>OW028737.1:5000000-10000000 GCA_932294355.1 Aporophyla lueneburgensis
CCGTGGTCTTGCATAACTGAGTCGAGTCTTTAAAACTGAGACTCGAGGACTCGAGTCCTTTGCAACACTAGATGTAAGTTTCATTGATAAGTAAGTAGGTACGAATAAATAATTTTCATGCAAACTAAAAATTCAAATTTAAAGCTAAGAAAATGCGACGTTTATTCAAATTTTACGTAGGTAAACAATCGTGACGTCGAATTATTTTGTATGAATAGAAAAAAAACATATACCTACCAGTTGATTCGTCGGCATGGTCTCATTATAATTAATTCCTTACAGTTATGGGATATCAAAAAGAATACATTTTCCGCACCCTCTGTACATTCGCTGCACCCCCAACATTCGCCAATTTAAGGTACAAGTTGGTAGCCGACTGCACGCAGCAGCAGCAGACGACGTGACGCAGTGACACTACTGGTTTCTACGTATTTCTATGAAATGTCGTCTGCTGCTGCTGCGTGCAGTCGGCTACCAACTTGTACCTTTAGTTAAACTAACCAATTACAGAATCAGATCAGAAGCATCATTGGTCTATCGCAGTCCATTACTGGACATAAACCTCTGCTTCTTTCTTCAAATGTCTACTGTGCCTTCCTTGTTTAGGAAAACTTACAAATCCTTCTTCATTATAGACCTCACATTGCTTCAGCCGTTTTATTCTAAGTTAACTAGGTAGGTATTTAGGGTCCCGCCTACAGCTGTGCATAAACCCTTGGTAGGTAAACTCTCCCCAATTAGCAGTATTCCGCCATTAATTACGTAGATTCCGTCATCGAAGATGATGATGAATGACGTCATTGAAATTAGTTCGATGCTGGCACTTCACTAGGCGTAGGTATATATATTCGAGGTGGCGCGGGACAAGAGTTCCTGGAAAAACTTGGGGAGGCCTTTGCCCAGTTCTGGGACAGTACATATAGGGTAAACAAAAAAAAGTGTAATCGCCCACATTCGGGCGAGTAAACTTGTAAGAATCTATTATTAAGCAAACTAATCTGTAAACATGCGCATTAGCAGCATAGATGTACCTATGTTTTGTTCCAAAATTATCTCATGATAATGTAAACAAATAGATCAGGAACGTAGGTGCCAATGCTTTGATTTGAATTTCAGTAACTAAACCTGAAATTCTCACTGTATCTTAGCTTACATAGATGTTTTTCCCTTCAAAATTGAAATAATTTACGTCGACGATTTTTCCATAAAAATCAAACAAACATTTTTGGAAAAAGTGGTAGACATAAAATTGAAACCTAAAAAAAAATATTTGATAATGTCAAACCAAAGAATAGTTTACAGTTAAAATAATAATTTTGGAGATTATAAATTGAATAAAGAAATTCTTTTTCTTGAGGTTTTTATAGTAAGTTACTTAACTTTTATTTATAAGACCAATATTTCTATAATAAAGATAAATGTGTTGCAAATTCCTTTAGTGAATGATTATAGAAAAGAACCTGAACCAGGTCTTTATACTTTCATGACATACTTTATAGACAATACCTAAACTTGGCATTTCTACAATGACGCGACGTCCACTTATACAAGAAATCTCGGAAATCAGTCAATCCTATCGAACAACGTTTTGATCGGTGTTTTAACATTCTTCTTTCTCTACTCCGTGTATTCAACGAAAATCAACGTCCAGTACGATGCTTAGAGTGAGTTGCACCAACTAACTTTAACCGTAACCAATGCCTTGTCATCTATCAAATCTCCGCCCCCGTGTCACAAATGTGACCAGTTGTGATAATGACGGGAGTGGGGGTCAAAAAATCATGAAATTTGTGTGATGTAATTTACGGATATGACCCCTAGCCGGAGATTTGACAGAACCAAGGCATTGGTTGTGGTTAAAGTTATGTGGTGCACTCTTAGTCTAAATATGAATAGGGAGTCGAAAATAAAGTACAGCTTCTCATCAGACAGATAAAGAAGGTTTTATTACAATTTACGGCCAGAAAAACTATCCTATACATAAGCTGCAAGCTCCATGAAAAATGAAGATAAATCACTAAAGGCCTAGCGGCCAGGGTGCTTACTCTTGATTTTAATTCCGATCGATTGACATTGGAATTTTGACGTTTCGTATTTTTGAGATCGACGCTAGCGCCAAAATGTGTTAAAATTGAAATGACCCATTTTAGAGAACTAAGTGGAATCGAGATCGGGCGTTGTTGTTTTTCCAATGTTGACACTACTGTTTTCAAAAGTACCGAATCACGTGTATGCAAAATTAACATTGGAATCGTATTGGCTTTAGATTGGAATTAAAATTACGTTGAAGAGTAAGGCCCCCAGGTTTGTGTTGATAATGTTAATGATTATCTCTAATTATGTAACATATTTGTTACGGTTGCGAATCATATTTTGATCAACACAACCTGCATCCTAATTGCGTAACATACTGTTAACCATAATTGGGTTAGTTAATTAATTGCTATTCCATTGCTTTAAGACTCCCGCACAGAGGCGCGACGCAACGCGATTCCGTTAGTATAATTTTCCATGAAGTTTTCATTTGGTCGCGCCTGTCCGTGGGATCCTATATTAATATGTTCAGAAAAGTATCTGTTAATGTAAACCATCATCATTTCAACCGAAAGACGTCCACTGCTGGACACAGGTCAACATAACAAAGTAAATAACACAATGAATTTTATTGAACTGCCAAAATAAAAGCCATGCATACTGTTAGTGTGTACCTGCAAATTTCAAAAAACATACCAAAGAATATTCCAATTTCACGGGCTATTATATCGCCTTAATAAAACAATAGGCGCTATGTACCAGGAACAGCCAACTCAAACATAACTGCATATGCTATAAACTAGAACTTGTCTAGCTTATGTACTAACTTGTAGCCAACTTTAGAACTTAACGTCTCAGCTTATGAGTTTCAACTTAAAATGAGCAATTGTTATGAAAAGTAATTTCAACATTTTCAATTAAACTTCATGCAATTGTTATGTTTTTTTTTTTAAAGTCTTTTTTCAAGGTTTACGTTGAGTACAAGGACTCGCTGTTAAGGGCTCGGCGACGGTCAATCTGTCCATACAAACGTAATACCAAAATCATTTGCAATTGGAGCATATTTCCACCATTTTAAGATGATATTCGGCTTTAGACAGTATTTATCTAGGTTATGGTGACGTTTTTTTTAAAAAAAACTGTGCTAAAACGAAGTTTGAGCGAATTGCATTTCGCACATTTTTACAACATAAATGACATGTTTTCTTTTTGTTTTTTCTGCATTAAAAACAACAATATCTGTAATAATGTTTTATCCATAACACAGCTTATATTATCAAGATACTAAAACACGAAAACCAATTTAAAAATCATTAAGTTTTCATTCATCATTTTTGGTATTACGGAACACAGCCAAATTATCATACATTTTCAATAGCTAATAGTGCTATCGCGTCTCACAAAAATGTCAATGTGTGCACGGTTGCGTACGGCTTGCGGTGGGTGTGTTGTGTATCGCTCGGACATAGATTCACACTAACGCAACATGCATTTTGGGTAGCGGGAAGTTCACTCGGGATGTTTGTTGTCAGTGCGAGACGATTGCCTTACGGTGCGGAGCATACTTTTATCTGTTTTTCAATTGTATTGTGATATTTCTGACAATATTATTGACCTATGCTATGAACTTGGATTTTGATTTTTCTTGTGACTTGGTATCGAGTACTCTACATTCTGACGAACTTTGCTTTGTTTACGGACCTGGATTTATTGTTTACGATTCGGTTTGGCTGCCAACATGGACTCCGAACGTTGGGATGTGTCTCACAGATATTATAAGTTACCTGCCTAATATTTTCTTGGCTACTAATTCATCATCATTCATTCATCATCATCATTTCAACCGTAAGACGTCCACTGCTGGACTTAGGCCTCCCCCAATTTGGGGGGCTTTGCCATAATCGCCACGATTGGCAGGCGGGTTGGCGATCGCAGTATGGTGATAAAATGCATCGAGAACGCTGCTGCCCATTCCCTAGTAAGTCCCTTAGTCGCCTTTTACGACACCCACGGGAAGAAACGGGGTGGTGTTATTCTTTACGTCCGGCACCACACGGTACAAATTGTTTACTTACACTATTTTAACCTCGGCCCAATAAAATAAAGATTTTTTTGTGGTCCGAGTTAGTAGTAAGTATACCTAACTAAGTACCTATATCTAATATATAAATTTCTCGTGTCACAGTTTTCGTTGCCATACTCCTCCGAAACGGCTTGGCCGATTTTGATGAAATTTTTTGTGCTTATCCGGTATCTATGAGAATCGGCCAACATCTATTTTTCATCCCCCTAAATGTTAGGGGTAGTCCACCCCTAAATTTTTATTTTTTAGACAAAATTTTTAATTTCTATTTTTTTATGATACAACATACAAAAATACATACATCTTTAAATTTTCACTTTTTTTCACCCGGCAAAGCAACGTTTGCTGGGTCAGCTAGTCTATTTATATAAAAATCTATGCCACTTTTCGTTGTAACTGAACCTCCTAAACGGCTGGACCGATTTGAATGAACTTTTTTGTATGTGTTTGGGTGGCACCCTGGATGGTTTAGATTAACTATTGGACCCGGTAGGTGGTGCTGCTATCGAGTTCTAGGAAACAGGACAACGTCTGTACGGTCAGCTAGTTTTGTATAAGTGTATTTACATACCTATCTAGGTAGATATGTAGGGACGGAACAAACAAAGCTTTATAGGTAGGTACCTATCAACTTTTATTTCTTCCCTTTCTTTTCTCATGTCACCGACCGGGCGTAGGTAATTATCTCAAGGACTGTTCTCAGACTTAGTTTGCTTTTCCACCAGAGAAGGAAGGAAGGATGCGTTTGATATTCACCAATCATATTCATTGGCTCCCATAGGTAGTACAGGTGGAGACGGGTTCAACTAAGCTCTGTTTTTACATGGAAGGGTGCGTGTTATGGATGGAAGCTATGGATGCGCGAGTGGTGTAGTTATGTGCAGAGTTCATACAGTAGGAGCGCGTTTGTCACCGAAAGTAAACATACCGCCATAGCAGTGTCTCCATATGTAAATCGAGAGTTACAGTGTTGCAAGGGTGAAAATACCGTGTTTCTAGACAAAATTACGGTGAACCTGCTAAAATTGTACCGCGTAAATTACCGTGTAATTTTTCAAAGAAAAAAACAACATTGTGAATCAAATAAAGTCTTGAATATATTTGCTTTTTTAATTATTAACCATAATCACATTAGCCGTATGCCAGATGACCGCTGGGCAAAGGTTTGCATACAATGGGTGCCTGAAGATGGACGACGCCACCGCGGTCGGCCCAGAAAGCGGTGGCGAGACGACCTAGATGCGTACCGCGACGACTGGTTTGAGGTGGCGCGGGACAAGAGTTCCTGAGAAATTGCGGGAGGCCTTTGCCCAGCAGTGGCTAAACAAAAAAAAAAAATTAACTAAGAAGATAAAAACTTGAAATTGAAACTGTTTACTACGTATTTGTAACGCGTCGTAATCGTAACTCGAATAAAAGACAACGTAGTAAATTTTACGTCATTCACCCATCATAAGGACGAGAATAGATTGCGTGGAGATAAAAGACACTCTCAATATCTACAACTTCTAGATATTGAGGGATTTCCCTAAAATTCTCGGCAATGAAGGAGCAGTGCTGCCATTAAAAAAATTGTTAAGTTGACTGACTGAGATTCGTTTTACGCAGTACATGATGAAATATTTACAACAACGTAATTTATACTGGCAGTACAGTGAATTACGGTGATATATGACACGGTAATACATTATTACCTTGACGGTAGAATAATACCAGATTACGGTGCATCTACGGTAATTACCGTGTACATGGAGACATTGCGCCATCGTGAAGGCACAAAGTTATTTTATACCTCGCCATGCCCCTACTAGCGAAGCATCGCATACCTATACAGAGAGTCAGCTGTACATCGACGCGCAAACTGTTACCAATTACCATAGATCACTTCAAGATTCTAAATCCATCTGTGATCCGGTTATTAAAAAAATGAGCAACCCATATAGTGGTCGAATATGATGTGTAAGATCCGACCTCTTCCTTGGTAAGGGACCGTTCAAGTATTACGTAAGCACATTTATTACAATTTTTATAAATAAGGTTTACAGTTTTCGTGATCACTAAACACATGACATGGGCTATTTAGTAAATCTTGTTTTAAACTATTAATTTTTTGGGTCGTGGTCATATTTGGAAGTTTCGTCGTATAATCGACGGCCCCTTTTATAGCTTTTCTCAAAATATTCACATCCAGGGTTTTTCTTAGTTTTATTGTGACCAAACCCAATTTATTTTCTGTCTTTTTAACGAGATTTTTTTAATTTTGAGCAATAATTTCGTAGCAAATGATTGCTACATTCAATTTTTTTAATGGTAGTGCAGTGTCCGTACGGCAAAGATTCGTTGAGAGCGCTAGTAACGCTACTATCACCATCACCGATCATCGTTTTATATCGTAATTGATGCATTTCAATGCTACATTTGAATCCCTCTACAATGCCATCTGCTTCCATAGCCGTCGAGCTTTTCGACCAATTTTTAAAGCAACGGTGAACTTTCGGATCTGTATTTTTATTTTTAGCTAAAGCACATACGCAACAATATGCATTCCTGATGCCCTAAAATAAGATTTTTTTAGTTTCAAAACCGATTATGCACGATACTCTAGATAAAGAGTTATAATTAGTCCTATACGATCGTTTAGCCCATAAACCGTCTACTACAACTGTAATATAAGGAATGCCGTCAGGATCCAAATTACCATTAGCAATGGCAATTTTTTTTTTCTTCTACACCGGCTTGGTGCATACTTTATTATATCGCCAAAAAACACTACAAAGTGAAAAATAACTTTAATTTCGGAAGTCAGTGATTTTTATTTTATAAGGTTTTTTCGTCAGGGGAGTAACGTGTAAGAACATTACAAATAAATTTTACTTAAAAGTCCTTGTTTTTTACTTATCCTCTTTTATATCTGCACATCGCGTAAATATGTAGAAACTATTGGAATATTTGTCTGTTACTAATATTTTGCGTAACACTCTTAGTGACATTTATTCATTATAGCTTCTGCCCGCGACTTCGTCCCCGTTCAATTTCTTGTTTCCCCGAAATGTTGCAAAAAACGGCGAAAATCGCCTACCCATGCGCTTTTTCTCCGTTTTTGCAACATTTTTCATTACTGCTCCGCTCCTCTTGGTTGTAGCGTGATGTTATATAGCCTATAACCTTCCTCGATAAGTAGGCTACCCAACACAAAAAGATTTTTTCAATTCGGACCAGTAGATCCTGGGATTAACGCGTTCAAACAAACAAACAAAGAACAAGATTTATAATATTATATAGTACTAGCTTCTGCCCGCGACTTCGTCCGCGTCAAATTTTTGCTCCCCTGACCCTTCCCGTCGCATCGATTTGCCTGCTAGTTTTCGTCCATTTTTCGTTGCTGCTCGCTCCTTTTGAGTTATAGTGAGTCAACCTTAAAAGATAGACATATGCTCTTGCGGACTTTTTTTTAGAACTTTTTAAAAGGAACAATTCCGTCATACATAATTTTTGCGTTACTTTAACCGTTTACGCAGCGCACGCAACGGAAACTCTCAAAAGAAATAAATTTTCCCCGTTTTTGCAACATTTTTCATTACTGCTCCGCTCCTCTTAGTTGTAGCGTGATGCTATATAGCCTATAGCCTCCCACGATAAATAGGCTACCCAACACAAAAAGAATTTTTCAATTCGGACCAGTAGTTCCTGAGATTAGCGCGTTCAATCAAACAAACAAACAAACAAACAATCAAACAAACAAACAAACTCTTCAGCTTTATAATATTAGTATAGATATAGATTTATAAGTAGTTAAGTTTGCCGGCGGCTTCGCCCGCGTGGAGGCTGGAAAATGCATCTAAAACTTCCTCATAAAACACTCTATCTATTGGTGAAAACCGCATGAAAATCTGTTCAACATTTTTTGAGGTCTTCGCAAGTAGACAGACAGACGCGGCGGGGAACTTTGTTTTATATTATGTAGTGATAACATTTTTTTAAATTGGTAAAAAGAATACTTATTTACGTAAATATGACAGAAAAAGCCTTCGTTTTTTAAAGTTGAGACCACTCCTGTGATGTGATTTGATTTGATTTGACTCCAAAGGGAATGAACAAACATAAATAGGCTTAAAATAAATGAAGGCAATAATAATAAACATCCCTATCATTTATATTTACGCAGCGTGCGTGTGACAATTTTTGCGCCGTGTGCCGCCGCCATCAACTGTTCATTTTCTGCCTAACGGCCGAAGGCTCGCTGCGCTGCCGTTCACTATTTGGCGCGGTAACGATACATTGCGTATTATGAGGTAATAAAACTAATCGGGTTATTGGACTCACAACGTTCATGTATTTATTTATTGAAGAACACAAACAGTATAATTATACATTGGTTTACAAGTACCAAGTTAGGAAAGGTATGTAAGCCCTAGATCTCGGGATATTGTAATAATTTGAGATATGGACATTGTAAAGAAAATTCCACAAAACGCATTACTAGTCTGTACATTTACTAACGATTCCCCAAAGCAGTCAACAAAAATAAAGCAAATAACGAACATACCTAATTACAAGTAAATAAAAATGCGTCGAGTCGTTATGAATAAAGGGTAGGTACTATTACTCACTCACACACGGCTGCACACCGCGTCAGCATTGGCCTTCTATTGTCAAACAGAGATAGCAATATTCCGATCGAGTTTTGCCCTTGTCGTCGGCTCGTGGTTGCGAGTTTAGGGCGCCGCGTTCTTAATTATACTTTTATAATGGCAAAGAGTACAAGGTTTTAACAAGCGGAGATTTAAAAATGTGCACAAATCCATCAGATCTAGCAATAAATGGAACGCCATTTCACTTATTCCAAGAACTTCCTGAAAGATAATCTTGTAGATTTCGTTTCAATCGTTTGTATTTGTATGGTACCTATAACATCCACTCCATAAAAAAAATCTCTTTCTTTATCTTCTACAACTTAGGGTTCAGTGTCTCAAAAGGAAAATGGATCCCTTTTAGGATCACTTCGTTGTATGTTCTTGTG
Source organism: Aporophyla lueneburgensis (assembly GCA_932294355.1). Lineage (NCBI taxonomy): Eukaryota > Metazoa > Arthropoda > Insecta > Lepidoptera > Noctuidae > Aporophyla > Aporophyla lueneburgensis. The sequence continues at coordinate 5,009,138 of OW028737.1, forward strand.
TCAATAACCTTATTCTCAGGAACGCGTGAAACTCAAGTTGTAATTAAAATCGAATACGCAAATCTGAAATCCCTTGGAGCTGTGAAAAAATCGAACGGCGGCCGTTTATGACGCCTATTGCCGCATATTTGGACACTCGCAAGGGAATCAAAACCTATCTTAGGGTACTTCCCGTTAACCTAGAATCATGAAATTTGCAAGATGCGAGGTCTCATAGTATAAGTAAAAGAAAACGTCCGATAATCTTTTATCACAAAATATATGTTTTTACTATTACAAACAGTTAATGTTTGCAACTGGAGAATTGACCATGACGTTTCAATGTATGGAAGAAAATTTGTTAATTTATTAAGGGACTACTCACACTTATTCAGCTCAATTCAGCTTTTGCCCACGTTCAGCTGTACGGACGCGTACGCGTCTCCATACAAAATCGTTGTTTTGTATGGGCAAAAGCTGAATAGAGTCTAATAAGTGTGAGTAGTCCCTAAAGTTTGTTCTTGGGAAAACCCTCCTAACTACGGAACCCTTCATTAAGGCTCCTTCAGACAGACGCTACGCGACATTTGTAGAAAAATTTCGATGAAGTTTTCACACAAGTTGTTCTACAAGAGTCGCGTCGTGCCTGTTTGTGGGAACCTTTATGCGTGATCGGACACGCAGTTGGCTGGTTTTTCTAGAAGATCTTCTAGCTTTCTATTGATAGCCAGCTCCTTCAATCTCTATCGAAATTCAAACTACACTTCGAAATTCAAATTCGTTAAAGGTGAAAGCTTCAGGTTGGTCCATGAAATTCCAGCTTTCTTACGTTTCACGGTACTGACCTGCAAATTGCTTAATAAACTTAAGAAAATTGGAATTTCGCAGCTATCCTGGAGCATTCACCTTAAAACCTCATTACAAAATACTAAATTTTGTGCCACTAAAGTTCACTATTTTAAAAGCAAGACTTACTTCTTGGAATTAATTTACGACGCAAAGAACAGAGGGGTAATTGCGGAACTTTTTATCGGTAGGAATTGGTTTAATATTCATAGGTAAACAACATTCATTGCGTTATTTACGTTGCTGAGCCACAATTTATTCGAACAAATGACGCAATGGTTTAGAAATAATCTTCAATCCCATTCAGATTCTGATAAATTGTGCGTTTCGCAATTAGGGTGCAGAATTATTGAGCCGTCGTCTAGCGGTCCGTTATATTCAGAATCACGTGTGTTGCTACATGTAACATAACATAACATCACGCCTTGTTTCCCCGAAGGGTTAGGGTTTAAAGATGGCTAGTTCTGGGATAAGGGAGCATTGTATAGGATACGGGAATATAATTATTTTATTAATTGCTTCTGCTTGTGATTTAATAATATACTAGTTTACCATAAGGAAGTGTTTTAGTTGACTGCTGAGCATGAAGTTATTATATTGGGTGGGCTTTTTTTGTGGGTGGCAAATCATCGATTAACATTTCCCGCTTTGGGCGGAGCGGGAGGGCATGTCAGACTTTTACTGACTAAAAACCAACCCGTGTTCCTTCAGGTACCTATATGCCCAGGACCACGGTAACTGTCAAATAATTAAATTTAATGTTTTGTGTCTCTGAATGTTTACTACTTACCAGTGGCGAGGTGTAATTTTTTCTAAAAGAGAAGCCGATGCGAAGTCGGCTTTAACTTACTGACCCATCAATAAAGAATACTTACTATCATTCTAAAATTAATATAGGAATGTAATGAATTAAATACAATTAAATTGAACAGCTGAAAACCGAATAAAATAAGCAATATTCCTCTATCTCGTTCTCGCTGACGCATTTTTCTATACCTGTCTCTGTCATAACCCGTTGTACAGCGACTGGCTCTCGTATATCAAGCGGTGCCACGTGACCTAAAGTGACATCATTACGGGATCGCTGTTGTATGAATTTTTAGTTCCCGATTATGACGTTTCGGCGCCGGGTTAATTTAGAACATTTCTCTTTTGTTGTAATACAAAGCTATAAATAACCTTTTTTTTTGTTTGAATGTTATGGTGAATTAAATACCCGTAGTGTAACTATATTTATTGACAATAGTAGCCACTATTTACATACTATTGTATTTTTAATAGTGATAGAGTTACCAATGCGAATCCCCGAAGGCAAGCCGGTAGGAATCGTGTTATATGGTGCCTTCGCCACTGCTTCTTACCATTGTATAGAATCAAGTTCTTCTAACTGGGCAGACAGTTGCGCTGCTGGGGAGTTTGTTGCACCACTTCTTCCCAGCTAAAGCAGGAAGTGGTGAAGTACAGGCGTTTTGGGAGACTGTCTTATGTAATTTTGACGTTCAGCCTAATTTGAAAAAATGACTTTTGTTTTTTTAATTGATTTTTTCTGATGGGAACTTATCAGTAGGGGAACGGAATCTGAACTTACGCCCTGATGGCAATATACTCGCCCCCTGTTACATGGGACTTAAATATAACTGGCGTACTTTGTGTGTACTTTAAGTACACCTCTGCTTAACTCTTCGAGGACTACAGGCGTGATGTTATTTTACTTAATGAAGGCATCAGAAACATTTTCTTGTTAATCTCAAATTATGTAACAAAATTTTGCATCGAATGCAGAAACAAAATTTAAATAATTTCAACACATTTCCACATCCTTAATAAGTATATAAGATTGTTTTACATAATATCCTGACATTCACAATAGTCTGCTATACAAATGCGTAACACACTATCAATCAGAATATGAATGATTTTGAAGGCTATTGCTAATCCATTGCTTCATTTACTCGATAAATTTGTCTGCTAAACAGCGTAAAAAGCGCAATGAATGTTGTTGAACTGTCAAATACCCCATTTTTACTGTGAGAGGGTATTAGTATTACGCAATTAGCCCGCAGGGTCTATATTCCTGGAGTTAATCAATAGGTTAATTACATGACACGAACAGTACGGGGATAATTATAACAGGGAAGATAATAGTATCAACAATCGGCCTTATAATCGCATACATAACGTTAGTATATTTTGTTTGTGATCAAAATCTATTCTAATATTATAAAGCTGAAGAGTTTGTTTGTTTGTATACTTTGTATGTTTGTTTGATTGAAGGCACTAATCTCAAGAACTACTGGTCCGAATTAAAAAAATCTTTTTGTGTTGGGTAGCCTATTTATCGAGAAAGGCTATAGGCTATATAACATCACGCTACAACCAAAAGGAGCGGAGCAGTAATGAAAAATGTTGCAAAAGCGGGGAAAATCGCACGGGTAGGTTTTTCGACGCGACGGGAAGGGTTGGGGGAACGAGAAATTTAACGCGGACGAAGTCGCGGGCAGAAGCTAGTGTTGTATAATTATTAATTACACAACTAAATATTTACAATGGCTACTGAATTAAATGACTAACGTTGAATGTCAATGCTAATTTATTTTGGTTTTGTTCGTCGAATGGTTGAGCTACTGGAGTTCGGAGTTGAGCTGTACGATTAGTGACAAATACGTGCACTGACAGGACGGAACCACGCAATCTGTGTGGTTCTTTCCACAAAGACCATTTCGCCCTCCTATTATAGTTTGCGCGAAAAGGAAGTGAAAATTGAAATATCTAAGTATAATTCGATATTGAAGTATAGTTAAGTACCTAAGTAACGAAAATTAAGAAAATAGTATTTTGCTTCTTATATTATATTAACGAGTGGTCGCGATTTATTCTCTTCCGTGTTCATAGTAACACATGTTAGACGAAGTACCTATTACTTAAGTGTTGAAACTGTAACAGAGAGAGGTGACAACGACCTAGTGGTACACTCAAATCAGACTGTACAACCTCTGAATAAAAGTAATAGTGATAAAGACTCCCGTAGATAGATGCGATGAAATGTTCATAGAAATGGTCCTAGGTTGCGTTGCGCTGTAACGTCGCACTGTCACATCGCACCGGTCTGCGGGAGCCTTTACTCGCATTTTCTCTCTTATTGTCACACTAGCTTCTACCCGCGACTTCGTCCGCATCCAATTTTTGCTCCCCTGACCCTTCCCGTCATATCGAATTGTCTGCCAGTTTTCGTCAATTTCTCGTTGCTGCTCCGCTCTTTTTGATTGTAGCGTGATGTTATATAGCCTATAGCCTTCCTCAATAAATAGGATACCCAACACAAAAATAATTTTTCAATTCGGACTAAGTAGTTCCTGAGATTACCGCGTTCAACCAAATAAAGAAACAAACTCTTCAGCTTTATAATATGAGTATAGATTCAACAGGAACTATGAACAAAACACAGATCACGGCAATGGTGGTAGTATTAAAGAAGTTCGCGGCGACGAAATTGTTTTGAGCGCAAAACTTCTGTCCAGGCTGCCATTCAAAGCCGTCCGTTTCCATATGTAACCATGTGTAAACTCGATGTCTTAGTGCAAATCAACGTTGTCAAGCTTGGTTACATGAATAGTGTTTAAAAACCGTCACGAGCTAGGCATCTCCGTGTTCTATGGTGAATGAAAAAAAGAAGAACTCATGCCGTGGCAAATAAGATCCTGTCCAGCAAAGATCCAGGAGCTGGTAGCAGTGCTGGCAGCCCAAAGTGCGCTGATCATACATTCAAAGAGGGCCTTTTTCATTGCTCCATTCTCGTTTTTCCCATCATCTTACTTGACCCTAAAAGCCAAACTTAAAACTCACCTCGGAAGCAGGTAACTTAAGTCAGAGATAACTTATCTCAACTTTATTTCCAACAAAACAAGCTTTTGAATTTATGCGATTCCGGTTCTGTATAGTTTCTGCAAGAATACCGTGTTTAATGCTCTTGCCAACTTCATTTAAAAGTTAGATGCTGTTGCTTCAACAATGATGAAAGTCGGGTCTTGATTTGCAAATGCCAGATCTTAGTTTGTTAGACTAGCCAAATGATGACATCAGTAATTGCCCTGGTTCCGGATGTTACATGGTCAATCGTATGACTTTTGGACTTGAAATAGTTTATTGATCTTAAAATGTTTTGCGAAAAACGTTTTCCTAACGTGTACATAAATTAATCTTTAGACAGAGGCTGAAGATGCATATCGGTATTAATCCAAAACAAAACAGCATAATATTGAGATAGATCCAATATTGTCAACGTACTACATAGTTGCGTGTCGTGGGTTCACCTGTATTAGTCTTGGTCCCACAGGATTATCGGAATAAAAAAGTATCCTGTGTCCAAACGCCCAACCCAGGTCATGGTCTACACATGCGCCACATTTCGTGGAAATTCGTTCAGTCTTTTTATCGTGAAAGCGTAACAAACAAACATACAAAACAATAAAAAAACTCTAGACGAATGCATTGCGATTTTTGTTAATCCTATTGATAATTTTCGCAACCAATTAATTTGAAACAGACATACATACATACCTACTAGCCATCCACTCAAACCAGGAAATGTAACAAATTCATTACAATTTCTCAACACCTCATTTACTCCTGAATAGACTAGATTCATTAGAAACTAGATAATGCCGACATAACTAAACCTAATCATAGGATTACCTATATAACATCAGTACCAGGTAGGTGGGACTCAAGAAGGCACTAGAGTCTTACAAAGGGACACATAATCAAGTATCTTGAATAGACGGCAATCACTAAGGGGGCTAATTTTGCACGTATGTCAAGACACAATAAGACTGAATGGACTAAGGGTTTCAGCCTAACCTATTGTCTAAGTATTATGGGCTATAACTGGACATGGCATGGTCATTGTGCTCAGGGCGGTCTGATTTGATCAATATGTTTTATTCACGCTTTTGAATTAGAGTATATTAAATTAATGCTACTGTATTTTTCTTGCTTTGTCTTTTTCTTAGCGTGTCGATATCTAAATAGAGTTAGCCCAGAATTTGGCTACGAGATACGCACTTTCAGTAGCGTCCATCAACTCCAGTAGCGTGCATACAACACGACATCGGACAAAATAATATCAATTGCCGCATTGTCTTAATTGGTAAGTAAATAATTACTGATTGGGTTTCGTATCAAGATCGAAGAAATCGTTCATGTATGAAACACATAAAACGTCCGGTATTTCTCGAAATGATAATGAATACCTACCGCATTAAAATCCATTGTATATATAGGGTCAAATTAAGTTAGCTACTGAAACTCCGCAGACATGATGAGTATCGAAATCTATAAAACATTCTAAAATAAATAAAAAAAAACAATAAGTTTTTTTTTGGGTCATCAATGGTAGATATAGTGTTTTCACTTAAATTATCAGTTTTATTTGTCTTACAAAGACACCGATTACCGAAATTACAATTTCTGGGAAAACCATATGGAAATTATTCAACAAAAGTGGCGTCCCACCATCGCGTATATGTAGCGCCTGTCTGCGGGAGTATTCATTTTGCAGTGTTTTTTGGATCCGGTTAACTTTTCATAAATTGTATATTTTAAAAATTCTGACTACTATGGTACTTTGTTGCTCGAAATAAAAGTTTTTTTATTTATTTTATACGCGGTCTTCCGCGAACCTGAAGGGGACTTGTATAACGATATTGAAGGATGCTACTGGTGTGAAAAGTGATCTCCTACCCTTGTTTGATTACTAACTGAGATTTGTAAAGGAAAATACATTGCTTAGACAATATTCTGTTTGCCCATTGATTCTGTATGGTGGATAAGGTTCCGATATCTCAAAGTATTCGCTCCATTGGAGAAGAAATAAAGGTAGCTTTGTCAATCGGACGGAACACTATACTCTTTATTTGGTTTGTAAATGTTAGGTAGAATAGTTTATTTACCTTCTATTGTCAATGTCATGATGTTGACTCTGTCAAGTCAGGGAAATTAATTGTTAAACTAAATTGACGTACAACTTAAATGTTATTATCATCATTTCAGCCGAAAGACGTCCACTGCAAGACACAGCGTCCCCCAAAAAAGGAGGGGTTTGGTATAATCACCACGCTTGGCAGGCGGGTTAGTGATCACAGTATGATAGTAAATACATAGATAACGCTGCTGCCCATTCTCTAGTAAGTCCCTTAGTCTCCTCTTACACCCACGGGAAGAAATGCGATGGTGCTATTCTGTACGTCAGCACCACACGGACAAAGGACTTAAATGCGTGCATATTCAAATCACAACTGTCATTCTTTGACAGTTTTACAAAATGGCTACAACACGGATAATAGACGTAGGATATCTTGATTAAAATTATAGAGTTTACTATTATTTTCCCTGACTGGGCCAGATCATATTTTTAAATAGTCTATTTAGATTTACGTTGATAAGGTACACTCTATCTCTAATAGAACATTAAAAAAAAAGGCTTTCACAAACTTGGAATGAGATTAAACGTAATGTCTGATGTTAGGATTTCACATAATCCTTAAAACATCTTGAGATTACGTACTTTAGATAATGTAGAAGCTTAACTAAAAATTCTCAAAAGCAGTACTTACACTTATCTCTACAGTATCTACTTTTATAGGCTCCCGGATTTTTTATGAATATTTCATAGAAATTGTTCTATTATAGGCCACGTACCTAATAAAATCGTGGCGGTTTTTTTTTTGCACATTAGTTTTTTGACGCACTGCCTAGAACCGAGAGTTAGTAATCAAACAGTAGGTAGGCCTTGTAAACTGTAGACAATTTTCTATCTTATTCAGTACTGGTACTTGTTGACAGGCCCACACCGTCCTCCCATACCTATTAACACTGTAATTTGAAACCATTGTAAAAAATAAAAATAATAATTATTTAAAAAAAAAGTAACTGTGTAATTTCTTGCCGGCTCTTCTCCATAGAAATCAACAATTTGGAACCATGCACATAGCTTCTGACGTTTCATAAGCCCAATGTAGGTTTATGTGAAATAAACATATTTTGATTTGATTTAAGTAAAACACACAGTTCGATTTTCGACACGCTGAGCTGCACTCTGATGGATTGTCAATGTTCGGTTCAACACCGAGAGTTGAAAGTGCTGCGATTCTATTACGTTCGTGTGCGCCTATCCACAGCTCAGAGCCTTTGCTCAAGTAGCGACGCGCGTTTTATTTGTGGTAACTTTGCGTACAAAGACGCTGTGAATGTGTGCGTGATGGTGTGTAGAGCCATGTGTATAAACACGCTTTGAATGCGTGTGAACGCATTCAAAGCGTGTTTATACACATGGTTACATATCAACCTATACATTTCCAGTTTGAGCAGACCTCCAAGTCAGCTTATACTAGAAATGCATATCTTGACTTGTTGCCGTGCGTACACTTAGGAAACACGAGTAAAGCGCGAGGCGCTTTGTGAGACAAAAAATCTGTACCAGGACATCTACTCCCTAAGCACGAATTAGCCCGAAGTTTTGGGCGATTCCTACTGCGTTCCACAGAAGAATGAATGATACCACCATTCAACAGTTGTGTTTACTCCCACTATATTTTTATTCTTCAAAAAAAGATAATAAATAAGTTTTAGGGTTCACATTGAAGTTTCGAACTTCTTTCTGACGGGGACGTATTTTGACGGACTTAGAGAGTAGACGCCCCCAGATCACAATTTTAAAGCCCTGCAAAGCAAACCGCAATTTAATCTCTTCGACATTCAAGAACATTTTTTATGCCGTTAAAACTACGAGCATATTTTAAACTTTACGACATCACCGCCATGAAACTCAGAGCTCTTAAATAATATAAATAGTAGTGTTAAAAGCAGTTCATTGTCCCAGCTGCAAAGGTCACTATGGTCCCAGGCTATTAACGAAACAATAACCCTGAATAACTTTAATCCATATTTGACAACAGCCTCTATGCATTACAATTGAGGGTACTTATAAAACCATTTGTTGTTGGATTTAACTGTTTCGTTCGAACAAAGGTGTTGTCCTGCTGAAGCTTAAAGATAAATCTATGGCCTCTTTCCTGAGATAATAATGTTGTTTAAAAGATTTAACAATGAATGCAAGAACCATTGAACAGGTCAAGAGATCACAAGAGTTGGCTATAATCTACCACGCGGACCCACTGCGGGTAGATACAACATGTCTTCGTCTTTTTGGTTCTAGTGTTGGCAACACCAACATCAACATTTCAATGTAAAGTTTTATTATCTTTAATGTAAACTTGACGTTTTTATTATCTGTGGAAACAGCACTGTATTTCGCTCTCTTCCAACCACGACCGGTGCAATAAATGGACGTGTCTGTTACTCCAGAGTTTTACTTCATCAAATACTGAAGCCCTCCTGCCCTACCAGCAACCTAGCAACATTCCCCACAGTCCACTGCTATCAGACTTGTACATCTAGGACATACCAGTTTCCTCACTATGTTTTCCTTCACGTTTTGAGAGCAGTGGTGATGAAATTATTATTTACATAAAGTAAAATGCCAACCTGGGTTTGTACCCACGACCTACAACTTGTAAGTCGGGGCCGTTACCACTGGGCCACCACTGCTTTCTACTCTAAAGTCGTCTGAAACCTTCTGGACTCAAGGAAAATTGAATGCGAAAGTCCCTCTTTTCGAAAGTTCCTCGTTGTCACACTGCTGATGATTGCGGCAACATGAAGTTATACGGTGCGCTGCAGTGTGGACCGCTCCAACTTGGCGATCTGCAAACTGGTAATTTTAATCAGTTTATACCTACGGAATTACAAGAAAAACTCCCTGAATACTTCTGTCTTTGCTGTCCCTACACAAAATAAACCTAAGCATTTCAATATTTTTAATAATGATATATTGTTTACTAGAATTTCACTAGCAGTAGCGTAGTCTAGATTTGTACGGGGGATGGTAAGAGGCTCACCCTTATTACATGGGAATTAAACACAACATACGAAATGTGGATGTAGGTGCTATACTTCTGCCTTACCATTCATGGAATATATCGTTAGCCCATAATGTTCCCACTGCTGGGACACAGGCCTCCTCTGGGTGAGAGGGAGTGGGCCATAATCTACCACGCGGGCCCAGTGCGGGTTGGTGGAATACAGGCGTGATGATTTGTGATATTACTAGTAGCTTATTAACAAAGCAGCCAATCTATTTTGTAAAAATCTCACCGAGAAAGAAGTGAGCTGTCATTACAGTTAACTTCACGTAAGCTTACAAAATAGGTCCACTGGACACAGTAGCAACCAGTTCGGAAAATGATGTAACAGCTCACGGGACTTGTGATACAGTTAGCAAATTTGTCGTAACTCGTAACAGTAATTAGTTGCATAAAGGGAAGATGAAACTATAAATTGATTCCCAACTTCCTGGTGAAAGTTAGGAGTTTCAGGTAGGCTTTAGTCACGCCGCTATTAGATTTCATAACTATTTCGCAATAAACCTGTGGTAGCGTGGGGTTTAATTAATATATTCCGGAAGATTTTCGTCGTTAAAATATTTGATATTAAATGAGAAGTAATAATAGCTGCACTGATTTATCGATCAGGTTAATCTTTTTTTTTTTCTTTGAAATGAAATATGTACATATTATAATTTATTCATTGACAAGAGAAATATTAACATTACAACAACATTACGCGTAAAAAAAAGCTACGCTTGTCGCGGTTATTCCGTGGAAAAAAAGTTATTTTGAAACGCTCATTGTTGCGGTGGTGTCGTAAGATGGATCTTTTTAATCTGCTAATATAAAATAATTGCTTTTCTTACAATCGATTAAGTTGCAAACAAGTTTTTAAAATATTATATTTGTTGGGATAAATTGCATACGCTTGTACATACCTTGTCAGATTATGTATTAAGCTGCCTGGAAACATGAAAATGCAATCTGTCAGACAATCAGAAAAGTATGTCAAATAAAAGGTTCGAGGTTTTAACTCTTAAATTGGTCTTATTGACTCGTTATATCTTGGACTAAAAATAAATATCGAAAGTGGGTCATTGTAAAATCGCTACAGAATTGTCAAATGATACAGTTACGTATCGATACAATAATTGGCTATAAATTATGGAGTGTCGCAATAAATTGCTGTTTATTTGTATTGCCGCAATCATTTTAAAATTCGCGTAAATGTCCGAAACTTGGTATGGTTGACCTGAGAACTGATGGAGCCGAGATAGAAAACAGGGGACAGAACTGAAGTTTTCCAAAAAACTTAAGGGTTAGATAACTAGACAATGTTACTGAAAGATGTTAATGGACATGCTATTTGTGCTTTCTACTATTACAAATCAGCTTCGTCCAATAGTTCCTTTTCCTTACACATCCTTAAGCCCATATTCCCCCAGACGTAATAAAAACACGACGGGATTATTCGCACACGGAATCTTCAATTCAGTGATTAGCACCGAGAGTTGAAATTCGAACACTACTTATGTTTTTGACGCACTGAGTATCACTTGGGCTACACTCTATTGGATTCTCACCACTCAGCTTAACACCGAGAGTTTCAAATGCGTGGCACGATAAAATCCCTTTGCGATTTGATTACGTCGGTGTGTAAAATGCTGTCAAAACGGTAAAGGAAAACATTGTGAGGAAATCGGCAAGTCTTTTTTTTTCGGTGGGTAATCATCAAATGACGTCGCCCGCTGTGCGTGAAGCGGAAGGGCGTGTCAGACTTTTACTGACTAAAACCCACCCGTGTTCCTTCAGTTGCCTATGCCGGGGCCACGGTAACTCTCCGGGAGTTACCGTGGCCCTGGCATAGGCAAGAGGGAGTGGGCCGTAATCTACCACTCGGGCCTGTGCGGCTTGGTAGATGTCACAAATCCGCGACCCTGGCAGAAACTGGCATGTCCTAGAACCAAAAATTCGAATACTTGTAACATCTACTAACCCGCACTAGGCCCGCGTGGTAGATTACGGCCCACTCCTTCTTACCGGCAGGAGGCCTGTGTCCCAGCAGTGGGAACAATATAGACTGATTATGATTTGTGTAAAATTAAAGATCAGTAGAAAGCCAACAGTAATGTCCAGTTGTCCACCCGTATGTCCCCGTATTGTCGTAAAATAGGCTCGCCCACCCGCTGCGGCGCGTCCACCATTACGGTAGTTTATGTAACGCCATTATCTCCACCATAACATAAACTGAGATGAGAGGGGGGAATATTAGATTTCCTGGACATGTCGTGTTTTGCCATGATTGTTCTGCTTGTTGGACGTAAAGGGTTTTTTGGATTACTAGCTTCTGCCCGCGACTTCGCCCGCGTTAAATTTCTTGTTCCCCCGACGGGAAGGCCGTTGCGTCCAATCGCCTATCCGTGCGACTTTCCCCGTTTTGCAACATTTTTCATTACTGCTCCGCTCCTCTTGGTGGTAGCGTGATGTTATATAGCCTATAGCCATCCTCAATAAATAGGCTACCCAACACAAAAATAATTTTTCAATTCGGACCAGGAGTTCCTGAGATTAGCGCGTTCAATCAATCAAACAAACAAACAAACTCTTCAGCTTTATAATATTATTATATATTATATACCGGATGATATTTTTTACCGTCTCGACCTTCATACGGTGTCTTGTGTAACTAGAATAGAAGGCAGTAAGGCCTTCAGATTCATCGCAGGTGACTAAAGGAGCGCAGGACGCGGGCGGACGGGGATGCGTGTGCGGCTCGTGCGCCTGCGAAAGATCAATTTGGCCGCCTATCGGCCGGCTTCAAAGGGTAGGACCGGGCTACAAAATCATTGATACATGCCGCGCATTGAGTAGGGTGCGTATGATTTGAGTTTCGACAGATTTTAATTGATTTTTTATTTTATTTTTTCCAAATTTCTGTTTTTGTTGTTCTAGTATGAAAATGTTACGTTAAATGTGTAGTATTTATTGCTAGATCAATTTCATTACATGTTATTCAAAAATAAAAATAATAAAAATTTCTATGCCAAAGGCTTCTACTCCGTTCACCTATTACACCCATTTTTTTCAAGACGTTAAAAAAAGTCACCCGGTATATCTTATACCTTTAAACGAGCAATTCTTGTATATTTATATATATATAATCTGAATCTCGGAAACGGCCCCAACGATTTTCATGAAATTTAGTATACATGGGGTTTTGGAGGCGATAAATCGATCTAGCTAGGATTCATTTTTATAAAATGTCGTTTTATTCGTTTTTTCAATGACCAACTTTATCGATATTCAACTTGAACATAAACTTATTATTTTAAACACAATTTACCAAAACATACCGAGCAAAGCTCGGTCATCCAGATATTTAATATATTATAGTAGCAGTGGCGTGCGGTCCATATAGGCAAAAAGACACTGCAGACCCTAGACTTAGATCTAGACTAGTTACTAATATTTCAATAATAAAGAAAATATGCTAAGTAATAAAATTATTCAAAAAGTTTAAACGCCTAATATAAATGAGAAGCAACGTTCATACGGTTCTATTAATGTACTCGCGACGCAAGCAGGCAGCGATCGAAAGTGTCTTCTTTTCATTCATAAATGTACGCATGTAGTGGTAATTTCTTCTACATTTTCGTGTCTGCACATTTCACACAGAAGCGAGCTAATAAAGCGAACTCCTGCGGCAGGCTATCCAATCGCGGGCTTCCCTGCGCCAGGGTAACCAATCACGGGCGGGACGCCCATGGGTGGTTATTGGCGCGCTGTGAGTATTATGCGATCAAGTTGAATATTACGTAGCCTCAAGCAAATTCCTATTCGCAATGATACAATTTTATTTGTCAACGTTTTAGTTGTCAAAATTTAGAAATCGTTTGTTTACGAAAGTATCCATATTGATTTCTTAGTGGAGCGCGCAGTTTTATGTTTTTATTTTGACTGAGTTTTGTTGTGATTAATTCATTTACAAACGTTAATATTTAGGTCGATTTGTTGCTTATTTCAACTAGTTTTTTTTTAACTGTGTTAGTTTTTCGATTTACTTAAGTACTACGCTTCTTGTTAGTTTTTTTTTTTTCAAAATGGTGTGTGTTGAAAATGTGTGTTTGTTAAAAAGTGTATCTAAAGGGAAGTGTACGAGAATTAACCCAGCAAAGAGGTAATGCAACTCGTAAGTTTCATAGTAATAATTAAGAAACATAAAACCGGCTGTGTTTTTGTTTACACACATTTAAATTATTTTGTTTTCCTTGCTAGTTTAGTAGTTCGAATACAGTGTGGAATTGTTCGGGATTTGCAGATTTATATGATTTCTATCCCGCGGCTTGCTCAAACATAAATACATTTGGTAATATTCGTATTGAGAGAAGTGTTACGAAGAAGTTTTACGTTTAGCGAAGTTTATTGTTACTATCCAAGCAAGCAGCGCATCGACAGAACGTTCATTTTCATTAAAACGTATTCTCACGTACCTATTTAAGAAACACACAAAGTCAACAACGAATACAACATCTTTCTGTGCTTTCGACGGAAAAAGAATTATCATCATCAGGAAATCGCCATTTCAACCTTTTAAACCACCTAGTGAATTTTTCTTCACTAACTTGAGCAATTACGAGACACGTTTTTTTTTTTTTTAATTGCCTACCCGGTCATAAAACCCTGTGCACGCCACTGTATAGTAGGTATACATTTTTGTTAAGTACATAGAGTATATTATAAGTACATACTCTTTCTCAAAACTGTGTCCGTACTTACTTATTGAATAAAAACTACAATCAGTGGTTAAAAACTTATGAATGAATGCAAATGTTTCAATTTACATCGATACAATTCTCACAGGGGCTCTGTAATAGTCTTCATCATCATCTGCTTACCCTTTTCCTAACTGAAGTGTTGGGGTCGGCTTCCAGTCTAACCGAATGCATCTCCACAACCCAGTTATTGAATAATAGGATACTCGATGGTAAGACTGGCTTTCAGATTTTTGGCATCTGACGACCCGTAACGACTGTCAATGATCCAAGAATGACAAACAAGGCCAGCGGCTTAGTGTGCTTTCCGAAGCACGGAGGAGTCTTGGTAAGAAAAGATGGTCACCCATCCACGGCCCAACCGTTGCAAGCGTAGCTTAACCTTATCGATCGTAACGTGCAACCGTAATTGTCAATTCCCTTTGTAGAAAGAAAATTAATAGTCAATACGGTATACTGTTGACTGCGTCCAAATTGCATTTTTACGCTGACATTTCAACGTCCAAAGCCAGCTTAGTGCCCATTAATCCAAATTGAACGCGACGGTACTTGAAATACGTTAAACCCATTATTCAGGCTCTCAGTCAATCCAAAAGTCTCGTTCACCTCTTCGGGGGAAAAACCTCATAATCCTGACGATGTTGTAAGACAATGTACACACTAGATACAAAACACTTGTCTGATCTCAAGACAGAACTGTTCTGTCTCAAGTTCAGAGCTCTTAGTCTCAAGTACTACGATTGAGACTGTTTTGTCTTTTGTCGCGAGTGTGTGTACATGTGCTTTGTCATCCATGTGATAATGGGCCGGCCATATAAGCCCCTAGGGTCCGACGTGATCTTGAGGGAAGACCGCGGTTCGGCAAACGTAAGGTAGCACGCCCCCAGACGATAGACTAGAGACGATCTGTGTAGGCTGATGAAGATATATCGACACCTCCATGCAATAACATCGTAACTCACTTTTTTCCAAAAATTGAGTTACAACGGCATTGTTATGTAAAAAAAAATTGCAATTTTTCTGTACTATCATTGTAATTCTATTCCCTTTCGTTTCTAAAATAAACCAACGTCAAAGTATTGTAACTAATCCAAAAAATATTTTTTGTCAACAATATAATTGCAACTTGATTTACAATTTATAGAAAATATTATTAGATACAATATATGTACATGATAAAATTACGGTTTATGATCATAAAATGTACTGTTACTGCATTGTAAGTTGAGTTACAATGATGTTGCACGTTAGTTTTTAGTGCATTACGACAAGTTAAGATGAGTTACGATGTTCTATTTAGTAGTTTACTCCCGCTCATAGAATTTCGGTGTTGTTACGTTGCTTGGTAAATAGAAGTGAGAAGGTGTACAAAGTGACTATTGCGGTGTTTATAGTGTAAAACCATAATAAAATGAAGCGTAACCAAAATATCTTAAATTTGGCATTATCATTAAGTGTTAATTACACATAACTATTTTGAAGTAGGACACTCACAATCTGAAGGGGATGCTATGCACCCGTTGATAGAGCGACGGAAGAAAAATCAGATTATTTTTGTACCAGAACAATGGATCACCCTGATCAGATGTGCTAAAACTACGGGGACTCCTTATGATGTTACTGAATTAGATCAACACCTGATTCTTGATTATAAATGTCTTATAAAGAAAAAACTAACCTGGGACTGGAATAGTTCTGGAAAAAAGATGACATGGACTAAAATAGAACACATTAAAATAGAAAAGGAAAACCCTGTTTTAATTTAATTTCAATACGATTTTCTCAGTGATCAGCACTTATCTATTAACCTTGCTATGAAACCTACTTCACGAATCATACGAACGAAAAGAGCACAAGAGACTGTTCAGTGTGAACAGTTAAACGAAGGACAAAGTATTCCTTTATTGTACAATAAAGTGCTCCCAATATCAACAGCAAAGTATAAGGACCTTGTAAGCTTTTGTCAATGTAAGGCAATACCAGATATTTATCATAGTTTTTATTTAAATCTTCCACATTCCACTCAGCTAGCTACAGACAATGACAGTGATGAAGAAAATTAATATTTTTAATAAGTTTTTTTTGTTTTTTTAATATGTTGAAAAAATTGTTACTTACGTTTAAAAGATACATACTTAGTGTCTTAATTTTATGTTGAATAATATAAGAAGGTATTCAGTTAAGTTCTGCTATTTTGTAATTTCTGATTCTGATTTTGTGATCTCATTAAATAATATTTAAGTACTACAAAATGTTTATTTTATCTTTCAAATTAATAAGAAAACATAATAACAAACACAAAAATAGGTATAATAATAATACATTATCGCATTATGAGATGTGTTTTTACAGATTTGTTTTGGATTGCATGAATTAACTTAATTTTTACTACATAAAAACATTTTATGGAACTTAACACCTTGGAGTTACAATTATCTGACCACAAAAATAAATTAAACTACAAAAAAACTAAATTGTAACTCAGACATACAATGTTTGTCCTCGTAACATATATGTCATTTCACTGTTTTGTTTTCCACGTAAGTCATGAAAACCCATGAAAACAATTTTTCTTTCACAACTTAACCATACCCATTTATAGTCCCCCTAAACTATATTAAATAGAGCCAGCTTCAAAAATTGTACGGGGTGTTTTGAGTTTGCTATAATTTTTCAAACTTTAAAATCGCTCTCCTGTAAAATCACAAAAAGTGAGTTACGATGTTATTGCATGGAGGTGTCGATATTGTGTCATCATTTAGATTAATACAAATTACCAGATCGGTCTGATCGGATCCATGCACAGCGCATACACGAAACAACGATTTGTTTGTAGGATCAGTTGCTTCGGTGTCGCAGATCTTCATCGCCGTATCACAGCTCTTTGAAGTCCGACATGGTGCTTCCCTACCAAACTCATTCGTTCCAACTGCTGACAATCTCGCACCTGGACACGAGTTGCCTTGGCTTTCCTGGAAGTCTTTAAATAGGCTCCCGACTTCAGGTAGGCCGAAGTAAAGAAAGCCTGGTCAAGTGCAGATTCACAGATGACTTTGCCCTGGAGTGTAAATGTGGTGCTGTCCCACAAACAATTGGGCATTTAATATCTTGTGCAGCATATCCTGTTTTTTGCCTGCTACAGGAATTGATGAGAGTGCCAAACTCGTAGCCAAATTCTGGGCTTGTTATATTTAGATTGCTATCGCCACGCTAAGAAGAAGAGGCCGTATAACCTGACCAAAAACATTAACAGTCTTGACTCAGTCTACGCACTCTAAAACCAAAGCTAATATTTGATGTAGCAAGTTCGTAACGGCTGCAAAAAGAAAGTCATTTGGCTGGAACGGATCGGACCGGAGTTATTACCCGCATTTACTGAACTGAACGTAGCTAATTTATTGGAATTCGTTACCTGACTTTTACTGTGATTTTTCTCGTTCATTTGACGAGCTGAAGTATTTTTGTAGCTCGGATTTACTGTTACTGTTTCTTGTTTTGTCGTGTTGTTTCTCCGAGACCAAAAGGTTGCGGGAAATGCTCGCATATTCATGCACATAGTCATGAATCTCAAGTCGGCACTGTACTTCGGAATATCCGAAGGATATTGTTTTGTGAGAGCATTCGGAAGTTCTCGATATTAATTTGCGAACTTTCCTTTATTATTATTATTATTTCTATATTACATATCCGTGAGGTTATTGCGTAACAGACGAACTGTAGGAAGGGCTTTCATTTGGACAGTTCAACAACATTCATTGCTTTATTTACGTTGCTGCACAGACAAGTTTATCGAACACATGAAGCAATAGATTAGTATTGTCCTTCAACGGTGCCATAATAATATTGCTATCATCCTACATTACACTTTATTAACTACGTTGTATTTATCTTCTTTTAAACGAGCTAACCATTTGACCACTAAAATCACTAATCTTTTTAATGTGCTTCACTGACTTGTGCGTAAACTAATAGCAACTACAATAAATTAAAACTCAATCAAGAAAGTGACATTATTTATTCAAACATTTCCTTATACATACAGGAATACTTATTACGGTACTTACTGTAGATTTTATTAGAGCTACCTGTGACTTGCCTTCATTAAACAATTAACCTGACCTCAGCCAGGTAAACGAGCATCATTTGGAGACAATTTTGAGTCCGGCGGCCATTTTGCTTACTGTTCGGAATGGCGCGAAAGGAGCGACGTAATGGCCGAAATGGCGGTAGTCGTAACATTAATAACGCTTTGTTTTACTGATCATGAGTTGTTTTAGTGTATGTGAATGAGCTCTTTATTTTTGTTCTTGAAATTGCGATGTTGTCTGGTCTGTGTCTAGCTGTGAACGTTTTGGTTGAGATGATAATCTTCTTCGAAGTGTTTCATGGGAAATACAATATTTTTGCAAGTTTTATTTTAGTCAGCCAACACTGTCCCACTGCTGAGCAAAGGCCTCCCCCAAATCCCTCCAGGTATCTTTTTCCAGGGCCACTTCGATCCAACCCTAGTCATACCTAGGGAACACGAAAACAATCATTTAATAGATGATAATAAAGCTTTGAATAACATGACAAGATCAGGGAGACGGAATCTTTAGCACGGAATTAAGCAATATCCTACTACTTTTATAAATGAGAAACTAGAGATATTGGTTACTCAATCACGCAAAAAAGGCCGAACAGATTTAGATGAAATTTGGCACACAGATAGTTCATAAACTGAATTAACACATAGGATATTTTTATCCCGGTAGTACGTTACCGTGAGATAATTTCCGACCTCCACGCGGGCGAAGCCGCTGGCAAAAGCTACTTCGTCAATAAATACTTAACTTTATCAACACAAGGGTCGGGTCGGGGTCAATCATCAGGGTCAAGGGTGTCTAAACACGCCCTTGAAATGGAATGATACTCCCAAGCCCGTCCTGCTCAAGTATTACTGAAGAATAAACACAAATAAAAATTACTGAGAGACGATTTATAAATTTATTTACTTACTCCATTTACCTACAAAAGTATTGTTGAAGAAAAAACACAAATAAAAATTACTGGGAGTAGATTTGTAAATTTATTACTTACTCCATTAACCAACACGTTTTGCTTCGAGCAAACAGTTTAATAAATTAAAGCATTTACGTTGTTAATTACAAACTGTTACAGTATTGTAATTATGTTACTAATTCTCTCAAACGATTAAAGGCTCGTGCAGACTAGCGCGACGCGACGGTCGCGCGCGATTCTGCGATTTATATCCGTAGAACAATTTCTAAGAAAACGCGCGCGACTCTTCACACAGGGGCGACCTGTCGCGCAGCAACACCGTCATAGAAATTGGTCTACCGACGCGTCGCGTTAGTCTGAACGAGCCTTAAGTAGTGTTGCAAAGGACTCGAGTCCTCGAGTCGTAATTTTAAAGACTCGACTCATTTATGCAAGGCTCAGTGTGCTCAAAAGGCTCGGAGTCTAGAGTCAAGTACTCGAGTCTTAAAAAGGACTCAAGTCTTAGAAAGACCTCGATTCTGAAAAAGAGCTCGAGTCTTAAAAAGGACTCGAGTCTTAAAAAGGACTCGAGTCTTAAAGTGAACCCAAGTCTCAAAGAAAAACTCGGAGCGTGAAGATGAGACTTGTGGCACATCATTCGAAAAGACTCGAATAGAAAGCAATAAGTTCTAATTAGTGGTTATGGTGTAACTATGCGTACAATAAAATCTGTCGATTTATTCGAGTTTTATCGAATGATGAGCTACAAGACTCGAGTTCATTTTAAGACTCGAGTCCTTTTTAAAACTAGAGTCCTTTTTACGACTCGAATGGCTTTTAAATGTCTCGGGCTCGGCTTGAGTCTAGACTCCGAGCCTTTTGAGCACATTGAGTCTTGCATAATTGAGTCGAGTCTTTAAAATTACGACTCGAGGACTCCAGTCCTTTGCAACACTAGCCTTAAGACTAGGTCGTTCACGTTATTACTAAACAATTAATATATTGTCTGCTAGCGGCTAGATATTGTGTTTTAGACGGAGAATTTGTGGGTGTTAATATAGCAAGATTACATATCATATTATATATAGAATACATATAGGGGCTTGTGGGTATGTAATAACAGCTGCACGTACAATGACGAGTGGCGTAAATCACGTTATGCTGTGGGTCTCGCCTGTCATTCCAGGATATGTGCGAGTCTTTACGGGTCGTCAGAAGCTCGAGAGTCTAACAGCCAAGGGGTATCGTTTAACTCAGTAACTGGAGGTCAGATAGACATTCGTTACTGGTATCCAGCAGCATACGGTTAGACTGGAAGCCGTCCCCAACATAGTTGGGAAAAGTTTAGGCAGATGATGATTTAGCAAGATTATTGAAAATGAAATTGAATAAAACTTTGCTTAAAAAATGTCCCCTGTCTAAATAATAAAGATGTTGCTGTCTTCTTGACACCAATATAAGGTGAGTCGTAAGGGTTTCCATGAGTTAAGCTAGTGATTGGCCTATTCAACTTCGTCTTTGTTTTTGACCTTCATTGGCAAAGGTTTGCTTTTTAAAGAAACTATCTTCCTAAAAAACACTACAAAGTGAAAACAACTTACGGAAATCAATTTGGTATGTTCGTTTTTTACCATCGACTTCCGAAATTCGTATAGCTTCACTTTCTAAGTAACAGTGACAGGAAATTATTATAACATCATCAACATGAACTAAGTGAAAAAAATATTTATAATTGAAGCTAACTCAAAAACTACTAAACAGAACTTGTCCAATATTATATTGGACTACTCGATAAGTATAAATAACCCTTGAAAACCTAAGAAGAATTTATCAAATCGGTTTATAGATGATGGGGGTTTTAGGTTTCAGGACAAATATATTTAAAAAAAAAATACAGCGGAATTGAGAAATTCATCCGTTTTTTTAAGTCGGTTAAAAAAGATATGTCTTGAAGGCACAGTAGTAATTGTAATGTTGCGAAAAGTGTAATAAAGGCTTCGCATACACTGCTATTTTTATATGTCCCTTGGAAAAATGTGCATATTTTTTCATTGCTGTCACTATACCACAACAATGGGATGGTATTCCTTTTCGCCACTGTGCATGCCTCATCCACTTTGTTCCACCTTCTATTCATGCAGGTATGCCTTTCATTCCTCCCTGAATGACGTAGAAGACCGTTGCATTTATTGCCAACTAGTTTTTGCCCGCAGCTTCGCCCGCGTGGATGTCGGAAATTAACGCAGGTATTTTTCTAAAATAAAAGATTTTTTCTGAAATAAAAGTAGCCTAACTCCTTGTTACATCATGCTATCTGCCAGTGAAAGTCCCGTCAAAATCGGTCCAGCAATTTCAGAGATTAGCCGGCACAAACAGACAGACAGACAGACAAAAATTTTAAAAAAATATGTTTTGGTATATGTACTGTGTATACATCCATATAAACTTAGTAAAAAGTGGTTATCTTAATATTACAAACAGACACTCCAATTTTATTTATTTGTATAGAGTATAGATGAAGCAACTAAAAAGGTGAACTGGATTGTACGCAGAAAAATTTGAAAGGTATTAATATAGATATTTTCTTTTTCGAGAGTGCGTCGTACTTAGTAACAAAAGCTCTCAGAAAATAATTGAATTGTACTCGATGAGAGGACTCGTCGATATATGTATTGGGATAGCAACAAACAGGGTGACAGCCCGTTACCATGGATTCCGTCCTTGATGAACGAGGGGTTCATAATCATGGTCGGAATATATTGGAAAATTTTCGTCGATTATTAAAATGAAAAATTACTACGTTAGATGGTTTAGCAGTCATGTGCTGAATTCATGGTTTAAGTTTTCACGGTGATGTTCCTGCTACAGTGTATTTTGATATCAGGGATGTTAGAGAGCTCCGTAACCGTAACCGAAACTATCGGATATCCGATATAAAAATTTATCCATAACCGTAACCGAATCCGAAATAAAAGTTTCTGATAATATCGGATTTGTTTTTACATTTTTATTTTAGGAAGATTAGATAACACTCAATATATATTTATAATCATTTTTATTTTAAATCACTGTAATAATTACTCACACACTGATTGTAATTCCTACCAAATGGTAACATATTAATTACTTTTCTTTTTTTACTTTTGAAATTCCTTAAAAGTTTAATATCCGTAACCGAAATTATCCGAAACTGTCGGATAATCCGAAATAATTTCATATCCGTATCCGTATCCGTTCCTACATCCGTAACCAATCCGTATCCGAAATTTCATATCCATAACATCCCTATTGGATATCACTAATCTTGTCATTAGTTCCGTGAAGTGACGGACGTAAAGTCCCATTCCATTTCTTCCCGTGGGTGTCGTAGAAGGCGTCTAAGGGACTTCCTAGGGAATGAGCAGCAGCGTTCTCTATGCATTTCACCACCATACTGCGTCAACTCGCCTGCCAATCATCGCGATCATGGCAAACCCCTCCCAAATTGGGGGTGTCCTATGTCCAACAGTGGACGTCTGTCAGCTGTAATGATGATGATGATGAATCTTGTTATGAATATTCAACCTATTCAAGACCTATTAAGTATTAAAGTGTTAGTAAGTGGTCAGAGAAGCATAAAGGTTAGCATCTAGACTTTCGAAAAGTTAAGGCCCAAAGAGATGACGTGATGCGTCCATGACAATTCGATTCATGACATAATCTGACGTAATGTTTGAGCCACACCGAGGTAATAAGTACGATTCTTAACGGCATTGAATGATTAAATTAAATTGTGGCCCCAACATTAGAGAAGTCTACGTCCAGCTCCAACATTACATATTGGCGTAGTCATCATCGATGTCATCTGCCTAGCCTTTTCTCAACTAAGTTGAGGTCGGCTTCAGTCTAGCCGGATACACATGAATACCAGTACAGTAGAATCCGGTTATAACGACGGTGAAGGGACCGGTGATATTACGTCGTTGTTCGACGCCAGGCCAGGCCCCTACCATAGGAATTAAATATTATGTGGAAGCGCGATGGTGGGGCCCTGGAGACAAGAGTGGCTGCGAACTGTCCGCCGTGCGCGGAGCTGAACAGTAATATATTCAAATACTCACCGCATGGTTGAGGAACACCTGCTCTGGAGCCTACCTGGATTTATGTATGTAAGTGAGTGTATATTGTATTGTGTTGTGACGTTGTAAGTGGTATCCAGGACACCAGGCCGCTGCAATCCGTCCTGCTACCAGGACATGCGGTCTCCAACACGCGTTTTCCAATAGCGTCACTGTCACTTCAAAGTATTTCCAACAAACAAACTGAACCCGTATTATCTCGTCAAATTGGGGTTATTTACAATCAAACAATAGGATCACGATTGTCCAACAAAACGATCGGTTTACTAGGATTAATTTACAACAGGGTCGCACAAGCAAATTGGACCGCCATCCCTTTCAAGATCAAAAAAAACCAAGAGTCAACGTCAAATTGACAAGTGACAGTTCTCACTCTGTTCACGTCTAGAAACGTAGGCGCATAGAGTAAACAGTCAAACGGGACGGAACAGTCGTACTAACCGGACGTTGTACTAAAGGAAATGACAATTATTGATTTTTATTCAAATCACCTTCATAAATATACATACATACATAATGTATTTAATCATATTTACGTGACCAAGAGAAAAAAAAGTCATTTGAATCAAAATATTTATTTATTTCACATAATGTACATATAATCCATAATAATAATGACACTTTTTTCTTCAACAGAGAAACTTTTTCGTTTTGTAGAAGCCATTCTTGTACACTAAATCACGTATCACCCGCAAATTAACGCCGTAAACTAAACAGTCGCATTCGAATAAGCGACGTGCAGGCAAGGGGGAAGCGCGGGGCGGAGATAGTTTCTTACCTACGATTTATTTGTAAACGCGTCAACGCTCGTCGTCGTTGTAACCGAACAATTTTGTGAAATTCTGTCGTTAAAAGCGGTCGGTCGCTGTAAGCGGAGTCGTAATAAACGTTTCATAGTGGCTCATATTAAAACCAAACACGCGCCTATACTTACGTCGCTAAAAACGGTTGGTCGTTACATGCGAAGTCGTACTAAACGGACTATACTGCATTTTACATGGAGCGACTGCGTATCTTACCTCCGCAAGCGTGCAACTGGCTGATTGGTTTTTGGGATTTTCGAGACATTAATAGACTGTCATAGATCAACGAATGACAGTCGAGATCAACGACATAACTTGTTTTCCGAGGCACGGTGAGGTTCATAGTACTCGTATGTAAAGACAGTACTGAAGGGGTCGGCTGGGACCGATGCCTGCCAGGGTCGCGAGATTTGTTCGAAAGAGATACCGTGACCCTGGCACATGGGCAACCGATGGAACACAGGTGGGTTTAGTCAGTAAAAGTCTGACACGCTCTTCCGCTCCATCCAGAGCGGGAGACGTTATTTGATGACTTCCCACTACAAAAAAAAACAAGGCTCCTTAACAGGCGCAGGCGCGACGCGAATCTCGTAGAATAATGTCTATGAAAACTTAATGGAAATTGTTCTACAAAAGTCGCGTCGTACTTTTGAGTCGGGAGTCGCGATTCTTTGTGAGAGCCTTTAATCAAATCAGTTCAATTTTTACAAGCTCTACATTGCATTGAACAATTTTCTTTCACATGCTATCTACTGTTTCCTTTACAAATAAATTTGTCACCAGGATTTTATTATAGATATTGTAGTATTTAAATTAGTTTGAAGTAGTTAGTGTGTAGTTTACGAGCAGTATATTTAAGCCCTAGTGGACATTTACTACCTGTACCGGATGAAACACGTGCCCTCCTATCTATTGTAACGATATCGTTACGAGATCGTATCGTATCGCGAGATACTGTTACTGTCAACTTCTGGTAAACGAGATGCTGGTAAATGTTGTGATAAATATTTTTAAGTTTATTGCGGATCACTCATAAAAGTACAAACAATCTATACTAGATGTTCCTTTGGGTTCCCATAACTCTAGTGTTTGTCATAGAAACCACCGGCAGATGATTAAAAAGAAAGTGTGCCTTATGGTTTTTTTTAAAACCAATAATTCGATTTTAAAGCTAAGAAAATGCAACGCTATCATTTTTCATGTACGGGTGTTTTACATAAATAATCGTGACGTCGAATTATTTGGTAAGAAAAATTAAAACGCAAAAAAAATCTATGCATACGCCAGTTGATTCATTGACATGGTCTGATTAATACCCTACAGTTACCCATAACTGTAACATAATTTTGGGCTCCTAAACAAATCGTACTAAACAGGGTGTTTCTTTTGATATCCAAATATCAAAAGAAACAAACTGTATATAGTAGGAATTCGTACTCTAGCCCGCAAAAAAAACCGCAAAAAAAGCTATGTTAGTAAAACTTAGAAATTAACCTAACAACTAATAAGTACGTAGCTCAACATATGTTGGCACTTGTCTCCGCACCTACTCCCTAATGAAAGGGCTATCCACTTTGTCAAATAATGTTTTTAGGATGCTGTTATAGCTTCATCGCATTAGGTACCTGCCCATTAAGGCTCGTACAGACAGGCGCGACATGTCGCGCGACCTGTCGCGGAGGCGATTCTGCGATATATCGCGACGCAACACCTTTCACACTGGCGCAAACACTCGTGCACGAATCGCGGGCGAATCGCGCGCGGCAGCTTTTAGTATTGGCCGCGACACCATACAAAATGTACCAATAAGCTGTCGCGCTACTCGACGCGCCGCGACCGTGTTGCGGCGCGACAGGTCGCCCTGTGTGAACGGTCGCGCGCGTTTTCATAGAAATTGTTCTACGGATATAAATCGCCGAATCGCGCGCGACTGTCGCGTCGCGCTAGTCTGAACGAGCCTTTATTGATGCTGTCCTCGTCCTCATTACGGGATGAAAAAAAAAAACTTTACCAGTCGTATTTGGCCTAGTAATATGTATCTATGACGATATCAACGAAAGGTTTATAAGCAAACAAATCGTATTAAGTCATAATAAGACAATAAATAATTAAGGGGGATACTCTAAGGTAGTAAGTACTCTAAGTAGTGATATTGCAATTGCAGGTTAGTGTCAGGTTGTATGTTGATTAAAATATTATTCGCGACCGTAACAAATGTGATCATACAGAATTAAAATCATTAGAATCATCAACACACCGGGCTTGTGTCCAGACAATGTTAAGAGGGTAAAAGGCTAAATGGGCTTGTGGCCAAGTAATACTAGCCGCACGGATCGATCTATCACGTTAAGCTACCCTTGCCGCGGTCAACACATGGATGGGTGAACATCCATTGTATAGCCCTCCGCGCCTCAGTAAAAACCGGTGGTCTCGGCTGGCAATTGTAGACCTTAACAGTCGTTACGGGTCATCAGAAGCCCGAAAGTCTGACAACCAGTCTTACCAAGAGGTATCGTATTACCCAGTAACTAGGGTTGTGGGGTTCAGACAGGCAATAGCTCCATGTAAAATACTGGTATTTAGCTGCATCCGGTTAGACTGGTAGCTGAGCCCAACATATTTGGGAGAAGGCTAGGCAGATGAGGAGCTCCTTAACATTCTTTGCATGAACCTACTTGTAACACTGCGCCATTATATCGTAAAAGCACTATTATCCTCCACTAGCTTCTAACTAATCGTTGTACTACATCCCATAGGTATTTGTTGCTCAATCGTTTACTGAAGGGCAACTTGCATGAAATTAGTGCCTGCGGTTCTGATCAACGAGAATGAGCCTGGCAAGCCTTTCATCCGTAAATTAATGAGGAGAACCTACCGATTTATTTAAAAGTGGGTACTTAGTAACTGTTTTCTGAAAGATAACTGGCTTGTTGAGTATACAGTTTAAAGCTGTTTTGCTGTAGAAGTTAATGCGGTATTAAAACAACTATGTCTTTACTTGTTGAAGCTTGGACGAGGTAGTTAGATAAGTATTAGCTTGAAGGTCTAATGCTGTACTTCAAAACGCTTCAATGAATGATCGTTATGATCATCAAAGCCATTAAATTACCATGATTGGTCATTTCTATGGTGAGCAAAACTTATGTTGCTTTTAGTAAACCGGAAAATGTGGCTGTTCGTTTTCAAGAGATATGGTCAGACGACAGGACTCCTTAAACCTCTAGGAAAAAGAATCGTCAAATTTGACCGCGAGAAAAAACAACTGATTTTTTGTCATACGGTATCTGTGACAGGAATGTCCTAGTGCCTAAATTAGTAGTAACCAAGGGAAATTACCAGACTGGTGGGATAAGCCAACATCCTAGAAAATGTGGCCGAACGTTTCCAAGAGACAAGAGATGTTGTGAGAAGACATGATCCTTAATCCTTCAGGAAAAAGAATCGTCAAATTTGACCGCGAGAAAAAACAGCACGTTGTATGTCATATGGTTTCTGTGACAGGAATGTCTCAATATCTCAATTAGTAGGAACCAAGGGACATTACCAGGCTTGTGGAATAATTGTACAGAGGCTAGCAAATCGAGGTAGGTACTACAATCTGTCAATTTTTTAATAGATTTTCAACATTATCGTTAAAGCATTTGACAAGAATTTGACCGTTTCGGGTACCTTGATGTGCTAGCGTCTGTACATTCTACAACCAGACGTTCTCACGTGACAATTGATTGTAGGTTCTTGTTATCTTCGTCACTTTCTTCGAATAAAACAATACAAACTGGAACCTTAATGTTGATTCTTTGTTTGATTCCTCTTATTCCACATTTCTGAATTTCTATTGCTGTCTTCTGGTAACTACACCATAGGTATTCCTCTCTTACGCACGCGCGTTCCTACAACATCTTTCTACGATGTTAAGGCTCGGTAAATAGTCTTTTTTTTTGCTATTTGACAACAGTCGATGCGTTTGATTTTAGTTCACTCGAATGACCACTAAAATAATAGTAATTCTGCAGTTTTAATTTAATTAAAAATAAAAACACTGCTGAGTGGAATATTTTTTAGAGATTTCTTTAGTTGATGGAATTCTTTTTATTTTTGTTATATATAATATGATAGCTTAGAAATTAGAGAATTAATCAATGAAAAATACTTTTTGAACTCTGTTTTATCATTATACTATATGTATTTAACTTTGGAAAAATTGACAATACACTCAATTTTCTGACTTGTAATATGCACCTAACTGTGTGACAAAAACTGACCGCTTTACGGTGCCCTCCCCCCCTTGCCCAGCGCCTTATTAAATAATTATTGTAGTGTAGGTACTACTTTTCTTTATGTATTACTTTTAAATATATGACAAACTTTTGAATCTTTTTTCAAAACACTTGACCACAAATTGGATTATAATGTTTTGCAAGTTAGCTGCTTTATCTCATGACGGCCATTTCTTTTTATTTAATGTAATTATCATCTTATCTAAAGTCTTATCTCACTAGCCATGTGTTAGCTAGATACAGTGTCACTTCACTATCCCATAAGCCATGTGACCGCATGCAATATAGCTTAACTTAGCCTAACTTAAGCTCTTAGTCCTGACAATATTTCGTTAGCTAGCTAAAACTGTTATGTCTAGAATGTCGGCGAAACTAATTTGAATTCATATTAAGGCCAAGATATAGGCATAGAAGTACTATGCCTATATCTTGGCCTACTCCATCGTCTGCCTTGTTCTCTTTGTCTTATAGTTTTCCGTTCTTTGTTCTAAAGGAAGTCCTAAGTATTCAATTTCAACACAAGACATTCAAGTTAACTTCAAGTAAGACGTAAAACTTAGGAGATACGAGGATGTAGTTTTCATGATATCTACCCTAACTTTTGGTGTGGCTCAGAACTTTTAATACGAGATAGTCTAGCGAAAAAGTTGTGAGATATACGACCTTTGAAAGGGAAAATCCAAAGCGGATCTGTCATCTAAATCGAAATTGGGGCATAAATACAGCATGAGGGGAAAACTAAGGTCAATAAAAGAAGGAAAGGTTCTGACCGTGCTTTAACATGTCTAAGTTATTTAAGGAGGGGCGCTAAGTTAACCCGCAAGATTCAAATTTTCTTACGTTTTTTGCAATTTTCAGGTCAGTGCGTGGTTGCATAAATTTGATTAAAATTGTATTTGCGACAGTATTACAGAATTATAATCATTAATTAAGATCATCAATACAACCCTCTAAGTTATCATCAATACAACCCTCAATTTTAATACCTCAATTGTTTAAAACACGTGTTATATACGGTCGCGAATCATATTTTTTTTCAACATACAGCCTGATACTACCCGCATATTGCAAAGAACATAAGAAAACTTGAATTTCGCGGACTACCCCGCCCTTAATAAAGACAAAAAAATACTAAAATATTCAACAAAGCTAATGGATACTAAAAATATTCTACTAACTTGGTATTACACATCTCCAGATGCGGCTGAATACATTAGGATCTTTTGTGGACTGACCTGCGCAACTTAAGAAATCTTATCAAAAATATCATTGATTTCTAGAGGCTTTTTTGCATAATATTATAATATTGATTATCGTTTCTGGTAAGAAGACCGCCCATTGAGTCACCTTTTATAAAATTTCTTTATCTTAATCTTTATATAGTATAAAACAAAGTCGCGGCCCGCGTCTGTACGCGTTAAAATTTGGAATACAAAATCGAACCCTAAGGGTAAAAATTAAACCGCCGAAAAAACTGAAAAGCAAAAAATAATAAACCTTAAAATTATGAGTCGGCGCTGAAAAATCAATGAACAAAGATCACTCAAAGCGCCGACTCATAATTTTAAGGTTTATTATTTTTTGCTTTTCAGTTTTTTCGGCGGTTTAATTTTTTGTTAAAAAGTTTTTATTTTTATAATTTTTGTGGCTTTAATACACTAATAATACTTGGCAAGGTATACGCTATCCAATAAAAAAAGAATGATCAAAATAGGACTACTCTGTATAAAGTTATGCGTAGTTAAACATTACAATCAGTGAGTGAACAATCAAACATCCCCTGTTTTTCGACCCTTAGGGTTCGATTTTGTTTTCCAAATTTATATGGGACCACCTTCGGTGTATACCCTTCCCAATAAAAAAAGAATTATCACAATCGGACGACTACGTAAAAACTTATGCGTGGTCATAGATAAAAAAAAACATAAAAAAAATAAAATATACGCGTCGAATTGAGAACCTCCTCCGTTTTTTTCGTCGGTTGAAAATAGGCAACGGATTTTATTGCGGTTTTCCTCGACAGACAAGTGATTCAAGAGGAAGGTTTACATGTATAAAACGCGGGCGAATCCGCTAGGAAAGGTAGTTTACATAATTTATATCTGTAATTTTCATGGTGTTCATTGAATCTCCCATGCGTATTTTGACTACGGTAACTGTTTTTGTTTCCGACAACTATAGGTTCGGCCGTGTGCGCTGATGTGGCTAATGTATCTTGACTGTAAATGGTATAAGACCTAATGTAACCTATCTTGACTGTGTACAGTATGAGCATAGTGTGGTCACGTTAGCATGCATTGTGGTAATGATATTGTAAGTTTGAGGATGGATCTCTCTTCTGCTGGTGTTCAGTCAGAAATATTTTGTTTTACTGCCAAGCGTCTCCAAACAGGTCTACGTTTACATACATATATAATTGAGGAGAGGATGGAGGCATGAGGAACAGAGTGTAAAGTTCACTCAACCTCCGTAGAAATAGGAAGATCCTCCGATAACACGAGTGTCGTGTCTGGTGGGCAAATGCCCGACGATTGATGTCGGGACATTGTGTATATACCTAGTCTAGTGTGTGGTAAACTCTGCTTGCGCGATGTAGGATTTGTGTGACGTCAGTGTGATGCGTATTCTAAATATATTCTATAGATAAACTGAAACGATCAAAATCGCAACGTGTCAGAGAATTGTAACAGTTCACAGGGTACTGGACAGCTTTTACAGTCTATCTAGCTTTAGAGTTACCTAACGTAATATAGACTGACGGCAGCAAGCGCTGCGTAACTCCTCCGATCCTCCGAACCTTATGGTTATAAACCGCAAATACACCCGCTTCCGGCACTGTCACTGTTTACTACCCCAATAACCTTCGAAGATTATAGGTATCCTCTTCTAAACATAACATAACGCCTGGTTTTCCCCGCTGGGTTAGCCAGAGGTGTACGTTACTTCTACCTACTACACACCAAAGTAATACACCCACCAAAGGTCTGTGTAATGTGTAAAAAAAATATAAGGGGCAGCCTATTGTCATCCACCAAGCATAAATCCAGACCACGAGCTGCTACTGAGAAGTTTCTGATGGCAAACTTTTCCTGGTCTGGGAATCCAACCAAGGACCTCAGCAGCACTACGACTAGACCAAAGAAACATCTTCTGAACACACGTTCATATCAAAACATACCTACAGCTGAGATTAAAAACAAGTTAAAACTGGATTGACGTGCTCAGATTCCGGACTAAGCAGTAGGCATATAAAATGATTCTCGGCCATCAACCTGCTTATGCAAAGTGCGGTAATAAGCGAAATCGATACCAGACGTTAGTTATGTCTCTACTAGTGCTTGACTCCAACTTGTACTTGAATATTGTTTCCTGTACGGGAACAGTATATTCTGTACCCTTGAGACCTTTCAGAGGCAACAAACGACGAATGCCATCAGAATATATAGTCACAAAGTATTGCGGCAGACCCCATAGGCTGTAGAAGATGACGGGGCGAGCTGGAAAAACAAACGACCAGTGCTCTAATTTACCCCTGGATCATGAGAACTATAAGTCATGGGGAGATGATGCATTTGCCATTACTGGAATAATGCACGCTAACAGTAGTAATCGTATCGTAAATCTCCTTGACCGGAACCTAAAGGCTCCCACAAACAGGCACGACGCGACGGCACGACGAGGCTCGTAGAAATCTATGAAAACTTCATGCAAATGTGTGCGTCGCGCCTGTCTGAAGAAGCTTTTATAGGTACTGTGTTCACATAATATGTAGATCTTAGATTTAGTTAAATTGGCGAATTCTTCAGATTCTGTAAACTTACGAAGCTACTGCTGCTGCAGCTTTTGATTTGACAGCTACTTATAAATGTATATTGTAAAAATATGGCGATAGGTCTTATCCTATTATTTATTAAAACGCATGACATACCTCTAAATTCTACAGATAGTCCTTCTTCTAGTAGTAGATCATGTCCAAATACCGCGCAAAGTTAGGGGGATTAGTCTATTCTATGTTTCTGAATTATATTTATTTTCTAGATACTTGGCAACAAGCCATTTCTTTCTATCCACGTACATCTCACGGTTTGCAATCAGTGGAATCTCTTCTTGGAACAAATCTGTAATAACAAATAATAACCGGACATTCCGGTCGGAAGCCGGTTGCTAACATAACATGTTCGTCGTCTTTACTATGAATATTTACACGTTAGTTATTTTTATTATGATCGTCATGACGGTTACCGTTTACTTTCTTCGTCATCTTTAGTATGAGGGTCTCCCATTGAAGACGTTGCTATGGTCCACACAAAAATGTTACTATACGATTGATGAATTTCTAAATGGCAAATTAATGTAGACGTATTTATTTATTTGACTGGAGAAATTATTTTTAATTGAATATTGTAGCTAATTGTAATTTTTCATTGACTGTACAAATTATTCCATATTGTGACATTTATAATTTTTGTTTTTATGTCATGTTCACATTCATATTATATCATTGTATTAATTTTGACATGCCTACTAAATGATTTAAATCGCGCATGAACAGTATTTTATTTTGCATGCAACCATATTTGTACGCCTCTTGGCATAACATAGCGACCTATGTATTTTAATTTAAGAACTGTATTTACTACCTATGTTACACAAATAAGAAATGATTATGATTATCACATTGTGGATAATCTCTGATGGTTTCTTATTAGTTTTAAAAGAAGGTATTGCTATTTCATTCATCTGCCTAGCCTTTTCCCAAATATTTTAGGGTTCGCTTCCAGTTTAACTGGATGCAGCTCAAAATAAAATACTGGTATTCTACATAAAGCGACTGCCTATTTGACCTGGAGTTCAGATAAACAACCTTACCATGGGGTATCGTATTACCCAGTAACTGGGTAGTAGACCACCCAGTTCCTGGGTAATACAATACCCCGTGGTAAGACTGGTTGTCAGACTTTAAGGCTTCTGACGAACCGTAACGACTGTCAGAGATCCACGATTGATAGTCGGGACCAACGGCTTAACGTGCTTTCCGAGGCACGAAGGGGTCTTAGTATGTAGAGATGGTCACCCATCCATGGACCAACCGCAGTAAGCGCAGCTTAACCTAATCGACTGAGTCGTGCATCTGTTATTACTTAGCTACAATCCCCTAAAGGTTTTGCTGCCTATACCTATTAAATGATTTTTACACGCTTAATACATAGTAGCTTCACTTGTATGTTAGTATGTTTGTTTGTAACCGACTACTTATAGCGCGATTTTGACCCATTTTAAACGACCAGGGTGCTTACTCTTGATGTTAAATCCGATCGATTGAAATTGGAATTGGAACTTTTCGTATTCTTGAATTTGACGCTAGCGCCAAAATGTGTTAAAATTGGGTGTCCAATTTTTAGAACTAAGTGGAATCGAGATCGGGCGTTGTTGTTGTTCCAATGTTGACACTATTGTTTTCAAGAATACCGAATTACGTGTATGCAAAATTAACAGTGGAATCGTATTAGCATTAGATTGGAATTAAAATTAGGTTGAAGAGTAAGCCCCCTGATTTCATTCAAACTTTGCACACCTGTCAAAGACCGATGACAATGCAATAATTTCATAAATTTGTGCCATTATCCTTGCCAGGGTTACCAGGACAGCAAAAAACTGTCTTCTAAAACTACGCTGACATACGTCACAAACTACGCTGACATATGTCTCAAAATTCGAAACACCCTAAAAAATAGAAAATAAATAATAGTTTAAAAAAACTAAACTTTTATTTTTAGTACAGGTACCTCAGAGTAGCGCGACTTACCCGATTTTAGTTGTATATATGTAAATGACGTATCAAAATTCTTCCTTTCAACATAGCACATTAAAATATTTGTTTCCATTCTATCTAATTTGTAATTCTAATTGGTCCAATATTGCAGAGTCGTTTTGATCTTTGCTTGATCTCTGCTGTTGACATCTCCGACATTGTAGAAATGATCGCAATTTTGTATTTTACTAACTGACGAAAAAAAGCCAAGGAGGGGTAAATTACCTTCATCATCATCATCATCATTTCAGCCGTAAGACGTCCACTGCTGGACTTAGCCCTCCCCCAATTTGGGGGGCTTTGCCATAATCGCCACGCTTGGCAGGCGGGTTCGCTTGGCAGGCGGGCAATTACCTTAAAGGGAATTGTCCAGAGTTGGCCATTTTTAAACACGCTGCTATACAAAAATGTAATTTACCTTTAATTTTAATTCTATTTTAGTAAATATCTGATGCTAATAACTTTGTGTGAATATGCACTGTAAAAAAATCTTTTTGTTTGGTATTTAATATGATTTCACCAAGTCTTTGGCTTTGAATTTGACTTCAGTGTTGCCGAACAAAAACTGCATTAACAATAAATTCAAATCGATTTAAAGTGTAGGGTTAGGGTAGATTTAAAGTATCTCTCCAATGTATTTAACGCCGTTTTCATTTAATCATATTATTAAAAAAAATACTAATATACGATATAAATGATTAAAGACAAAAAAATGATAAACTGAAGAGTGTATTATACTTGAAGAACTTATAAAACAATAATCGATTCTATATGTATCGATACAATTATCTTTTTTTTTATTTGGCAACACAATGCTTTAAAAATGTTGTGTTAGTTGTCGAAATGACAGTTATCATTCGCTTTGTTTTTTTTTGCATTGTGAGTGTTGT
This sequence comes from Aporophyla lueneburgensis, assembly GCA_932294355.1. Taxonomy (NCBI): domain Eukaryota; kingdom Metazoa; phylum Arthropoda; class Insecta; order Lepidoptera; family Noctuidae; genus Aporophyla; species Aporophyla lueneburgensis. The sequence continues at coordinate 5,044,557 of OW028737.1, forward strand.
TTTTGTAAGTTTTATTGCAATTACTTAGGCTGTTTCTAAATGGATTCCGATTCTTGACGACCCCGGCACTTCCATGGACCCTGAACCTTGTATTTATGATGAACCTGGCACATCTATAGCAAGTTTTATTTCATGCATAACCAATTTCAATAAAATGTTAAAAATTATCTAAATACAAATCTTGATACAAAATTAGGTTTATATTGGCATTCTTACTTATATGAACTATTAAATCAATCATATATTATTAGCTGAACTGTTTGTTTATAAGTGGCCAAAGTCCCATACAAGTTAGTCAATGCCCTTTATAGAAATTACCAATCCAAATTAATAAATTAATTTGCTTGTTTGGCGCCGACTCAAAATTACTTAGGTATACTTACATTCGTTTAAGAGCTTAGTTATTAAGGGTAAATAAAGGTTTCTTATTGTTTCGTTTTCAGTTTTTGCGGCGGTTTAATGTTGTGTAACTAATAATGACTATCTACATCTACACTATCTACACTAATATTATAAATGCAAAAGTAACTCTGTCTGTCTGTCGGTCTGTCTGTCTGTCTCGCTTTCCTGCTAAAACTACTGAACCGATTTAAATGAAATTTGGTACACAAATAGTTTAGAGCCTGAGAAAGGACATAGGCTACTTTTTATCCCGGTAGTATGTTCCCGCGGGATAATTTCCGACCTCCACGCGGGCGAAGCCGCTGGCAAAAGCTAGTAGTTAATAAAATCAAAAGATACATTCATGAATATTCCTCAAAAAAAGTCCATTTTAGCTATCAGGATTAAGGCAAAGCTAGCTTTTTGTATAATCTCGGTTATTCTAACAACGCTAGCATTTTGTCACTTGTGAATTTCATAGTTCCCACAATTTAGCCATTATTTTTTTCTGACAACAAAAGACTATTTCGTAAAACGACTTCATTTGAGCCGTTAATTAAAACTAACATGAATGAAAACAGAGAAAAAATATCACAAAAAAAAAAAAATTACTCGAGAAGTTTTAAATTTATTATGAGAAACAGACTTTTTCCGAAGCGCTCTTTTCTCGATTGTTCATCCCGAGTTGGTGTTCGACAGCATTCTTGTCAATTAAGCTCATAATTGCGTGGCACATCAATTCGCTTAGTGACAGCATAGAAAAATAGCAGTAAATTCACTCCGACAGTTCATGTAGTCCAAAGTTCTAGACTTTGGAGGAGGAGGAAAGGAGTATTCTGGAGGCCATTGAGGCGTGTGGCTACGTAATAAAAGCCGCATGGGTATGCAATTGTGTTCTGGTTAAGCTACGCTTGCTGCGGTTGGTCTGTGGATGGGTGACCATCTGTATATAATAAAAACCCTCCTCGGGAGCACGTTAAGCTGCTGCAAAAATTGATAGCATTTTTAGATCTTTGACAGTCGTTACGTTCCAAAATGGTGCTCAGAATTTTGGTTAGAAACCCGAAACTCTGCCCACCAGTCTTACCAAAGGGGTATCGCAAAACCCAATACCTGGATTGTGATGGCCAAATAGGCACTCGCTTCATGTAAATTACTGGTACCTACTCAGCTGTACCTGGATAAACTGGAAGTTGACTCGTAACATAATTTGGAAAAGGCTAGGCAGGTAATATAATTCTGGAGGCTATTACAATAACTTTCTCATAAAAAAGTGAGCAAAACACTAAGCAAAACTAGTAATAGTAGGCGATGCAGTGCGACAGTCTCGATGGAACAAGAAATTTTACGCAGACGAAGTAACATACAGAAGCTAATCTAGGCTACTTTCTACCAAGAGATTTTTTCAGCTTTAAACTGTGCAGCGGACCTTCTGTTCCTATCTTCATAGTAATAGTAACTTGTACGCCTCTCAACTTTTTTGATGCCATTACCTACCTACGCGTGACGCGCCGCAATTGATTTTGCATGCAGTACACCTGCTGTGTTGACAAACGGCCCAGCGTATTGTTTTCGCTACATTACGTGATATGTATGTATGTAGACATAATATGTATGGCCACGATTTCCCTGTCGCGTAAGTAGTTGTACGAACGAAAGTGATTTATCGTATCCGCTTATAGATAATAGAGATTATTTACATAATTTATTTATTAAAACAGTTGAGCCTCTAGCTATTCACGTGTTATGTTTTAATTTGCCCTTGAATAATATCAAATAGGTACATTTTTTATTCTTTTTATTAAGATAGCTCCTAATTCTGCGCAGCAGATGATCTTAGCTTTTCATTAATTCAATAAGTTCCTATTTTTTGAGAAAGGTCTGTGGTATTTAAGCTAGGTACCAGTGGCGAAAGCACCATATAACACGATTCCTACCGGCTTGCCTTCGGGGATTCGCATTGGTAACTCTATCACTATTAAAAATACAATAGTATGTAAATAGTGGCTACTATTGTCAATAAATATAGTTACACTACGGGTATTTAATTCACCATAACATTCAAACAACAAAAAAGGTTATTTATAGCTTTGTATTACAACAAAAGAGAAATGTTCTAAATTAACCCGGCGCCAAAACGTCACAATCGGGAACTAAAAATTCATACAACAGCGATCCCGTGATGATGTCACTTTAGGTCACGTGGCACCGCTTGATATGTACGAGAGCAAGCCGCTGTACAACGGGTTATGACGGAGACAGGTATAGAAAAATGCATCAGCGAGAACGAGATAGAGGAATATTGCATATTTTATTCGTTTTCATCTGTTCAATTTAATTGTATTTAATTCATTACATTCCTATATTAATTTTAGAATGATAGTAAGTATTCTTTATTGATGAGTCAGTATGTTAAGGCCGACTTCGCTTCGGCTTCTCTTTTAGAAAAATTTACGCCTCGCCGCTGCTAGGTACTGAACTGAAAGCTTTCATTAAATATAAGGTCCTACTTCTTGAGTCTCTACTTCTGAACTCTAATCTATTGAAGTGAAGTTTGTAATGTTTTTTGCCAAAGATATCTTGTATAACAGCTGTCGTCCAATCTGATCTTTATAATGCAATTCAATTAAAGTGTATGTCCAAATAAAAGTATTTTCTAATTGGATATGAAATACACATTACACATAAAAAATGTCTGTTTGTTCTGAGATATCTCGCAAACGGCTGGACCGATTTAGACGAGACTTTCACGAGCAGATATTTGATTTAATTATGTCCCGGTACGTTCCCGTGGGATAATTTCCGCCATCCATACAAACGAAAGCTGGTTATCAAAAAATAAAGAAAACTGAGCAAGGTTATTGTAACAGTGAATGTTAGGTTTTTTTAATTACCAAAGTTCCTTCTAGAGAAAAATATAAATATAATCTACTAAAAATTCACTAAACCAATATTAAAACCGTTCCTAAGTAAACTGAGAAACGGTTTTAATCGTTTTAATAATATTGGTAAAGCAATCAATTTTATCGTAACTAAAGTCGGGGTCAAAGGTTACAAAGTTGTTTTGTCATAAAGGGTTCGTTTACCGTCGGAACTATTGATCTAAGCTCTAAATGGAACGTGTGATCGAAAGCTCCGACCTTTGTATGCGTTCCTAGTAGATAGATAAATCGTTTATTTAGTGAAAAAAAAAGACACAAAAACAAAAAAGCAGGATGAAGTAAAAATCTAACAAGTGGTCGCCCAGTGGTCGAAATGCGATCATTTCAAATCATTATTATAAAACAAATGTTATTTTTCTGCACTCCTCATAAGTCAAATATAGTCAATAGTCCTTCACTTAAAGATTGTGGTACCGATTCCCTTGTTCACAAACTAAACTTAATTTAAGTTCAGTGCATCTGTTTCTTTGTATTTTATTAAGAAGAGGACAATAGAAAAATTTTAGTTTAGCCCTGTCAAATTAATCAGCGCCTGTCACTACTCCATACAAGTTTAGACGTGATTAAAAACTTGCCTACTAAAATTACGTCAAGCGCTGATTAATTTGACAGGACTAAACTAAAATTTATCTTCAGTCTTTTCCTTAATGAAATAGAAAGAAAAAGATGCACTGAACTTAAATTTAGTTTAGTTTGTGAATAAGGGAATCGGCACCAATGTAATATAAAAAAAACAAATGAAAGCGACTAACAATAAGTTGTAAAGAACATTAATTGCCATATTCACAAATATAAATAAACATGTGTGTTTTATTATTTTTGAACTTTCAACCGTTGTTTCGACAAAGTGACGCAAACTTATTGTTTTGCGCAAGTCCCTTCACAGTTTGTGTGTCAAATTGTTTATTTTAATTAAGTAAATATTAATTACTGCGGGATTACAAATGACTTTGTTGTTTCTGTAATTAATTTTGATTGATTTACGAGCAACCTTTAAATGTTTTCTGGTTGAAGGACGTGGCTTTTCTGGTCGGAAGTGCGAGTGTGTTATGATGATATAATTCTTTGTCATTACTAGTTAGGCAGCTAAGTAGAGTTAGGCAGTTAGGTGGCTGGTAAATCTCGGTACCTGGTACTGCTATAACATCACGCCGTTTTCCTTGAAGGGTTGGAGGGAGGTGGAACCCTTTTTGGTACATCCACATTTCACCAGTTATGTTTAATTCCAAATTAAAACGGGGCGACCTCATTGCCTCCAACTGCCTTATAGCGTCAATTTATAATTGGAATCACGCTACAAGAACTGATCTGTCAGCTTGAACTGATCTGTCAGCTTGGTTCGATGATAGTCCAAGAAGTTCTGTGATCAGATAGGAATAATCAAGCACTGAGAAACAGACAGAAAGGTACCTGCATAGCTTTTCACAATCATTCGATACGCTTCCGTATAGAATCGAACATCAATCAATGTTATCGTAGGAGTCCTTTAAACGCTCTTCACAAATCTAAAACCTGAAAATGTTGTCAGGAGGGGGGGTCAGGTTGACGTGATTCTTGTACAACAATTTGCTTTAAATTTTCATGAAATTGTCCTACATAAGACTTGTCGTGCTGTCGCGACGTGCCTGTTTGTGGAGCCTTTAATCAATTAGACGACCGCTATTCTTCCGACAACTGTTTGCTGTCGGAGGCAAGGCAAATCAGGTTACCGAATTGCGTCATTTGAGATACGATAGCCTGTCAAATGCTTGTGGATAGCTATGCTGATGGGACGGAATTATCTTTGGCATACGCATAAGATAATCCAAAGAAAATATGTAGCTGGTTCGTGTAATAAGCTTAATCAACCTATAATGTTTCTACTGCTGGGCCTAGGACACAAGCTTCCTCTCTTCGAAAGGTAGTCGGCTACAATCTACCACACGGGCCCAGAGCGGGTTGGTAGATGTCACATGTCTTCGAATTTTCAATTCTAGAACATCTCGGTTTCTTCACGATGTTTTACTTAACCGTTTTGAGATGTAGGGGTCTACTAGGACCGATGCCTGCCGGGGTCGCGTGATTGTTCGAAAGAGATACCGTGACCCTGGCACATGGGCAACTGATGGAACACGGGTGGGTTTTAGTCAGTAAAAGTCTGACACGCCCTCCCGCTCCGCCCAGAGCGGGAGAAGTCATTTGATGATTTCCCATCCTGAAAAAAAAAAAAAAACCGTTTTGAGAGAGGGGTAATGAAATTATTAACACAAAATTAAGCGCCTGTCTGGGAGCGAACTTCACCAGTAACAAGTCGTAAGTCGGAGCCGATAACCACTAAGGCACCACTGCTCTCACGAATAAAGTAACTAATTAATAAAATCATATCTCTCGCGTGCAATTATGCAGTGTCACATGCCACACGCCGATAATCTATTAGTGTCAGTTTTTAGTATCCAAGTCACAGTGCATGTGAATGCTAATATCTAGTGTTTCTCACGATCCTGCGAACTTTACACTGGCACGACACCTGATGACTTAGATAAAGTTGTAGAATGTGGGCTTTGAGGATGAGGCTGGAAGGTCAAGAATGAATAGGATGTGATAGTAGAACAGTAGCAGACATTTGTGAGACGATGGTTAAAGGTTAACAGTTCCCGTGTCCTAGGCCAAATGGTCACCAAGAAATAGTTCAAGTACCTACTTACAGTGTCTGTAATTCGTAAAAGAGTTGAACTAAAGATATTCACTTACGACTGAGCCAAAATGATTCACTTTAAAGTTCATATGATTCACTTTGTTCGTTGTTTCAGTTATGAAAGGTGCAGAAATACCTATAAGGTAGATTAATACTGGGCTTAGATGTGTCGTGTCGTTATGTCGTAGGTACATCGAAAGTCTACGGGCGGCAACACACTTGATGGGGTGCAATGTAACTACATAGACAGTAGGCCTTTGCGGATGAGGTTTTTGAAATTATAACGTAACTAAGTATTTACACTAGGTACTAAATTAAATGACTAACTCATTAAATATACAAATAAACAACTAAAGGATACTTACTAAGGGGAACTTTTATGTTTACTTGATTCAATTTGTATGCTTTATCCACAATATTCCACATTGAAAGACATCCTAAGCTTTATGAGTGAGTAGAGGTATCTGTCAGATAATTTATTGTAATTTTTTGCAAACTCCACTAAATGCGGAAGGAAGTGCAATATTAAATTGGTCGAACAGTACCTTATTTTGAAATGCTTGATTGCACTTTATATCTTCAAGATGGCAAGCTAAGCTAGTTTCCTTGTAAAAGGTAATAAACTCTGTAACTATTAATAAAATAACCATCTCCAAGTATATCTTCGAACAGGTTCTTGGTGACAAGTATGGAAAATGGCCATAATTACCTCCGGGCTATGAGGCAATGGTGTAACAGGAAGACGCGTCATTTAGACGTGGGCTTATGTCAGATAAGGGTGTAACTGATATTTATTGAAGGGAAATGTAATCTTACTTTAATTAATATTATACCTACTGATTATGACGTATGAAATGTTGTTCTTAGGTACCGGTCCCACCGCGTTGTATGGAAGTAAAGTATGGAAGATATAGACATGTTGCAAATAAATTGGGGAGGAAAATTATGATAATGAAGTAGTAAAACTGTGAAACAAAAATCCTCTGATACAAAACGCCGTGAAGTCACCGTGTGTCGGGGTTCAAAGCGAAACTTGACAGGTTTTTTTAAAGAACTGAACTGATCCATGAAAATTTTTATTAATAAAGAAATAATTAATAACTCCTTTCATATCTTGCCTTCTTTTTCCTTTGGAAAATCCTCATGGATATCCTCAGTCTTAGGAAAACTAAAAATCTACTGTTCCTTCTACGACCATAAATCGGAAGATACATGATGGTACATTGCCCCACCCTCACTGCTATTACTTCTAAAAACTCCTAATAAAGAAACAACAAAGCAAACTGAATGTAAATATATTTTAACTTAATACACTTCAAATTGATTCTAATTGTCTAACATAATGGAAAATGTTAAGCATTTGATCGTTCAGAATAAACAAGCTTGTTTTGATGTTAATACAGCGATGAACGTTTAGTCGGTATTAATTAATTGTCTTAGTTAAATCATTATAATTGTTTGTTGTAAAACACTGTAGGCTTTTCGAACTTTAGCGTTGCGTTATTTGAAAACCCATGGTCGAGTAGGTTGCTTCTCTGTTTGACACATTATACCATCTTTGTAATGCACATTAGTGCCCATAATGTTCCCACTGCTGGGACACAGGCCTCCTCACGGTGAGAGGGAGTAAGCGGAATCCTCCAAACGGGCCAAGTGCGAGGTGATAGATGTCACATGTCTTCGAAATTATGGTTCTAGGAAATGCTGATTTTGTCACGATGATTTTCTTCACGGTTTTGTGAGCAGTGGTCATGAAATAATTTACACAAAGTAAAGCGCACAAAAACTCGTAAATCGCGGCCGTATCGACTAGGCCACCATAGTGGAATACTAAGTTTGCTGTTTCGGAAGACCTGTGCTAACCACTCCAAAAATTTTGAATTTTTCGGACTTCTTTCAATTTTTGACTTGTGACTTCTAAAAGGTGCACCCTTGGGGAACGTCATCGCTTACATTATTAAAGTATAAAAAGTTTGCTGTAATTTGAACCACTCGTACATGTGAACATGGACTGAGACTAAACACTAGTCTCGACGAAGACTACCCTTCAATGGCACTGGTATTCAGTTCCATCCGTTTTGACTGAAAGCTGACTCCGACACAGTAGGGACAACGATAGGCAGAAGATAGTGTGTATGCGCAGACACAGGTGCACTTCATTACGTCACTAGCTTCTGCCCGCGGCTTCGTCCCTTCCCGTCGCGTCGAATCGCCTACCCGTGCGATTTTCCCCGTTTTTTGCAACATTTTTCATTACTGCTCCGCTCCTCTTGGTTATAGCGTGATGTTATATAGCCTATAGCCTTCCTCGATAAATAGGCTACCCAATACAAAAATAATTTTTCAATTCGGACCAGTAGTTTCTGAGATTAGCGCGGTCAATCAAACAAACATACAAACAAACAAACTCTTCAGCTTTATAATATTAATATATATAATATATAGTATAGATTATTTTAAAAACTCAAAGGTCATTTAGCTGGCTTTTCCAAAGGGTTACTCTTCCAGTCGAACTAGATAAAGCTGGATTTCAGTTCTCATTGTTCGCGATCTTGCTACATACTCCGACCCAAATCCAGAACTTCAAACACATTAAGAAAGATGTTTTAACGACTAATTCGTTTGCCAATAGGCCAAACCATTGCAGCATCCTACAAAATTAATTGCTCAGCAATAGTTGAGAAATTAATTGTTATCTCATTGTTTTATGCTAGTTTTTGCCCGCCTCCTCGTCTACATAAATGAGTATCGTATTAAAAGATTGCTGAATGATATGCCTACGTAATGAAGTGTTACAAAAAGTGATTCCATATTGATCTCTTATCGGTTTTTAAGAGGCTCCATTGAGGTTAGTGTTACTAAGATGTAAGGTAGGCAAAATGTCTTTGTTTTTTGTATATTTGACCTTCAGAGCTGTGGTGGCTCAGTGGTAATGGTCGCGACTTACGAAATGTAGGCAGGCTCTTTCAAATCAAATCAAATTTAAAAAAATCACATAAACCCACATGGGCACTTCTGAAACGCTGCTTTACTTAGTGTGTATTGTTTCATCACTACTGGTTTCAAAACGGTGGAGAAAGACATCGTGAGGAACTTGGCACGTCCTAGAACTAAAAATTCGAAGACATGTGACATCGACCAACCCGCACAGGGCCCTCTCAAGTACTGGTATCCTATCTAAAATACTGGTATTCAGCTAGATTCGTTTAGACTGGATACTGACCCCACAGTTGGGAAAAGGCTGGACATTTGATAATGAATACACTACCAAAATCAAAAGCTATTGCCGCGGGTTAAGTATCATAATCAGCTTATAATGTTTCCCCTGCGGGACACAGGCCATCTGTTTCTGTGAGAGAGGATAGGCCATAATAGACCACGCGGACTCAGTGCGGGTAGGTATAATATTGTTCATTGTTTGTTTGTTTAGAATTGTATAATAAAAAAAACTTACTTATAATGTGCTTATTTAGGGATCAAACCAAGGCCTCTGCGGACAATAAAAAGTACAAATCTAAAATTCGTAGTCAATAACCGGAAGCATAAATAAATATTCCCACCACCATCGTTTTAATTACTTTAAAAATATCTAAAACAAACACCTCTTCAAATTTAACAGGAGAATAACACGAGTACATAAAAGCACTATAAATCTTAGATCCTCGTTATGGATCGAAACGATTAACAAGATTGCGACGGAGTATCGAACCGGCGACCCACGCGGTTCACTGTAACCGGTCGCTGTTTGCACTTACCGTGAGAATCGTGGTAAGATCATTCTGTTGAAGCAAGTTTTTTAGGGTCAGGCAGGGTGGTGTTTTGTTACAATTACTTAATATTAAGTAAGGTTGTAATTATCCTACTACTGGGAGATATCTATTTTTAACACGTTTTTTTTAGAGTTCCGTTGCCAAATGGCAAAAAACGGAACCCTTATAGATTCGTCATGTCTGTCTGTCTGTCTGTCTGTCTGTCCGTCCGTCCGTCCGTATGTCACAGCCACTTTTCTCCGAAACTATAAGAGCTATGCTGTTGAAACTTGGTAAGTAGATGTATTCTGTGAACCAAATTAAGATTTTTATACAAAAATAGAAAAATAACAATAAATTTTGGGGTTCCCCATACATAGAACTGAAACTCAAAAATGTTTTTTTCATCTAACCCATACGTGTGGGGTATCTATGAATAGGTCTTCAAAAATGGTATTGAGGTTTCTAATATCATTTTTTTCTAAACTGAATAGTTTGCGCGAGAGACACTTCCAAAGTGGTAAAATGTGTGTCCCCCCCCCCCGTAACTTCTAAAATAAGAGAATGATAAAACTAAAATAAATATATGATGTACATTACCATGTAAACTACCACCGAAAATTGGTTTGAACGAAATCGGGTGAGTTGTTTATTTTTTAAAACGTCATAAACCGTAAACCGCAATTTACCTTTCATTTAATCAACTGAAATATAAAAATTAAAAAAAAAACATTTATTTTCATAAACATGAACCTTCTGCATAAACCGAGAATACCTACAGGTTTGTACGGAACCCTTTGTGCGCGAGTCCGACTTTTTAGCTTCATACGTATGTTAGGATGTTAGTATGTAATGGAAACTTTGAATATGATTTTGACCCACTTCAACACGCCGGATTAACTCGTTTGGCATAGGTACTTATCAAGGACCGATGACAATGATGATATCCTTGCCAGGGTTACCAGGATAAAAAAAACTGTCTTCGAAAACTACGCTGACATACGTCACAAAATACGAAAACTACGCTGACCTACGTCACAAAATTTTAAACACCCTAAAAATGGAAAATAAATAATCGTTTTAAAAAAACACGATTCCATACAAAACCAAACCAAATAAAAGTTTTTTAAACTATTATTTTATCTTGTTTTTCGAACAGTGACATATTTGGGCATTAAACATCATTACGTCCAGAATTCATAACTTTCGATCAATTTACTTAGAGGGTAATGTTGATGATTTTAATGATTAAGGTTCTGTAAATATATACTTTTTACCGTCGCTAATCATATTTTGTTCTACATACAATCTGACACCTGCAAATTGCTAATACGCAAGAAAAAGAAAATTTTGCAAAAAGATTTGACGAATTATGAAGAGAAATTTCGCGGGCTAGAGAAGTTTTCTCGTTTGTTCGCACCTTTTCCACATACAGAATCCTTATATTCATCCTATAACACAGTAAAATCGGAAGCACGTCAAGTTAATTCTGTATTACCGGAGTGACTGACAATCCATTTGGCTGTTGGCTGTACCCTCGGGGAATTCTAGCAAGACAATACTCTTAGCTAGGTTCCTCTGTTGTGGTTAGAGGGTTATTATTTTCCTTATAAATAAGTTCACAGTAAATATTTTCTCAGTCGCAACCGGGAGTCTGGATTTCCGCCCGGTTGATGGGTTAGGATAGGTTCCGCCCCTATGTCATGGGACTTAAATATAACTGACGAAATGTGGGTCTAGTATAGGTTCACCTTTAGAGTAACCGTGGAGTTTCTTGGCGGCTCTTGTCCATAGGAATCAACAACTTGTGAACCCAGCTTCTGACGTTTCATAAGCCCAATGTAGGTTTATGTGAAATAAACATATTTTGATTTGATTTAATTTGACCAACCCTTCGGAGAAAAAAGCGTGATGATATCTATACTAATATTATAAAGCTGAAGAGTTTATTTGTTTGTTTGATTGAACGCGCTAATCTCAGGAACTACTGGTCCGAATTGAAAAAATATTTCTGTGTTGGGTAGCCTATTTATCGAGAAAGGCTAGACGCTATATAACATCACGCTACAACCAAGAGGAGCGGAGCAGTAATGAAAAATGTTGCAAAAACGGGGAAAATCGCACGGGTAGGCGATTCGACGCGACGGGAAGAGTCGGGCGAACAGAAATTTAACGCGGACAAAGTCGCGGGCAGAAGCTAGTGTGTAAATAAAAACTTAAGTAATTACCTTATTTTCTTTGTGGAATAGGGAGTTTTGTTAAAGGCCGATGAATTCGTGAAATCCAGGAAATTGTTGCGCTTGTAAAAACTAAAATAAACTTTCATATCATGGACTCTAGTCATAAATAAATGAATAACAAGACTTCCAACAGAAGTGACAATTTAGCTTCATAGTTACTGATAGAAATATATTACAAAATAATTATCATTTCTTGGTAATAATGGAGTACAAAACTACATTTTCTTTTAATTATTTAAACGACTTTATTCACATAACAGTGATCTTGCTACAACATGCCACCTAGTGGAGGTGTAGGTATGGAAGAAGACATGATACGCTGATTCCAAATAAATTGGGAAAAACGAAGGAGCATGAAACATTGATTCCCTTTTAACCCTATACTGTTATTCATCTGCCTAGCTTTTCCTAACTATGTTTGGGTTGTCTCCAGTTTAACCGGATGCAGCAGACTACAAGTATTTTATATGGAGCGACTGTCTGTCTGACCTCCACAACCCAGTAACTGGGTAATACAATACCCCTTGGTAAGACTGGTAATCAGACTTTCGGGCCTCTGCCGACCCGTAACTACTGTCAAAGATCCTCGAATGACAGCTGGGACCAAGAGGCTCAGGGGGTTCTTGGTCGGGAGAAAACGCCCGGGTGTTTCCATTGCGAGGATCGTTTGGAGGACACGGTGGAGCATACGGTGGAGGTGTGCCCTGCCTGGGCGGAGCACCGCCGTGTCCTCGTGGAGGCGACCGGCGGCGGCGGCCTCTCGCCTCCGGCCCTGGTGCGAGCCATAGTACGGAGCGAGAGAGCATGGGCGCCTTCTGCGAAGCAGTAATGCTCGCAAAGGAGGGGCGGGGCGCGTGAGGGAGTGACAGTCTCTTTGCCCTCACGTCCCCAGCTGCCGCAGGAGGAGACGCCCCGGGCGTCGGGAGTCGATCGCTGACTTCCGGCCACCGTAGGCGCGGGTTTGCGGGCGGCGAGCAATGGGTAGCTCGCCGCCCGGTAAGAACCAGGCCCGTGTCGACGGCGCGTAGTGTTCCACGCGCGCTTCAAAGAGATGTCAGCATGACTGAAGGGGTCTGCTAGGACCGAAGCCTGACAGGGTCGCGAGATTTGTTCGAAAGAGATACCGTGGCCCTGGTACATGGGCAACTGAAGGAACACGGGTGGGTTTTAGTCAGTAAAAGTCTGACACGCCCTCCCGCTCCGCCCATGAGCGGAAGACGTCATTTGATGATTTTCCACCCACAAAAAAGGGGGGGTTCTTGGTATGTAAAGAGGGCCACCCACCCACAAGCCTCTCTTACCCTGTACTGTAAACACGTGGTAATATTTAATTTCCAGCACCATATTATTGTCACCGCTACCAATCAAGTTTCCTATGAATAATTAAGAACAGAGCTCGTGTGAAATAATTTGCTTAACGTTAGCTGTAATAGAATTCCTAATTAATCAACGTTTCTTGTTGCGTGAACATGGAAATGTGCTGCGGAGTGTGCGAAGGGAGGAATACGTTTATACAGACTAATAGGTAACAGAGAGCTATGGGGGAATATTGCGTAAACAGATGGTGGAATACAGAAGACTGAATTGTGGGAAAACGTGAAAGGGTCGTCAGTCGACTAAGATCTGTTGGAATGTTCCCAATTCTTCTGTGTATATTTTCTTCTTTATTGTTTTAACTTTGGTCTGCTGTCTGTTACTTTATATGTTGGTGAAGTAGACAAGTTTCATCAACATTTTAAATCTATTGCATAAATGTTTGACAAACAAACAGAAAAGAGCAAATTTTTTTCAAAGTCGCAAAATCAACGTACAAAAAATACAAACTGTATTTTAGCATCAGTGTGTGAAATATCTTCGAAGACAATTCCGTAATATAGGCAGGGTTCCATCATCATTCCTGATTAATTATCCTCAGTTTATGACAAGCATACTGAAATTGGATAAGTTTTATTAAAGGCGTATCTAATCAGCAAACTGCGTCAGAAAAACCACAAAAACATTTCTATAAAATAGGCAGCAACCGTACATTATTCTGTAAAAGCATTTTCACTAAAACTAGGACATCTTGGCAGCCTAGTTGTAAAGCAAAGAAAGACACGAGAGCTGTTTGCTAAACACGTCTTTGTGCTCGAATTGTCTGAATAGAAATGACCACTTTTACGTGAAAGAATAGTGAGGCTGTATGAGTAACGCTTTTGCGTTTACAAGATTTTCTTTTGAAGGTATAAAACAACGTTTTCATTCAAAATAGAGAGCAAAAGTGGTTTATGGGCCAAAAGCGATCCAGATTTGATATTTGTATAGGGATCTATTAATGGTTCCTAGCATGCCCTTGTAAACCCCTTTAAATAAAAAAAAATCATCTATTATAACATAACATCACGCCTTGTTTCTCCGAAAGGTTAGGCAGAGGTGTACCTATAGTACACCCACATTTCTCCAGTTATATTTAAGTCCCATGTAATAGGGGGCGAGCCTATTGCCATCAACCGGGCACAAAATCCAGACTTCGGGTTGCTACTGAGAAATTCCAGATGGAAAAACCCAATATCACTTTCCCGACCTGGGAATCGAACCCAGGACCCCATGTTCAGCAGTAGCGCTTACTACCACTTGACCAACGAGGCAGTCTATTATCAGTCGAGTCAGCATCTGTTATATTTGTCTCAAAGTTACAACAAAAGTGGTCTATGAACTAACAGCAAAAGGGATTCGATATGTTCTGTAGGAACACCTTTTCTATTTATCTTTGTAAACTCTATAAATGCTAAAACATACTACATATTTATGAAAATCGCTGGATCAGTTTTTGATGCCCCTTTATATTATGATAAAGATGACGTATCCAAATACACGTGTAACACAAATATCAAATCGCTGTAGGTCCATAGACCGCATCCCACGCGATTTTCCCAGACCCTTTTGTATACGTCCTCCAATGTAAATTAATTTTGATGTTGTTAACTGAAATACCCAGCGTGTTTTTAATCGAATTGGTAATAAATTTAAAACACTTCTGTTGTTAAAAGCCAATAACGGCTTTTATCAGTGAAACTAAAAGTAGGGCAGTGTATTTAACACCGGAGCGGAGCAATGTTGCCGAAAATAGTTGCGAAGTAAGTCAATTTATTGTTGTTGGAAATGTGAATTAATTGCTGGAAAACCAGAACACAATTTATGCTACAGTCTATATATTTCAACATCATCATCTCCATTTTCCTCAGCAACATGCCTTTTTCTTTCTCACTTCTCTATTAGTCGTCATCTCGGTATTGATTCCCTTTCTAGCCATATCATCGTTCACACAGTCCTTTCATCGTTTCTTTCGGCTTTATTTTATTGGTATTTGTTTATGGAAACAGAAACGTCTATTCTACCTTTGACTAGTCGGCTCAACGAGCATCTATCCAAAATTCTCATTAAAAGAATCGTAACAACAATCAAGATTGTCTCCATGAAATATAGATGCAATCAGAAACTCGGCCTTACAATTTCATAGATAACATCCAATTCTAAACTAATTTATAATCCAACCATAATTTAAACTGCCAACAATATAATCTGCTGACTTTGACAACAAACTGTCAAGATTAACAGCACAATGTATAGGACCAGCTTAACTTGGAATTTCGGGGTGGCGCCAGTTATAAACAGCTCAGTGTCAAATGCAGTACTTCGAAAAGGTTCCAATTCCGCCGCGGGTCAGGTTATGCTGGTTTAATCTAATTGAAGTAATCGGATTTTAATTATGTGTTGAGCTTGACAGCTTCATTTGTTCAAAGGGTTACATAATCGGATAGTGCTGTAACCAATCAGTGTTGAAAGGTTTTTTTACCCGGTAGTTACTTGGTTTTGGACTTTTTTGTTGTGTTAGCGCAGATGAGTCTATTAATTGATTCGTCACAGTTTGTTAGTATGACTGATGTAAGATTGGTCTGCTAAAAGCTTCCGTATGTCGTGGCATATTGTGAAATATCCAATAGGTTTCCCTCTTTGCAATGTAAGTTTCCACAGCTTTGGTATTTTAGTGCCAGGGATACCTGTACTCCAATATTATGTTTTCCATGATTTCGTGTTCTTTAGAAAATATTCCATCTGTGCCAAAATTATCGGTAGTTTTATCTAAATAAGTATCGTCGCTTATGCTTCGAAAACTCCAAACACAAATTGGCAAAACTTAAATCAACATTGTTGATATTACATAACTATTACTTTGTCGATACATTGTCTTCTTACTTCTTAAAACATTCGATATCTCTCCAAGTCACAATATCGATACTGATGTCATTCAAAGTTTTACGAAACTTAAGTGCAGTCTGCAATGTTGTAAAACTACTTACACATAGTGTTTTTACCACTCGCATATATTGCATAATCAGACAAGACACCACAATAACTGGGACACAGATTTCCTCTCTTTGAGAAAGAGTGGGCCATTATGCACCACGCGTTTTTTTTGGATTGACATCTCTCTGGTCCACCTATGATTACTCGTGCACCTTCTGTGGGGACCTCGGCTTAGGGCATCGCTGGTAGAGGGCAGCAAGGGACTGCATCAGAATGAAATGCTACGCAGGCCCAGCCCGTTTCTTAATAGATATCACATGTCTTCGAATTTTTGGGTCTAGGACATGCCGGTTTCTTTACGATGTTTTCCGTGACCGTGTTTAAGACACATGGTGTTCACAAAATTGAGCAGTAAATTGTGAATTATCATGGCGGTTAACCAACAGTGCTAACTTCGCTATAATGACAGTCATTTTGCGCACAGTTAAATACACCCGGACTATTAAATGAAGCAGCAGAAGGTTAATTTGTTAAGACATCTATCTGTATGTAACGTCCTAAGAACTGACTTAGAAGTGACGAAGTCTTCTTTGGGGAGAATTTGAGTGACATAATTCTCCTCTAAAGTTTAATATAGGATTGATATTATACTTTAGAGGATATTGATACTCCACCCAGAGTGAGAGACAAAAAAAAAGGTATAGGATTCCGTGCGGTTTTCGTTTTTAAAATACCGGTTTCACTAGACAGAAAGTATCTCCAGATCACAAAAAAGACATGAATATTTTATTTCGTCTGTAAGTAGCTATAAGACTTGCGGCAGTCTAGGCCGACTTTCCGTTTACAAGGCCACTTTTCTTTTACATTCAGGCCCGGTGCAAAAAGATAGGTTTCCGATTTGCAGGAATCCTATAGAATTCCAATCTGTCGGATTCCGACATAGGATGAGAGCTTCCTCCAAAGCGATTCAATAAGGATATATCTGCCAATGTGAAAAAAATTAACACCATATTGTAAAGATGTGAGATCGATCGAGAGAGCAATGATCGAGAGAGCAGACCACTGATCGAGAGAGCAGTGGTGGCCCAGTGGTAACGGCTGCGACTTACGAGTAGTAGGTTCAAACTCAAGCAGGCGCATTACGTTGTGTAAATTATTTCATCGCCACTGCTCTCAAAACGGTGAAGGAAAACATCGTGAGGAAACCGGCACGTCTTAGAACCAAAAATTCGAAGACATGTGACATCTACCAACACCCACTGGGCCCGGTTAGTGTATTATGGCCCACTCCCTCTCACCGAGGAGGCCTGTGTCCCAGCAGTGGGAACATTATAGGCTGATGATGATGTAAAGATTGCGTGGTTTCGTTCGTTGAGTATGATATCATCCTAGTGAACCTTCTGTGCCTATGAGCCTATGTTATGGCAATGTTTTGAGGTGTAGAAGAAGTTGTATTCTAACTTAATTGGATTTTAGAGTCCCGTACACCTAATTAACCTACTTGAAACTAGCTAAGATGTGTGCTTCCGAAAGTACTAAGGTTTCTTCGCTTTTCTTTTATTGCTCATGTATGTTACTCACTTGCTCTTTAGAACTATTCCATGTGTGGAAGATTTAGATACAATGAAATAAATTAACGGCGCAATTTTTAGGAAAATCACACTTCATCTCCACGGGCCACGGTATGAATTAGAATGACTAATGATAGATAACCCCTGTAGTTAAAGTAGACAAATGCGCAGTAATTTGCCAAATATAACATAACATCACGCCTGGAATATAAATTACGGGAGAGGTGTATCTACAGTAACATCCACATTTGACCAGTTAGTATTAAGTCCCATGTAGTAGGGGACAAGCCTATCGCCACCAACTGGGCACAAATCCAGACTCCGGGCTGCTACTGTGTACTATTTGTGATGGAAAAACCTTATAAAATTTTCAAAAACCTTATAAAATTCCCCCGACCTGGCCCTCGTGTTCCTGCTTATAACCAAATAACGAATTATCCCATTTACCCGTCACTTGTAAATAGAACCCAGTTACCTATAAGCTAAATGGTTACACACTAACTGTTCGGTCAATCGACGTAATCTATAGGTTACCATACAGGCTCGTAATTATCAATTTAACGGCCTCTCGTAGTTTAGGAATGTTTTATGTGAATGTCGGAGACTGTTGCCTCGTTTGGATCTTACCTAACATTGTATGCAACAGGCTGTCATTGCTATTATGGACATCAATTTTCCTACTGACTTTACTTCGGGTTGTGTGTGCTGGCCTTGTCTATTATGAGCTAACAGTAACATTTGTTTCAGGATCAATAGAATAGAATATTAATTTATTTGCTCAGAATGTAGGTACATATTTACAATATAAGGTGATTACAATAAATTTGTCTATATTTACACAATTCCTTACCCTAGATACTAAATTAAATGACTAATTATAGAAATAGATACAAAAAGAAAAGCACTTAGGCGTCGAAGATCCGGAAACGTACCCAGAAGACTGGCAGCACTGCCACGTTGAATGGCAATGAAATTTTTCGCCCAACGTCCGGGCCATCCCTCTTTTTTTTGGAACTCCCTGGCAGGCATCGGCCCTAGCGGTCTCCTTCAGTATGTGCTGACATCTCTTAAGACACGCGTCGAACAAAACATGCCGTGGACTGGAGCCTGATCCTTACCCGGCCGCGAGTTACTCATTGCTCGCTGCCCGCAAGCCCGCGCCTACGATGGCCGGAAGTCCGCTGTGGACTCCCGACGCCCTGCGGCGGCTAGTGGCGTGGGGGCCAACCCTCTGGCTTGTTGATAAATTTTTTCGGTATTAAAGCGACAGTGATGGCCAATCGTTTTAGGGCAAAAATCCAAAAACCGTATCTCTCGCCAAAAACCAACAAATTGCTTCGGTACCAAGTCAAACCAAGAAAAGATGGTAAAAATCTTTTTCATGTTACTAATTGTTATAAATCGTATCGGACATAGCACGACATCAGTTTTATCATTTACTTTTATCTATTCCATAAATCTCATTTAAAGTCCCCATAAATTCTAGTGCGTAGGTGATCAGAGACAAAGTTCAACTGCGTAGGAGTGGACAAAAAGTCGCTCTAAAACATTGCAAGTAAAGTAAAGTGGAGGCTTTGAGGGCGATTTTTATCTGTGACCAGCTTTTTACGAGATGTAACTTACTTGTTTGTGCTACAAGAATCTTTTGGCGCCAGAATGACATTGGTGATGTTGTGCACCAACTGAAGTTAATGTAGGCTAATGCTATCTTTTCTGCCAGGGTCGCGGGATTTGTTTGAAAGAGACACCGTGGCCCTGGCACATGGGCAACTGAAGGAACACGGGTGGGTTTTACTCAGTAAAAGTCTGACACGCCTTCCCGCTCCGCCCAAGAGCGGGAGAAGTCATTTGATGATTTCCCAGCCACAAAAAAATATACTATTTTTTCCTTCTAATAAAAGATGAAATAACGGAAATACATAAGAGTTGTCAAATTCAGTTCAAATCAGATTTTCTTCAACGCGACTAACTAGGAAATAATTTCAAAAAGCCAAATTCAAGGCCATTGAGAGATCATTTAGTTTGACAGTTCTAAAACGTCACTTGTGTTATTCTTTCGCGCTCTATCAGTAAGACATAGCAGTACTCTTATTTTTATTGGTAAACAAAATAATCTGCACCATTGACAGCCCAGCGTGGCGCGCACGGCCTACTAACTACTGTGATAAGCTTGAGTGACACATTTTGGAACGAAGTTCCTTATGGCGCGTTGCGAAAGGGGGTTAGACGGAATTAAGAGAAACAGTTGTAACGACACTTTTTAACCGACTTAAAAAAAGGAGGAGTTTTCTCAATTCGACTGTATATATTTTGTTTTGGTACATTCCATCCGAGTGTCCCTTGACACCTCTCAAGTTTTTATCACAGTTTGGGAGCAAAAACTGTGATAAAATGCGTGACTCAAGCCTGCCTCTGTGATACATAGGTCGTGCTTACCCCGCTGCTGGTAAACATTGTGAAATTGTTACCGTGTCACAAGTGTCAAAACAAGATGGTGGCGTCAGTTGCGATGAAACCTAGTGGCGATGTAACAGAATGTACCTATTGTGCGAAATAACGGTTTTCGTAGGTTTCATTGTAAACATAATTGGAGCCATCGTATCGCTATATTGCTAAATAGCGATGTAAGAGCATGCGCCCGCATACGGTTTGACCTTGTCAGTTGACACTTGCAAAGTCTTAAATAAGGTAAAAAACAATTGAGTGACGACTTCGTGCAGTTCCAAATATAGACAGCAGTATTAGAATTTGGTTGGTCCTTAATTACGAAAACAAAACAAGCCATGATCGTCAATTATTTTTCGGACTCTCTCTAAAATAATAGCAAATTCTTGTTGTCAGATGATATTGTTGACTTTACGACGTTTTTCGCTATTCTGACCCCAAACCTTTTATAAAACCTCGGCGCTAGCCCTATTTTTACAGGCCATTCGCAGTCCTGAATGCCCTCGTCCCCTCTCGTTTAGCAACAGGTCTATAAGATGCCTCTCACAGATAAGGCGACCCTTACTATGTTCTTCACATTGTTATATTTACAATAGTCTTTTGGAATCTTTTGGTTTTCTGTAAGAAATTGACGAAATAAGGCTCCCGCAGACCGGCACGACGCGACAAATTTTTGCTTCCCTGACCCTTCCCGTCGCATCGAATTGGCTGCCAGTTTTCGTCCATTTTCGTTGCTGCTCCGCTCCTTTTGATCGTAGCGTGATGTTATATAGCCTTCCTCAATAATTAGGCTACCAAACACAATAAGAATTTTTCATTTCAGACCAGTAGTTACTGAGATTACCGCGTTCAACCAAACAAACAACCAAACGCTTCAGCTTTATAATATTAGTATAGATTCGCTTCACGCTGTCGCGTCGCGCCGGTTTGATCTCAGCCTATAATCGTGGTCAAATACAAGGATGAAAAACCTAAATTAGGAGTTAAAATGGCATGTCCTTTTTGGAAAATGTAAGTTTACGTAGTGACTGTTTTTATACATAATGGCTTTGAAAGTACACATAATCCGGAAATAAAAATTGTTCCGAGTGCAACACTAATATTAAAATAATACCAACATTTCGGACACGGCATTTAACCCGACATGTGTCCATCGCACGCAAATGCCAAACTACCCTACGTAATCACTCGTGAAGTTTCCGACTCATCATGACATATAAACGAATCGTTAAAATGTTATTTCCTGCACCAATTAACGTTTACCGATCGGTAACTTAACGAGAACCAATAGTAAACCGACTTCGTGTTGTTCAGAGTCGTGATTTTAAAGGCTTATTCAGACCAGCGCGACGCGACAGCGCGACGCGATTCTTGTAGAACAATTTCCAAGAAGTTCACATAAAAATTGTTCTACGAGTGTCGCGTCGCGCTGCCGCGTCGCGCCGGTTTGTAGGAGGCTTAATTCCGCGCTGTCGGTAAAAATAGGTACCTACCTACGGAACCATTCGACGGTAAGGTCGTGACTGCCTGCCTTTATATTTTATGCCGGGTATCGATTGACGAGCTGAGGTCTGACATTTCTAAAGAGGGGAAAATGTTGCTATTTCACTAAATTACGAAATACGGTACTGGGTTTTCGCGTGTGGCTTTTGCGACCCCATCTTCAAACGTTGCTTGTTACTATAAGAAATACGATTATTATATAAGTTAAGTGGGTGTGTTACAAGTCTGTTAAGTTGATGTTTTTCTTTTGTATTTACAAGCTGTGCTCGTGTCCATGTCGGAAATTATCCAACGTGCTACCGGGACAAAAAACTTTGTTCCTCAACATCAGCGATTCGCCAGAGAAAGTTCTGTCAAAATCGATCCAGCCGTTTCAGAGATAAGTCGGAACAAACAGGCAGAAAAAAAATTCCGTAGTATCCAACCCAAAATGACAACATCTTTATTCAGTACCAGCTTACATATTTTGCGACTGCATTCATGTAGCTGTATTTATTTGGTATTGAAATTCTCAAACTCACAACGAAATACACGCAATATGATGTGTAGTCGTTTCCTTGATATGGAGAAAAAATATTACTGAAGCAGAATTCAAGGTTCTTTTAAACCTCACACACGACATTCGATGCCTAGCGATTCCTTTGACATTGGAACCCGGAAACTTTTATTCCCTTTTGCATAAAAAATACTGTTGCATCGCAAATAACTCACCGTACCTATTCACGATTTTTCGGAATCTCTATCGAAGTTTTACGAAACTATGTTGGGGTCGGCTTTTTTTTTTTTTTTTTTTTTTTTTTTTTTTTTTTTTTTTTTTCAGGGTGGGAAATCATCAAATGACTTCTCCCGCTCTGGGCGGAGCGGGAGGGCGTGTCAGACTTTTACTGACTAAAACCCACCCGTGTTCCATCAGTTGCCCATGTGCCAGGGTCACGGTATCTCCTTCGAACAATCACGCGACTGGGGTCGGCTTTCAGCCTAACAGAATGCAGCTGAATATCAGTATTTTACATGAAATGACTACCTATCTGACCTCCACAAACCGTAATGAATAAAATTAAGAAGAAAAAACTAATCAGAGACGAGTGGGTTTCTTCCATTTCATTCTATAAATTACCTTTCAATGAATAACCCTTACAAATATTTTTTTTAAAAACAATATGGTGTAATGTTGTTCAATTATTTAAAAATCTCAAGTATTAAGTGTCAAATTAATATTGGCAATAAATAAATGAGAGGTAGGAGTGTGGTTTTATCCGGTAAGAGTCTGACACTGCCTGGACTGTGTCACAAGTGAGGCAGTCTGGGCGTTCATGAGGATTTCCACATAACAAAAAAAAAAAAACCGGCCAAGTGCGAGTCGGACTCGCGCACCGAGGGTTCCGTACAAACCTGTAGGTATTCTCGGTTTAAAAATAAATGTTTTTTTTTTAATTTTTATATTTCAGTTGATTGAATGTAAGGTAAATTGCGGTTTACGATTTATGACGTTTAAAAAAAAAAAAACTACTCACTCGATCTCGTTCAAACCAATTTTCGGTGGTAGTTTACATGGTAATGTATATCATATATTTTTTTTAGTTTTATCATTCTCTTATTTTAGAAGTTACGGGGGGGGGGGGGACACATTTTACCACTTTGGAAGTGTCTCTCGCGCAAACTATTCAGTTTACAAAAAAATGGTATTAGAAACCTCAATACCATTTTTGAAGACCTATTCATAGATACCCCACACGCATGGGTTTGATGAAAAAAAAACTTTTGAGTTTCAGTTCTATGTATGGGGAACCCCAAAATTTATTGTTTTTTT
This sequence comes from Aporophyla lueneburgensis, assembly GCA_932294355.1. Taxonomy (NCBI): domain Eukaryota; kingdom Metazoa; phylum Arthropoda; class Insecta; order Lepidoptera; family Noctuidae; genus Aporophyla; species Aporophyla lueneburgensis. The sequence goes on from OW028737.1 coordinate 5,068,159, forward strand.
TTCTATTTTAGTGTAAAAATCTTAATGCGGTTCACAGAATACATCTACTTACCAAGTTTCAACAGCATAGCTCTTATAGTTTCGGAAAAAAGTGGCTGTGACATACGGACGGACGGACAGACAGACAGACAGACAGACAGACAGACATGACGAATCTATAAGGGTTCCGTTTTTTGCCATTTGGCAACGGAACCTTAAAAACCTCCACAAACCAGTTACGGGGTAATACGATACCACTTGATAAGACTTGTTGTCGACTTGCGGGTTTCTGACTTCGCGTAGCGACTACCAAAGATCCCCGAATGACAGCCTATGCATTCCGAACTAACAATGACAATTTTTTGTTTCAGGTAAAAATCCAGCACTTTTTGGAGGTCACCATGGCCTTTGTCGGGTTCTAAGCGAAATATATTCAGGGTTGAGCCGTCAAGGGTATTACAGAGCTTACGGTCTATTCAATGAACTGCCGGGTTGGTTTAGTAATAACGAGAAAAGGGTTTTATATTATGTGAAAAAATACGGCTTTTTTGTGCATTTTGTTTTGTTCTGTGAATCCCTAAACAACTGATAATCTGGTTTAACTTGCGTTTTATTCTATAAGTACATTTGGACAATCACTCATCATATTTTGTAAACTAGATGACGTCGGCGTTTCCAGTCTTACCATCCGAAAAAAAAACAGTCGAATTGAGAACCTCCTTCTTTTTTTGAAGTCGGTTATAAAGAAAGGCCTAATCAGACTCGTCACTGTCTCTTTTAAAGTTCAGACATAATCTTAATCGGATCATGTGAAGACCAATTACATAGGTGTTTGAAATGGTCTCTTGACGTACGAATCACACAGATTGAGTGGAACTGTTCAGTCAGTGCACGCATTTGTCAGTAATCAACTGAACTGGTCGGATAATTAAGTTTGATTAAGCAAGCTAAAGTGGATTATATTCCTATCACGGGTTTATAGCCGATTCAAATTGCAATGAATCTTCTCACCATGTTTGGAATTTAATGTAAAACTCAAGTTGGTTATTCCTTATCAGTAGTTTTATCAGTTCGTGTCAGTCAGTCAGCACGAATTGTAGGGGTCCGTTAGGGCCCATGCCTGCCAAGGTCGCGGATTTGTTCGAAAGACTTACTGTGGCCCCTGGCACAAGCAACTGAAGGAACACGGGTGGGTTTTTTGTCAGTAAAAGTCTGCCACCCTCTACCGCTCCACCTAGAGCAAGAGACGTCAAAACAAAAACATAGTAGGTACTTACTCTCTTTCTTAATTCATCTGCGAGTAAAAGAGAGTATTAATTTGTTGTTTACATAAAAATTAGGTCAGAATCAAGGACAAAACACTTAATATCTTTATTGTCTTAATGACTAGTCTAGGCAATGTGAAAATAATAAGATTTCATAATGACTACCGAATTTTATTTTGCATGAAAGAACCGTTTATTAAAATTGGCGTGCTTTATCTATCTTTTGTCCCGTTTATGTAAAATTGTAAACCATTTTTTTACCGTTTTGTCTCAAGTTATTTTTTGTCCTGAAGCTTTTAAAATATGCCTAGCTACTTTATACTAAGTTAAAGAACGGTCACGGTTACCTAGATGTGGAAATAATAAATTTATTATTTACTTTTTATTCAAACGACGCGACGACTTCGACACTAAGAAAAACATGAATCATTTCTATAATTAAATCATTTTAGCCTTTTCTCAATACATACTAGCTTTGATATACCTAACTATTCAGATTTCATTCAACCATTCACTACCTAATTACCGATTCGTTAATGAATGTATTCAATAATTCATTCACTTCAGGAAGATATCCATCACGCTCTATTTTGTATGATCATCGTGCACGAGCTAATCGTAATATTTTGACATTAGGCCTATGTTAAACAGCCGCGATCACCATTTTAGCCGAAAGACGTCCACTGCTGGTCATAGGCCGCCCTCAATTTGGGGGGGTTTCGCCGTAATCGCCACACTTGGCAGGCGGGTTGGCGACCGCAGTATGGTGGTAAAATACATAGAGAACTCTGCTGCCCATTCTGTAGAAAGTCCCTTAGTCGCCACTAAGACACCCAGGGGAAGAAATGGGATGGTGCCAATCTTTATGTCACGGCATCACACGGAACGTTACGGAATAGCCGCGATACCACGCGAAAATATCCTACCCCGAGACCGTCGTCTGTGACTGGAACTTAGCGCGTTAGCTATATGTGGACTCTGTGGAGTGATAAGTCGCGCATTCCCGCGGTGTCGCGTCTATCCGAACTAAGCCTTATAAATCGCTAAGTAGTGAATAAAGTTATATCGCGTGTTGTCTACCGTATGTCTCGTCACGCGATCACACTTGTGTTTAAATAAGCATATTTACAATCGGTTTCTTTGTTTTGTACATTTCGAATTTCGATAAATTAAGCAATTGTGTTTTGATTTTGCAAGCGGAAGGCGGAGAACAGGGTGTTGTAGCGCAATATGGGAGAGGCCTATGTCCAGCAGTGGACTGCGATATTCTGAGTTGATTGATTGAAGCAAATGTGTTTTGATTCATGTCACAAGATATACATACATACGTACAAGGCGTTCATTAAGATATCCCGTAACTATATTTTTGAATTTGAGACCATTACAAAGAATCAACTGGCATATGACTTTTCTTTCTTTTTGATTTTTCATTCAAAATTTGATTGTGCGGCTTTATAATTCAACTAGCTTCTGCCCGCGACTTCGTTCGCGTTAAATTTCTTGCTCCCCCGACCCTTCCCGTCGCGTCGAATCGCCTACCCGTGCGATTTTCACTGTTTTTGCAACATTTTCATTACTGCTCCGCTCTTCTTAATCGTAGCGAGATGTTATATAGCCTATAGCCTTCCTCGATAAATAAGCTACCCCACACAAAAATAATTTTTCAATTCGGACGTGTAGTTCCTGAGATTAGCGCGTTCAATCAAACAAACATACAAACAAACAAACTCTTCAGCTTTATAATATTAGTATAGATAACTATGCTTTCAAAATAATAACTGTAGTTCTAAACGTTATCAAAGTTACACACTTAAGTTTTTCGTTAATTTCTGTATCTTACGATGCAATTTACAATGAATGACGCTATTATTTATAATCTAAACTTAATACAGCCTTGGCACGTTAGAGAACGCCACATAACCTCTGAACATTTTGTGTTTTAATGTCAAATTCGTTCACAATAGTGACGCAAGCGAGCTCTTAAGGTCGATACACATTACGCCGCGATAAACCGCAGGCCTGTTGCACATAATGTGGGAACCGAATTCTGTAAATGCTAATAACAATACATCTAAAGCTTTTGTACTTTAATGTGTCGCTTTTCAAGGTGACCTGCACCCTAATTGCGAAACGCACTATCTATCAGAATCTGAATCGGATTGAAGATTATTTATAATCCATTGCGTCAATTGTTCGAATAAATGGTCGGCTCAGCAACGTAAATAACGCAATTAATGTTGTTTAACTATCAAAATGAAACCGATTCGGAGTTAAATGATTTAATATGACGTTTGCATTCCCCAAAGGGCTAGATAGTAGTGCCTAATATACCCACATTTAGTCCGTTTAGTTAAGCAAGCTATGGGGTCAGTCTATTGCCAATAATTACACAGCACCACAAAAAAAAAATGTACTTGATATTAAACCACATGGTCTTTACGTATTTTGAGCTGCCGAATCCAAGTCGGACACAGAATTAACCCCTCCAGTTTTTCTCCAGGAGCAGAAAAACTCTTGAATTTTTTTTTTAGTATCAGTTATCAGTCTAAGTTCCAAAAACCGAGCTGTTGAAAATCTTATGGAAAACCCATTCTGGAGATCGAATTCAGGATCCTACATAATCATCAGCCTATAATGTTCCCACTGCTGGGACAGAGGCCTCCTCTCTTCGATAGGAAGTGGGCTGTATGCCAAATGCGGGTTGGTAGATGTCACATGTCTTCGAATTTTTGGTCCTAAGATAGGCCGGTTATCTCACGATGCTTTTATTCACCATATTGAAAGGATTGATGATGAAATTAAAGCGCCTGGGTTCGAATCCACGATCATAAGTTGTTACCACTGAGCCACCACTGCTCTCAATGATGCCACGGTTAGCTCTCGCGACCTTGAATAAGAATACTTAAAAACATTAGAAATCCAGGAGCACAATGCAATAGCATACTTTTAAAGGCCACCTTCCCCTACAGATAGGAAACATAAATTTTGCTTTAACGACTTTTAATGCGGGAGAAAAACATAAATAAGAAGATGTTTTCTTTTCATCCATTTATGTTTTCAGTCCTTGGTATCTACATTTTCTATTCTTGACTAGTCGTTACTCGGACCTTTATGCGTGGAATCGGACAGGTATTGCTATCTTCAACTCCCATTAAAATCCCTATGGATATACCCACACGTTTACTGCTATTTACAATCGTTGCTACATTTATTAGTCCTGATATATTACTTCATACATAAACGGAAATTATTTTGTTTGATTCTTTTGCCCTGTGTGCATGCAGTGTGTTGCGTAATTGTGTGCTTTGACCTTTACTGCAGTTAATGGATGATTGATGTGGATTTGAGTGGGTACTGATACGTCGGTAATAGGTCTTATCCTTTTCAACCGACGAAAAAAAACGGAGGAGGTTCTCAATTCGACGCGTATATTTTTTTTTTTTTTTTTTATGTATGATCACGCATAACTTTTTACATAGTGGTCCGATTGTGACAATTCTTCTTCTATTGAAAAGGGTATACTCCCAAGGTGGTCCCATATAAATTTGGAAAACAAAATGGAACGCTAAAAAAAAAAAAAAAAAAAAGGGTGGAAAACAGGGGATGATTGATTGTTCACTCACTGATTGTAACGTATAAACACGCATAACTTGTTACATAGTGGTCCGATTGTGACAATTCTTCATCTATTGGAAAGGGTTTACTCCCAAGGTGGTCTCATATAAATTTGGAAAACAAAATCGAACCCTAAGGGTTGGAAAACAGGGGATGATTGATTGTTCACTCACTAACACTCACAACTTTTTACATAGTGGTCCGATTGTGACAATTCTTCTTCTATTGGAAAGGGTATACTCCCAAGGTGGTCCCATATAAATTTGGAAAACAAAATCGAACCCTAAGGGTTGGAAAACAGGGGATGATTGATTGTTCACTCACTGATTGTGACGTATAAACACGCATAACTTTGTACAGAGTAGTCCGATTTTGATAATTCTTTTATTGTTGGATAGGGTATATCTTGCCAAGTATTATTAGTACATTAAAGCCACAAAAAATCATAAAATAAAAACTTAACAAAAAATTAAACCGCCGAAAAACTGAAAAGCATAAAATAATAAACCTTAAAATTTTGAGTCGGCGCTGAAAAATCAATGAACAAGGAACACTCAAAGCGCCGACTCATAATTTTAAGGTTTATTATTTTATGCTTTTCAGTTTTTCGGCGGTTTAATTTTTTGTTAAAAAGTTTTAAAATATATTAAGAAAGTATTTCAGGTTACAACCTAGCTCAGGAGTCAGGGCTTTAATATATAAATGTAACAATGTTTTATGTCAATAAAATTTTATTTTATTTATTTTGATGTTATTATGCTTCTATACTGATGTTAACTTTTACCAGCGGGGTAATTGTGTTAGTCACTAACAGTAGAAATGGCCTACACTTTGACACTTCGGCAACATTCATTGCGTTTTATACGTTGTTAAAAGACATTTTTTTCGAATATATGAAGCAATGGGTACCCAATAGGTACCCAACAAAATGATTGTTACGCAATTAGGGTACTGTTGTCAGTTGTTTAAAGAAATTCTTCGAGTCTATGAGGGTATGACACCAACAAATCAACAATTTCGTTTTAAAAGCAGCATTTTTGTGGACGTCAGTGCCGCTTAGTATTGCAGGCTGTAACCACTTTCCATTCATCAGGTGAAGTTATTCGTCAACCTGGTTAAGTTTTAAGATGTCATTGTACCTAACACGGTATTTTAATTGTATACCTTTGCAAACAAAACATGCCAACGCACAAAAATGCACACGATAATAAACACAACACACTTTCGCCAAGTGAAAAAAACCCTAATTAAACATCATAAAATCATAACCATTAAAATTTTGACGTTTCCATTTTTAAAATGCATAACGAACATTCTCACACTATCCGAACTTACCCAAACTGTCACCTTTCAACCCGGACACCGCGTTAATGGTCTAACTTTAAAGACAATAGGTTACCACCATAACCTTTGTAGCACCACCAAATCACCGTAATTATAGTTTTTCGACGCTAGTGAAAGTGGTGGGTAATGTCGGACGAGTCTTGCCGCCATCTTGGATTTTATTTCGTGCGTTATGTCTGTGACGTAACGACATTGTTTTATTGTTTTAATGGTTAATTTACTGTGAAGGGAATGTGTATACGGCAATTAAATTGTCTATTGAGAGTTATTGAATCGTGATAGCAAAGGCAGCATCTGGCAGGTTGCTGTTCGTTTGGAATAAATGGAAATACTTATTGGCGAGGAGCTCGTGGCTAAGTGATTAAAGCCGCATGGGTCGGTCGCGGGTTAAGCTACGTTTGCCACAGTCGGTTTGTGGATGGGTTGCCATCCATAACATATGGAATCTTGTCCGTATCTTGGAAAGCATGATACGTCGTTGGTCCCGGCTGTTATTAGTACATCTTTAACAGTCGTTACGGGCAGTCAGAAGGCGTAAAGTCTGACAACCAGTCTTACCAAGGCGTATCCTATTACCCAGTAACTGGGTTGTAGGGTTCAGATAGGCAGTCGCTCCATGTAAAATACTGGTACTGAGCTGCATCCAGTTAGACTAGAAGCCGGCTCCAACATAGTTGTGAAAAGGCTAGGCACATTTATTTACTTAAATGGCCTTGTCCTTAAAAATGAGTGAGTCTTCGCTATTATTGCTTCAGTAAAATAAGTTATTCGAAGTGAAAATCTTACGTGGCTATTCGATAATTGGACGAGAATTGAGAGTGAAATTTCAAGGACGTGTCACAGTTACTTACATGAGAAAGAAGATTGATAAAAGTAACTCACTCTTTCTGGTCCACACTAAATCTTCTATATGATTAAGAAGTTTCACTTCTATCACGGTGCTACGCGCGCTGTATTTTTTTTAGGTGTTTGAAGTTTTGTTTCTGTAATATATGTATCTAAACATCAAGGTAGGTATGTATTATGTCATTCGAAGTCCATTTTGTTACATTGCACTTCCCACATAATGCATTTATTCAAATCACTCACCTAGCCTTGCGCTTCAAAAACACTCCTTACTCTATTATTAAATCCGGCACTCATTGTCCCTACAGCCTTAACCTTCCAAAAATAGATGCAGACTACATTCGAAACAACGAAGACACTTATTACGTAGGCAGTAAGGTCTTGTTTCCAATGTCAATCGAAACGTCAGTCTAATGCATTGTTACGAACTACATACGTTGCGTTTCCGGTTAATTTTATACGGCTTTACCAGGTTCCATTAAAGTTGGATCGGGCTAGGACCGTATAGTGTGACGATGGCTTCCGTACTGATGGTAGGGAAATGGCTTTTGTGGGTAACTTGTCAGAGATTTGCTCTTCCTTTTGTTGTTTGATGTTATAATCCAAATGGGGCTTTCCTAGTTGCGTATAAGACAGTTTCCTTAATCCAAAAGGGAGAGTTGTTGTTCAACCGAACTTTATTTTATTTATAAGGGACAAAAAACAGTTATATGCTAAGAGCAATACAATAAATCCTAAACTTAGAATTGCAAACATGTAACCCGGTGTGGGTTACATGTTTGCATGTCTTAATTAGGGCCTTATCACACTAGCGGTTTACGAGCGTCTTCAGAGCGGAGCGGGCGCACAGCGAATACGTCGCGAACGCGGCTGTAATCCACCACGCAGATCCAGTGCGGTTTGATAAAATAATGTCAACTGTCTTCTGAAATGAATGTACATAATTATATCTACTAATAATAAAGAATTCACTTATGGGAAGCGAGAGTATTGCCGAGTGTCATTCACAAAATATCTGGATGACCGAGCTCTGCTCGGTGTTTTTTGCTAAATTGTGTTTAAAATAATAAGTTTATGTTCAAGTTGATTATCGATAAATTTGGTCATTGAAAACACGAATAAAACGACATTTTATAAAATGAATCCTAGCTAAGGTTGGACTTTTAATCCTATTCACTAACTTGACAATTGGAGGGATACCAGGTTTTGACAAAAAAAAGATAGTGAGGTGGTGCAAGAATGAATGAAATTGAATGAACTTGAAATAATGTACTTACATGCAAACTTTGTAATTTAAATTTAATAACTTGTCTTAAAACAAGATGTGTACTATATCGATATATATGTAGTCTATGGCTGTCAGAGGAAATAAAACTACTTTAGTAAAAAAATAAGCAAAATGAAATGATTTTTATATTTAGTTTTGTTTCTATCAGAAGAAAATAAAAAAAGGAAATAACTGTTATTAAACATTATTAATTATTCTTATAATCCACACCTAAAAATGATTTTTAAAGTTTTATTTAATTTAAAACATTTTTATCATTCATTCTTTATGCGAAATCGTTCACTACCCCGACACTATTAGTTTTAGAATGGTATCATTATTTTGCATTGAACTGTCAAGTTAGTGAATAGGATTAAAAGTTCAACCTTAGATCGATTTATCGCCCCCGAAACCCCCTGTATACTAAATTTCATGAAAATCGTTGGAGCCGTTTCCGAGATTCAGATTATATATATACATATACCGGATGACATGTTTTACCGTCTTGACCTTCATACGGTGTGTTGTGTAACTAGAATAGAAAGCAGGAAGGCCTTCAGATTCATCGCAGGTTACTAAAAGAGCGCGGGACGCGGGCGGACGGGGATGCGTGTGCGGCTCGTGCGCCTGCAAAAGATCAATTTGGCCGCCTATCGGCCGGCTTCAAAGGGCCTACCCTTTCTCAAAACCGCGCTACACGCCACAATTGCGGCGGTAAGTCCCCTCTTTGAGGAGTGGATAGAGAGGCGCCACGGCGTCCTCACCTTCCGCCTGACGCAGGTTCTCACCGGGCATGGGTGCTTCGGTGGGTTCCTGTTCAGGATAAAGCGGGAGGATACGTCCGGGTGTTTCCATTGCGAGGATCGTCTGGAGGACACGGTGGAGCATACGGTGGAGGTGTGCCCTGCCTGGGCGGAGCACCGCCGTGTCCTCGTGGAGGCGATCGGCGGCGGTGACCTCTCGCGCCCGGCCCTGGTGCGAGCCATGGTACGGAGCGAGAGGGAATGGGAAGCCGTCACCTCCTTCTGCGAAGCAGTAATGCTCGCGAAGGAGGAGGCGGGGCGCGTGAGGGAGTGGCAGTCTCTGCGCCCTCACGTCCCTAGCCGCCGCAGGAGGAGACGCCCCGGGCGTCGGGAGTCAATAGCGGACTCCCGGCCACCGTAGGCGCGAGCTTGCGGGTGGCGAGCAATGGGTAGCTCGCCGCCCGGTAAGGACCAAGCTCGGGTCGACGGCGCGCAGTGTTCCACGCGCGCCTCAAAGAGATGTCAGCAGCAGTGTAGGGGTCTACTAGGACCGATGCCTGCCGGGGTCGCGTGATTGTTCGAAAGAGATACCGTGACCCTGGCACATGGGCAACTGATGGAACACGGGTGGGTTTTAGTCAGTAAAAGTCTGACACGCCCTCCCGCTCCGCCCAGAGCGGGAGAAATCATTTGATGATTTCCCATCCTGAAAAAAAAAAAATGCCGCGCATTGAGTAGAGTGCGTATGATTTGAATTTCGATAGATTTTAATTGATATTTTTATTTTATTTTTTCTAAATTTCTGTTTTTGTTGTTCTAGTATGAAAATGTTACTTTAAATGTGTAGTATTTATGGCTAGATCAATTTCATTACATGTTATTCAAAAATAAAAATAATAAAAATTTCTATGCCAAAGGCTTCTACTCCGTTCACCTATTACACCCATTTTTTTTCAAGATGTTGAAAAAAGTCACCCGGTATACAAGAATTGCTCGTTTAAAGATATAAGATAAATAACTTTTTTAATGTTAAAATAACAACAGTTTACTGCGGCAATAGACTTCTAACAAAAAAAGCTTTCTTTAAATGTTTTGTCTGATTGTTTAGTCCAGCTAATCTCCAAAATAACTGGACAGGTTTTGACGGGAGTTTCACTGGTAGACAGCTGATGTTATACGGAGTAACTTAGGCGACTTTCTGTCCCGGTAGCGCGTTGGGGTCAATCAGGTAGGTACGCCTAATTTCCGACATCAACGCTGGCGACGCCGTGGACAGCACATAGTAGAATATATTTTATGTTAGAACACGCGGGTGAAGTAGCGGGCGGAAGTTAGTGACTAAATAGAAGCGCGCTGTAGAATATTCCACGCTCGGCTTAGTGCTAACATCCAAGTTAGTGAATACGACCTTTAGTGATTCTTGCTTGACTAGGCGAAAATCTAATATTATTACTTTATTGAATATAATTCAAAACGTGCCAATTGACTACTACGTATTTTTGGAGTTGTCGATTCACCAAAAAATAAGTTAACTTAGTGCGAATCACCTACTGAAAATAATATTTTATTTAAAGGTGTCATGCGCCCGCTTCGGACGAGTACATTCATGCCTATCGAATAAGTCAGTTCAACCTGAGGCGGGGGGAGCTTCGCCTGACGTTTTGCTGAATGAAACGTGCCGGATCATCACCGGCTGCCTCAAACCGACCCCGGTGCAAATGCTGTATCCACTGGCTGAAATAGCGCCAACAGAATTTCGTAGAGTTGTGGCAAGCTCAAATGAAAGAGCCAAGATGGTTTCTGATAGACGACACCCTCTGCACTATAACATCCTCATGTCACAAAATCTGAAAAGCCGCAACAGCTTTATGAAGTGTGTCCTCCCACTTACGTGCGAACGGTCTGTGGAACGACTAAGCCTGCAGTGCTTCCCTACCAAACCCACTCGTTCCACCTGCTGAAAATCTCGCACCTCTACACGAGTTGCCTTGACTTTCCTGGAAGTCTTTAAATAGGCTTCGGACTCAAGTAGGCCGAAGTAGAGAGAAACTGTTCAAGTGGAAATTCATAGATGACTCCGCCCTGGAGTGTAAATGTGGTGCTGTCCTACAAACAATGCGGCACTTAATATTTTGTCCAGCATGTCCTGCTGTTTGCACGGGAGTTGATGAATGCCTCTGAAAGTGCTAAGCTCGTAGCCAAATTCTGGGCTGATTATATGACTACTGATCGCTATCGACACGCTAGGAAGAAGACCTGTTGAGGTATGAAAATTACTTTATTATTTACAGCCACTGCTTTAGGCAAAATTCAACTTATTGAAAGTGACACCACTACTTTAAAAACAACCAATATTCTCCCAACTTAGCCTTTTGTTTTAAGAAATAAACAATCTCCCATTCCATTCGTGCAGTAGACTCGAGTACAATGCACAATAACACGAAGGACATCTGTTATCAGAAGTACACTCGCTGCCAAAATATTAATAAACTCGTGTTGCAAGCGTAGAATCGTTGAAAATAACAACAATATGAGGGCTATCACGTCACCTCGCTACCGCAATGTGAAGATAGCGTGATCATAGTGACAATTCTACTTGTAGTACAGTCGAGGACAAAATCCTTTTCTCTTTTCTTGAAAGTACTCTATTTTATAAAGGGTTATCGTTCACTGTTAAATCAGGTCAATGTAAGTCGAAAAGTGAAGCGTTATGCGAAGGTTTAGGGTCACCTCCTCGGTCAACAGATTATGAAAGGCTCCTGCATCAAGTCTCCGATTAGTAAATCTACTGCGGAGCTGTTTACCATATTGAAAAGGTCGTAAGAAACTGAGTATCTTGTATCATATCTTACTCTTTATGATTGGAATCTGTGCTCATGCCACTGTTCAATTTCAATATTCAATACCACATTCCATAGCTTTATTTTATTTTGGGCACATCTGGCTCTCAGAATACTAATTTTACACTTAATTGCCGCTTTTATTTACGGTCTAAATATTTTGAACCAGAAACTGTAGTTAGGGTTCCTACATTTTCCTCTCATGTTGCGCTCACGTACTCATCTGAACTTATGAGTGCGAGGTAGAATTTTTCGCGGAGGAAAACATGTCATTTAGAGTATGTGAGGTTTCAGTGGCCTTTTAAAAAACTTAAAATTGCGAACATGTTCGTGCTCGTACTGGTATGCTCCAACATTTACGGTATACCGCAATGCGAAACTTATATTTCATGATATTAAAAGAATTTAAATATTCACACAGTTATGTTAATGTTTTGTGGTATTTACTCTGAAGTTTTCTACGAGAAGGTAAGAAGTAAATAGTTACGGAGGAAACACTTACAAAGTTTGAATTGCTCACTTTTAAATTTAACACTGTGTTTGCTGTGTAACCAACGGCTTAATGTGCTTTCCGAGGCATGGATGACTCTCGATATTTATTCGATGGGGTCACCCATCCACGAATGGACTACGGCAACCGTGCGTCTGTTATAAATTAGCCACGAGCTCCAACAATACTACCCTAAATTACTACTTAACAACATTAAAATTTTAGCCATAGTTTACTTAACAGGATGTCTTTGACAAATGACTTCGTGTGACGCAACCATGCTTCAAAAGGTCGCGGGTATCCAAGAGACTAAAAAACAAAAGTAAATTACCAAGATGGCGTTTAATCAAAGAACAACAGCACTTACGGTAATGTTTTATCGCGTTTCCTAAAGACTCTGTTTTTTGATGAGCACGAAAGTAATTTATCATTAAGACAGGGTTTATCGTTGTGAATAATAGGTAAACATAACATCCACGTGTAGGTTTGGTTCTAATGCTGAAAAAAGTTGTGGAGGAGCAGGTGTTCCTAAAGTAAAAAATGTTGAAATAGCAGAACATTTGCTTCAAACATAAGATCCGATTATCCTAAATGGTTTTCTATGTTATCTGGTAGATTCCTATCCAGAATCCGCCGGGCTTGTAGGTATTGGTGGATGTCATTTGTGTTAAAATGTTTTGGTTTTAGGACATGCCGGTTTCCTAACAATGTTTTCCTTCACCGTTTTGAGACCGTACCATGATGAAATAAAGTACACACAGTAAGTACTGCTGGTGTTTAAAGCCACGACATAGAACTCGTTCGTTGTAGCCACTGGGCTACCACATGACTGCTCGAGCCCTAGGTTTTTTTCTTAATATATTCCTAAATACAGAAAGCTGTGCTTCTGGGGAGAGTTTGTTGCGCCACTTCTTCCTACTTAAAGCACTAGGAAGTAGTGAAGGGCGGGCGTTTTGGGGGACTGTCTTATGCAATTTTGACGTTTAAAAAGTAATGACTCTCAACCTAGTTTGAATAAATACTTTTTTAAGAGAACGCTATTGGAAAGTAAAAAGCGCTGGTTTATGGAAGCTAACTAGCTAAGAGCGTTGTTTACAAAAACAGCTGCCCCCCTAGCCAAGTCACAATAGCTTCGTGTCGAATTCCGTTCTTCAATCGGTAATGTCTCGGTGTCAGCAATTGTAGAAAACGATAAGTTGGTAGCCATGTTGACGCGCCTGAGTCGGCCGCTCGTTCTACAATATCTTTAGAAAAACGACACATTATAACAAAGGATTTAGCGTTGAACATTGTAGAAACGATAAAAAATCATTCTATCATTTTGAACGATGTGAATTTGGCTACGAATTTTCTATTCGTTTGTTTTAACTATGTAACTTAACGTTAAGCGATTGCAGATTATCAACTTGGCTAGGGGTGCAGATCTCGCAATAGCCTAGTAGAATATATTGTTATCTCTTTTGTGCTCGCCAGTACACGACATCTATGATCGTGTGTAACGGGTTATAGCTAACGTTTTAACGACTACCCGCACGCGACGCCGTGGTATTTTAACTTAATTACATTGCTTACTGTACATAACTGATTTTCAACCGACGAAAAAAAACGGAGGAGGTTATCAATTCGACGCGTATATTTTTTTTTTTTTTTTTTTTTTTATGTATGATCACGCATAACTTTGTACATAGTGGTCTGATTGTGACAATTCTTTTTCTATTGGAAAGGGTATACTCCCAAGGTGGTCCCATATAAATATGGAAAATAAAATCGAACCCTAAGGGTCGGAAAACAGGGGATGATTGATTGTTCACTCACTGATTGTAATGTATAAACACGCATAACTTTATACAGAGTAGTCCGATTTTGATAATTCTTTTTGTGTTGGATAGGGTATACCTTGCCCAGTATTATTAGTACATTAAAGCCACAAAAAAATATAAAATAAAAACTTTTTAACAAAAAATTAAACCGCCGAAAAACTGAAAAGCATAAAATAATAAACCTTAAAATTTTGAGTCGGCGCTGAAAAATCAATGAACAAGGATCACTCAAAGCGCCGACTCATAATTTTAAGGTTTATTATTTTATGCTTTTCAGTTTTTCGGCGGTTTAATTTTTTGTTAAAAAGTTTTTTTGTGAGCGTATTGTTTTAAAAAGGAGTTCGTGGTTTTTTTTCTACGTTTTAAGTGAGCTGGGTGAGCTTAAAGAGGCTCTTGGGATACCAATTACAGCCGGTCGGGTTGATCTTCAAGGTTAAGCAACGCTTGTCGAGGTCGATCCGTGGATGAGTGACCATCAACAAACAGAGACCTCTCTCCCTCTGAACGCACGTTAATTGGTGCCGGCTGTCCTCCGTTAATCTTTGACAAACAAGGTAAGATAGACAGTCGCTTTATGTAACATGCTATTCAGCTGCAACCGGTTAGACTGGAAGCCGAACACAACATATTTGGAAAAAGACTAGGTAGATAATGACTTTCAACTCTATAAAAGGCCAAAATATAATTAATGTTTTGAGGTGTCTTTGTACACTCAGTGTCAACAATATCCGGATGAACAGACTGTTCAAAATGATCCAAAACAACTTTCACACTTAAATGTTTACTCAATGACACAAATAATGTTTCAGAATTAAGACAATACACGTCAACTGTCATTCTGACAAGACCTTTATCCAATTGAGATAAAGTTAAATTTTCTTAGTTGTTGAGATCATTTTGAACAGGCTGTGCGTCCCGATATTTTTGAATTGTACTTCCGTATCGTTCACGACATAATGTCAAAGTTGATGTTTTAAATCTTTATACGGTCAGTTTCTCGCCTTAGGGGCGGATTAACACTACCATATTCGGAAACTTTGCGACACTATCGAATCCAATCTCTTCATTGCCACAAAAATTAAAATTCTGCCGACTAACCGAATCCAGACTGCCTCATTAGTTTGTCGCAAGCGCTACCTGCTGAGCATAAGGTTTTGGATTCAATTCTCAAGTCTGCCAATATGTTTCTCTGGAGGATCTTCTTGGAGGCTGGATTTATTCCCGGTCGATGCTAATAGCCTCGGATCACTGGTGAAATGTGGTTGTACTATGTGCACCTCTGCCTAGCCCTTCGAGAATTACAAGAGTCATCATCATCATTTCAACCGTAAGACGTCCACTGCTGGACATAAGCTTCCTCCAATTTGCGGGCGTTTACCAAGCGCTTGGCAGGCTGGTTGGCGATCGCAGTATGGTCGTAAAATGCATATAGAACGCTGCTGCCCATTCTCCAGTAAGTCCATGGTCGCCTTTTACGACACCCACTGGAAAAAATAGAATGGTGCTATTTTTTACCTCCGGTAACACACGGAACGAGTACACCAGAGTAATGTTATGTTATTCGTTATCTGTGGCACACTACTGCTCCAAATATTTTTCACTGCCCCAAAAATTAAAATTCTGCCGGCAACCTGGGGCAATGCAGCGGATTTAAGAATGTCACTCTTGTTCTCCATTTTAATTATTAATTCCGTCTTACATAACTTCGCCATTTTAATCCGTGGTTATGTATTTGTTATGTAAGTCCAATTCACGATGCTGATTGATCATGGTAACTCAATAAATTCATGAATTATTCGTATTTGATTGCATATGATTGCTTGTTGAGTTTTTATGTGGTTATGCGAGGTTATAGTAATTTTAGCGCCATTTTTAGCAAGTGGAACTTGATAATTGTTGTTTTTTGTGACACGGTTTTGACAAGGTCGTTATGTTCCGGAAGAAGCAGTACGATGGAGAACGTGTCTTAATCATCATCATAGTGCCTTATTCTCATTATTTTTATTTATTTAATTAAACTTCTCGCACACAAAAAGGTACAATGGCGGACTTTTATACCTTAGGCATTCTCTACCACTCAACCAAGGGTGGTGAAGAGAATTAGATGGCAGGGTCGCGTCAGTAGAGACGGGAACAATTATAAAAATACAATTAAAACTACTTTACACAATAACTACATTTTTGTTCCTATTTATCTCGTAAATATTTTGTTCGGAAATATTCTCTGCAGGTACGAGGACACCACACTAGCCTCGTTCGCTAGTGATCACAAATTAAATATGTATAGCGTACCGCAATCTATCAAAATGAATAAATAACTTGTCGCTCTTCCCTGAGGATCCACTTCATCATTTAATTTTCCAAAATAAATCCCTTACTTATGTAATCAAGTTGTTTACTGCTACGAAGTAACTGCTAGGAAAAGTAATAAAAATCCTAAATGTTTCAGAAGAAAAATACAGATCCACACTTTCATACTTTCTGTTATAAATGTACCTAAATGCGAAATTAACTCTATCTCTCTGTCCGTTATCTTTTTTATCCTTTAACGGCTGAACGGATTTCAATGAAATTAAGCACACAGGCAGACATTGAATCCAGATTTAGTGCATTAGACCGTTTCTTTTTTTATATCGGAAGGACTTACTTTCCCGTGGGATAATTTTCGATCACCATTTTGAAAAGCCCTGGGCAAAAGCTAGTTTCTGACGGGTACAAAAATGTAGGCGACTTGGTAGAGTGTAAATAATGTGTAGGCAGCAAATTCAATTTCCTTCAAGAAAGTAATTGGCAAGTTTCAATTTTCCAATAAAAATATTAACACCGTAAACAACTTCCCACGTAATACAAATGCCTCACGAAACCCTGAAAAGGTTCCAAAACCGCTGACAAATAAGACACAAGCTTCCTTCATTAGTCTAATTCCGGGTTCGCAGGTACTCGTACATTTTCCACACCGTTCTTAAAACATAGATTTTGAACCCTTTCGAGGGTCTGATGAGTTTAAAATCAATGTTTTGTTGGACAAAATGGCATGGACGGAGTTCCTGTTAATTTTGTATGATAATAAAAAAAGTATCGTATAAGGTAAGGGGTTTAGTCTCCAAGGACCAAATATTATGTGGGAGTCCCTCGAAGTAAAAGAAACTTATGAGGTTAGGGGCCCCGACAGGAACAAAATTCTTTACGATTTTTCTTCAACCATGAAAACGACACGCGTGAAGAAAAAAAAAAAATAATTTTTGCAGCTGCCATCTTGGATCACTCATATCAGCTTTGGCACCCTTGAAAACCATGAAAACAATATGTCTCTCGTTTCGGCTCGTCTCTCTCTGGCTCTTTCTAAGATTAAATACAAACTCAGTATTTTTTTGTTCTAATAATAAATCACTTTTTGTTACGTGGCATTTTCTACAAGGTTACTCCAACTGCAAGCTATAAAGAACTTCATTCCAAAATGTAACCTACTTAAAACAGTTTTTTCGCTAACGCAAGAGAAATTATGCATATTTTTTACAACTACTTAGTTAAATTTACAAAGTCATGTAAAGCATATAGCGTACTATAATTAATGCACATAATAATTAAGTATAGCAGTATACACAGGTTTTAAAATAAACGCCCGTGGGGCAGGATACCGTTGTAAAGTTAGTACAAAAAGACCAAGATGCAATCAGTCATTTTCAGATCAAAAACCAGTCTGAACTAGTTCATAGCCCAGTTAAATCCAGTTTTTTGTCCACCTTATTATAAATTCTGAGCTTAATTTAATCGATTGTTATGCATTTTACATTTTGACACCTGGATTACGTATGTGGTTTTAAAAGCAAGTTTGTGAGAGGAATTGGCTGAATTATATGATTTAAAATTACGAAATATTAATAATTTGTAAAAACTGGATACAATCACTTTGGTACTGCGGTGTTTATTTTCCAGGTATGGACAGGACATACTTATAACACACCTATGATTAATTATTATTATATAAAATACACGACGATTTAAATGCAAAATCTGCGCTAGATGCTGATAGTGCGCATAAAAAATCGGTTCACCCAGTCAAAAGTTATTAGGTAACAAACATAAAAAAATACCGTCGAATTGATAACCTCCTCCTTTTTTTGAAGTCGATTAAAATATGATAGAACACCACTTAGCGCTTGAGGACAGTACCCATAGTCCATATACTGACATCCACAGATATTGGTTCAGGATATTTGATTTTGTAATAGTACCCATGTCATGTCACAGGATATCTTAAGGACTACACCACTTCAGTCCTTCAGAAGTGATCTGAAAATGACATATCATGTAGTCGTACTTGACAAACTTAATGCGAGCTTTTGAGAAATGTGGTGTGACGAGGTGAAAAGAGCCCACTACGTAAACGTTGTGTGGCGTCTAAATTATCATAATTATTATGTTCGGCGTCAGTTTTGGTATTAAATATCTTTTTCATCCCATCTATTCGAAAAAGACGACTTGGTTCGCCTTTAAGTGCACCCAAAGGTGGTGTTTTCTATAAGAAACTTTTAGCGGGCAGTAATGAGTTTTTAATCCTCTTTATAAGTGCGCCGCAATTATCTTTGCCGCGCACTTTTTGAATTTGGAACATCTTGTGTTCAGCGCCCAAGAAATCGAACGCAAATATTGTTTGAATAAAGACTGGCTGGTGCGACGGCCCATAGTAGCGCCGCGCGCCGGCTGAATACAAAAAAAAAAGAAATAAAATTAAAAACGCGCGAACTATAGCCCGCGTTTTCGTCAATTTTCACGGATTGATAGAAATTCATGATTTTGTTTTGAAAAATGAGTTCTTCAAGTGACAGTGAAAGTATAGAATTAACTCCTGATAGTATTAGAACTGACGCAAGAAATGTGATGGATAATCTACTACCTGCAAAATCCCAGGAGAAATATATGAAAGCTTATGGTAATTTTATTGAATGGAGAAATTCAAGAGGCGCCAAGAATTTTTCAGAATCTGTGTTTTTGGCCTACTTCCAGTACTTAGCCAAAACTAAACAACCTTCCACACTTTGGAGTACCTACTCAATGCTAAAATCAACAGTCAGTTCTAATAACGACGTAAAACTGGACACATATTCGAAATTAATAGCGTATCTGAAGAGGATGTCTGATGGATTTAAACCTAAAAAATCCAAAGTGTTCTCAGTCAAAAACGTGGAGACTTTCCTTAATGAGGCACCCGACAACATCTTTCTTGCCGTAAAAGTAAGTAACTATGTATGTATATATGGTGGATTAGTAAAGTATAACCAGTGTTTTAAAATGCGCATTTTATTGTAACCTGTACTTCGATAGATAGGTACTTGTCTTATTCACATTCGGTTTTGTTACAGGTGGCTTTAATTTTCGGAGTACATGGAGCTTGTCGTGGCAATCTTCTTCTACTATATAAAAATAAGTCGGGTTTTCCTTCCTGACGCTATAACTCCAGAACGCACGAACCGATTTCCACGGTTTTGCATTCGTTGGAAAGGTCTCGGGCTCCGTGAAGTTTATAGCAAAGAAAATTTAAAAAAAAAAGAAAAATTTCAACAGAAAAGCGGGAATTTTTTTTTTCACATACAGCGCCATCTCTGATACATAGCATGTACTACAAACCAATATTTTAAGTAGATGGCGCCGGTGCGTGATACATTGTTTGACAGCTACTCATTGTTCTCTGCTCAGTTAATTTCATGTGACAAACCGGTATTGTGTTCACTGTGAAATTGTGAAAAAAAAAAGTAAAAAAAATAAGTTATTCGTTTCCTAACATTTCAATTGGAAACCATCAAATCAATCACGTGTATTGTGCAAATTTTTATTCAATTTCAACAGCAGGCATTTGTCTTTAAGGTGGTAAGTTGAACTGTGTAAATTATGTGGATCGTGCATTTGAGGTTAAAGTCACCACTCTGTCCATAGTCCAAAATGCCTAGAGGACGACGTGCGAACATCGGCCGCCGCACAAGATATGCAAGCCAGCAACAAGTATATTCACAGAACTTAAGCGAAGAAAGACGAAATATAATAAGAGAAAATGCCCGATTGAGACAACGCGTCAGCACACGAAGAGCATTGGCATCATACAATCGCTTGGCATTCCAATATGATCCCACTGCGAACTACAATGATGATGAAAATTTAGATATTGGACCAATGACGACTATATGCCGATATTGCAATGCGTTAAAGTTCAAAAGAGAAACGGCTGGATTGTGCTGCGCAAGTGGAAAAGTCAAACTGGATCCATTACTTACACCACCACAGCCACTGAAACCATTGTTCGATGGAAGTGATCCCGATTCCAGCCATTTTCTTCAACACATCCTAGAATACAATAACTGCTTTCGCATGACTTCCTTTGGAGCTAATATCATTCGAGAATTTAGTAAAAATTGAAAGAATTAGGGCGTGTTCAGCCTGTGTTAGCGCCACGTGTGCTCGCTGCACTTGGTAATTGCGTCGCATTCTGTTGAGGCTTCACGTCGACTTGCAAGGTAAAAGATACAACACACATAACCAATCACTCACACCAACACAATGAATTGCAACACATAACAACTACATATACACCACACACTATACCATCACACGATCAGAAGTTACACCGTATTCTTCAACAAATGATTGTTTGCAATTACAGATCCAAGGACAAATATATCATTTGCATGGTTCAATGGTGCCAACACCAGATGAACCGCATCAATTTCTGCAAATATATTTCATTTCATCGATGGTGGATAAGCTGAATGTGCGGTGCAATATACAGGGAACACAACAGTTAAAGAGACGAATTATTGAACAGTTGCAAGCATTTTTTCACGCTAATAATGCTGTGGTTAATATATTCAAAAGAGCATTGGAACGAATGCCATCGGATATGCACAAATTTGTCATAAGAGCGGATTGTACCCCTATTTAGTAAAAATTGAAAGAATTAGGGCGTGTTCAGCCTGTGTTAGCGCCACGTGTGCTCGCTGCACTTGGTAATTGCGTCGCATTCTGTTGAGGCTTCACGCCGACTTGCAAGGTAAAAGATACAACACACATAACCAATCACTCACACCAACACAATGAATTGCAACACATAACAACTACATTTACACCACACACTACACCATCACACGATCAGAAGTTACACCGTATTCTTCAACAAATGATTGTTTCCAATTACAGATACAAGGACAAATATATCATTTGCATGGTTTAATTGTGCCAAAACCAGATGAACCGCATCAATTTCTGCAAATATATTTCATTTCGTCGATGGTGGATCAGCTGAATGTGTGGTGCAATATACAGGGAACACAACAGTTAAAGAAACGAAATATTGAACAGTTGCAAGCATTTTTTCACGCTAATAATGCTGTGGTTATTATGTTCAAAATAGCATTGGAACAAATGCCATCGGATACGCACAAATTTGTCATAAGAGCGGATTGTACCCCAACAGGTGAACATGTGCGAAGATTCAATGCACCCACCGTTAATGATGTTGCTGCAATTTATTGTTGGCGATCCAACTAAATCGCGAGACATTGTCGTTCAGCGAAGAAGCAATATCATGCATCGTGTAAACGACACACATCGTTTGTACGATGCGTTACAATATCCAATCATTTATTGGCAAGGGCAAGACGGATACGACATCACGTTGAAGATGGTCGATCCAATTACAGCTACAATATTCACACACTAATTATTGCTATTGTATTCATTTAATTTTGCATTTTCAGGCGTATCAACGAATAAAAATCTAAGCGCAACGAATTACTATGCGTATGAATTTATTACTGTTGTGAAATGAAATAATTTTTTTCCTTTTCAAATATAAAACAAAAAAAAAAAAATTCTTCTTCTTTTAATCACCTAACGAAATGTTGCATAAAACGAAGCCATCTGGAGGCGAAACGGAGTTCGCCGGGTTTGCTAGTGAACTTTTAAAAATAACTGTTGATGATGTTGAAAATCACTCGGATAATTTACTGTTAGTAAAGCTGACAGACACAAAAACAAAAACTGACCGATCCTTCGTAATCCGAGGAGAATACAAAACTATTGTACAGAAATACCTGGACCTGCGTCCTGCTGATATAAAGACCAATCGGTTTTTCATCCGTTATCAAAATGGCAAGTGCTTCAAACAAGTTATGGGAAAAAATAAAATTTCTTACATGCCACAAGAAATCGCTACTTATTTGAAGTTACCAGATATCAAGCTATATACAGGACATTGTTTTCGTCGCACTTCTGCTACCCTGTTGGCAGATTCTGGAGCGGACTTAACTGTTCTCAAGCGACATGGAGGATGGAAGTCGAGTGCTGTAGCAGAGGGATATATAGAAGATTCCATTGAGAACAAGGCGAAAACATGTGAACGCATCGTGGAAAACATTAAATTGCAACCTTCAGTTAATCCATCCATGCCACTGTCGCCGCGCCCATCTACATCCAAACAAAGAGATTCACCGTCACATTTTCCTCAAAATGAGCCAAATTCTGACATTATTTCAAACACGCAGAATAAAATTAAATCTACAACAATCTCTATTCCTAATAAAACTGTAACAATTAATTTTCAAAATTGTGAAAATGTCTCAAATGTAAATATAAGTTTTTAGTTGTTTTGTTATTAGATACTACTTAATTTCAATTTAGTTGTTAGTCTGTTTCATTAAATATTAATATTACAATAAAATATGAGGCGCCTTTTATTTTCTCATAGTGGGTGATGAAAAGTAGAGTGTATCACTCAGGCGCAAAATATATTTTTGGCTCGGGCGACGTACTTTGAATCCCTCGCTACGTTCAGGATTCTACTAAAGAATCCCTCGCTACGCTCGGGATTCTACTCTAGAATCCCTCACTTCGCTCTGGATTCAAAAAAGCGCCCTCGCCGTAAAAATATTATTTTGCTCCCTTATGATACAATCTACTATTCACAGGCATATTGTGTAATCTTAAGCGTCTATTTGGTTACTATTAATATGTCGAGCCATTATTAAAGATCTGTTCCCATACTTTCTTTGGGTGGGAAATCATCAAGCACTAGATTTTCAGCTGACGTTGTTAAAACGAGCATTTGGAATTCAACAGAGTGCATCTCAGCGTGTCGAAAATCTAAAAGTGTGTTTTACTGTTCGATTTTCGTGTCTCGGCAGTAAGCAGTACATTTAATATCCAGTGTGCAAAAAAATCTGTCAGTGTGTATGTCGATTTAAAAAGTAGCTGCTCAGATACAAAACAAGTACAAGCTGGCTTCGAATACTATTGAAACTCCTAAGTACTACGCTAGGCCGCCGGCCGGCTCAAGGTCAAATTGATACCTCCGACGTTCCATCGACTGTGTTTCCAGCAGAAGAAATGTCTCTACCAGGGTCGCGAGATTTGTTCGAAAGAGATACCGGGGTAGGTTTTAGTCAGTAAAAGTCTGACACGCCCTTCCGCTCCACCTAGAGCGGGAGACGTCATTTGATGATGTCCCACCCACAAAAAAAAGACATGTCAGGCTACTTCGAGATTTCGTCAGGAGTAAAAGAAGTATGTTTTTAGACAATTATACTTAATTATACTCTGCAATCACTCTTTGCCCAACAAGTTGGTTAATTTGAAACACTACTCCGAGCTACAATGTTTGCTAGGGTCCATATTAATAAATCATTTTCTGAATATGGCGCCCGAGAGCAGAATTTCAAGATTTAATAATCTTGTCAATATTTGACGTCCTGAAATGGTTTTCTAATAAAATGAAGAGACGTCAAATATAAGCGATTTATAATGTTGCTGAGAGCTTTATAGCTTATATTATCGATATAGATAACCAATCAATCAATCTGCTCAGTTGGGTCACCATCTAGTCTTACTTACCAGTATTTTACATACAGCGACCCATCGGACCTCAAAATTCCAGATACTGGGTAACATGACACCACTACGTAAGATTGGTTGTCAGAGTTTTGGAGTATTTGCTATCAAAGATCTACCTATGATTGCCTTTTTTTGTGGGTGCGAAATCATGAGATGACGTCTTCCGCTCAGGGTGGAGCGGAAGGGCGTGTCAGACTTTTACTGACTAAAACCCATCCGTGTTCCTTCAGTTGCCTATACCAGGGCCAAGGTAACTCTTTCGAACAAATCTCGTGACCCTAACAGAACCCATGATCGCCTGGACCAACAACTTATCGTGCTTTCCTAGGCGCGGAGAAATCTCTACACGTAATGCATGTCCACCCATCCAGAAAACAACCGCGGCACACGTAGCTTAACCTCCCGTCGACCCGTGCAGCTATTATTTTTAGCCTCGAGCTTTGTGGGCTATCAATATCGATAACCATATACGTTTATCGCTATTACGAAACAGCTATAACATTCTGTATCCGATTGATATCGTTTGCGAAACTTTACGTTATGGTAGTTATAAATATTTATGACAGTTTGGACTACGAGTTAATGTGCTCTAATATGTAGCCGGTTAATGTTCTACCTATATTTTTATATTTATCTAGTTGGGAAGTATAATGGTCAAATTGTTTAAATTTATATTAGTATTGTCAACCTATCATCTGTTTCTATGTTAGTTAACGTAATTGGTGTTGTACCGTTTTAATTAACTATAACTATAAATAAATAAATGATCAGACCGAGATTATGTCTGGACTTTAACCCTTGAGTTTGTTGCGCCATTTTTTCTCAGGGATAGTCAGATAGGAAATGTCCAGTCCATTTAGATTATTTAAAATAAAATAAATATTGACGTATAAAAGTGATTCTGATATCCGATATGTAATTTAATTTAATTTTCGTGTTAGGTACAATAAATTTTATACGGACATAATCAGCCTATATAAGGTGTATCTATTTATACACGAAATATTTTAAGAGGTGCACCTGTACGTGGTAAAGAAGGTAAAGCGACGAAAAAAAAAATTTTCTAAATGTATTTTTTTCAAAATTTAATATTTATAAATATTTGACGCACATGAGAAATACTGGCTCCTTCTTATTTTTTACGGCCCGAGACACCGTGGCCGCCCTCGCAGCGTCAGGCGGGCCATTCATAGAATTTGGAGTAAAGGTTTCATGCAAAACGTCTCAAGCCGTTTTAAAATTATAACTAAGCGTTTTTGAATTTTCGTAATTATTTTAAAATTATAATAATTACGAAAATTCAAAAACGCTTAGGTAAAAAAAATCTGTTTGCTTCTATAGCTTCTTTACCACCTACAGGTGCACCTCTTAAAATATTTCGTGTATGAATAGATACACCTTATATTGTTCCAACTGTTGGGATAAAGGCCTCCTCTCTGTGAGAGGGAGTGGGCCGTAATCTACCATGCAGGCCTATTGCGGGTTGATAGATGTCACATGTCTTCGAATTTTAGGCTCTAGAACATTTCTGTTTCCAGTTCTGATTAAATTGAATAATTATTGGGAATTCGTGAAGCGTGCTTAGGAGTAAACGCCATTCACTATCATAAGAAGTGTCACATTAGCATTAAAAAAACACATTTTGTTTGTTTTGAATTTGGTTCTTAGTGAAGAAAACACAATAAGTGTTGAAACTGAGATAACCACGTCTAGCATTAAATTCTACAATTCATTGAATGTTGCGAGCCAAAATGTTTGTCTTACAGACTATGTATTTAATATAAACAACAAAATGGGGACAAACAAACTTAGAACCCAATATTGTGGTCAGTATAGGTACATACTAGACGCGTTATAAGCTATTAATTTTACAAATTTCAAACCCGAGGCCCAAAACTAATACGGTCTTAGATTCTCGTGAAACTATTTCGATTTAAATCTAAGTTGTTGAATTTATTACTGTTTTTGAGAGCCATGTAACTAGAACCCGAAATTCTTGACAATTTTGATTTGACAAAAGGCTTGGGTCTTGGGCGAGGGGCAAAGTAAGAAAGGTTTTTTATGAGGCCGTTAGTTTTCATTCCACTTACCTTAAAAGTTTTAAACGGCAAGCATAGAATATAAAAGTATTCAAAATCAAAATATTTTATTTCACATAAACCACTTATGAAACGTCAGAAGCTAAGTTATACGGTTCCAATTGGTTGATTCCTATGGAGAAGAGCCGGCAAAACACTCCATAGTTACTCATTAAAAACAATTATTGGCTTTTACAATGGTTTCAAATTGCAGTATTAATAGTTATGGGAGGACAGTGTAGGCCTGTCAGTAATACAATACAACATGGCTTGTGTATTATGTACAACATAAAAGTAAGAGATATATACTTCTGCATAAGATGACACATGGGACATCATCAAATGACTTCTCCCGCTCTGGGCGGAGCGGGAGGGCGTGTCAGACTTTTACTGACTAAAACCCACCCGTGTTCCATCAGTTGAAGCGATATTTAAAGACAACCTTTAAAGTTCGTCCCGTGTGGTGCCGGAGGTTAAGAATAGCACCACCCCATTTCTTCCCGTGGGTGTCGTAAAAGGCGACTAAAGGACTTACTAGAGAATGGGCAGCCATTTTCTATGCATTTTACCACCATACTGCGATCGCCAACCCGCCTGCCAAGCGAGGCGAGGCTGTCCAGCAGTGGACGTTTAACGACTGAAGTGTGTATGACGTGTTCAAAGGCATTTAAGGGAGAACGAGAGACAATACTGCAAGTACCTAGTCTGTGGCCATTTGCATAGTGGTCAATACATACACACATACCTACGTAACACATACTTACAGAGATGATTCACCAACGACAGTTAATGTATCTGAATGCGGAGGTACGACAAACTCTCAGTCATTATAACTACTAATCCTTGCTTAATTCCCAGTAACAGCTGACCATTAAAAATCTGTTCCACAACGGATAAAGCGCAGATAGACAGCAAACGAGTCCAGATCGACTAGAAAGTTAGACAAAACAATGGGCCGTTTAGTCAAGTACTTTCTCTCAGCCTGAAACAATGAGTTTAGTGTAAATGTAAGTAGGTACGTATCTAAGTGGTGTTACGTATACCTGGTTAGATAAAACTGATCGGTGTACATCCTGGCACTTTCACGGGCTTCTGGTACATACTTTGCTAAAAGGAAATTATTGTAACTTGATAAGGAAGTTTCTTGTTCCCACAGAATAATAGGGCTATCCCTGTCTGTTAATTTTGTGGAAGGGAATTACGTCACATACCTGGGCAGCACAAGGCAGATGTGAGTGTACACGTCAGTAGGGGACGCCCTAGAAGGACATATAGTGCTACCTTATTGATAGTGTTCTTCAGAAAGGTCAGGTGCATTGAACTCCCAAGCAGCGTGCGTCTATGACCAGATGTATGAACGTAAACGAAGTAAAAGGATCGTAGCAGATGGCGTTCTGAAGTTTCTGCTTACCCCCATGGTCAGAAGGCGTTAGTTTATGTAAGTATGAACTTATATTTACATGGGCAACAGCATCCTACATAATGCGGTGTTTCATTGTAACGGTCAAATGGATTATTAGTTAGTTATATTCGAAACGAACCCAAATTGATTTCCTAGTGTGTTTCGTTTCGGCAAATTCTAAAACAACATCATGATTTTAATCCCCTAATGGTTAGACAGAGGTGTAACTATAGTCTACCTTCCCACGTTTCGTCAGTTGTGATGAAGTCAACCGGGCAGAAATTCCTGATGGAACACCCAACTACACTATGTCCGTCTTGGGAATCCAATCCAAGACCTCATGCTCCGCCATACCACAAGACTAATGAGGCAGTCTTACTACAGTATACTTATTACTTCTTAGTGGTTACAAACGTACTTTTATTAAACTTAAAACACGTATAAAGCCCCAGTACAATCTTTGCTCATTGCAGACGTGGTTTCAAAGAGTAATACACAGCTTGCTAGACATCTTGTCGGGAAGCTGACGGTAAAGTAAATACTCGTGTGTGATACAACTTGATACAAGCTTTGTTGGTTATCCTATGAGAATCGCTTTGTTGGATCCTGTGTGCCATTTACACAGGTCCTTGTTGACGCGCTTTGAGAGAAGTGGTCCTTTGGCCAACTGTGACGGTTAGAGTTGGGAGATTTGAATGATTAATTTGCAGCAGCAGCGTTCTCTATGCATTTTACCAACATACTGTGATCGCCAACCCGCCTGTCAAGTGTGGCGATTATGGCCAACCCCCCCAAAATATTGCGTAGAATCAGGCGAAATGGCGGTGCTTGGCGAGCCGTATGTCAAGGAGTGGACGCCTTTTGGCTGAAATGATGAATGATTGATTTGCAAAAATGTATGCGTTGCACAGAACAGTAACAGAAAATAGGTACAACTTCCATTATAAATTTCACTCTCAATTTGCTCCACCAAAATGTGGCATAAATTCGAATTGAATCAAGTAACTGAGAAATCTCGCTTCCAAATAAACACAGCAGCATTGTAACAAAGACAAACCATCCCAACTATCAGCCAATCAGACCTACAACTAACCGGGTTACATAACTAGAACCAGGATAAAGTTCGACAAGATTTATTAACAACTTTGTCGTCCCGTATTAGTCACAGCTGGGTATTTGTAATCTATGTCATTGGTTCAGTTCTCATTGCGTATTCTGAGTATGTACTTGCAAACAGTCGTACGACAAAATGGCGCTATGTGAGAAGCTTGTATACAGCGGTTTATGTTGACTAAGCGATGGCGATGTGCACGGAACCCTCTGTACTATTCTGTAAATCTCACCGTGTATACCGTAAAACCTGGCAACTTTGCCTTTTTTTGAAGGTTTCACAAATTCAAAGCCAATTTTCCAACAAAAAAAGTACTATCCAAGGCTAGACGCCAATATTAAATTTTGACATCATACTCTTTAGATTCGGTACATATTACTGATTTAAGAAAATGCCGACATTAAAAGACACAAAAATCAAAAATAGAAAATGGCAAAGTTAACCTTACTGCGTGGTAACTTTACCATCAGGTTTTATGTGAAAATAAAAAGAGTTTATCATTAGAGAAGAAAGTAAGTTTACCCTTCATTTCATACACAACACCCAGAGTATAGAGTGCGCCTTTTATAATGGTGTAAGAAACAATGTTTACACTAGTGGTAAAGTTGCTCACCCATTATTCAATTTTTCATACAAATTTGAAATATGTGTCAGGGTTGACACAAAATGAAAAACCCTTGATAACTCTGAATTAAATTATTTTATTTTGTATTTTTCACGAACTAATAACTGAAACATTTATAGCTCACATTCATTTAAAACTTTTATGGCACTACTCTGTAAAAAAAACTACTTAATTTAATTCGTTACAAAAGTGTTCCAAGAAAAAAAAACAAAAAAAAAACGGTTACATTTACTTCTGAGTAGTTTTTATGTCATTCTTCCTAAATTTCGCCTACAACAGCGCTCCATTTTCTAAAAGAGACAATTTTATTACGGTAATGTGGCAGCATAATAATGTTTTCTTTTTCTCACCCTAGTAAAACCCAGTGATAAGTAATAATTATTGTTCATCAAGTGAAAATTAAAACCTATTCAAATAACCGACATCAGAGTAAAACAAAATATTATATAGCCTATGAAACTCTTGCGATAAAGAATCAATTGACATTTCATTTACAAAATTTATCCAAAGAGACCGACTTTACCATGAAACATATGTAAAAACACACATACATGCTGTCAAATACAGTACAACCCTTAGTTTGCTTTACCGTAGTCGGGTAAAAATACTAAGTTATAACTTATGACTTGTTGAGTGACAACCCTAGGTTGTACTTAAACATGGTAAAGTAACCAACCTTTCTTGGTATTACTAGTATGGTAACTTTTCCAATTCAGTTTTATCGATAAATATTGAGACCACAATGTTTAAAACTAAATATTACCGTTCCTAATCATCAATGTCATGTTATGACAAAAATGTACATACTTAAATTCACTATTTCACCAGATATCACCAAAAGTTCCGGAGCACTGATCGAGGCGGTTAAATCACCGGCAAAATTCGGTGGTAAAATTAAATGTCAAAATTAGCTCCGACAGTCACATATCGAAAGCAATGTTGTTAAGAAATTATTAAATGTTCTCCCAAATATGTTTTATCCTCGAAAAGGTTACGTTGTCTGTGATAATCGTAATTTTGTACCTGTACGTCGCTGATGGCAAAGTTAACTTCTATTGGTAAAGTTGCCAGGTTTGACGGTACGTAGTTGAATTGAGCTGTCAATCATAACGTCAGGTGGGATGACAGTTCACTTAAACGCACCTAAAAATCAGCTAGAGTTTCATAAAAAAATGGTGGTGATTATGTAGTAAATAAAAATTGTGGGGATTGTGGCTAACTTATACCAGCCATAGGCGGTCCTCCCAGGGCGAGGCCTTCCCATTGGACTGCGGTTAGGTTGACCCCTGCGATTATCCCTAATGTGGATAACTCGGATGCGTTATTTTTGGTAGTGGGTACTGCGTTCGCGCTATTCCCCCTTTAACCTGCCGGGGTCGCGAGATTCGTTCGAAAGAGTTAACGTGGCCCTGGCATATGGGCAACTGAAGGAACACGGGTGGGTTTTAGTCAGTAAAAGTCTGACAAGCCCTCCCGCTCCGCCCAGAGCGAGAGAAGTCATTTGATGATTTCCCATCAAAAAATAAAAAGTTATACCAGCCACACGTGTCGGTTGATCAGTTTAAGCTATACTTGACACGGTTAATCCGAGGATTGATGACAATCTTAGCATATCAGACTCCTCCGTGCTTCGGAGGGTTTTGTCAGTCGTTATGGGACGTCAGAAGCCCGAAAACTTGGCAACTAGTCTCAGCAAGGGGTTACCCAGTAACCGAGACGTAGAGGTCATATTATACGCAGTCGTTCTGTGTAAAATACTGGTACTCAGCGGTTAGACTGGAAGGTAGTTGGAAAAAGGTAATGATGGTATGCGGTAAATAATAATGAAATATCCATTCTGAGTAGCTCATGATTTTTATGACACGCCCTTACAAAAACGTGACCATAAAAAGATGTAACCGGCATTCGGAGTCATTGCGCATCGTCTTCTTAGTCTGTCGATAGCAATAGTGTCGGCCAGAATTTGACTACGAGCTTAGCACATTCTGTAGCGTCCAGCAGTTCCTGTAATGTGCAAACAACAGGACACGCTGGAAATGATATTAAGTGTCCCATTGTTTGTGGAATAATAATTATATTAAGGTAGAACCTCTATAATTCAAATTTTGTTGCATTTATTGTAATTTTTAAGTCAGTGTCACGCTGTATGGTAAATAAAATATGATTCGCGGCACCTTTACACTAACCTGCAAATACTAAAAAAAGGTTAGAAAATTAAAATTTCGCAGGCTGCTTGAATCTTTCGCCTAAAGAAAGATCCCTAACTACAGACTAATAAACGGCGTATACAGGACCATAGACGTCTGTACCAAAGGACCATAAATCAAAACTTTGCCGTTTTGACATAAAGGCGTGCCTCGGAGTTATTTGATTAATAGCTATATGTTTACCACAAAAATTGCCCTGTCTATATGACAGGTTTGTAGAAATATCAATTGATCAATGTTTTAGGTGACCGCTGTCATTGAATTGTGTTGAGAAAGTTGCCAAAGTAATTATGTGTGTAGGTATTAGAGATTATTAAAGTTTTATACAGGGCGTATCGGTAATGGCGGAAAATCCTTGCGTTATAGATTGTTAAACCACATATCTCATAGAAAAACGCCGTGGTAAAAAAAAAATATTTGAAAAAAAAAAACAGTAATGTAAGATAGGATATATTAAAGTCACCTTATTGAGTTTACTTGAGATGTTCTTCATAAAGATCAGGTGCGTAGTACTCGCAACTGAGTTGCGTGTATGATCAGGTGTATGAACGTCATAATTTCAACCAAATAACTTCTCAATTTTTAGCCTTAATCGCTACGCTTGGCATTCGGGTTGGCGATCGCAGCATGGTCGTAAAATGCATAGGGAACGCTGGTGCCCCCCATTCTCTAGTTAGTTCCTTAGTCACATTTTACGACACCTACGGAAAGCAAAGCAGGTTGCGTTCAGTTTTGTATGCCCCTACTCCCATGGGAAGAAAGCGTGAGCTTATGTAAGTATTATTAAAAACGAACTCAACAAATAATCTTAAATTGTATCTTTCTACGTACTCTCTCATGGCTACCTTTTACCGTACCAAAAACTTTCTCATACTCGTAAAAGCAATTATTAGAGAAATATAGCCACTACCACCACCATTTTTAGCACCTTGTAATCATAAAGTTCATTCGATGTATCTATTTACTTTTTCATTTCAAAACATGTTAGTTTGTGTATTTAACACGAATCATACGTTTCCAAAACTATAAAATTGCAATCTATTCCCACGGCGTTAAAACCATTTGTCAGTCATGTTTCCGTTGGACTCTGCTCATAATAAAGAAGGCAAACATTATGAAATTCATTCCCACGCAACAAACGTGTAATTACTGAAGTTTTGTTGTTAATATACCTAAATGTATCATATGTATAGGAAATGAAATTGTATTCTTTGGAAGATAAAATACAATTTTTCACGTAATGGGCTGCTCAAAGATCCAAAGAACATCATACATAATTTTTAAATTTTGACACTTTTTATTAGCTTCACTTGTATCTTTTTCTTTGAACGTGATTTTCCTTCACTTTAAACTTCAGATTAACTTGAAATTTAGCACACTCATCAGGGACCGATGACATTACAATAATTTAAGAAGTTTTCCCAGTGTCCTGACCAGGATCCAGGATTAACGGTTTTATTAACAAAAAAAAAACTACAGTTATATTTTCAAAGTAAAGTAGGCGCACGGAGGTTACCCTGCATGAGAAAGAAACTGACCTCCTTTGGCTAATTCATCAATTACGCAAGAACCGCTTCACAATTGGCATCCTTTTGCCCTTAAAGCCAATCAGTCTGCGACTAATCTAATTTGAAAACCATCACAAATCTCCAAAATCAAATCAGTGATTGATGCTTATAATTCTTTGAAACTAGCTTCTGCCCGCGACTTGGTCTGCGTCAAATTTCTTGCTCCCCTGACCCATCCCGTCGCATCCAATCGCCTGCCCGTGTGAGGTCTTTATTCATATTCGTGACTTTTTTCTTTTTGCTCGACTCCTAAAGGTCCTAGCGTGATGTCATATAGTCTATAGCCTTCCTCAATATTCATATTCATTTATAAGACAGTTGATTATGATTAGCATCAATTAATGGGCTATCCAACACTAAACCTTCCTGAGTATATTACGTTCATCATCATTTCAGCCGTAATACGTCCACTGCTGGACATGACCTCCCCCAATTTGGGGGGCTTTGCCATAATCGCCACGCTTGGCAGGCGGATTGGCGATCGCAGTATGGTGGTAAAATGCATAGATAACGCTGCTGCCCATTCTCTAGTAAGTCCCGTAGTCGCCTCTTATGACACCCACGAGAAGAAATGGGTTGGTGCTATTCTTTACGTCCGGCACCACACGGTACATATATATTACCTTCAATCAAACTAATTCTTCAGCTTTATAATATTTAGATACGGATCCAGCTGCATCAGTCTGATGCCGTAATAAATTGGATGACCTTTAACACCCACATCAGGTATGGGTTGAGTTATTTTTGGCTCTGTTTGAGCTTTATTTCCAAGTTATATAATGTAAATATATTATATTCGGACATAAAGGCTTGCGGCTAAGTAATTATAGCCGCATAGGACGATCGATCAGGTTAAACTACGCTTGTCACGGTTAGTCCGTGGGTGAGTGACCAACTTTACATACCATACACCTCTCCGTCCCTCGGCAAGCACGTTAACCCGTTGGTCCCGGGAGTCGATAGCGGACTCCCGGCCACCGAAGGCGCGAGCTTGCGGGCGGCGAGCAATGGGCAGCTCGCCGCCCGGTAAGAACCAAGCTCGGGTCGACGGCGCGTAGTGTTCCACGCGCGCCTCAAAGAGATGTCAGCAGCACTGAAGGGGTCTACTAGGACCGATGCCTGCCGGGGTCGCAAGATTGTTCGAAAGAGATACCGAGACCCTGGCACATGGGCAACTGAAGGAACACAGGTGGGTTTTAGTCAGTAAAAGTCTGACACACCCTCCCGCTCCGCCCAGAGCGGGAGAAGTCATTTTATGATTTGCCATCCAGAAAAAAAAAAAACCGTTGGTACTGTTGTCATTTGTCGATCTTAGACAGTCGTTACGGGTTGTCAGAAGCCCGAAAGTCTATCAACCAGTCTTACTAAGGGGTATCGTGCAGGGATGTTAGGGAGCTCCGTAACCGTAACCGAAACTATCGGATATCCGATATAAAAATTTATCCGTAACCGAATCCGAAATAAAAGTTTCGGATAATATGGGATTTGTTATTACATTTTTATTTTCGGTAAATTAGATAACACTCAATATATATTTATAATCATTTTTATTTTAAATAGCTGTAATAATTACTCACAGACTGATTGTAATTCCTACCAAATGGTGACATATATAAATAAAACCATTTAATTAGCTATTTGAATTTGAAATTCCTTAAAAGTTTAATATCCGTAACCGAAATTATCCGAAACTAACGGATAATCCGAAATAATTTCATATCCGTATCCGTATCCGGTATAATAACCATTCCTACATCCGTAACCAATCCGTATCCGAAATTTCATATCCATAACATCCCTAGTATTGTGTTATCTAGTAGCTGGGTTGTGGACGTCAGGTGGGCAGCCGTTCCATGTAAATACTGGTACTCAGCTGCATCCGGTTGGACTGGAAGTTGACCCCAACTTAGCTGAGAAAAGGCTACGCAGATGATGATAATGTCCTAATATCAATCAGCTTTGCACCAATCTATACTAATATTATAAAGCTGAAGAGTTTGTTTGTTTGATTGAACGCGCTAATCCGAATTAAAAAAATATTTTTGTGTTGGGTAGCCTATTTATCGAGGAAGGCTATAGGCTATATAACATCACGCTGCAACTAAGATGAGCGGAGCAGTAATGAAAAATGTTGCAAAAACGGGGAAAATTTATTCCTTTTGAGAGTTTCCGTTGCGTGCGCTGCGTAAACGGTTAAAGTAACGCAAAAGTCATGTATGACGGAATTGTTCCTTTTAAAAAGTTCTAAAAAAAAGTCCGCGAGAGCATATGTCTATCTTTTAAGGTTGACTCACTATAACTCAAAAGGAGCGAGCAGCAACGAAAAATGGACGAAAACTAGCAGGGAAATCGATGCGACGGGAAGGGTCAGGGGAGCAAAAATTTGACGCGGACGAAGTCGCGGGCAGAAGCTAATTAATAGATGTATTTCTGAATAATGCCCACAGTTATTTTAATTGACATGTGATTAAAAATAATTCCAAAGGAAAAAAATATCAATTATTATATCTTTTGTCGTCTTGTTGTGGGAGATGTTATGAAATAGTATTATTATATTTTATGTGGGGTAAGTAGATGTGTAGGTGTCTGTCAGACGTGGTTTTGTTGATTAACTTTTGCTTTCATAAGACGTACAGATTAATTGCATCTTTGCAGATGATGTAACTTAATAAGAGTATTGTATGCTTGTCTCGAGATTCGCGTTCGAATCTTTTGTTAGTTTATTTCCATCAACAAATATTGCTTTTTTTATTTTATTGTATTTGGGCTTACAGTTAACAATACAAAACGATAACAAAGTAAAATACGACGAGCCGTTTTCAAGCCTAGTAGGTAAGCCTTCAAGTATTGTTTATAGAGAATATCATTTCAGAATTACCTACCGCTGAGAGTTATTTATTTAAGTATTTAAAATTATTAAGTTATATCTATAGTGTCGCTTGTTCGCGGAGTGGTTTGTGGCTAAATAGTAACCGCCCCACGGTCGATCTTCGGGGCTAAGCAACACTTGCCGAGGTCGGTTTGTGGATGGGTGACCACACATAACACCCCGAGAGTCCTCCGCGCTTCTGAAAGTAAGTTAAGCGGTTGGTAGGTAGTAGTCATTCGTGATCTTTGACAGTCATTACGAGTTAGAAGCCCGAAAGTCTGACCACCAGTCTTGCTAAGGGATATCGTGTTTACCCAGGAACTGGGTTGTGGAGGTCAGGTAGGCAGTCGCTCCGTCCCGCCTGATAAGAAAAGCAGGCGGGAAGTGAGTGATCTCAGGGAAGAGGGCGCACAGTGGTTACGTGTTGCCTCGCACAACTGCTGAGTTAGGTTTCGGAGAGGCCCCTTTACAGTCTCCCCAGAGATGTGCCCTAACAGGCGTTGCACAGAGGGGGTTCCGGATTGGTCTTTTGAGACGTAAAGGTACCCCTTCCATGTGTAGATGGTGACCACCGGGGTGGTTTTAGTATAGTAAAAATCCCACACTCCCCGGTCTTATCCCCGAAGACTCAATGTCATGTGTCATGTGTCTCAATGTCGTAATGCATATCTGTATTGTCTTTGGTCCGTAGCCATGACATCAACAACCAATGGATAACTTTTTAAATCTTGAATACGGGGCTTTTGGCTACTTTGTACGTGTGTATATTTAGTTTTTTATTTTTTGTTACTATTTTATTTTGTGCGTTTTGTTTGTGCAGAATAAACAATTTTTCTTTCTTTTCTTTCTTTCTTTTTCTTTAAGACTGAGCGCCTTTTGAAGGTTTCCCCCCGAAAAAAAAAAAGCAGTCGCTCCGTGTAAAATATTGGTAGCCCAACTACAACTGGTTTTACTGGAAGCCGATCTCAACATAGTTGGGAAAAGACTAGGCAGATATAAATATACAGTTATCTATCTATAGTGTCGGTTAAGAAGGAGTAATGGTTCGTGCGTGTTCTAAGCGCTATTCCACCAGCTGCTCCGCCGGTCCTTCGACGTGATTTACAGCCAAAAACATCGAGTGACCGTGAAGGAAAAAGTGGAACCGCTATAATTTTACTCTCACGAAAACAAAGGTTGTCTTTTGTAGGCTGAAAATATTCTTTAAGACATTTTCTGTTTTTTGCGTAACGAATGTAATCGGGCCAAATAAGGGTAGAAACGTACGTTTGTACGGGGTGAGCGCAATTAATGTTTACCGTGTCACTTTTCACTGCTTTCAAAACGGTGAAGAAAAACATCGTGAGAAAACCGGTAAAATTAATGCCGGAAAAAAATTGTCTTAGAACCAACAAAATAGGAGAAATTTGACATCCTTCACTGGTCCCACGTGGTGTATTAATTAAGATCTCTCACTCTCTCTCACTTAAGATCTCTCACTCTCTCTCACTTAAGATCTCTCACTGTCTCTCACTTAAGATCTCTCACTGTCTCTCACTTAAGATCTCTCACTCTCTCTCACTTAAGATATCTCACTCTTTCTCACTTAAGATCTCTCACTGTCTCTCACTTAAGATCTCTCACTCTCTCTCACTTAAGATATCTCACTCTTCCTCACTTAAGATCTCTCACTCTCTCTCACTTAAAATCACTCACTCTCTCTCACTTAAGATCTCTCACTCTCTCTCTCACTTAAGATCTCTCACTCTCTCTCACTTAAGATCTCTCACTCTCTCTCACTTAAGATCTCTCACTCTCTCTCACTTAAGAACTCTCACTCTCTCTCACTTAAAATCTCTCACTCTCTCTCACAAAGAGGAGGTCTGTGTCTCAGCAATGGAAACATCGGCTACTAGCAATAGAAGGTCTCTGCTTTCTTTAATTGATATTTCCAGGCTAAGGATAAAAAAAAACATCCACAGTTCAGTTTTGTCAATATCTAACAAAGCCTTGTATTCCAAAATACAATGTCAATATTATTACCCACTAAACAAATATAAACACAAAATACGTTGGTTTACTTACGAGAGAGAACAAAGATCCAATTTGACGCAAATTTGTGCCGAGACGGGCGAAGAAATACATTAGGAGAATACTTTAACAGAATGAAATGAAACATGTGACGACATTTTATAAGAAAAACTAGCGGTTTTCCCGCATTTCCTAATAAATTGAATTTATCGAATACAATTCCAAGGTCTGTAGAATACATGAAATAAAAGTCTTGTGGAGAGTGAAAATATATTTTCTTGCAGTAGGTCAAATTGGCCTAGCCTTTTTCCAACTGTGTTGGGGTTGGCTTCCCGTCTAACCGGATAGAACTGAATACTAGTAAGCTGCGTGGTGCAACTGCCTATCTGACCTCTACAACCCACCTACTGGGTAATAGGATACACCTTGGTGGCACTGGATGCCAGATTATCAGAGTTTTGACGACCCGTAACGACTGTCAAATACGCAAAAATAATAGCCGGGACCAAACGCTTTAAGTGTCTCGATATGGTAAGAATGGTCACCCATCTACATACATACATCGATTCATCCGATGATGATGATGATGATGATCATACCGCGGCAAGTGTAGCTTTATCTTCGACCGACCCGTATTAGCCACAAGCTCCTCTTCCCCCCATTTTCTTGCAGTCAGTAAGTACAAGAAAATTATAATTATCATTTTTCACCTTAAGCTTTAGCTAGAGTTTACAGAGGGTCTTTAATTAGCATAAAAGGACTAACTGGCTTTGTTTTCGGATAGGTCATAACGTTTAAGGAAAAAATTGGAATTTACTTTAAAAATGAAAGTAAGCCTCAACTGTTCATATTTAAGCAAGATACTGAATATTTTTTTTTCGTTTTTGCTTTTCTATAATTACTGTCTTTGACTTTGGAATCAAGTTATTGAATTAATGAAGCCAATACTGATGTCAAAATGAAAACCCATGATGACTGCAAAATTTTCAAATTTTTATCATGAGTCTCATTTTTATGGTTTTCGAGGGTGCTGAAGCCGATAGTGCGGATCAAAATACATAGAGTGTTTTAAAGAGAAGATTTAACGATGACATTCATAGTTGAAGCAAAAGGGTAAGGAACTTCATTTCTCGGATGAAAATGTTACCCTGACTCACAGGTTTTTTTCTTTTCTATCATCATACGGACGCATAGTTTTTTGCTACGAATGAGATTTTTTTTTGATTAACAAATCATATTACCTTAACTGTTAATCATGTAAATACCTATCATCATCAACATGTCAGCCGAAAGACGTCCACTGCTGGACATAGGCCACCCCCAAGCTCCGCCACTTCGACCGGTTTTGTGCTTCCCGCATCCAGCGGATTCCTGCGTAAATACCTATGTAAAATTATAAAAGCATAGTCTTCATTGTCACTGCAGCAATCAAATCGCCAATCATGTTCCAATTCAAACACAGCCTCGCACATTGTAAGCCTATATGCAACAGCCTTTATGTCATTCTGTAGCCTGTGAATAGTCCGCCATATTGTCCCCCAGGCGGCCTTCGGTAAGCTATTCTCTTAGCTGTGCTAGCTGTTACATGAAAATGCTAGCAATTGTGTGTGTGTGTAACTGCGTTATATTGTGTGCTTTGGTCTTTGTTGTCAAGGTAGATGTGACTTGTGACGTTTAATAAACATTGCGTCTACTCTTTGAAGATACGTGGTACAAATATTAGGCTAAGAAGGAAATTTTCAAAGGTCACATACCCATAAGAAGCGATGAATATTTGCCTAACGCCGATTTAAAAAAAAATCTCTTAAATAAAATAAGAAGCTGTCAAAGTGGAATAGAATGGAGTTACATGAACATCAAAAGGAATGATTAAGTTCAAAGTTCACTGATTAGGATAATAATATAGCTAATAAATTAATAAAAATACTCTTTGAGTAATTAAATTATAATCTTTCAATTTGCAGTTGGAGAATTATCATAGTATTTTACTATCTTTTATTTTTAGCTTAGCATATCCACTTTCTTTATTTTACTTGGAATGGTTTTTGTGGTTCGAATTTATCGGTACCGGCGATGTGTACAATCATATTTTCTGTCCTAACTTCCTAAGTCTTGCCGCCACTTACCGGTACGGATATTGCCACTTTTTGGAGTTTTTTGTTTACAGAATTGTGCGTATACTTTATTAAGACTAATAATTCGACGTTTCATTGTTTCAGGTATGTCTCCTGGCAATAATTTCCAGTTTTCACCTATAATATGTAAAATTCAGGTAAGCACTGCTAAAAAAAGTGGTTCTGCGCTCCGTGAATTGGCTACCGAGTCGAGATTATTTTCACTAATAATGCTAATAGACTCGTCATCGATAATAGTAAACACTACATATCAAGCTATACATTTCCAGTTTCAGCTGATCTCGCATTGTAGGTATAAGCTTTTCGTACAATGAGCAGTCATCTCATACTGGAAATGTATAGTTGATTTGTCGCCGTGCGTACCTAAGTTCGTGTAAGCGTTATAAAACTTCATGAATTTGCACGAGACAGATACGAATTCTGTCAAAAACAAACTTACTGTCGACCTTCATAGTGCAAACATCAAAACTAGGACATAACTCATGTTTATGTTGCCACAAACACAGTTTCTGGCACGCATCCACCATATATTATTGTATGAACTGAAACATTGTCTTTAAAAGCGTAATGGCCCTTAATATTTCTGTTATTGCGAGGAAGTCGAGAATACTCACAAAATAATAAAACTTTGAAGTCGTAAATTGACGTAGAATTATTTTCTCTCAAATTTTCAAACGGAATAATAAACAGCCATTTTAACGTCCGGAATTAATTGTACGTAGGTAGGTCCGAATATCGATTCTGTTTCTTGTTGATTGCAACTTTGTGGCTGGTTCACAATCAGTTACAGCGTTTATGCTAGCTCTTATTAGTACTAGTTTTTTTTTAAACAGCTGATCAGAAAATCTGACATTCTTATGATGATAAGGATGTCTGATCATTGAGGGAGTGGGATACAATATGCTTCGTTTAGGTAAGGCAAGGTTTGTGGCCGCGGATGTGACAATTTTCTCCCATTAATTTCAGTTTTTTAACACGCTTTTATTTCCTTTATTTCTTAGTTTCTGCCCGCAGCTTTATCCGGGTGAAATTTACTGTTCCCACCCGGTGGCATCGCATCGCTTGTCGGGGCTGTTACTTCGTTTTCGTTTGGCATTCTTTCTTACTTTATTTCTTGTACGGCTCCTAAAAACCCTAACGTGGTGTTATGTTAATAGCGTATAGACTTCCTCAAGAACTAGCCGATAAAATGCAAATAGATTTTTTTATACGACTGGTAGTTCTAGAACTAAGACCGTTCAAACAAACAACTCTTTAGCCTTAATATTATGTATAGAAGATATAGATCATTATTAGTAAAGATATAAACAGAGGGGTAATTGCGGAACTTTTTATCAGTAGGAATTGGTTTAATATTCATAGTTAAACAACATTCATTGCGTTATTTACGTTACTGAGCCACAATTTATTCGAACAAATGACGCAATGGTTTAGAAATAATCTTCAATCCCATTCAGATTCTGATAAATTGTGCGTTTCGCAATTAGGGTGCTGATTTACGGCACAATTTTACCATGTTTGAATACTGCTTAAGATTTCATGCAACATATTGGAGTGTGCTTCCAATTTAAAAAAAAAAGTGGAGAAACATCAGCTTGTTTATTTTCCAACTGCTATAATACAACACAAATAAAACGCTCGTCTGATCTCGTAACAAGTATTGTTTCAAGGCGGCCTGGAATTGAATTTGCTGTGGACACAGCACCGTGTTTACGGATGCAAATGCAATACAAGTTCCATAATAAGGAAACGGTGAAATTATCTAAGAAAACAGCTCGCATCCCTGCACATGAAAGACATTCTGTTTGTCTTGCATTATGCAAGAATTGCTGCATGTGTTTTTAATGTAGCTAGCGTTTGTAAGAAAAATATAGTCTTGAAAAAGTGGAAAGATTGAGTTTTAATACAATTAGTTTGATGCTTGAAAGCGTACTGCAATAAGCTTTGATATTAGGGTTCTCCATTGGGAATTTCTTAGTTTTAACGCTTTTAAAGTTGGAAGTTGGAGTTTCAGGAGTTCCTGGAGTTTGGAAGTTGGCGGTGTTATAACCCCGTAAAATCAAGTCATTTATTTATTAAAACTATATTGAGGGTCAACACTTTTATAATGTCAAAAAATTACATATGATAGTCCCCAAAAAGCCTGCTCTTTACCACTTCTTATTGCTTTATCTGGGAAGAAGTGGCGCAATAAACTTGCCAGCAGCACTGCTGTTTGTTAATTTAGAAGTTAGATTTATGTGCCTCTGAAAGCACGGTGATCTGGTTCTCTGCACCTAATCCCTCTCCGGTCTTGCGGGTCGCCGTCCCATCGTACTATGAGAGTGAGTGCACATTTGTCTGCGCATACACTAAATTGGACTCAATAATAATATTTCCCGCGACGAACACTGGTCTCCTCTTTGTTTTGTCGCCATGGCAGAAATTCGGAGGCAGGAAGATTATTGTCGTTAGCTTTGATACCGAAAGAGTTAAATGATTGTTTGGACATCTATTACCAGGAGGGCACGAAATACCTGGGACTTTTTTAGGGAAGTGTTAAATGTGTGAAAAATATTACAACGCACCGATCACAAGATTTGCGAACGGTCAATATGTGGTAAAAATGCCAGTGAAGCCTAACTTCGAAACAAACTTAAAAAATGCAACGTTACAAAAATTAGCACAGTTTCTTCAACTGGAAAGGAAAATGCTAAAGACCAAAGAACTCAGTTACGAGTACATAAAAGCGTTTTACAAACGAATTTTAATCGTGATTTCAATATTAGAAAGAGATGTAGACAAATTGCCTTTTACTCAAACACACTTCCCTATACAGCATACTTCTCTGGTACGATCAGAGAGGAGTAATTCCTCCCTGATTGTACCATGGAAGTAAGTATAAAACATGAGACTGAATAGCCAGATATAGATCAAAATGAGCAGAAAATTGTTATAGCAACCTATTCCTTTATCCAAAACTAGCTTCTGCCC
Source organism: Aporophyla lueneburgensis (assembly GCA_932294355.1). Taxonomy (NCBI): domain Eukaryota; kingdom Metazoa; phylum Arthropoda; class Insecta; order Lepidoptera; family Noctuidae; genus Aporophyla; species Aporophyla lueneburgensis. The sequence goes on from OW028737.1 coordinate 5,111,225, forward strand.
GCGACTTCGTCGGCGTTTTTCTTGTTCCCCCGACCCTTCCCATCGCCTCGAATCGCCTACCCGTGCGATTTTCCCCGTTTTTGCAACATTTTTCATTACTGCTCCGCTCCTCTTAATTGTAGCGTGATGTTATATAGCCTATAGCCTTCCTCGATAAATAGGCTACCCAACACAAAAATAATTTTTGAATTCGGTAACCAGTAGTTCCTGAGATTAGCGTGTTCAATCAAACAAACAAACAAACTCTTCAGCTTTGTAATATTATAATATATAGCTTCTGCCCGCGACTTCGTCCGCGTCGTGCTCCCCTGACCCTTCCCGTCGCATCGATTTGCCTGCTAGTTTTCGTTGCTGCTCGCTCCTTTTGAGTTATAGTGAGTCAACCTTAAAAGATAGACATATGCTCTCGCGGACTTTTTTTAGAACTTTTTGAAAGGAACAATTCCGTCATACATGATCTTTGCGTTACTTTAACCGTTTACGCAGCGCACGCAGCAACGGAAACTCTCAAAAGGAATAAATTTTCCCCGTTTTTGCAACATTTTTCATTACTGCTCCGCTCCTCTTAGTTGTAGCGTGATGTTATAGCCTATAGCCTCCCTCAATAAATAGGCTACCCAACACTAAAAGAATTTTTCAATTCGGACAAGTAGTTCCTGAGATTAGCGCGTTCAATCAAACAAACAAACAAACAAACTCTTCAGCTTTATAATATTATAAGTAATAAGTAATAAGTATTATAAGTATAGATAATACTAGCTTTTGCCCGCGGCTTCGCTCGCGTTAAATTCGGGGTGACACGGGTCCCCTTTCCTGATTTAGAACACAGAAGAGAACTCGGAACAGAATGTTATTTTAATACGCTACTGTAGATGATATTATATGTCTTTCCATTTGGAGATAGAAAGTAAAGATTCTGGACACACGCGAACATGCTACATACGTCCATGAGAAAAGCACGGCTTTTCTAAGTTCACCCCAGCCACCTAAAAAAAAAGTAGCCTATGTCACTCTTCATCCCTTCAACTATCTCCACTTAAAAAATCACGTCAATTCGTCGCTCCGTTTTGCCGTGAAAGACGGACAAACAGACACACACACTTTCCCATTTATAATACTAGTATAGACTAGTATAGATTATAGTATAGATAGTTCTTTAAAATAATCAAGAATAAAAAACATCGCAAGAAACAATATCGTCTTCCGTCGTACATGTCTTGATTTCTTAGATAGTTGTACCACTCCTACGCTATCGCATGCTTCACGCATATTGGCGACAGCTCTTACTTTCAAATAACGATATAACAGTAAACACGTAACGATACACGATAGTATCTGGCGGCCATTTTGACTATCTAGACTCCTAGATCTAATTAGCATGAGGATTATAGGTAGATATGTTTTTAAGTAGATACTTACATAAAAAGTGGAGTAAAATGCGATGTAATCTGTTAAAGTGGTGTCATTTTAGATGATGTGAGCGTATCAAATAGATTAGCAAATGTACAGTTTCATGGTGGAATGTTTTTTGCGAACTGTGTAGCTTTTAAAACGAATGATGTAATAGGTTTTTTTGATGTTTATTATCTGTGAAAAAAGCTTTATTGGAGTAGCTGAGGATCTGTGTTTATCGCTACGTACATCTATACTAATATTATAAAGCTGAAGAGTTTGTTTGTTTGAACGCGGCAATCTCAGGAACTTACTGGTCCGAATTGAAAAAATATTTTGTGTTGTATAGCCTATTTATTGAGGAAGGCTAAAGGCTATATAACATCACGCTGTGACCAGAAGGAGCGGAGCAGCAACGTAAAATGAACGAAAACTGGCAGGCAATTCGATCGACGGGAAGGGTCAGGGGAGCAAAAATTTTACGTGGACGAAGTCGCGGGCAGAAGCTAGTATATTGATAAAGTTGTCGAAGATGATTATGATGATCTTAGGGAGGTATTATTTCTCAATTCAATCAAATCTAAGATGCAAGCCAGAGGGGTAATTGCGGAACTTTTTATCAGTAGGAATTGGTTTAATATTCATAGTTAAACAACATTCATTGCGTTATTTACGTTGCTGAGCCACAATTTATTCGAACAAATGACGCAATGGTTTAGAAATAATCTTCAATCCCATTCAGATTCTGATAAATTGTGCGTTTCGCAATTAGGGTGCAGGTTATGTACCTAATTGGAACTATGTAAGTACAAACGAATACATAATATTTGCCATATTAATGACAAGTGTCATTATTATGACCTGCGGCTACGCCCAGAGTGCCACGTCGGATCCCATACGGAAAATAGTCCTCCTTTTTAAACCAATTTAAAAAAAGGAGGAGGTTCTCTATTCGATTGTATTTTTTTAATGATTGTTAACTCACAACTTTCGACTGGGTAAAACGATTTTGATGATTCTTTTTTTAGGTGCTTTCCGTGTGGTCCCATACACATTTTATTGACTTTACTTTTTATACGTATAAAATCATCTTCATCATCATCTTTTCGACCTAACTTAACTGCCACATAACTAGTTCCGTTCATCGTTTAACTGCAAACAGACAGACTCCCGTCCGCATTAATAATGCCAGCAGATTGAGTTGCACTTGCACGCTCTGCTCACTCTCAGAGCAATCACGAACGCACCGTGGGTAACAAGTGACACGGCAAGCCTTTGACACGCATAACGAACTCGATTCAATCGTTTCAATTCGAGTGAGCGTCGGAGCATCGATGTATCGATACATCGATACCGGATATAGTCACGCTTCGCTCGCCGTGAGATGAAGCGACGACTGTACCAATGGACATCTAAGATTGAAACTGTTTTGTGAGGGAACTACGGGAGTAATTGTGAAGCACATCTGAAATGATAATTGATCGAAATATGTGTCAAGTTTATTAAGTTATTTATGTTTTTGAGTTGACATATTTTTCAAACCTATGACTCAACGGATTAGGAATATTTTTCGGAAACGTTATATCGATTGTGATTGAAAGAGAGTTACTGGTTAGTAGTGTGAGTTTTAATGATACACTACTAGAATTTTGCTTGCTCCTTACTAGTTTGGAGTAGGTTCTCGATAGTGCTGCACCGTAGGAATTGAATTAATCATCTTTATAAATAAATATGAAAAAATAGACGCTTCGACTCGAAAACCTCCTTCTTTTTTTAACCGACTTCAAAAAAAGGAGGAGGTTATCAATTCGATTGTATTTTATTTTTATTTTTATGTTTGTTACCTCATACCTTTTGACTGGGTGAACCGATTATGATGATTCTTTTTTATTTGAAAGCAGGTGCTTCCCGAATGGTCCCATTACAATTTGGTTCCATTCGGACAGTGAGATCCATGTGAAAACCATATAAGTCTTTTTGCATTAAGTATTTGCGGCGACAAATGAACGAATAACGCGATTAGATTAGTGCGGGGTACATACCATAACTAAAAAGTAAAAAATAAAAACTTTTTTTTACAAAAAACAAATAACAACCCACTTCCTAAAAAAACACTACAAAGTGAAAAATAACTTTAATTTCGAAAGTCAGTGTCTTAGGATCTGTATTTAAAGTTTTTTTGCCACCAACTTCCAAAATTAAAGTTATTTTTTTAAGGAAGTCGATTGTTATTTTTTTTTTGTATAAGGTTTTGTCGTGGGTTAAAACTGGAATTTTAAACAAGAGTACCTACCTTATATGTTGAAAGTAAGCAGGGAGAATGTTAAAAGAAACCATATAGTGGGTAAATATCGGGATAAGAGTTTGTATGGAAGATTCTCTCTTTTGACACTAGAGATCTCCCATGAGATACACAGCTTGTTTATCAATCCGGCTTCAGGGCTGATATTTGGACACGGTGGAGCATACGGTGCAGGTGTGCCCTGCCTGGGCGGAGCACCGCCGTGTCCTCATGGAGGCGATCGGCGGCGGCGACCTCTCGCGTCCGGCCCTGGTGCGAGCCATGGTACGGAGCGAGAGGGAATGGGAAGCCGTCACCTCCTTCTGCGAAGCAGTAATGCTCGCGAAGGAGGATGTAACGGACGTGGGACGTGAGGGCGCAGAGACTGCCACTCCCTCACGTCCCTAGCCGCCGCAGGAGGAGACGCCCCGGGCGTCGGGAGTCGATTGCGGACTCCCGGCCACCGTAGGCGCGAGCTTGCGGGTGGCGAGCAATGGGTAGCTCGCCGCCCGGTAAGGACCAAGTTCGGGTCGACGGCGCACAGTGTTCCACGCGCGCCTCAAAGAGATGTCAGCAGCAGTGTAGGGGTCTACTAGGACCGATGCCTGCTGGGGTCGCGTGATTGTTCGAAAGAGATACCGTGACCCTGGCACATGGGCAACTGATGGAACACGGGTGGGATTTAGTCAGTAAAAGTCTGACACGCTCTCCCGCTCCGCCCAGAGCGGGAGAAGTCATTTGATGATTTCCCATCCTGAAGGGGCTGATATTTGCACACGTCCGGAAAAATACGTTAAGAAATCAAAATTAAATCTTAAAGATATTTTTTTTTTATTGTTGTAAATTCTAGCAGTAGACAACCAGTCTTGACTGATCTTAGGTGCTGATGCAGTACAGACTTTACCTAAGTTAAGTAGCTAACTCATTTTCATCAGCCCAATCGCGTCACTACGGAAACCGCGTCAGTTTGCCCAGTCGTTCAATGTCGCGCACTCCAAACTCTAACAGTTTACAAGTGGTCAGTCAACCGGTATACCTATTAACTGACCCATTTTGTACTTGCCTGGAACTCCTACTAACTATGACTACGATTTCTGTTATTTGCTCACGGTTTAATTAACGTATATGTCGGTCAAGTGGGACTCGGTAGTTCTGCTGAAATAATTGGAGCGTTTTTAAGGCATTTGGATTAATTGGTTCGAGTATTTTGGATAGTGATGAGTAATTAATATATTTTATTTCATTTTCTCGTACTGATTTTACTCGGGTTTAATTTCGATCGTGGATTGATATGTATAATAATAACTGCGCGGGTTGGAGGTTAAGCTAAGCTTGCCGGGTAGGTTCGTGGATTCGTAATCGATATCCTCGTGCCTCGGAAAACATGTTAAGCCGTTGGTACTGGCTATCATTCGTAGATTTTTGACAGTCAGAAGTCTTACCCAGTGGTCATCATTCATCATCATTTCAGCCGAAAGACGTCCACTGCTAGACATTGGTCTCTCCCAATTTGTAGGGTTTGCTGTAATCGCCACGCTTAGCAGGCGGGTTGGCGATCGCAGTATGATGGTAAAATGCATAGAGAACTGTGCTGCCCATTTTCTAGTAAGTCCCTTACTCGCCGCTCACGACACCCATGAGAAGAAATGGGGTGGTGCTATTTGTTACGTCCGGCACCACACGGAACGCACCAAAGGGTATCGTGTATCAACTGAGGTTGTGGAGGTCAGAAAGGCAGTCGCTTCACGTAAAATACTGGTTTTCAGATGCATCCGGTTAGACTGGAAGCCGACCCCAATATAGTTGAGAAAGGGCTTTTTTTTCCTGGATGGGAAATCATCAAATGACTTCTCCCGCTCTGGGCGGAGCGGGAGAGCGTGTCAGACTTTTACTGACTAAAACCCACCCGTGTTCCTTCAGTTGCCCATGTGCCAGGGTCACGGTATTTCTCTTTCGAACAATCACGCGACCCCGGCAGGCATCGGTCCTAGCAGACCTCTTCAGTACTGCTGACATCTATTCTCTTTGAGGCGCGCGTGGAACACTACGCGCCGTCGACCCGAGATTGGTCCTTACCGGGCGGCGAGCTACCCATTGCTCGCCGCCCGCAAGCTCGCGCCTTCGGTGGCCGGTGGTCCACAATCGACTCCCGATGCCCGGGGCGTCTCCTACTCCGGCGGTTAGGGACGTGAGGGCGTAGAGACTGCCACTCCCTCACACGCCCCGCCTCCTCCTTTGCGAGCATTACTGCTTCGCAGAAGGAGATGACGGCTTCCCATGCCCTCTCGCTCCGTACCATGGCTCGCACCAGAGCCGGACGCGAGAGGTCGCCGTCGCCGATCGCCTCCATTTGGGAAAGGGCTTGGCAGGATTTTTATTGATGGAAAGTTTATGCTTACTTCATTGCTATTTTACTGATTTTTGTTGAATAAAAAGTGTTCCGTCCCGTTTGACTTTTTACTCTATGCGCCTACGTTTCTAAACGTACCTAACGGAGTGACATCTGTCACTTGTCAATTTGACGTTGACACTTTTTGGTTTTGATCTTGAAAAGGAAGGTGGGTCCTATTGGCTTCCCGACTCCGTTTTGTTAAAGTAATCCGTTTAAATCGATCGTTTGTGGACAATTCGTCGTGATCCAATTGTTTTTGTGTGTAATCAACCCCGTTTGGCCAAATAATACGGGTTTAGTTTGAACTTTAGTTGAAATAGTTTGAAGTGACAGTGACCGGGTGTTGGAGACCGCATGTCTTGGTAGCAGGACGTATTGCAGCGGCTGGTATCCTGGATTACCCACTTTCAGCGTCACTACACAATACAATATATACTCACTTACATACATAAATCCAGGTAGGCACCAGAGCCGGTGTTCTTCAACCATGAGGTGAGTCTTTTGATTATTGTATTGATAAGCTCCGCGCACGGCGGACAGTTCGCTCGCCACTCTTGTCTCCAGGGCCCCACCATCATAACTTCCACTGCGCTATTTGAATCCTATGGTCGGGGCTCTGGCCTGGCGTCAAACAAAAAGTATTGTTATGTAACTGTGTTTACTTACAAATTCTTAAGTGCAGAACATGACTCTTTATAGTCTCTTCCGATTGCCTTTTCATATAAATCATCCTTGATTGCTGTATCGTAACATAATCATGTTACATTGCAAGCTTATTACCATAACTAATTACTGAGGAGTTCTTTTAAATGTTAGGCTGAAAATTTCGAAGCAAATACCTTATTGGTACATGTCGTATTGATACGTGTGATGCCGCACGTAAAGAACCAGCACCATCCCATTACTTCCCGTGGGTGTCGTAAAAGGCGACTTAAGGGACTTACTAGAGAATGGGCATCAGCGTTCTCTATGCATTTTACCACCATACTGCGATCGCGAACTCGCCTGCCAAGCGTGACCATTATAGCAAACCCCCTAAATTGAGGCAGACCTATGTCCAGCGGTGGACGTCTTTCAGCTGAAATGATGATGATGTCGTACTATTGGTCTAGTGGTCGCAAGTGCTTCTGCTGAGTATGAGATCCCGGGTTCGATTCCTAGGTTGGGCTAAGTGTTATCGAGTCCTCAATGTAGAAATATACATAAGAGTATTAAGAGATGGCTTCGTTGGTGAAGTGATCGCCAGCGCTAAAGCTGAGGATGAGGGCTTGGGTTCAATTTTTGGGTCAGGCAAAGTGTTATGGGGTTTTTACATCAGGATATTCAGTAGCAGCCCGAATTTTGTTGATGGCAATAGGCTCGCTCCCTATTAGAAACATGGAACTTAAACATAACTGGGGAATGTGTGTAAGCTATAGGTACACCTCTGCATAACCCTTTGGGATTACGGGCTTAATGATATATGTTATGTAGCACTAATAAGTAACTACCAACACTAGTTGTTATTTTCACATAACACTGACTACAATCTTGGGCATACTGCCAAGATCTCTCCAAAGATATGATTGCTTCATAAACAAACTCACAGGCGAATCTAAAAGGCGTACAAAACTGTTTATTGTGGCAATAAATACTGTTTATTATAGTGTTGAGGTTATTAACGTTTTTGACGAGCGCTTGAGATGTATTGAAGACTGAAGAGGTCGATTTAGTATTGGATGTTACGTGAATAGACGCAAAAATATTACATCTGTTAGTTTTTTTAGTGCCTTTATGCTATTATTTTTGTTCTTATATCTACGTTTTCTGATTTTATTAACATCATCATCATCATTAAAGCTGAAAGACTGCTCCACTGCTGGACATAGGGGCCTATATCAAATACCGCCACTTCGACCGGTTCTGTGCTTCTCGCATCCAGCGGATTCTTTCAGCAGGTCATCGGTCCAACTTGTGGGAGGCTGCCCCCAAGTATTTTGAAGGGGTTTGCCTTAATCGCCACGCTTGGTAGGCGGATTGGCGATCGTAGTATGGTGATAAAATGCATAGAGTACGCTGCTGCCCACTCTCCAGTAAGTCCCTTCGACACCCACGGGAAGAAATGGGATGGTGCTATTCATTACTTCTGCCACTTCTAGCACCACACGGAACAACATACAGCCTAAAAATTAACCTGCGAATTGCAAAACGTAAGAAAATTGGTAATTTAGCGAGCTACCTCACCGCATCCACCTTAATGATTCCAATAAATCTTCTATTTCGTAACGAAACACTTTTACTTACGATTTTAAACGCGTTATCGTAAATAATGTTTACGACACGACTTCGACACGGACCCGGAACTCGCGCGATTACGTCATCATTACGTGCGAGTCCTTTTGTGACCCTAATGCGTTGTATCCTTGCTTATTTGGAGGTGCATTGTACCTCCTATTTGGGATTGAAAGAATTACATTGTATAACTTTTGTTACTTAGCATATTGCGTAGATCCGAGGGCCGCTATTCAATTTCAAAACCTTGTATCTGACGTTTTTTTTAAACGGGTGTTTTTGAATTTTTCGACCTTATAGACCAACCTCCACTTACTAGGCTACCAAAAACTCCCAGAAGTTAGTCATATACGAAGTTACACAAAGTCGGAAACCGATCCGACTGAACTGATCTAGAGAAATCAGAAATCGTTTTTCGGTTCTCCTGTAAAATTTAGTTTTATGCAGATTTTGATGTTGCACAGCCGAGGGTGATTCTCGTAATTTTATTTTAAGAACGTTCACAGTCTTATCTCAGTGGCAATCTGTCAAAAATACCTCGAGTCTCCAAATATTTTTGACAAGGTTTTGACATCTGTCGCCAAGGTGAGACATTTTTTTTTAAGTGGGGAATCATCAAATAACCTCTCCCGCTCTGGGTGGACCGGAATGGCGTGTCAGACTTTTGCTGACTAAAACCCACCCGTGTTCCTTCAGCTGCCTCTGAGAGGCTGTGACTAGATTTTGATCGTTTTTAATTACAAGTTACCTACGCTAAGAAATTTCGGCCCTAAATGCTCGGGTCGAATTCCGGGGTCGAAGTATTTACCGACAACTTTGGGGTGAATTTACATTCTTAAGGGTATTGATACTGAAAGGTTTTGCTGTGTTCAGAGTGCGATCCCGTTAGTAGGCAAATAATACCATAAGTTTGTTGCTTTCTAATGGAATAACTTGAAGAAGAGGGTTCGAAGTTTTCCTACTTTTGAATGTCCTTCGGTAAGGGGCTCGTGGCTAAGTAACAGCTGCACGGGCTGAACGATCAGGTTAAGCTACTGTTGCCGCGGTCAGTCCGTAGATGGGTCTAACCGAATAAAGCTGAATACCATTATTTTATGAGAAGTAATTGCCTCCACAACCCAGTAAATGGGTTGCACGACCCGTTTTGGTAAGACTGGATGTACTGTTAAAAATTTACGATTGTCAGCCGTAACCAACACCTGATCGTGGTTTCCGAGGTACGGAGCGATCCTCATCCGACTGGAAACCTAGGCAGAGGATGATGAAGAATGTCCTTCTTGGGTCACGCTAACTAGTAATTTGCCCAAATGTTCCTTAAATAGCGTAACCAACTCAGAAATTTCCATCCCTTCAGTACAAGATGTTTTTATCAAGTTTCTTTCATTCAGTCATACCGACATTAACAGCCTTTCCTCCAAAAGAAATATGATATTAAAAGTGTTAACCCTTTTAGAGTGCTTTTAGAGTTAAATCGACCCCGTAACGATCGCCGTTCAGCCCTACAATAAATTATAATTAATACAAGCCAAAACTGTTATAATTAGCTTTTAAATTGGGTTTAGTAAGCCGAAATTACTTATTATGAACGGTATTATAATTCCTGATAGCTTAAAATCCAGAGTTTTGCTTTGGTTGTGAAAATTTCCCATTAATTTGGGATGCCTAATGAGTTAGGTGGGTTCTAGAGAATCCTTTTTTATGTTTAACTGCATTTCTCGCGTTTGTACTTTTTTCTCCGCCCCGTGTCTGTTTTGATTAAAGAGATTCTGCGCTCATTAAGTGCTTCTCTCTAGTGTATTTAGCTTTTTTAGTCTTTGTTTTTTAATTAAGGTTTTGTTGTAGTTTTATTTGTGTCATTCTATACCGTATTAGAGAAAAGAAATGACTCTTTTAACTGTTGCGTGTGGGACACGATGGGTCCCGGGAGTATTTTTACACGCTCTATATTAGCTTCACTTGTATTTTTGTATGTTCGTTTGTATGTTAGTATGTTTGTTTGTTTGTATTTAACCGCCTCCTTATAGCGCGATTTTGATCCACTTTAAACGACCAGTTTTTTTTTCTCTTTGACACCTGTCAAAGACCGATGACAATGCAATAATTTCATAAATTTGTGCCATTATCCTTGCCAGGGTTACCAGGACAGCAAAAAACTGTCTTCTAAAACTACGCTGACATACGTCTCAAAATTCGTTTTATATATAATTATTTATTTTTATGTTTGTCTGCATCCTCGCGTTTGACCGTTATTCTCTGCTCCGTGTCTACTGTGATTAAAGGAGATTCTGCGCTCATTAGATGCCTCTCTAGTGTATTTAAGCTTTTCCAATCTTTGTTTTTATTAGGGAGTGCTTTGTGGTTTTATTTGTATCTTCGTATGCGGTATTAGAGAAAACAAACGAGTCTTTTAACCGTTGCGTATGAGACAGCTGATAGAGTAACGCAATTACGGTTTTGGTCTCATGGAGAAAGTTTGATGGTCTGTAAAATATAATATAACATCATACCTTGTTTCCTCGAAGTCTTGGGCAGAAATATAGGTAATAAATACCACACATCCCTATTTTACCAGTTATGTTTAAGTCCCATGTAAAAGGGGACGAGGCTATTGCCATCAATCGGAGACAAATGTAGACTCCGGGTCGTTACTGAAAATTCCAGATACACAACCCCAATAACACTTTTCCGAACTGGGAATCGAAGCTAGGACTTCATGCTCAGCAGTAGCGATTGCGAGTCTTGCGACTACTCGACCAACGAGGCAGTCCCCTTCCCTTAAATATGACCACACATTTTTGATACACGCTTTAGAATGACTGGTCTAGTCTGGCATGTAGTAGTAAAAATTGCTACAAACCATTTGAACCAAGTCTTATGATTCGGGTAGCATCTGCAAACAAAATGGCAAAAGGTTTTTACATAAAGCTCACCCTTTTATAAGGAAGTTATTAGTTCCATAATAACAGCAAATAAGTATAGATTTACTCGAAAAAAGTATCCGAAGAATTACTTTTCCGGGCGTGTTTGTGGGATTTGTCACTGGCACCAAACGATAATGGAAAAGGAAGGTAGAATGTGATCTTATTTCTGATAGTATACCTCTTTATCATTTTGATAGGCTGTCTCATTGGCAAAATATGTGAGACTTAGATTCGGCAGGTGATTTGGACCTCTTTACTAAACATTCCTGCGTGTGTTATTAAGTATTTTATTACTTTTATTTTATTCATAATTATTATCTTGCTTTCATGCCAATTTATTTGGGGTCAGCGTAACATTTTTTCTTCTTCCATATTTATTTGGTAGTCGTGATCGCAGTGGCCATTGAGCCATAGCACCAGAAAGCCAGTGAAGTGCCATCTTTTACACAATGCTTCCATAGTTTTTTTGATGTTCCCCACTCTTATGCCCATCTTTATTCTACATTTCTCTGCATGACATGCCCGAAGTTCTCAGTCACCGGTGCCATTTTCAGACGTCCTCTTGTAGGTTCATTCAAATACCTTTTAATAAGGTAGGTACATTATTAAATACAAATTATGGGCTACACAGTGTACAAAAACCGGCCAAGTGCGAGTCGGGCTCGCGCACCGAGGGTTCCGTACCGCAGCCGTTAGCTTTTTATTAAAAACTAGCTGACCCAGCGAACTTCGTATCGCCTCAGGTTCGATAAACGTTGTAATAACCCTACCAAGTTTGACAACCTGGTACGCGTTGGTGGTCTGGTAAGCGTTCTAGCTGACACTCATATGTTTGGTTAGCTCCTACCAAGTTATGATAACCTGGTACTTCAAAGGCAAAAAAGCTTTATCTAGTTGACACTCCTTTGTTTGTTAAGCTCCTGCAAAGTTATGATAACCTGGTACGTCGTCGCCATAAAGCTAGCTGACACTCCTTTGTTTGTTAAGCTCCTGCAAAGTTATGATAACCTGGTACGTCGTCGCCATAAAGCGTTTTCTACCTGACACATATATCGTCATTGCTCAGCTTCTATGTGTCTTAGCGTTATGTTATATAGCCTATAACCTGCCCAGGAGTATGGTCTACAATCGTACCAAGTTTGGTTAAAATCCCTTCAGTATTTTTTGACCCATGCGTGCACATACAGACAGACAGAATTGACCTCTCTACATTTTTATTATAAGTATAGATATTTTTATTATATGACTAGCTTTTGCCAGCGGCTTCGCCCGCATGAAGGTCGGAAAATATCCTGCGGGAACTTACTTTTGGTGTATGATCAACGTTTGCGAGGATAAGAGCTCGAAAGCGCATTTTCATCTGACTTCCTTCAAATTTATCGTCACTGCTCAGCTCCTATGTGTTTTAGCATTATGTTATATAGCTTATAACCTGCCCAGGAGTATGGACCACAATCGTACTAAGTTTGGTTAAAATCCCTTCAGTAGTTTTTGACCCATGCGTGCACATACAGACAGACAGACAGACAGACAAAAAAATTACTGATTGCATTTTTGGGATCAGTATCGATCACCATTCATCCTCCAATATTAATTTTGAATGAATATTCAATGTACAGAATTGACCTCTCTACAGTTTTATTATAAGTATAGATGTAACAAAAAATTTACGGTTTTCACAATTTTTCCGTTATCTGTACTATAAGACGCTACTTCGTACCAAATTTCAAAATTCTAGATCGACTGGAAGTACCCTTTTAGGTTTTGATTCCCTTGCGAATTTCGAAAATTTGCGGAAATTTGCGGCATAAACGGCTATATCTTTTGATTGCGTTAGCTTAGAAGTTTTTTCATAGCTTCAAGGGACAGTAGACCTGAGTATTTGTTATAAATTTCAGCTTGATACTTACACGCGTTTCTGAGAAAAAGGGTCTTGACAGACGGACGGACGGACGGACGGACAACAAAGTGATCCTATAAGGGTTCCGTTTTTTCCTTTCGAGGTACGGAACCCTAAAAAGATAAAGATGCCTTTATTTTGTATATAAACCTATTGACAATATAAACCCGCACTTGGCCCTTAATTTATAACCCCCATTAGGGTCCACTAAGCTTCGCACAAAGAATAGGAGTCCCAACGCTCCCCACATTATGCCGATTAATGGTTAAGTTAAGGCGCAAATGGATCATATTGAATCGACAGAATTTTTGACATATTTTATTTAACCTATTCATCCGTCTTTAACAATAGTGAATATGAATCCCTGGTATATCATAGGATATACCAGGGATTTGACCAAGACCGTTACGAAATCACGGTAGTTTCTACAAATTGTCTGACCATCAGTAAATCTGCGGAAAAAACAATTCTTGTGACTATCCATATCAATATTCACAGAAAAACTGACATCTCAATCTTTTTCAATATTCACAGAAAATCTGACATCTCAATCTTTTTCAATATTCACAGAAAATCTGACATCTCAATCTTATTCAATATTCACAGACAATCTGATATTTCAATCTTTTCCAATATTCACAGAAAATCTGACATCTCAATCTTTTTATCGTACTGTGTAAAGCCATTGTTGTGGCGTATGCGTATGGAGCAATTTACTTCCCTCCATTGATTAATGTCACAAAATGGAGAGAGCTGGTTCTACACCAATAAATTGTTATTTTCTATTGTTATTTGACACCACAATATGATGTGATACGAAAAGACTGATTCTATGATGGTGATGGTTCGAGGAAAAATCTTGACGGGAGTATGGTTACTGTTGGCATTAACATAAAATAACATCACGACTGTAATCCTTGATGGGTTAGGTAGAGAACCGTATTACACCCACATTCCGCCAGTTATATTTAAATCCCATAGTAAAAGGGGGCGAGTCTATAACCATCAACCAGGCAAAAATTCAGACTCGACAGACAGAAGACAGAATCCTTTACCCGACCTGTGAATTGAACTCAGGACCTTAGCAGCAGCAGTAGCACTTCCGACCACTAGACCAACGAGTCAGTGTGACTGTCATTTATGATCCTAATATTAAACAAGGCAGAAACGGCCAGAAAAGGGAATATAAAGAGAGCTAACGAGGGATTTTTGCAGGGCTTTTGGACTGTGGAATTTACAGAAGTTAGAATTTTAGGAGACATAAAATGCGGTTTAGTGTAAGTCGGACTTTCCCCACGAAGGATTGGGTACCACCATACAATATTTAACACTATCTAATATCCACATCTATCTATACTATACTAATATAATATTATAAAGCTGAAGAGTTTGTTTGAACGCGGTAATCTCAGGAACTACTGGTCCGAATTAAAAAAATCTTTAAGTGTTGGGTAGCCCATTTATTGAGAAAGGCAATAGGCTATATAACATCACGCTACAATCAAAAGGAGCGGAGCAGCAACGAAAAATGGACGAAAACTGGCAGGCAATTCGATGCGACGGGAAGGGTCAGGGGAGTAAAAATTTGACGCGGACGAAGTCGCGGGCAGAAGCTAGTATTTTATATTTGTTGTAGCAACCATAGTAGTACAGTACACACTCTGTGAATATTTCGAGTGTCTACCTATTGCGGTTCAGAAGATACAGCTCTGTGACAGACGTACGGACTAATGTGTCCCTAAGTTGGAACCCTCTGGGTACGGAACCGTGAAAATGTTTCGTAGTAAAATAATTGCGGAAGCATTTATTTACTTCATGCTCTTTCTTCCATACAAATGTCATCCAAGTTTCCGACTGCGTTGTTCACAGACTTCCACCTGATTGTACTGAGTTTTCTAGGGTGGGAATTTCCTACGTCTTGCTGAGATTATTGTCTTTGTAGATGCCTCAGATTCCGAGACAAATCGCGGTATTTCTTTGTGAGCAAAGGAAGCTCTCCTACCTAATGGTTGATTTAGCGTGAAAAAGTTGAGTCCCTTTATACTTTCAACGGTGTTGGGCGAGAATACGTCTTCCAACTTTCTATTTTCCACGAAAGATTTTTATTAACTCGAAGAATTCTTTTGAAGGGGAGGTTTTGTCATATGATACGTTCTTATTTAACATGGGAATTATTCGTAGGTCCTGTGAAGAGTTTTTCTCAGAATGTAAATTATATTCGGGTGAAGTAATCGCGCTTGAGCATGTTGTTTTATGAGCAGTAGGTGACCCAGTGGTATACGCCCCGACTTATGTACGAATTGGAAGTCGTGAGCTCGAACCTAACAGACATATTGTTTTGTGTATTTAAGGGGCACACCTAGTGTAACGGCCTAAAATAAAAGTGATTTTTGGGGATTTTTTTATTAAAAAAACTACTTTATTAATTGTTTCAAATTTTTAAGTGTATGTATATATTTATAATACATGTTTTAAGAATATACAGCGAAATTTATGAAAAAAAAAATTAAATATCTTTTAAGTCTCCGACGGCGCGAAAAAAAAAGGTCCTCTACTGCTGCAGTAATTCCGGCCTTCTCCGTGAATGAAATCTAAAAAGAAACTCGTTATACCAAAAGATATTGTCCGTACACCTACGATCAAAGAAAAAAAACAAAAATTTACGAAATGGCGGCGTTTGAAAAAAAAAGTCGAATAAACATAATAAAAGTTCCCAAAAATCACCTTTTTTTAGGCGTTGCATTAGGTGTGCCCCTTAATTTCATTACTACTGATCTTGTAACGTTATAAGAAAACATCGTGGGGAAACCGGCATGCATCAATTTGAAGACATGTGACATCGTGTACCCTAGGCCCGCCTGGTAGATTATGACCAACTTCATCTCACAGAGAGGAGGTCTTTGTCCCAGCAGTGGGAACATTATAGGCTGATTGTAGGATAATTTTCACATTGTTAAACTTTGATGTCTTAGAGATATGTAACGCCACAGTGTAAAAAAAATACAATAGCAAACTGAAAATAATTATTACATTGAAATAAAATTATAAGCGGTTCTCTTTTATGAATAAATCTAGATAGGAATCATTTGTGACCTCTTCTAAGGCACTATTCGTTCAGCTTTCTCTTCAGGCTATTTATTAGTCTCTGAATTTATCGCCTAGGTCGATACCTAGACGTAATTATTGTTATATCTAGCTCGGGATAAGTCGTGGGATATTCTAACGGATATCGGAAGATAAGATCGCTGTGATTTATTTAAATTACCATGTCCAAGAATCAAATCGCAGCCATGCCTACCCCTGACAGGGTCGCGAGATTTGTTCGAAAAAGTCACCGTGGCCCTGGCATATAGGCAACTGAAGGAACACATGTGGATTTTAGTCAGTAAAAGTTTGACACGCCCTCCCGCTCCGCCCAGAGCGGGAGACATTTTTTTTTTTTTTTTTTTTTTTTTTTCAGGATGGGAAATCATCAAATGATTTCTCCCGCTCTGGGCGGAGCGGGAGGGCGTGTCAGACTTTTACTGACTAAAACCCACCCGTGTTCCATCAGTTGCCCATGTGCCAGGGTCACGGTATCTCTTTCGAACAATCACGCAACCCCGGCAGGCGGGAGACATCATTAGATGGTTTCCCATCCAAAAAATAAAGCCATTCCTACCCACGAAGATCAAGCTTGATTTAATCAAATAAAATCAAGCTTAAATAATAAATCAATCAAGTCTATAATTTAAGAAGTTTCCACGAAATGCCCGTCCTTCACCACTTCCTAGGGTTTTAGCTGGGAAGAATTGGCGCCCCAAACTCCCCATCATAGCTATCTACTAAAGTGGAACCTCCAGGATAACCCGTGAAATTCAAATTTTTCGTACTTCCAAGTTGCAGGTATGTGCAAGCTTGTATGTTGATTAAAATAGGATGTGTTACTGTAACACATACATATATATTTACATAAATGTAAATATTAAAATCATTAATAGAACCCTCTAAGTTCATTTCATTCCACTGAATGACTATTTCATCAAAAAGTCTTTCAATGGAATTATATGAACTTATCAATAAAAGGGTTGTGGAGGTCAGATAGGCAGTTCTCCACGTAAAAGACTTATCTCCAGCTGCATATAGTTAGACTGGAAGCCGACCCAAAATGGTTAGGCAGGTAATGGGCAAAAACCGTTTCTCACTTTTCTTATTGTTGTGTAGTCTAATATCGAAATGAAAAAGTATTATTAAAGAAAAGAATCATTGGAAGTCATTCTATTCATTCCAATAATACATTTTTAATGAAAAACCATCTCCACGTAAGCTTGCATTGAGCAGAATTCAATATTTTCTAACATTGCCGCGAAACTCGTAAGTACCTATTATCGAATTGCAACTGGGGCGTAGTATTCTGTTCTATTTTTCAACTTTTTCATTTAAGTATCGATGTTTCGAGGACTTTCAGAACGCCACAATGAGGGAGGCCTTACGTACTGTTTTAAAATGACTTCTGTTTCAGACATAAATTCACGCCTTTTTCCTATGCGGATAGGCAGAAACAATAAAACGCCACTACGATCCTTACATATTCCATTTGCCTTTATAATCATACATCTGGTCATACACACACGCCGGTTGCGAGCACTACGCACCTTTAATGTAGAAATATCGGAATCAATTTTTATTTCATACCATAATTTGGTAACCCGTCTTACCAAGGGGTATAGTGTTACCCAGTAACTTGGTTCAGGAGGTCAGATAGGCAGTCGCTCCATGTAAAACTGACAGGCCTGTTGGTC
Organism: Aporophyla lueneburgensis; assembly: GCA_932294355.1. NCBI lineage: Eukaryota > Metazoa > Arthropoda > Insecta > Lepidoptera > Noctuidae > Aporophyla > Aporophyla lueneburgensis. The sequence continues at coordinate 5,129,163 of OW028737.1, forward strand.
TAGTGGTTAGCAGCGGCGAGGTGTAAATTTTTCTAAAAGAGAAGCCGAAGCGAAGTCGGCCTTAACTTACTGACTCATCAATAAAGAATACTTACTATCATTCTAAAATTAATATAGGAATGTAATGAATTAAATACAATGAAATTGAACAGATAAAAACGAATAAAATATGCAATATTCCTCTATCTCGTTCTCGCTGACGCATTTTTCTATACCTGTCTCTGTCATAACCCGTTGTACAGCGGCTTGCTCTCATACATATCAAGCGGTGCCACGTGACCTAAAGTGACATCATTACGGGATCGCTGTTGTATGAATTTTTAGTTCCCGATTATGACGTTTTGGCGCCGGGTTAATTTAGAACATTTCTCTTTTGTTGTAATACAAAGCTATAAATAACCTTTTTTGTTGTTTGAATGTTATGGTGAATTAAATACCCGTAGTGTAACTATATTTATTGACAATAGTAGCCACTATTTACATACTATTGTATTTTTATTAGTGATAGAGTTACCAATGCGAATCCCCGAAGGCAAGCCGGTAGGAATCGTGTTATATGGTGCCTTTGCCACTGGTGGTTAGTGACCCTGACTGCTATGCCGGAGGTCGTGGGTTCGATTCCCACCCAGGACAAATGTTTGTGTGATGATCACGATCATTTGTTCTGTGTCTGGGTGTAATTTATCTATAATATGTATGTATTTAGAAATATATAAGTATGTTTATCAGTTGTCTAGTACCCATAACACAAGCTCTGCTTAGCTTGGGACTAGATGGCGTTGTGTGATAGTTGCGGAAAATAAAAAATAAAAAATAATAAATACCTGAATTCAATTGTATCTGGTAAGACTGTAAGCCGACTCCAGCATAGATTGGATAAGGCTAGGCAGATAATGATGATGAATTTTGTATGCTTGTGCTGGACTTCACGTCAACTGCATACTCACGATTCAAGTTCATCATTTCAGCCGTAAGACGTCCACTGCTGGACTTAGGCCTCCCCCAATTTGGTGGGCTTTGCCATAATCGCCGCGCTTGGCGGGCGGCTTGGCGATCGCAGTAAGGTGGTAAAATGCATAGAGAACGCTGCTGCCCATTCTCTAGTAAGTCCCTTAGTCGCCTTTTACGACACCCACGGGATGAAATGGGGTGGTGTTATTCTTTACGTCCGGCACCACACGGTATTCAAGTTTAGAATGCAAGAATCCTTTTTTCTTAGTTTTGATGCCAATTGGCAAAAGAATCCCTCGATAATTAAACATTGGTAACTCTTGTATTCTACAATTATTTTCGCCAGTAGTTAGCAAAACACAAACATCGCCGTATAAATTTGATTTAGTTACCCAATGAATCACAATGACCCAACTTAATTAAAACACTGCTTTTACAGTCGTTTTTAAATTCATTTAGTTGAAAGCTTTGTTTAGCGAGATTTCATTTCCGCCGTACTTTGTGCTGTCTCTCTGGACTCAAAGTAAAGGCATAATGGACATAGGAGAATAGCCTTGTTCTGCTCTTTGCATATTCTTGAACTACTTACCTTCTTTCTGCCCGCGGCTTCGTCCGCGTTCATGTCGGAGGATATCGCACGAAGACGAACTACTGGGATTACAAGTATTCTGTGTGTTAATTAGGTTACAAATGATCTGTCTGGCAAACTGCATCACATTCCGTTTAGTAGTTTTTGCGCAAATCCAGAAAATACATCAAATTATAACATTTAATCTATACTTAATATTATAAAGCTGAAGAGTTTGTTTGTTTGTTTGTTTGATTGAACGCGCTAATCTCAGGAACTACTGGTCCGAATTGAAAAATTCTTTTTGTGTTGGATAGCCTATTTATTGAGGGAGGCTATAGGCTATATAACATCACGCTACAACTAAGAGGAGCGGAGCAGTAATAAAAAATGTTGCAAAAACGGGGAAAATTTATTCCTTTTGAGAGATTCCGTTGCGTGCGCTGCGTAAACGGTTAAAGTAACGCAAAAATTATGTATGACGGAATTGTTCCTTTTAAAAAGTTCTAAAAAAAAGTCCGCGAGAGCATATGTCTATCTTTTAAGGTTGACTCACTATAACTCAAAAGGAGCGAGCAGCAACGAAAAATGGACGAAAACTAGCAGACAAATCGATGCGAAGGGAAGGGTCAGGGGAGCAAAAATATGACGCGGACGAAGTCGCGGGCAGAAGCTAGTTTCACATAAACCTACACTGACGTAACGTCAGAAGTTGGGTGCACGGTTCCAGTTGGTTGATTCCTATATAAAGAAGAGCCGGCAAGAAACTCCACGGTTACTAATAAAAATAACTGGCTTTTACAATGGTTTCAAATTACAGTGTTAATAGTTATGGGAGGAAAGTGTAGGACTGCCAACGAGTACCAATTACTTAATCACTATCACTACATAGTATAAAAAAACCGGCCAAGTGCGAGTCGGACTCGCGCACCGAGGGTTCCGTACAAACCTGTAGGTATTTTCGGTTTAAAAATATAAATATTTTTTAATTTTTATATTTCAGTTGATTGAATGTAAGGTAAATTGCGGTTTACGATTTATGACGTTTTAAAAAAAAACTACTCACTCGATCTCGTTCAAACCAATTTTCGTTGGTAGTTTACATGGTAATGTACATCATATATTTTTTTTAGTTTTGTCATTCTCTTATTTTAGAAGTTACGGGGGGGGGGACACACATTTTACCACTTTGGAAGTGTCTCTCGCGCAAACTATTCAGTTTAGAAAAAAATGATAATAGAAACCTCATTACCATTTTTGAAGACCTATTCATAGATACCCCACACGTATGGGTTTGATGAAAAAAAGCATTTTTGAGTTTCAGTTCTATGTATGGGGAACCCCAAAATTTATTGTTTTTTTTCTATTTTAGTGTGAAAATCTTAATGCGGTTCACAGAATACACCTACTTACCAAGTTTCAACAGCATAGCTCTTATAGTTTCGGAATAAAATGGCTGTGACATACGGACGGACAGACAGACAGACAGACAGACATGACGAATCTATAAGGGTTCCGTTTTTTGCCATTTGGCAACGGAACCCTAAAAATAAAGTCGCTTCCCTCTGTCAGTCCCTATGTATGCTTAGATCTTTGAAACTACGCAACAAATTTTGATGCGGTTTTTTTTAAATAGATAGAGTGATTCAAGAGGAAGGTTTATACGTATAATACGCGGGCAAAGCCGCTGGCAGAAACTAGTAAAATATAAAATTGAATACAAATCTATAGTCTACAAGGCCTATAACGTTCTCACATTCACAATATACATATAAAAGAATGGAAATATAAACGAAATAAATACGACATACATCCAGAAAAACGATCGAAAGTTTTTCGTTACTATTTTATTAAATGTATATATACATATTTATTAGATACATTTTCACGTGATTAAGTAGTAAGATCTTGATTATGTATGGCGAAAGTTACTCTTTTCCATCAGGATGAGTTTATGAGAGAATCATAAAGCTAGGTTTTAGAAGACCTTTTCAGGACTTGATTATGGGTAGTAGGCAAAATAATCCTCTACAAAAAAGAAACAAGTATAACCTTTGCAAAGCTTTATTGTGTTCCAAAATATATTTGTATAACTTTAACTTTATTTTCTCGAAGGCCTGGGATTCCCGATACGTCACTCTCAACCCCTATACCAAACTCAACCCTTGTCATAATTACTTTTATACAAAACTAGCGAGCCACCCTTGGTTCGTACGGTTTTACAACTTCACAAAAAGAATTGATTTCTTCAAGCGGGTGTCGTAAAAGGCGACTTGCTAGAGAATGGGCAGCAGCGTTCTCTATGCATTTTAGCGGCATATTGCGATCGCCAATTCGCCTGCCAAGCGTGGCGAACACTCCCCTTTAGGGCGGCCTATGCCCAGCAGTGGATTTCTTTCGGCTGAAATGATGAACTAACTAGCTTTTGCCAGCGGCTTCGCCCGCGTGGAGGTCGGAAAATATCCCGCGGAAATGTACTACCGGGATAAAAAGTATGGTTATAAACTAACTGTGTTCCAAATTTCATCCAAATCCGTTCAGTCGTTTTTGCGTGAAAGAGTAACAAACATCCACACATCCATACATACAAACTTTCATGGGTGGGTGGTAGCAGCTGGATGAGAGTTCCCTAGAATCGAGATGCATGGCGTGCAATTGGAAAGGTAATATCCACAAGTACACTAGGCTGCAGCGGCGAGGTGTAAATTTTTCTAAAAGAGAAGCCGAAGCGAAGTCGGCTTTAACTTACTGACTCATCAATAAAGAATACTTACTATCATTCTAAAATTAATATAGGAATGTAATGAATTAAATACAATTAAATTGAACAGCTGAAAACGAATAAAATATGCAATATTCCTCTCTCTCGTTCTCGCTGACGCATTTTTCTATACCTGTCTCTGTCATAACCCGTTGTACAGCGGCTTGCTCTCGTACATATCAAGCGGTGCCACGTGACCTAAAGTGACATCACTACGGGGTCGCTGTTGTATGAATTTTTAGTTCCCGATTATGACGTTTTGGCGCCGGGTTAATTTAGAACATTTCTCTTTTGTTGTAATACAAAGCTATAAATAACCTTTTTTGTTGATTGAATGTTATGGTGAATTAAATACCCGTAGTGTAACTAGGTATATTTATTGACAATAGTAGCCACTATTTACATACTATTGTATTTTTAATAGTGATAGAGTTACCAATGCGAATCCCCGAAGGCAAGCCGGTAGGAATCGTGTTATATGGTGCTTTCGCCACTGCTAGGCTGATCATGATAATGTTTACACATGTTATAGGCATTAACTTTCCGAAATAAATTCTCTTGCTATCAATCAGAAGACACAAAAAAACTTTAACGTATAATCTACACTTCTACACTAATATTATATATGCAAAAGTAACTCTGTCTGTCTGTCTGTCTGTCTGTCTGTCTCGGTTTCCTGCTAAAACTACTGAACCGATTTAAATGAAATTTGGTACACAGATAGTTTAGAGCCTGAGAATGGACATAGGCTTTTTATCCCGGTAGTATGTTCCCGCGGGATAATTTCCGACCTCCACGCGGGCGAAGCCGCTGGCAAAAGCTAGTATGTATAAATATCGACAAATCGACAAAATACGCATAAGTTCCATATACAACCCACAATGACAGACATCCGACTTAGATATATTTACTGTTTACCCGCAAAAGAGTTGTTTTGGCTTTCAAAATTAAATTCAGCATAAAACGACATCATTTTGTACATTATTTAGTTAAGTTTGTTGAGATTGGATTAGTTGGTCTCAAACGGGTCGTATAATCGTATTTTAGGTCTGTTACAAAATTAATTACTTTACTTACGGTTTATAAATATTTAATCATCTTTATAAGTAAGTTTGTTTTTGTAAAAAACAAGCTACTAAGTGCGAGTCGGCTTTATACACGAAGTATTCGGTACCACCGTATAATATTTAAAGCACATTTTTATTTTTTTGTAAAAAAAAATACTACTTTCTTCCGCTCCTGCGGTTACTTTTGCCTCCCAATTTTACTGACTAAAACCTATGCTGGGGCCACGGTACACGGGCTCTTTCGAACAGATCTCGTGACCCTGGCATGCTCCCGCTTTAATATATAATTTACTTTATTTTTAAGAAAGTTTCAAAATTACTGCCCTGTGACAGACGATGGACGAACAAACAGCAGAGCCCACGTAATGAAATCGTGGAGGTATTTTTTCCGCGCACTGGATCTTCAACCCACAGTGAAGCGCCTAGAGTCGAAAATCGAACAGTGTGTTTTACTGTTCGATTTTCGACGCGCTGAGATGCACTTTTGTTGTCTTCTCAATGCTCATTTCAAGCGAGTGAGAGCTTTGAAGATGTAGTTAGCGAAAAAATCCCGCCACGACTTGATTACGTCTGAGGAAACGTGTGCTAAGGCTTCGTCCGTTAAAGGGCAGTAAAAAGACATTTTCTTAAAAATAAGTCTTTGTTAGGTCTTAGGTTGGTACCAATCATCATCATTTATCAAATCACTCGAAAGATGTCAACTGCTGGATATGGGCCTCCCTCAAAAATGGGGGAAGGGGTAGTCATAATCGTCATGCTTTTCAGGCGGGTTGGCGATCGTGGTAAAATGCATAGAGAACGCTGCTGCCCATTCTATGGTAAGTCCCTTAGTTTTACGACACCCACGAGAAGAAATGAGATGGTGCTATTCTTAACGTTCGGCAACAAACGGACACGGACGGGACGGTTGGCACCCAAAACAAAAAAAAAAACTTGTCGTTAAAGTAAATCAGACATGAATCAGAAAATAATCTACAAAAAATCATAAGAATAAAAGAGAAACCAATTTAGCGTACCACAATACATTTTTATTGTGTGGTTTTAGTTCTCATAAAATAAATGCTATACAAGAACTTATTAGTCTACGGCGTTATACTCTGGTTGGTAATGTGTTTATTCTATCATAGAAGCAAATGCGAATGAAATTCTAAATAGATATTACAAGAAAATAAGTAAAAACTACGTTCTTTTCAATTGACGCAACCCACGATTCGCTTTGTTGGTTAGAAAATTAAATAGTGCTTTAAATCCAGTCTACAGTTCATTGGATATTTAAATATTAGCGCTCGGTACTGGATAACAGATTTATTTTTCAATTTCTTTCTAAGAAGAACATTGGTTTTCCAGACGCTGCGGTTCTTTAGTAAATATTCTTTTTAGTTAAAGATAAACGGTATTACGATGTGTACCAGTGTCTCCACTTTTAAAATTCTAGCTTTATTTTTTTTTGCCATGTTTCCGCTCAATATTTACTTTAGTCTAGGCTGACTATTTTTTTGATATACTAACCTGTTTTATTCCATGAACTTTTGTCATTTACTAACATCAGTTTTCATCACACATACCTACATTACTTTTAGTACCAAGCTAATCACAAAAGATGAAAAGAGAAATACCATTTCTGTATTTCTCTACTATTCGAAACGGGCAAACTGTAAAGCTACCGGGTGCTCTGTGTGCCTACCCGCACGCACCAGATCTTTTACCGTCCCACGCTGGCTGTGAATGTATGAAGTCTAACTAGGCATATAAAGGTGCATACATACAATACTTTAGGTCTAGCCAACGTAGTAAGCGGCATCACCGTATTTTTGAATTGCCTACATCCACACTAAATACCACGTTTAATAGCCCCTTAACACGTATGGCAAGGGAATATAATGACAGGTCCAATTTGACAGATTACCCCATTGATGTATTCTCCATGACTTTCACTTTTTGACTTTCTTTGCTTCATACAGGCGTTCCCTATTTAAACGGTGTGACGACTGCACGTCTGTGTATCGTGTAAAATTATTAGTATTTTGTAGTGCTCTAGGTTTGGGTCTCTGGATACTTTTTACTATCAAGTTTTTTTTTTTTGTCTCTAATATTCATATGCTAATGTCATGCATATCTGTTATTTGCATGGTTACTGAAGTGCCAATTTTAATTTTTATTTTATTTGAATTGTAAGTGATTGTGCTGTTGGTGTGGTTATTATAAATAAATAAATACATTATGTAGACTTCCAATTTGTGGCCAACTGAAAGAAATAGTCGGTATAGGACATCCTAGGTGGCTAAATTTCGTGTAGTGCCGGACGTAAAGAATAGCATCATTCCATTACTTACCGTGGGCTTCGCAAAAGGCGACTAAGGGGCTTACTAGAGAATGGGCAGCACGACAGCAGCGTTCTCTATGCATTTTACCACCATACTGCGACCGCCACCCTAGCTGGAGTGGCCTATGTCCAGCAGTTGACGTCTTACGGCGGAAATGATGAAGATGACGATGAGCTGGCTCAAGACAGGCCGAAAATTAAGCTAAAAAGTGAGTGTACTGTATCTTTTTAAAATATATGTAAACACTGTCTCATGTACACAAGAGGAGGCAGCTGCTGTCACTAATGTCATCTGTCAATCACGAGGAATGGCGCAAAACAGATAAAGTGAAGCAGGACTGCACGGGAGCGCTTGGTGTGATAGGGAGCCAGTGAAGTGTTAATACGAAATCAACAAGAATTTGGAATAGAAAATCAATAATAAAAATGTACAGATCTGCTAGAAGCTGATGATTATGGTGACATGATTACTTTCTAATGGAGAACTAATTCCTATATTTAAAAGTACCCTACTGTCTCTGGAGGCCCTGGGACTGACTATTGGTTACTTCTTGCTTCAGTCCAGCTCCCAACCTTGTAGACTAACTTATCTTTTCACCTCAGGATGTGTCCGTATAACTCGTGTCAACTAAAGAGAAAACCAATTCTGAATTTCAATCTGGTGATTAATTGGAAATTGGTCGTATTTGTGATATTGGTAATCCATTTAATTAAGTAACGGACACGATCGGTCTTGCTGGAACCCAAATCAGTCGCGTGGAGTTAGTGTCAAAGTGAGTCTGGGTACATAAAGCAAAAGCGTGATTTATCTTTGAAAGATTCCGTCGAACATTAATCAGTATAATAAAGTGCACTGCAAATATCATCTATCTAGCCTTTTCCAACTATTTTGGGATCAGCTTCCAGTCTAACCGGGTGCAGTTGAATACCAGTATTTTACATGGAGCGACTGCCTACCTGACCACAACCCAGATGCTGGGTAAGACGATACCCCTTGGTAAGACTGGTTGTCAGACTTTCGGGCTGCTGACGACCCGTAACGACTGACAAAGATATACAAATGGCAGCCGGGACCAGTGGCTTAACGTGCTTTCCGAGGCACGAAAGGGGTTTTGTATGTAAAGATGGTCAGTCGTCCACGATACACCCGCGACAAGCGTTGCTTAACACGTTGAGTGCCAAACACAGATTGATGGTTAATCCGATATGGCCACAGATTTAGAGCGCAAACAAAATTGTTAGTAGCAAGCATCGCATGGGCCATAATGCAGAGCCGCCGATCACGCGAATCGCGTGATCGGCACTTAACGTGTTAACCCAATTGATTGATCCGTGCGGCTATTATTTCTCAGCCACCGTAAAGTGCACTGCAAACACAAACAAAATATGGAACTTACATTAACTTATCGTATCCTTTTTCAAGGTTTTTATTCAACTTGCAATGTTTGTTTGGGTAAAATATTGCAAACTGAATTAAAACTACTTTCTCTTGTCCTACGGAGCTGAAATTTCACATATTGATTATGTTTAAAAGACATTGATTCTGCACCCAGGATTGGCTCCAGTCGAGGGATCTCCTCAACGGTCAACAGTACAGGAATGAACTCTTGTATACGATTTCAATTATGATAGCCGGTTCTAAAGTATGACATGACTTGGATAGTGGATCTCAGTTGGCTCCATGACTTGTGTAAAGGTATTTAGGTTCGTTGGATTTGTATTTACTCTCCTTTCAAATGAAGGTGGTAGAACATGCGAGAGGGAATGGGAAGCCGTCACCTCCTTCTGCGAAGCAGTAATGCTCGCGAAGGAGGAGGCGGGGCGCGTGAGGGAGTGGCAGTCTCTGCGCCCTCACGTCCCTAGCCGCCGCAGGAGGAGACGCCCCGGGCGTCGGGAGTCGATTGCGGACTCCCGGCCACCGTAGGCGCGAGCTTGCGGGTGGCGAGCAATGGGTAGCTCACCGCCCGGTAAGGACCAGGCTCGGGTCGACGGCGCGTAGTGTTCCACACGCGCCTCAAAGAGATGTCAGCACCAGTGAAGGGGTCTACTAGGACCGATGCCTGCCGGGGTCGCGTGATTGTTCGAAAGAGATACCGTGACCCTGGCACATGGGCAACTGATGGAACACGGGTGGGTTTTAGTTACTAAAAGTCTGACACGCCCTCCCGCTCCGCCCAGAGCGGGAGAAGTCATTTGATGATTTCCCATCCTGAAAAAAAAAAAAAAAGGTGGTAGAACATATTTAAATCAGTTATAATACTAAAAAGTACTTAGAAAATAAAATTAAAACTTACGTGAATATAGAACTCTAATACAACAGTAGGACCTCTTTAATTCCAACCCCTAATCCGAACACCTGTGTAATCCGAACGGGGATACTTGAAAAAATGCTTTTACGTAAATTGCGAGACAAAGCTTTTTATTTGTCACTAGCTGTGCCTGCGGCTTCACCTGCGTGAGGTTCGGAAATTATCACACGGAGACGTACTACCCAGACAACATATAAATTACTATAGCCTATGTTACTCCTTATAATATCAGCTATCTGCCAGTGCATTTCCCGTCGAAATCAGTCCAACCGTTTCGAAGATTAGCCGGAACTGACAGACAGACAAAAAAAAATATTTTTGATGTAAGTACCGTATATACTTTCATATGCATTTATGGAAAAACTGTTAATTTGAAATTACAAACAGACACTACAATTTTATTTATTTGTATAGATGTATAGATTAAATACCTCCCGACAAACTAAAATACTGGATTTCTTTAAAAAAGTTCAATAAATGTAACGTTTATAGATGAGTATACATTTAAAATTTTAATATAAAGAGGTCCTGCTGTATTTCCTTAAAAAAACGTGATTTTGAAAAAAATATCAAAGTTCTATGTTTTATTTAGTACTTTTCTTTCATTAAAAACTTGGCGCTTCTTCTACTCCTCTACATTTACGTCAACTTAGCATCTTCCTCAGCCTTTATTCGGGTCCACGTACTTAAGTACCTGTACTACCAACACTTCGGTTTAAAGAACTTTATTCCCATTAACACATATAGGAATAAATACATACATACATACCTAGCTTTTACATCAACTTTGGGTTGGCCGTACTGAAACCTGCTAAAATGTGATATTTACGCAATTCCAACATAATGTGCACTGCGGCTTACATCAGCGGTTTCTATCTTTTGTCTGAGTATCGACTCGCACCAGCGGCGCTTTCAGAGCCACAGCAGTGAATGCTTTTCATTCCGTAGAGCACTGCACTAACGTATGTAGATACATTTACGTGCAAGTATAACACAAATAACTACCTACGCCATGTATCTAGCTTTTTTGACATAAAGTTATGTTCTATTTAGTGTCGAGGAAACAGAACGCGAAATTTATTTAGGAAATTGCACTTTTTGAACGCCAAAATTACTTGGGATGTCCAACAAAACACCCGTCTTTCACCACAAACTCCCCAGCAGCAAAGTTATCTGTTCAGTGAGAAGAAATTGATTTTATACAATAGTGATTAATTAACATTTCTAAACATTATATTAAATTACGAGCTTCTGCCCGCGACTTCGTCCGCGTCAAATTTTTACTCCCCTGACCCTTCCCGTCGCATCGAATTGCCTGCCAGTTTTCGTCAGTTTTCTTTGCTGCACCGCTCCTTTAGATCGTAGCGTGATGTTATATAGCCTATAGCCTTCCTCAGTAAATAGGCTACCCAAAACAAAAATATTTTTTCAATTCGGACCAGTAGTTCCAGAGACTACCGCGTTCAACCACACAAACAAACAAACTCTTCAGCTTTATAATATTAGTTTAGATTTCTCATTATAGGTATATCAGCTAGGACACGCCAATATATCAAAAAAATAAAAAACATTGAAAACTATACTCAAGCAGAAACAAATAATAAAAACGTGAACAGAACCTCAATAAAAGCCTCCAGACATAAAAGGCAAAATTCACAAAAGTTAAAATATTGTTGTTGGCAAGGTTAGTCTTTACCGACTTTTATTGCAAAACTGAAAAGTTTTGGCAGACAAGACATAATATGTGACTGTAAATATCCGAAGTAAATAAGCCGTCTGTTTTGAATATCTTTAATCTTAGCTCAGTGAAAGGACTTACTAGAGAAGGGGCAGCAGCGTTCTCTATGCACTTTGTCATCATACTGCGATCGCCTACTCGCCTACCAAGCGTGGCTATTATGGCAAATCCCCCTCAAAAAATGAACCGGTCGGAGTGGCGGTGCATGTTGGAGGCCTTTGTCCAGCAGTGGACGTCTTTTGGCTCAAATGATGAAGGTGAATGAAATCAGCATAGGCAAAGCTGCTATATGTAACTATCAAAGATCAGTAAATGAAGTTCAAAAGAAATGTAATGGTTTTGCTGTAAATTACGTTTGCCTTTTATGATTCGCTGTTTACCATCATTATATCTAGAACTCCTTGGAAATAAAGGTCTTGTGTTCTCTGTGGCTGCATTATTTCTACAATTATTGCAAATGAGGATACAGAATAGAATAGAATAGGTCTTTATTTGCTTAGAATGTAGGTACATATAAATAAGTTGTTAAATTAAATAATGGGATCCATGTACATTCTGCCTTAATATAGCATGCAAATGTCTTACAAAGTAGAGAATAATAAAAATAAAATATTACAAAAAATTATCATTTAAGAAGTCCTGCACAGAATAATAACATTTATCTACAAGTAACTCTGTGAAACGTTTTTTAAATTTGCGCAACGGTAAGTTTTTAATTCGGTCAGGTATTTTATTAAAGATTATAGGAGCCATACAAATTACATTTCTTTTTAATAAGCTTGTCTTATATACGCCCGTGCATAATAGGTTCTGGTATTGAGATCTCATAGGTGTACTTCGTTTTCTAGTTTCTATTAAAGTTGCAAATAGACCTCGATTAGTTATTACAAATATTGCTAACTCAAGGATATAAAGGCATGGGAAGGTTAGTAATTTCTGAGACTTAAATATAGGTACGCAACTGTCTGTCACTCCCAAACCAAATATAGCTCTTAGGCAGCGCTTTTGAGCTTTAAAAATGCTTTCTCTTTCACTACAATGACCCCAAAATATTATACCAAATCTTAAGATGGAAACTACTAGACCATGGTAAGCCACTAATACTGTCGGTAAATTTACTTTTTTAGACAAATTATGCAACATAAACGCGGCTGTGCTTAAACGTTTACATATTTCTTCTGCTTGTGAAACAGTTATAAAGTTTTCTGATAAAAATTGAATCGAAGCCCGAATTCTTCAGCTGGAAAATTGTTTAACTACCTACCTACCTATATAAAAATATGTAGAAATTGCTGTGGATGGTTGTTATCTTATACATGATAAAATCTGTCATAAGTACTTTGTCTTCTCGGTATTGTATTGTAAGCAGAACACAATTTTTTGCTGTAGTGCTCTAAATTAGCTCAGCGCTACTGCTGAGCATGGACTCCTCCTGAATTCCATTCCTGGGTAGGACTAAGTGTTATTGAGTTCTCCATCAGGAATTTCTCAGAAGCAGCCCTGATTCTCAATTTATGCCTGGTTAGTGGCGTAAACAATATTCCTTTTCTCATTTTTTCAATAGCGTCGCCCTCTATCACGTGGGATTTAACGATAACGGAAAAAATGTGGGTCTACGCAGGATTCCGAAGAGCTGGTGATACCATCCTTTAACGAAACAATCGAGAAATGCCCAGGAGTAAAACTCTACCTAACCTATCTGGAAAAACAGTAATGATGTTACGTACTAATTCCATTAGGTAAATTAGAATTGTATTTATCCTATAAGCTTCTGCCCGCGACTTCGTCCGCGTCAAATTTTCGGTCCCCTTCCCGTCGCATCGAATTGCCTGCCAGTTTTCATCCATTTTTCGTTTGCTGCTCCGCTCCTTTTGACCGTAGCGTGATGTTATATAGTCTATAGCCTTCCTCAATAAATGGGCTACCCAACACAAAAAGAATTTTTCAATTCAGACCAGTAGTTCCTGAGATTAGCGCGTTCAATCAAACAAACAAACAAAATCTTCAGCTTTATAATATTAGTATAGATATAAATTCTCATTAACAGCCTCAAAACATCCCCAAAAACTGTTTGTCACCTATCCTTTCATCAACATCATAAAGATCGTCATCCCTCATTTCCATCGCTTTCGCTAAACAAAAGAAAACCAGAACATTTAATTTCCACATTTTTTCTAAAGAGTCTCGTTCAGAAGTCTTTAAGAACACAACACCTCGGATATTGTCCTGCTGACAGAGGATAAAGAACTCCTTTGTTTAACATAACAGAATACTGGCCGAAACAGGTGTCATGGCGCCTTGTTAATAGGATCCCACCCACTGCCTTTTGATTCCTTCATGGATATTGTTTAGTTTATGTTATGATTAAGATTTCAATTTCGCATCCGTGTGCCGCCGGATGTAAAGAATAGTATCACCACATTTCTTCCCGTGGCTGTAGTAAAATGCGACTAAGAGAATGGGCAGCAGCGTTCTCTATGCATTTTATCACCATACTGCGATCGCTAACCCACCTGCCAAGCCTGGCAATTATGGCAAAACCCCCAAATTCGGGGAAACCTATGTCCAGCAGTGGACGTCTTACGGCTGTAGTGATTGATGAGCTTTTGCCCGCGGCTTCGCCCGCGTAGATGTCGGAAATTAACGCAGGTATTTTTCTAAATAGAAAGATTTTTTCTAAATAAAAGTTAAAAAGCTAAGCCTAAGTTACTCCTTGTTACATCAGCTATCTGCCAGTGAAAGTCCCGTCAAAATCGGTCCAGCCATTTCAGAGATTAGCTGGAACAAACAGACAGACAGACCGACAAAAAGTGTAAAAAATGTTGTTTTGGTATATGTACCGTGTATACATTCATATACACTTAGTAAAAAGTTATCTTATATTACACACAGACACTCCAATTTTATTTATTTGTAAAGATGTAAACATTCACAGTTGCTAATATTTATTTAATTTATTTATAAATTTTTGGTTTCTAGTACTTTATTTAAAATGGGTAATTATCTTTCTTGTCTAGGACCTCTAAATGTGTGAATGAGTGGGTCAGTTGAGTGTGTGGCAATCTTCACTTCAAATAGATGTAATAAAGAGAGTTGGTATCTTTTAAATGACCTGTCTCCGATTTTCATTGAGAACAATAGATTCAGTTTCAATTAACAATAGATCAAAACAACCCATTGTTTTGACTTCTGAAAACTCCCTAAGGTGAAATGAAATAAAAAAATAAATGTTCACAACAAACACGCAAACTCACCTCTTGGCACTGAAAAACGCCTCAGAAAGACATAATTATAGCTACCTAATTGGTGATGTGCTTCAGAAAGGTCACAGTAACCGGCGTGAGTGTATGGCAAGAGAGGTAAGCGCGTAGTACACCAAAGGGGCAACAGTAGGAACGGAATTCATTTTGAGAGTCATTGCGTTATTAACAAAAAAAAAAAACTAAAATCCATTGGGTTAGTAACAATAATCTTAACCTATGTTAGTACTTAACTAATAACAGAGACAGTGTACAGGTGGCGAGCGACGTCACCAACGGGCTGTCTTGTCTCCCGGCTGTAGCACGTAGAATGCTGTTGGGGCTGCCACGGAGTCTGTTTAGCAGCGACGCCGCCTTCTTACAACGTACAGCATTGAAGCAGTCGGTACGTGCATCAGCGAACATAGAAGATGCGCTACAGAACCGAGGCAGCTGCAACAGCACTCTAAATGCGTTAATGACGTTGTTCAGCAGACAACTTTTTCGAAGATATGAAGCAATGAATACGCAATATCCTTCAAGATGATTCAGAGTCTGAATGATAATAGTGTATTACGTTATTAGGGTGCAGATGTAGGAAATAACTTAAACGAAGCAAAAAGTGTATGTAAGGATGGTGGCAGGTCCGGCCAGGGTCGCGAGATTTGTTCGTGATACCCTGGCATATGGGCAACTGAAGGAACACGGGAGGGTTTTAGTCAATAAATCTGACACGCCCTTCCGTTCCACCCAGAGCGAGAGGCTTTTTTTTTTTTTTTTCAGGATGGGAAATCATCAAATGACTTCTCCCGCTCTGAGCGGAGCGGGAGGGCGTGTCAGACTTTTACTGACTAAAACCCACCCGTGTTCCATCAGTTGCCCATGTGCCAGGGTCACGGTATCTCTTTCGAACAATCACGCGACCCCGGCAGGCATCGGTCCTAGTAGACCCCTACACTGCTGCTGACATCTCTTTGAGGCGCGCGTGGAACACTGCACGCCGTCGACCCGAGCTTGGTCCTTACCGGGCGGCGAGCTACCCATTGCTCGCCACCCGCAAGCTCGCGCCTACGTTGGCCGGGAGTCCGCTATTGACACCCGACGCCCGGGGCGTCTCCTCCTCCGGCGGCTATGGACGTGAGGGCGCAGAGATTGCCACTCCCTCACGCGCCCCGCCTCCTCACCCAGAGCGAGAGGCTTCACTTGATGATTTCCCACCCACAAAAAAATTAAACAGTGACAGGTGGCGTATTGTAGTCCATGCCATGGAAGGACAGCGTGAGTTTGCTACATAAACAGTTTAGTCAATAAGTTCGACCTTGACCCTTCGCCTCTTGACCCCAACTGTGCCCAAGCTGACGAATCTTCGCAGAACAACTCACTGTTGAATACCAAAGCAGTCTGATCAGAAATTATGTACATCTTTAAGAAGTTTTAGTTCGAGGAATAGTCATGAATTATTCGGCTTTTTGGTTTACTTTAGATAAGCACTGGAAGACTTACATAACTATCCGTCTTGATGGCTAAGGGATCGTCCTTTGATCACGTTTGCTTCCAAAAAGGGGGTCAGAAAAAATGTCACGATGTGGTAGGTTAGTGATAAACACGTGTACATTTTCGTGCGACGAAATAATTGTCTATGTTTCTCAAGATCGAATTTATGATATTTATTTACTAAAACAAATTATAAAAATATCTCAACTTTTTCAATAATAGAAAATACACTTGAGGAGGTATGACTAAAGGGGACACAACAAATGGCTGCGTCAGCGAACGGTATTTGCGTTGCTGAATTTTGGGTCAAAATAATTTAAAAAATCAATTTATATGTTAGTATATAATAACAATTAGGTAATAAATGCGTGTTATTTTTGCCATCGACAAGCTGAGAAGAACGTATGATAAAAGTAGCCTAAAAGTCCTCACGTGATTAAAAGATGCCCCCTAACTAACAACAATGATTACCAATAGTTTTTGTTTGAACACAGTATGATAAAATGACCTCTAAAGGTGTCAAACGCAGACACAGTCTAAAAATTTCTATGTGACAATACTGAAATCATTTGACCTTTCTGTGAAACTGTGTCAAGTTTTATAAAAAAACTTACCACAAGACTCAGTTAGGTATTCCTCGAAACATCTAAACAAAGAAACAAATTATATTCGCTTTTTATTTCGATTAGGAAAGACTTAGAAAACCTCAATAACCTAGTCTAATTAAATGCCGCCATTTCTGATACAAAACTAAAAGTCATCATCATAATCAGCCTATATTGTTCCCACTGCTGGGACACAGGCTCTTCTCGGTGAGAGGGAGTGGGCCATAATCTACCACGCGGGCCCAGTGCGAGTTGGTAGATGTCACATGTCTTCGTTTTTTTGGTTCTAGGACATGCCGGTTTCCTCGCGATGTTTTCCTTCACCGTTTTGAGAGCAGTGGTGATGAGATTATTACAAGCCAAACAACAAGCTACAGGTATAGCATAATATTACACGTATCGTTTTCACATACCTTCCAGATAAACATGGAACGATCTAAAACAACCTTTTTCAAAGAAAACCTTCTCAAGTCAACATCACTTAGGCCCACATAGCCAATCCACGTCACAGGAACTCACGATTTTCCATAATATAATGGTGGCCAAACAGGCCCCGATCGGGGCCAATGCTTGTTTATATCAAAGCAGCCTTTATCGATCCTTGTTTAGGAACAGTAATGGCAAAGAGTATAAATTTCCAAATACAGACTCGAGCTAAAACGGAAAGGTCTGATGTCTAGTTGCGAGACTCGATTGGATTTGATATTAGATACTGAAGCCGGTTGAGTAATGTTATGTTTGGTTTGGTATACACTGTGTTTTAAGTGATATATGTCGTTTTTAAAACAGAACTTCACGGCCTATATTCCTCGAAGAATTAGGCAGAGGTGTCTCAGTACACGCACCCATGTTCATCGTTAAATAGCACAAAACGTCCCAAAAGTAATAACAATCAATCACAGTAACTACGATTTTGGAAAATGCGACACTTTGATCTTAATGTTTTTTTAATTAGGTTTTTTCAAATACTAATTATAATCTTTCTGAGTAGATAACAAATATGTACCCAATATAACTAAGAAGTGTATAACACTGAATTACAACAGCGGTCGTCGGTGAAGAAAACAAGACAGTCAAGTCAACATTTGAAAGACGGACATTGACCAAAATTAAATTTCAGGTAAAATAAATCATTTTCCCGAAACTTTCTTTGATGTCAAAATGTCTGAGAAAAATCTCAGATCTGTCTGTTATGATATCCAAAACTTTTATGACAGACGAGAAGTTAGTTGACAATATTAAAATCTTCCTTTTTTGCGATCACAGTAGCGGGATGACTTTGTCCATTTCTTAAGATCTGTTTTATGGATTAATCCCGCTTATTCACAAATTATTTATTTATAGTTTAAAATAAAATATTAGTATTTTATGCGCACAAGTGTCGTAACAGCAGCCCATAAGCGTTAGTGATGGGCCGAATACTACGGGTTTTACCGAACCCACATTCGGCAGTATTTGGCGTGGTTTATCGTATATCTTAATAATTCAAGACTGTGTTTGTTGATTGTATTGAAGTGAACGTCACATGCTTCTGCCCGCTGACGCTGCCTACCGCTTGATGCACATGAAGACTTTTTTAATATAATATAATTCGGTAAAATGATCAGCATTTTTGCCGATTGATTGATCGAATCGTTCAGTAAACCTGACGAATATGCCGAATACCGAACGTATGACGACTTTTCGGCCTCCCATTAATAAACATTATCAGTCTTCAAGAATAGTGAGAATTTCCGTTTACAATGTTTATTTGTGGTTAACAAAATGATATAGGGCTACTATGTCATCGCCGTGTGACCACAAGAATCTATACAAGTGTTCTCGTTTGGCAACTTTCAAACCACAAAACAACTCAATAGCAAACATAAAGCCACTTGAAGCCTTACTTATATGGGCGTATCATATTAAAACATTTCAATAACAGTTCCTAAAAAGAATACATTACCATACTATTACTGTCAAAAACTTTTAGCGACCGAAAAAGACGTATAATTTGCATTGATGCTTTGTAGCTTGTACTGATTAGCATTTACCAGTAAATATTCGACATTAGTAGGACTGCGGCATTCATATGTCTAGACTATCACGCTCTGTGCGACAGCCGACCTTAGTCTTTTCCACAGATTTTATGATAACTTTAAAACCTTATTCGAAAGCCATAAAGTCTCTTTTCGTGTAACCTTTCCTTCCACCTGATTTGTTCAAGATTCCATGTCGAAATTGACCTTTGTTTTCAGATTTGAATTTGAATAAACTTTACCTATTTTTTTCATTTGGAGCGTTACGCTTCAGTGAGCTAGAAATATGAAATAACATTTTCAAGATTGTCTCTGTGTATTATTATTTTGGCTGAATTTATTTTTAGTTTAATAATGTTTGCTTTGAAGGTCACAGGATGTCTCGTTCTCCAATAGGAGGATGTCTGAGTTAATTTCCTAAAGAGTTTTTTTTTTATAAATACTCAGCTTGGAAAAGTCGCCATCGTGACTAATGAATGATGACATGCTTTTTAAGGCGTATAACGAAGGATTTATAAATAAAACCTTGTTTCTTGAGTGAATCAATCAATTCATTAGATAGTTAAGATTTAATTCAAGAAGTATTGTTTGTTGCTCTGTTTCAAATCAATTATGAGAAAAGAGCATTGCAAGTACACGCATAAAATTCAAAAACTGCCAATTGCCTACCACGTATTTTTGGAGTTGTTGATTCGCCTACAAATAAATTAACTGCGTGCAAATCGGTTATAAAAATAATATATCGAGTAATAAGCCTTGTCAACCCATCTTGAACAAGCGTGGTGGGCAGTGCTTATGCCTTCTCTGTTTGAGTGGAGGCTTTTGCCCTGCTGTGGCACTGGTGGCACAATAATATCGTGGTATTATTATATTATACGAGCTTCTGTCCGCGACTTCATACGTGTTAAATTTCTTGTTCCCCCGACCCACCCTGTCGCATCGAATCGCCTGCCGTTGCGAGTACTTCGTATTTATGCCTTTTTTTTCTCCGCACAAATGTCTCCTAGCATGAAGTTATTAGCCTATAGTTATATCCTTCCAAGATCAATGGGCTATCCAACACTAAAAGATTTTACAATTCGAACCAGTAGTTCCTGAGATTTAACGTGTTCAACTAAACAAACTCTTCAGCTTTATAATATAGTACTCATACAGATAAGTATAAATTTATGTTTCTATTTACCTAAGTAAGGCACTAAAAAAAATAGGAACAATTCTATAGGTGGTAATTAATATTTTTAGAGACTTAGTTTCACCAACAATATTAT
Organism: Aporophyla lueneburgensis; assembly: GCA_932294355.1. Lineage (NCBI taxonomy): Eukaryota > Metazoa > Arthropoda > Insecta > Lepidoptera > Noctuidae > Aporophyla > Aporophyla lueneburgensis. The sequence continues at coordinate 5,149,504 of OW028737.1, forward strand.
AAGTTAATTTAAGTTATTGCGTGTAGTACCGTCCTATTAAGGACTAATAGCGTGAACTTTAGTGTCGCCCGACCGGATGCGCAGACGCAGACCAAAGGACACAACAGGCCATTAATGTTTCGCCTACGTGCTTTCTGAGACAATAACTTCCCACGTGATTTTGGTTCTATTTAAACCCAAGGAAATACAAAATTAATGATTTCCTCCAACAAAGTCAAAAGGGAAACTTATTGACTCATGAAATCATGATTTTCTATGATAAGTTTTGAATGTCGTCCTTATTTAGTATAAAACAAAGTCGCATTTTGTGTTTGTACGCTTAGATCTTTTAAACTACGCAACGGATTTTAATGTGGTTTTTATTAATAGACAGCTTGATTCAGGAGGAAGGTTTGTATGTATAATAGGTACGCATAACGCAGGCAAACCTCTGGCAAAAGCTAGTTGTTAATAGAATCAAATTAAAAGGTAAACATTATTTTAGGCGGCCATGTTAAAAAATTAAAAGTTCAGTAAAGCTAAAAATCAAATTATTGTTGCGTCAATATGCCAGGGATAAAATAATATGCAAAATATTTACGATAAAATTTGGCTGAAACTCAAACGTGAGCAAACAGACAAGTTGTATTTGTTAGAACTCAGCATTATTCAGGTAAATATTTTATTGCCACGGGCGCGAGCAATGCTGACATTTACGAGAAAATACATTGAAATGTTCACGATTTTAATAAAACTCGCTGTAATCCTCAAAAGTACTTCCATTTCAACGATTTTATCATACCTGATAGGAAATCTTCAATACAATCTTATTCCTAACTTTGCTGGCATGCCGCCACGTACATTCAATCTCACTGGTATTGCATTTTTCTTCGAATCAGACAAGTTTTCCATCTGCTTTTGATAAAAACAAAGTAAAGTTGGTACGTTTTTGAAACGGGACTGCTTCATTTCGGTGTAAGGGTTTGTTTAGACGTGCCACAACTACAGCCACACCTCGGCAACATAAATGTTGCCAGTCAGACACTTATATGAAAACAATTCATTTTATGATTCTCACGTTCTTTTATTAATGATATTGGATTCTATATGTTAATTGGTTATATAAAACTCTTTACACGTCAAACACTGAAAAGGAAGACCGAAACAAACTTAGATGTCAAAGTCTCTAATTAAGTCCAGACATAATCTGGGTAAATTCAACCACTGTACACCGTCCAGGCAATGCAAGCCAGCAACCACATTAGCATTCAGCATGCAGAAACATCCTACCTTCGTAGTTTCTTATCCCAAGTTACTTATTTTGTGGCTTCCACAACCCAACTTCAAGCAGCAACTGCCTGGCGACAGTTGCCCAACTGTGGTGTAGTTTAAGAGAGAGGCTCGTATCTAAATAATATCAGTCGCACGTGTCGGCGGAAGGTTAAGCTACGCTTGCTGCGGTTGGTTCGCAGATGGGTGACTATCCATTACATATTAAGACTCCTCCGTGCATCCATTCTTCCCGGATGTCAGTCGTTACGGTTAGTCAGAAGCCGAAAAATCTGACAACCCGTCTTATCAAGGGGTATCGTGTTACCCAGTGACTTGGTGGTAGAGGTCAGATAGGCAGTCGCGTCAAATAAAATACTGGTATTCAGTTGCGTCCGGTTAGACTGGAGGCCCCTCCCAAAATAGTTAGGAATAGGTTCATAATAATCCCACTTCTGGGACACAGGCGTCCTCTCTGTGAGAGGGAATGGGCCGCCACACGCCCACGTTCTAGGTACGCGGGCCCAGTGCGGGTTGGTGGATGTCACATGTCTTAAAATTTTCGGTTCTAGGACATGCCGATTTCCTTCACCGTTTTGAGAGCAGTGGTCATGAAATAATTTACACAAAATAAAGCGCCTGTCTGAGTTCGAACCTGCGACCTGCAACTCAGTCGCGGCCGTTACCACTAGGCCACTACTGCTACTAAAAGGGGAAAAGGTAAGGGAGCTTGATTAGTGTGGTATTGTTTGTGGCCCGTCTGTGCAAACCATAAGGCTGGCAACATACAGTTATTATTTTTCCATGAAAATTTTATAACATATTGACTATCGAAGTTTTTGATTCTATTTCCTAGCACTCACTTTGGTATTCAAATGTTTACTTTTCATCTGTCCTGTATTTACATAGGAGAGATGGTTTTAGATGGAAATGGGTAAAAACAACCTGTTATGTCATGTTTACATAGTTACAATATGTGGGTAGATATTGAGAGTTTTATCATTGAGTTATGAGGTTAAATTGAGGAGAAAGGGGCTGATGCTAAACTATTTTTGATGCTATTTTTAGTGTGTTTGTCGAAAAATAAGTTCTAGTTTTCTGTGGGTTTTGCGGTGCCCTCAGTAATGGCAAGAAAGGTCAGATCTCACCTTGTGAGTGTCATGGTACTTGGTTCAGGTATTGTAGTGGTAAGATTGGCTAAGTGTTCATATGGACACCTATAAGACCTTGAGAGATTAGAGAGTCGCTTTGTGAATTGATGTCCAGAAAGGCATTAGTTAATTAACCCTTAAGTGACAAATACATGAAGTTGATAGTTTGACCATTACTTCTTCTTCTTCTCTTCTTCTTTTCGTGTGGGAAATTATCCCACTGGGACGTGCAACCGGGGTAGCAAGTATGTTCGATCTTATAACATCAGCTATCTAGAACGATGCCTGCCAGGGTCGCGAGATTTGTTCGAAAGAGTTACCGTGGCCCTGGCATATAGGCAACTGAAGGAACACAGTTGGGTTTTAGTCAGTAAAAGTCTGACACACCCTTCCGCTCCACCCAGAGCGGGAGACGTGACTTGATGATTTTACACCCAGAAAAAAAAAAAAAAACAAAAGCTATCTGCAATTGAAAGTCCTGGAAAAATAGGTTCCACTGTTTTTGAGACTTACTAGAACAGACAGAACATTTTTTTTAAAGATACATACTTTCATATGGATTTAGTATAAAACTGTCCCAATCCAAATCCGTTTTTCTGCCAATAAGGAACATACATAGACAATAGTGAATTCGTAGACATGTGACATCTACCAACCCGCACTGGGCCCGCGTGGTGGATTATCTATTAGCTATCTAGAACGATGCCTGCCAGGGTCGCGATATATTTTCGAAAGAGTTACCGTGGCCCTGGCATATAGGCAACTGAAGGAACACAGTTGGGTTTTAGTCAGTAAAAGTCTGACACACCCTTCCGCTCCACCCAGAGCGGGAGACGTGACTTGATGATTTTCCACCCAGAAAAAAAAACAAAAGCTATCTGCATTTGAAAGTCCTGGAAAAATAGGTTCCACTGTTTTTGAGACTTACTAGAACAGACAGACAGTACATTTTTTTTTAAAGATATATACTTTCATATGGATTTAGTATAAAACTGTTATTTTCACATAACTACAAAGATACGCTTTAATTTTATTTGTAAATGTTTTAAACACTTTATTATACACCACATCAAAAAGGTTAAAGACAACGAAGCGTTACACAAACGGTGGTGTAAGTTTCTTGGTGTAATGGTTCCCAATCTATACTTAAATCGAGAATAACCATAAACTTCAAATAACCGAACATTTTCAGTACGACCTTTGATAACTTTAATAATATTATCATCCTTTTAACACCAAAGCCGTTAAATATTCCAATGAAAAGCGATTTTCAATAAAATTACGTTTTAGTTGCCCATTCCTTTACCGTCAAAGTCTTTGATTGATATTGGTTACTAGCTTTTGCCAGTGGTTTCACCCGTGTGAATATCGAAAATTAACACACGGGAATATACTACCGGGATTAAAGTAACCTATACAATGTTATGTTGATGGGGCCGCAGGAATACGTTGGATGCGAGAAGCACAGAACAGGTCGAAGTGACGGTGCTTGGGGGAGGCCTATGTCCAGCAGTGGACATCTTTCGGCTGAAATGATGATGATGGTGATGATACAGTGTTAATACAGAGGGGTAATTGCGTAACTACTATCACTAGAAATCGCTGTCAGTTTGACAGTTCAACAATATTCATTGTGTTTTTATATTGTTTAACAGACAACTTTTTCAACCAAATGACGCAATGGATTAGATATAATCTTCAAAACGATTAAGATTCACATTGATTGTGTGTTATGCAATTAGGGTGCAGATTACAAACTATCTGTGTGCCAAACATCCAAATCCGTTTTTCTGCCAATAAGGAACATACATAGACAATGGTGAATTCGTAGACATGTGACATCTACCAACCCGCACTGGGCCCGCGTGGTGGATTATTTCCCACTCCTCTTCCCGAGTGGAGGCCTGTGTCCCAGCAGTGGGAACATTATAGGCTGCTGATGAATATATCCAGTAAACAGACAAAAGCACAAATTTTTATCGTAAACATTTTTATCATACCTATAGATTTTCCAGCTTGTAACAGATACCAGAGAATCCATTATACGAAAGAGTGATGACACCCGATCCGTTTTACTTTTAATAACGGACCGTAATTTAAAGCGTCCACCATTTACAGGGTTTATTGAAGAACAGTTATTTCGTTTTACGCGGGCAAAATTGTGAAACATTTGTCGTTTCAGGTTCTTTCATGAAAGAAGCACATTCAGGATAGTCTTGTTACAAACTATAAATTAGAACGATACCGTGTGTTTTATACACCTCTCGGGAATCATTATAATTTATACCTTACATCAATTGTTTTAAAATAACTGTTGCTTTGCAATGACTTAAAAAAAAACATTATTTAAAAAAAAATGTTGTATCTTATAGATTTTGATAATTGGCAACCTAGCAAATAGCTGCACTGCCAATATTTTGCTGTTTTGATTAATTTGTCAAAATTACTAAGTAAATTGATGAAATATCAGTGAAAAGGCTTGAATTTATGTATGTTTCTTAAGAAGTATTTTACTATAAGTATTTGCGACCTTAAGAATGCACAGTCTTATTTAAATTTTTATACTGTTCCCTAGCCATATGATTTTAACATGTTATTGTTTTTTTGCAGGTAAGCAATTGCAGTTTGGTCTGTTTATGTCTACAAACCACCTCAAGATTAACGAACATTCAGGTATTAATATTTCTAAGGACACACTTAAGACTCTAATAAATCTTTAAGTTGACTAAGTTCCATCGTCCTACTCAAATAATCTTATATATGTGAAAGTTTGGATGTTTGTCACTCACACATTAATGGCTGAACGGATTTGCGAATTGGTAGCTTGTAACCTAGACTAAAACAGGATACTTTTAAGCCTGACTTCCCCTGGGGTATTTTCCTACATAACATAACACCACGCCTTCTTTCCCCGGAGGGTTGGCCAGAGGTGTACCTATAGTACGCCCACATTTCGCCTGTTAAGTCCTATGTAATAGGGGGGGGGAGCCTGTTACCATCAATCGGGCACAAATCCAGACTCCAAACTGGTACTGAGAATTTTCAGATAGAAAAACGTAACAACACTTTTCCCGACCTGGGAATCGAACCCAAGGGCTCATGCTCAGCAGTAGCGTTTGCTACCACAAGACCAACGAAGCAGATTTTCCGACAGCTAGTTAGTTTCTAAACAGTATTAATAAGTTCTGTTAGCCCAAATCCTGACACCCGCAGAGATTTAAAGTGAGGACCACATTGTAGTAATATCAAATTGCGTGGGTGATATTCAGTAATTGTTTCCATTTCTGTCCGAGAAACTTGTGGGAGCAATCACGTAGGACAAATATTAAAGTTTGATGGAAATTACTAAGACCCGAAGGCCTTTTTGTAAAGATATTAAGACAGAGAGACGAGTAGATTTCTTACTTAAATAAGGCTTAGTAATATTGTAACTTATATAAGTATTAAGTTAATTTAAAGAATATTAGCCGTTTGCGGATAGGAAAGAATCCCGCGGAAAAGTTATTAACCTAGAATAAAAATATGTCCTAACGCGATTCATTTTCAACCGACGAAAAAAACGGAGGAGGTTCTCAATTCGGCGCGTATATTTTTTTTTTATGTATGACCACGCATAACTTTTTACATAGTGGTCCGATTGTGACAATTCTTCTTCTATTGGAAAGGGTATACTCCCAAGGTGGTCCCATATAATTTGGAAAACAAAATCGAACCCTAAGGGTCGGAAAACAGGGGATGATTGATTGTTCACTCACTGATTGTAATGTATAACCACGCATAGCTTTATACAGAGTAGTCCGATTTTGATAATTCTTTTTTTGTTGGATAGGGTATACCTTGCTAAGTATTATTAGTACATTAAAGCCACAAAAAATTATAAAATAAAAACTTTTTAACAAAAAATTAAACTGCCGAAAAAATGAAAAGCATAAAATAATAAACCTTAAAATTTTGAGTCGGCGCCGAAAAATCAATGAACAAGGATCACTCAAAGCGCCGACTCATAATTTCGGCGGTTTATTTTTTTGTTAAAAAGTTTTTCTACCTCCTTTCACCCGTTAAGGTTAAAAGTTACAGACAGACATACTTGCAGCACACACACAGCTTGCTTGCTAATTACTTGCCTGGAGCTGTGGTGGCCCAGTGGTAACGGCTGCGACTTACGATTTGTTAGTAGGTCGTGAGTTAGAACCCAATTAGGCGCTTTACTTTATGTAAATTATTTCATCACCACTGCTCTCAAAACGGTGAAGGAAAACATCGTGAGGAAACCGGCACGTCTTAGAACCAAAAATTCGAAGACATGTGTCATCTACCAACCCGCACTGGGCCCGCGTGGTGGATTATGGCCCACTCCCTCTCACCAAGAGGAGGCCTGTGTCCCAGAAATGGGAACATTATAGGCTGCTGATGAGACATACTTACTTTCGCATTTATAAGATTATAAATTCATAATATATTTTTCCTACAGACCATATTTCGGCTATGGCGGCCAATCTCAAAATTGATATTAGTCTTCGAGGCGGGAGATATTATAGTGCACAAGACGTGTGTGCGCAGACACCACCGAGGCACTCACTCTTCCCTCACTGTAATAGAGGTATTGAAAGAGGGTATTTTTTAAATAAAGATGGTGGGTTACTTAATGGCATACTCAATATTTGTGCCTGCCTTATACAAATACAAACAAAATGACCGAAACGAAATCTTCAGGGACAACAGACGTGCTATTGTGTTATATGTTAAAGATTCAGTTTCGTTCAGTTTATTTGCTTTTGAATTAGATACAAGACAGTATTAGGTCGTGTTAATATTGTTGTGAGCGTTAATTGTACCAGAACCAGGGTCACGAGATTTGTTCGAAAGAGACGTTTATTGCCCGTGGTTCGACCGCGTAGTTCTACTAGTAGGACCAAGGGTATTTTTCTTTTCGGTGGTTCTACCAATCGGACCATGGGTAAATCAAGTTCTATCAATAGTACTACGGGCAAATTTGTTTACCCGTGGTTCTATTAAAACTAAAATCAGTATTTAACTTCTTTGCATATGTAGGTACTTCATTCGGAAAGTATTTTAGATTTTTTTTTGTATCATGATGGCATTGACATTTAATATTTTCTGCCTAGATTTATATTGAAAGAGCATCATAAATTATTGTTTATATTCTTTGGCTACCTTGATTCTTGTGGAGTATATAGTTGTTGTTTCACAAAGGAAGTAGATTTAGACAGGGATATTTGTTTTATTAATAGAAAAGGTGGTACAGTAATATTATATCGCGATTACCAATATTATAAAATGCGACATTATAAAAATGGATCCGCAGTGTGGCGGTGTTGGTACGTTATTGTTCTTGCTTGATGTTTCACCCAAAATTAATCTGCAGGTTCCTGTAGATCTGCCAGGGTCGCGAGATTTGTTATTATATAGATTAATCGGCTCGCTGGCCTCAGCCACGGTGGCGGGCGTTAAATCCACCTGCTCCTCAGCTAGCAAGCCGCCTCGCCCTTACGCGCCTACGCGGGCTTTTTTTTGGATGGGAAATCATATGAATTCTCCCGCTCTGGGCGGAGCGGGAGGGCGTGTCAGACTTTTACTGAGTAAAACTCACCCGTGTTCCTTCAGTTACCCATATGCCAGGGCCATTTCTTGTTTGAACAATCTCGCGACCCTGGCAGGCATCGGTTCTAGCAGACCCCTTCAGTACTGCTGACGCGGGCTTAGATTACACTCTAGGGGTAGGGCAGACAAGACTACGTGGAGTCAGTTTTGCAGCGATTCGTCTCTGTCACTAACTTTTGTAGCACAACATATCGAATGTTTAAGACATTAATTTTATTTTAAGGTTAAAAATTAAATTTTAGAAAGTATGCCTTAATACTATTATGCTAATAGTCATCATTACACCTATTAAAATGAAACGAATTTAATTTATGCCAAAATAAATTAGCCTTCAAGATCATTATGCCAACTTAAACTGTATGCCAAAAAAATATATGACAAAGTATTATTATGGCAAAACAAATTATATCAAAATAGGTATGCCAAAAAATATATGTATTAGGAAAAATAACATTATGTAAAAAGAAGGGATCCCACCTAATTTACATAGTTAGTTTGTTAGTTTAGTTTTAAGTCAGTTAATTTACATAGTCAATTCGTTTAAATAACAATGTTATGTGAAACCAATAAAACCATTTTCAAATTTAAAAAACCTTTTTCAATCATTTTTAAGTACAAGTAGTACCATGGGCAAAAACATTCATCTTAGTTCTACTCGGCCAGTAGATCTACTGCCAATAAAATATGATAATTTTATAAAAATGGTTCGATTGGTAGAACCACCGAAAAGAAAAATATCCGTGGTCCTACTAGTAGAACTACGCGGTCGAACCACGGGCAATAAACGGAAAGAGATACCGTGGCCCTGGCATATGGGCGGGCAACTAGAACACGGGTGGGTTTTATAGTCAGTAATAGTCTGACACGCCCTTCCGCTCCACCCTGAGCGAGAGACGTCATTAGATTTCCCACCTACAAAAAAAAAAGGCAGGCTATGGGTAGAGGACATCCATGAGGATTTATTTCCTCACGATAAAAAATAGGCTTAAAATACGAAAATAAGAAGCAATAGCGCATCGAGGGATTTAGAAAATAATTGCGTTCGTTTGATGCCTTGCAGCATCGTTATTACTTACTAATTGGTTATGCAATTAATATGTAAGATATTTCAGGATTCACCCTACATATCGTACACTTTAGAAAACACGATTTCTTGTAATTTCCTCTACAGAAAAAAAACAAAGTAATCTCTAAAAAACTAAATAAAACATATAAAAATACAATACTGTACGGAAGTAAAGCATGTAGGTAGTTACATCTTCAAAATGTGTTAAATTAAGAAAAAAATATTTTCGTAAGGTGGATGAGTACGACTCTGCTACTATTGTAAATCTATACTAATATTATAAAGCTGAAGAGTTTGTTTGTTTGTTTGGCTGAACGCGCTAATCTCAGAAACTACTGGTCCGAATTGAAAAAAATCTTTTTGTGTTGGGTAGCCTTAAATAGGCTACCCAACACTTGAGGAAGGCTATAGGGTATATAACATCACGCTACGATCAAAAGAAACGGAGCAGCAACGATAAATGGACGAAAACTGGCAGGCAATTCGATGCGAGGGGAAGGGTCCCCGGAGCAAAAATTGACCCGGTCGAAATCGTGGACAGAAGCTAGTAACTAATAAATGTTAACTAGTGATCGCCCATTGGTCGAAATTCGACCGTACTTCATTTGAATAGAAATACATTATTAAATGAAAAAACATACATAATAATAAATATAAAAAAATTATATGGTTATATTTGACATTCAGTAACACTATAGACAAATTGTTGAACTACTGTGGAGAGGGTTCGCTGGCGGGATGGTGATGGCCAGGACCAGAACGTAGGTGTAATGAGTAAAGAATACTTCTTCAGGACTCTCTTCTTTATTTTCTTAATACTTCTTAACTGTTGGATATGGAACAATATGGAATGAATTATCACAGAAATTTGTTCTGTTTTTATAGAATTTTCCCTATTATTTTTAATTAATTATGACGGTTCCAAATGTCATAATTATGGTTATAATTATGACATTTGGAACAGTCATAATTAAAAAACCACCTGTACAATCTATGACCAGCCTGTACAATCGTGAGGCATACAACCTCTACAGCAGGGATGCACAGACTTATTAAGACTAGGGGCCACTCGGGCAAATTATGAACTGATGGCGGGCCGCCAGAGGTATAGGTAATTAAAGACAATAAAGAATTGATAATAATGTATTAAAATTGAAAAAGAATTTATTAATTTGAAGCGTGGCACTGCATAGTGCTTACAATCTTTTTTATATTTGGCTCAAATTTACTTGTAGCAACACGTAAAACTGCTTCCAAACTTTCGTTTGCAAGGCGGTTTCGATTTTTTGTTTTATTATTATTTAGTATTGAAAAGGTTTGTTCACATATATAGGTAGAACCAAATAAGCTGGCACATTTCAGAGCGTTTATGCGCAACTCTTTATACGTATTTTTATCAATGCAGCGGTAAAAGTTCAGCAAGTCTCCTTCGTTGAATTTGTTGCGTAAATCTTGGTCGTTTTGAATGTCGATAATTTCTAACTGCATTGACTCTGGCGCATTTTCAACTGAAATCGTGAAAGGATTGCTGAATATGTCCAACAGAGGTTTCACTTTTTTAAACTCCGAAAATCTGTCTTGAAAAGATTGAATCAAAATATCTAGCTTTTCTACATAACTGAAATTAATCGCAGATTTGTTGAATTTTTCAGCCATTTTCTTATAATTCGGAAAATGATTGTAATTTCCAGAATTCAATTGCGATCTGAAAAGTGTCAGCTTGCATTGAAAGGATGATACATGAGCGTAGAGCTGGGATATCAGTTGATTTTTGCCTTGAAGCCGTGTGTTCAAGACATTCAAATGATTTGTAATGTCAACTAAAAAAGCCAAATCACACAACCAATCAGGATTTTTAAGTTCCGGGACATCCCTTTGCTTTTCCGCCAGAAATATTCCAATTTCTTCTATTAAATTTAGAAATCGTTCCAGTGTCAATCCACGACTTAGCCACCTTACTTCTGTATAATACAGTAAATCTCCATATTCGCTTTCGATGTCATCCAAGAATTGTTTGAATTGCCTGTGATTGAGTCCTCGTGATTTTATGAAATTTACAGTCGAAACTACCACTTTCATGATATTTTGAAATTCAATTTTTTTAGAACAGAGGGCTTCTTGGTGTATAATGCAGTGAAACTGCATGAGATCTTCAGCATTTATGTTTTTTTCTTGCAGATGCTTTTTCAGCAAAGTAACTAGCCCAGAATTGACACCAATCATCGAAGGAGCACCGTCAGTCGCAACTCCCGATAATTTTGATAAGTCCAAATCAGTTTTTGAACACTCATCCAAAAGTACATTGAGTATATCAACTCCTCTGGTTTGACCTTTCAATGAACACATTCCTAATAACTCTTCTAAGACTTCAAAATCTTGAGTAACACCTCGTATGAATATGAGAAGTTGAGCTGTGGAACTAATATCCGTGGATTCGTCGAGTGCTAATGAAAAAAATTCAATGATCTTAGTTTTTTCATATAATTGTTCCGCAATATTACCTGACAAAGACATAATTCGTCTTTGGATAGTCATACGATTCAGTTGAATTTTCTCAAACTTTTTTGCTGCTTCTGGACACATTTTCTTAGCGGCAATTTCTATGCATTCTTTTACAAAATCCCCATCATTGAAGGGGCGACTTCGCTTTGCTATCATTCGAGAAATTTCATAACTAACTTCTGTAGCTGTTTCTGAATCTTGAATGGGTTTTGTAAACATAGCTTGCTGACCAACAAGCTCCCGTTTTAAAGACAACATTTTTTGCTTTCTTAATTCGCCTGTAAACTTGGTAAAAGTAGGATGCTGCGTTTCATAGTGCCTTTTTACATTATATTCCTTTGCAATCGCAACAGAATTCTTGCAAATTAAACAAACAACTTTGTTATGCGACCATACAAAAAAGTATTTCTCAGTCCAAATTTCTTGAAACTGCCGATTTTCATCTTTAACCTTACGTTTTTTACTAGGCCCTGGCTTGTCCATGTTGCGTTCTAATCCTGGCTAGGATTAACACAGCACCTAAAAACAATTACAGTACCTACTTAAATTACCCATCCTTTTTTAAATTACCAAAAATAATTGATTAAATATGTAGGGAAACACTTATTATTAATAACAGAGTTTTACTTACGATTTCACAACACAATTATACACGGCACTTGACGGGAAATCTACGTTGAATGTGGATCAAAATATATGACACCGGCTAGTCGAGTTAAAATCTACACTAGAACTATTGACACTTCACTCAAATTAAAACCGAACTGTCGGTCGCTGCGGTTAGCGTGGCTTTATACCGCGCGTATAGAGTCGAAAACTGTCTGGAGAAATTTCGAAACCGACTCTGGAAGCTTCGTGTATCTACCTACTCGAGCAATCGGGAATTCGGGACTATTGCTATCTCGCTTGCTCTAACAATATAACCCGTGGATAAGCCGACACCGCGCTGCCGTCGACGCCGCACCGCCCGCGCCGGCCGCGGCGCTTCCTCAAGAAAACGAATTTAACCGAGATCGGCACGAACATTACCGACCACTGTTACCGACGCATGCACGGCGCACCGATAAGCACACTTAAGAGCGCGCGCGCGAGATTCAAATTACTTTTCGAACATATTTTTTTTGGTTTTATTCTGGAATAGAATTCAATATTTTTCGAATGTACGAGAGTATTATTTTTGCTGTCGGCGGGCCACCAGTATTCGACCGGCGGGCCGCATGCGGCCCGCGGGCCGTGGTCTGTGCATCCCTGCTCTACAGTTTGCACACGTAGTTTTGTATGGGGAACTTACTAATGCCATACTTGACACTCCCCATAAAACCACAAAAAATATTTCTTATATATCTAAACTAAATTCCTATCGTCGCTAATACAAATAATATTAAAGATAAAAAATATTCTCGATATGATCATAGATTTTAAAAATGAAATAGGTTATATATCTATAAAACTAATTTATTATCTATGATTATACTTGACATTTGACATTCAGATAAGACTATAGACACAAAATCAGGCTTACCAACTTAGGGGGTTTCCCAAATTTAGGGGATAAATAAGAGGATTGAGATTTTTTAGGGGCGTTCCATTTTTAGGGGTATTCTTAGGGATTTTTTGCCATCTTACATTTCTCATTGTGTTTTTGATTACAATAAAAGTATTAGCGACTTCTAGTACGGTTCCTCGATACTAAGAATGCAGAGTGAATGATTAACAAATGTCGCGTAATAAATATAGACAAATATTACTACTGTGTGCCGGTCTATGATTACTGAACATTCGTTGGTTATTTTCATTATAATTTTTTAGGGGATTTTTTTTAGTAATTATGGCAATTTTAGGGGTTTTTAACTTAAGCTTTAGGGGTAAATATTTCTGGGTGTTGGTAACACTGCACAAAATAATAAAGACAGGTTTGGACTATAAACAAAAGAATATCTATGCATGTGTGTATTAAATACACGGTAATGAACAGTAGTGTGTGTAACGTGTTATTTATTGAAAATAATGTATTTTAACGAATAATTAAAAAAAAATATTAGCATTCGTCACTTCTTCTCTGTATAAACTATAAGTGTGCGAAATTTCATACTCCTCCGTTCGCCCAATTTTCGTAAAAAAGGATCCAAAGTTTTCGCTTCACGTATTAATATATAGATAATAAAATATTTCATTTAGCCCTTCTGCGATCATTTCAGTACCCATAATTGAAGTTAAAATCATTGATAATTTTTTCATAGATATTGCTATGTCATTGTAATGCAGTCAGTTCATCATAGTTGAAAACAATCGCTGCATATTTTTGAAAAACACTTAATTATAAATTCGCTTGAGTGATTGAATGCATCCACAGTTGATTTTTTCACCAGCTCGAATTATGTAAGGTTCCCTTTTGCAGACCACCGTCACAGTAGGTAGGTACTGTACATAATTTTATTACTTCTAATAAATTCTACCTAATTACACTATAACGGGCAATATTTTCTGATAGCAACCAATAAAACGTTTTATTATAAGCAATTTATAATAATTATTCCGCAATCAAGTAGGACGGTAAAATAATTATGTAATTTCAGTTTATTACTTATGCATCTAATGCTGGATTTTATCTGAATATGGAGCTGTGATACTAATTGGTAAAGATTAAGAGCATCTGGATTTGCCAGCCATTTGATCACCAACAAGTTACTAGCACACATCATTGCCTTACATTATCAACTACAATCTGAATAATTTTGAGGATTTATTGCTAATCCATTGTTTCATAAAATCATAAGGAGGCGTCCTTTAATTACGTGAGGTGTTCTAGGGAAGGGAGGGGATCAAGCTAAAGCTTTCCTTTTTTCTTTACTTTTCTTGGCAAATATCACGTAATTATTTTTCTCGCAGAAAACGGTGTAAAATTATTTCTACAATAAAATATGGCCAAATCTGAGACAATAGTACACTGATAAAAAAATTAACTTGACTCAATAGCCAAAATCTTGAACCAAGGATACCATTTTGAAGAAAATGATTTTCTTGAGACAAGAGAATAAATTCTTGAATTAAATTCATTACGGTAATATTCACAAATACTAGTCTTTACTAGTCTTCAATAAAAGTAATAGAACAGATTGCGTTTTGTTTTTCTCAATAATCCAACACGATTACAGCCCAAATAGGAGTTTTGAAGAATCTCGCGTGAGATTAAGGGAGGGGGGAGGGAGTTGAGGAAAATCTTACGATATCTCACCAAGGGTCGAAAAATTCTCAAAAATGCCTCACGTAATTAATGGACGCCCCCCAACTTTGAAATAATCGTCTGCTCAACAACATAAATAACGCAATGAATGTCGTTGAAATGAAACCCATACTTAATGCTAATTACGCCTCTAATTGGTAATCAATAGTAATGAGATAACCCCTAGTCAATATACTTACAAAATTTGCTTAAAAAATGAAAATAGGCATGAGAGGAAAGTGTAGCCTGTCAAGAAGTATCAGGATCTTATGTCCTACCATTTCCATGCCTAGGCGTAGTCATCATAATGCCTAGCCTTTTCACAACTCCTAATGTGGGTTCAACTTCCTGTCTGGCTAACCTGACCAGAATATCTATTTTTACATAGAGCGACACATTATGGAGTTGACTCTCAAAATTCTGAATATTGAAATACGATCGTCTGAACATACCCAAATTAGATGCTTTCCCAAAAGCGTAAACAAAATATCACCTATTCATTTTGAAAATGAAACCTGTTCCACGTCATAACGTTACAAAAGGCCCCGTAAAACCTTTCATCCATATTGAAATATTGATGGATGACTTTTTACCTCGACAGCTACCGAGATTGGAGGATTTAGGATGTCATACATTTTATTTATTGTTACTGCTGTTAGGGAAAATATAATGGTTCCTGTGGTACTAAAAATATTTACGTTACCTGCTGTGTATTTTTGGGATAAGGTTAAAAGTTTGCTACTTAGGGGCCATTCATTTATCACGTAAGACTATTTTCGCTAGTTTTTGACCCCCTCCCCCCTATTATAAGAAAAAGTAAGAATAGGCCGACCCCCTCCCCCCTGTTTAATATTTATTACGTAAGAATCTAAAGGAAAAAATGAATACACGTTGGTTTAATTTTAATGTTTATTTTTCAAAGTAAAATTTTTTTGAAATGTTTATTTGTAATCGCGCGGTTGCCCGCTCTTTTTCAGACTATAATTTTAACTTTGCGCATTTTTTTTTATCTTACATAAGAACTATCGAGACTCCCTCCCACCCCCTCGTAAGAAAACATAAGACATGGCCGACCCCCCTCCCCCCCTAAATCGTCTTACGTAATAAATGAATGGCCCCTTAGTTAAAATAAGAATTATTTGCCTACAAAGCGATTTAAAACAGCATTATCCAATTGGATTATCATCATCATTTCAGCCATATGACGTCCACTGCTGGACATGGCTTGGGTTTGCCATAATCGCCACGCTTGGCTGGCGGGTTGGTGGTGGTATCGCAGTATGGTGGTACAATGCATAGAAAACGCTGCTGCCCATTCTCTATTAAGTCCCTTAGTCGCCTTTTACGACACCCACGGGAAAAATTGTATGATGCTATTTTTTAAGTTAAACTTCAAATGGCTTATAGAAAAAATATTCTATTCTGCTAAAGATTATCTGATTAACACTGACATCTTACTAGGTATTATAAATTGACAAATACCAGGCCACTCAGAAAGTATTGCGAAAAAAAGATTTTTTGGATGAGAGACTGGCCAGTTATAAACTATTATAAAAATAAAGATTATTTATAAGTAAAAATAGGTACGTTCCAATTTCAAAATTTCCCTCCACATTTTTGTGAGCTAATTAAATGATCGTGTCTCATTGGAAAATTAATTTGCGCCGGGAACATTTTCGCACTATGATTTTTTACGATTTCAAGTGTCGCCTGAAACCGGACGAATCATACGATAGACTTCAAACTTTGGGGGATGAAGAAAGAAGTGGTCGCCCTTTGACGGCTGTTACGGAGGAAAACGTACTAGCAGTGAAAAATTTAATCCAAGACAATAGGCGAATTACGTATCAGGAGATTCAACAGATACTGCAGATTGGGTCGGGAAGCCTTTACGAGATTCTACACGTGCATCTTCGCGTGAGGAGGATAGTTTCACGCTGGGTGCCGCACAACCTCACCGATGCTCAGAAGCAGGCCCGGGTGGAATGGTGCCGAGATATGATAAACAAATTTGAGGCAGGCTCGTCTCAGTGTGTTGACGACATTATTACAGGTGATGAGACCTGGATTTATCAATACGATCCAGAAACGAAGCGCCAGGCGACGGTTTGGGTGTTTCAAAACGAACCAACGCCTACCAAAGTGCAGCGATCTAGAAGCGGGGGGAAGATTTTGATCGCGAGCTTTTTCAATTCGACTGGCTACTTCGACTGTTAAATATCAAAACCCAGTATCTGCATAAAACTAAATATCACAGGAGAGCCGAAAAACGATTTCTGTAGGGCTAACTATTGCTCTAGATACTAGATTTCCGACTTTGTGTAACTTCGTATTTGACTCATATCTTGTAGTTTTTGCTAGCCTAGTATGTGAAGCGTGGTCTATAAGGTCGAAAAATGCAAAAACACCCGTTTAAAAAATATGTCAGATACTAGGTTTTGAAATTGAACTGCCGACTTGGTGTCAATCCCTTTACGGAACCAAAGAAGCATCAACGCCGAATGGTATACTACCAAATGCTTGGCAGAAGTTTACTCTGTTGTGAGCAACAAGCGACCAAACACAGGGCTCCGCGGGCTACTGCTCCACCACGACAACGCGCCCACGCACACCGCGCTCAAAGCGAGGGACTTCTTAGACAGCACGCCGGTCAAACGTCTGGGTCACCCTCCTTACAGCCGTGACCTAGCACCATGTGACTTCTTTTTATTCCCAAAAATTAAAAATCAGCTCAAAGGGATACAATTTTCGTCGCTGGAAGATGCGCTGTCAGCGTTCGAGCAGGCTGTAAACGATGTGTCTGCGGCGGACTGGAAAAAGTGTTTCGACAACTGGTTCAGACGCATGAAACTTTGCATAGAGGCTAGTGGAGAGTATTTTGAAAAGATTTAATAAAAAGATATTTACCTATAGAACACTTCTTTTTATTTTCACAAAACTTTCTGAGTGTCCCACGTAAATGCCTTTAATTAATTTAAACACTATAATTTACATATGTACCTACCAATTTTAGTAGCATCATTCATTTAATTAATGTAATAATAATGTTTAATGCTAGTTTAAGCGAATTGTTTTAGAAACTGTTAAACGAAACCCGACTATCTGTGAAATACTACAATTCTTGAATATAAATTAAATTACATTTCATTTCGAAAAAGATTTACTATTTGCTAAATGCACATTTCTTTTGCGAACATTTTACCATTCGAGATAAAATTACTACGATGTTTAAAAGAAAATAATATTGCAGAACTTGACGTTGAAGTCTTTAAATCTACTACTTTTGTTATACTAAGTCTTATATTTACTTTGAAATTTCTTGTACTCTAAACTCTACTTACGGCTAATTTCATACACAAACAAACTTTACCCAAAAACATCTAAGCCCTACAAACTTTCTATTCAAATTGAGACAAACTCCTTTCCTAATACTTTCAAAGCAAAATGTGCATACTCTTACACTTATCATTGGTATATTTCCACTAATACATACAAAATTAACTCTTCGGGCACTTTGATAAGAATTTTAATTACATTGTCAGCAACAAGGTTCCCTAGAGGTGAGATTTGGTTAACAATCTTACTCCTTTGTCTACCTACCAGATGTGAAATGTGAACGAACTTCAGATAGGAGGGTGGAAAATTCTTCATTATTTTAACTGAAATGCGGCGTTTGAAAAAGGTACTAAAAACTGCGTGAGGTGACTAGTAATTTGAACTTTTCTGGGACTGACTCAATTTTTTATCGTGTTTATGAGGAAAACTCCAAACTTTTTATTTTTATTAGCTGTCCCCGCAGTTTCACCCGCAAAATCTCGATCCTGTAGGAATATCATAAAAAGTATTTGGTCCATCCAAATTATGCCACCCCGACCTTTGCTCGGACCAGCCTGCGCCGCTGAGCCTGTAGATTTCAATTCGTCCCTAAATAATAATTATCCTGATCGAGTCCATCGATGCCCTAATCCGAGTTCCGTAGCCCACACGGAGTACCCTTAGCGAGTAGTCGCTCTAGTTTTAAGTTTTTAAGCCCTGGCTGGAGGCCTTTATTTACTAAGGTAGCATCTCTTTTCTCTTATAATATTAGTTTAGATTACGAAAAGGGCCAGCTCTTATGAACGATCTCGCCATATGGATGACGTATACAAAGAAATGAACGTGCCCAGAAGATTCCTTTTTGCTCTTGCTTTGAAGTGATTTTGGTTTTTCATATCTTTACATATATAATATAAATAAAAAGTATAAAACAAAGTCGCTTCGCACATATATACGTGTAGATCTTTTAAACTACGCAACGGATTTTAATGCGGTTTGTATCAATAGACAGAGTGATTCAAGAGGAAGGCTTACAAAAAATACATACGCGAGCGAAGCCGCTGGTAAAGGCTAGTCTTATAATATGGATCATGCCTTGTACAAACAGCTACATTATATGCAATACTTCAGAAATTGTAGAGATACGCAGTTTTTTAATATTTTGAAAATTATCTTAGTGATATCGTACAATGTAATTTTTAAGTATTATTTATTCAAGACTAAAATCATACAGAAAACTGTTATCCCATTTAAAATATGGTGCGCGTTTTAATGTGCTCGGGGCAATGTCAGCAATTTCGCACAGGTGGCGCCAACTATTTTCATATTCAAGAAAATACAGATGTGTCTGCAACAGGTCCATTGTGCATTGAAGTTGAAACATTCACCCGCTGCCAAAATTGTGAGCTGAAATTCAAATGATAAATGACTGGTCGTTCAACCTGTAGAAAAAAGAAAGAAAATGAATTAATTTATGAGTAGGTATTAAAGTATTGAGATACAATAGTAATGCAATAGATTATTTGATACGTTTCTAAAAGCCGGCTCATATTATTATTGCAGGGTACATGTGGAATATTCTTGAGCATACCCGTCGTTTGTTGGTTGAAACGGTCAGACAGGAATACTGGTTTTCAGCTACGACGAAGTCGACCTCAACAGTTGGGAAAAGGTTAGGCAGATGATGTGTTTGGATTTAAAAAGTTCGACAATTGTCCATTGCTTGATGTCTCGCATGCCAAAATAGATTTTAATGGGTTGTCCTATTTTTTTTTTACTTTTACAGTGTTAAATACGAAGCTTTTAAGTTGCCGGGGTCGCGTGATTGTTCGAAAGAGATACCGTGACCCTGGCACATGGGCAACTGATAGAACACGGGTGGGTTTTAGTCAGTAAAAGTCTGACACGCCCTCCCGCTCCGCCCAGAGCGGGAGCAGTCATTTGATGATTTCCCATCCAAAAAAAAAGGCTTTTAAGTTATTATTAGTGTGTATTTGTATGTCTTTTTTTGTAATGTGCGTCTGGTTAGTGCAAAACAAACCATTTTTCTTCCTTTGGAACTGTGGTTACAATTTCTTTTTGTACTATTTGTTCTATTAATTGATTACTTGTCCCAAGTTGGCTGTTGTGTTAGTTGGACCATGTAGCACGGACGTAAAAATATCGCGGTGGGATTTTAGCGCGCAAAGGATTTTCAACTCTCGTTGTTGAACCGAGCATTGAGAATCCGACAAAGTCCAACCCTGCCAGGGTCGCCGATTTGTTCGAAAGAGTTACCGTGGCCCTGGCGCAGGCAACTGAAGGAACACGGGTGGGTTTAAGTCAAAAAAGACTGACCTCCCGCTCCGTTCATATTTCTCACCCAGAAAAAAAAAGCGTGACAAAAACACTGTTCGATTTTTAAATCTCGGCCATAAGCCACTGCTTATGGCCGAGATTTAAAAATCGAACATATCACATATCATCTTCAACACACTTGTTGAAGATCAGAAAAACGAAAAAATCCCGTCGCGATATTTTTACGTGTGAACGTGGACTTGTAGTTAAATTTTACATCTAGAAAGTCTAATATCTACTGGGTATGTACGCTGTTCTTCGTAGACTATGCATCTATTTGTTTCTCTATTAAGTTTCACGGCAAAGTAAACGAACATTAATTTTCCTTAGCTTTACCCAACATTCTAACTGAACGCTAATTATGAAGTATTAAATTACTTCATCGTAACCTCGCTCCATGGCCAAGGTCTTGCTGAACTAGCCTTCCCTTAGAAAACTTATACAGACTGTAAGGGTAAACACCGTTGTCACTTAACCCATGGGTAATTTGACTTAAATATAAAATAACAGAGCGAGTTAAAAAAAAAAAAAAGGTTTTTCCTAAAAAGGTTTAGAACGGATTTTATCCCAGACCGCCCGCAAATTCATGGATATGCGCATCAGTGACGTAATCACTACAACGATCGCCAGCCGTCCCGTCCACACAACACATAAATACACATTACCTGTGATGTAACTTTCCCATCATACTTATCTTGGCTTAGGACAGCCACCTTTGGTATTGCGTGACGAGTCTAAACGTAAATTTGATTCGAAATGGCTTTGGATTCTAAATGATTTGAAAACATTTTGTTTTTAATAAACCAAACCATTGGGTGGGTACTTTTAGCGTATTTAAAAAGTTAGTCACAATTTTATGTACAGTTTAATTAAAAATTAAATTAAATTTACACTGACTGAATAAAATATCAACACTTACCGACCTACATTAACCTCAACACGTGTTCAAAATGGGGTCCGTCCAACATTCTGTTGTTATCGAGGTCATTGATAAGCCACTGCGAAAATACCATCCGTGGTATGCGATCGTTATCATTTAGTTCTTGGACCGGCTGAAATGATATGGATGTTGACGATCGATGAGGAGAGTATTGTCCATAGTGTCCAGTGGGAACATTGAAAATTGAACCGCCGGCACAGTGAACTGGCCGTAGGTACGTGGCGCGCCGCCAACATCGTTTCACGGTTTGGCACAGGTTGTCCAGGGAACAATTCTGCGTACATCCTACGCGCCCCGTTCAGATTATTACCCGCAATGGCGTAAAGCCGAGCCATTTCGGTTCACTGTTCATTTGTGTAAGACATTGTAACACACTCAATTCACGCGCGAGAAATGAGCGACGGACGCTAAGACGCGGCGCTACGTGCGATCGCTAGCGAGACTGCCAGCTGACTGACTGCGGGGTCGCGACCCGTGTCGGCGTCGCGTCGTGCAACGCGGTGTAGTTCCCGAAGTTTGTTGCCCTCGCGCATAGGGTGAAATATTCTTGAGGAAAAATGCAGATTTTCTTTAAAAAAAAAAGTTGTTTTTTTTTCATTGATTTTACGTTCTATTAACGAAACCAAATCACTGGTTTCAAGGATAACGGTGTTTACACTAACACCCAGTATTTTTAATTAATTACTGTTACAGTAAGTCTGGAGCAGTGGTGGCTCAGTGGTAACGGCCGCGACTTACGACTTATAGGTCGTAGGTTCAAACCCAGACAGCCTTCTTACTTAATGTGAATTCGTTCATCACCACTGCTTTCAAAACGGTGAAGGAAACCGGCATTTCCTAGAAAAGAAAATTCGAAGACATGTGACTTCTACCTACCCGCACAGGGCCCGCGTGGTAAATTACGGCCCACTGCCTCTCACGGAGGCCTGTGTTGTCCCAGCAGTGAAATCATTATAGGCTGGTGATGATGATGATGATGACTTCCAATTCGCACTGGACCTGCATTGTGGATATAAATAGCTCACTCCATTACACCCAATAGGCCTATGTCCCAACAGTGGGAACATTATAGGCTGATATTGTAACAGAGACTGATTATCAGCTTTCCTATTCCATTTAGTTTTAATAGACGTGGAGGTTATTTCCAAATGTAGTTATTCCGTTCTGACACCGGTGATGGTAGATATCAGGCGTTATAATTGCAATACCCGCTATAGACTGACTGTTGAAAGAGTTATTGAGGAATTCTACACCTACAACGGCATCTTCTTTCAAAGAGAACTTTTAAAAGCAAGTGCTGGTAAAAGTCAAACGGTAGTAACATTATACGGTCTTTAGTTCCAGAAGTCTTTTGAACGGGAATATTACTTTCTTTTACCTATAATAATCTCTTTTTGTCCATAGATAGTAAATATTTATGACTGAACGGTTCAGTATTCATATCAAAGTGTGAAATCGATTCGGAGTGACAGACTGTTCTGTCGTAAAATGATGAGAAGTATTAAAAAATAATTGGCGAGAGTTTAGTTTTTCCTACTAAGAACGATGCGAGAAGCAGTGAACCGGTCCAAGAGGCGGTGCTTCGGGAGGACTATGTCCAGCAGTGGACGTCTTTCGGTTGAAATGATGATGGTTTAAAATGAAGTTTTCTTTACCGTGGCCTAGTTTTCTGTTTCCTCCTCTGAAAGGTTAAACCTAAGTGTTGAAGTAGTAAATAGTTAATTTAACAATACCCACCTATTGTTAAATTAACTATCATACGGCAAAGTTTCGCAACGCAATAAATGGCCTGTTAGTCTAGTGGTTGACTGCTAAGACTGAGGTCGTGGGTTCGATTCCCACCCAGGACAAATCTTTGTGTGATGAGCACGATCATTTGTTCTGTGTCTGGGTGTAATTTATCTGTAATATGTATGTATTTAGAAATATATAAGTATGTTTTCAGTTGTCTGGTTGCCATAGTACAGGCTCTGCCTAGTTTGGGATCAGATAACGGTGTGTTGATTGTCCTAAGATATTTTTATTTTTTTTATTTTAAATAATTAGTTTCCTTGTATTAAGTATTCATTTTCAGTAAAGGCTCCTGCAGACGCGACTCTAGTAGACTGATTTCCGTGAAGTTTTCACACCTGTCTGCGGGAGCCGGAATACGGTCAGATGAATTGATTGTTGAATTTATGGACAGTTGAAATTAATATAATATATAATAATAATCTTAGGACAACCAACACAACGTTATCTGATCCCAAACTAGGCAGAGCCTGTACTATGGTACCAGACAACTGATAAACATACTTATATATTTCTAAATACATACATATTATAGATAAATTACACCCAGACACAGAACAAATGAATGTGCTCATCACACAAAGATTAATTTGTCCTGGGTGGGAATCGAACCCACGACCTCAGTCTTAGCAGTCAGAATCACTAACCACTAGACTAACAGGCCAGTCTACGGCACAACATGTCTTTTTTTCCACACTTCTCTTTTAGTCGTCATCTCAGTACTCATCTCCTTTCTATCCATATCATAATTTACACCGTCCATCCATCGTTTCTTTGGTCTCCCTCGACTCTTAAAGCCATCGATATTCATACTCAATACTTTCCTCACGACATTTTCATCATTCCTCCGTATAACGTGCCCATAGCATGACAACCGGTTCCCACACAACTGTTAACTGTTCAGGTATCGATGCCACTTGCAGACTTCGCTTTTATTTGCCTAACTTTACTATGTTTGCAAAATAAATCGGCGCCAGATAGTCTAGCACAAGCTGAACGCTTTTAACTAAAAGCGTTTTACTGCAGTTTAATTTCCGTTCAACTTTGTCTAGTACTTACTAATGTAATTACTATTGCGGTTAACTGCGGCTATTTCAATAAACTAATTGAAAAGCTTTGATTGTTTGAGGAACACTTTGTAGGCTTTAGAAAACAAATAAGGATAAATGTGGTTGGTAATATGGAAAGCCCCATTCTTCCTTTGCCCTTCCCATTTCTTCCCCTGGGTGTCGTAAGAGGCGACTTGCTAGAGAATAGGCAGCAGCGTTCTCGATGCATTTTTCCACCATACTGCGATCGCCAACCCGCCTGCCAAGAGTGGCGATTATGCAGAACCACTTTAAAATTTGGGATGGCTTATGTCCAGCAGTGAACGTCTTGTGGCTGAAATGATGATGACAATGAATTATGATATGGGAAGCAGTTTTATTAGAGCTTCAAAACTGCTTCTCGTAGGTTGTCTAATTCGGCGGCGACCTCTCGCGTCCGGCCCTGGTGCGAGCCATGGTACGGAGCGAGAGGGAATGGGAAGCCGTCACCTCCTTCTGCGAAGCAGTAATGCTCGCGAAGGAGGAGGCGGGGCGCGTGAGGGAGTGGCAGTCTCTGCGCTCTCACGTCCCTAGCCGCCGCAGGAGGAGACGCCCCGGGCGTCGGAAGTCGATTGCGGACTCCCGGCCACCGTAGGCGCGAGCTTGCGCGTGGCGAGCAATGGGTAGCTCGCCGCCCGGTAAGGACCAAGCTCGGGTCGACGGCGCGCAGTGTTCCACGCGCGCCTCAAAGAGATGTCAGCAGCAGTGTAGCGGTCTACTAGGACCGATGCCTGCCGGGGTCGCGTGATTGTTCGAAAGAGATACCGTGACCCTGGCACATGGGCAACTGATGGAACACGGGTGGGTTTTAGTCAGTAAAAGTCTGACACGCCCTCCCGCTCCGCTCAGAGCGGGAGAAGTCATTTGATGACTTCCCATCCAAAAAAAAAAAGGTTGTCTAATTCAAAAGTTAATTCTAGGTAATAGCAATTAGCCTTTGCCTGTGATTTCACCAGCGTGGACCTCGGAATATATTAAATATATTTAAAACGTATACGAATGAAGTCGCGGGCACAGCTAGTGCCCGCGACTTCATTCGTATACGTGGAGGACAACAATATATTTGATTTCATGGGTTTTTTTATCTATTTCAGTGGAATCCGTTTTTTTTTTTCTAAAGTAATAGCTAGTATATTATTATCCTTAGCCGCTCCTAACATATAACATCAGCTATGTGCAAGTGAGAAACCCGTCAAAATCGGTACAGGCTTTTCGGAGATTAGCTGGAATAAACAAACAGCTAGACGGATAAAAAAGAAAAATAAGTTTTTGTCAAAAGTACCGTATATAGATCTGTAAAGTTTGGTTGTCTACGGAAGGCAACCTTGATATTGTACTGAAAGGTTTAACCACATTCGAACTCTCAAGGAGATCTAGAACAACCCTTCAAATATTTGAGCAGAGTTTTTTTTCCGGAAGAATCAGTTGATTGTTAGGCGCGGAGCTGTAAATAGATAAGCGTGGAATAAACGAAATAATTTAGAATTACACGCATACAAGCGTTTCTTTAATAGACCCCGTTACTCAAGGGACCTTAGCGGTTCCATAGTAATGACATATGTATGCATTTAGTAGAAAGCTGTTATTTTAACATTACAACAAGACAATTAAATTTTATACATTTGTATGTATAGAAAAGTATTCTTTGTCCTTCCCTAGGATCCCTATCTCCTTGTCAATTTTTTTCGAAATAGGCGTGAATGGTAAAATACAAAAGTAACTCTGGCAGTTACTTTTGAAATTATAATATTAGTATAATATTAGTAGGAAACGTAAAGTAGTTTAATAACAACCCTAATATCTGCATGTCCGGAGTGACTTGTGCACTCAGCTCCACAACAAACTCCAGGTTAACTGACCAAACTTTCAACCACTTCATTAGCATTGAACAGTCATCTATTCTCCTGAGCTCCGAGCTAACACAAGCGGTTCAAAATTAGCTGATAATTAGTTGTATATATGAAGAGCTCTTAGTAGTAGACTGCATTTGACTATTGTTGTTTAAAATGAATATTTCTGAATCGTAGTTTCATCAGCTTACAGCAGTCCACTGCTGCACATGTGCCTCTCTAATTGCACGGCATTCTACTCGATTCTCGGCAACTCTCACACAGCTGGTGGGTGCTATCAGTCACCCTGCGAAGATCGTCGCTACACCTAGCCTGAGCGCGTCTTACCTTACGTTTGCCGATTCGTGGTCTCCACTCCAGAACACGTAGGCGAATAATCACCGCTAAGAGAAATGTGCCGTGTGGTGTCGGACGTAAATAATAGTACAGTCAGTTTCCTGCATTACCTGACCCTTTTTCTTCATTTCTTCGGTATAAGAGGGGTCAGGTAACGTAGGGCACTGACTGTACCATCCCATATTTTCCTGTGTGGGTGTCGTAAGAGTCGACTAAGGGACTTACAAGAAAATGGGCAGCAGCGTTCTCTATGCATTGTACCACCGTACTGTGATCGCCTACCCGCCTGCCAAGCGTGGAGATTAGGGCAAACCCCCATATTGGGGGAGGCCGATATTCAACAGTGGACATCTTTCCGTTGAAATGATGAAGAGAAATGTTTAACTAAGCTAAGTCTGAACAAGAATCTTAGACTTGTAAAAAAAACTATTTCTCACCCCAATCACCCGTATGATCATAGTTTCAGCAACCAAATACCTAGCCATCGTTACTGACAACGTTAATAACCATACGTTGGCACATAAAGCTGTTTGACAAAGCAGCTCGATGCTATAAGCTAATTATAATGCCGTCAAAGCTATCAACGAGATAGTTTCAATATGCACCGGCCATTAAAGGAGGCTCCCACGCGACGCTGTGATTAAACCTATTATCGATATAATACTGATGGTTATAAAGGGCTTGTGGCTTAACAGCGGCATGCATCGATCGATCAGGTTAAGCTACGCTTGCTGCGGTTGATCCGTGGATGGGTAATTATTATTAAGCCGTTGCTCCTGCCTGTTATCCGTAGATCTTTGACAGTCTCTGGGTGGAGTGGAAGGGCGTGTCAGACTTTTACTGACTAAAACCCACCCGTGTTCCTTCAGTTGCCTATGCCACGGCCAGATATCTCTTTGTGGCGTGCGTGGAACAGAACACGCCGTTGACCCGGGCCTTGTTCTTACCGGGCCAGCTACCCATTCCTCGCCAGCGCCTACGGTGGCCGGAAGTCCGGAATGGACCCCAACACTTGGGACGTCTTCTCCTGCGGCGACTAGGGGCGTGAGGGCGCATAGATTGCCTCTCCCTCACGCGCTTCGGCTTCCCATGCCCTCTCGCTCCGTACCATGGGCTGGACCAAGCCCGGACGCGAGAGATAGCCGCCGCTGATCGCCTCCACGAGGACATGGCTGTGCTCTGCCCAGGCAGGGCACACCTGCACCGTATGCTCCACAGTGTCCTCTAGGCGATACATGCAGCGTTACGCAAGCTTACGGGAACTTTAACCCACTCCATTGTGCCGTGGGTGACCTTGATCCTTTTTATGTGTCTTATATTGTGAATTCGTGAAAGAACACGTTTCACTGTCGTAACTCCAAGGTATCACTAAATTGGTATTGTAAAGCAGTGGTGGTCTGTTAATAACAAGCTGTTGGACTTACAAGCTGTAGATCGTGAGTTCGAACCCAAGGCGGTTTACTTTGTGTAAATTATTCCATCTCAAAAACGGTGAAAGAAAACATCGTGAGGAAACCGGCATGTCCTAGAAACAAAAATTCGAAGACATGTGACATCTACCAACCTGGGTGCTTACTCTCGAATATAATTCCAATAGATCGACATTGGAATTGTCAGTCAAACGTCAGGGATTGGCTGGACTCACTGAGTCTAGCCAATCCCTGACGTTTAACTCAACCAACTGACGTTTGACTAATGTCGATCTATTGGAATTATATTCGAGAGTAAGCACCCTGCACTAGGCCTGCTTGGTGAATTACTGTACACTCCCTCTGACAGAGACGAGGCCAATGTCCCAGCAGTGGGAACATTATAGACTGAATATGATATGATATGAGGTATTGTCGTTACTCACATTTTAATACATTTAAAGTTGCTATTATTAATGTAAAATGCCTAGCCTAATGTGCCTCATAGGCTGAAAGAAAGATACATTACGCTCCTGCGAGCTGCGTGCTAAATAGGCAATTACATTTAGAGTTTATTACAAAATTATAATTAATGGTAGAACCAGTGACAGATGGTGCTTATGTTTACATAAATCGTAACATCACTCCGAACGGTTAGGCAGAAGTATACCTATATTACACATAAGTTTACGCCATTTATGTTTGAAGTCATATGAGGGCGAACCTGTCGCTATCAACCAGAAACAAATCTGACTCTGGACTGATACTAAAAAACTCCAGAATGAAAACCCCAATAACAGTTTGCCCGACTCAGGAATCGAACTCGAGACCTCATGCTCGGCTATAGCGTTTGTTAGTAGTAAAGCATGGTTTTTTTTTTTGGGTGGGAAATCATCAAATGATGTCTTCCGCTCTAGGGTAGAGCGGAAGGGCGTGTGAGACTTTTACTGACTAAAACCCACCCGTGTTGCTTCAGTTGCCCATATGCCAGGCCCACGGTAACTCTTTCGAACGAATCTCGCGACCCTGGCAGGCATCGGTCCTATTAGACCCCTTCAGTATTGCTGGCATCTCTTTGAGGCGCGCGTACTTTACCTCTCTTATCCTCTAGTGTTATTTCGCAAAGCTAGGAGATGAAGTTGATTGAAGTGAGCTGTCAATCCTTCGATGCGATGACAGTGAGATTCCAATGCGTCAGATGAGATGACAGTTCAATTCAGTCACTTGAAACTAGACTACAGAATAAACAGACTCGAGCTCTTTAACCCTTTATAAGGCAGAGAAAACTAGACATGGTATAATAATAAATTCTTAGAATCTTTATAATTAAATTTTTAAGTATTTTTTTAAATTGGGAATTCGATGGGATATTTGCGGAAATGTACCTATATTACCTATATGCTATCAAAAAAAATAAAATCGTTTTCAACAATTCAGTTGAATAAAACAAATAATTTTATTAGTGGCATGTGGCCTCTACCTTAAAAAGGGTTAAATCATCGTCATTATCATCAGTTCAGCCGAAATATTTCCAATGCTGGACTTATGTCTCCCCTAAACTCCGCCACTTCGACCTCTGTGCTTCTCGCATCAGCAGTAGGAGGCCTTTTAACTCTACGCGGTCGCCACTTCAAAACCTTTCGGCTCCATCGTCCATCTGTTCTGCGAGTTATGTGCCCTGCCCACTGTCACTTACGTTTGGCAGTAATTTTTTATAATGGTTTACGTGTACTGTTTTTAAATAGTCGCAGAATGACTGAAAAAGAGTAACATGCCGTTCATTAATCAAGTTTTCTCTTGGCTTCATTTTCAGTCGCCAGTCAACATGTACAAAGTTGATTACGAGTTTATAACTGAAAAACATTGTTCCCTAGTGTTAATCAATCATATATCGAACGTTATTTACGTGCGAATAGTGACAAAATGTCTGATTTGTACTGACAGTGGAAAATATTGCTACCTACTCATAATTCTTCTCTATTAGTTTAG
Organism: Aporophyla lueneburgensis; assembly: GCA_932294355.1. NCBI lineage: Eukaryota > Metazoa > Arthropoda > Insecta > Lepidoptera > Noctuidae > Aporophyla > Aporophyla lueneburgensis. Next base: position 5,179,371 of record OW028737.1, read on the forward strand.
TCTTGCATCATCTATTAGTTTAGTCGTCATCTTGATAGTTACCCTCTTATTAACCGACTTAAAAGAGGAGTAGGTTTTCATTTCGTCGGTATGTTTTTTTTTCTTTGAATGTCTCGCAATGTGGATGGATTAAGAAACTTATTTCCAGTGGTTTTTTTTTTCAATATTCGCCATATGTTCTTACACACAGTTCATCCATCTATATTCGGGTCTTCCCAAACTCTTATAGCCATTCAAATTCATACCTACTCAAAACTTTCCTTGCGACATTTTCGTAATTTCTCCGCATCACATGCCCATACCATGACAATCGATTTTCAATTAAAGTGCCTACTATTAATTGAATAAATCCGAGATGTTTAGGCGCTCCACCCACTGCACCGCGCTCCGTCGCGTAGCGCGGGGTGGCAGATTTTACCATTGTATGCAAGTATCTCAATTTATATAGAAATCACGCCTAGCACAACACACTGCCGACGCGGAAATGCGCGGGAAGGCGCCCCGTGCGTTGTACGTCGCTCCGCGCACCGCGGCGGCGCACTATGGAAAATATAGGTCGGTATCGGATCAAAAATCTGTAACTTCATGAATTTTTGTTGTATCGTGATGAAATTTGGCACAAATATGCAGCAAGGTTCGGAGATTCGACCGATGTGTAGTTTATAGGGTTTTCTTGTATATCTATGTATGTTTTTTTGCATAGAATGAAAAAAATGGGAAAAAATCACGAAAAAAATAGTTAAAAATTTATTTCAAGTGGAATACAAGTTTATAATGACTAAAAAGATTAAACCATGGTTAATTACAACAAGCAAAGTAAACAAAATATATATATATGAAAAAAAAATACTAAATTAAAATCATATTACTAATAGGTACATCCTATACTCTGGCTTCAGGAAATGATGTAGCTAGGTACAAATATAAGTAATAACTAAATATAAATATTATTTTTAACTTATACCACTTCAGGATCAGGGTCAGTAAATGTGGGTTCACTTTCAGGTGCCACGTTTAAAAGACTTAGTGCCTCTTCTTCAAGTTCTTTCACATTTCTTACGTACGGTTTTCTCAAACTTGTTATATATGGATCTGACGTGTATAAAAGCGTTTTAAAGACATCTTCATTTGTAGCAGATCGGGAACATTTTCTGGCATGATGAAGTCGTATGTTTCTGTAGTCTTTGTTGCGAGACTCTTGTGCGTCTTCCGATAGCTGTCCAATAGGAAGCACCGCAAAATGTTTGATAACGTTTTGCCCGTGTATGAGTATTTTATGAACGGAGGATGGCATATAATACCAATCGTAATTACTTACATAGATTCTTGCAGTTTCTATTGCATATTCCCCAAATTTTTCAGGGTCGATCATCATTCCAGAAGAAAGAACTTGCAAGATAATGTATAGGCGTTTAATCAATGCCTCATCTACACCTGTCATTTCCGATGAGCAAGTGCTATTATAGAAGAATCTTCGTGCGGTATTGCCATCGTTCGTATTCCCGCTAACTTGCCGAGGTTTGTCGACGATTAATCCCAACTCCTCCCTGAAACGTTTTTGAACAACTTCTTTCTTTTCTTTTTTTAATCTCTTATTTTCCTCAGTTGAAGCAGACCAAGTCTTAAACGAAAGATTATAGGAAATATGCAATATCATTTCCATGCAGCGAATCCAGGCGTGTAAGGTGGACAATCCGTATTGGTAGGCGTTTTCGTTTTCGGGTCTGGCAGTTACTTTCGATAGGTCATTCATTAGCCGTGGAGTAGCCCCACATATCGTGCATGTGGAACCAGATGGAGTATCTGTAAGGACCTGAGCCACCTTTCCATCGATCATCGTTGGAAATAGTTCATGCTTCACATTTACTACAACACCATCTTTGTTTATAAGTGATGCTTGTGCAGCCCTAATTTGTTTTTTAATATCATCAACAACTACCTTGGTTTTTTCTGGAGTTTCCTTACAAAACTCAATAGAAATGGGTCTGCAAAAACGGACAGATGAAGGTACCGGATTTTGCCAAACAACGGATCCCGATTGCACATCAACTAATCTGATGGGGACTAATGAAGTGATGAACAAATTGGCATCTGAAATTGTTTCTGACTCTTCTGCAAGTATTTGCTTGTATTGGCTTTGACCAGATGAACCATCACATCCCCATTTAGAATAAAGGATCAATGTTCTATGTTGTTTTTGGAAAACAGAATCGATTTTTAAAATTCTAGCAGCAGTATGATCCAATAAATCTTGTATATTAATCACTTTAGCATAAGTATTCGTGATTTCGATTGTAGAAGATGGTGGATAACAGGATCTTTTTATTTCTTGTATTTTGTAGTAAGGCGGGAATATACAACACTTTCGTTCGTTGGTTAAGTTTTTCAGGTACATATATTGTGCTTTTGTTAGATCTAAATCTATAAAAGCACTCAATGCTTCCGTATCGGAAAGAATCTTCATCTGGTCTGAGTCGTTCCACTTACTTGAGATATCTAATTTCTTTTGAGTGTCAGCGGTTCTTAATTCTTCGACAAGATGAGCTTCTGTGTACTCACGTAAAGCCCGTAGTCCCTGCAGATAGGCGTTTTTTATATGCTCGAAGCCATAGTCTTGGAGTAGAAGAGTGTTTTTCCTCTTCTTGGTAGATTCTGAGGAGTCTCCATAAGCCACGCATGCTCGTCCTCGTTGGCCAGATGTTGATGGCGTAGAATATTGTTCAGAATCCGGTAAATTTAACGAATACCTTGAGTCCAACCAAGTACAATACTTCTGTAAAAATGTTTCTTTTTTCCGAGATGCCAGGGCCCAGCGTTTGTTGAAAATAGGAAGAATGTGCCTTTGTATGTCACTAATTATAAAACACAAGTTGTTTTCAGAAACATTCAGCTTTTCCACTAAAACTTTGGATAATGATTCCATGGTCTTGCCGCCCTCTATATAGGGGATTATGAAGTCTCGTTTGGTACAGCTGAAGGAAGACATTTTAACACTTCACAATCTGCAGAAATAATAGGCGTAGATGAGATTTGCTTCACTTGAAGTTACACTGATGTAGATGGTTCGAATAGTTTTTGCTTCCCTTTAAATACTCATTTTACAATATCGAATTGGTACCTACATCATTATTATCTTGTAATTTCCCACGCAAACCGAGTGCAAATTTGATAAGGTCCCTTTGTTATCACGAAATAATGAAGAAAATATCCAAAAAGTTCTATATTGTTCATGTGAATGGTGTCAGTGGTAAACCGCAAAAGATACTAATTTTCGGGTTCTGACTTTTATCAGTTTTTTTCTCATATCTTCTAAAACCGCAAATATCCGCAGCTGATTTTTTTTGCATTCTATTTATGAATAGTTAGACTACTAGTCGACGCAAAAAGTAGCGCTTGGGCAAACGTGGGTAATACTGAAAACCTTCGACGAAAAAACATACAAGTGAAAAAAAAGGTATGTCACTTTTTAAGTAATTACTGAAATATTTTTCTTTACTTTTAAAATCATTAAGCTGTATCGCAAAAAGCATAAAATAACCTTTCTAAAAATGTATAATACTGCATATCTGTACCAAGTATTTTTTTCACAATATGGTATTGAAACATGTATACGCAAAGACTTGAGTTTGGCACTTCTGTTTTCTATGTATTTCTATCTAAGAAAAAAAAAATAATTTCGCGTATTAAGAAAAAAAATCGTAATGAATATTATAATTTGACTATTAGAAAACCTAAAAGAATAGCCATATTAGCCAAATTATGATATACGTAAAAAGCATTTTTGATATGCGCTTGTTCTACCATTTTCCATAGTGCGGCGGGACGCATCTTCAGTGGGTGAACCGCCTTATTGATATAAAAATCCACGTTTCACATGAGGTTCGGCTTTGTAGAGCATTGTCTCTAGTGACTCGTACTTCTGTGAATTTTTTTTTCTAAAGACTCAATTTATCATAAATGTATAGCGTTTGCAAAGTCAGCCTATAATGTCCCACTGCTGGGACACTGGCTTCCATCTTTCTGAGAGGGAGTCGGCCGTAAACCACCACACGGGCCCAGTGCGGGTTGGTAGCTGTCACATGTCTTCAAATAATTGGTTCTAAGACATGCCGGTTTCCTCACAATGTTTTCCTTCAGCGTTTTAGGAGCAGTGGTGATGAAATACTTTACACAAAATGAAACATTTATTCGGTTTCTCTGACTGTACCTTCGTTTAATAAAAGTTTAGTAATATAAGGAAAAGGATTAATAAAATTAATAACCGCTATAAAATATAAATGTTACAATCAAAGTTTTAAAGACTTCCTCTTTAGACTACCTATAGTATTTTAAGACCGGTAATATTGATATTTTATTAGTTAAGGAAATAAATTTTAATTAAATTAGTTCTTAGTCGTCTGTACTTATTAATTTATGATTAATAAGGAAGTGAGTTAATTGTAAGATTCGTTTAAGGGGGAAGCGTCAGGGTGGTTCAAAACGTTCTCTTACGTTTTCTTTGTATTGCAATTTGCAGGTCCGTGCCAGGCTGTAGGTATGTTGAACAAAATATGAATCGCGTCAGTAAGATGTATTTATAGAATTATGTTCATTAAAATCACCAATACAATCATCTATCTAAATTCATATAATCCCATTGAATGCCTATTTCGTTAAATATTTACAGGGTATTACATTCTTTTAGCAGAAATAAATCATCGGTTAATATACTGAATAAATTACAGGAAAGTCCTTAAAGATTTATAAAAAGTAATATTACCTTAAAAAGAAGTAAGTCAAATCCTTGAAAGGCTTATTCCATTCCCAAGTTAAAACGTTTCAAATGAGTCCAACACCTTAATTTCTCGTGTGTAATTAAGTAAGTACTTAATCGTCTATGGCGTGAGCGAACCTTGGCACCAACTCACACTCTCGCAGACCGCGAGCAAACACTTGAGTTTGTGAGGTCCGATGTTTATTTAATTTGTACCTAAACGTCTTAATTTGTAGGGTTAAAATACCTTTTGCTAGGGTCACGAATTTTAAAGAGTTACCGTAGCCCTAGCAACTGAAGGAACACGGGTGGGTTTTAGTCAGTAAAAGTTTAATACACCCTTCGGCACCGCCCAGAGCGGGAGACGTCATTTGATGATTTACCATCCAGAAAAAAAAGTCTTATTTACAAAATCAAAATCAAAAGTCATTTATTCAAACTAGGCTGAAAGTCAGCACTTTTTGAACGTCAAAGTTACACAAGACAGTCCCCCCAAAACGCCCGCCCTTCGACACTTCCTAGTGCTGTAGCGAAGGGCGGGCGTTTTGGAGGGACTGTCTTGTGTAACTTTGACGTTCAAAGTTACACAAGACAGTCCCCCCAAAACGCCACGCCGTACATTTGAATGCCGTCCTTAGCTAAATGATATCATTAACGTGTTAAATTCTTTTGCAGGTAAGCAATTGGAGTATGGTCTGTTTATCTCTACAGGTCCCTTGAAGGATTACTAAGATTCAGGTATTTATTAAACGCACATAGGCTTAAAATACCTTATCAGTTTTTTTTCGTTTAGACTTTACATCAACACGTTTTTGTGGTACAATGCTTAAGGAACGGTTAATCTTACTTGTTCATTGTAGTTTTTGGTAAACGACCATGTCTGGTCTGTGGCGAAATCTATAACGTCACATGGGAACCAGAAATAACCTTACCTCCCTTTTCTTTGGGGGATGTGGAAATTGACACCCTGTTTCCTCTTACCTCTATGACTTATTATTCATACTACTTGAGCTATAGTCTGTGCCAGATGTAAAAAAAATATAAGTCGTCGATACCTGCCTACCAATGTATTCAAATTACCGTTTTGACCGTGCTAGCGACATTTTCTTTACATTTTTTTCGTATCGTTTTAAAATATTTTAATACATTGGAAGGTGGACAACGACTTTTATTTTTCTCTTATCTGGCACAGACTATGGAAGGTTGGTATCAAAACTAGTTATAATGGATAGAGAAGCTATCGTAAGCAAAATTCTTGCTCCATTTTAGAAAGAATTAAAACTAAAGTTCGCTGCAGCGTTAAAACATTAGTTATGTCGTCTAACCAAACTATTAAAACATGCAGCGCTAGATCGCTTACAGAGTACAGTTTTCTCGCGACCAAAACGTCATAAGCGCCGAGTATTTCATGGCGCTTACGCGTTTTGTCCAACGTATTATGACAACATGATGCCTCTATAGATTATACACCGCAGAAGAGATACAGCTACGATACCGCTTTTGTACCTACAAAACTTCATTAGAGTAAATTCACACTCTATTTCAAAATAACTGTTAAATAAATAAAAATAGTAAAGTACAAAACTAAAAGACAATGATTTGATAAACGTTTATTTATGTTCAATTACGTCTACAAAAGTCTAAAATAAAATAAATTAAACTCGGACCTCAGTGAGGCTTCCATACTTAAATGACAAACTTTGCGGTTGAAAAAAAAGGTAGTTATTAATGAATATCTCAGTTTCCTTCAAATAGGATAAGTTTTGTCAGTTTCTGTCTTTTTACACATTGTAAATAAAACGATAAAATTACCGATGACACCTGATGATTCGCTGACATTTCTTGATGTATTTTTGCAGTATCGAAATACGCACGTCGTCATATTTTCTGAAATTTGTCAAACATTCGTTGATATTATAATTATACTAAAAAGAAAGAAAGTAAAATAATTATTAAAAATATCAAACTGGTTATAAAACAATTAAAACACTTTTTAAAAACACAACGTGAAGTCTAGGTTCAGACGTATAATTTTACCTACAACTGGTTTTGTAATCGGACATCTGCATGTTTTAGTCTATGATTATATATGGCGTTGCATTTAAATGAAGAACATCTGGTTGACCGAGCTTTGCTCGTAATTTTTTGGTAAATTGTGTTTAAAATAATAAGTTTATGTTCAAGTTGATTATCGATAAAGTTGGTCATTGAAAACACGAAAAACGACATTTTATATAAATGAATCCTAGCTAGATCGATTTATCGCCCCCGAAACCCCATGTATACTAAATTTCATGAAAGTCGTTGGAGCCGTTTCCGAGATTCAGATTATACATAAGTATATACTTACTTGTAAAAAAACAACTATTGAGAAAGCAAGTAAGTAAAATAATTTATATATATATATATATACAAGAATTGCTCGTTTAATTTAAATGAAGATTTATCTTTTATCTTGTGGTGTTTATTCACTTGAACAACAAATTATTTTACTTACTTGCTTTCTCAATAGTTTATTTACGTCCAGGTTCCCACTTTAATTCGAATTATCGTACTTTAATCTATTATGAGCGCTGCTCCGTACACGCCCACGCTCCATGAATGTCAAAGTCGCACTAAAGTAAGGTGTACGGATTGCAGTACAAGTTCATTCGAACAGAGCGAGTGTTCGGATCGCGAAATCTAGTGCGTAGTACATATATATCGGATGTTACTAGTAAATCCAGGCCCCTTATTACGAAGATCAGATTTAAACCACCAAGCCAGAAACTCAACCTCCATAGAAAAGGAAGAATCCTCTGACGAGACGGGTGTCATGTCTGGTGGGCAACTGCCCGACGATTGATGTCGGGACGTTGTATATAAGAAAGTTGCTCGGTAAACTCTGCTTGCGCGTTGCAGGATTTTGCATGACGTCAGTGTGATGCGTGGCTAGCGGTGTAGATTCCGCTACACCAGTTTTGAATTAAGAACACAATACGTAAAGAAATGCAGTTCTTTTTATGAAACTGACAGTTTAGTCCGGTGCTAAGTTGTCATTTTTGTATCAAGAACTTTACCCAAATCGAAATAAAGTTGGAAATGCAATAACTGGTTCAGAGCTTAAGGCTAGATCTATTGTTAGATCGCGATTTGTAATAAGGTGGAGAGAGTTTGGTGTAGTTTTAAAATGATCAGCGTTCACAATACAGTAAGTGCTTCAAAAATTATAACTACCTTTCGTTTACAAAAAAAGTTCCATAAATCTTTTTTACTGTCTGTTATTTTTACGGGTCTTAAGTACCGAGCGATGCAAAAAGATCGTAAAGCGATAAATGCGTCTGCGCAGTTTACGTGGCTGAGTAAAAATGTCATTATTGCGATTACTATTCTGTATGCGTTCCGCTCCTACAAACAAGTATTTATTTTGTTAAAGTAAAAGTAGAGTATGTTCAGAATTATCTTGGCCATGACTTGGGGTTTCTGTGTAAAACAGCTATCAGGTATCGAACTTAAACTCAAAGCACGTACCGACGCCAGCACATAAAGCTACTACAATCTGTCAAATTTATTTAATAGGTTTTCAACTGTATCGCTTAAGTATAAGGTTCAAGATTAATTGGGAAAACTTGACAGTTTCGGGTAGCTTGATGTGCTGGTGTTTGTACATATGTCAAATACATAAAGTACTGTGTGAATGAAATATGGATAGAAAGGGGGTGACTACTGAGATGACTAATAGAGAAGTGTGGAAGAAAACATCATATGCAACAAGAAGATAATGTTGCGCCGACCATGAATAAATTAAGGTGAGGGCTGGAGATTGACAACATACACTTTTGACTTGCCAAAATGTCGGTCAGAAAGATGAAGATAGTTGTCCGTTCCAAAGCGTAGTAGGTAGAGGGAATGGATTTTTTGTCAATCATAGAAATTCAAGTAATCGTTTTTCTAATGTGATTTATAGTTTTAATCCTTAAATATCTTACATATTATTTCCATAACTAAATGTCAAATAATAACGATGCAGCAAGGTATAAAATTTCTTCCCGTGGGTGTCGTAAGAGGCGACTACGGGAGTTACTAGAGAGAGAATGGGCAGCAGCGTTCTCTATGCATTTTACCACCATACTGCGATCGCCAATCCGCCTGCCAAGCGTGGCGATTACGGCAAATCCCCCCAAATTGGGGGAGGCCTATGTCCAGCAGTGGACGTATTACGGCTGAAATGAGGATGATGATGAAGGTGTAAAACGAACGCCATTATTTCACCGCAAAACTTAGTTTTCAACCGACGAAAAAAAAAACGGAGGAGGTTATCAATTCGACGCGTATATTTTTTTTTGTTTTTTTTTTTTTTTGAAAATTTGACAGTTTTCGTTCTGTACATAGTACCCACATATCAGGTTTCCGTTTATGCGAATCAAATTCATCTTTACATACTAAATTCAGAAACTGCTTCCACGTTCCACAAACTTTTCTAGCTTTCAGCGTTTACATAACTGTTTTGAATGCAAGGTCAGCAATTTAAATCTGAAATACAGGTATAAAGCTGTGCTATTTTCGCGCGATCGATGTCAGTCGTGTGCCAAGATCCGATACCATATGTATTAAATTATGCATTTGTATTGATTCTGAAACTTCATAATGGCCTTGATGTATTTGTGAAACTGTCTTTTATTGCTCTGGAGGAAGATAAGTTGGTTTATTTACTGAGGAAGATATAGTCAGCTGTCTAAAGTTGTGTAATATAGGGTAAGTCCGGGGGAGATGGCCGTAGTTTTTGTTAGACGCTATAAAAATAAAACTAGTGGTAACTTTATCTTGTTTTTAATTTCAAATGAGTCTTCAATCTTTTAACTTCTAAATAACAGAAAGCAATTAACAAATTTTAATCAAATAAAATAATTATAAAAAAAACATTTTTAAAACTGTCGATTGGCCATCTCTCCCGAGGTGTCCGGGAGAGATAACCATAATAGTAAGGGGAAGATGGCCAGTAGTTTATTCTACTCTCTTTTTAGTTTTCTGCTTCTCATATCTTCTCTTTTTTTGCCCGTATTTTGAACACATGTTGTCAAATTCGGTACAGTTCTTATAACCCCAAAATGAGCAAATGACACACTGTATCCAGTCCTCAATAAGTTGGGTATTGTAATAATTTTCCCCATACCCAGCACAGTTGTCTTGTTCATTTTCGATATCAATATCTGAATCGCAGAGTATTGGTTCTTCATCGTCCTCACTGCTTTCTGAAATCTTTCGAACAGCCTTTCGTTTTCCAGCTACCATAATCTTCTCAGTCTTATTCTCTTTTTCTGCTAAGTATTAATTTTTCTTTTTAAATTTTTGTTTTCTCTTCTTTGGCACTTTTTCTTGTTCTTTGTTTTTTCTTAACTCTATATGACATTCAGAAGTTAAAAGAATGCCCACTTGCTTTATTTATTCATTTAAACTTCTCGCACACAAAAACGTACAAAGGCGGACTTAATGCCTTAGGCATTCTCTACGAGTCAACCAAGGGTGGTGAAGATATTAAATGGCAGGTGCTTTGGTTGAGAAGAACAGTGATTTGCTTTTCCCGTTTTCTAGCTTCAACAACTCTCTGTGGTATTAATGAAATTTCACGCACAATATAAAATATAAAATAGTTACAAAAAAGAAAAATGCACACGTACAAGGTAACTAAAAGCCCCGTTTTTAAGTTAAAAAAAAGTTGTACAAAATATTGTACAACTTTTTTAACCTGAATATGGGGCTTACAAGACATGGATAATAATCCATGTATTGTTGACGTCACGGCTACGGACCAAAGCCATCCCATCCCCGTCTCAGTCCCGTTCCGTTCCGTCTCCATAATAAGGCCATCTAAACCGGATCGCTTATGGCCATCTCTCCTTATTTGACCAGGAGAGATGGCCATATCGAAATAAAATTGAATGAACCCGCATTACTTACAATTTTGAGGTTAGAACGCAATAAATCAATCATACTAAAGAAGATAACACATAAAAACCACAAGTTTCCAATGATTTTTTTTCACCGCGACGTAAAATGTGAACCCACTGAAAAATTTTTATACTTTTGAAAACAAATAACGAGGTTTTTACTTACTTTTTGATTTAATTTCTGTTTAAATTCGCACCCACTGTTAGTGGCCTCCGCTGACAGAAGCGTACTAAGCGACAACTGGCACCGTCTAGCTATTAGTTCTGAAAATAATTGAATTGGCTATCTCTCCCATACGGCCATCTCCCCCGGACTTACCCTACTAATAGCAGAGCTGAAGAATTTGTTTGTTTATTTGAACGCGCTAATCTCTAAAACTGCCGGTAGGATTTGAAAAAATCATTTTTAATTATACAGCCCGACTCTTGAGGAAGGCTATTTAACATAACGCTAGCGTCCTTAGGGGCCGATCAAGAAGAAAAAACTTCAGATAGAGAAAAAAAAAATGCGTGGGCAGGCGATAACGTGCGATGGGGTGGGTCAAGGGAGAACAAGACATCACGCACACGAAGTTGCGAGCAGAAACTAGTAAATTGTAAATAAAAAAATATCTCGGTATTTTTATTTTCAAGGCTTAACTGCTGATGCAATATTGATGGAATTTGATACGGAGATAGCTTAAACCCTGAGTTTAGACATAAACATTATGCATACATTAAAAACAAATAATCCCTAAAGTGGCGAAATCGTGTGAAATGAAATGATAATTTATGTAAGTAGATCTTTTAAGACACTTCGACTCGTACATGTCACTATTTTAAAACTATATAGCACGCTTTTAAAAACAATTTAGGTGCGGGCTGCGTGCTCATTACGTACGGCGTACGTTTTGCCAGTACGCTAGCAGTGCACGATGGTATCATAAAAATGAAATTCACGGCTTAAAGAAAGAAATATAATCTGACTTTTCCAAAGAACCGTACAAACAATTTCTTTTATCAATAAGACCTCTAATAAAAGACGGGAAATACTCCAAAATTACGAGCTACCAAACAAACGTTACAAAACAAACATTTTCCGAGGATATTGATCACTTCTGCCAAATATCACAAAATAGACAAGTACCAGAAGGTCAGCTTGTACTATGAAAACTCACACAGACACACTTCATGTACATAAGTGCAAGCGCACTCACTCTCTCGAGTTTTCCATTAAATTGTGTTAGTTTCAGATCTCCTTACGAACGAATCTATGTGCATGTGCGCCAGTTTTTAATCGACTTCGGTATTTTATGTATCAAACTCCATGAGTTCCGATTTTCGTGTGTTGTTTTTGAGTAAACATTAATAAAATCGGGTTTCAATAGAGTTCGTTTATGTTGATGATGTTGTTATCTTGACATAGTAAGCAGTGCTATATGATAAGAAGAGTAAACTAAAAACTTTTTACAAAAAAAATCCGAGTTAAAAACAAATGCAACTCCCGAAACTAGAAGGTCACAAGTGCGGTTCGGGCAAGTGCTGTTCAAATCAGTGCTGTTAGTGGAATACCTCTAATTTTTCACTTTGTAGTCGTTTCTTTCTTTTACGTCGATTCCATTCTTTTTCACTCGCTGTATGAAGGCGTCCTTCTGGATTTTCCTATTCATTCCGTGCGTTTGCTTTCAGAGCATGAACCGAACGATCCCATCATACAAATTGATCCCCTGTTCGGGACTTCGGGAGTTATTTAGAAGCTGGTTGAATGGGTGCCTATTACGAGTACATTGGGTCTAAGGAAGGTTCCGTGTACGTTAGGAGAGGGTAGTTTTGGAATGACGTGATCAGGATGAGAAAGATAAGGAGTTTGTTATGAGATGTCGTAGAGATAAAGAGGAAAATGTGGTTTAGAGGGTAGATATCAGTCGCGGAATGACAAGTTCGTTTTGAAGGGATTAAGTGGTGGTCCAGTTTTATCTAATTTTTTTTTTTACCTTAAGCGAATATTTCTTTCATAGGCCAATGAAGATAGTGATTTATTCTTTTACAGTAAATTATTTTTCGGACTCAGCAAGATTCTAGCTTAATAAAATTGTCCACGTCTATAGTGAATTCGTGTGAGACTCCGAAGCGATTTTTCAAATCCGACACTGTGTTATGGTTATTGATGAATAAAACCATTCTATGGAACTGTGGCCATGGGCGAGCCATTAATCATGCACAATCACTTGTAAAACTGGGATTGAAGGCAGGTACTCACTGTTCCTCACCGTCGACGGCTTTTCGATGGCACCACTCTAAAACACAGTCCAGGGACGTCCCTGATTTGACACTTAACACACTGCCTGTCCCCGTGTGGTGCCGGACATAAAGAATAGCATCACCCCATTTCTTCCCGTGGGTGTCGTAAAAGGCGACTAAGGGATTTACTAGAGAATGTGCAGCAGCGTTCTCTATGCATTTTACCATCATACTGCGATCGCCAACCCGCTTGCCGAGCGTGGTGATTATGGCAAAGCCCCCCAAATAGGGGGAGGCCTATGTCCAGCAGTGGACTTCTTGCGGCTGAGATGATGATGACACTGCCTGTCGAGATATTAGTGCGATCAAATAAAGAAACAAACTCTTGACCTTTATTATAATCAGTATATGTAAATGTAGATTTGAAAAAAAAATGTCACTTAAACGCCTAGATGGTATAAACAGGCCTTTCGAATAAAAAAATATTGTCAAAACTGAAAATAGTATTTACTTAATATAAAGTTAACAGTCTCAAAATTATAATAATTTTATCTACATTTATATATAAAAGGAGGTCAAAGATCATAGGGCGTCTAAAAATTCAACAAATCTAAAGATTTCAACAGAAAATATTTACTAGATTACCTTACGACCTAAAAGCGCGTTTGAGTACTAAAAGCTTCATTTACTGTGCTGTAGAATTTACGTAAATAGTATATAACGAAGGTCTCATATTCTGAAATGGAGCGCGATGAATGGGTCGACGTGTAGCCACTAATACGGCCACAATTTACTCTTTTCAAAGGACTTTTGGTGTTGAATTTAACATGGAAAATGTGGATTTATTTTGTCCATTTAAACCTTTTTCGAGTGTTTTTGGAGAGGGTTTTGCTATTACCAGAGCTGGATTAATTTCAAAAGACAATATTCAATAATAAGATCACCCTTCATGCTTTATTTTGTACACAGATTATAATTATAAAAATAGCGTTACATTATTAGAAGGTCAGGCTCTGATCGTCCTTACTATAGGTTAGGTATACAACAGGATGTATTACGTTGTTAGAATATTTATTTTACGGTAAGCTCAAAGAACGAAATCAGTGTAAAAACAACTTCGAAATTTTGGGAAAATTTGATTTTCCGGAGTCCCAATTTTCGTTCAAGGTTAAAATGTCCAATTTTCAAAATGTCTAGAAAGAAGAAAAAAGAAAGAAAATACGTTTATTTGCGGCAAACATGGCGCACAGAGAGACCAGAAGCATACAAAAATAAAAAATAAGGTGTGGGAAAACTTGCATCACCTCCACGCAAAACGGCCATCACTCAGCATAATGCTGTGACCCTATGCGAGATAGAGCACCAGCGCTGGTTTTCAATGACAGCCGGCAGTCTAGCAGTCTCTTGGAAATTTTGGGATTTGGACATTGAGACCCTGATCGTCTTTTTTCTCTGCGTTATATTATGATGTCCACGTTCGCACGAACGTAAAAATATTGCAGTGATATTTTTACGCGCACTGGATCTTCAACACACTTCTTAGCACATAGAGTTGAAAATCCAACAGTGTCTTTTACGACACGCTGAGATGGATGCATTCTGTTGAATTCTCAACTCTAAGTTAAACACCGACAGATGAAAATCCAGTGAGTAGTATATTTTTACGTCCCTACGAACGTGGCCGAAAAGTGATATAATATCTTGAACAGCGATATATACCTTAGAAGAGTTATCCCAGTGTCTGAGGTATATTCAGGCATACGACAAAATGCAGGTATCATTAAAGCCACTATGCACTCCAGTAATGATACGTTTTGTTCCCTCAACTGTCGACTGCCGCGGGTGTCGGGAGGCTTAACTACACAGAGTTCAGTGGTAGGAAATAAAGTAAGATAAAAACTAAAATACCAGCCTTTTATTGTCCCAGTGCTGGGCGAAGGTCGCATTCATTCATGCCTTCTCTTCTTATAAACAGAAGGCATGAACACTGATCGCCACACTAGCTCCATACGGATTGGCGATTACAGACTGCATAATAACTACCAAACGACTTTCGCGTGCCTGTAAGAAAAAAAATGGATTTCATGGGTTTTTTTCTTTTTCTAAAATAAAAGTATCTGTATCTTAAAAATCTATCAGCGAAAGTCCCATCAAAATCGGGCCAGCCGTTTCCGATTAGCCGGACCAAACGGACAGGCACACATAATATACACACAATCAGCCTATAATATTTTCAGTGCTGGGTCACAAGCCTCCTCTCAGTAAGGGGGAGCGGGCCGTAATCACTTTGTCACTTTGTCCGCAGCTTGATGTCAGGCCCAAGCACCAAAGACCATAAACAAAAAAGCCAATATTCTCTAAAATAAAATAATATCAACAACTAAATTTCATGATTTAGGATTCCTTTTGATAACAGATTAAACCCGATAGGCTTTCGGAAAACCGAGTAAAATACCTATTAAAGTGTATTATAATAAGCATTAAAGATATTCACTCTCCACGATTAACAAAGTCAGATATTTATTCATTCCCGAGACGGTGAAGAGCTCAATAATAAAGAGTCGTCTATAAAAGAGATATCAAAGAGGTGGAATATCTCTCTTTTGAAGAAGGTTGGGAAGTTACCGACACGGGTTTCCTTTGTAAAAGGCTTGGTTGATTAAGATAATACTTTCTTTTATGTTGTCACTTGCATTTGCATTGTGAAATGGATTAAAAAGGTACTTTTGAACTGCTGTTTGCTTGAATTTTCCGTATAATAAAAAGGCCATGCAGTGAAGGCCTAGTGGTCGTGGGTCCGAACACAAGCAGGCACTTTACTTCGTGTAAATTATTTCATCACCACTGCTCTCAAAACGGTGAAGGAAAATATCTTGAGGTAAATGGCATGTCTTAGAACCAAAAATTCGAAGACATGTGACATCTGTCAACCCGCACTGGGCCCGCGTGGTGGGTTCTAGGTCACTCCCTCTCTGTGAGAGGAGGGCCGTTTCCCAGCAGTGGCAGCATTATAGGCTGCTGATGAAGGAGGCCAAGATTAGGCGTAAACTAGCAAAATAAGATACTCACACGAGCGTCTCATACTAATTACAATGAGGGCTCTGAATACATTCAACACAGGTGGTATAATTGCCATTTTTTGAGACCACACTTCACAATAACTCATGATGATTGTATACATATACATAGTGGGATCGAAGTGCAACCTGAAACCATGCATTCATGTCGTCGTGTGTTCCCCCCCCCCCCCCCCAGCAGCGAAGATTTTTTGTCGGTTATAAATGTTACCACGTCCTGCTGCTGCAGCCTTCGTGCCTAGTGCAAAGTATATGGGGAATTGAAATTGACCATTTTTACGTGTATGAAACATTCATAAAACATTTGAACTTGCAATTGAACGTTTCGTGGACCCTTAATATTGGAACAAATACAGCGTATAATACTAACCATGAATTCAGCAGATTTGATTTTATGCTGCAGCAATTAGTATACTTTTGATAACCGGCAAAAAATGTCTACTCTAGGGAGTCGAAGGGAAGGTCTAAGGTTTTCTAAACGGGATGTGTAAGGGTCTAGGCCCCTAGGGGATGGTGAAATGCTAGTTTGCGAAAATTTTATTCTGTAAATAGGTTTCCTGATTTATTGGAAGTGTCAACAAAAATAACGACTTCTAGCCAGTATGGGGATACTGTACGGCTATTTATAAATTGCCGTAGCAAGTTTAAAACGGTTACCTTCAACTGTATGGATTGTCACTACGGATTATTTTGATACCAACTAAAAACCAAAGCTATCTTTGCATCATCTCAAAATTACTAAGCAAACATACAACCACAGGAGATCTAGCTGCGATCAAGTCAAAGCTCAGAACGTAATTATACACCGTTAGTCGAATACAGCTTGCAATTAAGGATCAGAATCTGTCGTCGACATTACGGTGAGATTGATAGTATTATGATAGGAGACACGCGATTTTTGCATTAATTGCTATGTTGGTAGGCGTGAATAGAGATGGGAATTCCTTGGAGTGATATGAAGGTTTAGCACGCAAGTCATGTGCCACATATGTTAGCGAATTTAATGTGTGAGAGTTAGACAAAAGGTAAAAGTAGCATTTGTGGACAACATAACATCACGCGTAATTCCGAAGGGTTGGGTAGTACACTCATATTTCGCCAGTTTTGCTTACGTCATATGTAATCCGGACTTGATACGCGACTAGTCACTCTCCACTCTGGGATAGACATGCGCAAAACAGTGCCTTTCAAAGTAATGTCATATGGCATGACATTTCGTCCCGAGTAATGTTTCATTACACCATGACTCCAGACATGACGCGAGATGACGCACCACGCGCGATGGTTTTTGTAATGAAATGCCGCGTTGTAAAAGATATACATCATTACATGAGATATCGCATTACCTATATTGTGATGTGATGTGACATGGGTCAAACGCAATGCGCCCTCGCTTCGCCGGAACGTATATTTGATTTTGTTTCATATTCAAATAGTCGATTTTCTTTCATATTTAACCCCTAATATAAGGAATAATTGAATTAAAACGATAGACATGGTTTGCAATCACAGATATAGATAGACCTAGATAACGCGAGAGCAACTACTTCGCGTGCCTAGCTTACGTACAAAAATCGTAAGTGGCCAATTTCGCGTTCAGTCTGCATCGGAGCATAGCGCTAGTCGGACGTCAGTTAAAAATTTTAAAATGGTTAATTGTGCTGTTATAAATTGTAAAAACTGTACAAATGCGAGGAGAAAAAATAAAGTAAACGTTTCCTTCCATCGGTAAGTCATTTTATGATTAATATTATGCGTAATTCATTTAAAAAACAATTATTTTTAATCTAATACCCCCAGTAATACCTGGTAATACCAAATTTGAGAAAAACAAAACATTCCTATTACATTGTAGCTTTTAATTGGAGCGGTCGATGAGACGTTTTGTTTTAACAAGTAATGAATATCGAAACAAGCGATACTATCGTATATCGTTTCGGTTTTGTAGTACAGGGACTTTTATCATTTTTCTGTCAATTTTAGCGATTAGTGCTGTTCATCATATGCAACACAAATCGATTCTCAAGAATCGATTTCGGAAACAGAGGAATGATTTTGTATTATTTATGTACTTATTATGTACAAAATTTTAATAAATAATCGAAACATTTCGTGTTTTTTTTAGTTTTCCACATGAACCCAATTTAAAACAAAAATGGATTGAGGCGACGAGAAACAAAGATTGGTTCCCAACAAAGCATAGCACTATTTGTTCAATACATTTTGAGGAAGCAAGCTTTGTTGAAGAGAAAAAGCAACGAATATTATATATTAACAAATTATCACATACATTGCCGGATATGTAGTAAGAGCAATACAAAATAGTATCAAATGCGACGAATGTATCAGTGCGTTGTCTTTACATGAAAACAAGGACATTGATCATACTTATGAACTTGTTAATTTCAATAATTCTCTGATTTTGTTGTTTTTCTTCTTATAAATGCGCAAAAATAGAAATAGGTTGACCCTTATGCCCGGTACAGATTGGTGAAACGTAACATTAAATTTTACATAAATGAGCCGTCAAATTTATGCAATGTAATCTGAAATATAACACAATAACTATGCGAATTTGTTTCAATGTGTGTTGAGTTTCATGTTACGTTTCACCAATCTGTGCATTAGTGACAAACAAAAAGTAAAACGTACAAAAAGTAAAACGTACTGAGATCATTATCATACCTTAATTTCAAGGCATAACATTTTTACTTACTGGTATGCTTACTTACTTAACAAATAATCATCTTGAATTTTAACAAAAATAAAGTTTTATAATAATTAGCAATTTAAACTTAAATAAACTTTTATAATAATTAGCCATTTAAACTTAAATTAACTTATAAAAATAACATTATTTGGCATTTTGCAACTACTAATTTGAAATTATAATTATAGGAACTCTAGTTTCTTCTAAACAGGGCGTTTTAAAAAGATTCAGATTTTTATGAGATCTTGAATGCTTTATACTGTATACCTATATAATATTGGAAAATAATTATATTATTATCTTTTTGAAACACCCTATTTTTGACTTTTTTTTCTTCAGTGATATTTGCGCCATAAAAATCTTATTTATTTTTCAATTCTTCGAAACCTTTTCCGACGTCAGATGATGAGATATTATATTCCCAATTTGACGTAGTACGACCGGACCCAAACATTTTTTTCAGATCAAAATTAACTTTGACATCTGAAAGTATAGTCACTTTGGGTTCTATTCTGTTTTTTATGCTGGTATTTGACTTCACAGTACATGACTGCTCTAAAGGATCCGTGTCATTTTCTAAATTGTGGTCAGTAATCATGACGTCATGATCGTTTTCATTAACATTCACGTGGAGGGTTTTTTTCTGCTTCTGCCTACGTCTGTAATATGCTCTCGAATTCTTACGCCATTGATCTCGCTGTTTTTGCTGTTCATCTATGCTCTTGTCCTTTATACCTATAACATTAATTTTTCTGTTTATCTCATTCCTCTGTCTATCTCATTACTCTGTCTATCTCATTACTCTGTCATAAAATCGATTTGAACGATTCTTAATAATGCTTTAATTATACTGTACACAATTACTCAATAAATAGTATTCGTATAGTAATTGAGAAATGGTATATATACAAAGGCGAACTTTATTCAAAATTGAGTTTTCACCCAGCAAATCTTTAAGTGATAGAAAGAAATGAAAAAGGGTAGAATCCCGTTGCTTCTTGTAAACACCAGAACTACGTGTTTATAATGGTAAACTTACTTGAAATTATGGCAAAGGTATCCAAAAACTAGCACGTCGTCGGAACGCGGTCACTACAAAGACTTTCAGTGTACTGCTGGCCGGGTGAGCGCTGGCGCACGGCGGGGGTAGGACGAGGGGGGCGCCGTACGCGGCGGCGTCTTTGAATCGATTTGATTTTCCCATCACTAAATAGTGCTTGTGACGTCATAATAGGTAGTCAAAAAATGGCACGCTTGGTTTTCATACAGATCGTGATACTTGCGTTATCTAGGTCTATCTATATCTGTGTTTGCAATAGTGATTATAGACCATGTCTCGAACTGTCATAGTGTCATACAGTTCGATTCATGATTTGAAACATCACGTAGGCAGTCCGCGGTTTCAATAAAACGTAAACCTTATTTGAATAACAATACGGTTCTAAATAATAGTTCACTTATCTCGCAGCCAACCGACTCGGGCATGTTCCTTCTCGCTTGCGCACACAGCAAAGATTACCGAGATATTACGAAGCTTACGAACACCGAACAGCGCGCCGCACAGTGTTTTATGAAGACGATTTTTCGGACATTGCTTTTTTATATAAACAACTGATAGTTTAAGTTATTTCAATGCAATATTTCGTATCCCCATTTCTCTAGTATGTTTAGTTTATGAGATATAATTTTTTGAAAATCGTCTTTTTTACAACCAGGTATTTAGAAAAAGAATCATATCTCTGAAACTAAATATGATACGCAATTGTGACCTAAAAAACATCGAAGGCGTTTTTTATGTTGCATATTTTCGAGTACAAATAAATTTCGGAACTTCGTTAGATTCAGACCTAAACGAGGTTTTCAGTTTTTAGTTTTTATTTTTTTTCTCAGTAATTCCGTCGTATTTGGAAAAGTTATTTATACTAAAATTAGGCCCTTTATCCTCCCTACATACCACAAAAATAACACATCCTAATTGCGTGGAATCTAGAAACCACAACATTTTTAAGTTCGATCCGTATTCTACGTCGTTAGGGTTGTCACGCGATCATATTATATTACTTCATATCCGGATCTGAAGTTATGTCTATATTTATACCAAAGTTATCCACACAATCAGAAGAATCGCCAAACTTAACGGGCAGTGGGCAGGGCACATTTACATTTTAATGTAATTTTTGATTTTCAGAACTACCTCCAATAGAACAATTCAGGGGTTTTTAAAGATCGTATGGAGGAATCTTATTTCTTAGGTTAATAAACTTAAAACTTAGCACAAATTAAAATCAAAATAATGATTGTCATTGCCGATTCTGTTGTACACCGAACTAAACTATCTCTAAAATTCCTTACTTTTGGATATGAGAATTGTAACGCTATTCTGCAAGAAAAAATCTCTAAACTTAAAAATTATTTGGCACGACTAAAATCGAATTTGACAATCGCGACTCAACGAGGTATTTTTTTTTTCTTTTGGCTTCGCATCGTGGTACTTGTGCGCTAAGCAATGAATTTTTTGAGAGACGAAGGCGCGCGCTAGGTGGCAGCCTGGACGTGTTTTATATGAAAATATTCACTTTTTGTTTGAAAATTATAAAAAAATATTACCCACGTGTTGAGATTTAAATGTGCAAAGGTTTTAAAGGGGGTCGAAATTTTCATTATTTTTGTGATAGGACACGCCATTTTCGAGATATAAGCAAAAGAAAAGGAAAACAAAAAATACAGTACTATCTTTGCCCGTAAAGGCGAGTCCTTAGTGTGAATTTTAGTTCATGATCACTAGTCTTATTCCACACTTTTAATCGCGATTAAAAATAGTCAGATTTAGTTAAAATAAATGATTAAGTCAAAATTTTTGGTGAAAACCGTTAAACTCAGAATAGCAAAATTGACATTTTCATTAAACTAATAATTCAGTGCAATCTTGGTGCTATCAAACTAAAATATAGTTAAGTTGTGTCACTTTTAGTCTATTTCAGAACAGAAAATCGTTGTTTGACAGGGATAAACCAAATTTAAGTGATTTTTAGTTTAGTTTAGAGAATTTTGTGACAATAGAATCGGCCCGTTATTCGTTTGTCAAAACTACCGTCAAAATTCAGTTTTAAAGGGTGTTAAAGTTTTTATGCAAATATGCGCGAACGAAGTTGCTGGCCAAGTGTAGTTTCAGTATAAATAACTTATCCCAATACTACGGAATTATCGAAAACAAAATAAATAAAAAACTAAAAACCTTTTATAAGTCTGAATATAACAAAGTTCCTAGGATTAATAGTCGAAATGTTAATAACCAATACGTACCATTAAATAAAAATTGAGTCATCAAAATTCAGATTAGAAAGTGACAACCCTAGCAAAAACAGTTAATTTGGAATAGCTTCTAGATTCCACGCAATAAGGATGTGTTATTCTTGTGGTATGTAGGGAAGATAGAGGGCATAATTTCAGTATAAATAACTTTTCCAAATACGGTGGAATAACCGAGAAAAAAAATAAAAACGAAAAACAAAAAACCTCGTATAAGTCCGAATCTAACGAAGTTCCGAGATTTTATTATACTGTAAAATATGCAACATAAAAAACGCCATCGATGTTTCTAAGATCACAATTGCGTATCATATTTAGTTTCAGAGATATGATATTTTTTCTTAATACCCGGTTGAAAAAAAGACGATTTTCAAAAAATTATATCTCAAAAACTAAACATACTAGTGAAATGGGGATACGAAATATTGCATTTAAATAACTTAAACTATCAGCTTTTTATATAAAAAAGCAATGTCCGAAAAATGGTCTTCATAAAACACTGTGCGCCGCGGCCCGCGCGCCATGTTTTAGTGTCATGTGCCATGGTTGATTGAATCGAGTCATGTGTAATGCTACAGTACGCGGCCGAGATATATGACGCGCAATGCATCACTCGCATTACTTACACAAGTCTACTCTGGGAGTCGTCTGCGACATCGGCAATCGGTCCCTCGACAAACATGGCCAGCCCACAGTCACTTCAACCTGCTTACTCTGCAAGCTATGTCCTCCAGTTCTTTTACGGATAACTTCATTTCTGATTTTATTCAGTTACTCCGAGCATAGCCAGCTCCACAGCGGTCTGAGCGACCTTAAATCTGTAGACCAGCTCAACTGTCATTTTACCGTGGCCCTGGAATATAGGCAATTGAAGGAACACGGGTGGGTTTTAGTCAGTAAAAGTCTGACACGCCCTTCCGCTCCACCCAGAGCAGGAAACATGATTTGATGATTTCCCACCCACAAGAAAAAGCTCAACTGTCAATGTCCAGGTTCGGGCATCGTATGGTATAAAGGGCAGGACGCACTGGTTGAATAGAACCCAGAACCATGTGAAATTATAAGGCATTACTTTCAACACAAATAAAACAGGATCTTCTGTGGGGAATCTATACTTAATATTATAAAGCTGAAGAGTTTGTTTGTTTGTATGTTTGTTTGGTTGAACGCGCTAATCTCAGGAACTACTGGTCCGAATTGAAAAAATCTTTTTGTGTTGGGTAGTCTATTTATTGAGAAAGGCTATAGGATATACATATAACATCACGCTACGATCAAAAGGAGCGGAGCAGCAACGAAAAATGGACGTAAACTGGCAAGCCATTCGATGCGACGGGAAGGGTCAGGGGAGCAAAAATTTGACGCGGACGAAGTCGCGGGCAGAAGCTAGTATTCCTATAAAAGTCATTAAAAGACACCGTAATAGAGGGGATGGCACAAATTGCGGCGCACCGCACACCTGTGTTGCTGAGTGCAATTGGTTCCGCGCTGCACGTCTGAAAAGAAATGAGAGATGGGAAGCTCTTCCCTGTAAATGTAGGACACTTATTCATTACTCGTGTGCACAGAAAATATACTACGGAACACGAGGCCTTCAAGTACAGACAGCAAAAAAATTGTGGCTGTTAATCAAATGCTTATACGTCATCATCAGCATTTCAGCCATACAGGCCTCCCCCAATTTGGGAGACTTTGCCATTATCGCCACGCTTGGCAAGCGGGGTGATGGTAAAATGCATAGAGAATGCTGCTGCCCATGCTCTAATAAGTCCTTTAGTCGCCTCTTACGACACCCACGGGAAGAAATGAGATGGTGCTGTTCTTTACGTCCGGCAACACACGTATACCTATTTATATTACCACTCATTATCCACACTATATATATATATAATAATATTATAAATGCAAATTAACTCTGTCTGTCTGTCGGTCTGTCTGTCTGTCTGTCTGTCTCGCTTTCCTGCAAAAACTACTGAACCGATTTAAATGAAATTTGGTACAAAGATAGTTTAGAGCCTGAGAAAGGACATAGGCTACTTTTTATCCCGGTACTATGTTCCCGCTGGATAATTTCCGACCTCCACGCGGGCGAAGCCGCTGGCAAAAGCTAGTCTTTCATATAACAAAAAACAAGCAGTTTACAAACAAATTTTACCGATTGAGAAAAACCTAGAAAATAGTGGTTGAATTTGATGTAAGAAGTCCCAAAGCCGACAAGTAAAAATAAAGATCAATAACCAGCGATTTGACATGATTATACATACTAGTGATCGCCCATTGGTCGAAATTCGACCGTACTTCATTTGAATAGAAATACATTATTAAATGAAAAAACATATAATTATAATAATAAATATAAAAAATAATTTGGTTATATTTGACATTCAGTAACACTATAGACAAATTGTTGACGCTGTACTACTGTGGATAGGGTACGCTGGCGGGATGGTGATGGCCAGGACCAGGACGTAGGTGTAATGAGTAAAGAATACTTCTTCAGGACTCTCTTCTTTATTTTCTTAATACTTCTAAACTGCTGGATACGGAATGAATAATCACATAAAGCTCTGTTTTTATAGAATTTTCCCTATTATTTTTAATTAATTATGACAGTTCAAAATGTCATAATTATAACCAGCCTGTACAATCAGGCATGTATGTTCCAGGCATACAACCTCTACAGTTTGCACACGACACTAAGTTTTGTATGGGAAACTTACTAATGCCATACTTGACACTCCCCATAAAACCACAAAAAATATTTCTTATAAATCTAAACTAAATTCCTATCGTCGCTAATACAAATAATATTAAAGACAAATATTCTCGATATGATCATAGATTTTAAAAATGAAATAGGTTATATATCTGTAAAACTAATTAATTACCTATGGTTATACTTGACATTTAGTAAGAATATAGACAAAATACTAAAGACAGATATTCTGCATGTGTGTATTAAATACACGGTAATGAATAGTAGTGTGTGTAACGTGTTATTTATTGAAAATAATGTATTTTTACGCATAATTAAAAAAAATATTAGCATTCGTCACTTCTTCCCTGTATAAACTATAAGTGTGCGAAATTTCATACTCCTCCGTCCGCCCAATTTTCGTAAAAAGGGATCCAAAGTTTTCGCTTCACGTATTAATATATAGATGTAGTTCTGATCTTCATGGTGTAATAACGGAACTTCACCAGATGTTTTGACAGCTGTCATTGTGACAATGTCTTACATAACTTTGTCTTGTATTTACGATTTACTTGTAACCCCAATACCACAATGTCAGATCATTATTAAAGTTATTTTTAATTAAACTATTAACTGTTTCATTAATTACTACGAACAATATACATGTTAACTATGTACGAGTATTAGCCAGACTTAACTGCATATGACACAAAGAAACTTACAAATGGGGGCACAAAAGAATGGTTCGATAACCTAATCGAAAACTAGTTCATTTATTATTAGAATGCGGTAGCTATTAATTACAGATGCTAGCTTGAGATGAAGAGGAAAAACCGCCTAAGTGCGAGTCGGACTCCCACAAAACGTTTCTATACCACCAGGCAAAGACACTGAAAAATAAATCATTTCTCGTATGGATACCTCCTTTAACTTTTAATGTTATTTCATTTTTGTGATTTTTGCTAGGTATAGAGAAATACCTACACACTTGTCAACTACCTACCTATTACGGTTTATGAGATATAGCCCGCTGACTTACAGACAGAGGGACAGCGGAGGCTTAGAGGCTTAGAGGACCTTTTGGGTATGGAACCCTAAAATCTAGGAAATAGGGGTTACAAATAATGGTTAGGTAATCCAATCACAATTCCAAATCTTGTTCGAATAGTTCTTGCTTCTGCGCTCCGTCACCATTAACGCAGATTAAGCAAAGAAAGCGCTGAAGAAAGCGCTTGATAAATGAAGCGAACCCTTGACTAGTAGACCACGCCTTTCTGAGTTATCAGTAATTATCTAAATATTTTATATCCTGCGATAGATGTCGTAATTACAGTAGAAACGTATCCGACAAGTTGACGAGAATTTCTAGCGTTTATGTCGTAATTGATCTCGGAGCTAAACGATCATATTTCTGGTAGTTATATGTACTAGTGGCTGTCACAGTTATGGATGGGGCAGTTGAAGAGATCAATCAGAATCTAAATAATTTTGAAGGATATTGGTAATCCAATGCTTATATGTTCGACAGATTTGTGTGCTGAACAGTGTAAATAACGCTATGAATGTTGTTGAAAATAGGTTGACGTACCTTTGATAGGATTAGTTACCGGTAACTTGAAACCTTTAACGTCGCGTCTGCTTTAAAGTTTCTGTTGGTCGTGAAATTTTATTCGAACCTCAAATAATTGCCATTTTGTAACACTAAAAACATTATTGACCACTCTAATGTAACTATTGCGCCACTTTTTAAGTGTCTCTGGTTTTAAGAAAAAGTTATATAGAGGCTTATAAGTTCATAATTAAAAAAAAAGAAAAAGCATCTTTAGAAGGTTCAGTGTGATCTTAGAGGATCAGGTTTCCCAATATTTTATACTACTAATTACACAATTGACATCTATGTCTGTTCTTTAACCTTATAATATATTATGTCCGCACCATTAAATTTAATTAGCTTCTATTAGCGTCAATTTAGTCCTACCAAGAACTCTTTAAAATGTTCAAAGTCACACACAAGTTAGACTTGCAAACCAACAGCAATCTTCTTTTAATTAAAAATACAAGTTTCTGACAATATTTATCTGAGCCAAAGGCAATGTGAAGACTAATAGCGTCAAATCAATATACAAAGCTCTTCTCAAAGAGAACGCACTGCTCAAAGAAACAATGCAAGCGTTATGATTGGCTGGGAGCCTGAGACAGCAGAGGGAACGTTCTGAGGAGCTGCATTCTGTATATATGATTTTAGAATATACGGATATTCTGTGTATTTATTCCGTGCAGTGCCGGATGTAAAGAATAGCCCAACCCCAATTTTTTCCCTTGAGTGTCGTAAAAGGCGACAAAGGGACCAATGTCGATCTATTGGAATTATATTCAAGAGTAAGCACCCTGATCTCAACGATCCTGTTACTAATAAGTTACCCCTGGTATGACTGGTTGTCAGAGTTTCTAGCTTCTGTCGACCGCGACTGTAAATGTCCACTTCTCAAATAAAATTGTGATTAAAAAAAACTGTGTGAACAAATATAAAAACGTTGATTGAGTCAACAGGGGAAAAGTTTACAACGCAATCATGTGGCGGGCTGTAGGATTGGTCATCAAAGTGGAACGACTCGCGAACACTGACCACGCTCTTTTCAGGTTTTAATTGGATTTTTTAACACGAGTATTTATACCGTAGTTTATTGTTGGAGTCCACAGACATTATGAATGATGGAATTATGAAACACAAGTGTAGTGCTGTAGTGCAAAGCATTTCCTTCTTCTTATCTGTGTTGCTTGCTGTTGGTAACTTGGTAGAAGACCGATCTTAGCATCTGAGAGAACAGCCGCACAGGTCGATTGATCAGGTTAAGCTTCGCTGGCCGTGGTTGGTTCGTGGATGGGTGACCATGTTAACATATCAGAAATCTTCCGTCCCTCGGAAGCATGTTGAGCCGTTGGCTGTCATAGTCGTTACGGGTCGTCCGAAGCCCGATAATTGAACAACCAATCTTACCAAGATTACCCAGTAACTGGGTTTTGTAGTCATCAGAAAGGCAGTTACTTCATGTAAAGTCGTTAGATTGGAAGCTGTCCCCTACATACTTGGGAAAAGGCTAGGGAAATTAGGATTATCTATAGATACATATTATAAATTAGTTAACAGACAGGGGTCCCCCGATTATACCAGCAGGTATTTTTTTTATCTCAGTAGTAATGGAATGAAATGTTTATTTAGTAGTAGATATTTCATGAGAATTTTACACAAATTTATTTTGTTGATCAATATTTTAAAACCATGTAGATAGAGCAGACAATTCCTAGCTGACTGATCCTTGAGAAGTACGTTCCTGTGGGGTAAATCTCGAACTTCACGCGAGCGAAGCCGCTGGCAAAAGCTATTTCGAAATATTTCACGAAAAATCTGTTCGACATTGAGTTGGAATTGTCGAAGTTTCGACTTCGGAATCAAGGAATTCGATTTATAGACAGCTGAAGTTCGTTTGAACGTCAAAGTATTGGTTACTTTACTCGTGTTTCATACGATTCGGAGTAGCTCTTAAAAGGATCATATTGATTAAAGGTTGAAAGTGAACGTTCATCGAATTAGACTGGGAAGAAACGGAATTTATCTTCATTGTGGTAACTTTCATTTGTACAGGAATATACTGTACAAATAAGTGGCTGATTAGCTGAAATCAGCTTGTTTCTATTCTGGGGGCTTTTTTGGATGGGAAATCATCCAATGACTTCTCCCGCTCTGGGCGGAGCGGGAGGGTGTGTCAGACTTTTACTGACTAAAACCCATCCGTGTTCCTTCAGTTACCCATATGCCAGGGCCACGGTATCTCGTTTGAACAATCTCGCAATCCTGGCAGTATTCTGGGGGCTTTTGTAAATAGAAGTCCACATTCACACGGGCGTAAATATATAGAGGAAGAATTGTTTTGCGCGCTGAATCTTTTTTGCACTGGTTAGTAAAGCCATGCTTGGTCAAGGCGCTAGGATGCACTCTATTGGATTCTTAATGCTTGGTTCAACACCGAGAGTTGAAATTCCAGTGTGTAACAAAATCCCGCCGTGAATCTATTTATTTTACCGTGGCTCTGGCATATGGGTAACTGAAGGAACACGGATGGGTTTTAGTCAGTAAAAGTCTGACACGCTCTCCCGCTCCGCCCAGACCGGGAGAAGACATTTGATGATTTCCAAGCCAAAAAAAAACAAAACTATTTATTTATGCTACAGACCATGTTGAGGTTTCCCATACTCCCACGCTTCAACGTACTGCTAAGCGAAGTTAGAGTTCAAAATCGAACAATAAAACATTCTCGATTTTTGACGCGCTGAGATGTTGGTTCTCAATGCACCGATAGTTGAGGATCTAATGCACAAAAATACTACCACGATTATATTACGGCCGTGGGAACTTGGTCTTACAGAATGCAAACAGCAATCAATGGAACCAAAGGACAAAGATACCTCAGAAATTAATACTGTGGGTTAACCGAAATGAAGCCACAAAAAGCGTAAACAAACGTTGTAATGAAAGCCGAAGTCAACATCAAAAGCCAAGCGAAAAAGGTTTGACATGGAACAGTCATAACCAAAGGACATTCAAAAAGACATCATCAAGATGGAATGGAATGGTGAAAGGAGAGTCAATACCATTTAATGTATAAAACATCTGCATTCAAACTGCGCAGTGAGCACGGCCTACTGTGTTAGGCTTTTTTTTTTGGATGGGAAATCATCAAATGACTTCTCCCGCTCTGGGCGGAGCGGGAGGGCGTGTCAGACTTTTACTGACTAAAACCCACCCGTGTTCCATCAGTTGCCCATGTGCCAGGGTCACGGTATCTCTTTCGAACAGTCACGCGACCCCGGCAGGCATCGGTCCTAGTAGACCCCTACACTGCTGCTGACATCTCTTTGAGGCGCGCGTGGAATACTACGCGCCGTCGACCCGAGCCTGGTCCTTACGGGGCGGCGAGCTACCCATTGCTCGCCACCCGCAAGCTCGCGCCTACGGTGGCCGGGAGTCCGCTATCGACTCCCGACGCCCGGGGCGTCTACTCCTGCGGCGGCTAGGGACGTGAGGGCGCAGTGACTGCCACTCCCTCACGCGCCCCGCCTCCTCCTTCGCGTGCATTACTGCTTCGCAGAAGGAGGTGACGGCTTCCCATTCCCTCTCGCTCCGTACCATGGCTCACACCAGGGTCGGACGCGAGAGGTCGCCGCCGCCGATCGCCTCCACGAGGACACGGCGGTGCTCCGCCCAGGCAGGGCACACCTCCACCGTATGCTCCACCGTGTCCTCCAGACGATCCTCGCAATGGAAACACCCGGTACTGTGTTAGGCTTGAGTCACACATTTTTATCACAGTTTGGGGAACAAAAACCGTGATAAAATGCGTGACTCAAGACTATTAAAGAGGCATTACTCGCCTCGCTGTCTTTGTCAAGCCTTTAACAGAGGCCGTAATCGCCCCGCTGACTTTGTTCTTACCATAGATCACGGGAAATTCCCGTGTTGGTAGCGAGAGACGGCGCAGAAAATTTGATTTCGATTTTTAAATTTTTGAGTTCCACTTTTGCTACGGGGTTCAGATAAGGTAGTGGCGGTCGACTGCGAAAGATGAAACTGCCACTCCGCTCGAGCGGGGAAATCAGCCACGTCCACCAAACTACTTTTTATTTTGAAGGCGAGGCCTTAAAGACTTTATCGAAGAGCCCGTCATTCATAACCTGCATGAATGCCCTCATTTTCTGCATCAGTCTACAGTTCTATCAGACACCTATTGTGATCGCCATCTCCCTTGACTTACGCCCGTCGACATTGAAATGTCGATATAATCCGCAGCTCTCTGTGACAAGAGCTCAATAGAACTGCTCACTATTGTTTGCACAGATTTTGCAGCTTTGTGATGGTAACTGGGGCTGGTTATGGCAGCCGTGCTATGAAGCTCATTTCAGATAAAACGTGGACAATGGACATAGACTTGCGTGGTGGGATCATTGTTTGGAAGACAGAAAGGAGAATATACATACAAACAAAAGCAGACGAATTGAGAACCTCCACCCACACAAAAAAGTAGACAAACTGAGAATCTCCACCTTAATGAAGTCAGTTAATCATAGGGTTTTTTTTAAATAATAGGGTATCTAATCCTAGTTTTTTTATAAAATGTATTAAATCATGAATATATTATATTAAATTTTATTAAATTAAAATTACACCTAACAATAAAAAATAAAAAAAATTAATTTATAAAGTTCATTAATTAAATATTAATAAAATTTTACATAAACATTTAAATAATTAATTGGAAATGATATTTGCTTTTTCTACCTCGACTAAATATGGACCTACGGCGTAGCTCAAAATTAGGGTTGTACTTATGTGTCAGTTTATTATATTGTAGATAATTAATAGGTCGTCATAGTCATCGTCATTATCATCTATCTAGCCTTTATCCAACTAAGTTGGGTCGGCTGCCAGTCTAACTGGATGCAGCTTTTCGATACATATGTACGTCTTGTTTTTGAAACTTATTCTCAGGCAAACGACATGAGAAACTTTGTTTTAGTTAATTTATTCAGTTCGTCGATGTTGCATCACCAACAATCCGACAAACAATTAGCACATCGGAAACAAGGTCCGCAGTAGTTTGAACTTGAATAGATGCAGTTGTCAGACTTTAGACAAACCATTCGACAAGCTGACTGCGCTCGTTTTTTGAGCAAAGTTGCTTCAAAAACTAAGAAATAATCAGTCAATTAATAGAATAACAGTTATGGATAAAAAGACATAGCATAGCATAAAAAAGATACAGAAACACTTCAACATTATTTTAATTTTCCGTCCAAGATTCAAGCGTTTCAATATTAAATTATTTCCTTGCATAAAAAAGATACAGAAATATTTCAAAATTATTTTAATTTTCCATCCAAGATTCAAGCGGGTTGGCGAGTCAATATTGAATGATTTCCGTTCCGCTGCCTCCTATTACTTAGGTCAGCTTCTGTCGGAAATATCGACCTGTACGGTCCTGTCACGCCCTGTCGATGACAGCGCGGTCGGGGTTCGATGCTCAATCTGTGCACTTAATGAAAACTGAGGAAATTGTTCTGGAACCACATAATGGTTCTGTCGGTTTTACTTTGCGCATGTTTTGTGGTTAGAATTCATCTTTTAATGGGATGGAAAACTTGTGTGAAACACCATGGTGGGAACGTGTGTGCTGTAAACGCTGGAGTCTTGATTGACCATAATTGAGTTGCAATCTATACAAAGGTTCCTACAAATAAATACAATTTAAGTGTCTGTTTTCAAAATAACAGTTTTCTACTAATTTCATATGAAAGTAAGCCTATCGCGACAATTTGTAGTAGGAAAATAAACTTATTTTTGTCTTTATGTTTGTTCCCGTTAATCTCCGAAACGGTTGGTCCGATTTGAGGGGACTTCTTCTAGCAGATAACTGATGTTATAAGGAGTAACATAGGCTAGTCCCAGTAGCACCTCCCCGTAGAATGATTTGGGACCTCAACGCGGGCGAAACCGCAGGCACAGCTGACATCAACTAAAATTTAAAGTTTAGCACTTTGAATAATTGTTTGTTTAATTAAGCCGATAGTTCTTCCACATCATAATAGGGATCTGAACGGCTATTGTTTGTCGAATAGGTGCACGTCATCCCGAAATCAGTTTAAGTGGGCTTAAGGGGACAGGCAATTACAGAGCTTGAAGCAATGGCAATTGAATTGGTGTCAGATGACAGGTCTGTCTCTGACGATGACACCTGCTTCTCGAAATGTCAAACATAACCTCACGCCTGAAATTACAGTAGGGGTAGGCAATGGTTTAAATAACACTCGAATTTTGACAAAATCAAAACTGGTTTATTCAAACTATCCTGAGAGTCAGGACTCTTTGAACGTCAAAATTACATAAGACAGTTCCCCAAAAAGCCCAATTTTCACCACTCCCCAGTGCTATAGCTGGACACATATTACTGTCGTATTAAGAGCCCATCGTCTTTGAGGGAGGAAGTACCAGGGTAGTTTACATTTTCCGACAGTAACAAAGCTAGGACACCCAAATGAGTTAGTTTATATTAAAACTGAGACCTCCGAGCCGAGTTTGAAACATCCAAGTTGCTCGCAGTTACTTAGCTACTTAAGTGGTATTTTTAGGACACTAAAATAGGAATTATTTGAGACTCACAGAAAGAGGCGCATTACTGCATTAGAGTGATCAATAACATTTTTAGGATAGCAAAATGGGAAATAACCCTTAACCACTGACGAACATATGACATTCGTCTCTGTTTTAAAATTATCTCTGGGCTAGTGATCAAGTTTCTATTGTTTTTTTATACGATACAATGTTTTAAACAGAAGGTGCGATGGTATTTGAATAACATCTATAGTTTTATAATATTATAAAACTGAAGAGTTTGTTTGTTTGTTTGTTTGATTGAACGCGCTAATCTGAGGAACTGAAAAATTATTTTTGTGTTGGGTAGCCCATTTATTAAGGAAGGCTATAGGCTATATAACATCACACTGCGGTTAAAAGGAGCGGAGTAGCAAACGAAAAATGGACGAATACTGGCTGGTAATTCGATGCGACAGGAAGGGGATCGAGACGCGGACGAAGTCGCGGGCAGAAGCTAGTTAAAAATATTCTTTAAACACACCTAGTCTTGATCGCTATGTACGGTAAGCCGATCCCTTGGGTGAAGCAAGCCAAATAATTAGGTGTAATCTTCGCCCACCACCAGGGAGCACCTTCAGGGAGCACATATCGACGGGTCGTCCTTTTTAGTTTTTGTAGTTCGAAACACATCGCTTCAGAAAATGACTATACAGGTATTTTGGCTCACGA
Organism: Aporophyla lueneburgensis; assembly: GCA_932294355.1. Classification (NCBI taxonomy): domain Eukaryota; kingdom Metazoa; phylum Arthropoda; class Insecta; order Lepidoptera; family Noctuidae; genus Aporophyla; species Aporophyla lueneburgensis. The sequence continues at coordinate 5,212,937 of OW028737.1, forward strand.
TTGCTATAACACACACTTAGAATATCATCTAAGCAACCTGTTTATTTTACTGGTTTACCTACAACGAGTAATTTCAGACTAGCATGCAGGTAAATTTTTCCAGCTAGCTCTAATCTAAACGGGATGCGCTGCGCGTAGGAAATTGAACTGAAATTGCTCGGAAAAAATGCACACGGCATTACGTCGAGATGGAAAATGCTCGGTACGTGCTCTGCCGTCCTTACGAAAAGTGCAATAACTAGGTTAAACCTGATTTCGAGAAAAACGCATGTAAAGATTTTATTTTTGTTTTGTTTGTTTGTAAAATACAAATTAGGCTTAGTATTAAAACCGGCTACGTCATAGATACGTAAAAAGTGTCTAAAAAGAATATATAGATCTTGTTCTGCAAATTCCGAATATGTACTTATCTCAATTCGCGCCAAAACTCGAGTTATTGCACTTTTCGTAAGGACGGCAGTGCTCCATATGGGAGGTTTCCTTGGAGGACGTTCTCGTTAGGTTCAAAATGTGTGGGTTTCTCAGGAGTTTAATGCCTGCGTGCAAAACTAGCCGATTTTCAGTAGTTTATGGGTGGGAGAGAGAAAATTAGGGCGGACTTTTCAACTTTGTCAAGGTACAGGGCCAGAAAATCGTTTATTTAGAAAGTTCCAAACAATCAATCTGCCGTGTTTTTACTCATCTATACTGGGGTCAGCTTCCAGTCTGCAGCTGCGTACATATACCGACTGCCTATCTGATCTTCATAACCCAGTCACTTGGTAATGCCGCAGTAAGACTGGTTGTCAGACTTGCGGGCTTCTCACGACTCGAAACGACTGTCAAAGATCCACGAATGACAGCCGGGACCAACGGGTAAAGCCTCGTCCCCACTAGAAACATTTGTCGAGCAACATGTGTCCCCGGTGACATCGGGCGATGTCGGGCGACGTCCGACGACATCGCCGCGACGTTGTTGAAACTGTTTCTCGTCGCACAGTCGATGAAGAGTAGTGATAGAGCGTGGACGTCCGTGCAACCTGCGACAATGTGGTCGAACGACGTAGTGCTGCGACTTATTGAAAATTTATAAAAGTGTTTGATAAGGACGTGTAAGAATCATCACCACTTGCTAGGTACCTTAACGTAACAGCAAGTCCAAATTTAGCATCCACGGGATCACGGAATCTAGTTTTCTGTTTAGATATTGATGGGGATATGTTACACAAGAGTATTTCAAAGTCTGTTGATGACATCCGAGTAAAATTATGAAATGAGCCGTCTAGAACACTGAGATCATTAAATACACTTGTTTTGTTTCGCAAGTACTGTTTAATTCACCATCTTCTCTTCTTTTTTGTTCTTGATGCATTCATCATTATATAAGCCGCACTGTACAACACTAACTCTTCCGGAGACATGATAGGTTCGACTGAACTGATGTGGACGGAGACAAGACATCGGGCGACGTGGGGCGATGTAGGGCGACATCGCCCGATGTCTCCGGGGACACATGTCGCTCGACAAATGTTCCTAGTGGGGACGAGGCTTTAAGCTTCTTTGCGCAACACGGAGGGGTCTTGGTATGTAGAGATGATCACTCATCTACGGACCAACCGCGGTAAGCGTAACTTTACCTGATCGATGGACCCGGGCTGCTGTTATTATTAAGCATCAAGCTGCCGGAAGGGTATAAACATTTATTTCATTCATTATTTTGGATATATCACGCTAAGAAATTAGCCAATCTCCCGAGCGTCGGGACCCAATAGCGGATTTCCGGCCACCGTAGGCGCGAGCTTGCAGGCGGCGAGCAATGGGTAGCTCACCGCCCGGTAAGGACCAAGCTCGGTACGGCGGCGCGTAGTGTTCCACGCGCGCCTCAAAGAGATGTCAGCAGCGCTGAAGGGGTCTGCTAGGACCGATGCCTGCCAGGGTCGCGATATTGTTCGAAAGAGACACCGTGACCCTGGCACATGGGCAACTGAAGGAACACGAGTGGGTTTTAGTCAGTAAAAGTCTGACACGCCCTCCCGCTCCGCCCAGAGCGGGAGAAGTCATTTGATGATTACCCATTCAAAAAAAAACCCGAATGGTTCTAAATATGCATGATAGTTTCATAATTCGTAGTTCGTGTAGGTATATGGCGCGATGAAATAAGCTAACCTACACAAAATCTGGCGCTAATGATGTTGCTATTCAGAATGTGCAGTGGATACACTCCAGATTTTATTAAAGGAGGTTTTTGACCTCTATAAATAAAATTATACTTATATACTCAACAACCCAAGCAGGCGCATTACTTTGTGTAAATTATTTCATCGCCACTGCTCTCAAAACGGTGACGGAACACATCGTGAGGAAACCGGCATGTCTTAGAACCAAAAAATCGAAGACATGTGACATATACCAACACGCACTGGGCCTGCGTGGTGGATTATGACCCGCTCCCTCTCACCGAGAGGAGGTCCGTGTCCCAGCAGTGTGAACATCATAGGCTGATGATGATGATATATACTCTTATCCTACCTACTTTAGGTCAGTTTAGGTAACCAAACCATCTTGAAACTAAGGTATCATTAATTTGGTAGCAGCTGTTCCATCGTAGATTAAGAGATACGTAACGATATAGCTACCTTAATAACCCTCTTACCTCTTAAGTGAAGGACCAACTGTTGCAATTTTATTGTAGGTAAAATACTTAAGTACCTATTCCACAGACCGTAATACGAATTAACTCGGCCTGACCATCTGGCAATGTTTCGAGGAGCATGTGTTCGTTTTTGTCAAGGTATTTTAGGCTTTATTTGTTTTTCTTTTAAGGACTAGGGTCTGCTCACGACTTCGCGTTGAAGTCACAATATATTAAAATTACAGCCACATTTCCTGCCTGTGCTTATTCCTTATTTTTTTGCTTATCGTTTTTAGTGACTTTTGTTCTTTTTGCTCGGCTCCTAAGGGCCGTATAGCGTCATATTATATAGCTTATAATATAACTTAATTCTTAAAGAAAATAGGCTATGAAATGCAAAAATATTGTTTTAATAATAAAGGTTAAGTATTTTTGACCGATGACTTTGTGAAGGCCGCAAGAATCCGTTGGATGCGGGAAGCACAATGCGGTCGAAGTGGCGGAGCCTTGGGGAGGCCTTTGTCCAGCAGTGGCCACCTTTCGGCTGAAATGATGATGATGATGATAAAGTATTTTTATTATCCTACTTTAATAATTATTATAAATGTGAAAGTTTGGATGTTTGTTATTTAATCACGCAAAAACGGCTGAAATGATTTGTATGAAATTTGGTACTCAGATTGTTTATAAGCTGGAGTAATACATATTATGTACTTTTTATCTCGGTAATAGTAATTAATAATTCGACCAAATAAGTGTTATTTTGGAACGAATGAAGGCTTTACGTGAACTTATTTACTTTATATCGATAAACCACTGTGATGTGGCGAGGGATTGTGGTTCACTAATTACTAATTAGTACGAGTGTCTCAAAATATAATTATATTGCGAATTAAACGCGAATCAACAGAATTTCATCAATTTTCGACCATAATTAGGCCACCATTTGTGCCCGGTTGATGGCAATAGGCTCGCCCCCTATTACATGGGACTTAAACATAACAGGCGAAATGTGGGTGTACTATAAGTACACCTCTGCCCAACCCTTCGGGGAAACAAGGCGTGATGTTATGTTATGTAATTAGGCCACCACTAGTTATTATGAATATGATGTGGTTTGGCGCTTACTTCGATTGAATTTAATTTAAGGTAGGTACTTCAGAAGCAAAACCTTAATTTCAAACTTTTTTAAGTCTTTGAGATAGAGAGGACTCGAAACTTCAATACTTATCTTCTTCTTTTCCAATCAATGGCAAAAGTAAAATTTATAATTAAGTATGTTAGACTAGTTGTGCCCCGCAGTTTCACCCGCTTAAGTCTCGATCCCGTAGGAACATCGGGATAAAAAAATTCCTTTGTCCTAATCCAGGTCATGGTCTACCCATGTGCCAAACTTCATCCAAATCCGTTCAGACATTTAAGCGTGTGCGCGTGTGCGGGCGGCGAGCAATGGGTAGCTCGCCGCCCGGTAAGGACAAGGTCCGGGTCGACGGCGCGTAGTGTTCCACGCGCGCTTCAAAGAGATGTCAGCAGTATTGAAGGGGTCCGCTAGGGCCGGTGCCTGCCAGGGTCGCAGATTTTTTATTTCGAAAGAGTTACCGCGGCCCTGGCACAGGCAACTGAAGGAACACGGGTGGGTTTTAGTCAGTAAAAGTCTGACACGCCCTCCCGCTCCGCCCAGAGCGGGAGACATCTCAAAGTATCAGTACCTAGGATAGGATAGAGATTTGTCACAGGAGTTTTAATTTTTGACGCACAGATCTGTTTTAGTTATCCTGGCATGTTTTAGTATCCGTCAGAATGGCGGGTGTATGACTTCCAAAAATATACATAAAATGTACGTTTTTGTACTAAAATAAGTATAAATGTACGTGTCTGTATGCGAAGCAAACATCATTTTAAAGTAATCCGCCATCCTGATGCCTAACTAACCGCCTCACTTTTTTCAAATTTGACAATGGGAATTAAATGTACGTCAATTGTACATATAGGAACACTATTTAAAAACTTCTTAAATGTTATACAAGCTCTGATATTGTAAAACGCACGTGAGCCGCCACCCTGACGCCAGAAGAGGTATTCCACTAACAGCACTGATTTGAACAGCACTTGCCCAAACCGCACTTGAGACCTTCCACTAACAGCACTGAAACAAAATTCTGTAACGTGCTGTTCGGTGGAACAATTTATCGTTATTTTATTTAGTGTCCGAACCGCACCTGGTTATAATTATTAGTGATGGGACGAATTAATTCTTTGTTCAGGATATTACAAACCATAGATATCTAGAGATATGCCTTCATTGCGGAATAGTAAGGAGTCTTGTGTCGCCGCTTATCTCCCACCCAAAAAATTACAACATTAACAAATACTGTACTGACGACACACACTTAAAATTTGAACACGCACACCAAGAAGAAAGCAGCTACACTAAATCAATTTCTAATAGCACACATACATATAATGGGCGGGGCATTCACTTGTAAACACTCGAACATACAATGCACACGCATGCAATTAGGGAGTCGAAAGCTATGGTCGATTATTTTTATCGATATTTAATTTTAGCACATTCTTGTATTATAATATTTCTGTTTAATTTTCTTTAAATAATTTCTTTTTTTTTCATATACCTATCCGGAAATATATAAAATCAACACAAATAAACAAAATAAAAACAAGACTATGCGCTGTATGCATGTACTCACACAAGGATTTGGGAGCGATTACTCGTTCGCATACTAAGTTGCAAGTTACGTACGTATAGCACCACTACCGCTGCAAAATATGCGTTTCCAATAGGGATTGCTTGTCGATAAAATGGGTAACGATAATAATTCATATATCTACGATTGAAAATTAAAACAAGAAACTTCATTAAGCTACCTTCGTAAATCGTAATCCATACTTCCATATCCATACTTCCATACTATCCATACTTCCATACTATCCATACTAATATTATAAATGTAAAAGTAACTCTGTCTGTCTGTCGGTCTGTCTGTCTGTCTGTCTGTCTCGCTTTCCTGCTAAAACTACTGAACCGATTTAAATGAAATTTGGTACACAGATAGTTTAGAGCCTGAGAAAGGACATATGCTACTTTTTATCCCGGTAGTATGTTCCCGCGGGATAATTTCCGACCTCCACGCGGGCGAAGCCGCTGGCAAAAGCTAATACAATATAAATAAACGCACACTTTTGTAGCCCCATACTAGGATCAGTTTTATTAATCTACAACGACAGTATTCACTGTATCGACCGCTGTACTATTTAAAATCACAAAAACGTCATGTAGATATGTATTAAATATCTAACAAAATATAAAAACGACAATAAATAATAAATAACCATTAATATAATAATACTGTCAATCTAATGTTAATGATATCTGCAATATCTTCAGATGTCACGTGATATATTTAATATATAAATATAGCCTTAATAGATATTTCAGCATCTAAAGGTATCACGTGACATATAACGATTTCGTTCGGTATCTTAAGATCCGTCTGTGATGCTCCATTGGAATGTATAGTGAGCGATTTAACAAACATTATAGCATCTTCAAAGTTTGTTACTCGCTTCGCCATTCAAATATCTACCTCATCAGACAGGAATCAAATCCGGGGCCATTTGAGCATCCGTTAGTCGTTACACAAATAAATGAAATTAAAATTTTGAAAATGATAAGACGCTTAATAATACTTTTTTATTATAACTAACACTTTTGCATATAATGAACTCTAAAAACTTAATTTTCAGTTGCCAATATAAATATTATCGACATGGTCACACTCGAAGATTCTCGAGGCACATCACTAACTGACGACTGCGAGCAGCGGCCGCACCACGTTATTAACGTATTTTGTTAGTTTCGATATATTCTTTATACACTGCGGTGTTAGAACTCAGCGTTCGAATTTTCGTTAATACAATGCAAGTATTGTAAACTGGCATAATATAATATTGCGACTATCATTCTGCCACATAATAAAAAGATGCAAAAGCAACAAATCAATCTAAGTAATAATGTTTTTGAATTTTTATTGAGAAAAACATATAATTTTCAATAATTACCGATGGTATGTGATTCCATTTGACTTAAAGTTACTGGTATTGCTTCGATTTTTGCAAATCACTATAGAACAACACGGCATTTTTAAAGAATCCCAGCCGACGGTCGAAGTTCAACTAAACGTGCCGCGAGTAATGTGTTCTCCTTTTGCGCATATTGCTGAGACACCGGCCCCGCCCCCTTTTCATATCTCCCTTTAGTTTCTGTTATCTGTGTTACAAACATATCGATTCGGCAACTGTGCGTGGAAGGTTTTTGAATGCGGTTGAATATTAACGTATGCAATTTGTTAAATATTGGATTCAAATCACTTAAATGTTGTCTGGAAAAATGGGGAAGAAAACAGTTGAAATCGCCCTGTCGTAGCTAGTTCCAAAAACAAGTTAGTACGAACTTGTTTTGGGAGTTAGTGTGAGATGGTTTATTTCTTTTTTGTGACAATTACTCGTTGTTGTCTTCGTAAATAGTCCGAAAATATAGTCCATCATTTTCCAAAATACTGTGAGATTAGTAGATGGTGTATGCCGATGACATTATTCTTGTCGGTGAAGATGTGTCTGAGATCCCGAGCAGATTGGAGAAGTGGCAACAGAAACTGGAAAATGTTGCCTTGAAAATCAGCAGAACCAAAACCGAATAAATGTTTTGCGATTTCGGCGGTCTCTCCAGTTCTGGAGCCATAGCGCTTGATGGTGGGCTTCTCCCGTCTGCTCCGAATTTCGGTAACTCGGTCCACTCGTGCAAAGCGATGGCTAAGTAGATCGGATGGATAAGTACAGAATAAACACTGGATGGATGAAATGGCGGCAGGTCACAGGAACTACGTATCTGGGACTCCCACATCCCCCTTAAACTTAAGGGAAAAATATATAAAACCATGGTCAGACCTGCTGTCTTGTATTGGTCAGAATGTTGGGCCACAAAAGGGATGAAAGAAATGCATGCAGCTGAGATGACAATGTTAAGAGGGATGTGTGGTGTTACTCGATTGGATATAATAAGAAATGAGTACATAAGGAGAAGTCTGAAAGTGGCAACAATAACTGAAAAGTTGTGATGATACCATGACAACCGATTTCCACACAGCTTTTATGAAGGTCACGTGTTATGAAGGAATGGGGAAAATGTCGTGAGGAAAGTATTGAGTATGAATGTCAATGGCCATAAGAGTAGAGGGAGACCAAAGAAACGATGAATGGACTGTGTGAATTATGATATGGATAGAAAGGAGGTGACTACTGAGATGACGACTAATAGAGAAGTGTGGAAGAAAAAGACATGTTGCGCCGACACCAAATAAATTGGTATAAGGGCAGGAGAATGATGATGTCAAAATTATTTGAGATCTGTCATCAGACACCAAAATTGTGTAAAAAACCTATAAAACCACAGTCAAAAATGTAGATTTTGAAAGGTACTGCCTATTGAGAACTGAATGGTAAAACGACCGAATTTGGACGGTAATGCAAAAACAGAGACAAAATAACTGTGAATACCTATTCACAGTTATTTTGCCTCTGTTTCGACGGTTTCAGTTTGTGTATAGTTCCATCTCCAAACTAAAACCTTTGACCGTTTGTCACCAGTCTGTCGCGTCAGCACAAACCAGAAATGTCATAGACTATACGGGAAATGAGCCCTATGTCAGGCTACGAATGATGCATATGTTGCTGTTTGGTAGGTTTTGATTGTGATTTTGAGATTAGATTGTGTAAAATGTATTCGAAAACTTATGACAATTATTACAATGCAACGCGCGGCGTAAAATATTTTTTTTAGATTTTGTACCATTTATTTTTTTATTTCTGCGTTGACAGTGGTGGAATAAGATGATACAAAATTATATTTTAATTTCTGATGTCAGATATCCTAGACTGGATAAAAAAAGTACTTGGATAATATTTAATTGTCATAAATAGATATATCTACATAAGATACATGAACAAGGTGGAATTATCCGGTACAAGTCTTAGTGTCTGCCCATTTGTATCGATAGGTTTTGTTTGTTTGCCTTGGAAAAATAATACATCCCATCACTAAAAAAAAATATTTAACCTAAGTGCGGTTCGGACACTTAACTACAATAACGATAAATTGTTCCACCGAACTGCACGTTATGAAATTTTGTTTCAGTGCTGTTAGTGGAAGGTCTCAAGTGCGGTTCGGGCAAGTGCTGTTCAAATCAGTGCTGTTAGTGGAATACCTCCGCCAGAATGGCGGGTTGATTCTAAACCAATCAAACTACTTTGATCAACCAAATAACAAATAAATGTACGTCTTGTTTTCTTGTCAGATAGTAATATCTGGATGACCGAGTTTTGCTCGGTATTTTTTAGTAAATTGTGTTTAAAATAATAAGTTTATGTTCAAGTTGATTATCGATAAAGTTGGTCATTGAAAACACGAATAAAACGACATTTTATAAAAATGTATCCTAGCAAGATCGATTTATCCCCCCTGAAACCCCCTGTATACTAAATTTTATGAAAATCGTTGGAGCCGTTTCCGAGATTCAGATTATATATATACAAGAATTGCTCATACGTCTTGTGTTCTTGTCAGATAGTAATATCTGGATGACCGAGCTTTCGGTATTTTTTAGTAAATTGTGTTTAAAATAATAAGTCTATGTTCAAGTTGATTATCGATAAAGTTGGTCATTGAAAACACGAATAAAACGACATTTTATAAAAATGAATCCTAGCTAGATCGATTTATCGCCCCTGAAACCCCCTGTATACTAAATTTCATAAAAATCGTTGGAGCCGTTTCCGAGATTCAGATTATATATATACATATATACAAGAATTGCTCGTTTAAAGATATAAGATAAGATAAGATAACAAAACTCGATTAAATAATTTACAGCATGATTTAATCCTGGCTTCAGATCATCATAGTATCGTAATAAAATGTAGGAAAATATTTTTGTCAGATTCTGACCGAGATCAGACTGTGAACTTTCCTATAATTATGAGCATTGCCTTCTGGTTCAGGTATATCTAACTGCTACCAAACGAGTTAAAAACAAATAGTTCGTACTATAAGATTATAACGTTACATATATTTTCAACTGAGTAGCTATCCTACATAAAACCACGTTGACAAAAGTTGCTGAATTTTGCAAAATGTAAATTGTGAGCGTGTGTCGGAATAAGAACGAGTCATAAATTGTCTGCCTGTCTTCATAATATGACTTGTGCATGTGTATTTTTTGTATCACTATGTCCCCAAGGTGGTTTTGGATATAAAGCTGAATTTTTTGCTTATTTGACACGTCTGTAATATCTCGCGAAGCCTGCGTCTTTGGTGGTAGAATATCTACGCTGTAGGTAATAATAACAGTTAATATTTTCGTGGGATAAGCTATATTCGTGGTTTAAAGTTATATTGTAAGTTGAGCTGCACGATTATTGGTAAATGCATGCACTAACTGGACAGGTCCACACAATCTGTGAGGTTTTTTCCTCAAAGATTATTTCAGACACCAATCCACATGGTCTTCACATGATCACGGTCTTCATAAGGTCTGGCCATTAAGGAGACTATGAGCTCTGAGTTTGTTGCCCTTTCTTCTCTGAGTAATCAAATAGGAAATCCGACCTCTTTTAGTTTCCGGATTGATATATAAAAGTGTTTGTACAAAACTACTTACAGAAAAAAAACTCAATTATCAAAAAGTCCCATGTTAGAAGCGAGCCAATTGCCATCAACTGGTTATGAATTTAGACTCCGGACTGCTATTGAGAAATTCCAGATAAACAAACGCTTTACCCGACCTGGAAATCGAACCCAGGACCTCTAGCTCAGCAGTAGCGCTTGCGATCACTAAGCAATGAAGCAGTGAGACTGAAAAAAATGAATAAATCATTAATTTAAACTCGACTATAAAACAGTCGGCAAAAACTCTTAACCGTATTTTCAGTTTGAAGCAACCTCTTCCTCTAAATATATTGAAGTAGGTACCTCCTATAGAACAAAAACTTTGTGAATTTTTAATTAACCCACTTCGCTAGCAATTAAGAGAGTTGTACTTCCTTAGGAAATGGGATTTTTACTCTTACAAATTATACAATAAGTGTTAACAAGTGGAATTTGAACTTGAAGTTTTTGCTTGTTAGGGTTCATACGCACTATGCGGGTAGCCGCAATGCGGCTGCCCGTCCGGCTGACCGCAGGATGCGGTTGCGAATGCGGCCAGTCGGACGGGCAGCCGCATTGCGGCTACCCGCAACTTGCGGTTGAAGAACCGCTGCGATTTGCGGTTATATCGAGTCATTTTAAACATGGACGCGGAAGAAGTTGCTGCTATTTACTACATTTACACACGTTATGTAAAGAAGAAAACACCAAGAAAGAAGTACTGGGTGCATCCTTATTTGCAAACACGAGATGAAAGCAAGCATTTTGTAATATCAGACGTACCACGTGCACAACTGCACACACTCAGTGGCTGGCAGCCGCAGACTGAACCGCACAGTGCGTATAGCAACCGTCCGGCTAGCCGTCACTCGGGCCGCAGCTCTCCGAGCGACCGGAGCGGCCTGCGGGTAGCCGCATCGCAGTGCGCATAGAAATGAATATTACGTACATAATTGTGCTTGCGGGCAGCCGGACGGGTAGCCGCATTGCGGCTACCCGTATAGTGCGTATGAGCGCTTAATCTGAAGAATAGAAATGTTTATTTTTATCGTACCTATGTTGCTTGATGAGCCCCTCGCCTCGTAGCCATACAGTAACAGTCGTACGAGTCGATCGTTCCGTGTTCCCTGTGAAGCCGGACGTAAAGATTAGCACCACCCCGTTTCTGCCCTCCGTAAGGGGCGACTAAAGGACTTAATTACTAATTAATAACTTAGAGAATGAGCAGCAGTGTTCCTTATGCATTTTACCACCATACTACGATCGCCAACCCGCCTGCCACGCGTGGTGATTATGGAAAATCCTCCCAAATTGGGGGAGGCCCATGTCTAGGAGTGGAGGTCTTTTGGCTGAAAAGATGATGATGATGGTCGATCGTAGGCTTAAAGGGCTATGCTTGCCGCGGCCAGTTTATGGATTGGAGGCACACTACATATCGAGACTTCCGCATGCCTTAGATTGAGATCCTAGCTGTCGTCCGTAGATCTTAGACAAATGTTACGGTTAGTCAGAAGCCAAAAACTCTGCCAACCATACAGTCTTACCGAGGTGTATCGTGTTACCCGGTAACTCGGTTGGGCAGGTTTAATCCATTGAATGCCGTAATTACAGACACAATTAAAAAACCATTATGTCTATACCAAATGTGGTATCTCAGGGACTTAGAGGTCAATAGGCAGTCGCTCCATGTAAAATACTGGTATTCCGCAGTGAAACTATGATGGAAGAAATTGCATCCTTAGCACAATCAACTTATTCTATAAGGTTCCCAGTGCTGGGACAAGCCTACTACTCTCTATGAGAGGGAGCAGCCCGTAATCTACCACGTGGGCCCAGTGCGGGTTGGCACATGTCACATGTTTCCGAATCTTTCTAGGACGTAGGTTTCCTTGCAATGTTTTCCTTCACCGTTTTCACCTATTGCAGCCATCGCAGTGAAAATAAATTTGAATTTGAAAGTATGTGCTAGCTCTCCGGAATTTAGTTACACGTAAAAATTTCATTCATGCGTCCAAATTAACTTCACACGAGCGAGAATTTCACTGCAGTGTTGTATTTGCCTGCCAAGTTCATATAATTACCGCAAAAGTTGGTAATTAGCCAGCTATGTAGCGTGTACGATGCGAACTACTTGTTTGGACTACGATGTGTTAGCAGCCCGGTTGAAATTGAAACTAATTCGGTGTGTGTGGAATCAATTTGTTTATACGGTATATTTCTAAAATAGAAAAGAAAGTTACATTAGAACGTAACATAACGTATTCCCTAGAGGGTTGGGCAGAAGTGCTCCTACCTATATTCAAGTCCCATTTAACACGTTAGCTGCCAAATAGAATTTTGAAAAATTTCAAAAAAATGACACCCATTTGACGACGACGAAAAAAAAACTTTTTACAAAAAAATTACAACCGACTTCCTAAAAAAAACACTACAAAGTGAAAAATAAGTTTAATTTTGGAAGTCGGTGTCTATTAGGATCTGTAATTAAGGTATTTTTGTCACCGACTTCCGAAATTAAAGTTATTTTTCACGTGGTAGTGTTTTTTTTAGGAAGTCGGTTGTCAATTTTTTGTAAAAAGTTTTTATTTTTAACTTTTTAGTTATGGTAGATACCCCGCACTAATCTAATCGCGTTATTCGTTCATTTGTCGTGCAAATACTTAATGCAAAGTTAAGACTTATATGGTTTTCACATGGACCCCATTATCCAAATGGAACCAAAAGGGCCATTCGGGAAGCACCAGCTTTCAAATAAAATAAGAATCATCAAAATCGGTTCACCCAGTCAAAAGTTATGAGGTAGCAAACATAAAAAAAATACAGTCGAATTGATAACCTCTCCTTTTTTTGAAGTTGGTTAAAAATCGTGCCTGTATAATAGCTATGCGGTTCTTAAACTCTGTTTCCAAAATGACAGACTGGCACCCCTATTATAAACTTTAATCGAGTGTCAATCATTTTAGCGAAGCTTGCGGCTCAGTGTAAACGTTTCGGAATAAACCTCAGACATATTGCAATATTGTACTACGTGCTTCAAGCTATTTATTTATTTTATTGGTACTTTAAGTACACAAATGTACAGACACCGGTCTTAAATGCTCAAGGGATTTTCTAACAGGCATTTTAGTTGATGAAGAGACAAACAGTGGTAGATAATAACGAAAATTTAGAACGAAATACATATTTATTTAAATATTTTAAATTATAATATAGGGACATACCAAGTCTTCCTTACATCTATACTAATATTATAAAGCTGAAGAGTTTGTTTGTTTGTTTGATTGAACGCGCTAATCTCAGGAACTACTGGTCTGAATAGAAAAATTCTTTTTGTGTTGAGTAGCCTGTTTATTGAGGGAGGCTATAGGCTATATAACATCACGCTACAATCAAGGAGAGCGGAGCAGTAGGTAATGAAAAATGTTGCAAAAACGGGGAAAATTTATTCCTTTTGAGAGTTTCCGTTGCGTGCGCTGCGTAAACGGTTAAAGTAACGCAAAAATCATGTATGACGGAATTGTTCCTTTTAAAAAGTTCTAAAAAAAAGTCCGCGAGAGCATATATCTATCTTTTAAGGTTGACTCCCTATAACTCAAAAGGAGCGAGCAGCAACGAAAAATGGACGAAAACTAGCAGGCAAATCGATGCGACGGGAAGGGTCAGGGGAGCAAAAATTTGACGCGGACGAAGTCGCGGGCAGAAGCTAGTAGTATTATAAAAAAGTCGCCTTTCGTGTCTGTTCTTTTGGATCTTTTAAACTACGCAACGGATTTTAATGCGGTTTTCGTCAGTAGACAGTGGTTCAAGAGGGTTTATATATTTGTATATTATAATACACGGGCAAAGCCGCTGGCAAAAGCTTGTTACAAATAAATAAAAACATATCAGACAAACAATGTGAGAAAATTACCGTTGTGATGATACTGATGATGAACTTGAAGAACAATATTAATTTATGCACAAGTAAATTACTTTTTACAGATAAGGACTATTTTTCCTTTTCAAGAGGAAGTAATATCTCGTGCCACGATTTCCTTTGATCAGTCCATTTCCTGGATGTTAACTATTTTTAGTATTTTTCATAACGTAACGGACATTTTTCCCGGGTCCTATCGAGTCCGCATAATTTACCCCTTTGAATGCTTTTACCGACTTAATGAAATTCCGCCCTCCATCTTTTCTTTTCTGAGTTACTTTTAGAGAAAAAGTAAGTCGTACTCGTTTTGTCGGGACAGATTTTATAATGGAAAATAAACTTTATTAGAGGAATGCTTTTGTTATTTTTATTTGCTTTTTTTCGGGAGTTAATTTACGTGATGTACTGAAATTATTTCACGGAGATCACATGATCTGCCCTGAGCCTTTTTCTGTGTTGTGGTCAGCTCCCAGTCTAAGCAGATTTAGCTGAATACTAGTTTTTTACATAAAGCGACTGCCAATCTGACCTCTACAATCTAACTGTTTGGTAATACGATACCCCTTGGTAAGAGTGGCTGAGAGATTTTCGGGCTTCTGACGACCCGTCCAGCTGTGGAGTGAAATAGGATGACTCGATAAAAAATAAAAATATGTACATGATATTATGTTTATAGTAAGGAGGAGAAAGTTATCACTGGACATCCAAAAAAATAATCTCTCTTACTTACAGTTCATCATTTCAGCCGTAAGACGTCCACTGCTGGATTTAGGCCTCCCCCAAGATGGGGGGGCTTTGCCATAATCGCCACGCTTGACAGGCGGGTTGGTGATCGCAGTATGGTGGTAAAATGCATAGAGAACGCTGCTGCCCATTCTATAGTAAGTCCCTTAGTCGCCTTTTACGACACCCACATGAAGAAATGGGGTGGTGTTATTCTTTACGTCCGGCACCGCACGGTACTTACAGTTACTCTCTTATTCATATTCTCTGTTTTCCTTGTCAATATTTAAATACCGTTGCTCTAAATACAATTATTCAAATTGCTATAACATTAAAGAAACTTTGTTCACCAGAAGAGCTTTAAAACTAGACTAATTTCAACCCGTTAAGGAATACAGAAATAATAATTTCAAACTAAATGTAAATTACTTTCAAAAGAAAGTGTTCCGACTACCCTCAAAGGAATAAACTAAAATAAAACTCAAAGAAGGGTCTCCAAACTTAAACTTATTGGAAACACAAAGAATTTGCGTAAAATAATAAAATAATTGAAATAAATTATAATTTTGTTAGAACAGTGGCGGCTCAGTGGTAACGCTCGCGACTTAAGAGTTTGTAGGTCGTGGGTGTGAACCCCAACAGATACTTAACGTCGTGTAAATTATTTCATCACCGCTGGTCTCTTTTGTTCTCGAAATATTCGAAGACCTGTGACATTAACAAACCCGCACTGGGTGGATCACGGCGCGCGTGGTGGATCACGGCCCACTCCTTCTAATAGAAGCAGAAGGACTATATCCCTGCAGTGGAAACATTATAATCTGATTACGTAACAAACAATTATATTATTTTAACTATTCTAACATCTTTTACAGTTACACCTACGTACAAAATATATTCTACTAGCTTTTGCACGCAGCTTCGCTCGCGTTAAAAATAACAATAAATATAGTTTTTTTTTTCATAAATGTATTCTATTTTACTTCTAATACCCCCAAGAATGTGTGCACAAAGTTTCACGCAGGTTAAGCAGCTTTCGCGTGAAAGCGTAACAAACAAACTTACATTCACATTTATTTATTTATTTATTTTATTATTTATGTACACACAGTAAAATACAAAGGGATAAGGCATAGTAAAAGAATTGAGTACAAAGGTACTGCTTATTTCTTAAGAAATTTCTAGTAGGGATATTCGTTCGTCAAATCTTAATCGCCCTTGGGATAAAATCTGACTCAGTAAAACATTGGTATACAAATACTTACAACTAATTGGAATTGATACTGATGTTGGTTGCGTAACGAAGTTTACCTACTTCTAGATATACTTAGGGCCGGGTCACACCGGAATGGCAGCGGCCGCACAGTGGAACGAATGTATGGGAGCGGTTGGACGTAGACATGTCCGAAAAATAAGAGTAAAATTATGACAAACTAATGATGCCATCTTATTCGATTACTTAATGCCTTCATAAATTGTGGTGATGAATTTCTTCATAACTCCCATATTTCGGGAGTAATTTGAGAAAATGTGAAATTTTACTATGAAAATGAGTGTATCGAGCTCTCTCCCTCCTGATTCCGGGCTTGTTTCAAGTAGCGGTCTCTAATATCGTAATGCTATTACTAAGAGCTATATTTAATACTAAGACACATAGTGCGCCAAATGTGCACTTTCTGGGATAAAAGGAAATGAAAATTTAAAAAAAAAAACGTTTTTTCCCCATTTGTATTTACTTTAAACCGCAGACAGACTTATTAAGAGGTCTATAAATATATTATATATATACAGAAATATATATTAACAAAAATATTCACAAGAACTGATGAGAGTATGACTTTTAAGTAAGTTGATAATAAATTACCTAGTTTCATTAAAAGTACAATAAATAATTAAGATGTAAGCTCTAATTTACTAAGTTACACATTTTAAAACAATAAAATCATTTAATTATCTTCGTCATCATCATCATCATCAATTAATTCAAATTCAGAATCGATGTCCGCTAAATCATTTATGTTAACAAATTCGATATCACTTTTCTCAGAATCCGTAAGCTCATAAAATTCCTTAAAAGAAGATTTTTTTACAAACTTATTTCCTTTTGGACGGATACTTGTAACAAGTGGATCAGAAGACAGTAAAAGATTGTGCATAATATCTTCATTGCATGAGATACTGCTATGCTTTCGAGAATGCCCCTCTCTATATTTTCTAAAATCTTTATTTCTAGCCTCAGATGCCTCTTCGGATAGAAAACCAATGGGCACAATTGACATGTTCTGAACTATGTCTGGCCCATGCATTAAAATTTTATGAAGTGAAGAAGGCATATAATACCATGGGTATAACTCCACGTAAAGCTTAGCAGTATCAAAGCAGAACTCTCGGAATTTAGTTACGTTGATCTTCTCTCCTGATGAAATACACTGCAAGATCACACAGATTTTTCTTAAAAGCATAGCATCTATTCCGGTCAGTTCAGCAGATTTAGTGTAGTTTTCAAAAAATCTCCTTGCCGAGTTGCCATTGTTGGTGGATCCACTGCCTTGTTTCACAACATCGAGAAGTAAGCCCGTTTCTCTTCTTACAGCCTCTTGAACTCTTTTCTTCCTGTCATCAACTTGCCTTTTTGCTATATCACCCCTTACTTGCCATGATTTTATGTCTAATTTGTAGGAAATGTGTAATAAGCATTCCATTGAGCGAATCCAAGCGTGAAGGGTGCTTAAGCTATATTTATACATGTCCTCGTTTGCGTGTTTATCTTTGATTAACTCTAAATTATTCATTTCTTTAGGACAAGCCTTGCATATGTCACACACTGAAGCTGCTGTATTGGATATAATGGAATGAATTTTACCATCAATCATTGTCAACAGCAGTTGGTGTTTGACACTAATTCCATCAGTGATGGTGGATGGAGTTAAGGCTTCAATCTCTGCTTCGATTTCAGCCATCTCTCTCTGCACATTTTCTTTGGTTTCCTTTATAAACTTAAACAATATTGGCCGGCAAAATGAAGTGGAAGATGGTCGCTCGTTTTCCCAAATTGTTACACCTTTTGAGACGAGCCGCAGTGGTACAAGACTAATCATAAAATTACTAGCAAGATCGATTTGCTCATCTTCACTCGTCCTTTGATGATAAATGCTTTGGCTAGATGATCCGTCAAAACCCCATTTGCTGGTCAATACGAGCTGTTGATTGGGATCAACAGGGGTTTCTAACGACCTAATAAGTCTTCTTGAGGTTAAATCCATCAAGGCTTGTAATTTGATTTTTGCAGAGCTCTCTGTAACTGTGAGATCTTCTTTGGCCGGATAGCACTTAATTTTTTCTTTAACCAACATGTAGTAACTCGGGTATTGAAGAGCTCCTTCTTGAGTGTTGAAATCCCGAAGAGTGTTATAGCGCCATTTCGATAAGTTCATCGATACATAAAGAGCCAATGCCTTCAAAGGGGATATTTCCCGTACCTGAATTGATTTACCTTCAATGAAGGCTTTGATTTTTGAGGCCTCTTCTGGATTCTCCGTCAAGTATTTCATAACATAAGCTGTATCGCTTTGTCCTGCCTTTTGAAGCGCCCTTTCGGCCGAAAACATAATTTCAGCGCTGCTACTGCTGCATGAAAGACTATCTTCAGTGCGTCTTCTTTTTTGCCAGTTACTAAGGTCCTCAAAAGATTTACGAGGACTAGAATGTGTACAAGTTGAAGCATCAGATTTAGCAGGAGAAATTATGGGCTCGATGACGTCACTTATATTTTTTGTAGAAGGTTCCATATTTTCATTCTGTAATTCCGGCCATTGAATTGCAGCCTGTAGCCAAATCTCATGTTTCTTCCGAAACTTATCTGTGCTTCTTCCAGACTGTGTCCATTTTGCATAAATGCGGTAGCAAAATCGACGACACCAGTCTTTTAAACTTGTTTCAGCACTTTCACATAACTGAACACAACTGTTATCTTTTAAAACACTGAACAAATAGTTAAAGTCGCGTAAATCTTTATGTGCGCGTGCGCATAAAGCAACGTGAATATCAAGATTTGTATTAAAATTTGGAAAATACATTGCGAGATTAGCTTGGATACAACGAGGTGTAAATCAACACTGATTTTAAAGTTACTAATAGTGACCTATTTATATAAAATCCAGGTATCCCAGGTATCCTTTGTTAAATATTGCAAGGTAATTAGTTATTGTGATAATTAGTAAATGATGCATGCTAAATTAGTGTATTAAGAGCCATTTAGTAATTAAATAATAGCAATGTTCTTATCAGTAATCATTAGTGCATCAGTTTTATATGTAAACCTTAAGTCCCTAATTATATATCCTAATTAGCTTATATCTTCTCTAATTGGCTGCTCAGAAATGTTATTGTAATAAGGTAAACCTTTAGAAAAACGGTTTTAATCAACAAAATAAACAAAAAATAAAAAAATTGTGTTATAAAATAAACATCACTCTTTATCCCAGAAAGTGCACATTTGGCGCACTATGTGTCTTAGTATTAAATATAGCTCTTAGTATTAGCATTATGATATTAGAGACCGCTACTTGAAACAAGCCCGGAATCAGGAGGGAGAGAGCTCGATACACTCATTTTCATAGTAAAATTTCACATTTTCTCAAATTACTCCCGAAATATGGGAGTTATGAAGAAATTCATCACCACAAGTTATGAAGGCATTAAGTAATCGAATAAGATGGCATCATTAGTTTGGCATAATTTTACTCTTTTTTTTCGGACATGTCTACGTCCAACCGCTCCCATACATTCGTTCCACTGTGGGCCGGCAGCGACGCGGCGAGCACTTTCAGTGTGAAATAATTTTAAACTTTAACTACATACTTAAAAGACCAGTATCGCTTGAAAAACCAACAGGTATTTCCGCCCGCGGCTGCTAGCGGCGACGCGAGGCCGCTCGCGGCACCGCGGGCGGCCGCGCGACCTTTTCAAGATTTTCAAGCGATACTGGTCTTTTAAGTATATGGTTAAAGTTTAAAATTATTTCACACTGAAAGTGCTCGCCGCGTCGCTGCCGGCCGCTGCCATTCCGGTGTGACCCGGCCCTTAAGCGTGTTGTAAACGAGTCTATTTGGGATTTAGTGTTGAATTGAAGTCAAATCCAAAAATTGTTACCAAAGCATATCTATTTTATATCATCATTCTTCTGCCTTTATCCCAATTTGTTCAAGGTCGTCGCAACATGTCTTTTTCTGCCACACTTCTCTATTAGTCGTCATCTCAGCAGTCACTCCCTTTCTAGCCATATCAACATTCACACAGTCCATCCATCGTTTCTTTGGTCACACCTACTCTTATAGCCATCGACATAACTGGTTGATCATCTACTTCTTATAAAGTTGAATATTCATGAATTATTGGTTTTTTCCATCTGGAATTTCTCAGTAGCAGCCCGGAGTCTGGATTAGTGCCCGGTGGATGGCAATAGGCTCGCCCCCTATTACATGGGACTTAAACATAACAGGCGAAATGTGGGTGTACTATAGGTACACCTCTGCCTAATCCTTAGGGGAAACAAGGCGTGATGTTATGTTATGTATTTAAGTTTGAGCTTGAAATGTTACGAAAAGCTAAACGTAAGTATTCTAAGCACAAGTGACGTAAATACTCGTGAACATGTTCAAAATTCTAAACTACACCTATGCATTTTGTAAGCACTTGAAACTTGGCAAGCTTTTCCCTTAAGGAGAGAAAGTGTCCCCTCACATTTACAGTAGTACCTATGTTAAGAGACGCTCAGACGTTAACTTAGTATGCTTAAGTTATTTGAAGAGGATGATAAGATGATTTCCTGGTTTATTTGCTTATGGAGGGCATAGAGGCACTTTCTTTCTTTTGTCAACAAAACATAAATGATGAAAAATAAACGAATTGTCTAAAAAATATATTTCTAAACAAGCTTTTGATGACTTAGCATATCCAAAAAAAAAAAACCAAAAACAAATGAGTCCAAACTAGATAGGTTTGTCTTGTTTAGTTAATTAGTTCCAACTGCCTTCTTCCAGCTCCATCATCAGAACAGCTCCATGGTACCATACTATTGTATTGTCACCAAAGATACATTATGCTTACCAAATTTGAGCCCAATTGAACATCGGGAAGTGGTTCTAATTTAGCTTCCAAGATTTGTGTCGAACACATACATACAAACATCGCAAGTTAAATAAAAGTTTGAAAAAAATATTTTAATGTTCCAACATCTTCAGCGATGCTCTGTCAGAGAGATGTCATGTTCTCAAATTGCAGAAGGTCGGTTTCCGTATTTGGAAGAGATTCTGTCAAAAATATTATTCCTACATTTTTGTCAAGTATCACATTGAGTATATTGCATGTACTTACTTATGGTTTTTAATTAAGAAATCGCTTATTGTTCTTCTTGAATTAACAGGATTTTTATTGTGGCTAATTGGTTTTTCTTTTTGTTTGCAGGTACTAAATAATGCTGCTCTTCTGACGAACAATAAATGACGAACTGTAGAAAAGAGGATTTCAATAGTCTGAAAAGTAACAATCAAGATCTTTATCAATCAAGGTACGTTTTACGGTTCTATAAAATTCGGATGTACCGTCGAGCTCTTTGATATACACGAAAATTATCCGTATCAATGCACAATAAAGATATTACCTGGGGGTCTATTCTCTGAGTCTGCCAGCGAAGAGACGGGCCCATTCGAAAGTCTGTCAATACAAGTGACAGATTCCATTTTTCGAACACACTGTGAGTAAGGACAACTGTCAAATTGTGTTGTCATTCATTCTTAGGTTGAGCTCCAAAGTAATCTTATGTCCATAGGTGATACGGAGTCCTGTCAGGGTCGCGAGATTTGTTCGAAAGAGTTACCGTGGCCCTGGCATAGGCAACTGAAGGAACACGGGTGGGTTTTAGTCAGTAAAAGTCTGACACGCCCTTCCGCTCCACCCAGAGCGGGAGACGTCATTGGATGGTTTACCACCACTCACATCAAGAACATCAATCATTTTTATCGTAGGTGTTTTAACGCTGTCCACAAATCGATACCGAAATTTTAAAAAAAAGCGAAAGAACGAAGCGAGGAACTCACCGTTTTGCGTGTCCCATTTACCTCTAGAAATTACAGACAAAATTCATTTATAGTGCGTGCAAGTAACAAATTCAACAGCATGAGCAAACAGCATGATTTCGACCCTTTTGTAACTAGTGTGTCCTCGGCCAGAAAGTGCCTGAGCCTTGGCTTTTTTAATTAAGATTTAGTATGTCCTGGTTTTAATTTTGTATATAATGTGTATTTAGTTTAAGCTTGAATGTCATACTATTTTTTTCTTTCTCTTCTTTTCTGGTAACTGTGTTGTGCTGTTCATACACTTTCTTTCTTTCCAATCTGTTTCTATAAGTGATGACTTGTAATTGGCTGTCAGTTTCACACACTGTTTTGTATTCTGTTTGTTTTAGCTATAAGTCATCCAAACTTATTAAATAAATAAATAAATAAACGACCGCAATTTTTTTCGACAACTGTTTGCTGGCGACCAAGTATCAAAATTTGTCATCTTCGCTACAATAGCCTGTCGATCAGTTTCGTCCACCACGCGAAGGAAGCCACGGGCTAAAGCTAGTCTCTCTTATACATATACGTTCTCAAAACTTTCCAAACAAAATATTATTGATAGCTATTGCAATTCTCCGTAAACTGTAATCAAGAAACGAACAGAAATCCGATCTCTGATTCAATTAGTCTCGGATAACAGCTTCGCGATACAACTCAATTTACCTTGTAATTTCCGACTACCCTCTAATCTCTCATACCGTAGGTAATGTTCGTTTCAATAATCAGAGCAATATTCAGGCCATTTCGCTATCAGATTTCGTCACGTGTAGACATCTACATTGTGTTCATTGGTAAACGTTGTTTGTTAGTCCATTCGAACGAATTCATTCGCCGAATCAAGTGAATCATCAGTACAATTTCGAAAATTCGTGTCAGGCAATTAGCACGTTTTGTATTTTATGTAATAAACTAATAAAGTTAGTTTACCTTTTTGTATTTTTTTTATTAATTCGTCAACGTTTTTTCTAATATTGAATGAATAACGATTTATTTAAATAAATAATAACGATGCCGGCGTACAAATTCGTGTGAATCAACTAGTAGACCGAAAAGTTATTATTGTCGATTTGATTGTGAATATTTTTTTACGAAAGAATCGAATTATTCAGCTTATCAAATTCTCCTTGAGCTTTTAGACTGTAATTTATATAAATTGTAAGAAGCGTTCTCTATGTTTGAGCCTGTTTAATATTTCGAGTAAAGAAATTCCAACGTATTTATTCTAAACAAATTCCTTAGAAAGACCCGATGAAAGTAAGAAAACATATTATTATTTGTCCCTTTGAAGAGCAAAGGACGCAAATTCTCGCCCACTTTTGACTTCAAACAATGGCTATTGGTCCCAAAGGCCTACTCCAATAAAATATTTAAGGCCCACTTTTCCTGCGATAAATACACACTTTTATTATCACACTTTGCGCGTCACGAACGTCGTTTGATCTGGATCAATTCCTTGGAGTTAATACTCCTATATATATATATATATATATATATTATCCTAATGGATAGGCTGTGAATAGTTTCATAATTTGGTTGATCTTTGGCAGTCGTAACATGTAGCCAAGGTAGCGAAGTCTGGTAACTGTTTTTACCAAGAGGTACCGTCATCATCGTTTCAGCCATAAGATGTCCACTGCTGGGCATAGGAATACCCCAATTCTGTGGGGTTTTTCATAATCGCCACGCTTGGCAGGCGGGTTGACGATCGCAGTATGGTGGTAAAATGCATAGAGAACGCTGCTGCCCATTCTCTAGCAAGTCCCTTAGTCGTCTCTTACGACAACCCAAGGGAAGAAATGGGTTGTTGTTAGTGGCTCCATGTGGAATATTGTTCTTCAGCTGCACCTGGTAAAACTAGAACACGACCCCGACATAGCTGAAAAAAAGGCTAGGTAGAAGATCTAATTGTCATAGATGTTGTACTCAACCCTTTATCAGTTAGTGGCACGAGGTCCCTAAAGACCGAGGTGAAAGGTATTAGGGACAGCCCTGAATATTAAGGCGTTAATACACGGCCGGGTTATCCCCTGGGAGTGTGAATTGTTTACGCAGTGTTAGTGGACTTTGGGCATTGTTGGGATAAATGTTTAAGTGGGCACTTAGCTAGTTATTGTTATGATGTGTTTCTAACGGATTTGAGTGGAAGCGATTCAAAAGTTTGGATATCAAGCTTTTTGTCGCTTCGTTCTTTCTAATAGTTTAACCGTTTCTTGATAATGATGATGTTGATGAATAGTGTCATTTTTTATTTAGGTTTTTTGCTTTAATTACCATAACTTCGATCCAATCCTGAGTGTCTTATTGTCTGCACGTTTCTGGGCGACTGGACCAATTCCGGGCCTAGTCTGTTTAGATTTCTTAGTCTAAGAAGTAAGAAATACTTCAATATCCCTCTCAAAGTTTAGATCAATTAGGTTAATTACGGGTTTTAAAGATAAAGATTCAGTCCTTTGTCGTATTGTTGTGAACAAGAATTAAAACCATCATGCTGCACGCCTTCCTCATTCCGATCCAGCCCGTCCCTTGCTGCCCTCTACCAGCGATGCCCTAAGCCTTGATCCTCCTCTGCCTTACAGGGGGTGCCCTTTAGCGAGTAGTCGGTCTAGTTTTAAATTTTTAAGCCTTGGCTGTAGGCCTTAATCTCTTAACAAGCAGGCAAGTCCGGTTAAGCCGCCGACAACCTCATAAGTTGAACTGCGAGATGTCATTCCAAAAAAAATCTGTATCTACGCTTTCATTCTTGCGACTCTTACACAAAAACCCACGCACGTCAATATAAATCAAAATTAATTAATCTTGACCTTATTTACCAAAAGCCTACCCATTAAACAACCCGTTAGCTTGTGCAGAACCCACCCACATCCCATGTTTTTGCACCTGTCCACCGGAAGTCGTCGGTTAATCATTACAGTTTTGATGTAACCGCTACAAAATTAACCACTTACTCAAAAAACAACCTTAAAATTATCATGTTAAGATCTATTATGATTTAGCAGTAATTACACCTGATCGGATAGGTCGTTGAACCTGCGCAAGAGCAGTCTCTAGTTCATTCACGTGCACCTGCTCAGTTGTAGACCAATGATTTTCGTTTTAAGTACTGTCGCGAACAATGGTGCTTGATTGGAACTGATTTCGTTATTGATCTCCAAGTGTGATAAACGGTATTTTTTCGAGAATACGGTTAACTTCGTGTGATGTTGCAATTGATCTCGTAAAGCCATCGATTTTGGTGAGTTCTTTAGATTTTTTGTACGGTAATTTAATATTGTAAGTCGATTCCTTACCGAGTCGGAATACAGTGGACCCCCGGTAATCCGACAAACGTTTTGCAGGGTAATGTCGAATTATCAAATTTGTCGGATTATAGAGTACTGCCTAAGAAGAGCCCTTATAGTCCGGATTTTTTTACAAAAGAGTACCTTGTAATCCGACAAATTACAGATCCATTTCCCGTTTAGTCATGCATTATCTACATTAGCGAAGACTATCAAAAAAATATTCAATAATAATAGACATGTCGGAATACAGGGGGTGCTGGATTAGACAGGGGCCGGATTACCGGGGGTCCACTGTAGTTATATTGGTTTTTATTCGATTTTGTATTATTTGGAGTGACTAACGAGTTGTAGGTCGTAGGTTAGAACCCAGGCAGATGCTTTACTTTTTCTAATTATTTCATTCGAGAAAATAATGGCATTTCTGTGCTGTTTTTGCTTGACCTGGCGAGATCACCCAGTGGTAAGAGCAGACTCTTAAAAGAGAGCAGTGATGGTGATTTGGGGCCACGGCAGTGCGATGAGGGAAAAAATCGTGAGGCAACGTGTCACATGTACCAAAATTAAGACATGTGACATCTAACAACCCACACTGAGCCCGCATGATGGATTACCGAGCTCTGCCACCATACAGGGCCCTCGTACCGAGAGCAGCCTGCGTCCCAGCAGTGGGAACAGCAAATCATTTGAATGATTAGCATAAAATTTAAGCCTTGATCTACTTTCCGAAGATGCCGAATACTCGATTCAACCATAAATAGTTATTGTTCCACTACCAATATTTTATTTATATCATGGAAACGAATTCCTAAACAAAATAAAAACATCTCTTCCTTCGGATGCCCGAATTGTGCTCAACATAAAATTATTCAAATTACCTTTTTAGGATTGGCCAAATAGCGTTGAAATTATATGCGAAAGCCGTACTAACAATAAGTTAAGGTAAGTGCAAATTTGGTTGTAAAAACAAAAGCGAACCGGAAACAGCCCACCCAATTGACCTTGTTCATTTCCTCCCATTATTCGTTTAAATTTCGAAGCACTCAAGTTTGCTGCGCACGAGTGTCTCTTGGGGAATACGGGTAGGGACCTATTTTGCGTATTGTGAAATGGAGTAGTAATCTTTTATTTTTATATTTACTTACTGATTTGCTTTACCGGGATTTCAATAAAACCATGGAACTCCTCAGGGATATGATGAAATCCGATAGCGATAATGTTGTATTATATAGCCCGGAAATTGATATAATTTGGGCTCCAGGGGTTATAGAAGGCCCAATTTTATGATTAAAATGAATAAATAGAAATCTAAAATAAATAAAACGTTTCTTCTGTCTTTTACAGAAATTAATTTACATTTATTTTTAAACAAATAATAAGTTTCTTTGTTACGCTTTCACGCTAAAATGACTAAACGGATTTGGATGAATTTGCACATGGGTAGAACATGACCTGGATTAGGGCATAAGGTACTTTTTCATCCCGATATTCCAACAGGAAAAACGGTGCAAGTAGCATACTAATGATAAAGCTGAAGAGTGTTTTTTTGTTCGAACACGCTAATCTCTGGAACTACCAGCCGGATTTGAAGAAATGTTTTTGCATTTGATAGCCAAATTATTACGGAAGATTATGGGCTAACATCTCGCTAGGACTAGTATGAGCAGAGCATAAACGAAAAATTTAAGAAAGAACGCTAAATGAAAACGAAGTATGCTAGGTGATGCGATACGACAGGATGGTTTGGGGGGCAAGAAATGTCACGCGAAGGAAGTCGCGAGTAGAAGCTTGTTAAAATAAGTCAAAAGCTTTGATCTCATAGCGTAAATTCTACCTTCTAAATAACTTTTAGACTTAATCCCAGTTTAATACTGTGATTAAGAATTCATTAAGTTTTGATTGCTTTAGTATTTACTGAGATACATTGAATTTAAAATAACTCAAAGTGAGAAGTTTTCAATTAATATTTTCTAATTTAAAAATGTAGTGTATTTAATCAGAAATATCATTCAAAAGTAAAAGACACTAAATGAAAATCATTATTTCAGCCGAAAGATGTCCACTGCTGGACAAAGGTCTCTCCCAATTTGGGGGGGTTTGCATTAATCGCCACGTTTAGCAGCCGGGTTGGCGATCGCAGTATGGAGATAAA
This sequence comes from Aporophyla lueneburgensis, assembly GCA_932294355.1. Taxonomy (NCBI): domain Eukaryota; kingdom Metazoa; phylum Arthropoda; class Insecta; order Lepidoptera; family Noctuidae; genus Aporophyla; species Aporophyla lueneburgensis. The sequence continues at coordinate 5,240,458 of OW028737.1, forward strand.
ATGTATGCATTTTACCACCATACTGCGAACGCTGCTGCCCATTCTCTTGTAAGTCCCTTATTCGCTTCTTACGACACCCACGGGAAGAAATGAGATAGTGCTATTCTTTACGTTCGGCACCACACGGATCTCAATAAAATCAAATACTTAAATGTATTTTTTGTAACAATTTCAATTTATTCCATCCTCTTCTGTTTAATTTGCATAGATGGTTTTTTGTAACTGGTCAATGAACTTCCGAATAGCCATAATATGCGCACATTAAGTTATTAAGATAATTATAGGTATTAAGATGAGCTTTACGATTTATTTGCCGTGATAATAGTAATTTAGTTAATTGTTAAAACTGTACGCACGGCCACACATCAAGCTATACATTTCCAGTATAAGCTGACATCTCATTGTACGAAATGCCTATACAATGCGAGGTCAACTGATACTGGAAATGTATATTTTTTTCATTATCTTCATCATTACAGTCGAAAAACGTCCACTGCTGGACATAAGCCTCCCCCAAAGGGAGGTTTGCCAATATTACCACGCTAGGCAGTATAGTGGTTCTGTGTTAGGGTTTGGTTTCTGCATTGAGTCGTTCAAGTGAACGATTGTGCGTGAGCCATGGCGGCTGACAGCGATTATTCTAAGCAGCCCCGCTCCTTCCAGAAGTTCACTACATTTCCTTGTCTGTTGAAAACATCAGAGAAAGATCTGGGTGTCCTGAAGGCTACTCTCCTAATCTGGAAGACGCCTATACATTCGAAAAGTACTACGAACCATACAAACAAACTTTTTATAATATTAGTAAAGATTAGTAAAGATAGATCTACTGCCAGGGTCGCGAGATTTGTTCGAAAGAGATACCGTGGCCCTGGCATATAGGCAACTAAAGGAACACGGGTGGGTTTTACTCAGTAAAAGTCTGACATATACGCCCTTCCACTCCACCTAGAGCAGTCTTTCCCAACGTGGGCGATAACGCCCCCTTGTGGGCGCTGCAGGCCTAAAGGGGGGCGGTAAGAGACCCAGAAAGAAAAGGGGGCATTGTGTAGGGCTTTGTGGTCGATTTATAATTTCATCTACCTAGCTAGGAAGACTCTTAGACACCGACTGAGCTCTCGACTCTCGACTACATCTTGTGAACATCAACTAATATTAATTAAGATATAGCTCAAACTCGGTTCGATATAAAAGACCGCGGGCAATCATGTTTTAACAAGTTTTTGTTAAATAATCCGAATTGTACATTCCTATACCAATCGGCTGGTTCTATAATACTTGTTCTTGCTTGTCGAGTACGATTGGGCGTCGAATGAGATAAACGAGTTTATGCACGTTTGTCTTATTCCTGTTGGTGCGTGCGCTTATGCAATCCTATATAAACGACGTAAATTTATTTTATTTTCATTTGCGGTTTCGCGCATAATAGATAAGCAGTACTTGATTTCAACACTTACGTATTTCTTAAAACAAAACAATGTCGGAAGTAAAAAAGAAGAGACGGCAATACTCTGCGGAATATATTAAATTCGGATTTATTGAAAATCCCACAAACCCGTCGTCGCCTTTGTGTCTTCTATGTCTAAAAACATTTTCGAACGAAGCAATGAAGCCTTCAAGACTGCAAGATCATTTGAATAAAATGCATCCAGATTAGACAGAAAGTTTATGTAGCATATTTTCAAGACCTAGAGAAGAAGCATAATACTCAGCCAAGTGTATCAAAACTATTTTCGGCGGCTGCTAAGCAAGATGACGACGGACTTCGAGCTTCGTACAATATCTCTTTGTTAATTGCTCAAAAAGGCAAACCACACAACATCGGAGAAGAGTTAATTTTGCCAGCAATAAAGGAAGTAATAACTACTGTGCTTCATAAACCGGCCGCAGATATTATCCGAAAAATTCCTTTGAGTAATAATTCTGTGCAAAGACGAATTGATGATGACGAATGATCTGAGGACTAGTCAATTCTCAATTCAGCTCGATGAGTCCACTTTACCAACTAATGAAGCGTTGTTGCTATCTTACGTGAGGTTTATTAAAGATGAGAAAATACGTGAAGAACTATTGTTTGCCAGAAATTTGGAGACAGATACAAAAGGCGAAACCATATTCAATACATTGGAAAAGTTTTGTGAAGAGAAAGAGATTCCTTTGAAAAATATTATATCAGTTGCTACGAATGGCGCTCCGGCTATGACAGGGCGCCATAAAGGCTTCATAGCATACTTAAAGAATAAAATTCCAGATGTCCTTGCTATACATTGCGTTATTCATAGACAACATTTGGTTGCTTGAAACTTAAGTGAACGACTATTTCAATCACTGCAATATGTCATCAAAGCAGTCAATAAAATCCGTAGCAGCTCTTTGAATGATAGATTATTTCATCAGCTTTGTGTTACTAATGACGAAGATTTCAACCGTTTGTTGCTTCATACTGAAGTTCGTTGGCTGTCAAGAGGCAATTGTCTGATTCGATTTTACAACCTGTTTGACTCTATGATAGAGTTCTTGGAAACTAAAGATACAGAACTGCGCAACAAGCTCATAACATCAAAGAATGATATAGCTTACATGAGAGACCTGTATAAAATGTTCAACGACATGAACCTCCAACTGCAAGGCGATGAACTAAATTTAATTAAAACAAAAAATGTCGTTGCTGCTTTCGCAGCCAAACTGCTTCTGCACAAAAAGAATATGGGCAGACGTGAGTTTCACAATTTTCCGAATTTATCAGTATACTGCAGTAACGACGACTTGTTTGCCTACTGCCAACATTTGGAAAACCTCCACATTGACTTCACCGAACGATACCAGGACATTTTAACCTTGGAAATACCAGACTGGGTGTTGGATCCGTTTTCAAATGTCAACACAGCAATGTCACCTCAGCTGGCAGAAGAATTTGTAGAATTGACTACAAACGAAGAAATAAAAATCAAGTTCAAAAATGGATATCAAGAATTTTGGCTACAAAACCCGATCCCGCAATTGTACCCTGGATTGTGGTCAATTGTTCAACGATTTTTGATAGCATTCCCATCGTCATATTTGTGTGAACGTGGATTTAGTGCTGTGGCAACGCTGCTTACTAAAAAGAGAAATCGTTTGCGTGTTACCGAACGTGGCGACTTGCGGCTGTTTTTGAGTAAATTGGAACCTGATATCAACAAACTTATTGAACAGCATCAGATTCAACCTTTACATTAGTTTTTATATAAGAATTGATTATGTTTGTTTTATTTTCAATAAAAGATACTCTGTCCGAATACTATAAATTTGCATTTCAATAATCAGTTATAAGTACTTAGCGGTTTTTAAGTATGTTTAAAAAGGGGGGCGTTAAAAAATAATTTATTCTTAAAGTGGGCAGTAGACAAAAAAAGGTTGGGAACCCCTGACCTAGAGCGAGAGACGTCATTTGATGATTTCCCACCCACAAAAAAAAAGATAGATCTACTTATTCAATTTGTTAGAAACTAAAAGGGCTGATTTCGTTTGCCTTTCACTAAACCTTTCCAGGCATTGCTGAAAGAAAATCGAAATTACGAAAACACGAAAATCTAATAAAACTTTTGTCTAGAACAGTACTTTCTCCCAAATATTGATTTAGCATAGTGGGGTAGATGTGTTCTGTATTTGTTCATATCGCACCTCTTGCGTGTCACCTGCCGGCCGGTGTCGGGGCTTATGAGTTCGATTCCCGCGCACGGATTTTGTTTGCTTATTGCATTCTACAAACATTTGTATTGGTATGTATGTTTGCATGGAATTTTGGTATTGTTTGGTTGTTAAACGAGTTTCGAGGGTGTTCTAATGTTGTTGGCACTTGTGCACTTACGTGTGTTCGGTGCGGTCGGTAAATACCTTTTAGGTTATTTGCCTATAGTCGACCTCGTAAGTTTTGTCTTCCTTTATCTAAGGTTGAAAGTCACTTGCACGTCATTATCATAATCGTTTATTTGCTTATAAAGTAGGTACATAAAATAAAGGTGGTTACAAAACTTGTGATTGACAATGAAATGAAAATTTCAACTGAAAAACGAAAACTATGCTGAAAATAAATAAATAAAAAAACTATAATACGTAAAGTATTTTGAAATTTTAATTAAGCATTTTATTAATAAGGAAACACACTATGTCAATTTTTTTTTATTATAAAGCGTAAGATCATTAAAAAATAATTAATTGAATAATAGCGTCCTAAAGTGACACCTTGTCACATTATGACGCTTTATTCGATTAATTATTTTTGAGCCAGTTCTCTATGTGACAGATACTTTCAAGTTGACTGGTAATTATTGTCAAATAACGAGGTCGAGTATATTACAAGCTTAGTCTCGCGTATCTAGTCCAAGTTCAGGTTCGCAGTCGCACAGGCGGGTTTATTTTTTCGCGTCCTTGATATTCATGTCACCCCCTGCCATTTTATCCGTGTAAAAAAAACATTGATCAGGCAGGGGCCATCGTTCTTCCATAGTTGCGGTTACCAATCCACTGTAGCCAGCCAAACCCATAGCCTAATTTGTTTTATTTCCATATTCTGTAATAGTCCTCCAACCGGGGATTTCCTTGGGTGCACTTGCATAGGTGCATACAGGGATAATCGTCGGTTGGTGCCCCCTCATCATTTAAATTGTCTAAGGCAGAGGCCTCTGCGAGTTGGCTTCGGCCCCTCGTACGCCTTCCAAAGGACCGGGATCTCAGGGTCCCGAGAAATGTTAACAATAATAATAAATAATAACTTCGTGAAACATCCAGGAACATTTGCCCCCCGGGCCTGATCTGCAATGGTCTATATGGAAAGCTCTCGATTGATCACGTACTGAAGTAGACCGTTGCAGACACAATTTTTGAAATGGGGTATTACTGACCCATCACACGCCCAGAGCTAGGGCTGTATCTGGTAAGAACCTGCGTAAGGCGGAAGGTGAGGATGCCGTGGTGCCTCTCCAACAACTCCTAAAAGAGGGGACTTACCGTCGCAACAGTGGCGTGCCCAGTTAGTCCCGGTTATTATTTGTAGAACATTGATAGTCATTACGGGTAGACAGAAGCTTCTCAAAACGATACCCTATATGTTACCCTATTTGCAGATCAGATACGAAGTCGTCGGTTAGACTGGAATCTGCCTAGCCTTTTGCCAACTCCAACATAGATGGCAAAACGCTAGGCAGTTGGATTGTTTGAGAATCCTCTGAACAACCGGGACTAACTCAATTGTCAATACTGACAATTTTCCGACCTATTTAAATGAATTTCAGCTGAATTACAAACATCTGAAATAGGCCCCTAATACAATTATAAGATTAAAGGAACAATTGAGTCTCGGTATCAGAGTAAAACGTCTGTATAAAGCTGTCTTCCTAATTAAATATGGATGAACATTAACTGATTATCTCGCTCTAACAGGCGGCTGGAAAAAGGGTGGGGAATTGCTTTATTTTGCAAGTGATACTTCTACTAAATGGTTTGTCTTCAAACGTATAACACAGTACAATACATAAAGTATAATATGTTTTTTTTTTTGTGGGTGGGAAATCATCAAATGACTTCTCCCGCTCTGGGCGGAGCGGAAGGGCGTGTCAGACTTTTACTGAATAAAACCCACCTGTGTTCCTTCAGTTGCCTGTGACAGGCCACGGTATAATTCGAAAAAATCCACGACCCTAGCAGGCATCGGACCTAGCAGACTCCTTCAATTGCTGGCATCTCTTTGAGGCGCGGGTGAAATACAACGCGCCGCCGACTCGGTCCTGGTCCTTATCGGGCGGCGAGGTACCCACTGCTCGCCGTCTGTAAGCCCGCGCCTATGGAGTCCGCTATGAAACAATAGTACATGTTGATGTATAGAACAAGTACATGTATGTAAAGTTTATCATTGCATCGAGGTGGGATTGAAGCTTGACCCTATTGCGAGGGCTATATGGGGCCAGGAGTGCAATGACGAATAATCACGCGTATCAAACCACCATATTTACATTCTAGGTGGTTGCCACCGTACTGGTATCCAGGAGTTGCAAGGGTTGGGAACTATGTGGCGGGCTTCTTCTTCTAAGTCGCGTTCTTCATTGCTGAAGATCGTGTCTCTGAAAGGCTTTCGTGGCTTTCATAATGATGTTCTTCCATTTCGTTCGGTTCTCGGCTTCTCTCATTGCCGTCGTAACAGAGCTTGTAAAAACAAAATAAATTTTGTATATAGAAACGTCAGTAAATTTTAATAGGTACTAAAAACCGTTGATAGATAACATGCCAACGGCTTCTAGTAGGCGATCGTTTGGCGAGTTCATCGTGAATGTTCTTAGTGTACTAAAGTGATTCCCAAAATATTTTCAAAGCTTACTAGGACGTTTAACGTCAAAAATCTCGCTTTCAGCATCTATAACTAACCCTTTTCCATCCACATTGCGTTAAATAATCTTTTGGGTAGCATAACTTCTACACAAAATGTATAAAAATATTTCTCGTTCATTTTAAACGTTTACGGTACGCTTCGAGAACTTAGAATATACCTTGGAATACATATACTTGGTAATATTCTGCTCAAGAGGCTTATAGACGCTCAATTTAACATCATTAGGCTACAGTGGCTGGCAATAGGCAGGAATATGCACACCTGAACTCACTCATACATTTTCGATTCGGAATTCTAGAGTTGTATAATGTATGCTGAAGATACGCTATTTGTAATTTTTTTAAATAAATTTGTTTGTAACATGTAGACTTTGTAGCAACAGTATTTTATTTACCCACAGCTACATATTATATATAGCTTTTTATAGGCTTATTAAAGATTCGCACGAATTTACTCGCCTGAATCAGGCGCATCGACACTTCAAAGATTTTATTTTCTCTTACAAATATTACTCGCACAAAGTTTGTGAATGTGGATGAATTTTGGGCGAATTGACAACACTAAAAATACATGAAATTGCATGCAATTACAGGCAATTGGGGCGTTTTGAATTTTATTACGTGTACTTGCAGTGACCTTTTTGCCTACATTTATTGCATAAAATTAATATATTATTACAGAAAATTCGTGAAGTGAAATTCGTGGGAATCGACTAATAACCGGTTTTTTTACGATAGTCGAACACATCTAAAACAAAAACACTGAACCCTTAATAAGAAACTTTACCTGCATTTGTTTACAGCTAATCACGAATACAATAAGTAAACGTTTAACCTGTAAGTCCCTGAGATACCACATTCGGTATAGACACAATCGTTTTTTAATTGTGTCTGTAATTACGGTAATTGACTGGTTAAAGTACTATGTAGTTTGCATTAGAAAAGTAATTTGGCATCCTTTACTCTTCTATAATTAATGTTAAAGATTTTCATTTCACTTTAATTAAATATTTATTGATGTAATTTGGCATCCTTTACTCTTCTATAATTAATGTTAAAGATTTTCATTTCACTTTAATTTCTAAACAAATGCAAGTGTTTTCCTTAATTTCGCGTTCATTTTCCTGGCTTCGTGATGTGATTAGTATTCTAACTAGTACTTAAGTATTATTTTCACTTATCAATCAGCACCTGGTCTTTTGAGCCTCATAGCCAAGAACGCACATGGGTTGGCATAGATGTATGCCAAGTTAAACAGCAATTTATGCTACCAGAAGCATGGAGATTGGCAGAAAAAAATACAACCCTATGCTCAGTAGTTGGTGAACTTGGGATGTGGGATGATCATGAAGATAACTACCATATTATTTATAATGTTAAGATTGTCATAGTCTAGAGATTTCATTTGAAGTGTTCGTTGCAAGAAATTGTAGGCACGTTCATACACAATATTCCAACTATTACAAAATCACTTTCCTTAGTTGACATCGAACACTTACCATGTACGCAACTCGTACATACAATAACATAGGTATACTTGACATAATGTACTGGAATTGTCGCACTTCTACAGTTGACCGATAACTGTTTCTATGTGTGGTCCTAATGTTATATGATGTGTCAAAAATAATATACATAACCCTATTTTGCTATGCGATGCAAGATGCAACCACATTTTCGATTTATTTTACGAGCATCTTTAAACTCATAAATACTGAACTTACTAACATAATCATACCATACAGGTTAAACCAACATTCCCGATAACATAAGAGCTAAAAAGTTTACGACCCTGCGCAAGCGCACATACATTGTATGATAATAATGAAATAGTTTACGATAGGATCTGCGGTGCTTTTCATCCGTTTTATAGTTTATAGTTGCAATCTTATCGATAGCCCCGGATCGGTGGAGCAATAAATATTTATGTAAACTATCGATCTGTAAAGTGGGTAGTTGGAATTTTTAGGGCACTTAAAATGAGCTATGTTGCAAGTAGGTAATTACTTATATCATAAACTAGCTTTTGACAGTGGCTTCGCCTGCGTATCATACATACATATAAACCTTCCTATTGAATCGCTCTGTATATTTATGAAGACCGCATTAAAATCCGTTGCGTAGTTTAAAAGATCTAAGTGTAGAGACGGTGGGAAGGGCCTTTATACTATGTAAAGATAAAGGCTCCGACAAACTGGCGCGACCAGATTCTGGTAGAACCATTCCTTTGAAAACTTCATCGAAATTGTTCTACAAATATCGCATCGCGCCTGTCTGAAGAAGCCTTTAAGATGTTAGTCAGTTTTACTGTCTGTTTCATCATCTACCTAGTCTTCCCAATTCTGGTTTTATTTTGGCAGGAGTGGGGAATCCTCTTGACGCCCAGACTGCCTCATTTGTGACATAGTCTGGGCTGTGATGAACTCTTACCGGATAAAACCACACTCCTACCTCACATTTGTTTAATGCCAATATTAAATTCCCAACTCAGTTGGGGTTGGCATCCAGTCTTACCGGATGCATCTAAATACCAGTATTTTAAATGAAGTCACTGTAGCAGTGGTGATCAAGTGTATGTTATTTCAACACCCCTACGTTCAAAACGATGAAGGAAGTCTTCGAGAGGCCAAAAATTCATAAACACATACTATATTAATAACAATCATTCATCAAATATCAGAGCGGCGCACAATGATCGTTGCAATAACAGTCCCGCATGTCGGGAACCTTATGAAAGCCGAAAAATATAAACAAATCAAGTATCTTGCTTTGGCTTATGCCAATAGTCGTCACAGCCAATGGCTTGATAGCCAAGAGCCTCGACCACCACCTGAAGAGGCTCTCGTTGGGCAGCTGGATCAAGGGCTTGATTCAGAAAGCGGTACTTCTGGACACGGCTCGCATTGTCAGGAGGTTCCTTTTTCTGGAGCCCTAACCGCCGGTAGCTTGGACCCTATTACTGATACTGGTGGCTACTATTTTTATATATTTATTTTTAACTAATATTTAAAAATATAATTTATAAGAATGTTTAAATGGAATAAAGGAGAATAATCATTTATTTACAAAAAATACATAATAGCATACCCGGACCTACCTATCCATTACCCAAATTAGTAAGTATTTGCCGATGTACTGGTTCAAACCCTTTCGCAAATATGTCTTCAAGTTCGCTTTCATTCTAAAGGTAAGCAGATATTATGAAATGGAGTGTCATCCAAAATGATGGATGCTTCACTCAACTTATATTCAATATAATATTCACTCTGGCAATATTTAATGTCAAAGTTCAGGCGCAAGCAACACGTGGACCTGTTGCGTCCTGAAATAAACTCAAGTATTATTTGAGGCTTCTGAAGGATGAAAGGGTCGAAGATTTTCTGAAATTGGATAAGTTTTCTATGAAGGTATGTTTGCAAACATTTGCTGCTTCGTCGGTCTAGTGTTCATAAACGCTGACAATGAGGTCTTGGGTTCGATTCTCAGGTCGGACTAAGTCTGCCAGGGTCGCGAGATTTGTTTGAAAGAGTTACCGTGGCCCTGGCATATAGGCAACTGAAGGAACACCCAGACTTGTTTTTGGTACTTATATTTACATTATATAAATATGTTTTGCTTTTGCTTGAGTATAGATTTCATTTTATTTCTTGGAATTTTGGGTTGGCTAGCTGACATATGGCAGATAATTTAATTTAATGTTTTGTGTCTCTTAACAATTGTGTAGAACCTACTTACAATTGTGTAGAATCAAGTTCTTCTAACTTAACAGACAGCTGTGCTGCTGGGGAGTTTGTTCCGCCACTTCTTCTTCCCAGCTAAAGCACTAGGAAGTGTCGAAGGGCGGGCGTTTTGGGGGGACTGTCGTTTGTAACTTTGTCGTTCAAAAAGTGCTGACTCTCAGCCTAGTTTGAATAAATGAATTTTGATTGATTTTGATTTTGAGAGCGAGAGACGTCATTTGATGAATTCACACCTAAAAAAAAATACGTTGTTAATAAAACCGAATTACATCATAATCATCTCACGTAACACAGATATAAAAGACTCTAATCGCTAATATTATCTTTAAGCCTGCGCGTGGGCACCTCACCAACGCGCGCGCAAATAAAAAACGTTTCAACTAACAATTAACATCAATTAATTAAGTCCTACTCACACAGTAAGTCATCATCTGCCTACCCTTCTCCCAACTATGTTAGGGTCGGCTTCCAGTCTGACCGGATGCAAATGAGTGCCAGTATTTTACAGCAGCAACTGCCTATCTGACCTCCACAACCCAGTTTCTGGCGAATACGATACCTCTTGGTAAAACTGGTTGTCAGAATTTCGGGCTTCTGACGACCCGTAACGACTGTCTAAGATCTACGAAAGACAGCCGGGACCAACGGGTTAACGTGCTTTCCGAGGCACGGAAGGGTCTTGGTATGTAAAGATGGTCACCCATCCACGGACCAACCGCGGCAAGCGTAGCTTAACCTGACCGATCGACCCGTGTGGCCTTTATAACTTAGCTACAAGACGACTCACACAGTAAGGACTTTATTACGCCAGTGTGGACGCGATGTTTCTTAAAGCAAATCTTTTGAATTAACAGGCTCCAAGTGGGCGTGTCTTGCACGATTACTTGGTTTAGTGTTCCTAATATGGATAAGACAGGCGAATAGATTGATTGGCTGTCTGCTTTACTTGTTTTTATGTACAGTCGTCACCAAAACAGATAAATAAGCCAGGGTCGTCGGATGGTAGTTGAAGTTTAGGAAAAAAAATCGATGTTTTTGATTGAAATTTTATTTGATAAATTAACTGGGCAAAGGTCTCTTCACAATGGGTGCCTGAGGATAGACGACGCTGCAGCGGTCGGCCCAAAAAGCGGTGGCGAGACGACGACCTAAATGCGTACCGCGACGGTTGGTTTCAGGTGGCGCGGGACAAGAGTTCCAGGAAGAAATTGGGAGAGGCCTTTGCCCAGCAGTGGAACAGAACAGGCTAAAAAAATATTTAAAAACTGGTTATTTTTATTAAAATACAATAATTGTATTTGTAAACATCCATCGGCTAATCACTAAACTTCAACTATACCAGCACCCTAATTGTGGAACGCACTCGGAATCGGCATTTTGTTTTTGTTTTGTCTATGTGATGTAATTGCCAATGTCGTAACATATTCTGTTTTGTCTTTGGTCACTAGTCATAAATCACAAGCAATGTCAATATTGCTAAACTGTTAATTTTTTATTGACTTAAATACGGGGCTTTTGGCTACGTTGCATTTTATGTATCTTTTTAATTTTTATTTTGTAATGTGCGTTTTGTTTGTGCAGAATAAACAATTTTTCTTTCTTTCTTCTTTCTATCATTCAGAATCTGAATCGTATTGAAGATTATTTGTAATTCATTGCATCATTTGTTCAAATAAATTGTCGGCTCAGCAACGTAAATAACGCAATGAATGTTGTTTAACTATGAAAATGAAACCGATTACTATTGATAGCAAGTTACGCAATTACCCCTCTGATGACCCTGATTGCTTATCTCTTTTGGTGTGTTTGAATAAGTCTGAACCAGTGGCGTGCATTAAGCAGTGCCTGCCTCGAAACATCACCATAAATCTGTCAGTTACATTTTAAGTTGTGTCCCGAAATTATTAAGAAACGGAGTAAATTATCATACATAAAAGAAGCCCGCGTTTGTCTCTCTAGACAAGAACAGGCGGCCTACTTATGCAGAAAAGTAATGCACGCCACTACTCTGAACGTAGCAAAAAAAGCAAGGTAACCACATCTCAGGGAAACTCTTTACGTAACTTGAATGAAATACAGAAAATAGTAATAGAGCTAGTACCGCTTAATAAGTATTCACGGTTCAAAACTGCCCACACCCTTGTATTATTAAAATAAACAACAACAAAAAAAATCGTCATAGAACAATACCAAACAAAAAAACTTAATAAAAGGTAAACATATTTTATGAAGTAGCTAGGGTTGCCAACCATACTTTATAATAACGTATCCTACTTTATTTTTGATAACTATACTTTATACTTTTACATACAAATAAAGTATGCAAAAATACTTTATTTTCAACCTTTACTGTGATGCGTAAAACAAAATACTCATTATTGGCGATGCAAAGATTCTAACTAGTGCCCCAAGTGTCAAAATTGTGAAGCTGTCTAAGAACGACACTTTGACAGTTTTCGATACAATTTACGTCACGGAAAAATTTATTAACCCAATATAAATCAGATTTATGTGTTTTCTTGTTAGACGAAACAATAATTATGTTGTCAATAGTCGATGTAATTATTGCGTCTGCAGGCTACAAAAAACCAATGCGTTCTGGGGAAGAATTATTTATAAATCCATCCTCAACGTCAATTTTTTCATTCAAGTCCAAGATCTTTCTCTGATACAACTATGTTCCTGCGTCTGATATCAGCCGTATTTTCTCGAGCAATTGATTTAATTTTTTGGGCTAATGGTACTTGTTTATGAGAGCTTCTTTTAGGAATATTCTAAGACGGTACGACATTAGGAAACAAATTCTATCTTTTAGAATCTGGAACAATAAACATAATCTCGTTATCTGACGAGAAGCTCGCCTTAGCCTAAACTAAATAAATAACTTATAAGATACATGTGAATATAATATCAGTACAATAAAATCCTTAAAACATAATTATAGGTACTTACTGTTTGGAAAATAGTTTGAAGCCTGAAAATGATGAGAACAAACTCTCATTGCTAATGAAATCGGCTTGCCTATTCTTAAAGCAGTCTCCCAACTTTTCTTCATAATTTTGTCTTTTGGAAAAACTTATTCTCGAATCTCCGTAAGTACTACATTGAGGAACGCAACAATATTTCGTATTTCTGCTTTCATTAGCAACAGGTTTTTTTATGTCATCGTGATCCATCTGATTATGTCTAAACTTAATCTCAACTTTAAAGCAAAGTGTCGTTCTTAGACAACTTCTAAATTTCGCCGCTAGAGGCGCGCGGATAATCTTTGCATCGCCAATGGGTACTTAACGATTTACAATTGCTGAACGAACTGTTTAAAACGGATAATGGAAACGATTTATAATTACTGAACGAAATGTCAGGTGTCAGTTGTGACATTTGTCACAGATGTCACTCACTATGTCACTATCGACGAAATTGTTCAAAACTGGTCCGTTGTTTTTGTTTATAAGTGAAGAATGCATTTTAAAATAAATATTAAAACATAATGGCAGTAATGAATCTCAAGTGGCGAGAAGAGACAAAAAAGAGATCAATAAATTTAATTAAAAACGAATTGCATATTTATTTAAATTTAAATGTTGATTGTCAAACAAGCTTTGTAACATTTGAAGAAATCTCTTTGTTTGAAGATAACAAAAAATTGTTAGCGTTTTTAATACAATAAAAACATACAATTTTAAAAATACTTTTTTTTTGTCCCTTATACTTTATTTTTTTCCTATCCAAACTAGTTTATACGTTTTTTTTGTCAAAAAAAGTTGGCAACCCTAGAAGTAGCGGAAACAAGCACATCCTTGTTTGTCCGTTGGTTGAACACTTTTTATTGAGGGGAACAGTCCCGGGAATGTCCGGGATGGATGGTAGCCCGTCAAGTGAGACTTCCGCAGGGCACCGGGAACCGTGGCCGGCTTGATATGGACCGGTCACGATCACCATTAAATAGAGGCCAGCCTCTACAAGTACAAGTTAAAGGAGTAAGCGATTTGTTACGACAACGACATAAAAATGTAACAAAATGATGAAATATTTATTAAACGACTCAGAGAATATTACAGGTGGATTAATGCTATTCACTGAATGAATTCTTTAATGATGGAAATCATCCCATTCATGTTTAAGATATTTGTTTAGCTTTCTTTTTTACTTTTTGTGTTGTTTCTATAAATCTGTGACAATATTTATTTGAAATGAAATTATTTTTTCTTATGGTTTCTAGTGATAGCATTTGTAAACTAAAGACCAAGGTATAGCATACCTACATTTAAATGTGATATTATTTTATTAAAATGTGTTGCCCGCCATGGTCCCATCCATGTGAAGAACTATTATTAAGATCTTGTAAACACATGAATTTAATTGTAACTTATTAATTCGGCGGAGCTTTTTGAAAAGCAAGTTACAACTATTGAAGTTTATGAAATTAAATCAAGGAAACGTTGTGAATTTTTATCAGTTATTAAGATCACGAAGAAAAGAATGTCCCGTGCTTTCGAAGCGATTTCTACGACTTTACATAGTTTAGGCACCTAAGCAAATCCACGTATACCTAATGTTTAAAAAACAGTTGCATTTTTCCCTTTAGGAGAGGGGTTACAGACCAAATCAAGGGCCGAGATGCGTGGAGCCGTAATATTTCTTGGGCTGAACCACAGAATAATTAGTGATGGATAGTAGTTATAATGAGTAAATTACCAATGAGATAAGGTTGGTCGGAAGTGTTGGTTGTAAATAAAACGCTTGACTAAATCGTGCAAACGCGATTGGAAAATGTGTCTTATGACTTGTGACTTGTGGCACACAAAACTGAATCTTTAGTGTTGGTTACACTATCGCCCACGAGCTAGCAGACCGACAGACAAAGGTCAATATTGGATATCTGATATCTGTACAGAAATAAATCGATTTATTTCTATCGATATCTGCATGGATTGCTCCCTAGCTGTAATGTTGAGTCTATGGGTCGTGATCGTCAAGGCATTGCTATGTGTAGTATCAACTTTAACGTGAATAGCAGAAGTCGTGTCAAGTTCCTCCTCATTAATCCAGGGCTTTCTGGCAAGCTGTAGTCACTTTTCGATACTTATTAATACTTACTAGCTTCTACCCGCGACTTCGTCGCCCGCGTTAACTTGTTCCTCCGACACTTCCCGTCGCGTCGAATCGCCTACCCGTGCGGTTTTCCCCGTTTTTGCAACATTTTTCATTACTGCTCCACTCCTCTTGTTTTTAGCGTCATGTTATATATCCTATAGCCTTCCTCGATAAATATGCTACCCAACACAAAAATAATTTTTCAATTCGGACCAGTTGTTCCTGAGATTAGCGCGTTCAATCAATCAAACAAACAAAAATACTCTTCAGCTTTATAATATTATTACTATTACTATAGATTCCAAGGCAATTTTAGACTAATATTGATTACTAGCAATTCGCCCATGACATCGTCCGCGTGCCCGCCGCGTCGCATCCCAACCCCATCCGCCCACACTTTTTTTTTGTAGGAGCCTATCGATCGTAGCGTGGTGTTAAAAATTATAACGTTCCTCAAGACGGTGTTTAAAAATCCGACTGGTGTTCCCCTCTGATATAACCCCCTACATACTAACAAATTTTACATCTTTATAGTATTATAGTCCTCCGATGTCAGTGATGTCCAAGATAAACTTTAGAATCAACGCTCATGCCTCCCCTGTAGGAGAGGTTTTTGCTATGCCGCAGTGGGACAAAAATAGGCTAGTATCAGTGTTAGTAAATATACTTTCGTATATATAGGTTTAAAGATAGTGGAGCCAAAATCTGTCAGTTTTTTAAATTAAATTTCATCGTCCTACTTCTCCAGGCCTTG
This sequence comes from Aporophyla lueneburgensis, assembly GCA_932294355.1. Taxonomy (NCBI): domain Eukaryota; kingdom Metazoa; phylum Arthropoda; class Insecta; order Lepidoptera; family Noctuidae; genus Aporophyla; species Aporophyla lueneburgensis. The sequence continues at coordinate 5,256,409 of OW028737.1, forward strand.
ATGCGTGACTGCATTTAGGGAGATATCTTTTTGTTTACTTTATGAAGTAATTATATACAGGGGCGATTAATCAGTGTCAGTTAAGGGTAGGTGTCCTTTGAGTGACATAAGAGATGGGTAAAACAATGGGGATACGCGGCAAAAATCTTTGAAGCGTGATCCTTGGAGCTTCATGGCTGATAAAATTCTTATTAATACGGCCGTTTTAAACAGGGGTCTTGAGACTAAGTAATAACAGCCGCACGGATCGATCTATCGGGTTACGCTTGCCGCGGTTGGATCGTCGATGGGTGACCATCTTTACACACCAAGACTCCTACGTGCCTCGGAAAGCACGGTAAGCCGTTGAACACGACGAAATTTTTTTTTCGGTTACCACATCTAAACGATACAAGTGAATTTGGTAAAAGCACCACGTCACTAAATATCTATATAAGGTGTATCTATTCATACACGAAATATTTTAAGAGGTACACCTGTAGGTGGTAAAGCTATAGCAAAGAAAAAAATTTTTTTCTAAGGGTTTTTTTTTTATTTAATATTTATAAATAATTTGACGCACATAAGAAATATTGGCTCCTTCTTATTTTTTACGGCCCGAGACACCGCGGCCATGCTCGTGCCGTCCGGTCACCGCCCTCGCAGCGTCAGGCGGGCCATTCATAGAATTTGGAGTGAAGGTTTTATGCAAAACGTCTCGAGTAGTTTTAAAATTATAATAATTACGAAAATTAAAAAAAAGCTTGGAAAAAAATTTCTTTTTGCTTCTATAGCTTCTTTACCACCTACAGGTGTACCTCTTAAAATATTTCGTGTATGAATAGATACACCTTATATAAACTCCCTAAATCGGATGCACTAAAAGCGAATAAATCCTAAAGCCACGCTCATGCTGAGATTTATTGGCAATCGGGCTTGAGATAGGACGTGCCTAATGGATCCCACTGCTTGTGACCTTTTTCTGCCTCTCAGAGGTTTTACCGTTAGACCACACTATAAGAGAAAACGATTTTAAAGGAAATTTTATAAATTATTCTTAATTCCGCCCATTGTTTCACCTACCCTTTTTTTATTTAAACCGTGGACATAATTAATGTTATTTATCTATTCCTGGAAGAAATACGATTCCTTGACACACAGCCAAAGTGTGGAATTCTTTGCCAGCGTCTGTGTTCCCTTCCACATTTAAACAGTCTGCCTCCAAATCAATCTTCTGGGCACGCTTGTTCCATCATAGACCTCATGCATCGCGTTCCGCGTGAACGAGGTCAAGGGCAGGGCCATTCAGTATTATTTTTTAAACTTTAAAGCCTTGTTTCCCCTAATACCTTCCTACTAAAGCGAATCCTTTAAACACGGTAAAGAATTTTTTCGTCAAAAATGTTAGCTAGTTTCTATCAATACAGTGCAAAATACAAAATACCTTATTAAGTACATAAAAGACAAAGGCATTAAAAATTATCCAAGTCTGGCACAGCCAGTAGCTAAATCTCGACAAACCAGCTTCTCATAAGATGCATCATATCTACACAGCAAATACAAACCTTCACAGGAAAAAGTGGCCCCTTAACAAGTAATCTGTTTCAGCAGTAATTTCTTCATCACTTCAGACAAACGGAATCTTCGCGTATATTTCATTTACGCTTCTGCACCTACCGGCTCAGTTAAAGTACAAGGAGGAATAACAAATGGAGTGCTGACTTTCCTTCCTTGTATTACAGTGTTGGGAGATACGCGGAAGTCGCAAAATGGCTGTCATTAGAGTTATGATTCTTTGCGGTTCTTCTGCATATATGTAGAACAAGGTACACGTACTAGTATAGACAGTGACAATGTCGATGCTGTTTGGACGTAGCTGAAACGTGTAAAAACGACGGGATAAACGATATTTATTCTACGAATCTTATTTAAATCTTCTTTCTTTTGGCTTATCAGTGAGCCCGATCTCTCACCTTCTTTTTTTTCTGCTATTCTGTCACTAAATAAGTGTGACTGCTCGAATGTCTTTAAAGTTATTTATCGCCAGCCTGACAACTTACCTAAGGTCGTCTTTTACAGACAACCTTTACGTCTTTGTGAAAGGTCGGTAACGTGCCTTAAGTGACTCCTTTGGTATTGCGGATCCTCATGGCCGTCTGTGATAACTCACGATCAGGTGGTTTACAAAGCCGTTCACTATAATGCAAGAGTGCACTTAGGATCAGACAATACAAAAGTCCATCTTATCGTTCAGCATAATTATGTTCATTTTGTTTTTACTTATCAGTTGCGAAGCAGATTATTATTTATTATTATTTTAATGCTGAAATGCCGGGCGGGGACGCCTTTGGAGGACATATAGTGACCTTATTGGTGATGTTTTTTGAAAGCCAGATGCGTAGTACTCGCAACCGGCATGTATGTATGACCAGTTGTATGAACCTAAACGATGCAAAAGGAGTAGGTATGTAAAGATCGTAGCAGGTGGCGTTCCATAGCTTCTGCCTACCCCCATGAGAAATAGGCGTGAGTTTATGTATGTATGTTATCAGTTGCGTTTCCATTTGAATATTATCTGTGTCAAAGGTACGTGGATAGGTATACTTTTACAATTTTCCCACATTACCACTCCATTTGTTTACCAATCCGTGGCAAAGTTGCCTCACTTTCTACTTTAAAATAGGTAGTTTTACCTATAGTAAGTCTTCGTGAAGGCAATAAAAAGCGTTCTCACAATTTATCAGAATGTGCCAATGGTGTTAATGAATGATAGCTTACGATAGAAACTGTTCGGTTCCCATCGAACACTATTGTTGGTCGTGATAGACATCTGGTCTAGTTCGGTTTGACGGTAGATACGTACTCGTCTGGGATCGGTTTCTTAGATTTTGTGGTGTAAGAGAATTGTTTGTGTACCTTATGAGTTAGATGTAGTTGATACATTTCAGATGTTTGTTTTTTATTGGACAGATACTTTTAAATTGTTTGCTTTTTACACGCTTTATATTAGCTTCGCTTGTATGTGTTTATGTTTTTTGTATGTTTGTTTGTAACCGACTGCTTATAGCGCGATTTTGACCCACTTTAAACGACCAGATTTCATTCAAACTTTGCACACCTGTCAAAGACCGATGACAATGCAATAATTTCATAAATTTGTGCCATTATCCTTGCCAGGGTTACCAGGACAGCAAAAAAACTGTATTCTAAAACTACGTTGACATACGTCACAAACTACGCTGACATACATCTCAAAATTCGAAACACCCTAAAAAATAGAAAATAAATAATAGTTTAAAAAAACACGCTTCCATAGAAAACCAAACTAAAAAGTAGAAAATAATGGAAAAAAAGCGTGGGGTGCCTGATCAATAAAAAAATACCTTAAAAAGCACCCCACGCTTTTTTTCCATTATTTTCTACTTTTTAGTTTGGTTTACTATGGATGCGTGTTTTTTAGTTTTTTTTTTTTAACTTTTATCTATTGCTAAATTGTAAACGTAAGATCGGTTTAGTATTTTGTTCTTGTTACCACCGTTTACAACAGTGAAACTGTAATCATCATCATTATTTGACTGGCCTGTTAGTCTAGTAGTTAGTGACCCTGACTGCTAAGACTGAGGTCGTGGGTTCGATTCCCACCCAGGACAAATGTTTGTGTGATGAGCACAATTATTTGTTCCGTGTCTGGGTGTAATGTATCTATAATATGTATGTATTTAGAAATATATAAGTATGTTTATCAGTTGTCTGGTTACCATAGTACAGGCTCTGCCTAGTTTGGGATCAGACAACGTTGTGTTGGTTGTCCTATGATATTTATTTATTTTATTTATTATTCTGCCTTATCACATTTGTTTGAGGTCGGCGCAGCATGTCTTTTTCTTCCATATTTCTATGTTAGTCGTCACTCCCTTTAAAGCCATATCATATTTTATATAAACTATCCATCTCTACTCTTAAAGCCCTCCACATCCATACTCAGAACTTTCCTCTAGACATTTTCCTTCATTCCTCCCTCTACATCACATGCTCATATCTCCTCACAGTTTAATCAGTTGGTTTAAAGAAAATGTGTATTCAATTGAATTGAAAACTCCTCATCATATCACGCAAGTCTCAAATTAAAACATAAAGAAACATTGTTCACTGAAATAACAAAACAAAACCAAGAAGAAGAAAGTAACAAGTACTCCGCAACAGTATTATTTCAAAATTCTTTCACACCCAAATTAACATCGTAAATTGAAAATAAAAAGTTGTTCCTCTTCCAATGAGGAAATAACTCCTCTCCAGCATTCTTCATAATATTGTTTAGAAACTTGAATGAAACAAATATAAAAGGAGAACTTTTTATATAAAGTTGCGTCGGAGAACATTTAAGTTCTTCCATTCCACTTTGTAGTCCTAGATTCAACTGCCCAGCATGGTTTTTGGTTCAAGTTACAAGATTTTTGAGGTGTTTTTTAAAAGTACTGAACTTATTGTTTAATTGACTGTCAGTTGTACACACGGCTACTTATCAAGCTATACATTTCTGAGCTTAGTTTAGCAAGGTTTAGCTGACCTTGCATTTTATAGGCTTTTCGTACAGTGAGAAGTCAGCCTATACTGGAAATGTATAGCTTGATTTGGCGCCGTGCGAACGGGGTTGTTGTTATGACACATTTCTTTTAGAAAATCACACGCTCTGGGTGGGGCGGAAGGGCGTGTCAGACTTTTACTGACTAAAACCCATCCGTGTTCCTTCTGTTGCCTATGCCAGGGCCACAGTAACACTTTCAAACAATTCCGCGACCCTGGCAGGACCATCTTACATTTGGTCTTATGTCAGATGACTTACATTTTTGCAGATATCACTTCGACTAGGGCTTGCGAGTTCTGGCTAAGTAAAACAGCCGCTCAGACCGTGTATGGGTGACCATTTTTACCTAACGAGACCCCTACGTGCCGCGGACAACACGTTAATCCATTAGTCCCGCCTGTCATTCGTGGATCTTTTACAGTCGTTACGGGTCAGGACCCCAAAAGCCTAACAACTAGTCTTGTCTAGGGGTATCGTATTAACGTATTACCCAATAACTGTGCGGAATGTGTGGAGTTCAGCTGCATCCGGTTAGACAGTAGTTGGGAAAAGGCTAGGCAGAGGATGATCACGTTAGCTATAAAGGTTATCAAAAAAAAGTTTTTGCACAATTAATGAACATACTCTATAGAATAGAATAGCATATTTTTATTTCAGACTGGAGTCCATAGGGTTAGTCACAATTTTTCCTTTTTCCATTTTCTTAATTTTTCTTTTTTTTAAGGTTAACTTATTTGTTACAGAAAACCGATCAGCATAACGTTACGTAAAAACAAATAATGTTCGTAACCCAACATTGTTTCCTCATACCAATTTAAAACACTTAATGTCTTATCCAATCGCTGTTCCTTACTCCTTGGACCAAACACCGGTACTGAGCAAAATCGTATTTCCCATACAAACGAGCCATTTGTTTAGTTACGCTCGTTTAGAAAATTGCATTCTACTTGAATTGCTATTTGCATTTATTGCACGATTACGGAAACATGTTAAGATGAGTTGCCCGTTGCTGTCGTAAAAGGAAACAGTCCTTTAAAGCAAGGGTTATTTATGTTACAACTGTTTTATTTAAAATCGCTGGTCGAAAGGATTGGGTAAATCCATGATGGAAATGGGTTAACATATCGACCATACCTTTTTTTTTCTGGAGGAAACCCTTAAATAGGCGCCCTGCAGTCGAAAGATTAACCTCTGAGCTATATCTCCGCTGACAATGTGGACCAAAATAGCGTAAGCTACAGCAATAGCAGCGCCTTCTACAAAAGAGCTTGTGTGCCGGCTTTGGGGATAAGACCGGGAAGTGTGGGATTTTCACCTCACTAAAACCCTGGTAACGGTGCCACCATTCATGTGCCGTTACCGCTGAAAAGACTGATTTGGAACCTCGACTGTGTCTTGTAGGGCACACATTTTGGGAAGACTGTATAAGGGTTTACTTGAACTTTACAGTTCAAGTGGGCAAGGCAGCAAGTGACCACTATCCGCCGTCTTCCCCGAAGTCACTCGGTGGGTGGATAGAGTCCCTACTCTGAGCGCCCACGACCCTACATTCCCGCCTGCTTTAAGTAGTGCAGATGAAATTTCAGTGTGTGAGGCGTTGGGGAAACAACCGCCTTGATGCGTCACACACTGTAATTTATAATTCCCGTAGAATTCTTGTGTGTGAAGAAGAGGAAAAAGGCATCGGGGAGGCAACCGGCTTGACGCCTTCTTCAACGAACGGGATCAGCCCACTCACGGTCCCGCTCGGCAATCACCTTCTGGACCGGTCAGATAGAACCTCCCTTAAGTATTAGTTTGCCCCTTCGAAATCCGTGGATAGGTTGTGGTGGTGTAAGGTCGGTTATTGGGACGCTTATAATAGAAATAAACAATAAAAACCGGCCAAGTGCGAGTCGGACTCGCGCACCGAGGGTTCCGTACAAACCTGTAGGTATTTTCGGTTTAAAAATATATATATTTTTTAATTTTTATATTTCAGTTGATTGAATGTAAGGTAAATTGCGGTTTGCGATTTATGACGTTTTAAAAAAAAAACTACTCACTCGATCTCGTTCAAACCAATTTTCGTTGGTAGTTTACATGGTAATGTATATCATATATTTTGTTTTTAGTTTTGTCATTCTCTTATTTTAGAAGTTACGGGGGGGGGGGGGGGGACACATTTTACCACTTTGGAAGTGTCTCTCGCGCAAACTATTCAGTTTAGAAAAAAATGATAATAGAAACCTCATTACCATTTTTGAAGACCTATTCATAGATACCCCACACGTATGGGTTTGATGAAAAAAAACATTTTTGAGTTTCAGTTCTATGTATGGGGAACCCCAAAATTTATTGTTTTTTTTTCTATTTTAGTGTGAAAATCTTAATGCGGTTCACAGAATACACCTACTTACCAAGTTTCAACAGCATAGCTCTTATAGTTTCGGAATAAAATGGCTGTGACATACGGACGGACAGACAGACAGACAGACAGACAGACATGACGAATCTATAAGGTTTCCGTTTTTTGCCATTTGGCAACGGAACCCTAAAAACCGGCATAATTATAAAAGTCGAATTCACACACGAAGGGTTCTGTGCCACAGGGAATAAAACGTTGAAACACTTTTCTTACAATGTTTACTATTTGTTGTATGTTTATATTTTATTTGTTGTTATAGCGGCAATAAAAAAAAAACCGGCCAAGTGCGAGTCGGACTCGCGCACCGAGGATTCCGTACAAACCTGTAGGTATTCCCGGTTTATGCATAAGGTTTATGTTTATGAAATTAAATGTCTTTTTTTTTAATTTTTATGTTTGAGTTGATTGAATGAAAGGTAAATTGCGGTTTACGATTTATGACGTATTAAAAAAAACTACTTACTAGATCACGTTCAAACCAATTTTCGGTGGAAGTTTATATGGTAATGTACATCATATATTTTTTTTAGATTTATCATTCTCTTATTTTAGAAGTTACGGGGGGGGGGGGGACACATTTTACCACTTTGGAAGTGTCTCTCGCGCAAAGTATTCAGTTTAGAAAAAAATGATATTAGAAACCTCAATACCATTTTTGAAGACCTATTCATAGATACCCCACACGTATGGGTATGATGACAAATTTTTTTTTGAGTTTCAGTTCTATGTATGGGGAACCCCAAAATTTATTGCTTTTTTTCTATTTTAGTATGAAAATCTTAATTCGGTTCACAGAATACATCTACCTACCAAGTTTCAACAGCATAGCTCTTATAGTTTCGGAGAAAAGTGGCTGTGACATACGGACAGACGGACAGACAGACAGACAGACAGACATGACAAGTCTATAAGGGTTCCGTTTTTTGCCATTTGGCAACGGAACCCTAAAAAAAGACATTCTGTGAAAACAAATGTCTACTTATTGCGGTTCATGAGATACAGCCCGCTGACAGACTGACAGACGGACGAACAGCAGAGGCTTAGCAAAAGGATCCCGTTGGTATCCTTTAGTTACGGAACCCTAAAAACCGTTGGATTTCTTACAATTTTATCTTACAACATTATTATACACTCTTATCTCACAGCCCTCGAGAGAAAGTGGTAAATTCCGCACATTCCAGCAGCTTTTCTTTTGAATGATCGGAGTTACGAGTTACACTGAGCACTAACTGGAATGCTCAATTTGCGTACATTAACATTTAAATGGCTCATACTTGACTTTTTTGCCGATTTTTCTCGGCAACAAATATATTAGTTACGTCACTACTGTCAACTTCTTGCGAATCTGATAATCGGTTGGTTGAAAAGAAAATGAAAAATGGTTTATTGGAATCAACAAGTTTTCAACTTACACCACATCATCAGTGGTGATTGGAGCCTCCTTTTAGGGGTAGAAAGTCTATCCATCTGTCTATCTTTGTGTGATGAGCACAATCATTTGTTCTGTGTCTGGGTGTAATTTATCAATAATATGTATGTATTTAGAAATATATAAGTATGTTTATCAGTTGTCTGGTTACCATAGTACAGGCTCTGCCTAGTTTGGGATCAGATAACGTTGTGTTGGTTGTCCTAAGATATTATTATTATTATGTATCTTTGACATTCTCGGGACCCTGGGGTCCCGGACCTTTGGAAGGCGTACCAGGGGCCGAAGCCAACTCGCAGAGGCCCGTTAGAGGTTCTTAATGGAATGAGGCACCAAACCGTCGATTATCCCTGTTTGTACTACGCAAGTGCAGCCAAGGACAACCCACGGTTGGTGTAGAACTATTGCAGGATATGGAAATAAAGATATTGGGTTATGGGTTTGGGTGGCTAAGTGAACTGGTTTTCTCGAATTATGGAATGACTATGGCCCCTGCCTGACCAATGTTTTAAAAATACACAGATAAAATGGCAGGGGGTGACTTGCACACTCAATAATGGGCCTCCGTAAACGGTCGCTAGCACAAAGTGTCGTAGCGCCAAGGGGGCAACATGTCCTGAGGTGCTTTGAGGAGTGGAGCGGTATTCCACGGCTTTCAGAACAATCCCAGAGCCCGGAAGATGGTCAAGATCCCTACGAGCACTTACTGAAATACTTCCTTCCTCCGAGCACGTTTGCTCTTGCGAATCTCCACTCAAGCCGGCCAATAAAGGCAAGAATGAGGTGGGAGCTCTGTTCCTCGTCAGTGTTCACTCCAGCCGGCCAATAAAGGCAAGCCAGAGGTGAGGACAAGACTTCTCCCTCGAGTTAGGGTCCGTGGGGTCGCTACTGCCCAACAGCTCGCCACATGCTGCCCTGCGGTTTTTCGTATCTCTCTTGGTCTGGCTCCTCATCCTAGACCTGCTCCGGCAAAGTAAACTCTACCGGCACAGACCTAGAGTTCGGAGCGCGCAAGCCCCACCACGACGTCAACGTAGAGATACGGCGGTGGGGTTATTATTATTATTATTATCCACTTTTCCATACATTATTAGTATTTATAAAATACTAGCTTTTGCCAGCGGCTTCGCCCGCGTGGAGGTCGGAAATTATCCCGCGGGAACATACTATCGGGATAAAAAGTAGCCTATGTCCTTTCTCAGGCTCTAAACAATCTGTGTACCAAATTTCATTTAAATCGGTTCAGTAGTTTTAGCAGGAAAGCGAGACAGACAGACAGACAGACAGAGTTACTTTCGCATTTATAATATTAGTGTGGATAGTGTGGATAGTGTGGATAGTGTGGACTTGTTGATTTATATTTAACTAAAATAAAATAACTTAAAACTATAATAAATGTAAACCACATTTAAACGTGTGCTTGTAAAACTGGGATTGTGTGTGCGTGAGGTTTTATGTGTGTTGTGTATGTGAGTGTGAGAGTAATGATGGTGTGTTTTTATAACAATACATCCTCTGTGTCTTCATAACTTGGTTGCCATCTTGATTTACCTGATATTTTAATTTAAGGGGCTCTACATCCTTTTTTTGGTAAATCTTATCTTATATCTTTAAACGAGCAATTCTTGTATATATATATATAATCTGAATCTTGGAAACGGCTTCAACGATTTTCATGAAATTTAGTATACAGGGGGTTTTGGGGGCGATAAATCGATCTAGCTAGGAATCATTTTTATAAAATGTCGTTTTATTCGTGTTTTCAATGACCAACTTTATCGATAATCAACTTGAACATAAACTTATTATTTTAAGCACAATTTATCAAAAAATACCGAGCAAAGCTCGGCCATCCAGATATTTATTATTAATTCGAAGACATGTGACATCTAACAACCCGCACTGAGCCCAAGTAGTAAATTACGGTCCACACGCTCTAACAGAGAGGAGGCCTCTGTCCCAGAAGTGGGAACATTAAGGGCCGATTATGCATTATTAACTCGTTTCGTTTCGGTGAACTAGAGATTGCGTCAAGGTATGGCGTGACAAGGAGTGAGGGATTCTGCCTAGACGATAGGCTGCATCATCTTTAAGTTCAGTCATCTAAGAAATGCCGCGATGCCATCTAGTTATAAAACATTGACATCTTTTTTTTTTTTTTTTTAGGATCGGAAATCATCAAATGACTTCTCCCGTTCTGGGCGGAGCGGCAGGGTGTGTCAGACTTTTACTGACTAAAACCCACCCGTGTTCCATCAGTTGCCCATGTGCCAGGGTCACGGTATCTCTTTCGAACAATCACGCGACCCCGGCAGCGAATTTACAAAGGCTGTACTATTTTAGTCACGAGTCAGACTCTAATCAGTGAGCTTTTGTTTCTGAATATTACTCGACAATACCTAGTCTATCTCAGTAAAAAATTGACTCAAATAGACTAGCTTTTTGTTTTGATATTTTCAAAGAAAATGCACGGACAAAACCTAGTACCATTTCAGTCACGCGTGGACGAAATCCCATCCATGGTTAATACCCCGACTCAGAGTACCCCGACTCGGATAGGTTAGGTTAGAAGGCTAAGGCGGGAGCGAGCGGAGCGGAGCTCCCGCCTTAGCCTTCGTGGTTATTTTTTTTTAAACCACCCAGAAATAGGAGCCCCGCGAAGCGGGGCTCCGTCAACCTATCTTAGCGCAGGTGGCAATCTACATGCATATTAATTTTGAATACATATTAATCAAATAGATAAGCTTCAATTATAGGTTGATAGTTACATGGCAACTGTTATCATTTTAATTGCTCGTTTCTATTATGTATTTGATAAACAAAAATAAAACGAATTAACAAACGAGAAGTACTTTTATTAGGTAAAGAACACTACCCACTTGTTGCGAGTATAAATTTAAAAATATCTCGCCAAAAGCTTAGCTATTCGAGTGATATGTATTATATAGAACTAGATTTTGTGCGTGCATTTTCTTTGAAAATATTAAAACAAAAAGCTAGTCTATTTGAGTCATTTTTTTTACTGAGATAGACTAGGCATTGTTGAGTAATATGCATAAACAAAAGCTCACTGATTAGAGTCTGACTCGTGACTAAAATAGTATAGCCTTTGTAAATACGCACCCCGGCAGGCATCGGTCCTAGTAGACCCCTTCACTGCTGCTGACGTCTCTTTGAGGCGCGCGTGGAACACTGCGCGCCGTTGACCCGAGCTTGGTCCTTACCGGGCGGCGAGCTACCCATTGCTCGCCACCCGCAAGCTCGCGCCTACGGTGGCCGGGAGTCCGCTATGGACTCCCGACGCCCGGGGCGTCTCCTCCTGCAGCGGCTAGGGATGTGAGGGCGCAGTGACTGCCACTCCCTCACACGCCCCGCCTCCTCCTTCGCGAGCATTCCTGCTTCGCAGAAGGAACATTGACACCTGAAAGTATCCTAAATGATTTACTTACATAAATAAACATTTCATTTCAGTTCGGATTAATCTTTAGTCTTTTGGTTTTGCGCATTGTAATAATGAATCCCCCAGCCCCCCCCCCCCCCCCCCCTCTTTTAAAGCTGTTTAGATAATTTGCTTGTAATGTGATGATAATAAAAAAAATAAGTAAGATTATTCTTATTTATTTTTTGTAGCATAAGCTTTAAGGACCAATTAACAAATAGAGACAGTAGTATCTAGATACTTCTGTCTCTATGTCTCTCTCTCTCTCTATAAGCTTATGCTACTTATTCTTACTTAAAATTTTTCCTATCCAATTTTCTGTAAGACACAGTGGAAAAATGAACACGTGAAGATTATATTACAGTAGAATTTAATTATGGCATTCCGCTATAGAATTGTTGAAACAAAATTATGCAGACATGAATATAAATACCAGAACGAAGCAAAAATATTCAAACAAACAAAATAACGCAGCATAGCATAACCGAATACGTTTCTGTTCAAAACAGAACGAATTGAGTTCCAAATATTTTCATGAAATCGCTTCAACGAATTCTTTAAACGATCCTGCAGATAGACGCAACGCGACTCTAGTAGAACAAAATTTAAAGCTTCACGGAAATTCATCATCATCATCGTTTCAGCCGAAAGAACACTGCTGGACAAAGGCCTCCACTAATTTGGGGGGGTTTAAAAAAAAAAAACAAAGTCAAAAGTCATTTATTCAAACTAGGCTGAGAGTCAGCACTTTTTGAACGTCAAAGTTACAAAAGACAGTCGCCCAAAACGCCCGCCCTTCGACACTTCCTAGTGCTTTAGCTGGGAAGCAGAAGTGGCGGAACAAACTCCCCAGCAGCACAGCTGTCACAGCTGTCAGCTGTTTACTATAATCGCCACGCTGCTGGGCAGGCGGGTAAAATGCATAGAGAACGCTGCTGCCCATTCTCTAGTAAGTCCCTTAGTCGCCGCTTACGACACCCACGGGCAGAAATGGGATGGTGCTATTCTCTACGTCCGCCACCACACGGATATCACGGAAATAAAATTGTTCTGCCAGAATTGCATCGCACGGTCGCGTCGCGCCTGTCTGCGTGGGTCTTTACCGTTCTCGTTGCAGTTTGTATTCAATTAACAGAAATATAAAGTTCTTTATTTTTGTTTCAGTTTCACGGAGCGCCATCAAAATTCGTCAAAACTGGATACCATCTGAAAGCATCAGCATCATGGATTCGGAGAGGTATGTATTTATATCTGAATGTTAATTGAACATTTTCAATTTATTGTGTTTGTTGTAATGTTGATTTAGTAGATTTTGTTCTGAAATAAAGCGTGGGGTGTAGGGGGTTTTAATGTATTATTATACAGAATGTATTTAGAAAAGTTTCTTAAAATTTGCAGGTAGATTGGGTGAGTAATTCTGAATATTTTTGTCTATGGGAATAAACTGTTATAGTTTTGAAGGTAGTTAAAAAGGAAGGTCAAAAATAGTATATTTGAAGGTAGAGCTCAGCAAAAAATAAAATGTAGTTATGAAATAATACTATCGTCTGAGTTAACGAGGCACCCTTGACAACGAAACAGTCATTAATTTAGGTAAGTATATGTATACTACACGGGTACAATTTTTTTTTTTCTGGATGGGAAATCATCAAATGACTTCTCCCGCTCTGGGCAGAGCGGGAGGGCGTGTCAGACTTTTACTGACTAAAACCCACCCGTGTTCCATCAGTTGCCCATGTGCCAGGGTCACGGTATCTCTTTCAAACAATCACGCGACCCCGGCAGGCAAAGTTTTCGCTTCACGTATTAATATATAGATTAAAATTGCCCGTCATTAAAAGGGTTCATAATATTAAGTTTATTTTTCAAATAATATCTCGCAGGAGACGCAATTTAGTCTCGGAGGTGGTCGGCTGCTTAACCGGACTCACCTGTGGCTACCTCAATAAATTAAGTCCCTTAATATTCGAAATTTCTATGAACAGTATAGGCATTTGTGTTCAGCCGGGTTCGCGAAATTTGTTTGAAAGAGTTACTGTGGCCCTGGCATATAGGCAACATCCCACCTGTGTTCCTTACGGGTGGGTTTTAGTCAGTAAAAGTCTGACACGCCCTTCCGCTCCACACCCACAGAAAAAAGGCTGATTATGATTTCAAACCTTTTGCCAATTTTCTTACTCTTGTTGTGATGGACTCACATAAAATGAAAATAACGCTTTCAAAATACGAAGTAACACATCAATCACAGTCCTAACATTTTATATGAAAACTTCAGCTATAAATAATTCCCTGAAACATCCAATATATAAAATGTTTCACCGCTAAAACTAAAGGTCTACATTTATATCAGAGAACAGTTCTATCATCCCCACTTGTTAGCCTAAGTACCCTCGTCATGTGGGGAATGGTACAATTTGGTACCTACAAATGTACGAATGGTACAATTTATTGAGTGCTAACTCGCAACTTTTATATCTACGTATATTTTGTTGTTCCTAATGGAGAGAGAGATGTAAAAAGGATTCCAAATACTGGGTGGAGGGGGCGACATCGGCACGCAAACTGTAACCATGAATGCAGCACATGGTTCTAGACACCGAAATTTTTCGTTGGTTATCAAAAAAAAAATGCTCATTCATAGAAAGATGCAAAACTTACGCAGTTTAAATGTATGGCAGATATTTTTATTTTTTTGTGCATTACATCTCGTAGGTCAACCTAGGAGGTTATCGGCTGCTTGACCAGGACTTGCCTGTGGTTGCCACACGCCAGACAAGGCTTAAAAACTGTAACACTATGCGATTAAACGCTAAGGAATCCCCCTGTGGGATACGGACCTTATGGAACAACAATTTTAAGTAAAATTAATCAAGTAAATATTTCAACGCAGTTGTGTTTCAGAATCATGGTATTGAATCCTTGGTAAAACGTTTCTCGTCGTTGTCTCTACCACCCTGTATATTCGGTAGTGTATGTTAGGTACGCTCCTTACTTTTATAATAATTACATTTGGAAGGTATTGTCCCTTGTCAGGGCAAATACGACCTTATCCGGTATAGTCAACCCTACATTAGAGGAAACAATTTTATATGACAGCGCTTTTTTGTTGTTTCAAAACAGTCTGCTCTATCCTTTTTACAACTATCTTGGGGTCGGCATCCAGTGTAACGGGATGCAGCTGAATTCAGGATTTTACATCGAACAACTGCCTATTTGACCTCCTCAACCCAGTTACTACGTAATACAATACCCCTTGGCAAGACTGGTTGTCAGTCTTTCGGGCTTTAAACCGTAACGACTATCTACAAATGACAGCCGCTAGGACCGACGCCTGCCAGGATCGCGAGATTTGTTCGAAAGAGTTACCGTGGCCCTGGCAACTGAAGGAACACGGGTGGGTTTTAGTCAGTAAAATTCTGACACGCCTTTGCGCTCCACCCAGAGCGGGAGTCGTCATTTGGTGATTTCCCACCGACAAAAAAAAAACTGTTTAATGTTACGGAGGTCCACAAACCGACTGTGGCTAGCGGAGCTTAACATCCGATCGACCGTTATTATACAACTGTTATTACTTAGCCACGAGCCCTTCCAGATATAGAGCGATATTCGTAGTTTATTTCCCTTCTTATCGACATTATGACTCTACATGTTTATGTGTAACAGTTTACAACGGTTAAAGTATCACATTGGAATGATGCCATGACACTACATCGCTACTTTTTTAATTGCTGTAGGCTGTACATGCTGTTCCTTTTGTCTTTAATGCATAGGTCTGTACTGGTTTGTCCTATCGCGTGTAAGGAGAACTGATTTGGCCTAGGCGAAACTAGTTCGTCCGAAAATCGGGTTTGGCCGGTCACATATACACCACTCATACGAAAATAGTGTTTTTAGAAGAGCAAAATTCAAATGATTTGAAGTCCGATTAAATACATGCCGTAATGAAACATACGAGTCATAACAATAACTTTATCTTAAGGTAGAAAATAACCCAAAGACTAATATAGAATTTCTGAAAATAGAACAAAATCCAACCTAAACATGAATACAATGTATGGTGTTGTTTATGCCGAAGTACACAAAATAATGTAGGTATTCATGATATCATTTCACCGTGATTTAAATACAAAGAACATTGTTAGCTATCTTCTCAAACTTACTGGTTGGCATTTTAGAACAGGAGAATTTCCTGTAATTTATTTTCATTGCTTCCTACCTATTCTGTTTAGAGGAGATTGTCCCGTCGTCCTTTACAAAGGCATGATAATCTGCAAGAAAAAAAACCGGACAAGAGCGAGTCAGACTCGCCCACCGAGGGTTCCGTACAAATTTGTAGGTACGTATAATCAAAAATAGTTTTTTAATTACGTATATATCATTTTTTATAATTTAATTACAAATGTATAGTTTTCTGATTTTTCCTTATACTTGTAGACGGTATTGCTTGCCAAATTTCACAGTTGTAAGTCAACGGGAAATACCCTATACATTTTGATTCCCTTGAGAGTGTCGAAATATACGTGTTTTGCGGCATAAACGGCCGTATCTTTTTTCACGTTAACTTAGAAGTTTGGTTTTGTCACAGTTTCAAGAGACTTTACACTTGAGTAATCGTTTTAATTTCAACTCGTTACCTCCGCGCGTTCCCAAGATAAAGAGTCTTGACAGACAGACAGACGGACGGACAAAAAAGTGATCCTATAAGGGTTCTGTTTTTCCTTTTGAGGTACGGAACCCTAAAAAAGATGGCGAGTCCCCTTTTAACGTAACACAGAGATTTTCCTCGCTACGAAAGTCAGGAAAGCCTTGCCTGCTTGGATTTTTTTAGGTAGAACCTACTTAATGTAATGAGTAATCATCTTTATAACTGTTATATAAACATTGGAGAGGTAACTAAAATAAGATCAGTTGAAAAAAATAACGGACGGTTAACTAATTTTTTTTTGCGGTCGCGAAATTAGTGTGATGGTAAAAAAAAAATAGCTTGGTTATTTCATCCTACAATGTCAGTACAAAATAATGAATGAATAAATATTATTTAGTGTACTGCTCAGTTTTTACTGCAGAACTTGTGAATAAACATGCATTTTGTAATTTCCGATTTACCAAAAATGCAATGAATAATCTGCCGCCTTAAATCAATCATAACACATATATAATACATTATCTTCGCACAAATATCTTTCTTTACCTCTAACGCAAACCTCACACGAAAATAAGAAACAGCCAGAGAAAACACATTATCTTCACAAAAATCCGACAAAAGGAATCAGATTGACATGCTGTTAAAACCTTTCATATTTTCGCCGGAACATCAAAACTCCAACATCAACGTAAACCCAGTATTTTAGTCTGACATAACACAATCAATATCTGGATGACCGTTGTTTTGGTAAATTGTGTTTAAAATAATAGGTTTATGTTCAAGTTGATTATCGATAAAGTTGGTCATTGAAAACACGAATAAAACGACATTTTATAAAAATGAATCCTAGTTAGATCGATTTATCGCCCCCAAAACCCCCTGCATACTAAATTTCATGAAAATCGTTGGAGCCGTTTCCGAGATTCAGATTATATATATATATATATACAAGAATTGCTCGTTTAAAGATATAAGATAAGATATATATATACAAGAATTGCTCGTTTAAAGATATAAGATTCATCGTGTTTACTAACACTAGGCAATACCTAAATGGCTACCTACCTATTATAGATTTGCTGTTAAATTGTCGACCACGGCTCGCTGCCGAATTTTGAAAAAATTTAATAGCACGCTTTTATTTAGGCATTCACAGGCACCTAGTGTATGCTTGTTTTTATCGGGAGCATCGAATTATCTGATGAAATTAGATATAAAGGAATCAAAATTGACGTAGACATCCCTTCAGGAGTAGCCGAGTGCATTATGCGTTCTCATTTGCACTTAAGACCTTGAAATGTCAATCATGGAGTTTAGTTTACTGGTTCATAAAAAAGTATAACAATATTGAGGTGAAACACTGATCCCGCTCTAGGCCGCAAGATTCAGTCTCTTTCGACATATAATATGAAATTATAGTAGATACAAAACCAACGGTTTAATATGCTTCACTAAAACGACAGACTAAATGGTAACCAAAAGTATGTGTGCATGTGAGGAGTGTATGTACAAGTATGTTATGAGTATGGTACAAGTATGGTAGTATGTATGTGAAGAGGATAGGTGGTGTGGGGTGGAGTCAATAATTTATTTGCAAATCAATGATATTTTGTTATGCAATTTCAGTATGTCGTTTTAATTTTTTTTTTTAAATGGATGCGTAAAGTAGTGCCACCGCTTAGTCATGCAAAAAAAATTGCATTAAAAAGTTTTCCGCTTTGTGCTTTTAAATCATTCTTTTTTACTGTTTGTACTTCCTGTGTGTATCCCAAAATAAAATATCAGTTTGTATCCCAATTGAAATATTTTGCTTTGCTCTCGGTCTCCATTCAATATTTACTGCAGCGTTTCTCTATCTCGTTTCATCTCGTCACGACCTTGACCTACCGAGCCTCAACATCTGGTGCAAGGTGTGTAATATGGCAGTATAAGGTACTTCAAGGAGAACTGATTAACTATGTACAAGATTTGGTGGAATAGAACAATGTAATGCGTCCCTTGGGATGAATGTTTTAGTAGCTGGGTTACCAAAAATTTCCTTGGAATGATTTATATTTTATTTCTTACTTGGTCTACTGGTATGAGCTGCCTTTACATCCGGGTTTTATTGGTCAGGTTTCTCATTATTATTCCTTAAATTTTGGTTCCGGTATCACTTTTTTTAACCGGAAAATTTGGTTTTATAGTGTCTAACTTGTTACTTCATAACTGATATATTTCTTCATTCATATAAAAAATTAAATAAAACTACATTTACATAAGAAATACCTGTACGTTTTACAAAGGTAACGCCCAACAATGGGTCTTTTGTCCGTCCATTTTCACTTATCCATAATTACATACAATTTCCTCCATTTCTATTGTGAGCACAATTCGTCTGTAACATCGAATTAAATTAATATCTTGTGCTCTACGCTCGCCTTTTGCTATAATAATTATGTGAAATTCGTATACGTATATTCGTTATTGATCTATACATAATAATAGAATAGTTACGAAGTAAAACTGTACATTGAATATATAAGAAAAAAAAAATCGCCGATGCCGAAAATATAGTTGTTAGAATGATTGTCTGTTTGCCTGTTTGTCTAGATGTATGTTGCGGATTGGAGCAAATACGGCTCAATTGATTTGGATGAAAATTGGCATACATATAGTTTTTAACGAATAGGGTACTTTTAATCCTGGTAGTACGTTTCCGCGAGATATTTTCCGAGATCACGTAGGCGAAACTGCGAGGTAAAGTTAGCTATAATTGAGATGCAAATTAATTTCCGTGTAGTTGTGATATTGCAATCTCACGTGGGAATGTGATGTTGAGAATGCTCTAGTATTCATAGTTGCTCGCAACATCGTATGAATAGTAGAGCTTACTTATTATGTTTTGAGAAAATATAGCGCAAAATGTATGTTGAAAAATTTTCTTATTTCGTGTTTGTCGGAAAATCAAGGATTATATGCAGGAGATTGTAGTGAAATGGCATTTTAGAAATTCCAGCAAGCAGGGGTGACATTATGAATATTTTTCATCACAAACATTTTTGTCATCTGCTGCCTAGCTTTTTGGATACCCAAAAATTTTTGGGATCGGCTTCCTCTCTAACCAGATGCAACAGAATAACAGTATTTGACATGCCTATGTGACCTCCACAACCCAGTTATTGGATAACACGATAAGACCTCTGTAAGACTGGTTGTCAGAATTACGGGCTTCTTATGACCCATAACGACTGTCAATGATCCAACACTTACAGCTGGAATCTACAGCTTTACATGCTTTCAAACACGAAGAGGTCTCCATATGTAAAGATTGTCACCTATTCACGGACCAACCGCTGCCAATTCTCGTGTCGTCAGCGACAGTCAAATGCTAAAAACTTGTCAAGAAAATATATGGAAACTCGAGGTAATTTTTAAAGATTGATCTATCCCATATCCATAATCTACCTACACGTGCCGCTATTGCGGCGGCGAAATTTATTTTTTTACCAGTTTAGTTAATATTCATAATAAAGTAGATACTGGATCTCAGACTACAACAATTCGTTTTGCAAACATTTAAAATTTGTCTAAATAAATCTATTTATCTTCATTCCAGAATTCCCGATGGCTCACGTAGAAATAAACCAATCAATTGACTATTCTCGTATCTCGTATTTCAAGGCAATTTATCACTAACATTCGCAGATTGCTACTGAATATTTAAGTGGACCACCAAGGGCAGAGTAACTTAGGTAATTGGACTGACTTTAGTCACAAACTTAATCCCGCGAAGCCTAAAAAATGTCATGAATACTGGAACAAATAATTAGGACTTTACTAACTTCAGGGAATTCATGAATTTAGGTCGGAATTTTGTAAAATTCTGTGGAAGTTTGTGTATGTTTTTTTTTTTTAACATTTTTTATCATTTAACATTTTCGTAAAAATTTGCTGAATGTTTGTCGACGTGTGAATAAGTTTCAACGTTTGAAATTCTTGTTGCATTTAATTTTACAGTATAATTTTATATTCTGTTCTTAATTCACGACATTGCTTTTAGTTTTTTGAGGTTTTTGTCGGATGTTGCTTCGTACTTTATAAAATGATTCTGAATTAAATTTAGTATGTTTTTTTTTCCTGTACATAAATTTTCTCAAAAAAAAAAAAAAATTGCCATCACTTTTAGTTGCCAAGTTTACTTTCTATGATTACGTTTAAGTAATAATCTACTTGAATTGAAAACAAATAGTAGTATGGCAAATATTAGTTCTAGCTATGAATTTTGCCTAAATGTACTTGAAGCTATAGCTGTACTCCTCGTTTAAGTATAGCATGTCTTTTGCTTCTAACATAATATGGTTCATAGAATCGATAATATAACTTATTTACATCGCCTGCCTGTAGTTAATCTGCCTAGCCTTTTCCCGACGACGTTGGGGTCAGTTTCCTGTCTAACCGATTGCTGCAGAAAATACTATAATTTTACATGAAGGGATTATCAGAACCCCACCACAGCCCAGTAACTGGAATTACTGGAAAACATAATATCTCCTGGTAAGACTGGTTATCAGATTTACTGGCTTCCGACCCGTAACGACTGTGAAAGATGAAATATCTATGGCATTCATACGCAGAGACCAAATGCTTATCAGAGACACGGAGGAGTCTCGGTATGTAATGGAGGATCACCCATCCACGGATTGACCTCGCCAAGAGTAGCTTAACTTTCGATCGACCATTTCAGCGGGATTATTTAGCCACAAGCTCCTAAAATTAACAGTGCACCTTCAATCAGACCCCTTTTCACTTCTGAAATAACAATTATAACTAGAGTTGCCACCTTTTTTTCAAGCAATTAAAGTATTTTGGTTAATAGAGGTAAGAAAAAAAGTACATTGTATTAAAATAAAGTACGATTTATTTTTCTTTGTTATTATATTTCAAAACATATTTTTTATTGCTTTTTGCAGTTTTCATCAAATAAATTTCAAGTTGCAAAAAGTATTTACGACTAATGTTTCCAAAATCCCAAAGAAATCGAAATATGCAAAATAAAGTATTTTCGAGTACTTTATTTTTCTCTTAAAGTACATTTATATGAAATAACGTACAATACTTTATTATAAAGTACGGGTGGCAACCCTAATTACAACTGACATATTATAACAAATCTTAAATAACCTATTGTTATGTCAACGGCTTACAATAAATAAACACCGGTCTGACGATTTGTCATCTCGGTCACGGCCGCCATATTTTCGCGGCAATAAAGGTTGTGTACTGAGGTCGAGTTGACGGCAAACATTGAAAAAAACCAATCTAGCGGTGACAATTTGAAAATAAACTTTGACACAGTTCGTTGTTTTGGACGTTTTAGTTATTATTTTTTTGTACTGGTTTTAAGCGACCGTTGTTTTTTGTACGTTAGTAAATTAAAAAATACAAAAGGCATGTTTATTAAAAAGTTCAGCAGTAATAACTTAGCTGTAAACTAAATAAAAATGAGTCATAATCATAACAAATATTAAAATGGGAAATTAAATTAATAATAGTTAAATTACTGAAAGGCCAGTAAACATGCATGGCAGTTCACAAATCGGAATTAGTCTAAGTAATTTAACTTGGCAGTAGTGCGCGCCGGCCACTACTTCTATTCTGTGAAACAACTTATGAAACGGCAGAATTTAAGTGCACGGTTCCAATAAGTTGCTTTCTATGGAATCAATACGGTCAGAAACTGCACTTTTAATGTTTTAGAATTAAATTAACAAAACAATTATTTTACTGAACCAATTTTCCAGTACGTTGAATTGAAGTTTTTCGTTATGAAGTTACCTACTTTTCCTTCTATATTTACTCAAAAGTAACTTTGTCCTAAAGCAGGTAACCATTATGTAGATAGTATGTCCTCCTTATCTCTACCAGACGCTGAGAATTTCCCTAAGGAACTAAATCTTATTAGATACACAATTTAAGATAGACAGATCTATTAAGGCTGTTCATACTACGAAGGAAACTAAGATATCAAGTAATTGCATGTCACGTCTCAAGAATTACTGAACTACTCGTATCTTCTTTACATCTATACTTATAATATTATAAAGCTGAAGAGTTTGTTTGTTTGGTTGGTTGAACGCGCTAATCTCAGGAATTACTGGTTCGAATACAAAAATTATTTTTGTATTGGGTAGCCTATTTATATAGGCTATATAACATTACGCTTCCACCAATAGGAGCGGAGTAGCAATGAAAAATGCTGCAAAAACGAAGACCACGCACGGGCTGGTTATTCGATGCGACGGATTGGCGGAGCAATAAATATAACGCGTACGAAGTCGCGGGCAGAAGCTAATATGTACATATTAACACACTTTTATTAGGTCGACCTGTATGTAACTAACTATGTAATGGAATCTAAGGTAACAATTTGACTATCTTCCAAGGATTGTAGCGTCATGAAAATTGGCAGCTATATGTAGTTCTGATGACAATACAATAATATGGTACTGTCGAACTGATCTAATGATGGAGCCGGAAGATATGAACTGAAACTTCATGATGGAACATCGTATCATAGCTTTGTTTGGACTTTTTAGGAAAGTCTTGTAATGAACTTTGACCACGATTAGGTTTCGAGGTCTGATGATAAAGCCGGAAGATAGGCACTGGCATTCCATGATGGAATAAAGTATCATAGCCGTGTTTGGACTTGTTAGGCCTGAAACTGCGTTAAGCGGGCGCCTGCGACGGGCAACCGTCGCGTGTCTACGCGCGTGGACACGTGGGTGGGCTCCGTGGGTACGCGACGCTCCCCGTCGCGGGGACCCGACGCGGGATATTACAATTTTTACTTTTACCATTTATGTAACATATGGAATGCAATAAAGAATTGAGTATTGAGTATTGAGACCGATTTACGCAGAGTCGCTAGTTCAATTTTAACGGTGTGCTTGTATAGTTGCGGTTGCAGACTTTAGTAATAAGGCAATAAAACTACTAGACAAAAAGCGGAAATGTTTTGGAATCTTCCTAGACTTGTCGAAAGCGTTTGACACGGTCTCAATTCCCATTCTTATCTCCAAGATGGAAGGCATCGGCATACGTGGACTAACTTTAAGCATTTTTAAAGATTACTTGTCAGGTCGGACGCAGTCTGTTTGTACCGGCAGGGTGGTGAGTGATGAAGAACCCATAAATTACGGGGTTCCTCAAGGTAGTATCATGGAACCAACTATGTTTCTAATCTATATTAATGATCTATGCAATCGTAAACTCCCATATTGTGACATATTAACTTATGCTGATGACACGGCGGTATTATTAAACGGAGTATCACCTAGCGTTATTGACTGAACAAGCCGATGCGTGTTACCGCTGGCGGGCACCGCGCGTGCCCCCGCGACGGGTCCCGTCGCACGGAGGCGGGCCCCGTTGCGTGGGTGCGGGGCGCGCCTCCCCGTGACGGACACCCACGCTGGTCCCCGCGACGGAGCACTTTTGTATGAAACCGCGCGGGTGCCCGCTTAACGCAGTTTCAGGCCTTAGAAAGGTCTTGTAATGAACTTTGACCACGATTAGGTTTCGAGGTCTGATGATAAAGCCGGAAGATAGGCACTGGCATTCCATGATGGAATAAAGTATCATAGCCGTGTTTGGACTTGTTAGAAAGGTCTTGTAATGAACTTTGACCACGATTAAGTTTTTGGTATTTACGTGCATTTATAAAAGCGTGTTTTTCTAGTGTTTTTAAACTATAAATTTATTTTTGATCAAGTCAGTCTATTGCACTCCTCAGCTGGACGGCTCGTCAGAAGCCCGATAATCTGACAACCAGTGTTACCAATGGGTATCGGATTACCTAATAGTTAGCTTGTACAGGTCAGATTGGCATATAAAACAAAGTTCCTTCCCGCGACTGTACGCATAGATTTTTGAAACTTGGCTACGGATTTTAATATCGTGTTCATCATTAGATAGAATGATTCAAGGAAAAGGTTTATAAGTATAATATTCGGGCGAAGCCGCTGGCCAAGGTAAGCAATAGGTAAGGAATAGGTAGGAATAGGTAAGTATGACAAATAGATAATTCTATCCATGTAGATAAGTCTTCCTGAGACGGTTATTCACAAGCAAACTTATCTACATCGACATTTGGTGTCGTATCGTTCTTTTAATTTCGGTAATGAAATTGAGAGCAGGGCCTGTGGTTGACTAATAACAGCCGCACGGGTTGATTGAAGGTCAGGATAGGTGACCCCAACCTCGGCCGACCTCGGAAGCGTTGCCTAACCTTCGATCCATTACATATCAGCGAGATTTGTTCGAAAGAGATACCGTGACCCTAGCACATGGGCAACTGAAGGAACACGGGTGGGTTTTAGGCAGTAAAAGTCTGACACGCCCTCCCGCTCCGCCCAAGACCGGGAGACGTCATTTGATGATTTCCCACAAACTGCCGTGCCTCAGAAATCACGTTAGACGTTGGTTTCGGCTGTCATTTGAAGATTTGATAATCGTTACAGATAGTCAGAAACCCGAAAGTCTGACCACCATGCTTACTAACCCCTTAATAAGACTGGTTGTTAAACTTTCGAGCTACGGTACTACCCCTATCGTATTTCCTAGTAACCAGATTGTGGAGGTGGGAAAGGTTGTTGCTGATAGTTGGGAAATAGCAAGGCAGATGAGGACGAGGAAAGTATCTATCCATTGCACAATAGATGTACAATATGAATGAACTTATCATTTACATTTTGCGTCAACATGCGCAGACCTGGGTGTTTTACTCTTGATTTTGATTCCGATCGATTGACTTTGGAGTTTTGACGTTT
The DNA here is from genome assembly GCA_932294355.1 of Aporophyla lueneburgensis. NCBI lineage: Eukaryota > Metazoa > Arthropoda > Insecta > Lepidoptera > Noctuidae > Aporophyla > Aporophyla lueneburgensis. The sequence goes on from OW028737.1 coordinate 5,281,706, forward strand.
CGAATTCTAGAGTTCGACGCTAGCGCCACAATGTGTTTAAATTGGGTGTCCATTTTGGAGAACTAAGTGGAATCGAGATCGGGCGTTGTTGTTGTTCCAATGTTGACACTATTGTTTTCAAGAGTACCGAATCACGTGTATGTAAAATTAACATTAACCTAATTTTAATTCCAATCTAAAGCCAATACGATTTGGCTTTAGATTGGAATTAAAATTAGGTTGAAGAGTAAGCCCCCTGGTCTGAGACCTGTCTTTTTATTTGTTAAATTCCTATACAGAAATTGAGTAACAACATTCGCTGCGTGATATATTTATTAACATTTTTCTCCGAAACTGTGCGACCGGTCAAAGCTCATTCAAGCGAACTCCTTTATAGATTCAATCAGTAAGATATTTCAAGGATTCATAGAATTTATAGTTCAAACTAGTTTTGACATCAAAGGTAAAGTTCGAACCATATTTCATTGGAAACAGTTCCTAGTAGCCAGCCTTGAACCTAAATCTTGACCGCTAATAACAAAAGAGTCGAGTGTTTGTGAGTTTGTTTGTAGGAAGTTATCTCTGGAACTATGTAGTTGTCGTATTTGGAAAAGGAAGGCTTATTTAACATCAACCTACGAACCTTAGGAGCCGAGAATGATGAAAAAAGTTGGAAAGAACGCTCAGTGAAAATGATAAATGACTTTACTTTTGCAAAAAATGTGATTGACGTGTAAGTGTTTGTACAAAACAAACACTTACACGTCAATCACATTTTTTTAAACTATTTGAGGTCAGCGTTTCCTATCTGACTACTCTGAGAAGAAAAAGAAACTAAGGACGCTAAGTGCGGGCGATGAGGATGCAACGCGGTGGGTCGGGAGCAAAAATTTTACGGGGTCGTAAGTTGCGGGCGAAGTACTAGTCATACAGGATGATTGGAAGATGGGTGCAAAGCTTTAAGGCGAAGATAGTACAGACAATTTAGAACCATTTAAGCCATGGTTGTCTAAGACGAAGTCTTACCAAATATTTTTAACCAAATTTTTAAGTTTTTTTTCGGAAATTCTCAAAATTTAATGTAAACTGCATAATTATGGCCAAATTGAATGATAAATGAATTCATTTTTTATTTATTTAATTAAAGTAATGTGTAAGCAATCAAGCAAAACATGTTTTAGGCTTCTGTGTCATTAGACATTTTTTTACAGACATTTAAAGCTCAGAAAAAATAAAAAATTTGTACAATACGTCTTTTAAACCTTATTAAAAAAAAAAAACGGAGCGTGTTTTTTTGTTCAAACCTTTTTGAAGACATGCTTGATAATCGCTCTTTCTTTTGAGGTATCATTTATGCGGATATCTTACAAATTATTGAAATTAGGGCCTACAAACCAATTTGAGGGAGAATTTTTTTATTTTAGGCAGACTAATTAAAACAACATTTGAATTAAAATTATTTATTTTTCATGTTCGAAATGACGGCCGTGATTCCTAATACAAGCACGGCCCCGTCTTCTAACTTCTGTAGTCGTTATTTTCAACATCATCTCCTGCTTCATTGTCTCAAACGCTGAATTTATTCTTTGTATCAATTCTTCTCTAGTGTTTATTTCTATGTTGTTATACACCAGTTCCTTGGCCCGGCCCCACACGAAAAAGTCCAACGGGGTCAGATCTGGGGAGCGAGCGGGCCAAGGGATGGGCCCATCCCTGCCGATCCAGCTATCAGGAAAGCAATTGCTGAGGTGTTCCCTTACATTTAAAGTCCAATGCGCTGGACAGCCGTCTTGCTGAAAGATGACTGTTCGGTCTCTTTCGAAGATCGGGACACCTGATTCCTCTACCAGCAGTGGTAAATCAATTTGCAGAAATTGCAAATAATTTTCGCCATTCAATGGATCAGGCAAAAAGTGGGGCCCAATCAATGTTCTGCCAATTATTCCAGCCCATACATTCACAGAAAATTTCATCTGAAATGACACCTGCTTCTTAAAATGTGGATTGTTGTCTGCGTCGGCCCATTCATGGATGTTGTGAAAGTTTGTAATACCTTCCCTTGAAAATTTACTTTCATCCGTCCACAAGGTTGATTTCAGAAACCACGCATCTTCGATGTCTCTGTTGAGGAGGACACGGCAGAACTGAATTCTTCTTTGAGGATCTTGCTCTACTAGACCTTGCACACTCCTGCCATGGAACGGATACTTATCATTTTGGTGCATTGTATGCCACACCTTCCATTGAGAAATGTTTAAATTTCGAGCTACTGCTCTAGTACTGATAGTAGGATCCGCTTGAAATGCTGCTAAAATGTCTTCGTCGACGGCAGTTTCGTGTCTGCCCGGGTTGACTCCAGGTTCCACGCGGTAAAACCCATCTTGGGCAAGACGACGAAACGTGTTGTAAAACACTCGGACATTCGGTATCCTGCGATTCGGTTAGCGCTCTTGATACATCCGTCGCACCAAAGATCCATTGCCGTCTGCTCTACCGTACATAAATACGATATCCGCATATTCTTGATTGGAAAAAGTAGCCATAGTCACTTAACAATTAAGAAAAACGGCGTAGGAGCGCACTAAATGTCAACTCAACACAATTAAGTCAAAAATCAACACGTGCAGGAGCGCGAGGCTACGACTGGACACGGTGAAACAAAACAGTTCAAAACTAACGCAAACAACACGTGCAGGAACGCAAAGGGCTACAACTGAACACGGTAAATTGTGAATCAACACGACAACGTCCACTCACAAGGGCACTAGTTTGACTAATAAGTAAAAGATGTAACGGCTTCATCACAGACCGACTGACCCTGACTAAAGAAAAACGACTTTGTTGCCTCAGTAACTAAGACCATTTTGCTGTAAAAACCAACTCTTATCGCTTTTTGCTATTCATTGGGCGTTCTACCTGGAAATGCCGTCGCAGCGCGCTCGGTGGCCATTGCTTAGAGAATCCCCTCAATGGGTTCCCCTCAATTGGTTGCTGCATGTGCCAAAAATTCTTAGAATTGAACAATGTTATCATTTCGAGCACATAAAGTATTCTTTTAAGCAAACATTTTGTGTTTTGTTAGACTGCCTAAAATTTAAAATTTCTCCCTCGAATTGGTTTGTAGGTCCTAATTTCAATAATTTGTAAGATATGCGCATAAATGATACCTCAAAAGAAAGAGCGATTATCAAGCATGTCTTCAAAAAGGTTTGAACAAAAAAAGCACCCTCCGTTTTTTTTTTAAATAAGTTTTAAAAGACGTATTGTACAATTTTTTTATTTTTTCTGAGCTTTAAATATCTGTAAAAAAAATGGAGAGCAGTGGTGGCCCAGTGGGAGAGCAGTGGTGGCCCAGTGGTAACGGCCGCGACTTACGAGTAGTAGGTCGTGAGTTCAAACCCAAGCAGGCGCATTACTTTGTGTAAATATTTCATCACCACTGTTCTCAAAACGGTGAAGGAAAACATCGTGATGAAACCGGCATGTCTTTTTTTTTTTTTTTTTTTTTTTCAGTATGGGAAATCATTAAATGACTTCTCCCGCTCTGGGCGGAGCGGGAGGGCGTGTCAGACTTTTACTGACTAAAACCCACCCGTGTTCCATCAGTTGCCCATGTGCCAGGGTCACGGTATCTCTTTCGAACAATCACGCGACCCCGGCAGGGACCGGCATGTCTTAGTACCAAAAATTCGAAGACATGTGACATCTACCAACCCGCACTGGGCCCGCGTGGTGGATTATGGCCCGCTCCCTCTCACCGAGAGGAGGCCTGTGTCCCAGCAGTGGGAACATTATAGGCTGATGATGATGATGATGAAAAAAAATGTCTAATGACACAGAAGCCTAAAACATGTTTTGCTTGGTTGCTTACACATTACTTTAAAAAATTAAATTAAAAATTTAAAATACCCCCGACACAAAAACCTAATTTCCCTTTAAAAAGTAAAAAATAATAAAAAATAACTCAATCTTAAAGTACCTAAGAATGTATTAATAATTCAAAAAAAAAATACGCCGCGTTGGGGGACCGCTTCAAACCTAACAATTTAATTACCAATAGTCTTATTACCTAACTTAGCATTCAACGACGTCTGCAATCGCGGAGCGGTCCCCCAACGCGGCGTATTTTTTTTTTGAATTATTAATACATTCTTAGGTACTTTAAGATTGAGTTATTTTTTATTACTTTTTACTTTTTAAAGGGAAATTAGGTTTTTGTGTCGCGGGTTTTTTAAATTTTTAATTTAATTTTTTATTTTGTACTTTTTATAGGTATATACTTAATATAATGTAGAATCAAACGGAGCTAAGAACACTTTCGATTAATTCATCAATATTCTCTTTCAGTGCGCTTTCATTTGAGACCCCACTCGAGTATATTTGCTGACATTCGGTTACTCTTCCCCCACTTTCCCCCCCCACAACTTTTAAACGGCTCAACCGATTTTCATCAAACATGTCTAAGAACACTCGCAGATAAGTCACCTTTAATACATATTTTTTTGTATTGAAATCGCATCATCCGTTCGGGAGCTATGATGCCACAGACAGACAGACAGACAGACAGACAGACACGTCAAACTTATAACACCCCTCTTTTTGCGTCGGGGGTTAAAAATGAATTCATTTATCATTCAATTTGGCCATAATTATGCAGTTTACATTAAATTTTGAGAATTTACGAAAAAAAACTTAAAAATTTGGTTAAAAAAATTTGGTAAGACTTCGTCTAAGACAACCATGGCTTTAATGGTTCTAAATTGTCTATACTATCTTCACCTTAAAGCTTTGCACCCATCTTCCAATCACCCTGTATTTTAAACGACTTTTACTGTGGGACAAAGTCTGAAATATTGTATATCTACGTGTGTTCACAAGTGGCTATAAATCTTTTGTGGTCCATTAACTCCTTTTTCGTTCTTTTTCTAATTGATCTGATTCGTCTTCCAGCTCTGTAGTTAAACGTATTTTTTTAAAGTTCCCATTTCTAAAAATGTTACTGTGGTTATTTTTGTAGCTTTTCAACTATGTTTTATTCATAAAACCGCTATTTGCATGGGCTAACCCGCGCGAAGAGATTACCATTTCGCGATGTTTCATTCCTTACTTTAGCTGTTACACGGAAAATGTTTTACTTTTAATATTTAATCGGAATATAAAAGGGAAAATGGGACGGAATTATCCTACTGGATAATGAGAGCAGGTTTGTTTCAAAAAAATCTTATGACAAGACCATAAAGTACATTTCCGTAATTAATAAACATGTTTGAAATGTAATCGCAATTTTATCTAAACGACTTCATCATCGGTCTACCCTTTTCTTATGTATGTTGACCGATGCCTGCCGGGGTCGCGTGATTGTTCGAAAGAGATACCGTGACCCTGGCACATGGGCAACTGATGGAACACGGGTGGGTTTTAGTCAGTAAAAGTCTGACATGCCCTCCCGCTCCGCCCAGAGCGGGAGAGGTCATTCGATGATTTCCCATGCTGAAAAAAAAAAAAAGAAAAAATAAATGTATGTTGGGTCGGCTTTCCTCTTTCTTCGTGGCGTCTTACGAATCGGTCGTGTTAACTATTTATTACTTAAATAATTTTTGCATTTTAATGTTTCTGGCACTCGGAAATATTACTTATTCTACTGGCCATAGAACTCTAAATTAAGTGCTATCTGTGTGGTAAAGTGAAGGGCAAGCCCGACCTTGACGAACGCGTAGTGCCTGTGCGAACAGTACATACTGTGCCAAAATAATTGCCGTCTTTGTCTTGCGCGCTCGACGGTTGAGTACCTAGCTTGTTGCTACTCGATTGCACCTGCGACAGCGTAAACAAACATTCAAATACCTCCTATAACGAGCGCCGAAGAATATTTCTACGATCTAACGCAGCTGCACTTCTACTACAAGTACGAACGATGACTACTATGGACACGTCGCTGAATAAATCACTGTCAGATACTGATGTAAACCTATTGGGAAACACAAACAAGACCCCACCTAATTTTGTTTTTCAACGTGTCAAGAGGTTCAGAGAAGATATGGATGATTGTCTCTCTAGGCAACTGAATGAATTTAAAGAAGAGATGAGGAAGATGATGTCTCTTTTTTCATTTAATCAAGGTAATGAGATGTCAAAAATCTCCGCTACTCTGAAGGAAATTCAGCTATCAAATGCCAATATTGAGAACTCGATAGCTTTCCTTACCGCACAAAACGACGACATGAAGAAAAAAATTCATCAATTAGAAATCGAGGCGAAAAAAGATAAGGAGTACATAGTCACATTAGAGAACAAATTTGAGGACATGCAAATTGGCAGCCGAAAATCAAATTTTGTAATAAAAAACGTTCCGAAAAAAAATAACGAAACCAAGGACGATCTTATAGATATGACTATATCTCTGTCGCAAAGCATTGATTGTAAAATGAATAAATATGACATTAAGGATATTTACAGACTGCGAGGTACAGGCAGAGACAGCAATCAGTCACCTATTATTGTTGAAATGAGTTCCACTCTTTTGAAAAATGAAATACTAAAGATGGGAAAAGCGTTTAATATCAAGCACCGTACTAAATTATGCTGTAAACACATTGGTTTCAAAACGCTGGAAGATAATCCCATATTTATTACGGAACATTTAACACCAAAAGGATCTCGCCTACACTTCCTCGCCAGAGATCTAGTAAAATCCGGCGCCTATAAATATTGTTGGACAGCCTACGGTAAGGTGTATGTGAAAAAGGACGATCAATCGCCGACTATCATTGTTAAAAGTGAAGACCAGATACATAGTCTGACTCTGCAGAATTGACTACATACATGTTGCCTACGGTATTTATGCCACCTTACCTATTATACTATAAAAATTGTATACAGTATTACCGCTTCGTTCCGTGTTTTTTATGTCACCCGCTTTCTATGCGCTGTGCTAATCACCATAGTCATAAATAGTTATTATTTAAAATGTCGTAACTTTATATCACATATGCTCACACATAACTCATATACATGCATTATACACTTACACAACAATTATTTATCCAAATCAATCTTACTTCTTATAGACTTATATATCACATCCCCTACCATAAATCATTTATACTTATACTCATCGTTACTTACATTTGTAGTGCATTCAGTCGTTTATTACATATACCTCACATTATGTCGTATACTACGGTACATTAATAATACAAAAAGAGCAATCGTTCGTTATTATACTCGTATAAATTCTACATTAACTTTTCTTGTAATCATTAATTATGTTAAAACAACAATTACCACTACTTTAAAGCATTTACTCCATGTAATGACATTCATTCTATTAAAACCCGAACTAAATGAGTGATACGCTGCAAACAGTTACTGATATAGATAATTTTGAGATTGCGCGCACCTTTGAATGCGACACTAATGAGCTATCGAAACACATTTTTGTTAAGAAAAGTGACCTAACTATTTTTTCACAGAACATTAGAAGCATTTATTGTAACTTTGATGACTTTTTACTGACACTGTCTACATTTAACTTCGAAACAGATATTATAATATTTACAGAATGTAGGTTAAACTCTAGTAAACCTATTCCTCACCTTAACAATTACAGTTCATATATGACCTCAAACCAGTTAAACCAAAATGATGGGGTAGTCGTTTATGTGAAGAGTGCACTCGAACATCAGGTTAGAGAAATACCACTATCTCAGGCCTCCTGTCTAAGCCTGGAAATATTTAATAACGTAATTTTGTGTATTTACCGATCACCGTCAAGCTCAAACACTGAGAGTTTTGTCGGTTCGCTCAACAATCATTTGGAGACCATAACACCAAATAAAAACATTATTGTGGCAGGCGACATAAACATCAATATCATACCTAAACCAACTGAGCAGTCTCATGAACTGAAAAATAGAATGAACTACCTCAATATGTTATCTTTGCACGGTATCCTCCCAGGGCATCTGTTGCCAACAAGAGACAAATCATGCCTGGACCACTTCATGCTTAAAGTTAATAAGAAAAAGTTTTCATCCACTATTGCTATTCTTAAAACCACAGTAACTGACCATTATACAACCTTACTAGTATTATCTAAGCAAAAATGCTTATTAAATGTTCGTAAAACTAAGACTTTTGTTGACTTTGAACAGGCCTTACATTATTTAAAAGAAAGGAATTTGAGTGAATTACTTTTCTGTGATGACCCTAATTCTCTGTGTACTCTCCTGATACAAACTCTAGCTGAGTCCATTAAATTAAATACAATCACTTTAAAGATCCCCAGCAAAAAACGCATTTTAAAACCATGGATTACCAATGGTATTTTGCGCTGTATACAAAATCGGAATAGACTCCAAAATAAACTTCGTCAAGATCATACTAATGAAATTCTAAAAATAACGTACAGGCGTTACAGAAACTACTGTAATAATTTAATTAAAAAACTAAAAAGGCAATATGAAAGGAATATTCTATCTAAATCAGTTAATAACAATAAACTACTGTGGAAGAATATAAAAACTATTACTTACTCACAGAAAACAAATACTTATGATGCAGAATTATTAAAATTTCAGCCAAACCCGTCTGATTCAGTAAATTTTATTAACAATTATTTTTCTAAAATTGGTCATAACCTGGCTCAGCAAATTCCACCTACAACCGACAATTGCTCCCTCGGTTTGAGCAGTAACGAATCTAATTTGGTAAATTCTTTTGTGCTTCTTGAAACTGACGCCGACGAAGTTTACAGCATATTAATTAACCTAAAACCTGACAGTGCCCCTGGCTGGGACAACATCTCTACGAAATTTTTAAAGTTTATAGGCATGGAAGTCGTCCCTATCATAGCCCACCTTGCGAACCTATGCTTTAAAACTGGCATCTTCCCTGCTCCGTTAAAAATAGCCATTATTACTCCTGTGCACAAGGGTGGGGGTAGAGACGATATTAATAATTATAGACCAATTTCTGTCCTTAGTAGTATATCCAAAATTATTGAAAAATTAATAAATGTCAGGCTTCTTAATTACTTAAACAAATTCAATATAATCTCCGACTCACAATTTGGTTTTCGTCACGGTATTTCCACTGAGGACGCCGTCACTTCACTAACTTCATTAGTATCTAATCATCTTGACAATGGGGATAAGTGCCTAACTATCTTTTTAGACCTTAAAAAGGCATTTGATACCGTCTCTACGCCTATCCTTGTAAACAAGTTGGAAAAAATAGGTATTAGAGATGTCGCACTTGATCTGTTTAAGAACTATCTTTCAAATAGGAAGCAGAGTGTCAAAGTCGGGCAACATATAAGCGATATCACAGATGTATCATATGGCGTCCCCCAAGGAAGTGTATTAGGTCCAACGCTCTTCTTGGTATATATAAACGACCTGTGTAACATGAAAATTCCTAATGCCAAAGTCTTGTCATACGCCGATGATACAGCTGTCATCTTCTGTGGTAAGACATGGCACAATGTGCAGCTAAGTGCTGAAACAGGAATGTCCCAGGTTGCGAATTGGCTCAATGCTAATGTTCTGACATTAAATACCTCCAAAACAAATTTTATATGTTTCAGTATCTGCAATCGTACTCAACCAACCAACGATTTTCGAATCATTATACACACTTGTGATGGTACCAATGTTGATAATTGTAACTGTTCTAGTATTGATAAAGTTTCTAGCACAAAATATCTAGGGGTTATGCTGGATCAGAATTTGTGCTGGTACCCTCATCTTGAGCAAGTTGCCAATAGAGTACGTAAGCTAAATTGGATTTTTAAGACTCTGCGTCACGTGGTGCCTAGGTCTGTTCAGAGTAGCAGTAAGCCTGTCAGAAATATGCTCACACAAATATATTTATCTCTTGCGCAATCAATATTGATATACTGCATACCTGTTTGGGGTGGGGCAGCAAAATCTAAATTCATCCAATTGGAGCGAGCACAACGAGCCCTGCTCAAAATAATGTATTTTAAAAAAAGGAGATATTCTACAGAAAACCTCTACAAAATTAGCGATGTATTGTCAGTTAGAAAATTGTACATTACTCAAATAATTTTAAAAAAGCACAAAACCTTGCCTTATAATGCAGAAATTCACTCTAGACGAAGGAAACACGATATAGTTCAAATACCGAAAACTAAGACCAAATTCGGTTCTATGCAATTTAGTAAACGATCAGCTCAATTATATAACAAAATAAATAAAGAAATTTTCGTATATGCAAAATCTTACCATATATGTAAAGAAATGTTGATTGACTGGATAAAACCACTGACATATGAAAACACTGAATCTCTCCTACAAAACGTAACCTAAGTACACGACCCACTCACACACACTCAGAGACTCTCCCATACCTACACGTACATTCACACTCCCATACACATACAACCACACACTCATCAACACAACCAACTCATGCACACGCACGCACACGTTCACATAATAATATTTTGTTTTATTTTTGTTTTGTTTTGTTTTATTTTATCATGTTCTGTTTTATTGTGTTAAGTAAGTACTTACTGCTGTGAAGGAGCGGAGTCTTTGAATACAGGCATTATTTGCTTAAATGAAGACTCCAAACCTAATATTGTTTGTGTATAACTTTTGGACACAATAAACGTTATTATTATTATTATTATTATATTATTATATTCCAGTCTAATATGTCCAGTCTATAGAGTGACTGCGAATCTGTCCTCTTACCAGGTCATGCGATAATCCTTGGTAAGACTGGTTGTCGGACTTCCGGGCTTCTGGTCAACGACTGTCAAAGATCTACGAACTACTGCCAGGGCCAATGGCTTTTTTTTGTGGTTGGAAATCATCAAATGACTTCTCCCGCTCTGGGCGGAGCGGGAGGGCATGTCAGACTTTTACTGACTAAAACCCACCCGTGTTCCTTCAGTTGTCCATGTGCCAGGGTCACGGTATCTCTTTCGAACAATCACGCGACCCCGGCCATGCAATAATCCTTGGTTGTCAAGATTTTCGGGCTACCTAACGACGACTGTCAAAGATCTACGAATTACTACCGGGACCAATGGCTTAACGTGCTTTCCAAGGCACGGAGGGGTGTTGGAATGTAAAGATGGGATGGGCATCTCCACAGTACAACTGCGGCAAGCCGAGCTTAACCTTGTCGATCGACCCTGCGTTTGTTATTACTTAGCTACAAGCCCCTTTTACCAACGTGCCAATCGATGTCAAAAATATGCCAAAAATGTATGCCACTTATAGATTGAGGTTATAGTGTGAACGTTTTTTTTTAAATTATGCAATAGGCCCTCAGCACTTCGGATTAAAAAAAAAAACACTGGTAATTAAACAATTTCATCGAAAAAAAAAATTGACTCGTACGAACGTCATATAACATAGTATCAAAGAAGTAACCAAGATCACCAGACTGCTCCACAATTCCAATAAACGCAAGAAAAGTTAATAACTTGTATTGCGCAAGCGCCGCTGTAATACAATGATAATCACTTTCGCTGAGCGTATTGACATGTGCGTGAGTGCTACCGGCTAACGCACTGCTCAGGTGACCATGAGTTTGGAAGTTTTAGAACGTTCTTGGTACTATGTGATAGAGATTTGTTATTTGTGATACCAGTAAATAAAGTCTTTTTACAAGTTTAACTTGCATACAAGAAATATTTTCAACTCTATTTTATTTGCCTTTGTAAAGCGTCACAGTTGGTACAAACAACTGTGTCACTTAACAAAGGCAAATTTATTCACATTATAATTTAGCTTCTTATTTATAAAGCAATTTAACATGATTATTTAAACTGCTAAATAACTTTAAAACTAAGAAATCGTCCAATAACGTCTTTCTATTGTATAGCAAATAGAAAGATGGTATTGGACAATTTCTTAGAGTTTTTAGGAGTTAAAGGGAAGACAAACATATTCGATATGTAGGTACTGAAATGTTTTTCGCTTAGCAGTCTATGCAAGTATCTGAAATTGTTAATTAAAGACTTAGCCAAGCTTATTTTGTAATCAACATAATGTACAATAAACAGTTACTTAAACTTCATAAAGAACGAACCGTAAGGAAAATATTCAGTAAACCAACAATAATAATATGTAGATATAATACAATGAAAAGCGTATATACGTATATTCCTAACCAAATTAAGTAAACAGATGGAAGCTAATGTGTTTTTTATGTTGTTCTTTTTCATCCGAAAAATACGCGTTGTGAAAAGGAAACGCGAGGCTGGTAACTTTTGTGTGATCCCTAAGGCACTTTAATACGTACACAACATAGGTACACTCACGAACAATATTATCCACCTTATCCTACTAATATTATTAATGTGAAAGTTTGTGAGGATGAGTGGATGAATGTTTGTTACTCTTTCACGGACAAACTACTTTTTATCCTTTATTAAAAAGAACCCAGTTCTTAATAACTTATTACAATCTAGCCTATATAATAAAAAAAAAGCTGAACAGATTTTAATCAAATTTGGCACGCAGTTAGTTTATGTGGATTAACACGTACGGTACTTTTTATCCCGGTGGTACGTTCCTGCGGGATAGTTTCCGACCACCACGACGGCGAAGCCACGAGCAACGTTTTGTCTGCCTTAATAAAATAATAATTTGTAATAAAACGACGCGACCCTAATTATTGTAACTTTTGTGTATTGTACAGTATCAATACAAACACTACGTCATTAACCTGATATCCGAAACAATTGATTAGTATCATCTCATAAATGAAGCTTTGAGATTACTAAAGCAGTTAGAAATATTAAAACGCGTATTTGTCCGTAACGTTCAATTAAATACTCGAGGACTTCTCAGTAACGGTTTAAAAAAAAAAAACTATTATCTAGTTATTATACGACCTAGACACTGTAAGGGCTCGACACAGACACAGGCGTACTGTAAGGGTTCGATCGAGGTGGCCCTAGAAAAGGATGCCTGAGGGGATTTGAGGGAGGCCTTTGCTCAACAGTGGGACAGTATAGGCTATTAAAAAAAAGTTTTTTTAGCAGACGCAAACGCCAGTGAAGCTATGCAGCAAGACGTTATTATTTAACTTTTTTTTATCACACTTTGTCCTTCAATGTACTAACGTATGGTGTGCCTACTCATATGACGCAACGCGCTACACCGGCGCCAGCGCACAGGCCTGTCGAACAGTGGCATGCGGCTGTCACATTGTTATTAGTTGTATTCGTGTTATAATGTTACGAAACCATCGATCGGTCAGATACCGTTGCGTGTGTTCTGTATGGAATCAGTAGAGGAGGTGGTACTGGTCGCTCAAGAAAGTATGTCTAAGATTGGTGTGATTTGCAAGGAAGGATTACCTTCACTGTCTCCTTGGTCTAGCGGTCGCTAATGCTAGCATGAGGTCTTGGGTTCGATACCCACGTGAGCCAAGTGTTATTGGAATTTTCTATACGGATTTTCTCAGTAGCAACTCGGAGTCTGGATTTATGCCCGGTTGATGGCAATTATAGAGTCACCTCCAATAACATGGGGCGAAATGTGGGTGTACATACCTGTTTCTTATATTTCCAAGGGGTGTACTTTAGGTTCACCTCTGCCTAACCCTTGGGGGAAAAGGGCTTGATGTTATGTTATGTTAACCTATAATACAGTAATTTAGTGGTAAAGCCATAAGTAGTGCTGCAATGGATTCGAGTCCTCAAGTCGTAATTTTAAAGACTCGACTTAGTTATGCAAGACTCAGTGTGCTCAAAAGGCTCGGAGTCTAGAGTCAAGCCGAGCCCGAGTCATTTAAGAGCCACTCGAGTCTGAAAAAAATACAGTCGAATTGATAACCTCCTTTTTTTGAAGTCAGTTAAAAAGGACTCGAGTCTTAGAAAAGGACTCGAGTCTTAAAATAAATTCGAGTCTATGAATAACTCGTCAGATTTTTTTGTACGCATAGTTACGTCCTAACCACTAATTTGAACTGATCACCTTCTATTCGAGTCTTTTCGAATGATGAGCTATAAGTCTCATCTTCATGCTCCGAGTTTTTCTTTTAGACTTGGGTTCATTTTAAGACTCGAGTCCTCTTTAAGACTCGAGTCCTTTATAAGATTCGAGTCCTTTTTAAGACTCGAGTGCTTGACTCTAGACTTCGAGCCCTTTGAGCACACTGAGTCTTACATAATTGAGTCTTTAAAATTACGACTCGAGTCCTTTGCAACACTAGCCATAAGTCTATGACAAAAATAAATATCAGGCACCAAATTAATAAGGAAAGAAAAACTACAAAAGAACGAACACTAACTTTCCTCGTACGTGATCATACTTCGTGATGGATAAAGAAAGTCTATTAATGATAAGGAAAAGAAGACAGCATGAGAATAACTTTTTCCGTATGTGACAAAACAGAACGATATTTTCACGAAGCGATTCGGTAAATCAAAACTGTCTCTATCTTATTGTTCAAAAAGTGAAGTTGGTAAAACTATTTCGTTTTGATCTTGAAACTTTTTGATATATGTAAGTACTTCTTACTAGCGCTTCAGCATCCGTGGAAACGTAATGGATAGACAGATGAGACTATGCGTTGATGAAGAATATTATCTACTAGCTTTTGCCAGCGGCTTCACTCGCCGGATATCCTACCCAGAACAGCACAAAGCTATTACTCCTTATAACATCAGTTATCTGCCAGTGAAAGTTGGATAAAAATGCTAAAAACTGTTCTTTTCTTCATAAGCACCGTATAGGTATATTATACTTTCAAATTCAGACAGTCAAAAGCTGCTATTTCTACATTACAAAACGGACGCTACAATTTTACCCATAAATCTTAAAAGTATAGTTATGATGCAGCTCTAATCCCTAGTTCTAACAAATTTTTCTAACTGAGATTGCTCCGGGTTAGCTGGCTCGTGGTTATAAGTTACATAATAAATGAGACAGCTAACGGTACCATATTAAATTGCCTGCTTAGAAAAATACTGTGCAATGTTGCAGCTAGTGTTTTTCTTCCTTCTACTCTAATGTCATGGCGCGTCTGAACAAAATGGCTGAAATGATTTATGACTACACCCTACAGAGATAGATACCTTGTTGACACGATTTTTAGGGGATTTTACATGTTTTAGAAGGGTAAAAATTTCGCTGAGGTATTTTTTCGCACACTAGTTCTTCAACTCACTTGCTCGGCGCCTAGAGTTTAATCTTAAACTCTTTTTTGTGAAATCATCAAATTACTTCTCCCGCTCTGGGTGGAGAAGCATATCAGACTTTTACTGACTAAAACCCACCCGTGTTCCTTCAGTTAGTTGCCTGTGTCAGGGCCACGATAACTCTTTCGCACAAATCCGCCACCCAGGCAGGAGTAATTAGCTCTAAGATCGTTTATTGAAGAGGTTATTTTGACTAAGAGTTAATCTTTTTATAGATAAAGACTGTAGTTTTTCTCATTGGCACTCCTAGTGTACTAGTTTTCATGTCATTATCTTATCTAATTTCTCACATACAATCTCCCGCTCCGCCCAGAGCGGGAGAAGTCATTTGATGATTTCCCATCCAAAAAAAAATAATCGTTGCCTAGAAACATTTAGGTCACAACAATACATGGTCCGTTATATTTCCCCTCTTTTCCGCTTAGTAACACCACACGCAGACATTAGTACATAAATATATTCATACCTTTAGTACACATACGTAGTCGAGCAACCTTCACTATGACCTTGTTCATAAATCCGCGGGGGTTAACACCTGACTCCGTTGTTATAATGACGAACAGGAACGGTTAAGAAGGCACAGTCTTTAGAAACCTTAAAAATAATGCGACTTGAAAATATTCTTGTTAAGGTATAACTTTAATTTTGTGGACGCGAAACTTTCTGTAATTGTTAACTTTTTCTTGGAATATACAGAGTGGCATCTATCCATAACCTGTAACCATAGATTCAATAGATCATTTTGAACCCCTTTTCATTAAAATTTTTCGTCGGTTATTACAAAATGGAACGCGATTACCCCTGCATAGTTTTCTTTTGATTTTAATAAAGTGTTTTTTTATTGGCCAAATCTCGATCTTGAAAATCTAGTTAACGAGATCTCGACATATAATTGCCAGGCGCGATCTCGATGGCTAAACTCGACTACATACCTACTAAGTACGCGAGATCTGGAGTTGCCAATCTCGACTAGAGATTGCCTTCCCTACTCTAGTTTGTAATCACTGGCCCAGCTGTGGGCTGATGCAGGCTGCCAGTTACGAAAATCAACAAGTAAATGGTTAACTCTCAACAGGTTTGCAATGCTATACAGGTATAAGCGCTACTGTTAAGCATGGGTTCGATTCTCAAGTCGGGTTTATCCATTAGAATTTTTCTCAGTAGCAGCCCGGAGATTGGATTTGTGTCCAGTTGATAGCAATAGGCTCGCGCTCTATTACATGGGACTTAAACATAACTGTACCGTGTGGTGCCGGACGTAAATTAACACCACCCCATTTCTTCCCGTGGGTGTCGTAAAAGGCGACTAAGGGACTTACTAGAGAATGGGCAGCAGCGTTCTCTATGCATTTTACCACCATACTGCGATCGCCAACCCGCCTGCCAAGCGTGGCGATTATGGCAAAGCCCCCCAAATTGGGGGAGGCCTAAGTCCAGCAGTGGACGTCTTACGGCTGAAATGATGATGATGATGAAACATAACTGACGAGATGTGTGTGGGTAGCCAACTATAGATACACCGCTGTCTTACCATTCGGGGATTGCAAACGTGTATGTTGTAGGTATTAAATGAGCCTTTTGTAAATATCTACTTTGTGTGACAGAGACGTGGTAGTAACGGTTACGATTTCAATCTTATAATAATGAATTCAGTCCTTTCTCTCGTATTTCACTTTATTTATTTAGGGTTAAGTAAAATTATTATGTTTTTGTTTTAATTTCAATAATGAAACTGCCTATATTTTACGCCACACCATCATCCAGTCAACAAAAATGTAGACATAATTCAAGATTCCCACTAATAAAATATAAAATAAGCCTTTATTGCTGTTTGACTTTCTTATAATGACTAAGTGTTTGCTACATACATATGTAAATAACTGGGCTAATCGTATTTTTCGTGAGGTCGTCCTCCCATCTTTTTATTTGTCTACCTCTATTTCTTTTACTGCTTCTCGGATACCATTCTGTAACTTAGTTCATTTCTCTATCTGTAGTCTCTCTTAAATGCCCCGTCAGTCGCCATTTTAGTTGTCTGTAAGCTGTGAGTACCTACATTTTTAAATTTTGTTTTTAAATTCCCACTCAACCTTCTTTTAAAAACAGACAAAAAGTCAGTTTCCATGATGAATGGCCTAAAATAAATGTAAAACTGTGCCTTTTCATCATTCAAGAGACTTTTTATTCTGAAGACGGTTTTCATTCATTAAAAACCTTGGTAAGAATGTTTTGACTCACCATTGTGTTGAAAGAGATTTATCTTGGTTGACTTGAATGCTGGGCAGTGGGTCAGGGTTCAGTATCACATACTGAAGGCTTACTCGATAAATAGACATCTGTCTTGCTATCACAATAAATAGATTTGTGTTCCTTTTTCTTCAATGGAATATTACTGGCAATGTGGGTTGCAGAATGGTACCATATATTGGTGATTTAAAAAAATATGCAATGCATTTCTTGTGGCTAATTCGTGACTGGCTGGAACTATGAAAAAATAGATTAAATTAACAATAAAAAAATATGTTTGTTGCTGTATGTACGCCTGGGAAAATGTCTGGGGTCACAAATCCGGATCGAACCCGGTCAACTAATCCGTTAGTGGTATCTATAGTTTTATACAAATATATATTCTATTTCTTTTATTTATTAATCTGGGAGATAGGTACCCATCGACCCTTTTGTTTAATAATATAAGTACTAGCTTTTGCCAGCGGGTTTGCCCACGTGCAGATAAAAATTAATCCATGTTTACGAACTACCGGGATAAAAGTATTCTGTATTAATCCAGGTTATAAACTATCCGTGTCAAAATTTTGCGTCGCTTGTTTCTCACAAGCAGTGGCGTGCATTGCACAAAGGCATATAAGCAGTGCGTACCTTGAAAAATCACCATAACTCTGTCGAATTACATTTTAATATGTGTTCCGAAATTATTAAGAAACTAACTATATTATCATTTACCTAAAAGAAACCCGTGCTTGTCTGCGTCGACAAGAACATGCGGCCTAGCGTCTACTTATACAGTAAAGCAATTTGCCATCAACCGGTCACGAATTCAGACTCCGGGCAGGTTCTGACAAATTCCAGATAGAAAACGCTTTCACCAGGGAATCGTTCCCAGGACCTCATGCTCAGCAGTATCGCTTTCTACCACTAGATCAACGAAGCAGTCAGGCTGAAACATTCTTTACAAACATCTAATCATCTGAACATCCAAACATCTGAACATCCAAACTTTCACGTTTCCAATATTAGTAGGATAGTATGATCTGGCAGATACTAAGTGCTTTGCAGACTCTGTGCCTGTGTCTTAGTTTTTTTCTGGAAATACAATACAATGGTAGTACCTACTTACTGAGAGAATGAAGACCGTGTTTACCTTTATTGGTCGCCATCATAATAAGTTCGATCCCAAATGGCTGGTCGTAACGACGTGATTCCCCCATCGGGAGATTCGGGACGATTTCGATACGAACTGCGGCAAATGTTTGTGCGGCGTAATGGTATGACATTTGTTGTGGATCGACATCTGTAATGGCACGCGTGGCACAGTAGATGCGAGTGCGGTTGCAAAGTA
This sequence comes from Aporophyla lueneburgensis, assembly GCA_932294355.1. NCBI lineage: Eukaryota > Metazoa > Arthropoda > Insecta > Lepidoptera > Noctuidae > Aporophyla > Aporophyla lueneburgensis. The sequence goes on from OW028737.1 coordinate 5,300,452, forward strand.
ACACATAGTATGTAAATATTAGGGGTGGTAGAACAATTATTATGCGTTATTGCTGTATAATTATAATATAATAATTCATTGAGTATTGAGTATGAACGGCGATGGCTATAAGAGTAGAGAGACTAAAGAAACGATGGATGGACTGTGTGAATTATGTATGATATAGATAAAAAGGGAGTGACTTCTGCGATGACGACTAATAGAGAAGTGTGGAAGAAAAAGACATGTTGCGACGACCCCAAATAAATTGGGATAAGGACAGCAGAATGATAATATTGCTGTATTATTATAACCATTATGTACCAGTGTGGTCATTGCGTAACACAATAACATTAGAAATGGCTTTCATGTTGACAGTTCAACATCATTCATTGAGTTATTAAAATTGTTGAGCAGACAAATGTTTCGAACACATGAAGCCTGATGACTGGCCTGTTAGTCTAGTGGTTAGTGACCCTGACTGCTAAGACTGAGGTCGTGGGTTCGATTCCCACTAGGACAAGTGTTTGCGTGATGAGCACAATCATTTGTTCTGTGTCTGGGTGTAATTTATCTATAATATGTATGTATTTAGAAATTTATAAGTATATTTATCAGTTGTCTGGTTACCATAGTACAGGCTCTGCCTAGTTTGGGATCAGATAACAGTGTGTTGGTTGTCCTAAGATATTTATTAATGAAGCAATGGATTAGCAGTTACCTACAAAATGATTTTGATTACTAGCGTGTTACACAATTAGGGTGCAGATTTACAAAAACAAAGGCTGGTCACCAGAGTGCTCATCATCATCATCATTTCAGCCGAACGACGTCCACTGCTGGACATAGGCCTCCCCCAATTTGGGGTCTTTGCCCACGCTTGGCAGGCGGATTTGCGATCGCAGTATGGTGGTAAATTGAATAGAGAACGCTGCTGCCCATTCTCTAGTAAGTCCCTTAATCTCCTCTTACGACACCCACGGGAAGAAATGGGGTGATGCTATTCTTTACGTCCGGCACCACACGGGAGAGCTCATACGAGAAAACAAAAAAATCGCTTCCATCAAAACCAAAATTGGTTTCTGCCTTTACTCTTAGCTAGAAACTAAACTCCTTCAAATACCTTCTTTGAATAAAGATCAAAGTGCAGTTTCCATCACTCATTTGGTCAAAGAGTAGCGGTCACAGTTGACCGTTTTCGAGGTCACGCCCTTGACCCTATAACCTTCGGTTTCAACGGCAAACCCGACGAAAGGCAACCATTTCGTCGACAGTCGGCTCCAACGTGTAAAACCCTTTAAGCCGCGTCACCTGTTGGACATGAATGAATAATAAGCAGCTAGACATTGACAAATGGAGTGCCTACAGATGTTTCAGTAATGAAGGAACCTACACTAAATATTTGATCGAAATATCACGATTACTTCCATGATTTATTTTTGTTTTTCGTAGAATTTCGTGTGTAAAGGTCGAGGATATAGGGGCATCTCACCGACAAACAAACAGTTTTGGGAGGCTATTAATCAAAAAACGTACCTTATGGATTGATATATTGTTTTGACGAAAGCTAATGTAAACGTTTTTAACCGACGAAAAAAAACGGAGGAGGTTCTCAATTCGACTGTTTTTTTTTATGTTTGTTACCTCAGAACTTTTGCCTAGGTGAACTGCTTTTGATGATTTGGTCCAGTTCTGACAATGGCATCCATGAAAAAACTATGTAAGTCTTAAATTTCACCTGGCCAGTACTGGTATAGGAATTAGTGCGGGGTAGATACCATAACTAAAACGTTAAAAATAAAAACTTTTTTACAAAAAATACAACCGACTTCCTTAAAAACACTACAAAGTGAAAAACAACTTTAATTTCGGACGTCGATGACAAAAACCTAAAATACAGATCCTAAGACACCGACTTCCGAAATTAACGTTATTTTTCACTTTGTAGTGTTTTAAAGGAAGTCGGTTGTTTTATTATAACGACTAGACTGTCTTTGATATAAAACTAAAATAATCCCGAAATAGAACCTTGATCGCTGTACTTTACACAGGTGGAAACTTCTCATCGATCTTCTTAATGACTATGTTGCCTTACTGGTTGAGACAGCATGTCTAAAGTGTTCAAGCTGTTTTATTATTTCTGTATTAAAGGATAGAATGGGTCACCGCTTCTCAACTGTTGTGGTTTAGAAGAAAATGTAAGTACAATATTTGTAACATGGGAATGGAAATCAATGATAAAATGTAACTTAATCGATTATTAAAAGTTTTCTTACAGTACATACAATTTGATTAACGTAGTGGCCTATTAGGAGGTCCTTTACATATATACATAATCAGGTCATAATGTACCCACTGGCTGGGATTCAGGCCGCCTTTCTTCGAGAGGGAGTGGGCTGTAATCCACTACGCGGGCCCAGTGCGTGTTGGTAGATGTCACATGTCTTAGATTTTTTGGTTCTAAGACATGCCGGTTTCCTCAAGATGTTTTTCTTCACTGTTTTGAGAGCAGTGGTGATGAAAAAATGTACAAGAAGTAAAGCGTTAGTCTGGGTTCGAATCTACGACCTACATACAACTCGTAATTCGCGGCCAGAACCACTGGGCCACCACTACTCTCCTTTAGTAAGCTTAGCTCAGATAATCTATACATCTTTACAAATAAATAAAACTGAAGCGTCTGTTTGTAATTTCAAATTAACAGCTTTTCACTAAATGCATATGAAAGTAAATACGGTACTTACACCGAAAAATCATTTTTTAAACTTTTGTCTGTCTGTCTGTTTGTTCCGGCTAATCTCTGAAATGGCTGGACCGATTTTGACGGGACTTTTATTGGCAGGTAGCTGATGTAATAAGGAGTAACTTAGGCTACTTTTATTTTAGAAAAAAATATTTTACTTTAGAAAAATACCTGCGTTAATTTCCGACATCCACGCGGGCGAAGCCGCGGGCAAAAGCTAGTCACAAATAAAAATAACAATTTATGCAGCAATACTGTAAAAACAATGACATCATTCATCGCACAGAAAATTCCAAAGCAAATGCGTTTGCAAAACCAAGTAAACGTTACCGTCGTTCCTCAAGACAAGTGGCGTACCTCCACAGCATACATAATTCAGAGAAAGCCTCCCAGCTGTGGCCATGTCTTGAATCTTATTCAGCCATATTTATGTGCTGACATACTTTTTATATGTTTCCGAGTGGAGTTTGTGAATCTTGTGTAAGAGAGTGAGTTAGAAGTTTTTGAAGTGAACTTTCTTCGGCAGCAATTCGATAATTGGATGATAATTGAGTGATTCCAGGATACGCCACGTTTATGCACATTTCGTTACATGAGAGAGAAGGAAGATATTACTCTACAAAGATATTAGAAAGATATAAAAAAAAAACACTAATGTCAAGCAGATTGACTAATGGAATACCAACAGGTACAGTCAACAGCAAAAGTAGATGATCAAAATCAGAAATTAAATACTAATGAGAGCACTTCACGAATATATGGCAGCTGTACTAGTAGTAAATGTTTGGTTAAATTTACAATCACATACTTTTGAATCACTTCGACGCCACACAGTTTTGACGTGAACTCCGTTCATTAGTATTGAATTTCTGATTTTGATCATCTACTTTTGCTGTTGACTGTACCTATATCAGGAAATATTGCAATTGCTTCCATGATTTGTTTTTGTTTTTCATAAAAATTCACACACGTATTTGTGAAGATAATATTTCTCACCAACACAAACAGTTCTGGGGAGGCTATTAATCAGAAGATTTGCCAAATAGATTGTTATCTTGTTTTGATGAAAGCCGAGTACCTACTCGTTTTGTTTTGTGAGAAGGGAGATTTTCGAGTGATTTATATGTGTAGGTGGTCAGACTTTTAAGATGATCGGGTAATTTCTTTTCCCCGGTAAGGGGCCATCCATAAATTACGTCACACGAATTTCATGATTTTTGACCCCCCCGTCCTAGTCACAGCTGGTCACATTTATGAGACCCCTCCCTAGTGTGACGTCACAAATTTTACACCTAGCAATAACTATTGAATTAAAACAGCAGTTCCGAAATTTGTTTTATATCTTAGGGTAATTAGGCGGTCGGCGCGTAACACTAGTAGACCGAGTGGCTGACTACACAATTTGAGCCTTATGTTTCTACTGATAGAGTTACAAATGTTTTTGTGTTTTTCGTTAATAGTTCGTGTTTTACTTACACTTAGATTAAAATAGATTTTAAATGTGACGTCACGAAATGTAGGACCCCTCCCACCCCCTTGTCCCACAATGTCACACTTCGTCGACCCCCTTCGTCCCCGTTTACGTGTGACGTAATTTATGGATGGCCCCTAACAAGGTTGCGGAGGTCAAATAGGCAGCCACTCAATGTAAAATACTGGTACTAGATAGGCTGGAAACCGTGCTCCACATACTTGAGAAAATTGTGATGAAGATTGCGAGGCAATTTTTGGGGCATATAAAAAGTCAATGTGGTCAATGGCTTAGAAACAATGCATCTTGGGTTAATTTAATGCGAAAGTGAATCTGGTTCTCTGTCTGTATGTTAGGCACGTATGTATCTGAGCTGTGTCTATTTACTGAGCCGATTTCGATTACTTTTATACATAATGCGGAAGATAGTGCTTGTGCATCTGATACTTCGTTACAAGTTAAATACAGGGCGGGAAATCGACGCGAAAACAGAAAACATACAACATACAAGAATTTTGAAGCTGTTTCTTATAAAGGCGCGATGCCTACGCGGACCAAATGTGGCACAGCAGCTTTTTCATCAGCATACTGTAAAAAAAACAGCATACAAACTTATATTACTGAACCAACATTCTAGTAGTCAATAACTGAAAAAAAAAAATACTTTTCGGTTTACACTTAATAAGATTGAGTATCAAGCAACACAACTTGAAATGCGACGTTACCAACCCGCACAGAATGAACGCTTTTAATAATGACTGGGATAGGAACACGACATTTATCTGTTCCTACCTACATCCAGTTGTTTTTGGGTGACACAACACAACGCATCTATCTTCTTTAGATGTTGTCAAAAATCCAAAGTGATCTAATAACTTTGCCCTATGTCAACTCTTTTATTTTTAGCTGTCAAGATCTTTAAGTTCAAGGCTGGCTACTAGGAACTGTCTCCAATGAAATATGGGTTAAACTTTACCATTATAGTCGAAACTAGTTTGACCTATAAGTTCTATAAATCCTTGAAATACTACATTGATAAAATCTATAAAGGAACCCGCTTGAATGAGCTTCGAACGATCGCACCGTTTCGGAGAAAAATGTTAACAAATATATCACAAAGCGATGCTGTCACTCGATTTCAATATGGGAATTCAACGAACGAATATACAGGAAATATCAGTGAATGTCAGACCAGAATAGACGCAAAATGTGAATGATAAGTTCACGCACATTGTGTCTCTATTCTGCAATGGATAGGTACTTTCGTCATCATCTTCTTACATTCATACATATAATTCTAATTTGAACTCTTTCATTATTTCATTATTTTTGAACTCTTTCTTATTGGTTGTCATGGCAACAATGACATTTGGTTTAAATAGGTTATTATGTTTTATTTATGAAATACTATCATATAAGTAGATTCTTTTACATATATTTTGTGAATATGAGAACGTTGTAGGCCATGTAGACTGTAAAAAAAAAAAACTATTTTATTAAGTACTTGGTACTTGTTGACAGTCCTACACTGTTCTCCCATACCTATTAACACTTGAAACCATTACAAAAGCCAATTCTTTTTAAAAAGAGTAACCGTGGAGTTACTCTTTTAAAAATAATTGCCGGCTCTTCTCCATAGGAATCAACAATTTGAAACCGCGCACGTAGCTTCTGACGTTTCATTAGTGCACTTGTAGGTTTATCTAATATATAAAATTCTCGTGTCACAGTTTTCGTTGCCATACTCCTCCGAAACGGCTTGACCGATTTTGATGAAATTTTTTGTGCTTATCCGGTATCTATGAGAATCGGCCAACATCTATTTTTCATCCCCCTAAATGGTAGGGGTAATCCACCCCTAAATTTTTATTTTTATTTTTTAGACAAAATTTTTAATTTTTTTTTTTATGATACAACATACAATCCTCAATTTTCACCCTTCTACGATCAACCCTTATTTTTTAATAGCCATTTTAGTAATTTAATCATTTTTCCTTTATTTATATGGCAAAACAACGTTTGCCGGGTCAGCTAGTGTGAAATAAAAATATTTTGATTTGATTTATTCATCTGCCTAGCATTTTTCCAACTACTTTTCCCCTACCCATCCGTGTCCTTTTTTGGAATTAACATCACGCAGGTGACCCTACGAGGTTGTCGACTGCTTAACCGGACTTGCTTGTGGCTACCCTAATAAATTAAGGCCTCCAGCCAGGGCTTAAAAAACTTCAAACTAGAGCGACTACTCGCTAAGGGCACCCCCTGTGGGGTATGGACTTCGGCTTAGGGCATCGCTGGTAGAGGGCAGCAAGGGACGGGCTGGATCGGAATGAAACCTGCCAACCTGTATATTTTTTTTTTTATTTATGTCGCCAGTTTTTAAGCAATTACTGCTGTTGAAACATTCTAGATATTTCTGTCCCTAGGTACCAAAGAAATTGTTTAAGGCTACATTCTCAGCCCACACTACAAACACCCGTACAAACAATTTTCATTACGTAAGTAACACAGCAATTTCCTTGACAAGAAAATAATGAACACACTATTACTCGTTTTACCACACATGTAACCAACTTCCTAATATTACGAAATGGAAAGATTGATCTATTGAAGATCCTTAACTCATATTTTATTGTATTAATACTATCCTATCCTGCTTAATAATATAAATGTGAAAATTTAGATGTTCGTTACTCCATCACGCAAAAACGGTGAAACGGATTTCAATAAAATTTGGCACATAGATTATAGTTTATTACCTGAAATAGCTTCTGCCCGCGATTTCGTCCGCGTCTTTCTTAGTACCCCGACCCATCCCGTCGCATCGAATCGCCTGCCCGTGCGAGGTCATGATGTTTATAGCCCTCCTTAGTAAATGGGTTACGTAACACTGAAAGATTTAAAAAAATAGTACCAGCAGTTGCTGAGATTAGCGCGTTCAACCAAACAAACGAACAAACAAACTCTTCAGCTTTATAATATAAGTATAGATTAACAAATAATACTTTTATTCCGGTAGTAGGTAAGTTCCCGTGCTAAAATTTCCGTCCTCCACGCGAGCGAAGTCGCAGGAAAAACCCAGTGGCTGTATAAAATATATCTTGGTTATGTTTGAGATGTATCTAATTAGATCTCTTGATGTATTAGGTTTGTGATGATATTGCAAGAAAATAATAAATGGAAGAAGGTAATATCGTGAAGGCCTAGTAATAGATCTTGTGTTATAATTTCTGTGTTATTAATACTAATGTATAATAAAGGGTCTTTATTAAAGTGAACTGGTAATAAATAATGGTGTTGCGATGTACAGTGGAATTTTGATAAGATATAAACAGTAGAATTTTGGAGGTCAATTATTATTATGTAAAAAATAAGTTCAAAAAATGAAAACCCGACTATTGCAAAATCACGCTCTAAAACTATGAAACCAGAAAATGTCAATTTAAATATTTCAATTCTCATCTGAAAGCCATGGCAGCCGTGCACCAGGCCATGTAACCTAACAAATTAAACAAGGCGCCTTCTATAGGACAAAGTCAAGACACCATAGTCAATGTAATGCACAATTGCACACAGCCTAAAAACTAATTATCAAGACGCTTCCTATCCGAAAATTATGAGTCGGCGCTTTGAGTGATCTTTGTTCATTGATTTTTCAGCGCCGACTCAACATTTTAAGGTTTATTATTTTTTGCTTTTCAGTTTTTCGGCGGTTTAATTTTTTGTTAAAAAGTTTTTATTTTATATTTTTTGTGGCTTGAATATACTAATAATACTTGGCAAGGTATACCCCATCCAATGAAAAAAGAATGATCAAAATCGGACTACTCTGTATAAAGTTATGCGTGGTTATACATTACAATCAGTGAGTGAACAATCAATCATCCCCTGTTTTCCGATCTTTAGGGTTCGAATTTGTTTTCCTTTATATGGGACCACCTTGGGAGTATACCCTTTCCAATAAAAAAAGAATTATCACAATCAGACTACCATGTACAAAGTTATGCGTGGTCATACATAAAAAAAAAATATATACACGTCGAATTGATAACCTCCTCCTTTTTTTTTCGTCGGTTAATAAGTAGTTAGAAGTTATGAGGGAATAGATGAACATACATATCGCTATACATACATACCGGTTACAATCATAATCCTCCCCCGTAGTCGGGTAAAAAGGGACTCAGAGCGCCTTGTGCGATAGTTCTTAGTAAACCTCTGTATGTGTATAGTAAATATTCGAACACTTACGCTACACCTGCATACTAATTTCGTAATACACTTTTAATCAGGATCTGAATCATTTTGTAAGTTATTGCTAATCCATTGGCTTCATATGGTCGAAAAGTTTTTCTGCTCATCAACATAAATAAGGCAATCAAATCAGTGTTGTTAAACTGTCAAAATTGTAGAATCCCGTTTCTATACAAATAAATTTATACAAATAAATAAAACTGAAGTGTCTGTTTGTAATTTCAAATTAACAGCTTTTCACCAAATGCATATGAAAGTAAATACGGTACTTACACCAAAAAAATCTTTTTTCTTTTACTTTTGTCTGTCTGTTTGTTTGTTCCGGCTAATCGCTGGAATGGCTGGACTAATTTTGACGGGACTATTATTTGCAGATAGCTGATGTAATAAGGAGTAACGTAAGCTACTTTTATTTTAGAAAAATGCCTGCGTTAATTTCCGACATCCACGCGGGCGAAGCCGCGGGCAAAAGCTAGTTTACAATAAATAGAACAATATCACTTCTCTGGCTCACCACTACATCAAGCGCTACCGTTCAGACCTGTTTCCCCGTCTCTGATTCCTACCATTGCTCCTGACTGACAAATGACATTAGTGACAGAAGCTGCCTCCGTTTGTGTGCATGTGCAGTATTTACATATCTATTAAATAGATACACTACAAAAATGAAAGCCTTTCGTCTTGTTAGTGTGCTACGCAATAGGTAAGACCATTGTAATTCTAATACCAATAATAATGCCTTGAAATGGCGGAATATTCTTCACGATTGGCACGAAATAAACAATAATTATCTACGCCTCATCCTCATTCATCTCAATTCTTCTTGGCAGTTCGTAAGAGTGTTCGTCGGTATCATTAATCTTTAACCTACAAAACTTCGAAGATCTTTCGATCCAGACGGTCGGAGTTCTCAATCGGCAATTAGTTTCATATTGAGTTAAAAGTTTTCCCCCGATTATTGTTCGTAACTTTATACGTTTTCGAAAAACACCAAAATATTGGATAAAGTTTAAAGCATCAACAAGTTAGTTTTAAGGGAGTTGTTTTGATGTTATTTTGTTCGGGTAAACAGATGTTGTTCTGTTGAGACATGACGTGATGTTAACTTAGTAAAATGACGTCAGCAATGGTAGTGTTTGCATTGTTATTCGTGGAAAACTTAGTTGTATTTGGAATTGAAGTTTTTCAGTTCGTTTATTTTATATAAAAGAAACGAACGCTATTTTCTGCCAATCTACGAGTATTTCATCTTATATCTTTAAACGAGCAATTCTTGTATATATATATAATCTGAATCTCGGAAACGGCTCCAACGATATTCATGAAATTTAGTCTACAGGGGGGTTTGGGGGCGATAAATCGATCTAACTAGGATTCATTTTCAGAAAATGTCGTTTTATTTGTGTTTTCAATAAAAAACTTTATCGATAATCAATTTAAACATAAACTTATGTTTTTGTTTTTGGAAGAAAATAAAAAAAAGGAATTAGTATTGAAATATAATTTCTAAAAAAGACAATTTACCAAAAAATAAATATGTACTAATTTAAAGTAAGCAAGGGCCAACCTTGCTTACTTTAATTTAGACAGCTTTTCGAAACTAAAAGCAAAGTTTCAAACATCTGTGGAGGAAAATTCTTGAATAAGCACAAAAAAGTTATTAAGTAGGTACTTTATGAAGTAACTTTGCGGTTCAAAAATGCTCTGAAGTGGACATTTTTTACAGCTGATTTAATTCTGGTTCATTTCTTATTTGATGGTTTGTTCGTTTTATTACGTTACTACTACTTCGCCCTCGACTTTGTCCGTCTAAAGTTTATAGCTCGGTACTCCGGAAAAATGTAGCTTTCCATTGGTGAAAGAATTTTTTAAATCGTTAAATTTTTATAATCTACGAACAACCAAATCTTTCCTCGATATGAAATAAGAGAAACAAACCCACATCAAAATGTGATGTGTGTATATTTTAATTGGAATTTCGTCTATAAGGCGCGCGAGTAGAACATTTTCTATGAAAATTAACCAAGTAGAGTCGCGTCGTGGTCTGCGGGAGCCTTTGTTTGCTAGGAAAGCGATACCGTCATATAACACCTGTCATGAAGATCTGTCATTTTTCAGTACTTATGAACGCTCTATAATTATAAGACAACCCATATAAGTGTTGCCGTTCATCGCTTTCTTAGGAAACCAGATGTACCTGGTATTGCTACACTAATTGCTAAATTAATGGCTCAATGGAAACGAAATTGACGCGTGTCAGCTCCGACGCATTACTGGAGTTTACTCCTGATAAACGATACCTACTCTTACAATATAAACTGCTCTCTTCTGCCCGCGGCTTCATCTGCGTGGATGTCGTATTATCTGAATAAAGAGTACACTATCTATACTAATATTATAAAGCTGAAAAGTTTGTTTGTTTGGTTGAACGCGCTAATCTTAGGAACTACTAGTCCGAATTGAAAAAATCTTTTTTGTGCTGGGCAGCCTATTTATTGAGGAAGGCTATAGGCTATATAAAATCACACTACTATCACAAGGAGCAGAGTACCAACGAAAAATGGACGAAAACTGGCAGGCAATTCGATGCGACGAGAAGGGTCACGGGAACAAAAATTTGACGCGTGTCAGCTCCGACGCATTACTGGAGTTTACTCCTGATAAACGATACCTACTCTTACAATATAAACTGCTCTCTTCTGCCCGCGGCTTCATCTGCGTGGATGTCGTATTATCTGAATAAAGAGTACACTATCTATACTAATATTATAAAGCTGAAAAGTTTGTTTGTTTGGTTGAACGCGCTAATCTTAGGAACTACTAGTCCGAATTGAAAAAATCTTTTTTGTGCTGGGCAGCCTATTTATTGAGGAAGGCTATAGGCTATATAAAATCACACTACTATCACAAGGAGCAGAGTACCAACGAAAAATGGACGAAAACTGGCAGGCAATTCGATGCGACGAGAAGGGTCACGGGAACAAAAATTTGACGCGGGCGAAGTCGCGGGCAAAAGCTAGTGTTTTAATAAATGCTAAACTGTCTGTGTGTCAAATTTCAACCAAATTCGTTCAGTAGATTTTCCGTGGAAGAAAAACACGCGCTATGAGATAAGGAAAACCAAGGCTTCACTTTTTGATACACACACTTGATTTTACCCGTGGTTAGTGACCCTGACTGGTAAAACTGAGGTCGTGGGTTCGATTCCCACCCAGGGCAAATCTGTGATGAGCACGATCATTTGTTCTGTGTCTGGGTGTAATAAAATTTATCTATAATATGTATGTATTTAGTAGAAACATATAAGTATGTTTATCAGTTGTCTGGTTGCCATAGTACAGGCTCTGCCTAGTTTAGGATCAGATAACGGTGTGTTGGTTGTCCTAAGATATTTATTTTTATTTATTATTAACTACCCTGTTTATATCCATCCATGTGCGTTATGAAACGATTGTTAAGGAGTAAACTCCCTGCCAGGGTCGCGAGATCGTTCAAACGAGATACTGTGGCACTAGCATATGGGTGACTGAAGGAACACGGGTGGGTTTTACTCAGTAAAAGTCTGACACGCTCTCATACTCCAAAAACATATGAGTAAAATCATCTGCTTGTGTACAGTACTGAAGATACGTTAAAAATCAGCCGAAAGACGTCCACTGCTGGACATAGGTCATATTTAAGATCATATTTCTGCCCTTGCGAAGGAATCTTTCAGGCGCTTAGGATTTGTTTTGCGAAATGCTCGTGACTTTCGCAATCCAAATTTTATCAGGATTTTGTACACCGCTCTGGTTCGCAGCAAACTAGAGTCCATTGCGTTTGCATTGCGTTAGAAAAGGTACAGAAAACCTTCCTCAGATGCCTCTTCCAAAGGTTATACCATTTCTTCCCCTATATGTACCCTACCAACTATATTTTAGTACATTGGGCTTTAACTCATTGGAGGTAAGAAGAGGCCTTGATCAGCTCTCGGTAGTCTGTAAGACTTTACGGGGACGTATCGACTGCCCAGAGCTCCACGGCCTTTTTTGCCGGTTATATGTGCCCGATAAATACATCGGACACCGTCAGAACCGCACAACCTTTTTGCGCAACTGCCATCTAAGACTGTAGCTAGGGCTGAATCCTCTGTCTGTCGTCCATTAAAGAGGCTTAATGCCCTTCTGACTGCCAACCCTGAATGTGATGAATGGAATAAAATTATTTGTATATGTCTGGTGTTCTGTGAGAGAAAGTATGCAAGAGAGTCCTCTGTTCCATATCTTATACCTTTAAACGAGCAATTCTTGTATATATATATATAATCTGAATCTCGGAAACGACTCCAACGATTTTCATGAAATTTAGTATACAAGGGGTTTCGGGGGCGATAAATCGATCTAGCTAGGATTCATTTTTATACAATGTCGTTTTATTCATGTTTTCAATGACTAACTTTATCGATAATCAACTTGAACATAAACTTAGTATTTTAAACACAATTTACCAAAAAAAACCGAGCAAAGCTCGGTCAACCAAATATTTAGTTTTTAATTTACGTAATTGTTTAAATTTATATTAGTATTGTCAACCTATCATGTTTCTATGTTAATTAATATAATTTAAATTAACTATAAATAAATAAATAGGTCTCCCCCAATTGGGTTGGGGGGGGGGGGGGGGTGCCATAATCGCTACGCTTGGCAGACGGGTTAGCGATCGCAGCGCTATTACGTCCGGCACCACACAAAACTTCAAATTCAGTTTAGACAATTTATTTTAAAATTGACCCTTCTGGGCAAACCAGCATACCATACATTTTAGATTTCACTCCCGATAATGTACCGACAACTTGATAACAGCTTGTACCTTGTACTGCAACCTGTTATCAGCTGCAGTGGCCGGAAGTTACTGCTTGTGTCAACTGACATCCGGCGCCAACGCTGCCTCGGGGGAAGTATTGTGTTTGCGATTAAAAGTACAGCTGTTTATGGTGTTCATGTGTGAAAATATGTGGTGTTTATTGGTAAAATGTTGTGTTTGATAAGGGAGCATATAAAGGTGTTGTGTACATAGTGTTATACAAAATAAGGACAAAGTAAAAGTATGATAGATTTTTGGGTCATGGGTAAATGTATCCACTTAATGCGACCAAAGGCCATTTAAGGCGATTCGCGCGCCAATATAGGTATTTCTTTTGCATTGAAATTGAATGCAATTATTTCGCAAATGCGCCCTTAAAAAGCCGTAGCGCGTCCTATTTCTATACTATAAAGCCCGCCTATAGTGTGCGATGGATCATACAAAATGTACGAAAGATATGTTGAGCATTTTTCCCAATGCGGTACGCCTGTCCACATGTACGTCACTACTGTCTTGTTTTTCCTTTGAAATTACCACAACTTCAAATAATTCAAAGATTTCCAGATATTATATGCGTAAGTAAGTTCAAAAACTTTAATCAAATACCTGTTTCATGAAAGTACATAAGGAGAATTTATCTGAATTCACTTCATTTGTTTGTGAGACTAATTTGACTAATATGCATAATATTACCCAGTGAATGGGCTATGGTGGTCTGATAGCATTCAACTGCATCCGGATAGACTGGACGCCAACCAAAACATAGTTGGGAACAGCCTATGCCAATGATGATATGCCAAAAACCCTAAAATTATTTGCATGAGCTGTCACAAACATGATTCAACGAACATTGTTCACGTGCTTAAAAATAATATCATTATTTCGCAGACCTCTCACCCCAGTATAATTATATCGGTCGCTGTTGTACAAGAAACGACGACAATAAGGGGAAATTCCTATTTTGTGGGAAAAACGACAGTCGGCAAACCCTATTAAGTTTTCATTATTCCTCCATGCCACACCGTTATAGACTCTAATCGTTCGCGATAAGATACAATGCGACCCTTAATAGTCTGGGCGATTACATCAGATCGTTCATGAAAGTAAGAAACATTTCCAAAGCTTTGAATTTCTGAAGAGTGTTTAATATTAAATATTGTTGTATAATCTACTAGTAATTTTGTGTAGCGTCAAGTCTTTATTAAATAACCCAGCAACGTAAGAGAAATTTTACTTCAGTTTAACAGTACTGTTGGTATATTTTTCCGGACCGACCGCAATACTGTTAGCTTATAGTATAGGTAAGCTGTCTTGGTATTATCTAGCTCCTTTTCCAACTATGTTAAGGTGGCATATATTACACAGCGCGGCTGCTTATCCGACCTTGACAACCCAGTTACTGGGTAATACGGTATCTCTTGGTAAGACTAGTTCTCAGAGTTTCGGGCTTCTGACGACACGGAACGACTATCAAAGATCTACGAATGATAGCAGGGACTCACAGATAATCGTGCTTTCCGAGGCACGAAGTGGTCTTGGTATGTAAACATAGTCACCCATCCACAGACCAACCGTGGCAAGCGACCAACCCGTGCCGCTATAATTACTTAGCCACAAAGTCTTCGATATGAACAGGAATATACCGTAGGATCATCATCGTTTTCAATCCGTATCTAAAGATTGGTAAAAGAAATGTCTATGGCTAAGCATAATCAGCATATATACCACATAGCGGGCACATAGTGGGCATAGCCCACTACTGGGACACAGGCCTCGTCTCTTCGAGAATGCTGTAATCTTCCCCACGGGCCCAGTGCGGGTTGGAATACGTTACATGTTAATTTTGGTTCTAGGGCATGCCCGTTTCCTCGCTGTTTTTTTTTTCGCCGTTTTGAGAAGAGTGGTGATGAAACTATTTACTCAAAGTAAAGCACGTGCCTGGGATCGATCTCAGGACCTGCAACTCGTAAGTCGGGGCCATTACCACTGGACCACCTGCTCTAGGGCTAAAAGCCGCTCTAATAAGTGTTACATCATGTTCTATCTGTCCGTGTGTTGTCGGACGTACAGAATAGCACCATCCCATTTCTTTTCATGGATGTCGTAAAAGGCTCCTAAGGGACTTACTAGAGAATGGGCAGCAGCGTTCTCTATGCATTTTACCACCATACTTCGATCGCCAATCTGCCTGCCAAGCGTGGCAATTATGGCAAAGCCCCCCAATTTGACGGCTGAAATGATTATAATGATGTTTTATCTGCGCAAAATCACCCTTTCAAAATATTACTCTTCTTCTTTTCAGCGTGTCGATAGCAATTTAAAAATAGTTAGCCCAGAATTTGGCTACAAGCTTAGCACTTTTAGAAGCTTCCGTCAACTCCTGTAGCGCCTAAAATATTACTGATATGATCGTACTCAATTAGATTTTATTTTTAACTTTTGTTTGAACCTCTTTGAAGTCCCTCCAGACTGTAATGGATCCAATCTAAATTTAATTTCTTGTTTTAAAGGGTTGATCAAAAATTTTGAATTTAAACGCTTCGTTAAATAAAATAAGATTTGACAAACTGTTTGATTGCTATGATTGGAATATAGACTGGTTTTCATCTGAAAAAAATATTTTATTCGTCAATGAACTTACCTTGCTGTTGTAGATAGCCGTTTTACTGCATGTCTATACTAATATTATAAAGAGGAAAAGTTTGTATTTCTGTTTTTTGTTTGTAATGGATAAACTCAAAAACCACTGGACCGATTTTAACCTCTAAGTCCCTGAGATACCACATTTGGTATAGACACAATCGTTTTATAATTGTGTCTGTAATTACGGTAATTGACTGGTTAAAAATTCTTTCACCATTAGAAAGCTACATTATCTGCGAGTAACATAGGCTATATTTTTTTTTTTAATAGGGGCCCGTAAGTTATTAAGGTTTTTCGGACCCAAGGTGTTAAAAATCATCCAAAAAAGTTCCTTATTAATACGTCTTCGAAGTACCAGGTTGTCATAACTTGGTAGGAGCTCACCTAACATGGGTTTTATTGGTTCTGAGGCGGTACGAAGTTCGCTGGGTCAGCTAGTTATTCATAAAAATAGTTGATTTTTCAACATCAAAACATCTCATCATCTGCCTAGCGTTATCCCTACTATGTTGAGTCGGTTGAAAATACTGGTCGGCTGCATCTGGTTAGACTGGAGTCTAACCAGATGCAGCCGACCAGTATTTTACATGAAGCGACTGCCTATCTAACATACATAACCTAGTTAATGGGTTATACGATACCCCTTGGTAAGACTGGTTCGCAGAATTTAGGACTTCTGACGACCCGTAACCACTGATAGCCGGACTTTCTGTGACACTGGAGGATCTCGGTATGTAAAGATGGACATAGGCGGACCGCGTCAAGCGTAACTTATACTGATCGATCGACCCATGCGGCTGTTATTACTTAGCGTCGACCACAACATCAATATAAGACATTATATTGACACCGTGTAGTGTGTACATACGAAATGTTAAAAATACATAATTATATGGTTGTACTTATATGATGCAAAATAAAGGTATGTGTTAGGTATAAACATTGTATGCCATTGCTCAGAGTTACCCCATCAGTTGTTATCATTATAATTTTTGTGTTAATTTGGCAGTTCGAATAGTATTTCTTTCTTCTCACTATAAGGAAAAATAATATTAAACCATCATTCGTATAAAAAATAAAATAAAATATACCAGTCATTAGTAACAGCTTAGCATATGTTATGCAAAATTTCCCCATTTCAACTTTTTCCTTGTGCAAAAGTTCGTTACAATCGCAGCAGCTGTCACCGAGGCACTCCCGCGCAGCCCACCTGTTGCGCATGCGTCGATGTGCAGCCAACTGTGTCCAAACTCGCTTGTAAGCTCCCGAAGTGCTATTGCTGGTTATTCGAGGTTAAAAGATCGTTACGAATTCAGTTTGACATGTGTCATGATGACATTTTGGGAACACATTAAAAAAAAAACTTTGTTTATTTGCAACTTTTATTGTTTACTAGCTTTTGCCAGAGGCTTCGCCCGCGTCGAGGTCGGAATTATCCCGCGAGAACGTACTAACGGGATAAAAAGTATCCTATGTGTTAATCCAGGTAATAAACTAGCTGTATTGTAAATTTTATCCAAATCCGTTCAGTAGTTTTTGCGTGAAATAGTAACAAACATCTATACATTTATACATACAAACTTGCGCATTTATAATATTAGTAGGACTAGTAGGAAGTAGGATTAGCGGAATACTCATCACTATTGGCTTCCTTAATTGATCCCTATCTCTACTTCTACGAAGGCAAACTGACATTTGTTTCTCCGTTTTTGACGTCCTTACTATTAGACTATTATAAATCTCGCTAAAAGGGCCAAACGGTTTCACATAAAATTTGGCACACAGATCGGTTTTAGTCCGGATTAATGCATAGGATACTTTTTATACCAGGAGTACGTTCCCAGTTGCATATAAATCTTTCTACAATCCGTCATTTTGTGCTTCGTTTCTTTCATCTCTACGATGGGCATCCACGCTTGCAGACGTGAGTGTCAGTCATCTAATTAATGTCCTCTTCAACAATAGGCCCATCAAATACAAGACAAGATCTTATATATTGATAATAAGGTTATTTATCTCCAAAGCATCCTAGTTTAATAGCTGAATTCTATTCCCGATAGGTTCCTATCCTCGCCTCATGCCTGCATACTTGTTTATCAACTCCATATCGGCTTCACTTTAGGTCATCATTGACTCCACACTTAATTCGAACACGAACTATCTTCCGTCGCTTTCTTTCTCTAAAAGTACGAGTGAGATAGATAGTCTTTTCAAATCGTAGCTGACCCTTATAGCAGGGAAAGGTGCGGTGTCCGTTGTTTCGCTTCCTTGCGCAGGAGTCGATATTTTTTTGTTGGAAATTGTATTATATCCATGACCGTGCTTGGTGTGGTACATTGCCTTAGTTGGGTTTCTCTTAGGAATAGTGTTTCAAAAATAAGTGCTAACTTGATGTATAAAATTGTGTTGATTTTATTTAAATGTGAAGTGACGATGAATTATGTTAGATTGGAAGAAGACAGGTAAGTTTGTCTTTCAAATTAGATTCTAAAGTGAAGGAGTTAACAAACTGAATAATTTATCTGTTTCGTGTCACTGTGTATGTTAGATGATGTATCTGTATTCTTATTGAAGTTTCTGAAAGTCAAAGTTGGTAAATAGAAGTTGGAAATACTTTAAGTAAACTTATCGAGCAACAACATAAAGGTTGAGCCTTCAAGTTTACAGACAAAGAGAAGAAATAACATTAATGTATTTAAAAACTGATGCTCGATCTCTTAATGTCTAAGACCATGGCTTTTCATCTTAATGTTTTATAATAATTTCGCTAAGCAGTGAAAAAGTGAAACGGTTTTCCTTATCCAAAATATTATTCCGGCGGTTTCTTACTGAAAAATCCTTTTAATGCGGCGCAATATTTAATTTACTTTCATATTTTTTCCCATACCGCTTTAAACGTATTTTTTGTACAATTCCCTGGATCTGAAGTAGTAATTCACTCCTTATTTTTGATAGAGTGTAGAAACGTGTTTCATTTAAAGTTTTCGCCTTCCAAATCTTTTAAGAATTTTAATCAAACTTAAGGCATCTATTTAATTAAATCAATTACAGGCATTTTTGAATTCTCAACGAGTCTATCAAAAAGATGAAGCTAGTTGCCAATTCCAAAGCATAGTAGGTAGGTACCCTTGGAGAAGAATGAGCAAGTAATTCCATGGACATACTTCAATGATTATACAAACCTATATTATATACTATAGTTTCTAATATGCAGGGTTCCATTCTCCTGCCGGGGTCGCGAGATTTGTTCGAAAGAGTTACCACGGCCCTGGCATATGGGCAACTGAAGGAACACGGGTGGGTTTTAGTAAGTAAAAGTCTGATACGCCCTCCCGCTTCGCCCGGAGCGGGAGACGTCATTTGATGATTTCCAACCACAAAAAGGTTCCATTTTAAAATTAGCATACCTAATATTTGACTTTTCTTCATCATATACAGGATTAGTTTTTATCCAGTGCGCAAACTGTAACCATGAATACAGCATTTCATTTTAGACCCCCCAGCGTAGAAAATTTTCGTCGGTTATACAAAAAAAAAATCACCTGTTCCATACATTTTGACCCCTATTTTGAGAATGATATGCTGAATTCATGGTTAAAATTTACGCACTGGTTAAAAACTTATCCTGTATATAAGCTATGACGCTTAACGGGACAAGCAGAAGCTGTACCTATAACAGTTAAGATTTAACGAGTTTATTCAAGCATTGGTTAAGTACAAGTTAAGTTAAACTCGATCGGTGAAGACATAAGTCTTCCGGATTACCGTTCGTTCCAATGTAATCTGCATAGTGAGTGCTTCATAATGCTGGTAATCGTATTTTCTAGTTTATCTCTTTAGTCTCTGTGGAAATTAACTTAGGTAAGGAATTTACTGTGTTTTAGTTAAGGGAATAGGTTTTAGGGCTTTTTAGTGACTTGGATGAGGAGGTTCTTTAATTTGGCCGTTTATTTTTCATGAAACCTGAAATCTGTGCTAATTTTTTTATTATTATTATTTACTAGCCTTTGCCAGCGGTTTCACTCGCGTGGAGGTCGGAAATTATCCCGCGGGAACATAGTACCGGGATAAAAAGTAGCCTATGTCCTTTCTCAGGCTCTAAACTATCTGTGTACCAAATTTCATTTAAATCGGTTCAGTAGTTTTAGCAGGAAAGCGAGACAGACAGACAGACAGACCGACAGACAGACAGAGTTACTTTTGCATTTATAATATTAAGTATGGATTACTAGCTTTTGCCAGCGGCTTCGCCCGCGTGGAGGTCGGAAATTATCCCGCGGGAACATACTACCGGGATAAAAGTAGCCTATGTCCTTTCTCAGGCTCTAAACTATCTGTGTACCAAATTTCATTTAAATCGGTTCAGTAGTTTTAGCAGGAAAGCGAGACAGACAGACAGACAGACAGACAGACCGACAGACAGACAGAGTTACTTTTGCATTTATAATATTAGTGTGGATATAGTAATATAGTAATATATAGTATGGAAGTATGGATATAGTGTGGATTAATTTAATTTGATAACATTGGTCCCCTGATTAGTAAAGACTTATCAACTAAGGGTTAGTATTTATAAATTAGAATAATACAGAAGGTATCTATATTCATACCTGCCGCACGAGCAACCTGACAAAGTGTCTCAGTATTGGTGCATCGTGTTGTTCGGCTAGGGTTTTCAGGATACTGTTGTTGTTCAACACAATGTATTTTGTTAAGAAATAAATGACTTATGACTTAAGGAGTTAAACTGAAATGATTGTGTTGTTTTTAAGTATTTTAACTTTTTAAAGCTATTTATTGATTGTGATAAATTATTCAATTTTGGAGCTTGTGGCTAACTAATAACAGCCACATGGTTCAATAGATCAGGTTAAGTTTCGCTTTCCGCGGTCGGTCCGTGGATTGGTGACCATCT
This sequence comes from Aporophyla lueneburgensis, assembly GCA_932294355.1. Lineage (NCBI taxonomy): Eukaryota > Metazoa > Arthropoda > Insecta > Lepidoptera > Noctuidae > Aporophyla > Aporophyla lueneburgensis. The sequence goes on from OW028737.1 coordinate 5,321,296, forward strand.
TTACATAAATAATAAATAAATAAAATGTTTTTATTGCATCTACAAACATTGCATTACATACCAAGACCTCTCCGTGCTTGCGCAGACACGATACGCCAGCTGTCATGCGTAGCTCTTTGACAGTCTTCACGGGGCGTCAGAAGCCCGAAACCCTGACAAACAGTCTTACCAAGAAGTAGATAGGGCGTCGCTCCATGTATAATACAGATATTCAACAGCAACTGGTTACACTTGATGCCGACCCCAACATATCTGGGAAGAGGCTAGGTAGTTAGATGATGGAAGTGAGTTGAATTTTTGATCTTGTCATTTAGTGTACAGACGCCAGCAGGTCAAGCTACCCCAATCTGTCAAATTTCTTGAATAGATTTTCAACCTTATATCACAATAGTGGAAGGTTAATTTTCGATTGGTAAAATTTGACAGATTGGGGTAGCTTGACCTGCTGGCGTCTGTACTTACTTCAACACAACAGAAGATTTACACTATTTAGTTTCATGGATAATGACGCAGTGATCAGACCGACTGATCAAATGTTTAAATTCTAACTCCAGCACGCGTAGCATGATCATCATAGAAAGAACTTTGTCTATTCTTGTTTGAATAGAGATAGAACTGTCATGCTACGCCAGCATAAAACGGTATAAATCTTTCTACAATCTTTAATTCTGTCTTTAATCTTTCATTTTGTCTATTCTTCCGTCGACAAAACCCCTCTCTACGGTGGTCATGCTACGCATGCAGGTGGTCTATCTACCTTAGGATATACCTTAAGATGTTATCTGAAAACTTACGCAGCATCAAATTTCTTAATAGACAGAAGAATGTGTTATCAGTACGGATCTCCGTATGCAGAACCACTTAGGTGTTTAATTTACATTCATTATGTAGGATCCATGCTTTCTATTTCCGTATCAATATGCTAAATGTATGCCATTGATAATAATCTTCTCGTTTCCTATCTTGATTGTATTCAACTGTTCATTTACTTAGTACTATTATGTACTAGCTTTTGCCAGCGGCTTCGCCCGCGTGGAGGTCGGAAATTATCCCGCGGGAACATACTACCGGGATAAAAAGTAGCCTATGTGTAATCCAGGTTATAAACTGTGTTCCAAATTTCTTCATCCAAATCCGTTCAGTAGTTTTTTCGTTAAAGGGTAACAAACATACACATACACATACATCCATATTCACAAACTTTCGCATTTATAATATTAGTAGGACTAGCTTTTGCCAGCGGCTTCGCCCGCGTGGAGGTCGAAAATTATCCCGCGGGAACATACTACCGGGATAAAAAGTAGCCTATGTGTTAATCCAGGTTATAAACTAACTGTGTTCCAAATTTCATCCAAATCCGTTCAGTAGTTTTTTCGTTAAAGGGTAACAAACATACACATACACATACATCCATCCTCACAAACTTTCGCATTTATAATATTAGTAGGATTCTGTGAAGTTAGGTACAGTCAACAAAATCGACTCTTTGATGCACTGTTTTTTACCTTAGATCATCATAATTTGCCTGCCCTTTTTTATTTATTTAGGGTTAATTTATTTGGGGTCGGCGCAACATATCGTTTTCATCTGTACTTCTTCATTAGTCGTCATCTCGTCTTCTCATCGTATTTCGCACAGTCAATCCGTCGTTTCTTTGTTCTTCTCCTACGCTTATAGCTCTCCACATTTATACTCAGAACTTTGTAACAGAACCGGGTATAATGTTGTATTTTTACAATAGATACAGATAAGTTCCTAAATATTGATCCGGGAACAAGATTAAAAACTGTCACTATTAAGTGCAAATTTTACCAGCGTCAGATATCTTTTATCCTGTGAATTAAATCGACGTTTGACAGTTTCAGTACGAATAAACTGTCAAAAATTCAAAATTTATTCTCTGGATATGTCTTATTCTAGGTATAAAAGTTTGGTGAAATTCGCCCTAAGTACGCGTAACGACACCATTCTTTCATTAGTTTGTCGGTGTCATGAGCACAGTATTTATTGTATATACACATATCGTAGGCTCGTAGCGCCTCGAAACACTAACTGAAAAACGCCAAATATGTAAGGCGAGACCTTCCTATACTTCTGCTTATCATCTAATTCCGCCGGCCAAATTCTATTGCATTTGTTTTGCCCGGGTATTTAAAACTATGTAAATTCTGTTTGGCGAGGTTATTTCGGTATGGTGTCACGCTAGTAAATAATTTCAAAGTGGCAACCCTTTATCGAAACCGATAAAGAGGACAAATAGTACATCTTAGGAAATTGAGTTCCGATTTTGACAACAGACAAGTCTGTGTATCATTTATATTATTAAACATTTTCTAAATGTGTTTGTAAACCCTAATAAAAGAGATCAACGCGTGGAAGGTGCCATTATGTGCAAAAATATATTGGAAATTGGAAAAGTTTATTTTAGGCCCTTAGTAGTTACATGAATGTTGTTGAATACATAATAACATTATCAGACTTTATGTAAAGTATGTATTCAGGTACTTTCACATCATTTACTAACCTTATTGGGACCTACCAGGAATAGAATTAACAAGTTTATAGAATACGGATAACACGCTTGCTACTTTTTATATAATAATACTTGTATGTTAAAGTATATTTCTTTATGAATAGAACTTTTGTAAGAATGTTGTTGTTGAGTATTTTTAAAGTTGGGCGTGAATTTATTTGTATTTTGACTAAATAGAAAATATATGTACTCCTGTATCCTAGAATTTTAGATATTTAGAACGGTTGTTTTTGAGGTTTTAATGATCACCTGAATCACCAGAGGATCGTGATCGTCTTCAAGCAATTATACGGTTGAAAAAGATGATGATTTTATGGGGTAAAAATACCTTAAAAATATCGGAGCCAGTTCTTTTTAATGAGTGCAACATTTGCGCTTGCAATCAAGTACGCTTTTATTGAACTTTGATAAATAATAAAAGCTGTATTTATTTACCTACTTACCGATAGAGGAAAAAATGCGTACATACATATACTCCCGCCTTTTTTCATGGCGGCAGGCAGAAACTACAGACTGCTAAGATGTAACCGTAAGAAAGTTAAGAAAATTACGTTATCAAACACACAAATCAAATTCTCATCACTATCACTTAGGTATAACTCTTGGCATATAATCACAGGCTACGTATGACAGACTTCAGACTTTAATACCGGCACCAGACCTTAGACCAGGAACCAAGTGGTGTCGTCAAATTATAGCCCTGTGGCACTGAGCAACGGATAACTCATATGTGGGGGGTGGGGCAAGGGATAAGAGGAGGCGATTTATAATTGTTTGGTTCCTCGGTTCTCTAACGTAAATGACGTTGAATTGACGGACCGACCAGTCTCATAAAAAATTTATTCGAAAACATCCATCAGTTTCTTACTAAACTTCAACTATATCTGACAACCCGCAGCCTAAATGGGATAATCCTGGAATAATTTTGAAGCTTATTTGTTATTCATTGTTTCATATGTTCGAAAAAATTGTTTGCTTAGCAACGTAAACAACGCCATGAATGATGCGGAACTGTCAAAATTAAACCGACTCCTACTAATAGTGTATTACGCAATTACCCCTCCGACTTACTTATGTATTTTGGTGACTGTACATATTAGGTATTTGACATGCGAAATAAAAGCAGTGTAAATTACATTTGAGGTTTAATCTGCAACAATTCTCAATTTTTTGTTAACTTGATCCATTTCATCAAGAGTTTGCAGTAAGGCTAAGCAATAATAGCCGTACGGTCGATCAATTAGGTTAAGTTACGCTTACGTCCGTTGATAGATGACCTTTACATACTAAGAACCCTCCGTGCCTCGAAAAGCACATTAAGGCTGCCTGCCATTGGAACTGAGAAGAGCGGAGAGCAGCGAAGTTGTGCCAATAGGAATTAACCAATAGAATTCAAACACTGCTCCGCTCAGATCAATATAGACCTTTGGATATGTATTTTAGTTTTTTGGCAAAAATTGCATTAAATACTTTAAAAAAATTAAAGTCACGAACTTCTGAAATTAAAGTAATTTTCACTTTGTAGTGTTCTTTTTTGGAAAAAGTGTTTTTCATGATATTCAAATCAAATCAGAATATTTTTATTTCACATAAACTTACAAGGGCACTTATGATACATCAGAAGCTAGGTGCACGGTTCCAAATTGTTGATTCCTATGGAGAAAAGCCGGCAAGAAACTCCATTTTTACTCTTTTAAAAATAATTGGGTTTTCCAATTACAGTGTTAATACGTATTAACACTGTAATTTGACACCATTGTAAAACCCAATTATTTTATATGGGAGAACAGTATAGGACATTAAAAACATATGTGTATAAAGGACCCCCTGTCCTATCTCTCATACCTTGTCCCACATGTTGCGCGCCCACTTACCGTATCGCTGTTTCCGTAACGCTGCTGCTTATAAATATTCCACGTAATACTCGACGAAAGGCCGCAGCCAGCTGAGGGCTTTGCGACTGTTTACTTGCAATAGCGCGATGTATCGAAATAATGTTATTTATAGTCTTCTCTGTAGGTTATCTAGGATGCTGACTACGATGGAATAACGTGAATATGGATAGGTATTTGGGAAACAAACGATACTTACCTGTATTAGGTACGTAGTTTCTTTTTTTGAGGGCAGGAACAAATTATGCGTTACTGCTGTACTAAAACTATACTATAAAACTGTAGCTGCCAGGTTCGGGAGATTTGTTTGAAAGAGTTACCGTGGCCCTGGCATATAGGCAACTGAAAGATTTTTAGTCAGTAAAAGTCTGACACGTCGTCGTCGTCATTTGATGAATTCCCACAGACAAAAAAAACTTGTACTAAAAAAAAGAAAATAGACTAAATTCTGTATTTTCTTTCTTCTTCCTTTAGCTTTTTTTAAGCACACAATAAACAACAGAGTAAAATAAAAAAAAGGTGTAAAATATAAGGTGCGATGTCAGAAAGTAGCATTATAGTGTGCCTCATATTTGCGCCAAAAGGGCTCCGTTTAGTAAAAATTTCAGACAGCTAGTATCTGACGCTGAAAAATCTTGAAATCAATAAAAAAATGCAAAAAGAGGCTTTTGCCAGGGCAAAAAGGTTCTGATCTCAGAAAACAACAAATAAAGAAACATGTGTGCTATTCACACGTGGTAGAAGTGAAACCTTCAAAAATTTTGGCTTCAAGATAATGAGACGAATGTATAATTTCGGGAAGAGGATAATTGTAGGTTTTAGTAATGATCATAGTGATACAAGTTTGATAATTATTTTACATTTTATTCGTATATATTACATAGATTTATTCAGACGGTAAACACGAGTGGAGGGGATACGAAGCAGAGCACAAAGATAACGACGAACACAAGAAACACTAATGCTTCCTATCTCATGTTCTCCCACGTTAAATCTTATGAATTGACATGTCTGTCTCTTTTTACTGTCGCTTTTTCGATTCATAGACTTTCAAATCACAACGGTGCTAAAGAAGTTTTCACTTCAAAAAACCATAAGGCCTACTGTGATGCAACGGACACACCTACGGACATACAGTAATAGATATCCGAAATTTCACGTGTAATGTTTCAATTTAACCCCTAATTAGTCTAATGATTCACAAACAACAACATTTACATAATCTGCATAAAATCACGAATTCACACAGATATGTAGATGCTAGAATGGCTAGATAGTTTTCGACATTGAAACAACAATAAATTATGCATCGTACTTCGGCTAGATTTACATACACAAACAAACATACATTATGTATTATGTCTATGTGTAACTAGCGTTCCTAATGTAGAATTCTTGTCTACTCTATTATTCCAACGTGAATTTCTAGTTAGAAATGATAATGTTTTTCTTTGATATTGTAGCTCATTTGTGTGGTCTACCTGTTTTAATATGTGTCGTAGAAGATGGAGTTATACATACATTTTAGAAGATTGTATAACTGCGCACTTCTGTATGTTAAAAACGAAAACCCGCTGCAGAAAAATCACGCTGTAAAAAGTAAATATTCTCAACTGAAACCCGTGTTCGTATGCCTCTTTGCCTTTTTTTAAGCTAGGGCCTCCACTGATATAGTCTAAAAAAAAAACAAGAACAGTCGGTATCAAAATTCTAAAATAATATTAATCTGAAAATAAATAAAATAGAATGAATACCAGTTGCCCATTCCAAAAGGCAGTTTCGTATGAAGAAAAATGGGCACGAAACTTCACCTTTACTCTTTTAAAAATGTTTCACAATATGCCTTTTATATACATGTCGAATATATGTCAATGAATGTATCATAATTGGTGGGTTGTGTACAATATGTGTACCGTACTGTTTTACTATTGGTGCCTGTTATAATATTACTCTCTTCGTTATAACTAAATACAATTAGTAATGAAACGCCGATTTCATAATAAGTGTTGTCGTAACATTTAATAAATCAAAGTCTGAAATTGTGCACTCAGGTGTATAGAAAATTAATAAAACTGAAAATGAAAAATAAGTAAATACAGAGTTACAGCATGTATAAACGGGTTAACGTAGAAGGATTATGATGGATTATGCGCCGTGATGTAATAAAAATAGGTGTGAAATTAATACATAACACATATGTACCTACTGTGCAAGTAAACATTCGTTATGTTGTAATGCGCTTGCACTGTGCACACCAAATGAATCAGAAATTGAATCTCTTATCATAAACCTTAAAAATGACTACAACGGGCTGGGACTCTATATCGAGCAGGTTTCTAAAAATGTCTAAACATAGTATCGTCTCACTTTTTACCACAATCGTTGGACTATGTATAGAGCAGGGCGTTTTTCCTAGAGTATTTAAAAGGGCGCTCATCACTCCTGTCTACAAGAGTGGAGCTCGAGACAGCGTAACAAACTACAGACCATTTTCTGTGTTGCCAGCGCTCTTTAACATTAATATCTAAGACAAATAAAATGGGAGAGGCCGCTGACTCCTGACATACAGGTACACCTAGTTCAGGAGTTAGAGGCTTCAAAAATTTATGTAAACAATTATGTAAATAAAAAATTACGAATTACGAATGAATTACGAACTGTGTGACGGTCAGAGAGAAGTGTGCTGTAATTTAGTCTTCACGCTATTTATTAGCTTATGTTGGATGTATGTAAAGGAATCTGAACGTGATTTTCAGCCCGTTCAAAACGTCGGATTAATTTAAAACTTTGCATCATTTGCCTAGCTATTTCCAACTACTTTGTGGTCGGTTTCAGGTCTAACCGGATTCAGCTGAGGTATATAAAGTGGTTACCCATCATAATTTTAAAGTTAATAATACATTTTCTGTTATCGTAGCAACACAGAGTAAAATAAGTCACAATAACTTCAGAAATCGAATCGAATGAAAATAGCTTCTAATCTGACCAGATCTTCCCATAAATAATATAGGAAACAGGAAAGAAGGGACTTTCTTGTTTCTCTTCCGCAATTTAGCTAAATCGATTTGCGCTTACGATTCAGTTTCACACCCGAGTGAGCACGAACATTGAAAAATGTTCGTGATTTACTGTGTATTTACAGAGGAGATTTATTAAGAATTGGAAATGAAAAGAGAAATTACTTTTGTTAAAAAAATATACCTATTTCAATAAGAATCAGTTTTGTTTTTCGTGACCAGTACGTAACGACCAGACTAGAATTTCGGGAACCCTAATCACTTTCTTGTTTATTTACATTTCGGCAGTGAAAGATTTAGTCATGTTTATTTCTTGCAGACCTAGGGTACTATTCGGCCGCCAGGGTCACGGATTTTTTCTAAAGAGATACCGTGGCCTTGGCATAGGCAACTGAAGGAACACGGGTGGGTTTTAGTCAGTAAAAGTCTGCCACGCCCTCCCGCTCCGTCCAGAGCAAAAGAAGTTATCTGATGATGATTTGGCACCTTAAAAAAAAGTGTACTAAACGCCATTTGCCCTGGGGTATTGAGAAAATACAGAACGGCACCTGCTACTATTTACATCTACTATCAGAATATTGCGAAGGCTGTTTAAACTGTTAAAGCTATACGGTCTCATTATAAAAAGCAGTTTAACTAAAAACCCAGGCTTAAACCTCATTAAACGATGGTTTAAGTTTAAGTTTTATTACAAAAAAAGGTTTTGGGATAAACCATAGACTAAACCCTTGTTTAACGTTAAACCTGGGCGACCCCTGGTTTATCGATGGGTCTAAGTCGTATCTGTCAAGTTTCCACTTTTAGGTTACATTTATTTCGTTGTGTTGTGTTGTTTTTATCCAAAAATGGACATTAACATGGTAGATTTAATTGATAATCAGGATATTGAAGCTATTCAGTCATTAGAAAGGTCACGCCAATTCAACAGAAATCGGGTTCGAGTCAATCCCCTCATTGAGTTATCCGTTGAAGATTTCAGGCAAAAGTAGAAAACAAAATGTATACAAAAGTATCGCAAGTCGAAGAAACGCTTAGTAAACCAAGCGTTTCTTCGACTTATGATACTTTTGTATAAATTTTGTTTTCTTAAAACGCGCGAACATGTTACGTTTCGTTACACGAACTTAGATGTACTACTACCTAATACATTAGTAATGTGATTAAACCTAAAAAAAAACTGCAATCGATAAGTAATATTAATGTCCATGCAAAATAACAAAGTCTCAATATTTTGAATGTTCCTTACATAATTAAATCATTGATAATACAATCAAAACGTTTTCTTTTCTTGGGATACGGAACGTTGCAATAGAATGATATCATGACGAACGAGTGATATTTGTGTTAATCTGTGGTTGATATTAAGATAATGGTTTAAATGACGGTATTAAGAAGACCACGATTTATAAATGTTTTGTAATACGAACAAGTTTAGACCATGGTTTAACAGATGAGCTTGGACTTGATAGTTTAGGTTTAAACCAAGGCTTATTTAGTTTTTTGTAATAAGACCGAAAGAGTTTGTCTGGTTGACCGCGCTAATCTCAGGAAATACTGGTTGGATAGCCCATTTTTTGTATTCGCCGAGGAAGGCTATAGACTATATAACATCACGCTAGGGCCATTAGGAGCCAAGCAAAAAGAAAAGACACGAATAAGTAGTACTCGCAAGGGCAGGCGATTCGATACGACGGGGTGGGATCAAGAAATGTGACGCGGACGAAGTCGCGGGCAGAAGTTAGTTAAAAATAAATAAAAATATCCCAATTTTAAAAAAGCTGACATGAAATTGAATAGCAGATTAACTGATGCTTTATCACGTTTTTAAGTAACGGCTATTATTATACAGTAACGCCAACATTGTAAATAACCTCCATAACACATCGTAAACAATCATAAAAAAAAACAATACTGACAAAAAATTCACCACTCCGAAATGGAAGCTATTAAAATAATCACAATTTTCCAATTATTACAGTCCATACGAGGAATTAAAATCCCTTTCAATGAAATATTCGCTGAAACCTCGATATTTCGCCAAAGCTTTTCATCTATACTACAAGATGCAGTTTTGAACCTGCAAAACATTTCAGGAGGTTGTTATGAGACTCGTAAATAATCATATAACAATACGATACCAAGTCAATAATCAATAATACTTTTTATTTTAGATTTTTCAATTTCATTGTTTTTCAGAATAGCTGTCTTAACCCTCTTCAAAAAATCTATGAAAGAAATGTCGGTTGCGTTTGTTTGTGTGTGTGAAAGCGCAGTTAAAGGACACGTACAGACTGGCCGCGTTTTAAAAAAGGGAGTTCACACTAACCGATTTCCGTAAATAAGAATAAAATTAAAAAACAAATACCTGCCCATTTTATTGTTGATTCGGGTCGAGAATCACTAACATAATTACCTAAAACTGCACCTTGTATATATTATATATATACATATATATATATATATATATATATATATATATTATATATTTATATATAATATTATAAAGCTGAAAAGTTTGTTTTTTTGTATGTTTGTTTGGTTGAACGCGCTAATCTCAGGAAATACTGGTCCGAATTGAAAAATTCTTTTTGTGATGGGTAGCCTATTTGTTGAGGAAGGCTATAGGCTATATAACATCACGCTACAATCAAAAGGAACGGAGCAGCAACGAAAAATGGACGAAAACTGGCAGGCAATTCGATGCGACGGGAAGGGTCACGGAAGCAAAAATTTTACGCGGACGAAGTCGCGGCCAGAAGCTAGTTGTAAATAAAGCATATTTATTTTCACTCGTGAACAGATTTCAAAAGAATTTTTCAGGTGTATGTTTGACAATGGAACTGTCGTGATTGTCAGCCTGCAACAGGCTCGATTGCACGCCCTAGTTTACTCTGTAAATATTTACTGAAGCCATTTTCAGTATTGAATAATTAATAATTTTCACGAGAATAATGGCATGTATACATGGGGAGATTTGCTTGCCTCGAATAGGAGATTATTGAATGGAGTTGATTCGTGAAATTGATGTCGTCATCTTCCGGCCCTTGTTCTATGTTACTTGGGCGCTACACTTTTTCTTAATTCATTCTGCCCTGATAGCCTTCACTCTATCATTCACTCCCTCATATCAATCATATTTGTAGGTGGGGATTCATAAATGATGTCTCCCGCTCTGGATGGAGCGGAAGGGCGTGTCAAACTTTTACTGACTAAAACCCACCCGTGTTCCTTCAGTTGCCTATATGCCAGGGCCACGGTAATTGTTTCGAACAAATCTAGCGACCTTCTCATATCAATCCTTACACAATCCATCGTCATTTATCTATTTTAGGCACTCCTCAAATCCATCTCAACATTCTCATCTCGCTGCATGCAATGTCTTTTCATCAGTCTCCTTCACGGTTCATCATTCTGATCCATCGTAAAAACGGTATGTTACTTGTGTTTTGAAGATTCTAATTTCAGTCATCGGCTGAGTTGATGATGATCGTTCGGTCATTCTCACCTACGAGACTCGGCCGGTCTTTCTCACATACGAGATTGGCTCGGTAATTCTCACCAAAAAGACTCGCTTGGGCATTCGCACCTAAGATACCCGATCGGTTAATCTCACCTACGAGACTCGCTCGGTCATTCTCACCTACGAGACTCGCACGTTCATTCTCACATTCGAGACTCGCTCGGTAATTCTCACATTCGAGACTCGCTCGGTAATTCTCACCTACGAGACTCGCTCGGTCATTCTCACCTATGAGACTCGCTCGGTCATTCTCACCTATGAGACTCGCTCGGTTATTCCCGCCTAAGCGACTCGCTCGGTTATTCTCATCTACGGGACTTGCTGGGTCATTCTCACCTTCGAGATACACTCAGTCATACTCACCTACGAGACTCGGTTGGTCCTTCTTACATACGAGATGTGACAAATAAACGGTATTCTTTCTTTCTTTCTAGATTGGCTCGGTAATTCTAACCTACGAGACTCGCTCGGTTATTCTCGCATCTCGACGGGCGAGAACCTCACCACATTTAAACGAGCCTTAAAGCTGAATTTATGATGACTGTAAACAACTGTAAAATGATACTTTGCACAGACCGCAGCCATTTTGTGCGAAGTTAATAAAACGAAGCGGATCGCGTATTGTGCTTGTATTGTGTGTGTGATTGCGTATGTTTTGGCACTCCATGTTATGTAGATTATGTATTGCACACGGAATAACAGTAAATGTTTCTATGCAGTAGCCCACTGTAGTCATTAACAGTTATGTTTCAGGAAAATGGTTTTTGCAGTGTGAATAAAATGGCTGTTTGGATATATTTTTGGGTTAGAACCATGATTTCGGTTGAATGGTATGTGAAAACTAAAATCACTTTGGTGTTGAGTTGTACAATGTTGCCTGTTGCCCTGTCAGTGCCTAGACTGCCTAGTTGCAGCTGATTCTTGAAACTGTTTCTTAAGCGTTGCGCATACATAGCAACTTCAGTTGATGCAGTCGTCAAAATTTAAAAGTCACTCAAGCAAAAACGGCTGAATGAATTCAGATGAAATTCACGGCCAGCTACCGCTTATCTATGTTTTGTTTACATATTTTGAGTTGACAGTTGTGCCCGTGTATCGAACTAACACTTGTTCGCGGCACGGCGGACAGAGCTCCGGTGTGATCTCATGGCGACATGGCGGGTACGATTGTCGCAACCCAGCGCAGGGCACGCCACAATTGCGGCGGTAAGTCCCCTCTTTGAGGAGTGGATAGAGAGGCGCCACGGCGTCCTCACCTTCCGCCAGACGCAGGTTCTCACCGGGCATGGGTGCTTCGGTGGGTTCCTGTTCAGGATAAAGCGGGAGGAAACGCCCGGGTGTTTCCATTGTGAGGATCGTCTGGAGGACACGGTGGAGCATACGGTGGAGGTGTGCCCTGCCTGGGCGGAGCACCGCCGTGCCCTCGTGGAGGCGATCGGCGGCGGCAACCTCTCGCGTCCGGCCCTGGTGCGAGCCATGGTACGGAGCGAGAGGGCATGGGAAGCCGTCACCTCCTGCGAAGCAGTAATGCTCGCGAAGGAAGAGGCGGGGCGCGTGACGGAAGTGGCAGTCTCTGCGCCCTCACGTCCCTAGCCGCTGCAGGAGGAGACGCCCCGGGCGACGGGAGTCGATTGCGGATTCCGGCCACCGTAGGCGCGAGCTTGCGGGTGGTGAGCAATGGGTAGCTCACCGCCGCATATAATTTTATTCGTAAACATCCATTGGCCTCTTGATAAACTTCACCTTTAAGTGATGACCCTGGTTACTTAATTCTTTTGATGACTGCACTACTTTTCTAATACCATACCATTCTTTTCTATATCTACCTTTTTTCATATTAATGTATTTCCCTAAATAAATAAATGTAAATGTTTGCCTCACTTGGGAAGAGACTGGACCTCACGACACAGGGAATCCTAGTGTGGAGTCCAGGGAATTTGTAAATAACTAGCTCCTAAGGCTTATTATAATCTGTTCTTTGTTTTTCTAATATTGTACTGTTTTAAATTAACTGAATAAAAATTTATATTTATTTATTTACCTACATTTTAGGTAGCAATAAACTGCCAACTGAACTAAAACTTACTAACATCCCTTTGTTCCTCAAACAAATAACTAAATTATTCCATTTCTGCGAATCCCACGAGAGAAACTACAAAGTTAAAGGATACTGTTGCAAAACCATTCAGAACACTCGAACAAAATACCTATTGATTTATCGGTGTTATATAGAAAGTCCTCAAATTTGCAGAATCATAAAATTAGACGTTTTTAGTGATGTGCCTGATATCCGTATCTGCGGATATCCGAGGGCGAAGAAAGATCCTTATCCGTTACTTTTTAGGCGGGTCTTTTACCTTATTTATTTCCAATACATTGATGAAATTCTTACATAGGCGATTAGCAGTGTTCGGATATTCGGATGCATATTTACCTAATGTTACTATTTAGCTGTGAAAGCACGGAAGCGGCTTCGTATTTTTATAAGGTCGGGTTTACCAAGCTCGGGTCGACGGCGCGTAGTGTTCCACGCGCTCCTCAAAGAGATGTCAGCAGCAGTGTAGGGACTAGGGACTAGGACCGATGCCTCCCGGAGTCGCGTGATTGTTCGAAAAAGATACCCTGGCACATGGGCAACTGATAGAACACGGGTGGGTTTTAGTCAGTAAAAGTCTGACACGCCCTCCCGCTCCGCCCAGAGCGGGAGAAGTCATTTGATGACTTCCCATCCAGAAAAAAAAAAACATTTGTTCACATTTTTTAAACTACCTTCAAAACATTTTATTCGACGCCCATTATTCTGATCTGTCCGTTGCTACCTCCAAACTACTTTCCAAATTAACATAGTTTTTCTAATTGCTCTAAGAGCTAATTTATTTCCTCCCAATTCCCCTCTTTGTTCGAAATTGCGTTAAACAAACATGAGTGTAACAGAATGGCTTAGTAATGAATGTTAAGTGCAAAGTTAGCGCTTTCCTCTAACTTTTAATGTCTACCTGTAAATACTTATTGACAAAGGTATCGCAAAGGTTCAGACTGAATGAAAATGGTAATTTAGTTCTTTAGTTCTGAATGAAATTACGTTGGGTAGGTTATTTGTTTTTCTGACTCCTGGTTACGGATTGATGATGTATTTTGCTAATTACATAATCGAATAAATCAGCTATTTAGTGGCTGTGATTTGATATAATTTTCATGACCGAAAGTTGGTTTACAGTAGAATTTTGGCAAATAAAGCACCGTATACAGTGACTTCAATTAATCGCCAGCGAAACACTCTCCTCGTGTATACGAGGCTGTATAACGATATCTTTAGAAGATCTGATTTAAGATAGAGTTGTTACTGTTAAGAAGAAAATTCTTGTTATATCATGCGGGTCGAATCTTCTCGTAGTTTGTTATCTATACTAAATATATCCCATCGGTGAGCTCTCAGTTGAGCTGTACTAGTACTGATTGGAGAGGTCCACTCAATTTGGGTGGTTCTCCTCAAAAGACCTTACATGGTCTTCGTATGATCTGACCAAGATTATGTCTGGACTTTAAAATAGACCATAATAACCTCTGAGTTTGTTTCGACCTTTCTTCTCAGTAGTTTCTAGAGTAGTCAGGAATGGGAAACGGCGACCTCATTTCGTTTAATAAATATGATTGACGTGTAAAGCTGTTTGCACAAACCTTAGATATACAAAATCTATTATCATTAATTTATCTACATATGTTCCAAATTATCTGATTGCAGTAAAGTTCTACGTATATCTTTTGTTACGTTGATTAAATTGAACGGGATGCATCTAATACAACAATAGCCTACAACAAACATTATCATCCCACTGTTGGGCTCTCCAATTGCACGCTTTTAGCTCGGCAACTCTCATCCAGCTACCAGCTAACCTGCGAAGATCGTGGCTCCAACTAGCCTGAGGGCGTTCTACCTTAAACAAACATCATGTATTCGCGTATAAATTTTAAGAGCTTTACAACACCTGTTGTTGTTTTGCAGCTAACCTATTTTGTGAAGCAGTTTACAGATAAATCTCCTATTTTATTACTTTCGGGTCTCCATTTTATGACTTACCGTACAGCACTTTTATGTATGAGCATTAAATGTGTTGCTTAGATTTTTAAAGACACTGTGATAATATTTTGTTCTATTGTTGTTATAGTCTCGTTACCATTTCTTCCCGTATGTGTCGTAAGAGGCGATTAGGGGACTTACTAAAGAATGAGCAGCAGCGTTCTCTATGCTTTTACCACCATACTGCGATACTCAACCCTCTTCCCAAGCGTGGAGATTATGGTAAAACCCCGCCAATTTGCAGCACGCCTAGCATGACCACCATAGAAAGAACTTTGTCTATTCTTGGTAGAATAGAGATAGAATTGTCATGCTACGCCAGCATAAAACGGTACAAATCTTTCTACAATCTTCAATTCTGTCTTTAATCTTTCTACAATCTGTAATTTTGTTTTTTCTTCCGTCAACAAAACCCATTTCTGCGGTGGTCATGCTACGCGTGCAGGATGCCCATGTTCCAGTGGACGTCTTTTGGGCAGAAATTATGATGATTATAATCTCGTTCTCTTGTCAATTATTCACCACAAAGTAATCACCGTCTACTATTAATAAATAATGATGTTCTCCTTTGTCCGCAGCCGGAGTGAGTCGGCTCTGAACAGCCCAACGGAGCCTGACGTATCGCTTGCGGCATCCCTCACCGACCCTCTGGAGGCGCACACCTTGGACGAAGCTAGGAGGAGCATCAGGTAACGTTCAATCAATATTATTTTAGTATATTAGATTATCCAGCTAGATGGACCGACGACCTTAGGAAAGTGGCTGGGGTAGACTGGATGCGGAAGGCGGAGGATAGGGTGTTGTGGCGCAACATGGGAGAAGCCTATGTTCAGCAGTGGACTGCGATAGGCTAAGTTGATTGATTGATTGATATTAGATTATGGGTTTGTGTAGCAGGCTAATGAACAGCTAAAACGACACTCTTGCTCATTGAGTGAAAGTCGAGAATCTGTCTTCTCCAACATACGTAGCATGACCACCGTAGAAAGGGGTTTTGTCGACGGAAGAATAGACGAAATTACAGATTGTAGAAAGATTAAAGACAGAATTCAACATTGTAGAAAGATTTTTACCGTTTTATGCTGACGTAGCATGACAGTTCTATCTCTATTCTACCAAGAATAGACAAAGTTATTTCTATGGTGGTCTTGGTACGCGTGCAAGTCCCAAGAGAGAATAGTGATTGACGCACACATCATTATCATCATCATTTCAGCCGTAAGAGTGCTGCTGTCTGCTAGACATAGGTCTCCCCCAATTTCAATAATTGCCACGCTTGGCGATGGGGTCGGCGATCGCAGTATGGTGGTACAATACATAGAGAACGCTACTGCCCATTCTTTAGTAAGTCCCTTTGTCGCCTTTTACGACACCCATCCATGGGAAGAAATTGGGTGACGCTGTTCTTTATGTCCAGCACCACACTCTCACACACACACACACGTAAATAAATACATTGTAAATAATTCCAAAAACGATGCCAAGTATCTGCAAACTCACCGATTTGATAGTAATATTATGTAGTAAAAAAACTGATTGAAATGTTAACCACGCCAGTATCACTGTCAGTCAGTCCTAAATTAGAAGATACCATTATCTCATTAAGTATTAATGGAGCTCAGCTTTCGGGAGAGAAAGAAGACGAAACGTTCCGAATACTTTGCCAATTCATAATATAAGTAAGACCTCGACTTCTAACAGTGTCTTAGAAAAGTTTTCTGCGAAAATAAGTCAGGAACAATATTGTATATCAATACGATCCAATTTCTAGAGAACACAAGTCACGAATAAAACGTAGCCGAGAAATCTCTGGAGGATATCTGCTGCGATAAAGTGGTTCTGTTGGGGATAGTGGCAAGAATTGACAACTTAATAAATATTATCGACAGATACTATTGTATATTTAAGAAGGTTTAATACACCTCGAAGTAGTTACTGTTAGAACGATATATTTCTTAATTCTTCTTTATTATAGGTTTCCTTTTAGGTTTCCTTAGTTCTGTGTCTAATATATATTTTTTCTGATATTACAGAGATCTTCGAATGAAGTATCGTGCTCAAGCGCACCAGCTCCTAACATGGCGCCGTGCGCACCGAACCCAAGAAGAACTAGTCACTCGCCTTCAGAAGGAGAAGTCGGAACAGCTCAAATCCCTCTCCAGCCAACTTCTTCTCTTCGAGTCGCGCCTTGTTCGTAAACAGAAAGAAATTAGCAGCATGCTCGCAGTACGAGAAACAATCATCATGAAACAACAAAAAGTAATTGAATCTCTACAAGCCAAACTACTTGATAATGGTATTGAATCCCAGAATATCCCAGATTTCAGGGATATGCTTCAAGACTCTCATATTACGGGAGACTTCGATTCACTCAATGATTCAGATTCTGCTGTCATCATGGAAGACGTTGACTTCGACAGCAACACCCCCAATGTGCCAAGATTCAGGTCGACGAACCCGGACAGCGTCACCATTGTTCGATCAATATCGGATGCCATAGACCCCAACCTAAAATATAACGTCGTGCGACGGTCGAATGGCTTCCTCCGAAGACCAGAAATTCTAGAAACTGTGTATAGCGTCGAAGAAGAGGCGGATGGGGACTCCACAAAAGGTCTCAGTGCGCAGAACAGCACAGAGAAAGAACTGAACGATGCCAACAAAACTGATGAAGAGAAGTACAAGGAAACAAGCCTCCTCGCTCAAAGGCGGGATAACTTTCGAATGAGGAGCGTAGTCCTTACCGCTGAGGTCAAGAGCATAGACAACGATAAGGAGTTAAAAGCGAAGAACAATAAAGAGGTGTGGTCGTATACATATGTGCCAAAGAGGATGACTCCGGCGAATGAATCTGATGATGAGGGCACGTCGAATGGCGAGAGTGATGAGGAGCCAGAGCCGAAGTCCAACCACGTGGTGACCTACAACAGGGTGATGTCCAACCACCGGAACGTAACCAAACCGAAGGACGTGAAGTACAAAAGGATAAACAAAGCCAAGTCCAAAAGCTTGGAGGAGTTACGAGGGAGGCTAAAGAACTGGGTGGATAAGGGAAACAAGTTGTCAAACATACCTTTAGAACACGCGCAAAGTTACGCCTAAACTGAAAGTTCCTTTTGATTAAGTGTTAAATTCTGCGTGAATCGCTTCTCAAGTAAACGGGGATTTACTTTACATCACAGATTAAGTAGATCACAATTAATGGTAGGATCCAAGTACCTTTTAAAATAAGGGTTGTAACAAGCTTTACGACGGAGGCAAATGTATTGAAATATTCTTGATACTCAAACTATTGTAAATAAATATTTCTTGTATGTTAAATAGATATTATGCAACATTAAATTAGGGTAAGTTAGTTGTTTGTTTTCAAGTTTTCTATTGTTTATGAACTGAGTGTTTGACACTAATGTTTAAACTTGTAAACATTCAGATATTTACGAAGATAAACGTATTTAGTAGTGATTCTTATACTGAATACATTTTTGTGTATACTATGTACTTTCTCGTATATTCTCAAATAAATAAATGTCGGTTTTAATTCGTTATTGGCCTAGAAAATATATTACAAAAATAGATTCCAGATATTTACAATTTTGAGCTTATAAATGGACAGTGTAAAATCAATGTTTAGTGTAATTTTAAAATAATAGACATAATTTTTTCACTCCATTTGCTTACCCTCAAGGGTTTTGACGTAAAAAAGCAAGCATTCACTCTCTCATTAATAATATTCATTTAATAGTACAAATAGCTTTTCAAGTAGTTAATGTTCCATAAACAATAGAAAACTTAGAGGAATATAATTTCGCGCGCACGACTGATTTTGAGTATTTCATTTAAAAATAAATAAAAATCTGTATAAAAAATCGCTTGATTGGAATTGAAAATTTCCTGTGATTTTGTGATTGTCTCGTCAATTTTTTTTCGCCAATTCGTTGTTACGTAAGGTAATAAATAATAAAAAACAGAATAATAATTATTATTCTGGAGATTTATAATAATTTAGATATTTATTGTCTCGGTGCCAATTATTAAAATAATTTTTCTCTTGATAATAAATAGTTAGGTAATATTTTTTCCGTTTGCAGGCTGGTCGCTTATATTTTTATATGACTGACAGTGAATTTTTTTTAAATCAATAATAGTAACTATTATTAGTCCAATGACAATTTTATTTTGATTACCTATGTTATTCAAAAATAAACCTTGCCTTTCATATTCACGACCATAAAATCAAAAATACAGTCGAATTGATAACCTCCTCCTTTTTTTGAAGTCGGTTAATAACGAAAATTAATACAGTGATGTGGTAACATATTTTACAAAATATTACAACTTAAATATTTTAACTATCAATCTCAAAACTTATTAATCACATCAAAGAGGTTTATCAAATGAAGTAAATAAAAGTCTTATATCTAAACGAAACGTGATCACAGCTGATCAGACTAAAAGATAATCTAAAAATTAAAATAAATACTATGTTTTTTACCGAAATGTTTTCTCTTCAATTAAGAAACAAAAAGTTTACTCAAACTCTTTTAGGCAACGTTACACTAATTGGTAGTACTAAATACAGGCATGTGCCTCGTTACACGTGCTAATTTAGTTCTAGTAATTAGTAGATACGACGGCACGTGTCAATTTACCTTTACGTTCATCCAAACACGTGTTTTTGTTGCTTCCATGTAATTATACAACGTGTTTAGTTGATTTGAACAAAATGTTGAAAACTTTTAATGATCTTCGTTGGAATATATTTTGTTTCAACAAAGATTCGGGATTTCGTATAAATTTTAATTGGTGACTTGTACATTGACAGTGATTGTGTCAATACGATATTTATTAATTTGCAACGGAGAATTTGAAAACGTGAGAATATTAAACAGAACTAATTGTTTTTATTTTCGAACTATCACAGTGTGAATTCATCACCTCAAAAAAAAATCTCTTGATTATTATCAACCAACGATTCATAATATACTCATTCGAGTCATTTAAGCATTGTGCCCCTTGTGAAATCGCCAAGCGATATTATACAATTTTCAATAATCGACCAGCCTGTATACATCCTACATATCACTCTCCGCTGTAAAAATGGACGATAGCTTTGGAAATATATTTTAATATAATAACTGTGTACACCGCATTCCTAATAATAGTCAAACACTGATATTGAATTGAAAATAAATATATCAATAAACAATTAATTTTTATTTTGTTTTATTTTTGATGATAAACCTGACATAGAAGAATTTGGTAATTCAATATAAGGGGACGTTAAGGTAATAGCAATGCCTCAAAAGAGATGTCAGCAAACTGAAGGGATCTGTTAGGACCGATGCCTGCCAGGGTCGCGAGATTCGTTCGAAAGAGTTAACGTGGCCCTGGCATATGGGCAACTGAAGGAACAAGGGTGGGTTTTAGTCAGTAAAAGTCTGACACGCCCTTCCACTCCACCCTAGAGCGGGAGAAGTCATTTGATGATTTCCCATCCCGAAAAAATAAATAAAAAGCTTTTCGCAGAGTGCTTACTCCGCAGTTTGGTAAAACAGAAAATACCTGCATCATCGGCTAATAATGCTCCCCCTGTTCTGTAATGGACAACGCGGGCCCAGTGCGGGTTTGTAGATGTCGCATACTTTCGAATTTTTTGTTCTAAGAGATGCTAGTTTCCTCACGATGTTTTCGTTCATCGTTTTGAGGGCAGTGGTGATGAAATAATAAAGACAAAGTAAATCGTGTGACTGGTTTCGAGCTACAACATTCAACTCTTAAGTCGCGGCCGTTACTGCTCAGGAAATACCTGATGAATTAACGTGACGCTATTTGCCGTGAAATATGGAACGCTTTTCTTTTTGTTAGTGGGAAGTCATCAAATGACGTCTCCCGCTCTTGGGTGGAGCGGAACAGAATATCCACAGATTCACCGATTTTGATTATACACAATGCGAAAGAAAATGCTACTGCATCTGGTACTTAGTTAATAGTTAAATTTATTGCTTTCATTGAACTTCGCCACTTTGTTAGCAGCTGCTGCTGTTGAAACATTCTAGATATGTCTATCACTAGGTACGGTCTCAAAATAAATAAGTAACGAGTATCGTCAAATATTCAAGTTTAGTAAGAAACGTAATAAAAAGCTAGCAGTTCATTTACCAAATTAAATTTTACGGTTTCTTTAAACTTAACTAAGTATATCCGACAGCGTCGGGAGTCAATAGCGGACTCCCGGCCACCGTAGGCGCGAGCTTGCGGGTGGCGAGCAATGGGTAGCTCGCCGCTTGGTAAGGACCAGGCTCGGGTCGACGGCGCGTAGTGTTCCACGAGAGATGTCAGCAGCATTGAAGGGGTCTGCTAGGACCGATGCCTGCCAGGGTCACGAGATTGTTCGAAAGAGTTACCGTGACCCTGGCACATGGCATAGTCTGTAAAAGTCATAGACTTCTCCCGCTCCGCCGAGAGGAGTTATTTGATGATTAAGCATCCAAAAAAAAAAGTATACCCGACAACCCGCTATACTTGCAGCCCTGCAGGCAGGCCTGTTGGTCTAGTGGTTAGTGACCCTGACTGCTACGCCGGAGGTCGTGGGTTCGATTCCCACCCAGGACAAATGTTTGTGTGATGAGCTCGATCATTTGTTCTGTGTCTGGGTGTAATTTATCTATAATATGTATGTATTTAGAAATATATAAGTATGTTTATCAGTTGTCTAATACCCATAACACAAGCTCTGCTTAGCTTGGGACTAGATGGCGATGTGTGATAGTTGTGGAATATTATTATTATTATTTATTATTACTTGTGTATCTCTTTTGATGACAGCACAGTAAACCACAGAATGATACACACACACATCGAAAATAATACATTTATCTTTAACTTAGCGTTGGAGGCAGGGTCTCATATTTTCCGTAACCTGTTTATGTGGCAATAAAGAAATTCATAAAAAATGTATACAATCTTTCTTCCGTAATATTGTATCAATCCATATACATATAGCCACAAAACATAATATTACACAAATGTGTTCTGAATTGTTAGCTAAACATTGAAACAGAGTAAGAGAACACAAACTGTACCTATAATGACTGTCTATATCCCCCAGGGCCTCAAAAGAGTGCCAACTCGAGATAAATCCCAAGTACAATATTCCTTACAGTGTGCAACAAATCAGTGAGTGAAAGAATATTTGCAGTAAACATAAGATTTAACAACAGTCTTCAATATCGGCCGCTATAACTTACCTCACGTTTATGACCCACTCCTAGTGTCCCCTTGTGCAGTAAAATGGCAAAATGTTTAGTATCTCACGTTTAAGGGCCTGTGCACACCAAGTTTTTTAAACGAGCCGTTGACGCGAGTTTGTATGCGATACAGCCGCGATACGCACGCGAGTCAGATGCAGCCTGTAGACCATTGCACACCTGTATAAATTCAAACACACGTTTGAATCGATAGAGATGCGCGTGTGTAGCGG
This sequence comes from Aporophyla lueneburgensis, assembly GCA_932294355.1. NCBI lineage: Eukaryota > Metazoa > Arthropoda > Insecta > Lepidoptera > Noctuidae > Aporophyla > Aporophyla lueneburgensis. The sequence goes on from OW028737.1 coordinate 5,343,816, forward strand.
TACAGATGCGATGCAAACTCGCGAGTGCAACGCGTGTGTTCTCACAAAATAAACCACATATTTGTTCGCAGGAATTTTTCTTTAATGCTTTATTCGAATAATCCAGCAATCGTGAATTCCACAATATTGGCCGGTTTTGAATTTCAGTTATGAAGTTTTCTGCGTTCGTAGGGAAGGCGCGCGCGCCTGCGATGCACCGGTATCGCGCATTTGAATCGATACAAACGCGATGCTAATGCGCGTGTGTATCGATACAAACGACATCAAACTGCTCTGTAGGATAAAAGTGCGCCGTCGAGGCACGTTTCTAAAACGCACGTCAACTGCGCGTTTAAATAAAACCGGCCAAGTGCGAGTCGGACTCGCGCACCGAGGGTTCCGTACAAACCTGTAGGTATTTTCGGTTTAAAAATATATATATTTTTTAATTTTTACATTTCAGTTGATTGAATGTCAGGTAAATTGCGGTTTACGATTTATGACGTTTTAAAAAAAAACTACTCACTCGATCTCGTTCAAACCAATTTTCGTTGGTAGTTTACATGGTAATGTACATCATATATTTTTTTTAGCTTTGTCATTCTCTTATTTTAGAAGTTACGTGGGGGGGGACACACATTTTACCACTTTGGAAGTGTCTCTCGCGCAAACTATTCAGTTTAGAAAAAAATGATAATAGAAACCTCATTACCATTTTTGAAGACCTATTCATAGATACCCCACACGTATGGGTTTGATGAAAAAAAAACATTTTTAAGTTTCAGTTCTATGTATGGGGAACCCCAAAATTTATTGTTATTTTTCTATTTTAGTGTAAAAATCTTAATGCGGTTTACAGAATACACCTACTTACCAAGTTTCAACAGCATAGCTCTTATAGTTTCGGAATAAAATGGCTGTGACATACGGACGGACAGACAGACAGACAGACAGACAGACAGACAGACAGACATGACGAATCTATAAGGGTTCCGTTTTTTGCCATTTGGCAACGGAACCCTAAAAACGTGGTGTGCACAGGCCCTAAGGAGGATGCGGGAGGAAGCCCGCAAAATTCTAATTTCCTTACATTTATTGCTATTTGCAGGTCCGTGTCAGGTTGTATTTTGATTAAAATATAATTCGCGTCCGTAACAAATTTGTGTTTACAGAATAATCATTAATATAATCCTCTCTTTGAGTTCATTATTTCGATTGAATTACTATTTCATGAAAAACTCATTAAATGGAATGAAATGTAGTCAGGGTTGTATTGATGAATACAGGTGAAACCGTATCCTATCACCTGCAACTAGGAGCTAGACTTGTGTAAGTAATGCGAGTGATGCATTGCGCGATATATATTTTGGCCGCGTACTGTAGCATTACACATGACTCGATTCAATCAACCATGGCACATGACACTAAAACATGGCGCGCGGGCCGCGGCGCGCTGTTCGGTGTTCGTAAGCTTCGTAATATCTCGGTAATCTTTGCTGTGTGTGCAAGCGAGAAGGAACATGCTCCAGTCGGTTGGCTGCGAGATAAGTGAACTATTATTTAGAACCGTATTGTTATTCAAATAAGGTTTACGTTTTATTGAAACCGCGGACTGCCTACGTGATGTTTCAAATCATGACTCGAACTGTATGACACTATGACAGTTCGAGTCATGGTCTATAATCACTATTGCAAACCATGTCTATCGTTTTAATTCAATTATTCCTTGTATTGGGGGTTAAATATGAAAGAAAATCGACTATTTGAATATGAAACAAAATCAAATATACGTTCCGGCGAAGCGAGGACGCATTGCGTTTGACCCATGTCACATCACATCACAATATAGGTAATGCGATATCTCATGTAATGATGTATATCTTTTACAACGCGGCATTTCATTACAAAAACCATCGCGCGTGGTGCGTCATCTCGCGTCATGTTTGGAGTCATGGTGTAATGAAACATTACCCGGGACGAAATGTCATGCCATATGACATTACTTTGAAAGGCACTGTTTTGCGCATGTCTACTAGGAGCAAAAACGAAGAACTCGCTCTTTATCGCAATTTTTTAAATTTTTTGTTTTAGATGCATACGAAATCAATACATAGTTGATGCTGCTCTTGGCGCAGTCGGCAAGAGACGTATCTAAGGGTTTCTCTCAAAACAAAATAGAATGCATCGAAATTAATTGTTATGTACACCGAAAACTTACAGCGCATCCTGCTGACTGCTTATCCACTTGAGGGCGCAGCAAGTGGCGCCATCTAGTTTTATTTACTTTTTATTAAGTTACAGGAATCACCAAAAAGTTCGGCTAATCTGGCTGGTGACTCACTCTTGCAGAGCCACCGACGACGCTTTCGTGGTGGCTGTCTTCTGATGACAGATGTTGACTGGAGAGCCCGGAGGGGGCGCTGTCGTATCACGTCTACGACAAACTGCTATATTCCGGTTGCAGCATAATCCTTATCATATTCAAGCTGTGGAACCACTAGAACACTTCTGAACGCGCCACTTATGAAAATGGCCGGTTTGCCGCCAAAATTTACTTCCTTATGATTTCGTAAATTGAATGTGTAGATGGGTCATCGCTAGCACCAGTGTTCGCAACCGTACGATAAATATCGTACACATACAATAATTTCATGCCTACGTACGATGTATGATATCATATTATTATCGTACGCAGATTTTGCGATAATTCGTGTTTCATCATGATGCATTCCTATGTACCCTCTTAAACAACACGAAGAAAAACATTCGCGAATAAAAGAAAATCTTTGTAGATTTTTTTTATTCGCGAATGTTTTTCTTTCTTTTTGCTCGCAGCGCTGTCTATTGGTTTTTCAACGAGCAAATGATATCGATATGTCGTTCGATTTCGATTAGGCAAAGACTTCACACACTTTGCGTATTTTTTGTTTAAATGTTGGCAGTTATTCTGTTTATTGTGTTGAGCTCACGAACTAGTGTTCAAGATTCAAAATAGTGATTCAAAGAAAACAGTGGCTGGGAATTCTACGTGATTATCTTTTTATATTGAATGAATGACAAGATTGATTTACAAGTAATTAATTGCGAAGCATACGTAAAAATATTGATATCATCTTTAATACGAGTTATTTATCAATTATAGTGATTATTTTAAAAAGTACGATAATTTTCGTACTTTTTGCTCCATGTACGATAATTCTACGCTACTGGTATGATAGTTGCCTTGCTTCAAGTTGTGAACACTGGCCAGCACGCGTAGCATGACCAGTTTTCACAACCGTACGATAATTATCGTACACATACGATAATTTCATGCCTACGTACGATGTACGATATCATATTACTATCGTACGCAGATTTTACGATAATTTGTGTTTCATTATGATGCATTCCTATGTACCCTCTTAAACAACACTATAAAGATTTTTTTTTTTATTCGCGAATGTTTTTCTTTCTTTTTGCTCGCAGTGCTATCTATTGGTTTTTTCAGCAAGCAAATGATATCGATATGTCGTTCGATTTCGATTAGGCAAAGACTTCACACACTTTGCGTATTTTTTGTTTAAATGTTGGCAGTTATTCTGTTTATTGTATTGAGCTCACGAACTAGTGTTCAAGATTCAAAATAGTGATTCAAAGAAAACAGTGACTGGAAATTCTACGTGATTATCTTTTTTTACTTATATTGAATGATTGACAAGATTGATTTAAAAGTAATTAATTGCGAGGCATACTTAAAAATATTGTTTAATACGAGTTATTTATCAATTATAGTGATTATTTTAAAAAGTACGATAATTTTCGTACTTTTTGCTCCGTGTACGATAATTCTACGCTACTGGTACGATAGTTGCCTTGCTTCAAGTTGTGAACACTCTGCATGACCACAATAGAAACAACTTTGTCTATTCTTGGTAGAATAGAGATAAAATTGTCATGCTACGCCAGCATAAAACGGTACAAATCTTTCTACAATCTTTAATCTTTCTACAATCTGTAATTTTGTCTATTCTTGCGTCGACAAAAGCCATTTCTACGGTGGTCATGCTACGCCTGCTGGGCATTCTAAGAATATTGACCATTTACTCAATAAACAAGACAAATTGCAGCTCAATCAATATGCCTCCGAAATATATTTTTTCGATTGTATCGTAAATCTATCCAAATTTCGTTACATATTATTGAATCCTTCGAAACCCAAGCCGGGTTTGCGCAGGCGATATTTTTTGCGTACATTGGATTTCCAACACTCTGCTAAGTGCCAAGAGTTGAAAATTCAACAGCTTGTTTTCTTAATGCACTGGGGTGCGCTCTATTGAATTCTTAATGCACGGTCTCAACACGGGCTTAAAAATATCTTCCACGGTTCCTGGGCTAAATCACTCAATAAAATGCCCATAGTTCCCAGGTTCTTTTTTGTGGGTGAGAAAGGGTTTGTCAGACTAACTAAAACCCACCGGTGTTCCTTCAGCTGCCTATATGCCAGGGCCACGGTAACTCTTTCGAACAGATCTCGCGACCCTGGCAGGCATCGGTCCTAGCAGTTCAATTTGCTGACATCTCTTTGAGGCGCGCGTGGAACACTAGTTTCCAGGCTCCATCTTCAGTATTATGGATGAATTAATTTTAACAAAGTTATTAAATTCAGTGTCACTTTATCAGAGAAGCCAAACCTTTTGTAAAGACTTAAAATATGAACAGACTTGAAGAGAAACCGCAGTAAACTTTGTTCGTCGCTTTGAAGGGTAACAAAGGAACTTTTTTGTGAGTTACAATCAATATTTTAAAAGAAGTTTCCGTTTTACCCGTATTTTCTTCAAACTATAATGAATACGTTTTTGAAATCGTAGGTTGAATCTGAATTATGTTATTGCTGTGTTCATTGTCTTTAAGGCTGAATCTGATTTATGTTTTTACTGTATTAATTGACTTTAATATAAGAGCACTGTCCTAGCAACCCGGTTATTGCGCTACGAGTCACGAGTTCGGTTCCCACACGAAGCAAATATTTATCTGAACTAGTCGTTTTTCCCTAGGGTTGGCGATAATACAAGTTATAATCGCCAATCTAATATAATAAAGTAAAGAGTTTATTTGTTTAAAATCGTGCTAATCTGTGCAGAAGCTACTACCATTTTAAAAAAACTCTCTGCATTTGATACAGTTCTTGAGGAATGTTATAAGCTATTTATCACTACGCTCTGACCTTTAGAAGCTGAGCAAAATAAGGCAGACACAACGCTTAGCTAAAACGGAGTACTGAAACAGGAGGGCGACACGATGCGACGCGCTGAGTCACGGGACGAGAGATTTTTTTTTAATGTGGCTGTTATCCTATATCTATATCTTACGACTTCTACACGAACGAATTCGCGGACAGAAGCTAGTATAAAGATTAACCAGCCAGATAAAATTTAATTCGAAGTCTTTATCGAAAGATCTGCCGGCTCCATCGTAGTAAGTAATCCATACGATGGAACTTTGTAAACTATAGTTCATTTGCTAAAGTTTTGAAGTTTATTCAAAAGTCTGCTTAGAGCGTAGGGTTCTTTGACATTATTTCCATCTTGTAGAATTAAGTCTCTCTGTAATGTTGACAAAATGTACTTATAAAATGCATATAATTTTATAATTCAACTATCTTTTTCCCGCGACTTTGTCTGCGTAAATGTGGAATGAAAGCCTATGTCCATTTTTGGAGTTCAAACTTACCCTGTACCTGTTTTATCAAAATCGGTTCTGTGGTTTAGTTGTGAAAGCGTAACAGACAGAGTAACTTTCGCATTTATAATATTAGTATAGAGCATAGATGGTGTAATCAGAAAGAGAGAAAAAAATGCGTACAATTAAGGAAAAATAAAATTTAACACGTAACAAATTGAAATAGGAATCAATTCAATCAATTCAATTTGTTTAGTATTTAATATACATACCTACTATTAAATACGAAACAATTGTTATTATCAGTTTAAAAATATTTAAAATTAAATGACTACAAATGTGCACATACGTACGGTATAACGATATCGATATCGTGGAGGGAAAATTAAAAAGTCTCCATATTTTTCCATACATTTTACTTCCCTATGTAATCGTGATTCAATTCAATTCAATTTATTTATTTCTCAGTATATGGTAAATTAAGATCTCACATTAAACATTTAGTCTGCCTCGTTGGTCTAGTGGTAGCGAGCGCTACTGCTGAGCATGAGGTCCTGGGTTCGATTCCCAGGTCGGGCAAAGTGTTATTGTGTTTTTCCATCTGGAATTTCTCAGTAGCAGCCCGGAGTCTGGATTCGTGCCCGGTTGATGGCAATAGGCTCGCCCCCTATTCCATGGGACTTAAACATAACAGGCGAAATGTGGGTGTACTATAGGTACACCTCTGCCTAACCCTTCGGGGAAACAAGGCGTGATGTTATGTTATGTTATGTTATTAAACATTGTTTCACACATACTACCATTGCTGGCATAGAAATATTAAACTACAAATAATAAACTACGTACATACATGCATCATTTATAATGTCAAAGTATTAATTGTTTAATCAAAAATATATGTTATGTCGAAAATATAAATCATAATGTCAAAATAAAAACTACAATGTCCAAGAATGCATAATAATATCAAGGTAGTAATGTCATTAATAACAATAAGTATGTATTAAAAAGTATGATTTAAAAAATCATTCGCTGAATAAAAACACGTCGTATAAGTTTAAATGTAAAATGTTTGACTGGCTCTTAAGCCAGTTGAAAAGCAAATTGTAAGCTTCAATGAGTACATTTGTCAAAGAATTTATCAGTAATCTTAACACCCAATCACGATAAATAAATAGGTACACGATAGTACAAGACAAGCCTTACAAAGAAAAAACAATTGAATCAATTCATCAACACAAAAGAAAGATTCTTCTAATCTAACTAAACAATTTTTACAAAATTGAATCAACATTTCGCGAGCTCGTTTCACAAAGCGCGTCTGTAGTACCTACCTAATAATGGCCGGTGGGGTGATTGGTACCCCTACTCCGGGTACTTTGGTACCCCAAGTGCCCCTAATAGAATTACTTTGGCTGTATATCTCGAATTCTCGCGCCGATTCTTCGTCTCGGTTCAAAAGCGTTGATTGGACGTTTGATATCAATAGGAGTTTCTGCAAAGAATCTTTTGGCATAGAATTTAAGATTGATACCCTGTAAGGTACAGTTTTTATTGGATCTGAAAGATTTAATTTGGCAGCGATAGTTTTTATTTCATTTACATAAAGTAAACGGTCTTTTGTAAGTCATACTGGTTACTGATACCAATAGATATTAAAAACCAAAAGGATTGCTGATGAGTTTTAAACTGGAAATGTTCACGCTAACATTGAATAAATGATTAAAACAAATTCATAAATTGATAAGACTTTTCATTATGCCTAGATCTATTATTTGAAGTGCCTACTTATATATTTTAATTAAAATGAAGGATGGCTATTCAAATAAAACTTTATTCTTCAAAAATAGCAAGGTACGTATTAGTTAAATTAATTTACACATAAATAACAATTAAGTGGCTCATCTTTCTTAAGAATTAAATTAATAAATCTTCAGACACCACTAATGTGAACAAAAATAAGGTGGTTACGAAGACAAAGAAGAAAAGTGGTTTTAATTTAATTACCAAAATAAACTTTGCTTAATAAATACCTGCGTACTTTATATTCGAGAAATGAGAGCCAAAATAAATAGGTGCAATAGGTAAATAGGTCTTTATAAGTTATTTTTTAAATTTCTAGTATTTTCTAAAAAAATACATAAACTCACGCCTTTCTCCCAAGGGGGTAGGTAGAAACTACGGAACACCACATGCTACGATCCCTTTGTTTCGTTTAGGTTCATACATCTGCACCCTAATTGCGAAACGCACAATTTATCAGAATCTGAATGGGATTGAAGATTATTTCTAAACCATTGCGTCATTCGTTAGAATAAATTGTGGCTCAGCAACGTAAATAACGCAATGAATGTTGTTTAACTATGAATATTAAACCAATTCCTACCAATAAAAAGTTCCGCAATTACCCCTCTGGTTATACACACACACCGCGCGTCGGTTGCGAGTACTACGTACCTGACCTTTCTGAATTTTTTTTTAGTGAAGTATTTTCTAGTCATCACCATCATCATTTCAGCCGAAAGACGTCCACTGCTGGACATCCGGCCTCTAAGGCCTCCTCCAATTTGAGGGGAATTTTCCATGATTGCCACGCGTGGCCGGCTGACAGGCGTGGCGATCGCAGTATGGTGGTAAAATGCATAGAGAATGCTGCTGCCTATTCTCTAGTAAGTACTTAGTCGCCTCTTAAGACACCCATAGGAAGAAATGGCATAGTGCAATTCTTGACGTCCAGCATCACACGAAATATTATTTTCTAGTGTTGGCGTCTTATTCTGGAAATTTCTTAACGTTATTTGAATACCTAACTGAAGATATGAATTTATATAACCACCGAGAAACTCAAAATTAGTACTTAACTAAAATTGAATTTTGCTCTTCAAAATCAAATTTCCCGGGAGAGGATATCGACCAGCGCAGAAAGATACCGCTGACAGATCTAATTGGGATCGGTACCGGGAGCAGAATACCGCAACGATGACTAGTATTTGATTATGAAATATCTTTGAACTGCAATCGAGGATTATTGGGTTTTAGAGGTCTTGATTAAATTGTGGTGGAACTGGATATGGTAAGAGAATTATTAATATTACTGACCGTTCCAAATTCGATGACGTTTTCAATTTTCGGTAATGGAGCTTTATTTATTTATTTATTTATGGATCAGATGATATGAGCTGAACCTACACACTCCGGGAAATGTGTAGTTCTTAAAAAACTATTGTGCAAAAAAAGTTGGTGTCTTTGGATCTGTATTTTAGTTTTTTGTCATCAACTTCCAAAATTAACGGTATTTTTCACCATATAGTGTATTTGCGGTCGGTTGTTTTTTTATTTGCAAAAAAGTTATTTCGTTCGTTATGGTATCTACCCTGCACTAATTCGTATACCACTACTGGCTAAGTCAAAAGCAGTGTAAGGAATTATTAGAATATCATAACGATAAACAAAGTGAATTAAATGCGTATTATCGAAGCTAAAGCAAAAACAACCATAGCAAAGTCAATAAAATTAACATGGGACCACCCCTGAAGTATAACTTATTCATTTAAAACATATTTTTTGAAACCGGTCCACATACTCAAAAGAAAAAATATACAGTGGAACAAGAAACCTCCTCCTTTTTGGAAGTTGATTAAAAAAATCCAGACAATTACTTTATTTGTCACTATAATAGTCCCAAATAAGTAATACCTGATAATATGGTGGAAAAAAGAAAGGGTGTGACCATGAGATGACGACTAATAGAGAAGTGTGGAAGAAAAAGACATGTTGCGACGACCCTAAATAAATTGGAATAAGGGTAGAAGAATGATGATGAATGAACAAAACGTTTTTTTTTTGTGGTTGGGCATCAAATGACGTCACCCGCTCTGGGCGGAGCGGGAGCGCGTGTCAGAGTTTTACTGACTAAAACCCACCCGTGTTCCTTCAGTTGCCTATATGCCAGGGCCACGGTAACTCTTTCGAATAGATCTCGCGACCCTAGCAGGATGAACAACACGTCCCATTAGCATGTTGGTGACGCGACCCGGAAGTTTTACACCTATAATAAATCGCATAACACGGCTACAGAAGTTTTGACTAAAAATACACACAATCTTTCACTTCAAAAGAGGTATTGCAGTACGAAGTTTCAGATTCTTCTCAAAATTAACTTTCTCAATAATTAAAACTGCCATAACTTCCCTCTTCATTACTTTATATACTTATTATAGCGAATGCTGCCATAATCCCATGTCTACTTCGGAGGAACGAAAGTTTTGCAATTAAGACATTGCCTCGTTCGGATCGATCTCCAAGTCTCTTGGTAAGTATAATTAGACGCTTACCTACGGAGCGTGAGCTAAGTCGGGTTGAGCTCAACTTGAAGTGAGCTAAGTTGAAAGGGAGCTGTGTTGAGCTCGACGTGAAGATCCTGATGCAATTAGATCTACTTCGACCTGCTTGCTTATGCACAACTTCAAGTTTCAAGACCTGTTTGAGCATTAGATATTATATATAAATATTATATATTAGATGCACAGGACTGGTAATTCATGACCTATTCAAAAGAACGTAGGTACTAAACTTTCTGCCCTTCCATAAAAAAGAAGTAAGATTATATTATTTTTGATTAGACATGTGTCTCAGGTTTCTGTGGTGTCTCTCTCTATACTTAATTACTTTTATTGGCCAATCAAATAAATATATTACCTACTACGCAATAATTAACTCACAATTGTAGTTGTACCTAATAGATCTATTCTAATATTTAGATTTCACTCACATAAATATTAATTTAAGGAACGCACAGCAGTAATATTTACTTAGGTAGAATTATTGTCCTCCCACGTAGATTTGCGTGGGACTAAAATAATTTCATTGTCTAATAAATGAAGCAAGCTTTCCTAGAAAATAAATATAACACTATTTATTGTGTAGGAAAGCTATTTCTATGATGATGTTATTCTTTACGTCCGACCAGCAAAATGATTACAAAACTTAGTCTTTGTCTACTTAGCCTCCTTAATTATTTTAACACTAGCTTTTGCCAGCGGCTTCGCCCGCGTGGAGGTCGGAAATTATCCCGCGGGAACATACTACCGGGATAAAATGTAGCCTATGTTCTTTCTCAGGCTCTAAACTATCTGTGTACCAAATTTCATTTAAATCGGTTCAGTAGTTTTAGCAGGAAAGCGACACAGACAGACAGACAGACAGACAGACAGACAGACAGACAGACCGACAGACAGACAGAGTTACTTTTGCATTTATAATATTAAAATAGTGTGGATTTCCTCTAAAAATAATTTTGTCAGGGTAAGTTAGAACCTCACAGCCTTGAAGTGCGGCCTTGTTTCCACATCTTTTATATTAGATGTAGCCGGCTAAGCTTTACGGCCCATACACGGAGGGTCGGTTAAATATTCAGATAGTATCTTCCTTATTACGAACACAGCAAGATATATGTGTGAGTGGGGAAAGGTGTACAGGAAATAAAAGTCCTCCGCCGTCAGTAAATCCAGAAAATGTCAATCGAACGTTGTTCGCCGCCAGGCCAGAACCTCACCATACTTTTTAATAAGCGCAGTGGAAGATATGATGGTGGGTCCTGAGCAAAACTGGTGAAGCGAACTTGTCCGCCGTGCGCGGAGCTTATTAATACAATCAAACAAAAGACTCACCTCATGGTTGAAGGAAACTGCTTCTGGGGCCTACCTGGATTTATGTATGTAAGTGAGTGTATATTGTATTGTGTAGTGACGTTATGAGTATTCTCCAGGATATCAGCCGCTGCAATAGGCCAGAGATTTTCTCCAACATGCAGTTCCAATCACTATCACATTAACCTCAAAGTTTTCAACTAAAGTTCAAACTAAAACGTATTATTCCGTCCAAAGGGGGTTATTTACAATCAAAGCAATTGGGTCATGACAAATTGTCCACAAAAACGACCGGTTCTAAGGGATTACTTTAGCAAAAAAGGGTCGGCACGCCAAATCGGACCGATTTCTTCCCCCGATCAAAACCCAAGTGTCAAGTGTCAAAGTCAAAACTGACAAGTGACAGTTGTCAATTCGTTACGTACATTTAGAAACGTAGGCACATAGAGTAATCAATTCGAACGGGACGGAACAAACGTAGTAATAGAACTTGGAATGCAACTGTCAGTACCGCGCGTGGCAAGCAAATAAATTTTTCCAATCCAAATATTTTAAAGGAACTGACAGCCTCTTTTTGTTTTTGTGGGTGGGAAATCATCAAAATGACGTCTCCCGCTCTGGGTGGAGCGGGAGGGCAGTTCAGACTTTTCTGACTAAAACCCATCCGTGTTCTTTCAGTTACCCATATGCCAGGGCCAGGGTATCTCTTTCGAATAAATCTCGCGACCCTGGAGGGCATCGGTCCTAGCGGACCCCTTCAGATGTAGCTGACATCTCTTTGAGGCGTGCGTGGAACACTACGCGCTGCCGACACGGGCCTGATCCTTACCGAGCTATCCATTGCTCGCCGCCCGCAAGCCCACGCCTACGATGACCGGGAGTCCACAATTGACTCCCGATGCCCGGGGCGTCTCCTCCTGCGGCGGCTAGGGGCGTGAGGGTGTTGAGACTGCCTCTCTCTCACGCGTCCCGCCTTCTCCTTCGCGATCATTACTGCTTCGCAGAAGGAGGTGACGGCGTCCCATGCCTTCTCGCTCGGTACCATGGCTTGCACCAGGGCCGGACGCGAGAGGTTGCCACCGCCGATCGCCTCCACGAGGACACGGTGGTGCTCCGCCCAGGCAGGGCACAGCTCCACCGTATGCTCCACCGGATCGTCCAGCGTTTCCTCCCACCTTATTCGGAACAGGAACCGGGATGACCTGCGTAAGGCGGAAGGTGAGGGCGCCGCGGCGCCTCTCTATCCACTCCTCAAAGAAGGGACTTACCGCCGCAATTGTGGTGTGCCCAGTGACGATACTCTTTAGATTGTCTTCCCGTGGGTGTCGTAAAAGGCGACTAAGGGAATTGCTAGAGAATTGGCAGCAGCGTTCTCTATGCATTTTACCACCATATTGCAATCGCCAATCCGCCTGCTAAGCGTGGCGATTATAGCAGTCCCACTTAATTTGGGGAGACCTATTCCCAGTAGTGGACGTCTCTCGGCTGAAATTATGATTTCTTCAGTAGATAGTTAACGCTCAAAATTTTGAGAATTATGCGATGGAAAATATTTTTTGACCTCAGATTGTTTTATGATGTTACTAGTTTATTTTTATGAAATTTATTTTAAAAGTCATTTCTTAGACACATTTTACATTACCTACAGTCAATTTTTTTCTGGCTTGTACCAATACTTCTAACATTGAGAGAAAACAACTGAGCCTTTATCGGTTTCCTACGTTTGAGTAGCGCCATAATTGTTCCAAAACTCAATTGTAGAAAGCAGTTATATAGCCTAGTTTTAACACTCCTAACTACAACAGTTTCAAGTATTGTTGTTGGTTTCCAACCCTCATAGTTTCCACATTTTCACATTCAACATCAACTAACTTTGTGCCACATTCGTACTTGGTCTCGTAACTCTGCCACACATAATAGTTTTATCGTTTCAAGAATGCTTGAAACTGTAAAGGAGCTTTTGACCTAATTCTACATACATTAATTTGATAGTTTCAACACTTTCAACCTTACGACTGTTTGAAAACGTCTAGTGATGTGCTGGATCGTTAAAAATGTACAATATATTCGCTTATACGCATCCGAATACGGATATTTGGTGTCAAGATCCGCGGATACGGATTTTAACTTTCTGACTCAAATTGAGCATAACGCATCATGACCAATGAGGATCAATTCGACAAAAGGATATAGCAATTTTGAATACTACATCGAATACAATATAAATAACTGAGTTAGTTTATTTTTTAATCACTCAAATCCATCGAGAAATTACGGAGATATTAAAGTTTTCAGAGACGTAGTTTTAGCCGCGCGGATCATGTGATGACGTCACGAGCTACGATCGCCCGCCACCCGCCTTACTGCTTTGTTATTATTTGCGGAATAAAAGCGTTTTTTCTTGTTTTTTATAATAGATTCTTTAAGTTTTATAGAGATAAAAAAACAACAAATTATTACTTTAAGTTTTATCGAGATTTCAATATAGATATAGGTAGATAGGAAACATGGAAGTCGGATTTACCAAGGCCCAGTCGGACAATCTCGCGAAGATTGATTCGTTTATGGTAGTAAAGATTAAAAAAAAAAACAATTTATTCCAGTGCACAGATACGATGAGATAAAATGACAAGATAAGTAGATTTGCTTTCGTCTACAGTTCTTGATCCACTAAGTACCTATACGTAGGCAGGTACTTAGGTTAGGTACTAGGCAGGTACTACGTTTTAGAATATTTTGATTTGGCAGGTAGGTACCTTTTTCGTGTTTCTACAGTGTGTAGGCACCTCTCTACCTATTTTAAATATTATTTCTTACTAGCTTCTGCCCGCGACTTCGTCCACGTAAAATTTCCTGCTCCCCCAACCCATCCCGTCGCATTGAATCGCCTGCCCGTGCGAGGTCTTTGTATGCGTGACGTTTTTCTTTGTGCTCGGCTCATAAGGGTCCTAGCGTGACGTTATATATGTTACGGCTAAAGGTGGGTGTGAACATAAACTTAAGATTAGCCGGCTAAACTTAGGTTTATCTTCGAGAAGCAGCTAAAGTTCGATATCACGTTAGTTTGCGTTGTGATATTCCATCTTTATCCGGCTAATGTGCACATTAACCGAAACGAAACGGCTAAAAATGTATTCGATTGATGCGCCGGGCCGGCGGAGGGCTTGAGGGGGCGGTGGGGAGACAATGCGCGCACACGTGGCAATGTTTTCGTTTAGTTAACAATTATTACAACTAAAATTTGCCTGCGAGTGGATAATTAGACGATGGTTAAAACACTTCAGCGCCAGATTGTATGATTTATTATTTTGAACTGGGTGAAATATGTTAGGTTAGGTTAAAACTGTGACCAACCGCGCGCAAGCAGCGGCAGCGGCCGGCGAGCGCTACTTCCAAGTTGCTCGTGTAAAGAGATTGACATTGTAACTACCCACCACTTTAGAAATCATTCCAGCGCGCAGTATTAATAAACTGCAGGCGAGTCGTCCATTAGGTATTTCATACATAGTTGAAATATCAATAATCTTAAAGAAAAAAAATTAGATCACTCGTTCGTTAGTGCAATTAATTTTAGTGTAATCAACATTAAGTTAGTGAAACAGTAGTTGAGTCGACCAATATGCGTTATGAACATTTGTCAATCAACCGTAGTTATCTTGAAAATAGAACAAAATTAGGTATTATAATACGTAACCGTAATGAGAGTGATTATTTTTTAATAAAAGTTTTCTTGTCAAAATGGTAAACATTATTACATTGTTTCCTTTTTCATTTCCTTCTACATTTTTAGCCAAGGGCCTCCAGTTACACTTAAGTATAGCCGGCTAAAGATAGAAGAAACTAACATTAACACCTCCTCGAAGATAAACCTAAGTTTAGCCGGCTAATCTTAAGTTTGTGTTCACACCCACCTTTAGCCGTAACATATATATAGTCTAAATATGGCCTTCCTCGATAAATGGGCTATCCAACACTAAACATACCTGTTCAGCTTTTACTTGTGTGCGCTACACAATGAATTTTTTGAGAGACGAAGGCGCGCGCAATCGGGCAGCCTGGACGTGTTTTATAAGGAATTTTTCCTTTTTCTTCGAAAAAAAAAAAAATATTACCCACGTGTTGAGATTTATATGTGAGGGAGTTGTAAAGGGGGTTGAAAATTTCATTATTTTTGCGATAAGCAACGCCATTTTCGAGATATAAGCAAAAGAAGCTTTTTTTGTTTTCCTTTTCTTTTGCTTATATCTTGAAAATGGCGTGTCGTATCGCAAAAATAATGAAATTTTCGACCCCCTTGGTAAACCCCTGCACATTTAAATCTCAACACGTGGGTAATGTTTTTTTTTTCAAACTAAAGTGAAAATTCTATATAAAACACGTCCAGGCTGCACGCTGACGTGCGCCTTCGTGTCTCAAAAAATTCATTGCGTAGCGCACACAAGTACAACGTTGCGAAACCAAAAGAAAAAAAAAATACCACGTTGAGTCGCGATTGTCAAAGTCGATTTTAGTCGTGTCAAAATAATTTCTAAATTTAGATATTGTTTCTTGCAGAATAGCGTTACAATTCTCATACCCAAAAGTAAGGAATTTTAGAGATAGTTTAGTTCGTATACAACAGAATCGGCACCATTATCTTTCCGAACAAATTTTAAATTAAAATGCAGCATAAAGTACTTTTAGTTAAGGGGACAAGGGGCGTCGCTCCTCATGAAAGTACACCACTTCTTTCTATTTTTTGGGTCTTTTAGGATACAAAATAACAATTTGTCCGGTGTAGCAACACTTGTAGTTTCGCATCGTGGCACGATAAAATATTTTAAGAAGACATTATTCCTTTAAATGTACTGCGAGTCACGTAACTAAAAGCAGAAAGAACGTGCGCGGTGGTGCCGCGACGGACGCGAACGTGGTAGATGACGTCACCAACGAATTGTGCGTATTGGCGAGCGTTTTTGAAAATGCAAAATTAAAACTGCTCTAACTTCGTCATTTTTGGTCCAATTTTAATAATTCTTTAACTGAAATAATTGGTTTAGGTATGACTGAATTCTACATATTTACCTAAAATCGTCGCTGATCCTCATTGAGTCACTCAATCGGTCATGATGCGCGTGACCTTGGAACGATAGTTGACGCCACTTGACGTCTTGCTTAACAGGACATGTTTCGACTTGAATGCGCGGGTGTTGTTTTGTCACTAAATATTTGAATTTAAGAAACAAAAAATGTAATCTGAACGGACTTTAATAGTATTTCAATGCTACCTAATCAGAGAGATCGGATATTCAGATGCATATTCACTTAAAGTTGAAATGTTGGCTAATATGGAATGCGCGTTTTTACCGTGTTTTGTCAGTTGTTTTAACTAACACATACCAACCTACACACACGTTTTTGAATCTGGGGTTAAACATTAATTTTAAATAAATAATATATGATGATCCAAGAAACCCGGCTTTAATAAAAAATACGAAGCCGCTTCCGTGCTTTCACAGCTAAATAGTAACATTAGGTAAATATGCATCCGAATATCCGAGTATTGCTAATCGCCTATGTAAGAATTTCATCAATGTATTGGAAATAAATAAGGTAAAAGATCCGCCTAAAAAGTAACGGATACGGATCTTTCTTCGCCCTCGGATATCCGCAGATACGGATACGCATATCAGGCACATCACTCAAAACGTCAAATTTTATGATTCTGCAAGTTTGAGGACTTTCTTTATAACACCGATAAATTAATAAGTATTTGTTCGAGTATTCCAAATGGTTTTGCAAAAATATCATTTAACTTTGTAGTTTCTCTAGTGGGATTCGCAGAAATGGAATAATTTAGTTATTTGTTTGAGGAACAAAGGGATGTTAGTAAGTTTTAGTTCAGGTGGCAGTTTACTGCTACCTAAAATGTAGGTAGATATAGAGAGACGTGTTACAAAAGTTGTACAGTCACCAAAAGAGTTAAATAACCAGAGTCGTCACATTAAGTTGAAGTTTATCAAGAGGCCAATGGATGTTTACGAATAAAATTATATACGGGCGGTGAGCTACCCATTGCTCGCCGCCCGCAAGCTCGCGCCTACGGTGGCCGGGAGTCTGCAATGGACTCCCGACGCCCGGGGCGTCTCCTTGTGCGGCGGCTGGGGGCGTGAGGGCGCAGAGACTGCCTTCCACTCACGCGCCCTGCCTCCTCCTTCTCGAGCATTACTGCTTCGCAGAAGGAGGTGACGGCTTGACTGATGCCCTCTCACTCCGTACCATGGCTTGCACCAGGACCGGATGCGAGAGGTCGCCGCCGCCTATCACCTCCACGAGAACATGGCGGTGCTCCGCCCAGGCAGGGCACACCTCCATCATTTGCTCCATCGCGTCCTCCAGACGATCCACGCAATGAAAACAGCCGGGCGTTTCCTCCCGCCTTATTCGGAACTGGAACCTCCCGAAACAACCATGTCCGGTGTCCGGACCTGCGTAAGGCGGAAGGTGAGGACGTCGTGGCACCTCTCTAACCACTCCTCAAAGAGGGGACTTACCACCGCAATTGTGGCGTTCCCAATTCTGAAGATCTTCATCAGGATAATGGGATCAACTATTTAAATATTTGTTTTGTCATCATTTCTTGATTAGTGTGCAAAGTTTCAAATTAATAAAAAAATTGAATTAAGATTGAATTTAGTTTCAAAGGAGGTGAAAAACATGTTCAAATATTCCGTTACATAAATAAACAATAAACAGTGTATTAATAATAAATACTGAACAAATGCACTTAACATCATAAAAAAAATACATTTTAGTGGTTCCAGCGGTTCAAGCGAGAGAAAAATAAAAACCCTCTTTGCCTAAAGATGGTGTTTGTCAATTTAAGCTTACTTTGAAAAGAATTTAGGGTCAACCTTTGGTGAATAAAGCTTTTCATTCGCTTAAAATCCTCGCATTCCGGGTCATGTATGGCCCCATTATATCTTTTATCATTTTGAAAGGATAATGACACCCATTCTTCGTGAAACTTTCCACTTTCCTTGATAGGTCTGGGATAATGTAACTACGTTTTAATGACGAAAATTCATGACATTCTGTTGTTCTGAAAGACTGAGTTGTGGGTACAGTCGATCGCATTATCAAAATCAAATCAATTTATTTCAGGCTACAAAGACCCATGTCATAAATACCTTACAAACTTTACATACAAATAAAAAACATTGTAAACATAAAACTATTGTACACGAAGTGACGTCGGTGTTTTGCGCTGCGTGGTGTCGTGATTATGACTGATGCATGCATGCTGCCTGTATGGATAGGTCAGTTCAAAGCTGCAATGGCTCTTTCTTCAAAAGGCCTTACCAGACATGGTCCAGCAATGATAGCCTCATATAAAATCGTAATAATTTACGGTTTGGTCTTTAAAAGACACCATGATCTCTGAGTTTGTTTCGTTTTCGGCTTTTCTTCTCAGGGATACGTCAGCAAAGCCAGCGCCATCTTGTTTTAAAATCTCGATCAGCCAAATATTTACGTGTAAAAGTGTCTTATTAGATCTAATAACATAAACACTGAAAAACAAAACTGGCTGTAAGACTGGTTGTCAGATTTTCGAACTTCTGACGACCCGTAACGACTGTCTAAGATCTACGAATGACAGCCGGGACCAACGGCTTAACGTGCTTTCCGAGGCACGGAAGAGTCTTGGTATGTAAAGATGCTCACCCATCCACGGATCAACCGCGGCAAGCGTAGCTTAACCTGACCGATCAAAGCGTGCGACTGTTATAACTTAGCCACAAGGTCCTCAAGCAATAGAACATGCGTAAATCTTGGAATTTTCCGAGAAACATCTGAAAGAAAAGAAATACCTTTAAAGGCAGTAAAATCCCGTATATGTTCAAGGTAATGAAATGTCACCGTGAAGTTTTATAGCCCTGTGGGTGACGGCAACGCTATATATTTTCTGAACCTGGTTTACAGTATGTAGCAAATGTGTTTTATCGTGCCTTACTTTTGCAAAATATGAGGAGTTTTCATTCAAGTCACAACTTGAATGAAAACCGTTTTTAGGGTTCCGTTGCCAAATGGCAAAAAACGGAACCCTTATAGATTCGTCATGTCTGTCTGTCTGTCCGCTGTCTGTCTGTCTGTCTGTCTGTCTGTCTGTCTGTCTGTCTGTCTGTCTGTCTGTCTGTCTGTCTGTCTGTCTGTCTGTCTGTCCGTCCGTATGTCACAGCCATTTTATTCCGAAACTATAAGAGCTATGCTGTTGAAACTTGGTAAGTAGGTGTATTCTATGAACCGCATTAAGATTTGCACACTAAAATAGAAAAAAAACAATAAATTTTGGGGTTCCCCATACATAGAACTGAAACTCAAAAATGTTTTTTTTCATCAAACCCATACGTGTGGGGTATCTATGAATAGGTCTTCAAAAATGGTAATGAGGTTTCTAATATCATTTTTTTCTAAACTGAATAGTTTGCGCGAGAGACACTTCCAAAGTGGTAAAATGGGTGTGTCCCCCCCCCGTAAATTCTAAAATAAGAGAATGACAAAACTAAAAAAAATATATGATGTACATTACCATGTAAACTACCAACGAAAATTGGTTTGAACGAGATCGAGTGAGTAGTTTTTTTTTAAAACGTCATAAATCGTAAACCGCAATTTACCTTACATTCAATCAACTGAAATATAAAAATTAAAAAATATATATATTTTTAAACCGAAAATACCTACAGGTTTGTACGGAACCCTCGGTGCGCGAGTCCGACTCGCACTTGGCCGGTTTTTTTTTTTTTTTCGTTTCATCATATCAAAAACCACGAGTCCACACAAACGGAACTTTAAAAAAAAAAACCCCAAAGAAACGGGTTTGCCATAATCGCGGGTTGGGGATCGCAGTATGGTGGTTTTGTGGGCTAGGTACTAATTATTTATCAATTAATAATTTTTTCATCCCCCCATCTCGGAAAGAGTATTTTTGCCCTTCGATACCTGAGTGCAAAAGCCGTTTTTATCCACTAGAGGATAAAGTAAATTGAATTTAGAACATCGTGTGCACTAAGTTTGTGAATTCAAAACATCATTAAATCTATTTACTTCTATCTCCATGGTGCCGAATTCATCATTCAATCTTTTTCTAATTTGTAAAACTTAGACTCGGAACCTTCTTGATATACTTTTTTTTTAATTTGCTTTGCGCACGCCATTTTACTTTTCACGTCACCAACATTACAGTACCTAACAAAAATATTACACTCGACTTAAGTAACTGTAGCAACGTTACTTTAAATTTTTCTTAATTATACCTAAGTATCATTTGAAATAATTTAAAGATTATTCTGTAATACTTACCTATCATAATGTAGTACATAATAAATGTTAATACCTAAACTGAAATAAAAGTA
The DNA here is from genome assembly GCA_932294355.1 of Aporophyla lueneburgensis. Classification (NCBI taxonomy): domain Eukaryota; kingdom Metazoa; phylum Arthropoda; class Insecta; order Lepidoptera; family Noctuidae; genus Aporophyla; species Aporophyla lueneburgensis. The sequence continues at coordinate 5,364,499 of OW028737.1, forward strand.
TCTTGTGATTGAAATGCTTTTTTTGCATATTTAGTCATTTCCTCGCTGAGGTGGGATGAAAAGTTACGTGTTGCACTCGAGTGCAAAGATTTTTCACCTCGTGCTCTTTTGATTCCCTCGCTAACGCTCAGGATTCAAATTTTTGAATCACTCGCTGCACTCGTGATTCAATTTTAGAATCCTTCGCTTGCTCGGTCATCAAAATTGAGCACGCGGTTAAAAAGCAACTTTGCACTCTTGTATAACAAATAACTATTGTTACGATTTTACGATGTTCCGATGGTTTCTTTTGTAGAAGCACGTGGCTGACTTTTTAAAGGTCAAGGTCGTATGAAGACACCGTTATCAGTCAGCAAAAAATGTCGTTTTGTAACATAACATGTTTTAATGAAAAAACGTGACTTTTTACTAAATAGTGTTATCGCTTGACCAACTGACGGTACCAAGTAATTGCGTTTACGCAACTTTCTTTCCTAATATTGATAATTTTTAGAGATTCGTTTTTAATTCAAAAACCCGAATGCAGGCGAAGCCGCGGACGAAACAAATCTCACAATAGATTTGTTTCGTCCGCGGCTTCGCCTGCGTCTGATGCAGTTTGTCCTGGCAAGTTATATTTCGCATTTTAATTACATAGCTGTAAATCTATACTTCTATACTAATATTATAAATACGAAAGTAACTCTGTCTGTCTGTTACGCTTCCGCGACTAAACCACTGCACCGATTATAATGAAATTTAGTACGGGATAAGTCTGAACCCCGAGAATGAAAACCGCAATAAATTCCGTTACGCAGTTTAAAAGATCTAAACGCACAAACGCGGGAAGCGATACTATGTAAAGATAATAATTCGCCTTCATAATTTGTGAATTAATCAGGTGCTAGAGGTGTTTGTCTGGATATAATAGGTCAAAGAGGTTAATACGAGGTAATCTCCCTTTAAGCTTCACCTTCATCAACCCCGACACATCTGTCAATCAAAGAAAAGCGATGATTATATTATAATAATGGAGTTTATTATTCATTTGTTTAGCTGGAATTATGATACAGATATTAGATTTTATATTATCAGCTTACGTTAAAGCTTAGGTACCTACTTACCTATTAAATTATTTTTTATCTAAATTATAAACTATAATTAATAAAACTACTTGGATATAAAGTTCGGACGATCTGTTTTTTTTTAACGATAAGTAAAAAAAAACCATGTACGGAACCCACGCTCTAGACACACACCTGACATCGCTTTACTTATATAAATCAGTGCATGTGAATTATTTCCAGTGTATCTAGAAAAAATCGTGGGAATTATTCGAATTATTTTTTTTGTCTGTGTGTACAACATTAAAATAAATAAACAAACATGAGGAATTTTGTGATATTTGTGTTTGTCTTATATTTGTGCCAGGTAAGGTTTATTTGCTTTTTGATTGTTTGTTAAATATGCGTGCCTCGGAAAGCACGTTAAGCTTGGATGTCATTCGTAGGTCTTTGACAGTCGTTATGGGACGTCAGAAGCCCGAAAGTCTGACAACCAGTCTTACCGAGGGCTTTCGTATTACCCAGTAACTAGGTTGTGGAGGTAAGATATACAGCCGCTCCATGTAAAATACTTATATTAACCTCTCCCGTCCCAACGACGCGATATCGGGTCAGCCAAAAAATGTCCTCTGCGTCCCGAAGACTCGATATCGCGTCAATGACTACAACCGAAAATACACCATCACGGCATAGAAAAAAGCATATAGTCGCGTGAAGTCATAGGACGCGATATCGAGGCTTCGGGACCGCAGAGGACATTTTTCGGCTGACCTGATATCGCGTCAGTGGGACGGGAGAGGTTAAACTGCATCCGGTTAGACTTGAAGCCAACCCTAACATGGTTGGGAAAAGGCTAGGCAGATGATGAGAGATTGCTAAATATATATGCATGTTAAATAATATGAAGGCGTTGGCGACAGATACCCTCTGCTATAATAGGACAATATCTGTGGGAAGACTGTTAGTATTTTTTTATGGGTGGAAAATCATTAAATGACGTCTCCCGCTCTGGGCGGAGCGGAAGGGTGTGTCAGACTTTTACTGACTAACCCGTGTTCCTTCAGTTGCCTATATGCCAGGGCCACGGTAACTCTTTCGAACAGATCTCGCCACCCTGGCAGGAAGATTGTTAGTCTTCGCACAAATATTGTTGAATTCCCCTAGATTCCTTTTCCTGTGTCTAACTGACAGACACTGACGTCTTCATTAGGGGCCATTCATTTATTACGTAAGACGAGAATGGGCCGACCCCCTCCCCACTGTTTAATATTTATTACGTAAAAATCTAAAGGAAAAAATGAATACACGTTTGGTTTATTTTAATGTTTATTTTTCAAAGTAACAAATTTTTGAAATGTTTATTTGTAATTTCAAAGGTACTAATAATCTTTATTTTTTGGTTTCATAAGATTTTCAATCCAGGGGCTCAAAACCCTCTCTTGGAACATCTCTAGTAATAGGTGTCGCTTCTAGTTATTCAGGATAGTAACATCGTCGACATCCACCCGTTTCACATCAGCCCTGATGCGGCACACAACTTCTTTGCCGCGCCTTGAATATACAGCTAAAGCTTTTTGTTTTGGTTTTGGAAACTTTTGACATTTTTACCGTGATTCACCTTTGCTGCTTTCCGAAACATATTACTATCTTCTTGGATTTTTTGACCGGAACGTCCCCAATACGAATAACATTTTTAGTATGCATCAAATAACCTTTTATATAAATCGGCGTTTGACAAGGAAGCCATGATTAAAATACAATAAAAACATTTATAAAGAAACTATTTACACATTTCAGTAATTCAATTACTATCTACAATATTAAAATCATCAACGCAATAACGAGTGTTGTTTATTACCCTACATTTACACAATCGTGTTGCCATTCGACTCGTCACTCGACGAACGTTCGACGACACATTCGTAAACGAATGCCGTCCCGATCTACTGTTCAAACATTCGCAGTGTGAATTATTTTGTCATTCGCACACGAACATGGAGGACATGAAAATAATTGCGTCTACACGTCCCGTTGACTCGGGCGCTAGCTTGTCAACTGAATGCAGGCGAATGTGTAAACAGTAAGTTCATGTTCGCCATTCGTGGCCTTTGATTCGCGTCCGAAAAACCGCTCTCAACGCGAATGCTCGAATCGCGAGGCGAGGCACGAGGCGAATAGCGAGCGTACTGTTTACATATGCGTGTTCGTTATTCGCCTCGCGGTTTGCACGAATGTGTAAATGTAGCATAAATGTAGCATTACGCAAACAAGTGACGACTAGTCCACAAGCGGGAATTCCCGGGAGATGCAGCGCGGGTGGCGCGGGTCCGTTCCCATGGAAATGGAAATATCGTTTACCTATACGCATCCGAGCGAACCTCGGCAATCGCGCGGTTGCCCGCGCTTTTTCAAAGTATAATTTTAACTTAGCGCATTTTTTTGATCTTACGTAAGAATTATCGAGACTCCCTCCCACCCCCTTGTAAGAAAAAATAAGACATGGTCGACCCCCTACCCCCCTAAATCGTCTTACGTAATAAATGAATAGCCCCTTAAGGCAATAAACTTTTACAAGTTAACATGGTAGTTAAGTAAGCGATGATAGCGCCTTACATGACTTGGTTCTCTTTCAGTATGCAACAGCTTACTGCTGCTTCCGAGACCCTTTCATGCTGCCCACCACACCATGCACCAATATGTGTGGCAGCTCTTGCGCCAACATGGCCAACCCCTGCAACTGCGGCGTCCCCTGCAAATGCTTCAGAGATCCGGCCAATGTCTGCAATGTTTGTGACACACCTTCGCCAGTATGCCAATGTATGTCCAAATGTGGCTGTGATGGACCTGCATACCCGATCTATTTCCCTGAGGTTGAATATCCTGTGACCACATTGGAAATTGAGCCCTTCTTTTATAGAACTTGTTTTGCTGCTTAAATGTTGATTTAATAAATGTATTAAATAGTATGATGGTTAATTTTATTACCTTTTTGGTGCATCACAAAAAATAGTGTTAACAGGTTATAATAGAATAGAATAGAATATTATTTATTTGCTCAGAATGTAGGTATTTACAATAAGGTGATTACATTATGTGATTTAAGGAATCCTTGTACATTCTACCACTTTGGCATGCAAATATTGATGCAGTTCAAACATCAAAGTAAGTATCAAACATTGATATATTTACAACTAAAATTTATCATCTAGGAAACGGATACGGAGTAGTAGCATTTATCTAAAAGAAGTAAAGTTAATCTTTTTTTTAAAGTTGTTACTGGTTCCTTTTTTATGGAATTAGGAATGTGGTTAAAGATAGTCGGTGCCATACCAAAAAGACTTTTCCTCAACAAAGCAGTCCTGTATCTACCTGTGCGTAACAGGTTTTGGTATTGAGATCGCAAAGTTACATCTCGATGTCTCCTTTCCGATAAACTTAAAAATAAATGTTGATTACATTTAACAAAGAGAGCAATTTGTAAAATGTAAAGGCAAGGAAATGTCAACAAATTATTCGTTTTAAATATTGAAACACAGCTGTCAGTTACTTTTAAACCGAAAATTGCTCGTAGGCAGCGTTTTTGGGCGTTAAAAATACTCTCTCTTTCGGTACAATTGCCCCAATATATAATACCAAACCTTAAGGTTGCTGGCAATTGCCGCCATGGGATCTGGAGGCAAAGGTCCTCGCCCACATGTGGGAGTGGCGCGAGGAGGCGAAACGCCGGGGCGAAACTCCGCTGCCGCGACAAATCGCGGCACGGCGGACAGAGCTCCGGTGTGATCTCATGGCGACATGGCGGGTACGATTGTCGCAACCCAGTGCTGGGCACGCCACAATTGCGGCGGTAAGTCCCCTCTTTGAGGAGTGGATAGAGAGGCGCCACGGCGTCCTCACCTTCCGCCTGACGCAGGTTCTCACCGGGCATGGGTGCTTCGGTGGGTTCCTGTTCAGGATAAAGCGGGAGGATACGTCCGGGTGTTTCCATTGCGAGGATCGTCTGGAGGACACGGTGGAACATACGGTGGAGGTGTGCCCTGCCTGGGCGGAGCACCGCCGTGTCCTCGTGGAGGCGATCGGCGGCGGCGACCTCTCGCGTCCGGCCCTGGTGCGAGCCATGGTACGGAGCGAGAGGGAATGGGAAGCCGTCACCTCCTTCTGCGAAGCAGTAATGCTCGCGAAGGAGGAGGCGGGGCGCGTGAGGGAGTGGCAGTCTTTGCGCCCTCACGTCCCTAGCCGCCGCAGGAGGAGACGCCCCGGGCGTCGGGAGTCGATTGCGGACTCCCGGCCACCGTAGGCGCGAGCTTGCGGGTGGCGAGCAATGGGTAGCTCGCCGCCCGGTAAGGACCAAGCTCGGGTCGACGGCGCGTAGTGTTCCACGCGCGCCTCAAAGAGATGTCAGCAAAACTGAAGGGGTCTGCTAGGACCGATGCCTGCCGGGGTCGCGTGATTGTTCGAAAGAGATACCGTGACCCTGGCACATGGGCAATTGAAGGAACACGGGTGGGTTTTAGTCAGTAAAAGTCTGACATGCCCTCCCGCTCCGCCCAGAGCGGGAGAAGTCATTTGATGATTTCCCATCCAAAAAAAAAAAAAAAAAAAAAGGTTGCTGGCAATAGACTCGCCTCATATTACATGGAACTTAAATATTATTGGCGAAAAGTGAGTGTATATGGGTATGCCTCTGCCCAACGCATCGGGGAAACAAGGCGTGGTGTTATATTATTTCCTGAATGTCAGAACACAGATAAGGCGGAGATCTAAAAAATAGGAAAACATTATAATACTTTTGATATCGTTGCAATAGCAAGTTCTGAGCCTGGGATCTTCAGTTTTAACCCCAATGCAGCAGGTGATAATATAGTCCAGTAGTGGTTTCCAAAGTTGACTTGACCGCAGCCCACTTAACAAAAACTACCAAATTAGGGCCTCACCTCTCGGCTTTCATGAAAAAAAAGTGAGATAACTACATCATCATCATCGTTTCAGCTGAAACACATTCAGTTTGGGGGTTTGCCATAATCGCCACGCTTGGCAGGCGGGTTGGCGATCGCAGTACGGTAGTAAAATGCATAGAGAACGCTGCTTCCCTAATAGAAAAAAAAAAAACAAAAAAGGGACTTGCTAGAGAATTCTAGCAAGTCCCTTTTTTTGTTATTTTTTTTTCTTTGTGTTTCGTCGGTGGGAAATCATCAAATGACTTCTCTCGCTCTAGGGTGGAGCGGAAGGGCGTGTCAGACTTACTGAGTAAAACCCACCCGTGTTCCTTCAGTTGCCCATATCCCAGGGCCACGGTATCTCTTTCGAACACGACCCTGGCAGTAGCAAGTCCCTGAGTCATCTCTTACGACACCCACGGGAAGAAACGGGATAATATATGTTCAAATAACAAAAAAACATAAAGTTACAATCGAACATTTCAATACTTAATAACAAAATTATAATGAGGTGTATGCATAATTTGTTTCCAATTATATTTCATTATAGCTTGATCATCAGCTTTAATTTCGGGCATAGACAGGTTGTCTGCAATTGAGAATCAGAATTTCGAGCGAAGGAAACTATTTTTCAACCGATGAAATAAAAAACGGAGGAGGTTCTCAATTCGACGCGTATTTTTTTTTTTTTTTATGTATGACCACGCATAACTTTTTACATAGTGGTCCGATTGTGACAATTCTTCTTCTTCTTATTTTCTATTGGAAAGGGTATACTCCCAAGGTGGTCCCATATAAATTTGGAATACAAAATCGAACCCTAAGGGTCGGAAAACAGGGGATGATTAATTGTTAACTCACTGATTGTAATGTATAACCACGCATAACTTTATACAGAGTAGTCCGTTTTTGATAATTCTTTTTTTGTTGAATAGGGTATACCTTGCCAAGTATTATTGGTACATTAAAGTCACATAAAAAACAAAACTAGCACAACTACAAATTTCCCAGAATAAACTAAAAAAATGCTCTTCAACTATCCATACTTAACATCAACTACAAAAATATACAGAGACACAAAAATAATGAACATAAAGCAACTTTACATTTATAACATATGCCTCTTTATCAGAAAAGTTCTAAACAAAACCATCCATACAAATATCACACTTACGCAACATAGACAAGTTTTACCAAAAACCAGGACCAACTATGGCAAAAAAATGCTTACATTTGAAGGAGCACAGCTATACAATAAGCTACCGTCACGCATAAGAAACCTACACTCATTCAATGCATTCAAAACTCAGCTTAGCCAATATCTAATCGCAAACCAGACATTACTTGAAAAATGAATGCGTTGGGTGGGTCGGGTTTTGTGTAGTTTTTAATTCGTTTGTGACGGATGTAGTCGAACCTAATATTAGTATTAATTTAAGTAATAGTTATTGTTCTCAAGTAAGCGACATGTTATGTTTTTATTGAGAATAAAGTTTCTTTAAACCTAAAAAATATAAAATAAAAACTTTTTAACAAAAAATTAAACCGCCGAAAAAACTGAAAAGTATAAAATAATAAACCTTAAAATTTTGAGTCGGCGCTGAAAAATCAATGAACAAAGATCATAATTTTAAGGTTTATTATTTTATACTTTTCAGTTTTTTCGGCGGTTTAATTTTCTGTTAAAAAGTTTTTTTTATTTTCAGTGGCATATCTTCTGATAAATAAATAACATTTTCACTTGATATTGTTATATTTTTCAAGCATAAAAAGTAATCACTCTTTAATGTTCCCACTGCTGGGACAAAGGCCTGCTCTCGGGGAGAGAGACTAAGCCGTAATCCACCACGCCCGGCGCAGTGCGGGTTTGTAAATCTGTAAATTTCATGTCTTCCAAATTTTTGGTTCTAGGACATGCCGGTTTCCTACGATGTTTTCTTTTACCGTCTTTTTTTGGAGATCCTGCCAGCGAGATTCGTTTGAAAGAGTTACCGTGGCCCTGGCATATGGGCAACTGAAGGAACACGGGTGAGTTTTAGTCAGTAAAAGTCTGAGACGCCCTTCCGAAATACGTATAACCCAACCAAAAAAAAAACCGTTTTGAGAGTAGCGGTGATGAAATAATTTACACAAAATATAGTACCTGTCTGGATTTGAACCTACGTTAGTTGCGACCGTTAACACTGGGCCTCCACGGCTCTGTCTTTTCATTTATCACGGCCTGTCCGATTTTCGTAGTTTGCGAAATGCTGTTCTAAGCCATTGGGGATCATTAGCAGCTTTGAGTGTGAAGTACCTTGAGTAGTAGTTGACTGGCCTGTTAGTCTAGTGGTTAGTGACCCTGACTGCTAAAACTGAGGTCGTGGGTTCGATTCCCACCCAGGACAAATCTTTGTGTGATGAGCTGGATCATTTGTTCTGTGTCTGGGTGTAATTTATCTATAATATGTATGTATTTAGAAATATATAAGTATTTTTATCAGTTGTCTGGTTGCCATAGTACAGGCTCTGCCTAGTTTGGGATCAGATAACGGTGTGTTGGTTGTCCTAAAATATTTATTTAATATTTATATTTACCTATAACCAAAGGAAATGGATTATTTACCAGCGTAAGATATGAACCCCTTTTTTTTAGTGGGAAATCATCAAATGACGTCTCCCGCTCTTGGGCAGAGTGGAAAGGCGTGTCAGACTTTTACTGACTAAAAACCACCCGTGTTCCTTCAGTTGCCCATATGCCAGGGCCACGGTATCTCTTACATATGAAGCCCTTGAAACTAGTTAACTATTAAACCAAGGAAGTAATTTCCATGAACAGGAATATTTCGGCTCAGGGTTGCAAATTAGTCCACGCCGCGTCTAAGTTATTGTGAGCCAATTTGAATTTACGGCTTCTGCGGGATAAAGAGGCGTCACACCCAGCTTACTTCAACTTAACAAGTTATTACTTGAGGTTAGTAAACCCTTGATTGTTACCTGAGCTGTTGTTTAGTCATTGGTATGTTTCAGGGGGGGCATTTTAAGGGCTTATATAGTCAAACAATACGTGTCCCCGACTGGATTTGCTATCAGGAAATAACTGGAACCCAACTACTGAAAAATGATTCTCGAAAACTATCAAATGAAACAAGGAAATAATGAAATGAATGAATGAAACATCTGAAAGCCGTCGTATGCACTTTGCCCTAAAACTTATGATTCCTTAATACTGTTAGAATGTATTGTTTAGGTGACATACGACCACCGTTTCCTCATGGACCAAATGCTCCAGGAGTTCTGACGCTTACTTCAGATGAGAATATTTTCTTGTTACATACTTTTGAAAGCGTTATTTTTCAGTATTCTGATATTTCAACTTAATCGTCTCATAACGATCCTTTCGTTAATCATCAGAATCAAGAAAAAGTTCAGCATCTCCATTGTTCCAGAATCGAAATTTAAAATTGAACGAAAACAATAGTGGCCAGTGTTTCTGAAAAAGGCTGATATAGAAACCAAAAAGTTTCATCCGTAGCGGATTTACGCTACACTACCTAGCAACATTCCACGTGCATGTACCTCCAGTTCTTTAAAAGCCCTTGAAAGCGCATATTAATAAACTTTGTGCGAACAGTATTCTAGGTAGCCTTCAGTTTTCACCGAGGCTTCCTGTCAGTTACTATAGGAACTCTCATAAGCACTAGCTTTGTAACTAATATTCTAGACTTTGTGGCTCCGCTGTTACTTGGAACTGGTTTTCACTGTGCCTGACAAAGGGAACTGCTATCCTTTGATATATTAGATGTTAATTAATGGTATGGCTGCATGGGTATCATCTTAGTATCTGAAGACATTATAAATAAGGGCAAATTTGATTCATTCTGAATTGTTGTTTAACAGTTTTTCTTTGTCAGACGTCAAAAATTGAGTCGCAGTTGAGTCACACTTTATAAAAGTTTAATCAAATATGCTCTAAAGTTACGGAATATTTTGGAAAAGTATGATGAAGATGACAATGCTCAATTTAAGAAATATAGAAGCGCACGTACCTAATTATGTAGTAAAAAAAATGTTGGTAATTCTTCTCAAACACGCCGGGTATTATTAGGTTAATCATTATCTCTTTGTACCTAATATAAAGCCTTTTTAATGATTACTTATTTAATTTCTGTTAGCAGTTTTGTACAAACACTTTTACGCGTCAATAAAATTCTTATAGAATTTTATTGACGCGTAAAAGTGTTTGTAAAACTAGATGAGGTAGGCGTTTCCTATCTGGTTACTCTGAGAAGAAAAGCTGAAACAAACTTAGAGGTGATAGTCTGTCGTAAAGTCCAGACATAATCTCGGTCAGATCATGTGAAGATCAAGTGGATGGTCTGGTCAATGTTCTTTTGAGGAATGACCCACACAGATTATGTGGACCTGTACTGTAAATGCACGTGACATATGTAATTATTATGTGTCTAATATTGAATTATTGAATTTAGTCATTATGATTTGTATTATAAACTTATTTTTCTATCTGTCAAACACTGATTCGACTCAGCTGTCAGTTTGAGTCATACTTGTTTGTTAACGGGTATAAAAGGCCGGAGCCACAGTGAAACAGTCAGAAGCGTTTGACAAAGTCTGGCACAACGGCTTATTATATAAGCTGTACCAACTCGGAGTGCCAGACCGTCTCGTGCTCATCTTACGAGACTTTCTTGCGAACCGTACCTTTCGCTATCGCATCGAGGGGCACTTTCCTCCCCTCACCCGATCCGTGCAGGAGTCCCTCAAGGCTCTGTACTAGCCCCCGTCATTTTCACGCTGTTCACTAGCGATATCCCCAGAAGTAAGAAGGCAAGGTTAGCTCTGTTCGCAGACGACACTGCCATCTTCTTCTCAGGATTTAGTGAAACAGCGCTGGTTCGCTACCTCCAAACCGCAGTCGACGAGCTCGGCGAATGGTTCAGGAAGTGGCGAATCGAGGTCAATCCCGATAAAAGTCAGGCGGTCTTTTACACCCGACCGCGACGTAATCACCCCCCTCCCCGACCCATCTCAATGTTCGGCAAGCAGATCCCTTGGGCGAAGCAAGCCAAATATCTAGGTGTCATCCTCGACGAACACCTCACCTTTTCTGAGCACATAAAGCAGGCCCGCTCGCGGGCCGCTTTCGCTCTCGGTAGGCTCCATTGCGTCCTGAACAAGCGGAGTAAAATGTCTCTTCTGTGTAAGAAGCGGCTTTACACCGCTTGTATCAGGCCCATTATGACATACGCAAGCCCAGTCTGGGCACATGCTAAACCCCGATTCATCCATAGGATGCAGACTCTCCAGAACCGTTTTCTCCGTCAAGCCACAGGCGCGCCTTGGTTTGTTCGGAATATCAATCTTCATTTAGATATGAAACTCCCGACTATCCATCAGTATTTGAAACGCGCTTCGAAGCGTTTCTTCGATAGGGCTGTAGCTCACCGCAACCCTCTGGTTGTGGCGGCAGCTACTTACACCCCCTCCCGTATCAGTAAAGTCCGCCGCTCGCGGCACGTTCTTACCGAACGAGAATGGTCCAAGAGATAGAGAATTGAAAAGAGACCAGTACAGCTAGATCAGCACACAAACCGTACTGACCTCGCCGCCGAGGTCCGTCGTCGCGACCCCGACTTAATAGTCCCTCCCGACCCTTGCAAGAGCCAGCCCGCGATGCTGCGCCGTTAGCTTTAAATTAGTCCCTAAATAATTTAACCCAGATCCAGCCAGTCCCTTGCTGTCCCCCTACCAGTGATTGCCTAAGCCGAGGTTCGTACCCCCCTCGGGGTAACCCTTAGAGCTTTCGTTTTAGTTTTTAGTATAATAAGCCCCGGCTGGAGGCCTAAAAAGGTAACTTTTTAGAACTCGCCGGGACAAAATCCGTTTAAGTAGTAAGAATCTTTTCAGGATTAACTACGAGAAGCCCCACAAAAAAAAAAAAAAAATGAAACAGTCAGTTGCTTGGCAGATGTTCAGTTGGCTAGTTCTAGTGCTGTCGTTGTGTGGAAGGATCGACCAGAGGTCACGTAAGTTAAGTAATTGATATTATATCCTAATTATTGCCTATTATGACAATGTTGTTGTACTGTTTATAGTGTTGCCAATATTGCTAATGTTTTAAATCATATAAATGGAATATTCATATTCTTTTCCTAGATATGAATATTCCATTTATATGATTTAAAACATTAGCAATATTGGCAACACTTTATTCTGAGTTCTCTTGGACAATGGTCCAAGAGATAGAATTAATGTATTTAAGATAATGATAATGTATGGCAATATAAGAAATGTATTGATATAATACTTCAATACTGTTTCCATGGAGTTTCTTGTCCTTCTTCTCCATGAAGACCTAGTTTTGGAACGGACGACTAGCTTTCTGATTAATTGCTGACAAGCCTCATTGAAATAAATGTCTAGTCTTGTATTTATGTGCTTTACTTATTGAAACCCTTTCCTATACACAGTAAATAAGCCGTTACCATTCTGACATTTAAAGCTTGATAAATTAGTATATATATACACATATAGTTATATACTGCTTAATATAACATCAGAAGTGGCGATTGTTCCCTGTCCTTTTAAAACTGCTTACTAATGAATTTTATTTTCTTATTTTCATGCTCGATGGTGGGGTTACTAACGGTCTATTGGAAACCTTTCGTTGGCGGGTCGCCGACTACACTTACACCTTGACATCGGAGCTGCGGTGCTGCAAGTTGCTGTATGAGGTTTGGGACTGCGAAACCTCGACTTTTTGTAATAATATCACGAAGTTTTCCGGAAATAAGTAGTAAATGAAATCGTTAAAATCCTTAGAGGCCCTTCTACATTAAAACGAAATGCAAAGGGATAAAATGATTAAATTAAGGGATTAAGTATTGCCAATCACTTTTACATCATCATTCAATAGATAATCAAGTACCAATGGGTTATTGTGGATGGAAACATGTTAACTACTTAATAGTCATTGTACCAGTTTCTTTCAAGTATTATAAGAGGATACAATTTTGAAAAAAAAGGGAAGTAGTATGATGCAGGTGTTTACAGAAGTGAAACTTCACGATGGTACCGGTTATAAATGTTAAAGTTTAGAAAAAGAACCTAGCCACTTTTAACATCTTTACATATTATAAAATAAAGTCACTTCGCTGTCTGTCTGTCCCTATGTATGCTTATATCTTTAAAACTACGCAACGGATTTTGATGCAAATTTTTAATAGATAGAGTGATTCAAGAGGAAGGTTTATATGTATATAACATGCATAATATAGTAAAGAAACGCTGATAATTTTAGAGGTTTCTAATGTGATGTCATAAACAAACACATTTTTTTGCGCTTACCTTGCGAACGCTGGCTGAACCCTACGAAATAGCTCAAAATAATGTACTACAGTATTGTACACCTTAAAAAGTTCTACAAAAAGTCTGCGATGGTATATGTCTAACTCTTAGGGATAACCCATAATAACCATTTTTATCCTTTACTTTTTACGAGAAATAATGGCTTATTTATGAATGCGATTTTAAGCAATACAGCATTAATCCTTATGCAATTAAGTACCTTAAATAAATTGTGCATTTCATGTAGATCAAAATTGCCCTTTACAGCATATCATTAAAATTAATATTTTAGAATATATCAGAGATTATAATAAAATTGCAGCAGAGCGGCTAGCGGGCCTTCCCGCGTCCGGCCGTCCCGGTTGGTAGTGGTCGGGTAAAGGATTGTAATAATATTGTAATTCATATTACTTTGGCTTCATAGTAAATGCGAATATCATGTGTGTTCGAAGTACTCAAAATAAACCTAATTGTATTGTTCCAAGTAAGAGACCGCGAAATATTCCTTAGATGTTTAGATTTTTGGATGGATTTGGATTTTTGGTTATCCTGGATACTTACCATATACATAGGATACTTTATCCCGGTAGTAGGTTTCCGAGTGATATTTTCCGAAAGCTATACGGGCGAAGCCACTGGCAAAAGTACTATTCTTATAACTATGTTTAATTTGGTGTCTGGTAAATAATTGAGTATCTGTATAGGTAGAATAGGAGCGTTAAGAAAAACCATTAAGACTTATATTCAATTTAATCCAGTCCTATGTCGCAGTCTTCTTACTCTGAATACTATTACTTTTATTTTAAGTACATCAAACACACATGATATGTAAGGATCGTAACAGGTGGCGTTCCGTAGTTCCTGCCTACCCCCATGGGAAAAAGGCGTAATTTTATGTATGTATAACGTGGATTCATAATTCTTACCGCGGTAGTACGTCCTCTTGCGATAATTTCCGACATACACGCGGGCGAAGCCGCGGGCAAAAGCTAGTTAACTATAAATTTAAAAACTTTTTTTAAGGAGGTCGGTTGTTGTTTTTTTGAAAAGGGTTTTCTATTTTTAACTATTTAGTTATGGTATGTATCGCCTATATCACTGTTGGCCACGTGAATAGAATATTATCACGATAAACAAAGTGGATTAAATTCGTATTATCGAAACTAATGCAAAAACTACCAAAGCAAAGTCAATAAAATTCAAATGGGACTACACAGCTATCAATTAAAAAAAAGAATCATCAAAATCGTTCACCCAGCCAAAAATTATGAGGTAACAAACATAAAAAATACGGTTGAATTGAGAACCTCTTTTTGAAGTCGGTTGAAAAAATTGTAAAGTGAATCCGTTTTTCGTAAAGTTTTAATGACGATACATGTAGTAACAACAAGAATCGTTACGTTACGGCCGTAAAACAGACTTGGCTGGCCACGTATTTTATTATTTACCGTAGCATTAGAAAAGTTTAAGGAGAAATCGTTCTTTTTCTTAGAGTGTCGATAGCAATCTAAATATAGTCAGCCCAGAATTTGGCTCAGAAACCGTTGATTAGGACACAAATAAATCAGGGAGTGCTGAGCGGTATATCGTCAGGGTTTGGAGTTTCCATTTTATTGGGATAAACAAGAAGTATAAACAGTTACAGCGTTTTAATACAATATTAATTACACGATATAAAAAAAACACAATAAAAAGGTAACAGATGATAAAGTAGGTTAAAACAATATAGTTCGACGAACAAAAGGTTACAGTTCGTATAGAGGCCTAAGCCACCCAAATACAAAGTGTATCTTTCGCTATTTAGCTAGTCAATACAGCTATGTGAATATACAGCAGCGCTGTACCAGGTAAACCGACAGTTTTGTCGGGAGCAGAGGCTCTGTAATGAGTCTAATCCGAAGATAGACTGACTTGCTCGTGTAGGAGTTCGCGGCGCCCCCGTCAGGGGGCGCAGCGGGCGGCGCCAGAGCATTGATCCCTGGCGGAGGGTGCACGGTGGCCCGCTAAAACGGGCCCCTCAATGTGTTGCCCTTTGGGCTTTAAGAATTTCTGAACGCGTTAATGTTAACGCGTCCATGTGAGTGATTGCTATTGGTGTCTCTGTAGGCGCGCCGCGGCGTTGAGTTATTATCAACGCCGCTTTCTTCACGACATCTTGGCGGTCTGTCCCCGCCAGGTGAGACCCCCGGGTAACCGGCGAGAGACGACCAGCGACAAATGCCGACTCGACGCTCCTACAGAGTAGAGTGCGCGCCCCCGCTTATCCCGTTTCCCAGAGCGAGCCGGTAGCGGTCTAAGCTAAGGGGCAGTATGTGCGTGTGGGCAGTAGTGTACTGTGTGACACCGCCCATGTATACGCGACTACGCGGGCCCGTCCGCGCGTACGCGTGTGAATCTGGGTGCCTGTAAAGAGGTGAATGTCTGGTTTACGCTACGTGACATGCCTATATTAACTTAGAACACGCCACGCTGCGGATGTATATTGTGTATGTAGAGTGCTATGTGATTCAGGTAAGCCGCGTGTAACCTGGTTGCGGCTTACCTGGGAGTCAATCCGGTGATGGTGTCAGCTGGTCCCTTACCAGGTCGCGGGGCAGGGGTCTCGCGTCAGGGGGCCGCGTATGCCAGGGCGCGATCTGTTTGACATGAGGCCATTCAGACGCGCCGGCACGCGCGAACATCCCCTTCGCGAGTCGCCGCACGTGATCATCCAGGCTCTCGATCCCGAGATCCCGCCGGATGACATCATTCCTCACGTAGCGAGGAGCATCGACGATAGTCCGCAACGCCAGACTCTGTTGGTTGCGGAGCAGCTTCCGGTTCGACTCGCTAGTGAGGGCGAACCAGGCGGGGGCGGCGTACGTCAACACCGGGCGCACGTACATCTTGTACACGCCCAGCTTGACGCGCGCCGGAATTCGGGACGAGAGCACGGGCCGGAGGAGATTGCGGGCAACCCTCCCCTTGGCAACGACCTGGCGGACGTGCTGACCCATTGTGAGCCGACGGTCGATGGTGACCCCTAGGTATTTGACCCGGGGCGACCACTTGACGTCGGCTCCTTGTAGTTTCAAGGGTGGTGGGAGAGGCGCGAAGCCGGTGACCATCGCCTGCGTCTTACCCACGTTCACCGAAAGTCGCCATTTGGCGAGCCACTCGGGAAGGAGCTCTAGCGCTCGCTGCATTTTGACCGCCGCGTACTTCGCGTTAAGCGAAGTGGAAATGTACGCGGCGTCGTCCGCATACAGCGCGAGCATCACGTCCGGAGTGGTGGGGATGTCGTCGGTGTAACGCGAGTAACACGCCGGCGAGACGCAGCTGCCCTGCGGTACACCCGCGAGCACCGGCTTGGCGCTGGAAAGCGCCCCATCAACCACCACCCTGAAAGTCCTGTTGGAGAGGAATGTAGAGACCACTTTTACAACGCGACGGGGCGCGTCGGTGGTGGCCATCTTGTATACTAGGCCCTCGTGCCACACACGGTCGAAGGCCTTCTCCATGTCGAGGAATACTGCTACCCCGTATTCCTTTTTGTTCATTGCAGCTGTGAGGTGGTGCAGTACCCTCGACAGCTGGAGCGTCGTGCTATGCTCCGCCCGGAACCCGAACTGCTCTGGGCGCGGCGTCACGTGTGGCAGTAGGTGTCGCAGCAGGAGTGCTTCGAACACCTTGGAGACTGTCGGCAGCAGGGTGATCGGCCGATAGCTCTCCGGCTTCAGCACGTTCTTTCCCGCCTTGGGCAGCATTATGACGCGCCCTTCCTTCCACGACTCGGGGAAGGTGCCGGTGCGCAGTATCGCCGTGAACAGGCGCGCCAGCGCCGCTACCATTCGGTGCGGCAGGTGGCGCAGCACTGTGTTGGTGATACCGTCAGCACCGGGGGCCTTCCTGGGCTTCGTCCTCAGGATGGCGCGTCGTACTGCGTTAGGCGAGAAGAAGATCGGCTCTTCATCGGGAGCTATCGGCAAGGCGAAGTAGTCTCCCAGGTGTTTCTCGACTGCTGCGACATGGTCTGTGTCGTGAGTCGGGTTTGGGCGGAACTGACGCTCCAGGTGTTCGGCGAAGACCTCCGCCCGGTCCTCCGCTATGTATTTAAGCGCCCCGTCGCTGTTTAGCAATGGACGCACCGGGGCTGGGGTGCTCGTGAGTTGGCCGCAGAGTTTATGAATCGACGGCCAACTGTCCGTCGTCTCATCGATTCGTTCCTCCCAGCCCGCGGCGGTCTGGGCCTGTAGCTCGGCCTTGACCCTTTCCGAGAGACGGTTGAGCTGTCGTTTCTGGGTGGGACACCTCGATTGCTGCCACTGCTTGCGAAGGCGCCTTTTCTCGGCGATCAACCTAATCAGCCGTGGAGGTAGAGGCGATAGTAACCCCCGCTCCCGCGGCTGCTCGGTGGTCGCCGTTTGAAGGGCGCGTTGGATGCAAGCAGTGACGTCGCGAGCCGTCCTGTCCACGTCCGCGGAAGTAGCGATAGGCCGAGTCGGCACAGTGGTCTCTACTTCCTCTTGGAACTGGGTCCAGTCGGTACGTCGACGTGGCGCCAGGGGTTTCAAACGGGTCGGCACACCCGAAAGGACGACAAGCACCGGGTGGTGGTCCGAGTTCAACTCGTCGTCGATCACATGCTGCGTGATCTGACAGTGTAGCCCTCGATGGACCACAATGTCCAGCACGTCCGGCATGTATGAGACCGCATCTGGGTAGTGGGTTGGCGTCTCAGGGCCGGACACTGTGTAACCGAAGGCTTCGGCATCAGCTAAGAGCAGTCTTCCCCCGGTATTCGTGCGGCACGAGTTCCACGCCGGGTGCTTGCAATTCAAGTCACCGGCGAGGAGAGTGGGACGCGTAGAGCCGGATATAAGGGCCCGCAACTCAGATGTGTCTAAGTGGGTCGCGGGCGGCTTATAGCAAGCGTACATATCTATATCCTCGCCGGCTACGTGCAGCTGTACACCCAGCGCGTAAAACGTGCCGAGTGACGGCGAGGGGAGTTCTTGATGGACGACTCGTCGCCTTACCAGTACCGCCAGACCACGGTAATTCTGATGTGCCGACCGCTCGTCCTGTCTGTAAACGAGGTACCCCGGGAATCTGATCCTATCCCCGGGGCCCAGCAGCGTCTCGCTTATCAACGCCACGTCGACGTCCTGTTCCCTAAGGAGATGTCGGAGAGGGGCGACCTTGTCCCGAAGGCCGCGGGCATTCCAGTGGATTACCCGCAACGGCCTAGCCATGGTACAAGGTTAGTAGCTTGGCGAGGCCGTCGAGGATAACCGTTTCCACTTCCTGGCCCTGCCTGATGGCCTTTATCAGGTCCATCAGTAGTTGAATGGCGCAGGCCGTGAAGTCCTTGCGTTGGGTTGTGGGCGTCTTAGTGGGGGCGCCGGCAGCGCCGCCACTCATGTTGGGCTCGGGGTATTTTGTTTTCTTTATTCGCAGTTTTGCCGGCCGTGGTGCTGTGCCGGCGCTGGTGGGTGGACCCACCCCCACGGCCTGCGCCCCGCTGGTAGCAGGGCCTGCCCTCGGGACTGTTGCGGTGGTTGTGGTCTCGGTCGCCGCGGGGGGTTTGGGCTTCTTGCCTTTGCCTTTTCCCCCGCGCCTCTTCTTCCTCCGACTAGAGGAGGACTGCGCGTTCCTTTGCGTGGGCCCGTTGGCCGCCGCCATCAGCGACGCGCCCTGGGGCCGTTCTGGCTCCACATCTATTCGCCTTTCGGTGGCCGCAGTGGGCCGGCGTGTTTGGGCGGAAGTGGCGGCGGTCTC
Source organism: Aporophyla lueneburgensis (assembly GCA_932294355.1). Classification (NCBI taxonomy): domain Eukaryota; kingdom Metazoa; phylum Arthropoda; class Insecta; order Lepidoptera; family Noctuidae; genus Aporophyla; species Aporophyla lueneburgensis. The sequence continues at coordinate 5,383,586 of OW028737.1, forward strand.
CGCCCGCCTATTCCTTATCTCCGCTTGGAAGGCGGGGCACTTGATGTTGCACGCGGGGTGCGGGCCACCGCAGTTGACGCAGGTGGCCGGCTCCTCCCGCGGGCGCGGGCAGTCGCGTGCCGTGTGCTCGCCTCCGCATCGCACACAGGCGAGCGGGCGATGACACAGGTGTGAGCTATGCCTGAACTTCTGGCACCTGTGGCATTGAGCGGGCCCACGTTTTCCGCGCCAGGCCTCTATTTTTACGCCCCGCATATACATAAACACGGACGTGTCGTATATGGCCCGGACGTCCGGAGTCTTCTTTAAGATTGCGTGGAATACGCAGCCGGGTCGTCCTTGCGCGCCCTTAATGTGGCGCACATACTCCGGCTGGTATCCCAGCACGCGCAGTTCCTCCTCAATCTCCTTAGGGTCGGTGTCCGCAGGCAGCCCCCTAATGGCCACCTTGAGGTTCCGATCCGCCGGTAGGGAGTACGCGAACCAGGCAACGCCACTGTCCTTTTCCAGACCGGTTAGATATCTCTGGACCAGCCTATACTCCTCCTCGCTGTCGGGGGTGAATCGAACACCCCCGCCGAATGGTCGAGCGTTCGGAGGCCGGCCCAGCTTAGCGGCAATGGCCCGGAAGTGCGTCGCCCAGTTGGGCAGTTTCTCCACTACCAGCGGAGGGTAGCGTAATTTCTTTTGTTTGCTGACATCATCGCGGGCGAGTCATAGGCGGAGGCTCGCGGGGGCGCGGGCGAGTCAGGTGCGTGTTGCACCCCTCGCGTCGGGCGGCCATGTGGCCCCGTGATGGCTAGACGCTCCCGCTCCCTCGACGCGCTTGGTCCCGCTGGCAAGAGGCGGGGGTCCAACGCGGAGGTGCGTGGAGCTGGGCCAGCACGAGACGGCGTCGGTGTCGTGGCTGACTGGGCGCCGCTGCGCGCCGGCGGCGAAGTAAATCGCGGCGGCGGCGCAGCGGGGCGCGCGGGTGGCGCGCGGGGGCGCGCAGAGCTTGCGGTGGGGTGCACGGGTGGCGCGGTGGCGCGCACACCGTGCACGGGATGCGCGGGAGGCGCGCTAGTGCGCGCAGCAGGCGCGGCTGGGTGCGCCGTTGGCGCATGGTGCGCTGTGGGCGCAGGGTGCGTGGGCGACGCGGTGGAGCGCCCAGTAGGCGCGGGCCGCGCGGCCGGCGCAGCGGGGCGCACGGGCGGCGCGGCGGAGCGCCCACTCGGCGCAGCGGAGCGCACGGGAGCGGGCACGCGCGCGGGCGGCGCTGCGGTGCGCGCTGGGTCGCGGCTCGTGCCGGCGGCAGGACCCGCGGCCTGGATGGGCACCGGGCGAAACGCCGCGGGGCGGACGGCCACAGCGTGGTGCCGGCCCGACGACGGTGTAGGCGCAGCGCGCGCAGGCGCCAGCGTCGTCGACGGGCCCGCAGTCGCAGCGGCGCTCGTTACCCCTCCTCTTCCGCTTCGGGGGTCTTCCCCCCTCCTATTCTTGGTGCGGCCAGCGGCGCACCGGACGACGCGATGCCGATGTTCGGCAGCGACGTCGCCCGGTCCAACGCCGGACGCCCCTGTTCTTCTTCTGTGGTCCCGGCATCGCGGCCCAATGAGCCGCGCTTGCCGGGCTTAGGCATCACTGGGGCGTAGGCCTCCCGCGACCGCTGCGGCGGCGAGCCGCCGGGCAGCGAGCCGCCGGGCAGCGAGCTTCCGTTCGTGTCGCCCCAGGTGCCGGCTGGTCCCTGGGTCGACACGCACGAAAGTGGTTAAAAACAGTAGCTTAGAGCACTGGATGCGGTCCGCGCAGGAATGGGCAGTGCGTGTGGGATAGCACTGCCTTGGCCAACGAGCCAATCCCTGACTTGCTCACAGAGTGCCAGCTCTTTTATAGGGCAATGTCTCGCCTTTATATCCATGACAACTCTGTCCGATGGTGCGCGGAAGTACGCCACGTGTTTACTTAATACAAAACGCTAAAGTATGCTTAATCTAATAAGACTTACATTATTAAGTAATCAAATATTACAAGAATAATTGTCATAAATAAACAACGGTGAATTTAGCAACGCTAATCATTTTAAAATTAAAGTAACAAGTCATTTGTTGTTTTGAACAAAAGAATCGGTTACAATTATCGAAATGAGTAGCCAAAAATCAATTGGTACGTACACCAAGTACTCAATAAATTATGCTCTGATTTATAAGACAAAAAACATCACCTAAATGAATAATAATAAGAACAATTCATAACAAATTATGCGGACTACCCACAATTTGTAATTGTTAACAAACTCCGACAAATATATGAAATTACTTTTAAAAAAAAAAGATGCTAAAAACGTCATAATGTTGACTAATTGTTTTCTGCATTTTTAATTTTTGTCTTAATCTGCGATTGCTATTTAATTTACAAACATGTAAACAAATTACTTCAAAAATAATAATCTTGATACTTACTCGTAAAGCTAAAAGATATTCAAGTTTCTATAAAATAAATTTGTTATTAGGATTTGAATACACTATAGATAGACTTATTTCTCCGACATAAGATATATTTTAAGTGTTAATTCTTCACAGCTTGTTCATTATTAGCTTCGAAAAATGTCACTGACGGTGTATGCCCAAAGTAGTTCTAGCATTTTGAAATCAATCGATTAACGGAGTAAATATGAAAAAATATTTGAGATGGTAGTAAACGCAGAATTCATGGTGTGATGTACTGTCAAATAATTAAATAAATCTGTGCTCCTGCGACCCGCCCGTTCGGCATTACGTTGACAGCAGTCGAGGCGAGCGGACGTGTCGCTAGCACTCAGATGAAAGTATTATCTGTGTTTCATTAAACCACCCAGGAATTAAAGTGAGATATAACATTGGCGACGAGAATAAAGAACGTGAGTAAAATAAACAGAATAATAAAAAGGCGAGACCGAGATTATCTAATTAGCCATAGTTTCATATTGTTTTCTATTTTCTCTTATTACGGAGATTAATAAATATATCGTTTACTAAAATAAATAAATATTTAAACGGAAGCAAATTACAATTGATATTTTCGGTCAAAACAGCCTTAAAATCAGTGCCTGCTAAAACTTATCAATAAAATGTTGTTGTGTAGCTGGTGTGCACATTCCATTATAACTATATACCCACATTGTATAAATCCTGCAGAACGATAACTAATTAAGACAAACAGATATTCTCAGTGTCATCCTCGACCTACCCACATTATATTTAGTTAAAATTATTTACATTCTTAGGCGGCCCCTAAACGATCAATTAAATTGTGCAATATTACGAATTGTGCAATATTATTGACCGTATAGGGTTAATATTGAAGATTGTGCAATGATTGAATGAAAGTTTGAGCATGTTTAATTTTTATTGCACCATATTTTTCCATTGCATCGTGTAGGGTCAGTATTGCGCAATATTTTTAGTATGTGTTTTGTGTTGAACGAGGAGTACACGGGAATATCTGGCGGGAAATCAGACGCGTCGCTTGGGTTTTTGTTATATTTTCCAAAAACCGAACTGTGATGAATTTTACGGCAGAAAGTGGTGTAGTTTTGTGTTGTAAACTGTATTAATACTATTCTCAGATTGAACACGAAAACATTGTGCAGTTCGTATTATTGTGCAATATAATTGATCGTTTGGATTCAAAGCGCCTCTCAATCTTATTGTACAATAAAATGTATTGTACAATGTTATTGTAGGTCTAGGGGCCGCCTTAGTAATACCGCACGCATAAGTACCTACTTATCTAAACAATAATTATCGTTCATAGAATCTTAATTTTATTTTTATGCAAGTAATAAACGAATATAGTAAAGAAAGAAAACTATTAGTATATTATAATTATTAGTGCACGGATTACTTTAAAACAATCTATTGCGTTTCATCTTGACTTTGATATTTTTCAATAAGCTACCGACTACACAACAACAACCAATCGTGCCTGTAAGTATTAGCCAAGTCGAAAGAGAATGACAAATCACATACTGTACACTATTCCAATGGGTAAATACCCATCTAGTTCCACATATTACGGGTATAAAATTACACTCGTATATGCAATTCCACGAAATTATTCATGTTCCAATTTCAAAGTCCAGTCAAAAAAAAAAGAACTGAACAGGTCAATAGGATTGGAACAAGAACAAACAAAACCCGACCTCAGGGATACCTTGCACGGTGTACAAGATGTGGAAGTGAAAATCAGAAATGTGATGATACACGTTGTCCCGCGAGGGACAAAGTATGTGACAAATGTGGTTATAAAGGTCACTTCATGAGTCAATGTCAAACAAGGAAACTCAAGCTTAAAACACCTATTATTTGGGACAAACAAAAACATGAGAGTAAAAAATTAAAACCAAATGAACCACAGACCAAGCCACCAGTCAGTAATGTAAACTATATATTTCATATTGATGATGACGCTAAAATACAACTACAAAAAAAGCAACAATAACAACAACAATAACAACAAACAACAACACTAACAACAGAACAATAACAACAACAAAAAGCAACAACAATAACAACAACAAAACAATAATAACAACAAAACAACAACTGTAACAAATCAACAACAAACAACAATAACAACATCAAACCACAATAACAACAACAAAACAACAAACATAAATAACAACAACAAAACAATAACAACAAGCAACAACAATAACAACAACAAAACAACAACAACAATATTAACAAACAACAATATAATAAATGATGAAACCTGGGAATATTTAAAATCAAAAGCTGTTGTTGTGTCTAACCAGCAACCAGGTTCTGATCAATTGTTTATGGCTTACGGTTCATAAGATCCTCTGAACGTGCTCGGCACATTTGGAGCATCAATCTTAGTTGGACCAGAAACAAAAACTGCAAAATTTTATGTAATTAAAAATGGTAGCCGTAATTTTTTAGGCAAACATACAGCTACATGTTTTAATGTGCTTAAATTAGGGGTGAATATAAATCTATTACATACAGAGAATTTCCCTAAATTCAAAAATGTCCAATTGGCTATTGCTATAGATCCATCTGTGACACCCATATGTCAGCCCTGTAGGCGAGTAACAATTCCGCTCGAAAATAAAATCTATGATAAAATTGATGAGTTAGTCAAAAAAGACATCATTGAACATATAGATCAAGCTACAACCTGGGTTTCTCCGGTAGTACCCATCCTTAAGAGTGATGACACCTTAAGACTATGTGTTGACATGAGTTTTGCAAACAAAGCTATTATAAGAGAGAACCATCCTTTACCTACAATGACCCAACTTCTCCCAAAGCTCAGGAAGTCATGTATCTTTTCTAAACCTGATATTAAAGATGCATTCCACCAAGCCGAAATAAAAGAAGATTGTCGGGATATCACAACATTTATGACCAGTAAAGGCCTGTTTCGATATAAGCGCTTGATGTTTGGTATATCGTGTGCACCCGAACATTTTCAGACAATCATGGAAAGGATGCTTCTGCCTTGTAAGGACGTCGTTAATTTCATTGACGATGTTATTGTGTTTGGCAGTAAGCTAAATGAACATAACGATAGACTAAAGAACGTGTTACAAGTTTTGAAACATAATAATGTGGTCCTTAATGATAAAATATGTATTTATAACTCGTCAAAAATAGATTTTCTCGGTCACGAATTATCTCCACGACGCATTAGACCCCTTGATAAGTACGTCAAAACAATAAAATTATTCAGAGAACCTAAAACAGTCGAAGAAGTTCAAAGTTTTTTGGGACTTGTCAATTATATTGGAAAATGGATCCCAAGGTTGGCCACCATGAACGATCCAATTCGAGAAATTTTAAGACACAAACTCTTTAAAAACGCCGACATAACTGAATATTGGAAAGATAAACAAGCCGCTGCGTTTGCGGAGTTAAAAGAAAGTTTAAGTGCCCTTCGCACCTTAGGTTTTTATGATCCACACGATAAGACTCAAGTCATGGCAGATGCTAGTCCTGTGGGGTTACGGGCAGTTCTCGTTCAGATAGATTTACAAGGACCTCGGATCATTGCTTTTGGTCATAAAAGTTTATCTGACGTTGAAAAACGATATTGCCAGACCGAAAAGGAGACACTTGCCTTGGTCTGGGCAGTCGAACATTTCAATATGTATTTATATGGGCTAAAAGAATTTGAGCTGATCACTGATCATAAACCTCTCGAGGTAATATTTAAGCCGCGATCTAAACTTTGTGCACGTATTGAACGATGGGTGTTACGGTTACAGGCTTACAATTACAAGGTTGTTTATTATCCTGGGAAAAATAATATAGCTGACTCTCTGTCCCGATTATGCCTAAATCATAATTCACATCCACATGATAACGAGCATCACATTAATAAAATCGTGGAGTTTGCTAGACCCATGGCTGTACCAATGGAAATTATCATTCATAAATCTAAAAGTGATGAATACATTCAATTGGCAAAATTAGCTCTCTTCGGAAATAATTGGGACCCCAAAGTAAATTACTATAAACTCTGAGCATGAACTTTGGATGCACGACGATATTTTACTACGTGGTAACAAAATTATCATTCCCACGGAATAACGTAAGCAAGTACTCGCATTAGCACACGAAGGACATCCAGGTATCGTTGCTATGAAAGGTAGATTGCGTACTAAAGTTTGGTGGCCTAAAATAGATAAAGACGCGGAAAATATGGTTAAAAGTTGTAAAAGCTGCACTCTAGTATCAGGACCAAGCCCCCCTGTGCCAATGAAGAGACGCGAATTACCTATGCAACCTTGGACTGATATAGCTATAGACTTTATAGGCCCACTACCCAGTGGACACAACTTATTAGTAGTTATTGATTATTATAGTCGCTACAAAGAAATAAAGGTTATGAAATCTATAACATCAAATGAAACCATCAATGTTTTAAAAGAAATATTTTCCAGGCTAGGTATTCCAGTCAGTATAACATCGGATAATGGACGTCAATTTATTAGCGAGGAGTTCAAATCCTTTTGTTCAGAATTTGGCATCAGGCTTTACAATTCTATACCATATTGGCCACAATAAAATGGAGAGGTCGAAAGACAAAACCGTGATATCCTAAAGCGTTTGAAAATTAGCCAATGCCAAAAGTCTGATTGGAAGGATGACCTCCTTCGCTATCTCATGATGTACAATAGCACTCCCCATGGAAAAACACCATCAGAATTATTTTTAATAGACAATTTAGAGACAAAAGCCCTTCGGCTGTAGATGCCGAAAGCCGACGTATGGACCTAGAAATTTACGATAAAATCATAAAAGAAAAGGGAAAGTTGATTGAAGATAGGAAAAGGAAAGCAGTAGACAATGAAATTAATATAGGAGAAAAGGTTTATGTTAAAAATATGATAAAAGAAAATAAATTGACGCCCGAATTCAACCCCACTCCACACATGGTAATTAGTGCTAAAAGAGGTGATTTAAATACAAAAAATGATGAAACAGGTCAAAACATAAGAAGAAACATAGTTCACCTCAAGAAAATAGAAGGACAATGGAGAATTCATAATGAAAACGGAAAGGAAGACAATGGTGACTTAGAAATAGACTCGGATGATTAAATTTGGTGTTGTAATAAATTATTGATATTATTAAGATTATTATTAAAACCAGGATATGAGATTTAAATAATTTAAAAGTAGATTTATATAAAACTACGTGTAGCTTAAAAAGTGATTGTTATCAAGAGTCAAATTCAAAGTTGGTACTTAATGTGATTAGTTTAAAAATTATTGAAAGGGAGAGATGTGATGTACTGTCAAATAATTAAATAAATCTGTGCTCCTGCGACCCGCCCGTTCGGCATTACGTTGACAGCAGTCGAGGCGAGCGGACGTGTCGCTAGCACTCAGATGAAAGTATTATCTGTGTTTCATTAAACCACCCAGGAATTAAAGTGAGATATAACACATGGATCAGATAACACTTTGTTTAATTATAAAAGTGATTATGTAGATTTTGAGGGTTATGTATATTATTTTAAGATATTTAGAATTAGCTTGTGAGCTTTTTATTAAAGGGACATACTCACAGGGATGAGACCTGAGACAAAACCTTATTATTTAGGTTTGGTTAAACTGAAATGACCGGATTTATAAAACAACACTATAAAAGAAAAATAAACTACACAATTCGAGGTGAATTTAATTGTGAAATAAATGAAAATTAACCGCTGGAGTCTTAGGCCTAGTGTTAGGGGACTCACGTGCAGCGGGTGAGGCCATAACATTACTTGGTTCGTAGACCAATGAAAACATAAATTTTCCTCTTATCGCTTTTGACACTAGTACTTCGAGATGACGTACAGTTCGGCATGGTCGTAAAAGGTTATTTTCAAATTCTAAGTATTTTTGTCCGTTTCAATTGAACAGAACGTTCAAACGATATATTGACAAAGTTTAGATTTATAACTGGCGAAATGTGGGTGTACTGTAGGTACACCTCTGCCTAACCCTTCGGGGAAACAAGGCGTGATGTTATGTGTGTGTGTTATGTTTAGATTTATTATGATTTATTCGATAATTATTTTGGAAGATTAAGAAAAAGGTATTGTGAATACTGATGTAATAACACGATGTAACAATTGTAATGGGCATTTACCATTATTTATTTTTTTGTAGTTATGGTCTGATCCTTTATATCTTCAGTTCTCAAATTATTTCCTTTATCAAGCTCAGGTCATTAAGCTAGATACTGAGCAGATTATCAAATAGAAAATTAAATTAAATTGGATTACAGCGATTACCGATAAAGCAACCCAAAACTTTCATTTTCAATGGCCTGACCATTTTATGAAAAATAAATAAAATAACAAGTGCGAGTCGGACTCGCGCACCGAGGGTTCCGTACAAACCTGTAGGTATTTTTGGTTTAAAAATAAATGTTTTTTTTTTTAAATTTTATATTTCAGTTCATTGAATGTAAGGTAAATTGCGGTTTACGTTTTATGACGTTTTAAAAAAAAACTACTCACTCGATCTCGTTCAAACCAATTTTCGGTGGTAGTTTACATGGTAATGTACATCATATATTTTTTTTAGTTTTATCATTCTCTTATTTTAGAAGTTACGGGGGGGGGGGGGGGACACACATTTTACCACTTTGGAAGTGTCTCTTGCGCAAACTATTCAGTTTAGAAAAAAATGATAGTAGAAACCTCATTACCATTTTTGAAGACCTATTCACAGATACACCACACGTATGGGTTTGATGAAAAAAAAAATTTTGAGTTTCAGTTCTATGTATGGGGAACCCCAAAATTTATTGTTTTTTTTCTATTTTAGTGTAAAAATCTTAATACGGTTCACAGAATACATCTACTTACCAAGTTTCAACAGCATAGCTATTATAGTTTCGGAAAAAAGTGGCTGTGACATACGGACGGACGGACAGACAGACAGACAGACAGACAGACAGACAGACATGACGAATCTATAAGGGTTCCGTTTTTTGCCATTTGGCAACGGAACCCTAAAAACAACAGAAAATAATGATGCTGTTAGTGTCACACTATTGATTCGGTTTGACATATTAAGATGATAGCTGAATGTCATTCTGTGCTAATTGACGTTACAACGACGTTGACGTAACTGTTCGGTTGGAGTCGGTGAAGCTGTGGTTGACTGTACAAGTACTTTAAAAAAACTTTTTGACAAAAAAAAAACCGACTTCCTCAAAAACACTAGAAAGTGAAAAGTAACTTTAATTTCGGAAGTCGGTGTCTTAGGATCTGTATTTGAGTTTTTTGCCACCGACTTCCGAAATTAAAGTTATTTTTCGCTTTCTAGTGTTTTTGAGGAAGTCGGTTTTTTTTTTGTCAAAAAGTTTTTATTTTTTACTTTTTAGTTATGGTATCTACCCGCACTAATTCCTATACCACTAATCGCCAGGTGAAATTTAATACTTTACTACTGCTGTAAATCGTTGAGGAATTCCCTTGACTGTCTGTCTATGGTCTCCATCATCAGACCTGTTATGGTACTTATAAGCCTTATGGGAGCTTTCTCATCAATAGAAATGAATTAAGTTATAACACCAGGTAATTGCTGTAAATCGTTGAGGAGTTCCCTCGATTGTCTTTTGGCTCCATCATCAGATCAACTCCGGACCTTAATTAAATAGTAGTGATAAAATTGGCACTTTGAACCGTATAAAGTAACCCCAACAATAGGGAACTGCTGTAAATCGTTGAGGAATTCCCTCAACTGTCTATGGTCTCCATCATCAGACCTGTAATGGCACTTATAGCCCATATGGGTGCAAAGTTCTCATCAATAGAAATGAATTAAGTCCAAACACCGCGTAATTACTGTAAGTCGTTGAAGAGTTCCCTCGACTGTCTTTCGGCTTCATCATCAGATCAACTTCAGACCTTCATTAAATATTAGTGCTTTAAGATAATTAATGAAAGAAATAAAAAACGCACTAGTCGCCACTACGATTTTCGAAGGTTCCCTTCGACTTCTCTGGGATGCCATCATCAGATCCTGGTTTCCTTATCATGGGACCACCCTTGGGATATCTCCTTTCCAACAAAAAAAGAATCATCAAAATCGGTCCATATACGACGAAGTTATCGGTGAACACACATAAAAAAAAAAAAAAAAATATATACGGTCGAATTGAGAAACCTCCTCCTTTTTTTGAAGTCGGTTAAAAACGATGTTATTTGAGAGATATTTAAATGCCATTCAAATGTTCATGGTAATTTAAAATGACTCGTTTAGGTTCTAATGTTTATAAATTGTTTCGGAGATAATTTTACGAAGAAAACAACACATATTTAGTAGTAGTTTAACGTCCTGAAAATTCAATTTATACTTCGGTATGATCCTCCATTTTCTCTTCAATCGGTCTTTCGTTGCTGGGGACCGTGGTCACTGGACCCATTTAAGCGGACAGTCAGGCTCCGTTGACTCTGTGAGAAAGTAGCTAACACCACCTACTGAAATTAATTTGAGGATGTGGCTTCTTTTACTTCGATTAATTCTATATTTTTTCCAAAGTAGTGAGCATCACATAGTACAGAAAATAAATAGCTTTTCTCAAGATTAATCTCTGTGAAATAATTGTTTTTACTTTGGTTAATATATAAGAGAAGATAAGTATTAGTTACAGTTATTACTTCCAAAGTGAAGTGGAAATATTGTGGTCGGAGTGGCCATGTCAAAAATTTGTGGAAATGTTAATAGTAAATGTTTATTGAATACGGTTTTCGGTAATATTGTCAGATAGACCGAGCGATGAATTATTCGAATCATTTTCATGATCACTGGCTACTGTTTTGATACAACGGTTAATTTTTAATTTCATTAGTTAAAAGTTAATCAATAGGAATGGCTTTTTCAATTATTTCTATAATAATTGTTTCGTAAACTAAATTAAACCGATAAACGATTCATTATTTGTCAAAATTGTTAAAGTACTTAACCTGTTTCTATTACATTAGGGAGGTAAAGAAAAAAACAAAAGGTTTCGATACATAGGTAGAAAAGTTTTATTACGCTTAGAGAACCTGCAATGAGAATCAAATGAAAAGTAAAAAAAAAAGTAAAGATTCGCTGGGCGATCGTTTACTTGATGCTTGTCTTTCTCACCAGCAGCGGGTGATTGGGACTTGCATGACGAAGTAACCGATAAAATTTGTTTCCGCTGGTCGGTCATTTGCTTGGTGCAAGTCTATACCACTAGCAGCGGGTGGAGGGGACTTGGCATGTCTAGGCACTTGGCAAAACAAAAGGAGAAAAAACAAAAGGTGAATAAACAAAAGGAGAAAAAACAAAAGGAGAAAAAACATAAGGGAAAAAAATGAACAATTGTAGAAAAAAAGGTATCTAATGTACTTCGAGAGTGAAGTACTTGTCAGTATGGCCGTGATATATGTAATTATTATGTGTCTAATATTGAATTATGGAATTAGTAAATGATTTTTATTATAAACTTATTTTTGTAAAACTTAAACACTGATTTGACTCAAGCTGTCAGTTTTTGAATCATACTTGTTTGTTAGCGGGTATAAAAGGCCGGAGCCACAGTGAAACAGTCAGTTGCTTGGCAGATGTTCAGATGGCTAGTTCTAGTGCTGTCGTTGTGTGGAAGGATCGTCCAGAGGTCACGTAAGTTAAGTAATTGATATTATATCCTAATTATTGCCTATTATGACAATGTTGTTGTACTGTTTATAGTGTTGCCAATATTGCTTATGTTTTAAATCCTATAAACGGAATATTCATATTCTTTTCCTAAATATTATTGTTATATTTTGATTATATTGATATTATTCTGAGTTCTAGAAGATAGAATTAATGTATTTAAGATAATGATAATGTATGGCAATGTAAGAAATATGTTGATATAATACTTCAATACTGTTTCCATGGAGTTTCTTGTCCTTCTTCTCCATGAAGACCTAGTTTTGGAACGGGCGACTAGCTTTCTGATTAATTGCTAACAAGCGTAATTGAAATAAATGTCTATTCTTGTCTTTCTGTGCTTTACTTAATGAAACCCTTTCCTATACACAGTAAATAAGCCGTTACCATTCTGACATTCAAAGCTTGATAATTAGTACATATATATACACTAATAGTTATATAGTGCTTAATATAACACACGCATTTGTCAGAAAATATGCAGCTCAACTCAAAACTTGAGAAGCTTAACGATTAATATCCTCGTTACTTTTAAATACTGTTAGTACCAAAGTAATCCTGCAGTTCCTCCGATGGGATTAACTAGCTTTCCTAACCATAATAGCATAATCAGCCCCGCTGCTTGGTCACGGGACTCCTCTCTGCGAGAGGGAGTGGGCTATAATCCACCACGTGGGCCCATTGCGGGTTGGTAGATTTTTCATGTATTTGATATTTTGGTTCTGGGGCATGCCGGTTTCCTCACGATGTTTTCCTTTACGGTTTTGAGAGCAGTAGTGATGAAATAATTTACACAAAGTAAAGCCTGTCAGTGTCAGGTATCGAACGAGCTACAACTCGTAGGTAAGACGCAGCAAGTTTTCCTACAGACTGTCAAATAATTCCAAAATTAGCCGTGACGTAAATATGACAATATAATTTTTGTCATTTGTACCTTCAAATCAGGGATGTTAGGGAGCTCCGTAACCGTAACCGAAACTATCGGATATCCGATATAAAAATGTATCCGTAACCGTAACCGAATCCGAAATAAAAGTTTCGGATAATATCGGATTTGTTACTACATTTTATTTTAGGTAGATTAGATAGATAACACTCAATATATATTTATAATCATTTTTATTTTAAATAGCTGTAATAATTACTCACAGACTGTTTGTAATTCCTACCAAATGGTGACATATAAATAAAACCATTTTATTAGCTATTTGTATTTTACTTTTGAAATTCCTTAAAAGTTTAATATCCGTAACCGAAATTATCCGAAACGAACGGATAATCCGAAATAATTTCATATCCGTATCCGTATCCGGTATAATAATCATTCCTACATCCGTATCCAATCCGTATCCGAAATGTCATATCCATAACATCCCTACTTCAAATAAGGCGGCCCCTGAACGATCAATTAAATTGTGCAATATTACGAATTGTGCAATATTATTGACCGTCAATCAATCAATCAACTCAGCCTATAGCAGTCTACTGCTGGACATAGGCCTCTCCCATGCTGCACCACAACATCCTGTCCTCCGCCTTCCGCATCCAGTCTGTCCCAGCCACCTTTTTGAGGTCGTCGGTCCATCTAGCGTCCTACACTACGTTTGCCGATACGCGGTCTCCACTCCAGGACTCGTCTGCTCCATCGGCCATCGGTCCTTCGACAGACATGGCCAGCCCACTGCCACTTTAGCCTGCTTACTCTGCAAGCTATGTTGGTAACTCCAGTTCTTTTCCGGATAACTTCATTCCTGATTTTATCCTTCAAAGAAACTCCGAGCATAGCCCGCTCCATAGCCCGCTGAGCGACCTTAAATTTGTGGACTAGCGCCACTGTTAGTGTCCAAGTTTCGGCACCGTATGTCATAACGGGTAGGACGCACTGGTTGAAAACCTTGGTCTTCAAACATTGCGGTATCGGCGACGCGAAGACTTGTCGAAGTTTTCCAAACGCTGCCCAACCCAACTGGATCCTCCTTTCGGCTTCTTTCTCAAAGTTGTGTCTACCAAGCTGGATGTCTTGCCCGAGGTAGACATACTCCTTTATAACCTCGAGAAGCGACCCTTCGATGCGGATTGGACTCGGCAAGACATACGAATTGTACATGACTTTCGTCTTGTCCAAGTTCATGTCGAGGCCTACCCGCCGAGAGGCTCCATTTAGGCTATGCAGCATCTGGTCTAACTGTCTCAGCGTCTCTGCCATTATGCCGTATAGGGTTAATATTGAAGATTGCGCAATGATTGAATGAAAGTTTGAGCATGTTTAATTTTTATTGCACCATATTTTTCCATTGCATCGTGTAGGGTCAGTATTGCGCAATATTTTTTAGTATGTGTTTTGTCTTGAACGAGGAGTACACGGGAATTTCTGGCGGGAAATCAGACGCGTCGCTTGGATTTTTGTTATATTTTTCCAAAAACTGAATTGTGATGAATTTTACGGCAGAAAGTGGTGTAGTTTTGTGTTGTAAACTGTATTAATACTATTCTCAGACTGAACACGAAAACATTGCGCAGTTCGTATAATTGTGCAATATAATTGATCGTTTAGATTCAAAGCGCCTTTCAATCTTATTGCACAATAAAATGTATTGTACAATGTTATTGTAGGTCTAGGGGCCGCCTAAGAAAATGTCAGTACTCACCGAGTACAATCCTGAATTAATTCAAAAATACCAGCAAGAATTTTATGTACCATAAAATATTCGGGCAACCATTAAGTCTTAATTATTCAAAGCCTAAATTACTTTTGGCGCGAAACGGCTCCGCCATATTTAATTTTGTTGTGAGCAGTTCGTATGCGCGAATATTAAGTTGATTTAATTAATTTTCCTTTGTAATCTGGGTCCAGACGGATGTTTGTTTACAAGCTGCTATTTAAAAGGGCCCAAAGATTATATACTAGTACAATATGAAGGAAAAAATAATAGTTTAAAAAAACTAACGCTTCCATAGAAAACCAAACTAAAAAGTTGAAAATAATGGAAAAAAAGCGTGGGGTGCTTTTTAAGGTATTTTTTTATTGATATCAGGCACCTTAGGCACCAGGATTTAGTTTTTTAAACGATTATTTATTTTCTATTTTTAGGGTGTTTCAAATTTTGAGACGTATGTCAGCGTAGTTTATGACGTATGCCAGCGTAGTTTTCTAAGACATTTTTTTACTGTCCTGGTAACCCTGGCAAGGATGATGGCACAAATTTATGAAATTATTGCATTGTCATCGGTCTTTGACAGGTGTGCAAAGTTTGAATGAAATTTGGTCGTTTAAAGTGGGTCAAAATCGCGCTATAAGGAGTCGGTTACAAACAAACATTCAAAAATACAAGTGAAGCTAATATAAAGCGTGTAAAAAGTAACTTCCTACTAGTGGAAATACATGTTCCAAAAAGTTTGAAACTAGAGAATATTATCTGAAAGCCGTGCTCGTATCGCACAGCTCGCGCTCAATTCAAAGACTTTGAATTGGGTACGTGGCATACGATCATTATTTTTTTAGTTCACGACTTTGGCCTCTAGAAGGCGCCATATTAATGCGATGGCACGTAGCCTATAACCAATAGACGATCAGAACGCTTCCAATGATACCTTGTTTGACTATTATGCGGGAACAGATAAACATACATACATAACGGTCAACAGCATAACCGATCGTTTTGATTCACCGAGTTGGTGCTCGTGTCGCCATGGACTAATTTCGATCTGCTTTGCTTTTTCTCAATGGGATGCAGTTGTATACCAGTATTTTATATGGAGCGCCGCCTATCTGACCTTGTTACGTATCTGCTTAGTGAAAGAAATGGATAAGGCAGATCTGATCGACCTCTCGCGTCCGGCCCTGGTGCGAGCCATGGTACGGAGCGAGAGGGAATGGGAAGCCGTCACCTCCTTCTGCGAAGCAGTAATGCTCGCGAAGGAGGAGGCGGGGCGCGTGAGGGAGTGGCAGTCTCTGCGCCCTCACGTCCCTAGCCGCCGCAGGAGGAGACGCCCCGGGCGTCGGGAGTCAATAGCGGACTCCCGGCCACCGTAGGCGCGAGCTTGCGGGTGGCGAGCAATGGGTAGCTCGCCGCCCGGTAAGGACCAGGCTCGGGTCGACGGCGCGCAGTGTTCCACGCGCGCCTCAAAGAGATGTCAGCAGCAGTGTAGGGGTCTACTAGGACCGATGCCTGCCGGGGTCGCGTGATTGTTCGAAAGAGATACCGTGACCCTGGCACATGGGCAACTGATGGAACACGGGTGGGTTTTAGTCAGTAAAAGTCTGACACGCCCTCCCGCTCCGCCCAGAGCGGGAGAAGTCATTTGATGATTTCCCACCCTGAAAAAAAAAAAAAAAAAAAAAAAGGCAGATCTGATACAATTTATTAAATGAAAAAGAGTAAACTGTCAGAGTAGAACGCTTCAAGAGGGCTTCAGAGTAGACCGGCTTCAGAGTTCAGAGTAGACGGGCTTCAGAGTGTGAACGCTTCAGAGTAGACGCGCTTCAGAGTAGTTTCCCCAGAGTGCGGGTGCTTCAGAGTAGTTTCCCAGAGTGTGGGCGCTTGAGAGTAGTTTCCCAGAGTGCGGGCGCTTCAGAGTAGTTTCCCAGAGTGTGGGCGCTTCAGAGTAGTTTTCGAGAGTCTACAGTCTTCCAGAGTGTGTCCTCCAGAGTGTACGGCCTCCAGAGTGTGGTCCTCTAGAGTGTCATCAGCGGTTCGAACGCCCCTTTTTATACCAAAGTCGTCTTCTCTTTCCAAACATTTTCAAAATATTCAGTTTAGCCATCATCTCATCTGACAAGTGTAGTCGGCCGGGACACATCCATGAGTGTGTGTAGCTGGCCACATGAGTGCGTGTAGCTGGCCACATGAGTGCGTAAAGAATTTTATAAATATAATTTTAAGTTAAGTTATTTAGTAAACAATCGTAATAATTAATAAAATCAAATAGCTAGACATATTGATAAAAATAATTTAAAATTATATAAACCAAAAAGTAGCCATTCATAGACTAAGCAGAACAGTAACTGACAGTTGACAATTTGGCTTGTCACAACATGAAAATTTGAGTTAATATTTTATTTCAGCTATTTTTAAGTTAATAAATCGTATTTAGATCGATTTGTTGAGTGTAGACATATAAATAAAATAAAATAAGTAAAGCATGAAGCGTAAACATAGAAACATATAAAGAGGATGATAAAGAATCATGAATTAAAGTGTAAGTATAGGATGAACGCTATAACCTCCACGATCCAATCACTGGCTAATACGATATACCTACTTTAGTAAAGGTAAGACGGGCTGTCACATTTTCGGGCGTCTGACGAGGTGTAACGACTTTCAAAGATCTACGAATAACAGTCGGGACCAACAGTTTGACGTGCTTTCCGAGGCACGCCTATTTGGCAAACAATTCAGTTTTGTAAAACAGAATCAACCTTATGGCTCACAGTACTCCATAACTACTCTATATCCACACTATCCACACGAATATTATAAATGCAAAAGTAACTCTGTCTGTCTGTCTGTCTGTCTCGCTTTCCTGCTAAAACTACTGAACCGATTTAAATAATAAAATCTACTGTTACATAGAAAAGTGCAAGAAAAATATCTGCTATCCCTTACATTTTTACAGTGTCAGGCTATGAAAATGTAAGGAATAGCATTTTGTTTTTAAATAACGGAACATTCGTTTCACGAGGCGTTCCTTCACTGGAGGGATTAAAATTGCTTACATGGTTGCAGGTGGTGCGCCAATGCCCTGCCAAGCCTGATATTACCCTATTGAAACGACTGCGGACTAGTGTTGCAAAGGACTCGAGTCCTCGAGTCGTAATTTTAAAGACTCGAGTCAATTATGCAAGACTCAGTGTGCTCAATAGGCTCGAAGCCTAGAGTCAAGCACTCGAGTCTTAAAAAGGACTCGAGTCTTAAAAAGGACTCGATTCAAAAAAGGACTCGAGTCTTAAAATTAACTCGAGTCTTAAAGAAAAACTTGGAGCATGAAGATGAAACTTGTAGCTCATCATTCGAAACAACTCGAATAGAAGAATGATAAGTTCTAATGAGTGGTTATGATGTAATTATACGTACAAATAATCTGACGAGTTATTCATAGACTCGAATTAATTTTAAGACTCGAGTCCTTTTTTAAGACTCGAGTCCTTTTTAAGACTCTAGACTCCGACCCTTTTGAGCACACTGAGTCTTGCATAATTGAGTCGAGTCTTTAAAATTACGACTCGAGGACTCGAATCCTTTGCAACACTACTGCGGACCGAATGGTGTCGGAACGCCTCCCACAAGGTAGACCGATGACCTTGTAAAAGTCGTAAGATTCTGCTGGATGCGAGAGCCTCAGGACCGATGAGTGTTGAAATGCTTGAGGGAGGTCTATGTCTAGTTCCATCGCCCCTTATTCGTTAGAACCCGGGATGGCGGTGCGTAGTGCACCATGCATGCCTCTTTGTGAAGTAGGTAACCTTCCTAACGTGAGGGAGGCCCGCAGAGGCGGGTCGGCACCAGTCGGGGATCACGGAAGACGCATTAGATCCCGTGGTCTCCGACGTAGGTGTGGAACGGAACACCGAGGTGGTTTTAGTCAGTAAGAGTCTGATAGACCCCTCCACCCATCACAGGGTGGAGGAAATCCATGAGTATTACCACCTCCAGATGAAAAAAAAAAATAAGGGCCGGTAGTGGACGTTTTTCGGCTGAAAACACAATGATGATGAATATCTATAGGCTAGTCAGAAATACGTTCCTGAACGATGTAACCTCCATACATTTGTCTCCACCATGATAGCCACCATTTTCATGGTTATATACAACTACCTAGCTGCCAATTCAAATAAAACGCGCGCAATCTTTACCTGTATTTAAAAGACTCGTGAAGGAGCATTACTTGTTGTCGTGATCTTGTTTTCATATCTGTCGTAGTCGTATTTTATTTTCTTAGCTTATATATTTAGTATGCATGTATATAAGTATTTATTATACAGGATATATATATGATTATATCTATGTATTTATTATAATAAATTGTATCTGTATTTTACACCAGTGACAACCCCATTTTTATGTCCATGCAATCACTGTCCATACCAAGGTTGCCTGGAAGAGATCGCAGAAAGCGATAAGGCCGCCCATTGTATGTTTTTTTTTTTGTTAAATGTTCTTGTTGTAACGTATTTTCTGGTGTACAATAAAGCATATATAAATAAATAAATAAACTAGCTTCTGCCCGCGACTTCGTCCGCGTTAAATTTCTTGTTACCCCGACCCTTCCCGTCGCGTCAAATCGCCTACCCGTGCGATTTTCTCAGTTTTTGCAACATTTTACATTACTGCTCCGCTCCTCTTGGTCGTAGCGTAATGTTATATAACTTATAACCTTCCTCGATAAATAGGCTATCCAACACAAAAAGATTTTTTAAATTCGGACCGGTAGTTCCTGAGATTAGCGCGTTCAATCAAACAAACTCTTCAGCTTTATAATATTATAAAGTATAGATTAGTCTTTAATGTTCCCACTGCTGGGATACAGGGCTCCTCTCTGTAAGAGGGAGAGGCACGTAATCTACAACACGGGCCCAGCGCAGGCTGGTAGATGTCACATGTTTTCGAATTTTTGGTTCTGGGACATGTAAGCTTACGATGTTTTCCTTCACCGATTTGAGAGCAATGGTGATGAAATAATTTACGCTAAGTAAAACGCCTGCCTGGGTTCGAAACCATGACCTATAACATGTAAGTCGCGGCCGTTACCACTACGCCACCACTGTTTCTATGATAAATGATTTTATTTCTGTAAGTACCTAGGTTAAATATTTTTTTAAGCTAGATGAGGTCGGCGTTTCCTAACTGACTATCTCTGAGAAGAAAGGCCGAAACAAACTCAGAGGTCACAGTCTCTTTTAAAGTCCAGACATAATTTTGTTCACATCATGTGAAGACCATGTAGATTGATGACTGAAATGGTCTTTTGAGGAAAAAACCATACAGATTGAGTGGACCTGTCCCTTCAGTGCAAGAATTTGTCACTAATCCTTTAGCTCAACTCGGAACTTAAGGAGCCCAACGCTTTGACGAACAATACCAAAGAAAGGACATTTGGGTAGGCCGCATCATCTACTCAAACTGCCAGATTATAATCCAAAGTGATACAATGACCCATTGTTCGAAAGAGATACCGTGTCCCTGGCACATGGGCAACTGAAGGAACACGGGTGGGTTTTAGTCAGTAAAAGTCTGACATGCCCTCCCGCTCCGCCCAGAGCGGGAGAAGACATTTGATGATTTCCGATTCAAAAAAAAAAAAAACAAAAAAAAATACAATGACCCACATAGTCCTCAAATTCTCAGTAATTAAAGTAATAATATCTGGTTGACCGAGATTTGCTCGGTATTTTTTGGTAAATTGCGTTTAAAATAATAAGTTTATGTTCAAGTTGATTATCGATAAAGTTGGCCATTGAAAACACGAATAAAACGACATTTTATAAAAATGAATCTTAGCTAGATCGATTTATCGCCCCCGAAACCACTTGTATACTACATGAAAATCGTTGGAGCCGTTTCCGAGATTCAGATTATTTATATATATATATATACAAGAATTGCTCGTTTAAAGATATAAGATAATACTTCATACATATAATGTTATGTAAAAAAAAGAAAAAATGGCATAATATTATTAAAAAATTAAACCGCCGAAAAACTGAAAAGCATAAAATAATAAACCTTAAAATTATGAGTCGGCGCTTTGAGTTATCCTTGTTCATTGATTTTTCAGCGCCGACTCAAAATTTATTTATGGTTTTCAGTTTTTCGGCGGTTTAATTTTTTGTTAAAAAGTTTTTATTTTATATTTTTTGTGGCTTTAATGTACTAATAATACTTGTCATGGTATACCCTATCCAACACAAAAAGCATTATCAAAATCAGACTACTCTGTAAAAAGTTATGCGTGTTTATAGATTACAATCAGTGAGTTAACAATCAATCATCCCCTGTTTTCCGACCCTTAGGGTTCGATTTTGTTTTCTAAATTTATATGGACCACTTTGGGAATATACCCTTTCCAATAGAAGAAGAATTGTCACAATCGGACCACTATGTAAAAAGTTATGCGTGGTCATACATTAAAAAAAAAATATACGCGTCGAATTGAGAACCTCCTCCGTTTTTTTCGTCGGTTGAAAAAAAAAACAAATTCAGTGTGCATTTATTGTATGTTTATCGATCATCATTAAGTTAACGTAAATGTATAACGTCTGTTCTTAATCGATCCTTAACCGCAGATGTAACATAACTTAAGTAATAGCGGTTTAATTGATAACTTGAATTAATTTCAAGTTACTCTAACTATCACAGCTGATGTCACGAGAAGTTTCTGACACGGTGACGTGATGGGTATTAAGTTTGAATTGATGGTGTCAACGACAAATGTCTATGTGTAAATTATTTCATCACCGCTGTTCTCAAAACGGTGAAAGGAAACATCTTGAAAAAATCATCAAATGACTTCTTCCGCTCTGGGCGGTGCGTGAGGCCGTGTCAGGCCTTTACTGATTAAAACCCACCCGTGTCCCTTCACTTGCCTGTGCCAGAAACACGTAGGTATCTCAATACTTAAAAGAAGGCCTCTGAAAATTACTTGTTCAAACCTGTTGACTTATAAACTTATTAAAACCTATAAAGGTAGACTAAAATTTCTCAGAACGACTTAACATTAACACGTTAACTGCCACGGCTAAAACTCAGAAAAAATTACTTAGTGTTATTTCACTTTAAATAGATTATTTATTCCATAAATACATTATTTATTCCAAAAACATGGTCGCCAGGCAGCAACGACATGTTCGGATTTTGTATGTGTTGTCGGTCATATAGTTCGACAAGGCCTGAATGGAACAAAACGTGTTGGACACATAGCCCGGTAGTTAACTTGTTAAATCCTAACCTTTCCAATTAATGTGCCGTGCTAAATGTAAGCTAGCATTAGAAAGGCGTTCACCGCAACTGTAATACTCACGACTAGAACTCACGACTTTACGAACAGCAACGGTAGTCTTGTACATACTGAACTATAGTACCTAAGTGTACTACAGTTTGCTCAGTTTGTTTTGTATGGTGTAGAAAGTAAAGAATAACACAATCCCATTTCTTCCCGTGTGGGTGTCGTAAGAGTCGACTAAGGGATATACTAGAGAATGGGCAGCAGCGTTTTCTAAGCATTTATCACCATACTACGATCGCCAAAACGCCTGCCAAGCGTGGCGATTATGGCAAACCCTTTTTCGACTGGGTTTGTTTTTATTGCATCCAGCGGATTCCTGTGAACTTCATCAGGTCATCAGTCCATCCTGAAGGAGGGCTTCAACGCTACGTCTTCCGGTACGTGGTCGACACACCAGAATCTTGGTGCCTAAGATAAAACAAAGAGGAGGGAACAGCGATGCCCGTTTGTGGCCTAGTTGAAATTCAGACATCTATACTAATATTATAAAGCTGAAGAGTTTGTTTGTTTGGTTGAACGCGGTAATCTCAGGAACTACTGGTCCGAATTGAAAAAATCTTTTTGTGTTGGATGCCTACTTATTGAGGAAAGCTATAGATTACATAACATCACGCTATGATAAAAAAAAAGCGGAGCAGCAACGAAAAATGACGAAAACTGGCAGGCAATTCGATACGACGGGAAAGGTCAGGGGAGCAAAAATTTGACGCGGCCGAAGTCGCGGACAGAAGCTAGTATATTATAAAAAAAATGATTAACACCATATTAGGTAATTACCATCCAGAATTATTAAATAAGGATGGGTCAGTCCACTTTTAGGTATAAGTACCTAAAGGCGCGTAAAACCACTTTTTACGCCATTAAATCCTTATTCTGACATTTGTCAGTCTTATTCATAAACGCCTCTTAAATTTTAATCAATTGCTAAGCAACTGATTAGTGAAATTCTTATTCATAAACGCTATTTAGCGCTAAGTAGTCGCTAACCATTTGATTAAAAACTGTCAAAGTTAAACACCACTGGTAGCTTGTTACGGCGAGGTTGCAGTACTTTTTAACTTTTTCAAACCTCTGTAAATCTTGCAAAATGACAATATTCCGTAAAAACAAAAATAGTTTTGGAAAATTGATTATATTGTCCAGGGTTGTGTGAAGATAGAAACGTGAATTAAAACAATTGACTCGATAAAAAAAAATCATAAAGATAACACTAAATCACTATTTTAAACGTGTGCCCTGAAGAGATTCCATCATCAAACCATGTAAAATGTATACCAAAAGATAGGGCTTATTGTTTTTAAGGGTTTGGTGACAACACATTTTATAATTTCCACGAAACAAATTTACACGAAATCTAGCAGTGCAAGCGCTCGTAACGACCGGCCAGTGTACGCCGAGACGTCTTCGAGGTTGGACGCACGCCGTTTGTTCCACAGACTTCCCCCCTCGCTTGCGCTTTGTAATAGATAAACAATTTAATAAAAACTTGTGTTGGTTTGTAACAAAAATGGGTAATAAAAAGAATAAAAGGATATACAGAAAGTTGAAAACTAAGGTATATTGAAAATTCGTACTTGACTCGTACCTACGTAATTTCTAATAACTTACTGTAAATAAATAATTAAGTAGATAATCTACTTATTTACGGTAAATAATTTCGTTTTATAACGTTCAGTTCCAAACATTATTTACCTACAATCATTGCTTAGACGCGCCACAATATAAAAAAGTACAGTAGGTAAAGATTTACTGAACAGATTGAATTTGTTCAAACTATTTTATGGTTGCTCAATAACTTTAAATATCGTATAGTAAAATAATTGATATTAAAAAATCTAGGTAATTATACCGAGATTTTTCAAAGTCAATTATTATACTATACGATATAATATAAATAAACGTCGTTTCACGTCATTAAAATTATCTAACGACGTAAAATGTATCAGATTACATGAAGTTTATTTTGCAGCGCTTCAATGGGAACAAAAAAGCCATGGGTAGTTGTCACTCCTTAGATAAATTTGAATGCAATATGCGAAAGTCCCACATAAGTACTTTAACTTTATTACTAGTGGTTCGCCTAGAACTGAGACCTCACAATGCATGTTCTGATTTTTCCATCTTTGCATAGTTACTAAAAGTGTATGACGTCAAAAAACAAAACATAATTTACACATGTACAAAAACATTACAACAGTTACAGTTTCAATTAATCTTCGTTTTGTTTGAGGAGTGGTTGAGTCAAATACAATTTTTAAGTTTGAATCTGAGCATAATCGGTCGCAGGGGTAACGATCTAAGAGGGGATCGAAAAAATTAATATAAGAAAGTATAATGTTCGAGTGAGTCAAAAGAAAGGCCTTCATTTGTAATAAGTTAACGAAGTAATCAACGAAATACATTTGCAACTTCCAGCGCCATCTAGTCACATGGTCTCTGTTCAAACGAACTACTAGTCACAGTGAGTTCACCATAATTTAATAGATACATTCTCTCGTACTATGTTATGTATGATAAGTAAATAACGAATGTATCTGTATTTTGATATATTTTAAATGAACAAGGAAATATTCCACATACGATATTGCATAATATAGTCCCAGACATTAAAGTTTCCCTTACACTTTCTGTGACTATGTGTTGTGATAATGCGTTTCTTTCGTAGGTTGTTTTCTAATAAAGTTATCGTTATTATAATAGACCAGCCGACCTACCCCAATTCGCAAGGGTTATTCTCGGTAATATATCCCAAATAATCATAAATATTTCTCTAAACATTCCTCTTGGAATAATCGATTGAATGGTAAAAATTCGAATAAAATCTGTTTGAGATTTACATTATTATGTATTTTGTGCATAATACTTTATAATTATCGATTTATTATAGAAGCCACAAAATTTAAGCAAATAAAATTATTATATTACCTACTGCCATTTTTTTCAGCGATCTGAGTTTTTAATATTTTTGATATATTAAATTCGCTTGTTTTAGGACCGATTGAGACGATTCTTTGTTTGTTGAGGTACAACGCAGATGAAAAAAGGGTTGCTTGTAGGCGAACTATAGACGCGAATTATTTCTTACGTCAATTGCAAGAGAAAGTATAGCACAACGCGTTGTTTGAATGTAAAAAAGGCATTTTTAAATAATGGGCGAAAGAAAATTTGGGCTCATGGCAAAATTCAAGCTCCAATCCAACATGTGCCAAGAAATTGTGTCAGTCAGTTCAGAAAATGTTGCTGATACTGAAGAGAAAAAGTCTTTGGACTCAAACATAGAGGCTACGACTGGCACCATAGCTACAGGCATCGGGCATTCCTAGTTCGAAAAACTGTTTTTTGCAATCGACATTCCCATTTTCTCCATCCATGCGCTACAAACAAAGTTTAAGAAATTAATAAAAGAGAATCACAAAAAAAATCTCTAACGTCAATTTAAAGGAAACCAGTATACTTTACCTTCTGCATTTACGCTGCATTGTGGCATGTTCAAACGCTTGCATCGGCTAGCTGCCGGGCGCTCGCTCGCTGCGTCTATACGCTCGATACATACCTATTATGCCGGGGGTGAGGAAGCGTTTTCATGCCTACACACCGCACTACAAGAGGGCTTTAAGAGGATGCTAAGAGGCAAGATGGCGGATTTTATTTGAATCAGCTGGTCGGTTCAATAGGATTATTGTGTGTTTCAAGGTTATTTTGTCCCTAATATCTAATTATGCCCTAGTAAATATTGATTTCAACAATATTTACGGGATTTCGGAATAGTACAGGAGAATTCAATAATTTTGAAACGCTACGCGCCGACGGGAAATAGACGGAGGAAGACCTACAAGGCTTGTTTACATCTGCGATGAGAATAAGTCCATATTAGATACATATTCTTCATGAGAAGTAAACGTGATAAAGGATTTTAGGGAAAGCTCAAACAAGAGGAGGCTCAGTAGGTTTTAGGCCCCTCACATTCTTTGACGCCAGTTCTAAGGCACAGAACTGAAGAAAAGCCATGTTGTGGCAGTCTTGCTCAAATAACAAGAGACATTTCATAAGCAACAATTCTATCTATCTAATCTAAGTAGCCTATATTGTCCCACTGCAGGGCAAAGGCCTCCCTCTCCCTTTTCCAAACATTTCTGTCTTTGCTAGTGTTAGCCAGCGCATGAGATGGACAAGATCTATCAATGAGAATGTCATGCGCTCATACTATGGGGCTACAGAGGGGGAGAAACAATCTGACCGCGTACTGTGTTCGGATGCTCTCTCTTTTTCAGGTGCTTGAGCCAACCATCAACGTTTCAACCCAACGACTATCGGATCAGGTGCCGGTCATCCAGCATAATCATATGTTGGATGACACTGCACTTGATCGCCTACGAAATGAAATGCAGAGTAGCCATGTTAGTTAGCCAAGCAACAATTACGTTTATTTTAATAAAGCTACATTTTTGTTATAAATTCATATTTTTGATTTCCAATAATTCTTCCTCCGTAACATATGTATGGGTGTTATTCTATTCTCATGCCACTCTCATTCCTCATCTTATTCACGTAGCATGATCTGCGCCCTCGCCGTCTTTCCGAGGTTATATAGTATTGGTGCTTCGTCAAACTTTCAACTGTAAACAAGATTTTTTAATTTTATTAAAATACACAGAAACCCCAGTGCATAAGCCATAGGAAGTAATATAGAATAGACACAAGTACCTATGTTTTTAAAAGAGTATATTCATGGAAACAAGCTTATGGGACATGCAAATACATAGTTATAATTGTATTATCGGCTACGGCTTTTTAACATTAATTTGGTCAGTTTAAGGTTAGCGGATATAAAATCAGAAATAAATACCTGTATCTTCCAGTCTTTCGAGCTAATTACATTGTAGTTTACCATCGGAAAAACAATGAAATAATTATAATATAAACGTCTTAAATTATTTTTTTTTTTCGCTTTTGGCAATTGAGCCGATGTCGACTATTCTGCCAGAGTCACGTTTAGACAGTAGCGTAGCGCAAACTGACGCAAACTGTCGACTTTGTACTTTGTGTTAAATTATTTTATTCAAATTGAAAATATCCGATGACATTGTTGACTTTGGTCTGTCAAAGGTACCACAGATACAAATACCGTGGTTTTGACAACTTTACACTTTTAATTCGGTTTTTTAGTCAACTATATTGATTATAATCTGTGCTGCACGCATAATTTCCCCTCTATTTCGTGTCGTAACTAATCATCTGCTAACTAGCGTTTATGAATAAAGAAAAGTTAATCATTACTTAAGAGCTAACCATTTGCTTTACTAAACAGTGGCTAATCAGTGATTAGCGAGATTTTTATGAATAAGGCTGTAGCTGACAAAACATAGAGCACTTAACACTATTTACCATAAGATCTTATAATGTAATAACCTATGTGTGACAAATAAAGAATTATTCTGATTCTGAGTCTCGGTAAGTCTAGTCATTATTTATTCACACAAGGCATTTGAAAACCGCTCCCAATCCAAGCTGTCTTTAAAAACAGTTTGTATTTATTCTGAAACTGAAAACTTTTGTGTGGGCATCGCAAAATCAGATTATGTTCGATAATCCGGAAAGTCGGCAGGCACCGTGCCTACCTACCCCCGTAATCCGTTTAGTGTAGCTCGGGGAATACAGGGGTGCTGTATGAAGTTTTAGGAAAATATTGGTTTAACCAAATGGGTTTTCTGTGATGCATTTTGCTTTAATTCTAGTTGGATTCCAGGTTAAACTAACTAGAGAGACCTCCACAGCGAAAATGTTTGTGATGTTTTTTTGTTTAGAACGTCCTGTTCTTTTCATTTCGATTGTACTCTTCCTATTTTTTTTCTTTATTTTTTTGTTTGAGCCTAGTAGGTGCCTACGTTGATCGGTGGATTTCTTTAAGCCATCCAAGGTGCAGCTGAACGAGGATTTAGGACACTCCAGCAAATGGGATATAGTCTGATCAGAAGCTCCGCACTCTGGGTCAATTGTGCCCCACTTCCACCCAATTGTATTTACAGCGGCCTCATTATTTAGAACTTTTTCGTTTCGCTTGACATTTGACATCTCTGCTAAAATATTAGGAGACAGACTGTAGTGTCTTCAACGTAGGATAACCAAATATATTTGTCCACCGAAGTTAGGCCATTTTTTTTTTCAATTAGTGTCTGTTATTCCATAGCTGGGTAAGGTCTTCCGCATATGTTTACACTTTTATTTATGCTGTGCCTTGTCCGTCCAATCGGTTAAGAACAGACCTAATTGTCACGCCAGCGTTTCTTCACCACCAACCAGTGATCGGAGTAGGTAGATTGAAATGGGATCAATAAACTGGCACGTATATATTAGTATGGATATGCCTCCGGGATTCCGGGATTTTGAAATTAATTTTGAATGTTGTTATGTGTAGAATCAATACTTTCTATACTAATATATACTAATATTAATATTATAAAACTGAAGAGTTTGTTTGTTTGTTTGATTGAACGCGCTAATCTCAAGAACTACTGGTCGGAATTGAAAAAATATTTTTGTGTTGGGTAGCCCATTTATTGAGAAAGGCTATAGACTATATAACATCACGCTACGCTCAAAAGTAGCGGAGCAGCAAACGAAAAATGGACGAAAACTGGCAGGTAATTCGATGCGACGGGAAGGGGAGCGAAAATTTGACGCGGACGAAGTCGCGGGCCGAAGCTATAAAGAATACATCAATTTGAATAAGAAATGTTTAACCCTTTTGCTGTCTTTTTAATAGTACGTAGGTGATCGGCCTTCTACAGTAAGAAAAAAAAAAACAATTTTAAATGTTTATCTATCGCATTCTATAAATTTCTAATGTAGTACCTAGTTTAAAAGTCCTTACTTTCACAATATTTGATTCAATCCCGTAAGTACCAAAATGAAATCTCGGAAAAAGTCCTATCCATGTTGTGATTTCTATAACTATTCATGATGAGAGTACGTAAAATCAATCTACCTAATCCAATCACTGGTGATAACGCACTTCTTCAGGCACCCATTTTGTAGAGATTTTGGTCCATCTCTCGCGTCCATCTGGCCCGTCTGGACGGATCCTATAGGTGTGACCAGTCTGCCGACATCGGTGATCCCTGTCTTGGAGCGTATAGTGATGTTGCGGGATTGATCGGTGAGTTCAATTTTTAAGATTCCTCCATCGCTCGTTGGCCTTGAAATTGGACCAACTACTTAACATAGATTTCGTGTGGTGCCGGACGTAAAAAATAGCACCACCCAATTTCTTCCCGTGGTTGTCGTAAAAGGCGACTAAGGGACTTAATAGAGAATGTGCAGCAGCGTTCTCTATGCATTTTACCACCATACTGCGATCGCCAACCAAAGCGTGGCGTTTATGGAAAATCGCTTCAAATTGGGGGAGGCCTATGTCCAGCAGTGGACGTATTTTGGGTATAAGGATGATGTTAACTTAACATAATAATTTTGTATTATTGCATCATAGTTCTACGTTACTAACTAGGATGCTTTGATACTTTGGTGGGCTAGGTCCATGACATTACATTTATATTCATAGCATTTTAAATATTTAATAATATTTAAAATCAAACCCTTCGTCAACCCTATTCGGTGGGGTGTTTAACCAAAGTTAAATATTTACAGACGGCCACGTTCGACAGAATTATTTATGGCCAATAAGCCCCAAAACCGTGAATTTTCAAACATTTGTTCTATACTGACTATTCGAAAGGGATGAAGGGAATTACGGTGCCCTTCGATCGATAGTTTAAAACAAAAGAAGATGGACGAACAAAACGGCAATAACTGGATTTAAACGTCATAGTTGGATTATTTCGATATTTCAGGGAATACGAAGTTGGATAGTATTATTGTGTATAGGATGAATAAATGGAACTATAATACATAATTATGTATGTACAGGTATATAAAGATAATCTAAATTATGTCAGTATATTTTGCAGAAAAAATAATAGATAAATAAGAGAAATATTAGTATGTTATTCGCTATCTCCTGACTATGATATATGTAAGTTGACATGCGTTGCCACGATAACAATTAATTGATCTCCTAAAACAGTAGTTCCTCTCTCCTATCCATTTTCTGTGCCCTACAGAGTCCATAAGGGATCCCTTCTTTACACATAATGTTATTTTTCATTCCATAATTTGTTTTGCATAAATTTAATTCGCATAATGTTACTAGGCCTTAAGACTGACATAGTGACAGAAACGAATCGCTGCAAAACCGACTCCACGAAGTCTTGTCTGCCCTACCCCTAAAGTGTTATTTAAAACCGCGTAGGTGCTGAGGGGCGAGGCGGCCCGCGAGCTGAGGAGCCGGTGGTTTTAAGGGTCGCCGCCGAGGCCTGACGCGAGCGTATCATCGTAGATGTGTTTTACGCTCATCAGCATGCGTAGCATGACCACCGTAGAAATGGGTTTTGACGACAGAAGAATAGACAAAATTACAGATTATAGAAAGATTAAAGACATATTAAAGATTGTAGAAAGATTTGTACCGTTTTTTGCTGGCTATATAGATAGAATTGTGGTGCTAACACCACAATTCTGTCTCTATCCTACCAAGAATAGACAAAGTTCTTTCTATGGTGGTCATACTACGCGTGCTGCGGCGTATAACACAACTGCGACGATAAGCTCGCGTGGAACCGCCGGAACCCTGCAGCGCGCGCCGGAGCCGTGACAGAAAGCATGCCTGCTGCAGCATGTTGCATGCTTACTTGCATGTTTGCTAGCATGCTGCATGCTTGCTGCATGTATGGTGTATGCTTGTTTACATGTTTTCATGAGGCATGCTTGTTGCACGCATGGTGTATGCTTGTTTACATGCTTCTTATAGGTAAAAAAAAAAACTTTTGTTCACAATCAATTATGTTGGGACTTGGGGAAATCGGGATTCACCCTTTACAACAAATATGTGCTTCAGGAGATACAGTTTTTTACAATCGTCGAAATAAAGTAAATAAATTATACTTTATAATGTTATGTTAAATCATTATTTTAATTAGAGAAATTATGCTTAAAAAGTTAAGCGTAAATAATGTTATGCGAAAATATAATTAGGAGAAACAAAAGTATGCCACGTTAAAGTAAGTCTTTAAATTTTATGCAAATGGATACGGAGCCGGTCCATAACGATCTAAAAAAAAGTACTCATTGTAGTCTCCTTAAGGCTAATTAATAATAGAAACAGCCTATAAAAGTATTTCACAAGTAATTCTAGTTTTATGAACTTTGCAATCGTAACGCTCCGCTCGTGTGAATAAGCTATATGTCTACGCAGGTGCAGGTACAAGTCAATGTCTTTATACCGGGAGGCATTGAATGGTGCAAATTTATTAGCGATAAAGAAAATTAATCGACAACTTGTGATTTAAAAACCGTATTTTTAAATAACTTAAATATAATAAAAATTAAATGTTTTTTAGTCTCTATTAATATTATATCATTCTTATTATGAAATAAATGTAAAGACAGATTTATTTGTGTTTAAAAGAAAACGTGTGGGGTCTGGCGATCCCCGTCAGGCACAAACTTCCTTCTCACGTATGATTTAAAACAAAAATAATGTTTTCGCATCTACCATTTGGAATTTACATTTCTATTAAAAACTAAAGTCGCATAGAGGCGGCATAACATGTATGAACGATTTTTCATATGATGATTTCTACCAGTCAACTTCTACAGCAAGATGCGTTGGAGAACTTCGTTAATATAACACTTTACTACTTTACAAACACTAAAAGTGACAACTCTAACGCTCCAATGGACCGTAGGTAATATATTATTTCCACAAATAAGGCTAGGTTCCATACTGGTACCGATTCCCTTGTTCACAAACTAAACTAAATTTAAGTTCAGTGCATCTCTTTCTTTGTATTTCATTAAGAAGAGGACAAAAGATAAATTTTAGTTTAGTCCTGTCAAATTAATCAGCGCTTGACGTAAATTGACGTAATTTTAGTAGGCAAGTTTTTTAATCTCGTCTAAACTTGTATGGAGTAGTGACAGGCGCTGATTAATTTGACAGGACTAAACTAAAATTTATCTTCTGTCCTTTCCTTAATGAAATAGAAAGAAAAAGATGCACTGAACTTAAATTTAGTTTAGTTTGTGAACAAGGGAATCGGTACCATTGTCTATATTTATACTGTGACACAGGAAGTCTATAGGAACTTAGTAGACTTTGGAAGGGTGGCAGGTGCAGAAACAAACAAGAGCATTCAGTAATTGATGTTGAGGTAGGAAGGTACCACTTACTTAGTTGTCCATTATACTTGTTGTTTCTCTTATTTATAGCCTTTGTTACGTCGGATTTCCAGTTGTTTGCAAGATACACCGATGATACATATAGCGGGACAGATCTGGAAGGTAAATCGTAAAACGAAAACATATTTTTGTTCGATAAGTTTCATACACATGCTTATTGCTCGCATACTTAAAACTTCTCCATATATTTCTTGTGATATAATTCCAAAGTGACATCATAAATAACTTGTTTGGT
The DNA here is from genome assembly GCA_932294355.1 of Aporophyla lueneburgensis. Lineage (NCBI taxonomy): Eukaryota > Metazoa > Arthropoda > Insecta > Lepidoptera > Noctuidae > Aporophyla > Aporophyla lueneburgensis. Next base: position 5,416,297 of record OW028737.1, read on the forward strand.
AAGGTTCCAGAATATTTATTTTTCTCTGTAAATATGCTTATTGCTCAATATCAATATATCAATTACTTATATGTAAATAATTAGTTAGTTCCTTATCGAAATGTATATGACATTTCACATATGTATAATCCGAAATGCAGGTTTGTTTTAAAATTAACAATAGAACTAAAATCTCTATGGAATACATAGAAGCAAGTGGCATTATTGTCATTACGGGCAAAACCTGAAGAAGGCTGGGACAGGAACGTGGGGATTGGCACAAGAAAAGAAAGCTTATGCCCAGCAGTGGGTGAAATTAAGTTGTGGGTGTTGAAGATGATAAGTAAGTACCTACTTTAATAAGATGAAAAATGAAACAAATACCTAACTAACCTGTGACGCATGGACCTAGTAACCCTAGTCCGTCCCTGTTTAGCGTGAATTATTAAATCCCTTTTAGGATTTATATCTTCTTTACGTGAACTATAAAGTCCAACCTTAAGTATCAACTCAAGAGTATTAACAAACTCATAAACTTAGTTGAGGACAAGATACTTTTAGATATGGGCTTATCAACTGCTAATGGTGAGCTTGAGAAATAATAAAAGTTCCAACTAGTGACGTTTTTCGATCTATTTCCACTAAGGGAGAAGCCAGAATACCTAGCCTTCGAATTTTAAAATTTCTTACGTTTTTGGCAATTAGCAAGTCAACGTGCGGTAGTATTTGGATTAAAACGTGATTCAAAAAGATATTTTTGTGATTACCTACAATAAAATTTGATTTAACTTTTTAATCATGCATTTCCATTTCAATAGCTATTGTAGAAATGGGCCTTGGTGATGAAAGTATTGACGCCTGCACAAATTGTTAAAGCAATCTGACGCGTTGCCGTGTCACTTGTCTTGTGTTTTTAACCCCCGACGCAAAAAGAGGGGTGTTATAAGTTTGACGTGTCTGTCTGTCTGTCTGTCTGTGTGTCTGTCTGTCTGTGGCATCATAGCTCCCAAACGGATGATGCGATTTCAATAAAAAAAAAATATGTATTAAAGGTGACTTATCTGCGAGTGTTCTTAGACATGTTTGATGAAAATCGGTTGAGCCGTTTAAAAGTTGTGGGGGGTAAAAAACAAAAAAACAAAAAACGTCGCGTTGGGGGACCGCTCCGCGAGTGCAGACGTCGTTGACTGCTTATGTAGGTAATAAGACTATTGGTAATTAAATTGTTAGGTTTGAAGCGGTCCCCCAACGCGGCGTATTTTTTTTTTAATTTTTAATACATTCTTAGGTACTTTAAGATTCAGTTATTTTTTATTATTTTTTACTTTTTAAAGGGAAATTAGGTTTTTGTGTCGGGGGTTTTTTAAATTTTAAATTTTTTTTTTTTTTTATCTGTCATCTAGCGCTAACATTATCCGATACCTACTCTTGTAACTGTGTAACATAATCTTTAAAAATAAAGTTCTTGAAAGTTGCCTTTGTTATCATTTCAACACTTGGTCCAATCCAATCAAAGCACAAACAAAACTATAAAAAAGAAGTTTCGATTGTACAGAGCTCTGTACAGTCTAAAGTCACCACATTGCGTCTCATTCAAAACTCAACCCCCAGGGTCATCCCCGCCGTCATTTCTGTCCGTATTGCGGCATGCTCAAAATTAAAAACATCCCGCTCTACAGAGTTTTGTTTCGCTCGAAACTTTCATAATTTCCCCATTCGAGTGTCTGACGAGTACCCGAGATGTGAGAATCAAGATGGAGGCTTCTAGAAATCGCTTTATATTTCTAACAGTTCCCAAGTTCTTGACTGGAAATAAAACTCGATGTGACTGGGAAGTTTTCATGCCTTCCTAGTCTACGTGAGAGCATAGAATAACCTAGGTACTGCTTAGTCAAACAATCTGTTTGACTAAGTCAGTCCTAATGATTCCTTAACTAATCAATGTGCCTTTTCCCAGCTACAGTGGCCTTCAAAACTTTGTATGTAACTATCACATTTTTAAAATTGCAATAACTTTTAGTAAAGTTCAAACATTAAAAAAAAAAATTGTAAAATACGCAAGATAAATTTTGGAAATCAAAAAGGTTACTTACAAAGACAATTAACAAAAAAAACTCTATAGTCGATAACCTTCTTTGAAGGAATGGTCGAAAAATTTTTGTAAAGAAAACCCCCGATACAAAAACCTAATTTTCCTTTAAAAAGTAAAAAAATAATTAAAAAAAACTCAATTTTAAAGCAAGTACCTAAGTATGTATTAATAATTCAAAAAAAAATACGTCGCGTTGGGGGACCGCTCATAACTGAATTACCATACAGCCATTACTAAGGATATGTTCTTTAGAATAAACATTGCTGTAGGTGTACCTACCTGTACCTACTTAATCTGCTGTAAAAAAGTACCATGAAAACATAGATGTAGGGCTTGAAGTGACCTGTCATTCCATCCGATGCTAGGGATTGATACTAGCGACAGCTCAGTTCAAGGGGTCCACCCTTTATGGCAGAATTTTTTTCGTCATAATATTATTTTGCATAACAGCGGATGGCATAAACTTCATTTCACAGAAAATCGTTTGGCATACACTCATTTATCATACATTCACAACGGATAATTTTATAAGTCAGAATCATCTTTAGGCATAAATTTTATTCCATAATAATTAAAGAGTAGAACCATCATATCGCAGAAAGTTCGCAGTCAGAATCGTCTCTTGCCATAATTTCATATCGATACTCATTAAAAGGCACAACTATCATATCTCAGAAACTTTAAACTTAGAATCATCTTTTGGCATACATTTCATAATTATCGAAGAAGCATGCAGCATGCAAACAAGCATGCAGCATGCAAGCAAGCATACAGCATGCAAGCAACCAAGCATACAGCATGCAAGCAACCAAGCATGCAACATGCAAGCAAGCATGCAGCAAGCAAGCATGCAAGCAAGCATGCAGCATGTAAGCAAGCATGCAGCATGCAAGCAAGCTTACAGCATGCAGGCGAGCATGCAACATGCAGCATGTATGGTTTCTGTCACGGCTTCGGCGCTGCGGGGCTCCGGCGGTCCCACGCGAGCTCATCGTCGCAGATGGTTTTACGCTCACCACCGCGGCTTCGGCTTGCCTCAGCCGTGGCGGTGACCGTCAAAACCACCTGCTCCTCAGCTCGCGGGCCGCCTCGCCACTCCGCGCCTACGCGGGCTTAAATTACACTCTAGGGGTAGGGCAGACAAGACTACGTGGAGTCGGTTCTGCAGCGATTCGTTTCTGTCAATAATTTTTATAGCACAACATATACTGACTTTTTGAGACACTATTTCATTTTATTTAAGGTTAAAATGCAATTTAATAGAAATGAAAATATGCCTAACAAAATTATTCTAAATGAAATTCTGCCATCTTCATAGTATGCCAAGTGAAATTATGCCAAATAATCATTGCTCTAAACAAATGTTATGCTAAACGAAATTATGCGGAATTTTAAGTCTGCCAAAGGTAATTATGCGAAATAAAATTCTGCCATCTTAAAAGTATGCCAGCGTAAAGCATATAAACATTCGGCCAAACATTCGTTTAAATAAGATTATGCCAAGTGTGTTATGCCAAATAAAATTCGGAGCATCAAGTTTCTGCCAGATAGAGGGAACCCCAGTTTAAGCACACTTTACCACATTTTCACGGTACAGATTATCACAAAATAGATAGTGGGCTAAAAAGAGTGTACTACGTGAGCTCGACAAAATGGATGTGCGAATAACACTTGTGCGACAAAACTATACTGCGACTCACTATACTCGAATGCACGCTTGTGTGACACACTGAATCTAATCGTTTCTGGTCTGGTCGTAAGAGGTCACAGTTTTAACCTAACATAACCGAGTGTACTACGTGAGCTCGAGTGTGTCGCACAAGCGTGCATTCGAACTATGGTGAGTCGCAGTACAGTTTTGTCGCACAAGTGTTATTTGCACATCCATTTGTCGAGCTCACGTGGTACACCCGGCTAAAAATGAAATTTCACACGCATTTTAATTTAATTGCGTTACTTTTCCTATGTATATATTTAATATATTATTTATATTTAATATTACTTATAATAAGTAGTTCTTTAAGAATGTATTTCTTGTGCTCTTAGTGCTTATAAGTATTTTAAGAACTTCATCATTTCCCTCTTCTTCCAACAAAAAACTAGTTTCGTTTCATTCACGATGAGAACACATTCAAAAATATCTGCCAATATCCTGAGTACTCTAATTTTATTTTTATTTTTTACTAAGTGCACTAAAATTTCAACAAGCAGCTTTAAAACTAAACCGTGAATGAAATGATATGATCATAAAGAAAAAACTCATAACTTATTTGTTATTACGAATAAAAGTAAGATCAGCATAACAATTAATTGAGACAGTTATGAAGACTTTAAACCAGGTAGAATATCCTGAAACTGTCCATCTTAATTATTTACGCCGTAGCCCGTAAAAGAAGTATGCTAACGAGTAGCGCTGTAGCCGCGGAAAAATTAATATTCTTGCTAGGTACAGTACGGTGGAAGAACCGTAGAGGTGGTACATTTATGTTTAGTCGATTACGGCAAAGCAAAGAGGAGGGTTATGATTTTTGATCAGTATGTGGGTATGTATGTATGTATGCTTGTAACTTTTAAACTCCTTCGCATACTTTAACAAATGAGGTACCAGCGATAGCTGGAAGTGTTCAGATCGTCCGCTTGTTCTTGTTGAATATGGCGGCCTCTAGAAGACCTTCAATGAAGAAATTTCAAGACAAAACTAATGATTTTTAACCCCCGACGCAAAAAGAGGGGTGTTATAAGTTTGACGTGTCTGTCTGTCTGTCTGTCTGTCTGTCTGTGTGTCTGTCTGTCTGTGGCATCATAGCTCCCGAACGGATGAAGCGATTTCAATAAAAAATAATTGTATTACAGGTGACTTATGTGCGAGTGTTTTTAGATATGTTTGATGAAAATCAGTCGAGCCGTTTAAAAGTTGTGGGGGAGAAAGTGGGGAAGGGTAACCGAATGTCAGCAAATATACTCGACTGGGGTCTCAAATGAAAGCGCACTGAAAGAGAATACTGATGAATTAATCGAGAGTGTTCTTAGCTTCGTTTGATTCTACATTATAATAAGTATGTACCTATAAAAAGTATAAAATAAAAAAATTAATTAAAAATTTAAAAAAACCCCGACACAAAAACCTAATTTCCCTTTAAAAAGTAAAAAATAATTAAAAAAACTCAATCTTAAAGTAAGTACAGACGCCAACACATCAAGCTACTACAATCTGTCAGATTTCTTTGATAGATTTTCGACTTTATTTCTAGAGCATTAGGTTCAAGGTTCATTGGGAAAAATTGACAGTTTCGGGTAGCTTGACCTGGTGGTGTCTGTACCTAAGTATGTATTAATAATTCAAAAAAAAAATACGTCGCGTTGGGGGACCGCTCCGCGAGGGCAGCCGTTGACGGTCGTATCCTAAATGCAATATTGTGAAGTAATTTTATAAAAGTTTTCTTTTCTTCATTATTTAGGTAATAGAGTATTTGCAAATAAATTGTTAGTTCTAGTGCCTATACAACATACTCATATGAAGGATTTTCACATATCAACGTAAACATCAAAAGGGATGAAACCTAATACCCCTCTAGTTATAAAATGAGTAAACATTCAAGAGTACTTTGGAATTCCACAGTGCCATATTAGATTTCTCGTTATAAAAGAATCTCCTGTTCAATACGTTATTTAATCATCTCTCTTCCTAGCAGGAAATCTTCAAGCAAATAAAAAACGGAAATTAAATACGGCACAATGTTACATTGTTCTTGCGATAAAGTTTCGAAGAATCAAGTTGAACAGTCGGTTCATTCTCAAAAAATTCGTCTGAAAACTTAAGCGAAGTTAACTGTCATCCCACCATATACTAGGGTTGACACTGTTGACAGCTCACTTCTGAATTAACAAATTACCATTACTAATGAGACTTTCATTAGAATACATATTGCATTATGTACCTACCTGTACTTTAAGGGCATTTCACATACAATTCCTGCTGTTAAAATCTTACCGTAATAACTGAGCGGAGACCTTGAACTGAGCTGTCATTAAATTTGATGCTAGGGATCGTCACTGTTGACGGCTTAGTTCATCTTATTTCACTTTTCACTGTGAGACTCTTACAGAATATAAAGGCTGTTCTATCGACACACCTACTTTCCTGCTTGATAAATTCGCTGTTTACTAAAACAAGACAAATATTCACCTAATTTTTTTCGTCATAATATTATTTTGCATAACAGCGGATAGCATAAACTTCATTTCGCAGAAAATCGTTTGGCATTCACTCATTTATCATACATTCACAACGCATAATTTTATAAGTCAGAATCATCTTTAGGCATAAATTTAATATCCATAATAATCAAAAGGGAGAACCATCATATCGCAGAAAGTTCGCAGTCAGAATCGTCTCTTGGCATAATTTCATATCGATACTCATTAAAAGGCAGAACTATCATTTCTCAGAAATTTTACAGTTAGAATCATCTATTGGCATACATTTCATATCCATAATAATTGAAACACTCATATTAGAGGACACGGTGGAGCATACGGTGGAAGTGTGCCCTGCCTGGGTGGAGCACCGCTGTGTCTTCGTGGAGGCGGTCGGCGGCGGCGACCTCTCGCATCCGACCCTGGTGCGAGCCATGGTACGGAGCGAGAGGGCATGGGAAGCCGTCACCTCCTTCTGCGAAGCAGTAATGCTCGCAAAGGAGGAGGCAGGGCGCGTGAGGGAGTGGCAGTCTCTGCGCCCTCACGTCCCTAGCCACCGCAGGAGGAGACGCCCCGAGCGTCGGGAGTCGATCGCGGACTCCCGGCCACTATAGGCGCGAGCTTGCGGGCGGCGAGCAATGGGTAGCTCGCCGCCCGGTAAGGACCAAGCTCGGGTCGACGGCACGTAGTGTTCCACGCGCGCCTCAAAGAGATGTCAGCAGCACTGAAGGGGTCTGCTAGGACCGATGCCTGCCGGGGTCGCGTCATTGTTCGAAAGAGATACCGTGACCCTGGCACATGGTTAACTGAAGGAACACGGGGGGGGTTTTAGTCAGTAAAAGTCTGACACGCCGTCCCGCTCCACCCAGAGTGGGACGTCAGTTGATGATTTCACATCCAGAAAAAAAAAAAAAACTCATATATTACATCACGGAAAAATCATAGTTAGCACGCTTCATTCAGCATGCATGCAAGCAAGCAACATGCAATCGAGCATGCAAGCAAGCATTCAGCATGCAAGCGAGCATGCATGCAAGCAGGCAAGCAGCATGCAATCGAGCATGCAAGCAAGCATGCAGTATGCAAGCGAGCATGCATCATGCAGCAGGCATGGTTTCTGTCACGGATCTGGCACTGCGGGGCTTAGGTGGTCCCACGCGAGCTTATCGTCGCAGATGGTTTAACGATCACCACCGCAGCTTCGTCTTGCTGGCCGACGTCGCCGGCCAGACTCAGCAGCGGCGGCGAGCGTTACAACTAGGGTTGTAACGGAGGCCTTCTTAGCGGAGGCGAATGCGGATGCGGTTACCGGAGGTAGAGGCGGAGGTGAAAGTGGATGTAAAAAAGTAGTACTTTGTACAATTTAACTCGTCCAAACAATTCGACAGGTCGATTCCTGTCGTGTATCGTTTGGTAAATGACCACTGTTGCCATTACCTGCGTCGACTTTCGGACGACTACCTAATATGGGACGATTTGTCCAAAAATCAAGAGGACGACTGGAGAAATATTAATTTGTTACGATTGAATGAGAAAAAGTACCTAAAAGGGCCTGAGTACAAACAATAGTATACGTATCAAACAAATAAAAAGTGATTGGTTTTGTTAAAGATGTTCAATATTTTAATTTTGTTTCTTGCATGTCTTTGGTCGGCTCAAACTTAACGACAACCTTAATTCCTGCACTCGTTGCCATCAAATATACTAAAGTATTGTTGTTAAGGCGGGTTCTGCTTTACGACTTGATCCTTTTCAGTTTACTGAAAACTCTTTCCACGCTTGCATTTGCAAATGGTAAAACTAAAGCCGAATATCATCTTAAAATGGTGGAAATATGCTCAAATTGCAAATGATTTTGGTATTACGTTTGTATGGACAGATTGACCGTCGCCGGGCCCTTAATGCGGTTCACAGAATACATCTACTTACCAAGTTACAACAGCATAGCTCTTATAGTTTCGAAAAAAGTGGCTGTGAAATACGGACGGACAGATAGATAGACGTGACGAATCTACAAGGGTTCCGTTTTTTGCCATTTGGCAACGGAACCCTAAAAAGTAGATTACAAAATTAACTAATCACTTATTACAATACTTTTGTCAGTACTTACAATAATAATTTTGAAATAATGATCATCATAGCAAAAGAAGCTCGTTCAGAAGACAGTGGTATCGGTAAATAAAGGAAGATTATGTAGTTCTAGTTTTTTCATAGGATTTAATTTTTTTTTGCTACTCTTTACTTTAAATAACAAAGTTGATTAGCAAGGTGTTTCCGAACGCAAACTTGAAGTCACATTAAATTAAATTACCTTCATTTTTAAAAAAAAATATGTTTAATGTGTATCAGCTCAGAGGTTTTTAACGTACACATAGTGTTTATGATGATAAATAAAATAGGAAACTGAAAATAAAATATAATTTATTGAAGTATTTGGCATATCATTCGATTTGAATGGCACTGATAAAAATTATCTTACTAATGTTCCTGTTACCATAACAGTAAAGAACAAAAAACTTTTTTCCAAAAAAACAACCGACTTCCTTAAAAAAAGGAAATAGGTTGTTTTTTTTTTTATATTTTTTAATATTTAACTTTTTAGTTGTGATAGATACTCCGCACTAATCTAATCGCGTTATTCGTTCATTTGTCGCGCAAATACGTAATGCAAATTTAAGACTTATATGGTTTTCACATAGACCCCATTGTCCAAATGGAACCAAATTGAAATGGGACCATTCGGAAAGTACCAGCTTTCAAATAAAAAAAAGAATCATCAAAATCGGTTCACCCGGTCAAAAGTTATGAGGTGACAAACATAAAAAAAATACAGTCGAATTGATAACCTCCTCCTTTTTTTTGAAGTCGGTTAAAAACCTACAAAATCATGGGCGCATCTGAATTCATTCCAGCATTAATTCCAGGTGGTCTTAGTCATTACCGATGTCACTGTTTCATGAATGAGCGTTTCTTTTGCTATGATGATCAACATCTCAAACTTATTGAAAGTACTGACGAACAAATATACTTACATTCATTAAGCTACATCCAAATGTCCTTAAATAAAAATATTATAATAAGTGATTAGTTAATTTTGTAATCTACTTTTTATTAAATACACATAAGCCATGTAATATTTCGCAGGAGGAGACGCCCCGGGCGTCGGGAGTCGATAGCGGACTCTCGGCCACCGTAGGCACGAGCTTGCGGGTGGCGAGCAATGGGTAGCTCGCCGCCCGGTAAGGACCAGGGTGCTTACTCTCGAATATAATTCCAATAGATCGACATTGGAATTGTCAGTCAAACGTCAGGGATTGGCTGGACTCACTGAGTCTAGCCAATCCCTGACGTTTAACTCAACCAACTGACGTTTGACTAATGTCGATCTATTGGAATTATATTCGAGAGTAAGCACCCAGGCTCGGGTCGACGGCGCGTAGTGTTTCACGCGCGCCTCAAAGAGATGTCAGCAGCAGTGTAGGGGTCTACTAGGACCGATGCCTGCCGGGGTCGCGTGATTGTTCGAAAGAGATACCGTGACCCTGGCACATGGGCAACTGATGGAACACGGGTGGGTTTTAGTCAGTAAAAGTCTGACACGCCCTCCCGCTCCGCCCAGAGCGGGAGAAGTCATTTGATGATTTCCCATCCTGAAGAAAAAAAAGAAATAAGCCATGTTATATATAATATATAATATATGTTATGCCATGTAATATATAATATATGCTATATATGCTATATATATTATATATGTAATATATAATATATATAGCATTAAATTAACCGAACCTTGTTTTCGTTTCGTCTAAATAATGATATAAGTATTAAATAAAGTATAAAAGTACTGTGTGTGTGGTCACACTGCTCTATCTATTTTCATAGGATTAAAAAAAATCATATTATCTCAGCTAAGAGGTAAGAAATACACAATTTTATATACCTATTATTTAGTAGAAACATATTACTAAAAGTTAAGTACACTAGACTTTCTGATATTCCTCTCGTCGAGCAGCTAGCACACGCACATATATATGTAAGTGGAGGAGAGCATTGAGGGACCAGTTTTAATCATCGCTATCTTCAAAGTGCTTCGTTATTTTTGCCCTATTTCTTTTTTACAAAATATTGTAAGACTTTTACTAAAACTTTATGTAGAAAAATAACGGTTTTATTAATTTTATTCGGTAATTTTCACTAAAATATTTATCTTTGTTATGTGGACTGAGGGACCACAGTTCAGTCATTATATTTTTTTTATCTTTAATGCTTTGTGGTCTGTTATTTAGTAAATATCTTTACAAATTCTTTACTAAATGTCTGTATTCACAAAACATTATTTTTTAAGATACTTTCCGAGATCTGGCTGAACGTCTGTGAGAACTGAGGGACCACACTTTATGGGTCGTAGTTTTTAATATATTTGCTTACAAATTCTCAGATTCGTTCTACAATTGTTTTAAGTCTACTACTAAATCCTAGGATTTTCATTTCGCGAATTCTCAGTGTGGTCCCTCAGTTCACACGCACATGAATATTTCGGCTCAGGGTTGCAAATTAGTCCACACCGCGTCTAAGTTATTGTGAGCCAATTTGAATTTACGGCTTCTGCGGGATTAAGAGGCGTCACACCCAGCTTACTTCAACTTAATAAGTTATTACTTGAGGTTAGTACACCCTTGATTGTTACTTCACTGTTGCCTGGTCATTAGTATGTTTCAGGAGGGTCATTTTAGGGGTTTATATAGTCAAACAATACGTGTCCCCGACGGGATTTGCTATCGGGAAATATTTGAAATCCAACTACAGAAAAATGACGCTCGAAAACTATGAAATGAAACAGGTAAATATTCTCATCTGAAAGCTGTGGTCGACCACTACTTATGATTGCTTACTTATGTTAGAATGTGTGGCATACGACCACAGGTTTCCGATGATCCGTGAATATTTTCTTCTGGAACGTGACTTTTCTTTCAGTGGTTTGTTCAAAATTATTCAATTTAATACAATACAATCCTTTATTTCAGGCTACTTAGGCCCATAAAAACAATACATTAATAATATAAAAACAATAACTATAAACTAATAATGTGGCGTCACATAGCCAGTGGGTGATCAAGACGATTATAGTGATACCTAATTTGTCAAATTATAATAAATAGTTTATAAGTAGTGAGGCACATACGTGAGTAATGAGGAACATATATACAAGTTGTCTAAATCATAACCCTCGTTTTTGCTTGGCTGTAGTGGGTTTTACAAGTTTACAAGTTTTTACTCAAAAAACTTGTAGAACTTTTTTATCGTGATTTTGGGAGGAGCTAGGCTGGCTTTGTTACTCAGAACCCGCACGCACAACGGATTGCATTAGAGTCTAAGTACGGAAAAGCGATGTGTTTAGTTATTTGAACGCTGCTGCCCATTCTCTAGTAAGTCTCTTAATTGCCTTTTACGACACCCACGGGAAGAACTGGGCTGGTGCTATTCTTTACGTCGGGCAGCACACGGGACCAACCATGTAAAAAAAGCGAACAAGAAATATATGTTATGTAACCAACAGTGACCTACCTAGCAACATTCCACGTGTATGTACTTTCAGTTCTTCAGAAGCCCTTGAAAGCGCATATTAATAAACTGTGTGCGAACAGTATTCTAGGTAGCTTTCAGTTTTCACCGAGGCTTCCTGTCATATACTTATGAATACTAGGAACTCTCATAAGCACTAGCTTCGTAACTAATATGCTAGACTTTATGGCTCCGCTGTTACTTGGAACTGGCTTTCACTGTGCCTGACAAAGAGACCTGCTATCCTTTGATATATTAGATGTTAATTAATGGTATGGCTGCGTGGATATCATCTTAGTGTCTCTAGATATTATAATTAAGGGTGAGTTCCATAAATTTTGAATGTTTTAACGGTTTTTCTTCCACAGACGTGAAAAAATTATTATGTTTACATGGTATAAAATAAAGTCGCAGTTCGGGTTTAAACGCTGAGATCTATTAACCTCTAAGTCCCTGAGATACCACATTTGGTATGTAAACAATCGTTTTTTTTAATTGTGTCTGTAGTTCACATTCTACGCTCGACGCCCGCCTTGGAAGGTCGTTACGCTGCTGCTCCGCTGCGCGTATCCCCTCCACCGCTCGCCGCTCGTTCGCCCGTCAGTTGTGCTCCGTGCGCCACGCTGCGTAGTCGCCCCGACTACTCTCCGCTATTTTGCGATTTAAATTTATTTAAATCGCAAAATTCGGATTCTTGTTTCTTCAGATTCAGTCTAAAACCGTACTGTCTTGTTCGCAAGACAGTGGTATTTCTGATTCGTCAGAAAATCGTCAAAAACGTGTGTTGTGTTGTGGCCCCTTCAGGGCAAATCCACAGTTTCGTGGTCACTCGGTGGATACCTTAACGGTGCCAACGAAGCCGAGTGGGTGCAGACCCAACGCACCCGTCTATCCCCTTCAGGGCTAGACGAAAGTTGGACGGGTCCCGGATCGCTGGCCTTGGGGGCTTCCCTCGTCAGCCCCGGTGACAGTCTTCCCTCCACAGCCGCGTACTAGTGCCGCGGGTATATCTATACCCCCCGCACTAGACTGGTCGGGTACCTTCAGTACCCATCGCATGACCGGTTAGGAACCCGTTCGCACAATAAGATTGGCGACGGGGGACACTCTTAGGGCTCACCAGGTTCACCTCCCTGTCTATACCCGACAGGGAGTGTAACACTCACCCCCGGCAACCCACCGGGGATTAGGCTACGTAGGAGTAGGGTTTTGGTCAGGATCACTCTCATGAGTGATTAGGTCCCCCCTCCCCTCCGTCATGGATAAACCCATGGATCCTACGGAGAGACTTGCTAGAATCGAGGCGCTACTGGCTGAACTTGCGAATCAGCTTAGCATTGAGCACTCGGAGGTCGGGGCTGTGGTCTCTGTTTTTCTTTTATTGATAAAGAAAAACAAAGATTTCGCTGCCGAATTCTCCGAGTTGTACAGAGCTGAGCAGCTCGCAATTCCGCCCAGCCCGGGCATCGCTGACTTCAGCGATGCCCTCGAGGCCCCAGCCGCCACCGATGAACCGTGTCAAATGGACACGGAGGATGTACCCACAACTCCTTCCGATACTGCCGCGCTCACTCCCCAGACGGACTCGCACTCCTCTTCGTCCTCGGACGCAGAGACGTACGAGCTCGTCTCTCATACAAAGGGCAAAGGGAGCAAGCGCAAAAAGAATAAGGCGAGCAGCTCAGCCCCGGCCGCTAAAATCATAGCGGCTGAGGACTCCGCTCCTCCGTCTCGCGCCCCCACCCCGCAGGCGACCTCCGCCACCGCGAACCCCCCCCACCCCGCTACGCAGGCGACCCCCGCCACCGCGACCGCGTCCATCCCCTCCACGCCGCCGGCGACCGCCGCCAACGCGTCCCCCTCCCGCCCCTCGCCTTCAACCTCCGCGAAGGTTGCCGCGCCCCGCGCTAAATCCAGCGCCCCGTCCGTGCCCTCTGGCTCAACCACCGCCAGGAAACTCCCTCCACCGCCCCCTGTATTTATACAGGACAAGGCCAAGTGGACGGAGGTGTCCAAATGGTGCGTTGACCAGAGGGTCAACTATACCAGTGCCCGTGCCACCCAGCAGGGCATTAAGGTATCGGTACCGACCTCGACCGATTATCGCGAGCTGACCAGGCTCCTCTCTGCCAGGAACGTGTCCTTCCACACGTATTCCTTGCCCGAGGAGCGTCTGACCAGGGTGGTGATCCGCAGGATCCCCTGCGAAATCGCCACCAGCGAAATCAAAGCAGACCTCGAAAGACAGAACGTGCCTGTCACAGAGGTCCATAGGATGCACAGATCCAGACAAGGCATTGCCTTTGATATGGTCCTGGTGGTGTGCCCTCCCACGGAGGGTCACCACCCCATTTTCAAAGTCAAGGCAGTCTGTAATCTGTCTGGTCTCATCATCGAAAAGCCCCGTAAGTCGAACATCATTGGCCAGTGCCATAGATGCCAACTTTACGGGCACTCAGCGTACAACTGTTACGCCACTCCCAGGTGCGTCAAGTGCTTGGGAGAACATGGTACAGCAGATTGTACCCGGCCCAAAGACCGCACTCTCTACCCAAAGCCACCTAGTTGTGTGCTCTGCAAAGAGTCCGGTCATCCGGCAAACTACCGGGGCTGCCCGAAAGCCCCCAAGTCATCGTCCCCTAAATTGGCGCAACGTTTCGACGCTCGCCAGAAAAGGGAATCCCCCTCGGCCAAACTCCCCGCGACATTGGCCCCTCAACGTCCCTCCCAATGGCCTCTTTTGAGTTCCCAGAAGGAGTTCCCCGCACTGGCCTCCTCCAGGCCAAAGCCCGCCCCCATCCCTCCCTTAGTGGACCCGCGTACCCGTGCCCCCGCGCCCCTTACGCCCCCCGGTTTTCCCGCGACCGCTCCCCCCGCCCGCGCCGCGGCCCCTCCCACTGCCCCTATAGCAGGACCAACCCCAGTACAGAGGAAAGGTCAGGCTCCCCTCAATGCGTTTAACGTCATTGCCGGGACCTTCAACACCTATAGCACGTTCCTCTCCCCGCGTGCCCAACAGATGGCCCAGGAACTAGTTGCCGCCGGCGGCAACCTGTTCCGTATCCAATCCATATATGCTGCGTATCCAGAGATCACGCAAGCACTCCACGTTATGAACTCCCAACGCCCTCATTATGGATAGTCGCGGAATACTAACTAGACAAAAACCCCGTTCCCTAAAGCTAGGCTTCTTTAATGCCAACGGCATTCACGGCCAACGTGATGAGATCGCCACGTTCCTCCGCGACCATCACGTAGACATTTTACTCATCCAAGAGTCGTTCCTAAAACCTCACCATCGTGACCCGAAAATTGCAAACTATCGTTTAGTTCGCAACGACAGGTCACGTTGTCATAGAGGCGGCACCCTCATATACTATAGGAAGTCCCTGTACTGCATACCTATGGATCCCCCCCAACTCTCCCGATTAGAAGTTTCGGCCTGTCGGTTAGCACTGACAGGCCACCAGCCAATCACTATCGTGTCGGCTTACTTCCCTCCCCCAGACGGTTCCGAGGACCCTCAACTCCTCACTAATGACCTCTCCGAACTTTTCGGCATGAGTGACTCCGTTATCATAGCGGGCGATCTCAACGCCAAACATCCCGCCTGGAATAGCACCAGGACCTCGACTAGAGGTAGGCAACTTTTCAACCTCTGTTCTACCATGAACTTTGACGTCATCGCCCCGATGACTCCCACTCACTTTCCTTTCGACCCCGATCAGTTACCCGACGTTCTTGACATAGCACTCCTTAAGAATATCAACTTAAGGTTGGATTCTATAGAGGCTATTCACGAACTCGACTCTGATCATCGACCAGTAGTCATGAACCTGGCCCCCCGATTAGGTACTCGCGACCCCTCTCAACCCCCCGCCACTAAAGTGATCACTGACTGGAAGAAAGTAAGCGAACGCTTACAATCTAACACGTCACATCACTTAGACTCTATCCCAGATCAGTTCGACTCTGTCGCCGACACAACGGCCGCGATCGACTCTCTCACGGAGCACGTACAATCGATCGTGAACGAAAGTTCACGGGAGGTTCCAGATACGGGTGACCGTAAATGGAGGCTCCCCGACGATGTACGTGATCTGCTGACAGAGAAGAACGCGGCCGTTCGTGCCTACAGCAACTTTCCCTGTGACGCTAACAAAGCTCACATGCGTTACTTACAGCGTGCTGTAAGGACACGTGTGACTGAGCTGCGTGACGCTAACTGGGACAAGATGGTGGGCGAACTAGAGCCGACTCATCTCGCTTTCTGGGAACTTCAGAGGAAACTGAAATCCTCTGAGTTTTCCACTATGCCCCCCCTGACCCGCCCCGATGCGACCATTGCATTCGAGGATATCGACAGGGCTGAATGCCTAGCCGATAGCCTCGAAGCCCAATGCACACCCAGTTCGCAGCCAGTAGACCAAGCGTTTGTCGATAAGGTAAACGCGGAAGTCGAACGCAAAGCCTCACTCCCGCCCGTTGAAGACCCTGATGATCCCCTGCCCCCTGTCACACCTGACGAGGTGCACGAGATCATCAAGGGTCTGAAATCTCGTAAAGCCCCCGGATCAGACGGCATCACTAACAGAGTGATCAAGCTGTTCCCCGCGCACCTGATTATGCTCATGTGTACCATCTTCAATGGTGCCTTGAGTAATAACATTTTCCCCCAAGCGTGGAAGGAAGCCACCGTTATTGGCATCCCTAAGCCCGGTAAGCCCAAAACCGAGCCCACGAGCTATCGCCCCATCAGTTTGCTCAAAGTTCTCGGCAAAATCTATGAGAGACTTATTTATAAGCGACTCAGAGATTATGCCGAAACCAAGGGCCTCATTCCCAACGAGCAGTTCGGTTTTCGAACCCAACACTCGTGTGTCCATCAGGTACACCGTATCGTCGAACATATCAATGCTGGTTTTCAGCGTGGTATGTTTACGGGCGCTGTATACTTCGATATAGCGAAAGCGTTTGACAAAGTCTGGCACAACGGCTTATTATATAAGCTGTACCAACTCGGAGTGCCAGACCGTCTCGTGCTCATCTTACGAGACTTTCTTGCGAACCGCACCTTTCGCTATCGCATCGAAGGGGCACTTTCCTCCCCTCACCCGATCCGTGCAGGAGTCCCTCAAGGCTCTGTACTAGCCCCCCTCATTTTCACGCTGTTCACTAGCGATATCCCCAGAAGCAAGAAGGCAAGGTTAGCTCTGTTCGCAGACGACACTGCCATCTTTTTCTCGGGATTTAGTGACACAGCGCTGGTTCGCTACCTCCAAACCGCAGTCGACGAGCTCGGCGAATGGTTCAGGAAGTGGCGAATCGAAGTCAATCCTGATAAAAGTCAGGCGGTCTTTTACACCCGACCTCGACGTAATCACCCCCCTCCCCGACCCATCTCAATGTTCGGCAAGCAGATCCCTTGGGCGAAGCAAGCCAAATATCTAGGTGTCATCCTCGACGAACACCTCACCTTTTCTGAGCACATAAAGCAGGCTCGCTCGCGGGCCGCTTTCGCTCTCGGTAGGCTCCACTGCGTCCTGAACAAGCGGAGTAAATTGTCTCTTCTGTGTAAGAAGCGGCTTTACACCGCTTGTATCAGGCCGATTATGACATACGCAAGCCCAGTCTGGGCACATGCCAAGCCCCGATTCATCCATAGGATGCAGACTCTCCAGAACCGTTTTCTCCGTCAAGCCACAGGCTCGCCTTGGTTTGTTCGGAATATCAATCTTCATTTAGATATGAAACTCCCGACTATCCATCAATTCATAAAACGCGCTTCGAAGCGTTTCTTCGATAGGGCCGTAGCCCACCGCAACCCTCTGGTTGTGGCGGCAGCTACTTACACCCCCTCCCGTATTAGCAAAGTCCGCCGCTCGCGGCACGTTCTTACCGATCCTGATGATCCCACTACTCTCCTCCAGGAGAGTCGAAAAGAGACCAGTACAGCTAGACCAGCACACAGACACAAACCGTACCGACCTCGCCGCCGAGGTCCGTCGTCGCGACCCCGACTTAACAGTCCCTCCCGACCCTTGCAAGAGCCAGCCCGCGATGCTGCGCCGTTAGCTTTAAATTAGTCCCAAAATAATCTAACCCAGATCCAGCCAGTCCCTTGCTGCCCCGCCACCAGTAATAATAATAATAATAATATTCCACAACTATCACACAACGCCATCTAGTCCCAAGCTAAGCAGAGCTTGTGTTATGGGTACTAGACAGCTGATAAACATACTTATATATTTCTAAATACATACATATTATAGATAAATTGCCAGTGATTGCCTAAGCCGAGGTTCGTACCCCCCTCGGGGTAACCCTTAGAGCTTTCGCTTTAGTTTTACGTATAATAAGCCCCGGCTGGAGGCCTAAAAAGGTAACTTTTTAGAACTCGCCGGGCCCCAATCCGTTTAAGTAGTAACAATCTTTTCAGGATTAACTACGAGATGCCCCACAAAAAAAAAATAAAAAAAAAAATTGTGTCTGTAATTACGGTAATTGACCGGTTAAACTACGTAAAAACGTAACTGGTCAGATTATGTGAAGAATATGTAACCTGATGTTTGAAATGGGCTTCTGTGGAAAGAACCACACAGATTAAGATGATCTCTACAGTCAATTGGGCAGTAGCATTCTCTATACATTTTACCACCATACTGCATTGCCAAGCGTGGCGATTATGGCAAACTCCCCCCAAATTGGGGAGGCCTTTGTCTAGCAGTGGACGTCTTAAAGCTGAAATGATGATGATGATGATGATGAATAATGTAGAGTCAATGCAAGCATATCAGTAACCTGCCGGGGTCGCGTGATTGTTCGAAAGAGATACCGTGACCCTGGCACATGGGCAACTGATGGAACACGGGTGGGTTTTAGTCAGTAAAAGTCTGACACGCCCTCCCGCTCCGCCCAGAGCGGGAGAAGTCATTTGATGATTTCCCATCCAGGGAAAAAAAAGCATATCAGTAAACGTACAGCTTAATTCAAAACTTATGGAGCTCAACGATTAATATCCTAGTTACTTTTAAATTCCGACAGTCCCAAAGTAATCCTGCAGTTCCTCCGATGGCTTAAACTAGCTTTCCTGACCATAATAGCATAATCAGCCGCACTACTTGGTAAAAGGACTCCTCTCTGCGAGAGGGAGTGCTTTTAACAACCACGTGGGCTCCTAGCGGGTTGGTAGATGTAACATGTCTTTAACATTTTGGTTCTAAGACATGCCGGTTTCCTCACATTGTTTTCCTTTACCGTTTTCAGAGCAGTGGTGATGAAATAATTTACGCAAAGTAAAGCGCCTGTCGGGTCTCGACGAGCTACAACTCGTAGGTAAGACGCAGCAAGCCCAGCTAGCAAAACTTGGTATTACAAGTATCCTAAGAGCATATTTTTCTTACTCTTTTAGTACACTTACAAACGTTGGTAAGTGTGGAATTGGGCGCACTTTGTAAGAGTGTTTGCCCTTGTTGTTATTGTATTGTGCTCTTATGAAGAGTGTTTTCAATCTTATAGTGATCTGCCTAGTGCCGTTGTAAAAGCAATTAGTCTTACAAGTGTCTTACACTGGCATGGTGTAAAGGTAAAATGCCATTGTGTAGCCTTACGAATGCCGTTCTAAGTGTGATTCGCCTTATTTACCTCTTTGTGATCTCATTGTAAGAGTATTTTTAAGCGTGTCGAACATTTTAACAAACCGTTGTGCGCATGCAGTGAATATAATAAAAATCTTTAAAACAGTAAGTACTTTGTATATTAACTCTATAATTTAAAATATTTCTATGTTACTTGTATCTTACTATTATTATAATGTTGAACTATCTGCGGAGTAGGTTTATTCGAAGTATTTTAAATGTAAATAACATTAAAATCTCGGGCCATTTCTGAGATGTGTTTTTGAATAATAGTTATTGATTTAGTAAAATGTGAAATAATACAAAATGTCCCCATTTTTCCATTATTTACAATCTTACTTATAGTGTACTTCATCAGAACATTTAAAAGCTCAATCGTTTTTAGTTAAATATTCTTATATGACTCTAGTTAAGTGAGTTTAAAGACCATTGCTCCTATTAAACACTAGCCTAAAACAATTATCGGTGGCCATTGTTCATAATGTTAGGGTTCCCTAAACAGTGGAAGAACCAAAAATCACACCTAATATATTTTTAACTTATAGGTAGCTAATGTTAATATGCTTTTAACATTTAGTTTGTATGTTAATTATTTGTTCTAGCGTAGCAACTGCTGTACCCAAATAATTATGGGCATTAAGAATGAAATTATGGATGTCGATTATTTCTTAAATAAGAAAAAAATCAGAAAGCTCAAGAATAAAAAATGGCCTTGGACCCTAACACACTTTATACTGTCTGGAAAATGTATCGCTTGTAGATATTCTACGTCATACGACATGCCTCAAAAACCACTTCATTTTATAATGGGTTGTGATGACTTAATTAAATTATTGCATTCAAATTTCTTCTGGTGTCAAAACTGCCAAGAGTTCACAATCTACGACCACTACCCAAGTGATGAATGTGAAGTGTGCAACTAACCAATATAATAAGATAATAGTCCTGTAATATCCTAAGATAATAATAATTTAGGTAAGAGCAAGAGGTAGAATGATATATTTTTATAGTTTATCGCCCCTGCATCGAGGGGGGCGCGGGCGCGGGCGGCGCGCATACCGCGCGGGGGGATAACCGGATAAATCTATTCAATTCAATCAGTGCGCTCGTACTGTTCAGTGGTCTAGCGTCTGTTAGCGACACGCGTGTGGTTCCACACATTTGTTTACATTAGAAGTAATAATATCTAGACTAAATTTACATTACATATAAAATAGTTCGTATAGGTACATTGTAGTGTTCAAGTCAAGTTAGTTTGATACAATTTGTTGATATCGTTTTAATAAAATGCTAGTGATAAATCATTGACATTGTTTAATCGGAATTTTCGTACATTTCTTTATTTCAGATTAGCTATTTAAACTATGCCCTTTAAAATAGTGCAGACGATAGAAAGAGGCAGGCCTCTATTGACTGCAGTACCGCACGAGTGGAAAAATAATGGAATTTTGTTTTGGCCAAAAAAACATGAAAAATTACGGAGAATAGAAAACTCAAAACCTGAAACAAATTGGAATTCAATTAATTGCATTCTTAAAAGGTCAAACTTACCAAGTCTTGCGCAGGCTGAATTTGAAATGGATAATATGTCCAACGCCTCCGATACCGAGAATGACAATGAAAATTACCAGGTCACTAGATATCACGCGAAAATGAGAAATACATCAAAAATTCAACAAAACTTTAATGAAATAGCAAAAGAATGTTATGCGGTGAGTACCTACTATAATATACTACTATACTATACCTACTATAATATACTACTATACATGAGAGGTTGTTAATGTTTTACCAATAACCCTGTATAGAAATATTGGATTTTAGTAATAATCAATTCCATTTGCATTGTCGCAGGTTGGGAAATCAATTTAATTTTTGTATTTCTGTCTAAGTATTTTTAGTTGATCAAAGTACTTTATTGATAGTGATTTGTGCATTTTACGTCTTTGTGGGTATACAGTGATAGAAGACTTGGACTTATTTCGTGTGACTGACACCTTTTGTTGATACAAGTGACTTCCGTGTGGTGCAAAGGTTAAAACTATCTTGACATCTGTTCTAAAAATCACCGAACAAACGTCGCTTCCTATCTTCCTTGGGAAGATTGGACAAAACTTAAATTTTCTAAGCAAGACACTGTGCCACTGGCGAAATAACTACATTGAAATTCCATAATTATCCTCGAGGCAGTAGCTGTTCAAGTAGCCGCGGGGAAAGGAGCACCTGTGATATTTGCCTATTATTAGTTATTTGTACTTTAATTAAATTAAGGTTTTTTTATAATTTCAGGAGCATCAGTCACAAATCATAAACAAAGAAAACACGATTCTCTTGAATGTTCCTCCTCCCCTTCCTCTTCAGTCAGTTATCATAAATAGTGACATTACAATTCCTCCTAATCAAAATCATACTTTAACCGAAAACATGAACCAAGAATCCCAGATAATTACGGCGGAAAATATTGATGTGTTTACTGAAGAGCCTACTAAAATAGGTAGTATACATTCGGCAGCCCAGGTTTTTACGGCAAAAAATTGTATTGTACCACCCGCACCGGATACAAATTATACTAATGTGATTGGTTTAGATGATGCGATGACTTTAGTGTTGCAAAAACTTGATGGTATGAAGCAAGACATCGATAAACTGTTTGAAAACCAAAATAAAATACTATTTAAACTTACGCAAACTAGTACACAATTTGAAGAATTTATAAAAGCCTCTTGTAAGCAAACAAAACATGAAAATATACCTGCCATTAAACCTTAGTAACTTAGAGGAGCTACAAGATTTAGAATTTATGTTAAGAGATCCTGATTTTAGAGCAGAGCTCAAGAACAAAATAGATGTTTTATGCAGTAAAGGCAAAAATAGAGGAGCCAATAATGCATATGCTCTGATTGATGTTCTGATTCAAAGAAGCTTTTTATGTCAGTGTTCATGGGCTGGTGGATCTAAAACAGAAAGCTCAAAAATTTGTCTCAAAAGTTTTACCAATATTATCGATTTGTTTTTCTCAGTTATTCACGAATCAGACCCTGATTTTAAAAAGCCAGATTGCGAAAAGTTCCTAAAGACAGTTTTAAAAAATTCTCGTCAACGCCTTGTGAGTAAACAAACAAGATTGTCTACAACAAGATGCCGCCAGAAAGTAAAAACACAAACTACAGCTTGCCCTTCTGGAACTTCAATTTCTGACAATCAGCAATACCAACCTAAAGGAAAAGGGAAAAAATCCTCAACACTGGCATTAGGTGAAGAGTTCATTTCAAATGAGCTGCCAGTTCTGCCAAAACCACAAGAATATGATGCAGGATCATCGACAGAAGCGACAGTAGGACCGTTTTTTCGTGAAAACTATTCAAAACAAAATAGTGACGTATCTGATGAAGAGACTGAGACCGGTTATTTGTTGTGAATAAAGGGCAGTAAATGTTAACGGGTGTATTCTTAACTTTTTTTGTTTCCAAAGAAGGGACTTTATTTTTATTCTAAGTTTTTTGTCTAAATGTGTAAACCTCAAATAAAAAAATAAGATAGTTACTTGGTAATTGTTAGTAACGCTAGATGCATGTAATGCATTTTAAGACAAAATCACGTTTTGCAGTGAAACTGAATCTCAGCGTACCCAATTTAATGAGACTTTATTTTTATTAATAATGTTTAAGACTGTTTGATTTATCTAGTTATAAGTTAATATATAAAAAAAATTGAGACTTGATTATTGTTAGGAAATGCATCTAGTTAAATACTAGGTCACGTTTGTGCTGTAAAACTGAATCTCAGCGTACCCAATTTAATGAGACTTTATTTTTATTAATAATGTTAAAGACTGATTTATCTACTTACATGTTAATATTAAAAAAATAGTGACTTGATTATTGTTAATAAATGACTAGTTAAATATTAGGTCACGTTTGTGTTGTAAAACTGAATCTCAACGTCCCATTTTTTTAAAATTAAATTTGATTTTCTCGAATTACAAGTTGCAATGGCTAGTACAAAAATAGTACAAAATAATTGATTAAGAATATTTCAATGAAAAGGAGTAATAAAGAAAATTTATTAAACAACACGCTGTCGTATTTTTTCTATTTATTTATTTTACAAAGTGTGTAATAAAGGTATAAAAAACAATTCTGAGTTATATTCAATTTTAACTAACTTACATTTCACTTTTGAAACACCACAAACCACTTTACTTTTATTATAGTTGTTACGATCGCATTTGTAAATATTTAAAAATGAAGATTTCAAAGGCTCTTCAAAGACGTCAAAAACGTTGTTAATACGATATCCGTGTATTGAAATATCTTCGGAATCATCTTTACTGTCGGTACTTAATGTCTGTAGTTCAATTACATAGTCTTCCTCACTTAAAAACCATTTATTTTGCTCTTTCGCCGATAGAGTAAACGAGTCGAAACAAAGTTCTTTAACAGTTGTTCTACCTTGGGTTCGGCTTTCTTTAATGAAAACTTGCCTTTTTTGATTTTGATGTAAGTTTTCAATTTCTAGATTAAATCTTTCATTTAATCGTCGAGCAACTTGCTGAAGTGGCTTATTCCCTTGCCTAATTAAGTTTTTTATAACATACAGCTTATTTTCAAATGGATAAGCGTTAAAGCTTTGTAGTGTCCCGAATTTTCTTACTTCATCAACAATATGTGTTAAATTGTGTATATTGCTGGAGATGTAGTCCTTTCCATAAATATTTTTAAAGATATCAACAAAAATTTGTAGCATTTTGTCAGCAATCGAAAGAAATTTAAAATGTTTTTCACTGAGCAAATCGTAATAGCACAAAAAAATGTAAAAAATGATAATAAGCCTGAGCTGGTAATGTATCTTTAAGTATTACAATACTTAAATAGTAGAGAAAGGTGCGATATTCCGAGCCTTTCCAATGGGCTAACACATCAAGTTTCCTCACAGATCTGTGAATTTCTTTAGGCATGCTGCATTTGGATAAAAAAAGGTTGACTTTTTCGATATCTTTGCTGCACCATTTAGTAAGATATTTACCAAAATTACCATCTCTCCATCCAGTTAACAAACGCTTCATAACACCAAGATCAATCAAGTGGAGCGAGTCACAAACTGGAAAGTTTTCTACCATATCGATATTAAGTTTTAAAAGAGGGGAATCTAGCTTATGGTGCTCCTCGTCCTTTTTTGATCGAAAATCCTTGTCATTTCTTTTAGGACAATCATAGTTTAGAAACGTAACAGTGCGAGACACCTGTGAATATTCACCTACAACCGTACATTTCAGACATCCGTGCTTGCCGTTAAAATTGACAACTCCTTTGATTAGTGCTCGAGCTGGGGAGTCACAAATGAAAGCTCTGACTTTTACGGGAACCGTTGTTTCAAGTCCTGTTGATTTAAAGGTCACCTTTAAACCACTTGAACTTGTAAGTTCGTTTAACTCCATTACAAAAGGATCCAAAAAGGCTTCTAAATTAGATGGCTTGCTATCTCCCGCGTATATACCTAAAAATAAATGAAGTGTTTTTTGTTAGTCTGCATGAAAATAACGCAATTTAAATGAATATGTATTCATATACTTACCTATTACCAGTGGAGGTAAGCATGGCACTTCAAAAATACTACACAATATTGGCCAAAATTGTTTTCTGGAGCTCTTGTAAAGTGGCAAACCATCGATATTAATATTCAATGAAATATTATTAGGCATGTAATCAAAGTGTTCTAAATGTTTTCTTAATTGTTTGATTAACCCATTCTTGACCACTGTACCAATTTGGGAACACTTAATAAATGAGGGGAATTAAAGAAAGTTTTGGCAATTGTTAGTATAGTGTAAGTTTGTTTCGCAGTCGAGATGGTGTTCATTAGGAAATACCATCGGAATATACAAATATGTTCAAAAATCATACTTTTGGATTCACTAAAGTTCGTTATCCGGAAGACAGTATAGGTAAGCGTAATTTTGTAATTATTATTTATTACAGATGATGAATATTGTGAATATTGTTTATATTTTAATAAAATAAGTACCTAACCTGACATTCAAAGTTATATTATTGCAGTTACCTTACACGCATATAGAGATATAGTGACATAAATATTGGTGTGCCTATTTGGGTACAACGGCTAAAAGTGTACAAAAAATAACCATTTTATTTACAGAAACAAAAGGAATCGCAAGCAATATTTTAGTGGCACTAATGACTTCAGGGGCTTAGAAAAAGCTACCACCACAATATCAGAGGACAGGGACGACGGCTTGGAGTATGATAAGTGTCGTAACTGACGATGAAGAAGGTGATGATGATGTGGCGAACCAAACGATTTCTTAGGTAATATCGAGGTATTTGTTTTCAATGTGGGTATTCTTTCGGAATCTGAGGATAGCAGTGATGATAAACCTTTGGCTGCTAAAAGGTCACGACGTTCTTTTAGATCGACCCAACCAGAGCAGCCCACTGTCTCTGCGCGCCGACCGATGTGTGCTGTGATCTACGCCGGTTAGGATATCGAGCCACTGGAACCATCCGTGATAATCGCACCAAAAAATGTCGAATGCAAAAGAGGTGATGAAGAAAGCAAGAGCTGAATTTGATTACAGATATGATAAACATAAAGAGCTTCTGTTGGTCCGCTGGTAAGATAATAGTATTTGCACAGTGGCAACCATTTACGATTCGTATAAGCCAGTAGGATCCGTAAAAAGGTGGTGCAGTGAAAAAAAAAGAAAAGGCAGATGTGAACATTCCCCACCTGTTCCAAAATTATAATGAAGGTATGGGCGGAGAGGATGAACTAGCCAATCCATATCCATATCTCTCTATACAATTGGCATACACGGCAAAAAATGGTGGTGGGTCTTATTTACTTACATGGTTGTACATGGCGACTGCACGTTATCGCTAAAGAACAACCAATGGACCAATTACTCTTCCGCCGAAGTGTTGCCAAACATTTCCTCAAACTGTCACCCCAAAGATGTTCTGCTCGCCCTTCATCATCTAATATTGGAAGTTCGCAGTTGGATGGGGTTGATCACGTCTGTTAAGCTTCCAAAACGAGTGCAATGTGCTGTGTGCCATATCAGAGGCCGTTGGGGTAGCAAGAAGTGCAAGAAAACCCTTCGTATTGAAAAATCGTGTTTCGCTCATTTTCACTCATAAGAGGCCACTGTGCCAATTTGGGAACACCTCTTAAAACTCACGATTTTTTTTTAATTATATTTTTTTGTCATTTCTTTAATTCTTATACTTACTATATTTCAATTAAATGAAAGAATTTTGAAAATCCGCTCAGTAGTTTTGATTTGGCCACTAATGGGTTAAGCCATTATGCCAATAATTTCCTATCCCTAAGGCAGCAATCTGTATTTCTTGGCCCGTTGTTTGAAGAAGCGTGCGAGCATCCTTAGGTAAAACGTGTTTACCATTTTTATTTAAAATCACTGCAAGTTCATTGTACGTTGAGTGCGATATGTTACATTTAATGGCCCAGATTTTAATATCTTCGCGCAACTGCAGATTATTTTCATACTCCACAAAGTTTTCGTAGTCAAACTCACGTTCACTGTCATCACTAGACGTAATATCAGTACCACTAGAACAACAACTTTCTTTTTGTGCGGAACCACCAACCATATTTCTGGATCCAGCATGTCCTGTTCCTGTTCCTCGTAAAACTTGTGAAGATTCTGGCTCTTCCATTAATTTCATGTATTCTTTATTTACTTTTCTGCGGTATGCACCACTTCTTTTAAACCGTTTCCACCTATTTAAATCCATTATTAAACACGGTACTTTATGTCCATTACAACGCAGTGAAGAATACTTATATCTATAAATGAGATCGGTAATATACTTAATAAAGCATGCTTACGACGTTTGTGAGCTTAAATGTTCTTTTATACAACTTCCAACATGCTACTTTTCTTTAATATGATTTAGCTCAGACAAATTACACTTATAATTTTTTGGTTTTTCAAAAGTTGTATATCATGCTTTAGTAAGATCAGTTCTCTTTTAAAATACTTACCCAAGAAATCTATAAGAACACACGATCTTATAAGATGCCTAAATAAGTGTAAAAAAATATCAAGAGTAATTAGTCTTACACAAGTGCGCTTGTAAACTTTTGTTCTTATAAATATTTTTAAAAGGTGTTCTTCTATATATCTATAAGACTTCTTTATAAGTTTATACATTCTTTTAGTTCAAATCCCCATTATACATGCCTTTATAAGAGGCCCCTTCTTAATCAGGACACTTATTAATGTTTTATAATGCTTTTATTCTTTTAAGTAATTATTTACAAGACTATTTTGCTAGCTGGGAGTTTTCCTAAGCAATAGACAGTCAAATAATTCCAAAATTAGCCGTGACGTAAATATAACAATGTAATTTTTGTCATGTGTACCTTCAAATAAGGCGGCCCCTAAACGATCAATTAAATTGTGCAATATTACGAATTGTGCAATATTATTGACCGTATAGGGTTAATATTGAAGGTTGCGCAATGATTGAATGAAAGTTTGAGCATGTTTAATTTTTATTGCACCATATTTTTCCCTTGCATCGTGTAGGGACAGTATTGCGCAATATTTTTAAGTATGTGTTTTGTCTCGTACGAAGAGTACACGGGAATTTCTGGCGCGAAATCAGACGCGTCGCTTGGATTTTTGTTATATTTTTCCAAAAACTGAATTGTGATGAATTTTACGGCAGAAAGTGGTGTAGTTTTGTGTTGTAAACTGTTTTAATACTATTCTCAGACTGAACACGAAAACATTGCGCAGTTCGTATAATTGTGCAATATAATTGATCGTTTGGATTCAAAGCGCCTTTCAATCTTATTACACAATAAAATGTATTGTACAATGTTATTGTAGGTCTAGGGGCCGCCTAAGAAAATGTCAGTACTCACCGAGTACAATCCTGAATTAATTCAAAAATACCAGCCAGAATATTATGTACCATGAAATATTCGGGCGACCATTAAGTCGTAATTATTCAAAGCCTAAATTACTTTTGGCGCGAAACGGCTCCGCCATATTTAATTTTGTTGTGAGCAGTTCGTATACGCGAATATTAAGTTGATTTAATTAATTTTCCTTGGTAATCTGGGTACAGGCGGATGTTTGTTTACAAGCTACTGTTTAAAAGGGCCCAAAGATTATATTCCCAGCAGGATATGAAGGAAAAAACTATGTATTTGAGAAGTTATGCGAGAACAAATGAACATACAGTCAACATCATAAACGATCGTTTTGATTCGCCATACTCGGGTGAAATCGAGGCGGCTCTCAAACAGCTTAAAAATGGAAAAGCCTCTGGTGAGGAAGGGATTACGACCGAGCTCCTGAAAGCGGGAGGAAGTCCTGTACTGAAACAGCTTCGGGAGCTCTTCAACTCTGTCCTGTTCTCTGGGAGAACTCCAGAAGCGTGGCGAAGGAGTGTGGTCGTACTGTTCTTTAAAAAGGAGGATAAAACCCTTTTAAAGAACTACAGACCCATTTCGCTCCTAAGCCTCAATGACCGTTCAAACTCAGGACCGGCAAACTGAACACATCGCCCTGCGTCGAGGAGTGACACAAGGGGACGTAATCTCCCCAAAATTGTTCTCTAACGCACTGGAGGATGTGTTCAAGACGCTAAACTGGAGTGGACGCGGAATAAACATCAACGGCGAGTACATCTCACACTTGAGATTTGCAGACGACATCGTCATATTGGCGGAATCGCTGCAGGACTTGCAGCAGATGCTGGACGGCCTAGTTGATTCTTCTGTACGCATTGGTCTCCGGATGAACTTGGACAAAACACAGGTTATGTTCAACGATCACGCAACTCCGGGACCGATTGCGGTCAATGGCGGTGCCCTCAAGGTTGTTCGAGAATACGTTTACCTCGGGCAAAATCTGCAGTTTGGTAAGAACAACCTTGAGAAGGAGGCTAACAGGAGAATTCAGCTGGGCTGGGCAGCATTTGGGAAGCTTCGTCGAGTCTTCTCGTCGCGTATTCCACACAGCTTAAAGACGAAAGTCTTCAACCAGTGCGTCCTACCTGTTATGACCTACGGAGCCGAAACGTGGACACTCACGGTACGGCTGGTCCATAAATTTGAAGTCGCTCAGCGAGCTATGGAACGAGCTATGCTTGGAGTATCTCTGAGGGACAGAATCCGGAATGAGGTGATCCGGCAGAGAACCAAAGTTGTCGACATAGCTCATAGGATTAGCAAGCTGAAGTGGCAATGGGCCGGCCATATTAGCCGTCGAACCGATGACCGTTGGGGTAGACGTGTTCTTGAGTGGAGACCGCGAATCGGCAAACGTAAGGTAGGACGCCCTCAGGCTAGGTGGAGCGACGATCTTCGCTGGGTGGCTGGTAGCAGCTGGATGAGAGTTGCCGAAAATCGAGCTGAATGGCGTGCAATTGGGGAGGCCTATGTCCAGCAGTGGACTGCTATAGGCTGATGATGATGATGATGATGACTCGGGTAAAAAGTGTAGTACATATTCGTGTCCGTGTCGCCATGTTCGAATTTCAATCTGCCTAGACTTTTCTTAATGATGAGCTCGGCTTCCAGTCTAATCGGATGCAGCTTTATACCAGTATTTACTATAACATGGAGCGACTGCCTATCTCTGATCTCAACAACCCAGTTACTGCAGGGTCATACGATACTCTTTAGTAAAGTTAAAACTGTCTGTTAGATGTTCGAACTTCTGACGATCCGTAATAACTGTCAAAGATTTACGAATAATAGCCGGGACCAATAGTTTAACATGCTTGCCGAGGCACAACTATTTAGCAAACAATTCAATTTTATAAAACAAATTCAACCTTATAGTTCACAGTACTCCATAACTACTCTATACGGAAACTTTAGAAGTAGTGGGTGATGTTCTCGCTGAATCGATGGCCGATGGTGCCGAAAGGCTATACAGGGCGTCCCCACTTCGATGGATAAACTGTAACCATGAATTTAGCTCTTGATTTTAGCCCTCTTAGCGTCGGTTATCGAAAAAATCCGCTGTTACATAAAAGTGCCAGAAAAATAATAGTTTAAAAAAGCTAAAAAACACGCTTCCATAGAAAACCAAACTAAAAAGTAGAAAATAATGGAAAAAAAAGCGTGTTATTTATTATCTATTTTTTAGGGTGTTTCGAATTTTGAGACGTATGTCAGCGTAGTTTTCGAAGACAGTTTTTTTGCTGTCCTGATAAACCTGGCAAGGATAATGGCACAAATTTATGAAATTATTGCATTGTCATCGGTCTTTGACATTGAATGAAATCAGTTGGTCAAAATCGCGCTTTAAGGAGTCGGTTCACAAACAAACATACAGACATACTAACATAAAAACAAACATACAAGTGAAGCTAATACAAAGCGTGTAAAATATCTGCTATTCCTTACATTTTGACAGCGTCGGGCTATGAAAATGTAAGGAATAGCATTTTTTATTTAAATAACGGACGATTCGTTTCACGAAGTGTTCGTTCTCTGTAGGGATTATAACCTCCTCCGTTTTTTTTTCGTCGGTTGAAAATTGTGCGCGCCAATGCCCTGCCAAGCCTGATATCACCCTGTTGAAACGACCGCGGACCGAATGGTGTTGGAACGCCTCCCACAAGGTAGACCTTGCAAAAGTCGCAAGCTTCCGCTGGATGCGAGAACCTCAGGACCGATGAGTGTTGAGATGCTTGAGGGAGGTCTCTGTCTGGTTCCATCGCCCCCTATTCCTTAGAACCCGAAATGGCGGCGCGTAGTGTTCCACGCGCACCTTTCTGTGAGGTACGGGGGGGAACCAAACACCTCACTCCCCCCTAACGTGAGGAGGCCTCCGGAGTCGACACCAGTCGGGGGTCACAGAAGACGCATTAGATCCCGTCGTCGAAACACCGAGGTGGTTTTAGTCAGTAAGGGTCTGACAGACCCCTCCACCCACCCCAGGGCGGAAGACATCCATGAAAATGTCCACCTCAAGTAAAAAATAAATAAATAAGGTCCGGTAGTGGACGTTTTTCGGCTGAAAACACAATGATTATGAATATCTATAAGCTAGTCAGAAATACGTTCCTACACAATGTAACCTCCATACATTTTTCTCCACCATGATAGCCTATAGATATTCATCATCATTGTCATGTTTTCATGTTTATATACAACTAGCTGCCAATTCAAATAAAACGCGCGCAATATTTACCTGTATTTAAAAGACCCGTGAAGGAGCATTACTTGTTGTCGTGATCTTGTTTTCATATCTGTCGTAGTCGTATTTTATTTTCTTAGCTTATATGCATATTTAGTATGTATGTATATAAGTATTTATTATACAGGATATACATGATTATATCTATGTATTTTTTATAATAAATTGTATCTGTATTTTACACCAGTGACAACCCCATTTTTATGTCCACGCAATCACTGTCCATACCAAGGTTGCCTGGAAGAGATCGCAGAAAGCGATAAGGCCGCCCATTGTATGTTTTTTTTTTGTTAAATGTTCTTGTTGTAATGTCTTTTCTGGTGTACAATAAAGCATATATAAATAAATAAATAAACTAGCTTCTGCCCGCGACTTCGTCCGCGTTAAATTTCTTGTTACCCCGACCCTTCCCGTCGCGTCAAATCGCCTACCCGTGCGATTTTCTCAGTTTTTGCAACATTTTACATTACTGCTCCGCTCCTCTTGGTTGTAGCGTAATGTTATATAACTTATAACCTTCCTCGATAAATAGGCTATCCAACGCAAAAAGATTTTTTAAATTCGGACCGGTAGTTCCTGAGATTAGCGCGTTCAATCAAACAAACTCTTCAGCTTTATAATATTATAAAGTATAGATTAGTCTTTAATGTTCCCACTGCTGGGATACAGGGCTCCTCTCTGTAAGAGGGAGAGGCACGTAATCTACAACACGGGCCCAGCGCAGGCTGGTAGATGTCACATGTTTTCGAATTTTTGGTTCTGGGACATGTAAGCTTACGATGTTTTCCTTCACCGATTTGAGAGCAGTGGTGATGAAATAATTTACGCTAAGTAAAACGCCTGCCTGGGTTCGAAACCATGACCTATAACATGTAAGTCACGGCCGTTACCACTACGCCACCACTGTTTCTATGATAAATGATTTTATTTCTGTAAGTACCTAGGTTAAATATTTTTTTAAGCTAGATGAGGTCGGCGTTTCCTAACTGACTATCTCTGAGAAGAAAGGCCGAAACAAACTCAGAGGTCACAGTCTCTTTTAAAGTCCAGACATAATTTTGTTCACATCATGTGAAGACCATGTAGATTGATGACTGAAATGGTCTTTTGAGGAAAAAACCATACAGATTGAGTGGACCTGTCCATTCAGTGCAAGAATTTGTCACTAATCCTTTAGCTCAACTCGGAACTTAAGGAGCCCAACGCTTTGACGAACAATACCATAGAAAGGACATTTGGGTAGGCCGCATCATCTACTCAAACTGCCAGATTATAATCCAAAGTGATACAATGACCCACATAGTCCTCAAATTCTCAGTAATTAAAGTAATCATATCTGGTTGACCGAGATTTGCTCGGTATTTTTTGGTAAATTGCGTTTAAAATAATAAGTTTATATTCAAGTTGATTATATATAAAGTAAAAAAGTTGGCATAAAGTTGGCCATTGAAAACACGAATAAAACGACATTTTATAAAAATGAATCCTAGCTAGATCGAAAATGAAAAATAAATGTAAAATCTTTATCGCCCCCGAAACCACTTTAATTGAAGGCATTAATTGACGACGTTGTCTGTAATTTAAATAACAAGCTTAAAGTGGCAGGTATTTTTCTAGACCTTAGTTCTGCTTTCGATACAGTAGACCATGAAATTCTTCTGGCCAAGTTAGAACACTATGGTATACGGGAGAATGTATTGAAACTTTTCAGCTCCTATTTGCATAACAGACGTCAGTACATTGAGATCAAGTCGACTGTGGATGGAGAAGAAAAAATATATAAATCCAACCTTCTGACTGTATCCCGAGGTGTCCATCAGGGCTCAGCTCTGGGCCCTATTTTCTTCATCCTATTTATAAATGACTTGATTGAATATATAAGAAAACGAGTAACTGACACAACACTTATTATTTTTGCTGATGATACAAATGCTATAGTTTCGGCAGATAATGTAAACAATTTAAAATCTAAGATTAATGCTGCCTTAAAGGCTTTCGAAAACTGGTTTGGTACCAATAATTTGAAACTCAATGTTAATAAAACAAAATGTTTATTATTCAAGACAACAGTACGCAATAACACTAGTCTTAAGGTTGTGTCTTGTGGTAGCAATGTCGAAGTGGTCAATCATGTTAAATTCCAGGGTGTCCACATTGATGCGTTATTGAACTGGAAGGCTGAGACATTGTCACTAACTAAGTCTGTTACCTCTGCATGCTATGCAATCAGAAGCTTTTTTTTTTTTTTTTTTTTTTTTTTTTTTTTTTTTTTCAGGATGGTAAATCATCAAATGACTTCTCCCGCTCTGGGCGGAGCGGGAGGGCGTGTCAGACTTTTACTGACTAAAACCCACCCGTGTTCCCTCAGTTGCCCATGTGCCAGGGTCACGGTATCTCTTTCGAACAATCACGCGACCCCGGCAGGCATCGGTCCTAGTAGACCCCTACACTGCTGCTGACATCTCTTTGAGGCGCGCGTGGAACACTGCGCGCCGTCGACCCGAGCTTGGTCCTTACCGGGCGGCGAGCTACCCATTGCTCGCCACCCGCAAGCTCGCGCCTACGGTGGCCGGGAGTCCGCTATTGACTCCCGACGCCCGGGGCGTCTCCTCCTGCGGCGGCTAGGGACGTGAGGGCGCAGAGACTGCCACTCCCTCACGCGCCCCGCCTCCTCCTTCGCGAGCATTACTGCTTCGCAGAAGGAGGTGACGGCTTCCCATTCCCTCTCGCTCCGTACCATGGCTCGCACCAGGGCCGGACGCGAGAGGTCGCCGCCGCCAATCGCCTCTACGAGGACACGGCGGTGCTCCGCCCAGGCAGGGCACACTTCCACCGTATGCTCCACCGTGTCCTCCAGACGATCCTCGCAATGGAAACACCCGGACGTATCCTCCCGCTTTATCCTGAACAGGAACCCACCGAAGCACCCATGCCCGGTGAGAACCTGCGTCAGGCGGAAGGTGAGGACGCCGTGACGCCTCTCTATCCACTCCTCAAAGAGGGGACTTACCGCCGCAATTGTGGCGTGCCGAGCACTGGGTTGCGACAATCGTACCCGCCATGTCGCCATGAGATCACACCGGAGCTCTGTCCGCCGTGCCGCGATTTGTCGCGGCAGCGGAGTTTCGCCCCGGCGTTTCGCCTCCTCGCGCCACTCCCACATGTGCGCGAGGACCTTTGCCTCCAGATCCCATGGCGGCACTCCGGCAAGGAGGCTCGCCGCCTCGCACGAGACCGTGCGGTATCCCCGGATTAACCGGATGGCCATGACCCTCTGGGCCGCAAACAACCGGCGCGTTGGGCGCAGCCTCAGTGAGGGCGCCCACACCGGTGCCCCGTAGAGGGCCATGGACCGCACGATCCCCGTGTAGAGCCTCCGGCAGGAGGCGTTTGGACCCCCCAGATTGGGCAGGAGCCGCTTTAATGCAGCCCCAGCTCGCTCCAGTCTGGAAGCCAAACGTCGGAAATGCTCAACGAAGTTCCACCGGCTGTCGAGGACAAGTCCCAAGTACTTCATTGTCGACTCGACGCCGATGTGAACCCCTCCTACCGTAAGTTGGGAACCCGCAGGTGGCGCGTTCCGAGGACCATGAAAACCCATGGCCTCGGACTTGTGCAATGCCACCTCGAGGCCCAATTGCCGGATCCTATCGACGATTGTCGCAACCCCGCGTGTCATCAGTTCAGCAGCCGCCTCGTACGACCTCCCCTGCGCAAGGACCAGCGTGTCGTCAGCGTAGCAAACTACGCTGACGCCGCTAGGGAGGTCGGCGCGCAGCACCCAGTCGTAACCGATGTCCCACAGATGCGGCCCCAGGACCGATCCCTGTGGGACACCGCACGACATCTCTCGCCGGTTCCATTCCCCCTCGTGACCGGGGTAGATGACGGCCCTATCCGTCAGATAGGCCTCGACCACGCGACAGAGGTAGGTCGGCATCCGGTGATACCGGAGTGCCTCCCTAATGCAACTCCAGGGCAGGGTGTTGAAGGCATTGGCGATGTCTAGAGACACCGCCAAGACGACCCCACCCCGGGCCACTGCATCCCCCGTCGTGAGGGCTCGCACGCGCATGATGGCGTCCACCGTAGAGCGCCCCTTGCGGAAGCCGTACTGGCCGTCCGACAAGTCCGGCCCCTCCCGCACCAGCCACCCGACGAGGCGGTCTGCAATCACTCTTTCAAAGAGCTTGCCCACCTCGTCGAGCAGCACGATGGGCCGGTAAGCGGACGGAGAGTCCGCTGGGCGCCCAGGCTTCTTAATGAGGACCAGTTTCCCCGTCTTCCAACGAAGTGGGAACTGGCCCCTCTCCAAGCATGCGCTTAGGAGCCCCCTGAGTCGAGGCCCGAGAGCCTCTGAGGCCAGGACCCATGCTTTGCCAGGCAGGCCGTCGGGTCCTGGGGCGGTATTCTTGGCATTAAGCCTTCGTACCGCCACCCTCATCTCTACCTCGGTCACTTCTGGAGCACCGTCGTCGTCGTCAGTGGTGTGGTCCGCATCGGGCACCGCAGTAGGCGGAGCCATGGGTGGGGGACTATGTTCCCTTCGAGAAGGGAACAGAGCGCTCACCACGCCCTCCATGAGTTGGGGCCGGAGACTCTGAGTCAGCGGAGGAGCCCATGGGCGGAGTTTCTCCCGGACGGCCTTGTAGGGCCGTCCCCATGGGTCCCTGTTCAGAGTCTCCAGCGACTCCTTGCGGGCCAGTCCTCTGGCCCGCAGGATCTCCTCTTGGAGGGCGGTCTTCGCCGCTCTGTACCCCTCATATAGCTCCGCCTGAATGGCTTCCGTATCCGGAGGGCGGATACGGAGCCTGCGGTGCCTGGTGTACCGGCGTCGTGCCGCAACGCACGCTTCGCGCAACGCTGTCAGCTGCGGCGACCACCAGTACACCTGGCGCCAAGCCCGTCCTGGCTGAACTCGGGGCATAGCCACGTCACAGATCTCGGACATGGCCTCCCGGAACCACTCGGCCTCGTCGTTGGTGTCAGCAGGCCTGTCCGGTGGTGACACCCAGGCCTGCACGATCGAGGCTTCCAGGAGAAGCTCCCGGTCCAGCTTCTTCAGCGCCCACCGCGGACCACTCGGGGTCTGCCGGATCGGCGCGCTCGAGGTCTGGGCGGAGACGTCAAACCGGATGTACCGGTGGTCGGAATACGTCTCCACCCCCTCCATGACGCGCCAATCAATAACCTGCGGTGACAGAGCGGGGCTGGCGAACGAAATGTCCACCACTGAGTCGCCCCGCATCCGTACACACGTAGGTACAGAACCCCGATTTAGGACGACCAGGCCTGTCTCCAGAGCCCAGTCCTCCACCATCCTGCCCCGTGTGTCCGTATACCGGGAACCCCAAGCCAAATTCTTGGCGTTGAAGTCCCCGAGTACGAGCACGGGGAGGGGACGAAACCCGACGACGACGACTCTCAACTCCGCAAGGGAGTTGTGGAACTCGGCGAGAGTTCGGCTCGGGGAGAAGTATACTCCCACCACTACAATCTCCCCGAACCGTGCTGCTACGCAACCCCGTCCCCTCTTGACGGCCTCGAGGGTCGGGGTTCCGGCGGCGGCCGACGAAATGAGGGTCACTGAGCCGCTCAGGTCCTCCACCCAGTCATCCCTGGGCGGGACAAAGTACGGCTCAGCGACCACAGCGATGTTAATCGACCACTGTGCCATGCTCTGGAGTAACAGGTCCTGAGCGGAGGCACAGTGGTTGATATTCGCTTGGAGGAGGCGCAATGGAGAACCTATTATTGGCACTCCATTTCAGCCCCCTCCTGAGCCCCCTGTGAGGGCCCTGCCGTGGTGGTGCCGGCCACGACAGCAGTGGTCGAGGCGGCAGCGGCGACAGCGGTGACAGCGGTGGCGGAGGGCTTACCCTTGCCTCTGGCCTTGGCGGCTACAGCGCAGGCCTTACTCCCAGCCCGGTGTTCGGCCGGCTTGCCAGCCGCCGCACATGCATAGCAGTGCGGCGTGGCGTTGCACGAGCCGGCCTTGTGACCGGGCTGACCGCAGCGGAAGCAGTGACCGCTGCGGTCCACCTCCGAGGTGCAACCCACGAACACGTGGTTACCCATCTGGCATCGGAAGCACCTCAGAGGTCTGGGCTCCAGCAGTTTCACCTGCGCTGAGACCCAGCCCACCAGAAGCCTTCGGCCCTCCGCGGTTATTTTTTGGGCCGCCGACACGGGGCAGCTCACCGTGACAGTTCGCAACCCCGCATTGTCAGGGCGGATGGTGCCTGCCCTCACTTGTTCGGCAGGACAACCCCCCGCCCTAGCGATGGCGGCCACCACCTCCGTCTCCGTGACGCAATCGTCCAGGCCCAAGATGCGCATGTCAGCGCACTTGATGGGCCTGGACACCCGGGCCTCCTCCGCGTCCAACGACGCCCTTAGCCTTTCGGCCAGAGCGTCAGCGGTCGGGCCACTAGCCGCACCGGGGACCTCTAGCATCCGGGCCCCAGTCAAAGTGACTTTAACCCGGAGCCCGTCGGAGATACCGAGCTCCTTGAGGTCCACCGCTGCCTTCGCCTTGGAGAGCACGTCGCGGTAGGACACGCCCTTTTTTACCGCTTCCGGCTGTAGTGTAATCACTACAGCTGCGGACCTTGGGGCGCGGAGCCTAGCCGCGACGCTGCTCTTTTTGCGCCGCTGCTGCCTCTTTTTATTTCTGGCCGCCCTTGCAGCCTTGCTTGCCTTCTTCTTCTCCCCAACCACTTGCCATTCGGCGTTGGCAGGGGGAGATTTAGAAGGCGGGGGCGGCATTGGCGGCCCTCTCGCCACCTGCGCTGGGGGGGCTCTCGCAGGTGCCTGTTTGGGCCGGCCTTTGGTCTGTCCCGGCCCTTTGGCTGGGGCAGACGCGGAAGCAGCATACGACGCCGCCTTCGGCTGGGCCGGGGCTGCCTTAGGCTGGCCCGCGGCCGCCTTCGCCTTCGGCTGACCCGAGGCCACCCTAGGCTGGCCCGAAACCGGCCGGCTTGCCGCCAGCGGGGGGCGCAGGACAACGGCCTCCAGAGCAGAAAACCTACTCTGGAAGGCAGCGAGCTCCCGCTGCACCAGGACCAGCACCTGGGCCTCGGCAGGCGGGGGCACGCCCTGCCCATGCCGCGCTTCCCCCTGCGACGCCATCTGGGGGCCGGCTCCTCGGAGCCCAGCCAGGTCCGCCCGGAGCTCCTCGTTCTCCTTTCGGAGGAGCTCCATGGCGGCAGTCACGCGGGCGACCTCCGCCCGCAGTTCTGCCACCCCATCCACCACTGGAGGCCCAGAGCGAAAGGCCTTCGCTGCCGCCACGATGGCTTTCGTGGCAGCAGATATGGCCTTGTCCTTGGACCTCTGCAGCCTCTTTAAGGTCGCCGCCTTGATGGACGTGGCCACGACCTCCGCGAACCTGCCCATCTCCTCGGAGTAGGCGGCAGCGTCCGACTCGCCACCGGAGGACTCTGAGGGGGCCCTACTGCTGGTCCCTCCAGAGGGGTGCCCCTCCGTGGCGAGCCTCTTCCCTCCTTGGGTGAGCTCGGCTGGGTCTGCTCGGCTCGGCGCACCGGCCTCCTTGGTCGGGAGTCCTCGGCCGGTGCCCCTATCCTGGAGCCCACCACGCTTCGATATTTTCCGACGGGCCGAGCTCAGCCCGCCGTCGGAGGAGGACTCCAGTCCTGCCCCTGATTTAGGGCGCTTCTGGGAGACCTTACGGTTCCCACCAGCAGCGCCCGACACTCCTCGCTCCGAGCTCGCAAGCGAGCCCTTCGCGCTCGACGCGGCGTCGGACTCCGACCCCGCATCGCTCCCTTCCACTTCTTTGGTTTTTTGTATTTTTATAAATTTTTCCATAGTTGTTCCCACGAGTAAAAAACAATTTTAAACAAGAAATCCAGTGGTTCGCACTAGTGACCAATTCAGCTACCCATTAGTCAAGCTGTCAACCTCCCTCACGGTGCGCCGCCGCTTGGAGGTTTGGGGTGATTTTTTATAGAGGTTTTCTACCTCGCGGCCCGGGCGATTAAGCCAAGACCCTCGACCCCCGTCAAAAGTCAGAGACATGACCGTGACGATCTTCGGGGCTACGAGACTAACGGTGGCAGAAGGAGTACATTCCTTCTTGCCTGCCCGGCGGCAGGTTAGTGCACACCGAGCCCGCTCTAACTCCACCGCTGTGCGCCTCTGCTAAGATCAGAGGGACACACGGTGGAGCGTTCCTCCGACAGGACATTCGCATACGGGCAAAACTCCCCTTAGGCACAAAGTACCCAATGGGGAGTATTTGCCCGCACCCCAGGGTGCACCGTCCCGGAGATTGGCCTTCCCCCCGGACGTATCCATAAGGGAACTCCAACCCCCGGGCACACGAGGAGGTTTCCTGTCCAAGCACCCCATGCAATCAGAAGCTTGAGGGATGAACTCAATTTGGCCCAACTCAGGATGGTTTACTTTGCTTTGGTTGAGTCCAGGCTTAGATATATTATTGAGTTCTGGAGGAACAGCTACAACTACAATGTCCACTCGGTATTTGTAATCCAAAAAAGAGCCTTAAGGACAATGCTGCGTATGAAACAGACGGATTCGTGCAGGGACCACTTTATGAGGCTTAACATTTTAACAGTGCCTTGTCTGTATATGTCGTGTTGCTGACGAACTTTGTCAAGAATTTGCACGAGACCAATGAGGAAAAACAAATAAGAGACAGTTCTCGTAGGAAAGACTTACCTTCCACAATCCAACCAAAATTGAAGGTGGTTCACCACAGTCCTAGAGTCCAATCTGTCTTTCTATATATATAAGTTGCCAGTGGAGTTTAAAAGCATAAACAGCATTTACTTATTTAAAAATAAATTGAAGACACATTTATTGAGGAAGGGCTATTACAGTGTTGATGAGTTCATTGACGATAAACGAAGGCCTTAACTAAATGATTTGTAAATTATGACTTGTGTGTATGTTTTTTTTTTGTACTGATTTTTGACTTTTTCTACTTAAATGCTGTGTTAATTATTATTACTGTTTTTGTTATTGAACTACTGACATATTTTAATTTTATTTTTTATTATTTTACGATATGAATGCACTGATGTAGTTAGTATTATTGATTTTTCTATTTGATTTATGATGATTTTCAACACAATGTATTTTGTTAAGAAATAAATGACTTATGACTTATATACTAAATTTCATGAAAATCGTTGGAGCCGTTTCCGAGATTCAGGTTATATATATATATATATACAAGAATTGCTCGTTTAAAGGTATAAGATAAGATAATACTTCATACAGTTAAAGTCATGTAAAAAAAAGAAAAAATGGCATAATATTATTAAAAAAATAACAAATTCAGCGTGCATTTATTGTATGTTTATCGATCATCATTAAGTTAACGTAAATGTATAACGTCTGTTCTTAATCGATCCTTAACCGAAGATGTAACATAACTTAAGTAATAGCGATTTAATTGATAACTTGTTATATTATTAATTTCAAGTTACGCTAACTATCACAACTGATGTCAAGTGAAGTTTCTGACACGGTGACGTGATGGGTATTAAGTTTGAATTGTTGGTGTCAACCACAAATGTCTATGTGTAAATTATTTCATCACCGCTGTTCTCAAAACGGTGAAAGAAAACATCTTGAGAAAATCATCAAATGACTTCTTCCGCTCTGGGCGGAGTGGGAGGCAGTGTCAAGCCTTTACTGATTAAAACCCACCCGTGTCCCTTCACTTGCCTGTGCCAGAAACACGTAGGTATCTCAATACTTAAAAGAAGGCCTCTGAAAATTACTTGTTCAAGCCTTTTGACTTATAAACTTATTAAAACCTATAAAGGTAGATAAAATTTCTCAGAACGACTTAACATTAACACGTTAACTGCCACGGCTAAAACTCAGAAAAATGTACAGACGCCAACACATCAAGCTACTACAATCTGTCAGATTTCTTTGATAGATTTTCGACTTTATTTCTAGAGCATTAGGTTCAAGGTTCATTGGGAAAAATTGACAGTTTCGGGTAACTTGACCTGGTGGCGTCTGTACTTAGTGTTATTTCACTAATAGATTATTTATTCCATAAATACATAATTATTTATTCCAAAAACATGGCCGCCAGGCAGCAACGACATGTTCGGATTTTGTATGTGTTGTCGGTCATATAGTTCGAAAAGGCCTGAATGGAACAAAACGTGTTGGACACATAGCCCGGTAGTTAACTTGTTAAATACTAACCTTCCCAATTAATGTGCCGTGCTAAATGTAAGCTAGCATTAGAAAGGCGTTCACCGCAACTGTAATACTCACGACTAGAACTCACGACTTTACGAACAGCAACGGTAGTCTTGTACATACTGAACTATAGTACCTAAGTGTACTACAGTTTGCTCAGTTTGTTTTGTGTGGTGTACAAAGTAAAGAATAACACAATCCCATTTCTTCCCGTGTGGGTGTCGTAAGAGTCGACTAAGGGACATACTAGAGAATGGGCAGCAGCGTTTTCGAAGAATTTTTTCTCCATACTACGATCGCCAACCCGCCTGCCAAGCGTGGCGAACCCTTTTTCGACTGGGTTTGTTTTTATTGCATCCAGCGGATTCCTGTGAACTTCATCAGGTCATCAGTCCATCCTGAAGGAGGGCTTCAACGCTACGTCTTCCGGTACGTGGTCGGCACACCAGAATCTTGGTGCCTAAGATAAAACAAAGAGGAGGGAACAGCGATGCCCGTTTGTGGCCTAGTTGAAATTCAGACATCTATACTAATATTATAAAGCTGAAGAGTTTGTTTGTTTGGTTGAACGCGGTAATCTCAGGAACTACTGGTCCGAATTGAAAAAATCTTTTTGTGTTGGATGCCTATTTATTGAGGAAAGCTATAGATT
This sequence comes from Aporophyla lueneburgensis, assembly GCA_932294355.1. NCBI lineage: Eukaryota > Metazoa > Arthropoda > Insecta > Lepidoptera > Noctuidae > Aporophyla > Aporophyla lueneburgensis. The sequence continues at coordinate 5,458,836 of OW028737.1, forward strand.
ACATAACATCACGCTATGATAAAAAAAAGCGGAGCAGCAACGAAAAATGACGAAAACTGGCAGGCAATTCGATACGACGGGAAAGGTCAGGGGAGCAAAAATTTGACGCGGCCGAAGTCGCGGACAGAAGCTAGTATATTATAAAAAAAATGATTAACACCATATTAGGTAATTACCATCCAGAATGATTAAATTAGGATGGGTCAGTCCACTTTTAGGTATAAGTACCTAAAAGCGCGTAAAACCACTTTTTACGCCATTAAATCCTTATTCTGACATCAGTCTTATTCATAAACGCCTCTTAAATTTTAATCAATTGCTAAGCAACTGCTGATTAGTGAAATTCTTATTCATAAACGCTATTTAGCGCTTAGTAGTCGCTAACCATTTAATTAAAAGCTGTTAAAGTTAAACACCACTGGTAGCTTGTTAAGAGGATGCTAAGAGGCAAGATGGCGGATTTTGTTTCAATCAGCTAGTCGGTTCAATAGGATTATTGTGTGCTTCAAGGTTATTTTGTCCCTAATATCTAATTATGCCCTAGTAAATATTGATTTCAACAATATGTACGGGATTTCGGAATAGTACAGGAGAATTAAATAATTTTGAAACGCTACGCGCCGACGGGAAATAGACGGAGGAAGACCTACAAGGCTTGTTTACATCTGCGATGAGAATAAGTCCATATTAGATACATATTCTTCATGAGAAGTAAACGTGATAAAGGATTTTAGGGAAAGCTCAAACAAGAGGAGGCTCAGTAGGTTTTAGGCCCCTCACATTCTTTGACGCCAGTTCTAAGGCACAGAACTGAAGAAAAGCCATGTTGTGGCAGTGTTGCTCAAATAACAAGAGACATTTCATAAGCAACAATTCTATCTATCTAATCTAAGTAGCCTATATTGTCCCACTGCAGGGCAAAGGCCTCCCTCTCCCTTTTCCAAACATTTCTGTCTTTGCTAGTGTTAGCCAGCGCATGAGATGGACAAGATCTATCAATGACAAAGTCATGCGCTCATACTATGGGGCTACAGAGGGGGGGAAACAATCTGATCGCGTACTGTGTTCGGATGCTCTCTCTTTTTCAGGTGCTTGAGCCAACCATCAACGTTTCAACCCAACGACTATCGGATCAGATGCCGGTCATCCAGCATAATCATATTGTTACGTAGATCGTAAAGTCTAGAAGCATCATGCTAACTCCGTCTCAGAAAGGGGCAGTGTGACGTAAATCGAAAAGTCTAGAAACATCACGCTAATTCCATCTAAGGACGGGGCAGTGTTAGAAACTACTGGAAATGACACGCTAACGCCATCTGTTATTGAGTAGCAAGTACTACACGAAATTGTACGTAGACGCTACTGCCATCTATTGTCGAATAGTGGGATTAAACAGTTCAATGGAAGTTACTAGAAGCTTCTACGCTGTGGCGGTGTCGAATGTTCGAGAATGTTCTGCTCGGGATATAAATAGCGGATTGTCGGGCCGACAAGCAGTTCGATTTCGGAAGCGAGCGAATACGATTCGAGTGATACAGTACAAGCGAAACAAGTGATTCCAAGTGACGTTTCTTGTAGTTGCGATATTTGTGTTTATTTAATTAAACTGTGTTGTGTGTTTTGGTAAATTGGTTTAAATTAATTTATCCCGAACCCCAGCTCGTAACATTTGGTGTCAGAAGTGTGGGATAAATTATGCCAGTTTTACCGAAGGAGGATACGGAAGGTATTCGTACCAGGAGTCAGCGCCAGCAGGAGGTGGATCAGAGGCGGTTTGAAGAAACTTCTAGACAGACACCTGGGGGTAATCAGCCGACGACGGAACCAATTTCCCAAGCGTCTGGTGTTCCTACAGCATCACCGGCCATGGATCTTTCTGCTCTAATGGCGATGCTGCAGGAGCAGGCCCGCCGATAGGAAGAACAGGCCCGCCGACAGGAAGAACAGGCCCGCCGCCTACAGGAACAGCTGCAGCACTAGCAGGAAGAACAGGCCCGCCCTACAGGAACAGCTGCAGCAGGACAAAGAAGAACAGACTCGCCAGCAAGAGGAGCAGGTTCTCCTCTTGAAAGATCTACACGCGACATTTGGCAAAGACATCAAAGCCATGAAGGAGACGGTTCAGCTACACGAGAATCGTATCTCAGAGGCCGAAACCCAGATCGCTGATATGAGAAAAGCGTTTGGAAATCTGAAGGCTGGAGACGGGACTGCGGCTTCTGTGATAGCTGGACCCTCCACACGTGGATTTAAAGTGCCACCCTTCGATGGAACATCTTCCTGGTCAGCATATAAAATCCAGTTCGAAGCTATCATGAGTGCAAATGGGTGGACAAAAGGGCAGGCCATGACCGCGCTTACTTTGGCCCTTCGCGACCAGGCCTTAACCGTGTTAGAGGCTCTCGGCAAAAATGTTACCTATGAGCAGCTTGTTGAGGCATTAGAGGCCAGATACGCACCTGGAACACGTTTTTCGTGCGCAGTTGAAGGATCGTGTGCAGCACAGTGGTGAAAACCTGCAGCAGTGGGCCCTAGAAATCGAAAAGCTGGTTCGAAAAGCGTACCAGTCTGCGCCTGCAGTCATCGAAGGGACTCTGACTCAAGCTTTCATAGATGGCATACGGGACCTGGAAGTAAGGGCTGCTGTAAGACTTGGACACCACGAGACGCTCAAGGACGCCTTGGCCCATGCGTTGGAGGTGGAGGCAGTGAGGCATGATCATCGAGCCCATCGCATCAGGGAGGTTACGGCTTCACCTGTTCGTGACCGTCTGAGGAACGGCCCTAGGTGCTACACTTGTGGGGAAAAGGGCCACCTCCGTTCAAGTTGTCCGAAGCGTAGTACTGCCAACGAAGATCAGACCCGGGTAAGAAGCAGGAAAACTAGTCAACGCCAGGACTGCGGGGCGGGTGCTGGCTGGTGTTAAAATAGCCCCAAGAATTTCGGTCTCACAAGCCCATGATGGGAACACCCTAGTCATAAAAGGTGAAGTGAACGGAAGACCATGTAAGCTGACATTGGATACTGGAGCTTTTCGCACGATTGTCAGTTCCGAACTAGCGAATCGTTTTCTTGGGAACTTCTTCGGTAAGCATGATGGCGTAAATTTAGTAACAGCTACCGGTCAGCACATAACCGTCCGTGGTGAGAAGGAGGTGGAATTAAAACTGGGTAACACAATCTACCGGCATAAGGTCATAATGGCTGACATAGTAGACGACTGCATCCTAGGTTTGGACTTCATGCGACAGCACTGTTGTGAGATCGACATTAACCAAGGAGTCCTAAAATGTGGGTCAGAAGAAGTCTTCATGGAAGGGGCACCATCAGGGAAAGTGTACTGCTTGAAGAAGATTGTTCTTCCTCCCCGATCGGAAACAATAGTTCCAGTTAGTCTTCCACATAATTCTGGGCAGAAAAACCGATGTATTCTCATTGAAGGATTAGATGGAAACCTTCCATGGAAGATTGCGCGGACCTTGGTAAAGGCAATCGACGTTGCAGCCGTACGCATACTGAACCCAAGTGAAAAGGAACAAGTAATCAAGAAGGGTACGTTGATGGGTTCCTGTGGGGAAGTAGCTTGGATGCGTGAATGCCAACATCGGCCTTCTCAAAATAACGCCCAAAGTGCAAGATTTAATGTGTTAAATCTTTTGGAAGACTGTCGTAAAGATTTATCGGAAGAAGAAAGAGAGAAAGCTAGGAAGATGCTACTTCAGTATGCAGACATATTCTCTACAAATGATGCTGACATAGGGAAGACTGGTTTGGTTCAACACAGAATTAATACCGGAAATGAGTTACCAATACGACAGCGACCAAGAAGACTACCAGTGGCAAGAGAAAAGGAGGTAGATACCATGACTAAAGGAATGGTAAAGGATGGAGTTATAGAGCCTTCGTCTAGTCCTTGGTGTTCTCCTGTGGTTCTGGTAAAAAAGAAAGATGGCAGCATGCGGTTCTGTGTAGACTATCGTCGATTGAATGACGTTACTAAGAAAGACAGCTATCCACTACCCCGGATCGACGACACACTGGACACGCTGTCAGGAATGAAGTGGTTTACCACGTTAGACCTAAAAAGTGGCTACTGGCAAGTGGAAATAGACCCCAAAGACAAGGAAAAATCTGCATTTCCTACGGGAAAGGGACTATGGCAGTTTAAAGTCATGCCATTCGGATTGTGCAATGCTCCCGCAACATTTGAAAGGCTAATGGAGTTAGTTCTCACGGGACTAATTGGAGACGCCTGCCTTGTCTATTTAGATGACATCATCATCGTGGGCCGCACATTCGAAGACCACCATCAAAATCTGGAACGTGTTCTATCGAAAATCCGAGGAGCCAATCTTAAGCTAAGTCCAAAGAAGTGCTCATTCTTCAGACAGCCAGTTAGCTTTTTGGGGCACATGGTTTCGAAGGAAGGAGTGCAAACAGATCCTGAGAAAATCGTCGCCGTCAAGGAATGGCCAGTCCCAAAAGACAAGACGTAGGTCAGAGCATTTTTGGGTTTGTGCTCGTACTATCGACGGTTTGTCAAGAATTTTGCTGACATTGCCAAACCTCTTCACAAGCTTACTGAGGAGAAGAGACCGTTCTGTTGGGATGAGAACTGTGACATCGCATTTCAAGATTTAAAGGAACGTTTGTGCAATACCCCAATTTTGGGCTACCCAGACACAGAAAATGAATTTATAGTTGACACGGACGCAAGTAATACTGGAATTGGCGGTGTGTTATCTCAACGGAAAGGAGATTATGAAGTTGTGATAGCTTACTTCAGCAAATCTTTATCAAAGCCAGAAAGAAATTATTGTGTCACGAGACGCGAACTTCTTGCAGTCGTCAAGACATTGCAGCATTTCAGTAAATACCTGCTTGGGCGTAAATTCCACTTGCGGACTGACCATGCTGCATTAAAGTGGTTGTTGCAATTTAAGAATCCAGAAGGACAAGTGGCGAGATGGATTGAACTGCTACAAGAGTATGACTTCGCAATTGAACATCGTAGTGGGAAGTCTCACGGTAACGCAGACGCTTTATCAAGAAGACCTTGTCCTGAAGACTGCAAGCATTGTGTCAGGCAAGAAGCTAAGGAAACGGTACCTGTCAGGATGCTAAGAGCGGACCTTAGTGACGAATGGAAGGAAACCCTACAGCATGCTCAGCAAAGTGATACAGATATCAGGCCAATTCTCGAGTGGATTAAAGCTAATGCTCCCAAACCGAAATGGTGTGATGTTGCAGCGATGAGTACCACCACAAAAAGTTATTGGGCACAATGGGAGAGCTTGGTGATCCAGGATGGTGTGTTGTGCCGAAAATGGGAAAATGCTCGAGGGAATAGCTGTCACCTGCAAATGGTAGTCCCAAAAACGAAGGTACCAGAAGTTCTTCAGCTCTACCACAATGGTTCTTCAGGAGGTTATATGGGAGTAAGAAGGACTTTGTTAAAGATCCGAGAAAGATTTTACTGGATCCATTGTCGAGAGGATGTGGAGGACTGGTGTCGCAGATGCACCAGTTGTGCAGCGGTCAAAGGGCCACACACACGCAGCAGGGGTGCATTGAAAGTGTACAACGTAGGAGCCCCCTGGGAACAAATAGCACTAGATGTCGCTGGGCCATTCCCCGAAAGTGAAAGTGGAAATAAATATTTCATGGTTGTCATGGATTACTTCACCAAGTGGCCGGAAGTCTTCGCCATCCCTAATCAAGAAGCTTCAACAGTCGCTGATAAATTAGTCCACGAAGTCTTCTGTCGGTTTGGGGTACCCTTGGAAATCCACAGCGATCAAGGAAGGAATTTCGAGTCTCAAGTGTTTTAGGAAACATGTCGGATTATGGGTACTTACAAAACCAGAACCACGTCATACCACCCACAATCTGACGGAATGGTAGAGAGATTTAATCAGACGTTGGAAAGATATCTGGCAAAAGTTGTAACAAGCAGACAAAAGGATTGGGACAAGCACATACAACCGTTTCTTCTGTCATACCGAAGTGCAGTTCACGAGAGTACAACTGTGACGCCAGCCTTCGCGAACTTTGGAAGGGAGTTAAGGTTACCAGCTGATCTTATAACCAGCATTCCCCCTGATTCACCACGGAGTATAACAGATTATGCAAATGATCTGCGCAACAAGATGAATGACGTATATGAGCATGTCAGAGAATCAGGCCAACAGATGTCCGAGAGAATAAAAACTCGTTATGATCGGAAAATGAACAATATTGGCTTCGACGAAGGTTCACTAGTGTGGTTGCATAACCCAGTGCGCAGCAAAGGAAAGTCCCCTAAACTACAGGCAAAATGGGACGGGCCGTACCGAATTGTGACCAAGATCAACGACGTCACTTACCGAATACAAAAGGGTATGCAAACTGGACCTAAAATTGTCCATGTAGATCGATTGGCACGATACTACGGGAATAATGACGCTCGGGACGAGCATGTCTAAGGAGGGGGCAGTGTTACGTAGATCGTAAAGTCTAGAAGCATCATGCTAACTCCGTCTCAGAAAGGGGTAGTGACGTAAATCGAAAAGTCTAGAAACATCACGCTAATTCCATCTAAGGACGGGGCAGTGTTAGAAACTACTGGAAATGACACGCTAACGCCATCTGTTATTGAGTAGCAAGTACTACACGAAATTGTACGTAGACGCTACTGCCATCTATTGTCGAATAGTGGGATTAAACAGTTCAATGGAAGTTACTAGAAGCTTCTACGCTGTGGCGGTGTCGAATGTTCGAGAATGTTCTGCTCGGGATATAAATAGCGGATTGTCGGGCCGACAAGCAGTTCGATTTCGGAAGCGAGCGAATACGATTCGAGTGATACAGTACAAGCGAAACAAGTGATTCCAAGTGACGTTTCTTGTAGTTGCGATATTTGTGTTTATTTAATTAAACTGTGTTGTGTGTTTTGGTAAATTGGTTTAAATTAATTTATCCCGAACCCCAGCTCGTAACAATATGTTGGATGACACTGCACTTGATCGCCTACGAAATGAAATGCAGAGTAGCCATGTTAGTTAGCCAAGCAACAATTACGTTTATTTTAATAAAGCTACATTTTTGTTATAAATTCATATTTTTGATTTCCAATAATTCTTCTTCCGTAACATATGCATGTATGGGTGTTATTCTATTCTCATGCCACTCTCATTCCTCATCTTATTCACGTAGCATGATCTGCGCCCTCGCCGTCTTTCCGAGGTTATATAGTATTGGTGCCTCGTCAAACTTTCAACTGTAAACAAGATTTTTTAATTTTATTAAAATACACAGAAACCCCAGTGCATAAGCAATAGGAAGTAATATAGAATAGACACAAGTACCTATGTTTTTAAAAGAGTATATTCATGGAAACAAGCTTATGGGACATGCAAATACATAGCTGTTATAATTGTATTATCGGCTACGGCTTTTTAACATTAATTTGGTCAGTTTAAGGTTAGCGGATATAAAATCAGAAATAAATACCTGTATCTTCCAGCCTTTCGAGCTAATTACATTGTAGTTTACCATCGGAAAAACAATGAAATCTATACTTAATATTATAAAGCTGAAGAGTTTGTTTGTTTGTTTGTTTGATTGAACGCGCTAATCTCAGGAACTACTGGTCCGAATTGAAAAATTCTTTTTGTGTTGGGTAGCCTATTTATCGAGGGAGGCTATAGGCTATAAAACATCACGCTACAACTAAGAGGAGCGGAGCAGTAATGAAAAAAGTTGCAAAAACGGGGAAATTTATTCCTTTTGAGAGTTTCCGTTGCGTGCGCTGCGTAAACGGTTAAAGTAACGCAAAAATCATGTTTGACGGAATTGTTCCTTTTAAAAAGTTCTAAAAAAAGTCCGCGAGAGCATATGTCTATCTTTTAAGGTTGACTCACTATAACTCAAAACGACGTGGACGAAAACTAGCAGGCAAATCGATGCGACGGGAAGGGTCAGGGGAGTAAAAATTTGACGCGGACGAAGTCGCGGGCAGAAGCTAGTAATTATAATATAAACGTATTAAATTATTTTATTCAAATTGAAAATATCCGATGACATTGTTGACTTTGGTCTGTCAAAGGTACCACAGATACAAATGCCGTGGTTTTGACAACTTTATACTTTTAATTCGGTTTTTTAGTCAACTATATTGATTATAATCTGTGCTGCACGCATAATTTCCCCTCTATTTCGTGTCGTAACTAATCATCTGCTAACTAGCGTTTATGAATAAAGAAAAGTTAATCATTACTTAAGAGCTAACCATTTGCTTTACTAAACAGTGGCTAATCAGTGATTAGCGAGATTTTTATGAATAAGGCTTAGCTGACGAAACATATAGAGTACTTAACACTATTTACCATAAGATCTTATAATGTAATAACCTATGTTTGACAAATAAATAATGATTCTGATTCTGAGTCTCGGTAAGTCTAGTCATTATTTATTCACACAAGGCATTTGAAAACCGCTCCCAATCCAAGCTGTCTTTAAAAACAGTTTGTATTTATTCTGAAACTGAAAACTTTTGTGTGGGAATCGCAAAATCAGATTATGTTCGATAATCCGGAAAGTCGGCAGGCACCGTGCCTACCTACCTCCGTAATCCGTTTAGTGTAGCTCGGGGAATACAGGGGTGCTGTATGAAGTTTTAGGAAAATATTGGTTTAACCAAATGGGTTTTCTGTGATGCATTTTGCTTTAATTCTAGTTGGATTCCAGATTAAACTAACTAGAGAGACCTCCACAGCGAAAATGTTTGTGATGTTTTTTTGCTTAGAACGTCCTGTTCTTTTCATTTCGATTGTACTCTTCCTATTTTTTTTTCTTTATTTTTTTGTTTGAGCCTAGTAGTTGCCTACGTTGATCGGTGGATTTCTTTAAGCCATCCAAGGTGCAGCTGAACGAGGATTTAGGACACTCCAGCAAATGGGATATAGTCTGATCAGAAGCTCCGCACTCTGGGTCAATTGTGCCCCACTTCCTCCCAATTGTATTTACAGCGGCCTCATTATTTAGAACTTTTTCGTTTCGCTTGACATTTGACATCTCTGCTAAAATATTAGGAGACAGACTGTAGTGTCTTCAACGTAGGATAACCAAATATTTTTGTCCACCGAAGTAAGGCCTTTTTTTTTTCAATTAGTGTCTGTTATTCCACAGCTGGGTCAGGTCTTTCCCCATATGTTTACATTTTTATTTATGCTGTGCCTTGTCCATCCAATCGGTTAAGAACAGACCTAATTGTCACGCCAGCGTTTCTTGACCACCAACCAGTGATCGGAGTAGGTAGATTGAAATGGGATCAATAAACTGGCACGTATATATTAGTATGGATATGCCTCCGGGATTCCGGGATTTTGAAATTAATTTTGAATGTTGTTATGTGTAGAATCAATACTTTCTATACTAATATATACCTACTAATATAATATTATAAAACTGAAGAGTTTGTTTGTTTGTTTGATTGAACGCACTAATCTCAAGAACTACTGGTCGGAATTGAAAAAATATTTTTGTGTTGGGTAGCCCATTTATTGAGAAAGGCTATATACTATATAACATCACGCTACGCTCAAAAGTAGCGGAGCAGCAAACGAAAAATGGACGAAAACTGGCAGGCAATTCGATGCGACAGGAAGGGGAGCAAAAATTTGACGCGGACGAAGTCGCGGGCAGAAGCTATAAAGAATACATCAATTTGAATAAGAAATGTTTAACCCTTTTGCTGTCTTTTTAATAGTACGTAGGTGATCGGCCTTCTACAGTAAGAAAAAAAAAACAATTTTAAATGTTTATCTATCGCATTCTATAAATTTCTAATGTAGTACCTAGTTTAAAAGTCCTTACTTTCACAATATTTGATTCAATCCCGTAAGTACCAAAATGAAATCTCGGAAAAAGTCCTATCCATGTTGTGATTTCTATAACTATTCATGATGAGAGTACGTAAAATCAATCTACCTAATCCAATCACTGGTGATAACGCACTTCTTCAGGCACCCATTTTGTAGAGATTTTGGTCCATCTCTCGCGTCCATCTGGCCCGTCTGGACGCATCCTATAGGTGTGACCAGTCTGCCGACATCGGTGATCCCTGTCTTGGAGCGTATAGTGATGTTGCGGGATTGATCGGTGAGTTCAATTTTTAAGATTCCTCCATCGCTCGTTGGCCTTGAAATTGGACCAACTACTTAACATAGATTTCGTGTGGTGCCGGACGTAAAAAATAGCACCACCCAATTTCTTCTCGTGGTTGTCGTAAAAGGCGACTAAGGGACTTAATAGAGAATGTGCAGCAGCGTTCTCTATGCATTTTACCACCATACTGCGATCGCCAACCAAAGCGTGGCGTTTATGGAAAATCGCTTCAAATTGGGGGAGGCCTATGTCCAGCAGTGGACGTATTTTGGGTATAAGGATGATGTTAACTTAACATAATAATTTTGTATTATTGCATCATAGTTCTACGTAACTAACTAGGATGCTTTGATACTTTGGTGGGCTAGGTCCATGACATTACATTTATATTCATAGCATTTTAAATATTTAATAATATTTAAAATCAAACCCTTCGTCAACCCTATTCGGTGGGGTGTTTAACCAAAGTTAAATATTTACAGACGGCCACGTTCGACAGAATTATTTATGGCCAATAAGCCCCAAAACCGTGAATTTTCAAACATTTGTTCTATACTGACTATTCGAAAGGGATGAAGGGAATTACGGTGCCCTTCGATCGATAGTTTAAAACAAAAGAAGATGGACGAACAAAACGGCAATAACTGGATTTAAACGTCATAGTTGGATTATTTCGATATTTCAGAGAATACGAAGTTGGATAGTATTATTGTGTATGGGATGAATAAATGGAACTATAATACATAATTATGTATGTACAGGTATATAAAGATAATCTAAATTATGTCAGTATATTTTGCAGAAAAAATAATAGATAAATAAGAGAAATATTAGTATGTTATTCGCTATCTCCTGACTATGATATATGTAAGTTGACATGCGTTGCCACGATAACAATTAATTGATCTCCTAAAACAGTAGTTCCTCTCTCCTATCCATTTTCTGTGCCCTACAGAGTCCATAAGGGATCCCTTCTTTACACATAATGTTATTTTTCATTCCATAATTTGTTTTGCATAAATTTAATTCGCATAATGTTACTAGGCCTTAAGACTGACATAGTGACAGAAACGAATCGCTGCAAAACCGACTCCACGTAGTCTTGTCTGCCCTACCCCTAGAGTGTTATTTAAAACCGCGTAGGTGCTGAGGGGCGAGGCGGCCCGCGAGCTGAGGAGCCGGTGGTTTTAAGGGTCGCCGCCGAGGCCTGACGCGAGCGTATCATCGTAGATGTGTTTTACGCTCATCAGCATGCGTAGCATGACCACCGTAGAAATGGGTTTTGACGACAGAAGAATAGACAAAATTACAGATTATAGAAAGATTAAAGACATATTAAAGATTGTAGAAAGATTTGTACCGTTTTTTGCTGGCTAGATAGAATTGTGGTGCTAACACCACAATTCTGTCGCTATCCTACCAAGAATAGACAAAGTTCTTTCTATGGTGGTCATGCTACGCGTGCTGCGGCGTATAACACAACTAAGACGATAAGCTCGCGTGGAACCGCCGGAACCCTGCAGCGCGCGCCGGAGCCGTGACAGAAAGCATGCCTGCTGCAGCATGTTGCATGCTTACTTGCATGTTTGCTAGCATGCTGCATGCTTGCTGCATGTATGGTGTATGCTTGTTTACATGTTTTCATGCGGCATGCTTGTTGCATGCATGGTGTATGCTTGTTTACATGCTTCGTATAGGTAAAAAAAAAACAACTTTTGTTCACAATCAATTATGTTGGGACTTGGGGAAATCGGGATTCACCCTTTACAACAAATATGTGCTTCAGGAGATATAGTTTTTTACAATCGTCGAAATAAAGTAAATAAATTATACTTTATAATGTTATGCTAAATCATTATTTTAATTAGAGAAATTATGCTTAAAAAGTTAAGCGTAAATAATGTTATGCGAAAATATAATTAGGAGAAACAAAAGTATGCCACGTTAAAGTAAGTCTTTAAATTTTATGCAAATGGATACGGAGCCGGTCCATAACGATCTAAAAAAAAGTACTCATTGCAGTCTCCTTAAGGCTAATTAATAATAGAAACAGCCTATAAAAGTATTTCACAAGTAATTCTAGTTTTATGAACTTTGCAATCGTAACGCTCCGCTCGTGTGAATAAGCTTTATGTCTACGCAGGTGCAGGTACAAGTCAATGTCTTTATACCGGGAGGCATTGAATGGTGCAAATTTATTAGCGATAAAGAAAATTAATCGACAACTTGTGATTTAAAAACCGTATTTTTAAATAACTTAAATATAATAAAAATTTAATGTTTTTTAGTCTCTATTAATATTATATCATTCTTATTATGAAATAAATGTAAAGACAGATTTATTTGTGTTTAAAAGAAAACGTGTGGGGTCTGGCGATCCCCGTCAGGCACAAACTTCCTTCTCACGTATGATTTAAAACAAAAGTAATGTTTTCGCATCCACCATTTGGAATTTACGTTTCTATTAAAAGTCGCATAGAGGCGGCATAACATGTATGAACGATTTTTCATATGATGATTTCTACCAGTCAACTTCTACAGCAAGGTGCGTTAGAGAACTTCGTTAATATAACACTTTTCTATTTTACAAACACTAAAAGTGACAACTCCAATGCTCCAAGCTCCAATGGACTGTAGGTAATATTATTTCCACAAATAGGGCTAGGTTCCATACTGTCCATATTTATACTGTGACACAGGAAGCCTATAGGTACTTAGTAGACTTTGGAAGGGTGACAGGTGCAGAAACAAATATGAGCATTGAGTAATTGATGTTGAGGTAGGAAGGTACCACTTACTTAGTTGTCCATTATACTTGTTGTGTCTCTTATTTATAGCCTTTGTTACGTCGGATTTCCAGTTGTTTGCAAGATACACCGATGATACATATAGCGGGACAGATCTGGAAGGTAAATCTTAAAACGAAAACATATTTTTGTTCGATAAGTTTCATACACATGCTTATTGCTCGCATACTTAAAACTTCTCCATATATTTTTTGTGATATAATTCCAAAGTGACCTCTTATATAACTTGTTTGGTAAGATTCCAGAATAATTATTTTTCTCTGGAAGTATGCTTCTTGCTTGAATATATCAGAAAGAAAAGAAAATACGTTTATTTAGCACAAACTCAAAAGGCGCACAAAATAATACACCAAAAAACACAAATCAATCAATCAATTACTTATATGTTAATAATTAGTTAGTTCCTTTCTGAATTTTGTATGACATTTAAATCTAAAACGAAGGTTTGATTTAAAAATAAACAATAGAACTAAAATCTCTATGGATTACATATCTAGTGGCATTATTGTAATCGCGGGCAAAAAGGGTTGAGGCTAGCACGAGAGTGTGGGAATTGGCACAAGAAAAGAGAGGCCTATGCCCAGTTGTGGATAAAATTAAGCTGTGGATATTGAAGATGATAAGTAAGTACCTACTTTAATAAGATGAAAAATAAAACAAATACCTAACTAACCTATGACGCATGGACCTAGTAGCCCTAGTCCGTCCCTGTTTAGCGTGAATTATTAAATCCCTTTTAGGATTTATATCTTCTTTACGTGAACTGTAAAGTCCAACCTTAAGTATGAACTCAAGAGTATTAACAAACTCATAAACTTAGTTGAGGACAAGATACTTTTAGATATGGGCTTATCAAGTGCTAATGGTGAACTTGAGAAATAATAAAAGTTCCAACTAGTGACGTTTTTCGATCTATTTCCACTAAGGGAGAAGCCAGAATACCTAGCCTTCGAATTTTAAAATTTCTTACGTTTTTGGCACTTAGCAAGTCAACGTGCGGTAGTATTTGGATTAAAACGTGATTCAAAAAGATATTTTTGTGATTACCTACAATAAAATTTGATTTAACTTTTTAATCATGCATTTCCATTTCAATAGCTATTGTAGAAATGGGCCTTGGTGATGAACGTATTGACGCCTGCACAAATTGTTAAAGCAATCTGACGCGTTGCCGTGTCACTTGTCTTGTGTTTTTAACCCCCGACGCAAAAAGAGGGGTGTTATAAGTTTGACGTGTCTGTCTGTCTGTCTGTCTGTGTGTCTGTGTGTCTGTGGCATCATAGCTCCCAAACGGATGATGCGATTTCAATAAAAAAAATATGTATTAAAGGTGACTTATCTGCGAGTGTTCTTAGACATGTTTGATGAAAATCGGTTGAGCCGTTTAAAAGTTGTGGGGGGTAAAAAACAAAAAACGTCGCGTTGGGGGACCGCTCCGCGAGTGCAGACGTCGTTGACTGCTTATGTAGGTAATAAAACTATTGGTAATTAAATTGTTAGGTTTGAAGCGGTCCCCCAACGCGGCGTATTTTTTTTTGAATTATTAATACATTCTTAGATACTTTAAGATTGAGTTATTTTTTATTATTATTTACTTTTTAAAGGGAAATTAGGTTTTTGTGTCGGGGGTTTTTTAAATTTTAATTTTTTTTTTTTTTATCTGTCATCTAGCGCTAACATTATCCGATACCTACTCTTGTAACTGTGTAACATAATCTTTAAAAATAAAGTTCTTGAATGTTGCCTTTGTTATCATTTCAACACTTGGTCCAATCCAAACAAAACTATAAAAAAGAAGTCTTTCGATTGTACAGAGCTCTGTACAGTCTAAAGTCACCACATTGCGTCTCATTCAAAACTCAACCCCAAAGGGTCATCCCCGCCGTCATTTCTGTCCGTATTGCGGCATGCTCAAAATTAAAAACATCCCGCTCTACAGAGTTTTGTTTCGCTCGAAACTTTCATAATTTCCCCATTCGAGTGTCTGACGAGTACCCGAGATGTGAGAATCAAGATGGAGGCTTCTAGAAATCGCTTTATATTTCTAACAGCTCCCAAGTTCTTGACTGGAAATAAAACTCGATGTGACTGGGAAGTTTTCATGCCTTCCTAGTCTACGTCAGAGCATAGAATAACCTAGGTACTGCTTAGTCAAACAATCTGTTTGACTAAGTCAGTCCTAATGATTCCTTACCTAATCAATGTGCCTTTTCCCAGCTACAGTGGCCTTCAAAACTTTGTATGTAACTATCACATTTTTAAAAATTCCAATAACTTTTAGTAAAGTTCAAACATTAAAATTTTTTTTTGTAAAATACGCAAGATAAATTTTGGAAATCAAAAAGGTTACTTACAAAGATAATTAACAAAAAAAACTCTATAGTCGATAACCTTCTTTGAAGGAATGGTTGAAAAATTTTTATACAGAAAACCCCCGATACAAAAACCTAATTTCCCTTTAAAAAGTAAAAAATAATTTAAAAAACTCAATTTTAAAGCAAGTACCTAAGTAAAGTATGTATTAATAATTCAAAAAAAAATACGTCGCGTTGGGGGACCGCTCCAGAACTAACAATTTATTTGCAAATACTCTATTACCTAATTATTAAAGAAAAGAAAACTTTTATAAAATTACTTCACAATATTGCATTTAGGATACGACCGTCAACGTCTGCCCTCGCGGAGCGGTCCCCCAACGCGACGTATTTTTTTTTTAAAGTATTAATACATACTTAGGTACTTACTTTAAGATTGAGTTTTTTTAATTATTTTTTACTTTTTAAAGGGAAATTAGGTTTTTGTGTCGGGGTTTTTTTTAATTTTTTATTTAATTTTTTATTTTATACTTTTTATAGGTACATACTTATTATAATGTAGAATCAAACGAAGCTAAGAACACTATCGATTAATTCATCAGTATTCTCTTTCAGTGCGCTTTCATTTGAGACCCCAGTCGAGTATATTTGCTGACGTTCGGTTACCCTTCCCCACTTTCTCCCCCACAACTTTTAAACGGCTCGACTGATTTTCATCAAACATATCTAAAAACACTCGCACATAAGTCACCTGTAATACAATTTTTTTTATTGAAATCGCTTCATCCGTTCGGGAGCTATGATGCCACAGACAGACAGACACACAGACGGAGAGACAGACACGTCAAACTTATAACACCCCTCTTTTTGCGTCGGGGGTTAAAAATCACTCGTTTTGTCTTGAAATTTCTTCATTGAAGGTCTTCTAGAGGCCGCCATATTCAACAAGAACAAGCGGACGATCTGAACACTTCCAGCTATCGCTGGTACCTCATTTGTTAAAGTATGCGAAGGAGTTTAAAAGTTACAAGCATACATACATACATACCCACATGCTGATAAAAAATCATAACCCTCCTCTTTGCTTTGCCGTAATCGACTAAACATAAATGTACCACCTCTACGGTTCCTCCACCGTACTGTACCTAGCAAGAATATTAATTTTTCCGCGGCCAAAGCGCTACTCGTTAGCATACTTCTTTTACGGGCTACGGCGTAAATAATTAAGATAGGACAGTTTCAGGATATTCTACCTAGTTTACAGTCTTCATAACTGTCTCACACAATAACCTGGCAACACTGGCAATGTTTACTAGCCCGCGTATTTAAAGTTTTTAATTTAATATAAAATACATTTTTAATTGACTAAAAAGTAGTGGAACTTTGTGCAATAACTATAACTTACAAGTGACATTATTTGTGACTATTAGTAACAAGTATATTTCTTAAATAAATCAACAATATTTTGTGACGGTTCAAAACACTTCACTAACAATAATACAGTGTTTCAATAACAAATCGCTACAACATCATCCTAGTTTATACCAAACAGTGAAGATAAGTGCAGTTTTATTTTAAAAATAGTGCAATAAATAAAACAAAAGACACTATTTATACCGTTACGAAAAATATTTTTATAATTGACCTTTGGACTCTAATGAATGTTCGACAACTAGCGCCAGAACTGCATCAAACGCTGAATAGACGAACCAATATAGTACAGCTACTTGACACTGGTGGCGCAAAACAAGCAATTAGGGATACCACTTAAAAAATATCTCTGTATTTGGTAGAAAATATATAATTTTGGAATATTCCAGAGGTAATTAGTGGAAAAGAAAAGATGAATTTCCTAGACAATATTACCTTTCGTCGTACGAGAACCAAGTCGGATTCAATACTAAACGACAGCGACGCAGTATCTGCACAAACAATAAATGAAACAGGAAACAGTGTCCCGGAATTATCGGACGACGAAGACTTAGGACTGATAAAAGAATTGCGTGAACAAGTCATGACTCTCACAATAGAATTGCAGACCGCTCGTGCAGAAATCGAGGCTCTTTCCTCAGAAAATAGTAACTTGAGAAGTTTGAATAAAGACCTGGAAAAAAATAATGAAACAATTAATGCTAGTTCACCCAAAATTAATCAACCTACTACGAAAAAGACCATCAACAGGAATAAACAAAACAAGAAGCAGTCTCAGATATGTAGGTACCTACTCAGGAAAAAGGGAATCATGAAGAAACCAATAAAGCAATAACATCATCTCAAAGTAGAGCCGAGAAGGCCGAAATACAAAAAAACTGCACAAAGCGCAATAAAATCTGTATATTAAGCACAGACAATAAATACAAAATACTATACATTGCAGAGAATACATTGAATACATGTGATATTTGCCACTACATCACACCACATGGTAATATGCAACGTCTTCTTCAAGGAATTCAATCACAGCTATCAAACTTCACCTTACAGGACTATTGTATAATATTGCTGGGCGAGGAAGACTTCAAATTTACAAATAGATACTTGGATTGTGTATTGCAGATTAGAGAAGTATTGCAAGAAATTAGTCATACAAACGTAATTATTTGTACTCCGACATATAAATTCTTTAATAACAACTATTTGTTCAATTCAAGAATAGAAACCTTTAATAATTTGCTTTATCTAGACATACTTACTCACGGTCATGCCTATTTTTTGGACAGCAATAAAAACTTAAGCTATGATGACACTATGTTCGATAGACGCACTGGACGCCTAAATTACATTGGGCTTCAAACAATTTTTAAAGATATTGTAAATATGATTGTATTTCTGCAAACGGAGGTAATAGAATGTTCAGAAGACTGTTATAAAAGTTCCATAGAATGTAAAGAAAAACAACAAACAAATGAAACTCAAACGAATAACTCTGAGCTTTTTCTTTTATAATCACATGTTTATTATTCATCAAAATATTGCTGGTCTTTTGAACAAATCTGACATCTTGACATTAAATATTCAAGAACTATTACGCAGACAAATAAGTGTTGACATAGTATGCCTTACGGAACATTTTGTTATCTCTGGTCAGGAAAGTTTAATCAATATACCAAATTATAAACTTGCCGCCTCCTACTCTAGGGAACACCAAAGGCGAGGAGGTTCGTGTATTATAATTAAGAGTTGTTACGAATTTAAAGAGCTTCACGATGTCATGAAACTTTCCATAACAGGAGTTTTCAAATGTAGTGCAATAGAACTAATCAAACATAAAATTATAATTGTATGTGTATATAGACCACCAAATATATCTAATATTAGTGTATTTCTTGATGCCTTGGACTCTGCATTACAAATGGTATGCTACAAATCGAATGTAAGGGTAGTATTATGCGGAGACTTTAACATAGATATCTTCAAACGTAACAGAATCACCCTGGACTTTGAATTTCTTCTCCTAAACTATAACCTTAAGCTACAGATACGACAAGCCACGAGGCCAAAAAGTCAAACATGTTTGGATAAATTTGCTTATAACTCTAATTTAAAGTGTACAAGTAAGGTTGTTAATTTTGCCTTGTCTGATCACTCAGCTGTAATACTAAAAATCCAAGTCAGTAAGACTTGCAAATTGAATTACTGGCACGCTCAAAAACGGGATTACTCAAGGCATAATCTACTTTTTAAAAATTATTTAGCAGATCTATCTTTTTCGGACGTTTATAGTGAGCTCAATCCTAATGTAGCGTATAATAATTTTATAGATATTTTTCTTCTACTTTACAATCAATGTTTTCCAATTAAATGGGTAAAAATTAGAACAGAAGTAAAAATTAAATGGATCTCAAGAGGTATTAGGCTATGTAGTAAGAGACAAAGAAACTTACTATGGAAATATAGAACGAATCCTTCATGTGAGAATAAAGCCACATTCAAAACGTATTCACAAAGATTTAAAAAGATTATAAAACTAACACAAAAGGCTCAGAATAATTACATAATTAATAACGCTCAAAATAAATGCAAAGCGTCATGGCGAATAATTAATAACACCAAAAACATTAAAGAACCAATTACGAGAATCATTAAACAAAATATACTGATTACAAATCCACATGACATTAACAACATCATTTAATGATTTCTTTATCGATCAAGTCCAAAATACGTCTAAAAAATCATTCGACAGAACTGCTCGTTTAAACAGCATCCCTAATTCAATGTTTATGTCTCCGATAATACCAGACGATATAACTCGAATAATCAAAAAACTTAAAAACACAAAAAGTCACGGCTATGACGGTATTACCACCGAGGTTCTTAAATTCGTAAGTAATACTATAGCTCCACCTTTATGTCACATTATGAACAGAAGTATTGTTTCGGATATTTTCCCCAATAGTTTAAAAAAAGTTATTATAAAACCTATACATAAAAAGAATAACAAAGAGGAAATGACCAACTATAGACCTATAGCGTTAATCCCTGTATTATCTAAAGTATTTGAGAAGATTATTAACGAATCATTATACTTATTCTTAAACAAACATAATATATTATGCAACGAACAAATGGGTTTTAGAAAAGATAGAAATATTAATATGGCAATATACAAATTCTTATCCAATATAATGCCCAGTGTAGATAATAAGACTCCTGTATGTGCTATATACACCGATATGACCAAAGCTTTCGACTACGTAAACCATGACGTCCTTCTGGAAAAATTATATATTTACGATATAAGGGGAAATGTCCATGACTTAATAAGCTCCTATCTTACTGGACGAACTCAACATACAGAAATATCCAGAATATCCCTTGAAACCAAATGTGAGCTTAGATATAAATCAGCCGATAGGGAAATCAAATACGGTGTGCCACAGGGGAGTGTCTTGGGACCTCCTCTATTTCTCCTATATATAAATGACTTGCCACGACGCCACGGGAAATTAATAATACATTAGAAACAATTATACATTGGCTTGATTTAAATAATTTAACAATTAATCTAAAAAAGACAAAAGTAATGCACTTCTACCAAAAGATACTCCCTGATGATATAAATGTTAGATATAATGGTCAAAATGTGGATACAACTTGTGTAGCGAAATTTCTAGGCATCCTGATTGACAACAAATTGACTTGGAGACCGCAGGCCGATGTCTTATGTAAGAAGTTGAATAAATCAGCCTATGTACTGTATAACTTATCGCATAAAGTAAGTAATGATACACTTCTGCTAACTTATCATGGGTTGGTGGCATCAGTGTTAAGATTTGGGATCATATTTTGGGGTAACTGTAGTGAAAGGGAAGAGATTTTTAGGGCCCAGAAACAGTGTATTCGATCTATGTCAAACCTTAAAAGCACAGACAGCTGTGAACCTGTGTTTCGGTCTCTGAAGATACTGACTCTTCCATGTTTGTACATACTGGAGGTGGCAATTTTTGTTAAAACTAATCTGACCTTATTTCCGTCACTGGCCAGTATAAGAACACGTAATGGTCCATTGAGATCCCAATACAAGAACTTACTACATTCGGGTAATTACAACTTTTAAGGAAAAGTATTATGACAATGGGACCTGTCATTTATAATAAAATACCTCATAGTTTTTAAGGACTGTGCTGTAAACATTTTTAAATCTAAGGTAACTGCACTAGTTTTAGGCAAATGTTACTACTCGTTGAAAGACTTTTTAAATGATACGAATTTATCCGAATTATGATTATGAATGTTATAATTAATTGCAAATTTGACCACATAAGACTTACATATGTACCTGACTATCATGTTACTAATTGACTTCATTTTAATTTATGTTTTGTTGACATTATTTTGTTTGTATTCATATTTTAACTTATACAATAATTTGCATGCCATAAGGTAGTCTGTAGCCGATCTAATTAATTCATGCACAACATCTTATACCTGTACCTACATTCATAGCAAATAAAGATTCTGATTCTGATTCTGATTCTCAATTAATTGTTATGCTGATCTTACTTTTATTCGTAATAACAAATAAGTTATGAGTTTTTTCTTTATGATCATATCATTTCATTCACGGTTTAGTTTTAAAGCTGCTTGTTGAAATTTTAGTGCACTTAGTAAACAATAAAAATAAAATTAGAGTACTCAGGATATTGGCAGATATTTTTGAATGTGTTCTCATCGTGAATGAAACGAAACTAGTTTTTTGTTGGAAGAAGAGGGAAATGATGAAGTTCTTAAAATACTTATAAGCACTAAGAGCACAAGAAATACATTCTTAAAGAACTACTTATTATAAGTAATATTAAATATAAATAATATATTAAATATATACATAGGAAAAGTAACGCAATTAAATTAAAATGCGTGTGAAATTTCATTTTAGCCGGGTGTACCACGTGAGCTCGACAAATGGATGTGCAAATAACACTTGTGCGACAAAACTGTACTGCGACTCACCATAGTTCGAATGCACGCTTGTGCGACACACTCGAGCTCACGTAGTACACTCGGTTAGGTTAGGTTAAAACTGTGACCTCTTACGACCAGACCAGAAACGATTAGATTCAGTGTGTCACACAAGCGTGCATTCGAGTATAGTGAGTCGCAGTATAGTTTTGTCGCACAAGTGTTATTCGCACATCCATTTTGTCGAGCTCACGTAGTACACTCTTTTTAGCCCACTATCTATTTTGTGATAATCTGTACCGTGAAAATGTAGGTAAAGTGTGCTTAAACTGGGGTTCCCTCTATCTGGCAGAAACTTGATGCTCCGAATTTTATTTGGCATAACAAACTTGGCATAATCGTATTTAAACGAATATTTGTAAGGCATAAAAAATGTTTAGCATAATCATTGTTTGGCCGAATGTTTATATGCTCGACTTTACGCTGGCATACTTTTAAGATGGCAGAATTTTATTTCGCATAATTACCTTTGGCAGACTTAAAATTCCGCATAATTTCGTTTAGCATAACATTTGTTTAGAGCCATGATTATTTGGCATAATTTCACTTGGCATACTATGAAGATGGCAGAATTTCATTTAGAATAATTTTGTTAGGCATATTTTCATTTCTATTAAATTGCATTTTAACCTTAAATAAAATGAAATAGTGTCTCAAAAAGTCAGTATATGTTGTGCTATAAAAATTATTGACAGAAATGAATCGCTGCAGAACCGACTCCACGTAGTCTTGTCTGCCCTACCCCTAGAGTGTAATTTAAGCCCGCGTAGGCGCGGAGTGGCGAGGCAGCCCGCGAGCTGAGGAGCAGGTGGTTTTGACGGTCACCGCCACGGCTGAGGCAAGCCGAAGCCGCGGTGGTGAGCGTAAAACCATCTGCGACGATGAACTCGCGTGGGACCGCCGGAGCCCCGCAGCGCCGAAGCCGTGACAGAAACCATGCATGCTGTAAGCTTGCTTGCATGCTTGCTTGCATGCTGCATGCTTGCTTGCATGCTTGCTTGCTGCATGCTTGCTTGCATGTTGCATGCTTGGTTGCTTGCATGCTGTATGCTTGGTTGCTTGCATGCTGTATGCTTGCTTGCATGCTGAATGCTTGTTTGCATGCTGCATGCTTCTTCGATAATTATGAAATGTATGCCAAAAGATGATTCTAAGTTTAAAGTTTCTGAGATATGATAGTTCTGCCTTTTAATAACTATCGATATGAAATTATGCCAAGAGACGATTCTGACTGCGAACTTTCTGCGATATGATGGTTCTACTCTTTAATTATTATGGAATAAAATTTATGCCTAAAGATGATTCTGACTTATAAAATTATCCGTTGTGAATGTATGATAAATGAGTGTATGCCAAACGATTTTCTGCGAAATGAAGTTTATGCCATCCGCTGTTATGCAAAATAATATTATGACGAAAAAAATTCTGAATTAACAAATTACCATTACTAATGAGATTTTCATTAGAATACATATCGCATTATGTACCTACCTGTACTTTAAGGGCATTTCACATACAATTCCTGCTGTTAAAATCTTACCGTAATAACTGAGCGGAGACCTTGAACTGAGCTGTCATTAAATTTGATGCTAGGGATCGTCACTGTTGACGGCTTAGTTCATCTTATTTCACTTTTCACTGTGAGACTCTTACAGAATATAAAGGCTGTTCTATCGACACACCTACTTTCCTGCTTGATAAATTCGCTGTTTACTAAAACAAGACAAATACTTACCTAATTTTTTTCGTCATAATATTATTTTGCATAACAGCGGATAGCATAAACTTCATTTCGCAGAAAATCGTTTGGCATTCACTCATTTATCATACATTCACAACGCATAATTTTATAAGTCAGAATCATCTTTAGGCATAAATTTAATATCCATAATAATCAAAAGTAGAACCATCATATCGCAGAAAGTTCGCAGTCAGAATCGTCTCTTGCCATAATTTCATATCGATACTCATTAAAAGGCAGAACTATCATATCTCAGAAATTTTACAGTTAGAATCATCTATTGGCATACATTTCATATCCATAATAATTGAAACACTCATATTAGAGGACACGGTGGAGCATAAGGTGGAAGTGTGCCCTGCCTGGGTGGAGCACCGCTGTGTCTTCGTGGAGGCGGTCGGCGGCGGCGACCTCTCGCATCCGACCCTGGTGCGAGCCATGGTACGGAGCGAGAGGGCATGGGAAGCCGTCACCTCCTTCTGCGAAGCAGTAATGCTCGCAAAGGAGGAGGCAGGGTGCGTGAGGGAGTAGCAGTCTCTGCGCCCTCACGTCCCTAGCCACCGCAGGAGGAGACGCCCCGAGCGTCGGGAGTCGATCGCGGACTCCCGGCCACTATAGGCGCGAGCTTGCGGGCGGACCGGATCGGGCGGTAAGGACCAAGCTCGGGTCGACGGCACGTAGTGTTCCACGCGCGCCTCAAAGAGATGTCAGCAGCACTGAAGGGGTCTGCTAGGACCGATGCCTGCCGGGGTCGCGTCATTGTTCGAAAGAGATACCGTGACCCTGGCACATGGTTAACTGAAGGAACACGGGGGGGTTTTAGTCAGTAAAAGTTTGACACGCCGTCCCGCTCCACCCAGAGTGGGACGTCATTTGATGATTTCACATCCAGAAAAAAAAAATACTCATATATTACAGCACAGAAAAATCATAGTCAGCACGCTTCATTCAGCACGCATGCAAGCAAGCAACATGCAATCGAACATGCAAGCAAGCATTCAGCATGCAAGCGAGCATGCAGGCAAGCAGGCAAGCAGCATGCAATCGAGCATGCAAGCAAGCATGCAGTATGCAAGCGAGCATGCATCATGCATGGTTTCTGTCACGGATCTGGCACTGCGGGGCTTAGGCGGTCCCACGCGAGCTTATCGTCGCAGACGGTTTAACGATCACCACCGCAGCTTCGTCTTGCTGGCCGGCGTCGCCGGCCAGACTCAGCAGCGGCGGCGAGCGTTACAACCACCTGCTCTTCAGCTCGCGGGCTGCCTTGCCCCTCCGCACCTACGCGATTTTTAATAACACTCTAGGGTAGGGCAAACAAGACTACGTGGAGTCGGATTTACAGCGATTCGTTTCTGTCACTAAAACTTGTAGCAATTTTTTACTACTAACGATTTTGTTACAAATGAACATTCGGTATATACGGGTATTTCTCATTTTCAGTAAAATTATCTGTGACAATGTTTTTTTTTTTCTTTAATAACAAAGGGCACGTGGACTTGATATATTTATCAGGGTAGTGCTACCATGTCTGGTGTAGACTACATGAAAATAAAATAAAAAGATTGATTACTTTTTTTTTAATATAAAAAAATAACCGTGAAAATGTCTTTTCCGTGGATGTGACTAAAGCAAATTTATTGATATAACAATTTTTTACCAGTCTTTAGCATGATATTTCTAAAATATTACGATATTATCTTAAAGTCTAATAAATACGGACCCATATCAGCTTACAGCTTAATATCTAATTGATAAAAAAGAGAACAAAAAATCTAATTAAAATATGTGACTCAATTTTTGGTCACTTTCGTGGACGAAGGTCACAGTAACTTTTTACTAAGGAAAAAAACTGCGTATATCGGAATTTAAGTGAGCATTGACAAGCCGTCACTTGTCATAACCATAACCAGATGTCAATTTCTTACTGGCTGCTATACGTTTGTCGTGAACAATAAGATTACCTAATTAAAACTCGTCAAGCATACGTGGTCACTACTGTGGTTGTTTTGCCAAGTAAGTATATAATGTTAAATTTACATTTGTTTTGCTGTTTTGTAGGTATAATGGTCAAATTACGATTGCCGAAATAGGTTGCATAGACGAAATTTATTAGGTTAGTTTTCCGTAATTGAACTAAAAAATGTCCTTTCCATGGATGTCACTTCCATTGATTCCGTGGATATTTTTTCTCCATGGAAGTGACCATAAGTCCAGGGATATGAACTTTAACTTGGATCATTCCAATTATTTTGTTTGTTTTTTTGTAACAAACAAAAAAATACTTACATGGTTTTGTTTGTGTGTTTTTAGATGGCGAGAAATAAAAGACCAAAGACAGCGGAAGAAATTCGCTAACAAAAAAGAGAATGCGAACGAAAACGAAGAGCTCACATTAAGGCTAACCCGACTTGTATGAAGCCAGTAAGAGAAAAGATTTTTTATTTATTTATTTTGGCCAACCAACAGCTGTATATACTCATACAATATAAAAATGTCTTTCTATTAACTAAGGTTAGTATTAAAAAAAAAAAAAGAACCATAAAAGTAAGAACTATGATACAAATTTACACTATGCTATAAAATTAAATTACATATAAGAGACATATAAAAACCAAAAGAAAATAAAACAAAATTAAGATTAAAACACAATACCGAGGAATACAAAGATTAAAAACTAAAAAAAACTACAAACTACACGAATTAAGTTTACACACTGCTAACTGTTGCTCTGTGGAACTTGCCAAATGAGTCAAAATGCACATCAACTAGGTCACTGTAGCTGTTTATCAGTTTACAAAGCCGAGGGACGATAGAGCTAGAGCCCAGTACTGTTCTACGGGGAGGTGGGTACAAGGGAGTAATAGGAGCACGAGGAATTCTAGCAGGAGTCCGTAACGGATTTTTTTCTAGCAATTGGGGACAATCTATTTTAGACCGCAGCATTTTGAACAAAAAAATGGAATCGGAGATTTTCCTACGTTTCTCCAGTCAGTCTCCGTTTTCTACCATCCTGAAATACGAGAGTCTGGCCTCATATGACCGCTTTCTTTTAGCGATTCCGCTGGCGTAAGCGAGATGCCATAAAAATCTCTTTTGGATTCGCTCTAATCTTAAACTGTGCGTAGCATAATGAGGTCTCCAGATTGTGCTGCAGTATTCCAAGATACTTCTAACAATGCTGTTGTACATTAAGATCTTGGTACTACTGCGCTTGAAGCCAGCAACATTCCTTACAACAAAACCCAGCATTCTAGAAGCCTTTTTTATTACGTGCTCGACGAGCACGATAACCTGCGTTATGCAGAAAAACGACGTCAAAAACAGGTAAAACTAGTATCTGAAATGACTCCAAGAGAACAACGTGCTAAACAACGTGAATGACGAGAACGTAAAGCTAGGAGTAGACAGAATAAAAAACGTAATGAGCGGCTACTACAAAGTTCGAGAGAGAATACTCCAGAGTCAATTGCTGGTGACCAAAACGTAGCTAGCCCTGATTCTCAACAAAATGTTTCTTGCCTTTCTCCAGCTTCGTTAACTACTTCTACGGTTTCCAGAAGGTCATCGCTTGTTAATCCTGGATCGTCTTTCTCCAGAGAAAAATGTCTTACACCTTCTAGCTCTAGTTCTAATTTGAATAGGCAAAAAGTAGCAGGTATTTGTCTTGCCCGGAAACAAAGTGAGGAGACCAATTTAAAAATAAACACTCAGACAACTGTAATCCAGACGCTGGAAAAAAAGGTTCATGCATTACGGGTAAAA
Source organism: Aporophyla lueneburgensis (assembly GCA_932294355.1). Taxonomy (NCBI): domain Eukaryota; kingdom Metazoa; phylum Arthropoda; class Insecta; order Lepidoptera; family Noctuidae; genus Aporophyla; species Aporophyla lueneburgensis. The sequence continues at coordinate 5,486,073 of OW028737.1, forward strand.
TTGTTAAGGGCCAATCATAAAATTCAGCAACTTTCTAGCCATCCAAAGAAAGTTGCTACTAAACAGATTTTAACAAAAAAGCTGAAACCATTAAATTACAAAATATTGCCTTCTTAGAGCGTGATGACAACAGTAAGTAGTGTCCTGGAAAAAAGATGTAATCACCAAGAACAAAATTAAAAAACAAAAACGTTACTTGTGTGATACACTTACTAATCTCCATAGCAAGTTCCAGATCGAAAACAAGGAAAAACTGAGTCTTATAACGTTTTGCCGGATGCGTCCTTTTTGGATCATTTCTCGCCAAGTTGCTGAAAGGGATACCTGTTTATGTGTTGCACATGAAAATATGCAGCTTTTTTTTTTTTTTTTTTTTTTTTTTTTTTTATTTCTGGCATATGAGTAACTGAAGGAACACGGGTGGGTTTTAGTCAGTAAAAGTCTGACACGCCCTCCCGCTCCGCCCAGAGCGGGAGAAGTCATTTGATGATTTCCCATCCTGAAAAAAAAAAAAAAAAAAAAAAATATGCAGCTTAAGTTCAATAATTTGAAACACTTGGGATTTTTTAACGCTCAAAACTTAACAGAGTTGTGCAAAAGCATAGTTTGTGATATCAATAAGGAGGCTTGCATATTGCGCAAATGTCGTGTTTGCTTACATAAATCACATGAAATACAAATTTTTGATGGTTCGGAAACTACTACTGGCAAAGGGCCCATGGATGGAGTGTGCGCAGTAATAAAGCGTACGGCTTATTGTTGTTGAAGGGTCAGATATAAATATATAATAATAAGTTTTATATTAATAGGTTTTTTTATTTCAATAATAATTTAAAATTTTACAGGCATCTTATAGGCTATATTTTCTTTAAACAAATGAATTAGACATCTGTAGCCGAACTAGGCAATATCCTGTAAAGTAAAAAAATGAAAGCAATTAAAGTTGATTTTCCAAACTTTTGTTTCATTTAATGAATCCAGTATATTTATACAAATCCTTTTTCTTGGATAAAATAAATATTTTGACTTCATCTTTTATATAAAATATATAAATGACAAGACCGTGATTTGAAGTCATTTCCATGATTTAAAAACTGTATGGAAAGGCACTTCCTTGTATTCAGTGTCACTACCATGGACGTTCGAAATTTTATTGTTTATTTCTAGTAAAACTAAAGAGTTGTAAGCTCGGTACATATTTTTTTATAGTATCATAATTTAATATCATTAAATTATGATACTATATATTATTTACTATTTATCATTATAACCTAAATCATTATACCTATATTTACAGCTATTTCACGTAAAATTGACCAAAACATTTTTTTTTGTTTTTGTCTTCAGAAGTAAAAAATACCCTGACTACCACCACCACTATTCCGTCATAATCTCAAATACTATAATAATTAAATCTCCTAATTTTGCATGTTGTAAAGTCATATGTACTAAGTATTGTATTATATAAAGTGTATTTTGCTGAATGTTCATTTATAATGTTACAAGTTAGGTTTTAGTGACAGAAACGAATCGCTGTAAATCCGACTCCACGTAGTCTTGTCTGCCCTACCCCTAGAGTGTAATTTAAAATCGCGTAGGCGTGGAGAGGCGAGGCGGCCCGCGAGCTGAGCTGATCGTTAAACCGTCTGCGACGATAAGCTCGCGTGGGGCCGCCTAAGCCCCGCAGTGCCGGAGCCGTGACAGAAACCATGCCTGCTGCATGATGCATGCTCGCTTGCATACTGCATGCTTGCTTGCATGCTCGATTGCATGCTGCTTGCCTGCTTGCATGCATGGTCGCTTGCATGCTGCATGCTTGCTTGCATGCTACATGATGCATGCTGACTTGCATGCTCGATTGCATGTTGCTTGCTTGCATGCATGCTGCATGCATGGTGTATGCTTGTTTGAATGTTTCTTAGAGGGAAATAAACATAAAATAATTTGAATTTAGAACTTATAACTTTTATGGAAAACAGTTTTAAGTCTTTTGTATATTATTGATAGTAATATTTATGACAAACGGATTTAGGGCAAATTGTATTTAGGGATTTCAATTTTATGGCATGTGATATTATGTGACATTTAGTTCGGGCAAGTTATCATTCGGACAATTGATGATTAGGCCAAAAAAAATATGGCTCTTTAGATTATGGATAAAAAAGTTAGGACACACAATAGAGAACCATATGTTTTGCTACAAAAGTTATTGACAGAAACGAATCGCTGCAGAACCGACTCCACGTAGTCTTCTCTGCCCTACCCCTAGAGTGTAATTTAAACCCGCGTAGGTGCGGAGGGGCGACGCGGCCCGCGAGCTGAGGAGCAGGTGATTTTGAAGATGATGATGCCGAAGCTGCGGTGGTGAGCGTAAAACCTTCTGCGACGATGAGCTCGCGTGGGAGCGCCGGAGCCTCGCAGCGCCGGAGCCGTGATAGAAAGCATGCATGCTGCATGTTGCATGCTCGCCTGCATGCTGTGAGCTTGCTTGCATACTGCATGTTGCATGCTCGCCTGCATGCTGTGAGGTTGTTTGTATGCTGCATGCTTGCTTGCATGCTGCATGCTTACTTGCATGCTGCATGCTTGCTTGCATGCTGCATGTATGATGTATGCTTGTTTGCATGTCTGAATGCAGCGTGCTAACTTTGATTTTTCTGTAATGTAGTAGGTATATGAGTGTTTCAATTATTATGGATATGAAATGTTTGCCAATAGATGATTCTAACTGTAAAATTTCTGAGATACGATAAGTAGTTCTGCCTTTTAATGAGTATCGATATGTAATTATGCCAAGAGACGATTCTGACTGCGAACTTTCTGCGATATGATGGTTCTCCCTTTTGATTATTATGGATATAAAATTAATGCCTAAAGATGATTCTGACTTATAAAATTATGCGTTGTGAATGTATGATAAATGAGTGAATGCCAAACGATTTTCTGCGAAATGAAGTTTATGCTATCCGCTGTTATGCAAAATAATATTATTACGAAAAAATTCTGCCATAAAGGGTGGACCCATTTTTCATAAAGCAATAGAATAGCAAATATTTTCAAAATGATTCAGATTCTGATTAATAGCGTGATGCAATACCTACCTTCATGTTCAACATTTATATCCCTATAATATAAAGTACGTTACCTAATATTGAATTTTGAATCCTATCAACTGAAGTCCGTGCATTTATCGTCAAAACTAACGTTAGAGTACTGGAGCGACCGTTATTGGATTTTGAACGGGAAATTTCAAAATGTACCCATCAAAGTGAAGCGAGGAAATGGCTGGTGTATTTTCTTATTGAAGTTCCCTGCATACAAGTTTCGCTAGTGAATGGTTGAAAAGCAGAAACGAAAAGGTTTTTCCAATCAAAAACGTGCAAAAAATATTCACCTTTGATTTTGAAATTGGAAAAAGCTAGAAGCTGTGATTGGGTTGGACAGTTTTTGATACATAGGTAGGTACATTCTTTTTGTTTTTTTTTGTTGGCCATCTTGATATTGGAGCTTTCAGAAGTAATAGTTACAGACCTATCGACGACGGTCAGTGAAAGCATGTAAAAAAAAAACATAATTTTTCGTTTTTATTTGTTTTCAATAAAGGTGCACCACAGCTCTAAAATGCTTTAATGCCTTCTATTGATGATAATAAAACCCGCGGGGAACGTCAACGACGACCATTTTCTTAATAGCGGAAAAACTAAGTACGTAATGTTTGAGCTCCTTTTGCAAGCCTTCCATCCTATCTGTGCAATGGACCCCTGGTTTAACTGGTTGAATGCCGTAATTACAGACATTATTAAAAAGCCATTGTGTCTCGATGCTTCCACGCCCCGCTTACGAAAATTTAAAATCCTATCCATAATAAAAAAATAATTTAAAAAAAAGAGTTTATTTCTCACCAGCATAGCAACAACGATTACATATTAAACGAACTTAATACTAATGTCGTACAGTGGCGAAGGGTGATTTTATTAGAGAGGTAAGCCGGAGCAAAAAAATGCTTACCTAGGCCGGACGTGGCGCACGTAGTCCAGTTACTTAAAATCTGTGGCTGACTTCCTGGCTTCAGTCTTCTTTAAGCAGATGTCTTCAGTCCACCTTTACTATACGTGTAAGCACTGGTGATTGAAACAGTGTCTTGCAAGTTAGTAAAAGTGGCTTTGAAAAAAGCAGTTTGTGGTGTGATCAGTGTGATGACGTTGACGTATGATGTCTACTAGAAAAAACAACTTAACTACAAGACTACTGACTTATTCTACTTATAATACTACTTATACTCTAAAGCTATTCGTCTATTCTTTAGTACAAAGTGCGCAAAAACATTATCATAAAATCCGAGATGATTCTTCATTTTTAACAATAAATGTTTTTCTATAGAAAAAATGGCTAGATCAGATAATCGTTCTTGTTTTTGAGAATTAAGCATGTACGTATGAATTCGCTTCAAAGCCGAAAACGACCTCTCCGCGGATGCAACTGTAACGGGAAGTGTCATATAGTACACTAGCTTCTGCCCACGACTTCGTCCGCGTTAATTTTCTTGTTCCCCCGACCCTTCCTGTCGCGTCGAATCGCCTACCCGTGCGATTTTCCCCGTTTTTGCAACATTTTTCATTACTGCTCCGCTCCTTTTAGTTGCAGCGTGGTGTTATATAGCCTTTCTCGCTAAATAAGCTACTCAACACAAAAATATTTCTTCAATTCGGACCAGTAGTTCCTGAGATTAGCGCGTTCAGTCAAACAAACAAACATACAAACAAACAAACAAAGTCTTCAGCTTTATAATATTATAAGTAATAAGTATAGATAATGTTGTAATTTGTGGAAAAGTGTCACACAATAATGAATTATGACCTAACCTAATTACGTGTTTCTTATTTTCAAAACTTAGGACTTACCACAAATTCCTATGTGCGAACGCACAATTTCACAACAAACTCACAATTATCAAATTCTTATTGTTACATTAGTACTACACTAATAACTTATATGAATACCACGAAATAAATGCTAATTAACCACAAATATCAACTAAATAAAAGGTTTGTTTTAAGGTTAAAATTCTATTGACGTCAATGGTCAAACAAACATTTAAAATGACAAAAGTACTGTCGCATCGAGCGGGCGGGGCTCAAGGGGGCGGGGGAAGGGCCCGAACACTTACGAAATTCAACGAAAGGACGATATTGCTACTCAGTTCGTTCGAATAACTCGACGTCTAGCGGCTTGCCAAGGCTTCTAAAAAATGCGTAGCACGTGACCTGAAGTGACGTCATGACGAGATGATTTTGTATAGAAATTGATGTACTTCATAACCCGGCATTGAAAGCGAGTTACACTGCAGAAAAATCTTGACGCGCGGTGCCGCGCGCACTTTAAATGTTTTGTTTTCGTTGGAATATAAAGACAAATATTTTTTTATGTAGGTTGAGGTTTTGTAATACTTTAATTTTATGGTGTAAGATTAAATACATTCAGTGTGATTATTAAACACTGCTGAGAACTCCTGACTGTCGTATAATTTCGTAAGGGAAGCCGACAGGAATGGGCTTATTAGTTACCTGCGCCACTGATGTCGTATACAATAAACAACAATAATCCAGCAGCATTTGTGGTGGTAAAAAGAGTTTGCTTATGTAGACTCTATCTTCTGAACTAACTAACTCTATCTTCTAAATTCACTATCTAGCACTGTCAGACCACGAATCAGCACAATCGATAACGGTTAGGTTAGAAACTGATTCTCAAGTTAAAGACGTTCATAGCTTTTGGTTCAAAAAGGTAAGAGAGCTCAGTGACGAAAATATAATTAAATTTAACAACTGCATCTCAAATTTATTTTTTCCGATGTTTATGAAGCTCAATCAACTAATGACGCCTTCAATAGACTACATGACATAATTATCCTTTTCTACAATCTATGCTTTCCTATAGTAAATGTCAAAACGACTTGTAAACAAGTGAAAAATACGAACACTATACTTAAAATATCATCTCTACAAACATAACAAAAAACAAAACAAAAAAATATGACACTCACATACTTAAAAATGCATACACAAGGTTCAGCAGCTTAATAGCTTAGACTACAAAAATAGGGCCAAAAATACAAGTAAAGCGGCCTGGAATATGATTAAAACAAACACAGATAATATGACAAGTAACTGTGAAATTGACGCAATTAATGCTAATAATAAAGTTTATGACAATCCAAACCAAATATGTGACTTATTTAATGACTATTATATATCCCAAACAAAGACGACCAATAACACTCATAAAAACATACATCATGACAAGAAAATAACCACTCCTCAAAATTCTAAAAGCATTTTCCTTACACCAGAAGATGAATCAAACGTTTACAAAATAATTCACAGTCTAAGAAACACTAACTCGACCGGGTATGTATGACGATCTGAGCACTAAAGTGGTAAAGACATGTGCAATGAGTTTAGTATCTCCCTTAACCTACATTATAAACCTGTCACTAATGGAAGGAGTATTCTCGACACGTCTAAAAAGGTCAATTGTCAAACCCCTTTATAAGAAAGGTGTAAAAACTGAATTCAATAATTATCGCCCAATAACTTTGATCCTAATTCTGTCCAAAATCTTTGAGAAAGTTATGTGCATTAAAATAGAAAACTTTTTAACAGCATGTAATATTCTAAAAAAAGAACAATTTGGCTTGAGGAAAGGCAGTTCTACTGCTTTAGCGTGCTTTACGCTGATAAAACACATAACTGAAAGTTTAAATAAAAAATCTAAGATAGGTTGCGTGTTCCTAGATATGACAAAAGCATTCGACTTTGTTAATCATACAACACTACTCTCGAAGCTTGAGCATTATGGAATCCGGGGTAAAGCCAACGACTGGATCAAAAGTTATCTTTCTGAAAGAGTTCAATGCGCGGAAATAACAAAAACTTATAAAAATGAAAAAAAAAAAAACTTTTAGGTCGGAATATAAGCAAAATAATTATGGCACGCCACAGGGCGGTATCGTATCCCCCTGTACTCTTTCTTGTTTATATCATCGACTTTCCAGAGGAGATAGGCAAAGATTGCATACTGTTCGCTGATGACACTACAATAATTGTTAAGAGTGACAATAACAAAAACGTGGAAAATGAAATTGTCCAAGGTCTTGAAAATGCAATCAATTGGCTAGAAAAAAATAACCTAAAAATAAATATGACTTAAACAAACATAATACAATTTCAGACATACAATGCAAACAAATAAATTAGACATTCACTATAAAGATTCTCACTTGACCACAGTTGATAATAATTTGTGTATTCTTTGGTATAACGGTCGATAAAAATTGCAGTTGGAAAACACAAATAGATAAAATTCTTTCATAAATAGATCGTTTCACATATGTCTTGAAAAGAATTAAACAAACAGTTAACCATGATACTGCAATACTGGCTTACCATGGTTATGTATCATCAGTACTTAGATACGTTATTATAATATGGGGAAACTCAGTAGATTTTGAGAGAATTTTCAAAGCTCAAAAAAAATGTATCCGAGCAATTTGCGGTGCTCACTTTTTAGACAGCTGTAAGCCGTTGTTTCAGAAACTTAAAATTCTACCTTTGCCAGGTTTGTATATTTTTGAAATATGTACTTTTGTTAAGAATAATTGTAATTTATTTGAAACAAGCACAGTCAGGCCAAATAGCCGAACACGGCATAAAGATAGACTTCAACTGCCACCAATAAAACTAAAATTATTGAAGAAAAATATATACTGCATGTCGATTATTATTTACAATCATTTACCAAAAAGTTTGCAAGACTTACCTCTGACATTGTTTAAAAAAAATACTTTTCATACTATTGCTGTTTAAAAGATATTATACCGTTAATGACTATTTAGAAGATAAAGCAATAGAATCTATAATTTATAAGTTAGAATAATTGACATCGCTGATTTAATTGACATATGCACGCCAGGTTATGGCAGGATATGCTGAAACAAAATGAATGTAACACCTTCTATACCATATTCTTGCAAATAAATATTTTTGATTTGTTTTGATTTGATTTAGGCGAGGCCTGTATCTCAGAAGGTAGCATTCAGCTGACAATTTCATTATTTGTAACCTTAATAATATTGTGTGCTACTGTTTTAAATTATTAATAAATGCATTTTTTTTTTTATTAAAAAGAAAATGCAAGTAGTGAATAAAAGTATGTGTGTGTGATAATCACATTAAAAAGTTGCCAGTCCACCACTTGAGAGGTATAAAATCAAATGAAAATTTCATCAACTCTTTGCAGAAAAATTCTAAAGGTAAAATGCGCGCCAATTTCGTGTGGCGGTAAAATTTCAAAATGGCCGGCACGTCCTGCAATATGGCCGCCATTTTACTGCATTGAAATAGGCTTCCCGTCTTGTGTGACTTCCTGCATTTAATAATGAATGGAATGGAACTGTTCTGTGATGAATATTGAAACTGTGGAGAATATTGTTTAGAAATTGTGAAATAAAGTTAGGTACATGCTGGGTACACGTTAAGTAATAAATACGAAAAGAAATGTGTAGTGGGACTATTTCTCTATAAAAGAGTTTTTATTTCCTTCTCTAAAATATTTCAATAAGTAATTTATAACGTTATTATAGGGTATTATTTTACGTATTAGTGTTATATACACGAGGCAAAGGTTTACTTCGAAAATACATAGTTATAACTATGTATTTTCAAAGTAAACCTACTGGAATTAATTCTCTAAATGACGGTTTTTCTTTTTTGGGTGGGAAATCATCAAACGACGTCTCCCGCTCTAGGGTGGAGCGAAAAGAGTGAAAAAGTAGATGGTTAGCAAGAAGGTTGTATCTAGAAAACATCATAATTATGAAGTTATTAAGAGGCTGGCCAAACGGTATGAAAAAAAATTGAAAGCCATTTGTGAGGAAAATTAAAATGTACATGGCATCCTGCATTTCTATTTTTAAACTAATGGCCATGTTCTTATGCATAAATAATTTGAATAATGGAAAGAGGATTTAACTTAATTTAATTTCACATTAAACAATTAAAGAGTTCATTACAGTACTAGGAAAACAGTAAGCCCGAGGCATAAAAAGCGCAGCATGTTCGCTTCAAAGAAATTAGTAGGTACCTATTTCTTCCTCTGTTGTTTCATTAAAGGATCATTTCTAGGTAAACTGTGTCGTTGGACTTGTGTTTCATAAGAAGTTTTCTCAGAACGTTTTGACTACTTTCTAGGAATAATAAGGTAAGTTATAAACAAAAACATTTGTGAATGTTGATTTTCGAATTGTTTTAAATTCGAAAATCGAAGCGGGCAATAGAAATCCCTAGAGTCCGTTTTCAATTGCCCGGGATCACAAAAGATGGAATTCATTTTAACTTTGAAAGGCACAACTGTTTTAGATTTAAGTTTTTATGTTCGAAATTGTTTGGACGGCAATCAAATCAAATTACAGTAGAGCGTCGATTATCCGAACTAATTGGGGGACAGGAGTGTTCGGAAAACCGGTTTTTTCGGATAATCGAACTGTATTGATTCAGCCATACATATATTTATGTACAGGTGAATGAAAACCTTATGTTTAGACATATGAAGGGCTAATGAGAAGAACTGGCTCAGTCACATTCACCAAATTTGTCAGTGTTGACATTTAAAATTTTGATATCATTTTATAGCTAACTTAAAAATATGTCTCAAACATAAATAATTGATTTTAAAAGGAAATATGGTATGTTATCGATATTGGGATTGTCATCTCCATAAAAATTACCCGTTTCACATTCGCTTTGGCAGGGAAGAAGTGGCTAGTGGTGGAATAACTAGCTTTGTCCATGACTAATTATGGACAAAGCTAGTTATTCCCCATTAAATCCAAAATGCAGCCCAATTTTTTAAGTGACCCAGCGAGTTCCTGTCTTGTTTTAGATACACATATGGTAAAAAGTGGATTTTTGTAGCCATAGAAAAAAAAACACTTTGAAAAAAGTGACTTAGCCGATTCTTCCCCTTAGCCCTTCATATCTTGAATGACAAATAGTTTCTTTCACGCGGTATTATCAACTAACGGCTACTTGGGAGTGAGATATGAGTACATACAACTAATAGTTCGAGACAATTTCGCGTGTATTGTAAATGCGGGAGGAGGATAGCACGCGCGAGTCGGGCGGGCGTAGTAGTTCGGATAAGCGGTCGTTCGGTTGATCAACGTTCGGATAATCGACGCTCTACTGTATTTGTAAAAGGAATCATTATGTATTTCTTGTACGGACACTTAATTGTTGGAAAGGTGGTTAGAAGTTCAGATTATAAAACAGGGAGAGAGGGTTCAGCCATCTGGCTTGTGTAGAAGCAAGCGCAGTGTAGGTGTGTGTTGACTACCAACTAAGCTAAGCTATGTAATAACAGCCGCACGGGTTGATCGTTCAGGTATAGCTAAGCTTGCCGCAGTTGGTCTGTGGATGGGTGGCCATCTTTAAATACCAAGATCCTTCCGTGCCTCGGAAAGCAAGTTAAGCCTTTGGTACCAGCTGTCTTTCGTAGATTTTAGACAGTCGTTACGGATCCGGGATCGTCAGTAGCCTGAAAGTTTGACAACCAGTCTTACCAAGGGGTATCGTATTAAGGTGCGTTTACATCTGTTCAACAACTGGCAATTTTGTGGAAAGCTACATGTTGAAAGCAACACTGTTGCCGTTTGTGGAATGAGTCTTGCAACAGAGCGTCAACCGTTCCACAAAATATGACTTGTTGAACCGTATTGCTTCTGTACCCACAGCTGACGCATTCATTCAACAATATTCCTACTACAAATCATATTTTTTTGTAGTTTGTGTTATTAAAAATGAAAATTCAGTGGAGTAATGAAAAAGTTATTCAGTTTATTGAGGATTATATAAATGAAGAAGTACTCTGGAATATAACCTTAAGTGAATATAAAAACAATAAAACGAAAAACGATGCCTACTTAAAACTACCCAATCGGTATGAGTGTTCAAAAGAGATGGTGAAGAAAAAATAAATAAATATCAAAACAGCATACCAAAAAGAATACCAGAGAATAACTAAAAAGAGAAGTGGATCTGCTTCAGATACATCCAAGAAGTGGTTTGCCTACGAGAGCCTCCTTTTTCTTTTAAATACTTTCAAAAATTAAAAAAAAAGCCGCAGCAGCAACGACTTGTTCGGTAGACATAACTGTAGATGCTGTAGAACGTATGTAAAATGAAACTGTCGAACCTGTTCTGTCCGTACAACACTGTTGAAAGCTGTTTTTTTTTTTATTTTTTTTTTATTTTTTTTTTTTTCAGGATTGGAAATCATCAAATGACTTCTCCCGCTCTGGGCGGAGCGGGAGGGCGTGTCAGACTTTTACTGACTAAAACCCACCCGTGTTCCATCAGTTGCCCATGTGCCAGGGTCACGGTATCTCCTTCGAACAATCCCGCGACCCCGGCACGCATCGGTCCTAGTAGACCCCTACACTGCTGCTGACATCTCTTTGAGGCGCGCGTGGAACACTGCGCGCCGTCGACCCGAGCTTGGTCCTTACCGGGCGGCGAGCTACCCATTGCTCGCCACCCGCAAGCTCGCGCCTACGGTGGCCGGGAGTCCTCTATTGACTCCCGACGCCCGGGGCGTCTCCTCCTGCGGCGGCGAGGGACGTGAGGGCGCAGAGACTGCCACTCCCTCACGCGCCCCGCCTCCTCCTTCGCGAGCATTACTGCTTCGCAGAAGGAGGTGACGGCTTCCCATTCCCTCTCGCTCCGTACCATGGCTCGCACCAGGGCCGGACGCGAGAGGTCGCCGCCGCCAATCGCCTCCACGAGGACACGGCGGTGCTCCGCCCAGGCAGGGCACACCTCCACCGTATGCTCCACCGTGTCCTCCAGACGATCGTCGCAATGGAAACACCCGGACGTATCCTCCCGCTTTATCCTGAACAGGAACCCACCGAAGCACCCATGCCCGGTGAGAACCTGCGTCAGGCGGAAGTTGAAAGCTGTTGCGTGCGACAATCCGATGCTTCAACTAATTGTTGAACTAGCGTAAACGCACCTTTACGCAGTAGCTGGGTTGTGGAGGTGAGATAGGCAGTCGCTCCGGTAAAATACTGGTACTCGGGTGCATTGGGTTACACTGGAAGCCGAACCCAACATCGTTGGGAAAAAGACTAGGCACATGATGATGAACTCTAGTAGGTAACTATTCTACACAAACATAACATCAGTCCCTGTTTGTCCACCTCCCGAAGTGTTGGTCTAGTAGTCGACAGCGCTACTGCTGTGCTGGTGGACGAGTTGGATTCTTGGAAGTTTGTTATTCTATCTGGAATTTCTCTGGAGCAACCTGGAGTCTGGACTTGCGCCCGGTTGAACGCAATCGGCTCGGCCCAATTACTTGCCTGGAAGATATCGCAAAAAGCGATAAGGCCGCGCGCCCTTGTATGTTTGTACTTAGTGTTAAATGTATTTTTTTGTCATGTATTTTCTGGTGTACAATAAAGTTTATGTAAATAAATACATGGGACTTAAACATAACTGGCAAAATCGGCTGTTCAATTTCAAAACCTAGTATCAGATTTTTTTAACGGTTTTTTTTTTGCATTTTTCGACCTTGGAGACCAGTACATATTAGGCTAGCAAAAACTTCCAGAAATTAGTCAAATACGAAGTTACACAATGTCAAACCGACCCGAGCGAACCAATCTAAAAAAATCAGAAATCGTTTTTCTGCTCTACTGTAAAATTTAGTTTTATGTAGATCAGTATCTACATAAAACTAAATTTTGGTTTTGGTATTGCACAGCCGAAATGAGGGTGTGCTATAGGTAAACCTTTGCCCAACCCTTCGAGGAAACAAGGCGTGATGTTGTAATGCTAAACAAACTTTACTATGACGCCCACACATGCATAATCAAAAAGTTTTCACCTCTGAATGGCACCCGTTTATTTCTGGGTATGAATACTGCATGCAAGCTTACTTTTACCTACGGACATGTTTGAACGTAGCAAATTATTAATTCTCTACCTTTTAATAGCTTGCAACAGGCAAGGACTGAGCTACACAAGGCAAATGTTAGCAGGGAGAACATATGTAGAGTTAACCTTTATTTATTTATTTGCTAACATTTTAACACTCATTTGTAGGTCACGTTAAAATTTCACGACATATTTTTTTTGACTGCTCAAATTATTAAATTTAATTAAATTATTAAATTACATAATATAATATTGATTCTCAGTATTAAAATTTATTAATACATTGAATTTATTAGATTTTATTTTAAAATAAATCATTATTGTTTGTTTGTAGTAGTGGACCTCTTTCGGCTGAAATAATAATGATAGTGAATATGGAACTGGTAACCATTACTATCCTTTCATAGAATATGTAGAATATTGTTTATTTAATATATTGTAACCTATGTATCTATGTGGAGCTTGTGGCTAAGTATTTACAGTGGTACCGATTCCCTTGTTTACAAACTAAACTAAATTTAAGTTCAGTGCATCTTTTTCTTTGTTATTAAGAAGAGGACAAAAGAAAAAATTTAGTTTAGTCTTGTCAAATTAATCAGCGCCTGTCACTACTCCATACAAGTTTAGACGTGATTAAAAACTTGCCTACTAAAATTACTTCAATTTACGTCGAACGCTGATTAATTTGACAGGAATAAACTAAAATTTATCTTCTGTCCTTTCCTTAATGAAATAGAAAGAAAAAGATGCACTGAACTTCAATTTAGTTTAGTTTGTGAATAAGGGAATCGGCACCAATGTCACGGGGTGGTCGGTCAGGTTAAACTAACACCGGGTCCATTTTTACCAAGACCCCTGTGTGTGCTATAAATGACAGCTGAGATCAACATACTGGCTGTCATTCTTGGATATTTTAGTCAGCCAGTGGGTTGTCAGTCTTCTGAAACGGTAATCTAAAATTAACAGACAGCAAATACGTGTCTAAGTGATGGCTCGTTTGTTTGTACGGGATGTTTTCAGCTTTTGCCAGCGGCTTCGCCTGCGTGGAGGTCGGAAAATATCCCGCGAGAACGTACTACCGGGATAAAAAGTAGTCTATGTGTTAATCCAAGTTACAAACTAAGTGTGTTCAGTAGTTTTTGCGTGAAAGAGTAACAAACATCCACACATCCATACAAACTTTCGAATTTATAATATTATGTAGTAGGGTATTAGTAGGATAGATAATTATATACTATTAGGACTTTTTTGTAGATCTTTTGAAGACCATCATCTTTGTACATACAAAGATGATGGTCTTCAAAAGTATCTTTGTTCATACTTTTGGTGTATGATCAACGTATGCGAGGATAAGAGCTCGAAAGCGCATTTTCATCCGACTTGCTTCTTTATCGTCACTGCTCAGCTATGTGTCTTAGCGTTATGTTATATAGCCTATAACCTGCCCAGGAGTATGGAATACAATCGTACCAAGTTTGGTTAAAATCCCTTCAGTAGTTTTAGTAGTGACCCATGCGTGCATATACAGACAGACAGACAGACAAAAAATTTACCTACTGATTGCATTTTTGGCATCAGTATCGATCACCATTTATCCTCCAATATTAATTTTGAATATAATATATTCAATGTACAAAAAAATATATATATTAATATACATATATTCAATTGTACAGAATTGACCCCTCTGCAGTTTTATTATAAGTATAGATAGCTTCTGCCGGCGTCAAATTTCTTATACTCTTCGACCCGTTACATCGAATCGCCATCCCGTGCGAGGTCTTCGTATTCGTGACTCTTTTTCTTTTTGCGCGGCTCTTAAGGGTTCCTTCCTCGATAAAATGGGCTATCCAACACTAAAATATTTTTTCAATTCGAAACCAGTAGTTCCTCAAACAAACTCTTCAGCTTTATAATTGAAAATAATCTTAATATTAGTTTTTTATAAATATAGATTTATGGCAAACCAAATTGACTACCAGTTTAAATTGTTTTCTATTTGTTAACAAGCATGGCAGGCAAAGTCTGTGTTGACATTTTTTATAAATATAGATTTAGGGCAAACCAAATTGACTACCAGTTTAAATTGTAATCTATTTGTTAACAAGCATGGCAGGCAAAGTCTACGTCGACAATTTTGCCAATTTCTTAAAAAGTAAATTAGAAAAGCAAGTGTGAAAAAAGGTTTTGGTCGGCTCTGCCAAATTTATACATTCCGATATTCCATTGCTAATTCGTTTACTCCACAAAGGTCGATACATTTTCCTTTATTCCCACCTATTTGACACATGTCAAACGAGTTTTCAATCACTTGCAAATTGCGTCGAGTGGAGGGGACAATTCATTTATTTCAAAGGAGTTATGTTACAAAGTAATGGAATCTGAATATGGCAGTTTCTGGCATTCCAATGAACGAGAAATAGTATAGTAGAATATAACAAGCTATAAAAAGACGGACTTTACATATTAACTTCGACGATCAGAACTACGTCAAACTACTGTACTTTGACACTTTTACACTCTGTACCTTATTAGCCTTACATTTAAAACTATTTTCATAAAGTAGGCTTAGTTTTAGAAAAAAGTTTTGAATTAATTCTTAGTTTCTAAGGGTAGAGATTTTTAGAATTTTATTAGGTGGTTCACAAAGTGTAAGAATTGCATGTTAATTAAAATGGATCTATTTGTATCTACTTATACTAAAAACTAGGTGAATCAAAAAGTTCTTCTAAGAACATATTTATAAAAACAAATTGGGGACAGTTCGATATTCCTTTTAAAGAGGAATAATCACACAATATTAATGAAAAGTGTCACTTGATTTCAGCAGTTCGTTGGCACGCAATAAATTGTTTGTACAGACGCTAGCACACAAAGCTGCAACAATCTGTCAAATTTCTTTAATAGGTTTTCAACTTTATCGCTAAAGTATTAAGGTTCAAGATAGATTGGGAAACACACAGTAGACAGTTTCGGGTAGCCTGATGTGCTGGTGTCTGTACAAGGAGTTTCCGTGGAAAACTGTCGATAAGCGTATTGTTTCTACACGATAACGCTCTCGTTCGGAAATTGCGATCAGCGCAATCCTCTGTGCTAACTTCAATCTCTTTGACAATCCACAATATGCTCAAGACTTAGCCCCTAGTGATTTTCACTTATTCCCAAAATTAAAAGATTACATTCATGGAAATATACGACAACGACGCGGTTAAGGTTGTTCTAGAGGAGTTTTTCGAGAGTCAAGAATAATGTTTTTTTTTACATGTAATAAGAAAGTCAGAAGCGTGATATTCTAAATGCATTGTATTCATCATCATATCAGCCCAAAGACGACAACTGCAGGACATGCGACCTAGACTTTGAGAGGACTGGCATAATCGCCACGCTTGGCAGGCGGGTTGGCGATCGCAGTGTGGTGGTAAAATGTATAGAAAACAATGCTGCCCATTCTCTAATAAGTCCTTTAGTCGCCTCTTACGAAACCCACGGCAAGAAATGGGAAGTTGTTATTCATTACATCCGGCACCGCACGGAAATGCATTGTATTTTTTTTTTTTTTGGATGGGATATCATCAAATGACTTCTCCCGCTCTGGGCAGAGCGGGAGGGCATGTCAGATTTTAGTGACTAAAACCCACCCGTGTTCCTTGTGCCAGGGTCACGGTATCTCTTTCGAACAATCTCGCGACCCTGGCAGGCAAATGCATTGTATTAGAAAGAGATTAAGTAGAAAAATATTTTATTCTTTCATTTTTTCATATTGATTCTAAAAACTTTTTGATTCACCCTCGTGCTATAGGTGAAAATATATTAGGTACGATAAATCATTCACACACTCTATTTACAAACCGCAGAGCATGACCTCTTCCGTTCAACATTTCAATTTCGAGTAGTTCATGCATTCTAATTTCAAACGCAGAATATTCGAAGCTGTTCCATGCCGTTTATAAATGGGCTAATACCGTCCTCTTAAGACACATTAGGATCCATCTACTCTCCACCGTAACTGACACGTTGTACAGGATCCCCCTCCTCCCCGCCGTGAGATGTCGCAATCCAATTTGCGTTCACTTTGAGACATTAGCCAAGATTTGCAGCGGCTAACGAGATTCGCTCTTGGATATAAATGTTACAAACAAGCTTCAGTTGCGTTTTTGATAAAAGGGACGTATAATTTTCCTTGGATAATAGGATGGGTTAAAGAGGAAGTTAAGAAGTTATTTTTGTGAAACGATTAAGGGTCTAAAAATGACAGGTCATGTGTTACTCAGATTTAAGTTTTGGTGATATGGAAGAAGTTTTATTGTGATTATTATCAGAGCATTCATCACTTCCTGCCGGGGTCGCGAGATTGTTCGAAAGAGATACCGTGGCCCTGGCACATGGGCAACTGAAGGAACACGGGTGGGTTTTAGTCAGTAAAAGTCTGACACACCCTCCCGTTCCGCCCAGAGCGGGAGAAGTCATTTGATGATTTACCATCCAGAAAAAAATAAAAATAAAAAAGCATTCATCACTTCAATCAACGGACGTCACAATTTGGGAGGGGGGGTGCCATAATCAACACGCTTGGCAGACGGGTGGGCGATCGCAGTATGGTGGTAAAATGTGTTAAGAAAGCTCCTGCCCACTCTCTGGTAAATCCCTTAGTCGCTTCTTACGACACCCACGTGAAGAAATAGGATGGTGCTATTATTCTTTACGTCCGGCACCACACGTTATATAGATTTAAAATTAGAATATATTGTCATAATTTAAAGATATCTTTGGATCCCGATCTATGTATGTCAATTTAGTTCCAATAGAGATGGTCGTGCTGTCATACTGTAAAAACTATAATTTTGCCAAGTTTAGATAAGAAATATAGAGACTTCGAAAACTAAAAGATATTATTAATAAAATTGAGAAAATATTAATTTAGCACCTACTTGGCAGGAAATCCAAAAGGCTATTTATGATTCTTCTACTTGAAAAAAAAAATCCTCAAGAAGAATAATCCTGTAATGTTTCAATAAAAAAAACCGGCCAAGTGCGAGTCGGACTCGCGCACCGAGGGTTCCGTACAAACCTGTAGGTATCCTCGGTTTATGCGTAAGGTTTATGTTTATGAAATTAAATGTTTTTTTTTTAATATTTGAGTTGATTGAATGGAAGGTAAATTGCGATTTACGATTTATGACGTATTAAAAAAAAACTACTTACTGGATTTCGTTCAAACCAATTTTCGTTGGAAGTTTACATGGTTATGTACATCATATATTTTTTTTAGTTGTATCATTCTCTTACTTTAGAAGTTACGGGGGGGGGGGACACATTTTACCACTTTGGAAGTGTCTCTTGCGCAAACTATTCAGTTTAGAAAGAAATGATGTTAGAAACCTCAATACCATTTTTGAAGACCTATTCATAGATACCCTACACGTATGGGTTTGATGAAAAATTTTTTTTTGAGTTTCAGTTCTGTGTATGGGGAACCCCAAAATTTATTGTTTTTTTTCTATTGTTGTGTAAAAATCTTAATGCGGTATACAGAATACATCTACTTACCAAGTTTCAACAACATATCTCTTATAGTTTCGGAGAAAAGTGGCTGTGACATAAACGGACAGACAGACAGACAGACAGACCGACAGACAGACAGACAGACATGACGAATCTATAAGGGTTCCGTTTTTTGCCATTTGGCAACGGAACCCTAAAAAAAACTGAAAAGCAAAAAATAATAAACCCTAAAATTATGAGTCGGCGCTTTGAGTGGTCTTTGTTCATTGATTTTTCAGCGCCGACTCAAAATTTTAGGGTTTATTATTTTTTGCTTTTCAGTTTTTCGGCGGTTTAATTTTTTGTTCAAAAGTTTTTATTTTATAATTTTTTGTGGCTTTAATGTACTAATAATACTTGGCAAGGTATACGCTATCCAAAAAAAGAATTATCAAAATAGAACTACTCTGTATAAAGTTATGCGTAGTTAAACATTACAATCAGTGAGTGAACAATCAAACATACCCTGTTTTTCGACCCTTAGGGTTCGATTTTGTTTTCCAAATTTATAAGGGACCATCTTCGGAGTATACCCTTTCCAATAAAAAAAAGAATTATCACAATCAGACCACTATGTAATAAGTTATGCGTAGTCATACATAAAAAAAAACATTTAAAAAAAAATATACGTCGAATTGAGAACCTCCTCCCTTTTTTTCGTCGGTTAAAAAGTAGTGCGTGTTAAACTTTATCTATGGTAGTAAGAAACCACAAAGAATACAACGGTACATAATAAAAACAAGCTCAAAGACTTTTTTTATATCTCAGAACTCAGTACACGAGGGTAACGTTTGAATTATTCAATTACGCGCGGAAAAGTCACATATTTTGCGATAATATAACGAATCCTTATATTTTATATCCCGTATTTTACGACATACCGACGAAGGCCGAATATATTTTCATACAAGCAGACATTTACAACGGGAGTTTCCTTTTTTTGTCGGTAAAAATATTTAGGACTGATATTGTTTCCGCTTTGAC
Source organism: Aporophyla lueneburgensis (assembly GCA_932294355.1). Lineage (NCBI taxonomy): Eukaryota > Metazoa > Arthropoda > Insecta > Lepidoptera > Noctuidae > Aporophyla > Aporophyla lueneburgensis. The sequence goes on from OW028737.1 coordinate 5,505,590, forward strand.
AGCTGTCACTACCACTTGACGGTGTTAATATGCTGAAGAAAATCAAACCACGACGTTTTTTACTTGATTATATCTCGGGTGCCTTTTAAAGCCAGCTCTTTATGATGACTTGTGACGTTTCAAAATGTGATGAAATCTAATCCAAACATACTTCATAGTTATAAGTAGGTACCGTACGAACCGCTATAGTGACGTACTTAGGCGTCGCCGAAACCATTGGCCGAAAGGGCCGTTGCTATTATTTTATATAATGGACTAGCTTCTGTCCGTGGCTTCGTCCGCGTCAAATTTTTTTCCCCTGACCCTTCCCGTCGCATCGAATTGCCTGCCAGTGTTCGTTCATTTTTCGTTGCTGCTCCGCTCCTTTTGAATGTAGCGTGTTGTTACCTATCTATATAGCCTTCCTCATTAAGGCTACCCAACACACAAAGACTTTTTCAATTAGAACCAGCAGTTCCTGAGATTATTGCGTTCAACCAAACAAACAAACTCTTCAGGTTTATAATATTAGTATAGATAAGCGAAACCCATCTTCAGATCTTAAAATCTTATGTTAGCTACGAGTACCTTAATTCTTGCAAATAAATATGTCATTCATTCATTCATGCTTTCATGTCTAGTTTTATCATTCGCAAGCTGTCATAGCCGCCATCATACAGTGCTGCTGGTTTCCGTTATGAATTCTAAAGGTCACGTGACTGTTGCACTGTGGGCGGAGCACCGCCGTGTCCTCGTGGAGGCGATCGGCGGCGGCGACCTCTCGCATCCGGCCCTGGTGCGAGCCATGGTACGGAGCGAGAGGGAATGGGAAGCCGTCACCTCCTTCTGCGAAGCAGTAATGCTCGCGAAGGAGGAGGCGGGGCGCGTGAGGGAGTGGCAGTCTCTGCGCCCTCACGTCCCTAGCCGCCGCAGGAGGAGACGCCCCGGGCGTCGGGAGTCTATTGGGGACTCCCGGCCACCGTAGGCGCGAGCTTGCGGGTGGCGAGCAATGGGTAGCTCGCCGCCCGGTAAGGACCAAGCTCGGGTCGACGGCGCGCAGTGTTCCACGCGCGCCTCAAAGAGATGTCAGCAGCAGTGTAGGGGTCTACTAGGACCGATGCCTGCCGGGGTCGCGTGATTGTTCGAAAGAGATACCGTGACCCTGGCACATGGGCAACTGATGGAACACGGGTGGGTTTTAGTCAGTAAAAGTCTGACACGCCCTCCCGCTCCGCCCAAAGCGGGAGAAGTCATTTGATGATTTCCCATCCTGAAAAAAAAAAAAAAAACTGTTGCACTGTCATTTTCTCACAAACAATGAAACTGATTCACAAACCGACGTTACGCATTTTCGGACATGATCCATGAATAATGTAAACCCAATACAGTGTAGGTACATTGCACTTCCAATAATTAATTTGCATCCGACACTGTAGTTATTTTAACATAGATTATTCAAGCTGAGTGCAGTGGTGGCCCAGTGGTAATGGCTTCCACTTACGAATGGTAGATCGTAGGGGGTCGTAGATACGAACTTCGACGGTAGGTAACGGAAAACATCGTGAGGAAACGGGCATGACTTAGAACCAAAAAATTTGAAGACGTGTGACACCCACCAATCCGCACTGTAGCCGCAAATTGGATATCGGCCTTTCATAGGGAGGAGGCCTGTGTCCCAGCAGTGGGAATGTTATAATAAGCTGATTATGCTTATTCATACTATAGATAATGCTTCAGTTTAGTGCTTGAAGTTAAGGTTAAGAAAATTGTAGCATTCGTAGGAAGATTTCCGTTGCCGCGTTTTATTAAACCTTTATTGTCAAATTAAAAGCATGATAAATGACTTTATTTTTGCAAGTAGGTTTGTACAAACACTTTTACACGTCAATCATATTTTTTAAAACTAGATGAGGTCAGCGTTTCCTATCTGACTACTCTGAGAAGAAAGGCCGAAACAAACTCAGAGGTCACAGTCTCTTTTAAAGTCCAGACTTTTATTTGGTTAGATCATGTGAAGACCATGTGGATTGGTGGGTTCTCTATTGTGTGACCTAACTTTTTTATCCATAATCTAAAAAGCCATATTTTTTTTTGTCCTAATCATCATTTGTCCGAATGATAACTTGCCCGAACTAAATGTCACATAATATCACATGCCATAAAATTGAAATCCCTAAATACAATATGCCCTAAATCCGTTTGTCATAAATATTACTATCAATAATATACAAAAGACTTAAAACTGTTTTCCATAAAAGTTATAAGTTCTAAATTCAAATTATTTTATGTTAATTGTTTTAATTATATTTTTAAAACAAAGTATTACGGAGTTCATTAAGAATTTCATTATTTTATCAAATCCAACTGATACAATACATAAATAGTAAAGATACAAAAGCATTATGGCATTTATCAAGGCCTGGCATGGCGCTGCATGTATTATCACTCATTATATACAGTATCACTCAATAAAACAGGTGATTGTGAACATGTGATTTTATTTCCCTCTAAGAAACGTGCAAACAAACATACACCATGCATGCAGCATGCATGCAAGCAAGCAACATGCGATCGAGCATGCAAGCAAGCATGCATCATGTGGCATGCAAGCATGCAGCATGCAAGCGAGCATGCATGCAAGCAGGCAAGCAGCATGCAATCGAGCATGCAAGCAAGCATGCAGTATGCAAGCGAGCATGCATCATGCAGCAGGCATGGTTTCTGTCACGGCTCCGGCACTGCGGGGCTTAGGCGGTCCCACGCGAGCTTATCGTCGCAGACGGTTTAACGATCACCACCGCAGCTTCGGCTTGCGGCGGCGGCGAGCGTTACAACCACCTGCTCCTCAACTCGCGGGCCGCCTCGCCCCTCCGCGCCTACGCGATTTTAAATTACACTCTAGGGGTAGGGCAGACAAGACTACGTGGAGTCGGATTTACAACGATTCGTTTCTGTCACTAAAACCTAACTTGTAGCATTTTTTTACTACTAACGATTTTATTATAAATGAACATTCGGCATAATACACTGTATATAATACAATACTTAACATACATATGACTTTATAACATGCAAAATTAGGAGATTTAATGATTATAGTATTTGATTTTATGAAAGAATAGTTTAAGAAGCAAAGATAATTATGTAAAACAAAATTTCGACTTTTTGAATATTATGGTTACTGCCGTTTATAGCTAACGTGTTATGGATAATGATTTTCGGACAAACAATTTTAGGAGAAGAAAGGGAGTACCGGATTGGTGTCTGAAGTGGTCTTTTAAGGAAAGAACCACACAGATTGAGTGAACCTGTCCAATCAGTGCACGCATTTGTCAGTAATCATGCAGCTCAACTCAGAACTTAAGGAGGTCAATGATTCGACGAACAATACCAAAGAAAGGACATTTGTGTAGGTCGCATAAATTACTCAAACTGCCAGACTGTGATAAAAATTAATAAGAAGAAAAGGAGCCTAGAAAAAAACAATAACACCCACTTAATCTTCACATTTACAATAATTAAAACAATATAATACTTTAAAAGTAAATATTAATGTCATTGCATAGGTAAAATTCATCAATGTCAATGTGTATATAAAATCAGGAGATAGTCGCTGTCTGATCATTTGAGGATCATGTACATGGAGGTGTCTGAAATGGTCTTTTGAGGAAAGAACCATACAGATTGAGTGGACCTGTCCAGTCAATGCACGCATTTGTCAGTAATCTTTCAGCTCAACTCAGAACATAAGGAGCACAACGATTGGACGAACAAAACCAAAGAAAGGACATTTTGGTAGGCCGCATTTAGTACTCAAACTGCCAGATTATCATTAAAATGAAATGATTAAGAGGGATATATATAAAAAAAAACAAACATCTAAATAGTACTCATATTCAAAATTATTAAAATAATAATAATAGTATACTCCTCAGAGTACATAATTACATATTCATGTCATAGTTAAGCAATAATCAAAATGTCAAAGTGCATATTCCCAATAAATAATTAATAAAAAAAGGAAAGTAATTAATAATAAAAATAAAAAATATCATTCAGTACAATAATAATTTTAAAATAAAAATTGGAGCAGCTTAATCCCAAGCTTTTTTGTCCTCAATATAATCTTTAACAGCGTAAAAGGCTTTCTGGCACAACTTACGTTTAATTAATGATTTAAATTTATTGAGACTTTAGATCTTGAACATGGCTTGGAAGTTTATTATAAAAGCGTATACATTGACGTCGTCGCGCGCGCGCAGCCGTACGCGTCGCTTGCTTTTTGCTACGATCGGTTTTTTGTTTCGAGCGAAATGTCCGCCACAGTAAAGTGTCCTCAGTGTAACATTGTTATTGACGAACTGCTATGTTTCGTGCAAAATAAGCTGTCAACGAGTGATGACGATACCTTAATTCGTATATGTTCGTCGGCCTTTAGTGTCGATGAAATTAAAAATTCAAAATCGTTACTTTTTGAATCTGTTCCGACGAACAAAAGGAACATCAATCGGAAGCAAAAGGGCAAAGAACACCGTGACTTAGCAGATATAATTGGCCTGTTCAAGTCTAGTGACCCTGATGTCATCCCGATATTCGTTGCGCGGCATCTAGAGAATCTGCCCCCAGTCACATTTGATCACCTGGATGTGACTAAGTTGCTAAAGGATCTCACCTTACTCAAGGATGAAGTGCGAGAACTGAAGTCAACAAGTGTAACGGTAGATCAATTGGAGAAATTCAAGTTGGATCTTCAGTATGACCTTAAGTTTGGATCGCTGATCGAGCATGCACTGAGTGAACAGTGTGTGAATTTGAAACGAGGGGGCGGCTACCAGGACGCCTCTCTTGGTAACTCGTCATACAAAAGTATGGAAGCTTCCAAAAGTGCAGTGCAAAGTCCGAAAAATCAAGAAAGTGTCGCGAAACGCTCGGTTTATATAGCCGATAAGCAAAGTCCGCTTATTCAAAGCGGTGGGTATGTTGAGAAGGAGCGGCCGGTATCTGTGTCTAAAACCGGTTCTCTGGCGCGGGCTCGCTCGCCGTCGCCCGTACAAACAGCTGTGGGAGTTACGTCACAGTCGCAGCGTACGATCTTAGATTGTAAACAAGTGCCACATTGCGGTGATGTTTTGTCTGGAAAGGAGAATGATGGATGGATCGTTGCAACGCATCGTAGACCAAAACAAAATTACCGTTACGCAGGGAAAGCGGGGGTTGCTAAAGACACAGTAGGGTGCTTTAAAGCTGCTGAAAAGAAAGTACCGATGTTTATCACGAATGTGCACAAAGATTCACATACAGCTGACATCATAAAGCACATTGAAATAAAAACCCGTGAGGTAGTTAAATTGGAAAAACTGTCCCTACGAAAAAAGGTTGACTATGATGCGTTCAAGTTTTATATACCTGAATCCAAAGTACCTATATTTTTGGATGAGAACATCTGGCCGCAAGATATAATATTCAGACGTTTTGTGCATTATAGTGAAAGACGTAAGGACGAGTACTCGCTTAAAGTCGGCTCTGTAAACAACATCAATGACTGATAATAGTTTGTTACGTTTTGCCAGCTTTAATTGTAAGAGTGTTAAGCGTTCTATCGAGGGCGTTCGTGAACTTTGCGCAACGTGCGACATTATAGCGCTTCAAGAGTGCTGGCTACTGCCGGAGGAGCTGCCGTTCCTGAGCACCATTCATGGTGACTTCAGCAGCACGGGGACGTCAGCCGTTGACACGTCTGCTGGCATACTGCGTGGGCGACCCTATGGAGGGGTGGCTCTGCTATGGCGTAAAAGTGCGTTCTGTAATGTGTCGGTCGTTCCGAGTGATAACCCGAGAGTGTGTGCGATACGTATTGATACAAGTGAAAGGCCTTTCATTGTGATGTGTGTGTACATGCCCACGGATGCGGTGAGTAACCAACCGGAATTCTCACATTGTTTAGGACTGATAAGTGCGATCGTGGACAGTAGTGATGTGGAGGCGGTTTACTGTCTTGGTGATTTTAACGCACATCCGCATGGTCTATTTTTCACAGACTTATTCAACTACTGTAGTGATAATCACTTTTCATGCATTGATGTAGATAGGTTGGGATTGACGTCGAACACGTATACGTATGTCAGTGACTGTAATGGGTCTAGGCGATGGCTTGATCATTGTCTCTGTACAGAATCGGCTCGGAAAACTGTTCGTAGTGTTAGCGTTAAGTATGATGTAATGTGGTCGGATCACTATCCATTGTTGGTCGAATGTGACATTAATATAATTAGGCCAAAAGCAAAGCGTAGTATGTTCCACGATAACTTAGTTGTCTGGGGACAAAAAAGCTCAGATGCTATCAACATCTACAGGCAAGAATGTCATCGGCGATTGCGAAATGTTGATTTTCCTCGCGTGTTGTCCAATTGTTGTGATCGCATGTGTAGTGATTCGAACCACAATCTAGTAATTGATTGTCTGTATCGGGATGTGGTATCCGCTCTAAGGGAAGCCGCCATTGTTAGCAGAGAGACGCGGGTCATGGGTGGAAGGCCGAAGCGCGTGGTGGGTTGGAATAAGCACGTCAGCGAGGCTCACTCGTACGCTAGGCTAAGGTTTAATGAGTGGCTTAATTGTGGCAAACCTACGTCAGGCGTGATTTATGAGGAAATGTGTGACACTCGAAAGACCTTTAAATCAAAATTAAGGTGGTGCCAAAATCACCAAGACCAAATCCAGATGGACATCCTAGCCGAGTTGCACACTAAAAAAGACTTTCGGGACTTCTGGAAGTCTACAAAAAAGCACAACCTTAGGCCTGGTTTGCCAGTGAGCGTCGATGGCGTGTCTGCTGAAAGGGATATTGCCAATGTTTTTAAATCCCAGTTTTGTGTCGAGCCAAGCAGTATTCCGCCATCTGAGGTGGCCGATGCTGAGTCACAGTGCACTGTCCTGGAACCAAGAGTTAAGTTCTCAGCTGCGGACATAGCTAAAACCATAGGGTCTATGACCAGGGGTAAGTCTCCAGGACATGACGGACTCAGCATCGAGCACCTACAGCATGCAGGTGTTTTGGCCATGCTGTTCACTTTCTGCCTTCGCCATTCTTACGTGCCAGACGAGCTGATGAGATCGGTTGTAATACCAATTGTTAAAAATAAAACGGGTGATATTTCGGATAAGAACAATTACAGACCGATCTCATTAGCGACAGTCATCGCAAAGGTATTTGACAGCATGCTTAATGCTCAGTTAAACAACACAATAACTTTACACGATAACCAGTTTGGGTTCAGGCCGAAACTGTCCACAGATAGTGCTATACTGAGTTTAAAGCATGCTGTCAGATATTACACGGACCGGAGCACGCCTGTTTACGCCTGCTTCCTGGATCTGTCCAGGGCTTTTGACCTGGTTTCGTACAAAGTGCTGTGGAAAAAGTTGCTCGATAGGCGAGTTGCGCCTGAAGTTGTTAAAATCTTCCAGCACTGGTACGGGAACCAGGTCAATAATGTTAAATGGTCGGGAGCTCTGTCGGACTCGTACAGATTGGAGTGCGGAGTGAGGCAGGGGGGGTTGAGCTCACCAACGCTCTTCAATCTGTATATCGATGGACTTGTTGCCGAGCTCAGCAGCCGTCATGTTGGATGCCATGTTGATGATGTTTGTTTTAACAACATAAGCTACGCTGATGATATGGTGCTGCTGAGCGCGTCAATAGCGGGACTCAGAGAGCTAGTAAGCATTTGCGAAGCGTACGCTCGCACACATGGCCTAAGATATAACGTCAAAAAGAGCGAGCTTATGGTTTTCAATGCGGGTTCTAAGTGTCCGGCGGAGGTTCCACCAATAAGGCTATGTGGGGTGTCCTTGGAGCGCGTACACACTTTTAAGTATCTGGGCCATATTGTGACGTCCGACCTAAAGGACGACGCTGATATTGAGCGAGAAAGGAGGGCGCTGTCGGTGAGGGCGAATATGATTGCCCGCAGGTTTGCTCGTAGCTCCAAGGATGTGAAGATCACCTTGTTTCGAGCCTACTGCACATCTTTTTATTCGAGTAGTCTGTGGGTGTCATATTTGCAGAAATCCTACAGTGCTCTCCGCGTTCAATATAATAACGCGCTGAGAGCGCTGCTGCGGCTGCCTCGCTTCTGCAGCGCATCGGGAATGTTCGCAAGCGTCCGCATTGACTGTTTTTATGCCAGCATGCGCAAGAGGGCGACCTCGTTAGCGAGTAGAGTGCGGGGCAGCGCCAACAGTCTTCTTACCGCTGTTGCCAATAGGTTGGACGGACCTTTCTTGCAGCACTGGCAGGCCTTACATGCACCCGTATATCGGGCCTGGGGCAGGTAATAATTGTAAATAATCACCACAGAATTTTAAAATAGCTTTTTAGTGTGATTTAATTATTTTGATTTTGACGATAACTTATTTTATTTTTAATTTATTATTTTGATTTTGAAATTGACTTATTTTATTTTTAATTTTGACATTTTATATTTTTAGTCGACAGGTAAATATTGTATTAATTTAAATGTTATTTTGTCTAGTATATTTTAGTATTATGTGGTGTGTATTTGTCTCTGTTTATTTGAATTCTATGTAACATTATTTTGAGTGTGTTTATAACATTATTTTGAGTGTGTTTATGGATCATTGTGTCTGATGCAAATAAATTAAATTAAATTAAATTGACATCTGAATGAGCCACCTATTTTCTTGAGCCTTGTTGAAGGTACAACGAATTTGTGTTTGTTCCTAGTATTTATACTATGGATATCACTGTATTTTTCAAACAATTTAATATTCTTATGGGCATATAAAAGGTTTTCAAAAATATACTGTGAAGGCACAGTCATTACATTAATTTCTTTAAATTTCTCTCTGGGTGTGTGTCTCGGGCTTAATTTATAAATTGATCGAATAGCCCCTTTTTGCAAGACAAAGATAGTCTGAATGTCGGCGGCATTTCCCCACAACAGAATACCGTACGACATTGCACTATGAAAATAGGCAAAGTACACTAAACGGGCTGTCTCTATGTCAGTTAAATTCCGAATTTTTCTAACAGCATATGCAGCGGAGCTTAGCTTTTTCGACAATTTATCAATATGTGGGCCCCACTGAAGCTTGGCATCCAAAGTTAAGCCCAAGAATACAGTGCTATCTTCAGGATTCAATTCTTCGCCCTTTATATATATATATATATCTTTATTAATCAAGTGACAAGACTCAGTTGTGTTAGTAACAATTTTTCTTACCCCTATGTTAGTATTCCTATTCTAATTACTTAACCTATAACATGAATATATGTGAATCACCGCCACACGTCTATCACCGAGGTGGACAGCTTGCAGCAGTGATTCACATATAAACAATCGAGTCTGCTCGCCACACAGCGCAGAATAAGGTTGGGGCTAGCCCGCACGCGGCGCACCAGGGAGGCGCATCGCTTCCTCATCGTTGTATAAAAACAGTCGACTCGAGCGTCCGCAAACATCCCTGACGCACTACAGAAGCGGGGCAACCCCATCAATATCCTGAACGCATCATTGTATTGAACGCGAAGGACGCTGTACGATTTCTGCACATAATCAGCCCACAGACTACACGTGTACAATGGAGTGCAGTATGCTCGGAACAAGGTTAATTTAACACCCCGTGAGCAACGTGCAAATCTGCGAGCTATCATATTTGCACACAACACATTCGTTTTAACTTGCCTAACGTGAGGTAGCGTAAACTTAATACATTTGGTTTTTTTTTTTCATTAAGAAGCAAATTATTTACATTGAACCAGTGAACTACTTTTGAGATCGCGCTATTAACATCGTCAGTAACCAGCTGCTGACGTTTAAGTTTAAACAAAAGTGAGGTGTCATCCGCAAACAAAACTGTATTATGATTATCTTTACCTCATGGTAAGGCAAGTCATTAATATAAATAAGAAACAAAAAAGGACCAAGAATTGAGCCCTGTGGGACGCCCATTGTTACGATAGATTCGGGAGACCTTTTTCCATTGACATCGACACTCTGAATTCTATTACTGCGCTGTTCTGGATCCCGTAGTGGCGGAGTTTCCTGATTAAAGTTTCATGAAGAACGCAATCGAATGCTTTAGATAAATCACAATTGCCCAAAGCATCGCATTTATCTTCCCATGCATTATAAATATGCCCTAGGACAGGGATGGCGAACCAATGGCACGCGTGCCCTTGGTGGCACGCGAAAAAATAATTTGGGCACGTTTTGGATCCTCAATTGGCTATTGAGGATCTTTCCTGTCCTGTTATTTTAAGAAAGAAGACTCGCTTATACTCCTTTTTTCAAATGATTCTATTTCAGCTGTCATTCTGCTAAAAGTGACAAAATATGATCCTATAAATTATTTGGCATCTAATTTTGCAAAAGCAGAGGTTGCAATAATTTGTTAATTCATTTACATAAATGTTAAGGTTACCTACTGTATAATAATAAACTTAGGTCTTTTCTGTTTGCAAATCAAGAGTAGGTACGTATTATAGTCAATGTATTTCGTTTATTATTATTTGTTAGCATTATTATTTCGTTTGCTATTGCAGAAGACACTAAGTCAAAAAAAAAATTGGCACGTTATGGCCACATTAAATATTTATTAGGAAAAATGGCACGTAGATGTATAGAGGTTCGCCATCCCTGCCCTAGGAGTTCAACACCGGCATCGGTAGTTGAACGACCCCTTGTGAAACCGAACTGTTTGGTATGTAATAATTTATGTTTATTAAAAAATCGTTGCAATTGGTCTAAAATTCATTTCTCATGGCCATGAGTTGTCAAAATAAATTTAAATGCCATAAAAGTTTTCTTCTTAATTTTTCTTATTTTTTTTTCATATTAAATGGCTTTTCACCTTTTTCTCGTACAGTTCGATCAGCTTGTTTTAGTATGCACACTTTATTGAAACCTTTTTGACAACGAATTAATAAATTCGAAGATGGATGTGGAACAAAAAAAAATTCTTCGAAAATCGATCCCATTTTCTTTTAACCATTTCTTCCACTGTTCCAATTTTAAAATACAGTAGCACTTCTGTTTCCATAATCTATGATGTGATGATATTGGAATTCACAGCATTGTCCACACCGTGACGCTTCAGAAAGCAATTTGTAGCCATATTAAACTGATTGGAATTCAACAGTTCCGGTCCGTTCATACGGGTATTGGTCTACGTTTATTGACAAAATAAATTTTATGTGTATATAAAGTAACGGGAAACAGTAGCAATATTAAATGCGTATCTATATCTGTTATAGGTAAACACACCAGCACTTTTATTTTGTTTTCTATTTATTATTTGTGTATCCTGTAGGTTTACTTAACAAATAAATAAATATATTGGTACCAAAAGCAGTACTTTTTTATACAAAGTATTCAACATTGCAATCGATTAAATACAGGCCTTTGAACGCAATCAAATACGTTCTCTTTACGGTAAAGACACGGATATCTATGGGTAAAGAACATTAAATGTAAACCGTGGGTCAATAAAATATTATTTAAAAAAAAGTTTATTAAAATAAAAGATGTAAAAGAACTAAAAGTAATCTATTTACTATAGTTAAATGGAAATAAGTAGTGTGAATACGAATTGTTCATGTAACCGATGCGCGATTCGCGAGGTCGCGAGATTGTTCGAAAGACATACCGTGACCCAGGCACAAGGGCAACTGAAGGAACACGGGTGGGTTTCAGTCAGTAAAAGTCTGAGACGCCCTCCCGCTCCGCCCAGAGCGGGAGAAGTCATTTGATGATTTCCCATCCAAAAAAAAAAAGCGATCACCCCAAAACCGCTTCTGGGTCCTCGCTTCCTCGTCGTTTCTAGCCTGTCGGGGGAACCGGAATTCATGTAACACGCTTGCCAGTTGGGAGTAGGTACTCCCCTGACCTTTCTGAAGAACATCACTGATAAGGCGCTGTTCTTCAGAAAGGTGCTACTTTGTAAATTTCTAGAGGCTTTTTCTTTTCCACGACACCCTACGAGGATTGTTTTAACCGACTTCAAAAAAAGGAGCAGGTTATCAATTCGACTGTAGGTTTTTAACACGCTTTTATTAGGTCGACCTGTATGTAACTAACTATGTAATGGAATCTAAGGTAACTAATTTAACTATCTTCCAAGGATCATAGCTGTCGTAGTACTGTCGAACTGATCTGATGATGGAGCCGGAAGATATGAACTGGAACTTCATGATGGAACATCGTATCATAGCTGTGTTTGGACTTGTTAGAAAAGTCTTGTAATGAACTTTGACCACGAGTAGGTTTCAAGGTCTGATGATGTAGCCGGAAGATAGGCACTGGCACTCCATGGTGGAATATCGTATCATAGCTGTGTTTGAACTTGTTAGAAAGATCTTGTAATGAACTTTGACCACGATTAAATTTTTGGTTTTTAGGAGCATTTATAAAAGCGTGTTTTTCTAGTGTTTTTTAAACTATAAATTTATTTTTATGTTTGTTACCGGTACTCCCTTTCTTCTCCTAAAATCGTTTGTCCGAAAATCATTTTCCATAACACGTTAGCTATAAACGTCAGTAACCATAATATTCAAAAAATCTAAATTTTGTTTTACATAATTATCTTTGCTTCTAAAACTATTGTGTCATAATATCAAATACTATAATCATTAAGTCTCCTAATTTTGCATGTTATAAAGTCATATGTCCTAAGTATTTTATTATATAAAGTGTATATTGCCGAATGTTCATTAAATAATAAAATTGTTAGTATTAAAAAAATCTACAAGTTAGGTTTCAGTGACAGAACCGAATCGCTGTAAATCCGACTCCACGTAGTCTTGTCTGCCCTACCCCTAGAGTGTTATTTTAGAATCGCGTAGGCGCGGAGGGGCGAAGCGGCCTGCGAGCTGAGGAGCAGGTGGTTGTAACGCTCGCCGCCAGGGCTGAGGCAAGCCGAAGCCGCGGTGGTGAGCGTAAAACCATCTGCGACGATGAGCTCGCGCGGGACCGCCGGAGCCCCGCAGTGCCGAAGCCGTGACAGAAACCATGCATGCTCGCTTGCATGCTCCATGCTTGCTTGCATGCTCCATGCTTGCTTGCATGGTGTATGCTTGTTTGCATGCTTCTAAGAGGGAAATAAAACCACATGTTCACAATCACCTGTTTTATTGGGTGATATAATAATACATGCAGCGCCATGCCAGGCCTTGATAAATGCAATAATGCTTCGCATCTTTACTATTTATGTATTGTATTAGTTGGATTTGATAAAATAATAAAGTTCTTAATGAACTTTGTAATACTTTGTTTTAAAAATATTATTAGGATAAATAAACATACAATAATTTGAATTTAGAACTTATAACTTTTATTGAAAACAGATTTAAGCCTTTTGTATATTATTAATTTATGACAAACGGATTTATTAATTTATAACAAACGGATTTAGGGCATATTGTATTTAGGGATTTCAATTTTATGGCATGTGAATGTGATATTATGTGTTATTTAGTTCGGGCAAGTTATGATTCGGACAAAAGATGATTATGACAAAAAAAATTATGTGTCTTTATATTATGGATAAAAAAGTTAGGTCACACAATAGAGAACCTTTGTTACCTCATAATTTTTGACTGGGTGAACCGATTTTGATGATTCTTTTTTTTTATTTGAAAGCTGGTGCTTTTCGTGTGGTCACATCACATCCAATTTGGTTCCATTCGGACAACGGGATCCATGTGAAAACCATATAAGTCTTTTGCGCGACAAATGAACGAATAACGCGATTAGATTAGTGCGGGGTATCTACCATAATTAAAAAGTTAAAAATAAAAACTTTTTACAAAAAAATAACATCCGACTTCCTAAAAAACTTTCTTCCTTTTTTTTAGGAAGTCGGATGTTATTTTTTTGTAAAAAGTTTACAAGTTAACCTACCTACTTATTTTTCGATTTCATGAAACTGTTTCAATGGCTAGTTTGAACAAAAAAAGGCTTTTCCTATTCAATGCGGAAAACTTTTCACGAAAAATGTTATAGAGTCACATCAGCCAATTCTGGTTTTTACGTCACAAAATGTGGGTCGAGCACACAGTTTTCTGAATAAAATAAAATGGTTGGCGAAATTAAGTTTGTTAATAAATATTTAATTTTATTACCCTAGCCGCCCAAGGTTTACGTGTACGTGGCACGGCAAAATGAACTGTATTTTATTTTGGAACTCGGAAAAGGATGTTTTACGAAGAAGAGTTAATTTACATCTTAATCGAATTGACTTATAAATTGTTGTTTTCAGATAGATTAAGACTTTAGCTCGTAGCCTGTGTTCAAAGGGCTGCCGGACGGTTTGTAACAAATAAGTCGCGAAGAGATTAGAAATTATGTCAATAATACATAATCTACTTATGTATAGTCCGCCAGACCGTATTTCGGCCATGGCGGCTCATCTCAATGTAGACTAGCCATCGGCGCGGGAGATATTATAGTGCACAAGTGTGTGCGCAGAAACAGGGGCACTCACTCTTCCTTCACTCTCATAGTCTGATAGGACGGCATTCCGTAACGACCGAATAGGGATCAGGCGCAGGACCTTCGGGCTAATGTGGTTTCCGAGGCACGGGGGTGTCACACTGCCAACTTTCAAACTCCGGTAGTGATTAAATTCCTTTTGGAAAAACCCTATAGGTAACACTTTCCCCGGCTTGGAAGTCGAACCTGGAACCCCACGAAACAACGGGACAGTTAATCTACTTAATTTAAAGTGTTGTGTATCATTGTTTTGTTCTTAGTATTACTTTGTATACTTTTGTGTAGAAACAAGTTCTTCTGACAGTACGGACAGTTGTGCTGCTGGGGAGTTTGTTGGGCCACTTCTTTTTCAAAGCTGAAGTGTTGAGGAGTGGGCGTTCTGGGGGTATGTTTTATAAAGAATAAGTTTTTATCCAGTGCGTAAATTGTAACAATGAATTCAGCATATCATTCTAGACCCCCCTTGCGCAGAAATTTTTCGTGGGTCTTACAAAAAAAATCTGCTGTTTCTTAGAAAAATGCAATACCTTCGGGGTCAAAATATATGGAACAGCAAACTTCTGCGCAAGGGGGTCTAGAATGATATGCTGAATTTGTTTCGTCCCGTTTGACTTGTTTAATCTGTGCGCCTACGCATCATGACGTGAAACGAAGTGACATCTGTCACTTGTCAGTTTGATTTTGACACTTGGTTTTGGTCTTTGAAAGATGGACGGTCGTCGTATTTGTCTTGCGACCCTTGTTGTTGATTAATCTTCTTGAATCGATCGGTTTGTGGACAATTTGTCGTGATCCAATTGTTTTGTGTGTAACCAACCCCTTTTGACGATATAGAACGGGTTTTATTTTGGACTTTGATTGAAATAGTTTGAGGTGACAGTGATTTATTGTGAACCGCATGCAGTGAAAATCTACAGCGTATTGTAGCGGCCTTGTATCCTGGAATACTTACAGTGTCACTACACAATACAATATAGTGTATATTACATTTACATACATAAATCCAGGTAGGCTCCAGAACCAGTTTTCCTCAACCAGGTGAGTCTTTTGAATATTTGTATTAATCAGCTCCGCGCACGGCGGACAGTTCGCGTCACCACTCTTGTCCCAGGGCCCACCATCATGCTTCCACTGCGCTAATTAAAATCCTATGGCCAACCTTGGCCTGGCGTCGAACAGAATTCATGGTTACAATTTACGCTCCGGATAAAAACTTATCCTGTTTAATCATGAAGATCAATTGCTGATTCCAGTCTAGTTTGTTTTGACCTGTACCTTAATAGCGTAACACGCTATTAATCGGAACCTGCATTATTTTGAAGGTTATTGCTAATCCATTCTTTCGCAGAGACGAGCTGCCGTGGCCACAGATTCCATCGAATGCGACGGTTCCCACGGCCTTTCAGCATGGCCGGGCGCGACTTGGCCCATCGTTCAGCGGGCCTTGGGAGCGCAGCATAAGACATTTTCTCGATTTTCGTACCTAATACAAAGGGACGGAGAAAGTTTTTTTTAATTAATTTTTTTAATTAATTACTTCGTTGATTGTACCTACTCGAAGTCGAAGTTAATAATTACCAAAGATTTGTCGAATCACCCGGCCCTTCTTTATTAACTTTTTGTTACCTTATAGTAACGAAGTCCGTAACATTTTCACAATAATCATTATTCCGAAAATTCATTTTCACAATAATCATTATTCCGAAAATTTTACTGACTTCGTGAAAGTTACTGTGCTCATAATATTTACCTTTTAATAAAATTAATTAAATCTTTGGATCCCATTAATGAGGGTTGGGTCATCATCATCATCATTTCAGCTGAAAGAAGTCCACTGCTGGACATGGGCCTCCCCCAAAAAATGGAGGGTTTTACCATAATAGCCACGCTGGGCAGGCGGGTTGGCGATCGCAGTATGGTGGTAAATTGCATAGAGAACGCTGCTGTCCATTCTTCAGTAAGTTTCTTAGACACCTTTTATGACACCCACGGGAAGAAATGGGACGGTTGGGTTAAAAATCGTAATTGTTATTATTGCCTCGAATCAATAATGATTTTCGTTTTTTTTTCATTTTATTGATAGGTATAATTTGTGTAATTCGCAACAGCTGCCTAGTTTTTTCCCAACTATATTGGAGTCGGTTTTCAGGCTAATGGGAAGCAGCTGAATACCAGTATTTTTACATTTAGTGACTGCACATAATAAGAGGAGAGCAGTGGAACCCAGGCAGTTGCCTTACTTTGTGTAAATAATTTCATCACCGCTGCTTTCAAAACGGTGAAGGAAAGCATCGTGAGGAAACCGGCATACCATAGAATCGAAAATTCGAAGACATGTGACATCTACCAACCCGCAATGGGCCCGCGTGGTAGATTGCGGCCCATTCCCTCTCACAGAGAGGAGGCCAATGTCCCAGCAGAAGGAACGGTATGGGCTGGTTATGTATGCACATAGGAAAGAGTATTCTATTCGTCGATATTTGTCAAAAAATCGCAACAGTCCAATTGTTCGTCGTCGAAAACCAATAAACTTGACAAGGTTGGCTCACGCCATTATGACAAATGACGACCCACTGGAGGAATCAACACACGCGTCCATTATGGCCCATGTCTACATCACCTACATACCCATGTCTCGGACGTAATTAACTGTTCAGTAACGATAACTGACGGTTAGACCCGACGGATGACGGACAAAAACAAGATACTGTGTGTGGCTTCTATATGGCTCGCCGTTTGCAAAAGGGTTGTGAAAACTTGGTAATGTGGTAAGTCAACTTAGAAAAGTCCGTGCATGTCTAGAGTAAGACTATAATTTTCGTAGCAACTATGCAGCTGAACATTTTTAACCCCCGACCTAAAAAGAGGGGTGTTATAAGTTTAACCGCAATGTGTGCCTGTTTGTGGCAGGGTAGCTCTTAAACGGGTGAACCGAATTAAGTGCCGTTTTTTTTTAAATTAAAAGTAGTTTTCCTAGCAGTAGTTCTTAGACATATTTTATCAAAATCGGGTCATCCGATTCGACACGACGATCCTTTAATCACAATTTTATCAACAGCGCCTTATTAAACTTTAACGTCGGACTAAGTGATATTGGATTTTTCTATCTAGAATTTCTCAGTAGTACCCTGCGGTCTGGATTTGTGCCCGGTTGATGGCAATAGGGTTGCCTCATATCCTATAACGTGGAGCTTAAACATAACTGGAATGATGTGAGTGTCCTATACTCTGCCGAACCCTGCAGTGAAACAAGGCGTAATGATGTCATGGAAAATCAATCATTCTAGCTTGTATGTTGGTGTCGGCTTCCAGGCTAACAGTATACAGCTAAATACCAGTGTTTTACATAGAGCCACTGCCTATTTGACCTCCACAACTCAGTTACTGGGTAACACGATAACTTTTGGCAAGACTGGTTGACAGACTTTTGGACTTCTGACGACCCATAAGGACTACTAAAGACCTACGAATGACAGCAGAGACCAACTGCGCAACGTGTTTTCCGAGGCACGGAGGGGTCTGGATTAGCGTTGAAATTGCCGAAAATAACTGTTTTTTTACGCAAAATGTTACATAGAAAAATTAACAAAAGGAATCCTTTGGAAAGATACAGGATTCTTTCGAATATTTCAGTTGGCGTTTTGAAAAGTTGAGATATATTTTAATAGGTGAAAACACAACTTTTATTGCTGCGAGGCATTATGAGGTAGGTATACAATGTCACACAACGACATAACGCACAATTGCACTAAGTATTAGCATCTGCAACGGAACTAGCACGTAAATTCCGGTTTAAGATAATTTATTCTCATAAGAATACATACATTCACTTACATGAGAACATTAATACTTTACATAAAATTATTTTGGTGGGTGTATTGCAAAAAGTAAACAGATAAAACGAGTTGCACAAATAGTTTTATAAAAGTAAATTGATAAAACTATTTGTGCAACTCTTAGTATTAGAAAGGTTATAAGCTATTTATCATCACGATACGACTCTTAGGTAATGAATAGAATGAAAAAAAGTCAGAAAGAACGCTAACTGAAAATAAAGTAATAGCGAAGGCGGGCGATGGGACGCGACACGCCGGGTCGTAGGACAAAATTTCCCGCGAACGTTGTCGCGGGGGAAGTGCTGGTACGTGTAAATGTCGTTACCATTTCAGCCAGTCATTCCCCGCAATACCAGCCGTTTAGAGGTTTCATCATTAAGAACACATTGAGGCGTTCTAAACCTTGAATATGAAAGTTTTTAATGTAAATCGTAACTTCGGTAACTGAGTTGGAGCGTTAAGGAGAAAATAGATAATGGCTGATAATTTTCGAGTTTCGTGTGAATTTGTGACTTATGGAGAACCGTTAAGTGTGTTCTTGTTTGTAAGTTGCTTATTTATTGTTGTTAAACGACTTTCAGATAAGGAAGAGATTATGTTATCACCTGTATGTAGTTTTTATGTTTTTCCATCGAGATTTACGTCAAATTCTTAGGTATCTATCAGTCATCATCTCGGTAGATGATTTTTTGGTTCTTGTCTACTTTCATACTTCTCTATTAGTATAAAGAACTACAAAGTAGAAGACATGTTGCGCCGGCCCCAAATAAATGATCATAATGCTTGAAGGGTTTTTTTTTGTGGGTGGGAAATCAACAAATGACGTCTCCCGCTTAGGGTGGAGCTGAAGGGCATGTCAGAGTTTTACTGACTAAAACCCAACCATGTCGTTCCTTCAGTTGCCCATATGCCAGGGCCACGGTATGTCTTTCGAACGAATCTCGGGACCCTGGCAGGTCTCTATTAATATAGAGAACTACAAAGAAGACATGTTGCGCCGACTCGAAATAAATTATCATAATGCTTCTGCGAAAGAAAATGACGATGATGACGATGTTATTGTAAAAAAAACATAGCAAAATATAGCAACAGCGCAACACGAAATAATGACACGACAAACATCTGTGAAGTTTCTAGAGTTTTAAACAACTAAACTTATGTAGTTGAACAAACGATGACCCCAAACTATAAACTACAGTTGTAAACTAAAAAGTTGCGGTCTAGACCAAGTAGGGAGACATATTGATACAGCTAAACAAACAGAGTTAAGTAGCTAATTAGTTTCAAACTAAACGTTTAAAATGCAGCATGGACTGAAAGTTAAACTTTGGGTATTTGACTGTCGAATGTGTTTTGTATTATGGTGCTACATCATCTTCTCCAAATAGTATAAAGTCGAGTCACCATAATTTAAAGAATTTCTTCCGAAAGGTTCTTAAACACGTGGATCACACTGAAAGTTGAACACGGGGAACACAATACTGTCATCTTTCTTATTGCGTTCTTAGTTATTTCTCGAACGAATTCCTTTCTGGGCAGGTACATATATCATCTGACAGTAAATTCGTTGTAGGAATTTAATATACAAGATCTGGAAAATTCGAGGCATCTGTACATTGAAAATCCGGTATACGTTCGGGCGCTAGAATAGTATTACAATACAACAACAGCACTTCATATATGTACGTATAACGAGTGTAACAATAACAACACATAAAAATATCCGATACAGGTAGTAAAATAGCTCTCAATAAAAAATTACAATTTATTTTATTTTTCCGGATCGACCGTTAATTCTAAAAACACTCTTACTTCGTTCGTAAGCTTCAAAATCAAATCAGCAGAGAGTGTATTTAGTTCATCGGATAAATTTTTAAGTAGCGTGCGCATCTGGGGTCCCAAGCGACCACCGGTCCTCAACCACTCAAAAAAACTGCTCATGAACTCATGAAAGGGATCTATAACACTTTTTTTATCATACGCATGATCCAGATCTGACAGTATGCCATGTACTAGCTCCACGTCTCTCCCTTTTATACTATGTTTCTTCGACTGTAGATCAATTAGTCTGTCCTCAGCAGTTTTATGTATTGACAATAACACTTCTCTCGTTGGAACATTATCAGAATACGCCATGTCGTTCAATATAATTTGCAGCTCATTCGCAGTCAGTTCGCTCAAGTGGTCATAAAATTTGGTTTCCATTAACATCTCCGATACATGACGAAGAAAGATTTTCACATTTTCATCGTTCATGTCTTTAAAAGATTCCAATAAAATGTGCAAGGCTTTCGTACATTCATAAGTTTTGATACAAATGTCGTATTCTGCACAGAGCTTGCTTTCATACTTGCCCTCAATGATTACCGAAGCCACGACGAATTTTTGCGTCAATTTTTTCTTTACTTCGTTTAAATCAGCCAGAGTGCCTTCTATTCTTTCGGTAGCAAACAAAATGGCTTCTGTTTGGAACATTATACTTATTCTTTTAATAACTTCAATCCACGCGTAGGAATAATTGTTTTCTGTCACTTTTAAATTAATATTTCTAAGCATTTTTCGTATTTTCTGCAAACATTGCTTAAGTTCGTCTTCAAACATGTAGGTCTTTTGAATTCCCTCGTCGGTGACTTCATTTTGATAAATAATTCCCTTAAGAATGGCTTCTATAGATTTAGTCTGTACAAGTATGTATTCGTTTAAGAATTTTTCTAGTGCACCTTCGCAGAAATGTAGGTCTCTACATATATTTGTAGTCTGTATAATTAGAAATAGGACATCGGTATCCTGATTAGGAATAGCAGATCGTCGCCCGGAACCACCCAGGAAGTTTCTTCGCATATAATGTGAGAAGGTGTCCATTACTTCTTTACCGAAGCTTAGCGATCCGTGCATGTTAACTTTGACTGCATTGGTAACGGATATTATAGCTGAAATGAAAACTTACAGATAAATTGGTGTTGTTTTCTCCTCTCACGGGTAGGTATCACCATCCCTCTTGATGAGTAGAATAGTCAAATGGCAATATAAAAACTTTTGAGTTATGTGAGCGTATTATTTTTGTACGTTAATCATAGTAAAACTTTGTCAAGTTACAAATAAGTCAAAATTAAAAGGGATATGTAATATTGTTTCATTAAATTAACAATAAATAAACACTCACCTAAAATAGCAAACAAATGCTTTATAAAATCCATGTTCAATAAAAATACATTTGATTAAAAATAAATAACATTTTTTTTATTACCTCTGAAACGGTTGACAGTTTTCTATTTTCCTTGAAATAAATTTCAAAATGGAGTCGTGATTCAATTTGATAGTCGTAAAATAATATAACAATAGCCTTTTTCAGACACAGAACTTTACATTGATTTAAATCTTTTATTCCACGACTCTGGTGAGTCGATGACACTAACAACATGGTCTGTTTGCCCAACTTTGGCAAAGGCCTCCTCCATTTCTTTCAACTCTGTTCTGTTTATCGTTTTCCTAGTCCACGTTTTTCCTGCCACGGCCCTTATTTGGTCTACACCACACCTTCGTTGTTACTAACTCATCTAACTCGTTTCCTCTTTCTACTTCTTGGGTATCAAAATACAATGTTTTCATTCCACTTCTCAATGCCAACCCATTTCCACTTAAGGTGAAAGGTCCAGGGTGGAAGGCCTAAGGTAGCCCGCGGAATTCAAATTTTACTCAAAGTTTACCTAGTCTACAGGCATGTTTTGTAAAGCTCTTTTGTTATATTTTATTTAATCGTAATAAATATCATAATATATCGTCGGCGAAACGAAGGTATAGTTTTCTCCATTTGTGTTTAATCTATACTGGGTCCATTTTTAGTTCACGAAAGATTTCTTCTAGAGCAGCTGCAAATAATTTAAGAGACACCGGGTCTCCTTGACGTATGCCTCTATTTATTTTTGTTTCTAACATTATCTTCGCTGTACTATTAGTGTGCACGTTTATTTAATTCAAATATACCTACTTAATTATGCTGGCCTGAGTCGAATGCGCTGTTATAATGGATAAAGCAGCAGTAGAATGGTACACTTAATTCGTTCCATAATCTTCTCAAAATTCGTCTGCACAGCATGATCTAACGTTGAATATTCTGTCCTGAAACTGGCCTGGTCCTTGAGCTAATTTTCGTCTATGCACATTTGACATTAGAATAATGAGTACCTATGTCCGATAGTTGTTCATTTCATACTCTTGTCACCCTTTTTTCAATAAGCTTGTTTGTAATTATTGTCAACCTTTTATGTGTTTCTATGTTAATTAATTTAATCGGTGTTGTATGTATCGTTTTAATTTACTATAAATAAATAAATCAAAATCAATAAGTCTTTCTGTATAATTTTATCCTTTTGCTCAGCGTTTCTTAAAGCAACATCGTTTTTAAGAACCCACATTATGTTCTCGATAATGTTTAACGACCATAAAAAGAACAACGCATAATATGTCGAATTCCATATTAGATGTTGCAATTAAACTCACAATTTAATTGGCAAGAAAAAATCATTTTACTATTTTTTTGACGATAGCTCGTGCGACACTGCGTGCTCTCGAACTTAGGCACACAGAAACTATATGCATGTACACTCACAAGTAAGACCTACCCGCGTTTGTGAGTTAGAACAATTAGCAATTATTATACCAGACATCATCTTCTTCAACAATTTAACGAATGAAAATTGTCTAATCGGGTTAAAAGCAGACATCACAGGTGATAGCACTGTTGTTATTCCGCAAACCTCCATTCTTGTGTATTGTGTGTTTACTTAGGACGTAAATTAAAACGAAATCAAGGTAAATACGTATACGACTGGGACTGTAGCGCAGTTATAAGATGAGCTAAGGAAAAGGTTATTAAGCATCTGCTTCTGGTAAGAATGCAGCTTTATTGGAAGAATGAAAGTAATTTCGTGTTTGATGACTTCAACCTTTATCAACCTCTGGACACGGAAATATTTCAACATTTTCCACTGAGTTTGCCTCGTCATGTCTGTCTGTCCCTCCGTATGTCACAGCCACTTTTCTCCGAAACTATAAGAGCTATGCTGTTGACACTTGGTAAGTAGATGTATTCTGTAAACCGCATTAGATTTTCACACTAAAATAGAAAAAAAACAATACATTTTGGGGTTCCCTATACTTAGAACTGAAACCCGAAAATTTTTTTTTCATCTAACCTATACGTGTGGGGTATGAATAGGTCTTCAAAAATGATATTGAGGTTTCTAATATCATTTTTTTCTAAACTGAATAGTTTGCGCGAGAGACACTTCCAAAGTGGTAAAATGTGTGTCCCCCCCCCCCCCCCCGTAACTTCTAAAATATGAGAATGATAAAACTAAAAAAAATATATGATGTGCATAACCATATAAACTTCCACCGAAAATTGGTTTGAACGAGGTCTAGTAAGTAGTTTTTTTTTTTAATACGTCATAAATCGAAAACCGCAATTTACCTTTCATTCAATCAACGCAAATATAAAAATTAAAAATATACATTTAATTTCATAAACATAAACCTTATGCATAAACCGACAATACCTACAGGTTTGTACGGGACCCTGGGTGCGCGAGTCCGACTCGCACTTGGCCGGTTTTTTGCTACGCTGACTTACAAACATGATGAACAGTAGCGTCACCCCGCGGAATCATCTTAAGGTGTATTAGTCCCAAAAGACTAGATTTCACATTTTTTTATGTGATGGCGTGTATGAATCTGTGGCAACATTTACTTTTGACGTTCCGCACAGCTGTCAAATCTTTTTCGTTCGGCCATTTTTGCCGAACGTTTGGTGTTAACTTTAGGTCACGTATCTTTTCGTGGCCTTAAGATCACTTAAATAAAACTCATTCAAGATGGTGCAGAAGAAGGTAAAAGCTATGTGCGTTTAGTTAATTACTATATTTTCGTTACACAAAGTGATTTTACCGTGAAGTTTGTACCATAACATGTTTACGGGATCGTCGTTGTTTTTGGCGTCGAACTGTTTTATTTTGATAAGTTCAGGTATCTCTAATCAGCCGTGCATTATATTCGTATAAGTTCTAAATAATATCGATCATCAAATCTAATTCATACAGAATTTTTAACTGTGTTACCTATATTAAATTGTTTCGACATAACCTCAAATCAATACCATGATGTTAACATTCCAATGAGTGCTATGATTACCACCATATTATCACCAAGATCGCTGATGACAACGTGTTAATCGCATAAGACCGGCTAGCACGCGACCTTAGCTGACAAAGTTATTGTATTTCAGCCTAAGAAGAAGGTAGGAAAGAAAGTAGCGGCCGCACCTCTGGTCGTGAAGAAAGTTGAGCCTAAAAAGGTAGTGAACCCACTCTTCGAGAAGAGGACCAAGAACTTTGCTATTGGTAAGTTTACTTTTTATTTTTTTTACTGTTAATGCTCATTGGCATTGCTATACATACACACCATTCCCCATGTTATTATTATTTATCACAAAGAACTTGATTTCACAAACATTCAAGGTGTCTTGCAATTGGTTGTCTGTTTTTGAATTATTGTGGTGTTTTCCTGTACACTAGGCACCAAGGACTATTCAACTAAAATGATGTGAACCTTTGTCTGAAATCACCATGTGGTTACAAAATATACGAGCTTTTTAACACTGATTAGTCCAATAAACACTTGACAAATATCAGACATAGTCTTAAATCTGTAGATAAACAACACCTTTCAATGTTATGTTTAGAATCATCATAAGTCTTAGTATTTCAACAGTAATTCAAATGCAAGAAGTTACAATAGATCAAAGTTATTCACAGGTCGATATTAATTTGTTTCCCCTTCCTAGGTCAGGACATCCAGCCTACAAGGGATCTGTCACGCTTCGTGAGATGGCCCAAGTACATCCGCATCCAGCGCCAGAAGGCTGTGCTCCAGCGCAGGCTCAAGGTGCCGCCACCAATCAACCAGTTCACCCAGACACTTGACAAGACCACAGGTTTGTCTTAAATTTTTGTAATATCTTTTAAGAACTGGACTGCCTCGTTTGTCTAGTGGTTGTGAGCATTATTGCTGAGTGTAAGGTCCTGGGTCCGATTCCCAAGTTGGGCAGTGTTATTGGGTTTTTCTATCTGGAATTTCTCAGCAGTAGCACAGAGTGGATTAGATTTGATTGGAATAGGCTTGACCCTATTCTATGCAATGTAAACATAGCTGACTATAGGCACACCTCTGTCTCTAACCTTCATGGCAACAAGGCGTTGTGATGTTTTGTTATGTTTTTAGTAACACTAACTATATTTCATCAAGTTATCAAGTCTGTGAAAGTGTTGTTGTTAATAATGAACCTTTAGTGGCTTTTAATTTTTTAAATGAATGATGAATATGATACAAACTTCTTGAAAGTGGCCAAAAATTTGTAAAGCTGAAATCAATACAAAAATTATAGAAGAGAATTACACCTAAGATTTTTAAATTAGCAAAATTAAACACTACTTGTGTGTGAATTATCACAAATCATTTATTTCGATTGTAAATTTGGTTTTGCTTGCCATAATTTTCTAGTCTTGTTGGGCAGTATGTTGTGAATCAACGACAATTCGCCATGTAATAAAGAACTTAGGGCTATATAAGGTTTTACCATGATGATTACCGAATGCAACGATGAATCACTATGATTATCAAAAAATATACGAGCTTTTTAACTCTGATATCAAACCAAAAACATTGAATGGCAAGTTTTCATTCACATCATGCTTCAAATAGGTTTCTTTGTGTTTCAGCCAAGGGATTGTTCAAGATCTTGGAGAAATACAGGCCAGAGACTGAGGCAGTCAGGAAAGACCGCCTAAAGAGGGCTGCTGAAGCTAAGGTATGATCAAAATCTGTCATTAGTATTCTCATAAAACTCAGCTCTGAATTATAATCTTGTTTGTTGAAAATTACATTGAAGGCTATTGAACAATTAAAAATGATAAAAAATTGACTGTTACTATTCATTGTAAACTGCATATCAGGACCAACACTTTAAAAAAGTTAGGAATATCGAAATGAAGATAAACACAAACTCTGAATGCCATGACGACACCTACCACCAAGATCTCAGATCGAACAAAACATCAACTACTAGCTGCGTACTTCCTTTATCACATTGTTTGACTCCACCACCTTTTTCCAGGTCGCCAAGAAGGACGAGCCTCCACCAAAGAGGCCAAACACCATCCGTGCTGGCACCAACACTGTCACCAAGCTGGTCGAGAAGAAGAAGGCACAGCTTGTTGTCATCGCTCATGATGTTGACCCCATCGAGGTAAGCAATCATAACAATGCATTTTTTACTATGATGGATTCCTAGTGACTAAACAGAGATACTGCAATAGATCCACTATTGCAGTATCTGTTATCTTCTCAACATCTGCGAGACAGCGAAATAAGAACTGAACTAGAAAGAAGTCCATTGACTACCCTGAAGAAATAATTCACATTTTAAGCTTATCTTTTTAGAATAACATATTACACATATTCATTTCTAGATTCCTTACAACATGCATCAACTTTTTTGTTTTCAATAGTATAGGAACAGTTATGTTGACAACTAAGTTTGAAATACTACAAATTCTTCATCTTTTTAGCTGTAAAACGTTCACTGCTGGACTTAGGCCTCCCCCAATTTGGGGGGCTTTGCCATAATCGCCACGCTTGGCAGGCGGGTTGGCAATCGCAGTATGGTGGTAAAATGCATAGAGAACGCTGCTGCACATTCTCTAGTAAGTCCCTTAGTCGCCTTTTACGACACCCACGGGAAGAAATGGGGTTTTGTTATTCTTTACGTCCGGCACACGGCACACAAATAAATACTACAAATTAGTTGCAATGATGTTAGAATTTCTTCACCTGAGGCTTTAAATATAAAATATTTTTAGCTGCATGAAGATTGTTGACTCTGAGCTCCATTATAACCTGCCACAATTTCCATCCTGCCAAAATGTTTTAACTAATTGATCAAATTGTTCACAGCTCGTTCTTTTCCTGCCCGCCCTCTGCCGTAAGATGGGTGTACCTTACTGTATTGTGAAGGGCAAGTCCCGTCTGGGAGCCCTAGTCCACCGCAAGACATGCACCAGCGTTGCGATTACACATGTATGTATTGTTTTCTGTTTATTTTACTGAAATCAAACATTTTTTTAAATACTTAATAATGTGTCTAGATGTGCATGGAATGATGATTTATTTGCTATCATACAGCCATGCTGACAACCCTTCTACCACCAATAGATTTTATCTGAGCATGCCATCAGTCACACAAAACCTTTACAATAATAAAATCTGCAAAAAAGGGCAGTTCTGTGTTTCAACATCAATGACACTACAGTAAAATTTAAATAAAAAGTCGTATTTGTAGCAAAAGCTACTACAAATACAAATCTATAATATTGCTGTCAATCTGAAGAGTAAACTACGATCACCTTTAAAACAGCTTAAACTTATGTGAGCTATACTAACCACTTCCTTTTACCCTCCAATCAGGTTGAGTCCGGCGACCGTGCCTCCTTCTCCAAGGTCACGGAAGCTATCAAGACCAACTTCAACGAGAGGTACGAAGAGCTCCGCAAGCACTGGGGCGGTGGCGTCCTCGGCAACAAGTCCAACGCGCGTATCGCTAAGCTCGAGAAGGCGAAGGCCCGTGAGCTGGCGCAGAAACAAGGCTAAGCCTAATAAAGTTTAAGACCTAACAAATTTGCTGTTGTTTTCTTTTGAATATTATTTACTCTTTTAGGTAAATATCCTAAGAGAAATGGGAGTATCTATGTAAACTTGAAATCACTGACTAATAAACACGAGATTTTCGAGGAAATAATCTAGGGTTGTCGCAGGATCATCGATGTTAGTAAATCACGCTTACTTAGTTCTGAAATAAAATCTTGAATTACTATATTTAATACTAGCTTTTGCCCGCCAACTTGCTCCCCGACCCGTCCCGTCGCATCGAATCACCTGCCCGTGTGAGGTCTTATTCGCGACTTTTTTTTCTTTACTCGGGTCCTAATAGTCCTAGCGTGATGTCATTTAGTTTATATGAGAGCCAAAGTGGACTAACTACATAAACAATAGTTTTCAGTATCTAGTAAGGAAGAAACAGAAAAGCCCTGATTTCAAATAATTGTAACTAGAAAATTGGAAAATATGTTTATTTTCGCTTGGTGCCCCCAAATCTCTTATTATGTAATATTCTTTATACTTTAGGAATCATGTTAACCCTAGGCACTGTTATTATTATTTTAGATAGGTCACTGGCTCTCATGGGCTCATAATAGCATTGCTCGTTAAATGGGCTATCCAGTAGTAAACGTAGTTCCTAAGATATGTACGATCACCAATCTCTTCAACAAAATATTTCAATTTGATTACAATTAAAAACGTTAGAATGAGCCAACCTTAAAAGAAAGACGTGCTATCGCGGACTTTGTTGTTTAACTAATTTAAGAGGAGCAATTCCGTCGTACATGATTTTTGCGTTACATAAAACGTTTTTGCAGCGCATGCAACAGAAGATCTAAAGAGGAATAAATATTTCCTGTTTTTGCTACATTTTACATTGCTGCTCCGCTCCTATTGGTCGTAGCGTGTTGTTATATAGCCTATAGCCTTCCTCGATAAATGAATACGGAACACTAAAAGATTTTTTCATATCAAACCAATCGTTCCTGAGATTATCGCGTTCAACCAAACAAACAAACTCATCAGCTTTATTATATAGTCCACAGTTCCAGACCGTATTTCGGCCATGGCGGTCAATCTCAACGGAGACCAGATGTCGATTATTTTGCCAGTGTCACGTTTACACGGTAGGTGCACAAGTGTGTGCGCAGACACAGGGGCACTTATTTTTATAAGACAACTTGCAGGTCAGCCTATGAGGTTGTCGGTTGCATAACCGGACTTATTATTTAGGGGCAAATTTAAAGCTACGGGCTCAGCGGCGCGAGCTGGCTCGAGCAAGGGTCGGGACGGACATGGATTGGGGCGTCGCGGCGAGGCTCAGCGGCGCGAGCTGGCTCGAGCAAGGGTCGGGACGGACATGGATTGGGGCGTCGCGGCGAGGCTCAGCGGCGCGAGCTGGCTCGAGCAAGGGTCGGGACGGACATGGATTGGGGCGTCGCGGCGAGGCTCGGCGGCGAGGACGGAAGGACGGCGGTCTGTACACAGGGGCACTCACTCTTATAGTCCGATGGGATGGCAATACGTCACAACCGGAGAGAGATCAGGCGCAGGACCAACGATTTAACATGCTTTCCGAGGCACGGGGTATCACAGCGCTTACTTGCAAACTCCTGGCTGCTATTAAGAAATTCCTAATGGGCAATCTCAATAACATTTTGCCCGACCTGGGAATCGGTCCCAGGACCCCACTCTCAGGAGTCGCGCTTGCGACCGAGCTGTGTAGAATTATTTTTTCAAGGCAATTTTTTATTTAGTTTTAGTATAATGGAGTAAAATTAATTTTGGTGCCATATTTGGAGAGGAAAAGTTAGGTTTGGACAGAATGGGAATAAAAACTGCTACTTGTTCACTTCAGATGTCGCTGCTATCCAAAGTCCAAGAATTTGACAGCTACCTGTTACCATCCATATTTTACGCTGGATAATAAATTTATATTCCCCCTTGTGCATCAGCTGTTGACTGTAAAAACGAGGGGCCCATTTGCTACCAAAAGAACTAAGTTTGTTTTTATTACCAACAGGTACTGTGGTGTGATATTACATAAAATGTGGCAAAGGTGTGCTAGGAATAACATCTCTGAAGATTTTTCCCTTGAGTTGGTTCTCAACTCCTATCAGGTTATTTTTTCGTACGCCTCCAGTCTTCAACAAAACATGAACTTAAGGTCGTTTTTAAGTTTATTAGCCCATAAGTTTATGGGCTGTTCTGTGCTTAGCGTTTGTGGACTACGAAAAAGCCTTCGATTCGATCGAAACCTGGGCTGTACTGCAGTCTCTCCAACGGTGCCAGATTGACTATCGGTACATCGAAGTGCTGAAGTGTTTGTATGAAAACGCCACTATGTCAGTCCGGCTCCAGAACAGAGCCACGAAACCTATCCTTCTGCAGCGAGGGGTGAGACAGGGAGACGTCATCTCTCCGAAACTGTTCACCGCTGCACTGGAGGATGTCTTCAAGGTTCTGGACTGGAAAGGGGCTGGCATCAACATCAATGGCGAGTACATCACTCACCTTCGATTTGCTGACGATATAGTAGTCATGGCTGAGACTATGGAGGACCTCAGTACAATGCTCGATGACCTCAGTAGAGCTTCCGAAAGAGTGGGTCTTAGGATGAACATGGACAAGACAAAGGTCATGTCCAATGCTCATGTGATACCCACTCCAATGAAGATCGGAAGCGCTACACTCGAAGTTGTGGACGAATATGTGTACCTAGGACAGACTGTCCAGTTAGGTAGGTCCAACTTTGAGAAAGAGGTCAATCGTCGAATCCAACTCGGCTGGGCAGCGTTCGGGAAGCTACGCGGTATATTCTCGTCCCAATTACCGTAGTGTCTCAAGACAAAAGTCTTTGACCAGTGTGTGTTGCCAGTGATGACATATGGTACTGAGACGTGGTCGCTCACAATGGGCCTCATAAGAAGGCTCAAAGTCACCCAAAGAGCAATGGAGCGGACTATGCTTGGAATTTCCCTACGTGATCGAATCAGAAATGATGAGATCCGTAGGAAAACCAAGGTTACCGACATAGCCCGAAGAATTGCCAAACTTAAGTGGCAGTGGGCAGGGCACATTGCTCGCAGAACAGATGGCCGATGGGGTCGGAAGGTTCTGGAGTGGCGACCGAGTACTGAAAGACGTAGCGTTGGAAGGCCTCCCACAAGATGGACCGATGACCTGGTGAAGGCCGCAGGAATGCGTTGGATGCGAGAGGCACAGAACAGGTTGAGGTGGCGGTGCTTGGAGGAGGCCTATGTCCAGCAGTGGACGTCTTTCGGCTGAAATGATGATGAATGATGAAGTTTATTGCCTGGAGGCCTTAATTTATTAAGGAATTCAGAGGAAAGCCCGGTTAAATAGTTACGACATTTTAAGATAACTATAAAAAGCCATTAAAAAAATCGTCGGTCTCCAAAAACAGTTTGCATTATTATTGTTAAGTAATAATAATTATGTTTTTACGATTATCACCTGTTTCTAATTTATGATTTGATACGTGCCATGAATGGCCACGGAAGTCGTACAGCTTGGCAAAAAAGAGTGTCGTGGTGAGAATTGGAACTAAAATATATTTTTTGTGGCAACACTGCTTTGTTTATCAACAACAAGTAGCTGTGACTAAAGGCTCGCCCTAGTTACTTTTCTCTTTGGGCTCGCCTATGGCCACAGTTCCATCCAAGAGTTTCATTCATCATTAACCATAACAATATGTTCCCAGTTGTATTTCACTTACTTCTAATTAACTATCAATTATTATTGCTTTTGGACATATACAAAATGAATAAAACAATAAGGAGTAGTGGTATGAGCTGTGATATACCAAGTTTTCGTAAGATATTTCGCGGAATCGGAAGCGGAACAAATTTTGTCTCAAACTGACAATGTTTTCGTAAGAACTGCCGACATGACAGGTATTCATCCAAGAAATGTATCTTTTAGTCAATGCCAGTCATTGTTTTTCCTTTCTAATACTAAGTTTTATCGGTATTATATGTTTCAAGCCATTTTATTGTTTTATTTACAGCTTGGCAAAAAAGAGTCTGGAAAAATGAGGGCGCCTGTTTAGCAGGTATGGCCACCCTGTGCACTAGGACTAAAAGTGATAAGATACTTGGTAATATCAACAAACACGAGATTCCGGGAATTCTCAACAGTCAACATTTCAAGACTTGATAGGCTTCATTGTATTTAGTAGATTGCTCATTATTTCGCTGGAATAACCTTTTATCTAAGAGATACGAGTGCCATCATAATAATATACTGAAAACTTATTCACTATAAAAATAAATCAAATTACACTCAGGGATTGCCGATTGAACCAGATACACAATAAATAATGAACAGCAATGGCATTTGCGGCCACCATCTAGGGTATTCACAACCATTCGATGGTTGGTATGCCTGTATCAAATTTGACATGAATGATAATGAACGAATCCTGTTAATGCTAACAGTTTATGGTCGACAAGAAGGCGACTAACAGCTGCTTACTGTCGGAAACTAATTGGAAGTCGGAGAGTACCTAGGACATGTCGCATTCATAAAAGGTACGGGCAATATCGAATAAACTTGAACAGTTGACTAACGAAGCCGTCAGGTACAGACGCTAGCACATCAAGCTACCCGAAACTGTCAAATTTTTCAGATCAATCTTGAACCTAACTTTAGCGATAAAGTTGAAATCTATTAGAGAAATTTGACAAATTGTAGTAGCTTTATGTGCTGGCGTCTATACATAACACTATCACTATCCACATGACAATGAAAATGAAAGAACACGCTAAAATTAAGGTTTAATTTAAAAAGAAAAACGTGACATAACATCATTCGTGTATGCCTTTTCACTGCTTTAATAGATTTTTCCATTAACACTGATGTGTCAGCTTTACATTTCTTATATATGAAATCTAAATAGTGTAAAAATCTTTCTTAGACGTTCTCATTATAACCCAAGTCTCCTCAAACTATAGGTACTCAAACTAAACTTTTAGTCAATGTCAGTCACTGGTGCTGATTCTGTTGTACACGAACTAAACTAACTAAACTATCTGTAAAATTCCCTACTTTTGGCTATGAAAATTGTAACGCTATTCTGCAATGAAAAATGTCTAAATTTAAAAATTATTTTGACCTGACTAAAATCGAATTTGACATTCGCGACTCAGCGTGATATTTGTTTTTTTTTTCTTTTGATTTCGCAACGTTGTACTTGTGTGTGCATTACGTAGAATGAATTTTTTGAGAGACGAAGGCGCGTGCTAGGGGGCAGCCTGGACGTGTTTTATATGGAATTTTTCACTTTTGTTTGAAAAATACAAAGAAAATATTACCACGTGTTGAGATTTAAATGTGCAGAGGTTTACTAAGGGGGTCAAAAATTTCATTATTTTTGCGATAGGACCCGCCATTTTCAAGATATAAGCAAAAAGGAAATAAAAAATATAGAACTGTTTTTGCACGTGAACGCGAGGCGTTGTTGAGAGTTTTTAGTTCATGACCACTAGTTTTATTCCACACCTTTTTAATCGCGATTAAAAATAGTCAGATTTAGTTAAAATAAATGATTATAGTCAAAATTTTTGGTGAAAACCGGCAAACTCAGAATAGCAAAATTGACATTTTCACTAAACTAATAACTCAGTGCAATCTTAGTGCTGTCAAACTAAAATATAGTTAAGTTGTGTCACTTTAGTCTATTTCAGAATAGGAAATCGTAGTTTGACAGGAATAAACCAAAATTTAGTGATTTTTAGTTTAGTTTAGAGAATTTTGTGACAACAGAATCGCCACCATTTTGTTTTTCCTTTCTAATACCTAGTTTTATCGGTATTATAAGTTTTAAGCCATTTTATTGTTTTATTTACTAATATATTAATGAGGTTATGTTTGCTAGTTTGACAAATCGCGTGTACGTTGACTCTTAATGGTTGATACTTGAAATTGAAAAATATCCATGGAATTAATATGATTGTCTTTATATTTTTGTCCCGTGTTGTGCCGGACGTACAGAATAGCATCACCCCATTTCTTCCCGTGGGTGTCATAAAAGGCGACTAAGGGACTTACTAGAGAATGGGCAGCAGCGTTCTCTATGCATCTTACCACCATACTGCGATCGCCAACCCGCCTGCCAAGCGTGGCGATTATGGCAAAGTCTCCCAAATTAGGAGAGGCCTATGTCCAGTAGTGGATGTCATACGGCTGAAATGATGATGATACAATTAGAGAAGTAGTTAATGAAGGTGAAAAAAATAAGGACTTTTTCTACACTTAGAGAAACACCAAAACAGTTGGTGGAAGAAAGAATTAGACAGTTTTGATCTGTGTGCAATTAGACAAAAAGTTCAACACTGTAAAGAAACAGCGAATTTTTTTTTTTTACTGCTATTATCTCATATCACATACCACAGTAAAAAAAAGTATAATTTACATTTATTATTTTTCAGGTGCCTATTTTACGTAATATATTACCTATAGTTTGAGGAGACTTGGGTTATAATGGGAGCCGTAAACGTCTAAGAAAGATTTTTACACTATTTAGATTTCATAATTATGGAATGTAAAACTGACACATCAGTGATAATAGAAAAATATATCATAGCACAGAAAAGGAATAGGTACACGAATGAAGTTATGTCACGTTTTTTTTTTTTAAATAAAACCTAAATTTTAGCGTGTTCTTTCATTTTCATTGTCATGTGGATAGTGATAGTGTTATGTACCCCACATAGACATACCTGACGGGTTTATTAGTCAATTGTTCAAATTTATTCGATATTGCCCGTACCTTTCAAATGCGACATGTTAACCTATAAGTCCCTGAGATACCACATTTGGTATGCAAACAATCGTTTTTTAATTGTGTCTGTAATTACGGTACTTGACCGGTTAAAGGTACTCTCCGACTTCCGATTAGTTTCCGACAGTAAGCAGCTGTTAGTCGCCTTCTTGTCGACCATAAACTGTCAGCATTAACAGGATTCATTCATTATCATTCATGTCAGATACAGGCATACCAACCATCGAATGGTTGTGAATACCCTAGATGGTGGCCGCAAATGCAATTGCTGAACATTATTTCTTGTGTATCGGGTTCAATCGGCAATCCCTGAGTGTATTTTTTTTTTGTGTTTTCGTTATGTAAGTAAGAAAGTCAAAAAGAAGTCGTGGTGGTCGGTGTCCCGGTAGACCAAATCCCGACCCTGATGGGTGCGGGGCGCCGTCTATCTTTGGGGGCAGGGAAGGTGTACCTGCAGTTCCAAGGTAGGAACGGCAGGTTCACCGACGTCCCCCCGGGATGGGACCCCGCCACCGGCACCATCTCCGAGACTCTGGCGCAGCAGCCAGAGACACCAGCGGGGAAGTCGACTCCCCCAGCAAACAACCCGGAGGCAGTCGTGGCCGAACCCGCTGCAGCGGAATCGGCTGCTCCAACTGCCGCCACCCTGGACGCTAGCCCTCCTTCGGGCGCGGAATCGGACGACATAACCCTGTCCCCGGCTTCGCGCCAGGGGGAGGATGGCTTCGACGAGGGTGGCCTGTTTGCCGGGCTCAACCTGGAGGACGACGATGAGGAATTGACCAGCAATGGCGTCCTCTTCGTCAAATTGTAAAATCCTCCAGGCAAACCTCCACCACAGTCAGACCGCAACGGCTCAGCTCCGGAAGTGGTTGGAGGTTCAACACACGGCCATCGCCCTGATCCAGGAGCCGTGGATTAGAGCGGGCCGCATACAAGGACTCTCCAATCTTGGAGGTAAGCTCCTGGTCACTACTGATCACGACCAACCCAGGTCGTGTATCTATGTCACAGGTAACCTTAAAACACAGCTTCTAACTGAATTCTGTTGCAGAGACATCTCTGCAGTGAAGCTGTTTATACAGCGTAACGGCGCCATGGAGATGGCAATCGTCTTCGCTTCGGTCTACATGCCTGAAGCGGAGGCGCCGCCCCCGCATGACCTCGCTCGCCTCGTGAGCCATTGCGAGAGATCCGGGCTGGAAGCCATCATCGGTGCTGATGCCAATGCTCATCACCAGCTGTGGGGTATGGACACGCAAAACGAAAGGGGTAAGGCCTTGGTTGATTACTTATTCTCGACTAACCTATCCCTACTAAACACTGGCTCCGAACCGACCTTCGTAACCAGACGAAGCCGCACAATCATAGATCTCACTCTGGCAACAGAGGCCGCGGCGGAAATTACCACAGGTTGGCAGGTCTCCAGGGAGGCTTCCTGCTCCGACCACAGATGGATCCGCTTCGACATCCAGGCCTCTGTCCCGCCAGCAGCTCCGCGCCGCAAACCGCGGAACACAGATCGTGGTACCTACACACGCAGCCTAGAATCCAGACTTGCGACATCATGCGATCCGACGCTATTTGCGGACACTACACAGATTGAGGTACAAGTTGAATACCTCACTAAATCAATAATAGACAGCTACCAAACTGCCTGCCCAGAGACGACTCCTCGTAGTACACCGGGCAAACAGCCCTGGTGGGGTGCTGATCTGGAGCGAAAACGCGGGAAGGTAAGGAAAGCTCTGAATAGAGCCATGAATACATGTGCGGATGAGGACTGGGATGAGTACTACGCAGCCAAATCCTGCTACAAAAAATGCATCAGGTTCAGGAGCACCTCGGGATGGCGAAAATACACTGGTAGCATTGAGTCCTGCCAGGAAGCAAACAGGGTAAGGAAAATACTGGCACAACAAACCACAACTGGGCCTACCACCCTTCGAAAACCAGACAACACACTCACATCCTCGCCAGAAGAAACGCGACGCGTCCTTATTGAAACACACTTCCCTGGATGTATTTTCTCGCAAGTAGTCGACTGGCAAGAAGCAAATCAAACACCATCAGATAATGACTGGTCTTATGCTAGCAAGGTGATCACGTTGGAGAAACTCCAATGGGCCATCCGGAGCTTCCATCCGTTTAAGGTCGCCGGACCAGATGGGGTGTTCCCCGCCCTACTACAGTGGGGTGGAACCCTCATCGCAGTAAGACTGGTGCCTTTAATGAGAGCGTGCCTGGCCTTTAGATACGTTCCCAAAGGATGGAGCGAAGTGAAAGTAATATTCATCCCTAAACCAGGTAAGGGCGACTACACAAACGCCAAATCCCACAGACCAATCAGCCTGACTTCTTTCCTGCTAAAAACCCTGGAAAGGCTGTGCGACAGGGAGCTGAGGGACGGCGCTCTGAAAACCCTACCGCTGCACGGTAACCAACACGCTTATAGCTCAGGTAAATCCACAGAATCGGCACTTCATCTGGTAGTTAGCCAGATAGAGGAAGCGATTCACCAGAAAGGGACCTGCCTGGGTACCTTCATAGACATCGAAGGAGCCTTCGACAAAACAAATTTCTCCAGCATCAGCAGCGCCCTCTCCAGACATGGAGTTGAACAGGTACTCATAGACTGGATCACAAACATGCTAAGCAAGCGCGTGGTTCGCCTAGAGGATGAGCAGCAACTGGCCATGATTGCCAGAGGCTGCCCCCAGGGAGGGGTACTGTCACCCCTTCTATGGAATTTGGTGATTAACGAGTTAATCGCCAGACTCAATGCCAATCACTACTACACAATAGGTTATGCGGACGACCTCGCCATCCTTGTCTCAGGGAAGGTGACGAGCACGATCTTTAACCTCACCCAACAAGCACTACGTATCGTAGAGAGATGGTGCAGTGAATATGACCTCTCAGTGAACCCCACTAAAACTGAGCTAGTCATGTTCACCCATAAGCGAGCTTTAGGCCCCTTCCGCCTACCGAAATTGTTCAATACAGAACTTCAGCTGGCCAACGAAGTCAAGTACCTCGGGGTCATTCTTGACAGTAAGTTAAACTGGAGTAGTCATTTAGACAGCAAACTAAACAGGGCCTGCATCACATTCTGGCAATGCAGGAAAATGATAGGTAAGAAGTGGGGCCTATCCCCCAAAATCATACTTTGGCTGTACACCGCAGTGATCTGACCCATGATCACCTACGGGGCCGTAGTCTGGTGGCCCCGCACCAAGCTTATTACAGCCTGCAACAAACTGCAACGCATGCAAAGACTAGCCTGCATGGCGGTCACGGGCTGCATGAGGACTACTCCGACTGCAGCCATGGACGCCATACTGGGACTACCACCGCTCCACCTGTTCATACAGCAGGAAGCCACGATGGCGGCAGCGCGTCTGGACGCAACCAACCTCTTGAGAAAGAGAGACACACAACACACCGCGCTACTTAAGGAACTCAACAATGAGTTCCCCATCACCAAGGCTATAAATGACCGGGTACCCAAACAGTTCATTTTTGACAAAAAATACAGAATCCAGCTTCATGAAGATCGCCGGTGTGAGGGTCTGCGCCCCACTGAGCTGCGCATCTTCACGGACGGATCAAAAACAGACAGTGGCACAGGTGCTGGGGTCTTCTCGCAGGACTTCAACATACATATAGCCACACCATTAGGAGTCCACAATACAGTGTTCCAGGCGGAATGCATTGGGATCACTCTTGCCGCCTCAGCCATTATGGACAGGGCAGTTAAAGACCACTCGATCCGCATACTCTCAGACAGTATGGCTGTTCTGCAAGCGCTGGACAGTCACTCGATTGACTCTGGGCTTATATACGAGTGCCATCAGCGCCTCAACCAGGTGGGTAGCCTCAATAATATAACTATTCAATGGATAAAAGGACACAGCGGTTCCCTAGGTAACGATGCCGCCGATGAACTGGCCAGAAGGGGATCGAGCATGACACCGGTGGGACCAGAACCCATCGCGCCACTCCCCTTTGGGTTCCTACGCTCTCTGGTAAGAAAACGTACCAGGGATCTACACTGTAAGCTATGGGTGGACCAAAGTGAGTGCAGGCAGGCCAAGGAAGCACTTCCCACCATCGATGCCCGCCTCACTAAACAGGTCCTCCGGTTAGACAAACGACAGCTGCGTATGGTTACGGCAGCAATAACTGGCCATGGGTCGTTTAATAAACATCTATTTGTCATAGGAGTTACAGACAGTCCGCTGTGCAGGGCCTGCATTGAGGACGACGAGACAGCAGCGCACGTGCTTCTAAACTGCCCGGCGATCGCCACATACAGGGCCAAGTACTTCGGTAACCCAGGTACCCTACGTGAGATAGTCAGCAACATCAAGGCGTTGCTGGCCTTTCTCGAGGAGCTGGGGTGGATCGAATAACCGATTTCCCACCCGTACGCAAAATACGCGCTCAGACGTGGAGTTGCGGACACCAGCCCGTTCTACCTATTACCTATTACATAAGTAAGTAAGATAGCACTCGCATCTCTTAGATAAAAGGTTAGCAGCGAAATAATGCGCAATTTACTAAATACAATGAAAGTAAAAGCCTGTGTGCCTATCAAGTCTTGAAATCTTGACTGTTGAGAATTTCTGGGATCTTGTGTTTGTTGATTAAAACTTTATGTATCTTATCATTTTTAGTCCTAGTGTCCAGTGTGGCCATACCTACTAAACAGGCGCCCTCATTTTTTCCAGACTTTTGCCAAGCTGTACACTTATCAATGTGCATCTGGACTGAGGGCCCATTTTTTGAACCCTTGCGTACCGAAATAAGATTTATAGGGAAATTAGTTAAAAATAGTAAAAACTTAAAGCAAAGGGTCATAAATTTCTTAAACGTGAATTATAATTGTTATGATGAAATAACTTGGGCTCTCAATCCAGAGGCGTGCATAAAGTGGCATAGCCTAAATCTCAGTAAGTACTATCTCTGGGTTAATAATTTTTGTTTAAGAATGTAGTTAAATACTTTAAGAAATTCCCAAATCTTTAAAATATAACATTACTGATTTATGGCGGCATATCTAGGGCCCTCACTTCATTATTGTTTGTTCTGAGGAATCTGCAAAACATGAATATATCCGAAGAAATACATAAATACGACTTTAACATGTTTTACTTACATACTTATGTGAATTAGTTAAAAAGAAATAAGGACACAAAACTTAATTGTTAAGAAGTAAATGAAAGTCGAATTTTACTAAAAAGTCTGAACTGAGAGCCCAATACTTTCGGCTTTATTGACTAGGCTCAACCTCAACTATTTCTTAATTAAATTGTAACATATCGTTCGTTCTTCTAAATGTCATACTATAAGAGAAAATTGATTTTCAATTTTTTTAAAGATAATTATTTGTAGAGTGACCATAATGTTCAAAGTACCTGTACATTTTGTAAAGTGCATTCGGCAAGTCATAATTTGCAGCTAAAAGTACTATATACCTACTAATTACAATTTGGTTTTCCTTATTTTTAATGTAATTTCTATTTATGTGATGTTACTCTTTAAGGAAATACTATGAGCCAAGTTGCCTAAAGCAAATAAAAAAAATATAGTTAAAAAAAAACTAAAAACGAAAAAACTTTTTAACAAAAAATTAAACCGCGGAAAAACTGAAAACCATATTTTTTTGTTAAAAAGTTTTTATTTTAAAAAATTTTGTGGCTTTAATGTACTAATAATACTTGGCAAGGTATACCCTATCCAACAAAAAAGAATTATCAAAATCGGACTACTCTGTACAAAGTTATGCGTGTTTATACGTTACAATCAGTGAGTGAACAATCGATCATCCCCTGTTTTCCAACCCTTTCGATTCGATTTTGTTTTTGTTTTCCAAATTTATATGGAACCACCTTGGGAGTATACCCTTACCAATAGAAGAAGAATTGTCACAATCGGTCCACTATGTAAAAAGTAAGGCGTGGTCAGACATAAAAAAAAAAATACGCGTGGAATTGAGAACCTCCTCCGTTTTTTTTCGTCGGTTGAAAATGGAAATTATTTTTTTTTAAATCAGAGACATAGTTGCACTCATCACAAAAATTACTTCGCTCTCTCGCAATTTCGTATTTTTAGGATATAAGACTATTTTAATGAAATATTTATGTGAAGTAAATAGTTTTTTATAATTATACCGATCGTGTTTTATTTATCACAATGAATTTGTTTGCTCTGGTGCTACAGTATCCATAGATACGATGACTACTTACATGTATAACATACTACTAGTCGGTTAGTTTGCCTTTCATTTTATGGAAACACTGTTGAAGCTAAATAAAATATGTTCTAGTTTTATTTATTTTTATATAAATTACATTAAAAATAAGGAAAGCCAAATTGTAATTAGTACGTATATAGTACTTTTAGCTGCAAATATTATGACTTTCCGAATGCACTTTACAAAATGGACAGGTACTTACTTTAAAAATTATGGTCACCCTACAAATAATTCACTTACAAAAAATTTAAAATCAATTTTCTCTTAAAGTATGACATTTAGAAGAACAAACGATATGTTACAATTTAATTAAGAAATAGTTAAAACTTTTATTCTAATTGGCGTTAATCTATGAGGTTGAGCCTAGTCAATAATTTGTGTGTATATTAATTTGTGGATATCCTTTTCACGATACTGATTATTCTATGTTATTCTCAATTTTGTTTTAATTACTAACACTAGTGATAAGCTTTAATATTGTTTACTAACACACTGGATCATTGTTGTCCGAAAATAAAGAATATAATAATATATAATAAAGCCGAAAATATTGGGCTCTCAGTTCAGACTTTTTAGTAAAATTCGACTTTCATTTACTTCTTAACAATTAAGTTTTGTGTCCTTATTTCTTTTTAACTAATTCACATAGGTATGTAAGTAAAACATGTTAAAGTCGTATTTATGTATTTCTTCATGTTTTGCAGATTCCTCAGTACAAACAATAATGAAGTGAGGGCCCTAGATATGCCGCCATAAATCGGTAATGTTATATTTTACAGATTTGGGAATTTCTTAAGATATTTATGAAATTCTTAACTATATTCTAAACAAAAATTATTAACCCAGAGATAGTACTTACTGAGATTTAGGCTATGCCATTTATGCACGCGTCTGGATTGAGGGCCCAAGTTATTTCATCATAACAATTTTAATTCACGTTTAAGAAATTTATGACCCTTTGCTTTAAGTTTTTACTATTTTTAACTAATTTCCCAACAAATCTTATTTCGGTACACAAGGGTTCAAAAAATGGGCCCTCAATCCAGATGCACATCACTTATCAGGGATCCTATCGAATAAATAAAAATCATATTTAAACAAAAACACACAGTAATGGAAGCTATTGCTGAAATATAGCATAAAACTGTATTTCGTTCAGTTATAAATATTTTGTAATTTGTGGCGGATTTTTTCTTCCAAATATAAATTAGGGGTGATTTCGGAGCAGTTTTGGCGAGAAGTCGAGAATATAGAACATCTGTCAGACGGTCTTACTTTTTTGGCAACACTAGTCTAGTAGTACTGTTACATACACTCCGTTCACGCTTATTTTACCCCAGATTTTGCTTCAGTGTCAAAATCAAAGTGGTCTCTGTTTTCTTTACAAAACGTTTATTTTTGGGTTTTTGCCACTGTCATGTCAGTCACTATCACAGTGATCTTTATTATCGTTGTAATAAGGTTGCTGTTTTGTTGTTGTTATCATTGCTGTCAGAGGTAAAATAAGTGTGAACGAACTGTAGTTGCTACTGCTGCCGAAGTCCGAACTAGAGATGAGATTAGTCTTGTGTAGTTCGCGAACGAACTAGTTCGTAAGAGCGCTCCCATAGATGAACTACGCGAACTAGTTCGCTCATTTCCCGATCCATAGTTCGTTAGTTCATCAGTTCGCGACCGAATGAGCGAGGATGGCGTCAACCGAACTGATACACGGGACAAAATACAAAAAGGTTTTTGTAATCACTAAACTAGTTATTTACTTATTGCAACAATAAACCTTGGTATTTTTTAAATTCATGATCTTTTTATGAATTATCACTCAATGGTTTTTGCTGTTTTTAGAGTCCAAAAATTGTAGGTAAAAGTAGAACATTCCATAATCTTGTCACATGCAGTACGTGCAAAATCTAAACGAGCGAAGGAGCGAACGATCTGCCTCTCTTTGATTCGAGCTGGGAGCGGATGAACTAGAAGAGCGGATGAACTTGAAGAGCGGATGAACTAGAAGAGCGGATGAACTAGAAGAGCGAACTAGTTCGTTAAGGAGCGGTGAACTAAACTGAGCGATCTCAGTCGCGAACTACTATGCCAAAGCCTAGATGAGATATACCTGCCAATCTCCATACCCGGCCTTCAAGGTATGGGTATTGCCAAATACTTGGTACAAAAACCGGGTTTCAAAATACCTGTAAGTATTTAGGTGTGTAATGATTTCGATAAGTAAACGTATGCGATAAGTATGGCATACCTCCAATATTATGTAGGTACGACGTTTCAAGTAAGAGATATGAAGATGGTTATTAGTGAGTGCTAATTATATGCAAAATAACACTAATTTTATTTAAATTGACTAACTAGAGTAGCTGCGTAGTTAAAAATCACTTTATTACACACAATATATTTTTAAGGAACTCTTTGATATGATAAAAAATGTAATTCGTTATATTTTTTATGCAATAACATCATTACGCAATTATATTCATGTTTTTTTTTTCTACTTGAACTGGTTCGTCCGAACGTTCCTAAAGCACGAATGACGCTTCGGGTCCTGCCATAAGCGGTCGGGTAGCTTCGGGTGGTTTCGGCGGACCGATGCTGCACGAACTGGCTGTATACCTTGTGGTAGTAGTTCGTTTCGTACTAGCCTAGACGTATGACGTCATACCTTCAAGGTATTTACCCAGTATTCAGCACCCCTAGCCAAGTTGATAATCTGCAATCGTTAACAGTAGTCGCTCAACGTTAAGTCACGTGGTTAGAACAAACGAACAGAAAATTCGTAGCCAAATTCACATCGTTCAAAATGATAGAATGATTTTTTATCGTTTCTACAATGTTCAACGCTAAGGCTGACCCCACATTAGGCGTGCGCGATCCTCGGGCGCGAGCGCCTGTACAGCCAGCGCAGCCTGTAGCCAAATCTCATGTTTCTTCCGAAACTTATCTGTGCTTCTTCCAGACTGTGTCCATTTTGCATAAATGCGGTAGCAAAATCGACGACACCAGTCTTTTAAACTTGTTTCAGCACTTTCACATAACTGAACACAACTGTTATCTTTTAAAACACTGAACAAATAGTTAAAGTCGCGTAAATCTTTATGTGCGCGTGCGCATAAAGCAACGTGAATATCAAGATTTGTATTAAAATTTGGAAAATACATTGCGAGATTAGCTTGGATACAACGAGGTGTAAATCAACACTGATTTTAAAGTTACTAATAGTGACCTATTTATATAAAATCCAGGTATCCCAGGTATCCTTTGTTAAATATTGCAAGGTAATTAGTTATTGTGATAATTAGTAAATGATGCA
The DNA here is from genome assembly GCA_932294355.1 of Aporophyla lueneburgensis. Classification (NCBI taxonomy): domain Eukaryota; kingdom Metazoa; phylum Arthropoda; class Insecta; order Lepidoptera; family Noctuidae; genus Aporophyla; species Aporophyla lueneburgensis. Next base: position 5,550,006 of record OW028737.1, read on the forward strand.
TGCTAAATTAGTGTATTAAGAGCCATTTAGTAATTAAATAATAGCAATGTTCTTATCAGTAATCATTAGTGCATCAGTTTTATATGTAAACCCTTCGATCAAAAATGTACTAGATTCCCGATGAGCGCTTCAAAAACGGCCCGAAAAATAAGAGCACAAATATTTTTGTGCTCTTATTTGAAATTAGTTTGGTCCAATGATAGCCAACGATAAGACGTCCTAAATGCCGCAGCACGCGTTCAAAAATTGTGTAAATAACCACTGTAGCACCAAGTTTTTGGAAGAAATATCTTTTTTTCCATAAGTTTAAATCTTTAAGTGTTTTTCATAAAATAAAAACAATCAAATAGTAAATATAAATCATTTAGCAAATACATTTATGGTTGTTTGACCAATGTTTGCGACAACGCACCAACTATTGTAACAAACATTGTCTGTTCTGGAACAGAGAATGCATAAAGTAGTATTGTAATTTTATATTTTATTTTTGTTTGTAGATTTCCTAGCGAGCCATTTCGCTGTGCAGAATGGGTATCTATTGTAGCGAAAGAAAGAGGAGAAGAAATATAAAAACCTTATAAAAATTCATATTTGAACTTTAACACTAGAAGCGCGGAACGTAACGACTGAGGTAAATGTGGATAAAAAAATATGTATATTGCAATTACGTGGTTGAAGTCTCGTATAAATAATAAATAATAATAATCATCATATTTCATGAAAAGTCATAAAAAGTTACGATTATATGCATAATAAAATATTATTAGAGCAGGAAGAATATCGAACTAGGTCAAATTTGGGACGCCCGCACTTCTAGTGAAATGAAAAAATATTTTGATTTAATACAAATTTAACTTTTAAATACTGGTACATAAAAGTAGATGCACTCATTTTTATACGGGTGGATCACATTGATTTAACCCGCACTTAATTAAATAAAACAACTATTATACTTTTTTAGTCCTACTACTTTTTTAAATCGATTAAAAATGTTTGCCACCATCAAAACATGCCTTTTCACCTAAAAAATTATATTCTGCAACTCTACGTCTTTCAATAAGTACTGTGTTCTGAGCATTGAAATGTAATACCAAGAACTACGTCTAGTTTCAAAATAGAGTAAGCACGAAATTGTCAACACATTGTTTTTAACCTTATTGATTAGACTTTAAGTTTCAGTTTAGAATAAATAATTTTGTACTTATATAAAAATGACTTTAGATTTTTAAGGGACATTTTAAATTTATTGCTCTTTACCTTTCTCCGATGACAAAAGGACTTAAATATGAATATTTTGCAATCTTAATTATGCTTTATGTTTGAGTGTTAAGGATTATAATAAACTGAATTTGTTATTATTATGAAACATTCTTCTATATTTCGTAGTAAGAAATATAAATGTGTAAGTGTGTGCAAATGTGGCCACTTGAGCGCCTTATTTTTGTTCCTGATCCTTTATCTAGTGCTATTATTGATCGAAGTGTAAACCTTAAGTCCCTAATTATATATCCTAATTAGCTTATATCTTCTCTAATTGGCTGCTCAGAAATGTTATTGTAATAAGGTAAACCTTTAGAAAAACGGTTTTAATCAACAAAATAAACAAAAAATAAAAAAATTGTGTTATAAAATAAACATCACTCTTTATCCCAGAAAGTGCACATTTGGCGCACTATGTGTCTTAGTATTAAATATAGCTCTTAGTAATAGCATTACGATATTAGACACCGCTACTTGAAACAAGCCCGGAATCAGGAGGGAGAGAGCTCGATACACTCATTTTCATAGTAAAATTTCACATTTTCTCAAATTACTCCCGAAATATGGGAGTTATGAAGAAATTCATCACCACAATTTATGAAGGCATTAAGTAATCGAATAAGATGGCATCATTAGTTTGTCATAATTTTACTCTTATTTTTCGGACATGTCTACGTCCAACCGCTCCCATACATTCGTTCCACTGTGCGGCGCGCTCGCGGCGCGCACGCGGCGCTCGAGTCGCGTTCTTACCCCTTCGCCCGCTACAATACTCAATACTTTATTGCATTCCACAATGCTTAGGTGGTAAAACATTTTATTTAGAAACAGTTGTAGACCCTGTCGGGCACAGCAAAGGAAAATACAGTAGGTAGAGAGGAGGACCTATTGATTATCTTATAATGTAACTTATTCTAAAATAGTAATTAAAAATAGATGAAATACATGCTTTGGACTTTTCTAAACTAATTTCAGGGATTTATCATTTAAAATTTCGTTGTCGTTATAATAACATTTGCTTAACAGCAGCTTTTTTAATTTATCAGTAAATAGATGGCTTTTTTTCTCTGTCCTTATGGATTCTGGTAACTTGTTGTATATTGCTATTGTTTCGGTCAGTCACATGGTGGGCAGTGTTGTGTTGACACACGTTAAAAATGGAGTCACGAGTGAAATGAATATCGAAAGCTTTATCCTAGAAAGGAGTATAGTGATCGTATTGCAAAAAAAAGGTGTGTGAAGAAATCAGCACTTTATTTATAAAAGACTAGCTTCTGCCCGCGACTTCTTCTGCGTAAATGTCGTTTATCGCGGACGCAGACAAAGTCACGGAATAAAAAGTAGCCTATGTCCTTTTTCAGGCTCTAAACTATCTGAGTACCAAATTTCATTTAAATCGGTTCAGTAGTTTTAGCAGGAAAGCGAGACAGGCAGACAGACAGAGTTACTTTGCATTTATAATATTAGAAATTTAATTTATTTAAATTTGGACAATTTTCGTTTCAAAATCCACACTATCCACATAGTGTGGATTTTGAAACGAAAATTGTCCAAATTGTGACTGACTTAGCTGTAGGGGGTTAAACGCCAAGGCGAGCGCCGCGTGCGCGCCGCGAGCGCGCCGCGAGTGCGCCGCGAGCGCGCCGCAGGGCAGCTAAACGCGACGCTCTCGCGACGCGCGCGCGGCGCTCGCGCCCGAGGATCGCGCACGCCTAATGTGGGGGAGGCCTAAATCCTTTGTTATAAGGTGTCGTTTTTCTAAAGACATTGTAGAACGAGCGGCCGACTCAGGCGCTTCAACATGACTACCAACTTATCGTTTTCTACAATTGCTGACACTGAGGCGTTACCGATTGTAGAACGGTAAACGTTTGTGACTTGGCTAGGAGGGCAGGTCTGTACCCGGGCTGCGTACTAGGAAGCACATACTTGGTATATATACCTGTACCAGTATATACGCCTCACCTCTAGTCCGAACATTCTGAACAGAACACGTGTGCTATTTTGCTGGCGGCACCGCACCGCGGCATTCAATTGAAAAGGCATTGCGGTTCAGATGTGTTTGGCGTCGAAATTGTTTCATATTGATAAGTTCAGGTATTTATAATCAGTCGTGCATGCTTTTAAATATTTTCAAGTTTGGAAAAATCTAAGGTCTAATTCATTCTGAAATACAACATTTTTTCTATTTTTTTGTAAATGTTACAACATAACCTCAATTCAAAACCATGATGTTACATTCCGATGAGTGCCATGATTATCGAATTATTATCACCAAGATCTGATCTGATTACATAATAATAGCATATAACCGGCTATCACGTGACCTTAGCTCACTAAGTTTTTGTTATTTCATTTCAGTTTAGAAGAAAGTAGCGGCCGCACCTTTGGACGTGAAGAACCCACTTTTTGTGCAGCGGGCCAAGAACTTTGCTATTGGTAAGTTTACTTTTATTCTTTCTGCTGTTGATGCCATGCCTGAGTTATTATTTGTTGCAAAGAAGCGGAAGTGTCACATCCTACAAGCAAGGAGTTCGTATGCTTGCATTCGGTGTTCTGCATAGACTACCTAGAGATACTACCATTGTATTCTATTTTTGAAATGGTGTGGTGTTTTCATGTAATTTAGGCAAGGCAACCAGAGATGATTGGACCTAAATGATGTTAACTTAGGTCTGAAATCACCATGTGGTTACAAAATATACGAGCTTTTTAACACTGATTGGTCCAATCTTCACATTTGTAACGTGTTAAGACATAACCTATCATTTGTATGATGTTTATTTTAACAAAAACGTGTTGGTATTTTTCTATATCAATAAAATCAAACATTACCAGTAACCGAAATTAACCTATTATAACCTCTTCCTAGGTCCGGACATCCAGGTTCCATGGTCCCATTTTGTGAGATGGCTCAATTACGTCCATATCCAGCGCCAGATAGCCATGCTGCTGTGGTGAGAAGTCACGTATATTGTTCATCATCGTGTCACGTATGTTGTACATCAGCATGTCACATATTGTTCAGGGTTAAGTTAAGGTAGATATACTTCGTGTTAGCACTTAGCCACGTACTATCTATGTATATTTAAACCACCTATTAAAGGAGAGAGGACAGTTGAGGACTGTAGCTGAGTACAGTTGAGTCTCTTTTCACAATTGACTCTCAAAGTAACACACGTCATATTGTTTACTTAACCCCTCCTCATCCCCACATCGCATGGCGACCCTGCCAGTCGGCTGAACGGTGTTATAGTTCTCCGTTCGAGGGATTCGCAGCAGCAGAAGTCGACTAGGCTTCGGTGAGCTTCGCGTCACATCAGGTCACGGGCCATGGGGAGCACAACATCAAAGGAAGAAGTGGTCGTCGCTCAGATGGCGGTGGGTGGTTCGAATACCGCAGCGATTACACAGGAGCAGGGACACTTGACAAGGCCTGAGATTTGTTTAACCTTTCTGCGAGTCTTTAGAAGGACGAGAGCTATTTGAATAAAATGTGATAAATAGCACTGTTGGAAATGTTACATCCATCTAACACATTTATGACATTTAAACGATGTAACCACTGTGGTGTGTCACGTACGTCACATTTAGATCTTAGTTTAAGTTAAGGTAGATAAGCTATGTCCATAGTTATATTATGCTATATGTCAAGTACGGACTAGGTATATATTACACTAATAAAGGGAGTCTTGAGTCGTCAGTCTCCAGTTGACTCATGGACAAGTACACGACATGGTATTTACTTAACCCCTCCTTCCCTCCAGACAGCAGCGGGTGGTTCAAATACCGCGACAGTAACACAAGAGCAGATATCCACCATCAACGCGATGCTGTTGTTTATCGCCGTGTGTTTGGCGATTGTCATCATTGGCGTGGCAGTCCGGCTGTACAGGAGGTGTCATCAGAATTGGATCGAAGAGAAGATCAATCAGCGTGAGGTGCAGCGAGCTGTGCAGATGGCCTGACCGGGAGCTGGCGGAGCGACAAGAGGAGTAAGTGATGTGATTTGAACTTAAGTGTAGTGACGAGTATTTTCGGTCATCTATCAGTTAGAGACATTAATTTTAAATGGAAGTGGAGTTAACGTCACTGTTTGTACAGCTTAAGTTATTGAGGGAATCAATTGTCAAGTTAGGTCCCAGTAGGCGGAAAGGCAAAAATTTTGATGGAAAGATAAGCGAGGTAAAAGCCCTGTATTGTAAATTTAAGTGTGTAGTTTCTAAGTGTAGCAAGTTTTCGGAGGAATTGGCACAGCTAGTGAGTAAAATAGAAAATTTGTATGTAGACACTATTAAGTTTGAAAACGGTACCGGAACCGATACAGAGATGGCGTTGGAAAGGTTTTCATTGAAAACGGGGGTTAGCTTACTCCCGAAAATGAATGGGGATGAGCAGGTAACCCAAGATTTGATTGATGCCATAGATTTATACAGCTCTATGTTAGAAGCGGCTGATAGTGCTCATTTAATTAGATTCGTGCTAACTACACGACTTACCCAGGGGGCTAAGATGCGATTGTCCTCTACTTATACGACTGTAGACAGTCTTTTAACGGACATGAAGAAGCATTTGTTGACGGTTAAGTCAGACGTTGCAGTGCAAGCCAAATTTGCTCGCGCTAGGCAAAATGATAGGTCGGTCACGGATTTCGGGGCAGAGATAGAGAAGTTAATGGTAGATTTGACTATTTCTCAAGCCGGGGAAAATTCGGAAGCTTATAAAATTTTGCGGCCTTTAAATGAGAAGTATGCGGTTAAAAAGTTTGCTGACGGACTTCGTAATCAGCGTCTTGGTACAATTATTACGGCACGGAACTTGACTTGTTTGAAAGATGCTATCAGGGTAGCGGAAGACGAAAATTGTGCTTCGTCGGGTCAAGTCATGGCGTTCCAGCGGTGGTCCGCGGGTGGTAGTTTTTCTACGGGAAATAGGGGTCGTGGAAATAACTATAGGCGGCACGCTGTAGGTAATGGATACGCGCAGCAAAAAACAGCTGTTGGGCGTACGTACCAAAATGGAAACGTAAGGTTTAGTAGTGGAATGCGCGGTCGTAGCAATAGTACTCATCGTGGACGGCAGACTCAGCAAGGTCGACAGCGCGTAGCGTGTCTAGAGCACGTGCGGGGCGATGCTGACTCAAGTGCAGTGTCGATGTCACGAAGTAGCGAAGGCGGACGATTGAATGAAACGCAGTTTTTTCGAGGCTAAGCATATTTTAGCTTGCAATAGTGTTAACTGGGTGAGTTTTCTAGCAAATAATGTGGATTCGGAATGGTTAGTCGATACGGGTGCGTCGATATCGGCAATAAAAAGTAATTTCTTGAGGAATAATGCTTTGTGCTGTAAAGTAGTTAAGGAAGAATTAGTGATTAATGGTGTAGGGGGTAGTTTACGGGCTATAGGTTATGTATATTTGACGTTGGAATACGGACAATGTTCGTTCGTGCATAAGTTTTATATATTCAATGATTTGCCATGTAGGTCAGTTGGCATATTAGGCCAGGATTTCTTGCAGACGTATAGTGGTATTATAGACTTTTCGGGGAACAGGTTATCTCTAAAGAACCGTGAGCAGCAGACGGTTTCGATGCCACTTAAATCCTATAATTATTCTTTAACTATTTCTCCGCGTTGTGAAATGGTTAAGTATTTGCCCGTTAATAGAGCAGAAGATTGTGTAGTGTTTAGGAAGGAGTTGCGCGAAGGGGTTTTCTTAGCAAATGTAGTAGCTAGACCTAAGAATGGGATGATGCCCATTAGGATTTTAAACACAACCACGGAGGAGGTTGTGTGTGGTATGTCCGATGTAGAAGTCTATCCGTTAAGTGATTTTAATTGTTGTAGTTTTGCGGAAACAGAAGTAAGTGTTGAACGTGTTAAGAAAATATTTTCTTTGCTTAATCTTGATTATTTGAATGCCGAGGAACGGTTGTCGGTTGAGCAAATATGTGCAAAATATCCAGATATTTTTTATATTCCGGGAGATAAATTGGATGTCACGAATGTATATGCGCAGTCAATACGTTTGAAAGATAATGTTACTCCAGTTTACAGGAAACAGTATAGAATACCTTATGTACAGAAAAAGGAGGTTGATAGGCAAGTGCAGGAGATGCTGAATAGTAATATTATTGAGGAGGCGGTTAGTGAGTGGTCTAGTCCTGTTTTGGTTGTACCCAAGAGGGCAGGTCGTAATGGGGAGAAAAAATGGCGTGTAGTAATAGACTACAGGCAGTTAAATGAAAAGATACAGGATGATAAATTCCCTTTGCCAAATATTAATGAAATCTTGGATTCATTGTCGGGTGCGGTTTACTTTAGCCACTGTGATCTATCACAATCATATTATCAGTGTGCTTTAGATGAAAGTAGTAGGAAATACACAGCTTTCACGACAGATAAAGGGCAATATCAGATGTGTAGATTACCAATGGGGTTAAAGATAAGTCCAAGTTCTTTTAGCAGGTTAATGACTGTAGCCATGTCAGGATTAAATTATGACAAATGTTTGATATATTTGGATGATTTAATTATTTTCGGGCGGAATTTGGATGAGCACAACCGAAACCTTATGTCAGTGTTTTCTCGCCTGAGAAAGGTCAATCTTAAACTGAATCCATCCAAATGTGAATTTATGAAAAAACAAATACTTTATTTAGGACACGTGATTTCAGCGGAAGGTATTTCACCAGATCCTGAAAAGGTAGAAGCCATAAAGAAATATCCGCGTCCATCGGCAGTTGATGAAGTAAAGCGGTTTGTGGCGTTTGCAAATTATTATAGGAAATTCATACCAAATTTTGCTAGTATAGTGATGCCTATGAATAAGCTATGTAAGAGGGGTGTAGTGTTTAGTTGGACCGATGAATGTGAGAGGTCATTTTTGTTGCTTAAGGAAGCGTTAATGAATCCACCAGTGTTGGATTATCCAAATTTTTCTGAAGACAACACGTTTGTATTGCAAACCGATAGTTCGGGTTATGCGGTAGGAAGTGTTTTGTGTAATGGGAACGGTAAACCCGTTGCATACGCTAGTAGGTCTTTGGGGAAAAGTGAGTTAAATTATCCTATTATAGAGAAGGAGTTATTGGCTATAGTATGGTCAGTTAAATATTTTAGACCGTATTTGTATGGACGGAGGTTCGTTGTAAAAACGGATCACCGGCCACTATTATACTTGTTTAACATGACAGATCCATCAAGTAGGTTAACTAAGTTTCGTTTATGTTTAGAAGAGTATGACTTTGAGGTCGAGTATATTAAGGGGAAAGAAAATGTATTAGCTGATGCACTTTCTAGGATAGTAATTTCAAGTGAAGATTTGAAAACCATGCGTGAAAAAACTATATCCGTAATGACAAGAGCGCAGTACAAACAGTTGGAAGGACCAAATGTTTGTGATACGGACCCTGTGGTATCTAGGACTGATCACCCTAGGATCGTGGAAGTTCTTAAAAAACAAGGAAATGACATTGAGATATGTTTGAATGAGTGGGAGAAGATGTTACGTAACACTAATGGTGAAAAAATATTTTCAAAGTCGCGCAATTTAATGTATGTGCCAGAAAACTCGAGTATTTACGTAAACTACAATCTTGAATCTTTATCGGCATCATCGCGAGACGAGTTGTCGAGAGACATAGTCACTTTTTGTATTGAAAAGGGCATACAAGAAGTTATTATTTTGAAAAATCGTTATAACGTTAATTTTATTACAAAAATGGCCAAATGTTTGAAGGAAAATAGTAATTCGATATGTGGGGATTTTAGAATATATGTAGTGAAGGGTGTACGGAAAATAGAAGGGGCAGATGAGAAGAGAATTGTTTTAAATGATTTTCATATTTTACCTACGAGTGGTCATTCAGGAATACGCAGGATGGTGAATAATATAAAGAAATATTATTATTGGCCGTCAATTGAGAAAGATGTAGCGGAGTACGTTGGTCAATGTGATAAGTGTAAAAAACAAAAGTTTTCCAAACATACTAAAGAACCAATGACGGTTACCACCACTGCATCTTCATCTTTTGAAAAGATTTATTTAGATATAGTGGGGCCACTTGATAGGGACGAAAATGGTAATGTTTACATATTAACTCTTCAATGTGAACTTACGAAGTTTGTGGAGGCTTATCCACTAAAAAATAAATCCGCAAATGAGGTAGCAAAAGCGTTGGCAGAAAATTTTGTGTTGAGATATGGGATACCGGGAACAATTGCTACGGATAGGGGTTCTGAGTTCATTTCAAAAGTAATGGTAGAGCTATGTAATGTCTTGGGCATCAATAAAATCTTATCAACGTCATATCATCATGAAAGTATAGGGTCTTTGGAAAACGTTCATAAAACTTTAGGTGCTTATTTAAGGATACAAACAGATAATAATCCATCATCGTGGAGTTCTTGGATTCCATATTGGTGTTTTTCTTATAACACAACAGTTAATACTGTGACTAAGTATACGCCTTATGAATTAGTTTATGGTAAAATTTGTAGGTTACCAAGTAGTCTTCAAGGTGAAAGTGTTGAACCTTTGTATAATTTTGATGATTATCCTTTAGAATTTAAATACAGGTTACAAAGGGCTCAAAATGATGCAAAAGAAAATTTGGTATCAAGTAAGTTATCAAGGAAACATTGTTATGATAAGAATCTTAATTCTATAACTTATAAGGAAGGTGACTTGATTTTGGTAAAAAACGAAGTAGGCAATAAGTTGGAGTGTATTTATAATGGGCCATTTGTAGTTGTAAAGGACGAGTCACCAAATGTAATAGTTAAATATAAAAATAAGATAGATGTAATACATAAAAATAGGACAAAGTTATACTGTAAGACTTAGAATGTAAGTTTAAAAATGTAAAGAGATGAAAAAAAAAAACAAAGTAACTAAGTTTTTTTTTTTTACTTTAGGAAGGGTGATGTGGTGTGTCACGTACGTCACGTTTAGATCTTAGTTTAAGTTAAGGTAGATAAGCTATGTCCATAGTTATATTATGCTATATGTCACGTACGGACTAGGTATATATTACACTAATAAAGGGAGTCTTGAGTCGTCAGTCTCCAGTTGACTCATGGACAAGTACACGACATGGTATTTACTTAACCCCTCCTTCCCTCCACATCGCACCACTATCTTATGAATAGAAAAGTTGCCATACACTTTTTAGGTTATAAAATAACCTGGAAAGTGTATAGGTTTTACCATGATGATTACCAAATGCAACAATGAATCACTATGATTATCAAAAAATATACGAGCTTTTTAACTCTGATATCCAATAAAAAACTTTAAGTGACAAGTTTTCATTCATATTAGGTTTCAATTAGGTTTCTTTATGTTACATCCAGATGGCTCCTGATCTAGAAAAGAAATAGAGGCCCAAAACAGAGGCAGTCAGGAATGAGCGATTAAAGAAGGCTGCTGAGACTAAGGTAAGATATAAAATCAATCATTAGTATTATCAATGAATTGTAGTGTAGACTTACCTTGGAATTCGATTTTTTTACATTATGTTCAAACTTGTTGAACAATAATGAACTCAAATCATTTAAATTAGATGTAATGAAGAAACATTACTTATTAGTCATCATCACAAAAATAAGTATAGAATATCTATCGAAATGAAGAAAAACTCAAACTCTGAATGCCATGACGACACCTACCACCAAGATCTCAGATCGAACAAAACATCAACTACTAATTGTGTCCTTCTATTAGCGCCTTGCTTGACTTCATAACCCTCTTTCAGGTTGCCATGAAGGATGAACCTCCTCCAAAGAAAGAGGTCGAGCAACGTCAGCACTGATACTGACACTCGCCGAGCTGATTGAATAGAAGAAAACACAGTTTGTCATCATCGCTCATGATGTCCCCGTTGAGGTCAGTCACATGTTTGTATTTGTTAATTAGATGTAAAAAGCAATTTCATTTGCCAGTGGTTAAAAATATTGATGTTTTTCACTATAAAGTACTTATCAGTATCTTAGAAATAAGCATGGAATATCTATTGAAATGAAGAAAAACACAAACTCTGAATGCCATGAGGACACCTACCACCAAGATCTCAGATCGAAGATAACATCAACTATTAATTGCATATTTTCTTTAGCCATTGTTTGACTCCACAACATTCTTTCAGGTCACCAAGAACTATGAGCCTCCACCAAAGAGGTCAAACGCCATCTGCTCTGGCAATAACACAAATACCTGGGTTCCTAATGACCAAAGAGAAATTAATGGAGATAATGCAATAGGACTAAGCCTGTGTATTTTGAAGAGCAAGTCAAGTCTGGGACCCCTAGTACACAAGACCTTGGTTGTGAAAGCTATCATGTGTATGTATTGTTTTATGTATAAATTTAGCAAATTTGTTTATTGAAGAGTAATGTGTCCCAAGATGTGCATGTAATGATGATTTATTTGCTATCATACAGCCATGCTGACAACCCTTCTACCACCAATAGATTTTATCTGAGCATGCCATCTATCCACAACATTTACTTAACATTTGCAATAAAGTTGATAGTTATACTTCGTTGCGTTTTGACTTTAGTGAATCCACTACAGTATAATTTTTATGTCATGTTTATATTGATAAAGCCACTACCAATATCGAACTAATAAACAACATCAATTTCCTCAAAAATAACTTCAGTTTGAGTTTTGATGTTCATCCATTTCCTTTTTCACTCCAACAGGTTGAATCCGGCAAACGTACCTCTTTCTCCAAGGTAATGGAAGCTATCAAAACGAACTTCAACGTACCTGTGCACAAAGAGATTTGGAAGCACTGTCCTCAGCAACAAACCCAACGCGCTTATCGCTAAGCTCGACAAAGCGAAGGCCCGTGAGCAGCTGGTGCAGGCTAAGCCTAATAAAGTTTAAGACCTAATGTATTGCTGTTTATGTTTTATTTATCCTTTTAACTTCCTGACCCTGACTTCCGTCGAAAACAGAAATAAGGCGTCACACGCCGAAACTTTAAATTCTGAGCAAATAAATCACACAACACAAAAAGGGAATAGTATCAGGTTTTTCCAATCTAGGGTAGTTGCAGTAGGTTGGTAGGAACATTTAGAAAATGAATAACATTATACTCTGTGTCGATGGATAGTAATTTATTATAACAATATCTGGATGACCGAGCTTTGCTCGGTATTTTTTTGGTAAATTGTGTTTAAAATAATAAGTGTATGTTCAAGTTGATCATCGATAAAGTTGGTCATTGAAAACACGAATATAACGACATTTTATAAAAATGAATCTTAGCTAGATCCGATTTATCGCCCCCTTAACCCCCTGTATACTAAATTTCATGAAAATCGTTGCGAGGCGTTTCCGAGATTCAGATTATATATATAGAAATATACAAAAATTGCTCGTTTAAAGATATCAGATTTGAAAACTAGAACATAATAAATCACCTACTTCAAGACTGCTTAGTGTTTTGTCAGAACAAAAATGGACTGGTTTTAGAAATAAAGTTGTTAACAACGCCATCTAGTTTCAGAATAAGTGACTAGCTGTAGTTAGCATTTGGACATTAGCTTGAAAATAATGTTGACTTACCTTAACATAGATGGCGCTTGCAGTTTTGAATTCCAATAAATACGAAAACTAAAAAGGTTGGATGAAATTTATACCGCAGCTTTTGCGCACGACAGGCATAACAGCACGATGACTATAGATATTAAATGTAGAAAGTTTATGTATGAAAATTGTATATCCTTTTTACAAAGGTGGGTAGTATTTAATTTATTTGGAATTTCTACCTGTTACCCAATAAATGCAGCCGACGGGCGTTGTAGCATTCAACGGGAATCGGAGTCGAATTAGTTGTGTGCGTAGTCCCAGCGGAAAAGTGTGTCGAATTTCTTCATTTCAGTTTAGCAGATATTTAGTGTATGACGTCGTGTAATTGTGTATGGTAAATAAAAATTTGTGCATCCAACCATTGCGGAGATATTCAACAAAAACTGTTTCCGCTGGGACTACGTATTCCTAGCGGCACTTTTTTTTCCCTATGGACGTACAAGAAAAAAAATTTATACAATAATTAGTGTGTAACGAGAGGTAAATGTGTATGTAAAAATGAAATTTGTGTGTCTTATATTTGTCAAGATATTCAAGTTGCCGCTGCGCTGACGTTTGGCTATTTGATATAAAAACTTTTTAACAAAAAATTAAACCGCCGAAAAAACTGAAAAGCATAAAATAATAAACCTTAAAATTATGAGTCGACACTTTGAGTGATCTTTGTTCATTGATTTTTCAGCGCCGACTCAAAATTTTAAGGTTTAGGTATTATTTTATGCTTTTCAGTTTTTTCAGCGGGTTAAATTTTTTGTTAAAAAGTTTTATTTTATAATTTTTTGTGACTTTAATGTACTAATAATACTTGGCAAGGTATACCCTATCCAACAAAAAAAGAATTATCAAAATCGGACTACTCTGTATAAAGTTATACGTGGTTATACATTACAATCAGTGAGTGAACAATCAATCATCCCCTGTTTTCCGACCCTTAGGGTTCGATTTAGTTTTCCAAATTTATATGGGCGCACCTTGGGAGTATACCCTTTCCAATAAAAAAAGAATTGTCACAATCGGACTACCATGTACAAAGTTATGCGTGATCATACCTACATAAAAAAAAAAAAAAAAACGCGTCGAATTGATAACCTCCTCCTTTTTTTTCGTCGGTTAAAAAATCATATAAAACGGTTTAGCACAGAGTTGTAATTTTTTACGCAGGTTGCTTAGAATTTGTGTGTAATGTGTGTGAAAACAGAATTTGAAAAAACCTACCGTTCAGAAGATATACACGTAAAAGTAAAATAAGGTTATTAGGTCCAAGTACTTAAAATAGGAATTCTAGAGCCTAAATCATCTCGTTTATTTATATCTTGTAAGGGTCTACAATGTCCTGCCAAGTTTCATTCATGTGCTCTTAGTAATTAATGAGCAGTGGCATAATTTACTACGACTGGAACACTATATTTTATGACATCCGATTGTAGGACTTTTTAAAGGAAAAGCAAAATGAAACTTATTCAAATATTTAGTGTATTAATGCAACTATTGACATGTAAAATTTCAGCTCATTACACTGAATGATTAAAGAGATATAATAAAAATAACAGAACAAGAGCAAAACATCGATAAGCCGACTAAGTTTTTATGGCTACATAAAAGCGGCCGTGCAGTATAAAGAGTTAACGTTCTAAAATTTCCAGTATAGTATCGTCATCGTGTTTAATAGTTTCGTACAGTTGCGTACACAATAGTTTAGCAGAAAATAAAACAACTGCTTTGTAATCTTAATAATATTTATTAGTTAATGACTAATTAAAATAAAATAAAAAAACAAAATTATTGACAACGTAATAATAACATAGATATAAAAATCTGTTTTTTTTTTATTAAATATGAATAGCAAATATATTGCCTACTGTAAAACCCCATAAAGGTGAAAATCTTAGGTTTACTTGTAAGTTTTCGGGAGTTGGTCTTCTCGTTCGAGCTTTTACAGCAACAAATATGTCATACTATCACAGATCACAGAATCACAGATTAATAATATGTGACTCAATTGTGAAGGTAGGTTTGTAGTGTAGCTACCTACTTATCTATGTTCTAGCGCATAATCATATAAATAGTAAATATCTGGTTTACCACTTTGCAAATTGTACCGTGTAACATCAAAATATTTGTGCGCTGGAAGCAGCAGAATATAAAGGACATAATAATTACCTACTGTAACAATTTTTTCGTAATATTCTGACAAATAAATGGGTTTGTTAATAATACAGATGCAATTATTATTGTAATAAATTCGTAAGTCTAAAAAAACAAGTTACCTACTATTTTTATCACGAAAGTTATTAAGTACCTAGTTACTTCTTCAAGAATTGTGTGCACCTGTAAAACACTGGAAATTTTAGAACGTTAGCTCTTTATACTGCACGGTCGCTTTTATGTAGCCATTCAAACTTGGTCGGTTTATTGATGTTTTGCTCTTGTTCTGTTATTTTTATTATATCTCTTTAATCATTCAGTGTAATGAGCTGAAATGTTACATGTGAAGAGTTGCATTAATACACTAAATATTTGAATAAGTTTCATTTTGCTTTTCCTTTAAAAAGTCCTACAATCGGATGTCATAAAATATAGTGTTCCAGTCGTAGTAAATTATGCCACTGCTCATTAATTACTTAGAGCACATGAATGAAACTTGGCAGGACATTGTAGACCCTTACAAGATATAAATAAACGAGATGATTTAGGCTCTAGAATTCCTATTTTAAGTACTTGGACCTAATAACCTTATTTTACTTTTACGTGTATATCTTCTGAACGGTAGGTTTTTTTCAAATTCTGTTTTCACACACATTACACACAAATTCTAAGCAACCTGCGTAAAAAATTGCAACTCTGTGCTAAACCGTTTTATATGATTTTCATCAAATAGCTAAACGTCAGCGCAGCGGCAACTTGAATATCTTGACAAATATAAGACACACAAATTTCATTTTAACATACACATTTACCTCTCGTTACACACTAATTATTGTATGTATTTTTTTTCTTGTACGTCCATAGGAAAAAAAGTGCCGCTAGGAATACGTAGTCCCAGCGGAAACAGTTTTTGTTGAATATCTCCGCAATGGTTGGATGCACAAATTTTTATTTACCATACACAATTACACGACGTCATACACTAAATATCTGCTAAACTGAAATGTAGAAATTCGACACTTTTCCGCTGGGACTACGCACACGAATTAGTTTGGCGCAGCAATTTCCGTAACCCGAGTTCTCACGGAATTAGTCATTAGGCAGGCCCGGAACTACCTAGGTACCTTCTGAAAATACAAATAATTATTTTATTTGTTCCGAGCGTGCGGGAATCGAACCCATGAGACTCTTAAAAAGTAGGGCCAATTGCTTAGTAGTTCGGCTAATTTTATAGCTACTGATTAAAAAGTACCTAATAGTTATGCTGAAGTGATGCGTAAGCATAAGTATTACCTATAATCGACCCATAATGTCCCCACTGCTAGGGTGCCAGGCCACTTCGTGAGAGAGAGTGGGCCGTAATGCGCTATGCGGGCTCAGTGTGGGTTGATGTATACGTGTAAACGTATCTTAGAATTGCTGGTTCTATGACAAGTACATTTCCTCACGCTGGTTTCCTTTACCTCTTTGAGTAAACTGGTAATACAATACAAAAAGAGTGAAAAAAAAAGTCAGTAAGTCAGCCGTCCTGGATTCGAACCCGCAACCTACCTCGTAAGTCGGGGCCACTGCCACTGCTCACCTACTGCTCTAAATACGAGATCTATAAACTTTGCTTAGCAGGTAAGTAGGTACTCAGGCTAAGAGTTATTCTTGTCACTGTCGCACAACTAGCAAACTACTCCTAGATACTCCTAGAAAAAACAAGTCAAAGTATAAGCTAAGTAACGTTTGTAGATGTCGGCCTTATAGCAAATTAACCAAAACATAAAGGCGAAGACTGACTTGTAACGTTTGTTTGTAATGTCTCGAATTTTTGCGTTATAATAGTCAGTAAAGTCGGCCGAGCCGCTCGATGCGATCAAAACATGCTCATGTTTACAAACAAGTCAATGCAAGTGGACGTGTATCTACTTTAAAAAACTTAAATATACTTGTCCAAACTAAATGTACACACAACCTCAACGACCGCCATTTTGAATAAAAAAGGATCATGCTCTAGTCAAATCTATCAAATTCTCGAAGTGAGCGTTCGCTGCGTCTTCTGTGTCGCCGCGCCGTTTTGTAACAAAACTCGCTCGAACCTCCATTAAAAACAAATGTTGCAAGTCAGTCTCAGTACAACGAATTTTCAGCTCATTTCTATTAAGCTGCCTACACAAGCATATTAAATTAATTACCATCATTAACAGTTTACGGTTGTGTCAGACGCCCGGACGAGAATAATGAGATAATCTCTACGGTACGGCTTAACTCACGCACGTGTACCTAAGGTATTTTGTGCAGGCGCGACCTTGTAGCCCAGACAGTTTGGAAGGGCTTCACTGAAGAGTGTGATGAGTGATGAGTGATGACGGTGGTCGGTCGAAATTAAGCGGGAAACCCCGCTGAATGTGAACCTATACCTGTTGGTATTTATATATAAATCATAAACACGTGCTTGTTACTTACTTTACAGAAAATTGATAATTTCAGATCACTACATAGTTTATAACAAAGTCACTTCCCTCTGTCTGTCCCTATGTATGCTTAGATCTTTAAAACTAATTACGCAACGGATTTTGATGCGGTTGTGATTCAAAAGGAAGGTTTATACCTACCTAAAATACGTGGGCGAAGCCGCTGACAAAAGCTAGTAAATTAGAAACGCGAATGCATGGAATTAGTAAGTACTTTATCGCGAATTCTAGCCACAACTAAATAGCAGTGGCGCAGGTAACTAATAAGCCCATTCCTGTCGGCTTCCCTTACGAAATTATGATAGTCAGGAGTTCTCAGCAGTGTTTAATAATCACACTGAATGTATTTAATCTTACACCATAAAATTAAAGTATTCCAAACCCCAACCTACATAAAAAAATATTTGTCTTTATATTCCAACGAAAACAAAACATTTAAAGTGCGCGCGGCACCGCGCGTCAAGATTTTTCTGCAGTGAACTCGCTTACAACGCCGGCTTATGAAGTAAATCAATTTCTATACAAGATCATCTCCGAATGACGTCACTTCAGGTCACGTGCCACACATTTTTTAGAGGCCTTGGCAAGCCACTAGACGTCGGGTTATCCGAACGAACTGGAGTAGCAATATCGTCCTTTCGTTGAATTTTGTAAGTGTTCGGGCCCTTCCCCCGCCCCCTTGAGCCCCGCCCGCTCGACGCGATGGTACTTTGTCATTTTAAATGTTTGTTTGACCATTGACGTCTGTAGAATTATTAACCTTATAACAAACCTTTTATTTTGTTGATATTTGTGGTTAATTAGCATTTATTTCGTTGTATTCATATAAGTTATTAGTGTAGTAACGCACGATAAGAATTTGATAATTTTGAGTTTGTTGTGAAATTGTGCGTTCGCAATTAGTAATTTGTGGTAAGTCCTAAGTTTTGAAAATAAGAAACACGTAATTAGGTTAGGTCATAATTCATTATTGTGTGATACTTTTCCACAAATTACAACATTATCTATACTAATATTATAAAGCTGAAGACTTTGTTTGTTTGATTGAACGCGCTAATCTCAGGAACTACTGGTCCGAATTGAAAAAAATATTTTTGTGTTGGGTAGCTTATTTATCGAGAAAGGCTATATAACACCACGCTGCAACCAAGAGGAGCGGAGCAGTAATGAAAAATGTTGCAAAAACGGGGAAAATCGCACGGGTAGGCGATTCGACGCGACAGGAAGGGTCGGGGGAACAAGAAATTTAACGCGGACGAAGTCGCGGGCAGAAGCTAGTGTAGTATATTTTTGACACTTCCCGTTACAGTTGCATCCGCGGAGAGGTCGTTTTCGGCTTTGAAGCGAATTCATACGTACATGCGTAATTCTCAAAAACAAGAACGATTATCTGATCTAGCCATTTTTTCTATAGAAAAACATTTATTGTTAAAAATTAAGAATCATCTCGGCTTTTATGATAATGTCTTAGCGCACTTTGTACAAAAGAATAGACGAATAGCTTTAGAGTATAAGTAGTATTATAAGTAGAATAAGTCAGTAGTCTTGTAGTTAAGTAGTTTTTTCTAGTAGACATCATACGTCAACATCATCACACTGATCACACCACAAACGGCTTTTTTCAAAGCCGCTTTTATTATACTTGCAAGACACTGTTTCAATCACCAGTGCTTACACGTATAGTAAAGGTGGACTGAAGACATCTGCTTGTAGAAGACTGAAGCCAGGAAGTCAGTCACAGATTTTAAGTAACTGGACTACGTGCGCCACGTCCGGCCTAGGTAAGCATTTTTTTTGCTCCGGCTTACCTCTCTAATAAAATCACCCTTCGCCACTGCTAAATAGAATTAGGTACTCCACAACACTATCGATTCTGATATTTTAACAGATAAGCACCTTTGGCACTTTCTCAACATGGGAAAATCTAGTTCAGGATTTTCCTAATTCAGACATTTTCAGACCTAAGTATGTACCTACAATTTTATCAGTGTTTGTATTATGTCCAATTGCCTACGTTTTTACCCTTTAAATATCTTTAGTGTAAATATATACCTATCTAGGTAGGAGGTACTTAATAAGCCTTTGAAGCCGCTGGCATATTACAACAAAGAATCGCGGCACTTTCGCTTTTTTGCCAATAAAATTAGCACAGCGCTTTACGGAGGTAATTTCCCCTAATCTGTCGTGCCTACACCAGAATAGCCCATCTGTACCTCAATAGATAAGGACACAGTAAGCGGATGAGGCCGTCCATCCATTCAACGCTGAAAACCTTTTGTGCTCAGATTCTTTGCATCCATTCTGAAGAGAATCGCCTCGCAGCGGTTATTCTAAAATGATTACCTACCTTAACGTTAAGTGGTCTTTTTCGAGAGGATTTTAAAAATAAATTCAAAGTGTTAAAAAAATATTTCACGATTTGAAAGTAGGTAGGTATAACAGATAACATTCATCTACTTATGATTGTAGATCTGATACAGTAGGTAATGCTAACCAATAATTAAATTGAGTTTTTTTACAGCTGATATTAAATTTTCCAGCAGGTTAAATGGGGCATTCAGACTAGGATAGAGTTCTTTAAATATTTTTTTTCCTCATACAAATATGCGAATCATTTGTGACTCATCAGAATTATAATGAATGAAGCCTTAAAACTTGACACTAGAGTTAGGTAATCTATCCACTTTCGCAACTAAATCAACCATCTAACACCATTTTCGGCACCTTGTAAGTAAATAGGTTATTTGGTAGCTATTTATAAATAGGTGGGTACCTAGGTACCGTTTATTTAACTATTTAAGCACACAAATGTACAGAGTTTCGTTCTCAAGTATGGTTCTCAAACATGGTCTTTGAGAATTTAGCAGCGGGCCACGCTCGAAGTTTGCCTGAGAGCCATGGAACGGAGTATCCCGGGTATTAAACTTATGGACCGGGTTAAGAATACAACAATCCATTCCATTACTAAAATAAATGATGTCACTCGGAAAGCTGCCACACATAAATGGAATTGGGCTTATCACAAATGCCGTATCTCAGATGATCAGTGGGCCAAACTTACGACCCATTGTGTCTCGCTTGATGGCAAGAGACATCGCGGCAGGCCCAGATGGAGATAGCGGAATGAGCTGGACTCTTTTAATAAAGATTGATCCTTGGCAGCTCTGGACGGAGAGACGTGGAAAGAGAGTAAGGAGGCCTTTGCCCAGGAATGGGACATCAACGGCACATAAAAAAAAGATAAAACTGATTGTCCGGCAGTCAATTTCATACCCAGACAATAACCATTAAAAAATTGGCGTTGTAAGCGCGTCTTCCTCAAATCCTCACTTTGTCTTCCAATTGCTTAAAACAATCACTTAACCCGGAAGATACCAAGAAATCTGTACCTACCTAAGTAAATACCTTTTTCAAAACGAAAACAACAGGTATCTCATCGCTCTTGTTTTCCTTCGTAAGTAGAAGTCTAAACGGTATTAATTCTTGGAGTTGGAGCCGAGCCAACTCGCAGCCAGGTGCACGCTGATAACGTATGGATTCGAAGTTAGCTCCGCGACTTCCGACGGGTCAGGTCAAAAGGTGAACATGTTAATGTTGGGGGAAGTTTTGTTAAGTCGGTGGATATATATGAACGTTTAATTTCCCTGTCGTAATAAGTATTGGTGTGAAACAGTGTTTACTTAGGACTTGTAATCTGATTATTGAATATTTCTGGATAATTAATTCATAGAACACTTCTGTTTTACTATGTAGGTCTGTTGAGTTGTTTAATATTAGTGAAAACATTAGGTACATTATTACCCTTTTTTTGTGTGTGGGAAAGCATCAAATAACGTCTCCCGCTCTTGGGCGGAGCGGGAGGGCGTGTCAGACTTTTACTGACTAAAACCCACGCGTGTTCCTTCAGTTGCCTATATGCCAGAGCCACGGTATCTCTTTCGAACAATCTCGCGACCCTGGCAGGCATCGGTCCTAGCAGACCCCTTCAGTTCTGCTGAAAACTCTTTTAGGCGCGCGTGGAACACTACGCGCCGTCGACCCGAGCCTGGTCCTTATCGGGCGGCAAGCTACCCATTGCTCGCCACCCGCAAGCTCGCGCCTACGGTGGCCGGGAGTCCGCTATCGACTCCCGACGCCCGGGGACCTTATTAGCCCTCAAAGCTGAATTGGGATTTTCTCCAAATCAACAATTCGGTAGGTACTTAGATGGTTGACTGTGACGATTACTCCAAATAAAATATGACTACATACAACCAGTATAAGGACCTTTCTTTTCGCCCGGTAACGAATCTCACCTCTTATTGTACCCACTTGAATGGAGTATCTCACCTAAAAAGAGGGTATAATATATATCAAAGTAAATTTGTGACATCTCCTGTATATCACCATCTTTGTAGTAGTCCGGAGACATTAACGTCTTTTCATCCATAAATATAGTTACTTATGCTCCACTTACTTTCTCATACAAATCAATATGTGACGATGTCCAACAAAACCTATTGAGGATCGAAATGTAGTCAAAACCTACAAAACTTCTTCTTACAGTGTCGATGGCAATTTATGTATATCGAGAAGGCCAAGAAAAAAATTGGGCTGCCTCTACACAGGACTAAAGTCAAACTTTTAACCAGAAATTCAGCACATTCATTTTAGACCTAGGGAGGGGTCTAGGGCTATTCAGAATCATGTACCAAATCCATCCAGTTTGCGGGTCGATCTCCCTGCCACCCTGTACAGAGAAAGCCCAGAAAATTCTAGGCTGCTTTGCCATCGACGTCATCACCCTCAGCATCATTTCAGCCGAAAATTTTCCACTGCTGGACATAAGAACCCCCCATGCTCCACCGTTTCGACCGGTTCTATGCTTCCCGCATCTAGCGGATTCTTGCGTCCTTCAGAAAGTCATCAGACAACCTTTTAGAAGAGCTTCCAACTATATGTCTTCTGGTACGCGGTCGCTAGAACCTTTCGGCCCCATAGGCCATCGTTCTGCGAACAATGTGCCCTGACCACTGCCACTTTAGTTTGACAATTCTTCGGGTCTTATGTCGGTTGCCTTGGTTTTCTCGCGGATCTCTTCATTCCTGATTCAATCACGTAGGAAAACTCCAAACATAGCTCACTCCATTGCCCTTTGGTTGACTTTAAGCATTCTAAATAGGGCTAATGTCATGCCATCCACGTACTACGAGCCAAATGACTAAGAGCTTGTCACTTTTAGTGTCCGTCAGGTCCTGTAGCGTGCAGACAGCAGGGCACGCTATTAAGTGCCCGATTGTTTATACAAACAACAAACATTAAATAAGGCTTTTAACTACAATTCAGTAATAGATACATAAGTTCCTTAGTGAATCAATACAATTTGTGCTCTCATAAAGATTGTCAACACAGGTGTTAAAAGATTTGCCCCTACTCCGCACAAAAGCAAAGAGAAATTATTGCTTTTCAATGTTAACTGGAAGTGTCAATTTAGGAAGCAACTGTTAACCGAAGCAGTTTATTTATAACTTATGGCCACTTAAAACCCATTCAGGCTATAAAATCCAATATTTTATTGGCCATTTACAGCCTTTAGAAGCGTCGAAGCGAACCTCTTTAGACAATCCTTGAACTTGTATTATTCATTGATGTTTTTATTAGTTTACATGGTTAAACCATTACGCCCTGTGATATTTATTAAAGATGGATTTTCCTAGATCGGTGATCGCTAGGGCTTTCAAATACCGGATGTTTCCAATACTGGTATTGGAAACATCCGGTATAGGTTTTAATAGGATATTCATAAAATCATTAAAATACGTGATTTTATTTTCAGATCAGTCTTTAGTATTCTTATTTATTGAAAATTATACAACAAATATGTTTTATACATAGCATATATAAAAATTTGGTATATAGGTTGATTATTCAGGTAGGACTAGGAATTAGGAATGTATTCAAAACTTAAACTTATTTTTTTTCGGGAAAGCATTTTAAATAGACGTAGTAAAGAAAAATGTCGCATGTCAATATCAACATTATCATTCATGATTTCAGTCGAAACACGTCCACTGTTTGACATAGGCCTCCCCCAATTTGGCGGGGATTGCCATAATCGCCACGCTTGCCAGGTGGGTTGGCGATCGTAGTATAGTGGTAAAATGCATAGAGAACGCTGCTGCCCATTCTCTAGTAGGTAAGTCCTTTTTTCACCTCTTATGGCACCCTTGAAGAAAATGAGATGGTGCTATTCTTAACGTCCGGCACCACACGGAAAAAACAAAATCAACTTAGATATCATTATTTGTGGAAATATTAGTATAGCTTGGTTAGCCAGCAGTTATTTGGTGTTCACTAAAGCAACATTCTTATAAGTGTGCAATAAAAAAAGCAATCAAGACAACTAAACCAGTAACAAAATAAATCAAGCTTTAGTAAAATTTTCTGAATTTAAGACGTTTTCTTTAAAATGTGTGATCGCAAAGAGTGCTTTTAATGTTGAACTAGATAGCGAATTTCTCAGCCTGATATATATTTAGCCTACTGACGTAAAACTACGCTCTGCTACAACTCTTCTAGGTACCACAGACAGTAAATACTGTTATATGCCCATAGAAATATCTCCCAACTACCCCCAGCAGTTACGAAGCAACTCTCTCTCTCTCATCTCTCTTATGATTTAAAATCACAATTCGTATTTATCCCTCTCTAATTTCTCCTGTATGGATCTGTCTTCATTTTCACAGCTTGTATTCAGTGAAGTTGAAGGTTCTTCTATCATCATATTATTATCATATTCTTGATCAGTCACTGTCTCTTTGAGCGTTTTGTGTTTCATTATTATATCTTAAACGTGCAAGTTTTACGATAATATCTAGTCTTTCATATGGTCACGTAGATCGTTGAGTTCATTTTTGTATATTTTGGTTATATTGGTTTTAATTAATTTATCCCGAATCCCAGTTCGTAACAATATTTATGTGGGTTTTTTGTGTAGAGTATTGGCAGCAGCGTTCTCTTAGCATTTTATCACAATACAACGATCACGAACCTACCTCAAATTGGGGGAGACCTATGTCCAGCAGTAGACGTGTTTCGGCTGAAATGATGATGATGATGAGGTTTTGTGAAGTTACTTGTCATCGTTAGTGAATAAAGTTTCAGGGTCGTACAAATTATATCTGTAATACCGTAATCACGGTATTGAGGCGTCAATACCGGTATTAAAAAAGGCCAAATTAAATCCGGGATCACGGTATTACGGGATCCCGGAATACCGGTATTGAAAGCCCTAGTGATCGCCGCTAATGGCCGTAGTGACGTCATGAAAATGATGGCACTCTCTAAGAAAACATACCTACTACCAAAACTAAGTACTTTTCATCTAAACAGGGTGACTTGTATTTTGGCATATTCTTTCTAGGACACGATAGCGCAGATTCATTTGTAACAATTAAGCAGCCCATAAAGCCTAGGCGAAAATTCATGGGGTTCGAGAAATCTATATTTTATATTTTTTTGATAATTTTACAGAATTCGTCACGAAATGTCACTTTTCTCTAATGAAATAATGAATTAACTGCATCAATCCCAAAGTGGTTTGACCAGACTCGATTAATCGAATGACCTCCAAGATTTGGGCCCTAAGAATAGGGAAGGAATGCAAGCCGTAACGGCTATGCATAGGATGCATTAGGAGTAGGCATTGGACTAGTGAAGAGACGGGTGATATTATTCTTTGGGATCTTTTAACGACTTGAAGCCAGGTTGGTGCAGGTGAAACTTTACTGGTGAATCTTTTGGCGAGGTCCAACTGTTTTTTTGGCTCTTTTCTAAAGTCATTGCTCTGATGTGTTAAATGTTGCTTCTGACCTCCTAAATTGGCTATTGTACCTATACTCAATACCTTTACAAACCTTTCGATGTATTGAAATGTTTACTACAAATGCATCCTAAGAGTGCTAGTTGCAAAAGGCTCACACCATCATGTTCAATCCAAGTCCTGGAAGGAATGCGTCAAACTACAAGTCACCGTGTATAACTTTTCAAAGACGTCATTCGATCGTGAATTTGCAGAAGCTATGTGGCGGCCATCACCCCTCTTTAGAACCGTAGCTATCCAATAGAATATCCATGTGCGGTCATGCGACTGCTGAGAATCCTCTATTCTAATTAGAATTTAAAATGTTGCTGTGCCCTACAGGGTCCATGATTGTTTCTACATATATTAATACCCACCACCTGTATACATTATGGAATGCAATAAAGATTTGACATTTGAGCATGGATTCCCAGGTTCGATCCCCAAGTCGAACAAAGGGTTAGTCGATTATTCCAATACGGATTTCTCAGTAACAGCCAGCGGGGTAAATGCGTAACACACTAACTGTATCAATGGGTTTCGTTTTGACAGTTCAACAACATTCATTACGTTATTTGTGTTGTCGAAAAGACAATTTTTTGTAACATATGAAGCAATGGATTGGCAATTTCCTTCAAAATGATTCAGATTGTGATTCATAGTGTGTTACGAAATTACGGTGCCGGAGGCTGGAGTTGACTTCATTTGACGACAATTGGGTTGTCTACATTACCAGCATAATTTAAATAAAGTTAAATTAAAATAAAAAAAATAAAATACTGTCTAAGTAATAACAGTCACACGGATCTATTGATTAGGTTAAGCTTAGGGCATCGAGAACCGGCCCTATTTTAGGAACCGGTTATTCCGGTTCTAAACTCAAGCCGGAACCGGGTATCCGGTTTTTCCGGTTCTTTCGGGTTTTTTCATAAATTGAAAAAAAGTTGAAAGGTATACTTTTCAAGGCTATCTTTTATATAGAATTCCTACTATCAAAACGGTAAGCATATTTATATTTTTTTAAATTATACTCAAATTACAACATCGTTTCACCCTTTAGGACGGCTCATACAAAGTGGCCAGTAAACTGGACAGACATTTCAAGGTACCTAGGACCTTGAAGTGGACGGTCACTTCTTCACAATTCACTGTTCAGTTTACTGGTCACTTTATATGAGCCGTCAGGACGGCAAACAGTGAAGAGTGAAGAAGCGGCCATCCACTTCAAGGTCCTAGGTACCTTGAAATGACTGTCCAGTTTATTGGCCACTTTGTATGAGCTGTCTTATAAAGGGTTAAAGTATTTTTGGCAACAATCAGTTCTTTAAAATTCAGTATTTTCACAACCAGTTGACAATCAGTTGTTTATAATTCACTACACTACAGAGATCAAAAAGTAGCTATGAAATAATAAAAATTAAACTTTAAAAAAATTAACAATCTTACAAGCTAGAAATAGGAACTTTCACAAATCCACTCAAAATAAATCAAAAAGCACACAAAAGTCGTAAATAAATGATAAAAATTAAAAAAAAAATGTTATTCCATATGGACTTAACAAAAACCAAAAATAAAATTAATAATTAAATTGAGCATTACGTATTGGGTTTCTTCTTTCCTAAATAAAAGGAACGTAAAAAAAGAGTGCGTCTAAAGTTTTGTCGCTTAAATGGAGTATCCCGGCTGAAGAAAATATACGTTCCGGCTCCACACTAGTGGGTGGAAGTGAGTATTATAGAGATAATATTATTTCTAAATTTATTTTAAGAGAGAACCGAAAGAACCGAAACAACCGGTTCCCTGTTTTACAGAACCGGTTCCTTTAAGGACCCTCAGAAACGGGATTCCGATGCCCTAGTTAAGCTACGCTTGCTACGGTTGGTCCGTGGAAGGGTGACCATCTTTACATACCAAGACGCTTCCGTATCTCGGAAAGTACATTGAGCTGTTGATCCCGGCTGTAAGGCTGTTATTTGGGGATCTTGAACAGTCGATACGGGTCGTCAGAAACCCGAAAGTCTGACCACCAATCTTATAAGGGGTATCGTACCTATTACCAAAGTAACTTGTTTGTGGACATAGAAGTCGCTCCAGGTCAAATATTGGTAATCAGCTACATCCAGTATGACTGGAAGCCTTTTTTTGCGTGGGGAAATGGTCATGCATACCTACTGCACTACCACGGGGTGATAGTGCCAAACGGGCGCCAGACGACCCCGTGTATGACACCCTTAGCCCCACTGCGACGGGTCAGGTCAGTGGCCCTGGCGCCTACCGCTTTTCGGCGACAGAAAATATGGAGAGCGGGCAACGCTATATCGACACTCTACCTCCCCTGCGACCCCTCTGCGTCCGCCATCCGAGCGGCGTACCTCAATACCGGTACTCTTTTCCTGGAGTCCTATCCCATCATAGTTAGGTAAAGGTTAGACAGATGATAATGACTGTACATAATGTATCTTCTGTACAAACCTACGAATACAGGCGTGAATATTTTAATATGTAGGTATGTTATTTTGACTGGCCTGTTAGTCTAGTGGTTAGTGACCCTGACTGCTAAGACTGAGGTCGTTGGTTCGATTCCCACCCAGGACAAACTTTGTGTGATGAGCATAATGATTTGTTCTGTGTCTGGGTGTAATTTATTTATAATAAGTTTGTATTTAGAAATATATATAAGTATATTTATCAGTTTTCTGGTTACAGAGGGGTAATTGCGTAACTTGCTATCAGTAGGAATTGGTTTCATATTGATAGTTAAACTACATTCATTGCGTTATTTACGTTGCTGAGCTTACAATTTATTCGAACAAATGACGCAATGGTTTATAAATAGTCTTCAATCCCATTCAGATTCTGATAAATAGTGCATTTCGCAATTAGGGTGCAGGCTCTGCCTAGTTTGGGATCATATAACGTGTGTTGGTTGTCCTAAGATATTATAAGATATAAGATATTATTATTTGAAGAAAAGGAGATGTGTATTACAATAAGCCCATCATATCCCTAAATACCTACAACGTAAGTGCTAACGTTGGTACTTGCAAGGACACGAGACATCTCAACCTTGTCTCGAGGTCAAGCCTAATGTAGTGACACTTGGGGCATGTCTTAGATGTGACGTGACCTATGAGGTACGTAAGTAATTAGTAATTACGTAGTAAGTAGTAACAGGCAGATGTTAGCTTTTGTCATGTGAGAGACAAATGAAATTAAGAATCTAACATCACTAGTGATCAGATATCATATATAGAATAAGTTACATTATAAGATAATCAATAGGTCCTCCTCTCTACCTACTGTATTTTCCTTTGCTGTGCCCGACAGGGTCCACAATTGTTTCTAAATAAAATGTTTTACCACCTAAGCATATACCTACATTGTGGAATGCAATAAAGTATTGAGTATTGATATTATAAATAAAAAAAATAAAAATAAATATCTTTTATTTCAGACAACGAAGTCCATAAGCAAGGCAAGATTGTTAGTAACAAGGATTTTGCTTATAACTAATGTTAGTAATTAAAAGTAAAAAAAAAGTAAAAAAGTAAAAATAAAAAGAAATAATAAAAAATTATAAATAGTAATATTAGGAAAATATTCGGATGCATATTTACCTAATGTTACTATTTAGCTGTGTAAGCACGGAAGCGGCTTTGTATTTTTTATTAAAGCCGAGTTTCTTGGATCATGATATTTATTTAAAATTAATGTTTCACCCCAGATGCAAATTGTGTTATAGGGTGGTATGTGTTAGTTAAAACCACACACAAAACACGGTAAAAACGCGCATTCCATATTAGCCAACAATTTTAGGTGAAAATGCATCTTAATATCCGATCTCTAAACATCACTAAGGACAGATTTTTTTCAGTCATCTGAAGGACAATTCTCGTAGTTGAAACGTTTAAAAGAGTATTCACAGTCTCACATCGACGACAATTAAATGTCAAAGACTTGTCAAAAATTTATGAAAACTTGAGGTTTTTTGATAGATTGAGATTGAGATCAGACTGTGAACGTTATTAATTTTACGAGAATTATCCATCGGATAACTAACATAAAAGTAAGGTATAAAACATACAAATTGACAACTTTTGCATAGAAAATGAACAGCGGTTGTAGGATATAGGTTCGAACCCAGCCAGGCACTTTAATTAGTGTAAATTATTCATTTACCCACGCCCTTTTCCCGTGACTGTAGGTAGAAACTACAGAATACTAGTCTAATCCTTTTTAGAACGTCAAATGTAGATCTTAAAATAAATCAAACCTCTTCGCAGGTTATTTTGTTCAAAGAAATTATAATACAACGATCATTTTACTGTAACTGAACCTTCCTAAATTGATAGAGAAACTTTGCATGCAACTTTGTCAGTCAAAAGGTAAGTCTCCATGATTGATAAAGCGGCTTAACGAAGGGGAAAACAGATTCAGTCGTATCGAGCAAAAATAGAACAAGCGGAAATGGCGAATGACGCGCTCAATCCGACTTCGGTTCTAATTGCATCCTAACTAACAATCAAGAAATTGTCAACGGCTATTATGCAAACTTAATAATAAACGCCTCTGTTAATAGTTCCGTACTCGTTCAGTAGTACGCAAGCGCCAAACCACCCGAAATGTAACAGGTACTGTGAACTCTATGGACGCTTTTCCTCAGTCGCGAAATGTCGGGAGGGCCGCGCAGGCGTGTCGCCTGTGCCTCATCAATTATTTCCACCACAATAAAATAAAAAAAATTAACGTCAAATAAAACCCGCCAATTGTGGATCGAATTTCAAAAATGGAATTTGATTTTTGTTGTCATGGGATTCCAATATGGCGTGATTTAGTGAAGATGTTTCGGTTTGTAAGTGGCATGTATTGACTTTTCGTGTTTTGTTTTGTGATAATTTGTGATAGCGATGCCAAGTGGATATGGGTGTGATAATGATAACTGTTTGTGGGATTGGATTGCTCAATGCATCGGACTCTATGGTAAGTTACACATGTTAGAGTTTCGTTTAATAAATCCCTTACAGATACGAAAGCAACAATGTATAACTACTTCTTAATAGTTTGAAACACATTTAAATGTAACCGTCGAGATAAAAGCTATAAAACCGAATAAAAAAGTAATGACTTGTAAAGTTTGAGATAATGCAGCGTAAGTTAACAGAATTAGAATTTAATTACTGTAACATTTCTTCAAAGACCAATTTCTTAAAGCAATGTAACTAAATAACCATATAGAAAAAATCTTAACTGTATTGTAAGAATTTCAACAAGCTTTCATAATCATCAAATAAAATTCGTTTTACCGAGAATTAATCTTAAAAACGAGCAAAAATGATTGAATTAAAAATCACAGTTTTTACTTTTCAAGTTTCTTTTATTTTGAAAGATTTACAAGAAGCAGGACATAAATTTAGGACAGTTCAAATGACAAATGATTGAACTAATAACATAAAATGAAAAATTTAAAAAAAATCTACGGCAGATAATACACAAATAGGTCAAATAAACCATTGTAGTTTTGAATTAAGAAACAATATGGCGTGCGTTTACCCAATTACGTTGTGATCGGCCCGGATGCAGTTGAATACCAGTATTTTACATGGATCGACTGCCTATCTGATCTCCACAATCCTTGGTAAGACTGGTTGTCAGAACCAGACTTCTGACTACCCGAAACCACTGTCAAAGATCTACAAATGACAGCCGCGAGACCAACGGCTTAATTGGTCCCAGCTGGCATTTGGCCAGTGGTCACAGCCCTTAGACGGGCCTCGATATGTAATGGATGATGGCCCATCCAGGAATTGACTGCGGCAAGCGGACCTTATCCTTCGATCGATCCGTGTGACTGTTATAACTTAGCCACGAGAATTATGAGTATTAAAGAAGACAACTTCTTAAACCAAAATAACTAAACATAAAATAAAAAGCTTGTCTTAAATGTTTCAAAGTATATTTCGTTCTTATCAGCCGTCACGTACCCAATTGTTTCAGGGCTGGCTACGGCTGCAGGTCACGTAGACCAATGATACAGCTGAGTTAGATAAGATTTGTGCTGAATTCAGGAAATTTGATAATGCAAATGCATGGTGAAGTTATAACAGAGTTAAAAAAAAGATCGTGGGTAAGTCCTGAATGTGAGTCGCACAGACTAGGGAAAATGGCAGAAAAAGAAAGGAGGCCAAAAGTCAGCTGTAGTTGGAAAAAGGCTGCCAATGATGGTAATAATGATGATAGTAATTGCCGTAAAACGTCTTTTGCTAAAAATAATATGCATTAGGAATAGTTACTTACACGGAATGACGGTGAAGGCTGCAGGAATTTGCTGGGTGCGAGAAGCACAGAACCGGTAGAAGTGGCGGGGCTTGGGGGAGGCCTATGTATAGCAGTAGACGTCTTTCAACAGAAATGATGATGATGTTTTTACGAAGACTTTTTAATATATTAAATGGAAGACGTTCATATTATTTGGTGAAATAAAACCGCAAGCACTCGACGAAAGTAATCGAAACACGTTTAGCTTTAAAGCTACGGTTAGGTTTCTTGGAATCCAGGCTTTCCTAAAACGATTTCGTAAACGTTTCCAATACGATATCCTTGCAATTCACGAAACGTCTTGAATATGAAATTGGATTGTCTTGCAATTACTGTTGTTGAGTTTTTAGAATTTTGTGGATATAAAAAGACGGGTCCGGATGGGTCTGTTACTAATAATTACACCGAGATATATAATTATATCGAGTTTAATATTTTCATCGGACACATTTTAAAACAGTTTGTATGTATTTGGACAAGACTTTCATTAATATCGTTAAAGGTATCTTCAGCGTCTTTAATAATATCATTACACTACAAAAGTCTTCATTAGAAATCTAATAAACTTCAAACAATAAATGATATTCAAGTTTCAAATTCACTCAATCTAGCTCAAATACTTAATTTAATAACAAAATTATACAAACAGTTGAGTCTTAAAACAGCCTCGTCAAAATGTTTCGTCTCAAAGATTAAGCTGAAGACACACTCGTAACTTAACAAGATTTCAGACAAAAGATAACGTCAATAACATTAAATTTTAGTATCATATAGCTATTCTGTAAAATTATGTTCACTGTAACGTTAAAATAATCGCACGTCAATTTGTTATTTGAGCAGCTTCGTTGTTAGGGTTGGAACACACGATCGATTTTCGGTGTACAGCTGACGGGTACTAGTACCTCTTTTAAGCTATATTTTCGGGATCTTTCTCCTGTCTTGATAGTTGTGGATTTAATATATACATATATTTGAACGGTTGTTGCAGTGCTTGTGATTAAGATTGAGAACTTAAGCGTTAAGATTAGGTATTATTATTGTTTCTAATAAATTCATTGTCTAATAAATTATATGCACCCTCAACTTGGTCGATTATCAACACCTGCTGCAACATGGAAACAAGTCTTATCTCTAAATATTGTAACAAAAAGTATATTCTTATCAGCTATAACAAATTATTTTATTTCAATGCATATTCAAATTTTCATCACTAATCTATTAAGAATAAATCATTCTGTCTGCTCTAGATTCTGCTGAATGAAAATTCAAAGTAAAGGTAAAAATGTCTTCGAACTCTCGCGACATCGTACCTACATCAAAGAAATATGAGCTGAATATTTAAAATATGAAAGATCTTTAAACGGCGTCAGCCCAATAACCCAGTTCCCTATAATTCATGTGCGTGGGACGATAACAGCTGATACAGATATACGATTTCCCATATTAATCCGGAATAAACAAATAATAGATATAGTTTGTCTTCATTTTCCTCTATTCGTCAATTACTAGTAAACCGTGAAAATATTTTTGTTGTGAGAACTTTTGAAACTTTTAAAATGTGTATTGTTGCATTTCAATATGCCTATGGCCATTGTTGCTGGTTACGACTTACAATTCGCTAGAAATATTCTACTGTACATCCCTTAGTCTAGATTTTTTTGGAATATCTTGTATATTTTTGCTAACGAATATTGTAGAGACCAAAATATTTTACAAAAGAGACAATGTACCAAAAATATACTTAGAGACTTTTCACCACACTCTAATACTGCTTCACTTTAAAACTGTTTATACTACAGCAAGCGTAACACTTACACAAACATACTTCCTTTCAGTTTATTTTGATGGGCCATCTAAAATTACGCACTATATCCTTCAACAGAACTAATATTGGATTTTATTCCGGAAAACATTAATTCCTAATACCATTAAACATTTGAATCATAACAATGTGCTCTTCCGGTGATTTACAACTTTATGACTACAAACAAACAATTCCTTTTAATACATTTCGCATTCTGACTGCGATTTATTGTAATAACGCCCATAAAGTTGTTTTAGAACTGACGAGGAATGTATGAAGAATTTTTAAAGTAAACATTGTTCTTTCTGTTCTTGCTAGTAATGCGAAAACTCTTTGTGAAGTCGACGTAATTTCATTAAGTCATGACATCAAAGTCAGGCTGATATAGACGGTTCATTTGGGTCGTTGTAGGGCAGAACGATGCATGGGAAATTTTCAAATTTAATTATAGGCTCTGTCTGTGTAAATATCGTTAGTTGAATATTTATTTCTTTGTTAGTGCTTTAGTTTTATCTTTTCTGCTTAGGTGTCTGCGAGGCAAGGTTAATTTGTAACTTATGTTTGAATTAGTTTTTCTATATTTTACTGTTGGTCTGTTTTATGTGAACAAAATAGAACCTTGGACAAACATCGAAAGCTTTGTCTCAAAAGCTGTTGCTGCTCTATTAGACGTCATTCGTAATATATCGTCGTTAATATATCGTGGCAGGTTTTTATCGCGTACTGGAATTTCAACTCTCGGTGTTGATCCGACCATTGAGAATCCTACAAAGTGCATCCCAGAGCGTCGAAAAACACTCTGTTCGATTTTCAACTTTGGACGTTAAAGACAAGTGTGTGGAAAATTCCGGCGCGTTTTTTTACGACCATGCGAATGTGGCCTAAATGTGGACCTTTGACATAATCTTTCTCAAAAGCAAAGCCTATTTATTCCATTACATGTGGGTTTAATTTTATCACAGATCTTCATTATCAGTCAATGGTACAGCGTCAAAGAATATGTCAAAACGCAATCTCTAATGCCAGCATCGTTAGAACTTCTCAAGATCATATGCGGCGTTCCGCGAATAAAGATACCAGATGTCGGCATTTAGTTGCCGAGTTGTTTGCGTTTTTGTAAAATCGGGTGAAAATATGGCATTTTGTGATTTTTACTGATTATATATTGTACCGTGTGGTGCCGGACGTAAAGAATAACACCACCCCATTTCTTCCCGTGGGTGTCGTAAAAGGCGACAAAGGGACTTACTAGAGAATGGGCAGCAGCGTTCTCTATGGATTTTAGCACCATACTGCGATCGCCAACCCGCCTGCCAAGCGTGGCGATTATGGCAAAGCCCCCCAAATTGGGGGAGGCCTAAGTCCAGCAGTGGACGTCTTACGGCTGAAATGATGATGATGATGAGACAACATTTCTA
Organism: Aporophyla lueneburgensis; assembly: GCA_932294355.1. Taxonomy (NCBI): domain Eukaryota; kingdom Metazoa; phylum Arthropoda; class Insecta; order Lepidoptera; family Noctuidae; genus Aporophyla; species Aporophyla lueneburgensis. The sequence continues at coordinate 5,584,849 of OW028737.1, forward strand.
GGTACATTTTTTTTAAAGGAAATGTTCAGTAAATACGTACCAGATGTCGGCAGGTCTTATAAAATGTCGATATTTTCATAATTATTATGTTGAGTTTTTGAATTTTAATACTACATATTTGTATATTGGCAGTGCAGTATCGGTTATGTTAGTGATACATTGATGCATATAATGTGTTGGGATCTATGTGGAAACATCTATGTAACAAACGAGTAGAACATTGCTTTTTTGTAACCTTAACTTTCAAACTCCATTTTCTCGAAAATATTTTTTTCAGAATTTCAACTTTGGATGTCTGTTACAAAACACGTATTAGGGATTTTTTTTATAATCAGCGTAGTAAAGGGACTCTTCTAGATTCTACATCCGGCCTTAACTCAGTACCTCCCTACTGGTACCTTTATGCGCGGAACGCCACATTTGGACCTTTTACATAATCTTTCTTAAAATCAAAGACTATTCCATTGCATTCAGGTTTAAAGGTTCAAACTCTATCACAGATGTTCATTTTCCTGTACTAAATCATTGGTACAGAGTAAGATATGTCAAAACGCAATCTGTAATGCCAGCATCGTTAGGACTTCTCTAGATCATTTCTAGAACGAAAATCTAATCCAATTACAAAGGCGATGCGAAATTTCTAGCTTCATTTAGGCGTCTCGTGAAGCCTGATGGCTGTTAGCTCATAATCTTATTATGTTATTAGTTCAGAAATCCTGCTTAACGTTGTCGGCGGCAAACGATTTCTTCCCTTTGAACGTTTGGAGTTTCAATGTTAATTTTGTATGAAAGGATAGAGGATGGTTATTAATTGTAACTTGTTTTACTGCTTGTTAGTACTCTGTGGTTGAATTACTAGATTCAGGGCCAGGTTAAGTGCCAATTACGGGTTTACTTAGGTATGTTGTCTCCTGGCAAAGGGTTAGAAGCTAGATAACAGCAGTGCACGGGTCGATTTCCAAGGTAAAGCAACGCTTGCCGTGGTTGATTTGTGGATGGGTGACCATCCATTACGTACTAAGACCCCTATGTGCCTCGAAAATCACGATAAGTAGTTGTACCAGCATGCCTAGGACGACCACCGTAGAAATGGGGTTTGTCGACGGAAGAATAGACAAAATTACAGATTGTAGAAAAATTAAAGACAGATTAAAGATTGTAGAAAGATTTGTACCGTTTCATGCTGGCGTAGCATGGCAATTCTATCTCTATTCTACCAAGAATAGACAAAGTTCTTTCTATGGTGGTCATGCTATGCGTGCTGCCTGTCATTTGTGTATCGTAGACTGTCGTTACGGGTACAAAGACCAAAGTCGGACAACCCCGGCTGGTTAAGGAGTATCGTGTTCCCCAGTAAGTGGGTTGTGGAGGTCAGATAGACAGTCGTATCCAATTACACTGGGAGCTATTATAGAGGTGGAAAAAGGCCAGGCAGATTGATGTTGTTGTTGTATTGTTATTCGTTTGTAATAAATAAAAGTATTTTATACTTAAACTGTTTTATTTTAATATATCTCTCTTGCTGTTAATACACATGAAAATGCAAAATGCAGGTTGTGTCCAAAACAAGGTCACAGCCCACAGCCCACATCCCAGGTGACAGCCCTCTGTCACTCATGACAGATTAGTAACGTTCCGTTACTGCGCTACTACATCATCCCCTTTTCCTATTGTTTTCATGTTATTTTTGTCTTTTTATCTCAATGGCAGCAAAGCAGAAACGGACATCTACATTTTGATGAAAATGCTTTTTTTTACAAAAATGAGCTTATAATCAATCTATCTATAAGTTTGTAATAAAATTATTTTCAAATTTCAAAATAATGAAGAAAATCTGGCCCGAAAATGAAGACATCATTTTAAAAAACATCGTAGTATAAACGGAGATTTGAATTTGTTCGAATTAACTTCAGAGCTTTGACAGATGAATTTATTGATAATGTATAGAATGTTAAATGCAAAGTAAATAAAGACATCTACAAAATTTCGTCAAAAAAAGAATACTGTTTACATGCTGCTTAGATTTTCTGTAAATATCCTTAAAAGTATTACTGGAGATTATTATCTTAGTTTATTAGATATTTTAAATGTAATGGACACTTTTTTATCACAACGTATAAACGGATAACAGGCAGGTGTCTTCTTCTACGTCAAAGTTTTTAGAGTAAAAAAAGACATCTACATTATTTCAATAAAACAACAACATAGCGATAAAACTTGTTACACAATTCATAGAGAAGGTTATTTTAATGCATCATAGAAAAAATCATGTTAATTGGTCCATAACTCTCGAAATTAACTTTATTTTTTACTCAATCTGCTCTCCTGTAAAATTGCGATTTTGTAGATATCCGTTTCTACTTTGCTGCCGATCTAGGTGCATTCGTTAATGGGCGAATACTCTTCAAGATTATTTACATCTTGCGGTTATGACATCTTGATTTGGCTCCCTGACCGTTTAAACGTTGAGTCGGTCGTTGTTAGGTTGGTTCGAAATGTTTTAATGGAAATAAATATTTTTGTATTGACTTGACTTTCAAAATTACCATCTACCAAAATAGGTTGTAATTTCTTCCAAAGTAATAATGATAGAAAACCTCTGAATATTAAACTATCCAATTGTCTTATGTCCTAGAGCGATAGTTTATCTCTAAGCCTGGATAAAATATTTCTGTAAATGTTATGATCTAAAATATGAGATGAAATAATAATACAAACAACGTTAAGGTTTTTAAAAAAAAATCTGAGAGAATAAGAACGAGACGGAAATTTATTTTATAAGATCGGGGCAGGGAACAATGTGATGTGATGTTACCAAAAGGGTTGAACCCTTTGTTTAAAAATTTCCTTGTCCTATCAAGGTAAACCTTATTTTAAGAAGACCTACAAGGTGTTTTTTACTTTTATTCTTGTCACGGTAAACATCTTTTGTGCTATAACATGACACCCGTATTTCTCAAAGGGTTAGGCAGAGGTGTTGGTATAGTACAAGACTTACTTCGTCAGTTATACTGGAGTTCCATTTAAAAGACGCAAGGCCGGACGTAAAGAATAGCACCATCCCATTTCTTCACGTGGGTGTCGTAAAACGCGACTAAGGACTTACGAAAGAATGGGCAGCAGCGCTCTCTATGCATTATGCCACCATACTGCGATCGCCAACCCAAGACAACCGTGCCAAGCGTGGCGATTATGGCAAAGCCCCCCAAATTGGGGGAGAGCATAAGTCCAGCAGTGGACGTCTTATGGCTGAAATGATGATTGATGATGATGATGAGGCTATTGTCATCAGCACACATATTTCCAGACTCAAAGCTGCAACTGGCAAATTCCCGATGGGAAAATCCAATAACACATCTGCGAGACCTGGTAATAGAACTTAGGACTTTATGCTCAGCAGAAGCGCTTGTTACCACGAGACTAAGAAGGCAGTCTGTGTGCCATCATCGACGATAATGTTTGAAGCTGATAAAACTGTCTTAGTACCTAATACATGTTTTTGTGAAGACTGTAGATGACCTACCAATGAAAGATTACCTTTCAACATTGTTTTTTTTTCTAATTTTAGTTACTTAGCATTGAGTTCTCTTGGGACTCCACGTATACACAACACAGGTTGCATTGGTTATATGATTACAAATCATGTCCTTTTGACAGGTTCACGTTAGTAAATTTCATATTAATACATAAAGTATTAATCCTATCACGGAATTCACCTACTTTTTATAATAAGTAATACACCATGACGCGCACAGTCAGCTCTTCAAGCTGATTCTACATTATGTTCTAATCTTTTAAATACAAAATTGTGTTTATCTCTCTTTAGACATGTCATCAATTTATAGGAGGTTTTTTGCTCATTTAGTTTTGATCATGGTCTGGCAGTTTGAATACTTTAGGCGGTCTACAGAAATGTTCTTTCTTTGGTATTGTTCGTCAAATCGTTGAGTTCCTTAAGTTCTGAGTTGAGCTGCATGATTACTGACAAATGCGTACACTGATTTTAGGGTCCACTCAATCTATGTGGTTCTTTCCTCAAAATACCACTGCAGACACCAATACACATGGTCTTCACATCTGACCAAGGTTATGTTTGGACTGTAAGAGAGATTGACCTCTGAGTTTGTATCGGCCTTTCTTCTCAGAGTTGTCAAATAGGAAACAACGACCTCATCTAGTTTTAAAAATGTGATTGACATGTAAAACTATTTCCACAAACCTACTTGCGGACATAAAATCATTTAACATTTAGAATACTCGCGGGGGTCGCATGGCAAAGCCTTGCAGACCTCTACAGAAACTCGTTGTTTGGTAGTGTGAGTGTAAGAAAACTTTGTCTTAGCAACGACATCCACCCGTTGCTAAGTAACATATCACGGAAACAGTAAATCAATTAATTGATTAACAAAATGGCGTCAGGATGTGCACGATATTGTGATTAATTGCCCATTGTTTAATGAACCGTTCAGTTTCCATTAATATTCGTGGGAAGAGTCTATGAAACGTACTCTTTGGTCTATTTGAAGACAAGTTTGTTGTACGTCTATCTGCTTTATAAAATACTTCGGTAATAGATTTTTAGTGATTGGTTTAATACTTTGTTTTGCAAACATATAGACATTACATGACACTAAATTATGCTGCTGTTGGTTAGTGAAAATCTGCAGAAGAACTTAATAAATATTTCGATAAGTATTTTTAGCTAGTTTTTTAGGTACGTCCGTATAATGTTGCTTGTATTATAGTATAATTATTAAGTCCTTAATTCCTGGTGCAGTTGGTATCTACCTATTTCTTTTTAGAAAACTGCGCATCATGGAAGACTTCAGTTACATAAAATATGGATTGAGCTGATCAGTGATATTCTTAATCCTACTAATATTATAACTGTGATAGTTTGTGTCTTTGGGTGTTTGATAGTCCATCACGAAACGGTGGAACGAATTTGGATGCAGTTTGGTACACATATTGTTTATAAATTGGATTAACACATTATTTAGGACACTTTTTATCCGCAATGACCCATCAAGATAATATCAAGGGTAGAAAGAAGCTTAGTTACCTGTAATACCACGCTGGGAGGAAGCGATATCTTTATCTTGCACCATGAGAATACATTGCCGTATCGAGAAATTGTGGATATTGACAAAATAAACTTTAATGATGCTTTCAAAAACTCACTTTAGCATTGGTCATCTAAAAGTAAGTGTATCTACTAGAAGTATGTTCTATAAGTAAAATGGACAAGTTTTACCTTACCTAGTACTACTGGAATTTTCTTTTAGTACTTTGGAAAGTTTTCTCGATTTCTAAATGACAGCGTGCGTGATGTAAGTTCAGGATTAGAAAAACTATTTCGCAGTGATGTGCGTAGGCTTTATTTAGATTAGGTAGACTTCCAAGTTAGGCAAACATCAATTATTCGGTGATTGACGAAGTTAATTGTGGATTTATCATTCATTGGGCCTATTAGCAGATAGCTTTAATGTCGATTTAAAAGTGCGGAGTCTGAAACAACTAGAAAAAGTCTTACAAAAAGCTGGGCTAGGTTAGGCGAAGCTAGGTTTACCTAGGTATTTATATATAGAAGTGTCCTGAGCTTTAACAAAACAGAAAGTGCTTGCATTGGTACCCTTCAGCAAATCCAGAAACTATAAGATTATTGGTTCCCATAAATTCAGCTAAACTGGTCGATCGAAGCAACATCGAGATCCCTTCATGTCTCTGCAAGTAAGTTATGCCTCTGGTCCCGCCTGTCATTTGTAGGTTTTTGAAAGCCATCACATGGTAATCAGAAGCTCTGTCAACTAGTCTTATATATTTGGTCCTCTTCACCTTATTCAGCGACAACGACCTAGACTACTTTTCTCTCCATTCGTCAGCTCTTTGACGGCTAGCTGATCAGCATCGTTTTTTAGGGTTCCGTTGCCAAATGGCAAAAAACGGAACCCTTATAGATTCGTCATGTCTGTCTGTCTGTCTGTCTGTCTGTCTGTCCGTCCGTATGTCACAGCCACTTTTCTCCAAAACTACAAGAGCTATGCTGTTGAAACTTGGTAAGTAGATGTATTCTGTGAACCGTATTAAGATTTTCATACAAAAATAGAAAAAAAAAACAATAAATCGTGGGGTTCCCCATACATAGAACTGAAACTCAAAAATGGTTTTTTTCATCTAACCCATACGTGTGGGGTATCTATGAATAGGTCTTCAAAAATGGTATTGAGGTTTCTATTATCATTTTTTTCTAAACTGAATAGTTTGCGCGAGAGACACTTCCAAACTGGTAAAATGTGTGTCCCCCCCCCGTAACTTCTAAAGTAAGAGAATGATAAAACTAAAAAAAATATATGATGTACATTTCCATGTAAACTACCACTGAAAATTGGTTTGAACGAAATCGAGTAAGTCGTTTTTTTTTAAAACGTCATAAATCGTAAACCGCAATTTACCTTTCATTTAATCAACAGAAATATAAAAATTAAAAAAAAAACATTTATTTTCATAAACATGAACCTTCTGCATAAACCGAGAATACCTACAGGTTTGTACGGAACCCTTTGTGCGCGAGTCCGACTCGCACTTGGCCGGTTTTATATGTGTACGTAGCAGCGGCGAGGCGTAAATTTTTCTAAAAGAGAAGCCGAAGCGAAGTCGGCCTTAACTTACTGACTCATCAATAAAGAATACTTACTATCATTCTAAAATTAATATAGGAATGTAATGAATTAAATACAATTAAATTGAACAGCTGAAAACGAACAAAATATGCAATATTCCTCTATCTCGTTCTCGCTGATGCATTTTTCTATACCTGTCTCCGTCATAACCCGTTGTACAGCGGATTGCTTTTTTTTTTTTTTTTTTTTTTTTTTTCAGGATGGGAAATCATCAAATGACTTCTCCCGCTCTGGGCGGAGCGGGAGGGCGTGTCAGACTTTTACTGACTAAAACCCACCCGTGTTCCATCAGTTGCCCATGTGCCAAGGTCACGGTATCTCTTTCGAACAATCACGTGACCCCGGCAGGCATCGGTCCTAGTAGACCCCTACACTGCACAGCGGCTTGCTCTCGTACATATCAAGCGGTGCCACGTGACCTAAAGTGACATCATTACGGGATCGCTGTTGTATGAATTTTTAGTTCCCGATTATGACGTTTTGGCGCCGGGTTAATTTAGAACATTTCTCTTTTGTTGTAATACAAAGCTATAAATAACCTTTTTTGTTGTTTGAATGTTATGGTGAATTAAATACCCGTAGTGTAACTATATTTATTGACAATAGTAGCCACTATTTACATACTATTGTATTTTTAATAGTGATAGAGTTACCAATGCGAATCCCCGAAGGCAAGCCGGTAAGAATCGTGTTATATGGTGCTTTCGCCACTGGTACGTAGGGGTATCGTGCTACCCAGTAATCGGGGTTGCGGATCAGAGATAGTCGCTTCATATAAAATACTGGTATTCAGCTGCATTCGGTTAGACTGGAAGCCGACCCCAACATATTTGAGAAAAGTCAGGCAGTTTGATTGACCTTCTTCCATCAAAACTTCAAAACGAAAACATTTACGACCGCCCTTATAAAGCGTTCATATTATTGAGCACATCAATCAGCTCTCCCGTTCACTTATAAAATCAATTTCATTCAGTTCATAGTTGAGCGGCGCTGTTCAGAAATTCAATAGACATTCAACTCCATTCAAGTATTCGGACTGAGATGTTCCTCATGTTATTGCGATGTTTTATAGATGACTATGCGACTGCGACTAATCGGTGTGTGATGGGTTTATCCAATCATTATTTTAAACATAAGTATAGTTTTTTTTTTTTTTGTTGCTGTTGGACATGAGGTCCTGGGTTCAATATCCTATACCCAATTGGTGTTATTGGGTTATGATATCTGGAATTTCTCAGTAACAGCCCGGATTCTGGATTCGTGCCCGGGTGATGGCAATAGGCTCGCAATATTACATGGGATGTAAAAAAACATACCTGGCAAAATGTGGGTATACTCTAGGTAAACTTCTGCCTAACCCTCCGGGGAAACAAGGCGGGATGTTTTGTTTTTTAAATATTATTGTTTTGTACTTATACTTCACCCGCCATAGCACTTATTTTCGGCTAAAAATCCTGACGCTGTACGATTCAATAATGTCATCATATCCTGTTGACATACTGCATTACGGGTTACTATGTTCTATGTTCTATGTTATGGGGGTTTGGTTTCCGCACTTAGTCCTTTGAGTGGACCATTGTGCGTGAGCCATGGCGGCCGTCGGTATTCACTCCAACCAGCCCACCTCCCTCCAGAAGCTGGTTATGTCTCCTGGTCTGTTGAGAACATCTGTGTAAGATTTGGGTGTCCCGAGGGTATCTGTTCTAATTTGGGTGACGCCTGTACATTCGAAAAGTACATGCGCAACGGTTTCTTCAGCCTCCAGGCATGCCCTGCACAGGGGGCTGTCCGTTATGCCTATCGTGTAAAAGTGTTTGTTTAGCGGGCAGTGTCCTGTGATGGTGCCCGTCATTAGACGCAGATCATCCCTGTCCAGGCGTAGCAGGCGTCTGGTAAGCCTGCCATCCGGGGATGGCATAGCTTCCCTGGACTGCCTGCAGCCTGGTGCCGAGGTCCACCAGCTCTCCGCTTGTGTGTGGGTAAATTCCTGCAGCCACCTGCGTAGCTGGTTGAAGGGGATGGGCACGATGGGCTCGGGGCCGCAGACTGACGCGCTGGATGCCTTTCTGGCCAGTTCATCAGCAGCGTCATTGCCTAGTGATCCACTGTGTCCTTTTATCCATTGCAGTGTCACCTTGTTGCGATTAGAAACTGTTATCCGTTCTAATGCATTGTGACATTCTAGTGTAAGGCTCGAGGTTATGTATCGTTTGGCTAGGGATTGGAGGACTGAGGAGCTGTCGGAGAGTATGCGAATATGGGTGTCCGTAACTCTTCTGGCTTCTATGGCATACGCCGCCTGTATAATGCCCACGCATTCCGCCTGGTAGACGGTGTTGAGCATTCCCAGCGGGCTGGATATTCTTATGTTGAGGTCGTGTGAGAAAACTCCGACTCCGGTTCCGGAGGTGGTCTTTGAGCCATCAGTGTAGACTCTTAGCTCTTCCGGGCCCGAGTGGTCGTTTTGTTCTTCTGTGAGTATAACGTTGTAGTGCTTTTGAAAGTAGTGTAGTTTTGGGGTTTTATCGCAGGGTGATGCCATCATTGGTTGTCGCTTGATCGCTTCATCCCTAATGCGTGAGTGCTTGACTCTCGAGTCGTTGCTTAGGGTCCCTGCTATGTTTAGTCTTAGGGCAGCTAGGGCAGCCTCCTCCCGCACGATCAGGTGTAGAGGTGGTAGCCCGAGCATTACCTGTAGGGCAGCGGTGGGTGTAGTTCTCATGCAGCTAGTGATGGCTACACAAGCGAACCGCTGCACCTTTTCAAGTTCTTTTTGGGCTGTGCTCAGGTCTGTTCTGGGCCACCAGACTATTGAGCCGTATGTGATAATTGGTCGAATAACTGTGGTGTATAGCCAGTGGGTGACTTTGGGGCTGATTCCCCAATTCCTGCCAAGCATTCTTTTGCACTGCCACAGGGATATGCTGGCTTTTGTAGTAATGTAGTTGGTGTGTTTTGCCCAGTTCAGCTGTTTGTCCAAAAATATGCCCAGGTATTTGGTTTCAGTTGATAGGCTTAGGGTGGTGTCAAAAAGTCGTGGCAGTTCGAGTTTCGAGAGTTTCCTCTTTTTTGTAAAGAGGATCATCTCGGTTTTTGTGGGGTTTACTGATAGTTGGTGTTTGTTGCACCAGACCTCTACTATTTTCAGGGCTTGGCGCATGAGGTGGCATAGGGTGTTTTCATTAGTGCCATTTATTATTATGGTTATATCATCGGCGTAGCCTACGGTGAAGTAACCTTTATCGTTGAGTGTTTTGATGAGGCTGTCTACGACCAGGTTCCATAGTAGTGGCGAGAGGACGCCCCCTTGCGGGCAGCCCTTCGCCACTACCGCCCTTGTAGTGTCGTTCACTGTAACTTGTACAGCTCTCAATTTGAGCATGTTGGTAATCCACCCGCTCAAGGTCGGGTTTATGTTGTGTCTGTCGAGAGCCGTGCTGATACTATTGAACATAGTTTTGTCGAAAGCGCCCTCTATGTCAATGAAAACCGCCAGTGCTGAGCATTTGTGGTCCACTGCGCATTCAATTTTAGAGACCACGCTATGTAGCGCAGACTCTGTTGATCTGCCCGTGAAGTACGCGTGCTGTTGTTTGTGAAGCGGTTTTACTCGGAGAGGTCCGTCTCGGATATGTCTATCGCAGAGTCTCTCGAGGGTTTTTAGTAGGAAGGATGTGAGACTTATAGGCCTATAGGCCTTTGGTTGTGTATAGTCGGGTTTGCCTGGCTTGGGTATGAAAATGACTTTCACTTCGCGCCACGCTAGGGGTATGTATCTGAGTGCAATGCAGGTCCTGTAGATCTCCACCAAGCATGGTATCAGGTGGTCAGCTCCCCACTGTAGGAGGGCTGGAAAAATGCCATCCAGCCCTGCAGATTTGTAGGGTTGAAAGGTGTCAATGGCCCACTTTATCCTTTCTTCTGTTACCATACTTTGTGCCCTGGACCAATCTAGGTTTGTTGGGGTCCATTCTGGTTCAGCTTCCCACGACCTGACCTCTTGGAGGTTACAGCCGGGGAAGTGGGTTTCCAGGAGAACCTTACTGGTTTCGTGGTCACTTAGTGTGTATGAGTTGTCGGGTTTTTTGAGCGCACCAAGGGTTCGATCCTGATCAGTCGAGAGGATTTTTCTTACCCTTGCGGCTTCGTTGTTGGTTTCGATGGATTCGCAGAATTTCCGCCAAGCTGCCTTTCTGGCAGTTCTGATCTGCTTTTTGTATGTGTATTGGGTTTCTTTGTATTGCTCCCAGTCGTCCGGTAGCCTGGTATTTTTGGCCCTGTTGAATTGTTTGCGTAGTGTATCTCTGAGTTTACTAAGGTTGGCGTTCCACCAGGGATTTCTCTCGCTGTTGTTTCGTGGCGCCCTTAGTTTGCAGCATGCATGGTATGCTTCGATTAGGTATTCAGATAATTTTGTGACGGTGTATTCTAGTTGTTCGGGGGTTTTTATTGTTACTCGTGATAGATGTCTAGCTAGTAGGGAAGCCAGGAGGCGTTTGTACTCGGGCACATTAGTGCGCCGCGGGTTACGTTTCGGTACGGGTTCCTTAGTGTGGGTAGTTAGTGTGAATCGGATTCTTCTGTGGTCAGAACAGGAGGGTTCATCCGAGACGTGCCAGTTTGTGATGAGGTTTGTCGCGTTTTCTGTAGCAAGCGTCAGGTCAATGATTGTTTGTCCTCGGACTGTGACCCAAGTGGGTTCAGAGCCTCGGTTAACAATGTTAAGGTTAGTAGAGAATAAATAGGTGGATAGTACCTCTCCTCTAGAGTTCGGCGAGTTGCTACCCCAGAGCGGGTGGTGGGCGTTGGAGTCGGTGCAGATGATCAGGTCCAGTTTGGCACGTTCGCAGTGCTGCACTAGGTCGGCCATCTCCTTTGGTGGGCAGTTAGCGTCCTCGCCTGGCATGTATACCGAGGCTAGTACGACGTCTGGAACGTTACTATCGGTCTGGAGCCTGACTGCTGTCAGGTCTCTGGAACAGAATTGAGTGAGTGGTGTGGTAGGGATTTCTTTGGGTATGTAGGCGCAGGTTCGTGGTTTGTCTGCGCCGTGTGTGTTGAGAATTAGCTTACCTCCGATGTTACTGAGGCCGCAGATTCTGTTGTTCCTGATCCACGGCTCTTGGATCAGTGCGATGGTTCGGGGCTTAACCTCCAGAGCTCTGCGTAAGTTGGCCGTGGCAGTTTGGCTGTGTTGGAGGTTGGTCTGGATGACGTTTATGGGCGATGACGGTGGTGGGGTGGAGTTAGTCGGAGCTGCATCCATCGGAAAGTCTCTCCTCCACCTCCACCCTGAGTCGGTCTTCGTGCAGGTCGCCCGGCGACGAGGCGAGTAATCGTTCGTTCCAGCCGGGTGATGAGGGCGGTAAGGTGTCGCTGTCATCCTCCATTGCTGCTCGGGTCATAACCTGCTCGAGTTGGGCAATGTCGGTGTCAGTAGTCTGTGTCAGTGTTTGGGCGGTCGTCTCGTCAGTGCTGTCGGTCTTGGTACCAGAGGGTAGGGTCGTGGGCCAGAAGCGCACGTATATCGACCCCAGGAGGTACGATATCCGTCGCTCCCGAGCTAGGACCCTATCAACTTCCTCCGGTGGTACACCTAGGGTCAGATACGTCCCGTAGTTGTCACCACCGACGGTAGTTGCTCTGTACAATGACCACCGGGCAATGTCATACCAAGTATTCTGACGAATCAGAATACTCTGGAGCCTGGCCACGTCACCTTTGTAACGAGGGACGAAGAGCGAGGCTCGGACACGGGTGGGCACGTCGGACTGCTTCAGAACGGTCAGTGTTAGGTCAGTGTCGGGGAGTCTTATTCTGGGTGCGGCTTGTGTCAACCAGGTCAGGGCATTGTCGTCCTCGCACCACATCTGCACGGTGCCTTCCGCTACCCGTGGGTACCCACGGAAGGCCGGGAGTGGTGTCGTCGGGTCAGTGTCCATTAAGAAGTCCTCTAGGGCCGTCTTTATGTGTTCGGCCTCTTCCTTGGTCAGGTCTCTGGAGGGGGGAGGGAAGCAGATTGCTACGGCCAGCCTCGCAGGAATATCCTTCGTGGCTCGCGCGTAGGTTCTCTGCTCCCCCTGAGCAGAGTGGACCCTCACACGCTTGGCGTCGCCTTGGAGCGTACTCGGTGAAGCCGTGTCGTCTGGGCGTCCTCTCTTCGCCGGCCCTGTACCACTTGGTCCAGGCTGCGGCTTGGAGGGCCCTGGCAGCGGCGCCTGCGCGTGTGCCAGTCTAGACCGCCGGCCCCTCCTCGTCCTAGGTCCGTCGTGGGTCTTGTTAGAGGTCTGGGGTTGACTGGCGACCCTGGCAGATCCCGCCGCGTGCGGACTTGCCCTCGCCCGCTTTGATGTGCGTCCGGCCGCGTTTCGCTCGGGGTTGCCCCTGTGCGGACTGACGGCTGGTCGCATGGCTTCACTCCCGGCCGCGTTTCGCTCGGGGTTTCCCCTGTGCGGATTAACGGCTGGTCGTGTGGCTCCGCGTCCGGCCGTCTTTCGCTCGGGGTTTCCCCTGTGCGGACTGATGGCCGGTCGCGTGGCTCTGCGTCCGGACGCTTTTCGCTCGGGGTTTCCCCTGTGCGGACCGACGTCCGGTCGCGTACTGCCTGTGCCTTTGCCCTTTTCCTTTCCCGGGATGTGACTTTTCCGCGCTTGCTTAGCAGGCGTACTCCATCACCCGAGAAAGTTTTAGAGCTGCCAGGCTCGTCATCCTTCCCCGTCCCTCTCTGTCTGTGTCGGTCTGTGTCGTAATCTGGGTTTGTCACGCTATTCCGCACGATGCTCTGTTGCCAGAGACTCGCGGGAGGCGCATATTGTGTCGTGGGGTTTGGCGCGTGGGTCGCTGCCGTCAGTGTGGTTGTTGGCGCGTTTATCGCAGCCGATGTTTCGGGTCTAGGCGCGTTTATCGCTGCCTGTGAAATTGGCGCTGAATCAGCAGCCGAGTGCGCTGAAGAGCGCGACGAAAGAGAGCAGTCGGTTGCCCCCCCCAGAATACGATGGGGGCTGACCGCCGAGGCGGTGTGGGATTCCCCGGCTTGGCCGGGACCCACCTGGGTAGTAGCTTTTTCCTTCTGCATAATTTTCTTTTTGTCGGGGGGTGGGCTTTTTTTGGATCAGAGGTTACCCCTCCTCTGGGACCGATGGGATATAAGGATAGGAGGGAGGAGTTTTGTGGGATGGAAAGGGTTTGTTGGGGTCACCCTAGGTCTGGGATCTGGCCTAGGGATTTCGGATTGACGGGATATCCGGAAGAGGAAGGATGGTCTGGTTGGATGGCGGTACACGGGAGAGATGGTAATTGGTTACCCTATGCCTGGGGTTTTGGCCTTCGGGAACTTCTCTTGTCCGGGATCTCTTTCAAGATGCCCCGAGTGCGGGATCTTCCGCAAGACGGTCAATCCCACAGCCAGGGTTGGGCTATCCGCAACCTGCCCACCCGCTCGGTTGCAGGAGAAGAAGTGCCTGACAGTCTGGGTCGCCCCACCGCGGATGCACGTATGCATCCGCGTTGGTGCAATCCAGCTAGCCCCGAGAACGGGTTACTATTAGCCGGTATCATCCCACGGCTGGACAAAAGCCTCTCCTTATGTCTTCCAGGTCTTTACATAGAGTATTGGTGGGACAAAAAATTATGAGGCAACCCAACTCTCCGTTGTTATATTTTTTTTGACTGGCCTGTTAGTCTAGTAGTTAGTGACCCTGACTGCTAAGACTGAGGTCGTGGGTTCGATTCCCACCCAGGACAAATCTTTGTGTGATGAGCACAAACATTTGTTCCGTGTCTGGGTGTAATTTATATATAATATGTACATATGTATTTAGAAATATATAAGTATGTTTATCAGTTGTCTGGTTGCCATAGTACAGGCTCTGCCTAGTTTGAGATCAGATAACGTTGTGTTGGTTGTCCCAAGATATTATATTAGTCTGTTAGCGTTTTTAGGGAAGCTCTTGATTTTTTTTGTTGGTATGCTGTAAATAACTGTAACAATGTTGTCACTTTCCTAGTTTAGTCAAAAAGAACCTGACCCCAAGCTTCCGTTTGAAAAAACCAGAAAACATATCAATTCTTGAAGATACCTACAGTATCTTTGTTTTGTTGACCAACACTAGTGCAGATGTCAATCAATATAACAGAAATCCGTACCTCTATCTTGTCGTATGACATAAATCTAATATCCCTGATCAGTGAGAACAACCATTTGTTTTCCAACGACGTCCTTCCAAATGACATTTCCGATGAAAATTAAGTTACTGTGATCTGTACATCGCTCGATATGTAGGTCGTTTCGTATGTTGTTCTCCCCCAAATTGAGCATTGTAACGTGTGTTATACGGCCTCTTGTAATGAGTGCCTATTTCGCTCGTTTATTGCGAGTTCAGGGCAAATGTTACGTTGTCTGAATAACTTTGTATGTAGGTATTACGTTTGAGTTGTTGCTTTGGGCTTATAAGATTGTCTGAAACTCGGTTTTAAAGTTTTATTTGGAAGTTAGGAGGGTGATGTCTTATGTTGGTAGATTCTTCAATAAAAAACTGGAATATTGCAGTAAACAAGGAATTACTAAGTTCATTCTTGCAGTACTTAGGTGTTTATTTACTTACCACCATCCTTCTTATGCCTTTTTACATCCTGTACTGAACAAGTGGTTACAAAATCACCATATTTGTGAATAAGTTCTTAAAGTGCAAATGATAGGTAGGGGAAGGCCGGGCATAGTGGACAGCCTGGGCAAAGTGGATACCCTCCATTATTTCAAAATGGTGCGCCCAAGTGCGCTCTCGTTGTGCAGTCATTATTGTTTATCTGTCTGTATGCTGTATGAGCTACCTTCCGATAGCCCGCTAAAGGTTAAGGTGTCCACTTTGCCCGGCATTCCCCTACTTCTCAATACTGCCTAGACTTTCGTAACTCCCTAAGTCAGTTTTTAAAACAGTGGTGGTCCCACCTTATGGACCACATCATCAAATAAAATGCACGTCTCAACATCAGCATCTTTAATCCATTCTGACCCATATTACAAACCTTCTTTTGCAAAAAATATCCTGCGGTCCTGTCGTAATTATCTTAATTCCGTTACACAAAAAGAAATTGCCTTTTACCTACCTACTCTAATTTCTCTTAAATCTTGCGTGGTTGGAGGTTATTTATGTGCTACCAATGCTAGGGACAAAACAAGGCTAACTTGATTTATGACTACCTCCAAACAGACTATTTTTAGAAGTCCTTGGATCTTTTTATCTTAATCATATATATGGGATGGGAAGGATTTTTCTTATTTGTTCTCGTAGCTTGACTAATTGAAGCTACGAGAACAAATAAGAAAAGTCTAGGATTGGTGGCAATTGGCTTGACTTGGCAATAGTGCGATTTAAGGACTCATTATAAAAGAAACTGCTCCAGCGCAGTAAGCGCTCGTTACCGAAAACTCACCAGGTCGTTGCCAACGAGCCGCCAGCAAGATAACTGCTCGCTGCTGGCACGCCACCGTTGATGTGACAGCTTTTTGTTCACGCTCCGTTTACTAGCTGGTAGCAGACCACTATTTAGTTGACTGCGGAAGTTAAAGTGTTTATCAGCCTATGTATGTGAATGCTTGTTCCTTTGAGGCGCCACACTAGAGGTGGATTTTGACTATACTTACGTCAAACTATTTGTCGTTATCTTGTGAGTGTCACTAAAGATGGGCGATGTTCGGCCAGATATTCAGCAATTCGGCTACAAGGTTGGCCGAATATTTGGTATCCGGTTTCCGGTCAGACAGCTATCCGTTTCATCCCGTATGTAGGCGTATTTTATGCTAGGCTCGACTCATAATCTGCCTAGCCCTTTCTCAAAAAATGATACTGGCTTCCATAAAATCGGATGCACCTGAATATCATTATTTTACTTGGAACGATTTCCTATCTGGCCTCTGCAACCCAGTTACTGGGTAACACTAGATATACCCCTGTAAGACTAGTTGACAGATCTTAGGGCAGTCGTTATGACTGGCCAAGATTAACAAATGACAGTAGAGACACGGCGGGGTCACAGAATCTTAATATGGTCACCCATCCACGGACAGACCGCGGTAACCGTAACTTAGCCTGATCCATATCTATGGCTGATATCCCTCGAGATCCACGAGAATGCTAGTATCAACTAAGCCTCTTTAATATTTTTCACTATGCCTTGCCTTGCACTGTTATCTGTGTCTTATGAGTATAGTCCCGAAACAATTGTGAATAATATATTCGCGAAGAAAGGTGGATTAGTTTTAGTATTTTCCCTAGAGCTTCTCTCCACTCGAAGTCTCTCTTAGTGCTCTAAAGGTAAAAAAGAGCGCCTTTTTAGTCCAAGTTTCAAACTCTCTTGTATGGCATCCAGGTCAAGCAAATGTTATTACATTTTTCAGCTGTCGGAAAAAGTTTTATCAATCAAAAGTTTGGGAATGGCATCCACTATGAGCAGGAATTTATATTATTTTGCAAATTAAGTATAGGTAGGCAGGCAAAACTTTTAGTTATGAAATACAGGTGTGCTAGCGCTACTGCTCAGCATAAGATCCTGGGTTCCATTCTAAGGTCAGGCAACATCTTATTGGGTTTTTCCATCAGGAATTTCTAAATAGCAGTCTGGCGTCTAGATTTGTTTCCGATTGATGACTATAGGCTCGCATCCTATTATATGAGAGAGCATCGATACCTAAACGTGTGGTAGATCGTAGGTTTGAACACGGACAGACGCTTTATTTTGAGCAAATTTTTTCATCAGCACTCTCAAAAACGATGAACGAAAACATCATGGTTTTTGTTCATCGTTTTTCGAGTGCTGATGAAAAGAAGAAGGAAACTGATGAAAAAAAGAAGGAAACTGGCATGACCTAGAAACAAAACTACAACGAAATGTGACAAACCCGCGTTGGGTATTACGACTCACTCCCCTCTCACCGAGAGGGGTCCTTTATCCCAGCACCGTTTATCTTATACCTTTAAACGAGCAATTCTTGTATATATGTATATATATATATATAATCTGAATCTCGGAAACGGCTCTAACGATTTTCATGAAATTTTGTATACAGGGGGTTTCGGGGGCGATAAATCGATCTAGCTAGGATTCATTTTTAGAAAATGTCGTTTTATTCGCGTTTTCAATAATCAACTTTTAGGCAAACGACATTACACCACCTAATTTTGTATGTCAACGAACAAAGCGGCCCAGAGATGAACTTTCCATTGGCTTGCAGTTGGATGAGTTTAAAGAAGAAATGAGGAAAATGATGTCACTTTTCACTGAAAAACGGGAAACCGAGATACGGGAAATTAATATTACTTTGAAAGAAATTCAACAGTCGAATATCAATATAGAAAACTCAATTAAATTTTTAACAGAACAAAATGAGGAGTTTCGAAAGAAAATAAACCTCCTAGAAAATAAAGATAAAGAAAATAAACAGTATATCACTATTTTAGAGAGTAAAATCGAGGACTTGCAGCAGATATATCGTAAAAATAATTTCGTAATAAAAAATGTCCCTAAAAAACCCAAAGAGTCTAAAGAGGACCTTATAGAAATGGTTATGTGCCTTTCAAAAAATATAGACTGCAAAATTGATCAGTATGACGTCAAAGATATTTATAGAGTACGCGGGAAAAATAACAGCAGTCAAAATTCACCCATCGTAGTAGAAACTGGTTCCACTCTCCTAAAGACAGCGATTCTAAAAATGGGAAAGGCCTTCAACATAAAGCACAACACTAAGCTCTGTGCCAAACACTTGGGTTTCAAAGCTCAAGAAGATACTCCTATCTTTATAAGTGAACATCTAACCGCAAAAGCATCTCGACTTTACTTTCTTGCGCGAGATTTATCCAAGTCTGGAGCGTATAAGTTCTGCTGGACAGCATACGGTAAAGTGTACCTTAAAAAAGAAGAGCAGTCACCCGCTATACTTATTAAAACCGAGGATCAAGTACATAAACTTCTGCAAGAAAAATGACTAACAATTGCTTTCAAATATTACTTACGTCACAAAGTGGACTATGTAACATGAACTTGTATTTCACTGTTGTCTTGTATGATTTGTCCCTTGAGATTTGTTTTATCGCATAATTTTCCTTCAAAAACTAGTTATTTTACCTATTACTATAACAAATGTAAACTCACACAAGCACTCACATACTGCAAATATAACACACACACATCATTTAAAACTTACATTACGCGCTGTTTCCACACACTTCGCAATCATGATTCAGGCTCAAACTATATAAAAGTTTACTGGAAATATATATTCCCTACTTACAAAAATACCTCAACGTGTTTACCATTAAACAATTCCCATTCAAATCGCACGTGTCTATTATTTTACACTTATTATTCTATGTGCACATTTAAAATTACAACTAAAATACCTACACACTTACTTAGAAATGACGTTTATTTTATTTACATTTTGAAATGGATGATAACTTAAAAACAATTACTGACATAGACGATATCAATATCGCACGTACGATTGAATGTGACTCATCTGATCTCGCTAAATATATAAATATAAATAAAAGCGACCTAACTATATTTTCACAAAACATAAGAAGTATATACTGTAATTTTGATAGTTTTATAGCAACGCTCTCCACGTTTTCTTTTGAAACCGACATCATAATACTAACAGAGTGTAGATTAAGTAATTTCAAACAAATTCCTCAGCTTATAAACTACAAATCCTATAATACAACAAGACAACTGAATCAAAATGATGGAGTAGTTGTCTACATTAAAAATTCAATTAAACACAAAGTCAAGGAAGTAACACTAGCTCAAGCATCCTGTCTACAGTTACAGGCTCTAAATAATATTGTTTTTTGCATTTACCGTTCACCATCAATCACCAACTGCGACAATTTCATAGAATCGCTCAATGTTGAACTCAATACCATTAGTTCGCAAAAAAATATTATTATAGCCGGTGACATAAATATTAATATAAGGCCGAAAGATCCCGAACCACCGCATGAACGCAGAAATAGAGTTAATTACCTTAATACACTGTCAACCTATGGTATACTGCCTGGCCATACACTTCCCACACGTGAGATAAATTGTTTAGATCATTTTATGCTTAAAATTAATAATAATAAAGTCTCCGCTTTTGTTGGTATCTTGCACACTTCCATAACTGACCATTACACAACATTCTTGGCACTATCTAAAATTAAAAATAAATTAATTGCACCGAAAACTAAATCTATTCTCAATTATGAAGAGGCATTAAAACACATACAGGAAAACAACATAGCGGGCCTTCTTTTTTGTAATGACCCAATTGAGTTAATTAACAGATTCATACATAAACTAACAGAGTCTATACAAACAAATACAATTACTGTATCAATACCGAGTAAAAACCGAATAATCAAGCCATGGATTACTCAAGGTATTTTGCGATGTATCACCAATCGTAATAAAATGCAAAAATCTCTCAAAATGGATCCCCATAATGAAATCCTTAAAATTACTTTTACAAGATACCGAAATTATTGTAATAATCTCATTAAAAAATTGAAAAGAAAATATGAAAAGGAATTATTAGCTAAATCAGTCACAAATAATAAATTATTATGGAAAAATATCAAAAATATTACATATTCTAATAAAAGCAAAACCGAAAACACGGAATTACTAAACATAAAAACATCCCCTCCAGAATCAATAAACTTCGTTAATAAGTTGTTTGTTAATATTGGAAAACAGCTAGCTCAACAAATCCAAGATGATTTAAACTCTGCTCAACAATATCAAACAAATTATCAACCCCCTGTATCCCATTTGTTTGTACTATACGATACTGACCCTTCTGAGGTAGATAAAGTTCTAATGAACCTAAAACCTGATAGTGCACCTGGCTGGGACAACATATCCACTAAATTTCTGAAATATATAAAAATAGAAGCTGTCCCAATCTTAACCCATCTGTCTAATCTATGCTTCAATACCGGTATTTTCCCCGAAGTATTGAAACAATCCATTATTACACCCGTGCACAAGGGAGGGAGCACAGATGATGTCAACAACTATAGACCTATATCGGTCCTACCGGCTATTTCAAAAGTTTTGGAAAAACTAATAAATAGTAGACTACTGAAATATCTTAATAAATATGACTTGCTATCACCTACACAATTTGGGTTTAGACAATCTAAATCAACCGAAGATGCAGTAATCGCATTAACCTCACTAGTAGCCAACAAACTTGATAATGGCAAGAAGTGTATTACTGTATTTTTAGATCTTAAAAAAGCGTTTGACACCGTCTCTGTTCCCACCCTAGTGGACAAACTAGAAAAAATCGGAATAAGAGGGACACCGCTTAACCTTCTAAAAAACTATCTTTCAAACAGGAGACAGAGAGTTAGGATTGGAAAATATGCCAGTGATGACGCTGATGTATCTTTCGGCGTACCTCAGGGAAGCGTACTAGGTCCCACCCTGTTTTTAATATATATCAATGAACTCTGCAACTTAAACATCAATAGTGCCAACATTTTTTCCTACGCCGATGATACTGCGATCGTCTTCACTGGTAGTTCCTGGCAAGAGGTTAACCATAGCACTGAAATAGGCATGGCTATTATAGCCAAATGGCTACAGAATAATCTACTTACCTTGAACACCTCTAAAACCAACTTCATGTGTTTTAGTATTAGTAAACGAACTCAGCCTACAGAAGATGTTAAAATAAAAATACATAAATGTGATGACGTAAATAATAAATACTGTAATTGTCCAATAATAAAAAAAGTAACACAAACCAAATATTTGGGTATAATATTAGACCATAAATTGACTTGGTATCCCCATCTGGAACAAGTGGCTAACAGGATTAGAAAACTGAGCTGGCTGTTTAGTAAATTGAGACATGTTGTCCCGAAATTCATGATTACCCGATGTAATAAAACTAGAAATCTCTTAAACGAAATATATGTTGCTTTGGTCCAATCAGTCTTAACATACTGTATCCCTATTTGGGGAGGGTCAGCAAAAACAAAATTCATTGAATTAGAGCGTGCTCAACGTGCCCTAATAAAAATTATGTATTTTAAAAAAAAGAGCCATCCTACAGAGAGTATTTATCAAATCAGTAGCCTACTCTCTGTAAGAAAATTATATATTATACAGACAGTATTAAAAAAACATAAGTCCCTGCCCTACGATGCATCTAAACTCTCTAAGAGAAGAAACTATACGATTTCACAAATCCCCTGTACAAAAACCACATTTGCATCCATTCAGTATAATACACGGTCGGCTCAACTATATAATAAAATAAATAAAGAAATATATGTATATAACAAGAAATACTATGATTGCAAAAAGTCAATAGTTGAATGGATCAAACAACTTACTTACGAGGAAACAGAAGCGCTTTTGAAACACGTTACATAACACACATACACACTCACACACACAAACACACACACGCACAAACACACACACAAAATGATTAAACTTAGAAACTTAGGAACTTAAACTTAGATTCTAGATAAATGTTTTTGTATTAATTATTTCTTTTGTTATGGAAGAGCGGAGCCTTCTACTACAGGCTTTATTAGCTTAAAAGGAGGCTCCAATCACAAATTCAGTGCCATGTATTTGTTAAAGAAATAAACTATTTTGTATTTGTATTTGTATTTAAACATAAACTGAAAAATATGACTGTTCCTGACATCTATTGGCGACTAATAATACTATTTTTTTAATTGGGAGCAACTAACTGCTTTAACGACACAACAACACTAAAGCTACTTCAACAGATGGCGTTGTTAAGCAACACTAAGTCATTGGCCTGACGTGTTTGGTTTGACGTTATGGTCCAGGAGGTAGCGTTGCAAATGAAAAAGTCATAGTAAGCCGGCTGAACTTATTATTTTAAACACAATTTACCAAAAAATACCGAGGAAAGCTCGGTCATCCATATATTAAACATAATTGGTGAAACATAGATATTAATAGGTACATCTCTGGCTCACCTTTTTAGGATTACAGGTAGAGATTTGCATGTCTGCCTACTAGCTTACATATTAGGCACGTCGTGAATTTCAGTTCCCAAGACAGTCTATCTCTACACACTCACGTAAGCCTTGAAATGTCTTAGGCGTCTCAAGTACATGTACACCCAGATGTAGGTAAAGTTCAGGGCCAGCTGCCGAGTTGATACTTATCGGCTGTCCCTTTTCCTTCGTGGCTGTCGTAAAAGACAAGTTTAAGGTATGTAAGTTTTGATGAATTGCTTAACTTGACTTGAAAGGGTAGGCTGTTTAGGAGGGAGAGTTTTTTCCGATAAGAGCGACCTTTGGTATTGTCTTCATCATATCAGCTGAAAGTCGTAGCTAGTGAGTTCAAGGCGGTTTATGTGCAACAGTGGACATCTTTTTTTGTGGGTGGGAAATCATCAAATGTCGTATCCCGCTCTGGGTGGAGCGGTAGGGCGTGTCAGACTTTTGCGGAATAAAACCCACCCGTGTTCCTTCAGTTGCCCATACGCCAGGGCCACGGTAACTCTGCCGGGGTCGCGTGATTGTTCGAAAGAGATACCGTGACCCTGGCACATGGGCAACTGATGGAACACGGGTGGGTTTTAGTCAGTAAAAGTCTGACACACCCTCCCGCTCCGCCCAGAGCGGGAGAAGTCATTTGATGATTTCCCAGCCTGAAAAAAAAAACGGTAACTCTTTCGACCAGATCTCGCGACCCTGGCAGGAACAGTGGATGTCTTACGGCAGAAATGATGAATAATGTTCAATAGCATGGCTTTGTTCAGTAAGTGACGTTATCAATTTATCAAGTACTAGCTTCTGCCCGCGACTTCGTCCGCGTTAAATTTCTTGCTCCCCCGACCCTTCCCGTCGCGTCGAATCGCCTACCCGTGCGATTTTCCCCGTTTTTGCAATATTTTTCATTACTGCTACGCTCCTCTTGGTTTTAGCGTGATGTTATATAGCCTATAGCCTTTCTCGATAAATAGGCTACTCAACATAAAAAGATTTTTTCAATTCGAACCAGTAGTTCCTGAGATTAGCGCGTTCAATCAAACAAACATACAAACAAACAAACTCTTCAGCTTTATAATATTACTAGCTTTTGCCAGCGGCTTCGCCCGCGTGGAGGTCGGAAGTTATCCCGCGGGAACATACTACCGAGATAAAAAGTAGCCTATGTCCTTTCTCAGGCTCTAAACTATCTGTGTACCAAATTTCATTTAAATCGGTTCAGTAGTTTTAGCAGGAAAGCGAGATAGACAGACAGACAGACAGACCGACAGACAGACAGAGTTACTTTTGCATTTATAATATTAGTATGGATAGTATGGATATATATTATTAAGTATAGATGAATAGAACTGAAACCTACCTACACAGAAGTCTGTAGTCCCAGACTTGAGACTTGTCTTTAGACATCATCACTCATAAAACAAAAGTCTCATATTCAAAGTTACCAAAAAGCTACTGATAAAACAATTTTTACTTTAGTGTCCCATTCGATACTAGACGTTGAACGTGATACCTAATTATTTTGACGATGAAATCTATTATCTCTTGTTAAATCACATTGAGACCGTAACTTAAAATGGATATTTATTACTGAACTGTAATGAAAATGCTAAGTAGAATTTACTTTCTTCATTAACTCGCTTTATCCTAATTATTTTGGGATGGCCGTCTGTGATAAACTCCACAAATTATAGTAGGTAGGTATCTATTCTAAGATGAAGCTCTGAAATTAATCTAACCCGATAGGTTACAAACCTATAAAAATATGTGAATATACAAAATGAAGATATGGAATATTTCCTCATGTCCGACGGGAAACTCAGCCCGGATAATACGGAGTCCGGAACTCCGGAAGGTTCTGATATTGTGTAGCTGGAGAGACCAATATTATATTCAGAACGGATTCGACCGAGCTCACTGATATATGAAAGTTTCTCGTTGAGGTAAACAAGATAACACATCCGAGACTGCATTTAGCTATTAGTTTGCTGAATCTCCTCTCCTTCCACACAGTCAGTATGTACCAACGTATTTATTGTCCCACTTCAGCACGCGTAGCATGACCGTCATAGAAACGGAATTTGTCGTCGGAAGAGAAGACAAAATGATAGATTGTATCGTTTCTCTTCTTCCGTCGACAAGAGTACGATGTCAAGTATGATGACTATTTCTCTGATGAGATAGAAACATTTTTTACAGAATTAAAATACGTAAGGAACTTTTTTTGTTCTTGGTAGAATAGATATAGAATTGGTCATGCTACGCCAGCAGGGCTCATACAGGGTCATATAGAAAAGGCACAAGTATTGATCACCATGCTCGCTGAACATGGGTTAGCAATTTATTATGTCGGCGTCAGCGACAGCTCAACGATAGCGCCATCATCTTCTCGATTCAGTGGTACAAATCTATAGTGAACGTTTATATTAAAACACGATGATACAGCAAATCAGTTAGTATTTCACTTTACTATAATTCTCACAGTACAGTACTAGTAACGGTCACACACTTTTTCCTAAGTTCGGGAAAATCAACAGTTTCACGTAGGAGAAGTGGGAGTCTGCATTCGTTGGTTGTCCGCATAAGACTGACTCGTCTTGCAGTCACTTCCCGTCACTCAACTCTGTCCACGTGCCGCCTTCTCCAGCGAGCGCGTCACGGCGGCGTTTACCTTCACTTTGGTACAACAATAATCAATTGAGAGACTATTTTCTCTCAACTTTTAAAATATTTACCTATATATGTCAAAAAACGCCATCCCCTCTAACCTCGTTAAGTCTACTATCATACTGACGTAAAAATATCGCGAAGGGATTTTATTACGCACTGTAATTTCAACTCTCGTTGTTGAACCGAGCGTTCAAAATCCAACAGAGGGAATAAACACAATGTTCGACTTACAAAACTCGGCGCTTAATGATGAAGTAGGTACACGAAAATTCTCGCGGCGATATTATTACGTCCTTGGAAACGTCGACTAACTATTAGTCAAATAAAAGTAGCAAAACATTTTCCCAAAACAGATTCTGATTGAAGTTACCAACTACGTAGATAAACGTTATGCTTATTTCCAAATAATAATTATATTGTATGAGGTAACAACCAGCTAAACGAATTTTAAAGATACTTCAAACAGTAACAAAAGCAGCTAAAAATGTATTTTCCAGAGAGGAAAACAAAGCGTTGAAAAACTAAAAAGTAGTACTAAAACCTGTCTGCACTACAACTTGTTTTATTGTTTTCTGCGTTGTGGATGAGAATACTGTTTAATTAGACAAGTTGGGCATGAAGGAAATACCTGCAGGCATTAATTTCAGCTGGAAACACTAAGGTTTTATTAGAATGATCAAATATTCGGTAAATTCAAAATGACGCGTTATGGTTCAAAAATTTATTTAAAGATAAAATGATAAATTATTTTATGTCTGCAAGTAGGTTTGTACAAACACTAGATGAGGTCGGTGTTTAAATATTTGACTACTCTGAGAAGAAAGGCCGAAACAAAGTCAGAGGTCACAGTCTATTTTAAAGTCCAGACATAATCTTGGTCAGATCAAGTGAAGAACATGTGGATTGGTGTCGAAAATGGTCTTTTGAGGAAAGAACCACACATATTGAGTGGACCTGTGCATTTGTGCAATCAGTAATCATGCAGCTCAACCCCGAACTTTAAGGAGCTTCAATTTAATTGAATAATGTCTTCTCAACAATACCAGTCCGACTGTTCAACATTCCGACCGTGGACAATTTAAAAAGAAGATCACAAAGATCTGTTCCGTTTCTGCCTATCTCCATGAAAAAACTTACTACAATAGATAGTAGATAGAGAGAGAGAGTGTGTGAGAGTAGTCGAGTCGCATCGATCGACGACATTGTCCACTGTACTAAAAGTAGCTCAGAGTAAGAAATACTTCGATATTCAATTCTTATCTTCCTGTACAAAATAAAAGCGGCAATCATTTTAGAAGCTGTAGGGCTAGGCATCATTATTCAGTAGTCACAATTTCGTAGACTAATTGCCATTAATACCAATTATTAAAGATATCTGTCACGACCTAAAACACTTAGTATTTATTCACAAATTAAATGTTATTTCAGTCATTAAATGGAGAAAGAATGAATAGTTGTTCTTCATTGCTAATGGAAAGATTTATTTCCAACACTTCAGAAAGAAAGAGAAAAAGCAATTTGTGATTGAAGACAGATCGATGTTATAAGTTTATGGACATATTGTAGCATTATTAGAGTAGGCTAGAGACATATAGTGGCATCATTAGTGTAGTCTAGGGACATATTGTAACATTCTTAGAGTAGTTTAGGGACATATTGTAGCGTTATAATAGTAGTCTAAGGACAAATTGCGACATCCTTAGTCTGTGCATAAAAATTTTGGAAACAAAGATTTTACGTTGATAACGAAACGTATTTGATAAGTAGATATTCCTCTTCTGAATTTCGTTTGTATGTTTAAGGGAAATAATAATGGTTCCGAAAAACAAATTAATCTCCAGCGATCTGTGGCCGACTATTATTCTAATTATTAATTCATTATAACGCTGGTTGCGTTATAATGAATTACCGACAAAAAACACAAAAAAAAAACGAAAAAAAAAATCCAATTTAACAACAAATAAGAGCATGTTCAAACTACATTTTCTTCTAAAAATAAATGGATCTTCGAATAACAAAACTAAACTTCCGGATAGAATACTGAGCCTCCGACAAAATTACTAAGTTACCGACAACAGAGGTTTTGTCAAAATAATCATGTTTTTACAACTTGCATGCACTGTTTTAATTTCTATCGTTGGTTATCAAATTTATTTTTTAACTCTCAATAATGATGAAAATACGGTACTCCCTTTCTTCTCCTAAAATTGTTTGTCCGAAAATTATTTTCCATAACACGTTAGCCATAAACTTCAGTAACCATAATATTCAAAATATCTAAATTTTGTTTTACATAATGATCTTTGCTTCTAAAACTATTTTGTCATAATATCAAATATGTACTATAATCATTAAGTCTCCTAATTTGCATGTTATAAAGTCATATGTCCTAAGTATTTTATTATGTAAAGTGTATATTGCGCAAATGTTCATTTATAATAAAATTGTTAGTGGTAAAAAATTGCTACAAGTTAGGTTTTTGTGACAGAAATGAATCGCTGTAAATCCGACTCCACGTAGTCTTGTCTGCCCTACCCCTAGAGTGTAATTTAGAATCGCGTTGGCGCGGGGGGGCGAGGCGGCCCGCGAGCTGAGGAGCAGGTGGTTGTAACGCTCGCCGCAGCAGCTGAGGCTGGCCGGCAAAGCCGGCCAGCAAGACGAAGCTGCGGTGGTGATCGTTAAACCGTCTGCGACGATAAGCTCGCGTGGGACCGCCGCCGGAGCCCCGCAGCGCCGGAGCCGTGACAGAAACCATGCCTGCTGCATGCTTGCTTGCATGCTTTTCTAACTTTTTAACGCCTAAAATAGGTTCCGATATCGAAGCATACCCGTGGTAAGTAAAATTCGTGATATATGATGCAAGTAAAAGTTATTGTTACAAGTACATTTTTATATTTTTTATAAGTTTCTGTATAACCACCCAGAATAATATTTTCAGTATAATGTTACAGTTAAAATAGCACCACAGTCTAAGAAATATGAAAGGTAATTTATGAATTAATAGTAGGCAAGTAAAGATAAAAATTACAAAGCATAGTTTTCAGTAGAACGTAATTTATGCTGGTAGAAAAGTATTAAAGCAGTAATCAGTCATGTTTATTTTTCAAAGATTTCAGTATCTCATTTGGTCGTCTCGTCATTTTTATTCGGACAAAAGTAGTCGGAAAGTTAGTATTTTAGGCAGTAGATTTAATATTTTCAGTAAGGACAATTCTTCTTTTTTTGTCGGAGCTTTTATTACTACCCTATGTTTAATAACAAATCAAGCAGTGTATATAGGCATCTGACAAATACGTGTGGGTGCACGGAAAAAAAAAATTGTTTTAAACTAAGAATATTTCACTTGGTCAAGACATTGCGTGATTCATATATGGGGAAAACATTATATTCTTAAAATTAGTAAATATTT
Organism: Aporophyla lueneburgensis; assembly: GCA_932294355.1. NCBI lineage: Eukaryota > Metazoa > Arthropoda > Insecta > Lepidoptera > Noctuidae > Aporophyla > Aporophyla lueneburgensis. The sequence continues at coordinate 5,613,645 of OW028737.1, forward strand.
GTCTTGTTATTCATTTTTCTTCCAAGTATATTTATTCACTAACCAAGGCAATATTCTATTCTTGCAATGAGAAAGCAACGTTTTCTTTGCATAAGTAAGTAATTTTTTTTAAGTCTAGAATCTTAAATTTCTCAAATTTAGAATGTACGCTTCGAAGTTACGCTTCGCATACACCGATTACTCCTCAGAGTATGAGGGGTAATACTCTTATTATCTCATAACAAGAATATATTTATTGGACAAGAAATTTCATTGTTTCTGATCAAGAATATATCTATTGGTCAAGAATTTCCGTGATTCATATATGGGGAAAACAATAAATGGTTGTATCAAAACACCACTATTCTCAATGCTAGTAAATAAATAGTTAAGTCAAGATATTTGTCTTCCTTCTACAATTTACATACTTGTGATTAAACAATATATTTGAGAATAATGCTTTTCTCAGTTGAACACTTTGTCAAACAGATCACGGCGTTTTCTTACAAGAAAATAAATTCTCAGTATGAAAAATAAATGACTTGTAAGAAGAATGGTATTTATGTAGGTATGCTACGGCACATTTCAGTGAAGCAGCTTTTACTCTTGCATCAATTAATTATATTTTCACACTGAGAACAATTTATCTATAGTGAAGAATACCAACAATCTTAGATACTAGTTGATACTCTTCAGTGAAGAAGTTTTAGCTACTAGTTCAATAACAATAAGTTATTCTCTGAAGATCACGTTGTTTTAAAAATATAGTCTAATGTTCTTAGTTCAATAATCATGCGTTTTTAGTGAAGAAGTTTTATTTCTTAGTTTAATAATATTATCGAATTTAAACGGAGATCACATTTTCTAGAAAGAATAATATCAATGTTCTTAGTTTTATATTTATGCGTATTTCAGTGAAGAAGCCCAGTTCTTAATTCCAAAACAATAAGCAATTGAGACGGAGATCAGATTGTCTCCAACCAATAATGTTACTATTGTTGATTTAAGAACGTGCAGGTACTTAACTGAAAAAGTTTTAGTTTTTGATCTAATTAATTGCATGTTTTCTTTCGGAGATTAGAAATCTCTTAGCTCAATAATAGTGTATTTCTCTGCAAGGAATCTCAGTTCTTGGTTCAATGCATGTCATGTTTCATACGGAGATCAGATTGTTTCCTACGAATAATGTAATTATTATTGATCTAAAAACCCTGTACTTCAGTAAAGAAGTTTTCGTTCTTGATCTAATTCATTAAATGTTTCATTCATAGATTAGAAATCTCTTAGCTCAATAATAGTGTATTTCACTGCAAGAAATCTCAGTTCTTGGTTCAATGCATGTCATGTTTCATACGGAGATCAGATTGTTTCCTACGAATAATGTAATTATTATTGATCTAAAAACCCTGTACTTCAGTAAAGAAGTTTTCGTTCTTGATCTAATTCATTAAATGTTTCATTCAGAGATTAGAAATCTCTTAGCTCAATAATAGTGTATTTCTCTGCAAGAAATCTCAGTTCTTGGTTCAATGCATGTCATGTTTCATACGGAGATCAGATTGTTTCCTACGAATAATGTAATTATTATTGATCTAAAAACCCTGTTCTTCAGTAAAGAAGTTTTAGTTCTCGATCTAATTCATTGCATGTTTTATACGGAGATCAGAAATCTCTTGGCTCAATAAAAAAGTATTTTACTGTAAGAATTTTCAGTTCTTGATTCAAATCATGGCATGTTTCATATGAAGTTCAGATTGTCTTATTTGAAGAATTACAATAGTTTTGGTTCAATGGTTAATATGCGTTTCAGTAAATATTTTTCAGTTCATCGTTCGATTTATTCAAGCAAAATTTTAATAAGAATGTAATTAAACAAAATGTTGACACAAATATTTCGTACAAAAAGTTGGTACTTAAGTAAATAAAAATGAACAAATTTTTTTTTCGAGCTAGTGACAAAAAGTATTTGTTTAGTCACATTCTGACTAAACTTTAGCTTGAATAAATCGAACGATGAACTGAAAAATATAATATTTACTGAAACGCATCTTAACCATTGAACCAAGACTATATTGTAAATTCAAATTCAAATAAGACAATTTTAACTCCGTATATAACAAAGCTCTTGAATCTGTACATAGAACTGAAACAGCTTCACTAAAATACCATGATTATTGAGTACCATTTGAAACATGAAATGAACAAGAAAAAGCACTAAAACTCACAGAATTTCGAGCCTGATGACCGTCACATCTTTCAATCTGATCTCCGCGTGCCATTGCATGCCTGAAAATAGATGTAGATAAATGAGTGAGAGGTACTCAAATTAATAATAGATAAAATAATACAATGGATTGAATTTTATGAAATCATTTATTAAAAAATAAACTTCCTAAAACAACAGTATTGATAATTTTATATATATTCCAGGTATTAATCATATTACCTAATAATATTATTACTGTGAATATTACATAAGGGCTATCGCAAACTATTGCTTACTGTGCAGCGAGTGCAGCTAAGCTAAGCTTAGCTGCACTCGTGAGAAGTATAGATTAGCGCCGTCATTTAAGATTTGTTTCTTTATTGGACCTATACCATCAGATTCTTATAACCAGTAATACCTAGTAATTCAATAATTATCATCTTAAATATAATACTTAACATCTTGATATTATCGAATATTCCCGTTGAGTAACACATTGTCGTCAACACGGTTGACGATGGGGAAAGTCCCATTCGTTCTGTGTTGACGAACGGACAAATTTTTGTAATTTTTCGACTATTCCCGATCAGTCCATCGGGAAAAAAAGTTCGTTCGTTCAGTGTGTAATGCTTAGTCCAAGAGTCAAGGTTTAGAAAAGTGGAGTTCAATTAAAGACGACACGGATTTTTTAAATGTTTTAATTATGACATTCAAAGTAATAAATTAACATCAAATTAAAAAATACTCGTTTTTTGCTTTACAATCAGCGTACTTAATAGGAATTTTGCAATACTGAAAATCAAATATTTTACTAATAAACCCATTTTTTTTAAAGTACTTTCTATTTTCTATCTAATTTAGAATAATTAAACAAAGTTTACTCTACAATATAATATTTAGTATTACAGGTAATCTAATCATCAAATTTACAAATTTGTATTTATTTGATTTCATAAAAAAGTACACTCACTGATTGTAAAGCAAAAAATAAGATTTTTTTTAATGTAATTTATTGCTTTGAACTCGTAATTAAGCATTTTAAAAATCCGTGTCGTCTTTAATTGAACTCCACTTTTCTAAACCTTGACTCTTGGACTAAGCATTACACACTGAACGAACGAACTTTTTCTTCCCGATGGACTGATCGGCAATAGTCGAAAAATTGCGAAGAATAGTCCCGTTCGTCAACACTGAACGAATGGGACTTTTTTTTCCGATCGTCAACAGTGTTGACGAAAAGGTGTTACTCAACGGGAATATTCGGATAATATCGCTTTATCATGATCATTCTTAATCTTAAGGCGCTGACAACCCGCCTACTATCACATTTTTATAGTCATACAAAATATTTGTGGATTCCTATCATTATCATCTGAAATAGCCATAATTAATCATAATATTAATCATAATATTTTAAAGTTATTTGACAACCATCAAATAACTTCTCGCTCGTACATTTCAACACGCTCGAATATTTTGTGTACTTATATTATATTGCAAACAGTTAAGCAACAAAAAAAATATTTTAATCCAAACAAGTTTGCCTTACTGGTTTTCATACTTTTGCAAACATTTTGGAAGGAAAATTTGTTTGGATCAAAATTATGTTTTTGCTCAATCGTGTGCACACAACATGGCTAATTGCGATTTTTCATAGTGTTACAGTGTAAACAAAGTGATTTTATATCTTTCAAAATATGCGAACGAGAAGGCATCAATGGTATTAATTATAATTATTTATATTATGAGCACCAATAAACATAGCTCACTCATAAGTGAGTTTTACTTTATTATAACCCACCCAATAAAGAAACGAAACTTAATTCGTTTCTTTATTGGTGCAGGTTATTATTATACCATCAGATTATTATACAAAAATTGGTTGGTAAATGTTCACCCCTGAATATTATTTACACATAGTAAGCTTTAGCTATAACCCACTTCAATAAAAAAAAACAATCTGGAATGGCAGCGTAAATCATTGCCTCTCACATAATACACTATTGCTGACACAGTACTTTTGAGAAGTATACCTATAGATTAACGCCGCCATATAAGATTCGTTGCTTTATTGGCGCGGGTTACATACCATCAGATTCTTATAAAAATATTAATTCACTCTTCAAAATTGTAACAAACAGCTATTCTCGTTAATCTCTACACAAGATACAATACGCCCGGCGGATCTTGGGAGGTCTGAAGTTAGCCATTTTGCGAACCTTCCATCAGTCATTGGCCATTTTCGAACAAATGACTCACTTCAGAACCGCCAAGATCCGCCGGCCGTATTGTAAGTACCATTTGTATTGTTACTAATCATTAATAATGAATCAACTTCTCAAATCAACATACTGATTTATACCTATTTTATGAATTATATTCGGTGTTGTGCTATAGCAATCGTGTAAAGAAATAATTTCAAAACTACTTGTACAATTGACCAAATACGTCATGTAATGAGGAGAATAATTAATTGTTTTAAGAACTTTACACTTAAAGTAAATTTTACTTTTATCAGATTCGTTAGATAACACTTGTTCAATTTTCAAAAATAATGGTAGATCTTGGTGATACCTATACAAGATAACATTTTTATCACAATATGTTATACCATTAATCTCTATAAAACCAACACAATTATAAACATCACCATCAATTGCTGTCATATTATTTCCTTTTAATATTTTTCCGTGTAAATAGCGATCAGTAAGTCCAGTGTTAACAAGTAATTTATGACTATTCGTCAATTGATGTCTTGTAGCAAGTGTTAGTGGCAAGTTTTTACGGCTAGCTATAGATTGTGCTATTTTTTTCAACTCTTTGTGCTTAGCCTCAAATTTAAAGGCACTTATTAATATTGGTGGACCAACTTTTTGTATTATTCTTGGGTAATGTAGGAGAAAATGATGTTTCGGTTTTAATGTACAGTTAAATAATTGAATTAAATTTTCCAAGTAAGCTTCAATTGAAGTTTTCAAATAGTCAATCAAGTGTGAAGTGAAAATCTGAGATGTTAATATCTCTGTAATTTCTAACAGAGTTAAATATTGTTTCCATACTGGATCATGCTCCGCAATTAAGTCACCAATTATGTACCTAAAATTACGAACAAGACACAACATCTCAGAAGCCGAAAACATTATTTTGCCGTTTAGCAAGTTTTGTTTTGTGACAGGTGGAGGACAATTTTTTTCAGACTTTAAATAAGTATAGTATTTTATTCTTGAATTTAAGTTGTCCAAATCAAAAATATTGTTGTCAATAAAATGTTTGATTATTAAGCACATGTCATAACGGTGTATGCCCTCACACAAATCGTGCATAACATCGCACGTGAAATTGTTGTAAACATGGAAATAATTTAAATCATGCCATATGCATTTTTCTTTAACGCCAATTTTGTTAGTATAATGTGCATTATATTCTTCCTTTTTGCGAATGTATTCAGATCGTTCTTTGGTATCAGTTTTTGTTTGCTCTTTTTGTACTGTGCAAAATCTACAAAAATTATTGGAAGAAAAACTTTCGTGAAAACCTAAAATTGAATGAATCCCTAAATTGTCTCCTGAAATATTGGCTATACAAAAAGTAACAGATATACTAGATTTCTTAGATTTTACGTTTATCCCTTCCTCCTGTAAAAACTTTAATTCTTTAAGTAATGGTCTGAAAACAGGTTCATTACCAAAAGTGTTTCTATCTTGTGTATAAAACAAAAGAACTGGTAAGACATTATCTAAACGACTGCAGAACTGTGGTGGTATTGTAGATATACTTACATATACAGCACCTATTTTCTGATTGCCAGCGTGACTGCCTAGTGGATTGCCAGATTCAAAATCGTCATAATACACTGTCAAAGGTAAAATGGTTTCGTGATTACATTTTTCTTTTGTATCTTGCCAAGATGTGCCATTTATTATGTTTCTAAGGACACCTGTCTCTTCGCTTACTTTTTTCTGGTAGTTAATTATACTTTCTAATGTATTTGCTGCTTCAAGGAACTCCTTAAGAGTTTCACGCAAAGGTATAAAATAAGAAAATCTATTTTTGATTACCATTTCAATAGTGTTATTCCTACGATTACTATCTTCGGAAACACCAATGGATTTTTTAATAGGTTTGACATACGATCTTAATTGTTTAAAATGTTCCATTCTTTTATAATCGGTATTGATGTTTTTAAACGAATCTTGAAGTATTGATAACATCAGCAAACTATCATTATTCAAATCATTCTTTGACATTTTTAGGGATTGTCTAATAATGTTAAACGGCTCCGATATAAACAGCTCAGACACAATTTCAATTATATTTTGGATGACACTTCTTGGCAAATTGGACATGTTATATAATTTTGCAATAAATGTAAGTAACGCATTATCGACTTCTATTTGATAATCAGATAAATTTGAGGTTTCATTTCTAGTATTATTATTCAATTTAGGGGCTTCAGTCAAAGGTGTTAATTCAGACGTTGAACCGGAATTACAGTTTGCTTTACCACTAACATCAAATACATTGGCATCTGAGATGAGATTGCTACTTGAGGTTCCATGATAATGAGTTAAATGCTTCTTTAAATCACTCTTAGAGTGATATAACCTGGCACAATTTTCTTCAGGACATTTAAAATAATTGACAATATTATGCGCGTAACGCAAATGCACAAAGTATTGCTGAAAATCTTGATATTCGTTGCGACATTCAAGGCACTTCATCGTGCAACTATTTATAGTACAGTATTTCAACAAGATTAAACAACAATTTTGTTTACATTTTCGCAAGCGACAACAAATCTGCGATGTATGGTACTATCTTATCATACTTTGTTTCTATTTGATAGACACAACGCTGAATCAGCACGTATAAATGCGCAGCAGCTGCTGGATACGTGGCGTGAAGCGCATGGTATGATTTGAACAATGTGTCAAAAGCTTTCATTGGCGAGGTAAACTTCCACATAACCTTGTCTATTACCAAATAATAGTTATCGTTACCATCATCGCCAGCACCACATTTAATTAGGTACGGTTGAACACTTTGCTTGCTGCGTAGAGCCTTTTCTTTTACTTCATCAATTTTCGTTTGTATATCTCCAGGATTCTGAAAACAATAGCAAACATATAAAAATTGCAAAACTGACAAAGCACGCGTGTTTACTACTAATATAATAAATGGGAAAGCTTGTGATTGAAAGAATATGTTTGTTCCCACTTATCTCCGAAAAGGTAAAACGGATTTTGATGAAATTTGGTATGAATGTAAATTATACCCTGGATAACAGATGTTATTTTTTATCCAGGAAAAAATCAAAACATAAATTACGTAACCGCGAGGTATAGAATTATTAACTACCATACCATTCAACTAAATAAAATAGTACCCCAATATATTTACCTGGACGTCAATTATGAAGTTTTCGACGCATTCTAATGTGGAAAATTTTCTACGCTTGTTCAGTCTTCCTCTCGGGGGAATCAGGTAAGACAAAAGTTTTATTTGATCTGCCACTTTTAGATCTGAAATGTATAAAACAAGTGATTACCATGTAGTAAGTACCTTAAAGTAAGTACCATGCGAGCGGAGCCACGGGCGGATGCTAGTAACGTAAATAATTTAAATAAGAATACTTCTTAGTCGATGCCCTATAAAACTCAGGGTCAGAAAAACACCGTGGAACTTCGGGAGTGCCGACAGAAGTCCAAACAAACCCCCCTCCCCCCCAAGTTTGTCGATCTTTGCCTAACAGGTGGCGGTGACGCTGACGGTAAACCTAATAAATGAAAATTAAACTGTTTATTACTATCATCAGGCTGCTCTTGAATACTTTCATATAAAGTCATCAATGTGTCATCTTTTGATTCACCAAATTTGAGGCTGATGATTTTATTAATAAACCATTTCCAATTCCTGAAAAAGTATGTTGATCTTTCAGGATACAGTCTTTCAAAATCCAGGTTTATCTAGAAACAAAAATTGGTTATCTGTAAACATTTATAATTTTAGTGAAAAGTATTTCGGCTGTCCCAAATCAAAACACAGTAAGGGACTTCGAACAAATTTTACAGGAGGGCAAAAAAACCTGATTTTCTAATGCCTTACCAAACTATGACTCTACAGCTTTATATGATTATTGGAGATGGTAGATAAGATTACTGTCTACAATTTTGCATATTAAAACTTTACGAATATAATTTGATGCACGTTTTATAACACTTACTAACTTTGAAATGGGATCCAACACTAATTATTGCCCATGGAAACAAAACCAAAACACAGTATGAGATGTTACTAGGTTTTTGAAATTGTAACCAATACTCATTATAGATTATGGAGACCAAACCAAAACACAGTAAGTAATGTATAACAAGGTTTTGATTTTTATTGAAAACTTTTAGTTATGAACTTATGACAGTAGTTATAATAAAGAAAATGAGAAAATAAATATTCTAAGTTGGTATCTAAAAACGATTGCAGTAAAACACATTAACGAGAATTAACCATGTTTATTCTTCTAAGTCTTAGAAGGTGAAGTAATTTAATGTGAAAAGTTCCAAATTACAGTAGAAAACGAGGAATTAATAACAAAAACAAATAAACTCAAAGTACGACGACAAAAATTAGTGTGTGTGTGTATCTGTATATACACCCAAGATATTTCATTCGTTTACTAAGTCCGGAGACCTGTCATTAACTGGTAAGTCTTGCCAAAATTTCTTTCTAGACTCGGGCATCATTTTTACCAGCTCTTTAATTATTTCCTCCTTTTTGGATGATTTAATGCCACGAGGTTCGTTCCTGGAAGCGGGCCACACTGAAGGGTCAAATTTTTTTATCATAAAGTCCAAAGGAACGAACGGCTCATTGAAAGATGTTTTATACAACATCTGACGCATACCTCGAACGAATTTGACCTGAACGATTGAATTCAACTGAAAATTCTTTAAAGGGTCGCTATTAGATCGCGGTTCTCTTTTCTTTTTCGGCCAATCGTGGTAATTTTGGGGCTCTACAATCCTTATTTTCGTTCGAGCTTGACGGATTAAACTTTTCAAGTCCTCAAAATCAAACACTGCTTGATTGCGGTGCATCTTTTTTTCTATGTTTCCATGAACTGAGTCTGCGCTCATGTGGGTATGTCCTTTAGTAAGGTAGCTTATTGTTACATTTTCAATTTCGTTCTGGCAACTATTCAAAATAATTACCAAAGCGGTATAAAGATACCAGTTTTTATTTTGGGCAGTACAATTGTCTGCCCATAAATGAAAATTCTTTACGTTTCTTTCTGAATCAAGAAATGCCCATATTGCATCAATTATGTTATGAGCTTCCCGTCCGGCTATAGCTTCGTGCCATAGAACACAAACAGCTTCATCCTTACTCTTTGGCTGAATCGGAGCAAACGTCAAATTGAACGTGATCAATCTACTCACAAAATGTGATTCTTTGATGTTCGGCATTTCAGGTAACAGAATAACTTTTTGTAAGTCCATTGAGTAGTATTTAGTATGAATAGAGTTACTGAGTTGGGATTCTGATTTGTACATATTGATGGCAGATTCAGCTTTAATTTTGTGCTCATTATAAGAGTCGTTTTCCGTAGCCGTACCATCACTATTCTTATGCATTTCACACTCTACGCACGTGTCACTTTTGGGCATGAAAAGTGAAACTTTCATATCTTTCAATGTTTTTCTGTATGTTTCGGTACTACAATCAGAATCGGGATACTTAGCGCGAAAGTCCGTATACATATGTGTGATCGTCAAATGGCGTGGTAGGTAGCGAGTGATCGGTGCATTATGTCTTCTGTAATGACTCTGAATTGGATGGTAGCTCATTATATGCTCCTGGATGGGTTGTCTTTGAACCACTTTTCTTCTACCGCCTCTTTTTTCATCTAAAACTAATGCGCCAGTCTTCGTAGCTTTACTCAATTCCGTTATCACCGAATCATTCGTATATCCAAGTGTATTTAGAAGGAATTGTCGACAAACTGGTTGATATGTTTGATTACCGTCGATCATTTTGGGAAGAGCGTAGTATCGAGATTCAGTTTTGAGGTAGACATTAGAATCTTGGTTGGTCTTACGTCTTTTTACTAAACGAATTGTGACACATTTATTCAAAAATGGGCGTCTGGATTTACATGGCAAATCCCAGTAATTATTCCAAATATTATGGCGTTCCTCAGGTGTGAATTTCATACATTCTCGTGTACACTTGCAATCTGTAGTAATCATTGGGTGTTTTAGTTTTTGCTTATTGTTATTGTTTGTTATTATGTTTAATGGAATGGGATTTAATACGTTTTGTTCTGTCGGATACGTTGTTTCCTCGATTGTCAGGTAATCTATATCCGGATTGTAATCATCAGCAGAAATGACAGGTCCTGGATAAGCGGCTATAAAATTAAATGCCTTCGGAGGTGAAGTTGAACATGGAGAAAATGAAGTTTTGGGAGGAACGTTTTCTTTGGAAATTCGTGCAAAGTTTTCTTGAGTCATTAAACATTTTCGGATATTCATACAGCTTTCTTCGTCGGAGGAATCTGAATTAGATATTATATCAGGACTAAAATTGGGATCAACAACCGAGTCGTCACAACTTTCTTCGAGGTCAGATAGAGTAATTAAATCATTTGAGTCTGTCTGCCTCTGCATCTGATATGCTTCTTCACCTTTACTGGTGCCTTCACCCAAACTGAAAGAAATAAGAAAAAACCATGCAAAGTTCAAAGGGCATTCATGTAAAAAATTACCTTACTCCCACTCGTGCAAAATTTATCTCAACCCATCCCCAAGCATTGAAGTTATATATGAAATAGGTATATACTTGTAAAAAATAGAACATAATATTTGGTTAGACCGCCTTTTTTTTTGGATGGGAAATCATCAAATGACTTCTCCCGGAGCGGGAGGGCATGTCAGACTTTTACTGACTAAAACCCACCCGTGTTCCTTCAATTGCCCATGTGCCAGGGTCACGGTATCTCTTTCGAACAATCACGCGACCCCAGCAGATTAGACCGCCTTCACATTAGTTCGCGAGCAGCGCAGCTGCAGCGCCGCAGTAGCAGCACGACAGTCACGCTGTTCACAGGCGATAAACTTCTATATTATTAAAGACACTCCACCCTAATCTAAGTAAGTCACGCGGCTGTATTTGTAATGAAAAGGCATCCGCTGGTGTCGCGTGGCTGCCGTGCTGCTGCGGCTCTGCTTGCGACGTAATGTGGAGACGCTCATAGAAGTTTTAACGCAAATAAAACACTTCTAAAGGCATATTTACGTTAATGAAGAAAACCAAACTAACACTGAATTAATTTTAATATGCATGCATGTGTACAAATATTCAAAGTTAATAGTATTGTATTTGATGAGTACCTACTAACCTGTTATTATTCTCTCCTTCCGAACTTAAAATCAAATCATCAGCGTTCTCTTTGAGAGCAGCCTCTAGGATTCTTTTGCTTCTACTCATTTTGCTGTAATAAACACTTAAAATCGTTCAAAACTAAACACGACTAAATACACAAGCGGAGCGTGCGCAGACATCAAAATCACGTTCACTCTAATGCTGTGATGGCTACGTACTGGCGATCGGCGCGACGCTATAAATGAAGTCACGCGACGCCCCGCCCCTCTCCCGAAAAGACAGCGACAATTTGACATTTTCTCACTAATTTAAACCTTAATTCCTGGAGATAGAAACTCCGACGGGTGTGTGCTATACTGTGTAATTTTAAGATTTTATGGTCTTTTAGGCATGTTAATTCCCAAATCAAAAACCTAGCAAGTGGAAATTCCCAATCCAAAACACAGTAAATACATGTGCCTTACTGTGTTTTGACCTGGTTATCAGCTCTTACTAGGTTTTTGATTTTGTTTTTGCGGTTTAGTCTGTGCACTTACTAGGTTTTATGGTATCGCTATCTTGAGAATGGAGGCCTTTATTGAAAAAAGGGTTTTTGCATATTGTGGGCATTTACTGTGTTTAAAGCGTGGTGTGAAAATTTTGATTTCGACAAAAATGTCCCTTACTGTGTTTTGATTTGGGACAGCCGATTTGGCGTGCTGGTGTTGGACCAATCTAGTTAAAGCCAACATAAGCAAATAGATATTTGTTGGCAATCCACACAATACTATCTTAGCCCTAAATTCCGTAAATGTAGATTCAAATTGGTTAGTGAACAGTGTAACATCGAATAATAAACAATAATGAAAATGTGAATCTAAAAATAAATAAACAACTATTTTTGTAAATACATAACTTCTTTTATTTTATTTATCAACAAAACCAAAGCTGTACAAAATGTATCTTATAACTACAACTTTAGGCTAATAATGGTTTTAAAAACTGTTAAGAAAATTAAAAAAAAAAATTGTGAACGAAAATAAACTTTTTGTATTTGTACAAAAAAAAAAACCGGCCAAGTGCGAGTCGGACTCGCGCATGAAGGGTTCCGTACCATCTATAAAAACGGCAAAAAAAAAAGTATTTTGTATGGGAGCCCCCCTTAAATATTTGTTTTAATTTAATTATTTATTTTTAAAGTGAATATATAATTAAATATTCTGTGAATATTTCAAGCGTCTACTCTACCTGTTGCCGTTATCAATATAGAGCAAAAAGGAGCAAAAAAATCACGTTTGTTGTATGGGAGCCCCCTTAAATATTGATTTTATTCTGTTTTTTAGTATTTGTTGTTATAGCGGCAACAGAAATACATCATCTGTGAAAATTTCAACTGTCTAACTATCACGATTCATGAGATAGAGCCTGGTGACAGACGGACAGACAGACAGACGGCGGAGCCTTAGTAATAGGGTTCCCGTTTTACCCTTTGGGTACGGAACCCTAAAAAACTTACCAAACTATCACTCCTTGAATCATTTAAAATGTTCCACTCATCAATAAAATCCGAAATGTTGTTGTTGGTACTACACTGTCTCACTTTGAATGTTTCGTTCCAACGTTCAATGATTTCACTCCATGGCTCATTGTTATTCTTAAGAAAAAATATTTGGTCTGTGTGATCTTCTGTAATTATAAAAATGTTATGTTAGCCAATACGTAAGACAGATATAGATAAATTGCTTGTAGGTATTACTAATACAAACTACCTGGGGCCCAAGTCTGCTATTTTTATAAATTCAGTGTAAAACCCATTAGTAGAAATGTCATTCATTTGTCATTATGTACAAGATTACCAATATATGCAATGTCTTTCAATGTAGTGTCAGTGGCCGACCATTGGAAAGTCATAATAACGCCATTATAATAGTAGATTACCAAACTTGTCAAAATCAACAATTATGAAATCAATGATCGACCATTCTGACGCTATCGTAATAGCAGACTTGAGGCCCTGACAGGGTGCTACTACTTACCCTATAATTTATGATCCACAAAGTACCTACTTAGTAAGTACCTAACTACCGACTACATAATAAGTAGATATTATAAGATGGAAAAAATAGCCTCACAAATTTAATCCCCAGGTTAGGATATCCTCTCAGATCTCTTAATGCCAAGTCCCCGCTTGATATTCTTTGAGAATGTCTAAGGGGTGGTCAGGTATATTCAAATATTACATTTGGCATATTTTTTTGGTAAGGTACGAGTACCCACCATTTGCAGCGGTTGGTTTGGTATTCCATACATGTCAGGTTGCAAGCCCATCGCTACTGCTAAAATACTAAAGTTCGAGAGCACTGGTATTGCGCACGCATTTTTTTAATAAAAAAATCCGTTGGTGCACCACCAGATTCAAACCCACCACCTTAGGACCAGAAGGTGAGGTCGCCCCCACTAGACCACCGGTGCTCATTATAGATGAACATAATGCAAACAAATCTACTGAACAGTGTCTAAATCTACAAAAATATATCATACAGAAGACTGATATCTATGCGACTGTCTGTCTCTTGGCCCAATGTGTACAGCCAGCATAAAGATTTTGCAAAAATTTACCATCTCAAGTATATAGACAAGTAACTACTCTAGCTACTATTTATGTAGGTCAAGTAATCATTTAAAACCTTTCAACTCCTCATATTTTTTTGTTTTATTAGGAATGACATTCTCTTCTGATGTTGAATTTTTTCTCTTTTCACCAGACTTATACAGGGTATTCCGAATTTTATCGACCAGCTTGCCCTTAGCAAATGAAGGTTTACCGGATATGGACTGTCTTTTTTTAATTGGTGGTACAAAGTATGTGCCAGTGTTTTCACATGGAAATAAAGCTATTATTTTCGCAGTTAAAATGTTGTACTCTTCATATGTTATTTTACTGAAATAGGTAAAAATAAATCTAACTATAAGGGTTCCTTGTTGGACTTTGGAATCCTAAGAACAATACAAAAATGAAGTTGTTGAATGCTAGCTGACCTGCAACGCACGAAGCGTTGCAGGTCAGCTAGCATAAAACATAGTATTATCATCATCAGCTAGTGAACACATACTGCCTTCCCGTTTATCAAAAATGCCACAATAAATGATCTTTAGACCCTATCCATCCACAAGGTCTATCAAGAGAAGGGAAATGCTTTTATTGCATCCCCTAGTTTGTGCTCAAAGAACCACATGAAATTATAGTGAGAACATGAATTAATGAGTATGTACTGGTAGGTACTTACTAATTTACGACATGTGTGAAGAGATGTCTAACAATTATATCAGTGAGTTGATTTCGGTGCTTGTTTGTCAGGGTACTGCTTGCAGTGTAATAATTTAATATGCTCTTGCCACATGGTGTTACTGTTAGAAGCGTCTTGAGGTCAAAATCAGGGAAATTTGGTCGGACATAAATATCGCCTGTAAGTATATCTTGCAAGTCTTCCAGGTCTTCGTTGTCCGTGAATAGATTAGAAGCAGTGATGCTGCTATTTGTTACTGTATTAGTCTGAAAACATTTAAGTAATTATTATAAGAAAACCAGATTTGCCTGTAGATCAGCCTTGATGTTTTAAATCTTCCTGTTTAGGTACTTAATTTGTTACAAAAAAAAAACAAGAAAAAGCAAAGCTGGCCGACCAACTGACAAAATACCCCTCGACCGAAATAATAATTATTATCATTATAAACAGAATATTCAATAGGTAGGTAGGAAACTTACTATGCTGGTCGCTACTAAATACTCATCAATTTTTTTTTTTAGTTCTATTCTTAGTCCAATCTTTGGGCACAGTTCTTTCAGGATATTGTCATTGATTTCCTTTAATTGATCCACAGTTACATCATTTTCTAAAACAATAATTTCCATAATCACTAGATAAGTTTAAACAAATTACTAATTACCTTAATTTTATAACATTTGAACAAGCCCTGATGCTGATGTATCATAATATACCAGCTGTTAAGCAGTCTAAAGTTCATTAACACATTAAAATTGTATATAAATGAATTTATGACACTATGTTATAATTTTCAACTTTGCACATTTTTTTTAAATAGTAATATTATTAGTACAGTAGAGTACTCACTTCATGGCCTTTTCTTGACAAAATGTTTATCTAAATATTCACCTACCGTTGAAATTTGTAATTATATCCTGTGGGATATTCCATTCCTTAAGAAGCAACTCCATTATTAACCTCTATAGGATATTATAGATAGTTATGCTGAAATACAGGTTTTGATTTAAATCTGCAAATAGACAGAACATAAATTACCTAGTGATTATTCTAGTACTCAAAGCTATATAAAAAAACAGCCAGGTAGGATAAACATTCAGCAGATTTAGCTTTGCAGATAAGGTAGGTACCTATATTACAGTATCAAGAACCTCATGCTCATTAAGGTAGGTAGTGATTACATATTTCCATCACCCAAAGACATAACGTGAAAGGCAGTCCAGCAACCTTTTCCACCATGTTTTGTGAAGTTCACCGAGCTAAGACACCTCTGATTCTTATCTACCAGCTTGCCGCAAAGATTTGAAGCTGAATGATTGGAATCAGAAGATGCCTATGCTCGGTGAACTTCACCAAACTTGGCGGTCAGGCGGCTGGTGGTATTTTCACCAGCTAGATACCTACATCTACCGGCCGGGTCTGCCTAGATTCGGGACGTAAAAAGCAGCTTCGTAGCACGGTGTGAGAAGAGAATACCGAGAATGCGGTTGCGTGTTACCGGTAAATGTGAATATTGAAGCGCAAAGCATTTTTTTGAGCAGAATTCGTAAGAGCAAGGTTACACGTTCAGTTTGGCGCCATTGTGGTCAGAATGATCGGAGAATCATCGTGTAACCCACGGATTGACAGATTGATGGCGCGGCGGGACGGGACGGCGACGCGACGCTGAGCAGTTGTAATGTACTAGATGCCATAGACGTCTAGTACATTACAACTGCTCAGCGTCACGTCGCCGTCCCGTCCCGCCGCGCCGCGCCCGCTGTGTGCAGAGACTCTACCGCTTCGCTTGTCTACCTACTACCCCTACCAGCCTATCATTTCACAAGTGAATCCATAATCGAACCGACTATGTAGGTAAAACCAGTTAAAAGATGATTTTTGCTCACAACATGGCGCCTAGCCGGTAGCTGGCCCCGGTGCCATGTCATTCATCGTGTCTCAGTCATCTTTAAAATGCAATAACTTAATTAGATCTACTTATAATCCAATTAAACACTTACCTTAGCACACACAACAACGCAAAAGAATAACCACGAACTGACACTTGCAGAAAACGTAATGCGATATTGTGATTATTTGTGATGCACTGCGGGTCTGTGCGGGGAGTGCGTGTACGTCAGTGCGCCGGCAGTTGACTGTCTTGTCTTGATTCTCTAGTATTATTACTGTACTCTGTGGTCTTGATGTTGATTGACTGACTGAGTTGAGCCGGTCGGTCGACAGCGAGCGAGACGCGAGTCGCGAGCGCATGATTGTTGCCAGATAGCTTTCTCGCGTTTCCCCCCAAAACTCCGTACATTTTTCTGACTTAAGACCAGCGTCTTAACAAGAGCCAAATAGGCTTTTTAAACGTATTTTTTAACCATATTTATACAGTTTATGGCACCGAAAAAATATAATGTTATCATTTTACGCTTCTGACCACGTCTTTGTCCATGTGGGCTAAGAAAATAGTAAATAGTCTTGTTTTTTCTGGACTATTTTAACATGTTCTCGTCAGAGCGTGAGATGAAAGCAAGTATTATTCAGAATTGAACTGATTTAGAAACTATGACTAGGATTTAGACTAGGAATATAAAATTATTATACTTTCGAACTATGAAAGTTCTAAGTATGCAATTATGTAGGTAATAAAATATGTATGGTAATATCGCTTAGGTACTTGTTACTCTGGAAGTATAGCACCTATTTTATTAGCATAATCTATAGAATACTTAGAGTAGAACCCATTTCCTACTCGGTAGTGCAAAATATGTCGCTGGCGTAAATCGCCAAAGTTTATGTGCTTTATGTGGTCTGTCTGAGCATCTAATTTAAACAAATGTATCAAACTTCGTGAATGTGAACTTCGTGTTTGTTTTTCCACGTAGGAATTACTTGAAAACTAGAAATTAGTTTGTACTTACTTAATAATTTATTTTTGTAATGGTTTTAGTATGTAAATACATACTAAGACCATTACAAAAATAAATCCAGTAAGTTCTCCAAATTGTTTTCAGCATCAGCAAATTAGCATTTAAGTTCAGTATAACCAAACGGAACGCATGGCTTGTGTACCTACTTTATTTTATATCTTTGTGACTATAAAAACAGATTGACTTTTAAACATTACTCCCAAAAAATGGGGAATTAATTTTTGAAATTGCAACACTTGTTTTTCTTAACTGTGGATGGGTGTAACGTAGGTACCACATTTTTTCAAGAAACACGATTTTGATTTAAAAATAACGTTTCTTGAATGACTGAATAATAATAAAAGTAGCGAATTTTTCAAGAAACACGAATTTGATTTAAGAATAACGTTTCTTGGATGACTAAATAATAATAAAAGTAGCAAATTTTTCAAGAACGTTTATTTGATGACTGTTAATTATAAGTATTTTATGAGTCGATAACTTTCAAGAAACATGATTTATGTGTCTATTTTTTTTTAATATTGCTCGTTTAATAGTAGGTACCTATCTATTTATAGGATAATTTTGAATAGGTATTTCCTTTTTATTAAGTGTTTTGTGTCTCCGTATATAATAAATAATACAAACCTACGCTTACTGACGATGGCCTTTTGACCTAGGTACCTACATAGTACCTATTAATCCTTCTATTATTGGTAGATAAAAAAATCTATATTCTCTACACTAATACTTACTAATAATAAAGGTGAAGAGTTTGTTTTGTTTTTTGTTTGTTTGAATGCGCTAATCTCTGGAACTACCAGTCGGATATGAAAAATTCTTTTTGCATTTGATAGCCCAACTCTTGAGGAAGGTTTTAAGCTATTTAACATCACGCTAGGACCCTTAGGAGCCGAGCAGAAAAAAAAGTCCGAAATAACGCTACGTGAAATCGAAGTAGTAGCGTGGGCAGGCGCTGCGATGCGATGGAGTGAGTCTGGGGGACAAGAAATTTGACGCGGATGAAGTCGCGGGCAGACGCCAGTATTTAAGTAATTTTTTTTTTTTTATAGGTAGGTACAGTATGTTCGGTCATAAACTCATAACTCCGTATAACTCCGACATAGGTCTTAAATAAACTGATTTGCAAAATTATTTTTTTGTTTGAAAAGGTATATTCTCGAGGTGGTCCCATTGTCACCAAGTCAGAATCTGATGACGGGTCCCATGGAAATCTATCTCTACAGCGATTTGGTTATTTTTTTTTTATAGTATTTCGTTAATTTGCTCTTGGAAAGCACCATTTGGTGAATTGGAACTGATGATGAGGACCACAGATGTCCATCGGAATTACTCAACCATTAGTACCTAAGTAGGTACTTATATTTCACGGGTTGTGATTCGATTATATGGTTGCTAAGCAATTTATACTCGTCACAACGCATATAGTGATGGTGACTCCGCCATCAGTTCTTCTGGTTCTTACTAGGAGAACTCCTCAATAATTAACGTCCCTGCATAGGGAAAAGCAAAATTTTGTAAAAGGTGATGAGCAGTTGACGTTAGGCTATTGCAACTTAGATAAATTACAACCTGACCCACAAAAAAGACCCCTGAAAAATAAAGACTTTTACAAAAAAAAAAAACAACCGCTTTCCAAAACAACCATAACAAAGTGAAAAATAACTTTAATTTCGGAAGCCGGTGGCAAAAAAACTAAAATACAGATCCAATGACACCGACTTCCGAATTTAAAGTTATTTTATACTTTTAATTTTTTTTGGAAGTCAGTTGTTTTTTTTTTTTGTAAATGTGTTTTTGTTCATTTAATTGTTTGTGAAAGTTGTTCGAAGTGGTTAAGTGTTTTAACACGAGGAATTAACACGTTTACTGGTTAGGGTGTACTTGGTATACCTACATTCATATACGGGAGAGGTGCACCCCCCGGATCAAGTAGGTATCCCTCATTATAAGTGATACAAACTATTTACTTACCCAAAAACAAACTTTTCTTAAACCAAACACGTATTTTCTTACTAAAAAACGATAGTTTATCTTATTTTGAAACAATTAAGATTCTTTGTTCAACACCATGACTTATTAACACAAAACAAAAATGTCTTGTTTGAAAACATTGGACGAACTTTGCTTGAATACCTAATTTAATTCTTACGTCAATGCTACTATTTACTTACCAAAAAAAAACTTTTCTAAAACCAAACACGCATTTTCTTACTAAAAAACGTTAGTATTTCTTATTTTGAAACAATTTAGTTTCCTAGTTCAACACCATAACTTATTACCACAAAACAAAAATGTCTTGTTTGAAAACATTTGACTAACTTTACTCAAATAATTTAGATTCTTACGTCAATGCTGCTATTTACTTACCCAAAAACATAGTTTTCTTAAACCAAACACGTATTTTCTTACTAAAAAACGTTAGTATATCTTATTTTGAAACAATTTAGATTCCTCGTTCAACACCGTAACTCATTAACACAAAACAAAAATGTGTTGTTTGAAAACATTGGACGAACTTTGCTTGAATAATTTAGATTCTTACGTCAATGCTACTATTTACTTACCCGAAAACATACTTTTCTTAAACCAAACACGTATTTTCTTACTAAAAAACGTTAGTTTACTTATTTTGAAACAATTTAGATTCTTTGTTCAACACCATGACTTATTAACACAAAACAAAAATGTCTTGTTTGAAAACATTGGACGAACTTTGCTTGAATACCTAATTTAAATTCTTACGTCAATGCTACTATTTACTTACCAAAAAAAAACTTTTCTAAAACCAAACACGCATTTTCTTACTAAAAAACGTTAGTATATCTTATTTTGAAACAATTTAGATTCCTCGTTCAACACCGTAACTCATTAACACAAAACAAAAATGTGTTGTTTGAAAACATTGGACTAACTTTACTCAAATAATTTAGATTCTTACGTCAATGCTGCTATTTACTTACCCAAAAACATAGTTTTCTTAAACCAAACATGTATTTTCTTACTAAAAAACGTTAGTATATCTTATTTTGAAACAATTTAGATTCCTCGTTCAACACCGTAACTCATTAACACAAAACAAAAATGTGTTGTTTGAAAACATTGGACGAACTTTGCTTGAATAATTTAGATTCTTACGTCAATGCTACTATTTACTTACCCGAAAACATACTTTTCTTAAACCAAACACGTATTTTCTTACTAAAAAACGTTAGTTTACTTATTTTGAAACAATTTAGATTCTTTGTTCAACACCATGACTTATTAACACAAAATAAAAATGTCTTGTTTGAAAACATTGGACGAACTTTAGTTGAATAATTTAGATTCTTACGTCAATGCTGCTATTTACTTACCCAAAAACATACTTTTCTTAAACCAAACACGTATTTTCTTACTAAAAAACGTTAGTATATCTTATTTTGAAACAATTTAGATTCCTCGTTCAACACCGTAACTCATTAACACAAAACAAAAATGTGTTGTTTGAAAACATTGGACGAACTTTGCTTGAATAATTTAGATTCTTACGTCAATGCTACTATTTACTTACCCAAAAACAAACTTTTCTTAAACCAAACACGCATTTTCTTACTAAAAATCGTTGGTATATCTTATTTTGAAACAATTTAGATTCCTAGTTCAACACCATAACTTATTACCACAAAACAAAAATGTCTTGTTTGAAAACATTGGACGAACTTTAGTTGAATAATTTAGATTCTTACGTCAATGCTGCTATTTACTTACCCAAAAACATACTTTTCTTAAACCAAACACGTATTTTCTTACTAAAAAACGTTAGTATATCTTATTTTGAAACAATTTAGATTCCTCGTTCAACACCGTAACTCATTAACACAAAACAAAAATGTGTTGTTTGAAAACATTGGACGAACTTTGCTTGAATAATTTAGATTCTTACGTCAATGCTACTATTTACTTACCCGAAAACATACTTTTCTTAAACCAAACACGTATTTTCTTACTAAAAAACGTTAGTTTACTTATTTTGAAACAATTTAGATTCTTTGTTCAACACCATGACTTATTAACACAAAATAAAAATGTCTTGTTTGAAAACATTGGACGAACTTTAGTTGTATAATTTAGATTTTTACGTCAATGCTACTATTTACTTACCCAAAAACAAACTTTTCTTAAACCAAACACGCATTTTCTTACTAAAAATCGTTGGTATATCTTATTTTGAAACAATTTAGATTCCTAGTTCAACACCATAACTTATTACCACAAAACAAAAATGTCTTGTTTGAAAACATTTGACTACCTTTAGTTGAATAATTTAGATTCTTACGTCAATGCTATTATTTACTTACCCAAAAACAAAGTGTTCAAACCAAACCTGTATTTTATTAATACAAAATGTAAGTCTATCTTGTTTCGAATCATTTTAGATTCTCCTTTCAAATCCGTTATTTTCTCACATTCAATGTATTCTTCTTATAACGAAAAATATTTTTCTTCGGCGAAAACGTTCCTACTTTCTAAATATGAGAATCGTCAATTACTAACAGGAAGAAAATCAGGATTTTGTATTTATAATTTTAGTTAACAATGCTTTGATGTTTTGTTCTTAGTTTAAGTAAATGGTACAACTTTTGGTTCAAATAGTAAAGGCTCTTGAACTTAGAATATGTTATTTGTATTGAGACACTTAAAAAATCTTAGTTCAAAAAAGTAACATATTGTTCAGACAACACTCAAAACTTCTTAAAAAGAAAATCATTGTTTTGGTTCTAGTAAATATAAGAAGAATAATATTATTTTTCGTGGAGAATATCATTTCAGTTGGATTAAGATATTATTTTTAGTTCAAGTAAATATTTATTTAACATTAAACAATACTCCTGAGAATAAAATTATTCTTGGAAGAAAACTAATGCCGCGAGCATTTTTTTCCGTGTGGGTAGGTACCGACGCCTGCATAATTAGGCAAGTATCCTCAATAGTGTATTCAAGTTATAGTTACAAATACCGATTTTAAAAAGGGGGTAACCAATATTAGTTATATTAGCCAGTGGTAGTAATCTAGCTAAAGCACTTAGAGGAGGTGAAGGGCGGGCGTTTTCGCGGACTGTCTTATGTAATTTTGACGTTCACAAAGTGATGACTCTCAGCCTAGTTTGAATAAAAGTAACTTTTGGTTTGATTTGTTTTGAGTAATTTTTACATTTATCTTTGTAATTCATATCCTTAACGAGTATTTTTTTCTGTTACATTCTATTAGTCCTAAAGTTACTTTTTATTATATGGAGGTAAAATTAGACCAAACATTTTCATTAACGAGATTTCTTAACACCATTTACATAGTCTACAAACAATAGCTGTATAAGTAATATTGAAGCTTAAACTAACTTCAGTGGATAATAATCTCTAATTTTAGCTTCTAAAATGAGCTCATAAATCAATTAATAAACACGCTCAGACATACAGACAAAAAATAATCATAACATAAATATTTACATAACGCCCACCTGTGGTGGTTACTTTAGAAAAAAGTGTTAAATATTTTGAAAATAAACAAAACACGGTATGATTTATTGTAAGCAACGTTAGACTTTTAACAGGTTTTGAAAAGTGTATATTTCATCGGTACATTTGTGGTTTTAATATAAAATAGAACAGCTGTTTGTCTATCCGGCGAGATGGGAAATGGTGTAAGATTTTCATACGTTTTTAGGGTTCCGTTGCCAAATGGCAAAAAACGGAACTCTTACAGATTCGTCATGTCTGTCTGTCAGTCCGTATGTCACAGCCACTTTTCTCCGAAACTATAAGAGCTATGTTGTTGAAACTTGGTAAGTACCTAGATGTATTCTGTAACCCGCATTAAGATTTTTACACTAAAATTGTATTGAGATGTGGTATTGAGATTTCTAATATCATTTTTTTCTAAACTGAACAGTTTGCGCGAGAGACACTTCCAAAGTGGTAAAATGTGTCCCCCCCCCCCCGTAACTTCTAAAATAAGAGAATGATAAAACTAAAAAAAATATATGATGTACGTAGCCATGTGTAGTAAGTAGTTTTTTTTTAATACGTCATAAATAATAAACCGCAATTTACCTTTGATTCAATCAACTCTAATATAAAAATTTAAAAAAAATATTTAATTTCATAAACATAAACCTTATGCATAAACCTGCACCAGCCATGTTTTTCTCTGCATCACCCTAAGGTTGACTGGTAGAAAATGCCTCAGGCATTAAGTCCGCCTTTGTACAGTAGTTTTACTTGTGCATAAAGTTTTAATAAATAAATAAATAAAATAAACCGAGAATACCTACAGGTTTATACGGAACCCTCCGTGCGCGAGTCCGACTCGCACTTGGCCGGTTTTTTTTGTTTCTCTTAGATTTTGAGAGTAGAAAAAATTGTTCCTCCGGACGTCTGCAAATTGTTTTGTATTTGATTTTAAACAAATACAAACATTTACATGTCGATCATACCTTTTCTTACTGGGGTCAATTTCCAATCTAACCGTATGCAGCTAGATATCAGTATTTTATATGAAACGACTGTCTATCTGACATCTATAACTCAGTTATTGGGTAACTCTTTTTGCTGCCAGACTTTTTTGGTCTTCTGACTACCCGCAAAAACTACCAAATATCTATGAATGACAGCCAAGACCAACTGTTTCACTTGATGTTCTTTCCGAGCCATGGAATGGTCACGATATGTAATGCACCCCATTCAAAATCACACTATCGGCAGTGACACACCACGGTTGCTATCATTTAGCCACCAACCCCAAAACTTTAAACATGTACTATTTTCATGAAATACGTTACTTCGAAGTCTAATGTAACATACTTTGGATTTAGGTTCATTAAATACTTTCCTGTGTAGCCCTCGTGGACTCAATGTTAAACTTCGGACGCTGTTCTGAATGCTAATTTTACTAGCTTGGCTCGGAAGCTGTGCTAGTCTATACAGTCTATGTATAATATGTATGCCTGTAACTTATGACATTATACAAGTGTTTTGTAGTGCGATATCAATTATTCAAATCAGGGAACGTGTAAGCAAACAACAATATAAATGACAACTGTTCTTAGCAACTCATAAACGCGAAGTATTTTTGCTATAACCTAATCTAAAAAAGTGACTTGGGATAAAACTATTAATGAAACTAACATTATATAGTTTGGCACAAGCAAAGTTGGGCTGTGGATAGTTAGGATATCTAAGGTTATGATGGAAGACATATTGTTTTACGTTTAAAAGTTTAAAGTTTAAAAAAAATATTTCGGAACAAATTTGGCAACTAAAACGATGCTAGCTGCAAAAGTAGAAACTGTAGCGCAGCTAACAACGCCCTTCTCCAGATACAGAATGGAATGATGTTCCATGCGAAAAATGATTAATCATTTAGATTTATATAATTAATATAGAAACAAACAAAAAAAGTCTAAAATACACAATATAAAAGGTGTGATTTGGGATGTATTTTGACGTTGAGTTTTTGTGGTGAGTTTAGGGTGAATGGGTGTGTAGGTGAGTGACAGTGAGGTGTGCGAGGGGTGTTTGTGGTTCAGTGTGTGGGGGAGTGATGAGTATTTTACACTTCCACGAGTTTCTCTGTTTCATCATAATTTTGTGATTTTAACCAGGAGTTAAGTTTCATTTTACATTTGCTCTTTGTTAGTGGGTAGATGTGCAAGCTTTTTTTAAATTTATTGTAGATTTTTAAGCTTATGTGTTTGTAGTGACGACTTGCAGCTACGGTTCTACGAGACTCAGTGTTTCAAACCTTATTCGAGCGACGTGTAGAACAATATTTAGGATTAAACGGAAGTTGGCTGTGTTTGCGAAGGATAGTCTGCAGGATAAATAACTGTTTTACGTAGGTATATTAGAATGAAGTTCCTTATCGCAAGTTACAAACAACAGTCACAAATCTTTGTGTGATGAGCACAATCATTTGTTCTGTGTCTGGGTGTAAGTTTTCTATAATAGGTATGTATTTAGAAATATATAAGTATGTTTATCAGTTGCCTGGTTGCCATAGTACAGGCTCTGCCTAATTTCGAATCAGATAACGTTGTGTTGGTTGTCCAAAGGTATTATTAGTTATACTCTGCATACAAGCGAATGAGATGTATACCGATAAAAGTGGAACATGTCGCCTGTCATGGCACTTTTGCTATAATATTTAGTAACTCAAACTTTGCTATTTTATTTCAATGTGCCAGCTATTACTGCCTATAACACTGTCCTCCCATACCTATTAACACTGTAATTCGAAACCATTGTATAAGCCAATTATTTTTAAAAGAGTAACCATGGAGTTTCTGCTCCATACGAATCAACCAATTGGAACCGTGCACCAGCTTCTGACGTTTTAGAAGCGCCCATGTAGGTTTCTGTGAAACAAAAATATTTTGATTTGATTTGATTATTTCTTTTTAGAAAATTGGTCCAACGATACCTCTCGACTTTTAATAGTTTTCTTATCGAGTGTTCCTCCATTAGAAACGTTTACTAATGTGATAGCTTAACGTAATAGAAAGTTACAAATGTTATCTTCTTCCTGGAATAGCTCATACGCGAAGAGACGACATCAAATGAAATGTTCCTTTCAATAGAACTAAGAAAGTTCCGTATAGATTGTATCTGTCTCATACTATTGCAGTCGCTAGGATTGTTACACTGAAAACATACGGCAAAGAACATGTAACCGACAAAAAACGTTCCGTCATGGGTCTAATCTATAGGCTCTTTAGGCTCATGAGCTGTTTCCCCAAGAAATAATGGTCTCGATTTTTCGTCGTTGATTAATCTGCCTAGCCTTTTCCAATTATGTTGGGGTCGGCTTCCAGTCAAACTGGGTGTAGAGACTCTAGTATTGTATGTAGGTGCAGTGCCTGTCTATCTGATGTCCACATCTAAGTTACTGGGAACACGATACTCATTGGTAAGACTGATTATCATTTCAGCCGAAAGATGTCCACTGCTGGACATAGGCCTCCCCCAAGCTCCGCCACTTCGACCGGTTTTGTGCTTCCCGCATCCAGCGGATTTCTGCGGCCTTCACAAGGTCATCGGTCCACCTTGTTGGAGGCCTTCCAACTCTACGTCTTCCGGTACGCGGTCGCCACTCCAGAACCTTTCGGCCCCATCGGTCATCTGTTCTGCGAGCAATGTGCCCTGCAGACTGAGAATTCTTCTAGAAAATGTAAGATAACTACGTTATGCGTACGGTCCAGTTAGTTCAACCTACCATATAAAAATATACATGCTGTTAGTCGACGTAAATATATCGCCTGGATTTTTCGCGCCGAGGATTTCAATGCATTGCTTAGTGCTCAGAGTCGAAAGTCGAACAGTATGTTTCTTCGACGCTCTAAGATTGAACTCTAGGTGCTAAGCAGTTGCCTAGAAGATAAAGTGCGCTAAAAAATATCGCCACGTTTTTATTACGTCTCTGGGAACGTGGGCTTATGAATCTGAGCGTAGAGCAATTCACACCCTGGAAGTTTTATAGCCCGCAGGGCATTTCCTTATTTTTAACACGTCCATCGTGACTCGTACGTGCATTTTAGCTGTTATGGCCGTGTTCGGTACCGTTTATTACTTTATGCGCCTACGTTTCTAAACGTGTAACAGTGAGAACTGTCAGTTGTCAGTTTGATTTTGACACTTGACATCTCTCTTGAATTTCGGTGGAAAAAGGGAGCTTCGTCGCCGCTTGGATTTCGCGACCTTTTGAAAGTAATCCCTTGTTAATGGATCCGTTTGTGGACAATTTGTCATGATCCAATTGTTTGTTTGTGTAATAACCCCTTTTGAAGAACTAGAACGGGTGTATCTTTGTACTTTGGTTGAAATAGTTTGAAGGTCAAGTCAAAGTGACGCTATTGTGAATGAGTGATTTGAAGACCGCATGCTGTGATTGCCTCCAGCCTTATTGCAAGCGGATTGTTACCAGGAGAATACTCATAACGTCACGACACGATACATATACACTTACTTACATACATAACTCCAGGTAACCCAGAAGCAGTGTCCTTCAACCTCGTCGGGTAAGTTCTTTTGTTGTATTGTAAGTGTTTGATTTGATTGTCTGGTCCGCGTACGGCGGACTAGTTGCGCTCGCCACTTCTTGTCTCTAGAGCCCCACAATTATCACACTTCCACTGCGCATTGAAATCGTATTGTGAGGCCTAGCCTGGCAGCGTACAGGCCGAAAGAGCGACGGACGAGTGGAAAAATGGAAACTGAGTACACCGTGTGAGCCCGCGGGTTGTGTGGCCTTTGTATTGCTATGTTCGCAAGTAACGATGACTTTGGCATAAATGGAATGTTTGTAGGAGATATATTTTTTTAGTATTATTGCCAATTGAAAGGATCATGGGATGGTTAGAAATGTTCGTGAAAATTAGTTTAATTCGATTATTTGATCAAACAAAGCATGGATTTTAAACAAAAATATTTTTCATCCCACCATCTCGGAAAGAGTATTTTTAATCTTCAATATCTGAGTGGAAAAGCCGTTTTTATTCTCTAGAGGATAAAGTAAATTGAATTTAGAACATCGTGTGCACTAAGTTTGTGTATTCAAAACATCATTAAATCTATTTACTTCTATCTCCATGGTGCCGAATTTATCATTAAACCTTTTTCTAATTTGTAAAACTTAGACTCGGAACCTTCTTGATATACTTTTTTTTTAATTTGCTTTGCGCGCGCCATTTTACTTTTCACGTCACCAACATTACAGTACCTAACAAAAATATTACACTCGACTTAAGTAACTGTAGCAACGTTACTTTCAATTTTTCTTAATTATACCTAAGTATCATTTGAAACAATTTAAAGATTATTCTGTAATACTTACCTATCATAATGTAGTACATAATAAATGTTAATACCTAAACTGAAATAAAAGTATCTTGTGGTTGAAATGCTTTTTTTTGCATATTTAGTAATTTCCTCGCTGAGGTGGGATGAAAAGTTACGTGTTGCACTCGAGTGCAAAGATTTTTCACCTCGTGCTCTTTTGATTCCCTCGCTAACGCTCAGGATTCTAATTTTGAATCACTCGCTGCGCTCGTGATTCAATTTTAGAATCCTTCGCTTGCTCGGTCATCAAAATTGAACACGCGGTTAAAAAGCAACTTTGCACTCTTGTATAACAAATAACTATTTTCTTTCTAATTCAACACTTGCTGCGATCAATAAAAGGTATTAACTGGATTCAATTTTCCCTTGAATTACTTTTTTTAGGGTTCCGTTGCCAAATGGCAAAAAACGGAACCCTTATAGATTCGTCAGGTCTGTCTGTCTGTCCGTCCGTATGTCACAGCCACTTTTCTCCGAAACTATAAGAGCTATGCTGTTGAAACTTGGTAAGTAGATGTATTCTGAGAACCGCATTAAGATTTTCATACAAAAATAGAAGAAAATAAATAAATTTTGGGGTTCCTCATACTTAGAACTGAAACAGAAAATATTTTTTTTCATCAAACCTATACGTGTGGTGTATCTATGGATAGCTCTTCAAAAATGATATTGAGGTTTCTAATATCATTTTTTTCTAAACTGAATAGTTTGCGCGGGAGTCACTTCCAAAGTGGTAAAATGTGTGCCCCCCCCCCCGTAACTTCTAAAATAAAAGAATGATAAAACTAAAAAAATATATGATGTACATAAAGAGGTTGCAAAAATTCGATAATTTTGATTTTCGAATATTCGAATATTTTTTCAGTGATGTTCGAATATTATTCGAATATTCGAATATTTTCAAAATATAACAAAAAAAACACTTAAAAATCAACCTTTTATTTATTTATATATATATATATATATTTTAAATTAACAATTTCTTATCAACTATTATAAAATTAAAATCAAAACATAGTAAAATTGGACACATAAAATTAATATTGGAAAAAACAAACAACATTTAAAAAATTAAAATAAATCAACAATGTAATAGCGTCAATTAGAACATTATAATCAAAACATGATAAAATTGGACACATAAAATTAAAACAATATTAAAATAATAACAAATGGGTAACTTTTTTAAGCAATTTTTTTTTTATTTAAATCGTTACAGCGCATAACAATTATTATATTTTATTTATTTATTTTACTTTCAAAGAATACCTACGTTAATAATTATTATTATTTACGTATTCTTTGAAAGTGAAACCTGAGGAGACTTGAAGCGTCTATGGAATCATCGTTTAGTTAACATCTGAGATGATTACAGATACCTATAGTTCGAATTTGAAAATACCCTTTCGCACTCTACACTAGTTGGTGGAATGCACATTAACACGTCATAAGCCTTAGTTAGGTGTATTTGCCTGGGCGGTCCTGCATTTCGGAAGTCGGTGGCAAAAACCTTAAATACAGATCCTAAGACACCGACTTTCGAAATTTAAGTTATTTACGACTTTGTAGTGTTTTTTTTAAGGAAGTCGGTTGCTTTTTTTTGTAAAAAAAAAATTAATAGCTTCTACAGTAGTTTTTACGATAGTGAGAGTCGTAGATAAATCTTGCAAAAGATCACGCTCGTCGGTGCTGATCATAGTTTTTTCTTTCAAGTCAATCAGTGGCTTTAATATTGCTTCCTTTAATAGCAAAAATCGTGAAACCATGTCCGCCATGCTGCTTCACCGCGTTTTACAATCTAAAACCAGGCCCGCTCTTTTGTTATCTTTAAGAACATGTTTATTTAACAAAAGAAAAATGCACCGTTTTGCAAATAAACAATAACGCGTTTCATCACATTTCTTCCCGTGGGTGTCGTAAGAGGCGACTTCGGGACTTACTGGAATGGGCAGCAGCGTTCTCTATGCATTTTACCACCATACTGCGATCGCCAATCCGCCTGCCACGCGGCGATTATGGCAAAGCCCCCCAAATTGGGGGAGGTCATGTCCAGCAGTGGACGTATTACGGCTGAAATGATGATGATGATGATGAATAACGCGTTCGTAAGTGAATAAACGTAACAAAATGGCGTCAGTCAAGTCAAACCGTCAAGCAGTGTTGCCAACAACAAATTTTAAGTTCTACCAACATAGACTTTAGTAATTTTTTTGGTAGTATTCGAATATTCGAATTTATATTTATTTGCTATTCGAATATAAATTTGGAGAGCAAATTCGAATAATTCGAATATTCGAATATTCGATTGCAACCTCTATGTACATTACCATGTAAACTTCCACCGAAAATTGGTTTGAACGAGATCTAGAAAATAGTTTTTTTTAATACGTCATAAATCGTAAACCGCAATTTACCTTTCATTCAATCAACTCAAACATAAAAATAAAATAAAAAACATTTAATTTCATAAACATAAGCCTTATTCATAAGCCGAGAATACCTACAGGTTTGTACGGAACCCTCGGTGCGCGAGTCCGCCTCGCACTTGGCCGGTTTTTAGGGTTCCGTTGCCAAATGGCAAAAAACGGAACCCTTATAGATTCGTCATGTCTGTCTGTCTGTCTGTCTGTCTGTCTGTCCGTCCGTATGTCACAGCCACTTTTCTCCAAAACTACAAGAGCTATGCTGTTGAAACTTGGTAAGTAGATGTATTCTGTGAACCGCATTAAGATTTTCATACAAAAATAGAAAAAAAACAATAAATCGTGGGGTTCCCCATACATAGAACTGAAACTCAAAAATGGTTTTTTTCATCTAACCCATACGTGTGGGGTATCTATGAATAGGTCTTCAAAAATGGTATTGAGGTTTCTAATATATTTTTTTTCTAAACTGAATAGTCTGCGCGGGAGACACTTCCAACGTGGTAAAATGTGTGTCCCCCCCCCTGTAACTTCTAAAATAAAAGAATGATAAAACTAAAAAAAATATATGATGTACAGTCACGAGCAATAATATATATACATTGTCACATTTTCTAAAATATCTTAACTTCTACCATTCAAAAAATATGTGTACGATATTTTTTTTTAAATTACCTAACCCTCAAACTGCGTCAAAACTGGGTATACATTAGTTTCACAATGATATAAACGAAACAAAATCAGTAAAAAGTTTACACTTCCAATGTAATTTTTAAGTATCCATGACAATTTCTATAACATATATACAATTGTATACGTGTTATAGGAATTCTCATGGATACATTAAAATGAGATTGAAAGTGTATATCTACTTTTTCCTGTTTTTGTTATGTTTATTACAGTAATAAATACAGTTTTATAAATAAATAAGGGTTGGTTACTGTAATAAAACAAGGACTTACAAAATCAGTGTTTTCATATGTAGAAATACGATATAGCACGTTGTTATTATTGATTTCATATCGATTTAAATAATAATCACAATAACACAGTAAATACATATTTATCCAGCTGTACTGCACGACAACAAAAAACAACCGTAATGCGCGCCTATCCCTTCTGTATAATTTGCAATGTTGCCGTAGGAATCTAATAGCCCGCCGGCCTCGTCACCATCGGGGCGGTCCGACCGATGCTAGACGACTGGCTTCGGAGAAGGCACGGCTCTCTGTCATTTAGGAGCGACGCAGGTGCTCTCGGGGCACGGTTGCTTCGGGTAGGCAGGGAGTCACACGCTCGGTGTCATCACTGCGTCCATTGTCGGGAAGACACGGTGTTCATACGCTTGCAGAATGCGCAGCTTGGGAGGAGCCGCGTCGAGCCCTTGATTCGCAAGAAGGAAACGATATGTCGCTGCCGACTGTGATCCGTTCTATGGTCGGTGGCGCAGCGTCGTGGGATGTGATGATCTCCTTCAGCGAAAATGTCATGTCGCAGAAGGAGGCAGCGGAAAGGGAGAGGGAGATTTCGAGTGCTCTCCCAGCCCACAGCAGGCGCACCGGGCGTCGGCAGAGTACCCTCTGCCGACACCTGGTGCACCTGCTAAAAATACATAAAAATACATGTATTTAGGGGGGCCGGTAGAGGATATTATCGGTAGACGTCCTCTACCGGCCCCCCTAAATGGGTCCAGGGACGGTGGACTCGGGGACGTCCGCCGCCCCCTATCATATATGACCCGAGGTGGTGGCGCGTAATGTACCACGCGCGGTCCTCTTAGACGTCGCGGGGGGAGTCAAACACCTCAGTTTGCTTGACCAGACGGGCCCCGCAGTGGCGGGCCGGCAGCAGCCGAGGGCTGCGTTGAAGAATGCTTAAGCGTCCCCGTAGCCCCCGGTGCAAGTGTGCGAGGGAACACGGGGTGGTTTTAGTCAGTAGAAGTCTGAGAGACCCCTCCGTCCACCCTAGGGCAGAGGACATCCATGAGGATTTCCACCACGATAGCAAAAACAAAAAGTAAAAAGGAATCTATTAGCACAATAGTTTTAGGACAGTACACGGAAATAAAAACAGTGGACGGGCGAGTCGATACCACTGACTGATGGCTACTTTTACCTTACTATGACACAATATGTATAACGCAATGATAAAAAATTTAAAAATAAATAATACAATAAGATCCTATAACTATTTATGTACTCTGGTTTTGTCAATTAGGTAAAATCACAATTTGGGTTCCATTTGAACCCGAATTGCGACTTATTTCCGAGCTCAAGGTGCTTGAAACTGCTGCTTTGTAATTGTTTACATAATTTCGAAACTGTACTGTAAACATGTTTTTGAAATTTCCTTGCGTTCATAATTACGTAACTAAAAGTTAATATTATTTTTTTGGTTATCTATTGTTGACGAAAATTTGATAAAAATGTGTTGTTAATTTTGACACAATTTAACGTTTACATAATTTTTCGTCACAGTTAGCATACTTATTTTTGCGATTTAATGTTGCTACATGAATTTGAATTTTAAGGGCGTTTCTATGTTATTGCTCGTGACTGTACATTACCATGTAAACTTCCACCGAAAATTGGTTTGAACGAGATCTAGAAAGTAGTTTTTTTTAATACGTCATAAATCGTAAACCGCAATTTACCTTTCATTCAATCAACTCAAACATAAAAATTAAAAAAAAAACATTTAATTTCATAAACATAAACCTTATTCATAAGCCGAGAATACCTACAGGTTTGTACGGAACCCTCGGTGCGCGAGTCCGACTCGCACTTGGCCGGTTTTTTTTGGTGGTAAAATCATCAAATGACGTTTCCCGCTCTGGGCGGAGCGTGAGGACGTATCAGACTTTTCCTTCAGTTGCCTATGACCCTGCTTTCCCTGGTATTCGAACCCAAAAAGATTATTAAAGTGTGACGACAAAAGAAAGAGCTTAACAAGCGCTGCGGACCCATCTTAAAATCCACCGCCCCTATGTTTCTCAAACATCTTAATCCTGGATTCGATCACATAGAAACTTTCCGCATTTCAACTTGAGACGTCGGCTCACTTAACAACTATTATATGTACAAACTTGTTACAGAGAACAAGGGATGATAGGAAACTTACTTAAGCATAGTTATATCGATTAGTAATCATTGAAACATGGTTATATCCATAATTTTGGATTGATTACCAGTTTGCATGAATGATTTAAAAGCGCTATTGAGAACGCATCAGTGATTGATGTATCCAAAATGAATCGGAATCCAATACAACGATAAAATACTGCGCACCGTCATAAAATGGTTTACTTCAACATTATGGGATTATCATATTCATGATGGTCATAAATAAAAGCGATTTAAAGACAAGACAAAAAATAATGGCTTGGAAGGAGACAGCATATTGACGTGCTCTAGAATTTCCCTAGTCTAGCGGTTGTTTACAACAAACATGTAGCTCGGAACAAATATATGAAGCCCAGACAAATATTAGCTAGGATAAAATTGAACCTATACAAGACACTCCACAAAGCCTGCAAAGCTAGTAAAAGTTAACATAACTCCCGTAGTTGAAAGCACGTCAAATAGCAATAGTTTGTCCAACGATACTACAAACTACCTCCCGTAACTTTGCCCAACCAATTCGTGGCATATGGAGCAGGAGTGAGGTATAAAGTCTTTTGACATAACTTATTCACAATCTGAAGTTACGAGTCCTGATTTATTAGTGCCATTACCGTCTCCCATGTATGACAAGGAGTTGGAAATGCTCGTAAAATTGTGTCAGGGAGCCGAGATTTTAGGATTGTTTGATAAAATACTGTCTTGTATGAAGAGTGAGGATCACAAAGAGCTGTTGAACAGAAATTTCATAGTTAAATTCGGGTTCGAATGTATACCGACCTAATTTTAGTGTTTTACCACCTCTGGCTGCACCCTGAGGGGTCCCACCCTCACCTGACTGAGTTCTCCTACAATTTATATATATATAACAGGTTTATAAGGCGTATTCGAATTTGAAATCAGGAATGATTTATTTGGATCATGCGCAATATTTCGCTTAAACACTTAATTCTAAAAAGCACAATGATTACCGATTTTATTTCTGTAAGGAGGTTTGTGCAAAAACTTTTTCACGTTAACCTCTAAGTCCCTGAGATACCACATTTGGTATCGACACAATGGTTTTTTAATTGTGTCTGTAATTACGGTAATTGACTGGTTAATATTTTTTTTTAATTACGTGAGTCGACCTCATTCTTTGACGTTTCCTATCCGACTACTTTAAAAAGAAAGGCCGTAGCAAATTCATAGGTCAGAGTCTCTTTTAAAGTTCAGACATAATCTTGGTGAGATCATAAGAAGACCATTTCGGACACATGAGACTGGTGTCCGAAATGGTCTTTGGAGGAAAGTATCATACAGATGGAGTGTTCGGTGCACGCATTTATCAGTAATCATGCGGCTCAACACGGAGCTCAACAATTCGGCGTACAAAATACAGCGTATAGTATAACAATTACAATTTAGAATTCTAAAACTGACATTAGATTTAAGCTAAAAGCGATCTTTTACACACAGAAAAATCTCAATAAACGATTTCACAAATTTTACTTAACCTTTACAGCACAGCATTATGTTTAAATAGTCCATAATATTGCATCCCTTATCCATGAATATATTCACATCTGTTAACGCAAATCTATTTACAATAAAAGTGTTTTCCGCTAAATAAGTTGCTTCTATTTTTGTTGTCGCATCGCATAATGCGATTCTTCCAACTTAATTACCATCAGCATCCAACTGAATAACAATGGTTCCGATCTGATTGTGTCTGAGATTACTCCTCTTATTTATCGATGTTAACTGCATCCTCCGCGTCCAGGAAATTAACACATTGATCTTTTCCAATGTCT
This sequence comes from Aporophyla lueneburgensis, assembly GCA_932294355.1. NCBI lineage: Eukaryota > Metazoa > Arthropoda > Insecta > Lepidoptera > Noctuidae > Aporophyla > Aporophyla lueneburgensis. The sequence goes on from OW028737.1 coordinate 5,649,596, forward strand.
TTGTTGGTAGTTGTTACATCTTCCTCTGATTGATAATGACATTTATGTAGTTAGATTTCGTGATTCAGATTAGGGAGCCAACGTAAATGTCTATTGAATTCCAAAGCAATAGTTTAGAGTTTAAAGTCGAACTTCCATTGAAAAGGAAATATTATATTGAACGGAATATTCAAATATTTTTAGAAGCATGAAATGGGAAGTTGCTGAGTAATATTATATTGCCAATAAATCAGAATTGCAGTTTTGTACCGACTGCCATATTCTTGACTTAGAAATAGGTATATAAATAGTTTCGAGAACTTTCATGGCTGACACAGCTATTTTTATTTTTGCGAAAGGCAGCAAAATTAAGACAGGGGTATACAAGCCTAGGGCAATAGGGGAGATCGGCGAGGACTATCGATCCTGTCGCCCTTGACTCTCCAGACCAGACTTTAAATACATACAAATATGATATAGATACACTGCTACTGATACCTCTCAACGCCGCTTATCCTTTGGCATAAACGTATGAAGCTGTTATATCTAGCTCATTTGGGTTAAACTTATGTCCCAGAGTAGTAACAGTAGGAATCAATATAACAATGATAATATTCACACGTACCATCCATAACACACTAATTGTGTTACCACAAACATTAACCTTGAAGACGACATGCCAAGGAAATATCAGAAACTGGAGACAGTACCTTAATGTCAACTGTACAAATATTCCCAGATATTTCTACAAACTACTGAAAGCCGAAAATAAACCTTACATTCTTACTACTAAAGCAGAATATGATTTGTACGAAAATAATGACAAAACAGTCTTTAAATTCGCTCATATGTTGGTACGGATACAGTTTTCTTTGGAAGATGTTTGGCAAATATTATTACGTTGGATGTTTTTCTTTGTTGAAAAATATTTGAAAAGTATTATAGGAGGGTATTTAGCTGTCGAGGTCGGACTTGCTGGTCAATAGTGATATTATTCCATTGAGGGCATTCGAGAAAATTAGTTTTATTTAAGTCTAGATGGGGTAGTCGTAAAACTAATGATGTCATGCCTTAATGTCTAGGTTCTGACAGCTAACTTAAGTACTAAGTAAGTGAAGGGATGAATTTAAAAAAATATTTTTTTTAGTTCGGTTCAAGAACAGTAATTAGTAGTAAAATCAGCCCATTTTGTCTTTAGCGACCATTTAAAAGAAGTGGAAAACATTTTCAAAAACTTTATTGCTATCCTTAATCCTAATTTTTTCCAATATTTATTAAAAATATGCTATTGTTTCAATACATCCGACTCTCTCACAAATTAGACGAACACTAAAAACAACTATGTACATTCGTTTTCAACCAAATCCTCGGCTTACCTATCCTGCGAAATTAATTTCAAACGCAATTGCAATTGAAAAGGATTTCAATTTTCAAATGGATTCTGTAGTATGTTATTCTATAATGTTCTGTGTCGGTATTTTGTTTAATAATTCCACCCAACGTTTCCGCTCCAAATTGGTTTGCCAAGGCAAACGAATCGAGTTTATTTCGCTCCCACCTGCAGATGTAATCTACCTCGGCTTCCTACTAACAACTTCAGGACGAAATGAACGTGCAAGCATGTCCGTAACAAGTTTATGAACTGAACCATTTTTAAACTGCTGTATTTTTTTAGTTTCAACGTTTTCATCACGGTCTGTATCCTCTCTCTGATCCACTTTAAGATACATTTTCTGCTTTCATAGAATTATCGAACTTATTTTCGATTGAGACTGGTTCCAAGGCTTTTATTAAATTTTATTTTTGGATTGTTTCTTAATTTTTTTTCATTGTACTCACATATAGAAACAACAAGAATAAATCTACCCATGATTTTGTAATGCCTTAATTTAAAACAGTGTCCTTGTAGTTTCTTGCCCCTCCTTTTCCATAAAGATCTACATACGTTTTGAAATGGGTAACTAGCTTCAATTTTCGAACTAAACTACCGTTTTTTGTACAATTCAAAAGTGCCAGTAAATGGTTTAATTAAAATTAATACTTTGAGTTCGAGTTTAAGTTACGTTCTTTTATTAAATTCATATCTACACTTTGATTGAAGAGATAGCATCGATAATCCTATTTTCCATTTTCAAATTCCTACAATCACCAAACCATCCCAGGATCGACCATTCCAAATTCAATTTTATTATCTGCGGAGCTTAGCATTCGAAAATTAATCCAATTCTGATTCGAAGATTACGTTCGGGTTTGTTCGTGTACAATCGATTCAATTCGACTGATACCCGTGGATATGTTGCAGATTAGCTTTGCGGTTCTCGGTACGGGTATATGATTAATTGTATACGGATAATGGATCATCAGTTTGCATTAATAAAATCGTGCTGAATTTCGCATGATTCTGCAGGTTTATAGCTACTGAAATGTCACTTACGGTGCTATGTTATGAGTGGATAAAACTAATAACAGTAAATATGAGTGGATAAAACTAATAATAACAGTGTTAACAGTTTCACTGTTCCTCAATATTTTTGCACTAAGTATCATTTTCGCCTTACCGAGTCTTTTGCATAAACGTTGTAAAATATTCAATCAAAGTTTCAAAGTAAGTTGCAGACAAAACTGTATTGCCTACTGCGGATAAAATAGTCTAATAAATGCATAGTTTTACTGATATAGGTTTATCGTTCTCTGATCATTTTACTTCTATCCTTGAAACTACTATAGCTGCACTGTTTACCAACGTATTCAAAACATCAATCAACTCATCAACTTATGATTTATTAAGTGCTACCTGACCTGCAGAGGTCGTACGACACGCGACACTGCCACAAATAGCCATCCCTATTTTAGATGGCTATGGTTTACCAGTGAACAGCGATCGATAGCGCAGCGGGCTGGCAGTGGTGCCTTGTGGATGTGTGAGAAGCTTTGAGCAGTCATTTTGACAGCCTTAAATGCTTTTAACGCTGTGCTTAATGGTTTTGAAGAAAATTAGCGCCCTATTTATGAAAACTACATGTGGTGGTGCTATTCTTTTATTCGCGCACCACACGGACAACCAGCACCCCGCCAATAAACGCTGGCATATTGGCACCGGTTACCAGATTTCTACGTGAATAGTCCCTTAGGGGCTATTTCTGACACAATATATCTTTCCAGGTGATTGCGTAAGCAATGTGGGCGCGGATCCTCTCACTTTGAAATATAAAGACATTTTATCTTGGATAGAGGAGGTTTATCTGCGTACGACTGTATCGGAATACTAATATCAGAGCTTCGGATATATTGTGTGGTTTGGGCTGAAGAATGGACTACGTGGCGAACGTTTTATTATTAATCCTATTTTTCTTATCCTCTTAGTAGTATTCTTGATCGAAGTTTTATACTTAAGGCTTTTTTTATTAGGTTTTAATTTATGATAATGTTGTCTCGTTGATGTATTGTAGTGGGTACTATTAATTTATTTTATAAAGCAAGTAAGGGGGTTTGCGCAGTAATCCGCCAGGCGGGCCCAGTGCGAGTTGGTAGGTGTCACATGTCTTCGTTGTTTTTGTTCTAGGTCAGGTTTTCCTTCACCGTTTTTCAGAGCAGTGGTAATGAATAAATTTGAATAAAATTACTGATGAATTAAGTCGCAGCCGTTACCACTGCTCCACCCTTGCTTTATTATTTAACTTATAGCAAGGTTAAACTTACAAAAAATCAGAGACTAGTGACATTTATCATCCCGCACTGCACCTAAGTGCTGGATTACGGGTCACTCCCTATTACAGACTTGGACGCAGGTCTCCTCACCTGCGTCCCAGCAGTGGGAACATTATAGGCTGATAGCGACACTCGTAGAACAATTTCTATGCAAAGTTCATGGAAATTGTCATGTCGCGTTGCCGTGTCGTACCTGTCTAAAGAAGCCTTTAAGCGCTTGTCTGGATTCGAAGTTACGACCCAAAACTCCTATCCTAAGTCACTCACTGGCTATAGTTTTGTTTTATTTCGATGCGTTTTTTCAAACAATGGAGCTAAAACTTCAAGTCACATTAGGTTACTCGCCAGAGAGTTTTATAAAATGTAAAAGTTAAGAGGATCCACACCTACCCTATATACGGTAAACCTTATCCTTACTTTGAGAGCGTTCAACCTACATTTATCCAAATAGAAAATCCGTATTTTACAAAACACCGCCGTAGCCAGCTCCCGTGACATAGCTTGTAATGACGAAAAAATTTCGTATAAGCAAAGTTTTTAGACGGCAAAGGGAAAGTTTGACTTGACTACAGGTTGTATTTTGAAAACGGATGGGCTTACGTGCGAGATCCGTAGGTAGGTTCTCAAGCTACCGAGGGTCTGTGACGAAAGTACCTTTTAAGGAAAATGGGATGATTGAGTGGGATAATTAATGATCCTTACAGCGTATTAGAAGAGTAAGATGAACAGGGGTGCGGGGCTAAAAGATATCAGGCGCAAGGGTCGATTGAAGGATCTACGCTTGCCGCTTTCGTTTAGTGTATCCATGGTGACCATCCATAAAAGAAAGAAAGAAAGAAAAATTGTTCGTTTTGTTTATTTTTTTGTTTTTTGTGTGTTTTTGTTTATTGTTTTGTTGTTTATTTTTTGTTTGTTTGTTTATTGTTTTGTTTGTTGTTTTTTTTATTTATTACATATTGAGACCACTCCCTCCATTTCACGGACGTAAAGCCACTGGTCCCAGCAGTCATTCGTAGCTCATTGACAGTCGTTATGCGTAGTAATATATCTTAGGACAACTAACACACCGTTATCTGATCCCAAATTAGGTAGAGCCTGTATTATGGCAACCAGACAACAGATAAATATACTTATATATTTCTAAATACATATATATAATAGTGCCGTGTGTTGCCGGACGTAAAGAATAACACCACACCATTTCTTCCCGTGGGTATCGTAAAAGGCGACTAAAGGACTTACTATAGAATGGGCAGCAGCGTTCTCTATGCATTTTATCACCATACTGCGATCGCTAACCCGCCTGCCAAGCGTGGCGATTATGGCAAAGCCCCCCAAATTGGGGGAGGCCTAAGTCCAGCAGTGGACGTCTTACGGCTGAAATGATGATGATGATGATGACATATTATAGATAAATTACACCCAGACACAGAACAAATGATTGTGCTTATCACACAAAGATTTGTCCTGAGTAAGAACCCCAATAGTAGTTGGGGCTACCAGCCTTACCAAGGCCTATCGTGTTACCAAGTAACTGGGATGTGGAGGTCAGATAGGCAGTCACTCAGTACCACGCGATACTGGTATTCAGCTGCATCCGGTTGGACTGGTAGCTGATCCCAACTTTGGTGTGAAAAGGCTAGAAGACTGATTAGAAGTGTGAAATTACGGTTCGTTTTTTTTTTGAGAACTTTATAAAAAGTAATTCCTTTTTCCTCCCATTTTAAAGGTGACATTTAAGTCCAACATTTTAATTATTTTCCAAAGCGATTGGTTCAAACCACTTACTTTACTTACATAATCAGCCTCTAATGTTCCCACAGTTGGGACACAGGCCTTTTCTCGATGAGAGGCAGTGGGCCGTAATCCACCACGCGAGACCAATGTGGGTTAATAGATGTTGCATGTCTTCGAATTTTTCTAGGATATTCCGGTTTCCTCACGATGTTTTCTTCCACCTTTTTGAGAGCTGTGGTGGTGAAATAATTTACACAAAGTTCAGTCGGTCTGGGTTCGAACCTGAGACGTACAACTTGTGAGTCACGGCCGTTATCACTGGGCCAATACTGACTTACAACTTACTTTAGGTACTCAATGTTATAATTAGCTCTTTGAGACGCCATCTTTTTTTAGATCGGTACATCCCTAAACAGATTCTCATGAAGAACCGAGACCTAAGACAGAACAAAGTTATGAAAATATACAAAACTTTATCAATGTTATGTCAACACTAATCAAGTCACGAATAACTTGACATCAGTCAACTAAGTTGTAAGTTACACAAACGACACAAACTTCTGGTAATAATCTTCATTACAGTTCGGGTTTTGTATACTTCAGTGTTTACATACAATTTCTATCATCATACTTTAGGTTTATTTATTCAGTAACTGTAGCTAGTACTACAGGGTGATATAAATTTATCTAGCCAAACACCACAAACGTCTGCGGTGTAATTGGTATCTCAACAATGAAATAAAAAATATTTAACTTGATGAGTTTTTTTAGGGGTCGTCCATCGCAGGTCACTGAAATCATATCATTCATCACTCTCCTGCCATTATTCCTATTTATTTGGGGTAGGTGCAACATGTCCCTGCTTCCAACTTCTCTATTAGTCGTCATTTCGGTAGTTAGTAGACACCCTTTTTTTTTTTTTTTTTTAGGATGGAAAATCATCAAATGACTTCTCCCGCTCCTGGCGGAGCGGGAGGGCGTGTCAGACTTTTACTGCCTAAAACCCACCCGTGTTCCATCAGTTGCCCATGTGCCAGGGTCACGGTATCTCTTTCGAACAATCACGCGACCCCGGCAGGCATCGGTCCTAGTAGACCCCTACACTGCTGCTGACATCTCTTTGAGGCGCGCGTGGAACACTGCGCGCCGTCGACCCGAGCTTGGTCCTTACCGGGCGGCGAGCTACCCATTGCTCGCCACCCGCAAGCTCGCGCCTACGGTGGCCGGGAGTCCGCTATTGACTCCCGACGCCCGGGGCGTCTCCTCCTGCGGCGGCTAGGGACGTGAGGGCGCAGAGACTGCCACTCCCTCACGCGCCCCGCCTCCTCCTTCGCGAGCATTACTGCTTCGCAGAAGGAGGTGACGGCTTCCCATTCCCTCTCGCTCCGTACCATGGCTCGCACCAGGGCTGGACGCGAGAGGTCGCCGCCGCCGATCGCCTCCACGAGGACACGGCGGTGCCCCGCCCAGGCAGGGCACACCTCAACCGTATGCTCCACCGTGTCCTCCAGACGATCCTCGCAATGGAAACACCCGGACGTATCCTCCCGCTTTATCCTGAACAGGAACCCACCGAAGCACCCATGCCCGGTGAGAACCTGCGTCAGGCGGAAGGTGAGGACGCCGTGACGCCTCTCTATCCACTCCTCAAAGAGGGGACTTACCGCCGCAATTGTGGCGTGCCCAGCACTGGGTTGCGACAATCGTACCCGCCATGTCGCCTTGAGATCACACCGGAGCTCTGTCCGCCGTGCCGCGATTTGTCGCGGCAGCGGAGTTTCGCCCCGGCGTTTCGCCTCCTCGCGCCACTCCCACATGTGCGCGAGGACCTTTGCCTCCAGATCCCATGGCGGCACTCCGGCAAATAGTAGTCACCCTCATTCTAACAACATCATGATTAACACAAAAAACGTATAAACATGAGTTTCATCTCTTGAACATTTGATACGATTAAGAGCGTTCTACACGCGCGGGCTGGCATCGTCGCATTTATAGTGGTTATAATGATTAGTTTAATAATTTTAATAAAAATAAATCAAAGACAACTTGTTCGGTAGGGCTTATAATTATTAAAAAGAAAGGTCCTGTATTTCGATTTTTATAAGGAAATACCAACATAACTGTAAAAAAATTGTAAAAAAGTAGCATACCAACTTAAAAATACCAATTATATCCTACTAATATTATAAATGCGAAAGTTAGTATGTATGGATGTATGGATGTGTGGATGTTTGTTACTCTTTCACGCAAAACTTCTGAACGGATTTGTATGAAATTTGAAACACAGTTAGTTTATAACCTGGATTAACACATAGGCTACTTTTTATCCCGGTAGTACGTTCCCGCGGGATATTTTCCGACCTTCACGCGGGCGAAGCCGCTGGCAAAAGATAGTACTGCATATACGGAAAAAATAGTATGCACTTTGATTTAAACTTTCTAAGAAAATTACGAAAAATCACTTGAAATGCGACATTGCCGGCCCGCGCAGGACGAACGTTCTTAAGAACATAGATTCGATACGAGTAAAAATTACAGGAACCAAAAATTCATTTAATCTTAATGTCTTATTAAAACATTTTCCTACTTCACGTAAATCTGTCAACAGTGCCAACCGTTTTGTTCAACTAAAACATTTAATTAATCTCGCTAACACCAAAATTAATTGAATTAATTAAGGCATTAAATGTAAACGGAACAGTTAATTTAATTGATGCGTTTTATTAGTCCGGATTTCCACGTTGATCTGTGATTTGGCAAATGAAAGGGCTAGATCATAATAAATGATCATTACGCCATAAATTACAATGGCCTAATTGTTAGGTGATTAAATAAGAACACTATTAAACTAACCAACGTATTCCTTTTATTTATGATATTTTTCCTTCCCACTTCCCAAACTTGTATATTTTATACATTTATATACGCTATTTGCTTTTGTATAGGTTCTTACGTAGGTACTAAAAGATATTGTAAACTAAGTATTGTGTCCGTTTCGATTGCTCGGACATAGTTTCGTAGAAGAAAAACGACTAAGTTTACATTTAGAAGGAATTTGTAAACCACTAACAGTGAAAGTCGTAAATTCGTAGAAATAATATTCAGGAAGTTTAAAAAAATGTAGATAGTAAGAATAAAGCCCTAATGTTTGTACTTCACGACCTACGGAACGTAAAACCACATCGGCACATGGACACCGAAGTTCTGTTAGGGCTTTCTTCTTACTATCTACATTTTCTACGAAATCGTATCAGTGGTTAGCAAAAAGAATGGGATCTCGACTAAGCTCCGTTTAAGAGGACCGCTTGGCCGCGCGGTTCTCCATGTGCCGACCGCGCGGCCATAGCTTTTACGTTCTATAAGTCGTGAAGTACAAAAATTAGGGCTTTTTTCTTACTATGTACATTTTCTACGAAATCGTATCAACCCGCTAAATTCAGTTTTTCTTCCCTTTTTTGTAATTTGCAGGGAATTGACAGTTGTTCAGTAACAGCCTGATACTGACTTGCAAATAACAAAAAACTAAAAAGAAAAATGAAATTCCAGGGCTTCCCTAACATTTTCACCATAACGTCTTATGTAACAGGGGCTTCGCCTACCGAGAAACTCTTGATTCAAAAACCTAACTGTTTAAAGTATTAAAATATTTGATGAGTACCTACTAACACAGTCTTATAAGAGATATTTAACCTCTTACAGTAGCAACCTTATTGCAACGTGCATAAAGATCAAAGCTAGATAGTGATTCAAAATCAGAGGTAAAATAACTTTAGAAGCACGGTAATGGACGGGACTCCTAATCTAGATGAGAAGTTTATGTTTCTGAAATGAACGAATGCTAAGAAATAAGGAAGAGGTAGTTTTCGTCATCATTCATCATCATCGGAAGACGTCCACTGCTGAACATAGGCCTCCTAATTTTGGGGGATTGCCATAATCGCCACGCTTGGCAGGCGGATTAGCGATCACAGTATGGTGGTAAAATGCGTAGGGAACGTTGCTGCCTATTCTCTAGTCAGTCCCTTAGTCGCCTCATACGACACCCAAGGGAAGAAGGATGCTATTCTTTACGTCGGACACCACACGGCACGAGGCAATACTGATGTTACCTAAGCTTTGGGGTCCAAAGTTTTCGAGAGAACTCAGTTCTCGTCAAGCTGATCCAAGTTGACGGTCATTTAGATGTACCACCGTCAGGTTGGTAATTCCCCATAGTCACTCAGACGAGACTCTCCTGAGGTAGTTTTATACCCACATTTTGTCAGTTATGTTTATGTCCCATATTTAGTAGGTGGAGAGCCTATTGCAGGGCACAAATTCAGACTCTGTGCAATAAAAGCTTTAGGCTGCTTTTCCAGCATGTGCTATGTATTTATGTTGCAAGGATGTGAAAGCTAAGCTACGAAACTATGTGACCGTTTCTACTAATGCTAAGCTGTGTAGCGGAGCGAGTAAGATCTGCTATGAAGATGAGCCGCTGCGAGGTAGATGCGCATCTCGAGCCATTCGATGCATCGACATTAGGGAAGGCTTGGGGAGCCTACTGCACGTACTCTGTTCTGCATATAGCTACACCAATCGCTTGTCGATAGCACGCATCCTACCATGTAGAACACATAGCTTAGTTGTATGAATATGTTTGGCGGATATCAAACGCATCGATAGCATCATAACATAGCATAACTTTAGTGGAAAAGCAGCCTGAATCATTTAAAATACTAACTACTAACCAGAACACATGCTGGAAATATTTTATTCTAATTTCAACAATATAGTTTTAATTCTTGTTCTAAAACAACAAACTCTAACTAAATTGCCATAGTCTAAATGTCAGGACCATAAGGCATCCTACAACATATGTGACGTCATAGCAAAGGTTTCAACCATCAGGTCAAAGTGTAGTCGAGTTTTACGGCTCGTTAGTTCCTGAAACATGAATTTAAACTTACATTTTCAAAGGATAGGATGGTGTTTCTTTGAATGCTAGGCGATAGTCAGCGTTTTCGAATGACACGAAGATTGCTGACACGTCGAGTGGTGTTACATTGCTATTTTTAAAAGAATACCAAAAAGAAAAATCGTTTATAATCTAATTGCAATCTCATTCAGCAACAATCAATGTCAAAAACTTGTTAAAAATGTAGAGAAATTACACGTTTTTGTGACGTAAGAACGACGATTAAGGACGGTGGCATCTAATGGTCTCATCAAAATACAGGAATTACCGGCCCTCTGATATTATTAAGAAGACAAAATGAAGGTGAAGAAAAAATGAATAATGTTATTAATTCACAGTTGATTTAACTTCTTACAAAAATTTTCGAATAAGATGAAGACTTCCCTGCCGGGGTCGCGTGATTGTTCGAAAGAGATACCGTGACCCTGGCACATGGGCAACTGATGGAGCACGGGTGGGTTTTAGTCAGTAAAAGTCTGACACGCCCTCCCGCTCCGCCCAGAGCGGGAGAAGTCATTTGATGATTTCCCATCCTGAAAAAAAAAAAAAAAAAAAAAAAAAAAAAAAAAAAAAAAAAAAAAAAGATGAAGACTTCAACACGTCGTGAAAATCACATCAAATTATTATTTGTGTCTGTCAGAAAGACCAGCATACCTACAATCTTCACATTAGCTTATTCCAAATCTTATGTCCTTGCCTACGTCGCTCATCCTGTAGTGTGACAGTTCCTTAACCCTTACTTTGTGGAAACGTTCTATAATTACGGTACGCACCTACCCTCATTTGTTCACTGAAAAATATTATACTTTTGCCTGCAAAACTTATAACTTAACTTATAATCGTTGTTTCACGTTTGATAATTTACGATGTCTAGACTAAAGCCTATCATTAAAATATTAAAATTATGGGTTAATTTGTTTTCCTTTGTGAGTAGGAACGATTAGGATTTTTAATCCAAGGCCTTAATTTTTTTATACAGAAGTTTAGGCTTTAGTCATAAAATATTGTCGACTGTTGTGTGATAAAAATCTAAGAATTATCAATGACATGTTAAAAAGGACCATGTATTTAACAATCAATAGTGAAAAGGAAGTTCCTTATCGCCTGTCTACACACTTGGCGACCGAAAAAAGTGTAAAATTTTGACCGTAACTTTTGATGAAATGTTAAACTAATTTCGGTCTAGTACCATTTTTGCTATCGGTCTAGTTAGAAATCTATAACATATAGACCTTTCCAATGCAACGGCCGTAGATTTGCCCTTTTTATTTATTTTTTCTAAAATTTCAGAAGTTAATCTTCTGGGCAAACTACTGCACATGATCCTAACATTCAATTTCAACAAAATATTTGTGTACTTACGCGACTCAAAAACATTGTCATCATCAAATATGCAAGAAAAACAATATTCCAATAAAAACGCAAAGAATACTTGCATTCACATGGAAATCAATTATTATGATAAGTGGGGGCGGATATTGCCTATCGACGCAGTTTTCTGCTCCCAATGCAGAAAAACAGGAAATATGTAAAGAAATGCCGCCCTCACAGTACACGAAAGCTTGATTTATTATGATAACAAGTTTTATGAGTGCATAGGCATGTTTTTAAGAATGCTTTTAGCAAGCAAAAACATTTGGAGAGCTTATTTATTAATCGCTAGTAAACACTTATATTGTTATGACATTCTTGGGAAAAGTTCTGTGATCATTCCTTGTAGGAGAAGAAAGAAGAAATTAATTGGGTTATAGAAAAAAAAAGTAACCTTTTGGCATTATAATTAATTAATTATATTGTATTGTATTAGCACAACACTGGCCATAAGAAGTCATTTTCTTTTGTGTTTCGTAATCTGCAATGGATTACATTTTTTTTTTCAGTGCTGTAAATTAATCTAACCTAATTTTATAAAGAGCAAAGATTTTTTTTTAATGTTTATTATTCTTTCATTCTAAAACAACTGAACGGATTTGTATGCAATTTGGCACATGGGTGAAAGTTTTATTTTTGTTTTGTGTGTTGCAAATCATCAAATGACGTCTCCCGCTCTGGGTGGAGCGGAAGAGCGGGTCAGACTTTTACTGACTAAAACCTACCCGTGTTCCTTCAGTTGCCTATATGCCAGGGCCACGGTATCTCTTTCGAAAAAATCTCACGACCCTGGCATCGATCCTAGCAGACCCCTTTAGTTTGCTTAAATCTCTTTGAGGCGCGCGTGGAACACTACGCGCCATCGACACGGGCCTGGTCCTTATTATTGGCAACCACTGGTTTTTAGTATTAATAAAGAGCATCCAATTTCTTTAAAACACTAGTAGAATACCAATGTATGTATGTCACTAATACTTTATAAAATTTTATATAAAATCAATAGATACGTTTCATTACTCAATTTGAAGTGAAATAACAATTTTATTTCAATATTTCAAATAGTATCAAGGTGACGAATCATAATTACGGACTGGGAACATACTGTTTTAATTTTGCCTTTACATTGCTGCATAGTGTAATTCAACAAAAGTTTTTTTTTTCATTTGGTTTTCTTATAAGGAATGTATAAGCTGCCGTATTTTCATTTCATTTTAGTTAATTCGTTTGATTAACAGAGCTTGTAATTTTTCAATTTTCCTGCTCATAATACATCCTGCAATTGGAATGTAAGTGCATTTGCTTTTGCCTTGCAATGAGTTTACCGTTGGCGTGGTGCCAGCAGTCTGTCACTACTTCATAGCATTACAACTTTTAAACTCAACTCGTTAGCATGTTTGCCACGTCGTCGTGCTTTTTTTATCACACCCGTCTGTTCTTAATTCCTTTAAAGGTGTGATTAATTGTTTTAATTTATGGTTTATTGATGCCTTATGTGCATTTAGCATACTCAGCCTATAATCTTCCCACTGCTGGGACTCAGGCCTCTTCTCTGTAACTCTCGGGTTCACTGCAGGTTGGTAGATGGCACATGTCTTCGAAGTTTTGTTTATAAGACATACTGGTTTCCTGACGATGTTTTCCTTGTCTGTATTTTGATAGCACTGATGATGAAATAATTTACCAAAGTACAGCGCCTGTCAGGATTCAAACCCACGATCTTTTTTTTTTTTTTTTGGATGGGAAATCAACAAATGACGTCTGTCGCTCTAGGGTGGAGCGGAAGAGCGTGTCAGACTTTTACTGACTAAAGCCCACCTGTGTTCCTTCAGTTACCCATATGCCAGGACCACGGTAACTCTTTCGAACGAATCTCGCGACCCTGGCAGAACCCACGACCTTCAACTCGTAAGTCACTCACTGGCTATAGTTTTGTTTTATTGCGATTCGTTGTTTCAAACAATGGAGCTAAAATTTCAAGGCGCATTATGTTATTTCGCCCGAGGGATCGTTCTTTTTAATAAAAAGTAAAAGTTAAGAGGATCTACATTTACTCTACATGCCGTGAAGCTTGTTTTTATTTCTGAGGGATTTCTACGTGCAGTTATATCCTACGACCTACCACTCGTAAGTCACGGCCATTTCCACTGCGCCACCACTGCTCTGCATTTACCACGAAAATAAATGTTTTTATTTCCGTATTAATTTCTTTCTTTCTTTCATTTTCCGCAAACAATCTGTAAACGGTTGACCACAACCCGTTGACAGCCTTCCTCCCCGTCGTCCGAACACCGTCATAGTCTTGCTACCTTTGATAGCCATGAAACTGAAAAGAAATAATAATAATACCTATACCTTTATTTCAGACATACGTCCATACATTTTTACAAACAAAAGAAAAGAAAAGCGTTAGTAGGGTTGTTAGTAGTACACAAAAAAAAAGTAAAAAGGTGTTAGTAATTTGTTAGTAAACAAAACAAGGTGCACAATAATAACTAAGACTATTTCCTATTTCTGTGCAGGTGTACACTTGCCCAGTACACAGTAAATGGACTGTTAATTTTGCACGCTAACGTTCTGAGGACAGAAATGACAATCTTGAAATCTGTGGCAGCTCGACAACAATACTGGTAGACACTAAATGCCTCAATGCCTACAGGGGACGGTTATAGGCCACCTAAGGCCCCCGGGCGTTGGGAGTCCATTGCGGTCTCCCGGCCACCGTAGGCGCAGGCTTGCGGGCGGCAAGCAATGGGTAGCTTGCCGCCCGGTGAGGACCAGACTCGGATCGACGGCGCGTTGTGTTCTATGCGCGCCTCAAATAGATGTCAGCATTATTGAAGGGGTCAACCGATGCTTGCCGGGGTCAAGGATTTGTTTGAAAGAGTTATCGTGGCCCTGGCATAGGAAACTTAAGGAATACGGGTGCGTTTCAGTCGGTAAAAGTCAGACACGCCCTTCCGCTCCGCCCAGAGCGGGAGACGTCAATCCGACCCAAAAAGGCCTACCTAAGGCCTCTTTATATACAGAAATATAATGGCATTGGTTACCACGCTTACTCATGGTGGGTTCCCGATTTCAGAAACATGTATTAATTTTGAAGTCCAGGCTTTATCACAATGTTTCCCTAACCGATATCAATGCGATTATAAGATCATATCAACTGAATAAACACAAAATCGACCATTGTCTTCCAAGGCTCAGCTTAGTCTCCTACTGGCCTATTAATACCTGTTAACCCTCCACTGCCCACTGATCGTAAGCTCACGTAATCTTGCTTAACCCCTCGCATGCTGTTCACACTTGGCTGGACACAGGTATTAATAAGGGTATTAATATTACAATGTTTTTCTAGCTATATTTTATGTAGTGCAGATGGTGTAAGTATTAGACTCTTCGTTACGAAAACCTTGTATATAGAAGTTTAAGCAAATATAAACTACATGCAAGTAAAAGTTTGCTAAAGCTTAGCAGTGAAGGTTGGTACTGGAAACTCGTGCAAGGACTTAAGGTTACCAACTTTCTCCCTCTGTTTTTATCCGACTACGGCGAAGCAAAGGGAGGGATATGATTTTGAGCGGTATGTAAGTATGTGGGTTATGTGCGTATGTATGTTCATTTGTTCTTTCATAACTACTTATCATTATTTGACAAATAAGGTCAAAGAAACGTCTTGATTTTTCGTAGGATATGTGACGTCAAATTAAACATTGTAGGACAAAGTCATGAATTTCTTTTTAAGTTTTTATGATGCCGTGTCGGATATCAAACGATAGGGCTCATGAAGTACATTTCAAACATATCTATATTGTTTGCAAAACCCAAAATGGTATAAATTAAAAGTAAATTCAAAAACTAAAACCCGACTACTGAAAAATTCACCATC
Organism: Aporophyla lueneburgensis; assembly: GCA_932294355.1. Classification (NCBI taxonomy): domain Eukaryota; kingdom Metazoa; phylum Arthropoda; class Insecta; order Lepidoptera; family Noctuidae; genus Aporophyla; species Aporophyla lueneburgensis. The sequence continues at coordinate 5,665,231 of OW028737.1, forward strand.
TATGCCACCTACCCTAACAAAACAATACATTCTAATAGTTAGGGGTCATAACCTTTAGGGCAAAGTGGCATAAGACTACGGCTTTCAAATGAGAATATTTTCTTGTTTCATACGTTTTAGAGCGTTTTTATTTTTTTCTGAACTTACTTTTTATTTATTGTTTGCGAACCAAGTTAATAAAGAAAAAATCTCTAAGGAAAAGCAAGGCAATCTCTTCTCGATTCCAAGTAAACTGCTCCACGTTTTGAGTTCTTAGAACTGGTAAACTAACCATCTCGAATATATTTTCTTACGAAACTAAATAACGAGTTAAAAAGTTTTAAAAGGTAGGAAATATACCACGAAATATACCAAATTGGGTTTATTTATGCATCAAGGAGCTACTGAATCTTGAAAGGTAACATTTCACTTTCATCTGCCTTTTGAAGCGAACCCACCGGATTTACTAGGGTTGAATTAATTAGGTGGTTAAGTTTTCTTGAAAATGTTATATTGTGGTCATGGAAAATACTGAAAATTCTACCGTATAGTATTAAAAAACTATATGCATATATGAAGTAGCACAATTAAAAGTACGAGTTGACACACAAAGGTAACCAAAAATGAATTATTGCTAATAGAACAGTTCATAAAATCAATATTTATAGACTGGATGATGCAATAACAGTTCGGGGCTCCGGGCCGTTGGGGGTAGCGGCATCAGCGATGGCGACGGGCTGTGCGCTTCAAAAGCGCAGACTGGAATTTTTGAGATGCACTTTAAGGTGCGCCAAATCCTGCCAAATATTCGGTTTGGGAAACTTTTAACCGTACTTTTGGTTACTTATTCGTATTCAGTAAAACCCGTATTCGGCCCATGACGAATAAACATACCTATTTGATTAGATTTTCAAGACCCTGAACAGTGTTTATGACTGGTCGATGTGGCGATGCTTGGCCCCAAGGCCTGTGTCGAGCACTAGACGTCTCTTTAGCTGAGATAATAATGACGATAATGAATGGGCCGTTCATGAATGGTGTTGAAAACCATTTTGATTGTAACCAAGCCAAAACTTCTTGTATACATGAAGGGCATAAGCCATATTATGTAAACTTTATTGACAGTTAAGCAAAGAGTTTTGGATATAGTTAATTGTGATCCCAACAAACTGAAAATGATTTAGGTTACATACCTAACTCTTTTTTAAGTAAGGCAGAAGGGAGAACTCTTTTTAAGGAAGGCAGTTTAATTAGTTCAAACTATTGTCAAGTCTTCTTAACAAACCTAAACTGTAATTATTATTAAGTGTATCATCAAGTTAATATGCTTGAACAGCCAGAAGCTCTGACCAACAGTACAATACGGTCATAACATAAGCTCCACTCGGCCATTAAGGAGCATACGTAACCGTCTACGATCCATAAACGAAAACTTCTAAGCTCGTATAAATGTCATGTTGGGATATTACAACCTGATACGTTTCATATCACTATAGTTACCTAGTTGTTTTTGTGTGTTATATTGTAGTTTTTATTTCTATGCTCGAAAGGAAAAGAAAACAAAGCCCTGATTACTGTGGCCCTGTGTATATTGGTTTGTGTGGGATTCACACTCAAGGTAGGTACTGAACCGATGGTGATTTGGATTTTAGGCATGGGGGATTATAATGTGATTATTTTTGAGCATATATGTCTTTATTTTCTTCTTATATGAAACACTAGTTTCTGCCCTTGACTTCGCCCGTGAATCGCATCAGCCGCCCACGATCATACGACGTTTTCTCTTATCTTTCTTTCTGATATTTTGTTTTTTATTAGCCGGCTCCTTGCGTGAAGTTAATTAGGTTCTAGCCGGTCAAGAGTTGGGCTATAGAACGCAAAATGTTTTTTTTTAGCCAACTGTCAGTTCCTGAGATTACTCTATAAACACAAATAAAATAATTTTAGCTTATTATACTCGATAAAGATAAATACAATAAAAAGAACGTTTAATGAACTGAAATGAACATGATGACATGAACTGAAAATTCATATTTATTAATACCCAAGTTCATAATATGTATTTATTTAAGTCCTGTCTGCAAAATAAAAAAAAAAACATAGATATTTTAACTTAACTATTATTTTCACACAAACTTTAAGTCTGGTACGTTTTAAGCAAACTTTGTTCACGTGTGTACTCTTGAGGAGTGTTTGTCATAGACCATTTCTATTCACACAAAATCTTCAAAGATGGTGACGTTTATATTTTGATAGCTACTTTTGAAATGTCACTGTCACTCGTAAGCGCCATGTTGAAAACTTAATGAATGGAGCAAAGTATGTTCTTGGTCGCACGAGTATTAGATAATGACCTGACATAACGTAATTATTAACAGCTGTGCAACTGAAATTGAAATAAACTGCTCTGTTATTGATTAATAGGTTCAAGTTGAAGGCTAAGCTGATTGATAGATATGTGCATAAAAAAACTCATTAATACAAAATTCTACTAGACATATTGTCATGTGAAACGTATTGTCTTTGCATTTGGGAATATATTTTTCTGTCATGTGTCATATGGCGCTCAATTCCGTGCACTCGAGGGCGAAGACATGTGGCAATCGCTTCCAGAGCTTTTCTGTAGATCTATTTGGTGGCGTTTCAGTTCTACAACGCTTTTCAGCGGGATTTACATTCTAGGTATAATTTATAATTAAGTTGATCGGTAGTTTATATCAACCAATAAATTATTGACTTAGTCCATCATTGATATCGTTGATAGAATGTCACTTGTACTAGGCCCATATGTAGCTATTATAATATAATAGCTGTATACAGTGTATATACATATTATGTATATACACTGTATACAGGAGATAGAACGGGTTTGGTCCATCTTGGTGCTTCATCACAAATATTTGATGAACACAACCTTCATCTGCCTAGCCTTTTCCAAACTATGGTGAGCATCAAGTCTAACTGCATGGAGCTGAATACCAGTATTTTACATGGAGCGACTGCCTATCGGAACTACACAACCCAGTAACTGGGTAGCATTAATTAACACGAAATCCGTTGGTAAGATTGGTTGTCAGACTTTCGGGCTTCTGATGACCCGTAACGACTGTCGAAGATTCACGAATTGGTGCTTTTCGAAGCACGGGGTGTCTTGGTATGTAATAGAGAGCCGATGGTCACCCATCCACGTACCAACCGCGGTAAGCATAGCTTAACCTGATCGATAGACCCGTGCGGCGTTTCGCAACCATTCTGGCAAAATACGGCTAAAAGTCTCATCCCATGTAACTTTCTCTGCGAAGTACGTAATACTTACTTAAATAAATGATATAGATGAACACGGTAATCCTCTAAAAGTCCGTAATTCCCTCTCAATAATTCAGAGGAACCCTCTTCGGAGCGAAGTAAGTCTAATAATCTCGAACCGTTATTGGGCAGTCGACACCTTATCTGACAACGACTACCAATTATACTAATTATTATTCTGATTGGTATCAAATGATGGCGCCACTATTTATCCCCGATTTACGCAACTTCTGTGTAACTTATTGACTTTGGCGTAACACTTTTTACATAAAAAAGACACATATTATATATTTAGGTAGGTTACTTAGCGTTTCTAATATTTCCATGTTGAATTTAAGAAGATGTTTATTTATTACTTGGTTTTACCTGCGACTTTGTAGGCGTCATATTTCATGGTTTTAGTTTCCGTTCGACGTCTCTCGTCAGCGCCGGCTGTCGCTGAAATCCAGCGCTGGGGCTCTGTCTCGCATAGAGTCGCAATATTATGCTGAGCGATGGCCGTTTTGCGTGGATGTGACGCATATTTTCCCCTATTTTATAACCGACGAAAAAAAGGAGGAGGTTATCAATTCGACGCGTAATTTTTTTTTTTATGTATGACCACGTATAACTTTGTACATGGTAGTCTGATTGTGATAATTATTTTATTGGAAAGGGCATACTCCCAAGGTGGTCCCATATAAATTTGGAAAACAAAATCGAACCCTAAGTGTCGGAAAACAGGGGATGATTGATTGTTCACTCACTGATTGTAATGTATAACCACGCATAACTTTATACAGAGTAGTCCAATTTTGATAATTATTTTTTCATTGGATGGGGTATACCTTGCCAAGTATTATTAGTACATTCAAGCCACAAAAAATATAAAATAAAACTTTTTAACAAAAAGTTAAACCGCCGAAAAAACTGAAAACCAAAAAATAATAAACCTTAAAATTTTGAGTCGGCGCTGAAAAATCAATGAACAAAGATCACTCAAAGCGCCGACTCATAATTTTAAGGTTTATTATTTTTTGCTTTTCAGTTTTTTCGGCGGTTTAATTTTTTGTTAAAAAGTTTTTTATATTTTTGTTGTGTTAAATTTTTCTTTGCGTCACTTATACCGCAAATAAACCTATTTTCTTTCTTTTTTTTTCTTGTTTTACTTAAAATATTTTCTATGACATTCGGCAATATTGTATCGGAAGAGTAATTCTGAATATATCCCTTACATAAAAACTCACAAACTTTACCTCTTTATAATAACCTGGGATAAAATGTTAACCAGTGTGTAAACACTGGTTAACATTTTATCCCAGGTTTTCATCTATGAATTTTGCATAATTATGAGTGCTAGTGATCGCCCATTGGTCGAAATTCGACCGTACTTTATTTGAATAGAAATACATTATTAAATGCAAAAATATGTAATACTAAATATAAACAAATAATATGGTTATATTTGACATTCAGTAACACTATAGACAAATTGTTGACGCTGTACTACTGTGGAGAGGGTTCGCTGGCGGGATGGTGATGGCCAGGACCAGGACGTAGGTGTAATGAGTAAAGAATACTCTTCTTCAGGACTCTCTTCTTTATTTTCTTAATACTTCTTAACTGCTGGATATGGAATGAATTATCACAGAAAGCTCTGTTTTTATAGAATTTTCCATATTATTTTTAATTAATTATGACAGTTCAATATGTCATAATTATAACCAACCTGTACAATCTATGACCAGCTTGTACAATCGTGAAGGATACAACCTCTACAGTTTGCACACGACACTAAGTTTTGTATGGGAAACTTACTAATGCCATACTTGACACTCCCCATAAAACCACAAAAAATATTTATTTTATATCTAAACTAAATTCCTATCGTCGCTAATACAAATAATATTAAAGACAAATATTCTCGAAATGATCATAGATTTTAAAAATGAAATAGGTTATATATCTATAAAAATAATTTATTACCTATGGTTATACTTGACAGTCAGTGAGACTATAGACAAAATATTAAAGACAGATAATCTGCATGTGTGTATTAAGTACACGGTAATGAATAGTAGTGTGTGTAACGTGTTATTTATTGAAAATAATGTATTTTAACGCATAATTTAAAAAAAATATTAGCATTCGTCACTTCTTCTCTGTATAAAGTATAAGTGTGCAAAATTTCATATTCCTCCGTCCGCCCAATTTCCGTAAAAAGGGATCCAAAGTTTTCGCTTCACGTATTAATATATAGGTAGATCTAGCGTGGAATTTTTTCGTCGGTTATCAAAAACAAAATCGGCAGTTTCATAGAAAAAAATCTACGCTACTGGGTCTAGAATCATATGCTGAATTCACGGTTACAGTTTGCGCAGTGGTTGAAATTTTAACCTGTTTTAGTAAGTGTAGATATTTCTCTACACTTACTTAAAATTTAAACTTATGTCATTACCAATGTCGTCGAGACTATAAAAGGACACAATAAGTGCGTTGCTCTAGAGAATCACAAAGCTTTCACTGTATCAATTTAACACTATCCATTGCATCGTCCATTTATGATCTGGTGAATAAAACGATACGTTGTTAAAGTTTCGGAATCAGGAACAAGTAAGTAGATAAAAAGCGTGGCAGGGATATTAACGCGCAAACTGTAAGTTGGGAAAAGGCTAGCCAGATACACTGTTTACTGCCGAGAGGTGAAAATCAACAGTGTGTTTTTCGACGTTCAGGGATGCACTTTGTTGGATTTTCAATGTTCAATTCAGCACAAAGAGTCGAAAATCGAGTGTGTGAAAAAATCCAACTGTCCCGTGTGAACGTGGAAAGCTAACTGATGCACCAGCTTCGGTATTAGACAACACGATCCTCACCTGCATGAGACACAGTCGAATATTTCATCGATGCCAGTAGAGATACCTATCGCGTTGCTGGAGCAGTCAATCGAGAACGTTGCGATTCAATTATCAACCGCCGTGTGTTCGACCTAACCTTGGCTTGGATGGCAGCATATAGGTTATTTTATAAACTGGTTGACAAGCTGGGAGGTTTTCTACATGTGTTTTTATTTTAATTAGTGCGGATAAATACTAGAAAGAAAGAGGGATTTCTGTCAAACTGCCAGAGAGCTGATGGTGAGGTATTTGGTATTTCTTTAGTCTATATTCTGCTGGAAGAAAATCGCGCTCAAGGCAGATCACCAGCAAGATAGTCAGACGTGATTAGGCTGTTGGTGGCAGTATATACCGAGGAGTGGTCTACAAGGCAAAAGACCACATAACTTGGAGACACGTCGTATGTGGTCCCGATCCTCAGCATTGAGGGAACTACGCAGAAGAAGAAGAAGTATATATTCTTGCAGATGGTTTTTCCAAGCTAATATCTATTTCTGCTCGAAAAACTAGTTAGCTCGTATTGTTTGCTAATTAAAAGTGACCCTGTCATCATTCTCCTGCGCTTATACCAATTTGTTTGGGGTCGGCGCAACATGTCTTTTTCTTCATCACTTCTCTATAAGTCTTCATCTCGGTAATCATACACAGTCCATCCATCGTTTTTTTGGTTGTGTATATTCATAATTCTGTTATCTTGCTAAGCTAAGGGTTCCGCAACTAACCGAGACGCCAGCCATATTGAATTATCTGCCGCTACTTAGATTGTATCTTGTCCTGCCAACTACTTAGAGTATATCTACGCTGTGCTTACAATACAAGATATAATATTGGTTTTCCTTTTCGTTTATATTGGGACAATCTTTTTGAGAGAAACTCTGAACCTCTTGATGCTGAAAATATGAACTATCTAACTTTTGTCCGGGGTTCGCTCGCATGAAGGGCGGGAATTATCTCATGGGAACGTACGATCGGGTAAAAAATATCTTTTAACATTATCCAGGTCACAGTCTACTTGTGAGCTAAACAAAATCCGTTCACCCGTTAAGGCGTGAAAATTTAGTAGACACAGAGACAGAGTTGTAATATACAATATACTAATACTATACTATAGTAATACTATACTATAGTAATACTATAGTAATACTATCAATTTATAAAATTAGTTTGTAAGATTATCATATGTAGAGAATAATCTCTGGAATAGCCAGTCGGATTTGAAAAAAATCTTTTTGCTTTTGATAGCCCACTTCTTGAAGAAGTTTATAGACTAAAATGACGCTACAACCATTAGGAGCCAAACATGATTAAAAAAAAACTTGGTACAAACGCTAAGTGAGAAGGAAGTAGGTAATAGCGCCAGCAGGCGATGGCATACAATGTGACGGATCGGGGCCCAAAATTTCATCGGACGAAGTCGCGGGCGAAATGCTAGTAATACATAAAGTACATAATCAGGCTATGATGTTCCTGCCAGGATCGCGACATCTGTTCCAAAGTTGTTGCAGTCAACTTGGTTTTCAGTCTGTTATGTTTTCAGATAGTATAGGAAGAGGTTTAGGGAAATTAGTTAGTAACAAGTTGAATATTTCTAATCAAAATAATTGTCTGCCTGGGAAATCCTATACAGAAATAATGACATCAATTATGAGATATCAATATGATTGTAATACCAACATAACTGTATTTGTAGGTAATAGTTCACAGGTCAAACAAAATGATATAACTGACAGTGTTACTCAGCTTTTAAAGATTAATTGCAACAAAATTATTTTGTGTGCATTTCCATATTTTGAGAAATTATCTAGTAGAAAAAATAAATATATTCACATGCTTAATAATCATATGCAGTTTTTGGCCAGTCACTACAGTGATAAACTTATATTTTTTGACACTAACTTTTTTGTTGATAAGTTAAAATCGACAAGGAATACAGTGTATCTTCCCCTTAGGTTTAGACATCAAATAGCGAGGCTATTAGCTTATATTAACACAGACATAAGTAGTATGTCAAAGTCTTGTATAATTAGTGTTGGTAGTGATACTAACACTACTATTGATACGCCTAGTAGTTTAAACTACTAGGTGCGACAACGGATGAGCCGCATATGTTGAATGTTGTTCATCAAAATATGCAGGGTCTGTCTGGCAAAGAGTTAGAGTTAAGTTTATTTATAGAGAACCATGATGTTCAGGTGTTATGTTTAACTGAACACTGGTTGAAAGAACATGAAATAGTGTTTATCAATGATGATCATTTCACTGTACAAAGTGCATTTGCGAGAAAAAGGGCCATCCGTGGTGGTTCTTTAGTTCTTGTTTCAAACAAGCTGAAATGTAAGCAACGTTCAGATTTAGTAAATCTCTCTATTGAGCGCACTATTGAGTTGTCTTGTGTTGAACTCGAGCGCTACGTTATAATTTGCGTTTATCGACCCCCCTCTGGGGATTTCGTTTGTTTCGAATCAGTAATGGAGGATTTACTCAATAAGTTAAAATCAAGTAATAAAAGTATAATTGTATGTGGCGATTTTAATATTAATATTTTAGATGTTACTCCATTGAGTATTAGACTTCTCAATCTTTTCAGGTCTTTTAATTTATTTAACTTGTTTTTTGAACCAACTAGGATCACAGCTTCTTCGTCAACTTGTCTTGATAATATATTTAGTGATGGTGATGCCAAAAATAAATTAGTGCTAACTGATTTAACGTCCGACCACTGTGGTTTGCTATCTAGCTTCCCTATGTCATTGTTTAAAAAGGCACATAAACTTGAATGCAGGCCTTATACAACTAGTCGTTGCACCAAGTTTAAAAATAATGTAGCTCGTAGAATTACACCATCCATAGTAGAAAACGAGAATCCTAATGCAATTTATGAAGCCCTGTTTAATGTAGTGCAAAAAGAGTACAAATCTACTTTCAAGTCCAAAACCATTGACATTAATGGCACCTCCGTCGGCTTTAACCAATGGGCTACTCCAGGTATTTATAAAAGTAGAGCGAGGCTATACGAGTTATATGGTTTAAAAAAATACAGGTTTGATACTCCTTTCCTAGAGTATGTAAAAAAATATTCAAAATTATTTAAACAGGTTAGTGCTTTTGCTAAATCTAAATTTTTAAGCGATCAAATTAAAAATTCAAATAATAAAATAAAAACCACTTGGAAAATCATTAACAATGAAACGGGTAAATCGGTTAAACAAGAAAAACAACTTGAAGTTATGGTCGACAACAAATTAGTAAATACGGCAGCTGACGTAGCACAGGCATTTAATGAGTTTTTTGCCAACATACCCATAACTACGACTCGCTCCTTAAATTCCTCCCCGTCTAAAGCTGAAAACCTTTTGCGTAGTAGTGTGCCTAAAAGTAGTTGCCTATTCAATTTTGAACATGTAACGCCTCGTGATGTAGTTAATGTTTTTAACACACTCAAGTCTAAAAACACTGGTGATTTCTGGGGCATTTCCATCAAACTATTAAGTAATATAATAGACATCGTAGCCCCCTATTTAGCTGTTACTTTTAATAAATGTGTTGATGTCGGAACTTTTCCTGACCTCATGAAGAGTAGCAAAGTCATACCATTATTTAAATCAGGTAATAAAAAAGACGTTTCTAATTTTAGGCCTATTTCTATCTTACCTGCATTTAGCAAAATATTTGAAAAGTTAATACTCAAGCAGTTGCTAAGACATTTTAATTTAAATAGCCTCCTTCATAATGAGCAATATGGCTTTACGAAAGGCCGTTCAACTACAGATGCGGGTGTTACTCTCTTGAAACACATTTTTAACGCATGGGAGAACTCGCAAAATGCTATCGGAGTATTCTGTGATCTCTCCAAAGCCTTTGATTGCGTGCACCATGACACGCTTTTGCGTAAACTACGTCATTACGGTGTCCATAACGAAGCTTTAAACGTAATAAATTCTTATTTACATAATAGGTTCCAATGTGTAGATATTAATGGTGTAAAATCTACCGGGCTACCGGTTCAGTTAGGTGTACCTCAAGGCTCTATACTCGGCCCATTCTTGTTCTTAGTGTATATCAATGACTTACCATTCTTTTTAAAGGGTATTTGTGATGTTGTACTGTTTGCAGATGATACTTCTCTTATTTTTAAAGTAGATAGGAACAGACAAGATTTTGAAGACGTAAACAGTGCACTCTCAATGGTTACGGATTGGTTTACGGCAAATAACTTAGTTCTCAATGCCAAGAAAACGAAATGTGTAAAGTTCGCCTTACCGAATGTTAGAAATCTAGGTCCCGAAATCGTCTTAGATAAAGAGGTTCTTAAAACTGTAGACTCGACAGTTTTCCTGGGCATAACAGTAGATGGCAAACTACAGTGGGGCCCACATATTTCAAGTCTAGCGGGGAGGCTCAGTTCAGCCGCCTACGCCGTCAGAAAAGTAAGACAGTATACTGACGTTGATACGGCTCGGTTAGTCTATTTTAGTTATTTTCACAGCGTTATGTCTTACGGTATTCTACTGTGGGGCAAAGCCGCTGATATTCAAAATATTTTTGTCCTTCAGAAACGAGCTGTTCGAGCAATTTACCAGCTAGGTGCCAGAGTTTCTTTAAGGGACTTTTTTAAAGATATTGGTATTCTTACGGTAGCATCACAATTCATCTTCGCCAACATCTTATATATTAGGCAAAATTTACACTTACATGCTAAAAACAGTGATTTTCACACTGTTAACACTAGAAATAAGGACAAACTACGTGTTCCCTTTCACCGGCTTCATAAGGTGCATAACTCATTTGTTGGGCTTGGTATAACATTTTACAACAAGCTACCACCTTCTTTACTAGAATTACCTTTTAATGCGTTTAAAGCTCAAGTAAAATCCAACCTGTGTCTAAAGGCATACTATTCCATCAACGACTATTTAAATGACAAAACTAGTTGGTCGCTGTGATTAACTCAAGACAATGTTTGTGTTCTTTCTCCAGTACTAGCGTACCTAGTGATAGGTTATATAGCTGTAATATAATTGTTATTATATTATTATTTTTTACTGTGTTAGTCTTTTTTTTTGTGTATTTATTGGTTTTGACATGTTCTATGCTTTGACATATTATAATGATTAGTATTGCATAAAATGATTGGCTAGCGACCTCGACAAGTTGTCATTCAATTCTTGCCTGAGCAACCGGCAGCAAGTTCGTCATGCTCCCTTAGATGTCAATGCTTGCGGTAGCGTCGGGGGTCGGGTTACCCCCTTCCCTCAAATAAGGCGAGGGGGGTAATGGCTGATCTTTGCGTTATGCTCGTGAACGGGTGCTGCTTGTGGTGACTGGTCGTCTTGCTGACCTTGATGTTGGTATTGTTGTTAATTACCTACCTGTTTATTAGTTTTTACGCCGATGGTCCTAGTTTGTCATTTTATGGCCTCGACTTGTAACTCGGGTCGTAACAGCTATGTGAACGTGATTCAGCATTGCATATGTAAGCTGTCACGCCCTTTATGCCAGGAGGCTGACCTTATAACAATATTTTTTGCTTTTGCTTGCGTATAGATTTCAGTTTATTTCTTGGAATATTGGGTTGGCTAGCTGACATAAGGCAAATCATTTATTTAATATTTTGTGTCTCGTAATGTTACCTCCTTACAATTGTATAGAATCAAGTTCTTCTAACTTAACAGACAGCTGTGCTGCTGGGGAGTTTGTTCCGCCACTTCTTCTTCCCAGCTAAAGCACTAGGAAGTGTCGAAGGGCGGGCGTTTTGGGGGGACTGTCTTTTGTAACTTTGACGTTCAAAAAGTGCTGACTCTCAGCCTAGTTTGAATAAATGACTTTTGATTTTGATTTTGATTTTAAAAAAAAAGACATACCGTGGCCCTGATATATGGGCAACTGAAGGAACACGGTTGGGTTTTAGTCAGTAAAAGGCTGATTTTCCGCTCCACCCTAGAACGGGAGACGTCATTTGATGTTTTACCACCCACAAAAAAAAATGGCTATGATGTTTCCATTGCTGGGACAAAGGCTTCTTTTCTGTGACAGAGAATATACAGTTATCCACCATGCCCGTGTGGGTTGGAAGATGTCACATGTCTTCGAATTTTTGGTACTAAGACATGCATATTTCCTTACGACGGCGACGTTATCTGTTACCGTTTTGAGAGCAGTGGTGATGCAATAATTTACACAAAGTAAAGCGCTTGCCAGGGTTCGAGCTTACGACCTATCGCGGCTGTTACCACTGGGCCACCGCAATACATAAAGTACTAATGGATATTTATTACTGTACGAGCCGACCCCATTTAATGTCCTATTGGCCCTGACAGTGATTGTCACTGCAGAGCGGTAGAGATCAATGGCGCCTAATAATTCAGGTTCAGGTGACAAATTGGATGGTCAAAGGGGAAATTGCCACACCTACCTACGCACTGTCATAGATGGCCTAATTTGAACTGGGCCTGACCGTCGCTCTGGGAATCGAGTTCGCAGTTTTAATCTCCAAAAATTAATTTTTTTTTAGTTTATGGTTGCCTAATTCTTGAGGAAGGTAAAAGGCTATTTAACATCACATGACAACCGAATAACCGACGCTAACGAGTTGACTAAATAGAAAAAAAAAACTTTCAAAAGAAAACAAACTAATATCGCAACTTTTGTTTTATAAGTTTAAGTAGCTTTTGCCAGCGGCTTCGCCCGCGTGGAGGTCGGAAATTATCCCGCGAGAACATACTACCGGAATAAAAAGTACCCTATGTGTTAGTCCAGGTTATAAACTATCTGTGTGCCAAATTTCATCTAAACCGGGTCAGTAGTTTTTGCGTGAAAGAGGAACAAACATCCATATATCCATACATACAAACTTTCGCGTTTATAACATTAGTAGGATTTGAGTCTAAAAACTGAAACTGAAAATTTTAAGAATCTCAATGTATAAGATTTTACCTTAACAACCTCCGCATTCCAGAGAAAAAGTAAAATTACTGTACAAAACAGCTTCCTTGATAAAAACAGCAAAATAAATAAGTTCCGGTGTTTACGCGCCAATCTCCTTATTTTACGTGATGTAATTCTTCATTTCTGCTCCGCCATATTTCTTTTGTTGTCACTCCCTATGGAACGCGGTCGGGAGAAGGCGGTGAAATTACTTGTTCGGTAGAAAAGTCATAAGACTAAAATATGTTAACTATTTAGAGGAGTTGAAAGCTTAGTTTTAGGCAGTAAATTGTAAGTTTTCGATGTAGGTGAAACTTTTGTAATGTCACCCCAATATTCCCGGGATAAATGAAAATTCTGTAAGTAGGTCTTTACAAACACTTTTACACGTCAATATTTGTAAAACTAGGTGAGATCTACGTTTCCGACTCTCAGAACAAAGGCCGAAACAAACTCGGAGGTTACAGTCTCTTTTAAAGTCCAGACACATAATCTTGGTGGCATCATGTGAAAACGATATAGATTGATGTATGAAATGGTCTTTTAAGGAAAGAACCACACAGATAGAGTGGACCTGTCTAGTCAGTGCACGCAGTTGTCACTTATCGTGCAGTTCAACTCAGGAGCGAGGCAGTAGGACATTGACTACAAGTTTTTATTTCAATCAACAGTAGTATCGGCTTCATATAAAATTCCCGCCAATCTCCTTATTTTGCGTGCTATAATTCTTCATTTTTAACCGACGAAAAAAAAAGGAGGAGGTTATCAATTCGACGCGTATTTTTTTTTTAATTTTATGAATGACCACGCATAACTTTGTACATAGTAGTCCGATTGTGACAATTCTTTTTTATTGGAAAGGGTGTACTCCCAAGGTGGTCCCATATAAATTTGGAAAACAAAATCGAACCCTAAGGGTCGGAAAACAGGGGATTATTGATTGTTCACTCACTGATTGTAATGTATAACCACGCATAACTTTATACCGAGTAGTCCGATTTTGATAATTCTTTTTTCATTGGATGGGGTATACCTTGCCAAGTATTATTAGTACATTCAAACCACAAAAAATATAAAATAAAAACTTTTTAACAAAAAATTAAACCGCCGAAAAAACTGAAAAGCAAAAAATAATAAACCTTAAAATTTTGAGTCGGCGCTGAAAAATCAATGAACAAAGATCACTTAAAGCGCCGACTCATAATTTTAAGGTTTATTATTTTTTGCTTTTCAGTTTTTTCGGCGGTTTAATTTTTTGTTAAAAAGTTTTTTTGCTCCGCCATATTTCTTTTATTGTCACTCCCGAGCCCCAATGGAACGCGCTCGGGAGTCGGCGATGAAATTACTCGTTTGGTTCTACTAAGAACTTTTGAAGACACCAATAACTGAAAAGTTGAGTGGGAATCGTTTGTCATGGTATGGTCACGTGATAAGGAGGAATGAGGAAAATGACCTAAGGAAAGTATTGAGTATGAATGTCGATGGCTTCAAGAGTAGAGGGAGACCAAAGAAAAGATGGATGGACTGTGTGAATTATGATATGGATAGAAAGCGGGTGACTTCTGAGATGACGACTAATAGAGAAGGTTGGAAGAAAAAGACATTTTGCGCCGACCACAAATAAATTGGGATGAAGAATGATGAATGAATGAGTCTGAATTGAACGTTTTTCTTTTTGTTTGTGTTGTCCGAAACGCAATTGGCCGGTTTATAATGAAGTTTAGCTTTTGTAATGGCTGACTATAAATGCCTCGGATGGCAGTAGGAGATTGAATAAAAGTTTTATTGATCAAAAACAGCAGTAGCAGACGCTTCGTGTAAAGTACTGGTATATAGCCACATCTGCTAAGATTGTAAGCCGAACCCAAGTTAGGCTAATTAGAAGAAGAAGATCAACACATACATAGATTGTTATCTATACTTTCTACTTATAATATTATAAAGCTGAAGAGTTTGTTTGTTTGATTGAACGCGCTAATCTCAGGAATTACTGGTCCGAATTGAAAAATTCTTTTTGCGTTGGGTAGCCTATTTATCAAGAAAGTTTATAGGCTATATAACACCACGCTACAACGAAAAAGAGCGGAATAGTAATGAAAAATGTTGCATAAACGGGGAAAATCGCACGGGTAGGCGATTCGACGCGACGGGAAGGGTCGGCGGAACAAGAAATTTAACGCGGATGAAGTCGCGGGCAGAAGCTAGTATAATAATATAATTTCACTTTTCCTCATTACGATGCGTACTGCGCTGTTTGTTGTATTCCTTTTCTGATAATTATAGTTTGTCAGTCGATATATCTAACCCATTTTCAGTTATTCGGTATGATTTTTTTATAATCCGATATAATTTAAAAACAAAGGCACAAAGCAAACCATTTTTCATTCATGTCAGCGATGAAAGCGAATGAAAATGTAAAAGCTAAATAAACCGCGAAATTATTCCTGAAACTAGTTTCATCTGGTTTTCAGTACGATATTACTCTGTTGTGCTTGTTTGAAGTATTTTCAGAATTTAACACACTGAACTTTTTGTTTTAGTAGGGTGATGTGGGATTAAGAGATTATGGAAAATGTATTTAAAGTTTTCATAAAACAAATAAAATATTTTGTTGAAAAATGCTGGAATATGTGTATGTTTTCGTTCCATTTTTCATCATGCCGAAAGATTTTAAAAGAAATCGTGAATGCATTCATAATTTGGAAAATTCGTCTGCTCAACAAAATAAATAACGTAATGAATTTTGATGAACTGCCAAAATGAAAAGCTTTCAAACATCGGATATTTCAATTAAACCATTTACAGTTAGTCGAAAAGTTGAAGCTAGTTGCCCATTCCGAAATTCCAAGGAAACACCTATAAATCAAGATCATACGTACTTTATTCTTGATGTTTTTATATAATAATATAAAATATCTTAGGACAACTAACACACCGTTATCTGATCCCAAACTAGGCAGAGCCTGTACTATGGCAACCAGACAACTGATAAACATACTTATATATTTCTAAATCGTCGTTTCAGCCGTAAGACGTCCACTGCTGGACTTAGGCCTCCCCCAATTTGGGGGGATTTGCCATAATTGCCACGCTTGGCAGGCGGATTGGCGATCGCAGTATGGTGGTAAAATGCATACAGAACGCTGCTTCCCATTCTCTAGTAAGTCCCTTAGTCGCCTCTTACGACACCCACGTGAAGAGATGGGATGGTGCTATTCTTTACGTCCGGCACCAAACGGTACCGGTATTTCTAAATACATACATATTATAGATAAATCACACCCAGAAACAGAACAAATGATTGTGCTCACTACACAAACATTTGTCCTGGGTGGGAATATTTTTTTTTTTTTAAGTAATTGAAAAAAACAATGCTCCACACTACGAATTTCTTCCTGTATCGTGAGTGCGAATCGAACCCACGACCTGTCTTAGCAGTCAGGGTCACTAACCACTAGACTAACAGGCCAGTCAACAGGTCATTATATGTGGACACAATATAAAAAAATAAAGAAGCAATTCTAAATATACGATTGAAAATAAGCCCTAGAAGTAAGGATGCCCAGTCTCATTCGTCGGCGCACGCTCACGAATATGACGCCAGCATCAACACCATCCAACTCAACCATTTTGTAGGGAGCCAAATGATCCAACACTGAGTATTGCAATTATAAGTATTTTACGCAATAATCCCGTTGTTCATTCCGATCCAGCCCGTCCCTTGCTGCCCTCTACTAGCGATGCCCTAAATCGAAGTCAGGGGGTGCCCTTAGCGAGTAGTCGCTTTAGTATTACGTTTTTAAGCCCTGGTTGAAGGTCTTAATTTATTAAGGTAGCCACAGGTAAGTCCGCTTAAACAGCCGACAACCTCATATGTTACCCTGCGAGCGAGATGTCATTTAAAAAACTGTTTTTTGTCATATCTAAGTACTACAAATTATTGAAACCTTTCTGTTTTCTGTCAAAATTTTAGTCTCCGTGAATATATTGCATCCCCTTTCTGAGCCACAAATATGTATTTCTTTCTAAAGCAAATCGGATATTCCAAGCGATTTCCTTAAGGTGCTTAGTATCCGTACAAGCGGTTCAACGTCTGCGTAGTCTGCTTAGGGATAGATTTTAAAACTTTATGCACATGTAAGAACTACTGTACAAAGGCGGAATTAATGCCTGAGGAATTTTCTTCCAGTCAACCTTAGGGTGAAGCGGGGGCAAACATTATGGTGCAAAAAAGGGATAGAAAAACTCGAAAAAAAAAATTACACACTCAATTAAGATATTATATCTAACAATAATGTATTTCTTACTGGCATTTGCTCCCGGCTTCACCCGCGGGCCGTGTGAAGGTTTGAAATAATACCATGTGCATCTGGATTGAGGGCCCATTTTTTGAAACCTTGCGTACCGAAATAAGATTTATAGGGAAATTAGTTAAAAATAGTAAAAACTTAAAGCAAAGGGTCATAAATTTCTTAAACGTGAATTAAAACTGTTATGATGAAATAACTTGGGCCCTCAATCCAGACGCGTGCATAAAGTGGCATAGCCTAAATCTCAGTAAGTACTATCTCTGGGTTAATAATTTTTGTTTAAGTATTTAGTTAAGAATTTCTTAAATATTTTAAGAAATTCCCAAATCTGTAAAATATAACATTACCGATTTATGGCGGCATATCTAGGGCCCTCATTTCATTATTGTTTGTACTGAGGAATCTGCAAAACATGAATATATCTGAAGAAATATATAAATACGACTTTAACATGTTTTACTTACATACCTATGTGAATTAGTTAAAAAGAAATAAGGACACAAAACTTAATTGTTAAGAAGTAAATGAAAGTCTAATTTTACTAAAAGGTCTGAACTGAGAGCCCAATATTTTCGGCTTTATTGACTAGGCTCAACCTCATAGATTAACGCAAATAAGAATAAAAGTTTTAACTATTTCTTAATTAAATTGTAACATATCGTTCGTTCTTCTAAATGTCATACTTTAAGAGAAAATTGATTTTAAATTTTTTCTAAGAGAATTATTTGTAGGGTGACCATAATGTTCAAAGTAAGTACCTGTCCATTTTGTAAAGTGCATTCGGCAAGTCATAATATTTGCAGCTAAAAGTACTATATACCTACTAATTACAATTTGGCTTTCCTTATTTTTAATTTAATTTCTATAAAAATAAATAAAACTATAACATTTATTTAGCTTCAACAGTGTTTGCATAAAATGAAAGGCAAACTAACCAACTAGTAGTATGTTATACATGTAAGTAGTCATCGTATCTATGGATCACTGTAGCACTAGATCAAACAAATTCATTGTGATAAATAAAACACGATCGGTATAATTATAAAAAAAAACTATTTACTTCACATAAATGTTACCTTAAAATAGTCTTATATCCTAAAAATACGAAATTGCGAGAGAGCAAAGATATTTTTAGTGATGAGTGCAACTATATCTCTGATTTAAAAAAAAATCATTTCCATTTTCGTTTTTAGTTTTTTTTACTATTTTTTTTTTTATTTGTTTAGGCAACTTGGCTCATAGTATTACCTTAAAGAGTAACATCACATAAATATAAATTACATTAAAAATAAGGAAAACCAAATTGTAATTAGTAGGTATATAGTACTTTTAGCTGCAAATTATGACTTGCCGAATGCACTTTACAAAATGTACAGGTACTTTGAACATTATGGTCACTCTACAATTAATTCTCTTTCAAAAAGTTGAAAATCAATTTTCTCTTAAAGTATGACATTTAGAAGACCGAACGATATGTTACAATTTAATTAAGAAATAGTTAAAACTTTTGTTCTAATTTGCGTTAATCTATGAGGTTGAGCCTAGTCAATAAAGCCGAAAATATTGGACTCTCAGTTCAGACTTTTTAGTAAAATTCGACTTTCATTTACTTCTTAACAATTAAGTTTTGTGTCCTTATTTCTTTTTAACTAATTCACATAGGTAGGTAAGTAAAACCTGTTAAAGTCATATTTATGTATTTCTTCAGATATATTCATGTTTTGCAGATTCCTCAGTACGAACAATAACGAAGTGAGGGCCCTAGATATGCCGCTATAAATCGGTAATGTTATATTTTACAGATTTGGGATTTTTTTAAAACATTTAAGAAATTCTTAACTAAATTCTTAAACAAAAATTATTAACCCTGAGATAGTACTTACTGAGATTTAGGCTATGCCACTTTATGCACGCGTCTGGATTGAGGACCCAAGTTATTTCATCATAACAGTTTTAATTCACGTTTAAGAAATTTATGACCCTTTGCTTTAAGCTTTTACTATTTTGAACTAATTTCCCTATAAATCTTATTTTGGTACGCAAGGTTTCAAAAAATGGGCCCTCAATCCAGATGCACATAATAATACCACGGGAACACACTACTGGGATAGAAAGCATCCTATGTGTTAATTCAGGTCATAAACTATGTGTGCCAAATATAATACAAATCCGTTCTGCCACTTGCGTGATTGAGTATCAAACATCTAAACATTAAAAAACACACAAACTTTCACATTTATAATATAAGTAAAATTCTGATGATAAAAGTGCTTATAGATTACAACACCATTGGTTTTTTCGTGGGTTTAATATAAGACGATTTAGAGATTGCGCCAAAGATGATCTGTGGAATTCTTCTATTGTGTGCGGTATGTTGAAATTTTTTACTCATCAAGATTAATTGCATCGCAATTTAAAGATGGTACTTCAATATAAATGAATATCGGTCCCTTAACCATTAAAAGATTAAAACCACTTTCAATAAGTGTCCTGCCATTGGTCCGACAATACATCACTACGTGGAAAAAAGAAGCCAACCAAATGGTAGCATCCTAGTCCCTGACATAAGTATAGCCACAAAAGCCACTCTCTTTAGCTCTTCTAATGCACACGTTTTCTTAAAAGGTGATATTTTAACACACTTAAAAAACACTCCCAAAAATATGGATATATTCTTGTTCAGGCCTTTTTAGGCCTTACATACTTTTAGGACACATTTTAGTGGGTCGGGGAGGCACTAAATTCTAGTCATATTCTACGTACATTTTCTTCTGCCATAAATAACAGTCTACCAGACAGAAATTAGTGAAAAGCTCCTCATTAATTATGACTTCGCACAAAATAAAGATGAGGTAAAATGGTGCGGTGAAATGCCCGGTGGGACATTCCTGCCTGCCTGGCTTATTGCGGTTTTGGCCCGGATACTGTTTAGCTTCCGTATTTGCTTTTTAGTGTTTGATTGTAGCTGTGGTTATTACGTTCTCGTGTTACAAATATTGGGCCTGTTCAATCAGTTTTGGGTTCAAATGGGTTAAGTAGACCGGACTGTCTCATTTCAAATATGAATTTTGACATGTGTTTGTCCAAGTCTCGCAAGATACTGTAAATATTTTAGGTGGCTGTCACTAGTATGGATTTCTATACTTAGTCCTTCAAGTGGATGAGCAGCCCTATCTTGTACGTCGAAAGATGGGACTGTCGATAGTAATGTCATTACCATATATTAGAACAGGCCGAATTTATAACTATCCTACTAAAGTTTTTAATAATTGGGATGCTGTGACGTTTAAAACGCAAACGGTGAATGATACAGGCTGTCAACATTCGCTAGTTCCTATCATTTGTTCTGTGTCTGGGTGTAATTTATCTATAACATGTATGTATTTAGAAATATATAAGTATATTTATCAGTTATCTGGTTGCCATAGTACAGGCTTTGCCTAGTTTGGGATCAGATAACGGTGTGTTCATGTCCTAAGATATTTTTTTTTTTTTTTTAAGTAGCATGGTAGATGGTTACCTAAATATAGGACTAAAAATATTTTAACCTTCAATCAAAGCCACAAAGGTTATCAGAGAAAGTATAAATATTTAATTCTGTATTAGATTTGACTTTCGACGTTATACTCGTAAGTTATCAAATTTTTCCGTCAATTCTTTAACCAACTCGGAGTCTTGTGGACTCTGTGCGGCACGGGCCAATCTATTAATAATTGTATCCGCTACCGTTCTGTTCCTTTTCACCCCTTTTTAACTGACTTCAAAAAGGAGGTTGTTATTAATTCAACTGTTTTTTTGTTTGGTTATTATGTTACGCGATGTCTACGGCAATTGGACGTAGCTAAGCGAAAAGGATCCAATCCACACCCGGTTACTTTTGAGATATTGACGTTTGAAGTTCAAGAGGTATTTTTTCAGTATTATTATTTTATTTTTCAGAGGAATTTCAACACGTTTTATTATTAGTAATGGTATATTAAAATATTACTTACACACACATACAATCACACCTTTTTCCCATGGGGGTAGGCAGAAACCACGGAACGCCACCTGCTAAGATCTCTACACACTCCTTTTGCCTCTTTAAGGTTCATGAATACAATTGGTCATACACACACGCCGGTTGCGAGTACTACGCACCTGAACTTTCTGAAGAATATCACCAGTAACAGTAAGGTCACTATATGTCCTCCTAGGGCGTCCCCTCCCGGTGTTTAAAATATTAGTTAAGAAACAGAAAATTTGAATTGTTTATGCTAAAAAAAAGAAATAAGAAGCGTAAGAACCATTGGCACTAAAGTTTAAGAATACGAAAAATAAAGCTATTTTTAGCTGGCTCGTTCTTACAACCGACTAAACTCATTTTTGACCAATTTGTGGATTGGATCCTTTTTGCTTAACTACGTCCAATTGTGGATCGATATCGAAGAACCATTGGCACTAAAGTTTAAGTACCTATACGAAAAATAAAGCTATTTTTAGCTGGCTCGTTCTTACGACCGACTAAACTCATTTTTGACCAATTTGTGGATTGGATCCTTTTTGCTTAACTACGTCCAATTGTGGATCGATATCGAAAATTCTTTATTTAATGGATGGTACATGTCCCAGGGGGACCACCCCTGAGACATGTACCATATAAATTTTATTAACTTTGCCGGGGTAGTTTCTGAATTAGCTTCAATAATACGTATTTTTTTCCAATATTGATGATAGTATGTACATAATAGGTTCCTGTACCTGTTATTAACATAACAAGTAGTGCTATACGAATTTGTATCGGGTACTTACAACCTACCGAGTTGTGAGGAAAAAAAAAACTAAACTTCCACAAAGAACACTGCAAAGTGAAAAATAACTTTAATTTAGGAAGTCGGTGGCAAAAACAAAAACACAAAACCAAGTGACCAAATCCCAAACAACAATTCTTTTACTAAAGTTCACGTATGAAATTAAACTGCCAATAAACAAAACTAGCCGAGAAAGATCGAAACATTTTGTAGCAAAAATAAACGCGTAGTAAAAATCTTCTGCCTTAGTCTTCAGAGGGACATTTATATAAGTTAGTTTGTTCCCCTAAGGGCAGGGGGAGGCCGTCGCGGTCGATATCACCCCTTCAAACTCAAGGGGGACGCCGAATTGCGTAGTTTCGACGTCCATTGATGATTTTGTAAAGGCGTTTTAATCGGTCGCGGGCACAAATGTAGCAATGAATAGTGAAGTGGGGTAGGTTGGGCATGTAACGTTATAAATTTGTGAGGAGAGCGTGTCTGTGCATTCCAGATGTCGGCGAATTACGTTTGGAGGGCAATTATAATGAGTCGGAGTAAGAAAACTTAATAAAACGTTATTTGTTTAGTTTTTGCTTCGTGTTTGCGAATTGGTAGCGATTTGTTGAAAACATAACCCTGATTGAGTTAGGGAATATTGTGTAGAGTGGATAACCACCTATTAGGAGAATATATTGAGTGTAGTTATTTTATTTCGGGTATATCGTCTTCACATAAAATTCCTCAACATGATTTCAGCCAAAATTCGGGGCGGTATGCCATAATCGCCACGATTGGCACGCCAATTAGCGATCGCAGTATGGTCGTATAATGCGTAGAGAAAGCTGCTGCCCAGTGTTCAGTAAGTCCCTTAGTCGCCTCTTACCTATGGGAAAATATGGGACAGTGCACACAGAACATAAAATTGTATACAAAATATCGTAAAAATTTAAAGAGTAACTATGGTGTCTCTTACCCATTCGTTTGCATACGAATCTACCTTTTGTCTAAAATCAATAATTCTATAGAAAAGAGTTTTTTTAATAGTCTATTTCAACTAAATCTTTGGACTTTAAATGTGACATGATTTCCTTGACCCGTTTCCTATAACGCAATTCTTACCATTCTTTGACGAGCAGTGATATCCCCTCATCCTGCAGGACCATCGAGCTATAACTATTATTTATCGAGCAATAAACACAATTATTAAAATCCTCCACACTTCGTACACACACAAGATAAGGCAAACTTTTTACGAGTTACTCAAAGTTGCGGAAACTGGGATTTTATGGTAATGTCCTCAATTTGGGGACAGACAAGAATCTTCTAGGAATTTGATAGCTTTTGTGTGTTGCGGATAGAGTTTGAATGAAGGAGTAGTATTCCCGAATACATATTTATCTTTGCTACTTATTTATTTAGAGGTCTATGTAAGTCAATAGGTTAAATTCAAATTCAAAATTTCGTTCCAGAGAACCATAGAGAAAAAAAAAATGTTTAAATGTTGATGTTATATTTATTTGCCGATCTTTTTACTTCAACATGAAGCAACGGTAGCCAAGTGGTTTGAGCTGTGACTTACGAGTTGCGGGTCATAGGTTCGTAGCCAGGCAGGCACTTTACTTTGTGTATTTAATTTCATCACCACTGCTCTCAAAAGGTGAAGTAAATTATCGTGAGGAATAATATTCGTATTCAATTGCAGCCGGTTACGCTGTAAACGGACATCTGCATATTTGGGAAGCAGCTAGGCAGATTGAAGGCTGTAGCTAAATCTGTAGGGTCAAACTTAAAGCAGTTTGTGTTTTTGTTCCTCAATAAAACTTATTTACTTACTTAAACTTAGACGTTATATGTATTTTATGGCCGATCGGTTAACTAGATGATGACATAATAATTTATTATTAAACTAGCTTTTAGCCAGAAGCTTCCGCGTATGATTCACTAGCTTTTGTCAGCAGCTTCGCCCGCGTATTATACGTATAAACCTATCTGTTGAATCACTCTATCTATTAAAAAAAAAAAACATTTTAAAATCCGTTGGGTAGTTTTAAAGATCTAAGCTTACATAGGGACAGAGAAATGGAAGCTACTTTGTTTTATACTATGTTATGACCTTCTTCTTGAATCACTCTGTCTATTCATGAAAACCGCATTAAAATCCGTTGCGTAGTTTAAAAGATCGAAGCGTACAAACGCGGGTATAGCGACTTTGTTTTAGACTATGTAAAGATTTACCATACACGAAATACGTATTCGGACGTGAAACTGCGGACACCAGCCCGTAGTACCTGTTCATCATCATCATCATCATCATTCAGCCGAAAGACGTACACTGCTGGACATAGGCCTCCTCAAATTTGAGAGAATTTGCCATAATCGCGCTTGGCAGGCGGGATGGCGATCGCAGTATGGTGATAAAATGCACAGAGAACGCCGCTGCCCATTCTCTAGAAAGTCCCATAATCGCCTCTTACGACACCACGGGATGAAATGGTCTGGTGCTATTTTTTACGTCCGGCACCACACGGAACAGGTACCTGTTAAGTATTTCCTATTATAATTTATTTTCAACCGACGAAAAAAAACGGAGGATATTTTTTTATTTTTTTTATGTATGACCACGCATAACTTTTTAGATAGTGGTCCGATTATGATAATTCTTCTTCTATTTCAAACTGGTCCAATATAAATTTGGAAAACAAAATCGAACCCGAAGGGTCGGAAAACAGGGGCTGATTGATTGTTCAGTCACTGATTGTAATGTATAACCACGCATAGCTTTATACAGAGTATGTAGTCCGATTTTGATAATTCTTTTTTTATTCGATAGGGTATACCTTGCCAAATATTATAAGTACATTAAAGCCACAAAAAATTATAAAATAAAAACTTTTTAACAAAAAATTAAACCGCCGAAAAAACTGAAAAGCAAAAAATAATAAACCTCAAAATTATGAGTCGGTGCTTTGAGTGATCTTTGTGCATTGATTTTTCAGCGGCGACTCAAAATTTTGAGGTTTATTATTTTTTGCTTTTCAGTTTTTTCGGCGGTTTAATTTTTTGTTAAAAAGTTTTTATGTACCTAGGCATACCGATTTTAGTGATACCGATTTAGCTTTAAACTGGTGAATAACTTGAAAATGAAAAGCTCTAAGTTTGTTGATTTTCAATAACAGTATGACAGGTATTTGCAAAGTTACGAACACCTTCAATTAATTGGTTACCTCCTTTACCAAAGTATTTGTATGCGAGAGGGGTATTAACTAACTTAACTATTCCAAGATCTATACCTACCGTATACAACGTACGTACAGTTTTAAACTTCTTGCCTAGTCAATCGATGTAGGAACGTATAGAGTAGACATCGAGCGAATATACCGGAATATTGGCAAATTCTTTGCTACTGCCATGCCAAGAATGAGTGAATTCGTGAATATTAACATAAAGGACCTTTTGTTCGAAATTTTACTCACCGCGGAAAATTCTATGTAAGTATAGTCAGTGACCTGCATTACCTAATCCCTCCTACACAGAAGAAACGAGGAAGAGGCTATGCATGTTGTGGTTGGATGCAGCTGAAAACCAATATTTTACATGAAGCTACTGCCAATAGGACATCTAAAACCCAGTTACTGGGTAACACGGTAGGTACCTCTTCGACTGGTTGTCAGACTTTCAGGCTTCTGACGACCCGTAACGACTGTCAAAGATCGACGAATGATAGAGGACTGAGGGTGCTTTCCGAGGCACAGAGGGGTCTTTTAATGTAAATGATGGTCACCCATCCACGGACCAACTGTGGCAAATGAAGCTTAACTTGATGGATCGATCAATTGATCGACCGTAGGGCTATTATTATTTCACCACAACCACCTCAAATCATCAGAAAAAAACTGAGAGGTATGATGCGTTTCGTTCACCCCAATAAAATTGTCCTAGTGAAATAAACTGTTATTTAACATGACTTTAACCCTATCATACATTTATCAACTTCAACACATTACCTAGGGACTATTTCCTATACAATTTATCTCACCCGCTTCAGGAAAACATTCCTGAAACATCCAATATTACGCTCTGTTCACATAGAATGTCCTATATGTAGTGAAAGATCACCGTTTTCAGTATGGAAGTACGTAACGTTACATTTTGGAGATATATCTAGCTTACTATCTATACGGAATTCACATATATGTATTCCAAACAAACTTAGGTAAGTACTACGTATTTATTAATTCGTATGTGTTGTATTTGTGGCGGAATTAATACACCGATAACATTAAAATTATTACGTTTATTCCATGCTTTCGAGTGTACAACCACGCTCGCGCCATAATATTCCCTTCTCAAAACATGAATTCTTCTATGTTAATTTGAAAGCTGATTCTTAAAAATAAGTTATTTTATTCCCAGCCTATTCAACAGAAGGTCGACTTTTGCAGACAACTTAACAGTACCTACGTACTCTTGGGTAGTAACAAATTACACTCACGGAACGAAACACTTAAATTATTTCTTACAATTTCTCGACACCATCAAGGTAAATACGCAAAATTAATGTTGCAAAAATATCTGATAGAAGTGTAAACAACTCCCGTTCATATTAAATTCTTAACAAATCATTCACTAAACTGTAAAAGAACATTATAAAGAAATACAAGGACACTACAAAATAACATCTTTTTCTGTATTTAAATTAGAAGACTTGTATTTCGCACGAGATTTTGCAACAATCATTGTTTGAATAAAATCATTTTTAACTGAAAATCATCAACGAAAATAAAGATTATAAGATGTACCTCAAATTGACAAATAAAAAACATCTTTAAAGTAACTAATTTAAAAATAAGATTTTGGGTTTAAACATTCGAAAAAACATTAGAAAACTTTTTAACAAAAAATTAAACCGCCGAAAAAACTGAAAAGCAAAAAATCATAAACCTTAAAATTTTGAGTCGGCGCTGAAATCAATTAACAAAAATCACTCAAAGCGGTGACTCATAATTTTAAGGTTTATTATTTTTTGCTTTACAGTTTTTTAAAAAGTTTTTATTTTATAAAAACTTTTTAACAAAAAATCTTTAATGTACTTATAATACTTGGCAAGGTATACCCTATCCAATAAAAAAATTATCTACTACTCTGTATAAAGTTATGCATGGTTATACATTACTATCAGTGAGTAAACAATCAATCATCCCCTGTTTTCCGACCCTTAGGGTTCGATTTTGCTTTCCAAATTTATATGGGACCACTTTCGGAGTGTACACTTTCCAAATGAAGAAGAATTATCACAATTGGACCAGTATGTAAAAAGTTATGCGTGGTCATACATAAAAATTAAAAAAAATATACATGTCGAATTGATAACCTAAGCTCCTCCGTTTTTTTTCGTCGGTTGAAAAACCAAACCTATTTACTTAAATTCTAAGACTAAAAATTGATATCCACAGGCAAATTATGATGCGTTTGTTTACCTTTTTATCAAGTACTTTTGGAACAAACCATATACGTATTTTTTCGTTTATACTCTGCCTGAATACATTTTATTAAAGATTTTCATTTCCCTCAATATTTTAAGCTTATCATACACTGTAGGGCGAGCCAAGGCGCGAGTTGTTGATAAATGGATAACATTATTTTGGTACAGCTTATACTAGCTTTAGGGTGTGTTCATTTTGTGAGGGAAATCCTGCGTGAGATTTAGTATAGATTTTTCTTATCCGTGGAAATCTTTTTTATCGCAGGCGTTTTCATATTGAAAAAGATAGCCTTAGTTACTAGACAGCTTCCCTTACTTGATTTATGTATTTATTTAATTCCTTTTAGTAGTACAGTTATTTAATTCGCTCTGAGAAATTAAGTGTTTTGAGAAACACTGGTTTTGAGAAACACTGGTTTTGAGAATGTCCATCCACTCAGAACACGATTGAAGTACAGACGCCATCACATCAAGCTACTACAATCTGTCAGATTTCTTTGATAGATTTTCGACTTTATTTCTAGAGCATTAGGTTCAAGGTTCATTGGGAAAAATTGACAGTTTCGGGTAGCTTGACCTGGTGGCGTCTGTACATAGATAAAATTATTTTAAATTTAAGTACTAAAATAAATTTACTTTTATTGGTTTGTTTTCATAGCTGGTACACACGGCTACATAGCAAGCTATACATTTCCAGTTTTAACAGAACTCGCATTGTACATATAAGGCTTTCCGTACAATGAGACTGACGTCTCATTGTATGGAAAGCGTATACCAACTAGAAATGTATAGCTTGTTTTTTTGCCGTTCGTACAAAATTAACACAACTAACTGTTTACACTAGATACTAAATAAATTAAACGACTAACTCACTTTACAAATAAGTACAAATACTAAATGTCACGTAGGCATCGAAGTACTGGTCTGCATCGCTGTCATCTGCCATTAGTTCATCATCATCATCAGCAGCCTATATATGTTCCCACTGCTGGGACACAGGCCTCCTCTCGGTGAGAGGGTCATTAGGTATATATTGTAAAAGGGCAGGGTAGCAGGGACACCGAAGCGAACCTGTTACCATGAATATAGTACTTACATGGTTCTGAACGCATTGCAATTTTTCGTAGGTTTTAAATAAAAGAAGTTGCTGTGCCATATATTATGGCCACGACCACCACCACTTTTCTAAGAGACAGCACTCTTTTTTTAAACCGTCGAAAAATTTCTAGATTCATGAACTGGATTCATGGTTTTCCTTTTCGTATCGATGTCCCTGCCATCCTGTATAATGTAGATCAAATCACTCAGAGTACCAACAACTACAACAAAAAACTACAAAGGATTTTTCGTGTCCAACCTTTAGTTACAGTTAACAAAGACATACACAGTTCCCTAGAAAACAGAATATATTTCGAAACAGAAATAAACAATAGCTTTTCCTTCGCAGTTTCCTCCGTTCCTCTATACATCATTTCATCAATCGTTTTACAATCGGATTTAAAAGCCGCCTCGTGTAAACATCAGTCGGATATTCCTGGCTATTCTCAAATTGAGGCAACGCAGACGGACACACAGACACTTAGTAAACAGTGTGTCGCTTGCGGACGCCGCTATTTTCCAGGCCAAATTATAGAAGGGCGATATTAGCCCGTATCATTTGAAGGTATGTAGAACAGAATGTAAAGTTCACTCATACTTCCTTAGAAAAAGGGAGGACTATCCGACCAGATGGGTGTCGTGTCTGATGGCATCATTTCAGCTGAAAGAAGTTCACTGCTGGATATAGGCCCAATTTAGGGGGGTTTGCACTAATCGCCATGCTTGGCAGGTGGGTTGGGGATCGCAGTTTCATGGTAAAATGCAAAAAGAACGCTCCTGCCCATTCTCTAGTAAGTCTCTTAGTTGCCTCTTACACCCACGGGAAGAAATGTGATGGTGCTATTCTGTACCTACGTCCGACACTAGATAAAACCGGAACGAGGCAGAATAGTTGTCGCGTAACAATTTTTTATGGGTTTTCAATTCCTTCTAGATCCAGACATGTCCAATATATCTTCGTTTTTGATGACCTAATTCCTTCCTAATCAGGCATTAAGTCCGGCTTCTCTACAATAATCTGCTTGAAGTATTAAATCTAACTCCTATTACTATTAACCCTGAGGGTTGTTTAAACATAGGTTACATAACATTAAAACCACAATATTTATGACGTAAGTAGTTCTAGCGGGGAAATGTTTATGACTTAAGTAACTCCACCTAAGTGCTTAGTAGTGCTTTAACGCTATTAAGCTGAAACTCCGCACTAACACCACCTCATATACTTAATGTTATATGAATAAGTTGTAGAGGCTTGTGGCTAAGTAAAAATAGCTGCAAGGGTCGATCAATCATGTCAAGTTTGTCATGCAGCGGTTGGTCCGTGAATGGGTGGACTATCTTTACATACCAAGACCCCTCCGTGCCTGGGAAAGCACGTTAAGCCGTTGGTTCCATTTGTCCTGTGTGAATTTTTGGCAGTCGTTACGGGTCAGAAGCCTGAAGTCTGACAACCAGTTTTACCATGTGCTGCGCTGCCAGATTCGCGAGATTTGTTCGGAAGAGATAACGTGGCCTTGGCGTATAGGCAACTCAAGGAACACTGGTGGATTTTAGTCAGTAAAAGTCTGACATGCCTTCCCGCTCCGCCCAGAGCGGGAGACGTCATTTGATGATTTCCCAACCACAAAAAAAAAAAAGCCGGCAATTGAAGGATCACGGGTTTTTCGTGAGTAAAAGTGTGACACGCCCGGGACCCAGTCCATTCAGAGCGGAAGAAGTCATTCTTACCAAGGCGTATCGTGTTACCTAATAAGTAGGTTGTGCACGTTTGATATGCAGTTGTTGCATGTAAAATACTGGTACTCAGCTGCGCCCGGTTAAACTCGAAGCACAAAGTTTGGGAAGCTTACTCTACTTATTAGTGTATACAGAGTTCAATGTAGCGGAAATACAAGATGTCTTTGACAGTAGATTGCGGTTGAGTCTATGATAAATTGGCGCCGGTGACCTATTTGTATCTGTGTCAATTCGTGCAGGAACTTCGCAATAAGGGTTTTGTAGTTGGTTGTACCAACATATTGTACATAGTTGTACCCGCGGCGTTGTTTAATAGCAAACATGTAGTGCGTTCAAAGTAATAAAGTATAACCAGTCAATTACCGTAATTACAGACACAATTAAAAAACTATTATGTCTATACCAAATGTGGTATCTCAGGGACTTAGAGGTTAAATAAGTTTTCTTATAGTATAAGCTACACTTCTATGGGTTATATGAAAGAATTGTGATAGAACCATCTTCTATCTTACTACGATTAACGATCTCTTCTATAAATAGTATACCGTTTTCTCCAGTTTCTTCTTCTAAGCAACATATTGGATTTTGATACGAATTTCAGTATCATTTAGAGATTTTTTCCGGAAGATTTTATCTGCATAATAAATGCGTATAGGTAGTATATATTAGTAGTATAGTAGAGAAAAGCCAAGTATTTCAAAGGTTTGTACTGATGTCGTTTGTTTCATTGCTAACGCTGGCTAAATCTTCCAGATAGATCAAAAAAATGTACTTACTACAGAATTGTATATTTTAAAAAGTTCTACATTAAAAATCGGGATGGTATATGTCTGTCTTATAGGTATAAAACACAGTAACCATTTTATCTTTTACATATTCGTCGTCGCCGTTTCAGCCGTAAGACGTCCACTGCTGGACTTAGGCCTCCCCCAATTTGGGGGGCTTTGCCATAATCGCCACGCTTGGCAGGCGGGTTGGCGATCGCAGTATGGTGGTAAAATGCATAGAGAACGCTGCTGCCCATTCTCCAGTAAGTCCGTTAGTCGCCTCTTACGACACCCACGGGAAGAAATGGGGTGGTGTTATTCTTTACGTCCGGCACCACACGGTACGGTTTTACATATTACTAAAAAATAATGACATGAAACACTTCTCTCTGATATATGGAATGAAAACAACATTCCCGGATCTGTGGTAACAAACGTATCTAACCTACTAAATATGTAAAGTTTCGTAGAACACGTCATACATAATCTAGGTATTAATTTATGTTCGTAATATAATATTAAGATTTCTCGGAAGTTTGGAATGGAGGAGTTCAGAATGTTACACAGAGTTATCATTACGAAATAAGATGAAAGGGATATTTATACACACAAATAGATTAAATAATCCAGTTCTTATAACAAGTTAGTAGTTACAAAACTACTAACTGTTTGAAATTTGTTTGTTAAACTTATAATTAAAACAACAATATAGCAAATACTCCATTTAAACTTAGTTCACTCTGTTCATAAACCCTGTAGTTTGAGTTTATTATACAAAGCCTCATTTTCCACAAGAGCATTATGCTACAATTTGCACAAGTCCAGGGTCCGGACTCAGAACGGCTTCGCCTCAAATTACTTGCGATAAATTCATTAAGGAGAAGGGAGCGAGCGTTTTATTAAAGAATATTAAAGAAAACAATTTTCGACCGTTGAGAAGAAGCAAACCTTTTTTCTTGAAGATAATTACTATGATGGAAGGGAGGTTTCATCAAACATTTTCCGGGATTGGTAAAGATTTCAAATAAGGATATTTCCGAAATATAACATTCATGACATGTAACGGATATTACTCGTTTGAGAAAGATTCTCAATTTTTTGATGTCATATTGAGGACCTGACAATTTATAAAAGTTGTTACGGTTCCACTTATTGGAACATTACGTTTTTTGAGGCTTATTTTATGAGATCATAGGGGTTCGTGAGATGATTATAGACGCATGGATCAATCGAAGGTCGGTTCGAGGATAGGGACTACCCTTTTTTTTTTGTTAGATGGGAAATCATCAAATGACTTCTCCCGCTCTGGGCGGAGCGGGAGGGCGTGTCAGTTTTACTGACTATACCCCACCCGTGTTCCTTCAGTTGCCCATGTGCCAGGGTCACGGTATCTCTTTCGAACAATCTCGCGACCCTAGTAGGGGGGACTGCCCATTAAATATCGAGTCGGAGATCATTCGTAGATGTTTGGCAGTCGTTACGGCTAGTAAGAAGCTCAAAATTCTGACAACCACTCTTACCAAAGGGTTTCGTGTTACGTAACTGGGTTGTGGAGGTCAGTCGCTACCTGTAAACTATATATTATAAACAGCTAATTGATAAAGAAGTGTGAAAGAGATAGACATATTACGCCGATCCCAAATAAATTGGGATAAGAGTAGGAGAATAATATTGGTGATTCAGCTAAATCCGGATAACCTGAATACTGACTCCTAAATAGTTGGAAAACATCCTGAGTAGATTGGTTGAGGATCTGTCAATTTATACAAGCTGTTACGATTCCATTTACTGTAATATTGAGTTTCTAGAGCTTTATTTTATGAGGTACAATTTCTAGCCCTTCTGCTAAAGTAATAGCTCTTTTAAACCAACTTTCACGACCAGAGGGAAGTGTGATATAAAGTGTTACACTTTCCTACATTTTATACCTTCATTTTACCGCTTTATCAGCGTAGAAGAAAAATGAGAAATGCTTTACAGACCGGTTTTATTCCTTGCAATGAAAGGACTCGCATTTGTTTAGGTGGCCCGTAAATATTTGCTAAGTCCGTTTCTTTGCCCGCGCTGGCCGACCATAGTGTACTTTTATCTTTTTTTACAACGCTGGCTGGTTGCAATTAAGGTTCCTTAGCATCAATGTGGACAACAAGTTTGTTGTGAACAAGTTGTTTTTATTACACAGACACAGGAATTGTTTGTAAATTGTTTTATGAAGAGGGCCTGAGCAAATACGCGTTGAGAATTATTATTTTGTTTCTTGCCTAAATCGTATAAAGTAAAACCGCTGTTCTAAACCATGAGACGGATTTTGATTCAGTTCTCACTATTATTTAGAGAATTTATTCCGCGAGTTTTATTCGTATAATACAAATTATTGTTCCGTCCCGTTTGAATTGTTAGCTCTGTGAACGCATCATTTCGTGTAACAGAGTGAGAACTGTCACTTGTCAGTTTGACTTTGACACTTTGGTTTGGCTTGGGAAAAAAATGTCTGTCGCCGTTTGGACCTCGCGACGCGTTTGTTAAATTAATCCCTTAGAATCGGTCGTTTTTGTGGACAATCTGTCGTGACCCAATTGTTTGATTGTAAATAACCCCTTTTGACGAAATAATACGGGTTTTTTTTTTTTTTTTTTTCAGGATGGGAAATCATCAAATGACTTCTCCCGCTCTGGGCGGAGCGGGAGGGCGTGTCAGACTTTTACTGACTAAAACCCACCCGTGTTCCATCAGTTGCCTATGTGCCAGGGTCACGGTATCTCTTTCGAACAATCACGCGACCCCGGCAGGCATCGGTCCTAGTAGACCCCTACACTGCTGCTGACATCTCTTTGAGGCGCGCGTGGAACACTGCGCGCCGTCGACCCGAGCCTGGTCCTTACCGGGCGGCGAGCTACCCATTGCTCGCCACCCGCAAGCTCGCGCCTACGGTGGCCGGGAGTCCGCAATCGATTCCCGACGCCCGGGGCGTCTCCTCCTGCGGTGGCTAGGGGCGTGAGGGCGCAGAGACTGCCACTCCCTCACGCGCCCCGCCTCCTCCTTCACGAGCATTACTGCTTCGCAGAAGGAGGTGACGGCTTCCCATTCCCTCTCGCTCCGTACCATGGCTCGCACCAGGGCCGGACGCGAGAGGTCGCCGCCGCCGATCGCCTCCACGAGGACACGGCGGTGCTCCGCCCAGGCAGGGCACACCTCCACCGTATGCTCCACCGTGTCCTCCAGACGATCCTCGCAATGGAAACACCCGGACGTATCCTCCCGCTTTATCCTGAACAGGAACCCACCGAAGCACCCATGCCCGGTGAGAACCTGCGTCAGGCGGAAGGTGAGGACGCCGTGACGCCTCTCTATCCACTCCTCAAAGAGGGGACTTACCGCCGCAATTGTGGCGTGCCCAGCACTGGGTTGCGACAATCGTACCCGCCATGTTGCCATGAGATCACACCGGAGCTCTGTCCGCCGTGCCGCGATTTGTCGCGGCAGCGGAGTTTCGCCCCGGCGTTTCGCCTCCTCGCGCCACTCCCACATGTGCGCGAGGACCTTAGCCTCCAGATCCCATGGCGGCACTCCGGCAAGGAGGCTCGCCGCCTCGCACGAGACCGTGCGGTATCCCCGGATTAACCGGATGGCCATGACCCTCTGGGCCGCAAACAACCGGCGCGCTGGGCGCAACCTCAATGAGGGTGCCCACACTGGTGCCCCGTAGAGGGCCATGGACCGCACGATCCCCGTGTAGAGCCTCCGGCAGGAGGCGTTTGGACCCCCCAGATTGGGCAGGAGCCGCTTTAATGCAGCCCCAGCCCGCTCCAGTCTGGGAGCCAAACGTCGGAAATGCTCAACGAAGTTCCACCGGCTGTCGAGGACAAGTCCCAGGTACTTCATCGTCGACTCGACGCCGATGTGAACCCCTCCTACCGTAAGTTGGGAACCCGCAGGTGGCGCGTTCCGAGGACCATGAAAACCCATGGCCTCGGACTTGTGCAATGCCACCTCGAGTCCCAATTGCCGGATCCTATCGACGAAAATAATACGGGTTCAGTTTGTTTGATTGAAGTACTTTGAAGTGACAGTGACCTTATTGGAAACCGCATGTTGGAGACCGCATGCCTTTGGTAGCAGGGCGTATTGGAGCGGTGGATTGTAACCTGGAGAAACTCATAACGTCACTACACAATACAATATACACTCATTTACATACATAAATCCAGGTAGGCTCCAGAGCAGATGTTCTTCAACCATCAGGTGAGTCTTTTAAATATTGTACTAATCAGCTCCGCGCACGGCGGACAGTTCGCTCGCCACTCTTGTCTCAAGGGCCCCACTTATTCAAATCCTATGGCCGGGCCCTGGCCTGGCGTCGAACAATTATAGTAAAGTAAACCCGAGAATTTCAAAGATTTGAATGATGTCGTAAATACAGATTTTTGGGCGCTTTCTTTGCTAAAGCTGGCTAGCGAGATCGATCAAAATAATGTACTACGGAATTGTGTATCAGAGAAGGGTCTACAGAAAAGTAATTCGTTGAGTATTATTAGTATTCTAAATGAAAGTACATACCAGCATTTCTTCTCGTAGTAGTCGTAAGAGGCGACTAAGGGACTTAGGGACTAAGGGACTAGTATGGGCAGCAGCATTCTCAATGCATTTTATTACCATACTGCGATCGCCAACCCGCCTGCCAAGCGTGGTGATTATGACAAACCTTTCCAAATTGGGGGAGGCTTATGTCCAGCAGTGGACGTCTTGCGGCTGAAATGATGATGATGAATGATGAGGAGCAGAATGGTAATACTATCTAATATTAGGTACTTATCATCACAAAGAAAGGTAGTATTTTCATATGTCTTTCAAGGTGTCTCGAAAACGCAGTTTGACAATACGAATTGGCTGTAAGAAGGATTCATGTCGTGTTATTTTAAATCAAAATAAATTAGGGGCTTCCTCAAAATATCAGGAGCATTTTTTCCGACTGATGCGTGACCAGCTGTTTAAACAGACGATACACAAACAAAATGACAGCGTGACAAATCTGCTGTCGTTTCGTGAACGTGACCATTTTACTGCCCGATGCTCTCAGGCAGTGACAGAGTGAAAGAACGTGTGGGTTATGTGTGTAATGCATAGAAAAAATAATAAAAATTGTGTACAGTCAACAGCAAAAGTAGATGATCAAAATCAGAAATTCAGTACTAATGAACGGAGTTCGCGTCAGAACTGTGTGACGTCGAAGTGATTCAAAAGTATATAATTGTAAATTATACCAAACATTTAATACTAGTACAGCTGCCATATATTCGTGATCAGTTTTGACTCCATTTGAATTTCTGATTTTGATCATCTACTTTTGCTGTTGACTGTACCATGTTCTTTAAGAGAAATGGATGCAAAGTTGATAAATATTTTTTTTGTGTAACCTTTCGTATCCTTGGGAACTGTTTATTTGTCCCACTACTTGGCAAAGGCTGCCCTACTCTCTTCTCCATTCTCTTTAACTCTGCAGCTCTCCAGCTCTGGCTGGCAAGGACAAATCTATATTAAACAAGGACAAATCTATATTAAACTACCTTCTGCCCGCGACTTCGTCCGCGTTAAATTTCGTGTGCCCCCGACCCTTCCCGTCGCGTCGAATCGCCTACCCGTGCGATTTTCCCCGTTTTTGCAACATTTTTCATTGCTGCTCCGCTTTTCTTGGTTGTAGCGTAATGTTATATACGACGTACGTGTAGACCTATAGTCTTTCTCGATAAATAGGCTACCCAACACAATAAGAATTTTTCAATTCGGACCAGTAGTTCCTGAGATTAGCGCGTTCAATCAAACAAACAAACAAAAAAAACAAACAAACTCTTCAGCTTTATAATATTAGTATAGATGAGTCCAGCTCTTCCCGCCATCTCTCTGGCCCTGCCGCGATTTCGTTTGTTATGATCGGGACCCATTGGGTCGTAAGTTTGGCCTATTTATCGTCTGACATGCGGCAGATGTCTCTAGCCCAATTCCATTGAAACGTGGCAGATTTCTGAGTGATATTACTAATTTTGGTTATGGCATTGATTGTTTTATTCTTAACCCGAACTGTTTAGTGATCAGTAAAAGGTACATGCTCCACGTACCCCACCATTATGTCGTTTAAGAATTTGGTAAAAGAAACTATTCACAGAATGTACTAGCTTTTTTATATAATATTGACTGCTTTCAGTAACTGCTAAAACATTTCAATATAATGAGAGAAGTAAAATATGTTCAGTACACGACCGTATATCAAAAACTCATAAACGTAAAACTTCAGAACATGATAAACAAGATACAAGTTCTACTTTGCGAAGTTGCAAAAATAAATCAACGCAATTTTCTGTAACATAACCACACCCTATAGGGTTAGCATATTTATAGGAGCTATATGCTTGCACAATGATTGGCTCATTAAACTCGATTACATAGGCGATAAAATGATCCCGAGCTATCAAATTGCTCCTCATTACGCCCTCTGTCGTAAACAACGTCATATTTTTAGATTCATCCGTTACATGTGTTATTTTCTTCGCTGATTTGAATTCGGAATTAATGTTTTTAATTTTTGTTTTTTCGGTTCTATTTGAAATTAGAATTATGTTTTCAA
Organism: Aporophyla lueneburgensis; assembly: GCA_932294355.1. Taxonomy (NCBI): domain Eukaryota; kingdom Metazoa; phylum Arthropoda; class Insecta; order Lepidoptera; family Noctuidae; genus Aporophyla; species Aporophyla lueneburgensis. Next base: position 5,703,101 of record OW028737.1, read on the forward strand.
CCGTGTTTTATGAGTGCGGTTTTGTGGGAACTGTGATCCATTGAAGAATATGCGTTGTAATTTGGCCTCATTGGATTTCATATTTATATTTTTGTTTTTGCAGTGCCAGTTGTTTTAAATTTGTTTATGACGTATTACTCTTCCACAAATACATAAAACAGGACTTTGGAACATCTTTCTCGCAATTCTCTACACATGTAATGTTCTCATAAACACACAGCTGTATATTTAACCCCTTGAAGATTGTCTTCGAGGCAGGCGCGTCTAACTCGTGTAATTTATTATGACAAAGCTAGCCACAATTGAAATTCTTTCCATGTATTAATTACACAACACACTTAAGCCTTGTTACGTCGCGGTATATTTAATCACGCAAAGGGCCTCATAATTCCACACAATTTAGGGATGTCAGCTTTGAGGGAAAAGGGGATTTTACTCATAAAAAATGTAAAGGGATTTTTTTACGACATAAAGGTTTAAAATATAAAATAACACGGGCCATATTTCTATAAGCTAAGAAGGTAAACCATTTGAAAGTTAAAGTCAAAATATTTATTTTACCATCATCATTCTCGTCATGATTTCAGCCCAGAATCAGCCACTGCTGGCTATAGCCCTAATCTATTTTCTGCCGTACTTCCCAGTTCCGTGCATCCTTAATTGTGTTTCCCGCGACTTTGAAATTTCTTTTAATGAGAATTTATTTAATTTTTTGATATGTCAAAGAGACGGCCAATTAGTATGAACGTTGGTTGAAACAGTTCCATAATGTACCTAGGTTCCTGCCAAGAAGAAGGACAAAGAACATCAAAGAATTTCGATAAAAGAGGTCGTTTACTCGAAATACCAAATAAAATCTCTTACAAGAAGCAACGGTATTTCCGATGGTTGAAATAAATTCAATAATAAAATTTGCTCTTCAGTTTGTATTTCCTACCTGGAAGGCAAATAAACCTTTTGAAATGAAACGTCTGATTCCTGGAAAAAAATAATTATCGTAGACGTAGACTGTATTGTTATAGTAGTTGGAAGTGTGGGATTGCCTGTTGCGTCGGGAGTAGCTTATAGTTGCAACGAGTTTGATCAGCTTCTGGTAGATGAAATTGGGACATTTGGCTTTCATAGTAACTAGTCCGCATTTTTATAGAAGTAGGTTGCGTTGAGTATTTAGAATTTACTCTTACATCTCTTTCATTTACTATTTCCGGTTACTCTCACACACTGTCTCTGTATTTTCTTTATATCATGTTACTAAATGGTATAGGTATTGTTTCTTTAAATTATATTGTTAATTTATTATCCATCTCGCATCCAAAGGCCTGGTGAAGGCTGTAGGAATACGTTGGATGCGAGAGGCACAGAACAGGTCGAGGTGGCGGTGCTTGGAGGCCTATGTCCAGCAGTGGACGTATTTCGGCTGAAATGATGATGATGATGATGATTATCCATCTAGCGGCTGCAGGGCCCTGGTGACCCGTGATACAGGCTTTTATATAACCCTACCTCAGGCACCAGTCTGTCACAAAGCACACCTTTTCGCGAATTATATTGTCAAAGTTTAGCATTAAATTTATAACATGTGTAGAGAGAATAAACGTTTCATTGTATTATTACAATAGTATTTTAACTAGTTACTGACAAATAACTGACAACGTATCAAAACTTAGTATTGATAATGTCACTAAAATGTTTAGTCGAATGAAACTTAACAGTCACATGTAGGTCCTACAGTCATAATTATGTAGGTAAGCTACAAAGCTCTTGACGAAATCACTAATTTTAACTGAAAACGTACAGCTGAACTTATGAAAGCTTTCAAAAACCTGTGGTTATCAATAACTAGCTTGTGCCCGCGACTTCGTCCGCATAAATTGTATCTTGATAGCACCGCATCGTCCATCAGCAATATAAATTCGTTATCTATTAGCATCCTTTTTTTTTTTGCATTTACATAGCTCTTTAGTGTCTTAGCGTGATGTTAAATAACTTATAACTTTCCTAAACAATTGGGCTATCAAATACGATTAAGATTGTTTCACATTCAACTGGTAGTTACAGCAATTATCCCTTACGTACCCAATACAAATTCTCATTTAAAAAAATCAAATTTTACCGCTTTCAAATATTAAGGTTAGATACATCCCTAAACCACCTTTTATCCGCTAAACGTACGCTCCAAGGCTTCAAGTGTTCGCTCACGGAAGCATCCACCCAGCTTTTTGTTACATCGAATGCACATTTGCACAAAAGCTTTATAAAATAACAGCCTCAGGTTTAGCACCCCTGGATGCACAGACTATACCGTTATCTGCCTTTACGTAAAATTTAATTTTGATCCTTTTGTCTTCCCGTGTAATTATACCGTGTGCTTTGTGAACTAAGGGTGATGCTTCTGTACGTTTGTGTTAGGCTGATGGTATGAGGAGATAAGGAAAGAAGCGGCAATCTTAAAATGATTATTATTGTTTATTTATTTCATGAACTATTTTTACATTGTGTCGAAATGATTACAGTGAAAACTAAAACAACATGCATGCATAAATAAAAAAAAAAGAGAATGAAACAAATGAATTTATATAATGAACGAGAACCACTGTCGTTAAATCAAGAATAAAAATATAAAACAATACAATGCACCGATACAAATGTCATAAACCAACCAACCCAGTCCCAGTGTGTGTACCCAGTGTAATAAACCTTTGGTTCGAATATGTTTTGTAAAGGTGATCTTGGATTTTCGTATAGTGCTGTTCAGTATGACATGTTGCGCCGATCCCGAATAAATTGGGATAGGGGCTAGAGAAAGATGATCACGATACTGTAGTGGTTGTGTAGTTCTGAATATATTTCTGGGATTCATTATCACGTTTAAGTGGCAGTGGGCAACGTGCATTGGTGCCATTGGTTTGAAGTTCTTTTTTTTTTTTTGGATGGGACGGTATCCCTTTCGAACAATCACGCGACCCCGGCAGGCATCGGTCCTAGCAGACCCCTTCAGTTTTGCTGACATCTCTTTGAGGCGCGCGTGGAACACTACGCACCGTCGACCCGAGCCTGGTCCTTACCGGGCGGCGAGCTACCCATTGCTCGCCACCCGCAAGCTCCCGCCTACGGTGGCCGGGAGTCCGCTATCGATGGTTTGAAGTTCTGGAGTGGCGACCGCGTACCGGAAGACGTAGCGTTGGAAGGCCATCCACAAGATGGATCGATAACCTGATGTAGGCTGCAGGAATCCGCTGGATGCGAGAAGCACAGAAGTGGTCGAAGTGGCGGTGCTTGGGGGAGACCTATGTCCAGCAGTGGACGTCTTTCGACTGAAATTATGATGATGGTGATAGTCTTGCGTTTGAAAATCGTCATCTACTTAGTCTTTTCGCAACTATGATGGAATCGGCTTCCAATCTAATCGGATGCAGCTGAATTCTAGTATCTTTCATGGAGCAACTGCCTGTCTGAACTTCACAACCCAGTTACTGGTTAATACTCCTATCCGATACTCCTTGGTAATACTGGTTGGCAGACATCTGGTGACCCGCTACGACTGCCGAAGATTTAACGGCTTAGTGTGCTTTCCACGGAGGATTCTTAGGTTAGCATTTAACGTCTGAGCGCGTATTTTGCGTACGGGTGGGAAATCGGTTATTCGATCCACCCCAGCTCCTCGAGGAAGGCTAGCAACGCCTTGATGTTGCTGACTATCTCACGTAGGGTACCTGGGTTACCGAAATACTTGGCCCTGTATGTGGCGATCGCCGGGCAGTTTAGAAGCACGTGCGTTGCTGTCTCGTCGTCCTCAATGCAGGCCCTGCACAGCGGACTGTCTGTAACTCCTATGACAAATAGATGTTTATTAAACGACCCATGGCCAGTTATTGCTGCTGTAACCATACGCAGCTGTCGTTTGTCTAACCGGAGGACCTGTTTAGTGAGGCGGGCATCGACGGTAGGAAGTGCTTCCTTGGCCTGCCTGCAATCACTTTGGTCCACCCATAGCTTACAGTGTAGATCCCTGGTACGTTTTCTTACCAGAGAGCGTAGGAACACAAAGGGGAGTGGCGCGATGGGTTTTGGTCCCACCGGTGTCATGCTCGACCCCCTTCTGGCAAGTTCATCGGCGGCATCGTTACCTAGCGAATCGCTGTGTCCTTTTATCCATTGAATGGTTATATTATTGAGGCTACCCACCTGGTTGAGGCGCTGGTGGCACTCGTATATTAGCCCAGAGTCAATCGAGTGACTGTCCAGCGCTTGCAGAACAACCATACTGTCTGAGAGTATGCGGATCGAGTGGTCTTTAACTGCCCTGGCCATAATGGCTGAGGCGGCAAGAGTGATCTCAATGCATTCCGCCTGGAACACTGTATTATGGACTCCTAATGGTGTGGCTACATGTATGTTGAAGTCCTGCGAGAAGACTCCAGCACCTGTTCCACTGTCTGTTTTTGATCCGTCCGTGAAGATGCGCAGCTCAGTGGGGCGCAAACCCTCACACCGGCGATCTTCGTGAAGCTGGATTCTGTATTTTTTTATCAAAAATTAACTGTTTGGGTACCCGGTCATTTATAGCCTTGGTGATGGGGAACTCATTGTTGAGTTCCTTAAGCAGCGCGGTGTGTTGTGTATCTCTCTTTTTCCAGAGGTTAGTTGCATCCAGACGTGCTGCCGCCATCGTGGCTTCCTGCTGTATGAACAGGTGGAGCGGTGGTAGCCCCAGCATGGCGTCCATGGCTGCTGTCGGAGTAGTCCTCATGCAGCCCGTGACAGCCATGCAGGCTAGTCTTTGCATGCGTTGCAGTTTGTTGCAGGCTGTAATAAACTTGGTGCGGGGCCACTAGACCACGGTTCCGTAGGTGATCATGGGTCGGATCACTGCGGTGTACAGCCAAAGTATGATTTTGGGGATAGGCCCCACTTCTTACCTATCATTTTCCTGAATTGCCAGAATGTGATGCAGGCCCTGTTTAGTTAGCTACGGAGGGTTCTTGTTATGTAAAGACGCAACTGTGAAAATACTGGTAAGTGCACACAAATTCTCATAAAGAACTTCATGGAAGCATTTTCAATGACCCAAGGTTCTCTTTTGTAATTTGTTATTCCGCCTTAGCACTTGGCCATTCACACTGAAGTTTCAATTTAATTTCAAAATGGTTGTTGAAACTTGAATTTCTTAAGGGATTTCTACCCTCGAGAAATTCAATTTTCAACACTGTATTACATCAAATCCTCAGGCCCTGTAAACTCAATGTTTATTTATCGTGCAAAGTGAACTTGTAGACCGGTGCGGTGCTGTAATAATTAATCATTTTTATTTACAATCGTGTAGACAAACCGAGTGGGTATTGTTTAAACTGAGTTATCTAAACATTTGAGTTTAGTGTTCGTCAAACATTTTGATTTGTAGCTTTTGGAAAATGCTGCTGAATGTTTGTAAAAGTGGTTCCGGGAAAGTGAGAAAGACTATTATCTAAAAATTCAGTTACAATGACTGATTTCCCAATTCCTTGGTCTTAAAAGCTGGAATTAGTTTAGGATCTTCCAAAGTAGAAATGTAAGTACCTGAATTTTTTTTTAAGCATTATTTCTTAATGCTGAAATCCTAATGCAGTAAATCCTATTTATGTCGCCTAGCAACAACAATAGCAGCTATTATATTTTGTTGATCTTCAAACATATAAAAACTTTGTGAACTTTTTGTACAATCATCGTTTGTACGTGTGTGCCATACACAAACACACACACGCACAAAACTAGCTTGCGTGTTAAAGAAAACAAACCAGCAGGCATAGGAACGGGTACTCGTGTGGCCCTGTCTAAGTGGCAGGAGGGCTCTCCGAACCCTCGCCTCTCGGCTATCGAGGGTACCACCTTTGTAGTTGAGAGGTCGCGAATCAGACGCTCCTTGTTTAGGCTATGACTAACTGTGAGTGTGTGTGTGTGTAAAAGTGATTGTGTGTGTGCAGGATGTAGTCTCTTATGGGACAATGAAAAATAAAAGGTTTTGTAATATAATAAGGGGTGTCACAATAACGAAGCAACTCTAAGCCTGAGTTAGTGTTACTTTTTTCGTGGTTGAAAGTTTATATTGTTGTCAGAATTGCTGTTTATGCACTGCCAATATAGAAAGAAAGAAAGAAAGAAGAAAGAAAAAGTATTTACGGGGACTCGCACCGAAACTAAACTAAAATCAATACTTAATCAAATATAAATTAATTTTATAAAACAAAGGATGAAAACAAAAGACAAAACAGAAAGTCCTGTAGGAGGCAACAGGGTATCTCAGCATGATGCTGCGACATCTAAAAATAAGTGTCGCAGCGCTGGTATTCTGATAGGGCCAAGTGTGATGTGATGGCGAGAACAGGTACCTACAGAAATAAATAAAATATTTTGACCCTATAGGTAGGTATACAGATAGGTCAAATTCTATGTCAGTTTTTTTTTTAAGCTGCTGTTTTGTACAAATGTGTTGAAGTGTTGTTTTTTTACCACCCACGTGGTCAAAATGAGTGGAACAGCAATTTTATTTCTTCCTAATGTATTGATCATTTTTGTTAAATGAAAGAATATCATGCAGAATTCTTTGAGAGCGAAAAAATAAATTTCAAATTGGAACAAACTGGCAATAACAAAAACAAACATAATACAAAATATTGTAATATCGAACTTGAATACAAATGCACATAAAATAAAAAGATCAAAACTAATCAAAAATTATTTCCCTCTTTATATTTCTTTTACGATAACGACTTTATTATGCTGGGCTTAAGGATAAGTCGAAGGACGTCTTAAAGATCAAACTTTTCGAATTATCCAACTTTGCCTGCGGCGGTCATCATTTTCAGTCGAATATTACCGTTTATGTCCCGTGTTTCGGTTCAAATTGCCCTATCGAGATTAGCATTATGATTACTCAATATTACAGCCGAAAGACGTCCACTGTTGGAGTTACTTAGTTGCCTTTTACAACACCCACGGGAAGAAACGGGATGGTGCTATTCTTTACGTCCGGCACGACATAGAATCACGATTTTGGTTACTAAAATGTATTTCTTCACGAGACTGAAATCAGACAAGAGATTGCTGGACAGTAAAAGGTATCAGACGACGAAATCGACTCACGTTAATGAACTGGAATCAAAACTATAAGTAGGCATATGAAGTGTCACACATTCCTGGACTGGCCTGTTAGTCTAGTCATCTAGTGGTTCAGTAACCCACGACCTCAGTTTTAGCAGTCAGGGTGGTTCGATCCCCACCCAGGACAAATCTTTGTGTGATGAGCACGATCATTTGTTCTGTGTCTGGGTGTAATTTATCTATAATATGTATGTATTTAGAGCTATATATGTATATTTATTAGTTGTCTGGTTGCCATAGTATAGGCTCTGCCCAGTTTGGGATCAGATAACGGTGTGTTGGTTGTCCTAAGATAATTATTTATTAATTTATTCCATATTGAAGCTGCATAGTGGGAACACAGGTTCCCTGTGGTGACAGACGTAAAAAATAGCACCATCCCATTTCTTCTTGAGAGTCGTAAAACTAAGGGATTTACTAGAGAATGGGCAGCAGCGTTCTCTATGCGTTTTGCTACCATACTGCAATCTCCAACTCGCCTGCCAAGCGTGGCTATTATGGCAAAGCCCCCAATTTTGGGGAAGGCCTATGTCCAGCAATGGACGTCTTTCGGCTGAAGTGATGGGAGCACTATGTCGTTTATTAGGTGTGATCCATATAAAAGGGACTCCCAAAAAATCCTTCTGCAAATAAGACAGAACGTGACAACTCAACTGAATGGCTTAATGTGTTTTTAACACAGATCGCCATACAAATAAATAATAGTTTAAAAAAACAAAAAAAAAACACGCTTCTGTAGAAAACCAAAGTAAAAAGTAGAAAATAATGGAAAAAACGTGGGGTGCTTTTTGCGGTATTTTTTAATTGATATCAAGCACCTCACGCTTTTTTGCAATATTTTCTACTTTTTAGGGTGATTCGAATTTGGTGACGTATGTCAGCGTAGTTTTCGAATTTTGTTACGTATGTCAGCGTAGTTATCGAAGACAACTTTTTTTGGTATCCTGGTAACCCGGACAAGGATAATGGCACACATTTATGAAATTATTATATTGTCATCAGTCCTCGATAACCTTACAAAGTTTCAATGAAACCTGACCGTTTGAAGTGGGTCAAAATCGAGTCCAGAGGAGTCGGTTACAAACATACAGATGAAGCTAATAAAAGCGTGTTAAAAAGGAAACAGGCCTGAAGATAAATATGAATTAATGAATGTCTATATTTTATTTTAAGAGGTCCCTACGCGCTTACTTCCGGAACTGAAATTAACTTTAACGACACATTTTGAATACTAATGAAGGTTATTTTTTTTAAAGTATGTTTGTAGGTATGTTTTACACTTCTTAGAACAAATATTGCGGTGTGACAGCTTTTGTCTAGAAAATAATTATGTCAGTATAGGAAACTGTCATAATTATTTTTCAGTTAGGAGTTAGAATAATTGTAGTAATTACTTACATACTCATACCGTAGAAACGATAAAAAGTTCCGCTTCAATAAAAGAATGCCAGCAGATTCCTCGTGGCGTACAGAAAACCGAGCGCCAACAGATTACCCCATAAAATCATGGAAATCGCTTAAAAGATTTACAGTACAATTACAGAATGTTACTATCATCCACTATTTACACACAAACACAAAAACTGACAAATAAAAGAAGAATTAGAACCTATGAAAGTCACGTGAACACGGCACACCTGTTACGTTTTTTTTATTACATTATGCAAATATAAACTTACTACGTACATATACAAAACATGCGTGTTTTGAAATAATTATACGCTCCTTTTGACCTATTTAAAGTGTTGTCTGCTGATGCTAAAATATAATTACCACAATTATTTAGGGCGCCAACTGGGTTCACTAATGTTTCACCAAAACACCATTGACAAATTTTTAGGTTATAACCAACGTTTCGTTTACTATTTATTTCACAAACAACTTATTTCGAAAATATTTTATTTTATAAACACTCGCTTTACAAAAATTTATTTGGCAAATGCTTCTCTTAACAAATGTGTCGGATAATATTTAATCATTTATGCATTTTTCATGTAATATTTAGATTCTTTTGGAAAAATTACTTTGTACTAAATATCATTTTATTACAGATTTTCTAAACCAGTCACAAAGTGATCATGATGGTATTGTTTTGCATAATTTTACAGAACTACCTCCCTAAAATCTAGTCGTTTCTGGTCGACAGGTCACAGTTTTAACCTAACCTAACCTAACCATGTTGGATCTCGAAGGGTATTTCAAGGTTTAAAAAACCACAACCTAAATAGCCTAATGACTGATTCCAAACGTTGTTTTATGAAATAAAATGAAAAATAAAATGAATTGTTTGTCAAATAATACGTTATTAAACAAAAGTTTATCGGATAATTATTTTTTTTAAGTGAATTATTTGACAAACTTGTTGTTGTATAATGATGAAATGGCAAATCATGTTTCTGCCAATCGTTGCTTGTCAAGTGAAAATTTGTAAATTAATTTTTGGTGAACTGACAGGACACCCGCCAACTGACATGTCGGTCTAGGCCGTCCCTTGTTGCCCTCTACCAGCGACGCCCTAAACCGAGGTCCGGACCCACAGGGGGTGCCCTTAGCGAGTAGCCGCACTAGTTTTAAGTTTTTAAGCCCTGGCTGGACGCCTTAATTCTGAAAAAACATTGAAATGAGAAAGACCTGAGACTCCTGAGAGATGTCTTTTCACAAAAAAAGGCACCAACTGATCTGGATAAATTGTTGCTATCTCTTACAAACATTGGCGGTTTGAAACTGCGAAAGTTGACACGATATTACAGTGTTCTTTTAGATAGGATATGTTGAGATGTCATCTGAACTTTACAAGTTAAGTTTTTAAATATTCAACTTTTTAAGTACATACCTAATTTTGTTTCCTCTTTTTTTGTTTTATATACAAGCAAAAGATAGTGGTAATTCCATTTTATTTGCGCATGACCAATTCAGCAATCTTGGACTCGTCTAAAGAAAATTAAGGTATGAAAACCCTAGCAAATAAAATAAAGTTAATATAGGGTACCTATACTTATATGGATTGAGTTAATACACTTTGTTACTGACGGTACCCACACAAGTTATGCCCCATAATCGTTCAGTTTTTTAATCTTGATTATTGAGCAAAATGACCTTATCTGCGAAAAGCCAAAAAGCGTTCATGATAGTTCATTAAATAATTTTGTAGAAATATAAAAGTAAGCGTATTAACAGACTTTTATTGCTGACCATACAAACAATACCAGTCCGTCGTGTCACATAAAAATACCAAGACCATGTTAACAAATAATGTATTCGTGACTAATGTAGTTAACTGCGGTCATATTTGAACGCCAAACACTTCGTTTTTGTGTAAACTGTTTGATTTACGATAAGAAAGACAATGTTAAGTAAATTTATTTAGTTTACATTATCGGCCTATGATGTTCCCTTTGCCCGGATTTATTTAGTTTTTATTTGGCGGTCGCCAATGCGGAATCTTTCGGCCTCAACAATATATTTTTTCTCTCTTTGTGAGTAAGTAATGCGACGGGCCTTGGGAAGCCACGCAGCGGGTCTCGGGCCAAAATTTCCCACGAATGAAGTCGCAGGCAAAGTGCTAGTGGTACAAAAAGTACATAATCTGCCTTTAATGTTTCTACTGCTGGGAAACAGGCCTTCTCTCTGTAAGAGGCAGTTGCCCGTAATTCACGTCACGTAGTTCCAGGACATGATTTAATCACGTTGTTTTCTTTCACCGTTTTTAGAGCAGTGGTGATGAAATAATTACTCAAAGTAAAGCACGATTTACCGCGGTTTAGCTATTTAGTTTATTGGTATTCAATGAGGTATAAATTGAATTTTATAAAGGAACTTATGAAAAGAAGATATCGACAATGCAGAAATCAGAACATAATAGAAAGAGCAGTAACACCTTGTCTTCGATCTCAAATCATTTAACCCGTTGAATGCCGTAATTACAAATACAATTAAAAACCATTGTGTTTCACCTGGATCCACGTTCACGGCATACCTACGTAGAGTTAAAGGATTATGGCCATATCTCTTTTAATGGTCTTAAGGGTTATTACGAATACGGGACATGACAATGGACCTTTACAAACAAGTGATAAACGAACAAATGGTACTCATATAATAACTTCACATAAAGCCACTTGATGAAAATGCCAAGCACACATCCAAATCCAACAATCCTATAGAAAAACGGGCAAAAATAATTGGCGTATACCCCTGGGCAAGTATAAAAAACAATGTGCTCACACAATGGGCCATTCGAGCAGACTGCTTTGTTCCCGACGATATTAATAAATACAGCTATTGGCCCATTTCTGACGAAACCAAATTGGGAAAGGCCTTTTATGGATAATAACTGGATAAGTCCGTATAGAGGGTAGCTATGATAGTTTTTGTTATGATTGATAGTAAATATATATTCCAATCTTTATCGTATCGCATTTTGGTCGTATGGCATTGTAGTTTTCAATAATATTTTTTTTTATTCCAATCTTTATCGTTTTCATTTTTGTTTTGCTCCAGTTATGGATCTATGTAAAAGGTTACAGTGTCAGCAAAAGTTTCAAGAACAATCGTTTAGATGAATTATTAGATTCTTATTAATAAACAGTTTATAATGTTCCCACTGGTGGGACCCAGGCCTCCTCTCTGTAAGAGGGAGAGAACCACAATCTACTACTCAGGCCCAGTGCGCGTTGGTAGAAGTCACATAACTTCGAATTTTTAGTTTTAGGTGCACACGATGTTTTTCTTCACCGTTTTGAGAGCAGTGATTATGCAATCATTTACACAAAGTAAAGTGCTTGTTTGTGTTCGAACTTACAACTAAAAAGTCGTAAGTCAGCCATTTATATTATGCTCTATTATGAGAACATAAATATTGCACTGATTCTGTCAGTGTGTCAGAAACTTATAGGCATGGTCATGCTGTCACGAAAAGACGGTTAAGTCAAGGTTGATATTTGTGAATACTCTTATCAACGTGAATTATGACTTACAGGCTGTAATTAAAATATTTTCTCAACTTTTCACCCGTAAGTGCACCAACTTATATCCATTAGGATATACTGCAATAACCTCTACTTTATAAGTTCACGTGTGCAGTAAGGTGCCCTATATTTCCTATTCCCAAAGAGCGTGTTTGTTCATATACGGATGCACACACGTTTTAAAGGAACGTGCGACGTTATTACGAGAATCCTCACGGAATATGAAGCAGAGGTACTATATATATGCCTTTTGTAGACTTGGATTGGCTATAAACTTATTGCCACGTTGATTGATAAGTTTTCATATAGCTGTATGTAATAGGTATCAGCCTATATTGTTCCCACTGCTGGGTCACAGGCGTCCTCGTCTTCAAAAGGGAGTGGGCCGTAATCTACCATGCTGTCTCAGTGTGGGTTGGTAGACAGATTTCCTCACGGTGTTTTTCTTCACTGTTTTGGAAATCGGAGTGGATGGCCAAAATCGTGAGGCAATTCACATCTGCTCGTAGACAAGACATTTCATGAAGATCACGACCACTCTGACAAAAGAGTTAGGAAGAAAAAGAAGAATAGCTTTATATGGAATTAAACACTAGGAATAGCTATTGGTTCTATTTACTTCATTATCATTACAGCCGAAAGTCGACCACAGGTGGTCATATGCGTCCCCGAACCCTACTATTTCGACGGGTTCTGTGTTTTTTGGATCCAGCGGAATCCTGTGGTCTTCACAAGGTCGACATCCACACTGAGGCGGGCCTTCCAACGCTATGTCTTTCGGTACGCAGTCGCCACTACAGAACGTTTCAGCCCCAACGGCCATCTGTTCTGCAAGCAATGTGCCCTGACCATTGCTACTCTGTTGACCTGGTAAAATAGAATACGTTAAGGTTACTGCTACAGTAACTAACTTAATTTATTACACAATTAACTGAATTTAAAACCTTAAGACAACGGATTTTCTGTTATTCCTCATCAAATTAGCAAGCCTCTATTCTGAAAAACTACGCTGATTTTCGGGTTAAAATAACACTTCGTTATGCTACTTACCTTTTATTCTAGTAACTCAACATCAACAATGAAGATACTAAAATTCACGCTGCCTTGGTATGGATCTAAAATTCTAAAAACAATAATTTTCTTTCAACAGCTAAACAATGTAGTACCAAAGAAGCAACAGAAGGTACTCAAGAAGCAACGATCATAAAATTTTGTTCAAATAAACCTATGGCAGTTATAATGTACACGGTTCCAATTTGTTAATTCCTATGGAGAAAAGCCGGCAAGCCATTCCACGGTTACTCTTATAAAAGTAATGACTTGACTGGAATGACTTTTACAATAGTTTCAAATTACTGTGTTAATAAGTATGGGAGGACAGTGTAAGCCTGTGTACAAGTACCAAGTACTTAATAAAATAGAAAATGTTCTTCAGTCTACAAGGCCTACAGCGTTTTCATATTTACAAAATATAAAAGAATCTGCATACATGAAATATTAGATAAATAAAATAATATAATTTTACGATCCGACTCTCGTTTCTGTTCTAACTTCTGATCAAAAAAACACATAACTTTTACTACTTTTTAAAATGTGATGTAAAATATCAATGTTCAAGAGAAATATTAATCTGCTCGCAAAAGAAAAGTTGGCCTTTTCACCGGCTATAAAGTAGTTAAACTTGAACAATGGTCTGGAAATTCTCAGATTATCTGGAGTAGACAGTCAGATATTTTTAATCGTGGATTATTTTTGTTAGAAAATATCTGAAAACGCTTGGTTTTTTTATCATTGTTTGGCAGTTCACTTAACAAAGATCATCATCATCATCGAAAAACGTCCATTGCTGGACTTAGGTCTCCCCCAATTTGGGGGGCTTAGCCATAATCGCCACGCTTGGTAGGCGGGTTGGCGATCGCAGTATGGTGGTAAAATGCATAGAGAACGCTGCTGTCCATTCTCTAGTAAGTCCCTTAGTCGCCTTTTACGACACCCACGGGAGGAAATGGGGTGGTGTTATTCTTTACGGCCGGCACCACACGGCTTGACTCTAATAGAACAGTTTCTAAGAAGAAGTTTATTGAATTATATAATCGCATCGCGCCGGTCTGTGGGAGCCTTTATGCGGTTACTAAGTTTGTGGGATATTTTCATTTTAAAATTTACTTATCAAAATGGTGTTTATAGTAATTCAGATTTAGTGATCTCACCTACTTTGTTAACAAACTCTGTTTAAAGACTCATAGAACTAAAAAAACGTACAACTTAACATTAAGTTATTACTTAACTTACTGTTCCCTCATTACGTAACACACTATCAATGAGAATCTGAATCATTTTGAAGGATATTGCTAATCCATTGCTTTATATGTTCGGAAAATTTGTCCGTTCAACAATGTAAATAACGAAATGAATGTTGTTGGACTGTCAAAATTAAAGCCGTTCCTACTATTAATGAGTTATGCAATTACCCTGCTGGTTTCACAACATAACAGCACTTTAACGTAAGTATCAAAAATTGGTTGATTTGCCACAGACAGGCATTTTTAATCTTGGATTATTTTTGGTAGAAAATGGTGCCGATTCCCTTATTCACAAACTAAACTAAATTTAAGTTCAGCCCATCTTTTTCTGTCTATTTCATTAAGGAAAGGACAGAAGATAATTTTAGTTTAGTTCTGTCAAATTAATCAGCGCTTGACGTAATTTGACGTAATTTTAGTAGGCAAGTTTTTAATCACGTCTAAACTTGTATGGAGTAGTGATAGGCGCTGATTAATTTGACAGGACTAAACTAAAATTTTTCTTTTGTCCTCTTTTTAATGAAATACAAAGAAAAAGATGCACTGAACTTAAATTTCTCTTACATCTCTTACAAACATTGGCGGTTTGAAACTGCGAAAGTTGACACGATATTACAGTGTTCTTTTAGATAGGATATGTTGAGATGTCATCTGAACTTTACAAGTTAAGTTTTTAAATATTCAACTTTTTAAGTACATACCTAATTTTGTTTCCTCTTTTTTTGTTTTATATACAAGCAAAAGATAGTGGTAATTCCATTTTATTTGCGCATGACCAATTCAGCAATCTTGGACTCGTCTAAAGAAAATTAAGGTATGAAAACCCTAGCAAATAAAATAAAGTTAATATAGGGTACCTATACTTATATGGATTGAGTTAATACACTTTGTTACTGACGGTACCCACACAAGTTATGCCCCATAATCGTTCAGTTTTTTAATCTTGATTATTGAGCAAAATGACCTTATCTGCGAAAAGCCAAAAAGCGTTCATGATAGTTCATTAAATAATTTTGTAGAAATATAAAAGTAAGCGTATTAACAGACTTTTATTGCTGACCATACAAACAATACCAGTCCGTCGTGTCACATAAAAATACCAAGACCATGTTAACAAATAATGTATTCGTGACTAATGTAGTTAACTGCGGTCATATTTGAACGCCAAACACTTCGTTTTTGTGTAAACTGTTTGATTTACGATAAGAAAGACAATGTTAAGTAAATTTATTTAGTTTACATTATCGGCCTATGATGTTCCCTTTGCCCGGATTTATTTAGTTTTTATTTGGCGGTCGCCAATGCGGAATCTTTCGGCCTCAACAATATATTTTTTCTCTCTTTGTGAGTAAGTAATGCGACGGGCCTTGGGAAGCCACGCAGCGGGTCTCGGGCCAAAATTTCCCACGAATGAAGTCGCAGGCAAAGTGCTAGTGGTACAAAAAGTACATAATCTGCCTTTAATGTTTCTACTGCTGGGAAACAGGCCTTCTCTCTGTAAGAGGCAGTTGCCCGTAATTCACGTCACGTAGTTCCAGGACATGATTTAATCACGTTGTTTTCTTTCACCGTTTTTAGAGCAGTGGTGATGAAATAATTACTCAAAGTAAAGCACGATTTACCGCGGTTTAGCTATTTAGTTTATTGGTATTCAATGAGGTATAAATTGAATTTTATAAAGGAACTTATGAAAAGAAGATATCGACAATGCAGAAATCAGAACATAATAGAAAGAGCAGTAACACCTTGTCTTCGATCTCAAATCATTTAACCCGTTGAATGCCGTAATTACAAATACAATTAAAAACCATTGTGTTTCACCTGGATCCACGTTCACGGCATACCTACGTAGAGTTAAAGGATTATGGCCATATCTCTTTTAATGGTCTTAAGGGTTATTACGAATACGGGACATGACAATGGACCTTTACAAACAAGTGATAAACGAACAAATGGTACTCATATAATAACTTCACATAAAGCCACTTGATGAAAATGCCAAGCACACATCCAAATCCAACAATCCTATAGAAAAACGGGCAAAAATAATTGGCGTATACCCCTGGGCAAGTATAAAAAACAATGTGCTCACACAATGGGCCATTCGAGCAGACTGCTTTGTTCCCGACGATATTAATAAATACAGCTATTGGCCCATTTCTGACGAAACCAAATTGGGAAAGGCCTTTTATGGATAATAACTGGATAAGTCCGTATAGAGGGTAGCTATGATAGTTTTTGTTATGATTGATAGTAAATATATATTCCAATCTTTATCGTATCGCATTTTGGTCGTATGGCATTGTAGTTTTCAATAATATTTTTTTTTATTCCAATCTTTATCGTTTTCATTTTTGTTTTGCTCCAGTTATGGATCTATGTAAAAGGTTACAGTGTCAGCAAAAGTTTCAAGAACAATCGTTTAGATGAATTATTAGATTCTTATTAATAAACAGTTTATAATGTTCCCACTGGTGGGACCCAGGCCTCCTCTCTGTAAGAGGGAGAGAACCACAATCTACTACTCAGGCCCAGTGCGCGTTGGTAGAAGTCACATAACTTCGAATTTTTAGTTTTAGGTGCACACGATGTTTTTCTTCACCGTTTTGAGAGCAGTGATTATGCAATCATTTACACAAAGTAAAGTGCTTGTTTGTGTTCGAACTTACAACTAAAAAGTCGTAAGTCAGCCATTTATATTATGCTCTATTATGAGAACATAAATATTGCACTGATTCTGTCAGTGTGTCAGAAACTTATAGGCATGGTCATGCTGTCACGAAAAGACGGTTAAGTCAAGGTTGATATTTGTGAATACTCTTATCAACGTGAATTATGACTTACAGGCTGTAATTAAAATATTTTCTCAACTTTTCACCCGTAAGTGCACCAACTTATATCCATTAGGATATACTGCAATAACCTCTACTTTATAAGTTCACGTGTGCAGTAAGGTGCCCTATATTTCCTATTCCCAAAGAGCGTGTTTGTTCATATACGGATGCACACACGTTTTAAAGGAACGTGCGACGTTATTACGAGAATCCTCACGGAATATGAAGCAGAGGTACTATATATATGCCTTTTGTAGACTTGGATTGGCTATAAACTTATTGCCACGTTGATTGATAAGTTTTCATATAGCTGTATGTAATAGGTATCAGCCTATATTGTTCCCACTGCTGGGTCACAGGCGTCCTCGTCTTCAAAAGGGAGTGGGCCGTAATCTACCATGCTGTCTCAGTGTGGGTTGGTAGACAGATTTCCTCACGGTGTTTTTCTTCACTGTTTTGGAAATCGGAGTGGATGGCCAAAATCGTGAGGCAATTCACATCTGCTCGTAGACAAGACATTTCATGAAGATCACGACCACTCTGACAAAAGAGTTAGGAAGAAAAAGAAGAATAGCTTTATATGGAATTAAACACTAGGAATAGCTATTGGTTCTATTTACTTCATTATCATTACAGCCGAAAGTCGACCACAGGTGGTCATATGCGTCCCCGAACCCTACTATTTCGACGGGTTCTGTGTTTTTTGGATCCAGCGGAATCCTGTGGTCTTCACAAGGTCGACATCCACACTGAGGCGGGCCTTCCAACGCTATGTCTTTCGGTACGCAGTCGCCACTACAGAACGTTTCAGCCCCAACGGCCATCTGTTCTGCAAGCAATGTGCCCTGACCATTGCTACTCTGTTGACCTGGTAAAATAGAATACGTTAAGGTTACTGCTACAGTAACTAACTTAATTTATTACACAATTAACTGAATTTAAAACCTTAAGACAACGGATTTTCTGTTATTCCTCATCAAATTAGCAAGCCTCTATTCTGAAAAACTACGCTGATTTTCGGGTTAAAATAACACTTCGTTATGCTACTTACCTTTTATTCTAGTAACTCAACATCAACAATGAAGATACTAAAATTCACGCTGCCTTGGTATGGATCTAAAATTCTAAAAACAATAATTTTCTTTCAACAGCTAAACAATGTAGTACCAAAGAAGCAACAGAAGGTACTCAAGAAGCAACGATCATAAAATTTTGTTCAAATAAACCTATGGCAGTTATAATGTACACGGTTCCAATTTGTTAATTCCTATGGAGAAAAGCCGGCAAGCCATTCCACGGTTACTCTTATAAAAGTAATGACTTGACTGGAATGACTTTTACAATAGTTTCAAATTACTGTGTTAATAAGTATGGGAGGACAGTGTAAGCCTGTGTACAAGTACCAAGTACTTAATAAAATAGAAAATGTTCTTCAGTCTACAAGGCCTACAGCGTTTTCATATTTACAAAATATAAAAGAATCTGCATACATGAAATATTAGATAAATAAAATAATATAATTTTACGATCCGACTCTCGTTTCTGTTCTAACTTCTGATCAAAAAAACACATAACTTTTACTACTTTTTAAAATGTGATGTAAAATATCAATGTTCAAGAGAAATATTAATCTGCTCGCAAAAGAAAAGTTGGCCTTTTCACCGGCTATAAAGTAGTTAAACTTGAACAATGGTCTGGAAATTCTCAGATTATCTGGAGTAGACAGTCAGATATTTTTAATCGTGGATTATTTTTGTTAGAAAATATCTGAAAACGCTTGGTTTTTTTATCATTGTTTGGCAGTTCACTTAACAAAGATCATCATCATCATCGAAAAACGTCCATTGCTGGACTTAGGTCTCCCCCAATTTGGGGGGCTTAGCCATAATCGCCACGCTTGGTAGGCGGGTTGGCGATCGCAGTATGGTGGTAAAATGCATAGAGAACGCTGCTGTCCATTCTCTAGTAAGTCCCTTAGTCGCCTTTTACGACACCCACGGGAGGAAATGGGGTGGTGTTATTCTTTACGGCCGGCACCACACGGCTTGACTCTAATAGAACAGTTTCTAAGAAGAAGTTTATTGAATTATATAATCGCATCGCGCCGGTCTGTGGGAGCCTTTATGCGGTTACTAAGTTTGTGGGATATTTTCATTTTAAAATTTACTTATCAAAATGGTGTTTATAGTAATTCAGATTTAGTGATCTCACCTACTTTGTTAACAAACTCTGTTTAAAGACTCATAGAACTAAAAAAACGTACAACTTAACATTAAGTTATTACTTAACTTACTGTTCCCTCATTACGTAACACACTATCAATGAGAATCTGAATCATTTTGAAGGATATTGCTAATCCATTGCTTTATATGTTCGGAAAATTTGTCCGTTCAACAATGTAAATAACGAAATGAATGTTGTTGGACTGTCAAAATTAAAGCCGTTCCTACTATTAATGAGTTATGCAATTACCCTGCTGGTTTCACAACATAACAGCACTTTAACGTAAGTATCAAAAATTGGTTGATTTGCCACAGACAGGCATTTTTAATCTTGGATTATTTTTGGTAGAAAATGGTGCCGATTCCCTTATTCACAAACTAAACTAAATTTAAGTTCAGCCCATCTTTTTCTGTCTATTTCATTAAGGAAAGGACAGAAGATAATTTTAGTTTAGTTCTGTCAAATTAATCAGCGCTTGACGTAATTTGACGTAATTTTAGTAGGCAAGTTTTTAATCACGTCTAAACTTGTATGGAGTAGTGATAGGCGCTGATTAATTTATCAGGACTAAACTAAAATTTTTCTTTTGTCCTCTTTTTAATGAAATACAAAGAAAAAGATGCACTGAACTTAAATTTAGTTTAGTTTATGAACAAGGGAATCGGTACCAATATCTGCCAACGCTTAATTTTTTTTTTTATATAACAAAGTTCATTATCATCATCATTTCAGCCGAAAGACGTCCACTGCTGGACATAGGCCTCCCCCAAGCTCCGCCACTTCGACCGGTTTTGTGCTTTCCGCATCCAGCGGATTCCTGCGGCCTTCACAAGGTCATCGGTCCACCTTGTTGGAGGCCTTCCAACTCTACGATAAGATAATAAGCAAGTTATTTTGCAATTTAAAAATGATGACAGCCATTATCTTCTTATATCTTATCACGTCTTCTGTACAGCAGACTTAGCATGACCACCAAAGAAAGATCTTTGTCTATTCTTGGTAGAATAGAGATAGAATTGTCATGCTACGCCAGCATAAAACGGTACAAATCTTTCTACAATCTGTAATTTTGTCGATTCTTCCGTCGACAAAACCCATTTCTAAAGTGGTCATGTTACGCGTGCAGGATAATATTATTGTCTAACAGAAGAATAGTGAGAGAATATTAAGGTAAAGAAGGTAAAATAAAGCTTTGATGGAAAATAGTACTTTTCGAAGACCTTTTTTGATGAAATTTTTATTATTTTCCATGTGAGGTTAGTAATTAATCATCGTACAGTACTATAAGTGACCTAGAATAAAACTAAATATAGACTTAAAAGCTAAGCTACCTTAAAACAACCTAATTAATTCGAAAAAATGTTTTCAGCTGAGGCGCCTATCATCAAAAATTAATTACTAAGTTTTTAATATAATCCTGAACGTGTTCAAATGTAATAATGTTGTTGCGGGAAATAAATTATTATTATTTTCCGCCATCAAGATATATTTAATTCACTGGCAATTAACGTTTCATCAAGTACTTAAATAAACAATAGAAGGTAATAAAATTGTCTTGAGAACAGTCCAATTAATCTACAAAATAAATAGAACCGATGTACCTATTCAAAATGAACACTCTAAAAGTCCCTCTCACCGAGAGGAGGCCTGAGTCCCAGCAGTGAGAACAATATATATAGGCTTATTATGATGATGACACTAAATATAATATTACAATTTTATTTTGTATCACGAACCATTACGATTACATACATTACGGCCAAAATGAATGTGAGGACGTAATATGTGCCCCAAGGGGTACAGTATTAACACCCAGTATCTGGGTTGTGGGGGTTGGATGGACAGTCGCTCCATGTAAAATAACTATACTCAGCAGCACCCAGTTATACAGGAAAAGACACGGCAGATTTTTTAACACTTTCGTCTTTTTGTTACCAAAATATTTGACCTATAGTGAAATCAGAAGCACTAACATATTTAATAGCAGAGGTTAGTAAATTAAAGCTTACTAAACAATTTATTAATTGCTGTCTCCTAAACCATGCATAAAGCATGCCTAAATCAAGCCTAAACCAAGCCTAAACAAAGCCTAAACCATGCCTAAACCCCAGAGCAGTGTCTATGTTTGCTACAAATTGTTATAGCTGTCTCATGCCATTATATTAAATCAATGGCTCATAATCATTCTGAAGGGCATCGAATAAAGATTACCAAAAAATTTAATACGATAAGAAAGAGATGCATGCTAAGCTAACAAATCAGAATTAATCAAAACAAGATGGCGCTTAAAACGCACTAATTTGACAGCTCTAAATGACTTCCGTCTCTTTCTAATCGTGCCCGTTATTTTCAATGCAGTTTGGTCGATGTCCTCCGGAATAAGCGCCATTGTTTGTTTATTTTATTGAGTCCTGTTGTTCTAACCCTCGGGCATAAAGCTAATGTTTACAGGAGCTTGTCTGTCCACAACTTGTACCGCTTACCCTTGCCCAATCAAATTAGGATTGTTTTTGGATAAATATTTGGATAAATTGCCTTGAACCTTTTGTTTTTAGGGGCGATGACAGTCCGTGTTTTAATAAATAATGTGATTATTTGGGTATATTACCGATTTGATGAAGCCAACAATGGTTTCAACTTCTAAACGCTTCCTTGGTTTCTGGCCTTGAAAGACTCTGGGTTATTGAAAATTAATGTCATGGTGAAACTATTGATTGGAATTTACGATGTTTATGTTCGAGTCTATTTTAAAGGGAATATACTGGAAATAATAAATATGCAGAATGCAATTCTATAAGTTTGTAATGAAATTTGACACCTACTACTCAAATATCGAGGACAAGGCGTAGATTTTATCATTGAAACTAAACATAATAAAGTGAGGAAACATTCCAGTTTTAATATTTTCAATTGGCCTCATTATTTCATTGTATAGTTTGCAATCACTGTTGTATGAAGGTCACTTCCCATAGCTACGGACTCTCATTCAGTATTTTCACCTCTGAATTTGTAAGTGTACCCGTAGCAGTCCAAATTTCCATAATTATTTGCTTGGGATTATTTAAACATCCTGTATTATTCCAGCTGTGTCCAAAAATCCCATCCTGTTGATACAAGAGCGCTTTTTAATTCCTTTTATTTCTTTTCAGGAAACAAATCATGGAGCAAAGCTTACGTTTGTATAGATCAAAAAAACATAAAATTAAGTGGAAGTGAGTGAAATAAAGTGATATTTAGACCGAAAATTAAGTTTCGCGTGTCCTAAATTCGTGAATAAAATATTTAAGATGATCAAGTGATTAGTGATGACATGTGAATAATTCGGCTGCCGTGATGGGGTGTGGCCAGAGTAAAATTAACCTCTATCCGAGGCGGAACAAAAATGGCGGAAAAGGAAACAGTGCCAAAAAGTCAGGTGAGCAAACAGAGTCTTCGATTTTCGATGGATTGATTTATCTGAATAATTTCTTATGGTTTTTGCGTGAATATAGATTTCAAATTCATATTCTCCCTTCTGTCTTTCTGGAGGTTTCTATAAGGAGACATACTGAAAATAAAAAATTGTTATTTATAGTGTACCTTTTTAAGAATCCCTAGGGCTACTTTGACTACTTACATGGCCTAGCATCCTATTAAAGGAATTAACGATACAATGACATTTACTCCTTGCAAAAATTGCAAAGTCAATTGTATAAATCAATGTTTATCTTTTTTGAGTATTAAGTCGTAACGTTTATGACTTAATGAGTAACTCAATGAAGTTTACTTTAAAACAATAATTATATCAAACGGTAAGTAATTCATTTTACCACATACGGTGTTTTATATATTTGAGGGAAGAAACGTTTGAGACAGTTTAAACTCCAAAAACAAATCATATCTTATGCACAACACAACGGTAGCGACATGATAATTATATATAATATAGGTAATTAATGTAGAGATATAATATGAGAAGCTGTTTAATATTAAGTTCTTAATATACCAATACTCAGAAATAAATAATATTCTAAGCAAAACCAGACCAATCTCCACAAACATTCGACTTATAAAATCAGTGATATAGAGCCAATCTCTTTTGGGAACTGATATCCCTACCGAGACGCTTTCAAAGGTAAATTTACCTTCCAAAACCGAGCCTTGAAGTTTTATTCTATATATTTGATAAGGCGAAGTATGCGGGGAGGGAACGCTAAAGGCATCCGTCGACGTGCTCTAAATATTCATGAGTTGCGAGAGCTCTAGCCCCGTGGCCACGAGCTACACGCTCAAGCGACACGCGTCGTGCGACAGCGACTGCGGAAGAAATAAATGAAAGAAGTTGTTTAAAGCAGCCCAAACCAACTTTAAATGAAAGAAGTTGTTTAGAGCAAGGCTGTACAACCAATTTTAAAGGTGGGCCATCATTTTATTTCAGCTAACGGACCATTTACTTCATAAAAGTTCCCTAAAGTTATGGTGGATGCCTAGCTATTAAAATTAAACAAAACTTTAATTTCAAACTCACAGTCTAAATAATCTAAAAAAAAGATCACTGTTACCTTTGAAGAGGTTTTTATGCTAACAACTAATCAATATTTGGCGAAAAATCTGAGGTCAATAATAAAATCAATTGCGATTGTTTTTTGTTGACTAGTTGCGAATAAAAAAAAACAGAAATTACATTAGGAGCATGATATTTTTAAGACCTGATTGAGAGTCCTGAAATCTGTTCTCAAAAGTCTATTGCTAGCTGATAGCTTTTGGCGGATCACGTGGTGGCTCGTGGCATGGGGTTGAGCAGCCGTGGTTTAGAATCATGGCCCCGAGCCACCACGACGCGACTAGTGGAGCGAAGAAATGACGCGCGCGCGTGTCACAGGACGCAAGTCGCGTCGCATAACGCAAGTTGCGTCGTATATCCCGTCACTCGAGGCCGTGAACGGGGCCTAAGGCCATGCCTTAAGACGTCGCGGAAGCGGTAAGGCCTTTGATGCTGCGTCGAGTTTCAGCGTTAGTGTGGGGATTTGTGGCTGTGGCATGAATGTATTTATTGGTTTCTTGAACGTTGAAGGGATTGTCGAAGAGTGTCGAAGAGTGTCGAAGTTTATTTGCTTAATTTACGCTAGTACGGTTGGTTCTTATAGTCCATGAAACTTCATAGATGATTTTTTTCCCCACAGAAATTATATTCTCCATCGAATTTTATTGGAAATCACTTTGAGGACATACAAAACTATATACTGTAGTATGTGTTCAAAGTGGATTAATTGAATTTTCAAACGTATAAAACTGAAACGCAACAAAATAATAAATAAAATTCCATAGCTTCCTGGAACGAGTAAATTATTTCAAATGGACATACATTTTCCAGTTCGCGTGTTTAGCCCTCATTCATCATGGAGAACTTGATTAGTACCAACAAGTGGTTAATGAATGCTATTTATTTTATTTATAAAGAGGTGCTTTTCCTAAATGTGACTGTTTGTTGAAATATTTTGGGAAGTTAACTGATTGCTTAAGTAAATTAAGTATTTTCTAAAGTATAAGTTAGTTTTTAGTGTTAAATATAGTGTTTTGGTTCATCATCATCATCATTTCAGCCGAAACACGTCCACTGCTGGACATAGGCCTCCCTCAAGCTCCGCCACTTCGACCGGTTTTGTGCTTCACGCGTCCTGTAGATTCCTGCGGCCTTCACAAGGTCATCGGTCCACCTTGTGGGAGGCCTTCCAACTCTGCGTCTTCCAGTACGCGGTCGCCACTCCAGACCCTTTCGACCCCATCGGCCATCTGTTCTGCGAGCAATGTGCCCTGCCCACTGCCACTTAAGTTTTGAAATTCTTCGCGCTATGTCGGTTACCTTGCTTTTCCTACGGATCTCTTCATTGTGTTTAGTGTTTTGGTTAGTACTTATATAATACTTTGCTCTATCCTTTTGCGGATTGCAGGCGTTATGTGTGTTATATAAAATTATTTATATATAACACACATAACGCCTGCAATCCGCAAAAGGATAGCCTTTTGCGGATTGCAGGCGTTATGTGTGTTATATATAAATAATTTTAAAACGGTTTAGTTTATCATTTTAAAAGAGTATGATGATGATATATATCGAGTTCCTCGCCCATTTTTTTCCATACGAAACTTCCATTTGAAAGGAAAACTAGAATTAATTCTTGACAAAAAATTATAAATATCAAGCCAAAACATTAATTAACTAGAAAAATGCAGAAGACAGGAAATAATAGCTAAAAGATTTGCTTAATTTTTTCTTTTGGGTATGACATCTCGCAGGTCAACCCAGGCGGCTGCAGTAATCAGGGCATTAGGGTGCTTTATGGCAGAGTCAAAGAAACGCTTGGAAAAGCGTTTCATGAATCATCCTCTGGATCACCATCCAGGCATCCGGCATTCTCAGATCTAGATGGAAATTCTTATTTCAAAAGTAGCTATTTTTCCTGTCTTTAAAGGTCTGTCATTCACCTAGGAAAAACATGCCTTTTCATGTAGTGAACTTTCCCGTCAAACAAAGCCAACTAAACTCGCTCACCTCATGGCCTCGTTCAAAGAATCGTCTAAAACTTTGCCAGAATAAGGGAAGCCATTGTTTTACGCAATAATTAATTAAGAGCCCTAATTATATGGGAGTTAGGCACAATGAAATGTAATTGGATAATGCTTTATGAAGCTCCCTCGTTTACATTTCGTTCTTTTTTATTCCGCTCTCGTTTATGTTGGGAGTTTTTAAATAGATAAGCATTTGTTTCTGCTATCTCTTTGAAAGGTTGCCATGATAGCTCTATTTAAGGAAACCCGTGACCAGCATATTAAGTAATGCGGTTAGTCTAGTCAACAAGTTCAAAAACGAGAAAAATAGAGATAAATGTCCTAAAAATATGAGCGATGGTTCATTTGATTCGGGATCACCTCTAGAAAAATGTTTTTGAAGGATTTTGGTGCAGCAAAAAAATTGCAATTGTTATTAACAAAATAAGATGAAAAAAAAAATGATATTTGATTTTTTGTTAATAACTCGAAAAATATTAATATTTAAGTAATTTTGAAAAAAGCTCGTCACTCATGGAATTCTATCTCCATTATTTATAATTTTCATTTGACGTTGAAAATAGGGCTCCGCGCGGCTGTAACGGCATGCGCGCGCCGCCGCTAAAGAGCAGTTCAGCAATAAAAATATTTTTTTTATAACATAAAATGTGATTTTAAAATTTTTTAAAAAATCTAGTATCTTCTTAACACTTGAAAGAATCGAGCCCTGAAGAAAATTAATCACCATTTTTCAAAAAGTTATTCAATTGTTAACTAAAAAAAAAACACAAATATTTACTATCTACTACGATAGTAAATATTTGCTTTGACTCAAATCATCATCTGTCTAGCCTTTTCTTAACCAGTATTTTACATGGAACAACTGCCTATCTGACTTCCACAACCCAGTTATTGGGTAATACGGTACCCTTTGGTAAGACTGGTTATCAGATTTTTGGGCTTCTGATGACTCGTAACGACCGTCTTGGTATGTTCAGATGGTCATGTATTTTGACTTCAATATAAGTTCGATATACTTTTTGGAAAAGTTAACTGCGAAATGAAAGGCCAAACACATGACGATTGGCCCAAAATCGGCATCATCATTGTCATAAGCCGGCAGTAATCCACTGCTGGAAATATGCGTTTCAGTCCCACGACATATCTAAATTCTTGGCACACACCGCTGCTAATAACCACGGCGACGGCTATGAGTACAATAAATTGAAATAAAATTGCATTTTTAAAACAAGCACATAATGAACTAAAAATTACTAAAAAAACTCACGATTTAATGGTTTCTTAAAATCTTGAGACTTATATTGAAGAGTAAGAAAGACGTTCGCAGCCAGGTCATTGTAGATTTTAGCATGGACTATCAAAATTAAATGCATATATTAAATATCGTATCTGTGCCGTTCACCGTTAAGGAGTTCTATTGTCTGAAGCCAATTCTAGGCGTAGAATAAGGTCATGTGTCATCATAAAAATGCATTGTCTTCAAAACAAAATCAATATGTGAAATTTCAGCTTCGTAGGATAGCAGGAAATGGTTTTAATTCAGTTCGCACAATTTGTACCGAACATACAAACATAGCAACTCACATAAAAGCTTGCAAAAATACCCAATTCTTGGTAGGATAATCATATTGGCAACGTCTTCCACCCAAAAGCGCTGTAGCTTAAATACCGAAAAAATAAGACAAAAAACAAAATTTTATTTAAATCGAGCTGCCAAGCATGATGATAAAAATATGCTAGGAGTTGGGCAACCCTTTCCTGATATATTGTGTCCGACAGGCGAGGGGTAAACAGATGTTACAGCACTTGTAATATATTCAGACACCGGTTTTTGTGGCTCATCGATTTAGATGTGAAGCTGCTTGAGTTTTTACAAACAATCGTGTTTAACCGTAATGGCTTATTATTAGTCATTTCGCCCAAAACGGGTGAGTTGACAATTTTAAATAATATTTATTTTGTGTAGGTGAGTCGCAAGAAATTAACTTATTGGTGGGAGAATCGACAACTCCAGAAACACGTATTAGGCATATGGGGAATTTTATGAAATATTTTACTCTTCTGGGCGTTCCTTTTTTCCTTTTTTCTTAAATGTATTTCGGGCGAGTAATTTCGAATGGCAAATATAAGCCAGCTTAATAAATAAAGATTATAAATTATAAAGATTTCCCTCAGGTTTTTTGTTTTAATTTTGTACCTACATATTTTAGGGTGTATTCCTTGAAAAGCACCTATTTCAAGGAATTTCAATCACGACCTATTTGAAAAGTGCAGGTATATAGCGGAGTAGATTTTTCACAATTATTTAATTAATGGATGGAGAGGTGGGAAAATAAAAAAAAAACGTGTTAAAAATAGCGACCAAAAGTATTGTAAATTAGCTCTAATATCACCCATTTCAAGGAATTCACCCAATTGCCATTCACCCTGTATTTTGGTGCTTAACGCAAGCACCTTGTTACTTGTTTAATTTATCCACTTGTTCTGGCGATTACAATGGAAAATGGTTATAATTATACAAAAACGGTTTCTTTAAAAAATCCGAATTATCTTGTTGTCAGATTTCTTTTAAACATGGTCTTAAAGAAGTTACCAATAAAACTCTGTTTTAAAAATTGTCCTGTTTTTAAATAATAACCCCAATTATTTTTCTCTTTTATTTAGACAAGACTTTGATACCAATTATAAAAGTTCCGAAAAATCTTTCAATTTGTTTCTTATTTTGTAAGTGGCAATTAATTTCAGTAATACTTTAAGCCGAGGTTTTATTCTCTTTTCCTCAAAGTAAATGATCCTTTGAACTTCATCTGAAGTTACCTTCCTTCCTTCTTATCTTACTGTTTACGAATTTGATTGACACATTAAAAACATAGCAAAGTATAATCAGCCAATAAGGCTATTGGGGTGCCTGTAAGGGTTTAAGCTGAAAACCAGCGCTTAGCAACCCGCTAGGGGAACCTAAGCATAATGCTGACGCTTAAACCTTTTGCTTCCAGTATTACAGTTTTGTGTATTTGTGTATGTGTGTAACTACTACTACTAGCTGTAATACTGGAGACAATAAACTTTATTCTATTCTATAACGTTTCCTCTGCTGGGATACACGCCTCCTCTTTATGAGAAGGACTGGGCCGTAATCCACCACGCAGGCCCAGTACGGTTAACTAGTTACTCATAAATACATAAGATTAGTCAATCATCTAAATTAACACAGAAGTATTCGATACGTTATTTATTTATTCATAAGGCAACTACAACAGGTGACAATCAGAATATTTCAGTAGGTTCACATTGTAGGTTTGACCTGATCACACAACAAGACCAGCAACAACAATATTAATTACGATTAAAACTACAGCAAAATGCTTAGTTCACAAAATTACAGCTCAAACGACTGTGCGTCTGCCCTCAGACACACGTCTACGTTGCTTTTTAACATTTAATATTATACCTAAGACAAGTCCAAATTCAAGGTTTGCCTAAGCGCAATGAAGCGTAGCGTATTGAATATTATGCTCAGCGACCGAATACGTAATATTATGATGTGCGTCAAAACAGGGATCGCCGATTTAGGCTTCAAATCTCCTAGGCTAAAGTAGGATCGGGTGGGCCAAATATGTTTTTTTTTAAATTTGATTTATTCTGAAAAGTTATTCTGCCAAACTGCTGTACAGTTTGTCGGCAAGTAGAGAAATTCCTTGATAACATCGAGAAGTAAATCACCGAATAATAGATGTTTGCCAATTTGGAAGTCTACCATTAATCTAAATAAAGCCTACGCACATCACTACGAAATAGTTTTTCTAATCCTGAACTTACATCACGCACGCTGTCATTTAGAAATCGAGCAAACTTTCCAAAGTACCTACAAGTAGCAAAGTAATAAAAGAAAGTTGCAGTAGTGCTAGGTAAGCTAAAAGTTGTCCATTTTACTTATACCTAGACCATACTTCTAGTACACTTACTTTTAGATGACCAAAGCTAAACGAGTTTTTGAAAGCATCAATACAGTTTATTCAGTCAATATCGACAATTTCTCGATACGGCAATGTTTTCTCATGGTTTTTTTTTGGATGGGAAATCATCAAATGATTTCTCCCGCTCTGAGCGGAGCGGAAGGGCGTGTCAGACTTTTACTGACTAAAACCCACCCGTGTTCCTTCAGTTGCCCATATGCCAGGGCCACGGTAACTCTTTCGAACAATCTCGCAACCCGGGCAGGCATCGGTCCTAGCAGACCCCTTCAGTGCTGCTGACATCTCTTTGAGGCGCGCGTGGAACACTACGCCTGGTCCTTACCTCGGTAAAGCTTAAGCTCGCGCTTACGGTGGCCGGGAGTCCGCTATCGATTCCCGACTTCCGGGGGGTCTCCTCCTGTGGCGGCTAGGGACGTGAGGGCGCAGAGACTGCCACTTCCTCACGCGCCCCGCCTCCTCCTTCGAGAGCATTACTGCTTCACAGAAGGAGGTGACAGCTTCCCATGCCCTCTCGCTCCTTACCATGACTCGCACCAGCCCCCCCCCGCCTCCAAGAGGTGACCCTTCAATGTGGATTGGACTCGGTAAGACGTGTGAATTGTAGATGACGGTCGTCTTGTCCAAGTCGAATACCGAAGCTAATCCGCCGAGAGGCTCCACGCGGGCGAAGCCGCTGGCAAAAGCTAGTCATCCATAAAGCAAAGGTGTGAGATGTACTCGCCGTTCACGTTAATACCCTGTCCAGTCCGGCCATCTTGAAAACGTCCTCACTTGCATTGGTGAACAATTTCGGGGATCTTACTATCTCACTTCCTCTAAGCAGTAAGGTGGGGCTGGTTTTCTGGTCCAAGATATGAATAGTCATCGTAGCAGCATCATACAAGCATCTTAACACTTCGATGTAGCGCCAGTTAACCACCTCGTCGCGATTCTCGTAAACAGTGCTGTTCAGCAGGGCAAATCGATTTTGATGAAGAGTAGCTTAGAGCTACTTAGGCCTAATTCGTATCCCTCACTATGAAATCTACCTCGTTCCTTATCACGTTATCGGGACTCTACCAGGTATACATCCTTTTCTTGAAGTGATTCCAACAATTTGACCAGCATTTTCCTTTTGTGAATTCTACGCCCCAAAGCGAACAGTCCGAGTTTCGATTCGCCGCATTCATCGTCCGTAACGTTGTAGTCGTCGGTGGTATCCGCTGTACCTAACCCGGGGAATATTCGCACCCCCGCCCCCACGTCTCGCCGTTACCATGGCTGCTACGGCTACCGTGATCAGGAATAGGGAGACCACCGGGAACTTGGGGCTGATATTTTGAAACTTTAATCATGAGAGGTCTACGAATTGGTGACCGCAGTGTGTTTGGTGTCCTTTCGCAACGATGACGCTACCACCTGTTATCGTGCTGGCGTATTGGATGGTTATAGCGCCATCGGTCGATCGCCAACGCCTCGTCTGTCAGTGGCAGGATGTACCGCGCGCAGATGAGGTCGACATTTGTGGAGTCTGGTATTTGCGTGTTCTCTTTAACACTCGGTGATGACAATATACTCGTCCTATTTATGAGTTATGTTATCATAATAAGCCTAGTTAAGTTATCATAATAGAACTAATAAATCAATCAACTCAGCCGATCGCCTCGGCCTCTCCCATGCTGCCCCAGAACACCCTATCTTCCACCTTCCGCAACCAGTCTATCCCAGCCACCTTTTTGAGGACGTCGATCCATCTAGCAAAAATGTTATCGAAGAAAGTAGAGAAAAGAAAGAAAGAGTATATAGATAGAAGAAGGAAGGAGGTAAAGGACCGAGATCGATTTTGACGGGTCTTTCATTGCGAGTTAGCTGATGTTATGAGGAGTTACATAGGCTTTTGTTCCGGTAGCACGTTCCCATAGGACATCTATGCGGGCGCAGAGCTAGTTAATCATACAGGTATAATACCTATTTATTTATACCTGAAGTGGTAATGGTGCCTACAGATAAACGTCCTTCCAGTTCATATGTTGTTACATAACCTTGCAACCAGTTAACTATAACAGTGCGACAATGTTTATCATACCATTTACATAATATAATTAGTTTAAGCTCCAGCGCCAAACTTGATAGTGATTGCTTACATGACCGTATAACGTAGAATCTGATGTTAATTAGGAAGCTGGAGAACCGAGCACTGTATATTGCATGCACTAGTAGTATCTCTGGTGAACTAAATTGGGTAAAATGATATACTTATAATTTGTGTTGTTGCTCTAATTGGATGGAAGAAAGATAGGCTTCTATTGTGGCCTGTGGGGTTACCTAAATCTACAAAATAGGGTAAATACATATTGTATTAGTAATAAAATGAGGTATTTATATACTATATTTATATACCTATATACCTATATGCCACGGCATGTTGCTCGTCCCCAGTTATAGGTATTCCCAAATCAAATCGAAATTATGGTTACCCTACTCGAACATTGTACGAGATGAAATATTTTTTGAGATTACTCTCGTCGGAAACTGTTCTGAGGGTAAAACGATATGTCATTCTAATGAGAGTAATATGCCGTATAAACGGATGTTCATACAGAACTCCTAGCAGTTATAGGTAATGAGATATCAGCGTTCAAAGTAGCGTTACGATTGCGCGGCCACGACTTTTTTGGTTTGGACTGATATCTTCTGTTTAATTAAACTTTAGTATTATTTATTGCTTTAGTTAGTTTTGACAAATTAAGACCTTCCTTCTTGCAACAGTTTTACGGCATAAAATCTTAAGATTAAAGAAATAATCAACAACAAAGAAACGACAAGTGCACGATTGCGCGGCCATAACTTCCAAGGTGAATATTTCGTAAAATATTAATCTAGAGCATGTAATTCTTTTTTCGAAATTTTTTGACAAATTCAGTCTTCAATTGACAAAAAGAATTAGATCTCTAGCCCAAGTAGTTGCTGAGATCTCCATGGCCGCGCAATCCTCCACGTTACGTTCGCGCGGCCAACTTAAAACCCTTTTATCTTCTTTATTTCTACTTTGACAAATTTTTGGTTTGTGCCATTCGATTTTGACAAATTTCGACAAAAGTTTTGGCTAAAAAAAAATCTATTTGGATAATCTGGCGGAGCAATCGTAACGCACACGACATTTTCGGTTAAAATGAGTATGGTGAGGAAGTAAATATAATATTTAAGAATTAAATAAAAGTGTCACGATATTACATTAAAATTACATTTTCCTTGAATGCTAATCTTCCTCGAAGCGTGATTATTAAAATAAAATAAATATAAATATCTCAGGACAACCAACACACCGTTATCTGATCCCAAACTAGGCAGAGCCTGTACTATGGTAACCAGACAACTGATAAATATACTTATATATTTCTAAATACATACATATTATAGATAAATTACACCCAGACACAGAACAAATGATTGTGCTCATCACACAAAGATTTGTCCTGAGTGGGAACCGAACCCACAACCTCAGTCTTTGCAGTCAGGGTCACTAACCACTAGACTAACAGGCCAGTCGTATACCGCAAGTAAGTTATATCGGATACCGCAGTAATTAGTATTAATTAGGAAGTAAATCAATATTACGATAATTCTCCAGTCGTTGATCAGATAAATTCATCATTGGCTGGGTTATTGACCCAGGAGGAGGCAGTGGCTTTTAAGCTTGAGGTTCTCGGTTTGATTCTGAGTTGAGCATTTTATCTATACTAATATTATAATATTATAAAGCAGTAGAGTTTGTTTGTTTGGTTGAACGCGGTAATCTCAGAAACTATTAGTCCAAATTGAAAAATTCTTTTTGTGTTGGGTAGCCTATTTATTGATAAAGGCTATAAGCTATATAACATCACGCTACAATAAAAAGGAGTGGAGCAGCAGCGAAAAATGAACGAAAACTGACAGGCAATTCGATGCGACGGGACGGGTGTACTACGCCAAATCGAATGCCAAATAATCGAATATCAATTGATCGAACACTATAAATCAAACGTCTAAATACTCGAACGTTCATAATATCGAATTGTTAATAAATCGAACATTCAATATATCGCACACTCAATACATCGAGTGTTCAAAATATCGAATGTTTGTTTGATCGAGCGGTCAACGCATCGCATATTCATTACATCGAAATATCCATATACTGAATACTTTTGTCTATAAAGTACAAGAAAAACTCAAAATTTACTAATTAATCACATTTTACTTTTTAATTATTATCTTTTATAGGTACAGACGCCAACACATCAAGCTACTACAATCTGTCAGATTTCTTTGATAGATTTTCGACTTTATTTCTAGAGCATTAGGTTCAAGGTTCATTGGGAAAAAGTGACAATTTCCCTGTAGCTTGACCTGGTGGCGTCTGTACATTTAAAAGTTTTGTGTGAATTGGGGTCAGGGTAGCAAAAATTTGACGCGGACGACGTCGCGGGCAGAAGTTAGTTTTAAATATTTTGACGCGCAAAGCTTACATTATGGATAACTAGCTTTTGCCAGCGGCTTCACCCGCGTGGAGGTCGGAAATTATCCCGCGGGAACATACTACCGGGACAAATATGCCTATGCCTTTTCTCAGGCTCTAAACTATCTGTGTACCGTCAAAAGAGGCATCTTTACCATATTTTTTTACCTTTATGCAATTTACTCTAACACGGAGCTAGTTGTTTAAGTTCTTATTGATTTATTTTGTAAAAAAGGTGTCTCTTTTGGTTGAACCAATGAATTCTACTAAATCTCACATAGTATCGCTATATTAACCAAAAGTATGAGCAGGGTAAAATTGACACATTTTTGGCAACTTTACCTAGCCTACGTTTATAGTGAACGTGTGTCCCAAAACGAACGAGACGTAAAGTTACTAATAGTCCCGGCGCTAAAAAAGCGATGTATTTACTTTCGAAACTACCATTTTCGTTTAACAGGCACTACCAATACATAGGGAAAGTTGCCACAAGAATTTCAAAATTATCATAGGAACGGGTGAATGCCATCAGGGTTGTCAAAAATAATAAAAGATTAACATTTTTTTAAATTAATTAATTATTTATTAAGGAACCAAGTAATAGGGACTTTTGTTTATGCATTACAGTTTAATATCTATTGTGGTTGTAAACACAGTAACAAAAACTATTCCAGACATTAAAACTTTGCCTAAAAACAGTAAACAATTAAGTACTAAGCGTATTTATAATCAAGAATATTCGTTAAACAGTACAGAAAAGAACTCACAGACACAGAACAAATACTGGTGCTCATCACTCAAAGATTTTTCCTGGGTCATCTAACCCACGACCTCCTTCTTAGCAGTCAGGGTCACTAACCACTAGACTAATAGGCCAGTCATTGAATTTGTTACATATGTATTTCATTCACACAAAAATATTTCATAAACGAATAGAAAAAAATGATAGGTATTATATTTAAAGTCCTGAATAACTGAACGAAAGTCCAAAACAGTTCCCACATAAAAGTAGATTACTTAGGCGTTCTAAATTTGACAACCCTAGTCATGGGTAAAGTTGCCTTCGTGCTAAGCGAGGTAACTTTACCTAATATCAAGCATCATTACCTTTTCCAGTCATTCAAGAAATAATGAATTTATAAGATTGAATCATTGCGATAGACCTTAATAACAATATACCACATACTATTTAATATAAGTCACTTACTTGCACTTTTCTGTAGGAAAAAACAATCTTTATGCGATGACGCCGCAAACATAATTGACCACATAGAACGAAATAGCACCCTATTTTGAGAACTAACGAAGAGGCTAGCTTAAAAAACACTTTTTGGGATAGCATAATTTAATATAAAATCAACCAATATGCCTAAAATTGCATCAGCTGCCCCAGACAAAAAATATTTAATTAAAACTACTATAGGGTATGCGTAGGTAAAGATAACCACGGAAGGTACAGATGCCTCGTTTGACGGTACCAAATTTCATTTAAATCGGTTCAGTAGTTTTAGCAGGAAAGCGAGACAGACAGAGACAGACAGAGTTACTTTTGCATTTATAATATTAGTGTGGATGATGCGACTCATTTATCAGTATCATCATCATTACAGAAGATTATCGTTGTTCTGCACCTGCATTTTAATATGAAATAAGGCCAATGTCCTATGTGAGTGAAAGGACATGTTTTCCTTTGTAAATAGCTAAAAGGTAATGGTTAATGATGCGTCTAAGTACCTACTAGTTCTACATATTAATACGTGAGGCAAAAATTTTGTACCTACCCCTTTTTGCGAAAATTACGCAGACAGAGGAGTACGAAATTTGGCATAGTTAAAGTTTATATGGATAAGGAGTGCACAATTGGGCACGCCACAATTGCGGCGGTAAGTCCCATCTTTGAGGAGTGGATAGAGAGGCGTCACGGCGTCCTCACCTTCCGCCTGACGCAGGTTCTCACATGGCATGGGTGCTTCGGTGGGTTCCTGTTCAGGATAAAGCGGGAGGATACGTCCGGGTGTTTCTATTGCGAGCATCGTCTGGAGGACACGGTGGAGCATACGGTGGAGGTGTGCCATGCCTGGGCGGAGCGCCGCCGTTTCCTCGTGGAGGCGATCGGCGGCGGCGACCTCTCGCGTCCAGCCCTGGTGCGAGCCATGGTACGGAGCGAGAGGGAATGGGAAGCCGTCACCTCCTTCTGCGAAGCAGTGATGCTCGCGAAGGAGGAGGCGAGGCGCGTGAGGGAGTGGCAGTCTCTGCGCCCTCACGTCCCTAGCCGCCGCAGGAGGAGACGCCCCGGGCGTCGGGAGTCAATAGCGGACTCCCGGCCACCGTAGGCGCGAGCTTGCGGGTGGCGAGCAATGGGTAGCTCGCCGCCCGGTAAGGACCAAGCTCGGGTCGACGGCGCGCAGTGTTCCACGCGCGCTTCAAAGAGATGTCAGCAGCAGTGTGGGGGTCTACTAGGACCGATGCCTGCCGGGGTCGCGTGATTGTTCGAAAGAGATACCGTGACCCTGGCACATGGGCAACTGATCGAACACGGGTGGGTTTTAGTCAGTAAAAGTCTGACACGCCCTCCCGCTCCGCCCAGAGCGGAAGAAGTCATTTGATGTTTTGATTATTGTTTATTATAATTTAAATTAACTATGGTCGACTTTTGACCACTAGTAAAGATAATGAGACCAAGCAATGAGGTCGGTTCTCGTCATTCACTAGTACCTATTTAAATGATTATGAAATTATAGCGTCAGTGGGGAGCAAATTAGGACTCCCTTATCACGATAACAGTTTTTTGTTCAAGAAACAGCTTTAACACAAAGAACAGTCTTGACCAACTCACTTATTAGCTAGATTTATACATTAAGCGCGAGTAGTTACCGCTCGAACGTGTCACAACCGTACGTAGCCGTACTTACAAAAGACACTCTCGGGTTGCCACGCTATAAAATTGATTATTAAAACGGCTCAACGGATTTTGATGAAATTTGACACACTGATATTTTAACATCCATACTATATTATAAAGCTGAAGAGTTTGTTTGTTTGTTTGATTGAACGCGCTAATCTCAGGAACTACTGATCCGAATTGAATTTTTTTTTGTGTTGGGTAGCCTATTTATCGAGAAAGGCTATAGGCTATATAACATTACGCTACAACTAAGAGGAGCGGAGCAGTAATGAAAAATGTAGCAAAAACGGGGAAAATTTATTCCTTTTGAGAGTTTCCATTGCGTGCGCTGCGTAAACGGTTAAAGTAACGCAAAAATCATGTATAACGGAATTGTTCCTTTTTAAAAGTTCTAAAAAAAAGTCCGCGAGAGCATATGTCTATTTTTTAAGGTTGACCACTATAACTCAAAAGGAGCGAGCAGCAACGAAAAATGGACGA
This sequence comes from Aporophyla lueneburgensis, assembly GCA_932294355.1. Classification (NCBI taxonomy): domain Eukaryota; kingdom Metazoa; phylum Arthropoda; class Insecta; order Lepidoptera; family Noctuidae; genus Aporophyla; species Aporophyla lueneburgensis. The sequence goes on from OW028737.1 coordinate 5,740,953, forward strand.
AAACTAGCAGGCAAATCGATGCGACGGGAAGGGTCAGGGGAGCAAAAATGTGACGCGGACGAAATTGCGGGCAGAAACTAGTATATAATACTTTTTATCTCAGTATTACGTTCCTGTGGGACAATTTTCGACATTACGAGGGCGACACTAGTTAGGAATAAACTAATAAAAATTAGCATCCAGCCAGTCAGTCAGTCAGTCTAAGCTTGTGTCCTATATTCCCACTGCTGGGAAACAAGCCTTCTCTCAATGAGAGGAAGTGGTCTGTATCTAAACGATTAATTATTTGAGATAATCCTTCAATTAAGTACATGTAATAAGATAGTATTTTAGTACTGTACACGTGGAACTATAATCCAATCCATTATTTGGTAGGTAGGTGTGTGCGGGATGGATTTGTGGCAATAATTGGATAGTAAAGGTCGACTACTAGAGTTTATAGCTGGCACGTTTTAGACAGGGTGTCTATACTCCTTATTAGTGCTGTCTTGGCTCACGCTAGGTTCTATATATCTTCTTCATCGTTCCCATAGGGCTGAGGATCACGAGCACGACGCCGTTCCAAGCTATGCGGTCTTTTGCAGTGTGGACCGCTCGGTAGATGCTGCCTCTAACAACCCTCTTGTTAGGGTGTGGGGTTTGAATAGGTTCAGTTTTATCGCTTAAAACAATACTTATGACTATTGTAGCACATATAAGACATTCGGTACACAGTCTTAAGCAATTCTACCATATTCTCTTGCTCTTGCCATATCGTGTGTTGGGGCAACATAAGATGGAAATAAAATCAGGTTTATTTCTCACAGAAACACGTGCATACAAATATACCTATATCATCATTACTTCTTCATCAATACTTACTGCCTTTTCCCAACTATATTGGGGTCAGCTTTCAGTATAACTGGATGCAGATGAGTACCAGTATTTGACATGAATTGACTGCCTATCTGACTACCACAAAAGAGTGATACAATCCACAACGCATACAACGAGATAATTAACTCGGATTAGCATAATTATAATAATTAGCCTATAATGTTCCCTCGGAAACAGCCCTCCTTTCTGTGAGAGGGCCATAACTCAAAACTCGCGGCCGAGGGCGGGCTGGTAGATCTCACATGTCTTCGAATTTTTGGTTTTTAGGACATGCCGGTTTCCTCACTATATTATTCTTCAACGTTTTGAGAACAACACAAGAACAGTATAAGCATAATCAACCCACAGCTGGGACACAGTCCTCCTCTCGGTTAAAGGGAGTGGGTAAGTAACCTACCACACAGGCCCAGTGCGGGCTGGTAGTTGCCAAGGTCTTCTAATTTTTGGTTCGAAGGACTAAAACAGCCCTTCACTGTTTTGAAACCAGTGATGATGCCATAATTTACACAAATTCTGATAATAAACAAAAAATTAAAACAAAGTAGATCTATGAACATGAGCACACAGCAGAAATAGTCGGCAGCTGCACGTCGCGGTCGTGGCAGTGACAAGAAGGATTTTCTGCCTTTCTAGCCATATCATCTTTTACACAGTCCATCCATCGTTTCTTTGATCTTCCCCTAGTAACTTACTTATAGCCACATTTGTACTCAAAACTGAGCTCACGAATCAAAACATTTTGTTACAAACATTACACGATACAACTTTAGTAAACTTGAAATGATCCCTTTTGGTGTCTTCTAGTACCTACAGTATCAAGATAACACTTATGTAAAGTGTTTTTCGATAGCTATCCTTCATCAAAAAAGGGTTCGTGCTGACTCCTCATGATCCCAATTCTTATCCCATTTGTCAAGTACACATAACCTTGGACCCGATACTTGTTCAGTGTCATATACGATATACTGAGACTACGGTTCAAGGATAAGCTGGGAATAAGGACTCTACTAACAGGCACAAAATTGTGTATATTTTTGTTCGTTTTTATCCTGAAATGATATTCCAACTTTGAGAAACGATAAATCGAAGACCAGTCACATGTCAATCAAACTTGGACCCAAATTCCAAAGCAAAAAGCTGTATTACCCTTGTAGGGGAAGACCTCACTTTTTCAGTCATCTATTGCGCCGATTCTCGTCGACCATTCTTTCATCTTCACCAGTATTACCTACAACAAACCTCTGCGAGTGTTACTTTAACTTTTTCTTTATCTTTAAATAATCTATATACTTATAATAAAACTGTAGAAAGGTAAATTCTGTACATTGAATATACATTCAAAATATTGGAGGATGAATGGTGATCGATACTGATGCCAAAAATGCAATCAGTAAATTTTTTGTCTGTCTGTCTGTCTGTATGTGCACGCATGGATCAAAAACTACTGAAGGGATTTTAACCAAACTTGGCAGGTTATAGGCTATATAACATAACGGCAAAAAGGCAAAATTTATCGTCACTACTCAGCTCCTATGTATCTACATAGGAGCTGAGTAGTGACGATAAATTTGAAGCAATTCGGATGAAAATGCGCTTTCGAGCTCATCCTCGCATGCGTTGATCATACACCAAAAGTATGTATTACAATGATGATGGTCTTCAAAAGATCTACAAAAAAGTCCTCAATAGTATTTATCAATCCTACTAAATTCGGAACACAGTTTATAACCTGGATTAACACATAGGGTACTTTTTATCCCGGTAGTATGTTCCCGCGGGATATTTTCCGACCTCCTCGCGGGCGAAGCCGCTGGTAAAACCTAGTATAAAATAAAACAACGTGGTTCCGCATTTATACGCTTAGATCTCTTAAACTACGCAACGGATTTTAATGCGGTTTTTTAATTTTAATAGTAGATTTTATACCACTGTGATAAAGCATTGTTGGCGCTATTGTTAATCTCAAACTTAATAAAGGGTTCCAGGCTTCTGAGTGCTGAAAGTAAACTCCCGAGCGAAACGAACAGTAACGAGGGATTCAATCTTGCTCAAGACCGAGACACCTTTATCCCCGAGGAGACAACTATACTTTTGGCACATACTGCGGGATGATTAAAGGTCGGCTATCAAATTAATAGTTTATGAAACTGCTAATATCCGGAGAATACCTACTTAAAACCACGTAACAGAAAAGAAAAACAAGTCGTTCGCGTATGAAACTACTTTTCTAAGTATCTCTGGATGTGGAATTCATAACTGGTCGTCCGAAAAGAGAAAAGTCAAATCAAATTTCTTACTGAAATCAAACAGTGCCTAAATAATTCTAACTGACAACAATAGTACTCAACGAAAATAAAATCAAGCATCCTATTTTATTCTAACAAAGGTTCTCATCCTTCCACATGACAACCCAGTATATGTATTCTCACTAGATATGATAATATACAAGATTTACATATGGCAAGCCATATAGAGAGAACCGGTGGCTTTATGATAATGAAATCTTACCCAACGGTTTATGTTAGTAACAGTAACTTAACTACACATGATTTGTAATCAGTTTGATAAGTTCGTGTAGGACTTTAAGATAATAATATTGAAATAGCTTTTGCCAGCAGCTTTCCACGCGTGGAGGTCGGAAATTGTCCCACGTGAACGTAATATCAGGGTAAGAAAGCCGGCCGTTTTTGCGTTACATACATACATACATAAACTCACGCCTTTTTGCCATGGGGGTAGGCAGAAAGTACAGAACGCCACCTGCTACGATCCTTACAAACTCCTTTTTCCTCGTTCGGGTCATACACGCACGTCGTTTACCAGTACTACGCACCTGACCCTTCTGAAGAATATCACCAATCGGGACGAAACCCCGCTGCCGCGAAAAATCGCTGCACGGCGGACAGAGCTCCGGTGTGATCTCATGGCGACATGGCGGGTACGATTGTCGCAACCCAGTGCTGGGCACATCACAATTGCGGCGGTAAGTTCCCTCTTTGAGGAGCGGATAGAGAGGTGCCATGGCGCCTCACCTTCCGCCTTACGCAGGTCCTCACCGGGCATGAGTGCTTCGGGGGTTCCTGTTCAGGATAAAGAGGGAGGAAATGCCCGGGTGTTTTCATTGCGTGGATCGTCTGGAGGACACTGTGGAGGTGTGCCCTGCCTGGTTGGAGCACCGCCGTGTCCTCGTGGAGGCGATCGGTGGCGGTGACCTCACGCGTCAAGCTCTGGTGCAAACCATTGTTCGGAGTGGTATGGGAAGCCATAACCTCCTCCTGCGAAGCAGTAATGCTCGCGAAGGAGGAGGCGAGGCGCGTGAGGGAGAGGCAAGCTTAGTGTCCTCACACCCCTAGCCGCCGCAGGAGGAGACGTCTCGGGCGTCGGGAGTCCATGTCAGACTCCCGGCCACCGTAGGCTAAAGCTTATGGGCGGCGAGCAATGGGTAGCTCGCCGCCCGGTAAGGACTAGGCTAGGGTCGACGGCGCGTTGTGTTCTACGCGCGCCTCAACGAGATATCAGCAGTACTGAAAGGGTCTGCTAGGACTGATGCTTGTCAGGGTCGCGAGATTTGTTCGAAAGAGGTACCGTGGCCCTGGCATATAAGCAACTAGCTTTTGCCAGCGGCTTCGCCCGCGTGGAGGTCGGAAATTATCCCGCAGGAACATACTATCGGTATAAAAAGTAGCCTATGTCCTTTCTCAGGCTCTAAACTATCTGTGTACCAAATTTCATTTAAATCGGTTCAGTAGTTTTAGCAAGAAAGCGAGACAGACAGACAGAGTTACTTTTGCATTTATAATATTAGTGTGTATGTGGATAAGTGTGGATGTGGATTGTAGGAACACGGCTGGGTTTTAACCAGTAAGAGTCTGACATACCTTCCCGCTCCACTCAGAGCGGGAGACGTTATTTGATGATTTGCCACCTACAATAAAAAAAAGACAGACAGCACAGAAGAAGTGGCGTAACAAACTCCCTAGTAGCACAGGTTGGGAGTTTATTGTGCCACTTCTTCTTCCTAGCTAAAGCACTAGGAAGTAGTTAAGAGCGGGCGTTTTGGGGGACTGTCTTAATGTAACTTTGACGTTCGGAAAGGGCTGATCCGCAGCGTAATTTAAATAAATGACTTTTAATTTGAATAACGCACGGGAATTTACTTCTTCTCTACATAGTATAAAACAAAGTCGCTTCCCGCGTTTATACGCTTAGATCTTTTAAACTACGCAACGGATTTTAATGCGGTTCGGTTCATCAATGGACAGAGAGATTCAAGAGCAAGATTAATTGGTAATATCTTTAAACGAGCAATTCTTGTATGTATATGTATAATCTTGAAATTTAGTATACAACCCCCTGTATACTAAATTTCATGAAAATCGTTGGAGCCGTTTCCGTTTAGAAACCCCTTTCGGGGGCGATAAATCGATCTAACTAGGATTCATTTTTATAAAATGTCGTTTTATTCGTGTTTTCAATGATCAACTTTATCGATAATCAACTTAAACATAAACTTTTTTATTGGTAGAAGAATAACATAAATGTGGCGTTTGGGTAGTCCCAATGTTGCCACTTAAACATAAACTGAAAATATGACTCTTCCTGACATCTATTGGCGAATAGTAATACTATTTATGTCTGTAAGATCGAAAAATATTATTCATATTTCATCAGTATGTAATTTGTATTTAAATTTCTAAAAAACACAATTTACCAAAAAAATTAAATTCCGAGCAAAGCTCGGTCATATTATGTATAATATGCGGTTGAAGCCACTGGCATAAGCTAGTTTATATATAAGAAGAAGATAGATAGATGACGTCAAACAAGGTTAAAAAATCAAACAAAGAATCAAACTACACAAATCAGTATTGTCAGCTACATGGCACTGCACTTCGAAACTGACATTCAAGAGTAGACAGGTAATACCCGTAGGCTGGAATTATCCGTAAATCTGGAGTCAGTCTAGACGGCTCATGCGTGGTTAGCATTTTTATTCATGTCTAGACAAGCTTTGGATGTGTCCGACCACTTTCAGACAAATTGCGTGATAGACAGAGGCAGAAATATAGCATGTTTCTTTTTATAATTAGCAAAAATAGGTTCTAATGCTATTTAGATTAGGGGTCATGCACCATGTAGGTTTTTGGTTTTGGATGGGAAATCATCAAATGAATTCCCCATCGCTCTCGGCGGAGCGGGAGGCCGTGTCAGACTTACTGACTAAGACCCACCCTGTTCCTAGAGTTACCTTTGCCAGGGCTACGGTAACTCTTTCGAATAAATCCGCGACCCTGGCAAGCATCGGCCTTACCGGACCCCTTCAATTTAGCTGACATTTCTTGAGGACGCACCAGAAACATGACTGGCTAAAAAAATACATAAATAAATGAATGGCTGGCTGGCAGGAAAATAATTCTAATTGCATTCGATCACACTTTGAAACCTATTAGAATCATTGTCAAAATTGTAAATGGAGCGCTTGTTTTATCGCCGCTGTATCCCTCACTTATCATCCACACTGCAAGAGCTCGTAGCTCTACAGTACCTAAAGAAAAGAACGAAATTACTTTTATTTGCGGTTAACAGACCAAACACACAAAAAAATAAAAAGCTGGGAGAAAACATGCGTCACATCCACGCAAAACGGTAGGGCCGTTTTGCGTGGATGTGCGATGTGCGAGACAGAGCCCCAACGCTACCAGCGTATCTACGGCTTTTTTTTCACCTGCCAGGACGAGAGATTGTCCATATCCATAATCTTTTCTTTGGTTTTTTTACCAGGTTCACTTTACACACAGTTTTTTTTCTACATGTTTTATATCTATTTGATATCTCTATTCAACATACAAACATAAACTCACGCTTTCTTTGCATGGGGGTAGATAAAAACTACAGAACGCCGCCTGCTACGATCCTTACATAATCCTTTTGCCTCGTTTACATTCAAACATCTGGTTTTACGCCGGTTGCGAGTACTACGCACCTGACCTTTCTGAAGAACATCACCAATAAGGTCACTATACGTCCTGGTAGGGCGGAGTCTCCCAGCGTTCCCACTCACATCTGCCTTACAACCTTCTGATAGTCGACCTTCGTTTATCCTGTCCATATGAACAAACCATCTTAGCATACTCTATTCAACTTTATGTTCATTTGTTTTTTATTTTATGTTATTTTCTTTTTAATTCGTAATTAATTAAAAACGAAGTTGGTACCTCAGTAGGCACTTCTTTTCATACAATAACATTTTGTACTGAAAATTAAATTGTGTTTACTTGGAACATTAATTTTCATTTAGAAATTAATTCGGGAAAACATTACATTCAAATGTTTCAGAATGTCAAAACAGAAAAAATAATTGGAAAACATATATTTGACATCATGTGTGTGTATAGTTTTACGTTCGTGGATTCTTTTGCAACATGAATGGAAAACCAATGATGAATTTATGTTCAGGGTTTGGAGTCCAGGAAGTTAATTAAATAGATTATCATCCCTTTGGTTTTGCCCTTTGGTTTCCCAATTTATTTAAGGTTGGCGTAACATGTTTTTTTTTCTTCTACACTTGACTTTCTAGCCATATCATTCACACAGTCCACACATCGTTTCTAAGGTCTTCCTCTACTCTTATAGCCATCGACATTTATACTGAAAGCTTTCATTGCATTATCACATGCCCCTACCATTGTAACCCATTTCCACATAACTTTTCAGCTATCGGTGCCACTTTCAGACTTCCTCAGATATCCTCATTTCTTATTATATCCATTCGTGTAACACCACACATCCCTCTTAACATTCTCATCTCAGTTGCATGCAATTGCTTTTCATTCATCCCTTGTGGTGCTGAACATTCTGACCCATACAAGACAGCAGGTCTAATCGTGCTTTTATTCACCTTCCCTTTAAGTTTAAGGGGAACGTGGGAGTCGAAAATTGTTTACATGACCTGCCGCCCTAATTTAATGCATAAAATAATTTATTTTGATGAAGATTCTTTGCCATAAAGGTATGTGATTTATATATGATCCTAAGTCACGTACCAACTTGCATTTTACCAATTGCGTAAGGGGCCGTGATGTGTTTTTTAGCATTTCTGAACCCCCTCCTCTTGGTGATTGATACATGGTGAGGTTTAAGACTACCCCCCCCCCCCTCCCCCTATATCACGTGTATTTTTTAGTACCTAAAAAGAATCTATATTTTTTTGTATTTTTTTTAAACTGGTATAAGTGTCATGTAATTAAAAAAAATACACGTGATATTTTACTACACCCCCCCTCCCCCTTTGTGATATTTCGTGATTTTTTATGGACCCGTCCCCCGCTTTCGAGCCTCACGTGATTAATAGACAGCCCCTAACATACTTTCTACCACAATCGATTTTTTAATCCATTGCTTCTATGTTTGAAAAATTTCGTAACCTCGACAACGTAAATAACAAAATAAATGTTGTTGAACCATCTAAATGAAAGTCATTGTAATTGTTATCGTGTTACAATATTACCCTGCCCCTTGCCGCGGCTTCTCCCGCCTGGATGTCGAAAATTATCCCACGGGAACATGCAATCGGTGCAAAAGTAGCCTATTTTACTCTTTATAACATCAGCTAAATGACAGAGACAAACAAAAAAAAAAGGTTTTTCTGGTATAACCATTGTATATGCTTCCATATCTATTTAGTAAAAAGCTGTTTCACATTACCAACGGACACTTCAATAATATCTATTAAGTAATTTGGATAGATATAGATTTCATTACGTAAGTAGTTGCACATTTATATCCAGCCCATCACTACAGACAAACAAACACAAAATGAGATTGAAATTATCTTCAACACCACCTCGCTAGGGATTATCTTGATTCACTATAAAATTGGAACAGAGCCTTACCTTTCAAGCAATTAGAATTGCAACATGGCACCTTTCTACGGATCCATTTAGTATCGGAACAGGGGTGCCAAAACAAATGAGGATTCGGTGACAACGGGTACAATCCAATCAGTGTTTTTAAAGCTTGATGAGGGTTGTGTAACCGGCACTGGGGGTTTTTTGCTAGCCAACGACTGCATTTATTTTTGTGTGACATACACAAAGTAGGTAGGAGTAAGTAGTCTATTTTATCACGAAGATGTTAAAGATCATATATACTGATTAGACTTATCTGTTTTCCAAGGGTATTGTTATATTTACATTAGTATACTTATTTTACAATAACTATTTATTTTATGCTTATTTCTTGCATTTTTTTACGTGCTGATTATTAAAAAAATACTGGAGATATCATAGGATGAGAAAGACAAAGTAGCCTATATTGTTCTTCAAGTCCCACGCTACCACTAAACCGCGCTGTTAAACTACGTAAATATTGGTCCAGAGATTTAGACCTAAAAAAGTAGGTAAATGTAGAATAGTCAGACATATACCTAGAGTTACTTAGTCGATCAGAATATTAAGAGTGGATGATTAGTCATTAGTTACAAAACGAACAAAAATCGGAATTCCGAGTATTATAAATCGGAAATTTTGTGGATTTGGATGTTTGTTACTCATTCAAGCAAAAACGGACGAACGAATTTGGATAAAATTTGGCACACAGATCGTTTATAACGTGAATTACTACATACTATATTCTTTATCCTGGTATTAATTTCCTGTGGGGTACTTTCTGGAATCATGCGGAGGAAGTCGTACACTAAAGTTGGGTTTAGAATAATATGTTTAAAAGAGTTTATTTCTGAAAGTAGGTTTGTACAAACACTTTTACACGTCAATGATATTTTTTTTAAGTAGAATTGATCGTTGTAGGAGCATACCTACAAGATTATTGCTTACAAGTGCTTATTGCAAAGTCACTTTGAGCTTTGTCCATATTTTAAAACATGGTCAACAGTTTCTTTTGTCAGCTAGAGTCACGCTTTTTATCACGATTTTTGTTCCGAAACTGTGATAAAAATGTGTGACTTAATCCTATCACAGAAGGCCGTGCTCGCCCCGCAGCATGGCGGTTATTGGTGACATTCACATTCTGCGCCATTTCTCTCATTTGGTAAATTATTTCTTTAGTGCATTTTTACGTTGATTACAGAAAATTTACATGTTTGTTTTATAGATTCGTAGACATTCCTTTTAGTCCAAAAGTATTTTTGCTAATCAAAGCAATCCAATTTAACAATAGCTACGTTGTGGCACCCCTGAACCGGTAGACAAAGTACGTTGAAAGTTAATGCAATTTGCTGATTGGCGGGCGCGAGGTGGGCACGAATGTTGTCGACACCGGTCTAAAGGTATTGAACCTTTACGCTGTGACTATTTTAAAAGTTTTACATACAATTAATATTCTACTGGGTATGAATAAAATGGTATTACTTTTTAACTTCGTTAAGTTGCGCTTTAGTGTTTGTTTTGAAATGGACGGTAAACTATGAAATTGAATGAAATATTAATTTATGTAAGTAGATCTTATAAGACACTTGTACATGTCAATAGTTTGTATCATCGTCAACAGTTCAGCCGAAAGACGTCTACTGCTGGGCATAGGCGTCCCCCAGTTTCGTAGGGTTTGTCATAATCGCCACGCTTGGCAGGCGGGTTGGCGATTGCAGTATGGTGGGGACGCTGCTGCCCATTCTCGAGTAAGTCCTTTAGTCACCTCTTACTTCACCCACGGGAAAAAAATGGGTTTGTATGTCAATATTTAAAAACTAGGTGATACCAGCATTTCCAAGCTGTCTGGTCCCTGAAAAGAAATGCCGAAACAAAACTCAGAAGACTCTTAAGAAAGAAAAAAGAAAGAAAAATTGTTTATTCTGCACAAACAAAACGCACAAAATAAAATAGTAACAAAAAATAAAAAACTAAATATACACACGTACAAAGTAGCCAAAAGCTCCGTATTCAAGATTAAAAAAATTATCCATTGGTTGTTGATGTCATGGCTACGGACCAAAAACAATACAGATATGCATTACGACATTGACAATTATTACATAACAAACAGAACAAAAACAACATTGCCGAATGCAGAGTGCATTAGTGGCTACTTTTGTGATAAACTTATCATAAAAATAAGAACAAATTGAGCCGTGCGTCGTATCTGTGCAAGAACAGGTCGTTGCTCAGCAAAATGCTGTGACTACAGACGAATCTATCGTCAACAGCGCTGATTTTCAGCAACTACCTTTACCTCTTAACCTCTAAGCCCCTGAAATACCACATTTGGTATAGACACAATCGTTTTTAATTGTGTCTGTATTTACGGTAATTGACTGGTTAAAATCCAAATATTTTGTTATTAGGATTTTTTGTGAGTCTAACCATGCAGGGTCATGTCTGGAAGGGCCTTTTGAAGACAGAGCCATTGCAGCTTTGAGCTGACCTGTCCAAACAGACGGCATGTATGTATTAGTCATCGTGTAGCATGGCTGACAGGTATGAGTAGTTGTTTCAACTTCCAAAGTATACAGAATAAAGCTTTTTAAAATATATCCGAGGATACTCAGTAGTCAGGCTTTAGGGCTTCTGACGACCCGTAACGACTGTCAAAGATGACGGGACGGACACCGTAATGTGCTTTCTGAGGCACGACGGGTCTTGATATGTATAGATGGTCACCCATCCACAGACCAACCGCGGTAAGCGTAGCTTTACCTGATCGATCGACTGTGCGGCTGTTGTTAATTAGTATGGATGTTAGGATGTGACATTTCGGATACGGATTGGATACGGATGTAGGAATGATTATTATACCGGATACGGATACGGATATGGATATGAAATTATTTCGGATTATCCGTTAGTTTCGGATAATATCGGTTACGGATATTAAACTTGTAAGGAATTTCAAAAGTAAAATATAAATAGCAAATAAAATGGTTTTATTTATATGTCACCATTTGGTAGGAATTACAATCAGTCCGTGAGTAATTATTACAGCTATTTAAAATAAAAATGATTATAAATATATATTGAGTGTTATCTAATCTACCTAAAATAAAAATGTAATAACAAATCCGATATTATCCGAAACTTTTATTTCGGATTCGGTTACGGTTACGGATAAATTTTTATATCGGATATCCGATAGTTTCGGTTACGGTTACGGAGCTCCTTAACATCCCTGTTAATTAGCCAAAGGCCGTTTCATCGTTACGAGACAATAAAATAACATGCCTAATTTATTTGCAGAGCTAACAATTCATATAAGTAACTACGAACTCAGAACTGTTTAAATAAGTAAAGAAGGTATTTATTTAGAGATAAAGAAACAACCTACTTTTACTAAAAGCCTCGGCTCGTCGTCTGTCGTCACAATTTAGAGACCTAGAAACTTATTTAGGACTCTATTTAAGCCCTAAATCTTGTCTAAGCTAGATTATCGCGACAATTTATATTACCTTTATTTTCTGTTTTATTTCTTTTGTTAAGAATTTTTGCTATGCCCCGTATTGTTTTGTTGAGTGCCACGGTGGTATAGTGGTTGCAAGCGCTACTACTGAGCACGAAATCCTGAGTTCGATTCTCAAGTCGGGCTTTGTATTGCTGAGATTTTTTTATGAGGGATTTCTGAGTGGCAGCCTGTAGTCTAAATTTGTGCCTGGTGGATGGCGATAAGCTCGCCCCCTACAACCTGACGAAATGTGGGTGTAGTGATAGGTGCACCTCTGCCCAACCCTTCGGTGCAACAAGGCATGATGTTTTATTTGTGTTGCATGACCACCAAAGGACTGGACTGGCCTTAGTCTAGTGGTTAGTGACCCTGACTGCAAAGACTGAGGTCGTGGGTTCGATTCCCACCCAGGACATATCTTTGTGTGATGAGCACAATCATTTTTCTGTGTCTGGGTGTAATTTATCTATAATATGTATGTATTTAGAAATATATAAGTATATTTATCAGTTCAATAGTGTTTCCTCCCGGGAGAGGGCACTGGCTCTTGTAACACAGGTTAATCACCTAGCACAAGTGTCAGAGACTTCACATAATTGTAATACCCTTCTTATGTAATAAAGATTTATTTATTTATTATTATATTATTATTATAGTTGTCTGGTTACTATAGTACAGGCTCTGCCTAGTTTGGGATCAGATAACGGTGTGTTGGTTGTCCTAAGATATTTATTTATTTATAAAGCTTTAAGTGAATTAAAAATGTATCCGCGACTAGTAATACCGTAAGTTGGTCCTTAGGTAGTTTTTGGAACGATGTAATATAACGCAGACTGCGGTAGGAGTAAAATGTAGAAATAGTCACATAAGAAAAAACCGTTAAATCCACTTCGCGGTACTTGTATCTTAGAAAGAGACAAAGAGAGAGAGAGTGAGATTGTTGAGCCAATAGTGAGATCCAAATAAAATCCAATATGGCGGCCGGGAAAACTTACAAATGATTCAAAGTAAAGTTTGAGTATTTTAGACAGAATTAATGACGTTACATTCGGAGTTGAAAGAAGAACGTAAGGAATTTTGTTCTTGGTGGGTCCCCGACCCCGCACGGTTTTTTACAAATTTTGTTTTTATTACTTATCAATGGAATTCCCGTTGTTCACTACCGAAAACATTGTACAGTTCTCTACTATGAAAGTTTCAATATAAAAATCCCATTCACATCATAAACTTTATCTGGGGGAACCGATGTGTAAGATAAATAAATTTTTCATTGATTCGGAGTACATAGAAATAGTTAGACATACAGATAAAAGTGTTAGTCATCTGTCTGTAAAGTTTCGTCGTTACTTTCATTACGACTAGCAATGGGGTGGGTATCAGCAGAAAGGCAGACCGGAGACAAGATTATCTATATACAAACTATCATTTCTGAAAAAAAGCTGAAGAAAAGAATATATTTTCAATTTACCTTCAACAAAAGGTGTGACTAATCAGCACATAGGTTATGAGCTTAAATAGGTAATTAGGTTTACTTTACCTTTCATTTCTTTCATCAACGCAGTTACTGGGTAAGACTGGTAGTCAGACTTAGACTGGTAGTCAGGCTACAACTTGGTAAGACTCATATTCAGACTTACAGGTTTCTGACTAACCGTAACGCCTGTCAAAGATTTACGAATGTCAGCCCGGACGAACTGCTTAACGTGCTTTCCGAGGCACGGAAGTGTCTTGGTATGTAAAGATGGTCACCCATTCGTGGATCAACAGCGGCAAACGTCGCTTTATTGATCTCAACTTGCTAGATTGACCCGTACAGCTGTTATTCTTAGCCACAAGCCCCGTTTAGTTTACATTTCGTCGATTATCATCACTACATAGTATCAAATAAAGTAGTTTCCCTCAATCTGGCCCTATGTACCTATGCTTTTTTTTCTTTTTTCTGGATGGAAAATCATCTAATGACTTCGCCCGCTCTGGGCGGAGCGGGAGGGCGTGTCAGACTTTTACTGGCTAAAACCCACCCGTGTTCCATCAGTTGCCCATGTGCCAGGGTCACGGTATCTCTTTCGAACAATCACGCGACCCCGGCAGGCATCCCTATGTATGCTTAGATCTTTAAACTACGCCACGGATTTTCATGCGGTTTTTATTAATAGATAGAGAGTTTAACGAGGATGGTTTATACGTATAATACGTGAGCGAAGCCGCTGGCAGAAGCTAGTAATTTATAACTTATTTTTATCTACCTACATAGCTTATAAACACATTATGTACCTTACGTCCGGGATGAAATCAACCACATACAATTAACTCTGTTTTCATACCTAAGCGATAATTTTATCTTTTATAAAATTATCTGTTTGTCAAAATAAATGTGACACGGAAAGTTAATCTCGGAATGTTGTTTTAGGATGGCCGATATTTTTCTTGATGAAAGCTCCGCTTAATATACGAGGGAGTTACTCGTAAATACTTTGATAAACGTCGACGTTTCTGACCAATTTAATTGCAAACGTTCTTGTATCATACACACATATCAGTGCATTCTACCTATTATAACTTCATCAACTCCGCCGTCAACCGTTGCTCAGATGTCAATTCTTGTAGACGAGCGTCTGCAAGAATTTACGTGTCGCGTTCGATTCACGTTCAACGTCACGTTTGCAATGGTTTTATTTTCACGCAATAATTATTTCTTAATAATATTTATAAATCTAAAATAAATTTACATTAGGATTTTTTTTATATTTAGCTCACGACCATTAAAAAAAATGTATAAAGTATTTTTCTTACCGTCACCTAGCCTATTATGATTAGTTGTTTCTAATGAGTGGCAGGGTTCCGTGTGGTGCCGAAAGTAAAGAGTGTTTATTTTACACAATACTGCGATCGGCAACCCGCCTGCCAAACGTGGCGATTATAGCAAACCCCCCACACCCTTATTTCGGGAGGCTTATGTCCAGTATTAGACGTTTAACAGCTGAAATGATGAAAAATGAGGACCAAAGACGATTCCGAGGAGCAGCACCATTTTCCTGAGCTTACTTTAATCAGGGTTGTGTTATTCGTGTTAATTCAATTATTGATAATGGAACCACCGCTATTGTAGTGCAGTGTTATAAAAAAAAACTGAACACTAACTAGTTTCACACCCAATAACGAAGTGGTGACGTGTTTCAGTCAATTATCAAACTACCGCACCCGTCTCTTATTGTTTTAGTGTCTATTACCGGAATGGACTGCCCCGTAATTATGTGAAAATATACTGTAAAGGATGGGCGACAGCCCCGTGACATACAATTAAAGTATTTATAGCTCGCTCTCCATTTATAGTTTTAATTGCTGTGAAGTGACATACGTCGTAACTGGAAAGCACACAATAATTTAGTATTTATATTTGTTTGATCAATATTTTTATGTGCGGTAAGTCCACGTTCGTTTGGACGTAAAATATCGCAGCGGGTTATTTCCACGCACTGGATTTGGAACGTAATTCTTAGCGTCGAGAGTTAAAAATCGAACAGTGTTTTCTTTCGACTTGTTGGGATGCACTATGTTGGATTCTCAATGCTCGGTTCAACACCGAGAGTTGAAAATCCAGTGTGCAATAAAATCTCTCCGCGATATTTTTGCTTCCGAGTAAACGTATATTATTATACATTTTTAATTACTGTTCCTCTCAACCAAAGCACCTGCCATGTTATCTCTTCACCACCCTTGGTTGACTGGTAAAGAATGCCTAAGGCTGGTACAAAGGCGAACTTAATGTCCATCTTTGTACCTTTTTTGTATGCGAGAAGTTTAAAACAAAAAAACAATTTTAACAAAAAATTAAACCGCTGAGAAAACTGAAAAGCAAAAAATAATAAACCTTAAAATTATGAGTTGGCGCTGAACAATCAATGAACAAAGATCACTTATACTTACTACTCATAATTTTAAGGTTTATTATTTTTTGCTTTTCAGTTTTTTTTGGCGGTTTAATTTTTTGTTAAAATTTTTTTATTTTAATAATTGCTTCTGGCTTTAATTTACTAATAATAATTGGCAAGGTATAAGCTATCCAATAAATAAAGAATTATCTAAATAGGACTACTCTGTATAAAGTTATGCGTAGTTAAACATTACAATCAGTGAGTGAACAATCAAACATCCCCTGTTTTTCGACCCTTAGGGTCCGATTTTGTTTTCCAAATTTATATGGGACCACCTTCGGAGTTTACCCTTTTCAATAAAGAAAGAATTATCACAATCAGACGATTATGTAAAAAGTTATGCGTGGTCTTACATAAAAAAAAAACATAAAATATACGCGTCGAATTGATAACCTCCTCCGTTTTTTTTCGTCGGTTGATACATAAACGTGATCTAATCGAAGTCGCCGCTCGTAGCGCACTTTACGCGTAGCAGTCGTAGCGCGTATAATAATACGCGCTACGACTGCTACGCTCTAAGTGTGCTACGAGTGACGACTACTACGCTGGCCTTTGACGCCGCGCGCCGTGTCCGGATGTGTATAATGTATCGTGTAAGTAAAGTAATGAGGACAGTGTGCTGTTTTATACTATATTTCTATGTCTGGATGGCATACAAACTCAACGTGTATCGTATTAGCTTCGGCCTGTGACTTCACTCGTGCTGATATCGGAAACGGAATGGTTCTTCCGAGACAATAAGTAGTCTATGTTACTCCTGCCAGGAAAGTCCCTTCAACATGAAAAAACAGATAAAAATATTCAAAAAATGGTTTTTGCATACATGCATTTTGTAAAAAGCTCTTTGCATGGATATGTATGTATGTATGTACCTATGTAGTATGAATTGTATGTTTAGATGTGTTCGTCTGCGAGAGTCTTCATTCTTAATTCCGAAACTCTGCTCACACGCAGCATTCGTAACATTAATTAACTTAGGTACATATTATATGCGTCTCTGCATGGCTTAAAATTCATTTACACAGTTCAATGTCATTATAAAATTCTCGATAACCGCAAAAAAATGAGCAATAAAATACATTGGTATATTAACTTTTAATAAGGTTTGCTTCAACTAGTGCATCGAACAACCAATAAATCGTTCGTTTTCCGTGTAAAACCCAGTCATAATTATTTTTGAATAAACAATAGATAATGAATAATCTAATTACATATACGAAACAAGATGTATCTACAGACAGCAAAAGAGATCAGAAACCAGGGTTGTCAGATATCATTGAAGAAACCGATAGATGTTTTCAAATGAAATTTAGTTTGATAAATGAGCTGTTTGTTTTCTATTAATTAAATTAACTTGTAGATATTTGAAAATATCCATCGGTTTCACACCAATATAAAAAGGGTCTTATTCAAGGGCGGACTTTGAAAGGACGATCCCTTCAAGGCCGGCTGCCCTCAAGAATGGGGTAAAACAAAATGATAAGAACACAAAGCCGCGGCTTCCCCTCCCTTCCCCTCTTGCGATCATCTGGGCAAGATTACGGTAATTAGAGCTGCCTCTGGACTTTATTTAGAAGCTGCTGAGGTGAATCTGTTTGTGCTTCAAGTTAAGTCGTTTTAAACTGAATTAAGTAGTATTTGCGTAATGTAGCGGGATTATTTTTGAATTATTCATACTAAAGTTTTCAAAGAAGTATTGCATTTCTCTTTCTGGAAGTCTTTTAGTAAGATGTTTTATGTCCGTAGTTGTATTTACATTTTCTTTAGATTTAAATCACGAAGAGGAATTTTTCTATCACTTTCAAAAAGGAAGAGCGTTAAACATATTTAGTACAACATTTCAAGCCCTTAAAAGTTTCAGTAAACTATCTTAGCCTTGACTTTTATAGCAATTAACCTGTATGAGGCTTAGGGCATCCCATTTCTAACCTTATTTAAAGCGCTGTATGAAGATTTTTTTAGGTATTTGACAATAACGCGTCACGGCAGCAAATAAGGTTCAAAATAGCGATGCGTTTGATGTTAGTTGAATCGAATAATCACCGAAATCAAAGTAATTTCACAGTTTGAATTTAGTTTAAAAAATGCACCGCTTAGTGGAATATTAAGTTGATTCATATTTTGGTATTTCTTTAGTTGATTTAATTCACTTTCATTTCATGATATTAAATGTGTATAGATACACATAATAAATCTGTAGAAGGGTCAATTCTGTACATAGAAAATATTGAAAAAATAAATAGCGGGGGGTGTTGCTGGATCGATACCGATCGATAAAATTTTTTTTGTCTGTCTGTCTGTCTGTCTGTATATGCAGGCATCACGTGAAAACTAACGGTTCGATTTCGATGAAACTTGGTATAATTATACCTTATTATCCTGGGCATAAAATGGGATACTTTTTATCCTGGAAAATACGTAGAAAAAAAATGTTATTTTTCAGTTTTATTCATAGACGTTGTTCTGTAGAAACGCGAACACACGTTGCATTACCCGCAGTGGATTCAGCGCCGTAACCTGTAGCGCCGAAAGTCGGATTTGGCTTGTAATTTAAATATGTTCACTTCGTTGCATGCAAGATACGAACTAAATGTTACGGCTGGCGATTTTATTTTGTTTTTCACAAACAGTGCGCGGGGACAGGGAGGAAAGTTAAAGACACGATCGTTCACACTTTGTAAACTAACATAGCATTTTTGTTGTAGATCAAGCTAATGTGTTTATCCATACTTTCCATAATTAATATTATAAATGCACAAGTAACTCTGTCTGTCTGTCTGTCGGTCTGTCTGTCTCGCTTTCCTGCTAAAACTACTGAACCGATTTAAATGAAATTTGCGCGGGATAATTTCCGACATCCACGCGGGCGAAGCCGCTGGCAAAAGCTAGTATTAAATATAATAGCTTACGCTCAGAATTTCGAGAATCATTTGACTTTATTTGTGACTGGATATGCCGAAAGAGGACGCCCTAAGAGAACATAATGTAGTGACCTAATTGGTGATGTTCTTTAGAATGGTCAGGTGCGTAGTACTCGTACGTAACCGGCGTGCGTGTATGATTTTAAACGAGACAAAAGGAGCATATAAGGATCGTAGCAGGTGGCGTTATGTAGTTTCTGCCTACCCCCATGGTACAAAAGGCGTGAGTTTATGTATATAATTTTTAAGTCTTCTTTCAACATTTAAAAATAAACTATTTGTTTCTGGCTTGTAATATAAACTAATACCTGTATACCGTGCTGTAGTACGTGCTAGAAAGACCTGAGCGTTTTATAGTGTCCTTCATTTGGACAGCACCTTAATAACACCCTCATTTTATTTTACCAAGAATATGGCAAAGAAAATCTACCGGAGGCTTTCTGAAGAACATTTTCAATGTCAGCCGACAGACACCTTTTTTCCTACACAGTCGGATAGCCCAAAGGTATAATTTAGGTATACAATTTTCTGTCTGCAGAGATAATAACACCTTACAATTTGTAGGCCAGACATCATTACGAAACCCTTTCATAATGTTTCTGAGGTGGGTACTTGAGTTTAGCCTTAGTCATGTTATATTCATATCTTTTTTAAATCCTTCAATAATGTTTCAAATTCTTACAATAGCTTTAACCTCTAAGTCCCTGAGATACCACATTTGGTATCGACACAATGGTTTTTTAATTGTGTCTGTAATTACGGTAATTGACTGGTTAAGAGAGATACGAATAAGAGTTTGAGTTCTCTAAGAAGAACAAGAAAACAACAAAATGTTTTAGTCTCGACTTATAACTCAAGTATTTAAACATTAGGGAATGCAATTAAAAACAAAAAAAAAAACATCAGTTTACATCGTTCAAAATGATAGAATGAACTGCTATCGTTTCTGCAACGTTCAACGCTACATCCTTTGTATAATGGGTCGTTTTTCTAAAAACATTGTAGAACGAGCGGCCAACTCAGGCGCGTCAACATGGCTACCAACTTATCGTTCTGAGACTGGAGAACGGAATTCGACACGAAACGGTTGTAACTTGGCTAGGGGGGCTGGCTAGCTGTTTCCCAACCATGTTGGAATCGGCTTCCAATCTTACAGGATGCAGCTGACCACCAGTATTTTACACGGAGCGATTGCCCATCTGACCCTCGCAACGTAGTGACTGGGTAATACGATAACCCTTGATAAGACTGGTTGTCTGACTTTCAGGCTTCTCAAGGCGTCATTATGGGGTCATTACTTGGTTTGTAAAGATGGTCACCCATCCACGAACAAACCGCGGCAAACGTAGCTTAACCTGATCAATCGATCCGTGCCTCTGTTACTACTTAGCCACAAGGCCCTCAAAAATTATCTACGTAACAAGTAAAAATAGATAAAGAAATATACCATTATCTTCGTAGTTCTTTATTAAGTAGTGAAGTCATCTCTTTTTAGGTACAATTTTAAAGCCTTTCACAGACATGCACGACGCGAGGGTGGAAGGCTATTCTTGTAGAACAATTTCCATTACGTTTTCATATAATTTGTTCTAATAGAGCCCCGTTGTACTGTCGAGTCTTAAAATAGCACCATGGGTACTTACTTTGTTACTCAACAACTTCACAAAGAACTATGAAGATAATAGCTAAAGCATATAATTTTTGTAGTTCATAGAATAATAAAATTATTCAAAAGACATCTCAGACACCGATCTACATGGTCCTCAAATGATCTGACCAAGATTATTGCCGGATTTTTATATACACATTAACATTGATTAATTTTATATATATAAGGTGTATCTATTCATACACGAAATATTTTAAAAGGTATACCTGTAGGTCATGTAGGTGGTACCTAAAGAAGCTATAGCAACGAACAAAAATTTTTTTAATGTATTTTTTTCTAAATTTAATATTTATAAATAATTTGACGCACATGAGAAACACTGGCTCCTTCTTATTTTTTACGGCCCGAGACACCGCGGCCATGCTCGTGCCGTCCCGTCGCCGCCCTCGCAGTGTCAGGCGGGCCATTCATAGAATTTGGAGTAAAGGTTTAATGCAAAACGTCTCAAGCAGTTTTAAAATTATAATAATTACGAAAATTCAAAAACGCTTAGATAAAAAAAATCTTTTTGCTTCTATAGCTTCTTTACCACCTACAGGTGTACCTCTTAAAATATTTCATGTATGAATAGATACACCTTATATACAGGGACATGAATCAATATTTGCTTTGTAAATTATATTAGGGTAATTTTTAACCGACTTTAAAAAAGGAGGAGGTTTTCTTAATTATTTTCTTCTTCCTCAGTAAATTTTAATCATGATTTGGCAATTTGAGTAATTAATGTGGCCTAACCAAACGTATTGTTCTTCGAAACGTTGAGCTCCTAACGTTCTGAGTTGAGCTGCACGACAAATGCGTGCATTAACTAGATAGGTCCACTCAATCTGTGTGGTTTTTCCTCAAAAGACCATTACAGAAACCAATCTACATGGTCTTCACATGATTACAAAGATTATATCTGGACTTAAAAAGAGACTGTGACCTCTGAGTATGTTTCGGCCTTTGTTCTCGGGTAGTCAAATAAGAAATGCTGACCTCATCTAGTTGGCTACGACCTTAGTTTAAAAATAATAGTTTAAAAAACTAAATGTAGTAAACTAAAGGTATTTTTTTATTGATCAGGCACCCCACGCTGTGCCTGATCAATAAAAAAATACTTTAAAAAGCGCCCCACGCTTTTTTCCATTTTTTTCTACTTTTTAGTTTGGTTTTCTATGGCACGCTTCCATAGAAAACCAAACTAAAAAGTTTTTTAGTTTTTTAAACTATTATTGACGTGACAACGTCTTATAAATTGGTTTGCCGGGTGACACTTCAAGAAACTGCGTTACGCTCCGCTCACGTTATGCGCTCAAAATGAGAGCGAGTGAGAGGCACGCGTCCCTTCCACTCGGGCATGGTTAGCCCACCTAAGAGCGAGAGAGACAGACATAAAAAGTGAAAGGCACGCGCCTTTAAATATAATTCTTTGTATAAATAAATGTTTTAAATTGTTACTATTATTTCATCCTTCTTCCTACTATACGAATGAATATTCACATTAAAATTATTTTACCACTCAAAGTCGTTGTCACGTAAAACTTTCACCCGTATACCGACTTTACAGGCAACCAATTTTTTTATTTTCTATTTTTATGGTGTTTCGAATTTTGTGACGTATGTCAGCGTAGTTTGTGACGTATGTCAGCGTAGTTTTCGAATACAGTTTTTTGCTGTCCTGGTAACCCTGGCAAGGATAATGGCACAAATTTATGAAATTATTGCATTGTCATCGGTTCTTGACAGGTGTGCAAAGTTTGAATGAAATCTGGTCGTTTAAAGTGGGTCAAAATCGTGCTATAAGGAGTCGGTTACAAACAAACATACAAACAAACATACAAGTGAAGCTAATATAAAGCGTGTAAAAATATGATTAATGTGCAAAAGTGTTCGTACACACCTACATACAGAAATAAAATCATTTATCATTTAAAAAATAGATCGTGGATTTCATAGAAGTGGAACTTTTGTTTGAGCAAGAAGCGCCCTGGTCGCATTTTGCCACGACATTTAAGACTATTATTCGGACAGGTCTCTTTATGAGGTGACCTATTTAACCTTTGTAGCTGTCATAATAGCAGGGTAAGGCCATGGGAAGGGATAGTATCAGGTGTGCGGTAGCGACGCCCGCTTAAATATTGACAAGTTGAGGCCAGACACTTTGCGTTGGAAGATATTCTCGCTTAATACGGGAACGCGTTATTTAACTCAACTTAGACTGTCATGATCTTATCCAAAGTTGGGAATTGTGCTAAAACAAAGTTCTTAACTAACAATGTGGGCTTCAGAAATCTGGAACGTGGACAGATTGGTGATAAAAGTTTTTTTTTATTGCAGGCAAGACGATGTTACTGCTTATACTATCAATGACAGACAAAGACTGCCTAAGGATTTATAAGCCTGAAACTCCACAAGAGTTCCTTAATAAACGAAGGGGAGCACAAATGAAAGATTTGCTGATGAGAAATCCCATAAGCTGCAAGGCAAAATGTTAACTAGGTGTACTAAAAATACCCTATAGATCTTATAGTAACATAAAAACTGAATTACTGACCCGTCTTACTATCCTAATGTAAACTTCGCTGGGGCCAATTTGTCAACAAAGACAAACTTTCACGGTTCCCGGAGGCAAGCTACACCCCGCCATGTTTGGACTGAGTCGTGTAGACTGGCTCAAAGGGAACTATCTTATAAGAGAACCGTTATAATCTTACTAGAATTTCGTACTGAACAAGCTTCTGGTATTCACGACCTTGCAGTGTTCATGTACAGTCTCCAATATTAGCCTCAAGCTATTAGGTTAAATAAATAGTTAACCCACGCGCACATTTTATATTCTTCTCCAGATCAACTTAACGTTATGAGACGTGTAAACGTCAAAAAATATGGTTAAGTAAGCGCTAATCAGTGCTTAACTTTAAGCATCGACCAGAAATAAGCATCCAAATCTGTGCATGGGTCATATCCGACTCGAAGGACCAATGTGTGAAATCAGCATGTTTTCCCTGGATTTGAGTAGTAACTTATCGTTTACTCATTAAATTTTTATAGCACAACTTGAGGTATATAAAACACTAGCTGCTGCCTGCGACTTCGTCAGCGTCAAATATTTGCTCCCTTCACCCTTCCCGTCGCATCGAATTGCCTGCCAGTTTTCGACCATTTTTCGTTGCTGCTCCGCTCTATTTAATCTTAGCGTGATGTTATATAGCCTATAGCCTTCCTCAATAAATAGGCAATCCAACACAATAAAAAAACAATTCAGACCAGTGGTTCCAGAGATTAGCGCGTTCAACCAAACAAACAAACAAACTCTTCAGCTTTATAATATTAGTATAGATATGACACCTTAACTTAACAGGCATTTCTTAAATATACCTTTATTATTTCCTAGTGAAATTGCTCGTTTTGACCGACTATACGGAGTTAATACGAGACCAAGCTTATGTTCGTGCACAAAATCACTAAAAGATTAAATGCATCAATAATGCCCTCAGTCCACCAGTCTTGGCACATCAAAGGGACTTAGCGGTCATCATTGGAAAGTGGCAGAAAGCGCTTACGCCTACGCTATGGTTCCGCCAGACAGGCGCGATATAACGATTCGCGTAACGTCGCGATAAGACTTTTGCATCTGGTTTCTGAAAACTAAGTATTTAATTTGTAAAAATTAGAACGATTTCGTTAGCTGTTGTTATTTCAGAGAGCAGTTAAGACGAGTTTCATAGTCTTTGGGACATTTCATTTAATTTTATTCTACTCCGGAAACTTACAACTAATTAATACAGTCATATCTTAAACAATATGAAATTGAAGGCCATTTAGGTACAAGTTTCCATTGATAAACACTAAAATTAAATTCAAAAAAAGGTCACTGCAAAATACCTTTAACATAAATTGGGAAATAAATATTAGGTCCACGATCGACTAATATAAATTGAAAATCATTTAGATGCGAACAATTACTTTTCCGTAAAGAACCTTATCACCAACAAATGCTTAGGTCAAGAAATACTGGTATTGAATAAATCCACATGGTGACATGACTCCTGTTCTGTGTGTGCAATTCGTAACGAATTGTAAACCTAATAGCCAGGGCAATCCGTAGTACTTACCATTTTTGATTTAAAAGGTAGGTACGTCATATCTGTAATGTGTTTGCGCTCATGTAGTAGTAACACGTAGTAAGATGTGGATATACTTACATCTAGTTATAGTCTGCATATTTAGACTTTCAGTAACAGGGTGTCATACTGGTTTTTGCTTAAGTCAAAACACCACAAGTCGAGTCTGAAGATAATCGCGCGCGGCTTCATAGCAAAATCTACAAAGGATAGATCTCGCTAAGTCGTGCCGCGAAGTCGCGCCGCGCTTGTATGGAGGAGCTCTTAGTTACGTCGCTAATTGGTATGCGATATTGCGATAGGATTACGTGGGGGATCAACTTGCTTACGTCAAGAGAAGCCACTGAAGAATTAATTTATAATATTAAATCGTGAGTCAAAGAAAGTGGGTAGGAGTCATGAGGGCGAACCGTGGAACATATGCTACTTTCGAGTGCTTTTTAATTTATAATTTGCTATAGAACATGGTAGCAGTGGTTGGGCTGAACCTCTTTACTCTTGTATCTATAAGAAGGAATATTAATATACAGTGTAGTTTAATTCGTTTTGAAACTTTCAGCATTTTGATAACGGAAACTACTAAATTGTATTCACATAACAGCCGGTACTAAAATTAACTTGAATATCCCTAAAATTATGAGTAAACCAGGTAACATTTACAACAACTTCCCACCAAAAAGATTGTGCGTCATTCACAGAATGTTCAAAGAAGCGCTATTCATAACTACTCACAAAGGAAAAGTTGTAAAATTCACTCAAAACGTCCATTAGCAAGACTCAGAGTCGACTAAATCCTTTGACCTGGCTCGCCTTGCCTCAGGTGAGATTTCTTTGTAAAGTTTTCGACAATTTTCTTTTAGATTTTTGTTACTAATTAAATAATGTTTTCAGTTTTCGGAAGCTTCGTTAGAGAAGTAATTTTACGTAAATGAAGGCATTTTGTTACTACGCTTGTTTTTTACTGACCAATCCTAATACAGTTTCAAGATTCATAAGATGTTTTTGTTACTTTTACTAGGGCCTTGAGGCTAAGTAATAACAGGTCGATCGCTTGGGTTAAGCTACGCTTGCCGTGGTTTGTCCATGGATGGGTGAGAATCTTGACCTCTTTGTGCCTCAGAAAGCACGTTAAACCTCTGGTTCCGGCTGTCATTCGTAATCTTTGACAATCGGTACGGGTCGTCAGAAGTCGTCAGAAGGTATTACCCATTTTACAGTACAATTGTGACGTAAATTGACCTTTAAAGTATTAAGATTATTTCTAGCATAAGCTTAATGTATGTGGAGTGACTGTGCTTTTTTAGATAAATAATCAGTAGAATGATCTACATTTTCGTAATTTTCTCCCCTCACGTCACAGTACGATATCCAAATGACAAATGACAAATGACTTTATTTTTGCAAGTAGGTTTGTACAAACACTTTTACACGTCAATCATTTTTTTTTAAACTAGATGAGTTCGGCATTTCCTATCTGACTACTCTGAGAAGAAACGCCGAAACAAACTCAGAGGTCACAGTCTCTTTTAAAGTCCAGACATAATCTTGATCAGATCATGTGAAGACCATGTGGATTGGTGTCTGAAGTGGTCTTTTAAGGAAAGAACACACAGCTTGAGTGGACCTGTCCAATCAGTGCACGCATTTGTCAGTAATCATGCAGCCCCACTCAGAACTTAAGGAGGTCAATGATTCGACGAACAATACCAAAGAAAGGACATTTATGAAGGTCGCACAAATTACTCAAACTGCCAGACAATGTAAAAAATTAAATTAGAAGAAAAGGAAACCAAAAAAAAAACACCCACTTCGTCTTCACATTTACAATAGGTAATTAAAACAATATAATACTTAAAAGTAAATATTCATGTCATTGTATAAGTAAAATTCATCAATGTCAATGTGTATATAAAATCAGGAAATAGTCCCGGTCTGATCATTTGAGGACCATGTACATGGGGGTGTCTGAAATGGTCTTTTGAGGAAAGAACCATACAGATTGAGTGGACCTGTCCAGTCAATGCACGCATTTGTCAGTAATCTTGCAGCTCAACTCAGAACATAAGGAGCACAAAGATTCGACGAACAATACCAAAGAATGGACATTTTGGTAGGCCGCATTAAGTATATACAAAAAAAGAGAGAGATATAAAAAGAAAACAAACATCACCTACATAGTCCTCACATACAAAATCACTTAAATAATAATAATATTATACTTCTGAAAGTATATATTCATGTCATAGTGTAAACAATAATCAAATGTCAAAGTGTATAAGCAATAATCAAAATGTCAAAGTGTATAAGCAATAATCAAAATGTCAAAGTGTATATTCCCAATAAAAAATTTATAAAAAAAGGAAAGTAATTAATAATAAAAATAAAAAATATCATTCAGTACAATAATAATTAAAAAAAAAAAAAAAAAATTGGAGCAGCTTAATACCAAGCTTTTTTGTCTTCAATATAATCTTTAACAGTGTAAAAGGCTTTCTGGCACAACTTACGTTTAATGAATGATTTAAATTTATTGAGACTTAGATCTTGAACATGGCTTGGAAGTTTATTATAAAAGCGTATACATTGACATCTGAATGAGCCACCTATTTTCTTGAGCCTTGTTGAAGGTACAATAAATTTGTGTTTATTCCTAGTATTTATATTATGGATATCACTGAATTTTTTAAACAATTTAATATTCTTATGGGCATATAAAAGATTTTCAAAAATATACTGTGAAGGCACAGTCATTATATTAATTTCTTTAAATTTCTCTCTGAGTGAGTGTCTCGGGCTTAATTTATAAATTGATCGAACAGCCCTTTTCTGCAAGACAAAGATAGTCTGAATGTCGGCGGCATTTCCCCACAACAGAATACCGTACGACATTACACTATGAAAGTAGGCAAAATACACTAAACGGGCTGTCTCTATGTCAGTTAAATTCCGAATTTTTCTAACAGCGTATGCAGCGGAGCTTAGCTTTTTCGACAATTTATCTATATGCGGGCCCCACTGAAGCTTGGTATCCAAAGTTAGGCCCAAGAATACAGTGCTATCTTCAGGATTCAATTCTTCGCCCTTCACCAACACATTCGTTTTCACTTGCCTAACGTGAGGTAGCGTAAACTTAATGCATTTGGTTTTTTTTTCATTAAGAAGCAAATTATTTACATTGAACCAGTGAACTACTTTTGAGATCGCGCTATTAACATCGTCAGTATCCACTTGCTGACGTTTAAGTTTAAACAAAAGTGAAGTATCATCCGCAAACAAAACTATATTATGATTATCTTTTATAAGGTAAGGCAAGTCATTAATATAAATAAGAAACAAAAAAGGACCAAGAATTGAGCCCTGTGGGACTCCCATTGTTACGATAGATCCGGGAGACCTTTTTCCATTGACATCGACACTCTGAATCCTATTACTCAAATATGAAGTAAGAAGATCCAGAGCTCTGTTCCAGATCCCGTAGTGGCGGAGTTTCCTGATTAAAGTTTCATGAAGAACGCAATCGAATGCTTTAGATAAATCACAAAAGATGCCCAAAGCATCGCATTTATCCTCCCATGCATTATAAATATGTCCTAGGAGTTCAACACCGGCATCGGTAGTTGAACGACCCCTTGTAAAACCGAACTGTTTGGTATGTAATAATTTATGTTTATTAAAAAATCGTTGCAACTGATCTAAAATTAATTTCTCAAAAATTTTACTGAACGTAGGTAGTACTGAAATAGGTCTATAGTTAGTGGGGTCTGATGTACTACCAGATTTAAATAAAGGTATTATTTTACTATTCTTCATAAGATCAGGAAACTCCCCACATTCAATACAATGATTAAATATAAGAACTAAAGTAGGTGCTACAATGTCAATAATAGACTTGGCGACTTCTACAGAATTACCCCACAGATCTGCAGTCTTTTTTACATTTAAAGTGTGGAAGGTTTTAATTATATCTTTACAAGTAATATGTTCAAAATGAAATTCCGAATCGCAAACATTAACATTTTCAATAAGCAAAGACTCAGCAACAGAACGTGATGAGTTTAGGGATTTTGTAGTTGAAACAGGAATATCTGAAAAGAAATTTTCAAAAGCCGCAGCGACTTGTGAGTCTGATTTTATTATGTTGTCGTTGATAGACAGGCTGTAGTCATTATTTCGTTTACTAGACCTTCCCGTTTCACTATTAATAATATTCCAAGTCGTTTTAATAACATTACTACTATTTTTAACCTTAGAACTCAAATAACGCGACTTGGCCATCCAACAGACTTTTTTAAATAATTTCGAATAATTTCTAACATACAAATTAAATTCAGCAGTGTTGACAAAAGCCCTTTCATTGTACAGCTCATAAAGCCGTGTTCTACTTTTATGAATACCAATGGTCGCCCAATCACTGAAAGATACGTTACTGTTAACTGAGATAGTCCGGGGAATAAAAGTCGAATTAAAGTCATTACAATATGTCTTAAAAAACTCATCATATAGATGATCGGGACCACCATTAATAGATAAAAGTGGCAATTTCTGAACTAGTTTGCCTTTCAAGGCTTCTAGGCGAACTGCAGTTTTGGGGTTAACAGTGATATCTCTTTTACTCAGTTTTTTATTTTGATTTTGAAAAGTAATTTGTTGCCCGCAATGATCAGAATCTAGTAAATTAATAATTTCTTTGTGGCTTGGTATAACATCAGTATAAATATTATCAAGGCATGTGGCACTAGTAGGGGTTATTCTTGTGGGATCCATAAATAGGTTTACAAGATTGTAGGACTGAAATAGACTTATTATTTTACTACAAGAACCTGAGTTTTCTAATAAATTAACATTAAAATCCCCGCAAGCAATAATAGACTTGTTTGAGTTACTAATCTTGTGTAATACTTCATCCATGACCTTTTCAAAGCAGTCATACAATCCTGATGGTGGTCTGTACACACTTAATACAATAAACTGCTCCAATTCTATACAGGCAATTTCTACTGTTCGCTCAACGGAGAGGCTCACAATATCCTTACGGTCTTTAAATTTAAGTTGGTTATTTACTAAAATTAGTGAGCCACCATGTATAGCATTTACTCTGTTGATCGAAATACCAACCTGGTGATTATTAAAATTGAACATGAACTGGTGGCTTTTAAGCCAGTGTTCTGTAATACAAAGAATATCTATATTTTTACAATTAAGGAATAAATCTACTTCTAAATCTTTGTTCAAAAATCCTTGAATGTTTTGATGCACCAGGTTGATACTATGTAAGTCTTTTACACATACATTTGCCATACATACATTTGTGCAAGAGGTTGCCTCTATTGTCTTAATTTCTAATTTAAATTAAAATCAATGTTATCAATTGTTACCAAATTATTAGCAGAATTGTTCAACATGCCATTGCATTGCTCAAAAGGAAGGGGGTTAATAGCCAAATTCTTGGCTGAAATAGAAAAAAAATATGATAGCGACACAGCTATCTGTCTTTTATAATAGTTAGAAAGATAGTACATAACACTATTATATCTGTCTTTTGTCAAGTACCAATTACTACTAACATAATTTCCAAATTTCCTTTCTGTCAAATTAGCCTCTTTAGACCCACCTGTGTGCCTGGAGCTAATCTGCTCATCTGAAATACGTCTCAAGGACGTGTATACGATCGTCTGTGTGAACAAACGCTTCAAGATTTATATTTTGTACAAATTGTGTATCTACTGAAGAAGAAAAGCTTTGAATCAGCTTGAATATTTCGCTTTTTCTGCGCAATCTTTTATGAATGAAAATGGAAATCAAAGCTCGACAGGCTCAGTGAAACCCTTTGAAAAGTTCTTTAAATATTCCAAAAAGGTAGAAGAGATAATTTCGTCGAACACTGAAACCGTATCAGAGACACTGAACAAAGAATTTAGTAATTAAATTACTTAATGTAACACGGCCTTCTCTGCATAATCATGGCCAATAATTGAGTTTAATACCTTAGTCAATGTCCGGAAAATCCTGAAAAAAATGAAAAGGAAATGTCTCAAGCAGGAAACGTTTTAATGTTATTAAAAAAAGCGGCTAAGAGCGAGTCTGACCTGCACACGGAGGGTGCCGTACCGCTGCATAATATTTAACACGATTGCGTAAAAAATCGCCAAAATAACACGTTTCTTATATGGAAGATAAAAATTAAATAACTTTATTTTATTTTTAATATTTGTTGTTATAATGGCCATAGAGATTTAGGTGTCACTTTTGACTCGAAACTCCTTTTTAACACACACAGTGATAATATGATTAAAACAACTTTTAAGGCACTAGGTTTCATCTTGAGCATATAAGCCAATTTTAAAAATATAGAAACACTCAAAATTCTTTATTGTGCCTTTGTACGCAGTCATCTCGAATATTATTCACCAGTAAGGAATCCTATTTAAGTTATTTATTTATTTAAACTTCTCGCACACAAAAAGGTACAAAGGCGGACTTAATGCCTTAGGCATTCTCTACCAGTCAACCAAGGGTGGTGAAGAGATTAGATGGCAGGTGCTTTGGTTGAGAGGAACAATGATTTAAATACTATTAAAAATAAATCCCATATTGAATTACAAATAACATGGGAATACTAGTACATAAATAGATTATAAACATATAATACACATACATATTAACTAATATATATACTTATAATATATATATATACATATATACACAAATTAAACAGAGATGTTGAGATGACTCTACACTATTTGTTTCGAAAATAACTCTGCAATTTCCGCTTAAATGCATACCGACTGGTGGCCGTCCTGATATCCAGAGGGAGCGCATTCCAAAGAAGAATAGACTGAATATGAAAGGACGAATGAACAAAATCAGAGGTATGAGAAGGACAGAGCAGGAGAAGATTGTTAGAAGAACGCAGATTTTTAACATGAGAAGAACATAGATATTGAAAGCGAGACACAAGATAAGAAGGAGGAGTGGGAGAGTTGAGAAGGGAGAAAAGCGTGGTCAAAGCGCGCAAACTTCTTCTTTCGAATGGACATCCATTTGAGCTCAGACCTATAGCTCGACACATGGTCATATTTTCTTAAGTTGAATATGAACCGTATACAGTTGTTGAGAAGTCTGTTGAGCTTTTCCAGAAAAACCGCATTTAAGTCAAAGTAGCACACGTCACCATAGTCGATCATAGGGAAAATCAAAGTCTGCACAAGCATGGCTTTCGTCTTAGCAGGTAAAAAGCTTCTCAGACGATACAGGGAGCGCAGAGTACCATTGACCCTTTGGCTAACACTAGAGACCTGGCGTTGCCAGCTAAGTGTCGTGTCTAGATGCAAACCGAGATCCTTCACAGTAGGGGTAATGGGTATGACGGTACCATTAAAAATGAGAGGAGGAAGAGAATCAACCGTCACCCTACCCATCATACGCGAGCTTCCAATTACGATGGCCTGACACTTAGAGGGGTTGACTGACACTCCAAAACTATCAGACCACTTTTTTATTGAATCCAGATCTCGGTTTAAATCTGCTATAGCGTCCGACAAACCTTCCACCCGCCCAGACGTATACAGTTGAAGATCATCAGCATAAAGATGATACGAACACCGAAGACAATGAGTGATAAAATTAATGAAGATGGAGAATAATAATGGAGAAAGAATACCGCCTTGTGGAACACCAGCATCCAGATAACGCCAACTCGATGAACTCTCATCAACGCGAACCGACTGCTGACGTCCCCGAAGATAAGAAGAGAACCATTCCAGAGCCTCGGACGAAACCATAAGATGGGAGAGGATAGAGAGGAGAATATCGTGACTGACGGCATTAAAGGCATTGGAGAAATCAATTAATACCAAAACGGTAACCTTGGTATCCTCCATTGCTTCTCTAATGTCACCAGTCACTTTAAGGAGGGCGGAGGTTGTACTGTGCCCAGGTCTGAATCCAGACTGGAAAGAGCTAACAAGGTTGTTCCGATGAACAAACCCCGAAAACTGCTTGTGAACGCAGGCCTCGAGCACTTTAGACAGGAATGGGAGAATGGAAATGGGTCGAAAGTGACTGGGTAGGGAGGGATTCGAGATTTTCGGCAGTGGGCGGACATAGGCCATACGCCATGGGGATGGGAATTGCCCGGAATCAAGCGAAAAATTGATAATGTGGGTAATCGGATGGAGAAGGCTGTCAAGGATCCAAACGACCATACTACGACTGATACCATCATAGCCCACAGCCTTGGATTTTATAGAAAGGATAATCTTTTTAATTTCGTCCAAGGTGACCGGAGTGAAGTGAAATGGTTCTATAATGGGACTAGCTAGGCCAGTAATGAAACCCACCGTCTGGTATAAGATTTGGGAATCCAAAGGACAAGTGGTTGTGAAGTGACGGTTGATATCATCAAGGCCAATAGTATTGGGAAAATCCACATGCCGTGGTCTGCCGATACCAAGAGTACCAAGGAACTTCCAGATATCAGCAGGTGAAGAAGAAGATATGTTCTCGAGAATATGGCGGCGTTTAGCGTTGCGTATCATCTGATTACACCGATTCCTAGCAGCTTTGAAAAACTTGTCAAAAAAGAAAAAAGTTACTTAAAAAAGTAACTTACTATGATCGCATTGAAAGTATTGAAAATAAGTTTTTTTCTACTTTTAACTAACTATCACAGTCGCTGCAGGAAGTTTCGCATTCTTCCACTAATCGAGCGGAGAAAAATTGCGAACATGGCTTTTTTGTCCAACCTATTACGGTTTAAAACTCAAAAGATACAGCCTATGACAGAGGTTCCGTTGGCATTTTTAGGTACGGGACCCTAAAAACGTCAATTTAGCCGGTATCAAATGCTGAATGGCATAAAATATTAATTCAGAAGTGATTCATATTGGAGCGATTTTCCCGACGAGACACAAAAGTCCTTAAATTATGGAAATTATTAAAAATTAACATCGGGATCCGGGTTTTTCACTCAGCCTTAAATGGAGTTATGATGTTTCGGTAATTGTTTGTTTGATAATTTACTTTGTGATGGCAACGAAGTTGACGCAATTTTTACTGATTTCAGGGGCTTGTGGCTACTAAGTAATAATAGTCGCACAGTTCGAACTGTCAGGTTAAGCTACGTGGATGGGTGACCACCTTGACATACCAAGACCCACCGTGCTTAGGAAAGCATGTTAAGCATACGTAGATCTTTGACAGTTGTTACGGGTCGTCAGAAGCCCGAAAGCCTGACCACTTGTCTTACCAATTGGTATCAAATTACCCAGTAACCGTGCCGCTGGGTTGTGGAGCTCAGATAGGCAGTCATTTTATATGAAACTAGCTTCTGCCCGCGACTTCATCTGCGTTAAATTTTCTGTTCCCCCGACCCTTCCCGTCGCGTCTAATCGCCTACCCATGCGATTTTCCCCGTTTTTGCAACATTTTTGATTACTGCTCCACTCCTCTTGGTTATAGCGTGTAGTAGCGCGATGTTATATAGCCTATAGCCTTTCTCGATAAATAGGCTACCCAACATAAAAAGAATTTACAATTCGGACCAGCAGTTCCTGAGATTAGCGCGTTCAATCAAACAAACAAACAAACTCTTCAGCTTTATAATATATAATATAGTATAGATACTAGTACCTACTCAGTTGCATCTAGGTCGACTGGAAGCTAACCTTAACATAGTAGATGTTGATCAATTATTTTTAGGTACTTTAAGATTTTTTTTAACGTCAGGTTACTTTAATTATTTACTAAATTTAATACCTTTCAATTCTTAAGATTTCAATAAAGATATGGCAATTTAAGAATAATTAAGGTTGTGCAAAATAAAGGACGATTATTATCTGGCGTTATGTTCGCGGTCTGGTGTTAATTTTATGATTCTCCGAAATGGAAACCCTTTGCCTTTTCCAAATATCAAAATAACTTTCAGCTTTCATTGAATAAGGGTTCATAACTAAGGCGCTAGGCGTTACTATATACAGGATGAAATTGAAAAGTTGCGCCAATACGAAATAGGAGATTCAGTAACTTTACACATTATTTTTATACATTGTCCTTTCTCAAATCTCTACATTTTGAAAATTTGGTTGCCGTAAAGTAGACAGAAATTATGGGCGTTTAAGAAAAATAATACAATCTATTAAAACAAATAAGAACGCATTAGCAACGCATTGAGCAAACGCTCGTTTACCTAATTTCGACTATTCCTAATAAAATAATAGTATAAAAAATAATGGAAAAGCACCCCACGCTTTTTTCCATTACTTTATACTTTTTAGTTTGGTTTTCTATGAACGCGTGTTTTCTAGTTTTTTTTTTACTTTTATTTATTTAATACTAGCTTTTGCCAGCGGCTTCGCCCGCGTGGAGGTCGGAAATTATCCCGCGGGAACATACTACCGGGATAAAAAGTAGCCTATGTCCTTTTTCAGGCTCTAAACTGTCTGTGTACCAAATTTCATTTAAATCGGTTCAGTAGTTTTAGCATGAAAGCGAGACAGACAGACAGAGTTACTTTTGCATTTATAATATTAGTATGGAAGTATGGAAGTATGGATAGTATATATAGTATATAGTATAAGTATAGATTTTTTAGGGCGTTTCGAATTTTGTGACGAATGGCATCGTAATTTTCGAAGACTGTTTTTTGCTACCCTGGTAACTCCGACAAGGATAATGGCACAAATTTATAAAATTATTGTATTGTCATCAGTACTTGATAAGTATGCCAAATTTCGAGTTAATCCGACGTTTTGAAGGGGGTCAAAATCATGTTCAAAGTTTCTGTTACTAATATACGTATGAAGCTAGTACAAACGTGTTAAAAGAAAAAACAAATAAAAACGGATTGGAAACGCATTGAGCAAACGCTCATTTACCCAACCCTTGACTGTTCCTAAAAAAGGCGCGCTATGACGTTACTAAATCGCTTGTCTACGCGCATGTACGCAAATGTATGTGCATCCCTTTCCTTAGTTATTCAAACTACGCTGAAACAACTCGGCAGACGTGATTGATATCGATATCAATCACGTCTGCCGAGTTTTCTATCAATCACGTTTCATTACCACATCTGTGAAGTCTTCGCCAGAAGTGATTTTTAGTTTAGCATTTTCGTTTTTTTGCCGCCGACTTCCAGGGAAGTAGGTTGAGTAGCTAAATGTGTTCAAAAAAATTACCCAACCATTTAATTCCACCATCTCCACTTTTATTCCAACATCTACAAAACGAACAAAGTTATTCAATAAAGCTTCAGTACGTTTACTGAATGCCACGGACCCGGATATAGTCATATTTGCATTTTAAAGCCCGGATACTCGGATATTCCCGGTATTCTTCGCAGCGGACTCAATTAAACCGGAATGTATATTGCATTTCATTGCAACTGGGTCAGAACGTAATGGTTACTGGCGTTGTACAACTGAATGTAAAGGAGATGTGATGATGACCGTATTACGAATATCGAATGTATAAATGTTTCTTATAAGGAATCTTATTGGCTGGTCAAAATTACATACAAACATAAACTCATGCCTTTTTCCCATGAGGGAAGGCAGAAAGTACGGAATTCCCCCTGCCACGATCCTTCACACTCCTTTTGCCTCGTTTAGGTTCTTACATCTGGTCGTACATGCACGCCGATTGCGAGTACTGTGCACCTTTCTGAAGAACATCACCAATAAGGTTAATATAAGTCCTAAAGCGTCTCCTCTCGGCGTTGCGGGAGTTGACGCCCTAGGAGGACATACGGCGGTACTGTTTAAAAGATGTAGTGACAAAAATTGAAAAGAGTAAGCTTAGATGATTTGGTCATGTTAAGAAGATGAATGGCTTACAAAAGGAATTTACAAGGCAGATCCGAGTGTTTTTGAACGTCAAAATTACAGAAGGCAGTCCCCCAAAACGGCCCTTCACCAGTTCCTAGTGCTTTAGTTGGGAAGAAGAAGTGGCGTAACCATCTCCCCAGCAGCTCAGCTATCTGTTCAGTTAGAAGAACTTGATTCTATTTATTCAATAGTGATCAACATTACGAAACACAAAACATTAGATTAAATTACTTGCCATATGTCTCTAGCACACCACTAATATACCAATAACACAACGTTGAAAGGAATTCTCAAGCAGAAATAAATAATAACAACGTAAACAGAACTTAATACCTAGATAACCTCCGGGCATAAATGGCGCGCCCGCTTGCATATGTAATGCTACCCGAGAAGTTACAAACAATAAACTAGGACCTTCGAAGAAAAATAAATAAACAGTTCATTTACTGCATAACAATAACAAAACCATGGTCAGCAAAACGTGTCAGCCCACGTACCCACGGACGTAATAAAATCGCGGCGGGATTCTATCGTGCACTGTGTTTTCAAATCTCTGTATTGAACCGAGAATTTAGAAAATCTGCCAGGGTCGCGAGATTTGTTCGAAAGAGACACCGTGGCCCTGGCACATGGGCAACTGAAGGACACGGGTGGGTTTTAGTTAGTAAAAGTCTGACACGCCGCGCGCCGTCCCGCTCCGCTCAAAAGCGGGAGACGTCATTTGAAGATTTCCCACACACAAAAAAAAGCATTGAGAAACTAACAGAGTGACGTGCGAGTGAGCCTCAGCGAGTCGAAAAAACAAAGTGTTCAATTTTAAACTCTCGGCACTACGCTAAGCAGTGCGTTTATGATGCAGTATGCGAAAAAATCCCGCTGCGTTTATTACGTCCGTGGATACGTGGCCCAAGTGGCGCTGGAGTATTGTCGTATTTAAAACACGATTGGTTGTAGCGTAGTATGGAAGAAACACTTCTTTAGTTTAATATTATGGTTTGGTACTTACAATAAAGATGCTGCTTTGTACCTTCAATAACAGTCTTCATTATCATAATTTAAACTGCATAACTATTCACAAGTATTCGACAAGATATCGTATTGAAAATTACACATTTCGATAACCTGGCACCAAGCAGCTGTCGAAAGAATAGCAATCGTCTATTTGATTTAAACTTACAAAATTTTCGGGTTTTGGATTTGTGAACACCGTTTATAGGAATCCTGCGATTACATTGATTGATGTTTCATTCGGTATGGAGGCGTTTTGAAGGGTTGTGCATAACTATGCTGAAAGGATCTTCAATAGTCGGGGTTCTGTCTCGCATAGGGTCGTATCATTCTGCTGAACGATAGCCCATTTCCCCCAGCTTTTTTTAAATATTGTTGTGTTTAGTTTTTTTTGCGTCATATTAACCGCAACTAAACGTATTTCCTTTAATAGTAATAGTAGCTTAGGGAATAGGCCTTCTCCAAACCTGTTTTTGCATGAAACAGACGGCCTACAACAAAGGTATAATATAAAATACATTCACTTCTGTTGTAGAACCAGTCATGTAGGCAAAAAAGTACGTTTTGTAGTAACTGCCTACTGCCATGGGAAGTAGGCGTTTATGTACATATGTATGTAGGCAGACATACAGTAAACATCTATACTAATATTATAAAGCTGAAAAGTTTGTTTGTTTGTTTGATTGAACGCGCTAATCTCAGGAACTACTGGTCCGAATTGAATTTTTTTTTTTGTGTTGGGTAGCCTATTTATCGAGGGAGGCTATAGGCTATATAACATCACGCTACAACTAAGAGGAGCGGAGCAGTAATGAAAAATGTTTCAAAAACGGGGAAAATTTATTCCTTTTGAGAGTTTCCGTTGCGTGCGCTGCGTAAACGGTTAAAGTAACGCAAAAATCATGTATTCATTAATTAATTATCACGGAATTGTTCCTTTTAAAAAGGTCTAAAAAAAAGTCCGCGAGAGCCGTCTATCTTTTAAGGTTGACTCGCTATAACTCAAAAGGAGCGAGCAGCAACGAAAAATGGACGAAAACTAGCAGGCAAATCGATGCGACGGGAAGGGTCAGGGGAGCAAAAATTTGACGCGGACGAAGTTGCGGGCAGAAGCTAGTAACTATATAAAATTTTAATGAAATCAAAATATTCATACGCTCAATATTGTAGTGGGTGGGATTTGAATATTACATAAATCATTCATAGGATTCTCAAATTCTACTAGTTTTCAAATATCAAATAAATTTATCAAATAAATTTATTTTCGGATTAAAAGATCCATAGGTGTTAGTAACAATAAACTTAGCCTAATATTAGTAATTACAATTTATTAAATTAATTTAAGCATGCGCCGGACTGAGCGCCCTTTGCATGGACACTCATCCACTGCTTCAACAGTGGAGAATCCCACCTGTTCGCCAACGTGTCCAGGATGCCGTTTGCGGTGCCCCGCACGCGTCTCAGCAGCGAAGCGCTTCGCTTACGAATGATTGCATAGAAGCAATCAGTGTGCGCCTCAGCAAACATAGTCGACGCGCTGCAAAAACGAGGCAGCCCAAACAACACCCTAAACGCGTTGTTATATTGTACACGCAGAGTTGCGTACACACGCTGCGTGTAGTTGGCCCATAGACTACACGTGTAGAAGGACTGACAATACGCCTTAAAAAGCGTCAGTTTAACTTGCTTACTACAACGTGCAAATCTACGGGCCAACATGTTGCAACGCACACACAATGCCCTTCGCTCCCTCTCAATGTCAACGTCATCATCCAGTTTGTCTGTGACCCAGTGACCCAAGTATTTAAACTGCTGAACCAGCTTCAGTGGTATCCCGCCTAGTATTAGTGAGGTAAGATAATTGTAACACTTCTTACCGGCTTTAAATATCATCAGCTCGCTCTTAGATGCATTGTACTTGAATCCGTAGGCCGCAGCATACTGTTCACATATATTTAACAGTTTTCTTAGCGCACCTATCGATGGGCTCAGCAGCACCATATCGTCAGCATAACTTATGTTGTTTACGCATACACCGTCCACGTGACAACCGATATTACTGCTGCTGAGCTCACCGATCAGTCGGTTCATGTACAGGTTGAAAAGCCTAGGGGAGCTCAACCCCCCCTGCCTCACCCCGCACTCCAACCTGTACACGTCCGACTGTGCCCCTCCCCACTTCACACTGTTCTTTTGGTTGTCGTACCAATACTTAAAAACTGATGTGATCTCAGGAGGCAAGTCTGTTTCTGTATGTAACTTTTGCCACAGTAAATTATAAGGCACGAGATCGAATGCCTTCGATAAATCCAAGAAACAGGCGGGTCAATCTCCAGAGGCATTTTTTTTCGTGTCGGGCTGGATAAACCCATTTTAAAATCGAAAAACGTTTTCATAATATTTTTTTATATACAGTTCGGTGTCTAATCTATGTGATACAAGACTAATATTATGAATAAGTTTATTTTAAATATTTAAAAAAAAATCTTAAACCCTAAAATCCTGATCGCTCTGGGTTGACCCAACTCCCGATTGAATGAAAAAAATATTTTTTAACTTTTTTATGAGAAGGTTCATACGAAACAACTTATTTGGATTACATAACAAATAGTTAATCTTCATAGTAATAAAATATTTTTATTTATATTAACAACACTTTTGCCACAATTTTAATTTAAAGTCCTGACCGGGCATTTTATCTCATCGCTCTGCGCTGAGGTAAAACATCGCGCTCATCCCTAGTTACGCGTTATAGACACTCTATTCCCCTCCCGCGGGGCAACGCCAGCAGTGGTCTAACCACCGAGAAGGATACCTGTGTGCCACGTTCCCACGCTCCAACATTACGAAGGTAAGTTCATGATTGCTCTGGATTTGGTTCTCGAATTTTATAATTGCTATGGCACGTTATTTAAATTAAAGAGTAAGCTTGTGAATGTGTTTGTTATGCGAATTAAGTGATCGTTATGATGTTTTTTATGAGACGTAATCACAACTTTCTACTGCTTTTAAATTCGGCTATATGTATGTTTTTGTGACTTTTTCTGATCGCTATGGCTGTGATTGCTCTGTCGAAAAAGACCAGAGCGATGATATTTTGCATTAATTATTCGTTATAAATCTATTTTAATTAGTAGTACCGGACCGTTAAAATGACAAATGATGAACTATGCATATAAACTTTAATTTATAACCTTTCCTGGGTTTCTTTGGGTAGCCTAAACCCATAAACAGGTTTTTCCGTATTTTACCTTGATGATATTATTATATTAGCATTTAGCTAACCACAACTGTAACCTTTCTTCTCTAAAATTTAATGGCAACTATTGTTGGAGATTGAAATCATGCCTCGAAATAAATTATCTATTGAAGAAAAACGTCTTAGGAAGAAATTGGCTGAGTGTCGTAGAATGGCCAAGATAAAAAATGATCCAGACCTATACGCACAATAGCTTGTAAAGTCAAGAGAGAGTTACTAAAGGAAAATAGTTCGGGGCACAGTACTACCAATGAGTGATTTGACTCCAAGCCAGCAAAAAGTTCGTAGGAAGAAAAGTAGGCAGAGTTCTCGACGGTATTATTTAAAGAAAAAAGTGGATAAGTTACCAGCAACTGATGAGCTCCCAATAAATGAACCTATCTATATATTTGAGAATCTGATCTCATCATTTGAATTGCATTTTACTTTGTGTTGTTCTTTTTAATTGTTTATTTACTTTCCACTAAAGATATAGTTAAGGAAAATGTGATTATTACAAATGTCTTAGATAATCGTGAAAAGACTGTTATTTTAGTCATGATTCTAAGTCCTATTAAGCATTATGATTACAAATAGTTACGTTTAAAAGTTGTTTATATTTAAGAATGCTATCTTGTTCTTTATAAACGTTAGTTTTCTTTAATTACTTTTAAAAAACTAATATTGAAAGAGTCTAAGTCATTTTATAATTATAAAAGACTGTAGGTATTAATGGTTGATTTCAAAAGGTTTTAAATTTTGTCTCATTTACCTAGAAGTGATTTAATTAAGTTTAAATAAATGAAACTAAACCAAAAGTTGATTTTTATAATTATGTTAATTTGTTATTTTAACAATTATTTTATATAAAATATTCCGTATTTTTGATATATATGACTGATAATATGCCTTGACCTTTTTCTAAAAAAAACATATTAACAAAAAATTAAACCGCCGAAAAAACTGAAAAGCAAAAAATAATACACATTAAAATTATGAGTCGGCGTTTTGAGTGATCTAATTTAAGTCGGCGGTTTAATTTTTTGTTAAAAAGTTTTTATTTTATATTTTTTGTGGCTTTAATGTACTTATAATACTTGGTAAGGTATACCGTATCCAATAAAAAAAGAATAATCAAAATCAGACTACTCTGTATAAAGTTATGCGTGGTTATACATTACAATCAGTGAGTGAACAATCAATCATCCCCTGTTTTCCGACCCTTAGGGTTCGATTTTGTTTTCCAAATTTATATGGGACCACTTTGGGAGTATACACTTTCCAATAAAAAAAGAATTATCACAATCAGACTACTATGTAAAAAGTTATGCGTGGTCATACATAAAAAAAATACGCGTCGAATTGATACCCTCATCCGTTTTTTTTTCGTCGGTTGATAATACATTTCTCTTACATATTATAATCTTGTTACACGTACAATGAATATGACTGAAAACGGCTAAATAAATAACATTTTATCAATATTAATTATTTTGTTTCACTGATTTCACCATTTATGATCGCTCTGGCACCAGTTATGATTGCTCTGGTCGCGAAATTTTTTGAACTTAAATATTTCCATAACTGTTTGTGTAAATTGAAGGCCAATAGTAAAAATGTACTATTTTAATATCATTCTTTTTAATGAGATACATAATTACCATCAAATATCAGTATCTGAAAAGCACCAGAGCGATCACACGAATACGCCCGTTTTGGAGATTGATCCAGGCGTAGATAGGTGTTCTTCTCTTTGTGTAGTACTGGACAGTCTGCTTGAGGCATAGAATTGCAGATTCAGTTGACAAACCCGGCCTGAAGCCAAACTGAGCGTCATGCAGATTCACGTGTCTACTGAGATGTTGGTCAAGCAGCCCGTCCAGTACCTTTGCTAGAATAGTGGCGAGCGATATAATTGCTATAATTGGACACATCAGAGGCATCACCCGTTTTATTTTTAATTATTGGCACAACAACCGTATACATCAGTTCATCCGGTAAGTAAGAATGACTTACACAAAGGCTAAATAACATAGCAAGAACCCTTGGCAAGTGTATTCCCGCGTATTTCAGGTGTTCGATGCTGAGACTGTCGTGTCCAGGAGATTTTCCTCTCGACATACTGCTTATTACAGACGCTACTTCCTTAGCCGTGAACTGACTTTTAACGTCTCCGTGACACTCTCTGGCATCGAACACCTGTGACGTCTGTGTGAGTGGGGGTTGTACCCTGAAATGACGCTGAAAAGCATTGGCAATGTTTACGGGCTCATGTGCATCCCCCACACTTACAGGCAGGCTCGGTTTAGGGTTCAGTTTATTCGTGTTTTTCCAGAATTTGCTGAAGTCCTTTTCAGCGTGATTTTTTGCAATTATATCCATTTTTATTTGTGTTTCATTATTCTGGCAATATTTCAATTTGGTCTTAAAGATTTTTCTGGATTCGCACATTTTATTATACAAGTACCCTGACTGCGGTTTTCTATAAAGTACCCACTGCTGAAACCAGAAACGAGCCTCCCTATGAGCGCCACTAACATATTTATTCCAACCTGTTACATATTTACATTTTTTACGAAGCTTTTCACTGTGACTGTTTACTGCAGCTTCTGTCAGAATGGATATAATTTGTCTGTATAAACTATCTATTACTAGCTTATGTCTATCATTATCACAATGCTTATCACCACAATCAAGAAAGTCAACAGGAAAATCAACGAGTCGCAATTTAGAATTACAAACACGATGATATTGCTCTATTTGTCTAGTTAGTTTTGGTTAGGTCCCATTTTATAGGGGGTAAACCTAATGTCACTAATCGGGCACAAATACAGACATTGGGCATAGTAGCTAAAAATTTAAGACTTATATGGTTTTCATATGGACGCCATTGTCCGAATAGAACCAAATTAAAATGGGACCATTCGGGAAGCACCAGCTTTCAAATAAAAAATAATCATCAAAATCGGTTCACCCAGTCAAAAGTTATGAGGTAACAAAAATAAAAAAAATACAGTCGAATTGATAACCTCCTCCTTTTTTTGAAGTCGGTTAAAAATAACAAACGCATGGGTCGATTGAAGTGAAA
The DNA here is from genome assembly GCA_932294355.1 of Aporophyla lueneburgensis. NCBI lineage: Eukaryota > Metazoa > Arthropoda > Insecta > Lepidoptera > Noctuidae > Aporophyla > Aporophyla lueneburgensis. Next base: position 5,785,004 of record OW028737.1, read on the forward strand.
GCTACACTTGCCTTGACCCTACGGTCGGGGATGGGTGAGCATCCGTTACCTAACCTATCCTGACCTATCAGTGCTTCTGAAAGCATGTTTAGTCATTGTTATTTTTTTTTCATTCATGGATTTTTGACAGTCATTACGGGTCTGGTCATAAGCCCAAAAAAACTAACACCCACCCGTGTTCCATCAGTTGCCCATGTGCCAGTAGGGTCACGGTATCTCTTTCGAACAATCACGCGACCCCGGCAGGCATCGGTCCTAGCAGACCCCTTCAGCACTGCTGACATCTCTTTGAGGCGCGCGTGGAACACTACGCGCCGTCGACCCGAGCTTGGTCCTTACCAGGCGGCGAGCTACCCATTGCTCGCCACCCGCAAGCTCACAAACCGGCATGTCTTAAAACGAAAAATTCATTCAGAAGACATGTGACATCTACCAACCCGCACTGGGCCCGCGTGGTGGATTGTTGCCCACTCCCTCTCACTGAGAGGAGGCCTGTGTCCCAACAGTGGGAACATATAAGCTGATGATGTTGATATAACTGGGTGGTGTATATCAAATTGGTATTCGCTCCATGTAAAGTACTGGTTATTCAGCTGCATTCGATTATACTGAAAGCCAACCCCAACATAGTTGGGAAATGGCTAGGTAAATTGATTGAAATACAGACTCCGGGCTGCTTCTGAGAAATTAATATTGGCAAAATCGATGCATCAGCTTTATTTATTCAATGTGTGTATAGCCGCCATGTTTCATACACGCAACTCTTATTTGTTCTACCGAATGCATATTGAATACTATTTACATAAAATCGAAATTCCCGGAAAAGTTTATAGTGAAATGTTTGCTATATTGGGGAATATTTAAGTATTGGTTCCACGAAACAAATGTAGTTAGCTTTAGTGTGTCATTGAACTTGTTTGTTAGATTGTGAACTCGTATGAACTATAGTCTGTTTTCCGTACATGTCCACATTTGTAAACAAATATTGTACGAAAATCTCACAGTTCGCAGTTTTCGCGTCAGTCACGCATTCTTAAAGTTATGAATGAACGATTAGATTTATTTATTTATTAGGAACAACAATCAGTAACACATTAAATCTTATAAACTATCTTATAGAATAAGTACAAAATACAAATGTACAACTCACGCAACTCGCAACTCGCATATATTCGAAAACTAATTCAAATCATCTGTTCACTAGAGATTTCAAAAATCGTAATCACAGCAGAATAGAGAAACGAAAAACTATTTGTTCACCAAAAAGGACTGGTGAAGAATATAGAAAATGCACTCTCCCGAGAATTACCAACAAAATTGAAAATTTCATAGAAACACAACCCTTTCACGAACAATTTCTCCTTACCAATTTTATGAATTCGCTTCCACGAAAGAGAATTCTTTGATCTACGCAGAATTTACCTTGAAAAGTAAAACCCGACGTGGTTTGCATTCCAATCATAAATATTGACAATAGGACTAAGATTGCAATATTCTGGAACGCCTTTTGATGTCTTCTGAACCTACTTACAAATTATGAAGGATACTGCTTTAATGACGTCCATATTTCAGGTAAATTCACCCTAATTTCCATGTATATGGTCGTATAAAACTAGGCTTAATGTAGTCAACAGTTGGACGTTGGCCAAACTGTAGTTATGTTGGTCAACATGATTTATGGACCGTGGAACCGGCACGTTTGCGCCGATGACATCGTTACTTTACCGACGTGTCAACACGGGGTAATGGGGCTGCCCCACACTATCCTCGCACGACTAAGTACCACTAGTCGTCATTCAGTGATAATCACTCAATGCTTATTGAACACTATTTACAAGTCAGTTGCATAAATACCTACACTTTGCCCGACCTGAATATCGACATCAAGACACTATTTAACGAGGCAGTCAATAAATTAGAATCTATCTCCGTGAAAACTGAGCTAAAATTTCAGCTGATACTAGATATTGAAACCATAGACAGCTCATTTCAAACTCACTGCACCACGGTTAGATATTAGATTTGTCCGGCTGATCTTTGCTGGTTAGGTCTTAAAAAAGTTCAGTTTTAGCAGAGCTAATCTCAAACTAAAAAAAAAAACCTTTCGAAAAAGGAATATCAAGCAATAAATTACGTTACCTACACGCGTACGTTATTACGTTACATTACCAATCCCTTTCCGGAATTAGAACTGTGGCAAAGAAGTTAATAATAAAATCGTTGAACCCAACCGATACTGATTAAAGGGCTATTAGAAGTTTAAACCTGGCGGTAGCAAACCTCAAGCAGGATTATGTTGGATTTATACAGAACCAATAATTTGTTGCGCCAGCGGAATCCGAAAGTTGGGACCAAAGGATGGAACTTAAACCAAGTAACGAGGAAACCTTTGAACTGACTACACCAAGTAAATAATGCATAACTTGCTCAGAAATGTTTCGAATTGTATGTAGATAGATATTTTCTCTTTTTGGTGTACCTACTTAGTTAGTGTTACTCTGTTTTTTTAAGCATTTGTTTGTTTGTCTTGAAGATGAGCAGGCGCGGTCCGAGAGGGGGGTCCTAGGGGTCATGACCCCCCCCCCCCCAAAGTCAGCCATGGTGTCGAGACTCTGAAGGATTTGCCTGAAAAACCCAATAATACTTCCGTAGGTATAGTAAGTGATCTTTTATCCTGTGAGAAAATCGGGATAAAAATCATTTATATGCTTAACCAGGTCTATCTATGAACCAAATTTTATTCAAATCCGTTCTACCGTTTGAGAAAAAAAAAAAACTAATCTTTTCTCGTAATAATATTAGATTATAAAAGTTTTCGTGCAACTCTGTTTTGTAGCAATGTGGATTGTTTGTAACAAACTGCATAGCTACAGAACAAATGAAAACGGACGCGCGTTGTAGTTATTGTAAGATATTTGGGCATGTTAGCGATGAGTGTCGTAACCGTGATATTGCGACGACTAGTAAAACTAATAGCGACACTACGCCTAAGGAGTTACGTTGTTATGGTTGCGGTAAGCAAGGCGTCGTGAGATCTAAATGTGATGTCTGCGTGAAGACATTGTCGAAACCAGTCGAGAAAACATCTTTCAACACTGTTGATGTAGATTTTTCTAGTCGTGATGATAATGACATTGGTGCGAGTGAGACTGCTTCGTGCGTTCAGATAACGAATGTGACTGCGCGCGAACAGTACCCAATGGTAAATATTAGTGTTATGGGCCGTAACGGCGTGGCAATTGTAGATACCGGTGCTACGCATAGTATTGCGAGCCCTCTATTACATCGACTTTTAGCTGATTTAGGAGTTCAGTTTAGCAAAACTAAACGATTTGTACGCCTGGCTGATGGCACGCAAGGGTGGAGAGACCTATTGTCAACCGAGGTAGATATAATAATTGGAGGTCGTAGGGTAATGTGTCAGTTGTTAGTACTACCCGGAAGCAACATTAGGACGCTTTTAGGTGTAGATTTCCTGGCGCGGGCCGGCGGACGGAACCGACACATTCCTCCACACAGTACCACAAAGTTCCATTTACTACAGCATATAATATATGCTGTAGTAAATGGAACTTTGTGGTACTGTGTAACACCTACGCTTATTCTACTGACCCATTTCTCCTAAGAAATTGTGTGAAATAAGGTGCATTCTGTTTTGAAGGCTTACAGGAATACAATGTTATTGTGTGGTGAAGGAATCTTTACAAAATCGTTGTGCAAAATATTTAAGGAAAGAAAGAAAATATGTTTGCCACCTACAGCTACATTCAGATGTTCCTTTTGTTAAATCCGACGTTTTGTTCATATAAGCTCCTTTTACTGTTAGTATTGCAAAATATTTTTCTGAATTGTAGGATCTTTTTAAGTCATAAGAATCGAAGTTGAATTTGTATCGAATAGCTTATTGTATCTTCGTTTGGTTTATTCGTGGAAGCTATAGTTATATTTTCTATCGTACCTACCGTTTTCGTTTTTATCATAGGTTCTTCAGTGACTTTCAATAGCCAGTGCCTTGATATTGGTTATGATTCTGTTCTGCACCAACTTAATTTAGAGTATTGGTAACTTCGGAGTTTTTATAACTACATTTTTTTTTTGGTTTTTATTCTGTATCTTTGTTTTTCTTTTTAAACCTAATAACAATTATAATATTAGATTATGTAACTATAAATCACACTCAAGCCAAGCCCCCCAAATTGGGGGAGGCCTATGCCCAAAAGTGGACTTATTACGGCTGAAATGACGATGATGATGAAATCACACTTGATTAAGTTGAATCGATATTGGTACCGATTCCCTTGTTCACAAACTAAACTAAATTTAAGTTCAGTGCATCTTTTTCTTTGTATTTCATTAAGAAGAGAACAAAAGAAAAATTTTAGTTTAGTCCTGTCAAATTAATCAGCGCCTGTCACTACTCCATACAAGTTTAGACGTGATTAAAAACTGGCCTTCTAAAATTACGTCAAGCGCTGATTAATTTGACAGGACTAAACTAAAATTTATCTTCTGTCCTTTCCTTAATGAAATAGAAAGAAAAAGATGCACTGAACTTAAATTTAGTTTAGTTTGTGAATAAGGGAATCGGCACCATTGTCTTTCAACAGCTAGCTATTACTTAGGGTTCCATACCTCAAAAGAAAAACAGAATCCTTATAAAATCATTTTGTTGTCCGTCCGCCTGTCTGTCTGTCTATCAAGACCCTTTATCTCGGGAACGCATGAATCTATCGAGTTAAAATTAAAACGATATACTCAAGTTTAAAGTCTCTTGAAACTGTGAAAAAACCAAATACCTAAGTTAACGTGAAAAAAGATACGGCCATTTTTGCCGCAATAAACGTATATTTCGACACTCTCATGGGTATCAAAATGTATTTCCCGTTGACCTAGAACTATGTTTGGCAAGTAATACCGTCTTATACTACAAGTATAGGGAAAAATCTGAAAACTAAACATTTGTAATTAATTCATAAAAAAATAAGTAATTAAAAAACTATTTTTGATAATATGTACCTACAAATTTGTACGGAACCCTCGATGGGCAAATTCGACTCGCACTTGTCCGATTTTTTAAATAATTTGTGGATAACGTCGTTTAGTCGTGTATATTGCTACTCCTGTAGACTAAATGTTGTGATCAGTGTATTTATACTGCAGTTTGTTGTCCCTAATAAAATAAAATAAGATGAACTTCTTCCTTCTAAAGAAACAAAAAGAGACAAGAATAAATAAGAATCGTTGAAAGTTGAACTAACGAAATAAATTTATCATGCTTAAAATCACGCCAAATTCAAGACAATCAAGACGTAATTTAGTTTGACAATTCTAAAACGTCACTTATCTTTCCTTTCGCGATCTATCAATAAGAGATAGCATTACTTTATAATTTATTTTATTTTATTTTATTTTATTTTATTTATTAGGGAAAACAAACAGTGACACATTACATATTGTATGAAGAAAAACAAAATCATGTGGCCAAATGTGTAACCAACAACATTTTCCACGGAATACACATAAAAATAATAAGCTTTACAAACTATGCTATTTAAGCTAAAACCTACAAACTACAATAATTTATGCTAGCGAATACATGTTTTGTGCTAAATAGCAAAAAAGTAAATTTGTCAAACAAAGAAAAAATATTAAAATCTCGATTAGGCGAAGGGATACAAATCTTAATTAGAAATACTATTGACTAAGTGTTTTTAGTACAATATTTTTGAATCTACTAGCAGAAAGAGCAAACATATCGATATGATGGAATTTATTGTTATAATTATTAGTTAACCGACGTAGAGGTGCCCGCATACCTGCGTTACTGCGACAAGATGTAACTGCAAAAAGCGGCCGTGCGCGCACCCCGCGGCATACTGTCGTTCTGGGAACGATGTAACTGATTTTGTTCCGGATATCTATACAGTCATATACAACATATCATATAATTTATGAGATGAACAAAAGAATCGGTACCATTGTCTACTCCTCTTTTGATTGTTTTATTTTTATGTTCCTAGGTATTCCTTATCGTCCTATCTTTCCCATTTCTGCTTGATTTTTGAGTTCACTACTCTACCAGATTGCGTGTTCGGGCACAAACAAACAATCTACTCCTCCATATTATGACCACTTCATGAATGCAGAAACATCAATTCCAATACTAGTTTTGACACTCTTTGATCTTCCAAGTCTATGGAAACATTCTCAATGGTAACAATATCATTCATTATGAAACCATATCTTTATAGTAGCGTATAAACTACCAGGAGCACAGTAGACGGGAAGAGTGTAAGCAACGCTAAACAGATTGCGGTTGGGTCGTTAGCGCCACACAAACCCATCGGGTTTATTGTCTAGACTTCATTGTTAGGCATGTTCTTAAACAATCATGGTATTTATAACCCTGCATGCGGTTCTTGGGTGAAATAAGCATCCTATCAGATCTGGGCGGTCTTGTTATCATCGCCGCATCTCTACGGTACACTCTGCACCCAGTGTAGAATCTTTTGACGTTACAATCCATATGTTGATACCACCTACGTCTCGAAAATTATAGAAGATCTAGTTGTAGTCTCCGTATTTTTAAGAACTTTCGAATCTTAACTAAACCTGTCAAAATAAGCTATGATTTACCATACCAAATATATTGCTCCCTTGTTTGAATATTACTGCAGGGCCTTCCAAAAATACTGTAGTGTTTTAGGAGTTTTTGATTAAAATTTCAGTCAAAAACTCCTATATATTTCAGAATATAAGAACGAAAATGGTTGTTTTACAGTAAATGTAAAATAAAGCAAAAATGTCGGCAATACACCTCGTTTTTTTGAAACCGCTGATAAATTTACACTGTTTGTAAATGAAAGCCAAACATTTTGCCACTTTTGGTTGGTTATACAAATATTTAATTTCGCTAGTTAGTATATTTTAAGCGCGAAAGTCTGACAACCAGTCTTACCAAGGGGTATCGTGTTATCCAGCAACTGTTGTGGAGATCAGATACGAAGTCACTCCATGTAAAATACTGGTTCTCAGCTGCATCCGGTTTGACTGGAAGTCGACCCGCTGCTAGCTGGAAAAGGTTAAGGAGATGAGGTGGATTCCTTATATGTACGTGTACGATGTTTTTTGTTGTATCTTTGGTTGATATCAAGCTCTTGAAGATTCAATGTGAACTGTGAAGGTATTTTATGTAGGGAAACTTAGTTTGTGGACTTTTCCTAGACGAAAAACTATACTGATCACTTAGCCCGTTGGCTAGATGTTGAATATAAAAAGATCGTTATACCACAAACCCATCATTCAATGATTAATTAATATTGACCGTAGTTCATTAAAAACTGCTCTGCAAGCTCTAATGGACACGCCATTATAATAAATTGATTTCATCGTCAGTTATTAACATGGCCCTGGCGGCAAGCTCCACTCCGTGAAATGGAAATCATGTACTGTCACCAAAACAGATAAGTGACCCAAGTCGTCGGATATTTATTTATTTTATTTTGTTTTTATTATAAACTAGCTTTTGCTCGCGGCTTCGCTCGCGTTAAATTCGGGGTGACACGGATCCCCTTTCCTGATTTAGAACACAGAAGAAGACTCGGAACAGAATGTTATTTTAATACGCTACTGTAGATGATATTATATGTCTTTACATTTGGGGATATAATGTAAAGATCCTGGGCATTTGACACACGCGATCATGCTAGATACAATTGTCCATGGAAAAAGCACGGCTTTTCTAAGTTCACCCCAGCCACCTAAAAAAGAAAAAAAGTAGGCTATGTCACTCTCCATCCCTTCAACTATCTCCACTTAAAAAATCACGTCAATTCGTCGCTCCGTTTTGCCGTGAAAGACGGACAAACAGACACACACACTTTCACATTTATAGTTTTAGTATGGATATCAACGTGATTATCATCTAACTAGCGAGACTGTAATCTGCCGAAAGATTGTGTACCGTTAGACTATATTCTCGCTAGATAGATTGTAATCTAACGGTATTTACAATTTGACGGTGACATTATACTTTACTGTACACCACAAAAATACATAACAACAAAAAAAAAAAAACAGTGAACAGTACAAAATATACAATGGGCGGGCTTATCGTTTATCGATATACCTTAATAGTTGAAGTTTATGAAAACTATGAATGTTTTCGATTGAAGTATAATTTTATAAATAAACTGTTTGTTTTCTGTTACTTGAATAACATTTTATTCGAAAATATCTATCGGTTTCCCGCTTAACTTTTTTGGTGACTATATGTAATGGATAAATCGCTTAATTTGTGCCTTTGTTGTTAATTAATTAATTATTATGAATAGTAATTCCCGGTGTCATGATATAAGCTGGATATAAATTGATATGGCACGGTCGGGAGAGTTTGTTGATTTCGAAATGAATGAGTCCGTTTCGTTTATCCGTCCAACATAGGGAATGCTCTATTTACTAATTATCTAGATAAATATGTCGGCGTGTCTAAAGGGTTAACAATACTAAACTTACAACATTGATTTTAGAACGATTTTGAGATCGGCCTTTTTGTTTTGGAATGACATCTCGCAGGTCAACCTATGAGGTTGTCGGCTGCTTAAGGCGAAATGGTATCGTGGTCACGTACGTTTCGAGGGGGTGAAGCAGACGCGGGCGGGTAAGAGGCACGCGGGGCCCCGCTCTCTGCCGCACTCGACCGGCAAGCTATAGTCCGACCGCTGTAAGCGTGACCCTCTCTCGTGAACCAAAATACTTCTGCAGAGGCTCGCACATACGGCGATCGGACTGACTCAGCAAGTTGCAGATTTACGTGAAGTATGTAATGACTACATAATATGGTGCAATAAATAAATATAAAATCATATTTTAATTACGCGCATACACTAGTGTTTTTATTATTATATCTATCTACTTACGAATACTGGCCTACTTATGAGTTCCTATAACAATCCCAATTGGTTCGTTGTTTGAATGGGTACCAGTACTAGAGATGAATCTAAACCGGTTTTTCCAAAAATTGGTTCTTTACACAGGATTTTTTTTATCACTATCCAAATTTTCATAGGGTGATCTACACATGAATATGAACAACTTTCACTATGGGACCAACTCTGAAATCACGGAAAAAAATTTTGCTGTTTTTTACAAAATTCGATACATACTCGAACAAAATGTATGAATCAGCAGATTTTTTTTATATCATGAATATTAAAAAATCTGCTGATTCATACATTTTGGTCGAGTTTGGTAGAACAACCTAGATGAAAATTTGGGTTTTGATAAAAAAATTGCCATGTAGAAATGAAAAACAACTAATTATAACAACTTTTATTTTTAATAAAATAAAATCATTCATAACGTTAGCGGGGTTCTATTACGGATCCACTATCGGCTCCAAATTCTTTGTCAGAGCCTCTCAAAGGCATACCCCGGTTTCGGTGGGAATCTACCAACTCTGGAAGAATGTGTGTGTGATAAAAGTTGACAAGTTTTGGCTCCATTTTATTTTTCCAAAAGTCGTCATCTTTTTGGATGTATACAATTTCCATTTTTTCCTCTTCTCCTCCCCATATCCCGAAAATGCACCGCTGCTTACCCGTCACTCGTAGCTGCCCTTGAGCCTGATAGTACCAGTTACTATTTTTATTTATTGTAACTTCGGTATTCTTTTTCTTATACTTTTAGAATTTGGACCTTGTTTTGTTTGATAGCATTTTCTATTCCGTTTTTAAAAGCAGCTACTGGGCATTTGACCTCAACGATGGTATTTTCTCCAACGACTCCGTCCGGCGTGGCACCAATGTAAAGAAATTCTTTGTCCACAAAAAGTCCACAGTCCTTAATCTGTAAATTTTCTTGGCTGCTCAGTTGTTGAAGCGCAAATTTTTCATTTTTGATTCCATGTGCTATAGATGCGACGGATGAAATATTCGATTTGTACAAAATGTTATTCACCAGAGCAGCAAAACTTTTTTTTTCTCTTTATTATTACTCCAAAGTTGGAGGCCGTTATCATCAATCTTCTGATTTGCAACCATTCAGTGCTTTCACGTTGCTGTGTGGTTCGTTTTTGTATACCCTGGTCATTTACCAGTGTCTTCAGATTTGTGATAAAATTGTGCAATTGTGATGGAGTGACGGTTTTACTAATTTCTTGTGAGTTAGCTGGCAGCTCCGCAATGTCAGACTCAGTGCTGATACGACTTCTGTAAAAACATAATAAACCATATGTATAAAGCTATTGGGGTACATGGAACATTTTTAGAACATAATATTTATCTCTATTACAAAACGAAAGTTGTGTGCTTATACAATAAATACGAGTTACTATGTCAGTGTCAAATGTCAAAATTGGTATTTTTTTGGGATAATAAACATGTACATACCTATTCAAATTCATCAATTTCAGCTTCTTGAGCTGCAGTCTTGAATATATTTTTATTTTATTGCGTTTATTCACCTTTTTTGTGACTAAGTATCAGTGTTTACACTTCAATGTTCGCTTGAGTAGTAGGCGACAACGGGCGCAATAAAATTGTACACGGGTGCTCTCTAAGACGCGCTGCGGCCGACTGACAGGATGCGGGAGCGGAGGGATGTGCAATATCATTGCACGCTTTTTATAAATATTGCTTTCTAAAATTCTATTTGCTCTGTTACATTAAAATAAACCCATAATCCCCTAATGTCTTTAATGGTCAACGTGTAGACGAAATATTATTGAAATTGCTTTAATAACAATCGAATAAAACCGTTTTTTTCTCATAAACATGCTAATTTTGAGGAAACTTTGCGATTTTTTTGTATCGAGTCAAATTATATCAATCGTGTATTGGCTCTCATAATTTACTAAAAAAAATCTTCAATTTTAATAATCATGAAAAAAAATTACGCAAATTTGTAGTTTTTGATGACAAAAATTGATTTTGCGTGCAGCCGAAATGCGTCAAAACATCTTCTTTGGGACCCATTTCACCTTAACTGGACTTGCCTGTGGCTACCTTAATAAATTAAGGCCCTCCGCGTCCGCCTCCAGCCAGGGCTTAAAAACTTAAAACTAGAGCGACTACTCGCTAGAGCACCCCTGTGGGGTACTGACCTCGTCTAAAGGCATCGCTAGCAGAGGGCAGCAAGGTGCGAGGCGGCGAGCCTCCTTGCCGGAGTGCCGCCATGGGATCTGGAGGCAAAGGTCCTCGCCCACATGTGGGAGTGGCGCGAGGAGGCGAAATGCCGGGGCGAAACTCCGCTGCCGCGACAAATCGCGGCACGGCGGACAGAGCTCCGGTGTGATCTCATGGCGACATGGAGGGTACGATTGTCGCAATCCAGTGCTGGGCGCGCCACAGTTGCGGCGGTGGGTCCCCTCTTTGAGGAGTGGATAGAGAGGCACCACGGCGTCCTCACCTTCCGCCTGACGCAGGTTCTCACCGGGCATGGGTGCTTCGGTGGGTTCCTGTTCAGGATAAAGCGGGAGGATACGTCCGGGTGTTTCCATTGCGAGGATCGTCTGGAGGACACGGTGGAACATACGGTGGAGGTGTGCCCTGCCTGGGTGGAGCACCGCCGTGTCCTCGTGGAGGCGATCGGCGGCGGCGACCTCTCGCGTCCGGCCCTGGTGCGAGCCATGGTACGGGGCGAGAGGGAATGGGAAGCCGTCACCTCCTTCTGCGAAGCAGTAATGCTCGTGAAGGAGGAGGCAGGGCGCGTGAGGGAGTGGCAGTCTCTGCGCCCTCACGTCCCTAGCCGCCGCAGGAGGAGACGCCCCGGGCGTCGGGAGTCGATTGCGGACTCCCGGCCACCGTAGGCGCGAGCTTGCAGGTGGCGAGCAATGGGTGGCTCGCCGCCCGGTGGGGACCGGGCTCGGGTCGACGGCGCGTGGTGTTCCACGCGCGCCTCAGGGAGATGTCAGCGAAACTGAAGGGGTCTGCTCATGGGCGTACCCAGGGGGGGGCAGAGGGGGGCAGCTGCCCCCCCCTGGAGTTTGTGAACATCCCTACTAACTTTCTACTTTTGTCGATAAAAATTAAGAAAAATAACATAAAACAAACAACTATATTATTTGTAATACAATATACAACTTTTAAAAATCGTGCGATGCGCCCGATCTACCTACTCGCTAACAGCACTGCAAGCAAAAATAAGTTTTTTGTTTTTTGCCCCTGCCTTCCGAAATTAAAGTAACTAATTTTTCACTTTCTAGATTTTTTTGGAAGTTGGTTGTATTTTTGTTTTTGCAAAAACGTTTTTATCTACCCTGCAATAATTCGTAGGTATACCATTTTTGGCCTAGTCATTAGCAGTGACAGGAAGTATTACAATATCATCACGCTGAACAAAGTGGATTAAATACGTATATCGAAGCTAACGCAAAAACTATTGAAGCAAAGTCAATAACATTTTATGTGACCACCCCTGAAGAATCTATCCATTAAAATGATAGTTTAAAAAAACTATTATCAATTAAAAATACCTCAAAAAGCAACCCACGCTTTTTCCATTATTTTCTATTTTTTAGTTCGGTTTTCTACGGAAGCGTGTTTTTTAGTTTTTTTTTTTAAACTATTATATCAATGGATAGGTTCTTCAGGGCCCCATATAAATTTTATTGTCTTGAAAGAAACGTAGTTTTTAGTTTTTAGGGTTCCGTTGCCAAATGGCAAAAAACGGAACCCTTATAGATTCGTCATGTCTGTCTGTCTGTCTGTCTGTCCGTCCGTATGTCACAGCCACTTTTCTCCGAAACTATAAGAGCTACGCTGTTGAAACTTGGTAAGTAGATTTATTCTGTAAACCGCATCAAGATTTTTACATTAAAATAGAAAAAAACAATAAATTTTGGGGTTCCCCATACATAGAACTGAAACTCAATTTTTTTTTTTCATCAAACCCATACGTGTGTATCTATGAATAGGTCTTCAAAAATGGTATTGAGGTTTCTAATATCATTTTTTTCCAAACTGAATAGTTTGCGCGAGAGACACTTCCAAAGTGGTAAAATGTGTGCCCCCCCCCCCCCGTAACTTCTAAAATAAGAGAATGATAAAACTAAAAAAAATATATGATGTACAGACGCCACCAGGTCAAGCTACCCGAAACTGTCAATTTTTCCCAATGAATCTTGAACCTAACGCTCTAGAAATAAAGTCGAAAATCTATCAAAGACATCTGACAGATTGTAGTAGCTTGATGTGTTAGCGTCTGTACATTACCATGTAAACTACCACCGAAAATTGGTTTGAACGAGATCGAGTGAGTAGTTTTTTTTTAAAACGTCAGAAATCGTAAACCGCAATTTACCTTACATTCAATCAACTGAAATATAAAAATTAAAAAATATATATTTTTAAACCGAGAATACCTACAGGTTTGTACGGAACCCTCGGTGCGCGAGTCCGACTCGCACTTGGCCGGTTTTTTTAATACTATTATTTATTTTCTATTTTTAGGGTGTTTCGAATTTTGTCATGAATGACAGTGTAGTTTTCGAATTTTTTGACGTATTTCGGCGTAGTTTTTGATGATAGTTTTTTAGCTATCCTCGTAACCCCCCGCAAGGATAATGGCACAAATTTACAAAATTATTGTATTGTCACTGGTCCTTGATAAGTATGCAAATTTCGAGTTAATCCGACGTTTTAAAGGCGGTCAAAGTCATGTTCAAAGTTTCCGTTACATAGGCACATACTAACATACGTGTGAAGCTAATAAAAGCGTGTTCAAAAAAGTTTTTGTTTTGATCGGTCTACTAATAGCAGAGATATCGGTTAGAAAAAAAAATACAGGTCGCAGCCCGCAAGCCCGCGCCTACGGTGACCGGGAGTCCGCAATTGACTCCCGACGCCCGGGGTGTCTCCTGCGGCAGCTAGGGGCGTGAGGGCGCAGAGACTGCCTCTCCCTCATGCGCTCTGCCTCCGCTTTCACGAGCATTAGTGCTTCGCAGATTGAGGTGACGGTTTCCCATGCCCTCTCGCTCCGTACCATGGCCTGCACCAGGGCCGGATGCGAGATCGCTGATGCCAATCGCCTCCACGAGGACACGGTGGTGTACACCTCCACCGTGTCCTCCAGGCGATCCACGCAGTAATAATACCCGGGGGTTTCCTCCCGCTTTAGTCGCAACAGGAATCTCCCGAAACAGCCATGTCCAGTGAGAATCAGCATAAGGCAGAAGGTTAGGACGCCGTGGCGCCTCTCTAGCCACTCCTCAAAGAGGGGACTTACCGCTGCAATAGTGGCGTGCCCACGTCTAAAACGGTGGACATAATAAAATATGCAGAACATATACAAACCATAACCACTGCAGTTGCAGAACACAGGCGTTCCGCCTAAGAAAAGAGTGAAAATTTAATCAAATCAGCTGAAGAAATTGCTGCAGCTTTGAACCTTGAGCTGCATTGACCTAAGACAGCAACCCGCCAACAACAGAGGGCAATTCAATCAGCTGCCTACTGTAGCGAGCCTCTTAGCGATTATTTTCGTCGCTCGTTATGCGTGCCCTATTTGGATTCGTTATCATTTTCATTAGAGGCAAGATTCGGCGAAGACCATTCACCAGCGTTTACTCTTTCATTGTTGCATCCTGCTCAGACAATTAAAATTACAGATCCAAAATTTTAAAATTGTATGGAGGAAGTATCAAAATTTTATGTAATAGTAGGGAAAACATCTGAAGCCGCGCTATGATGTACTTTTTGGATGAATAAGCAGCAGCAGAACTTTGAAAGTATTGGAATAACAGAATTAATAACGGAGTAGCAGAATCCTATTATCTGAAGGTGAAGACAGCTCTAGAAATTTTACTGGAAATGCCTTAATCCACCACTACAATTGAAAGGGCATTCAGCACACTCAGATGCGTAAAAACGTAGCTTCGATCGACCATGCTCGAAATAGATTAAATGGGCTTTGATTGCTCAGTGTACATAGAAAATTTGGTTAATGCTATGGGCGATTCTTTCACGAAAGACGTCATCGTTTTGCTGAAGACCTCGAAAGTTACTTTTAAAATAGCTTTTAAATATTTAAAGAATGAAAAAAATACCTATTTTAATTTATGTTTATTTATTAGACTAACTGCATATAAAAAATCTGATTTGCCCCCCCCTGGCCCAAAACCTGGGTACGCCCATGGGTCTGCTGGGACCGATGCCTGCCGGGGTCGCGTGATTGTTCGAAAGAGATACCGTGACCCTGGCACATGGGCAATTGAAGGAGCACGGGTGGGTTTTGGTCAGTAAAAGTCTGACATGCCCTCCCGCTCCGCCCAGAGCGGAAGAAGTCATTTGATGATTTCCCATCCAAAAAAAAAAAAAAAAAGGGCAGCAAGGTACGGGCTGGGTCGGAATGAAGAGATAGGGACAGCGACACCCCGCCAAAAATTAAGATCGAAAACGGAGATCGAAGCCGACATTGATTTAAAGACTGTGATAAAGGTGGTTCTGAAGTGTAGTGCTTCAGTATTTTTTTTTAAATACATCGTTTAAAAAACACGTGTCTTTGAATCTGTATTTTAGTTTTTTACCACCGACTTCCGAAACTAAATTAATTTTTACCTTTCGTGTTATTTTTTAGTTGAGTACGTGTTCACTGCCAGACCAGAGCCCCGACCATAGGATTTCAATTATTATGTGGAAGCGTGATAATCGTGGGCCCTGGGTCAAGAAGTGGCTAGCGAAACTAGTCCGCCGTACGCGGAGCAGACAATCAAATCAAACACTTACAATACAACAAAAGAACTTACCTGTGGTAGACGAACACCTGCTCTGGTGCCTACCTGGAGTTATGTATGTAAGTGAGTATATATGTATTGTGGTGTGACGTTATGAGTATTTTCCAGGTTACAAGCCGCAACAATGAGGCTGGAGGCAATCACAGCATTCGGTTTCCAATAGCGTCACTTTGCTTAACCTTCAAACTATTTCAATGTCAAGAAACTAAACCCGTATTATTACACCAAATTGGGGTTATTTACAAACAAAGCAATTGGATCACGACTAATTGTCACAAACGGATCGATTTAAAAGGATTAATTTCAACAAACGCGTCGCGGGGTTCCAAAAGGCGACGGACCTTCCAAGCGCCAAAATCAAGAAGAAGTGTCAAGTGTCAAAATCAAACTGACAAGTCAGATGTCATTCTGTTACACGTTTAGAAACGTAGGCGCATAAAGTAACTAATCGAACAGGGCGCAACAGTACGCCTTCGGCATACCCCTATTACAAAAAAGTCTGATAAGATGTAATTGCCATATCAGAAAAACACTGTAAAGTGAACTCACATAAAGTTATGTGTTACTAAAACTTCCATATTACCCTGAACAAGTTACTGAACCTGTTTATGGAAGAAAATAAACAATAACCTGTTACGGATAAGTTAGGGAAGTTCAGATTCGTATTCCTTTGGGGAAATCCGTCGACAAAAATAAAACAACCGACATGTTTGAGGAAAAATGTTGTTTCAACTTTCAGTGGCGAGTTGCATTTCCATGATTTTTTTGCGAAGTGTTTTTTGTTTTTTTTTTTTTGAAAGCCATGGTAAATGACGTAGATTTTGGCTTGAGGATAGATAAATGAACTCTAAGAAATTAATTGGAATTGATTGGTTTAGCCAATTTTAATAGTTAATGACGGTTTATCTTGCAATTTAAAATTGTCATACTTTTGAAACAACAATTCTGTACATTCAATAATAGTAGTTACCTACAATTAGAGCAAAGGTGGCTCAGTGGTAACAACCGCGCCTTATAAGTCATAGGTTGGAACCTAGATAGGTAGGTTTTACTTACTACTCTCAAAACGGCGAAGAAAAACATCGTAAGAAAAACTGAATGTCCTAGACCCAATCATTCGAAAAGTCAGTCCGCCTTTGTACCTTTCTTTTTTGTATGCGAGAAGTTTAAATAAATAAATAAATTCGAAGACATGTGACATAAATGCAAACCCTGATTAAGCTCCGTATAATTTGTTACAAGTGTGGAAACTTCCTCGAAGGGGACTGTCCTTCAGTGTGACCAGATTCAGTATTTTAAATACTGAATGGCTCCTAAACGGCTGGACCGATTTGAATGATTTTTTTTTTGTATGCGTTTAGGTGGCACCCTAGATGGTATAGATTCACTATTGGACCCAGTAGGTGACGCTGCTATCGAGCTGCTAATACTGAATCTGGTCACACTGGTGTCCTTCCAACGGATAGAAAATTTCTAAAAATAATCTTAGACTATTATTCAAAATCAAAAGTCAATAAATCGAATCAGGAACTAAGAATCATCACTTTTTACACGCTTTATATTAGCTTCACTTGTATGCTTGTTTGTTTGTATTTTGTTTGTAACCGACTCCTTATAGCGCGATTTTGACCCACTTTAAACGACCAGGGGGGCGATTCCACTGATTTGCAAAGTTACACGTTCAATTGTGTTTTCACAACGGTTAGATTTCGATCGCAGGTCGGTAATGTCCTGTAAAGTCATTCTACTATTTGTTAAGCACAAGGGAAACTAAACTTACGCCGTATCGCAACCGAATCGTTACGGGAATATACGAGTGGGCTTCCTGTGTTACCAACATGCCAAATAGTATGTTTTATTGTTACCACAAAGAAAAAAGTTGAATCTAAAAATGTCACTAAACACGAATAAGTGGCAATAAAGGATTTTCTAATATAAAAAGATATCTTGACCATAATTATAGTTTTGTACTGATATTTTATTGTTACAAAAACACAACATTTTAACTTATTATTTAGCAAAAACTCAGAAGAACGTTTCGTTCTAAGTCCCTAACTAGCTAAAGCTGTGAAATTAAACCTTTCGGTTATGTTATAGACTCGAAGGGAACTTCTATTAATCGTATTTTACCTAAAAAATCATTTATTGAACCGTTTTTAACGATGTTATGATTTTTTTTAGTAAATATGTACCTAATTACAGTTCGCGGTAGTATCCAAATCTATTTTGATTTAAAAAAAAAAATACTATTGACGGTGCAGGTGTTTAATTCCGTTTTTAAGTCCGCTTACTCTCGCTTAAAGTGGTTTAAAAATCATCGTGAAACGGATTGAAGTTTTTGGTGGCTTGTCAGTTTAGCTAGTGATGTTGCTATTACTAGTATTCGTCAGGCACTGATTTTCTCAATTTAATTCAACTCGAATCGAGAGTAGGTACCTCCCTTTAGAGAGGTTTCTAGCAGCTTTGTTAGTTAAAAACGAGACATTAAATAATAACTTAAAAGAAAATAATCATAGCAAAATTCAAAATGTGGCATCCGATCGATATTGGGGCTACAATCGACTCTTGCTGTGCGGGGAGCATTTTCTCTTTCTCACATTCCACTGTCAATCTGATAAATAATGACGATACGATGACAAATTACACGTTATCAACTGACTAATACTTACAGAATAATGCAAAACATAATCACTCTTATTTATAACATCCCTGATTCAGTACATCACATTATTTTGACAGTTACACGACTTACACGATATTAGTAATATTGAATGATGAATTGATGTAGTTGAAGACTCCGTGATACTTATCTAAACAAGACTACATCGACTCACAACGCGTGAGAAAATAAATAAATAAAATGATTTCGAGCCTTTAGTAACTTGACTAACGAGTTAAACAAAATCGAATCGCATCACTATTTGACATAGCTGATTGACAAGTGTCAACTTGACCTAAAGTTCCAGTTACCAGGTCATAAAATTCCAAAAAAAAAAAAAACAAGTGTCAACTGTCAACTGACAGCAACACTATTTACTTTAGTTCAAGAGTTTTAATTGCTTTAGTTAATACTCATTCCTCTTAACATACATATATAAGCAGCTTATAATGTTCCCACTGCTGCGATACAGGCCTCCTCTCTGTGAGAGGGAGTAGTTAATCCGTTTCTTTCTAATTGCACGAAATTGATATTTGTTTTCATGTGTGTACTTGTAAGATTATAATGAAAATAGAATCTTCAAGATCGTACAGCATTTAATGCAAAATAATGTGCTGTTAACTGTTCAGTAAGATTTCAACACAATGTGTGAAGATGTTGCCCGAGACTGTTCCACATTTGAAATAACTTATGAATGTTTCCCTGTCTTCAGTAAAACCATTTAGATGCAGTTTGAGGAAAGTGTGTATTGATGATGCAAGAAAGAATTTAAACTGTTTATTCAATATGGAAATCTGGATACAGGAATATTTACATTCCATGGCAATCTGCAAAACAAACACATACTACTTATTCTTGTTGACTCAGAGGGGAAAAAACATTATTTTGCAGTAGGTACCAGCACACCGATGAGAAGAATAATAATATTAGTTAGCCACTTCTAACATAAATATATATTTTTTTCAGGAACATTACTTAGGTATACCCAAAAATCAATTTCTGACTTAAGAGTTGCTCGTGGTCGGTCAATTTTTTGGTAGACAGACATTCTGTTGACTGTTGTGCACTTATAATGTTGAGCATGCAATATTAATATATTATGTATTTCTATCTGGCACACGGTATCAACATGAGTGGTGAAATGACCCTACAATTTTGATGAAATACTAAGTATCTACTTCTCAAGTGGTCTGACGTTAAAATTGATATACTTATAGTAATAAAAATGCTAAGTTCCATTATTTGTTTTTGGATTTCATGAACCATTCCAATACTTTACTACTTTATTGCATTTCACAATGTATATGCTTAGGTGGTAAACATTGGATTTAGTTACAATTGTGGGACCCTGTCGGGCAAATCAAAAGAAATATAGTAGTAGGAGTAGGACTTATAATCTAACTTATTCTAAAATCAAAATAAATAAAAATCATGCTTTGGGTATTCTAACTGCATTTCAGGGATTTATCACTTAAATGTTTGCTAATACTGATATAACATTTACTTATTAATAGATTTTTTAATTTGTTAGTGAATAGATGGAGTTTATTTTCATTACTAATTGATCCGGGTAAATTATTGTATACATTTATTGACATTACCAGAGGGCTTGTTAAATGTTTTTTTAGATGGGATGTAGGTAGCTTTAGTTGTGTTTTGTATCAGATTCTATGTTTTTTTTTTATGTCTTCTTGTTTATTGTAAAATTCTTGATGTTTATGTGCAAAATTGCATATTTCAAGTATAGTGACAGAGTTAATATATTTAGCTTTATAAAGTGCGGTTTGCAACTATCTATCTGTTGTATATTTACTATGATATGGACAAATTTCTTTTGAACTGTAAACATTGTTGGTGCATCTGTACTGTTTCCCCACATTATTATGCCGTAACTAAGCCATGCATAGACATAGGCGTAATATGTTACAAGGGCAGTCTGTAAATTTGTGTTTTTTTTAACTACCAAATACCTGATATTCCATTATATCTATACTAATATTATAAAGCTGTAGAGTTGGTTTATTTGGTTGAACGCAGTAATCTCAGGAACGACTGGTCCGAATCGAACAATTCTTTTTGTATTGGTATTATTGGGTAGCCTATTTATTGAGGAAGGCTATAGGCTATATAACATTACGCTACAATCAAAAGGGGCGGAGCAGCAACAAAAAATGGACGACAACTGACAGGCAATAAGGGCGACGGGAAGGTTCAGAGGAGCAAAATTAGACGCTGATGAAGTTGTGGACAGTAGCTAGTTTATTACTAAAACAAAAGAAATTAAAAGTTTTGACACTGCATATACATTGCGGCTGGCCTATCAGTGTTTGGTACGAACCAGGTACATAAAAAGCCGGTGCAAGTTGCGGTCCAAGATTGAGTCAATAGAGTTTCACGTAGTAACACACTGTAACTATGTTACCTTTTCCGTCATCAATACCGTAAAAACGAATATTGAAGGGCATGTGTGGTCACTGATCTCGTCAATCAAAGCTCTTATGAGGTCTCTGGAGAATTGGTATGTCGTAACGCACTGACGATCCGTAAGGGCCAAAGCATTACTGCATACTCTTGACGCAAAATTTCTTCCTCTTACCTTTCCAACGTCACCCACATGGGCAAGTTCAACGAAATCTGTATAAACATTATATTTTTAGGAAAAAAAACTAAAGAATCCTAGATCGATGCGATAAAAGTTGCATTTTACTGACTTATGTTCAACCGCTAATTTTGACAGATGAACTGCCGAAATTCAGCTTTGATTCGATTTTAACAAGTGTCAAAATAATAGCAGAATGTGACTAAACGTCACGCTCATGTACGATTTTGTTAGCAGAATAGATTTTTACATTGTTCCGATCGATCGTTGGCGTCCACTAAAACGTAGCCGCAGTTGGATCGTTGTTCATTAGCAGAATGAGAAAACCCTTAAAAGTCGTGAAACAGTCGCGGTGCTATTGCGATTTTTGCACAAATTTGTTAGTAGAATCGGCCCCCAGATTTCATTCAAACTTTGTACACCTGTCTAAGACCGATGACAATACTATAATTTCATAAATTTGTGTCATTATCCTTGCCAGGGTTACCAGGACAGCAAAAAAAACTGTCTTCGAAAACTACGCCGACATACGTCACAAACTACGCTGACATACGTCTAAAAATTCCAAATATACCCTAAAAAAAATAGTTTATAAAACTAAAAAACACGCTTCCATAGAAAACCAAACTAAAAAGTAGAAAATAATGGAAAAAAGTGTGGGGTGCCTGATATCAATAAAAAAAATACCTTAAAAAGCACCCCACGCTTTTTTTTCAAATTATTTTCTACTTTTTAGTTTGGTTTTCTATGGAAGCGTGTTTTTTTTTAAACTATTATTTATTTTTTAGGGTGTTTCGAATTTTTTGAATGGCTAAATTACATAAGACAGTCCTCTAAAACGCCCGCCCTTCATTTATTTCTAGTACTTCATCTAGGACGAAGTAGTACAACAAACTCCCCAGCTGCACAGCTATCTGTTAAGTTAGAAGAGCTTGATTCTAGGTACAATCTACGTACTGTAGGTAGATAATTTGAATATTCAAGCCAGAAAGTCTTCAGACACAGAGTTGAAACCTCTGTTCGGGTCCCGTAGGTGTTGCAAGAAACTAAAAAGATACTCTTGTTATGTCAAAAATGGATTAAGTAAGAAATTATCATGCTTTCTATCAGTGCTTATAGAAGCGGTATGGTAACCCGAAATTGAAATTTTCTTCCATTTTTTGCAATCTCTTATTGCGACCGATTTAATCCTTTTGAATGACTATCTATGTTGTTATTAAGCCGAAGAGTTTGTTTGGTTGATCGTAGTAATCTCAGGAACTACTGATCCGAATTGAAAAAATATTTTTGTGTTGGGTAGCCTGTTTATTGAGGAAGGCTATAAGGCTATATAAAATCACGCTACAATCAAAACGAGTGGAGCAGAAACGAAACATGAACGAAAACTAGCAGGCAATTTGGTTCGACGGGAAGGGTCAGGGGAGCAAAAATTTGACGCCGACGAAATCGCGGGCAGAAGCTAGTTTCATGATAAAGTCATTCAATGGGATAACATGAAGTATAGATAGGGTTGTATTGATGATTTTAATTACCTACTATAATTCTACAAATGTTGTGTCCGTGCTGAGAAGTGAGAAGTGGTAGCTCAGTGGCTAGTGGCGTGGGTTCGACCCCAGGCAGGCGCTTCACTTTGTGTAAATCATTTCATAACCACTGCTCTCAAAACGGTGAAAGAAAACGTCGTGAGGAAACCGGCATGTCCTAGAATAAAAAAATCGAAGACATGTGATATCTACCAACCCGCACTGAGCCCGCTTGGTAGATTACGGCCCACTCTCTGTCACCGACAGGTGGCCTGTGTCTCAGTAGTGGGAACAGTATTGGCTGATTATGAAATGTTGTGGTGATGAGGTAGTGCTGATATTTTTGATTAAATCCATATATTATTACGTGAAGCGAAAACTTTGGAGCCCTTTTTACGAAAATTGGGCGGACGGAGGAGTTTGAAATTTCGCACACTTATAGTTTATACAAAGAAGAAGTGACGAATGCTAATATTTTTTTTTTAATTATGCGTTAAAATACATTATTTTCAATAAATAACACGTTACACACACTACTGTTCATTACCGTGTATCTAATACACACATGCATAGATATTCTTTTGTTTATGATCCAAATCTGTCTTTATTATGTTGTGCAGTGTTACCAACACCCAGAAATATTTACCCCTAAAGCTTAAGTTAAAAACCCCTAAAATTGACACAATTACTAAAAAAATCCGCTAAAAAATCATAATGAAAATAACCAACGAATGTTCAGTAATCATAGACCGGCACACAGTAGTAATATTTGTCTATATTTATTACGCGACATTTGTTAATCATTCACTCTGCATTCTTAGTATCGAGGAACCGTACTAGAAGTCGCTAATACTTTTATTGTAATCAAAAACACAATGAGAAATGTAAGATGGCAAAAAATCCCTAAGAATACCCCTAAAAATGGAACGCCCCTAAAAAATCTCAATCCTCTTATTTACCCCCTAAATTTGGGAAATCCCCTAAGTTGGTAAGCCTGATTTTGTGTCTATAGTCTTACTGAATGTCAAGTATAACCCTAAGTAATAAATTAATTTTATAGATATATATAACCTATTTCATTTTTAAAATCTATGATTATATTGAAAATATTTTTGTCTTTAATATTTTTTGTATTAGCGACGATTGGAATTTAGTTTAGATTTATAAGAAATATTTTTTGTGGTTTTATCGGGAGTGTCAAGTATGGCATTAGTAAGTTTCCCATACAAAACTTAGTGTCGTGTGCAAACTGTAGAGGTTATATGCCTCACGATTGTACAGGCTGGTCATAGATTGTACAGGCTGGTTATAATTATGACATTTTGAACTATCATAATTAATTAAAAATAATAGGGAAAATTCTATAAAAACAGAGCTTTCTGTGATAATTCATTCCATGTCCAGCAGTTAAGAAGTATTAAGAAAATAAAGAAAAGAGTCCTGAAGAATAAATAAATAATAATAATATTCCACAACTATCACACAACGCCATCTAGTCCCAAGCTAAGCAGAGCTTGTGTAATGGGTACTAGACAACTGATAAACATACTTATATATTTCTAAATACATACATATTATAGATAAATTACACCCAGACACAGAACAAATGATCGTGCTCATCACACAAACATTTGTCCTGGGTGGGAATCGAACCCACGACCTCCGGCATAGCAGTCAGGGTCACTAACCACTAGACCAACAGGCCTGTCCAAAGAAGAAGAAGTATTCTTTACTCATTACACCTACGTCCTGGTCCTGGCCATCACCATCCCCCCAGCGAATGCTCTCCACGGTAGTACAGAGTCAACAATTTGTCTATAGTGTTACTGAATGTCAAATATAACCATATTATTTTTTTATATTTATTATTATATATATTTTTTTTTTTTTCATTTAATAATGTATTTCTATTCAAATGAAGTACGGTCGAATTTCGACCAATGGGCGATCACTAGTAAAAATAAATAGGAAATATTTCAAGTAATTTAATAAAGATACTATTTCTGAAACTAAAGTACAACTTGAAATTCAAAGCGTTTTGGCGTTTAGCAGATTTTATCTAAATCGAGCGAAATTTTACTATTAATCCTTTGCAATAGAGTTCAAAATCGTAAGTTTGGTCGAATTAAAGCTATAAAGTAAATAACGATAAATAAGATCGATTTCGTCGGTCCTTTGTTGAAGGACTTTGTAATCTTTAGTGAGGTCTCCTTGAATGTTGCGAAACAAGTCCTAAACTTGGTGGGATTTTGGTTAAAAATAATGAGAGATAATTTACATTCTTTGAAAATTATGCTAATTTTTTAATCTTAAGCCTGCTAGTACGGTCCTGTCAGGGTCGCGAGATTCGTTCGAAAGAGTTACCGTGACCCTGGCATATGGGCAACTGAAGGAACACGGGTGGGTTTTAGTCAGTAAAAGTCTGACACACCCTCCTGCTCTGCCCAGAGCGGGAGAAGTCATTTGAGGATTACCCATCCAAAAAAAAAAGCCTGCTAGTATTGCAAAACACTAAAATTACGACCTACAACTCAGCCACGACTTACGAGTTGCAGGTCACAAAGTTGCAGGTTCGAACTCTGTCAAGCGCTTAACTTTGTGTGAATTATTTCATCACCACTGCTCACAAAATGGTGAAAGCAAACATCGCGAGAAAATTTATTACGTAATCTTCAAGACCTTTGGTCCCAACAAGACGGCACTACGTGTAATTCAGTCCGGGAAATCGTGGCTTGGTTGCGAAAACAGTTCGGTGCACATTTAATTTTTTCGCTTAAGACCATTGAATTGGTCGCGTAGTTCGTGTGATATCTAGATTCTAGACTTATTCCTTTTTTGCTATGTAAAATCTAAACTACACATGGATGAACCGGGTACGATTAAGGAATTGGAAGCTAGCATTCCTCGTGTTATTCCCCGAATGCCACTCCAAAGCTAGTAATCTTCTTAGATAATTGGAACTTCAGAATGTCCCATGTTTCCCGCTGTTGCCGCTTACATTTGAAAGAAATAATCTGAAAATAGTAAATGTAAGGAATGGTTCTTTTGTATCATAATAAAGTTAAGCAGAAAAAAATAATTTGTGATTAATTACTTTTGAAAAAAATACGTTTAAACAAATCACACATTGCAATGAAGATGGTACCAAACATTTTTTTTTATTTCATGTATTAAAGGAGTTAAATGGAATACGACGAGTATCATCCAAACATTAATGCTTATATCGCTTGTAAGAAACTCAGACAACAGCAAAAGAACACATTCACAAGCACAAACAACCAACAATCTACAATATGCATGTCTGTCCCAACTTTTCAATAGAGTCCATAATTCATAGGCTATAATTCTATTTGTCCCACATTAGTCCCGTGAATAGGGAATGCGTCCGTCATATGGCGAGCCGGGACCATGGGCTCTTTTGTGAGGAACACAATGACATGGAAGTCGAGTTGGACAGTAGAACAGGGTCACATTGAAGTCGAGATATAATTTCCGAGTTAGACAAAGTGAGGTTCTGTGTTGCATTGCGTTGTGTTTTAGACAGGTCAAGTGTTAAACTTATTGTATGAATAAGTAAATAAAACCATTTGATTTCAGACAACTAAAATTCATTGATTGTTAGTAACAGGTTTGCCTGCTCGTGTGGTGTTGGACGTAAATAATAGAATCACCCCATTTCTTCCTGTGGTTGTCGTATAAGGCGACTAAAGTGCTTACTAGATAATGAGCAGCGTTCTCTATGCATTTTACCACCATACTGCGATCGCTAACCCGCCTGCCAAGCGTGGCGATTATGACAAAACCTGTCAAATTGGGGAAGGCCTGTTGCCAGCAGTGAACGTGTTAAGGCTTATTCAGACCCGGCGCGACGCGACAGCGCGACGCGATTCTTGTAGAACAATTTCCATGAAGTTCACATAAAATTGTTCTACGAGTGTCGCGTCGCGCTGCCGCGTCGCGCCGGTTTGTAGGAGGCTTTACGGCAGAAATGATAATGATGTACATGTACACATGTACATGTAAATAAAACTAAAGACGAATTAATGAGAAGACCAAAAACTAGACACACCGTTAAATAGGATATAGTGTAATAAGTAGTCAATTAGGGTTTAAATTAATTATTATTTTTCATAACCGATGTAATTTTGTGTGCAGTTTTAACGATATTAGAGTGCAGACGTCATGGCACTCACGGTGCAAATGTGCAATAATTTCACGGAGGTGTTTAAATTGCGTAGTACTCGCAACCGGAGTGTGTGTATGACCAATTTTAAGAACCTAAACGAGGCAAAATAAGTGTTTAGAGATCGTAGCAGGTGGTGTTCCGTGGTTTTTGCCTACCCCCATGGGCAAAAGGCGTAAGTCTATGTATGTGTTTAAATTACTTCCACTTGTTCTCTGTCTAACCTATTGGGAAATACAGGCGTTATTTTATGTTATGTTTAAATCACTACCTTTTGCCAGCGGCGTCGCCCACGTATTATACATATAAACCTTTCTCTTGAATCACTCTGTCTATTTATGAAAACCGCATTAAAATCCGTTACGTAGTTTAAAAGATCTAAGCTTGCAAACTGCGACTTTGTTTTATACTAAGTAAAAAGATGTATTGTGAACAATTATTTTATGAGATTTTTATGACTGTTTGATATCGAAACGTTAAAAAGATGGCCCTTCATTTTAGCCTGCCTTGTTGCGTATTCATTTGAGTCAAAACACCGTGTATTTTTCCAAGGACCCTATAATTTGAATACCTTTTAAATACACTCATTAAACGTTTCACGTAGACCCTTACAATTTCATTGAATCATAAAGTAAGACGTAATAACTTAACACAATGCCAACTGCGCAACATTACCCATTCAGTCAGCCCCCTTTTAACCTACAGAGGCCATCACAAAAGAGGTTATGAACAAATAGGTTCACACCTGCGCGGGCAAATAAAACGTTCGGAACGATTCAGACGCCATTAAAGTAGGGAAGTACG
Organism: Aporophyla lueneburgensis; assembly: GCA_932294355.1. Taxonomy (NCBI): domain Eukaryota; kingdom Metazoa; phylum Arthropoda; class Insecta; order Lepidoptera; family Noctuidae; genus Aporophyla; species Aporophyla lueneburgensis. The sequence continues at coordinate 5,812,502 of OW028737.1, forward strand.
TGTTTAATATGGCGGTAACCCATCTTACGACGAATAAAAGACATCCGGGTACGTCTTGATCAATGAATGAAATACTCGTTATGTTGAAGAATTGAATTCAATTAAAGATACTTTGCTTCGACAACGTGGGGAATATTTAGAGAACTGTTTGTTTGTAGTCAATAAGGTTACAATTTGCGAATCACTTAGGTACCTAACTACACTATCATGTTCATCGAAGAGCAACTCTACTCCACTTTTTGGATTGGTTGCTAAAGAAGATACTACTTGGCTCTTAAGAAGACAACTTAAATAGACCTAAGATTTTTTTTTTCAACCAGCACCCCGTTATCTGATCCCAAACTAGGCAGAGCCTGTACTATGGTAACCAGACAACTGATAAACATACTTATATATTTCTGAATACATACAAATTATAGATAAATTACATCCAGACACAGAACAAATGATTGTGCTCATCACACAAACATTTGTCCTGGGTGGGAATCGAGCCCACGACCTCAGTTTTAGCAGTCAGGGTCACTAACCACTAGACTAAAAGGCCACGCTTCACGTAGAATTGCTTACTTCATCATCATCATAATTTCAGCCAAGAGACGTTCACTGCTGGCCTTAGGCCACCCCCAATTTGGGGGGATTTGCCATAATCGCCACGCTTGGTAGGTGGATTGGCGGTTGCAGTATGGGGGTAAAAAGCAGAGAGAACGCGGCTGCCCATTCTCTAGTAAGTCCATTAGTCACCTCTTACGACACACCCAGGGAGACATGAGAATGAATTGCATACTTAAAAAACTTAAGGCCACAAGGGTGGCAACGATAATGTCGAGAGTTAGGCCACTCTCGTCGTTATCTTTACCACACTAGTTCTTCAGAACCTGAAATGAATTTCTGTTCATTTCTTAAGTTAAGGAGGATTTTATGCTAGGCCGGGTTCATACTGAGTGGGGTTCACATTCACGTTTCATAGCATACAATCACGCCTTTTTGTCCCAACGGGTTAGCAGAGTTGCATCTATTACACACCTACATATCGCCAGTTATGATTAAGTCCCATGTTATATGAGGCGAGCCTATTTGCATCAAGCGGGCACCAATTCAGATTCCGGGCTGCTACTCAAAAAGTTCCTGATAAAAAACCCAATTAAACTTTGCACGACATGCGAATCGATCCCGGCACCTCAGAAGAATGGAGAGTTCAGAAGTCGTAAACCCTTAGATATATCTTATAAACCACTATTCATACGTCACTCTCACTAGAAAATGAGAGCCAAATTTACGCTCGCATTTGTTTTCCACTTTCCTTTTCAGACAGAATAGCTGTTTTCGAGGCCCCAGCAATAATTCTTGTGATGACATGCGCAAGCCTTGTCCTCCAAAGTTTGGAACATAACATCTTCGTAACAGATGTTTGCTATATAGCTACATCTGATTGTTTGTTGGCACTTTGTTTTACGTGTTTTAAGCTTTTACAATTATCTCAAAACAGCTGTTTTCGCGAAAAAGTGATTAGAAACTGGTAAGATTTTTCTTTTATTGAACTAACGCTGAAAAATACTTTATTAAACTTAAGCTTGGAAGTGCTTATGGCTAAGTAATACCAGCCGCACGGACCGATTGATCAGGTTAAGCTACGCTTGCCGCGGTTGGTTCGTGGATGGGTGTCCACCTTTACATACCAAGACTCTTCCGTGCCTCGGAAAGCACGTTAAGCCGTTGGTTCCGGCTGTCATTTGTGGATCTTTGACAGTCGTTACGAGTCGTCAGAAACCCGATAGCCTTTTTGTTTGGATGGGAAATCATCAAAGGACTTCTTCCGCTCTGGGCGGAGCGGGAGGGCATGTCAGACTTTTACTGACTAAAACCCACACGTGTTCCTTCAGTTGCCCATGTGCCTGGGTCACGGTATCTCTTTCGAAAAATCTCGCGACCCTGGCAGGAACCTGAAAGCCTGACAACCAGTCTTACCAAGGGGTATTTTATTACCCAAAAAAAAAGCAGTTGGGAAAAGGCGAGGTAGATGATGTTATACTTAAACAATTAACGTATCGTAACTGATATAAGAACAAGCTTTTTATATGCATCAAGTGATTTAAAAAATGTTTAATTTCGAAAATTATATTAATTGAAAAATATTTTTGTTTGTTGCTGTGGAATCTGTACCACCTATACATGTTTTTCTTATAATATTTCGTGTATGATACAAGTTTAATATACAGAACTGAAATTATAAAGTGATTTCTATAATGATATATTTACAGATAGAAAATAATGTATGAAACATTCTTCCTTTTTAGGGTTCCGTTGCCAAATGGCAAAAAACGGAACCATAAGGGTTCCGTTTTTTGCCATTTGGCAACGGATTCGAGATTCGTCATGTCTGTCTGTCTGTCTGTCTGTCCGTCCGTATGTCACAGCCACTTTTCTCCGAAACTATAAGAGCTACGCTGTTGAAACTTGGTAAGTAGATTTATTCTGTAAACCGCATCAAGATTTTTACATTAAAATAGAAAAAAACAATAAATTTTGGGGTTCCCCATACATAGAACTGAAACTCAATTTTTTTTTTTCATCAAACCCATACGTGTGTATCTATGAATAGGTCTTCAAAAATGGTATTGAGGTTTCTAATATCATTTTTTTTTAAACTGAATAGTTTGCGCGAGAGACGCTTCCAAAGTGGTAAAATGTGTGTCCCCCCCCCCCGTAACTTCTAAAATAATAGAATGATAAAACTTAAAAAAATATATGATGTAAATTACCATATAAACTACCACCGAAAATTGGTTTGAACGAGATCGAGCAAGTAGTTTTTTTTAAAACGTCATAAATCGTAAACCGCAATTTACCGTTCATTCATAGCTGAAATATAAAAATAAAAAAAAAACATTTATTTTCATAACCATAAACCTTATGCAAAAACCGAGAATACCTACAGGTTTGTACGGAACCCTCGGTGCGCGAGTCCGACTCGCACTTGGCCGGTTTTTTATTACAATGTAACAGTAGCCATGTCGAAATAACTAACTTACATCATCGAAAATATCTATTGTATTGGTAAGGCTAACTTATAACACACCAACAAATGTGGCAAAGCAATATAGGAATATTGGTTGATATGTTCTGGCAATGTTCGAAGGACAAGTTGAAGTATTGTAGTTCCAATTTTATTTCTTTTTATAGATTTTGTTCACAATTAAGGCCTCCAAGTACCCTGCCAGGGTAGTAAGATTTGTTCGAAAGAGATACTGTGACCCTGGCATATAGGCAACTGAAGGAACACGGGTGGGTTTTAGTCAGTAAAAGGCTGACACGCCCTTTCGCTCCGCCCAGAGCGGGAGACATCATTTGATGATTACCCACGCACAAAAAAAATAATAAATAAGGTTTTGTGTCTGGTAGGCGACTGCCCCATTGATATTGGGACGTTGTAAGTATGTTTTAGTTGCGCAGTAAACTCTATCTGCGCGATGCAGGATTTTGTATGACGTCATCCTTACTCTGATGCGTAGCTCGCGTGCGTTGTGGACATACCAGTACACTATAATAGAGTTCTTTATAGCATTACTTAGTTCTAACAATTTTAAATACTACAAGCCGTGGCCCCCGTGGGATTTCTCATCGACGAAAATTGTTATTTGAGAGGGATGAATAAAAAAAACTCTTACTCAGTGCTCCTCTACCTCAAAATTTCTGGCTTCTCGACAAGACACCGCACAACCCGAAGACTTGGGATATTCGAGTTGTGCGTTGTCTATGAGTGAGTCACTGAATTAAAGATTTTTTCTTGTCTTGTTGTGCAGGCGCAGCAGACAAGGAAGCCGACGAGGACGAGGGGACAACAGGAGCCGCGCCGCCACCCGATGATAACGAAGCTGAACAAGAACAATCCAGGCACATCCTACCGCTCACCAACCATCAGCCAGTCGTGTGAGTAAAAATTTACAGTAGGCAGATAAGCGAGGACAAAATAAGAACCTGCTGGGATCTATAGTTTCAGCAATAAAGACTCCTACAAACTGGCACGACGCGACGGTGTACGCGTCGGCGTGACGGGACTTCGCTAGGACAATTACCACGAAGTTTTTAGAAACTATTCCATCAGAGTTGAATCATGCCGACACGTCGCGCCTGCCTTCGGGAGCCTTAAACTGCATTCATTATTATTTCAAAACGGTTATAAAAAGAGGTCACAAAGATATATTTTCTCACTGAACCATACATAAGCGTAGCAATCAGGTCATCTTCGAAGCGTCTTCAGGCACCAACTACTACTATTCGAGCTTATTAAGGTCATCACTCGATATCACAGCACCGCTCTGACACAGAAAATATTTTGTCCTTCAAGACAGGATTTTAGAGTAGGTTCGTTTTACGATGACAATACAGAATAGAAACCAAAATAGCTGGCGAAATATGGCTGTACTATAGATACAACTCTGCGCAACCCTTTGAGAACAGAAGGCGTGATCAATGGCATTCGTGGCATTTATAAACGGGTGGTAAAATGAACTAAATTTTTGTTGCAGTGAGGTGTCAGCCAGTCAGCAGGATTTCTTCAAGATGCTGGATGAGAAAATCGAAAATGTAACTTATACTTATTCCACATAAATAATATTTCATTTAGCTGTCGAGATGTTAAAACCTACCTTATTTCCTTACAGGGCAGGGACTACGATTCATCTAGCGAAACAGAAATCCGAATAGAACACGAGCGGCGAAAGATATTAATAGATCAATGGCGGTCAACGTCAATATCCACACATTCCTCACCGATGCAGCCGAGTCCACCCACTCCGGCCAGGAGACGGGTCCCGCGGCCGATACCAGCTCCTCCAGAGCGGCAGAACAGCCCAGGATCAGGTAGACGGTGCTACAGACAACATATTCCCGATGGCATGTCACCACCACCTCCGAGAAGAACCCATAGCGCGCAGTCCCACCATGCACCTGATGTACGGCAAATCAACGGAGACAACTGGCATGATCCCACAAAATCACCTGTCAAGAGACCACAAAGCGCCGGCGCAAACTGGAAGAACAATCCAAAAGTAGCACCCTACAATCAAAAACCAAGAAAAAACGAAGCGAACGAATATAGAGGAAACCACAATAACCCGGAAGGCCAAGGGCCTGGCCAAGATATGTCGCAGATTACATTTAACCCTACATTCCAAACACACAGTCCAGCTCACTCGACTAAATCTCAGCAGCCGTACATAGCTCAGATAATAAGTTACCCGATGTCTCAGCAAGTAACACCGCCATCACCACCAAAGTATATCGCACCTCCAGAAGAATACCAGGATCCTCAGAACAACGTCGTAGACAATGGCAAAACTAACACACAGAGACAGTCGCCAGTTACCCAAATAAGCAATCAGCCACATATCTACTACATACACGGCAACTCCACGACGGCAATGGCCCAGGACATCGCCCAGCAGAGACAGCAGACCGCCATGCACCTGCAGCAGTACGTCGCCATGAAACAGGCTCAGCAGCAAATGTTTACATATCTACAGAGAAGTCCTCACACAGTGTTCCCGAATATAGATTACTCGCAGACTCCCCCTCCGAATACAATGTATGAGGGACAAGAATTTGTTGGTCAGTATCCACATCCTGCGATGAGACCGCACAGCGCGCCTACTCCTGTAGGTGTCGTGAGGCCCATGCCGGTCGCTCCCGGCTTCAGCCCCATGGCAGATGGGACCCACATGGTACAAATGCCAATTTGGACGCACATGCCTCCTGTGGTCTCCACCATGGGCCCGTGGGTCCAGGGCCAAGCGCCGGCAGAGATGCAGTACTACTCGCAGGCGCAATTCATGCCGATGTACCGGCCAAACTCGGCGGGGTCCGCCGGCACCCTGACGAGATACCACAAGAAGGAGCCGAGTGATAGTGAAGTTAAGAATAATGTGTGCCAAAGCATAAATCTAGTCAGGCAGAAGCCGATAGGTCAGATTGTGTCCCTCCCTGGTCAGGAGCTGACGGTGTGTAACAACGTGAGTGACAGTCCGAGTCCCGCGTCCGTCAGTACGGACAGCGGTGTGTCTCCGGGGAACAGTGTGCCTAGCTCGAAAAACTCAGTCTTCAGCACGCCTCCCTCGAGCACCAGTGACACTTTCAGTTTAGATAATAAGAGCAAAAAGAATAAAACTGTACAACCACCAAGATCTCTGAAAAATTCAAAAAGTCTAGATTCTTAGTGAAAACGTTTGTAATTATGTAGATTTTCTAAGTGTATGTAGATTAGTTGTATGGCTATGTAAAGTATTGATAATTAGATTCCAAAGTGCTTATTATTAAGGTGCAACTCGAGTTATTTCCTGCTTTAGAACTAAAATCAGGCGAATAAATGCAGTTTACTTATGATTCCGGGGTGATTTACCCGGTAAAAAAATTATTAAAAGTTACATCACATGTACAGAACTAAAAATACCAATCACTATAAAAATGAAATACTCAATTGATTCAGACAATATTGGCCTTATCAGACGCCTCGAGTTGATCGTTCAAGTAAAATGTAACTCGAGTTGCAAAAGTAAATTATTGTATTTATTGTGACTCTAATGGAAACATTTTTTTAAGATCGATGTTAATATTATCAAAGTAGATAATGATAACGTAAAAGATGTCTGCTTACCTTCATGCACGATTATGTCAGAAGGCCCAGTATAACTTGACACGCGGTGGTAAAGAAAACTAAGTATAAATTTTCAATTTGACAGATTATAAACAGCGTCACTATAAACTGTCAAAATATATTTAGCACTCTGTATGTGATTATTCTCTGTCGCTCACAAAAACGGACATAACCAAACTTAAAAAAAAAGTTGTATGTATTTATAAATGAGGTTTGTTTAAAAACAAAGATATACTGAATAATTAGACTAGTCATTTTATTTCTGTTACAACGTACAATACCTTTTTATATATGCAACGCTTTTAACTACGACGATTCTCGGCATAAACTCTAATTTTATCAAACTCTAATTTCCCTCGACGAGAAAAATTGAGTCAAGCATTTTAATCTGTATTAAGTAAGCACGTTTTATTTCTTTTTGAAATAATTTAATTTATATATTAAAGGTAAGTAAGTCAATTTCGTATTTTCGTTCATTCGTAAGTCGAACACTCTACGAATTTATGAAAATACAAAATAACTCTTTACCTCCTTGTTTTTGTTTAAATATAAGCACTTATTTACATCAGTCATTAATCATGTACAAAAACTTCTAATTTATTTATTTTAGCATAATATTTTCTTTTGTAACTTACAACTTTAATTTATACTTGTAAATGAGCTATTATATTTTATTTTTACATTTCCAATACGGGTATGAATTTATTTAAATGAAACCTAAACGAATCTTTACGAATCTAAATGTATGTTTAGATAAAGACATGTAAATGGTACATTTAAGTGCCGAAATGCATTTTAAATAATCCAATAATAACGGTAACGAACGTATCATTTGTTTTATTTAACCCTTCAGCCTCAAAAATTACAGGCACTCAAATTTACAGGCACTTTATAATATTGTCAATAGAACCCTTGACTACTTTTTAATATTTTCAACGAGGTGGTCAACCAGAAACTTGAAGCTAACTGCTTATTCCAAAGCGTAGTAGGTACCTATGGAAAGGAATGGCCAGAAAAACTGTGGGTAAGTATCAAGTCGGCCCATTTTTGCTCTCAGGGTAGGTAGGTACTGTGGGAACCTTAGGGCTCCTTGTATTATTTCCAATGTTGTGGGAAGAAGCAGAATAAATACACGAATCACATCAAAGTTATTACGTTTATTTCACGCCGTTATATTTACGCGGCTGACATAATACTCCCCCTCTTTTCGAAACAAAAACCTCTATTATTCTAAAACGCTCGAATGTTAGAATGCAACGAGAGTTATCGGTTGCGATTTTGCAGACAATTTTTACCGTACCTACCCCATGAGCACAAATTGGCTGAATGCTGGAAAGACATATTTACGAGTAATACGAATTTTTTTTCGAGAGTTAGATCTATTGTTACATCATGACGCAGGTGGTCAGATTCGCAACCTTAGTCTCAATTATTTGGCAATCTTCTAAATATGAAATACCTAGTGTATATCTCGTTATTCATACCTACTAATTGTACGGTGTAGGTTTAACCCAAGACAGACACTCCACACTTTTATTTACACAAAGTATTTTGTGTAAATTTATCACCACTGCTCTCAAAAGCAAACATCGCCATCGTGAGGAAACCGGCATGTCTTGGAATCAAAAATTAGAGTAGGTAAGTTTGACATTTACCAATCCTCCCTCATACAGAGAGCAGGCTTTTGTCCCAGCAGTGGGTCATTTAGTCACATTATAGTCTGATCATGCATGTTATCATCATACAATATTCGCGAAGGTCGGTTGTTAAAGACAACGGAACAAAACCTCTATAGTATGTACCTACGCCGTTAAGCTAGGAGTTAACTGTTGGTAGATTAAAATACCATTAAGAGGTAGGTATATGTAGATAAGTATAAATGAAATGTACCTAATATATTATATAATATTGTCAGATTACCCCGACCGTCCCATAAACCAGATGGCAGCCGCATGAAACACCAACAAATCCCTACGTATCAGAATAAAGAATAAAGAACTCCTGATTTCATGAATTACTAACACGATGGCCGTTATTTCAAGCAAAACAGACCCACGGACCCACGAACCGCAAAAAGGTTCAAATAAATTATTATAAAAACGACGAAAACGTGTTTACGAAAATATTATTGAGGTTATTCATTGCCTTTTCTTTGTAGCTGTTTTCTCGAGTATTATGCTTCGCCAGACACCATTTCAAAACTTTCTTATTTCTTACTTTTGAAACAAGAGGCAATAGGTTCTTGTAATGCACATGGTTATCCTAATAATCTTCTAATTAGCAGTTCATATTTTACCTATAGAATGTAGTTGTAGCAAAGAGATATTGAGCAATTATGGCTCATTGTTACGGCCCCGACTGAGCAGTGACAGCTCATCGGTATTGGCCCCGACTGAGCAGTGACAGCGTATTGTTATCGGCCCCGACTGAGCAGTGACAGCGTATTGTTATCGGCCCCGACTGAGCAGTGACAGCTCATTGGTTTCGGCCCCGACTGAGCAGTGACAGCTCATCGGTATTGGCCCCGACTGATCAGTGACAGCTCATTGGTATCGTCCCCGACTGAGCAGTGACAGCGTATTGTTATCGGCCCCGACTGAGCAGTGACAGCTGATTGGTATCGGCCCCGACTGAGCAGTGACAGCTCATCGGTATTGGCCCCGACTGAGCAGTGACAGCTCATTGGTATCGGCCCCGACTGAGCAGTGACAGCTCATCGGTATTGGCCCCGACTGAGCAGTGACAGCTCATTGGTATAGGCCCAGACTGAGCAGTGACAGCTCATTGGTATCGGCCCCGACTGAGCAGTGACAGCTCATTGGTATCGGCCCCGACTGAGCAGTGACAGCGTATTGTTATCGGCCCCGACTGAGCAGTGACAGCTCATTGGTATCGGCCCCGACTGAGCAGTGACAGCTCATTGGTATTGGCCCCGACTGAGCAGTGACAGCTCATTGGTATCGGCCCCGACTGCGCAATGACAGCTCATTGGTATCGGCCCCGACTTATAGTGTTCATCCTATACTTACACTTTAATTCATGATTACTAATACCTATTTATCATCCTTTTTATTTGTTGCTATGTTTACACTATTCATGCTTTACTTATCTTTATTTGTTTATATGTCTACACTCAGCAAATCGATCTAAATACGATTTATTAACTTAAAAATAGCTGAAATAAATATTAACTCAAATTTTCATGTTGTGACAAGCCAAATTGTCAACTGTCAGTTACTGTTCTGCTTAGTCTATGAATGGCTACTTTTTGGTTTATATAATTTTAAATTATTTTTATCAATATGTCTAGCTATTTGATTTTATTAATTATTACGATTGTTTACTAAATAACTTAACTTAAAATTATATTTATAAAATTCTTTACGCATTCATGTGGCCAGCTACACGCACTCATGTGGCCAGCTACACGCACTCATGGATATGTCCTGGCCGACTACACTTGTTAGATGAGATGATGGCTAAACTAATATTTTGAAAAATGTTTGGAAAGAGAAGACGCCTTGGATATAAAAACGGGTGTCCGAACCGCTGAGGACACACTCTGGAAGACTGTACACTCTGGAAGACTGTATACTCTCGGAAACTACTCTGAAGCGCCCACACTCTGGAAGACTGTAGACTCTCGGAAACTACTCTGAAGCGCCCACACTCTGGAAGACTGTACACTCTGGAAGACTGTAGACTCTCGGAAACTACTCTGAAGCGCCCACACTCTGGAAGACTGTAGACTCTCGGAAACTACTCTGAAGCGCCCGCACTCTGGAAAACTACTCTGAAGCGCCCACACTCTGGGAAACTACTCTGAAGCACCCGCACTCTGGGGAAACTACTCTGAAGCCCGTCTACTCTGAAGCGCTCACACTTTGAAGCCCGTCTACTCTGAAGCCCGTCTACTCTGAACTCTGAAGCCGGTCTACTCTGAAGCCCTCTTGAAGCGTTCTACTCTGGAAGCCAGTTTACTCTTTTTCATTTAATAAATTGTATCAGATCTGCCTTATCCATTTCATTCACTAAGTAGATACGTTACAGTTTGGCGCCCAAATAGACACGAACCCACTCTTTTTTCAAAATTCTAAAAAAACTAACACTAGCATTTCCTTTTGGAGTCCTCATTTGACATAACTAACTTATTTTTATTTTTTTTCAGCTCTCCTGACTCCTACAACCTACTCAACATACTTCATACTGAACATCATCTAACACTACAGCCCCACAGACATACCTTTACCCAATGGTAATTGGCATCCATTCTTCGCTTGTGAGTGTTCTTAAAACCATTCGTGGTCACTTACAAGTTGGGGTTTGGCTTACTCTACGACGTTCTATTGGAGAATATCCCGTAGACGTTTCCTCCTACACATAACTCTCTACCAATACATCATTTCACTGCATCCCACATACTTGCACACCACTGCGTTTACCCACTGGTAATCGTACTCAGTTTTCGCTTGGCGTGTTTTTAAAACCCTTGTGGTCACTACCAAGTTAGGGGACTGAGACACTTCACGACAGAAACAGGAGAATATCCTGTGGACGTTTTTACAAACCTATACATCTACATAACTCCTATTACAAATACTTCACTATCTTACTATACATTTATATAATATATTTATACGTATATCATCTGGGAATCATACCAAAATACGTAGGCTCTCATAATATTTTTATTTGTCATCGGTTGCTAGGTAACAAACCAGGCCATAGAGTATTATGAACATGGAGTACTAGTCCTTTTGTACTGTGGCAAAACTAGATACTAAAGTTTACTTTCATATGTACTAACCTTTATGCTTTAGTTCCAAATTTTACCACCAAAAATAAGTCTTCCTTAGTGTACGTTTTTTTTTTTGAGTCCTTTACATTATACTCATAACTCATCCCTTTCTTTTATCCTTCCTCTATAATAGAGTTCTTTTCGATTAATTAAAACTCTATTTTTTTTTTAATTCATTCATCGGTTCTTAAACCACCATTTTTTTTTAATCTTTCTTATATCTTTTCTTTTCTACAAGTTACGTTTGTCTAACTTGTTTCTTTCTATCGACTCCTAAAAGTTGATTGGAGCGGATAACAACTCCATAAAATTAAGCCCATGTTAACTAATGACTCTAAAAGTCAATCTATCGACTCTACAAGTCAACCTGTCGACTCCTAAAAGTTGATATGACTCTAAAAGTCAACTTATCGACTCCTAAAAGTTGATTGGAGCGGATAACAACTCCATAAAAATAAGCCCATGTTAACTAATGACTCTTAAAGTCTAAATATCAACTAAAAGTTGATTAGGAGCGGATGACAACTCCGTTAAAAATAAGCCTTTGTTAAAATCTTTCTATTTCATCTCATTAGTGGTTTTAGACGCGAGCGGATTACAACTCCTAAAATAAGCCTTAAAGTTATTGATTTATCAGGTTGAGTAGTGATCATTGAATGTGAATCCTACCTGACCTAACTTCGTAAGATGTCGGTGTGTTTGAATGAGTTTTGTAAGTTTTGTGAATGCTGTAATACTTTAACTTAGCAAAATTTTTGTTCTAGGCCAAAAATTTTCTCGGGGTCGTTGGGGAAATATAGTGTTCATCCTATACTTACACTTTAATTCATGATTCCTAATACCTAATTATCATCCTTTTTATTTGTTTCTATGTTTACACTATTCATGCTTTATAGTGCGATTCAAATAAGAATAGGAATGTCAATAACCTCTATCTGTCAAATTTCACTTGAAAAGTACGGTTTGCAAAAAAACGTATTTGCTTATCAATATCTTACATCAAATTTTGATAAAAAGGTTAAACAGTAGTAAATCGTCTTAATATAATATTTAATTATTTAAAGTCTTAATTCGTTTTTTAAAACCATACCATAACCTTTTTTATTTTCATTGTTGGCGCAAAGGCCCAGTAGCCATGCCAAAAAGTGCATGTGCTTGTGGACTGATAATGTTTCTTTAGTTAATTGTGTTTGCTACATTGTTATTGTTTTTTTGTGATTGTTGTTATTTGTTTTTGTCTTACTCATTTTGCTCCAAAATGAGTAAACGAGGCGCTGTGTAGATAAATAGTTTGAGAGCGAGAGACAGCAAACATTAGAACTAATGCAACAATGGAGGAAATATAAGTTTGACTCGTGGAATGTACGCTACCATTTTGCAAACACTGCAAAATGCAAGAGAATTCGCCGAGCGAGGTCATTTGGCTACGGGAATAAATTAATATTAATATTTTTCACTAAATCTTCGTAAATAAAATTTATTTAAAAATATATATTTTTTGCTCACCCTACCTAACTGGTTAGAATTGACAGCTATGACGTCACAATATGGCGCAAAGTCGATCCTATTCTCATTTGAATCGCATAGTACTTATCTTTATTTGTTTATATGTCTACACTCAGCAAATCGATCTAAATACGATTTATTAACTTAAAAATAGCTGAAATAAATATTAACTCAAATTTTCATGTTGTGACAAGCCAAATTGTCAACTGTCAGTTACTGTTCTGCTTAGTCTATGAATGGCTACTTTTTGGTTTATATAATTTTAAATTATTTTTATCAATATGTCTAGCTATTTGATTTTATTAATTATTACGATTGTTTACTAAATAACTTAACTTAAAATTATATTTATAAAATTCTTTACGCACTCATGTGGCCAGCTACACGCACTCATGGATATGTCCTGGCCGACTACACTTGTCAGATGAGATGATGGCTAAACTAATATTTTGAAAAATATTTGGAAAGAGAAGACGCCTTGGATGTAAAAACGGGTGTCCGAGCCGCTGAGGACACACTCTGGAAGACTGTACACTTTGGAAGACTGTAGACTCTCGGAAACTACTCTGAAGCGCCCACACTCTGGAAGACTGTACACTCTGGAAGACTGTAGACTCTCGGAAACTACTCTGAAGCGCCCACACTCTGGAAGACTGTAGACTCTCGGAAACTACTCTGAAGCGCCCGCACTCTGGGAAACTACTCTGAAGCGCCCACACTCTGGGAAACTACTCTGAAGCACCCGCACTCTGGGGAAACTACTCTGAAGCCCGTCTACTCTGAAGCGCTCACACTCTGAAGCCCGTCTACTCTGAAGCCCGTCTACTCTGAACTCTGAAGCCGGTCTACTCTGAAGCCTTCTTGAAGCGTTCTACTCTGGAAGCCAGTTTACTCTTTTTCATTTAATAAATTGTATCAGATCTGCCTTATCCATTTCATTCACTAAGTAGATACGTTACAGACTGAGCAGTGACAGCTCATTGGTATCGGCCCCGACTGCGCAGTGACAGCTCATTGGTATCGGCCCCGACTGCGCAGTGACAGCTCATTGGTATCGGCCCCGACTGAGCAGTGACATCTCATTGGTATCGGCCCCGACTGAGCAGTGACAGTTCATCGGTATTGGCCCCGACTGAGCAGTAACAGCGTATTGTTATTTGTCCCGACTGAACAGTGACAGCTCATTGGTATCGTCCCCGACTGAGCAGTGACAGCGTATTGGTATCTGCCCCGACTGAGCAGTGACAGCTCATTGTTATCGGCCCCGACTGAGCAGTGACAGCTCATTGTTATCGGCCCCGTCTGAGCAGTGATAGCCCATTGATATCGGCCCCGACTGAGCAGTGACAGCTCATTGGTATAGGCCCAGACTGAGCAGTGACAGCGTATTGTTATCGGCCCCGACTCAGCAGTGGTGGCGCAGTGGCATCGGCCCCGACTAAGCAGTGGTGGCCCATTGGTATCGGCCCCGACTGAGCAGTGACAGCTCATTGATATCGGCCCCGACTGAGCAGTGACAGCTCATTGCTATCGGCCCCAACTGAGCAGTGGTGGCCCAGTGGTATCGGCCGCGATTTACGAGAATGTTCGAGAATTCAACTTCGTGTAATTTAAGTTCTGATAAACTCGAACGCCACTGACAAACGCACACTTAAACATAGCTGTTTTTCATCGTGAAGAAACCAGCATTCCGAGAACAAAAATTTCTAAAACATAGTGACATCCACCAACCCTCACTGGGCCAGTGTGATAGATTATGGCCCCCTCCATCTAACAAGAAGGAGGCCTGTATCCCAACTGTGAGAAAATTTTAAGCTGTTCACTATCACCACTATCTCTTTGTTGCAAAAGAGATAGTGGTGATAGTGAGGAGGAAACCCCGAGGCTTAGCTACTTTTTGGGATCCTTATAGACCTATCTGACACCTACCTAAATTAATCACAAGATATTCTTCAGTTGGCTATTCCACACAATCACTTTATTATGGACATGTTTACCAAAAACATCATGATTACCCTATAAGTAATGACGTGATATGTAAATATTTAAACATATGCCGCAGGGCACCGGAACCGGACGAATCAATAGACTAATAGACCATCGTTAATTTATACAGTCTGCCTAGTCTTTTCCCAACTATTTTGAGGTCGCCTTTCATCACTGACTGCGTCTGGGTAGACAACTGAATGCAGTGGACCAGTATTTTACATGAAGCGAGTGCTTATCTGTTCGTCACAACCCAGTACCTCGGTAAAACGATCCTCTTGCTAAGGAGGTATGTCAGACTTTCTAGATAAATAAATAAATAATAATAAATAAATATCTTAGGACAACCAACACACCGTTATCTGATCCCAAACTATGCAGAGCCTGTACTATGGCAAGCAGACAACTGATAGACATACTTATATATTTCTAAATATAGACATATTATAGATAAATTACACCCAGACCTAGAACAAATGTTCGTGCTCGTCACACAAAGATTTGTCCTGGGTGGGAATCGAGCCCACGACCTCAGTCTTAGCAGTCAGGGTCACTAACTACTAGACTAACAGGCCAGTCACTAGACTGAGATACTTGACTACTTGTAACGACTGTCCAAAATGTACAAATAACCGGCGGGATCAACTATCTAACGTGCTTTCCGAGGCATGGTAGGGTCTTTTTATGTGATGGTTGGTCACCCATCCATTAACCGACCGCGGCAACCGTAGCTTAACCTTTAATCGACCTAGCCACTAGTTCCTCAGTTAATTTAATTTATACGTTATATTTAAAGTGTTACTGACGCTGGTGACTGTGTTCATGCAGGATTAAACTACTCTTTAAGCTATTGATAGGTCTTCTAGTTGTTGTGTCTAGAGACTGAAAGCTATATATTCTACTAGCTTTTGCCAGCGGCTTCGCCCGCGTGGAGGTCGGAAATAATCCCCCGGGAACATACTACCGGGATAAAAAGTAGCCTATGTCCTTTCTCAGGCTCTAAACTATCTGTGTACCAAATTTCATTTAAATCGGTTCAGCAGTTTTAGCAGTAAAGCGAGACAGACAGACAGACAGACAGACAGACCGACAGACAGACAGAGTTACTTTTACATTTATAATATTATATTAGTATGGAGTATGGAAGTATGGATTTTGTTGGCAAGACCAAGTCACTTTGCTTTACATGGTCACAAAATAATTATTTCAGGATTGCGTTCTAATGATCAGCACGAAAATGTAAGATGCAAAAGTTCGTCGGTCCATCTAGCTGGGGGGCGTCCCATACTACGCTTGCTGTTACGCGGTCTCCACTCCAGGGCTCGTCTGCTCCATCGGCTATCGGTCCTTCGACAAACATGGCCAGCCAACTGCCACTTTAACCTGCTTACTCTGTAAGCTATGTCGGTAATTCCAGTTTTGTTCCGGATGACTTCGTCTCGGATTTTATCCTTCAAAGAAACTCCGAATATCGTGATTATATGAAAGCCTAAAACTACCTTGCTACGATACCCATTCATAGCATGCATATCTGTAAGTTACAAAATGTTCCAGTAATAATAGTACGAAGCAAGATATTGTACTAGACATCCACTAGGGAGCCATTAATTTATCTTATCGCCACGCATTTGTTCCCTAATTACATTAGAGAGACACAGTTATAAATGGATGTAGTAATCAACTGAGAGACTTCTCTGTTCCTATTTATTTGTACTAAGTTGTTTATGTCTTAGGGCCACAACCACATACACGATATGACATCTCATCGTGACGCTTTTCGACCGACATCGTTACAGACATTGTATCGATAACAATTTTTATTGATAACTGTCTAGGTACTATTTTCGTTTACCGTTTACGCTTAAAGGAATGTAAAGACTCGACATCACGTGGGCAGTCTTTTCCCTACTATTTTGGCATCGTCTTCCAGGCTAACCAGATGCTACATGTCAGTATTTAATATATAACGACTGCCTAGATAGGCAGTCAGATCAGATGATCTCCACAACCCAGTTATTGGGTAATACGATAGCCCTTAATAAGACTGAAAATACCTATTAGCATCCTAGACACTAAGGAACTTTCAGTATTTAAAAATAAATTACGAACATTTTAAATTGATAAAGCATTCTACACGATCCACGATTTCCTGAATTGTTGACCATTATTAGTTCCACTGTATTTTGACATATATAAGTATTGACCATGTATTAGATTCACCGTATTTGACATGCATTAGTATTGACCATGTGATAGTTTCACTGTACTTTTACATTTATAATAACTTACCATCTATAATAATTCCAAATTTTTTATGCCAATATCTACCTACATAATTATTGTATGCCTATAAGGCAGGACATATTGATACTCTAATATATTGTTCAGACCTGTAACTTACATATATGCCCACAATAAAGATACTTTGACTTTGACTGGTTGTCAGACTTTCGGCCTACTGACGGCCCATAACGTCTGTCAAAGATCCACGATAACAGTCGGTACTATTCTTAGTTTAACTAAATTTGACAGCACTTATTAAGAAGAATTTCAGTCTTAACAGGGCTTATTAACCCCAAAAAGCCTAAATTAAGTTGATGAACAACAGAATCAACACCTCTATTGACCTTTAAAGGTTACAACTTAACAACACTTAATGATACCAAACTATCATTGACACTGTAATTTTCTTAAATATCCGTATTCCAAACGCGACGAAATTACAATGTCACATTACAACCCATATCATTATCCACCCATTTACCTACGCCATAATACAGAAATATTAAACTAACGACCAGCTATTTAAAGAGAATATCATGACGGCATAAATAAGTAAGGAAGGAGCCAATACTTCACTTATAGAAATCGATAGCCGATGTGACCCGACTTGGCATGCAACTTTAAATTTGCCAAGGACAAGATTATGATATGTTGTAGACATTATTGTATAATGCTATTCGATATATTGATTAGATATAAGTAACGGCTAAATGTTTAGCAAAGCTCGTAACCAAATTCTGGGCTAACTCTATTTAGATTGCTATCGACTCGCTAAGAAGAAGAAGAAGAAGTAATTGCTTGTGGCTAATTAATAAGAGCTGTAGGTATAGGTCGGTCGATGGGTCAGTGGATGGTCCAAGACCCCTCCGTGTCTCGGAAAGTACGCTAAGCCGTTGGTCCCCGCTGTCATACGTAGATCTTTGACAGTGTTACGGGTCGTCAGAAGCCCGGAATTCAGACAACCAGTCTTATCAAGGAGTATCGTATTATCCAGTAACTGAGTTGTGGAGGTCAGTCTGGTTGGAAAGGCTAGGCAGATGATAGCTGGGCTAAAATATAGTTCGCTTTGACTTTCGAGAAAGATTTTACCTGTCCAAGAGAGTGATCTATCTTCAAGGAAAATAGAGAGCTTTTTCTAAATCTTATCGTGAAAACTGAGATAGAATTACCTGTAACCGTGGCTAAAGCACACTAACTGTGTACCACAGTACCAATTAATGGATTGATTGGTAGTGTGGTACACATTTAGTGTACATAAGTCCGAAAACTTGTCTGCTCAACGTAATAGGTAATAGGTAGAACGGGCTGGTGACCGCAACTCCACGTCTGAGCGCATATTTTGTGTACGGGTGGGAAATCGGTTATTCGATCCACCCCAGCTCCTCGAGAAAGGCCAGCAACGCCTTGGTGTTGCTGACTATGTCACGTAGGGTACCTGGGTTACCGAAGTACTTGGCCCTGTATGTGGCTTTCGCCGGGCAGTTTAGAAACACGTGCCCTGCTGTCTCGTCGTCCCCAGTGCCCTGCACAGCGGACTGTCTGAACAGCTTTAGCTAATCTGCTCAACGTAACGTAATTAATGTTCCTGAACTGTCAAAATGGAAGCCATTCAGTCCTACTATTACTGCGTTACAAAATTACCCCACAGATCCGTGTTCAAAGTTTAGCCTTCCTCAAACTTTGTTGAGAGCAGTTAAAAATATATAGCCAAAGACTTTGTAACTTACACGCTGCTTTTGCAAGTAAAATTCTAGTTCAGAAGAGCTATTTGTAGTGGTTCCTTTTAAGCTTTAAATTTAATATAACTTTTATAACAAGGAACTTGCGTAATTTGTAGTGAATGTTTGAAATAATTGTGTAAAGTTACTTCAAGTATCTGAAACGGATACTTGTAGCTTTGGCCTCGATAACTTTAAACTAAAACAATCTTGAAGATTGGGCACAAGTACTAGTATTCGCATCAAAATTATACATGTGGAAATGGAAGCCAAGTTCAGTATTCAAAATATGCGTGGTTGCCGACTGCGCTGATAAAATAATTAAGATCTAAATGAGTGCCAAGTTTTGTAGATAATCCTGGAAAGTGAAACGTATTTATGAGAACATACAACATTGTAAAATAATTTAATATAGTAATCCCATCAAAAATATACAAGTGAAAATGGGAGCCAATATAAGTTGTGTATTAAAAATACGTGGCTACCGACTGCACCGACAAAAGAATAAAGGTCTAAATGGGTGCCAAGTTCTGTAGATACTCCTTAAATTTTATTTATAAGAACAAACAGCATTCTAAAATAAAACACAATATGTTTTCTTTTTCATAAACAACAATGTTTGCAATATATAGATATAAGTTCCCAAAGACTAGTCGAATTATTTACACAAAGCAATATGGGATTGGCTCGAGTTATTAATGGATCGAATGTGGCTCCAAATGATTCGTGTAGCGGCTACTGCAGCACACGGTTGCTGCGTCACCAGTTCCTGTATATTTGAACTTGGCTTGACACGCTACAGCGTGTCTAGATTTAAGCTTCACATGAAAAAAAAAAAATGATCGTTTCAAGATAATGTCCACATTCTATTAACTTCACTAAGGTGACAATACAACACAATAGGGTAGTGGACCTGCCAGGGTCGCAAGATTTGTTCGAAAGAGATACCGTGGCCCTGGCACATGGGCAACTGAAGGAAGACGGGTGGGGTTTAGTCAGTAAAAGTCTGACACGCCCTTCCGCTCCGCCCAAGAGCGGGAGACGTCATTTGATGATTTCCCAACCACAAAAAAATAATAATAAAAAATAGAGTAGTGGAGGAAAAGGTGAGAGTCAATACGCTTTCCGCATCGTTTCGTGGATGTGTAACCATCAAAATCAAAAGTCATTTATCCAAACTAGGATGAGAGTCAGCACTTTTTTAACGTCAAAATTACATAATACTCCCAAAACACCCGCCCTTCACCAATTCCTAATGCTTTATGCTGGGAAGAATCCATTACATAAATAAATATCCATTACACACATCAAGGCGTTGGTCTCGGCTACCTATGTATACGTAGGTAACTTTAACAGTCCTTACCTCCGGGTAGTCAGTCACCCAAAAGATTCTGACAATCAGTCTTACCAAGAGGTATTGTATGTTGTGAAGGTCAAGTAGGCAATTAAAAAAATCGATTCATATAGAATCCAGTTAGACCTACTGATAAAAATGACCACACACGAAAGCAAACTCATTTGTTTTAAAATGGCGGATTCGCATCTCAAAATCACGTTGAAGCGATATTTACTTCTAAATCGACACCATGAGATACTTTAGACAAGTCTTCATTCAACATATTTCCCATTAAAATTATAGACATAACTCAAGATAAACTACGACACAAATATATTAGACACTCATTGACTGAACCATAGTTTTCGCAGCATATCTTTCAAACCTCCGCTAGTTATAACAATATTTGTGAATGATGGCAATACGTCAACAACTCATCAAATGTTTATTTTAATATTAACATCTGTTCACCATGCATTGTGTGGTCTTCAAGGTTTTATACGCTCTTCATTCACTCATTAAATTAATCATGTGTGGTACATTTTTGAGATACTTTACGTGAACATTTATAAAAAAAAAATTGCTGGCATGCAAACGGTTTACAATTATTAACATTTCGCCCGCGACTTCGTCCGTGGCCGAACCGAGCATCGCGACAATCCGACCCATCGCCACCCCGCGTTGTTCTTTGTTTATACTCAGCGTTCTTTCCTACTTTTATTTATTTTTGGATTAGATAAGGGTAGAAGCGCGGTATTAAATAGCCTATAACTTTCTTCAACAATTGGGCTACTAAATACAAAATGTTTTTTCCAAATTCGACTGATAGTTCTAAGAATTACGCCCTACATACAAACTGTAAAACAAATTGTACTTCTTTATAATTATACAGAGAGGTTTATGGTGAAGTAATAATAGCCGCACAAGACATTCGCCGAAACTCCAACAGCCAGTCGTGTACATATCATTCCACCCAGTAACTGGGTTCTGGAGGTGAAATAGGCAGTCACTCCATTTAAAATACTGGTATTCAGCTACATCAGCCGGCCCTAACTTACTTGGGAAAAGGTTAGGCAGATCATGATGGAATTAGTATAGACTGCTCACATTTTTGAAGATAATATTATAACAACGAATTTGAACCTCCAAAGGCTTGTGAGGATGATTTTTCAGTATAACCGGACATATAATAAGACAAATTGGTATTTTATCAACGATCCGATAACAATAGAATGAATAACAATGCATGATGAAAAGTCACAAATGTATTGGATTGATTGCTACCAATAACTTATGTCAATCCTGTTGACAGTATTTGTAGGAACATGAAGCGATTGCCACTCGTCAATGCCCCCAGTGTTGAAATATGTAAGTAGGTTGATATATTATGCAGTTTACTTCTATATAGAAATCCTTATTTATAGATCAAATCGTCTGAGATATGCAAAACGGTTTGCCGGGCTCCGGTAAGGAGAGAAAAGAGAACGTATCTTGGGTCGTATCATACAGTTCCTGGTAACACCCTGGAAAGAGCAACTTTAAGCTCTACTTTTAGGGAGATTACAGAAACCTCATATCAGGATTCATGACCATCATCGTTTCAGCCGAAACACGTCCACTGCTGGACATGGGCCTATCCCAATAACCGCTAACCTGCCTGCCAAACGTGGCGATTATGGCAAACCTTGGGGTTTGCCATAATCGCCACGATTGGCAGGCAGGTTAGCGATCGCAATATGGTAATAAAATGCATAGATAACGCTGCTGCCCATTCTTTAGTAAGTCCCTCAATCGCTTCTTACGACACCCACAAGAAGAAATGGGATGGTGCTATTCTTTACGTCCGGATTTCGGGATTATGTTTGCGAAATAGCAGTGTATGCTCGTTGCTACCCAATCTTATCAAAAAGAATTTGAAAATAAATCATGAATTCATGGAAAAATTGTAACCAAAACCATAGCCAATGTTTGATATTTCGAAACACATTTTTTCGCTAAACATAGACTACCGCAACGCAGCTGCTCTGAAAACCGCGTTGCGGTTGTAACGCCACCGTCACACAGACGGAGAAGCGATTACGAAGAGATTATAGTAAAGAGGAGAAGTACCCATAGTGACATAGAAACTCATGCGTGGACGATAAAAAAGATGTATAAGCGCCGCTGGGGCAACCTGAAATTGCACGACCTAGACGCATGCCACCAGGGCTGGTTTGAGAACTTAGGGAAGGACCATGACCTCAGTGGAACAGTAACAATTTAAAATAAATAATAGTTAAAAAAAAACACTTCCATAGAAATCTAAACTTTAGTTTAGATTTCTATGGAAGCAACATTTTAATGTTGAAAATAATGGAAAAAGCGTGGGGTGCATTTTGAGATATTTTTTTAATTGATATCAAGCACCCCACGCTTTTTCCATTATTTTCTACTGTTTAGTTTATTTTTCTATGGTACTACTAACTAACTAAAACTGAGTTTGGAATCAACTGTTTACTCCGCATAAATGTCAAGCACGATTTCTTCTCTTTTAAAAGAAAGAAAATAATAGTCCTTATGATTTGCAGAGCAGGTAATGTATGTACTAGGCAAATAAAAGTGTCATAAGGTTCCAAATTGCATGACACTTCAATTTTTATGTAATATATCAATATTAGATGAAAAGACGTAAAATGTTAAAAAAATATTACGCTAAGGTAGCCAGTGAAATTCTAATTATCTTAAGGTTTACCTTCCCCTATCGGATTCTACATACACAAAAAAGTTTGGCAACTATAAAAACATTAACAAACCAAAGTAAAGATAACTGCAACAATTCGACCCCTATTCTAGATCCAAAATTACGAGTTTTCAATAAGCCTTCACGAAGAGTAGTGTTCATATGTAGAATCCAAAATTAATGATGGTGACATCAGGGGAGCGGCCAGGCTGCTTTTCAGTAGCGATGTGGTGGCGCCCTACTCTCCAGAAACTCTTTCAGCCCTGAAGAGTAAACATCCAGCGCCTGTGGATAGCCTCACCTTTCCCGACTCTCCCCTCCATCCCGACCCGAATTCAACCCGGATTCCCTTTAATATTACTAGCCCCCAGTTGATGGCAGCCGTGAGCTCCTTCCGAAGTGGTTCCGCCAGCGGCGTCGATGCAATGCCTTGCGGTTTAATAAACTTGATGCTCAACGGCAATGTAAGTGATGCCATCGTCGATGTCTTGTACGGGGCTAGCTTATGCGCCCTGTGCAAGAGGGACGGCGGCATTCGACCCATTGCCGTTGGGTGCACCTATAGGCGTACGGCAGCCAAAATATGCTGCAAATTGTACAATGAAAAATTGACCAACAAGTTCCAGCCCCTACAGCTCGGCTTTGGATCCAAAGGGGGCTGCGAAGCTGCCGTACATGCCCTTTCTAGTTTTTTAAATGCCAAGATTGGTGAGGTTACCCTCAAGGTTGACGTTAAGAACACCTTCAACTCCGTAAACAGGGCTTTGTTGGCTGAAGTAAAAAAGGAATTGCCAGAAATTTACCACTTTATGTGGCAATGCTATAGGCACCCATCAAAATTATTATATAAAGACTACATTTTGGAATCGGCAGTCGGATGCCAACAATGTGATCCTCTCGGGCCAGTCATTTTCAGTTTGGCTATCCATCCCATAATACATTGACATAAATTAAATTGACATAAATTACAATAGAAACGATGATAGCTACTGTTCCATCCCGTTTGAATTGTTTACTCTATGCATTTCTAAACGTAACTAACGGAGTGACATCTGTCACTTGTCAATTTGACGCTTTCTTTTTGGTTGGGGCTTTGGAAAAATGTCCGTCGCTGTTTGGACCTTACGCGACCATTTGAAAGTAATCCCTTAGAATCGGTCGTTTTTGTGGACAATCTGTCGAGACCCAATTGTTTTGTGTGTAACAAACCCCTTTTGATGAAATAATACGGGTTCAGTTTGTTTGATTGAAATACTTTGAGGTTAAGTGATTGAACGCGTGTTGGAGACCGCATGCCTTTGGTAGCAGGGCGTATTGGAGCGGTGGATTGTATCCTGGAGAATACTCATAACGTCACTACACAATACAATATACACTCATTTACATACATAAACCCAGGTAGGCTCCAGAGCCAGTGTTCTACCATCAGGTGAGTCTTTTGAATATTGTATTGATCAGCTCCGCGCACGGCGGACAGTTCACCCGCCACTCTTGACCCAGGGCCCACCATCGCGCTTCCACATCTATATATTAATACGTGAAGCGAAAACTTTGGATCCCTTTTTACGAAAATTGGGCGGACGGAGGAGTATGAAACTTCGCACACTTATTGTTTATACAGAGAAGAAGTGACGAATGCTAATATTTTTTTTAAATTATGCGTAAAAATATATTATTTTCAATAAATAACACGTTACACACACTACTATTCATTACCGTGTAGTTAATACACACATGCATAAATATTATTTTGTTTATGATCCAATCGACAATATCTGTATTTATTTTGTGTCTATAGTCTTATAGATAGGGAGCTGGCGAGCATTTCGGTATATGATTTGCACACGTTTCACGTCGAGGTGGATTGCAGTTTAAATAATTACGAATCGATTTGGTCCAATCAATTAAGGTCCTATGTCACTGCGTTTTCGCGTTACAGCGGATTGAAGTTGCTTAAAAAAATCGGGGTATTAAATCATTTGCACATGTATGCCTCTAGAGTTCATGGTCATAATCATCTTGGAAACGAAGAAAATCGAAGAGGCAGACATTCAGGACTCTGCATTGTCATGGGAAGGAGTTGTAAAAATGTTAAAAAAAAAGGTCTACTAAGTCATTTGCACGCGGTTCTCATTGCGCCCATTCGATTCACTATGACTCTGTGGATTCGAAAAAACATGTGGCAGACTCTTTGCTCACAGATTTTTAGCTGTATTACTTTTTGAAATTCACGGAATCAAGGAACAGCGGGTATTACGTGGGATTATTGTTATTATTTATAGTTTTATTCTTACAATTTTGGTTAATATTATCCTGTAAACTCACGGTAACGATTAAACTTCTGGAGCTGAAATCTATGCAATCAAATTTTTTCTCAATGCCAACCAGAAACGATATGCGCTTGGAACTTTAATTAGAAAGTATTTTTTAAATTGCATGCTTGATTGTAATCTGAATAGGATTAGGATCTGGATAGGAACAGTCTTTAACTTTTTTAAATCACGTTTTATTTGTGTAAAATACGTAGATTTTGAACCAAGACGTGTGAACGTGCCTGAGAGCGAGAGAGAGGAAAAGCGTGCAAAATAAAAGGGGAGGCTGTATATAGATATACGGTCTATACATTTAGTTTCGCAATACGGAAAAGGTCAAAACTGAGTTATACCGTTCTCACTCACATTCCCAAATAAAAGAGAGACACCACGAAAGGAACTATGAGGATATTTTATACCTGCTTGGTTTGACGAGAGCGTCGGGTTGAAAAAAAAAAAAACAAATGGTCTGCCTTTGGAATATCAGAGGCCTGAACGTCTGCCTCATCGATTTTCTTGGTTTTCATAAGGAATTCAAACATCAGTCCAAAAAGTAGACGTGTGCGCATAATATAGCACGCCTTTTTTTAAATGTTTTGGAGCACTATCAATAGACAACGCAGAGGCAACATACTGGCAGACTATTTTTCCGTTCTTCTCATTGTTTTTAATCGAACAATTCAAATCTGCCAAGTGTGCACTTCATATAGAGTTTTTTTAATCATAAAAATAAATGTAAAGCCCTGGATGTCTGCCTTTTCGATTCTTTCTGTTTCCAGGATGACTGTGATCATCAGCCCCAGAGGCAGACGAGGTCTTTGATGTTTCTTAGGGTATAATTATCACTATTAATAACGTCTGCCTTGTGTGCTGATCATATCTAAATTTTGCTCGCCAGCTCCCTAACTATTAGTGAATGTCAAGTATAACCATAGGTAATAAATTAATTTTGTAGATAGATTATTATATAACCTATTTCATTTTTTTAAATCTATGATCATATCGAGAATATTTTTTTTTGTCTATAGTGTTACTGAATGTCAAATATAACCATATTTTTTAAAATATTTATTATTATATATGTTTTTTTCATTTAATAATGTATTTCTATTCAAATGAAGTACGGTCGAATTTCGACCAATGGGCGATCACTAGTAATAATTAAATCCTATGGTGAGGCCCTGGCCTGGCGTCGAACAGCTACAAAAGTT
The DNA here is from genome assembly GCA_932294355.1 of Aporophyla lueneburgensis. Classification (NCBI taxonomy): domain Eukaryota; kingdom Metazoa; phylum Arthropoda; class Insecta; order Lepidoptera; family Noctuidae; genus Aporophyla; species Aporophyla lueneburgensis. The sequence continues at coordinate 5,839,020 of OW028737.1, forward strand.
ATAAACTGTGTCGCAACTATCAACGCCCGTCTAAACATAAGAAACACATTGTTCCAGACACATGACACGTGCTACAATTTGGCTCAGTATTTAAATTTCAGCATAAAAAAAGGAAAAATTAAAAAATTTAGAAAAGAAAAACTAAATGTGTATATTTTGAGTAGTGGTGTAATGTGGAGTGGAAGTGTGAATGAGGGTATGTGTGAGTGTAGGTGTGTTTGAGTAAGTGTGTGTGAGTGAGACCATGTGTAAGGGAGCATTGTCTAGGTAAGTTTCAAGTTTTAACAATTTCTTCAGTTTCATCATATGATAGAGATTTCAACCAGTCGGTCAATTTAACTCTTAAGTTCTTACGAGATAACCGGTAAATTTCGATGCTTTTGTTTACTTTATTATAGATCTTTGGGCTAATGAACCTAAAGTGTCTTCTCGCCACTTGCTGCTCTACAAGGAATTATTTTGCAGACTCGATCAGAGAGGCGTTTCGCTGTACTATAGTTTGGGTCGAAGGGCACGAGCTTGTGTTTTTTGAGTACAGTTTGTAGTACGAAGAGCTGCCTCACCGTGAGAACTTTGCATAGAGAGTAAAGATCGAGTGTCGGATAGCAGATTGGTTTCTTAGAAAGGACCTTCAGCACGGCCCTCTGCGCCCTTTCTAGTCGCAGTATGGTTGTGTTATGAGCACCGGCCCACGTGGTCATGCAATACCCAAGGGCTGATTGAGCGAGAGCCAGGTATACAGTTATCAGGCATTTGAAGTCAGCAATCACCCTAACCTTTTAAAAAAGTAAATCAATCTTCGCACTCGTGTCACCGAAGAGTTGATCTGCTTTTTCCAATTTAAATGTTGGTCAATGATTACTCCGAGATAGCATATGTTGTCGGTTGAGTCGATGGATGTACAGTTACAGTTGGAAAAGTCGGTGAATGAGCACTCATGAGCTTTAATCTCCAAGGAAATGGGGGGCTGGCTTAAAATGCCTGGGGTAAAGGCAATAAATATACTCTTGCTGATGTTGAGTGTGAGGAGGTTTGTATTCAACCATTTCCTGACCGTACTGAAGGCCAATAATACGATAACTAAATTCAATGTGTGGTATTTAGATGATGGAACACTAGGAGGTGACGTAGACACTTTGCTAAAAGATTTTCAACTCCTAAAGCAGCAGTTCCACTCCATCGGCCTTGACCTTAATTACTCAAAATGTGAACTATACCTTTGTGACAATACCGACAGACAATCGACTATACAGAAATTCAATTAAATTGTCCCAGATCACTGCACCTCCTAGGTTCCCCAATTCTCGAAGACAGTTTTTCACGACGAAAAAATTCAAAATTTTAACGATATCTCGGATAGACTTTCTGAAATTAATTTACATTCGGCATTCACCCTTATCAGATTCTGCTGTTTCAGTCCAAATTTCATGTACTATCTCCGCTCTTCCTTTTTATGGAAGCACCCACACCTTTTAGACAATGTCGATGAAATTATTAAAAGCACCCTAACATCCATTTTAACACGTTGACGGACAGAACGCCTCTCGACGTTCTCTCTGGATAAAATAATACGACAGTACGCCTATCGACGTCAACCTTTTGACTTGCATACAATCAGTACGACTTGCGACGATATATTTTATACACTAATAAAAGAAAGGGCATTCTATAGTTTCACCACAGATACAGTTTTAATCTTTAACTGTCTTATCATGACGTTAAAAAAATGGTAATAAAAATGAAATTTTGTAGTGTCTCAACACGATTAACCAGTAAGGGAATACTGTCCGTGAACGTGTTAAATGTGGCATTGGACGACCGCTCGTGGCTACAAGCCACACTACCGATTCGTTTTGGTGGGCTCGGCATCCGCAAAATTTCCAGTGTAATCTTACCAGCATTCCTCTCCTCGGTCCACGGCACTGAAAAGTTAATCTCGAAAATCTTAGCTCCTTCTCAGGTTCACTCGGAAGTGCCGTGCTTGACCGATGCCATGAATGCCTGGAAGGTGGCTTGTCTGGATACGGTTCAGCCCGAGAATCCGTCTTCCCAGAGACAGTGGGATGAGCCGCTCTGCAGGTTGGTACGGAATAATCTCATTAATACGTCCACTAATACTGCTGAGCGTGCCCGCCTGCTGGCTGTGGGAGAGTGGGAGTCGAGTTTATGGCTTCAGGCGCTACCGTCACCTAACATAGGCACTATGCTAGGTGACTCGACTTTCCGACTCGCTACAAGTCTGCGTCTGGGTGCTCCTCGCGTGTCTCCGCATCGGTGTCAGTGCGATGAAGTAATTGATCGCCTCGGACACCACGGTCTTGCCTGCATCAAGAGCGCTGGTCGGCTGGCAAGTGGCACGGCACGCCAGCATTAATGACATCATCCGTCGGGCTCTTGTCACCGCCGGGATGCCAGCTGTCTTAGAACCCAATGGCTTGGCACGCGACGATGGGAAGAGGCCAGACGGTATGACCATAATGCCTTGGAAGTTGGGTAGGCCTTTAGTGTGGGATGCTACCTGTGTCGACACCCTCGCGCTATCCCATCTTTTAAGCACGGCAGGCTGTGCTGGGGCGGCTGCTGCAGGTACAGAAAATCTCAAACGGTGCAAATATAACAACCTTATTGGGAGTTATATTTTTGAGCCATTTGGGGTTGAAACACTAGGGCCGTGGGGTCCAAGTGCTCATCGAGTATTCCGGGACATCACCAAGCGGTTGGTTGACTCTTCATGTGACCAGAGGGCTGGCCTATTTTAAGGTCAAAGAATCAGCATTGCCATCCAACGTGGCAACGCTGCCAGCCTTCTGGGCACTTTTCCCACCGACAGTGATGACGGCGACGACAGTGACTTCCCATTTTTTTTTTTACCTTTATTTAATTGTATATAATATATTTATTTTAGTGTTAGTTTGTGGATTATATTTATTGACTCTAAGGCAGTACAAAGTTTGCTGGGTCAGTTTGATTATGTTTAATTTACAAAAATAGTAACGATATTAAATAATTGTAATGATTATGACCTCTTAAGGTTTGTAATTTGAAAATATGAACTTAGGGTAGTATTGCTGGGGTGCTTGGACAGGAAACCTCCTCGTGTGCCCGGGGGTTGGAGTTCCCTTATGGATACGTCCGGCGGGAAGGCCAATGTCCGGGACGGTGCATCCTGGGGTGCGGGCAAGGACTCCCCATTAGGTACTGTGTGCCTAAGGGGTCTCGGTGCCCGTACGCTAATGTCCTGTCGGAGGAACGCTCCACCGTGTGTCCCTCTGATCTTAGCAGAGGCGCACAGCGGTGGAGTAAGAGCGGGCTCGGTGTGCACTAACCTGCCGCCGGGCAGGCAAGAAGGAAGGTACTCCTTCTGCCACCGTTAGTCTCGTAGCCCCGAAGATCGTCACGGTCATGTCTCTGACTTTTGACGGGGGTCGAGGGTCTTGGCTTAATTGCCCGGGCCGCGAGGTAGAAAACCTCTATAAAAAATCACCCCAAACCTCCAAGCGGCGGCGCACCGTGAGGGAGGTTGACAGCTTGACTAATGGGTAGCTGAATTAGTCACTAGTGCGAACCACTGGATTTCTTTTATAAACATGTTTTTACTCGTGGGAACAGATATGGAAAAATCTTTTTTAAAAAACCCAAAACCCAATGATGTGGAAGGGAGCGATGCGGGGTCGGAGTCCGACGCCGCGTCGAGTGCGAAGGGCTCGCGTGCGAGCCCGAAGCGAGGAGTGGTGAGCGCTGCTGGGAGGAACCGTGAGTTCTCCCAGAAGCGCCCCAAATCGGGGAAAGCCCAAGAGTCGTCTTCTGACGGCGGGCTGAGCTCGGCCCGCCGAAAAATATCACGGCGGGGTGGGCTCAACGAGAGGGGCACGGGCCGAGGGCTCCCTACCAGGGAGGCCAGCAAGCCGAGCCGAGCAGGCTCAGCTGAGATGACCCAGGGAGAGGTGAGGCTAGCCACGGAGGGGTATCCCTCTGGAGGGACCAGCAGCAGGGCCCTCTCAGAGTCCTCCGGTGGCGAGCCAGACCCTGCCATTGGCTCCAATTCGGAGCAACTGGTCAGGTTTGCGGAGGTCGTGGCTGGGGCGGTCAAGTTGGTGTCCTTGAAAAAGATTCAGTCTTCAAAGGACAAGGCCATATCCGCAGCCACGGAAACCATCGTGGCGGCAGCGAAGGCCATTCGGTCAGAGCCTCCGTCCGATGGACTGGCGGCGGAGGTGGCCCGGTTGACTGCCGCCATCGAGCTCCACCGGAAGGAAAATGAGGAGCTCCGAGCGGACCTGGCCGCGCTCCGAGGAGCCGGCCCACGGGAGGTGTCAAAGGGGGGGGTTGCGGCATGGGCAGGGGGGGCCCCTGCCTGCCGAGGACCAGGCGCTGACCCTGGTGCGGCAGGAGCTCGCTGCCATCCACAGCAGATTTTCTGCTCTGGAGGCCGTTGTCCTGCGCCCCCCGCTAGCGGCAAGCCGGCCGGTTTCGGTTTCGGGCCAGCCTAGGGCGGCCTCGAGTCAGCCGAAGGCGGCCTCGGGCCAGCCGAAGGCAGCCTCGGCCCAGCCGAAGGTAGCCTCGGGCCAGCCAAAGGCGGCCTCGTTTGCTGCCACCGCCGCGTCTGTCCCAGCCAAAGGGTCGGGGCAGACAAAAGGCCGGCCCAAGCAGGCCCCCGGGAGGACCCCAGCGACGGAGGTGAGAGGGCCGCCAATGCCACCCGCTCCTGCTAGATCTCCCCCTGCCACCGCCGAATGGCAAGTGGTCGGGGAGAAAAAGAAGGCGGGCAAAGCGGCTAGGAAGGCCCGAAATAAAAAGAGGCAGCAGCGACGCAAGAAGAGCAGCGTTGCGGCTAGGCTTCGCGCCCTGAAGTCCGCAGCTGTAGTGATTACACTACAGCCGGAAGCGGAAAAGAAGGGCGTAACCTATCGCGACCTGCTCTCTAAGGCGAGGACGGCGGTGGACCTCAAGGAGCTTGGCGTTGCCGATGGCCTCCGGTTAAGGGTCACCCTGACTGGGGCCCGGATGCTGGAGGTCCCGGGTGCGGACAGCGGCCCGACCGCTGACGCTCTGGCCGAAAGGCTCAGGGCGTCCTTAGATGCGGACGAGGCCCGTGTGTCCAGGCCCACCAAGTGCGCTGACGTGCGCATCATGGGCCTGGACGACTGCGCAACGGAGGTAGAGGTGGTGGCCGCCATCGTCAGGACGGGGGAATGCTCTGCCGAACAGGTTAGGGCAGGCACCATCCGTCCTGACAAAACCGGGATGCGAGCCGTAACGGTGAGCTGTCCCGTGTCGGCGGCCCAAAAAATAACAGGGGAGGGCCGAAGGCTCCTGGTGGGCTGGGTCTCTGCGCAGGTCAAACTGCTGGAGCCCAGACCTCTGAGGTGCTTCCGCTGCCAAATGGGCAACCATGTGGGAGTGACATGCACCTCGGAGGTAGATCGCAGCGGTCACTGCTTCCGCTGCGGTCAGCCCGGTCACAAGGCCGGCTCGTGCGATGCCATGCCGCACTGCTACTTATGTGCGGCAGCTGGCAAGCCGGCCAATCACCGGGCGGGAGGTAAGGCCTGCGCTCCACCCGCCAAGGCCAGGGGCAGGGGCAAGCCCTCCGCCACCGCCGTCACCGCTGCTGCCGATGCCGGCTCGACCACATCTGTCGCTGCCGGTACCGCCACAGCAGGGCCCTCACAGGGGGCTCGGGAGGGGGCTGATATGGACTGTCAGTAATGGCTGCTCCATTACGCCTCCTCCAGGCGAACATCAACCACTGCGCCTCTGCTCAGGATCTTTTGCTCCAGAGCATGGCGCAGTGGTCGATTAACATCGCCGTGGTCGCTGAGCCGTACTTTGTCCCGCCCAGGGATGACTGGGTGGAGGACCTGAGCGGCTCAGTGACCCTCATTTCGTCGGCCGCCACCGGAACCCCGACCCTCGAGGCTGTCAAGAGGGGACGGGGTTGCGTAGCAGCACGGTTCGGGGAGATTGTCGTGGTAGGAGTATACTTCTCCCCGAGCCGAACTCTCGCCGAGTTCCACAACTCCCTTGCGGAGTTGAAAGTTGTCGTCGTCGGGTTCCGTCCCCTCCCCGTGCTCGTACTCGGGGACTTCAACGCCAAGAATTTGGCTTGGGGTTCCCGGTATACGGACACACGGGGCAGGATGGTGGAGGACTGGGCTCTGGAGACAGGCCTAGTCGTCCTTAACCGGGGTTCTGTCCCTACGTGCGTACGGATGCGGGGTGATTCAGTGGTGGACATTTCGTTCGCCAGTCCCGCTCTGTCGCCGCAGGTCATTGACTGGCGTGTAATGGAGGGGGTGGAGACGTATTCCGACCACCGGTATATCCGGTTTGACGTCTCCGCCCAGACCTCGACCGCGCCGGTCCGACAGGCCCCGTGTGGTCCGCGGTGGGCGCTTAAGAGGCTGGACCGGGAGCTTCTCCTGGAAGCCTCGATCGTGCAGGCCTGGGTGTCACCACCGGACAGGCCTGCTGACATCAACGACGAGGCCGAGTGTTTCCGGGAAGCCATGTCCGAGATTTGTGACGTGGCTATGCCCCGAGTCCAGCCAGGACGGGCTTGGCGCCAGGTGTACTGGTGGTCGCCGCAGCTGACGTCGTTGCGCGAAGCGTGCGTTGCGGCACGATGCCGGTACACCAGGCACCGCAGGCTCCGTATCCGCCCATCGGATACGGAAGCCATTCAGGCGGAGCTATACGAGGGGTACAGAGCGGCGAAGACCGCCCTCCAAGACGAGATCCTGCGGGCCAGAGGACTGGCCCGCAAGGAGTCGCTGGAGACTCTGAACAGGAACCCATGGGGACGGCCCTACAAGGCCGTCCGGGAGAAACTCCGCACATGGGCTCCTCCGCTGACTCAGAGTCTCCGGCCCCAGCTTGTGGAGGACGTGGTGAGCGCTCTGTTCCCTTCGCGAGGGGAACATAGCCCCCCACCCATGGCTCCGCCTCCTGCGGTGCCCGATGCGGACCACACCACCGATGACGACGACAACGCTCCAGAGGTGACCGAGGTAGAGTTGAGAGTGGCGGTACGTCGGCTAAATGCCAAAAATACCGCCCCAGGACCCGACGGCTTGCCTGGCAAAGCCTGGGTCCTGGCCTTAGAGGCTCTCGGGCCTCGACTCAGGGGGCTCCTAAGCGCATGTTTGGGGAGGGGCCAGTTCCCACTTCGTTGGAAGACGGGGAAACTGGTCCTCATTAAGAAGCCGGGGCGCCCAGCGGACTCTCCGTCCGCTTACCGGCCCATCGTGCTGCTCGACGAGGTGGGCAAGCTCTTTGAAAGAGTAATTGCAGACCGCCTCGTCGGGTGGCTGGCGCGGGAGGGGCCGGATTTGGCGGACAGCCAGTTCGGTTTCCGCAAGGGGCGCTCCACGGTGGACGCCATCATGCGCGTGCGAGCCCTCACGACGGGAGATGCAGTGGCCCGGGGTGGGGTTGTCTTGGCGGTGTCTCTAGACATCGCCAACGCCTTTAATACCCTGCCCTGGAGTTGCATTAGGGAGGCACTCTGGTATCACCGGATGCCGACCTACCTCTGTCGCGTAGTCGAGGCTTACTTGACGGATAGAGCCGTCATCTACCCCGGTCACCAGGGAGACTGGAACCGGCGAGAGATGTCGTGCGGTGTCCCACAGGGATCGGTCTTGGGGCCGCATCTGTGGGATATCGGGTACGACTGGGTGCTGCGCGCCGACCTCCCTAGCGGCGTCAGCGTGGTTTGCTACGCTGACGACACGCTGGTCCTGGCGCAGGGGAGGTCGTACGAGGCGGCGGCCGAACTTATGACACGCGGGGTTGCGACAATCGTCGATAGGATCCGGCAATTGGGACTCGAGGTGGCCTTGCACAAGTCCGAGGCCATGGGTTTTCATGGTCCTCGGAACGCGCCACCTGCGGGTTCCCAACTCACGGTGGGAGGGGTTCACATCGGCGTCGAGTCGACGATGAAGTACCTGGGACTTGTCCTCGACAGCCGGTGGAACTTCGTCGAGCACTTCCGACGTTTGGCTCCCAGACTGGAGCGGGCTGGGGCTGCCTTAAAGCGGCTCCTGCCCAATCTGGGGGGTCCAAACGCCTCCTGCCGGAGGCTCTACACGGGGGTCGTGCGGTCCATGGCCCTCTACGGGGCACCAGTGTGGGCGCCCTCATTGAGGCTGCGCCCAGCGCGCCGGTTGAGTGCGGCCCAGAAGGTCATGGCCATCCGGTTAATCCGGGGATACCGCACGGTCTCCTGCGAGGCGGCGAGCCTCCTTGCCAGAGTGCCGCCATGGGATCTGGAGGCAAAGGTCCTCGCCCACATGTGGGAGTGGCGCGAGGAGGCGAAACGCCGGGGCGAAACTCCGCTGCCGCGACAAATCGCGGCACGGCGGACAGAGCTCCGGTGTGATCTCATGGCGACATGGCGGGTACGATTGTCGCAACCCAGTGCTGGGCACGCCACAATTGCGGCGGTAAGTCCCCTCTTTGAGGAGTGGATAGAGAGGCGCCACGGCGTCCTCACCTTCCGCCTGACGCAGGTTCTCACCGGGCATGGGTGCTTCGGTGGGTTCCTGTTCAGGATAAAGCGGGAGGATACGTCCGGGTGTTTCCATTGCGAGGATCGTCTGGAGGACACGGTGGAACATACGGTGGAGGTGTGCCCTGCCTGGGCGGAGCACCGCCGTGTCCTCGTGGAGGCGATCGGCGGCGGCGACCTCTCGCGTCCAGCCCTGGTGCGAGCCATGGTACGGAGCGAGAGGGAATGGGAAGCCGTCACCTCCTTCTGCGAAGCAGTAATGCTCGCGAAGGAGGAGGCGGGGCGCGTGAGGGAGTGGCAGTCTCTGCGCCCTCACGTCCCTAGCCGCCGCAGGAGGAGACGCCCCGGGCGTCGGGAGTCGATTGCGGACTCCCGGCCACCGTAGGCGCGAGCTTGCGGGTGGCGAGCAATGGGTAGCTTGCCGCCCGGTAAGGACCAAGCTCGGGTCGACGGCGCGTAGTGTTCCACGCGCGCCTCAAAGAGATGTCAGCAAAACTGAAGGGGTCTGCTAGGACCGATGCCTGCCGGGGTCGCGTGATTGTTCGAAAGAGATACCGTGACCCTGGCACATGGGCAATTGAAGGAACACGGGTGGGTTTTAGTCAGTAAAAGTCTGACATGCCCTCCCGCTCCGCCCAGAGCGGGAGAAGTCATTTGATGATTTCCCATCCAAAAAAAAAAAAAAAAAAAGGGTAGTATTGCTGAATTTAATGAATTAAATACATAGGTGTTACGTTCTCGAATCATATTTTGTTAAACATACAACCTAAAACTGACCTGAAAATGGGAAAAACCTAAGAAAATTTGTAATTCTCGGGCAATTTGCAGCGCAAAATACAGGCAGAGAAGGGTAAGTAAGTTAGACTGTATATCTCAGTCTAAGAACCGCTAGGTATTGCCTAGCCTTCCATGTGCCAAAAGCTTAAGGGTAACAAGCGGTATGCCACGTAACTTAGTAAAGGTGACATAACTTGGCGAATAGTGGTTTCATTCCATGACCGCAAATATGTGCTGGCCTATGAAGATATGATTGGCGGTTATAGCCTAGATAGTACGTTTTTACGACTAACAACGATTTGTTTGGAACCTAAATAACGTAAGTAAGCAAAAAATATTGTATACCAGAAAGCATTAGAATGAGTATCATCAAGTTTATAAAGTATTGCAGTCTACAAAATTGAAAACTTATTTTTGTAAGTATCCTCGTTTATTGTTGAGATATAAATAACGTGATCACTCAAAAAAAACGTTACATTTATTTAATTTTAACTATTAACTTGGGACAGAACGAAGTCTGTCCGGGCAGCTAGAATTGGTCGAGCTCTTCTCGAGTTATGCATATACAACATTATTTTTAGTATATGCGAAACCTGAATATAGTTTGTTCAGAATCAGTAACTGAATCGATTCCAATAATTTTTACACCATGTTATATTTTGTCCCAAAAATATTTAATTACGCTTAAAAGTTAGTATCCGCAATCTTTGCACACGGGTCACGACAGGTCATAAGCGCGGGCTAGGCGGCGTGGGCGCACTGCGGGACGGCGACGGCGCTCCTCAGTCGCCCGAATGCCATCGATCGATGCATCGATCGCGAGCGCGCGACCGCCGTGAGCCCTGGCTAAAGTGTTTTGTTTAGATTTTAAAATTATCATGTCTCTCTCGTACTCAAACGTCCGTACACTCGCTGTTTGTGGTGGTGTGGCAGTGCGTCAGTTCATAAGAGAAAGACGGGCCCTTTTTAGGGTTCCGTTGCCAAATGGCAAAAAACGGAACCCTTATAGATTCGTCATGTCTGTCTGTCTGTCTGTCTGTCTGTCTGTCCGTGTATGTCACAGCCATTTTTTTCCGAAACTATAAGAGCTATGTTGTTGAAACTTGGTAAGTAGATGTATTCTGTAAACCGCATTAAGATTTTCACACAAAAATAGAAAAAAAACAATAAATTTTGGGGTTCCCCATACATAGAACTGAAACTGAAAAAAAATTTTTTCATCGTACCCATACGTGTGGGGTATCTATGGATAGGTCTTTAAAAATGATATTGAGGTTTCTAATATCATTTTTTTCTAAACTGTATAGTTTGCGCGAGAGACACTCCCAAAGTGGTAAAATGTGTCCCCCCCCCCCCCCCTGTAACTTCTAAAATAAGAGAATGATAAAACTAAAAAAAATATATGATGAACATTGCTATATAAACTTCCAACGAAAATTGGTTTGAACAAGATCTAGTAAGTAGTTTTTTTTTATACGTCATAAATCGTAAACCGCAATTTACCTTTCATTCAATCAACTCAAATATAAAAATTAAAAAAATAGGATTTAATTTCATAAACACAAGCCTTATGCATAAACCGTGAATACCTACAGGTTTGTACGGAACCCTCGGTGCGCGAGTCCGACTCGCACTTGGCCGGTTTTTTTAACAGTTGCTTCAGTTTGTTTGAGTGAATAGTGATTACGCCAATTATTGTAGATAGTGATGATTAACATTTTTAAACACGCAAAGATAGTCAAGGGTACAAATGTATTATTTGTTTACAGCCTGCTGTGGTTCAGTAATGCGATGTTTAACCATTTTGATCCATTTTGAACTTTAAGTTGTTGACATAAGGTGCAACAAATGGCATTGATTACATTTTACCACTTACTACTGCATTTACGAATAAAGTACATAATAATATCTACCTACACTTGACCATTACGACAGTCCAAAGCCTGAAAGTGTGATGGAAAATGTGCCTCCGCTAGGCTGAATATGTTTTAGCGTGGACTACCAGGTAACGTAACCGGCTTATAACTTTGTGATTATTAATGATACAGTTTTGAAATTTTTTTCATAGATTCTTTACATAAAAATACTAGACCCGTGTTTCGGGTTTCGCATAAACAAAAATTAATGTTGTATAAATAAAGAAGATAGATTTTAATGTCAGCTCACAATATATAAATTTATGATGAAATGCTAATTAAGCCCATACATTTCATACTCAACAATTTGAATATAAAATGTTTTTAGTTCGCCATTTTCTGTCGAGTCTAGAGGGCGAGAGCGGCACGTGTTTTTTTTTTATATAATAGATTAGTTCCTTATAGCTTTCAGTATATTACTTAGTCCACTGCGTAGCTGCGGGCATAGCAAGTAAAGTAATAAATTAGAAGAGTTTAGTACGGTCAGACAAAGACAGGTCACTGAAGAATGACAGATGCTGTTTTCAGAGTTATTTGAAATTGTATCTTTGCTTTTGTTTTTCAACCTATTAATAACAATTATGTTACTATAAATCACACTAGATTAAGCTGAATCGACTTTGTCTTTTAACAGCTAGCTATTTTGTTAAATAATCTGTGGATAACATTGTTAGTAGTGTATTTGCTATTCCTATAGACTAAGTGGTGTGATTATTATATTTATACTGCTGTTTATTGTCCTAATAAAATAAAATTAATATACGAACAATTTATTTTCGTAGTCGAATGCTTTACAATCAATTTTCTATGATCACTTCTTAAACCATTGAATTCTCATTCCCCTTTTAACTTTCGCCGAGGCCTTTTTTTTTTCAGGATGGGAAATCATCAAATGTCTTCTGCCGCTCTGGGCGGAGCGGGAGGGCGTGTCAGACTTTTACTGACTAAAACCCACCCGTGTTCCATCAGTTGCCCATGTGCCAGGGTCACGGTATCTCTTTCGAACAATCACGCGACCCCGGCAGGCATCGGTCCTAGTAGACCCCTTCACTGCTGCTGACATCTCTTTGAGGCGCGCGTGGAACACTACGCGCCGTCAACCCGAGCCTGGTCCTTTCCGGGCGGCGAGCTACCCATTGCTCGCCACCCGCAAGCTCGCGCCTACGGTGGCCGGGAGTCCGCAATCGACTCCCGACGCCCGGGGCGTCTCCTCCTGCGGCGGCTAGGGACGTGAGGGCGCAGAGACTGTCACTCCTTCACGCGCCCCGTCTCCTCCTTCGCGAGCATTACTGCTTCGCAGAAGGAGGTGACGGCTCCCCATTCCCTCTCGCTCCGTACCATGGCTCGCACCAGGGCGGGACGCGAGAGATCGCCGCCGCCGATCGCCTCCACGAGGACACGGCGGTGCTCCGCCCAGGCAGGGCACACCTCCACCGTATGCTCCACCGTGTCCTCCAGACGATCCTCGCAATGGAAACACCCGGACGTATCCTCCCGCTTTATCCTGACCAGGAACCCACCGAAGCACCCATGCCCGGTGAGAACCTGCGTCAGGCGGAAGGTGAGGACGCCGTGACGCCTCTCTATCCACTCCTCAAAGAGGGGACTTACCGCCGCAATTGTGGCGTGCCCAAAGGCCGAGCCATGACCAGCAAATTTTACAATAATGAAAGTACTCGCAACCGTGCAATCTCGGCTTAAGGTCAGCATCTAATAAATCCTCCCGCTCCCTCCTCTCATTTATTACGAGAGGTTTTATAGCAGGACTGCTATCACAAGTTTAATCTAGATTATTTGCAAAATGTCTAGCCGTAACGTGGAGGATAATTTATTTCAAATTATGCAAGTCGTCGTTTTAGCATTACAGACTTCAATTCTGAGAAAGTTTTGCTCTTTAAGTTTCAGTTAAATATTTCATCGGCCTAGTGAAATTAGTTTAAGGCGTCAAATTTAGCAGTTTTTGGTGTCTATTATTTAGTTAAAATACTGCTAATTCGTTTTCCACAGTCTATAAGATCATGACGACCTTAATATTTTCAGTAATTTTATTCTGAAATTCTTTAACGAATTTAAAACGACTCCATTTTTAACACGCTTTAACGAATCATTAAGATTGACAGATACCATTTTGATGACTCAGAATTTCGCGACACGTCCTTCTTTTTTTTTTGTTATCTGAGGGTCATCACGTGTCCGGTGTCTTCATCAACCTTGAATAAGAAAAGAAGAATATTTGTGTCTTTGTTATTGGGTTATGTATGTATAACGTATGCATGAACACAATGGAAAGCGGTCGCATTTTAAAGTCTCAATAAGGACGATATTAGGCCAATCCTATTCAACGTGTAAAGTTACCAAACCTGAATAAAATAAATGTATGTCGAACATACCTACTGTATGTAAAATATATGAATCGGGAAAGCACACAAAACGTCACTCTAACTTCATAACACACGATTAATCTGAATCTGAATCATTTTGAAGGTTATCGCTAATCCATTGCATTACATGTCCAAAAAATTGGTCTACTCAGCAACGTAAATAACGTAATGAATGTTGTTGTACTGTCAAAATGAAAACCATTCCTACTGTTAGTGTGTTACGTAATCACCCCGCTGGTGGGTAATTTTCGTTTCAAATAAAAATAATTTAAAGTTGTACCTATATTACCCAACTGGTCATCCTGCACGTAGTTACATACTTACAAAGATCTAAAAACAACAAATAGATACTTAGTAGTAATTTTTAAAAACAAAAAACATCGCTATGTTTTGCCAATAATAATTATTTGTGATAAATAAAAAAAGAAGCAGGTACCTACGTAATTTAGGAGTTCTTTAAGTCGTTACCTTATTTCTGTGATTGTGTTTTTAGGGTTCCGTTGCCAAATGGCAAAAAACGGAACCCTTATAGATTCGTCATGTCTATCTGTCTGTCTGTCTGTCTGTCCGTCCGTATGTCACAGCCACTTTTTTCGGAAACTATAAGAGCTATGCTGTTGAAACTTGGTAAGTAGATGTATTCTGTGAACCGCATTAAGATTTTCATACTAAAACAGGAAAAAAAAACAATAAATTTTGGGGTTCCCCAAACATAGAACTGAAACTCAAAAATTTTTTTGCATCAAACCCATACGTGTGGGGTATCTATGAATAGGTCTTCAAAAATGGTATTAAGGTTTCTAATATCATTTTTTTCTAAACAGAATAGTTTGCGCGAGAGACACTTCCAAAGTGGAAAAATGTGTGTGTGTGTGTGTGTGTCCCGTAACTTCTAAAATACGAGAATGATAAAACTAAAAAAAATATGTGATTAACATCACATATTTTTTCATTACCATGTAAACTACCACCGAAAATTGGTTTGAACTAAATCCAGCATTGTAGTGACACCCACGAACTGGCTTTGAGAAGGATTTCTGAACTGGAACTGGAATTAAGCAGAGCCCACAACTCAATAACCCATTTAGAAACTCTCAAAGCCGGTGAAGAGTCTGCGATCACCTGCAGTCTCTATGATGAGTTGGTTGGTAGCGGGTCCAAACCCATATGTGTTGAGCCAATTGTAACGATAGACTTAACTGATGATACATTTACTTAAAACAAATTGTTTACTAGTCACAATAAGTTAAAAAAAAATACATTAGAATTAATAGACTAATCAGAAAATATCAAAAATCATTGAAACGCCAAAAAGTAACTAAATTAAACACAAAACTTAGGCAAAAAAAATCTAAATTTAAAACAAGAATTAACCCATTCGTTGCCACCAACGCACCATTTGCGTTGATCGAGATAACTACGTCATGCCACCAACGCACCATATGCGTTGAGTGTACTTTAGGACGTTTTTAGGGTTCCGTTGCCAAATGGCAAAAACCGGAACCCTTATAGATTCGTCATGTCTGTCTGTCTGTCTGTCTGTCCGTCCGTCCGTATGTCACAGCCACTTTTTTTCAAAACTATAAGAGCTATGCTGTTGAAACTTGGCAATTAGATGTATTCTGTAAACCGCATTAAGATTTTCACACCAAAATGGAAAAAAACAAAAAATTTTGGAAATACATAGATCTGAAACTCAATTTTTTTTTTTTCATCTAACCCACACGTGTGGGGTATCTATGAATAGGTCTTCAAAAATGGTATTGAGGTTTCTAATATAATTTTTTTCTAAACTGAAAAGTTTGCGCGAGAGACACTTCCAAAGTGGTAAATTGTGCGTCCCCCCCCCCCCCCGTAACTTCTAAATTAAGAGAATGATAAAACTAAAAAAAATATGTGATATACATTACCATGTAAACTGCCACCGAAAATCGGTTTGAACGAGATCGAATAAGTAGTTATTTTTTAAAACGTCATAAATCGTAAACCGCAATTTACCTTTCATTCAATCAGATGAAATATAAAAATTTAAAAAAATACATTTATTTTCATAAATATAAACTTTGTGCATAAACCGAGAATACCTACAGGTTTGTACGGAACCCTCGGTGCGCGAGTCTGACTCGCACTTGGCCGGTTTTTGGAATTACATTAAAATGATAGAATTTATTTAAATATTTGCCACCATACACGGCTAGAAACAATTGTTAAATGTGGACAAACTGTTGGTTTTTTCTTCGAACTGTCATTCTTGTTTTGTTAAGGAAAAAACGGTTGGGGTTGTGAAGGTCTTGGTGAAGGTAAAATATTAAGTGGCACCCAGGTGATGTTTTTAAAATTTAAGTGGCAGTGAATGGGTTATAGAAGTGTTATAGTGATTTACAGTTATGCAATACTTTGTATGATACGGACACTCAGCACCTTCGGGATGAATTGTTTATTAGGGAATATGCTCTAAAGGATATCTTTAGTAAATATGAGGCTACTCAACAAGACCTGAGTAAGCGCATGCACGAAGCCTGTGAGTTGGCAGACCTGGTCAAGTACAATGCGGAGAGGTATGAGTCTCTGACAAATAACTTCTCTAGCTGTGCTTGCTCCCAGACTCAACTTGATACACCCACACCCTCAGCAGCTCACCCAGTAGATTGCTGTATTGTTGATAATAATAGCATGATAAACACAATTTATATTTTTTCTGACAATTTGGTCAAGGTTAAGGTAGCATATTTAATCAGTGCTCACAACAGTATGTAATTCATAATTGTTCACCCGGTGCCAGTATTAGCCAATTATTAAGTAAAATTAAATTGTCAAAAATAAACCCTGGTTCTACTGTAATATTATTATATGGGCATAGTATAAATGTTAGAATAAAAGAATTAAATGAGACTAATCACTGTAAATTTATTTTCTGTGCCTTGCCTTATTCACAATACTTGTCTGAGGAGCAAAACAGGCACATTTATAATTTAAATGTGTTCATTTATAATAGGACTAGTTGTCACAGTGACGCTATTTTATATTTTGATTGTAATCAATTTATTACTGATTACAAATTGACAAATTATACTATGTATTTGCCACCTAGTTGTAGGAGACAAATTGCTAATCTTTTAGCATACAATTTACACCGTGACACTGGTACCTGTAGCGTACCATCGATTACTGTTAGTAGTAGTTCTAGCACCACTTTTGATACACCTAGTAGTAAACTATTAGGTGCGACAACGGGTAAGCCACATAAATATGTTGAATGTTGTTCATCAAAATATGCAGGGTTTCTCCGGCAAAGAACTAGAGTTAAGTTTATTTAACCATGACGTTCAGGTATTATGTTTGACTGAACACTGGTTGAAAGAACATGAAATAGTGTTTTGTGAATGATGATTTTTTTACTGTGCAAAGTGCATTTGTGAGAAAAAGTGCTATACGCGGTGGATCATTAGTTGAAATGTAAACAACGTTTAGATTTAGTTAATCTTTCAATCGAGTGCACTATTGAGTTGTATTGTGTTGAACTAGAGCGTTACGTCATAATATGCGTTTATCGTCCCCACTTTTTTTTTTTTTTTTTTTCAGGATGGGAATACATCAAATGACTTCTCCCGCTCTGGGCGGAACGGGACGGCGTGTCAGACTTTTACTGACTAAAACCCACCCGTGTTCCTTCAGTTGCCCATGTGCCAGGGTCACGGTATCTCGAACAATCACGTTTATTCGTTTCGAATCGGTAATTGAGGATTCACTCAATAAATTAAAATCAATTAATAAATGTATAATTTTATGTGGAGATTTTAATATTAATATTTTAGATGTTACTCCTTTAATTTAGAGTATTAGACTACTCAATCTGTTTAAGTCATTTAATTTAATACACTTGTTTTTCGAACCTACTAGGATCACAGCATCGTCTTCAACTTGTCTTGATAATATATTTAGTGGTTGTGATGCCAATAATAAGTTAGTATTAAGTGACTTGATCACTGTGAATTATTAGCCAGCTTCCCTTTGCCATTACAAAAAAAGCCGCATAAAATAGAATGCAGGCCCTATACAGTTAGTCATTGCAACAAATTTAAAAATAATATTGCTCATAGGATTACACCATCTATAGTAGAACACGAGAATCCTAATGAAATCTATGGAGCCCTTTTTGATATTGTGCAAAAAGAATACCAATCTACTTTCAAGACCAAAACTATTGACATTAATAGCACCTCTGTTAGCTTCAACCAATGGGCTACTCCAGGTACTTATAAAAGTAGAGCGAGACTATACGAGTTATATGGTTTAAAAAAATATATATTTGATACTCCTTTTAATAATTTCTGACATACTCTGGTATGTCAGAAATTATTCAAAGTTATTTAAAAAAACCTGTGCTTTCGCTAAATCTAAATTTTTAAGCGATACCATAAAAAAATCCAATAATAAAATAAAAACCACTTGGAAAATTATTAACAATGAAACGGTTAAATCGGTTAAACAAGAAAAACAACTAGAGATTATGATTAGCAACAAATTGGTTAATAAAGCTGCCGACGTAGCTGAGGCATTTAATGAGTTTTTTGCCAACATACCTATAACTACGACTTGCACCTTAAATTCATCCCCGTTTAAAGCTGAAAACCTTTTGCATAGTAGTGTGCCCAGATGTACAGCTTGGCAAAAAAGAGTCTGGAAAAAATGAGGGCGCCTGCTTAGCAGGTATGGCCACCCTGTATACTAGGACTAAAAGTGATAAGATACTTGTTGTTTTAATCCACAAACACGAGATCCCGGAAATTCTGATCAGTCAAGATTTCAAGACTTGATAGGCACACAGTCTTTTACTTTCATTGTATTTAGTAGATTGCGCATTATTTCGCTGGAATAACTTTTTATCTAAGAGTGCCATCATAATAACATAATGCAAACTTATTCAGTTTAAAAATTAATTAAATTACACTCAGGGATTGCCGATTGAACCCGATACCCAAGACATAATGTTCAGCAATCGCATTTGCGGCCACCATCTAGGGTATTCACAACCAGTCGATGGTTGGTATGCCTGTATCAAATTTGACATGAATGATACTGAACGAATCCTGTTAATGCTGACAGTTTAAAGTCGACAAGAAGGTGACTTACAGCTGCTTACTGTCGGAAACTAATCGGAAGTCAGAGAGTACCTATAGCATGTCGCATTCGAAAGGTACGGGCAATATCGAATAACTTGAACAGTTGACTAATGAAGGCGTCAGGTATGTCTATGCGGGGTACATAACATTATCACTATTCACATGACAATGAAAATGAAATAACACGCTAAAGTTTAGATTTAATTTAAAAAGAAAAACGTGACGTAACATCATTCTTGTATTCCTTTTCGGTGCTATGATAGATTTTTTCCATTAACACTGATGTGTCAGTTTTACATTTCTTATTTATTAAAATAGTGTAAAAATCTTTCTTACACGTTTACGGCTCCCATTACAACCCGTCTCCTTAAACTATAGGTAATATATTACGTAGAATAGGCACCTGAAAAATAATAAATATAAATTATACTTTTTTACTGTGGTATGCGATAATAGCATTAAAAAAAAAAAATTAATACTTGGCTGTTTCGTTATAGTGTTGAACTTTTTGTCTAATTGCACACAGATCAAAATCGTCTAATTCTTTCTTCCGCCAACTGTTTTGGTGTTCCTCCAGGTGTAGAAAAAAATCCTTAATTGTTTTCTCCTTCATTAACAATTTCTCTAATTGGGGTGTACTACGCCAAATCGAATGCCAAATAATCGAATATCAATTGATCGAACACTATAAATCGAATGTCTAAATACTCGAACGTTCATAATATCGAATGGTTACTACATCGAACATTCAATATATCGCACACTCAATACATCGAGTGTTCAAAATATCGAATGTTTGTTTGATCGAGCGGTCAACGCATCGCATATTCATTATATCCAAATATCAATTTAATGAATACTTTGAGTCCAAAAAAAAAAAACATAAAATTTACCAATAAATCACATTGTGTAATGTGATTTATTAGTAAATTTTAATTTTTATCTTTTATGGGTACATTTAAAAATTTGTGTGAATTGTAATTGCACGGAGAAACTATTAAATCATTAAATCCATGTTATTTCTATTATTTATTATTTTTTCAGACCATCAGATTTTCATCCATCTTGCCACTTTTTTGTGGAGTAGGTCTTCCCAATACCGCGATTCTTTTTTCAATCCTCATATTTGTAATAGCTTGCTCCTTACCTAAAATATCTATGTTAGCATAAAGACCCCATTTGTACTTAACATGCAACGTGTTCCATCTTCACCACCGATCGCCTCCATGAGGATACCTCCACCGTATGCGCCACCGTGTCCTCCGGGTGATCCACGACCCCGGCGTCTCCTCCCGCCTTATCCCTGAACAGGAACCTCCCTAAGCAGCCATGACCGCTGTGGACATGCGTTAGGCGGAAGGTAAGGATGCCGCCGTGGCGCCTCTCTAGCCACACCTCAAAGAGGGATCTTACCGCCAAAACTGTAGCGTCCCCAGCACTGGATTGCGACAATCGTACCCGCTATGTCCCACGAGATCACTGTGTAATAATTTCCGAACACCAGCGGGCGAATTTGCGGGCACAGCTAGTAAAAGATGACAATAAAAAAGTAAAATGTGAATTATTGGTAAATTTTGGTGTTTTTTAGGGTTCCGTTGCCAAATGGCAAAAAACGGAACCCTTATAGATTCGTCATGTCTGTCTGTCCGTCTGTCTGTCTGTCTGTCTGTCTGTCTGTCCGTCCGTCCGTATGTCACAGCCACTTTTCTCCGAAACTATAAGAGCTACGCTGTTGAAACTTGGTAAGTAGATGTATTCTGTGAACCGCATCAAGATTTTTACACTAAAATAGAAAAAACATAATAAATTTTGGGGTTCCCCATACTTAGAACTGAAACTCAAAAATTTTATTTTCATCAAACCCATACGTGCGCGTGTGGGGTATTTATGAATAGGTCTTCAAAAATGGTATTGAGGTTTCTAATATCATTTTTTTCTAAACTGAACAGTTTGCGCAAGAGACGCTTCCAAAGTGGTAAAATGAGTGTCCCCCCCCCCCCCGTAACTTCTAAAATAAGAGAATGATAAAACTCAAAAAAATATATGATGTATATAACCATGTAAACTTCCATCGAAAATTAGTTTGAACGAGATCCAGTAAGTAGTTTTTTTTTAATACGTCATAAATCGTAAACCGCAATTTACCTTTCATTCAATCAACTCAGATATAAAAATTAAAAAAAAAAACATTTAATTTCATAAGCATAAACCTTATATATAAACCGAGGATACCTACAGGTTTGTACGGAACCCTCGGTGCGCGAGTCCGACTCGCACTTGGCCGGTTTTTTGTACTTAAAGTTTTCAGTAAATTGATATTTGGATATTTCCCAGCTAAAGCACTAGGAAGTGTCGAAGGGCGGGCGTTTTGGGGGGACTGTCTTGTGTAACTTTGACGTTCAAAAAGTGCTGACTCTCCGCCTAGTTTGAATAAATTACTTTTGATTTTGATCGAGTAAGTAGTTTTTTTTAAAACGTCATAAGCCGCAATTTACCTTTCATTCAATAAACCGAAATATAAAAATTAAAAAAAAAACATTTATTTTCATAAACATGAACCTTATGCATAAACCAAGAATACCTACAGGTTTGTACGGAACCCTCGGTGCGCGGTTTTTTTAGTCTAAATTTCCGCACCGTCAGTAACTACTAAATATCTGAATCGGGAAAGCACTCAAAACGTCACCCTATATGCGTAACACACTATTAATCAGAATCTGAATCATTTTGAAGGTTATCACTAATCCATTGCATTACATGTTCGAAAAATTGGCCGGCTCAACAACGTAAATAACGCAATGAATGTTGTTGAACTGTAAAAATGAAAGCCATTTCTACTATTAGTGTGTTACGTAATTACCCCAGTGATAATTAATTTTCGTTTGTCTAAATTAAAAATTGTATACTTCCCAATTGGTCATCCTGAAGATATCCGGCCATCTATACCAAGATCTTCTTTTTTCAAATTATGTGTCCTCAATAATTATGAATTTGATAAAAGGAAAAAGGAGTAGAAACTTCCTAACATCATTGAGGAATAGATGCCTTATTTCTGGTTTTTTGAAGTCATTATTTCCATACTGTCGGTAACATGTGCGGATTCATCTAAACAGGATGTTACAAAATTGATGTCGGAAATAATGGTACCGATTCCCTTGTTCACAAACTAAACTAAATTTAAGTTCAGTGCATCTTTTTCTTTCTATTTCATTAAGAAAAGGACAGAAGATAAATGTTAGTTTAGTCCTGTCAAATTAATCAGCGCCTGTCACTACTCCATACAAGTTTAGACGTGATTAAAAACTTGCCTACTAAAATTACGTCAAATTACGTCAAGCGCTGATTAATTTGACAGGACTAAACTAACATTTATCTTCTGTCCTTTTCTTAATGAAATAGAAAGAAAAAGATGCACTGAACTTAAATTTAGTTTAGTTTGTGAATAAGGGAATCGGCACCATGGAACAGATTAGGAAACGTCTTCTAGGTACATACTAATTAATTGTTTGAAGTCCATTTCAAAGATGCTTCCTTTACATTGATATGAATGTTGAAATGTTGAGATTAAAATCTAAGAATAACACATACATACAAGGACGTTGAACTACCGTTTTTATTAATGTTGGATAAAAACTGAAATTATTTAAAATATGACCCATTTAATAGTTTCTTGACTTTTATGAGACTGAATTAATTATTTTATTTATTTTACTATTTATTCATATTTACACGATTTTCAATACGAAAACAAATAAAATTTAAGTGTCTGTTTGTAATGTGTGCTTCACAGTTCAGCAGGACTTGCGATTATTCTGTTACACCTTGTATTATTCTAATGTTATTTAAAATAATAAATACATACGGAACTATGACGAATGAAAAAAAAAACGTATTTAAAATATTACAACAGTTTAGCAGCTCGGTATCCGAAGAAAAGTATAAATGATTACCAAAAGTTCGACTGAATTTTATGATCGGTTTACGCCATTTTATTACCGTCAAGTCAAAACATTCAATTTATTTTTATTTAGAGACAGTCTTTAGCTACTACAACTAAAAGCACACGAACTACAGAAGATATGGATTTTCTCGCTAAAAATAAATAAGATTAATTTTAATTAATACTGAAATCGTAAAATTTAATAATGAAAATATTGACACTGAATTTATTTAGTTTTACAAAAGTAAACCTAACGAAAAAAAAAATTTTTCAATTTTCATTTTGAGCCGAAAACAATTATCCAGTTTCGGTCGACTTCTACTTATCAGTGTAATAGACAAACAAGCAAAACCTCGATAACGTTCTCAAATATACCAAAATCACTTAAGCATTCTACCTAAATCTGAATATCGAAATTCAACCCCAGAATACTCACGTGATCCTACTAAAACATTTACCAAAAACTGTCATGTCAAAATATCAAACAACATTTTTCTATCCCAGATACAACTAAACAGAAATAAAATTTATCGGATTACGAGTAAATCGAATATAGCCAGACTCATCCAATATAGTCTGAATTTCTGAACTCGACAGCAAAAATAGACAGACTGAAACTCGAACGAGACTATTCTCATATCTCGAAGATCGAGACGCTTCATTGGACATTGCTTTTCTAGTTTTTTTCTCCATCCATTTCAATTTTTCTTTCTGAAGTCGGTACTCGTATATGAAGCAATATTTTTAGAGTTCCGTACAATAACACCAGAATATTAGCGTCAGGTATATTTGCCTAACACATGCTGATCTGGACGCCCATTTGTACTCCACCGCACGTTTCTTTTCATTTTAATTTTATTTTGTGTCACAAAGTTTCATCATCACTATATTATCAATATATCATCATCACTATATCACAAAAAGTGAGCTCATGGTATTTAAAGCAGGAACCAAGTCACCTGATCAGGTTCCTCCCGTTACTTTGAACGGAAAACCCATGAAACTGTCCACCTGTTTTAAATACCTTGGGCACATAGTCACTGATGTCCTACGAGACGATGAGGACATGGACAGGGAGCATAGGGCGCTGTCGATCAGGGCGAACATGATAGCCCACAGGTTTAAACGTTGTAACGCTCAAGTCAAAATAACACTGTTCAGAGCGCATTGTACATCTCTATACACGTGCTGCCTGTGGGCTTCTTATACGCAACGATCATTCAGTGCCCTGCGCGTCCAATATAACAATGCGTTCAGGGCGTTGTTGGGGCTGCCGCGTTGGTGCAGTGCTTCGGGTATGTTCGCGGACGCACACGTTGACGGCTTCCACACCGTGCTCCGCAAGCGATGCGCCGCGGCGCTCTGCAGGTTGCGCGTCAGCACCAACAGCATCCTGGCTGTTATAGCGGATAGGCTGAACACGCCTTACGTCCACCACTGGGTTAGTACCCATATTAGGAAATAAGTTGTTTTAATGTTAATTTTTAATTAAGTCAGTACTACCACTAGGTTCATAAATTTTACTGTACTAACATTCTATGGATTTCTTTGAAGTCTGAATTAAAAAGTTTTTATTTTATTTTATTTATTTATTATTATTATTATGTCTTCCTTATTTATTTATTTTTCTCTTTGTATATTGGCACTTTGTACCTACTTCGTTAATTTGTAATCACGATCAATATTATCTCACCGTGCTTTGTATGTTATGTCTTTTGTGTGCACCAAGTAAACGACTTATCTATTTATTAATAAGGTTAGCCAACAGGACCCTATTACGAAGCCTCTGCTGTCAGTCCGTGCATACGCCTGTCCGTCTGTCTGTCAGCGAACTGTATCTCATGATCCGAAATAGGTATACACTTGCAATTTTCACAGAATGTGTATTTCTGTTGCCGCTATAACAACAAATAATAACATTAAAAGTGGTGTTTAAAATTAAAGGGCTCTCCATACAAGAAACGTGTTTTATTGCGCTTTTTGCCTTGCGGACGGAACCCGTCGTGTGCGAGTCCGACTCGCACTTGGCCGGTTTATTCTCCCGTACCGAGTGCAATCTTTTTTTTGTGATAGGGATGATTTTTTAAATTCTATTCAGATGTAATTGTGAGAAATGTTATTTATTTATTCTTACTTTAAATTAAAACGGCTGTCAGCCCCTTACATTACTTAAAGTAGAAGCAGTGGTTATTTGCATTTTGCAGGTAATGAACATTTCATGAAAAAATCATTCAATTGGATTAAATGAACTGAGAGGGCTGTATTGACGATATTAATTATTATAATTATCTAAAGCCAATATGGCTTTAGTTACGTTCGTGAATCATATTTTACTGCGTGTGGTGCCCGGCGTTAAGAATAGCACTGTCGCATTTCTTCCACTGATGTCATAAAAGGCGACTAAGGGACTTACTAAAGAATGTGTAGCAGCGTTCTGTATGCATTTTACCACAATACTGCGATCGCCTACCCGCCTGCCAAGCGTGGTGATTACTGCAAACCTTTAAAAAAAGAATCTGTTGCAGTGGCAGAACTTGGGTAAGGCCTATATCTGAGATATTTTACAGAGATTTTTAATGTGTTTTAGACAGAAAGAAAATTATTTATTTATATGAGCCATGGGACTTTACCAGAGTTTGTTACTGGCTCCATAGGATGCGAGACGACCGTGCACCTTTTTTGTGTCTTTCGGGTATTTCTGACGTTCATAAGTGCCCATCGTATTTAGGTTTATGTGACAAAAAATATTTTGAACTTGATTGAGTGATTATATGAGCAAGAACACACCTTGTGTGTCTTAAGAAGAGCCAGAATTATCTTTTCCACTTTTCTTTGAAAATCCTTCAAAAAATCTTTATAGCCGCAGAAAAATACCTCCTTACCATACACCTAGTACACCATTATATGTTTCTTGAATGAACTATCATTCTATTACCTTCAACAGGTCATCGTTCAGGTCGTAACTGTGATGACGTCACGGTTATTTTTACAGCGCACTTCGATTCAATTAAATTAATAGCCTTCGGGTTTATGGGGTGAATAGAGTTCAATTGTGGTTGTTTGTAGAGAAACCTTATAGGTATGTGCTTATTACTTTTAATACTTAGCTCAATATTACCATAAACACAACATTGGGTTATACATTGTTCCCAATTGTTGTTAGTTGATCGCTCTCCTATGCGATTTCGCAGGAGATCGCGCCGATTCGCACGAATTCGCAAGAATTCACTTTGATTCTTTAGTGGGAAATATGAGGGTATGGAGATTAATATGAAACCCATGCCTGGGTCAGGTTGTTTTCTCAAAACTACATAGTATTGATTTAATATTACTTTCATACTTTTTTTTTTTTTTTTTTTTTTCAGGATGGGAAATCATCAAATGACTTCTCCCGCTCTGGGCGGAGCGGGAGGGCGTGTCAGTTACTGACTAAAACCCACCCGTGTTCCATCAGTTGCCCATGTGCCAGGGTCACGGTATCTCTTTCGAACAATCACGCGACCCCGGCAGGCATCGGTCCTAGTAGACCCCTACACTGCTGCTGACATCTCTTTGAGGCGCGCGTGGAACACTGCGCGCCGTCGACCCGAGCCTGGTCCTTACCGGGCGGCGAGCCACCCATTGCTCGCCACCCGCAAGCTCGCGCCTACGGTGGCCGGGAGTCCGCAATTGACTCCCGACGCCCGGGGCGTCTCCTCCTGCGGCGGCTAGGGGCATGAGGGCGCAGAGACTGCCACTCCCTCACGCACCCCGCCTCCTCCTTCGCGAGCATCACTGCTTCGCAGAAGGAGGTGACGGCTTCCCATTCCCTCTCGCTCCGTACCATGGCTCGCACCAGGGCCGGACGCGAGAGGTCGCCGCCGCCGATCGCCTCCACGAGGACACGGCGGTGCTCCGCCCAGGCAGGGCATACCTCCACCGTATGCTCCACCGTGTCCTCCAGACGATCCTCGCAATGGAAACACCCGGACGTATCCTCCCGCTTTATCCTGAACAGGAACCCACCGAAGCACCCATGCCCGGTGAGAACCTGCGTCAGGCGGAAGGTGAGGACGCCGTGGCGCCTCTCTATCCACTCCTCAAAGAGGGGACTTACCGCCGCAATAGTGGCGTGATATTACTTTCATACTTTGGGTCACTGTATACGGGCGTTATGTATCATTAGCCAATAATGTTCTGACTACTAGGACATAGTCTTCTCTTGGTGAGACGGAGTAGGCCGTAATCCACCTCAGGGGCCCATAAGCTTGGCAAATATATTTTTTTTCTAAAGACAAACAATCACATACAATCTCAACAATCCTGCAATTTGTCTACTAATACAAGTATAATTACGTGTATGATTATAAAAACCTGTGTACGTTATGCGGTTGTTTGAGCTTGATTCACACTGATCTCCGTACTAGTGAAAACTGTATCACGGCAGGTCAGTCTTCCTCGTTCACAAACACTCACATACTTCCGCACACTTACCAAATTTTCATTTGATTGCAAAGTAAAACAATGATCTACGAGTATGGCTATAAAAACACTGATATATTTTTTTTGTTCTGGTTGGGAAATCATCAAATGACTTTTCCCGGTCTGGGCGTAGCGGGAGGGCGTGTCAGACTTTTACTGACTAAAACCCACCCGTGTTCCATCAGTTGCCCATGTGCCAGGGTCACGGTATCTCTTTCGAACAATCACGCGACCCCGGCAGGCATCGGTCCTAGTAGACCCCTACACTGCTGCTGACATCTCTTTGAGGCGCGCGTGGAACACTACGCGCCGTCGATCCGAGCTTGGTCCTTACCGGGCGGCGAGCTACCCATTGCTCGCCGCCCGCAAGCTCGCGCCTACGGTGGCCGGGAGTCCGCAATCGACTCCCGACGCCTGGGGCGTCTCCTCCTGCGGCGGCTAGGGACGTGAGGGCGCAAAGACTGCCACTCCCTCACGCGCCCCGCCTCCTCCTTCGCGAGCATTACTGCTTCGCAGAAGGAGGTGACGGCTCCCCATGCCCTCTCGCTCCGTACCATGGCTCGCACCAGGGCCAGACGCGAGAGGTCGCCGCCGCCGATCGCCTCCACGAGGACACGGCGGTGCTCCGCCCAGGCAGGGCACACCTCCACCGTATGCTCCACCGTGTCCTCCAGACGATCCTGACAATGTAATACCTTCTAAGTAAAACACTGATACTTAGAAGGTATTACTTGATGATATCACATGTCTTTGTTTTTTTTTTTTTTGGTTTATGCCAGTTTCCTCATGACGTTTTCCTTCACCGTTTTGAAAGTAGTGGTGATGAAATAATTTACACAGCATCAGTATTGGGTCGAGCTTACGACTTACAACTCGTAAATCTCACTTTCTCGGGCCTCATGGCATTAAAATAAATAAAACTAAGTGCAAAGAAAGAAAGAAAATGCTTTCAATGGCATAAGAACTTAAGTGAAACAAATACACCTTAAAATTTTATCATCTTCATTTCAGCCGAAAGACGTCAACTGTTGGACATAAGTCTCCCCGAACATGGGGGGTTTGCCATAATCGCCATGCTTGGCAGGCGGGTTGGCGATCGCTGTATGGTGATAAAATGCATAGAGAACGCTGCTGCCTATTCTCTAGTATATCCCTTACTCGCCTCTTACCACACCCATGGAAATAAATAGGATGATGCTATTATTTACGTTCGACACCTCACATAACTATATAAACTAGTGATCGCCCATTGATCGAAATTCGACCGTACTTCATTTGAATAGAAATAGTACATTATGAAATGAAAAAAATATATTTAATAATAAATATAAAAAATAATATGGTTATACTTGACATTCAGTAAGACTATAGACACAAAATATTAAAGACAGATATTCTCGATTGGACCACAGATTTGGACCATAAACAAAATAATATCTATGCATGTGTGTATTAAATACACGGTAATGAATAGTAGTGTGTGTAACGTGTTATTTATTGAAAATAATATATTTTTACGCATAATTAAAAAAAAAATAGCATTCGTCACTTCTTCTCTGTACAAACTATAAGTGTGCGAACTTTGATACTCCTCCATCCGCCCAATTTTCGTAAAAAGAGATCCAAAGTTTTCGTTTCACATATTAATATAAAGATAAAACGAAAACAAAGCTTATTCCAAAAGGGACCCTTTTGGAATAAGCTTTGTTTTCGTTTGACCATAAACAAAAGAATATCTATGGATGTGTGTATTAAATACACGGTAATGAATAGTAGTGTGCGCAACGTGTTATTTATTGAAAATAATGTATTTTTACGCATAATTTAAAAAAAAATATTAGCATTCGTCACTTCTCTGTATAAACTATAAGTGTGCGAAATTTTATACTCCTCCGTCCGCCCAATTTTCGTAAAAAGGGATCCAAAGTTTTCGTTTTCGTTTCATATAGATAAAACCTTTTGGAATAAGCTATGTTTTCGTTTTCCTAAAGACCCATCACACAAAACCACTACTAATTCCAAAACCTTTTAAAAATAAAACCGTTTTCATTGTCGTTACATTTAATATGGACAACTGGTTAAACTTCGAGTTCATTAAATATGTATGTTAATTGCCCGTGAGTAAATGGATTAGCTTCGACAGTTCAACACGAATTTCTAACCTCGACCTTTTCAGAAGCTCCTAGAACTGTTGCTAATAGCATTTTAATTCAAGTTTCTACACCTGCGTAAGCTTTTTTTTTTTTCAGGATGGGAAATCATCAAATGACTTCTCCCGCTCTGGGAGGAGCGGGAGGGCGTGTCTGACTTTTACTGACTAAAACCCACCCGTGTTCCATCAGTTGCCCATGTGCCAGGGCCACGGTATCTCTTTCGAACAAACACGCGACCCCGGCAGGCATCGGTCCTAGTAGACCCCTACACTGCTGCTGACATCTCTTTGAGGCGCGTGTGGAACACTGCGCGCCGTCGACCCGAGCTTAGTCCTTACCGGGCGGCGAGCTACCCATTGCTCGCCACCCGCAAGTTCGCGCCTACGGTGGCCGGGAGTCCGCAATCGACTCCCGACGCCCGGGGCGTCTCCTCCTGCGGCGGCTAGGGACGTGAGGGCGCAAAGACGACTGCCACTCCCTCACGCGCCCCGCCTCCTCCTTCACGAGCATTACTGCTTCGCAGAAGGAGGTGACGGCTTCCCATTCCCTCTCGCTCCGTACCATGGCTCGCACCAGGGCCGGACGGGAGAGGTCGCCGCCACCGATCGCCTCCACGAGGACACGGCGGTGCTCCGCCCAGGCAGGGCACACCTCCACCGTATGCTCCACCGTGTCCTCCAGACGATCCTCGCAATGGAAACACCCGGACGTATCCTCCCGCTTTATCCTGAACAGGAACCCACCGAAGCACCCATGCCCGGTGAGAACCTGCGTCAGGCGGAAGGTGAGGACGCCGTGACGCCTCTCTATCCACTCCTCAAAGAGGGGACTTACCGCCGCAATTGTGGCGTGCCCAACCTGCGTAAGCTTGAACAATATTTTTATTGCTATGTAGCGGCATCTATTCCACCACATCGAAAGAACTGGAGAACCTTAGCAAAATGGATCTACTGGTTGTTGGTCTTTTACTTGATGTCCTAAGCCTGTGACACAATTTAATAGAAGAAGCAGCATGTCATGCAGGGCCAGTTTGTTCTTTTAAATATCCAACACAAGAGCCTTGTAATCTTCTACCTGCGGCATCGCTGCGAAAGGATTGGCTCTGCGGTCACAAACCCGCATGCCCAGCGTGGTGACTACGGGCATTAAACCTCCTATGGTTAAAGTGCCAAAACAACGGCCCCCAGTTCCCGGTGGTCCCGGTATTCCTGATCCTGGTTTCAGCTAATCCAGTGAAAATTTAAGCTTTCTGAGGAGATTTTGTCCCCAATCCATCAGCTACTTTAGAGCACTCTATGATCTGCTTCCTAAGAAGACCTCGCATGCCGAACATAAGCTCACCAAACGACCAGAACTCATCAGCAAGCTTTGCTACGGTGTCTTTTGCGGGTTTAGCATTTTGGATCTGTGCTTCAGGCTCACCCGTCTTTCTTAGAAAACATGCCTCAAGGTTCTTCTTGGCCGATTGGATATTATCCAGTTGAGATGCCATCATAGTGTTTAGAATTTGTAGTGACTATAACAGTACTAGTGAGAAACTGGCAGAGCGGTTGACAACTATATGCACTGACTTTAACACGTCGAAAATGACGTAAAATGATAATATTTCCATTTTTTTGGGGGTTGGAAATCGTGAAACGTCTTTCTCAACGACGGCCTCATCTTGTGTCAGACTTTTACTAACTAAAACCCACCCGTGTTCCTTCTGGTTAATATTTCCCTGACTTTCAAGTATCGCCAGAACTCATAGAAATAATTTTAATGTTGCACTTCATGAATTATGCGATGAATAGCTACCCTTGATCAGTCTACTGCCCAACCTCTTTCATTTATCCCTCACTCACTCTTCACATCCCTGAGAGGGGGTAGTATTTCCGGGCAAATATTAGCTTTAGATATCTCTAGGAAAGTGGGGTGAGGGTTAAATGCCACAAGGCTAGCTGATATTTCAATTGACGATCAAGTTCAAGTGGATATAAGTTGTGAGGCATTCACTCTTGAACCTTGATAGTACCTAACGAAATATGAGACTTTCAACACACATGTAGTTAACATCACGCCTTGTTTTCCCGAAGGGTTGGGCAGAGGTGTACCTATAGTTCACCCACATTTCGCCAGTTATGTGTAAGACTCGTGTAATAGGGGGCGAGTCTGTTGCCATCAATCCAACACAAATCCAAACTCCGGGTTGCCAATGTGAACACTAGAACAACGAGCTAGTTAAGTAACATGTTCATACAAGCTACATGTTAAAGAAATATAATCATTTACCTAGTCTATCCCAACAGTTTTTTTTTTTCTGGATGGGAAATCATCAAATGGCTTCTCCCGCTCTGGGCGGAGCGGGAGGGCGTGTCAGACTTTTACTGACTAAAACCCACCAGTGTTCCTTCAGTTACCTATATGCTAGGGCTACGGTATCTTGTTTGAACAATCTCGCAACCCTGGCAGATCCCAACTTTGTTGAGGGCAGCTTCCAGTCTAACCGGATTCAACAAACTACCAGTATTTTAACTGGAGCGACTGGCTTTCTAACCTCCATAACCCAGTTACTGGGTAATACGATAACAAGAAGCAACAAAATTATTATCCTTTTGTTTCTACATTTGGAGCTAAGAACTATTATGAATAGTCTGTTTTAGGGTTCCGAATCCGTTTCTTTGATCATATTACCAAGTATAATCTGGGTAAAATAATTACAACGTAAAATATTTTTTTTTTAACGAAGTACCTACCTAGCATGAACAGCAGAAAAAAAAACAATTTCTTGTAAGACTTAAACCGGTTTTCTCCCTAACTAATGAAAAAACCTTGGCAACTAGGAACAAACCGTGATTTTAATACAAACGAGTAGAACTTATTGCATGTAATACGGTGTCTGCTTGGCTCTCTGTCCCGGGGTCGACGACCTCCCACCCTCTGTCTCATGCGAGGGGGCGCGTTTGATCTAGACAGCTACTTGTACGAGTCTACTTGAGCCAGTCGACTGGCTTGCTTTTGAAGTGGGACTTCAAAAAGTGTGAATCAAAATGTATTTACAGACTTGAGAAATTTAACAAAAAATACTTTCTTGAAAAGATTTTCTTATTTTGTGCTGTAGTTGCGATATTCTTTTTCCAAAAATCACAGATGGACTTCGAGTCACCGATAAGTGCTTTTGACTAAAACATCGTTAGCACAAATGATAATTTAAATCTAGTTAAGAGACTTTACTTTGAGACTTACTAGAGAATGAGCAGCAGCATTCTCTATGCATTTTACTAACATACTGCGATCGCCAACCCACCTGCCAATCGTGGCGGTTATGGCCAACCCCCCCAAATAGAAGCAGGCCTAAGATGCCTTCCAAATATACTAACTCAATAATCAATACATTAATACGTGAAGCAAAACTTTGTATCCCATTTTTACAAGAATTATGCGGCCGAGGGAGTATGGAATTTGGCACAGTTAAAGATTATATGGAGGAATGTAGAAAGCTATTTTTATATTTTGAAATTTTATATTTCAACTAGCTTCTGCCCGCGACTTCGTCCGCGTCAAATTTTTTTCCTAATTGACGGGAAGGATCAGCCTGCCAGTTTTCGTTCATTTTTTGTTGCTGCACCGCTCCTTTTGATTGTACCGTGATGTTATATAGCCTAGAGCCTTCCTCAATAAATATTCTACCCAAAACAAAAATCATTTTTCAATTCAGACTAGTAATTCCTGAGATTAATGCGTTCAACCAAACGAACAAACTCTTCTGCTTCATAATATTAGTATAGATTATAGACGAATTTCAACCACTAGTAATTATTATAATGGTTGTTAGCTAGCGTAGGATTTCAGACTCAAAAAAATTATTTCAATTGCAACCAATTACTGGCACTACTGAATTATCAAGGAGCTGGCCAGTCAGAAAGATAAAGTTATTTTCCCATTTGAAAGCGTAGCAGGTTACTATGGAGAAGAACAGGTTAGAAACTGTATGGACATTGGTGTCTCAAAATACCATTTCCGATACCAATCTATATGGTCTTCACATGATCTGACCAAGATTATGTCTGTACTTCAAAAGAAACCTTTGAGTTTGTTCGGCCTTTTTTTCTTAGATAGGAAACGCAGACCTCATCTAGTTTTAAAAATATGATTAACCTTTTTTAATTACTTACAGAAATAAAATGATTTATCAGACACCCATTGAAATTAAAATATTGTTACAAACTAGCTAAAGAGATTTCAATTAGCATAACTCTTTTAAAGCAAAGCGTTCTCCCGCAGCAGGCCGGTAAACACTGCAATAATGAAAAAACCGGCCAAGTGCGAGTCGGACTCGCGCACCGAGGGTTCCGTACAAACTCGGTTAACAACTCGGTTTATGTAAATAAGGTTTATGTTTATGAAATAAATTAATTTTTTTTAATTTTTATATTTGAGTTGATTGAATGAAAGGTAAATTGCGGTTTACGATTTATGACGTATTTAAAAAAAACTACTTACTGGATCTCGTTCAAACTAATTTTCGGTGGAATTTTACATGGTTATGTACATCATATATTTTTTTTAGTTTTATCATTCTCTTATTTTAGAAGTTACGGGGGGGACACACATTTTACCGCTTTGGAAGTGTCTATCGCACAAACTTTTCAGTTTAGAAAAAAATGGTATTAGAAACCTCAACACCATTTTTGAAGACCTATCCATAAATACCCCACACGTATGGGATTGACGAAAAAAATTTTTTTGTGTTTCAGTTCTAAGTATTGTATATAACCCCAAAATTTATTGTTTTTTTTTCTATTTTAGTATGAAAATCTTAATGCGGTTCACAGAATACATCTACTTACCAAGTATCAACAGCATAGCTCTTATAGTTTCGGAGAAAAGTGGCTGTGACATACGGACGGACAGACAGACAGACAGACAGACGGACAGACAGACATGACGAATCTATAAGGGTTCCGTTTTTTGCCATTTGGCAACGGAACCCTAAAAACCACACAAATGGTGGCGCGTTACT
This sequence comes from Aporophyla lueneburgensis, assembly GCA_932294355.1. NCBI lineage: Eukaryota > Metazoa > Arthropoda > Insecta > Lepidoptera > Noctuidae > Aporophyla > Aporophyla lueneburgensis. Next base: position 5,873,288 of record OW028737.1, read on the forward strand.
TTGAAAAGTTTATTTTCCAATCTATACGCGACTAGTTTCACACCCTTGCATTCTAGTCTTGTACAGAATGGAAATACGCCTGGCGGGCTATAGGGTAAGCCAATGCGGCGAGTTGGGTGCCAAAATTTTACGCCAATGAAGTGGCGGGCAGAACCTAGTGTCCTATATGCCTAATTATACTGAATGTTGGATATCAAACTTGAGGCTTCTTTAGACAGGCGTGACGCGATACTTGTAGAACGATTTCCATGAAGTTTTTATAGATGTTTTTCTACGGGAGTCGCGTCGCGCATTTTTGTGGGAGCCCTTATGTAATGGTTAAATGAAAACGGTATTAAATGTGGATGCGGTAAGTTAGCTCGCGAAATTGAAATTTTCTTACGTTTTCTGCTACATTGCATTCACATTATAGAGCAAAATCCAATAAAAAACTTTTATTTAGGACTACTTCTCCATTTCTGCTATAAGGCATACAAAGTTATTCATAACTCTTTATTTTATTTATTCCAATTGTAGTGTATCTATTCCATAGATATGTAAACACTATCTCATGCACACAAGCGGATGCAGCTGCTGTCACTAATGTCACCTGTCAGTCAGTAGCAATGGCGGGAAACAGTCTGCACGGTCGCGCGTGATTTTGTGATGAGCCAGTGAAGGGATATTATTCAACTTAAATATGGAATCAACAGGATTTTACACCAATTAACTGCAATAAAGGATACCGGCGAAAGAATTGTTGGTGAAATTATTAAGCGTCTACGTATGTCACCCTACTAGATACCAACGAAATAATTTACTAAGTTTTATGAAATCAAACATAAGTACTATCAAAGTCTGAAAAAAATCGTCATAATAAAGAGCTTATTTGACTAGATTGATGCTAAGAAATAATCATGGCTTAGTTTTTTTTGCTCGACTTCATGACTTTTGGCTAAGCGATACTTTTAATGTTGCCATGTAATATAAATCTTAGTCAACTTACATACGCTCTGGCTTTACGTATTGCATTAATATACTTAGGAAATATATCTGTATCAGAATACAAATGTTAAAACAAAAATGATTGATTGTGCTAAAGATTATAGCGGTCATAATTTATAATACGTACATATGACATGGTAGTGCAATTCGAGTATGGCAACATCGCAAAAAAAAACATGACATTTCAATTGTCAATCGACTGGCACTGATAACACAAAGTACTTGACTGATAACTTGTCGTTGTCTTCGCGTCGTCTCCTTATTTTGTTTTCCATCGATTTTCCGTGATTTTCTATTTCATCGACTGCTTCTGATTATGGACTCTGAGATTTACGGTTCCCTGTGTGACTAGTGCTTGCCTAAGGATTCTGATTGTTTGCCTATACGACGACATTTTCTGTGACTCTGGATTCCGATTCTGCCTGATACCTTGGATTTTGTTATATGTGCATCGATTTGTTTATCACGATGAGTAGCCGTGTAAGGCCTACACGCATCATGTGTGTCAACTGCAACATATTATGTGTCAATAAATTGCGCCGATACCCGGCATTGGCACTTAACTCGAGAGTTGGATGTTGCGCTCATACAATGACGGAAGTATGATATTTAGGATGCGCCAGACATCAACCATATATCACAGCACCCGCAGGTTTTCTTGATGACATTGTGGTTAGAGAAGATGAGGAATAAATATTTTGAAAGAAAGAAAGAAAGAAAAATATTTTATTTGGGACACGCACAGGACATAAAACAATAACATAGGACAAAGTTGTTTTATTTTTCTATACCTTCCAATGACCTACCCTTATCATGTTATAATGAATCATACTATATCTATAACTAACTGCTCTAAAGGTAGTTGACTAAGATTATTAAATAAATATTCTTCTGAACATATAATTAAGTAGGTAAGTACCTGCCTACTTACTTACGTGGACCATGTGGCAGACCTACGCACGTCGGTTGGACTAAATATTCTGAATACGTAGTCCGTAGTTTATTTTATATTTAAAATGCATTTCTATCAATGATATTTTGAGCAATACGTAGGTATTTCTATATATCTTTTTCGATTAGTCTGTTGTTGACGAGACATCTAAAACCTCCGACCTAAGACCTAAGACCTCTAAAACTTTAACCTGAAATATCTTAAATTCCTGACTTCCTTTAAAAGTATAACTAAAGACAAAACTGTTGAGCAATTGAATCTCTATACTTTTACATATTTTTCATAGGAAGACGCTAAAAAAAATCTCAACAAAAATTTGTTCGGGAGTTCGCCACTGTTCTTTATGTTTGTACAATATGGGGCGCATTTTATCCATCTCCTTTGAATTTCGCGGGCCACCTTATCGTAATTTCCTAAACAAGAAGCTTCAATCACAGATCATAATGTTTATTTAAACAAATAAGAAATCTGCTTATCTTAATCTTCAGTCATCCTTTCGTTTCCTTATAGTTGGGGGGGAGGGGTGAAAAAATTTGGGGTGAATCCATTGCATTTTTTCCAGCAATCCGAGGGCTCGTTTAGTCTGCCCCCGCCACAACAAATCAAGGGCAGTCTAAATGCTTTATCAGATGACACCGCGACCGCTGGGTAGTCTCACGGAAATGCAGTTAAAAAGATAAGTTTATTTTACATCCACGACATCACTGCACTGAACAATGGAAATAATATGTTTCTTTCAGGGCGGTTCAACTTCAGGATTCCGTTTCAAAGAGCATATAATAATTTATCATAATTCTTTATTTATATAATTCTTTATTTTATATAAAACAGATTGTAGTACATAAAAGTTTTAAAAGTAGGTAGTATAAAATAAAATATCTATACAATCAAGTGGGTGACGTACTGTTCTCCTAGCTAGGCTATGAAATAGCCTGTATTAAGGAGTAGCAGTGCCAATCCTCTCTAATGTGGGTACTACAATTTTATTCTTACAAGTACAATTTTTAATGTTTTACATACTATTTGGTGCGCAAGCGCATTAGCGTACGTGTGTGTGTGTGTGTGTGTGTGTGTGTGTGTGCGTGTGTGCGTGTGTGCTGTGGGTGCGTGTATGGGTCTGTGTGTAAGTGCGTGAGCGTGCGGCTGTGTGAGCGTGCGTAGGTAAGTAAAGGGATTGCATTAGTGTGAGTCTATGTTTGGTGAGTGGTACAAGATATAAACTTATTAGTTAAATTAAATATTTTTCGGTTTCGTCGTAGGTTTTATTTTGTAGGAATGTACGGACAGTCTTTTTACAATTATTATAAGACAATCTATTTATCGGACATTTTTTGTTTATTGTATTGTAAAGAGACGGACCTAAATAATAAAAGAATCTTTTAGTAAACGACACACGGGTTCTTGGAGTATTACATATGTTATCTTTTCGACGTTTGGTTATTTCAATATAGGGGGTTTTACGGTGTTGCAGCAGAATTGTGTGTAGAATAAAGTGTTGCCGTACGTTGAGGACGTTGCAGTTTTTGTATAGCTGATTAGTTGGATAAATTATCGGACGAAAGGTAGCCACTTTCAGTATGGCGCGATGTGCAACTTCCAACGGTTTGAGCATGGTTTTTGCAGCACCACCCCAACAGGCAATACAATAGGTAATAATAGATAGGCATAAGGCAAAATAGACATTACGTATAATTATAGGATTTGCAATATTTCTTAAAGTTTTGAAGATATATATAAGTTTACGAACTCTGCCAGTGAGGATATTAATATGAGGTTTAAATTTAAGATTCTTATCTATGACGATACCTAGATATTTGATTTCATCCGTAGACGATATAGGTGTACAGTGGCATGAAGCTTGAGTTTGCAAATTGCATGTGTGGGCTTTAAGTGATAATGGTGGGTTAGGTTGTGTAACAGAACTGATTGAATAGGTAATGAACTTGGTTTTGGAGGTGTTTAGTGTAAGCGTATGGAAATTAAGCCAGTTTAGCGCTACATCAAAGCCATGTTGTGCTTTTTCCTCGAGTTCCGACCATGTATTGGCGCTAAAGGTTATAGCAGTGTCATCTGCAAAGGATATTATCTTGGCATTTGGGATATTTATATTGCAAAGGTCGTTTATAAAAACTAGAAATAAAGTGGGACCCAATATGCTTCCTTGTGGAACGCCATAGTAGATGGTGAGCTCATTGCTGCTGTGACAATCAATCTTGACTATCTGGGAGCGATCTGTGAGGTAGCTTTGAAAGAGATTAAGTTGCAATCCCCTGACACCCATTTTTTCTAATTTGAGTAAGAGAGAACGGACGGGGACGGTGTCGAATGCCTTCGCGAGGTCTAGGAATATCGTTAGGACTTTTTTATTAGTGTTTAGGTTTTGTACGACATTGTTAATTAATTCCTGAACTGCGTCACAGGTTGACTTGTTTTTACGAAACCCAAATTGGTGTGGTGATATTAGTTTGCAATGTTCTAGGTAGTATACAAGTCTTTTATTGATAAGACGTTCCAGGACCTTGGATAAGGCAGTCAGAACTGCAATGGGACGGTAATTATTCGGCTGGTTCCCGTCGCCTCCCTTGAAGACTGGGTGAATAATTGCCTTTTTAAAAGAAGAGGGAAAGACGGCAGTTTCGAAACAAAGGTTAAAAATATGGCATAGTATGGGTGCCAGGGAGGTTGAGTGTCTCTTTAGGATGTAGGGTGATATACTATCCCAACCAGTTGCAGCATTAGAGCGCAATGAATGTATGACTGTTATAATTTCGTCAGGATCAGTAGGGTCGAGGACAAACGAAGAACTCGATGTGATGTCAGAAGCAGGCTTAGTGGCTGTCATCGGTTGCGTAGTTCGAGACGTACTAGTGTGAATTATGTCATTTGCAAGCCTCTCGCCAATATTAACGAAGTATGAGTTTATAGTGTTGCAAGACTCAATAGGGGAAGATCATAGAGTTAGTAATTGAGCAGATGCATTTTTAGTTTTAATAGTGTTAGTTACCCGTTTAATAGTGTTCCATAGTGTTTTCGGGTTTTTACTAGCTTTTTCAAGTTCCTCCGTATCATAAATTCTCTTTGCTTTCCTTAGTATCTTGACACAAAAATTTCTGTATCGAAGGTAAGTAATTTTTAGAACCTCATTTCCTGGGAATTTTTTAACTTTCTTGTGTAGAGCATCTCTGTTTCTAATGCACCGTAATAAACCAGATGTGATCCACGGTTTGACGATTCTCTTTTTGGATGAAACTTTTTTAACTATGGTGTTCTCAGAAATCGATACAATCATTAAATTCAGTAATTTATCGGTAGCCATATTTACGTCTTTTATACTTAAAATAGGGGTAAAATCCAGTTTTGACATTGATTTGTCAAGCCCTTCATAGTCAATTTTTGTTATAGTATGGGAGTTTGGTACCGTTCGTAGACATTTATCTTGGATGCAAAGTAAGGAGGAGGAATGATCAGTTATTGTGGAGCTTAAGACAAATGTGTAAGTTGGAGAAATTGTTTTGAGGAACGTGTGGTCCAAACAATTGTCATCCCTGGCCGGTATGGTGTGGGCAGGAAGATAACCATGAAAGGCTAAGCAATTTAAGTATTCGTGGGAGCGCATGTCAGATGTGGAAGGTTTGATGTCCACGTTCAGGTCACCTGTTATAACTACCGATTTGAATCTATGCAACGACGGAAGAATGTTGTTAAGAACTGTGAGAAAGGTGTTTAAATTCTCTATTGATGGCGATCGATAAATACAGATTATCGCCAGGTCGAAGTTAATTTTTATAATAAGACCAGAAGCAGAACGGTGGAAATCTGGCTCCTCGCAAGTAACAGACAGGTCTGATTTCGAATACACCACTACTCCATCGCTTTGATTTAAATGTTTGGTGGTCATGAACGCGGAATAATTGTCAAGAATCGGGATAGTGCTATTGCTAGAGCATGGTAACCAACATTCAGTTAAGACAATCAGATCACAATCGAAGGAAATTTGGTGCAGGAGCGTTTGCAAGTTTAAAAAGTTACGGTTTACAGAGCGAATATTTTGTGTGAGGATTTTAATGAAGTTATTGGGACACTTCAGGATAGAGAGTGTTTCCTCAGGAGCGCATGTATAGCTAGTTGATACAGATAGTTCGTCAATGTCGTCAATTAAATTGTTTATGTTAGTAGTCATTTTTCCGGTAAAGTGAAGGCAATTTGAAGGTTACGAGAGAATAGGGTAGGATTTGTTTCAGGAACTTGTGGAAAGCTTATGATTGGAGGTAGTAAATTTAAAGATATATTTTTTATGGCATTGTAGTAGGTAGTTAAGGGAGGATAGGAATGAACGCAAGCATAAGTAGGGAGTGGTGGTGGTGACATGGTGAAGTTGTAATATGTTGGTGTTGAGTGATTAATGTATGGGAATATATGGTGCTGATAGTAATAGTTATGTGTGTGAGTTTTGTTTGTGTTGGTATTTAGTATTGTAACATAGCAATTCGAGAAAAACATAAGAGTAATCAAATAATACATAAGAGAAAGCAGGGTATACTTAAATGCAGGTAGTCATGCCTTGATGATAGTTGCCACTGTTGCCAGCTGCTTCAGTTGTTCTTCGCTTTTTACCACGATAGTCTGGCTATCAGGATCTTTTTTTAGCATTATTCTTCCATTCGACGTCCAACAGAAGTTATACTGGTGTTGCTTAGCGTGGTTTCGAGTAAGGTAGAATAACCTTTTAGAGTTCGCTGTAAGAAGCTCGGTGATGTAAATAGGTGTTTCCTGTGCAGATTTTATATCTAGATGGGTTGATTTTATCTTGTTATTGGGATTGCGTGTATTATAGTCTTTAACAGCAGCAAGAAAATTCGTTTTCGTCAGTGTATTGCAGAACTCTACTGAAAGACTCGAAGTTAAATTTTCCTTTTTTGAGGGTAGCCTTATAATATCACGGATACTAGCGGATTCTGTTTCAAGGCCTAGGTGTTTTGATAGGTGCGTTATAGTTTCATACAGCATGATTTTGTTCTCATTCTGTCTCTTGGGTACATTGCGTAATTCTATAGAGGTTTTGATGAGATTGTGGTCGAGAACTTCCAACTTGTTTTCTAGTGTAGCTAACTGTATTACCATGGAGCCACGTTGAGTTTCTAGTCCCGTAATTTTGTTTTCAAGTGATTGTAATTGATCGGAGATCGCTGTCATTGCCTTTTCGAGATCAGTATTTGTGACCTTAATTTCCGTGTAGTGATTTTTTATTTCTTTAATGTGACCTTCCAGTTTGTCCAAACGGGCGCTCTGCGTACACATCATCTCGCTGATCATTTTCTTGATATCATTTTTAAACAAATCCAGGTTATCATCGGTAACTTCATCCGAAAAGCATCTGCGCTTATTGGCTCTCTGAGTGACGTTCCCTTCTGAGTCTTCTTTTGTATGCAGTTTCCGGATATCAGATTCCGAGCGGGACGAGTATTGATTCGGAGGAGTTTTTGGGGGCGTCTTAAACATGTTACCCTTATCCTAACTTGTTAGTACGTATAATTGGAACTACAAATCAAGGCAAAGCAATCTTATATAATCTTCAATAATATGGAGAAAGTATTTTAAAAAATCGTTTAATTCGGACTAAGTATTATTTAAATCAGTCATCACTTTGTTAATATTATTAACATTATCTTAAAACCATGTCAGTCATAAGTGGGACAATTCATGTGTGTATGTGATATTAGAAGTATCTAACCAAAAATCTAACTAAATAATTGAAAATAAATTAAATTGAAATATATAAATAAAACAACAGTGAATTTAATTTCACATTAAATCAATTTCAATTATTTAACATGATACAAATTATTATCTCATAGGTATACCAACACAATTACCAAAAGTTTTCTAAAATCAAAATTAAAAGTCATTTATTCAAATTAGTCTGAAGATCAGCACTTTTCGAACGTCGATTACATAAGATAGTCCCCTAAAACACCCTCCCTTCACCACTTCCTAGTGCTTTAGCTGGGAAGAAGAAGTGGCGCAACAAACTCCCCAGCAGCACAGCTGTCTGTTAAGTTAGAAGAACTGGATTCTATACAATAGTAAGTAGTAAACATTAGAAGATACAAATAATCTAATTAAATCATTTGCCATATGTCAGTTAGCCAACCAAAACTATACTAAAGCAAAAAAACAAAAAATAAACTAATTCATGATGTAGGTTTCTAAGTTTTCTTTAACCTTTTTCCTCCCATAAAATATATTTCATTTTTTAATTGCTACAAACAATAAAAACCTCAAGTTTTACATCAAAGATAACGTTGTGAAGGCAAATAACCTTTATTATAATGTATTCGAAAGAAATGAACTGTGAAATTAGATTTTTTCAAGATACTGAATAAACGAAATAAACTCCATAAATTGTTGTTAGAATTAATTCGCTTTTTTTTGTTCTAGAGTTAAGCCAACATTTAAAATGTTAAAAAACTTTAAACTCAATAATAAATCTGAGTTTCTGTTCGAACCAATATATCCTGAAAAAACCGGCCATGTGCGAGCTTGTACACGAAGGGTTCCGTACCGAAATAGGCAAAAAAACACGTTTCTTGTATAGACTCCCTTTAATCTTGTACTTTTTGGAAGTCAGCCTGTATTTTGATAAGGGGATGATTTCAAGTATCTGTACTGTACTTTAAACAGAATGAAATTCGAAATACTTAAAATTTTACTCGACTGCCTCGCTGGTCTAGTGGTCGCAAAAGCGACTGCTGAAGCATGAGATCCTGGGTTCGATTTCCAGGTCAGCCAAAGTGTCAAAAGTCAAAAATCAAAAGTCAAAATTCTTTATTGTGAGACAGTGGTTACAGAGTTGTTTTTGATATTTTTGGTGTGCGCTTACACTGCTCTACCATGTTTGGCAAACAATACAATTACAATACACTAGTTACAATAGTTTAAAATAAATTGTCATCTTAGACCTAAGTTTATGTGCTATATGTAAATTCAACAAGACATTTAAATGGAATTAAAGTTAATTTTTGCATCAAAACATAAAAGCAGTTTGGCACTAGCTCATCACGAATCTGTCGGACAAAAATTCATGGACTGTATAATATGGCCTATTTACCAAGAAGTCATTTAATTTTTTCTTATAAATATTAATATTTTCGTTATTGGGCTTTTCTTTCTGGAAATTCTCAATAGCAGCCTGGACCCTGGGTTTGTGCCCGGTTGGTGGCAATAGGATCGCCCCCTATTACATGGGACTTGAAAATAACAGGCGAAATGTGGGTGTATGTACTTTAGATGCACCTTTTAATTTAAATGAAATGTTTATTTATGTAAGTAGATTTTATAAGATATCTTATATTTTAAATTCTAGATGGCGCCGGCATTTCCTAGCTGATTGTTCCCTGAGAAGAAACGCCGAAACAGGCTCAAACGTCATGGTCTCTTTTAAAATACAAACATTATATTATAAGAATTTTATGTGAGTCTAAAAATGCAACAAGGGCGTTTTGAAGAAAAAGCCATTGCAGTTTTAAGCTGACCTGTCCCAACAGACAAACAAATATTGTCCAAATCTTCGGGGAAACAAGGCGTAATGTTATATGCTTATAGTTGTGATCAAATCATTCTGACACTCACTTATTGATTCTTCTTAAGCCTAGCATTTTCCCAACTATTTAGGTTTCGGCTTCCAGTCTAACCGGAAGCGGCGGAATATCCATATTTAACACTAGCTTCTGCCCGCGACTTCGTCCGCGTTAAATTTCTTGTTCCCCCGACCTTTTTTTTTTTTTTTTTGTTTCAGGATGGGAAATCATCAAATGACTTCTCCCGCTCTGGGCGGAGCGGGAGGGCGTGTCAGACTTTTAATGACTTCTCCCGCTCTGGGCGGAGCGGGAGGGCGTGTCAGACTTTTACTGACTAAAACCCACCCATGTTCCATCAGTTGCCCATGTGCCAGGGTCACGGAATCTCTTTCGAACAATCACGTGACCCCTGACGCTGACATCTCTTTGAGGCGCACGTGGTACACTACCCGCCGTCGACCCGAGCCTGGTCCTTACCGGGCGGCGAGCTACCCATTGCTCGCCGCCCGCAGTCTCGCGCCTACGGTGGCCGGGACTCCGCTATGGACTCCCGACGCCCGGGGCGTCTCCTTCTGCGGCGGCTAGGGACGTGAGGGCGCAGAGACTGCCACTCCCTCACGCGCCCCGTCTCCTCCTTCGCGAGCATTACTGCTTCGCAGAAGGAGGTGACGGCTTCCCATTCCCTCTTGCTCCGTATTATGGCTCGCACCAGGGCCGGACGCGAGAGGTCACCGCCACCGATCGCCTCCACGAGGACCCGGCGGTGCTCCACCCAGGCAGGGCACACCTCCACCGTATGCTCCACCATGTCCTCCAGACGATCCTCGCAATGGAAACACCCGGACGTATCCTCCCGCTTTAACCTGAACAGGAACCCACCGAAGCACCCATGCCCGGTGAGAACCTGCGTCAGGCGGAAGGTGAGGACGTCGTGACGCCTCTCTATCCACTCTTCAAAGAGGGGACTTACCGCCGCAATTGTGGCGTGCCCAGCACTGGGTTGCGATAATCGTACCCGCCATGTCGCCATGAGATCACACCGGAGCTCTGTCCGCCGTGCCGCGATTTGTCGCGGCAGCGGAGTTTCGCCCCGGCGTTTCGCCTCCTCGCGCCACTCCCACATGTGCGCGAGGACCTTTGCCTCCAGATCCCATGGTGGCACTCCGGCAAGAAGGCTCGCCGCCTCGCACGAGATCGTGCGGTATCCTCGGATTAACCGGATGGCCATGACCCTCTGGGCCGTACTCAACCGGCGCGCTGGGCGCAGCCACAATGAGGGCGCCCACACCGGTGCCCCGTAGAGGGCCATGGACCGCACGATCCCCGTGTAGAGCCTCCGGCAGGAGGCGTTTGGACCCCCCAGATTGGGCAGGAGCCGTTTTAATGCAGCCCCAGCCCACTCCAGTCTGGGAGCCAAACGTCGGAAATGCTCAACGAAGTTCCACCGGCTGTCGAGAACAAGTCCCAGGTACTTCATCGTCGACTCGACGCCGATGTGAACCCCTCCTACCGTGAGTTGGGAACCCGCAGGTGGCGCGTTCCGAGGACCATGAAAACCCATGGCCTCGGACTTGTGCTAGGCCACCTCTAGTCCCAATTGCAACCCCGCGTGTCATAATTTCGGCCGCCGCCTCGTGTGACCTTCCCTGCGCCAGGGCCAGTGTGTCGTCAGCGTAGCAAACTACGCTGATGCCGCTAGGGAGGTCGGCGCGCAGCACCCAGTCGTAACCGATGTCCCACAGATGCGGCCCCAGGACCGATCCCTGTGGGACACCGCACGACATCTCTCGCCGGTGCCATTCTCCCTGGTAACCGGGGTAGATAACGGCCCTATCCGTCAGATAGGCCTCGACCACGCGACAGAGGTAGGTCGGCATCCGGTGATACCAGAGTGCCTCCCTAATGCAACTCCAGGGCAGGGTGTTGAAGGCATTGGCGATGTCTAGAGACACCGCCAAGACGACCCCACCCCGGGCCACTGCATCCCCCGTCGTGAGGGCTCGGCACGCGCATGATGGCGTCCACCGTAGAGCGCCCCTTGCGGAAGCCGTACTGGCCGTCTGACAAGTCCGGCCCCTCCCGCACCAGCCACCCGACGAGGCGGTCTGCAATCACTCTTTCAAAGAGCTTGCCCACCTCGTCGAGCAGCACGATGGGCCGGTAAGCGGACGGAGAGTCCGCTGGGCGCCCAGGCTTCTTAATGAGGACCAGTTTCCCCGTCTTCCAACGAAGTGGGAACTGGCCCCTCTCCAAGCATGCCTCAAAAACCTCCCCTAGTCGAGGCCCGAGAGCCTCCAAGGCCAGGACCCAGGCTTTTCCAGGCAAGCCCCCAGGCTTTTCCAGGCAAGCCGTCGGGTCCTGGGGCGGTATTCTTGGCATTAAGCCTTCGTACCGCCACCCTCATCTCTACCTTGGTCACTTCTGGAGCATCGTCGTCGTCGTCAGTTATGTGGTCCGCATCGGGCACCGCAGGATTCCCCCGACCCTTCCCGACGCGTCGAATCACCTGCTCGTGCGATTTTTCCCGTTTTTGCAACTGTTTTCATTACTGCTCCGCTCCTCTTGGTTGTAGCGTGATGTTATACAACCTATAGCCTTTCTAGATAAATAGGCTACTCAACCCAACAGTAATTTTTCAATTCGGTCCAGTAGTTTCTGAGACTAGCGCGTTCAATCAAACAAACAAACTCTTCAGCTTTATAATATTATTATAAATTATAATTATAATATATAATAGTATAGATGGAAGGACTGCCTATCTGACCTCTGCAACGCAGTAACTGGATCATACGATACCCTTTTGTAAGACTGGTTGCCATATCATCTAATAATTGACAAACAAATAGGGACTATTCACAATTGGCCCTTACCCCGGGCAATTAATCATTTAATTGGAAGTTGGCGGCAGTCCGCACTCATTGGGAACTGCTCATTATTTATAGAAGGCTTAGGAGGTCGGAGGTCACCCGGGCCTTATTTGGGTAGGCCTCAGTGGCTCCAGTTAATTGTCAAGGTCAATCTGCGGTCATTCTCGTTAAGAACTGGATTAATGGTTTTGTTTATGAAGGTGACAGTTGGTCAACTCCTTGGTATGATGACAATCTTCGCTATTAAAAAATTTAAATTTCGATTGTGTTTTCAATTTATGTAAGTGCCACTAGTCCAATGACTACTCTAAGATGCAAATCCGGTACAGCTTGGAATAACTGGCACCTAAGGGCACGTCTTCTGATCTACTCCTTGATGTGTAATGCTCTCTGTAGCACGATGAAACATGCAGCTTCAGGTGGTCCTGCCAGGGTCGCGAGATTGTTCAAACGAGATACCGTGGCTCTGGCATATGAGTAACTGAAGGAACACGGGTGGGTTTTAGTCAGTAAAAGTCTGACATGCCCTCCCGCTCCGCTCAGAGCGGGAGAAGTCATTTGATGATTTCCCATCCAAAAAAAAGGCTTCAGATGCTAGTGCAAACCTTGGTGTTCATTCGATCATTCGATTAATTGAGTCTGGTAAAAGGACGCGGGGGGGGGGGGTGCGTTCCATTTAATTTATTCATTCATATTTCCTATTTATATAAACTGAGAAATTAGATGTCACTTTATTATCCTTGGCGATCAAAATTGAAAATTTTCAAAGTAGATTAGTCGATTGCGGCAGGAAAAAATAAACTCAAATACAAACACACACAAACCTTGCTAGTCTTGAAAGACAACATTGATGAAGAATTCACCAATTAGCGATAATTGCGGACACCACCTTGTAGAAATGGTGAAAAATAATACTTCCATCTGAAATACACAAACGAATATCGGTCAAAAAAATACTTCAATTTCCCGCTGGACGCTACATAAAAAAATGAAACAAAAAATACCAGTACAAACGTAATTTATTAGATCTAAAATATCGACACGAACATGGCTAGAGCAAAATAAAAATGGCTGTAACATAATTTGAATTGTTTTATTTTATACAGTGCACAATGAAAATGAATGGACTTTATTTTACATATGTGCAAATTTAATAAAAATGGAACTGTGTTGGACATACACGAGTATATTTGAATTTACTTTTACATTTGCCTACCAACATATTGCCTAGGCAACAAATAATTATAGGCCTATGTAAGTTATAGGTCTATGAACTTGATTGTAAACGTAGTTAATGTTGGCTGCCAACAATATCAAATTATCAAATCAAAAGGCCTCACTCAACCTTTTTAGATACTATCTAGAATATATTTAAGGTATGGCTTAATTTTGCCTTTTAGCATTAGGTAGGTAAACCATGACACTTATGTTGCCTGACGTGAAGAATAGCACCATCCCATTTCTTCTCGTGTGTGTCGTACAAGGCGACTATGGGACTTACTAGAGAATGGACAGAAGCGTTTCTCTTTCATACTGCGATCGCCAACCCGTCTGCCAAGCGTGGTGATTATGGCAAACTCCCCATTTGTGGGAGGCTTATGTACAGACGCCACCAGGTCAAGCTACCCGAAACTGTCAATTTTTCCCAATGAACCTTGAACCTAATGCTCTAGAAATAAAGTCGACAATCTATCGAAGAAATCTGACAGATTGTAGTAGCTTGATGTGTTGGCGTCTGTACAACAGTTGAAGGAACAAAGTCTTTCGGCTGAACTGAAGATAAAGATGATGATGAAACCATTGAACCGTTTGATTTAAAGGCGTATGTCTCGAGCTTAGTATCGCGTCAGTTATGTCAATGCAGCTGAAGTCGCTGTACTAACTACTGTAACAGGTTTCAAAAGAATTCACGAGAAAGCCGACAGTCGTGTAGAGGATCCGACACTCGCATCGGCAGAATCGACTCGCTGCAATGATAACTGTAACGCGATACTAAATTTTTATACATTACAAACAAACGTTGCAAGTCAATCATCGCCTCTCTGCCTTTACAAACAAAAGTTGCAAGTCAGTTTCCTCCTTTACAAACAAACGTTGCAAGTCACTCTCCGCCTTTACAAACAAATGTTGCAAGTTTCTCTCCGCCTTTACTAACAAACGTTACAAGTCAGTGTCCGCCTTTACGAACAAACGTTGAAGTCAATCTCCACCTTTACAAACAATCGTTGCAAGTCAGTCTCCGCCTTAAGACAATTGATGTGACTTATTGAAATACAAAATATTTATTTCAGACTAAGACTTAACTTGGACGCTACAAGTTACAGGCTAGATGTGGCGTCGATCTTCATAAGGCGTCTGGTAGCAGCTGGATGAGAGTAGCCAAGAATCGTGTTAGAGGCCTATCTCCGGCATGACACTGGAGGCTGATGATAATAATGAGAGGCTACGACGGTTATGTTGTTTTTAAATGAGAGGTATTTATGAACAGGGTGTAAGGTTCACTCATCCTCCACAAAATCCGGGACAATCCTCACGTCACTGATGATTCGATGATTGATGTCGGGACGTTGAATATGCTAGTTGCGCTGCAAACTCTGCTTGCGCAATGCATTATTTTGCACGACGTCAGTGTGATGCGTTATTCGGATGTAGATGCCAGTACAAGTACACTGAAGCGATTCTTCAAAAAAACGTATGTATGCTTATTTCTAACCCAACCATCGAAAGTAAAACAAAACTTAGTTCAACTTCATCTAAATCCTTAAAAGTAACGGCGCAGTCTTAGTTTCAAACATGGGAGCTAAGTTAAAAACTGCGGTAACAGCAAACTATAAGGACACATTAACTGGACGCCGGACAAGATAAATGCATTAACTGTAGGAGTAGAAGTTACATTGACATTTGTAAAGTATATTAGTACACACATGTAGGACCTGAATACATAGTCATAGTGGAAATATAAAGCAGTATCTCAACTAGGCTTTTTTGTGGCGTTGTAAAGATTCGTGGCTAAATAATAACATTCGCACGGTTCTATCGAAGGTTAAACTTCTATTGTCGAAGTCAGCCCATGGATGGGTGATCATCTATAACGTATCCCCTCTCAGAGACCCCATTGTCTCGGAAAACGGCGGTAATACGTTGATCCGGACACTCAGAAGCTCTAAAGTCTGACAACTGGCAACTGCTAGTCTAACCAGATGCAGTTGATACTAGTTTATTTATTTATTTATGTGAAGCGTACTGAACTAGTTTTTTATATGAAGCGACTGCGTTTCTGACGTCCACAACCAGTTATTCGGTAGGTATTGTGTTACTCCTTTATAGCCATAACATCATTCACACAATTCATCCATCGTTATTTTGGTCTTCTTCTTCCCTTAGCATTCACATTCATACTACACAAGAAAAACTCACTAAGTACAATTTTCTGTTTCAATTATTTCTTAAATAAAATCTATGTCATAGCGTCAATTTGAGGTTTTGTATGTAGTTGTCCTACCGTTTATAACTATACTGTAACTCAGCTGGAAAGTTGCGGAATCGTGATTTACAAGGTCGGGTCGGCGTGGATCCCTTATAAGAGGCTGCCTGTGACTAAAATGGTACATTAATGTAGACCTGAAAGGGTAACATCATGAGAAAACCTAGACTTAGGCACAGTCAAAAGTCAGGCAGTATTCTCTGTTTAAGAAGAGGACTTTGCCCAGCAATGGGACAGTCATCATTTCAGCCGTAATTTGTCCACTGCTGGACATAGGCCTCCCCCAATTTGGGGGGGGGGGCTTTGCCGTAATCGCCACGCTTGGCAGGCGGATTGGCGATCGCAGTATGGTGGTAAAATGCATAGAGAACGCTGCTGCACATTCTCTAGTAAGTCCCTTAGTCGCTTTTTACGACTCCCACTGGAAGAAATGGAATGATGCTATTCTTTACGACCGTCACCACACCAAGCATAAAATACCAATACTAAAAACATCTATAAAATACCTTATCTATTTAATTCTTCTTTTTGACCTACAAAGGAAAATAGACACATTAAAATACATACAACAATTCCCTTTACAATAATTCGACCGTAATCAAAAAGTTGGCAAGGTCACCGGCTCCCGGGGGTCCCACAGCTGATTATGAACAAGTGATCATATTGTGACCTACATAGCGTCCTGTCTGGCCTAGTTGTGGCACGCGACGGGACTTAACTTACTTATGAGGTGTCCGTTAATAGGTGTGTAGGAGAGTTTCCCGTTAAGTGTGTACTTTCTTGGTTATATTAGTAGTTTCCTTAGTAAATTCTGCGGCTATTTTTGAAAGAAGTGGAAAATATTTTTGGATGGGCTAGCAACCTCTGATATAATTAGAGGGTCAGGTAGCCTCCAAAAGTAAAAGGTTTTCTACATTAAGATAACTTTTCAACATAATAATCACCCTTTTTTCTCCGAAAAATTAGACGAAGGCAGGCGTATCTAAAAAGTGGCGAAATGTGGGTGTACTGGAAATTTCGACCTGAAAAATGAACCTCGCGGTCGTCCGAAGACTTTGGTCGACAATGACGAATTAAAGGCGATTGTGGAAGCTGATGATACACAATCTACGGCTGAATTAGCAGCAGCTTTCGACGTTAGCGTCAAAACAATATTGGTCCATTTGCGTCAAATTGGCAAGGTAAAAAAGCTTGACAAATGGGTGCCCCACGAACTCAATGATCGCCAGCGCGAAGTACGCGTCGAGACGTGCCTTGCACTGCTCAACAGACACACAAATGAAGGAATTTTGAACCGCATTGTTACCTGCGATGAAAAATGGATTCTGTTTGATAACCGCAAGCGCTCAGCAAGTTGGTTGGATCCTGGTTCAACACCTAAACAATGCCCTAAACGAAAACTTACCCCTAGAAAAGTGATGGTCACTGTTTGGTGGTCTAGCGCCGGTGTGATTCATCACAGCTTCTTTCCAAACGTGGTGCGCATTACTGCAGATGTGTACTGTGAAGAACTGAACTCAATGATGGAGAAGCTGGCACATCTCCAACCAGCATTGGTCAATCGCTCGTCTTCGCTGCTCCTGCACGACAACGCGCGACCTCATACTGCACAGCAGACCGTCTCCAAATTGCAAGAACTGGGGTTGGAAGCTCTCCGTCATCCGCCCTACTCACCAGACCTTGCGCCTGCAGACTACTACTTTTTCCAGAATTTGGATAACTTCTTGGCGGGAAAAAAATTCAATACCCGAGAGGCAGTACAAAATGCCTTTGAAGAATTTGTTGCCTCCCGTCCAGCTGATTTTTTTAAGAAGGGCATCAATAAACTGCCACTCCGTTGGCAAAGATGCATTGATTGCATGGGTGATTATTTCGATTAATACAAATAAAAAATACATGAAAAAAATTCGTTTAATTTTTTTCATACAAAACGGCATTTTCATAGGTAAAGACCTATTTTATTTAACTTGCGATATTTGTATGTAGGTACGTATGTGTGTTTGGCACGGATCTTTGAAGCAATATTAGAACCATTTCCCGCAGTCCAATGGGTTCAAATTTTATGTACGTACGTATTGGTGACAATATAATAATATGGTACCATGTAGCTGTTCTGATGATGGAGCTGGAAGACGACCATGGGAACTTCTTAACTAAATAAGATAAACCCATCGAGTTTGGGCTCATTAGTTTTGTTTTGGTGAGTATTTTTTTTTAATAAGCAAAGCTATTGATAACTGGTTTAAAAATGAAATATTTAAAGAACATTTAAATAATTTAAAAGACATGTAAAGGATCTATTCGTGTTGAGAAAGCTTTGGTACTTGTGTAGATACTAAGTTATAACAATATCCTGCTAAATATAAACTTTGGAAGCGAGGCTACGTCGAGGCTATTTCTCAAAGGCCTAAAACGAACTGGAGAAATTCGCAATTCTTGTCTAGTTACGAATTTATAGCCTTTGTACCGAACTGAACCCGAAAGTTTCAAATATTCCGGGAATTGAGTACAATAACAATTATTATTAGAACTTTTAATTGCAGTCTTGATTAAAATCAATTTGGAAAGGTCTTTGGATTTTTAATAAATTGGAAAAAAATTAAAAGGATAAAGAAAACTGGATTGTAATAAAACTGATTGACATTTCGTGGAAACGGCTTCTTTGCTCTTCAAATATATACTTCAGTAAGATGTAAATACAGACTACAGTTGATACTATTAAAATATAGTTTTAATGAAATACATTTCTTGGTAACAGCCGCGCTCTCTCGTCTCGAAAGGAAAATACGACGAAAATTATTTTTTTAAACTTTAAGTTTCAACGGTTTCACTAATTAGGAGAAAATTTACTTGTTTCGTCCAAACAGTCGCATATTTTTAATTAATCTTACGTTAACACAGTAGCTGCCTTTTTACCTAAGTAAGTAGATACCTTATGTACATATATAATTGGTAATACTGTATTTATAACTCATATCCTACCACTGGCTAGGTAAAGAGCAGTGGTAGGTACTAGAATATCATCAATTAAACAAAGTTAATTAAATACGTATTATCAAAGCTAACGCAAAAACTGCCCAAAGCAATGTCAATCTATGCTTATATAATATTATAAAGCTGAAGAGTTTGTTTGTTTGAACGCAGTAATCTCAGGAATTCCTGGTCCGAATTGAAAAACTTTTTGCGTTGGGTAGCCTATTTATCGACTATATAACGTCACGCTACAACCAAGAGGAGCGGAGCATGAAAAATGTTGCAAGAAAGGGGAAAATCGCACGGGTAGGCGATTCGACTCGACGGGAAGGGTCGGGGGAACAACAAATTCAACGCGGCCGAAGTCGCGTACAGAAACTAGTAGAATTTATATAGGATCACCCTTGAAGTATAACCTATCCATTAAAAAGAAATAATTTTCGAAATCGACCCGCAATTGCCAATATTATACAGTTGGGATCGGCTTCCAGTCATACCGGATGCAGCTGAATATTACATGGAGCGCCTGCCTACCTGGCCCCAACCCCCCAGTTACTGGGTAATACTGGTTGTCAGACTGTCAAAAATCCACAATTGACAGCCGGGACAAATGGCTTAACGTGCGAGGCGCGGAGGGGTCTTGGTATGTAAAGATGACGACCCATCCACGGACCAACTGCGGCAGGCGTAGCTTAACCTGATCGATCCATGCGGGTATCATTACTTAGCCATAAGCCCCTCTGCGGAACAAAACATACAAAAAAAATAATAGAAAACCTCCCCTGCTTGAAGTCTGTTAAAAACAAATACAAAACACAAATCCGATCAACTCAATTCACTTTGTATAAATAAGCGTCTAATTCTAATATTAATTACTAACACAAACTGAGAACGAAGAGTACAAACAAGCTGCCTTCAAACGTAGTAATTTTAATTCGATTCTCTTTGTTTCAGTAAATGTTCTGAAATTCAATCACTAAAACTAAACTTTAACTATTTATGCCCTTAGTTATATATTCAACGACGTAATGGGACAAACAAGGCAAATTATAGATGTTAATTTGTATAAGGTAATTTGGAGTCTATGGCAAAATCTGTTTCTATTCATATTATAAACTAACTTCTGCCCGCGACTTCGTCCGCGTCAAATTTTTGCTCCCCTCACCCTTCCTGTCGCATCGAATTGCCTGCCAGTTTTCGACCATTTTTGTTGCTGCTCCGTTCCCTTTAATCGTAGCGTGATGTTATATAGCCTATAGCCTTCCTCAATAAATATGCTACTCAACACAAAAATAATTTTTCAATTCGAATCAGTAGTACCTGAGATAAGCGCGTTCAAATAAACAAACAAACTCTTCAGCTTTATAATATTAAAGTATGATATCTAGTATAGACATAGTTTTACATATTATAAATTAAAGTGACTTTGGGTCTGTCTGTATGACCGCGTTGTTCTTCTTAACAAGGCAACAGATTTGGATGCAGTTTTGATCATCGATTAGAGAATTTATTCTGAAAAGTTTATCTTATATCTTTAAACGAGCAATTCTTGTATATACTTATATTAGGTCTTTACCTATGAAATTGCCGTTCTGCAGTACTGGCCATTTCAAATCAAAATATTTTTTTTTGTCTAAGAATTCTAATTTCAAATTAATTTTATTATAAAAACATGGAATTCTTTTTCCAAAAGTAGTCATTTGTTTATTGATTAGTGTTACATTTTCATCGCATTTCAATCTTTTTCGTCATCATGGATGCTTTAAAAATTCGAGTAATTATGGAATATGAGTACCGTCGTGGCAGCAACGCGGCACAAGCGGCACGCAACATCAACGACGTTTACGGAGCTAACACTACAAACCAACGCACCACCTGTTATTGGTTTGCTCGCTTCCGTTCTGGAAATTTTGACCTGAAAAATGAACCTCGCGGTCGTCCGAAGACTTTGGTCGACAATGACGAATTAAAGGCGATTGTGGAAGCTGATGATACACAATCTACGGCTGAATTAGCAACAGCTTTCGACGTTAGCGTCAAAACAATATTGGTCCATTTGCGTCAAATTGGCAAGGTAAAAAAGCTTGACAAATGGGTGCCCCACGAACTCAATGATCGCCAGCGCGAAGTACGCGTCGAGACGTGCCTTGCACTGCTCAACAGACACACAAGTGAAGGAATTTTGAACCGCATTGTTACCTGCGATGAAAAATGGATTCTGTTTGATAATCGCAAGCGCTCAGCAAGTTGGTTGGATCCTAGTTCAGCACCTAAACAATGTCCTAAACGAAAACTTACCCCTAGAAAAGTGATGGTCACTGTTTGGTGGTCTAGCGCCGGTGCGATTCATCACAGCTTCTTACCAAACGGGGTGAGTATCACTGCAGATGTGTACTGTGAAGAACTGAACTCAATGATGGAGAATCTGGCACATCTCCAACAAGCATTGGTCAATCACTCGTCTCCGCTGCTCCTGCACGACAACGCGCGACCTCATACTGCACAGCAGACGGTCTCCAAGTTGCAAGAACTGGGGTTGGAAGCTCTCCGTCATCCGCCCTACTCACCAGACCTTGCGCCTACAGACTTCTACTTTTTCCAGAATTTGGATAACTTCTTGGCGGGAAAAAAATTCAATACCCGAGAGGCAGTACAAAATGCCTTTCAAGAATTTGGAGCCTCCCGTCCAGCTGATTTTTTAAGAGGGGCATCAATAAACTGCCGCTGCGTTGGCAAAAATGCATTGATTGCATGGGTGATTATTTCGATTAATACAAATAAAAAATACATGAAAAATATTCGTTTATTTTTTTTTCATACAAAACGGCTTTTTCATAGGTAAAGCCTATTATATATAATCTGAATCTCGGAAACGGCTCCAACGATTTTCATGAAATTTTGTATACAGGAGGTTTCGGGGGCGATAAATCGATCTAGCTAAGATATTTTTTTATAAAATGTCGTTTTATTTGTGTTTTCAATAACCAACTTAAACATAAACTTATGTTTTTTTTTTTGTATTGGAAGAAAAAAACAAAATGTAATTTGTATTTAAATATAATTATTCAAAACACGATTTACCAAAAAAGAAAAAAAAACGAGCAATGCTCGGGCATCCAGGTACTATGTATTATATATACATTAATATTAAACTTAGGTACATACAATCCGTGTGGTGCCGCACGTAAAGAATAGCTTCACCCCATTTCTTCCCGTGGGTGTCGTAAGAGGCGACTAAAGGACTTACTAGAGAATGGGCAGCAGCATCGTCTATGCAGTTTACAATCACACTGCGATCGCCAACCCGCCTTCCAAACGTGGCGGCAAACCTCTCAATTGGGGGAGGCTTAATATGGATGTGTTTCGGCTGAAGTTATGATTATGTTGATGAGGTTTTGCCAGCGGCCTCGCCCGTGTATCTATACAAATAAATAAAACTGAAGTGTCTGTTTGCAATTGTCAAATTAACAACTTTTCACTAAATGCATATGAAAGTAAACTTACACCAAAAAATTTTTTTTTTACCTTTTGTCTGTCTGTCTGTATGCCTGTTTGTTCCGGCTAATCTCTGAAACGGCTGGTCCAATTTTGACGGGAGGGGTAGCTGATGTAACAAGGAGTAACTCAGGCTACTTTTATTTTAGAAAAATTATTTTATTTTAGAAAAATACCTGCGTTAGTTTCCGACATCCACGCGGGTGAAGCTGCGGGCAAAAGCTAGTTATAAATATAAACCTTCCACTTGAATCACTCTGTCTATTAATGAAAGCCGCATCAAAACTGTTCATCATCTAATGATGATGAACAGTTTTGATGAAATGATGATAATTCATCATTTCAGCCGAAACAAATCCACTGCTGGTCACAGGCCTGCCTAGGATCCCTTGCCTTGTTTAAAAGATCTTAACATACAGATTCGGAAAGCGTCTTTGTTTTATGCTATATAGAGATAACAACACTTCACACGCGTAGCATGACCACCATAGAAACGGGTTTGTCGACGGAAGAATAGACAAAATGGCAGATTTCTACCGTCTTAAGCACGGCGATGTTAAAACTGAAGAGAGGAAATATTTCTATTCTTCAGTCGACAAAATTCTACGATGTCGAGCAAGGCGACTAATTTTTTTCTACTTTTAAGTTGGGGGTACATTTTTTTACAGGATTATATTAATTATAATCACCAATATAATACTCTAAGATCGTTTTATCCCACTCTATGACTATTCAATGAAAAAGTCCTTAGCGTATCCACCTTAATTACATTAATTACCACTCTCTTGCTATGGAAAGGATAACTGTCTTTGTCTTCATAGAAACCCGAGTCTACGGGTCGCCCCGTGCTCGAGGAGAAGAGATGTCGAGTTAAATAGAAAAACCTTTGTCTATTCTTGATAGAATAGAGATAGATTTGGTCATGCTACGCCTGCTGGATTCCCGTAGGAATAGACAGATGTGTTCATTCAAATTCCAATCCAGCAGTCGCAATTTCGACCACTAGACCAGTGAAGCCACCAAAAAAATGTAATCATCATCATCATCATCATCATTTCAGCCCAAAGACTTCCACTGCTGACATATGCCTCCCCGAAAATAAAATGTCAGCATAAGCAAACCCCCCTTGGGTTTGCTTATGCTGACACTTTCTTTCCAGCTGACATGTTATCTAAAAGTGGTATTTTCTTTTATGTTTCCCAACGTCCTGACCCAATTAATTTTAGAGTGAGGACACATAACAAAAGGAAAATAAACAACAACAACCATTCAACAACATTGTATTTTAAAATAACTCGGACACTCACGAGCATATATACCTTTTTTTTGGATGGGAAATCAAATGACTTCTCCCGCTCTGGGCGGGCGTGTCAGACTTTTACTGACTAAAACCCACACGTGTTCCTTCAGTTGCCCATGTGCCAGGGTCACGGTATCTCTTTCGAACAATCTCGCGACCCTAGCATAGATACCTTACATTTATACAATATTCTAAAGCGATTGTCTCATAAAGTATTGATAGATATTTTATGATGTGACCGACATAGTAGTATCAAAACCATGCTATTATAAAATAGGTATTTTCTCAAAGTTGTAACTTATATTTCACAAGAAGAATATTGTTGAATGTTGCGTAACTCTAGGGTAATCGTGACTATACAGTTACCAGCACAAATTCAATTTCAACGCCACCATATTAGCGGTCCTCCCGGGATTACGTTGCGGTGGGCAAGAAATAGGGTAAGTAATAGGATAGGGATCGCAATCTGTTATTACTAGAGGACGCGCAAACTATGCGATTTGTCGCTACGTCTAGACGTTGCAACAAGACGCAGAGTTGTCGTGGTATCTGCGTCTTGACGCGTACGACTGTCGTTAGGTGTGTGTTTGACTGTGCACCGTGGGTCGCAACTTCTCTAGCCTGTCTTTGAGACTCTGCAACTTGACGCCAGCAGACGAGAGCAGTGGTGGCCTAGTGGTAACGGTCGCGACTTACGAGTAGTAGGTCGTGAGTTCGAACACAAGCAGGCGCATTACTTTGTGTAAAATATTTCATCACCCCTGGTCTCAAAACGGTGAAGAAAAACATCGTGAGGAAACCAGCATATCTTAGAACCAAAAAATCTAAGACATGTATCATCTATCAACCCGCACTGGGCCCGCGTAGTGGATTATGGGCCACTCTCTCTCACCGAGAGGAGGCCTGTGTGCAAAGGGAACATAATAAGCTGCTGATGATGAATTTGACGCCAAGTCAATTATGAAAATTGTAAGACATCGAGTTGAAAATTTGGAAGTTAGCCATGTGCCTCGGATAGCAATTTAAGCTTTTGGCCCTATCTCTTTCCGGTCGTATCAGATTGCGTACCGTCCCATTGGACTATGAGAGTTAGAGAAAGGAGAGTGCGTCTAAGTCTGCGCACACGCTTGTACACTATAACATATCCCGCGCCGGACTAGTCTCCGTTGAGATAGGCCGCCATGACCGAAATACGGTCTGGAGGCCTATTTTATAGAGTCGTAGAAAACGTTTGGTTTTGTAGAGCGTTGTACTTATCACCCATAACTGTCTAACAGTCTCTTTCTTAAACTTGAAACATGTAACGCCCAATTGCTAAAAATAAGTCGTTTAATGTAAGAAGCAGTATGGGAGCAATGGTTTTGCAGTGATTGTAGGTCGTATGCCGTCACCGCCGTGTCCATGGAGGTGATTGGCGGCGACAACCTCTCGCGTCCGGTCCTGGTGCAGGCCATGGTACGGAGCGAGAGAGCATGGAAAGCCGTCACGTCCATCTGCGAAGCAGTAATGCTCGCGAAGGAGGAGGCGGGGCGCGGGAAGGAGAGGCAGTCCGTACGGCTAGGGGTGTGAACCCCTAGCCACCGCAGGAGGATGCCCGGCACGGGTCGCGTGATTGTTCGAAAGAGATACCGTGACCCTGGCACATGGGCAACTGATGGAACACGGGTGGGTTTTAGTTAGTATAAGCCTGACACGCCCTCCCGCTCCGCCCAGAGCGGGAGAAGTCATTTGATGATTTCCCATCAAAAAAAAAAAAGTCTTGTTTTCCCATTCAAAGTATTTATTATTTGAAAAGCGTAGTTATATTTTCTGTTTTTCGAATGAAATGATTCTTAAATAATGTCAAGAAAGTGTAAAAATTACCCTGACAAGTTTTGTTACAATTGTGGCGATAGAGCCAAAACACCCTAACAAGGAAATCTTTAGTGTGAAACATATAAATAACTTGAAAGTAACATTTGAAGCTCCATACAAAAAGAAGAGTAAAGACATTGTGCAATGTAAAAGGTGCCAGAGATTTGGACATACTAAAAATCAATGCTATAGACATTTTAGGTGTGTCAAGTGTGGGGACGAACATCCTACCACGACCTGTAAAAAAACACCAGATACAGATGCTACTTGCGCTAACTGCCTGGAGAAACACCCTGCCAGCTACAAAGGTTGTAAGACATACAAACAATACAAAGAAAAAATATTAAAAATTACACCCAAGGCCAAATAAAATCAACAAGTGACAGAATCGGCTGTCAAAGCCAACAAAGTATTCGCACACAACACTCCAAGAGACATCAACATAAACTAGTGATCGCCCATTGGTCGAAATTCGACCGTACTTCATTTGACTAGAAATACATTATTAAATGAAAAAAAATATAATAATAAATATTTTTTTTTAAATGGTTATATTTGACATTCAGTAACACTATAGACAAATTTTTGACGCTGTACTACTGTGGAGAGGGTTCGCTGGCGAGATGGTGATGGCCAGGACCAGGACGTAGGTGTAATGAGTAAAGAATACTTCTTCAGGACTCTCTTCTTTATTTTCTTAATACTTCTTAACTGCTGGATATGGAATAAATTATCACAGAAAGCTCTGCTTTTATAGAATTGTTCCTATTATTTTTAACCTTTAATTAGGCGCGCCAATATACTAACATTGTTAGTCGCGCGGGGTCTGCAGTTACCCCAAATTGATAGGTATGAAATAAGAAACATTTAAATTAGTAATTAAATATACTATTATATTATATTTTATTAAGTAACTATTTTATTAAATTAACTATTATATTTATTTAATCAACTATAAAATTCGGGTTGACAACGTTAATAGGTAAAAAAAATAACCTAACTTGAAGATCACTTGGGCACTTTGGGGTCGCAGCGACCCCGCGCGCCTAATTAAAGTTTAATTATGACAGTTCAAAATGTCATAATTATCCATTATTAGCCTGTACAATCTATGACCAGCCTGTACAATCATGAGGCATACAACCTCTACAGTTTGCACACGACACTAAGTTTTGTATGGGAAACTTACTAATGCCATACTTGACACTCCTAATAAAACCGCAAAAAATATTTCTTAAAAATCTAAACTAAATTCCTATCGTCGCTAATACAAATAATATTAAAGACAAATATTCTTGATATGATCATATATTTTAAAAATGAAATAGGTTATACATGTATAAAATTAATTTATTACATAGGGTTATACTTGACATTCAGTAAGGCTATAGACACAAAATATTAAAGGCAGATGTTCTCGATTGGACCACAGATTTGGACCATAAACTAAGGATATCTATGAATGTGTTTATTAAATACACGGTAATGAGTAGTAGTGTGTGTAACGTGTTATTTATTGAAAATAATGTGTTTTAGCATAATTAAAAAAAAATATTAGCATTCGTCACTTCTTCTCTGTATAAACTATAAGTGTGCGAAATTTTATACTCCTCCGTCCGCCCAATTTTCGTAAAAAGGGATCCAAAGTTTTCGCTTCACGTATTAATATATAGATAAGACATATGCAACAGCAACCAAGACACAACATAAAGAAATAAAACAGGCAGAAATTGCCACGGACATCTACAACATCACCCAGCTACTGGAAACTATGCTTGAAAAGATCCAGCAGACAATGATGGCTGTTATGGAAAAGATGATGGACAAAATGCTAAGAAGCATTGTCCAGCTAGTCAGCAGTCTTTCCAAAAAATGACTGCATGCAACCTCCGAGTTATAACTTGGAACGCCAACGGCTTGACGGAGAGACGTCAAGAATTAGAAGCCTTCCTCCAAACTGAGCTGATTGACATAGCCCTTATAGTTGTAACAAGGTGTACAGCTAAATCACATGTTGCATTTCAAAATTAGCCATATACACAACAAATCATCCATCTGGAAACAGCCATGGAGGAACAGCAATAAGCATAAAGAACAATATCAAACACTATCCTCTTTAGGCATTTCGCACAGACAAAATAAATGCAACCTCTATAAAGCTCACAAATAATAATACTGAAACCGTAATATCTGCAGTTTACTGCCCGCCTAGACGCACAATATCAAAAGAAGACTTTGAAAACTTTTTTGTTATAATGGGTCCAAGATTTATTTGTGGTGGCGACTGGAACTCCAAGCATACATATTGGGGCTCTCGACTTATTAACCCAAGAGGTAGGCAACTCCTGCTTGCTACTGAAAAAATGAAACTTGAGTGGCTGTCCAACAGCGAACCGACTTACTGGCCAACTGACAGAAATAAGATTCCAGCCCCCCTAGCCAAGTCACAAACGTTTACCGTTCTACAATCGGTAACGCTTCAGTGTCAGCAATTGTAGAAAACGATAAGTTGGTAGCCATGTTGAAGCGCCTGAGTCGGCCGCTCGTTCTACAATGTCTTTAGAAAAACGACACCTTATAACAAAGGATTTAGCGTTGAACATTGTAGAAACGATAAAAAATCATTCTATCATTTTGAACGATGTGAATTTGGCTACGAATTTTCTGTTCGTTTGTTCTAACCACGTGACTTAACGTTGAGCGACTACCGTTAACGATTGCAGATTATCAACTTGGCTAGGGGTGCTGATTTACTGGATGTTTTTATTACGAAAAATTTTGACAGGAACTTCACAAAAATGGAATCGTGTGTTGACTTAAGCTCGGACCACACCTCAGTTATCCTCAACATCAGCACAACAGTGACATTAACTGACCCCCCAGCAAGAATATATCATACAAAAAACACTAACAGGGATATATACCAAAGCGTCATCGCTACTGAAGTAAAGTTACATAAAAACATTTTAACGGTCGAAGACCTAGAACACGCTGTCGAAAAACTAAACATTATCATACATAGAGCCGCCAACAAAGCAACACCTGAAAGCAAAGGCCCCCCCTGAAACACAACATATACCCTAGGAACATCAAAGACAAAATAAAAGAAAAAAGAAGACTTAGAAAAACTTGGCATACTACTAGGTACCCGAGAGATAAAACTTTATTTAATAAATGCTCAGAAGAATTAAAAAACCTCATAGAAATGTTAACTAACAATAACCTTCAGAACTACCTGTCAACTCTATCACCCAGAGTAGATACGAATTACTCGCTGTGGAAAGCAACCAAAACCTTAAGAGCCATTTTACATTTTTGCGCGAATATCTAAGATTTTAGTCGCCTTATTTACCTCTCATCTCATCATTATAAATACTCTGGCATTAACGAATACATGTAAAAAATAGATCAATCTTTTGTTTTGTCACTTTTAGTAAAACTTTTACAAAAACTTATTTGTTTACTTTGTAGTAATTAATCTCCCACAACTAGTTTTCGTAAAAATCAGCGCAGGGTCAATTTCAGACTCCTATTTCTATCATTAATATGTAGAAATTTGAGTAAAAAAATACACAAAACAACAGACATATAATCTAGTTGTTACATTTAGTACAAGAATATAGATTTTTAATAACATTAATTAGTAAAAAAAATAAAGTCTTATGGCAATTTTTACGATTTATTCGCAAGTTCATCGCGTTTTTTTGGTTTGAATAAAGCATAATTACATTAAAAAGTTCATGTCAATATAAAGTATGCTCTATAACAAATCGAATTCTCAAGTTTTATTTAAATCTGTTAATTTAATTAGACATAATATCGTTTTTGAAATCACTCTAAATTAGAATAAATTACGATGCACAAGCGGGCAGCGTTTAGTACGGGGCGCAAGCGCCCAACGGGGAAGGACCTGTGTCAATTTTTCCCGCGTCTCAGTTTACGGGTACTCGTATCGTGAAGGCAAAAATATACTACGACTACAACATTTTGCTACTCTTCGCATTTTTTTTTTTTTTTTGATTAAGAGTTTCGTTAATTATCAAGTAAAGCATTATTTTAATAGATTGTAGAAAAATTTTGACTAAAATAATTTATTTTAACTAAATCTGACCATTTTTAATCGCGATTAAAAAGGTGTGGAGTAAAACTAGTGGTCATGAACAAAAATTCACACTAACGGCAACGCCTCGCCTCACGTGCAAAAACAGTACTGTATTTTTTTTTCTTTTGCTTATATCTCGAAAATGGCAAAAATAATGAAATTTTCGACCCCCTTTATAAAACCCCACACATATAAATCTCAACACGTGGGTAATATTTTTTTTATTTTTCAAACAAAAATGAAAAATTCCATATAAAACACGTCCAGGATGCCCCCTTGCGCGCGCCTTCGTATCTCAGCAAGTTCATTGCGTAGCGCACAAGTACTAAGTTGCGAAGCCAAAAGAAAAAAAACCGGCCAAGTGCGAGTCGGACTCGCGCACCGAGGTTTCCGTACAAACCTGTATGTATTCTCGGTTTATGCATAAGGTTTATGTTTATGAAATTAAATGTTTTATTGAAAAATTTATTGTTTTTTTTTTCTATTTTAGTGTAAAAATATTAATGCTGTTCTCAGAATACATCTTCTTACCAAGTTTCAACAGCATGCTCTTATAGTTTCGGAGAAAAGTGGCTGTGACATACGGACAGACAGACAGACATGACGAATCTATAAGGGTTCCGTTTTTGCCATTTGGCAACGGAACCCTAAAAATACTACGTTGAGTCACGATTGTCAAATTTGATTTTAGTCGTGTCAAAATAATTTTTAAAAGAGATTATTTCTTGCAGAATAGCGTAACAATTCTCATAGCTAAAAGTAAGCAATTTTAGAGATAGTTTTGTTAGTTTAGTTCGGTGTACAACAGAATCGGCACCAATATGTAATTGTTTTAATTTTTAATTTTTATTGTATACTTTACATAACATATAGTTGTATTTTTTTTTTATTAGTCTATAAATCTTTATTAGACTGGATATTTTCATAAATATCTAAATACCGCATTATAATTCTAACGGATCAAGATTGTTTAGACCGGCTCGACACTCGCGTTACACTGTTTGTATTGTGCATGTGTGGATACGCACACATACATAAGATTGCCGTCTTTTACCTAAACTCGAGCGTTCAAATTTTGTAAGAGGGCTCTTAGAGAAACCTAAAACTCAAATAACACCTAGAGATAACAAAGGAGGATGGGCAAGATCAGACAAAGAGAAAGTCGATACCTTCGCTGACCATCTAAGTGAAGTCTTCCAACCGTTCTCAGAGTCTGATCAGGAACACACAACAGATATAGAAGAATACCTCAACACACCTCTGCAAATGACCCTACCGTTGAAAAGTGTAAGCCTCTTAACTAAATGCCACTGCTCAACCATCAACCCTAAAATCCATAAAAAGTTACAGGACGTTTTAGGTGGCTCTACAATTCAGACGTATCTGGATTGAGGACCACTTTAGAAGTCGAAAACTGGCCGATGGATATTTCTGAAAATTTAAAAACCTACCTACATACAAACTTATAAAAATACCAATTTTACCATTTTATAATATTTTTATTATAGGTTTAGACTAAATAAAGCTGATTAGGTACCTATCATAAAATTAAACAGCATTATTATTATAAAATCATTCATATTGTTTCAGATTCGTTCTTAATCATTGAAATATTGTCTTTAGCTAATGCCCGCGACTTCATACAATTTTCTTACCACAATCACTTTGAAAGACTTGGTTTCCCAAACAAACTTTCATCTCCTATATCATCCTCCCTTGAATTTTGTTTGAGATAACAAGTAGGCTATGTCCTTCCCTAGGATGAATCCCATTTATCTCCTTCCGAATTGTATCGAAATCCATTCTAGTTTTCTTTATTCCGTGGTAACATACATACAGAGTTACTAGACTTGTAGCATGGGCCCCTTGTATTGTAACGTCTAATTGTAGTGCTATATGTAAAAAACTATTCAATTTATTATTAAAAATGGAAGATTCTTTTAATAAAATCTAATCGGGATCACTGAACCGTAATAAAAAGAATAAGTTTTGATAATACCTTCAATTGATTCGATACCAGATAATGGTCGTCAATAACTTAAATGCATGTATTTCTGAAGAGTTTTTAAATATTTTCTGAAAACACAAATTATATATAAATAACACGTCGAGGTCGGAAATTATCCTACAGGGAGAAAACTACCGAGCTACAAGGTATCCTATGTGTCAATCCAGATTAAAAACTAACTGCGTGGCTAAATTTCATCAAAATCCGTTCAGTAGTTTTTGCTTCAAAGATTTACGCTTCTTAAACATCCATAGATCCATACAACCTCACAAACTTAGAAAGCCAATTTCCCATTTACTACCTATTATTATTTATATCATTCATTATTGCTCATTACGTAACGCCTGCTAAGCGCCCGCGCCGCCATGATGTAATTTTTATATTTTTTTATTACGTAATCCATAGACTACTTAAATAGTACGTATGTCATTTTCAAATTGGTTGTCCGTCAGTTTTCCCACAGATTACGAAAGCTGACGGCGTCTGCGTCAGATTGCAGTTCGGACGGAATGTTGCCACTTTTGTTTTATTTTTTATTTTATTTATTCATTAAATCTAACGATAGTGTTATTTGTTATTGTACTGATTGTTTGCTGCACCGGTCGACGTCATTTCGTCAGCGCCGGCTGTCACTGAAAACCAGCGCTGGGGCTCTGTCTCGCATAGGGTCACAGCATTATGCTGAGTGATAGCCGTTTTGCGTGGATGTGACGCATATTTCCCCACACCTTATTTTTTTATTTTTGTATGTTTCTGGTCTTTCTGTGCGTCATGTTTGCCGCAAATAATAGTTATTTGTTATACAAGAGTGTAAAGTTGCTTTTTAACCGCGTGCTCAATTTTGATGACCGAGCAAGCGAAGGATTCTAAAATTGAATCACGAGCGCAGCGAGTGATTCAAAATTAAAATCCTGAGCGTTAGCGAGGGAATCAAAAGAGCACGAGGTGAAAAATCTTTGCACTCGAGTGCAACACGTAACTTTTCATTCCACCTCAGCGAGGAAAGAGTATTTTTAATCTTCAATATCTGAGTGGAAAGGCCGTTTTTATTCTCTAGAGGATAAAGTAAATTGAATTTAGAACATCGTGTGCACTAAGTTTGTGATAGTGCACACGATGTTCTAGATTCAATTGAATAAAAACGGCCTTTCCACTCAGATATTGAAGATTAAAAATACTCTTTCCGAGATGGTGGGATGAAAACGTATTTTCTTTCTCTCGTTCTTTCGTCTTTCTGTATACATACACATGTTTAAGCAAATAAATATTATCTTATCTTATCTTATCTTAAAGCAGGATGATATTTGGAGGTCAGGCACTCGATTGTCCCGATTATGTTATTCGAAAACTCTATTCGAGTTCAGAGTCTCCGATTTTTTATTTGCTATACCAACATTACTGTCGTTACTATCGCTAATCTGTCATGACGACAGAAAATAGTCGATTGCTGCTGTCACTTTAGTCTGGCTAATTAAAAACAGAGGTTAGAGGGAGGTTCCCAGTAGCTTAGTGACTTTGCAGACTGTACATAAAGCAATTATACAGGAACCAAAACGATTTGTTTTTGTGAGTATATAATTAACAATGAATCCGATAAGATTATAAAATTAAAGCATAAATAGTTAGTTAGTTCTAAACGATGGCTAAACCAATCAAGAGCAATATAAAATGTAGCAGAGATACTTTAACATTAATTGTAGTTTCTTACTGCTGTGGTAAGTACCTACCTAACTTGTTTTTAACCGACTTCAAAAGGGTTCTGAATTCGGTTGTAAGTTTTTTAAATATATGTTTGTTTACCTCAGGAATTCGTCATCTATAAACCGATTTTAAAAATCTACTTTTATTTGAAAGTAGATTTTAATAGTGGTCCCATAACTATTTTGTAAAGTTCTGATTTCTAATTTTTGAGTAAGGTTTAGTAATACTAGGTATTTTTTACACTTAGTTTATTTCGATAATGTTTAAATAATTTCCTGTTACTGTTGTTTACTTAGCAAGTACACGTATACTTTGTGTTTTGCGTGGGGTAGCTACGAAAAGTAAAATAAAAGTTTAATAAAAAAAAAACAAACGACTTCAAATACATACACTACGAGGGCGGCACTGAAAATTTCGGGAATCAAGGAAGTGACACAACATTACTATTTAAAAATGTATTCATTGCTTTTCGAAGTTTTCTCCGCAAAATTTGACTCATTTTTCCACACGATGGAAACAATCATTGAAGCAATCATTCCATTCGGAAATTGGGGTCTCCAAAATAGCCGTTTTGTAGGCGTCCACAGCTTATTCAGGTGATTAAAATCTCTGAACACGCAATTTATTCTTTATTTTAGGGAAAGTGTAGAAATCATTAGGGCTTAGGTCTGGGCTGTACGGCGGATGGTCTAATAATTCTATGTTTTCTTGCTCTAAAAACTCTTTTGTTCTGTGCGCAGTGTGATAACTTGCATTGTCGTGATGGAGGATGATGCGGCGGTTGCGGTTCTCTTTACGGAGTTCAGAAACGACCTGTGGCAAACAAATGCTAGCATACCATTCTGCATTAACCGTTCTTTGTCCCTGAAGAGGAATAGTCGCAACATGGCCGGTTTTGGAGACAAACGTGGCCACCATTTTTTTTGGCACGAACAATTTTTGTTGTCTTTAACTCATTTTCGAACACCCAAACTCGTGACTGGTTTTTTATTTCGGGTTCGTACGCGTATATCCAGGATTCGTCACCTGATACGAGGTTGTATACAGCATTTGAGGACCCTGCGTAGAATCTTTCGAGAGTTCTGACGCACCAAGTAACGCGAGCCGCTTTTTGCTCTTCACAGAGCGAATGCGGTATCCATCGGGAAAACAACATTTTTACACCTAATTGTTCATGCAAGTTTATTTGTATTTAACTCATGCCAATGTCTAAAGTTGCTTAAACTTCGCGGTATGTCACATGTCGATCTACCTCAATCAGCTTACGCACAGCATCAACGTTTTCTTGGGTGACTGCAGTTTTTGGACGACCTTGACGGGGATCATCACTGAACTTGACCCGTCCACGTTGAAATTCAGCAAACCAGCGATAAATTGTGGTTTTGGATGGGGCTTCATCAAAAAATGCAGAAATCATCCGGTCAACACACTGTTTTGTGTTAAACCACTTCGAAAGTCATAATAAATCATCGCTCTTGAATTTTCTCGAGTCAATTCCATTTTCTCAACGACTAAACAAGTTTGACAAAACCTTGTGACAAGACCGAGAATCTTTTTTTAAATAAATAAATGGTATTCAATTTTTAAAACGAGGAGTTTTCAATTTAAAAGATTTTAATATGACAGGAACAGTGGAAATATTCCATTCCCGATACTTTTAGTGCAGCCTATGTACAAACTGAAGATTAACTCCGCAAAAAATAATAATGTAAAACGCAGATTCATGCCACGGAATTAACGAGTGTGTGCAAAAGTTCATACAATTACTATTTACCATACTTTATACACTTGTTTTATTTTTCAGATGACAATATTTGTTCAACTCCTCGTGATCACCTGCGCTTGCGTACTCGGCACGGCCGACGAATTGCCAGATTTCAAGGATATTGCAAATACTATACTAAGAGCTGAAGAAATTCTATATGATAACATATTGTACGTACCTAAATGTATTATTTCCAAGCCAAATGCCTGGACAAACTTTTACTTTTTCGGTTCCTATTTTCATTAGAGGGGAGGTAACTTTTACAGGTGTAAAAGTTTGTATAGGTATTATAAAAAATACCTGGACAATCTTTATATACAAGGTATTCCTCTATATCCCATAACTCTAGGATATTCTTGAGACCATGTGAAAGAATCAACAGGCATTTGAACGTTTTTTTTATATAATATTAAAACTTACGTGAAATATAACAACGTTGCATTTTCTCAGCTTCAAATTTTAATTATTGGTTTAAATGAAATTTGTTTTTTTTTTTAATTATGTGCCAATTTATTTAATTTTTTATTGAAAATAAATCACTAACTATACAAAAACAAAGGACACTTAGGCGTCGAAGTACTGTCATCCGGAAACGTGCCCATAAGACTGGCAGCATTGCCACGTTGAATGGCAATGCTAATTCTTTGGCCAATTATACTAATTATGTGCCAGTTGATTCTTAGACATGGTTTCATTAATACCCAAGAGTTATAGAAGGATAGCAATAGGAACACATTGTATATTATTACGTGAACCATCTATAACCAGGAAGCTGTCTAGACTCATATGAATTTTATTTCTTTAGATCGATGGACGGCAACGTACCGCTTCTGACCGACGCCAGGGGGGCGATTCTACTAATTTTCAAAGTTACACGTTCAATTGTGTTTTCACAACGGTTAGATTTCGATCGCAGGTCGATGATGTCCTATAAAGTCATTCTACTATTTGATAAGCACAAGGGAAACTAAACTTACGCCAAACCGCAACTGACTCGTTACGAGAACACACGAGTGGGCTTCCTGTGTTACCAACATGCCAAATAGTATGTTTTATTATTACCACAAAGAAAAAAGTTGAATCTAAAAATGTCACTAAACACGAATAAGTGGCAATAAAGGATTTTCTAATATAAAAAGATATCTTGACCATAATTATGTTAGAAACAATAAAATATTTGGTTTGTAATAACTTAAGATAGGAACTCAGTCATAGCACATCCCTAGCTTTTAGTATTTTGAGTGTGGTAGCATCCCTAGTGAAGTAGTGACCGAACAAAATTATTATGGTGAATTTTTCTGTGTGAACCATTGTGTGTCGTAAAAGCATTTCTCCTAAAATCAGAATATTATACAGTGCTATAATAAAAGAATCAAGGCTTTTATTCCAAAATCCTAACAGGTTATGGGCCCAGCGCTTAATAATCTGGTTTAGGTGAAGATTGCGGGAGTACCTTTTGATATAACAAAAAATCACCGGCCGGCACATCAACGTGAACGTGGCGGGTGTGGTCAGCGAGACAAAACTCGGTTATTGAGTTGTTGTCAATAGCAGCGTCTGAAGGAGGTCGTGTGGGGTGCAAAATAGCACGACATCAGGCAGCAGGCTTACGCGGAGGACCGGAAAAATGGATCATCACACAATGGCATTGGCGTCCAATTCGGCCATCAAATTGGAAGGTCAAAAAAACTGGAATGTATGGAAATTCCAGGTGACAGTCACGCTGAAAGGTTTAGACTTATATTCAGTGGTGAAAGGTACGGACATAAAGCCGGAAAGCAATGATGCAGGCTGGATTGCAAAGGATGCAAAGGCCCAAACTCTTATTGTCACCAGGATGAGTGAGGCGGCAATGGTGCATATTCTAACGTGTGAATCTGCAGCTGATATGTGGCAGAAATTGCACAGTGTCTATGAATCAAGGTCTGCAACAAGTACAATGATGTTGCAACAAAAATTCCTACAATACAAGTTTGAGGAAGGAGATTTATCTGTCTATTTATCCAAACTCCAGGAGATGATTTGCCAACTGAAGCAGGCAGGAGAAGAGGTGTCGGATAAATTTATTATGACCAAGGTATTATTATCTCTGCCAGAGAAATATAGTCACTTTATATCGGCATGGGAATCGGTGGAGACCAGCAAACAAAACTATGATGATATGGTGGCTCGTTTGCTTGTCGAGGAAGAAAGGCTAAAAGTGAAAAACAAAGTTATGGAAGAAAAAGAAAGCATAGCATTGTATTCTAAAAAGAAAAGTCAAGGTTATGTTAGAAAATGTTATAAGTGTGGAAAATTGGGACACATATCTACAGAGTGTAGAAGTAAAAGTGAAGAAAAGCGGAAATGTTTCTTGTGTGGAAGCATAGGACATCTAAAAGTCGACTGTCCAAGACATAGGAATGAAGGGCAACAAGGAAAACATGAAAAATCTAAGGGAAATGCATTCATCATAGTGACTGCAATGACAACTGGAAGTGACTTTATAAACAATGATAAAAAGTGGATAATAGATAGTGGGGCAAGTGAACATTTGACAGGTCAACACTCTTTGTTCACAAACTATCTGTCACTGTCAACATCAGAGAGTTATGTTATTGTTGGTGATGGACGTCGCTTACCTGTTGTTGGTGTTGGTGATATTGAACTGAATGTGTTTAATGGTGACTCATATGTGAAATCAACATTAAACAATGTGTTACATGTGCCACAAATGAAAATCAATTTGTTCTCTGTAAACAGTGCTACAAAGAAAGGTTATAAGGTTACAATAACTGACCAACAGTGTTTATTTTATAAAGACAGCAAGCTATGTGCGTTAGGCAATCGTGAAGGGAACTATTATGTTTTAGAGGTGTCAAATAATATACATGAGAATGTAGCGGCGGTGGCAGCACTATCTGAGTGGCATGAGAGACTTTGTCACCAAAATGTAGAATATGTAAAGCAAATTCTCAATAAAAACAATATTGAGTACACAGGCGACAATTTCAAATGTGAGTCATGTCTAGAAGGTAAAATGCACAGACTTCCATTTACTAGAAGTGAGCAGCACACCAAAGAATCCCTTGAGATGGTGCATGCTGATGTGTGTGGTCCAATGGAAGTGGATAGTATTGGAGGTTCGAGATATTTTCTGCTAATAAAAGATGACTACAGCAACTACCGGGTAATCTACTTCTTGAAAAAGAAAAGTGAGACAGTTTTGCAGATAAAGAGGTTTGTCAACTGGGCTGAGAGACAGACGGGAAATAAAGTGAAAGTGATTCGTACTGACAACGGTGGCGAGTTTGTCAACAAGGAAATGCGAGAATTTGTACAGGAAAGGGGAGTATACCATCAGACCACAGTGCCTTTTACACCCCAACAAAATGGTAAAGCAGAGAGGGATATGCGCACTATCGTAGAGGCAGCAAGATCTATGCTGAAAGGTAAGATGTCTAAACAGTTATGGGCTGAGGCCGTGAACACCACAGTGTATGTTCTGAATAGAACTTCAAAGAGCAGAGTGGAAGGCCAAACACCCTATGAGACATTTCACAAACGCAAGTTTGATGTTCAGAGTCTATGTGGAGTATTTGGAGATAATGTATATGTTCACATTCCTAAGGAGAAGCGACTAAAATGGGATGTCAAGGGAGAAAAAGCAATATTTGTAGGTTATAATGATTCTAAAGGATTTAGAGTATACTATGAGGATAGAAAGGAGGTCCATACTAAGAGGGACATAGTATTTCTAGATAAGAGAAGCCAGAAGGAGCCAGATATTAAGAAAATAGAGGAAAATGAAGATGTGATCTTACTGGATATATCTATGGAAAACAATACAGAAGAGGTGCTACATGATAATAGTGAAGATGAGTTCTATGACATAGATACAGTACAGAACCAAGGAAATGGAGAAGAACAGGATGATACTCAAGAAATGATGTCTGAAGCGAGACCAGAAATAACACAGGAAGATAGACAAGAACAGGCAGATACAGAAGAAAATCAGTACCTAGATAGAAGGAACAGAAGAAAGGTTAAGCCAAAGCATCTTGAAGATTACTATCTGTATTTTGCTGAACCAAAAGATTACAAGGAAGCAATGACATCAGCAGATGCTGAAAACTGGAAAAAAGCTATCAAAAGAGAGCTAAATCAACTAAGTGAAAATAAGACATGGACAGAGATAGATACAATACCAGAAGGAAAAGAAGTAATTAGCTCAAAATGGGTTTTAAAGAAGAAAGATGATTGTTACAAGGCCAGATTAGTAGCAAGAGGCTTTGAGCAAAATTGTAATGATGATTTGTATGCCCCTGTGGCAAGGCTTAATACATTTAGAATTTTTGTATGTGTAGCTACTAAGTTAGGGTTAGGAATAAAACAAATGGATGTATGTGGAGCCTTTTTAAATGCAAAACTTGATGAGGAATTGTATTTAATTTTACCAGAGGGTACAGATACTAAGTATGTTAGACTTAATAAATCTATTTATGGTTTAAAGAGGTCTCCAAAGTATTGGAATAATACTTTTAATAATGTTATGTTATCTATGGACTATAAGCAGTCAGATAAGGATTATTGTTTGTATTCAAAATGTGAAGGTGATAAGAAAGTTTTTTTGTTATTATATGTAGATGACATTCTCTATTTTGGTAATAATGTAGAAGAAATGTGTAACTTGAGAGATATTTTGTGTAAAACTTTTAAAATGAAAGAGTTAGGAGCAATTAGTAAATTCTTGGGCATTGATGTCAAACAAGACTTAAATAAGGGGAATACTGTTATATCACAAAGTGAGTATTTGAGAAAACTGTTGTCACAATATAATATGTTGGATTGTAAGATATTAAAGTTACCAATTGATAAAAATTATAATTTTCATGTCCTAAAGAGAGATAAGTCAGAAAGTGTAGAAATAGAGAGTAAATGTAGAAGACTAATAGGGAGCTTGATGTATGCAGCTATGGGCACTAGGCCAGATATCTGTGCAGTAGTTAATATCTTGAGTCGTTATCAGAGTTGTGCATCTGAGCATTTGTATAAATTATTGTTAAATGTATTGAGGTATGTAAATGGAACTTTAGATTTGTGTTTGATATACTATAGAGATTGTAACAATGATGTTGTAAGCTATGTTGATAGTGACTGGGGTGGTTGTAATGATAGAAAATCTACATCAGGGTGTATTTTTAAAGTGTTTGGTTGTTCAGTAATTTGGTATTCAAGGAAACAGGCAACAGTTGCACTGTCTTCAACTGAAGCTGAATATATAGCTTTGTGCTTAGCCACTAGTGAGGCTTGTTGGTTGAAGTCCATTATGTTAACATTTGGGTTTCGGGTAAACATAATTGTGTATGAGGACAACCAGTCTACTATCAAAATGGCACAGATGGCCACTGGTAACTCTAGGGTAAAACATTTGGAGATTAAGCAGTCATTCATTAAACAGAAATTAGAAAAGAAAATTATAGAGTTAAAATATGTGAATACCAGTGACCAACTTGCAGACATATTTACCAAAGCTTTAGGAGGGATATTGTTTATGAGATTAAGGGATAAATTGTTCGATACATATAGGTAGGTCATATTGTTAAGGGGATGCATACAGTTAAGGGTAAGACAGTTGAGTAATTTCTGTAAGTAAAAATGCTGGTTTAGCTTGAAAATATTTTATTGAGGGGAAGTGTTAGAAACAATAAAATATTTGGTTTGTAATAACTTAAGATAGGAACTCAGTCATAGCACATCCCTAGCTTTTAGTATTTTGAGTGTGGTAGCATCCCTAGTGAAGTAGTGACCGAACAAAATTATTATGGCGAATTTTTCTGTGTGAACCATTGTGTGTCGTAAAAGCATTTCTCCTAAAATCAGAATATTATACAGTGCTATAATAAAAGAATCAAGGCTTTTATTCCAAAATCCTAACAAATTATAGTTTTGTACTGATATTTTTTTGTTACAATAATACAACATTTTAACTTACTAAATAACAAAAATTCAGAAGAACGTTTTGTTCTACGTCCCTAACTAGCTAAAGCTACGAAATCAAACCCTTCGGTTATGTTAAAGACTCGAAGAGTATTTCTGTTAATCGTATTTTACTTAAAAAATCATTTATTGAAGCGTTTTTAACGATGTTATGATTTTCTTTAGTATATATGTACCTATTTACAGATCGAGGTAGTAACCTAATCTGTTTTGATTTTAAAAAAATAATAATGACGGTCCAGGTGTTTAATCCCGTTTTTAAGTTCGCTTACTCTCGCATAAAGTGGTTAAAAATCTTCGTGAAACGGATTGAAGTTTTTGGTGGCTTGTCAGTTTGGCTAGTGATGTTACTACTACTAGTTATAAATCGTCAGGCACTGATTTTCTGAATTTATTTCAAGTTGAATCTAAAGTAGGTACCTCCCTTTAGGGAGGTTTCTAGCAGCTTTGTTAGTTAAAAACGAGACATTAAATAATAACTTAAAAGAAAATAATCATAGCAAAATTCAAAATGCGGCATCCAATCAATATTAGGGCTACAATCGACTCTTGCTGTTTGGGGAGAATTACACGTTATCAACTGACTAATACTTACAGAACAATATAATGCATAATCACTCATAATTAAAACATCCGTGATTCAGTACATCACATTACTTTGACAGTTTGTTACACGATATTATTAATATTGAATTATGAACTGGTGTAGTTGTTGAAGACTCCGTGATACTTATCTAAACACGACTATAGCTTGGCAAAAAAGAGTCTGTCGTGGTAACCATTGGAACTAAAATATTTTTTTGGTGGCAGCACTGCTTTGTTTATCATCAACAAGTAGCTAATCTGTCATTGCGTTATGTTCATAATAATTATGAACATAACGCAATGACAGATTATTGTATTTTACTTATTTCTAATTAACTATCAATTATTAATGCTTTTGAACATATAAAAAATGAATAAAACAATAAGGAGTAGTGGTGTGAGCTGTGATATACTAAGTTTTCGTAAGTTTGGCGGAATCTGAAGCGGAACAAATTTTGTCTCCGATTGACAATGTTTACGAAAGAACTGCCGACACGACAGGTATTTATCCAAGAAATTTATCTTTTATTCAATACCAGTCATTGTTTTTCCTTTCTCATACTAAGTTTTATCAGTATTATAAGTTTCAAGCGATTTTATTATTTTATTTACTAATAGATTATTGAGGTTATATTTTCTAGTTTGACAAATCGCGTGTACGTTAACTCTTGATGTTTGATACTTGAAATTGAAAAATGTACCTACATGGAATTAATATGATTGTCTTTATGTTTTTTCAAGGTAAATCTCACAGTACAATTAGAGAAATTGTTAATGAAGGTGAAAAAAATTAAGGATTTTTTCTACACCTGGAAGAACACCAAAACAGTTGGCGGAAGAAAGAATTAGACGATTTTGATCTGTGTGCAATTAGACAAAAAGTTCAACACTATAACGAAACAGGCAAGTATTTTTTTTTTGTTCATACCATTATCGCATACCACAGTAAAAAAAGTATAATTTATATTTATTATTTTTCAGGTGCCTATTAAACGTAATATATTACCTATAGTTTGAGGAGATGGGTTGTAATGGGAGCCGTAAATGTGTAAGAAAGATTTTTACACTATTTAGATTTCATAAATAAGAAATGTAAAACTGACACATCAGTGTTAATGGAAAAAATCTATCATAGCACCGAAAAGGAATACAAGAATGATGTTATGTCACGTTTTTCTTTTTAAATAAAATCTAACATTTTAGCGTGTTATTTCATTTTCATTGTCATGTGAATAGTGATAATGTTATGAACCCCACATAGACATACCTGACGCCTTCATTAGTCAACTGTTCAAGTTTATTCCATATTACCCGTACCTTTCGAATGCGACATGTTATAGGTACTCTCTGACTTCCGATTAGTTTCCGACAGTAAGCAGCTGTAAGTCACCTTGTCGACTATAAACTGTCAGCATTAACAGAATTCATTCAGCATCATTCATGTCCAATTTGATACAGGCATACCAACCATCGAATGGTTGTGAATACCCTAGGTGGTGACCGCAAATGCGATTGCTGAACGTTATGTCTTGTGTAATGGGTTCAATCGGCAATCCCTGAGTGTAATTTAATTAATTTTTAAACTAAATAAGTTTTCACCATGTTATTATGATGGCAAAATCGCTCTTAGATAAAAGGTTATTCCAGCGAAATAATGCGCAATCTACTAAATACAATGAAAGTAAAAGACTGTGTGCCTATCAAGTCTTGAAATCTTGATTGATGAGAATTTCCGGGATCTCATGTTTGTGGATTAAAACAGTAAGTATCTTATCACTTTTAGTCCTAGTATACAAGGTGGCCATACCTGCTAAGCAGGCGCCCTCATTTTTTCCAGACTTTTTTGCCAAGCTATACATCGAGTGACAACGCGTGAGAAAATAAATAAATAAAATGATCACGAGCCTTTATTTACTCGAGTAACGAGTTAAACAAAATCGAATCGCATCACTACCTGACATAGCTTATTGAGAAGTGTCAACTGTCAACTGACAGCAACACTATTTACTTTAGTTCAAGTTCAGAGTTTTAATTGATTTATAATAATACTCTTATTCCTCTTAACATACATATTATATAAGCAGCTTATAATGTCCCCCCTGCTGCGATACAGGCCTCCTCTCTGTGACTCTGTGAGAGGGAGTAGTTAATCCGTTTCTTTCTAATTGCACGAAATTGATATTTGTTTTCATGTGTGTACTTGTAGAATTATAATGAAAATAGAATCTTCAAGATGGTACAGCATTTAATGCAAAATAATGTGCTGTTAACTGTTCAGTAAGATTTCAACACAATGTGTGAAGATGTTGCCCGAGACTGTTCCAGATTTGAAATAACTTATGAATGTTTCCCTGTCTTCAGTAAAACCATTTAGATGCAGTTTGAGGAAAGTGTGTATTGATGATGCAAGAAGAATTTAAACTGTTTATTCAATATGGAAATCTGGATACAGGAATATTTACATTCCATGGCAATCTGCAAAACAAAAACATACTACCTATACCTGTTGACTCAGTGGGGAAAAAACATTATTTTGCAGTAGGTACCAGCACACCGATGAGAAAAATAATAATATTAGTTAGCCACTTCTAACATAAATATATATTTTTTCAGAAACATTACTTAGGTACACCCAAAAATCAATTTCTGACTTAAGAGTTGATCGTGGTCGGTCAATTTTTTGGTAGGCAGACATTCTGTTGACTGTTGTGCACTTATAATGTTGAGCATGCAGTATTAATATATTATGTATTTCTATCAGGCACACGGTATCAACATGAGTGGTGAAACGACCCTACTATTTTAGATGAAATACTAAGTATCTACTTCTCAAGTGGTCTGACGTTAAAATTGATATACTTATAGTAATAAAAATGCTTTATTCCATTATTTGTTTTTTGATTTCATGAACCATTCCAATACTCAATACTTTATTGCATTTCACAATGTATATGCTTAGGTGGTAAACATTGGATTTAGTTACAATTGTGGGACCCTGTCGGGCACATCAAAAGAAATATAGTAGTAGGAGTAGGACTTATAATCTAACTTATTCTAAAATCAAATTAAATAAAAAACATGCTTTGGGCATTCTAACTGCATTTCAGGGATTTATCACTTAAATGTTTGCTAATGTTGGTGCATCTGTACTGTTTCCCCAAATTATTATGCCGTAACTAAGCCATGCATAGACATAGGCGTAATATGTTACAAGGACAGTCTGTAAATTTGTGTTTTTTTAACTACCAAATATTCCATTATATCTATACTATAATATTATAAAGCTGTAGAGTTGGTTTATTTGGTTAAACGCAGTAATATCAGGAACGACTGATCCGAATCGAACAATTCTTTT
Source organism: Aporophyla lueneburgensis (assembly GCA_932294355.1). Classification (NCBI taxonomy): domain Eukaryota; kingdom Metazoa; phylum Arthropoda; class Insecta; order Lepidoptera; family Noctuidae; genus Aporophyla; species Aporophyla lueneburgensis. The sequence continues at coordinate 5,918,269 of OW028737.1, forward strand.
TGTATTGGGTAGCCTATTTATTGAGGAAGGCTATAGGCTATATAACATTACGCTACAATCGAAAGGAGCGGAGCAGCAACAAAAAATGGACGAAAACTGACAGGCAATGCGGTGCGACGGGAAGGTTCAGAGGAGCAAAATTAGACGCTGATGAAGTTGTGGACAGTAGCTAGTTTATTACTAAAACTCAAGAAATTAAAAGTTTTGACACTGCATATACATTGCGGCTGGTCTATCAGTGTTTGGTACGAACCAGGTACATAAAAAGCCGGTGCAAGTTGCGGTCCAAGATTGAGTCAATAGAGTTTCACGTAGTAACACACTGTAACTATGTTACCTTTTCCGTCATCAATACCGTAAAAACGAAGATTGAAGGGCATGTGTGGTCACTGATCTCGTCAATCAAAGCTCATAAGAGGTCTCTGGAGAATTGGTATGTCGTAACGCACTGACGATCCGTAAGGGCCAAAGCATTGCATACTCTTGACGCAAAATGTCTTCCTCTTACCTTTCCAACGTCACCCACATGGGCAAGTTCAACGAAATCTGTATAAACATTATATTTTTAGGAAATAAAACTAAAGCAGTCCTAGATCGATGCGATAAAAGTTGCATTTTACTGACTTATGTTCAACCGCAAATTTTGACAGATGAAATGCCGAAATTCAGCTTTGATTCGATTATAGCGAGTGTCAAAATAATAGCAGAATGTGACTAAACGTCACGCTCATGTACGACTTTGTTAGCAGAATAGATTTTTACATTGTTTCGATCGATCGTTGGCGTCCACTAAAACGTAGCCGCAGTTGGATCGTTGTTCATTAGCAGAATGAGAAAACCCTTAAAAGTCGTGATCCAGTCGCGGTGCTATTGCGATTTTTGCACAAATTTGTTAGTAGAATCGGCCCCCAGGCGTCATTACGCCGAGATTATCCACGTGATTCATTCGGAGGCACAATCTGAGAACAGTTGTCTGTAAGTACTTTTTCAGGTTTAAAAATAAATGTATAGTTTAAAAAACAATAGAAAAAGATGCTTTTATAAATGCATGTAAAAACCAAAAACTTAATCGTGGTCAAAGTTCATTCAAGACTTTTCTAACCAGTCCAAACACATGTCCGTAAGGATTGCGGAGCCACATCAGATTTTTTAAATCTGATTTCACCATTATTTAGCAGCAATGTAGCTGATTTTGCAGCACGATTTCTAGATTTAGCAGCAAAATACATATATCACTAGTATACTTGATGCAAAAGTGGCTCCTCAATCTAAACGTCTGAATTGAGGAGCCACCTGGAACTCTTTAAGTAATAAGTGAATATTTTTGAAAATTTTGTATCATTTAGTAGCAATTGTGCATATTACTGTCTAAAAGTTTAGCTTCTGTAGCGCTAAAATTAAATAAAATACAATACTTATAGTATGGCTCCTCAATCTACACTCAAGAGGTGAATTTCTATTGGATGTGAGCAATTAATTAATATATTCGACATAATGATCATTTAGCAGGTGTTGTGTTTGTTTTTGCAGTATAGGAATAAAATAGTAAAACAGAGTAAATTTTGTAGATGAACGCATTTTCTTTGGCTCCTCAATCCTGACGTTCTAATTATATATGTTTGACTGTAGCCACCTGAGATCTCAACGGAATCTAAAGCCAGAGATATTAACATTTAGCAGAAATGTCTGCTATATATATTTGCACAGTTCAGCAATGTATATATTTTGGATTCTGAAAAAACAATACTTAACTATTTTCTTGTAAAATCAGTGTGAAGGGTGACCATATTTTACTCGTAATGAAACCAGGATAAGTAATTTATTAAATTAATATTTTAATAACAGGTTATATCTATCGTACCTACGAATTGGTTATTTAGCAATCAATTTCGGTATAAGTTATAGAATGAATGAATATTGCCTGATCAGTGCATATACGAAATTTAGAATCATAATCAACGTAAACGAACATCTCATCTTTCGGTGTAAGATAGTGACATTTGTAGTGGCCTGTGCCAGTTTCGATAATTGCAGGAATAAAGCCTATAGCACCTATTAATTTATAGGATTTATTCGAAAGCATTACAAATTCTGTTATTTCTCTCACTCTAAACTTTTCACAACCATTCAGTTCATATGAAACTGTGTTTGATAGAGTATATTTACACACAGTTTGGTTGTTATAAAACGTACAGTCGGTTTTTTCTTCAGCGATTAAAGTTGCATCTTCTAAACCTTGGATGCCAAAAACAGAAATTATGTTCAAATTCGAAGGGAAAAATGCGATTTGCCTGGATATTGGGATAAAATGGCACGATAATTAGTACATTTTTTTGTAAAAATGGCACTAAAGCTTCTTCAAGCTACTTCAAGGCTACTGTTCAGAAATGTAAGACACGTTACAAGCAATGCAACAGCAACAGTGGCTACTATTTACTTTATTTGTAGGTACCCCTAAAATGTGGTCACCCTTCACACTGAATTTACAAGAAAACAGTTAAGTATTGTTTTTTCAGAATCCAAAATATATACATTGCTGAACTGTGCAGATACATATAGCAGACATTTCTGCTAAATGTTAGTATCTCTGGCTTTAGATTCCGTTGAGATCTCAGGTGGCTGCAGTCAAACATATATAATTAGAACGTCAGGATTGAGGAGCCAGTGAAAATGCGTTCATCTACAAAATTTACTCTGTTTTACTATTTTATTCTTATACTGCAAAAACAAACACAACACCTGCTAAATGATCATTATGTCGAATATATTAATTGATCGCTCACATCCAATAGGAATTCACCTCGTGAGTGTAGATTGAGGAGCCATACTAAAAGTATTGTATTTTATTTCATTTTAGCGCTACAGAAGCTAAACTTTTAGACAGTAATATGCACAATTGCTACTAAATGATACAAAATTTTCAAAAATATTCACTTATTACTTAACGAGTTCCAGGTGGCTCCTCAATTCAGACGTTTAGATTGAGGAGCCACTTTTGCATCAAGTATACTAGTGATATATTTTGCTGCTAAATCTAGAAATCGTGCTGCAAAATCAGCTACATTGCTGCTAAATAATGGTGAAATCAGATTTAAAAAATCTGATGTGGCTCCTCAATCCTTACGGACATCCAAACACGGCTATGATACGATATTCCATCATGGAATGCCAGTGCCTATCTTCCGGCTTCATCATCAGACCTTGAAACCTAATCGTGGTCAAAGTTCATTACAAGGCTTTTCTAACAAGTCCAAATACAGGTATGATACGATGTTCCATCATGCAGTTCCAGTTCATATCTTCCGGCTCCATCATCAGATCAGTTCAACAGTACCATATTATTGTATTGTCACCAGAACTACATACAGCCGCCAATTTTCATGACGCTACGATCCTTGGAAGATGGTTAAACCTTAAATTCCATTACATAGTTACATACAGGTCGACCTAATAAAAGCGTGTTAATATCACCAGTAATATCAATATTCGATTGATTGCAATGCTAAGCTAGTCAAAAATTTTAATTCTTAAATACATTCATATCTGTTTCTTTTATTTTTTCAATTCAAAAAGTTTATTTGCTAGAAACTACATAGTTTACAAGGGACCTTATAACCTTAAAGTCATTTTATTCTGCCTGTAAGCAAGAATGCAAATTCATCGTCATCAATTCAGCCAAATAGCGTCCACCGCTGGACATAGACCCAATTTGGGGAGCTTTGCCATAATCGCCACGCTTGGCAGGCGGGTTGGCGATCGCATTGTGATGGTAAAATGCATAGAGAATGCTCCCATTCACTAGTAAGTCCCTTAGTCGCCTTTTACGACATCCACGGGAAGAAATGAGATTGTAATATTCTTTATGTAAGGCCACGGCACCACACTGAACGTGAGCGTGCAAATGATTTATTATGAAGATTATATTATTAGTACAATAGGATTACACTTATATCACATCTCTTTTATTTCATTAATCTTACATATTAAACATACTTTTAAATACTAGAATTTAAAAATTATATTAAATTTTTATTACATACAAATGTCCATAAACCATTTAAAATAAATTCATTAAATCTAAACATATATTTTAATGTTATAAATTTCGTGTTTATGTTCTTTCAGTGGCCATGATTACTACGGAGACTACCAGGCCAATATCAATATATCGGCACCTAATGCTATTGCCAATCCACAAGGAGTAGTAGATGGAACCAAACAAGTGATCACAGATATTCTCTTTAGCATCGATAAGGTAACAACAACAACTAAGATAGAAACTCATGAGCAGCCCGCGAATTTAAAACTGTCTTACCTATATATGACCTGCAAAAAAACGTAGAAAGAAAGAATTTCTCGTGCCAATATAGCGCATCTCCCTTTATTTCAATGAATGTAAGACACTGGCAATGCTCTTATTTTCTTTGAAGGATAATATCAGAAATTAAGCTATCCGTAAAATAAACGGAGTAACCGATATAGCTTGTAGGGTAAGCAAACTGAAGTGGCAGTGGGCTATCCATGTTTGTCGAAGGAGCGATAGTCGGTGGAGCAGATGTCTTGGAGTGTAAACAGCATATCGGAGCTACATGGACCGTCAACCTAAGACAATGGCTGGGGCAAGATGTATGCGGGAGTCGGAGGACAGAGTATTGTTGCGCAGCCTGGGAGAGTCTATGTCTAGCAGTGAACTGCAAAAGGCTGGACTGATTAGTCGTAAGACAACCCAGTCTACTAGCTGGATTAGAAACAATTTAGGTATTTAGATACCGTCGCGCGTCGGAATTTCTTTTATACAAGTTTGAGCTACACCACTGTGTAGCTCAAACTTGTATAAAAGAAATTGCGAGTTGGCAAGCCTGCACCAGTCACTACTGGTGCAGGCTTGCCAACTGTTAGGATTGGTCAAGTGTAACGCCATTCCAGATTTTGCCCTGCATTTTTATCAATTACTACCTGGAATTAATATAATAGATCACACCCATCTACTCAAAAAATGCTTTGTTTTACATGTATAAAAAGGAGTATTTTATTTTATACTATTCTACCTGAAGAATTGTTTAGGTAAGGTTAATTGTTGAGTTAAACTTTCCTTTCAATCATGTAACATGCAACAATGTTGTCCAATTTCAGGTGTTAGAACTGGTAGATGTGACTACTGAAAAAGGCGTTCAAGACATTAATAAAGTCGTCGATGCAGAAATTAAAAAGAATGCTGACAAAGCTGGATGGTCAAAAGACGTTTACCTAGCTGTGGGAATAGCTGCAACAGAACTTGTCAAGAATCATGATATTTTTGCCGCGGTATCTAAAAAACTAAGGGCACATAACTTTGTTATTAAAATGACACATGGACTACAACTCACCGTGATGGCTGTAACAAATCTTTACAAATTAGTGTATGGACATCGCTCCACTTGCTGATAACGTCCATTAGCAAAGGTGAGATGAGGGTATATCTCAAAAAACGAAAAAGTTTCAAAGCTTCCCATAAAAGTTGAATTTCCCATCGCTTCGGCTTGATCACAAGTTAACACTAGACTAGTAAATAGTGAGATATACCCAAACTCTGGTGCTTATAAAGGATATCGAATGGCATTTTTCAAAATTAATTTAATCAAATACCTTGGTAACATTTTCTGGAAATAAAGTATACTAGTGATCGCCCATTGGTCGAAATTCGACCGTACTTCATTTGAATAGAAATACATTATTAAACGAAAAAATATAGATAATAATAAATATAAAAAAATAATATGGTTATATTTGACACTCAGTAACACTATAGGCAAATTGTTGACGCTGTACTACTGTGGAGAGGGTTAGCTGGCGGGATGGTGATGGCCAGGACCAGGACGTAGGTGTAATGAGTAAAGGATACTTCTTCAGGACTCTCCTTTTTATTTTCTTAATACTTCTTAACTGCTGGATATGGAACAATATGGAATGAATTATCACAGAAATTTGTTCTGTTTTTATAGAATTTTCCCTATTATTTTTAATTAATTATGACGGTTCCAAATGTCATAATTATAACCAGCCTGTACAATCGTGAGGCATACAGCCTCTACAGTTTGCACACGACACTAAGTTTTGTATGGGAAACTTACTAATGCCATACTTCACACTCCCCATAAAACCACAAAAAATATTTCTTACTAGCTTTTGCCAGCGGGTTCGCCCGCGTGGAGGTCGGAAAATATCTCGCGTGAACGTACTACCGGGTTTAAAAGTAGCCTATGTGTTAATCCAGATTAATTTTTTTTAGCTCGAAAGCGCATTTTCATCACACTGCTCGGCTCTTATGTGTCTTAGCGTTATGTTATATAGCCTATAACCGGCCCAGGAGTATGGACTACAATCCTACCAAGTTTGGTTAAAATCCCTTCAGTAGTTTTTGACCCAAGCGTGCACATACAGACAGACGGACAGACAGACAGACAGACAAAAAATTTACTGATTGCATTTTTGGCATCAGTATCGATCACCATTCATCCTCCAATATTAATTTTGAATGTATTTTCAATGTACAGAATTGACCTCTCTACAGTTTTATTATAAGTATAGATAAATCTAAAATAAATTCCTATCGTCGCTAATACAAATAATATTAAAGACAAATATTCTCGATATGATCATAGATTTTAAAAATGAAATAGGTTAGCTATCTATAAAATTAATTTATTACTTATGGTTATACTTGACATTCAGTAAGACTATAGACACAAAATTAGGCTTACCAACTTAGGGGTGTTCCCAAATTTAGGGAGTAAATAAGAGGATTGAGATTTTTTTAGGGGCGTTCCATTTTTAGGGGTATTTTTAGGGATTTTTTGCCATCTTACATTTCTCATTGTGTTTTTGATTACAATAAAAGTATTAGCGACTTCTAGTGCGGTTCCTCGATAGTAAGAATGCAGAGTGAATGATTAACAAATGTCGCGTAATAAATATAGACAAATATTACTACTGTGTGCCGGTCTATGATTACTGAACATTCGTTGGTTATTTTCATTATAATTTTTTAGCGGATTTTTTTAGTAATTGTGGCAATTTTAGGGGTTTTTAAAATAAGCTTTAGGGGTTAATATTTCTGGGTGTTGGTAACACTGCACAAAATAATAAAGACAGATTTGGACCATAAACAAAAGAATATCTATGCATGTGTGTATTAGATACACGGTAATTAACAGTAGTATGTGTAACGTGTTATTTATTGGAAATAATGTATTTTAACGCATAATTTTAAAAAAATATTAGCATTCGTCACTTCTTCTCTGTATAAACTATAAGTGTGCGAAATTTCATACTCCTCCGTCCGCCCAATTTTCGTAAAAAGGGATCCAAAGTTTTCGCTTCACGTATTAATGTATAGATACTTTGAATATATTGTTGTTTGGTTGAATACGTTATGATCTACGCTTAGAATCTTGACTGGACTAGAATCCATTTCAGTCTTAGGTTGTTTGGAATAGATCGTGCCAAATTTTGCAATTTTTCTTCATTGATGATGCTTGAATTTTTCTTTTAATACATGAAAATAACAGTAAGACGGTTCAAGTTGAACCCTCGTCGCAAGCGGTTGTCTGTGCGCGCGCGCAACACATGTCAGCTCGCCCGACTTCGAAATCAAAACGCGTTTTTTGTGTGTGTCTCTCTGTGTCGTAATTTATAAAATCGGGTGGCGTGACATTGTGTAACATAATTAACACAAGACCTCATATACCCCCATTAGACTATTGAGTTAAAAGCATAATACAATAACCAAAACTTACTCCTTTTAAAGCTAGCAGTTATAATTAATAAAATCGGGTTGACCATCACTCTACGCATTTAAAATTGTGTCTTATTGCCTTCAAATAAGGTTGAATTCTCTTTGGCCCATTCGACGGACTTGCGTCTATTCTGTTACACCTTGTATAAAACTAAACATGTAGCTAAAGTGTCACAAGTGCGTTTCAGGCTGTAGTGAAGACTGACTGCCGGAGGACGAGTAACCCATGGCGTTAGACCCGGTGAGACCGTTCTTAATATTACAGGGATTAGTTTGCTAAACTGCGTACGAAGAGCCTTGATATGCCGCGCGCGCGAACGCAACGTCATCTCAAGCAGCCGTTACGGACCAGTGTCTTCACACCAACAAATTCACGTTATTACTCTAACACTAAATATGATATCGTTAAAGATGCCGTATCTAAAGATCTTATAATTGTACACACGGCTACATATGCTATGGATTTCCAGTTTTAACAGATTTCGCATTGTATAGGGTTTCCGTACAAAGAGAAGTCAGCTTATACTGGAACTGAATGGCTTGATTTGTCGACGTGTGTATCATGGTAACAAATTCCTTAAATTGTTTTGCAAAAACCACGGTCACCGGAATTCAAACATACATGCGGACTGAAGAGATAAAAAAAATACCCCGAACTCTTGAGTTTGCACCAGATGTTTTTTGCTCTACAGATAAAGATACAAAACAAAAAAAAGGTCAAGCTCACAAATTAGACAGTTTCAGCCCCTTACTGACACAAATGAGTTTGACTAAACAAAAGCTACATATGTTTTGGAACATTGACAGGATGATAGAATTCGCCTAGCACCTCTAAATAATATATAGGAATTTCGCCCCAACAGCATTCTTTTCCAGGAACAAAGGATAACAAAATACATAACCATGCAATTAATTAAACATTCTGGTATATCGAATATACCATCATCACCGCGTCCGAATTGTACCTCGTAAATGTGAATGTAAAAAGTATACGGATGCGATGTCACGTACCCCGCAGGTTGGCATGGGAAAAGACAAGCCAACTCCTCTGTACATAATAAATTCACACCCCAACAGCTGTACCTAGAGAGCAATCAGATCCTTCACAAAAGTATTAAACTTGATTAGACGAAAAACAAGGACAGGTACGCTGCAAATACGACACTTCAACGCCCATATTGGTCGAGGTCGAAGTATCCAACGCAAAGGTTCGATGCAACACACGCTTCAGCATGAAGATTCCAACTACAACGGCGAACTATTAATGAATATTGCTAACAGGGAAACACTTCAAATTGAATACAATAAAATAATTTGGGGACTGCCAAGATCAAATATCATAGAACAGTTAACAAAAAGGGGAAAAAACCAAACACAAAAACAATGACAAGGTACGAATGTAACAACGGTTGAGACCAAGCATGTCAAACAATGCAACTGTGCCGCGCTGAATAGAAATTCTACCAAACCAAAATACCAAGACTGTATAACAAAAAACTAGCAAATGTAGTAATCACCTCAACGAATGAAAACATCGAAGTACCCTGGAACATTGTAACGGATGTAACACTGACTCTTCAGACGATTTACTCAAGGGTCCACCGATTAGCCCTTTTTAACCTACAGAAGGCCAAATTTCTACAAAGCCAGCAACCAAATAACTCCAATATGCATAATCACGTAAAAGGAAGCCAGACAACACTCCAAAAGGTTAAATATCAGAACAAGAAACATTCAGACAACGTGATAAATATGCTTCACCGAACTAGGGAAAAAAAAACACCCCGCAAAACACATGCAAACGCTCAACACATTCCACAGGAAAAAAAAAAGCAACAAACAAAACCTAAAAACAAAACAGGGTACCAATATCCAAATGAGAGAAAAAAAAAGGTCCGAGGGCCTTCGGCCCGCTTCGACCAACTACGAAAGAAACAAAGGAAATCATCATCACTCCCGATGGTATTATCATTTGCGGACGACCTTATCCTCATTACAGATGAGCTGGAAGAACTAAAACGAATCCAATACCACATTATTGCGGCTCAGATGAAATTAACGAGTTGAGTCATGATTTGATTGACCAAGCTAGGAAAAAAGGAAACCAGGAAAGTGCGGACGTAAGAAAATGCATCAAATCGAAATCGGTAAAACCGTAACAAAACGCGTCAAGAACCACAGGATGTGCTACCTAGCACACGGTGAACTACACCACGCATGCATGCAGCAATGCAGTACAAGGTCAAATCTAAGAAGGTCGAGCGACCTACTTACAAATGGAACGACAACCTAAAACAAGACATGAAATACGAGTACTTCGACATGGGAATCAAGTTTTGGACGGACACAGCTGGAGGTATTATCGTACCTTGTATGATATATGACTTAAAAGTATCAGCACTTACAAAGGAGAACCGATCAAGACCGAGAAGATACGAACGAGTTATCATGAAAGACTCGATCAACAAACCGAGACAGAGAAAATGCATCAAATCTTATACGGGACAACCATAACGCATCAAGAACCACAGGATGTGCTACCTGGTACACATTTTCAGACGCTCTGAACCACACCTGTTTCATGCAGCAATGCAGTACAGGCCCAAATCTAAAAAGGTCGGACGACCTTTTTACTAACGGAATGACAACCTAAAACAGGACATGAAATACTTCGACAAGGATATCCAGTTTTGGAGGGACACGGCTGGAGACAGAAATAAGGTCAAGAAAGCGGCTAGTGATATCTATAAAAAACCAGTAACTGATATCAGCGAGAAATCAGAAAACGACCAAGAAAACAACAACACGGAACATAGCGAAGCCTCGACATAGAAAAGAGCCAAGCAAACGGTTAACTCCACCAAAACATGCATCGGTGAAGCTCGACCTGGATCAACATGCCGGCGACGACGTGAAAAGATGCCCTCCTATAGACAAATATCACCCTTCTCTCCACTAGTCCAATGCTTACTTAAGGCTGCATAGTCGGTAGGCTCGTAATCCTTTCCTATCCAATGGGCACGTCCTCCCTACCATTACAGCGCCCCCTGGTCTACTTCTTGATATGCAATGGCCTATGTAGCACCATGAATCATGACGCTTCAGGGGCTAGTGCAAATCTCGGGGTTCATTCGATTAATCGAGTCTGGTCAAACCACGCTGGGATCGGTGCAATTCATTTCATTTCATAATACATGAAAATAACAGTAAGCTGGCATTGGATGTACATTATCAGTATTCGATAGCTGATTTGACCTGTCTTGGTATGCAAACTTAGACTTGTCTAGGACAAGATTATATACCTATATTCTAGAAATTATTCTATAATGCTATTCGATATGTTGCTTAGACATAGGTAAGGGCTTGTGGCTAAGTTATAACGCTGTACGGTTCGATCTTTGAGGTTAAGCTACGCTTGACGATGGGTAACAATCTTAACACACCAAGACTCCTCCGTGCTTCGAAAAGCACGTAAAGCTGTTGGTCCTGACTGTCATTCATGGATCTTTGACAGTCGTTACGGGTCGTCAGAAGCCCGACATTCTGACAACCAGTCATACCAAGGGGTATCTTATAACCCAGTGATTGGGTTGTGGAGGTCAGATAGGCAGTCGCTCCATGCAAAATACTGGTATTCAGTTCTATCTTGTTAGACTGGAAATCCGCTTCCAGCCGGGGGTCGGCCTCAACATTATTCGGAAAAGGCTAAGCAGATGAGTGACTTATTTTTATTACAAAATAAATGTACCTTTTAAATCTATTCCTAAAACAGCAATACCTACTATCTAAACATTTTTAAACAATCTCAGATCTAAAGTTTTGTAATCACTTGGTATTTCCAACCGACGAAAAAAAACGGAGGAGGATCAATTCGACGCGTATATTTTTTTAATTTTTTTTTATGTATGACCACGCATAACTTTTTACATAGTAGTCCGATTGTGATAATTCTTTTTTTTGGAAAGGGTATACTCTCAAGGTGGTCCATTATAAACTTGGAAAACAAAATCGAACGCTAAGGGTCGGAAAACAGGGGATGATTGATTGTGTACTCACTGATTGTAATGTATAAGATATACACATAACTTTATACAGAGTAGTCCGATTTTGATAATTCTTTTTTTATTGGATAGGGTATACCTTGCCAAGTATTATGAGTACATTAAAGCCACAAAAACATATAAAATAAAACTTTTTAACAAAAAATTAAACCGCCGAAAAAACTGAAAAGCAAAAAATAATCAACCTTAAAATTTTGAGTCGGCGCTGAAAAATCAATGAACAAGGATCACTCAAAGCGCCTACTCATAATTTTAAGGTTTATTATTTTTTGCTTTTCAGTTTTTTCGGCGGTTTAATTTTTTGTTAAAAAGTTTTTTATTATTATAAATTCGAACACACATGGCTAAACAGCTTTTACTTTATTTAGCTAGTCTCAGTAAGTCACTTAATACGAGCCTGTGAGGATCTCACCGGTTTCGAGGACATATATCCTCTGCCTTTTTAAATAGGTCTTTATGCTTAACAAACATGCAGACTTCATAGATATAGAGAGAAGGTAGCGGTAATAAACCAAGTTCTTTAAATATTAGCCTGCAAGATTCATTAGGTTGAAGCCCATATATTGCACGAATACAGTTTTTTTGGGCAACAAAAACTCTATTCGTATCGGTACTGTTACCCCACATTATGAACCCACAGCGTATGAATGATTCTACATAAGCATGATAGGTAGTGATAGCAGTTTTAATGTTTGTTATATTTTTAACCTTTCGAAAAGTGAATCACCTAGGTCCAACAAAAACGTGTGAAAAGATCATGGTCAAGAGGCAGTCAAGCTCAGGTCGTGCTGGGTGTATCGTGAGATTGGAAGGTCGTAATTCATTATGAGCTTTTAACGCCGGGCAAAACCATCAATTCGGATCTCTACTACCAACTGCTAACGAGACTCAAGCAAAATATTGAGAAAAAACGGCCGGTACTGATCACATGTGTATGTATGTGTTCTATGTAAGTGATTTTTGGAGGATGAGATTAATTATTTATTATTTTCTCTACATCCTCGTAACCAAGAGTAAAGAGCCAGTTCTTAACTTTAAGTTTACATTTGTGTAGTGTTAGCGGATAAAATAATATTATTCTATTAGTTTTATTGTTTAAATATGCAGAAAAAAAAGCGTTTTGTCGTCTTGCAAAAGCCGTGCGACATTTGACAGATTTTAATTACGTTGGGAGTTGTTCGCTTATTTCGAAGTATACCTGGATCGTATGGTGTAGATATGTGTTTTTTTTTTGTAATTGTCTGGTAAATAAAATGTTGTCATACTGTAAATACCCGGCATAACTCGTATAATGATTTCGTGGGATATCTCTATGGTTTGGATGACATTGTTATTAACAAGGACCGTTGCGCTCTTTCCAGGCGTAAGATATGCGTTTTACATGCACCTTGCCAAGCCTCAATACAGTAACCAATAACCGATTGTGCCAATGCATAATAAACTACACGGAGGAGATCGCTGTCAGCCACTTGCCTTAGGTTTTTAAACACCCATATAAGTTTCTTGACTCGTGACGAAACCATCTCGATATGTGGTTGCCAGGATATTTTTTCGTCTAAGATAACCCCAAGGTATCTGACCGTCTTAGATTTGCTTAGAGTTGTACAGGAGCACTGTTGCGTGAAAGGTGATTTTCATGTGTGAATCCGGACAGCCACATTGGGTTGTTTTATGCGAGCGTTAGTGAACTGAACTAATGTGGTTTTCGTTATATTAAGTGTTAACAGGTTGTGCCTCAGCCACAAACAGACTTTTTGGAGACCTATGTCTGCATTTTGCTGGACTTCATCCCAAGTCTCTCCCTGAAAGACCAATGTTGTATTATCGGCATAGGTAAATATTTTTCCTTTATTCAGTGTCATTTGACATAAGTCGTTTATATAAATCAGGAAGAGACTGGGACCGAGAATGCTACCCTGTGGGACTCCATACGTGACTGCAACATCCGAACTAATAGCACTTCCTACTTTCACCCTCTGCAGACAGCCAGTAATGAAGTATTTATAGAGTTTAAGCACAGTTCCCCTTATTCCATAACTTTCCAGCCTGTCAAGAAGAGCAGAGATCGAAACGGTGTCAAAGGCCTTGGCCAGATCAATAAAGACTCCGGCACACTTTTGTTTATTATCTAGACCAACTGTAATTTATTCTACTAACGAACTAACGGCTTCATCTGTACTTTTACCTACCCTAAAGCCAAATTGAGAGTCGGATAGCATATTATTTTGTCTAAGAAATTTATGAGTTGGTTATTTATATCTGAGAGGATACAGTTTGCATAAAAAAGTAAATTACTCAATAGTAGAAACTTGAAACTAGGTGAATAATAAAGATAATTAATTATTTTATAAAATAAAATAAGTATACACCCACATTTCGCCAGTTATGTTTATGTACCATGTAATAGGGAGCGAACCTATTGCCATCAACAACCTAAACATAACAACAAGCCTTGTTTCCCAAAAGGCGTGAAGTTATGTTTATTTTCAAAACAACCGACTTCAAAAAAACACTACAAAATGAAAAATTACTTTAAATTCGAAAGTCGGTGTCTTAGGATCTGAATTTTAGTTTTCTGTCACCAACTTTCGAAATTAAACTTATTTTTCACTTTGTAGCCCCTTAGAGGATGTGGATGTTTTTGGACGAGTGCTAATTTTTCCTATAATTCAATGCGGTTGCTTAGAAATCAAACCAAACATGAATATTTGAAAGAATAATTATATTTTGTTCCAATAAAATCAGGATTTTTTTAAATTTTACAATACATTTCTAGAAGAACAGCGAATCGAGGCTATCAAAGCCTTACCACGAAACATATATAAAAGCAACTTCATCATCGGCAGCAGGTAAAGGTGCAGGTGCCCATATCAGCTTTTATAAAACTGTTAGCATAAACGTGGATTCAAACTTCGGTAAAGCTGAGCTGTATCGTCCACAATACTTTTCAGCTCGCCCGGTGATGTACTGACAAACTGATGTGCACTCATATCCAACGAGACTTGTTCAAATTTTCCATTTAATTCATTTAAATCTGTTGCAACATCTCCAGCAGCGATCAACACATTAGATGGATGCTCAAATTGATCCGGATTCATTTTTACAGCATCATCAATAAGTGCATTACAGACTTCTGATTCTTCAGTGCAGGCGTCGATAAGTTCCTTTAACTGGAAATAGACAATTGAAAACTTTAGTCAAGTCAATATATAATATTTAATTGTATTAACTTTTAAATGCACAGTTCCGTGAGGTGCCAGACGTAAAGTATCATCCCATTTCTTCCCGTGGATGTCGTACGAGGCAACTACGGGACTTCCTAGAAAATGGGCAGCACCGTTCTTTATGCAACCGGCCACCATACTCCGATCGCCAACCCACCTGCCAAGCATGGCATTATGGCAACCCTTCTCCAAATTGGGTGACGCCTCTAGACAGAGGCATTTCAGCCGAAATGGTGCTTTCGGCTCAAATGATGATGATACAAACATATTTGAAACTCATTATTTTATTTACCTCGGCGATGCTTTTGTGAACCATCTGATGGAGTCCGTTGATTTTATCTAAAACCAGTTGCGGATTACTGATAGACTGAGGTACCGTAATGTTAAGTTTTGGATAATACTCCTCGTAATAATCTATGTTTCTGAAAGATTTACAATAAGTTTAGAGTTAGAATTTGAACTTTAGTCTAACAATTGGATTGAGATCTAAGTTAAACTTACACGCAAAGAGATCGATGATATCCTAAACGGTGGACAACGTGGACTATCTCGGCGTAGTGACGTCTGTAGTCGTTCACAAGCGGTATGTTGCCCTCCATGGATCTAAAACACCAAAACATTGAATTTAAAAACCTCCGACCAAAACAGAAACCTCTTAAAAGTAAAAATAAAATATGTATTGGCCCTTAAAGTGTAATTAGAGGATGTAGATAATATTTTGATCATAGGATCGTCAATTTTGAACTGCTAACCGATCTTGAACATGTCTAAGAAACACGGCTAGAAAGCCTTCTTTTATTTAAAAAAAATACACAGACAGACACACCGACAAACATACAGCCAGACTCATAGCGGTCAAACTTATAACACCCGTCTTTTTGCGTCGGGGGTTTAAAAGATGAAGAGAGTATCAAATAACTACGAAAGTAATGTCTATGTCACTGAAAATGAAAAATATCTAATTTATTGCATAATTGAAATGAATCTAAGCCAACCTTCTGTAATATTTTTTTTTTACTTTTCAGTGACATAGACATTGCGTTCGTGGTTTATTGACACTCTCTTCATCTTTTGTCATATTCTACATCTGTACATAATATACTCTGAGAAGTTCGTCTAAAAAGCTAAGATGGTTCATGATGTTTATAAGAAAGGATTCGTTGTGAACCACAGTGCTAAGGACCATCCTCTTAGTCTCCCATTATCATCTTTTGAGAGGCACGGCTAGTAATATTAATCAATAAAACGTACAAGACATTTTTATCCAGCGTTTTGAGGGCTTGTTGCATTGCTTGTACATATTCTTTGTACGGCGGCAGCACATCAGCCATGCTCAGCCCAACGGCCACGGCTGCTACCAGGAGTTGCAGAATCATTGTCATCTGAAATGATAACAGTGTCATAGAAGGCGATAATAAATGAATTTGAGGACCTATTTGAGAATAGATTTTCTACTGAAGTCCACCAACCTTCTAAGTTGTTACCTGTATTCTGTTGTGTGACTGAGAGTCTCAAAGGGTCAACGAAGTTGTCCTTGTGCGATTTGTCAGTTGTTTCCAAGATATAGTTCAATAGAGTTCATGCAACTAATCCATACTTTACGCAGGGCCAAATTAAATTAGTGAGAATTTCCTTAGACCTACGTGTTGATTTCTAAACCCACAGAAAAATTGGGACCATAAAGTGATATAGTCAAGTTGAGTAAGGCATGTTCCTATTCGTCGTATCAACTCCATGTTCCTCTCTTTCAAGGTCGGTAATGACTTTAATCTAACACGTTTTAACATAGCTCCTGGTACGTAGGAACAGAATCATAAATCTCCGGATGATATTGAATATTATATACATATAATACTCTGATATATATACTCTTTATTATATACACCACATATATTGGGGAGCTTACTGCGCCATTTCTTCTTCCCAGCTAGAGCATTAGGAAGTTGTGAAGGGTAGGCGTTTTGGGGGACTGTCTTATGAAATTTTGGCGTTTGAAAAGTGCTGATCCTCAGTCCAATTTAAATAAATGACTTTTGATTTATATAACAGATACACATGTAACAAAAAAACAACAATTGCGTAAAAAATTTAACTTGGGGAGGTGGGAGTAATCTAATCTTGACTTTCAAAATAATGTCTTCTATTACACATACAGAATATGTTAAGTATATAGAATGTAAGTACCTATTTACTACTTACCTTTACGAGAGAAGTGAAACAGTAAATTGTGAAGTTTAACCAGTCAATTACCGTAGTTACAGACACAATTAAAAAACCATTGTGTCGATACCAAATGTGGTATCTCAGGGACTTAGAGGTTAAGTTAAGGTCCTACTTATTTATACAGTCCCTGATTTGTCTCACGTCATTGATGAATTGGACTCAATGATTACATTTTTCATGCCTAATTAACTCCATTAAGATATTATTTCTTTAAAAAAAATATTTAAATGATAATAATATTGATATATTTGAATACAACACTTTTGATTAATTTTTATTGTATTATTTACGTGGACCTCGCTGTTAATGATCTTAACTCGTGGAGCGTTCGTGCCGGAAGTAATCGTCTACGGCGCGACGTCCTCGTATGCGCTGTTTCCGGTTGCTATTTGAGGGCTGTTAGGTAGGGATGGGCATGGGAGTTATGTTATACATAGTTATGACGGGTTGAATTCGTTGTCTTCATTAGTCTCTGGCTTCATAATCTTCTATACTATACTATATATATACTATATATAATATTATAAAGCTGAAGAGTTTGTTTGTTTGTTTGATTGAACGCGCTAATCTCAAGAACTACTGGTCCGAATTGAAAAATTCTTTTTGTGTTGGCTAGCCTATTTATTGAGGGAGGCTATAAGCTACATAAAATCACGCTACAACTAAGAGGAGCGGAGCAGTAATGAAAAATGTTGCAAAAACGGGGAAAATTTATTCCTTTTGAGAGTTTCCGTTGCGTGCGCTGCGTAAACGGTTAAAGTAACGCAAAAATTATGTATGACGGAATTGTTCCTTTTAAAAAGTTCTAAAAAAAATTCCGCGAGAGCATATGTCTATCTTTTAAGGTGTACTCACTATAACTCAAAAGGAGCGAGCAGCAACGAAAAATGGATGAAAACTAGCAGGCAAATCGATGCGACGGGAAGGGTCAGGGGAGCAAAAATATGATGCGGACGAAGTCGCGGGCAGAAGCTATAATCTATATAAAGGCGCCAGCGATCACTGAGCGATAGCGTCATCATCATCTTGATTAGGTGGTACAGGGTTCATCGTATAGGCAGTAGAAAATAATAACTTCAATGCAATAGTTAAATAAAAATAACACTTTAATAATCATTTTTAATCTTACTTTATAATTTCACAATATTAACTGAGTAAACCGACAGTTTCGTTTTGGAGGAGTGTCCCGGTTGGTGTCCGAATTCAAAGTGAACTCTGCAGTAACCCCACTCTCCAACACGACTCTGCCGCCTTTACAATAACAACTGACGTCACGGTGTCTACCACTTCCTTGTACTACAGTAGTCAAACTAGCAACTATTTAAATAATAGATATCGTTTTCCACGACAAATATATATAAATATAAAAGCGAAAGATCACTAATTCATTACATTCATTCATTCACTGATTAATCACGAAATCTGAAAAATTACTGGACCTACGAGGTGAAACCTGGCACAGAGGTAGATCATGAGTAGGAGACGTCAACTAACAAAGGATTTTAGGAAGCTCTCCCCGTGAAGGGGTGAACTAAGGGGAGCAAGTTAGGTCCTTCAAATTTTGTGTTAAGGCTGACGATTGAAAATTAATTTATTTCCAACATCCACGCGAGCGAAGCTGTAATATAAGCTAGTGTATAAAATCTCTCAGAACCAAAAAAGAATCTATTTATTTATTTATTTATTTATTATTTATTATTGATAACCAACTTATATTAACAGTTTGCACCACACATACAAGTTATAGGTCAATATTAGTTATTACATAGAATCAGACAACTTATTAAATTACAAAATTGGATAACATGTGGTAAAATTAAAGGATTACAAAAATTTATATAAAATGAAAATAGGTATAAAAAAGGGTAAAATTATATAACAATTAGATAAAATTACATAAGAAAATAGTTACATAAAAAAAATTGTCATAAAAATTGTGCAATAAAATAATCAATAATATGGTACAGTTCAATTTAATTTGTTTAGTCCATGGAAATTGTACTGGGAGTGGCAATGGACTCCAGGTATCGAGTAGCAGTGTTTAGGAATCTCAGTTCAGTACCCGCGAAAATATCGGATGATTCGTCATACAGCAAAATGTTGTTAATATGGGTGAGGGCTAGGTATAGTGGACTAGTCTTAAGGGTCACGGAACTGGTTTGTGGTATCAAGAACAGGGGACGCTGGCGAGGGCGAAGTGTGTGTATAATGGGTGGTGGGATGTTAAAGGAGATATCCTGTAATAACGAGGAGTTGAAGTGTGTACCACGAATAAGGCGGATGAAATAGGTAATCCGAAAACGTCTTATAGAATAAATAAAGAACTTGACCAATTCTAGGCGAGATCCTAAAATCTTCGATTCGCATTCTGCAACCTGTCGATTCTAAAGCTACTGTGCATTTCCAACAAAGTACGGAACCTCTATTTCCGAAAATCAAATCGACCCTTGACGAAGAGCTAACATTTATCGAGCTAATCGAGCTTGCTTCGTGGCGCTGTAGAGTCACCTCCCTGAAAATAAACTTTCCGGCGTCAACGGCTGCCTTTTCTTAGGAATTAGCAGAAAGTGGGGCTCGTGAACGATGGGAAGAATGGACTGAAACCTTTGCCCAGCGGTGGGAAAATACAGGCTAACTATGATATTAATAAACACGATCAAACTGATTTTAACAAAATTGGGAAGAATGAGAGGGGTGATTTTTCGAGAACCTACTTTTTGCCACCTTAAATGCCTTGGGGGCTGGTGGCTTGGGGTTACTTTACCTTACTTTTTATGTGTTTGAATTTTAATTTATATCTCTTTATTAATTGTATTTTTATTGTAATTTCTAATGTAATGGATTATTTTTTATCTGAAATAAACTGATTAATAATAATAGTTACTGGATAAATTTAGATTAGCAGGTTGAATGCCGTAATTATATACACAATTAAAAAACAATTGTGTCTCGCGTGGATCCACTTTCGGCATACGATGGGTTAAGCAGCCGATAGAAACCACTGTGAGTAAACCAGCTTATCCTAGAACATGTGACATCTACCAACACGCACTGGGCCCGCGTGGTAACATTGTGTCGCAGCAGTGGGAACATTGTAATTGGCAAACTTAAGTGGCAGTGGGCAGGGCACATTGCTCGCAGATGACTGATGGGGCCGAAAGGTTCTGGAGTGCCGACCGCGTAGCGGATGACGTAGAGTTAGAAAGCTTCCTACAAGGTGGACCGATGACCTTGTGACGGTCGCAGGAATCTGCTAGATGCGGCAAGCATAAATTCGGTCGAAGTGGTGATGCTTGGGGGTGGCCTATGTCCAGAAGTGGACGTCTTTTATCTGAAATGATGATGATGATGATGATGATGAGTTCCCACTCACACATTTACATACGCTAATTGAAATGAATATAAAAACCGATGAAGATAAGACTGATTTACAGTTTTTTAACCGACTTCAATGGAACCAAATTAAAATGGATTGTCAGAATGTAACCAAATTAAAATGGGATCACACGGGAAGCACCAGCTTTCAAATAAAAAAATAATTGCTTGCCATTTGATTTCAGTCTTAATACCTACTAATCTAAAGTTTGTTTTGGAAATCGTATAGTGTGGTCGATTCTACTCGAGGTTATTATAAAAATCCCCATACATAATCAGCCTATTACATTCCCTCTGCTGAGACATAGGCCTCCTCTCTGTGAGAGGGAGTGGGCCATAATCCACCACGCAGGTCCAGTGTGGGTTGGTAGATATCACGTATCTTCGATTTTTTGATTTTAGGAAATCCGGTTTGCTTACGATGTTTTCCTTCACCGTTTTAAGAGCAGAGGGGATGAAATGATTTACCTACATTATGTAAAGCGCCTGACTAGTTGCAAACCTACGACTTACAGCTCTCAAGTCGCGGCCGTTGCCACAGGACCAACACTAAAAAAAATTGAGCAGTGTAAGTGTAATTATCATTAGACTAATTGGACCTAATTTAGTGTAATCGGACCTACATAGGTACTTCGTTTTAACACGGAACCGATTATTATATGGACCAATAAATTTTATTGATACATATGCATCTCTAACACATCATAACGCTTTAATTCCCTGAAGGTATAGGCAGATAGGACCTACACTCTTATTTCACCCGGTTTCAGCCTTTGTTCCGGATTCCAAGCTGTACAGATCGTAAAGACGTAAAAATATCGTGCCGAGATTTTTTCGCGCACTGTTTCTTTAACGCACTGCTATCGCCGATAATTGAAAATCGAACGGTATGTTTTTCGACGCGCTGGGATGCACTCTGGATTCTCAGTGGTGAAATTTAACGTGGTCTGATATCACATTCAAAATCAAAAGTAATTTATTCAAACTATGCTGACTTTTTGAACGTCAAAGTTACATAAGACAGTCCCCCAAAACGCCCACCCTTCATCACTTTCTAGTGCTTTAATTAACTGGGAAGAAGAATTTAAAAATACCACGGATGAAATAAATATCATTAAACTACATAGGTACATCCGCTTTATTTTACCAGCAGCGTTAAAAGTAGGGAAAATTACAGCAATCATTATATTCCGCTCCATTTGATTGTAACCTCATTTAATTTGGGTCAAACGGAGGTTCATTGTGAGAGCATTGTTTCGAAATAATCAGATTTATGGGAGCTTGCTTGTAGGTATTTGAATATTTAATGGGGCCAGATAAAGGAACATGACTGAAGAGCTTTGGATCGTGAGCTCTAACACAAATCCAGGCACGGATGCACTTTAATTTACATAGTTAATGACGGTGTTAACCAAGGCTGTGTGATAGGGCCGTCATTAACTCGATTCGGAGGTACGGAATCCATAGTGCAGGTTTTCAATAAAACACGATGATCCAGCAATACAGTTATATTTCCCTTTCAGAATAATTAACACAGTACAATACTTATAAAGTTCACGCAATATATTCTAAATTTGGGAAAATTGACAGTTGCGTGTAGTGGAAATGACGGTCTGCGTCCGTTCGTTGTCCTCACATAACTAGCTTGTTTCGTCACTTCCCTCCACATGTCTGAGCCCACGTAGTGCCCCCTCTAGCGACCGTGTCACGGTTTTGACTCTCACCTTAGTACTACAGTAATGAATTTAGAGATTATTATCGCTCAACTTTTTAAATATATGGCATATTATTATATACTTTCATAACCACTGCTTTCAATATGATGAAAAAGTCAAATGTGACATTCTTCAAACTTCTAATGGAAGTGATAAACGACGGTTTAGGTTCCGTGTGGTGGCGGACGTAAAGAATAGCACCATCCTATGTCTTCCCGTGGGTATCGTAAGAGGCGACTAAGGGACTTACTAGAGAATATGCAGCAGCGTTCGTTATGCATTTTATCACCATACTACGATCGCCAACCGGCCTACCAATTGTGGTGATTGTATAAAAACCCCTCTTGGGGGAGGCCTATGTCCAGCATTGCACATCTTTCGGGTGAAATGGTTTAGGCACAATTCGTTACATGAGAGAGCATTATCTGTTTCTGACACTAAATGTATTGTATTATCTTTATATTTAAGTATTAGAAACTAGCTTTTGCCAGCGGCTTCGCCCGCGTGGAGATCGGAAATTATCCCGCGGGAGCATACTACCGGGATAAAAAGTGGCCTATGTCCTTTCTCAGGCTCTAAACTATCTGTGCACCAAATTTCATTTAAATCGGTTCAGTAGTTTTCGCAGGAAAGCGAGACAGACAGACAGACAGACAGACCGACAGACAGACAGAGTTACTTTTGCATTTATAATATTAAGTGTGGATGGATGTGGATAGTGTGGATAGTGTGGATAATACCAAACAAAATAGACGCGTACACGAAGCACAACGTACCGGAAAAGTTATTTTCAGAATAGAACCTTGCGATGCCATTCCGCTGTCAATAGAAATATGTACATTAACGTATTGCCGAAACATTCTCTAAAAAGTTACGCATTCTATTGTACTATTCCTTTTCGTCCTTCGATGTAAGGTCAAGGTCAAAGTTATGTGAAATGACATAGTTATAGTTACATGATGGTAATAATATAGAATTTGCCATTGAATAATCTGAGAAAAAGAGGTTTAGAATTTTTGTACGGAATTCTCTTTAAAACCGTGGGTGTAGTATTGGTACTCCTCTGCCCAACCTTTAAGGGAAACAAGGCGAGATGTTATGTTATGTTTAAGTTCTCTTAAAAACGAAATCATATGAATAGGCAATTACGTGATCATTACCTACTTATTTGAAACTCTTAAGAACTCTTTTAATTTGAATTTATATAAGCAGACAATCATAGTCTGTATGAAACTGTATAAAATCAAAATAAATCATTTACAAACTACATGATACGAAACTGAGGAAATAGTAATACATGAACACATACATAACATCACGCCAGTATTTCCGGAAGGGTTAGGTAGGGGTATACCTAAATTACACCCACATTTCGTCAGTTATGTTTAAGTCCCATGCTCATGAAGTAAATAATAAATAGGTATTTTTATCATAAAACCACAAAAAAGATACATTTACATTACTACATATCTACCCAGGGTAAAGGCAGGTCTTCCTGAAAAAATATCTGGACAGCCATTTAAAATGATAAAGAAAAAAACTAAAAATAAAACTTAATGGCATTAAATTTTTTTGAATCAAGAATGGCCAGTTATGTCTTGTATTTTAGACAATCAGACAGTTTCCTAAAAAGGTTTTATAGAAGTAATAAGTAAACCTCTTTTTAATAACATGACAAAATCGAATGTAACCTGAAAAAGAATGTCGAAAAATTATGAAAAATTTAAAATTCATAGAATAATTTAACAAATACCTAACAAAACGCAAGATCAAAAAAGGAAATGAAATCATCTAATCAACTTATAATGTTCCCACTGCTGGGACTGGACTTGGCGATAAGGAATGGGCCAAAATGCACCACGCAGACCCAGTGTGGGTTAGAAGATGTCACATGTCTTCGAATTATTAGTTCTATGCGGAATTCGTCACGATGTTTTCCTTAACAGTTTTGGGAGCAGTGGTGATTAAATAATTTACACAAAGTAAACCGCCTGAGTAAAGGTTGTGGAATACGCATGGATATGAGATGTACGGAACCGAGATGTATGGCAGAATAAGGGCCTATATGGAGCAGTGGGTTATTCCGGGATGAGATAATGATCATGAAAGGGCTTGTATGGGTTCAAACCTACGATCTACAACTAGTAAGTCGCGGCCTTTACCACTGAGCTATCAGCTACCATGGTCTACTGGGCCACCACTACTCTATGATAATGTATCGTTGAAATGATGACTTGATAAAATCGTTGTCTTTATTTTTATTTCCCATAACTTACTTAGATATCGAAAAAACCTTTCCAAAAACCTTGTATGTATGTCCAATATTATTAACTAACAAATTTTACAAGTAATACCTATTTTATGCTTAGGAATCAGATTATGAATAACACAGTAAAACGCCAATTTAATAAACCTAATTGGTATTTCAAAGGGCACTAAACTTAGTTTAAATCCTTGAACGGCATAGTGCCAATGACACTAGGTTAGTGCCAACGGCCTTAATGTCAATAACTCTATTGCTAGGCACATAAAGCCTAAACCTAACATCGCGTGTTCAACTTTTAGGCGCTGAAAGAAAATCTTCAAAATATTAAGGTTAACGGTATTTGCTCCTCAACCTTACCGTCACCTCCTTTTGAGGAGCAGTAATGCTCGCGAAAAAGAACGCGGATCACGTGAGGGAGTGGCAATTTCTGCGCCCTCACTCCCCTAGCCACCGCAGGAGATGCCCCGGGCGTCGGGAGTCCATAACGGACTCCCAGCCACCGCCGTAGGCACGGGCTTGCGCCGTGTCGACAGCACGTTGTGTTCCACGTGCGCCTCAAAGAGATGTCAGCACTTATTGAAGGGCTTAAGGCTGCTAGACAATCGTGTACAAAATAATTCCTTATTCAATCAAAAACTTGTCTTTTATGTCACATAAACCTACATGGGGCATATGAAACGTCAGAAACGAGGTGTACGGTGTGCTTAGTTGTTTCCTATGGAGAACAGCCGGCAAGAAACTCCACGTTTACTCTTTTAAAATAATTTAGTCGAAAATTGATAACTGGAAGGGCTCGTGGCTAAGTAATAACAGCCTTAGGGTCGATTTAAGGTTAAGCTACGCTTGTCACGGTTGGTTTTTGGATGGGTAAACAAACACATTATTTATTTATTTATTTATTGGTCTATCTACAATTGTTACACTTTATAATCTAATAATACAAGCTATAATGCACACCAAGTGCACAGTGTTACATTTCGAAGCCCCCTATACCTCGATTAAAATCCGGTGGTCCCGACTGTTATACATAGGTCTTTAAGAGTCGTTACGGGTAGTCAGACGCCCAAAATAGTCTGACAACCAGTCTTACCAAGGAGTAGCGTATGTTGTAGAGGTCAGATAGGCAGTAGCTCCATGTAAAATGGTATTCAGGTACATCCAGTTAGACTGGAAGTCGACACCAACGTATTTGATAAAGGCAGAGGCGGCCTTAGGGGGTGGCGAACAGGGCAATCGCCCGGGGCCTCGCTCTTGCAGGGGCCTCGCGCAACAACCCAAGGGAATTTAAAAAAAATGATTTTTTTAAGTAACTATATTTTTTTATTTAAAACTTTTGATTTTGATCCTTAATTATTTATGATGGTTATAACATAATGATAAATTAAAATAAAGTTAGTTAACTAAGTCATTCATAAGCGAGAAATAGCCGAGGAAAATGATATATGATAATGATATGATGAATGATAGGACAGACAGTTCAAAGAAGCCAGAAGACGACGTAAAAAAAGGTATTTTGACTATGAAGGGGAAGATGAATTGAATGCGGAAGAGATTTTCAAAATAAACTATTTTTATGTCATTGTTGACAATGTGCGCGCAAGCTGCCATCCTAGGTTTGAGGCACTAAAACATCATGAGAGCATATTTGGTTTCATGAACCTATTCTTCTGCAGCGAAGGTTGAGACAGGGAGACGTCATCTCTCCGAAACTGTTCATCGCTGCACTGGAGTATGTCTTCAAGGTTATGGAATGGAAAGGGGCTGGCATCAACATCAATGGCGAGTACATCACTCACTTTCGGTTTGCCGATGATATAGTTGTCATGGCTGAGACTATGGAGGACCTCATTACAATGCTCAATGACCTCAGTAGGGCTTCCGAAAGAGTGGGTCTTAGGATGAACATGGACAAGACAAAGGTCGTGTTCAATGCTCATGTGATACCAACTCCAATGAAGATCGCAGGCGCTACACTCGAAGTTGTGGACGAATATGTGTACCTAGGACAGACTGTCCAGTTAGGTAGGTCCAACTTTGAGAAAGAGGTCAATCGTCGAATCCGACTCGGCTGGGCAGCGTTCGGGAAGCTACGCAATATCTTCTCGTCCCACTTACCGCACTGTCTCAAGACAAAAGTCTTTGACTAGTGTGTGTTGCCAGTAATGACATATGGCACTGAGACGTCGTCGCTGACAATAGGCCTCATAAGAAGGCTAAAAGTCACGCAAAAAGCAATGGAGAGGGCTATGCTTGGAGTTTCCCTACGTGATCCAATCAGAAATGATGAGATCCGTAGGAAAACTAAGGTAACCGACATAGCCCGAAAGATTGCCAAACTTAAGTGGCAGTGGGCAGGACACATTGCTCACAGAACAGATGGCTAATGGGGTTGGAAGGTTCTGGAGTGGCGACCGCGTACTAGAAGTCGTAGCGTTGGAAGGCCTCCCACAAGATTGACCGATGACCTAGTGAAGGCCGCAGGAATACCTTGGATGCGAGAAGTACAGAACAGGTCGAAGTGGCGGTGCTTGGGGAGGCCTATGTCCAGCAGTGGACGTCTTTCGGCTGAAATGATGATGTGTGTATGAAGGAAACGACGACATTATCTCGGTGCTAAAATAATTAATAAAAAAAAAAACAGAATTTACCCCACTATCGAAATAGTCCTGAGAATTGTAGCCACCACACCTGTTACAGTTGCGTCTGCTGAGAGTAGATTTCGAGGCTTAAAATTATTAAAACATATTTGAGGAATTCGATGACACAAGATCGGCTTTCAGATCTTGCTATTCTTTCTATAGAAAATGACGTTGCTCATTCGTTACATTATTCTGGTTTAATTAAAGATTTTAGTCTTAGGAAAACCCGCAAACTTCAATTTTAAAATTAATTATCTCTGTATTTGTTAATTTTGTAAACCTTTCAATTTAAAATATATTAAAATCCAAATTTTATTTATTTGTATAACTTTAGCATTTCTCGTTAAACATGACAAATAACTAAATCAAACAACCAGACCTACTTTCGCATCACATACTTTTCACGAAGGACAAAGGGCCTCGCAAAGACCTGCCGCCCGGAGCCTCGCAATGGGTAAGGCCGCCGCTGGATAAAGGGTGAGGCAGTTTGATTTTTGAGAACTTGAAGTAAGTTATGAATATAATTTATTTTTAAAAGTATAACGTATGTAAGTTTATTGCATAGGTAATTTAAAAAAAAAAATATCGAAAGATAAAAATAAAGTACAAAAAAAGTACAGGGACAGTACTGGCGACAGATAACTTTTTTGGTCAATTTAAGCAAAAATATCTGGATATCTGGATGTGTATTTTTTGGTAAATTGTGTTTAAAGATATAAGATAATCTAAATGTAAGTATGCAAATTAAAAATCAATTTATTTTTGTCGTAGCCTGCTCGTTTCCACTCCTACCACGGCCTAGCGACCCCACTTCAATACTCAATACTCAATACTTTTATTGCATTCCACATGTGTTCTTAGGTGGTAAACTTATAATTAGATCATATGGACCCTGTCGGGCACAGCAAAATAAGTGAGTTAGGAAAGAGGAAGCATTTGTTAATTATGTAGCCTTACTTAGACAACTTCTATAATAATATAAAAATAATTATCAAAGATAAATAATGATTACGGTATTATAATTCTGATGAACATAATATAAAATACAAGATACAAAATAAGATTGAGATATGTAATAATAATAAAAATAAGTCATCGGTAATGAGGCTGTATATCCCGCGAAAGTGTGGAGGTCGAGGCTTTTTAAACGCTAAGACTCTCCACAGTCGCGAGATATGCAGTCTCAGGGAATATTTCCTGGAAGCCGACGTGGGGATGCATCGAGATGTGGTCGCGGTGGACAAGGGCCTCACCCCGCTCTCCTTGGCTAACGAGAACTGGCGCAAACCTGTAGTACTTGACACTAATGACCGCATGGAGGTATGGCAAAGTAAGGAGCTCCACGGACGCTTTTTCCGGGCCCTACACGGACCCGACGTAGATTTTCTAGCGTCCGTAGCCTGGCTGCGATTTGGTGATCTCTTTGGGGAAACCGAAGGTTTTGTTTGTGCAATTATGGACGAAGTTATGATGACGAACAATTACTGGAGATTTATTGTGAAAGATGGCACGGTGGACATCTGTCGGGCATGCCACCGTCCCGGGGAATCAATTAGACACATTATCTCTGGGTGTTCTCGTCTAGCTAATGAAGAGTACTTGCACGGACACAATCTTGTAGCCAGGATTATCCACCAGCAACTTGCTCTGAAATACCGCCTTGTGGAATCAGAAGTGCCGTACTACAGGTATGTGCCCGACCCAGTTCTTGAAAATGGCCATATCACACTGTACTAGGATCGATCCATCATCACTGACAGGACTGTTGTTGCAAACAAGCCTGATATAGTGGTGGTGGATCGACTAGAAAGGCGCACAATGATTGTTGACATAACGGTTCCGCATGACGAGAACCTCGTGAAAGCCGAGAAAGATAAACAAATCAAGTATCTTGACTTGGCTCGCGAGGTTGTCGACATGTGGGATGTGGACTCAGCGATCATTGTGCCGATAGTCGTCACAGCCAATGGGTTGATAGCCAAGAGCCTCGACCAACACCTGAAGAGGCTCTCGTTAAGCAGTTGGGTCAAGGGCTTGATTCAGAAAGCGGTACTTCTGGACACGGCTCGCATTGTCAGGAGGTTCCTCTCTCTGGAGCCCTGACCGCCGGTAGCTTGGACCCTATTCCCGATACCGGTGGGCTACTATTTTTAATATTTTTAAATGTTTTTATTTTATATAGAATATTAAACAAAAACTATATTTAAAAATATAATTTATAAGTTTGTACAAATGAATAAAGGGAATAATAAAAATAATAAAATGATGCTTATGATTTAAATATATGTAGTTTAAAGTCGAGTACCTAAGTTATGACTTTTATAAGTTTATCACTTAGGTATTCGTTTATTGAGTAGTAGCTTTGCTTTATCAAAAATCGTGTAAGGTTTTTTAGGAATATGTTTATTTTCTCTTCTTTTTTTATTGCTGCGGGTAGTTTATTATATAATTTAATAGACATTACGTAGAGACTTTTAGAATGCATTTTTAATCGAGAACTTGGTAAGTTAAGCCTAGATGGGTGTCTGAGTAGGTAGCGTGTCTGTATGTCTTCGCGTTTTGAATAGAGTTCTGGATGTTTCCGGACAAATTTACAAGTTTCTAAAATGTATATACAGGGAAGGGTTAAAATATTATATTTTTGAAAAAAAGGTTTACATCTATCTGTTTGCTCAATGTTTACCAGTATTCTTATTAACTTCTTTTGCAGTGTGAAAAGTGATTGTGCGTCTGTGCTGTTTCCCCAAAGGGTGACGCCATAGCTAAGCCATGCATAGGCATAGGCATAATACGTAGTGAGAGCTGTTTGTATATTGGTGGTCTTTTTTATTTCACGAAGGGCGTAAGAGAATTTAGAAATTTTTGAGTGAGTTTGTTGTATGTGTGATTTCCAGTTTATATGTGTATCTATAACTAGTCCGAGTAAGGTAAATTCGTTAACGGTTTCTAATTTTGAGTCATTAAAAATAAAATCTAAATTTAAAGGTGCTTTTTGATATGGATAGAAAGTAATTAATTTGGTTTTGGAATAGTTTATCTCGGGGTTATGTTCATTCATCCAGTTGCATGTTTTTGTAAGTATGGAATTGAGAGTTTGATCGATGTTTTCATTGTTTTGGCATGATACTAATATGGATATATCGTCCGCGAATAAGATACATGGTCCTTCTATGGTCTTAGGTAGGTCATTAATATAAAATAAAAATAAGAGGCACCCTATGACACTTCCTTGAGAAATTGAGGCATTTATGGCTTTACTATGCGATCTGATCTTTTCGATTTCGTTATTTTTATGGTTATAATACTCTATTTCAACTAATTGTTCCCTGTTTTTTAAATAAGATGTCAGCCATTCATGAGCCTTTCCGCGTATACCTATTCCGTATAATTTATTTAGCAGTATATCAAATTGTACTTTATCGTAGGCTTTCGTCATGTCTAGTAATATTCCTATTGCGTATTTTTTATTATTAAGGGCTTCTTGGATATACTTATAGACTGCCAAGGTGGTGGAACGGTTTTTTCGAAAGCCGTTCTGGCACTCGTCAAATATACTGTATTTTTCGCAAAACGTATAGATGCGGTCACACATGGCTTTTTCAAAGATTTTTGAGGCAGATGGTAATAGAGCTATTGGACGATAGTTGTTTGGATCGGTTTTCGTATTTTTTTTTGTGGATTGGTTTTATTACAGATTTTTTTAATAAGTCAGGGAAGACACCTTCGTCAAATGACTGGTCCAGTAGCAGGTAAAACGGTAAGGTAAGTTCATCTGCGCATTGTCTTAAGAGCGTAGGTGGTATTTCGTCAAACCCGTGACTACTTTTGTTTTTTAGGTTTTTAATTACTTTGTTAACTTCCCAAGCGTCTATTGGGCCAAGAAACATCGAGTTTTCTGTAAGATTTAGTACAGAAGTGCTCTCCAGTTTGCTTCTAGATGTATTAGCGCTGTTTTCGCCGATAGACGCAAATAAATTATTAAAAATATTGGCAATTTGTTTAGGTTCGGATATAAGGTCCAAAATCTATGGTATCTATTTCCAATTTAATATTATTATGCTCCTTTTTATGTTTCTTGTTTGTCCTCTCGTTTATGATTCTCCACATGGTTTTAACCTTATTGTTAGATTTTTTCATTTTATTTACATATTGTATCTTTTTTGATTTAGTGACTAGATTTTTTAATATTTTTTCGTAATTTTTATAATAATTTGTAATAATAGGATTTTTTGTTTTAAGTGTGACTATTTTCAGCAATCTTTTGTTTTTACATGAGATCTTGATGCCCGTCGCTAACCAGTATTTTTTTAAATTAGTTTTTAGTTTGACCTTACATATTGGTATACAAATGTTAAGGATATTTATTAATGTAAGTATCATGAAATGCTTTGTAATTATCATTTAAATTTTGATTTTTAGGTAAAATTTTTATCCAATCGTGTTCATTTAATTTAGACTTAAACTTTAAAATATTCGTGTTTTTAAATAATCTTTATTTAACATACCAGGTTGTGTGTGTAGCTAAATGTGGTGATGGTATAGGTATGTGTATAATTGTTCCGCTGTGGTCTGAAAAACCTAGTTCTTCTACTGCTGTGTATATTTTATTTGTGTTAGTGTTTGTAAATATTAAATCTAGACATGTCGATGTAGTTTGTGTAATTCGCGTGGCTGTTTTTATGTGATGTGTAAGTTTGTATTCTAACATTAGGTCTAGGAATTGACTAGTTTTCGCATTTCTCTCTAAGATATTTATATTGAAGTCTCCACCTATGATTATATTATATTTAGAACACTTATTGTTTATACAATTAATGATGCATTTTAATCGATTAATAAATATTTCTTCCTCTCTTCTATTCCAATACATCGTTACTAATAATATGTTTTCTTTGGGTAACTCAATTGCACATACTTCTAAAACATATTCTATGGCAAAATTTAGTTATATCATTTCTTTCTTCAAAGTCGACATTATTTTGCAGGAGGATGCAGACTCCGCCTCCCCCTCGCGTGTTGCGGCAGTAAGACGCTGCTATTATATATCCACTGAATTGAATCATGCTTAGTTTATCTCTAGACAACCAAGACTCTGATATACATATAGCATTATAAATCGGGTTGTCTACGATGAAGGTTTCCAGTATGTCTTGTTTATTATAGAGACTTTGAATATTTTGAAACAGAATTTTAAATAGTTGGTCTGGGTTTTCGAAAGGAACTATTGTCAGTGTATTCATTTCTGTCTGTTGATGGTCGTTGGCAGGTGTCGCGGGAAGTTTTCGAATTAATTGATCGATTTTTGTGTGTTTCTTCTCTTAAAGTGGTAAGTTTCCCTTCTACGTATAGCTGATTATTTCTTATTGGGAAAATTCACGCAAGGAAAGACAACAAATGCGGGAGGAAATGATAAAAGCGAGAAAGAAAGGCTTATACGCGGTGTATAAGCCTTTCTTTCTCGCTTTTATCATTTCCTCCCGCATTTGTTGTCTTTCCTTGCGTGAATTTTCGTCCAAAAATTGAGATACGGACAATTGTGTTCCCTGGAAACAGTGGCTATTATTTTTAATGTATGGTCGGGTGTTAGTGTTATTTCTGCCTCGTCTGTACATATTCTCGACGTAGCCCATCAGGTCCACATGCAAAATATCTCGAAACGCTTCAATGATTCGGTAATGCAGGTCAGCTTCAGGCTCTTGATAGTACTCGGTGAGGCCGTAGATGACTATCTTCTTGGAATTAGTTTCTGTACATTGGATTACGGGGGATGCAGATATAGATTTTATTTCAGATATTTCTTGTTTTAGTTTTTCGTTTTCTTTAAGTAAGTTTTCTATCTTGGTGTTAATCTCTTCAATATCCTGTATTCTTAGTTCGTTTTGTTTTGATAAGTTACTGGTTTTTTGTTCAAAATCTTCTGCAAGTTTTGTAATTGCTTTATTAATTTCAATTTGTATGGTGTTTCGTAGTTCGGTTATTATTGATCACTGTCTCATCAACAGTAAAAATGGCTTTCTTTTTGACAGTATAACAACATTCATTGCAGTATTTACGTTGTTGGGCAGACAATTTTTTCGAACATATGTAGCAATAGCTTAGCAATATCCTTCAAAATGATTCAGATTCTGATTGATAGTGTGTTATACAATTAGTGACAGGCCTGTTGGTCTAGTGGTTAGTGACCCTGACTGCTATGCCGGAGGTCGTGGGTTCGATTCCCACCCAGGACAAATGTTTGTGTGATGAGCACGATCATATTTTCTGTGTCTGGGTGTAATTTATCTATAGTAAGTATATATCTATATTTACATATAATAAAACAGTAAAAAAACTGTGTCTGTACATTGAATATATTAAAAAAAAAATAGTTGAGGGGGGTTTAGGAACAGTAATAGAGTACAAAACCAAAAAAAAAATCTGTCTGTTTGTCTGTTTGTTTGTACACGCTAATCTTCGGAACTACTGGACGGATTTGAATGTTTTTTTTTGTTGTATAGGTATTAAGTCTGGGCAACTCATAGGCTATAATTTATCTTGGAAACTTGAACACCTGATGCAGAACCGCAACAGACCAGCTAAACTATAAGAGATACAAAAATGGTACTTTAGCAAAAATTGTTTCACGTGATGAGCATTTTCTGCTAAGAGAATAAATTTGAAGATCTGGAACACCTGATGTGGAACTCCAACAGCTCAGCTACACTATAACATATATAGGAATGACGTCTTAGCAAGAGTTGTTCAACTTGATGAGAACTCTCGGTTGTCGTATAAAATTTGAAGATCTGGAACAGCTGATGTGGAACTCCAAGAGCCCAGCTACACTATAACATATATAGGAATGACGTCTTAGCAAGAGTTGTTCAGCCTGATGAGCACTCTCTGTTGACGTATTAAGATTGTAGATCTGGAACACCTGATGTGGAAATCAAAGCTATCACTAATTTCACTGTGTAGTTATAAAATAACATAAGCTGGCAGTAACTCCACGCGGTGAAGGCGGTAACAGTTTAGGACTGATTTTCGATGAAAATTCTACGAATCATTGAAAATTTGGCTCTACTGGCTAAAACTCCCCTTTATTATTTTATTTTATCGAAGAAATATGCCTTCGGGCTTAGTTATTTGAGTGTTTCATTTCCTTTTCCATTTATCTTCGTAAAACGGTAGCCTACCCGGTAACACAGGGGAGCAGTCACTTAAATTTTAATTGATCAGGTATCTTCAGAATAAAACTATAACCATGCCTAGAAAGAGGTCAAATCTTTCCCAACGTTCCAAAGGAGCTAAAAGATTGAGGATAATAAGATCCCAAGAATCTACCGAAGAGCGTCCGGATAGACTTGATGCTGTTCTAGAACATCAGGCTGCAACTCGCTCCGTAGAAACATCTTCGGATCGCGAAGCTCGCTTGCGTTCTCAGCGTATTTATGCATCTACATCCAGGTCTCTAGAGACCAGTGAAGAATATGATGCGCGACTGTCCGTTGATCGTGAACGCCACGCATTGTCTCGCGAGTCGGAGACGTTTACGGATAAAGAATTGCGCTTGCGTTCTCAGCGAATCTATACATCTGCTGCTAGGTCTCTAGAGACAAGTGCGGAACATGATGCGCGACTGTCCGCTGATCGTGAACGTCACGCATTGTCTCGCGAGTCGGAGACGTTTACGGATGAAGAATTGCGCTTGAGTTCTCAGCGTATCTACACATCTGCTGCTAGGTCTCTAGAGACAACTGCGGAACATGATGTGCGACTGTCCGCTGATCGTGAACGTCACGCATTGTTTCGCGACTCGGAGACGTTCACTGATAGAGAATTGCGCTTGAGTTCTCAGCGAATTCGCACATCTACTAACAGGTCTTTCGAAACGAGTGATGAACGTGATGCGCGACTAACTGCTGATCGAGATTATCATACATTGTCCCGAACACGCACACGACAAAATATTCAACATATAAGCTATACATAATTTATTTTGGAAAATGAACACCTGATGCAGACCGAAACAGACCAGCTAAAGTAAGTATAAGAGATATAAAAATGGTGCCATAGCAAATAATATTCCACGTGAAGAGCATTTTCTGCTGTGAGAATAAATTTGAAGATTTGGAACACCTGTTGTGGAACTCTTAAGTAAAACTCTTAATAACATATTAAGGAATGACGTCTTAGCAAAAGTTGTTTAGTCTGATGGGCATTTCCTATTGACATACAAATATGAAAGATCTGGAACGACTCCAATCATCTCGCTCATCCCGTTGTTTTCCCGTCCCCGGCCTTTGAATTCTACATCAGACGTTTTAGATCTTCGATTTTGACGACCCCGTTGTCGCTGGCATAAGCAACAGGATCCGCGTACGAAGTCGCGGGCAGAAGCTAGTTTAGAAATATATATGTATGTTTATCAGTTGTCTAGTACCCATAACACAAGCTCTGCTTAGCTTGGGACTAGATGGCGTTGTGTGATAGTTGTGGAATATTATATTATTATTATATTATAATTAGGATGCTGTTCTGTGTTATTTGAGATAATAAGGTTCAAGTTCGTTTCGTTTCCTGCACAATAATTCCACGGAAAATTAACATAAAAAAATAGTAACGGTATTTAAATAAAAGACCATAATTAATTTTATCATTTAGAACGAATTTGAAACAATAAATAAAATACATTGAATGCTTTAATTTTATTTTGTTCCTTTGAGTAATAAAATAAGTACCTACCTACTCATTTAGGTAGGTACTCGTATAATCATTGGAGGTACAGTCAGCAACGAGAGTCAGCGATGAAAAAAACTGAGCACATTTTTTGAAGGAAACTGGACCAATAAGGAATACCTACAACGTCATAATAATCATATCATCACAGAGATAAGACTAGATAAGATTTCTTTATTTGTTTAAACATTGTACACATACAGGAGCATGCAAGATATTATATTATTTCAGTCCAGTCATGTTTAGCCGTAAGAATCGGCGTACAAATATTTCATGCATAAAAAAAAATTAAGACAAAAGAATTAACAATAAGAGAAATCAAAAAAATTACATATATTACACTTACACACATTCATCACTGAATGCTGAAAAGCCGTACATCGAATAATTTTGTACTGAAAATTCAAATGCGCGAAAAAAAGATTTAGGGTAGGTATGGTAGCCTACCTTTCTCAAAATCTTACATTTTTGTAATTACAGGTCAGTGTCTGGTTTTGTGTTGATTAGAATATGATTCGCGAGCGTAAACAATGTGGCTTTACAGAATTAAAATAATCTATAAAACCCTCTGAGTCCAATTAATCGTATTGAATGACTATTACTACCTTGGCGCGTTCACCTTGAGGTGAGTTATACCGCTATATAATATATCAGTACAAATATTTTATATATCTTTATATAAGTACGCCAGAGTTTCCACTATTCCATGTTAGTAAGTAGCGAATAATTGGTTATTATGACACAATTGTCTCCATTGTAGAGTTTTGTTTTCTTTCTATGTTAATTAATGTAATTGGTATTGTACCTTGTTAATTAACTATAACTATAAATAATTAAATAAATCATTGACGTGTAAAAATGTTTGTACAGAGGCCAGCACATAAAGCTACTACAAACTGTCAAATTTCTGTAATAGGTTTTCAACTTTATCGCTTAAGTATAACGTTCAAGATTGATTGGCAAAACTTGACAGTTTCGGGTAGGTTGATGCGCTGGCGTCTGTACAATCCTACTTACAGAAATAAAATCATTTATCATTTATACCACGAAAGAAATCATGGTGAAAAAGCAGTTTGACAACTTGGAAAAGATGATTAGGTATATACTTAATTGAACCTCTAAAAAATCCTCTAAATTCCTCCAAAAATTTTACGTTTACTATCCTCTAATAAGCTTGCGGTTATTATTCCATTGGAAATAGAAAATGTGCAATTTCCATCCACGAAAAAAATGAGCCTGGCTACTTTAAAAAAAAATAAACAAATTTTGACATGACGATGGAATCTGAGGTTTGAAGATTTCGCAATTAAAACTCAAAATAGCGAACGCGAAATCCTAACTTTACCCATGGGTGTCATTTTTATAGTCTTCGACAAAGCCCGAAGAATTGCCAAACTTAAGTGGCAGTGGGCAGGGCACATTGCTCGCAGAACAGATGACCGATGGGGTCAGAAGGTTCGGAGCGTTGGAAGGCCTCCCACAAGATGGACCGATGACCTGGTGAAGGCCGCAGGAATACGTTGGATGCGAGAAGCACAGAACAGGTCGAAGTGGCCGTACTTGGGGGAGGCCTATGTCCAGCAGTGGAAGTCTTTCGGCTGAAATGATGATTGCAGCTCAAAAAATTGTTTGCCGTGCAGTTGAATATTTCCCGATTGTAATTATTTTTGCCTATTTATGTAAGTAGCTGTCTGTACGGGTCCACCCTTTATGGCAAATTTTTTTTCGTCATAATATTATTTTGCATAACAGCGAATAGCATAAACTTAATTTCGCAGAAAATCGTTTGGCATTCACTCATTTATCATACATTCACAACGCATAATTTTATAAGTCAGAATCATCTTTAGACATAAATTTTATATCCATAATAATCAAAAGGGAGAACCATCATATCGCAGAAAGTTCGCAGTCAGAATCGTCTTTTGGCATAATTTCATATCGATACTCATTAAAAGGCAGAACTATTATATCTCAGAAATTTTACAGTTAGAATCATCTTTTGGCATACATTTCATATCCATAATAATTGAAACACTCATATATTACATTACAGAAAAATCATAGTTAGCACGCTGCATTCAGACATGCAAACAAGCATACACCATGCATGGACTCCCGACGCCCGGGGCGTCTCCTCCTGCGGCGGCTAGGGACGTGTGGGCGCAGAGACTGCCACTCCCTCACGCGCCCCGCCTCCTCCTTCGCGAGCATTACTGCTTCGCAGAAGGAGGTGACGGCTTCCCATTCCCTCTCGCTCCGTACCATGGCTCGCACCAGGGCCGGACGCGAGAGGTCGCCGCCGCCAATCGCCTCTACGAGGACACGGCGGTGCTCCGCCCAAGCAAGGCACACCTCCACCGTATGCTCCACCGTGTCCTCAAGACGATCCTCGCAATGGAAACACCCGAACGTATCCTCCCGCTTTATCCTGAACAGGAACCCACCGAAGCACCCATGCCCGGTGAGAACCTGCGTCAGGCGGAAGGTGAGGACGCCGTGACGCCTATCTATCCACTCCTCAAAGAGGGGACTTACCGCCGCAATTGTGGCGTGCCCTTCCCTTGACCCTTCCCGTCGCATCGCAACCTACCAGTTTTCGTCCATTTGTTTGTTGCTGCTCCGCTCCTTTTAATCGTAGCGTGAAGTTATATAGTCTATAGCCTTCCTCAATAAATAGGCTACCCGACTCAAAAAAAAAAATCAATTATAACCAGTAGTTCCTCAGATTAGCGCGTTCCACCCCCCATTTTAGGGAAGTGGCGGGTTAAAAAGAGACAAAAATTGCCTATGTCACTCTCCATCCCTTCAACTATCTCCACTTAAAAAATCACGTCAATTCGTCGCTCCGTATTGCCGTGAAAGACGGACAAACAGACACACACACTTTCCCATTTATAATATTAGTATGGATGATTGACTTACCTATACCCGATTACCACGACTCGGGACAAATCAAGAGTAGTATAAGTAAGTATAAACTTGAACTTGACAAGTTACTGTTTCAGTACTCTCGCTAAGGTAAGTAGGTACCTTTTACCAAACATATATTTCTTTCCGTGTTATACATATAATATATATTACAAGGAGCTTACAAGTCGAGATGGAGGGATTTAAATCAATAAATCAACTCAGCCTATCGCAGTCCACTGGTGGGCATAAACCTCTCCCAGGCTGTACCATAACACCCTGTCGCTCGC
This sequence comes from Aporophyla lueneburgensis, assembly GCA_932294355.1. NCBI lineage: Eukaryota > Metazoa > Arthropoda > Insecta > Lepidoptera > Noctuidae > Aporophyla > Aporophyla lueneburgensis. The sequence continues at coordinate 5,957,464 of OW028737.1, forward strand.
CTTCCGCATCCAGTCTGTTCACGCCACTTTCTTACGCTTGCGCTACGCTACGCTTGCCGATACGCGGTCTCCACTCCAAGACTCATTTGCTACACCAGACATCGGTGCTTCGACAAACACGACCAGCCCACTGCCACTTTATTCGCAAGCTATGTCGGTTACTCCTGTTCTTTTGCGGATACTTTCATTTCCTATTTTATCCTTCAAAAAAACTGTGCATAGCCCGCTCCACAGCGCGCTAAGCGAGCTGACAAGTGTTTTAAATCTATCTAGTACCAACATAACTATCAATACCATATTCATAGCAACTTTATTTAATTAACAGCTATAAACAACAAGAAAGTTTTTCTATGATAAAAGAAAAATATCTAAACTCATTGTTTCAAGTGAATCAGCAAATTTAGACCCACAGGTAGCATACATTTCGAAAACAATAAACGAATGAAACCCAGCAAACATTATGTTTCATCCCGTTTAAAGTAGTTACTCTATGCGCCTTCGGAACGCGCCATCGAACGGAATGACATCTGACTTGTCAGTTTGACTTTGACACTTGACACTTCTCTCTTGGATTTTTGTTCTTGAAAAGGGTGGATCGTCGCCGTGTTGAATTCCGCGATCTGTTGTAAAGTAATCCTTTTAAACCGATCCGTTTGTGACAATTAGTCGTGATCCAATTGCTTTGATTGTTAATAACCCCAATTTGACGTAATAACACGGGTTGAATTTTGGATATATCTTGTTGAAGAACTTTGAAGGTTAAGTGGAAGTGACGCTATTGGGAACGAGTGATTTGAAGACCGCATGCTGTGATTGCCTCCAGCCTTATTGCAGCGGATTGTAACCTGAAGAATACTCATAACGTCACAACACGATACATATACACTCACTTACATACATAACTCCAGGTAACCCCAAGGAGCTGGTGTTCGTCTACCCACAGGTAAGTTCTTTTGTTGTATTGTAGGTGAGTTACTTGAATTGTACATATTGCTTGAATTGTACTTGTATTGTCTGCTCCGCGTACGGCGGACTAGTTTCGCTAGCCACTCTTGTCTCCAGAGCCCCATCATCAAAAACTTCCACTGTGCTATTGAATTGAGGTCTGGCCTGGCAGCGAACACATTACATAAATCATGATTGTGTTTTCAGATGAAAATGATTCTGCAACTCCTGGCAGCAGCCGTGGCCATTGGCTTGGGTGTAGACGCGGGGATTGTGACACCGCCATACAAACAACATGTTCAGGCAATGACGGATGCCGCTGATATTATTTAAAAAAATGTGTTGTACGTATTATTAATACTATCAATTATCACATCATCGTCATCATTTCAGCTAGAAGACGTCCACTGAAAATAGGCCTCCACCAATCACTGGCACTGACCGGTTCCGTGCTTCTCCAGGTTCGCAGTAGGGAGACGATTCCTTGGAATATTTCTGGGCAGTTCCTAATACCTCGCTGAAAAGATTGGTTTTCAAATCTGGTATTTAGTACTTACCTTGTGCCCATTTAGCACTAAAATTATTTAGATTGCTTTAATTTTTTTTAGTTCAATTGTCATTACTCTTTTTGACAAGGCAGACGTGTTTTTTTTATTTCTATGTTTGTTACTCGTATCTCAGAATTCCGTCATTTGCGAACCGATTCAAAAAAATATTTATTGGTTTAAAACAGTGACTGAGTGGTTCCATACAATTTTGGTTCAATTTGGTCAAGTTTTGATTAGTGTTTTTAGAATTAGCTTCCATAATACGTATTTTTCCACTTAGTTTATGTCGATGATATTAGGTAAATATTTTTCCTCTCACTGTTATTTATTAACCAAGTGTTACATCGAAAAAGTGCAAAATAAAAAGTAGTACAACCTACTGCAAAAAAAATACTACAAAGTGAAAATTAACTATAATTTCGGAAACAAGAAGAAAATACACAAAACTAAAGACGATGGTTTCCAAAATTAAAGTAATTTTTCACTTTGTAGTGTTTTTGTTTGGAGATGGATTGTTTTTTATAATGTTCTTAAATTCACTGAAAGGCAACGCACTGTCTAAGCCGGTCTAGAAATATGAAATGTTGCACTAGAGTTCCTTTTATAACGAATCTGACCAGTACGAAAGGTTTTTTGGTAATCCATAAAGAGATTTAATAGAGGAGGAGATTTTTTTAATGAAAGTTCGTCACGAATCATCCCATCGGGCACACGTCTTTTACTCTATCTCTCTCTCTCTCCTGGCCACCAGTTCGAGTCTAGGAATCGAGGTAGTGGCCAGAGACTCAATAGAATATATTTTTTTTACGGTCGGGCAGTCATCAAATGACGTCTTCCACTCTGGGTAGAGCGGAAGGGCGTGTCAGACTTTTTACTGACTAAAACCCACCCGTGTTCCTTCAGTTGCCCATATGCCAGGGCCACGGTATCTCATGGAATGACATTAAACTTGAAGGCGAATCGAACCCAATATTTGCACATCACCAATTTGATTTCACATTATCACAGTCCCTTTGTCATCCTGTTTATATCGACAAAGCAATGGATTTCATGTTGACAGTTCAACAAAATTCATTGCTTTACTTACGTTGCTGACTGGACCATCTTTTCTATAATATAGAGCAATGGAGAAGCAATATACTTGAAAATCATACCGATTGTGGTTGAGTGTGCGTAAGCAATTAGAGCGTACGCAATTAGAGGGCCGCTAAAATTACTACTTTTTCAGTTACAAAGACTTTGCGTTCATTTTATTGATACTCTTTTCATCTTTTATTACATTAGGTACATGGAGGGCGACATACCGCTCCTGAACGATTCCAGACGACACTACGCCGAGACAGTCAACGTTATCAACTATCATGGGATCATGGATTCTGGTTGCGGGTAAGTATGAAATTTAAAAACGAAATTAACGAAAACGAAACCATAACGAAACGAAATAAAACGAAACAACGAACGAAATTATTGTATTTTTTTTTTTATTTGAAATTACAAAGACCCATTGGTTCACTTGTATTTTCCTTTCGAACATCTTGAAAATGATGTCGTAAATTGTATGTATATACTAGTGAAGTGCCGGATATCCGTATCCGTATCTGCGGATATCCGAGGGAGAAGAAAGATCGTTATCCGAATCCGTTACTTTTTTGGCGAATCTTTTACCTCATTAATTTTTATTACGTAGATGAAATTAGTTAATCTATATAAGGTGTTTTCTATTCATACAAGAAATATTTTAAGAGGTCCATCTGTAAGTGGTAAAGAAGCTATAAACGCAAAAATATTTTTTTTACCTAAGCGTTTTCGAATTTTCGTCATTTTTATAATTTTAAAACTGCTTGAGACGTTTTGCATGAAACCTTTATTCCAAATTCTATGAATGGCCCGCCTGACGCTGTGAGGGCGGTGACCGGACGGCACGAGCATAGCCGTGGTGTCTCGGGCCGTAAAAAATAAGAAGGAGCCGGTTCTCATGTGCGTCAAATAATTTATGAATATTAAATTTTGAAAAAAAAAACATTTAGAAAAATTTTTTTTTCGTTGCTGTAGGTTCTTTACCACCTACAGGTGTACCTCTTAAAATATTTCGTGTATGAATCATCATCATTTCAGCCGTAAAACGTCTACTGCTGGACATAAGCCTCCCCCAATTTGGGGGGATTTGCCATAATCGCCACGCTAGGCAGGTGGGTTGGCGATCGCAGTATGGTGGTAAAATGCATGGAGAACGCTGCTGCCCATTCTCTAGTAACTCCTTTAGTCGCCTCCTACGACACCTAAGGGAAGAAATGGGGTGATGCTATTCTTTACATCCGGCACCACACGGACGTGTATGAATAGATACACCTTATATATATAAAAGAAAGTTGTGTTTGTTACACTATTTATAACTCAAGATCGGCTAAACCGAATTGGCTGAAAATTGATGGGGAGGTAGCTTAGAACGGTAGACGGACATAAGATACTTTTTTTATCCCGTTCGGCTATAAAGAGGAAAGATTTGATTGTTTGTTTGTATTGAATAGGCTCCGAAACTACCGGTCTGACTTGAAAAAATATTTTTGGGTTAGGTAGCCTATTTATTGAGGAAGCCTAAAGGTTATAATATAACATCACGCTACGATCAGCGACGGGGATAGGAGCAGCAACGAAAAATGGACGAAAACTGGCAGGCAATTCGAAGCAACGGGAAGGTTCAGGGAAACAAAGCTTTAACGCGGACGAAGTTGCGGGCAGAAGCTAGTTAGTATTAAATTCCTTTCAGATTATTTTTTAAAATCAAATATCCACTCAAAGTCGAAACATGTCCTGTCAAGCAAAGCGTTTAGTGGCGTCACCTGTCGTTTCAAGGGCACGCGCATAAACACTGATTGAGTAAGAAAGTAAAGATCCGTATCCGTATCCGCGGATCTTGACACCAAATATCCGCGGATATACATTTTTTAACGATCCAGCACATCACTAGTATTTACTGTTCATTTTTATTTTCAGTCGCAGAAAATATTACGAGGCATATCCGAAATATCTTAACACTTCGGCGCCTGTTGCAATCAATCATCCAGAACGGGTTATAGACTATATTAAAGAAATTCAGGATGATGTTCACAAAAAAATTGATGAGGTAATTATTTTTTGTCAATTATTGTAATAAAACGTTTCGGCGAGCTAGCTATTCCTACATTTAATATAGCATCTCCTATAAATCAATCCTACCAATCGTCTGATCCAACCTGAAAAATAAGAATCAGAATTAGTACCTGTGCATGGAAATTAATTGTTAAATTTACCACTAACTTAAACCCTCTGTAGTGTTTCAAATCATAAATTCTTTGAGAGTTGTATTGGCGAATTCACGTAGAATGTAAATTTAACCATTAATTTTCCCGACTGTACGTAAGGACTCCTACAAAAATTTAAACTCAAAGCATTTATTTCAATTACACCAATTATTACAGGTACTATTAATTTGTCTGTTTACTAAGGATAAGTGTCAAATAAGTGTCATAATTTCATTGACATAACGAAATTCAGCATAACGATCCCTACGCATAATTTATTAAGCAAAAATGTTTTGGCGTAATGTTTATTGTCATAAATACAATACTATTGGCATAACCATAATGAAGCATGATTTTATAAACCATAATGATAAAAACACATTATAATATTTATATAAAATATATACTTACTTAAAATAACGTGTTCGCAGCTCAGGGGTGGCCCAAAGGCCACCGCCACACTTTAACATAATCCAAAAGAGTAATTCCCAAATGATGATAAATAACATCTATGCTATTATTGTTCAGCTTCATAATTCATGCACCTCCAAATCATGCCAAAACAAATTAGATCAAATGACAGTTATGTTAACCTTTATGCCATTTTTTTTTGTATTTTCCAAAGTATTTTTATTCCACAGTATTATTATGCTAATAAAAGTTATGCGAAAACGTTATGCCAAACAATAATATTATGGCTTACAATTTTATGCCCAGATGGGGATTCCCTAAATTTTCAAGGGGTCGGTCAAACAGAAAAATGAAGCCAGTTGCTCATTTCAAAGCGTAGTAGTTAGGTGCCTATGGAGAAAAAAGGGCAAGAAACTGCTTTCCACGGCACGGACACTCTTTTAAATCAAAATATTGTTACAAAAAATTGGTTACATCATTCATGTTGAAATTATACATGTGTTAGTATAAAATTACGACGAATCCCGAAAGTAAAGGCTTTAATTGGTTTAACGTTTCCGATTGCAGTAGTTTTAAAATGAATAAATATTATATTAATAAATAATAATCGTTCGGCATGGTGCCGGACATAAAGCATCACCCCATTTCTTCCCGTGGCGTTCGTAAGAGGCGAATATTGGACTTACCTACTAGAATGGGCAGCAGCGTTCTCTATCCATTTTACCCTGCATCTGATCGCAAACTCGCCTGCCAAGCGTGGCGATTAGGGTAAAGCCCCTAAATATGGGGAGGCCTATGTCCAGCAGTGGATGTTTTTCGACTGAAATGTTAATGAATAATAATTGTCTTTTTCAGTTATTAGAGTTAATAAACGCCTGCGTAGAAGAAGCGGACATTTGTGACAAACTTATTGACGATACTGTACAAGCAAATCAAGAACAATATGACAGGCCTGTTGGTCTAGTGGTTAGTGACCCTGACTACTATGCAAGAGGTCGTGGGTTCGATTCCCACCCAGGACAAATGTTTGTGTGATGAGCACGATCATTTGTTGTTCTGTGTCTGGGTGTAATTTATCTATAATATGTATATATTTAGAAATATATAAGTATGTTTATCAGTTGTCTAGTACCCATAACACAAGCTAGTTGTGAAATATTATTATTATTATGTTAACATATCTCGGGACCCTACGGTCCCGGTCTTTTGGAAGGCGTACGAGGGGCCGAAGCCAACTCGCAGAGGCCCCTTAGAAAATTAAGATGAAGTGAGGCACTAACGGCGTTTATCCCTGTATACACCGTGCAAGAGCACCCAAGGACAACCTCCGGTTGGTGTTGGACTATTGCAGGATATGGAAACTAAGATGTTGGACTATGTATAATGACCTTCCCAGACAAATAAACCATCCTATGGTACTATTTGCTGACGACAGCACAGTAGTAATTAAATGTAACGATCCTATGACTTACGAAGATGAAATAAATATGACATTGAATACTATCATATCATGGTTTGACAAAAATAATCTTATTATAAATTTAGAAAAAACTAAAATTATGCATTTCTACCAGAGAATTCCAAATAACATCCTTAACATTAATTATTTAGGGAGTCAAATAGAGCCAACTACGGTCGCTAAATTTCTTGGCATCATTATAGATAATAATTTGACCTGGAGGTCCCAGACTGATGAAATTTGTAGAAAGATTAATAAGTTCGCGTACGTTCTTTACAAACTATCAAAGACTGTTAGCCTAGAATCGGTTCTAATAGCTTATCACGGCTATGTTGCATCAACACTGAGGTATGGCATAATGTATTGGGGCAATTCAGTTGATAGAGAACTTGTATTCAGAGCTCAAAAAGGTGTATCAGAGCTATGTGTGGAATAGATAGCTCCGACAGTTGCCAACCTCTGTTTAAAAGTTTAAAAATACTCACCCTACCATCACTATATATCTATGAAACTAATGTATTTGTAAAAACACACATCTCGCAATACAAAATAGCTGTCAAAAGTCACTATAGACAACTTCGCGATAAAAATAAGCTAGAGCTTGAAATTCCACATGGTAGAACAGCCTTAATGAACAAAAGTACTTTCTGTATGGCCACAAAAATATTCAACAAGCTGCCTGACTCATTAAAATTGCTAAACCTGGACAATTTCAAAAGAGTGTTAGTAAAAATATTAATCGATAAATGTTAGTATTCGTTACAGGACTATTTGAATGACAATTCTATAATTCCTCCTAAACATTGAGTCACCCGACCTGTTTTTTTTTTTTTTTTTTGACATTCGTATATACATATTTAATTGTTTTTTTATTTATGACATTTTTTTTTTGTATGAGCATCTGAGTGAGAGTGTACTTCGTTGACATTTTATTGTAGACATTAGGAAAAAATATTGATTTGATACTTACTATAACTTGATTAAATTTTTAATATGTAAGTTGATGAAGTAGGTACTTAATTAATTTAGATGTAAATTTATAACAATATTTGTACGCCTAATGGCAAAACATAGAGAACCTATGGAAATTTTGTAACAGCTCACACACTATGTAACTCTACCTATGTTTACAAATAAAGTTCTGATTCTGATTCTGATTCTGTATTTGGATGGCTAAAATGGACTGGTTACCAAGAACTATGGAAGGCCTATGGCCCCTGCCACATCAATGTTTTGTAAATACACGGATTAAATGGCAGGGGGTGACTTCCACACTCAATAATGGGCCCCCGGGAAACGTCGCTGGCACATAGTGACGCAGCGACAAGGGGGCAACACTTCCTGAGGTGCTTGAGAAGTGGAGAGGTATTCCACGGCTTTCAGAATAATCCCAGAGCCCGGAAGATGGTCAAGTCCCTACGAGCACCTTATTCGAATACTTCCTTTCCCCGAGCACATTTGCTCTTGCGAATCTCTACTCAAGCCAGCCAATAAAGGCAAGAATGAGGTGGGAGCTCTGAACCTCGTCAGTGTTCACTCCAGCCGGCCAATAAAGGCAAGCCAGAGATGAGGAACAAGAATTCTCCCGGGAGATAGGGTCCGTGGGGTCGCTACTGCCCAACAGCACGCCACATATTATTAATATGGCGTTGCAGCTAAAGTACTAGACGCTGCTGGTCGTGCAGCAATCGCATTAAATGAATTAAATGTAAAAATAGAGCCAATCTCACAGGATCTGATAGCCCATGTGTATGTTTGTACAACACCCGAAGATTTGGAAGAAATCGTGGGGTTGATAGCCCATCTTCACCAGACGGTGAACGGCTCGAAGTGGCGTATGGCCTGCATTTAAAAATGCAAAAAATTCTGTGAAAAATCAACTTAGGAAAACCGTGATGATTGGTTAAGATTACGATCTTGACTTAATTATTTCATGATTTTATTGCTTTACATCAAAATACCTTCAATTCCACGAAGTTTGCGATATTACACCGGCCGTGGTCAGAGACAAAGATTATTTAATATTAACCTCTAAGTCCCTGAGATACCACGTTTGGTATAGACACAATGGTTAATTAATTGTGTCTGTAATTACGGTAATTGACTGGTTAAGTTGTATCATTATTTTCAACCAATAAAAAAAACACTAAACAATATTCATCTAATATATTCTTTCGATTTTCTACTTTTTTTTTATTTCGAGCCGTACCTGTATTAAAAATATTATTACATTGATTCACTTGGGATATGAAGGTTCAATAATAATAGCCACCTGGTTATGGTAACCTTCAAGGTTAAGCAACCCTGTCTTTAGATGGGTGACCATACATTACATACCGAGACCTCTTCGTGCTTCAGAAAGCACGGCCCCGGCTGTCTTTCGCAGATCTTAGACAGTCATTACGGGTCGTCAGAAGCCCGAAAGTCTGACAACCAATCTTACCGAGGAGTATCGAGTTACCCAGTAAATGGGTTCGCTCATATCAAACCTGGTATTCCTCTGCATCGATTTGACTGGATATATAGCGTGTGTTAGAAAGATGTGGTCATATTTAAAGGTTTGATCAAACTGACCAACTTTGTCCATAGTACTGACATCGTAATCAGCTGTCCCATAAACTGCCCACGTCCAAATATCGCAGAGGAGGAGGAAACTATTCAATTTAATGGAGAAATTTTCGCCCTGGAGAACGTTATTCTCAGTGTTGCAACTGATAGGTAATTGAAATAAAGGATTAAATAAGGTATGTAATTTTATTTTTTCATTTAAAAAATCCATCATTTACCAACCGTCATTGGTAGGTAAAACCTAGCATGTACCGAACTCAAATGGTAAAAGCCCGCGAAATGTTCTCTTTTCATAAAAATATTTACATTTACCAACGCATGTAGGTAGTTTTATACATTCTAAGATTTACCACACAGTAGGTTGTGCCCTACTGGATGTCCTGTACCGTTATTAATGTATAAAAAACGGTAAAACTCCAGTTAGCAACGAAATTATTAATTTTAAACGCTTACGTCATTGTGATAATACCTGAGTCTTATTAATAAGTACCAAATTGTTGAACGCGTGACTAATTGTTTTAACACACTTGATTTTTGCAAATTAACTAAAAATAATTAAGTAGTGTTCGGAATCCGTTTAATAAGTATTTGTCGCAAAAATAATGAAATCAAAACTTATCGTTCTCAAAGTTTTTTATTAATGCTTATTGGGGACGACCAGACCATGAAAGGAATTCATTTTGTACATCGATCAGAACCCTTATCGTGTTACATACTATTTATCAGAATCTGAATTCTTTTGAAGCTTATTGCTAATCCATTGCTTCTTCATCACTTCAGCCACCTCCACCTCCACTGCTGGACATAGGCCTCCCCCAATTTGGGGGGCTTTGCCATAATCGCCACGCTTGGCAGGCGGCTTGGCGATCGCAGTATCGTGGTAAAATGCATAGAGAACGCTGCTGCCCATTCTCTAGTAAGTCCCGTAGTTGCCTCCTTCGACACCCGCGTGAAGAAATGGGGTGATGCTATTCTTTACGTCCGGCACCACACGGTACTTTACGTCTGCCGTTGCTACTTCAGTTCGAAAAAATTGTCACTCATTGTAGGTTTCTCATTAATATCTAAAATTAATAGATGTACAATTTGAAGTAAGGTATAAAATAATACATAACGAATTGTAATAATGCTCACCCCCCAGAGCATATAGCGAGATGATTTATAGTCTTCAGCCTGATGTCAAAATCTTGGTATAGACAAAAATTTTAACAAATATATTTAGGCAATGTAAACACTTTAGACATCGCAAAAATTACTTAAAAAAAGCGTTTTTAAAAACAATGTATTGTTTTGACTTTGCTACGATATTATTGATAAATCTGGGGGCACGGTAGTGACCCTACCAAGACCAGCCAAGCGAAGCGCAAAAGCAATACCAACCTTTTCTCAAAGCGTTTCGTCATTTTTTGAACCCTCATAACTTGAGTTTGGATTATTTCAGGTAAAACAAAATTCGCGTTATATATTGTCAATAGTGCACTTATTGAACATAAAAAGAGTTTCAATTGTATAACTCTTCAACTTTAGATTTGATTGATCTTTAAAAATATATGTACTCTGATTTCGTTACTGACTCACTCACTAATCATCAAAATACTTAGGGTACTTTCTGAAGTCCTAAAAAGCTGAAATTTGGTATGTAAGCTAGTATTTTGGTTTGTAAGTTACAAGAAATATTGTTTAACAGAATAGTTATGAAAGTGATTTTTTCCACCTTACGTCCATGTGACGGCGAAACGGCCAAGCCACATATTCTGACTAACATAAGGTGTCGAATTTGTGAAGTTAGCGCTTGTAGAGTTAAGGCGTGTAGAGTTGGACGCTTGGCTCTACATTAGATCTGATAATTTTTTGAAAGTCGAGTCATTTGGTCTCGTCTTGGCAACATTTTACATGAAAATGATTTTGGTAGGACGATTATATTTCTTTAAGGAGGCTTGTACAAACAGTTTTAGACGTCAATCTTATTTTTAAAAGTAGATGAACGGCGTTTACTGCCTGACTAAACTGAGAAGAAAGGCCGAAACAAACTCAGAGGTCACCGTCTCTTTTAAAGTTCCAACATAATCTTGGACATATTATGTGAAGACTATATAGATTGTCCCAAAAATGGTCAGTGCACGTATTTGTCACTGCAGCTCAACTCAGAACTTAGGAAGCTCCACGATTCGACGAACAATACCAAAGAAAAGACATAATTATGGACGGTACCTTATTACATTTAAGAATTGATGATTTTTATTTCAACTCAGCGTGGAAGTTTAAGAACCAGTGGTTTCATAAACCAAATTACAAGTAATAAGAAGCAACAAGGTAGCGGTAATAGCTAATTAATGTATAAATACTGATGAATTTAATATTAATTCACTGAGCGAAGTGACCTTTCAGTGGGTAAGCGTGTCCTGTTACTACTATTTCATGGTTTTATTTTTATAGATTTGACATAATCGGCCTACAGTTTCCCAGGCCTCCTCTCTCTCTGAGGGATAGAGGACTAGAGACCGTATCTAAACAACCATAGTGGCCCAGTGCGGGTCAATGGAAAACAGCTATTAGTTCTAAAACTAAGTCAGTTTCTTTACGATCTAGCCTTCGTCGTTTTGAAAGTAGTAGTGGAAGCAAAATAAATAGTAAATTGTATAAAAAGGCTACAGGCTGATTCCAACTGTGTGATATGTATTGTTAATTATGTGTTCTTTAGCTGGAAGATAGCCCGCAAAATTCGAATTATCTTCCGATTTTTTACTTATTCATGAAGTCATTCAATGAACTTAGAGGGTGGAATTGATGATTATAATTTTGTAAATGCAGACGTGTTACGGTTGCGAATAATATTTGAATAAAATTCAAACTTGACAATGACCTGCAAATTTAAAAAACCGTAATAAAAATTCGCGGCCTACATTAGTGCATCCACTATAAGTAAGATAGACAATATATTTATTCAACATAGACATATTAAAAAGTAACACACTGAGAATCAATTAGGTACTTGTTCATTGCAGGAAAAATGTGGCACCTGATACCTGCTATCCTTTACCTGGCATGTGTTCAAGGACACCATCGCCGTCAAGGGATCAACCCTTATTCGGCTTTAATCATCAACAACGACCGCTCAAGGAGTGCGCCTTTCTCGTATTACTCTGCGCCCGTGCAACCGCAGTACAATTATGTTTCTGGTAGACAGTATCCTGACTACCCAGCTATCCCAGCTTCCTTTAACTACCCACCACAGAGACAACCCCCGTACATCGAAGACCCTTATTACAATGCACCACCGTACAACAAAATGGGTGTACAAAATTCACTGTACTACAATCCGCACGCTAATAATTTACGTCAGGCCCAAAGTCTATCGAAACCGAACCTGTTGGTACCTGAGAACTATGCATTTGATTTGGACTATGGTAATAATGACCCTGACACGGATGTTGATCCCAGGACTTTCTTGGAAGGACAGTCATATTATGAAGATCTTGAACTAGTAGAGAATTTCGGAAATTATTTGAAGAGACGGACGTAAGTAAACTTTTCCATCATCATTTCAGATAAAAGACGTCCACTGCTGGACATAAGCCTTGCCCAATTTAGGGGGGTTTACCATTATCACCACGCTTGGCAGGCGGGTTGGCGATCGCAGTACGGTGGAAAAATGCATAGAGAACGCTGCTGCCCATTCTCTAGTAAGTCCCTTAGTCGCCACTTACGACACCGCCGGGGAGAAATGACCATGCACTTATACATATATTTCTTCCTACTCAGCATGCATTGCCATATCTCCTCGTACACGGTGATAAAGACTTATACCTTAACAGTCTTACACGAGGGTAGACATTGCCCTCCCATCTCTCTCCCTATGACTATAAAGAGTGATTTCATAAATATATTTTGCAGGCAATTGGATGGACCTTCTGCACTTAATGATGCAGCTCACCAATACAATGCACTATTAGCAGTAATAATCGCTTTGGCGAGGGTCGTCAGGAATTCCTGCGCTGAGTAAGTAGCCCCTTCGATAAAGATAGATAGGTAGATATTCTTTATTGACGAACATCACAAGTATACAGCTTCCTATATATACTTGTGATGTTCGTATATAATATACAGTCCTAAGTACTAACTCATACCAGAAAAACAGAAAAAATACAATCACAATCAGCCTATAACATTCCCACTTCTGAGACATTGGCCTCCTCTCTGAGAGGGAGAGGACCGTAATCCGCCACACCGCCCTCGTTTGGGTTAGTGCATGTCACATCTAAAAAAAACAAATATCATAAAAAGTAAAGTAAGAAAGAAACTGTACCTATATGCAATTTTACTGAATTAACAACAATACAACAAACTTTGTTGAAAATCGTTTTTCTATTAAATTGCCTGCATCCCTCTGCAACACAAATCTGCAAATCTAATTTAAGCCTCCTACAAACCGGCGCGACGCGGCAACGCGACGCGACACTCGTAGAACAATTTTTATGTGAACTTCATGGAAATTGTTCTACAAGAATCGCGTCGCGCTGTCGCGTCGCGCCGGTCTGAATAAGCCTTTAAATAGTAAAGTTGGTAGGTTCCAAACTACCTATAGATGAGACAAGACCGGTGGTGTCAAAGTCCATCGAAGGAACTTAGGATCGAATTAATAATATCTTAGGACAACCAACACACCGTTATCTGATCCCAAACTAGGCAGAACCTATACTATGGTAACCAGACGACTGATAAATCTCTTTATATATAATTCTACTGTACGTGTGTATGTCACTGAGCTCCTCCTAAACGGCTGGACCGATTAGAATGTTTTTTTTTGTATACGTTTGGGTGACACCCTGGATGGTTTAGATTCACTATTGGACCCGGTAGGTGACGTTGCTATCGAGTTCTAGGAAACAGGACAACGCCTGTACGGTCAGCTAGTATATTTATATATTTCTAAATTCATACTTATTATAGATATATAGATAAATTACACCCAGGCACAGAACAAAGATTTGTCCTGGGTGAGAATCGAACCCACGACCTCAGTCTTAGCAGTCAGGGTCACTAACCACTAGACTAACAGGCCAGTCAATTATTGTTTCTACAGCTTCGACCAAGTCTACGATCAGGTATACTTGTCAACCGTCGACACCTACTATAAGTATGGATTAACCAATGCGGAGAAGGTTGCAATCATGATCGAGGAATACATCAGGAAAGGAAACTCGCACATGCCCAAAGTAAGTCCACAAGAAGTATTCGTACTTTGTAATAAAACTTTTTTTTTCGGCTAGACAAATCCCACATTTACCAAGATGTGACTCATCACAAAATTAGTAAATAGCCCTGTGTACGAAAGTGCCCTATATAAAGGAACTTAGGGCCCTACAAGGTTCGATATCCGACATCTTAATAAAATACCTCTCCACGTCCCTCCAACAATCAGTAGACGGTTGTCTCTTTGTGTTGACACAATGCTCATACCATTTGAGTTTGAGTTAAGCGATGCGACTTAATTCACATCTAGTTAGTTGAGGAGATGGCCGATGGAGTAATGACCGAATGGTGGCCAAGATTAGGCCAAAGAAACAAAGGCCGCCCAAAAGCGCGTTATGATATCGTCAAAGTCGCGGAAAACGCGTGGTTGAGAGACTCACGCAACCGAAATGTATGGCAGAAAGCGGGGCAGGCCTATACCCAGCACTGAAGGGGTCTAATAGGACCGATGCCTGCCGGGGTCGCGAGATTGTTCGAAAGAGATACCGTGACCCTGGCACATGGGCAACTGAAGGAACACGGGTGGGTTTTCGTCAGTAAAAGTCCGACACGCCCTCCCGCTCCCCCCAGAGCGGGATAAGTCATTTGATGACTCCCCATCCAAAAAAAAAGGCCTATACCCAGCAGCAGTTGGTGATTCCGGGCTGAGATGATGATGATGATGCTGGTTGCCCGTCAATAAAAAAAAACCAATATTGTCCATTGCTTGTTAATGTTAGGGCTACTGACCAAAGACAATACAAAATTACAAATACTGAAATACAGTTACAGTCTCGCCAATTTGCTAACGGCGATGTAGAAAAGCGACTGAACTGTCTTCATAATAATATTAACTAGTTGCCACAAACTGGTCGGCCAGTTTGTGGCAACTAGTTAATATTATTTCATTCACCCAAAAAAAAAACATTCTGCACTCCTTCTCCATAAACTTTAAATGCGCTTTTCATACTCTGCCGTCTAAGTAATTTTCGTAAACAGGGATACAATTTTTTTTCTTCACGTATTAATACAAAGATACTTTATTGATTCCAGTTAAGGAAACTGAAACAAGAAGTCTGCGAAAAAGATCTCTTCTGCTCTGTGACCGTGGAAAGCAAGATCAAAAGTGCCCCACTTTTGTACGTCAAAGAGTTGGAGACTCTTGAAGCACTCTCCCACCTGGCGCGAAGCTACTATCCTTACATCGAGGAGTTCAACCAGGCTGCACAGAAAGGATCCGTGCTGCTCTACTTGCAGAACAGTAAGGAACGATTGAAGGAATACGTCATGCACGTCGTGAACAGCGTTGAGCATTTATCGGATAACGCTGTCAGGTGCACGTAAGTTGATGTTCAGTCATTAAAAAGACATGAAGATTTCAAGTTGTTTTATTAGACATAATAATAGTGGCCGCTGGAAACGCGGATATAACCCAGACCTAATCTTCATCAGTTCGTCCATCAGCTCACAATGTTCCAAAAAAGTATGTTCGCCTATCCCTCGCACTCAGCACAGGCCTATTATGTGTCGCATTGAACCCGTGGTCCGACCTATAACTGTCCCCTTTAAGCGCCGATTTAACTACACAAAGGCTGACTGGGAATCGTTCGCGCGGTTGATTGATGACGCCCTGCTGAATGTCCCGCCAACCCCGCAAAACTACGAACAATTTGTTGAGATAGTGTCAACTACTTCCCGAAGACACATTCCAAGAGGCTGCAGGACTTCTTACATCCCAGCGCTGTCTGACTGAGTCCAGTGAACTTTTGAGCACCTATGAATCACTGTAACACACTGATCCTTTCTCGGAAGAAACCACGCTGGCTGGAGAAATGCTGCTATCAAAACTGGGCGAAAACAGACGAGAGAGATGGATCAAGACTGTAACTGACATCAATATGACTCATAACAGTAAAAAGGCTTGGAGTACAATAAGAAAGCTGACCAGTGAGTCCCCTCAACCCTCACCGCCGAGTCTAGTCACCGCCAACCAGATAGCTCACCAACTGCTTCTTAACGCAACACGTCGTTCCAATAAGGTTCCTAAACTACAAAAACCTGATGGTGCTTGTGACGATATTAGTAAACCATTCAACCTTACTGATATCGTCAAAGCGATTAGGTGTCTTAAGTCCGGTAAAGCTTCCGGAGTAGACGACATCTCAGTTGAGCAAATCAAACAGCTTGGTCCTGTTGCTGTGTCATGGTTGCTGCTGCTATACAACAACTGCCTGGAATCAGCTTCAGTACCCCGTCTCTGGAGAAAATCAAAGGTTATAGCTATACCCAAGCCAGGCAAAGCAGCAGACGATCCAAAAAACTTCCGTCCAATTTCTCTACTATGCCATACATACAAGTTATTCGAGAGACTGCTGCTAAACCGTCTTACGAGCGTTATTGACCCAAAATTGATCCCGGAGCAAGCTGGTTTCAGGCCCGTCAAATCTTGCTGCAATCAGACCCTCAAACTTGCGCAACACATTGAGGATGGCTTTGAGATGGATAAAGTCACGGGAGCTGTTTTCGTCGACTTGTCAGCTGCCTACGATACAGTCAACCTCAAACGTTTGATGTGGAAGGTGGAAACCTTAATAAGCGATCACAAATTCGTTAGAATTCTCCGAGAACTTCTCCACAACCGCCGTTTTCAGGTCCATCTTCTTTCGGAAAAAAGTCGTTGGAGAGCACAGAAAAACGGCCTACCGCAAGGTAGTGTCTTGGCACCGGTCCTCTTTAATATTTACACGAACGACCAACCATCGAGCCCAAATACGTCCCGCTTCCTCTATGCAGACGATCTTGCGCTCACCTCTCAAGCCACCACCTTTGAAGACGCTGAGGTTCACTTGCCAGAAGCTCTTAGTGACTTAACGTCATACTACCACGCAAACTCTCTCAAACCAAATCCGAGCAAAACGCAGTCTTGCGTATTCTTCGCAACAGAGAAGCGGGTCGCAAACTTAACATAGTTTAGGGTGGGGTGCCCATTGAGCACAGCAACTTCCCAAAATATCTTGGCGTTACTCTGGACAGGTCTTTAACATTCAGCAAAAACTGCAAGAACATCAAGCAGAAGGTACACTGTCGTAACAATCTCCTACAGCGGCTTGTCTCGTCAGAGTGGGGTGCTTCACCTGACGTTTTGCGGACTACTGGGCTGGCGCTATCTTTTTCTGCAGGCGAATTTGCGTGCGCTGTGTGGAGTCGTTCAGCCCATGCAAAGTAGGATACAGCTTTGAATGAAACGTGCCGAATCATTACCGGGTGCCTCAAACCGACCCCGGTGCAAATGCTGTATCCCATGGGTGGAATAGCGCCACCAAAAATCCGCAGAGCAGTGGCAAGCTCAACTGAAAGAGCCAAGATGGTTTCTGACACACGACACCCTATGCAAGACATCATCCTCGTGTCACAAAGACTGAAAAGCCGCAACAGCTTTCTGAAGTGTGTTCTCCCTCTTACTGGAGAACAGTCTAAGGAAAGACTAGACCTGTGGCAACAAGGCGCTTCCCTACCAAACCCATTCGTTCCACCTGCTGAACATCTCGCAACTGGACACGAATTGCCTTGGCTTTCATGGAAGTCTTTTAAATAGACTCCGGACTCAGGTAGGCCGGAGTAAAGAAAACCTGTACAGGTGAAGATTCATAGATGACTCAGCCCTGGAGTGTAAATGTGGTGCTGTCCCACAAACGATGAGGCACTTGATATCTTGGCGAGCATGTCCTGCTGTTTGCATGCCACAGGAGTTGATGGACGCTACTGAACATGCTAATCTCGTAGCCAAATTCTGGGCTAACTCTATTTAGATTGCTATCGACACGCCAAGAAGAAGAAGATTAGACATCATGTTCTATGTTATTAGGTTTGGTTTGTCTTTAAAATGGGCCGTTATGCGTGGGCCATGGCGGCCGTCAGTGGTTATTCCAACAAGTTTTTTTTTACATAACATCACGCCTTGTTCCCCCAAAGGGCTGGGCAGAGGTGTACCTATAGTACACCTACATTTCGCCAGTTATGTTTAAGTCCTATGTAATAGGGGGCGAGCCTATTGCTATCAACCGGATACAAATTCAGACTCCGAGCTACTACTGAGAAGTTCCAGATTGAAAAACCCAAACACTTAGGGCTCCCACACATAAACACGATACGACGTCGCGTCGTACAACAATGCGGCGTCGTTTCACGATACGACGTCGCGTCGTGGAAATCTACGATGAGCATCGTAAAAAAACACTACATCGTAACGTAATGTGCCACGCACGATGCCGTCGATACAGTTGGGTGGTGTTTTAGTTAATTCCGAAAAATGGATCGCTTTAGACGCATTCTGCTTCTGCTGTTAATAAGAAGACGAAGAAAGAAAAGACAGATACTCAGAGATATTGGATGCTGTGGTTTTAGCATTTTTATTCTTGTATTCTTCTGATGCTTTGTTCCATAGTACGGGACGCTGCTCGACTAGGGTAATTAAATGATCGACTTCAATACCATCCGTCATCTTTGAATTTTGAATAACAACTGCGCAGGATTGCATCGTGAGTTTCTAACGTCACGACATCGTATCGTGCATGGACACGTTACGACGTCGTGTCGTAGATTTCCACGACGCGACGTCGTATCGTGAAACGACGCCGCATTGTTGTACGACGCGACGTCGTATCGTGTTTATGTGTGGGAGCCCTTAGTCCGACCTGGGAATCGAACCCAGGACCTCATGCTCTCTCAGTAGCGCTTGCGGCCACTAGACCAACGAAGCAGTACAAGAAAAGGTTTTAAAGAGTCACAAATGGCAAGAAAGACAACTCGCTGTGTGCGCTTATATTATGATCGACTCTATTTTAGTTGCGATTCATTTCATTAACATTGATCAATAAGCAATAGGTACTTTAGTATTTTGTTGCTCAATAAGAGCGGAACGTTAGGCAACCTCAATAGGTTACATACATTTACCTGGTGTTAATATGTGTGTATGTGTATAAATTAAACGGTTGTTGGCCGTTTACGAAATCAGTAAATTACTTATCTAATAGGTAAGGGGAAGTTGTGACGAAAACGCATTGATACAGCACACAATCAAACGTTTTAATTATCTAAAATACATATTAAAAATTAACAACATAAAATGGATACGTCAGTCTATACAAGTTTAATATATTATTCGCTCTCTATTTTATATAAATAATAACTCTTTTCTCTATAAATAGTAGTTGGCTACTAATTCTTAAGATACTACTTTTTATATTTAATATACAAGGAATTTCAAAAGAATGTTCAGATATTAGATTCGTTAGCAAGAATATTACGAATGAAAGTTTTATTAAATTATTGAAATGTGTGTTTTGAGATTAATAATATGTATTTTTATGTTTAGTCTGAGAGATAAGAACGTTAAAATCATAATTAATTACTATTTATTTGAATTTACGTTAACTTACATGAAAATTATATTACTGAAAAGCTTTTAAATAGGAATGTTTATTGCAAAAAGAAAACTGAAATAGTCTGATATGTCCCAACGTTGTTGTCTCTTAAACCATTAGTATATAACCACATAAAACTGTCAGTTATCAAGTCACATTAGACAAAATAATACTTTAAACTCGTTTAAACGGCGATTAAGTAATTTTGTGCAATATGACATTAAAACAACTGACAATTTAAAAACAATAGCAGTACACATTGAACAGAAGAAAAAATCGCATCTGACGGGTTATTTGATTCACACAATCACAATCAATTTCAACGTAACTTTGATTAAAACAAAACCGTAACTTTTTGGTTCCTAATTCCTTTTGGAACATAATTCATTTAGGTAGTAGTATTCTAAGATGGCGAGACGATACGAAGAGACACGAATCCTTCCGAACTGGCACGATGCACTACCGTCTCGGTTCCCCAAAGCCTCTGAACAGAAAATCATTTCAACAACCACATGTGACCAGGAAGGTATCGTATCCGTTTCCTTATTCAGCACAGGTGTAAAGACCACAAATACTTTATTTATAAACATATAATAGCATTATAAAAATATCGAAAGTTATTGTGTAATATTGTTTAAATTACTGCATTATACAGTTATTTGTTTTAATGTAATTCGTGAATAGATTGCATTTGTTTGTGTTCATCGCAAAAAAACGGAATTTGTTTTACGTTTATATCGAAATAACGAAAGGTTGATAACATGTATTAATCTAATAATGAAGTATAAGTGTATCGAAACCGTGTAACGAAGATCTAACCCCGATTTAGTGATAATGTAGCTTTTTTTATCGAATAAGCGCCGAATACAAATCTATTACAAAGTATCAAATATCGCCACCTCAGAATACTGCAAAAATCGATTGAAACTCTTTTTTTAGTTATAATAATCTTAGTCACACTCAAGTATATACACAATACAATTTATAAACTACATTGCACGCGTCAAATAAATCTTACATAATATGTTTACACACCTAATAGGACATTGAAAACGTTATACATAATTATAAGAAAAATAGAGGATGCCTCGGAAAATAAATTGCAACTTGTAGTGTATTTTATACATGTTTTATAGGTATAACAAATAAATGGTAGGTATAGCCAAGCTCCTAGGTATAAACGGCTTAATTAATATTATCTAATAAACGACACTACAAGCTACGATAAAATAAATAAAAAAATAAACTACTCTGAAGAAACAATAAATAACGTAAAGAAGAAAAGATAAAAAAACAGTGTTGCCGTAATCAAGATCGTAGGGTTGTTAATGAGATCATAACTGAGGCACCTCTAATTTACTTTCTATATAAACTTAAAATTTACATTAATTAATAAATGCGATTTCATTTATTATACATCTATTAGACACTAAGATAATAAAGATTTAGCTGTATTCTCAAAAGCCTGGTACTGTTGTACATTTTTACCTCGTTCTAAATATTCCTCCCTATTTTTCTCCGCCAGATTAAACCTCGAACTACTTTCGACTGACAATCATTTGAGAGAACGATATTCTTTTTAAAAAATATCTTTCTATCAACTGACAAAAGTCGAAAAAAAAGCTGGAACAGAAAAACGTAACCATTAGTTAATAAACGAAAAATGCTTTACCAAATCAACTTCTGAAATGTAATTTTCACAATTTCGAAATAAAGTTTTCCAAAAAATTTTTCTCATTTCATTATCTGTATACGGGTTAGGTCAAAATTCAAGTAGACGATAGAGAGACGAGACTGTGTTTTTATACGACGAACTTGACTTTATATCTGACTACCGTCATATAAGGAAACACATTGGAAGATGTCATGGAAAATACTTGCAAAGTTAGCAGTTGACTGTAGTAACCGTGGCCCTCCATATGATTTTTGAGAAAGAAAGTGGCTCCGATGTCTACGATACATTGACAACGGGGCGAGGTTAAACATGGCCGCTGGTTAAGATCAATTTGCTTTAGTAGCCCGGCAAATTCAAATTTTCTTCCATTTTTTTTTGCAATTTTTGGGTCAATGTCAGATTGTATTATGATTTTCGACCGTATGATGTAATATGGCTTTACATAATTAAAATCATCAATACAATCCCTAAGTTAATTTAACATAATTTCATAAAAAAAAAAACATTGAATGGGATTAAATTAGAGGGTTGTATTGATGATTTTACTCATAGTAATTCCGTAAATACAAACGTATTACGTTCACGAATCATATTTTAATAAATATACAATCTGACACTGTTCTTCAAATTGCAAAAAAGTATAGAAAATTTTTAATTTCGTGGGCGAGAATCCACATTAAAGAATTACCATTTCCTCTCATGCGCCTCGCAAACCAGGAGAGCCGCGTTCATAGCAATCAAACTATACGTAAGAAATGCACTAAGCATTTTAACATCGGTAACGTCTACACGACGAATAACACGTCATAGTCTCGTCCGGCTGGTCAATCACAAAGTGCATTACTTATCTTGCACGGCTTTCCATAGACTAAATTGTCGAACCTCTCTATCGTCTAGTTTTTCAATACAGAATGCAAACTAAAGACAAGTAGCTCCTGCCCAGCAGTTTGGTCTTTTCACCTTTTTATTGGACAAATAAAGAACTTAGTAATATTTTGAGAAGTAAACTTTAAAAAAATATGAATTTATTACCCTGTTTAGGTAAATATACATTGAATATTGTTACAATGCTATCGTATTTAGAGCCGAATCAGCTCGCCTTTTAATTAATAATTGCATTTTTATATATTTTTCGCGTTTATCAATATTTTAAATCGACTTTGTCCTTTGTCTGCATCCAGTTTTGGTAAATACATAGAAATATATAAGCGACGCAACACAATTCTATCAAAGAACCGTATATTATCGCATAAATCTGTACAGAAATCTATGTACATCAGAATTCTAAACAAATATACATTGTTACAGTATTTGTATAACTTATACACAAACTAGTGTACATTATGTATAAAATAATAATTTGGTACAGTATGGTGATTTATTTGAAGCTTTTACAATAAACCAATAAGGACCAAAAGCTGAAGTTTGCAACTTTGTGGAAGAGACAACACTACCGTTTATAGCGCCATCTCTCTCACACACAGAGTTGCCACTCCGAAAAAAAAAAACAATATTTTTATCTAAACACAAAACAAACCACCAAGACCAAACGAACACGAATTACAAACGACCTAATAGTCCAGCTTACTTTAACACCCAAAAAAATACTTCGAAACACCGTTGGGTTAAAGTTCTATAAATAAATAAAGCTAGTATATACAAAACGTTAATATATCTATGATATATGTTTATCTAAGTGCCGTGTAGAGGTTCAGAACGCTCTTATTTTCTTTGTGTGAAGGGGTTTTGGAGAAGACGTTCCAGAAACGTAGTGTTTCGTCGCCGGCGCCGGTGACTATCGCCTCGCCGTCCGGTGATAGGGCGAGGTAAAGGACGCGGTACGAATGGCCTGTTAGTTTCGCCACCTGAGGACAAAAAAAATGAAATTATATAAAGAGGTGCTCTTTCAATCATCCACCTCAGTTCAATCTTTTATCAAGCCATAAAGACCTTAATGGAAAATATAGCAGTACAGTCACTCGCTAGTAGGGTTCTACAAACACTTTTGCACACCAATCATACTTTTAAAACTAGATTTGGTCGGCGTTTCCTACCTGAGAAGAAAGGCCAAAACAAACTCAGAGGTCACAGTATCTTTTAAAATCCAGATATAATCTTGGTCAGATCATGTGGATTGATATATGAAATGGTTTTTTGAGTAAATAACCACACAGATTGAATGTATTTATTCATGTAAAAGTCAAGTAACACTTTAGCTACGAAATCTGCTCTTACGGTATCGAAATAAAGGCGCTGTGAAAATCAATTTGTTACTATATCGACGTACAGTTGAAGAAACTGTTTGTTGCGCATACATGGAGCTCTAAGCGGAAGGCTACCTATACCGGATGACATTTTTTACCGTCTCGACCTTCATACAGTGTATTGTGTAACTAGAATACAAGGCAGGAAGGCCTTCAGATTCATTGCAGATGCCTAAAAGAGCGCGGGACGCGGGCTGACGGGGATGCGAGTGCGGCTTGTGCGCCTACGAAAGATCAATTTGGCGGCCTATCGGCCGGCTTCAAAGGGTAGGACCGCGCTACAAAATCATTGATATATGCCGCGCATTGAGTAGGGTGCCTATGATTTGAGTTTCGATAGATTTTAATTGATTTTTTTATTTTATTTTTTCCAAATTTCTGTTTTTGTTGTTCTAGTATGAAAATTACTTTAAATGTGTAGTATTTATTGCTAGATCAATTTTATTACATGTTATTCAAAAATAAAAATAATTAAAATTTCTATGCCAAAGGCTTCTACTCCGTTCACCTATTACACCCATTTTTTTTCAAGACGTTAATAAAAGTCACCCGGTATAATCGAAACCCTTCCGTGCCTCGGAAACCGCATTATACCGCTGGTCCCGGACATTTGTACATCCTTAACAGTCGTTACGGGTACTCAGAAGCCCGAAAGTCTGGCAACCAGACTTACCAAGGGGTATCGTATTACCGAGTATCTGGGTTGTGTAGTTCAGATAGGCAATCGCTCCAAGTTAGATTTAAATATTATTTAAAATGGCTAGGCACGATGCTAGTTCCCACTGTATTCTTATAACTAAGAAAATGGTAAAACGAAAACGTTCAGGTACAAACCTGCGTCAATGACGGGTACTTCCACACGAGGATCTGGTTCTGTGAGTAACCGTGCGTTGATACTAGCTCGCTGGAGTGCTTCGACCACGCCAGGTTGCATACTTGTGATCCTGTAGACAAAGACACCAAATTATTTTGTGAAGTGTCACCCACATGTTTAGTGCGAGTAAAAACGATTCTTGATCACTATTCGATTGCTGAAGAAAGAAGCACAGAGTCCCTTAATAATTTTGAGGTTCTTTTCCTTGCAACTTTCTAGAAAAGGCAAATCCGTAAGGCTGAAGGATCGATGGGTTGTCAGATTCTAAGCGAGTTGTAATGTTTTATGAGTCACAAAAGGCTCTTAACTGATTCACATTAATTATACGCACAGCCAATGTATGGATCTCTCTGCCAGCGACAGAGTTCCCTTCCACATTTAATCCGTCTGCATTTCAGAATTTCAAAGCAAGAGAAAACAGGCATCTTCTGGGCACTTCTGGGTTCCATCATAGACCTCACCCATCACTTTCCATTAGGCGTGATGAGTTCGATGATTATAATAGGAGATGATTATAATAGGGGTCCTGCCCCTAGAAAAAAAAAAAAACCTGTGCTAGGGTCAACAGGACATTCGAAACCAGGCAAGCGCTTTACTTTGTGAACAAAACGGTGAAGGTAAACATCGTGAGGAAACCGGAACCGGCATGTCCTAGAACCAAAAATTCGAAGACATGTGACATCTACTAACACGCAATGAGCCTCCGTGGTAGATTACAGCCCCCTCGAAGAGAGAAAGCCCTTGTTCCAGCAGAGGCAAAATTGGACGTAGTTATGCAAAAAGGATCCAACCCACATTGTTACTTTTGAGTTATTGACGTTTTAAGTTTAATAGGTATTTTTTTCATTACTTAAAAAAAAATTGTCTGTGGAATATTAACACGTTTTTTATTACTAATGGTATATTAACATATTCTGGTACAAATACTAGTTAAGAACCAGAAAGTTTAAATAGTTTATACTGAAAAAAAAATAAGAAGCGCCATACCATTGGTTTAAAAAAATTAAAGTACATGAAAAATAAGGCTATTTTTAGCTAGGTCGTTTTTACTGACTTGTAGTATGTATAATTTGGATCAGTTTGGTGCACTTAACTCATTTTTGACCAAGTTGTGGATTGGATCCTTTTTGCATAACTACGTCCAATTATACGGTGAAGCTGTTGAAGGCTTTAAGTTACTAGGTACATACCAGTATCCACACACTGCATAGGCTGCGAGGTCAGCGTGTTCCAGAACCGGATGCATCTGTCAGCCGTCCCTCCGCCCGACGCCAGCAGGCCGTGTT
The DNA here is from genome assembly GCA_932294355.1 of Aporophyla lueneburgensis. Classification (NCBI taxonomy): domain Eukaryota; kingdom Metazoa; phylum Arthropoda; class Insecta; order Lepidoptera; family Noctuidae; genus Aporophyla; species Aporophyla lueneburgensis. The sequence goes on from OW028737.1 coordinate 5,983,430, forward strand.
GGTGCGGTGACCACGCGATGGCTTTCACAGCCGCCACGTGCGCCGAGTATGTTTGTACCGGAGATGTCGAGTGCTGGAATAGAAGAGTTTGGTTAGTTAAATAATTTGGGATGATAGTACTTAAATACTGTGGGTAAAATAGTGTGGTGACCCTTCGGATACGAAAACCTAATTTTTTTTATTAATTTCTAAGTCATTATTCATTGTCATAAGTCAGCAGAATCGTTTACATGAGTTATCCAACATGACGAGGAAAATTAAACTGAATACCTAAATTATCGAAAGGAATTTGTGTTCAGACCAATCTGAAATAATAATTTTACACCTATTTCCACAAAAAAAAATAATAGGGGAAGAAAATGGGCCAAACAACGAGTTCCTATTATAATCAAAGCGGAAACAATTAATACTATTCTTATCGCAGTTGAATATATGTTAAATTTTGCGTGTTACCGCAAGCTTATCAACGTAACTATACCCGCGTTGTTACTGTTCCCACGGTAAACAATGATATGTAATGTGTTGTGAAAGGTATTTTTCACACTATTATTTCTATGAGTCAAAATTGCAATACCATGGTGTGTTTAGGGATTTATTATATACTAGCTTTTGCCAGCGGCTTCGCCCGCGTGGATGTCGGAAATTATCCCGCGGGAACATACTACCGGGATAAAAAGTAGCCTATGTCCTTTCTCAGGGTCAAAACTATCTGTGTACCAAATTTCATTTAAATCGGTTCAGTACTTTTAGCAGTAAAGCGAGACAGACAGACAGACAGAGTTACTTTTACATTTATAATATTAGTATGGATTTTTACTGAGGGGCTTATGGCTAAGTCAAAAAGGCCGCACAGACCGATCGTTCAGGTTTAGCTCTTTACATACCAAGATCCCTCCGTGCCTCGGAAAGCACGTTAAGCCGTTGGCCCCGGCTGTCATTTGTGGATCTTTGACAGTAGTTACGGGTCGTCAGAAGCCCGAAAGTCTGACAACCCTCCTTAGGAAATTCGTATTCTTGCCTTAGCAATGTTTGTAAGTATGTGAGCACCATGTATCTATCATATAATTGATTCATCTCTCATTGCCTCATTTACAATTCTTTTACCTGTTGTGGTATGGTAATTTTATTGTAGGTGCATCGTCTTCACATATAATTATATAAATATTGTATACAAATATTTAAAAACATTTTAAAAGAGTAACGGTGGAGTTTCTTGCCCATTGTTCTCCATACGAATCTACCTTTTGGAAGGGGCAACTAGAATCAATTCTATTTTAATGTAACTGTTGACGTTCAAAAGTGCCTTTTTTGGGCCTGATTGAAATAAATGCTTTGACTTTGAACCAGTCTTACCAAAGGGTATCGTATTACCCAGTAACTGGGTTGTGGAGGTCTGATAGGCAGTCGCTCCATGTAAAATACTGGTATTCAGCTACATCCGGTTAGACTGGCAGCCGACCTCAATATACTTGGAAAGAGGCAGACGATGATGGTGAATTTAGTCACCTTTAGACTTTAAATATACTTCGCTAATTCTAATAAGTAGCGTAACACAGAGAATTTTAAGCTCTATTTCACAAGCCATAGCGTTCTTAGTTATGCGAATTCAGTACTGAGTCAGCAGCGTTTTAACAAAAGAATTACGTCAACCGCTTCATTGACCTACCTTTGGAAGTAATTTTCATAATTCGCGCTCGAAATAAATTGCCCTAAACAACTGCTCTACATGTTAACAATGAGATAATCAGCTAACTAGATATTATTACATAGATTCACAGTGGCGGATCCAGGAGTGTCGTCTGGTAGAGGATTTCCGTGTGGTGACGGACATAAAGAATAGACGCACCATCCCATTTAATCTCGTGCCTGTCGTACGGGTTACTAGAGAATGGGCAGCAGCGTTCTCTATGCATTTTACCACCATACTGCGATCGCCAACCCTCCTGCCAAGCGTGGTGATTATGGCAAACCACCCCAAATCGGGGGAGACCCTATGTCCAGCAGTGGACGTCTTTCGGATGAGGGGTTTAACCCGCTGAGGGTAGGTTTTGGCAAAGTAAACTTTCTGGGGAGTTTGTTGCGCCACTTCTTCTTCCCAGCTAAAGCACTAGGAAGTGGTGAAGAGCGGGCGTTTTGGGCGACTGTCTTATGTAACTTTGACGTTCAAAAAGTGCTGACTCTCAGCCTAGTTTGAATAAATGACTTTTGATTTTTGAAACACTACAAAAAACACATAATACTTATTGCACCTTTTAGCTATGGTAATGTTGCCTGTTTAATTAGAATAATATCAAGTTCGCTTCAAAATATGTCACGAAAGAAACTCTTATGGTCCTGAGCTTCGATCAATAATAGCACTAGATAAAGGATCAGGAACAAAAATAAGGCGCTCAAGTGGCCACGTTTGCACACACTTACACATTTATATTTCTTACTACGAAATATAGAAAAACGTTTCATAATAATAACAACTTCAGTTTATTATAATCCTTAACACTCAAACATAAAGCATAATTACGATTGCAAAATATTCATATTTAAGTCCTTTTGTCATCGGAGAAAGGTAAAGAGCAATAAAGAACATCGGTCAAATACGACCTGACCAAAATATGAAACGACCACCAATGACTGATACGTCAAAAAATTGTGAATTAAGTCTAAATTAAATTACGGGGTCCAGCTTATTTTATTGGAGCCGGTAAAATAATTTAGGTTTATAATAAAAACCGCATTTTCTTACTTCTTTTTATAGATTTTGAACGCATCCAAACCCGTCCCGTTTTCATCTGTGGTAGGTACACGTTTTATTTTATCACTCAAATAAACATTTTTTTTTTTAATTCTAGATATGATTGCCATTTTTTCAAATTATTTTTGTAGTGTATTATGAATACAATTATTTTTAGATGGGTATATGAATTGAGTATTCCGAAATGAGTCGCAAATGATAGGTTAACAGTCAATGTAGAATGCACTAATAAGTAGAACGAAACGTAAATGTATTATATGACATTAGAGCTGACAAATATAACACCACAGATAACACCGATCGGATTGTAAATACATGGTTATTTTTTTTAACTGTCATATGTAAGACAAAGATACGTAGATACCTACACAATGAGAAATGATTTTATCATTACCTAAATCATACCCTGATTCATGCACATTGCACTGCACCTGTGTCTTAGATAAATCAGTGAAAAAATTAGAAAGGCTATTGATTCATTTTTGCGATTTTAGCTGAGGTTGCAAACTTACATCATAACCTCAAAAGTTACGAAATATTTATGTGGAAAGTTCTATGATCCTCGGCTTATAAATAATATATTTTCAATTTAAGGTTGATAATTGAGCCTAGGGGAACGAATTAATCCATACACTATTTATGTTCGTGGTACTTCATAGTCAGGTCACAGCATGTATGGGCCGTGGCCAATGTTCTTTAAAATGTCCCTTAAAAATCAAAGGTCATTTTGATATAAGTACAAAATTATTTATTCTTAACTGAAACTTAAAGTCTAAGCAATAAGGTTAAAAACAATGTGTTGACAATTTCGTGCTTACTCTATTTTGGAACAAGACGTAGTTCTTGGTATTACATTTCAATGTTCAGAACACAGTACGTATGGAAAGACGTAGAGTTGCAGAATATAATTTTTTAGGTGAAGGTACGTTTTGATGACGGCAAACATTTTTAATCGATTTAAAAAAGTAGTAGGACTAAAATAGTATAATAGTTATTTAATTTAATTAAGTGCGGGTTAAATCAATGTGATCCACCCGTATAAAAACTGGGTGCGTCTACTTTTATGTACCAGTATTTAGAAGTTAAATTTGTATTGAAGCAAATTATTTTTTCATTTAAATTAAAGTTCAAATATGAATTTTTATAAGGCTTGTATATTTCTTCTCCTCTTTCTTTCGCTACAATAGATACCCATTCTGTACAGCGAAATGGCTCGCTAGGAAATCTACAAACAAAAATAAAATATAAAATTACAATACTCGCAAAATGTTCGCTGCCAGGGCAGGCCCCCATAGGATTTCAATAGCGCAGTGGAAGTTATGTGGAAGCGTGATAATCGTGAGCCCTGGGTCAAGAAGTGGCTAGCGAAACTAGTCCGCCGTACGCGGAGCAGAACAATCAAATCAAACAATTACAATACAACAAAAGAACTTACCTGTGGTAGAAGAACACCTGCTCTGGTGCCTGGAGTTATGTATGTAAGTGAGTGTATATGTATCGTGTAGTGACATTGTAAATGGGTTTTCCAATCTAGGTTTACAGTCTCCAGTTATTCGAATGAGCAACGAATATAACAACATTGTTTTAAGCATTCCTGAATTAGACACATTCCACGACAACACGTTGTTCCTAATTTTGATTTAATTTTTTTATTTTTTATTCTATTTTTGTAATTATTATTGCTTTATTTCTTAGCTTTGTTTTTTGAGCTTTCATGTTATCTGGCTTATGTGCACCAGTATATTTTAGTAAAGTTTGTTTTTAGTTGAAAGTTTAGTTTAGAATGTTATTTTTAGTTTAGTTTAATATTTCAAGGCAGCAAGATATTTTAGTCAGTGCTATGTACGCCGTAACTGTCATGTACATTAGTCCCTTAATTATTAAGATTATTAAGTGTAAGTTTAATGTATATGATGTGGCTGTGCTTCTTTTAAATAAATAAATAAATACTACTTCATGCATTCTCTGTTCCAGAACAGACAATGTTTGTAACAATAGTTGGTGCGTTGTCGCAAACATTGGTCAAACAATCATAATATGTATTTGCTAAATGATTTATATTTACTATTTGATTGTTTTTATTTTATGAAAAACACTTAAAGATTTAATCTTATGGAAAAAAAGATATTCCTTCCAGAAACTTGGTGCTACAGTGGTTATTTACACAATTTTTGAACGCGTGCTCCGGCATTTAGGACGTCTTATCGTTGGCTATCATTGGACCAAACTAATTTCAAATAAGAGCACAAAAATATTTGTGCTCTTATTTTTCGGGCCGTTTTTGAAGCGCTCATCGGGCATCTAGTACATTTTTGATCGAAGGTCCTGAGTCTTAAACTTGCTCATTTTTTAAAGATTTCATAAAAAGGAGGTTCCGTTCCCAACCATTAATTTCTACAAAACGCTGCATGCACATCCTCCCACCAAAAAACTTATTTAATAGACAATATCCGATCCCTATTTAAAAACTTTTTGCGCCACTTACCATTGACCAAACGAAGAGTTTATTGTCGTTGCCTCCGGACGCTAACGACTGTCCGTCCGGCGACCATTTGAGTCCGCACACCTCTTGTCTATGGCCTTGAAGTACACGGGGTGCTTGCACAGCTGGAAATGAACAACATTTTTATATTAGTATGACTCATGAAAGGTTAATAACCCAGTTAACGACAAATGCAATTTGTCATACGCCTAAACTTTAAATGACCTTGTCTGAGATAGGTATAGACTAGAGAAGTAGCACGCTCGCACGGTTTAGTAAAAACGGGGCGCTTATTAACTCTCGGTATTGAGCCGAAGGTTCAGAATCCAACAGAGTGCTTGTCAGTACGTCGATAATCGAACAGTGTGTTTTGCTGTTCAATTTTCTAATTTCAGTGCTAAGCAATGCGTTGTAGATCAAGTGCGCAACAGTGGCTCAAATAATGTCCTAGGAAATGACTGTGACGTCGACGGTTCACATACTAGGTACACTGCTCTAAGAAAGCCAATCAACGACAATTTCCCCTCTTGTGAAAGACGCGTTAAAAGAGTTTAGGGCAAAACCTAAGCGCATGCTATAGGCTGATCGGCACAAAAATGAAGTTTTATCAAATACTAGCTTCTGCCCGCGACTTCGTCCGCGTCAAATTTTTGCTCCCCTGACCCTTCCCGTCGCATCGATTTGCCTGCTAGTTTTCGTCCATTTTTCGTTGCTGCTCGCTCCTTTTGAGTTATAGTGCGTCAAACTTAAAAGATAGACATATGCTCTCGCGGAGTTTTTTTTAGAACTTTTTTAGAGGAACAATTCCGTCATACATGATTTTTGCAACTTTAACCGTTTACGCAGCGCACGCAACGGAAACTCTCAAAAGGAATAATTTTTCCCCGTTTTTGCAACATTTTTCATTACTGCTCCGCTCCTCTTAGTTGTAGCGTGATGTTATATAGCCTATAGCCTCCCTCGATAAATAGGCTACCCAACACAAAAAGAATTTTTCAATTCGGACCCGTAGTTCCTGAGATTAGCGCGTTCAATCAAACAAACAAACTCTTCAGCTTTATAATATTAGTATAGATTATGTTCTTCAGAAAGGTCAAGTGCAGTACTCGCAGCCGCCGTATGTGCATGACCAATTGTATGAACCTAAACGAGGCAAAAGGAGTAATTAAGGATAGTAGCAGGTGGCGTTCCGTAGTTTCTGCCTACCCCCATGGGAAAAAGGCGTAAGTTTATGTATGTATTTTTGATGGGATAAGTACTTTATAAGTTGATCACAACAGGTTTCAGGACGTAACCGGAACTATCTATATTTTATGGATTCATAAATCGAATTAGTACCTGAGTCAACTATTATTTTACCATGGAATTGAATTTCAACGCATTCGGTTTAGAATCATGCACTGAAAAGTGCATGATTCTAAACCGAATCCGTTGAAATTTTTGTCGATTATAAAAATAAAATTTGCTATTCCATACACTTTGACCGCGTAAGTATTTCACTTTTCTATAAAACAGCAGTTTTTTTTTTTAATAACCTACAAAAATGTGCCTCTCTGTATAATAGAAAGAGGCAGAGGAGACACCCAGTCGCATAGAGGGAGCATAATGCATTTTCCTGAGTTGACAAAGAAGAAAAAAATGTCGTTGCGTGACGACTTCTACCAATCAACTCATACCGAAAACCGCGTTAGGGACTTACTTCCAAAAACAGAAAATTAATTTGTAAAAGTTCACTCTCATTCTACATTTCCTATACCTACATAACCACGCCCCGCCATACTACCCGCTAGCCTAACAACCATAAACAACGAGTAATACGAGCAAAATCTCTCTAAACACATCTGTGAACATGTATTTACTAACAAGAACACGGCGCACGCTACATGGGCCACGCCAACATGGGCCAACATAGGCCAACACGGGCCAGCTATCTCGATGCACCGTAATGCATGCCGATCGAACAGGTAACTGTACAGAGGGTTATATTACGGAAGATGTTAGAACCAGCTAGATCTTGTCGGGTTGTAGACTTATAGTATAGCGATAGCGTTTTATTTATGAGCGTAAATGTGAGGTGTTTTGGAGTATTACCGACGCAATCTCATGTGATTCGAGGGTTTGAACTTATTATTTGGTACTGATAAAATGACTTCTATAAAAATGTTTTATGTAATGTTGGTATCGGCTTAAAGACAAACAGGATTCGATTGAATACATGCAGTAGTATTTTACATGGAGCGAATTCCTATCTGAACTCCACAACCCATTTACTGGGTAATACGATACTCCATGGTAAGACTGATTGTCGGATTTTTTTTTGTTGTTTTGTCGTGTCATGTGAAGTTTACACGAAAAACTGATGATTGCACTATTTTAACTACACTGCCAGCTATCGTTGATAATCACAAGCAGCCTATAATGTTCCCACTGCTGAGACACAGGCAGTACTCCACCATGCGGGCCCAGTGCGCGTAGATAAATAGCACATATCTTCGGATTTTTGGTTCTAATACATGCCAATTTTCTCACGATGTTTTCCTTCACCGTTCTGAGAGCAGTGGTGATGAGTGATGACATAATTAACTCAAAGTGAGGCGCCTGACTGGATTCAAACCTACGAATTACAACTCTGTAAGTCGCGGCCGTTACCAATGGGCCACCACTACTCGCCGTCGTTGATCACAAAAATAAAATTCATCAAATTCATGTATTTTTTGTTCTATTATGTTTAGATATCGATAACCATGACAATAAATGCTCATATTTATCTTATCTTTTGGTTCCAAAAGTTAATTTGGATAATCAATTAATTTCATTACTTTCCTATGCTGTTGAAATACAAGATAAAATATTTTTGTACTGGTTTATTTTTTATAGCCTTCATTTAGCACTCATTTGTATCAATACATTAACCTTTTGTGAGAAGATAATCTTAATAGATAACATTACAAATTTCCAATGGATAAAGCAGTGAAATACGAGATAAAAGTTTTTATAGTTTTTTTTATTAAATTGCATTTGGTACTCATACAGGATTTTTTTCTTTACCAGTGCGCAAATTTTTTTGGTGGTTCATTATCAGTAATAAAACATATTTCAATTATTTTTTCAAACTTTTTTTTTTAATTTTTATCCGAACTTAAACCAGTAAACTGTGGACACCCTACATATTTCGTAATATGATATCGAAATAGTAATAGGTCAGTAACCGCGCGCCGGCGTAGGTACTTTGAACTTCTTCGAATTTTGACCGATCGAACAGCTGGTAGGTACTAGCGCGCAATTAACCATTAAACCAGTTTCAAAATAAACATATTTCGTTAACGATAAGTTATTTTTTTTTTTTGTACTAAGATATATCAAAATAAAATTGCATGGTTATTATAACTCGTTTAAGTTTAACTTGTTATTTGCGCACTGGTTAAAAACTTATCCTGTATGTATTAATAATTTAAATATAGAAGGGGCTTGTGGCCAAGTAATAACAGAGGTCGACCGATCAGGTTAAGTTATGATGGATCCGTAGATGGGTGGCCATCTATACATATCAAGACCTCTCCGTGCCTCGGAAAGTACGTTAAGCAGTTGGTCCCGTCTGTCATTCGTGAATCCTTGACAGTCGTTACGGGTCTTCAGTAACCCGAAAAACTGACAGTGGTTACCAATTTTATCAAAGGGTATCGTAATACCCAGTAACTGGGTTGTGGAGGTCAGATACGACAGTCGCTCTATGTCAAATAATGGTATTTAGCTGCATCGGGTTAGACCGGAAGCCGACCCCGACATGGTTGGGAAAAGGTTAGGCAGATGATGATGGATCAAAAAAAAAAAATATACAAAATCCTTTAATGACAAGATAATCGTACCAGTTATCTTCATAAATTCCCAATACAACCATTGGGCATTCCATCCATTTGGATTGTCTGAATGAAAAATAATGTATATTCTTCATTGATAAAGTGCATAATACAGTGACAGTTGACATACCACTTCTAAACGAATCTCTCAGTTCAAGTGAATATTTACCAACAAGATCATTGTACGATTTATCTCGATGCACCGTAACACGTCTTGTGCATGTCAAAGTATCTACACAGAGCTACAGTGTACACTGACGAGCATAAATATTTACCCACTTAGCGAAATTCAAAAAGGGATTTAAAAATTCATTCTTAATTTCGCCAATTTTAAAATAGTATGTCAACTACTTTCTATTTTATTTAATATGCTGTCTACACAATACCCACGATAAACTATGGCATCTCTATAGTTATCCCAACAATTTTTGGGTCAACTTCAAATTAAACTGGATGTAGCTGAATATCAGTATTTTACACGTGGAGGCGGTCAGCCTTACTGACCATCACAGCAACTTCACCCATGATGTAAAATGCATAGAGAACACTGCTGCCCATTCTCTAGTAACTCCCTTAGTCTCCTCTTACGACACCCACGGGAAGAAATGGGAAAGTGCTATTTATTCTTTACGTCCGGCAATATACAGAACCATCCGAGAAGTACGGTACTTAAATATATCTCAATTACTAAACCTGTTGCAGAGATTTAATGTCAAATAGTGGTGAAATAAGAAAACCCAGCTTTTTTTTAGTAAATGTGATATATTTCATTAATATTTTACTTATGGGTAAAGATGCTTCCAACACGCACTGGGATCCACCACGTGGTGGATTATGGTCTCTCTCCCTCTCACCGAGAGGAAGCCTGTTTCCCAGCAGTGGGAACTTTATAGGCTGATTATGTATGTAAAGTTGCTCATGGAAAGTAAAGATGCCATAATTGATGTACAAAGTTTTCCAACGTTTGAGAGAAAATCGTAGCAGAGTGTTACCTTTTTTGCTGCTCGATCCTGTACTTGTCAAAGTACCTACAGAGAGTACTAAGTATAACACCGCCGCATAATTGCATTGTCGTTGAACCCACAAAGTCGTGCGCGCAGCCTTTGAGATGCAACGGGGCTTGGGAAATGGTTCTCAAACTTGGAAACTAATTGCGACTCAGTGCATGATATCAAAATACCAGCGAGTAATTGTCTCTGTGCAGGGCAAAGGCCTTTCCTCATACAAGTTAAAAGTTGTAAAACTCGTTACATTCAGAACCAAAAAAAAACGAAGTAAAAAATATTTTAATAAGTTTTTAATTCAGGAAAAATATTTATAAATCCTGCTCTCCCTAATTAGAGCAAGATTTTTGATGACAGGAAAATTGGGTTCATAAATGGCAGAAATATGTTCGAATTTTGAGGTAATAAAGATATGGTTGCTAGTATTAGCTTAGTTCCGGGGATACCGTACATTTTATTTTATCCTTTATTAAAAAGAAACCAGTTTTTAATAAGTGATTACAATATAGCCTATAAGCCTAACAATTTTAATCTAACCCTATTTTTTACGCGATAATTGTTTTAAAAGTTAGAGTAGTGATAATTGTACTATACACAAGTCCGTTCCAATTTCTTGGAGTCTGATATAATGATATTATAAAAGCCAATTATTTTTAAAAGAGTAACCGTTGAGTTTCTTGCCGGCTCTTCTCCATAGGAGTCAAGAATTTGGAACCGTGCACCTATGTGAAATAAAAATATTTTGATTTGATTTGACTTTCATCGGAGATTTCGTACATGTGGCTAAATACAGATATTCTAAACTTTGGCAGCCGCTGTTCTAATGGCAAGTAACTAGCCGGGCGGGTACTTATGAGCTGTCCTACCCTTTGTCTGAACCGGCTGTCTCTAGACCTTTGTAAGCTGGCGCTATGGGTAAATTAAACTATCGTTGTGTGACACCTAGGTGGACAATGTAGCGAGCATTTAATATTTCAACATTCAAATACCCTTAGTCTTATTCAAGGCGGACACGCCAAGTCAACCCGCAAAATTCAAAATTACTTACGTTTTTTGCAAATTGCAGTTTAGTGTCATGTTACATGTTGATTAAAATATAATTCGCGATCGTAACATGTACATATGTATTTACAGAACTATAATAGTTAAAATCATCAATACAACCCTCTAAGTTTATTTAATCCCAATTAATCCCATTGAATGTTTTTTTTTTTTTCATGAAATAGTCATACAACCTGATACTGACGTGTTACTTGCAAAAAACGTAAGAACTTTTTATTTTCGCGTGCCATATTAGTTCATCCACCTTAAGGCTGTAGGGTTTTAATCTCAGTTTAAAAAAATTCTGGGACAGAAATAAATGAGGTTCTGAAGAGGGACAGGGAGGCATTACCCCTGCTGAAGGACAATACAGTCTTGTAAGATTTAAGATTGTTTCGATCAGCAAATTAAACGGCATATCCTTTTTAGGGTTCCGTTGCCAAATGGCAAAAAACGGAACCCTTATAGATTCGTCATGTCTGTCTGTCTGTCTGTCGGTCTGTCTGTCTGTCTGTCTGTCTGTCTGTCTGTCCGTGTATGTCACAGCCACTTTTCTCCGAAACTATAAGAGATATGTTGTTGAAACTTGGTAAGTAGATGTATTCTGTATACCGCATTAAGATTTTTACACAACAATAGAAAAAAAACAATAAATTTTGGGGTTCCCCATACATAGAACTGAAACTCAAAAAATTTTTTTTCATCAAACCCATACGTGTAGGGTATCTATGAATAGGTCTTCAAAATTGGTATTGAGGTTTCTAACATCATTTCTTTCTAAACTGAATAGTTTGCGCGAGAGACACTTCCAAAGTGGTAAAATGTGTGTCCCCCCCCACGTAACTTCTCAAGTAAGAGAATGATAAAACTAAAAAAAATATATGATGTACATAACCATGTAAACTTCCAACGAAAATTGGTTTGAACGAAATCCAGTAAGTAGTTTTTTTTTTAATACGTCATAAATCGTAAATCGCAATTTACCTTCCATTCAATCAACTCAAATATAAAAAAAAAACATTTAATTTCAAAAAACATAAACTTTACGCATAAACCGAGGATACCTACAGGTTTGTACGGAACCCTCGGTGCGCGAGTCCGACTCGCACTTGGCCGGTTTTTCCTATCTGCCATTAGCGAATTCCACGAAAGTTTAATAAACAATAATAAAACTTACGTGGAGTCCTGGTATCTCTTTGTCGTATATGTCTATCCCTGGAGCCAGAACTTAAGATGTCTCCGTTCCACGCCAAAGCGCCCACCCGAGCGATGTGCCCCTGTAGTTTCGTCACCTAAGGAAATGGAAACATTCGTTATAAGCATTTAATTAAGGTGATTTAAGTAATTTAGATTCGATTCGTGTGGTGCCAGACGTAAAGAATAGCACCATCCGATTTCTGCCAGTGGGTGTCGTAAAAGGCGACAAAGGAACTAGAGAATGGGCAGCAGTGTTTTCTATGCATTTTACCACCATACTGCGATCGCCAACCCGCCTGCCAAGCGTGGCTATTATTGTAAATCCCCCTAAATCGGAGGAGGTCTATGTCGAGCAAAGAACGTCTTTATGCTGAAGTGATGACGTAATTTAGTAGAATAGATAGATGATTCTTCGCATCAAATTGGAGAAAATCTGAAGTCTTTGGAAAACTGACACTAAAAGGAAACTGTCAAGAATTGTATTAATTTGAATAGCAAAATCAAAACAAAAGAACAAGCATCAACCTCCACAATATACCACGAGTCTAGATAAAATCTTAAATCCCTGAAAGACTACACTGCCTGATATAAATAGTGATGCTATGCTAGAAACATCTAAAACTCGACTCGAATAAATCTGTGCGACATTGACGAATGAGCACATCAGCCTCGACAATTCAGCTTTACTGGAAGCGAATAACCAACATTAAATGAAGAGTAACTCTGAGTAGAAAACTGTGAAATCAGAAGGCAATATCCTAGGAATAAAACCGAGATATAAATTACGCTGCGGGCGTAGGCAATATTCTTATAAAACGTATGCATCCGTGTTTCAAGTCTAGCTAGATGGCGGATGCATAATTTATTGAACTAGTACAAACTGGTTGTCTCGACTGATTGCTGATTAGTCATTCGACTATAAAGACCATAATTTTACCAATTAACTATAGTCACACCTGAATACACAGAATAAAATTTATTGTATTGCTACCTAATGTTTCTTTAATAATTTACACAAATTCCCACATTAATTCTTCAAAACTCATTCTAATAACTTCTCGATTTTATTCTTTGTTTTATTTTGACGATTTTGTGTCATCGTTAAATATTTAATTGAAGTTATAAAATACACAAGAGTGCACTAAAATCATTCTAATAACTTGTCATTTTTCGTTCCATTCATTTTATTTTCAGATTGACTTTAAATATTCAATGAAGAAGGCAAGTGTCGAATAGCGCTGTCATAGCTAGTTCTCAAAACAAGTGGCATATAAATACAGGGTATGTAGTGGTTTTATTGTATTTTTTGCGAAAATGTTGTGAACCTTAATACTCTGATTTTAAGGTCCACCATTTTCCGAACGAACCTAAAAATTTAAAATTATGGCTACGCTATTAATTCACACATAATAATGAAAATAAATAAAAACTGTACTCGAATGAACACGAAATGGAAGGAATGGGCGAAATGTCAAATTTAATGTGGCCCTACGGCCCGAGCTATTGCCGCGCCATCTACAAGTAGCTTCGACCGGCATTTCCCTTTAAATTGATTGGATATGGCCGTCGTTAAGTCCGCGCACTTCTAGTGTTCCATATACGTATGGACCTAGAAAGTCCCGTTTAGTTGATCACTCCTAAGGTCATAGAGTGCATTCGTGCAGTGTCTTCTTTGGAGACACGTGTTAGAAATAATATTGATTTAATGATACTTTGTGACATTCAGATAGCTGATCACTTACATTGTATTGACACAATGATAATGCTAATGATTACTCACTACTTGCGCGGGCTATGAACAGGTTCTTTGCAACTTATAATAAAAACTATAGTGTTTCTTTTTTTAGTTTCTTACTTAGAGACCTTTAATGGCCTATTAGTTTAGGCATAGATCATCTAAACCTACATTTGCACCATTTCAATTAACAAAACTCGTGTTTTCTTGAAAACCTTCGAATATTTTTTTTTAATGCTGCCGCCTTCACTTAAAGCTCTCGCAGACCGGCGCCATGCGACTGAGCGAAATCAATTTCCTTGAAATTTTCATATTATTATAATTGTTCAAGTAGAGTCGCGTCGCGCCTGCCGGGGTCGCGTGATTGTTCGAAAGAGATACCGTGACCCTGGCACATGGGCAACTGATGGAACACGGGTGGGTTTTAGTCAGTAAAAGTCTGACACGCCCTCCCGCTCCGCTCAGAGCGGGAGAAGTCATTTGATGATTTCCCATCCTGAGAAAAAAAAAAAGAGTCGCGTCGCGCCCATTTACAGAAGAAGACTTAAGTCCCAAATTTATTTATTTATTTAATCACAAAATCCACAGCTCTTTAACAATTTCACTTAATCTAAATAAACTAATATTACAGCCAATTACGGTTCGGATTTATTACGGTTTTTTTTTTTAATCCTGTTAAAAAAAAATCTGTCAACTGATCTTACCTCCTTATTAACAGCAACATCCCAAACGCTGATATGTCCCTTCTGCGTCCCAACAGCCACCAAATGCCCCCGTTCACTCCACGCCACCGACGTCACAGCATTGCCTTCGGAGGACAGGTCACACAGCCGCGTCACCTGGCAAACAACAGATACTTGCTAACACTGCGAGAAATGGACGCCAAATATTTGTAGACCATACGGGTTAATGCCTCGGTAAGTAGTTTTAAGAAGCAGTAAAAAATTAAGTCGCCAAGAGTGCAAATATATGCATGGCATGATAAAAATATAAATGTTTTTCAGAACAGCCGCACTGGTCGAGAGATCGGGTTAAGTTATGCTTGCCGCGGTCGGTGTGTGCATCATCATCAGCCAGAATGTTCCCACTGCTGGGACACAGGCCTCCTCTCAGTGAAAGGGAGTGGGCTATAATTCACCACGCGGGCCCAGTGCGGGTTGGTCTGTGCATGGGTGACCATATTTACATGCCAAAACCCTGTCGTGTCTGGGGAAGCACGTTAAGCAGTTGGTGCCGGCTGTCATTCGTAGATTTTTGACAGTCGTTACGGGTCTTCAGAAGCCCGAAAGTCGGACAGCCAA
This sequence comes from Aporophyla lueneburgensis, assembly GCA_932294355.1. Classification (NCBI taxonomy): domain Eukaryota; kingdom Metazoa; phylum Arthropoda; class Insecta; order Lepidoptera; family Noctuidae; genus Aporophyla; species Aporophyla lueneburgensis. The sequence continues at coordinate 5,998,796 of OW028737.1, forward strand.
AAGATATTCTATCACCCCAGTAACTAGGTTGTGGAGATCAGATAGGCTGTCGCTCCATGCTAGTATTCCGCTACCTCTGGTTAGATTGGAAGCCGACCCCAAAAAAGATGGGAAAAGGCAGGTAGATGCCAGGCTTTATTTTTTTGTTGTCAAGCTAGCAATATCTGCTACGCCTAGAAAGTCACGGAATCCTACCTACACCGTAGCAATATTGTGTTATATAATATTGTAAGAGACAAGGTTTTCCTTTTCAATCATAACGCTTTTCTTTAAAGCGCAATGATTAAGGTAGACAACCAAAGTAAATTATATATCAGAATATATGGCACTCCATCTAAGTACTACTATTTCTCAAGCAACGGACAATTTGATACATATGAACTCGAGCAATCTTGTGCACGAAACCATAAGCCCTTTAGAATTACTGAATCAGGTAACAAATAAGGCTGATGGCGGAGGCATCAACCTACAGATTGTCGAAACGCCGCGAGGTTCACGGGCATATCTCGAATCTAGTAAAACACGCGCATTTGATTATATGTTTGCTGCATGCAATCAAAAGCCTGTTAAAATACAGAAATATGTCTTAATTTTTCTCGTTAGTAGTCGTATTATTTTCCTAGTGCCGAATGATTGGCACTAACTTTAGGTTTGGATGTTTGCGATGCTTCTTTCTGAACAAATACGAGAACAGCGTTCAGACTTTTTGCGAAACCATCATTATTGTGAAAAAATCTTCTGCAGTTCACAGCTGATTACACAACTAGACTAGATCTCAGTAAATATTTTTTCTATTCACACCAACAAAGCAACGCCACGCGATCTTAGCATCCATTAAATTCTAGAAAGATCTTTGCTATATTTTTAACTTCTGTCCTCACCTGACTAGTACAAGCACTCCACAGATATACGCAGCTCCCAAGTCCCACACTGAGTACATTCTGTGCAGACCAGTCGACCAGGTTCAGATAGAAGTCGTCCTGCAACTCAGGCGCATCCAGCACCTTGAACGGGATCCTCGATATCTTCCTCGTGGCCTTCCTGGGTGATCGCAGCAGCTTTTCTGACTTTGCTGATATTGGGGACAGGCTGTATGGTGACGGGTCTATGTTCTCCTGTAAAAGGAATGGGGAATTAGTACGAAGGTTTTTTAAACATTGTACTTATTACACACGGTTGGAATTATTAAGCAGTTCAAACTCTATTTAAAGTCAAATAATTGTGGAACTTTATGAAGACGGATAAAAAAAGGACGCAAAGCTTTCTCATTTAGCAAAAGGCGTAATAACGATGTGAAAACGGCTACATAGAACCATTATAAGGTAATTCGCAGAATGACTAAAAATAAAACACATTTACAAGTACTTGCAGCTTTTAATATGCGAATAAATGAGCAATCCCATGTAGCAAAACCAGTTCATTATAACCATGTGGAATTATGTTCCGAAAACTTATAAAAAAACGCAGAGCTAGACATAAAAACTGACAAAAAACTAAGAAAATTTACGAAAAGATGCAACATCCGACGTAGTTAATAATTATAATAATCGTTTTCTAATAACGAGTTTGATTCTAAGCAATAATAACTAAATATAGAATAAAGTTTTTATAAGGTGGTATCAACATTACAATGAACGGTAGTCAATAAACAGCCATTACGAAAAGCTGTCTATCTTGACAATCTCATTACAAACTAATAAAAAAACTCATTACAGATCTGACCACAGCAACAATAGATAAAGATTTCTATATAAACCCTCAAAAAAAAATACAAGTCATTTGAAGTTAAATAATAATTAAACTGCCAGCTAAACGTGGCCGAAGAACAAAGTATAAAAAGAACATATTTGTCAAAAAAACGGTGTTAAAGTTATAAATGTTGCAGACGTCATTAGCTAACAAGTCGTAAAACAGAAACATGCGAGCACTATAGATGATGATGATGATTATACAAAAACTATTGACAAATTGAATCTGCTAATTTCAACACTACTAGTGGCAAACAATATATTTTGATGAATCCTAATCTACACAAAAAAATAATAAAATACAAGACGCATGCACGCGAAACAATCGCCACGAGAGGTAAAAGATCTGTAAATTAAGCACGACGAAACTCGCAAAAAAAGCTTATGACCTAACAATAAAAAACATACCTAGAATTTATTACGACTTTTTTAAAAGTCTCTGTAAATCTAGACTTGAATGCAAAAATATTCAAATTAGTTTATGCAAAACCGCTTTTGGGCCGTCTGGAATTGGAGATAAACGAGCCGATTAGGAGAGTTTACGAAAAAGTTAGAGCTCTTACAAGGAAAAAAATTGAAACCTCCTGAAGCAAAACACAGGCCTTGAAAAGTTCGCCCACCTAAAGCCTTTTGTCAGAAACGAGCGAATAAAAAGACGCTGAAAAAAAACGCAATAAACTTAACGTGTATCTGTCTGATAGCGTCTCGATTTGTCAGCGATTTTTTTACGGCACGCTTTCAATTAATCATTAGAATAATTCCTATACAGCGCATTTTGATTGGACTTATTGACGACCGGAATTAGAACTACCTGATGATATATCTGCCCCTGCTACCATTCGTCTGTCCAATACAACGTACGCGACTCAAGATTAATATCGCTACGTATCTGCGCTTACACTGTCTTATAATAGCAAACACAGTAATTCGTCAAGAACGTCTGTTTGAGAGGAACAATTATTTACAGAGATATAAACTTGCATTTATTTTGTTTATTGCCGTCTGAAATGACAAGTATGTTGACATTTTTAATGTGAATTTTCGCACCGACAAACGTCGCGTGAAATTCTAAGTATCCCACTGCAAAAAAGTGCAGAATTTCGTTAAACTGACGGCTGTTCAGTGTCCGTGAACCCGCTTTTATTACGGACTCCTAAGTAATCTAGATGAATAACACCTTCATAAAGAGACTCAAATTTCCTGAGACATAACGTGGGTCGCCATTACCATATGTGTATTTTTGGGGCTGATAATAATCCTTTTATTGTTGCAGCATAGAATTTGGCCGTGTGGGCGGAAGATATTGGTAGTTTCTCGGGCGCGAACGAAGCCATATTTAAGTTAAAGGAAACAACAACAAAAGGATGTGTCGCGTCCACTTCGGACATTTTACTGTAATGTAATTCAGATGGGAACACAACTGGGCTGTGACGCCTACGTCAACGAAAAACATAAGGTGGTACAAACGCACAGAGACAATAAACATGAATGTTTAAAGTCAAGCGCACCCAATAAATCGCTGATAAAGGGAAGATTTACATGTAATACTACGAGATAACGCATACGACACCGTTGCGTCGCGTCGCCCCGAATTTGGTTTTCAATCAATGATATACGGTACGAGAATAGCAGCAGAGCTAAAACAACAAATCTTTTCACGTGTGGCTGAATCATGAATGAATCAAAATACTAACGGAACAGTTGGAGTAAGATTGAAAGTGCATCGAGACATGCACGATGATAAATTCGCAAGTGCCACTTTAGGAGATATTGACTTAATAGATGCCCCGCCCCCGAATGGTCATCGACATAATGACCTTGGTGTTCCAAATTAGATGCATATAATCGTATTACGTAAGACGTAAATCTACTGCAGCAAGTTGCAACAGGTTTCACGATACAAAAAACAGGTGTGTCAGCTGTGATTTGGAATGATAGTATGAAAAGAAGCTATTACTAGTTACACTACGTAGTTGATATGAGCGCGATGCGAATGGCATGGGAAAAGATAGAGTATTTTTAGAATTTCTGCGTTGACATCACGTTTGGTCTAGACTAGACTGCATGTTAGATAGCAATCGTGTACCAACGACCTCGCTACCGACGCATCAGCTCCTAACGCAGTTACCAGATGTACTGCACTGTAATAAATGTAACACAAACGATTCTAGTTCAGAAGCTTAACAAATTCGAACGCTTTTTAGGGTTCCGTTGCCAAATGGCAAAAAACGGAACCCTTATAGATTCGTCATGTCTGTCTGTCTGTCTGTCTGTCTGTCTGTCTGTCTGTCTGTCTGTCTGTCTGTCTGTCTGTCTGTCCGTCCGTATGTCACAGCCATTTTATTCCGAAACTATAAGAGCTATGCTGTTGAAACTTGGTAAGTAGGTGTATTCTGTGAACCGCATTAAGATTTTCACACTAAAATAGAAAAAAAACAATAAATTTTGGGGTTCCCCATACATAGAACTGAAACTCAAAAATGTTTTTTTTCATCAAACCCATACGTGTGGGGTATCTATGAATAGGTCTTCAAAAATGGTAATGAGGTTTCTAATATCATTTTTTTCTAAACTGAATAGTTTGCGCGAGAGACACTTCCAAAGTGGTAAAATGTGTGTCCCCCCCCCCCGTAACTTCTAAAATAAGAGAATGACAAAACTAAAAAAAATATATGATGTACATTACCATGTAAACTACCAACGAAAATTGGTTTGAACGAGATCGAGTGAGTAGTTTTTTTTTAAAACGTCATAAATCGTAAACCGCAATTTACCTTACATTCAATCAACTGAAATATAAAAATTAAAAAATATATATATTTTTAAACCGAAAATACCTTTAGGTTTGTACGGAACCCTCGGTGCGCGAGTCCGACTCGCACTTGGCCGGTTTTTTAACTCCCGTGTTATAAAACTTGAATGGAACTAAATTAACGAATGTCTACACTACTGACAGAGGGAAAACCTATGCTATTAAAGATCAATCTCTTTGTATCAATTGTACTATGATTGGGTTAATGGAAGCCTCTTATGGAGATCGAGTAACGGCAATCATTACCTACAATTTAAATAGTGCGTGACTAAGTATCGAAACTTTAGAGATACCTTCATTACGACAAAGAGCAAACGTTTTTTAACAACTTTGGCTTCACTAATGCCGTTTTGATTACGCGAATTACTGGTATTTTTTACGCAGTCAAACCATCAAATAGTCGGTGATACCAGTGGTCACGTCATACCGTAATAAATAGACGTTTACTTAACTACCTAAGCTACATGTTTTGTAAGTCAACAACACCTCTAGTGGCTACTTAATGTAGTATAAAAAATATTTAAAGTGTACTTAACATCCTTCACGCACCAACGGCCGACTAACTAAGGAACGTTAAGTAATTATAACGGCGAGAAAATTTTAGGTGGCGTGAGTGGGTTCGCTGTTGGTGATCCCAAATCGTTCACTTCCTCGATCCACAATTGGCTTATTCAAAGCAAACAGACAAAAACCTCGTAACAATGGAACGTACAATTGTCCACAATAGATGTCTGTCTGGCCTAGCTCAGGATCATAAAAGACATAACATCGATGTAGCTAATCGAATTGTAACTGCAAAAAGCGCAGCGTCCAATCAAACATTGAAAAAACCAGATATGAACACTAATCTAGGTGAGCGAAACTAAATTGTATTAGATACTAATGATACAGGAGCCGAGTATACAGGTAAATGAAAAATTTCAATCTAGCCTAAACCACAATGATGTAAGATGAATGAGCAATCAGAAACGCAAGTTTGTTAACCTCAGACATCAGACGCATAAAAAGCTAGAAATCCAGCAGTGACTAGATCGCAGATCGCAGATTGATTGGTTCTATAAATGAAGTACAATTGTGACCTGAGGCAGTTCCGTAAGCGGGTCACGTCGCACGCACTGCAATAAAACAAAACGAACAACTGCAGAAGCAAGACGAATGTGTAGAATTTCAGCGACCACTAAACAATACGAGAAGAATTTAAATTAAAAACACGGAACTAAGTTTTAAATACAGAAACCTGACTCAAAGGACAGGCCGTAAAACGTTTGACGTATTTTTCCAACAATTATAACATGACTTTCAGATTTTTTCAAGCCTATCTTTAAAGAAGTCTCATAAAAAGGCTATTAACTCATTGTTTCTCCGATATTGCGCAATCTCAACTCAGCTCGTCAAGTGCACCAGGAATGCGAATAAAAAACCGCCAAAGCTGCGGTGCGGTTACGAAATCATCCAGCCAGCATTTCTTTTCTATTTTCACGGTTGCAACGAAGGTTCAAAGCCCACTATTTATCTAACCGTGGAACAGAAACGTTCTATTTTAGAAACAAATTATAACTAAGGAACCAATCAGGTTAATGTAGGGATAGGATGTAATCCCCAGATGGTAATAAACAGAGGAGTTTGTCTGCAACATATCGGTGTGTCGCTTCATAAATAGATTCATTAAACGCTAGCCAGATACCATGGATCTCAAGAAGCTCATCGTTGGATCGATTGATTTAGCACTGTCAACACGAGTAACCCTACCGGGCCTCGATCGCAAAAAGCCTCTGTTTGTACAAGTCCTTATGTCAATATGTACTTTGGAAAAAAAAATTAAGGCCAAGTAGAGGCCTCACGCGAAATTCCCTCGCGTAGGTACCAGTAGACTTTGTTGTTTCTGTAAACAAACCACTGAGCGAACACGGATGGGCACTTCTGGTGACCGGTTCAATGGCTGATGATGGCACGGGAGCCGCTTGTGCGCATGCGCACCATAAGCCACACAACAGACAGGTCCTTTTAGAATAATGCAAAACATGTTTAAAAACATAAAGCATGTTTTTTGCAGTTTTATATTCGAATTGAGGCAGTTATTAAATTTTATTTTCTGCTGCAATTTAATCTTTAATCTAAAGGATATGATGTTATTTTTTCTCGAAACTGCTCAACTAACAATAGCAGCAAACGAACGTCGTACCTATAATAGCAAAGGCCAAACCTAGGCACAGACCGTACATAATACACAATACCTAGCAAGCCAATAATGGCCGCATCACATTCTATTGTAATGATACATCGTTCGCGTCGTGTGATGTGTCAGTCACCGCTGGCGACGCATTTGGAAACTAAACTTGTCCCGTATCAGATAACTTTTTGGACATCTGCATTATGATTAGCATGTTGTTACTGTCAATCAGTGCGTTCGTATCAATGCTCGATGACAAAAAAATGCGCACGTAGGTGCCGCTAACAAACTCAGATTCAAGGTTGCCAGTATCTATATCTCCGCGCTGATCATAAAAAATAATTCTGATATAATTAACGAGAAATTCATATCGAGATGTCTCGAAAATTAAAAGAGCACCCACACAATGATCCCGAAACGTGACTGTGCAGCAATTCGGGAGGACAATCTAAGACATGATCTAGATTGTAACAACACTACAGCAGCCGACCGACGTGTGGCCAAAAACAACTACAAAGAAATCGATTTCATGCAGTTGGATAAAAAATTAAAAGAAAAAATGCATTCATACAAAACTTACGAATCATCCCCCGCCAATGACCTCAGGTCTAGACTAAAGTTTGTATCTAATCAGACTTGTCTCTGTGAAAAAACTTTATAATAACGATTTGATGAGCAAATACGCAATCCCTGTGGAGTATTACTTAGAATTGTTTTTATAGCTGGCCATTTTAAACTATTACTTTGCAAATACTAACTCTAATGTATATGAGCGTTTTAAATAATTACCGGCGTGCAGCAATCGTGCGGCTCAAGCTAATTGATTTCACATTAGTTTTTATTATTAAATAATAGCGAAGAGTGGATTACAAATGGAAACTTCACTTTATAGGAGTTTCATATTTATATTGGCTACTTCCGTGACCGTGTTTAATTCAAACTTATCATTTAGAGAAGTAATCTTTCTTAGTTACAAGGATAGACGAATTGATTATTTTAAGCGTGAACTGATAGAATTAATAACATTTCTATTTTTTGTGGTGTGGTGCTAAAAATTAGCATCAAAAGCCGATTCGGGCCGTAGATACTTTTTGCATCGCTGCAAAAATACGTCACGATCGACGTGTGCGCTGCAAATTTTGATCACGGACGTGTCTTAAGACATTTAGGTGACGGAGAAAAAGTTGTCGTGATACAATCGGATCGACGAACCTTAGTATCACACGCATCATTGAAATGCGCAAGCGCAAAATCTGTAAATTGCAAAGTGTCTAGACTTTTATCTATCTTTTCAAGGACTGGGTAACAAAAAGCATAAGATGTGGCTGAGAGGTTGCCATTAGCCGCGCCTGTGAATCACCCAACATATCGATTGTTTCGATATAATTGCAGTGGCCATTGAAGTAGGCGCGTGTATTTAGATCTAGTGTGTGTTCTACTTGATGAGTCAGCAGAAAATAGAGAACATATTAGAAATAGGCAAAATCAACACTTTTAGTGTATTTATAATAATAATATTACGCATCATGAAGACTTGTCAAATGTGGTTACGGCTGTGCGTCATAACTTGAGTATTACTGTTAAATGTTCTGTTGAGGTAGCCTATTGGCACATCAAAACCTCTCCTGTTGTTCATTATTATACCGAATGTATCTACAAAAAGTGGTTTAAGGAAAGCTTTTAGTAATTCTAAAACACTAAAATCTTTGTTATGAAAACATTACACTAAAATAAAATTTTATTTATCATCACGATTAGAAACAGGGACGTTTAGCTTTCTGAAGTCGTGACTCGACGACAGGTTTTAACAGTAGAGTTGAACATAATGAAGAATATCATATTTTTTCTAAATGAAATGATGGATGCATCTGTGTTTATTGTTATGGACTATAAAAAGAATTAATTACACGTATTCCCAGATCCTAAGACAATCTAGACATCAATGACATGCACATAGCAAATCAATTTGAGACTGCTATAGAAACAATCGATTGCCATTTTAATGGCTATTCATTTTTATTGTCTAAACTCGAAATTTTTACACCTGGCAACATCTGAAGATGGAATTAGACGCAATAAAATTATAGACCGAAACGCAATAACGACACACTCTAATGTAGTTTAAAAGCTTTGGCATATTGTTGCAAAATATAGTCACAGGAATCCCAAATCGCGTGTAACGATACCATTCGTGATCATGCATTTATGGACAAGTGTGAAATTTCTAGCTCCATCGAAAAATAACTTCTCATGATACGTAACAAGGCATGAATTTTTAAAACTAGACATTGGTACGCAATGAGATCTGAAGATATGTTTAGGCTAGTTGAAGTTCATTTGCAAATTATTTTGTTAAGTTTTCAATTTTTTTGTGTTTTCTTTCTATGTATGTATGCCGAAAGGTAAAAAATGTGGTGTTACCAAAGACTTGCGACATACAATTGTTACATGAATTTTAAAAAACTTGCATTTTGTTTACACATATTTGGAAATAAATTATTTCGAATTGAAAAACAATTATGCTTTCACTGCAAACATCTCTAAATAGTATAAAGTTACTGTTTTCGTCTGTCTATTTCTCCGCTTATTTCTTCTAAATTACGCCATGGAGTTCTTCACTCTTCTTCCATTTAGAGAGTTTCTTCCGGTTCATGAGTATAATATATTTATATTAAACATACATATATTAAAAAAATATCGATGTTTGGATCTTAAATCACCGTGTCACAAACAGGGTCGGGTCGCTACCATAATATAAGTTGACTTTAGTGAAAATAATTTGGTCCTTATTAGTCTTGTGTAGTTCACGAACGAACTAGTTCGTAAGAGCGCTCCCATAGATGAACTACGCGAACTAGGTCGCTCATTTCCCGATCCATAGTTCGTTAGTTCATCAGTTCGCGACCGAATGAGCGAGGATGGCGTCAACCGAACTAACACACGGCAAAATACAAAAGGGTTTTTGTAATCACTAAACTAGTTATTTATTGCAACAATAAACCTTGGTGTTTTTTACAATCATGATCATTTTATGAATTATCATTCAAAGGTTTTTGCTGTTTTTAGAGTCCAAAAATTGTAGGTAAAAGTAGAACATTCCATAATCTTGTCACATGCAGTACGTGCAAAATCTAAACGAGCGAAGGAGCGAACGATCTGCCTCTCTTTGATTCGAGCTGGGAGCGGATGAACTAGAAGAGCGGATGAACTCGAAGAGCGGATGAACTAGAAGAGCGAACTAGTTCGTTATGGAGCGGTGAACTAAACTGAGCGATCTCAGTCGCGAACTACTATGCCCAAGCCTAGTCCTTATAGCCAACAGCCATTACCTGTTTATTACACAAAATCAGGAATGGAACAATGCAAAAGTTTTTCCACAAGTTGAAGTCATGCATGACAATCAAAATTGCAAATAAGCATTAGCTAAGACAGACAAGCTTGAATTTTTAAAGAGCTTATTTGTTATTCGCCGTCCTCACCAAATTCAACATGTGCAGAGCGGCAAAAATTTATATGGGGACGCATCAAGAATTGAATCAAAATAACAATGCATTTTTTATATGCGAAATTTGTATTCAGTGCATAATGCAAGGATAATACAGTGGGTGGGTACCAACAGACAGATTTAGAAATTCATGCGAGGTTTTAATGTGTTTTTTCCGTGATCTATGGTCAACATAGACAATCATTTTTCCTTTTACTGAATGGACGATTACGTGCAGATTTTGAAGAACGCCGAATTTCACTAATAGGATGCACGATTGTGCACGATTTGACGAATTCACATGATGAATATTTAATTTTATTCGCTTAATCAAATAAAAAATCCACTTGTCTATTCTGTCTCTGTTTTTTTTCTTCTGGCTTTTAAATTTTTTTTCTGGCTTTACTACTAAGCTAAGTTTAAACTAAAAAGTATTTTTGACGTTCCTTTTTTAATTCCGATCTGTTGACAGCGGGGTTGCGCGCGCAGCAAGCGGGTCGTGCATGACCATCATCACTCCGAACGAACTGACAAGCCACTAATGCATGAGGATAAAAACTGTTTACACGATTCCTTTTTTTTTCTGTTGGATTAAGATAGCTTAATAGAAATTGTTTATTTAGCAAAACGTGGAATGAGAGTTTTTTTAAGTGCGATGCTCAGTTTTTGCGATGGTTACGGATCGTCTTGACAACTAACATGCAGCCGTTATTTTCTATGTAAGTTATGCCATAGATAAATAAAGAATTTTGACAACTTGCGTGCTTAGACTTTAACAAATCTTAAATATTGTCATTTCTATTCAAATCATGGTGATAAATTAACAATAAATACAATGGTCTGCATTCTGGTGACGTTAAACCACCGTGCATAAGACACGTCAAAAAGAATTAGCTCCTATTTCCATATAAAGAGGTTTATTTGCGACAAACGTTTTTTGACGCTACGGAAACATTAATTTTCTTATGATGCCATACTTATCTAAATGACACTTAAAATTAAATCCGCCTAAACACCATTTAAACGTCTAGCTGCAAAATTTCAATAAATTATTATTTTGGGTCGTTGTCGCCGAGTGATGTCAGACAGACAGACCAATGATTGGACAAAAACAAAAATAGTTGCACAAGCAAAAAAAACAATGGCATTGTATCGCTAATGTAATGGCCGCAAAAAAAACGATGCAGAAGGATAAATATTTAAAAAGTCACTAAATAACATTTGCATGGTAGAAAGAGAATAAAAAATGTGCAAAAAGTTAGGTGCTGTGCCGATTAGCATCCTTGTTGTCACTCATACGCTAAACGATCAGTCTGTGATAATTGACACACAAAGACAAGACTCTTGCGCACTTTAACTTGTTCAGGCAACATTATGTTGAGCACTTTCGCCTTTCTGTTACTACGCCACGCTAAAACCTCCTTTGAAAAAAAATATATACAAAAAATAAAAAAATGTATTGCATTTATCAGCAAGCTGTCCATCCGTCATCTTGTTTTGTTAAGCAATAGAAAAAATCTAAAGTACTAACTTATTTTATTTTTAATAAATAGCAGTAAGCATGTTAGGTTCAAAAACAGCATGAAAGAATCCATGTGTAGATGAATAAAACTAATTAATATTACTGGCAGCAAAAAAATCGACAGCACTCGTCGAGTCAAAGATTAAAGTGCAGTACTTTTTGTAGATTCTTCAAATTCAATAACAATATTCTTGTATGGCATTGATAAAGGTAACATCACGCTTGTATCTCACAAAGGGTTGAGTAGAGGTGTACCTATAGTACACCCATATGTAACATCTGTTAAATCCCGTTTATTAGGGAGGCAGCCTATTGCCATGAACGGTCAACAATCCAGACTCCGGGGTGCTACTGAGAAATTCCAGATGGAAAAGCCAAAAACCGGGAATCGAACCCAGGACCTCATGCTTGACAGTAGCGCTTACGACCAGGAAACCAACGAGGCCACGAAGTGAACATATTACTTGATATCATCACCATATATCACAAGTGGATGGGTTAATTATGTTGATAGTATGAATGAAGGGCGACACAACTAAATACTTTGACAAGGCATATGCGGGTGAAAACCTCGGTAGTGGATGCCCTAGGAGGACTATTGGTGATGTTCTTCGGAAAGGTCTGGTGCAAACGGAGTGCCAGTATGACCAGATGTATGAACGTCTTCTTCTTCTTGATTACGTTCTATATTACTGAAGGTGACAGGCTTTCATGGCTTTAAGCAAAATGTTCTTTCGCTTCGTTCGTCTCTGCTTCTCTCATGGCAGTCGTAACAGAGAGTTCAGTGAGGGCAGTTACTTGGTCGGACCAGCGGATAGGTGTCCGGCCGCAAGTTTTCCCATCTACTGTGCCCATCACCACCAACTTTTCCAAGGTTATCAGGTTCCCAACGGGCAATACAACCAATGTAACCAAGAATACTTTATATGAACGTAAACGAAGCAAAATGAGTGTGTGAAATATAGCAGATGAAGTTCTGTGGCCCTAGTGTGGTTTTTTTTTTTTTGTCTGGCATCTCGTAGGCTACGAGTCGTAGCTAACCTAAAAGAACCTAGTGTAAGTAAAAGAAACTCCATTCAAATCCAAATGGCTCTGGATTGGTGAAGGGCTAATCGGAGCGCCATGAAATGCGGTCTATGCGTAAAGTCGAGATGCTTAAAAGAAACTCACAACTAGGGCCTCTTTACTTTCTGCCTATCCATGGAAAGAATGCGTGACATGTATGTATGTATACATGTGCAAGTGGATATAAGTAGTGTGAATACACACATGACACAAACTTTACAAGAATGGCGTGACATTCGATACGGGCGTCTTGTTACAAACAAAACCGCCACGATTCAGCGATTTGTGTTACTTTGTTAGTACATCAGAAACGTACAACAGTAGCTCATTTATCCTTCCTCGCATTACTGAAGGTTAATCAAACGATACAAAATATAATTGTATAATTAGCACTTATAAAATCCTACATGACATCAAAATATGTTTTAACACCTTTTTTGCTTTACAAAAAGTTTGAACATAATTTAGACACATTGTATTGAAGAGTCTCCGACACTTTGGGGTTTTCGAGAGTCCATCATCAGACGTCAATCAATCATCGATGGATCAATAGTTTTGAAATGTAATGAGTGTGCACATTGATTAAGTGTCCAGTCACAAAACAGTGAGTTTTGTTTAGGTTAGTAACATACATACATAAACTCACGCCATCTTGGGTAGGCAGAAATGACAGAAGCATGACCAAACCATCTAAGTATACTCTTTTCAATTTTTGTCACTGCATTTTTTGAGCATTTAATGTAGATCAAAATTGCTCTTTCCAGTATATCATTGTTATTATCCTTACGTCACATACACCGTGCGAAGCCGCACAGTGGAACGAATGTATGGGAGCGGTTGGACGTAGACATGTCCGAAAAATAAGAGTAAAATTATGACAAACTAATGATGCCATCTTATTCGATTACTTAATGCCTTCATAAATTGTGGTGATGAATTTCTTCATAACTCCCATATTTCGGGAGTAATTTGAGAAAATGTGAAATTTTACTATGAAAATGAGTGTATCGAGCTCTCTCCCTCCTGATTCCGGGCTTGTTTCAAGTAGCGGTCTCTAATATCGTAATGCTATTACTAAGAGCTATATTTAATACTAAGACACATAGTGCGCCAAATGTGCACTTTCTGGGATAAAAGGAAATGAAAATTTAAAAAAAAAAACGTTTTTTCCCCATTTGTATTTACTTTAAACCGCAGACAGACTTATTAAGAGGTCTATAAATATATTATATATATACAGAAATATATATTAACAAAAATATTCACAAGAACTGATGAGAGTATGACTTTTAAGTAAGTTGATAATAAATTACCTAGTTTCATTAAAAGTACAATAAATAATTAAGATGTAAGCTCTAATTTACTAAGTTACACATTTTAAAACAATAACATCATTTAATTATCTTCGTCATCATCATCATCATCAATTAATTCAAATTCAGAATCGATGTCCGCTAAATCATTTATGTTAACAAATTCGATATCACTTTTCTCAGAATCCGTAAGCTCATAAAATTCCTTAAAAGAAGATTTTTTTACAAACTTATTTCCTTTCGGACGGATACTTGTAACAAGTGGATCAGAAGACAGTAAAAGATTGTGCATAATATCTTCATTGCATGAGATACTGCTATGCTTTCGAGAATGCCCCTCTCTATATTTTCTAAAATCTTTATTTCTAGCCTCAGATGCCTCTTCGGATAGAAAACCAATGGGCACAATTGACATGTTCTGAACTATGTCTGGCCCATGCATTAAAATTTTATGAAGTGAAGAAGGCATATAATACCATGGGTATAACTCCACGTAAAGCTTAGCAGTATCAAAGCAGAACTCTCGGAATTTAGTTACGTTGATCTTCTCTCCTGATGAAATACACTGCAAGATCACACAGATTTTTCTTAAAAGCATAGCATCTATTCCGGTCAGTTCAGCAGATTTAGTGTAGTTTTCAAAAAATCTCCTTGCCGAGTTGCCATTGTTGGTGGATCCACTGCCTTGTTTCACAACATCGAGAAGTAAGCCCGTTTCTCTTCTTACAGCCTCTTGAACTCTTTTCTTCCTGTCATCAACTTGCCTTTTTGCTATATCACCCCTTACTTGCCATGATTTTATGTCTAATTTGAGGAAATGTGTAATAAGCATTCCATTGAGCGAATCCAAGCGTGAAGGGTGCTTAAGCTATATTTATACATGTCCTCGTTTGCGTGTTTATCTTTGATTAACTCTAAATTATTCATTTCTTTAGGACAAGCCTTGCATATGTCACACACTGAAGCTGCTGTATTGGATATAATGGAATGAATTTTACCATCAATCATTGTCAACAGCAGTTGGTGTTTGACACTAATTCCATCAGTGATGGTGGATGGAGTTAAGGCTTCAATCTCTGCTTCGATTTCAGCCATCTCTCTCTGCACATTTTCTTTGGTTTCCTTTATAAACTTAAACAATATTGGCCGGCAAAATGAAGTGGAAGATGGTCGCTCGTTTTCCCAAATTGTTACACCTTTTGAGACGAGCCGCAGTGGTACAAGACTAATCATAAAATTACTAGCAAGATCGATTTGCTCATCTTCACTCGTCCTTTGATGATAAATGCTTTGGCTAGATGATCCGTCAAAACCCCATTTGCTGGTCAATACGAGCTGTTGATTGGGATCAACAGGGGTTTCTAACGACCTAATAAGTCTTCTTGAGGTTAAATCCATCAAGGCTTGTAATTTGATTTTTGCAGAGCTCTCTGTAACTGTGAGATCTTCTTTGGCCGGATAGCACTAAATTTTTTCTTTAACCAACATGTAGTAACTCGGGTATTGAAGAGCTCCTTCTTGAGTGTTGAAATCCCGAAGAGTGTTATAGCGCCATTTCGATAAGTTCATCGATACATAAAGAGCCAATGCCTTCAAAGGGGATATTTCCCGTACCTGAATTGATTTACCTTCAATGAAGGCTTTGATTTTTGAGGCCTCTTCTGGATTCTCCGTCAAGTATTTCATAACATAAGCTGTATCGCTTTGTCCTGCCTTTTGAAGCGCCCTTTCGGCCGAAAACATAATTTCAGCGCTGCTACTGCTGCATGAAAGACTATCTTCAGTGCGTCTTCTTTTTTGCCGGTTACTAAGGTCCTCAAAAGATTTACGAGGACTAGGATGTGTACAAGTTGAAGCATCAGATTTAGCAGGAGAAATTATGGGCTCGATGACGTCACTTATATTTTCTGTAGAAGGTTCCATATTTTCATTCTGTAATTCCGGCCATTGAATTGCAGCCTGTAGCCAAATCTCATGTTTCTTCCGAAACTTATCTGTGCTTCTTCCAGACTGTGTCCATTTTGCATAAATGCGGTAGCAAAATCGACGACACCAGTCTTTTAAACTTGTTTCAGCACTTTCACATAACTGAACACAACTGTTATCTTTTAAAACACTGAACAAATAGTTAAAGTCGCGTAAATCTTTATGTGCGCGTGCGCATAAAGCAACGTGAATATCAAGATTTGTATTAAAATTTGGAAAATACATTGCGAGATTAGCTTGGATACAACGAGGTGTAAATCAACACTGATTTTAAAGTTACTAATAGTGACCTATTTATATAAAATCCAGGTATCCCAGGTATCCTTTGTTAAATATTGCAAGGTAATTAGTTATTGTGATAATTAGTAAATGATGCATGCTAAATTAGTGTATTAAGAGCCATTTAGTAATTAAATAATAGCAATGTTCTTATCAGTAATCATTAGTGCATCAGTTTTATATGTAAACCTTAAGTCCCTAATTATATATCCTAATTAGCTTATATCTTCTCTAATTGGCTGCTCAGAAATGTTATTGTAATAAGGTAAACCTTTAGAAAAACGGTTTTAATCAACAAAATAAACAAAAAATAAAAAAATTGTGTTATAAAATAAACATCACTCTTTATCCCAGAAAGTGCACATTTGGCGCACTATGTGTCTTAGTATTAAATATAGCTCTTAGTATTAGCATTATGATATTAGAGACCGCTACTTGAAACAAGCCCGGAATCAGGAGGGAGAGAGCTCGATACACTCATTTTCATAGTAAAATTTCACATTTTCTCAAATTACTCCCGAAATATGGGAGTTATGAAGAAATTCATCACCACAAGTTATGAAGGCATTAAGTAATCGAATAAGATGGCATCATTAGTTTGGCATAATTTTACTCTTTTTTTTCGGACATGTCTACGTCCAACCGCTCCCATACATTCGTTCCACTGTGAGCCGGGGCGAGTTACTAATTTACCATACATAACCAATAGCTTAGCTATATCCAAGCAATCTAAGGTTATGTTGAACGGAAAGCTAGAAACGTTAACGAAACCGGATTCTAGTCATCAACTGAGTAGGTCTTGCAGCCGCGTACTTCGTAGTCTAGGCAGAAAGATATAAATATAAACTAGGAAGTCGAACTGCTTGAACTGATCGGAAGCTTCAATCATACTCATGATTATCCTTTCAACGACATCTAAATTGTCTTAACGAATAAGCTCTCTAGGGATCCTGAGGGATATAGATTCTTTACTAAGTATGTTTGTATATAGATGCAGTTTTGCATTGTGCGTGTTCTTAACGAACAGTATAAGTAAGTTATTTTAGATGGGGGGAAGGTACTTTGAATATAGCTATTGTTACTTGAGGATGACGCGTTATCGGAATGGGTGGTAATCTCAAGAGGAACAAGGCAAGACAGTCTCAATACCAGTCTGTCTTCCTCCTGGGCAATTGCCTCCCTAAACTCCTTCCAGTTTTGACGGAACCTATCCAGCTCATCCCGCCACGCTCCTACGTGGTCTGCCGAAACCTCGCCTCACAGTCTCAGAGCACCAGTATTGTGCTATTCGGGTACAAAGTTTGTCCAACATGCGGCAGACATGTCCTGCCAGTTCCATTTAAGTTGGGCAGCGTTTTGGACCACGTCAGTTATCTTATATTTAAGTTTAGTAAGATATTTGATATTTTGGTTTAGTTTGCTTTCATATTCATTATTCATTTATGCGCCAAGTGGATTCTCTACGGTCGAATCTCTACATCTTGCAACTAAAACCAAAAATTATCGATACCTTTAATCGACCAACACATAACCCCCTGTCGCTAATGTGCTTGTATCTTTCTGATAATATAAGATATTCGAGCAAAATTCGATAAAAACCAATAAAAATACATTTCCCAAAGTATCCATTCGTACTTTTTCGATACATAACGAGAATTCCACTTGACCGAGCGGCGATGCAACGTCACTTAACCCTATAATAAAAATCGATGTCCGCCGACTTATAATAAGTTTTATATTTAAAATCGGTACTTACGACCGAAGATACTGTCACAACAGTGTTTGGCTCACATTAGAAAGGGTACTTTACGTGGCATTATGAGCCGATATTGGCCAAATTTAATTTTGCGCAGGCGGGGGTTAATTGTTCGGGTCAGAACAATTATGTTTATTCTGTTAAGTGTAATTTTTCCGGGTGGTATGGGGTTTTTAAACTTGTGTAAAAGCAATAAATGTTCAAATGCTCGTGATATGAACGGTTTTATGTGACATCGATGAATACTTTGCTCATTTTTGTCACCTTCCACGAAAAATAATATCTTTTATTTTCGACTCCGATGATCCACAACTTTTTGTCATCATCAAATCAAGAATATTCTGTCCAATTGACGCCGTAAAAGGCCAATAAATACAAAATCAAATTAAGAACTCAAATTTATTGTGCAATAAACCAAATGCATTTTGACAATACGCCAATCGCCGTCTAAATAACTCATCGAATCACGGAATGTTCAAATACATCACTGTGACGTGTCCATAAATATTATCAGGACATAAAAGCCTCAATTCAGGCATACAGACCTCAATATGTTTCTTTTTTAACACAATAATCAAGCTAATTTTATAAAGAGAAAAGTTTTTAGTCATTTTTTACATCTGCACAAAAAATACCCGCGTTGCGAAAGTATTGTTCATGTCTTAATGGACACAGTACTTACGCTGTTTAGTCATGGATTAACTTCTGCCTGGGAAATATCTAGATGGGTAGCCAGACAAACAAAGGATAACCAAAAACTGCACAAAAAACAAAACGAATTACCAATTACGCTTACATTTTTGCGAAATAAACGCGTTTTATGTGCGAATAAAGATTTCTGATGCAATTAGACACAGGCGAAACATGCAGACGTATCGCATATCGATTCATTTTACACACTGGGATAAAATATACTAATTAGACATGCATATTTTTTTGTAGTGTAACGCATTTGATGTGAGACCTGAGTTTACTGCAGGATTTTATTGTTATACGTTTTTTATGAAGGTAATGACAGGAGTAATACGAAACGTTATTTGCGATGGGATTCGTTGACTGAAGAATTTCTAAAGATGGTATCTCGACATCTTGAGGTAAACACGTGAGGGATTAACGGTACTCCTTTCTTTTCCGGATTGATCAACATCCCTAGCAACACTTCATATAGACAATTCAATTTTGTCGCACAGTGGAACTTAAACGCAATGGATAGATAGCACCTGCAGTTGAAAATACTACAGTGTATTTATTCGAAGCGCTAAGGTGCTCTGTTGAAAATCTAGTGCGTCCGCGAAAATTCCACATCCTTGCGAACGTGGTCGAACATTCAGTCTCTTTTAAAATAAGACCACTTAAATTCGGGACAGGTTAACGAGTGGTTTTGTCAAACCTACCGTCCATATACCTCCTAATCCTTAAAGACTACAAAAATAGACAGTGCAGTGACGGAATATTTTCCAACTAACCAAGCTGACCTATTTCCCACGAAAGTCTCCAAGTCTTGCGCAAAAGACGAAAAACTATTGCTCCGAATATTTTTTCTTCCCTGATCGGCACGAAAATAAATTGCATCGACAAAGATTGGAAATTATCGTGACAAGGCATTTCTCGGTTTTCTGACCGTTTTGTTACGTTACGCATTAAATAAACTCACGCCTCAACGAACAATTGTACCAATCACTAATTCGAAGACGAAGCTTGAAAACTCCACGTCTTGGAGAAACTGAATAGAACTTTACAGAAAAGGGATTCAGAACAATTGAATTTGTACTATAGTCCACATTTATTGTTCGGAGTTATGAGTTCCTTTTAGGCAAGGAAGTGTAGACTAGAAAAAGAAGTATCTAGATAAAAATGGCGTCGAAGAAGCTGATAAGCATGAGAACTTTACAATTTCAGAAAGATTATAGATAAAACTGAGATTTAGTTCAGTCAATAACCTGTTACTTGCGTTTTGGCTTCTATCCAAATCGACTGAGGGCAATTTATTTGAAACAATAGAACACAAATCTCAAGATTGATGTTTGCATGATTACTCAATCCATCTTTTCTAAGTACAGAAAAGCTATTTCACCGTGGCTTTAACGAACAGCTGTTAAGCAAATTCCTAGTATCGGAACGAGCCCAGAATGTACTACAATCAGCATTAAAATACGTCAACAGACTCTATTGGGCACAAGGCGAGCGCTGGTACTACCTTATGTAGATAGATTATATGTCTCGCTTGTTTTCAACTGTTATCGCTATCTTCTTATCGCCTTTAAAACAAACGCATTTGACAGGATGGACCTTAAAAATGTCCTAGAAGAACTGTGAGACGGATGTCCAGATTAAGTTTAGCTCCAAGTGTTCGGTTCCAAAACTGGAAAAGGTTGGTAGGCAACAGAAGTACGCTGGTGCATTAGAATCATGTTTCTAGAATGACTAAACCCGTAATTACGGTACTAAAGACTTGGTTAAATGCTACAGGAGCCCTGACACAAATTCGAGTCGCAGAACGGCGAAGACCACTTGACGACTTAGATGCAATTGGCGGGAATTAGCACAAAATGGTAGAAAGAGAAAAATGGTTACCATCCAAGTTAAGGAGTGGGTAGGTCGCAAAACTCAAATTTTCTTCGGCTTTTTGCAATCTGCAGGTCAGCGTCAGGCTGTATGTTAAAAAAAATATGATTCGCAACCGTAACACGTACGAATTTACATTAGAATCATGACCGAATTATTATCATTAAAATCATCAATACAACTTAGTTCATTTAATTGCATGATATTTTCTCATTAAATTTAGGTACTGACCTGCAAATCGCTAAAAAATTTAAGAAAATTTGAATTTTGCGGGTTTCCTTGGTGCATCCACCTTGAAGTAATATGACAAGCGAACTAAAATAAGACAATCATAAATACAAATCAAACGAATCATCTACACGTAGAAGAACAATCCGAAAACATTTACACACACGCTAAGCCAAAGATCATCAAAAATCACTTACCACGGCATTATGACTTTGCGCATTGAATCTGTAGACCGGCAGATACGCTTGCGAGGATTTTGGGGTCTGTGCGGTTGCCAAGCTGGCCTTGGTCCCTTCAGCACAGGATGCTGAGGGTCCTCGGACCTCTTCTATTTGGGCACCAAGGAGTTCGTTCTGTAGGAGACAGTTGTAGGCTTGCTGGTCCCGTGCTCCCGTGCCGTTGTCGCCAGCGCCTTCTCCTCTGGCTTTCTTTGTAGGCTGGTTTTCTGTCCCTCTGTGTATTGCTGGAAAAAAAGGTAGTTTCTTGGTGAGTAAAGTTTTTGTCATTATAAATAATAATTTAATATATCTATATATTAATACGTGAAGCGAAAACTTTGGATCCCTTTTTACGAAAATTGGGCGGACGGAGGAGTATGAAATTTCGCACACTTATAGTTTATACAGAGAAGAAGTGACGAATGCTAATATTTTTTTTAATTATGCGTCAAAATACATTATTTTCAATAAATAACACGTTACACACACTACTGTTCATTACCGTGTATCTAATACACACATGCATAGAAATTCTTTTGTTTATGGTCCAAATCTGTCTTTATTATTTTGTGCAGTGTTACCAACACCCAGAAATATTTACCCCTAAAGCTTACGTTAAAAACCCCTAAACATGCCGCCACAATTACTAAAAAAATCCGCAAAAAAATTATAATGAAAATAACCAACGAATGTTCAGTAATCATAGACCCGGCACACAGTAGTAATATTTGTCTATATTTATTACGCGACATTTGTTAATCATTCACTCTGCATTCTTAGTATTGAGGAACCGTACCAGAAGTCGCTAATACTTTTATTGTAATCAAAAACACAATGAGAAATGTAAGATGGCAAAAAATCCCTAAGAATACCCCTAAAAATGAACGCCCCTAAAAAATCTCAATCCTCTTATTTACCCCCTAAATTTGGAAAAACCCCTAAGTTGGTAAGCCTGATTGTGGTCTATAGTCATAATGAATGTCAAGTATAACCATAGGTAATAAATTAATTTTATGGATATATAACCTATTTCATTTTTAAAATCTATGATCATATCGAGAATATTTGTCTTTAATATTATTTGTATTAGCGACGATAGGAATTTATTTTAGATTTATAAGAAATATTTTTTGTGGTTTTATGGAGAGTGTCAATTACCTATGGCATTAGTAAGTTTCCCATACAAAACTTAGTGTCGTGTGCAAACTGTAGAGGTTGTATGCCTCACGATTGTACAGACTGGTCATAGATTGTACAGGCTGATTATAATTATGACATTTGGAACCGTCATAATTAATCTATACTATATATAATATTATAAAGCTGAAGAGTTTGTTTGATTGAACGCGCTAATCTCAGGAACTGCTGATCGGAATTGAAAAATTCTTTTTGTGTTGGGTAGTCCATTTATTGAGGAAGGCTATAGGCTATATAACATCACGCTACGGTCAAAAAGAGTTGAGCAGCAAACGAAAAAATTTACGAAAACTGGCAGGTAATTCGACGCGACGGGAAGGGGAGCGAAAATTTGACGCGGACGAAGTCGCGGGCAGAAGCTATTAAAAATAATAGGGAAAATTCTATAAAAACAGAGCTTTCTGTGATCATTCATTCCATATTGTTCCATATCCAGCAGTTAAGAAGTATTAAGAAAATAAAAAAGAGAGTCCTGAAGAAGTATTCTTTACTCATTACACCTACGTCCTGGTCCTGGCCATCACCATCCCGCCAGTGAACCCTCTCCACAGTAGCGTCAGCAATTTGTCTATAGTGTTACTGAATGTCAAATATAACCATTTTTTTTATTATTTTTATTATGTATATTTTTTATTTAATAATGTATTTCTATTCAAATGAAGTACGGTCGAATTTCGACCAATGGGCGATCACTAGTTGTTTATAAATATTCGAATTTATATCATAATCAGCCTATATTGTTCCCACTGCTGGGACACAGGCCTCCTCTCTTTGAGAGGGACTGGGCCGTAATCCACCACGCGGGCCCAGTGCGGGTTGGTAGATGTCACATGTCTTCGAATTTTTGGTTCTAGGACATGCCGGTTTCCTCACGAATTTATGTATTATATTGTTATTTTAAATTAAAAATTACTGGCCGATTATACGACATTGTTGTTTCTTAAGTAAGGTATTTACTTAAGAAACAATTAAAATCTATTCTATTGTAATAATTATTATACCTAAATATGATACATAGAATCAAAAATACATGCACATTATGTAATGAGCTGACGCAGCAAAAGGAATTTGTTTATTATGAATTTTTCAGTCTAAACCTAATATTAATATGGTTTAATTACTTGTGAACTTAATTTATTAGAAAACATTTCCTGTTTAACATAATTTATACATTTTAATAACACATCTTTAGCAAAGTTAGTATAAAAATATTTTTAGTCTACGGAAAAACAGAGGGATAATTTTCAAAATAAGGTAATGTATAACAATAACAGTAGGTGATAAATAAATGCTATTTCCAAAAATAAACCTATGTCAATGACTAATTAAGTACCGGTAAGTGATAGGGAAAAATCCTCTAATTACTATGTTTGGTCTGCAGCCAGTACATAGGTATTCAAGAGTTATTTTCAGTTTTTATTGGCTGGTGATTGGATTAACCAGGTTGATGTGGCTAGACAGTAAATAACCCCATTATTTCAATGGGATTTTTAATACTAAACATTAGCAAAAAAAAGATCAAATCTAACAATTTCATAAAAATGATAACAGCTCATTTTTTAATGACAATAACGTCATCCTCTAATTTAATATCTAGTAAAAATCGCCTTAATTTAAGAAACAATAAAAATCGTAGACGAATAGTTTTAAAAAAGGCCATTAAAATCTAAACAAATGAATAAATCATGCAAATCTATGAACCGAATATTAAAAGCAGGTGAGTGTATTTATATTGTGTAGCCATATGCGCCGGCGCACGTGCCACGTGACTCACGCGTATAAAAAAGTTTGTCTACTAATAAGTTAGTAAAATTGTCAATATTTCAAAAACACAGCACATCGCGCAAATTAATTATAATGTTGAACAGTTCTTGATTAATTATACAGAAACAGAACAAGCTTGCTTTTGCTGCTTGTAAAGTTTTAAAATAGGTAACTAATAGTAATTTAGTCACGTCTGATGCCCGGAAAAAAATCTAAGCTTTCAACTCTAGATGCGAAATAAATTATAGTTAAGGCGAGATTAGCCCGTGAAATTTCATTTTTTTTTATTTTTTTACAATTCGTTAGGTTTGAAGGTAAGTTGAATGACTATTTCATGAAAAAGCATTATATGGGATCAAATGAAATTATATGGTTGTATTAATGATTTTAATGATTATAAATCTGTAAAGCCATATTTGTTACGATCGCGATTCATATCACTAACAACCAGACACCGACTTGTAAATTACAAAAATGTGTATTTCGCGGGCTACCTTAGCACATCCACCTTAAGGAAAGTGGTTACTGTTCGCAAGTTCGCAATATTTCTGTAAAAAAATACTAATATTCGGAACAAAAAATAAATCAATCAACGACCTCACTTCTAGTCTAGTCAATATCACTCAAAAAACATTCAAATGAATTAAGGTAGCTTAGTGCTTGAGTAATAAATCTTTTATTTTAAGAAATGGATCAGAGATATTAAAAATATTAATTTTTTTTAGGCAGCCATTCCTAAAAGCGCTAATGACCAAATTACCTTTAATTATACCATTAAAAAAACACATGGCGGAGCTTGACTGACAATTTAGCAACGACCTGGGGGATATAGCCAAAAATACCATTTGCAGTCCGTACCTACCACTGGTTGATCGTTTAGAAAGATGGTGATTCACATAACACTAATATAATGCACTTGACGACAATGATTCATGGCGATCCTTAGAAACACTAAATAACTATAATTATAACGCCTGCATGTTATAAGACAAGTTTTAAAAATACATAATTGTGAATGTTTTTAGATAAAAACTGCATAATATTACCATAAATTCATGTATTGACAATATTGTGAAACTTTATATTGGAAGAAAATTGAATTAAAAGTGAAATAAACTATATATTTAACATTTTATTGACAAATTATAACATATCGAATTAATAAAAATTGATTTTGATACCGATTGTAATTATTAGTACATTTACGATATGGCATTAAGACACAAATTACGACGGCTGGCTCTAGCTTTTTATAGTCAGAATGTATACAGACTGCATTTAAATCATCGACTTAAAATTCTAACTTTTTATCAACTTCTGTTTATCGTTCAAACGTCTGGCTTCAAATAATAATTGACGTATTAATATTCTACTTTGATTGACGTCCAAAGAACATTTGCGAAGCCTGGTCGATGCACTTCCCAAATAACAAACGAACATCGGAAGCACGTTCCCAAATTGCATTTCAATCGTAACGTAATGAATAAAAACATCAATTGTTCCCATGTAGCTAACTCACGCGCGGGTTCACTCACACCTCTTCCTTCCTGGGGCACCTCCATACAAGGTGGGAGACGTTATACCTGCATCTATATTTGGTTACCTACGTGACAGACCATCGGCACAGACATAATTAATTCGGAACATCGCCAAATTTGTCAACATCCGTACAGGACGCGAATCCGTGCTGAATTATTAAAGGTATAGAGTCTATTTTGCCGAGGTGAGAATGGAACTAATTGTCTAAGCGTAACAGTCTTTTGCAAGGCCTCCACCTACGTGGTGTCTGCCCACATCCAATTGCCCTGGACACGGAGTACGGACACAAATTGGCCCCAATTTCTGTTCTAACCACGACTCAATAGAATTGTTCTAGTAAATATTATCTGTAAGTAAATTGTTGGGAATTTTGTGTTTTGTACGCAAGATAAACTGATAAGAGTCATTAGATACACCACCGGTAAATGAACCATGGTGATAACGATAGAAATGTCTAGTTTAAAGAATTTTCAATAAAGTTAAAAGAAGAAAACTGTGGTGCCTCGCCAAGATAATCGTTATCGATACTAAAAGTGTGTCATACACTCCAGAATGTGTGTTATCGGAAGACGGGAGCAGGTTGAAAAAAAATCCTGATACAAAAACCTTGTACAATGTTAACTTATCTAGGTATGCGACAGTGGGCTCTGACGCGCCTACACTTGAGTCAGATTTATAGAGAATCAATAACATAAAAATATGTGTCGTCAATAAAGGAAATCTATTTTAGAAAACATGCCCGCAACCGCAACGTATCTACAGCCTACCTAAACTAAAGCACTTGATGGTAACAGGAATATTTACAAAACAAGGAAAAATAATATATTATTTGGTGCTAGCTTTTGCCAGCAGCTTCGCTCGCTTGGAGGTCGGAAACTATCCCACAGGAACGTATTACCAGGATAAAAAGTATCTGATGGGTTAATCCTGCTTATAAACTATCTGTAAGTAAAATTTCCTCCAAATCCGTTCGACCGTTTTTGCTATATTGAGTAACAAACATCAACAAACTTCTAATCATATAAACTTTTACATTTATAATATCAGTAGGAACGATTAATCGTCATCTAAAATTCTTAAACCAATATTCGATCTATGATGGTTCAGAATCTTCACGTGGCACCAACATCTTTATTTTGCTCAAACACCTCCCGCGCGCTATTCATTATACCCAAAGCTGCCAGCCCAAACCTATTTCGTTAACAAATGATTGAAATTCGTTCCACCTTTGTCTACAACCCGTAACTAACGACTAATTACGCCAGGAGTGTTACTGTAGGCAAGTAGTGGCAGGTGCAGCCACAGAAGTCGATAACATGGCCTAGATTCTTTGATAACCGATAGCATACGGGCATACCTTTGTGCCTAGTTAGGTTGTGAAGGCCGATCAATCCGAAGAGAAAGCTAGTGGACACCATTTTCAATAAAACGAACATAATTATGAAGCTAGATGCTCTGTCGATCGATAAAAACAAGATGAAATGGCACAAGTTGAAGCAAATGCTATCAAATGAATTTACGTGCACAGTAGCGCAAAAGATAACCAGTTTGTAAATTCTGACAGGTTACATATAAAAACTACTGGTGCACTAATTTAAAATCCTTCGACATAATTGGCACGTGCTTTAGAAATATGTTAGCATCATTTAGTGAATCAACTTTTTCTTTAAAGAAAAAGTGCGAACCAATGACAAAAACTTTAATCCAAGTTAGAAGTAAAGGAAAAAACCGCATAGCACGTTTCCTATGAATAATGTTCAAGTGTTTACGTCATTACGAGAACATTGCGTAACGACCAATTCCGACAAAGTCATACATTTTGAATTGTACAAATATATGAGAAACAGTTTACAGTTTACTCATTCGCCAATAACCTACAAATGCTGTGCTATAAACGTTTCTAACGGAACACTAAATAACTGCAGCAATATCCTATTTCATAGAAAGAGATTGCTTTGCAAATGCAATTGGCTCCACCTTGAGAACGCCGCTATATACCTTGGAAGAATTCTAGACTCGTCGCGTATATAAGCAAGTACTTGGCTCTAGTACCTAATAGAGTGAGGTCAATAACGGTATCCAACGCAGCGAGCGCATCGCAAAGCAGTTCTAATGCATCTGCGCCTGCGCCGATGCGCTTTCACAACCAGATAGAGACAAGTTCCTTAACCTTAGAAACTTTATCAGCTATTAGGGCCACAAACAACGCAGTTCTATTGAAAAGTTATCGTACAGTAGCGGTGTTGTACTTTCTTAATGCACCGGTTATCGGCTCTTTCTACTTTATCGGGTGACCCGGCCAACAATTGTTTAACTATACTATGCCAGACGCACGGAACGCATTCATACAATATTCTGAGAAGGTTGATTCACATTTCTATGACAAAGTGAAGCACGGTAACAATCGTTAAGAGGTGAGTTCAGGACCTGGAAGTGAATTGCAAAATTACATGACGGATGACATCAATTAGCATCTTTTAATTTTGCCAAACTACTCATAGTAGTTATAAAGTTCACAATTTCGTATGGTTACCTTTGAATTTGAAACTCGTGCGTGATTTCGCCAGCTCAAGAAATGAGTTCATGGAATTAAAATATCAGAAGTTTCCTTAAAATAAATACATGTTCCGACTTGTGCACAGAAATGATGCCACCGACCGTTCTCTCACCACTATATCCGTCAAGTTCACTCGATCGGTAGCCGCACCTGACGGTCTGACGCAATTCAGAACGGTGGAAAACGGAAAATTAGTTGTGAACCCAAATGCGGTGCGTTGAACTGCACGCAATTGTCTACTTTAACCAATGAAATGACTCGGATATTGTAGAGCAGCACCCACCCACCCACGTGTACTGTTTCAAATTGTATGTGGGATACATGATACAACATATTAATAAATAGGATCCTGCATTCATAATGCAATAAGCTCCAACCATAAAATTATAGAGCCAATCATTCCTAGACACATATTTAGTCCAAGAAAATCGTGCACACGATGCAAATAATGAGTTTAAATACAAATGAATTGATAATCATGGCATTTGATATTCAGTAAAATAAAGATTCGTGAGTGCATTGAACCAAAAACGTGGTTCATTACTTAACACATAGCTGGGGTCGTGAGCGATTCTACTTTTTGCATGCAAAACATTTTTTGTCCAATTTTTACCTAATACCAATAGAATATGTTGACGTTTTTGCTGAGCATTTCATTACTAACAGCGATTATAATGATCTCTAAAACTCAATATTTTTAGCTGGCAAAAAATATACAACCGCATTGGCAGGTATTAAATTCAAATTCATCTTCTTATAATCTAGACATGATCGAGCTCAAACATGTCAAAGATCATCAGACTTTAGCTATGGATGATGATGTCAGACGGAAAAATCTCGAAGACGTCAATTGATCACCAGGCATTGTATGCCATCGGCCTAAATTCAACACTTTGACAACTGATTTATGCTCCAGCTCAGGTGTCAAGAACGGAGACAATACAAAAAACTGTAGCAATTACATACAGAGAAACAACAATGCATGCTAATGTCTAGGACATTAATCATCCGGTTTTAAGCTTCAAATAATGCCATGTGACAATGTTAGAAAATAGATGGACATCCAAATGGATCTATTCCGATCGCCTAGGTACGGTACGTGTGCGGAATCTCGCAATAATAATTCAACTTCGACGAATAAAGAGGAGAAAAAATACCTACTGCTGACAATATTTGTACAGAG
Organism: Aporophyla lueneburgensis; assembly: GCA_932294355.1. Classification (NCBI taxonomy): domain Eukaryota; kingdom Metazoa; phylum Arthropoda; class Insecta; order Lepidoptera; family Noctuidae; genus Aporophyla; species Aporophyla lueneburgensis. Next base: position 6,028,182 of record OW028737.1, read on the forward strand.
AATCATTTGTTATTAGTTGCCATGTGTCATTGGGAACCACAGCCGATTATCCAGTCATCACACCTCAAATGTTAGTTACTTATTATAAGAGCTACTGTTCAATAAGTTTTTTGTAGCACGCTGTATATTTCTCGGCGCAATGTAAGCGGTAGCAGGCACCTCAATGAGGCCATAACTATTGGCATAAGTGGGCAAACAATGTAACAGGCTGTGTTTACTTTTGTAGTAACTGCTCACAGACGGTGAAACAACGCGGGATTTAGAATGTCGTCAGGAACCGAGCCTTCACTTAAGTACCGCTAAGCTAAACACGGTGCACATTCATGCGCTCACTATTTCAGAATATATGGTTTTCGTTAGTGAATTGTGGTCTTGTATTACACAACGTGCAGTTACAGTGGTGCGCTATATATACGCTTCAGTGCTTTTCCTAAGCGGCTTCGTTTCTCCAACCTACTTTCAAATTGTACTTGTCCAAGTGGTGCCTATAGAAATCTCCGAACGAACAGTTACTCGGTATTGTAAGTAAAGGTTTTCTGCAAAAGACGATCTTACGTTGTACAGGCCGGCAATAAATACGTTTAATGACATTCGAACTAATAAAGCGATAGAATAGCATTAAAATAGTAGGCGTGAAATTAGACAAGATGAAGGAAGAAGATAAAATAAGATTCGTAAAACGATTTCTAGGAATCATTATCAGGTGTTTCATTATTAGATTCCGGGACACGGAGATCTTCAGGTTCCTATAGTACGGACGAAAGATGCATGAATCTAATCAAGTAAAAATAATATCTTAATTCACCACGTCCGTTGCTAGCTGATTATTTGATTGTGTAAAATCATATAATATGAGCAATTATCATGCATAAATTAAGGATACATTGACAGTAGAAATCAAAACATGCATCAATCAACATTTTATTGAATCATCGTCTAAAAACTTGCATCTAATTCCGTGATAGGGTTAGGCACCGACGAACAAGTCTATAAAAATATATACCAAAAAAAACTTGACTAAATCCTCGTGTTGATGACGCGAATGATGAATGTTGAACAATGTGTATTAGTCGTCTTAGTAGATACCTAACACAGCATCACAGCTGATCCTTGACAGCGGGGAGAGATTCAACATGTCTAGACTTGTCGGAGTAGACAAGAAAAGATATTTTTAAGATTGTCGTCAATACATGAAATCACAATGCAGAGGTGCAAACAGATGATATCATTTGCGACGAAATCGATAAAAGAGATGCACGAACGAAAATTCGGAATGACGACAGCCAATTTATCGATTCAGAGGAAATAAAATTTGTATTGAGTAAAATAAAAGAAGCATTTTACAAATGTCCATTTATTCCTTACTATACGTGATTCCAAGCCGAAATATTGGACACTTTCGCAACTTTGTCGCCATATTTTTGTCCTTAACATGCAAAGGGAAAAATCAAAGGTAGTTGACTCAGCTGATCGGTACAATGAACTTCTGAGAACAACTAATACATGAAAGCCCAACTATGGCATACGATCACGAATTCTGAATCACGGTCAGCTGACTCGAAATACATTCAATAAAAAATGTGATATATTTTATTGACGAAAGCCAGATTTAGATCACAAAATTACACGATTGTAGTAAAATCACGTCAAATCGCGAAATTTATGCAGCAAAACAAATATTAAATAATAGTAGCTCTATGTAGATGATATCATCAATTCAGCTGATCGTAAGTTGAAGGCTGGTCATTACTAAATTATTGATGTAGGTGTACAAAATGTTGCCCATGTCATGCACCTTGCCTTTGGACCTGTCCAAAATGTCAATCTCCTATTAAAAGTGGACATAAAATAAATTCTGCAGTCACAATATTAGAAAAAGAGCGTATTATTTTACGGACTTACCTACACGACAATGCAATAAAAATGACATTTCATTAGTCTGGATACGTCAATAAATCATTACTAAACATTAAAGATAAGCTAAAAGCATAGCCATATCAAAACACGAAATGATGAATCAAGATTTATTTATTCGTTTCAATGCAAGCGACCGAGATTTGCGATAAATATGGAACTGTATAAGTACTTGATGTGACCGAAAGTGTTAATTTGTTGGTTAAAAACTTGCAAATATGCATTCGCCCACCCAAAAGTGGCAGGATTGTGTAAAGTTTACACAGGTGCAAGAATGATCTCCATCGCGTCATGTGCAATTATTTGCTCTCAACTTTTTTGGATCTGGCGCTTGATTAAAGTTAGAGAGAAAACTTTTAAAATTTGTGGAATTTGATTACCTTGATTAGATTTTTTCACGTTTCTGAGACGGCACCTCCTTTTGAAGGAGGGACATATTTTCCGAATGACAGTAAGCTTTTTAATACCTATTGCAACAAGTAACAATGAAGTATTTAGCATACATTTTGTGGGAAATTTGAATAATCCGAATAAAATATACTTGTGTGATTCATCATTCTGTAGTGTTTAGGCAACCTTAAACATATTTAGTGCGAAGAAGACGACAAGGACTGATTAGACAACTTAACATTTTTAAGACTAAATCCTGCTGAATTCACGAAGGATCGTCGAGATAACGTTGCAATGATTAATTAGTGGAATAGCAACAAAATCAACGATGCTAAAAATAATCCCACTTCGGGTGCTGATACGCAGTTTCATGCACATAGCAATGGTGCGATAAGGGGCCTTATCAAAAGTCAAGCAATTTGTTCCCGATGTTAGTGGGACAATTTTTATTTGTTAGGAGTTGCATACACGTGCGTTTTGTCGCACGGTTTTTCCTCTTCGCCTTTTCTTGGTTTATGAAACGAAAGCACATAGACTTTAAATTAAAACATGGCCTACAGAAATCCAGATTTGTGCAATATGGTTAAGAGCTAAATCAAACAAAGTTCGATATATTTTCTCTGTGGAACAAAATGGACGTCAGACAGATCTAGTGTGAAAAGAAAAATTAAAATGAATTCTCAGGATATTATTCTAGGTATAAAAGTTTGGGGAAATTCGCCATAAGAGACCTATATTGAGGAAAACTGGGAAATTCTTTTGGTATTTATTTATTCCCTAGACATCAAAAAGGTTTTGTCCCTTTGCGGTGGATGGTGCTGACGCATAAACACCTCTTACTTGAGAACAGGAATTAGTAACTCAGTAGGGAATGTAAAGAAAATCCTGTATGTAAAACATATGATTTAGAAGATTATCATGTGCATTTTATCTATGGGAAGATTTTAAGTCTACTTTGCGTCAAAGAGACGGACCGTCGCGTCGTAAGGCACATGTATGAGCATATAAAGCAGCTTATGAAGAATTTATCGCCCGCGCAGGTTGCAAAAGCTATCACTATAGTGCATTTTATTACTGTTCTGAGCCTGTTATCCAACATTGTGATAATTTCGGGAATTATATCGCACTTTTAAAGCGTAAACAAAGTTACTAGAGGTCGGTCATTTTTAGTTATCTTTTGTGCAATAAGTGCAAATTGATAAAAAATTTACAATTTTTTACCTAATTAATGGAATGTGTCTAAAGTGATACTTCAAATCACCTTGAATAAAAACATAGATAGCGGAAAACAATATGAAGGAAAAGATTTATTAATAACCTGCCTCAAGTCACTATATTCTTGAATAACTAAGAGACGCTATAGAAACGCGAAACATTAGCATCATTGTGAAAGCAACGTTGGCTAGAATAGAAACATCATAAACGAAAATAAAGGTTAACATAATAACACTAAAGCCTCAACTCATGCGACTACAGACAAGTAAATAACAGTTCTAGTAAGTATGCTCTAAGAGCCATTGAGAAATTACTAATACAACACTTGAAAATTTCTTAAGCAGGCAAGCCCGGGACGGAAAATTAACTGCCTATAATTGACTCCAATGGCCTCTGACCCTGGATTCCTGTGATTGGTATAATAGGCCCTTAATTACCATGCTAATGGCGGGATATCGTTGCTACATCCGTCTGGCCAACTGCTAATTTGAATTCAAGACTCCAAAAGTAATCATGAATAGAGGACAGAACCAGCCTAAAATAAATTTTTTTTTGTTCAACATTATAATTTCCTACATAAATAATAAGTTAAAGTTTAGATGTCTGGCTGTTTGTTACTCAATCACGCAAAAACGATTGAACGGATCTGGATGAAATCTGGCAAACAATAATAGTTTATGACCTGGATTAACACATTGAATACTTTTATCCCGGTCGTGCAATCCCTTGGGAAAATTTCCGACTTCCACGCGGGCGAAGCCGCCAGCAAAAAAAAGCTAGAAATCAAGAAGTGGTACACTACAAAAGATTATGTGCATCTGTGTAGAACAAAGCACAGAACCATTATTCCTCTCCTCCCGTGGCCCGTGGGAGTAAAAGGCGATCAAACGTTTATGGCATGATGAATGGGCACTACCTCCGTATACTCCATAAACAACGTACTGCGATCACTACTATTAGCCAATATAGACATAACATCATGCCTGTAATCCCGAAGGGTTAGGCAGACGTGTACCTATAGTAAACCCACATTTCACCAGTTATGTTTAAGTCTCATGTAATAGGGGGCGAGTCTACTGCCATTAACCGGTACAACTACAGACTTCGGGTTGCTATATAAAACATTGCACAACGTGGAAATCCAGCCTTGGAATCACTAGACTAATGAGGAAGTCACCCAGACCATTAGTCAAGCGTAATAAATTTCCAACTTTGTATCTTCTTTTAAACAATTATCAAGATAATCTATGTTCACCAGCAGAATGGCGCGGTGGCTCGAAAACTAGCTTATTACATTTTGCACCACTCTACACATACTGCAAAACTAAAAACATTTTACGCTTAGTAACTCCTCATTAAATAACCTGCCTTAAAAGGTAAGCAATTTCAACCAAATCAAAACTGAGCTATCCAATGATACACTATCATACGATTATATTCCAAGCGTGACTGCGCTGGCACTGATTAAAAGCGCTCAAATGACCCAAACGAAGCCTCCGACACGGCTGAGAGTTCACGCTATTCGCAACAGTAGGCAAAAATAAACGTGCCGACATAATCCGTTCCGGATGAGAAGTCATCAGGAACTAGCCTTATTTATAGATAAGGGCATCGTCCTTTATCATAGCTCTTGGTGCTTCATGCTTCAGCGGTGGAACGGAAAAATCTGTGCAGACTTGTTCAAGCGAAAACTGGTATGGTGGCTTAAGGGGCGTAAATGCGTTATTAGTAGAGTTTTCCAAGATAAATTGTGTTTGTATTAGAATGTATTAATTGAATAATTCTACATTTTAAAGGCTCCACGCTCCCACAAACAGGCGTGTCAGTGGAAAAACAGTTTTCATGAAAATTGTTCAAATCAAAACAAATCAAATAAAAATCATCAAATGAAAATTGTTCAACTGGAGTCCCATCACGCCGCCCTGCGGGAGCCTTAAAACAGCAATGGTTAATGGAGCAATAAGCAAACCAAATATGTGTGCGGTGTATTGCAATTTACCCATTAAAACAAACAAATCCCCTTGCATAAGTTACATTTGGGAGATTCATAAAACAAATTATCATAATCCAAATCAGACGAACAAAAACTACTACAGAACCGAAAAAATCGGCGTGTTTTTCCCCAATTAAAAGAACTTTCCCAGTTGTTAATCTCAGCGATGGCCGAGCAAGAATTGCGTAATGGTCTTGCCCGAGTGGTTTTAATGCCCTAACTAATGCATGGTAATGAACTATCATGCGCCTGAGTGTGAACGCCCTGCACCTCTCATTGCTCTGGCACGCGATAGGATTAGGGCTGCTCACTTTAGCTTCTTCATATCACTTGTATACTATTATTAAACACCCTATCTCTTCGCTTAAGTGGTTTGAAAGGCATTCAATTTAATACAAGGGATTTTATTAAATGGGTAAGTAGCATCATCCTACTAATCCTACAAACATTATAAATGTGACTCAATCACGCAAAAACGACAGAACGAATTTGTATGAAATTTGGCACATGTAGTTTATAACCTGGATTAACACATATGATACCTCTTATCCCGGTAGTATGTCTTGCGGGTTAATTTCTGTCTCCACATGGGCGAAGCCAAAGCAAAAACTAGTGATTTTATAAATATCTACCGCTTTATGCATGACTGGTTGTCGTATTGTGCCGGAAAAGCTAACGCCCTGCAAAGCTAACCGCCCATAGATGTTAAAATATATTCGAGTAACATGACGAGCATGATCTAAGTAAAATATTAAATAATAAATGCGTGGGCATTTAAGCTAGACGCATAAATCTATGTAAATTTTGAGTTTAAAGACCGCTATAGTGCACGAAGTGACTCATCAATGTCTGGTACCGCACATCCTAGTTCCTTCAATATATCTAAAGAAAAATGGCGAAGCAACACATCTTTTAGTTAGCCAGACCAAATAGGGATTTTTACAGATAAGGCAGTGAAAAGCCGTAGTAACAAAGAAAAAACAAAGATAGCAGACGACATACCACGACGGGCTTATGGTGAGTCAATGAATTGGCCATAAGCAAGTCACTTTGCTTTGTGTATTTGATTTCATCACCACTGCTCTCAAAAAGGAAAACCTCGTGAGGAAACTACTGTCTAAAGACCAGAAATTTCAAACTTGTGACATCCATCAACCCAGACTGGGCCGCGTGGTGGATTATGGTCCACTTCCTCTCCTCAGAAGGTCTGTATCCTAGCAAGGGGAACATTATAGGTTGACGGTGCAAAATTCTTTAGTGTTAGTAGTGAAAGGTTGAACACCTTCAGTTCAAGTCCTAAGGGACAGCCCTAACCAAGACCAGTCCTCACACGTAAACTTCACGCTCGATATACCAAACCCTAGACTCATTTATTCCATAATCATATCATATAGCACGTTGATATTAAACATGGAAAAGCAAAAAGTTTTAATTGGGACGAAATATGAAAACGACGTTAAGTGCAAAACACATATTTAAGTAGCTTTGCTTTCTGCCTTTAAGTTGGAATAAGTGATCTTGATTTAATTTACTTTGCTTTTAAACCCAGTCCACTTACTTTTGAACTGAAGTTTGCTAAAATTATATTGAATGATGCCCGCGGTATCGACCTCGTGAAATTTCTTGTTAACATAAAATATATTGCATCACCCGCCCGCGATATTATTTCGTTTTCTCAAAGCGTTCTTTCTGACTTGTTTTTCTTTTTACTAGGTTCTTTAGGATCGTACCGTGATGTTAAATTATAAGCTTCCTCAAAAATTTGACTATCCACGACTGGTCCAGAGCTCCAGAGACTACATACAAACTTCCAAACAATGTAAGAACCTCTCTATAATATAGATGCGGTAGATGATCCTTCCGTTACTTTGGATCTAAAAAAAATATATTTGATACCCGTACCTATCAGAACTGCTGATCAAATATACTTACTCCTTTTTTGTTTCCAATAATCTAAAAACCCAGGGGAAACCCATTACAAAAAGCAAGATAAAAATCAAAAACAATACACTCACGTGCATTGCGGTCGTAAGTTCCGTATCCCGTAACTAGCACGTGCCAGGATGCGCTTGAGTGACCAAACTCGTCCTTAAGAAGGACAAGGTGAAACGAATTCCACACTCGTATCGGTTTTACACGGCCATTAACACGTGTCGAACACCGAGGGGTCCGGACACGTGCTTTTTATAAAGGGAAGGACTCTTTATGTCATTAAAAAAAGAAGAGATTACTCCAAATTACACGCTAATTAATGAGTTTTTTACCCTGTATTTACATTTTGTCTAGGCAAGTCAAACAATGACATGTAAACTTTCTCTTATTCATACATTTACAATAGGGTCCAGGCAACCAAGCGCGAAGCATTCTGAATTATAAATAAACCACCATTGTTCATGGTGCCATGATTTAGTCGCATTTTTAATTTTGCTAGGAAACAAAAAAGAGTTTTAATTACGTGAGAAGTAACGAAGGGCCGTTAACCTTGGTAGCTAATTAGCTCCGTGTAAAGCTGATAATTAGCTGGTACAGTAGCCGGTGAGGTTTTAGATAAGTAATAAAAAGTTTATTGTAACAGAATAGACACCGACGAAGATGATTAAACTTTCTTGTCTCGAGGTTTTGAGTGTTTTGTATACGGCCTACCTATGCAAATGCCTTGCAGATCTGTTAGCGTCTTGTGTCGAGTCGTTGAGCTCCCTAATATAGGGTTGAGCTACACGATGACTGATGCTTGCATGCCGTCTATTCGGACAGGTCAGCTCTGCAATGGCCCTGTCTTCAAATGGCCCTTCCTGGCCTGCGTTAGACTCACATAACATTTTAATAATTGGACTTCCAGGACCTCTAAGTTTGTTTCGGCATTTCTTCTCACGTGAGAGTCAGCTAGAAAATGCAGGCGCTATCTGGTTTCAAAACATTGACCAACAAAATATTCACGTGTAAAAGTGTCTTACTAAAATTAATTAAAAGTCAACGTAACAAAATTATTTGGACGCAGTTGATGGCAATTTGCTGTACGCGGCGGGTTTCCATGATCGCACTTAATTTTCGGCAGTTTCAGACAACACGGATACGGCTTAATGGATTCAAAGTGATCAAAGTCTAGACTAGAATCGTATAACTCTAGTGGTATCTCTTTCGTTTATTACCGTATTCATTAAGTGCGAGTTAGACAGCGAAGATTTTATCGCAGCTATAGGTATTCTAGCAGTGCAGGCTTAATTGAATTGCAAAAAAGCCGGCAGATTACCGACGCAGTATACAATTGAAATAAGCAGGCTGTAAAAGTCATCTCTTGTAGGGTTCCAATTGAATTTCTTGCTCTAGATTCGATCAATTCCAGTACAGAAGATACAGATGGCACCGTTAGGCCCAGTTTCAATTACTGCTGGTCAACAGAAAATAAGAAAATAAAGCGTCGGTGTCAGCCCAGCCGACAACCTATCATTACGGTTGGATATGAAATTTTGACCGAATCATTGTCATTACGGCGTATTAGGCGGTAGCTAGCAAAAAGACAATAAGTTTAGAGTATTGGCTTTTGATTGGTACAGCACTTAATAGCTGTTTTTTTGTGCTACCGAACATTTATTATTAGTTACACTTAGACTGTAAGCAAAGATATATTAAGCCTTGAAAGAGAAAAACTTCAGATACTGCTTCCGACTTTATGGGTATTTATAATAGCCTATTGCTGCTGAGATCAGAAAGAAAATACTTTATCCATTACCGGCAGTATCAATTAATGGTTCTGATTAGAAATGGTGGATTACAGTGACTAAGATGGTAAAAACTCTTTCAAGTTGTAGCACCAAGTATCTTCCACAGTGGCTTACGTTCCAAACGGATTTAATTACCGAAGACGATTACAATCACCAGCTATCCTTATACCATTAATACGGAAGAAAATTGTCAAACGACTATCATATATATTGTCATGGAGGCACTTGTAATCTGCTGACTAAATTGCAGGGTAGAATTTCCATCGAGTAATAAGTAAAACCCTTTTCCGCGCGTCGCTAAATTAAATTATAATTTTGTGCTATTATCTTTTGAGTGGCACTGCGCCTAGTCTGAACTCGAATGACCTGCTTAACAACAGAAAAATTGCATAAATTGCAATGTTCCCTATAATTTTTCAAATTACGGCTCTGATTGAAGCTAGAAGCGCCTAAAACAGCATCAAACGCTGCAACATCTTGCTATGAAGCTGCAAAGCATCAATTTTATTGCCAACTTTGGGTAACATTTGGGCCAACTTTGCGTATCGTGTAACCACAAAAACATATCATAATTTTATTATCTCATAACTCGCCACAAAATGAGTTCCTTGTTTTAAAAAATACGGGAAAAAAGTACAATTGAAATAAATTGCGGACTATATGATGTCACTTAGTAATAATTTATAACAAAATTGCAGTACCTAATATTCGCTTGATATAGCCGGCTGCCATGCGGTCGTAACGTAACATTATACGTCAGTCGGTGTAGTGTTCCTACCACCCACACCTTTACCTCAGTCTGTGAGCCATATGGGGATTTAATATTCCTAATCTAAATCATCATGAAGAATCTAGTAATTAAAGGCGACTCAAGCATGGTTCTAACTGTTGCCTACACCTATCTGGACGGAAAAGAAAAGTCAAGCTATTTACTATCCAATTTAGGGCCATTTTTTCTGCCTCGTTGCTTGATCCAGTGAGAAACAGCCCGGAGTCTGGCTTTGTGTCCGGTTGATGGCAATAGGCTCGCCCCCATTACATGAAACTTAAAAATAACTGCCGGATTGGCTGTACACCTCTGTCCAACTCTTCGGGGAAACAATGTGTTTTTTTTTTGTGAATAGTGGACAGGCTTTAATGCTTACTAGGCGCAGCCAAAATCCTCACAAATTTTTGGGTCTCACACAAAAAAATCAAGTGCAATGAAAACCCCATGCGCGTGCGCAGCATTTCGGCAATGCTACATTTTCACCACCATTTTACATTTCCTAACACATTGACACTATCCTAATTTTTTTTTTCTAATTTATGGTTTATGGGTCTACTCTTGCCGTTGATCACGCGTGATGAAAAGCAATGGATGAAGTCAATGATGGAACGGCCGTGGACTTCTTCCTTTCCGGAAATCATGGAAATTAATGTAAAGCTCGCTTCGTTACCTTAAATTCTCGTAAAATTGGCCTTGAGAAGCCTCTGGAAGTTTGTTCACATCACAGATCCCTGAAGCGTGACCAAATTGAGCTACGAGCAATTTTTTTGCCTAGACCAAAGTAATAGGCATTGTTATTACTAAGATGTAAGAAGACAAGCATGGTAAATCAAAATTATTACGTTATTTAAAAAGTAATGTTTGCCACCAGTACTGGGAATAGGTTTTAATCAATACTTAATCGAATTTACTGTTTGTTCGATTGGTTACGATATATTGACGATTTTATTAGGTACTAGCTATCTGTCTGCGACTACGTCCGTGTGAAATTTCTTGCTAAGCCATAAAATGTCGTGTGTAAATTAGCATCGCATCGCCCGCGGCATAACTTTGTTATCTCATAGCGGCCTTTCTGGCTTTTCTTCTTCTCTTTACTCAGCTTTGTAGGGTCGTAGCGCGTTAAATAGCCAAGAACCTTCCAGACGAATTGGGCAATCAAAAAGAAATAGATTTTTTCTAATAGTAGGTACAGAGATTACCCCTTAGGCTCTACATACAAACTTCCAAATACCTCTTCATAATATTAGTATAAAGTTAGAATGTTTTGGTTCCTAATTATGGCTTTAGGAGTCTTAGATAAAATCAATTTTTTGAAGCAAAGGTATTAAGTAAAATTTAATAAAGACTAGCTCTTTATCAGCGACTTCGCCCGTCTTATATCCCTTATCTTCTGGAAATTTAAAGGGTGTCGAGGGCCGGGCGTTGATGAGTCAGTCAGGAGGTGAGTCAGGACATTTATTTTTATGGTAATCTTATTGATTACCTCATAGGGCTAAACTGGCTCATTTATTAGCCACTGAAAGTGAAAACCTTTCTCTTGATCGGAACCGCGGTCGCAGCATTCCCGTATCGTAAGTTCGTAACTAATATTCTAAATGCGAAAGTAAGTTTGTTTATTTGTCACACTAAAACGGCTGAAGGGATGTGTATGAAATTTAGCACATGGGAAAACCATGACCTGGATAAGGATATAGAATACTTTTATCCCAATATTCCAATGGGATCGAGACTTCGACGGGTGAAACCGCAGAGTTCAGCTAATTCCTGATAATAAGTATGTGATTCATCTCACGATTCTCGTAGAGGTTTACTGCGGCAAACTTTACTCGACCGGAGACGGTGGAAACTTACGTCAATTGTTTAATAATTTATGTAAATCATGACAATACCTACCTACATAGGTCAACAGTGGGGAAATCAAACACGTATGTCAAAAACATAGAAATATTGCGACAACGATGACTGTTGCAATAAGGTCAATGACCTAGCAATACATAGTGCTATTTTATCTACTTTAAGCCCATTTGAGGGGTACAATAGGCACACTTCCGGCGACTATTATGCTTCAAAGCGACGCTATCCAAGTTTCTGATCAAGACATCCAACGGACTGCAGTCTTTTGCCATTCGACAGGGAACAATTACTGAGAACGGCCATAGCTAAGGCCCCCATAATGTTAATAAACAGACGCTATATATAAATAGACGGCTATTACCTAAGCTCTCTGGTAATAAAACGTACTAGGGATCAACATTTTTAAGTTATGGTTGGAACAAAGTGGCTGGACAAAAGTTTGGTAACCCAGGTACCCACGTGAGATAGTCAGTAGCACCAAGGCGTTGCTGGCCTTCCTCGAGGAGCTGGGGTGGATCGAATAACCGATTTTCCACCTGTTCGCAAAATACGCGCTCAGGCATGGAGTTGCAGACACCAGACCGTTCTACATATTAACTATCCTGGGTATAAAAATAGTAAAGGATAATCACAGGTTACATTTTGTATACTCCATGATGGGTTTCCCTAGAATTTAAAACAATTATTGGATTGTCCTTATTTTTGGGCATTTAATTGTCATTTGTTCTATCTATCCTTAGTTAATGCTTTATTTAGAATGTAACCATATTCCACATTTCTAGGTATTTTATTTAGTCCCTATATTGACTGGCCTGTTAGTCTAGTGGTTAGTGACCCTGACTGCTAAGACTGAGGTTGTGGGTTTGATTCCCACCCAGAACAAATGTTTGTGTGATGAGCAATCATTTGTTCCGTGTCTGGGTGTAATTTATCTATGATATGTATGTATGTAGAAATATATAAGTATGTTTATCAGTTGTCTGGTTACCATAGTACAGGCTCTGCCTAGTTTGGGATCAGATAACGGTGTGTTGGTTGTCCTAAGATATTATTATTATTATTTTATATATGTTAACATAATCTCGGGATTCTGGGATCCCGGTCTTTTGGAAGGCGTACGAGGGGCCGAAGCCAACTCGCAGAGGCCCCTTAGACAATTTAGATGGAGTGAGGCACCAACCGACGATTATCCCTGTATACACTGTGCAAGTGCATCCAAGGACAACCTCCGTTTGGTGTTGGACTATTGCAGGATATGGAAACTAAGATGTTGGTCTATGTATATGGATGGCTAAAATGGACTGGTTACCAAGAACTATGGAAGGCCTATGGCCCCTGCCGCATCAATGTTTTCTAAATACACGGATTAAATGGCAGGGGGTGACTTGCACACTCAATAATGGGCCCCCGGAAACCGCCGCTGGCACATAGTGACGCAGCGACAAGGGGGCAACACTTCCTGAGGTGCTTGAGAAGTGGAGAGGTATTCCACGGCTTTCAGAACTATCCCAGAGCCCGGAAGATGGTCAAGTCCCTACGAGCACTTACTGGAATACTTCCTTTCCCCGAGGACGTTTGCTCTTGCGAATCTCCACTCAAGCCAGCCAATAAAGGCAAGAATGAGGTGGGAGCTCTGAACCTCTTGAGTGTTCACTCCAGCCGGCCAATAAAGGCAAGCCAGAGATGAGGAACAAGAATTCTCCCGGGAGATAGGGTCCGTGGGGTCGCTACTGCCCAACAGCACGCCACATGCTGCCCTGCGGGTTTATTATTATTATTATTGTGTGGGCCATTAACTAACTAGGCAAGGGAGGGAAACAATGCAGCATTAGTATTTGTTTTCAATTTTGTTAGTGCTAATTATTACCTCATTACATTATGGACTAATCATTTCTTTTTTAAATATGTCAACCTTTAGGAGTTCTATGACACATCACAAAATAAATGCTCCCACGGAGAGGCACAACACATCAGTGCCTTGTGATTTCAGTATAATTCTCAATAGCAGCCCAGAGTCTGGATGTGTGCCCGGTTGATGTCAATATGCTTGCCCTCTATTTTATGGGACAATCATATCTGGCGAGATGTGGGTGAACTACAAACATTTTATGCAAAATAAAAAAAAAACAAGAACCTAATATATTTGTACACCAATTTCGTTGGGTGGGCAGGTAGTGCGATATAAAATATTTACATAATGTAAACTTTATTGTAATACCTGTGTTCACAAATAAAGATTGATTGATTGATTTATTCAAAATGGTAATACTAGAAGTTTTCATAGAAATTGTCTTACTAGAGTCGCATTGTGTGCGGGAGCAAAATAAAGGATTAACCCTTTATCGGGCACAAGGAACTATTTTCCTACCCCGTCAATCAAACTAAATACAGGAATATTTTTTAAATAACAACTCTCCAGACTTTATTTTTTACCAAAATCTAAACTTTTATCCAAGTTTAGATTTTGGTACTGATTTAGATTTGGGTAAAAGACAGAGTCTGGGGAGTTATCATTTTAAAAATATTCGTGTATTAGTATAGCTAGATTGACTGGTGGGAAAATAGTTCCGTGTGCCTGATAAAGGGTTAAACTAATCTTCAGAAATACAATCATTTTCAACAATAGAGGTGATTAACAGTGATTATTTCAAAGTAGTTAAGACAAAACCCTCTTATCAGCTGTTAGTCTTATCATAGCATCTAATATTTTTAAATGATAATGGCATACATCCATTTGCTTGGTTTTCAATTTAGTTACTAATGATTTATTATTTTTCAATTTCGTTAATTTTAAATTGTAAGCCACAATTATTTGAACATGAATCATTTTTAACCCTTAATCAGGCACAGGGAACCATTTTCCCACCCGGTCAATATAGCTGAATACATGAATATTTTGAAAATGACAACTCCCCAGACTCTATTTTTTACCCAAATCTAAACATGGAAAATTACTGAGTTAAGTTAGGCTTTTTTACAAGAGGTCAGCAAAAGAAAAATTGAAATACAGTAATTAAATATTCACAAAGGTATTAATAGGTTCACGCATACAAGTCTCAAAATAAAACTTGATATAAAATGTACTGTGTATTAATTTCAGTTAAGAATAAATATTGTAGTTGCATATTATTCTTTACATAGGATCCAACAAAGTAATTTTGCGCGTCTATGTGCTTAGATCTTATAAACTCCTCCTCCTCAATAGATTTTAATGCGGTTTTCATCAATAGGCAGAGTGATTCCAGAGGAAAGTTAAATGTATAATAGACAGGCAATGTCACTGGCAAAACCTAGTTTAAAATAAAAACATTAATTATTTGATCAATCGTCCATGATGGTACTTTGGCCCATCATGGACGACTGATCAAATAATTAATTTGGTAGCTAAAGTAGTTCACTACAATAAATAACTGATAAACAATGCATTATTATAATTTATTACTATTGACATGTTTAAAATAAAAGATAAGGCATTGAACTATTGATGAATTGTAATAAATATTATTGATGAACATCCAATGATTTCCCAATATTAGGAAACTACTTATATGAAGCGCTCAAGATAATAAAATACAGAAATGAAACCTCTCATATTTACTAAACATCTTATCAGTGTTGTGTCCTAAATGAGTATCACTTCTTGTGTAATTATATTTTGAAATAAGAACCCATACAATAAATTGTAACCTTAACCTTAGACATGTTCTAATTATGAATTTACGCTGGCCTGAATTATTGTAGAAATTATAAATAAGCTAGTAATGCATTGTTTAGCATCAAAATTACCTTGGAATGCTGTCTGCCAGTTGTTACCAGCCCGACACGGTGTAAATCTGTCTCCATTTGTGTGTTCTGCTGGAAATCTGATGCATTGTTTCTTGCTCAAGGGGCTGCACTGCTGCAGCAGCCTCGTCTCATAGTGTTTACTGAACATTTTCACGTTATCAGTCCTCACTCCAAGTCCCACACACTAACTGACCAAAATTCAAATAGTCTAAATCACAAAAACTTGAGGGTATATGGAAGAATGTAGACTAGAATATTTTATAAAACAGGTGTGTCCTCAACCGAGCATCGTCCGTCGAAGATACTTCCCGACCACACTGTTTACCTCAGTGTCCGGAGTCAAAACAAACAAACAACACCGGACGCAGGAGCGCTCTCATTGACTGCTGTGAACCATTTGACTGCATTCGACATGCTCCATAGCGCAACTGAACACATCGTTCACGGTACTAAAAGATAACGCACATAACGAAATTGTCTCACAAAACTTTGTAAACTGTTATTGTATAGTTCCACAGGCACAATTTAAGGATTCCAGTCGATATTTTACATTATAAATTGGTACAATTCTGTAAAAAAAACGATAAAATATTTCTTTCGCGGACTATGTCACAGCATAAATAAAAATAGTATTGCTAGACTACAAAAAACAAAAACCTTTGAATGCAACGGTTCTTTTGAAATATGTCATTACAATCTGAGGTAAAACAGTGGCGCTAGTTGTTTACTTATAAAATGTGTTTTCTAGGTTTTTTATCAACAAAATATTCAAAATTATCTTTTATCAAACAAGACAAGTAAATTCAATTTAACTGTCCCACTTTTTAGAGTTTTTAAGCCAAGTGCAAATCGACACCGTACAACATCACAAACGCTTACTGCAAGCTTGTTTTGATATAACACAAAAAATACATACTTTTGAAATAAGTATAGCTTGGCAAAAAAGAGTCTGTCGTGGTAACCATTGGAACTAAAATATTTTTTTGGTGGCAGCACTGCTTTGTTTATCATCAACAAGTAGCTAATCTGTCATTGTGTTATGTTCTCAGTTGTATTTTACTTATTTCTAATTAACTATCAATTATTAATGCTTTTGAACATATAAAAAATGAATAAAACAATAAGGAGTAGTGGTGTGAGCTGTGATATACTAAGTTTTCGTAAGAAATTTGGCGGAATCTGAAGCGGAACAAATTTTGTCTCCGATTGACAATGTTTACGAAAGAACTGCCGACACGACAGGTATTTATCGAAGAAATTTATCTTTTATTCAATGCCAGTCATTGTTTTTCCTTTCTAATACTAAGTTTTATCGGTATTATAAGTTTCAAGCCATTTTATTGTTTTATTTACTAATAGATTATTGAGGTTATGTTTTCTGGTTTGACAAATCGCGTGTACGTTAACTCTTGATGTTTGATACTTGAAATCGAAAAATGTACCTACATGGAATTAATATGATTGTCTTTATATTTTTTTTCAAGGTAAATCTCACAGTACAATTAGAGAAATTGTTAATGAAGGTGAAACAAAAAGGATTTTTCCTACACCTGGAGGTACACCAAAATAGTTGGCGGAAGAAAGAATTAGACGATTTTGATCTGTGTGCAATTAGACAAAAAGTTCAACACTATAACGAAACAGGCAAGTTTTTTTTTTTTTTTTGTTAATGCTATTATCGCATACCACAGTAAAAAAAGTATAATTTATATATTTTTTTTCAGGTCCCTATTCTACGTAATATATTACCTATAGTTTGAGGAGACGGGTTGTAATGGGAGCCGTAAACGTGTAAGAAAGATTCTTACACTATTTAGATTTCATAAATAAGAAATGTAAAACTGACACATCAGTGTTAATGGAAAAAATCTATCATAGCACCGAAAAGGAATACAAGAATTATGTTATGTCACGTTTTTCTTTTTAAATAAAATCTAAATTTTAGCGTGTTATTTCATTTTTATTGTCATGTGAATGGTGATAATGTTATGTACCCCACATAGACATACCTGACGCCTTCATTAGTCGCCTGTTCAAGTTTATTCGATACTAGCTACTGCCCGCGACTTCGTCCGCGTTAAATTTCTTGTTCCCCCGACCCTTCCCGTCGCGTCGAATCGCCTATCCATGCGATTTTCCCCGTTTTTGCAACATTTTTCATTACTGCTCCGCTCCACTTAGTTGTAGTGTGATGTTATATAGCCGATAGCCTTCCTCGATAAATAGGCTACCCAACACAAAAAGATTTTTTCATTTCGGACCAGTAGTTCCTGAGATTAACGCGTTCAATCAAACAAACAAACAAACTCTTCAGCTTTATAATATTAGTATAGATTGCCCGTACCTTTCGAATGCGACATGTTATAGGTGCTCTCTGACTTCCGATTAGTTTCCGACAGTAAGCAGCTGTAAGTCGCCTTCTTGTCGACTATAAGCTGTCAGCATTAACAGGATTCGTTCAGTATCATTCATGTCAAATTTGATACAGGCATACCAACCATCGAATGGTTGTGAATACCCTAGATGGTGGCCGCAAATGCGATTGCTGAACATTATGTCTTGTGTATCGGGTTCAATCGGTAATCCCTGAGTGTAATTTAATTAATTTTTAAACTGAATAAGTTTGCATTATTTTATTATGATGGCACGGTTATTCCAGCGAAATAATGCGCAATCTACTAAATACAATGAAAGTAAAGACTGTGTGCCTATCAAGTCTTGAAATCTTGACTGATGAGAATTTCCGGGATCTCGTGTTTGTGGATTAAAAGAACAAGTATCTTATCACTTTTAGTCCTAGTATACAGGGTGGCCATACCTGCTAAGCAGGCGCCCTCATTTTTTCCAGACTCTTTTTTGCCAAGCTGTACAATGCTAGCAAGCCCACAAGAAGCCAAGCTAAACAGTGGATCCACGCGTTTAAATTTGTACTTGTTTGTCAAGGTTTGGCAAGCGCGTGGAACCGGCATAATATGCATCACATACTTGGCCGTTCACTTCGTTACGTTACTACAGTCGCCCTACGGTGAGATTCTTTTAACCACCTCGACTTAACACATCGACCGCCTTTGGTGCTCCG
This sequence comes from Aporophyla lueneburgensis, assembly GCA_932294355.1. NCBI lineage: Eukaryota > Metazoa > Arthropoda > Insecta > Lepidoptera > Noctuidae > Aporophyla > Aporophyla lueneburgensis. Next base: position 6,046,904 of record OW028737.1, read on the forward strand.
ATTAGCCCGTCTCCAATCCAGGGTGAGCAGCATCACCGAACGCAGTCGATGCGTAAAAATAAAACAAAAAAACATTAATATGGAGAGAAGAAGTCATTTGAGTCGAAAAGAAATGATCATAGCTGTGAGAGATATAAGTTGACTTCCGTTAATTTCCTTACCTGAAGGCCACTACGTGTACGTACCATCTATTGAGCCCTGCAATCGCAGAGCCTGGTCGGTAAATAAATATCGTTCGCGTTGCCACTACGTGCGGCGCTTCATACATTTTTGTAGTCTAAAGTTTCTAGTAGACCGCCACGGGGGACTGTAGTACCCAGAACTGACTTAACTAACATCTACCCACAATATTATAAAAAAAAACTCATTTATTTCAGCTTTTTAACTGTATATTTTATTTTGTTACACAATTGTGATTTTAATTTACGAACTACGGATGTGTATGTGATCGGATTCGAATGTGGTCAAATAATATTTGCGGTTGGCCGGAAAATTGCGGAAAATGAGGCTATCAAGTGGGCATGTACATACGCATACATTATCCTGGCCGATAGAGGGTTGATCACTATGATGGTGTTTAGGACTCTGTCTTTGATTTTGTGTTTAGACACCTGTCCAAGGAACTTATACCCGACCCGCATCTGTCCAATTTATTACTATACTCTATGCATCTGTCTATGATTTCACATAATGTGTAAGTGTACAGCTTGGCAAAAACGAGTCTGGAAAAAATGAGGGTGCCTCTTTTGCAGGTATGGCCACCCTGTATGCTAAGATGAAAAGTGTTAAGATACTTGTTGTTTTATTTAACTCTTTCAGTCTTGGTGGTGTATCAATAACCACCTCTTTCCGATTTTTTAAATTAAAATCTGTGCCATGGACCTACAATCGGTTGAATCATCATAAAAGCTTGAATCATACATAACAAGAAGAGACCGATTGGTGGTTTATTGAGTTTATGACAGTTTTAGTTTCAAAATATTCTTAATAGCTTCGGCCCGCGACTTCGTCCGCGTCAAATTTTTGCTCCCCTGACCCTTCCCGTCGCATCGATTTGCCTGCTAGTTTTCGTCCATTTTTCGTCATAACTACCATATAATATACAAACGCTACACGAGTAAAAAACTATTAGGTACATCTCACTGATAATGCTCTTCGCTCCCGGTATTCATTGATCCGATCTAGATTGTTCCTCAAATCCTCCGCTACAACACGCATATGACACCACCATTTAAAGTGACAGTAGGGTATCTCTCTGCGCCTTTATTGGCCACCTTAACGACAAGCAACTGACTTTTGTCCGTGTTATCTAAAACCATGCTCCTCAGCGTAACGCTCACAAACTTTATTAAATTTTCTGAGACCTGCCATTGACGGGCTCAGCAGCGCCATGTCATTAGCGTAGCTAATGTTATTAAATGCTAGCCCATCTATGTAGCAGCCAGCATGCAAACTGCTGAGCTCGAGAATAAGCACATTTATATATAAATTAAACAGCTTAATCCACCCTGTCTAACTCCACATTCCATCACGTACTCATCCGACCGTCCATTTGCCCATTTTACACATTTAATTTGATGTGTGTACCAGTTTTTAAAAACACTCATCAATTCACTGGGCACACAAAATTTAAACCATAACTTGTCACAAAACACCATGTCAAATGCCTTTGACATAGGTATCCAAGAAACAGGCAAAAACAGGAGTCTGATTTCCTGTATAATATTTTACAGTCTTTTTATACATAAAATTGCAGTTTCCGTAGATAAGCCCTCTCTGAACCCATGCTGAGCATCATGGAGCTTGACATCATTCTTTAAAAGAGAGAGAGATTGGTCTGCAGTTCGCTTTATCTGATATATCACTAGTCTTATTTTTTACATTAATAGTTTTCATCATATCCTTTGGCAGATAAGCGTGCGACACACAACAATTATAAAACAAAGCCAGTACCCTGGGCAAATGGACACCAGCGTTCTTTAAGTGTTCCACACGGAGCCCGTCGTGTCCCGGGGATTTTCCGCGCTTCATATGTACCAATACATTCTCTACTTCTTTTGCTGTATAGGTACCTTGAAGAAGGTCGCTCAAGTTCACCGTCGTCTGAGTTATGCAAAAAAGACAGTCTCGCGAGGTCTACAACTCACAAAGCCACTAGTGTACCTGATTATAAGTTATCTGATCGTTGCGAAACCCTTCCAGGGTCCTTATATCTTACGCCGGGGCTTAACTCCACTGCCGCGAGAAATCACGGTACAGCGGACAGAGCTCCGGTGGGATCTCATGGCGTCATGGAGAGTACGATTGTCGCAACCCAGCGCTGGGCACGCCACAATTACGGCGATAAGTCCCCTCTTTGAGGAGTGGCTAGAGAGGCGCCACGTCGCGGTGTCCTCACCTTCCACCTGACGCAGGGTCACGGTTGTTTCGGGAGGTTCCTGTTCAGGATAAGGCGGGAGGAAACGCCCGGGTGTCACCATTGTGTGGATCACCCGGAGGACAGGGTGGAGCATATGATAGAGGTCTGCCCGACTTGGGTGGCAGTAATGCTCGCGAAGGAGGAGGCAGAACGCGTGAGAGAGAGGCAAATTTCGCGCCCTCACGCCCCTAATCGCCGCAGGAGGAGACGCCCTGGGCATCGGGAATCGCAGGCCGATTGCCGGCCATCGTAGGCGCGGGCTTGCGGTCGGTGAGCAATGGGTAGCTCGCCATCCGATAGGGACCAGACCCGGGTTGACGGTGCGTTGTGTTCCACGTGCACCTCAAAGAGATGTCAACGGAATTGACCGGGTGCACTAGGGCTGATGCCTGCCAGGGTTGCGAAGAAGTCCGAAAGGGAGATCGTGGCCCCCGGCAACATGGTAACAAAAGGAACACGGGTGGGTTTTAGTCAGTAAGAGTCTGACACGCCCTCCTGCTTCGCCCCGAGCGGGAAAAGTTATTTGATAATTTCCCACCCAAAAAAAAGAAAAAAGTGTCCTTGTATGCTAGGCTTAAGTACTTGGTTGCAAATAAAATGATTTATGGTTTATTTATCTGAGACGGCGATGGGTCATACATTCATAATGGGAGCTTATGCATTTATAGGAAAAGGAAGAAGTGCTATTAGATTCATATATACAGACGTCAAATATAGTACTGCGATGTGGAGAGAAGGAGGGGTTAAGTAAACACCATGTCGTGTACTTGTCCATGAGTCAACTGGAGACTGACCACTCAAGACTCCCTTTATTAGTGTAATATATACCTAGTCCGTACGTGACATATAGCATAATATAACTATGGACATAGCTTATCTACCTTAACTTAAACTAAGATCTAAACGTGACGTACGTGACACACCACATCACCCTTCCTAAAGTAAAAAAAAAAAAAACTTAGTTACTTTGTTTTTTTTTTTTTTCATCTCTTTACATTTTTAAACTTACATTCTAAGTCTTACAGTATAACTTTGTCCTATTTTTATGTATTACATCTATCTTATTTTTATATTTAACTATTACATTTGGTGACTCGTCCTTTACAACTACAAATGGCCCATTATAAATACACTCCAACTTATTGCCTACTTCGTTTTTTACCAAAATCAAGTCACCTTCCTTATAAGTTATAGAATTAAGATTCTTATCATAACAATGTTTCCTTGATAACTTACTTGATACCAAATTTTCTTTTGCATCATTTTGAGCCCTTTGTAACCTGTATTTAAATTCTAAAGGATAATCATCAAAATTATACAAAGGTTCAACACTTTCACCTTGAAGACTACTTGGTAACCTACAAATTTTACCATAAACTAATTCATAAGGCGTATACTTAGTCACAGTATTAACTGTTGTGTTATAAGAAAAACACCAATATGGAATCCAAGAACTCCACGATGATGGATTATTATCTGTTTGTATCCTTAAATAAGCACCTAAAGTTTTATGAACGTTTTCCAAAGACCCTATACTTTCATGATGATATGACGTTGATAAGATTTTATTGATGCCCAAGACATTACATAGCTCTACCATTACTTTTGAAATGAACTCAGAACCCCTATCCGTAGCAATTGTTCCCGGTATCCCATATCTCAACACAACATTTTCTGCCAACGCTTTTGCTACCTCATTTGCGGATTTATTTTTTAGTGGATAAGCCTCCACAAACTTCGTAAGTTCACATTGAAGAGTTAATATGTAAACATTACCATTTTCGTCCCTATCAAGTGGCCCCACTATATCTAAATAAATCTTTTCAAAAGATGAAGATGCAGTGGTAGTAACCGTCATTGGTTCTTTAGTATGTTTGGAAAACTTTTGTTTTTTACACTTATCACATTGACCAACGTACTCCGCTACATCTTTCTCAATTGACGGCCAATAATAATATTTCTTTATATTATTCACCATCCTGCGTATTCCTGAATGACCACTCGTAGGTAAAATATGAAAATCATTTAAAACAATTCTCTTCTCATCTGCCCCTTCTATTTTCCGTACACCCTTCACTACATATATTCTAAAATCCCCACATATCGAATTACTATTTTCCTTCAAATATTTGGCCATTTTTGTAATAAAATTAACGTTATAACGATTTTTCAAAATAATAACTTCTTTTATGCCCTTTCCAATACAAAAAGTGACTATGTCTCTCGACAACTCGTCTCGCGATGATGCCGATAAAGATTCATAGTTTACGTAAATACTCGAGTTTTCTGGCACATACATTAAATTGCGCGACTTTGAAAATATTTTTTCACCATTAGTGTTACGTAACATCTTCCCCCACTCATTCAAACATATCTCAATGTCATTTCCTTGTTTTTTAAGAACTTCCACGATCCTAGGGTGATCAGTCCTAGATACCACTGGGTCCGTATCACAAACATTTGGTTCTTCCAACTGTTTGTTCTGCGCTCTTGTCATTACGGATATAGTTTTTTCACGCATGGTTTTCAAATCTTCACTTGAAATTACTATCCTAGAAAGTGCATCAGCTAATACATTTTCTTTCCCCTTAATATACTCGACCTCAAAGTCATACTCTTCTAAACATAAACGAAACTTAGTTAACCTACTTGATGGATCTGTCATGTTAAACAAGTATAATAGTGGCCGGTGATCCGTTTTTACAACGAACCTCCGTCCATACAAATACGGTCTAAAATATTTAACTGACCATACTATTGCCAATAACTCCTTCTCTATAATAGGATAATTTAACTCACTTTTCCCCAAAGACCTACTAGCGTATGCAACGGGTTTACCGTTCCCATTACACAAAACACTTCCTACCGCATAACCCGAACTATCGGTTTGCAATACAAACGTGTTGTCTTCAGAAAAATTTGGATAATCCAACACTGGTGGATTCATTAACGCTTCCTTAAGCAACAAAAATGACCTCTCACATTCATCGGTCCAACTAAACACTACATCCCTCTTACATAGCTTATTCATAGGCATCACTATACTAGCAAAATTTGGTATGAATTTCCTATAATAATTTGCAAACGCCACAAACCGCTTTACTTCATCAACTGCCGATGGACGCGGATATTTCTTTATGGCTTCTACCTTTTCAGGATCTGGTGAAATACCTTCCGCTGAAATCACGTGTCCTAAATAAAGTATTTGTTTTTTCATAAATTCACATTTGGATGGATTCAGTTTAAGATTGACCTTTCTCAGGCGAGAAAACACTGACATAAGGTTTCGGTTGTGCTCATCCAAATTCCGCCCGAAAATAATTAAATCATCCAAATATATCAAACATTTGTCATAATTTAATCCTGACATGGCTACAGTCATTAACCTGCTAAAAGAACTTGGACTTATCTTTAACCCCATTGGTAATCTACACATCTGATATTGCCCTTTATCTGTCGTGAAAGCTGTGTATTTCCTACTACTTTCATCTAAAGCACACTGATAATATGATTGTGATAGATCACAGTGGCTAAAGTAAACCGCACCCGACAATGAATCCAAGATTTCATTAATATTTGGCAAAGGGAATTTATCATCCTGTATCTTTTCATTTAACTGCCTGTAGTCTATTACTACACGCCATTTTTTCTCCCCATTACGATCTGCCTTCTTGGGTACAACCAAAACAGGACTAGACCACTCACTAACCGCCTCCTCAATAATATTACTATTCAGCATCTCCTGCACTTGCCTATCAACCTCCTTTTTCTGTACATAAGGTATTCTATACTGTTTCCTGTAAACTGGAGTAACATTATCTTTCAAACGTATTGACTGCGCATATACATTCGTGACATCCAATTTATCTCCCGGAATATAAAAAATATCTGGATATTTTGCACATATTTGCTCAACTGACAACCGTTCCTCGGCATTCAAATAATCAAGATTAAGCAAAGAAAATATTTTCTTAACACGTTCAACACTTACTTCTGTTTCCGCAAAACTACAACAATTAAAATCACTTAACGGATAGACTTCTACATCGGACATACCACACACAACTTCCTCCGTGGTTGTGTTTAAAATCCTAATGGGCATCATCCCATTCTTAGGTCTAGCTACTACATTTGCTAAGAAAACCCCTTCGCGCAACTCCTTCCTAAACACTACACAATCTTCTGCTCTATTAACGGGCAAATACTTAACCATTTCACAACGCGGAGAAATAGTTAAAGAATAATTATAGGATTTAAGTGGCATCGAAACCGTCTGCTGCTCACGGTTCTTTAGAGATAACCTGTTCCCCGAAAAGTCTATAATACCACTATACGTCTGCAAGAAATCCTGGCCTAATATGCCAACCGACCTACATGGCAAATCATTGAATATAAAAAACTTATGCACGAACGAACATTGTCCGTATTCCAACGTCAAATATACATAACCTATAGCCCGTAAACTACCCCCTACACCATTAATCACTAATTCTTCCTTAACTACTTTACAGCACAAAGCATTATTCCTCAAGAAATTACTTTTTATTGCCGATATCGACGCACCCGTATCGACTAACCATTCCGAATCCACATTATTTGCTTGAAAATTCACCCAGTTAACACTATTGCAAGCTAAAATATGCTTAGCCTCGAAAAAAAAACTGCGTTTCATTCAATCGTCCGCCTTCGCTACTTCGTGACATCGACACTGCACTTGAGTCAGCATCGCCCCGCACGTGCTCTAGACACGCTACGCGCTGTCGACCTTGCTGAGTCTGTCGTCCACGATGAGTACTATTGCTACGACCGCGCATTCCACTACTATACCTTACGTTTCCATTCTGGTACGTACGCCCAACAGCTGTTTTTTGCTGCGCGTATCCATTACCCACAGCGTGCCGCCTATAGTTATTTCCACGACCCCTATTTCCCGTAGAAAAACTACCACCCGCGGACCACCGCTGGAACGCCATGACTTGACCCGACGAAGCACAATTTTCGTCTTCCGCTACCCTGATAGCATCTTTCAAACAAGTCAAGTTCCGTGCCGTAATAATTGTACCAAGACGCTGATTACGAAGTCCGTCAGCAAACTTTTTAACCGCATACTTCTCATTTAAAGGCCGCAAAATTTTATAAGCTTCCGAATTTTCCCCGGCTTGAGAAATAGTCAAATCTACCATTAACTTCTCTATCTCTGCCCCGAAATCCGTGACCGACCTATCATTTTGCCTAGCGCGAGCAAATTTGGCTTGCACTGCAACGTCTGACTTAACCGTCAACAAATGCTTCTTCATGTCCGTTAAAAGACTGTCTACAGTCGTATAAGTAGAGGACAATCGCATCTTAGCCCCCTGGGTAAGTCGTGTAGTTAGCACGAATCTAATTAAATGAGCACTATCAGCCGCTTCTAACATAGAGCTGTATAAATCTATGGCATCAATCAAATCTTGGGTTACCTGCTCATCCCCATTCATTTTCGGGAGTAAGCTAACCCCCGTTTCCAATGAAAACCTTTCCAACGCCATCTCTGTATCGGTTCCGGTACCGTTTTCAAACTTAATAGTGTCTACATACAAATTTTCTATTTTACTCACTAGCTGTGCCAATTCCTCCGAAAACTTGCTACACTTAGAAACTACACACTTAAATTTACAATACAGGGCTTTTACCTCGCTTACCTTTCCATCAAAATTTTTGCCTTCCCGCCTACTGGGACCTAACTTGACAATTGATTCCCTCAATAACTTAAGCTGTACAAACAGTGACGTTAACTCCACTTCCATTTAAAATTAATGTCTCTAACTGATAGATGACCGAAAATACTCGTCACTACACTTAAGTTCAAATCACATCACTTACTCCTCTTGTCGCTCCGCCAGCTCCCGGTCAGGCCATCTGCACAGCTCGCTGCACCTCACGCTGATTGATCTTCTCTTCGATCCAATTCTGATGACACCTCCTGTACAGCCGGACTGCCACGCCAATGATGACAATCGCCAAACACACGGCGATAAACAACAGCATCGCGTTGATGGTGGATATCTGCTCTTGTGTTACTGTCGCGGTATTTGAACCACCCGCTGCTGTCCGGGCTATAATAACCTCTTCCTTGGATGACGTGCTCCCCATGGCCTGTGACTATCCAACTGTCGAGAAACTGACTGAAGCCGACTGAAGTGACTCCGACGAGATCCCGGTCGGGCAACTATAACGCCGTCCAGTCGACTGGCAAGGTCGCCATGCGATGTGGAGAGAAGGAGGGGTTAAGTAAACACCATGTCGTGTACTTGTCCATGAGTCAACTGGAGACTGACCACTCAAGACTCCCTTTATTAGTGTAATATATACCTAGTCCGTACGTGACATATAGCATAATATAACTATGGACATAGCTTATCTACCTTAACTTAAACTAAGATCTAAACGTGACGTACGTGACACACCACAGTACAGTATGAAAAGTATGCATCAAACCGACATCCGTATAAGTGTCGCGTAACTTTGAAGCTATATACGGACGTCAGTTGACAGTATGCCGCACCATATTCAACGTCCAATTATTTTTCTAACGTTGTGCCATAGATTCATGTATACGGACGTCAAATATCGTACAGTATGAAAAGTATGCGTCAAACCGACATCCGTATATGTGTCGCGTAGCTTTGAAGCTATATATGGACGTCAGTTGACAGTATATAGTATTCATGCCGCACCATATTCTACGTCCGATTATTTTTCTAATGTAGTGCCATAGATTCATGTATACGGACGTCAAATATCGTACAGTATGAAAAGTATGCGTCAAACTGACATCCGTATATGTGTCGCGCAGCTTTGAAGCCATAAACGAACTTCAGTTGACGGTACATACTATTCATGCCGCACCATATTCGACATCCGTGTATTTTTCAACCGACGAAAAAAAACGGAGGAGGTTATCAATTCGACGCGTATATTTTTTTTTTTTTTTTTATGTATGATCACGCATAACTTTTTACATAGTGGTCCGATTGTGACAATTCTTTTTCTATTGGAAAGGGTATACTCCCAAGGTGGTCCCATATAAATTTGGAAAATAAAATCGAACCCTAAGGGTCGGAAAACAGGGGATGATTGATTGTTCACTCACTGATTGTAATGTATAAACACGCATAACTTTATACAGGGTAGTCCGATTTTGATAATTCTTTTTGTTTTGGATAGGGTATACCTTGCCCAGTATTATTAGTACATTAAAGCCACAAAAAATATAAAATAAAAACTTTTTAACAAAAAATTAAACCGCCGAAAAACTGAAAAGCATAAAATAATAAACCTTAAAATTTTGAGTCGGCGCTGAAAAATCAATGAACAAGTATCACTCAAAGCGCAGACTCATAATTTTAAGGTTTATTATTTTATGCTTTTCAGTTTTTCGGCGGTTTAATTTTTTGTTAAAAAGTTTTTTCTACAGTCGCAAGGAAAAATAATGAAATAAACACACATAAATTTAAGATTACTATTTTATTATAGACAGATGGGTTACCCTATAGGTATGACAGGCGAAAACAATTGAAATAGTTTTCTGTATTTATAAAACTTTAAAAATCAATCCCTAAAAATTACGTAAAATAATTAGTATTATTCAACGTAATAATGACAATTTACTTTTGTGACTTTCAGATCTAACATAATTAATTTTAAGAAAATATTAGATATTAGATTGTTGTATTGTTATTAGGTGTGCTAAGCGTATTCCGAACGTATAATATAATCAAAATCATATAATCGACTTCAAATAGCTGTATAATTTACGGATGGCCAACACCTGATTTTCACAAGTGAGGGCACAATACTTATTTTGCAACCGAGCGTCAAATAAGCAGCGATACGTATGTGGCAACTTCGGCAAACTGTGTATAACTGATTTGTTGTTTTCATTTATAAAATATTTCGAACCGTTCAAATACAGTCGGTTTGGCAACGTCGCAATTGGACGCCAAATAATCGGCTTTATCGAAAGTGTCTTATATGAGTATACGCACTGTCGATATACGCGCTACACGAGCGACGCACCGTTGATGCGGGATTTCGCGGAAGTTTTAGTTATACAAATGCAAGCGCTTCAGTGATTTTTTGCCTTCCGGCAATTTTTGTTGTACAGGTCGCTAGAGCCAAAAGGACCAAAGTAACACTGACTAAAAAAGTGGCGTCCGGTATGCGGACGTCTAAAGCCGGTGGACGCCAGATTAAATGCATTTCGGGCTATGTGGGACGCCATATCATTAGCAGGATAAATATATATATAGTATATATAATATATAGTATAGATGTAAAAGCGTGACGAAAGAGTTAACCAACACGAGATCCCTGGAATTCTCAACAGTCAAGATTTCAAGACTTAGAAAGGCACACAGGCTTTTACTTTTACTGTTTCATTATTTTGTTGGAATAAACTTTTATCAAAGAGATGTGAGTGCCATCATAATAACAAAATGAATACTTATTCAGAATAAAAAATAAATGAAATCACACCTGAGTGTCATTTAATTTATTTTTGGTTCAATCGGCAATCCCTGAGTTGAGTTGACAGTTGATTAATGAAGCCGTCAGGTATGTTTATGTCGTACATACCTATCACTATCTACATGACAATGAAAATGAAAGAACACGCTAAAGTTTAGGTTTTATTTCAAAATAAAAGCGTGACATAACATCATTCGTGAATTCCATTTCCCTGCTACAATAGATGTTTCCATTAACACTGATCTATCAGTTTGACATTTCTTATTTATGAAACCTAAAGAGTGTAAAATCTTTCTTGGAGGTTCACGGCTCCTATTATAACCCAAGTCTTCTCTAACTTATTGGTAATACATTACGTAGAGTAGGCACCTGAAAAATAATAAATGTAAATTATACTTTTTATACTGTGGTATATGTTATACGATAATAGCATTAACAAAAAATACTTGCCTGTTTCTTTAAAGTGTTGAACTTTTTGTCTAATTGCACACAGATCAAAATCGTCTAATTCTTTCTTCCGCCAACTGTTTTCGTGGTGCTCCAGATGTTGAATTTTTTTTTAATTTTTTCACCTTCATTAACAATTACTCTAATTGTATTGTGAGATTAACCTTAAAGAAATTATAAAGACAATCATATTAATCCCATGTACATTTTTCAATCTCAAGTATCAACCAATAAGAATCAACGTACATGCGATTTGTCAAACTAGAAAACATAACCTAAATAATCTATTAGTAAATAAAACAATAAAATGGCTTAAAACTTATAGTACCGATAAAACTAAGTATTAGAATGGAAAAACAATGATTGGCGTTGACTAAAAGATACATTTCTTGGATAAATACCTCTCATGTCAGCAATTCTTTCGAAAACATTGTCAATCGGAGACAAAATGACAGTGGGCAAAAATGTATGGGAGTTGGTCCAAGCGTCGCCAAGGATGAATCATATACTAAATGGAAGGGTATAATGTACTGTTCAAATTTGCAGAAGGGCATCAAAATCAGTCCGAGAGATTTCGAAAAATGATAGCTTATTTTTGTATTAGAAGTTATTACTGATTTTTAGGGTTCCGTTGCCAAATGGCAAAAAACGGATTATTATAGATTCGTCATGTCTGTCTGTCTGTCTGTCTGTCCGTCCGTATGTCACAGGCATTTTATTCCGAAACTATAAGAGCTATGCTGTTGAAACTTGGTAAGTAGGTGTATTCTGTGAACCGCATTAAGATTTTCACACTAAAATAGAAAAAAAAACAATAAACACTACTCCTTGTTGTTTTATTCATTTTGTATATGTACAAAAGCAATAATAATTGATAGTTAATTAGAAATAAGTGAAATACAACTGGGAACATAATACAATGACAGAGAAGCTACTTGTAGTAAAGCAGTGCTGCCACAAAAAAATATATTTTAGTTCCAATTTTCACCACGACAGACTCTTTTTTGCCAAGCTGTAATATCATTTCGAAACGAAGCCAAAAAAAAATGCGCTGGCATTCTGTCGTCAATGTCAGTGAATATTTTACTGTGCTATTGTCACTGAGATGAAAAATTTTCGGTTCTTCAGTTCTTCTTCCTTCCAATCCACTTCTATCAGCGTTAATGTGAAGTTTACCAAAAAGTTGATTTATTCTAGAATTTCTTGAATACGAATTGAAAATGGAGAACAACCGACCAAGGCGTATTGAGGACAGCTCGGAAGAGTTGCCACCTCATTCGAGGTTGTTTATTGTTTGTGAACGACGATTTTCTGAGGAGGATTTCCGTGACGGTTTCTCGAAATTCGGTCATATCGAAGACATACGGTTGCCGCGCGATCACCACACGGGACAACCAAAAGGAGTTGTGTACATAAAGTTCTCCAAAACTTCCGAAGCGGCTGCCGCTTTGGAGGCAATGAATCAGAAATCACTTAAAGGTTCCGGTCGAGTATTGAAAGTGATGGTGGCGTGTAATCGGTCCGACATCCAGTCAGAAGACAACAATGAGGAGAAATTCAAACGGCTATTCTTAACCGTCCCTCGTGTAGCCACTGAACAGGACATAAATGATGCTTTTGGCGTGTACGGTCACATTAAGGCGGTCAACATACAAAGAGACCGAAACACTGGTGAACCAAGAGGTTTTGCTTACGTCACATTCAGTAAGTTCTCTGAAGCAGCACATGCTTTTGAAGAATGTGATAAAAAGTATAGAGCTATATTTGCCATGCCAAAAGGAACCAATCCAAAGCGTTCTGAAACTGTTTTTGAGTCCAGCATTAATGACTTAGCCAATATCCCTCCCAGTAGTAATAGTACTGCACTAATATCCCTGATGAACACTGCTCCCAGGGGATTCACTAAGGTGGCCTTCATGTGTTGTCCAAATTTAAGCCAAATGCAAGTTGAAAGTTTATTTGATTTAGTACCAGGACTCATTGATTGCAAGTTTCGTATTAATTTTGCTCGTAACTTTGGTTCAGGCCTTGCATCATACTCTAATCCAATATCTGCAGCATATGCAGTTGACAAGTTGAATGAATTTGAATATCCTCCTGGCATGAAAATATTTGTTAAACCTGAAAGAAGTAGGTTTGATGAGTATAACCGTGCGTTTAATAACTTACCGAATGTCACATATAATTTGAGGCACGCAATGAGAACTGCCAATACTAATCATGCTCCTGACTTAGCGCAGCTAACTTCAGCTATAGCAGAAGCTTCAAAGCTCATTAAGATAGCTACAAAAGGAGTAGCCGAAGATCATACCCCTGACATCAATGACTTAAACTACTGCAGTGCGACACTGCCTCCTCCAAAGCCTTTAGCTGACATTGACAGCAATGTTGCCAAGAGGTGTTTCTTGGTCTGTAAACCCCAGCCTCCCCCTCTGACTGTGTTACGTGATATATTCTGTAGGTTTGGGGATCTCATTAATGTTTACACACTGCCCAATAAAACAGTTGGGTATGCTCGTTATGCATCTGCAAGTGCAGCAGAAGAAGCCATGCGTGTGTTGCATGGAGCGGAGGTTTGTGGTGTCCGCATTAAAGTTCTAGAAGCCGCAGATGAAGCTCCTGCTAAGAAAAGGAGACTTGGATGGTCATCGGACGAACAGAATGACTGACTGGACAGTGTCACCTACCTTCCAGGACAAGGACAGCTACGGACTACTCTGATTTGACCGATAAACATTTTTTTAGTTTGGACAAATAAACATATTTACATTACTAAGGGCATTATTCTTGAGCAGAGATTTAGGAAATGATATTGATTATTAAAATGTCATTTTATAAATTTTGCCATTCTTTCCTTTATGAATAACATGGGCCCAACAAGGACAATATTTGAATTTATGGTGGAATATGAGGTTAAATTTGCATTAAAAACCACAATGCAGACTTAATTTATTTATTTTTAAAAAGGCATCTAGACAGGACAACTTAATCCAATTTATTGCTCACACAGCCTTGTGACTTATAAAATAATTGACAATTATGAATATGTTAAGGTCACTTTAATATCTAATCTGACAATAATTATTACATTGATTCATCTCTGTTAACAAGTAGTTGCAATGAAATTGTAAATAACCTACAGACAAACATTACTCATAAATTTCTTTAAAAATACTTAACACGCTATATAACTCTGAGGTGTGGCTAATACAGATAATACACCATCCTTTCATATGTTTCAGGAGATCAAATTATTATTCCTCTTTTTGTAAATATAAATTTTATGCTATCACTTTTGCACACAAAATAGTGCTTAAAGATTCACAGTTCAATTGGGTAAATAATGTTGCCAAATAGATCAGTTCATATCACTACTTACAGCAATGGTACTGCCTCTACTAAACAGAAGAGGATTCCTCAATAAATCCAAATACCACTATAAATAGCCACTAAAAAGCCTAACCTATTTCACTAGTGTAGATTTGTAGTTATTATTGCTCATTTAATTTCGTTAAAGTATCGCTTTTATATCACATTACATACTAAAATGACCATTCTACAGGCACTAAAATGTATATTCACGATTCCATTATTGCTTGTTGTAGTAAAGGCATAAGTTGTTGCTTGTAAAGGGGATGTGTGTCCCCATGTGTCATCTTTATTATCTTCTCTGCACATTTCAGCTGGGCTAACGCTTTTTCGACGTCCATTTTGAACAGCAAAATTTTCCCATACTTCAAATAGAGAAGACCAAGTAATGGATTTCTGTCACCGTAGTAAAATCTGGAAAGGATATTTTCATTTTAATGGATGCAATGGCAGGAATAATTTAAGTTAACATTGAAAACAGCTTCCAGTTCTCCCAAGACATCAATATCAAGTAATATACAAGAATTCATTACTCAATCTGATTATGGGTTGTACAGATTCGAATTAAATTAGCTCGCAATACATATCAGCGTGTTGCGTTTCGATATCGAAAACTAAAGAAACAAAGAAAAATTTTTTCGGCGAAGCGCGTCGACCCCGAATATTCCCAGTCGCCCCCGCGGGGATTGCCACCGGAGGCAAATGGGAAAAAAAGTTCCCAGTTGCCACCAGTGGCGACTGGGAATTCATTGCCCCCACTTCACTTCCTAACACAACATTTATTGATTCTGAGGCGGCACGAAGTTCGCTGGGTCAGCTAGTCTCCAAAAAAGAGTCTGATTATCCGTGATACAGAATATCAGTTCAAATGTTTAATTTTAACAAGTTTATTCATATCGAAATCAAAATAAAAAAATATTTCAATGCACTTTGTCTTTTTTTAGAGATTAGAGGCAGGTTTAGGATAAGTTGCCTCATCCTTTTATTCTCTACGGCGGAGAAAGCAATGTACAGCGAAACTGAAGTGAGGGCAATGACTTCCCAGTCGCCACCGGTGGCGACTGGGAACCATGTTAGGTGAGCTCCTACCAAGTTATGCCAGCCTGGTACTTCGAAGACATAAAGCTTTTTCTAGCTACCACACACCCATGTTAGGTGAGCTCCTACCAAATTATGCCAACCTAGTACTTCCAAGACATAAAGCGTTTTCTAGCTACCACACACCCATGTTAGGTGAACTCCTACCAAGTTATGCCAGCCTGGTACTTCGAAGACATAAAGCGTTTTCTAGCTACCACACACCCATGTTAGGTGAGCTCTTACCAAGTTATGACAACCTGGTACTTCGAAGACATAAAGCGTTTTCTAGTTATCACACACCCATGTTGGGTGAGCTCCTACCAAGTTATGACAACTCATCCTTTTATTCTCTACGATGGAGAAAGAAATGTACAGCGAAACTGAAGTGGATGAATTCCCAGTCGCCACCGGTGGCAACTGGGAACTTTTTTTCCCATTTGCCTCCGGTGGCAATCCCCGCGGGGGCGACTGGGAATATTCGGTCGACCCTAATTTATTGTTGAACTTAGATATTTTTTTGCGAATTTCCAAAAATCTTAACAGTCGTTTGGCTCCCTTATTATACATGTCACAGTGTCATCAACGTTTTGAACGAAATACGATGTTTTTTTTTTATTGTTTCATTAGTTTTGGATATTGATACCCAGCACGTGGGTAAATCATTGACAGCTAATTTAATTCGACCCTTCAACTGGTGGAATGTTTTGTCAGTTTAGATATGTGACAAAAGTTGATCGTTACTTTTGACTTTGAAAAAACTTTAACATTGTGGAATGCAAATAAAGATATGAATATGAATATGACTATCAGAGAAGTCGATGATGCCACGATGTGTTAGTAAATGCACTACAGCGGCGACCTGCAGTCCTGGTAGAAAAGAAAATAATAGACAAATATAATTTACCTAAAGCAAGGAATGAGTTTCTCAGCGTATACACATGCCTTCTCCCACAGCTGCACCTGAATGAGCGCATCGAACGCGTGGTCCAGCGTCTGCGCGTGCATCACGTTGAGTGGGTGTAACACACCCTCCTGTCTGTCCAGGCAGTACTGGCATACGTCCACGTCTGTGGCGCTGAGTTAAGGATTCATTGGTGGATTAATTACGTACAGACGCCAGCACAAAAAGCTACTACAATCTGTCAAATTTCTTTAACAGATTTTTAACAACTTTATCGCTATAGTTTCGGGTAGCTTGATGTGCTAGTGTCTGTACCTACACTTTTTTTTAGGCGGGAAATCATCAAATGGCTTCTCCCGCTCCGCGCTCTAGGCGGAGCGGGACTTATATTGACTAAAACCCACCTGTGTTCCTTCAGTTGCCTGTGCCAGGGCCACGGTAATTCTTTCGAACAAATCCGCGACCCTGGCAGGTATGTATCTACACTACAATACACGTCATGCCATAGCATTTTATATGGATAGTGTTAAGTTCAGGCAAAAATTCTACTCTCAACAATAAGAAGGATTCTTAAATATGTACTAAACACAGTAGTAGATAAGTGGAATGAGGAAAGGGGGGCGGTTGCCTGCAGAAAGATAAGTCCTTCCAACCTTGATTGTCGTTTTAGACAAAACAGCAGAAAAAATACCTTTTGTCATCTAAACAGGAGATGTTCAGCTACTACCTTCAACCCGCAAATAACAACGATCACAATTCTTTAGCCAATTGTGATGGATGAATTACCAAATCCTACTGCCCTGGTGGCAATAGAGAATTTTGGAGGTAGAGATGAATGAGCTTTGAAAAAGGATACAAGCCACAGAAGCCCTCTCCATATTCTGTAAATGCACATGAGTGAACTCCATAGTCTTCGCGAACACATCCGCATGCTTCTCAGTATACTTCGTGCCACACTCTGTGCAATGCAAAGCATCTTCTTTGCTATCAACACCCTTTTCCGTCACTTCCTTTGACAAATCTTCTGTATTTTCTTCAACCTTCTCTGTTTCTGCGTTTCCGTTTTCTTCGATCTTTTTGTCAGGTTTTCTGACTAATTGACAGTCTTCTTTCCAAGGTATACTGACTGGTTCATTACATTGCTTGTTCAGACATGTTGCACCATGCACATATTTGATTTGCGCATCATCTGTAAATAACTTGCATTTTATGATGCGAAATAAGTGATGATCTATGATAATAGCATGCTTTGCGATGCAGAAGAGAGAAATATAGTTGCTACTTGCTAATAGTTTCATATTATAATATTGTTGCTATGAGACATGAATAATATAATTTGGGGGTCTGTTAAGACGTTTATCTAAATCTGAATGAGTATGTGCAACGAAGCTTGGTCTACAAACAGCCGAGAAGGATGCTGTACGCAAAATTAATGAAAATCGCCAGGGTTGCAAAGTTTATCTTTTCAAAGCCAATCTATAAAGTTGCGAGGTTGTGTGTGTATGGTATTGAACTTAGGATTCTGCATTTAGTCACACTGTTTTTTATATTAGGATTGGTTGGCTAATTTTGAATAAAATGGGGGTAGTACGAAAGATTTCGCAGTTAACACAAAAATACTTAGATTCATGGTTATTAAAGTGTACGGATAGAAGATTGCTAATGTGTTATAAAGAAGTGTATTTATTTCTAAAA
The DNA here is from genome assembly GCA_932294355.1 of Aporophyla lueneburgensis. Taxonomy (NCBI): domain Eukaryota; kingdom Metazoa; phylum Arthropoda; class Insecta; order Lepidoptera; family Noctuidae; genus Aporophyla; species Aporophyla lueneburgensis. The sequence goes on from OW028737.1 coordinate 6,065,323, forward strand.
GATTGGTCAAATGTGTTGCTTAAAGATTGCTAGTCTGTTTTTTTTTTTTGTTCATCTACCCTCGTTTCCAATTTCACCCTGGCGATGTCAAACAAAGGGAGAATAAAGAGCATGCCGAAGTATAAATTAGTAGGCACATCTAAAGCATTTACCCATGCACCTGTCACACTGGCACAAGAAGTAGTAGTTCTGGAGCAGTTCCGACTGTCTGTCGTACGGAGTCTTCATAAGGTCGATATAGGATATCCGCATCTGAAAGGATTGAAGGAAAATTATTTATGACTTACAGAAAAAATGACCTGCTTTTTTGAAGTTTCTTTGATATTTAACCAAGATAGATACACTCACAGCTTGCTACCAAGAATAGAAGAATAAAAGAACAAAATCGGTCTCCCCTCCATCTTGCAATGTTTTGACAATCGACCAAAGAATGAAGAGTTCTTTAAAAAACCGTTAATTGTGACGATGTCAAGGTACCATAATTTATACCATGACGTCGTAAGCACACTGTATTCCAAGTGAGGAATAATCTTACGACTAAGTCTACGTAAACACGAACGTAATAAAGTCGCCGCAACATATTTTCGCACACTGATCTTCAACGCACGTTGAAAACGAACAGTGTGTTTTTTCGACGCGCTATTGCATTCTCAATGCTCTGTTCGACATCATGAGTTGAAAATCGAGTGTACGAAAAAATCCCGCCGCGATATTTTACGACTGTGTGTAAGTCGAATTATCCTAGATTGATATGAGATTCGACTTCTGTCTTCTTTCTTTTAGAGGATGAATGAGGGGCGACTAACAAACGGTTATTACAAAGCAGATGTGAGTGGAAACGCTGGGACCCGACACCCTAGGAGTACATTGTCATTATCATCATGATTTGAGCCGAAAGACGTCCACTGCTGGACATAGGGCTCCCCCAAGCACCGCCACTTCAACCGGTTCTGTGTTTCTCGCATCCAGCGGATTATGGTGAATCCCCCCAAATAATGACAAGCAAGAATAAAAAATGAGAAATAGAGACCTAATTGGTGATGTTCTTCTAATAGGGCAGGTGCGTAGTACTTGTAGCCAGCGCACGTGTATGACCAGAGGGGTAATTGCGGAACTTTTTATCAGTAGGAATTGGTTTAATATTCATAGTTAAACAACATTCATTGCGTTATTTACCTTGCTGAGCCACAATTTATTCGAACAAATGACGCAATGGTTTAGAAATAATCTTCAATCCCATTCAGATTCTGATAAATTGTGCGTTTCGCAATTAGGGTGCTGATGTGTGGACGTAGACGAGCCAAAAGGAGTATACACCGAGAGATTTTAGTCGTTTTACAAAGGTTGTCCACTCAATGTATCCGACATAATATACCTCTAGGTGTGATTAAAAAATTGTTACCAATTAAGAAAATACGCACCAAGAAAAATAAATAATGCATTAGAATTATGAAACAAGCTGTTAATAATGTTTACGTATCATATGGTAGACAACATACATTCCAACCCAGCGCACGAGTGGACTAGATCATTCCGTCTCCATTTTTTCTGAGACAAAATATCAAACGAACTACGTCATGCGTCATCATAATGAATAATATTTTTATATTTTAGTTACATATTCAAATGTTCATTTTTTTTCTTATGGATGTGTAGTATTCATTGGATACATGAAGTGGGCTGCCGTTGTAAGACGATTAAAATGTCACGATCAGAGCAAGTTCTGTAGTTTCTGCCTACCCCCATGGAAGTCAGGCGTGAGTCTGTTTATGTATGTATGTCTTTAAAATTTTCCGTAAGTAAAACGTTCAAAATTACCTGATTCCAATCCAAGCAAGGCAGATCCTTAATGGCCCGGATGTTGATAGTCTTGCCGTCGAACGTGGCGACCGCGTTCGGATCACAGCTGTGGTCCAGAATAGAGGATGCCAGGTAGATGCCCGTGCCGATCGAGTTCATGTCAATGTCCAGGATCATGAAGCTGTTTATTACCATCTGGAATTAGTAGAAAAATATGTTATTTAACCATATCTATGATCATACAAATCATCAGATTTCTCGAATCATCATTATTTTTAATGACTATTTAGGATTTATAACGACTTAAAGTTGGTTAGCAAATCATCATCATCATCATTTCAGCCGAAAGACGTCCACTGCTGGACATAGGCCTCCCCCAAGCACCGCCACTTCGACCTGTTCTGTGCCTCTCGCATCCAACGCATTCCTGCGGCCTTCACGAGGTCATCGGTCCATCTTGTGGGAGGCCTTCCAACGCTACGTCTTCCAGTACGCGGTCGCCACTCCAGAACCTTCCGACCCCATCGGCCATCTGTTCTGCGAGCAATGTGCCCTGCCCACTGCCACTTAAGTTTGGCAATTCTTCGGGCTATGTCGGTAACCTCCCAACTAACACTTTGGCGCTAAAACAAGAGTTACAGTGAATCTATTAGAGCGCTAACCAGATCCTTAAGTTATAAATAAGTGTTACGCATTTGGAGTTAGAGCGCGCTATAACCCTATTATACCCCCGAATTGGGCACACTTTTTTTATCACCATAGGTTTTTTAATGGCGGTAAAGCAGAGTTACAGAATGAATTAAGGGGTATAATAAAGCAATAAGAGAGCTATAATAGCGATAACTGAAACTACAAGAGATAAAAACGTGATAAATAGGCGAAAATTAACTCCTTTAGTGTTACAATAGAGTATATAATCGTTTATTATCTCATAGGGTACTAAAAGGGCCGCAAGTCGGTGAATACTAACTCTTTAAGCGGTACAGCAAAACTACAATGTCGCTCACTATATGTTTAAGTGATAATAGAGTGCCAAATAGGTGGTTATTAACACTTTGAGCTCTAGTATAGATCCAAAAAAACTGCAAAAACGGCCTCAGGTGCTAAAATTATTAACCTCTAAGGATATTTTTTTTATTCCATCAACATTATTAACTTCTCGTTTTTATGTGCAAGCAATGTGTATGTTAATATTTGTCGGATCCATAACGCCGCCATTCGTTTGTGAAAGTGAAATTACAGTAATCTTTTTTCAACTTAGTGGGCACATAAAGTGACTTTTTACTGCGAAGGTAAGTACACTGTGATTAGGTATGTGTATTATTAACAAATTATTCAAGCGCCTGATGTTTGTTGTCTATTTACTAAAAATAAATATTTAATTAGATATGGAGTAACATATTTTTTTTGTAATAATCCAATAAAATGTTGCCTATTCTAGTTTAAGTTATCGTGCTGGTAGTATTAGAACACAATGAAGCAAAATACTTTAATTAAACCGTATTTTCTTACGACTTCTAAGTTTTAACCTTAGTCAAACCAATTCGTAACCTAAACATGGAGGGCAAATGAATTTAGGGATCAGTAGTAAATGGCCAAAACCACAAACAAATCGAGTATGTAAATAGTTTTAATTTACAATTTAAGAGCACAAATTCTATTTTTTTTATATTTTACTTACCTCTTATTTACCCCTCTTTTTGCGTCGAGGGTTAAAAAGAAGAAATATTCCAACTTATGACGAAGCTGAACGTGAACTAGATTTTTTATGGCTTATGTTTAACTTACCACCAGATATAGTAACATATAACAGACAAAGTGCAACTGCTGTAGCGCCTTTATATCTCGTTAGGTTCTCAAACAAGCTCTAATTGACGCCTAAGTGTTTGTTGGGCTTGGTTTTCCTACGGATCTCATCATTTCTGATTCGATCACGTAGGGAAACTCCAAGCATAGCCCTCTCCATTGCTTTTTGCGTGACTTTGAGCCTTCTTATGAGGCCCATTGTGAGCGACCACGTCTCAGTACCATATGTCATCACTGGCAACACACACTGGTCAAAGACTTTTGTCTTGAGACACTGCGGTAATTGGGACGAGAAGATATTGCGTAGCTTCCCGAACGCTGCCCAGCCGAGTCGGATTCGACGATTGACCTCTTTCTCGAAGTTGGACCTACCTAACTGGACAGTCTGTCCTAGATACACATATTCGTCCACAACTTCCGAGTGTAGCGCTTCCGATCTTCACTGGAGTGGGTATCACACGAGCATTGGACATGACCTTTGTCTTGTCCATGTTCATCCTAAGACCCACTCTTTCGGAAGCTCTACTGAGGTCATCGAGCATTGTACTGAGGTCCTCCATAGTCTCAGCCATGACTACTATATCGTCGGCAAATCGAAGGTGAGTGATGTACTCGCCATTGATGTTGATGCCAGCCCCTTTCCAGTCCAGAACCTTGAAGACATCCTCCAGTGCAGCGGTGAACAGTTTCGGAGAGATGACGTCTCCCTGTCTCACCCCTCGCTGCAGGAGGATAGGTTTCGAGGCTCTGTCCTGGAGCCGGACTGACATAGTGGCGTTTTCATACAAACACTTCAGCACCTCGATGTACCGATAGTCAATCTGGCACCGTTGGAGAGACTGCAGTACAGCCCAGGTTTCGATCGAATCGAAGGCTTTTTCGTAGTCCACAAACGCTAAGCAGAGAGGCAGGTTATACTCTTCGGTCTTCTGTATAACCTGCCGCAGCGTATGTATGTGGTCTACGGTGCTAAAGCCTTTACGGAATCCGGCTTGTTCGGGAGGCTGGAAGTCGTCAAACCTGCGCGCGAGACGGTTCGTGATGACCCTTGAAAACAGCTTGTAGACATGGCTCAGAAGTGAGATGGGCCTATAATTCTTAAGTAGGGTATTGTCACCCTTCTTAAAGAAAAGTACCACCACACCTCTGGTCCATGCCTGTGGCGTTTTTCCCTCGAGTATGACGGAATCAAATAGCTTCTGAAGGGCCTTTAGAGCGGGTTTTCCGCCGGCCTTCAGGAGCTCGGCCGTAATTCCGTCATCACCCGGCGCCTTGTTATTTTTATGCTGCTTCAGAGCCATCCTAATCTCGTACAAGCTGACGTCCGGGATATCTTCAGTGTAGTGTCGAGTCAATCTAGCTCTCGGGTCGTTAGCCAGATTCATACCGGGGTTTCTGGTGGACGTGTATAACTATCCATAAAACTTCTCGATCTCTCTTAACAGCTCAGGTTTGGCGGACACGACTCTGCCGTCATCGGTCTTCAGTTTGGCAAGCTGACTCTGCCCAATAGACAGATCTCTTGCAAATACTTTGGAGCCCTTGTTCCGCTCTATCGCGTCTCTAATACGTTCCGTAAGAGGCGAAGGTCGCGTTTCAAGGACTTAGAGATCCGTCTATTTAGCTGCCGGTACTCGAGTGCAGCTTCTGAAGACTGCAGGATCATTTCGCGCCTCTGTTCCATGAGCTGTAATGTTGGATCTGAGAGTTTCTTTTTGCTATTAGTACGGCGGGTCTTGAAGAACTGAGACCCGACCGTATGGACAGTTTCCACAAACCCATCGTTATAATCGTCCACGGAGCTCCCTAGGCACTCAAAACGATTCTAGAGTTCGAGCTGAAAGCTCTCGGGGTTCTGAAGTTGGATCGGTGCTGGATGGAGCGTTGACTTCATCAGCCGAGATCTTTCCAGCTTGATATTGATATTCAATGTGCCTCTTACCATGCGGTGATCACTCCCGGTTTTCACCGCGTTGATCACAGAGACATCATTGAATATGTGCTTCTTCGTCGACATAATGAAGTCAATCTCATTTTTAGTTGCACCGTCAGGACTCTGCCAGGTCCACTTCCTGTGCTCGCGTTTTCTGAAGAAGTAACTCATCATAAAGAGGCCTTCCTTCTCCTTAAAACTAGCCAGTAGGTGACCCCGGTGATTCCGACGTCCAACTCCAAATTGCCCCACTCGCAGCTCATCATCGCTTCGCTTGCCCAGTTTCGCGTTGAAGTCCCCCATGACAACGGTGAAGTGAGATTTGGTACCATGCATGGCTCTGGAAATATCCTCATACATGGTCTCCACCTCATCGTCGGGGTGTGTCGAGGTCGGGGCGTACACCTGTATGACCTTCAGCGAATACCTTGCGGATATTCTGAGTATAAGGAACGCCACCCTGGTCGACACACTCTCGATCTTCACAACGTTGCTCACAAGGGACTTATGGACGATAAACCCGACACCACCTTGGGACTGCTGGTCGCCCTCCCGGAAATAGAGCAGGTTTCCGGAATTCAGGATTATCGAGTCCTCCCCCTGTCTTCGGACTTCAGATAACCCTACTATGCCCCATCGTAACCTGCTCAATTCTTCCTCAAGTTCAGCGATCTTCTCGTCGGTCCGGAGTGTGCGCGTGTTGTAGGTTGCCAGGTCCAGTTTTCGGTGATTGTGGTAGCCGGATCTCTTCCGGGGATTGTTAGCACCCCTTGCCTCACCGTGGCCTTGACCGCTACCATAGTCAAGGGTAGGTGGGCCGCCGGGCACTAGGGGCCGTTTTTTATTTGTGCTTGTCATTATTTGACGGGGGGGGGGGGGGGGGGTTGCCATAATCGGCACGCTTGGCAGGCGGGTTGGCGATCGCAGTATGATAGAGAAAGCTGCTGCCCATTCTCTAGTTAATCCCTTAGTCGCCTCTTACGACACCCACGGGAGGAAATGGGATGGGGTTAGCAAATATTCTCACTAAAATTTTCAAAACTTTTATTAAAGCGGTGAAAAGTTCTTATGTACCTAATCCTAATCATAAATAGTTATTATTAGCGTGAAAAATAATTAAATATATAACCCAAACAGTGTGAAATAAAAAAGTCAATTTTAAAATCAAAAAACCCGACTTCGTGAAAAGTGATCTTTAAAAAAAACGAAACAAAAAAACATTTTAATAAGTTAACTATTAATCCTTATTAGGGCTATTGCAATCTCATGTACTCGGAGAAACCTAAAATTCCTTTTTACCTGTTTTCAAGTTCACATTACAGAGTCGAGCTTTTTAAATTTACTTCTTTTTTAACCTCTCCTTAGTGAAATTGACAGCCACTCTGCAAAGACAATATGCGAAGGAGATAATTGTTTGATAAGTACTCACCCTTCCATACAATCCCATCAGTTCCACCGTGTTAGGCAGTGATATGTCTTTTAGGAACTCGTACAGAACAACGCATAGCGTTGTGAAATGATCCATCCGCTTCTTATCTGCTTTCAGGTCTGAGTAATCTGTCAAATAAAACGAAGTAATATGGTTTTATTTTCTTCTTTTCCCTGGCTTACACATACTTTCATTGGTTTAATCCAGCTCGCAAAATAGCATCGATGCGAAATACTGACCAGTTATTTTTGTAGGTTTAGATAAATACAGTAAACGACAGAACTACCTACGACGTCTTTCGCCTGCAGAAATCCTGCATAACAACTCTCTCTCTCTTGTCCCCGAATTTTCCCCGGAGTTTCCCATAATCGCGACGCTTGGCAGGCGGGTTGGCGATCGCAGTATGGCGGTAAAATGCATAGTGAACGCTGCTGCCTATGCCTAGTACCTAAGTCCCTTAGTTGCCTCTTACGACACCCACAGGGAGAAATGAGATGGTGCTGTTCTTTACGTCCGGCACCACACGGATTCTTCACACGGAAGTTCATTTAATTCCATTGAATGACTATTTCATGAAAAGTCAGAACTTTGAATTTCGGGGGTAACCTGGAGCTTTCACTTTAATCGAGAGTGTTCTTAAGGATTACTTAAGAAAGTCTATTAAACCCTTTGCAGTTTATCAGCTCTTTTCGAGTCAATGAGGGGATCTGACAATCTTCTACAGGTCTGAACAAAATGTTAACTACTACTTATATTAATCTGAAAGGGTCAATACATAACATTTTAATACTCCTTACGGGATTTTGTTTGTGGGGTTTAAAAAAATATTTTAAGTTTTATAAGTGCATTGAAGCATTTGAACACATTCCTGCTAAGAAGGTCAATGCCTACCTACTCAATTAGGGCTGTCGTTTGTAACTTAACATAACATCACGCCTACATTCCCCGACGGGTTAGGCAGAGGTCTACCTTTAATACACCCACATTTCTATAGTTATGTTTAAGTCCCATGTGGCGAGCCTATTGCCATAAAACGGACACAAATCCAGCCTCTGGGCTGCTATTGAGATATACCAGATAGAAAAACCCATTTGAACCCATGACCTTATGCTCAGTCTAGCCATTGTAAACACCAGACCAACGTGGCAGTCAGCGTTGAGTGTTGGCTTGGAATAATATTGTGTCGGAATAAAGGTTATTTATACATCATTCAAATGGAATAACATCTTAGCACATGGAAGCAATCAAGAACCGATAACACCTCAAATAAATCATGAATAGTATTCGGATGTTTGTTTGTTATTTCGCTCAATGACGCAGAACCAGGTGAATTGAGAGTTGGCGCGAGCTCTATCGTTATCACGTGCTGTTTCACAAATGATGAATTACCGAGGTTTGATGGTCGGTCGGTCACGAGTTTTAAGCTCTTCCGTGCAACTAGATAGGTGGTTAGTTATGCAAGGTGGGGAGGGGGGGGGGGGACATTGACGCGCCAACTGTAACCATGAATTCAGCACATGAATCCAGCGTTGAAACTTCTTATCGATCATTAAAATGAAAATTTGCTGCTCCATACATTTTGACGCACGAAAATTAAAGTTGTAACTAAACTGATAGAAACTAAAGTGGAAATGGACTGGTCATGTAATATGAGCCATTGATACGTGGTATAAAAGCATAATATTTTGGCACCCAAGAAATAGGGAAAGTCATGTTGACAAATTGCCTTATTTTTTGCCCCGCGCTGTGACACTCGAGACAAAAAATATTATGTAATTTTAGAAATAAACGTTGTGTTCTCCTTTGATAACCAGCATATTATTGTCCCACTGCGGGGACCATCTTCCCATACAAAGAAGACACGAGCATTGATCACCATTCTTGTTCAAAACAGGTGTGCCACTTCAGACTATACTAACAGTAAATCAAGGTACACATAACAGATGTCAGTCATGTTGAAGATAAACTCAGGAACAACATGAATTAAAAAAGTCACATTGGAACTTGCCCCTATTTTAACCCACAACCTATCCCTTGTATTCCTCATCATTAATTCCAGCCTAAAAGCCAATAAAACAACCGTAGTGTTCCATTGCATCGTTGCCATCCGTAAACCTGATACCAACACAGCCGCACCTAATTTAATTACGCTGAGAGTCTGTCACGTCATGCAGAATAAAAAAATACATTAGTTACATCCACAGTGGGTTGGGCCAAGGGTTGCCAGATAAAGGCTTATCATTTCCGGGACAAATCAACAAAAAAAACCTCTCTTTGATTTATATAAGCGTTTTTTTTTATACATATCAAGTGTGCCATGTAATAGGGTGAGCTAAGCCATTAACCAGATACAATTCTAGACTACAAGGTGTTACTAAGTAGGTATGTATGGGAATGGAAAGAGCAAATAATAGAATTAAAAACCGGCCAAGTGCGAGTCGGACTCGCGCACCGAGGGTTCCGTACAAACCTGTAGGTATTCACGGTTTATGCATAAGGTTTATGCTTATGAAATTAAATGTTTTTTTTTTAATTTTTATATTTGAGTTGATTGAATGAAAGGTAAATTGCGGTTTACGATTTATGACGTATTAAAAAAAATCTACTAACTAGATCTTGTTCAAACCAATTTTCGGTGGAAGTTTACATGGTAATGTACGGTCAGCCAAGAAAGTGGTGTACCAGTTTTGATTTAGTTTCCCGGTCATCGAAAATTACAACAAGGTTCGTTATAAAAAGATATTACTGAAAGAGACAACATATCATGACGTAAACCTATGTATTTAGTATTCATACGTCATATGTCACATATAAGTACATGACATTTTAACCTTTAGTATAAATGAAAAGGATGTTTCCAAACAAAAGTAATAAAAACTATTTAAATAGACAACCGAATTCCATTTGAAAAAGAAAACTGACAATTGACATTTTGTCAAATATATGCAAAAAATCGATATATTTTCCGTGTTATTTTTCAATCAACTGCATATAAAATCATCTCAATGCCTGCCAACTTGACCATTGCCGAAAGAGCACAAATAATTGCCCAATTTAATGAGGGAAGCAGTATCAGTGCGATATCCCGGAATTTGAATATATCGAGGCGTTCTGTCCGCTTTTGGATTCGTCGTGAAGGAGAGGAGGGAAGTTTGTTGGATCACAGAAGAAGTGGTCGCCGGCCTGCACTCTCCAATAACGATAGAGAATTCATGAGACGGGAATATGAAATCAATGGCCCACAAAACATTTTGCGGAGATGTTCGATGTGAGTGCCCAAACAATAAGGAATCATCTACATTACATGGGGTTGCACCACAGGCATTACGCCAAGAAAATATATTTGACGGATGCTCACAGACTTGCTCGTCTGAACTTCGCCAGAGAGCACTTAGAGTTTGATTAGTCTAATACAGTGTTTTGTGATGAAAAAACGTTTAAATCCAGTCAGCATGGACGTCTTCACCTTTGGCGATATAATTCAACACGGTATAAAGATGATCATGTAATCCCAAATAGAGAATCAGGTTGAATTTCCGTAAATATTTGGGGCTGGTTGAGTGCGGATGGTGTAGGAGAATTGTGTTCTCTACCTCCTCGAGCGACGGCTGTAAATTATATCGACGTGCTTCAGAATGCAATGCTACCGACAGTCCGTAATGTTTACCCGGAGAACGAAGTGCCACAATTTGATTTTGTTCAAGATAATTGTTCAATTCATAATGCGAGGATCGTAAGAGCCTGGTTTCGTTCACACACTGACGTAAGGGTAATTCAGTGGTCCTCAAGATCGCCGGACCTCAACCCGATAGAAAATCTTTGGGGCCTTATGGTCCAACGATGGTCGCATCAAAATGAAAGAACCAAACAAGCTCTTATTAGTCACTGTAATTATATTTGGGAGGAAATGCGGGGAACCGATATTTGCTCACGGCTTGTTGGTTCAATGAGGTCTCGTCTTTTAGAGGTTATAGAGGCCAACGGCGGTTACACCCGTTTCTAATTTAAAAAAAAATTCAATATCTTCTAAATATTACTATATATGCTATGTTTTTGTTTGTTATAAGTATTTTAAAATTGATTGTAGAAATTTAATAAAAGGATAAATCTATTTTTAGCTTGTTTTTTATTGATATTGTAATTACAAGTTTACAGAAATTGTAGGTTTGTGGATTCGCCTTGTGCCTTTACAATTTTATGTAACTTGTTGATTACAATTCTGAATTTGTAGATACAATTTTGTCATCAAAATCTACAGCCCCCCGCCGTTGATTTTACGACGTCATTGGTTCCATCAAGTTCAAACTAAGAACAGCTGTCACGTTACAAACAGTAATAGTCGTTATCAATAATCAGATAAAGACAGCAATAGAAGTTGTCAGATCGATCTGCAAGCGAAACTAATCTTTATCTCCATTTCAGAGATTAGCCGGAACAAACAGAGAGACAGACAGATTAAAATTGTAAAAAATGTTGTTTTGGTATATGTACGTGGTTATCTTAATATTACAAACAGACACTCCAATTTTATTTATTTGTATAGATGTGTTACGCAATTAGGGTTCCGGGCGTGGACCCTAAACACCAGTAAAAACGTAACATTGTCCATTAGCATAACGAGGAAGTCAAAGGTAAACTCACGTGACATCAGATCCTTCCACATTCTGAACCCGTTTCCGGAATAGAACGATCTGAAGGAGTGACCATCACCCCGGTACAAACGGTTGATGATCTTCGCCAGCATGCGCGCTCCATCCGGCAGCACCTTAGGAGCCACCCGCTTGAAGTTGGCGCATTCCCACTGGAAATAATGGACTACCTTTAGAACTGTATCCTTATTTTGCATTTCAATTCTATCTACTTAGGTGTCTAATGAAAGTTGGTGGTGCATTACTGAAGTGCAATACGATGTTCTTTTTAGGGTTCCGTTGCCAAATGGCAAAAAACGGAACCCTTATAGATTCGTCATGTCTGTCTGTCTGTCCGTGTATGTCACAGCCACTTTTCTCCGAAACTATAAGAGCTATATTGTTGAAACTTGGTAAGTAGATGTATTCTGTGAACCGCGTTAAGATTTTCGCACTAAAATAGAAAAAAAAAACAATAAATTTTGGGGTTCCCCATACTTAGAACTGAAACTCAAGATTTTTTTTTTCATCAAACCCATACGTGAGGGGTATCTATGAATAGGTCTTTAAAAATGGTATTGAAGTTTCTAACATCATTTTTTTCTAAACTGAATAGTTTGCGCGAGAGACACTTCCAAAGTGGTAAAATGTGTCCCCCCCCCCCCCCCCGTAACTTCTAAAATAAGAGAATGATAAATCTAAAAAAAATATATGATGTACATAACTATGTAAACTTCCACCGAAAATTGGTTTGAACGAGATCCAGTAAGTAGTTTTTTTTAATACGTCATATATCGTAAACCGCAATTTACCTTTAATTCAATCAACTCAAATATAAAAAATTTAAAAAAACATTTAATGTCATAAACATAAACCTTATGCATAAACCGAGGATACCTACAGGTTTGTACGGAACCCTCGGTGCGCGAGTCCGACTCGCACTTGGCCGGTTTTTTTTCATTGGGCCTGGTCTTGACCTCGATTACATCTCATGGAAAGCGATGGATGTAGCCGACGGTGGAACGAGCGTGCCCAGAAGATGCTTATGATACAGCAGATTCGGTTAGAGCCTAGATGTTTGTGTACCTATACTTATGACGCAGATAGAGGCTCGATTCGGAAACCTATCTTCAAAAGCTAGCTATGTATTAAATTTTTTCTAGGAAACGAACGAAGTTCTATTTGGGAAATCAATTTTACTCTGCGATAAAAAGATGGCAGTCAATTTCTCAATAAAATGAATAAAAAATCTAACTCATTTTAAATTAGAATATACTGCCAGGCTCGCGAGATCTGTTCGAAAGAGTTACCGTGGCTCTGGCATATAGGCAACTGAAGGAACACGGGTGGGTTTTAGTCAGTAAAAGTCTGACACGCCCTCCCGCAGCGCCCAGTGCGGGCGACGTCATTTGATGATTTCCCACCCACAAAAAAAAAAACAGAATAGAACCAGGATATGATAAAAACTCCCAGAGGAAATGTATCAATTCTATCAACACGTCACTTTAATGTTTTGAGTAACAGCCCATTTGTTTTATGTAACTCCATTTAAAAAAATATCATACGTAGATTTAAAATAGCATACTCATAATATCGCGGATTTAAAAGCATCATTTCAAAATATAAATAGAGTGCGTAATGTAGGAGTTGAAATAACAAAAGTGATTTCTCAGTAGCTTAATTAAAATGGCAACAAGCCATGTCATGACTGTTTCACATCACAGGCATAGCTAGTTGCGTGAATGGGACCTCTGACAACGGATTGAAAGAGTAGATAATTTGGACGTGAAAATTTCGCGTGGGTTTCTAAGGAATGTAACGTATAGCGGAAGAGTTGGATTTCTGACGTAATACGTATGAACAAGTACAATCCAACTCGAGTAGATACTTAGTGAAAGACAGTGGCAAGTAAAATAGACTGTGATTAGATTCGATCTATCATCTAGGTGGTGCACAACTCCTCGTACCTATTTATCTAAAAATAGGATTCCTTAGAAATTATAAAAAGGCTCAAAGCTATAACCACATTGAGATCCATACTAATATTACAAATGGGAAAGTGTGTGTGTCTGTTTGTCCGTTTTTCACGGCAAAACGGAGCGACGAATTGACGTGATTTTTTAAGTGGAGATAGTTGAAGGGATGGAGAGTGACATAGGCTACTTTTTGTCTCTTTCTAACCCCCCACTTCCCTAAAATGTGGGGTGGAACACGTTAATCTCAGAAACTACTGGTTCGAATTGAAAAAAATCTTTTTGAGTCGGGTAGCGTATTTATTGAGGAAGGCTATTGGCTATATAACATCACGCTACGATCAAAAGGAGCGGAGCAGCAACAAAAAAATGGACGAAAACTGGCAGACTGCGATGCGACGGGAAGGGTCAGGGGAGCAAATATTTGACGCGGACGAAGTCGCGGGCAGATGCTAGTATAGAATATATCTTATCTATACTATATAATATTATAAAGCTGAAGAGTTTGTTTGTTTGATTGAACGCGCTAATCTCAGGAACTACTGATCCGAATTGAAAAATTCTTTTTGTGTTGGGTAGCCTATTTATCGAGGAAGGCTATATAACATCACGCTACAACCAAGAGGAGCGGAGCAGTAATGAAAAATGTTACAAAAACGGGGAAAATCGCACGGGTAAGCGATTCGACGCGACGGGAAAGGTCGGGGGAACAAGAAATTTAACGCGGGCGAAGTCGCGGGCCGAAGCTAGTATAGAATAAGCCGCCCATAATGTTCTCACGGCTGGGACGGTGCGGGTTGGATGATGTCATGTCTTTGAATTTTTGGTCCTAGGACATGTTTACCAACATCGAAATATCTGCACTTCTGCTACAAGTAGGTATAGTATAGTTGGTAGTCCTTTGTCCTACTTGGCAGTGGATCCGAAAGATTTATTCGAAAATGTTTGAGGAAGATTAATTTTGTATCGCCGAAGTCTCCCTGACTTGCGCCAAAACTGTCTCCGAACCCAGAATTAAGATTAATTCGCAGCAGGTAGGAATTATTTCAGGAACATCTGTAAACCTACTTATCATCGATTTCAAAAAGCTGTCATTACACAACGCCCTCATACGTCAAGCGTCATTTGTTTGGCGTAGTGCGTCGGCGTTTGCGCAGGTAGGTATTCCGGATATCTCCGCGCTGTTTGTATCGGTCGACATTTATCGAACATTTAGCTCGCGAAAATAAAATACAAAACGTTGGGCAGAGCTGCCAACTCGAGCATTACGTGCTAGCCGTGTCATAATGTTAGTATAGAGTACGGGCTAACGAGGCGCGTTGCATAAATATTTATTCAAAGAATTTTCGTTTTAGAAATAAGACGTTAGATGATGAAGTTGCAACATTTGGCTGTCACGGCCGTACGCATTTTTACGAGTAATTTATTACAGACTTAATGTGAGCAAACGCCTACGATTTCTATACTTTACACTCTATTTCGACAGACTAGATAGGCAGAAATAGCTTCGTATAGATGCGTATGAAACTGTTACGGTGCATTAAACAACCACTCGGATTTAGGGTAAAACCTGTCTGAATAAATGTCGGTAATAAAAATTGTGCTATTATTTCATAGCTTCGGGCCGTTTAATAAGCCCTGTTTTGTTTCATTAGGAAGTGTTATTTTTTTGGGTTTCGTACTTCAAACCCTACCCTACCCTTACCCGTCTGTCTGTCCATATCTCTGTCAAGACCCTTTATCTCGGGAAGGCGCGGATTATATCCAGTTGAAATTATTATTATTAAACCATATACTCAGGTCTACAGTCCCTTGAAGCTGAGAAAAACTTCTAAGTTTAAGAAAAAAAAATACGATACGATATTTATGCTCAGTTTATGGCGTATATTTGACGCTAATATGTAAATCAAAACCTACAGAGGACTTCCCGTTCACGTAGAATATTGAAATGTGGCAAGCAGTGCCATGTAGCACAAGTAAAGGAAAAAATCAGAAAACCGTCAAATTGTAATTCCTTCACAAAACAAATACTTTTTAGCCATTATAGACTGATTTGCAGTTGGTAAACTAACCGCGATCTATGTCGATGTATGGGGACAACATTTTTCCAACGGCAAAGTTTGTCCCTCAGTAAAGTTCATATTTTTGTTAGAGATCTCTAAATACTTTATACGCAACCCTCGGTGAGCGAGTACGTCTCGCACTTTACCGGATTTTTTTTTGCTGATACTGAAGATTAGTGAAGATATTTCATGGGTCTGCAATTTCGGTCTTTGTGAGAACTCCATTGTCTATCCAATAATTTTATCTAACTTCCACATATATGTCTACAGTAATACTTTTAGTAAGTAAAAAATTCATAAGTAATGGCAAAATACTTCTGAGAATTCTACTTCTGCTAATAATAGCTAATTGTTATATGGAGAAAGTGTCACAATACATCAGAGACATACCTTATGATCCCCCCAGGCATCTCTCTGGCACGAGCGGCCGCAGTAGTAGACAAACTGGCATCCAGAACATTTCAGCACTTTGCCCCTGAAACGCAGTGAGACACGGTCATTGTGTGACACAATACATCTGAAGCGTGTTTAAAAATACAGGTACAACACCCAGCCCCAAATGGTTTTTTATGATTTTCAATGTCAATGAAGTAAAATGAGTAGTTATTGAGAAAATCAATTTCTAATTAGTTTCATTAAATGTCTCCAAAATGACGAAATACATAATTATAGTCATATCTGATTTTTTTAAATCGTAAAATTAAAATAAATTAATAAGAGTTAAATAAAAATATAAAAATTCAACAAAAAACAGTTATTGCCACAATTTATGTTATATTTTAAATAAGGAGTTATGAATGGTAACTGTTGTATTTCATGTACAATTTGTATTAACAATTTTTGTAAAATTAAACCATTATATTAGGTTTTAAATTACAAGTATTGCTTTTCAAAAATTAAATTAACTCCATAAACTGCCAGTTTCAGTAAAAATAGGCATTTCATTATAATTAATTAATAGAGCTAGTTTATGGGCCATGACCCGTTACCATTTCTGCAGTAGCACATGATAGCAGGGACATCTACGCACAAACTGTTTACAAGGATTCAGTACATGATCCTGGATCCCCCTATGTTGAAAATTCACATTATTTTTTTATTGCTGTTCTATACATTTTGTCTGCATAGGTATTACACTTTTGTAGGATACAGCAGTTTCTTTTTTTAATATCAATGCAGAGGTTTCAGAATCATGTACTTACTGCATCCATGGTATCAGATTGCATGTTGATGTCCATACCATGCTCTATAAGGTTCTCAAACCCTTTTAACTTTTTATTGATAACCTTACCCTGGAAAGAAAAAGTTTACATAAAATATTTATGTTAAAACAGTTAAAGGCAGACTTTGCTCTGCTGTATTTAATAAGATGATGGTTTTGAGGTCCTGTTATAGAATCAGATATTATATATTACTTAGGTACCTCTTATGGCACGTAGGTACCTTCTAACATTGCAAGTTATTAAGTACTAATGATTTAAAAATTGTAAAAAGAAATTATTTATGTAAGTAAAAGTAAAAACATAATTTTGTAACTTACTTTTCTAAACAACTATCGCACCGGCTTCCTTGTTCTTTAGACGACAAAACAAAAGCAAAAGGTTGTTCTGTTAGGATCAAATCACCAGCTTTTATTGACGAGTTCGTGTTTCTATACTTATTCTTCATATTTAGATATTAAGATATTTAAGTTAAAACTCTTATAACCTAGGACTAAAGCGTACGTATTCGATAGTGAATGTAATAGGAATGTCAACGTTACGTTCTATACTCGACGAGGTGTTCTTGCGGATGCCGAAAATATGATTTGGCCCCGCTACCTGCACGTCCAAAATTAACACTACTCAGTACCAGTTACATTATTTTTAGTGAAGACGCGACTACAGCCGGCATATCAAAACGAAAAACAAACAAAAAGCAGCACTATTATTAGATTAGCATTTCGTCATGATGACTAAAATGAGAAGAGGAAAACAAGCAAATTATCGAAGTCTTGAAGCGTTGAAGCAACTGAATAATAACATCAGCCGTTCCAGTTCAACGAGCCCATGTTTACCTTTTTCTGACAGCAGGATAGAAATATTTGCATCGCTCCGAGCAAAACAGAGACAGCAAATAAAAGAAGTTTCGTTTCGAAGGGGAATTTGGTAGAATTTTTGATATTTATACCATATGAGTACTGATATTCTCGTTCATAATTTTTTTTTAAGATACTCTAAAGAATGAATATGAGAAAAATAAAATTGCCGTGCAGGAGCGTGTCCAGTATATTAAAACGTACTCTGTGAGCGTGTCGCACCCTGCACCGAAGTTAAGATGAATTTATTCCAAGAGTATTTTGATTGTGTTCTAAAAAGCTTAGTTTTTTTTAAAGCTCCAACGGACCATGAATGTATTTGATATTTTAAAGTTAATACCTTTATTTAACGCGTTTCTGAGAAAAAGGGTCTTGACAGACATGAATACGGAGAACAAAGTAATGAACAATCTTATGTTATTGGGTTCCGTTTCTTCTTTTTGTGCTTTGGAGTCCTATAATAATTCAATAATCATCTTGTTTGTGTTTATTGCATGTTCTCTAAACAATAATGTGGCGGTAAGAGAAAATTTTGTGATAAGACTAGAGCAGAATTACAAACGTATCGTGATTTGTAGCAAAATCGCAATGATAAGCACCGCTAGTGTGCTAATCATAGTACGGTTGTTTTAATTTTTAATCTGTGTTGGCTTAAAATACCGAAACCCATTTAATTTATTATTTCTGTCAGAATCGGACAGATTTGACAATGACAAAGGTATTGAAAAATAAAGACAAACGAAAATAAATAAAACGTGTGTCCGAAATAGTGTAAATATTTACTGCATTTTAAAACAATAGCAAAAGAAAATGTCGCTTATTATGACAAAAGCGGCGCTAGCATTGAAAAATCCTGAGAACAACTTTAAATTCGTCAAATTTGAAGCACACAAGGCTAAAAAGAAGGCTGCTGCCGAAAACAGTGAAAAAAGTGAATTACGACCCGAAACTAGGCATGCTAGTAAAGACTTAGACCTTAAGAAGATACGACATGAAGTTGTCAAATTTGGAATGTCCGGTTTCGACCCCACAAAGAAAGAAGAAGCAAGAATTGCACTGGCTGTTAGTTTAGGTTAGTTTACCACAATTACCATCTTTAAATCATTAACATTCAGTGTGTACCAGTAATCTTCTAATGTTTAGTTTAATAACAAAAAGTTTAACGATTGTATATACCACACCTTCATATAGCAAATTCTCTATCCTTACAAGGCTTGTACAAAACTCTGCTACAGCCTTTATCAATAATCCTGAATTATTTAATTCAGTACTCTCCGATGCTGCCTTCAACAGCCCTCTTGATCACGCCTGGCCATCTTGCTGGTGCTCTGTCTTGAGTGTGTTTTCCTTCAACCCAGCCCAGTAACATAAGGAATTCCAGACCATCCCTAGGAAGGGGGGCACGTTCTTCGCATATTGTAGATAGCCACATATAAGATGCAATTTTATCAACAATTACCATTTACTTCCATTCAATCTTCCAAAATGTAACATGTTCTTTTTTACTATGGTTACTCTTTTAGTAAGAGATTAGCAATTAAAAAACTTAATTATTTGATTAACGGTGCCCAGTATCACTGTACTGAATCCTTTTATTCATCTTAAATCATTTATTTGTTATTCAAGAGGTCACTGTAGATCTAGTAACAAAATAATTATTCAACTTTATTTCAGGTGCTAAACCTCCCAAAAAGGAGTATTTAAACTACAAGGAGCTTATGCAGAAGAGAAAACAAGAGAAAATTAAAGAAACAGAGGAGAAACAGCAGATGAGATCCAAGAGTGTGTTACAGACAGGAGGCAAGAAGAAGAAGAAGGGAGCCAACAATGATGTTGGCCATTTCCTTAGTAGTTATGGAAAGGTAACTAAAAAAACACACATGTTCTATTTTACTTTTCTACCACACCTGCCACCCTTGCTTGCTGGTAACATGTTGTACAGACCTTCATCTTTACATATTATAAAATAAAGTCACTTCGCTGTCTGTCTGTCCCTATGTATGCTTATATCTTTAAAACTACGCAACGGATTTTGATGCAGGTTTTTTTAATAGATAGAGTGATTCAAGAGGAAGGTTTATATGTATATAACATGCATAATATAGTAAAGAAACGTTGATAATTTTAGAGGTTTCTAATGTGAAGTCATAAATAAACACATTTTTTTGCGCTTACATTGCGAACGCTGGCTGAACCCTACGAAATAGCGCAAAATAATGTTCTACAGTATTGTACACCTTAAAAAGTTCTACAAAAAAGTCCGCGATGGTATATGTCTAACTCTTAGGGATAACCCATAATAACCATTTTTATCCTTTACTTTTTACGAGAAATAATGGCTTATTTATGAATGCGATTTTAAGCAATACAGCATTAATCCTTATGCAATTAAGTACCTTAAATAAATTGTACATTTCATGTAGATCAAAATTGCCCTTTACAGCATATCATTAAAATGAATATTTTAGAAGATATCAGAAGTTATAATAAATAGCAGCAGAGCGGCTAGCGGGCCTTCCCGCGTCCGGCCGTCCCGGTTGGTAGCGGTCGGGTAATTCATATTACTTTGGCTTCATAGTAAATGCGAATATCATGTGTGTACGAAGTACTCAAAATAAACCTAATTGTATTATTCCAAGTAAGAGACCGCGAAATATTGCTTAGATGTTTAGATTTTTGGATGGATTTGGATTTTTGGTTATCCTGGATACTTACCATATACATAGGATACTTTATCCCGGTAGTAGGTTTCCGAGTGATATTTTCCGAAAGCTATACAGGCGAAGCCACTGGCAAAAGTATCTACTATTCTTATAACTATGTTTAATTTGGTGTCTGGTAAATAATTGAGTGTCTGTATAGGTAGAATAGGAGCGTTAATAAAAACCAGTAAGACTTATATTCAATTTAATTCAGCCCTATGTCGCAGTCTTCTTACTCTGAATACTATTAGTTTTATTTTAAGTACATCAAACACACATGATATGTAAGGATCGTAGCAGGTGGCGTTCCGTAGTTTCTGCCTACCCCCATGGGAAAAAGGCGTAATTTTATGTACCTATGTATAACATGGATTAATACATTCTTACCGCGGTAGTACGTCCTCTTGCGATAATTTCCGACATACACGCGGGCGAAGCCGCGGGCAAAAGCTAGTAGTTTGTTATAACCAAGACCAACAGCTGCTTTAAAATATGACTATGAAATTCTAAGGTGAAGTATGCTGACATTCCACATTATGCTAGATAAGAGCTGGCGAACTTCTTTACATCTATGTACCATTTTTTCTGCTTATACTAAATACTTTACCCATGTGTTGGGTTATACTAAATGCCTCAATTGATGCTGTGCCCAAGTTATTCTGTTACATGCCTGCAAGGGCATGTGTACCATTGGTTAGATAATTATCCCTGTGCTAAGGATTGACACTGTTGATAGTTTACTTCAACCTAAGTTTTCACAGTAAGATTTTTACTTATTAGATTGGCTTTACAAATAATTAAACTAAAGGAAAATACGGCCTAAGCTGATGATAAGCTGTCACAAGGACCACCCAACCCTTTATTGTAAAATACAAAATCTATTTCGTTTTTCCAAAAAATATCCAGTCTTTTTGAAGACATCTGGATAAGCAAAGTTGCTGAATTTGCCTTTAGTTAGGACCATCCTATTGAAATCTGGAATAGTTATTTTTATTTTATCGGTTCATCAATAGTTATTTATACGGATTTTTTGCTAATTTAACATGCAAATATGAATATGCAAGTTGCAACTGTGCAAAAATCACTCATGCATAAAGAGGTGAAAAAAAAACTATAGCTAAGTATCCAAAAGTCTAAATAATTAATATAACAATCTATGATACGTATACAGTGGACCTCCAGTAATACGAAACGTTTTGCAGGGCCGTGTCGGACTATCGATTTTGTCGGATTATAGAGTACTGCCTAAGAAGACCAGGGACTATAGGGATAGTCCGGATTTTTTTACAAAAGAGTACCTTGTAATCCGACAAATTACAGATCCATTTCCCATACAGTCATGCATTATATACATTAGCAAAGACTGTCAAAAAAATATTCAATAATAATAGACATATCGGATTCCAGGGGGTGCCGGATTAGACAGAGGCCGGATTAGACAGGGGCCGGATTACTGGGGGTCCACTGTATGTAAAAATAAGCAAAATATTGAATGGTTAATCTATTTAGGATATTATTATTTACATAGTTGGCTGAACGAAATGTATTTTGCAGATAACTAATGAAGAAAATAATAGAAGTCTTCTAATTATAACAATAACTGGATTATTGTTTGTTATTATCACTGGATATCATACTATATGCATACTTTATGATTGCACCATGTGAAAATCCAAGAGATATCAACTAGTGTGAGGTTTTTTTTTTGTGTTTTATGTTTTGCCAATTTCACAGATATAAAATTATATAGATAGTAGTTATCAGGCTCATTTTTATTACACTTTTTTTTTAGGTAATCATAATGTAAGCTTGTTAGTAAATTGCCATCATATTTTATGTCATTATTAGCCGTTTTCAGACAAACCGGGCGAGCACGGCCTCGAAGCTTGAGTCACGCATTTTATCAAGCTTTTTGGTCCTGAACTGTGATAAAAATGTGTGACACAAGCGAAAAATGTGTGATCACAGTAGACCGTGCTAGCCCCACAAAGGGGTAATTAATTACATAACACACTAGCTACTGTTAGGCTTTTATTTTGATAGTTCAACAACATTCATTCTGTTGTTGAGCAGACAAATCTTTCGAAGATGAGACGCGATGGATTAGTAATGTTCTTCAAAATTATTCAGTTTGTGAGTGATAGTGTTTATGCTATGAAGGTACAGTAGGGATAGAAAGTATAGTAATTTAACCTCGTAAGGCCCAAGCTAAGTTTCCCATGATGAGCAAAAACACCCAGTGTACAATACAATTAACAATATCGTCTAACATGGTTCTGGCCCAAGCACTTTCAAAAAGTTTTCTTTACAAACAACTTAACTATAGGTATGGGTACTCTTATTTAGAAAGGAATTTAATACAACTACTTTTAAGTTGATATTTTGTGATTTAAAAGTACATTGGGCGTTTAGGAGAAAATTTACAAGTCTGGGCCGGAATGCTGCATGTCACTTTGTTCAATACGTTGTACATACATTGGGCCTTACAAGGATAATCCAAATCTTAGTTAAATTTACGTCATGGAAAGTTGGGTTTTACTAATATCACAGGTTTGCACATATTCTAATACAATACTTTTTGTTATTTTCAGGTAAATAAGAAAGATTTGAAGAAGGATGACAAAGGCTCAAAGAAGAAGAGGAAGAGAAGTAAAATTATATGAATATAATAAATGATTATGCTGCTTTATGTGGTTTTTATTCGTTTCCTTAGTGGCATATAATCAGGTATGCCCCCTTTTTTTGTTTTGTGGATGGGAAATCATCAAATGACTTCTCCCGCTTTAGGCGGAGCGGGAGGGCGTGTCAGACTTTTACTGACTAAAACCCACCCGTGTTCCTTCAGTTGCCCATGTGCCAGGGTCACGGTATCTCTTTCGAACAATCTCGCGACCCTTGGCTTTCGAAAAGGAATCCACCGAGTGCACATTTTTATCACCAGTAATGTTGTGAAATGCTCACAAAAAGGTTCTTGGAAAGCTTTCTGAGGTCATAAGCGAGCTCGGCCTAAAAGATCCCCGAAAAGATCAATCGCAATTGTCAATTCTAACGTGATTGATACACGTTGATGCCCAAATTGATCGTCTACCAAATGCAATTGAAGCGTTTGACAATATTAATACAACTAAAATTGATCAATCACAATTGATAGTTTCGGGGCGCCTTAAGTAGTAGGCGTCTAAGCCACCTCACCGCCGACGAGGAAGCTACTATCGATACAAGGCAAAAGAGGTACATTTATTAAATATGTACTAGCTTCTGCCCGCGACTTCGTTCGCGTGAAATTTTTGCTCCCCTAACCCTTCATGTCGCATCGAATTGCCTGCCATTATTAGTCCATTTTTCGTTGCTGCTCCGCTCTTTTTGATCGTAGCGTGATGTTATATGACCTATAGCCTTCCTCAATAAATAGGGTACCCAACACAAAAACATTATTTCAATTCGGACGAGTAGTTCCTGAGATTAGCGCGTTCAATCAAACAAACTTCAGCTTTATAATATTAGTATAGATTGGATTGCTGACTGATCACACCACCGATGCACGTTGCGATACTCGTTTATCGCAGCGACAAGAGCTACCAGAGAGAATGCATCGTCAAGTCGTTTTTAGCTACCATACTATCTTCTCGTTGATCGCCGGCGGTGGAACAAGTGTTGAGGATGTGCCTTACACTGACGAGAGATTTAAGCTATGCACAAAAAAGGATAGCAGACCACCGATACTTACTATTATGTACCTACTATGTAGAATGACAACCATGGCAAACCCTCCTACAGACTTGTAGGTTGTAACAGACTGAAGTGGAATGTAAAAGATCAACAAAGATCGCACACACTTTATAATTATTAAACGCCTAACAATTTATTTACTACACGTACAAAATAATAGTGACATTTTTAGTAGGCGCTTTTTATACATAACATTACGCCTTGTTTCCCCGAAGAGTTAGGCAGAAGTGTACCTATAGTACACCCACATTTCACCTGTTATGTTTAAGTCCTATGTAATAGAGGCGAGCCTATTGCCATCAACCGGGCACAAAGCCAGACTCCGGGCTGCTAATGAGAAATTCCAGATGGAGAAACTCAACCTTTTTTGTGGGTGGGAAATCATGAAATAACGTCTCCCACTCTGGGAGGAGCGTAAGGGCATGTCAGACTTTTACTGACTAAAACCCACCCGTGTTCCCTTATTTGCCCATATGCCAGGGCCACGGTGTCTCTTTCGAACAAATCTCGCGACCCTGGCAGGGTACTGCTGTACTTATTCGCAAAGTTGCAAACAGCGTGCGAGTATGACGATACATGAACGTACGTAAACGAAGCAAAAAGAGTAGGGGCCCATGTAAAGATCGAAGTAGGTGGCATTCTGCCGTTTCTGCCTGCCTGTGGGAAGAATGCGTGACTTTATGTATGTATGTATTCGAAGAATTTCCTAATTACACAGCACCTCTAACAATGCTTATAATGATTACATACTGATAATTTTACTAAACCAATATTACCTACTAATTACCTGCCAATGATAGTCAGGTGTGAAATAATTTGCACCCAATTAGATATTAATTGTAGGTCCTATTTATAACCGATTAATTAATCACAACGGGGCTTCTTTTCTGGATAACAGTAACTAACAATTAGTAATATCGTTGGTTTATTCGATTAACACATAGCTGTTATTACTTAGACCCTAATTAAAAGAATTCATTATTCACAAGAATTGAATTAATCAGATTGCCCCGTCAGTATAATGGTCGATAGCGCGACTGCTCAGTTAAAAGTCGTGGATTCGATCCTCATATCGGGTGGCGTACCTATGTCAATTTATCAATCCATAGGTATGTTCTTTCTGAGTTTATCGTCGACATCACAAACATCGGTAAAGGAAAACATCGTGAGGAATCCTGGACTTAACTGTATATTTATATACAGGTTGGATTTTTGAGACTGGGCAATAAGATTATCTCCCCATAACCTTTATAGTTATAGAAAAACCGGCCAAGTGCGAGTCGGACTCGCGCACCGAGGGTTCCGTACAAACCTGTAGGTATTTTCAGTTTAAAAATATATATATTTTTTAATTTTTATATTTCTGTTGATTGAATGTAAGGTAAATTGCGGTTTACGATTTATGACGTTTTAAAAAAAAAACTACTCACTCGATCTCGTTCAAACCAATTTTCGGTGGTAGTTTACATGGTAATGTACATCATATATTTTTTTTAGTTTTGTCATTCTCTTATTTTAGAAGTTACGGGGGGGGGGGGGACACACATTTTATTTATTTATTTATTTATATATGCTTTATTGTACACCAGAAAATACATTACAACAAGAATATTTAACAAAAAAAAAAACATACAATGGGCGGCCTTATCGCTTTCTGCGATCTCTTCCAGGCAACCTTGGACCTTGGATTTTACCACTTTGGAAGTGTCTCTCGCGCAAACTATTCAGTTTAAAAAAAAATGATAATAGAAACCTCATTACCATTTTTGAAGACCTATTCATAGATACCCCACACGTATGGGTTTGATGAAAAAAAACATTTTTGAGTTTCAGTTCTATGTATGGGGAACCCCAAAATTTATTGTTTTTTTTCTATTTTAGTGTGAAAATCTTAATGCGGTTCACAGAATACACGTACTTACCAAGTTTCAACAGCATAGCTCTTATTGTTTCGGAATAAAATGGCTGTGACATACGGACGGACAGACAGACAGACAGACAGACAAGACGAATCTATAAGGGTTCCGTTTTTTGCCATTTGGCAACGGAACCCTAAAAACGGTCTTGAAAGACTGACTAACTTTTTGAGACATTTTGATCGCCATTCACAGATTGAATAATTAAATAGTATCTAACAAAGTCAAAACTGTACGTTGCATACTTTTGAAAAAGAAAAGTAATTCTTACTAACTAGGTGTGAGAACAAGTTTGATGCCGAATTTCTTTTTTGATAAGTTTTGTCTGTTTATCTGTATGTATGTTCCGGATTGGCGCAAAAACGGTTGAACGGATTTGCGTGAAATTAGGCAAACAGATTTATAACCTCGATAAACACATAGGGTAATTTTAATTTCGTACGTTGCCTTGGTATATTTTCCAACATCCACGCGGGCGAATTCGTACAATAAGCTAGTACCTAGTGGTAGGTAATACTTACTAGATGATCTATAGGTACTTGTACTTTCTCTGTCCAAGAAGGGGCCTGCCCTGCAGTGGTACAGTGAGTCGACGTTCACATAAACGTAAGAAAATTTGCGGGATTTTGCCGCGTGCTGGATGTTTAAATCTCTATGTTGAACCGAGCATTGAGAATTTAACAGAGTGCAGCTCGAGTCTCAGCGCTTCGAAAAACTAGAGGATTTCCAACTCCCGGTGCTAAGCAGTGCGTTCGTGGGAACCGAGGCTACTACCCAAGTAGCATTGCAAGCTGTATACTAGCTGTACTTGAGTTAATTTTTATACTAAAAGCTGTGTATTTAAGCTGTATAAATACTGTTCAAGCGCTTATACAGCCCATATACGTGCAAAATTGGCACAAATTATACAGTATTTTTCCGTTATTGTAGCTGTAGAGTAACTGCATAATCAATAGAGAGGCTGTATAGTAAGCTGTACTAGAGCTATTATTTGGCGTAAAAATAAACTATAATTCTTCAGAGAATATCTGACACAGTAAGAATACAAATTCTAGAATGGTTTTTTTAAATGACTACAAAAGAATATTATCGAAAATCATTTAAATATTACATTATGCATATTACTTAATGGCAACGCAACTAAATAAATTACTTGTAAACGCAAGTAAATAAATTAATTGGTGAATTTGACGTGCAAACTAATATTTATTGTAAACCTGGGTGTGGTTTCCGGTAAAATATTCACGCGATTCAATAATCTAGAAAAAACAAAGAAAACATTAAATATCGGTAAGTAAGTGCTTATTTTTAAGGTTATAATAATGAAATTTTATTTTTAAATTATAGATATTAAGGGCTAACTTAACATTATTTTAGCTGGTAATCACGATACGGCTTTATGTAGGTAATGCAAAATATTGTCAAGTCTTTCTGTAATTATATTTGATTTTTTTGTTTATTAGAACTAGAATTATAATAGACTTTTCAACACACTTGCTCGTAAAGTGAGCCTTATTATATCGTTCTTAGGGCCATAAACCGAACTATAACATACACGTGCATAATAATATTACACACTAGTGCATAATAGAATGATCCCTACAAAGTTAAGTTAGTACCTAACTGCAAATTATATGCGAGTAAACAGAGCATTTTCAATTTAACCGGGTAATACAGTTTTTTTTTTTTTTTTTGTAACAACAAAGAGGTTTTATGCCACCGAAAATCTATTTACATTTTTGAAATAAATAAATGTGTCCCTAATTAAGACGAAAAAACATTTATTATTATCAAATTATTTATAATTCACAATAATTTCTTATAAAATATTTGCATTTTATCACAAAAATTATCATTTTGAAGTAGGCTGTATGGCTGTAATCAATCAACTTACATTTGGCGCGTGCAAAAAAAAAAATTGCGCGCCATTTCCCAATTTTCCCCTAATTTTCATATTTTGTTTGTATCGCATTTGTTGCTGTGTGGTAAATAATTATAAAAATGTCAGGTTTTAGTACAGAAGATGAACAATTGATTGATTTAACCCCGCCATGGGCACGCCACAATTGCGGCGGTAAGTCCCCTCTTTGAGGAGTGGATAGAGAGGCGCCACGGCGTCCTCACCTTCCGCCTGACGCAGGTTCTCACCGGGCATGGGTGCTTCGGTGGGTTCCTGTTCAGGATAAAGCGGGAGGATACGT
The DNA here is from genome assembly GCA_932294355.1 of Aporophyla lueneburgensis. Lineage (NCBI taxonomy): Eukaryota > Metazoa > Arthropoda > Insecta > Lepidoptera > Noctuidae > Aporophyla > Aporophyla lueneburgensis. The sequence continues at coordinate 6,093,580 of OW028737.1, forward strand.
CCGGGTGTTTCCATTGCGAGGATCGTCTGGAGGACACGGTGGAGCATACGGTGGAGGTGTGCCCTGCCTGGGCGGAGCACCGCCGTGTCCTCGTGGAGGCGATCGGCGGCAGCGACCTCTCGCGTCCGGCCCTGGTGCGAGCCATGGTACGGAGCGAGAGGGAATGGGAAGCCGTCACCTCCTTCTGCGAAGCAGTAATGCTCGCGAAGAAGGAGGCGGGGCGAGTGAGGGAGTGGCAGTCTCTGCGCCCTCACGCCCCTAGCCGCCGCAGGAGGAGACGCCCCGGGCGTCGGGAGTCGATTGCGGACTCCCGGCCACCGTAGGCGCGAGCTTGCGGGTGGCGAGGAATGGGTAGCTCGCCGCCCGGTAAGGACCAGGCTCGGGTCGACGGCGCGCAGTGTTCCACGCGCGCCTCAAAGAGATGTCAGCAGCAGTGTAGGGGTCTACTAGGACCGATGCCTGCCGGGGTCGCGTGATTGTTCGAAAGAGATACCGTGACCCTGGCACATGGGCAACTGATGGAACACGGGTGGGTTTTAGTCAGTAAAAGTCTGACACGCCCTCCCGCTCCGCCCAGAGCGGGAGAAGTCATTTGATGATTTCCCATCCTAAAAAAAAAAAAAAAAAAAAACCCCGCCAGAAATACTAAATGCAGCACAAAATGCAAACGAAAGCCTAATACCTGCAAAATCTAGAGAAAAGTATTTAGCTGCTTACGATAGTTTCCTGCAATGGAAGAGCAACAAAAAAACCCAGTCATTTTCTGAAAATGTGTTTTTGGCGTATTTCTCTGAACTCGCCAATACATACAAACCTAGCTCCCTGTGGTGCATCTATTCCATGTTAAGAAGCATGGTTAAGCTCAAACATGGTGTTGATATCAAAACGTACTGTAACCTGATGGCATTTTTGAAGAGACGCTCGGATGGATATATTGGTCGGAAATCTAAAGTTTTGTCACCAGCCGACGTTGAAAAGTTTTTGAATGAGGCTCCGGATAGTCAGTATCTAGCAACAAAGGTACGTTTCATATTTTTAATCGAAACGAATCTACAATATACAAGTGTGTAACTTTAGCATAATTTCTTAGAACTAATTAATTGATTTCTTTGCAGGTTGCCTTAATATTCGGTGTTACTGGTGCTTGTAGACGACAAGAGCTGTACAATATTACAACACAAGATGTAGAAATCCACGGAGATATGCTTCTTGTCAAAATTACCCAGACTAAAACCAAGATTCCACGATCTTTTACAATCCAAGGAACGTTTCGTGAAATAGTGAAAAAATACCAAGATCTCCGTTCAACAAAAACAAAGAATGACCGCTTTTTCCAAAACTTTCAGAAAGGAAAATGTACTGCACAAACAATCGGTATTAACAAATTTGGTAATATGCCAAGAGAAATAGCGAAATATTTAGGTTTGCCTGAGGCCGATTTTTACACTGGACACAGTTTTAGAAGAACGTCGGCTACAATGTTGGCTGATTCGGGGGCTGATATACTAACTTTGAAGCGACATGGTGGATGGCGTTCTGACGCAATCGCTGAATCGTACATAGAAGACTCAATTCATAGCAAAGCAAAAATCAATGACAAAATAACGCAAGCCATTAATTTGGAGCCAAAGGCAAAAAAGTTTTGCCCCGAACCACAACCATGTACATCTACTAGCGTGAGTTATTTGGTGCCCTCTCCTTCCAGTAATTTGTATGATTTACCTTTGTCGCCGACATTTACACAAGAAGTAAATGAAGGTACTAAAGAAGTGGCAAGTACCAATGTAACACAAACTGTGAAATTGCCATCAAAAACAATCCAATATCGTTTTGAAAATTGTACATTCACCAATTGTTTTAATAATTAAACGATTTATGCAATACATATTTGTTTTTTCCTCGCAAGTGTGTTGAAAAACGTCGTATGATACACGTGTGTATTGATGATTACCGTCCTCGGCTCTCTTAAGACCCTCACCTGACGGCTCGGGTCTCAATGGCGCCTCAGCGGTAATCACCAACATTACACACTTGTACCATAATGTACTAATATTAAGTACTACGTAATTAATATAGTCTATTATACAACTTTTGGTCTTTAATCAGCTTAATAATATAATATTTTTGTTAAATAGGCTGTCTTTTGGTCTATATATAATAACTTATAATTCTCTTTGGAGATACGTTTAAGGAATGAAAATCCTCAAAACTTTTCTATTCTCTTTTTCAATGTATTTGTGAATTCATGAAATTAATTCATAAATTCACAAGTAAACTGACAAGAATTCCTTAAAGTTCTGTAAAAATATAGCTGACAATAATTCTTCATTTAGTTTATTTTATATGTGGTTCCAGGTAACTAGTCAACCAAAGACATCATCAATATCATCTACAGTAAAGTAACATCATCCATACCAATACTTCCAGAAGCGACAACTGCAGCCCAAGCCCAATGTGTTTTACAATACGCACAAGATCCTGGGTTGGCAACAAATTCAGTTGTCACCCATCAAAATGCGTTTGAAAACTAGATTTAAGAGAAACACGTAATCTCGTGACTGCGATTGTCCCGAAGACAAAACATCCTATTAATGTTTTCGTAGCCTATCTAGTTGTTGAATCTACCCAAATGTTTAAATATTATACTTAATTTAAATAATACGGATACAACAACAGATAAGAAATTAAAAACATTTTCTAGATGACATGATTGTTATTTCTCTCGTTAACTGTATGAAAAAGAGGAATGAAGTACAATTTAATTTTAAAAGAAATACTTTTATGTTAGATACAGCAAAAGTAGCGAATCTCTATATAAGGTATATCTATTCATACACGAAATATTTCAAGAGGTACACCTGTAGGTGGTAAAGAAGCTACAGCAACGAAAAAAAGTTTTCTAAATGTATTTTTTTCTAAATTTAATATTTATAAATAATTTGACGCACATGAGAAATACTGGCTCCTTCTTATTTTTTACGGACCGAGACACCGCGGCCAGGCTCGTGCCGTCCGGTCACCGCCCTCGCAGTGTCAGGCGGGCCATTCATAGAATTTGGAGTAAAGGTTTTATGCAAAACGTCTCAAGTTTTAAAATTATAACAATTACGAAAATTCAAAAACGCTTAGATAAAACATTTCTTTTTGCTTCTATAGCTTCTTTACCACCTACAGGCGTACCTCTTAAAATATTTCGTGTATGAATAGATACACCTTATATATTGGGGACAAACAATAATTTCTGTCCGCCTGTTAGTTTGTAATTTAGCTTTGTCAGTTTTTTGTCAACGGGTCCCAAAAATTTAACTGAATGCACACTATTCTGTTCATCCATTTATATGTCTCGTTGAATTTACATATATCACATAAACTAAGGTCTAAGATAACAAATTACCTTCTGCGAAGCAGTAATGCTCGCGAAGGAGGAGGCGGGGCGCGTGAGGGAGTGGCAGTCTCTGCGCCCTCACGTCCCTAGCCACCGCAGGAGGAGACGCCCCGGGCGTTGGGAGTCGATTGCGGACTCCCGGCCACCGTAGGCGCGAGCTTGCGGGTGGCGAGCAATGGGTAGCTCGCCGCCCGGTAAGGACCAAGCTCGGGTCGACGGCGCGTAGTGTTCCACGCGCGCCTCAAAGAGATGTCAGCAAAACTGAAGGGGTCTGCTAGGACCGATGCCTGCCGGGGTCGCGTGATTGTTCGAAAGAGATACCGTGACCCTGGCACATGGGCAATTGAAGGAACACGGGTGGGTTTTAGTCAGTAAAAGTCTGACATGCCCTCCCGCTCCGCCCAGAGCGGGAGAAGTCATTTGATGATTTCCCATCCAAAAAAAAAAAAAAAAAGATAACAAATTACTTCAAACTATTGAATGCTTAACATGGTAGAGCAGTGCAAACGCACACCAAAATATCAATAACAACTCTGTAACCACTGTCTCACAATAATGAATTTTGACTTTGAATCAATATCTCAATTTTTGCTACGGAACCTTCACTGGACGTTGAGCTATAGATTTTTGAAATATGTTTTTTTCCGGCCTGACCGAATTCACTCTTTTTTTTTTTTGTTGTCTTTGTTATTGTCCTGACAATAACAAAGACAAAAAAAAAATGTCTAATTTCCTATAATTATTATTTTTTTTTTTTTTTGAAAATTAGAAAATTTAAGAATTCAAAGTCACTTAACATGGGTTTTTGGTAGCTAGAAAACGCTTTATGTCTTGGAAGTACTAGGTTGGCATAATTTGGTAGGAGCTCACCTATCATGGGTGTGTGGTAGCTAGAAAACGCTTTATGCCTTCAAAGTACAAGTTTGTCATAACTTGGTCTAACATGGGTATATGGTACTTGGTGCTCTTTGCTTTGTGTTGGTGGGATCTGATAAGTTAACACAACATTTATTGATTTTGAGGCGGTACGAAGTTCACTGGGTCAGCTAGTACAGACTAAAACTGTACTCAAGCTGTCATTTATATTTTTAGTTTTATAATACCCTCACGGGTATAAGTCTTAGAACTACTATATATATTTGCAAGAGTGTAAAATTACGCCATAAAAATAGTTTTAAAATGGAGTTGGTAGATACCCTTGCACAGAAACAAGTGTCAAGTAATACTATAAAAACAGCTAGAGAGCTAAGCTAAGCTTAGAGCTGTAATAAGTAAGTGATAACAAATAAATTTTATGCATTTTTTAACCCCCCCTCCCCCTTGGTGATAAATGGTGAAGTTTGAGACTACGATCGAGTGAAACAAAAAAAGGGCTGGCTAGATTAATTTGGATCTTTGTAGGGTTTTTGGGAACATATTGAACTGTAAAAGGCACACTTAACATTATTGGTTTCCTTAATATTTTCGATACATCGCTTGATTTTCCAAAACACCACTAAAAGCCCTTTTTTGTTGCATTTTCAAATTCATCGTCGCTGCGATCACGTTTTCTGCTCTGAAAAGCTCATAATCTTCAAAAAACAAGAATTTAAAAAATCCGAGCTTTTTCCACATTTTTATGGCAGATAGTGCTTAAATTAATTTGGCCCTTTGTAGGGTTTTTTGACATATCGATAATCAAATAAAAAAGGATCCTTTTCCATTTGAAGACAGATATCTCGGCGAAAAGTGGACGTATCAAGGTTCCTAAAAAAAGAAATTAAAGCTAAATTAACGAAGTATTTGATTTATATAGTGGTTAAGCAAAAAACAAATTTCCACGCCCGTAGACGAATACAAAAAACTCAAAAAAAAATGTTTTTTGTTGCTGTTTTTTCTAAGATTTCTCAAAAACCGTTGACTCAACAAAATTTTAAAGTTCTAATCCAAAAACTGGACACTTGGAACTACAATTTCACTTTTTAAATTTCTTTTACGACCATTTCTCTTGAAGTTACGTCCTGTTGAAACTTGCCCAAAAGTTTCGAATTTTATTTGTGATCCCTTTTTTTTCCAGTAGGTAGTGTATAAAGTTCACTACAAGCCGCTTTCGATTTTGTACGCGTTTGACGAAAAATAAATATGTACACGTCGTTTTTCGGCTCAGTATCGCGCGTTTGCCGAAAAAATAAATGCACGTGATATATTACTACACCCTCCCTCCCCCCTTGTGATATTTCGTGATTTTTATGGACCCCTCCCCCCCCTTCGAGCCTCACGTGATTAATGGACAGCCCCAAAGCACATTTTTATACAGCTGAGCTGTATAATAACGGATAAGTCGTTCTTATAAAGAAAACAACTTTTCCTGACTCTCTTGTACGTCTCTAACAGCACTCTAAGTTCTAAATGCGCTTGTATAATGATGCTGACGATACGTGCGTGCTAGTTGGGAGGCAAGTCCGGTTAGCAGCTGACAACCTCATAGGTTGAACTGCGAGATGTAATTCCAAAAAACAAAAAGAAACAGACTATCGCATAGTGCCATATCATGGGTTCTGTAATCTGGATTTGTGCCCAACTGATGGTGAATTGGTTACAGGTTCCACGCTCAGGGCTATTACGAGTATATTATACCTACATATTGCGCCGGCCTCACCTAACATGGGACAAGGGCAGGACGATGATGACGAGAAAGAAAGAAAGAAAGAAAGAAAGAAAGAAAGAAAGAAAGAAAGAAAGAAAATTTATTTGTCAAACATGCGTTTACATAAACTGACTAGTCAGGCATGCAAGGTATAAAATTAATATGTTGTGAGCGTCCATGTTTTGCCAATAACGGCGTACAAATTCTTTGGTATTGTTATCGAGCTCTTTAAGTTCCGAGTTAAGCTGCATGATTATTGAATGCGTTCACTGACTGGACAGGTCTACTCAATGGTCCTTTCCTCAAAAGACCAGTTCAGACACCAAACCACATGGTCTTCACATGATCTGACCAAGATTATGCCTGGATTTTAAAAGAGATTGTGACCTCCGTGTTTGTTTCGGCTTTTCTTCTAGAGTAGTCAGAGAGGAAACGCAGATCTCATCGAGTTTTCAAAATATACATAATCACTGCATAGTATAAAACAAAGTCGCTTACCTCGGTGTCCCTATGTGTGCTTAGATTTTTAAAACTACGCAACGGATTTTGATGCAGTTTTTAGGGTTCCGTTGCCAAATGGCAAAAAACGGAACCCTTATAGATTCGTCATGTCTGTCTGTCTGTCTGTCCGTCCGTCCGTATGTCACAGCCACTTTTTTCCGAAACTATAAGAGCTATGCTGTTGAAACTTGGTAAGTTTATGTATTCTATGAACCGCATTAAGATTTTCATACTAAAATAGAAAAAAAGCAACAAATTTTGGGGTTCCCCATACATAGAACTGAAACCCAAATTTTTTTTTCCTCAAAACCATACGTGTGGGGTATCTATGAATAGGTCTTCAAAAATGGTATTGAGGTTTCTAATACCATTTTTTTCTAAACTGAATAGTTTGCGCGAGAGACACTTCCAAAGTGGTAAAATGTGCCCCCCCCCCCCCCCCTCGTAACTTCTAAAGTAAGAGAATGATAAAACTAAAATCGTAAACTCCTATTTACCTTTCATTCAGTCAACTGAAATATAAAAATTAAAAAAAAAACATTTATTTTCATAAACAAGAACCTTATGCATAAACCGAGAATACCTACAGGTTTGTACGAAACCCTCGGTGCGCGAGTCCGACTCGCACTTGGCCGGTTTTTTTAATAGATAGAGTGATTCAACAGGAAGGTTTATACGTATAATAGGCGAGCGAAGCCGCTGGCAAAAGCTAGTTGACAGTTGACATATGAAATGTTTGTACCAATGTGCTTACTGAAATAAAATCAGTTATCACCAAAGAGTATAAGGTTATTATTGTCATTTAAGTAGTTATCAGATGACGTTGGTTTACTAAGCACCTCTGGTTAAAACTTTAGCAGAAACGGCGTGATGATGCTATGTTAATAAATCACTTATGGTGGCTTAACTGACACCTAATTTATAATTACCAGGTGTGAAATGATTAGCACCCAATTATAAATAAGTCCTAATTGTAATCATACAATTAATCACAAGGCTGATTCTTGTAAACTGACACCTTTAATAATGAGCTGGTTTCATTGATTAACACCTAATCATTTAATAGGCCTTAGTTGTAACTGATAAGTTAGTCAATAGGAGGGGGTTCAAATGCATATAAAAGGGTCTACCAGTTGTTTATTTCAACATTAAACCACCAACTTGCAATCGTGAAACATCAAAAATGGAACTCCACCTGCATTTGACTGTTGCTTTCCGTGCTTTGGACCGCAAATGGGGGAAGCCAGTGGACTTGGACACCTCTGAGAACCTCTCAACGTGTGTTCCGGCTGTTGTTGATAGACCAACAGCTACATTTTCTTCGGAGGAATATTTGACCACAAGGAGGAGACCAAAGCCGTATTCACGCCGTGAACAAAAAAGAATGAACGACAATGTGAAAGTGAACGATTCGTTTTCAAACATATCATGTGCAAGAATTCCTTCAGTGTCTGATCTTGAAGAGTTGTCAAGTTTTAGAGGAAGATGTTGTTCAAGAACAACTGGATATTCAGTTGACCTGGATAGGAGAATCGAAGAATATCTTGATGAGTATGAAAAGAAGTTTGAAGGAGGTTCCACTGTGACCCTGGATTCAGGGTTAGGAAAGAGTAAAGAACGGAATGTGTTCAGGCTGTTTAAAGATAGTGCGAAATCGTATATCGATAAGAAGTGCAAGAAGGTACTTTTAAGATAGTGTTGTAAATAAATGTAATTTTTTTTATTTAGTTTTAGTAATTTATAAAATTGTAAAATAAATTGTGGAACCTCTGCCTAACCCTGTGAGGCGTGATGTTGTGTCATAATACGTAAAATTAATTTATAAGATGTTAAATATTTTTCATTATTTACTCTCTACTCTACTACTTTGTTTCTATTTATTTGTCTCTTTATTAATGTCACAATATTTTCTTTCAAATTTATTTATTTGTAATTTATATTTTTAAGATTGTAAGTGTACCTATATTGTTGTTAGATGAGATATTGTTAAAAATATTGTTGCCCACATCTAGTTTTAAGTAATTTATGTACCTAATTATTAAATTAAATAAATTATTGAACGTAAAATGCTTTTCTTTCTATTCAGCGGGGTAATTACCTACCTAACACACTAACAGTAGGAAATTAATGAATTCCATTTGAACAATTCAACACATTCATTGCGTTATTTACATTTTTGAGCAGATAAATGACAGAATGTATTTAAAATATCCTTCCAAATGATTCGAATTCTGATTGATAGTTCTAGGACATGCCGATTCTTAACGATGTTTTCCTACACCGTTTTCCAATTGAGAATAGTGGTAATGAAATAATTCACACAAAATAAAGAACCTGTCAGGGTTTGATCCCACGACCTACAACTCGTAAGTCGCGGCCGTTACCACTGGGCCACCACTGCTCTTAAAGGTCTGTAACTACCTTTAGGATTTTTTCCAGTAGGAGGCCAGATTTTGGATTGTCCATCATCTACGTGGCCTCTTCCAAACTTTGTTCAGTTCGGCTACCAGTCTAACCGGGTGCAGCTGAGTACCAGTTTTTTACATGGAGTGACTGCCTATCTGACCTCCACAACCCAGTTACTGGGTAATACGATACCCCTTGGTAAGACTGGTTGCCAGACTTTCGGGCTTCTGACGACCCGTAACGACCCTAAAGACACCCGGGACCCACGGCTTAACGTGATTTCCGAGGCACGGAAGGGTTTTGGTATGTTAAGATGGTCACCATCCACGCACTAACCGCGGCAAGCGTAGCTTAACCTGAACGATCAACCCGTGCGGCTATTATTACTTAGCCACAAGCCCTTCTGATTCTGGATTGTCCGATTGATGGTAAATTGCGCCGAGCCCAAGTAATATGAGTTTAGGAATGGGATCAGGAAGATGATGACTAGGTAGGTACAGTTACCAAAAGAGATAAGTAACTAGGTCGTCGGAAATACGTTAACTTTAGTAAGAAACCGATGAATGTTTTAGAATAAATTTTAATTTGATTAATTAACTGTCTGTTTTCTAGTAATTAAATTGAATTTTATTCGTAAACATCCATCGGTTTCTTACTAAACTTCAACTACCTATATACGACGACTCTGGTTACTTATCTCTTTTGGTGACCGTACCTCTTTAATAGGCGAAATGTGGGTTTACTACGCACCTCTGGTTAACCCTTTAGCAGAAACGGCGTGCCTATGCTTTGTTAATAAATCACTCATGGCAACATAACTGACACCTAATTTATAATTACCAGATGTCAAAAGATTAGCACCCAATTATAAATTAGGTCCTAAATGTAATCGATCAATTATTCACAAGCCATGGTTCTTGTTAACTGACGCTAATAATGAGCTAGTTTCATTGATTAACACTTAATTATTCAATAGGCCTTCATTGTAACTGATAAGCTAGTCAATAGGAGGGGGTTCAAATGCATATATAAAAGGGTCTACCAATTATTCATTTCAACATTAAACTATCAACTTGCATTCGTGAAACATCTAATCAAAAATGGAACTCCATCTGCATTTGACTGTTGCTTTCCGTGCTTTGGACCGCAAATGGGGGAAGCCAGTGGACTTGGACACCTCTGAGAACCTCTCAACGTGTGTTCCGGCTGTTGTTGATAGACCAACAGCTACATTTTCTTCGGAGGAATATTTGACCACAAGGAGGAGACCAAAGCCGTATTCACGCCGTGAACAAAAAAGAATGAACGACAATGTGAAAGTGAACGATTCGTTTTCAAACATATCATGTGCAAGAATTCCTTCAGTGTCTGATCTTGAAGAGTTGTCAAGTTTTAGAGGAAGATGTTGTTCAAGAACAACTGGATATTCAGTTGACCTGGATAGGAGAATCGAAGAATATCTTGATGAGTATGAAAAGAAATTTGAAGGAGGTTCCACTGTGACCCTGGATTCAGGGTTAGGAAAGAGTAAAGAACGGAATGTGTTCAGGCTGTTTAAAGATAGTGCGAAATCGTATATCGATAAGAAGTGCAAGAAGGTACTTTTAAGATAGTGTTGTAAATAAATGTAATTGTTTTGTTTAGTTTCAGTAATTTATAAAATTGTAAAATAAATTGTGTAACCTCTGCCTAACCCTGTGAGGCGTGATGTTGTGTCATGTTACGTAAAATTAATTTATAAGATGTTAAATATTTTTCATTATTTACTCTCTACTCTACTACTTTGTTTCTATTTATTTTTCTCTTTATTAATGTCACAATATTTTCTTTCAAATTTATTTATTTGTAATTTATATTTTTAAGATTGTAAGTGTACTATATTGTTGTTAGATGAAATATTATTATAAATATTGTTGCCCACATCTAGTTTTAAGTAATTTATATACCTAATTATTAAATTCAAATAAATTATTGAACGTAAAATGCTTTTCTTTCTATTCAGCGAGGTAATTAAGTACCTAACACATTAACAGTAGGAAATTAATTACTTCCATTTTGACAATTCAACACATTCATTGCGATATTAACATTGCTGAACAGTAGATAAATAACGGAATGGATTTAAAATATCCTTCCAAATGATTCGAATTCTGATTGATAGTTCTAGGACATGCCAGCTTCTTAACTTAACCGGATGCAGCTGAGTACCAGTATTTTACATGGAGCGACTGCCTATCTGACCTCCACAACCCAATTACTGGGTAATACGATACCCCCTTGTTAAGACTGGTTGTCAGACTTTCGGGCTTCGAATCATCATCTACCTGGCCTCTTCCAAACTTTGTTCGGTTCGGCTTCCAGTCTAACCGGATGCAGCTGAGTACCAGTATTTTACATGGAGTCTCGCAGCCTATCTGACCTCCAAAACCCAGTTACTGGGTAATACGATACCGGTAAGACTGGTTGTCAGACTGTCGGGCTTCTGACGACCCGTAACGACTGTCTAAGATTTACGAAAGACAGCCGGGACCCACGGCTTAACGTGATTTCCGAGGCACGGAAGGGTTTTGGTATGTTAAGATGGTTACGACGATCAACCTGTGCGGCTATTATTACTTAGCCACAAGCCCTTCTGATTCTGGATTGTCCGATTGATGGTAAATTGCGCCGAGCCCAAGTAATATGAGTTTAGGAATGGGATCAGGAAGATGATAACTAGGTAGGTACAGTTACCAAAACGGTCGTCGGAAATACGTAAACTTTAGTAAGAAACCGATGAATGTTTTCGAATAAATTTTAATTTGATTAATTAACTGTCTGTTTTCTATTAATTAAATTGAATTTTATTCGAAAACATCCATCTGTTTCTTACTAAACTTCAACTACCTATATACGATGACTCTGGTTACTTATCTCTTTTGGTGACCGTACCTCGTTAATAGGCGAAATGTGGGTTTACTACGCACCTCTGGTTAACCCTTTATCAGAAACGGCGTGACGATGCTTTGTTAATAAATCACTCATGGTAACTTAACTGACACCTAATTTTCACAAGGCATGGTTCTTGTTAACTGACGCTAATAATGAGCTAGTTTCATTGATTAACACTTAATTATTCAATAGGCCTTCATTGTAACTGATAAGCTAGTCAATAGGAGGGGGTTCAAATGCATATAGGTATAAAAGGGTCTACCAATTATTCATTTCAACACTTTTTTTTATTCCACGCTCGACCTCCGCAGCGAACGGACGTGTTGTTCTCGCGCTCGCCACTCCGCCGCCCGCGCCCCCCACCACTCCGCCGCTGTGAAAGTGCTCGTTCAGTGTTGTGTCTGCTGCGCAACGCTCCGCATCGTAGTCGCTCCGGCTACCCAATTGGATGAATTGATTCAAAAACTGTCTTTTTCAAGACAATTCTGTTTCCTTTATTGGAAACGTCTAAAAACGTAGTAGCCCCTTCTGGGCAAATCCACAGTTTCGTGGTCCTCGGTGGAAACCTCACGGTGTCAACGAAACCGAGTGCGTGCTGACCCAACGCACCCGCCTATCCCCTTCAGGGCTAGGCGCAAGTTTGGACGGGTCCCAGATCGCTGGCCTTGGGGGCTTCCCTCGTCAGTCCTGGTGACAGTTTTGCTTCCACAGCCGCGTACTAGTGCCGCGGGTATTTCTATACGCCCCGCACTACACTGGTCAGGGTATCTCTATACCCATCCGCACGACCGGTTAGGGCTCCGTCGCACAATAAGATTGGCGACGGCTCACACAGCTTAGGGCTCACGCAGTAGGTCACACCTCCCTGTCTACACCCGACAGGGAGTGCTACTCACCCCCGGGCACACCCACCCGGGGATTAGGGCTGTTAGGTGTTAGGCGCTCCGATGAGCGAGTAGGGTTCCCCTTTCCCAACCATGTTGGGCGGCTCGAAGGTCTCCGAGTGGAGCAAATCAGAGCGGGAAAGTTTTTTCTCGCTCTGTGAGCTCTTCATGGACGACCCCGAGTTCAAGGGGCTATTTAAGAGGCTGTCAAAGCGCGCCCTGGCTGCTCAAGTGCAGACCATCGCCGCCGAAGCCACTCCGACTCCCGAGACTAGCGTCGCTACTTTTAGCGACGCACTAGTGTCTCCCCCCGTACCCAGCTCTCAGGTGCCCATTTCTATGGACACCGAAGAGGTCTCCTCTGGCGAGGAGGAAAACCGAGCAGCAGACTCGGTCTCCTCCCCCTCGTCAGACGGAGAAAATTATACGCTAGTTTCCCACGGCAAGGGAAACAAGCGTAAAAAAACCAATTGTAGCGCCGCCCCAGCCGCTAAGATGGTAGCGGTCGCGGAATCATCCCCTCCCTCGCGTGCCCCCACCCCGCAGGCTAACGCCGCGTCCATCCCCACCCCTAAAGCGTCAACCTCCGCAAAGGTTGTCGCTCCCCGCGACATTGCCCCCACCCCTCCGGTCAACAAGACCGCTAAAAAGATCCCTCCCCCGCCTCCTGTATTCATACAGGATAAGGCGAAGTGGACGGAGATCTCAAAGTGGTGTGTTGACCAGAGGGTCAACTTCACTAATGCCCGGTCCACCCAGCAGGGCATTAAAGTCCAGACCCCGACGTCACGAGATTTTCGTGACTTAACCAAACTCCTCAGTGCACGTAATGTGTCTTATCACACATACGCCCTGCCTGAGGAGCGTCAAATTAGGGTGGTGATCCGAAGGATGCCCGTGGAGATCACCACCGACGACATCAAGGCCGACCTCGAGGCACAAAATGTGCCCGTTGATGAGGTCCACAGGATGCACCGGGCCAGACGTGGCCCGGCATTCGACATGGTGCTTGTCGTGTGTCCTCCCACTGAGGGTCATCACCCAATTTTCAGAGTCAAGGCTATCTGTAGCCTCTCTGGAATCCGCATAGAGAAGCCCCGTAAGACTGGCAACATTGGCCAATGCCATAGGTGCCAGCTTTACGGGCATTCTCAGCACCATTGCTTCGCCACCCCCAGGTGCGTAAAATGCTTGGGTGACCACGGAACAGCAGACTGTTCCCGCCCCAAGGACCGAGCTCTCTGCACAGAGCCACCCAGCTGTGTTCTCTGTGGAGAGGCCGGCCACCCCGCCAACTACCGGGGCTGCCCCAAGGCCCCGAAGTCCTCCTCCTCGAAACTGGCGAAGCGCGCCAACGCTCGCCAGTTAAGAGAAGCCCCCTCTTCCAAACTTCCAGAGAGGCTGAGTCCCCAGAGACCCAGCCCCTGGAACCACTGGAACCAAGGGAACCACATGCAGGCTTTCTCTGCATTAGGTCCTCCCAAGCCCTCCCCCGCTGGGATCCCCGCGTTATTGGACCCGCGTCCTAACGAACGTAGACCCAGATCACCTCGCTGAGGTCGACGCTGAGGTCGAGCGCAGAGCTTCACTCCCGCCCGTTGAAGACCCAGATGAGCCCTTGCCCCCCGTCACACCTGACGAGGTGCACGAGCTCATCAAAGGTCTCAAACCCCGCAAGGCCCCCGGATCAGACGGTATCACCAATAGGGTGTTCCAGCTGTTCCCCGCGCACTTGATCATGCTCATGACCACCATCTTCAATGGTGCCCTGAGCAATAACATTTTCCCACAGGCTTGGAAGGAAGCCACAGTCATTGGCATCCCAAAGCCCGGCAAACCACAGGCGGAGCCCTCGAGCTACCGTCCCATCAGTTTGCTCAATGTACTCGGCAAAATCTATGAGAGGCTTATTTATAAGCGTCTCAGAGATTACGCCGAGACAAAGGGCCTCATCCCTAACGAGCAGTTTGGTTTTCGAACCCAACACTCGTGTGTCCATCAAGTGCACCGTATCGTCGAACATATTAGCGTTGGTTTTCAACGCGGTATGTTCACGGGTAGTGCAGTTTTCTTCGACATAGCGAAAGCGTTCGACAAGGTCTGGCACAACGGCTTGTTATACAAGCTGTACCAACTCGGAGTGCCTGACCGTCTCGTGCTCATCCTACGAGACTTTCTATCGAACCGCACCTTTCGCTATCGCATCGAAGGGGCACTGTCCTCCCCCCATCCTATCCGAGCAGGAGTCCCTCAGGGCTCTGTCTTGTCCCCTCTCATTTTTACGCTATTTACTAGCGATATCCCCAGAAGTTTAAAGGCTCAGTTGGCTCTGTTCGCAGATGACACGGCCATTTACTTCACGGGGCGCAGTCAAGACGCCTTGATTCGCTACCTCCAGGCCGCAGTCGACGACCTCGCCGACTGGTTCAGGAAGTGGCGAATCGAAGTCAACCCCGACAAGAGTCAGGCGGTTCTCTTTACGAAACCGCGACTCAAACCCCGCCCCTCGACCCCCCCTATCCATGTTCGGCAAGCAGATCCCTTGGGAGAAGCGAGCCAAATATCTAGGCGTGATCTTAGATCAGCATCTCTCCTTCTCTGAGCACATAAAGAAGGTCCGTTCGCGGGCCGCTTTCGCTCTCGGTAGGCTACACCCCATTCTCAATCCGAAAAGCAAAATGTCACTTCAGTGCAAAAAGCTTATTTATACCGCGTGCATAAGGCCAATTATGACCTATGCATGTGCAGTCTTTGCACACGCGAAACCTCATCACGTCCATAGGATGCAGACCCTCCAAAACCGTTTTCTCCGAAACGCCACAGGTTCGCCTTGGTACGTTCGGAATGCTAACCTCCACCTCGATCTCAAACTCCTGACTATCCATCAATTCATGAAACGCATCTCCAAGCGATTCTTCGATAGGGCCGCAACCCACCGCAACCCTCTGGTTGTCGCGGTAGCCAATTACATCCCCTCCCGCATTAGTAAGACCCGCCGTCCGCGGCACATTCTAACCGATCCTGGTGACCCCATTACCCTCCTCCAGGAGAGCAATAGGGCCACCAGTACTTTACTTAAACCGAAACGTCCGTCATACCGACCTCGCCACCGAGGTCCGTCGTCGCGACACTCTCGACTAGCAAATAGTCCCCCCCGACCCTTGCATGAGCCAGCCCGCGTCGCTGAGCCTTTCGTTAACGACCACTCAGATCCAGCCTATCCCTTGCTGATCCCCCCCACCAGTGACTCCCTAAGCCGAGGTCCGAACCCCACCGGGGGTGCCCTTAGGTCTTAGTCGCTTAGTTTGTAGTTTTTCTTTAGTTTGTAAGCCCCTGGCTGGAGGCCTTAGATTCGCGTCTAAAGTCATTCGCAGGGAAAGCCTGCTTAAGTAGTAAAAACCCTCGGGTTAACTACGAGAAGTCCGTGTCAAAAAAAAAAAAAAAAAACATTTCAACATTAAACTATCAACTTGTTTTCGTGAAACATGTAATCAAAAATGGAACTCCATCTGCATTTGACTGTTGCTTTCCGTGCTTTGGATCGCAAATGGGGGAAGCCAGTGGACTTGGACACCTCTGAGAACCTCTCAACGTGTGTTCCGACTGTTGTTGATAGACCAACAGCTACATTTCTTCGGAGGAATACTTGACCACAAGGAGGAGACCAAAGCCGTATTTACGCCGTGAACAAAAAAGAACGAACGACAATGTGAAAGTGAACGATTCGTTTTCAAACATATCATGTGCAAGAATACCTTCAGTGTCTGATCTTGAAGAGTTGTCAAGTTTTAGAGGAAGATCTTGTTCAAGAACAACTGGATATTCAGTTGTTCTTGAAGAGTTGTCAAGTTTTATAGGAAGATCTTGTTCAAGAACAACTGGATATTCAGTTGACCTGGATAGGAGTATTGAAGAATACCTTGATGAGTATGAAAAGAAGTTTGAAGGAGGTTCCACTGTGACCCTGGATTCAGGGTTAGGAAGGAGTAAGGAGCGGAATGTGTTCAGGCTGAACCTCTCAACGTGTGTTCCGGCTGTTGTTGATAGACCAACAGCTACATTTTCTTCGGAGGAATATTTGACCACAAGGAGGAGACCAAAGCCGTATTCACGCCGTGAACAAAAAAGAATGAACGACAATGTGAAAGTGAACGATTCGTTTTCAAACATATCATGTGCAAGAATTCCTTCAGTGTCTGATCTTGAAGAGTTGTCAAGTTTTAGAGGAAGATGTTGTTCAAGAACAACTGGATATTCAGTTGACCTGGATAGGAGAATCGAAGAATATCTTGATGAGTATGAAAAGAAGTTTGAAGGAGGTTCCACTGTGACCCTGGATTCAGGGTTAGGAAAGAGTAAAGAACGGAATGTGTTCAGGCTGTTTAAAGATAGTGCGAAATCGTATATCGATAAGAAGTGCAAGAGGGTACTTTTAAGATATTGTTGTAGATTAATATGTGTTTAGTTTTAAGTAATTTATAAAATTGTAAAATAAATTGTGGGTGCACCTCTGCCTAACCCTTTGAGGCGTAATGTTGTGATATGTTAGTAAAATTAATTTATAAGATGTAAAATATTTTTCATTATTTATTCGCTACTCGAAAGGCGACTAAGGGACTTACTAGAGAATGGGCAGCAGCGTTCTCTATGCATTTTACCACCATACTGCGATCGCCAACCCGCCTGCCAAGCGTGGCGATTATGGCAAAGCCCAGCAAATTGGGGGAGGCCTAAGTCCAGCAGTGGACGTCTTACGGCTGAAATGATGATTCGCTACTCTACTACTTTGTTGCTATTTATTAATCTTTTTATTTTCTTTACAATTTATTTTTTTGTAATTTATATTTTTAAGATTGTTAGTGTACCTATATTGTTGTTAGATGAGATATTGTAGCCCACTTCTAGTTTTAAGTAATTTATGTACTAAATTATTTAAGTTAAATAAATTGTTGAACATAGAATGCTTCTCTTTTTCTTAAACGGGGTAACTTTTTCTAAAACAAACGTGACACACAAACAATAGGTATGACTTTCATTTAGACAGTTCAGCATTCATTCATTGAGTTATTAACGTTATTGAGGCGACAATTGTTTCGAACATTTAAAGCAATGGATAAGTAATATCCTTTAACATGATTCATATTTTGAGAGATAGTGTGATACGCAATTAGGGTACTGGTCTCTATTAGGCCCTTTACACATGCACACGGTTGCTGTCTAAACGGCACGGGCGGCGCACGCCGTGCCATGCAAACTCTTTCACATGTACACGGTTTTGCGCTCGGTCGCCCGGCGGTGGTGGCGAGGGGTGATCGCAGTATTATTGAGGTGCATGCCCGTGCATGTGAACGAGTCCATACAAGTCAATACATGACTGCAAGACGGTTGCCGTGTCAAAACCGTGCTTATAGTGGATAGCCGACCGTGACCGAGCCGTGTGAAAGCTGTCTATGTAGCCCATACATTTCTACTTTACACGGCACGGCGACCGTGTCGTGACCGTGTGCATATGAAAAGGGCCTTATCCTTATATGTATATTTTATCCACAAATAGATGTATAAGTAACTCCGTTTCGTGGAGCGAAGGCCTGTCTATATAGGCTTATTATGTGCGATAGGTACCCATTTAGTGTGTAGTCGGTGTCCCTCTTCCACCTCCTCTTCCAGGTACAAACTTCCTATTAATTATTTCTTAGAGTTAACCCTTTATAAGGTAGAGGCAGTATACATGCCACCAACTGTTGTTTTATTCAACTGTATTGTTGAAAACGATTTTATTTTTCATTGATGATAACATGATGAGCCGTGTGAAAGCTGTCTATGTAGCCCATACATTTCTACTTTACACGGCACGGCGACCGTGTCGTGACCGTGTGCATATGAAAAGGGCCTTATCCTTATATGTATATTTTATCCACAAATAGATGTATAAGTAACTCCGTTTCGTGGAGCGAAGGCCTGTCTATATAGGCTTATTATGTGCGATAGGTACCCATTTAGTGTGTAGTCGGTGTCCCTCTTCCACCTCCTCTTCCAGGTACAAACTTCCTATTAATTATTTCTTAGAGTTAACCCTTTATAAGGTAGAGGCAGTATACATGCCACCAACTGTTGTTTTATTCAACTGTATTGTTGAAAACGATTTTATTTTTCATTGATGATAACATATACATTTCTGCAAATAGCCCATCAAATTCCCAATTTGAAAAAAATACTTAAAAATGTCATTATTCACATAATAAGAATTTACTAAGAATTTTTATTTAAGAATTACTTTACCATGTCTAGTTTTCTCTGCCTTATAAAGGGTTAAAATGAAACAACTTCATAAATGTTAAATATTTTATAATTGAAAAATAACTAGGTATAATAATTATAATATTTACAATAACATAAATACATTAGTACATAGTATTACGCCGGCAAGTTCATTTTTTTTACAATAAATAGTTTTAAGCATTTCATTAAAAATAAAATACATCATAACTAACATTATTAGTTTACACATAGGGCTCGAAATATTTAATAGCAGTCGTCATAGGTTTTTCGTTGATTTTGTTCGTTGTAATAGTATTCTTCACACGCATTTTTATATCTCTAGGCTTCAGCACACTTTTGTGGTTGGCACTCGGAGGCCTTAGGCCCAGGTAGTGCTTACTCGGCGTGAAAATAGACTTAGAACTAAGACCAGACGTCTCTAAGAAGAAATCGAAGGTCCCCTTTGTTTTGGGCGCATTTATCTCTGGATTGTTATTCAGTACCATCCTCGGCTCGCACTTCACAGTATTGTAAGAGCCACTGTTGCTCCCAGACGAATTACTGGACTCAATATCTGAGTTCCTTACAGATTCAGTCTCTAAATTCTCTATATTTGATAGGAGATCAGGCTTATTAGACAACTTAGCGTTTTTCGACAAGCCCTTGTTCAAGGTACTCTCGTTGTTTTCAAGAAAATTATCAGCGTTTCCATTGTCATCATTATTAGTAGTATTATGCTGTTTATCTTTATCAGGTACATTGGTAAGATTTTCGGTTACAACATCAGACATGGAACCGTCACTGCTGCCGGAGCTGATGCGGTATTCCTCTGCAACTATGCTGCCGAGTTCATCGTCTATCTTAAATTCTTCAAAATTTTGGGACAAATCGAATTTGTCCATGTCGTCGAAATATTCTGCTTTGTGCAATTCTGCATTGATCGACATATTTTTCTCGGGTCCATGGTTGAACTGATTGTCTAGTTCAGTCAAATTTATCTGCTTGTTGCCTCCCTTACCGCCTTTGTTTATCTCAGATAGTATAGAAGATACTGTGTTGCCCATTTGTATGGAAGCACGAGGGTCCAATTTCGGTTGCAGAGGATGCATGGCAAAGTTAGTCAAGTAACTGTCAGTAGTTTGCTGGAAGGAGCGGCTTTGTTCATCGTTCGGCTTCTCATCTTCATCCGGAATGATGATCTCAGTGACATGAGGCAGTTTAGGAATATCTTTATCACTGATCTTGTTCTGGATCCTTGGCAATGATACCACTTTAGCAACACTGTTCCTTGGACTGACAGCGTGCACTGGGTACTGCTCGTTGTGGATCTCAACCGTTGGCTGTGTGAGTAGCAACTCCCTCTTACCATTGCTGACTACTGGAACATTTATCTCTGAAATGGAACAGTAGTCTGGCTCTATACTGTTGACAGTTGCTACTTGTCCCACTTTTCTCGTCTTAACATCTGCAACCCGTTGGTTAGCCGCAACGGCTTCAGAGTCTAACTGATCTGTCATTTGTTTAACATTGTTTTCAGCTTTCCATTTAGCCGAAAGGTTCTTTGGCTTTGGCGGTAGGGCAGGAGGAGTTCTTGGCACTTTTCTTTTATTGAATATCTTCATAGACCCGAGCTCGTTATCAATTCTTCTTTCAACGACATTGTTAACGCTACGATTTTCTAAGTTAGCGGCCATGTTTTTCACTATAGAGCCTCTTATTTTAGGAACCGCTGGTTTATCATTAGCTAGCACGGTACGCGGAATTGGCGCAGGCTTAGAATCATTGCCTTTAGTAATGATGGGCTCATATTCATTGCTGTACAAGCTTTGTATCTCATACTGGAAGCCTTGAGCTGTGTTTGGCACTTCATAACTGTGTTCAGATGCGGTCTCTAAACTAAACTTAACTATTTTATTCGCTCTCTTATCTGCTCGGGGCAGCGTATTGCTGATGTTATTGGATCTTACTTTTTCATCATACGAGATGCTGTTAAGAGTGGAGAACTGAACACGCTTTGTTGATGTTTTAGGGCTGTGTGCTTCACTAGATTTAGAATTGTCATTGCTGCTATCATCTAAAGAATTTTGAAGCAGTATTTGATTGACGCACTCTAGTACCGGATTATTTTTATAAATCTCATTAGTAGGGTTCTCATCTGCATCACTAGTGCTAGCATACCAATTTTCATTAACTTCAGCATTATTAGCTTGTTTGTTTAGATTTGACTCTATGTTATTGTTCTTGTCATCAAACCTGGAACTGAATCTGTCATTGTTGTTCATTATGTTATTGCACAAGACTTCGTTTTTAGCGGCTACTATTCCAGCATCAAGTATGCCACTGTTGTAACCTACGCCCAGCAGGTCATCTGTTGATTTAGATTTATTACTTAATGGTCTTTGATCCAAACAGTCTCCTTCTTGTTCTGGATCACTAACATTACAGTACCAGGGCTTCTCGTTACCCTCTTCGCTGAGGACGTTACTCAAGAAAAGTTGTCTGTTCGCTTTTATTTCATCTGACGCTTGCCGTTTGATTCCGTGTACTCTCTCCATTTTTGTAGAATAAGTTTTCTCGGATTCACTGGCAGTGTTTTCTTGTTCTTTTTTGGCAGCTTCACCGATGAGCTGGTCAATTTTCAAAGAAGCTTTTCTGATATCATTCGCTATTTGGTTCGCGGTGATTTCGTCATCATGGTTTACTTGGTAGCTCATACCAATGCACTCTTCAGCACTACTGCTGTTGTTTGCTTGGTTGGTGTAACCCTTCTGCATGTTGTCTCCATACTTATTGTTCTTTCTTCCCGAATATTTCCTCGATCTTCTGAAGACGTCTCGTCTCACAAACGCTTGCTTATTTTTGATAAATGTGCCCTTGCTACCGATACTAGCAGTATTCCCTTCTTCACTGGAACTCGTATTGCCATACACAATTTCACTCTTCGGCAACTGAAAGCTCTTACTTAACCTAGTATTTTTTTGGAATACCGGTGGAGAATTTCTTTCACGATAACTACAGCTTCTAACGAACGTGTTTTGAAATCTGGAATCAGTGCTTTCTAAGCTCTGGAATTCCGGATCTGTTTCAATGTTGGTCTGTTCGCTGGTGAAGCCGAGCAGTTGCTGGCAATTGCTGCAGTACGATTTGCGTGCTTTCAGTTTTGCAATTTCTTCCTGTTGTGTTTTTATGATTTTCTCTTTTTGGCGGAGTGCAACGTGTATTTGTTTCTGTTCCCTGGTGAGGCGGGATTCTAGGAGGACTAACGATCGTAGTACCAGTGCTAGTTGGTCTTGTCTAAGCCGCCTCTCTTGCGCCGCTTTCTTGTCTCTGGCGGCAAGGGCGTTTCCCGCCTCCACCAGCTGGTGCCTCTGCTTCAGGACGGACTCGGACTGCTGCTGCAGAGCGTTGCGCACCGCGTCCAACTCCCTCCTCAACTCCATCGCTTCTGAGCTGCTATCCATCTGGAAAGAAAGAGAAGTATTCGTCAATAAACAGTCAAATCATAAGTCGTAACTATTATTGCAATAACAGCAATAACAGCGACATTTAACTTCATAAAAGGTTCGTACAGTCTATTTAAAAGATCGATCCGATAGCGGTGAAATGTCAAGTACGATTGATACACGATTCCTTATACGAGTGGAAGAAATTAATGTCGCCTAATGACGGTGCGTCTTTGATCATCGTTTAGACACTGTAATGATGGTTATCTCGTGGCGATGCAACGAGCGGTCAGAGTCCACCACGCAATAGTAAGTTAACGAGGTCACTGGCCAAGAAATAACGTGCAACGTGCTGTATACAAAAGTTATCAAAAGCGGAATATTTTATAATTAATTTAATTAAATCTGTATTTGATGATAAAGATCGGTGAATACTCAGTTCTATTACGTGACAATAAAGTTTAAAATACAAAGCAGGTATTTCGTCGCTGCTTTTAATGTTTGATATGAAGAAAATCAGAGCATAACCGAGCTTATCGTTTGCGGCCGCAGATAAGACGTTCAAACGCGGGAGAATAATGTTTTTCATAGTGTTATCACGACCGTAATTCGTACACTTCCTTGTTGTTTTTAAGTTCGATAATGTCAGTGTGCTAATATAAGGCCACGACTGCGCGAGACAATGACTCATCATAAGTCAGGGCCGATACCACCTATGGCAATTATGTCATAATTTGGGGGTTTATTTCAACACGTTATGTTAAGAGACGCTTAAACGTCACAATTATGGTTAATGAGTCGTTAATCACTACTTAAGTTTAAGCAACGTTTATAAATGAATAAAGGGATTGATTGTCACTTTATTTTGTTGTCTAACATAATCACAAAAGGATAGTTGGAAGTACCTAGAAGTAGGTAGGTATCTACCTCCTGCAGAGGCCGCGGATTTGTTCGAAAGAGGTTTTTCAACCGACGAAAACAAACGGAGGAGGTTCTCAATTCGACGCGTATATTTTTTTTTTTTTTTTTTTTTTTTTTTTTTTTTTTTATGTATGATCACGCATAACTTTTTACATAGTGGTCCGATTGTGACAATTCTTCTTCTATTGGAAAGGGTATACTCCCAAGGTGGTCCCATATAAATTTGGAAAACAAAATCGAACCCTAAGGGTTGGAAAACAGGGGATGATTGATTGTTCACTCACTGATTGTAACGTATAAACACGCATAACTTGTTACATAGTGGTCCGATTGTGACAATTCTTCATCTATTGGAAAGGGTTTACTCCCAAGGTGGTCTCATATAAATTTGGAAAATAAAATCGAACCCTAAGGGTTGGAAAACAGGGGATGATTGATTGTTCACTCACTGTCACTCACAACTTTTTACATAGTGGTCCGATTGTGACTATTATTCTTCTATTGGAAAGGGTATACTCCCAAGGTGGTCCCATATAAATTTGGAAAACAAAATCGAACCCTAAGGGTTGGAAAACAGGGGATGATTGATTGTTCAGTCACTGATTGTAACGTATAAACACGCATAACTTTGTACAGAGTACTCCGATTTTGATAATTCTTTTATTGTTGGATAGGGTATACCTTGCCAAGTATTATTAGCCATTAGTACATTAAAGCCACAAAAAATCATAAAATAAAAACTTTTTAACAAAAAATTAAACCGCCGAAAAACTGAAAAGCATAAAATAATAAACCTTAAAATTTTGAGTCGGCGCTGAAAAATCAATGAACAAGGAACACTCAAAGCGCCGACTCATAATTTTAAGGTTTATTATTTTATGCTTTTCAGTTTTTCGGCGGTTTAATTTTTTGTTAAAAAGTTTTTTAGTCCGTCAATTCTGACACGAGAGCGGGAGCCGTCATTTGATGATATACCACCCAGAAAAAAAAAAGGTAACTACCTAACTATCACGTAGGTGAATGTATACCAAGATCTTCTCGTAATTTACCAATAGATTTCTAATCGAATTTATAATGAAACAGCTGCAGTAAAACTATAATTTGCGTAAGAAAATTCTTACGATAAATCGTTTAAGGCATAAATCTTTGCCAACTCATGGCCAGCTTTCCTTCACCATGCCATTCACATATGAAGGTAAGAATAAAGAATGTGGTATTCTAATACTGTAATCAAGTTAGAGCAAGGTAAAAGTCGTGTCAATGGCGGTATGACAATGTCCGAGAGTACTTAACCTCTATGAAAGTATGTTAGCATTGACGAAAGTTTAAGCCCCCGGCTTAGAAACCGAGTAGTTGCTAGCTATAATATAAGATCCGGAGATTTTAAATATTATGTATGGCATGATACGGAGTATCTGACGAAAATGTAAATAAATGGATGAAATGATGAAGAGGTACAACTCTGCCCAACCCTTCGGGAAACAAGGCGTGATGTTATTTTATATGTATTATGGATCAAAAAACATTGCTGTGGATTTCAACTTGTAGTGCCATAAAACAAATTGATTTCAAATGATTGAATGATTGATTTAAAACAAATTGATTTCGAACGAATCAAGTAATTTGCAACCCAAAATTCTTTTCCATCTCTCTACAGATGTTTTTCATTTGACAATTTGGGGTTAATTTTACTATCAAAATTTTCGACAATGATTTTTAATACCAACAATTTAAATATTTTAAAATTTGAAAATCTAAATACAAATGATGATCAGTATTGGTTTACAGTTTATTGAGATACTTTTATAATAGATTATACATAGCTAGTATAGTATCCTGATGAGTGATGAAACAGACAACTAAAATTAACACTTTTTGTCTGCGAATATTGAAGGAAATAGACAGAGCATTTTCCGAACGTATCGTATGGGACGTAACGTTATGGTGTCTTAAAACTTAACATCACAACCGTTTTCCTCCAAGGGTTGAACAGAGGTGTATAATAATAAGAACAGGTAGCATGTTAGCTTTTCGCGTTAGAATGGAAAGAATCCAAAATCAGAGCCTAACAATTAAAAAGTTCTCATTTCTTCCTTTCCAATCCTTATTCCTTTTACAATATTACACAGTTCACTTGGCACTTCCAAATCTCGAATCACTGACGAGAAAAAATTACTTGTCTATTTGTCTATAACATCGTTTCACTTTTGTTGTCTATAATTTTGGTTCACAATTTGGCTTTCGGTTTATTTAGCTTGATACTTACATGTGGGACGTGCATAATTTTTCAGTATAATCCAATTAATATCTTAGTTTCAGGTTACGGGGCTCCTATTCATAAGCTGTTCTCGCTTCGAGATCGCGATCAAACTGTCTAGGCAATCCCAATGCGCGTGAGTTTACAGTAAACAATCAATTAATTACATTGAATTTCACAAATCAAAGGTCGGTCGTAGCCGATGCATTGGACTTTGAACTCTATGTTTGTTTTGATTGTCGATTATTCACTTTATCGACGTTATTAATTATAATGTCAACAAACCGTCATTTTCTATGATAATCAGCGGAAAATATTGTTTCATAATCATTTTAGGCCTAGGCATACCTAATATAGTGGCGCCTGCGCCGTCGCCGTAAATACGACGTAGAAATAAAGCTGTCAGCTAAGTAAGTTATTTCCATTTATTTTTTAATGAAATCTTGCAGGTCAATCTATGAGGTTGTCGGCCGCTTTTAACCGGACTTGCCTGTGGCTCCAGTCAGGGCTTAAAAAACGTAAAACTAAAGCGACTACTCGCTAAGAGCACCCACTACGGGGTACGGACCTCGGCTTAGGGCATCGCTGGTAGCGGGACGGGCTGGATTGGAATGTTTTTTTTTGCGTAAGTAAAGTTGGAGTTATCAGTCAAACCCGCAACTACTGTCAAAAATTCATGAATGACAGCCGGGACCAACCTGCTTTTTTGAGGCACGCCCTCCGTGCCTCAGCGTTGCTGTCTTGCCGGCGTAGCATAACCAATTCTATATCTATTCTACCAAGAACAAATAAAGTTCCTTATGTATTTTAATTCTGTAAAAGTGTTTCTATCTCATCAGAAAAATAGTCATCATACTTGAAATCGTATTTTTGTTCACTGAAGAATAGAAACATCTCTTCAGTTTTACTCAATTTTTCTACGATACAATCTATCATTTTGTCTTCTCTTCCGTCGACAAATTCCGTTTCTATGGCG
Source organism: Aporophyla lueneburgensis (assembly GCA_932294355.1). Taxonomy (NCBI): domain Eukaryota; kingdom Metazoa; phylum Arthropoda; class Insecta; order Lepidoptera; family Noctuidae; genus Aporophyla; species Aporophyla lueneburgensis. Next base: position 6,120,168 of record OW028737.1, read on the forward strand.
GTCATGCTACTCGTGCTGGTATGTCAAGATGGTTACCCATCCACGGAGTAACCGCAGCAAGCGTACCTTGAATCTGATCAATCGACACGTGCGGCTGTTATTATTTAAATAAGTATTTACTTACTGATAGACATTTTGCGTAATATTTATGACGCGAAATATCTATCACTGAATGAAGTGTCACATTTTTCGAAGAAGGTAAAGAATCTTCATTTGCATTGTCAAGATCTATACCGATACCACTAATTACATCATAATTGCTTATTTATTTAAATTAATTCCTTGAAACAACGATTTATTTAACTTTTATTTGACGCGTAATTCCTTTTTCATTCTTCTCATTTACATAGACAAACACTAATATCGATGCATTTGTCATTCATGAACTTCTTCACTTCTTTCTTCTTTACCTTCGTCCCTCGAAAGAATAATATGGACATTACTTTCTGAATAAATGAGTAATCCTGGGTTCCCGAGAATGAACAATTTTGTAAAAACAGCTATAAAATTATAGCAGTGGTTATTTTGATTTAGTATCTTTATTTAATTCAAAACAAATGGAATATCAATAAAACTAAACCAAACTTTTAATTTACAATGAAACTATTTATGAGAGCATAAAGATTTTCATTGTAAATTAAAAGTTCCATTAGAATCGGCTTTTTAAATCTAAAAAATACAATGAGAGTTTAACAAGCCACAGTATCTTGAATGTAAGCATGTAAGCATTATTCTATGAAAATTTTACATTTTCACGAGTTCTAACTATGTATATTTTGTATGCAGGTAACTTTTTTAGCAATTAGCCCCCGATCATCCGATCACTGTTTATAAACGTAATATAACTCCTGAGTATACAATTTCAGTTCATATAGGCATTCATTGATGATTCAGTGGGAACGGAAGGAATGTAATTTAATCTTTATTATCAAGTTATTGCAGTTTTATAGGTGTTTTATCAGATATCAGCAGCGTGGTGCAGGTTGGAAATGGTGCAGGTGCAAATTGAAAATTATTTTAGAATTTCGTCGTTCCGGTTAAGCGTGATTTTTTTAGTGACTCAAAATTTAGCTTGGTAGCACTGCTTCCCCTTCAAGGCAGAATAGATTTTCTTGAATTTTGGTTTTCAGATTGCCCCGTTGGTCTATTGGCCACAAGCACTACTGCGAAGCATTAGGTGGTGGATTCGAATACCAGGTCGGGCATAGTGTTCTTAGGTATTTCTATTTGGAATATCTCAGTAGTAGGTCGGAGTCGATTAGTGCTCGGTTGATGGCAATAGGCTCGCCCCCTATTACATAGGATGTAAAAAACATAACTGGCGACACGTGGGTGTACTACTGATGCACCAAAATCAAAATCAAATCAAAATCAAAAGTCATTTATTCAAACTAGGCTGAGAGTCAGCACTTTTTGAACGTCAAAGTTACAAAAGACAGTCCCCCCAAAACGCCCGCCCTTCGGCACTTCCTAGTGCTTTAGCTGGGAAGAAGAAGTGGCGGAACAAACTCCCCAGCAGCACAGCTGTCTGTTAAGTTAGAAGAACTTGATTCTATACAATTGTAAGGAAGTAACATTAAGAGACACAAAACATAAAATAAATGATTTGCCATATGTCAGCTAGCCAACCCAATATTCCAAGAAATAAAATGAAATCTATACTCAAGCAAAAGCAAAAAAATATTTTTATAATGTAAATAAAAGTACCAAAATAAAAGCCTCCTGGCATAAAGGGCGTGACAGCTTACATATGCAATGCTGAATCACGTTCACATAGCTGTTACGACCCGAGTTACAACTCGAGGCCACAAAATGATAAAATAGTACCATCGGCGTAAAAACAAATAAACAGGTAGGTAATTAACAACAATACCAATATCCAGGTCAGCAAGACGACCAGTCACCACAAGCAGCACCCGTTCACGGGCATAACGCAAAGATCAGCCATTACCCCTCCCAACCCGGTTGGGGAAACAAGGCGTGATGTTATATGTATTAAGTTAATTTTTTTTTTAGTTTTCAACACCATTTTTCCACGTCGCGGTTATTGCAACGCAAAGATAATAAATGCAAAGAACCGTTACCTTACTAAGGAAAACAAATTTCGCAAAATTTCAGAAGAAATAGCTGTTGCGGTGGTTTGTTTGCATGCCCATATGACGGTAGAACATGGAGGACTCATAAAGTAAAACATCTATGTATCTACTGTATTCCCAATGTTTGCAAACCAATAAATGATTTGATTTGATGATCAGAACTTTTTGTGCATGCGTGCCATCCTCTGGACGAAAACCGCTTAGAAACATACCAAAGAAAGACGACCATACAATTTGTATGTAATTTCATACATTAACAAATGTCAGTAATGAAACAAAACTCTACTGCATCCGCTGACATAGCCGCCATAGTGACCAGCCGAAGGAAGTTGCTTGTTATGCGTCCGCGCCTGCGCACTACCCGCTGCGCAAACCTTTAGGTTATTGCCACAGGAAATTCTATGGATATCACAGAATAACGGGTATAAGTTTAACTGCTATATAAATCTTAATTTGAGATATGTAGATAGGTATTACTATGATTATGCAGGTATACTGCGAAAGAAGGTTGAAATAATTAAGTAATTATTAGCTATGTTTAGTAATAATTAGCTAGGTTGTTATGTTTATTGGTGCATGGGGGCCTAATAGTGATGATGAATAACATTAGCGTAGGGTAAATTCTTAGTACTTGCTTAGAATCTTTTTCACTAATCGACTTTTTTAAACGTTTTGAACGTCTACCTGATGTATTCCCAAGAAATAAGTGTGACAATGGTAAATTATGTCAATTAATTTTGTGACCAGAAGTGTATACTTATCTACAATTAATTAGTGTTCACCCAGTAGTCGAAATGCGATCTTGTTTTTTCTTATTACTTTAACACGTTAACTACCATGGTTGAAATCAAAAAAAGTCAAAAAATGTATTTAGTGTTATTTCACTTTAAATAGATTATTTTTCCCATAAATACATTTATTCCAAAAACATGGCCGTCAGGCAGCAACGATATGTTCAGATTTTGTATGTGTTGTCGGTCATATAGACCGACAAGGCCTGAATGGAACAATAAGGGTCCGACACATAGTCGTGTTAAAGTATTTCTAATGTATCATTATCATAACAATATTACCTTTCTGCACTCCTCCATATAAACGAAAACCGTGCCAAATTCAATCGCGTAATTTTCTTAAAAAGGTGGTACAATTTTCTTGCTTTACGTTCACGTATTAATATTTAGATCACCAAGTGGTTGGAAAGACTTGACATCATTACTGTTTAAGAGCAGACTATTTACGTAGTCTACATTTATATACTCCTATTCTTAATAGATAAAGCGACTAGTGTGACCGAGTTTTAATCAGAGAACAAACTTGGTTGAACTGGTCTGGATCGATGTATCTTTGCTTTTATTTGTTTGAAAGTAAACGATTATATAAATGTTTGAATGTGAAATAGTAAAATATGGCTAAACTTTTATGTTATCAGTAAATAACACTTATTATGTATCTTTATCTTTGCATAGTTTAAAACAAAGTCACATCCCGCGTTCGTACGTTTAGATCTATTAAACTACGCAACGGATTTACCGCAGTTTTTATCCATAGACAGAGTGATTCAAGAGGATGGTTTATATGTAATACGCGGGCGAAGCTAGTTACTTATTTATACTAAATAAATGTCTATCCTATATAACGTCCCTGAAGACACTACTAGCATTACCACTCCACTTTTCTCCAATTCGATAACGTATTCACATTGCACAACACTTGTGAAGTTTCAAACAAAAACAAGCATATTGCTCTTAGGGGTCACCATTCCACCGCAACTTTTCAAACACGCACTGAAACGGATTTTGTATTTTTGTGTACACATATTTGTCCAACATATGATTAGTTTTTATAAAGTGTTTGCTCAAAGCTGGCTTCAATATGTTGGATAGTTTGAACACGTGCCGCCTGATAAGACAGCTACAAACGTTGGTAGTGCCTTCTGTAACCACAGCGTGTTGACTGAGTGTCGATAAGGGCATTCTATCACTAATAAATGCTTGCCTACGTTATCAAGGACTTGTAAATCGTACAAATGTATCTTTAGTAAACACTAGACAATGTTTACTTGTCACGTAAGTGCTCTATCTGAAGACCTTTTTAAACTTTCAGACAGTCAGTTGCTTATATGCTATACCCAATTGTGTATAGGCACCTATCCCAACTTTCCCATCGCATCCCGGCGAGCGAGTAAAGCTGAAAGTCACCAAAGGACAATAGAGAGGGCTATGCTTAGAGTTTCCCTTCGCGATCAAATCAGAAATGAAGAGATCCGTTGAAGTACTAAGGTAACCGACATAGCCCGAAGAATTTCCAGGGCACGGCACATTGCTCGCAGAACGTATAGCCGATGTGGCCAAGAGGTTCTGGAGCAGGGATGTTAGGGAGCTCCGTAACCGTAACCGAAACTATCGGATATCCGATATAAAAATTTATCCGTAACCGTAACCGAATCCGAAATAAAAGTTTCGGATAATATCGGATTTGTTATTACATTTTTATTTTTTATAATATATATTTATAATATGTAGTTTTTATTTTAAATAGCCGTAATAATTACTCACAGATTGATTGTAATTCCTACCAAATGGTGACATATAAATAAAACCATTTTATTAACTATTTGTATTTTACTTTTGAAATTCCTTAAAAGTTTAATATCCGTAACCAAAATTATCCTAACTAACGGATTATCCGAAATAATTTCATATCCGTATCCGTATCTGTATCCGGTAAAATAATCATTCCTACATCCGTAACCAATCCATATCCGAAATTTCATATCCATAACATCCCTATTCTGGAGTGGCGACCGCGTACTGGATCCGATCCGAGAACCGGCTAAAATGATGTTGATGTTGAGTAGAGCTAGCAACTTCAAACGAGTCAGCGAGCAACGAGCAGTGATGAGTGAGATGATTTTATCAAGCACTGAATATTCAACTCTCGGTATTGGACATAGTATTGAGAGTCCAATAGCCCTCTGTTGGATTTCGGATTCTCTCAGTCCCGTATCCCAGTGGGGTGCAGAAAACATACTGTAAGATTTTTAACTCTAAGCGCTAAGCAGCGCCTTGAAGATCCATTGTTTGACTGGCCTGTTAGTCTAGTGGTTAGTGACCCTGACTGCTAAGACTGAGGTCGTCGGTTCGATTCCAACCCAGGACAAATCTTTGTGTGATGAGCACGATCATTTGTTCTGTCTGGTTGTAATTTATGTATAATATGTATGTATTTAGAAATATATAAGTATATTAATTTATCAGTTGTCTGGTTACCATAGTACAGGCTCTACCTAGTTTGGGATCAGATGACGGTGTGTTGGTTGTACTAAGATATTTATTTATTTATTGTGCAAAAAATCCTACCGCGATATTTTTACGTGAGTGGATTTAGAGCGTGGAAAAGATTTGTTTATATTAATGTGTAACACTTTAGAAACCAGTTGCTTGGTAGCGTTACCACCACCTGACTACCTACTGAACTATAAGAACATCTGTTTTAGAAGAGTATGATGACCTTATCTTAACTTATCTGCATAATCGACCATTTCTTCTAAAATAAAACCACCACGAAAAGAAACCGTAATACCTGTCCATAGTCTATTTATTCCTCCCTCTTCTTCATTATTTTGTTCTTTTTACATTATCTTACAAAAGAAATTAGGAAGTTAGAAACTACACACCAAAACTGAAGCCATATGTGACCCCATTATATACCCAAGGTGAAGTCTCAATAATTTCACGCCATAATCATTTCAGAAGATTGCGTACCTATTATAATATATTATAATACATACCCATTGGTAAGTAATTAGTAATTAAATATGTAACACTCGCCTTGAATGGTCGGAGGAAGTCACGGCCATTGACTCGCGATAAATAGGAGCGAGCATTCGTATTTCTAGCTACGTATGAAACAAAACATCTATGCTAACATTATATGTAGAATAGATTTGTAACGTGAAAATGTGTTTAGGTCTGTCTGTTTATAAAGATGTCCATGAATTTTCATTAAAGTGTTATAGTTTTTGACCTTTGAGAAGGACATAGCCTGACGTAAAATCGTAATCTTTTTTCCTCGTACGAAGCATCGAACAGAACTCTTTTCTTCTTATTTACATCATCATCTGCTTAGCCTTTTCTCAACTATAGTTGGGTCAGCTTCCAGTCTAACCGGATGCGGCGGAGTACCAGTATTTTACACGAAGCGACGCGCGACGGTAATAGGATATCGCTTGGTAAGACTGGTTGTCCGACTTTCCGGATGTGGCTACTGACGACCCGATTCAACTATCAAAGATCTACATTTGACAGCCGGGACCAACGGCTTAACGTTCTTTCCGAGGCACGGAGGGGCCATCCACGGACCATGATCGCTCCGTGTGGCTGTCATATACTTAGCTATAAACCTTTCTTCTTCCTAGACTAATGATTGACAGGCAATACACTTACACATAGAATTGAGCAAAGAATATTAACTCCTTCACCATAAGGAATGATTATGAAAGATCTATGTTCATCAGTAAGTAGAGGAACTGTCGAAACTATCATCGTATAGCAGACAAAATGGCGGCTTACACACAGACTATTTTATTTTTTTATAAAATTCTAAATTTAAGGACCGATTTTTAAATATAGAATAAAGTCATGAGCGACAGCTTGTGTCATTATAAATTCTGCTTTCTGTTTGAAAATCAGGATACATTTATTTTGTATTTTCCTCTTCTAACGGATATTTATTTTTTGTTCACAATTTGCGTGTTAACGAAGTCATGGAAATGAATGTGTGCCAATGTTCGGCGGTTGAACTATACCGTATAAGTTCACTGTCAATCTTCTGTAGGAGTATGAATGTTAGTAGGGTCTTTGGCCCCCATAGAGTTCGATTAATTTGAAAAGACTATGGGAACTTTTAATATACATACACACGCCTCCAATTCCCAAAGCGTTAGGCGAGGTGCTAGTACCTTATACCCACATTTCAAGTTTAAAATACCCTTAATTAAACTTTAATAGCAGTGACATAGAGGTGTTTAGCAAACATGACAAGAGAAAGCTTTTAATTTTCTTGAATACATAATCTAACTCAAATGTTGTATACCACCTTCAACATCACGCCTTGTTTTCCCGTAGGATTGGTCAGAGTTGTAACTATGGTAGGTACCATAGTTACAACTCTGACCACCCACTTAACCAGTACACCCAGTTAAAGCAAGTTATGTTTAAGTCCCATGTAAAAGGGGGCGAGACTATTGCTATCAAGCAGGCACAGATCCAGACTCCGGGCTGTTACTGAGAAATTCCAGATAGAAAAACCCAATAACACTTTGCCGGACCTGGGAATCGAAACCATATATCAAACTAGCTTTTGCCAGCGGCTTCGCCCGCGTGGAGGTCGGAAATTATCCCGCGGGAACATACTACCGGGATAAAAAGTAGCCTATGTCCTTTCTCAGGCTCTAAACTATCTGTGTACCAAATTTCATTTAAATCGGTTCAGTAGTTTTAGCAGGAAAGCGAGACAGACAGACAGACAGACAGACCGACAGACAGACAGAGTTACTTTCGCATTTATAATATTAGTGTGGATAGGTCCTCTATTGCTCAGCAGTAGCGTTTGCGACCATTAGAACAATGCGGCAGTCGGTTTAAATCAAATCCAATTTACAATATTTCGTATACGTATCTACTTAGCACAAATTGCTTTATATTATCAAGCACACACAAAAATAATAAAGTAAAAGAAAGGTTGGTCCGAAACCTTCTAACTCTGAAGCAAAACAAAACGACAGAGTCCAAAACATTCTAAAAACAAATTACACATGCGCCCACGCAACGAAATCGTGAAACTTCGGGAAATCGAAAGTGGCCGAGGAATGGCCCATTGTCTGTTATGATAAGTTCAAAGAATTTATTGGCACCGTGTAAACGGGTTATGGGAGTGGAAATTATTTTTGTTTAGTAGGTAAGCAATACCTACTAAACAAAAATAATTTAGGATTTTAGAACTGAGTAGGTAAACTGGTATAGGTAGTTATTAAGGTTTATTGAGACAAAACTTCTATAAAAACGTTTTTTGTTAGGTATTGGTTTTAGTAATAATATAATAAAATATGATACAGTACATGATTCTGAACCCCCGTCTATAATTGATTGCAGTTCCATACATTTAGACCGCGCAGGTATTGCACTTTTCTATGAAACAATATTTTTTTTTTTTATAACCGACGAAAAATTTCTTCGAGGAGTCTAGAATCATGTGCTGAATTCATGGTTACAGTTTGTGAATACCTGACACCCTGTTTAGAAAAGTAAGTATCAGAGTTAATTGAGATAATCTAGTCAATTGCGAAGAAGAACAACCATTTTCCTCGATATACATATTTTCCTAACCTGAGGCGGGCCTCAGGTGTTGCGGAGTTAGTAAGCGACAAGTTACTAGTGATAAGGATAAAGATGGTGGTAATAATTAATATGTATGGATGATGGATGTCAGTGAAGCAAACTACTGAAAAGATTATCATCATGTCAATTATGTTAAAAGTTGTAGAACTACGAAACAGTTTGAAAGCGATTAAATGAGATTAGGTGAGAGCAATGGTGGCGCGGTAGCTACGGCCGTGACTTACGAGTTGTAGGTCGTGGCTTCGAACCCAGGTAGACACTTTACTTTGTGTAAATTTTTACTTAGTGTTATTTCAACACCAGTGTTCTCAAAACAGTAGGTAAAGGAAAACATCGAGAGGCATGTTCTAGAACCAAAATTCTAAGCCATGTGCCAATTGCATACCAAATGCCAACTGCATGAGCCCGCATGGTGTATTACAGCCCACTCCATCCCGAAAAAGAGGAGGCCTCTGTCCCAGCAGTGGGAAAATTATGCTTTTGCCACTTGTCTAAGCCATCTGCGCGTGATCATATTCCTTGCCACAAAAAAAGAGTGAAGGAGTACAAACATACCTAAGCGTTTCACAAGATCAATAGTAGGTGCAAGCTACAGCATTGAGCATTCTATCTAGGTTTGTGTATAGACCTAAATCCAGGCGAAACTATGTCGACAGACCTAGAATAGCGGGTCTAGTTTTTCATAAATCTCATATAAAATACAGTTCCGTGTTGATGTTGTCTCGCTCTGGGTTAAAAACAGTGTCATATCGACTAACGGGCCTTTAGGGCTTAAGAATACACGATATCTCATACAAATATTGTTAAAATCGAAATACAACTTTATTTAGATTAAATTAGGGTCGATATTTAAATAATCGTACGGGTTCTTCAAACACGTCTTTATCAGCACGAAATCCTACCTTATCGTGTATATTGAAGGTTTATTTTTGATAAACAACATGTTTGCTCAGTAGCTTTTCGTAGCAGGCAATTCTCGCCGTTAACCCGTTATTATACGTGTTATTAACATTAATTTAGCGTATAAAAGTGCGGGTCTCACGCCTCCAACAGATTGGTGACCGCGTTTTCATTAAAGGGTCAATATCAGTAAAAATGTGCATTTTTTGTTTATTTGGAGCAGACACGTTTGCATTACCGGTTGGCCGTTAGGGTTAAAAGTGTCAAAACGTGTAAGAAAACTACGTGTTCTTGAAATTTTACGAGGAATGTCCATTACATCAAGAAAGAAATCTAGCGTCGGAAAATATTCCATGGGATCGTACTTTCGGGATAAAAGTAACTCCCTTGTAACATCAGCTATCTGCCAGTGAACGTTCCGTCAAAATCAGTCCAGCTGTTTCGGAGATTAGCCAGAACAGACGGACACACGATAATTTAAAAATTGAGTTTTTTTTGTTATAAGTAGGTACCGTTGCACCGTATATACTTTCATCTTATGTACTAGCTCTTGCCCGCGGCTTCGCCCGCGTGGATGTCGGAAATTAACGCAGGTTTTTTTTTCTAAAATAAAAGAAGTTTTCGAAAATAAAATAGGCTACTTTTATATTCGAAAATTTCTTTTATCCACGCGGGCGAAGCCGCGGGCAAAAGCTAGTTACTCCTTGTTACATCAGCTATCTGCCAGTGAAAGTCCCGTCAAAATCGGTCCAGCCATTTCAGAGATTAGCCGGAACAAACAGACAGACAGATAGACAAAAATTGTAAAAAATGTTGTTTTGGTATATGCACCGTGTATACATCCATATACACTTAGTAACAATTGGTTATCTTAATATTACAAACAGACACTCCAATTTTATTTATTTGTATAGATGTATAGATTTAGTAAAAAAACTGTTATTTTAAAATATAAAAAACAGACACTTTATATTATTTATTCGTGTATTTGCATATGAATAGAAGATAAAAACAAAGGGAACGGTATTTATGATATAAAAGGAATCAATAAAAATCTCGTAATGGTCTCCTTACTCTTAAGCAAGGAAGACGAAGAAGAAGCATTGAGCTGTGTTAAGTCAAGTTAATATTATAAAGCTGAAGAGTTTGTTTGTTTGAACGTCCTATCCTAATCTTAAACTACTGCACCACTAGCCAAGTTGATAATCTGCAATCGTTAACGCTAGTCGCTCAACGTTAAGTCCCGTGGTTAGAACAAACGAATAGAAAATTCGTAGCCAAGTTCACATCGTTCAAAATGATAGAATGATTTTTTATCGTTTCTATAATGTTCAACGCTACATCCTTTGTTATAATGTGTCGTTTTTCTAAAGACATTGTAGAACGAGCGGCAGACCCAGGCGCGTCAATGGCTACCAAGTTATCGTTTTCTTCAATTGCTGACACCGAGGCGTTACCGTTTAGAGAACGGAATTCGACACGAAACGGTTGTAACTTGGCTAGGGGGGCTGGTTCGAATAGAAAATATCTTTTAGTGTTGGATAGGCCACTTATCGAGGAAGGTTATAGGCTATATAACACGCGCTAGGACCCTTAGGAGCCGAGCAACAAGAAAAAGAATACGAATTACTCACACGGGCAGGCGATTTCGATTCGACGGGGTGGTTCGGGAGAACCAACAAATTTGACACGAAGGCCCGGGTAGAAGATAGTTAGGTAATAAATAAACTTCAACGATATCAAGATAATATTGTATATTATTTACTAAGTTTTCCCTGCGTTCACTCATAAACCTTTGCGCACCATTTAATTTTCATTTGTTCCAATTAAATTCACTTATTGAAACTGAATACTATCCATCCCTGTAAAGGTTAATCAACAACAATATTAACCATTTAACCAAAGCTGAAGCAGCGAATGAAAACCTTTAAACCCAAAGTAAATAAACTATATAAAATCTAGCCGTAACTTGTTTTTCTGATAGTTTTATATTGCCGTGAAATCGGATAATGCATCCGCGTACGTCATTATATTGTTATATGTCTTTGATATATGTTTATTGTACGCAATGTAGGTTTCAAGGAGATTTGCGGTTAGGTTTCCCTTTACATGGTAAGGTAACTCTTTATACATACAACGTATAACACAATTAACGCAAGACCACACTCTAATTAGAGTATTGAATGAAAAAGCATACAATGGTGCCGATTCCCTTATTCACAAACTAAACTAAATTTAAGTTCAGTGCATCTTTTTCTTTCTATTTCATTAAGAAAAGGACAGAAGATAAATTTTAGTTTAGTCCTGTCAAATTAATCAGCGCTTGACGTAAATTGACGTAATTTTAGTAGGCAAGGTTACCTACCCGCATATGTATATTTATGCACAATCATGAACATAAAACCTAACACCGCGTGCATTGAAGAATGCCATTGTTCTTCAGAAGTTAAAAGGCGACCTAATGCTAAATCCGGTTCCAGTTTTCCTTAGCAAAAGGTACAGAATGGCATATATAAGGTGTATATATTCATACACGAAATATTTTAAGAGGTACACCTGTAGGTGGTAAAGAAGCTACAGCAACGGAAAAAAAATCTAAATGTATTTTTTTCAAAATTTAATATTTAAAAATTATTTGACGCACATGAGAAATACTGGCTCCTTCTTATTTTTTACGGCCCGAGACACCGCGGCCATGCTCGTGCCATCCGGTCGCCGCCCTCGCAGCGTCAGGCGGGCCATTCATAGAATTTGGAGTATAGATTTTATGCAAAACGTCTCAAGCAGTATTAAAATTATAATAATTACGAAAATTCAAAAACGCTTGCATAAAAAAAAATATTTTTGCTTCTATAGCTTCTTTACAACCTACAGGTGTACCTTTTAAAATATTTCGTGTATGAATAGATACACCTTATACATATATTGAATTTGACTTAGAGATTCTGGTGAGCATGTCAAGAGCTGACTAAAAGGCTGGGTTCAAGGTAGAGAAGAAAGAATAAGAGAATTAAGAACACGTGCATGACAAAGTGGACAGATAAATTGGATTTTCGAAATCAGACAAGCAAGCAGAAATTCCTAACGAGAGTCCGGATGCTACACCCGTTAAGTGGGACCTGACATTAAGCTAGTGAATGTGGCATTCTGAAGATCAGTATAACCTAGCACTTTCTACCGTAAACCTTTAAGCTTCATTCAAAAACATTACTGGTTTCGAGTGTATCGGTATTAAACAAGTGAAAACAGCAATTGGTTAACAAATTAACGACGAAGACTAATCTTCGACATGTTGTTTCTCTTTATAGTCTTCTTGATCATGCAAATTGAAGACTGCAGTAATGCAATTAAAATAAAATTTATTGGATTATTTTCGTGTTTAGTGTTGTACATCAATGTTTAGATTTATTCGATCGTCAATTTGAATTGTCCGAGACCGTTTTCTCTTTTGTTTTCTTTTCTGTCTACGTTAAAAATAGTGTGTGGTTTCTTTTAATTTTGTTTGTTAAGAGTTCAGTATTGTCGGTAGAATTATAGATATGTGGTCTTTGGTATTGAATTTCAGTTTAGATTATTTGGGTCACATTAAACATTAGCTTAGATTTTTTTTTAATAAATAAGTAGTAGATACGAATATTTTTATGTAAATATACGCATATATGTATAAGTTAGGTCGGATTTTAGTATAGAGATAGTAAAGAATCAGCGTCAATATACAACGTGGCAATGCTGCCAGCTTTTTGGGCACTTTTCCAGTTGATAACGATGCGGACGCATTTTTTCCAATGATTATTTGCCCTCCTTTTTATATGCATGTATGTACACATTATTATTATATAAATCCATTAGCTTACACATTATGTAAAAATAATATAATCTAGATATCTCTAATAAAGAATATTTTTGTCTTTACTAGAAGAAAATAGTACTAACTTAGAGAGTTTTAACTAAGACTATAAACGTAGGGAGTAGAGCATGGAGCAAATAATAGAGCAATATGAATTAAAAAGGGCCACAGGCTTTTGACTGAGTTGTTTCCAAGGTTAGCCAGTTCAGTAAAACAATATACTCGACTTATGCCATAAAACGGACCATAACTCCTGATATGTAGATTAGTGACGTCATCGGTTACTCTAAGGTTGTTACACTGAAGGCTAAGATAACTACTAATCTTCCATGCTTTGAGAAACTATTTGAAGTAGAGGGATTTTGACCTCTCGCTATTAAATAAGTGTCATAAAGAAAGACAAAAGCCATAAAAGATTTATAGAAAAAACTTGTATTTCTAGTATTAAAATCTGCAACAAACGAGAATATTTAAATTAAAACAACGAAGCTAATGTCTAACGTATTTGACTGGTCAAAGCTCGAAAACTAGTATTGCATCAATAAAGGGCTATTGTGTGAATTGACGTAGGGCCGACATTAGTAGGTCGCGTAGAAAGCGGCGAAGGACAGACAGACAGACAATCATATGTTCAGATAACATTCTATGGAAAATGTTACGACTTTCCAATCGAGGAAATTTAAGAATGTCCACGATTTAGGCCACTGTAGCACATGAGTAGATAAACGACTGTAGTGCCCATAACCAATAGGAGATTTTTTGTCTACAGCAATAAAATGGAATCGTTTTAAAATGCCCACACAATCCCATAGTTTCAGGTGTATACTTTATACACCATCTAACTGAACGGGATCTAATTTATATGGGAATGCGGCGAAAAAACCGCTCTTAACACGTTTTTTTTCGTTTTGGCATCTCTCAGGTCAACCTCCTAGGTCATTGGTTGCTTAAACGGACTTGAATGTGGCTGCCTTAACTAATACAGGCCTCCAGCCAGGACTTAAACTACTCAGAACGCCTTGTGGTCACTGTTAAACATACTTAGTTTATCTCTGCACACCCACATTTCGCCAATAACGATGACGACGGTGCTTACTCTCGAATTTAATTCCAATAGATTGACATTGGAATTGTCAGTCAAACGCAGGGGCGTAGCTATCGCCGTATCTGCCGTATCAATTATACGGGGCCCCCGGGACACGGGGGCCCCCGACGTGCGTAAGCAATGATTTATAAAAACTCCCCAATTTTTTTTTTTCAGAAATGATTAAAGTCATGAAAAGCAATTTCTTTTCCCGCGTGGAAAGCACGCTTCGTGCGTTCCAAAGTTAGCAACACCATCGGTTATCGCAGGCTGCGGGAGTTCCCCGTTAATTTGCTTTTTATTCTTGACCCTTAATAAAAAATTACCTAAGAACTTCGATGGGACATGAACGTCTGCCAGACTCGTCACTATTGTCCATAGAGACTGAAACTTTAGAATAACTAAATTCATCATCAGCTATAAATGATTTAATAAATCAGTTTGCCGAAGAAAAGGCAAGGAGAGTTATTTAATTTGAATTGTTTGCAAAAACATTTGGAAAAAGTGACAGATAGATAATTATGATGAATAAATATTTCTTTTAATTTTATGCCAACATTTTTTTTCTTTTGTGAGAAATCGTTGCCCTTTATAAGGGCCCCCAGACAAATTTTTATACGGGGCCCTGCCAAGGCACGCTACGCCACTGGTCTAACGTCAGTGATCGGCTGGACTCACTGAGTCTAGCCAATCCCTGACGTTTAACTCAACCAACTGACGTTTGACTAATGTCGATCTATTGGAATTATATTCGAGAGTAAGCACCCTGAATGTAACTAGTAATTTTATTAACTTGAACAAAACTGTTGACACAAAGCTTTCAATTTCGTGACATCTGACCAAACGCATTGTTTTCTCTGACCGGCAATATTATTAATAGTTTACAAACTTTCTCTTAGTCTGAGAGTCTCTTTATTACAGTCTTTAAGCTTACCATTATCTGTTACATCACAATGGTCGAGTTTTGACAAAAAATAATTGTTAAACTTTATTTTCTGTAACGAGTTTTAAAAGGTGTCAAAGTACTCACGATTTGGCCATAAGAATAAAGTTATTATTAGGTAGGTATTCATTGTTTGTATTTTTCATTCACAACACTAAAAAAGCTTTTTGAAGAAACTTTCCCTTGATAGCAAAAATTAGAAAAAAAAAAATTATATTAATTAAGTGTTTGCAAAAAAAAACTACATAACATTAATATTGTTTATTGTCATCAGAATCAGTCTATATCGTTCCCACTGCTGGGACACACGCCTCCTATCTGTGAGAGCCGTGAGAGGGAGTTGGCCGTAATCCACCACGCGGGCCCAGTGCGGGTTGTTAGATGTCACTTATCTTCGAATTTAAAGTTCTAGGACATGCTGGTTTATTCACTATGTTCTCCTTCACCGTTTCGAGACGAGTGGTGATGAAATTATTTACATTAAGTAAAGCGCCTGCCTGGGTTCGAATCCGCGACCATCGTAAGTCGGAGCCATTATCACTGGGCCATCACTAGTACCCGTTTGTTGTATTTGTAGTAAATATTGGCAAAGAGCCAAGCACCGGTCATTTTAACAATGCCGGTGATTGCTGAATGAATACAAATCTGTATGAAACTATACTTAGATACTTTTAAATTTCAGTACCTAATACAAAAAATGTTGTCTTTGTTATAAAGGTATTGTATGAAGTTAAATTAAATTAGCTAGCGAAACTCCACGGAGGTGTTGGGCATATATACCTAAAAATGTAAAAAAAACGATTGTCCTCCAAACTCATACTTCAAATAACTAAATAATAATATCTTAGGACAATCAACACACCGTTATCTGATCCCAAACTGGGCAGAGCCTGTACTATGGTAGCCAGCGAACTGCTAAATATACTTATGTAGTATTTCTAAATACATACATATTATAAATAAATTACACCCAGACACAGAACAAATGATTATGCTCACCACACAAAGATTTGTCCTGGGTGGGAATCGAACCCACGACCTCAGTCTTAGCAGTCAGGGTCACTAACCATTAGACTAACAGGTCAGTCAAATAGCCGAAACAAACGGCAGTCGACTCAAAAAAATAGCGATATATTAGCGATTCATTTGGCTTGAATAGGTAATGGTATTACAGTTTAGTATGGGAAAATTGACATTTTTTCGCGAATACAATGTTGGTTCCATACAGAAATTTGTTCCTATTGATAGTCTGTACCACGCCCATTTCTTCCCGGCGTGGGTGTCATTAGAGGCGACTAAGAGGCTTACTAGAGAATGGGCAGCAGCGTTCCCTATGCATTATACCACCATACTGCGATCGCCAATCCGCCTGCCAAGCGTGGCGATTATGGTAAACCCCCACAAATTGGAAGCGGCCTTTGGGCAGCAGTAGATGTCTGTTTGCTGAAATGATGAGCTACATAAGTCGTAGGTCGTCTGTTGGTCGTATATTTATTTGTATTAATTTTAATTTAATTGTATTAATTTAAATTTAATTGTATTAATTTTAATTTAATTGTATTAATTTTAATTTAATTGTATTAATTTTAATTTAATTGTATTAATTTTAATTTAATTGTATTAATTTTAATTTCATTTCATTAATTTTAATTTAGATTTTATTATTTAATTAATTATTTTTAAATATTGTAATTCAATTGTAAAAATTATATGATCTCACTGTGGATTGAAATAGATTATATTCATTCATTCATTCATTCATTTGCAGTAGGAATCAATCAATTGCATCATTACTCTTCGTTCTTTTTAAGGACAACTTTCATACGTATGAAATCATAATGTTTGTCGTCGAGTCATTATCATTGAAACCCGGTCATGGTCACTGTCTACACGTCATCAATCTTGCACTTGATTTATTGAAGGTTAGCTTACCGATCCGGACTATCAGGAACAGTTTTTGTGATAAGGAAAATAAATAGCCTTATTTGGATAATAGGAAGTGCTTTAACATGGCCTAGGTAGATAGGAACAGCTATTGTTTACAAATCACCAATGTCCAGTCGTATATTTATTCAGTCTTCCATTCAATGTTAAATACAGGTTCGAATTAAATAAGCTGGCAATACTTTAACCATGTGTTGGGTATGGATATCGAAAACTAATGTACTTAATAAAAAAATCTTTCCAACTTTAAATGACAATGATTCTTGAACTTTAAGGCAAGGCACCCAAATGTTATGTTTCGTTTTTTTTTAAATAGGTTAAAAATAAACTTTTTACGATGAA
Organism: Aporophyla lueneburgensis; assembly: GCA_932294355.1. Classification (NCBI taxonomy): domain Eukaryota; kingdom Metazoa; phylum Arthropoda; class Insecta; order Lepidoptera; family Noctuidae; genus Aporophyla; species Aporophyla lueneburgensis. The sequence goes on from OW028737.1 coordinate 6,137,722, forward strand.
TAATTACAAAAACAGCTGAGATCGATTGCGGTCATTGACCTTCGCCATCGAATGCCAAAAAAAATTTTTTGATCCATTAATTTTCACCCGATACGTGAGTAAAGTAGGTATTGCCAGCTAATTTAATTTGCCCCTGTACGATCACCCGTGTAGACCATACAAGTCGTGTATTCTTATAGATATTATTAAAATAAAAGAAAGCTCCAATCAACCTTGAACGTAACTTTCGCAACTCCCACTGGGAGACCGGTTCAAATAAGGAACTTAAAAAGCAGCGCGTGCGCACTGTGCTGTCCGAACACCGCACTGGCAACATTCCATTATAACTATAGTGATAGTAAATAAAATTCAACTATTCCGGAAAGTTATTCACAATTTCGAACTACTTGCCATAGCCCGGCTAGCTCAGTCGGTAGAGCATGAGACTCTTAATCTCAGGGTCGTGGGTTCGAGCCCCACGTTGGGCGAATCTTTTTGCGTTTTCTGTATATTTATTATTAATAAATGCAAACACGTGACTGCCTTTATTGTAACCACAGGAGCGTGTAAAAGAAATATGAGACGACACATAAATGCACACAAGCATATCTACCTACATTATTGATCTTTCGAGAACCTACAAGGTTTAAAAGATAAGATAAGATTTTTTTAAAGTAAATAAGCTTAGTTTAAAGAAGCATTAAAGCCATTATTTAGACAACTTCGTCTTTTAACTAACAACATTGGCCTAGATTTTGTACGCCAATAACTTTCTTTCACGACACACGACCAACATTATCATAAAATGTGTAGCAATTTTTAATAATGACTCTCGAATCGAGCAATGATGGAAAGTGCTCGATAATCGACTAATGATATCGACCTGGTTCCGCCCGCTATTAATGAATAAGATTACTATCAAATAACAGATATTATAAAGCTTATTATTTCCGATGTTGACATTGAGAATTATCGATAATTTCTTTCTTACTTTCTACAGATTTAAATTGGTGTTTCTCTGTCAATGAATTAAGCGAAATACCTACCTCCTTAATTTTGCATCAGGAAATAAATTCAGATCAGGTGGATGCGTCAAGGTCGCCCGCGAAATTCAAATTTTCCTTTTGGGATGGCATTAAATGAACTTAGAGAGTTGTACTAAAAATACAACAAAAAAGTAAAAACAAAAATGAATAATGATTATAGCGGCATCTACCCGCCATATGCAAACTACGCATCCCACTGACGTCAGGCAACATCAGCAACCTGAGTTTACCGCACAACTAGCAACATGCAACGTCCAAACATCAAACGTCGGGTAGTTAGTTGCCTACCAGACATGACACCTCAGGTCGAAAGATCCTCCCAATGCCCAACGGAGGATGAGTAAACTTCACACCCTGTTTCCCCTCCCTTAGATCGAGATGTTTAAAAGAAACTCACACTAGGGCCATAGTAATATTTACTGTTATCAATTTATCACTATCAGCCTATCAGGTATTATGAAATTCGATGTAGTGGTACATCGACTTCGTTTACGTCAGTTAATGCAACCTAAATCCTCTATTTAAAGATTCATGAACCAAAGACCAATTTCCTATAAACGATAACACTAAAACTGAATGCCATATTGTTTATTGTATAATATCAATTTCATAACAGTACTTCTGCTGATGTAGTTGACATTTTGTACTAAAATTGCCCACAGCGGGGAGTAAAACGAAGCACTATGAAAAAGCATCTCTGAACTAACGACCATTTTGTTTTATGTAACAGGGATCTTTTACTATGAGGTAATAGTGTATTTTTTTTATTATGAAGTTGTTCCTTTTGTGGATGGATGAAGGATGCTAGGTAATCTTCAATTAACCTTAATCTGCTTGTTAGACCATTCAATGAGGATTTGGAGTAATCCGGACTTACCTTTTGTTTTAACTGTGATTACGTGCGTTAACTTATTACAACATTAACAGTAATAATGAAGTCGTTTTGTTTTTTAGAATAATTTACTCGTTGCCAGATGTATGAACGTAAACAAGACAATAGGAGTATGTATGCCTCAAAGAGATGTCAGCAGCAGTGTAGGGGTCTACTAGGACCGATGCCTGCCGGGGTCGCGTGATTGTTCGAGAGAGATACCGTGACCCTGGCACATGGGCAACTGATGGAACACGGGTGGGTTTTAGTCAGTAAAAGTCTGACACGCCCTCCCGCTCCGCCCAGAGCGGGAGAAGGCATTTGATGATTTCCCATCCTGAAAAAAAAAATAGGAGTATGTATAGATCGTAGCAGGTGGTGTTCTGTAGTTTCTGCCTACCCACATGGGAAGAAAGGAGTGTAAATGTAAATATAATAATTTATTCATTTTTCACTTCAAGTCTCAAACATCAGTGTAGCCCTGGCTCTTGTACTAGAAATTCAAGTATCACAAGAACCATACATGTATTTATTTTGGTCTCCCTTCGAATTTTGCACATACTTAAAGATGTTGAAAATTACCATCAGTGTAGTAGTTTATTCAATAAATACGAGCTAATCAAAGGCTGACAAAAAATCTCACCCATCACAGTCCACCGTTACCACGAAACGGCTCATCACATCAAAAAAACGAATCTACCATCCTGAATTAGTCATTAACGCCATATCATCAGCTTACGCGGGAAAAGCAAATGGCTGCTCCAAGTTCTTGTAAGACCTTCAACATGGCTGCAGTATTCCGCTTGGCGCCATTGGCGGCATCGGAATGTTAATTAAATAAATCCCGCAGTGTTGTATCGATGCAAAAAATAAAAGGTCGTGGAGGCACGCGCAGCCGCAACGGACGAACACGTCAAAGGGTTCTGTTTTTCTAGCAAAGTAGCGAAGAAAAACAGTTGAAACTAGTTTTAGAGATTAAGTTGAATAATCATGAAGCTTTTTTTGCTGCCATGCCTGTTGTAACGACTGTTGCTTGCGACCGTGACCGATTAGCAGTTGAAATGGAGGGAAATGTTGCTGTTAATAAAACGTTGAAAGTTTCGTAATACCTATTAAAGAACTAAGAATAGAACAGAGTACTTAGTGATCAGAACTACGAGAATGATTCAAACAAATCATTGTTTAATTTGCAAAAGAATTTGTCACCCATCTTCATCACAAAAGCTATCACTACCAAAATATTTATGGCTTTCAATTAAAACAGATGCTTCTGTATATAAATATCATTAGGTTACGTAACAATTACATTAAGTTTGATATCATATAATAAATCACAGCCATAACAAATTAAGTTGATTTAGTTGATTTCTGTGGTGTCATTACAAAGATTTGCATTCATTTTCTACCTAAAAGACATCATTAGTATTAGCTCATTTATTTAATGACATCCATCTGTCAATAGTCACTTCAGCTTCTGTACCTGTGTTTATGGTATTGTCATACAAAACTTGAACATTGTCACCATTGCTGGCCCATTTTACATTTGTGCCACTTTCAAATCTGCTGACTTTTAAAGAGAAAGTTTTTTTGCCCATTATTGGTAATTCATTAAAAATACTGTCGATTTTGTTACAGACGAATCTATTGAAACCTTATTTACCAAAGAAGAAGAAGTAGTTTAGTGGTCAACACTCGAATCTGCAAACATTTCTTCACTCTCTTTAATGTCACCTTAATCATTCATGCTTCTTTCATTGTTCGTGTCTTCAACCTATCCATTCTTCTCACCTAATTAGCATTTTTGCTCCTGTTCCCCTACGTAATTAATTAAAATAATGGCCTAATAAGGTAACAATTCGATAGTTGCTTAGTAACCCGCATCAAAACACGACGGACGTTGGTTGTCAAGCGCGTATGCAGTTGTGATTATGTTATGACTACCATGAGTCATGCTGCATTTAATGGCTGCAATCATTGAAGGTTATGTGAGGTAGTTATTAGTATCGCTTTCCTGTGAAATGTTGTTATTTAAGTTTGATTTTTCTCTGAGTTTTTTGGTTCTAGGAAAAAAGAAAGGATTTATTCTCATGATTTTCTTATTTCTGAAGCTCTTTCTTTATTATTTTTGGGAGCAGTGGTGGCTCAGTGGTAACGACCCTGACTTACGAGTTGTAGTCATGAGTCTGAACCTAGGCAGGTGATTCACTTTATGTACTCGTAAATAATTTCATCACCACTGCTATCAAAACGGTGAAGGAAAAACTCGTTAGAAAACATATCCTAGACCTAAAAAATCGAATACATGTGACCCAACCGACACTGAGCCAACGCGACGTAGTAGATAAGAACCCACTTTACTTCTGTAGAGGTATATCTAGAAGGTCCTTTTAATTTACAGCAAAACCATTATATTTGCCCAGAATCTGAAAGGGTGTTCTACAAAGTTATCTTTAACTACAAAATATTAATTTAACGCAGACTGTAGTTCGGAAACCTAGTTAAGGTGATACACATCGTTCTTACATCACAGAGAAGGCGTCCAGTGTGATATTTACGGTGTTGAACACAGAACTCGCCAGCTTTGCGCAAACCGACAGACAGACACACTGATATACCTTGCAGGAAATTACAACGACAACACGCGAGCAAAATGATAAATAAGTGAATTGATTCGACATTGGAAACATTAGACATTTAGCAATGGTCAATGAATATTGATATACAGTAGAAATATCAGCTGCTTGCCACAATTTAGATGATAATGAAGTCTAAAATGTCTTGGCAAAAACTTTGCTAGAAATTTTGCAAGATGACACAACAATGAATTAGTCTCGTAGACTTGAATTAACAGAACCTGTTCAAGAAGATATAGTTACATTCAAAAATTATAACGTAGATTGCAGACATGTCTCTGCAAAGCTTAGGTTTAAACTTGAAACAAAAGACAAAAACATAAAGATGATATTTAACTACATTTGTCATCATAAACTGAAGTTTAACTTAAGACGTTTAATGATGAATTGCAACGAAAACGGCCATTTAGTTAAAACGTTTATGTAAAGTTAAACTGTGAGAGCGCTGCAATTACCGGATGACAGTAAAGATTAACTACAGACGATTGATGGTTCATCTTATGTAAGGGACGAAGTAATGTTTGTGAGTGTTAAGAATATCATTAAGAATAAAAAAATGGAATTGAAAGGAAACGACTGATAAGCAGACTATAAATTAAATGAGCTGCAAGAGTTTGACTGTATCAATATGTGAATGAATCGAAATCTGTTGGTAAGACAGCATATTCTATTTATTATGCTAGTCTTCAAATTGTTGTAGAACATAACAATAACTGGACTTTATCTCGTACGCAGAGTGTCTGACAACTTCAAACGACAACATTTCGAATAGTTTGTAAACACTTAAACATAATATTAGATCTTCAATGACGTTCAACATTACGTTTGCTTACATCTAGTCCTCTATAAATCAACGTTATCAGTTATCACTGTTATGAGGAAGACGTAGTTATATTGATGATAACAATTGACATAGGAAAATTTACAATTGAAAGTAACACAGAACCTGTTTTAAGAATTCCACAGAGGAATTAACCGGAATATAATAGTTAGATATGAGCTCATCTGCTCGATGAACTTATCCCAGGATGGTCTTTGAAAGCGAAATATTTCTAATCCGTTACATGAATTCTACTGCCTGGGACGAAGTTTATAAAGACAGTCTTTGAGACAAAAGAAGCGTCGATTATGACGAACTGTTAAATGAATGGACAGATAACAAAAGCCATATGACAAAGACAGTACTAAAACATGAAGCTTTGAAGCTGAGCTGACAAGGCATCACTGTCGAATATTTCATCTAGCTAGCTGGAGTGTCTGTATACAGGATCAGTTTTTATCCAGTGCGCAAACTGTAACCATGGATTCAGCATATCATTCTAGACCAACCAGCGTAAAAAAATATCGTCGGTTATACTAAAAATATGTTGTGTTCTGTTCCATACATTTTGACCCCGTAGGTATTGCATTTTTCTATGAAACAGCCGTTTTTTTTTTTAAAGTAGTTAAAGTTTTTGTAAAACCAACGAAAAATGTCTGCGCAAGGGGTTCTAGAATGATATGCTGAATTCATGGTTACAATTTACGCACTGGATAAAAACTGATCCTGTATACAGACACTCCAGCATTGGAAAGGTCTATAGGCTTCTAATCATTCTCATGGTCTTAATCAAGTTATATATTACAGGAAGTGTAAAAAGTAACATTAATACGTTTTATTCCACTTCATTTCTAGCATTTCAATGTGGCGGTAGACTCGTCGAGGCTTACGATTCTGCGTTGACAATCAGTTTTTACAACTGATTTGATTCTCCAATCACCAAAAACTGTGACTTCTGATGAATATTTTTATCTATAACATTATGTATATTCGTTTTTTTTTTGTTTATTCATATATGAATGAAGAAACAAATGACTAATATATATGTATTAAGCAGTCGCCCAGTTTCTATGTTCACATTAGTAGTTATTTAATTATCACATCAGACAGATAAATGACTGATTTCAATATTAGATCATCTTTGACAGGTGTTTGCGTGACTTATTGGCAGAAAGTTTATAGTTATTATTTAATATTGTGTAACTTGATGAGAGTTGTTAATTATTCTTAATTTAAAGTCCTGACCGACAGTCATTAGGAGTAAGCTGAATCTATTCATCACGATGCGCAATGAGTGTGATGACTGTGCGCCATGGACGGTAATGTTCATTTGTTTTGATTTGAAATATATTTTGTTGACAATGATTTCGATGACGAATTCCACATTAGGATGACAGGTTTAAAAAATCTGAAGTAAATCTGTAATTTTTTAACTACGATTCTTCAATAAACATATGTCACGAAAAATAAACTAATTAAGGAACCGATTAAAGAAGTGAGCAATTAAAATCATCAAGAATTATTCATGCATAACGCTTAATTAATATTACGAAACGAAATTCTAGAGAAATTTTGGAAAACTGGATCAATAAATCTGTCTCAATCGGTGCGATATTAATGATTTGGCGGAAGATGTAACAGATTATGGTAGGTGATGATAACGAATCGATTATGTCACGAACTTGACATGTAAATGAAGAAATAAAGAAAGCAGCAGAAGAATCTTTCAATACAAGTTATGAAACAATTGACGGAAACAAATACTTGGAGCTTGTTCCATGTCAACACTTATCTAATGGAATCTCAAAACCAGTAGGAACGTTGCTACACATGTTCTCAAGTGGTTCCATCCATGTTGGGATTCTGGGTTCATTTTAAGTGATGGAGAATGTCGAAGGAAAAAAAAAAATTCAAGTGGTGGGTGAAATAAGTTGTTGTACTTGGAACGCAATACAATTAGAGCAGTGTTGCTGAAACCACAAAACCAGACAAGAGTAAAAAGTTTAAATGTGACTGATGTGAGGTGACTCTAATAAGTTCTTGAAAGAATTTATATATGTATTAGAATTTATTCATTATTAGACTAGGACATCGAGCCATTCGCTTTTACGGGCCAGTCTACCCACAGAAACGACAATGTATCAACAATGCTTTATAAAATATTTGACGCGTGCAACATTACATCGCCCCACATATTTATATGGAGAAAATTCTATATTGTTCCGTTTCTCGACGACTATATAAAATCTAACTTTCTCAAAAATATGTATGTTAACAAGAAAGGTGTCATATGCACGTGCCTTGTCACCAGGCCACCAGCATCTCGGTTATTGGTGAATCTTTATAGTTAATAATGAGGTTAATAACTTTACAATGATAAAGTATTGTGAGAGTGATAATTATTTATGTTTTATTGCCAGATCAGTATGGCTGGCCTTGATTTTCTATAGGTCTGAGCCCGTTTTCTCTTGCAAGACGCAGTAGCTCTATGTTGGTATAAATTAATCCCACTATTCCCATTTTATTATTGGATACAAGGCCGGTTGGTGCAAAAAGGTTTGTTGTATAAACTGGTATACTACTAAATAGAACATGGTTTCCTTCTGTATCGTAAGCGTGCTTGATATCTGCATTCATCTTTTAGGTGATTAGAACCCTTTTTACGCCGCTAAACAGACTTTATTTTCGAGCAATTGATTGTTTTGTCTGACGTTTGTATATGCATTACTAATATCCTTCACAATCATTCAGATTATGGTTGAAATGAAAGTGTGTTACGCAATTGGGAATCTGAATCATTGTCAATTAAGTCAAATATTGAGTAATACTTTATAAAACATCACAACTAGCTAAAAATCTATTGTGGCAAAACTTATGAATGAAATTGAAGTCATTTGATCTATGATAGAAACAATCGCATGTTTCAACAAACTAATTAAGATTGCACCATTGTTTAAATAATACGCCATAACAGATAAAACTGTTCATTGACATAGTTTCAATGTATTAATTACTTAATGTTAAAGAAATATAGTATAGAAGTAACAGTTTTGATATTGCAAGATTTGTTGTACATAAGATTATTGTAATTGTAGCACGTGCAATCGATGTTTATTAAGGTAAATAGGTTATCGAAGTGCCCCAAGCAAGTTTTCACCAGTTTCTGTGTAATATTAAGTTTAAGCCCGCCTTTATTGTTTTGTATGTTAGTAGCAAGTTTTATAGCTTCAATGAGATTACATGCATTACTGTAAATAGCATAGCTATGTTTCCTCATTTTTATTTTAGTATCTTCAGTATTCTTACATTCATTATCATTATCTACACCATTGACAGCCTTGTTCAACTGATTGCTGAATATAGGCCTCCTGCCTTTTGCAGTAGTTTTTCAAATTATGTATCTTCAACGGTTCCTATGTTATAGTTACGTTTATATGTCTTTCTTTCGGTAGTGTCCTGTCCCTCCAATTTAGCTTACCCTTTAGCATCACGTGGTATTTTACAAATGGCAATTAACAGATGGCAATTTTTCCACCCTAAAAAAACAACAACACGCAAGTTTAAGGATCGAGGGGAATACCAAAACGTCTTTAAAATTCACAGTAACACATAAATATTGCGTTTGTAATTGTTTATTGTACTTTGTATTGCCTTCAGTCATGGTAGGGCTTCGGCTTTCATTGTCCTTTCCAACTTTATTATTGAAGTCTCTATGTGTTTCTTGGGTATGAAATAATGTTCGTTTCCATATTTATTGCAAGCGTCTCGAGCTTTTTTGAATAAATGCTTATGTCTGTCTTACTTGACAAGTGTTTGAATGAAAAACTTATTGAAAGCATACTTGAATTTAAATTTTGCAGCAGATTCTTCGTTTATATCTTTCATTTCACTGGGTAGGTACTTACTTAATAAAGGTATATGAATATTAATTCCTTCCAGTACCTCCTTTGTCTAAAAGTGACTCAACTAAGAGTAGCATTATCAATGAATGAAGTATTTACGGCTCAAATTAAATCAATTTTATTAGAACGTTTACCACCTACAAGTACTTTTTTATTGATTTAATTATAACCGCTTCACTTGTTCTTTAGAAATTAATTCTACGAAAATAGTAACCGGTACTAGTGTTTAGCATAAAATGTTTATACAGTATGTAAGTAGAGCTAGGTAGGGTAGTAACTTGTGAGGATTCCAAGTGAGCGGATCCGTTTAAAACTATCGATCTGAACCATGCTGGGTTGCTTTGTTATGTAATGAAACATTTTTGTTACTTTCTTTGCCCTTTAATTCTGCTATACCATTATTGTCTTCATACAGTAGGTATATGTACGTGTGTCTACTACATACAAATAAATAAAATTTTAATGTCTGTTTGTAATGTTAAAATGACCACTTTTGTATTAAACGCATGTGGCAGGTTATAACGCAAACACAATTTTTAAAGTTTTTAATTGTATGTTTGTTTCGGCTAATGCCCGAAACGGTTGGACCGATTTTAATAGGAACACTAGCAGATAGCTGATGTTATTACGAGTAACACAGGTTACTTTTTTCCGGGTAGTATGTTCCCGTAGGATACTTTCCGACATTCCAACTCTTTTAAATCTACGAGTATTTTATTGTTAATGTTTGAACGCAATTTATTAAAAGAAAGATTTATCTTTCTTTTGTAACCTCACTTGCACTTGCTCTAAAGAAATGTTCTCGTTCTTGATAGCTATCTTTAATTACCGTGTTCAGACACTCATATACACCTCGCTTCCATGAATCATCTAAATAGCGTTAATCATAATGCTTAATTTAACAATTTCAAATAACTTGCTATTTACATTTAGTCTTGTCCTGTTAAACACTGACCGCGAATCAGAATGAGTAATTTGTAATTCTAATGAATATGGCAATCGCTTTTGAAATGTGTCTGTCTGACACAAAACTTGGCTGGAACGTAGACCCTGGAGTAGTGAGGAAGTGGAGTACTCTAGTGAAAGTTGTGACAGTAGCTAAGAAGGAAAATACAGGGTGGCATATGTCAGGGACATATGTTGCCATGGCTTCTGTAGGTACACGATTCTGAAACCCTATTTGTCGAAATTTTACGTTAGTTTAAAAAAAACACAAAATGTGTTCTATACATTTTGACCACGTAGGTATTATACTTTTCTAAAAGCATCGAGAAACAGCCTTTTTGTTCACGGGTCCATGTATGTCCATTCTACAATCATGAGCTGAATTCATGGTTACAGTCTACGCGTCGATGTTTCCCTCTCTGGAGCGAATATTCTTTGAAGCGGCGATAGCTATCCAATCTCAGCCGCATCTTTCAGTAGTTTCACTTAACATGAACATACGCACTCCATTTGCATCCATGGCATCGCAGCGAGTTTCTCGCGCGGAAAATTAGATGGGCATACAAACGATACAATCTATTTTATTAGGCCACACGACGATATATGCGTATGCAAATCTGCGTGAAATTGCAATGAAATAAGAACGAACGTTCACCTAGAATGATTGAGAAATTCTCTGTCATTTCTCGTCAAAGCTTCGTCCTACATTCGCTGTACCTTTTATAGGGTTTTGTGAAAATACTGCCTTATTTTTGCTAGTATTATGTGCATATTTTCTTAATCTGTGTCTATTTGATTGTAAACATATTATTACCGTTAATTTGATATGGAGAAAGGTGAATTAAATTACGATTCTATTCTTTTCATTTAAAGATATTATAGCAGCTGCAGAATAATTTTAGACCAGACTTGATCTGCTGGTTTTTTTAATTCAGTATCTACTTGAAGTCCCGTTTGCCACCCAAAATTGGTCGTGTTTTTGATTAATTAATGACCAAAAAAACTATAGACAGACTGTGTGAAAGATGATATGGTTAGAAAGGGGGGTGACTACAAGGATCACGTCAAATAGGAAGGAAAGTATGGAAGAAAAGACATGGGACATGGACAATGGCAAATAAATTGGAAAAAGGGCAAGAGAATGATAATGATGATGATGATGAACCTCCAGAACTGTTTCCACTTGCAACAGTGGTACCTACTGTTCTTATTTTACGGTCAGCTTTACTTACGACTAATCTCAAGCCATCTATTTCTTCATGAAACCATTGTGAAGTACCGAGCACGGCGCGTTGTGAAATGTAACAGAAGAAATTGTTGGTTCTCCCGTCACTAGTACAATCAAGTGCGTGAAGATGAGAGATATTATCTAAGATAGTCAGCTCTAAGTGAAGCGTGCTATTGCACGGCTTAGAACCGTCAGGAATTGAAAATTAAATTAATTTTATGGGAAAATTTATTATTATTGGAATAAATTGTAATATTGCAAACTATGAATAATGTTTTGTCAATCAAAACAGCAACACATGTATAGAGTAAAAAAAAAACATTGTTTGCTGAATCTGCGGAATTTACAAATGTTGGTAAACAATACGTAGATACTACGGTTAAAATGTTTTTGTATAAATTGGTATTGACGACTAAGTATTTATAAATTAAACACAATTTTTGACGGAAACAACAACATAAATACTGAACTTAGCTTTACAGAAAATGTTGATGATGAATAAACAAACTATAATGCTGACACTCAATGTTTTACCCCTATCCTTACTACGCATAAGAATAAAACAAGAAACACTACACCAAATGTACGTTTACTTGTATCTAAATACATTTCCGTGAACATCTGCAGTGTACCGGAAAGGCCCACATTTGCAAATGAATGCCTCACAATAGGGGTAACAGCGTAACGAAACACCGTGATATACGGGCTCTTCCTATAGTAACATCTAGTTACAAGTCTTTGGAGATATCACGATGAATCGTAGAAATCGAGAGCTACATTACTTGAAGACGTGGCGTGAAAAGATTCGATTTGCACATGAAGAACTTTATACATGGGTTCATTTCGATGTTCATCGAAAGCTACATGGTTGTTATCACTATCATAAGCTTCGTAAGCAGTCGTTGTTTCGATCTTACTACATACTATTGTATATATCGTATGCACGTTAAGCCGTTGGTCCTTGCTGTCATTCCTAGATTTTTGACAGTCATTACGGGTAGTCAGAAGCCCAAGAGACTGACATTCAGTCTTACCAAGAGTAACGTGTTACCCAGTAACTGGGTTGTGGAGATTATAAAGGCAGTCGCTCCATGTAAAATACCGGTATTCAGCTGCATCCAGTTAGGCTGGAAGCCGACCTAAGAATGGTTAGGAAAATGCTAGGCTGATTGATATTTACTGAAAAGTAGTTACTGTCAAAAAAATTGACATTCGTTTCACCTAAAGTAAATTACAATTACCCGAACACAAACTAGTTTTGTACAATATATTATTGTGCCAAAACTATACATACAGTACAATTTAGGAATGACACGGTTGATGATTATTGAAATGAATAAACGGAATACGATGCAGACATAGTGCAACAAACAATAACAGTTAATGCTTAGTAATTTGATACAGCATTGTCTTAATAAAATGTTACTATCAGTTCTATCTACAAAATTACACAGATGTTGACATCGAACATAGCGTGAATACTACACATGTAAACGTTCTTGTTAAAAGACATTCACATCATGTTAAGCCGTTACACTTCACTGCTTCCAAGTTCTAAAGTAACGTCTGCTTGATAGAAGTAACAACTGATCATGATAGCATAGTGTATTTTGAAAGCCCGTTAGTTAATAGAGCTGTCAGAAGCCATGACATATATGGTGGAGCAGCTAAAGAGTATGTTAAAAAGACTTTATACGCCCAAAACCGTTTGCAAAAAGGCAAGAATTTAAGTAATAATTTCTAATAGTAAGAACACCGCTGTCAGTCAAATCAACACTGGCTATAAAGAAGTAGGAACGGTTATTTTTATAGCAGTGCTAAAAATGCTATAAAATACAAGCATACCCAACAAGATAATCCATAATATTATACGAGCTGTTCTTTTCCAATGTACATTCGCGTAAAAGTTAGAAATCATAGATAACTTGAGTCTTTTTTATGTGACACTGACAGCTACAATACCTGTTCTTTTTTTAAAAGATTTCTAAAAGAGATCATAATCTTATCATATTACTTTCTTATTCGTCGTCTTGTTTGTCAATCGACAAGAATTGATCTAGATTACAGATTGTTTATGAAAACAAATAATTTTTCATTATAATATTGTTATTAACTGAAATTTGCTAATTAAGTTATTAGATCGTGTTATTTCGTAACATTAAGCTTTCAGTAATCATTTAAACGTGTATTATTACATGATATAAATCTGTTTCGTTAGCAGCGGTCGTGAAATTGCTATAACTGTGCAAGATTTATTTAAGCACTACACTAATGTTAATAGTCACGATATATCTATTAAGTTACTATAATTACCTATATTAATATAAAGTTTTACTTAGAAAAAGTATCATTTAAAAACTTCAGTGCAAACATTAATCCGATAATCGCAAAATACATTCGTTAATCGAAACTACGGATTTGCGCGGGATATATACAAAGGTGCTGCAATTGGTAAATATTGTAATCACGCTTCAACGCTCTTCTCACCTCTTTGTGTTACAGGAGGGATTTCTGTCCATCCTGCAAAGAAGATAGATGTCGTAATTTTGCTCGTTACATTTCTACAAATTTAAGAATAGTTACTTTGTTACAAAATAATACAATGGAAACTGCAGTACACACTACATAAACGTATAGTCCAGAGAAACCGTAAGACATGCAAATAACATTCTAGATAGACTTAATGAATGTATTGCAGAAAAATGCCTGGACTTGTATACAAAACAATTTTACACATCTATTCAAATTCAAAGAATTTCTTTTTCAGAGAAAGCCTAGAATAAATGTATATGTTGACGACACACAACTCATAAACGTGCTAAGATAAACTCATAACATGCGCGATGAACAACAGAACAAGGCAAACAGAGTAATGAGCTCTCGTGAGGTCACACTAGATAAAAGTATTGATAGCAAAGTTTAACAAGCCGTGAAAATAGCAAACACGACCATCACAATAGACACTAAACAAACAAGTCTCGGTTCACAGGACAAACGTGGTACTACTGAACTCGTTGACCCAAACTTCAAATTGCACACAGATGAAAAAACTTAACAGCCAAACAGATATGCAGTATCTTATTTCCAAGAAAAGAAACTACAGTTTTTAAGGTTACTACGTTTCCCACGTAAGACAATGACAGAAAAATCTTGTACCAGATGAATTTCTCTGTATTTCCAATACACTATGGTAACGATCTCACAAGTTGATGTAACTAGCGACTGCTAGAAAAAGAATCGTGCGATTGTGCACGCTTCACTCAAGGACGATCACGCGACGCTACGCCACTGTTATTACAGCACTGAAAAGCTTATTAAAATAATGGCCCGATAGCTATGGAATTAGAGATTACAATGAGGAATGCGAACATTCCTGTTCTTGTTGCCAGGTGCGAGCGGATTCCGGTGCGAATGGAAGTCGATCGTTTAAGGAAATTATGTGCCCCTGTGAGAGAAAAATGCCTGCTTATCCTCACGCTACGCCCGCAGGAATCTCGAGCATTATTTTCTGCTGATGGGTTATTTAAAAAAAATGTACAAAACGTGAATGCACTTTATAAAAACTAAAAGCACGATAAATTTTTTTTGCTATCGGATGTAATCACAAGGGTAGATATGACAAGCGATATCGATAAATCGATATATATATTGTTTAGCGACGTGTAGGACGTGCACCGCAGACAATAGTCAATAAGGCGGTGCACAATGAGATAGACCCGAATGCAGTAAACGAATCCGTATCAAATTACTATAAAATAAAAGGAGTGTAAATATACAGACCGATAAACAACCAGAACGGAGTTAAGGTCGCAAGATGAAAGCTGTTGGAAAACTTGTAAATTGGGGTTTTCGTAGCAAGTAATGACAAGTTAAGTCAGTTAATTTCACAGTTGCTTTCCTTCGTGGAATGTGCACAATTCTGAGAAGTAGGTAAGTTTAATTGAAGATGAATAAAATTACGAAAGCGCCTGGTAAGAATGGAAGACGATAACAACTCTAAAAAGCACGGAAAATATAATAATGGATAAGTATTTGTAAGAAGAAGCAGACACTGTGCGTCGATGTCGTCATGAGTAACGTGTAGCATAACGTCTTGGGTTCAATGGACACGATAGTGTAATGACAGGTTGCTAGTCTCTCGACTATGAGTACAATAATAGAGGCCTGTTTATAATAATTCGTGAGAAACGACAACGCCTTGAAATGCGGACTAGATTTTGTATATGGTCAGAATTACGTAAGTGTAGCTTAGATCAAGCCTAAGATATGCAAGTTAAGAGACTACAATCAAATAGACAAAAGACAAAAAAGATTTCGTATTTTATAGACATTCCTCAATCTACGCAAAAACACAACATCCAAAGTTCATGATCTTAGTCACTGCGTTTGGGCAGGAGGTTGGTGACCGCAGGACCCTTTCAAATCTAGTCACAACATGTTTATAGCTGACGTCATAATCTTTGGCTTGGTAAAGTTATACCAACATGACACACAGCTGTTATTGCAATTTGCTACGCGACATGTTTTATGCACCAATCTTATTCGAAGGCCGAGAAAACGTTATAACAAATAACCAAGGCTTTTCCATGGCGATAATGCAAATGAAAGATAAATATTGAATTAGCTGTTCTTGATTTGAAGTGTTTGGAACGAAAGTAGTTCGAATAGAAGAAAACTGCTTATAAATACAGTTTAACTTTGCAGATGAGGAAACTACACTAAAAAAGGATTTAGACACAAGAATGACTCACTGGAATTCGAGTAGCAGCATCAGGCTTTTTTAACACATTGTTTTCTATTAGATCTCTTGGTAGAGGTCAAGATAATAACCCCTGGCCACTCCTAGGGTCACAGTCGTGGCAGACACCATCGTGACAATTGTGTAATGCTGCAGGCGATTTCACCGACACACCACAAAAACTCGTGACGTCACACAAGCATGCAACCAACCAATAAACAATACAAGCAAACAGACCATCAATAAACATCAAGTCGATGACAACGATAACGTCCATTACAAGCGATCACTTCTCTAAACTCACTCATTAAAACATACTTTCTTTTCATCCAGTAAAAGTTCATTAGCCGCTGAGAGAACAATAGAGCGATGAATAAATACCAGATAATAGTTCTGATACGATGATTGAACACCCACGCGCTGACGGCGAAAGTGATGGCTGGGTGTCGTATGAGGTAATTGAAATCTCGACCACTGTATTACGTAGAAGCTGATAATCTATTCAATAGCAAAAAAATGCAGCGTAAGATTCGTTTGTTAGGAGGTATTATCGCCGTAACAGATGGAAATGATATTAAAATTACAGTTGATATAATTTAAGATTAGTTAGATGTGTAAGCTACGCTAAATAATAATTTCGAAAGTTGATCGACTGACTATTTCTATGCAAGAGAATAGTCTGAAGATTGTGAAGTAAATCGACCTGATAGAGGCGTGGAAACAAAGTGTAATAGCGTTTCGTATGTGGTATTTAAGACAATAGAGACCTTGAGACGATGCCCGATGAATATATTTCAATCATCCGGACGCGAATAACGAAATAAGCAACAACAATAACAAGATATTAGCCAATATACAATCATTTTGAGATGAACCAGTCATTAATCAAAGGTTTATTGTAAATCTTCTGAATGTCAAATTTCAAGAACATGATTCATATGATTTTTGTGATCTAGAAGGTGAATCACTTCGGAATAAAGCTCGGAATAATTCAAGGTTGGAAAGAATACGTAATATGTAAACAAATAACTTCATAATTCAATATCGATAGCTGAACGATTGTCGCGTTAGCAATGTTACGTTGTTCAATTGCACGTAATTTCTGTAAGCGTTCAATTGTATAATTTGTTCAAGAATCGTGAATTCATAATAGCTTTAAATTGGTACCAAGAAATTGCATAAAAGGAATAAACTGTCCGAAATCAAGTATTCGTGGATTAATTACGTAGTAAAAGCTGCAAGGCCACGTTTAAAAATGTAAATGGGAATTTATTGATGCAAAGCCATAAAAGAGCTGAGGCACCGAATAGGGCTGGACACAATGAGAAGAAATAAATATTCAAGGTGTTGCAAAATAACTTTGGAGGCAGTGGCCAGGTGGCTCGCGGATCGCTGTGCCAGAGATGACATGCTACTTTCTCTCCGCTGGACCAAACGCACCGAACTCTCCAACCCGGACGCGCGGCTTTTTGCATTGTTTTTGTTAATGCGATATTATTATTATCGTTGTCCGAAATTGAAAGTTTTAATGTACTATACTTGGCTGTGGAAAATCGAAAGCAAATTGGCCAGATGCTTCGTTCTCCCATAACTTTAAGGTTACATTACCTTTATCGGTAAGCGCTTTCATTTTTTTGGCCTTATAGCCGATTATATCTACAATTTAAGCGCCTAATATTGGAAAAGGCTACATTTTATCGTCCCACCTACTGAGCTGGCTTTAATATTTTCAATATAATGCCGGTGTACAAGAATTTGAGTGTACTCACCCTTTCACAAGGCGGCGGCATGGAGGGTGCATCGACCTCGGTGTAGATGCATAGAGTTGACTTCCTCGACAGCGAATCGCTGGCAAGACTGCTCGAGCTGGAGCCAGTTGAGAACTTCATGGTTCGGCCTCATCCAGGAATGGTGGGGAATCAGGTGACGTCTACCTGCACATCAATGTGATGTTGCCGGCACATCACACGGGTGCGAGTCACCTGGGTTCCACCGTCCTCGTCGGTTCTCAGTCGGGCTCAACTTTCGTATCGGGTCGTAGGTGAGCCACTTGCGCAAGTGACAGCGCGGTACTGTGCGTTCAAAGTCAGCTGCGGACTACCAAGGTCTTCCGTTGTCAATGCGGACGGAATTTTCGATGACTGTTAGCCTGCAAATAAAAAAATAAAAAAAGTCAGTTGTGCTATATTAGGCAATACCACATTTTGTGGACTATTTCCAAAACCGTTAAAATATAATATATGAGTTGCTTTATGTTATATGTTCATAGTATCGTAAAATGCTACAAATAGGTTATCCATGTAAGATTTTCTATAGATCATTATCATCAATATAAGAGAGCATTAACGTCGATAATGTCAGTGAGGATGGTCGTATCGATCACGTTATATCGATTTGTAATCGACAGATACGCAAATTGTAAAATTTTATTGCTATATTTTAGAAACTATGGCCTTACGTAAGTTTGCACAGAGGTTTTTGTATCTCATTGATTCTCATTGCTTTTTTTTGCATTGCTCCACTTTTAAATGATGTGTTGAAACTATACAAGGACTGGGGTAATTTAGATAAGCCACATCGATACATCGATGGACGGATCGAATCAATTAAGTGTAGATCGTATGATCGATATCGGTGGCATTGTGTGCAATAGTTGCAGCCATCGTAAAGGTGAGGTGTGTAGATGATTTTATTGTGTTGTGTATTTTAATATAGTTTGATTGAATCAAGATAAAGTTTATTATTAAAGCCAGCCGTTCTATTTACAGAACGTCCTTGCTCATGTCTGTTTAAATAGCGTTTTGGTTTACAGCTAACTAACAAAGCGTATAATAATATACCACTAAGTACTTAAACTTAGGAGAACAGTTGCTTGAACTGACCAATTCCAATAATTACAATGTAGGTAGAAAAGCAGCCAAGCCGAATATTGAAGCTTCAGTAGTTTCGAAATACTATAGAATACTACAACTTTTAGTCAATTTTAACATGCCAAAATACTTCAAATGGATTCTGATAACTTTTGAAATGATAAGTAAGATTCTTCTGGGTGTTTTTTATCAAAGAGATTAGAAATTCAAGTACCATTTCGTCATTGATGTGAACAAACAACATGATCAATTTATTGAACCAGGTCATCAGAAAATATGAGGTTCTTTAGTTAAGCGAAATTTGAATCCGCACAAATATTATTATTAGAGCGTATATTTGCATGATCACTTCCTTTCATTCATATATTATTTTAATTAGCTTCTTATTTTTGATTTCTCCGATTTTGTTTATGTCGTTTTCGTCCACAATTTGTCCTATGGCTTGATTTCTTCTTAACAAGAGTTGGTTATTTCTATAGTGTCCTGGTACGATATATTCATTTCCAAAAAAAAAAGCCATGGAAACCGTTTCTTTCTCAGATAACTTTGTCGAAGGCATTGCTATTGAGAGTATATCTAAAGATTAAGAAACCGAGTATAAGCTGCCTTTAAAAACACCCACAGATGAAAAAGAAGGCCAAAATTGGCATACTAAATGTCAGTAACCCCAAATCCTCTTAAACTTAAGACTAATTTAGTTAAAACGATTGAGCAACACACTAATCTCGATTATCACGTTAGTCGGGATAATCCACACCATATTTGGAAAGTTCATACGAACAAAGTGGAGCATTGTAAAAATATTTGTTGTCACTGTGTGAAATCACCGAGTTGAACTATTACACCGTTATGCTAAGGTACAAAGTTCTCAGGCTGCAATTGAGTCATTTTCTGTAGAATTGTCGTGTCCATATTTGGATGCGAAACTATTCTTGTATAAGTTCATGTGAAGGGCTACTGTATGTATGAATGACGAAAACTGATTACTGGTTAACCTCAGACTTCGGAAACTCCAGTTTTTGCTTGAACCCAAAATAAGATACATTGTATTGCTTGGAGTGACTCATGAAGTCGAAACAAGTATTTCAGCTGAAGTCGACTTCGCTAAACGTGCAGACAAAGCGCTAGGGGTAAAGAATAAGCATATAGAAATGAATGCGTACAAGTATGCGCCCGCGCACGACTGCCATATAAAACAGTCTTTACCGTAAATACGCCAGTTTCGAATTTCGAACGGTTTAAGGAATTTTAAATAGTGTTTACGACTGCAGGGCATGATTCACATTTTCAATCAGACTCCTTTTGTCATACTATTTTCAACCGTAACCCAGTCAGTATAAAGAAATTGATAGTTTATGGTGATATTGTCCAGATTGTGGTAACAAATATAAACAGTTATGTAATAGGGTCTAATTCGAGCTTGATGAATCAAAGCTACCGGGCAATGACCATGGTTACCTAATGTATATTGGATAAAAAGTAGTGAAGTATGTTCAAGTTATGTAGATGGTTCTGTAGACCGAACTCAAGATTAATTAAGAGAAAAGAGAAGCTGAATTTTAAATGGGTACCTTTATTGGAGCTGCTGATGATGTGTTTAATGGAAAGCTAAATAGCTATTCTACAAAATTCATAGTATGGCTTGCCAAAGCTATAGTGATGGCTGCAGTCTTTGCTTTCTTAAAAGAGATTCCAAAAACCTTTCACAGCATTAAAGGAACTCCAAAGAAACTCATTGTTACGATGAGAATTCATTAGATAGTGGATCGCGTTTACTATCACCTGACAAAACTCGTTGTAAATCTCAATCGTGTTATACCTTTCTAATTTGAATTCTTTGATTGCTTTCCTTCCACCCAGACAGCATATCTTTGCATAATAATCTTATCTCTAAGACTAGTTGCCCACTTGCATGTTAAATAACTTGTTGATGTTGTGGAAATTCAAAGAAAACTTATGCGAGATGGTAATCCAGATTGAGTCGTAAAAGTCAAATGAATGGAACGGAATGTTGATGCTGGTATGACAGATTGTGATAATGATATCTCCTCAAGGAACGTATCAAAGCAGTGGTGACAGAGTGGTAACTGCCACCACTTACGTAGTTCTAGGTTCGAACAGGAGCTTTACTTCGTGCAAGGTGATTTCATCACCACCTGCTCTCAAAACTGTGGAGGAAAACATCGTAAGGAACCGAAAATTTGATGACATGTACCATCTACCAACCTGGACCCTAATTGCGAAACACACAATTTATCAGAATCTGAATGGGATTGAAGATTATTTCTAAACCATTGCGTCATTTGTTCGAATAAATTGCCGGCTCAGCAACGTAAATAACGCAATGAATGTTATTTAACTATGAATATTAAACCAATTCCTACCGATAAAAAGTTCCGCAATTACCCCTCTGCTCTGGCACGCGTGGTGGATTACAGCCCACTCCCTCTTACCGAGAGAAGACCTATATACCGGCAGTAGGAATATTATAGGCTGATTATTTGGCCTGTTAGTCTAGTGGTTAGTGACCCTGACTGCTAAGACTGAGGTCGTGGGTTCGATTCCTACCCAGTACAAATGTTTGTGTGATTAGCACAATCATTTGTTCTGTGTCTGGGTGAAATTTATCTATCTAATATATAAAATTCTCGTGTCACAGTTTTCGTTGCCATACTCCTCCGAAACGGCTTGACCAATTTTGATGAAATTTTTTGTGCTTATCCGGTATCTATGAGAATCGGCCAACATCTATTTTTCATCCCCCTAAATGTTAGGGGTAGTCTACCCTTAAATTTTTATTTTTATTTTTTAGACAAAATTTTTAATTTCTATTTTTGTATGATACAACATACAAAAATACATACAATCCTCAATTTTCACCCTTCTACGATCAACCCTTATTTTTTAATAGCCATTTTAGTAATTTAATCATTTTTCCTCTCCGGTCGAAAACTGATCAATAGTCATTTAATTAGTTATCCCCGCCTAGGAAATTATTTATATGGCAAAACAACGTTTGCCGGGTCAGCTAGTAATATGTATGTATTTAGAAATATAATTATGTATAAGTATGTTTATCAGTTGTCTGGTTACCATAGTACATGCTCTGCCTAGTTTGGGATCAGACAACGATGTGTTGGTTGTCCAAAGATATTTATTTATTTATTTATTATGCTTGGAACGTAATGACGGTGCCGCTCTTTACGTCGGCCGACAATGCGTTGACGGAAACGGAACAGACGCTGTACGCTCGACGCACTAACGCAAAAGGTTGAATGTTTTCTCATATAATTGTCTGTTCTGGCGTTACGCGACCGATGATACGCGACGCATCTTCCGTCAGATGTGAACCGACCCTAAGAGTAGAGAGAGACCAAAGAAACGATGGATGGACTGTGTGAAATTATGATGTGGGTTGAAAGTGGGTGACTACTGAGATGACGACTAATAGAGAAGTGTGGACGAAAAATACATTTTGCGCCGACCCCAATTAAATTGGGAAATGGCCAGGAAAATTATGAAGGTTGACTTAGTTAATTCAAATCAAGAATCTATGGCAGTAGCACTAACAATTCTACCAATAAAACCTAACTGCAGTAACTGCTAACTTATCCGTCCTTCACATAGTAAAGAAACCCGTGCGTTAAACAATGCTTTACGTATGAGAATGTTGCGCTCGCGCTGACAATTAAACGAACTATATTGACGGTATATTGTACTGCGTGGGATTTGTAGGCAAATAGGTTAGCGTGGCCATTTGTGCTCGAACATGGATTAAGAAATGGTAAAGTTGGAAACACGTAAAATGCTGCTGTAGGGAAGGAAATAAGCGATATTATTGTGTGTATTCGAACAAGATTATGTCTGGACTTTAAAAGAGACTCTGACCCTTGCGTTTGTTTCGTCATTTTTTCTCAGGGTTAGTCAGAAAGGAAATGTCGACTCCATCTAGCATATTTTTTAAATATATAATATGACGTGTAAAAGTGATTCGGATATACTATTTACGAATACGCTCTAGGAGAACATATAGTGACCTTATTATTGTTCCTCAGAAGGGTCAGGTGCGTAGTACCTACTGGTAACCGACGTGCGTGTATGACCAGATGTATAAACTTAAACGAAGCAAAAGGAGTGTGTCAGGATCGTAGCAGGTGGCTTTCTGTAGTTTCTGCCTACCCCCATGGGAGAAAGGCCTGAGTTTATGTATGTATGTTTATTGATGTTACGCAAAAATGTGTGGAGAAAGAATGTGAACATTTAACAAGGTCCAGATCATTCTAAATCGATAAGAATTGATCATTGAACAAGAACTATTCCTCCACAGAAATGAGTAAGTAAATAACTATGTGATTTAAATAACTACATGATTTTATACAACTTTTATCATCAGCAAAACTTGGAATTGAATTCTTCATTGGAATGCTATTGTTTCAAAAGATTGAGTTGTTTCCTATACATACTATACATGCCCACTTGATGTATTACTCTCGATACGTCGATACGTTATCGCTGAAGGCAACTGTTAGTAGTTCTACATACCTCGTGTTAGTACCGTTTAAACGGATTATACAATAAGGTAAGAAACGACAATAAACCTATATTCAACATGAAAGTAATTAAACGTTAGATTAATCGTATTTCATTTCACTATATAGACGGTTACGGTTTCAGTATTTATAAAGAACAAGAAAGAAAGTAGAGAGTAAAAGAGATTTGTGAAGCCTATGTCAGTGTCAATACTTGAAGAAAGAACTTGCTTAAATAGTTTGAAAAAAAAAGGTAAATAGAAAATATGTATTTTAAAAGTTGTCATACAACCGTCAAACAGGCAAGTAACAAGCATGGCATACGGATATTGATAACGTAATTTCACAAACACCAGAACAAGATAAAACTTCACCACGAAACCACTTACTTAAGAATAGTGTACTAGGATATATACCCAGAATAACAAAAGCACTAACACTTCCGAATCGTCAAGTCCACGTTTCCCTTTTATTGACTCCGGAAACTGCGCACACGCGGTCACGAACCGAACTGAATCCTAACCACCGTACACTTTATATAAATATGATAATGTCCCACTTTTTCAGGAAACTGAAACGCACACGCAACCGCGTAAAATGCATATTGGATCAATGATTAGTGATTAGCAGGGCGAAGCGACAGGAAATGTGCGTAGCGACGATTTCTATAGTATATTTTGTAGAGAGGATGTCGATTTGCATAACACTCTAGACGAGAAATTGAAGGATATCCACATTAAGATAAATTGCGGTTCTCTAATACTAAGAGGGGAGAAAACGATAAATATTCACAGCAAAGAACGAAAAATATTGGCAGTGTCATACTTTAAATCCCAAATTAAAATCAATTTAAAGGAAACGAATCGTGAATTGATAAAACAACAATACGGTAGCTAATTCGGTAGCAAATTAGCTGACAAAAGAAAGTTCAAACGTCCCAAATACCGACGCATCTACCGTAAACATTAACTAACTGGATATGCAGATGAGTGTAGGTAGGTGTTTCCTTCTGAGGCTGCAGGTCCACTCGGGCCAACCGAGCGGCGGGCGCAACCAATCGGCTGGAACAGCACGCAACGACAACAAATTAATGCTAGTGAAACACGCAATACACGCAAGAAAATCAAAATTTGTAGCTTAACGGTGTCTCACAGCACTAACTTATAACATCTCTGAAATAAACGCCTACAACATAAGGTCGAAAATCCCAAAGCCAACAAGGATGAACCGTTCGATTCGTAAATTGATACCATCAAGTCCATTAAACAAATTCACCATCCCGAATCGGAAGGAATTTGTAAAGATTATTTACTCCAAGTGTTATGGTCTTGCGACAAACATTACCCAGTGGAAACTAAAAATAAAACCACGTCAGTGCTGATAAGCGAATACCGCTTATTATAAAAGCCATAAAGTCCACGTTACATAAAGCGAGAAATGAAATCATGCTCGAATGCATACGGCAACGGCAACCAGTACAGCAGCTGACCAACATTTTGATGAGGCCCTTCGGCCTTTTTGTTAACAAGATGTTTTCTGAACACGCAACGTCGGAGAGTAGATCGGGAGCAATTTTCTAGTTGACTTATTTCTTTCTCCAATGATGCAAAGTGATTGACTGGTCATTTTCTTTGCGAACACGCGGCAGCGCGTGACGCAGCGCCGTTCAGTCTACGTGATATTTTCGTCAAGCCTAAAGCTTCAAGTTCAATGACCACGGAGGTCAGGTGCGAGATAAAAAAATATCCAGCAGTTTCCGTAATGTCTAATTTTCGGTCGTAAACGTTAATTGCGCTTATTAAAGTGCTCGGTTCGGCTCCGTTTGCGAACTGGATACAGTGCTTATGATTTTTTCGAACTTATTGCGCGGAATTTAAATGACGGTTGAAATTAAAAAGAATCGGGCCGGATTCCTTACGTAATGTAACATGTACATGTCTTATCTGATTGTCTGTTTCCGATGTGTTTGACTTGTCAACACAGCATCTCATTATCGCTGCTCTCATAACAGGTAGTTCCGCAATGAGATCCGTCTCGACGGACAACTTGGCGGCATGACTTGACGAGCAAAAAACGTCACCCACATATTTTGATCCGCATGAATGCTTGTAATCTCAAAGGGACTGCATTCCTCCGCTGTTGTATTTCAAATTTTACACCCACATTCATTTTCGCAAGGTCCACTGGTAACCACACCCGCACCGTTATCACAAAGTACACCTTTATCATACCCGTATAGCTTGAAGTTAAGCTAAGTTTTATTAATGTAGCCCGTGTCTCGCTATGGGCACAGGGTACATTACGCATAATAATGTTCCATTCCCTACGTCGTGTGCGGTCTACCATCTATGTAGATAAAGATCTGGAAAAAAACTGTGACATTTAAGATAGACCACATTTCACCAGTGATTTATGTTGGCTGTAGCAAAAAGTTGGCCCGGCGACAGATATATTTGACCTGTCTGATCAACTTGATGCCATTCGAGCCTGCATTACTTGCGATTGAAAAGTAAATGCCTAGGTCACGATCGGCACGTCTAAAGAAACTTAACTGCATGTGTGTTGTTACCCTTGAAGATTTTTAAGTCCAGGACATTGTCAAAAACGGCTGCCCATTCGATTTGGTTCGTACACCTTGAACACAAATAGGCCAGTCACGACTTTTGCCTTATTAAGATTTATCGAGCACTTTGTTACTTGATTTGTGGTTTTATTGTAGCAACAACCATACATATTTAATCCGGATTCGGTTTGAGTTAAATGGCCACCTATTCAATTTAGAACCATTTGGTTCTGACAAGTGGCCGGTTGCAAAACATTTAATAAAAGGATATGTAGATTAATACGTAATATTTTAACCTACTTATTTGAAATACTAATTAAAAAGCAACATGCATTTTCTCTCTGTTAAGAGAGTCAATTTAGGAACATAGGTAACAAAAATCACAGTCTTCATAGATCAGACGTCACCCTACTATAAAACCATAAATACTTATTTGCACCATTAGGGATCAACAGTGTAATAAAATAGAAGCGCGTGTCAAAACCGTAAATATAAAGGTGATGAACCCATCATTCATCCTAAACATGATAACGATGTCACACATGCTGACAATTTCAACCCTAATTAAACGCCAAGACAGCCATTAAAAGCCGCCATAAGTTTAATGGCAGTTTAACTAATAAATTAGGAGGATTGTTGGTAAAAAGGTTTGGAGCCAAACCTGTTTGATGGCCCGTGGTCTTCCCGGTTACCTGGGCCATGACTCGGGCATTCCACACATATTTCCGATGCCCCTTTGTAAGATTTAACTTTGGTATATAATATTGCGTTTTGTCGCGCAAAATTGTATGTAAAAAGGTATGCAAAAAATAAGGTCGACGGTACTTTACTTGAAAGGGATGTACAAATATTGCTACCTGATAAGACTGATAGAACCATTACATGGTGGACATCTTCTATTATAATGGCACTGTGGGAGGCCCTTCCATTGCAAAAAATAGAATTCTTAAGAAAGCAAGGCAGGTTATTCCTACCTTGGTAGAAAACTGCTATTTGTTATAAGTTAAAAGGGAAACAATACAATTCCGGACTGTCTTAATTTTATACTCATTAAAAAAAATACAATAAATTCAACCGTCATATTGGTTGTCAGTAAAAAAAAAAAATAGGAGACACACGCATAACAAAGGTTTCGATCCATGGGCCAATAGAGATATGTGCATTACTATTTAAAGCAATTCACACTATAGGCATATTACTGGTGCCAAATATCCTGTACTCTTGATACATTTCAATTCCAGCGAAATAATTGTATTGGAAGAATAGTGAAAGCAATCACACGATATAGACATAGAATCAAATGATGTAAATGAAGTAATGGTATCAAAATGAGAACTTGTCAGTGTCGAAACTACAATATAAATTGTAATTAATAAACAATTAGAGCTAGATAACAAAAAAAACAGCTACATAAAACACTAGACGTAACTACAAGACAGGAGGACAATAATGGAACTGGTAGTTCTAACGAGTTCTAGTTTAGATTGACAAGTTTTTACAAGTTGTCAGAAGGATTTGTTACTCTAATTAGTTGACAGTTATTTTGGACAGGTTCCTGAGAAGAAAGGATTGTCAATGCACAATGAAGATGACGATTTTGAGATGAGAGTTTAAAAACTGAATCTATGGCCGCTATCCCACTAGCGTTTTACGAGCGTCGGCGTCTCTCGAACGTCTGCGCAGCGTCAAAGTTGCGCAGGCGCGACGTTGACGTCGCTATGGATAGTTTCTTTTTTAAGTGGTTTGAATGAGTTTATGGCTCCTAAAGTCCTCATAGTTCCACTGTTAATAAACTCACAAAGGTTAAAAAAGAAACACTGCATGCATATCTAATTTGTGTGGATGTGTTTAAATATGGTTACTATGCTCTTGATACAATGTAGAAGCATAAGGATATATCATAATTAAGTATGTACTATGGAAGCAAATGATTTCAAAACATTTCCGTCACAAAAATACAATTTACTGATATAACTTTGAGATTCCATAGATGTCTCGTTAACCGTAACGTCATCGTCGTTGTCGTCATCAATGATACAGATCTCATATGCGTTTTTAACAGGTTATAAAATTACAATAATGTCGCTTTCAGTTCGCTCCGATTCCACATCCGTTCATTTATTTTTAGTTTGCACTAAAATTCTAACAAGATTTTAATCCCATTACCTAAGGCTTGCGAAGTTTTGCGATAACTTACTTCTGTTTTAATGTACAAACATACAGTTGGTCGTAAATATAGTCGTTATAGTTTGTTCGACATTAAAACCGAGTAAATCATAACTCAAATCGAAATCAGTATCGTTAGAACCCTTTAATTTCGACGTAACGTTATCTTGGATACCGTTATTCGAGAGAATTAGTAGCACTTCAGGATTAGTGTTACTTGGAGCCACTTTTTTGCTTTGAGGACATTGTCTGTTAGTTACAAAAGAATACGTTCAGTACTCCTTTCCTAATTATCATTAAAATGCACCCATTATTCTTGGCCATAAGCTAACCGGATATCCATACATGTGAAAACGGGTCATGCGTTGTTGCCTTTATGGTGGGCTTCACTGGCATTCCGACTCTCAACACCATTACGGATTCTATGAGCATTGAACATCGCCTAGTTTCCAAAGTACGATTAGTTAGCAGTACTTCTACGATCGGAAAAGGGCTTCAAACATTTCTCTTTAGGAATTAGAATCGCTAAAGTGTTTGAGTAATGTTAATTTGAAATGCGGAATTTAATCGTTTCTTGGATTAGTTTTTTGCTTTGAATGCATATATTCGTAATTATGTATGTTACCTACGTTATTGTCTTTGTGCTATATGTTAATTTGATTGCGCATGACGCCATGAAATGAGAATCATCAGACGGTTTCAGGTTTTATTTTGTGGTCTTTATTCGAACAAGACAAAAACGAGCAATGTTAATGTTAACAAAGACATAAATGTTTATCTTTATATTTGAACACCTCCATTTTACCTTCATGCAGTAGACTATATCTGCGTAAAACCCAAGTTTGCACAGCTGCGGTGACGTCATGAACCAGAAAAATGGACTGGCTTTATGATTTCAACTATATTATAATGGCTTGGATAAATAAACGTTTAAACAACGATGCTCGCTGTAAGGGTGACGCAAATATAATCGGGCAATTAGACAAATATTTTGATGTTACGTCAGACAATGTTGTCATATAAACGATTCATTTAAATAACGTCTGCCTGCTTGGTCACGATAGTCCAATTATTAGACATATCTTAATTCTGTTTTCTGTTTACGTAAAAAATAAGTTATTGTGTTGAATTTCAAAATTCCAACAATGCATTTGCAAAGCTTCACGGGACGTACGCAAATTAGATTTGTGTTCCAGTTACGGTGGTGGTACAAGGCCTCATGAACTACTTACGCTTATTTTGTAAGTAAGCTGAAGCCAACAAAGATGGAAAGTGGCGTTTTACGATGATATTATAACTTGGGCAAAATAAAAGAATTGATTGATTCGTCCACATATTTTGTCTCTATCATGAATCTTTTCTATGTCTATACCTAAGACGGTGATAACATCTGTCTTCTCGGTTTTAATAAAGATTTTAATCTTCTAAATCCAGTAAAACGATCTAACGACTAATAAGTAAGCTCTATTAACGCTTATCTTAATTGCAACTAGATTAATACTGCGTATAAACAATTTCAATCAGTAGTAATTGCCGTGCAAGTCTGTTAGCGTGAAACCCAGTTAGTATTTTGTTTATAAGTTAGAAAATTGGTGTAACAAGCAATTGGGCGATTGCGATCAACAAATTGAAACGACTGCATGAGGTAATCAGTTTTCATGTAATCTTAACCCTTGATTGATAATAATATGTTGAGTAACGTCAACAATGAAAGAATCCAGAAATAAAATATATGGACGAAAAAGAGATGTTGCTCTGACCCTAAATAATTTATGATAACGGCAAGAGAATTATGATGATCAATGTTTGTTGCCAAGATCACTGGAAAACTATACCTCAGACTGCGAATAAATTTTATAAAAAGTATGAGTGTAAAGTATACCTTTCAAGTATTTTCTTCACCACTTATTACCGTTTAAAAATAAGGTTAATAAGAGCTTATAGCGTTATCTACAACGGTTAACGCAACTACAAATAATTTCATATTAAGTTCAGAGGTGTACGCACATGTTTCTCTGATAATACCTGTCATAATTATATGGTTGCATCTCAAGCCTCCCGTGGGAAATTCAGCCATTACATTATTCTTACTTTCGCAGAATTGCCTGCAGCTGGAATTAGGATTGGTTCTGGACTTTGTCCTAATTATCTCAGACTTAACAATGGTTATGACGCAAATTACCAGTCAACCCAAGATTTTAACGAATACCAGGAAAATACATAACACAGTACATTCAAAAATTCTTAGAATCACCACAAAAGATGACCTGTTTGGATCCCAGAAGTTTGTGGTCAGAGACCTTCATGGCCAAACAAAAACAGAAACGATCAAAATAAATTGATTTTGATGTCTTCATATCTACGATAGATTGAACAGTCAGAAGACGATGTTCGATTGCAAGATAGTTATAATGGAAGAATCAATTAACATGTTAATATAACAGTTAATAGAGACGTAAATAATATAGCAAATCAATCGACATTTTAATTTTATGGTTGGTGTTGACCCCATTAAGGATGACTAATATTTATTAATTAGGATGGGTAATCGGGTATTTTAGATGCAGTTACTTTAATTACAGTGTAGTTAACTGACAGTATGAATGATATTTTTTTAGAGTCATGGAGCAGGTATCAACTGTTCTTTGCAATGCACTTGTTGGTCATCTAACCAACAAGTTTTTGAGTAAAGTTTTATTTCGTGTGATTATGAATGGTTATGTCATTATTACGACCAAAATGTCAGTAATATTACGAAAAAGAGCTTGTCACGAGCACGGTTTTCTTTGTAACAGAAGAAATATTCTAATACATCTGTTTGACTGTCCGCTTTTCCACTGTTGTAACTAACTAAAAGGTACTCACAATTGTATGCAGTGAACAGATAACAACGAGATGTAAGGTGTGATAAGTTCGTGATAGCACTATTTAAATTATAATTTGCTCGGAATGTCTGATGAAACACTTCTTTGTGAAGCCACGGTGTCTTAATGTCGTTAGCTCTTGTTAGTAACTATTAAAGTATGATGATTGATTATAAAAACAACTGAAAATTAGATTACAATTAAGCCAGCATTAAATTTATCTATGTCATATTAATTCGGAGATAAGATAATAATATATTTCGCTTCACTTTTAGCGGTGAGTAACCATGAAGCCTTCTAATATCTTATATTACATCTAGATCATTAATCATTGTTTACTATATGAAAATTAATTTCGAAGTGTATTGTTAGAAATATCAAAACAGTATTAGTGTGTGGTTCATGAATACGATCAGTATTTCACAAGACAGATCGTGATAGATCAGACCATGAGATGTAAGCACTTGGAACATGCCTCATATTCACAACAAGACACATGTCTTTGGCATTCTTACACTTGGTGAAACTTTTGTAGGGTTGAAGGCAGTCTTTGTATTTAATTTCCCAATTTTTCCTAATAATCGTCATGAATATTAATTTGCTAATATCTTGTAGAACACATTTTTTTTTTAATAAATTTCTAGGTCTAAAATAAAATTAAAATATTTTTTCTTATTGATTTCAAATTACACCAAGAACGCAGCTGCGGTAGACTACATGCGGAAGGCGGTGAACCGGGAGAGGTGTCGCAACTTGAGGTCTATGACCATAAGTAAACTGTCATAGGCAGAGTTGATTGATTGATAGAACATGAAAAATTGAAGTGCCAGTATAATGACAAAGTAAATGGAAGGCCTTTAGATGATCGTGGATTTAAAATAACCGTTACCATGCATTATGAGGTGCAATGTTACGCAATGTAACACGAATGTAAGCGATACTCTGATGGATCGTTAAAATACTGTAAAACTGTGGAATTCTTTAAACTATCAAAACTTATCGCTTTGGTTATAGCCTTGTAGATTCTTTTACATAACAATTTTATTTCAGGCTCGAATTTCTCAGGTGTTTTTGGTAGTTTTGGTTGATAGATAACCCTATTCTTGGTTTAACAAGTGAACAAAGTGTTTCTCGCATAAATTCCGATGTAACCCAACACCGACCGGCCTTGCTTTTGTTATTATTGATACTTTGGTTGCACAATACGTGTTATGGACGGGATTCTGCTGTATTTGTGCTGAGTATAGAACCGTGACGTGGAATGCGTAGGAGTGCGTAGCTGCGAAGGTACCTACGGTTATCTGACAGTTCGTGCGTTAGACGGCTTTGCTTTTTAATTAGAAATTCCTGGGCATACTTGATAGTTCGGTATCAACACATATTAATTGTATCATTTCTTTTGTTGAAAGCTAACATAATAAATCCTTAGTTTGAATTTTATTTTAAATCCAAGGTAATCTAACGCACATTTCAAAACAACAGCATAACAGAGCGAAACGCAAAAATAATAATGTAAATTGCCATAATGCTCAGTACACTTGCAACACTCTCTCGTCCCTAATTGCAACACCGTAATTATATAGAGACCACCTCGTATAATAAGACATACACTATGAATGAAGCACTTTGCAACATTGCTTCATGAATTGGTACTGTAGATGCTCATGCGCAGCAAAGAATGAAATTTAAACATGAAAAGAATGAATCAGCTGCTCATGATCGGGGATAAATTGGAAGTCATCAGAGAAATCATGTTTTCTCGTGCTCATGATGAAGAAGCAAGTTAAACTAAGTGTATGTAAGTAAACAGATTGGTAATAAATTAGAATCACTGAAGCCTGAAGGCGCCGTGTGTTATCTTACTCTGGTTTTTCCTCATACTTATGTATGTTACATGTAAAAAATATCATGTTTTCTATTAACACCATTAGGTATTCTGTCTCTCTCATCTACATAGTTCCCACGAAGTCAAGACCTTTGGACACGTAAGAACAGGATGTATTTAAGGGTATTTCAATACTATCTCTGAAATGGATATTACCATTATCACCGGTAGATAACAGCCGAGAGATTTTACACCTAATCAGTAGTCTTTTATGAAATTCCAAGAAAGGCAAGACCTCAGATAAGGCTTCCATTGTGAGGACAAGATGCAACTTGTTTTACCAAGACAATGATGGTTTCCTGTATCTTTGACACACGTCCATTCAAGTCTAATGAGAATATACCATTGATAAGGTATTGTTTAGCCTACAGATTATTGACACCTATCAGAGCAAGTTGCACCATTTCTTGGAATGTTTGCCAATTTTTTTGATTCTATTTCGATGATAGTTCCCTTAGATTTTGTGTTAAGTGTCAAGGATTCTGTTAAAGAGAGATCTTTATTCTCTGAAATAAAATGTTATGTGGTTACACTTGGTCAGTCAATTACCGGAACATGTTATTGAACTTTTTTTAATGGTAATTCCACACACCTGAAAGACATGAGGCATGACCGAAGAAAATCTGCATAATAATAATAATCTGAGTCATAGAAACAAACTTTACACAGCTAAGCTATCCATCTGATGTTAACCACAGAATGATTGAGTGCTGAGGTAACCGATATTGTTTTTTTGAATTCCACAACTATGTATCTTTTAAGTTATTTCCCAAAGTGATGTCAGAAACTCGTCACCATGTCGATAATTGTTCGTTAACGAGTCGTGGCGAATTTAAATAACGATTTCTATTGGAATCTTTATAATTGATTGGTCCAAATTGCTTCTCGAATATTTGCGGGTACTTATACCATTCGTGTTAACACACAGTTTTTACGAACGAAAGTACGAACAAATTGTTACGTAGCCAATTGTTTCTCGCCCGCTGGACTAGTTTTTATGAGATTCTCACCATTAACGTCTCAAATGATCGCAGGATGTCTAAAAACGCAAGGCAGCCCGTGTTTTATTTTGCATCATAATGGTGATTCTTTCCTGTGAAGAGGAATGTCGGAATCTTTGGTTTTAGAGGTTAATGATATTTAAAATTTGTCATCTTTTATTTTAATAGGTACCCGACGCGGCGTCTGTGGTCTAGAATGTCGTTCTCAAAACCTACTTATAACAAGAGATCTACTGTCTCTTTCATCACAGACAAGCGTTGACACTGGTGACTTATTTGGTGTCAACTTTGTTTCCAAATATCATTTGTGTGAGAATTTTACGACGGTACTGTAATTAGAAGCAATTTTTCTTCTGATTTTTTTCGTCCTGTTTTCTTGAGTGAAAGTGTAACTTTAGCGGATCATTAAATGATTCGCAAATCATAAATTCGCATGTTTACCATTGAGTTGTTCGTACACCTGCCGACGGTCTTCAGTGAAATGTCTGGCTGGGCGCGTCACGCACGGGAGAAAGTGTACTACAAAAGTGTACCTGCGACTGGTCCCCAATTGGGTTGCGACCTCGAATATCAGTCGACACGGGTCTTCTTTTTAGAGTTCCGTACCCAAGACTTTAATTTATGGACTGTTGTGAGTAGTATCTATGTTGTTAGTAGACCTCTTTTTGAAAAGTCAACAAATCTTGACCAAAATCTGTTTTTATTTAAAATTGTCTTGCTTCATCAAACATCCTTGAATCATTATTTGTCACCATTTCGTCGAGGATACAAAGCCCCTAAAAGGCACAAATTCGAACTTAGCCAGTTTTTTAACATTGCAAACCGCCGTCCGAGCCTTCCTCTAAACCGGTCTGCTCCGAAACTTGCTGGGGACGCGGAACACTATTTCTGAACGATTATGTGCTCTATGCTTTAAGAAAAAACGTGACCTATGTTAATTCGGATATCAACATCATCAGTAATTGAGTTTTG
Organism: Aporophyla lueneburgensis; assembly: GCA_932294355.1. Taxonomy (NCBI): domain Eukaryota; kingdom Metazoa; phylum Arthropoda; class Insecta; order Lepidoptera; family Noctuidae; genus Aporophyla; species Aporophyla lueneburgensis. The sequence continues at coordinate 6,172,734 of OW028737.1, forward strand.
TTATTAACAGACAATTTGAATTAAACGAACTTGATGATACTTTCCGTTTTTATCTGTAAGCAATCTATTTGGGAGATAAAAGTTGGAGCTGTCTTTTTAAATGCTGGTTTATAGTTCGAAAGCGGTTCGGACAACCGTTCAGTGGTTATTTACAACGTACAGAAGTCTTATAACAAAAACAAAGAAGCGTCTAGTTTCTAGAATGGGATTTGAAGGAATGTTATCAAGTGCCTCAATTACATGGTGTACTTTATGTTGAGGATGGTAAGGTTGAAAAACGTTTGCTGGTGGTGGTCGCCGTGTTTGAACGACGTCGCCACGATGTCGTCGCGGGCTTTGTTTCTCCCGGCCACCAAACAGGATTCCTTTGAAACGTTTTACTTGAGACTGAATGGGTGCCTGTTTCATTGTTTCGTAACGTGTTATCTTTTATTGGGGGGGTAACAGGGATTTTATATAAAGAACCGACGAACTTTATTCTTTAATATATCAAAGGAACTACCTAGGTACTTCAAATTGCGGAACAAAATAATGAGAAGAGAGGGGCTCTTCTCATTATTTAGTTTATTATTTCCTGCTGATGCCAAGTCAATGGCTCCTAATAACCAGCTAGAAATAATTGGCAAAACGTAGTTGACCAAATCAATTAGCAATTTTTGCAGTTAATTCGGTCGTTAAATTGATTTATCGATCGGAAAAGAAGTATTGAGTTCAATGTCATGTTATTTTCCATAAATGAGAATCATGGGGGCATTGTGGTCTCAATCCATAAATCTGCAGTTATTTATTTTTCTTAATGCAGGCGAATTAAGGAAGAAAACAGGAGTACGAGTGTTTGTAAAACAAGGCGTTTCGAGATGATGAAATTGATGGTAAGGAAGACATTTTGTTTTTCATTTTAAATGATATTGATGGAGCAAATCAGAGAAAGATTGGCAGTCTTTCCAGACTTAAGCTCTCGATTAGAAACTGTTCTGAATTAGTCAAAAAATCGTATTAAGTGTAGGAAGATGCATATTCTTAGCACATATAAACCAGATTTTCGTCATATTATTCTTAAGTAATGATAAGTGGTTGTATCATTTCGTCTTATCTAACAAATACCATTGAGTTGGCAAACCAATAAAATGAAGGACACCTTAATAACAACAAAGTTAAAGAATTTGATATTGCCTAAAATATTTTCCATAACGCCAACATCTGTTGGGTCATTCGTGTTAAAAAGTTGTCGCAAACTCGCATTCCGTCTGAATTGGACAACATCATCTTTTGTGATGAAACGATAAGCGATAGGTAACCCAGATAACATCTGTTCAAGTGGCTTTATCTCCGAGAACATCACAAATATCCACAAGATTGTGTTTTTTGGCTGTTTCATTTATTTCTTTTTTGGACTTTTCGTCTTGTGGTGTTGCTTTAGGATAAAGTGCATTTTTATATTAGGTGTTATTTCATTATTCATAGTATGGTTCGTTTCGTTTGTTGTCCAACGTAAAGAATAGCGACATCCAATTTCTTCTCGTGGGTGTCGTGGTGGCGACTAAGGGACTTACTAGAAAATGGGCAGCAGTGTTCTCTATGCATCTTATTTACTGGGATCACCTACCCGTCTGTCAAGCGTGGCGATTATGGTAAACCCCTGTAAATTGGGGGAGGCTTATGTCCAGCAGTGGACGTGTTTCAGTTGAAATGACTCATAGTATTTCTTTAGGTCTCATGATGCGAACTGTTTGAAACGATAGATTCAGAGTTGCATTTAATGAACGACCATGGTTTGGAAGTTTTATCCAAATCTCCTTGAACCTTGAATATTTCCTCCCCTTACTTTGTTATCCGATGTTTTAAAGCATGATAGTCATACATAGTCACTTTTTGGGTGTCCTTTCATTTAGCTGCACGTCCTCTATATCTTCACAGTTCGAAAAATGAATTCCCCCTAAATATTCCCCATACGAATTTTTAACTGATTGCAATCAAGCTGATTTGAATAAAAATCGAGGTTCTTAGGTGACCGGTAAAAACAGGTAGTGATTTATTTAGGAGAATATTATAGCTGTAACGTTCACCATCTTATAATTAAAGTTTATTGATTAATGATGTATAGGTGTGCCCACTAGACACAAGTAACTGGGTATGTAAACACACAGGTAAAGTGAAAATTTTAAGTAAAGTAGGTCAGAAAGTTCAAAAGCGCAACTTCATTCATTCCGAATGACATTCATAATTTACATTGGTAAATATTCCGATGATTGGTTCGCGTTGTTGTGGTTTGTGTCCAGCAGAATTTAAAATTGGAAGAAAAAAGATGTTGATGGTTTCATCATTTTTGCGCGGTAAATGCTCAATTGATTGAGTTTTCTTCTTTATCTGAAAAGTTAATGAATGATTAGTGCATTATACCTATGAGTGCCCTTACCTTGAATGTTTCGGCAATCCCTAATCAGCTTTTTACTGCTAACTTTGATAACACAGTCTAATCAACACATAACACTATAAATATTTATTATATAATGTCTTTATATAAAACCATAGTCCACGGCGTATGAATTATAAAAAAATACTTGATAAGAATCAAAATGTACACCGAAAGAAAAAAAAATAAAAGTTCAACAGTCTCGATGGAATGCATGCATTTCAAGTCGGTGGATCAGTTATAAATAACGAAACTAAATTGTATATAGGTAAATATATAAGAACACTTCACAGTTTATTGGAATTATTATGATAAAAGAGCACTTCGTAGCACAAAGTTTTTGAAAGTTATGATTTCATCGTTATCTGCCTGTCACTGCGCGGCGCGGCACCAAACACACCCGACCGCTTCGGCGGTTACATTCAATATGGCCGGCCGATGGCGGACGAACGAAAGAACGAAGTCCGAGTGAACGAATTGCGAAAGAGCACGAACGATGACCGAATGTCCGAACCAAACTAAAGAAGGCTGCGTAGGCACCGAAATGACCGCGAGTCTTGCTTGTTTTGTTTTGAAAACTTACCGGTTCTTTGGTAGTTCAATAATAATGTATGTATTTACTTCGAAGTTTAGATATCATACATAATTCCCGAATCAACTACCTGTATTCGGGATTATGTAATAAACATTTTTGGAACGAAGTTCCTTATGGCGCGTTGCGAAAGGGGGCTAGAAGGAATTAAGAGAAAAAGTTGTAACGACACTTTTTAGCCGACTTTAAAAAGAGGAAGAGGTTGCTCAATTCGACTGTATATATTTTGTTTTGGAACGTAGTTTTTTGAACGAAGAGAGAGGGAGAGAGAGAGAGAGAATATTTTTGTTGAGTGTATATGTATACAGGTTTTTTGTACATAAATAATACAAAAAAAAAACAATAATGAATCCTGGAAAGGAACTTCGTTCCATCCGGGTGTCCCTTGACACCTCTCAAGTTTTTCTAATTGTATTAGTTAATTCTTTTTTGTGTACCTACCTACCTACATAATGTTGTAAATTCCAAATCTCAAGCCAATCTGCCTTCCTGCGTTTACACTGCTGTGTGCCATTGAACATGGAATTTTGCGAAGATTTTGGTAACATGAAAGTCTGGTTTTCAAGTAGGTACCTACACACAAACTTTGGGGATTTACCACTGACCTCTATCTAATACGCTGGACTGGCTATCCCATACAAAATGACAACTATTTGCTGTGCCGATTCAAAGCGCCCCCAGTGAGAGTTCTAACTTCTAAGAACTAATAAGATTGCAATTTGCAAATGGCCGTTGTTTGTTGTATTTGAGCTAAGCGTCTCTGCGAAATAAAAAGTTTTCTAAAGTATTTACTGTGATTGTGATTTAGATTAAAGTGTTATAATAATGACAGTGATTATAACATAGCTTGTATTGTTCGTCCAACATGAAATCGTGCGTATATTGTAAAACACGATACGAAAAAGGCAGTGGTGTCACTTTTCACAAGTAAGTGTATCTAAATCATAAATACTTATTAGAAAACCGCTTAAAGCAGTGTATTTTTACAATAATAAACGTTTACGTTTATTATTGTAAAAATACACTGCTTCTGTTCGAGTTTACGGGATTTTACGAACATTTTTACTTAACCAATAACTTTTGTTAGGGATGTCAAAATTCATATCGATACTTTCGTAATATTATATTAAGATGTAAAAAAAAAACATGCTTAACAATAATGTTTATCATCTTTGTTAAAATAATAATACGCACATTATTATGATCTGTAATAATAGCAAAACACTTTAAGGTTTATTATTATTAGAGTCAATAACAAATAATTTAACACCTATGATTCATAATTCTCATTAAGTGTTCTATATAATTATAGATATACTATATTATTTTAATTTTTTACCCATACCTACTATAATGTTTCTTTTAATTACAGGTTCCCCTCCGATTACACTCTCAAACTTTGGTTAAAAAATATGAAGGTTGTCAATTGGACTCCAACCATGTATCATTATCTTTGTTCTAAACACTTCACGGATGGATGTTTCATAAAACATCAGTCACGGACTACATTGAAAAAATGCAGTATCCCCACAATATTTCTTGGTGAGTGTACATTCATAGTACCTAAGTAAATACTTTGTCGGTATCCAAGAAATATTATTGATTATCTTAATAAAATAAAACTTTTGTTTTTCTCAGAAACTAATTTGTCCTTGGTACAAACTGAGATGCTTAAAGACGCTGACCAACCAACGAGATACCAATGCCAGAGTGATATTGAAATGAACTTGGATAAATTTAATTTACCTTTAGTACCTGTGCAAGTCGGGTTAACAAATTATGATTGCAAATATATTGAAGTTAATCCAAAAGAAATATTGCCATGTGAAGCCCATGCAGGTAGTTATGTAAAAAAAAAATATCTAAAATACTGAACATGGTTTACTGATGTACTAAGTTGGCGACTAACAGTGGTTAAATACTAATACTAAACAATGTTTAATTTTGTGCCCTTGTGTAATTTTTTTTTTAAATATACGCGTTCATATCGCATGTTCTTTGCGTATCGGAAAACGTAAAGGTGGACCGATGACCTGATGAGAGTCACTAGAATCCGATGTGGCGACGCTTGGGGGAGGCCTATGTCAAACAGTGGACGTCTTTCGGCTGAAATGATGATGATGACATACCTTTCCAAATTATTTTCAATGATATTTTCACTATCTAATCATCCTTCTTTGAATAATATAAGTAATGAAATATAATTTCTTGTTACAGTTCCAAGCACAAGTTACAACACAAGCAACTGTAGTACACCAAAGATATCTAGAACTTTAGCGGAAATCTGTTCTAGTGTAAAATTAGATCACCGCTACGAGAACACCCCAAAATCTTCCAAAATTAAATTGGAAAGGGTCAAAAGAGCCTTGAAAATGTCACAAGCCCGAATTAAAGTATTGTCTCAAAATGTGAAACGTATGAAAATTACCGTGTCTACTTTAAGATCTGTAATTGCTGATTTAAAAAAAAGAAAACTGGTATGTGATGAATGCTGAAAATATGCGTACTACGAAGAAATACCGCCTTGACGACGATGATCCATCCTCGTTACAAACCGAGTTAGGTGAATTTTTACATATATTTTGGGCTATACCCGACTCTAATATTAATGAGACTTCCAAACAATGCATTGGCTATATTGCAGGTTTTGTAATTCGATCGATTCGAAAAAAAATTAAATGTGATGAATGTTTAATGGCCTGTGAAGCTGTACCACTAGATGCAGTGTCAAATAGGAGAAATGGGGTAGCACTTATTATCCAAAAGCAGAGAGGTGGTTTAACTGTGCCCTCTGTGAGTGTAGTCAATATTTGTTTTATGGTGGAATCATTATTCCGACAAGCATGTAAATATAATAAAAATAAACCACCTATAGAGTTGAATTTTCCTGCAGTACTCACTGCAAAGGTAATAAGGAACCTCTTAACAAAAACAAATGAACTGTTTCCTGAGCTAGAAGATCATTTTAGAGATAGTTATGTCTCAGACAATTTTCACAGTCATTTAAATATTCTTTTAAAAGAAATAATAACTAAATATGTAAACATCCGTTTGTTCGCAGAAACAAAAAAATATTCTTTATTAATAACTGGAGAGAAGGTTAGACATTTTTTGACTCGGCAAATAATATGGGCTCGACAGTAAGTTTTAATTAAACAGTTATTAATCCATCACGAAATAAAAACTTCTACCGGCAACGTTCAGGACAATAATGTATCCATATTAACTAATTCTAGTGCAAAGCGTGCTAAAATAAATAAATTTAATGTTGATGATTTTACGAATGCTGAAAATATGCGTACTACGAAGAAATACCGCCTTGACGACGATGATCCATCCTCGTTACAAACCGAGTTAGGTGAATTTTTACATATATTTTGGGCAATACCCGACTCTAATATTAATGAGACTTCCAAACAATGCATTGGAAAACTTTTTATTTCGCAGAGACGCTTAGCTCAAATACAACAAACAACGGCCATTTGCAATCTTATTAGTGTCAAAAAAATATTCTTTTTTAATAACTGGAGAGAAGGTTAGACATTTTTTGACTCGGCAAATAATATGGGCTCGACAGTAAGTTTTAATTTAATAAAATATGTGATTTCAGAATGCTTTTTTATTTCCCTGTCCCCCTCCCCTGCGGTAATTAAATTGTTACAAGTTAATTACCGTAATTACAGACCTAATAAAAATTTATTGTGTCTCGTACCACATGGCGACATACGGTATCTGACTAGTAAAAGATAATCCCTTCCTTTAAAGAGTGCACGATAAGACAATTAGAGGTACTTAATTTACTATTTTACAGAATTTTATTATTTATTGATCCGATAGTTAACTTTTATCCGTTAAAGGGCGAATTTCACCAAACTTTTATACCTAGAATAAGTCATATCCAGAGAATACATTTTGAATTTTTGACAGTTCATTCGTACTGAAACTGTCAAACGTCGATTTAATTCCCAGGATAAAAGATATCTGACGTTGCTAAAATCTGCCCTAAGGAGAACAAGGAAGGGGTCAACTTATTATGAATTACAGTCCATAAACAGTACTATATACTGCTATTTCAAGTTATGTTTTATATGTAAAATATCTGTTTATTACGACTATCTATAGTTCATTGGTTTAGTTAGGTACTCAACTAGTGCAGACATGTCTTTTTATTTGTGTTTTAGTAACAAAATATATGCCTATATTACTTGTTTTAAATTAATTATCTATGATTTTAGTAAATCCTAACGTATTTTATGTTATAAAACGTATTCCACGTTTTAAAAACATTACGTTTAGAAGACAACACGAATGTTACATGTTAATAATTATCTAAACAAATTAATTTATAGAAAATAGTAACAAAAATAGCCTTGGTAATATTTCTATCATTGTAGTCGATATCAGAGAAGTTTTTATCGATAACAAACCATTTGTTGTACATCACTAGTATTAGTTCCATTCCCCCTCACTGCTGCCGTCAGCGCCAAAATGGCGATTTTCAAATAGGCACAATAAATTGATAGCGGTAGCCAGTCCAGCGTATTAGATAGAGGTCAGTGGGATTTACCTACCTGCATTAACGAACTGGCCACTTCGACCGGTATGTCAAGATAATTAAGACAACAATGCCAATCATGTCAAAATTTCACGTCAAACCTTATCAAAAGTCCAAAATCAACAAATGTGTGGTGTTAATTAAATTCTAGCGTTAGTAACAATTATCCGGTTTTTATATGGAAATTATGAGTTGATCCTTTTCCGGCAAAGCAAGAAATAGCACAAAATGGCGTTGGACTTAGTCAGCATAGCCCAGCCCCATTACATACCAGGGTTAGTCTATCTATACAGTGTTTGGGAAACCCACTGTGGTGACGACAGCTGTAATTACATGCCCTTCTCCTTACACAAGCGTTTACATCAAAGTTAGATGCAGCTTGTTGTAGACTAGTGTAGTTAAAATTCGCCTTGGCTCGTTAGGTATCTCATAACTTGATGAATGATAAAACTAGAATTTAGAGATGGATCGCATGTGCACTGTGCAGTAAACTATATTACTTATATCTGCAAACATTCCGTATTTTAGCAAAACAACGACACACGACAAGGCGTTTATGCACAACTTTTAGTAGCCAAGACAAAAAACTTAATGTGTTATGTCCATATTAAAATATTTTAATTTACGATTGCACTTTGTACATTCCTTTTATAAGATTAAAGGTCCAAAAAAGGGCCCACGTCGCCAGAATAAACTGCGTTGCATTTGCGTATGATGAAATTAAACTAAGCGACACCGTCTGGCCGTTTTTCATCAGTAAAGTTACGATTGTTGCCAAATTGGCGCCAATGATGTAACGACACTGGTTTACTTTTGACGCCACATATTTCACCCTGTCAAGAGTGCGTTACAAATATATTTTATTGATGAACCGAGCGTCCGTTTGTACGAATTTACTTATAAGGATCGTTAGGTAATTCGTGCTCTGTAGTGTTTCTTGTTGACAATGTATTTAGGGCGTTGCGTTGGTCGTGTCGCGTGTCCAAATATGATAAATGATCTCGTTTATTATGTATTTCTGGCGCGTGTTTGAAGTTTTCGTAAATGATCGTTTCTTCATTTGAAGTGAGTCGAATTTTTTATGTAGGGACAGCAGGTAACGTTCCAATCAGTCGATTAATTTGTTTAACCGTGTTATGTAGTATGAAATCGATAAGGGACACCTACAAACCTAGTTGGGCCACATCAAAGACATGGTTCTAAGTTTCGAATTGGTTAGCAACTCTAATTTCGAATTTCACCAAACATCTACCTAATAATTTCAATTTGTTTGCAGGTACACAGGTCACTGTCCCGAGTACAAGTACCGAATAGGTGACACATATGGCTCAACCACTCACAAGATCCTTTTGGATCCCAGTGTCCAGCATTCAGAAAGACTTGTACTATCTGATCGAACAGCTGATGATTTTCAGGTTAGTAGTACCTAACTTTAAAAACGATGTTACCTTCACTTGAAGAATAGAACAGAAGTAAATGACACAAAGAATAATGAACAAGGTAGATGAGGGGTAAGATGGGCAGTGGCACGATGGGTTGTCGACTTTAGAGACTTCAGCTAACACTTAGATGCGACTATATAGATCGTGGTAGATGGGATGCTAAAGCACGGGAAGATCTTAGGTATTGTAGAGATCATTTGAAGAGAGACGAAAAATGGTGCGTATTCACTTATTGGTATCGTTCAGGCACAAGAGGAAACCGTAGCAGTGCGTACATGTTCAAATTCAAACTTTAAACAATAAAATGCTGAAAATGGCGATGAAACAAACGCCAAATAATTTAAATTCTAATGTAGGTAATTTGCTTATCAGAAAAGCTCTTTATTAGCATTGAGTTTTCCTGAAGTGCTTTGATTAATATTTCTAATGTTCTTCCCCGAACATTCTATTTATACAGGTGAGGTGACTAATTAAACATCTGGTTTATGCCAACCCACAACTTTCCAACCTACCCGTAATCCCACATATTTTAGGCAACCGGCCACATTATCTTGACCAGGTTACATGGAGTCAGGTATCAGGAATCCTATGAATTTGTCATGTAGGTCTTATGGTGTGCTTAATTGTTGCAAATGGGTCGCACTATCACGATCTGGAAGAAACACGTCCAATTACAAGTTAACCTCTATATCCTTAATGTCTGTTGATGTTCGAGCTATGACAGCAGGTAATACAATGGCGTGTTTTTCAGATAAATTGTCCCCTATAAAACGTGTGCATACACGTGTTCATTCTATTAACCCTAATTAATCTCTTATCATTTATTACTTACCATTGCCAGTCAGTGTGGGTATATCTAATCTGTTTATTTACTTACTTGATACAAGGTCATATCTGACATGGTTTTTGAAGTGCCTTATCTCATGGAAAGCTTTGCAAATCAATAACAGAGAAGATTATAATGTAGATACTGTAATACAAAGGGTTGTAAAGTTAACACCTTCTGCCCGTTAGTTCGTTTGCGTGGAAGGTGGAAGTCGTAAAACACCACAGTGTATTAATAATGTTAAAAGTTTTTGCTTAGCATACTAGTAGTTCTAGGACATGCCGGTTTCGTCATGATGTTTTTCCTTCACCGTTTTTAAAAGAAGCGGTGATAAAATTACATACATAAGTAAAATGCTTGCCTGGGTTTGGACCCACGACCTCACTCGTAAGTCGGGGCCTATACTATTGGGCCACCACTGCACTGCTCTGCAATTATGCACGGTTTCTGCAAAATCCTGGAATTTCTGGGAACCAAAATTAAACCGTATCTGCAGGCAATATTGATCTGGTATAATATTAAATGAACCAAATTGCTTCGCAGTTTCGCACGGATAAACATACCATAAGAAGTGATCTTACAAATCAGAAAAAATCCTAAAATGCCTAAAATCAGAAAAAGTCAAAAAATGTACTTAGTGTTATTTCACTTTAAATAGATTATTTGTTCCATAAAAACATTATTTATTCCAAAAAACATGGCCGCCAAGCAGCAACGACATGTTCAGATTTTGTATGTGTTGTCGGTCATACTATAGTCCGACAAGGCCTGAATGGAACAAAAAGTGTCGAACACATAGTCCGACATGGCAGTTATTCCTAAAGCAAATAGTGTATGATGGCCTCGTTGGTCTACAGGTCGCAAGCGCTCATGCTGAGTATGAGGTCCTCGGTTCGAGCCCCGGGTCGAGCAGTGTTGTTGGGTTCTTCCTTCTGGAATGTCTCAGCAGCAGCCTATAGTCTGGGTTTGTGTCTCATCATTTCAGCCGTAAGACGTCCACTGCTGGACTTAGGCCTCCCCAATTTGGGGGGCTTTGCCATAATCGCCACGCTTGGCAGGCGGGTTGGCGATCGCAGTAAGGTGGTAAAATGCATAGAGAACGCTGCTGCCCATCCTCTAGTAAGTCCCTTAGTCGCCTTTTACGACACCCACGGGAAGAAATGGGGTGGTGTTATTCTTTACGTCCGGCACCACACGGTTAGTGTCTGGTTGATGGCAATAGGCCTGTGCTGTTACATGGGATTTAAAAATAACGGCACTACTCAGCCTAACCCTTCCGGGATATTCAGTCGTGATGTTATATATATTACGTTATTACTGAACAGATCTATCGGCCTCCACAAACAGACATAGACACAGTGAACGCAAGATTTCGGAACGGCGACCCAGTGTATAAGCATCCTATGATACCTGGATATGAAGGTATGAATATGATGCATTGTTTCTTTATCATTTAGAAGACGAAAGGTACGAAACATTATGTTTCTTAAAGATCTAGCTAGAAGACGATAAGTAAGTACCTAAGCATAGCAGTAGACAAAGTCTTCTTCACTTCTTTTTGCTATTTTTAGCCTTTGTTATTCGTAGGGCTTTAGCCGACCACGACAAAAGCTGACTTGCTTACTTTCGATATCTGCTTATCTGCTTTTAAAAGGTTTTCTTGCTATTATTGGCAGTAAAAAATAGTTGTTTAACTGGATCACTTTCCCGTTTAACTAATTACATCCTGCTCTGAATTCAGCCACAGACAACATTTTTATTCGCGGTAAGATTTTAATTTTAACTACTTAATGGAATTTGAAAAATCTCACTCAACGTGTTATTATTTAAATAAAAAAGCTCACATCAAACTAAGTGAAATCTCAAAGAATTTGTCTCAAATTAACTCGATTCCGATGAATCAGATCGCTTTGAGTCACTTTGGACCGGTCCGAGCCTCCGAGGCATGCCACAGTTTCCTGAGACCCTAAACTCTACAGATGTTTACATTTGCTATTACTGTTAAGACACGTATTTTTTTGAAATAGAGCCTATAAAAACTTCAATAAATAGAATTGAAGGGAAACCTATTAATGTGGTGTTGTTTGTGGGGAGAACAAAAACTTTAATTTTGTACGCTTTTGATATGCGGTTACAGTTAAATGGGTATTTGTTTTGGCTCTGTTATTTTGACGTCATTGGGTCAAGCGCCCTGCTTTGCAATATTCAAGAGATTTCAGGAGCAAAGATGTGACTTTTCAACCGACGAAAAAAGACGGAGGAGGTTATCAATTCGACGCGTATATTTTTTTTTTTTATATATATGACCACGCATAACTTTTTACATAGTAGTCCGATTGTGATAATTCTTTTTTTATTGGAAAGGGTATACTCCCAAGGTGGTCCCATATAAATTTGGAAAACAAAATCGAACGCTAAGGGTCGGAAAACAGGGGATGATTGATTGTTCACTCACTGATTGTAATGTATAACCACACATAACTTTATACAGAGTAGTCCGATTTTGATAATTCTTTTTTTATTGGATAGGGTATTCCTTGCCAAGTATTATAAGTCCATTAAAGCCACAAAAAAAAACTTTTTAACAAAAAATTTAACCGCCGAAAAAACTGAAAAGCAAAAAATAATAAACCTTAAAATTTTGAGTCGGCGCTGAAAAATCAATGAACAAAGATCACTCAAAGCGCCGACTCATAATTTTAACGTTTATTATTTTTTGCTTTTCAGTTTTTTCGGCGGTTAAATTTTAAACAGCATAGACGTTCCCTATGTGTGTCAAGTTGTCTTTAATCATTTAGTTTATGACCAACGGGGTTGCTCGGCTAGTGTTCACATAATACTCTTAGATACTCTCGCCATTCTGTTTGACTTGACCACTGTATGTAGGAGGTAGTTGTGAGTAATTGTTTTAAGCCAACAGTTCAAAGCTTGCACTATTTACGTAGGCGGCGGGTAGTGCCTATTAATTCGCCAAGGATTTGCATATACAGTCATTGTCAGACAGGGAATATTTATGGCTGAACTGACTGTTAGATTGTTTGAGCGTTGATTAGATACCAGAACGGTATTCCTGCGGGGACAACAAATCAACTTTGACTTAGCTACTTGTACAGCAACGTATTATTTTCAAACGAATTGCGGGCCCAGACAGAAATCAAAGAGACTGTTCATTTCAAAACATCAATACTAGAAGCAGTTTGCTTAGTTCGGTCGATGTCCCTATTCAAACGATATAAAAAGGCACTCGAGGTCTCAAAGCCAGAACTGAGCGTATACTGTTGGAAATATGTCCAAAGATACCAATACTTTACAGACTTCTCCAAAGTGCCACTAAATCATTCATTTCATTCAGCTGGTCTAGATTTTGTACATTTATGATAACCGTCATAAAGAAAGGCCGCCTGATCTTTTCCATAAGACAACTGTCTTATTTATCTCGATGAATGTACCAAACAGATGTCTGTTGACCTCAAATCCCTCTCGGAGGCCCATACTTTACAGCTTAGACTAGTTCATATAGACTGGAAACGGCGTAGTTGCATTGCCTAGACATTTTTTCTATCGTCCTTTATTGAGGGTCGAGGTAAACATGGGATACACACACATGAATAATTTATACTCACAAATAAAATAATTACTGTAGCTACAGTAAAACTGGATGCACACTAACGCAAATTATGCACACAAGCAAACATCTTGCAAGCATATAAGTGCACATGATCAGCGATTTTCTTGAAATGGAAAATGTTCCCAGTGTTGTCTCCTGTGTGTCATATTATAAAGTCTAAGGCCTACAAAATATGTGCATAATCTTCGAATAAAACGGTACTCGTTCTTTATCAATCGTTGCTCTAGTTATGTCATGGGTATCAGATGGCGAGCTGTTGTTTTGTGACTAGCGTCCGCGAAACTAACGGGCAGTGTTTTATTTAGTGTTATACAACTATCGTGGATCGGGACTTGGTCGTGGTAATCTCATATATCTTAATGCTTGGCGTATAAGGATTTTGCGCAAATCGCAGATAAATAATCTTACTCACCAATAAAGAAGGATAACTACCCAGTGCGAAGAGCTGAAGTTTTTGTAAGGCAGAAGAACTGAAGTATTTTGGACAAGTTTACTAAAATGATTTTGAAATATAGGATTCCTACCTCGATTGAACAATCACTTCGGCCAGCGATACACTGTCGCTGCAACTGAAGCCCTGTCAGAGTTTCAAAGGGTGCAACTCAACCAGAGAGCAGCCAAGAACCAGTTAGAAAGAGTGGTCGACTTACAAGCCGGGAAAGGACAACCTTGGGATTTGGTTGACAGATTCGTAAGTCCAAAGGAATGATATTAAACACACGTGGAAAGTATGCATATCAACCTATTTATTTTTGAAATGCGAGAATGCTTCTGCAGCCTTAATTTGCTAAAAATACCAAGAATAGAATAAGTAAAAATGGAGATGAGTGAAGAAAGAAGAATGGAAGGCAATAAGAAAGAACATCAGAGTAGATCTTGTTGAGGAAGAAGTCTCTGATAAGCAGCACCAGTATACCAACGTTTTTCATATTCACAGTCCGCGACAGCCGAGTTCAAGCTCCCTTTAGTCACAGTGAGACCAGAATGTGCAGGAATATTACGAGACGTACCAATGGACGAACCAAAACTATCACCAGCATCACATTCTGTTAGTCCATTCTTCATGGAAAACAGTCACCCTGACAAATTCATCAAAAAAGGTTAGAATAACGAGGCCGAAATCCAAAAATTACCTTTTTTGCGAAACTTTTTTATGTTTGACGCATTGACACCGCAGTTTTTTTTTTGTGACATCGTATTCTGTCATTAATGTATATATAGTTTATAATTTAGTTAGGTAGGTTACGTAATATTTTTCATTTAAATGTCCTACGCTAAAATACATAGTTCTTTTGTGCGATCCCAAATATGGGGGTTTAATCCGTCGCAATCAGTGCGTGAGTTCAATGAATTTATATAAATACAACTCTTGGAGGTTTCAGTGTACTGTAGGTGTCGAATGTTTAATAACCCTTGTATGTTTGTGTTTAGGTTTTGCGGGTCATGTTCCATACGGTTTCCAAAGATTCGGTGAGTCTTCTAAGAAACTTACAAACTCGGCGCTTTGCGACTTTTCATCTAACTACAGACGAAGACAGAGTACTGAGTGGGCACCAGTGAACGTAGTCAAGTAAGTTTTAAACAATAACGTAAGATGAGACATTATTAATGAGTGCTTATTTTGTAAGAATAACGTAATAAGAATTATGTACATACTTGTTTGTGAAATAATAGCTACGTTTATGAGCGTTTTTGTTATAATTTCCGAACGAGTTTCGTGATGACAATACCTGAGATGACTGTCACTGTCAATCATATCAATGTCAAAATTTATTTGTCATTGTGAAAGCATAACTTACACGCGTAGTTTATTTATTTTCATTAACTCTTGAATAAAACCTACGAAATGGCGAAAAAGAAAGTGATGCCAAACCTCTCTAAAGAGGAGAAAATGGTGATGGTGATATCTGAGATAATACAAGAGTTATTAGTGGCACATCGTCACGGCAAAGATGTTAACCTCAACAAGATGAAAACGAGGATTTCCTCGAAGTATGGGCTGGGAACTTCACCGAGACTGGTGGATATAATCGCAGCTGTGCCTGCTGATGCTAAAAAGATACTGCTGCCCAAGTTAAAGGCTAAGCCCATTCGTACAGCGTCGGGTATCGCTGTGGTCGCGGTAATGTGTAAGCCACACAGATGTCCTCATATAAACTTCACCGGTAACATCTGTGTGTACTGTCCCGGAGGCCCGGACTCCGACTTCGAGTACTCCACACAGAGCTACACAGGCTATGAGCCCACGTCAATGCGGGCGATCAGAGCGAGGTACAACCCGTACCTCCAGACGCGTCACAGAGTAGAACAGTTGAAGCAACTCGGTCACAGTGTAGATAAAGTTGAATTTATTGTGATGGGCGGTACTTTCATGAGTCTCCCTGAAGATTATAGAGACTATTTCATAAGGTAAGTTCTTTCCAAGTTACTTTTTCTGATTGGATTTTATCATTTTATAAATCACTAGCTTTTGCCAGCGGCTTCGCCCGCGTAGAGGTCGGAAATTATCCCGCAGGAACATACTACCGGGATAAAAAGTAGCCTATGTCCTTTCTCAGGCTCTAAACTATCTGTGTACCAAATTTCATTTAAATCGGTTCGGTAGTTTTAGCAGGAAAGCGAGACAGACAGACAGACAGACAGACAGACCGACAGACAGACAGAGTTACTTTTGCATTTATAATATTAAAGTATGGATTAGTGTGGATTAACAATTAACAACTGCAATCTTGGAAGAGGAATCAGTACCAACTTTGTACAAATTTTAAACAGTCTTAGTATAATTATTCACTTGTGTTTAATACTTTGAACATAAAATGACAGATACAAAAAATGGAAACAAAGAAAACAAAAAAAAAAAGAACTGTATTTCTAATAAATTAAATAAATTAATTTGACTTTAGACTTTTCAACAGTTAAAATCTACAGAAATCCTGTTAAAATATTGTTAAATGATATTTCAGGAATCTCCACGATGCCCTCTCAGGCCACACTTCAAGTAGTGTGGCGGAGGCTGTCAAGTTCTCTGAGAAGGCGAAGACCAAGTGCATTGGTATCACAATAGAGACCAGGCCGGACTACTGCCTGCAGAGACACATGAGTGATATGCTCAACTATGGATGTACCAGGTTGGTCATCATTATCATTCTCTTGATATTATTCCATTTTTTTTTGGGGTCAAATATGTCTTTATCTCCCATTCTTCTCTATTAATCTTCATGTCTGTAGTCACATCCTTTCTAGCTACATCATTTTTCTCCAGCATGCGTAGCATGACCACTGTAGAAATGGGTTTTGTCGACGGAAGAATAGACAAAATTACAGATTGTAGAAAGATTAAAGATAGAATTAAAGATTGTAGAAAGATTTGTACCGTTTTATGCTGGCATAGCATGACATTCTATCTCTATTCTACCAAAAATAGACAAAGTTCTTTCCATAGTGGTCATGCTAAGCATGCAGGTCCATACATTGTTTCTTTGTTAACAGGTTAGTACTTATTAATATTCAATGGAAAAGTCATTGATACTTGGAAAGTTAAGTTACTTAGTAATCATAGTGAAATAAACATGCTTACATACACAAAATGCTTTGTTCTAAGTTTTTGAATATTTTCAAATGGTAACAAAACATTCATATTAAAAGTTCTAAAACTCAGCAGTTATTATCTTATTTTATTTGAAAACATTTCGTCTTCAATAAATTCTGAGATAATTGGACAAGATTATGTGCATATTCAAATAATGTATTGTAACTTTTCAGACTTGAAATTGGTGTTCAGTCTGTATATGAAGACATAGCCCGGGACACTAATAGAGGTCACACAGTAAAAGCTGTCTGTGAGAACTTTAATTTGGCGAAAGATGCTGGATACAAGGTATTGGTACTGGTGTTGCCTTAATGTTTAATTAAAACTACACATTAGCTGTCTTAATATGAGAATCAGTTCTCATTTCCATCAGTGCCGGACATAAAGAATAGCACCATCCAATTTCTTCCAATAGGTGTTGTAAAAGGCGACTAAGGAACTTACTAGAGAATAAGCAGCAACATTCTCTATGCATTTTACTACCATATTGCGATCACCAACTCGCCTATAAAGCGTCGCGATTATTAACGGCTAACCCCCCAAAATTTCGGGAGCCCTTTATCCAGTAGTGGACTTCTTTCGGCTGACAACTGCTTTCATGATGATGATACTGAATACACACAAACATATTTGCTTCTTTAAAGTTTCAAATTATAAAGTAATTTAATATAGTAGTCATTCCAAGTGGCTTTCGTATTCAATAAAGAATGAGACAGGTACTTAATCATCTAATGAAATTTTCAACTGTTTCAAGTATGATGCATCATTTCAATAACTTAATAATGTCCTTCTTTGTATTGTGATTGATTCAGAACTACTTTTATCAACAAAATTATACCAGAGGTTGACCATCACAATCCATTGTATCTTGAATCACCAACTTTGTGCTTCCAGATTGTAGTACACATGATGCCAGACCTACCAAATGTAGACTTTGAGAGAGATGTGGAACAGTTCATAGAGTTCTTTGAGAACCCTGCGTTCAGGGCTGATGGGCTCAAGATATACCCCACACTGGTGATCAGAGGTACTGGTCTGTACGAGCTGTGGAAGACTGGAAGGTACAGAAGTTATCCTCCGTCGACTCTTGTGGATCTGATTGCTAAAATTTTGGCGCTAATTCCGCCGTGGACTAGGGTTTATAGGTAAGAAGTTTTCATTTATAAAAATACTACCTTTTGCCAGCGGCTTCGCCCGCGTGGAGGTCGGAAAATATCCCGCGGGAACGTACTACCGGGATAAAAGTAGCCTATGTGTGAATCCAGGATATAAACTAACTGTATTCCAAATTTCATCCAAATCCGTCCAGTAGTTTTTCGTGAAAGGGTAACAAACATACACATACACATACATCCATCCTCACAACCTTCGCATTTATAATATTAGTAGGATAGGATGTATTGGCAACATTGAAAGTTTGGTCATGGTCAAATCACGATTTTGTGAGGCTTATCAGTCTACAAGCTGTTTGTGAAGTTGTTGACTTCAGCCTCTCGAACAAGCCGGATTCGTAAAGGCTTTAACACCGTACAACCCATAAATACGCTGCGGCAGGTTATATAAAAGACTGAAGAGTTCAACCTGGTTCCCCTTTTAACAATTGTGGACTACGACAGTCTTCGATTCGATCGAGACATAGCCTGTACTACAGTCTCTCCAACGCGAGATCGACTATCGGTACATCGGGTTGCTGAAGTGTTTGTAGGAAAACGCCACTATATCAATCCGACTCCAAGATCGAATCTCGAAACCTATCCCTCGTGCTCGCGGGTAATCAGTACTTGCTTCTTGAAAACGCTTTCAGACAGAATTACCTCTTTTTATCGTATTTGTGAATAACCTTTTCAGGGTACAAAGAGATATCCCCATGCCCCTAGTGTCTTCAGGCGTAGAACACGGCAACTTGAGAGAGTTGGCACTCGCTCGCATGGCCGACCTGGGCACTGACTGTAGGGATGTCAGAACTAGAGAGGTCGGCATACAGGAGATACATAATAGGGTTAGGCCTTATGAGGTAAGATAGAATCCTTATTTTTTGGTTCTCATTAAAATAGCTGATAATGCTGCAGTGTTTTAGTGGTTGCATGCGCAATTGCTGACGACAGGGTCGTGAGATCGATCCTGAGTGGGGCAAAGTGCTATTGTGGAGAAATGGATATCCCGGTAGCCTGGATTTGTATCCAATTAATGACAATTACCAACCCGCACTGGGCCCGCGTGGTGGAGTTTGGGCCACTTTTTCTAACAGAGAAATGTCCCAGCAGTGGGAAAATTAGAGGCTGATTATTCTAATGACAATTTATTCGCCCACTATTACACGGATAAACATAAAATCGACGAAATTAAGGTGTAGAAATCTCTGTGCCTGAGGAGAAGGTCTAGAAGAGTTTGATTCGACATAGACGAGCATAGAAGTCCGTCGAATGTATACGCTGCACAAACGCGACGCAGACTGAAACTCCAGATTCGAAGGGTTTTATTCTCCATAAAACAGGGACCATAGATCCAGTAAATGGTTTTTGAATTTTTGTAACAGACGGGTGATTTTTATTTTAATAAACGACGATAAAATTCTGCTCAGTCCAGAATTATGAACAGAATGGTAGCAGGTTATGCACCAATGCCCTTGCCAACGTATATGTATTTTCATGTGTATAATTTCTGATTCCAGGTAGAACTAATAAGACGCGACTACACAGCCAACGGTGGCTGGGAGACATTCCTAGCGTACGAAGACCCAGACCAGGACATACTGGTGGGTCTTCTGAGGCTCAGGAAATGTGCCGCGGACACATACAGGCCTGAGTTGAAGCCGGGGCCGACGGCTAACTTCAAACAGTGCAGTATTGTTAGAGAGCTGCATGTTTATGGATCTGTTGTGCCGGTAAGAAACTCAAATTTATAGAAGGTGTAAAACAGGGGTTGTAAATAAAATGTTTGTAGTGATATTAAGGTTGAACTTTTAATCCTATTCACTAACTTGACAGTTCAATGCAAAATAATGATACCATTCTAAAACTAATAGTGTCGGGGTAGTGAACGATTTCGCATAAAGAATGAATGATAAAAATGTTTTAAATTAAATAAAACTAAAAAAAATCGTTTTTAGGTGTGGATTATAAGAATAATTAATAATTTTTAATAACAGTTATTTCCTTTTTTTATTTCTTCTGATAGAAACAAAACTAAATATAAAAATCATTTCATTTTGCTTATTTTTTTACTAAAGTCATTTTATTTCCTCTGACAGCCATAGACTACATATATATCGATATAGTACACATCTTGTTTTAAGACAAGTTATTAAATTTAAATTACAAAGTTTGCATGTAAGTACATTATTTCAAGTTCATTCAAGTTCATTCATTCTTGCACCACCTCACTATCTTTTTTTTGTCAAAACCTGGTATCCCTCTAATTGTCAAGTTAGTGAATAGGATTAAAAGTCGAACCCTAGTAATGATTATGGTAATTTGCTGTTGATTGTGTATATACCGGATGACATTTTTTACCGTCTCGACCTTCATACGGTGTGTTGTGTAAATAGAATAGAAGGCAGGAAGGCCTTCAGATTTATCGCAGGAGACTAAAGGAGCGCAGGACGTGGGCTAACGGGGATGCGTGTGCGGTTCGTGCGATGCAGCGTTGTTCCCCGAAGGGATGGGCAGATATGTACCTATAGTCCACGCACAGTTCGCCAGTTATGTTTAAGTTCATTTATTAGGGGGCGAGCCTATTGCCACCAACCCTACACAAATCCAGACTCTGGGCTGCTACTGAGAAATTTCAGATAAAAAACCCAATAACACTGCCTGAACTGGGAACCGAACCGAGAACCTCATGTTTAGCAGTAGCGTAGCAGACCAACGAGGCAGGTCTTGTTATAAATAATGTAAATATTTTACATTATTTCCTTCTTTTTTGCGTCAGAGAGTTGAAAAAAAAAAAGCTCAACCTGAGTACTTTGGCACAGTACGACTGAAATTAAAATAATTATTTCGTGGTCCACACAGTCGAACGGCCAATGTTGTTCAAGTCTAAAGACGTTTTATTCTCATACTATAAAATTCAAGTAAAATTTTTGTAGTGTGCCAAGACGTAATTAGATCAGTCAAGATGACTCGATCATTTGTTTACATGTTACGCGAAACTTTGTTGTAGTTTCTCTGGATATTATGCAAAACTTCATGAGGAATATAAATTTACTAGAAATGATTAAATCACTCATTTCGTACGATTTTTACATACTGTCCTCTTGCAATCGAGTTACTATTAATCTAGACAGTTACTCTCACGATAAACATTTTAAAATTCCAGGTTAATGCCAGAGACCCAACAAAATTCCAGCACCAAGGTTTCGGCATGTTGCTCATGGAGGAAGCCGAAAGGATTGCCAAGGAGGAGCACGGCTCAGATAAGATGGCAGTCATATCTGGAGTTGGCACCAGGAATTACTACGCCAAGATTGGCTACCATCTCGAAGGGCCTTATATGGTCAAGATGCTTGTGTGACAATAAAGTTGTTGTGTTTAAACATAAAGATACGTGTTTCAATTTTTATATTTATGTTTAGTCTGTAGCGACACCTATAATAATATAGTTTCATAGTATGACGCAGGCTGACAGCGATAAACAAGTTGCAGATGGAGTCACTGTCTAATGTCCTATATTACGCAACTAAAGTTCTTTAAGAAAGCGACTGTCAGGCTATGATACCCAACTAACCCATTTCGATTGAGGATACTCCCGTTTCAAGGGAGGAATGTTTTAGAAATATTTAGGAATTTGGTCCTTATAATATGTCTTCAACTTTGAAGAACCGAAATTCGAGAAAAAGACCGAAGACCGCGAAATCTTGCATGCAATAGCTTAGCCGATAATTTGTCAAGAATTCAGCATATTTCCCACCTTTTTTTTAGTTACTAACGTAGTTTCCTCCAACCAACTAATATAGAACGTACCTTTTCTAACTATCCGCCCATCCTTCTCCTCGCCTTGCAGACCTGACCCGCCGCTGTCGATCAACCCGACGGAGATCTACCATAAACACGTTGGAATGCTGCCTAACTACGCTGGACACGTTCCTGGATGCATGTTCAGGTAAACACACAAATTATTTTAACAAGGATCTAGTTGTGACCATTTTGCAGTATAGGCGATATCACCTCTGATATTTTCAATGTTTTGGCTGCACTATATTACAATGAGATCGAAATAGATGTCCGTTTCCACCGCGCGGCCAACTCGTAAAATTTGAAGAAATTTTGCCAGGAATTAGTTGTAATTTGTTACAATACACACCTCTTTTCCTGAATTTGTTACAAAAAAAAAAAAAACTAAGACGCTACGACCAAAAACAGTTGGCCGCTAGAGCCGCCGCTTGCCGTAGTCATCGCCTGTGATTACACAGAAACTAAATAATGCAGATAGGCGAATGATACATCAAAAGAAAGGTCTTAATTTGTTGTATTTGTTACAAAAATAAAAATCATGAAAACGTAAATATACAAAAAGTTATGCTATATTTAGTTTTCAGGTTAAGTGTAGGTACGTATCTCACCATAAATATCAAATTTTAATAGAGGCTAATGTGTATGAACAATTAGTTGCTAATTTGTTGCAGCAAATAAACAAGAAAAATACTGGAAAATAGGTTCAATATTTTTTTTACAGTCGATTTTAGTTGGCCGCTTGGACGGCAATATGCCTAAAATACAATGGCGTTTATTTCGTTATTAAAGCGCCGGATACACTAGGGAACATTTTGTCCCGCAACATGACGCGCGACACTCAATATACGTGACGCTGCAACGTTGCATAGTGTCCCGCAACATGCCCCGCAACGTTTTACGTGACGCGGGGCATGTTGCTTGCTCCCGCCTCGAGAGCGAGCGCATGTGTCCCGCGCCATGCCGCGCCATTTGTCACCTTCGGAGATCACTTAGAATATTAACTCTTTTTTCTCGTTGTAGTAAGAAATTCAGCATCCACCACCTTCTCTTTCTCTTACGTTTCAACACACTCGATATAAACTATGTACGCAGCACTAATAGCCACAACCTCCTCGGGCGACATTTCTATAAACACTGAGAAGTGTGGTCGGCAAAATGTTCCGCGACAATTGTCTCGGGACACTTCACGTAGTTGTTGAGGAACATGTTCCGCAACATGTTGCTCCATTTGTCCCCTAGTGTATCCGTGGTTTAATAGTAGGTTCAAGCTTAGTTCTAGTACTAATCGACAGGTATCGTAACCTAGTTTGGATAAATGTGGCGAATATAAATATAGGTTTTATATTTTAGGAGATATTCACTAAAATATAGTAGTATGAAACTGTATTAGAGTAGAGTGACCATAAATTTTCATAATAAAGTGAGACTGAATCGCCATTATTGGAATGTTCGGTAGTCATATCTTAATTTTTTAGGGTGAAACTCAAATAAAAAACTAGCCGTCAACTGTTTTTCGTCGTAGTGTCTTAGTTTTTTTTTGTAATAAATTCAGGAAAAGAGGTGTGTATTGTAACAAATTCCAACTAATTCCTGGCAAAATTTAATCAAATTTTAAGAGTTGGCCGCGCGGTGGATTCGGACATAAAATAGCAGTAGGACTGACTAGACAAAACGGTACCCTGTGTGAGACCGCTAAAGGTTCCTTGTACAAGGATTTAACAATAAAACAATCTATTATGGAGAAATATAGTTCCTAGAAAACGTACGAATCTTATTTATCACTTTATTCTTGGGCATGTCAGCCCGATATGCCTTATATTGTATTTTCTCTAATCTATTGTAAATTAATTTGACGGTTCGAATGTATGAAAGTAATTATAGCCAGAGCGCCCAGCCTATACAATCGTAAGGTTGTCTTAAGGCAACAACCTCTACGGTACCTATAGACCTATTCATAGGGTCACTGGACTGTCGCGAGATTTTTTCTAAAGAGATACCCTGGCCCGAATAGGCAACTGAAGGAATACGGGTGGGTTTAGTCAGTAAAAGTCTGACTGATGCGCCCTCCCGCTTCGGCCAGCGTGGGAGACGTCATTTGATTTTCCATAGTAAAAAAAAAAACAAAAAAAGAAGGTCACTGGATATAATTTTTCAATTGCTTTTTGTATTGTTATGAATTCAGTAATGGTTTTTATTTGTAGGTGTAATCTCTATCAGGTTAAACACGTCAAAATCGTACCGCTAGTGCAGGTACGGCCCTATTGATATTGAGTTTTATTCATTCATCCATGACAAAATGCCGACCATTTTGAAAAGGGCGATTTATAATAAGGCCTATCCTGGCTTGATGCATCAGGAGGCCAATTCTTGTAATTAAAAAAGTTCGAAATCTAGTTGCAGTCCCACCTCAACACGCCAAAAATGAAACTTAAACGAGTTATAATAACCATGCAATTTTTATTTTGATATATCTTAGTACAAAAAAATTAAGTTATCCTTAACGAAAGATGTTTATTTTGGAACTGGTTTATATGGTAACGACCGAGCGTAGCTACAAGTAGGTATTTACCAGCTGTTCAATCGGTTAAAATTCTAAGAAGTTCAAAGTACCTACGCCGGAGCGCGGTTACTGACCTATTCCTATTCTCGATATCATATTAGGTACGAAATATGTAGGGTGTCCACAGTTTACTGAGTTAAAGTCGGATAAGAATTAAAAAAAAGTATTGAAAATATTGTTGAAATGTTGTGATGTTCTATTACTAATACTGAACCACCAAAAATAATTTGCGCACTGGTTAAAAAATCACAAGTTGTAGGTCGTGGGTTCGAACCCAGGCAGGCGCCTTACTTTGTGTAAATAATTTCAACACCACTGCTCGCATAACGATGAAGGAAAACTTCGTGAGGAAACGGGCTTGTCCTAGAACCATCGAAGACATGTGACATCTATCAACCCGCACTGGGCCCGCGTGATAGATTACGACCCTCTCCCTCTCGAAAGAGGTGGCGTGTGTCCCAGCAGTGAGAACAATATAGGCTGATTGTGTTTACAGATTGAAACTGAGATCAGACTGTGCACGTTCTTAAAATTTTTAGATATTTTTAGAGTTGCCCCTTAGGCTGCAATCACTCATATGGACGATGGACCTATCGTTGTAGGACACAGTCGTTTCAAGATGCAACTAATGTATGAATAAAGTATGAATTATCTATTCCAAAATGTATCTCTATGTATTGTTACTTCCAGGTTTGGGAAAACGTACGGGAATGACACAAGAGACGCTAAACGCTGGCTGCGCGGAGACTTCACCTCATAAACCCTCTAGGATCCTAACGTGTGTCGGACAAGCAATACTGCAACGTATTGTAAGGGCAATATGGTCCAAATTAGTAGTGATACTATTTTGATGAAATCAAATTATACTGTTTTATTTTGGAATTGATATTTGAAATAAAATACGCCAAACTATAAATCTTTCTTTTATATTTATATTATATATACAACTGAATTAACTAAGACAATAATTGCAATTAATAAGTCTTTTGAGTATAGTTCCAGTCAAAAAAGAAATATCAACATAAATTTAATTAATGTAAAAAAAACTGTTTTAACTTAACAATATATGAACCGACAGTATAACATTAACAATGTATAAAAATATTTCAATTTATATCACAATATTACAATTTAATTTCTTTGCTATTTTTTCTTGGCGTTCCATTCCCCCATTAGTTTGCTGGCAAGACACAAGTTTTCGTCTTTCTGTAAAAATAAATGTTAACCGTAAACAAACCAAAAAAACACTACAGTTGAACGGATCACGAGATTGAGATAGGAGCACAAGCTAGCCGACAACTAGCTTTTGGCAGCGGCTTCGTCCGCGTATTATACGTATAAATCTTCCTCTTGAATCACTCTATCTATTTAAAACAAAACCGCATCAAAATCCGTTGCGTAGTTTTTAAGATCTAAGAATACATAGGGACAGACAGAAGGAAGCGACTTTGTTTTATACTACTAGCTTTTGCCAGCGGCTTCGCCCGCGTGGGGGTCGGAAAATATCCCGCGGGAACATACTACCGGGATAAAAAGTACCCTATGTGTTAATCCAGGTTATAAATGATAAATGATTTCATTTCTGTAAGTAGGTTTGTACAAACACTTTTACATGTCAATTATATTTTTTTAACTAGATGAGTTCGGCGTTTCCTAACTGACTACTCTGAGAAGAAAGGCCGAAACAAAGTCAGAGGTCACAGTCTCTTTTAAAGTCCAGACATAATCTTGTTCACATCATGTGAATATCATGTAGATTGGTGACTGAAATGGTCTTTTGAAGAAAGAACCACACAGATTGAGTGGACCTGTCCAGTCAGTGCAAGCATTTGTCACTAATCGTTTAGCTCAACTCGGAAAATAAGGAGCCCAACGCTTTGACGAACAGTACCAAAGAAAGGACATTTGGGTAGGCCACATAAATTACTCAAACTGCCAGATCATGATTACTAAGAACGAAAGAAAACAAAATTAGAATAAGACCTACATAGTCTTCACATACATACATACAATCACGCCTTTTTCCCATGGGGGTAGGCAGAAACCACGGCACGCCACC
This sequence comes from Aporophyla lueneburgensis, assembly GCA_932294355.1. NCBI lineage: Eukaryota > Metazoa > Arthropoda > Insecta > Lepidoptera > Noctuidae > Aporophyla > Aporophyla lueneburgensis. The sequence goes on from OW028737.1 coordinate 6,199,350, forward strand.
TGCTACGATCTCTACACACTCCTTTTGCCTCTTTAAGGTTCATACAATTGGTCATACACACACGCCTGTTGCGAGTACTACGCACCTGACCTTTCTGAAGAACATCACCAATAAGGTCACTATATGTCCTCCTAGGGCGTCCCCTCCCGGTGTTTCCACTCACATCTGCCTTGTAAATACTTTTTGTGAGTCGTCCTTCATTCATCCTCTCAACGTAACCAAACCATCTAAGCATACTTTTTTCAATTTTTGTCACTACATCTTCTTTTAAACCACACCGTTCTCTTATCACATCATTCCTCAGCCTATCATTCATAGTCACACCACACATGCTTCGCAAGGAACGCATTTCCACAGCATTTATTCTACTTTCATGCTTCTTTTGCCACACCCAACATTCACTCCCATACATAAGCGGAGAGTACATAGTACATAGTCTTCACATTCACAATAATGAAAAAATACGATACTTTACAAAGTAAATATTCATGTCATGTCATATATATAAAAAATTATCAATGTCAATGTGTATATAAAAAAAAAACGGATATAATTTTGTTGGTCAGATCATTTGATGACCATGTAGCATATAAGCTAACTGTGTTCCAAATTTCATCCAAATCCGTTCAGTAGTTTTTTCGTGAAAGGGTAACAAACATACACATACATCCATCCTCACAAACTTTCGCATTTATAATATTAAGTAGGATGGACTGATAATGATTTAAACAATATGGGGGTATCATATCTCCGCCGCGAAACCATAGTAGCAGCGAACCTCCTGTTCTAACATACAGATTTAATTCATACTCATTCTATGATTCTATTTCCTTCTATCTCTGAAATAATATAATAAGTAATTGTCAAGCTACACACACACTAATGCGACAGACAAGACATATTTTGTAGAGAAAGAGGAAATCTGTTCCACCATAATAGAGTCTATACGAGAAAAGGAAACAGAGTGAATAAGTTCTGTGCTAACAACCATAATACGTACCTACTTACAGATTCTTCAGACAAAAATTTTACCTATCTTTTTATATTTATTTTTTCTTTTTATAAAATTAAAAGATCGAAATACCTTGATAAAGCAGAATCTGGCGAAGTTCTCCCCGAGATGTTTGTGTTCTTCGGAGTAGAAGGCAGTCGGTGGAATGGTCAGCACACCGGTCTCTTTGGCGAACTTCTTCGTGAATTTGTAGTCTTTGTACTTATCGCTCTCCGACGATAAGTCGATCTTGTTAGCTAAAGGAATGAATGTAAAGTGAGTAGACGGCACAAAAGGAATAAAAAAAGCGTGTAAATAGACACAAACAAGACTTAAGAGTCGTCTTTAGGTGCTTTATCTTAACCTCCTGAGACCCAGATATTTTTCGGGCCGACTGAAGAGTGACCCAAAGTACTAATAGTATCACAAACTAGACTATACCGGATAGACCCATAGACAAAAATTACGATATTTTCTTTACTGTTGGGTATTTCTTCTGTAGGTTTTAAGGGTGTGTTTGAAACTATTATCTTAGTTCGAATAATTTGTCATAATACTAGTACGCGGGAACATAGTTCAGTAAAAAATAAATAAAGCCTGGGCCTATCCGACATACTGATTTTGTTCTAAAAAAATCACGCGGGGTCTCAGGAGGATAAGCATAACTGAAATTAGTAAGACGTAGAAAACCGAATATTAAATGCCGAACACCGAGAGGGATACCCAATAGTCTCAGTACTTAAGTTTTGATGTTATGTGTATACTTGTAGGGTTGAAGGTTTGAAAAAACAACCAAACTGTATACTGTTCTATAGCTGCTAATGTTTCCAAAAATTCACTCGAACTCAACCAAACCGTTGTTACACAACGCTTCTAAGATCTAACCCGACACCAACGACATCTAGTTTTTTTTTTTTCATTGATATTATGCTAGGTGATTATCCCATATGACTACAATCTGGGAACGTAGTTAACAAAAAGTTGAGAGCAGTTTTTTTTTTGTGGGTGGGAATCATCAAATGACGTCTCCCGCTCTGGGCGTAGCGGGAGGGTGTGTCAGACTTTAACTGACTAAAACCCACCCGTGTTCTCTCAGTTGCCCATATGCCAGGGCCACGGTAACTCTTTCGAACACATCTCGCGACCCTGGCAGGAGAGCAGTATCCTTAGAACGTTTTCCTGTAGCTAAGAAAATCCACCCTGTATTATTTATAAACCCTGCCCGTATTAAGAAACTCCAGGAAGTATTCTCATTACCTTTGCATTTAACGGGTTAACAAGCTTGAAACTCACCCAAATTAGTCCAGTCAGCGATAATGAAGTATCCTGCTTCTGGAATGGTGGGGTTAAAGCCGTTCTCTCTGAGGGTTTTTACTAAGAAGTCTCTCTTGGGCAGCAGTTCCCGAGCCAAGGATTTGAAGTAGCAGTCTGGCGAGTCTCGGCGGGCAAGTTCGTATTCGAAGGAGCGGGCTATCGCTTCCTGTGAAATAAAAGAGATTGTACACTTGGAATTTCTTAAGAGCCCTCTCACAAAATTTGAATGCTCGAGTTTAGGTAAAAGACGGCAATCTTATGTATGTGTGCGTAGCCACACATGCACAAAAAAAACAGTACAACGCGAGTGTCGAGCCGGTCTAAACAATCTTGAGCCGTTAGAATTATAATGCGGTATTTAGAGATTTATGAAAATACTTACTTTTATTTAGTCAGTCTAATAAATATTTCTAGACTAATAAAAAATTACAAATATATGCTATGTAAAGTATACAATAAAAAAATTCAAACAATTACATATTGGTGCCGATTCTGTTGTACACCGAACTAAACTATCTCTAGAATTCCTTACTTTTAGCTATGAGAACTGTAACGCTATTCTGCAAGAAATAATCTCTAAATTTAAAATTTATTTTGACACGACTAAAATCAAATCGCGACTCAACGTGGTATTATTTTTTCTTTTGGCTTCGCAACTTGGTACTTGTGTGCGTTACGCAATGAACTTGTTGAGAGACGACGGCGTGCGCAAGGGGGCAGCCTGGACGTGTTTTATATGGAACTAGCTTTTGCCAGCGACTTCGTAGCGTAACGTAGCGTAAGCGAGCGCTAAGAAAGGAAGTAGAATTGCACGGACGAAGTCACGGCCAAAAGCTAGTAAACTACAAAACTTCTTTGTACACCACATTTTTTGCCAATCTATTACTGTATGCCAAAATTATCAGACTACTGGGCGAGCTTACGCGAGAGCAAGCCACATAGAATTGCCCGTGTGAAAAACAGTTTTCTCTCAAGTCTATACCCACAAATTTTAATGTCTGCCCTTGTGATTCTGGTCATTGTAAAGCACTTTGAGGGGAAACTGTATTTGTTTGAATTCAAAGGGAAGATCATTCAGGATCAATACAAAATAGGTTAGTACTTCTCACCTTAGTATTTCTTTTGGTTTTGCCATTTAATTAATTTGAAAAAATAAATTGGTTTGGTTGTTTATTTTCATTGTTTTTTAAATTTTTAAATTATGTTATTTTTGTTCAGGTATACGATACCCATGTTGATTTTCAGAATTTGTCACCCCTTTTCTACCTTTTAGGGGTTGAATTCTGAAAGAGTGTTTACTCATTTATTGGTAGGAATACTCCTGTGAAGTTTCGAAAAAAATAGTTTAACTGATCTTGTTTCCGATACAAACTTTCAAACCCTTTTTCACCCCCTTAGGGGTTGAATTTTCAAAAACCCTAGGACACATAATTGTTTATTTCTATTTGTTAACCTATAAACAAAGTTTCAGGCTTGTAGCTTTAAAAATGACGGACTTCCATACAACATTTTAACCCCTTTTTCACCCCTTAGGGGGCGAGTTTTCAAAAATCCTTGCTTAGCGGATGCCTACGTCATTACAACTATCTGTATGCCAAAATTCAGCGAAATCCGTTCAGCAGTTTCGGCTGTGCGTTGATGGATGAGTCAGTCAGGTTTGCTTTTATATATTTAGATTTTTTGTTTGAATTCTATAAAAAAAACGTGTTGAGATTTCTAAGTGTGGGGTTTTATAAAGGGGGGTCGAAAATTTCATTATTTTTGCGATAGGACACGCCATTTTTGAGATATAAGCAAAAGAAAGAAAAAAAAATACAGTACTGTTTTTGCACGTGACGCGAGGCCAAAGAGTACTATAAGATGGCGAGGTGTTGGTGTGAACTTTTGTTCATGACCACTAGTTTTATTCCACACCTTTTTAATCGTGACTAAAAATAGTCAGATTTAGTTAAAATAAATTATTTTAGTCAATTTTTTTCTACAATCTATTAAAATAATGCTTTACTTGATAATAAACGAAACTCTCATCTTATACAAAAAAAATAAAATGCGAAGAGTAGCAAAATGTTGTAGTCGTAGTATATTTTTGCGTTCACGATACGAGTACCCGAAAACTGAGACGCGGGAAAAAGTGGCACAGGTCCCGCCTCGTTGGGCGCTTGCGCCGTACTAAACGCTGCCCGCTTGTGCATCGTAATTTATTCTAAGTTAGAGTGATTTCAAAAACGATATTATGTCTAATTAAATAAACGGATTTAAATAAAACAAGAGAACTCGATTTGCTATAGAGCATACTTTATATTGACATGATTTTTTTAACGTAATTATGCTTTATTCAAACCAAAAAAAACACGATAAAATTACGAATAAATCGTAAAAATTGCCATAAGACTTATTTTTTTTTACTAATTAATCTTATTAAAAATCAATATTCTTGTACTAAATGTAACAACCAGATTATATGTCTGATGTTTTGTGTATTTTTTAACTCAAATTTCTACATATTAATGACAGATTTCTGTCATTAATATGTAGGAGTCTGAAATTGACCCTGCGCTGATTTTTAAGAAAACTAGTTGTGGGAGATTAATTACTACAAAGTAAACAAATAAGTTTTTGTAAATGTGCTACTAAAAGTAACAAGCCAACAGATTGATCTATTTTTACATGTATTAGTCAATGCCAGAGTATTTATAATGATGAGATGAGAGGTAAATAAGGCGACTAAAATCTTAGATATTCGCGCAAAAATGTAAAATGGCTCTTAATGACACAAGAGAACGCAGGGAGAAGAGTGACAAAAAGTCAAATTTTTACTCTTTAAGGTACCTATCCAATGTAGGTGTAGTTAGGGAAATGGGAACGAACCTTTCAGTTTGCTTATTCCGTTTGGCCACCCTAAAACAGCCAAAGTAGGGTGGATACTCGAAACCGCGTGTTCACCTATCCACTCCAGACGGAGTGAATAATCGAGGTACTTATATTTAATCGGTATCTTAGACCAGTTTCTAGCACATTTCACTAAATGAATGTACACAACCAAGAGAGAAAATCGGAAGAAAAATAATATAAGACTTCTGACTTCACCCCAGTCTGGAGCGGAGAGATGAACACGCGTCTCCGACTATCCACCCTAGGGTGGCCAAATGGAAATAAGCGATTCAGTGAGGTACCTACAAGTATAAACATAATTTGCTTACTAGTAAACTGTGCAAACATATATCAATGCAGTGCACCAGCAAGATTTGCAAGGAGTTCCTGGTGGTGGATGGTTAAAAAAATCATGGCCTATCAACAAACAGGTCCAGTACCAACCTGTATAGGTGTACAGCAAGTATACACACAGTTCTGATGCACCACTTGCAGGTTCACCATAAGTGCAGCCGGGCCGTATGCCCAGCCTGTCTTCCAGCCCGTCACTGAGAAGGTCTTGCCCGCTGATCCCACTGTGATTGTGCGTTCCCACATTCCCGGTAATGTTGCTGTGAGGATAATATTATGATTATTACCAAATGAAGTGATTGCTACTTTCTGTATACGTCTATTTAGCAGAGGAGCAGTGGTGGCCAAGTTGTATCAAACTGAAATTAGCAGCTACTAGCTAGCAGCCGACAGGGACGAAACATAGCAGATAGGGCCCGGGCCCTAAATATTTTTAAAAATTAGAATTTTTCGTTGCCTAATTACAAATAATATTAAAAATTAACATGACATCTGCTTATTAACAATAATTGGAATTTCATGTGAAAAATCAATCCCTTTTACTTTTTTAAGAGGTTAAGTTTGGGTATCTTTATCTCCTCAGATAAAATGTTTTTTTAGAACCAAACTTTTAGAGTATCTTGGCTGAAATTACTGCCACTATTGAATCACACTAAAAAGAAGTCCTGGGACAAATTTCAGTAAGTTTGTATGTGTAGAAGGAAAGATATAGCTTTTTAAACAAAAAAAATCATTTTCCTGAGTTAAAATATTTTTTTACAACCAAACTATTAGAGTATCTTGGCTGAAATTACTCCCACTATTTAATCACACTAAAAAGAAGTCCTGGGACAAATTTCAGTAAGTTCGTATGTGTAGAAGGAAAGAGACAGCTTTTTAAACAAAAAGAAGTCTTGTGGCTGCTAGTTTCAGTTTCATCCAAGTTGTAACGGTTCAAACCCAGATAAGCGGTTTATTTTGAGGAAATTATTTAAAAACTACTGTTCTCAAAACGGTGAAGGAAAACATAATGAGTAAACCGGTATGTCTTAGAACAAGAATTTGAAAACATGTGACATCTTACATCGTAGCAGGTGGCGTTCCGTGGTTTCTGCCTACCCCCATGGGAAAAAGGCGTGATTGTATGTATGTATGTATGTATCTTACAACCCGCACTTTGCCCGCGTGGTGGATTACGGCCCGCTCTTACCGAGAGGACGCCTGTGTCCCCACAGTGGGAACAATTTGGTGTCGATATCCGCGGATACGGATCTTAACTTTCTTATTCGATCAGAGTCGATGCGCATGACCTTGAAACCCTAGTTGACGCCACTTTACACTTTGTTTGACAGGAAATGTTTCGACTTGCATTACAGGGTCTTTCTTTTGTTTTGTTTAGTCACTAAACATTTGTTGTTGTGTCTCTTTTTGCCAGTCAGTCACTGTCTCAATCCTAGGCAAAGGCCTCCCTCCACTCGTTCCATCTTTCGCGAACCCGCGCGTCCTCCTCCTGTTTTGATGGTACCTATCCAGCTCGTCCTCCCATCTCCTACGTAGTCTGCCCGCCCCACCTCACTGTCTCAGGACACCAGTTCTGTGCTACTGGGGACCACAGTTTGTCGGCCAACATTTGATTTTAAGAAATAATAATCTGAATGGAATTGAATCGTTTTTCATTGCTAACTAATTTAATTGAAAATTAATAAGGTAAAGGATCCGTAAAATATCCGCCAAAAAGTAACGGATATCTTTCTTCTCCCTTGGATATCTACGCATACGGATATCCGGTACATCACTAGTATGTATGATCACTCATAAAAACTCACCGATCCTAATATGCTGTACTGGCTCATAGGCCATCCACTCATACACCTCATCGGACAGACACAGCACATTGTGCTTTTTGCACAAGTTGGCGATCATCTCCAGTTCCTGCTGGGTGAACACCTTTCCCAGGGGGTTGTGGGGGGTGTTCACGATGATCATCTTCGTGCGGGGGTTGAAGAGGGATTCCAGCTCCTTCTCATCTAGAACCCAGTCTGCTGAGGTTACAGTGCCTGATGTTTTTTTCTGGTGTGGAAATTATAACTTATATTAGAAATGGTGAACTGCTGGTAAAAAAACCCTATTATTGTCCCACTGCAGGGCAGAAGCCTCTTTTCATACAGAAGAAGGCTGATAAAAGTTTATCAGTGAAAAATAATATTAAATTGATAACATCCTACAATTCTTAAAGTAAATCAATCTCTCAAAAGTTAAGTCCAATCCTTTGGTACATTACCAGTCGACAGCGATGATGAGTATTTTTGACACCTCATTTTAGTTAGTTAATAGTTTTGTTAGGATATCATATTTTTATTTAAATAGTTTGTGTATTTTATACTATATGAAGAATAAATATGGCGATTTTATATATTTTCCATACAAAAGCTGTCAAACCATAACTTTTAATCCTTATACAAGTTATCTAAAGATTGAACAATCGGACCTTAGTATAAGAAGAATCCTTTGTTTTTTTTAATTTTAGTGCATGAAAGCACTAAATCCTCATGGATTTGAAATTGCATAAAATTGTCTTCAGAGTTAAAACTCTCAATTTATATTCCCTTCTTGTGACCTTCTATGATGTTGCATGTCCGAATGAACTCGCGCGACACGCAATTTAATAGAAACTCGGCAATTAGCAATAAAATAAAAAATATATTTTGATAAACAATCAGCAAAGTAGGTTTAGTTTATTTCAAGAAATAATCAGCTAGGTAGGTTTAGGTGGAGGGTAAAAGAATAAAAGGTAAGGAGAAACATACTTACAGGATTTAGTGCAATAAACCTAGGGATGCCACCCGCTGACTTGATCATGAAGTCATAGCAATCGAAGAAAGGTTCAATGACTATCACCTCATCACACTCATCCACATGACCTGGAATTTTAAAATAATCTATTTATATAAAATTCAAAGTCCTGAATGCCTGACTGATATATCAACGTGCAGCCTAAGCCACTGGTCCTAGAGACATGAAATTTGGAGGGTGTGTTCTTGTGAAGAGTAGGTATCCACTAAGAAAGGGTTTTTGAAATTCTATCCTTATGAGGGTGAAATAGGGGGTTGAATTTCACGCGGACGAAGCCGCGGGCGGAATCTAGTAATTCATATAGCTGGCAATGGACGAGTATCATTAGTAAACTAATCTGATAACTAATAAACTAACTGAGATTTAATTTGGCCGTAAATTACGCTGTGAATTTGCTGAGCGAGTTTCCGCGGCCTCTTAACTATTTAAAATCTTGATAACCATGGCTATGTTTTAGCAGCAATAAATGATGTCTTTATTATTATTTATTTAGTCTTTAAGAAAGAATCGATGTTCTGCCTAGTGAGTTTAATGCTTTTACTTGTTTTTAAGTAATAATATGTCCGGGTATGTATGATTGTGTGTGTCAGTGAGCGGAGTTCATGCAGCTGAATTTTGGGGCTAAGATGTTTGAACTTTTTGCTATCGTATGATAAGAAAAAGAAGAATATAGCCATGAAGAAGTGATGGGACACTGTCTTATCTCAGCCAGGTCATGGGGCATATAAATAAAAATGATAATAACATGATGGTGTTTTATTGATGGTAAAAAACTCACGTAGTCATTATTTATACCTACCTCGTACCTACGTCATGGTGGGTCATAGATCATGTTGATGCAACTTCTTCATTTTTTATCATATTTGTTTGCCTTATCTAAAATGTGTCTTAAAATACGAGGACAAATTGGCACTCGCATGTTGGTATTTTTTTTTCGGAGATGGCTATACTTTTTAGCTTGTTAAAAATATTATATTGTTGGTTATTACACTTAATACATAAGTTTATTGCAATAGAACAAATCTTATCGCCAAGGATATAGTAGTAGTGTCTAATGTCTCTGATAAGAACGGAAATAAACGTATTCGTATAAGTTTTAAGTGCAGTCGACCGCATATTTGTGGTACCAGTTTGACGTTGATAGGGCCTTGTTGTCTCAGCAATAAACCGCTGTTCATTTATTACGTAAGACGATTTGAAAGGGGAGTGGGTCTGAACAAGGCTTATTTTTCTTAGATAGAGAGCACAACAGTAGGTACTTAGCAAAAAAGTACAAAAAGTTATTTAGCGAACATATAATAAGTTTTGCTATTGCTATTTATTGACAAGGATTTTAATTTTAGGATAGTTATTGACTGTCTTGTATGGGTTCTGGGCCCAAAATTCTGATGTTGGGCCCCAAAAGTGATGAATGAAAGGCAATTGCATACAGCTGAGATGAGAATATTAAGAGGGATGTGTGGTGTTACACGAATGGATAGAATAAGAAATGAGTACAGTCAACAGCAAAAGTAGATGATCAAAATCAGAAATTCAATACTAATGAGAGCACTTCACGAATGTACTAGTAGTAAATGTTTGGTATAATTTATAATCACATACTTTTGAATCACTTCGACGCCACACAGTTTTGACGTGAACTCCGTTCATTAGTATTGAATTTCTGATTTTGATCATCTACTTTTGCTGTTGACTGTACCTAAGAAGCAGTCTCAAAGTGACACCGATAACTGAAAAGTTGTGTGGGAATCAGTCCTCATGGTATGGTGACATGATATGGAGGAATGAGGAAAATGTCGTGAGGAAAGTATTGAGTGTGAATGTCGATGGCGATAAGAGTAGAGGGAGACCAACGAAACGATGAATGGACTGAGTGAATTACAATATGGATAGGTAGAAAGGGGGTGACTACTGAGATGTCGACTGATAGAGAAGTGTGGAAGAAAAAGACATGTTGCGACGAACCCAAATACATTGGAATAAGGACAGGAGAATGAAATATGTTGATGAGTAAAAGTATGAGTGTGTGTGTGTGTGTATGAGTATGTTGTTGTTGGTGTGAATATGTTGTTGGTATGTTGCTGCTCCTAGAATTACCAATAAAGCCTAATCCAAAATCTTAAGCATTCAACTTAGGTTCTAGATTTACTCTAAACCTAAGTTGAGTTCTAAATAAACCAATAATGTGAATAAAAAATGCTCACCTAAAATAGCTGAATACAGAGCCTCATAGGCCCCATATGTGACTAGGATCTCATTCTGTGGGTCGATCTTCTGGCATACTAATGGCGAGTACACTTTTGCTAAGCTTTGTACGAGCGAGGGATGGCCCTGTAAATGAAAAGTTATAATTAATAAATTAAGATTTTAGTTTGATTAAGATAAGAATACAAATACAAGAGTAAAAAATTAGGATTGGGTGAAAGAGGAATTTTGATAAAGCTTGTGGCAGACATAGGTATAGTACTAGAATATAATAGGTCTTTATTTGCTTAGAATATAGGGAAATACAAATAAGTTGTTAAATTAAATAATAGGAATTTAAGAACTCCTGCACAGAATAATAACATTTATCTACAAATCAGTCTGTGATTTTTTTTTAAATTTTTGCAGTGGTTTGTTTTTAATTTGGTCAGGTATTTTATTAAAGATAATAGGAGCCATACAAATCGCATTAATCCATACTTCCATACTAATATTATACTGTCTGTCTCGCTTTCCTGCTAAAACTACTGAACCGATTTAAATGAAATTTGGTACACAGATAGTTTAGAGCCTGAGAAAGGACATAGGCTACTTTTTATCCCGGTAGTACGTTACCGCGGGATAATTTCCGACCTCCACGCGGGCGAAGCCGCTGGCAAAAGCTAGTATTTAATAAACTAGTTTTAAATATACTCTTGCATAATAGATTTTGGTATTGAGATCTCATAGTGGTAAGTACTTTGTTTTCTAGTTTCTATTAAAATTGCAAGTACTATAATTAAGTATGTATGTATTTAAATAAAGTTTGCTATGTTGGGTGTTGTGGAAGTCAGATAGGTAGTCACTCCATGCACAATACTGGTATTCAGCTGCACCCGGTTAGACTGGAAGCCGACCCCAACATAATTGGGAAAAGGCTAGGCAGATGATGTCATATTATCATGCTATAGGAATTTATGTTACAAAGAAAGAAAATTTGCGGCAAACATGACATAAAGAAAGACCAGTAGTATCCAAAAATAAAAAATAAGGTGTGGAAAAACATGCGTCACATCCACGCAAAACAGCCATCACTCAGCATAATGCTGTGACCCTATGCGAGACAGAGTCCCAGCACTGTTCAATTAAATTTATTAATTTACAAATAGATTTGCATGCTTAATGTTACAATGGAAATGGTACTCACAAATCCCCTGGTATACTGGTTGAGGAGTGGGTTTTCACTGGTAGCAATCTCCCCCAGGGCTTTTGTGACATGTTTTGGTGCATGGTAGTCGGGAAAGCCCTGTCCTAGGTTGACAGCAGGCTTGTATTCCGCAGCTAGTTGGATATATTCCACCCTAAAATGTAGATGAAATTGAGTTGCAAGTTATTGATGATATAATGTAAAAGAATTATGAAAAATCATATCTATTTATTGTTTCTCCAAAATTATTATTTAAATTAAAAGTTGAAAGGTTCATTTATTCAAATTCAGTATAAAACAATTAATGTGTTTGTATGGTTATGGAACGTAAGTACCCTTTATTTTATAAGAATATGTGAAAGAAACATTGAAGTGTACAATGATTGATCTTCTGGCTTATGTTTGCAGCCAGCAATGTTCTCCACTGTTTCATGTACTTATGCATTTATTATAGTCTCAACTACTTAATTGGTACATCCTTAACACTCATGAAAATGCACGCTGTGTACAAATAATAAACTAGAACAATTAAATATCTGTTATCTCTTTAATATTTACATAGTTACATGGACTACACCAATGAAAGTTTATTACTTTCTACCGCCGCTTATGTAATGAGAACGGGACATTCCTACTATAATAACTCATCTATATATTACGCACTCTTCGTGGGAGATAAATAATTCTAATATTCCATGTACTTTACTCACCAAACACTTTTTTCGCCAGCACCATAGCGCGCAGGTAACTTGAATTTGTCAGTCATTTGGATAGGTTTACAAGTCAGATTTTTAAATATGTAGTTTAAATTCTTTAACTCTACAGCACCGCTCGGCCCTCGCACAGCCGTAAACCACGATTGTCCCAACCTAAACATCATACAAATGATAAAACAGATAAACTAGAGACAGTAAACTTAACCTATTACGACATGACAGTAAAAAATGATAGGGATTGTCAAGTCATGAAGTCAAATAAACTGATATCGTAAACCGAAGAAAACTCACTGAATTCTGAATTTTTATTGGTTCACCACTGTAAGCTAATTATGTAATTAGTAATCGACCGTATACGTAAACAACATCAGATGTTCGATATTATCCTACCAAGTTAGAGAGTCTAAGTGACGTTTCAAAATTGCTCAGACTTCACTGTCAATAGAAATAAATCGTGAAAAATTATGCTGTCGTTTGGTTTCTCAATTCGATAATCGAATATCGATATTCGATACGATTACCCAAGAAGGACGTAAAGAAATGAGTTCGTTGTTATATTCTTACACAATATATAAAAAAAAAATACATCTATTGGTGCTAAAGAAGCCAATTGTATTGTACGTAATATTTATGATCAAATGGTTCCGCGCTTTGAATTAACCAGTCAATTACCGTAATTACAGACACAATTAAAAACCGATTGTGTCTATACCAAATGTGGTATCTCAGGGACTTAGAGGTTAAACTTCTTACAGTTCACATGATTTATTTTTGAGTATTAATTAGGACTAGAATATGAGGAACATACTACCGGAGACATTCTTTACTTTTTAGTTTTGAAAACGAATGAGATGAGTTTGAATGGTAAGCGAATAGATAAAAATAATTATTTAATAGAAACGCCAAGAAATGTAGTTTATTAAAGTAATTTTGACCTTTAGTTCACCCGTTTACTGAATCGATTAAAAAACTACTGATTGATAACGATTCCAAATTGAAATCTCTAGTGTCACTGTCTTGTCTCAATATGTGTCAAACTATCTGTCAAAATGCTTGAAGTGAAACCAAACGCTAGTTTATTTGTTAACGCGATTTACTGCTTCGTGCTTACTAAACGCTCTCTGCATTATTTCTCTTTGTAATTGTCTAATATATAAAATTCTCGTGTCGCAGTGTTTGTTACCAAACTCCTCCGAAATGGCTAAACCGATTTTTATGAAATTTTGTGTGGATATCGGGTAGGTCTGAGAATCGGTCAACATCTATTTTTCATACCCCTAAATGATAAGTGTGACCGTGTGGTGGAAAATATAAAAATTTCAAGGACTAAGTAAAGACATAATAATCACGCCTGTTTTTACCGAAGGGTTAGTCAGAGGCGTAAGGCCCAACGTATAACATATTAAACAAAGTGACATGCAGCATTCCGGCCCAGACTTAAAAACGAAATCTCCTAAACGCTCAATTTACTTTTAAATAAACACGAAATATCAACTTAAAAGTAGTTGCATTAAATTCCTTTCCAACTGATAGTACCCAGAAAATTCATTTGTTCAAGAAAACTATGTCGTTGAATGTGCTTGGGCCGGAATCATGCTAGACGATACTGTTTGTTGTATTGTACATCGGGTACTCACAGGGCCGGACTGGGGCTTTGAATCGGTCCGGGCATTTCACAGACAACCGGCCCTTTGCCATTCGTAAAAGAAAAATTACCAACATAAATTTTTAGTTATTTATTGTATTAATGATTTTCGAAGCAGTTCGCTACTTTCGGCTAATTTGTCTATAATGTCGTCGGAATCTAATTTCATTAAAAAATCTTTTTCCACTGCCATTAACATGAAATAGTTTAAATTTCCAGAAGACATTGTGCTCCTCATGCAATTTTTCAGGTCGAAAAAGATCTTTCACGTCGAACTTGACTCATTGACAAAGTAAGCAGAAACTTATAAGCTAGTGCAAGTAAATTATCATCAGTCTCCTGCCCTTATCCCAATTTATTTGGGGTCGGCGCAGCATGTATTTTTTTCTACATTTCTCTATTAGTCGTCATCTCTGTAGTCACACACTTTCTATCCATATTTAACCATAGTCATCGACATTCATATTCAATACTTTCCTCACGACCTTTTCCTCATTCCTCCGTATCACGTGACCCTACCATGACAACCGAATCCCACATAACTTTTCAGTTATTGGTGCCACTTTCAGACTTCCTCTTATGTACTAATTTCTTATTCTATCCATTCGTGTAACACCACACATCCCTCTTAACATTCTCATCACAGCTGCATGCAATTGCTTTTCATTCACCCCTTTTGTGGCCCAACATTCTGACCTTTCAAGACCTGTTGGTCTGACCATGGTTTTTTATATCTTCCCCTTAAGTTTAAGGGCGATGTGGGAGTCGCAGATTGTTCCCGTCACCTGCCTCCATTTCATCCATCCAGTGTTTATTCTGTGCTTAACCGTCCGATCTACATCGCCATCGCTTTGCACGAGTGAACAGAGATACCGAAAGGCGAAAGTTGGCGGAGTGCAATAGTGGCGTCCATTGTTCCTCGCCCCGGCATAAACCCAAACTGATTCGTGATAATCTCACTCTCCTCTCGCAGTCTTTTCTCTATTACTTTCCCCCATACCTTCATACTATGTGACATCAGCTCCCTCGATAGTTATTGCAGTCCTGTACATCACCTTTATTCTTAACTAGCTTCTGCCCGCGACTTCGTCCGCGTCAAACTTTTGCTCCCGTGACCCTTCCCGTCGCATCGAATTGCCTACCAGTTTTCGTCCATTTTTCATTGTTCCTCCGCTCCTTTTGATCGTAGCGTGATGTTATATAGCCTAAAGCTTTCTCAATAAATAGGCTACCAAACACAAACATATTTTTTCAATTCGGACCAGTAGTTCCTGAGATTTTCCGCACAATTTTTTTATTTTTTTCTTTCATAAGAACCTTCTCCTGACAATAACAAACACAACAAAAAAAAAGTGAAATCGGTCCAGCCGTTCACGCGTGATGGCGTGACCAAGGGAAATAGGGATTCATTTTTATATATGTAGATGATTGGCACTAGCGAACTATGGCACCATTCTTGTGGGATCCTTGCTTCATGCAACAACTTATTGAAGAATAACGTCAGCCACATACATCCATCTTCTTTAAGACACTTTCATAATTCTACGGGTATAGCATCTCGGCCCATAGCCTTTCCATTTTTCATACCATAAACTGCCTTTCTTTCTTCATCCATGCTAATTTCCCTCACCAAATCATTATTTATATGTACCTCTTTCACACGCCATTCCATTTATTATCTTCGTTCATTAGCTTTTCAAAATAAACCTTCCATCGTTCTTTTATTTCGTCATCTTAGGACAGAACGTAACCGGCATCGTCTTTCATACATTTAGTATGGATTATATCTCTCGTTTTCCTTCCTCTTGCTTTTGTAATACGGTAGAGTTCTGGCCTCTCGGGCTATTCAGTGAGTTATACAACTTCTGCGCCTGGGCTCTTGAAACTGCTACCGCCTTTTTTGTCTTTCTCTTACATTCTTTATAAATCTTCATCTTATCTTCTTTCATACTATCTTTTCCATTTTCTAAACCCTGCCATTCTTTATACGCAATTTTCTTCTCTTTCAGCATCTTTTACATGTCTTCATTTCACTACCATGTATCTTCTTCTATCGTATCTTTACCTTTCGATTCTTCAAACACATCTTTTGCTACTTTCCTTATATAATCTGCCATCTTTTTCCAACATTCATTCACGGGTTTTCCTTTCATATCTTTCATTACTTTTCAGTTTAAATAAATTATATCTATGCAAAATCTTGAAACAGCAAACTGCGCAAGTTTTGCATGAATGGAAAGTCTCACATACAGTGAATCTTTCTTTTTCGTGTCCTAAAACAACTTCATCGTTTTCTTCGCTTTCGTCATCCACGATTTTTTAAAATGTTTTATTTGGTTCGAAGTCAGTAGATTTAATGCTATCCCAGTGTAAAGCTACATTTTTCAATTCAGTTCGTAAATTTTCACCGGTAGCAGTTTTATTAAACTTCAGTAAATGTTTGCATAATTCATCTAATTCTCCTCCTTTTTTATTGTCACGAATGTTATAGATGTTTTTTGGGTCCAGACATGAGAAATCAACGCACAATTGTCAATATGCGAGAAAACGGCGATCCATGCTTTGAGTAACTGCGTCAAAGATAATGTTATAAACATTTACTTTATATGCATTAACTGCATCAGAGATAACTTCATCCTGTGCGATCTCGCCTGGCATTAACTGTAACTTCTTTCACCGTATGAGAATCTCTCACCATTTTTTTCAATTCCAAACAGCTTTGTGATACCTACCATATTATACGCTTTTAATATATCTAAGCCTGCGGTTTGTAGATACTTTGAAAGAGGTGTGGTAACTTCGAATATCCCTAAGAATAGTTCGGCTGTGATTACAGTTTCGTATTTACCTACATAAGGCTTTTACTTTGATGCGGAGTTCCGGTTTGAATTTATTTTTTCTTGTATTTTTCCCAAAGTTATTAAAAGCATAACGTACAAAGCTAACGTTTGTGAATGAACCAAAAATCTGTAAGGCCACATCTTTTGACCACCATGTTGTGGCTTCTGAATTGAAAGAACTGAAGAAGAACGAAACTTATCAGAGAAACCTCGATAGAGATTTTATTGTATTAAATTAAATAATAGTTTTGATTAGAAAATGAACTTTAATTGAACTAATGTAATGGTTCAGTTTAGGTCGTGTGTTTCTTTATAAAATTTAATCTTATATATATAAAAATCTTGTGTCACGATGTATGTTGCCAATAAACTCCATAACTACTGAATCGATTTCAATCAAATTTCACATGTACTCGTATTTTGGTCTAACTTACTGGATAGGATAGTTATCATCTCAATTATTCGCTTATGTCGTGAATGAAAACGAATAAAATGTATCAATTATATGTTTCTTAAGCAAGTGTTTATTTACTGTTTAGTTTTATGAAGTTCTCATAGATGGCGGTGTACGTTAATCTTCTATATCTATACTTATAATAAAACTGTAGAGAGGTCAATTCTGTACGTTGAAAATATATTCAAAATTAATATTGGAGGATGAATGGTGATCGATACTGATGCCAAAAATGCAAACAGTAAATTTTTTGTCTGTCTGTCTGTCTGTATGTGCACGCATGGGTCAAAAACTACTGAAGGGATTTTAACCAAACTTGTACGATTATAGTCAGTAGGATATTATTGGGCATCCTACTCCACCTTCGTTCCTTCGGCTCACTCCGTTCGCCTCGTCACTCTCGGTGGATAGAATGCCCAATAATATTAATATTTCTGATATCGATGGCTGACCTCGTGAGTCGATGGAACTGAAGGTGGAGTAGAACGTCCAATAATATTTCTGATATAGATGTCTTACCTCAAATTCAACTGTTGGATTTATTTCAATATACTCACCAGCTTAAAAACCCCTACCCACCAGCTTTAAAACTTTACACGTTAACATAATCAGGTCTATATTTGAACGAACCAGTTATCTAAAATTCAGGACAGATTGTCTCATGTCTCTCCACATACTTGGGGATGGTGCATTGTCGTTTACTGACACACATACCCGTTTTCATGACCAGATTGGTTCGAGAACATCTAACTTTAGGATACCACATACATTAAACTAAATTCAGGACAGATTGTCTCATGTCTCTCCACAAAAGTAAAATAGCGCGCACACTTAGGTCCACACACATTTATTCTGTGACCAGATTGGGTCGAGGACATCTAAATTTAGTTTAACACATTACAGACGATACATACTTTTACATCAATACACCCATCTGCTTGAAAACTTTACACGTTAACATAATCAGGTCTATATTTGAACGAACCAGTTATCTAAAATTCAGGACAGATTGTCTCATGTCTCTCCACATACTTGGGGATGGTGCATTGTCGTTTAGTGACACACATACCCGTTTTCGTGACCAGATTGGCTCGAGAACATCTGAACTTTAGGATACCGCATACATTAATCTAAATTTAGGACCGATTGTCTCATGTCTCTCCACAAAAGTAAAATAGCACGCACCCTTAGGTTCACACACATTTATTCTGTGACCAGATTGGGTCGAGGACATCTAAATTTAGTTTAACACATTACAGACGATACATACTTTTACATCAACACGCCCACCTGCTTTAAAACTTTACACGTTAACATAATCAGGTCTATATCTGAACGAACCAGTAATCTAAAATTCAGGACAGATTGTCTCATGTCTCTCCGCATACTTGGGGATGGTGCATTGTCGTTTACTGACACACATACCCGTTTTCGTGACCAGATTGGCTCGAGTACATCTGAACTTTAGGATACTGCATACATTAAACTAAATTTAGGACCGATTGTCTCATGTCTCTCCACAAAAGTAAAATAGCGCGCACCCTTAGGTTCACACACATTTATTCTGTGACCAGATTGGTTCGAGGACATCTAAATTTAGTTTAACACATTACAGACGATACATACTTTTACATCAACACGCCCACCTGCTTTAAAACTTTACACGTTAACATAATCAGGTCTATATCTGAACGAACCAGTAATCTAAAATTCAGGACAGATTGTCTCATGTCTCTCCACATACTTGGGGATGGTGCAATGTCGTTTAGTGACACACATACCCGTTTTCGTGACCAGATTGGCTCGAGGACATCTGAACTTTAGGATACCGCATACATTAAACTAAATTTAGGACAGTTTGTCTCATGTCTCTCCACAAAAGTAAAATAGCGCGCACCCTTAAGGTGACGTAGCGAGATAAACGTGCTTTTTCTTTTTAGCGTACCTTTCTTACCGTATGGCATCCGTACTTAATCTTTTAGTGTATGTTTTTTGACTATATGATCTAGTATCCTGTAAAAGGAAAACACGATACGATGAAATTTTCTCGATACAAAAAAATCGCAAAGTTCAATCTATGATTATGATTTTTTTAGCCTCAAGGCGCGATGCGTATGAATTATTAAACATAGTTTTCTTTAAAACATTGATTATAATTGTATCTAAGTTTTTTAAAACCGTTTTCGTTTTAATAATACTTTTCATTCATAAAAAACGGCGATTCGTTTTGGCACATACGTTATTTTATTCCAAGAGCACACACATTATCGCCATCTCTTCTTTTGCCTATCATAAGTAGTGTCATCACTCTCGTTCGTTCATAAATCAGTCGCCCAGTAGGGCTCATCGACGTCGAACCTATGTCACTTTTTTTCAAATCAGTGCGATCAAAATTACGTTTTTGAAATATTTGTGTTCACAGAAAAAGGTAGTAGTTAAACATTTTGCTGTAATCATTTAATATAATAAGTGTTGGCTTTCCAAATAACTTTGTATTTCGACTGTATCTGTGTCTTTTTTGTGACTGTGAACAATATAAAATTCTTTTTCTATTACCATTTAGAGACGACATAAATTATGTATGAAAATGGGAAGAACCATAAACCAAAACTGAACAGTACCTTCAAGGTTAGGAGTGCCTGCACAGGGCAATTAATTTATTCATTTTGCAAGAATGAAATACCAATAAGATGATCATAACAGTGAATCGAATTCACCACCTTCACTAAAGCATTACAGCAACAATCTTTTCTCCTTTTGTAAAGTAATATTGAGTAAACACCTTATTTTCTAGAGAAGAACGTCTGTTTTATCCCAAAAACTTATAATAATCATTCATTTAGAAATAAAATAAAATATTTAATTTGTTTTTAGGTTTGAAGTATCCACTCAACCGTCCATGGTTACAAAAGTAACCAAATAAAATTTCGTCGAAACGTCCATGGTTACTTTTGTAACCATGGACGTTTTATGCGTCATTCGTCACTTGAAACGTGTTTATCGCTACAGTCCTTTGATAGTCGTACATTAGAAAAATACTAGATGTCGCTATATGAGATTTGTCATCCAGTAGAGTGAATTTCATCTATGGACCGGCAACATAAAATTTAGAAAAAAAAAAGAAAATGACAGTTCATCCGTGTTGTCTAGTGAACTATGTTTGTGTGTGGATCTCCAACTAAAATATGGTAAGTTTTCTGTTTTTATACCACATTTATGTTGTTATTGTATATCAAATTAAACGTGAAGATATTTCCTTTACGAAATATGCATTACTACGCCAATTTCGAAACGTTTACATGGATTAATATAGCTGGAAAAGTTTTATGATGACCGCGCGGACATTGTTCGTTGGTTGTTGTTGATCCATTTTTCGAATTAGTTGTTTTTGTTAAATAAATGCTTAAATATAAGAGAATACTTTACTATTAGCACTATAACAGCTATTTACAAACGAAATATATTGAGATGGGGTCTACAAATTATTCAAACGCAACTCGTAATTCATGATTTTAGTGTTGGCTCGGGGACCTTTGGAGAAGTATTTGTTTTTTCTTGATAGAAAACTAAATACTTATATTTAGATATTGGTGTCATTTTGAAGGGTATATTATGTACTATTATAATAAAAATAATTTTGCCTAGTAACTATTATACTTTTCTTGTAAAATACGAAATAAAAAATAAATACGATATTTTTTTGAAATCCCCGACTTTTTTCTAATTAGAATTCAATATCTAATTAGCTTTTTGTTTGATTAATTTAGTTTTTTCTAATTAGAATTCGATATCTTATTAGCTTTCCGTGAGTATTTCTTATTAGAATATAGCTATAGTAGTTTTTCAGTCGTAATCGTTTTTGTGCAAAAAATTCGCAATGTCGTAAAAAAGGAAGTGAAATTTGACGCCCGGACAGTTGGGGAGATAATCGCCGCGCGGGTTGGACGGTTGAATGGGTATGTCAACAATATATCTATATGTCAAGTACTGTCACTTCAAATGCAAGAGCACAACGAATGAATGGAGTAGCATTAGAATTGTAAAAAAGGTGAGGTTTTACTTGACAGCAGCCCAAAGAAGGGTAATGATTTAAACAGTCTGTGTCAAACGCCGAACTAGTTTAAAAAATATCATTGGCATGTAAAAGTGTTTGTACAAACCTACTTACAGAAATAAAATCATTTATCATTTATAGCAGATGTGAAGTTTTATTGAAAATATAAATTTTAATTTCATGTATCAATCAATCAATCAAATCAGTTTATTTCGGGCTACAAAGACCCAAATCATAATACCATACAGAGTATCATACATACAAAAAAACCACGTAAACATAACTATTGTACACGAAGTGACGGCGACGTGTTGCGCTGCGTAGTATCGCGTAGCCTTCCGCGGAATCGCCGATACACGACACCCTTCGGCCAAAACTCTTCCTTGAGGAAGGTCTCTATTTGATGAGTTGGAACTTGGACCACGAATGACTTGAAGTTCATGTTGTGGCACGGTTCCAACTTCTCGACCCTCAAGGTCCAGTTGGACTTAACACGTACAAACTCCACGATCTCCTCAACCTTCGTGGTGTAATGTAGACGGGACACATAGACCTGCGTCGTTAGTGTAGCTGGACGCAGCAGCATATTGAGTCCTGCTAGCGCGGTCCCACACTGGTTCCGACTACGAAGCTTCTTCCTGTTCTTCCTCTCTACCTTCACGAAGCCATTCTTGTCAGGCACGTGCCCTGAAGCCGGGCCTAGCTGTTTCGAACCCTATATGTACCGTGTTTGATATCTAATCATTAGCAGCCTATAACGTTCCCACTGCTGGGACACAGGCCTCCTCTCGGTGAGAGAGAGTGGGACATAATCCACCACGAGGGCCCAGTGCGGGTTGGTAGATGTCACATGTCTTCGATTTTTTGGTTCTAAGACATGCCGGTTTACTCACGATGTTTTCCTTCACAGTTTTGAGAGCAGTGGTATTGAAATGATTTACACAGAGTAAAACGCCTGCTCGGGTTCGAACTTGTAAGTAGTAGCCGTTGCCACTGAGCCACCACTGCTTCTCGATATCTAATTGATATCTAATCAAAGGTCTACAAGAGTGCTTTCTGAAAACATATTGGCTATTTATATTATTGGCTATTATTTATTTTTTCATTCCTACAAGATTTTATGGATGATCAAAACAATGGTGTTTTACTCTGTTTTGAATAACACTAAACGTACTTCTATAATCTTATGAAGACTGTTTAGCAAATTATTTGTGTACTCCATCTCTGAATTACCCCTAACCCCAAAATAACTGTTATGAAAAATAAAATTAATAAAAGAACAAATATACACAAGAGTTAATAGGCTGATAAACACATTGCCCTCTGCACTCGGGTAAAACACCCAAATAAAAAGGTATAATCTAGACATAGTTACAAAATATCGGCAATAATATCGGTTTTGGTTTTCTAAACGCAGTCACACGTAATTACTAAAATATGTATGTATAAGTCAAGTAATTTAGACATTTATCATACACATTGCCATACGAAATTAACCTTGAAGGAAATATAAATGACTTGTAAAATAAGGTTAAAAAAATACTCATAACTAGTATTACGTAATGGACGAAGTCTATGTAAAATATTGTAATTCTCATTTACCAAATAAATGTATAGTAATCGGTGAAACGAAATTGAAGTTTATTAATCTCTTAAACACCATCATATATTTTATTTATAGACCTCTAGAAGATTAATTCGTTATTTTTAATTTCATGTTGTAAATCTATATATTATTACGTGAAGCGAAAATTTTGGAACCCTTTTTACGAAAATTGGGTGGACGGAGGAGTATGAAATTTCGCACACATATAGTTTATACAGAGAAGAAGTGACGAATGCTATTTTTATTTTAAATTATGCGTAAAAATACATTATTTTCATTATTTTCAATATTAATACCATATTATTTTTTATATTCTTTTATTTCATTGTACAAACATATAAATTATATTTTTAAATATTAAAATAACAAAAATTATAAAAACATTTAAAAATATAAAAAATAGTAGTCCAAGCTACTGGCGGTCAGGGCTTCAGAGAGAGGAACCTCCTGACAATACGAGCCGTATCCAGAAGTACCGCTTTCTGAATCAAGCCCTTGATCCAGCTGCCTAACGAGAGCCTCCTTAGATGTTGGTCGAGGCTCTTGGCTATCAAGCCGTTGACTATCGGCACAATGATCGCTGAATCCACATCCCACATGTCGACAACCTCGCGAGCTAAGTCAAGATACTTGATCTGTTTATCTTTCTCAGCTTTCACGAGGTTCTCGTCATGTGGGACCGTTATGTTAACAATCATTGTGCGCCGCTCTACTCGATCCACCACCACTATATCAGGCTTATTTGCAACAATAGTCCTGTCAGTGATGATGGATCGATCCCAGTACAATGTGATATTTCCATTTTCGAGAACTGGGTCGGGCACATACCTGTAGTACGGCACCTCTGATTCCACAAGACTGTATTTCAGAGCAAGTTGCTGGTGGATAATCCTAGCTACTAGGTTGTGCCTATGCAAGTATTCTTCGTTAGCTAGTCGAGAACACCCAGAAATTATGTGTCTAATTGATTCTCCTGCACGGTGGCATACCCGACAGATGTCAACCGTGCCATCTTTCACAATAAATCTCCGGTAGTTGTTCGTCATCATAACTTCGTCCATAATTGCACAGACAAAACCTTCGGTTTCCCCAAAGAGGTGACTGAAACGCAGCCAGGCTACGGACGCTAGTAGATCTACATCGGATCCATGTAAGGCCCGGAAATAGCGTCCGTGGAGCTCCTTACTCTGCCATACCTTCATCCGGTCATTAGTGTCGAGTATTACAGGTTTACGCCAGTTCTCGTTAGCCATGGAGAGCGAGGTGAGGCCCTTGTCAACCGCGACCACATCTCGATGCATCCCCACGTCGGTTTCTAGGAAATATTCCCTGAGGCTGCATATCTCGCGATTGTGGAGAGTCTTAGCGTTTAAAAAACCTCGACATCCACACTTTTCGCGGGATATACAGTCTCATTACCGATGACCGTGGGTGATGCATTCGATATGCATTCAACAGCGTACGGACCCTCCTGTCCAGGGCGTTGAGTTCGGTTTGAGTCCATTTGAGTATGTCGACAGAGTACATCAAAACCGGCATGACCCAACCGTTGAAGGCGCTCACCTTGTTTCCACTTGATAGAAGACTATTAAAAACTTTCTTCAGGTGGCCAAAGAAGCGCTCCTTCAACGATTGCTTCATGTCAGTAACATTGATGCCCAACGCTTCCGACATACCCAAATACTTATAGGTTTTGGCTGCGGAGAGGGCTCGGAGGTTTATGGAATCCGAGAGTTGGGTTCCCACGGATTCCACAATCTCCCCTCGCTTTACATGCATGACCGCACATTTGTCCACACCAAATTCCATTCTGATGGCGCTACTGAAGGTTTCAACTACTTTCAGTAGCTCCATCAGTTGAAAATTGTTGGGGGCAAAGAGTTTTAAAATCATCCATGTAAAGGAGGTGGGATATAACCTGACCACCTCTCCTCATCCGATAGCCTATGCGTGAATCCTCCAGCAGTGTGCTTAGAGGATTCAGGGCTAAGCAGAACCAAAGCGGACTCAAACTATCACCCTGAAATATGCCTCGCTCGATCCTTATCGGTTCGCTGTTCCCTTGGATATTTCAACATCCTGGATAGCGAAGGACCGTCCTCCACTGCCTCATACATGAAATCAGGAAGGTGCGAAGAGATGCATCGACTTTATACAACTCCAGCACCCTCATGAGCCATGTATGTGGCACCGAGTCATAGGCCTTCTTATAGTCTATCCAACATGTCGACAGATCCTTTCGGGAACGACGAACTTGTTGGCTTATGGTCATATCAATGAGGAGCAGCTCCTTAGTACCTTATATACTTATTATTATTACCTCCTTTATATTTATTATTATTTATTTTTTTTCACTTAATAATGTATTTCTATTCAAATGAAGCACGGTCGAATTTCGACCAATGGGCGATGACTAGTAATATAAATACTTAATTTTTTTATTATATATTTTTAATTGTTTTGAGTTAAACAATCTCGTATTACCCAACATCGGTACATAAATATTAGCTAGCTTTTTCCCGCGACTTCGTCTGCGTAAATCTTACGTTACGCGGACGCAGGTGAAGTCGCGGAATTAATAGGGTTAATGGGTAACGAATAAGGTTTAGTCGTGAAAGCATGACAGACAGACAGAGTTAGTTTCACATTTATAATATTACGTATAGATAAAGAAGATAATTTATTGCTGTAAGATAGTTTTATTGCTTATAATTAAATATTTGTATTATTTGTCTACTTCATAGCACGCTATGTGCAAAAATTTCATAGACCGACTAAATTTATGCTACTTTCACGTACTTTTTTCTAAGATGTTTCCGTCTCTACCTTGCTATTGTAGTTTGACAGATGTGCAACAGTGACAGGAATAGTGCTTACAGCAAGGCTATGCTAAATTAGTAACGGTTTTTTATTTCGAGACATTTTCTGTCATTAGTTCAACTTTTGGCCGCTGGTTTTCCTATTCTCTATAAACGGTTCAGATATAAGTTTGTGGCGGCCGGCCACTTTAGGTTGACCCGTCATAAACCACGCCCATCCTACTATCATTCACTTTGAAGGTGGGCCCTTAAGTTTGTACACATTTATTTTGTGACCAGATTGGGTCGAGGACATCTAAATTTAGTTTAACACATTACAGACGATACATCCTGTTACATCGACACGTAAAACTCAAGTGGCAAGCGCGGTCCCACGGATAGTCGATCCTTGTCCAGTATGCATAAAGCTAAGGCGTAGTTACACTTGACAACGGCAGCCGGATCAGAAACGCATCGACGGTTAACAATCATTAGTGCCTATATCAGTTTTTACGTAACACTATTGATTCATAACCGTCGGTATCTCACATTACCTATTCAATCTGGTGTACAAACTGTATGTGAATCCGCTGTTGAAGTCTGTTCCGTAGACGATAACCGTACCCGGTGGTTGTCAGTTTTATGTATATAATCAGCTTTATGTATAAGTCAGCTTTATTAGTTCGAATCGACAAATTTCAATGACAATGGAATGCATGCTTCCCACGTTCACATAAATTGCATTCCATGCATTTATATTAAGTAATATGACCATCATGTTGTAAACACCAAAATTAGTCTTTTATAGAACTTCCTACATATTATTTTCGTATATTTTTAAAGTTTGTAATCGCTTCTAGTTTTAACGTGTTTCATTCCTCTACGTACTAAGTATATATATTTATATATTTTTATTTATATGAATATTTTGTATCAAGTACGACACGAATTATTAGTCGAACCATCTATCACTTGTTATCGAGTGCGATTTAAAATTAATTAAGAGACCTTGAAAAAAGAGAACACTAAGGTTATTAGGGATAATAAGAGTAAAGAATAAATGAATAAATACATTGGAGAAGCATTGAAATCCTAGAGTTAATGTTATTATTAATAAATTGGACAACTATAAAACCATAACTCAGTCACATACTTCCGATTCCTACACGATACCTACAGTTTCTTGGTTTCTTTCATTGCAGGTGTAAGTGATTATTTAATAATACGAATGAAAATGTTATTAGTGAGTAAACTAGCTTACTCTGCACTAGTTTTTATATGATGATAATAACTTCCGAGTTTAACTGCAACTTAAAATTACTTGGGATCGGGTTCACTTTGTCGGCTTTATTTTTCAATTCTCAATACTTATTTATGACACAGTAAAAATAAAAGAAGCAGAAGTATGTCTCGGCAGTGACATTGAAAGAAATTCATTCAGGTACCATTTAAGCGAATGCCTAATGTGGAAGACGTCGAAATGCCGACTGAGTTGATAATGTAAAAAATGATATTTCTGGTTTCAATATTGATGAATTCAAACACACAACACTGAATAATACAGTTCATAATTTCGTGTCAAATTTCAAGTAACTAAATGTTGCACCCTCCGCGTATGTGCGTAACTACCACCCTCCGAGGCTGTTGCGTATTGTGCACACTGAAATTTCGAAGCGCGTCGTCGCGGGTCGAGATGAAGTTAAACTACTGTAACTTTTTATTCTGTGTCAATTAACAAATTACAATTTAGCAAAATTGATATGCAATCAATACGGTTAAATATGACATAAACGTCATTTTTTTTATACAACTGTAAGACTTGTACTTAGAGTTTAAAATTGAAATGATCTATTTTTGTGCTGAAATTGTATTTTTTGTGTATATAAACGAATTAATTTCAATCAATAAATTACATTCGCTCCGGAATCTTCAAAGTGACAAGTAGTACTAGTGGTACTTTAATATCGACTTTCTAACATGTAAGTGAGTACTTCTTAATTTTAAATTTGAAGTTATAATGCCCAGCTACGGACCTGGTTTTTGCCTGCCGGCTGTTGTAATTATGATGCCCTATTTATCCGTCGTGACTGCTACTCAGCTACGGACCTGGCTTCTGCCTGTCGGCTGATGTAACTGTTATCGCCCTGTCATAAATTGATAGATTTCTTATTTATTGTATTTCAAAAAAGACCTTGTTGTAGGTTTTTGTTTTGTTATATTAAACATGACTTTTTTTGTTGTACATTAGGTCTGACTCCGACGTTTCCCGTATGTCTGACTACATAAAGAGCCCGGCGACTGATACAAAGGTCGTGTCGAGAAGGACCCTGCCTACGAAAAAAACTACAAAGCGCAAAGCTTCCTCGGTCGTAGAATCAGGATCAAGGTAGTTTATCAATACTCTTTATCTGACTTATCCCTTTTCATTAGTCTCACTTATTATATTATAACATAGATCTCAATAGAGA
Source organism: Aporophyla lueneburgensis (assembly GCA_932294355.1). Lineage (NCBI taxonomy): Eukaryota > Metazoa > Arthropoda > Insecta > Lepidoptera > Noctuidae > Aporophyla > Aporophyla lueneburgensis. The sequence continues at coordinate 6,227,681 of OW028737.1, forward strand.
ACTTTTATTTGTAACAATAATTTTAAGTAAATATATACTTATTTTATCATGCAACATAGTTTGTATCTAGAAAAGTGTTTCTTTTAGATTATTAAAATAAAATTTTAATTGTTTACAGTAACCAGAAACCGGGGAGCACCGACCTTTTCGGTTTGGAAGACTTTGGTGGCCTTCCTCCGAAGTCGGAGTTAGGATCATCCTTGCTGTCCCGCGTAGCCAACGGGAAGGTACGACGGACAGCGGATCTAAGCGGTGCCTTTTTTGTGGAACTCAAGGTATTCGATAAAGAAAATATCATCTCCATTGCTCCTGAGGAGCGTTGGAAGAAGGCAGAAGTTGCCTTGAAACTGCAACTGGAGAAAGGTAGCTCACAGTGGAACTCACTACAAAAATTCATGCACAAGGCTCATGAGTTGTTCAATGACTCAGAGCCTGTTTATTATAGTGATAAGATAAATTTTAAATCTAGTTAGGTAATCACTTAAAATTTAAATTGGGACACCTAAAATTAATGTTTATTTTTAAACTTAGTAGGTAGAATGTCTTAAATTCTTGTTCAAGGTTTAGGAGTTGATCAAATACTCAGAGGCTGTATATTATAGTGCTAAGATACATTTTAAATGTACTTAGGTAATTAATTTAAAATTAATATTTAGGACATCCTAAATAAATCTTTATTTTTAACTTAGCCGGTAATTAATTACGCTAGAATGCCTTTCTGCACTGTTTGTAACACATCTGTTGAGCGCAGTCACTGGACAGGTCATCTACGCAGTACCAATCATAAAAATAAAAAATATTTCATACGTTTGCGAAGGTGTTGAATTAATTAATTCTGCTTTCCGGAATCGTATAGCTTCTTATAGAATTATTGATACTAGTGAAAATTATTCTTTAGATTCGTTTTTGAGTAATAATCAAGAAAAAATCAAAACATTAATCAACAAATCTCTGAAAGAACATGTATGTCTAAAAATTAATTTTGAATATTTTGCTTTGTTTTTGATGGTTAAAAATGATAGTCAGGAGATGAAATCATTTGCTACAAAGAATTATGTGGTACATCAGAATTATGAATATGATTTATTGACATCTCAGGTTAGAAACACGTTGAAAAAAAAAATTAGAAGAATTTCAAGATCGTGACAGTGGCTGGACATTTTTAAACAGTTCGCATTTGGAAGTTAATGTTAACAAATATCAACCTTTACGCGGCTCAAGCTTTATCGAGTTGCCAACCGCAGTTAAATCAAAAAAACCGGCCAAGTGCGAGTCGGACTCGCGCACCGAGGGTTCCGTACAAACCTGTAGGTATTTTCGGTTTAAAAATATAAATATTTTTTAATTTTTATATTTCAGTTGATTGAATGTAAGGTAAATTGCGGTTTACGATTTATGACGTTTTAAAAAAAAACTACTCGCTCGATCTCGTTCAAACCAATTTTCGTTGGTAGTTTACATGGTAATGTACATCATATATTTTTTGTAGTTTTGTCATTCTCTTATTTTGGAAGTTACGGGGGGGGGGGGGGGGACACACATTTTACCACTTTGGAAGTGTCTCTCGCGCAAACTATTCAGTTTAGAAAAAAATGATAATAGAAACCTCATTACCATTTTTGAAGACCTATTCATAGATACCCCACACGTATGGGTTTGATGAAAAAAAGCATTTTTGAGTTTCAGTTCTATGTATGGGGAACCCCAAAATTTATTGTTTTTTTTCTATTTTAGTGTGAAAATCTTAATGCGGTTTACAGAATACACCTACTTACCAAGTTTCAACAGCATAGCTCTTATAGTTTCGGAATAAAATGGCTGTGACATACGGACGGACAGACAGACAGACAGACAGACAGACAGACAGACAGACAGACAGACATGACGAATCTATAAGGGTTCCGTTTTTTGCCATTTGGCAACGGAACCCTAAAAAGCATGTATTAATATTCGCAATAAAGATAATTATTGCTTTTTATGGTCAGTTGTTGCTGCTTTATATCCAGCAAAAACTCATCCTGAAAGAGTATCGTCTTACCCCAATTTTCAAAGTGTGTTAAACACAAAAGACATTCAATTTCCATTGAGTTTCTCAGATATTGCTCGATTCGAATTAAATAATCCTGAAATTTGTATATATATTTATGGCTTAAAAAATAATACCGTGACTGGACCGCTTTATAAACCAAAATTTTTGAAGGAAAAAGTGATTCATTTACTTTACTTAGAAATAGATGATTTATCACATTATTGTCTCATTACGGATTTACCGCGTCTTGTTAAAAATCAAATAACAAAGCACCACAGTAAATTATACTTTTGTGATGTTTGTTTAATGTTCTTTGATAGTTGTGATAATCTTACTTCACACAGTTGTGGAGAAGTTGCTACTGAACTACCGCCAAAAGGCTCTTTCATTCAGTTTGAACACTATGGCAGAAAGCAATTTGTACCATTTGTTATATACGCCGATTTTGAAACAATGCTAGAGCGGTACGACTCCTGCGACCCTGACCCAACTCAGGCGAGCACCGTTACGAGACAGCGACATGTGCCCATCGCTTTCGCTTATCATATTACGTGCACTCTAGATGAAACCTATAATCGTTATGTCTCGTATCGTGGTTCGGATTGTGTTTCAAAATTTGTGAAGTCTATTTATAAAGATACCAAAAAAGTTTATAGAATTTTAAATAATACCGTTCCCATGATTTACACGAATGAGAATGCTCTCGACTTTGAAAACTCTGATACATGTCATATTTATGAGAATTTCTTGTTAGGTGATAGGGTACGCGATCATTGTCATTTGACTGGTAAATATCGTGGCGCAGCTCACAGTTACTGTAACCTGCAATATAAAATGCCTAAGTTTCTACCTGTATTTTTTCATAACTTATCGGGTTATGATTGCCATCTTTTCATAAAAGAATTAGGTAACGCTCCGGGATCTATTAAAGTCATACCTAAAACAAAAGAAAATTATATTTCTTTCACGAAGTATATTCCGATTTCCGATAATGAAAGCATACAGGTACGATTTGTAGATTCATTCAAGTTTTTAGGAACTAGCTTAGAAAAGTTAGCAAACACAATGAAAAAACAAGACTTCAAGCAATTAAAATCTTATTTTCCTGAAAAAACACAATTTGATCTACTTACCCGTAAAGGAGTGTATCCATACGATTACATGTCTCAATGGAAACATTACGAAGATATATGTTTACCATCTAAAAATCTTTTTCAGAACTCCTTGACTAATGAATCAATTAGCGATGAAGACTATAAACACGCTCAGACCATTTGGTCAGTATTTAATATTCAAAATATGGGTATGTACACAGATTTATATCTTAAAACTGACGTTCTTTTGCTAACAGACGTGTTTGAAAGTTTTCGAAAAACTTGTAAACAATACTATAATCTGGATCCTGCGTTTTATCTTACAGCACCAAGTCTATCATTCGATGCAATGCTTTTGAAAACTAGAATTAAATTAGAATTGATAAGTGATGTTCAAATTTTTAGAATGATACAAGAAGGTATTCGTGGAGGTGTTTGTATGTGTTCCAAAAGACATGTCAAAGCCAATCATAAATACTTGGATTCTTACGACTCGTCTCTGCCGAATTCATTTATTATTTATTTAGATTGCAACAATTTATATGGTTATAGCATGTGTCAATATTTGCCTTATTCGGATTTTAGATTCATGAGTAGACAGGAAATAGATGATTTGCAATTGAGCTTAACAGATATAAGCGATACCGCGGAAAACGGCTATATTCTTGAAGTTGATTTATTATATCCTAAAACATTGCACGATGAACATAACGACTTTCCATTTTGTCCAGAAAAATTTGTTGCACCGGGTGGTAAGAATAAAAAATTAATACCGAATTTGTATGATAAATACCACTACGTTATTCATTACGTTCATTTAAAAAAATGTTTACAACATGGATTGGTGTTACGAAGGATTCACCGTGCAATTGTTTTTAAGCAAAGCTGTTTTTTAAAACAGTACATCGATCTTAACACTCAACTACGACAAAAAGCAGAATCAACGTTTGAGCAAGATTTTTTCAAATTATTAAATAATAGTATTTTTGGAAAGACTCTGGAAAATGTTGAACAAAGAGTAGATGTAAAATTAGTTAACAAATGGTGCGATTCAAACAATAAAACGAATAAGACTATTTGTGCTGAGAAATTGATAGCCAGTCCATATTTTCATAGCGCTTCTGTGTTTTCTGATGATCTAGTAGCAATACAAATGAAGCCTTCGCGTGTTATACTTAATAAACCAATATATATAGGGTTCACAGTATTAGAATTATCTAAGACCCATATGTACGATTTTCACTACTCTGTCATGAAACCTTTTTATGGTAAGCGAATTGAATTGTGCTATACTGACACAGATAGCTTAATTTATGATGTACAGAGTAATAACGTTTATAAAGATTTCAAGCTCAATTTTTTAAAATATTTTGATACCTCTAATTATGACATAAACAATGAATTTCACTTGCCCGTTAATAATAAGAAGATCCCAGGACTGTTTAAGGACGAAATGGGTGGTAAAGTTATTAAAGAATTCGTAGGACTGCGCTCAAAGCTTTATTGTATTAAAACCTTAAAAAAAAACAATTAAAAAAGCCAAAGGTATAAAAAAATGTGTAACGAAACATTTAAACATGATTGATTATAAAAATGTTTTGTACAATTGCAATGTCATTCGTAAAAAAAATGTAATGTTTAGGTCAATAAAACATGAAATATTCACTCAGAACGTAAATAAAATAGCACTTTCAAGCAATGATGATAAACGGTTGCTATCATTTGATAAAGTATCTACTTTAGCTTGGGGTAATGCAAATATATTTATGTAATGTATTACAATACTTAAAAAATGTAATTAGGAACCTACAATAGTGACATTTCTATCAAGTAAAAATTGATTGTAAAACATCCTAAATGGAAAGTCAGATAATTTTATAACGTACCTACTATCTTACTTACTAATTTAAAAAGTTTGTTAATATTTAAATATGAAATATAATATTGTTTTGTACAATTGCAATGTCATTCGTAAAAAAAATGTAATGTTTAGGTCAATAAAACATGAAATATTCACTCAGAACGTAAATAAAATAGCACTTTCAAGCAATGATGATAAACGGTTGCTATCATTTGATAAAGTATCTACTTTAGCTTGGGGTAATGCAAATATATTTATGTAATGTATTACCATACTTAAAAATGTAATTAGGAACCTACAATAGTGACATTTCTATCAAGTAAAAATTGATTGTAAAACATCCTAAATGGAAAGTCAGATAATTTTATAACGTACCTACTATCTTACTTACTAATTTAAAAAGTTTGTTAATATTTAAATATGAAATATAATATTGTCCTGTAATTTAATTCAATAGTTCAAATAGTCTGAAGTTACTTTTGAACCCAGCTATAATATTATAGCTGGTATTATATGTATGTAATTCTAAAATGTGTGTATTCTTGGTGTCCATTGTAATTGTTGTTTTTATCTGTATGTACCTACTAAATATATACTTAAATAAATAATATTTTATGATTTTATCTCTGTTTCATTCCCATTCCTGATTGATGACAAAGCATACAGGGCTTACACCATGTTGTGCACGAGGATACAGGTTCCAACTGGATAAAACATGCAATGTTCATTTTTGATGACATAGCACTCATGGCTCGAAGTTCACACGCGCGGTGTAGAATATGACACCGAACAGGTGCTCGTGCACGAGCTCGAACGTGTTGAAACTTGAAATTGAATCACAGCGCTTTAAGGCTTTATGGAGTCTCATTACATATTAACCACGTTCCACAGTCGTATTATTGTGTAGAACATTCATTATTAGACAGTTAGCCGGAGCGGTCATATCACGTCGAATAAGAACGAAACGAATTGTAAGTATTGTAGAACTACCCATATATTTATAACGTTAATTCATCATGTTTTTATGTAATTATAATTAATTATTATTTCGGTTGTTTCAGATCATTGATAATGTGTGATTCTCCAGATATTATCGACTTCTCGCAATACGCGCAAGGTTTTCCGACCCCGAGTTTAAGCTGGCATATCCCAGAACAACAAAGACCTGTTCACAAGGAGCCTAGAGCAAGACAAGACTGCGGACCTGTCAACAAGAAGCCTAGAACAAGACGAGAGTGTGTAAAACAGAAGTCGGCTCTGCCTACCTGTCAATCATTCGTCATAAACAATGAGAAGAAAAAAGGATTACGACTGATCCAGGTACAAGTGTTGGACATCAGTGAACAACAAGAATCTGCAAGTGACAATGATGATGTGGTAATTTTAAGTGCGCAGTATATAGTGACTGAATCGGTGGACCATGTTATGGAGGAGACGCAATCGTTAATTAATAAAATATCAAAAAAACTTTGTGGGGACAGTTGTTATTACTGATGAACTATTAACTGGTGTCATTATTTTGTAAGTATCTACTATATTGTTTAAGTTTTATAGTAATAAGCAATAATAAATTATGTAAGTAATATTATAGTTGTACGCTGCCAGACTAGACCCCGTACAATACGATTTCAAGTGCGCAGTGGAAGAGTTATAATCGTGGGGCTCTAGAGACAAGAGTGGCTAGCGTACTGTCCGCCGTACGCGGAGCAGACAATACAAGTACAAGGTACAATATACAAACAAAGGCACTTACCTCATGGTTGAAGGACACTGCTCTGGTGCCAACCTGGAGTTCTGTGTGTAAGTGAGTGTATCTGTATTGTGTGGTGACGTTACGAGTATTCTTCAGGTTAGATTCCGCTTCCAATTAGGCCGGAGGAGGTCACAGCATGCGGTCTTCAAATCACTCATTCACAATAGCGTCACTTTGGTTTGACCTTCAAACTATTTATCCAAAATATGTCCAAAACCCGTGTTATTACACCAAGATAGGGGTTATTAACTCAAACAACTGGGTCATGGTCCATTGTCCACCAAAAACGACCGGTTAAGAGATTGATTTCAACAAAAGCGTCGCGGAACTCAACACGCGACGGGGGGCTTTTTTAGCGGCAAAATCAACAAGAACTGTCAAGTGTCAACGTCAAATTGTCAAGTGAGATGTCACTCTGTTACTCGTTTAGAAACATAGGCGCATAGAGTAAACAAATCGTTCGGTACTAAACATCTACCCCCCCCGGACGGGCCTTCCCGTCCGCTAATCACTTGGCAATCCCGACAAGGTTGCGTTTTATCAGTCCACCTGACGCGCTGCTGGAGGATGTGCAAATACTCCAAGCTCCAACGCTTCCAAAACTCTGAGCGGGCTGCTGCACCAACTGAAACCGCGATAGCCAATTTTGGCTCACATCGACAAAAGGGTGCTCCGGCAGGGCGACAAGTGGCTGTCAAATCAAAAAATGGCCCGGGGTCAGGGCCTCCAAGACGTTCAGGTCCGTAGACAGCGGGCACAATGGACGCGAGTTCAATACAGCTTCAAAACGGAAATATACCGTAGCTAACTCCTTAAAGGTGAGAACGGTGTCCCCCAACAATCTGCGCCAGAGTCCCTGTGCCGCTTTCACCGCGGCTTCAAATACCCCCCCAATGGGGGCAGGCTGGCGGGTCAAACAACAACAAACAACAAAACAACCAAACAACAACAACAACAATTTAACCAAATGGCCCTCCTTAGGCAACAAAAGGGGGTGACGGACCTCATAAGGAAGGCTAAGTGCCTCAACCGTCCCCCAACACGCAAGAGACCCGTATCGTCCAAAAAGGGGTTCAATTTACTAATGGCTCCCGACAATATCCAAAACTCTCGCTGCAGAATGGCCAACAGCGCATTGCAACCGGCATGCGAGTTCTTAATGTGACGATCAGTCACCAACAATTCAACAACAGAAAAACAATCCAACAATTTGTCGAGAGAGCCAAATCGACTCAACAAACTCAGGGTCCTTTGTTCCAACAGCGAGCACCTTGAGCCCGGGCAAAGGACCCGACATCAAGACTGGCGATCGAGGCCAATCATCCTCGGGATGAGTCAGCCAGTCTGGTCCCCACCATAGGGGGTAAGCAAACAGGCGGGGTGCCATGCACCTACGTGAGGCCACGGCGCCTGGGTTCAAATCTCCAGGCAAGGGCCTCCAAATCAAAGGCGTATCAAAATTTTGAATCTGGGACACTCGGTACGCAACAAAGACCTCCAAAGAGTGGACGGACGTCTTCAACCAACACAAAACAATTGACTGTCCGTCCAGGCATAAGAAGCCCGAATGTCCACAGTTCCACCCAAAGTGTGAGCAACGTGGTTCAATAAACGCACAAGACGCGCCGCCCCTGACAATTCAACTTAGGGGTGGTCAGTGCCGTCCGGAGGGGGGCCACCTTGCTCTTGGCCAAGACCAGTGACAAATTCACCTGGCCTGTTGCGCAGACGGTGCGCAGACAAACAACAGCTGCATATCCGTGCGAAGACGCATCACAAACAATGGTGGCAGTGTAGCTCCCAGGGGGGAGGATAGCGCGGGGTAACACGACCTCGTTGACTGCAGGGAGTGCGGATACAAATTGGAGCCAATCTTCCAACAAGGTTTCCCGAATTGGCTCGTCCCAGCCAAGTCCCGCAGTCCAAAGGCGCTCAAGAAAACAATTTTGCCCAAAACAATACAAACAAAACAACAAAACAATAGACAAAAGGCAACCCTGGGCTCCCATGTCCATAATGACACGGACCACAACAGAGTCCCCCGTGGGCCCCCAGACCTGACCGATGCCGTTGGCAACAAAACCGTGTCAATCTGAGGGGTACCTTAGCGGGGCAGGCGCCAATGTCCTAACAATGCCTGGGCGGCGACCGATCGCCACACCCAGACCCAAGTCTTTCCCGACGAGGATGGAGTTCAAACTCCTCGTCCGCGCGGTGTCCCGAGCCACGCGCCATCGCTGGAAGGGCATATCCCACCGGATGCCCGAATGGCGGGGGGCGTGACTCCAACCGGGGACGTTCCGCCAATGGAGGGGAGGCAAGGCGGTGCTGGTCTGGCCAGCGCTGCCTAGCAACAACTGCGTAATCGCCTTTACGCGGCGAGACCAAATGGCGGTCGCGCGGCTCCCGATCAACTTGCGCGGGGGGTGGAGTGCGGCGCTCAAAATTGCGGGCCTCTCCCCGGTTCTGAACCGGCGAGGCAGAAGCCCGGTGACCAACTCCATGGTACCCCCCCGTACGCGAACCTTCATCAGAGGCTGGTCTGCCAGCGTGGTTCGCGTTAGCGCACAATATGTCCAAATGGGACCCCCTACAAATTCTACAAGGGTGGGGGTTGGGGCAGTCCCTATGGAAGTGAGCCCCCAAACAAGAGAAGCACATGCGGCGTGCTTTGGCAATTCGGCGGCGGGCACTCATGTGCAACTTCAAAAAGGCCGCGCAAGTTGCCATGCCATGCCCCGTGTCCCTACAAAACTCACAACCAGGACGACTCTGGGTGCCAGCAAAACGAGCGGCGGGGCGACCACCAACAGGCCCGCGAGCCCTAGTCCGTCCCTGGTCTCGTGGCCGGGAAGACGGCTGGCATGACTCAGTGGCAACGCCAGAGTTGTCCACAAACCGACACTCATCCTCCAAAAATTGGACGAGGTCATCAAATGGGGGGAGATGTGTGACACTATCCCCACCATACTTTTGCTCGAAACGAGCCCTCAAATCGGCAGGAAGCCGTTGCAGCACAACGTGCACCAAAAGGTAAGACCAATGGTCCACCGGCAATTCCAATTGCTTTAAAGCGTTGGTCGCTGCCACCAACGGGTTCAACAGGTCAGTACGCAATGCTGACAAACTAGTAATGACCGGTAACCCCAAAATCAATCCAATATGAACGTCAGCCAAACAACGTTTATTTTGGTACCGCCGGGTGAGTAGTTCCACAGCGGTAGGGTAGGCTGAGTCAGTCAAAGACAGATGCTGCACCAAGGCTCGGGCCTCACCTTCCAGGACGGACAACAAATAGGCCAACTTTTGGGCGGGTCTGAGGTCCGAGCGTGCATCAACCAAACTTTCAAACAGGTTTTGGAAACTTAACCAGTGGTCCAGACGACCGTCAAAATGTGGCAGTTCCAAAGTAGGCAGTCTACTCAATAGTCCGGGACCTGAAACAACCGAGGTCTCCGGTTTGACCTGGACAGGTGTCCGGCTCTCCAATATTTCCCGAGCACGTTGACCAATGACATCCCCCAGGTCCAAGATCTGGTCGTAGTCAGCAAGGACCTTGTCACGTGCTGCCTGATCCAGCACTTCCAAATCCACTTCACAAATGTACTGGTTGTAGCGGGTGAGCAGAGCATCAACGTTGCCGAGTCTCAAGTTCAACTGCTCGAACCGAGCAAGAGTGATCCCCTCAAGATCCTGGCGCTCAGCGGTCGCTGCAGCTGAAGCGAACCACCGCAGCTGTGTGGTCAATCCACTGATTGCCTCTCTCACCGCTTTGTATGCCATTGCACAAACAATACAATTCAATATACCAAACAAAATAATTAAGTAACAAAGTTCAAACAATATATTACAAAATAACTACAATCAAACTACCAAACTGACTAATCAGCAACTCAAGAAATAACATTAAATTGGTTTCAATTCAATTCAACAATAAACTTTTATTTTAATTCAAACCCAATATCAACGTTCAAAATTCTATTTCACAATTCAATTCAAATATTCAAATTCCAATCCAATTCCAAATGTTAAGTTCACAAACCACTTTGTTAATGGTACAACAATAATAATCCTTTATTCCAACTCAAAACAATGGTAATACTCAAAAATGCCAATAATTTTTCAAAAAATTAATTTTCACAAATAACCATATCAATGGTACAAACTCAATATTTTAATGTCTTCCTGACATTCAATACAACAGAGGTCAAATAACAACAACAAGAGGTTATAGCATAGCTCAATCTAACCAACTCTGAAGCATATATGCAAACCTGGTTGACCCCCGGCAATATGAGTTACTCGACTCAATAAATTCCAAATTATTTCAAACAAACAATTAATTACCGATAACAAATATTTACAGCGAATTACTACTTCCCTTATAGAGACTGCCAAGTAATTAGCCTACTGTAAAATTACCAATTTGGTGGTTTTGTAGGTTAAAACCACGCTCTGCTACCAAAATGTACGCTGCCAGACTAGACCCCGTACAATACGATTTCAAGTGCGCAGTGGAAGAGTTATAATCGTGGGGCTCTAGAGACAAGAGTGGCTAGCGTACTGTCCGCCGTACGCGGAGCAGACAATACAAGTACAAGGTACAATATACAAACAAAGGCACTTACCTCATGGTTGAAGGACACTGCTCTGGTGCCAACCTGGAGTTCTGTGTGTAAGTGAGTGTATCTGTATTGTGTGGTGACGTTACGAGTATTCTTCAGGTTAGATTCCGCTTCCAATTAGGCCGGAGGAGGTCACAGCATGCGGTCTTCAAATCACTCATTCACAATAGCGTCACTTTGGTTTGACCTTCAAACTATTTATCCAAAATATGTCCAAAACCCGTGTTATTACACCAAGATAGGGGTTATTAACTCAAACAACTGGGTCATGGTCCATTGTCCACCAAAAACGACCGGTTAAGAGATTGATTTCAACAAAAGCGTCGCGGAACTCAACACGCGACGGGGGGCTTTTTTAGCGGCAAAATCAACAAGAACTGTCAAGTGTCAACGTCAAATTGTCAAGTGAGATGTCACTCTGTTACTCGTTTAGAAACATAGGCGCATAGAGTAAACAAATCGTTCGGTACTAAACATCAGTTATCAGACTATATTATTATTAGGTATATATAACATTTATTTGCTTTCTTATTGTTTAGTGTTTAAACATTTGTGGTTTTTATGTTGTGTAAGTTGTGAATGTATACATTTTTAAAATAACAAATATGTAAGTTTTATTATAATTAACTTTTGTATTTTATCCTGTACATACCTAGTCTAAAAAAATATAATAAAGTTAAATAAATATAAAAAGGAAAAATATGTAATGTAGATTTCTTTGATTAATCTAGTTGGGCTACTGTTCAATCATCACAAGTTTTTTAAGTATGTAGGTAACATTTAATAAACTATGTGGGGACAGCTATTATTATTATTATTATTGGGTAGGTAGTTATAATTAGTTTGTAATAATTGTAAATAATGTAAAAAGTAAATATAAAATGAAAAAATATGTACTTAATGTAGATTTCTTTGATTAATCTAGTTGGGCTACTGTTCAGTCATCACAAGTTTTTAAGTTAAGTATGTAAGGTAACATTAAATAAACTATGTGGGGACAGCTATTATTATTATTATTATTGGGTAGGTAGTTATAATTAATTTGTAATAATTGTAAATAATGTAAAAAGTAAATAAAAATATTTTGTAGTTTAAATTATGTTTTATTTTGTATTACTTATAAATACTCGAACTTTAAATTAGCTCTAGTGTAATGATATAAATATAGGTTATTTGCTTTCAGAATGTTTTATTAGAATAATTCGTTTAGAATACCGTAAGTACCTATATTTGAAATAAAATTTAGAAGGATTATCATTTTGCTGCAGCTAATTTAATGTTTGTTATATGGGTCTGATTATATTAAATAAAACACTCTTGAGTACATAGACATTTTTAATTAACTGTTCAACACAATAATAATTAAATAAATAAATTAAATACAGACATATTATTATCAAAATACCATTTTCTAATACACACAGCATTATTCAATGCACAATTCAATTTATGGTTCACACAATTAAAATCAGTTTTATTTTTACAGAACTTTTTTTTTAATGTCGCAAAATTAGGACATCCCTTCTCACCTATGTCAATCACTTCACAGTTTGCACATAACTCTTTAATCCACGTAATCTTTTCCAAACCCTTTGTCATAATTTTTTTATTTTCTAAATATGGTAAAATAACACGTTTAAACTCTTTGTAGTCTATGTAGCCTTCACTCCAGTAAATTCCTCGATTTCTTTCTAACCATCTCACCTGCTTTTTTTCTTCTAGTGTTAGGTAATGGAATGAATATGGTGGTTTCACCAAGAACGTCTGTGTATGATCATGACTCGCAATGGCCAATTCTTTAACAATAAAATGATTTAAAGAATCTTTAAATCCTTGGAGTTCCACTATAAGGGTGTCCGACTTCATGATATCTTCTTAACAATGTTACTTAATGGTTTGTATTCAACAATGCAATCGTTCAGAATGAGACAATATGCTGAAGTTTGATCTGGTATCTCCGAATCACTTTCAATTTCTACTCTCACGTCCACAACTGGCCCTGTCTTTAGATTATCCGCTTGTCTAGAGCAATCAATGACAAACAGCGGTGCTAAATCTCTAAACTGTTTTTCGCTTAATATGGGTTCCGGTCGACGTCCGTAATACGACTGTTGAAATCTGGTGTATTGCTCGTATAATAAAGCGATTTTGTTATTAGCAAAACTCGTATTTAGGTTTTCATACGGAAAATAAGTTGAATTGAGATACACTCTAACGTCTCGAACATGACAGTGATCGAATTGAGACATGTCCGAACTTGCATTGCTTTTCCTATTTGTTTGTAACCCGATAATAATGTACCTTGGTTTTTCTATTTGAGATGAAGTTTTGATTGACCAGGTATGTTTTGTAGTTTTAGGTAAAGCTGGATATTCGTACAGATCCCAATTTCTGTATACCATTTGAAGTGATCTATCTTTTTCTAATAGTTTTAACAAAGTTATTTTTTCTTTGTCTGATACTTTAACATGCGGTACGCGCCATATAATTTTGTTGATCTGAACGTCGTCCACTATTTCGCCGGTGTTAAGTTTTACAGCGTTCAAATTAGTATTACTTCGTAACAATATCAGTTCATGTCTGCTATTTATCACAACTTTTTTATAATCTTCAGCAAACCCGAGGATGTTACGTAGTGGAATAGAAACAGAAAATTTTCCACCATTAATATTTTTTATACCATCGATATTCCAGCCCCAAGCATTAGACATTTTTGATTCACTTTCATTCATTGATATTAATGATTTCATGGTTGTAGTTATACCTGCATTTTTTATTTTATCAATCTCCACTCCATTTAACTCATACCTAATATCTTGAAACAAGTACAGTAGACCATTGTTTGTGAAATTGATACTAGTAGCTTTGTCTTTCGTATCTTTTTTGTTTACGATAACAGTGCCTTCTAAATAGAGTGTGCTAGCTGAAGGAAGTATGTACAAATCCTGTTGGTTGATGGGAATGCGGATTTCATCGTTCCTGTTGAAACTCGTTACGTACGGCTTGTAGGAATGAAATTCGATTCCTTCTATAGTATTATCGTAAGTTGGAGCGGATAAAACGTCTAAGATATTCATTTTAACAATCCGATCGCTCTAAGGAACGCTTTATTGTCTTTAGTTAATTTTATTATCTTCTTAGAGAAAGGTCTTCTTCGATAGGTAGCTCGGGCAGAAGAAGAAGATATTCTTTACTTGGTGAAACACATTTTTATTGTAGTCAATCATCTTTTTCTTCTAAGATGCAGATATACCTGCACTTCTTCACCACGTAAATTGATTAATCGTTTGTTTATATCTAACAGTCTGATATGTATGCAGCTTATGTTGTTTTGATTGATTGGAAAGTATATTGCGTTCTTCGGGATTTCTATGATCCTGTATCCTGGCGGCACATTAAGTGCAAATTCGTGAATAATATGACTTGGTTCACCGTTCACAAATGAACCGCTTACAATATCACATTCAATCCTGACTACGGTCGTAAGTAGAATGTTGACTGGAGACTGTGACACATGCCATTTATTTGCTGTTAAAATTTGTTTGTTAAACCCTAATAGTCTTCTAAAAGAGTCTCCTTTGATAAAATTAATGTCTTTTGTACAGAATATTGTAGTTTTTAAAGTATTATTATTGCACCGTAGTTTGATCGCTGCATCTTTTATTTCAGATTTTAAATAATCGCTAATATCTTGTAATTCATAAGTACCTTCCGGTACTTCAATAACTTCATTAATGCCATAATAGAACTTATTATTACTTTTGTCAATGTTTGGAATAGAATTAAATGTTGAAAAGTGCAATAAAGCACACTCATACTCTCCGTCTAGTTGTAAAGTATTAGGATAGTATGTAGTTAACACTGACGAGTCTCCAGTTATCGACAAAGTCAGTGACATCTTGCAAATGATTGATATAAAAGAAAAGCATTTATTTTATAATACATTTTTATTCCAAAAAGTCAACAAATAATTTAAACATAAATGTCCACAATTGACTGCGTTTAATTTTTGATATCCTGTGTAGTTATATAACACATCACAATTTTTGAAATATTGCATCGATTCCATTGGAGGTTTTAAATTTCCATAGCTATCAAAGTATTCACAGTGATTGTATACTTTAGCATAAGCTACCCAATGCGTTCCTTCGTTCTTAGAATCGTCTAAGTTAACGATACCACATTCAATGTCTTTCGGCTTTGAAGGTAGTCGATCCTTCATGTAGACCCCCCGAAAATATGGAATGTGTCTTGAATACTTTCGGATGTCCACATCAGTTAGAGGGCGATTGGGTAGCATATTTTTCAGTTTTTTGAAGATGTTATAAACAATCCTTTACCACTTTTATACGGTCTAATGTATAAACCCTTACCCAACACTAAAGCCTCCATAGCTTTATTATGTCGCTCTGTTTCTTGCAAATTTTGTTTGCTTGCTTTGTAATCATTAACGGTTTTTGCAATGCCAGCTGCACCACCAGCTAAAGTTCCTAAAGCCGATAAACCAGCGAAAATTGGAATTAAAGGTAGAACTCCTCCAGTCTTTGGTATGGGTATTACTCGGGGTACTCGAATTCGATGGTGAATGTTTGGAAATAACTTTTTTGCGGTTAAGTAAGCTGCTTTTATTAAAGTCTTATTATCTTTGCGTTTGAGTTTCTTAATTTTTGATTTTATTTTCGAAACTAAGCTTTTAAATGTTTTAATGCCTGATCCAGACTTTAGTTTCGCTTTCATAACTTTGCTTACCAACCAGGAGCTTAATTTTTCACCTTTCCCCGCATCTTTTGATTTAAGTCTTTGTTTAGCCATATCAAGTAGTTGTAAATCAGCTTTGTGACGATTTGATACGTCTGTATGGTTTGTATATGCAATGTCGTGTTGCAAGCAAGCTTCGTCTAGCTTATTTACACCTCGATCACCTCGCGCTAAGCGTTTATGAAGTTTGGTTCCTGGTCCACAATAATTGTATCCTGGCAAATGCACTTCGAATGGTAGATTATTAATTATGTTGTTAACTAGTCCACCCCCTTGCATTACTCAAATTAGAATGATATGATTTCGAATGAAAATGGTTTTATAATAGTTAGTTCATTAATGCAGCTTTTTCAATCCAACTGTTTTCTGCACTGCTTAGACCTAACCATTTAACATACAATTTATTTCCTTTCTTTTTCAAAACCTTTTCTATCAAATACACATCAGGATAATTAGATCTTTGCAGTTCTTGTTCGTAAAAAGCTCCTAATATGTTTTGGTTTCGTTGATCTTCTATGTGATATGTCACTGGTAAGGTTTTATTTATCTTTTTTATAATAAATAATTCAGTTGACCAATTAGGAGTGTAACCTTTCTCAAAATTATGTTTGTATTTACTTATACGAACACAATCACCAACTTTGAATTTAGGCTTCCACTGAATCATGTTTGTTTATTTTTTCTATATTTTCTTTGATAACTTGTTCATTACATTTATTCACATCAACCGGTTTAAATTGAATAGCACGATGTTTGGTGTTGTTATATCTCTTCAATGTGTCTTCCAATGGTAGACCTAGCCACTTATATTTTCCATTGAGACTAAAATATTTATATAATTTATTTTTTAAAGTTCTTATCAGTCTCTCTACAATTGATGCTTTTTTAGTAGAAAACGATGAGTAATGGTTAATGTTGTGCTTTTTCATAAGCGTTTGAAAAGTGATGTTATAAAATTCGGTTCCCATATCAGTCGGTAAATTAACAGGATCATTACAACTACTAAGCAGTATATGTTCGAATGCACGAGTAACATCAAATTTATTTTTCGATTTTAACGGTTCAGCCCAGGCATACTTTGAGAAACAGTCAATCACCACAAGGATGAAATTATAACCTTTGTTATATTTCCTCAGGTTTTGCATGTCCATCAAGTCTGCTTGCCATAAGTCATGGATTCCTTTCAGAATAACAGAACGACGAGGGAAATTTCTTCGTGTTGCTTTGTGTATTTCATTTACAATTTGCTGTTTTACCATTATGGAGTTTTCTGAAGTAATTTATCTACCTCTGCTTTAGTATAAAACTTATCTTGCAAATGAGTTGAAACCTCAGGTATCTTTGCTTTTAAAGTAGCTTGAACTGTACCCTTTGCATCTTTTATGATTTGAGTACGCAATGTACCAATCAGATTATTAAATTCTTTAAACATATTAGCATTCAACCGATCTACATAATCCTTATTCACAGCCAGATTATTTAATTCTTTTAACGTGTTAGCATTCATTCGATCTACATAATCCTTGTTAACAGCATCGTTTGCTTCTATTGGAGATGTAATTCCTGTCAGTCTTGATGTTTTTAAATCAAAATCTCCGTTTTCTGATTTTAACAATGCATTTTCATTAAAATCAAATAACTCTGATAAAGGCATTCTTTTGTGAATGTAGTGTCCGAATTTATCTACGTTCATGTTTAAGGTGTATTTTATCGAGAGGCTGATGACAAAATAAACATATTTTCAAACATTTATTTATTTATAATCTTACATTCACGCAATTCTTCAATGATAGATATAATTTCATTATCTAATCCTGTGTTGCCAGCATCTCTAGATGCAATTAATAATTTCAACCTTTCCACTAGTTCATTAGGATTATCCCAGTACACTAAATCTACGTCTTTTCTCCACTTTTTTAGTAACGGTAGACCCTTTCCCTGAACTGTATTCTTCAGTTTAAAAAGAGGTTTAATAACTTGTAAATATTTTTGTCCTTTATTACTTTTTATTGGCTTACTGGGCTCAAAGTCTCGACGATGTGCATTTGTATCAAGTAGCATCAACTTATAATTTTGCATATCACTATCTGTAACCAAGCTTAAGTATACATCTTTCTTAAGCAACAACTGTTTTAATCCAGGTGTATTTCGGTATTTACGTCCAGCCACGGTGATGTATTGATCGTTGAGCGTTATGCAAGCAGAACCTAAAAGCAGTTTCCCGCGGTCTGTTCTAACTCCAAATGGAATATCTACCAATGCTTCTGAAGACACTGACCAGGATGACGTATCATAATCTTGGTTACTTTCAACTACTGATTCATAAGAAGAGTCACTGTTGATATCGGATTCATATTTGTCTTCACCGTCATTATTATCATTACTTCCTGCGCTATCAGTTCTTTGTTTCTGCAATTTTTCGTTAACAAACGGAACATCAGCAAAATCATCACTAACACGCAGGAGAGGACTTTGCTTACTAGCATTAGCAATTATGTTGAGAGGTTCTGTTACAGGTTTGAAAACAGATTCCAGTGCTTGTTTATTGTTAATCTCAGTATCTCTCATTTTTCGTACTTTTATCTTTACTGCTTCTGCTGCATCAACAATTTGACGTTTCAATGTTTTTTCCATATTGGTAAAACAGGTTGTAATTGATTAAGCGTCGTACGGAGAATAATAATGTCAGACCGGTTATAGCCTTATATAGGTATAAAGTCATGTTCTTAATCAAAGACTACAAACGTGTCAAATTTACTTCTATAACATCCTTTGTTTTTGGAACAATCTTTATTAATTACAACATAATTGAAAGGTATACTCCATATTTTTGAACACATTTCCCGAAATTCAATCCATGTCATGTCAGTGTTGACGTGTTCTTCATACACATGTCTCATATTTCTTTCATCTTGTTTAAAAAGTACGATTAGATTTGCGTTGTCTCTTACTAACTGCTTAGGGATTTTACTATACGTCTGATTTAGATAAAAACAATCGATGAACTTGTGTCTCCCCATAGCAAAATAATCACGTATACTATTTTGATTTTCACAAGCAACATCATCAAATACGATTACAGAATTTGGTTTTGCGGTCTGAACACTCAGCACTTGTTCATTTTCGTGATATTTCTGAAATGAAATGCCTGGTACACGTTGCAAGACTTTTTCTAAAAACACGTACTTAGGTTGTTGCAAGGTTTTAGAATAAACATAAACATTTTGAAATCTTAAACCATTCTCATGTATAAGAAGACCAATTAATAAATTAGTTTTTCCGCAATTTGATGGCCCACAAATAATACATCGTACCGATTTAGGTAATAATTCTCCATGACGAAAACCAGTCTCCTGAGAATTAACATAAAGTTTGTTTACATGTAACGATTGTGGTTGTTTTACAAATTTCATGATGACTGCTTGAAACGGTTAAATTAATAATGAGTCAATTGTTGTTTTACATTAACCTTTATAACTCATAATCGCTAACTGGAATGAATGTACGAGCAACCTGACCATGGACGTCTTTCAATATAAAATAGTGAGTGTTATGGTAAAATAAGGAAAAGATAATATTGAGTTTTAGAACTAAAATAGTGGAAAAGACGTTGAACCATAACATTTCATTTATATTATTGGGCATTCTACTTCACCGAGAGTGACGAGGCGAACGGAGTGAGCCGAAGGAACGAAGGTGGAGTAGGATGCCCAATAATATCCTAATATAGTCCATTCTCCTGGGCAGGTTATAGGCTATATAACATAACGCTAAGACACATAGGAGCCGAGCAGTGACGATAAATTTGAAGTAAGTCGGAAGAAAATGCGCTTTCGAGCTAAAAAAATTTAACCTGCACCCTAATTGCGAAACGCACAATTTATCAGAATCTGAATGGGATTGAAGATTATTTCTAAACCATTGCGTCATTTGTTCGAACAAATTGTGGCTTAGCAACGTAAATAACGCAATGAATGTTGTTTAACTATGAATATTAAACCAATTCCTACCGATAAAAAGTTCCGCAATTACCCCTCTGGACGTTCACACGGGATATTTCCCGACCTCCACGCGGGCGAAGCCGCTGGCAAAAGCTAGTTCTAAATAAAATTCTTCAATATTGTTTGACATCTAGGTTGCAAATACACCCAATAGATGGCGCTGTGTTCTGTTTCTTAGAATATAAATTCTATTACTTTATTTCACGTAATATTTATTTATGTTCACGATATAACCGTATTATTTTAATGGTTTGTGACTGACATTTTTATAATTGTACTGCGTATTATGTTACAATATTATTACCATTAAAAACAAAAAAAAAATTGTACTATTTTTGTTAGAGAATTATTAAAGTCTTGGCGCCAAATTTTTATCAAAGTTTCAAGATCTGGCCATCAAATTCTATCGAGTCGCCATCTCTGGTTTGAATGTCCAAAGCTTTGGTATCTCATTCGTTCTCGAGACCTCCTCTGAGCGTAAACAAAGCTCCCTCTCGAAACATCGAGACCCACTATTTCGAACAATCGATCAATCGATTCTTCTCGAAGCATGCGAACTAGAACGTTCGGGAAATTCAAGGTTCAGGTATAAATACTGGCGCCAAGTGTCACCGCAGTTCAGTTCCTTTTTAAACGAGTGAATTAATACTATCTCCCGGAAAGTGATAGTCTCAGTAAAATCTCAGTACAAGTCTTAGTACTACTCTCTGCGTCAGTCTCTTCGTAAATATACCTGTGCATTTACCAAGCATATAACCTCTGCAAGTATTAATCAATGCAAAATCATAACTTTATACACATTTAAGTATTTTTTGCTTGCATTTTATTTTATTTTCTTCATGTATTTTTTAAAGAAGTCATTGGTGCCGATTCCCTTATTCACAAACTAAACTAAATTTAAGTTCAGTGCATCTTTTTCTTTCTATTTCATTAAGGATAGGACAGAAGATAAATTTTAGTTTAGTCCTGTCAAATTAATCAGCGCTTGACGTAAATTGACGTAATTTTAGTCGGCAAGTTTTTAATCACGTCTAAACTTGTATGGAGTAGTGACAGGCGCTGATTAATTTGGCAGGACTAAACTAAAATTTTTCTTTTGTCCTCTTCTTAATGAAATACAAAGAAAAAGATGTACTGAACTTAAATTTAGTTTAGTTTGTGAACAAGGGAATCGGTACCAGTGTTTATAAAGAATAGTTAAAGATAAGAAAAATAAAATCTACATTTAAATTATAGTTTGAAAAAACTAAAAAAACACGCTTTTGAAACTAATTGAACTAAAAATTTAAAAAAAAAAACTGGAGTACTCAATTGAAAAATTCATATTGTTGTACAAAAAGCGTGGGGGGGGCTTGATTTTCATTGCTGTAAATATTTTAACGATAGTTTAGTATACCTGTAGTAATTATAATAAGCACCCCACGCATTTTGTATAACAATATGAATTTTTCAATTGAGTACTCCAGTTTTATTTTCAATTTAGCTAATTCGATTTTACAGGAAGGGTTTTATTTCTTCTGTTGCGATTAGAGAAATAAAATATGGCGTTACGAAGTTCGCCGGGTCAGCTATTAGTATTATATTTTATCAAGTTCTTGAAACATCGTAAGGAAACCGGCATGTCCTAGAACCAAAAATTTGAAGACATGTGGCATCTACGAACCCGCACTAGGCCCGCGTGGTATATTACGGCCCACTCCCTGCCACCGGGAGGAGGCCTGTGTCCCAGCAGTGGGAACAATATAGGCTGATTATGATGATCAAGCTCTTCTAAGTGAAGAGACAGTTGAGCTGCTGAAGAGCTTGTTGCATCAGTTTTTCTTCCCAACTTGCCGGGGGACTGTCTTCTTCCCAACTAAAGCACTAGGAAATGGTGAAGGGCGGGCATTTTGGGGACTGTCTTATGTAATTTTGTCATTCGAAAAGTGCTGACTCCAATCTGCAGTCCAATCTACGGAACAATGAGATCGCTTCGGAAAGCCTCTGATGCTCCCAGGAAGCTTCTGCGCTTTTAGGCGGAGCTAGACTGGCTTTTTTAGCCAGAATAAAATAAATATAAAAAAGACCCTCATTCGGGGACCCACCCGAATGAGGGTCTTTTTTATATTTAAGCGAAAAAGGGAGTCCCATCATAATCGAAAGGGAGTCAAAATCATGTTCAAAGTTTCCGTTACATAGGCACATCTATACTTAATATTATAAAGCTGAAGAGTTTATTTGTTTGTTCTATTGATCGCGCTAATCTCAGGAACTAATGGTCCGAATTGAAAAAATATTTTTGTGTTGGGTAGCCTATTTATCGAGGAATTCTATAGGTGATATAACTTCACGCTACGGTCCAAAAGAAGCGGAGCAGCAAACGAAAAATGGACTAAAACTGGCAGGCAATTCGATGCGACGGGAAGGAGAGCGAAAATTTGACGCGGACGAAGTCGCGGGCAAGAGCTAGTAAAATTAAATGGAACATACAAAATCATTTTAATACTATTGGTATAGCCAGTAGCCCGACCGGCCCACTGGGCCTCCGGCCCATCGGGCATTTGCCCGATTTGCCCGTATGGCCAGTCAGGGGCTGGGTACTCATCATGGGAAACTTAGCTTGGGCCTTACGAGATTAAGTCCCACGAGTCTATTTCCATCAACCGGGCACAAATCCAGACTCCTGAGAAATTCTGATGAACAAATGCAGCAATACTGCCCAACATGGGAATTGAACTTAGGTCTTCATGCTCAACAGTATCGTCTAAGAAATTCCAATAACTAAGGAATTAGGTACGGTATCTACCTAGTACAGAAGCTCACAAAATGAATCTGTAAAAATTACAGTTATTCACAAGGAAAACTTTATAAAGGACTTGGTTTATGAAGATTTATGGTATGCAATTAATTCAGCTCACAGAGTCTACATGAGGAGTATTGAACGAGGTCGGAAGCTTACGTTCTAAATTTCGGTTATAAATTCAATTTCCGTAGATAATAGAAAAGGTAAGAGGTGATTTGTAGCGAGAATTAAGGTTACACCGTGCAAAGGTTTAAAAATGATTGATGCTTTTTTTTCCTGTAATATGGTGACTTTTATATTTATTTGTGCTCTCTGAGTTTATTTTCGACATTATTGTCATTGGTAAAATTGGGAATGTCGTGAGGAAACCCGCGGAGTAATTGCGGAACATACTATCTGTAGGAATGGCTTTTATATTTTGACAGGTCAACAACATTCATTGTTGTATTTAAACATTTTCGAACTCTATGAATTAGCAAAACCCTTTAAAATTACTCAGATCCTGATTGTCGATTGATAGCGATGTTACGCAATTAGGTTGACTGGTTTACCTATATCTTGTTTATAGTTATAGTTGTTTAAGGGTAAGGCCGTCAAAATTATCATTTTTGTCTGAAACAAAAAATATCCAAATGTCCGTCTGAATTTCAAGGAAAGCTGAAACATTCAAACTCTTCTGAAATGCAAACTAATTAATAAGCTAGCTGTTCCAAATCATAAACTGTATTTAACTAGCGTTAGTTCTTAACAATATACAAATAAGTTGGTCAGGATCAGGACCCGTAATTTTGGCCAAAAATGGGGTGTCGTTTCTTGACATAAAATTTTGCAGTCAACATGACTTTTTATTTTTGGAAATTTAATATTGACATAATTAACTTTTATTTTATGTAATTGTGTTCCGGAAATATTAAATATTTCTTGTATTATTGTTTTTCAAATAATTGGTCCTAATTTTCGCTTTTGTGTTACAAATATGTGTTACGTATTGTCATTTATTTCTCACAACATACTTACTGAAGTAAAAGTGAAATCTTCAACACAGTATGACAAAACAAAAAAGAGAGCAAAATGGTGGCCATCTTGTGTTGTCTGTGGGAAGCATTCAAAGAGGGAGTCATGTTTTCGTCAGTGGTTATTAAAAATAGTTTTTGTCATTTCTGCGGTAAGTAACGGATTTTTTAAATTTATTAAGCCAATGTTGTAAGCGACATGGCTAACATTTAACGAATTAACACGCATCAGCGTCTAATTTGACCAAATTTGTAAATTGTAGCTTAAAATTTTATTGTTATAAAAATTAAGCTTTTGTGTTGCATTTTTGTTGCTTTTGAGATACTTTTGTGTTATCATCACACAAATGTTTGTGTTATGCAACACAAAACAAACATAAAGCCTCATAAATATTGCTAAATTGCCTACTTTACCTACTTGGAATAATTTACTTGATACTTACAAGACTGAACAACTTTTTAAGTATCAAAATTGATTACAGTTTTTACGTTTATTTCAAGCTTCCGCGAATCAGACTCTTTATTTTTACTGTTTACTACGAAAAATTGATTCATTGCGACGAGGTTTACTCGCAGTGTACGACTAAACACCGACAAACTGAACAACAGGATAAGACTTTAATTTGACGGGACTCTTCGCGGATAGGACACTTCGCCGACAGGACTCTTCGCCGACAGGGTTCTTCAGCGACGCAAACCGATAAAGTAGGTAGTTTTTTTAAAATGATTAGGTCAAAACTGTGACCACCTATGCCGGAAACGACTAGATTATGTTGTTTATTTAGAATGTTTTTTTTTTATTCAAGATGCATATTATTTGTAACTGGAAAGCATGGTCTAAGTCCTGCTCCTGTTAGGTATTGGAATAAAATCCAGTTGTTAGTTTCTAGTTTTAAATAGAGTCACGAAACTAAAGTATTATTGTGTTCCTATAAAATAAGGCTAACTTATTGTTGAGTCAAATAAAATTACTTAGTATTTACTTAAAATGTGTTTTACTCCCCATTATTTAATTTCATCTATTTTATTTCCTTTGTAGGTACCTTATGAAACAAGCTTTACAAAACATTTAGGTTACTTTTGTGTTAAATTAGTGTTATCGTAACATAAAAGTTCCTGTGTTACATTTGTGTTATAAGTGATAATTTTGGCGGCCTTACCCTTAAACTGACACACTGTTTTAAGACTCCTACGATAACATTGATAGATGTTTGATTCGGTACGGAAGCGTATCGAACGGTTGTGCAGGTTGTCGAAATGTGCCATTTTCGTAACGATAGCCTGTTGTATGGATGTGAACAGCTAGCTGGTGTGGGTTTCGTGTTCATTACGACTAGTGATGTGCCGGATCTATAGAAATGTATATCCGAGGATACGGATCCGAATACGGATATTTGGTGTCAAGATCCGTGGGTACGGATGTTAACTTTCTTAGTCAATGGGGTCCATGCGCGGGACGTTGAAACGATAGTTGATGATTTGATAATTGATTTACTAATCTATATCTAATATATAAAATTCTCGTGTCACAGATTTCGTTGCCATACTCCTCCGAAACGGCTTGACCGATTTTGATGAAATTTTTTGTGCTTATCCGGTATCTATGAGAATGGGCCAACATCTATTTTTCATCCCCCTAAATGTTAGGGGTAGTCCACCCCTAAATTTTATTTTTTAGACAAAATTTTTAATTTCTATTTTTTTATTATATAACATACAAAAATACATACAATCCTCAATTTTCACCCTTCTACGATCAACCCTTATTTTTTAATAGCCATTTTAGTAATTTAATCATTTTTCCTCTCCGGTCGAAAACTGATCAATCGTCATTTAATTAGTTATCCCCACCTAGGAAATTATTTATATGGCAAAACAACGTTTGCCGGGTCAGCTAGTCTATATATATAAAAGGCAAACCTAACTGACTCATCTATCAACACACAGCCGAAACCACTTAACGGATTTCGCAGAAAGGCATACAGATAGTTGTAATGACGTAGGCATCCGCTAAGAAAGGATTTTTGAAAATTCGCCCCCTAAGGGGGTGAAAAAGGGGTTAAAATTTTGTATGGAAGTCCGTGATTTTTAGAGCTAGAAGCCTGAAACGTTGTTTTTAGGTTAACAATTAGAAATCAACAATTAAATTTCTTAGGGTTTTTGAAAATTCTACCTCTAAGGGGGTGAAAAAGGGCTTGAAATTTTGTATGGGGAAACAAAATTTGTTAAACTATTTTATTCGAAACTTCACGGGAGTATCCTATCAATAAATGAGTAAACAAGTGTTTCAGGCTCTTTCTGAATTCAACCCCTAAAAGGTGGAAAAGGGGTGACAAATTCTGAAAATCAACATGGGTACGGTTTTTATGGTTTATCGGGTCGCTGATTACGAAAACAACAACTATTTCACAAAAATTGTGGTTTATAAAGAAGTTTTGTAGTTTACTAGCTTTTGGTCGCGACTTCGTCCATGCAATTCTACTTCCTTTCTTAGCGCTCGCCTACGCTATGTAACGTTACGATATAACCAAACTCCACGCGGACGAAGTCGCGGGAAAAAGCTAGTACCTACTTATAATAACACTGTAGAGAGGTCAATTCTGTACATTGAAAATATATTCAAAATTAATATCGGAGGATGAATGGTGATCGATACTGATGCCAAAAATGTAATCAGTAAATTTTTTGTCTGTCTGTCTGTCTGTATGTGCACGCATGGGTCAAAAACTACTGAAGAGATTTTAACCAAACTTGGTACGATTGTAGTCCATACTCCTGGGCAGGTTATAGGCTATATAACATAACGCTAAGACACACAGGAGCCGAGCAGTGACGATAAATTTGAAGCAAGTCGGATGAAAATGCGCTTTCGAGTTAAAAATAATTAACCTGGATTAACACATAGGCTACTTTTTATCCCGGTAGTAAGTACGTTCACGCGGGATATTTTCCGACCTCCACGCGGGCCGCTGCCGGCCGAAGCCGCTGGCAAAAGCTAGTCTATAATAAATCACGGCGATCTAGTTTTTGTCTTGTCACGACTATTGATCATACATACTACAGTAGCTTCTGCCCGCGACTTCGTCCGCGTTAAATTTTTTGTTCCTCCGACCCTTCCCGTCGCGTCGAATCACCTACCCGTGCGATTTTCCCCGTTTTTGCAACATTTTACATTATTGCTCCGCTCCTCTTAGTTGTAGCGTAATATTATGTAGTCTATAGTCTTCCTTGATAAATAGGCTACTCAACACAAAAAGGAGCAAAAATTTGACGCGGACGAAGTCGCGGGCAGAAGCTAGTATATAATATATATATAAATATATAATATACTAGCTTCTGCCCGCGACTTCGTCCGCGTCAAATTTTTGCTCCCGTGACCCTTCCCGTCGCATCGATTTGCGTGCTAGTTTTCGTCCACTTTTCGTTGCTGCTCGCTCCTTTTGAGTTATAGTGAGTCAACCTTAAAAGATAGACATATGCTCTCGCGGATTTTTTTTTAGAACTTTTTAAAAGGAACAATTCCGTCATACATGATTTTTGCGTTACTTTAACCGTTTACGCAGCGCTCGCAACGGAAACTCTCTAAAGGAATAAATTTTAGTGGCGGCTTCGAAGAAGAAACCAGAGAAGTGTGATAAAGACTCGTGCCCTCGGGTTCCATTTTCAACTTGTGCCCGGCTACCTACAGCTTTATCTAGATGGGACTCGGCTAAAGAATTGTAATGTGCAAAATATAATATTCCGTGTGAAGCCGGTCGTAAAGAATAGTATCACCCTATTTCCTCCCGTAGGTGTCGTAAAAGGCGACTAAGGGCACAGACATTCTTTATGCATTGTTCCACCATACTGCGATCGCCAACCCGCCTGCCCAGCGTGGTGATTATGGCAAATCCCTTAAAATTGAGGGAGATCTATACTCAGCTTTGGAAGTATTTCGGCAAAATATGCGACAGAAACAGCCACATTTTTATATTGCGTTTAAGTACTAGAAACATTTATTCATTACTAGCTTTAGCCAGCGGCTTCGCCCGCGTGGAGGTCGGAAAATTTCCTGCGTGAACGTACTACCAGGATAAAACGTAGTCTATGTGTTAATCCGTTAAGTTTTTTTAGCTCGAAAGCGCATTTTCTTCCGACTTGCTTCAAATTTATCGTCACTGCTCGGCTCCTATGTGTCCTAGCGTTATGTTATATAGCCTATAACCTGCCCAGGAGTACGGACTACAATCCTACCAAGTTTGGTTAAAATCCCTTCTGTGGTTTTTGACCCATGCGTGCACATACAGACAGACAGAGAGACAGACAGAGAGACAGACAGACAGACCAAAAATTTACTGATTGTATTTTTGGCATCAGTATCGATCACCAATCATCCTCCAATATTAATTTTGAATGTATATTCAATGTACAGAATTGACCTCTCTACAGTTTTATTATAAGTATCGATATCGATAACTCCATGGAATGCTAGAAATGTTTTTCACTTGAAACCTCCACACGTTCCTAAGAAAAATTATTTATTTATTTTGGATCTCGAACAAAAGATATACACAATACATTGACACGTAAACAAAGGGTAACATGAGGTATTAAGTCGGTGTACTCCTTCACTTATAGGAGACCACAGCATGCACAATAGAGTTTACAACTAATCTAACAAAGTTAAAAACATTAATTAAAGGTAAAATTTGGTCACGGTTTATAAATTATTAAAGGACCTACACTAAAAAGAAGAATATGAAATACACTGAAATACTTAAATTAACACCTAGAGATATTTAAATTAAATTAAATCTACTAAACAATTCTTATATTTAGATAGTGACTCACAGATATCTAAATTCGTAGTTTTGGCTAATATGTTATATTACCTACAAAGTCTCGGAACAGCGGCGTAATGACCTAGGTTAGTTTTTGAGCCAGGGATGTAAATGGATGGTCCTGAAAGGGTGCCGTTTTTCCTCCTAAATCAGAACGTAAAGTTGGGCCGACATGATGAAGAGTGCGGAGTCCTTTCAAGCTATCTATACGTGTCTCAAGAAGCACTTATGAGGTAAGAAAATTCTAATAAAACATAATATTTTCCAAAGAAAGGACTTTTCCGTCGCTACAACGTCGCCGTTCGCCTTCCAGTCACGTATTCCATTTCCGTTTAATATCTTCTTTCACGATGAAAACTACTATAAAAGTCAAATATGTGCGCATGTCTTTGGCTGCAGAGGTTATTTTTGTGGTTGTTTATATCAATAAGTACAGCTTTGTTCATAGAATCTGGACAATTGTGAAACACACTATCAATCACAGTCTGAACCATTTTGAAGGATATTGCTAATACATTGCTGCATATGTTCGAAAAATTTGGTCAACAACAAATAAGTAAATAAAGCAATGAATGTCGTTGAATTGCCAAAATGAAATCTATTCCTACTGTTAGTGTGTTACGCAGTTACCCCGCTGGGCTAAGAGTTCTGCTTAATTTACATTAATAGTGTGATTCAAGTAATCTAAAAAAACATAGACATACATGGGGAGTGCCGATAGAAATAAAAACTATAAAATAACAGCGGTTTTTTTTTCCATTTTACTACTATTTATAACAACATCCAAACAAATTTCAAAAATTGCATTAAAAAATATTATTTTATGATTTCATTACTGGCCAAGCCTAACAGCGGTCAGTGTCATTCCACTTCATGCTAGGGATTGACCATGCGTTACCTACATTTAAACCAAAAGTTGGATTAGAGAAACTAAAAAACTAATTGAGTTCCTGGCTGACTTTCTGTTTTGCTCATAGTAATGTTTAGTTTGTTCACATATAAAAGCATTGAAATAATGTAAAATGTTCGATATAATTAGCATAAAAATACGATTAAAAATCTCGATTATGATTGTAACGAGCCACCTGCGGGTTCCCAACTCACGATAGGAGGGGTTCACATCGGCGTCGAGTCGACGATGAAGTACTTGGGACTTGTCCTCGACAGCCGGTGGAACTTCATCGAGCACTTCCGACGTTTGGCTCCCAGACTGGAGCGGGCTGGGGCTGCCTTAAAGCGGCTCCTGCCCAATCTGGGGGGGTCCAAACGCCTCCTGCCGGAGGCTCTACACGGGGGTCATGCGGTTCATGGCCCTCTACGGGGCACCGGTGTGGGCGCCCTCATTGAGGCTGCGCCCAGCGCGCCGGTTGAGTGCGGCCCAGAGGGTCATGGCCATCCGGCTAATCCGAGGATACCGCACGATCTCGTGCGAGGCAGCGCGCCTCCTTGCCGGAGTGCCGCCATGGGATCTGGAGGCAAAGGTCCTCGCGCACATGTGGGAGTGGCGCGAGGAGGCGAAACGCCGGGGCGAAACTTCGCTGCCGCGACAAATCGCGGCACAGCGGACAGAGTTCCGGTGTTATCTCATGGCGACATGGCGGGTACGATTGTCGCAACCCAGCGCAGGGCACGCCACAATTGCGGCGGTAAGTCCCCTCTTTGAGGAATGGATAGAGAGGCGCCACGGCGTCCTCACCTTCCGCCTGACGCAGGTTCTCACCGGGCATGGGTGCTTCGGTGGGTTCCTGTTCAGGATAAAGCGGGAGGAAACGCCCGGATGTTTCCATTGTGAGGATCGTCTGGAGGACACGGTGAAGCATACGGTGGAGGTGTACCCTGCCTGGGTGGAGCACCGCCGTGTCCTCGTGGAGGCGATCGGCGGCGGCGACCTCTCGCGTCCGGTCCTGGTGCGAGCCATGGTATGGAGCGAGAGGGCATGGAAAGCCATCACCTCCTTCTGCGAAGCAGTAATACTCGCGAAGGAGGAGGCGGGCGCGTGAGGGAGTGGCAGTCTCTGCGCCCTCACGTCCCTAGCCGCCGCAGGAGGAGACGCCCCGGGCGTCGGGAGTCGATAGCGGACTCCCGGCTACCGTAGGCGCGAGCTTGCGGGCGGCGAGCAATGGGTAGTTCGCCGCCCGGTAAGGACCAAGCTCGGGTCGACGGCGCGTAGTGTTCCACGCGCGCATCAAAGCGATGTCAGCAGCGCTGCCCTTCAGCGCTCAGTCTGCTAGGACCGATGCCTGCCGGGGTCGCGTGATTGTTCGAAAGAGATACCGTGACCCTGGCACATGGGCAACTGATGGAACACGGGTGGGTATTAGTCAGTAAAAGTCTGACACGCCCTCCCGCTCCGCCCAGAGCGGGAGAAGTCATTTGATGATTTCCCATCCTGAAAAAAATAAAATAAATAAAAGGCTTGGTCAATCGCTAGCTTCAATGGTAAGACAATGCATACGGCTCATTTCATGCAAATTTTCACGGTGAGATTTTTTCAGAATCATCTTATAGTTAATATCAGCATGTTGGTGCCGGTGAATTATGAAAAGTAGACTCGTAACGGATCTCACACGTGTTACGCTTCTTTGATACGACCGAACGCGTAGCTGTTACGAATTTTGCCGTAGGCCTAAGTTATCTGCGTAGGCTCTGAATAGAAGAAGAGATTACTATGATAAGTGAATAAGGCGTTTATAAATGAAATACAAGAATCAGAAGTAGGTTGGTACTACAATTAAATTAATCAAAATATGCATTTCATTAAATAAAAAAAATGTTGTTTCTCATACAATTGTTATGCAACTATGAATTGAGGCAGCAGCCCCAATACATTATGATTTGGAGGGAAATCCTTATAAGCATGGAAATGCTTGTAGTAGAAGACTCCATATAGTTAGGGAGCTAGCGAGCAAAATTTCGATATGATCAGCACACAAGGCAGACGTTATTAATAGTGATAATTATGCCTTAAGAAACATCAAGGACGTAGTCTGCCAACATGGTGGCGCTGCGTTGTAAATTTACAGCGTTTCAAAAATGTTTAAAAAAAAGGTGTGCTATATTATGCGCACACGTCTGCCTTTGGGTCTGATGATCACAGTCATTCTGGAAACACAAAGAATCGAAAAGGCAGACATCCAGGGCTCTGACTTTTGTAGTATTCAATTTTTTTATTTATTTTTATGATTAATAAAAACTGTGTATGAAGTGCACACTTGGCAGATTTGAATTGTTCGATTAAAAACAATGAGAAGAACCACGGAAAAATAGTCTGCCAACATGTTGCCTCTGCGTTGCCTATTGACAGTGCTCCAAAAATGTAAAATAAAAAAGGTCTGCTATATTATGCGCACACGTCTGCCTCTTGGACTGATGTTTGAATTCCTTATGAAAACCAAGAAAAACGATGAGGCAGACCATTTGATTTTTTTTTTTCAACCCGACGCCATTTTCAGACGAGGAAGGAGACATGGATGAGAACGCCGACATGGATGATCGGCAAGGTTTCTCGGATACCAGCGATGACGGCGCTTGCTAAATATTATCGTTTTTTTTTAATTTTTCATTGCAAAATAAAATGAAGTCTTGGTTCAAAATCTACGTATTTTACTCAAATAAAACGTGATTTAAAAAAGTTATAGACTGTTCCTATCCAGATCCTAATCCTATTCCAGATTACATTCAAGCATGCAATTTAAAAAAAAATACTTTCAAATTGAAGTTCCAAGCGCATTTCGTTTCTCGTTGGCATTGAGAAAAAATATGATTGTATAGATTTCAGCTCCAGAAGTTAAATCGTTACCGTGAATTTAGAGGATAATATTAAACAAAATTATAAGAATAAAACTATAAATAATAACAATGATCCCATGCAATATCCGCTGTCCCTTGATTTTGTGAATTTCAAACAGTTATACAGCTGAAAATCAGTGAGCACAGTGTCTGCCACATGTTTTTTCGAATCCACAGAGTCATAGTGAATCGAATGGGCGCGATGAGAACCGCGTGCAAATGATATAGTAGAGATTTTTTTTTTACATTTTTACAACTCCGTTTCATGGTAATACAGAGTCCTGAATGTCTGCCTCTTCGATTTTCTTCGTTTCCAAGATGATTGTGACCATGAACTCCAGAGACATACATGTGCAAATGCTTTAATACCCCGATTTTTTTAAGCAACTTCAATCCGCTGTAACGCGAAAACGCAGCGACATAGGACCTTAATTGATTGGACCAAATCAATTCGTAATGATTTAAACTGCAATCCACCTCGACGTGAAACGTGTGCAAATCATATACCGAAATGCTCGCCAGCTCCCTAACTAATACTTTCAGTTATCATCCTACTATCCTAATAATATTATAAATGTGACAGTTTAAATGTTTGCTGCTCAGCCGAACGGATATGAATCAAATTTGGCACACGGATAGTTTATAACCTGGATAAACCCATAGCATAGAGTACTTTTAATCCCGGCAGTACGTTCCCGCGGGATAATTTCCAACCTCCACGCGGGCGCAGCCGCTGACAAAAGCTAGTTATTCATTATATTTGAAAAACATATTTTTAGATGAAAACTCTATCATCAAAATTATTTCAGCCAATGAATGGGTTGCGCTTGGCGGCGGGTTGGCGATCGCAGTATGGTGGTAAAATGCATAGAAAATACTGCTGCCCATTCTCTAGTAACTCCCTTAGTCACTTTTTACGACACCCACGGGAATAAATAGGATGGTGCTATCTTTACGTCTGGCAACACACGGAACTGATGGAGATGAAAACACTGATCGATATAATCGGTCGAATCGGTTAAACAGGAAAAACAACTGGAGATTATGATTAACAACAAATTGGTTAATAAAGCTGCCGATGTAGCTGAGGCATTTAATGAGTTTTTTGCCAACATACCTATAACTACGACTTGCTCCTTAAATTCGTCCCCGTCTAAAGCTGAAAACCTTTTGCATAATAGTGTGCCCAGATGTAGTCGCTTATTTAGTTTCGAACATGTAACGCCTCGTGACGTGGTTAATATTTTTAATACACTTAAGTCAAAAAACACTGGAGATTACTGGGGCATCTCCATTAAACTGTTAAGTAATATAATAGACATCGTAGCCCCCTATCTAGCTGTAACTTTTAATAAATGTGTTGATTCGGGATCTTTTCCTGACCTCATGAAGAGTAGTAAAGTCATACCATTATTTAAAACAGGTAATAAAAATAACGTTGGCAATTTTAGGCCCATTTCTATCTTACCTGCATTTAGTAAAATATTTGAAAAGTTAATACTCAAGCAGTTGCTAAGACATTTTAATTTAAATAGCCTCCTTCATAATGAGCAATATGGCTTTACAAAAGGTCGTTCGACAACAGATGCGGGTGTTGCTCTGCTGAAACACATATTCAACGCATGGGAGAACTCGCAAAATGCTATCGGAGTTTTCTGTGATCTCTCCAAAGCTTTTGATTGCGTTCACCATGACACACTTTTGCGTAAACTACGTCATTACGGTGTTCAAAACGAAGCTCTCAATGTCATAAGTTCTTATTTACAAAATAGGCACCAATGTGTAGATGTCAATGGTGTAAAATCTTCCGGGCTACTAGTTCAGTTAGGTGTACCTCAAGGCTCAATACTGGGTCCATTCTTATTCTTAGTGTACATTAATGACTTACCATTCTATTTAAAGAATATCTGTGACATTGTACTATTTGCTGATGACACCTCACTTATCTTTAAAGTAGACAGGAATAGAAAAGATTTTGACGACGTGAACAGTGCGCTCTCAATGGCTACGGATTGGTTTACCACAAATAACCTAGTTCTTAATGCTAAGAAAACGAAATGTATAAAGTTCGCCTTACCGAATGTTAGGAATCTGGGACCCAATGTCGTTTTAAATAATCAGGTGCTTGATACTGTACTCTCGGCAGTTTTTCTGGGCATAACAGTAGACGCCAAACTTCAGTGGGGATCACATATATCAAGCCTAGCGGGAAGGCTCAGTTCGGCCGCCTACGCCGTAAGGAAAGTTAGACAGTACACGGACGTTGATACAGCTCGATTAGTCTATTTTAGTTATTTTCATAGCATAATGTCCTACGGCATTCTGCTGTGGGGCAAAGCCGCGGACATTCAAAATATTTTTGTTCTTCAAAAACGAGCTGTTCGAGCGATTTACCAACTAGGTGCTAGAGTTTCTCTGAGAGATTTATTTAAAGATATTGGTATTCTTACGGTGGCATCACAATTCATCTTCGCCAACATCTTATATATTAGGCAAAACATACACTTGTACACTAAAAACAGTGATATTCATAACATTAATACTAGAAATAAGGACAAACTACGTGCTCCTTTTCACCGGCTTCATAAGGTTCATAATTCTTTTGTTGGTCTTGGTATTACCTTTTATAACAAGCTTCCCTCTGCTTTGCTAGATTTGCAGTTTAATGAGTTTAAAGCTAAAGTAAAATCCAACCTTTGTTCAAAGGCATACTATTCTATCAACGACTACTTAAACGATAAGAATAGTTGGTCGCTGTGATTAACTCAAGACAATGTTTATGTTCTTTCAATCCAGAATTAGCTTTCCTACTGACAGTTTATATGGGTAGTTCATATAATTGTTTTTTTTTATTTTATTTTTATTTAACTGATTTTGTTAATTATTTTTTATTTTCTTTTAATTTCACTTATTGTGGACATAATCTACTCATTACAGTGATTTTAAATGAGTTGTATTGCAACATGTAGTTAGCTAGCGACCTCGTCAGCTGTTCATAATATTCTAGCCTGACCAACCGGCAGCAAGTTCGTCATGCTCCCTTAGATGTCACTGCTTGCGGTAGCGTCGGGGGTCGGGTTACCACCTTCCCTCAAATATGGCGAGGGGGGTAATGGCTGACCTTTGCGTTATGCTCGTGAACGGGTGCTGCTTGTGGTGACTGGTCGACTTGCTGACCATGGTTTTTGTTATTGTTATTTGTATTAACTGTTATTTTATTTTTACTCCGGAGGTCCTAGTTTAACTATTGTAACTTCAACTTAGCAATATGCATCAATGTATGTATATGTATCATTTTGCGTCGTTGAATATGTAAGCGGGCACGCCCTTTATGCCTGGAGGCTTTATTTAAGTTTTACGTTCTGTTTACGATTTTGTTTTATTATTTATTTCAGCTTGAGTTTACTTTTCAATGTTTTGTTCGTATATTGGCGTGTGCTAGCTGACATATGGCGAATAATGTATGTTTTGTTTTGTTTTATAATATTAATTACTTACACGATATTGTATAGAATCAAGTTCTTCTAACTTAACAGACAGCTGTGCTGCTGGGGAGTTTGTTCCGCCACTTCTTCTTCCCAGCTAAAGCACTAGGAAGTGTCGAAGGGCGGGCGTTTTGGGGGGACTGTCTTTTGTAACTTTGACGTTCAAAAAGTGCTGACTCTCAGCCTAGTTTGAATAAATGACTTTTGATTTTGATTTTTGATTCTGATTTAAATAATATCCATAAAAGCAAAGAAGCGCTCTAGTAGTGTAGTGTGAGGTATGTGCGGGGAAGTGTGTGAGGTACAGCTAATTTCGTCCTGGCAGTCAATAGTCGTGTATGGCAAAATGCCTTGGTTTTACCGTTTTTCTGGAGTATTTGCATGTTTTCTGTTGCTTGAGCCTATTAACCCTTTCAGTATAGAAAGATCGACATTTCAATTTGCAGAAGAATAAGTATTTACCTACAAGAAATCCTAAATTTATTTAGGTACTACGTATTTTTTTAGCTTTCATTCTTTTCAATTGTTATTGCGGGATTCCAATTCGGGATTGAATTTAATCGAAAAGGGATCTCCGATTTCCATGTAGTATTTATTCTGCCATTCA
The DNA here is from genome assembly GCA_932294355.1 of Aporophyla lueneburgensis. Lineage (NCBI taxonomy): Eukaryota > Metazoa > Arthropoda > Insecta > Lepidoptera > Noctuidae > Aporophyla > Aporophyla lueneburgensis. The sequence goes on from OW028737.1 coordinate 6,264,298, forward strand.
CGATTTGCTCCGATCTGTTCCAATGCCTGAACATTTATGTAATCATTTGTTGTACAAAAGATACCTCAGACTCACGGTTGATTGAAAATGTTAAGGATTTTTAAATTAGAGCAAAAAGAGGGTGTGTTCTTATGACTAAGTGAATACTACGACTGGAATTGAGTATACGCGATTCAGCGCCGAGTATACGCGATTCAGCGCCGAGTATACGCGATTCAGCGTCATCGACCGACTCGAGCCGACTATACTCGATTCAGCTTCGAGTATACGTGATTCAGCGCAAGCTTATGCGATTCAGCGCCAAGCACACGCGTTCATCGCCAAGCATACCCGATTCAGCGCCAAGCATACGCGATTCTGCCGGGGTCGCGTGATTGTCCGAAAGAAATACCGTGACCCTGGCACATGGGCAACTGATGGAACACGGGTGGGTTTTAGTCGGTAAAAGTCTGACACGCCCTCCCGCTCCGCCCAGAGCGGGAGAAGTCATTTGATGATTTCCCACCCTGAAAAAAAAAAAAAAAAATCATACGCGATTCATCGCCAAGCATACGCGATTCAGCGCCAAGCATACGCGATTCAGCGCCAAGCATACGGGTTCAGCTCCAAGCATACGCGATTCAGCGCCAAGGATACGTGATTCAGCGCCAAGCATACGCGATTCAGCGCCAAGTATACGCGATTCAGTGTCACCGACCCGAGACGCGCGAGGCGTGACAGTGTAGTTTCGTTCACTGTTCAGAAAAAGCAAGTGCACTTAAAGTAGTTCTCACTCCAAAAATAAAATGATCTCTAATTATCCACAAAGCATAATTAGGTACCGGACTTTTTTCTTGACTTGCCTCCTACATTCATTGGGTTTACGCCAATCAAATTGTAAAAATGAGAAGGTTACGTCAGACTACTCCGTAATTTGTTAGAAAAAACTGTTGTCAAACGAGTAAAATTAGATTTTCGCACAAGAAATTGTAAACGAAGCAAGTGGAAACTAACTATTAATTCATAAGGATGGTAATGTTTTTAGATCTCAAGTCACGACTATACTATACGAAGTTAGGGTTCTAATATATGTAGAGGCGGAGTGCGGCCTGCGGTAGGTAGTAATTCAAATAAATGTGAGTAAAATTGAGTTAGTTTATCATTGTTTATTTGTTAAAAGGTGACATGATTGTGTTTTATGAGAGAAGTCGCTACTGTAATATTTAAAAGAAATTGTGTGAAACAGTAACACTCGCTACGAATTGTGAGAATAATTGTGCAGAGGAAAATCATTACGACTTCAGTTTTTGTTAACATGATTTCACTACCTATCTAATGTTCATACCGTGTGCTATGTGTAATATGAAACGACAATATGGTACCGATTCCCTTGTTCACAAACTAAACTAAATTTAAGTTCAGTGCATCTTTTTCTTTGTATTTCATTAAGAAGAGGACAAAAGAAAATTTTTAGTTTAGTCTTGTCAAATTAATCAACGCCTATCACTACTCCATATAAGTTTAGACGTGATTAAAAACTTGCCTACTAAAATTACGTCAATTTACGTCAAGCGCTGATTAATTTGACAGGACTAATCTAAAATTTATCTTCTGTCCTTTCCTTAATGAAATAGAAAGAAAAAGATGCACTGAACTTAAATTTAGTTTAGTTTGTGAATAAGGGAATCGGCACCAATGTCATCATCAACTCCCTAGCCTTTTCTAATTCCAATTATGTTTGGATCGGCTTCCAGTCTAACCGGATGCAGCTGAATACCGATATTTTACATGGAGTTACTACCTATCTGACATCCACAAAAACCAGTTACTGAGTAATACGATACCCCTGGTAATACTGGTTGCAGGGGCGTAGCTACCGCCGTATCTGCCGTATCAATTATACGGGGCCCCCGGCGTGTGTAAGCAAAAATAGGCTTATGAATATGACATCCCAATTTTTTTTTAAATTTCTGCAATGACAAAAGTCACAAATAAAACAATTTCTTTTTTCCCGCGTAAAGCGTGCGTTCCAAAGCTGGCTACATCCTACATCGGTTATCGCAAGCTGCGGGATTTCCCCGTTTATAGTTTTTTTCACATAGGATACGTGACTTAAATAGTGAGGTCTCTTTACGTAATGAATTCGATTAGATATTAGCAAAAATCTAAAAGTTTTGCAATTGAACATTAATCGATTTTTAAATAGATGTGGTTAATTATAAATAATTTATTTTGATTATGGATGTAAAAAGAAAAACACAACAATTCATAAAAATCATTTTAATCTAATTCGGTGTCAGATTGCATTGGCAAGGACGATCACTCATCCGAATCGCCTAAGTCAATAATAAACTCATCTCCGCTCTAGTAAAGTCGTCCTGCACAGATAACAAAACTTGACAATTTAACAACATTCAGTTTAAATAACTTGCACAATAAGAAACACGCGGGAAAGCATTCGAAGCAGACGCACTCGTAAAATAGGCGATCTGATTTATCGATTATGGTGCGTCAATCTCTATTACTGGGCGGCTCATTTCACGCATCAAACGCTAAAGAGATTTTTTGTTTTCTCGTTTTTTAAAATATACACACTAGGTAAAATAACTTATTAAAATTGGATAACACTAGAATTATGTATTATCTTCAGTTTGCCGAAAAAGGCAAGGCGAGTTATTTAATTTGAATTGTTTGTAAAAGGTTTGGAAAAAGTGACAGATAGATAATCTATATATTAATACGTGAAGCGAAAACTTTGGATCCCTTTTTACGAAAATTGGGCGGACGGAGGAGTATGAAATTTCGCACACTTATAGTTTATACAGAGAAGAAGTGACGAATGCTAATATTTTTTTAAAACTATTCGTTAAAATACATTATTTTCAATAAATAACACGTTACACACACTACTGTTCATTACCGTGTATCTAATACACACTTGCATAGATATTATTTTGTTTATGGTCCAAATCTGTCTTTATTATTGCAGTGCAGTGTTACCAACACCCAGAAATATTTACCCCTAAAGCTTAAGTTAAAAACGCCTAAAATTGCCACAATAACTAAAAAAATCCGCTAAAAAATTATAATGAAAATAACCAACGAATGTTCAGTAATCATAGACCGGCACACAGTAGTAATATTTGTCTATATTTATTACGCGACATTTATTAATCATTCACTCTGCATTCTTAGTATCGAAGAACCGTACTAGAAGTCTCTAATACTTTTATTGTAATCAAAAACACAATGAGAAATGTAAAATGGCAAAATATCCCTAAGAATACCCCTAAAAATGGAACGCCCCTAAAAAATCTCAATCCTCTTATTTACCCCCTAAATTTGGGAAAACCCCTAAGTTGGTAAGCCTGATTTTGTGTCTAAGTCTTACTGAATGTCAAGTATAACCATAGGTAATAAATTAATTTTATAGATACATATAACCTATTTCATTTTAAAAATCTATGATTATATTGAAAATATTTTTGTCTTTAATATTATTTGTATTAGCGACGATTGGACTTTAGTTTAGATTTATAAGAACTATTTTTTGTGGTTTTATAGGGAGTGTCAAATATGGCATTAGTAAGTTTCCCATACAAAACTTAGTGTCGTGTGCAAACTGTAGAGGTTGTATGCCTCACGATTGTACAGGCTGGTTATAATTATGACATTTTGAACTGTCATAATTAATTAAAAATAATAGGGAAAATTCTATAAAGACAGAGTTTTCTGTGATAATTAATTCCATGTCCAGCAGTTAAGAAGTATTAAGAAAATAAAGAAGAGAGTCCTGAAGAAGTATTCTTTGCTCATTACACCTACGTCCTGGTCCTGGCCATCACCATCCCGCCAGCGAACCCTCTCCACAGTAGTACAGCGTCAACAATTTGTTACTGAATGTCAAATATAACCATATTATTTTATTTATTTATTTATTATTATCTATATTTTTTCATTTAATATTGTATTTCTATTCAAATGAAGTACGGTCGAATTTCGACCAATGGGCGATCACTAGTTATGATGAATAAATATTTCTTTTAATTTTATGCAATTTTTTTTTCTTTTGTGAGAAAAATAAGGGCCCCCAAAAAAATTTTTATACGGTGCGCCGCCAAGGCACGCTACGCCACTGACTGGTTATCAGACTTTCGGGCATCTGAAGGACCCGTAACGACTGTCAAAGATCCGCTAAAGACAGCCGGGAACAATGGATTGAAGGGTTTTCCGAGGCACGGTGGGGTCTTGATATGTAAATATGGTCACCCATCCTAGCTTTACCTGATCGTCTGACGCGTGCGGCTTTAATTACTTAGCCACAAGCCTACTTACATATGGAAGTAGGGACGTCTTTCCGGGCCTCTTGTAACAGGTATTCCCACCGGTATGTAATTAATTAATTCAAGCAAACGTTGTCAGGAATACTCAACCCTTTAACTTCTTTGACCTTCTACTAAAAATGGTAAGGTATTTTTTTTTTTAGTGGATGGGAAATTATCAAATGACGCCTCCCGCTCTGGGCGGAGCGGGGGTCAGACTTTTGCTGACTAAAACTCACCCGTGTTCCTTCAGTTGCCTATATGCCTGGGCCACGGTAAATGTTTCGAACAAATCTCGCGAAGGTATGGAAAGTCTTCGGCTGCAAAAAGCTACCGGGAGAGTAGTAAGTCGATGATCATACTTACATACGTACTCACGGACGTCAAAATATCGCGGCCACACTGGATTTTCAACTTTAGGTGTTCAACCGAGAATTGAAGACCCAACAATATTATCTTTGATATATATTTCATTTAGAAATATAAGTATTTGTACCTATTTATTGGACTGATTGTTTGCTGCACCGTTCGATGTTATCACGTTAGCGCCGACTGTCGCTGAAAACCATCGCTGGGGCTCTGTGTGTCATAGGGTCAAAGCATTATAGGTACTGAGCGATGGCTGTATTGCGTGGATGTGACGCATGTTTTCTGCTATTTTTTTGTGTTTGGTCATTCTTTGCGTCATGTAAACCGCAAATAAACGTATATTTTGTATATTACAAAAAGGGCCCACGTGATGACTTCAATAACTATCGTCCGATCACTATATTGTCTTGTATAGATAAGATCATAGAACGTTATATTGGTAATGAGATAAATCACTTTTTGCAAATACACGGTTTAATCAATAATAAACAATTTGGTTTTCAGAAAAATAAGAGTACGACACAGTTATTACGACAATTTACCGACGAAGTCAATAGACACCTAAATGAAAAAAAACATGTATTGACTCTCTTTATAGATTTTAGCAAAGCGTTCGATGTGCTCCGTTGTGATATACTTTATGACAAGTTATCACGAAATGGAATACAAGGACCCCTATTAGAATTACTAAAAAATTATCACACAAACAGATACACCACTGTTAAAATAGGAAATGAGTTTAGTACAAAGGTTTCATCCACGCAAGGAACAGCCCAGGGATCAATTATAGGACCAACAGAGTACTTGCTTTATGTAAACGATATGACCAACGCTATAAATTCGGGGTCCGTATACCAATTTGCAGACGACACGTGTATTTTGGTCGCTAATAAAAACATCTCTGATGCTCAAAAATCCCTACAAATTAATTTCGATCAAATGTGTAAATGGGCTCATGACGTAGGATTAGTAATCAACGCATCTAAAACAAAAATTGTTCACATACGTTCATCACACAATAAATGTTCCACGACACCGACAGTCATAGCACATGAACATTCTTGCCTGCATAGCTCGCCAAAGACTTGCAAATGCCCATCACTAGAAGTTGTCGATAAACACATGTATGTCGGTCTGATTGTTGATAGCCGATTCTATTGGGGTCCACACAAAGAATACGTCTGCAACAAGCTGAGGTCTATTCTAGGTAAACTTAGCATCTTGAAGTATAAATTACCTTACAAAACGCTAAGAATGTTATACATGGCCTTGGCAGACTCTGTTATCAACTACGGTCTCAGCAGCTATGGGAGAACTTACCATACATACTTGTCAGATATTTATAAGTTACAATTGCGAATATTAAAAGTCATTACACCTAAACATATTAAAAAAAAACTAAAAAACTGCGACGGCGATCTATTTAAATACTGTAATGTTATGAATGTGTTCAATAAAGTTGAATTTTTCACCCTTGCTGAAGTCAATAGACCCGAGCTGCTAAATGAAAAAACAAGACCGGCTTTTTTGAGATCTCTTACAATTAATAATAAATACATTTTACCAAAAGCCAACAATGTGTACGGTACGAGGGTTGCAGAATATTTAATACCTTACTTTCTTAATAAACTTCCAGAAGACCTACAAAAATTATACAAAACTAGTTCGAAAAGTTATAAGCCTAAATCAAAACGTTACTTTATACAAAAGTTTTCTGTAGAATGAATTGTAATGATATTATTTTAAACATGTTTCTCTATTTTTTTCTCTTTTTGAATTGTTTTTAAAATTGCTTGAAACGATTGTCAAAAAAAAAAAATGTAAACGGCTCGCCAGCACACAGATAAACCCTGAGAGGTTTTCGTTGTATGGCAAAATCCATGTAATGTAGAATAAGTATTTTGGAAAAAAAAATTAAAAAAAAAAAAAAAAAAACTTTATTTCTTTCTTTTAACATAGTGCATCTCGATTTCTAAGCCTTGGAGCTAAGCAGTGATAAATTCTGATAAAAGAGGCAAAATTTGTTTGTTTCTAGGTATGTTTGCATGTAGAGGGTCATTTTTAGAACAACCAGTCGGATTTGGAAAAGCCTTTGCATTCATTAGCCCAATTCTTCAGGAAGGTTATAGGCAATTAAACACCACGCTACAATCTTAAGGAACCGACTATAAAGAATAAAAGTAGGAAAGAATGCTAAGTGAAAACGAAGTATGTGGGTAAGGTCGTGTAATTTTGTACATAGTAACTCTTGAGACATGTACCAATTTGTAACACACGGTAACGCAGTAACGCTTGCGACCCATCTAAAGCTAGGTGTACAATATGATAAACTAATTCAGCAATCAACCTATGTTATTTGTTGAATTCGTTTTGTTTTACTAATTTTTTGACATGCGTGAACTAGATACTAAAGTAAATAATAATTTTGAAAATTATTTAAAAATAAGAAAAAACATGTTTAAAACAATTTAATTTTAAGAAGAACGTTAAGGTTTCTATATCTTTTTGTATTTTTCAGCAGCCGATACCGGAGCGATCTGTAAAAATTAAATAGCATGCCCATTTACCGCGAAAAATAATTAATAAATCTCCCGTGAATATAAACTCCGCCTAAAATATGTCCCGAATGTTACGTAACTGTCTTAGTAACGTTCGGTATCACTCGGGACAAAAAAATGATGCGATACTAACTTAAAAATCTAATATCTTTTAAATAAATGCTGTTTATTACTAGAACCCAAGCTTTTTAGAAAAAGTATTAATGTAGCTATGAGCGGGACGGATAAAAATAAAACATATATGAATATATGAACCTCAAAATCGAGGTTTTAACGCCACAAAATAAAGTGGACAACTCGTTCAATACACATAAAAAGCCGAATGACGTGAACGATTGTAAGAAAAAAAATTTTTTTTTTTACAATTTCAGATAATAAGCATCAGTGTTGCCGCGCTAAAAACGCTTTCCCGGCTTTGGTAAGTACACGTATTTATTGAGCCAGTAGTTGGTAACTCTCTTAGTGTAACGCTTGGGACATGAAATTCCGGGACACATGTTTATATGCGAATAAAATATTATAGAAACATAGTTAATTTAACAAAATACGAGCACTGTCGAGGATACCTAATTAGTAATAAAATCATTCATCATTAAAAGCAATTTCTTAGCGCTAGAAGACATTTTTTTTCAAAATATTTTACAAATAATACCCGAGAGATGTATTTCGGACATGCTATTTTTGTAAGGGAAGAAAAAATGTCAGTTTTTCAAAATACAAAAAAAAGGTAAATCGTAAGTTACGATCAATTTAAAGATCATCACTATTAAATCATGATTAATATAATCAGTGGCCACAATATTATCAATATCACCCCAGTATTTAATTAGTTATTAACAAATACTTTCTTCGGAGAAAAATAAAAACGAATTGTACAGTTTTACACGGCCTTACCCATGTATAGTGCGGGCGATGGGATGCGATGCAGCGGGTCGGTGGCCAAAATATCGCGTGGACAAAGTCGTGGGCAGAAGCTAGACTTAAATATTATCATTATAATTGCGTAGGTCGATAGTTCCCTTCAAATCAGTTCTATTTACTGAAGCGATAAATCCGATGTGACGTCGTTCTACTAAATATTAATTAAATTATTCAAATATCATGTTCAAAACGCGCCAGTGTTTATTGTTATTTAGATCATGAATAATATTATTATTTATTGTAACTAGGCTTAAATTATGCTACGCATCTAATATAACCTCTAATAGTTAATTTACATTTTGATCTTCTAAAAATGTTGCTGAATGAGTGCGCCTCTTTTGGTGAACTTTAAATAATTCCTACTCAATAGCCAAGTCATCATCGTTATGATTACAGCTGTAAGATGTCCACTGCTGGACATAGCCCCCCCCCCCCCAATTTGGAAGGCTTTGCCATAATCGCCACGCTTGGCAAGCGGGTGGGGCGATTGCATTATGGTGGTAAAATGCATAGAGAACGCTGCTGCCCAGTCTCTAGTAAGTCCCATAGTCGCCTTTTACGACACCCGCGGGAAGAAACGGGGTAATGTTATTCTTTACGTCTGGTACCAGTTGGAATAAGTACAATAGCCAAGTAACTGTGACCAACTTGGATGTAGCGCTCGCCGGAATCGCTCAACTCGCGCGCTGTTGGTCAACATGGAAGCCGTCAAATTTATTTTAAAGAGGGATGCATCATCAGCTACACGAAACGAGCTAAATCGATGGTCCCTATTAACAATGTCGGTTATGCATTTTACCAATATTCACTTTTTTACATAAATAGAGTCACAATAAAAAGATCTATCGTACGTATTTTTTTTTTTTTGTAAATCATGATATTTAGCCAGTTTTAAAGATAATATTGACGGTTGTATTAACCTTGTCCGCGCAACAGTTTTAGTAGTAAAACAAACTTTGAACTGCTCTACTGAACAGTAGTCTTTTTGCAGAACCAACATTGTTAATAGGGACCATCGAAATCATGTTTGCACTTCACCTTGTTTATCAATTGCAATTCATACAATGTCGACTTATGCAGAAAACTTAACAGTTAAGAGAATGTAGGATGCGAGAGCTAGTGAAACGAGCTCGATAATCTTCTCATCTCGCCTAGAATGGGATAGGTTTTATTTCATCCATGCATACAGAAAAAGAATTGTGTCGGTAGAGTAGGATGTAAGACTACTGCCACCCTGCGTCCCTGCCTAAGGTCCATTAGGGTGCGAAACTTTGCTGGCTTCAGAATACAGAGTGAAAGAGCGAGCGAAGCGAGCTCAAACAGAAGGCAAAAATCGCCGAAAAAACACGTTTCTGGTATGGAGAAACTCCTTATTTCTTTTATCCTAATTTTGTCTGTAATTGAATTTCTGAAAGGCAGTGCTTAGAATTTGGTCCCGAATACCGGGTTGTACATGCTTTGTATTGAAAGAATTAGATGAGAATTATCTGAATATCTTGTAGTGTCCGATTAAATTGAATCTCTCTAATTCCGTCAGTTCAATAGGTATCCTTTTCCTAGAATGAACTATGGCATTTAATTTGGTGCATACCTTGTTAAGCTTCATCCATTTATTAGGTACAGACTAGCCTTTGCCTCTGCCAGCGTTACGGATTCGTTCGAAAGAATTAACGTGGCCCTGGCACAGGCAACTGAAGGAACACGGGTGAGTCAGTAAAAGTCTGACTCGCCCTCCCGCTCCGCCCAAAGCGGGCGACGTCGTTTGATGATTTTCTGCCCTGAAAAAGAAAAAAATACTAGCCTATGTCAGCTGCTTCGCTCGCGTGGAGGTCGGAAATTATCTAACGAACGTACTACCTTAAAAAGAGTATCCTTTGTGTTAATCCAGGTTATAAACTATCTGTGTGCCAAATTTCATACAACTCCGTTCGACCGTTGAGTAATTGACATACAAACTTACACATAGGTATTAGGGGAAGTACGGCCAAAATGACATAGACGGACAAAATGACACACCGGGCTTTTTTCGAAATTGGCGGGCTATAATCCTGCAGTTGGCATATCATTATGTGACGCCGGCCATGGTGGAATACCTGTTAAGTTTATACCGCCATTCACTTAGTCACGCCGAAGTTACTTGCAGGAAAGCGTTTTGTGCGCATAAAAGTTTTTTATTTTTATTGATTTAGTCCTGTTTTTGATCAGTTTCTCGTGGTTTCTATTACATCTATTGTAGTAAATTCAAAAAGTGTAGCATTATGCTGCATTACTTAAAAGTATTTATTTATAAATCTCGTGTTTATAGTAATTATGACTTAATTAGTGTTTAGATAACCTGTGGGGCAAAACGACATACTTACATTCGGGGCAAAACGACATACCTTTATTCAATGATGAGGTTTTCAATGTTGAATCGAACTACGATAACGATCCTTAAAAGAAGTCAGAAAAGAGGTGAACCCAAGTACAGAAGACTCATTACGCTGAGGACTCGAATGTAGAATATTTCCAGCTGTGTCGAACGGTGATGATGATGACTGCGCATGCGTTTATTGTAACGACCTCTTTTCCCGTTCCAAGCCCAACGAGTGGTGGCTACGGTGCAACAATTGTTCTCTTTGGGCTCATATTTAATATTTTGTGAAATATGTACTTCATAATTTTCGTTTTCATTATGTATGTCATTTTGTCCGTACTATATGGACAAAATGAATTTTCTTAGAGGCTTCGATTAATTTAAATTATATTTTTTATATTCAATTATGAGTTTACGTAGGTTAAAACTTATGAACCAAAGATGATTATTCAACCTAAACAGTGATTGTAACTATGTTAATTAAAAATATATGATTAAAAAACAAAACCGTATGTCATTTTGGACGTACTTCCCCTATATAATATTAGTAGGAAGTCGGATAGTTGAATTGATTTCATACTAATATCTAGGATTAGAGGACTTTCGTTGATTAAGACAAAGAAAAAAAATGGCACACTCCAACAAACTTAGGTACTTGAAGAGGCTAAAAGGTCGACAGGACAACATAATATCCTATCCCTTACCGTCATATTGTGTAACTTTACCCTCATATCGTACAGGTACCTTCTTTTCCACCGTAATAAGATCTCACCAAAACTTTCCTTATGTCATAAAAACTTGTAATCCTCGACATCCACGTGGATTTTTGGTATCGACCAACTTTGAACCCTATGTCTTAATCATAAGAACGAAGCCGCGAATGTCGCACGGATACGCGGTGACGCGATCGTTTACTTGAATTTTGACGTAAACACGTGACTTGCGTCATCTTGCGAGGAGCGCAACGATAGTTTAAATTCTCGCGTGACAAATCAAATCAAAAGTAATTCGCTTAAATTAAGCTGAGGATCAGCACTTTTCTAACGTCAAAATTACATAAGACAGTCCCCCAAAACGTGCGTCCTTCGCAACTCATCTCCTTTTGGTTAGGACGCGGCCAGACGCATCCAATATTTTACTTTTAGATATCACGTCTTGTTACGTCACTTTCCGCAAGAGGGCGCTAGTTTCTACGTACCTTTTAAGCATACAGCTAGGGAATATCGTTCCGTGTACTTGACGTGCAGAAAATAAGATATGGCTGGTTGTTTTGAGATGTTATTTCTCTTTGAATAAAGTATAAAACGTTTGTTTTTGATGTGGAAATGGAAACGTCTAGGACAGTTTTCCTTCCCTTAGTTGTAGGTACCTAGGTAGAGGTCTATTTAACATTACCTAGTATTTACCTGTTCTTAAAGGTTTATGTAAACTAGAAAACCAAAAGTACTGGTTGAATATTATTATGAATGCTTACAAAACATTAGGAAGGTTGGTATTAAAACGTGTTTTGATGTTCGTACTGTGAAGGAAATGACTGGTTTTTAAATTTTATGAAGTTTGTGTTTAAGGTTGAAAAGTATTTTTCAAAGTAATAAGACGGAAAACCATAGTGGTTCTCTTAGCGTATAGAATAAAAGCAAGCTTTAGGGGACTATTGTATGAAAAAGTTATTCAATGAGATTGTGTGAACTTAGAAGGTTGTAATGATGATTTAAATTAGTATAATTTGTTAAACCGTATTCGTTACTGCCACAAATCATATTTTAATCAAAATATAACTATTTTCAACAGATACTAACTTGTAAATTACAAAAAAAAAAAAATACAAGAAAAAAAACTTTAGTTTTGGGGGCTACCTTAGCGCGGACCCCAGCTATTATATATTGGGGTCATCTTCCAGTCTAACCAGATGCAGCTGAATGTCAATATTTTACATGGAGTCACTGCCTATCAGACCTTTACAACTCAGTTACTGGGTAATACGATACCCCTTGGCAAGATCTGCTGTCAGAAATTAGGTTTTCTGACGCAAAAAAAATTGACGAATTACGATGGGGTCATTTCCGAGGCATGGATGGGCCTCGGTATGTAAGGGACCAATCCACGGACCGACCTTAGTAAGCTTTGCTTAACTTTGAAATCGACCCGTACGGCTGTTTTTATTTAGTCTCGACCCTATGCGATTAAACTATATGAAGACGAATAAATGTTTGTGTAAGGGTACTGGGACATTCACCCGTGACTCGTGAGGCGTGGTGTGGCGTGGAGACTCACCCGCCATGTCACATGTGGTCACAGACTGAAACGCGTGGGCTCTGCTTATAATTATTAATGAAAACTGTAAGTTCAATGTACCTGCTACCTAATGAATATGAATTCTTTATTATGCCTCATTTTCTAATGTACCTAAGTTTTATGAAGTAAGCACTAAAGGTTGGCTGTAATTTTTAAGTTCTGTAGTTTTTTCAACTGCCATATAAAACGAATTTTTCAATGCCGACCAAACTCAAGCTTTTTTTTTTTTTTTTTTTTTTCAGGATGGGAAATCATCAAATGACTTCTCCCGCTCTGGGCGGAGCGGGAGGGCGTGTCAGACTTTTACTGACTAAAACCCACCCGTGTTCCATCAGTTGCCCATGTGCCAGGGTCACGGTATCTCTTTCGAACAATCACGCGACCCCGGCAGGCATCGGTCCTAGTAGACCCCTACACTGCTGCTGACATCTCTTTGAGGCGCGCGTGGAACACTGCGCGCCGTCGACCCGAGCTTGGTCCTTACCGGGCGGCGAGCTACCCATTGCTCGCCACCCGCAAGCTCGCGCCTACGGTGGCCGGGAGTCCGCTATTGACTCCCGACGCCCGGGGCGTCTCCTCCTGCGGCGGCTAGGGACGTGAGGGCGCAGAGACTGCCACTCCCTCACGCGCCCCGCCTCCTCCTTCGCAAGCATTACTGCTTCGCAGAAGGAGGCTTCCTATTCCCTCTCGCTCCGTACCATGGCTCGCACCGGGGCCGGACGCGAGAGGTCGCCGCGAACTCAAGCTTGCTATTTACTACTTGTTTTAGCTACTGTTGTTGTAACTCTCCTCGACTCCTTTGTTCCATCTTCTGTATATACATATGTACGTACTCGTATATCTACATACATACAACATAAATTTCTGCTGGTAAGTTGCGCCACGTTCGTCTTCTTCCCAACGACATTACTAGGAAGTGGTGAGGAGTGAGCGTTTTGGAGGACTGTCTTATGAAATTTTAACGTTTAAAAAGTGCTGACTGACTCTCAACCTAGTTTGAACAACGGCAGGACTGATTTTGACGAGACTTTTGTCTCGGTAGCGCGTTCCTGTGCGATAATTTCCGACATCCACGCGGATGAAGCCTTGTACAGAAGCTATTTACGTTATGTTACTATTTCCTTTTATTTAAAACACTTTAAAACAAACTACAAGTTTATATTGGCGCTAAACCAACTTATACACAGCCTCGTCATTCGTCACAATAACCTGACACTAACATGGGGGGAGGCACTGACGTCACGAAGAGTTACAGCTGGTTCTATAAACAGCCTCCATTTACCCTGGGGAGCTCCCCTGTATGCCCTGAAAGGTAAATATTGATAAAAGCTCGTACTTAGTGACGCACGACTTGGTAGGGGTAATTTTGTTATACTTTAGTGCTGTTGCACGTGGCCCGTGGGACTTCAGTGTATTGTGGTTTTGTGTGAGTATTTGATTATAGAGTATAGGCCCATATCGGCCTGACTGACACCAGTGGTAACCCAGTGGTATCGGTCCCGACTGAGAGCAGTCGTGGCCCGGTGGTATCAGGCATAGTGTTTTTCAACCGACGAAAAAAAAACGGAGGAGGTTCTCAATTCGACGTGTTTTTTTTTTTTTTTTTATGTATGACCACGCATAACTTTTTACATAGTGGTCCGATTGTGACAATTCTTCGTCTATTGGAAAGGGTATATTCCCAAGGTGGTTCCATATAAATTTGGAAAACAAAATCGAACCCTAAGGGTCGGAAAACATTGATTGATTGTTCACTCACTGATTGTAAAAAGTAAAAAGTAAAAATCGTTTATTTCAACATTAAAATTACATTTTTGAGGTAGCGTTGGTCCCAAACTAGGCACAGCCTGTATCTTGGGCACCATTATACATAAAAACATTTGTTGAAAAAATTTGCGACAAATAAAAGTAGTGGTTAGAAGTAGTTAGCCTCTTCGAGACTACAAAAACTAAAATTACAAAAATAACAAAATAAAAACTACTTCAGGCATGAAAAGAAAATACATCAAATTCCTATATCTATAAAATAAAATAAAATATAATGTAAAAAGGATCAAACTTGCTATAAAATCTAATGCTATCTATCTAATCTATTGCTGCTGTTGTGTGTGTGTGTTCTGTGGGTGTGTTTGTGTGAGTGTGTTTGTGTGTGTGTGTGTGTGCCTCTGCGGTGTGTCAGTTGATTTTACTTAATAATATTAAGAATTGTTTCAGTATAGGTGTATGATTGTTCTAAGAGCCATGATTTCATAGTGTGTTTCATCTGGGTGTAAGAGGAGTTGTGGATCTTAAGAACAGAGTTGACCTTATTGTAGATGTGGGCAAGTAGGAATGCTGGAAGTCGTTGGGCGTACGCAGGCTTGACTGCTGGGTTCGGGATTCTAAATTTTCTCTTACTTTGAAGGGCAATTAAATCTGTTCTTTTCGAAAGTTTTGAGTGTGTTCTAGTTACAACAGTAAAAATATACAGTTTGCGTAACCCAAGAAGTGCTGCTTCTCTATACAGTTTATCAGTAGAGTAACGGAAGGGCTTGAACAGCATGACTTTTAAAACAGCACGTTGCGCCCTCTCCAGCTCCAACATATGAGTTTTGGCGACGCCGCCCCAAACTGTTAAACAAAATAGGAGTAGAGACTGACAGAGGGCAAGGTAAACTAATTTACGGGTATCTGCTGAAGCACATTCACGAAGTAGCTTCATAACGTAAATAAGCCTACGAACTCGTTTTGCCGTAACCATGATATGTTGTTTGAACGAGAGATGCTGATCCAATGTCACTCCGAGATATTTTAAGTGATCAATTCGTTCGATCTCGTTACACGGACACGTGGAGACAGACCCACCGGCAAGCTCGTTAGCCTTGCATCTATGGATTTTTACCCTCCATTCAGGAATTTTAGTGGCGTTTGTTTTTCTAAAGGTTATATATTTAGTTTTCTTTTCGTTGAGCGTGAGTAAATTTAAATCCAACCAGTTAGCTAACGTCCTCATTCCAGACTCAGTTTTCTCATGCAATTCTTTCCAGTCCGCACCGTGGAAAATGATAACTGTATCGTCAGCGTAACAAATCAAGTCCGCGTTAGGAATTTCATTTCTAAAAATATCGTCCATGTAAATCCACACTATATCCACATCCACACTATATCCATACTTAATATTATAAATGCAAAAGTAACTCTGTCTGTCTGTCTGTCTGTCTCGCTTTCCTGCGAAAACTACTGAACCGATTTAAATGAAATTTGGTACACAGGTAGTTTAGAGCACGAGAAAGGACATAGGTTACTTTTTATCCCGGTAGTATGTTCCCGCGGGATAATTTCCGACCTCCACGCGGGCGAAGCCGCTGGCAAAAGCTAGTAATATTATAAATGCGAAAGTAATTCTGTCTGTCTGTCGGTCTGTCTGTCTGTCTGTCTGTCTGTCTCGCTTTCCTGTTATTATATACTATATAGTTTATTATAAACTAGCTTTTGCCAGCGGCTTCGCCCGCGTGGAGGTCGGAAATTATCCCGCGGGAACATACTAACGGGATAAAAAGTAGCCTATGTCCTTTCTCAGGCTCTAAACTATCTGTGTACCAAATTTCATTTAAATCGGTTCAGTAGTTTTAGCAGGAAAGCGAGACAGACAGACAGACAGACAGACAGACAGAGTTACTTTCGCATTTATAATATTAGTGTGGAAGTGTGGATTAATATTTTGTATGATGGCAAACGCATTATTCGGGAACGAACGCATCGAAAAGAACAGTGGCGAAATCCCAAACAAAGGGAATTGTCCAGACTTGGCCATTTTTAAACACGTACAAAAATGTAATTTACCAATAATTTTAATTTTATTTTAGTAAATATCTCATGCTAATAACTTTATATGAATAAGCACTGTAAAAAATCTTTTTTTTTTTGTATTTTTTATGATGTGACCAAGTCTTTGGCTTTAAATTTGACTTCAATGTTGCCGAAAAAATTGCATAAACAATAAATTCAAATCGATTTAAAGTGTAGGGTAATCTCTCCATTGTATTTAACGCAATTTTCATTTAATCGTATTATTAAAAAATACTAAAATACGATATAAATGATTAAAGACTTAAAAATGTTATATCTTTAAACGAGCAATTCTTGTAAATATATATATATAATCTGAATCTCTGAAACAGCTCAAACGATTTACATGAACTTTAGTATACAGGAGATTTCGGGGGCGATAAATCGATCTAGCTAGGATTCATTTTATAAAATGACGTTTTATTCGTGTTTTCAATGACCAACTTTATCGATAATCAACTTGAACATAAACTTATTATTTTAAACACAATTTACCAAAAAAATACCGCGCAAAGCTCGGTCATCCAGATATTGATAAATTGAAGAGTGCATTATACTTGAAGAACTTATAAAACAATAATCGATTCCCTATGTATCGATACAATTATTTTTATTTTTTATTTGGCAACACAGTGTTTTAAAAATGTTGTGTTCATTGTCAAAATGACGAGTGCAAAAAAAAACAAAGTGAATGATAACTTCATTTACTTTGTTTTTTTTTTTGCATCGTGAGTGTTGTTTTTGTAAGTTTTATTGCGATTACTTTGGCTGTTTCTAAATGGATTCCGATTCTCCCCTTCTTGACGACCCCGGCACTTCCATGGACATGAAGAAGACTTGCGTTCAGCCTTGTATTTATGATGAACCTGGCACATCTAAAGGAAGTTTTATTATAAGCATAAACAATTTTAATAAAATGTTAAAAATTATCTAAATATAAATGTTGATACAAAAACTAGGTTTTTATTTGCATTCTTACTGATAAGAACTATTAAATCCTACTAATATTATAAATGCGAAAGTTTGTATGTATGGATGTGTGGATGTTTGTTCCTCTTTCACGCAAAAACTACTGAACGGATTTGGATGAAATTCGGAACACAGTTAGTTTATAACCTGGATTAACACATATGCTACTTTTTATCCCGGTAGTACGTTCCCGCGGGATAATTTCCGACCTCCACGCGGGCGAAGCCGCTGGCAAAAGCTAGTTGTGAATAAAGTCGGGCCCAGCAGGCTTCCCTGAGGAACACCAAAAGAAACACCCAGTTCATCGCTTATCTGATTTTCGACTCTAACACACTGCCGGCGATCAGTTAGATAGCTACGGAACCAGTTTAGGGCTACACCTCTTATACCAATCGACTCCAGTTTCTTTAGTAGTATCCGACTTGAGACTGAGTCGAATGCTTTTGCGAGATCTATGAATACGCCTAGGCATCGACGGCCTCGGTCGATGTGCCCCGAAACAATGTTGGTTAGGAGCTCGACAGCGTTTTCCGTGCATCTTCCCTGTCTAAAGCCAAACTGGCGTTCCGATAATAAATTATTTTCCTCAATAAAGCTAACAATACGTTTGCTGATTACTTTTTCGAGTATTTTAGAGAAAAGGCTGAGCAAGGATATTGGTCTATAATTATCAGGAGTCTCTTTTGGTCCTGCTTTATGGATTGGAGACACCAAGGCAGTTTTCCAGATATCCGGGAAGACCCCTGTTGACATGCTTAAATTACAAATGTGCGTGACAGGTTCCAAGATTGAGTGCCTTATGTGTTTGATTAGTGGTGCCCTGTATCCGTCAATTCCTGGAGCGCTGTCACTTTTTAAATTAAGAATAATTATGTCCACTTCGTGTACGTCAGTAGGCGCCAAAAATATGGAGTTACTATTAGATACTCTACATCTGATTTTGGAGGCTAAATGTTCCTCAGTCGTGGACAGGCTTTGCAATATCTTGTCTGCAAGGGTCTTCCCCACCAATGCAAAGTAACTATTGCAGGAGTTCAAAGATCCCTTGGCATATCTAGCGGAGGCCATTAGTTCTTGAGGGGAAGCGCTTTTTTTCTTTGGCATCTCGGTTATGTCTTTAATGGTGCTCCATAATTTTTTAGGGTTATGTTGATTTTCTTACAGTTGTCTGCTGTTATAATTGTTCCTTACTTTTCTAAGAAGATCGACCAGGAAATTCCTATACCTCGTGTAAGAAAGTTTCAGCGTTTCGTTGTTCGGGTCTTGTTTTACTTGCAAGTGTAGTTTATCTTTGAAGCGCGTGCAACGCATCAAACCGGGTGTAATCCAGGGCTTCATTATAAACTTTTTACGACTTTTCTTGTTATTTTGGGTATTTCTTGAGGTAGCCGCACTGAGAATATCTTCAAAGGCTTTGAGTGCTTCATTGACATCTTGACTACACGTGACAGGAGACCAGTCTTTGTTGTCAAGATCTAATTTCAATTTTTCAAAGTTAACTTTTTGGGTAACTTTTGTAGTGCTTTTGTTACCAGTTTCCATTTTGGTGTTAATTCCAACCATAACAATATCGTGATCTGTCAATGAAGATTTGGCAACGATACCAATCGCTGAGCCACAGCTTTTTACGTAAGCATGATCTAGGCAGGTGTTTCCTCGGGTTGGCTTTGTGATCGCAGGTAACAATGCGTGCTGTGCCATTAGGCACTGGTACTCGGCGTTGTCTCCGCTTGGGTTGTCCGCCAGTATGTCAATGTTTAAATCGCCCGTAATTACCAGCACCGATTTCGACTTGACTTGACTCAAGTGCTCATCTAGTGACGATAAGAAGTTTGTTAAACTACTAAAAGAAGGGGAGCGGTAAATCCCGAATAGATTAATAGACCCACCCAGACGAATCATTAGGCAGTTTGCATCGTCTATATCAGGCTCAGTAACCACGACTGTGCTCAGGCTGAGGCTCAGTAACTGTACTGTAATGTATAAACACGCATAACATACAGAGTAGTCCGATTTTGATAATTCTTTTTTTGTTGGATAGGGTATACCTTGCTTAGTATTATTAAAACATTAAAGCCACAAAAAATTATAAAATAAAAACTTTTTAACAAAAAATTAAACTGCCGAAAAACTGAAAAGCATAAAATAATAAACCTTAAAATTATGAGTCGGCGCTTTGAATGATCCTTGTTCATTGATTTTTCAGCGCCGACTCAAAATTTTAAGGTTTATTATTTTATGCTTTTCAGTTTTTCGGCAGTTTTATTTTTTGTTAAAAAGTTTTTTAATTTCATCACCACTGCTCTCAAAACTGTGAAAGAGGACATCGTCAAGAAACCGGCCCGCGTGGTGGGTTATTGCCCTTTCTCTCTCTCTTACAGAGACTGTGTCAGCAGTGAGAACATTCCAGGCTGATTATGATGATTTTACTGAAGCGTTACGTGATTTCTAAATTAAAAAAATCAAGTTAAGAACTAGTCTAATATTTGTCTGCGACTTTGCTCTTAGGGATTCAGGACCTACTGTGGACATGGGGTTATGGCAATGCCCCTGTCCAAAAAGGCTATACTCACACGTGGTGCAGTCTTGTCTGTTTTTAGTAACCGATGGATTTTAAAGCCCCATTGATTACTGTTTTTCTCCTCATGTATGCCTTACGAACATTGCGAAAAAGTATCATGCTGTGCCGAAATAGAAAGCCCGTGGAGAGCCTGCCCGGGGTTCGTGGAACGCGCATTAAGGTCAAGGATCGTTAATCGTATCTACTTGAAATGAATATCTTATTAATATAAGAATACCTTGTAACACGAAACTATTCCAACAGATCCAGCCACAATCCGGTCGCTTCTGGCGGAAACGCCCGAAATCGAACAGATGCTTTTAGAATATTCTAGAAGCGCTTAAGCTAGGTCTCTCTTGAATGTCAGACGCTACTGATCACACAGTACGTTTTTTTATATAATTCGACTGTTCAATTTCAAACCTGTCATTTTTTTTTAAACGGGTGTTTTTGCTTTTTTCGATCTTATGGATCACCCTCCACATACTAGGCTAGCAAAAATTCCCAGAAATTAGTCCAATACGAAGTTACACAAAGTCGGAAACCCAGTATCTAGAGCAAAAGTTTAGTTCTACAGAAATCGTTTTTCGCCTCTCCTGTAAAATTTACAATAGTTTTATGCAGATAGAGTCATGTAGGGTAAACGTACGCATTTTTTAGTTGATTGCTTCCAGAATAAAAGATGTTGTTAATTGAAAAGAATAAAACTTTTATTGTAATGCTATAAACATTTGTTAAGGGAAACAAAACATAAAATTTCAGTTTTAACAATAATTGTTTTTTTGACTTAATTATTTAGTTAACAAGGGAAATGCGGCTTTTTACCCGCATCGGTGGGAAAGTGTCCGCACGCCTTCGGTTAAGTGTACGCACGTAAATTTTATTTGATATTGCACAAAGATCGCATCTGAATGTCCCTCCTCGTAACTGGTACAGGCGTCGTGCCACCAGGACTTATAAATTGAACAATCAATCCACTCCTCAGTCGTCACTCCATACTTTTTTCGTCTCGGACAGTAGTAATCTTGTGCGGAAGACGTTTTTTTTTCTGTAGTCGGTAGGTGCAACTGGAAATTATGTTCCGCCTGCATTTATTTTCCCTCGGAAAAGAATGAAGCGTGAACTTATGGATGGAGCTCCGGCTGGTAGCAGTGTCATGACATCTGATTTCGGATTCATCAACGCGAACTTATTTTTACAGTGGCTGGTACACTTCAAAGACTACACTTCACCAACAGTGGATAATTCTGTTATACTGATTATTGACAATCATTCAAGCCATAATAACCTGCAAGCTACTCTGTATTGCAGAGAAAACAATATCGTTGTACTAACATTGCCACCTCACAGTAGTAACAAAATACAACCCTTGGATTAGGGCCATTTACAGTCGTCTAAAAAAACAGTAGATACGCAATTGAGCTGATAAATGGATGGCACAGCATCCTGGTAGAACTATTAACCAATACCAAGTGATTTATATTTTCGACAGAGCACGTAACGCGGGTTCAGCATTCAGGGTCACTGGAATATATCCTTTGCGTAGCTTTAGTTACAGACTTTTTCTAAAAGAACTCTCAACGATTCTAACAATTTCTGCGGCGATTCGATTTTCCCTCTTCCATCAACTTGCTCTTCATCAATCTGTTCTCGTGTACAGAGTTTCCAGTCAGGATATTTCCTTATAGGGCGTTATCACATTAGCGGTTCACGAGCGTTAAAGAGGAGCGAGTGCGCAGCGAATACGTCGCGAACGCGCAACAAATACGCTACGCATGTGCCGCGAAGACGTCGCGGACGCACAACGAGATCGCCGCGGATAAAACCGTTACTGAGTGTATTTTATAAACCAGCCGCAAACAGGTGTTAAAAACGTTGCGCAATCGCCATGCGCCCGCGGCGTCTTCACTGTGCAGCCGCGACGTGATCGCGACGTATTCGCTGTGCGCCCGCTCCGCTCTGAAGACGCTCGTAAACCGCTAGTGTGATAAGGCCCATATATTTGCGAGGCATTTTCAGCTAGAAGGCAAAAAATATGACGGGGTAAGTATACGCATTTTAATTACTGCGGACACTTACCCCCGGGCACTTACCCCATCCCATCATAATTAGGTCAAAAAAAGCAAATAAAAGTAATAAAATTTCTAAGTACGACTTACCTTAGACAAAATACGTAGATTCACACAAAATATTAAATACCTAATTTCTCCTGTTCCTAGTCACTTTGTTATTCAATCAGACTAATAATATGTCTTTAGTATGCAAATCAATTTCAAAGAAATAAATAACAAATCTGTGCAAAAGCAATATTGTTGCGTAAGTTTCCATAGCATTGTGCGGCAAACCTGTGACGCAGTCCTCTAGCTCGGTGGTCAAACGCGATCTAAACGCGACAGGTCTCTCTCAACACTCTCAACCTGCTGTCATCCGTGACATACGCACAATATTCACTGCGGACACTTATTCGCCGCGTACGTTAACCCCACATGACTCTACTGTGTTTTGATATTTCACAGTTGAATTATGGCTACTGACAGCGTGTGGTGACGTCACGACAGGCTACCGACACGCCGCAGGTTGCCAAACCGTTCGTTACCGCCGTCGCACTTCGCGGTCGCGCGCAGGCGTTGTGAAAGCGAGATAGACGAAGCCACAGAGTACTATTTTTAAAGTGGACGATGCATACGTTTCAAGTCATCACTCATCACATTAGCCGTCTGAAGTCTGTCAAGTGAGATACGCATCGAAAAAAGGATATATTTACATTTTACAAAGCCTTATTTCCGCCTCGAACCCTATTATTTTGATGTATTCTGTTACTGGATATAAAGCACCAGTAAATGTGTGAGTGTCAAAACCTACATTTAAATGCGAAGACGTAATTTACAAGTAGGTCTCACATACACAAACATACACTTAACTTGTGCATAACTCATGATTTCAGTGATATTAGCAATCACAGTTCCATTTATCCACTCTATACTACATTGCCATTCATGTTGAACAGTAATAATTCATATTAGCTCTTTGCTCTGAAACGTCAAGCTGAGCAATATTAGATCCGTGCAGTCATGTTTCTATTCCTAGAAACTGCTAATCGTATATTAATTTGCCGTGTGCTCAATCAAGTGGGAACATCATTAGGTCTGGTTTACCTGCATAATTTAGGGCGCGTTTACATTGGTATAAGCTTTTAAATTAGTTCATAATTGAATCTAATATGTAGTTAGTTTTAGTTAAACAGCACTCTAAATGTGTAACACACTATCAAACAAATCGAATGCATTTCGAAGGATATTCCTAATCCATTGCTTCATTTGTTCGAGAAATTTGTCTGGTCAACAACGTAAATAGCGCAATGAATATTGTTGAACTGTCAAAATAAATCTTATTCTACTGTTAGCGTGTTACGCAACTACGCCATTGGACAGAATGAATGAATGGATCACCATTCCCTCACAATCAGTCAATCCAAAGGTTGTTTGTAAGAGATTGCCTTGTGCGGTAAGACGGAGACCTCCCATTACACACTAGTTAGTAAAGCACTAATTGAAGTGAAACTTCTAATGCGACTTCCAACAAGGTTGCGTTAAACGTTTAACGCTACCATGGAGGGGGTATGAAAGTACTGTTGCGTTCAATTGTGAATTGTAAGCAATGTTAATAAAGTGTGTCTTAAGGAAACAATATGATTTCACTAAAAATCAATTTCTACCCGTTCCTATTTTCATTTCCACATAACGAAGTTTCACTTCTTCCGCGCGGAGGGACTCCACGCACTATATTTTTTTACTACTTGTGTTTGTCCTGTTCATTCTATTTGGTGTAAAGTTTAGTGATTAAATCGTAAGTATTCTTACAATTTAATTTCAGCTGAAACTCCATTGTTGGCCGTACTAAACTCTCAAAAACTGCCATAACGATTGTTCTGAAACAAAACTAGCAGCGTGGGAATGTAAAATTTATATTAAGTACCTAGATCCTACAATCCCGCTTGCTTTAGGTACTATATTAAGTCCAAGCACTCAGGAAACCACATTATGGCCGCTTGGTGAATTACGGCCCACTCCCTCTCAAAGAGAGGGGGCCTGAGTAAGAGAAAACTTAGGTGGATTATTAATATGTCTCTAGATTAAATTATCCAATGTAGAAACACGCTTATGAAAGGTCTAGCGTGGGAGTGCTTGGCACCGTGCTGCCTAATTAATGTGCTAAAATTAGAGTGTAAAGTTATTTTTAGACTTTATCGTGGTTTCTGTGTAGTCTATTTGTGTGTTTCGAGGGACCCTTTCATAAAAGTAACCATTTGTTTAAAGTTTCAAAAAAGTAGGTACTAACGATGATACTTGATTATCTGCTAAGGGTCGGAATTAGTTAAAAGAGTATAGTGGGGAAATTATGACCTCGTCTGCGAGGGAAGCCTGAAAAGTGCTAGTGCCAGTAGGCCGCAGCAAGGACGACTAAACAACTGGGGTTCATGGACGGCTCAGACTTCCGTTGTGAATGTGGCGTCTTTCCACAGACAACGGCACCCCCTCAATCTTCCATCGCAAGCTCAGTCACCTGCATACGTCATAATAATTTTGCGCAATGTTTTATAAAAACGACACAACCCCTATAAAATAAATAACCTATAGTCGTTTATTTTAATGGTGTTGTGTTGTTTTGTGTGTTGTATATTTTCTGCCACTTATGCGAATCTCTCAAATTAGTGGTGTGTAAATTTTTGCTTTGTCTCAAAACATTCTGCTCTGTACAATCTGGCGAAGGTCCTGTTAGTGTCACTTTCCGTATATTCTAGCATCCGATTGCATAATAAGCGCCACAGGGAACCAATAAGTTCTTTAACACCACATCTCCATATCTTTCCACCGATTGAACATTCCTGTCTGAATGAATGGTCTTCTCTAATTCCCTAATTCGTCTCCAAATGTAATGCATCAAATCACCCGAAAAACCCTATTAACACTGCGATCTCCATATTTTGCGTACAGTCACGTATCCACCAGATACGCGTAGTTACGAGTACGACTTACAACGCGAGACTTGGGATCACTTACTCCCAAATTAAATTCCTGGATCGAGCTCCCCCATTAGACTGGGGTACAATCGACTTGCAGGAACTTAATTTGGGAGCTATTTTTAGACGTTTATTGCCTGCGTGTGTAGCTGGAGGTTAAAGGTGCCTGGCTTGTTTGGGGTTCATGTGGGTTTTCTTTCTAGGTGAGCATTTGACTGGGATGTGCCAGTTTTTGTGCTGTTTGTAATTGGTTGCTGTGAAGGTTTGAGTACACGTGTAGTTTAGTTAGAGCAGAAAGGTTGCCCTAACAGTTCAAATAGCCGGGTTCCTGGGCCGCTTTCTAGGCAAGCCGCTTGCTAGCCTGAGTGTCATTTATTCTCTGTGTGAGATAAAGGTTTGCCTTACCATAGAACTGATTAGATAGAAGATTAATTTCAGCTTTAAGTCCTTTTGCAAAACGGTTTGCAGTCAATGTCTTACATTATGAGACTCGCTGTTAAGATGTGGGTATTAATACCCCTTTTTTCGTGGGCGGGAAATCAATCGTCAAATGACGTTTCCTGCTCTGGGTGGAGCGGAAGGGCGTGTCAGACTTTTACTGACTAATACCCACCCGTGTTACTTCAGTTGCCTGTATGCAAGGACCACGGTAAGTCTTTCGAACAAATCTCGCGTCTCTGGCAGGTTGTTTGGGGTTCGTGTGGGTTTTCTTTGTAGGTGAGCATTTAAGTGGGATGTGCCAGTTTTTGGTTAGTGCTGTTTGTAATTGATTGCCGTGAAGGTTTGGGTACCTGTGTAGTTTTGTTAGAACAGACAAGTTATCACCCTAACAGTTGAAATAGCCGGGTTCATGGATCGCTTTCTAGACAAAAGCTAGCCTGAGTATCATTTTCTCTATGTGAGATGAGGGCTTGCCTTGCCATGGAAACACTTACAGTACAGCTTAGATAGAAGTTAAATATAATATTATGTGGTCAAAATTGAGACAAAATACCATACCCAATGAGTTGGTTAACCTCCTCGAGTTTTGGTATAACCACCAGATTAACCAGGTCAGATGGTCGGGTGCATTGTCTGCTGAGTATGGGCTGGAGTGTGGCGTGAGGCAAGGTGGCTTGACCTCTCCAGGCCTTTTCAGCCTATACGTCAATCAGCTGGTGGAGGAGCTCGGCAGCACTGGAGTCGGATGCTCTATTGATGGCAAGGTCATGAATAGTATAAGTTATGCTGACGACATGGTGCTGCTGAGTCCTTCGATTGATGCACTCAGACGGTTGCTTGGACAGTGTGAACAATACGCTACGGCCCATGGACTCCAGTACAATGTCAGGAAGAGTGAGGTCATGGTTTTTCGTGTTGGTTCCCGAAAACCTAAGGCGGTTCCTCCAGTCTTCCTTTATGGGGAACCACTTAAGAGAGTGTCTCAATTTAAATACCTTGGGCACGTTTTGAATGAGGATTTGAGTGATGATGATGATTTGGAGAGAGAGAGAAGAGCGTTGTCGGTCCGATGTAATATGTTGGCCCGCAGGTTTGCTAGGTGTACTAAAGAAGTGAAACTTACTCTGTTTAAGGCCTACTGCCAGACTTTTTACACCTGCAGCCTGTGGATCAAGTATACGCAGAAGGCCTACAACGCTCTTCGTATTCAATATAATAACGCCTTCCGGGTGCTGCTGGGGCTTCCACGGTTTTGTAGCGCGTCGGGCATGTTTGCTCAAGCAGGCATAGATAGTTTTGAAGCTATCATGCGCAAAAGGGCGGCCTCCTTGATGCGTAGGATACGTGGGAGTCCCAACAGCATCCTAAGCGTTATTGCTGAAAGACCGGACTGCCCTTTCCTGGCGCACTGGTCCCGTAGGCATGCCTGCTTGCCCGGTGCAGAGGGAAAATTTATGAACTAAATTTATGAAGTAGATAAACTTTTTTTTGATTAATTTATTTTGTCTAAGGTTACTAACATAGTTGTAAGCTTTTCTGTTACTAACTCATTATGGATTTTAATTATGTCCGAAATAAATGATTATTATTATTATTATTATTAAATATCAGCTTTAAGTTCTTTTGTAAAATGGTTTCAAGTCAATGTTCTGACATTATTCGATTTGATACTATACCCTGAAAAGGACATTGCACCTTGACATGCCCGCTAGCCAGAACACCTACGAAGGCAGGGGTAGAAACAGTGAGTGCGCGAAAATATTTTTGTAGTTAGTACGTGGTACATGTATCCAAGTTTACACGTTCACAACAGAGTTATCTAAAACAAGAAGATTGGTTGCTTTGAATTTGTTAAAGATATTTAACGCATCCGTGAGTCGCAAGGCTAGTAGTCTGTTACGTTTTATTTGACTTGAGGCCTGCTCATCTGGGCACGCCACAATTGCGGCGGTAAGTCCCCTGTTTGAGGAGCGGATAGAGAGGCGCCATGGCGTCCTCACCTTCCGCCTGACGCAGGTCCTCACCGGGCGTGGGTGCTTTGGTAGGTTCTTGTTCAGGATAAAGCGGGAGGAAACGCCCGGGTGTTTCCATTGCGAGGATCGTCTGGAGTACACGGTGGAGCATACGGTTGAGGTGTACCCTGCCTGGGTGGAGCACCGCCGTGTCCTCGTGGAGGCGATCGGCGGCGGTGACCTCTCGCGTCCGGCCCTGGTGCGAGCCATGGTGTGGAACGAGAGGGCATGGGAAGCCGTCACCTCCTTCTGCGAAGCAGTAATGCTCGCGAAGGAGGAGGCGAGGTGCGTGAGGGAGTGGCAGTCTCTGCGCCCTCACGTCCCTAGCCGCCGCAGGAGGAGACGCCCCGGGCGTCGGGAGTCAATAGCGGACTCCTGGCCACCGTAGGCGCGAGCTTGCGGGCGGTGAGCAATGGGTAGCTCGCCACCCGGTAAGGACCAGGGCTCGGGTCGACGGCGCGTAGTGTTCCATGCGCGCCTCAAAGAAATGTCAGCAATACTGAAGGCGTATATATAGTACTTATGTATGTATATAAGTATCTATTATACAGGATATATATGATTATTATATATATTTATTAAAGTATTTGCACCAGTGACAACCCCATTTTTATGTCCACGCAATCACTGTCCATTCCAAGGTTGCCTGAAAGAGATCGCAGAAAGCGATAAGGCCGCCCATTGTATGTTTTTATTGTTAAATGTTTTCTTTTTTAAAGGTATTTTCTGGTGTACAATAAAGCATATATAAATAAATACGGGGTCTGCTAGGACCGATGCCTGCCAGGGTCGCGAGATTCGTTCAAGAGAGTTATCGTGGCCCTGGCATATGGGCAACTGAAGGAACACGGGTAGGTTTTAGTCAGTAAAAGTGTGACACGCCCAAGAGCGGGAGACGTCATTTGAAGATTTTCCACCCAAAAAAAAGGCCGCTCCTCCCATATCAAGCAGGCACCTATCTACATACTCAGTTATTATCATCATCCACAGCTCGACTTCAACCACTGCTGGGCATATTCCTCTCCTTTCTTCTACCAATCCTCACGCTCCTGTGCCAGCCTCATTCAGGTTTTTCCCCGCGATGGCAACAATGTCTTCCATCTAATCGTCTGACGTCCAACATCTCATCCAATCCTTGGACGTCACTCTGTCACATCTTTTAAATTCACCATCATCATTTTAGCTGAAACACGTCCAATGCTGGACATTGGCCATCCTCAGATTGGGAGCATTGTAGACGGACGACGGGCACGCATGGTAGACGGGTGGGCGATCGCAGTACACTGGTAAATGGATCGAGAAAGCTGCTGCCCATTCTCTAGTAAGTTCCTTAGTCGCCTTTTATGACACCCACGGCAAGAAATGGGATGGCGATATTCTTTAAATCCAGCACCACTCGGAACACGCCCGACACAACATGGCATCTCCTTTTTTAATAAGACGCGAAAGAGATATTTAGTGGTTTTTTTTTGTTATCCCAACTTTCCATGTTAAAATCCATACTAATATTATAAATGGGAATGTGTGTGTGTCTGTTTGTCCGTCTTTCACGGCAAAACGGAGCAATAAATCATCGTGATTTTTTAAGTGGAGATAGTTGAAGGTATAGGGAGTGACATAGGCTACTTTTTGTCTCTTTCTCGCCCCCCCCACTTCTCTAAAATGGAGGGTGGAACGCGCTAATCCCAGGAACTACTGGTTCGAATTGAAAAATATTTTTTGAGTCGGATAGCCTATTTATGGAGGAAGCTATATAACATCACGCTACGATCAAAAGGAGCGGAGCAGCAACAAAAAAATGGACGAAAACTGGCAGGCTGTGATGCAACGGGAAGGGTCAGGGGAGCAAATATTTGACGCGGACGAAGTCACGGGCAGAAGTTAGTGGCTTATAAATTAAAGAAAGCTGTCTTTACCTAATCGCGTATGCGTATATGTACATATATACTAACCCTAAAAAATACAAACTGGGCCAGTCACGTACTTCCTTGAATACTTCCTTTTCATTTAATTAATTGGGGAAGTAATCACAAAAGAGTTTACTTCCCCCGAGGCTCTATAATAGCTATATTTGGGATCATAAGTGGAAATAATTTTGGGACACGTTATGTCCCTATGGATTTTATTAATTTAATGGCTTTTTATGAGAATACTTTAAGACATTGGACCCTTGAGTGACGTGCGGCTACTTACCCTAATTCGGGGAAAGGGTCACGTATTTTTAGGGCAACTTGCGTAGGCATCTTTAATGTATGAAAATATGGTTTTGGCGTGATAGGTGAGTAAGAGCGTAAAATACTATTGCTATGACGTAGGTTTGTTGATATTAGGTAGAGTGGTATAGGTATCGACCATTTTCGTTTTTACCTGTGTAAGGATCTAAGTGTACATCATGAAATTCTTTATTGCATTCAATTAAGAACTTCAGAGTTCACCACTTAAGTTTTACAAAGTTCATGTTTAGTTAAAACATGAACAGGGTGGCAGTGTCATTGACGCACAAAATGTCACCATGGCTTCCAGTGGCGACGGGTGATTTTATTAGAGAGGTAAGCCGGAGCAAAAAAAATGCTTACCTAGGCCGGACGTGGCGCACGTAGTCCAGTTACTTAAAATCTGTGACTGACTTCCTGGCTTCAGTCTTCTACAAGCAGATGTCTTCAGTCCACCTTTACTATACGTGTAAGCACTGGTGATTGAAACAGTGTCTTGCAAGTATAATAAAAGCGGCTTTGAAAAAGCCGTTTGTGGTGTGATCAGTGTGATGATGTTGACGTATGATGTCTACTAGAAAAAACTACTTAACGACAAGACTCTGACTTATTCTACTTATAATACTACTTATACTTAAAGCTATTCGTCTATTCTTTGGTACAAAGTGCGCTAAGACATTATCATAGAAGCCGAGATGATTTTTAATTTTTAACAATAAATGTTTTTCTATAGAAAAAATGGCTAGATCAGATAATCGTTCTTGTTTTTGAGAATTACGCATGTACGTATGAATTCGCTTCAAAGCCGAAAACGACCTCTCCGCGGATGCAACTGTAACGGGAAGTGTCAAAAATATACTACACTAGCTTCTGCCCACGACTTCGTCCGCGTTAAATTTCTTGTTCCCCCGACCCTTCCTGTCGCGTCGAATCGCCTACCCGTGCGATTTTCCCCGTTTTTGCAACATTTTTCATTACTGCTCCGCTCCTCTTGGTTGCAGCGTGGTGTTATACAACATTAATTTTTGTTTATGCGAAACCCGAAACACGGGTCTAGTATTTTTATGTAAAGAATCTATGAAAAAAATTTCAAAACTGTATCATTAATAATCACAAAGTTATAAGCCGGTTACGTTACCTGGTAGTCCACGCTAAAACATATTCAGCCTAGCGGAGGCCGGCCGGCCGCGCCCCCCGGTCGCGTGCGCGCCGTCAGCGTGTCACAGTGATTGTTTATGTATTAGTTGGTGATGAACATTTTCCATCACACTTGCAGGCTTTGGACTGTCGTAATGGTCAAGTGTAGGTAGATATTATTATGTACTTTATTCGTAAATGCAGTAGTAAGTGGTAAAATGTAATCAATGCCGTTTGTTGCACCTTATGTCAACAACTTAAAGTTCAAAATGGATGAAAATTGTTAAACATCGCATTACTGAACCACAGCAGGCTGTAAACAAATAATACATTTGTACCCTTGACTATCATATATCTACAATAATTGGCGTAATCACTATTCACTCAAACAAACTGAAGCAACTGTTAAATAAGGGCCCGTCTTTCTCTTATGCACTGACGCACTGCCACACCACCACAAACAGCGAGTGTACGGACGTTTGAGTACGAGAGAGACATGATAATTTTAAAATCTAAACAAAACACTTTAGCCAGGGCTCACGGCGGTCGCGCGCTCGCGATACGTATGCATCGATCGATGGCATTCGGGCGACTGAGGAGCGCCGTCGCCGTCCCGCAGTGCGCCCACGCCACCTAGCCCGCGCTATGACCTGTCGTGACCCGTGTGCAAACAGATGATTGCGGATACTAACTTTTAAGCGTAATTAAATATTTTTGGGACAAAATATAACATGGTGTAAAAATTATTGGAATCGATTCAGTTACTGATTCTGAACAAACTATATTCAGGTTTCGTATATACTAAAAATAATGTTGTATAGCTTATAGCCTTCCTCGATAAATAAGCTACCCAACACAAAAATATTTTTTCAATTCGGACCAGTAGTTCCTGAGATTAGCGCGTTCAATCAAACAAACAAACAAACAAAGTCTTCAGCTTTATAATATTAGTATAGATAATGTTGTAATTTGTGGAAAAGTATCACACAATAATTGCGAACGCACAATTTCACAACAAACTCACAATTATCAAATTCTTATCGTGCGTTACTACACTAATAACTTATATGAATACAACGAAATAAATGCTAATTAACCACAAATATCAACAAAATAAAAGGTTTGTTTTAAGGTTATAATTCTATTGACGTCAATGGTCAAACAAACATTTAAAATGACAAAGTACTGTCGCGTCGAGCGGGCGGGGCTCAAGGGGGCGGGGGAAGGGCCCGAACACTTACGAAATTCAACGAAAGGACGATATTGCTACTCCAGTTCGTTCGGATAACCCGACGTCTAGTGGCTTGCCAAGGCCTCTAAAAAATGTGTGGCACGTGACCTGAAGTGACGTCATGACGAGATGATCTTGTATAGAAATTGATATACTTCATAAGCCAGCGTTGTAAGCGAGTTCACTGCAGAAAAATCTTGACGCGCGGTGCCGCGCGCACTTTAAATGTTTTGTTTTCGTTGGAATATAAAGACAAATATTTTTTTATGTAGGTTGGGATTTGGAATACTTTAATTTTATGGTGTATGGTGTAATGTATTTATACATTCAGTGTGATTATTAAACACTGCTGAGAACTCCTGACTGTCATAATTTCGTAAGGGAAGCCGACAGGAATGGGCTTATTAGTTACCTGCGCCACTGATGGCTTCAGTACATGATTCTAAATAAAAGGAAATAAAAAAATATTGCTCTGCCATACATTTGATTTTTCTTTGGATTACTGACGGAAAACTACTAGGTATGTGCTGAACATAGGGTTTTAATTTTCGTGTTGATGTCCATACCGCCGTTTACATTTTTGTCTGGATGAGTGCCATAAAGATTGTTCTTTAACAGAAAGAAGAACACTACTACAATGTATCTTGACTTAACTCCTTATAAAAGTGGCACCTTTAAAATAAAATCCCATTTCATATCTACCCCTTTGCAATTCAAACATAAAACACATTTGCAATTCAAACATTTAACAAACAAAATAAATTGCATTTCCGACCTCTCTTTACCAGTAAACAGAGTGAACAATTCTATTTCTATCAGTTTAGTTGCACAAAGAGGACAAAGCTACAGTAAATTGGCTTAGTCCTACGAAGTATTTCAAAGGCAGCCTTAGACCCCTGGCTTTTGTAACTAGGTATCAAAGTATCGGCTTACACTACGGAGGATACGATGAAAAGAGCAAAATAATGTCTGGTTTTTTATCTATAAGCAAAACCTATATGGGAACAACGTGGGCGTATAAAAATACTCCCTTTTGGTGTGGTAATTTTCCAAGAAATTGAATATGTAGTTTATCTTTATATGCAACCCATTGTATTTATTTATCAATAGTAATATGTCTCGCTGTTGGTGGCATATGTGCTGGATCATTGAGTTCCCTTCAATATAGTTGAGCTGAATGGTGAGAAATCGTATAGTTCGTGAATTTTTATTCTTAGAAATGTGATTTAATTCCACGTAACGGAGCAGAGGTATCGGTAGTTTATATGCTCGTATCTCTCTAATTAAATCAGATCGATCGATCAAGTTAAGCTACACTTGCCGCGGTCGGACAGTGGATGGGTGACCATCTTTATATGTATACCAATACCCTGCGTGCCCTGGAAAACACGTTAAGCCGTTGGTTCCGGCTTTCATTTTGGATCTTTGATAATCGTTACGTGTTGCAGAAAACCGAAAATTTTATATCTCGCCTTTCCAAGGGATATCGTATTACCTAGTAACTGGGTTGTGGAGGTCAGATAGGTAAACGCGCCATTTAAAATACTGGTATTCAGCTACATCTGGTTAGACTAGCAACTGACCCCAACATAGTTGGAAAAAGGCTAAGCCGATGATGATGATGTTATCTCTCTTAATAAACAATCTAGAGTGCTTTAAATAAATTAATGACCTTTCCTAAGCCTTTGTATGGCGGAAACGTGGATCCACGCGAGACAATGGCTTTTTAATTGTTTCTGTAATTATTCAACCGGTTAAACCTAGCTTAAGAGAATTATGTAAACGACCTTGAAACTCTAACCACTCCCTGAAAACCCTGATTATGTTGATGGCTTCAGACAAGTTGATGGACAGGTGAGGTTTGGAATTCCTTTTCGAAATTAAAAATACAACTTTCAAACGTGGGAACGTTCTTCTCTATAAATCTATGTAGTTTTTTTTTAATTCTATATATTTCGTACTCCAACTCTAGTCTTAATCTGTCAAAAATGTTACTTTCATAACATTTTTTTTTACATATCAGACGGTGAGACGAGATTGCGGCTTGAATTTGAAAGATTTTTAAGAAAGTTTTCAGATCATCCTATGCCGAAATTAGAAGGTTAGACATGAACAACCTTTTCGAATTTCGAAAACGTCTTTTTATCAGAGGGGTAATTATTCCCGTATTTATAGGAACGTTCGCACTACTTCTCGTATTCGTCTCGATCTGTCAAAAAACCCTATAATTTACATTTTTTTTTAAATTTAATTACATAAGTACTCTTCAATTTACTTTATTTAATTACTCTTCAGATCAATCCTATTACTAAATTAGATAAGGTTTAAAATGCCTTTTCGACTTTCGAAAAATGGCTTGAATATGTTAATCTTTGATACTAAATAGTCTCAATTTACTGCACTAAGATTACGGACTAATTGATGCCTAACATGCGTTAACCTTTTACACCAGACGCGATGTCGATGCCCGACTGCCTCTCAGAGGACGTTTGTAATTAGGCAGTTTCTCATTAACCTCTCCTTTGTTCTGTTGTATTTAGCAACAGTTATTGTTAGTCTGCAGTTTCTAGAGCTGTATTGCTTTGATAAATCATCTTTGATTGTATGATAGATTTGAATCTGTATTTCCTAGTTTGAATTAATTAGTGTTGAGAAATATTTATGTACAACTAGCTTCTGCCCGCGACTTCGCCCGCGTAAAAATTTTGCTCCCTTGACCCTTCCCGTCATCGAATTGCCTGGAAGTTTTCGTCCATTTTTCGTTGCTGCTCGGCTTCTTTTGATTGTAGCGTGATGTTAACACAGCCCGTTATATAGCCTTCTCAATAAATAGGCTACCCAACACAAACAGAATTTTTCAATTCGGACCAGCAGATTACTGCGTTCAACCAAACAAACAAGCTCTTCAGCTTTATAATATTAAGTTTCCATACATATTCAATTATATTTTAAGAACTATCTTATCTTCGCAACGGCTATATTCAAAGAAATCGATAATTTGCAAAGATTTTCATACGTTGAAAGATGTACCAATAAATATCTACAATTTAAGAGTAGTTTTGGGTAATTTTCTCGCTGACGACGATGCGAACGAAATTTTTAATGACCACCCATTTTTTTACGGTTTCAAATAATTGTATACATAATCTATCTTATGTCTGATATTCTTGTTCCACGTGTTGCCGGACGTTGTTATGAATCTACTTAGTGAAAGAAATGGATAAGGCAGATCTGATACAATTTATTAAATGAAAAAGAGTAAACTGTCAGAGTAGAACGCTTCAAGAGGGCTTCAGAGTAGACCGGCTTCAGAGTTCAGAGTAGACGGGCTTCAGAGTAGATGGGCTTCAGAGTGTGAACGCTTCAGAGTAGACGGGCTTCAGAGTAGTTTCCCCAGAGTGCGGGTGCTTCAGAGTAGTTTCCCAGAGTGTGGGCGCTTGAGAGTAGTTTCCCAGAGTGCGGGCGCTTCAGAGTAGTTTCCCAGAGTGTGGGCGCTTCAGAGTAGTTTCCGAGAGTCTACAGTCTTCCAGAGTGTGTCCTCCAGAGTGTACGGCCTCCAGAGTGTGGTCCTCTAGAGTGTCCTCCAGAGTTTACGGTCTCCAGAGTGTGGTCCTCTAGAGTGTCCCATTAGCGGTTCAGACGCCCCTTTTTATACCAGAGCCGTCTTCCCTTTCCAAACATTTTCAAAATATTAGTTTAGCCATCATCTCATCTGACAAGTGTAGTCGGCCAGGACATATCCATGAGTGCGTGTAGCTGGCCACATGAGTGAGTGAAGCTGGCCACATGAGTGCGTAAAGAATTTTATAAATATAATTTTAAGTTAAGCTATTTAGTAAACAATCGTAATAATTAATAAAATCAAATAGCTAGACATATTGATAAAAATAATTTAAAATTATATAAACCAAAAAGTAGCCATTCATAGACTAAGCAGAACAGTAACTGACAGTTGACAATTTGGCTTGTCACAACATGAAAATTGAGTTAATATTTTATTTCAGCTATTTTTAAGTTAATAAATCGTATTTAGATCGATTTGTTGAGTGTAGACATATAAATAAAATAAAATAAGTAAAGCATGAAGCGTAAACATAGAAACAAATAAAGAGGATGATAAAGAATCATGAATTAAGGTGTAAGTATAGGATGAACACTATAACGTAAATAATAGCACTAATCCATTTCTTCCCGAGGATGTCGTAGAAGGCGAATAAGGGACTTACTAGAGCATGTGCAGCAGCGTTCTTATGCTTTTTACCAACATACTGCGATCGCCTACCCGCCTGCCAAGCATGACGATTATGGCAAATAATTTCCTATGGGGAAGGTTTATGTCCAGCAATACACGTCTTACGGCTGAAATGATGATGATACTTGTACATACATATTATTATTTTGAGGGACATTGAAACAAAAAAAAATAAGTAAATAATATTTTTATTGACTATTATTAAGAACAATATGAACTTACAAGTATAAATATTGACTAAGTATAAGAACTTAATACAGTCGGGTTAGATCATAATGACACTAACTTTTCAGAAGCATAACCTACTAGTGCATATTTTCTACAAATAATCGACAATGTTGTTCTACAAGTTATCAAATGTATCGTCATAAAATGTCAAAGAGTTTGTCATAAAATATAGTCTTTTACTATTGGTAGCTACACTTTGCCGTTCAATTTTCCCTTTTGGATTTGGCTTATGAGTATTTTAATACTCATAAGCCAAATCCAAAAGTTAAAATAATAATGCCTCGCAACTAAGTCGGTAAGTCCCAGAAGGGTTTCGTGAAGAATTTAAAGGATTATCTATGCTTGAGACGCCATTTTGTCTGACTCCTTTAGTCGTTTCTTGTATGATTCTGACGGAATTAATACTGGCCAGAGACAAAACGTCGGGCTAATATTTTTTATTTTTGGAATAATATTTTTTCTTATTCAGCATGTTGATCGTCTCTATTGCATATTGTCAATGCCTAAACTATGTTTTTTCTTATAGGTACCACGATGATTTAACCCGACGAAAATTTCGCCTGATTCACTTACTGAATATTCCTTTAGTTTCACGGCAGTATTTTACACTTAAATTTAATCACTTAATTAATTACATGACTAATTATAAAAACAATGAAGTATAAATTACTTCTAATGAAGAAGAGAGTGTAATGGTGGGAAAGACTTTCGAGATGAAAGAAGAAGGAGAATTTGGATTGAAGAAGGTGTTTTAGGAGGTTCTAAATGGTGAGGACTTAATTTCTAGATTGTTGTCTTTGGCGGCCCTGCTGCTCCTGGTATTCACCGCTTGGCCGCTTATGCTGACTCTGGAACAGAAAAAAATGAATTATTTTAAAGGTTTTTATATTTTATGAAAAAGGAAATGGTATACAGAAAGGGATACGTTTAATTAGGTAAAATGAATGTCGTACGGATTACTAGAAGCCACAAAAAGAAAGAAAGAAAATACGTTTATTAAACAGGAATTAGCGGATCTTGTATCTTGGCTTGATTTGTTTGGTGGGAATTATTTTTTGCATAATCAAGCTATAATATTCTCACTGCTGACCACAGGTCTTGTCTATTTGAGAAGCAGTCGGCCATAAACCTTCACGCGGGCCACGTGCGGGTTTGGTAGATGTCACATGTCTTCGCGTTTTTGGCTCTGGCTTCACTGTGAGAATAGTGGTGATGGAATAATTTACACAAAGTTATCTATCACAAAGCCTATCTAGGTTCAAACCTACGACTTACAACTCGTAAATCACAGTCGTTACCACTGGGCTACATCTGCTCGTACAGATTGCTAGAAGTAAATACTTATAAAAAAAAAATAAACATGGATCTTGTAGCTTCGCTGCGTATGTTATAGGGTTGGAATTATGTTATTGTGTACTAAAAAATGAGCTTTGGCAGAGGTACCTTGTATTAAAATTTACACACGGCTACATATCAAGCTATACAATTCCAGTTTTAGTTGACCTCGCATTGTATAGATTTTTCGTACAGTGAGATGTCACCTTATACTGGAAATGTATAGTTTGACTTGTCGCAGTGCGTACTTTTTTTCTAAGAGTAAAAAAAAATGAGAAGTTTTGAAGATTCTATAGAAGTCATTTACAGTAGAAAGTAACAAATTCACTCTAAACATTTTCTTCACATCAGTAAAAGGTTCTGTGAAGCCACGTCTAACGGTCGATGGTTAATTAGATGTTCCAACCGCAGCCTACAACGTAATCAAGCCATTCCCAAAAGCAAATGTTTCCTTAACTTTAGTAAACCGACTTCCATTTAAGTACAAATGGGTTTAATATATTGAATCAGTCGAGCAAGACGACCGGAAGACAGATTACTACAGAAGATCAACTCCAAACCCATCTTACTTACTATTAATATTGGAACGATGGTTACGAAACTTCCATATTCAACATTATCGTTTTAACAGATAAGTAAAATGAGAGTGAGAGTAAAATAACCGAAGCGAAATGAAACTAAAAAAAATATATGTGACATCTACCAACCTGCACCGACTTTCGTAGTGGGTTACGGGCTTTACGGCTCACTGCCTGTCACCGAAAGGACGCCTGTGTCCGTTATAGACTCATTACGCTTATTTTTAAATTGTAAGTATTTAGCCCCAACCTCTTTCGTTTTTAAGTTAGTGTTTATCAGAGGAAACGAGTAAATAGCTTATTTTATTTTTAAGAAAACAATAATAAGTTATCTATAATTTTTCCGAACAGAATAAGATAAAATAACTAAATTCTTGGTGAATTACCACAAAACGTATCCTAATTACAAGTAGACTCCGAACACTTGGTATTTTGGAGACTCCATCTTTTCATATGCCAAGAATAAACAAATTAACGCATTTTTCTGTTAACGTTTGACCGCTGAACCTTCTGCCCTTCTCTTCATGGTAAAAGTAGACGTCAAACCAAAACCAACACTTTCGGGCGTGAATCAACAGACGATTCGATTTGCCAGTCCATTTAATTAGCATCAGCATTCTAGATCTTAGCGTCTCGAAGGTCTCCTGCAATTGGCATGGAATGTACCTTCACCTAAGGTTAATGGCTGAGATTGGTGTGTTAATGACCGGTTCAGGTGTTTTAGGTGTCTAACAGAAGCCTATATATTTATTTTATACAACACTAGCTTTTGCCAGCGGCTTTGCCCTTGTATTATTCATAATTTTTTTTCTCTTAAATCACTCTGTCTATTGATGAAAACCGCATTAAAATCCGTTACGTAGTTTAAAAGATCTAGCGTACAGACGCAGGAAGCGATTTTGTTTTATACTATGTAGAGATGTAACATACGCTAGACTTCATACACCCCAGAGTATTCAGTTAAAAGTATAATATAACGCCCAATACTTTTTTTAACCGACTTCAAAAAAAGGAGGAGGTTATCAATTCGACTGTATATTTTTTTTTAATGTTTGTTACCTCATAACTTTTGACTGGGTGAACCGATTTTGATGATTCTTTTTTTGAAAGTCAAAAATAACTTTAATTTCGGAAGTCGGTGGCAAAAACCTTAAATAAAGATCCTTAGACACCGACTTTCGAAATTAAAGTTATTTTTGACTTTGTAGTGTTTTTAAAAGCTAACTACTATTATTAAGAAAATGGGGTTGACTCTAGCATTACTTTATGCATTTAAAGTTGAATCTTATTGCCTTGAAATAGGATTGAATTTTCTTTGGCTCATTTGGTGGTGGGAAAATGTATATTTTTTGATAAAAATATCTATATTAAAAATGAATGAAATCGATTCAGTTGTCAATTATGAACAAACTATTTTCAGAAGATGCGTCTATTCTCTTACACCATGTATATTTTGTGGTTTTGTGATGGTATTGGTGCTCAAATAACTCTGTTTAACGGAAAATTACAGCTAAAACACGGGATGACTGCTGTAATATTACACGTATTTTTAACTACCTGTAAATGATTGCCATTAGCCTTTTTATTGTAGATTAATTTTTAAAGTAATACGTAATTAATTTACGGCCCACGTGGTCATGATTTTTTTAAACCGTTTTAGACGAATACAAAACGGGTTTGAAATCACAGATTTTGCTTTACATACATAATCAGCCTATAACGTGCCCACTGTTGGGACACAGGCCTCTTCTCTGTGAGAGGGAGTAAGCCGTAATCTACCACGCTGGCCCACTGTGGGTTAAAAGAGGTCACATGTCTTCGAATTTTTGGTTCTAAGATATACCGGTTTCCTCACGATGTTTTCCTTCACCGTTTTGAGTGCAGTGGTGATGAAATAATTAACACAAAGCAAAGCATCTGTTTGGATTCGAACCTGCGAACTACATACAACTCATACGTAGCAGCCGTTACCACTGGTCCTCAGATTTTGGTTTAAAACGCTTTATTTACACCTATAGTCAGGGTATACAAAACCACCTTGTTAAAGCTTGTCAAGCTCAATTTTAAACTCTGTTTCTAATTGACTGCGGCTCCAATTCGTTTAGGCAAATGGCGTGCAGCGGTGTAGGTCTCCATTCGTCGAGGAATTTCTTGAGTTCTGCTTTTCAGACTGTCACATATCCGTCATACTTCTAAATCCAATTTTTGGAGAATCTCGCATCCAGATATTTGAATTTTAAAATAGGTGACAGCAAAAATTATTGGAAAATTTTCAGTGGTTGAAATTCAAGAATGGAAGTCAGAGATTATTTTTGGGCTATATTTTATATTTCAAATCAATAAACTCTTAACAGAAAGCGAGCTCGAGGCAATAAAAAAAAAACTAACGACAAGCAAAAGATAGGTATTTCTTTAGAGGTTTCGTTAGCGACTGAAATAGCCTACAGTGAGATGTATTTCGAACTCCACGTGCCACATTTCAACCTGCGGCCATAGACAACAAAACAATTGAATATTGTGTTACTACCCTGAAGCGCTTTGTCGAATGTGGAAAGCAGTCGGCCCGATAAATAGACTGGTAACTAA
The DNA here is from genome assembly GCA_932294355.1 of Aporophyla lueneburgensis. Classification (NCBI taxonomy): domain Eukaryota; kingdom Metazoa; phylum Arthropoda; class Insecta; order Lepidoptera; family Noctuidae; genus Aporophyla; species Aporophyla lueneburgensis. The sequence continues at coordinate 6,305,488 of OW028737.1, forward strand.
ATCCTTGTGTGTTATCGAATGTTGAAAAACATCTCGTTAGGACTAATGGGGGTGTGGAACTTGAGTAAATCGGCTCAGGGTTTGCAGTATACCTTGCTGTATACGTAATGTAAACAAGTGATTTGTATAGGTTAAGTTTGGGAGTATAAAAATCTTTATTATGTCTGCTTTGTTCTATCCAAGGTGATATATGCCCATCGCCCCGCAATCGTTAAGTCCCATGAATTCAGTAAGTACATGATTCTGGATCACCTTGCGTTGAAATTTTTCGACAGACAAAAATGCTGTTCCAGACATTTTGACCGTTTACTATGAAAATCCAGTTCTTTTTACACGCTTTATAGTAGTTTCACTTGTATGGTTGTATGTTTGTTTGTAACCGACTCCTTATAGCGTGATTTTGACCCACTTTAAACGACCAGATTTCATTCCAACTTTGCACACCTGTCAAAGACCGATGACAATGCAATAATTTTAAAAAATTGTGCCATTATCCTTGCCAGGGTTACCAGGACAGCAAAAAAATGTCTTTGAAAACTACGCTGATATACGGCACAAACTACGCTGACATACGTCCCAAAATTAGAAACACCTTAAAAAATAGAAAATAAATAACATTATTTTCTACTTTAGTTTGGTTTTCTATGGAAGCGCGTTTTATAGTTTTTACTAACTATTATTTTTTTTAATACATAATCAGCCTATAATGTTCCCACTGTTGGAACACAGGCCTCTTCTCTTTCAACCTCACATGTCTTCAGGTGTTCGGTTCTAGGCCATGCCGGTTTCCTCCCACTGTTTTCCTTCATCGTTTTGAGAGCAATGGTAACGAAATAGTTGATCGACTAATTTAATGAGCCGACTGTTACTTCAAACTGCAGACACTTTGAGGCGTGAAGTGACGGTGTGTCAATTTAAGTGACGAAAAATATGTACTAAATTAATAAATAATAATTTAAAATAACCTGAAAAAAGTGCCTGATATCAATAAAAAAATACCTTAAAAAGGACCCCACGCTTTTTTCCATTATTTTCTACTTTTTAGTTTGGTTTTCTATGGAAACGTGTTTTTTAGGTTTTTTAAACTATTATATATTTTCTATTTTTAGGGTGTTTCGAATTTTGAGACTTATGTCAGCGTAGTTTGTGACGTATGTCAGCGTAGTTTCCGAAGACAGTTTTTTGCTGTCCTGGTAACCCTGGCATGGATAATGGCACAAATTTATGAAATTATAGTATTGTTATCGGTTCTCGATAAGTCTACAGAGTTTAAATGTAATCTGGTCGTTTAAAATGGGTCAAAATCGCGCTATAAGGAGTCGGTTACAAACAAACATACAAGTGAAGCTAATATAAAGCGTGTAAAAATGCCTTGTAGACAACCCTTTTAGCGACAAGGCAGCTGTTTGCACAATATCACTTTCATAGAATGTATTAATTGCGTTCGTGTTCAGTTTATAAATCTATTATATAATAGGCATCACTAGGCTCCTCACGCATACAGTTATTAAAAAAAAAACAAAAGATTAAGTTATTCAGTCATGCTTATTTTTCAGTGTTCAGTTTGTGTGGACCACTACTTGGTATAAGAATAATAGTGGGAGTGTTAGTTACTATTTAACATAATACTTGTACACTAACTGGAAAAATAACTAACTAACTAAAACACCTAACTAAACTAAAACTACCCAAGCAAAATCAATCAATGTTTATGGGACCACCCCTGTCGCATGTCATTAAATGAAATTTTACAAACGATCCTCTATTGCCGGAGATCTCGTGTTTATACAAAAAAATACCAGTCCGATCGAGACCTGCCTCCTTTCTGAAGTCGGTGAAAAAGAGTATTGTATCAATAGTATTGACAAATTCCCCATACCTGTCTGACCTCCGGCTGGTTCTCCTCTTCTGGTGGTGGTGCAGTAGTGGTAGGCACGTCACATTCCTCAGTGGGTGGGACCACGCATCTCAGCGACCTCCTCTCGAACACCAGCATGGCGGGACACCTCTGTAGGCGAGGGTAGCCGCCCTGGCACTGCCAGTAGCGGTTGCAGGACTTGCCCAGAGGAACGTTACCATTGGGGTCATCGTTGCAGAGAGCTGGAACATAGAGAAGTTATTTAGTTAATGAGTTGTAAATATTTGCGTATATCTCTGTTTAGACTACCCATTGAACATGTAAAAAGAAATACAGTGGACCCCCGGTAATCCGGCCCCTGTTTAATCCGACATGTCTATTGTTATTGATTTTTTTTTTGACCGTCTTCTCTAATGTTGATAATGCATGACTGAACGGGAAATGGATCAGTAATTTGTCGGATTACAAGGTACTCTTTGTAAAAAAATCAGGACTATAGGGCGTTTTCTTAGGCAGTACTCTATTATCCGACAAATTCGATGGTCCGACACTGCCCTGCAAAACGTTTGTCGGATTACCAGGGGTCTAAAACTATTCTGTCATAATATCAAATACTATAATCATTAAATCTCCTAATTTTGCATGTTATAAAGTCATATGTCCTAAGTATTGTATTATATAAAGTGTATTTTGCCGAATGTTCATTTATAATGTTACCAGTTAGGTTTTAGTGACAGAAACGAATCGCTGTAAATCCGACTCCACGTAGTCTTGTCTGCCCTACCCCTAGAGTGTAATTTAAAATCGCGTAGGCGCGGAGGGGCGAGGCGGCTCGCGAGCTGAGGAGCAGGTGGTTGTAACGCTTGCTGCCGCTGCTGAGGCTGGCCGGCTAAGCCGGCCAGCAAGACGAAGCTGCGGTGGTGATCGTTAAACCGTCTGCGACGATAAGCTCTCGTGGGACCGCCTAAGCCCCGCAGTGCCGGAGCCGTGACAGAAACCATGCCTGCTGCATGATGCATGCTCGCTCGCATGCTGCATGCTTGCTTGCATGCTACATGATGCATGTTGGCTTGCATGCTCGATTGCATGTTGCTTGCTTGCATGCATGCTGCATGCATGGTGTATGCTTGTTTGTATGTTTCTTAGCGGGAAATAAAATCACATGTTCACAATCACCTGTTTTATTGAGTGATATTGTATTTATTGAGTGATAATACATGCAGCGCCATGCTAGGCCTTGATAAATGCCATAATGCTTTTGCATCTTTACTATTTATGTATTGTATCAGTTGGATTTGATAAAATAATGAAATTCTTAATGAACTCCGTTTTAAAAATATGATTAGGATAAATAAACATAAATAATTTGAATTTAGAATTTATAACTTTTATGGAAAACAGTTTTAATTCTTTTGTATATTATTGATAGTAATATTTATGACAAACGGATTTAGGGCATATTGTATTTAGGGATTTCAATTTTATGGCATGTGATATTATGTGACATTTAGTTCGGGCAAGTTATCATTCGGACAAATGATGATTAGGACAAAAAACAATATGGCTCTTTAGATTATGGATAAAAAAGTTAGGCCACACAATAGAGAACCATTTAAAATAAACTTGAAATTAGAAACTTATTAATAATTAATTAATAATTTATTTATTTCCAAAAACAAGATTACAGACTTAAATTAAAAGTTTCACAAAATGGTTCACAACTAGTGGTAGGAAGTAAATACAAATTGAATTTTCTATGCTGTAGAAATCTGTAGACAATTGGTGAGCCCTGCCTCTTAAACTAGGGTTACCTGTATCTTAAGAGACAGTGTTCGGCTATAGGGTTGAAACAGTAAGATTTATACAACTCGTGGGTTGTGTCGATCTACCAAAAGATTATAAAAATTTGGTTAGTTTGTAATTAAAGTAAAGAAAGGAAGAGTAGTTTGAGTTTAAGTTTATGGCGTCCATGTGTGCGTGGGTGTGATATTTTACAACCTCTACTATCTAAATGTATCTTGAAGTGAGCATTGAGATAATAATTATTTAGGTATGCTGCGACTTCCATAAAAAAATATTACATGATAATTCACATGAATCTCTTTAAGTATGCGTAATCCTAATTTTCAACATCTAGCACAAACGTGAACACTAAAAAATCTTGTACAGTAGAGTCTGATCAAATTAGCGGTCAATTTAAGCAACACATTTTTATCAACAATAAAGTCAGTAACTCCAACTCCAAAGTTACTTATTGCATTAGTAATGAGAGTGATCTGTAGCCCACTGAAACCGTACTTATTTCATTAGTATTGATCAGAGCAATGAGCTGTAACAATGTAAGTCTGAGCAAGTTTCTTGTTAAGATCTTCTAAGTATGATAGAACAATAATAAAGAGCTGCTAAGTTATATTGTCCTAAGTATGATAGAACAATAGCGCTGATAAGTTGTATCTATCTTACTTTTCCGGGACGTATATAAAATTTCAGAATTTGAGCTTTTTCACTTCGAGGTTTAGTCTTTTAATTTAGTTTATTAGCCAATTCATATGATTTTACTCGCCTGAATGCACGAATCGACACTTTTAAATAATACAATAAATTATTTTCTGTAGGTGATTCGCACGAAGTTAATTTATTTGTAGGTGAATCGACAACTCCGGAGAATAGTTAAAAAGCAATAGGCATGATCTAAATTTAAATAAAAAAACAATTATCCCTCTTTTTAATATTATACTACTCCCATATTTACCGTTCTTCTTCACTACGTTTTGGAATGTGCAACAAGCTTCATATTTCTGTTAAAACAATGTTAGTTGAATTCTTATTTGCGTAGAATTCTATTTGAAATTGACTGGTTTTCACTTTTCAGTAATAATCTTCACCTTAAATGTGTCATTTACCTCAATACCATCAAACGGGGTGAATATTGATTCAGAATGAAACTATCAAAGAGATTTTAACATTTAAATCATATAGTTATTTGCCAAAAAAGACTCTCATGTGTTAACTGTAGGTATAATCAACGATTAAGAGATGCCAAAAATTGTCATTTCAATGTTAAAATCATTTTTAATTACAGCATCGTCCCCATTGACCACTGCATACCTTTTCAACACACGGCTACAGGTCATGTTATGCATTTCCAGTTTTAGCTAACCTCGCATTGTATAGGTTTTTCGTACAATGAGATGTCAACTTATACTGGAAATGTATAGCTTGATGTGTGGCCGTGATACTTTCTATTAAATAAATGTATAAGGAAAAAGAGATATTAAATACAAAAGCACACTTAACATTAAAAGCTTCTGTCTATCCGAGTTTCCGAGAAACGAGGACAATACTAGTCGTGTCCGGCATTGACCATTGTATCGATAAAACCGATGCACGATGTATTTATTGAATTACAATAGTTATAAACACTTAGGGGGCATCCATTAATTATGTGAGGCATTTAGGCGGGGGGCGGGTCGAGTCGAATCTCACGTAGGGGAGATGGGGGTTTCGGTAAATATCACGTAATAAACGTAATTTTATTTGTGAAATTTCTTAACGTAGAAATTGTACCTATTTTTCCACTATAATATTCCTAAATACTAGAAAATAATATTTATCGTGGTCATTTAGCTAGCCAAACGCCGGACAGCCAGAAAAGTGCAACGCAAAAATCCAACGCAAATAAGCCCTGATTAATGTATTGACACTAAAAATAAGCATTTTGAAAAATCTCATGTGATAAATAGGAGGTGGGGAGGAGGATCGAGCTTAATCTCCCGACATCTCACAGGGCGAAGGGTGGTAGAAAAATCGGCAAAATTCCCACACGTAATTAATGGATGCCTCCTTAGATAGCCGCCCATTTGCTCGTGATCGACAAACGTGAAATGTTTACTTTATAAAGCTTCTATATCCTTTGTTTAGGTTTTATTATCCGTTCTCTTGTATTTATGAGCACTCCTTTTTAAGGCTTTTAAGGAAAATGTTCCTGCGGAAAGTTAGGGCGATCTTCTTGGAAATTTTGTCTCAAAACTTTGGTGCTTTGAAAGGAAATCTTTTTTTCCTTTGGAAAATGTATTCAAGGAAGAAATCTTCTAACTAATGTCGTCAAACGATAGTTGCCATCCCAAAGAAAAGCGCTTTTATTATTAGTAACCGACCGAAGGTTCGATCAAAGCTCGGCAATGAGGCGGGTGACGCTCGGTTAAATTCGGGCAGAATCGAGTCCGTGAGTTTGTCATTGTATTAATTAATAATAATCATCATTGTCTTGTACTTATCCCAATTCATTAAGCGCAACATGTCATTTTCTTTCACACTTCTCTATCAGTCGTCATCGTCGCGTCGGTACTCACCCCCTTTCTATGATATCAATATCATACTTCACTCAGTCCATCCATCGTTTCTTTGCTACTCTTATAGCTATCATCATAGTATTATTTTATATTTCACTAGCTTCTGCCCGCGACTTCGTCTACGTTAAATTTCTTGTTCCCCCGACCCTTTCCGTCGCGTCGAATCGCCTCCCCGTGCGATTATCCCCGTTTTCGCAACATTTTTCATTACTGCTCCGTTCCTCTTGGTTGTAGCGTGATGACATTAGGCTACCCAACACAAAAATAATTTTTCAATTCGGACCAGTAGTTCCTGAGATTAGCACGTTCAATCAAACAAACAAACAAACAACTCTTCAGCTTTATAATATTAGTATAGATATTGTGCGTTTTGTTTGTGTAGAGTAAACAATTTTTCTTTTTTTTTTTCTTTTACTTTGTTTCAAAAATGTGTATCCTTTAATGGAGTTATCGTGATTTATTTCTTTTAAAGCTTATATTTACTTATCTCGCCTTAAACTCAAAAAAAAAAAACCAACAATATTTCAGTGTCAAGCGAAAATATAAATAGTTTAATGTCAAGTTTTTTTCGCCCGAAAACAAGAATAGACGAAGCTTTCTCACGTTTTTATTTTCACCTGAAAACCGAATATGTAATTCGGTCGGACACTAGTTATTTATTATTGATCTTATTTTCAAAGTAAGGAAGCTCAATAATTAAGGTTTATTTATAGTTTTTATTGGTTCGTGTTCATAATCTGATTGATATTGACCTTGTTCTTGATAGGTTGCTTTCCGACATGCAACCAGTTCGCATTTTTTATTTTTTTTTTATTGTGAAATTCTTCATTTGTTTTTATTTACTTTCTTTTTAGGATTCCTTTCATAGGTGAACAAAAAAAAAAACATAGGGTCCTAAAAACAGAACCGTACCGAACGGACAGCTGAAGCATAGTAATAGACTATGCCTCAGCTGTCCGACCGTCTATCTGTCAGCGGGCTGTATCTCATAAACCGTAAAAGGTAGACAATTGAAATTTTCACAGAGTGTGTATTTATATTGCCGTTACATATAATAAACGATTATAAAAATAAAATAAAGTAACTAAAAATTAAAGGCCGTCTCCATACTAGAAACGTGCTTTATCGGCGTGTTTTGCCATGTCATACGTAACCCTTCGTGTTCGCATCCGATTCACACTACGACGGTTTTTTTTCAAAAATACTTGTGCACAACTAGTCCCACGCCATCATTTCCTATGCAGTCTACGATCGTGTACTAGTACTCTAGGCATATGATACTGTTAATTATCAGATACCCTGAGAACTAAGATCCGTTTATAGGCCATAGCTGTCCCACGCCTTAGTTCACGACTTTACCAATGTCAGTTCACTATTATTTCATGATATTCTCACAGATGGACTTAGAAATATTAAGTTTTTGTGGCCTATAGTTCTATTTCGTTTGTGTACAATGTCATTAATCAATGTCGAGGAATGACGGTAGAAAGAATTGTATGGCGATGTGGTAGATGGTTTTCTTGTCGTGGGAAATGCAGTCGAAATATAATGTTATGTCAAGGACTTGTGAAAAATGGTCTTGTGGCTAAAAAGCTTCACGGATTGATCGATTAGGTTAAGCTACGCTTGCCGCGGTTGTTTCGTGGATGGGTGACCATCTTTACATACCAAGACTCCTCTGTGGTATCTGTTGGCCCAGGCTGTCATTTGTTGGTTTTTTAATAGTCGTTCCGGGTCGTCAGGAGTCCGAAAGCCTGACAACCAGTCTTACCAAGGGGTATCGTATTACCCAGTTACTGGGTTGTGGAAGTCAGATATTCAGCTGCATCCGGTTGGACTGGAAGCCAACCCCAACGTAGTTGAGGTTGACATAGATCATCATCACCATTTTAGCCGTAAGACGTCCACTGCTGGACTCAGGCCTCCCCCAATTTGGGGGGCTTTGCCATAATCGCCACGCTTGGCAGGCGGGTTGGCGATCGCAGTATGGTGGTAAAATGCATAGAGAACGCTGCTGCCCATTCTCTAGTAAGTCCCTTAGTCGCCTTTTACGACACCCACGAGAAGAAATGGGGTGGTGTTATTCTTTACGTCCGGCACCACACGGTAAAGTTGAGGTTGACATAGATAAATTGCATTTAATTTGCATATTATAAATCAGTTTTTTTATCAGTTTGTTTGTTGTATATGTATGTAACTAAGTATTTTCGGGTGGACTCTTGCAAGTCAATTTTGAAGCAGACATTTTCGACCGATTTAGCTGAAATTTTGTATACACGTTTTTTTACTCTATAGTTCGTCATATACATGGTTTTAAACTGCCTCTTGCATCGATCTAATTGAAACGGCAAAGGATTCGATGTCTACTCCACATCAATATGCATGACTAGAACATTCCACAGATACTAAAGTACGTGGGTACAGGACCGTACTTAATATTGGTCCGATAAATGATTAAATTAACATTTTGATTGACACGGAAATGAATACCAAGCCTCCTAGGTACTGCAAATCATGTAAATAAGACAAAGAGACAGGTACCTAGTGTATCGATAAATTAGAGCTTATTTGACTTTTGTGAATGTTAACTCTTTCAGCCACGCTTTTACATTAAGAATATTTTGAAGATTTTTGTTTTAGTTTTAGCATCATTAACAACTAAAATATCACATACATTAGGGAAAAAAATCTAGGTGTTAAGGCTTTCGAGGAATGAGGTGGTTAGTGACACTAACCACCGTGACTATTGATACAAAGAAAACTATGATGAATGATGTATAATATTTATAAACATATTATGTTACAATTAACTTTTCCACAGGCAAAATGATGTATAATTACTTTTTATGACAATCAGAAAACAAGTGCTTCTTTTGCGTAAGCAAGGGGGCACTTTACATGTTTTGCGTTGCCATACGGTACGTACTGGAGATATTTGATTGCTATGTTCAACATTTTTCCGGCGTACTGAGCTAGTCAAATGGAGGTCTTCGTCGGAATCAAAGTTGTTATAATCGGTTACTTGAAATTTCTCCAATCAAATCAACTAACACCAGCGGATTTGGCTGAACTTCTGTATATTCTTCATCCTTGTCGTTACAAATACTCTCGTTAGCTGAAGAAATGTCTAAACAAGTATTCTGTGATTTCTTTATCTGTTAGCTGGCGCGACATACTATTACAAAATACGAAAAGACACTAATAGTTACATGCATAAGTTTCATGAAGGTTATGACCAGAAACCCGCAACAGTCATGGTGGTTATTGTCACTAACCACCAGATTTTCGATGTGAATATTTATTTATTTATTTCATATAACAATTCGCATTGTGTTTGAATTTTGTAGTACATTAATTAATATTTTACAGCTAAAAACAATAAATTATGAATATCAAACAGTAAATTTCACTAAAAATTAAATCAATAACTTATATGATAAATTAATATGTCAATAGATTGTAAATAGTAATTATATAAATTATTGTAAATATTATCATGTCAAATTCGTATAAATCTATTCTCTAAAATGCACAAAATCGAACAATGCCTTGAATGTATATTTAATGTCATAAAGGTAAATTACTAAATATAAAAACTATTCACCATCATTTGTCACCAATTCAGATATAGAATATAAACATTTATTCAACAGGAATGCTTTAAGTTTGGCTTTGAATAGTGTACCTTTGTAAATCAATGATCTTAAGTCAGTAGGCAACTTATTAAATAATTCTACTGCTTGGTATTTAGAGCAATGTTCAGTAATATTAAGTTTCGGCGCTATTTTATTTTTTATAACGTTTCTTCTAGATTTCTCTCTAAGTTCACGTTCTTCCTGTGATTCGTGCTCGTGTATGTATTTCGCAAAGTGGCTGAGTAGTACTAGAACATATAAACTTGGCACTGTTAAAATACCTAATTTTTTAAAATATTCTTTACATGACTCTTGTTGTGGGATTCTGACAATCGTTCTTAATGCACGTTTCTGTAGAATGAATGCTCTTTGGCAATTATACCCGTAACTACTCCCCCAAAACATAATGCTATATCGTAATCTGGATTCTACTAATGCATAATATACAGATTTAAGTTGCCTAAGATTAATATCGTCCCTGAGGCTTCTTAGCGCGTAACAAGCTGAAGATATTGAGGAATCAATGGCGGTGAGCTCCTTTTTCCAATTTAATAGGGAATCTATATAAACTCCTAAAAATTTAACTTCATCCACCAATCTAATATTTTCCTTTTTAAGCTTGACATCTATACTATCTTTGTTGCGTGACGTTGTTTTAAACAACATTGCATTGGTTTTGCTTGGGTTTATTATTAAATTATTTGCTGCAAACCAAACAGAAAGATTCTTTAAACACTTATTTACATTTTCTGTCAACTCATTTAAGTTTGGTGACCCGAGTATGGCAGTCGTGTCGTCTGCAAACATTACAAGGCCTGCATCGGGTTGGGTATTATTCATAAAATTTAGCAAATCATTTGTAAAAATTAAATATAATATTGGTCCTAAGATTGAGCCTTGAGGCACTCCGCGGCTTATGTTGGTCATTTTTGACTTATATATTACTTCATTCACACACTTTCCGTCACAATTGTTTGAGTTAATGTCTTTTATTTCTACGAACATTCTACGGTTTTTTAAATAAGATGTCATAAGTTTTAACGCTTTTCCTCTAATACCATAATGCTCTAGTTTAGCCAGAAGTAGCTCGTGATCTACTGTATCAAACGCAGAACTTAAATCAATAAATAAGCCAGCTACCTTCATTTTGTTATTCAATTTATTAATAATGTCATTAACAAGATTATCTATCGCATCTGAGGTGCCTATCCCCTTTTGGTATCCAAATTGTTTATAATTTAGTATTCTATTTAAATGTAAGTGGGTCATTAATCTAGCTTTCATTATCTTTTCGAAAATTTTTGATAAAATTGGTAGTAAGGATATTGGCCGGTAGTTTTTGGGATCCGTTCTTGTACCCACATAAAATAACACACAATACACATTGGAAACACAAAAATAACAGTACTTTTATGTGCACACGTATAATATAGATATATGAAAACACATTGAGTAAAAAACATTGAAGAAAAAAGTTTACATACCCGTTTCACAGTTTCTTTTATCAAACATGCGAATAAAAGTTCGTTAGCGCAATATTAAGTTTAACGCTAATAAACTGTCATTAATTCAATAAACCACAACTGGTCGCTTCTTGTCATACAAGATTCAAGCTTTTATGATGATTCTACTGATTGTCGCTACATGGCACAGATTTTAATTAAATCATTCGGAAAGAGGTGGTTACAACACTAACCACCAAGACTGAAAGAGTTAAGCAAGAATTAGGTACTCTAGGTTACCAATTCGCCTGACAAGTAGGTCTGGTGATTATATAGGTAGGGTAGGGTATATCTCAAGACGAAAAAAATGATTTGTTGTATTTTAGGAAGGTCAACGACCGCTAGAAGATGTGTTACTTGAAGTATTGAGAAAATCTGTTTTCTTTTTTTTATCGTGTTTGGATATCGATATCAAAACGTCTGTATAAAGGGTTTTTTTTTTATAAACTGATACTTGTAACTGAACAACCTCATGAAAAAATCATCAACTTATTTTTTTTTTTTTGTTTTATCATGTTTAGATGTCGATACACATCAGATTGGTACAGTGTGGTGCCGGACGTAAAGAATAACACCACCCCATTTCTTCCCGTGGGTGTCGTAAAAAGCGACTAAGGGACTTACTAGAGAATGGGCAGCAGCGTTTTCTATGCATTTTACCACCATACTGCGATCGCCAACCCGCCTGCCAAGCGTGGCGATTATGGCAACGCCCCCCAAATTGGGGGAGGCCTAAGTCCAGCAGTGGACGTCTTACGGCTGAAATGATGATGATGACGATGACACATCAGATCTGCGGAGTTTTATCAGCTAATTATATTTGACTCTGTAGACCTACATCCTACCAAGACTACACCAGTTAGTCTCACAGGTTTTGAATAGTTTAGAATTATGAAAACAATAAAATCTTTAGTGTAGATAGTTAACTGACTATGATTTTGCGTTGTATTGTTTTCAGAATAAAGTTCATTTAATTAATAACAATACAATGAACGATTGTAATACCCAACTTTTGAAAGTATTTCCCATGCCAACTTACATAGCTACTACCACACGAAACCTTTGTTCAAACTAATGACCCAACAATCAAGAACCATAGACCATACCTGTCATTTCTCTATGGTTAACCATCAGTCAACGAGTACTTTCGATTTCATCCGAGTCGATGGCCCGATAAATGTCAAACCAACAATTACCACGTTACATAAGGAAGCCGACGCACCTATTAAGCTATTATACGCTTTATTAAACGAAGCAATTAGTGTGAAAGTTGCGTGATTGATCGGTGAAACGATTGCCGTTCATTCACTAGTGTTTGCGGTACAGTTGGGTGTAAAAGTTTTAATTGGAATTTTCTATTTTGTTAGAGTGTGAGGTAGATTTACGTTTTATTTAGTCTGTGGTTGACTTTGAACCCGTTGGGACCTTTAGGGTTAAACTTTCACCCCGTTGGTTGATTTGCAAAGTTTTTCATATTTCAAACAAACTTTAACTTTATGACCAACTCGAGGGCATCCTTTTTGCAATTTTATTCTGGGTTAGTTCTCTTTTTGTTAGAGTTTGTTTTTTCTATAGAGCAATAGTAAATACAGTTTTTATTTTTATTTTGGGCATGACATCTCGTAGGTCAACCTATGAGTTTGTCGACTGCTTAACCGGAATTGCCTGTGGCTACCTTAATAAATTAAGGCCTTCAGCCTGGATTTGAAAACTTAATCCTAGAGCGAGTACTCACTAAGGTCACCTCTTGTGGGGTACTTCGGGCCGCGGTTTAAGGCAACGCTGGTAGAGGGCAGCAAGGGAGGGCCTTTAATTAGGTACATCACGATACATGTAACTTACATAAGTAGTCCATTTTTGCAGGGCGTGAAATTAGGGCCCAAGAGTAGCAAGGGTGCTGAATGTCGTGCTCTGATAAGACTTACATAAGTCACTGAACAGCGTGACTTAATTGCGGGTTTTGGTCAATTAGTGCTAAATTAATTTTTACAATCATATGTACTTTCACACCCTGGAATTATCGTTTCAGCCAAAAGACGTCCACTGCTGGACACAGGCCTCCCCCACTTTGGGGGGTTGGCCATAATCGCCACGCTTAGCAGGCGTTAGCGATCGCAGTATGGTGGTAAAATGCATGGAGAACGCTGCTGCCCATTCACTCTGAAATAATACCAACGAATTCAAAGTATACCGATATAAATGTCACAGACAGCCAGCTACCAATCCATCGGCAAAAGCTTAGAGATGGAAGAAAAATCCGATTTGAACGTCCATTGGGAGCTCACACCTTACGAGGCTTACGTGGACGATTGTAAGCAAGTCCATACATCGAAGTTGTTTGCCCTACAACTTTCCTCTTTCCATGCCTTTATTGTATTACTACATAAAAAATCTTCAAGTTCAAGTTTATTTGGGTTCAAATGTATTTTTACGTAAGTTTTTCTTAAAGAAAAATAACGTCATTTTGCGGACCGTCGTCCAAGAAAGTTACATAATATTTCTCGTTGCTTGTCAGCCAGGAAATATTATATTTTATGAAGTACTGAATGCATGAGTGAATTTTAAAATGCGGCCTAAAAAGGAATGCTTTTCAAGAATTCAAGATATGAAAGTTTGCACCGTTTTTATGAAGAAGTTCGTTGGTGTTTTTTTTATGTTGGTAAATTAAAATGAGGGTTAATATTGTTATCTACCTTCTGGAATATTTAGAAAGGATTTTCTCTTATTGTGAAGGTAGTTAATGTTTAAAATATTTTAGGAGTGGTTCTTGAAACTACAGATTCGGAAAACGTAGTACATAAAAAAAAAACATGTTAATTAAGGGGCATCCCAAACGTAGACTGCCGTGAAACCTCATGTTGACAGAAAAAACTTAGATAAAAATATTCATAGAAATAAAATAGTATTATGATCTTAAAAGGGTAAGGTAAAGAGGTAAAATAAAAAAAAACCGGCCAAGTGCGAGTCGGACTCGCTCGCCGAGGGTTCCGTACAAACCTGTAGGTATTCTCGGTTTAAAAATAAATGTTTTTTTTTAAATTTTATATTTCAGTTGATTGAATGTAAGGTAAATTGCGTTATACGATTTATGACGTTTTAAAAAAAAACTACTCGCCCGATCTCGTTCAAACCAATTTTCGGTGGTAGTTTACATGGTATTGTACAACATATATTTTTTTTAGTTTTATCATTCTCTTATTTTAGAAGTTACGGGGGGGGGGGGGACACACATTTTACCACTTTGGAAGCGTCTCTCGCGCAAACTATTCAGTTTAGAAAAAAATGATACTAGAAACCTCAATATCATTTTTGAAGACCTATTCACAGATACCCCACACGTATGGGTATGATGAAAAAAAAAATTTTGAGTTTCAGTTCTAAGTATGGGGAACCCCAAAATTTATAATTTTTTTTCTATTTTAGTGTAAAAATCTTGATGTGGTTCACAGAATACATCTACTTACCAAGTTTCAACAGCGTAGCTCTTATAGTTTCGGAGAAAAGTGGCTGTGACATACGGACGGACAGACAGACAGACAGACAGACAGACAGACAGACGGACAGACAGACAGACATGACGAATCTATAAGGGTTCCGTTTTTTGCCATTTGGCAACGGAACCCTAAAAATAAAAAAACTGAACGGAAACTTTATTCCTTAATACTTAATGCTAATAAAGAGAATTCAATTAACCAAAGAAATAACTAAAATTATCCTAATGAGCCATGCATTGTTTTTAAATTTAATTAAAACTGAAAAATAGTGTTTTGATAGTCATTAGTTTCAACTATCATCAAAAATTTAGTTGTTTCCAACTTTATTTGTACCCGCGATGCGATTTTGTCAAAAACAAAAACATTTTCTTCTTACGCGCTTTATGTCCTTGCTAACAAAGACTGAAAATGACCTCACTAACCTAACCTATAATGACGTAAATAAAACATTATTACAGTTCTACTTAGCACTACATAGATTCGCACTCATTCTATCATCAGTACTACAACGAACACTTGCGTAGGCGCCTGTACATGCGTACGTTGCGTATGAATAGCGTACATTATTTATATGGGCTTTTCATGTCACCGTTGTAACTCGTATTATTAAACGCATTATTGTATAAGCCGCAATGTATGAGCAATGACAAATTACTGTTCTAAGTTGACATTTGTGTGTAATGTGTGTATAGAAAGTATGTGAAATATATGTTTAATGGTTATGAGTAGTAGTGGCCCTTGGGAAACAGCCGCGATTTACGAGTTGTAGGTCATAGGTGCCAGACAGGCACTGACAGACTGTTTTCAAAACAGTGAAGGAAAACATCGTAAGGAAACCGGCATGTCCTAAAACCAAACATTCGAAGACATGTGACTTCTACCAACCCGTACCGGGTTCGCGTGGTGGATTACGGCCCGCTCCCTCTCACCGAGAGGAGGCCTGTATCCCAGCAGTGGGAACAATATAAGCGGATAATGTATCATCATTATTTCACCCAAAAGACGTCCACTGCTGGACATAAGCCAACCCAAATTTGAGGCGGTTAGCCATAATCGACGAAACGGAGCTGAAACGTAGACACTCACGGTACGGCTGGTCCATAAATTCAAAGTCGCTCAGCGAGCTATGGAACGAGCTATGCTTGGAGTATCTCTGAGGGACAGAATCCGGAATGAGGTGATCCGGCAGAGTACCAAAGTTATCGATCGAGTATATATAGTAATATAGTAATAGTAATATAGTAATAGTAATATAGTAATAGTAATATAGTAATATATTTATTGGTTCATAAACGTTATACAGTATTGAGGTGTGACACTGGATCCCGCACTAGGATACCCTGTGTCGCAGGATCCAGTCTCTTTCGACATATAATATAAATTTTGGTATACAAAAGCAACGGTTTAGTAAGTTTCATTAAAATACAGACTAAAAGGTAACCAAAATGATATGTGCATATGACATAGCTCACAGTATTAGTAATCTGAAGTGGCAATGGGCCGGCAACATTAGCCGCAGAACCGATGACCGTTGGGGTAGACGTGTTCTTGAGTGGAGACCGCGAATCGGAAAAAGTAAGGTAGGACGCCCTCAGGCTAGGTGGAGCGACGATCTTAGCAGGGTGGCTGGTAGCAGCTGGATGAGAGTTGCCGAGAATCGGGCTGAATGGCGTGCAAGCTGCTGAGAAGCCTATGTCCAGCAGTGTACTGATATAGGCTGATGATGAGCCATAATTGCCACGCTTGGCAGGCGGGTTGGCGATTGCATTATGGTGGTAAAATGCATAAAGAACACTGCTACCCATTCTGTAGTAAGTCCCTTAGTCGCCTTTTACAAAACCCACGAGAAGAAATGTGATGATTATGTATGAATGTGTGTTATGTAAGTTTTTACAGGTTCAGAAAAATATTTCTCAGTAAAAAGAATGGTAGGTAAATAAGATAAACACAATTCCAAATGAGAATTCTTGTAACAAACCTCCCCAATTACGGGCGTTGCCGTGTCTTTGACTAATCACGGTGGAAGTGTGAATGTGTCTTACACGGAGTTAAATTAATTAATTCCTGCGAGTATTGTTCATGTAAATGGCTTCTCATTCCCGACTCGGCTCTCATTTGGTTTGTTAATGTTATTTGTGTTAGGGAAACAGGGCGGAAAGTCTTTGTGGGAAGAAGAGGAATTGGGGCAGATTTGAGTGTATGACCTGGTACCTAATGACATAGGTAGGTACCATAATATCATGGCAAACATCACGCTGTTTACCTGAAGGGTTGGGCAGAGGTGTACCACCAATTACACCAGTTATATATAAGTTCCGTGTAATGGGGGCGAGCCTATTGCCATCAACCGGGCACAAGTTCTACGGGCTGCTACTGAAAAATCCAGAAACAAAAACTCGATACACTTGGCCCAACCTGGGAATCGTAACCAGGACCTCATGCTCAGCAGTATTTCTTGCGACCACTAGTCCAACGATTCAGTGAATTATAGAAAAATATAGGTGCAATTGTAAGAAAATTACTGCGAAGCCTATCCCCACCTTCACACAGGCGTAATAAAATCGCGGCGGGAATTTCGCGCCCACAGGATCTTCACCGCTCTGCTTAGCGCCTAGAGTAGAAATTCGAACAGTCTGTATTTTCGACGCGCTGAGATGGATTCACTGTATTGGATTCTCAATGGTCGGTTCAGCACACAGAGATTAAAATCCAGTGCGCTGTAAAAATTGACATCCCTGCGGACGTGTTCTAATATTTACGTAGGCCAAACACGAGTAACAAACACTTTGGTACTTGTCCATTCAACAAAGCGAACTGTTACTACAGACCAGCACCCTAATTGCGTAATCAGAATTTTGAATATTATTTCTATAATAATAATAATAATAAAACATTTATTTTCAGGTAACAAAGACCCATAGACAAATACCTTACAAACTAACATACATAAGTATTATACAAAAAACATGTGTTAATAATAGTACTATAAACTATGTTAGTACCACTTCACTATTAAGTTAGCTTGTCCGTGAGCTGTCCTGTGGCACTTGTCCGCGGAAGCGACGGAACACCACGTCCTGTGGCCAAAAGTCTTCGTCCATGACGACGGGCAGATAGCAATTCGGTACACGCACCACAAACGCCTTGAAGTTGACGTTGCGGTGTGACTCCAGTAACTGTACCCTCGGCATGTACTTCGTCTTCTGGCGTACGTACTCCACAATGTCTTCCGCCTTAGTGGTGTAGTGTAGGCGGGAAATGTACACGGGAGTGTTCGGCTTAGCAGCGCGCAAGCTGACATCGGATTTTGCAGTAGCTTTCCCGCAGCGATTCTTGTTGGTTCGCGAATGGTGCTTCCTCCTTTGCACCGTCACGAAACCCTCTTCATCAGGCTTACGTTTCATAGTTGGATCGCCTGGGACACTCGCAGTGACGCAGGGTTTCGTCAGAGCTGCAGACACTGGCAGCGAGACGTGGCGAGGAGTTCGGACAGCGCTGCGTAGAGGAGCGGTGCTGACGGGCGCGGGGCTGCGAGGCACGTGAGCAGGGCGTTTTGCAAGCTCAGCAAACGACGGATGCGCTGGCGACGAAACTGCTGACGCGGAATTTGACGGCGATACATCGCCGCCGGCTCCGCGACACATGTTTAAGTTAGACACATCGACTGATGACCTAGATACCGCCACACTATTGCGCAACTCGGTAAATTCTTTGCGCAAATCGGCGACGGTGTTTTGGGATGCATCTAGCTTCGCTGTAACATCCGCGAGGCGGGCCTTCAGAAAGACAATATCCTTCAGAAGGCTTGTAACATCGACGTGGTCAAAAGTGACAGGAGGAAGCTTGTGCAACTCCTTCGCCACAAACGTAGGCACGTCGTCCGGGTCGGTCTCCTTGAACAGCGTGATAATGTCTTGCAGGCTTCTCTTAGTCCCGTCACGCCGGCGGGACACCATCTGGTCGCGCTTGTTCAGCACATTGAACAACAACAGCTTGGCAGCAGCTATGTCCTCCTCGCTGAAGTTCGTTGCGCAGATTTGGACAGCGGACACCTCGTCCATCACATCCAGCTTCTGCTGCAGGAACGCCAGCAGCTCATTCGCCACTAGTTCACTACTCATGGCGAGAAAATTACGAGCGACAGCTTGCGCCGCGCTAATCAATACACAGAATATGCAAACACGTCCGCATTCTATCCATTGCGTGATATGTTCGAAAAAGCTGTCTGCTCAACAACGTAAACAACGCAATTAATGTTGTTTAACTGGTAAATTAAAACGATTCCTACTTATAGTAAGTTACGCAATGAACCCTCTGAAAAATGCAGATAAGAAAAAATGGTAAAAAAACTCACGATGTTTCTGACAGCCGTCGACATTCTCGGGCCAGTCGCAGGAGTGAGCGTTCTCGTTGTACAGCAGACCGCCGATGCACAGCTGTTCTGTGGCAGTTCCATTCCAGCAGGTCCAGTACCTGGTGCAGGACGTCTCGTGGCCGAAGATGCCGTACAGCCAGTCGCAGTGCTCCGTGCCGATTGGTGGGTCTGGTGGAAGAGATACAGCAGTTAGATTTCTAGTGGAGATAGATGGCGATACGGAATAGGGCTTAAACTTGTTACTTGTTGTAAAATAAAATTGTGTATACACAAATAAAATGTAAATTTTGTGTGTAAATTGTGTAATTGTGAATAGGAGAATATATTATTATCGTGTGTGGCAATTTGTTTTGGTGTATTTATAAGGTGTTCCTAAGAAATGATCCCATTAATACCATACCTCCATGGTCTCATTAATAACAAAGAGTTATAGAATGTCAAAATATACTATAACATTATTAATGAGACTTTGTCAAAGAATCAACTGGCATATGTCTTATTTTTTTTGTTTAAATTTTTCATACAAAATAGTTCGACGTCACGATTATTTATGTAAAACACCCGTACGTGAAATATGATAATGTCGCATTTTCTTAGCCTTAAATTTGAACTATTGGTTTGAATGAAAATAATTTACTTCTACTTATCTATGAAACTTACACCCGTATTCATAAAAAAGAAAGCCCAATACTTATTTTTTTTTTTACATTTGCTATTTGATAATGTCTCATTAATGTTCTAGATTTATGGGTTATCAATAGAAACACGTTGTATAATAACGAGTATTTCTACCTGTCTACCTATAGTCGACGTCGTAATAAAGAAGGTCGGGCAAAGCTTAGTATAGATAGCGTGATCATAGCTAGGACAGCCTACACTAAATTTGACATTTCATTCATTCATTCTATTTCGTGTTCATTCACGAGTTAGAGTTTATTGAACTATTTTATTACTAGCTTTTGCCAGCGGCTTCGCCCGCGTGGAGGTCGGAAATTATCCCGCGGGAACGTACTACCGGGATAAAAAGTAGCCTATGTGTTAATCCAGGTTATAAACTAACTGTGTTCCAAATTTCATCCAAATCCGTTCAGTAGTTTTTGCGTGAAAGAGTAAAAAACATCCACACATCCATACATACAAACTTTCGCATTTATAATATTAGTAGGATTTTCGGCGATTTCATTTGAATCAAGTATTTGACATGGGAAGTGTTAGAATTATAAAACCTTAAATATTTCTTAGTAGGTAATCACCTTACCGTACCGCACCGGCCACCGTACCGTGTGGTGCCGGACGTAAAGAATAACACCACCCCATTTCTTCCCGTGGGTGTCGTAAAAGGCGACTAAGGGACTTACTAGAGAATGGGCAGCAGCGTTCTCTATGCATTTTACCACCTTACTGCGATCGCCAACCCGCCTGCCAAGCGTGGCGATTATGGCAATGCCTCCCAAATTGGGGGAGACCTAAGTCCAGCAGTGGACGTCTTACGGCTGAAATGATGATGATGAATCACCTTCTACAGTAGGTTTTCGACATTATTGATCTATATTTAATCATTAAATATCTAAGAATTTATTTTAGTCACTTTCGTTGTAGGAACACAAAAATGCCTAATTTTTGTAATAAAACCACCCCACACCTTGTATTAATAGCTTGTTTTAGGACCTAGCTACGACAACGCCATTTTGTCAGTTATCTTCATACAATAATTCGTTCATCATCATCATTTCGGCCGAAAGACGTCTACTGGTGGTCTACTGGGTCTCTCCCAAGCATTTTGAGGAGTTTGCCGTAATCGGCACGCTTGGCAGTCGGATTGGCGATCGCAGTGTGGTGTTAAATGCATAGAGAATGCTCGAATGAGCAGCAGCGTTCTTAGAGAATTCTAGTCAACTTCTTAGTCGCCTTTTACGACACCCAAGAGAATAAATAGTTAATTTATTACATCAAGGATTATCACTTAGATGTCATAAAACAAGGTCCAGCGACATTTTGTCCATGTGGCAGATACTTGTAGATTATTTCTATCTAAAGTTTAAATCTATTGGGAATTGTTTTGAAAAGTGGGAAAGCATTATACAAATATCAGCGAGATGATCAGTGAATGTAGCGTGAAAATTGATCATATTTTATCTCAATTCGTCAACCGGCGTATAAACCATTAAGCAATTGATCATACGGTAGATTATAATGGGTAAATAACTTGCATTGTCACGCATAACAATAACAATTGTAATTGTTGCTTCTCTAAAAAACTATAAAACTTTTCCGAACGGCGTAGTTGCCATGTGAATAAAAACTTTCTTTGTGAAACAACAAATTACATGTATTTCCCGAATGTTGGTGCAATTTTTGAAGTACTATAGGTACACCTCGTACCTATAGTAATTCAAAAATTGGCAAAGAGTACCCTAAGAGCTTGTTTGGCGTCATGAAAGAATTGTTGCAGTTTTAATTACCTTTTTTTTTGCAATTCAGATTTTTTAAACCACTTAAGTAATTAAGTATTTCATGTTCAAATTGTTTTACAAGGCATGTGATTAGTACTTCAAAGCCTTTTCTGCTCAACGTCTGAAAAAAGGATATTTCAAAGGACCCGCATTCTACGTAGTACCTGGTCTGGTATTTATTCAACCTCATTTATGCCACCTACGTTCAGTTGACGACCTACATAAGGAGACAATACGATTGTATTCTTACGTTTTAAATAAGGTAATAAGGATTCTGGGGCCAATACTAACAAGAGACGGAATGATATAGTATGATAACAAATGAGACCTCAAAACATGTCTTTGTAGAAAGATTCTATACATGTTTAGGCCCATTTCTGTACAAGAGATTCAATAGAAAACTAAGTATCTATAAATTAAATTACTATAGCTGTAAAAAAAATAAATAATTACTAACCATAGAATATTCACAGACAGAAGATTTACTAGTTGTCTGCAAATAAAACCGCTAACACGCTATTTTACTTTTGTTATTACCTAATTGTTACTACCATTGTTAATTTATTAAATCAAGAATTTGTACATTTGTAGCCTGAAACACAGGTTCTACCTAGTTCAGGCAATTAGCAAATCTGTTCTATTTTAATTATTATTGTAAATGTCCCTTTTTAGGGTTCCGTTGCCAAATGGCAAAAAACGGAACCCTTATAGATTCGTCATGTCTGTATGTCTGTCTGTCTGTCTGTCCGTGTACGTCACAGCCATTTTTTTCCGAAACTATAAGAGCTATGCTATTGAAACTTGGTAAGTAGATGTATTCTGTGAACCGCATTAAGATTTTCACACAAAAATAGAAAAAAACAATAAATTTTGGGGTTCCCCGTACTTAGAACTGAAACTCAAAAATGTTTTTTTCATCAAACCCATACGTGTGGGGTATCTATAGATAGGTTTTCAAAAATGATATTGAGGTTTCTCATATCATTTTTTTCTAAACTGTATAGTTTGCGCGAGAGACACTTCCAAAGTGGTAAAATGTGTGTCCCCCCCTGTAACTTCTAAAATAAGAGAATGATAAAACTAAAAAAAGTATATGATGTACATCATATACTTTTTTTGCCATATAAACTTCCAACGAAAATTGGTTTGAACAAGATCTAGTAAGTAGTTTTTTTTTTAATACGTCATAAATCGTAAACCGCAATTTACCTTTCATTCAATCAACTCAAATATAATTTTTTAAAAAATAACATTTAATTTCATAAAGCAAAGTACCTTATGCATAAACCGTGAATACCTACAGGTTTGTACGGAACCCTCGGTGCGCGAGTCCGACTCGCACTTGGCCGGTTTTATTAATAAACAATTTTATTTATTTATTTATTATTTTGTATTATTTTCCAGATGGAGGTATTATTCAGATCAGATTTATTGGCCGATTATAACTTTATCTATTCGTTTTTCCTTCGTATGTTTTGTTAGTGTTTGATTGGTAGAACTGCAGTCACCTATTTTTTTACCAGAACGGTTGATATAGAGTAGAGATGAGGAATGATCAATCCAAGTTTCAGTTTTGCGTAATACCGTTCACGCTACCAATCAATAAAATTATTGCCCTTCGATAAGAAAAGTACGGTTCGAACCAGTTCTTTTAAAACAAACTCAAATGATGTATAGAAAAAAAATGTCTAAATGTCATTGAAGATTTGTCGTGAGATTGTTCGAAAGAGACACCGTGACCTTGGCACATGGGCAACTGAAGGAACACAGGTGGGTTTTAGTCAGAAAAAGTCTGACACGCCCTCCCGCTTCACCCAAGAGCGGGAAACGTCATTTGATGATTTCCCATCCAAAAAAAAAGGTCCCCTCTATATTATCATAATCTTTGTGTTTATAGACACCTTATAAAAAAAAATATTATTTAAAAAAAGGCAATATATTCTCAGCAGTCATTTGTTTCACTTACTGCCTCTGCCTCCCGTACTATGATTGAATTAATTTAGTAAAATCAATGTTTTTTTTTTTGCGTTACGTATTACTTTTTAATTTATTTGTGTAAATTCAGATACAAATTATTGATAACTAATGATTTATTGCTTACCCGTTAACCCGTACGTTACAATTATAAATTAAAAGCATAATGAGCTATACAACATAAAAATACTTACTTATCTGAACTTTAGGATATTCGCAGTAGTTCGACCTCCAAGGATAGTCGCAACCTTCCGTCACCCCCCGATGCTTGCCCGCGAAGACCAGCCCATTAGGACAGTCGTACTCGACGGACTGTCCGTTGTCGCACTCCCAATATTTGTCGCAGTATTTGTCGTCAGCTACCACCCTGACCTTGGTCTTGCAGGGGTCTTCAATCTGCCCGCATGACACAAAGGTTACTGCCACCAGAACTAGAAAGATGGAAATGGATGTTAGATTACTGGGTTTTTGGAGAAAACTGTTATGGAGATGGGTTTACATGTTCGGCACATTTGTACTAATATTATAAAGCTGAAGAGTTTGTTTGTTTGGTTGTGTGCGCTAATCTCAAGAACATTGGAATTGAAAAAAATCGTTCAGTGTTGGGTAGCATTTATCGAGAAAGCTATAGACTATATAACATCACGCTAGGACTGTAAGGAGCCGAACAAAAAGAAAAAGGCACAAATAAGAAGACCTCGCACGGGCAGGCGATTCGAGGCGACGGGGAGGGTCGGGGAGCAAGAAATTTAACACGGATGAAGTCGCGGGCAGAAGCTAGTATAACATATAGAAGAAGAAGTCGAATAAGAAGACTATACTTTTCTTCTGCTCCTATAACCCCTTCCCGACTTATTTATCTCTTTAACTTTATTTATTTCTTCAAACTTCGAAAATCAAAGTTACATAATTACTGCGTTAGTTATTTTCGTTTATACTACGATTACTAAATGCAGTCATAATATAGTAAAGTATCCACGTTTTTATGATTAACACTGAAGTACGACCCTGAAAGCTGAAGATATTTTCACTTTTGAGCCCCGCTATCAAGTTAAATGTCAACAACCCTTGAAAAGGACCTCATCTCGCAGTTTCAGCACAATTTCACCACCTCAGGAAGTCTTTGCGCACAGCAACGTTTCATACCGAGTCATTATATCTGATACTGTAATTACTAACCCTTGTCCCCGTGGGGTAAGGTCTAAAATGCTGGTGCAATTTCGACATTGTGGCTCCTTGTGTCAAAGAATTTCAGCGAGGTATGTAAGTGAGCATATTTCTTTCTCTGCGTCTTTTATTATCTTGCTGGCATTCATAATGCCTTTATTTGTGTTATGGAAATGTATTGTATATTTACATACGTTCGTAGGTTTTGTACATTTTGTAACCTTCTTCTTTTCATATGTATTTTATTTCATTATATTCTTGTACTTTCATGGTTGGTTAGCTATTCATATTTGATATATTTTTATGATAGCTGATATTTGAGTGTGGTTTAATACATTTTCGAGTTTCAAGTAATTTCTTGTGTGTTTCAGTGCTTGTGGTGACTGGTCGTCTTACTGACCATGGTTTTTGTTATTGTTATTTGTATTAAATGTTATTTTATTTGATTCCGGAGGTCCTAGTTTCACTTTTGTAACTTCAACTTAGCTATATGCATCAATGTATGTATATGTATCATTTTGCATCGTTGAATATGTAAACGGGCACGCCCTTTATGCCTGGAGGCTTTGTTTAGGTTTTAAGTTCTGTTTACGATTTTGTTTTATTATTTATTTCAGCTTGAGTTTAGTTTTCAATGTTTTGTTTGTATATTGGCGTGTGCTAGCTGACATATGGCGAATAATGTATGTTTTGTTTTATAATATAACAGACAGCTGTGCTGCTGGGGAGTTTGTTGCGCCACTTCTTCTTCCCAGCTAAATCACTAGGAAGTGTCGAAGGGTGGGCGTTTTGGGGGGACTGTCTTATGTAAATTTGACGTTCAAAAAGTGCTGACTCTCAGCCTAGTTTGAATAAATGACTTTTTATTTTGATTTTTTCCAATTATCTATATTTTATTGATTAACTGTCCTAGGTCGGGCAAAGTGTTATTGGATTTTTCCATCAGGTTAATCTCAGTCACTACTTGGCCTTTAGGTTTATACTCGATTGTTAGCCACCTATTTCATGGGACTTATGCATACTGCCAAAATGCGGGTGTACTATAGGTACACTTCTACCTAGCCCTTCGAGGATAACAGGCAGAATAATATTTTATGATTAATTGTATTTCTGGAATACATATACTCAAATTAAAAGCCGCTTTGGGTTTTCCTTTATGTAGAACTAGCTTTTGCCAGCGGCTTCGCCCGCGTGGAGGTCGGAAAATATCCCGCTGGAACGTACTACCGGAATAAAAAGTAGCCTATGTGTTAATCCAGGTTATAAACTAACTGTGTTCCAAATTTCATCTAAATCTGTTCAGTAGTTTTTGCGTGAAAGAGTAACAAACATCCACACATCCATACATACAAACTTTCGCATTAAAATATTAGTAGGACGTTGAATAATGTATTGAGAGAAAAACGGCCCTAGATTACCTAAGCACGAGTCTTAAACTATACTACTACCTTAGATAATGTATGGCCTAAATCATTTATTAAACACGTTAGATATGCCTTTGATTAGGATAATCTAGGATTTGTGCTTAACATGCATGCTCTATTGAACGTGAATTAGTTAGTGATAATCTCATCTAAAGCTTGTTGTTTCAACTAATAGGAATAAGTCGTTACGGGTAATCAGAAGCTCTAAAGTTTGACAACCAGTCTAACCAAGGGGTATCGTGTTACCCAGTAACCCAGTTACTGGGTACGGTGATTAGATAGGTCGTCGTTCTATGTAAAATATTGGCATTCAGCTGCATCCGAGTAGACTGAAGCTCACCCCAACATATTTGGGAAAAGGGTAAGTCAGTGATAATAGGTACCTAAGTGATACTTTTGAAATTTATTTAGTTACCTACTATACTTTTTCCTTAACTTTTCAACTTCACTTTGCCCGACCTGAGAATCGACTCCAGGAACTCAAGCTCAGTGTGAGTGCTTGCGACCACTCGACTAACGAGGCCATCCAATAGCATATTAGCATTACATCCTTTAAGATATAATATAGTACATTTACTTGCAACTTCACTGACTCCTACACACCATATTTTTTCATTCAGATACATAATTAAAAACTTTCAGGGCTTCTACAAGTTACTCAAATTAGGGTTAACGAGTTATTGACGACATTTTAAGTGATGCATTTGCTATCTCTACCCTCACTTCATGCATTTTCATCGTGGCAGCACCGTCAAAGGAAAAGCAATAAGGAAAATTCATTAAACGGCCGATACTCGTAAACTGAAACAGACTTTCAATCTAAGTTCTATTGTTCATAAAACTATCTCATGTGGGAAAGCAGAAATTTATGGTCTAGCACGTATCAATGATTGTAACCGCCATTACTGGCATGACAGCGCATAAATTAGTCTTTTATGTACTTTATTTGGTAATATCCTGAAATTGAGTGGTAATGTGCTTCGGAGTAAGGGTGTAGAAGGTTAAGCCAAGGTAAAAAGTTAAATCATTGCTTAGAGATTTGATGAAGTGGAGGGCGGTGCGGTTTACGTGGAAACCGCACGGAGACTTAATTCTAAATTATCGGAAGATTTTGGGAACGTCTGCAATAAAGCTAACAGAAAAAGTGTGTTTTTGCGAATAGGTATATTTTGATTGAAAGTTTTTCATAAACATGCTTTTAACGGCATGTACGGGACTTCTGAATTTCTATTTTAGGTACACCACACAACAACATTGTTTAGTAAGTCTTTAGCGACTAAGTTGCTAATTGTTTCTGCGTTTGTTGTACTTAGCGGTATTGTATGCTCCTACGCACGTTTGTAACTTATCAAGAAGTTTGTATTGTGCGCTTGTTGTTGTTCGAAAGCGTAATTTAGTAAAGCGCTCATGTTTGTTAACCATACATTGAACGGAATATTAAGTAGGTGATGGAAAACTTGAAAGTTTCATGGGGGCGTATGATTTGAGAGAATGTATTAAGTTTGGATCATTGATCGTCTGAAATACGGCAGATGTGTCCCAGGCCCAATTTGATTTAAGCGAGGCAGCTTTCAGAGTGTCGCCAGTTCTTTTAGTGATCAAGCAAATTGTTGTATATTTTCTTCGCAGTGGTTCCCGCTTAGTGGCAAACGGCGTCGCGGTCGGCCCAGGTGGAGATGGCGGGATAAGCTCCTGTAATAAATATTGGTTCTTGGCAGCTCTGTACAGAGAAAGGTGGACAAGGAGTTGGGAGGCCTTTGACCTAGCTTTCTTACAAGCCAATTGATCATAAAAGGTTGCTACTCTTGTTATTTTACGGGGTATTGTGAATCACAGAAAAACAAATATGACTTTCAACCTCCATCATCCTCATAGCGTTTTCCCAACTATGTTGGGGTCGGCTTCCAGTGATACCGGAGCCAGAGTTCTCCAGAGGAAGTTAATGAGATGGACTCATATGCCGTAAATCATCATCATCTTCATCATTTCAGCCGAAAGACGTGGATTGAGGTTTCCCCCAAGTTCCGCCACTTCAACCGGTTTTTAGTATCCCGCATCCAGCGGGTTCCTGCGGCCTTCACCGGTGACCTTCATCGGTACACCTTGTGGAAGGCCTTCCAACTCTCCATCTGCCGGTGTGCGGTCACCACTCCAGAAAATTAAAAAGAAATCCAGAAAATTTCAGCCCCATCAGCCATCTGTTCTGCGAGCAATGTGCCCTGCCCACTGCCGGTTACCTTGGTTAGCCTGCGGATCTCTGCATTCCAGATTCGATCACGTAGGGAAAGCAATAGCCCTCTCCCCTAGCTCTATGGGTGATTTTTTCATCAATACTAAAAGATATTCCAAATTCAAACATCGAGTATGTTCGCGACTCTTGCACAAGGAGCGCTTTCTCCGCGCTTGCGCATTCGTGTTTCTGACATAACTCGCGTAACATCGGGTAACTTCGTGAAACAATACAACGCGGTCACACCGGTTTGTTCAATAAATATTTGGTTTTATGTTAGGTCAACTGTGTTTACACATGTATTTTTTATGTATTTGTAAATAAGTGATAACAGGAGACAGAAATAGGCTAAGAATTTTCGTGCGTGCGTGAAATGTTGTGAAATTCGTTGTAGCGTTTGTTTTTCATTTACGAGTATGCATATTAAATACTGGTTGGCTTCGTACGAGTTTCTAGTATTCGTGTTAATTCATCCAACCGAACTAACAGTGTTTTGAATATTTTAGTTTGTAGCAATGCAAGTTGGAGGTAATTTGCACATTGCGTTCTGTGTAAATGTGATTTGTTGTGAATATCTACATGAAGCTGAAACTTTGCACCCAATTTTACGAAAATTACGCGGACGGACGAATATGAAATTTGGCAAAGATAAGTTTATATGGAGATGGAGTGAAAAAAAAAAGATAAATCTCTGATACTAGTTTAAAAACCCAAAGCATGTATTTTATTTCTTTTTAATTTTAGGATAAATTAGATTTTAAGAAAAACGATAAGTCGTCATCTCTACCTACTGTATTTCTTTTGCTGTGTCCGACAGGGTTCACGATTGTAACTAAATCCAATGTTTACCACCTAAGCATATACATTGCACATTGTGGAATGCAATAAAGTATTAAGTATTGAGTGCAGAAAGTCAATAGCTTCGATTATTGTTGATTAAAATTTCAATGAATTATGGTCGATCGACCACTGGGCCACCACTAGTAATAATAATTATGAAAATAAATACACAAAGTAAAGCATCTGTCTGGGTCGAACTCACGACCTAATTCTCGAAAGTCGGGTACGATATCACTAGGCTACAAATGAGGTATTTCCCGACCTAGCATCTTCACAAAAACCTCAAGAAACTATTGAAATTAAATAAAAATATCTGGATGACCGAGCTTTGCTCGGTATTTTTTTGGTAAATTGTGTTTAAAATAATAAGTTTATGTTCAAGTTGATTATCGATAAAGTTGGTCATTGAAAACACGAATAAAACGACATTTTATAAAAATGAATCCTAGCTAGATCGATTTATCGCCCCCGAAACCCCCTGTATACTAAATTTCATGAAAATCATTGGAGCCGTTTCCGAGATTCAGATTATATACATATATATATACATATATACAAGAATTGCTCGTTTAGAGGTATAAGATAAACAACATGACGATGACGTTAACGAAACCTGTCTTAAATCTAGTAAATTTTAGTTCCGCCTATAAAATTGATGACGACTACTATATAAACTGAATGCCTTGACCTTAGTTGACCTTTGACCGTGGTACATGGCATTTGATCGTGTGGGTGTGTGCAGTATTAATTAGAATATCCAATTGCTGCCAATTAATATGGAATGTATTGGATTGGAGCAAATGATAAGGTGCGACAGTTTGATGAAGGTAGTCGGTAATACGATGTGACCTTTTAGTGCTTACCTATCGATTTCTTACGAGAGGTGGGGGGTTATAGAAACCCTTGTGGAAAGTTGAGTTTCAGTTGAATGTTACTGAAGAAACTTAGACTATAACCTAACTTATAAATATTGTTTAATATTGAAAACATTTTAATTCAGTTACGGTGGAGTTTCTGGCCCATTCTTCTCCATTCGAAAAAGTATCTTTAATCATACCTTTTGGAAGGGGCGACTAAATCAATTATATTTTAATTTAAATTTTGCCGTTCAAAAAGACCTTTTAGTGCCTATTTGAAATAAATGCTTCGATTTTGACATCCTACTAATATTATAAATGTGAATGTTAGTATGTTTAGATGTTTGTTTCTCCATCACGCAAAAACGGCTGAACGGATTCGGATTAACTTTGGCACGCAGATTAACACCCAGGGGATACTTTTTATTCCGTTCCTATGGTTCGGCTTTCTAATTATTGCATATGAAAATATAATTGCCAGTTTGTTGTAGCTATCTCCGTAACACCTAGACCGATTTTGACGGGACTTCCACGACAGATTTTGATGATACTCGCAGACAGCTAATGTTAGGAGTAACGAAGACATTTTTTTGTCCTTTTAGTTCGTTCCTATTTTATACCAAATTTCGATCTCCATGCGGGTGAAGCCGCAAAAGCTATTGCCAGTTAATGAAAGTCTGAAATCGCCAACCCGTTTTGAGCAAGGGTGATGAACAACACGAAAACAATCAAAATCTTCAGAAATGTCTTAGAGAATATCTACTTACTTTATTTTTCGGAACCTACATTTATTATAGTGACCTGTTGGTTTACCCCTGCAGCTAAGAGTATTTTTTCTATGAGAAATACACAGAAGAGTATAAGTATCTAACTAATTGTCGTTTAAACAGTGTCTGTAGACGATAAATAAAGATAATTGTTTTCTTACTCTATTCAAAGAAAGGTTCAGTAAAAAGCTCCTGTTACTTTCGACCTCGACCTTTGAAGACTCATTCTGTTAGTCTTACTTTATGAAGGAAAAAGGTTACTTTGTTGTTCGTGGGACGAATAATGATTATTACTTAACTTTTTTTTTGGGCTCGGCTAAATAGATAACAGCCGCGCAGGAAGAGCGAAGGTACTACGCCTGCCGGTGTCGGTTCTTAGATGGGTGACCATTGATTATAGTGAGACTCCGGTTGTCTATTCTATGCATTTTTTTATAATGGCCAACAATGCCAATGTACAATGTTCTACCGATGTCTAAAGTGAATTGGGATAACGTGTGTGTTTAGATATAAATAAAAAATTGACGCTTAATATTTTCGATAACATCAATCAACTCAGCCTATCGCAGTCCACTGCTGGACACTGGACATAGGCCTCTCCCATGCTGCGCCACAACACCTTGTCCTCCGCCTTCCACATCCAGTCTGCTTCAGCCACTTTCCTGAGGTCGTCGGTCCATAGTTCGATAACATAGTTGGACTTAATGTTGATCTACTGGAGACTCCGGCTGACATTCGTAACATAGATCTTTGACAGTTGGTACGCGTAGTCAGAAGTTCGAAAGTCTGACAACCAGTCTTACTAAAGGGAAGCGTGTGACCCAGTTACGGATTGTGGACGTCAGATAGCTAGGCCCTCCTCAACATAGGTGAAAAAGGCTAAGCAGGTGGATTGATTTGCCTCTTTTGAAAAGAAAAATAACTGTCCTTCGTTTTAGATTTCGAATCAAAATGGTCACAAAAAACCTTTATGTTATAAGTCGTTCTGTTTTGTGATAAAATAATTTAAAAAGAAACATATTGATGTTCTTAATTTAAAATGTGTAATTATGTTCTTATTTTTGACTGATAGAATAACATAACCCTGACTTGTATATGAAACATGGACTATTTTCATTATTATTTAAGGAAGGAACTTTGACATATTTGTATTATTATTGTTCTTGATCATAACATTAACTTATTATTTTGACCATGATTATGATTATTTATGTTACATACCATTTGACATTTGCAGTTCAGAATTTTTTGTACCATTTATTATAAGGAATGCATGGATAACTGTGATGATTCAGATCTTCTTGATCAATAATATTTTGTACGCCATCAAGGCAAAACATGACAGTGTTTCAAACGAACTTCTATGTAACATCTTGCATTTACGTGTATACTCATGTTTTAGCAAAATAAATATCTTGTATCTTGTATCTTGTAAAAAAGCAAAAGTTTTTTTTTTACCGGTCATAATTTCGTGCCTGACTTTCAAGTGCTAGCTGAATATAATTAATCATTCAAAGCATACAATTATAATGTACAATCTGCACTTTCTACATAAAACAGTGATGTAGCAGACATCACTGTTTTTACAGCATATTGCCACAATTTTAACGTTAAAATAAACAACTAAAATTTGTAGCGAAACCGGGAAATTGTTCACGTTAATCATTGTAATGTTTGCAATTAATAAACACAAGAGTTTGCAAGTTTTAACGTTGATTTACCACCAATTATCGTGTAGAAATGCGTTCGGCTTAGTTCGGTTGTTATTTTTTTTTCGGTGTTTTTACGATTAATATCATTTCTTTCAGAGATAGTCGGATTGGGCTCGAATGGCTGTAAATTTTTTTTTTTTTTTTTTTGGGAATAATATCTCGCAGGTCATCCCATGAGGTTGCTTCACCGGACTTGCATGTGGCTACTTTAATAAATTAAGGCCTACAGCCAGGGTTAAAATACTTAGAACTACAGTGACTAGTCGCTAAGGGTACCCCTTGTGGGGTACGGACCTCGGCTAAGGGCATTGTTGGTAGAGGTAGCAAGGGACGAACTGGATCGCAATAGTGTGCTGGTGCCTAGGCTTATGTATGGAAGTGAATATTGGGTGTGGCAAAATAAGCATGAAAGTAGAATAAATGCTGTAGAAATACGTTCCTTGCGAAACATGTGTGGGGTGACTATAAATTATAGGCTGAGGAATGATGTGATAAGACAACGGTGCAGTTTAAAAGAAGATGTAGTGATAAAAATTGAAGAGTATGCTTAGGTGGTTTGGTCATGTTGAGGGGATGAATGAAAGGCAACTAACAAAAGATATTTACATGCCAGATGTGAGTGGAAACGCCGGGAGGGGATGCCCTAGGAGGACATAATTATAGTGACCCTTTTGGTGATGTTCTTCAGAGAGGTTAGGTGCGTAGTACTCGCAATCGGCGTGCGTGTATTACCAGATGTTTGAACGTAAACGAGGCAAAAGGAGTACATAAGAATCGAAACAGGTGGCGTTCTGTGGTTTCTATCTAAATCCATGGGAAGAAGATGTGAATTTATGTATGTGTCTAGCCAAATTGTAAAGATTAAGAACGATGTATAAGAACGTCGGCCATCTTGTTTAGTTGAGGAGTTCCAATGGTAACCATCATCAGACCAGTTCCATGGAACCATATTATTGCAATGTCATCAAAGTTAAATAGGTACGCCAAATTTCAGAGTAATCGGATACCAGCAAGGGCCTCAAAATTAGATTACAATTTTTGAACCGCAAACCGACCACAAACGAAGCATATGAAATAACAACTTGTGAAAATAGAACCGCAATGAAAGCAAAACACTAATCCATTTCATTACAGAGACGTGTCTGGACGAGATAACGAACAAAGTATGCAAATTGTAAGCGATTCAATAAAGGTTAAATGGTCATTAGAGTCGGTACATAGTCCTAATGTCGGTAAATGACCGGTATTGAGAAATTAATAGGATGCTGTTACTGCATAAGGAGCAAGGTATGTAGGCTGGGCTTGTATGTTGCCGGGGTCTTGGTGCAAGTGATAAACGAATTGTAATTAAGGGAAATGGAGCTAATTATCTTATGGGAGGAGCTATTTTTGAGGTAAGAGGGTGTTAAAAATGTGACATATTTATAAAACCAAAATTTTGACAGGGGATATTATATTATTAGGATTTCTAAAAGTGGGTCGCGGATTTGTTTGAAAGAGTTACCGTGGCATAGACAACTCAAGGAACACGGGTGGGTTTTAGTAAGTACTAAGTCTGCACGCACTCCCTCCCGCTCCATGGGAAATGTGATGTCATGATTTGCCACGCGCGAAAAAAATAAAGATGGAGATATTATTGGCGCTTAAAGGAATATCAACCTTAGGAATTCCTATTAACTACCATGTTCCTACATGGGACTTAAACAAAAGGGGCCGAGCCTATTGACATCAACCGGGTACGAATCCAGACTCTGAAACTACATATAGAAAACCCCATGTCCGACCTGGGAATCGGACCCAAGGCCTCATGCTCAGAAGTAGCGTTAGCAACCACTAGACCAATGAGGCAAGCAAAATAGAATTGAAAAGTGTAATTTTATTCCGTTTGAAATTGGAATCGGAATTGAATTTCGAAAAAAGCGTGTAATATTTTTTAAAAGCAAGATAGAAATAAAAGGGTAACACCCCATTTTTTTCGTTCATTTATTGAATGAAGTACAACAGAGGTCAGAGATCCGTCGCCTTAAAACGAAATCCCATTGTCTAGTTCAGTGATTTGTCTATCTACAATTGATAAGGGATAAGTCTATAACTTAGACTTGAGAAGTGATTTCGTATGAGTTCATTCGAGATCAGCAATGTAGTGTGACAGGATGCATTCACTGACATATGTATGCTAATACAGTTACATATAAGCTAGATGTTTAGTGATCTAATCGGCTTACTAGGATGCATCTTTAAGCCTGCAATTCCGTCAGATAAATACAGGAAATTATTAGTCTAAAATCCGTGTAAAAACAGTCCAGGAAACGAGAAGTGTGTTGTTAACTGTTCCATATGAATTAGATTTTTAAAGTGAAGTATTTTATGTTTCTAAACCCAAATATCGTCATCATCATTAACATTTCACCCGAAAAACGTCCACTGCTGGACATATGCTTCCTCCAAAGGGGGTTACCGTAATTGCCAAACTAGGTCTTAGGCACGTAAAAAAAGAAACTCCCCCACCACAGACCGCCTCAACTAGGACAACACGAATTGCGTGGTCATCTTTTGCACTGAAAACCTATATAGGCGGAGATTTATAGACAACTCGGCCTTAGAGTGCAAATGTAGTGCTGTTTCACAAATGATGGGACACTTAAGATCATGTCTTGCGTCTCAGGTCAGCTACACTTTACAGTAGCTGATGGATGTTTGTGATGGCGCCAAATATGTAGCTAAGTTTTGAGCTGAGTCCTTTAGAATTACCATCGATAAGCTACCACTGTAATTGAGATACGATTTTGTTTGTTTGTGCTGAAAATTACCTGAATCCTCGTCTTTAAAACGACATATTTTTTTAGTTTGTTGTTGTAGCACCAAATTATTTAATTGAAATCTCTAATGTATGATTTCCTAAAAAAAAAAAAACAATACATTCTTAGCATAGATAACAAAAAATAACACTTGACGAGCTGTCAAACTCTTAAAAATGATTAATCTATGAAAAACAGCGCCACTTTTTTTTTTGAGTGGGAAATCGTCTAATGACGTCTCGCAGGGAGCGGAAGGGCGTGTCGGACTTTTATTGACTAAAACCCACCCGTGTTCCTTCAGTTGCCTATATGCCAGGACCACGGTAACTCTTTCAAACAAATCTCACGACCCTGGCAGGCAAAACAGCGATACTTAGGGGTCTTATCTAGGAGTGACACTTAAGATATGGGTGAATGATAGATAGCACATGACCCACCTAAACCCCCAAAAAAATTTTGGTCGGTCCATGCGCCAATCTACCTGTATACAAATATTTCTGTATTCAACTAAGAAAATGAAATGCCTTTGTAAAATATGCTATCTACCTAAAGCATTTATTAACAGAGGACCACAAAGCAAACACAAAATTCAAAGGACACACAACGTGATACGCACTTCGGAATTTTTGGGATTTTTCCAAGACATGCTGCAAGATCAATGACATCGGTAAATGGTAAATAAAGTGGCCTCTAAAGAAATTCAAGCTCTAAAATAAACTCAAAGTTGTACCTAACTTAAATAAACTAAGTTATCCTTTTTCGTGTGAAATAAGAATCCGAGACCAATTTATGAAACTCGAGTTTTGGCTTAAGTTTATTTTGTGCCGAATAAATTATAGTGTTTTGTGTACTTTTTCGGCTAAACCTGATATGTTTGCGAATCTTTCGTGTTAAATGAGAAGGGGATGCTAATGTATCAAAAGAATGGTATAAGTTATTGTTTATTTAATTTATTATTTGTGGCTAAGTAATAATAACTGTTCGCTTCGATCGATCATTTTAAGGTACGCTTGGTTGGTCTGTAGATGGGTGATCATGCTTGCATGCCAAGAACGGCTTAACGTGCTTTTCAAGGCTCAAGGGGCCGTGCCACGGAAAGTACGTTAAGCTGTTGTTCCCGGCGGCTGCTGTCATTTATGGATATTTGACAGTCTTTACGTTCCTGAAATTCGTGACAACAAGTCTTAAGATTCGATCATCGTAGTACAGTCAATTCCCTGCATTAGCTGACCCGTTTTCCTCATTTCTTCTGTGCAGGAGGGGTCAGGTAATGTGGTGCACTGACTGTACCTAGTAACTGGGTTGTGGAGGTTGGATAGATAGTAGCGACTTGATAGCCTCATTTTCCGCAATTTTCCGGCCGACCGCAAATATTATTCGATCACATCCGAATCCGATCACATACACATCCGTAGTTCGTAAATTAAAATCACAATTGTATACCAAAATAAAATATACAGTTAAAAAGCTGAAATAAATGAGTTTTTTTTTAAATTAATTTTGAGGGTAGATATTAGTTATGTTCGTTCTGGGTACTACAGTACCCCTTGGCGCTCTACAGGGTAGTTCTATGTAAAATACGGGAAGCCGACCCTAATATAGTTGGAATAGTTAGATGGTTACGCAAATGATGTCTTGTAGTTACCAAATTTTCATTAAATAATTCTGTTTTAATGACGGTTTTTAAAAGAAAATGTGTGAGTGCTTCAAAATAATTTTCTTAGCGAATTAGCTTTTTGTACCTACACGCTTTCTATTACTGATTAGTAGGTACCTACCTATTAAAGACTATCGAATAGCAACATTCCTCTGTACCTGAAGAGTTTTATTTTGAAAACTATTAATTCGATAAGAGCTTTCATAAGAAAGTAACTTAGCCAAAGGAGCCTCTCGCCAGAAAATGAACCATCATTTGTAATAATCACTGCCCCCTAGTCCAGGTGACGCTTAAGACCTTTAACGTCTTTTTTATTTTGGGGTTGGAAATCATCAAATCATGTCTCCCGCTCTGGGTGGAGCGGAACGGCGTGTCAGACTTTTACTGACTAAAACCCATCCGTGTTCCTTCAGTAGCCTATATGTTAGGGCCACGGTAGCTCTTTCGAACAAATTTCGCGACCCTGGCAGACAGCTTTAACATCTGCAAAGGTAAAAGGGATGTGTAACAGCATCACCGTCCGTGAACTATTAAAGGTAATAAGTCACTTATTGCGTACTGCAATAATGAGTATTAAGGTCGTTATCTTATGATGTAAGATGCTGTGGTCCGATGTTCGGCCATGTTGTAATGGCCGCAGGGAGTCATGATGAAACTAAGACATGAATGGAAAGTTCGATGGGCTTCGAGATTGTGCCATCTTGGTCTACTCTACATACTTGATGGATATTGTAATCTATGTGGTTTTGTTATCGTGTGACGTGTATCTACTTGAGGGTATAGCTTTGATGACTAATCTTTGACGATGACTGATAAGACCGATCTTTTTGGAGTAATCTTCTAGGTTCTACAGACTAACTTCTATAATTTCTCCACCATCACATAATCTTTATATTAATTATAAAGCCGTTATGTGTGGTGCCCGACGTCAAGAATAGCACCATCTTATTTCTTCCCGTAGGCTGGTGTCGTAAGAAGCAACTAAGGGTCGTACTAGAGAATGGGTTGCATCGTTCTACATGCATTTTACCACCATTCTGTGATCGCCAAATCACCTGCCAAAAATTAAATGGTCTACCATTCTATTACAATAAGTGATAAATAAATACGTAATAAATCTATCAAAATTGTGGAACATTTCAGTTAATTTAGAAATAAAACAGTCATCAATTTTCATTTCAAACCGTTCAGGTTTAGAATGAAAACAAACGACGGTTTATTTCTAAATTTAAATCAAATAAAACGTTAAATTGAATTCGTGTTGATTGAAATATAATGGGTAAATTAATATTTGTTTAATTAAACGCTGTTTGTAACATATCGTATTTGTTTGCTTGGGAAATGAAATTTTATATAAATATTTGCATAATTTCATATATATGTCGTTCCAATCCAGCCCGTCCGTTGCTGCCCTATACCAGCAATGCCCTAAGCCGAGGTACGTGTTTAAGATAGCCACAGGCAAGTTCAGTTAAACAGCTGACAACCTCATAATATGTTGAACTGCGGGATGTTATAAAAAAAAAACACTGATTTCAAGTGCCCAGAATTGAATCCACAACCTCATGCATGAGAAGCGAGGCCTTAACTCTGTAGTTAAGGCCGTCTGTATCTTGGCTCTGTAGCCATCACGATAAATACAAAAGCAAATTGGCAAGAAACTCTGCTACATACAAAACGCAGTGGCGAAAACAAAACCAGTTGCACCAACCAGCTTCCCATCTCACATCAACGAAGGTTGCAAGCAGATACGTTGACCTTGACCCCTCAGCTGTCGGTAAGTTGACACGACTGCGCCTGCGCAGCTAACCTCAGCATTGATCCTCGCCTTGACACTAGACACACAATACTTTAGAACTGATAGTTCTAAAACAATCTAAGTATTGTTTCTTAACGGAAACTGTAATTATGTGTCCTTGTGAAAAGAATGGAATAGTTTATATTGTTAGGCATGATACCTATGACTGTACGAAAGAGGTTGAGACTTGCTAAGTCGTAATTTCGAGAATGTTAAGA
Source organism: Aporophyla lueneburgensis (assembly GCA_932294355.1). Classification (NCBI taxonomy): domain Eukaryota; kingdom Metazoa; phylum Arthropoda; class Insecta; order Lepidoptera; family Noctuidae; genus Aporophyla; species Aporophyla lueneburgensis. Next base: position 6,344,599 of record OW028737.1, read on the forward strand.
GTTTTGCCAATACTGAAGCTACTATTGTGTAATGTCTAAGACTTCTATCCCTTAGAACCGGTCGAAGTGGCGGTGCTTAGGGGGCCTAAGTCCAGCTGTGGACATCTTTTGGCTTAAGTGAATTGATGATGATGATCCATTAGAAGCGTTTACAAAATATTATTTAGAGACTTCTTTTACAAGCAGTAATTATCATGACATATTTAATTTAGAGCTGACATCTACTAAGTTAGCGTGGGCCGATGGACTCCATACTGGACAGGCATAATTAATATGTATTATTACATTAAAGGTAGTATATTGGAACGCCTTTTAAGTAATTTTAGTGACAATAGGTAGTTTATTGAATTCGTTATAAGAAGATTTAGAGAGCGTGAAAAAAGCGTTACTATCTTTTGATGGTAAAGGTCCTCATGCAGGGGGATTAATTAAGATGCTGATAAAACTCGCCGAATTGGTAATTTTACAACAACATAGTTCTATTGGAAAAGAACCACACTCACGTTGGAAAAAAATCGTAAAAAATACCGGTAAAATAAAAGACGCATTCAAAACAATTTCACTGATTTTTATCATTAAGTCCAAGTTAATACGTTCTAAAACTGTAACAATCTAGATCCTATAACCTCACCTACCACATAAAGGCGAAATGGAGGATAGCAAAAAAAAGCTACGTCAGTTACTTCAAGTTTAAAATCGATCTCAAAACTACTCTTTCGCCATTCGCAAATGAAGGCCTCTGATACCGTTGTTAATGATTATATCTAAAGAAATGTACCAGGATATTAGATAACAATGACAGTTCTCGTTCAAAGCCCACGCTTTCCACTTTCTCGTCGATAGCATCTTATTGTGGAGTCGTGAAACCACTATCGTGCGACCACCGCGTGGCCACATCATTGTGACCATCTGAGTTTAGGTTATATGAAGTGATCTGGTTCGGCGTTGCGGTTGCACAATTAAATGGTGCATTGAGAAAGGCCAGTCATTAGCATCATCATAACTTCAGTCGAAAGACGTCGTCTACTGGACTTAGTCCTCCCCCAAAAGGGAGGATTTGCCATAATCGCCACGCTTGACAGGCGGGTTGGCGATAGCAGTATGGTGGTAAAATGCTTAAAGAACGCTGCTGCCCATTCTCTAGTAAGTCCCTTAGTCGACTTTACGACACCCACGAGAAGAAATGGGAATAACATTCGGAACGGCACTCATTATCATGGGGGTCAAATGTTTATCGAGGAACAGGGGAAAGCTTGGACCGATAATAATTTTAATTCTTTGTTTACTGTTAATAGTCAGGAAAGGGTTAAAGGTTGCTCTGGTTTTTGTTTAGAAAACTGCCCTACTTTAGGAAGCTGGATGTCCCAAGGAAAAGCGATTCACTTTTCTCTTCAGAAATCAATAAATGAATTGCACCAATCGCAGGGTGGTTGATTCATCGAATGAACCCCAAGTTTTGCACTAGCCCCTGTGGCCTTAATTTTCATGGGGCTACAGAAGCCATTGCGTATCAAGGAGTAGACCGCTGTAATGGTAGGAAAGATGTGCCATTATAATAGGAAAGGTTTACGAGTCGTACCGGATATGCATCCTATAGTAGGCATTGCGATAGTGGAGAGACCGTTGATATTAATTTATGGGACATTTCATTATAGATAGGACGACTATTCACGTTTCTTCACAGAAAGAGGAAAATGTATCATTAAGTTCCTCGAGACACCTTCATTTTTAGGGTTCCGTTGCCAAATGGCAAAAAACGGAACCCTTATAGATTCGTCATGTCTGTCTGTCTGTCTGTCTGTCCGTCCGTATGTCACAGCCATTTTATTCCGAAACTATAAGAGCTATGCTGTTGAAACTTGGTAAGTAGGTGTATTCTGTGAACCGCATTAAGATTTTCACACTAAAATAGAAAAAAAAACAATAAATTTTGGGGTTCCCCGTACATAGAACTGAAACTCAAAAATGTTTTTTTTCATCAAACCCATACGTGTGGGGTATCTGTGAATAGGTCTTCAAAAATGGTAATGAGGTTTCTATTACCTATCATTTTTTTCTAAACTGAATAGTTTGCGCGAGAGACACTTCCAAAGTGGTAAAATGTGTGTCCCCCCCCCCGTAACTTCTAAAATAAGAGAATGACAAAACTAAAAAAAATATATGATGTACATTACCATGCAAACTACCAACGAAAATTGGTTTGAACGAGATCGAGTGAGTAGTTTTTTTTTAAAACGTCATAAATCGTAAACCGCAATTTACCTTACATTCAATCAACTGAAATATAAAAATTAAAAAATATATATATTTTTAAACCGAAAATACCTACAGGTTTGTACGGAACCCTCGGTGCGCGAGTCCGACTCGCACTTGGCCGGTTTTTTTTTGAGTACATAATAGGCAACTTACTGACTTACAAAATTTTTAGGAAAATGGACATTTCAAATCTATACTTCTTTACTATATAATAATAATATTATAAAGCTGAAGTTTGTTTGTTTGATTGAACGCGCTAATCTCAGAAACTATTGGTCCGAATTGAAAAATTATTTTTGTGTTGGGTAGCCTATTTATCGAGGAAGGACACACAACATCACGCTACAACCAAGAGGAGCGGAGCAGTAATGAAAAATGTTGCAAAAACGGAGAAAATCGCACGGGTAGGCGATTTGACGCGACGGGAAGGGTCGGGGGAACAAGAAATTTAACGCGGGCAAAGTCGCGGGCAGAAGCTAGTGTGTTCATAAAATTTATGTATCTCTTTATTATTTTCGGCAGCAAAAAATAACATAAACAACTGCACTACACACATTTCTCCACGCCTCACAGGAAATATTCCCGAATAACTCCGGGATATTTCCCAGCGGGATATTATCGCAATATCTTATGGAGGAGCTACGTGCCTCAAGCTATTTGTCGTTGAACGCTCTTTTAAATATAAATAGCTCGGTATGACGTTCCTAGACTAGGCTAGGCTTGCCTAAGTGGGATACTATCTTGTTTGGCTAAGAAGGGGGTTATGTGAAGAGGCTTGAATGTGGATGTAATGTGTGTTTTTGAGATTTTCTTTGGTTCTCGTATTCGTGTATTCCCGTTCGTCCCACAGCAGGGAAGAAACAGAATTTAATAAATAATATTAATATTATTATTTATTCAGGTCGTTCCCATTGGTATCGTTGAAAATATTTGAGTTCTTTTACAATAGTGAAAAAAGAAACACTTATTTTTTGTTATCTACTAAATAATAATAGAAATGCGAAAATATGTTTGATTGTTTATTTGTTACGCTTTCACGCTAAAATAGCTGACCGAATTTTAAATGAAATTTGGCACATGCGAAGATCATAACCTGGGTTAGGAGGTCATCATTATTTCAGCCGAAAGACGTCCACTACTGGACATAGGCCTCCCCCAATCCTCATTTGGGGGTTTGCCATAATCGCCACGCTTGGCAATCGGGCTGGCGATCGCAGTATGGTGGTAAAATGCACAGTGAACGCTGCTGCCCATTCCTTAGTAAGTCCCTTTTACGATACCCACAGGAAAAATGTCGTGATGCTATTCTTTACGTTCAGCACAACACAGACAACTACTATCATCAATCGAGCTAATAATAGAAACTATATGAACTCAATACTAAGCAAAGAATACAAAAGAAAAGCTAACAAAAGCAAATAGAAGACTCATTGACACCCCATTGATACAGTCTACCGTCTTCCCATTCACTCGTAGAACCCCGCCATTGTCTCATGGATGAGAGTTCATCTTTTGTCCATTTGTTTTGGTTCTTTTAGGATTTCTTTCCTCGCTTTTCCTACAGAACTTATTCAGAGAATGGGGTGAAACGAAAGTTTAAATTGGAAGATATCTAGCAGAAAATAGTTTTCTTTTCGTGTTGTATGTAGTTTTAAAGAAGAAAACTGCAGTGAAATTGTTTAGAATGCCTTTTTTATCTTACTGGCAACTGTTCTGTCAAAAGAACTTACTTGCTTACAAGTAAATAAATTAATTATTTTTCTAAAGCAACCAATTGTTTTTATCCTTCATCTGTAATATTAGATGTGCTTTTAACTTATAGAACTTAACGAAAAAAGTGTATTATTTTCTCTCTGAAAAATTTCTTACAACGATGTCCTACACAGTATTTCTACATTTTATTTAGCGACCATGACAATAAAATCAGCCACTCGAATTTCAAGATGGTGGTCCAATTTGTGTCATAGTCCTTAGTCGAAAATTAATCTTCAAAAACCTAGTCCTTCTCTGAGCTTGTAGGCTAAAGAGCGTGAAGTAATTAAGTGATGAGTGGTTCACCCTATTAGGGGATGTCTTCGTTAGCGAAAGATATCGGAGCCCAAAACGAGCAAAAAGGTTTTCTGAAAAAACGGTGGAACTTTATGTAGGTACATAATTTGCTTTAGTCCAGGAAACCTTAATTGGATTGAGGCTATTCATGATTATATTATAGTCAAACGAAATTATTATGTCATCATCAAAATATTATCAGCCAAATACGATCAAAACTGGACGTTTCTTCTATCTCTAAAATAGGTATAATGTTTGACAAGTTTATCAAATTCTTTTTCAAATTGCGCTGTGAGTTCTAAAATCAAAAGGTTCTAAATATGAATTTGAAACCAAATTGTCGAGGTAGAACTACTGGTATCCTTTTAAAATGCTATCTGCTCATTCTTATAACAAGATAAATAGTCTTCCCGCTTACTTAAATTAAATAGAACTACCCCAGGTCTGGTATTTAATTAGGCAACGAATTGAAGCAGTATGCCGTAGATAATAATTTTAGTAAAACATTTTTCAATCTAGGCACGAAAATTATTTCTAACCTTAATTGTTGTAGGATAAGGTAGCCATTTTTTCATCCAACAATATTATTATGGAATTACTAACTTGTGATCTAAAAAGTTTCTTAACTGGTTCATTAGCATTTAAACACACATATAACATCACGCAATCCCCGTAAAGGTTTGGGCACAGGTGTAGGTATCTATAGTACACCCAGATTTCGCTAGTTATATGATTAAGTTAAGTAAAAGGTAAGGCAGTTGGTGATGATATTATGTTTAAGTTTCATGTCATACAGGGCGAACCCAATATAGGATAATCATAATGTTAAATCCTCTACAGAACTTAGATGTCATTAAAACTCCTTGCTCGTTCTGAATGTTTGTCACTTAATCACAAACTTACTGACCGCAATTCCAGCTCGTACATATATTAACAAGTCTGATTGATAAGACTTGTCACCAAGTAACAAGCGTAGCCTACATACATTACTTGCAAGGCACACACAACTTGCATACGGTGTATATATAGATAAATTAATTACGCATTCACTAGGCTCTGCTGAAGGTCGTGAGAACGCAACGTGATAGGTACTGCACACACTGGAGGGTAAAGTGAAGCGATGCTATGACAGTTACAGTGGTTATTAGGGCGGTAATCATCACCCTATTGATACAATGGAAGGAAGGTTTGTGGACCTGCACCCTAATTGCGAAACGCACAATTTATCAGAATCTGAATGGGATTGAAGATTATTTCTAAACCATTGCGTCATTTGTTCGAATAAATACTCGGCTCAGCAACGTAAATAACGCAATGAATGTTGTTTAACTATCAATATTAAACCAATTCCTACTGATAAAAAGTTTCGCAATTACCCCTCTGGTTGCCTGGCCTTTGGCGGAGTGATTCAGCGGGGAAGAGGGATGTACTCGTAGAAACTCTCTTGATTTATCCGCTTTCTTTCGTTCAAATGGATACAAACACACAAAAATGCCTTACTATATGTCGCTGCAAATCAGTGTTACTTTTAGCGTTTTTCGACAAAAATTCCTACTTAAGGGTAATGCGCTAAGATACTCTGCGAAATGTAAATTTTCTCAACAAAATTAAAAAGCTTTGAGCTGAGAGTTAAGTAGTCGGTCTGTGGTTTAAACAAATTTTTGTAGATGCAATCTAACGTATTAAGTATTTAGTATATTTTTAGAGCAGTAGTAGCCCAGTGGTAGATTTGAACCCAGGCAGGCGCTTTACTATGTGTAAATTATTTCATCTTCACTGCTCTCAAACGGTGAAGGAAAACATCGTAAGGAAACCGACATGTTTTAGAATGCAACAATTCGAAGACATATATGTATGTGACATCTACCAACACGCACTGGGCCCGCGTGGTGATTATGGCCCACTCCCTCTTACAAAGAGGAGGGTGTCCCAGCAGTGGGAATATTATAGGCTGATTATCGGTTTCGGTTTAGAACAACTTTATTTCTCATAAAAAATTGCAAAACACATTCACTTACTGAGAAACAATATTAAAAACTAAGATTAATATTAGAGCGCACAGATGTACGTATATATATAAAATAACAAAACAAAATAGACAAAAAAAATGAAACAATGTGGGTAAACAGAAAACAACTCGATCGTAACTTAAACAAAACACAACATGGATGTTAGTTTGATTTTTACTGGATGTGGCATTGATGGCATAGTCTGATAATAGTAAGTTGGTAGGTTTATTATAACAAGACCATTTTATTTTTAGTTTATTACTCTTTTATATTTCTCGTTTTATTGAATTGGATTTTTGTAATTTTAGCTGGAGAAGTCTATTTTATGACCACTTTCACATTTACCTAAAACAACTACGTCACAGCCGCCATTACATTCGAAGGTATAACAAACCATTAATCGTACTCCCGACATCGTATCGCATATCCTTTATTGATTGAAAGCCTACAACGCCCACCGCACATTGTTGTACTAACAATGGCGAGCTTCTGTTAGATCCGACAAGATTACGAGATTGCCCATTGTATTAGGCAATGTTTGACATCCTACGCATGCATTGTCGAAAGGGTTAACCAAACATGTATGACAAGTGGGAAATTAATTAGTAATTTGTTATATTGTCTATTATGTGACTATGGTGATAAATTATAATGTAAGGACTTCTTTGAGAATTTTTAGGTTATGTTCGGGCGTTTTAAATGCTTGCACCGTAGGTTAAGTTACGCAAAGGTACTCGAAGCATTTATCCATACTAATATTATAAATGGGAAAGTGTGTGTGTCTGTTTGTCCGTCTTTCACGGCAAAACGGAATGACGAATTGACGTGATTTTTTAAGTGGAGATAGTTGAAGGGATGGAGGCTACTTTTTTTTTCTTTTTTTGGCGGCTGGGGTGAACTTAGAAAAGCCGTGCTTTTCCCATGGACAATTGTATGTAGCATGTTTGCGTGTGTCCAATGCCCAGAATCTTTACAATCCATCCCTAAATGGAAAGACATATAATATCATTATAATATCGTCTGTAGACACTACTGTAGTAGCGTATTAAAATAACATTCTGTTCCGAGTTCTCATCTGTGTTCTAAATCAGGGGAGCCGTGTTACCCCGAATTTAACGCGAGCGAAAGCGGGCAAAAGCTAGTTTCAAATAAACCAATTACATGCACTTTTGAATTGTCAAGCAGTGGTGAGTCAGAAATATGAAGCTAGTTGCCCATGTCAAAGCGAATTAGGTTCCTATGGAGAAGAGCGGACAAGGAACTCCATGGACATCTTTTCAACCAAGATTTTAACAACGGGATACATATTATGGCTTGTTTTATCGATTCTGCTGATAAGTTGTTTTGTGATAACGTCGACTCAGATAGCCAGTATTTTACTGAAAATTAAGACCACGTCACATACTTAATCCAAAACTCTAAATTAGTTACGATATGTAATTACTTTCATAGTTTTCATACTAAACGAATACGTCTGCAAAGTTTCGAGTTTCGAAGTAGGTTTACCGCTTCAAGTGTATTATTATTTTCCAGAGGAAATACAAGGCTAAAAGGCTTCACATATTAATTGTTTCAATGTAAAATCCTTTTAATACTAGTCTTTTGTTTACACAATCTATCCATAATAATAACTTTGACTGACCTGTTAGTCTAGTGGTTAGTGACCCTGACTGGTAAGACTGAGGTCGTAGGTTCGATTCCCACCCAGGACAAATGTTTGTGTGATGAGCACAATTATTTGTTCTGTGTCTGGGTGTAATTTGCATAAAATATGTATGTATTTAGAAATATATAATTATGTTTATCAGTTGTCTGGTTGCCATAGTACAGGCTCTGCCTAGTTTGGGATCAGGTAGGGGAAGAGGGGGTAAGACGGGGTAACTGGCAACCCAAGTAGCACAGAACTGCATTTTAAATTGTCACTTAAGGCCCACAGCGGTAATCTAAGCATTTATAAAGACTTATTAGTATTCACTTGTGCTGCAACAGCTGTTTCGGAAAAAACCGTGGCCAACTATAATGCTTATTCCTATACAGTAATTCTATTAAGCACCACAAACACGCCACAAAGTCACTGTTATTGAGCGCTTAGTAGTGCAGTACCCTATTAGCTGTAAGTTTTCTGAATAATAGCCCACACGTGTACTATACAACCGTTGCATTTTAAGAGAGAACATATCACCCACTATAACATAATCAGTTACTTTGTGAAGTTATTTAACAAAAATTTAATGCTATATGCTGCATACAGATTCACTTTTCCCCTATTAGTCAGGTGTTTACCATACACTCGAATAACAGCATGTATCCAAGTATCGGCATGCGCGAATGGAATATTGGACGCGACGGGTTCCGTATGTTATATTTATTAATAAATAAAATGAAATTAATTTATTTCAGACATAACCCATATTACAAAAATTAAGATAAAAGTAACAATGCTGCAGCAGAAAAGAATAAAATGTCATTAACAAAATAAAAATATACGTCACATAGTTGAAATAAAATAAAATTTCAAATTTACGTCGGATTTAAATTAAAGTAACAATAAATAATAATTGCACATATTAACAAAACAATACAAAAAAGCCTTTATAAATAGAGGTCAGTGTGTTTGATGACATTAGGCTGAATAGGTACAAAAATGCCCTGCTACAAAAATCTTCTTATAACCTACCCATTTTCGGGACTAATATGGTTGCGACAAAATTAATATTGTTGTTTTATATGTTTCTGGTACTTACCTAAAAATGAAGAAGATTTATTAAGAGAAATCCAAGATTTTTTTTTTAATAATAAATTAATACCTTTCGAGACTTTTTAAGATTCCAGATTTCGACAATTTTTCTCAGAGGTAGTCAGTTAGGAAAGCATCTAAAAAAACAACGTAATTTTCTTTATGTTTATTTAATGTTCCCTTTTTAAAGTACAATTTAGGGTGTACCACCCTGGTCCAGGCCTTGATTTTCATCTTTTTATAATTTCAAGGAGTACAAAAGTACTTCTCGGTGGCCACCATAGCATTTCCTTAGTTTTCCACTGTGCAGGAACGAATGTTGGATCGACAACACCTCTTTCTATAGTCTGAACTATTTTGAAAGTCTCGTTCTAATTTATAGGTATTTTGTCGCATATTGAATAAATCAATAACTTATGTATTATACATGTAGTTAAATTATAATCTCAGCTACTTAAATTACAATTTTAATTAAGTACTTATCGTCGAATAACAACTAAAAAAGGGAACAAAATGGCTTTAAAAGAACCACGGCGGAACCCTAAAAGCTTGGATCCATAAAGGTACTTATCTAGGTAACTGACGCAAATGTGAACCAATACTACTCTCCTAATCGATCCATGTCTGATTTGTATTTCACAAGTGCTAAACTATTTTACTCTTGGCTGAATTACAGGCCACATGTGAACACCCGTACAGACCTTAGCATTAAATTGAGATTAAAACTGTTCACTTGCCATCCGCCATATTCACTGCGTTACTTTGTATTATTATAAAATTTTATCTTTTAATTTTTGTTTATTTTAGAGGATATCAATTGTAAACATGGATTAAAAAATAATTACACGAAAACAGTTTTTTTTTTTGGTTACTTTGTACAAAAACGAACATATTAATTTGATTTTCATTCTAATTTTGTTGCTTTTCTTTTAGTATTTAGTGGTATTCCGAGGGCGCGTGAAAATTTTGAACTAAATATGTATGGTATTTGACAGTAAAGTTACCTTCCCAATAAGATTTCAAATATAATAGGAGAATATAGATGTTTTACTTACCTTAAATTTTATGTATGTATATTCTCACAAATGGCACCTGAGATCTTGCACACAACGATACACTTCATGTTTTACAATTTGACAGTTCATATCAAAGAAAAATAAATAATTTAAGTTATTGCATTCCACAATTTCGCTCAGTGTGTAATTTCAACTGTATAAAAGTATACACAATGTACACATTCGTCATCCTTGCTGTATAATAAGTAACACGTGCCTCATTAATCAGGCAATATTCAGCTCTTTAGGTGACTGTTACACACATAAATGCTACTATAATGTTGTTATAATGCAATTATTTGTCAATTGGATTTCTTATACAGCTATGCGCTGAATAATTTGTGCCCAAATTAGAGTTATATCCTCTGAGGATGCGCTGTCTACGCTATTATTCAGCAACTAATGCATTCCCTGTGCACTGTTAAAATGCTGTTATACAGCACTTTTGTGCTACTTGGGAAGACGGGGCAGAGGGTCTCACGTGTCGTACGAACGATCAATCACAGCCCTGGCTCGTAATGATGCGACGTTGCATTGTTTCTCAGGCAGCACTGTCACCGGTTTGTAAAGTTTATGCGTTTGTGACCTAGCGCCAAAAATTGTATTTTGTCAAATTTCTTGTTATTTTCGCGTTGTACAGACGCCACCAGGACAAGCTACCCGAAACTGTCAATTTTTCCCAATGAACCTTGAACCTAATGCTCTAGAAATAAAGTCGAAAATCTATCAAAGAAATCTGACAGATTGTAGTAGCTTGATGTGTTGGCGTCTGTACATGGCACGTGTTTTTCACCTCAATATAAAGTTTCAAGAACTTACTGAAAGATATTTTTGTTCGTCAATAATTATACTAACAGTTAAGAATTCGGTCGTTTCAATATTTTGCTTTGTTTTTTTTTATGCTAAGTTATTTTATTCGAAAAAGCATGAAAGGGCAAGATGGGGTAGTTAGTCCTCAACAAGTGATGCCTTATCCTACAACCCGGAAAATTTCACGCGTGACAAGGAAACGAGGAAAAACAGCTATCATAACTTCTTCTTCGTACAAAAATGAACTGGAAGAATCAATCGAAAAAAAAAGGGACTGGTAGAAGATAGCAAAATGAGAAAAAAAAAACAAAAAAACCGAATTGACTAAAAAAACTGCCATTAATAAGAAAAATAAAAAGAATCACGCTTCACCAGAATATGATGAAGACGAAAATAATATCCCTTGTTTTAACTGCAACGGAAGATACATGGAATCAAATGAAGGATGGGTCACATGTTCCCCTCTGTGGAAATTGGGCACATTGTAGCTGTGCTGGGATAGATGACGAGGACGACGAGGCAGTATTTATTTGCGAGTTTTGTAATCAAAATTAAAATATGTCTCTCCATACCCCATCTTGCCCCATAGGGTACCCCGTCTTACCCTACCTTATGTCAAAATCGGGTGTCGGATGTCTTTGACATTTTTTTTTAAATATTTTTGGCATTGGTAAACTGTCGTAAGTTCCTGATTTCCAATGATTAATAATGTAAGAGTTATTCTAAATGAATAATGATTTAAAATTATCAAAATTGAGCGTTTAATGCCCTTCAAACGTTAAGGTCCCCGCATGCCCCCCCTTCCCCAAACGGTGTGTTGGTTGTCCTAAGATATATTTATTTATAAGATAGACTGGTAAGCACTTCGCGGCACACTAAATGTCCCCAGACGTAACAAAAATAAGCCTTCTATTGTGTCTTATTCAGTGTCATTTAATGGTTTAAGATAAATGCTTATATAATAGATGTCAATTTGTAGGTGAATATAGTTTCGTCCACACCAATTAATTAGAAGAAGAATTAATGTCCTTTTCTAACGTAAGATTTGAAAATGTTGCGCGGGCTCGACGTTGCCCATATAAGAGTATGTTTTACTAGCTGTTCCGCGGGCTGTTCGAATTTTATCACACAGGGATGTGCTACTCAGACAAAAATTCAAAGACAAAAGCCTATGTTACTCTTTATAACATCAGCAAAGTCCCGTCAAAATCGGTCCAGCTATTTCATAGATTAGCAAACAGAGAGAAAAATAAAAAATAATACCGTATAAACTTTCATTGCATTTAGTGAAAAGCTGGTAATTTGCAATTACAAACAGACTTAAATTGTATTTATTTGTATAGATAGTATATTTGACTAAAACACGGGTGAAGTTGATGGCACATGCTATTGTATTTATAGAAAAAGAATGTCTGCTCAATAATATTATCTGTGCAGACTTCTCATGTTATAAGGGGTCAGTGCCCTTCTGAAGGTTGCTTTGTAGGTACATAAATATGAGAACCTAAACCTTGTAATTAAAGACCGCAATATTCTTTTACGATGTAAAGCCTAGTAAATATACTTTTCTAATCTTATCTAGGCTCTACTAAAATGTTTAAAAGTCATCGAATTTTATATAGAAGGTATTGTTGGAAAAGGTTGTCTAATGTTACCTTAACTACATAATCTCGATATATACCTACATAAGTATAGATATGCACAGAAATCAATAAAATTGAAGTGTGTATTTGTAATGTCAAAATGACAGCTTTTACTAAATGACTAAGGGCTGATTTTTCAATAATCAGATAACTTTTAACAAATGAATAAATATTGCAGTTTGACAGCTCTTGTATAGGAAATATGTAAAACTGTCAGATTTATTCTTCCGATAAAAGTTATCTGACTATTGAAAAATCAGCCCTAAGTGAAAGTTTCGGTATACTGGTAATTTTTTTTCTGTCGAATATGTTACATAATAATTATTCATAGAAATTGTTCTATGTTTTAAATTTTTATCTTCACCTTCGCTGATCAGCTCATTTGGCCGTTTTTTAACCGACTTCTCAAGAACTGCCTCGTTGGTCTAGTGGTAGCAAGTGCTACTGCTGAGCATGAGGTCCTGGGTTCGATTCCCAGGTCGGGCAAAGTGTTATTGGGTTTTACCATCTGGAATTTCTCAGTAGCAGCCCAGGGTTTGGATTTGTGCCCGGTTGATGTCAATAGGCTCGCCCCCTATTACATGGGACTTAAACATAACAGGCGAAATGTGGGTGTGCTATAGGTGAACCTCTGTCCAACCCTTCGGGGAAACAAGGCGTGATGTTATGTTATGTTCAAATAAGGAGGAATTTATATGTTCCACTATATATTTTTTATGTTTATGTTATTCTTTATACAGAAAGACATCTTTGACAGTTTCTAAATTGTCACAAGATATTCTACCCATGGATATGAACAACTTTCATTAAAGAACCAACTCTGAAATCATGAATAAGCAACTGTTTCATACATTTTGATTGAGTTGAAATTGAACCTATTTATGAAATAACTTTTTTTTTTGTGAAGTCAGAGTTGGTCCGATACCGAAAGTTTTTCATACTCATGGGTAGAATACCCTGTGAAAATTATTTAAATGTAAAAAAAAATCTATTATAGTATAATGTGATGTTTGCCTCATAATTCTTGCTAAACATTTAACGCGGATTCACTGAGGAAGCATATAAGCACCAAAAATAGTACCTACCTAATTCTTAGCGCTTCACTAGAGCTCTGCAGGTCGTTAGCCTCCAAGTTGCTTGAAATCAATATATATATAAAATTGACCTCTCAACTCTCAAGTCCAATTTATCATGCATCGATACATGTCCCCACTTCTATCTCAAGTGTTCGAGATTAAAACTTAGATGAAGCGACTAAAAATATAAAACTTTTTATTATTTTCATCTATTTACTTGATTGGGTTTACACTAAATGTCATAGTTTAGTCAAAGCCCTCTGGGTAAATTAATAACAACCCCAAGTGATGGATGATGCGGATTAGTCGTTAAGCCTCCTGAAGACGGGCGCGAAGAGACGCGACATTTGTAGAATAATTTCCAAGTTTTCATGGAGAGTTGTGTCGCGCATGTCTGTGGGAGCCTTAAACATTTGTACGGTCAACCGCGTTTACACTTGAGTCAGTTTTATGTTCTTTTCTTGTTTAGTTTTGTTTTTTCTTTTTATTCGTTATAAGTGCATGTCGTATACACCTATATTGAGACATCGAAATAGACATTATTGAAACATAATAAATATACATATACAAAGTGCTACGAGCATCGACGCGCAATCTGTAGCCATGAATTCAGCAAATGTGTCTGGCATGGAAATTCGTCAGCTATAAAAATAAATGTTACAAAGAAAAGTATGTATGGCACAGCTAATTATTATTTATTTGAACTACGAAAACGTTAAAAGTAGGTACAGGTTTGTCCAGGAGAGTATTTCTTTTTTACAAACTTTCATTTTTAAAGGTCGTTTTTCATGTTGCGGTAGATTTATTGTTACAAATGCTAGGATTAAGTTACAAATACAAATATTGGTAGAAGCATTAGCTTGTTAACTTTTCCAACTCAGTAATTAATCATTCTGTGTAACATTTTAATTCCCGTGCCAAGGAAATGGAATGAATTAATTTAGAACGTGGTTAATTTGGTATTTAATGGAATAAACTTTTTACTCATTTCTAAAGTACTATAATTTACTTTATCTTAAATGTTTTATCTTTTCGGAAGTTCATGGTTACTCTTGAAAGTTGTTCTACAAATAACACCTTTTTGTTATAATTTCGAAGACGCACTAAATAAATAAAAACTTCTTCAACTTTAAACGAAAAAATGCTTAAAAAAATGTATTTGTATTTGAATTCGGAATATGAAAAAGAATTCCTTCCCCGAATTCTGGCGGTCTATTCTGATGAAAACTAAGGTGAACTGCAGATCTTGACGTGAGCTATTATTCCACCTGATACTGATTCTACTATTGAACTAATTTCCAATACACTACGACTAGGTTTCGAGAGTTTTACAGAATAAACCGGCCAGAATAAACTGGCAAATGTCCCCGCCTTGATAATAGCTTGGAATGGGTATCCTCTACAATAATGTAGTCATCAGACATGAAGCTGCTACCATTCACTTTGAGATAACCTTGATGAAGGATACCGATCAGTGCGGCAATGTATTATTAAGATATATAAGGTGTATCTATTCATACACGAAATATTTTAAGAGGTACACCTGCAGGTGGTAAAGAAGCTATAGAAGCAAAAAGATTTTTTTTACCTAAGCGTTTTTGAATTTTCTTAATTTTAAAACTGCTTGAGACATTTTGCATGAAACCTTTACTCCAAATTCTATGAATGACCCGCCTGACGCTGCGAGGGTGGCTACCGGACGGCACGAGCATGGCCGCGTTGTCTCGGGCCGTAAAACATAAGAAGGAGCCAATATTTCTCATGTGCGTCAAATAATTTATAAATATTAAATTTTGAAAAAAATACATTTAGAAAAATATTATTTTCGTTGCTGTAATTTCCTAACCACCTACAGGTGTACCTCTTAAAATATTTCGTGTATGAATAGATACACCTTATATATTATGTAGATTGCTACAATTCCCAAATTCACCCTCCCTTAGACACATCATCATTTGCTCAGCCTTTTACCAACCATATGGAGTCGGCTTCCAGTCGAACCAGGTGCAGCTGAAGACTAGTATTTCAAATGGAACGACTGTCTACCTGACCTCCACAACCCAGTTACTGGGTTATACGACAACCCTTGGTAAGACTGGTTGTCTGAATTTCGTTTTTTTGACGACCCGTTACAACTGTCAAAGATTTAGGAATGACTGCGGGGACCAACAGCTAAACAAGCATTCCGAGACATGGAGGGGTCTTGGTATGTAAAAATGGACATCCATCCACAGACCAACCGTGACAAGTGCAGCTTAACCTGATCGATCGACCCTAGCGGCTACTATTGCTATAAGCCTCTCTTAGACACATTGACTTGATAGTAAAATTATATTGAATAGTAATTAATATTAATTATAATGTTCTTTGACCCCCAGTATTTATAAAATTCATGTTAACAGTTACAATTAACATCATTTGCGAAATTCTAAACCTATTGCAATCAACAAATCGTTTGATTTTAACTTTTAACGATTAGAAATAATACATAGTTAAAAGTTGCAGCGAAATATTTAGATAGTTTAATGGTTGTTTATTAAAAGTTATGTTTACGATCGTTATGTTTTTGTTAAGTTTTAAAGAGTTTTTAGTTTTTATTGCACATTTTATACGATGGTAAATATTGACTGCGGTATTGGCAAAGTTATTTCATTAGTTGATATTAAAACAAAAAAAAAAACATTATTTTGCTAACATGTTTCATCTGCAAGAATGTAATAAATGTTTATCTTTGAAGTTCATTTCCACAAATAAACTTCAAGAACAGTAATAAAACTTGACATAAAACGACATACTATAGAGTACTTTTCATCTCTGAAATTGTTAAGCTTTTCACGTGTACACACAGGCACAAGCTATACATTTCCAGATTTAACTGACCTCGCATTGTGTACGTCTTCGTATAATGAGAGGTCAGCTTATGCTGGTAAAATATAGTCAGATTTTTCGCCGTGCGTACGAAGCCAAAGGGACAATCAAGTTTGAAATGTGGCTTGAAAATTAATTCTGTGAAAATCCGGGGGCACAAACTTCAAACGGCTAACATTTTCATGTTCAGTATCTTATTGGCTTGGGTTAGCTTCAGCAAATTGCGACTATGGGATGACGTCAGAAAGATGCCGTGTTTGGGAGATGAAAGAAAGGCGACTAACAAAAGATATTTACAAGGCAGATGTGAGTGAAAACGCCGGAAGGGGTGGGACGCCCAAGGAGGACATATAGTGACCATTATGATGACGATGTTCTGTTGAAGGCGACTAAGCGTCATATTAGAGAATGTGTAGGAGCGTTCTCTATGCACTTAGCCACTATACTGAGATCGCCTACCCAATTGCCAAGCGTGGCGATTATGGCAAACCACTCCAATGTTCGGGGAGGCCTATGTCCAGCAGTGGACGTGTTTCGGCTGAAATGATGATGATGATTAGAGAAATATCTTATATACAGTTAATACTAAAAGATACCAATCTTTATTGTCAGCACAGAAATCTGAAATTTAATTTTCAACAATAATATTCAATTGTGAAAATTACGACATTGGCAGTGATATTATTTTCAGGAGCGCTACGCGCCGCAATTTTCAGGCAAGCTAATGAAATCAAACTTTAGTGGCAATTTGGCGGTGTTGACCGAACTCAAAGCTATCACAAATTAATTTCTATTGCCTATAAAATATCTGATGTCTTTTTTACGCTAGAACTTTTATTTTCGAATTTTCGATAGACACAGCTCACACATCTCTTTTTCTCAATAAAACCGATTGATGTCAATGAACGAAAGAAAAACATGAAAGCATGTAGATTTAATCGCGATGTAAAAGATATGTTTTCTTTCAGTGTTCAGTAAGTAATAAGTCGTATTCGGGTGGCTGTCACTCAACATATTTTCCATGCAAATTGGATCTCGGATGGGGTGTATTGTGAACGAGATTTTATTTTTAGACAAGAACATCTTGTTTCTTTTTATAAAGATATCGTAAGTGATGAATCAGAGTAGTTAAGTGATGACATTATGAGGGAATAAGCCAAAGGTCAAAGGTTGAAGGCAGTATAACATTTTTTTTTTCATTTAAGAAAAGAACATCCACATTCGGTGAGGCAAGATGGCGCTCGAGAACCGTAACGAAGTTGACAACTGTGAAGATAGCAACGAGTGGTGCGGAACTCTCAAAACGGTGGAGGAAAACATCGTCATGACGAAACCGGCAGGTCTAAGAACCAGAAATTCGAAGATAAGTGATATCTATCAAACCGCACTGGGCCCGCGTGGTGAATTTACAGCCCATTACGAAGAGGGGAGGCATATGTCCTAGCAGTAAGAACATTGTAGGTTGATTATGAATCACTATAACTTGAACCAGGAAATAAGAAATCACATTAGATTTTTCTTTTTGCATTTGATGGCCTAATTTTTGGAAAAAACATCACGCTACAATCCTAAAAGCCGAGCAAGGTGGGCAAATCGCCGGTCACAGTCAAGGCTCGTTCCGACATTCAATTACCGTGTCGCGGCGCGACAGGTCGCCCCTGTGTGAACTGTCGCGCGTTTTCATCGAAATTGTTCTACGGATATAAATCGCCGATTCGCGCGCGACCGTCGCGTCGCGCTAGCCTGCACGAGTCTTTAGGGCGAGGCCACAACACTGCGTTGCGGCATCGTATCGCAAAAACGACGTCGCACAGCAATACAGTGCGATGACGCAACGCAAAAATTTCATCGCATGCGACATCGTACGACAAGACGCTAACCGTCAGTTCAGTTTCTAGTTAAAAAATTGTCTTTGTAGTCTGATATACTTTTGTCCCAAAGGACGTTCCTGAACTAAGAATATCAGGTAAACGATATCGTAATCCGCCATCATGAAACGTGCGCACCTCATTCAATGTGGACACTAAGGGCTCCCACACATAAACACGATACACCGTCGCGTCGTACAACAATGCGGCGTCGTTTCACGATACGATGTCGCGTCGTGGGAATCTACGATGAGCATCGTAAAATAACACGACATCGTAACGTAATGTCCCACGCACGATGCCGTCGATACAGTTGGGTGGTGTTTTAGTTCATTTCGAAAAATGGACCGCTTTAGACGCATTCTGCTTCTGCTGTTAATAAGAAGACGAAGAAAGAAAAGACAGATACTCAGAAGATATTGAATGCTGTGGTTTTTGCATTTTTATTCTTGTATTTTTTTGATGGTTTGTTCCATAGTACGGGACGCTGCTCGACTAGGGTAATTAAATGATCGACTTCAATACCATCCGTCATCTTTGAATTTCGAATAACAACTGCGCAGGATTGCATCGTGAGTGTCTAACGTCACGACATCGTATCGTGCATCGACACGTTACGACGTCGCGTCGTGGAAATCTACGATGAGCATCGTAAAAAACACTACATCGTAACGTAATGTGCCCCGCACGATGCTGTCGATACAGTTGGGTGGTGTTTTAGTTCATTCCGAAAACTGGATCGCTTTAGACGCATTCTGCTTCTGCTGTTAATAAGAAGACGAAGAAAGAAAAGACAGATACTCAGAAGATATTGGATGCTGTGGTTTTTGCTTTTTTATTCTTGTATTTTTCTGATGCTTTGTTCCATATTACGGGACGCTGCTTGACTAGGGTAATTAAATGATCGACTTCAATACCATCCGTCATCTTTGAATTTCGAATAACAACTGCGCAGGATTGCATCGTGAGTTTCTAACGTCACGACATCGTATCGTGCATCGACACGTTACGACGTCGTGTCGTAGATTTCCACGACGCGACGTCGTATCGTGAAACGACGCCGCATTGTTTTACGATGCGACGTCGTATCGTGTTTATGTGTGGGAGCCCTAACTGAGGTAGCGCGTCGTCGCATTGCAGATTTGTACGTTGCGTCAGCGCATCGGAAATTTCCACGATGCGTTGTGCGGCGTCGTAGATTTTTACGATGCGACGCGGCAACGCAGTGTTGTGGCCTCGCCCTTACTCAAGAATAATCTCACTATAGTCTGTGCCAGATGTGAAAAAAATAAAAGTCGTTGACCTTCCAATTTATTCAAATATTTCAAAACGATACGAAAAAATGTAAAGAAAGTGTCAGTAGCACGTTCAAAACGGTAATTTGAATACATTGGTAGGCAGGTGTCAACGACTTTTATTTTTATCACATCTGGCATAGACTATAATTTGCATCTCACACAATACAGAAAGATTAAAATCAGGTTTTCACGTCTCTAACTTAATTAAAGTTAGTAAAGAATAGAGTCGTTTCGCAACCAAACTGTCCGTTAAAATGCAAAGTAATTAAGTTAAAACTTAAAGTATGTTGACTTTGTAAGTATTCCTATCAGAACTTTGTTCCAGGTTTCCGTCGCTGGATTTGTTTACATTATGAATCGATTACAATGTTAACGTAATTACGAACTTCTGTTTTTCTTATAGATTGATATTTTATGGAAGATTAATAGCTTCTGCCCGCGACTTCGTCAGCGTTAAACTTGCTCTCCCGACCCTCCACGTCACTTCGAATCGCCTGCACGTGCGAGGTCTTCGTATTCGTGACGTTTTTTCCCTTCCTCGATAAATGGGCTACTCAACGTAGTTCCTGAGATTAGTACGTTAAACTAAACAATCTCTTCAGCTTATAAAGCTGAATATTAGTGTAGATTATTGGTGAAATATACCTTTGTTAGGATGTGAGACTGCCTCGTTGGCCTAGTGGTCGTAAACGCTACTGCTGAGCATGAGGTCCTGGGTTCGATTCCGAGGTCAGGTAAATTGGGATTTTCCATCGGGAATTTCTCAGTAGCAGTCTAGAGATTGGATTTGTGCACTATTGATGGCAATAGGCTCGCCCCTTATTATATGGGACGTAAACATAACGGGCGAAATGTGGGTGTACTGTAGGTACACATCTGCCCAGATCTTCGGGGAATACAAACGTGGTGGTATGTGTATTTTAATTGGTTGGATGACTGAGTTAGACTTAAAATCCAGTGCCATTAATCTGTCTGATACAGCTCGACACTTCAACACGAAAATTCGATTAGCTAATCGATACCTCATCGAAATCGATTTAAAATACCAAAAAAAAAACAGTCATCCCTCAGACAGACTCATATCTCACAATTTATCTCCAAAATGGCGCTGCAATGTTCCATCTTCAAAAACAACGATCTTTTAAAGTTTTTTCGCTGTAATTTTGTAGCGTTTAATTAAGTTTCGTCCTGCATAAAGTCCATTTTACATAGCTATAGGATTCCGAGTAGATATTTAAATGAACTCACCAATGAGCGCCGTCCAATGATGCCTGGATAACATTTTCAGGTCGTGACTCCGATAAACACTGTAACAAATGATAAGACAGGTTAGTGGCAGTAGTGTAGGTTAACACAATGTTTAAAAGATGTTTTCCATAAATAGGTGGCATGTTATGACTAGTAGTCACGTGGATCAAGTGGATCTCGACAACCATTGAAGAGGCCGCGATCCCCCTTTTCTGTAACTTGTACGACGTCCAACGAAGAGCCCTTTCGTCAGCAACCTGCCTTATGCCATTTTATTTTTGCAGGCAAATAATTTAATTTGTTTAATTTCTTACAATATTTTATCATATTTACAGTGTTATCTTTTGTATTTGTGTATGCTTTTATAAAATGTTATTGTCACTGATATTTGCATAGTTAAAGGTTTTAGAATTAACCGTTTTTGAATGTCTTGGATGACGCATTAATTAACAATTTTGACAAAGTCTCAATTTGACTGGTGGGGTTAAGTGTACGCACAAGCTTGTCGTGTAAGATTGCGCGCGCACCGTTACCCCGTTTTATAATTTTTTGTTTTGTTTTATATAAAGTCCATGGTAAATACTACAATATTAATAATAATCCACCTGCTACGATCTCTACACACTCCTTTTGCCTCGTTTAGGTTCATACAATTGGTCATACACACACGCCGGTTGCGTTCCATGGTTTCTGCCTATCCTCATGGGAAAAAGGCGTGATTGTATGTATGTATGTATGTATAATAATCCCGAGTAACTATTTGAAATGCCTCGAAATTACCAACGGAAGCCTCCCGTCAGATAAATAGCTAGAAGCTGCCTGTTTTTTAAAGTACCAGTATTTTACAAACGCCTGTTTGACCTCTATAACTCAGTTACTGGGTTATACGATACATCATGGCAAAATGGCGGGTCAGACTTTCTGGCTTCTGACAACCCGTATTGACTGTCAAAGTCTTACGTATGACAGCCCGGGCCAGCGGCTTAACGTGCTTTCCGAGGCATGGAGGGGTCTTGGTATGTAAAGATGGCCACCCATCCATGGAATAACAGCAGCAAGCGTCGCTGGAACTGACCGTTCGCCCCGTGGCGCTGTTATTACTTAGCCACAAGACCCTTCCTGCATATTGGCATATTATGTTGCTTAATAGGGTACAAATTGGCTTACAAATATAGTCAGCAAATTTTCCTGCTAGATCTTTGACTCTAAAGTTAAAAAAAAAGTTTATTTGGAACAACTTAAGTTTAGAATAATTTACAAAGGCAAACGACGATAGCCACAAAAGTAAAGTACAGTTGACCTTCTGTACTTCTGTCTGTATACTAACATAGGAATCCCAATCAGACTGTAATGACATTTCATTTGCTGTCCGCGCAGGCATTGATGACAAACTGCTGTGATGATACGTATGAGTGCATATTCATAATGTACCTTCACATGTTTGCCATGAGGTCGAAATTTGTAAGCACGGTATCTGAAGCGTAGGGTTCTTAAAATCTGAAACTTAGGTCCTTTGAAATAGGGTCGTAAATTGCATACAAATCTGGGAAAGGCTACTGAAAGGTATTTACACAGACTTGAATTGTACAATGGTATTACATTTTGGCGATATTGCCGTTTAATAAACACATACCAACTCAAACAGTTGATATCTACTTGATTTTGACTGAAATTCGCTGTACTCATATTTTGTTCCGAAATGTCTAAATTGGATTTCATTTAAATGGTCTTTATTAGATAAAAATGTTATTGTTAGGACACTGGTATAAAAATTTTCCTCAAAGGGCTACTAAATTATAATTTTCTCCTAAAATGCAAATTACATTTTTTCATAAAGGGTTTTTAATTCAGATATTTTATCCAAATGATTACGATTGCCTGGGGCTTCGCCCGGGTGGAGTTCGGAAATTGTCCCGCAGCAACGTACTACCGGGATAAAAAAAGTACCCTATGTGTTAATCCAGGTTATAAACTATCTGCATGCCAAATTTCATTTAGATCCGCTCAGTAGTTTTTGCGTGACAGAGTAACAAACATCCATATCCTCACAAACATTCTCATTTTAAATATTAGTTAGATGTGAAGTTCGACATATATTTAACTATACTCGAAATGTTGTTTTATTTAAAGGTAAGGTTATGCTTTTAGCAGTTTACGTGTGTACAGTGAAGATATTTTTAATCACCGTAGTCGGTGATTAAAATTAATTCGTCGTTGCAGCCAAAATACCTCCACTGCTGAACATAGGCCTCTCCCAAGTTTGACGGCTCTGCCGTCAACGTCACGTTTGGCGGGCGCATTGGTAATCTCAGTATGGTGGTAAAATGCATACAGAACGCCACTGCTCATTCTTTAGTAAGTCCTTTATTCGACTTTTACGATACCCACGGCCATTAATTAATCTTCACAATTAGTCGGAAGTGCAATCTCATTCTTCACTCTCTTTCATATTCCCAGACAGAAAACAATCGAGGTTCTTAATATAATACGCCATCACAATAGAATAGGAAGAGAATATTAATTCAGATAATAAAGTGTAAAAGCCTTTGTGAATGGAATTGAATCAATTTGAAGTTACAATTTCTTGCTCAATATGACTAGTGAAATTAGCAAGTTGTATTTGAAACTTAACTTTAGAACGACAAAGTGTAGGATTTAGCGGTAAGTTTAGCTCTAGCTACAGAATGGGATACTGTTTTATAAATAAGCATCGGTCAGCATAATTATCAGCCTAAACTTTTCCAACTATGTTGGGGTTGGCTTCCAGTCTAACCGGATGCAGCTGAATACCAGTATTTTACATGGAGCGACTGCCTGTCTGACCTCCACAACCCAGTTACTGGATAATGCGATACCCCCTTTTTTGGGTGGGAAATCATCAATTGACTTCTCCCGGTCTGGGCGGAGCTGGTGTCAGACTTTTACTAATTAAAGAAAAATACTGTTCCATCAGTTGCCTGTGCCTTTCGAGCAAATGCGAGACCTTGGCAGGCTGCTCTCTCGCTCCGTACCATGGCCTGGACCAGGGCCAGACGCGAGAGATCGCGGCCGCTGATCGCCTCCAAGACTCATTAATACCTTAGAGTTGTGAGATAACAAAAGAAACACCATCGTCATTTATCATTTACGGTATGCAAGTGGATGGAGCCGCATGTATAATGACGAACCATTCAATCGGCCTGAAATAGGCACACTAGGTACGCAATATCCATTCCTGAGATAGCTGCTATAGTGCTCTAATTGATCGATATGGTTGCTTTCGGCTTAATTGACATGCATATTCGGATGTATTCAGTAATATCATGTAGGGAGCTTCCTCGGTAGCAGGTAATAGCTATTTCGGAGCACATATTGGCTATATGTGTGTTGATTATACAATACTACAAAGGAAATACGTTTTGCCAGAGGCTTTGCCCGCGTGGAGGTCGGAAATTATCACACAGGAACCTACTGCCAGAACTATCTATATCTTATGTGTTAATCCAGGTTATAAACTATCTGTGTGCCAAATTTTATCCAAATCCGATCAGCCGTTTTTGCGTGTTTGAGTTACAAACATCCAAAAATCTGAACAAACAGATATCTAAATATAAGTAGGATGAACTGTAGCTCTTCCTACTAATGTGAACGTTTGTATACACGTCTGAATATATGTATTCATATTTTCAAATACTTATGAAAGTCACTGACCAAACCGATTTTGACGAAGTATTCATTTAACAGTCAGGAGAAAACACTTTAAATCAATTTCCCTGAAAAAAATAAAACAGTTTGGACCACTCGGTCTCGTATGTCTTGAACATTTCTACGATACCTAATTAATTGAACAAGCATATAATTAATTAACAGCTTCACCTAGGAAATTATGTAACGTGGAAGTCAACAGTGTGCACTATACCTTGTTTGCGTGTTCTAAGTGCAAACGGTAATTAAAGAAGCCAATTAAGTTAATCCTACAGTTCTAAAGCAATAAGTTATTTAGTTGCAACAACTTACCTTCGAGGATTTCAAGTTGAGTTCGATTAGCCCGCCCTAACTTACAGAAGCCCAAAATCCTACAAAGCAAACAACCGAATAACTCCAATATGCATAATCACGTAAAATAATGCCAGAAAACACTCCAAAAGTTAAATATCAGAACAAGAAACATGCAGATAACGTGATAAACCTGCTTCACCGTACTGGGGAAAATTCACCCCGCAAAACACATGTAAACGCTCGACACATTACACAGGAAAGAAGCAAAAAAAAAACCAAAAAGAACAGGGTACATACCAATGTCCAAATGGGAGAAAATAGTACAGGTCCAAGGGCCTTCATACACCAACGGTTAATAAAACAAAACCGATAATCGAAACATAATGCGAAAGGCCGACGGCGAAAGAAATAATGGAACCATCATCACTCCCGGTGGTATTATCATTTGCGGACGACCTTATGCTCATTACAGATGAGCTGGTTAAACGCATCCAATACCACGTTATAGCTGTACTAAATAGTGTAGGCCACCAAATAAACGAATAAAAAATCTTACTAGAAATCCCCCAACAGCACAGCAAACGACCTAAGAGACCCTTAATAGAGTAAGTATACCAACAGTGGATGAAATCAAATATTGAGGCTCACATATACCATCTGCATTATGAAGAAAAACACAATTAGAAAGCGATGCCAACAGGCCGCAAGAAACATCAAATCATAACTACCAGTCATAGTAAACTCAAAGATGGACTGGACGTTAGATACGACTTATGTAATGATAATCGTACCGTGTATGATAAATGGCTTAAAATTGTGCACACTCAGTAAGGGGAACAGATCAAGACTCAGAAGAAATGAACGAGTTGAGTCATGACTTGATTGACCAAGCTGTGAATAAACCAGGACATAAGAAAATGCATCAAATCTTAGACGGAAAAACCGTAACAAAACGCGTCAAGAACCACAGGATGTGTTACCAAGCACACGGTGGACCACACCGCGCATGCATGCAGTAATGCAGTACAAGGCCAAATCTAAGAAGGTCGAACGACCTACTTACACATGGAACGACAAACTAAAACAGGATATGAAATACGAGTACTTCGACAAAGGGCATCAAGTTTTGGATGGACACGGCTGGAGACAGAAATAAGATCAAGAAAGCGGCTAGCGATAGCTACAAAAAACAGAAACTCGTAGCAGCGAGAACTCAGAAGACGACTGAAAAGAACAACACAAGCAATATAGCGAAGCAATAACATAGGAAACAATTGAATTCCACTTTGAGAATGTTGATTCAGGTCGATCTTCATCTGCGCATTTTTTGCAGATGCAGATCGACCTGAATCAACATTCTCAAGACGTCGTGAAAAGATGCTCTCCTATAGATAAATACCACCCGTCTCTCCACTAGTCCAATGCTTACTTATGGATGCATATTCGGTAGGCTCGCAATTCTTTCCTATCCTAAAGGCACGTTTTCCCTACCATTACAGCACCCCCCGGTCTACTTCTTGATATGCAATGACCTATGTAGCAACATGAAACATGAGGCTTCAGAGGCTAGTGCAGTTCTCGGGGTTCATTCGATTAATCGAGTCTGGTTAAAACACGCTGGGATCGGTGCAATTCATTTCACTTGATAGTTCAAACAACTTACCTTCGACTATTTTAAGACTAAGGTAATTACTTAGTATGAAAAGAACGAAGAAGCCTCTAAAGGCTTCAAAGGAATAGTTAAAATAAACTTATATTGGTTATTAATATTATAGGGATTAAATTAATTGAAATCTGTAAAATGAAATTAATTGAAATATGAAAAATAATTTCCATTAACATAATCTAAAAGCAGAAATATACGTGTCATAAAAAGCTTAATTAAATTATTTTGAGAACTGTTATTTATGATTATAACATTTGTTTGTGGAATTACGTAAAGAGCCGGGCGACATTGAATTTGTATGGTATGACCTCAAAGGACGGGTGGAGGGCAATTAAAGGGAACTCATTAGTAGCAACTGTAATTATGTCGGTTCTATAACGTGGGGTGATCCACGAGTTCTGAGGGCCTGCTTATACGAAGGCACGGGCTCGTTGAACGTAGTTCGAAATATCGGAGTGAACTCTACTCCCGATAAAATAAAATTGAACGGGTAGAAACACGTCGGAAGTATTTATACAAATTAAAACGCCTGTTTGGGTTCGAACCCTTAACTCGTAAGTTGTGGTGGTTATCACTGGGCAACCACTGCTCCCTTATAAGTATACCACCTGATCTGTTATTCAACTTACATAATTTAACAACTTTAAAAATAAAACCACAACATTACAAATACATATTCTAAAACGATGACTCATATTATTATTATCATGTATTATAATCATCATCTAAATTAAATAGAAACCTGTAGAATGTAGACTAACAAAATTAATGAGCTGCATAGCTCAGATGCAGTTTTCTAGACTCATTCTAGACTCGAGTGTTCGTACTTTCTATTTTATTTAAGCGTCTAGTTACGAATCACACTTTTTTAATTTTTATTTACTTCATTTTACTCATAAATGTGCATGTGTGTACGCTGTTATTTTGTGTGGTTTTTTTTTAAGAATTCTGTGCTTATTTTAGTGGAAATACACTTTAAACATACCTTTGCCCTAGACCGGGCTTTTGGTAGTATATCACCTCATGGTCATCTACTCAGCCTATTGCTGTCCACTGCTGGACATTGGCCTGTCCCATGCTGCACCATAACATTTTGTCTTAACCCTTCTGCATCCAGCTCGTTTTTAAGATTGTCGGTAGATCTAGTTGGGGGCGTCCTACAGTACACTAGCCGCCACGCGCTCTCTACTCTCTAAGGCCGCTATCCCACTGGCGTTTTACGAGTGTCGGCGTCTCTCGAACGTCTGCGCAGCGTCAACGTTGACGCTGCGCAGACGTGACGACGTGTCGACGTTGACGTCGCATTCAGCGGACGTTAATGCTTGTCATGCGACGACGCGACATCAACGTCGCGCCTGCGCAACGTTGACGCTGCACAGACGTTCGAGAGACGCCGACGCTCGTAAAACGCCAGTGGGATAGCGGCCTAAGTACGAAATCCGTAGTTTCCTACTCGGTATCGACTTCGGAAATAACATTATTTCGTGGCTGGAACTAAGAATGAGTGATAACTCGATTTAACAGATGTCTTTACTTCCTTCCCGCCCCGACCCTTGCTCGAGCCAGCCGGCGCCACTGAACCTGTAGCTTTAAATTCGTCCCTAAATAATAATAATTCCGATCCAGCCCGTCTCTTGCTGCCCTCTAACAGCGATGCCCTAAGTTGAAGTTCGTACCCCACAGGGCAGATGCTCTTACAAAAAAAAGAGGCTCCCATGGTTTTACCAGATACCACGACCTTATCCTATAATGAGGATTCTGTTTCTATATGAGGGAAAATATTGTACGGAATGCATTCTGTATTGTATATTTTATATCTTTATTATTTTTTTTATTTTTTTTCATACATATTTCGTTACATTTTTAAATATTTTTACAAAATAAATATACAAAAACATTTAAAAATATAAAAAATAGCGGTCCATCGGTAGCGGGAGCAGGATCCAAGCTACCGGTGGTTAGAGCTCCAGGGACAGAAACCTCCTCACAATGCGAGCCGTGTCAAGGAGTACTGCCTTCTGAATCAGGCTCTTGATCCAACCGCCTAACGATAGCCTCGACAGGTGTTGGTCGAGGGTATCGGCCATCAGCCCATTGGCTGATACGACAATCGGCACAATGACAGCCGAGTCAACATTCCACATGTCAACAACCTCGTGTGCTAAGTCGAGATATTTCATCTGTTTCTCTTTCTCAGCTTTAACGAGGTTGCTGTCATGCGGAATGGTAACATCGACTATCATTGTGCGGCGCGCTAACCGGTCTATCACCACTATATTATCAGGCTTATTGGCGACAATAGTCCTGTCAGTAATGATAGACCGATTCCAGTACAACGTGACATGGTCATTTTCGAGAACTGGGTCGGGCACATACTTGTAATACGGTACCTCAGAATCCACTAGTTTGTATTGCAAAGCAAGTTGCTGATGAATAATCCTGGCTACTTGGTTATGCCTGTGCAAGTATTATATCTTATATCTTTATTCATTTTTACAGACTTATAAATTATATATATCTTTATTATAATTATGATGCATGTGCCCTGCATTTCATGCTGGCTGTTCTAATGCATGTAAGGTATTTATATAACTATTATAATAACCGTAGCTGCCATCCAAGTACATATATATAACATGTTAAAACAAATTATAACGACTGAGCTGCATATTTTGAACACAAACAAATTAATATTTACGATAACGGTTGCGCTAAACATAAACGACACTAAACCATACAAAATCACCCATTCATCACACTATAACAATAAAAACCATATTACGACACTCGGATCTGTTCACATTGTCGTAACTTTGTCGTACATGGATTCGCAGCAGTTCGCACGCGATCGGTTGCGTGACTTGCGTCAGATGATATTCCCCCGACCTCGACAAAAAATGACGCGGCTGGCGCAAGATGGTAGGTTCGCAGGTGAAAGCGCACAATTAGCGCGAATTACGCAAGAGATCGTACCGCGTCGTCCGAATTTGGCGAGTTGTCGTGAAGTATGTGGCCGGACTTGTTCTGAGAAAATGATTAGATGCGGTTTGATTGGGCACTTAGTTTGATGTGTGCTCATACACATAGCTATTGGGTTACCGGAATTTTCCGAGAATTAGATGGAGAGACTGGGATTGGAATTGTACAAGTTTTTTTTTTTTTTTCACGAGCCATGGGAAATCATCAAATGACTTCTCCCGCTCTGAGCGGAGCGGGAGGGCGTGTCAGACTTTTACTGACTAAAACCCACCCGTGTTCCATCAGTTGCCCATGTGCCAGGGTCACGGTATCTCTTTCGAACAATCACGCGACCCCGGCAGGCATCGGTTCTAGTAGACCCCTACACTGCTGCTGACATCTCTTTGTGGCGCGCGTAGAACACTGCGCGCCGTCGACCCGAGCTTGGTCCTTACCGGGCGGCGAGCTACCCATTGCTCGCCACCCGCAAGCTCGCGCCTAAGGTGGCCGGGAGTCCGCAAATTGTACAAGTTTACGGCAAATATAAGCAAGATTTTCGTTCCATTTCGCAATCTAGCGAGGAGCTTAGGATATTGGATAAAGGATTTTTGTAAAGACGATAATGCTGGTCAACATTAATTCCACGGCGCGGTAAACATAGATCAAGATTTCTTCGTCCACGTATCGTGCGAAATCTGGTGAGAATCAGTCAATAAGATGTAGATAAGATACAGATTGGTAGTTCGAACGCGTACTACGCTTGAACGGGTCGGTGTCAAGCATTGGGGTCATTGACCGAAAAGCTTCTTGTTTTACATCGCTGAATCCTGTCGAATATTTAAGTTCAAAAAGTTAATTTTATTAGGTCTGGTTCATCATCACTCACAGACATTTTCTTCCCATTGTTGGAAAAAAATCTCCTTTTGTGTTTTTAGACATTTATTTAGCAAATATAGGTACATAATAGGTATAAACATATACATTATATTACATTATTAGTTACATATATTTATATTAAAGTTCAACCATATTTCACCATTCAGCAAATGAACATTTATACTATAGTTCACTTTAAAAAAAAAACAAATACTCGATTGCAGACCAGTTCAGCGAACTTTTTCTCTTATAAAAACTTATTTCACTGTAGTACGCTTTATCCATAGAAAAATGACGAGGTCTACTCTTAAACAGTACCTACTGTTGTCATCCATTTGGTAATCGTCTGGTCTTTGTTTTCGCCTAGATACCATCACCACTATTTACATGACCGCCCAAAAAAGGAGTGTAATTTCATTCCGATCCAGCCCGTCCCTTGATGCCTTCTCCCAGCGATGCCTTAAGCCGAGCTCCGTACTCCATAAGGGGTGCCCTTAGCGAGTACTCGCTCTAGTTTTAAGTTTTTAAGCCCTGGCTGGAGGCCTTAATTTATTAAGATAGCCTCAGGCAAGTTTAAGCAGCCGACATAGGTTGTCCTGCGAGATGTAATTCCCAAAAAAAGTATTATGTTGTTTCAAGTACCCCACACTTTTTTCCATTATTTTCTACTTTTTAGTTTGTTTTTTTTATGGAAGCGTGTTTTTTGTTTTTTATACTATTATTATTTATCTATGTTTTTGGTGTTTCGAATTTTGTGACATATCTCAACGTAGTTTTCGAAGAGAGTTTTTTTGCTATCCTGCACCCTAATTGCGAAACGCACAATTTATCAGAATCTGAATGGGATTGAAGATTATTTCTAAACCATTGCGTCATTTGTTCGAATAAATTGCCGTCTCAGCAACGTAAATAACGCAATGAATGTTGTTTAACTATGAATATTAAACCAATTCCTACCGATAAAAAGTTCCGCAATTACCCCTCTGGTAATCCCGACAAGGATAATGATACAAGTTTATTTAAATTATTGTATTGTCATCGGTCCTTGATAAGCATGCCAAATTTCGAGTTAATCCGATGTTTTAAAGGTGGTCAAAATCATGTTCAAAGTTTCCGGTGCAAAGGCACATGCAAATATACTAACATACATACAAACGTATAAAGCTAATAAAAGAGTGTTAAAAAAGGAGTGTAATGTTTTCGTCATAATCACCTGGGTGTGCTTTTTATAATACAAAGATACTGATTAGCATACATTCTTGTCTAGGTTATTTCTAAGTACGGCCTTAGAATCTGGACAAACTGGTTTGTGAGGTGGTTACAATTGTATAAATATTTATGTTTTTCTATATAAGGTGTATCTATTCATACACGAAATATTTTAAGAGATACACCTGTTGGTGGTAAAGAAGCAATAGCAACGAAAAAATTTTTTTTATAAGTTTAAAAAAAAAAATATTTAAAAATTATTTGACGCACATAAGAAATACTGGCTCCTTATTTTTTACGGCCCGAGACACCGCGGCTATGCTCGTGCCGTCTGGTCGTCGCCCTCGCAGCGTCAGGCGGGCCATTCATAGAATTTGGAGTAAAGGTTTTATGCAAAACGTCTCAAGTAGTTTTAAAATTATAATAATTACGAAAATTCAAAAACGTTTACATAAAAATTTCTGTTTGCTTCTATAGCTTCTTTACCACCTACAGGTGCACCCCTTAAAATATTTCGTGTATGAATAGATACACCTTATACATATAGGTAACCAAATATGTAGGTGCTAATATGCAATGTGTGATATACCTAATGATTGAGTTGCTATGCCGTGGATAAAATCCATTTTATGGGCGAACTATTAGTGTGGTGCAGTTTTTCCAGCTACGGGACGCAAGTTTGATTCTTGTCCTATACAAAATATTCATCATTGTCTTCTGCCTCTTCTGCCTCTGTGAAGCACAGAACAGGTCGAAGTGGCGGTGCTTGGGGGAGGCCTATGTCCAACAGTGGACGTCTTAGGGCTGAAATGATGATGATGATGATAATCTTCTGCCTAGCCTTTTCCCAGTCTAAACGGATGCAACTGAGAACTATTATTCTACATGGATAGGCTATCTGACCTCCACAATCCAGTAACTAGGCAATACGATAGCTCTTCGTAAGACTGGTTGTCGGACTTTTGGGCTTCCGCCGACTTGTAACGACTGTCAAAGAACCATTAATGACAGCCAGAATCAACGGCTTAACTTGCTTTTCGAGGTACGGAAAGGTCTCCTTCGGTTAGACTGGAAGCCGACCCCAACATTATTGGGAAAAGGCTAACAGATTGAGTATAAATATCTGTGTTAGCAAACTCAGTATTTCAGAAATTTTATATCTATTGGATATTTTTATGTCGTTATTTTTTAAGTCTAAATGAGTTTGGTATTTCCTATCTGACTGTTCTGAGCGAAAAGAAAAAAACTCAGAGGTCACAAGGAGGTCACAGTCTTTGTTTTAAAGTAGAATGAATCTATACTATATAATATTATTAATATTATATATTATCAAGCCGAAGAGTTTGTTTGTTTGTTTGAACGCGGTAATCTCAGGAACTGCTGATCCGAATTTAAAAAAATATTTTTGTGTTGAGTAGCCTATTTATTGAGGAAGGCTATAAGCTATATACCATCATGCTACGATGAAAAGGAGCGAAGCGGTAACAAAAAATGGACGATAACTGGCAGGCAAAAGCTGGTGTGACATAAGATTAGATTGAATAAAGGTGTTGGATTGATCTCACGAACCACACAGATTTGAATAGACCTGGCCAGTCTATGGTTTTCACAATTACTTGATTACAGATTCAGTCCATCCATTCCATGGTCGTAATTGGCAACAAACCATTCGGATTAATCTTTCAAGCCATCAATTTATCAGATTGACTGTTACTTTAATGGTTTTAGGATTTTAATTAAACTTCTATTGGATTCGTTACAGTCGATTAATTTCACTGATCTTTTTAAATATTCAAGAAACTGGCATATTACATTGACCGTGTCGAACTTGGAGCATTTTCTTCTCACCGTTATTACACTATAATATTATCAATGCAAAAGTAACTCTGTATGTCTGTCTGTCTCACTTTCCTGTTAAAACGACTGAACCGATTTAAATGAAATTTGGTACACAGATAGTTTAGAGCCTGAGAAAGGACATAAGCTACTTTCTATTCCGGTAGTATGTTCCCGCGGGATAATTTCCGATCTCTACGCGGGCGAAGCCGCTGGCAAAAGCTAGTAAGCTATAAAACCGTGTGTGTACTTCAAAAAAGAGCAGATTCTCAATTCGTCAGTTTATTCTTTTGTTTGTATGTTCCGCGATATCTTCGGTGATTGTGGATTGATTACGTACACTGCTATTTACCCCCGATGAGAAAAAGAGGGGTTATAGAAGTCTGATGTGTGTGAAGTTTTATCTGTGTGTCTGGCTATGGGCACCGTAGCGCCCAAACGGCTAAACCTTTTTAGGGTTCCGTTGCCAAATGGCAAAAAACGGAACCCTTATAGATTCTTCATGTCTGTCTGTCTGTCCGTCTGTCTGTCTGTCTGTCTGGCTGTCTGTCTATCTGTCCGTCCGTATGTCACAGCCACTTTTCTTCGAAACTATAAGAGCTATGCTGTTGAAACTTGGTAAGTAGATGTATTGCGTGAACCGCATTAAGATTTTTACACTAAAATAGAAAAAAAAACAATAAATTTTAGGGTTCCCCATATTTAGAACTGAAACTCAAAAACCATTTTTTCATCAAACCAATACGTGTGGGGTATCTATGAATAGGTCTTCACAAATGGTATTGAGGTTTCTAGTATCATTTTTCTCTAAACTGAATAGTTTGCGCGACACTTCCAAAGTGGTAAAATGTGTCCCCCCCCCCGTAACTTCTAAAATAAGAGTATGATAAAACTAAAAAAAAATATATGATGTACATAACCATGTAAACTTCCACCGAAAATTAGTTTGAACGAGATCCAGTAAGTAGTTTTTTTTAATACGTCATAAATCGTAAACCGCAATTTACCTTTCATTCAATCAACTTAAATATAAAAATTAAAAAAAAACCATTTAATTTCAAAAACATAAACCTTATGCATAAACCGAGGATACATACAGGTTTGTGCGAACCCTCGGTGCGCGAGTCCGACTCGCACTTGGCTGGTTTTTTTTTTGTTTTTTTCTGAAGGTTGATTTAATGGAGAGTGTTCTAAGCCATGATTCAAGAAAATCTGTTCAGCCGTTTGAAGATTATCAGCTCTTTACTGGTTGATGAACGGATTTTTGGATGGAAATTTGGTTTTTTATTACTTCAATGATATACATATAAAGAACAAAGCGACCTTGAACTGATGTTGATGGGACGGTCAATAAAAACGCGAAACGGACGAGGCCCAGCAATAATGAGTATATGCTATTTTAAAAAGGAAAACATTTTCATTGGCAGTCCTCCGACGCAACTATGTTTTGATCAACATTTGATCTCATCATCATCAGCCTATAATGTTCCCACTGCTGGGATACAGGCCTCCTCTCAGTGAGAAGGAGTGGGCTGTAATCCACCACGCGGGCCCAGTACGGGTTGGTAGATGTCACATGTCTTTTTGCTGTATAACTTGTCAGTTTCTACACAATGTTTTTCTTTACTGTTTTGAGAGCGGAAGCAAACTGTTATAAAACAGAGCCCAAATAACCCTCTTTAAAATAGATATTTCATGTTATTATAATTGTTAATCTGTTTAAACCTATCAAAGGATTACATACGCCAATTTCATTGGTGGTTGTAAATTAATTATTCGCCAAATAATTTCTATGAATTAATAAAGCGCTCAAAGCAAATATTAAATATTCATTAAGGATAAAACTCAATACATATGTATATTATGGAGTCTGATTGACAGGATAAATTAATATTATTGGGAATACATTTTAAATTTAACATGTACGAGTATAGTATTAGTGGAAATACTTTTTTATTACCTACTGTATATTGTTTAGGTTCTATTGACATTATTTTAAATAAAATTAAATGTCAATAGATCTTAAGAGCTTACCTTTACACGTCAATATTTAAAAACAAGATGGCGCCGGCATTTCCCAGCTGACTGGTCCCTGAGAAGAAATGCCGAAACGAACTCAGAGGTCATGGTCTGTTTTAAAGTCCAAACATTATATTATTATAATATTATGTGAGTCTAAAAATGCAGGGTCATGTCTGGAA
This sequence comes from Aporophyla lueneburgensis, assembly GCA_932294355.1. NCBI lineage: Eukaryota > Metazoa > Arthropoda > Insecta > Lepidoptera > Noctuidae > Aporophyla > Aporophyla lueneburgensis. The sequence continues at coordinate 6,380,240 of OW028737.1, forward strand.
GGGTTTCAGGAAAGGATGAGGAATTACCAAAAACATGTATGAATCAAAAGTGAGTCATTTGATTATGAAACGTCAGAAGCTAGATTTGTAGTTACAGTGGTCGTTTCCTATGGAGAATAGCTGGAAAGAAACTCCATGGTTACTCGTTTTAAAACTATCGAATTTTATAGAGTTTTCAAATTAAAGTAGGTATCAATAGGTATGAGAGGACCAGCACCCTAATAGCGTAACAAACTATTAATCAAATTCATAAGAATTTATTCCTAATTCGTTGCTTAATATGTTCGAAAAAATTGTCTGCTCCTTAAAGTAAATAACGCAATGAATGTCTTTTTAAATTGTCCTATTGAAAGCCATTCTCCGTTCTTAACAAAATGGAACATCGTATATAAAATTAATTGTCATCTTTTAATGTGATTGAAACATGATTCCGGGTAGTGTTTAATAGTACTACAAGCAGAAGTCCATTCTGTCTAACACAGACAAAGTTTTAAATAGTTTATTTTCCGCTAGTCGTAAATCTACTTTAATGTAACGTACTTTACCATTATTCCGCGACTTCGTCCGCGTTAAATTTCTTGTTCCCCCGACCCTTCCCGTCGCGTCGAATCGCCTACCTGTGCGATTTTCCCCGTTTTAGCAACATTTTTCATTACTGCTCCGCTCCTCTTGGTTGTAGTGTGATGTTATATAGTCTATAGCCTTTCTCGATAAATAGGCTACCCAACACAAAAAGAATTTTTGAATTCGGTCCAGTAGTTCCTGAGATTAGCGCGTTCAATCAAACAAACAAACTCTTCAGCTTTATAATATTATAAGTATATAAGTATATAAGTATAGATTCGTAAATGTTTCTGTACACTTTCATATTTATACAGTACTTCTACTCAATAAAAAAAAGATTCCTCCTGGAGTGCAAGCAATATCAGAAGTAATTAAAAACGTTCAAAATCTAGTCGTAGTCTCATCTCGCTGACAACCAAATGTCAAAAATTTGTCAAAAATGTATAGAAACTCGAAGTATTTTTTATGGATTGAGAATGTGGAAGTGTGAATGTTTTTAAAATTCCGTAATTTTAATCCGAATTGCCTCTCAGTCAGTTCTATCTTTGAAGTCAAGTGCTATTTCAGTTTATCGATGAAAGATCTCGATGTTTTTCCTACAGTAACAGTGTTAAAGGGAATTTCAACGGTGGCTTTGTGCACTGACTTGGCAGCTTGTCGGCTTGCCCAAGCAATAATCTGAAGGGTGTACTCTGTGAATGAAATGTTATTTTAAACTTGGCGTCTTTGTATAAGCTTGGCCTCTGTGTATAAACTTGGCAAGATTATGCCTTTGATTACGTTGAGTTCTGCAGAGTAAGTGTCTTGCGAGATATTTGTATTGAGTTGCACGTTTTAAAGATAAGAGGTGTGCATCTTATCTAATATTTCGAAGTGAAATCTGCCAAATTTTATTTATTTAAATTATTGGCGGCCATTGTGTGTGAAATACGAATTTAATTTCATAAATGTGAACTTGGTTCGTTTTCATTTTAACAAAATTGAATTTGGTTTTATTTGTATGAAAAATTATTTAGGCTCTGAATAATTAATATTTGAAAAACAACAATTAAGTTGTATTCCAGTAAAAAAAAATGTTTTTAATTTTCAATTTGCAGTGTTAAATTGTATTTATTAGACTAGGATAACTTCAAAGGAGTTACATGATAAGAAACCTTAAATCATCACTTATATTTCGAACATTGAACACCTAATTTGATTTCACCACTTATATTATATCGTAGGTATGCTAAAACTTCAAATTAGTGACAAAGGTACTGGGAAACGCTGCCCTGTTTTCCAGTTACAAAAGTCAAGCAAGTTCACTGACTATCCACTTCACAGTTGATATCAAAGATTTTTGTTCCAATTTTGGGGTGACTAGACGCAGTTCCGCGTAAACCATCAAGATGTTTCAAATTGGAAACGCATTCTTATTTCTATCATACACTGACCCGCTATTTTGACCTCTATACCAAATATATGAAGTCGAGATTCGCATACAAATATAATGCTGTAATGATCTTCTACTTGGTCAGTTTCGTGCACGCATGCCTACAATGTACACTCAGTACAGGCAACGAAAGAAACGGGTATGTAGGCTGCAGCTTATTTCTAACAAGTATAAAAAAGTAGTGCGTGGAGTCCCTTCGCGCGGAAGAAGTGAAACTTCATAATGTGGAAATGAAAAAAGGAAGGGGTAGAAATTGATTTTTAGTGAAATCATATTGTTTCTTTAAGACAAACTTTATTAACATTGCTTACAATTCACAATTGAACGCAACAGTGCTTTCATACCCCCTCCATAGCGTTTAACGTTTAACGCAACCTTGTTGGAAGTCGCATTAGAAGTTTCACTTCAAAAAAAGTTTGACATTTAGACCACATGTAATGTAAAAAGTAAGTACCACTGTCGTCTTTTATAAATCTACTTATAATAGGTTTCTATGTAAATAAAAATACTTTTTTGACCAACAATACTGTAAAGACGTCTGAAAATCTGCTTTTTCGCGTAAAGTTTATTTGTTCTTTGGTCGTTCATAATGTAATTAAATATTGAAAATGTCAAAAAAAAAAAAAAAACACTATAAGGAGGTTCCTATAAATGAATGCACATGTAATGGAGATTCTAAATGACTAACATTTTTTTTTCAAAACTCTTTTCTCCAGTCGTTTAGAAAAACACGTATCTTGGAACAAACAAAGGTCTCTCATAAGTACAGATTGATTTTCTCTCAATGAGATTGAAATTACCAAGACGTAAAAATAAATTTCTTGCATACCTAACGCAAAGATGTTCCAACCTACACCTGTCTCTTTTGCTTACAGTACCCGCCTATGTATATGTGCAAATGTGACAAACGATTGTGTATATGTGTGTAACTGTGCATGCCTATTAGTGAGTGTATGTGTATCTTCACGTTACGATGCCTAATAAATAATGTATAGTGAAACGAACGAAACAGTTGATCGAATATTTCACGGTTGGCATCAAATGGCGGTCTCGCAACATTTTTGTTGAATATGTAGAGTTTGAATACTTTGTATTTAAGTGATAACCTGCCTTATTGGTCTAGTGGTTGCAAGCGTACTGCTCAGCATGAGGTCCTAGTTTTGATTTCCAGGTCGGGAAAGTGCCTGCTAGGGTCACGGACTGCCAAAGTCGCGGATTAGTTCGAAAGAGTTACCGTGGCCTTGGCACAGACAACTGAAGGAATACGGGTGGGTTTTCGACAGCTAACGTCTGATACACCCTCCCGCTCCGCCCGGAGCGGGAAAAGTCATTTGGTGATTACTTACCCAAAAAAAAGCTAAGGCAAGTCTTATTGGGGTTTTCCATTAGGAATTTCACAGCAGCCCGGAGTGTGTATTTGTGCCCAGTTGCTGGCAATAGACTCGCCCCCTATTACAGGGGACTTAAACATCAAAGACGAAATACGGGTGTGCTATACACCTCTGCCCAATCCTTTGGGGAAATAAGGCGTGATGTTATGCCACTTTGTATTCAAATGTTGTGTTTGCGGTGTCACCACGTTTTGGCGGTTCTTCGTTTGTGCGTTTTATTTGCTGACGCTAGAGTAACTGTCTACTGTCACTGCATGGCATGTTAATTTGGTGGTTGTGATAAAAAAAAAGATTTTATGCGAAGATAATATTTTCACGTTGTTTATTATTATTATTTATTAGTTAAACGTTTGGATTTATGCAAATAAATAAAATTGAATTGTCTGTTTATAACGTAAAAGTAACAACTTTTACTAAATGCGTATGAAAGTACTTAACTAAAAAAAAAATATTCCAAATTTTCTACTGTATCTAGTTGTTCTGGCTAATCTCCGAAATGGCTAAACGGATATTGATGGGACTTTCACCGTCATAGACAAATTCCCACTGTGATTTTATTACGTCCATGTGGACGTCGACTAATTCTTAAAACTGTGTTTTTTTTTTGTGTGTGTCTTAGTAAGTAAGTTGAAGTAAATGAAGTGACTTATTAATAAATATTATAGAAAAGTAATCAAAAAGAAACTTCAACAAACGGATGATTGCTAAAACAAGGAACGTAAACACAATAGATTCAAGCTCTTATTTAACCAGCCTCGTTTATTATTTAAAGCTTTGTTGTATCCGTCACTTGATCAATACAAAGACAACATTTCTCCATAATCATTCACTAATCTTAGATCATTCTAATTTCGATCACGATCAAGTATCAAGACGGCTCCATTCATTCAAAACGATCTCTTACATAAGGTGGCATCGGGCTCACTGACCGACTTACGACTTTATGACCACCATCAATATTCACGCACCATCGATGAATTTGTAAGACAATGCCGAAATGGACATTTAAGATAAGCAGCAATGAATAACAAAAGATAAATTAAGTACGTGTTATGTAAGTGTTGCGAGGTTTCGAGGTGAATTTAAATAGTTTGAAAATTGATCAAGCTTGATAGGCCCGTTGGGCATTTAGTGCGAAAAGTTTCTTAAGTTAATGTTAAATTTAGTTGTTTATCTTAGCCTAAAGTGGAAGTTTAGCTGTCTATCGTGAAACCAAAGGATTACTCTTCGTGATTGAGAGAGATTTCTGAAGTGTTCCTGAGGCGACGGCTGGGCTTTAGCAAGGAAAATGAAGGTCTGCTATGTATAACTTATTTGTTTAAGGCTCAGTGGACTTTTTTTTCAACCGACGAAAAAAAACGGAGGAGGTTCTCAATTCGACGTGTATATTTTTTTTTTTTATGTATGATCACGCATAACTTTTTACATAGTGGTCCGATTGTGACAATTCTTCTTCTATTGGAAAGGGTATACTCCCAAGATGGTCCCATATAAATTTTGAAAACAAAATCGAACCCTAAGGGTTGGAAAACAGGGGATGATTGATTGTTCACTCATTGATTGTAACGTATAAACACGCATAACTTGTTACATAGTGGTTCGATTGTGACAATTCTTCTTCTATTGGAAAGAATATACTCCCAAAGTGGTCCCATATAAATTTGGAAAACAAAATCGAACCCTAACGGTTGGAAAACAGGGGATGATTAATTGTTCACTCACTGATTGTAACGTATAAACACGCATAACTTGTTACATAGTGGTCCGATTGTGACAATTCTTCATCTATTGGAAAGGGTTTACTTCCAAGGTGGTCTCATATAAATTTGGAAAACAAAATCGAACCCTAAGGGTTGGAAAACAGGGGATGATTGATTGTTCACTCACTGACACTCACAACTTTTTACATAGTGGTCCGATTGTGACAATTCTTCTTCTATTGGAAAGGGTATACTCCCAAGGTGGTCCCATATAAATTTGGAAAACAAAATCGAACCCTAAGGGTTGGAAAACAGGGGATGATTGATTGTTCACTCACTGATTGTAACGTATAAACACGCATTACTTTGTACAGAGTAGTCCGATTTTGATAATTCTTTTACTGTTGGATAGGGTATAACTTGCCAAGTATTATTAGTACATTAAAGCCACAAAAAATCATAAAATAAAAACTTTTTAACAAAAAATTAAACCGCCGAAAAACTGAAAAGCATAAAATAATAAACCTTAAAATTTTGAGTCGGCGCTGAAAAATCAATGAACAAGGAACACTCGAAGCGCCGACTCATAATTTTAAGGTTTATTATTTTATGCTTTTCAGTTTTTCGGCGGTTTAATTTTTTGTTAAAAAGTTTTTTTTGGCTCCCTAGCTTAGCTGTAATTTGATGCTCAATCTGTAACTAGGGATTCAGTAAGTACATAATTCACGCCCGAAGTTTTTAGCGGATCGTAAAACATGAATGATGTTCTATCCATTTTGGCCACGAATGTATTGCAGCAGTTTTGTAGGGAACACCTGTTTTTTTTTAATAACCGACGAAACATTTCTACGCTGGAGGGTTCAAAATCATGTAATTGTAATCCATGGTAACAATCTGTGCGACAAATTCCGTACCAACATCCAAAAAAGAAATGATAGGCAAAAAATATGGAAATATTTAAATGTTTGCAATGAAGAAACTCAAAAAATACTTAACCAATTTTATAAATTATTTCACCTTTGGAAAGCAACATTATTCCGGAGTAACATGAGCTATAAATTTCACTCGGACGAAGTGCTAGTTTTGACTACAATCTTAATCTCAAAACCCTTTGCGGCCATTTAAAATAACATTAAAATACACTCGCGGCCAAACTTATTACCCAAATATTATAGTCATTAGAATAAACTGCAGTTACACAATAAAACATCTATTTACGTACATAACACATGAATATGTAGTTTATACAATCGCTTTTATTTGAGTAATCAAAACATCACAATCACGACTTGTTACGACCATTTAACGGCCATTTGTGCACTTTCGCCAAGTTTTTTATTACTGCTTAATGAATTGCTGTCATTTCTGGCTCGAAAATATACGAATTATAAGCTATTACTCTTGTTACATAAATGTTTATGTGCGATTTTATACACGATACGAATTAACGTTGGAATGTTAGATGTTTTCTAGTCTTTCGGTACTTGGCATGTCAGTTAGAAACGAAATTAAAAGCCGAATTAAAATAAGCAATTAACTCTAGACGAAAAGAGCGTGATTATAAGACAATGGCAGTTAACTGTTGAGTAATTATTATAAAGCATACTATTGAATGATTTATAATGTATTTTTATACACGGTGGCAAAAGCATGGCGCAAACTGTATCCATGAATTCATCTCATGGTAGTTGTACGGTTCGTACACTTGCAGAGTTGTTGTTGTTGTTAAGGTTGAAGCGCGTAGAGAAAAGATCACGTAGTTCCCGTTAGGTTTATTACGTATTAACAATATTTACAAGTAAAACTGTTGACGATTCCTTTCTCTAATGTTAGTCACCGCGTAGCAGTAATCGCACTCGCTAATTTATTGTAAAGTATCTATATTTATAGTAATAAAATGACGCACGTCTGTGGCGAGCCACCGCGTCAGCAAAACATGTATACAGTTTAAGACTGTACATCTTGGCAACCCCAAAAGGAGATACAAACGAGAAGAGAAAGGAAAAGCCATCACAATAATAATTAATCAAATTGAAAGGCGATGTTCCTGTTCCCAGGCTCCAGCCGCAAGTCCTTTGTTGTTTGTGGTGCAGCTGCTTCTTCCTGGTACTTTGGTTTACGAATAACTTGAAGTTCAATATCTTCAGGTGGTTGACTCGTAGTTTTGTTCTTAGCGTTGTTTGTGCAGTAGTGCGGACAACGATTCCTCCCAACCACAACAAGTGCAACGATGATGGCGGCCGTCAGTAAAGAGTAACAGATGGCATATTGATGAATGTCATGACTTGTTATTGTTGGTAATGTGGCTTCACTTTGCTTCAGAGTTGCAATTTTCTGTTCAATTGCTGTAATTTCTTGATCCGTGGCGTTTGACTGACGGATATTCGGGCCATAACGATATGTTAAGTTCACTATCTTGTTAATAGATGTATTAAATGTTGGAGCTGTAAACTCATAATCCATCTTCATATGACTTCTGTATTGACGTTGAGCATAGATGGTCAAGTCAGTGGATTGCAATACGCATCCTTGAGATAATGCCACTATGCTCGATGATAAGATGGTTTGCGATGTGACGTCATTGCTGCATATGATTCGTAAGGAACACGTTTCGCAGCAAATCACCAGCCAGCTGTTTTGTGTTTGTAACTCTATCCAGGCGTCCTTGCATGACGCGTGTTCGACGTCACAATGCCCGCTGTTTTGATGTGATAGCAGTTTTGCCTCACACGGAGCGCTGTTACTATGTAAGTCAAATAATGGCAGGTTTTTTTGCATAAGAAGTTCTGCGATTTTTGTTGCAGGCAGTGTTTCAAGTCATCTTCAGACATAGACACGTAAAGGTTCTTCTTGAAGTTGACAGCGATGTACTTGTTTGATAACTGCACATATGTAGTTTCCTTAGCGATGTTAACCGGTAAAGGTATAGCTTTGTATATGTCGAAATCTTCGTTAGCTACAAGTGGAATATGTGCTTCGAATAGAAAATAATTTTCAGTTACTCGTGCTTTCACGTTGATCAGCTTGTAAATGTCTTTAATGTTTTCTTTGTAGTTTTCGACTGGTAGCGATAAAGATTTCGGAAGGCTTCCGGATATTTCTGTTAGTTTTTGCATCAGACGAACCGGAGTTATCAGATGAACGTCCACATGTCCTTGGTAGACGTTAGTTAGAGTATTGAACAGCATCTCCTGGAACGTTCTCAAGCTGTTGATCAATAGGTACGTCGTTAACGAAGCAGAATTGATGTAGGTAGTGGCTGAAAGTATTTCCATTTCCGTTTCGATGGATGCTATGTTCATGTTCGTCTGATTGATAAAGTTCTCAATGAAGTTGACTTGACGCTTAATATTGTCTTCACTTTGTTTCAGTACTTGATTCTCTAGCTCCACAATAGTTGTTTGATTTTTGACTAATTCAAGTAAGTAGTTCTCGTTTGTTTGCAGAGATTTTATGTCGTTTTGGTATTTCTTAGCAAATTGTTGGTCCAGTATTCCAAATAGACTGTTAGCTAAGTAGCCGACGCCGTCGACTAGGCCCCGTTTCTTCCTGTTGCTCAGGTGTTTGTGGGGATTTATAAGTATGGAGTTGTAGTAATTCAGAAGTTCTATTTCATGATTTAATTGTTCCATAGTTGACTTGCAATGTTGTAGTTTCGTTTTATGGCATAAGTTTTTGATATTCTCGAAGTATCTTTGAGTACGAAGAGTTCCTTCCCAATAGTTTGTTAGATTGTAGTACATCATAAGTATCCACTCATCATGCACTACTTGCATTTTGCCGACGGTGTCATAGTATATGGGCCGCTCACGTTCCAAACTTGTAATCTGAGCGGTCGACGCCGGTGGTCCGCGCGTGCCATCAGTGGCGCTATATGATCCAGTTACAATTGTAAACAATGATAACATTGTTATTAGAAACGTTGATATTGGATTCTTTGACCTCTTCCGCCGTTCATTTTTCGAAGTCTGTTGAGGCTTATGTTTCGTTTCGTTTTCTTTCGAATCCTCGATTTCAGAGTTCAATGGTAATGGCGATAGTTTTGTTATTGGGCGCTTTATGATTCCTGCTTGAGTTTTGACGGTAGTAACTCGAACATATCCATCAGATCCTGGATGAGTCTCCAGGATACGACCTAAAGCCCATTTTCCCGGCGGTAGATTGTTTTCTTTCACCAGTACTACATCGCCTTCTTTGACGTTTCTAGAAGGCTTGTTCCACTTACTACGTGTTTGTAGAGTAGTAAGGTAATCGTTTGACCAGTTTTTCCAATATTGTTGAAACATATGCTCGATAAGCTGCCACCTACGACGTAAATCGATTTTATTAACGTCATTGTAATTCGAGAGTGGCATGGACAATATTGGGCTTCCTGTTAGGAAATGTCCAGGAGTGAGGCAGTTGTAGAATTCTTCTGGATCTTCAGTTAGCGGGCACAGAGGTCTTGAATTTAAGCAGGCTTCTATTTTTGCTAAAATCGTTATGAACTCCTCGTATGTTAGCTTTTGCTCCCCTAGTACTCGTCGCAGATGGTGCTTCATTGACTTCACAGCAGCTTCCCACAACCCGCCAGCAGTTGGCCAAGCAGGGGCGTTGAAATGCCATTCCACCTCCAATTTGGCCAGTTCGTTGAAGAGATCTGGTTTCAGTAGTTGTTTGAAGTCTTCGAATTCTTGACGCAGTACCTTTGAAGCGCCGATAAAGTTTGTACCACAGTCAGAGTACATGTGACTGGGGGTGCCGCGCCTCGCGCACAGTCTTTGGAAGGCCGCCATAAACGTTTCTGTGCTGAGGTCTGACACGAGTTCAATATGAACAGCCTTGGTCACCATACATATAAATATGGCTATGTATCCCTTTGAAGTTTTAACGCCTCTACCTTTGTTGTGTTTCACATCCACATGACCGGTAAAGTCTACGCCTGTGTGCGTGAACGGTCGGCACGGAGTAATCCTTTGCTGTGGTAGGTCACCCATCAGTTGAGAACCGTCTGTCTTGTTGAAGCGATGACAGCGTACACATCTTCGAAGTTGGTTCTTGACGGCCCGGTTACCGCCTACGATCCAGTAACGCTGTCTTATATAAGTCAACGTCAGCCGTGCTCCTCCATGTAATGTGACTGAATGAGCTTGTTCTATGAGAAGTTGGGTGAATCTTCCTCTATGTGGTATGATGATTGGATTCTTCATCTCCCCAGGTAAGCTGGAGTGCTTGAGACGACCTCCAACACAAATGATTCCCGTTTTGTTTATATAGGGATTCAGTTTGCAAATTGCGCTTTTCTTGAATACTGTTTCGTTGTTAGCAAGTTGTTTGTATTCGGAATTGAACTGCAGTCGCTGCGCGTGAATTATGATACTTTTACGCGCTGCACTTAGTTCACTTGTCGTTAGGTACGTAGTTTCCGATTTCGTTTTATTGCGCGTATTTGTAATGAAGCGTAATATCCATGCGATGACCCTGTTTACTTGTGTCAATGAACTGCATTTGGTCAATAATTGTGTTATTATGTTATTCTCTTGTGTAGGTTGTTGTTTTTCGATTTCGACGTGATTTATGCAGCCCACATTCGTTTGGAAAGCACAAGGAATGTTTTCAGGTAGTTCTTGTTTTGTTAAAAGTTCGGGGCCTTGCCACCATAGGGTGAAGTTTTTCAGTTTGCTTGGCAAAAGACCTCTTGATGCGCAGTCTGCGGGATTCTGCTCTGACTTGACGTAACGCCAGTGAGCTGCAGGAATGACGGTTTTGATCTTTGTAACTCTGTTGGCTACGTACGTCTCCCATCTTGATGTATCACCTTGAATCCACGCCAGGACAACTTGAGAATCCGACCAGGCCCGTATTGATATGTTATATCCACAGAATGTTTGCTTGGTTTTCTTCATCAAGTCAGCCAGTAGTTGAGCGCCGCACAGTTCCAGTCTTGGCAATGTTGTTTTCTGTGCTAGTGGAGCCACCCTTGTTCGAGCAGCTAGTAGAGTTACGATGGGTTGGCCATGTTCGTTGAACACTTTACTGTAAATTACACAAGCGTAAGCCTTTTCACTTGCGTCACAGAAGCCTAATAACTCGACACACTTTTGAGTATCGCCAATCCATCTGTTTATTGTTATTTTGTTAACGCATGACAGTTCTGTTTTCAGGTTGCGCCATTCTGATTCTATGTTGCTGGGTACTACGTCATCCCAGCCTAGTTCACTCATCCAGAGTTTTTGGAATATTAGTTTGGCTTTGACCGTCACTGGGGAGAGCCAACCCAGTGGGTCGTAGAATCTCGATATGGCTGAGAGTAAGGATCTCTTTGTTAGTTGTTTTGAGTTTTCTGTCGGCCAGTTAAAATGGAAGGAGTCGCTGTTTGGATTCCAACCAAGTCCTAATGTTTTGGTTGACTCTTCACCTTTGAAATCAAACAAGTTTTGAGTCGATAATTGATCCTCACGTAAGTCTTCCAGAATAGCTCGGTCATTGGCTGTCCACTTTCGTAAGTTCATACCTCCTCCTCTTAACAGTTGGATTAAGGACTGTTGCAATTCTTTTGCTTCTGTGAGATTATTATGACCGCTAATGACGTCATCTACGTAGCATTCTTCGATGAGTATCTTTGCAGCTACCGGATGTTTGTGACCGTCGTCAATGGCTAGTTGCTTCAATGTTCGCATAGCTAGCCATGGTGCACATTTGGTCCCGTAGGTTACGGTGCAGAGCTGGTAATCACGAAGATGGTGATCTCGTGTGTCCCGCCATACAATTCTCTGTAGATGTTGTTGTTCCTTTGAAATCCAAATGCAGCGGTACATCTTTTCAATGTCAGCTGTAAATGCGTATTTATAAGTTCGCCATTTAAGTATAAGTGCCTGAATATCTTTTTGTAAGTTGGCGCCTTTTTCCATGACATTGTTTAGACTGAAGCCACTCGTAGTTTGTTGAGACGCGTTAAATACCACCCGCAACTTTGTTGTTGTCGAGTTTTCTCTCAAGACACCGTGATGCGGTAAAAAATAGGTGTCAGTAGGTATCTGAGGTGCAAGTTTCATATGACCCAGATCTGCATACTCTTCCATGAATTGTTTGTACATTAATGAAAGTTTTGCCTTCTTCTCCAGCCGTTTTTCCAACTGTAAAAATTGCGAAACCGCAATTGTTCTAGACTTGCCTAGTTTCTCTTTGTAGTCTGGAACAAACGGCATTTTGACGATGTACTTTCCATCAGATGATCTTCTCACAGTTTCTTTATAAAATTGTTCGCACTGATCGTCCTTGGGAATATCCGAGATGTTTTGAATATCTTCATTCTCCCAAAATTTCGTTAGCTCCTCTAAGTTAAGTAATGTAGCGTGGCAGTCAAACGTCTGTTTCATCTTTCCGCATAAAATCCATCCAATTTGCGTGTGTTGTGCAACTGGGGAGTTGTTATTGCCTTTTAATACACCTTCAAGGATAATTTCGGAGTATACGTCGGCTCCTAGTAATAGATCGATTTGCCGAGATACGTTGAAGTCAGGATCGGCAAGTTTCAAGTTCTCTAAATGCGTCCATATACCTTTTTCGAACGTTCTCGTAGGCAAGTTGTTAGTTAGCTTCGTCATGATAAGCGCTTGAGTTTCAAAGCTGTAATCGGAGTGAATCGATTGGCAAGTAAATTCCAGTTTTCCCCTGCATTCTCTAGACACAGAGCCGATTCCCGATACTGATGCGTTGATCCCGTTCCGAGGAAGGCGTAACATTTGTGCAGCGTTTTCTGTTATTAAGTTCACTTGTGAACCTTGATCAAGTAGCGCACGCAGTGTTATATAAGTCCCATCCACGGATTTAACTCTCAGCTGGACTGTAGTCAGTAGAACTTCCATGTTGTCCTTAAACAGATGGTTAGATGTTGGTTGTTGACTTGATGACGAAGAGCGTTGCTCAGTGTTATTTTTTCTTGCCGATGACGTTATATTTTGTTGGTCCGGATTGTGCAATAGTGTGTGGTGTTTCAATCTACATTCTTGGCAGGTTTTTGTTGATTTGCACTCGTTATTTCCGTGGCTGAACAAACAGTTTTTGCAGAGCTGCAGTTTCGAAACTGTGTCATTTCGTTTGCCGAAGTCCATCTGAAGGAATTTGTCACATTGGCGCAGTACGTGACTTCCGTTGCAAAATGGGCATTTTCCATGTAAAGTGTGATAGTTGTTTGTTTTATTTTGATTGGCGCTATAGTTATATTTTTTCATCGGGGTTTGCTTGTGGGATGTTTTCCAGTTAGATGATTTTTCTGGAGCTGTAGGATTTGCTTTCTTAGCTGACTTCATTGATTCGTATGCCATAAATTGTGTTTCGAGGAAGTACAGAAAGTCGTTTAGTTTTTGTAGTTCTCTGTGATCTTGTAGTTCTTTCATGTAGTCACTCAAAGTATTGGAGTCTAGTTTTTGTGACATAATATGCACAATGATCGGGTCCCAGGTTGATGTATCGATACCAATGTTAGATATGCCGTTCAGGCATTCGGTTATGATGTCATGCATCTTCTTCAAATTGATTGAATCTGCATGTTGTATGATCGGCAGACTTAGCATGTTGTTCATGAACGAGGTAAATTGCAGGCGACGATTGTCGTAGCGCTGATTTAATATATCCCAACATGAGTTATAATTTTCAGTGCTAATGGTCAGATGCTGCACTAAGCGTTCGGCTTCTCCTCGTAGCTTAGTTTTTAGGTGTTGCATTTTCTGCGCGTTGTTGATCATCGGGTTTTTGTGGATTGCTTCCAGAAACAGGTCTTTGAAGGAGATCCACTGACCGTAGTTTCCTGAGAACTCGGGAATTTCAATCTTAGGTGTCGATTTCTCGTAGTGGACGGTGGACCAGATTTTGGCATTCATTTTCCTTTTCAGCTCATCGTATTTTTGTTCGATATCCGTAAACATTTGATAATAATGCTCGTTGGATCCTTTCAGTTGGAAGTCTATTTCCCAGTGAAGTTTATCGATGGGCTCCCATTTTGATTTCAGTATCGTGACGGAGTCTTCCAGTTCCCATCTTTCCGAAATTGATAGTACGTTGATTTTGGAGAAAACGCGGGATATTGAGTTAAAATTACATTCTTGCTTGTTAAGCAAGAGTTGTATGTTGTTACTGTCATCATCTTCTGAAGTCCCGCCTAGGTCAAACTTCACGTTCCGTTTGCCCCAAGTTGCCAGTTTGTTAGTGATGTCCGTTTTAGTTGATAAGAACATTTCTTTAGTTTTACCATAGATGTCATCCATGAAGTATGCTATATTCTTATCATCTAGTTCCAGCAATAGTTGGGCATGCCTGCTTTCAAAGTCTTGCCATTGGTTTTCTAGCGACGACAAGCGTTTCTTCAAGTATTCCACAGTTTTTCTTGATGAAGAATCCTTGCGATAGTTAGCACATAATGTTTTGATGTTCTCGAAGCACGTTGACTGCAATTCGAGTTGATCCATATTGATGCTTTTTGTTGTTACCGTTGTTAGATAGTTCAAGAGGCCTGGCACGTCGTTAACGGTGACAGGAGAGCGTTGCGTTATGTTGCGAAGGCTACTGCGTTGCTTGTAGCCTTTTCCGTTTCAAATCTTGAATTGTTGTTTTCCTTGATTTGAAATGGTCAGTGGAACTCAGCACCCTTGCGCCTCGGTTACGATACTATGCGACTTCTCAATTTAACTGGGGCGACCCGCTTCTGGAAGACCAGCTAAACCGATCCGCTTCCGTAGAGAGACGCAACAGCACCAGAGATCCGGCTCGAAGGACCATAATATGTACGGTTCGTACACTTGCAGAGTTGTTGTTGTTGTTAAGGTTGAAGCGCGTAGAGAAAAGATCACGTAGTTCCCGTTAGGTTTATTACGTATTAACAATATTTACAAGTAAAACTGTTGACGATTCCTTTCTCTAATGTTAGTCACCGCGTAGCAGTAATCGCACTCGCTAATTTATTGTAAAGTATCTATATTTATAGTAATAAAATGACGCACGTCTGTGGCGAGCCACCGCGTCAGCAAAACATGTATACAGTTTAAGACTGTACAGTAGTAGACCACTATTGTAAAGAAAAATCCCCGGATACGAACAAAAAAAAAAAATGCTGTTCCATACAAAAGTGCAATATCTACGCGTACAAAATGTCTAGAACAGCATTTTTTTTTTAAATCTACGAAAAATTTCGCAAGTCTAGAATTATGGGCGGAATTCAAAGTGATGCGTTGATGTTCCCTGCCACTCTGCTTGGAGTATCTATTTATGTTGTGTACCTATGGATATTGTTTCGCCAAGTGATAGTTTCCTGACTTGGCGCAAGAGTATGAGCTATGGTTTATTGGCAATAAATAAGTAATTAGATACGAATGAATGAATAGTAAGGTCGTAAAGTTATTGATACAATGTTGATTGATACTGATGTAAAATCAATTTAATTGCTAAAGTTGGCTTAGATAACCTATTGAAACTTAAGTACTTACTTAAACGATTTCCTACTTCACGTAATTTTTAACTTTTATGTGTAGCAATCTAGGAAGATTGCTACACATAAACTTTTTTCCTAACTATGTGCGTGTCGACTACCAGTCCAAACGGATGCAATTTAATACCAGGATTTTACATGGCGACCGCAGAACTGACATCCACAAACCAGTTTCTTGGTAACACCTGCCTGGTTGTCAGTCTTTTGGGCTTCTGACTACCCGAAACAACTGTCAAAGATCTATGAATGACAGCTGGGACCAACGGGTTCACGTCCTTTCCGAGGCATGAAGCAGTCCCGATATGATTTGTAATGTATGGTCACCCATTCACGAACAGACCGCGTCAAGCGTAGCTAAACTTTTGATCGATCCTTGCAGCTATTATGTAGCTTTGACTCTCCTCAATGAAAAAGGAGAGATAAATAGAAATAAAAAGTATAAAATTCAAACAAAAAGAACAAAGAAAAATACTTGGCAATTTTTTATAAATCACTGCTATTTTTAATTTGAGAATAAATTAAATAAAACCTCATTCCTAAATCTCATAAAAGTTTCATATTAAAAGTTAATTCCATTTATGAAATTGTATAAAATGGAAATAAATGTGGTTTATAAATATGTGAGAGAATCCTGGGTCAACGACCGTACCCTTCCTTGACCTTTGCTTATAGAAGCAAAGTAAGTATCTATCAAAATTATATTCTTATCAAGAACCTATCCTATACAGCATTTATTAGAGTGGCAATTCCCTTAATTTTTAGAACGATTCCAGTCTGATCTCAGTCGCAATTTGTCAAAAGTTCTTCTAATTTCCCAACATTTTTGACACATTGATATTGCTGAGGTGACATTGCGACTAGATTTTGAACGTTTTTAATTACGGGAATTTGTCATCAGAATATCAAACTGGAATTTTCTCCACGGGAACAACATCATTTCTATCACACCCGATATAATTGATATACACTCGAGAGCAATGAATCCGGGTCACTTAAAGAATCCTAAAAATCTCGGAAACTAAAAATGCTAGGTTAATGCAATAAATTGTATTTAATAGACAATGTAATACTCCTTAAATGAAGGTATTAAAACTTCTTAGTTATTGTAAAGTTATATCATAAAAAAATCAAATTTGAAAAAGGGCCACTTTCGAAGATGGAACTACGAAATTACAGCATTTGGTTTTGCTTTTGTTTGTAATCTGTCATTTATGTGGGTACATAAACCATGTTGATAGTGCTCTATATTCATTATTCAAGCTGAAATTATGTCGCTTACGCCTGAAGAATGCACCAGAATACTTACAATGCTGGAAACCGGCCGGAGTCAGCGCGATACAGCCTGGACTGTCGGTGTGTCGCTGTCAACAGTACAAAGAGTTCTCCGACGTTACGAAGAAACTGGTTCTAACCTACGCAGACCAGGAACGGGCAGAACCAGGTGTACCACAGCACGAGAAGACCGATACTTGGTGAACACCATGCTTCGAAATCGCTTTCTCACAGGAACTGAACTCACAAATCAGTTTCGACGCCTCGGAGGAAGTAACCCAAGTGCATGGACAGTAAGACGTCGGCTTGCTGAATCTAACTTAAAACCCCTTAGACCTGCAAACGGCCCTAAACTGGAGCGTGGGCATCGTATTTCAAGACTAAGATATGCCCAGAGCCACGTAAATTGGAGTATTGAAGATTGGTCAAAAGTTATGTTCTCCGACGAATCAAAATTTATGCTCTACAAGCACGATGGAAGACACAGAGTGTATCGAAGACCAGGGGAAAGATTCAAGCAAGCATGCATTGAAGAAAAAGTAGCCTACGGTGGTGGGTCTGTACTTGTGTGGGCCGGAATTTCTTCTGAAAGTCGCACAGAGCTGGTGATCATAGAAAACGGCTCTTTAACTAGCGTAAGATATGTGGAAGAAATCCTCAATGATCACGTTGGTCCATTTATGGTCAATTTAGGTGAGGATGCTATATTTATGCATGACAATGCCCGACCTCATACAGGTAGGATTGTGAATGACTACCTTCAAGAGATGAACATTACTCGTATGGAGTGGCCAGCGCGCAGCCCGGATATCAACCCGATCGAGCATGCTTGGGACGAGCTAGGCAGATGCGTAAAACAACGAAACCCTCCCCCAATCACGCTTCGTGAGCTCAAAATTGCTCTCACAGAGGAATGGGAGAATATTCCCCAAAATCGTATAAGGAACTTGGTGTACAGCATGCCAAACCGCGTAAACGCAGTAATGGAAGCACGAGGAGGCAATACGAAGTATTAAAATTCAAGAAAATCGTAATAAAGTTCAAAAATTTCATGTTTCCTATTTTTGTTTTAAGGAGAGATCAGCAGTTTTTTTCTTTATGTAATTTTGTGTTAATAAAATGTATGGTGACTCATATTTTTTTTACTTTCATTTAAGGAGTATTACATTGTCTATTAAATACAATTTATTGCATTAACCTATCATTTTTAGTTTCCGAGATTTTTAACATTCTTTAAGTGACCCGGATTCATTGCTCTCGAGTGTATTTGACTACAAATTTCTAATATAATACAAATCTTATACGATTCGATGACCTTGCAATAGAATTAAGATCTTTGCCTTCCAAGATATGGCCAAGATCTTTAGCTTGGCTAGATATTATAGGTTCACTTACACTGATTAAATTGGTTTAAAAATAAAATGCCTATTTGGAAAATGTTTTCTTCAGATTAATGTTTAAGTATTGTATGTGTACATGTTTTTAGAAATAAAAAAATAAAGTATTTGCTCATTGTATACTGAAATAATTAATAAGAGTGCGCTACTTTTGCTAGGAATAATATTTTATTTTTATTAATAAAAGTTCGCTTTGGAAAAAAGCTGCATTCATTTTTTATTGTTCTTTTTTCTTAATTTTGACCTTAGATACTGCTGCATTATGTATTGTGATATTTTTATGTTAAAAAAAGTAGTTTATTAATTATATTAACTTGCAAAGTTATTTTGCAAAACGCTTGCTATTAACATGGGACTCAATTGACCGGGTGTAATATGTACCTCTTTTAAGACTAAGATGTGCCAGTGCACCCACCCTTTTTTTCTGCCTGGGAAATCATGAATTGACGTCTCCCGCTCTGGGCGGAGCGGGAAGATGTGTCAGACTTTTACTGACCAAAAAACCCACCCGTGTTCCTTCAGTTGCCTGTGCCTGTAACTTTTTTGACCAAATTCGCGATCCTCCCTGAATGCACCCACCCTGCGCTGCCTTTCAGAGATTACAAGCGTGGTGTTATATGTTGTATAATGTCTCTATATTTTTCTACACACTGCAATTAGGTAGGTATCTAGCTTAATTCAAGAATACTTAAGCGACATACGCAACCAAGTATGCGTTGGTTTCCCGTAGGCGATTGCATTAAGTTACTTAACGCACTGGACTTGGCTAACTTGGCTAAATATTGCCGTGTCCAAGCAACCGGTCGACAGTTTCCTCATATGTGGTGTTGGCATATGTGCTTCTGAGTACTCATTTGAAGTGATCTTGAGTACTCTTGGCTGGTTCTTAGTATTTACTTGAATTAGGTAAAATGTAGTTTGTGCAAGCAGAAGTATAAGAGCTTCTACCTAAGTATTTAACTGATGAAAGCTTGTGGTAACCATGAAGGCATATGAAATCGATGAGCTTTTTTTTTCTCAAGAAAAATCGACAGCGAAAATGTTACGAAGAGAATTCGTGTTTCAGGGCGTTCTTTTAGAGAAGCGCACCGTGTTTAAATTTATCTCAAGAAGCAATGAGTGTGGCAGAAAAGGGTGATCATTAAAATAGAAAAAACGAATGACACCACCTTAATAATCAACCGGTTTCCCCTGGTTGGCCAGTCCTAATAAAAAATAAAAAAATGGGTATTTCCCCAAACCTCAATATACAGACTAATTGTCTAGTTCACTGGTCTAGAATACTGGTTGGCAGGCACGTCAATTTATGTTGCCTCAACTTGCTGTTAACCTTGGAGCCTGCTTACTGTATTACCTGGACTATAAAATATTTTTTACAAGCTTTGCCAGCGGTTTCGCCGGCCCGCTTATTATACACTAGCTTCTGCCCGCGACTTCATCCGCGTTAAATTTCTTGTTCCTCCGACCCTTCATGTCGCATCGAATCGCCTACCCGTGCGGTTTACCCCGTTTTTGCAACATTTTTCATTACTGCTCCGCTCCTCTTGGTCATAGCGTGATGTTATTATATCCTATAGCCTTTCTCGATAAATAGCCTACCCAACACAAAAATAATTTTTCAATTCGGACCAGTTTCTGAGATTAGCGCGTTCAAACAAACAAACTCTTCAGCTTTATAATATTAGTATAGATATAAACCTTCCCCTTGAATCACTCTGTCTATTTATGAAAACCGCATTAAAAGCCGTCGCTTAGTTTAAAAGGTCTAAGTGTAAAAACGCCGGAAACGATTTCTTTCCCATCCTGAGAAATAAATGAATGAAAAATAGAAAGCTGTCATAATAAGAAACAGTTGAGACTAACTACTTAGTTTCCTGTTTAAGTTGTACATAAGCCAATGAACGGATAACTTGAGAATGTTCTCGTGGAACCTGTCGTCGTCTGTGAAGTTACGGTTAAATTAGAAATAAGTTATTTCAGAGAAATTATGAAGAGACAGCTGCAATCTAAGTTACCATATTTACTTAAGTCAGTATAAATATTTTCAGCCCAAAACCACTACTGTTAAACCTCAGGAATTGATGTTTTCGAATTTGCGATTTTCTCCTCTTTGACTTTGTATTAGAACACCAAAGTCTGAGTTGTTATTCAGAAAAGGAAAACGCAGCTGCCTATCTTGCCAAAGCAATCTCTTAATTACTTAAATTAAACTTAACGCGCGAGAAAGGGTTGGCGGGCTTTGGAAGAGATTATGGAAAACAAATAAATATCTTAGTTTAGGTAGCCTCCGGGGTAAATAATATATATATAATAATTGTATTTATAATTAATTGTATGTCATACTAACAGGCAGGAATAGCTTTTATTTTGACAGTTCAACAACATTCATTGCGTTATTAGGTTGTTGAGCAGACAAAGTTTTCGAACATTTGAAGCAATGGAATGATTAAACGGGTTGTGATTGATAGTGTGTTATACAATTAGGATACCGATTCTTTTAATTGCATGTGGTGTACGTTAAAGCAACAATTAAAAAAAAAATCGCTGTAAGTTCTGCTTGATTGATTTTTTTTATTTTATGCCACATGCAAGAAACTGGCATAGTGTAAATAAAGCTTAAAGAATTATTCAGTTTTCTTATTATTATCAGATATTATTGCCATCTCCGTCTGAGCCTGCCACAATGTCGTTTGCCACTAAGCGGGACCCACTGGGTCGCAAGTTTGGCTCATTCATCGTCTGACATGCGGCAGATGTGTCCAGACCAATTACATTTAAGCGTGGCAGCTTTCCTGCCTGGGTTGCGAGATCTGTTCGAAAGAGTTACCGTGGCCCTGGCATATGGGCAACTGAAGGAACACCGGTGGGTTTAGTTAGTAAAAGTCTGACAGAGACCTCATTTGTTGATTTCCCACCTACAAAAAAAAAAAAGCGTGGCAGCTTTTCGTGTTCATTCCGAATTAAAAGCACAAACAGACAAACACAAACAAATAAAGAGCCATACAAACAAATTTAAAGTTACAGGCTCTGCGCCCTGAGTCAGCTCGAGCAAGGGTCAAGGCGGTTGGAATGAACACGAAAAGCTGACATGCTTAAAAGTAATTGGGTATCGCCGGTAGAGGGCAGTAAGGGATACCCTAAGCCGAGGTCTGTACCCCACAGGGGTGCCCTTAACAAGTAGTTGCTCTAGTTTTAAGTTTTTTTAAGTCCTGGCTGTAGGCCTTAATTTAAGAAGGTAGCCACAGGCAAGTCCGGTTAAGCAGCTGGCAATATCATAGGTTGACTTGCGAGATGTTATTTAAAAAAATAAACATGTTCATTCCATATTCAAATTAATTGATGGATATGCAGAAGCGAAACAAATAAGTCTAATTATATTGGAATATTGGAAACTGCAACATATCCATACAATACGATGTACATATCGTGTTATGTGTCCTATGCTTATATCACGAACCAACTAGTCCAGTTTTGGATTGCAAAAATAGCGACAATACAGTTACCAGTTTTTTACATAAATATTCAAGTTTTATACTGTTTTTGTAATTAATGTTTTCAATTAACATAACTGCTATTCTGTCCATCGGCTATGTTTATCGATTCTCTTATCATATTTTAAAAGTATATATAATGTATTAGTTATCAGTTGAGCCGATATACGTTGTCCTGTTTTGTATATCTTAATAATTCGGACAAAAATTCCATAGAAAGAAGGAGGTACAGTTTTCCTGACTTAGAAAATTTTTCCGGAGATTTTTTTTTTTGTTTCTTTTTCTTTTATAGGAACCAAACAACGAAAAATGATTAAATCATTCCAGCTGTTCTCAATTGACGTGCTTACCAACGAACAGCATTTCAGTTTTATTAATACCGAGTGGCAGGAACTTAGATGTCACCATGAATTCAACTAGATTCAGAACATGATTAAAAACAAAATTGATTGCTCCATACATTTTGATAATAATTACGCGAAGTATTACACTTATATTAAACAACCGATTTTTATATTTTTTTGATAACCGACAAATAATTTCTACGCATTCTGCGTACTGACTGAATCCATGGTTACAATTTGCGCGTTAATATCCCTGCCCTGTTTAAGCTATAACTCAGATAGTCTATACCGCTAGTTCTAGACCATCCGTTGAAAAAGATAAGAAAACTTTTATACTAAGTAGCGTTACAGAATATACCATAAAGTGTTCTATCTTTATACCTACTTTGGATTTCATGGTCTAAGTTAAGGAACTATGGAATGGCTACGGATACTGTAGACTGCAGTATAACAATATAGATTTGTGAAGACTACAAGTTTTCTTGAAAGTTAAAATGTACCTCGTTTTATGGTGTTTGAGTGTTTTTATGACACAAGTTTTTCACTTTTAGGTCTTGTTGATAAGATTCAAGTGTTGGTGAAATGCCATTTAAAAGGTATTCGGTTTATTTAAAGTAGCTGTGCCCACAGCTTCATCCACGAGTTTGTTTATGACAACAGCTAGCTGCCAGTGAAAAACCCGTCAAAATCGGTCCAGCCGTTTGGGAGATTGGCCGGAATAAACAGTCCGACAGACAACAATTATGAAAATTGCTTATTTGATACAGAAACCGTGAATACTTTCATACGAATTTAATAAAAAGCTAGTTATTTTGATGTTACAAACAGACATTTCAATTTAATAACTTGTGTGTGTTTAAAAATAGTGTGTTACTTCATTAACAGTGGTTAATGAGCAGTGGCTCACCACACAAACACATTAGTGTACAACAAACACTAAAAATGTTTTGAGTTTGAAACTACAGGTATCCTCATCAACATTACAAAAGGGTGTGTGATCAGCATTGGTTTTTAGACTCAGAAATCGACTGTGCAGTAATTAATCCCTCAAAAGCTTGGTCAGTAATAAATCTTATATTGAACATCAATCAAGTGATTCACATTGACACCATTTCAATGTGCCGGAGTTGTAATCCCATGGAACATGCTCCAATAAAATGATGTGACGGCTTCCAAACTGAACTGTTTCAAGAATCGACTGGGCAGATTTAATATATCCATGCTGTTTGCCTTCTCAGGGTAAATAGCATCTACATGGGCCGATCGATCAAGTTAAGCTAGCTTTACGGCGGTTAGTTTGTGGATGGTTGAGCATCTTCATACCAAGACCCCTCCGTGTCTCGGAACGCACGTTAAGCCGTTGTTCCTGGCTACCATTTGTGGATCTTTGACAGACGTCACGGGTCGTCAGAAACCCGAAAGTCTGACAACCAAGGAGTATCGTATTAATTTAATTATTTTTCATAAGCATCAGCTTAGACTGGACACCGACACCAACATAGTTGGGAAAAGGCAAGTCGAATGACGTGTCTAACCAAATAATAAAATATTCCAACATGATCATTATGAATCGACCTGAAATCGGCAAAACATGTCGAAGTTCAAGTCCTTTTATAAAGGCATAACTTTTACTTATTAAACACATCCATCGTGCAAAAAACAAGTAACTTATCAGCAGTCATAAGTTCGTAACACATTAGATAATACTTATAGCGTGTGTGTTTAAATGAACGTAAGTGTAATAAGGAAACTCTCAGTGTTCTCAGTCAAACTTCCCCTCATCTTGTGCGCATGGGCAACGCTTGCTTCACTTTCACTCACTATGCGCTAAGTTACCTAGCCGTGACATAACGTGTGATACCAGTAATACTACCTTTTTGTGCGCATATGAGTACTTATTACATGTTGGTTAGTAATTCTGGCTCGAAGTGTACCTCAGTAAAAGTAGTGAAAAGACGGTATGCCAAGACGTGTTCGAAGTTAAAAAAAAGTAGATTATCTATCAAAGGTTCAAGTTAATCTATCAAAGTTTTTTGTAAGTAGGCAGGTAATCGATATATCATCGCAGAATTTGTTTAAAAATCCATACAGCTCTCTGCCTACTTCATTATTTATTTACATAATTTGAGCTGCATCGGAGCAAAAAGGCTAGGCGTTATTGAATATCTTATTTTATTTGTATAGTATCATTCTGTTCACATCTCGGTTTCTTGGCTAGAAACCGGCCTTACGTCTAGTATGTTCTATAGAAGGAAAAACATGCAAAAATATTTTCTACATTGAGTGAATTTAGTGCACCGTCTCATATTATAAAAGTCACCATAATTTCGGCACAATATTTCCATTAAAAACACAAAATAACTTATTTACTCGACAAAAAAAAAAAAAAAGAATCGACACGAAAGAAAAAATAAATAAGAAATAAATACTTACGCGTAAAAAGATCCGTCACCGTTGACAACACACACTTAGAAAAATGTTCGATTTATAAAAAAAAACCGTTCCAAAGATGGCGTCTGTTAGTGGCGCGTTCGCGAGATACAACTGCGGAATCGTCGTCGGCGCAGGTGAATGTGCACGTCACACCACCACTTTTGTTTCGCGGACTATTAACCGCGTATAGATGCACCTTCCCTTCTTTATTATTACATTCATGAAGGGCCTCCTACATTTACCAGGACTATACCACTTGTTATGTACGTTGAACTTTACCTATTTGAATGGACGATTGTTCTTGCGACGCGTCTCCCATTTTTATTAGGCTTTATTTTAAGCACTTGTAAGTTTTGTCGTTTGTTACTAACTGTCCGGTTTCTTAGTAATTTAAGTTTTAAAGTAACCTGGCGTAAGTGCGAAACTTCGATTTCTGAAATTGTAAAATCACCGCTTTAGTATTATCAAGAAAAATAGCACTCTTTTCTTTTATGAAAGAAGTTTTAATAAAGACAGCTTATCCATCAATTTCGTAGACAAATTACATTAGCAAAAGAAAGTAATGTTCGGAGTTATTAATGTTTGCATTTCACTAAAACTTCACGGCACATAAACAAGATGATGAATGACAGAGCACGTTTGCCTTCGCGACTGCACTCCGTTTAATCGTGTGCTATTATTCAGACTACCCACCTATTTCACATTGAAAGAAACTTCAAGAAGTTAGCTTGACGTTCCCTTTTTTGTAGAACTTTTTCAACTAATTTCTTTACGCTGATTTTAACTACTAAGCCGTAGTGGTAACACCATTTATAGAATGGTTTGTTTGAGAATAAAAATTGTCACCCTGATTATGTAACACACTTTTAATCACAACCTGTAATTTTGAAGAATATTCATAATCTATTGGTTCAAATCGTAAACAGCATAATGAATAATAACATTAGAAAAATAACGACAGTCTTAGGGTAATATTGTTGAAATTACTACACTTTAGACATATTTTTTTAATTGAATGTGAATAGAAAACGTTTAATTTTTTTTTTAGTTTTTTAACACATTTTTACTAACACTATGAGTCTTGCTGCTCGAATTAAATGATTAAATTTAAAAAAAAATATGTATCGTTAAATAATGAAATTTAATCCACATTCAAATAAAAATCTGGATCTGGATTTGTGCCCGGTTGATGGCAATAGACTCGCCCCCTATTATATGGGACTTAGACATAACAGGCGAAATATGGGTGTACCATAGGTACACCTCTGCCCAACCCTTCGGGGAAAACAAGGCGTGATGTTATGTTATGTGTTAAATAAAAATAACGAAAGCATTATTTTCGTTTTTTGTCTAATATAAGATAAATAATAAATGAAGTATAGTCTAGATATACCTCACGATTATCAGGTTTCCTTCAAGCTTCGACACAGGAATCGCCAGTGTCTAAATTTTACTAGACCTTAATACAAACTTCTGCAATTAAAGGTACGAAGTTTAGGCCAATACAATCTAAACGCACTTGGCCCAAAATTTGGCTGCATGTTTGGCGCCATCACTAGCCCCCACGAGTTCCTGAAACATTCATACGACAGGACTTGCAGGACACCAACACTAACCTATTTTCGGTGATACTTATTTTCGGCGACGCACAGTTGTCTAAAAATAAATGTCATCGAAACAACAACACTGACTGGTATTGAATACCTGAAGTTTATTCATGTTTGTCTCTTGTCTGTTATGATAACCAGTATTTCTCGTCCTTTTTCAACAGGTCAGCACGGAAATAAGTAAATATGCTAATAAACCTTTTTACTTGTCCACACATATATGGTAGCTTTGACTCATCTACATGCCAGGAATGTGGAATACCCTTTAGTTGGAAGACAATAAAAGGACCCAATGTGCGACCTTCACTCAGCAGAGAATCGTAAAGGTCAACCGAACAATTAGTGTTTACAGAACAATTAATGTGAACATCGAAAGAATTCGCAACGAAATTGGTGTTAAAGTTGTTAAATATTTGCTTGTAAAATATGTTGTTGAGCTTAAACCTTTGTTGTAAGTTGCTAAGAGGCTTGAAGATTTTTTTTCTCTTTGTCTAGGTAAGTAGTATTCATTTTTAGTTAGCTCTAACGCTTTCGCAACTTTGAAAGTTTTTCCTGGTTTTGAGGACAGTAAGTTACCTATAGTATGTTCCAAAAGTATCTGAGAAAAATGTAAATAAATTGACCAGAAAACGTTATGTAAGTGGTTGTCAGTTTATAGTGCTCAGATTTGATTATTTGAATACTTATATTTGATTAATTATTTATACTCTGTTCTTATTAAGACTGCGCCGACCGTACAAGACGCGCGGCAAATAGGTATTTACTACAGTGCGCTAGTCGTGTGCGTCGCCACGCACACATTGACAAGTTTGCTCGAAGCCCGCATGCAGTTGCACGACAAAAGGTGGTAACCTAGGATTTTTAAAATTTGATTCGTTGTGTTGAGTGACTTGAAAATACGCATATTTGATTATTTCGATCATTTTATGTAGGTACCTACATAAATCCTGAAATTAAATCTAATAATCTGTATTATATAAAAATTAACGTTTGTAGTTTATAGAGCGGATAATGTAGGTATAAATATAGTACAATATAGGAAATTACCTACATTATCAGTTACTACTCATCCGATTGCTATGAAATTTTGGCATTATGAATTTTACTTGCACGCCCGGGAATTTTACTCGGTAAAGTAGATGGGTAAGTGGTAGGTATAATAAAACCAGTCTGTCATAAAAAATGTATAATTACCTAATGTAATAGAAACCTTGCTTAATTTACAAAAACATGCGAAAATCATAGGTAAATGTGGTATATATAATATACAGAGTATAACGGAAAAGTTGAAGTTAAATCCGCTATCTTGAATTTTAAAATGAATGCCAGATTTGCAATCGCCACCCCCCAAAACCCATTACACGACACCCATATCGAACATTTGAGAAAAAGCTACATCCGCCATTTTGGATTTCAAATTGAATGCCAGATTTGCAAATTTGGGGGTGGCCCCAAAAGCCACGACACTCATATCGAATGTTAGAGAAAAAAAAATAACTGGAACTAATATCATAAAATATAAATACGTTCATTTTATGATAACGGCTTTTTTTTACGGAAATGAGCGCCAACTTTTTTCTTACAATAGCTGTCCTTACGCTTTTCCATATAATTACTAAAACAAATATTTAAGAAAAATGTTATAGTAATATGGAAGCAGAAAAAAAACAACAAAAATAAAATTTAGTTATGCCTACTAAATATAAGTCATACTCAAAAAAACACAAATGTGACTTACTCTATTTCACTCTTTGCGGCAACGTATACGTACACAATAGATCGCGAATTATCGTTACCGGCGCGTCGCTGCATGATGCGACGTGACCACTCTCCGAGCTCTCGTGGACGACTGAATTTTCGACTCGTGTACGTTGCGTATGACTCAAAACAGGGTGGGAATCAAAACAAAAATTAATAATAAAATAAATAAGTGACATTTCGAAAATATAAAAACTATAAATTGTAGTATGATAATAAGAGATTAATATGAATTCAAGTTAGTGAAAAAAAATTACAGTTTACTATCAAAATTCAACTAAACCCGAGTATGCTTTTTAAGATTTTTGTTCAACTTTACGAATTTTTGTTTATTAAACTATACAATATTTTTAGTTACTGCCAATTATAATCGGTTAAGACATTCATTGCAGTGTTTATTACATATTTTTTATGGTAATTGTGACAAAATTATTGATTGTATTATGTTGCGTCCTGAAATAGTTTCTCTATGCGCACGCAACGCGTAACGGAATGACATCTGACTTGTCAAGTTTGATTTTGACGTTTGATACTTTCTCTTGATTTTCGGTGGGAAACGAGGAAGCACGTCGCTGGTTGTATTTCGCGATCTTTTTGGAAAGTTATCCCTTACCCCGGTCGTTTTGTGGACAATCTGTCATGACCCAGTTGAGGTGAATGTAGCTAACCCCTAATTTGACGTTATAACACGGGTTTGGACATATCTTGTTGAAATGGTTTGAAGGTCAAGTCAAAGTGACGCTATTGTGAATGATGCTGTGATTGTCTCCAGCCTAATTGGAAGCGGATTGTTACCAGGAGAATACTCATAACGTCACGACACGATACACATACACTCGCTTACATACATATCTCCAGGTTGGCACCAGAGCAGTGTCCTTCAACCAACAGGTAAGTGTTTGATTTGATTGTCTGCTCCGCGTACGGCGGACTAGTAACGCTCGCCACTTCTTGTCTCTAGAGCCCCACGATTATAACTCTTCCACTGCGCACTTGAGATCGTATTGGGAGGCCTAGCCTGGCAGCGTACATTTTGGTAGCAGAGCATGGTTTTAACCTACAAAACCACCAAATTGGTAATTTACAGTAGGCTAATTACTTGGCAATCTCTATAAGGGAAGTAGTAATACGCTGTAAATATTTGATAACTATGATTGCTAGTTTATTTGAAATAATTTGTTGGAATTAATTGAGTTGAGTAACTCATATTGCCGGGGGTCAACCAGGTTTGCATATGCTTCAGTGTTGGTTAGATTGAGCTATTTTATAACCTCTTGTTGTTGTTATTTGACCTCTGTCTTGTATTGAATGTCAGGAAGACATTAAAATGTTGAGTTTGTACCATTGATATGGTTATTTGTGAATATTAATATTTGAAATTGGCATTTTTGAGTATTACCATTGTTTTGAGTTGGAATAAAGGTTTATTATTGTTGTACCTTTGACACAGTGGTTTGTGAACTTAACATTTGGAATTGGATTTGAATTTGGAATTGAATATGAAATAGAATTTTGAACATTGATATTGGGTTTGAATTAAAATAAAAGTACTGTAAGTGCACCTCTGCCTAACCCTTCGGGGAAACAAGGCGTGATGTGTTAAAATAAAAGTTTATTGTTGAATTGGATTGAAACCAATTGTTTGCTTGTATTTATTTTGTTATTTCTTGAGTTGCTGATTAGCGGTTTGGTAGTTTGATTGTTTCCTTGTAGTTATTTTGTAATTGATTGATTGTACTTTGTTACTTAATTACCTTTTGCTTGGTTTATTTTATTTGATTGTTTGCGTTGGATTTCCTTGTTATTTATTGATTGAAGTTTGTTATTTGATAATTTAATTGTTTTGTTTATTTGAATGGTTTTGTTTGTGCAATGGCATACAGATGGAAATATTGCAGTGCCGGACACCTGTCCAGGTCAAGCCGGAGACCTCGGTTGTTTCAGGTCCCGGACTATTGAGTAGATTGCCTGCTTTGGAACTGCCACACTTGACGGTCGCTGGGACCACTGGTAGGGTTTCCACAACCTGTTTGCAAGTTTGGTTGATGCACGCTCGGACCTCAGACCCACCCTAAAGTTGGCCTATTTGTTGTCTGTCCTGGAAGGTGAGGCCCGAGCCTTGGTACAGCATCTGTCGTTGACTGACTCAGCCTACCCTACCGCTTTGGGACTACTCACCCAGCGGTACCAAATGAACGTTGTTTGGCTGATGTTCATATTGCATTGATTTTGGGGTTACCGGTCATTACTGGTTTGTCAGCATTGCGTACTGACCTGTTGAACCCGTTGGTGGTAGCGACCAACGCTTTAAAGCGATTGAACTTGCCGGTGGACCAATGGTCTTACCCTTTGGTGCATGTTGTGCTGCGGCTTCTTGCCGATTTGAGGGCTCGTTTCGAGCAAAAGTATGGTGGGGATAGTGTCACACATCTCCCCCCATTTGATGACCTCGTCCAATTTTTGGAGGATGAGTGTCGGTTTGTGGACAACTCTGGCGTTGCCACTGAGTCATGCCAGCCGTCTTCCCGGCCACGAGACCAGGGACGGACTAGGGCTCGCGGGCCTGTTGATGGTCACCCCGCCGCTCGTTTTGCTGGCACCCAGAGTCGTCCTGGTTGTGAGTTTTGTAGGGACACGGGGCATGGCATGGCAACTTGCGCGGCCTTTTTGAAATTGCACGTGAGTGCCCGCCGCCGAATTGCCAATGCACGCCGCATGTGCTTCTCTTGTTTGGGGGCTCACTTCCATCGGGACTGCCCCAACCCCCGCCCTTGTAGAATTTGTGGGGGGTCCCATTTGGACATATTGTGCGCTAACGCGAACCACGCTGGCAGACCAGCCTCTGATGAAGGTTCGCGTACGGGGGGGTACCATGGAGTTGGTCACCGGGCTTCTGCCTCGCCGGTTCAGAACCGGGGTGAGGCCCGCAATTTTGAGCGCCGCACTCCACCCCCCGCGCAAGTTGATCGGGAGCCGCGCGACCGCCATTTGGTCTCCCCGCGTAAAGGTGATTACGCAGTTGTTGCTAGGCAGCGCTGGCCAGACCAGCACCGCCTTCCCTCCCCTCCTTTGGCGGAACGTCCCCGGTTGGAGTCACGCCCCCCGCCATTCAGGCCTCCGGTGGGATATGCCCATCCAGCGATGGCGCGTGGCTCGGGACACCGCGCGTACGAGGAATTTGAATTCCATCCTCGTCGGGAAGACTTGGGCCTGGGTGCGGCGATCGGTCCCCGCCCAGGCATTGTTAGGACATTGGCGCCTGCCCCGCTAAGGTACCCCTCAGATCGACACGGTTTTGTTGCCAACGGCATCGGTCAGGTCTGGGGGCCCACGGGGGACTCTGTTGTGGTCCGTGTCATTATGGACATGGGAGTCCAGGGTTGCCTTTTGTCTATTGTTTTGTTTGTATTGTTTTGGGCAAAATTGTTTTGTTTGTGTATTGTTTTGGTTAAAATGTTTTCTTCAGCGCCTTTGGACTGCGGGACTTGGTTGGAACGAGCCACTTCGGGAAACCCTATTGGATGATTGGCTCCAATTTGTATCCGCACTCCCTGCAGTCAACGAGGTCGTGTTACCCCGCGCTATCCTCCCCCCTGGGAGCTACACTGCTACCCTTGTTTGTGATGCGTCTTCGCACGGATATGCAGCTGTTGTTTGTCTGCGCACCGTCTGCGCAACAGGCCAGGTGAATTTGTCACTGGTCTTGGCCAAGAGCAAGGTGGCCCCCCTCCGGACGGCACTGACCATCCCTAAGTTGAATTGTCAGGGGCGGCGCGTCTTGTGCGTCTATTGAACCACGTTGCTCGTACTTTGGGTGGAACTGTGGACATTCGGGTTTGATTTGGAGGCACGTGCCTGGAGATTTGAACCCAGGTGCCGTGGCCTCACGTGGGTGCATGGCACCCCGCTTGATTGCTCACCCCCTATGGTGGGGTCCAGACTGGCTGACTCACCCCGAGGATGATTGGCCTCGATCGCCAGTCTTGATGTCGGGTCCTTTGCCCGGGCTCAAGGTGCTCGCTGTTGGAACGAAGGACCCTGATTTTTTGTTGAGTCGATTTAGCTCCCTCGACAAATTGTTGAATTGTTGTTTTTTGTTGTTGAATTGTTGGTGACTGATCGTCACATTAAGAACTCGCATGCCGGTTGCAATGCGCTGTTGGCCATTCTGCAGCGAGAGTTTTGGATATTGTCGGGAGCCGTTATTAAGTTGAACCCCTTTTTGGACGATACGGGTCTTTTGTTGTTTGGTTGTTGACGGTTGAGTCACTCTAGCCTTCCTTATGGGCTCCGTCACCCCCTTTTGTTGCCTAAGGAGGGCCATTTGGTTAAATTGTTGTTGTTGTTGTTTGGTTGTTATTGTTGTTTGGTTGTTATTGTTGTTTGGTTGTTTTGTTGTTTGTTATTGTTTTGACCCGCCAGCCTGCCCCCATTGGGGGGGTATTTTGAGGCCGCGGTGAAGGCGGTTAGGGACTCTGGCGCAGACTGTTAGGAGACACCGTTCTCACCTTTAAGGAGTTAGCTACGGTATTTTGCCGCATTGAAGCTGTATTGAACTCGCGTCCATTGTGCCCGCTGTCTTCGGACCTGAACGTCTTGGAGGCCCTGACCCCGGGCCATTTTTTGATTTGACAGCCACTTGTCGCCCTGCCGGAGCATCCTTTTGTCGATGTGAGCCAAAATTGGCTATCGCAGTTTCAGTTGGTGCAGCAGCTCGCTCAGAGTTTTGCAAGCGTTGGAGCTTGGAGTATTTGCACATCCTCCAGCAGCGCGTCAGGTGGACTGATAAAACGCAACCTTGTCGGGATTGCCAAGTGATTAGCGGACGGGAAGGCCCGTCCGGGGGGGGGGTAGATGTTGCGTCCTGAAATAGTTTCTCTATGCGCACGCAACGCGTAACGGAATGACATCTGACTTGTCAAGTTTGATTTTGACGTTTGACACTTTCTCTTGATTTTCGGTGGGAAACGAGGAAGCACGTCGCTGGTTGTATTTCGCGATCTTTTTGGAAAGTTATCCCTTACCCCGGTCGTTTTGTGGACAATCTGTCATGACCCAGTTGAGGTGAATGTAGCTAACCCCTAATTTGACGTTATAACACGGGTTTGGACATATCTTGTTGAAATGGTTTGAAGGTCAAGTCAAAGTGACGCTATTGTGAATGAGTGATTTTAAGACCGCATGCTGTGATTGTCTCCAGCCTAATTGGAAGCGGATTGTTACCAGGAGAATACTCATAACGTCACGACACGATACACATACACTCGCTTACATACATATCTCCAGGTTGGCACCAGAGCAGTGTCCTTCAACCAACAGGTAAGTGTTTGATTTGATTGTCTGCTCCGCGTACGGCGGACTAGTAACGCTCGCCACTTCTTGTCTCTAGAGCCCCACGATTATAACTCTTCCACTGCGCACTTGAGATCGTATTGGGAGGCCTAGCCTGGCAGCTTTAACAGGGACGACTGTTTTGAATGATTTTGCTCTGCCACCCCTTAACATTAGAAATCTAACGCTTGTTATTCTTTCGGTAATTCGATATAAACGTATAATACTCTCTTTTATTTCACGATAATTACAAAGCAACGTAATATGTAACATACCATTTACATTACAAAAAATAAGTGTGAAGTGCAGTAATTTCAACAATATTACAAAATAACTATCATTATTTTATTGCTGTTATTTTTCTAATGGATATTACCATACGTGGTTTGACAATTCAGGTTAAGTTTATAACCTATACATGTATTTTCCTAGAGGACGTTATTTAAACAATAATAAGTAGAACAAAAAAACTTCTTAACAAAAAATGAAAATACGTTTTTTCGGCGTTTTAATTGTTTTGTTATAAAGTTTATATTTTATAATTTTTTGTGGTTTTAATGTACTAATAATACTTGGCAAGTTATACTCTATCTAATAAAAAAATAATTATCAAAATCAGACTACTCTGTATAAAGTTATGCGTGGTTATATATTATAATCAGTGGGTGAACAATCAATCATCCCCTGTTTTCCGACTCTTAGGGTTCATTTTGTTTTTAGAATTTATACAGGACCACCTCCGGAGTATACCCTTTCCAATAAAAGAAGAATTATCACAATCGGACCACTATGTAAAAAGATATGCGTGATCACACATAAAAAAAAAAACAAAAAAAATATACGTGTCGAATTGAGAACTTCCTCCGATTCATTTCGTCGATTGATAAAATTGAAACCTT
The DNA here is from genome assembly GCA_932294355.1 of Aporophyla lueneburgensis. Taxonomy (NCBI): domain Eukaryota; kingdom Metazoa; phylum Arthropoda; class Insecta; order Lepidoptera; family Noctuidae; genus Aporophyla; species Aporophyla lueneburgensis. The sequence goes on from OW028737.1 coordinate 6,414,321, forward strand.
AATCTATACTTATAATAAAACTGTAGAGAGGTCAATTCTGTACATTGAATATACATTCAAAATTAATATTGGAGGATGAATGGTGATCGATACTGATGCCAAAAATGCAATCAGTAAATTTTTTGTCTGTCTGTCTGTATGTGCACGCATGGGTCAAAAACTACTGAAGGGATTTTAACCAAACTTGGTAGGATTGTAGTTCATACTCCTGGGCAGGTTATAGGTTATATAACATAACGCTAAAACATATAGGAGCTGAGCAGTGACGATAAATTTGAAGGAATTCGGATGAAAATGCGCTTTCGAGCTCTTATCCTCGCAAACGTTGATCATACACCAAAAGTAAGTTCCCGCAGGATATTTTCCGACCTTCACGCGGGCGAAGCCGCTGGCAAAAGCTAGTATAGATTAAAATGTTACCTATTTATTTTCTTCAGTTAGTGGTTTATACGCTACCAGTAGGAATGGCTACCATTTTGACAGTGCAACAGAATTAATTGTGTTATTTACGTTTTTGAGCTGACAAATGTTTTTTAACATCATGAAATAATTGATTAGCAGTATCCTCAGAAGAATTCAGATTCTATTGAATACTAAGCAGTTAGGTTGCTGATCATGGTTTGTTTATACTTTCATCGGACACTTTTATAGCAGACTATAGCTGGTATTTGGAAACAGCCCTTAGTTTCTGACAGAGACTCACTCCTCTGCCCTTCACAGAAGGGAGGACATCCATGAGACTTTCCAGACCGTCCTTCAACTTAGCTAACAAAGACTATGCGGATTCCATCTACATAGAACATCCACAGAATAATTGAAACTTCGAGTACTTACTTGTAACTTACATTGGTTTGTTTACTTGTTTCATGTGCTGATAGTTTCAAAGTGAAAAGTACCTACACTTATAACTTAACATAACATGACGCTTTCTTTTCCCCGAAGGCTTGGGCCTCTGCCTATACAGGATAAGTTTTGAACAAGTGCGCAAATTATAACAAATTAAACTTAATCGAGTTATAATAAACATGCAATTTTTATTTCGATATTTATGTATCTTAAAACAAAATAATTAAGTTATCGTTAACGAAAGATATTTATTTTGAAACTGGTTTTTATGGTAACTTGCCTGCGGTGCCGGCGCGGCGGCGAAGGTGAACGACCGAGCGCAGCTACAAATACCTACCAGCTGTTCGATTGGTCAAAATTCTAAGAAGTTCGAAGTACCTACGCCAGCGTGCGATTACTGACCTATTTATATTGTCGATATCATATTACAAATATGTAGGGTGTCCACAGTTTACCGATTTAAGGTCGGATAAAAATAAAAAAAAGTATTGAAGAAATAGTTGAAATATGTTCTATTAATTATACTGTACCACAAAAAAAAAAAATTGCGCACTGGTTAAAAAAAATTCAGACGTAATAATACATAGTATACGTAGTTAACCCATTATTCTGGTAAAACAACCCTAGTGGAACAATTAGTCTTAATTTCAAAGTAAATAATTAGCCAATTAGAAATAATGCCCAAAGTCGGAGCTGAAACATTGTCAACTTAATTACTTACATAAATAATTGTTGTTTACTTAGAATTATTTACTTTTCTTTTTGTCACAAGTTTTCGAACGATTTCTTTTATGAAAGCGGTATGTGTTTGAGTGTGGAAAATGAAAGTATTTTACGTGCTAGTATTTACTTGGCACAATTTATTCCTAGTTTTAAATTTTATTAGACTCTACCAGCGGCTTTGTCCGCGTTAAATTTCTTGCTCTCCCGACCAACCTCGTTGCATTGAATCGCCTGCCCGTACGAGGGGTTCGTATTCATGACGTTTTTTTCTTTTTGCTCAACTCCTAGCGTGATGTTATATAGTCGAGCAAAAGCCTTCCTCGATAAATGAGTTATCTTACACTAAACGTAGTTCCTGCGATAGGTACGTTCAACCAAACAAACTCTTCAGCTTTATAATATTTAGATTTGATTACAATTAAAAACGTTATAGTGAGCCAAACTTAAAAGATAGACATATGCTATCGCAGCCTTTTTTTAAACTTTTTAATAGGAACAATTTCGTCCAACATAATCGCTTTGTTAGTTTAACTGTTTATGCAGCGCACGCAACGGAAGCTCTCAAAAGGAGTAAATTTTCCCCGATTTCGCAACATTTTTCATCGATGCTCCACTCCTATTGGTTGTAGTGTGATGTTATATGACCTATAGCCTTTTTCGATAAATGGGCTACCCAACACTAAAATAATTTTTCAATTCAAAAATTGTGTCAGCAGTTCCTTACATTAGCGCATTCAATTCAACCAAACAAACCAACAATTGTGTGATTAAATAAAATAACATATACATTAAATGTTATGTACTTAGAAGAAACTGGAAGAGCCGTTTAAAACCATTGCACCTCTTTAAATTCTACATATAATATGTAGATTTAGCCTCCTTCATGTTGACTTTATTTCCTGAAAGACTGACAAACTATCCCCTAGAGCTTTTTATGAAGTCGCAGAATTGTCTGTGAAATAATAAATAGGTAGTGGAGTAGACAAATGTTATAGATTTTACCTGATTTTGCCGCCTCACGTTTTCCGTTTAAAAAATGTCACACTGAAAAATAGCTCTACACTCAAGCGAAAGAAGGAATAATCTAAAAAAGGATTCTGAACACATTTTTTTTTTTTAACATAAATTGTATTATTTTTTTGTTGGATAATGGTTTCCTGATACGAATGTGTGTTTATAGTTTCACTTTACGATGATTAAATGAATGTACCTAGTATATTTTGAGCGTGTATATGAATAATGTGTTAAATATGAATAAATAAATATTCTTATAATAAACTAGCTTCTGCCCGCGATTTCATCCGCATCAAATTTTTGCCCCACTGAGCCTTCCCGTCGCATCGAAATGCCTGCCAGTTTTCATTTCTGCTCCGCTCCTTTTAGTTGTAGCGTGATGTTATATAGCCTATAGAAGGCCTATAGCCTTTTTCAATAAATAGACTACCCGACACAAAAAGATTTTTTCAATTCAGATCAGTAGTTCCTGAGATTAACGCGTTCAACCAAACAAACAAACAAACTTTTCAGCTTTATAATATTAGTATAGTATGTTCGTATGTGTTTCCTGGTAATGGTGTCATAACCGCGTGAGTTTAAATTACATAAGAGGTCTAGAAGATGGAGAGTAGCTGAAAAAAATTATGCTCACAACTATGGTTTTTTTTTTTTTTTCAGGATGGGAAATCATCAAATGACTTCTCCCGCTCTGGGCGGAGCGGGAGGGCGTGTCAGACTTTTACTGACTAAAACCCACCCGTGTTCCTTCAGTTGCCCATGTGCCAGGGTCACGGTATCTCTTTCGAACAATCACGCGACCCCGGCAGGCATCGGTCCTAGAAGACCCCTTCAGCGCTGCTGACATCTCTTTGAGGCGCGCGTGGAACACTACGCGCCGTCGACCCGAGCTTGGTCCTAACCGGGCGGCGAGCTACCCATTGCTCGCCACCCGCAAGCTCGCGCCTACGGTGGCCGGGAGTCCGCTATGGACTCACAATTATGGCAATTTGGCTTTTGACCCTTCGTTGTTTCTTTGATTGTGAAACAGTACGGCTGTGTAGTAGCAGTGTAGTGACTTCGTTAATTTTTAGGATTCAGTTGCCAAATGGCAAAAAACGGAACCCTTATAGATTCCTCATGTCTGTCTGTCTGTCCGTCCGTATGTCACAGCCACTTTTTTCCGAAACTATTAGAGCTATGCTGTTGAAATTTGGTAAGTAGATGTATTCTGGGAACCGCAGTAAGATTTTCACACTAAAATAGGAAAAAAAACAATAAACTTTGGGGTTCCCCATACTTAGAACTGAAACACAAAAAAAAAATCATCAAACCCATACGTGTGGGGTATCTATGAATAGGTCTTCAAAAATGGTATTGAGGTTTCTAATATCATTTTTTTTTTAAACTGAGTAGTTTGCGCGAGAGACACTTCCAAAGTGGTAAAACGTGTGTCCCCATCCCGTAACTTCTAAAATAAGAGAATGATAAAACTAAAAAAAATAAGTATATGATTTACATAACCATGTAAACTTCCACCGAAAATAAGTTTGAACGAGATCTAGTTAGTAGTTTTTTTAATACGTCATAAATCGTAAACCGCAATTTACCTTTCATTCAATCAACTCAATATAAAAAATTAAAAAGTTATATATAATTTCATAAACATAAACCTTATGCATAAACCGAGAATACCTACAGGTTTGTACGGAACCCTCAGTGCGCGAGTCCGACTCGCACTTGGCTGGTTTTCTCCAGTTCTCGAAGTTTATTCTACCAAGCTGGATGAATTAACCTAGGTAGACATACTCCTTCACAACATCGAGGAGCGACCTTCCGATGCGGATTGGACTCGGCAAGACGTGCAGATTGTACATGAATTTCGTCTAGTTCAAATTCATGCCGAGGCCTACCCTCTGAGATGCTCCATTCAGATATTATGACATCTGGTGTAACTGGTATGGTCCAGGTTCGCTGCCATCATGACGATGTCATCGGTCGAACGAAGGTGTGAGATGTACTCCACGTTCAAATTGATTCCCTGTGCTGTCCAGTTCAGCGTCTCGAGACGTCCTCCAGCGAATTGGTGAACAGTTTCGAGTAAAGAGGAAATAGTACAGTGTTGTGCGATTAAAAAGTATTATTAACAAGAACAGAGTGTTTACTCCATGGTAGGTAGCTACTAGTCTCGTTAGTCCTAATCAAAATTTATTTATTTGGTCCTAGAGGTTATAAGCGCTATTACTGAGCATGAGATCCTGCGTTCGAGTCTCAGGTCGGGCAAAATGTTATTGGGTTTTACCTTCTGAAAATTTTCAGTAGCAGCCCGGACACTAAATGAATGTTCGGTTGATGGAATTAGGCTCGCTCCTCATTAAATGGGATTTCCAATATAACTGGTGAAATATGGGTGTACACTTTTGCTCTTCTGGGAAACAGAACATGCTGTTATGTCATGTAGCTACTTAAATTCTGAAATCCAAGACGATTAAAATGTACTGTTATCTTCTTTAGCGCATAATTGGTCACGTAGATTTAAGTAGCCTACTCCAAATCAATATTATTGAAACAAACTATCTTCACACCTAATTGTAGGCATAACAGTGCTCAAATTACTAAAACTACACCTGTTACTGCCACAAGACCGTGTTTCGACACTGAATAAACCATCCACCCAGTTTAGGTGTTACGAAAGACAAAGCATGGTCGTACTATGAATCTATTTTATTTACATACGCATTAACTACGGCCCTGATGCAATATGCAGACGCCAATGATTTAACAGTTCGTGCAAAAATGTAAACGATAAATGCACGTGAATTTTGACACTTGAATGCTATTGAGATTTCGTAACAATCGAAAATTGTTGAGGAATTTCGAGAAACGATATTGGTTGAAAAGATCTTGATCGTTGGCGGTGTATTTGAGTGTGTGTGTGAGAAATATTCTAAGTGCTGTGGTCTTTTTTTGTATAAATATTTAATAACATAATGCCCTACGTTTACAGCGCCATATTAGGCAATAATTGAGGTGTAGAGGCACACATAGTTCAGGCAATTATAATAAATAGCATTGTGTACAACCGTGGCCGTTTACAATTTACAGTTTTGTAGACTTGTAAGTCTTTACGTACCTGTTGAAAATAAGGAATGTATTTAATCGAATCTCAAAAACTTAATTCCTGTATGTTGACAATAGACAGGTTTAATTATTAATAGTTTTGCAAGTAAGTTACTTAAATAAATGATTAACTTATCCATACAAACAAATTCCCATATTGTTTTCTTAGAAATATTTTTGAACTTTATATGTATAATGAATTAATGACAACAATTCCTGTAGATCTTTTATTAAAAAAAAAATGCTTTTAAAAAAAAAATGTTATATACAATTTAATAAAGGTAAAAAAAAGGGGAAGAGCTCAATGGACATCAAAGAATTCGTCCGCATCACTGTCGGTGGGAAAAGTGGCCAGAAGGCTGACAGCGTTGCTACGTTGGATGGCAATGCTAATTCTTTGACTTAAAAATAGGTCAGCCCTCTGGTCACATGAAGAGTCAACCAACCGATATGCCTGGAAGGTGGCTTGTCCGGATACGGTTCAGCCCGAGAACCTGTCTTCCCACAGACAGTAGGATGAGCTGCTCTGCAGGTTGGTACGGAATAATTTCATTAATACTACACTGCGGTGAAGCAGTTGATCGCCTCGGACACCACGGCCTTGCCTGCAGCAAGAGCGCTGGGCGGGTGGCACGGCACGCCGGCATTAATGACATCATTCGTCGGGCTCTTGTCACCGCCGGGGTGCCAGCTGTCTTAGAACTTAATGGCTTGGCACGCGACGATGGGAAGAGGCCAGACGGAATGACCATAATGCCTTGGAAGTTGGGTAGGCCTTTGGTGTGGGATGCTACCTGTGTCGATACTCTCGCACTATCCCATCTTCTTAACACTGCAGGCTGTGCTCGGGCGGCTGCTGCAGGTGCAGAAAATCTCATACGGCGCAAATATAACAACCTTATTGGGAGCTATATTTTTGAGCCATTAGGGTTTGAAACACTAGGGCCGTGGGGTCCGAGTGCTCATCGAGTATTCCGGGACATCGCCAAGCGGTTGGATGACTCTTCATGTGATCGAGGGCTGGCATATTTCTAGGTAAAAAAAAAAATTAAGAATCGCCCATTCAAAAAAAGCGTTAATTTAAAGATTATGACGATGATATGTAGGTATTGAATGTTAATGTATTTTATTTTAACGATGCGATGTAATGAACTGAATGAAAGTCATGATTTTGTGATTTATTTAAATGGGACTTGGAGTTAATAAATTAAACACTGCAGCTGTCACAATAAAAAAGTTTTTGCCTGATTCAGTTGTAATTTTAATACTTACGTTTTGTTAGCTCGAACCTATAGCTAACTAGCTGCGAAGTCCTACAGTGTGGCTGAATCACTAAATATCTTTCGTTATCTTTGGAAAACCTTTTACTTTCATGACTAACAATAATACTATTCTTAGACTTTGGAATAATTAATTCGGTATCTAAAATATTCTGATGAATATTCATTAAAATCTGAAATTTCAATTGGATAGACAGTCTCCTAGAAATATTCTAAGTACTGTATTTATAACGAAAATACAAAGTTGAAAGTTATTTTTGCTTTATATGTATAATGAAGAATTTTAATTTGTGAGGGGTGGAATTCCTTGTTTTGTCTGCCCTATACAGAAACACTCCCGTCAAAAGTTTAGGTACTGACATAGAGTTGCAGTTGTCAAAGATTTTTGGAGTCAGATTAGTAATTGTGATCTACATCATCACCTGCCTAGTGTTTTTCCAACTATGTTGCGGTCGGCTTGCAGTCTAACCAGATGCACCTGAATAGCAGTTTTTTAACCGACGAAAAAAAAAGGAGGAGGTTATCAATTCGACGCGTACATTTTTTTTTTTTTTTTATGTATGACCACGCATAACTTTGTACATGGTAGGACGATTGTGATAATTCTTTTTTTATTGGAAAGGGTATACTCCCAAGGTGGTCCCATATAAATTTGGAAAACAAAATCGAACCCTAAGGGTCGGAAAACAGGGGATGATTGATTGTTCACTCACTGATTGTAATGTATAACCACGCATAACTTTATACAGAGTAGTCCGATTTTGATAATTCTTTTTTTATTGGATGGGGTAAACCTTGCCAAGTATTATTAGTACATTCAAGCCACAAAAAAAATATTAAATAAAAACTTTTTAACAAAAAATTAAACCGCCGAAAAAACTGAAAAGCATAAAATAATAAACCTTAAAATTTTGAGTCGGCGCTGAAAAATCAGTGAACAAAGATCACTCAAAGCGCCGACTCATAATTTTAAGGTTTATTATTTTATGCTTTTCAGTTTTTTTACATGAAGCGACTGCCTCACGAGGTTGTCTACCGATCTGACCTCAACAACCCTGTTACTGGGTAATACGCATACCCATTAGTAGCACTATACTTTTCCTTTCCGATACGAGAAAGATAGTAATATAATGTACATCCAATGTTTTGGGTATCGCTGACGCCTATTCAGTAGACGTATACGTAGCAAAGGGATCAAAGTGATAAATCTAGGGCATGTGTGACGCCACATGAAAGAAAGTAACGAAATCATGGTGGGAATGAGAGATCCGGCATAATCCATCATAGTACGTATTATTCTCTAGCGGAGGAGTATCACTTATCTATATTCGGTTTCTTGTTGGGAGAGAAAACAAACTATACAACACAGCTAGTAACTGAATTTTAAAAGATTTGTTATAAAATAAATAATAGTTAAAAAAAAAAAAACTAAAAAACACGCTTTCGTAGAAAACTAAACTAAAAAGTAGAAAATAATGGAAAAAAAGCGTGGGGTGCTTTTGAGGTATTTTTAATTGATATCAAGCAACACACGCTTTTTTTTCCGTGTTTCGCATTTTGAGACGTATGTCAGCGTAGTTTGTGACGTAGGTATGTCATCGTAGTTTTAGAAGACAGTTTTTTTCCTCTCCTGGTAACCCTGGCAAGGATAATGGCACAAATTTATGAAATTATTGCATTGTCATCGGTCTTTGACAGGTGTGCAAAGTTTGAATGAAATCTGGTCGTTTAAAGTGGGTCAAAATCGCGCTATAAGGAGTCGGTTATAAACAAACAAACATGCAAACATACAAGTGAAGCTAATATAAAGCGTGTAAAAAGTAAAGTCAGTCTATGTCGTTGATGAAATTGTAGTGATTTTCCAGCTGCACCAGCGATCCAAGATGAAAAGTAGCCTATGTCATTATCCAGGTCATGGTCTATCTGTGCACCAATGTTCATCCAAATCTGTTCTTCCGTTTTACGTTTTACCGTGAAACCGTACTTATCGAACAAACCAACTGCGGGGTTTGGTCTGCAGTGGAGTTTGTTGCGCCACTTCTTCTTTCCAGCTAGAGCCCTAGGAAGTGGTCAAGGGCGGGCGATTGGACTCCCGGCCACCGTAGGCGCGAGCTTGCAGGCGGCGAGCAATGGGTAGCTCGCCGCACGGTAAGGACCAAGCTCGGGTCGACGTCAAAGACATCAAAGAGATGTCAGCAGCGCTGAAGGGGTCTGCTAGGACCGATGCCTGCCGGGGTCGCGTGATTGTTCGAAAGAGATACCGCGACCCTGGCACATGGGCAACTGAAGGAACACGGGAGGGTTTTAGTCAGTAAAAGTCTGACATGCCCTCCCGCTCCGCCCAGAGCGGGAGAAGTCATTTGATTATTTCCCATCCAAAAAAAAAAAGGGCGGGTGATTTGGGATACCTATATATATATACTAGCTTTTGCCAGCGGCTTCGCCCGCGTGGAGGTCGGAAATTATCCCGCGGGAACATACTACCGGGATAAAAAGTAGCCTATGTCCTTTCTCAGGCTCTAAACTATCTGTGTACCAAATTTCATTTAAATCGGTTCAGTAGTTTTCGCAGGAAAGCGAGACAGACAGACAGACAGAGTTACTTTTGCATTTATAATATTAGTGTGGATTTCTTATGTAATTTCGACTTTCAAAAAGTGCTGACTCTGAATTAATGACTTTTGGTTTTGATTTTTCGAAATTAACAAACTAACTTTCGCAATTGCAATATTAATTTGAACGATGATAATATACACCGAGTTTGTTTTTGTTGTTCTTACTATAAGAACACTGTTACGCGTAGTAAACAATCTGCAGTAGGTTTTTCAAACGAGTCAAATTGTCTGAATCAAATATCGTTCCAAAACAGGAGCGGCACAAAGACCAGTTTGCCTGCAGTTTTGACAATCTTCAACAACCCAATGTAAAACCTTCTGGTCCAAACAACGATCCAAATGTTTATAAGTACACATACAAAATAATTGGTACTCAATAAAATGAAGTAATAATCAAGAAGTAGGAGTTAGTCAACTTTCAAAATGCCCTCGTTTCGGAAACGGACCAGTCAAAACAAGGTCCATCGGTTCCTTCCTTTCTAAATGCGTGATAGTCCCATCGCAAGGTCGAATCATATGTCCAGCGGCAAGCGGGCAGCGCAAGCAATACGTGAAGAGCGATTTGGAAACGTCAATATTTGTAGTACTTTTTGACGGACTTCATATCAAGGAGAAGTTTTTCAATTTACTACCTAATTGAAAAATTTCTCCTTAATATGAAGTCCGACAAAAACGTTAAACCGTTTTGCCGTTAAATCTTCTTTTGCTTATAGTGTTCATCCTATACTTACACTTTAATTCATGATTCCTAATACCTATTTATCATCCTTTTTATTTGTTTCTATGTCTACATTCAGCAAATCGATCTAAATACGATTTATTAACTTAAAAATAGCTGAAATAAAATTTTAACTCAAATTTTCATGTTGTGACAAGCCAAATTGTCAACTGTCAGTTACTGTTCTGCTTAGTCTATGAATGGCTACTTTTTGGTTTATATAATTTTAAATTATTTTTATCAATATGTCTAGCTATTTGATTTTATTAATTATTACGATTGTTTACTAAATAACTTAACTTAAAATTATATTTATAAAATTCTTTACGCACTCATGTGGCCAGCTACACGCACTCATGGATATGTCCTGGCCGACTACACTTGTCAGATGAGATGATGGCTAAACTAATATTTTGAAAATGTTTGGAAAGGGAAGACGGCTTTGGTATAAAAAGGGGCGTCTGAACCGCTGATGGCCCACACTCTAGAGGACCACACTCTGGAGGCCGTACACTCTGGAGGACACACTCTGGAAGACTGTAGACTCTCGGAAACTACTCTGAAGCGCCCACACTCTGGGAAACTACTCTGAAGCGCCCGCACTCTGGGAAACTACTCTCAAGCGCCCACACTCTGGGAAACTACTCTGAAGCACCCGCACTCTGGGGAAACTACTCTGAAGCCCGTCTACTCTGAAGCGTTCACACTCTGAAGCCCGTCTACTCTGAAGCCCGTCTACTCTGAACTCTGAAGCCGGTCTACTCTGAAGCCCTCTTGAAGCGTTCTACTCTGACAGTTTACTCTTTTTTATTTAATAAATTGTATCAGATCTGCCTTATCCATTTCTTTCACTAAGCAGATTCGTAACATGCTTGAAAGGGTATTCTTGAAGTGGTCCCATATTTTGATCAAGTTCTGATTAGGGGTTTTTGATTCAACTTCCGTAAAACGTATTTTTAGGGTTCCGTTGCCAAATGGCAAAAATTTAACCCTTATAGATTCGTCATGTCTGTCTGTCCGTCTGTCTGTCTGTCTGTCTGTCTGTCCGTCCGTATGTCACAGCCACTTTTCTCCGAAACTATAAGAGCTATACTGTTGAGACTTGGTAAGTAGGTGTATCCTGTAAACCGCATCAAGATTTTTACACTAAAATAGAAAAAAAAACAATAAATTTTGGGGTTCCACATACTTAGAACTGAAACTCAAAAAACTTTTTTTCATCGAACCCATACGTGTGGGATATCTATGAATAGGTCTTCAAAAATGGTATTGAGGTTTCTAATATCATTTTTTTCTATACTGAATAGTTTGCGCGTGAGACGCTTCCAAAGTGGTAAAATGTGTGTCCCCCCCCCCCCGTAACTTCTAAAATAAAAGAAAGATAAAACTAAAAAAAATATATGATGTACATAACCATGTGAACTTCCACCGAAAATTGGTTTGAATGAGATCCGGTAAGTAGTTTTCTTTTAATACGTCATAAATCGTAAACCGCAATTTATCTATCATTCAATCAACTCAAATATAAAAATTAAAAAAAATAACATTTAATTTCATAAACATAAACCATATGCATAAACCGAGGATACCTACATGTTTGTACAGAACCCTCGGTGCGCGAGTCCGACTCGCACTTGGCCGGTTTTTTCCACTTAATACATACAATACTAAAACTGAGTAAATTGAAGTGGCTGTTGTAATGTCAATACATCAGCTTTCGACTAAATGAGTTCTTCATTGAAGAACATATATACGGCACTAGTAACATTTTTTATTTAAACGTTTGTCTGTCTTTTTATTTGACCTAATCTGCATTATGATTGGACTAATTTTGACGGGACTTTCACTGGTAAATAGCTGATGGCATTTGATATCTATTTTATTCTGGCTACACGTTCCTATGGGAAAATGTCATTTCCGACATCCACGCCGGCGAAGTCGCAGGCAGCAGTTAGTGATACATTATGTAGCTAGGCATAAATTAATTGCAATCTACAAGAAAATTGCGCATTCATTATTATATGCTCAAAACTATTTAGTACCGCTTTCCGCTCACACCTTGAACCCAGCACAACCCATCAAAGCACTCGCACAAATAGTATAAGCACGCCACTTGGGAGTTTCCCACCATTGTGGACGCAAACGATCCATTGTGAGTCCACCTTGGCCCAATCTGACCGAGCTGGTGATAACTATGATCAGCAGCTATGCTATCCATCAGCCATGGTCTTAGGAATTCGGATTCTTTAGTAATTAACGGATTCTTGTACTTCAAGGGACGATTTTGAGCGATAACGTAATGAATAGATTGTTTTGTTTAGACTTTCACATCTTTAAATCTATTGTTATTTTTATTAGCCGACTGTACGTAAGGTAATATGTTTATCAGCTTATGGATGTATGTTTGTCCCTTTGAGGCACTCTGAAGACCAAACGCGTGGGCCGATTGTAACGATTCTTACGTCAATCGAAATGTCTTAATCTTGCAAGTGTCACTAAAGACATGACAGTGATCAAAATTTAAGAAAAAATGAAAGTTGAAGAGCTATGTCAAGTGGAGTATCATTAAATAGGTATTTTAATATCATCTCATGGTTTGTCTTTTAATTTTTAATTTCGATTTTTTTAATACTTTATTAGTAAGAACAAAATTCTTAGTAATTAATTACGATCTAGCCAAAAAGGCTAATAAGCAATTTAACTCTAACTTAATATGTTACGTAATAGATTATGTTAAAACTAAGAATAGTGTCCAATTGCACTTATATACAAGTCCGTAGCACTTTCTTAGAGTCTAATACAATTTTTAAACATTATGTTCATGTGTTATATGTATAGCACAATACTGTTACTATTTTAAGTCACTTGGTACACTACACTAATTAAAAAGGTTTAGTTCTATTTAGCCTTCGCACTAAGTCTGTGTTGTCTAGCAGCTGGATTGCCTCAACATTCACGTGTCGGTGAAGTCTGTTTTCGTGGGCTTCAGCAAATTTTTGGATAATGGTGGTGACGAATTCCATTTTTAGGTCACGGTGAAGGTCGTCATTTCTTATGTACCAGGGTGCATTGACAGCATCCCTGAGTACTTTATTTTGGAATTGTTGGAATATTTTGACGTTGCTTTGTTTAGTACAGAAAAACCGTTTAGAATCAAAGAAAAAAAAGAAAAAGTTAAAGAAGAAAAGAGTAAATGAGAGAGAAAGGGAGAGAGAGAGAGTTAAAGAGAGAGAGAGGAAGAGAATTAAAGATATAAAGTTAAAAGCAACCATTATCGGCATTATCGAGGGTTGGTGATGGCAGTATGGTGGTAAAATGCAAAGAGAACGCTGCTGCTCATTCTCTATTAAGTCCCTTAGTCGCCTTTTACGACACCCATGGGAAAAAATGGGGTGCTGTTCTCTACGTCCGGCAACACAAGGAGCATACAAAGAATAGTTTGTCTAAAACCCTGAAGTGAATATGAGCTGTAAAGAGATGCTTGGCTTTTACGACCAAGTTAAGTGCATCAATATAACCAAGCTATGTGTTCATTTTGCCGACAATCTCGACTAAGTTCCTGGTATTAACTTTACAGTTTTAATTTCCTTCACACCAGTTAATGGAGCTGACCTAGTTCCGCTTTTTATAATTGTTTCTTTTATAAATTTAATAACGCTTTTAATATTTGATGCCGGAAAACAAAAGACTATGTTTTAAATTCTTTGCATCGTTTAAAGACATTTTTTCAACCGACGAAAAAAACGGAGGAGGTTCTCAATTCGACGCGTATTTTTTTATGTATGACCATGCGTTTGTTTTTACAGAGAAGTCCGATTATGATAATCTATTGGATAGGGTATCCTCGCCAAATATTATTAGTAGATTATAGCCACAAAAAAATATAATATAAAAACTTTTTAACAAAACAATTAAGACGCCAAAAAAGGGACTAAAAATAATAAACCTTTTTATTTAACCTTATTATCTAAGTTCTTGGTTTAATTTTTATTTATTTTTTGTTAAAAAGTTTTTATAAAACGTTTTGTTTCACATCGGTACTAAGTTAATAACTACTTGGTGGATACAATTACATGATCAAATTTAATTAGCTGTCAATACTTTATCCACGTACTGGGTATCGAAATGGGTTATAAAAAAAATGAAACTAAAAAAATACAAACTATGTTTAAAACTTTAAATGACATTAAGGCAACTAAACAACTGTTATGTTTTCACATCAGCAGCCTATATAACGTTCCCACTGCTGGGAAATAGGTCTCGTCTCGGTGAGAGGGAGCGGGCCATAACCCAACTCAGTGCCCAGTGCGCTTTGGTAGATGTCACATGTCTTAGAATTTTTGGTTTTAAGACATAGACATAGTTTTCTCACGATGTTTTCCTTCACCGTTTTGAGAGCAGTGGTGATGAAATAATTTACACAAAGTAAAGCGCCTGCTTGGGTTCGAACTACTCGTAAGTCGCGGTCGTTATCACTGGGCCAACACTGCTCTTATGTTTTGGATTTTGGAAATTCGTAAAAAAATTATCTATGTTCCACGAAAACTTACAAAAACAGCTGATCGATTACGGGCATTGGCCTTCGCCCAACTTTTATTTCCATTAGGTTTCGGTATTGATACCTAAAACGTGGGTAAAGTATTACCAGATAATATAATTTGGCTCTGTATAGGCACAGACAGGCATAAAGCTATTACAATGTGTCAAATTTCTTTAATAGGTTTTCAACTTTATTGCTAAAGCATTAGGTTCAAGATTGGTTAGCTAAATTGGTCATTTTCGGGTAGCTCGATGTGCTGGCGTATGTACAACCTTTGTGTAGCAAAATCACTGTGCAAAAACATTCAGCTCACGAAGCATAAAAAAATACGTCTGTAGGGAATAGTAAAATTAATTTTTCAACAATTTAATCCAGCTCTACACTTCCATGTTTTGAATGAAAAATATTTTTGATTAACAATTCTATCGAAACCAACAAAGGCGGACATTTTGAAATTGCACAAAGGTTTTTTCGAATGTCCCTCAGGATATTCCCGGAAAAACGTATTTATTAAACTTTACTACAGTTCTGGTTTTGCTATGAAAACATTTTCAGTGTATTTGCGTACTGCCCGCCGGTTTATTTGTGTTTCTTTGGGTCTTTCATTCTGCATGCACATCACAATATTTTTTTTTAACCACCGACGAAAAAACAGGGATCATATTGTTTAACCGCTATGCGTGTGTCTATCTGTGGCACCATAGCTCTTAAACAGGTGATCCGACTTGGGTGCCGTTTTTATATTTAAAATAATATCGTTAGGCATTCGTTTATTTCTGTCATCGCATCTTACACTTCTTTATTTGATTTTTATGTTTCTTTTCCTGTTGTTTATTATGTGTAGTGTAGTCTGTGCTAAATAAATGTATTTTCTTTCAATAGGTAGATTATTACTCGAAAATAACTCTGAAATTCACAATCCACTGACAAAATAATTATAATATATGGAAACAAGAACTAATCGATATATTTTATTGCAATTACACGAATTTCAGTGGGTTAGACGCAAACAGATGTCATTAGAAAAAGAAAAAGTAAGCGAATACTTTAATTAATTTGCGGTAAACATGATGCAGAGGAAGAACACAAACACAAGACAATAACAAGATGGGGGAAAATATTCGTCAAGTCCACGCAAACCCTACAATTTTACCACTGCTAGGGCACAGACCTCCTATTTGTGGGAGGGAATGGACGATAATCCACCACAAGGGCCCAATACGGGTTGGCGGATGTCACATGCCTTCAAATTCCCAGTCCTAGGCATGCTGGTTTTTTCACGATCCGTTTCTTCACCGATTTGAGAGTACAGTGGACCCCTGGTAATCCGGCCCCTGTCTAATCCGGTACCCCCAGTAATCCAACATGTCTATTATTTTTGAATATTTTTACGTCATCTTGGAAAAATTATGGCCAGATATAGTCGCCACTTCTAGCAACGATCCACAAATCAGTGTAACTTCGTAAGTAATAGAGCAAGTTGCTGCTGAAACACAATTAACTAAATTTGACTTACATAATGAAGTATGATTTGTAGTTGAGAGTAAAACATATAGAATGTTATCATTGGATCTGTAATTTGTCGGATTACAAGGAACTCTTTTGTAAAAAAAAAAATCCGGACTATAGGGGGTCTTAGGCAGTACTCTATAATCCGACAAATTCGATAGTTCGACACTGCCCTGCGAAATGTGTGTTGGATTATCGGAGGTCCACTGTAGTGGTGATGAAATAATTGAAACAAAATAGACTGCCTGCTTGTTTGAACTCACGACCTACAACTCGTAAGTACCGGTCATTACCACTGAGCAACCACTGCCCTCAAAATTGTTTATTGTTTGGTGATACAGATTTTTCACAGAAAAGATTATATCAAGAAGAAGCTGACTTAATTGTTACGGTTGACTAACAATTGATGGATTTTCGTCTTTAAAGAAAATTATTTTCTCGCTGACATTTCTCAGGGCCCTAGGGCCTAGGGCGCCTTGCAAAGGTCCCGACCTTTGCAAGGCGCACGAGGGACTGAAGCCAACTCGCCAGTAAGACGCTTTTAATGAAATGTAAAAGCTAAGCTAAGGAATATTAGTCGGTAAACGAGATAATATTCCTAGAAATAAGTAACAAGGATAAAATATGTTATTCATTCATAATAGAACTTCTTCTGACAACCTTTTTTTTTGGATGGGAAATCATCAAATGTCTGCTCCCGCTCTGGGCGGAGCAGGAGGGCGTGTCAGACTTTTACTGACTAAAACCCACCCGTGTTCCTTCATATGCCTGTGTCAGGTTCACGGTAAATCGAAAAAAATCGCAACACTGGCGGGTATCGGTCCTAGCAGATCCCTTCAATAATGCTGACATCTCTTGGAGGCGCGAGTGGAACACAACGCGTGGTCGACCCGGGCCTAGCCCTGATCGAGCGGCAACTTAGTGGGTGTTCTCTAACTAGAGAATGGGCAGCAGCGTTAATTGTACATTTAACCACACTGTCTCGTTGGTCTAGTGGTAGCAAGCGCTACTGCTGAGCATGAAGTCCTGAGTTCGATTTCCAGGTCGGGCAAAGTGTTATTGGGTTTTTCCATCTGGAATTTGGTTGATGGCAATAGGCTCACTCCCTATAACATGAGACTTATACATAACAGGTGAAATGTGGGTGTAAGTACTATAGGTATGTACCTATAGTACACTCATGTTATGTTTACCACAATACTGCGATCGCCAACCCACCTGCCAAGCGTGGCGATTATAGCAAAGCTCTCAAATTAGGAGAGGCCTATGCCCAGCAGTGGACGTCTTACAACTGAAACGATGATGATGATTTAATGCCAGGGTCGTTGCTGTTTTTATTAAACCCTAGAAGACTGCAGGTATTTTTCACGTTATTTTCCTGAAAAACATATTTATTTCAATTTTGCTAAGCCCACCTCGTCACTCGTAGTTAACCTACACGTGTGTTACTGACATTATAATCTCACACAAAAGTTCCAAACGAAACAACTATAAAATCTCCATGGGAATTACCACTTTACCTTTTGAAAGATAGAGTTTAATTCTGAGTAGCAGGTGCTGATAATTTGTACCTGAGGATAATAAAGTTTTTGGCATGACAGTCCTTTGAGTAACCCGTGGTATTACAAGGGTTATTCGAATGAAATTGTGTATGTAGTTTAATATTTCAGTTCATAATAAATTTATGTTCAAAAACTTTTCCCATAAAAGCTTTAAACTTATAAGTTTCGGATTGGAAAGGGTGTGGCCGCGTAGTTTAACCTTTAAGTCCCTGAGATACCACATTTGGTATCGACACAATGGTTTTTTAATTGTGTCTGTAATTACGGTAATTGACTGGTTAAACCAAAGTGCAACTTCTAAGGTACTCGTATAACAGAAAAGTCCTGAAAGCAGTTTGTTCATGACTGACTACTGAAACGATTTCAGTCTGGCATTTAAAAAACAAAAATGTATTATGACATTCCTACCGCCGATTGAGGCAAAGAAAATTCAATCTTATCTCAAGGCAATGACACTCAATTTTAAATGCATAAAGTAGTGGGGTGGAAGGGTGAACAAGATTTTCTTAATAATAACAGCTTTGTACGCTGCCAGACTAGACCCCTACAATAGCATTTCAATAGCGCAGTGGAAGATATTATGGTGGGGTCCAGGAGACAAGAGTGGCGAGCGAAACTAGTCCGCCGTACGCGGAGCAGACAATATATAAGAGAACAACTCACCTACAATACAACAAAAGAACTTACCTGTTGGTTGAAGGACACTGCTCTGGTGCCAACCTGGAGTTATGTATGTAAGTGAGTGTATATGTATTGTGTTGTGACGTTATGAGTATTCTCCAGTTTACAATCCACTGCAATAAGGCTGAAGGCAATCACAGCATGCGGTCTTCAAATCACTCGTTCCCAATAGCGTCACTTGCACTTAACCTTCAAACTATTTCAACAAGATATATCCAAAACCCGTGTTATTTCACCAAGATAGGGGTTATTTACAATCCAAACAATGGGTCATGACTTATTGTCACCAAAACGACCGGGGTAAGGGATTACTTTACAAAAGATCGCGAGATACCAACGGCGACGTGTTCCCTTTTTTCCCACCAAATTCAAGAGGAAGTGTCAAGTGTCAAAATCAAACTGTCAAGTCAAATGTCATTCCGTTCGGGCGGCGCGTTCCGAAGGCGCATAGAGTAACAAAGTGTTCGGTCTGAAACATCTATCCCCCCCGGACGAGCCTTCCCGTCCGCTAATCACTTGGCAATCCCGACAAGGTTGCGTTTTATCAGTCCACCTGACGCGCTGCTGGAGGATGTGCAAATACTCCAAGCTCCAACGCTTCCAAAAACTCTGAGCGAGCTGCTGCACCAACTGAAACCGCGATAGCCAATTTTGGCTCACATCGACAAAAGGGTGCTCCGGCAGGGCGACAAGTGGCTGTCAAATCAAAAAATGGCCCGGGGTTAGGGCCTCCAAGTCATTCGGGTCCGAAGACAGCGGGCACAATGGACGCGAGTTCAATACAGCTTCAAAACGGCAAAATACCGTAGCTAACTCCTTAAAGGTGAGAACGGTGTCTCGCAACAATCTGCGCCAGAGTCCCTGTGCCGCTTTCACCGCGGCCTCAAAAATACCTCCCCAATGGGGGCAGGCTGGCGGGTCAAAACAATAACAAACAACAAAACAACCAAACAACAATAACAACAACAACAACAATTTAACCAAATGGCCCTCCTTAGGCAACAAAAGGGGGTGACGGGCCCCATAAGGAAGGCTAGAGTTACTCAACCGTCAACCAAACAACAAAAGACCCGTATCGTCCAAAAAAGGGGTTCAACTTACTAAACGGCTCCCGACAATAACCAAAACTTTCGCTGCAGAATGGCCAACAGCGCATTGCAACCGGCATGCGAGTTTTTAATGTGACGATCAGTCACCAACAATTCAACAACAACAAACAACAATTCAACAATTTGTCGAGGGAGCCAAATCGACTCAACAAAAAATCAGGGTCCTTCGTTCCAACAGCGAGCACCTTGAGCCCGGGCAAAGGACCCGACGTCAAAACTGGCAATCGAGGCCAATCATCCTCGGGATGAGTCAGCCAGTCTGGTCCCCACCATAGGGGGTAAGCAAACAAGCGGGGTGCCATGCACCCACGTAAGGCCACGGCGCCTGGGTTCAAATCTCCAGGCACGTGCCTCCAAATCAAAGGCGTTTCAAAATTTTGAATCTGGGACACTCGGTACGCAACAAAGACCTCCAAAGAGTGGACGGACGTCTTCAACCAACACAAAGCAATTTGACTGTCCGTCCAGGCGTAAGAAAACCGAATGTCCACAGTTCCACCCAAAGTATGAGCAACGTGGTTCAATAGACGCACAAGACGCGCCACCCCTGACAATTCAACTTAGGGATGGTCAGTGCCGTCCGGAGGGGGGCCACCTTGCTCTTGGTCAAGACTAGTGACAAATTCACCTGGCCTGTTGCGCAGACGGTGCGCAGACAAACAACAGCTGCATAACCGTGCGAAGACGCATCACAAACAAGGGTAGCAGTGTAGCTCCCAGGGGGGAGGATAGCGCGGGGTAACACGACCTCGTTGACTGCAGGGAGTGCGGATACAAATTGGAGCCAATCTTCCAACAGGGTTTCCCGAATTGGCTCGTCCCAACCAAGTCCCGCAGTCCACAGACGCTCAAGAAAACAATTTTGCCCAAACAATACAAACAAAACAACAAAACAATAGACAAAAGGCAACCCTGGGCTCCCATGTCCAAAATGACACGGACCACAACAGAGTCCCCCGTGGGCCCCCAGACCTGACCGATGCCGTTGGCAACAAAACCGTGT
The DNA here is from genome assembly GCA_932294355.1 of Aporophyla lueneburgensis. Lineage (NCBI taxonomy): Eukaryota > Metazoa > Arthropoda > Insecta > Lepidoptera > Noctuidae > Aporophyla > Aporophyla lueneburgensis. Next base: position 6,435,020 of record OW028737.1, read on the forward strand.
CGATTTGAGGGGTACCTTAGCGAGGCAGGTGCCAATGTCCTAACAATGCCTGGGCGGCGACCGATCACCGCACACCCAGGCTCCGCACCCAAGCTCAAGTCCCTCGCGACGAGGATGGAGGCCAAACTCCTCGTCCGCGCGGTGTCCCGAGCCACGCGCCATCGCTGGATGGGCATATCCCTCCGGAGGCCTAAATGGCGGGGGGCGTGACTCCAACCGGGGGACGTTGCGCCAAAGGAGGGGAGGGAAGGCGGTGCTGGTCTGGCCAGCGGTGCCTAGCAACAATTGCGTAATCGCCTTTACGCGGGGAGACCAAATGGCGGTCGCGCGGCTACCGATCAACTTGCGCGGGGGGTGAAGTGCGGCGCTCAAAATTGCGGGCCTCTCCCCGGTTCTGAACCGGCGAGCCAGAAGCCCGGTGACCAACTCCATGGTACCCCCCCGTACGCGAACCTTCATCAGAGGCTGGTCTGCCAGCGTGGTTCGCGTTAGCGCACAAAATGCCCAAATGGGACCCCCTACAAATTCTACAAGGGCGGGGGTTGGGGCAGTCCCGATGGAAGTGAGCCCCCAAACAAGAGAAGCACATGCGGCGTGCATTGGCAATTCGGCGGCGGGCACTCACGTGCAATTTCAAAAAGGCCGCGCAAGTTGCCATGCCATGCCCCGTGTCCCTACAAAACTCACAACCAGGACGACTCTGGGTGCCAGCAAAACGAGCGGCGGGGCGACCAACAACAGGCCCGCGAGCCCTAGTCCGTCCCTGGTCTCGTGGCCGGGAAGACGGCTGGCATGACTCAGTGGCAACGCCAGAGTTGTCCACAAACCGACACTCATCCTCCAAAAATTGGACGAGGTCACCAAATGGGGGGAGATGTGTGACACTATCCCCACCATACTTTTGCTCGAACCGAGCCCTCAAATCGGCAGGAAGCCGTTGCAGCACAACGTGCACCAAAAGGTAAGACCAATGGTCCACCGGCAAGTCCAATTGCTTTAAAGCGTTGGTCGCTGCCACCAACGGGTTCAACAGGTCAGTACGCAATGCTGACAATCCAGTAATGACCGGTAACCCCAAAATCAATTCAATGTGAACGTCAGCCAAACAACGTTTATTTTGGTACCGCCGGGTGAGTAGCTCCACAGCGGTAGGGTAGGCTGAGTCAGTCAACGACAGATGCTGTACCAAGGCTCGGGCCTCACCTTCTAGGACAGACAACAAATAGGCCAACTTTTGGGCGGGTATGAGGTCCGAGCGTGCATCAACCAAACTTTCAAACAGGTTTTGGAAACCTAACCAGTGGTCCAGACGACAGTCAAAGTGTGGCAGTTCCAAAGTAGGCAGTCTACTCAATAGTCCGGGACCTGAAACAACCGAGGTCTCCGGTTTGACCTGGACAGGTGTCCGGCTCTCCAATATTTCCCGAGCACGTTGACCAATGACATCCCCCAGGTCCAAGATCTGGTCATAGTCAGCAAGGACCTTGTCACGTGCTGCCTGATCCAGCACTTCCAGAGCCACATCACAAATGTACTCGTTGTAGCGAGTAAGCAGAGCATCAACGTTGCCGAGTCTCACGTTCAACTGCTCGAACCAGAGTCCAGAGTGACCGCTTCAAGATCCGGGCGCTCAGCGGTTGCTGCAGCTGAAGTGAACCACCGTAGCTGTGTGGTCAATCCACTGATTGCCTCTCTCACCGCTTTGTGTGCCATTGCACAAACAATACAATTCAATTAACCAAATAATTAAATAATCAAATAACAAAGTTCAATCAATCAATTACAAAATAACTACAAGCAAACAATCAAACTACCAAACTGACTAATCAGCAACTCAAGAAATAACAATATATTGGTTTCAATTCAATTCAACAATAAACTTTTATTTTAATTCAAACCCAATATCAACGTTCAAAAAATTATATTTCACATTCAATTCAAAATTCAAATTCAAATCCAATTCCAAATGTTAAGTTCACAAACCACTTTGTTAATGGTACAACAATAATGAACCTTTATTCCAATTTAAAACAATGGTAATACTCAAAAATGCCAATTTCAAATATTAACTTTCACAAACAACCATATTGATGGTACAAACTCAATATTTCAATGTCTTCCTGACATTCATTACAACAGAGAGGTCAATTAACAACAACAAGAGGTTATAACATAGCTCAATCTAACCAACTCTGTTAGAATATGCAAACCTGGTTGACCCCGTCAATATGAGTTACTCGTCTCAACAAATTTACAAATTATTTCAAACAAACAAGCAATCATAGTTAACAAATATTTACAGCGTATTACTACTTCCCTTATAGAGACTGCCAAGTAATTAGCCTACTGTAAATTACCAATTTGGTGGTTATGTCTTATAACCGCGCTCTGAATACCAAAAATGTACGCTGCCAGACTAGACCCCTACAATAGCATTTCAATAGCGCAGTGGAAGATATTATGGTGGGGTCCAGGAGACAAGAGTGGCGAGCGAAACTAGTCCGCCGTACGCGGAGCAGACAATATATAAGAGAACAACTCACCTACAATACAACAAAAGAACTTACCTGTTGGTTGAAGGACACTGCTCTGGTGCCAACCTGGAGTTATGTATGTAAGTGAGTGTATATGTATTGTGTTGTGACGTTATGAGTATTCTCCAGTTTACAATCCGCTGCAATAAGGCTGGAGGCAATCACAGCATGCGGTCTTCAAATCACTCGTTCCCAATAGCGTCACTTGCACTTAACCTTCAAACTATTTCAACAAGATATATCCAAAACCCGTGTTATTTCACCAAGATAGGGGTTATTTACAATCCAAACAATGGGTCATGACTTATTGTCACCAAAACGACCGGGGTAAGGGATTACTTTACAAAAGATCGCGAGATACCAACGGCGACGTGTTCCCTTTTTTTCCCACCAAATTCAAGAGGAAGTGTCAAGTGTCAAAATCAAACTGTCAAGTCAGATGTCATTCCGTTCGGGCGGCGCGTTCCGAAGGCGCATAGAGTAACAAAGTGTTCGGTCCGAAACAAGCTTTAAAAAGTCTTGGTCGTTGTATTATGCTTTTTCACAATACTCTAATTGCGGTGTATCAGGTATGTTACACGTTGTATGTGTGCAAAAAAAGAGATCCTTTTTCCTGCATTATTAAAGTTTTAAACCAGATGTAAATGCAACCAACCAATTGATGTCCGAAAAGTCTCGACTGGCTGTTCACAATGTGTGCTGGTGCCTACGCTTATATATGGAAGTGAATGTTGGGTGTGGCAAAAGAAGCGTTAAAGTAGAATAAATGTGTGTGGAAATGTATTCCTTGTGAAGCATGTGTGGTGTGACTGTGAATGATAGGATAAAACAACGGTGCGGTTTAAAAGGAGGTATAGTAATATAGGAAGTGACACAACGACACAACATTACTATTTAAAAATGTATTCATTGGTTTTCGAAGTATTCTCCGCGAAATTTGACATATCTTTCCATTCGATGGAACCAATCATTGAAGCAACCATTCCATTCGGAAGTTGGGGTCTCCAAAATGGCCGTTTTGTAGGCGTCCACAGCTTCTTCAGGTGATGAAAATCTCTGACCACGCAATTTATTCTTTACTAGCTTTTGCCAGCGGCTTCGCCCGCGTGGATGTCGGAAATTATCCCGCGGGAACATACTACCGAGATAAAAAGTAGCCTATGTCCTTTCTCAGGCTCTAAACTATCTGTGTACCAAATTTCATTTAAATCGGTTCAGTCGTTTTAGCAGGAAAGTGAGACAGACAGACAGACCGACAGACAGACAGAGTTACTTTTGCATTTATATGGAGTAAGTATGGATTTTAGGGAAAGTATAGAAATCATTAGGGCTTAGATCTGGGCTGTTCGGCGGATGGTCTAATAATTCTATGTTTTCTTGCTCTAAAAACTGTTTTGTTCTGTGCGCGGTGTGAGAACTCGCATTGTCGTGATGGAGGATGATGCGGCGGTTGCGGTTCTCTTTACGGAGTTCAGAAACGACCTGTGGCAAACAAATGCTAGCAAACCATTCTGCATTAACCGTTCTTTGTCCCTCAAGAGGAATAGTCGCAACATGGCCGGTTTTGGAGACAAACATGGCCACCATTTTTATTGCAACACTCCGTGAACGAACAATTTTTGTTGGCTAAAGCCAAAATGAGTTAAAACTCATTTTCGAACACCCAAACTCGTGACTGGTTTTTTGTTTCGGGTTCGTACGCGTGTATCCAGGATTCATCACCTGATACAATATTGTATACAGCATTTGAGGACCCTGCGTGGAATCTTTCGAGAGTTCTGACGCACCAAGTAACGCGAGCCGCTTTTTGTTCTTCACAGAGCGAATGCGGTATCCATCGGGAAAACAACTTTTTTACACCTAATTGTTCATGCAAGATTATTTGTATTTGACTCATGCCAATGTCTAAGATTTTTTGAATTTCGCGGTATGTCACATGTCGATCTTCCTCAATCAGCTTACGCACAGCATCAACGTTTTCTTGGGTGACTGCAGTTTTTGGACGACCTTGACGGGGATCATTACTGAGCTTGACACGTCCACGTTGAATTTCAGCAAACCAGCGATAAATTGTGGTTTTGGATGGGGCTTCATCACAAAATGCAGAAATCATCCGGTCAATACACTGTTTTTGTGTTAAACCACTTCGAAAGTCATAATAAATCATCGCTCTTGAATTTTCTCGAATCAATTCCATTTTCTCAACGACTAAACAAGTTTGACAAAACCTTGTGACAAGACCGAGAATCTTTTTTTAAATAAATAAATGGTGTTCGATTTTTAAAACCAAGGAGTTTTCAATTAAAAAGATTTTAATATGACAGGAACAGTGGAAATATTCCATTCCCGATACTTTTAGTGCAGCCTATGTATTTTTAAAGAATACTCTTTATTCTCGCTTAGATGGTTTGGTCATGTTGATAGGATGAATAAAGGGCGGATAACAAAAGGTATTTTACAAGGCAGATATGATTGGACATGATGAGAGGTGACCATATAGTGACTTTCTTCAGAAAGATCAGGTGCGTAGTACTTGCAGCCGGCGGCGTGCGTAAAAGACCACATTTTTTACCGTAATCGAGGCAAAAGGACAAAATACACTGACAATACAGAATAACCGACAAAGTTTAGATATGCAAACGGAAAAAAAAAAACCAATCAGAAGTCAGATTTCCTTTATGATATAAAATTTTATTATAGCAAGCAGTCTCGATAAGTGGTTACCATTTTCCATCAAATGATTATCTAGATGCAAAGTGGTGTAGTAGTAACAAGCTTCTCTCCCGCTTTGAGGGTCTCAAGTTCAGATCCCACATGTGTTTTTTTTTTTCAACGCAATGAACCTGAAATTATTGCGGGTGCTTGTGAATGATTAATATTTTTGAATTGATGGAAGAGTCGAGTATTATTAACTAAAAACTCTATTAACGGTACCTACACGAAATTAAAATATAAAAAAAATCCCCTACGATGCGATCTCCGACACAATTTATATATCAGTATTGGCAGCGCCGATTAGGTACCCGCGACCCCTCTCACCCCCCGCCACTAAAGTGATAACTAACTGGAAGAAAGTAAGCGAATGCTTACTATCTAACTTGTCACATCACTTAGAATCTATCCCCGATCAGTTCGACTCTGTCGCCGACACAACGGCCGCAATCGACTCTCTCACAGAGCACGTACAATCGATCGTGAACGACTGTTCACGGGAGGTTCCAGATACGGATGACCGTAACTGGAAGCTGCCGGACGATGTGCGTGCTCTGATGACAGAGAAGAACGCGGCCGTTCGTGCCTATGACAACTTTCCCTGTGATGCGAACAAAGCTCACATGCGCTACTTACAGCGTGCTGTAAGGACACGTGTGTCTGAGCTGCGTGACGCTAACTGGGACAAGATGTTGGGTGACTTAGAGCCGACTCGTCAAGCATTCTGGGAACTTCAGAGGAAACTCAAATCCTCTGAGATTTCCTCAATGCCCCCCCTGACCCGCTCCGACGCGAACATTGCATTCGAGGATATCGACAGGGCTGAATGCCTAGCCGATAGCCTCGAAGCCCAATGCACACACAGTTCGCAGCCAGTAGACCAAGTGTTTGTCAATAAGGTAAACGCGGAAGTCGAATGCAAAACCTCACTCCCGCCCGTTGAAGACCCTGATGATCCCCTGTCCCCTGCCACTCCTGACGAGGTGCATGAGATCATAAAGGGTCTGAAACCTCGTAGAGCCCCCGGATCAGACTGCATCACCAACAGAGTGATCAAGTTGTTCCCCGGTCACCTGATTATGTTCATGACTATCATCTTCAATGGTGCCCTGAGTAATAATATTTTCCTCCAAGCGTGGAAGGAAGCCACCGTCATTGGCATCCCTAAGCCCGGTAAGCCCAAAACCATGCCCACGAGCTATTGCCCCATTAGTTTGCTCAAAGTCCTCGGCAAAATCTATAAGAAACTTATTTATAAGCGACTCAGGGATTATGCCGAGACAAAGGGCCTTATCCCCAACGAGCAGTTTGGTTTTCGAACCAAACACTCGTGTGTCCATCAAGTACACCGTATCGTTGAGCATATTAACGCTGGTTTTGAGCGTGGTATGTTCACGGGTGCTGTATTCTTCGATATAGCGGAAGCGTTCGATAAAGTCTGGCACAACGGCTTATTATAATAAGCTGTACCAACTCAGAGTGCCAGACCGTCTCGTACTCGTCTTACGAAACTTTTTTGCGAACCGTACCTTTCGCTACCGCATCGAAGGGGCACTATCCTCCCCTAACCCAATCCATGCAGGAGTCCCTCAAGGCTCTGTAGTAGCTCCCCTCATTTTCACGCTGTTCACTAGTGATATCCCCAGAAGTAGAAAGACACAGTTAGCTCTGTTCGCAGACGACACTGCCATCTAATTCTCGGGATACAGTGACAAACCGCAGTTGACGAGCTCGGCGAATGGTTCAGGAAGTGGCGAATAGAGGTCAATCCCGATAAAAGTCAGGCGGTCTTTTACACCCGACCGCGACGAAATCACCCCCCCCCCCCCCCCGACCCATCTCTATGTTCGGCAAGCAGATCCCTTGGGGGAAGCGAGCCAAATATCTAGGCGTGATCCTCGATCAGCACCTTGCTTTTTCTGAGCACATAAAGCAGGTCCGCTCGCGAGCCGTTGTCGCTCTCGGTAGGCTCCATTGCGTGCTAAACAAGCGGAGTAAAATGTCGCTTCAGTGTAAGAAGCGCATTTACATCGCTTGTATCAGGCCCATCATGACGTATGCAAGCGCAGTTTTTGCACACGCTAAACCCCGATTCATCCATAGGTTGCAGACCCTTCAGAACCATTTTCTCCGTCAAGCCACAGGCGCGCCTTGGTTTGTTCGGAATATTAACCTCCACTTAGATCTCAAGCTCCCGACTATCAGTTCATGAAACGCGCTTCGAAGCGTTTCTTCGATAGGGCCGCATCCCACCGCAACCCTCTGGTTGTCGCGGCAGCTAGTTATACCCCCTCCCGTATTGGCAATGTCCGCCGTCCGCGGCACGTTCTCTCTGATCCCGATGATCCCACTTCTCTCCTCCAGGAGAGTCGAAAGGAAACCAGTACAGTTCGAAAGACACACAGAGACAAACCGTACCGACCTCGCCGCCGAGGTCCGTCGTTGCGACCCCGACTTAATAGTCCCTCCCGACCCTTGCAAGAGCCAGCCCGCGATGCTGTGCCTGTAGTTTTAAATTAGTCCCTAAATAATTTTAACCCAGATCCAGCCTGTCCCTTGCTGCCCTCCTTATCAGCGATCGCCTAAGCCGAGGTTGGTCTGGGTAGCCCTTTGGACTTTCTCTTTTGTTTTTTAAGTATAATAAGCCCCGGCTGGATGGGTTCCTGTTCAGGATAAAGCGGGAGGAAACGCGCCGGGTGTTTCCATTGTGAGGATCGTCTGGAGGACACGGTGGAGCATACGGTGGAGGTGTGCCCTGCCTGGGCGGAGCACCGCCGTGTCCTCGTGGAGGTGATCGGCGGCGGAGACCTCTTGTGTCCGGCCCTGGTGAGAGCCATGGTACGGAGCGAGAGGGAATGGGAAGCCGTCACCTCCTTCTGCGAAGCAGTAGTGCTCGCGAAGGAGGAGGCGGGGCGCGTGAGGGAGTGGCAGTTTCTGCGCCCTCACGTCCCTAGCCGCCGCAGGAGGAGACGCCCCGGGCGTCGGGAGTCGTTTGCGGACTCCCGGCCACCGTAGGCGCGAGCTTGCGGGCGGCGAACAATGGGTAGCTCGCCGCCCAGTAAGGACCAAGCGCGGGTCGACGGCGCGTAGTGTTCCACGCGCGTCTCAAAGAGATGTCAGCAGCAGTGTAGGGGTCTACTAGGACCGATGCCTGCCGGGGTCGCGTGATTGTTCGAAAGAGATACCGTGACCCTGGCACATGGGCAACTGATGGAACACGGGTGGGTTTTAGTCAGTAAAAGTCTGACACGAGGAGCGGGAGAAGTCATTTGATGATTTCCAGTAAACTTTTTAGGAATCGCCGGGCCACCATCCGTTTAAGTAGTAAGAACTTTTACAGGTTAACTACGAGATGTCCTACAAAAAAAAATTAAACCGCCGAAAAACTGAAAAGCATAAAATAATAAACCTTAAAATTATGAGTCGGCGCTTTGAGTGATCCTTGTTCATTGATTTTTCAGCGCCGACTCAAAATTTTAAGGTTTATTATTTTATGCTTTTCAGTTTTTCGGCGGTTTAATTTTTTTGTTAAAAAGTTTTTATTTTATGATTTTTTGTGGCTTTAATGTACTAATAATACTTGGCAAGGTATACCCTATCCAACACAAAAAGAATTATCAAAATCGGCCTACTCTATATAAAGTTATGCGTGTTTATACATTACAATCAGTGAGTGAACAATCAATCATCCCCTGTTTTCCGACCCTTAGGGTTCGATTTTGTTTTCCAAATTTATATGGGACCACCTTGGGAGTATACCCTTTCCAATAGAAGAAGAATTGTCATAATCGGACCACTATGTAAAAAGTTATGCGTGGTCATACATAAAAAAAAAAAAAAAAAAAATATACGCGTCGAATTGATAACCTCCTCCGTTTTTTTTTCGTCGGTTGAAAAAAGGCGTTCTGTACTTTCTGCCTACCTCCATGGGAATAGGCATGATGGCGTGTTAAAGATTTAAATTAGCAGTAAAAAAATTACTTAAAAAAAGAAATGGTTTTTGTAATCTACTTGTACATCTATTAATTCACCAACTACACTAAAATGTCATTTAATGAAAACATTGATAGCGAACTGAATACTGATTCAGTTTAAGGCTGTCCTCGCCGAACTTTGCTAGGTCCTAGGTAGGCTCCCTGGGGTACGCCTATCAGTTTCGTATAACCCCGAGAGGAGTACTTCGTAAAGTAATCCGATTACTTGACGAATATTAATAAGGTGGTAGTTGTATGATATTTAGGTGTCAATTTATTATAAGAAGACTAGCTTCTGCCCGCGACTTCGCCCGCGTTAAATTTCTTGCTCCCGACCCTCCTCGTCGCAACGAATCGTCTGTCCGTGTGTGGTCTTCGTATTCGTGAGTTTTTTCTTCTTGCTCGGCTCCTATGAGTCCAAACGTTATGTTAAGTAGTGTATAGGCTTCCTTGATAAATGGACTATCCATCACTAAACGTAACTATGTTTACTTTTACTACAGCCGAAGAGTTTGTTTGGTTGAACGTACTAATCTCAGGATATGTAGATTTGATTACAGTTTAAAACGTTTTAGTGATCCAACATTATATATGCTATCCTGGAGTTTTTTTCGAACATATCTGTCATACATGTTTGTTCTGTAAGCGGTAAAAGTACTCTAAAGGAATAACTTCCCCGTTTTTGCAACATTTTTCAACTTGAACCGGTAGTTCTTCAGATTAGCGCTTACAACCAAACAAACAAACAAACTCTTCAGCTTTATAATATTAGTAAAGATTAATAACTACATCAATGGGACTAAGGGAATAAGGAAGATGACATTTTTCTAATCGAAAACTCAATAAAAATTGTTTGGAAATAGTGCAAACAAGAATATATCATAAGAAGGCTCAAAGTCACCCAAAGAGCAATGAAGAGGGCTATGCTTGCAGTTTCCCTACGTGATCGAATCAGAAATGAAGAGGTCCAAAGGAAAGAAAACCAAGGTAACCGACATCTCGGGTCGACGGCGCGTACTGTTCCACGCGCGCCTCAAAGAGATGTCAGCAGCGCTGAAGGGGTCTGCTAGGACCGATGCCTGCCGGGGTCGCGTGATTGTTCGAAAGAGATACCGTGACCCTGGCACAAGGGCAACTGATGGAACACGGGTGACACGGGTGGGTTTTAGTCAGTAAAAGTCTGACACGCCCTCCCGCTCCGCCCAGAGCGTTGGCGATCCATATCCACGCTCCAGCACGTTCGAACGCATCAACAGCGAAATATCGACTGAATGGGCAATGGACGGCGCACCGTTGGCGGCACCGTGCTGCGGCGCGGCGCCGTGCCGTGGCACTGCGGTGGCGTCGTGACGTGGCGCGGTGACGGCGCCGCGCCGTTCATGATGGGGACGCGGCCTTCGTCGTCTTTTACGACACCCACGCGAAGAAATGGGATTAGACTATTCGTACGTCCGGCAACACACAGAATAATTAGTGCTCTAATTACAATTCTTCAATTAACAACACTGCAACGGTTCCAGGTACCATTTAACCTCCCTTATTATTATCATCCCTTACAATTAACCTTGTCTACCATAAAGATACCTCATCACGTAAGCATCTGATTTATACGGCTGTCCTTGCAAACTGTCCATTTACTTACGATTAAGAGTTTTATTGCGGATTACTGGCCATAATCTTCGTTACCGTCCAGTAAAATATGTTCCTGGGAAATTATGTGTATTTGAAGAACTTATAGACTTTTCTTATTAGCCAGTGTGCAGTGGCGCGCTTTGCTTTTCTGTATAGGTAGGCACTAGGGCTCCTGTTCTTATCTTGGCAGACAAACGCGGTTTACTTTTGGGTATGTTAAGTAAACAAATATCTTAGGACAACCATCACTCCGTTACCTGATCCCAAACTAGGCAGCCAGACAACTGATAAATATACTTATATATTTATAAATACACACATATATAGATAAATTACACCTAGACACAGAACAAATAATTGCGCTCATCACACAAAGATTTGTCTGGGTGGGAATCGAACCCACGACCTCAGTCTTAGCAGTCAGGTTCACTAACCACTACAATAACAGGTCAGTCTCATAATAATTATTATTTAGTTCATTAACACGCTTTTATTAGGTCGACCTGTATGTAACTAACTATGTAATGCAATCTAAGGTAACTAATTTAACTATCTTCCAAAGATCGTAGCGTCATGAAAATTGGCAGCTGTATGTTGTTCTGATGACAATACAATAATATGGTACTATCGAACTGATCTGATGATGGAGCCAGAAGATATGAACTGGAACTTCATGATGGAACATCGTAGCATAGCTGTGTTTGAACTTGTTAGAAAAGTTTTGTAATGAACTTTGACCACGATTAGGTTTCAAGGTCTGATGATGAAGCCGGAAGATAGGCACTGGCATTTCATAATGGAATATCGTATCATAGCCGTGTTTGGAGTTGTTAGAAAGGTCTTGTAATGAACTTTTACCACGATAAGGTTTTTGGTTTTTACGTGCATTTATAAAAGCGTGTTTTTCTAGTGATTTTTTAAACTATAAATTTATTTCCTAATAATTTCGGGACACACATTAAAATGTGATTGACAGACTTATGGTGATTTTTCTAGGTAGGCACTGCTTATGTGCCTATATGCAATGCACGCCATTGCTCGTGGATAAATATTAAAAGTCACACTGATCAATGCGACCTCAAAAAGGTGGCTGGGACAGACTGGATGCGGAAGGCGGAGGACAGGATGTTGTGGTGCAGCATGGGAGAGGCCTATGTCCAGCAGTGGACTGCGATAGGCTGAGTTCATTGACACTGATCAATCAAAGGTTAAGCTACACTTGCTGCACTCGGTTTCGTGGATGGGTAACATTCCATTTCACATCGTGATTCTTCCGAGTTTCAGAGAGTACATTAAGCTGTTGGCCCCGGCTGTCATTCGTCGATCTTTGACAGTCGTTACGAGTCGTCATAAGCCCGAAAGTTTGACTAACAGTCTTCTCAAAGAAACCGTGTTGCCCAGTAACTGGGTTGGTTGGGTGGAGGTCAGATAGGTCGTTCCATGTAAAATTCTAGGATTCAGCTGCATTCGGCTAGACAGGAAGTCAACCTGTACATAGGCTAGGCAGATTATGGTGATAAAGAAGAGAAGAGAGAATAATGATAGCTGCGGTTGATAATAAAGATGTCGAAACTATAAAAGCCAATGAATTTTAAAAGAGTAACTATTGAGTTTCTTGCCGGCTCTTCTCCATACGAATGAACAAAAAACTTTTTAATAAAAAATTAAACCGCCGAAAAAACTGAAAAGCATAAAATAATAAACCTTAAAATTATGAGTCGGCGCTTTGAGTGATCTTTGTTCATTGATTTTTCAGCGCCGACTCAAAATTTTAAGGTTTATTATTTTATGCTTTTCAGTTTTTTCGGCGGTTTAATTTTTTGTTAAAAAGTTTTTATTTAATATTTTTTTGTGGCTTGAATGTACTAATAATACTTGGCAAGGTTTACCCCATCCAATAAAAAAAGAATTATCAAAATCGGACTACTCTGTATAAAGTTATGCGTGGTTATACATTACAATCAGTGAGTGAACAATCAATCATCCCCTGTTTTCCGACCCTTAGGGTTCGATTTTGTTTTCCAAATTTATATGGGACCACCTTGGGAGTATACCCTTTCCAATAAAAAAAGAATTATCACAATCGTCCTACCATGTACAAAGTTATGCGTAGTCATACATAAAAAAAAAAAAAATACGCGTTGAATTGATAACCTCCTCCTTTTTTTTTCGTCGGTTAAAAATTGGAACCGTGCCCATGTAGGTTGTGTGCAATAAAAAAAAATGCTTTGATTTGTAGCTTTTTATTTTTCAAAATTTTCACCGTTTCTAAATATTGAAATCAAAAACCCTTATTTATTATCTTTGCTAATTTGTGTATTATTATCGTTTATTGGTGTGCTAAAACAGACGCTAATCATTTCTTTATTTTAAGCAAAGTTTCTAAGTCTTTATCTACTCACAAAAGACTTGATAACAAGACACCGAATAGTTAACTACAGTACATACCTACTATTAAAACTTCATACTAAATCAAAGGTTTCACCAGATTAAGGTATCAAAATTATTCATGATATCATAATTTAAATGCCATCTGAAAATACAATAAAATTGCTCATACAATTGTGCACGAATGCCGGATACAAAAATATCCTGTACAACATTGTACATGTCTATCTACATATTGATCCATTGCCTCCCGCGGAAACAACACTCTGATTAATTGTTACTGCATTCAATTGATTAAGGATGTAATCAATCTAATTTATACAGAACCAATTAAATTGATTACGAAGAAATTGCGTGCGTGCGGAAACTTTGATATTATAAATAGGTTCGATTTACTAGCAATCAGGTATGGTCTGTTCCAAAAGTAAGTGATGATAGTGTAAACAAATCTTAAATACATACGACGTTCCCACTACTGAGACACGGCCTGTGTCTCAGTAGTGGGAACGTCCTCGCTATAAGAGGGAGTGGGATCATTTTTGGTTCTAGGACATTCCGGTTTCCTCATGATGTTTCCTTCGCAATTTTGAGAGCAGTGGTGATGAAATAATTTGTACAAAGTAAAGCGCTTATCGGTGTACCCACAGCCTATGACTCATAAGTCAGGGCCAATACCACTGGGCTACCACTGCTGTCATATCATTTATCTTAAACTACAAAAACGTTCTATGAAAATTTTTCACAGTAGGTACCTACTTCCCAGGGACATAATTATATTACTGGACAAAAACGAAGATTATGGCCAATAATCGGCAATAAAGGAATTGTAAGTCATGATCTGCTAATCACCTCCTTCTGCGAAGCAGTAATGCTCGCGAAGGAGGAGGCGGGGCGCGTGAGGGAGTGGCAGTCTCTGCGCCCTCACGCCCCTAGCCGCCGCAGGAGGAGACGCCCTGGGCGTCGGGAGTCGATAGCGGACTCCCGGCCACCGTAGGCGCGAGCTTGCGGGTGGCGAGCAATGGGTAGCTCGCCGCCCGGTAAGGACCAGGCTCGGGTCGACGGCGCGCAGTGTTCCACGCGCGCCTCAAAGAGATGTCAGCAGCAGTGTAGGGGTCTACTAGGACCGATGCCTGCCGGGGTCGCGTGATTGTTCGAAAGAGATACCGTGACCCTGGCACATGGGCAACTGATGGAACACGGGTGGGTTTTAGTCAGTAAAAGTCTGACACGCCCTCCCGCTCCGCCCAGAGCGGGAGAAGTCATTTGATGATTTCCCATCCTGAGAAAAAAAAAAAAAATGATCTGCTAATTGGATAGTTTGCAAGGACAGCCGTATAACGTTAATCGCGGTCAATACCACTTGGGTTCCACTGCTTATGAAAACAAACCCTGTTCTTACAGAATCACCAGAAGATAATTAATCTTGTTTATTTAGAAGGTTTCAACTTTAAATCTTAACTATTTTCGCAACGACTATTGTTTGAATATAATTTGATATCAAATTGTAATTCAAAACTCATCAACGAAATTTGAGGTTATTAAAATTAAATTAATTTAAATGAAAAATTACTTTGAGCTGAATGGAAAATAGAATTATGGGTTTAAATTAAGTATTCAAGTAATCAAATCAAAGCACTCAGTTTGCAAGTGGGACTACAATTATTGGCTTCTACAGATACGTAATCTGATCCATTCTGTTTACATTTTCATTCAATCGTTTTGGAACAGACTATAGCTATTATGGGACGCTATTTTTGATATTGAATGAATATTGCTGTTACTACAAAAAGTATTCATTAAGTTAATACGTTGGTTGTATAGTAAATGGATAGTCATTCACAAAATGGACGCATCGTGACTTTGTCCAATTTATTTTTATATGCACATTAATTATGAAGGCATAATCATAATCATCATTTCCGCCATAAAACGTCCACTGCTGGACATAGGCCTCCTCCAATTTGGAAGGATTTGCCATAATCACCACGTTTGGCAGACAGGTTGGCGATCGCAGTAAGGTGATAAAATGCATAGAGAACGCTGCTGCCCATTCTCTAGTAAGTCCTTAGTCGCCTCTTACGACACCCACGGGAGGAAATGGGATGGAGCTATTCTTTACGTCTAGCACCACACGGACTACTATGTAGGCTTAATCTATACTTAATATTATAAAGCTGAAGAGTTTGTTTGTTTGGTTGAACGCGGTAATCTCAACTGGAACGTGGAACTACTGGTTTGAGTAGAAAAAATATTTTTGTGTTGGGTAGCCTATTTATTAAGGAAGGCTATAAGCTATATAACATCATGCTACGATCAAAAGAAGCGGTGCAGCAAAGAAAAATGGACGAAAACTGTCAGGCAATTCGATGCGACAGGAAGGATCAGGGAAGCAAAAATTTGACGCGGACGAAGTCACGGGCAGAAACTAGTAGGTAAATAAAATTTCTATGCCAGATTAATCTGCTTTGTATAAAAATCGATCTAAAAGTAATTAACTTTCTAGAAAACGAATATCTAAGTCGAATGCAGTGAAAACTCGAGCAACACCCATGTTGCATATGAACAAAGTTCAAGCGACAAGTACTATCAGTATAAAGTATTAACTAGCCCGAGAACAAAAGTACTGAGTACTTTGTAGTTACGCCTCCCATACAAAACTGTCTCAAATAGCTAGAATAAAACTATTAGCAAAGTATTTTACTTTTAAGTTTAATAGGATTTTAGAGAGAATTTCTAATATTTGGCATTAGAAATTCTCTCTATTTTCGCGATACATGTTTTATCTACATACGTATATGTAGTATGATGTATACAAAATACACCCATATTTTAACTAAAGCTTAGATAAGACCATGCAACAAGAAATATTACACATAATACAGGGTTGCGAGGAAGCGTTATCAGGTTTTTTCGTATGTATAAAAACGTTGAGTTAAACCACCTAAGCGCCTGCAGGCACGATGAAGGCAATTTTTCACGCGCTAGCGTTATTTTGTTTTGCAATTTTTATCCAGCAGGCTCTTCCTACTTCCTACATAATGCGTAAGGAAAGTGTAAATAACTTGTGGAAACACAACAGGCTGTGGTTTTAGGCGAAAATGTTTAAATTTGAACCTAAAAATTATTAGTTTTTGCTTATCACGTAAAAGAACGAGCCAAAGATTTTTAGCACATAAATCTTTTCAGATCAAAGGCTCTTTTATAGGTTTTTTTGTTAACATTTACGACAGGTCCCTTTGTGAGTCTCTCCGTTAGTAGGTCGAAGGACATTCCCCAATAGTTATCGATTTTAGCATAACAATGCATAATAACCTAGCGTGTGACAACCAACTTTGTATACCTTCGCTTTGGGCTACTTTTAATATCTTTTGTGCTGGCCGTTTATTATTTGGTATGTTGTATAAAAAATGATGCTTTTGATATCCGTATAATGGATAGGTTTCACTAATAGCGGCATAAATATGTATATTTGGTGGGAAATAAAATGTCCGAAATGGATAACCCAAAGAGGAAACTTAGAATCCAGTTCATGGAAGGTCTCAATTTTTAAGGAATATATTAAGTTCGTAGATACTGGTCTGGCCTACTTAAAAAAAATAAAAAAATAAGGTATACTATTCTAGGGTTTTAATGAAGTTTTTCGACGTAGGTGGAACTTCTACCCATATTGACAAGCGCTGGATGAAGTATTTGTTGTACTGTTTTTTATTCAATTGTGTGTTATGTAACGGGTAGTCAGAAGTCTAAAAATCTGAGAACCAGTCTTACCAGAGGTTATCTTGTTACCCAGTAACTGGGTTGTGGAGGTCAGATAGGCAGTCGCTCCATGTAAAATACTGGTCACCTGCATCCGGTAAGACTGAAAGCCGACCACAACATAGTTGAGAAAAGGCTAGACAGATGATGATGTACAGACGCCAACACATCAAGCTACTACAATCTGTCAGATTTCTTTGATAGATTTTCGACTTTATTTTTAGAGCATTAGGTTCAAGGTTCATTGGGAAAAATTGACAGTTTCGGGTAGCTTGACCTGGTGGCGTCTGTACCTAGTAATCTTCGAAAAGCATCCTTCAACTTACTCTACTAAGTCAACTTATGGCTCTACTAAGTCAACTTATGACTCTACTAAGTCAACTTATGACTCTACTAACAATAAGACCGACCCAAATTCAATTGACAAATGATCGCTCTTCAACATAACCTTACACGTTGTCGCCCCACATATTATTTTAACCCGTCAGATCTTTTATATCCCTCATAAATAATATCTATCGTCACTCATACTCCTGCAGTAATGTGGCACTCGGTTGCCGGGGTCGTTTGGACCGAGACACTCAGGCTGAAGAGTTTTTTATATAATATTTTCCGCTGTCTTTCTTATTTTTATTAATATTGTCATTCGGAGGGTTGAGTGGGCTGCCTCTTATTTTCGTATTTCAATAGTTTTTTTTTATTTTAACACTGGCTTTTGCCCGCGACGTCTTCCGCGTAAATGTCGGTTATCGCGGACGCAGACAAAGTCGCGGAATAAAAATTAGCCTATATTCTTGGGGTTTAAACTTACCCCGTACCAAATTTCATAGAAATCGGCTCAGTGGTGTAGTCGTGAAAGCGTAACAGACAGACGGAGTTACTTTCACATTTATAATATTAATATTGAAGTATAGATAACATCACACCTATATTACTTGTGGGGTCAGGCAGAGGTGCACATATACAGTAGCGCTCAAAAGTATTTTGACAACAATAAATTATTAAAAATAAAACAAAATAAAAAGAATATTGAATTGAATCAAATCATTTATTCATAATAAGGATATGTTTTACAAATTGGAACACTTTGATAATATATTAGAAATTGCTTAAGAATAAGAAATATTAAATTTTTCTCTGATTGTTGTGGATCAAAAGTATTTTGACAATGAAAAAAAAGTATTTTCTTGATCTTATTTTTTTATATTTTTGACATTTAATAATCAGCATTTAGTTGCATAACCACTTGCCTTTCAGACAGCTTCGCATCGTTTCGGCATTGAGTCTACTAATTTTTGTAAATTGATTTTTGGAAGATGGGGATGTCGCATTTGCTTCTCTAATATCTCAGCATATTTAAAACGATCCATAGTCCCATCTATCTTAAGTAGAGGTCCAACTCCGTGACGAGAAAAACATCCCCAAATCATAACATTACAACCTCTATCTTTCAACGTGGGTATTTGGTATCGAACATCAATTTTTTTATTTGTCGGACGTCGAACATACCGTATTCCATCAGATGACACCAAATTAAACTTACTTTCATCACTCCACGACACCTTGGACCATTCTGAGCTAGTCCAGGATCTATGTCGTTTTGCAAATGCATGCTGCAGCTTCTTGTTCTTTTCAGAAATCAGAGGTTTTTTGGCTGGACGTCGTCCATGTAGTGCGAAGGCTTTTAGCCGACGTTTCACAGTAGAAACATGTACATTCACGTTATAGTACTCTTGAAATTATTTTTTTTTTTGCACAGCCGATTTTTGCACATCACTCTTCAATAACTTTTTTACTAAATGGTTTTCATGGGGAGTCGTTTTTTGGGGACGGCCACTTTGAGACTTATTTTCTACTGTCTTACGTTTAGTATAAACCTTATTCCACGCACTGACTAGCTGCCGAGACACATTAAAGTTTCAAGCATCTTCTGCTTGCGTCTTTTCACTTTTCAAAGCAGTTATCACAGCTTTTTTAAAATCACTTGAATATTCTTTTGTCATAGACATGTTTAATAGATAATAACGATATTATGAAAATAAAAAAATAATAGCTAGGGCTAACTCTGTCAGCGAATAATAAGAACACAATATTTGTCAAAATACTTTTGAGCTGAATATGAACACATTTCTAAAAATATACGGAAAGTAAACAAACAAGCTACAACTTGTTTTCATTAATATTTGCAGGCTCTTTGGAAA
The DNA here is from genome assembly GCA_932294355.1 of Aporophyla lueneburgensis. Lineage (NCBI taxonomy): Eukaryota > Metazoa > Arthropoda > Insecta > Lepidoptera > Noctuidae > Aporophyla > Aporophyla lueneburgensis. The sequence continues at coordinate 6,454,217 of OW028737.1, forward strand.
GATTAGTGTAGAATAAAATTTGTTTACCTAGGGGTACGCGACATTGAGATATTAACGGAAATATGCTTGTCAAAATATTTTTGAGCGCTACTGTACATCCTGCTACCTAGTACACCCACATTTCGCCAGTTACGTTTCAGTCCCATATAATATGGGACGAGCCTGTAGCCATCAACTGGGCAAAAATGTGGATCCTGAGGTGCTATTGAGAAATTCCTGATGGCAAAACTCAATAAGACTTTCCGGCCTGGGATTCAAACGCAGGATCTCAAGCTCAGCGACTCCTAGACCAACGGTGCATTGTGTTTATTTTTCATGCTGAATAATCAGTTTCTTCATCATCATCAGCCTATAATGTTCCCACTGCTGGGACACAGGCCTCCTCTCGGTGAGAGGGAGTGGGCCATAATCCACCACGCGGGCCCAGTGCGGGTTGGTAGATGTCACATGTCTTCAAATTTTTGGTTCTAAGACATGCCGGTTTCCTCACGATGTTTTCCTTCACCGTTTGGAAAGCAGTGGCGATGAAATAATTTACACAAAGTAATGCGCCTGCTTGGGTTTGAACTCACGACCTATTACACGTAAGTCGCGACCGTTACCACTGGGCCACCACTGCTCGCTCAGTCAGTTTCTTAAATATTATTAAAACTATGCAAATTGAATGTAGATTTTATCAATAATATTATTCTGAGCTACGTTAAAGAGAAAAAAACTGAACAAATGTGAGTAGTACTCGGGCCCTGAGAGTTCCGTCTCAAAGCTCCACCGGGCTGCCCTTGGTTTCACTCATGTGAAATATTTCGATTCCGAATTGAAGGACAAACTTAAGTTTGTACTTGAAAAAGTGTTCTGCTATACATCGATACACTCGCACAATAAAGTCAATTTTCTAATGCGAATGTAAGTTAGTATTTTTTTTTTACGCTATTGCATAGCTTCTATCGAGGGCCTTGAGCGCGGGGACCGAATCCAGAAATTCCGTAACGAAAAAAACCTCACGCTCCCCACTCCGACGGGCACGGAGGTGTGGCTTGAAGGCCGTGCATTGTCTAACGTCGTTTCTTTTCGGCAGTCTTCGACACGGTGTTTGTGTGCGTGCAACTATCCGTATTGTACGACTCTACGAAGCTCGCACGAATCGAGACGAGCTGCTCCGAAATCGGACGAATACATAAGCAGCTGTTTATGAGAAAGTATATAGGTGTATAGGTATTTATTTACAACAGTGAATAGCTGGACTTGTAAAATTTGTAAACACTTTAGTGTTTGTATTATTTGTCATCGGTTGCTAGGTAAAAACCCAAAATATTTATCGTCTTGTTATTTGTCATCGGTTACTAGGTAACAAACCAGGCCATAGAGTATTATGGCCATGGAGTACTAGTCCTTTTGTGCGGTGGCAAAACTAGGTACTAAAGTTTACTTATCAAATTTTGCGGTGGCAATCATATGTACTAACCTTTATGCTTTAGTTCCAAATTTTACCACCAAAAATAAGTTTTCCTTAGTGTACGTTTTTTTTAATATCAAAGAAAAAGAAATACTGCATAAATAAAATAAATAAATAATTATAATTGCATAAGTTGATACAAAATGCTATGCAATAGCTTTACCGCGGCAGTCCCCGAGTGCCACACGTCTTTTTTGTAGTAACTCTCAAATCAACGATTTTTGGACGTTTTCCTTTACTTGTGTTGTGAGACTTTATGCCAAATTTTATGATTCTAAGTCAACGAGAAGTCTCTTGGTTTTTATTTATTTGCGAGTGTCAAAATATGTCGCATAAATGTAATCAACTTGATATCTCGATGCGTTCAGAAGAAGCAAAGAGTTGTGACAGATAGACAGGCAAACGGACAAAGAGGTGATACTATAAGGGTTCCGTTTTTCCTTATGAGGTAGGGAACCCTAAAAAGGTAATGATCAAAATTCTGCCAAAAATATTTTAATAAAAAGAAAACGTTAGGTATATTTCAATATTTTTTCTTCCATTTAAAGAAAGTCAGTTTACAGCAGCATTTGCAAACATAAACATGTTTATTTTAAAATGAACTGAGACAAGCAACATTTCTACCAAACTAAGATATTGTTTTCAAGTAAATTTGTGTGTACCTTACTGTCTGCCAAATATAACTATTAGAGACCGTTTCATACCGTTAGTATTAAAATATCTTTTTAGTCTAGACGATTCCAATGTTCCACATGACGCTCCAGTGTGGTGATTTCAACGACAATAGCACAAGAAGAATAATATTTTATTAAAGCGACTCGTGAGGTCGTGTGTACGAAGACCCGAGTCCAATTCACGACTAATTATTATTTGACAGTGGTGCCGATTCTCTTGTTACAAAATTCTCTAAACTAAACTAAAAATCACTAAAATTTGGTTTATTCCTGTCAAACGACGATTTCCTATTCTGAAATATACTAAAGTGACACAACTAAACTATATTTTAGTTTGACAGCACTAAGATTGCACTGAGTTATTCATCATCATAATCATTTCAGCCGAAAGACGTCCACTGCTGGACATAGGCCTCCCCCAAGCACCGCCACCTCGACCTGTTCTGTGCCTCTCGCATCCAACGCATTCATGCAGCCTTCACCAGGTCATCGGTCCATCTTGTGGGAGGCCTTCCAACGCTACGTCTTCCAGTACGCGGTCGCCACTCCAGAACCATCCGACCCCATCGGCCATCTGTTCTGCGAGCAATGTGCCCTGCCCACTGCCACTTAAGTTTGGCAATTCTTCGGGCTATGTCAGTAACCTTGGTTTTCCTACGGATCTCATCATTTCTGATTCGATCACGTAGGGAAACTCCAAGCATAGCCCTCTCCATTGCTCTTTGGGTGACTTTGAGCCTTCTTATGAGGCCCATTGTGAGCGACCACGTCTCAGTGCCATATGTCATCACTGGCAACACACTGGTCAAAGACTTTTGTCTTGAGACACTGCGGTAAGTGGCACGAGTAGATACAAAGCTTCCCGAACGCTGCCCAGCCGAGTCGGATTCGACGATTGACCTCTTTCTCGAAGTTGGACCTACCTAACTGGACAGTCTGTCCTAGGTACACATATTCGTCCACAGCTTCGAGTGTAGCGCTTCCGATCTTCATTGGAGTGGGTATCACATGAGCATTGGCCTTTGCCTTGTCCATGTTCATCCTAAGACCCACTCTTTCGGAAGCTCTACTGAGGTCATCGAGCAATGTACTGAGGCCCTCCATAGTCTCAGCCATGACTACTATATCGTTGGCAAATCGAAGGTGAGTAATGTACTCGCCATTGATGTTGATGCTAGCCTTTTTCCAGTCCAGAACCTTGAAGACATCCTCCAGTGCAGCGGTGAACAGTTTCGGAGAGATGACGTCTCCCTGTCTCACCCCTCGCTGCAGAAGGATAGGTTTCGAGGCTCTGTCTGAAGCCGGACTGACATAGTGGCGTTTTCATACAAACACTTCAGCACCTCGATGTACCGATAGTCAATCTGGCACCGTTGGAGAGACTGCAGTACAGTCCAGGTTTCGATCGAATCGAAGGCTTTTTCGTAGGCCACAAACGCTAAGCAGAGAGGCAGGTTATACTCTTCGGTCTTCTGTATGACCTGCCGCAGCGTATGTATGTGGTTTACGGTGCTAAAGCCTTTACGGAATCCGGCTTGTTAGGGAGGCTGGAAGTCGTCAAACCTGCGCGCGAGACGGTTCGTGATGACTCTTGAAAACAGCTTGTAGACATGGCTCAGAAGTGAGATGGGCCTATAATTCTTAAGTAGGGTATTGTCACCCTTCTTAAAGAAAAGTACCACCACACCTCTGTTCCATGCCTGTGGCGTTTTGCCCTCGAGTATAACCAAACAGCTCCTGAAGGGCCTTTAGAACGGGGTTTGCCCAATAGACAGATCTCTTGCAAATACTTTGGAGCCCTTGTTCCGCTCTATCGCGTCTCTATCTTCACAACGCTGCTCACAAGGGACTTATGGACGATAAACCCGACACCACCTTGGGACTGCTGGTCGCCCTCCCGGAAATAGAGCAGGTTTTCGGAATTTAGGATTATCGAGTCCTCCCCCTGTCTTCGGACTTCAGATAACCCTACTATGCCCCATCGTAACCTGCTCAATTCTTCCTCAAGTTCAGCCATCTTCTCGTCGGTCCGGAGTGTGCGCGTGTTGTAGGTTGCCAGGTCCAGTTTTCGGTGATTGTGGTAGCCGGATCTCTTCCGGGGATTGTTTGCACCCCTTGCCTCACCATGGCTTTGACCGCTACCATAGTGTAGTAGGTGGGCCGCCGGGCACTAGGGGCCGTTTTTTATTTGTGCTTGTCATTATTTGGAGGGGGGGGGGGAGGTTGCCATAATCGCCACGCTTGGCAGGCGGGTTGGCGATCGCAGTATGGTGCTGATAAAATGCATAGAGAAAGCTGCTGCCCATTCTCTAGTTAGTCATTAAGTTATTAGTTTTGTAAAATTGACAATTTTGCTATTCTGAGTTTGCCGGTTTTCACCAAAAATTTTAACTATAATAATTTATTTTAACTAAATCTGACTATTTTTAATCGCGATTAAAAAGGTGTGGAATAAAACTAGTGGTCATGAACTAAAATTCACACAACACCTAACCTTCATGTGCAAAAACAGCACTGAATTTTTTTCCTTTTCTTTTGCTTATATCTCGAAAATGGCATATCCTATCGCAAAAATAATGAAATTTTCGATCCCATTTATTAAACCCCTATAGGTACATATAAATCTCAACACGTGGGTAATATTTTTTTTATATTTTTCGAACAAAAAGTGAAAAATTCCATATAAAACACGTCCAGGCAGCCTCTTGCGCGCGCGTTTCGTCTCTCAAAAAATTCATTGCGTAGCGCACACAAGTACTACATTGCGAAGCCAAAAGAAAAAAAAAAATACCACGTTGATTCGCGATTGTCAAATTCGATTTTAGTCGTGTCAAAATATTTTTTATATTTGGAGATTTTTTCTTGCAGAATAGCGTTACAATTCTCATAGCCAAAAGTAAGGAATTTTAAAGATATGTAGTTTAGTTAGTGAATCGGCACCATTATCTCTCTTCCCTCACTCTCATAGTCCGATGCCACGGCACGCGATCCACCAAATGTACTCAAAAACCTTTTATGAAGATATTTCAATTCTAATTTCAACTAATTTTATACTTAGGTTTTTATATTTTAATCATCTTTTACATAGGTCTTTTTATATTTTGTGATTGTGAAACCGTTTTAGGCCCTGTAGACAGAAGATTCGTAAAAAAAAGTATTTCATTGAGAACTTGTACTTGTTAACAGGACTACACTGTCTGCCCATACCTACTTAGTAACACTGCAAACATGGTAAAAGCCAATTATTTGAAAAGAGTAACAGTAGAGTTTTTTACCGGCTCTTCTCCATAGTAGACGACCATTTGGAACCGTCGTCATAAGTGCCTATCTAGTGTATATGTGAAATAAAATAGGTATTTTGGTTTTGAAAGTTTCAGTAAGTAAGGAACTAATCTTTACATTGTATAAAACTAAGTCGTTTCCCGCGTCTGTAGGTACGCTTAGAGCTTTTAAATTACGCAACAAATTTTAATGCGGATTTCATCAACAGAGTGATTCAAGAGGAAGGGTTATATGTATAACTATGCTTTTGCCAGCGGCTTCGCCCGCGTGGAGGTAGGAAATTATCTCGCGGGAACATACTACCGCGATAAAAAGTACCCTATGTGTTAATCCAGGTTATAACCTAACTGTGTTCCAAATTTCATCAAAATCCATTCAGTAGTTTTAGCGTGAAAGAGTAACAAACATCCACACATCCATACATCTATACATACGAGTACAAACTTTCGCGTTTATAATATTAGCAGGATACGCGGGCGAAGACGCTGGCAAAAGTTAGTCGATAATAATTATCAGATTGGCATAATACGTCCGTGTTTTAGCCACGTAAAACTTCTAATAAAGAGAGTTAAATATACGAATCATTTAAGTTATGAGTTAATTTCAAACCTGCTCTGGTGGAGATTCACAGGTGACTCCGCCCTGGCGTGTAAATGTGGTGCTGTCCCACAAACAATGATACACTTATATCTTGTCCAACGAGTCCTGTTGTCTGCACACTACCGGAGTTGATGGCCGCTGTTGAAAGTGCAAAGCTCGTACCCAAATTCTGGGCTGATTAAAGATTGCTATCGACACGCTAATAAGAAGAATTTGGTGAACAATTTATTACTTCAACAGTGCCTAGTAATCATCCATATGGTGAACTATTATTTACATAATCCAGCTTATTGGTGTAGGAAATACAGAAAAACTCTAGGTTGAGACTAATTTAGCTGGGCAAGGTCGAAAAGTTTTCGACGTAATATAATACTTTTCTTGTAAAAGGAAAAGCCGTCGTGGATTTGTTTACTAAAAGTAACGCTAAGAGCTGAGCGACGTCAAATAACGTCTTTAATTTGTTATTGGAGGGACGGGTTGCTTGTTCAGGGAGTTGTTTTAAAGGTCAGGAATAGTCACTTGTAAACAATAATAATAAAAAAAAGTCTTAGGACAACCAACACAACGTTATCTGATCCCAAACTAGGCAGAGCCTGTACTATGGCAACCAGACAACTGATAAACATACTTTTATATTTCTAAATACATACATATTATAGATAGCTGCTGCCCGCGACTTCGTCCGCGTCAAATTTTTGCTCCCCTGACCCTTCCCGTCGCATCGATTTGCCTGCTAGTTTTCGTTCACTTTTTGTTGCTGCTCGTCCTTTTGAGTTAAAGTGAGTCAACCTTAAAAGATAGACATATGCTCTCGCAGACTTTTATTTAGAACTTTTTAAAAAGAACAATTCCGTCATACATGATTTTTGCGTTACTTTAACCGTTTGCGCAGCGCACGCAACGGAAACTCTCAAAAGGAATACATTTTCCCCGTTTTTGCAACGTTTATCATTACTGCTCCGCTCTTCTTAGTTGTAGCGTGATGTTATATAACCTATAGCCTCCGTCGATAAATAGGCTACCCAACACAAAAATAATTTTTCAATTCGGACCAGTAGTTCCTGAGATTAGCGCGTTCAATCAATCAAACAAACAAACTCTTCAGCTTTATAATATTAATATTAAGTATAGATAGGTAAATAGATAAATTACACCCAGACACAGAACAAATGATTGTGCTCATCACACAAATATTTTTCCTGGGTGGGAATCGAACCCACGACCTCAGTCTTTGCAGTCAGGGTCACTAACCACTAGACTATCAGGCCAGTCCAACAATGACTCAGTTCATCATCTGCTTAGCCTTTTCCCAACTGTTATTGGAGTTGGCTTCCTGTCTAACCAGATGCAGCTGAATACAGTTATTTTAGATGGATCACTCCTTATCTGACCTCTACGACATAGTTACTGGGTAACACGGATAACCTTTAGTAAGACTGGTTGTCAGATTTTCGTGCTTGTGACCACCCTTCATCATCATCAGCATATAATGTTCCCACTGCTGGGACACAGGCCTCCTCTCGGTGAGAGTACGTGAGCCATAATCCACCACGCGGGCCCAGTGCAGGTTGGTAGATGTCACATGTCTTCGAATTTTTGTTTCTAAGATAAACCGGTTTCCTCACAATGTTTTCCTTCACCGTTTTGAGAGCAGTGGTGATGAAATAATTTACAAAACGTAAAGTGCGTGCTTGGCTTCGAACTCACGACCTACAACTCGTAAGTCGCGGCCATTACCACTAGGCCACCATTGCTGGGTCCGCTAGGACCGATGCCTGCCAGGGTCGCGAGATTTGTTCGAAAGAGATACCATGGCTCTGACCTAAGGGCAACTGAAGGAACACGGGGGAGTTTTAGTCAGTAAAAGCCTGACACGCCCTTCCGCTCCGCCCAGAGCGGTAGAAGTCATTTGATGATTTCCCACCCAGAAAAACAAAAGCCTACCATTGCTTTACTGACGACTCGTAACGACTGTCAAACTTCTACAAATGACAGCTGGGAGCAACGGCTTAACTTGCTTTCCGTAGCACGAAGAGTTCTTGATATATGGATGGTCACCCATCCACGGACTGACCTCGACAAGCGTAGCTTAACCTTCGATCGAACAAAATCAAAATAAAAAGTCATTGATTCAAATAAGGCTGAGGATCAGCACTTTTCGAACGTCAAAATTACAAAAGACAGTCTCCCAAAACGCCCACCCTTCACCACTTCCTAGTGCTTTAGCTGTGAAGAAGTGGCCAACAAGTTTGTTGCACTCCCCAGCAGCAAAGCTGTCTGTCCATTTAGAAGAACTTGATTCTATACAATGGTATATAGTAAAACATTAAGAGATACAACACATTAACTTAAATGATTTGCTATATGCCAGGTAGCCAACCCAATATACCAAAAAATCAAATGAAAACTATACTCAAACATAAGCAAAAAAATAAGTATAATGTAACCTTACGGTTGTTATAATTTACCTACGAACTCCTGCAATCAAAGGCACACTTGCGATCTTAATTTAAACCCTCAATACTACTAATTAATTCTCCATTATTCGTCTAAACTGCAATTCAAACGCGCGGTAATTAATTGTGGTTTTGTAATTACAGCTGCACGATTCGATCGATCAGGTTAAGCTACGCTTGCCGCGGTAGGTCTGTGGATGGGTGCCCATTGTAACATACCAAGGCCCCTGCGTGCCTCGGAAAGTACGTTGAATCGTCAGAAGCCCGAAAGTTTGACAACCATTCTTAAAAAGGGGTATGGTATTACCCAATAACTGGGTGTAAAATAATGGTATTGAAATGAAATGAAATGTTTATTTCTTTAAGTAGGTCTTATAAGACACTTTTACAAGTCAACATTTTGTGGTCAATATTTAAAAAAACTAGATGGCGACGACTTTTCCTAGCTGACTGTTCCCTGAGAAGAAACGCTGAAACAAACACAGAGATCATGGTTTCTCTTAAAGTCCAAACATTATATTATTAGAATTTTATTTTGTCTAATAATGCAGGGCAATATCCTTTTGAAGAAAGACATTGCATTCATAACCATAGTAGGTTTGAGCAGACCTGTCCTAACAAACGGCATATATGTATCAGTCATCGTCTAGCAAGTAGCAACCCTATTCAGCTGCATCCGGTTAAGACTGAAAGCCGACTCTTACATGGTTGGAAAGTCCAAGCCGATTAAGTAGCTTATAATTTGAATATTCCACTATCAAATAAAATTACAGCAATCCATGTCTGGCTCTCTCAACAGATACTCATTTAAAATACAACCAGCCAAAAAGGTTACTCTAAAAACTCAACTGTACTAAAACACAACTCAGCAGAATATTTAACCAGCAAAAACAATTAAAACTCAGAAACAAATAATAAAAATGCAATGCAATATCACACTGAAAAGCTGGGCCGAGCTTCACAAAGCATGTCGTTATCATATATACGAGTACATCAACGTATATACTTGTTGCATGTACGACGGAGTTTCAGTACGTTCCGAGTCTCTTCGGCTTTTCAGTCGTGTTCGGAAACCTGCGGCGATCGAACGCGCCTGTTGTATCGTCCGACGCGGTGTCGCGGTTCGAAATACACGTTCTAATAAATCTGTATTCTTATTTCAAAAATTGTGAATTCAAAAAATAAGTGTATGATTTGAAAACTTTTTAAGAATTTTCTTTTGAGTGACTTTGAATTTGAAGTTTTTCCAGTTGAACTAACGGTCATTTTTCTTTTAACTTTTTTATTTCAAACTTTTTGGTGGTAATTCGTTTCAATATTTACCTTACTGTGTGGCATTCTTATTATTCTGTGTCTTTCTGAGGCATTGACAATTGACTAATTAGTGCCTAGAATTTAATTAGCAATTTTTTTTTCTTAAACTATAATTTGGAAACTTTTCGAATTATGTGTTAGTGTGTAATGCTATTGTTCGCAATGGCAATAGTGTGCTTTTAAATGTAACTCAGTGAACTAGTGGAACTTTCAGAAGGAGCTCGAAAAAGCATTTATTTCTGCGAAAAGGTAAAATTACCAATTTGGTTTTCATAGTTTTAAGAAAGTTATTTTTAAAGATGAGGACGTTTTTTTTTTCTAAACCTACAATATTTTTTCCAATACAAACATAATATTTTTCATAACTTTGATTAAACGGTCTTATCTTTTATATCGAATACACCAGCTAATAGATAATCCCATCACGCTCTATGGGTGTTCCAAGTCGTGATTTGGAAATAACAAAATAACGTGAGTTGAAAAATATTGCCAGACTCCATTACATTTTCACCTTAAAATAGCTTCTACAGATGATTAAAAATACTTAAAGTGAAAGCGTCAATGTAGCCTGTAAAATAGTATTCTTTTTTAGGTTTTCTGCAATTTGCAGCTCAGTATTGAGTTGCATATTTATTAATAAATGTTATCCGCGGCCGTAACAATTATTTATGTATCGTCTTATAATCATAAAATTTATCAAAACATCTCTTTCAGTTTGTATTATCCTAATTAATTACTAATTCATGATATCATGACGAGGACAATTCTGAATTCCGGAGTTGTATTGCTAATTGTAATGATTATAATTCTTTACATAAATATTTGTTACGGCCGTGACTCGTATATTAATCAATGTACAACCTGCTACAGACCTGCAATTTTCAAAAACTTTAATAAGAATTTTGTGAGTTGCCTAAGCGCGCAGTAAGTACCTCAGTCTTGGGCAGTGACCCTCACTACCAACCTTGGTGAGTGCCTTATCTTTTAATCATAGAAAGAGCTACATCTTCCGACACGATCGCAGAAATACGAAGGGTTCCGTACCATAAAGTAATAAACGCCAGAAAAGACGCGTTTCTTGTATGGTATATTTATGTCGTATAAAATAAAATAAATGTAAAAGGTAAAAGGGTCCGCCCTTAATTTTTCACTTTATTTCATTTTTATTGTTTGTTGTTTAGCGGCAAAAGATATACACACTGAGAATTTATCACTCATTGAATTTCAACTGTCTATCGATTACGGCTCAAGAGATTTATCCCGTCGGCAGACAGACAGACGGACGGACGGACAGCGTTAGCTTAGTAAAAGGACTCTATTGTTACCTATTGCTAATGGGACCCCGTTGGCACCCTTTGAGAACCCTAGAATTTAATCTATTACAGGCACTTTTGAACAGTCAGTCATTCAGAAAGTTGAAAATAGTTGCTCATTGCAAAGCGTAGTACGTTCCTATGGATAAGAAACTCCATGGACACTTCAAAATCAAAATATATACATACTAGCTTTTGCCAGCGGCTTCACCCGCGTGGAGGTTGGAAATCCTCCTACGGGAACGTTTTACCGAGATAAAAGTTTGTGTTAGTAAATAAAAATTGAATTTTTGTACTTATCGATATTTTCTTTAATATTGTAGAACATACTTTTGTTCTATCATCAATAGTTTCCGCAGCGCATGCGACGAAAAATGTTTTATGGCATTTTTTTACACCTTGGATTACGTTACTAAAGTTTTAGTAAGGATCCCTAATCTTTTCTAGCAATAAATATAGCCTATGTTACTCAAAGTAAATGTAGCTTTCTAATGGTGAAAGAATTTTTGAAATCGGCACAGTAGTTTTTGAGTTTATTCATTACTACATACACACAAAAATACAAATCTTTCCTCTTTATAATATTAGTGTAGATATGTAATAGCTTGAGTAGAAAGCCCAACCTCATTATAGGGTCTTATTCTGAAACCCTAATTATCGTCAAGGTCATTATTTACTGTCTCGGGAGAGGCCAGTACTCAGCACCTTTCCGTTTGAGGCCAAAGTGAAACAGAGTGTTCCGACCTTAAGAATTTCAGCTTCACTGAACAATGGCGATTTCTGAAGTTGATTTCAGCCGAATTTTAATGGACCGTAAAGACCTTATTATTAAAAAGGTTTTTATGTTTTTCAATTCTTCATAATAATATTGTTAATTAAGTTTTTTTGTATTTTTTAATACGCAAAATTGTGTTTTTTTTATTTTCACCTATTTAATGCCGTAATTACAGACACAATTAAAAAACCATTGTGTCTATACCAAATGTGGCATCTCAGGGACTTAGAGGTTAAATCTTTTTGTTTCCACTTTATGACCTGAAGTAATTTCTAACGCAAAGGGGTTTGTATAAAAAAAATTGAGCTCCTGTTAATTATTTATTTTAGGCATTGACTTATCATTACGCCTTGTTTTCCCGAAGGATTGGGCAGAAGTGTATCAATAGTACACCCATATTTCTTCAGTTATGATTATCATCAGCAGCCTATAATGTTCCCACTGCTGGGATACAGACCTCCTCTCGGTGAGAGGGAGCGGGCCATAATCCACCACGCTGGCCCAGTGCGGGTTGGCAGATGTCACATGTCTTCGAATTTTTGGTTCTAAAACATGCCGATTATGATTAAGTCCCAAGTAATAGGGAGATTTTTTGTTATTCTTTGTTGTAAAAGGCATTAGCAGATTCAGGGATGAGATGTACTCGGAGTCAATTACATTATTGGTATAGCTACCTATGTAAAAATATGGAGTACCTAGGCGTCCATCAAATATCACGTTATTTCTTTATTAAAATTTACTTATCCTTCACTAAGAGATAACACAATTACTAAAAGGAGATTTCTTATTACTTTATCTCACACTTTATTTACAAAGTTATCTCTAATTTTCGCTAAGAATGGAGAAAAATTCAAAGCCTTAATGTGGATGTTTTATTCAAAGGAACGTTTATCATAAATTCGCCATTAATATTTATCGGTTTTTGTTTTCGGTAAGCGGAATGTGTTCATAAATAATATCTAAACCGTAAACTGTTTACGTTGTATTCCGATAACATTGGATTAGGTTTTTTTATTCAGTTGGGCAAAAGGCGTGATTGTATATACATATGTATGTATGTTATTTATTTTATGAAAATTGTTATTTTTTTTTATTTTATGTATACTAATCTATATATATAAAAGAAAGTCGTGTTAGTTACTTCACTTATAACTCAAGAACGGCTGAACCGATTTAGCTGAAAATTGGCAGGGAGGTAGTTTAGAGCCAGGAGAAGGACATAGGATACTTTTTATCCCGTTTTTTTTTTTTTTTTTTTTTTCCCCTTTTTACGACCGCGTTCCCGTGAGACGTCACATAAAACGTCAAAGAGAATACAAGTCACTATAAAACGTGGTACTATGACAAAAACGTTGCCTTCGAAGTACCAGGTTATCATAACTTGACAGGAGCTTACCAAACAAAGGAGTGTCAGCTAGAAAACGCTTTATGCCTTCGAAGTACCAGGTCATCATAACTGGGTAGGAGCTAACCTAACATATGAGTGTCAGCTAGAAAACGCTTACCAGATCACCACCGCGTACCAGGTTGTCAAACTTGGTACGTTTATAACAACATTTATTGAATCTGAGGCGATACGAAGTTCGCTGGGTCAACTAATTATCTATACTAATATTATAAAGCTGAAGAGTTTGTTTGTTTGATTGAACGCGCTAATCTCCGAATCGAATCCGGTCCGAATTGAAAAATTCTTTTTGTGTTAGGTAGCCTATTTATCGAGGGAGGCTATAGGCTATATAACATCACGCTACACCTCAGAGGAGCGGAACAGTAATGAAAAATGTTGCAAAAACGGGGAAAATTTATTCCTTCTGAGAGTTTCCGTTGCGTGCGCTGCGTAAACGGTTAAAGTAACGCAAAAATCATGTATGACGGGATTGTTATTTTTAAAAAGTTCAAAAAAAAAGTCCCAAGAGCATATGTCTATCTTTTAAGGTTGACTCACTATAACTCAAGGAGCGAAAATGGACGAAAACTAGCAGGCAAATCGATGCGACGGGAAGGGTAAGGGGAGCAAAAATTTGACGCGGACGAAGTCGCGGGCAGAAGCTAGTAATATTATAAAAAGATACTTTTATGGACATACTACGAGGGCGGAACCTAATATTTAAATAAATAAAGTATGATTATGTCATAAATACGTGTGTCCGTGTGGTACTGTGTACGTAAAAAACACCACCTATTTCTACCCGTGGGTGTCGTAAACGACTAAGGGACTTACTAGAAAATCAGCAGCAGCGTTTTCTATGCATTTCATCACCATACTGCGATTACCAACCCGCCTGCCAAGCGTGGCGATTATGGCAAAGCCCTCCAAATTGGGGGAGGCTTATGTCCAGCAGTGGACGTCTTACGGCTGACATGATGATGATGACGTCATAAATAAGTATTATATCGTAATTTAGTCACAAAGAGATTTAATATACTTACAAAAATAATTTAATGTCTTTGTTTAGGTAGCATTGTAGTTTAGTAATCATTATTTAAAAGATTGTAATGAACAACTAGCCACCACACAGATAAAGCCTCAGATGTTTTCGTAATGTGACTAAAACTAATTATAAATTAGATTTTGTCTTTGGGAATGAATAAATACTTAATAGTTAAATAACGTACCAAGGTCATAACTTTATGATATGGTTAAATGATAGTTACGAATGGCAAAATTGGTGTCAAGTATAACGTCTTAAACTATCTAGGTATTGCAAATCAGTTGGATGCGAGAAGCACAGAACCGGTCGACGTTGCGAAGCTGGGGCCTGTGTCCATTTCGATACCGGAAATTTCAATTGTCGTAAAGGACATTTTGCCGAAAATGAGTTATATATATATTTGAAATCAGCGTCGCAAGCTCTATCGATTGGTATATTTAAAAAAATTCTATCTTTAAAAAAAAGCCCCTTACGACCTGGCTTTCCAACAGCTCTAGCGCGATTTTTTATACTATTTGGGATGTATCGTAAAAATAATTTTCAATAGGGGAGCGTAAAGTCATGTTTTAATTATTTAAGAGGTCGTAATCCTCATTTTTGCATTAAACTTTTTATACGACATTCTTAACCACGTAATAAAGATATAGTCTTAACCCTTACGACCAAATCTATGCTTTGTTTTAACTTACGTAATTAGGGCGTAAAGGACGTTTGCAATGTGTCTGGTATACCTTTATGTAATATTAACGTATGGAACCTCCACGCGTGAGAACAAAAAGTTTTAAGTTTTTTTTTTTGTATGGGTGAAAACACTTAAAGTTAATTTATTTGAAACTGAATGGAACTGAAGAGCATCAGGCTCACAAGAGGTATTGTACCATACACGGCGATCAAGGTGACATCAAATTCATATACCTTTCAGTGCCGCTTCGCGCGTACCAAATTTTTTGAATTTTCGATACGTGATTTTTCAAATCTTTGACATGGTCAAACGAAGTTGAGCATCGATTTACTTGTATTGTCGTTAGTTAATAGCCTGTTAATGACTTTTTTAATGAGAATAATTAAATACGATATTGATCAAATACTTTTTTTTTACAAAATTGCATAATCAGTCATTATCACGCTGATTAACAAGTGACTAAAAACTGATGTTACTAAGTCCCTCATTTGTTAATCACCGTGACTATGGCTGAGTTATAATAACACCCCTTCCGCTCCGCCCAGAGCGGGAGACGTTATTTGATGATTTCCCAAACACAAAAAAAGACCTCTAACTTATTCATTTCCGTAGGAGTTGCTTTACATATATCACAAGTCGGAGATGAGGTATTTGATAGATGGGAAGTGATTTTACCATCAGTCATGGTCGTAGGCATCGAGTGCTTAACAGAATGGCCTCCCATAATAGAAGGCTGCAAGTCTTCAATCTCGTTTCCAATCGTAGCCTGTTCTTCAACTATGTTCAACCTGTTTTCGTTTGAAAACTTAAAATATAATGGTCTGCAGAACATTGTGAAAGATGGCTCTAGATTCTCCCATATCACTTCTTCGCCACAAACTAAGCGCAGGGGCTCAAACGAACATATAAAAATGCTAGAATGGTCATCCTCTGCCGAAGTTTGCTTATACAAACTTTGCCCTGAAGCACCATCAAAACCCCACTTGAATATAAGTATACATTATTTTCCATGCAGTGAAGATTCTACACGAAAAAATATTCCAAGTCTAGCCACAGTTTTGTTCAAAATAGCTTGAAGTTTTACTTTAACCCCTCTTTCCGTGACTTTTATGGCATCTTTTGGCGGATAGCAGTTCTTCTTCGCTTCAACGATAGCTGTATAAGAAGGATACAATGGTATTCCTTCTTCTTTTGCACAATATATTAATGTTATATACTGCCACTTCGAAAGCTTCCATGAGGTCAAAATACCTAAAGCTTTATCAGCAGAATGTATGGGCATAGTTTTCTATGCCTTTAACAATTCCTTTATCTTTGTAGCTTCTTCGGGCTGCTCCGAGACTAGTTTAATGATATCTGCTACATTCTTATTTTGTGCTTTTAAACCAGTTGCATGAGCATGACTTTCAGTTCTGTACGTTAGAGCTCTTCCACTCTTCTGTAGCGGGCTTAGCTTCACAAATGGTTTTCTTGGACTCACAACTGATGTTGATGTTCCAACACTGCACGTTTCCGGTCCACAGGATGTTGATGCACCCTCATTTATAGCGAAGTCAGAACTGGAACATGGTTGCTGTTCTACTAACACCATAGAAGGGGTTATCTTTTCCCTCACGACCTCAGGCCATTTTATGTCCTTTTGCAGCTATGTCTCATACTTTTTGATGAATGTACGTCTTGTGCGATTACGCGAGATCCATTTGTTCCTCAACGAGCACACATAAGTCTGACAGAATTGTTTGAATTCGTACTTTATTCGCAAAAACTTCAAATAACATTTGAGGTTGTTAAAACGTGGTGTTTGCCACAAACAGGAAAATGTCCAAATTAAAACCTTCCATCACAACACAATAAAATTATAAATATAACCTAATAGCGCAAAACATTTTGTTTAAATTTTGAATTCCTATTAGAATAATATTTTTACTACTTTTTTACTAAATATCTGAATAATAAATAAAAAATATTTTAATTTCACTTGTTTTTACTACATATTGTAGGTATTTCTATTCAAAACTTTAGGTTTTTTGTTCCTTTTACCCCCTTAGTCTCTGGTTGAATTGACCTGTACTATCCAATGATAATCAAGATTAGTCCTTTACGACACATCTGACTTTATCATAACCAATTTTTCGTGGCTGTAAAGTACTTCAGTTAATTTTTTTTGGGCTGTAAAGGACTCTCATTTTCGTCAATAATTATGTTTGGTTTATTTTATTATTTTTTTTGGATAGTACACGAAAAAATAGTAAGGGTTTCTTTTGACATCATGAATATAGTACTTTGTTTGAAAAAGTTATAAGTCAAAAACAATATTTTTTTTTTGTTTTTTGGCTCTACTGAAAACTCGTGTTTTGTCCTTTACGACAATTGAAATTTCCGGTATCGATTTGATTATCATCATGAGCACTGGACGTGTGACGTGCTCATGATGATAATCAAATTATGTTTTGTATTTATAGGTTTTTTTTTTCTGTTAATGCTCCCTATTCCGCATTTGGCCTTTGTTCCTATAAAAGATGTGCAAGGCGTGTGTGGTGTGGAGGCGATCGGTGGCGGCGACCTCTCGCGTCCGGCCCTGGTGCGAGCCATGGTACGGAGCGACAGGGCATGGGAAGCCGTCACCTCCTTCTGCGAAGCAGTAATGCTCGCAAAGGAGGAGGCGGGGCGCGTGAGGGAGTGGCAGTCTCTGCACCCTCACGTCCCTAGCCGCCGCAGGAGGAGACGCCCCGGGCGTCGGGAGTCGATTGCGGACTCCCGGCCACCGTAGGCGCGAGCTTGCGGGTGGCGAGCAATGGGTAGCTCGCCGCCCGGTAAGGACCAAGCTCGGGTCGACGGTGCGTAGTGTTCCACGCGCGCCTCAAAGAGATGTCAGCAGTGCTGAAGGGGTCTGCTAGGACCGATGCCTGCCGGGGTCGCGTAATTGTTCGAAAGAGATACCGTGACCCTAGCATATGGGCAACTGATGGAACACGGGTGGGTTTTAGTCAGTAAAAGTCTGACACGTCCTCCCGCTCCGCCCAGAGCGGGAAAAAAAAGGCGTGTGTGGTATGTGGTTATCATTTTTAGACAATATTTTCGAAGTTATTGCCTGTAAAAAAGGGTGATGTAGGGTATGTTAAATAAATATATTTGATTTGGTTAAAATATGCTTTTTGCTACTTTTAACCTTACTAAAAAGTTTTTAATGTCTTCTATAACATTATTACATTCTAAATTAAGGTTACAAAATACAATTAACATTAATTATGCTTTTATGAGATTAATACTCGTCTCGCCATTTTGTATTGAAATGAATATATATTGTAGTTTCGCGTACTGTCTTTTTTATTCCGAATTCGTTTATTCAGGCATCGAATGTACTAGGATACTAAATTATATAGTAGGGTTAGCAACCCTAGTGGTATGTGATGTGTGTGTCAATCTATAAATTAAAACCGGATAGCCGGAACCTGACAGGCCTTGTTCAGTAAAACATTACTCCTAATCCGTTTAAGACAAAGCTGCTCTCTATAATCAAATTTCGGTCTGCCGGAACCGATCCACTGGGAATCGGTTACGATCCGATTTCGGGTTGCGGCTATTAACCGTTGGGGATGTTAAAAACATTGATTTTGTGGGTAGGTTTGGTTAGTTTGTATTCTCTATTCAAATTCATTGAAGATAAGCTGTCACGTTTATAAGTTACCACGAGTAGCTTTTCCCCGCGACTTCGTCCGCGTAAATGTCGGTTATAGTGGACGCAGACGAAGTCATGGAATAAAAAGTTGCCTGTGTCCTTTCTTGGGGTTCAAACTTACCCCGTATTAAATTTCATCGAACTCGGTTCAGTGGTTCAGTCGTGAAAGCGTAATAGATAGACAGAGTTATTTTCACATTTATAATACACTAGCTTTTGCAAGCGGCTTCGCCCGCGTATTATACATATTATAAACCTTCCTCTTGAATCACTCTGTCTATTGACGAAAACCGAATTAAACTCCGTTGCATATTTTAAAAGATCTAAACGTACAGACGTGGGAAGCGGCTTTGGTTAATACCTACTATGTATAATAATATAAAGTATAGATTAGTAGGGGAAGAGGGGGGTAAGATGGGGTAGCGGGCAAGACGGGGCAGAGGGTCTCACGTATTGTACGAACGACCAATCACAGCTGCCTTGGCTTGTAATGACACGACGTTGTATTGTTTCTCAGGCAGCACTGTCACCGGTTTGTAAGTTTATGCGTTTGTGACCTACCGCCAAAAATTCTGTTTTTGTCAAATTTCTTGTTATTTTCGCGTTGTATATGGCAGGTGTTTTTCATCTCAATATAAAGTATCAAGAACTCACTGAAATTTGTTTCAGTATTTTGATTGGTTTTTTTTTTGGCTAAGTTATTTTATACGAAAAAGAATGAAAGGGCAAGATGGGGTAGTTAGTCCTCAACAAATGATGTCTTATCCTAGAACCCGGAAAATTTCACATGTGACAAGGAAACGAGGAAAAACAGCTATCATAACTTCTTCTCCGTACATCGATCGAAAAAAAAAAGAGACTGGTTGAAGATAGCAAAAAGAGAAAAAAGAACAAGAAAACCGAATATACTAAAAAAAAACTGCCATTAATAAGAAAAATAAAAAGATTCATGCTTCACCAGAATATGATGAAGACGAAAATAATATCCCTTGTTTTTACTGCAACGGAAGATACATGGAATCAAATGAAGGATGGATCGCGTGTGCCCTCTGTGGAAATTGGGCATATTGTAGCTGTGCTGGGATAGATGACGAGGACGACGAGGCAGTATTTATTTGCGAGTATTGTAATCAAAATTAACATATGTCTCTCCATACCCCATCTTGCCCCATAGGGTACCTCGTCTTACCCTACCTTATGTCAAAATCGGGTGTTGGATGTCTTTGTCAATTTTTTTTCTTTTTCTGGCATAAGTATAGTGTCGTCGTTTCTGATTTCCAAAGATTAATAATGTAAGAGTTATTGTAAATGAATAATCATTTAAAATTATCAAAATTGAGCGTTTTAATGCCCTTCAAACGTTAATGTCCCCGTCATGCCCCCCCTTCCTAGATGGTAAAGAAGTATAGATATAACAGCACGCGTAGCATGACCACCGTAGACATGGGTTTTGTCGACGGAATAATAGACAAAATTACAGATTGTAGAAAGATTAAAGACAGATTAAAGATTGTAGAAAGATTTGTACCGTTTTTGCTGGCGTAGCATGACAATTATATCTATTCTAAAAAAGAATAGACAAAGTTCTTTCTAGGGTGGTCATGCTACGCGTGCAGGTCGGGACAATGATATAAAGTTATGTAGCTTTATTGTTTTCCAGTTTCAAAGGCTTGAAGAGTGTAGGTACCATTCAAATGCGACTGCCAACAAGCCTTTTGTCTTTTGTTTCGGTGATAGGCCCAGTACAATGATACACAGGGCACGTCTTGAGAGAACGTGACCGAAGATTTTGCGCCGCTTTCAATCTGTCGGTTCCTTTAACGGATTTGGTGAGTTAAAATAAGGAAGTTTATTGGCATTGTTTAAATGAATGAGTCTTATAGCAGCCATTATATAGTCCTCCAGACCGTATTTCGGCCACGGCGGCCAATCTCAACGGAGACGAGCCATCGGTGTGAGAGATATTGTAGTGCTTAAGTGTGTGCGCAGATATAGGAGCATTTACTATTCCCTCACTTTCATAGTCCGATGAGACGGCAATCCGACACGACCGGAGAGAGATCAGGCATAGGACCAACGGCTTAACGTGCTTTCCGAGGCACGGGGGTATAACTCCTCCAACTTCCAAACTCCGGGCTGCTACTAAGAAATTCCTAATGGAAAACCCAGTAATACTTTGCCCGACCCGGGAATTGAACCCAGAACTGCATGCTTGCGACCACGAGACCAACGAGGCAGTTAAAAAAACAGCAGCCATTAAAAGTTTACTGAATGTGATTACTATTTGGTTCCTAGAAACTTTACCTATTAGTAAATGTAGCTTATATAGCCATTTGGCCATGTACAGACGCATACGCATAATCAGCCTGTAATATTCCCACTGCTGGGACACAGGCCCCCTCTGTGAGAGGGAGCGGACCATAATCCACCACGCGGGCCCAATGCGGGTTGGTAGATGTCACATTTCTTCGAATTTTTGTACTAGAACATGCACGTTTTGTCTCACTCCTTCGTTCTCCACGTCTCAATTCTTTACCGTTTTAACTTCACTTTATAATAATTAACACATAAAATAAAAACACTAAGTCATCTATAAGGTGTATCTATTCATACACGAAATATTTTAAGAGGTACACCTATAGGTGGTAAAGAAGCAACAGCAACGAAAAAAAAAATCTAAATGTATTTTTTTCAAAATTTAATATTTATAAATTATTTGACACACATAAGAAATACTGGCTCTTTCTTATTTTTTACGGCCCGAGACACCGCGGCCATACTCGTGCTGTCCGGTCACCGCCCTAGCAGTGGCAGGCGGGCCATTCATAGAATTTGGAGTAAAGGTTTTAAGCAAAACGTCTCAAGCAGTTTAAAATCATAATAATTACGAAAATACAAAAACGCTTAGATAAAAATTTGCTTTTTGCTTCTATAGCTTCTTTACCACCTACAGGTGTACCTCTTAAAATATTTCGTGTATAAATAGATACACCTTATATAGGTCACGTTGTGTCTAGGACGGACAGAATAGACCCGCAAAGGTCTCATAGGCTTACCTACATCAAACAGATATTTGACAAAATATATTGGTTACTTAGGTCTAGGTTTTATTTAGGCTTAATATGAGGTGAGATAGTGGACAAACAAAAGCCTATACAATTAAAACTAGGGTCCAGCTTTATCATCACATTTAATACCGTATATTGCTAGATCAGACGTCAAGGTTGTCTGCCTGAGATTGCTAATAGCGATAAGCCCTTTTGTACTTCATTTTTATTAACTTTTGGGTGGGATAAAACGACTTCATTTGTCTAGCTTTTCTCGTTCGTGACAAACAGAATTTGGCTAAAGTGAAAATCGTCCTTCGGGTTCTACATTGAATACAATGAATTATCTCGTTTTTGCGCCTCATAAGAAGGCTGAAAGGGATCCATATTGGCTCACCTAAAGTTCTTTATCCGAAATTGTTCTTCCTAATGATTTGTAATCCGAATGATCACTCTTCCTAAAATTTTATAATATCATTAATGTAAATATATTTAAACTCCTACTGTTTTTTATCATAACGCTTTTATCCCTAAACATAATTACCATAATATTTTCACTCATACTCAGAAAGAAACATTTACCAAGTGTAATAAAAAATATATGTGAGTAGAAAATGATATTTATAGTTTTAATTTAAAATCGTTTGACATACCACTCAAAAGATATAAAACTAATTTGGTCTATCACCTACGATGAGATAGGTGGTCGACGGAGCCTCGCTTCGCGTATATATATATTAGCTTCCGTTTTCAACCTCAATCGCCACAGTACAAGTGCCTACCTAGACTTATTGAAGTGCTTAACGCAAAAGGTGCACGCAACCAAGTAAAGTAGAACTACAAGAATTTGCATGTTCACTTAAAGGAATGCCACCTAGTTACAAGTGTGATTACATTCAAATACGCCTAACCCTACTGCGAAGTCATAAGTACGAGACCAGAGGTAGTCAACCTTTTTATTAACACGCTTTTATTAGGTTCATACGTACATATGTTAGTATGTTAGTATGTGCCTTTGTAACGGAAACATTGAACATGATTTTGAACCCCTTCAAAAGTCAAGTAGAAAATAAATTATAGGTAAAAAAATAAAAAAAAATAAAAAAAACAAGCTTCAAAACTATAATTTATAATTAACACGCTTTTATTAGCTTGGTATGTATCTATGTAATGGAATCTTTGAACGTGATTTTCACCCCCTTCAAAACGTCGGATTAATTTGAAACTTTGTGCATTAATCAAGGACCGATGACAATAAAATTATTTCATAACTTTTTGGCACTATGCGAGGAAAAACGAAGTCCTCACTTTTGTAGCACGCTGAACTAAAAAATAGAAATACTAAGAAATAGAAAATAAGAAATACTAAAAAAAAAAAACTAAAAAGACGCTATCATCGAAAACCTTTTCATAGAAACGAGTTTTTCCATTATTTTCTACTTTTTAGTTGGATTTTCTCCGAAAGCGTGTTTTAAGTTTTTAAACTATTTTTTTTTTACTTAATAAAAGCACGTTAAGCCGTTGGTTAGATGTCATTTGTTGATATTTTGACAGTTGTTACGGGTAGCCAAAAACCCGAAAATGTGACAGATACTATTACCAAGGGGTATCGTGCTTCCCAGTAACTTGGTTAGGGACGTCAGATAGGCAGTTACTTCATGTTAACATAAACCGGAAAAAGCAGATTGATATAAGATTTTCAAAGGAAAATACGATACTGAAATCAATGTTGGAAAAGGCGATTTAAGGATTATATCAAGAAAGTTGGAGGAAAGCGTCTTACTGCCGCTAAGGAAAACAAACAGCAATATACAATCCATACCTGTCGGTTCTTAGTTTATTGTACAAGGAAAATCTAAACAAAAACCTATTTAAATGTTTACTTCTTCCAACTGTAGATAATGATTCCAATCAATGTTCGTTTTGATTATTAATTGAGGTGGTAAATGTCTAGAAACCTTGCTTTTTGCAAGGTTTCCGCATTCAATGATTTAAATACAGAAGAGTTTTTTTTAATAGCTTATTTTGTTTTCGAGCTTGCCGAGGAGAGACTTAACGGTTTACGGTTTAAGAGATTTATTGCGCTCAAAAAGAATAAAATTATTCACTTTTATGAGGAATACATAATAATTAAGATAAGCGACGCTTTCGCTTGGTAATAAACTAAAATTAAGATATATAAACGGTAAAAACTTACAATTTATGCATTTTTCAGATGGTGCTTTAATAGCCTTTTAAAAGTTGGAAGTGATTTAGATTCCTTCATTTCTTTAGGTAAAGAGTTATAGAGTTCAACCCCTCATATACGACAGTCCTTCTACCGTAGTTAGTCCTTGGTGGTCTTAAAGTTATATGGTTAGCCTGCCTCGTCATGCGCTTTTGGATTTGCATTCTTTTTGTAAATGTTATTTGTGTATGTATGTCTTTATTAATTATTTTACGTACAAGAATGCAGGTGTTATATTTATAAATTTGATTAATAATCATATAGAACATAAAATTTTTACTGTTGTTGACTTATTGCATTTTAAAATATACATTACATAACATCAAGCCTATTATCCCCGAAGGGTAAAGCAGAGGTCTACCTTTTGTACACCCACATTTCGCCAGTTATGTTTGAGTTCTATGTGATAAGGAGTGAACCAATTATCAATTGTCAGCCTGTTGGATTTTTTAAAATATATCTGATGTAAATATGTAATATTTGATAGCCATACTATCGAATAAGGTTTAAGATATACAAAGATAGATTAAGAAGTAAAAGGTAAAACAAATATATACATCGATACAAATCAATAAAAATTGAAGTGTCTGTTTGCAATCTAACACTTATCAGCTTTTTACTAAATGCATATACAATTTTTCAAATGTTTATTTGTTTATCTGTTTGTTCTGGCAAATCTCCGCTACTACTGGACTTTCACGGGCAGATGGTGCTATCGGAACAAAAAAGTGTTTTTTTGTTCCGATGGCATATCTGTTTTGTTCCCGTGATGATTTCCGATATTCACGCGGGCGAAGTCAAAAATAGCGAAAAATATGTCACCCATCACCAAACCTAGCAAAATGTTTGTCACCCCTGAACCCTATTACCGTGATAGCTATTGATAAGCATCTTTACGGCTGAGGTAAAAAAGTTCACTTTTGTGCCCCACTGTTAATTACTATGCCCCACATAGCCTTTACCTTGCCGACTTACCTGTGTGGAGAGCGAGGTAAATCTGCATTGCTAAGTATGGCGCGATATGTAGGGATTTCTGTTGTTTGTTTGTACGTATTTGGTGTTGTATTTGTTTGTTTTGGGACAAAGGACGTGTTTGTGACGTAATTAAGTCCATCCTGTGTTAGGAGAATTAATTTTAGATTGTACTAGCTAACCAAACAGACGTTGTACTGCCATCTGTCTTCTATTGGGTCCCTGTGAAAATAGGATATGCTTAGCTTTTCTCGAATTTCAACACTTTTGGGAGCACATTTCCAAATTTACTTTGCATAAAACTTTGAATAGTTCCTAAAGTTCCTTATTTAGAAAAAGTATTTATACAATGTGTTACATAATTAACGCTGGACCCCATACACGGCAATTAGAGTATTGAGTTAAATACATTTTAATACAATGAGCATCACTTATTTTTTAAAGCTAACTGTTGTTATCAAGAAAATAGTTACTCAATTCATTTAAAATTGAGTTTTATTGTTTGAAATAAGATTGAATTTTCACTGCCTTAATCAGCGGTAGGTATGGCAAAATAAATTTCTTTTTAAAACAAAAACCCATGTTAAAAATGACTAAAATCGATTCAGTAGTAAATTATGAACAATCTACTCTCAGGACTTGCGCTTATTCTGTTCCACCGTATCATCATCCTCATCATCATTTTAGCCGTAATACGCCCACTGTTGGACATAGGCTTCCCCCAATTTGGGTGGCTTTGCCATAATCGCTATGCTTGCAGGCGGGTTGGCGATCGCAGTATGGTGATGAAATGCATAGAGAACGCTGCTATCCATATTCTAGTAAGTCCCTCAGTCGCCTTTTACGACACCCACGGGAAAAAATGGGGTGATGCTATTCTTTACGTCCACCAACACATGGGTACACGGTATATGCGTATATACCTGAGGCATATTGTGCTCCGTGGCATATATAATGTAGACCCGTGTGTAGACCCCGGTTATACAATAGGTCCTTGAGAGACTGAACATCGATTTGGGTCGACGAGAAGCCTAATATCGTAATTTTGCGGTCATCGACAGGTACCTACCTCATCAGTTGTTCGAACACATCAGTCAAACACAATGGACGGAAAGGTACGGAACCTTTATTGTACCTACTACTTACCTACTTGTATGCAGTTCTAAATTTTCCATGATCTTTCATGGTAATGGGCAACTTTAGTGGACTGTATAATCTAGAGTCCAGCGGAAACTTTTTTAGTGATGGAACCCTTTTCGAAAGCGAAATATTTGACGGAGCCCTAAAATAAACAAAGACCTACCGTAAGACCGTTATTTTGTTTTTGTAGCTGCATAGGTCGAAAATCCTATTTCGCACAAGTATGTTGTTGGGAACGGGAGACGAACATTCAGAGTCATTGTGGCAAGAAGTAGATATTCATCACGGATTCTGCACCAAAAATCATTGACAGGCATTGTTTTGAACAGTAACTACATACTAGTGTCTGATGACATTTCTAAAATCGATTCATATATGTTGGTTGTCCTATTTTCGGGCAATTTGCTACTGCCCGAAATATCCATGGAACCGTGGAGAGAGGCTTTGCGGAACCCTAGGTCTCCGCGGAGCACACTTTGAGTATGGCTGATCTAGACTAATAATAGAACTGAAAAGTATCTTTGTTTGTTTGAATGCGCTAATCTCTGAAATTCAGTCAATTTTAATAACAATTTTTGCAAATGATAGCCCAATTCTTAAGGAAGGTTGAAGGCCATTTAAGATACTGTACGTTTAGAAGCCGAAAGCCGAGCAAAAAGAGGAAACAGTCAGAAAGATCGCTATGCGAAAACGTAGTAACTAACACCGCGGACGCGCGACGCGCCCCGGCCGGACGCGACATAATTATAGGTAGTATAGAAATAAAAATATAAAGAAATAAACAGAATAATATTTAACGTAAGTTGTTTTTATTCTCCTACGTAATACCTAATAATATGTAGGTACCTATTGTATCTTATTTACTGTTTTATCAGCGTTATCAGACCATTATTAGACGTCTGACCGAACTCAACAAAAACGATTACCTAATCATCCATATCAACATTACGAACTTGTAAAAAAACTCACGAAATAATGTTTGCGTCAATCTGTTTGTCACTGGTGTAATGATTTATCTCTGGTAGACGATTTAAATATGAAATTATAATGTTTATTTTGTTACAAAACAGTCGATTATCAAAAAAAAAAAACTTTAGATATCGTCGTGTGAAATTAAATACATTGTAGACGTAAGATTACACGGGTCGTTCTTTTTTCGGCACCTACTCAATACACTTTAGCAATTTCATTTACTGGAATGTCTGTGTTCAATTTCTATGTTAAAAGGTTTCGGTTTCCGTACTTAGTCCTTAAAATTGAATATTGGGCGCGGGCCATGGCGGCCATCAGAGGTACCTACGCACGAAAAAAACTGTTACATAATTTGATTTAGAAGTTACTAGAATACAATCGCAAGAAGTGACAGCGACATTACTATTCACGCGAAACCTCTGCTTGTCCACATTTTGTCACTACGATTTGGTGTGGTTGTGTTATAAGGCTAGGTAGGTTTCGTTTTAATTTACAAACCCCTTAGTACCTAAACAAAGCAATTAGCCATTTAGCCAAACAAAAACTAAACAAAGTAAAGTGCGCTATCGTTAACTCTAAGCACACACTTTTATAAGTACAAGTTACAATCACCTAACTTGAGGTCGTTCGTAACGTTCAACTTAACTGTCTCTTTCGACTATTAAGTTTTATCTTAAGTGCTAAGTTTTACTTAGTCTATGTATTAAGTTGTTTGACGGACGTAGGTATGTAGAGTTTATCGGTTATACGGTTGACAACATCTTGAAAGTTAGAATGGCTCCTGTGTCCTTGGACCCATGTCAGTTACATTGTAAAAGCCATTATTAGTTTGGTTGATTGAGATTATTTGATGCAATAACTTATTATCAAGTTCTATAATTATATACCCACAGGGTAGGAGTGACATTGACAAGCCAACTGTAACTGAATGAATTCAACGCATGAATCTAAATTCCTCTTTTGGGTGGGACATCATCAAATGACTTCTCCCGCTCTGGGCGTAGCGGGAAAGTTTATCAGACATTTTACTCATTAAAACTTACCCATGTTCCTTCAGTTGCCTGTGCCAGGATCACGGTAACTCTTTCGAACAATTCCCGACCCGGGCCTGGTGCTTACCGGGCGGAGAGCTACTCGTTGCTCACCACCTGCTCGCGCCTACTGTGGCCGGGAATCCGCAATGGACTCCCGATGCCCGGGGTGTCTTCTGCAGAATTTAGACTCTCTAAGATAGAGATTTTCGCCAGATATAAAAAAAATGCCTACCGACGAAATATTTGAAAGCATATGAATATTTTGACAGCGTTGGTATGCCTGCCTCCTACACCACTTGCTGTTCTTGGTTATTGAAATAAGATGTTTAGGTATCTGTATGATATATCATCTCGCTTGTTTTAAGCTACCGGTTCCCTAGAGGTGTACGTACTCGTATTGCCATCCCTCAAAAGTATATCCTTGTAACTACAAAGACATAGACGAGCTTACCTTTTTGTAAAAGCTCAGTTTTCATTGAAAATAAATGAACTATATTTAGTAACTTAACCTTACCCACGAAATAGGACATTAGGTTATGCAACATCATTAGATCTTTCTCTTCTTCATCATCTTGTTAATTAGTGGCACATAATACTTGTTTTACAATCCACACTGGGCCGTGTGGTAGAATACGGCCCACATCCATGTGGCAACACAACACCGTGTATTTTTTATCTTTTGCGTAATATCTAAAAAATATTATTTTACGTAAGTGTTCTTTAATACCATCATATCACACTTGAAAAAATGAAAATGAAAATGAAAAATTGTTTATTATTTTGACAAGTAAAACTTAACAACTAGTGTTTGGAGCCTCCTTTTAAGCAGAAAAGCCTGTGTTAGGAGACTCCGCTCTTCCACAACTTATAATTATATTTTACTTGTTTTATACAAATGTAGGTAAGAATTAAGCAAAAAAAATAAAAATAAAATGAGAAATAAAGCTAAACATGCAGCACGCAGCACGCACGCAGGCATGCCAGTGAGTGAGTGAGAGTGTGTGATTATGAAGGTGTGTGAGTGTGTGAATGTGGGAGTGAATGTCAGTGTGAATGATTCATGAGGTAGAATGGTACAGCATAAACATAGCCCTATTATTTATTCCAGCAGCGCTTCCGTCTCATGATAGGTACGTGGTTTTATCCAATGTGTTACACTTCACACGAACTTTATTGTTATTATCCCTATGAATATTTTCTTGTTTATAATTATGGAACAAATCAACTCAAAAATACCAGATTTTTTTTAAATCAGTTTTTCATCAATTCACACAAGTTGTAATAACCATTGATTAAGTGTCGACATTAAAATCTCCACGTGTACTCCAGACGTATACACAGCTACAGGTCAAACTATTCATTTCCAGTTTTAGCTGACCTCGCATTGTATAGGCTTTTCGTACAATGAGATACACTGGAAATTTATAGCTTGATGTGTGGCCGTGCGTAAAAGATTTGATTCAACAAAAATGTTTATCTCGTCATGGATCATAACACCGATCCGTCTGTTTTAAGTCTCTCAACAAATAACTTCGAACACGACGAACAGTTCGCAGATAGATTTGTGGATGATAGGAAGCTGTCTGTAATGTGATTGAAGAAAAATCGTAATTTTCACTATATCCTCGACTATACACTTGTTTTTGAAGTCTTTCTTTCTAAAACGAAAATTAATTTGTGTAAATTCAATAATATTAATGGCTTAATAGTCGACATGACTTTAAATAATGAAATGTTTTCTCCTAGCTTCTGCTAACGGCTTCGCCCGCGTACTATACATATATATTGTATACTAGCTGACCCAGCAAACGTTGTTTTGCCGGGTGAAAAAAAGTGAAAATTTATAGATGTATGTATTTTTGTATGTTGTATCATAAAAAAATAGAAATTAAAAATTTTGTCTAAAAAATAAAAAATAAAATTTAGGGGTGGACTACCCCTAACATTTAGGGGGATGAAAAATAGATGTTGGCCGATTCTCATAGATACCGGATAAGCACAAAAAAATTCATCAAAATCGGTCAAGCCGTTTCGGAGGAGTATGGCAACGAAAACTGTGACACGAGAATTTTATATATTAGATAAACCTTCCTCTGGAATCACTCTGTCTACTGATGAAAATCGCATTAAAATCCTTTGCGTAGTTTAAAAGTTCTAAGCGTAAAATGACGCGGGAAGTGACTTTATTTTAACCTATATAATACCTAGATAGGCGATTCGCACAAGGAATCATAAAATATGTAAAACTTCTAAGTACTAATTACCCATGTTGGCAAACCAATAAATGTATTGATTTAAAACCGCCTCATTCACTAAATATGTTATTGTTTGTTCATCGAAATGTTATTTACTGTAATTTAATTTTAATTGACGTTTTAAAACTCTTCTACATGGTCATTGATGCAATATTTCTGTTGAAAGAAAACAGTTAGATAACATTCTACAAACAAGAAAGGGAGTGAGACTGGGAGACGTGATCTCTCCGAAAATGATCACCGCTAAACTGGAGGATGTCTTCAAGGTGCTGGACTGGAGAGAGATTGGCATCAACAGCAATAGCGAGTACGTGACTCACTTTCGGGCTACCGACGATGTAGTTGTATTAGCTACGGAGGACCAATGACCTGGTAAAGGCCGCAGAAATCTGTTGGATGCGAGGAACACAGAACTAGTCGAAGTGGTAGTGCCTTGGGGGACGCCTATGTCCAACAGTGGAAGTTTTTCGGCAGAAACGAAGAACAAAGAAAGGAAGATTTGAGTCCGACTAATATCTTACTTTCTTTTTAGATTGTCGTGATAGAGGTATCAAGTTCTACGAGTGACCCTGGATAAGGATGGTAACCTTCAGATGTTCGGAACTGCTATTCGCAAAACTATAAAAAAATAAAATCAGCGATTCCCCTCGGTTTACTAAATAAACCCGACCCAACGTAACAGCAAGTGGTCGATCTATTATTTCGTCTTTGAATACAACGTATAAACAAACCGAACCAAGATCTAATTTCGTAGAAAAAACAAAGCCAAAGTTTAGTACAAAGGAAAAATAGCCTGAAAGTGAGCAAACGCCTATTTAGAAATACCCCAAATTCGAGGTTCATATTTCAAAGCTAAGGGCTCTTTCACACAGAACCGATAGATCAATAAAAAAAACCGGCCAGGTGCGAGTCGGACTCGGGCACCGAGGCTTCCGTATAAACCTGTAGGTATTTTCGGTTTAAAAAAATATATATTTTTTAATTTTTATATTTCAGTTGATTGAATGTAAGGTAAATTGCGGTTTACGATTTATGACGTTTTAAAAAAAAACTGCTCACTCGATCTCGTTCAAACCAATTTTCGTTGGTAGTTTACATGGTAATGTACATCATATATTTTTTTTTGTTTTGTCATTCTCTTATTTTAGAAGTTACGGGGGGGGGGGGGGGGGACACACACTTTTTACCACTTTGGAAGTGTCTCTCGCGCAAACTATTCAGTTTAGAAAAAAATGATATTAGAAACCTCATTACCATTTTTGAAGACCTATTCATAGATACCCCACACGTATGGGTTTGATGAAAAAAAAACATTTTTGAGTTTCAGTTCTATGTATGGGGAACCCCAAAATTTATTGTTTTTTTTCTATTTTAGTGTGAAAATCTTAATGCGGTTCACTGAATACACCTACTTACCAAGTTTCAACAGCATAGCTCTTATAGTTTCGGAATAAAATGGCTGTGACATACGGACGGACAGACAGACAGACAGACAGACATGACGAATCTATAAGGGTTCCGTTTTTTGCCATTTGGCCACGGAACCCTAAAAAGGGTTACGGTACTGTGTAATCAGCCTTAAATGTTTCCACCGCTGGGACACAGGCCTCGTCTCGGTGAGAGGGAATAGACTAAAATCCACCACGCTGGCCCAGTGCGGATTGGTAGACGTCACATGTCTTCGAATTTTTGGCTCTAGAATATGCCGGTTTCCTCATGACGTTTTTCGTCACCGTTTTGAAAGCAGTAGTGTTGAAATAATTTAAACAAAGTAAAGTACCTGCTCGGGTTCGAACCCATAATGTATATCTCGTAAGTCGCGGCCGTTACCACTGCGCCACCACTGCTTGACTGCAATGAATTAACAATGACCGTGGGTAAAACCTGTCAGCACCCAAGTTGATAATCTGCAATCGTTAACGCTAGTCGAAAACTAATCAAATGTATGGGAATTAGTTTTCGACTAATGAAATGTATAAGAATCTGCCGGGGTCGCGTGATTGTTCGAAAGAGATACCGTGACCCTGGTACATGGGCAACTGAAGGAACACGGGTGGGTTTTAGTCAGTAAAAGTCTGACATGCCCTCCCGCTCCGCCCAGAGCGGGAGAAGTCATTTGATGATTTTGATGACAAAAAAAAAAAGAAACATTAAGTCACGTGGGTATGACAAACGAATAGAAAATTCGTAGCCAACTTCACATCGTTCAATATGAATTGTTATCGTTTCTATAAAGTTCAACGCTACATCCTTTGTTATAATGTGTCGTTTTTCTAAAGACATTGTAGAACGAGCAGCCGACTCAGGCGCGTCAACATGGCTACCAACTTATCGTTTTCTACAATTGTTGACACCGAGGCATTACCGATTGGAGAACGGAATTCGACACGAAACGGTTGTAACTTGGCTAGGAGGCAGGTATTTCTTAGAAAAATCGTAATATATTAAACCACCAGTGTAGTCTAAACTTATCAACAACCCCTTTCAGCGATCTGTCTTCCTGTCTGTATTCACGCGGGGCGTGTTTATCAAGAGTCGGAAATTCATTGACTAAACACGAATAGTCATGACTATGTCAATTGCAGTGCTAGGCAGATACGAAATATTGGGGTTAAATTTAGTGATTCGTATTTTTTAATAGTAAATAGTTTTCCACTGGAAAATTAAAATCTACAAAAGACCTTTAGTTAAACGCAAGTTGGTATATTTTTATTCAAGTTTGCGATTCTTTAAACCTTTTGAATGTCTTAAGTTACACAGTTTGACATAGGCAATTGTCTTTCCATTGTGTCTCTAATTACGGGATTCGATGAGTTAATCACTTATTCTATACTAAGCTGAAAAGTTTGTATGAATGCACTTATCGCTGCAACTACCCATTGGAATTGAAAAAAATCTTTCTGCAATTGATAGCCTAATTCATGAGAAAGATTAGGTATACAATATTTAACATCATGCTTCGACCCAAAGGAAAAAGAAAAATAGTGAGATAGAACGTAAAGCGAAAATGAAGTAATAGCACGGATGCTATGCTATATTTTGTGTTGAAACTAGGGCTTTCAAATACCGGATTTTTCCAATACCGGTATCAATACCGGTATTGGAAAAGTCAATACCGTGATCACGGTATCAATACCGGTATTGAAGGAAGTTCTAATAGGACATTAATAAAACTATTAAAATACGTGTTTTTTTATTTTCAGATCAGTCTTTAGTGTTCCTATTTACTGAAAATTATATAACATATATTGTTTATAAATAGCATAAATAAAAATGTGGTATATTGGTTGATTATTCAGGTAGGACTAGGAATTAGGGACGTATTCAAAACTTAAACTTGCTTTTTTGCAGGAAGACATTTTACATAGACGTTGTAAAGTACAATATTTAAAAAAAATATTAACTCTTAATTAATATCTAAATGTCACATGTCAAAATCAACATTTTCATTCATCATTTCAGCCGTAAGACGTCCACTGTTTGACATAGACCTCCCCCAATTCGGCGGGGTTGCCATAATCGTTACGCTTGACAGGCGGGTTGGCGATCATAGTATAGTGGTAAAATGCATAGAGAACGCTGCTGCCCATTCTCTAGTAAGTCCCTTTTTCGCCTCTTATGACACTCATGGAAGAAAATGGAATGGTGCTATTCTTAACGTCCGGCACCACACGAGAAAACAAAATCAACAAAGGTTAGATAAGATTATTTGTAGAAATATAAGTATAGCTTGGTTAGCCAGCAGTCATTTGTTGTTCACTGAAGCAACATTCTTATAAGTGTGGAATAAAAAAGCAATCAAAACAACTAAACTGGTAACAAAATAAATCAAGCTTTAGTAAAATTTTCTGAATTTTAGACATTTTTTTTTAAAGTTTGATCGCAAAGAGTGCTTTTAATGTTGAATTAGATAGCTAATTTCTCAACTATATAAATAGCCTACTGACGTAAAACGACGCTCTGCTACAACTCTTCTAGGTATCACAGACAGTAAATACTGTTAGATGCCTACAGAAATATCTCCCGACCACCCCCAGCAGTTTCGAAAAAACTCATCTCTACTCTTATGATTTAAAATTACAATTCGTATTTATCCCTCTCTAATTTCTCCTGTATGGACCTGTCTTCATTTTCACAGCTTGTATTCAGTGAAGTAGAAGGTTCTTCTATCGTCATATTATTATCATATTCCTGATCAGTCACTGTCCCTTTGAGCGTTTCGTGTGTCACATTATTATATCTTAAACATGCAAGAAAATTTACGATAACATCTAGTATTTGATACTATTACGTAGATCGTAAAGTTCGTTTTTGTGTATTTTGGTAATACTGGTTTTAATTAATTTATCCCGCACCCCAGTTCATAACAATATTTATGTGGGTTTTTTGTCTAGAGAATGGGCAGCAGCGTTCTCTTAGCATTTTATCTCCATACAGCGATCACCAACCCGCCTCAAATTGGGGGAGACCTATGTCCAGCAGTAGACGTCTTTCGGCTGAAATGATGATGATGATGAGGTTTTGTGAAGGTATTGTCATCGCTAGTGAAGAAAGTTTCAGGGCCGTACAAATTATGTCTGTAATACCGTAATCACGGTATTGAGGAGTCAATACCGGTATTAAAAAAAGCCAAAATAAAATCCGGGATCACGGTATTACGGGATCCCGGAATACCGGTATTGAAAGCCCTAGTTGAAACAATAAATTTCACGCGGATAAAGTCGCATGCAGAAGCTAGGAGTTTTTTTTAAATTCTGAAATCGGCAACCAGCTTTGAACAAGCTCTTCTCTGCTAGAAAAGAGGTCATTGCCCTGCAGTGGGACTACAATAATAGGCTGGTATTATTTCTTCAACCATAACAAAGTTCCAGTACAATCACCTTAATTATGCCTTTATCCATAGAGTATTTGAAGGTAATGAAGGGACTTAACAATCTGAATAATTAAACCAGCCAAACGACTAATCCCATTATACATTTGTACTTAGATCTCAAACTTGCTTCTTATAAGGTAAGTATAAATGTCAGCCAGGTTCGCAGTAATTGTAAGCAATCAAAATAATCATTACTAGCACTTCACCCGCAACTTTCGTGTGATATTCATAGCTCATTCAGCCGTAAGACGTAGGCTTCTCCCAGTTGGGGAGGTTGCCATAATCGCTACGGTTGGCTGACAGTTTGGCGATCACAGCATAGTGCTAAAATGCATTAAGAACACTTCTATTTTCTGGTAAAAATCCCTTAATCGCCTCTTACGACACCCAACTTAAGAATAGTATCACCCCATGTCTACCCGACATGGGGTGATACTATTCTTAAGGTATGCTTTAGGCACCACACGAACAATAATAGTAGCTCATATTACTCCGGAATAAAGTAGCTTTCCAAAATAGAAATATTTTTTTTTGAATCAGTTTAGTATTTTTTGAGTTCATAAAAAGGAAAACTTTGATTGTTTGTAATGAAACAATCAAAATTTTCCTTTTTATAATATTAGTGTATATCGCGTCGAACCGTCGCTATTTTGTGAAATTTTGACTCAAATACCCTGTCAAATCTCTTTACGGATGTCTATGGTAGTTTAAGAATTTGCTGACGCATCCACTGCGAATTAATTTCTGCCCCATTCAATGCCAGCCCTATCGAACCGCTTATAAATATTACGCAAATTTTGAATAAAGAAATCCAAAATGGCCGCCCAATTTTCATTAATGGCTTCTCATCACGTGCTGTCCCGTACAAACGAGGTCACTCACGATTGAGGCCTCACGTGACACCAAATAATTACAAGGTGTCAGTGCAATGTGACACGGGGGGCCGTTTATTCGGATGGCATCGTATTTACGGAAATACGGCCCGAAATATGACGTCACTAGCACGGCTGAGATCCCTTGAGAGTCGAGTAGAAGTGAACTGTAGTAGGGGGTACTGTCATTTTGTTGAATGATGTTTTGTACTCTAGAGATTAGAAAGTAGTATATATTAAGGACCGACCGAAGGTTCGGTTTCGGTTTCGGCTAGTTTCGGCCCAAAAAACCTAGTTTCGGCCAGGGTTTCGGTTTCGGCCAATAATTGGCCGAACCTTCGGCCCCGCCGAAACTAGGTGTTCATGAATTGTCGCGCATCATTCAACTACCTTCGAGTGAGTGAATGTGATTGCCAGTTGAGTTCGCTAGCCGGCACGATCGTGATGATTTGAGGTTATGTGGTTTATCTCGCGCAAACATTATTAGGTAAGTATTTGTTTTTACTTATGATTAAAGGTGATGTATTTTTATGGCATTTATTAGAGTCTTGTCGTAAAATCAAACGTTACACGGAGTTAAACAACATTTATCAAATTTTCATAACGCCGAACACAGACAGGTCTTAAAACGACAATCAGAGGTAGATGAGTTGAAAAACGTAGCCAAATTAAAATGATCAGGCTCGAACATCTCATTGGAATTATTGAACACTGATCGACCGTATCTTGTTCAGTCAACGATTCCAGGCTTGACCCCTAAATTTAAAATTGCACAATGGCCTGATGATCATGAATTTACGAAAAGGATTGACAAAGCAATAATTGACCTAATAATTGTAGACATAGTGCCATATGCTTTAGTGGAAGGCGAAGCATTCCGTAAATAAAGAACTATTTTTGTTACATAGGTACTTTAATTCTTGCACTTTATTTTTTTGTACGTGTTAACTGTCTTATATGCGTAAAAATACAATAGATTTAACATGCTTTAAAAATTCAAATAAGTTTCGGTTACGGTTTCGGTTTCGGCCGAAACTGGGACTAAGACCGAAGGTTCGGTTTCGGTTTCGGTTTCGGCTGAAAATCTTTTTTCGGTCGGACACTAGTATCTATAATGGCTTCTACTTCAAATTCTGATGAATTAATTATATTGAAAGTCAATCTTGCTTCACAAAGACTTTCTGAAGCAAAACCAGCGAGATTGTTGCGTAACACACTAACAATTTCAATGGCTTTCATTTTGACAGTTGGACGACTTTCATTGCGTTATCTACGTTGCCAAGTAGACGAATTTTTCAATCCTATGAAGCAATGGATTAGGAATTGCTTTCCAATCTTTTTCAAAATGTGAAATAGTATTATGCAATTGGGGATGATAATCCGTATCTACAACAAATAAATCTATTTTAAGTCTGTTTATAATGTCAAAATAACAGCTTTTTACTAAATGCATATGAAAATATATTCCTAAGGTATCATAAAAAAGTGGTTTGTCTGTCTTTTTGTTACGGCTAATCTCCAGAATGGCTGGATGAATTTTGACGGGATTGCTCGATAGGTGATATTAAAAAGAGTACATGGCTTTTTGTCCCGCCTTGCAAGTTCTCATGTGATAAATTTTGACATCCACGCGGTTGAAGGCGCGGGCAGCAGCTAGTTTTGTTATAAATTCGTACTACAATTTGGCGCTCGTTGAAAGTAAATAAAAATTCATTGTTCCATCGATGCTTTCATCAAATTCTATTTTCAATTTCCGATATTTCTGTCATTGATAATCTTTTTCATTCATAAGCGAATACATCGTACGAACAAAAGCACAAATTTCCAACGGATCAACGGGTTTATTTAATAAATAAAATTGCCCTGTATATAAAAATAATGTTCCAGGAATGAATAGGCTTTGAAAAGTGGACGAATATTGATGAATATCCGGATGACTGAGTGACAAGTAAATGCAACATGAATCCGATGACAGATGATTTCAATTTGTTTCTATTTGCTTGATTTTTTGCTCCTTTTTTAGGGAATTTTCGCAAATATTGTTCCGTGTGCGGCCGGACGTAAAAAATAGAACCATCCCATTTCTGTTATGCAAGCCGACTAAGGGACTTACTAGAGAATTGGCAGCAGCGTTCTCTATAAATTTTACTACCATACTGCGATTGCCAACCTGCCTGCTAAGCATGGCGATTATGGCAAACCCCCCAAATTGGGAGTGGCCTATGTGCAGCAGTGGACATCGGCTGAAATGATGATGGAGGCTGTCTACAATCATCGATTAAAACAACGCCATCTAGCGGCCGCGCTCCGTGTCAACGCCCAAAACGCCACTGAGCGAAGATGCGAGAGCGGCGGTTGGTTGGACGCGTCGCGACACTAGCGACGCGCATCGGATTTTCACTGACACCAATTTTTTCTCACACCCAACGTGCACAACGGGACTGTATCACTGTAAATTTCGAAATAAAGGCTGGTAAATCAGATTTTCAATCATAATTTTGCATTTGCATTAACAGAGGCTAATGTTGCTACGGCGAAATTTAAGGAGAGGGTTTTGTTATGCGAAACTTAAAGGTCACACATGTCAGAATTTCAACAACATTGACCCAGCACCCTTATTGCAAGGCCTGTCCACACACTATCAACCAGAGTTTAAATCATTTTGAAGAACATTACTAATCTGTTATTGTTATTGATGAATAAACCCTTCGATGGAACTGTGGCCACAGGCGAGCCTTTAGTCGTGCACAATCACTTGGAAACCGGGATTAAAGAAAGGTACTCACTCGTCTTCACCTTCGACGGCTTTTCGGTGGCACCACTATAATACACAGTCCAGGGACGTCCCTAATTTGACACTTATCACTGACACAGAATTGTTGAAAGTCTTCGTAGGTAGGTTCTAATCTTGCTAGCTTGCTGAGTTCTTACGAGTGAGCTGTCAAAGGATTGATTGAATCCGGAAGGGGATGGATGAATGAACGAAGGAATAGTTTGGGATGAGGAAGTTGTGTGATTGTGCATTAGTCAACTTTAACATAATCCATTGCTTCATATATTC
Organism: Aporophyla lueneburgensis; assembly: GCA_932294355.1. NCBI lineage: Eukaryota > Metazoa > Arthropoda > Insecta > Lepidoptera > Noctuidae > Aporophyla > Aporophyla lueneburgensis. The sequence continues at coordinate 6,493,330 of OW028737.1, forward strand.
AAAAAAATTGTTTCCTCTACAGCGTAAATAACGCAATGAATGTTGTTGAACTGCCAATATGAAAACTTTTCCTACTGACCCTACTGTTAGTGTGTTTCGCAATTTGTCTATAGGTTTATCACAGAACTTCTTAATCTCGATGTTGCTGTAGAAAAAATATATTTCGAAAAGACTGCTTATTGGATCAAACTCCTTTATCGCAATTTGTACTCTGCACATTTGGTGAATGAGAGTTGGATCGTAAAAAGTGTAACATTTAAAACATCACAACACTTTTGCCATAGTACGCGTGTTTTTTTGTTTCATTTAGCATAACATAACATAACTTAATCAGCCCATTATGTTCCCACTGCTGAAATACAGGCCTCATATCTTCCCAAGGGAGTGGGCCGTAATCCACCACGTGGGCCCAGTGCGGGTTCGTAGATGTCACATGTCTTCGATTTTTTTTTGATTCTAGAATAGCCGACATTTCTTCATGATGATTTCCTACACCGTTTTAAGAGCAAAACAAAGGTGGTGGTAAGGTGGTGATGAAATAATTTACACGACAAATTTAAGTTTTTACTTTATTTGAAGAATACTCATTTAAAAGTGTCCGTATTTATACAAAAAGGAACCACCCAGCAAACACGCACTTCTGAGATATCAAAGGATTTACAAAAACATAGATAGACTACTTTTCAAATTAGTATTCTTCAAAAAAAGTAAAAACTAAATTTCCACCCAGCAAACACGCACTTCTGAGATATCAAAGGATTTACAAAAACATAGATAGACTACTTTTCAAATTAGTATTCTTCAAAAAAAGTAAAAACTAAATTTCTCGTGTGGTTCCATTTTGTATAAATACGGACATTTTATGTAGGTAAGTATCAAGGAATAAATAACTTCTCTAAACGCTTAACTTACATGACGCCTTGTTTCTCCGAAGGGTTGGGCTGATTTGCAACCTTATATTTTTTTATTCCGGCGTGGAAAATCCTCATTGATGTTTCCGCTCTGGGATGAGCAGAGGAGTCTGTCAGACTCTTGACTCTCTGACTAAAAACAGAGACAATGCGGACCATGGTCCGTATTGTCGTGAGAGTGATTGTCTGAGAATAATGGCCCATACGGAGCCAGGTGAGGTCCTGTCTCCGAAAATTGTTGCAAACGAATTTATAGTGCAGGTTAAAGATAAATATATGTATATTGGCGACTAGTTGACTCAGGGAAACCAGCGCCTTATTTCCCCGAAGGGTTGGTCAGAGAAGTACCTTTTTTTGATATCGAGGTGGAAATTCTCATGGATGTCCTCCGCCCTTGGGTGGGTGGAGGGGTCTGTCGGAGTTGTATCTAGTACAACCATATGTTATCTAAGCATCGATGAACACCAAGCATAATGCGGTCTGCCTCTAGCTCTAATTTAACACATAACATGTCTAGTTTCTCCGGCGGGTTGGGCAGAGGTGTACATATAGTACCGACACCCACATTTCGGCAGGTATCTTTAAGTCTCATATAATAAGGGGCGAGCCATCAACCGGTCATGAATCCAGACTCTGGGCTGCTGTTGAAAATTCGAGATAGAATTAGTTTAGTTTTTGATTTAGTTTAATTTATTGGTTCATAAAAAGTTTACAATATTCAGATGTGACACTGGATCCCGCACTAGGATGCCCTGTAAAAACCGCAATAACACATTTGCTTGACCTAAGAATCTCAAGACCTCATGGTCAGCAATAACACTTGCGACCCTACTAGACAGACGAGGCAGACTGTAAACACATATTAAAGTCATACATACCGACTGCATAGAGCAATATTTACATGCTACACAGACAGAAATAAAATAATACGTACATGAATATAAAAAACCGGCCAAGTGCGAGTCGGACTCACGCACCGAGGGTTCCGTACAAACCTGTAGGTATTCTCGGTTTAAAAATATTTTTTTTTTTAATTTTTATATTTCATTTGATTGAATGTAAGGTAAATTGCGGTTTACGATTTATGACGTTTTAAAAAAAAACTACTCACTCAATCTCGTTCAAACCAATTTTCGGTGGTAGTTTACATGGTAATGTACATCATATTTTTTTTCTAGTTTTATCATTCTCTTATTTTAGAAGTTACGGGGGGGGGACACACATTTTACCACTTTGGAAGTGTCTCTCGCGCAAACTATTCAGTTTAGAAAAAAATGATATTAGAAACCTCATTACCATTTTTAAAGACCTATTCATAGATACCCCACACGTATGGGTTTGATGAAAAAAACATTTTTGAGTTTCAGTTCTATGTATGGGGAACCCCAAAATTTACTGTTCTTTTTTCTATTTTAGTGTGAAAATCTTAATGCGGTTCACAGAATACATCTACTTACCAAGTTTCAACAGCGTAGCTCTTATAGTTTCGGAGAAAAGTGGCTGTGACATACGGACGGACGGACAGACAGACAGACAGACAGACAGACGGACAGACAGACATGACGAATCTATAAGGGTTCCGTTTTTTGCCATTTGGCAACGGAACCCTAAAAGAGGGAAAAAAATCACAAGGTATCAAAATACTCGTCCACATCGCTGTCAATCGAAAAAGTACCCGAAACGCTGGAAGCATTGAACGTTGTATGGCGCTGCTGATTCTTTGAACAAAAAATAGGCCATACTTCTGGTCACTTGAAGAGTCGACCAACCGCTGGCCTATGTGTGCTCGAAAACCAACTGGGCATAACTATTTATGTATTAGAAATACGATGCCTAAGTATCATCAAACTTCAAAGAAATACAAGTTCTGTAAAATAAAGCAATAAAAACACTGTATAACTATGACTACTTAACACCAACCACCAAAATTTACAATCATACAAAAAGAATTAAAATTAGCCAATTACACATACTTAAAACATGTACTCTAATACATAAAATCATAGCACAAGGTACACATTCACAATTAAACTTTAAAAAGAAAATTTACACATACAACGCAAGAAACGAGACAAACTTGAATTAAGATAACCCAGAACTAACTATGGAAGAAAAAATATACTGTACGAGGGAGCAACACTGTATAATGCACTACCTGATGATATAACCATAAAGGTACATTAAAAAAACAAACAACACTAACAATACCGATTGTCTTTGTTTTTAGTTTTCTTGTAATGAACACAGAGAATCGCACTTACTTTTATTTTTATACTTACTTTTCCCAATATTTTAAGCGAACTGTAGCATTGTTTTTTTAGAGAAATAAATGACTTTAAACCGAAGTAATCTACGATCGTTTCCACCTCATTGTCAGTCGAGGCATGTTATGAATAGGGTTAACCGCCCTAGGTAGGGACTGATAATGGGTAGATACGTATTGACTGTTATCACTTATCAGTATTCAGTCCGCATCGGAGTATTAATAGTGATTTGTTGTGGCTATATCAAGGGAGCCACAGTTTTTGTAGGGGTGAATTGAGATAAAGAGGGTCTATTTGTCTTGTTAGGGATTTTCTCGCTACTGAATATAGGGTGGCTGGGATTTCGAAACACAACGTGTTTCGATGAAACAGCTGAATTTTTTTGTTGAAGTCCGTCGAAAAATGCATCATAGGGAGGTATCATCATTCCCACAGTTAATCCATCGTTTCTTTACTGTTCCATTTGGTAACCATCTACATTTATACTTAGAACTTTCGTCTCGACATTGTTTATCATATTATTTCACGAAGAGTTTATTGTTCATTTTGTCTGATGTATTTTTTATGTTAAAAGTGAACTGTTGAGCTTTGTATTTACGTTTGAACGGGATGTTTTTACGTACGTCTGGAGTATTTTTATGCATCGTTATTTTAAATTTTCTGGCAAGATTGAATTAAACACAGTGGAAGTCTTTATCTGATAATGATTTTAGTTATCCAAATCCCCAATTGAAATGATAATGATCGTGGATAAAAATTTAATAACAGTTTCACTTCATGAGTCGATTTAAGGTAAAACCACGCTTGCTGAGATCTGTGGATGGGTGGTGACAGATCTTTAACAGTCTTTATAGGTCTTCAGAAAGCCAGAAGTCTGACACCCAGTCTTGGCAAAGGGTTGGGGAGGTCAGACAGGATGCAAAATACTGGTATTCAGCTCCATCCGGTTAGAGTGGAAACCGATCCCAACATAGTTAAAAAGAGAAAAGGTTGGACGGATGATGAATAATTCAATAGCCTTTGAAGCTCATCCTAGTCTGCCAGGCGTGAAGATTATCGCGATCAGGAAGCTTTTGCGACGGTTCAATAAATGATAAATGATTTTATTTCTGTAAGTAGGTTTGTACAAACACTTTTACATGTTAATTATATATTTTTTTAACTAGATGAGTTCGACGTTTCCTAACTGACTACTCTGAGAAGAAAGGCCGAAACAAACTCAGAGATCTCTTTTAAAGTCCAGACATAATCTTGTTCGCATCATGTGAAGACCATGTAGATTGGTAACTGAAATGGTCTTTTGAGTCATTATATTTGCTCAGGTAGTTACTTTACCTACAATTTCCAATATTTTAGTGAGTTTCCTGTGGTTGCCATAAAACATTCAACATTTTCATGTAAATGATTTTTGTTACTGAATATCTGAGATTTAGAATAAAAAAACAGTGACTTTTAACTTTATCGCGTGTTTAGGGTACCTACCGTTAAGATAAAAAAATGTTTAAGTTTATTTAAATGATACAAATTCACAAGTCATACAGTAGATACATGATATATTAATACAATAGCAACAATTTCAAATAAAATGACGCAACCGAGTTGTGTGGTTTTCGAAAACATAATTATGTATTTAAGTACAAACTTATAATGGGATGAAAGATTAAGTGTAGTCAGCTAACTTAACATAAGATCACGCTTCACTCCGCGAAGGGTTGGGCAGAGGTGTCTCGTTAACCCTTTATAAGGCAGAGAAAACTAGACATGGTATAGTTATTCATAAATAAAAAATCTTAGTAAATTCTTAGTATGTTAATAATGACATATTTGAGTATTTTTTTAAATTGGGAATTTGATGGGGTATTTTCGGAAATGTATATGTTTATCATCAATAAAAAATAAAATCGTTGTCAACAATACAGTTGAATAAAACAAATAATTTTATTGGTGGCATGTATACTGCCTCTACCTATGCTATTGCACTGTGGGCTTAGGTAAATAACAAAGTCCACTCCATTCTTAACAAAAAATCTGTAAAACTGACAACGCAATCCAAGTCCACTCCATTCTTTCTTTCGGAAAACTTCATTCTTCAGTTTACATTCACATTTTCTCGGACATCAACAATGTCTCGTAGAGACCCCTCTCTCCCTCGCCTTCAGGGAATAACTTCCAGTTTCATTGTTCTGAGTAATATTTTCAGCGACTTTTTATAAACTGTTATTTCACGAGATGTATATTTTCAGTTATGGCTGTAACTTATATTCTGAGAACATTAAGACTGGGTAAATACAACTGTGGAATATACTGAGAGTGGATAAGATTTGTGTTGCAGCTCATTTTAGTAGGTTAAAAGTTATACAAACAAACATATAATTTTTTTATTCTGTTATTTTCAGTGACTTACCAATAAACACCACCCTCTTTTTTTTCAAATCTCTTCTCCCGCTCTGGCTGGAGTGGAAGGGCGTGATTGAATAATAAACATTCTAACATAAAAACTTTCACTTTTATAATATTCGTAGGAATGCACGTACATATATGTTTTGAAAATGATTTTACATCCATTGCTTGTAATAATACACAAAAGAAAACATTCCTGCCAAGTTGTTAGGAAAATAATCGTTTCAATAAGTTATACTGGCTTACTCTTGGCTTATCCTGTATGTATTAATCTAGGAGCTCCCCACAAATGGTGAAATTAGTCTAGCGTCGAGTGACATTTCCTTATGTAACCCACATAATGACACAAGAGAATAGACCGAGGTCAAGGAATAATAGGAAAAACACAAATTTTTCTTCGCTTTTTCCCATTTAGAAGACTTAGCTAAGTCTGTAAAGGATGGAACAAATATCTCACTTAAACCTTCCTGCAGTTAATTCGGAGCTAACGAGACGAAACTATACGAGGACTTCATTCATAGAGTAAGAATTGAATTACTGAAGTGGAAAATTCATGGTCGAACAATTCTGTAATTTTTCAGATTATTTTCTGAGTAGTTTCAATGGGAGTTAACTGCAGTGATTTGGAAGTTCTTAATTTACTCATTCCTAGAGCTTTGACGTCGGACTTAATTTAATTAATTTTACATGTTTATCAAACAGCGTGTATTAAGAAGGTGTGGTCATATTTAAGACCATAAACCTGAACATCTTTAATGCCTACCCTTTTCCCAATTATCTTGGGGTCAGGTTGTAGTCTGACCGGATGCAGTTGCTTATATGAAGTGACTGCCTATCTGACCTCAAAAACACGGTTACTGAGTAAGACGATACTTCTTTAGGAGACTAGATGTGAGACTTTCGGGCTTCTGATGACCCATAACGACTGTGAAAGAACCACGAATGACAACCGGAATTAAATTCCGAGGCACGCAGGGATATTCGTATGCAAGGATGATCACCCATCCACGGACCAATTGCGGCAAGCATAGCGTTGCCATAAGCCTCCAAGTCTCTGCCAGGGTCGCGAGATTGTTCTAAAGAGATACCGTGACCCTGGCACATGGGCAACTGAAGGAACACGGGTGGGTTTTAGTCAGTAACAGTCTGACATGCCCTCCCGCTCCGCCCAGAGCGGGAGAAGTAATTTGATGATTTCCCATCCAAAAAAAAAAAAACCGGCCAAGTGCGAGTCGGACTCGCGCACCGAGGGTTCCGTACAAACCTGTAGGTATCCTCGGTTTATGTATAAGGTTTATGCTTATGAAATTAAATGTTTTTTTTTTTAATTTTTATATTTGAGTTGATTGAATGAAAGGTAAATTGCGGTTTACGATTTATGACGTATTAAAAAAAAAAGTACTTACTGGATCTCGTTCAAACCAATTTTCGGTGGAAGTTTATATGGTTATGTACATCATATATTTTTTTGAGTTTTATCATTCTCTTATTTTAGAAGTTACGGGGGGGGGGGACACGTTTTACCACTTTGGAAGCGTCTCTCGCGCAAACTATTCAGTTTAGAAAAAAATGATATTAGAAACCTCAATACCATTTTTAAAGACCTATTCATAAATATCCCACACGGGTTTGATGAAAAAAAAATTTTGAGTTTCCGTTCTAAGTATGGCGAACACCAAAATTTTTTTTTCTATTTTATTGTAAAAATCTTGATGCGGTTCACAGAATACATCTACTTACCAAGTTTCAACAGCGTAGCTCTTATAGTTTCGGAGAAAAGTGGCTGTGACATACGGACGGACAGACAGACAGACAGACAGACAGACGGACAGACAGACAGACAGACATGACGAATCTATAAGGGTTCCCCTTTTTGCCATTTGCTCCAAGTCTCTATTAAACCAACATCTTAATATTGAAAATAAATTTGAATCGCGTAGCTATTGATAATTTACTACGAGGACAGTTGGTAATTTACTTCCTATACCTATGTATATCATTAGCTACTTTGTTGCATTTAATAGACTCGCTATATTTACTGCCGACTATGTAAATATTTTATTACCGAGTGTAATTCTATAACACAAGCATGTTGTTCCTGTCACTCCACAGCTTACAGTGTGTAAACAATTTTGAAAGACACTTGGCAATGGAATACACTCGTGTAGTCAAAATAATTTGCGAATTTGGAACTGAGAGGCAATCTTTATAATTTTCGTTCTTAATGTCAGAAGGCCTAGTCTCGTTATTAAAAACGTTCAAAATATAGTCGGTCTAGTCTCATCTCGGCGACAGTCAAATGTCAAAAATCTATGGCAACTCGAGGTATTTTTGACGGATTGAAATTGAGACCAAACTTTGAACGTTCTTAGAATTACGAGTATTGCCCCTTTGATCTCAGTTTCAGTCTGTCACAAATACCTCGAGTTTCCATAAGCACATTTTTGACAAGTTTTTGACATTTGATTGTGGCTGTAATAGGACTGCGACTAGATTTTAAATATTATTCGCCTTCTGCTCAACCGTCTTTTGTATACAAAATCACAAAACTTTACATATTTACATAACTCATGAAAGTCTCATTAACAAAAAGTACTCCAAAACTAGTTTGCGTTTAATTTAAATAGATTATGCATATAAACATGCTATTTATAATTCGGATTTTATTTGTGACTCCTTCTAGGTAGTTCCGGGATGAATGCCAAAACTTCATTCATATATTCGCAGTATAATGAAAACAGCTGTTGTACTGATCTATCTGGCATTCACCTGTTGAAAACAAAAAAAGGTGTAAACATACAAAGATTCCATTGCACAAAAGATGGTCTTCAAAAGCACAAGCATCTGCATTCGCGGTATTAAAAGCTATGTTAAAATAGACCAGCACCCTAATTGCGTAACGCACAATTTATCAGAATCTGAATGGGATTGAAGATTATTTCTAAACCATTGCGTCATTTGTTCGAATAAATTCTCGGCTCAGCAACGTAAATAACGCAATGAATGTTGTTTAACTATGAATTTTAAACCAATTCCTACTGATAAAAAGTTCCGCAATTACCCCTCAGAAGCTCAATTCGTACTGTTTGAACGTTTTGATAGATAAAGAATATATAAACAAATATTGAGAATCGTTTTCCTGAGAAGAAGCGCTAAACCGATTTACTGGAAATGAAAATTCTTCTAAACAGTGACTGTATTTTTATTTTCTCAAGTTTTCTTCATCGTGAGTATTCATTTGTTTGGATAGTTTTTTTTTTAACAAACTTTGACACTGATTGACAGCGAAACTTTATAATTGTCTAGATTTCAATCACGCTGGCGATTCATCTTTTGCTTTTGCCTATTCATCTTCCAGTTGTGAAAATGATAAAGTGTTTTTTATAAAATCTATTGTTCGCTTTGAAATATAAACCCAGCTAATATGCTCATAAAAACACGCACCACTTAGGAGTCCTGAAAACTATTAACATCAATTATAACATAACGTGGGTATTTAATAATAGCCGCACGGGTCAACCGATCTGGTTAAGCTACGCTTGCATGGATGGGTGACACATAGTTACCCCTCCATGCCTCGGTAAACAGGTTAAGCCATTGGTCGCGGCTGTAATTCTTGGATCTTTTACAGTCGTTACTGGTCGTCACAAGCCTGAAAGTCTGACTACCAGTCGTACCAAGAGGTATTGTGTTTGTTAGCCAGTGTTAATTAACCCAGTAACTGGGTTGTGGAGATCATATAGGTAGTCGGTCCACGTAAAATACTGGTATTCAATTGCATCCGGTTGGACTGGAAGCTGACCCCAAAATTAGTTGGGAAAAGACTAGGCACATGATAAATCATAACATAAAACAAATAAAAACACAATATAAATACTTAACGACTCTCCAAAGTTGCAAAAAAAAAAACAAAACGACTCATGAAGTTGCAGTAATTTCTGAGGCAGTTCTCTAGGCACTTAAACATACTATATGTATTTGGCAAAGTCTTTGGTTCCAAAGTGATAATTTACTTCTCTAGATATAGACTAGTGATTAATTATTGCAGGCCTTCTTAATGTTGAAATATAATAATAGTAACAACCAACACACCGTTATCTGATCCCAAACTAGGCAGAGCCTGCACTATGGAAATCAGACAACTGATAAATATAGTTATATATTTCTAAATACATACATATTATAGATAAATTACACCCAGTCACAGAACAAATGATCGTGCTCATCACACAAAGATCTGTCCTGGGTGGGAATCGAACCCACGACCTCAGTCTTAGCAGTCAGGGTCAATAACCACTAGACTAACAGGGCAGTCAAAAATGAAAGGTCTTCGTAAGAATTTGTAAAGGCAGAAAAGTGAAAAACGTTTAGGACAGTATTGAAACCCTGAGAGCTCGTTCACATTAGGTCGGCCGACAGTTTTATCGGGCCAGTAAACGTGTCGGATTCATATTGGCATATGTATTTCAATAGCGCCGTTCACATTAGAGCAACCCGATAAAACTAACGGAGCCGACACTTTTACCGGACGTTCAGCCACGATTTCTATCGTGTCGGGCATAATATTGGCATTGTTAATTGGCATAACATTAGCATGTATAGTTGTATACCGCCACATTAGGTCGGATCGGCAGCTTCTAGTGTGAACAGCAACACCCGACAGCCGGTAAACGATAAAACTGTCGGGCCGACCTAATGTGAACTAAGTCTGACACCGCCTACAGTGTTGGGGCAGTTCATTCAACGCTTTGATATCGACACCGACATTCGAGATGGTATTGTTAACATTTGACACAGTTTGCAGACGAATTTGATGGGGAAAATATAACAACATTCAAATCAAAGAACAAGATAACAAGCGTCTCGAACACAATATTGTTGTTATCTTTAATCACAGCCCAGTCACATCTGCAGAACAAAGAGTGCAAATACCGTAGCTACTCTAGCTAGTACCTACGAGGTATTCCACTAACAGCACTGATTTGAACAGCACTTGCCCGAACCGCACTTGAGACCTTCCACTAACAGCACTGAAACAAAATTCTGTAACGTGCTGTTCGGTGGAACAATTTATCGTTATTTTATTTAGTGTCCGAACCGCACCTGGTTATAATTATTAGTGATGGGACGAATTAATTCTTTGTTCAGGATATTACAAACATATCGATTCGGCAACTGTGCGTGGAAGGTTTTTGAATGCGGTTGAATATTAACGTATGCAATTTGTTAAATATTGGATTCAAATCACTTAAATGTTGTCTGGAAAAATGGGCAAGAAAACTGTTGAAATCGTAGCTAGTTCCAAAAACAAGTTAGTACGAACTTGTTTGGGAGTTAGCGTGAGATGGTTTATTTCTTTTTTGTGACAATTACTCGTTGTTGTCTTCGTAAATAGTCCGAAAATATAGTCCATCATTTTCCAAAATACTGTGAGATTAGTAGATGGTGTATGCCGATGACATTATTCTTGTCGATGAAGATGTGACTGAGATCCAGAGCAGATTGGAGAAGTGGCAACAGAAACTGGAAAATGTTGGCTTGAAAATCAGCAGAACCAAAACCGAATAAATGTTTTGCGATTTCGGCGGTCTCTCCAGTTCTGGAGCCATAGCGCTTGATGGTGGGCTTCTCCCGTTTGCTCCGACTTTCGGTAACTCGGTCCACTCGTGCAAAGCGATGGCTAAGTAGATCGGACGGATAAGTATAGAATAAACACTGGATGGATGAAATGGCGGCCGGTCACAGGAACTACATATCTGCGACTCCCACATCCCCCTTAAACTTAAGGGAAAAATATATAAAACCATGGTCAGACCTGCTGTCTTGTATTGGTCAGAATGTTGGGCCACAAAAGGGATGAAAGAAAGGCATGCAGCTGAGATGAGAATGTTAAGAGGGTTGTGTGGTGTTACTCGATTGGATATAATAAGAAATGAGTACATAAGGAGAAGTCTGAAAGTGGCAACAATAACTGAAAAGTTGTGATGATACCATGACAACCGATTTCCACACAACTTTTATGAAGGTCACGTGTTATGAAGGAATGGGGAAAATGTCGTGAGGAAAGTATTTGAGTATGAATGTCAACTAACAATAAAAATTTATGAATAATTCATAAATAATGTTGATAATAGATTCTGTACCATTTATTTTTTTATTTCTGCGTTGACAGTGGTGGAATAAGATGATACAAAAATATATTTTAATTTCTGATGTCAGATATCCTAGACTGGATAAAAAAGTACTTGTGTTTCGTCCCGTGACAACAGACGGACCGACCAACCGACCGTACGACCGTTTGACTTGTTTACTCTGTGCGCCTACGCATTATGGCGTGTAACGGAGTGGCAACTGTCACTTGTTAGTTTGATTTTGACACTTGTATTTGGTCTTTGAAAAATGAACAATCGTAGTAATTTGTCTTGGGATCATTGTCATTATTAATCTTGTTGAATCAATAGTTTTGTGGACAATTTGTTGTGATCCAATTGTTTTGTGTGTAAACAACCCCTTTTGACGAAATAGTACGGGTTTATTTTAGAATTCGATTGAAATAGTTTGAGGTGATAGTGATTCATTGGGAACCGCATGCTGTGAAAATCTCTAGCGTATTGAGGCGGCCTGGAATCCTGGAATACTTACATCTTCACTACACAATACAATATACACTCATTTACATACATAAATCCAGGTAGGATCCAGAACCAGTTTTCCTCAACCAGGTGAGTGATTGAATATTTGTATTAATCAGCTCCGCGCACGGCGGACAGTTCGCACCACTCTTGCCCAGGGCCCACCATCACGCTTCCACGTACTTAATTAAATCCTATGGTCAGGGCCTTGGCCTGGCGTCGAACAACTTGGATAATATTTAATTGTCATAAATAGATATATCTACATAAGATACATGAACAAGGTGGAATTATCCGGTACAAGTCTTAGTGTCTGCCCATTTGTATCGATAGGTTTTGTTTCTTTGCCTTGGAAAAATAATACATCCCATCACTAAAAAAAAAATATTTAACGTAAGTGCGGTTCGGACACTTAACTACAATAACGATAAATTGTTCCACCGAACCGCACGTTATGAAATTTTGTTTCAGTGCTGTTAGTGGAAGGTCTCAAGTGCGGTTCGGACAAGTGCTGTTCAAATCAGTCGGTATTCGCACTCCTTTGTTATTTGCCCCAAAGACAATGGACAGTGCTATCAAATTGCAGTGGCTGCAAACTGCCACTCTCCTTACATAACCAGCCTCGTACCACTTTTGCATACCAATGCACCATTTTGCACGAAAATTCGCTTTAATACCGCTGCGTGTGTGGACCGCACATTAGATCAGTTCTGTAATCTTGACTTTATTGGTTTTATGTTAACAATCGAAGATAAATAATATCAACTGGAATGGTCAATCTTAAGTTAATCTACGCTTGCCGAGGCCGGTTTGTGGATGGGTAACCACCCATTACAACATATCCAACGACCACAGTGCCTCGAATAGTAAAACAAAAGAAAGATAGATTTTTTTTTTTAGCACAGACTAAAAATCACACGGGCCTGGCTGTCATTTGTCCTTCAAGTGGACCATTGTGCGTGGGCTATGGTGGATATTCCAACCAGCTGCCAAGTTGTCGTTATGGCTAGTCAGAAGCCCAACAGTCCAACAACCAGTCTTACCAAGAGGTTCTCTGTAAACTGGATTGTGTGAGATAGGCAGTTTCTTCAAGTAAAATACTGGTTCTGCTGCATCCGGTTATATTGGTTGCTGGCCCCAACATCCTTGAAAAAAAGTCTAGGTATATTGAGTTCTATATGTTGATTGAGTGACTACAGAATTTAAGTTCTTTGTGCTAAATAAAAAGCGTCGGCAAAAACAATAGGTTCATCATTTTCCACATGTAGATGGCCAAAAAACAAAAATAGTTTCATTTCAGAATTTTCGCATGCAAAACCACGATGATCCGTTTTAAAAACAAAACGCTTAAAAAAATCCGTTTAAGATTTTCAGCCAAATGAAATAGTTTTTTTTGTTATCACTCGGCGTAAAATTGTCTATCCGAACAATATAAAAATATTTTTCAGAAATCGTTTTCAATATTTTCTACGTCGTAGGCGAAAAAAGTAATATGTTAAGGGCTATTCACCAAATACTTTCGGATTTGTCGTGTCATTGACAAGGAAAATAGATGAGATCACTCTGCCAAACGTTTAAGTTAAACGAGCCTTGGGCAGATGTCTCGTGTCCCATTATGATAAGAAAAATATACGTTATAAAAAAGATTGGAGCATTGTAGAGTGATTTTGTAAGGAAATAAATAATAAATAATTTTATTTCTGTAAGTAGGTTTGTACAAACGTTTTTACATGTCATTGATATATTTTTTTTAAATTAAATGAGGTCAGCATTTCCTATCTGACTACTATGAGAAGAAAGGTCGAAACAAGCTCAGAACTCACAGTCTCTTTTAACCCTTTCCTACCGGATTAGAGATTTTGAAAGATATTTCCCAATTTAACTTTATAATATTAATAAGGAAGGTAAAAATAAATCCCATAATTTTGTTTAGATTTTTATTAACAAAAAAAAAAACAATCAAAACCACTGACAGTACTCATAAATCCTTGTATATTTTTATCGTTATTTTAGCACCAAAATTTAAAATAATAATCTAAAACCATATTAATTGTATAGTTAAAACTACAATCTTAAATAATAATATAAAACAAATAACACTTACCCCGTCCATTCTATTTTTAAATGTTTTCTAAAAAAAAAGCAATCCGCAGTTCTCAAATCCGAAACTGTCACTTGCGGGCGGTCGCTACTTGAAAGTGTCACTTGCGGGCGCTATATAGGCAAAATTTAAATAAATCACTGTGATTGGCTAGGGTAGTGGTATTCGAAAGGAACGTCAGTGTCCAATACGTAATGCGCGATCGTATTGTCGAAATAATTAACGGGGAATCACCCGGTACAAATTAGTACCGTCAGTTAGGAAAGGGTTAAAGTCCAGACAAACTTGGTCACATCCATCATGCGAAGACCATGTAGATCGATGTCTGAAATGGTCTTTTGAAGAAAGCACCAAACAGATCTCCCACAGTCTTAATCCAATGATAATGGCCGTGACTTATGAATTGCGGGTCGTACGTTCGAGCCAAGACAGACGCTTTATTTTGTGTAAATTATTTCTTCGACTCTGCTCCCAAAACGGTGAAGGAAAACATCGTGAGGAAATCGCTAGTCCTAGAACCAAAAACTAGAAGACATGACTGTGACGTCGTGGTAGATTATAGTCTGTGGTGTAGTAATCCTTCGCGAACAGAAGAGGCCTCTCGCAGCAGTGGAAACTGTTACGTATCTGCTTAATGAAATGGATTAAGGCAGATATATTTCAAATAAAGAGGATGATAAAGAATCATGAATTAAAGTGTAAGTATAGCATGAACACTATAAAACGTAGTTTGATTATGCATTGCTATGTCGACATGGTGAGTTGTTTGTGATTGTGTCTGTGTGGTGTTGTGATTGGGTATTACTATCTGAAATTTCTTAGTAGACGTAGTTCTCGATTGATGACAATAGGCTCGCTCTCTATTACACGGGGCTTATACATAACCGGCGAAATTTAGGTGGTGTACGTGCCAGCAGTGCGAATGGTATAAGCTGAGTATGCTTCCATTTCTGCACTGAAATAAGTCTGAATTAAGATTTTTTCGTGTTATTGGGTTTGCCATGAGGAATTTAAAGGTAGCAAGCGTCTTTCTGGATTTTTTCTTTAATAGCAATAGGCTGCCTGTTTTGTAAATGAGACTAAAACATAATTGGCGCAATGTGGGTCCAGTTTGGGTATCGGTACCAGACACCCAATAGCCAAGTAGTAGAAAAGTAAAAAGTTACCAATACGCCATGTTAGCGGCGAAACAAAACAGACTAAATAATATCGAAGGGAACAGTAAGCTAGCAATCAGTCACTGTCAGGGACAGAAGGTTTAGGAACATTACACTTGATTCACACTAAGCTTTACTCAATTTCGGCTAAACAGCAATCCTAGATCCTAGATTTACTTGCTTTGGTTGAGATTTTTACATAAGCGAATTTGAAACCTTCTAAGATTAAAATACTTATGGAAGAAACTTCTGTCTGTGAATTATTTTTGGAAATAGTTTATAAGTTTTAACGCTATGTGTGTTTGTCTGTGGTACCGTAGCTCTTAACCGGGTGAACCGATTTGGGTGTGTTTTTTATTCAAAATTAGGCCTTGTAGCGGTGTTTCTTAGACATGCTTTATTAAAATAGATCGTCTCAACATAACGATACTTTGATTAAAATATTACCTAAAACTACTTATTAAACTTAAAGAGCATTGGCCCTTTAAGTTAAAAGGTCCAAAGGCTTTTTAACCGACGAAAAAAACGGAGGAGGTTCTCAATTCGACGCGTATTTTTTTAATATTTTATGTATGACCACGCATAACTTTTTACAGAGTGGTTCGATTTTGATAATTCTTTTTTTTATTGGAAAGGGTATATGCCGAAGGTGGTTCCATGTAAATTTGGAAAAAAAATCCAAGGGTAGGAAAACAGGGGATGATTGATTGTTCACTCTTTGATTGTAAAGTATGACCACGCATAACTTTTTACAGAGTGGTTCGATTTTGATAATTCTTTTTTTTTATTGGAAAGGGTATATGCCGAAGGTGGTCCATGTAAATTTGGAAAAAAAATCCAAGGGTAGGAAAACAGGGGATGATTGATTGTTCACTCTTTAATTGTAAAGTATGACCACGCATAACTTCTTACAGAATAGTCCGATTATACAAGCATGTAGTAATTAGTAGATTATTCAGTAGTCAGGTAATTTAAAATTTAAATCTGATGACAAAATATTGCGGTATGACAGCTCTTATATATAAAATACTTGCTTTTGCCAGCAGCTTCGCCCGCGTGGAGGTTGGAAATTATTTCCGCTCTAAACTATCTGTGTACCAAATTTCATTTAAATCGGTTCAGTAATTTTAGCAGGACAGCGAGACAGACAGAGTTACTTTTGAATTTATAATATTAGATATAAGATATATAATATATATATATATAGGGTGGATAGTGTGGATGTGGATGTCAGACTGTCAGATTTATTCCTCCGATAAAAGTTATCTGACTTTCTTCTTTATTGTTCATTCCTAGCTAATTTTGGCTACGGCTATTGTAACGTAACAGTGCAGCTCGCCCGTCGTGACAATATACCCCTTTATTCATAAACGTTGTTTCAAGTTAACCTCTAAGTCCCTGAGATACCTCATTTAGTATAGACACAATGGTTTTTAATTGTGTCTGTAATTACGGTATTCAATGGTTTAAGTAATGATTAGCTGCTGTTCAACCATACATTTTTGATGTTTAAACGTCTCTTAACTTTAATCAAAGCTTATGAATAAAGGGGATAAAGCCTAACCGAAGCCCACCAGTTATTTGAAGAGCTCTAGCCTTAGTGTTGTGCAGCACCCTAATACATTGCTTCATTTGTTCCAAAAATTTGTCTGCTCAACAACGTAAATAAGGCAATGTATGTTTGTGATCTGTCCAAAATGAAAGCCGTACCTTTTGGTAGTAAGTTACGCAATTACCACGTAGGTTCACCTTGATGTTTCAGAACTTAATTTATGGAATCTAAAGAGCATGGTTGTTTTCCGTTCATATGACTGACGTCGATACCAATTTTCCTGTTAACGTTTACACTTTCCAAGGAATGTTGTTAATTCTGAGAAAGACTACAAAAATCATAAACTGAAACTCAAAGCATTTATTTCAAATAGACCAATTACAGGCACTTTTAAATTATCAAGGGGCGGTGAGTCAGAAAGATAAAGCTAGTAGTTACCCATTCCAAACCTATGGACAAACTTTTCTATCAAAATTTGATTACGAAAAGTTGGTTACATCATTCGTGTTGAAATAATCAATGTGACAAATTTAATAATAATATTATCACATAACCATTTCATCTTATAGTAACTTTGTCCTTCAGACTTTCGCAGTTTCTTAGTAAGAATTTTCATTTCGAAACTTGTGTTTCCTTCGCAATCTGATAGCGAAGTATCAGCTTTTACAAGTTAAAGATTATTTTCAGTTTACTAAGATATCATTTGAATTTATTACAACCTATAAAATCTTTACGATTATATTTTATTACTTACCAAACCAAGATTACAGGATGTTCCTCCATTTGGATGGGTAAAGCAAACAAACTCTTACAGAAATGAAAATTTAATTTCGGTTTATTTTGGAATCTTCGCTTTGTAGGTCGCCTTGATTAAATAACGTAGAATGTTTGTTTATATGCTTTTGTAAGCGGTTAGACTAGCAGACACATTAGTTGATGTTTATGCTGAAAAGCCTAAATAAATACGGAGAAGCGAAGATCTCTTTCCACGAGCCATTTTGTTTTTGTTGCGCGAAGTTTTAATCATGTGTTTTCATCTATCTCACTAGTTTTATTTAGGGCATCATTTTGTTGTTTATATAACTTGCTTTTGCCTGGTGGAGGTCGGAAATGATCCCTTGGAAACGTAGTAACGGGATAAAAGTATCCAATATGTCCTAATCCAGGACAATCTATCTGTATTCCAAATGTTATCCAAAGCGATTCATCCGTTAAGGCGTGCAAGAGTAGCACAGCCAATTAGACTTACTTTCGTATTTATAAGTTGAGAAATGGATTTTTAGACTTAGTTATTATTATAAAGAAAAAAAATACTTTTATTCGCGGTAGGCAAAGAAAGAATACAAATTAAAAAAAGAATAAGTTTGGGGCAATATACGTTACATACATGCAAAACGGTAATCACTCAGCATAATCCTTTCTGCGACAGCTGGCGCTGACGTCATAACGTCAACTGGTACAGTATACAAAATAAAACAAAAACGAGAATCAAATAAGAAACAATTAAATTAATTCAATCAATTAGTTCTTAATGTTGGCGGTGTTTGGATGCTAACCACATTTTTTTTGTGGTGTGCGCTTTGGTTTATATCTGAGTTTATTCTAATTTCAACATTCATCAAGTATCTGTGGTGTAATGTCTAAGTTTAACTCAGTTTAATTCACTTGATTGATGAGAACAGTCATTATGCTAATTACAATTTAAATCAACCACCGATCTGCTTCAAAAAGACGCTTGAACTTTTCTTTCGATTATGGAGATATTCGTCTCTCAGATGAAATTCGGCACACAGAACCATCCATTTTAATCCTTACGTCAAACTCAGCTGAAAAGTGCGCTTTTTGGAACTGAAAGCGTTCATCCATCTCTTGAATTTCCAACTTTACTAAGTTGTTCTAAAGTTTGAATTGCTTCACAGACGTTATTGGCAAGGAACGATTTTGAAGCACACTTATCATATCCATAAGATTCCAAGTTGACGTTTTGAAAGACTCTTTAAAATATGTAAGTACTAGACTTCTTAAAATATTCGTGGATTCTGAAAAGTTTTTCATTGTTACTCACTTATGACTGGCCTGTTAGTCAAGTGGTTAGTGACTCTGACTGCTAAGACTGAGGTCGTGGGTTCGATCCCCACCCAGGACAAATCTTTGAGTGATGAGCAAGATCATTTGTTCTGTGTCTGGGTGTAATTTATCTATAATATGTATGTATTTAGAAAATATATAAGTATGTTTATCAGTTGTCTGGTTACCATAGTACAGGCTCTGCCTAGTTTGGGATCAGATAACGTTGTTTTGGTTGTCCTAAGATATTTATTTATTATTTATTAACTTATTCTTTTATCATATTTACATAATTCCGCCGTGCCTTGGAAAGCACGTAAAGCCAGTTCCGGCGGTCATTCGTGGATCTGACAATCGTTATGGGTCGTCAGTAGCCCGAAAGTTTGACAACCAGTCTTACCAAGGGGAATAGAATTACCCAGTTACTAAGTTAAGGAAATCATAGGCAATCGCTTAGGGGCTGTCCATTAATCACGTGAGGCTCGAAGGGGGGGAGGGGACCATATAAATTAACGAAATATCACAATGGGGGAGGGGGGGGGGGGGGTTGTAGTAATATATCACGTGTATTTATTTTTTCGGCAAACGCGTATAAAATTGAAAGCAGCTTGTAGTGAACTTTATAAATATAAAAAAAATAAGATTCTTTGTAGGTACTAAAAAATACACGTGATATGGAGGGGGGTAGTCCTAAACCTCACCAAGTATCACCAAGGGGGAGGGGGGGGGGGGGTTAAAAATACCAAAAAAACATCACGTGATTAATGGACGGCCCCTTAATGTAAAGTACTGGTGTTCAGCTGAATCCGGTTAGACTGGAAGCCAACTTCAACATAGTTGGGAAAATGCTAGAATGATAATGACTTACTCACTCTTTTAAGTGTTTTTTTCTTTATTAGCAGGTTTAGGTTAAATTTTAGGGTTTCGATCAACTCAGGAAAATGGCCTATACAAGATCACTATTTGGCGCACCCGTCTGTTTTTTTTTTTGTTTAGAAAATATACTTTAAATCCACGATCCAAATTACCTCAGCACTAAATCAGACACGAACTCACGACTGTATTTCTATTAATAAACAGCTCTATACGGACTTCAAACATTCGTTATTCCACCTCAATAACTCTCTGAACCACAAAGGCTCCTGACATAAGAACTGACTGCGACCGAATCAGATTCCTAAGATCCACACAATTGAGTTGAATGGGAGCTGAAGTGCCTACTACATATGATAGTAACCATAGGTGGGGTGCGAGCGACCACGTTGTTAAAACTTAATTGATATAAGATCAGGGATGTTAAGGAGCTCCGTAACCGTAACCGAAACTATCGGATATCCGATATAAAAAATTATCCGTAACCGTAACCGAATCCGAAATAAAAGTTTCGGATAATAACGGATTTGTCATTACATTTTATTTTAGATAGTTTAGAAAACACTCAATATATATTTATAATCATTTTTATTTTAAATAGCTGTAATAATTACTCACAGACTGATTGTAATTCCTACCAAATGGTGACATATAAATAAAACCATTTTATTAGCTATTTGTATTTTACTTTTGAAATTCCTTAAAAGTTTAATATCCGTAACCGAAATTATCCGAAACTAACGGATAATCCGAAATAATTTCATATCCGTATCCGTATCCGTATCCGGTATAATAATCATTCCTACATCCGTATCCAATCCGTATCCGAAATTTCATATCCATAACATCCCTATATAAGATGTATTTGACAAGACAAACATGAATGAAAATCAGTCAAGTAAGCTAGAATATTACTTTCTTGTGGACAATGTGTGTCTAATGAATGATCAACGAAGACCCGGTGCAGAAAGCGTTTAATAAAAACAAAAGAATTTTGGCATACCTACCGCGTATTGAGTAAAGATAATTCCATTTTTTGTGTAGGCAATAACACTCAATTATGAATGCACGAAGTAGAGCTAGGGTCGAGACGATTTCCTTAATAATAATAAGCGTTAGTACTTTAAGAATAATATGTTTTGGTCATTGTATTATGCTTTTCACTCAAAATACTAATTGGGGCCTATGCGATCTTACGTTAATTATGTCACACATTGTATATAACCTATTTATTACCTGCTTTCTCGAGATATGTAGCTTACAAAACGCACCCTATATTTGGTCACAAAACGCCCGGCTGTCCGACACAACTGGCGTGTTTCCTCCGAAACTGATTAACTCATAAACCGTCCACATAGCGACCCCAACTATGGATTATGACCTTATTTATTGTTTACACCTAGAAGGCTATTTTGACGGCTCGGGAAAACTGTTTACACGTTTCTGTAGTAATTACTTAGGTGAGTAATGCTGTACTTAAGATGATTATAGTAGTTCATTTATTATTAGTTTACGACGCTTTTTAATGTTGAACTGTTGAAATGACACAGCTGGTCATAAAGTCATAGACATAACATCACGCCAGTATTTCCTGAAGGGTTTGCCAGAGGTCCACCTGTAGTACACACATTTCGCTAGTTTATTTTTAAGTTCCATGTAATATAGGGCGGGCTTCTTGCCATCAACCGAGCACAAATCTAAATTTCGTGGTGCTACTCTGAAATTCCTGATGGAAAGAACAAAAGCACTTTTCCCGGCCCGCGAATCGAACCAAGAACCTCATGTTCACTAGAAGCGCTTGCGACCACAGGATCGAAGAGGCAACTAAAAAGTGCCATTCTCCTTCTATCCCATTTATTCCCGAAGATGCTGTAAAAGGCGACTAAGGGACTGACTAGAGAATAGACAGCAGCTTTCTCCTTGCATCTTCTTATTTTATTTATTTATTTAGGATCTCCAACAAAAGATAGAAGAGAATGAAGGGCAATACATTGGCACATAAATAAAGGGTAGCATCAGGTATTTAGAAGGTGTACTCCTTCACTCATAGGAGTCCACAGCATGCACCACCATACTGCGATGGCCAACCCACCTGCCGAGTGTGGTGATTAGGGCAACCGGCAAAAGGGGTTTTGAGGGAGGCCTAAGTCCAGTGTCCAGTGGACATCATTCGGTTGTAATGATGATGCATCTAAGGTTGGAAGCCTAAAATAGTTTAGCAAAATGAGATTAGAAGTGAATTACAGTAGAATCTCACTAATCCGGCACTTCAATAGACCGATACGTCTAATAATCCGGCACCCTCCGCCCACGCCACGCAGTTTTCAAACAAGGACAAGTTGCACAAAAACAGTCCTTAATGAAGGACTATTTTAAGACTATGTAATTATTTAGATGTGAGATATATTACAGTTTTAAAAAAGACGTTTTGAACATGAATACAAATATTTCATATTCTCTTTATGATGTTCTTTATTTTATTTATTACGATTTATTCTACATAATCCAATAATCCGAACATTCCAATAATCCGGTACCCTGTGATTTTTAATAGTGCCGGATTAGTGAGATTCTACTGTACTTTACTTCTAATCACATTTTGCTAAATTGTAAATAGAAGTGAAGTAATTCACTCAAAATGTTGCTCTGTTACTAAATCATATTCCAAATTGTTTTCACAGTTTCCATACAATACACACTAAGCCAAAATTAGCCTTTAACTGTTTACACGAGGTAAGCATAAATCAACAGTTCATTATGATAAATAACAAAATACCACATACTAGTGCCAAAGTTAGCGCCAAACGAACGCTTGATTAACTATCGAAGTTGGCATGTAAATAGATATTCGGGAATATAATTTATACTTACATAATTATAGATTTGAAACAATTGCGGTTATGAATCCCTATATTTGACCTTTCACTGTTATTGATACATGGTCATCCAGTCGTTTGAACTGCTTGGGCTACATCATTACTGACAAATGCTTGCACTGACGGGGCAGGTCCACACATTCTGAGTGGGTCTTTCTTCAAAAGATTATTTCAGACACTAATCTGCATGGTCCTCACATGATCTGATCAAGATTATCTGGATTTAAAAGAACTTGGACCCCTGAATTTGTTACGCCATTTATTTTCTGGAAGATAGATATTATAAGTTGTCATATCTGCCTAAGTAAGTAGATAGAAAATGACAACTTCTAATATCTTAATATTTTTTATCAAAGTCAAAATATTTTATTTCTCATAAACCTAAATGGGCACTTATGAAACGTCAGAAGCTAAGTGCATGGTTCCAAATGGTTGATTCTAATAGAGAAGATCCGGTAAGAAACTCCATGGTTACTCTTTTAAAAATAATTAGGTTTTACAGTGGTTTCAAAATACACTGTTAATAGGTATGGAACGAAGGTGTAGGCCTGTCAACAAGTACCAGGTACTTAATAAAATAGAAAATGATCTACAAATCTATAGTATATAAAGCCTACAACGTTCTCATATTCACAAATTATAAAATAATCTACATAAAAAAAACTTTTTAAACCAAAATATATGATTGCTACGACAACTTCCACACTTTAAATGTAACAAAGACTGCAGATCTGTGGGGTAATTTTGTAGAAGTCGCCAAGTCTATTATTGACATTGTAGCACCTACTTTAGCTCTTATTTAATAATTGTATCGACTGTGGGGAGCTTCCTGACCTTATGAAGAATAGTAAAATAATACCTTTATTTAAATCTGGTAGTAAATCAGACCCCTCTAACTATATACCTATTTTAGTACTACCTTCAGTAAAATTTTTGAGAAATTAATTTTAGACCAATTGCAACGGTTCAAGGGGTCGTTCAACTACCGATGCCGGTGTTGAACTCCTAGGGTATATTTATAATGCATGGGAAGATAAATGCGATGCTTTGGGCATCATTTGTGATTTATCTCAAGCATTCGATTGCGTTATTCATGAAACTTTAATTAGGAAACTCCGCCACTACGGGATTCGGACGCTCTGGATCTTCTTACTTCATATTTGAGTAATAGAATTCAGAGTGTCGATGTCAATGGAAAAAAGTCTCCCGGATCTATCGTAACAATGGGCGTCCCACAGGGCTCAATTCTTGGTCCTTTTTTGTTTCTTATTTATATTAATGACTTGCCTTACCTCATTAAAGATAATCATAATATAGTTTTGTTTGCGGATGACACCTCACTTTTGTTTAAACTTAAACGTCAGCAGCTGGTTACTGACGATGTTAATAGCGCGATCTCAAAAGTAGTTCACTGGTTCAATGTAAATAATTTGCTTCTTAATGAAAAAAAAAAAAAACCAAATGTATTAAGTTTACGCTACCTCACGTTAGGCAAGTGAAAACGAATGTGTTGATAAAGGGCGAAGAATTGAATCCTGAAGATAGCACTGTATTCTTGGGCTTAACTTTGGATACCAAGCTTCAGTGGGGCCCACATATTGATAAATTGTCGAAAAAGCTAAGCTCCGCTGCATATGCTGTTAGAAAAATTCGGAATTTAACTGACATAGAGACAGCCCGTTTAGTGTACTTTGCCTATTTTCATAGTGTAATGTCGTACGGTATTCTGTTGTGGGGAAATGCCGCCGACATTCAGGCTATCTTTGTCTTGCAAAAAAGGGCTATTCGATCAATTTATAAATTAAGCCCGAGACACACACTCAGAGAGAAATTTAAAGGAATTAATGTAATGACTGTGCCTTCACAGTATATTTTTGAAAATCTTTTATATGCTCATAAGAATATTAAATTGTTTAAAAAATACAGTGATATCCATAGTATAAATACTAGGAACAAACACAAATTTGTTGTTCCTTCAACAAGGCTCAAGAAAATAGGTGGCTCATTCAGATGTCAATGTATACGCTTTTATAATAAACTTCCAAGCCATGTTCAAGATCTAAGTCTCAATAAATTTAAATCATTCATTAAACGTAAGTTGTGCCAGAAAGCATTTTACACTGTTAAAGATTATATTGAGGACAAAAAAGCTTGGGATTAAGCTGCTCCAATTTTTATTTTTAAATTATTATTGTACTGAATGATATTTTTTATTATTAATTACTTTCCTTTTTTTATTAATTATTTATTGGGAATATACACTTTGACATTTTGATTATTGCTTATACACTTTGACATTTTAATTATTGCTTAACTATGACATGAATATATACTCTGAGGAGTAAACTTTTATTATTATTTTAATAATTTTGAATGTTTTTTATATATCCCTCTTATTCATTTCATTTTAATGATAATCTGTCAGTTTGAGTACTTAATGCGCCTACCAAAATGTCCTTTCTTTGGTATTGTTCGTCGAATCGTTGTGCTCCTTATGTTCTGAGTTGAGCTGAAAGATTACTGACAAATGCGTGCATTGACTGGACAAGTCCACTCAATCTGTATGGTTCTTTCCTCAAAAGACCATTTCAGACACCTCCAAGTACATGATCCTCAAATGATCAGACAGCGACTATCTCCTGATTTTATATACACATTGACATTGATGAATTTTACCTATATAATGACATTAATATTTACTTTTAAAGTATTATATTGTTTTAATTATTGTAAATGTGAAGATTAAGTGGGTGTTATTTTTTTTTCTAGGTTCCTTTTCTTCTCATTTATTTTTTATCACAGTCTGGCAGTTTGAGTAATTTATGCGACATACACAAATAACCTTTCTTTGGTATTGTTCGTCGAATCATTGACCTCCTTAAGTTCCGAGTTGAGCTGCATGATTACTGACAAATGCGTGCATGATTGGACAGGTCCACTCAATCTGTGTGGTTCTTTCCTTAAAAGACCACTTCAGACACCAATCCACATGGTCTTCACATGATCTAACCAAATTATGTCTGGACATTAAAAGAGACTGTGACCTCTGAGTTTGTTTCGGCCTTTCTTCTCAGAGTAGTCAGATAGGAAACGCAGACCTCATCTAGTTTTAAAAAATATGATTGACGTGTAAAAGTGTTTGTACAAACCTACTTGCAAAAATAAAGTCATTTATCATTTATCATTTATAACTATATAGAATTGAAATTAGAATTGTAGGTATATATTTTCAAATAATGAGTACATAATGTCATTGAGGTATGTAAAAAAAAATGTTTAAAAAGTATTTATATATTTATGACATGTTGAAGTAATTCTGATATCCTATTTAATTTAATTTGTGAACATCATAAGATGCAACTGTAGTTATGTTACAGGAATGGGCAACGTTCTCTTTTCTTGTCTGCGAAAACACACAAATGGCGGTCCTCAATCCGTCTAACAAGCTTACGTAGTATTTGTTTAGATCTTCTTGTTAGGTCGGCAAACAAACCTGCGTCAGCAAGGAGTTTTCTGATGTTTTGCCTACCTTTGTGACAAAGTTTTCTCATGTGCCCGAATTTTAGGCGGCATTCTTATTGGATGGTGCGTTTGTCTCTTCAAATTGGAACAAAATAAGTTCCTTGGTCGGAGAAATATTAAGCTACTAGCTTTTGTAGCATATACTAAAAATAATCTTGTATAATATCTTAATATTATACAAGATTATTTTTAGTATATGCGAAACCTGAATATAGTTTGTTCAGAATCAGTAAAATCAAAAATCAAAATCAAAAGTCATTTATTCAAACTAGGCTGAGAGTCAGCACTTTTTGAACGTCAAAGTTACACAAGACAGTCCCCCCAAAACGCCCGCCCTTCGACACTTCCTAGTGCTTTAGCTGGGAAGAAGAAGTGGCGGAACAAA
Organism: Aporophyla lueneburgensis; assembly: GCA_932294355.1. NCBI lineage: Eukaryota > Metazoa > Arthropoda > Insecta > Lepidoptera > Noctuidae > Aporophyla > Aporophyla lueneburgensis. The sequence goes on from OW028737.1 coordinate 6,520,070, forward strand.
CTCCCCAGCAGCACAGCCGTCTGTTAAGTTAGAAGAACTTGATTCTATACAATACTGTGTAAGTAATTAATATTATAAAACAAAACATACATTATTCACATATGTCAGCTAGCACACGCCAATATACCACCAACAAAACACTGAAAACTAAACTCAAGCTGAAATAAATAATAAAACAAAATCGTAAACAGAACTTAAAACGTAAATAAAGCCTCCAGGCATAAAGGGCGTGCCCGCTTACATATTCAACGATGCAAATTGATACATACAGCTAAGTTGAAGTTACAATAGTTAAACTAAGGACCTCCGGACCAAAATAAAATAACCGTTAATACAAGTAACAATAACAAAAACCATGGTCAGCAAGACGACCAGTCACCACAAACAGCACCCGTTCACGAGCATAACGCAAAGGTCAGCCATTACCCCCCTCGCCATATTTGAGGGAAGGTGGTAACCCGACCCCCGACGCTACCGCAAGCAGTGACATCTAAGGGAGCATGACGAACTTGCTGCCGGTTGGTCAGGCAAGAATATTATGAACAGCTGACGAGGTCGCTAGCTAACTACATGTTGCAATACAACTCATTTAAAATCATTGTAATGAGTAGATTATGTCCACAGTAAATGAAATTAAAATAAAATAAAAATAAATTAAAAAAAAAACAGTTAAATAAAAAATAAACAATTATATGAACTACCCATATAAACTGTCGGTAGGAAAGCTAATTCTGGATTGAAAGAACATAAACATTGTCTTGAGTTAATCACAGCGACCAGCTATTCTTATCGTTTAAGTAGTCGTTGATAGAATAGTATGCCTTTGAACAAAGGTTGGATTTTACTTTAGCTTTAAACTCATTAAACTGCAAATCTAGCAAAGCAGAGGGAAGCTTGTTATAAAAGGTAATACCAAGACCAACAAAAGAATTATGAACCTTATAAAGCCGGTGAAAGGGGGCTCGTAGTTTGTCCTTATTTCTAGTATTAATATTATGAAAATCACTGTTTTTAGTGTACAAGTGTATATTTTGCCTAATATATAAGATGTTGGCGAAGATGAATTGTGATGCCACCGTAAGAATACCAATATCTTTAAACAAATCTCTCAGAGAAACTCTAGCACCTAGTTGGTAAATCGCTCGAACAGCTCGTTTTTGAAGAACAAAAATATTTTGAATGTCCGCGGCTTTGCCCCACAGCAGAATGCCGTAGGACATTATGCTATGAAAATAACTAAAATAGACTAGTTGAGCTGTATCAACGTCCGTGTACTGTCTAACTTTCCTTACGGCGTAGGCGGCCGAACTGAGCCTTCCCGCTAGGCTCGATATATGTGATCCCCACTGAAGTTTGGCGTCTACTGTTATGCCCAGAAAAACTGCCGAGTTAACAGTTTCAAGCACCTCATTATTTAAAACGACATTGGGTCCCAGGTTCCTAACATTCGGTAAGGCAAACTTTATACATTTCGTTTTCTTAGCATTAAGAACTAGGTTATTTGTAGTAAACCAATCCGTGGCCATTGAGAGCGCATTATTCACGTCGTCAAAATCTTTTCTATTCCTGTCTACTTTAAAGATAAGTGAGGTATCATCAGCAAATAGTACAATGTCACAGATATTCTTTAAATAGAATGGTAAGTCATTTATATACACTAAGAATAAGAAAGGACCCAGTATTGAGCCTTGGGGTACACCTAACTGAACTAGTAGCCCGGAAGATTTTACACCATTGATATCTACACATTGGTGCCTATTTTGCAAATAAGAACTTATGACATTGAGAGCTTCGTTTTGAACACCGTAATGACGCAGTTTACGCAAAAGTGTGTCATGGTGAACGCAATCAAAAGCTTTGGAGAGATCACAGAAAACTCCGATAGCATTTTGCGAGTTCTCCCATGCGTTGAAAATGTGTTTTAGTAGAGCAACACCCGCATCTGTTGTCGAACGACCTTTTGTAAAGCCATATTGCTCATTATGAAGGAGGCTATTTAAATTAAAATGTCTTAGTAACTGCTTGAGTATTAACTTTTCAAATATTTTACTAAATGCAGGTAAGATAGAAATGGGCCTAAAATTGCCAACGTTATTTTTATTACCTGTTTTAAATAATGGTATGACTTTACTACTCTTCATGAGGTCAGGAAAAGATCCTGAATCAACACATTTATTAAAAGTTACAGCTAGATAGGGGGCTACGATGTCTATTATATTACTTAACAGTTTAATGGAGATGCCCCAGTAATCTCCTGTGTTTTTTGACTTAAGTGTCTTAAAAATATTAACCACGTCACGAGGCGTTACATGTTCAAGACTAAATAAGCGACTACATCTGGGCACACTACTATGCAAAAGGTTTTCAGCTTTAGACGGGGACGAATTTAAGGAGCAAGTCGTAGTTATAGGTATGTTGGCAAAAAACTCATTAAATGCCTCAGCTACGTCGGCAGCCTTATTTACCAATTTGTTGTTAATCATAATCTCTAGTTGTTTTTCCTGTTTAACCGATTTACCCGTTTCATTGTTAATAATTTTCCAAGTGGTTTTTATTTTATTACTGGATTTTTTTATGGTATCGCTTAAAAATTTAGATTTAGCGAAAGCAGAGATTTTTTTAAATAACTTTGAATAATTTCTGACATACTCTAGAAAAGGAGTATCAAATATATATTTTTTTAAACCATATAACTCGTATAGTCTCGCTCTACTTTTATAAATACCTGGAGTAGCCCATTGGTTGAAGCTAACAGAGGTGCTATTAATGTCAATAGTTTTGGTCTTGAAAGTAGATTGGTATTCTTTTTGCACAATATCAAAAAGGGCTCCATAGATTTCATTAGGATTATCGTGTTCTACTATAGATGGTGTAATCCTATGAGTAATATTATTTTTAAATTTGTTGCAACGACTAACTGTATAGGGCCTGCATTCTATTTTATGCGGCTTTTTTTGTAATGGCAAAGGGAAGCTGGCTAATAATCCACAGTGGTCAGACGTTAAGTCACTTAACACTAACTTATTATTGGCATCACAATCACTAAATATATTATCAAGACAAGTCGAAGACGATGCTCTGATCCTAGTAGGTTCGAAAAACAAGTTTATTAAATTAAATGACTTAAACAGATTGAGTAGTCTAATACTTAAAGGAGTAACATCTAAAATATTAATATTAAAATCTCCACATAAAATTATACATTTATTAATTGATTTTAATTTATTGAGTGAGTCCGACTCAAAACCGACCGACTCAAAACTAATAAAATCCCCAGAGGGTGGACGATAGACACATATTATGACGTAACGCTCTAGTTCAACACAAGACAACTCAATAGTGCGCTCGATTGAAAGATTAACTAAATCTAAACGTTGTTTACATTTCAACTTGTTTGAAACAAGAACTAATGATCCACCGCGTATAGCACTTTTTCTCACAAATGCACTTTGCACAGTAAAAAAATCATCATTCATAAACACTATTTCATGTTCTTTCAACCAGTGTTCAGTCCAACATAATACCTGAACATCATGGTTTTCTATAAATAAACTTAACTCTAGTTCTTTGCCGGACAAACCCTGCATATTTTGATGAACAACATTCAACATATGCGGCTTACCTGTTGTCGCACCTAATAGTTTAAACTACTAGGTGTATCAAAAGTGGTGCTAGAACCACTACTAACAGTAATCGCTGGTACCCTACAAGTACCAGTGTCACGGTGTAAATTGTATGCTAAAAGATTAGCTAGTAACTGAATCGATTCCAATAATTTTTACACCATGTTATATTTTGTACCAAAAATATTTAATTACGCTTCCAAGTAGGACACCGAACGACAATACGTATCCACAATCATCTATGCGGGTCACGGCAGTTCATAGCGCGCGTGGGCGCACAGCAAGACGGCGACGACGGGTAACAACTACCTCCCTCGGCTCCCTCAGTCGTCCGAATACCACCGATTGATGAGCACGTATCGCGATAACTTTGTGTTTATTAATGATACAGTTTTGATTTTTTTTTTCATAGATTCTTTACATAAAAATACTAGACCCGTGTTTCGGGTTTCGCATAAACAAAAATTAATGTTGTATATGCACTAGCTGACCGTACAGACGTTGTCCTGTTTCCTAGAACTCGATAGCAATTCATTCAAATCGGTCCAGCCGTTTAGGAGGAGTTCAGTGAGATACACACGTACAGTAGAATTATATACATAAAGATTATATTATATTTATCGGCGGCTTCACCAGCGCGGAGGTCAGACTCAGAAATGTCCCACGGGAACGTGCTACCGGGATAAAAAGTATGCTATGTATTAATGCAGGTAAACTATAGGTACGTGTGACAAATTTCATCCAAATTCGTTGGAGTTTTTTTACGCGATTGGGAAACAAATATCCAACTTTCATATCTATACTAATATTATAAAGCTGAAGAGTTTGTTTGTTTGGTTGACCGTGGTAATCTCAGGGAGTACTGGTCGGAAGTGAAAAAATATTTTTGTGTTGGATAGTCTATTTATTGAGGAAGGCTATAGGCTATATAACATTACGCTACAATCAAAGGGAGCGGAGCAGCAACGAAAAATGGACGAAAACTGGCAGGCAATTCGATGCGACGGGAAGGTGAGCGAAAATTTGACGCGGATGAAGTCGCGGGCAGTAAGCTAGTTTATAATATTAGTAGGATTGTGTTTTCAGACCAGCCACTTTTAGCCCCTACAAGCTCCTTGCTTGATATATTTATGTTAGATTCTTACTTATATTAGTCTAGCTGTGCCCGAGGCTTCACCCGCGTGGATGTAGGAAAATATCCCACAGGAGCAAGCTACCGGTACAAAGAAAGTGTCTACTCCGAGTACTTGTAACAACAGCTATATGCCAGTCAAAGTCCTGTCAAAATTGGCCCAGCTGATTTAGAGATTGACCGAAACAAACGGACAGACAGACAAAAATTTTCAAAATTGTTTTTTTGTTATCAGTACCGCATACACTTTCATAATTAGTAAAAATATGTTATTTTGACATAACAAACAGAGGCAATTTTATTTATTTGTATATATACAAATGTATAGTATATCGTTTTCAACGTTAACCGGTCAGTATGATGAATATACCCGTAAGCTGATATTATAAATTAATATTTCAACCGTAAACCTAAAGGAAGGGTCGGATATTGATACTATTATGAAGGTAAGCTAGAGGTCAGATCCCAGGCGCCGGTCTTACATACATTCTATTGTTCTCTCGTTTAATTTACTCTCACGTGGAAGGTTTCATTTTGAGATATAGGGCCTCGTTTACACGAAGACAGTAAGAGCTATGTTCTGGTTAGCAGCTATGCAAGTATCCCTAGCGCTGACATCAGTATCTCATCACCTAGTGTCACTCCGTTTTTAAGCTTTAATGCCGTTGTTTGTGAAGAAAAAATAAATTACTCGAATTTGATCTATACTTCACCGTGATGCCACGACGGCGCAGCCAGGTCTCGTTGGCTGCGTAACTAAGCGGATGCCCGGTGAGATAGCTGCATACATTTACTTCGCTACGTGACATGGCGACTTTGCCATGGCGCATGAAGTCCCGGTGAGGTATAGCTCCAAGGTTTATATCCCACTAGGACACCATGATCACGCCGCCAGCCAAATTTACACAGCTTACTGATGGATATCACACTAAGAATGAGTTGCACCAACTAACTTTAACCATAATTAATGCCTTGGTTCCGTCAAATCTCCGGCTATTATCCATATCCGTAAATTACATCACACAAATTTCATGATTTTTTGACCCCCACTCCCGTCCTTGTCACAACTGGTCACATTTGTGACACGGGGTCGGAGATTTGACAGAACCAAGGCATTGGTTATGGTTAAAGTTAGTTGGCGCAACTCACTCTAAGTGTCCAATCGGTTGCGCAATCAACCATGCAATTTGGCAGTGCGACCATGATTAAGCCAGTATAGTGTTTTAGTGAGTTATGGGTCTACGTCAGCACAAGAGACCGAAAAACTTGCCTAACGACTCTCACTTACGAGTCTAGCAGGAAAATTCTCGGCTATCGACAGTCCAGTAACTCTCCTAGTGTGAACGGAGCTTAATAATACCTACTACGTAGTTTTGTGTTATGTAAGGCAAAGTAGGCATTACCATTTACAAGGAAACGGACGGTTTCAGTGGTTTCATGGGAGCTACTTAGAAAACAAAGCTTTTAGGTCAAGTTTTTGGAGCCGTGAAAGCTCTAGCTATATGGGACTGAGTCTGATGATTTACTCGCGCTGATAGTGACAACTAAATTGAGGTTTGCAAATCGAAGCCAGACCACGTCAGGCTAGGCCATCAGGCCGCGGAACCGTCGCATTCGATGAGCCCCACGATGGCCTGTCGTTACCCGTCCGATTTTTCGGGAATCGGTAAGTACCTACAAAGGCGTGGAGTGCCAGGGCGCGGAAGCGTATTTCTTTTTGTTTTCTATACCTATATGGGAATGCTCGGTACGGCCGCCATAGGCCTCGACAGTTGTATTAACGCCTGGCATGGCCTGTCAGATGACGGAGCGTGGGAAAGCGACATTAGTGTGGCCAGAACGTTAGTCCACGTTCTCACTTACGCAAATAATCGGGGCACACTACAGGTTTTATGCAGACATTCTATTTCGAGATTTTGAGAATACAGCTGGACTATAAATATTTTAATGCGTTTTTTTACTTCTCTTTTACCATCGTTTTCCTTGTTGTGATTCTTAATAAAACTGCAATGAGGATAAGATATAAATACTACACAAATTGCGGCGGCATCTTGAAGGAAAATCTTAATCGCTCCATGTGTTCGAGATTCATCGTAAGATTATCTCAACTCGGAATTAAACATATTGGAAGCGGAAGAAAACATTTTTCGTTTTTGTTCCTAAGATTAGTGACTTGCCCCTGCTTCATACGATTTTGACGACTTTAATTTTTATTATTACTATGTAAGTTTAATAGTAAGGTATATCTATTAGGGATGTTATGGATATGAAATTTCGGATACGGATTGGTTACGGATGTAGGAATGATTATTATACCGGATACGGATATGGATATGAAATTATTTCGGATAATCCGTTAGTTTCGGATAATTTCGGTTACGGATATTAAATTTATAAGGAATTTAAAAAGTAAAATACAAATAGCTAATAAAATGGTTTTATTTATATGTCACCATTTGGTAGGAATTACAATCAGTCTGTGAGTAATTATTGCAGCTAAATATATATTGAGTGTTATCTAATCTACCTAAAATAAAAATGTTATAACAAATCCGATATTATCCGAAACTTTTATTTCGGATTCGGTTACGGATACGGATAAATTTTTATATCGGATATCCGATAGTTTCGGTTATGGTTACGGAGCTCCCTAACATCCCTGATATCTATACTATACTATATTAATATTATAAAGCTGCAGAGTTTGTTTGTTTGTTTGTTTGTTTGTTTGTTTGATTGAACGCGCTAATCTCAGGAACTACTGCTCTGAATTGAAAAATGCTTTTTGTGTTGGGTAGACTATTTATCGAGGAAGGCTATAGGTATATAACATTACGCTAGAACTAAGAGGAGCGGAGCAGTAATGAAAAATGTAGCAAAAACGGGGGAAATCGCACGGGTAGGCGATTCGATGCGACGGAAAGGGTCAGGGGAACAAGAAATTTAACGCGGACGAAGTCGCGGGCAGAAGCTAGTCATACATATACACTTTTCGGTTATTCCAAAATTCTCTAAATGAATGGGAAAACTGCATCAAAATCCGTTGCGTAGTTTAGAAGAGAAACGCTGACATAGAGAGAGACACAAAAAGCGACTTTCATTTTATAATATTTTATATGTATAGAAATATTGATGTATAGAATCCATTATTTCTCTGGAACCTCTAAACACTAGTTAAGGAATGGAGATACATTTGCTGGTTTTCCCACGAACCCTGCAAAGAACAGGTGTGATAAATACACCTAGGGCTTTTTGGTTAGGTATGAAAGTTATGAATATAAAATGAAGTAATAATTTTACTCGTCAGTTTCGAATTCATCTAAAGAAAAATCTTTTTGAAACGTAGGTACAGTATTCATTTGAAGTGACGCGGGATTTTATCATTTTTTATAAAGTACTAGTTCCTGCCCGCGGCTTTGCCCGCGTGGATAACGGAAAATGCCCTATGGGTTAGAAGACGCTGGCAAAAGCAGTTTTTTTTTAATAAATTATAAGCAATTTTGCCCAAGTGGAAGTCGCAGCATACCCTATGTCTTAATCCAGGACATACACTATCTGAGTGCCAGATTCCATCCAATGTTTACGCAGCTATGTTTGTCTAACGTTTTCAACCAGTAAAGCTAATTCGGCACAATTTTTTCCACACCACCTAAATCTTTCTGATGAATCACTCCGTTCATTAGTGGAAACCGTACGAAAATCCATTTAGTAATTTCTGTGTTTATCGCATTCAGACAGACAGGCAGACTTTTAAATGTTGTCATTATCATCATTTCATCCGAAATACGTCCACTGCTGGACATAGGCCTTCCCCAATTTGGGAAGGTTTGCCAAAATCGCCACGCTTGGCAGGCGGGTTGGCGATCGTAGTATGGTGGTAAAATGCATAGTGAGCGCTGCTGCCCACACTCTAGTAAGTCCCTAATTGAAAGGATTTCTCTGAATTCGCTATTTGTTTGTGTAGTTTATTTTATCTGGAACTGATTTAAATAATTAAGCATTTACCTACCATATTTGTGTTTTTGTAGCGTATTTGCGGTAAAACGTCCGCATTAACTGCATTTCATGAAATCATGTGTGTACGTCAGCATAATTGAAATGAGAATTAATTATACTGGTATTATAAACTTTCCATTTCGGTGGTTCCATAAGTAGGAATTAACAGTAAAATTAACTGACTACAAATATTTTATAGTTTGCAAACAATTAATGTTCAGTTTGGTGCTGGACGTAAAGAATAGCACTATCCGATTTCTTTCCGTGGGTTTCGTAAGAGGCGACTGAGGAACTTACTAGAGATTGGGTAGCACCGTTCTCTATGCATTTTACTACCATACTATGATCGCCCATCCACCTGCCAAGCGTGGCTATTACGGCAAAACAGACAGATTACCCCAAATTGGAGGTTGCCTATGTCTAGCAGTCTTTCGGCTGAGATGATAATGAGACAAAAAGTGAGCAGCGGTGACGCAGTGGTAACTGCCATGACTTACGAGATTGTTAGCTAGAGATTTTGAATATAGAGAAGCGCTTTATTTTTTGTAAACTGTTTTATTACAACTGCTTTCAAAACGGTGAAGGGAAACATCGTGAAGTAACCGGCATGTCTTACAGCCAAAAAGTTCCAGGACATGTGATATCTACCAACGCACACTGGGCCCCCATGATGAAATACGGCCCACTCCCTCTCACCGAGAAGAGGCCTGTGTCTTAGCAGTGGGACCAGCATGGGCTGATTATGAGACAATAAGTACGTAATCGGTTTAATAAAGAAAGAAAAATTGTTTATTCTGCACAAACAAAACGCACATTACAAGATAAATTAAAAATAAATAGATACATAAATTGTAACGTAGCCAAAAGCCCCGTATTTAAGTCAATAAAAAAAAACAGTTGCTTGTGATGTCAGGACTAAATTAAAGCAACAACAGAATGCAGCCGTGGAACAAAAAATAACAATGACTCCCAGAAATCGAAGCGAGCTGGCCAATGGTGCTGAAATTCAATAAAATCGAGAAGTAACCACTTTTCCTTTGAAAGCATCTGCCGGCTCTGGTTTGTAAACTAATAAATTACTATGATCTCATGAAGCACTATCACTTTATTTTTTCTTATTCCGAAATATTATATCTACTAATAACTATTCTACTTCAAAACTGTGCCCTCTGAGTTTCTTTCGGCCTTTCTTCTGAGAGTAGTTAGATAGGAAACGCTGACCTCATCTAGTTTTAAAAATATGAATGATGTGTTTTGTACAAACCTACTTGCTGAAATAAAATCATGTATCAATATTATAAATGTGAAAGTTTGTATTTTAGGTACTCAGTTACGCAAATATGGCTGAAACGATTTCTATGAAAGGTACACAGATAGATTTATAACCTGGATTAACACAAAGGATATTATTTTTCCTGATAGTACTGCCCCGTGCGTGGGATAATTTTCGATCTCCGCACGGGCACAAATCGACCGTCACCGTACCGTCGACTGTCGTCGTTTTTCGATCTTCACGCTGGCAAATATCTATACTTTAATATTATAAAGCTGAAGAGTTTGTTTGTTTGTTTGATTGAATGCGCTAATCTCAGGAACTACTGGTCCGAATTTAAAAATTCTTTTTGTGTTGGGTAGACTATTTATTGAGAAAGGCTATAGGTTATATAACATTATGCTACAACGAAGAAAAGCGGAGCAGTAATGAAAAATGTTGCAAAAACGGGGAAAATCGAACGGGTAGGCGATTCGACGCGACGGGAAGGGTCGGGGGTACAAGAAATTTAACGCGGACGAAGTCGCGGGCAGAAGCTAGTTATTTATAAACTTGGAGAGGCTCCCGGTTTCTTCCTAATAAGTCTCGATCTCGTTGAAATATCGGGATAAAGTATCCTATGTATTAATCCACGTTGAAAACTATCTGTTTAGGTACTTAAAAAATTTCATCCGAATCCGTAAAGACGTTTTTTCGTGATTGAGCTACAAACATCCCATCATACGTACTTTCACATTTTTAATGAGTATAAGTCTCAGGTATTTATTTATAGAAACGTTTATCTGTTCGTTGTAATCATGAAAGACGAATTTTAAGACAACACATAGCGTGTCATGGGAGCCCTGTTTTTTCCGCTAATTACAAAGAATGGTAGCGAAGCCAATTAACTTTTAAAGTAGGTTAATTAAAGATTCGTTTTAAAAACATGACTTAAGATTAATGAATGATTGCACAACATATTTTATTTATAAAACGGCAAAGAGTTTCGAAAATTCTTTTCGGTTCTATTTTTAAAAAGTGACATTTTGCGTCATGTATTTAATTCACTGTATTTTGAGTCGACAATGCGTCAGTAAATAAAGTTAATCCAACGAGAACAAAATAAACTTATTTGTACAGGATGAATAAATATTGCTTGAAGAGAAGTATTTATAATTAATGTGTGGTCTTACAATGTTTTTGGAAACGTCAAGAAATGTGTCGGAAATATATTTTGCTGTCTTTTGTAGGAATTCAGATGAATGGACCAGAATAAAATCAGAATCCTTTAAAAAAAAAAATGCAAAAGTGAGTTTGTTTGTTACGATTTCACACTAAATGACTAAACAGTTTCGAATGAAATTTAAAACACAGATAGTCCATGTCCTAACCCAGGTAATGAAGGATCTAGGGCCATAGAGGAAATTGCAAATTAATTGTAAATTAATCAATACTAAGCCCATCGCCTTTGACTTTGACGTCACGTTACTGGCAATATAAATATCAAAACAATAACAAACATAAAGAAACAAAAAAAAAAAACGTTCTAGAAATCTGAAAAAAATAAAACTCGATTACGGTCACGATAACACGATTTTTGCCACCTAAATATAGGTCAGTTTAATTTTCATAATAGTATCTAATAATAACAACGACAAGTTAAATTTTGTATCTGTCACAAACAATTCTGTCTTTATGAAAGTAAACCGGCCCAAAGTCTATGGTTGAGACAAACAAAAGCTTTTAAGCTAACCGCTCTGTTGTCTATCTACACAAGCGAAGAAAATCGATACAATCTCCTATCCTTGGTGTCATCATTCTCATCAATTTATAGTTCCATTGATCTCAAAAAATCAACAATTTGTTTAACCTAAATGAACGTCGTAAATCAACCAATTATAGAGCTAGCAACACTATGCGTAAAATTCGACTTGCCATATAAAATTATATAGCCCATAAACAATCCGTAGTTTTCCACGTTTCGCGCCAAAATAAATAGCATCGAAATTCTTTTTTCGATTCGATTTTCAAACAACTTACTTTTTTATGAGTCTGTGATATTTTCCTTTCCTTAAACCTTGATTGGTTCTTCGAAGTTTGAATCGTCGAACGAATCATTTTTGGAATCTGTGTAGTTCTGAGCGTCCGTTCTGTAGTTATGCCAGTAATCCCGATTTCGATTGTTGTTACAAAAACGACCCATTTATGTAGGATTTTCTTTACCCTTTTCAACTACATATTTCTTTTGGTAGGATAAAGGTACCTACGGCTTGTTACAAATTGCTTTGGAAAGATTATGTGAGATATCAATCTCTAGTCGAAATAGGTAGTTGAAATCGCTATTTATATTTTTTTAATTCCTAAAATTACAGCGCAATTGATAATATCGACAAAGGGCGTAAATACCAATTTGGCAAAATTTTAAACAAATTTACAGATGAGCGCAAAAACTAAGTATGGCTACATCAAGAGTAAATTTTAGTAGTTATGTGGTGTGACATTTTGTAGTGGAAACCGTTGATATATTCAGTGCACTACAAGCGATAAGTAATTACATTACCCACAGTTTCTAATACCAAGAAAACAAGCGTGGTGTTGTATTAATTGCCTACCTATCAAAATTCCGTGGCTGGCGTGAATACATTGACATCTCGACTCGTATGATTTCTTTTTATTGGCTTAATACGCTCTACGCATTAGGAGAAAAATTGACAGCTCAAAATATAAATAACTTTTGGAGCAATCAACTATGGTAATATGTTGACATCTCGAAATTTTACGTGTTTTACTTGACAACACAACATGTCAAATTAACGATTCATATGTTTTTGTGACCGAACATTAATATTTCGTTATATCAACTTATACCCAGTAAACAAAATATTTTTCTTTATTTGACATCTCAACTTATACACATAAAAGTTTTCTCTTTTATTTGACAAATTGAGATGTTAAGTTATAGCCAACCGAAGTATTTGGTCTTTTAATTTGACAATAGGTACATGATTTAGCAACGAATGAGGCTACATGCTATATGTGGGACGAGACTATAGGAGTTCGAGGAGCAAACCAAATTGCGTCATGTTTGTGGCACTTCTGCAACAGTTTGCCATAGGAAGTCAAAGAACTGATTTTTTATTCCGACACTTGTGGTGGCCAAAACAAAAACAATATCGTGACGATGATTTTCATTTTTTTGCTTGATAATCATCCGACGCTGCAAAAGATAAACCACAAATTCCTCCTCAGTTGGCACACAAATATGGAGTGTGACTCTGACCACGCGATTATTTTTGAAAAAACTAAAAAGAGAACACAAATGAGAATCAATCATTTATATGATTGGGTGCAGTTGGTGAGGACTTGAAAAGTGCAGAAGCCATTCAAGGTCGTGGTGATGACGATAAATGATTTTTTGATTTTAACGTACTAAAATTCAAGAAAGGACCCTTTACTGTCAAAAAACTGGATGATTCGGGAGACAAGTATTTGTGGCAACCTATTAAATGGCTGCAATATGATAAAAGCAGCGTAGGAAAAATATTAAAAAAAAAACCTGGATCGCGAACCCCCTTTCAAGTTAATAAGTTTTAGGAAAAGAGGAAAAACCACCATAGATATCTTTAAGTTGAGCCAAATTTCCAAGGAGGCTTCACCAATCAGCGCAGAGAAAAAAAAGGATTTGATGGACATGATTGACCTGATTGATGATTCTAATTAAAATAAAAACTGTTGGTGATGTCTCCGCATCTAATGATCCAGATTTGGACGAGGACAACCCAGATGAAGAGGTTTTTGAGGTCCAATGAAATATGAACGGTACTGTGGTATAAATACTTGTATCTGGGTACCTGATGTATCTGTCAACTTAAAATACTATTAACGTTATTATTATTTTATTATTTTCTTTCTTTATTAAGTATGTGTCCGTTGTTTGGCCCAATAAAACAATTTACTATTTACCTATTTATTTTTTTATTTATTGCTCTAACACTAGGAAACTGATAGGTTCGTAGTTTTTAAATTTAATATTTGTTCAGTTAGAACAACTTTGCTTGATTTGAGTAAGTAGTAGGTACTTCAACAATTCAACAAATATTTTTATATTCATCATCAGTTGGTTGATTGGTCCTCATTGTGTTCGTCATTAATAACATTGTTTACATACTAATATTCCCCACTCAAAAGATGAACAAGTTTTGATAACTGTTGGTGCATAAGTTGACAACTCGGTGAATAAGTTGATAACTCGATGGTGAACGACTTGACAAGTCTATTATTTTGCAAACTACGGGGAATTTGGTTTATGTATTGTCGTCATTTAAAATATGGTATAAAATAACCCCTAAAACAACTAAAAAATATACTGTGAACTAATTTCCCGATTTACCAGAAGGGGTCAAACCTTTAAAATGGCCGTCCTGACAAACTGCCATTTTAGACATGTTAACATATTCACGCCAGGCACGGAATTATGAGTGTCAGGTGTGGAGTAGTACGGCCCATCGTGCTGCTCGACGAGGTGGGCAAGCTCTTTGAAAGAGTGATTGCAGACCGCCTCGTCGGGTGGCTGGTGCGAGTGGGGCTGGACTTGTCGGACGGCCAGTACGGCTCCCGCAAGGGGTGCTCAACGGTGGACGCCATCATGCGTGTGCGAGCCCTCACGACGGGGGATGCAGTGGCCCGGGGTGGGGTCGTCTTGGCGGTGTCTCTTGACATCGCCAATGCCTTCAACACCCTACCCTGGAGTTGCATTAGGGAGGCACTCCGGTATCACCGGATGCCGACCTACCTCTGTCGCGTGGTCGAGGCCTATCTGACGGATAGGGCCGTTATCTACCCCGGTCACCAGGGAGAGTGGAACCGGCGAGAGATGTCGTGCGGTGTCCCACAGGGATCGGTCCTGGGGCCGCATCTGTGGGACATCGGTTACGACTGGGTGCTGCGCGCCGACCTCCCTAGCGGCGTCAGCGTAGTTTGCTACGCTGACGACACGCTGGTCCTTGCGCAGGGGAGGTCGTACGAGGCGGCGGCCGAATTAATGACACGCGGGGTTGCGACAATCGTCGATAGGATCCGGCAATTGGGACTCGAGGTGGCATTGTACAAGTCCGAGGCCATGGGTTTTCATGGTCCTCGGAACGCGCCACCTGCGGGTTCCCAACTTACGGTAGGAGGGGTTCATATCGGCGTCGAGTCGACGATGAAGTACCTGGGACTTGTCCTCGACAGCCGGTGGAACTTCGTTGAGCATTTCCGACGTTTGGCTCCCAGACTGGAGCGGGCTGGGGCTGCATTAAAGCGGCTCCTGCCCAATCTGGGGATCGTGCGGTCCATGGCCCTCTACGGGGCACCGGTGTGGGCACCCTCATTGAGGCTGCGCCCAGCGCGCCGGTTGTTTGCGGCCCAGAGGGTCATGGCCATCCGGTTAATCCGGGGATACCGCACGGTCTCGTGGAGGCGGCGAGCCTCCTTGCCGGAGTGCCGCCATGGGATCTGGAGGCAAAGGTCCTCGCGCACATGTGGGAGTGGCGCGAGGAGGCGATACGCCGGAGCGAAACTCCGCTGCCGCGACAAATCGCGGCACGGCGGACAGAGCTCCGGTGTGATCTCATGGCGACATGGCGGGTGCGATTGTCGCAACCCAGTGCTGGGCACGCCACAATTGCGGCGGTAAGTCCCCTCTTTGAGGAGTGGATAGAGAGGCGTCACGGCGTCCTCACCTTCCGCCTGACGCAGGTTCTCACCGGGCATGGGTGCTTCGGTGGGTTCCTGTTCAGGATAAAGCTTGAGGATACGTCCGGGTGTTTCCAATGCGAGGATCGTCTGGAGGACACGGTGGAGCATACGGTGGAGGTGTGCCCTGCTTGGGCGGGGCACCACCGTGTCCTCGTGGAGGCGATCGGCGGCGGCGACCTCTCGCGTCCGGCCCTGGTGCGAGCCATGGTACGGAGCGAGAGGGAATGGGAAGCCGTCACTTCCTTCTGCGAAGCAGTAATGCTCGCGAAGGAGGAGGCGGGGCGCGTGAGGGAGTGGCAGTCTCTGCGCCCTCACGCCCCTAGCCGCCGCAGGAGGAGATGCCCCGGGCGTCGGGAGTCGATTGCGGACTCCCGGCCACCGTAGGCGCGAGCTTGCGGGTGGCGAGCAATGGGTAGCTCGCCGCCCGGTAAGGACCAAGCTCGGGTCGACGCGCCTCAAAGAGATGTCAGCAGCAGTGTAGGGGTCTACTAGGACCGATGCCTGCCAGGGTCGCGTGATTGTTCGAAGGAGATACTGTGACCCTGGCACATGGGCAACTGATGGAACACGGGTGGGTTTTAGTCAGTAAAAGTCTGACATGCCCTCCCGCTCCGCCCAGAGCGGGAGGAGTCATTTGATGATTTCCCATCCTGAAAAAAAAAAAAAAAAGGTGTGGACCTAAGCTCAATTTTTTTATTTGCTACACTAAATTGTTAGCTGTTACTATCTCTTAGATCTCATGTTGATAAAAAAGGACGGTCTTAGCTGTCATTTTAGTCGAAAAAAGTAAAAATCTCAGCGTAGTCATTATTAAAAATTCTAACTGGATTTGCTTACTTAGATTTATGTTTTAATTGTCACCATCTCAGTATTAAAATTCATAGTTAAATTAGTGTTAAATACGAATAGAGAAAAACGATTTTTTGCAGACACTTTTCAGCTTAATATTCATGTTTCCATAAAGGCGAAAGCTCATTTTCTAAGCTGTTCGGAAAATATTTTTCGTTTTCATATTTTTAAATCCCAGCTTAGTAAGATTGAATTCAGGCTCACTATGAAATGCTGGGCTATTTCTTTATGCTTTTCTTTACCTAGGTTAATCTCAAAATACGTATGTAAGTATAAATTAAGAGTAAGAGCTTTTTACGTAAAACCACAACAGTTTGGTTTTTGATACAGTGATAGGTATTACAATTACATTATTTCTAAATACGTTTGGCGTACTGATCACCTGCTCGATTTCCATCTCTTCAGGTTCGGCAGTATTTGTTGTTCGTTGAACTGATACTGCTGGACCTAATGTGCTAGCCCAAACTTGTCACAGTCCAAAGATCTCTTTCAGGCTTCGCCACAACACACTGATCTCCACCTTCCACATCCAGTCTGCCCAGTCACTTCTTTAAGATCTTCGGTAGGACCATCTAGCGAGCGTCCCACACTATGCTTCCTATACGCCGTCTCTACTTCAAGGCGCATCTGCCCCACGGGGCATCGGTCCTTCGACAAACATGGCCAGCCAACTGCCACTTCAACTTGCTTACTCTACAAGCTATGCCAGTAACTCCAAATAACTTAATTTCTGATGTCATCCTTCACAAAATCTCTGAACACAGCCCGCATAGGTGGCCGAGCATAGCTTAGCTACCGAAAAATCCTATGGAGGCAAGGTTAAAAGCTGGCACACTTTCCTACAGGTTCTATTATAATTAAATTTCCCAAAGACCGACACTGATTGATATACCAAGGGCTTTATCAGCCTACAAAGAGATAATATGATAACGTATATACAATAGTGATAAATCGTTTGAGGATATTAACGTCACTGCATTTAATAATGCATTATCTTGATTGATACAAACCTTGATTTTATTTCACGAGCTTGATTAAGAAATTTGATTAAATATATTGACTGTATGCATTATGCTGATGAAAAGAAGCGCATTTTATCAACGACATAGTATTCAGTTTTATTAACTAATGAACTGCCATTTTATATTTCCACTACTTATTGGTTTATTGTATTTTGTACTTCTCCGTTGCATACAGTTTTGGTAAGATAGTCCTCCCGACCGTATTTTGGCCTTGGCAGCCCATTTCAATAGAGGCTAGCCAGTAGCGCGGGAGATATTATAATGCACAAGCGTGTGCGCAGACACAGGGGCTATCACTGTTCCCTCACTCTCATAGTCCGATGGGAAGGCAATCCGACACGACCGGAGAGAGATAAGGCGCAGGGCCAACGGCTTAACTTGCTTCCCTAGGCACGGGGGCTATCACACTGCCGACTTCCAAACTCCAGGATGTTAATAAAAAAATCCTGATGAAAAAAACCCAATAACGCTTTGCCCGACCAGGGATTCGAATTGATTTCTTCTTAAAGCACTAGGAAGTGTCGAAGGGCGGGCGTTTTGGGGGGACTGTCTTTTGTAACTTTGACGTTCAAAAAGTGCTGACTCTTAGCCTAGTTTGAATAAATGACTTTTTGATTTTGATTTTGGTGATATAATAAACAAATTACATAATATTCTAAATAGGATTTGTTTTAAATGCATTTTCAGCAAAGAAAAATTAACAATTTGCGGGATCGTAACGCGTCCAACCGCAATAACTCTAATACTTCTGTTGTGTTTCGGTCGTGACCTCTAACCGAAAAAGTTCTTAATGAAAAATGTTGAAAGATTTATATATACATATATACTATTGAGTTTGAGTTACCTAAGTCCTAGTAGATATACTCGTACACATTTGGCGAGTGTCTGACTATAGTTACTTTAGTAAATAATACTTTACTGAAAAGTAAATTATATTTATAGGGATTAGTAAAATGATTCACGATCTTCATTGGGACAAGCGCAGGTGCCAGGTCTATCTCAAAATCATATGATGTCGGTTGCATGGTGATTTATTCTCGTATGTCATGTCTGCCCCAAGATATTGATGCAGCGGATGCGTTAAATGCCAAATATTAAACATGATTTGTTTTGTGTCAACTCAATAAATAAATTGATCAAAGTGTTTGCAATTATTTACGTTAGTGGTAGGAGCATTGGTGACCCAGTGATAATGGCCGCGACTTACGAATTGTATGTCGTGGGTTCGAACACAGTCAGTTGCTTTATTTTGTATAAATTATTTCATCACCACTGCTCTCAAAACGATAAAGGAAAACATCGTGAGGGTCCAGCACTGGGTCCACGTGGTGAATTACAGCCCTCTCTCTCTCTTACCGAGAGGAGGCTTGTGTTCTAGCAATGGGAACACACGGAATGAAAACACGGCATTTTCACGGAATGAAAATTCAAAATTAAGGTCCAAAAACGTGATTTTTAACGGAAAATTTTTGAAAAACTTGTAATAACTCCACCGAACGAGACTCCAGCTCGCGGAACGCTCGCCAGAATACTGGTAAGGCAGGTAAGTTGCTATTTAAACTAATAAAAATAGGGTTCACAGTAGGAATTTTGAGATAAAAATAAAAATGTGGTTCAGTACAAAAATGTTCTGAATTTTTCTATGTTAATGGCGAAAAATGAAAATTTTTTCGCGTTTTGTCAATTCTTTCAGTCAAAATAGTCTAACGGTACCCAAATACAAGCGATTCAGCTGAAAACAGCTTCGAAATGCGACACCTGGTTGCAAAGATATTTCGAAGTATAGGGAATTTTGTATCGGTTAGGTGGATTTCGTAAGTACTGATATTGCTTAGAACAACGAAAAATTCAATGTTTGCAAACTTCTATTTGAGCTAGACGCACGGGCGAGGTGTCCAGAGACGCGTCTCCGCGCGGGCCAGCTAACTACGGCGTTACTTTAGTTTTCACGGAATGAAAATTCAAAATTAAGGTCTAAAAAACGAAAAAAAAAAAAAAAATTCCTTATTAATTTAATTCATTTTAATTTGTAAATTCTTAAAAACCTATGTTTAAATGTCCATCCGCAGATACCAAGGCTGTGCTCAGACCGCGACAAAACCGCCCCTGGCACACACAGGACAAGCCCGGACACCAATATGCGTTAACGAATTCATAGAAAAACTGTACACACTAATATTTTATTGAGCTTCTGACGGAGCACTGTCTGTCCACGTTCCCGGGCATGTTCTCGTAAGTGGATAAAACTTAAAGGGCACTTCTGATAATCCTAATAACTGTTACTCGTAAGACAAAAAAGTTGGATTTATTTTTATGTCAGAAACATTTTGATAAATCTTATCGACTCAACGAATCACAGTAGGCACATTAGTAGGTACTCTTTCTACATCGAGTATAACTTATTGATAACTTTTTCAGCACCCTAATTGCGTGCACACTTTTCAAATTATGAATCATTTCGAAGACTATTGCTAATCTCTTGCTTCATATCTACAAAAGGTTGTCTACTCAACAACGTAAATAAGGCAGACTGTTGTTAAGCTGTCAAAACATAAGCCGTTCGTCAGTAAGAATGGATTTAACTTAATAAAAAATATTAGTCGGTAGAGTACATTTGGGTCAAGTATTGAAGTTTTGTATGAATGAGACAGTTGATTTTTTTTTTCGCGATTACGATGTTGGTCTGCATGCAGAAATATGTTCAATTTACTAGTCCGCATTCTTATATTTTTTTATTGCTGGGCCTGCACTATCGATCATAAGCTGAATTATTTTGAACAATATGGTTAATCCACTGCTTCACTGAAAATAATCTAGAACAACTGCGTACTTGAATAAAATAAAGAAAAAAAAAAGATGCGTGCCAAGAAGATACCCTTTCGTCCACTTTCGTAACCGAATTTTCGTACAACTTCTTTGAGGCATGCAAACTTATTATGTAGCATAACACTTTCAGTTCTCATGGCTAGGCGTCCTTCAGGTCATTGATAGACATCTTCATCATCATCATCAGCCTATATTGTTCCCACTGCTGGGACACAGGGCTCTCGGTGAGAGGGAGTGGGCCGTAATCTACCACGCGGGCCCAGTGCGGGTTGGTAGATGTCACATGTCTTCGAATGATTCGTTCTAGGACATGCCGGTTTCCTCACGATGTTTTCCTTCACCGTTTTGGTAGCAGTGGTGATGAAATTATTTACACAAAGTAAAGTGCCTGCCTGGGTTCGAACCGCGACCTCCGACCTACATCCCGTAAATCGGGGCCGATACCATTACGCAGATCGCAGTACGCCGGTGTACGCCTGTTTCCTTGATCTCTCCAAGGCCTTTGATCTCGTTTCTTACGATGTGCTCTGGAGAAAGATGGGAGACAGGGGTATACCCGCGGAAATATGTGGGCTGTTCCAGTATTGGTATGGTGACCAAGTCAATCGGGTGAAATGGGATGATACAGCCTCTGAGCCGTATGGGTTGGAGTGCGGGGTGAGACAGGGTGGTCTGACGTCTCCCAGGCTCTTCAACCTCTACGTGGATGATCTGATAGTCGCACTCAGCAGCATGCGTGTCGGATGCAGTGTTGATGGGGTTAGAATTAACAACATCAGCTATGCAGATGACATGGTGCTGCTGGGTCCGTCAGCGGGAGCAATCAGAGAGATGCTTAGAACGTGTGAGACCTACGCTGCCGCACATGGATTAAAATATAACGAAAAGAAATGTGAATACATGGTCTTTGAGGTCAGTGGCAAACGCCGTGGAGAGGGACCCGAGTTGCTTATTAACGGGTCACCAATTAATAGGGTGTCAACTTTTAAATACCTAGGGCATTGTCTTGCAGCTGACCTCAGGGACGATGTAGACATTGAGAGGGAGCGCAGGGCTCTAGCGGTCCGGAGTAATATGTTGTCCCGTAGATTTGCGCGGTGTACAGACCAAGTCAAAGTAACACTTTTTAAGGCCTACTGCCAAAGCTTGTACACGGGCAATCTATGGGTCAATTATACTAAGAGATCGCTGGATGCCCTGCGCGTCCAATATAACAATGCTTTCAGGATGTTGTTGAGGCTGCCTCGATACTGTAGCGCGTCGAATATGTTTGCGCAAGCCCGCACCGACGGCTTCTTTGCTATTGTACGCAAAAAAACTGCGTCGCTTCTGAGGAGAGTGAGGGGCAGTCAAAACAGCATCCTGAAAACTGTAGCCGAGAGCTTTGGCTCTCCGATTGTACAGCAGTTTGTGCGGAGGTTGATTGTTACTAACACTAGGCTATAAGTTTTTTTGTATGTTACTAACACCATATGGATAATTATGTGTCCGAAATAAAGCAATTCTATTCTATTCTATTCTATTGGGCAACCACTGCTCTATTGATAGACAGCGTCAAGCTAATACACCCACAGTAAATAATTCGAGAAACGTCAATTTAAAATCACACGAAATCGAGTGTCCATTTGAAAAAACTTATTTATAAGTTTGATGACGTGTAGGTATAAGCTCTAAAAGTAAGCAATTTCAATTCAGCAAGATCAATTTCTATCGAAATTCTACAGGTTCAATGTCGTTAGGTTGAAAAGGTAGAATTAATATATCTCGAGAGGGTTCTAAGCCCTTTTTATTGGGTTGTTATTTGTTGAGAATACATTTTAGTAGATATTGTGGCGAAATAAAAATGAGATTTCACCATTTTCACGCGTATAATAAATTGAATAACCTTTTTTAATTGTATCAACATATTAAATTAGTTAAAGCTAAACATTATTTAAAAATGGTTGCGAAAACACTGTATGCAAAGAAATACAGATACATGGTATTTTTTTTATTTCAGCACCTGGGAATCAATTTTGATCGGTTTTTAGTTCGTGAAAAAAAAACCGATCGCAATTGATTTATTATGATGAAAATTACGTTAGCTTTCTAATGAAAAATATCCTCTAATAAGTTTGTGTTTATATTAGTATTTTTTATTTTGAAGATTTATATAAGTTTTCCGATACAGAATATTCAATCCTAGTCTTCCATCAGCTGGGTTGCATAATTTAGCAGTGCAGATACCAAATCTGGTTGATACTAGCTACCCAGGGAGACCTTAATTTTTTTATCATGATGTATATCTGCTATGATCACTTTTTTATATTATGTTTTTAACTACCTACCTTCTTACGAGAACAAAATTATTTTGTAACTAAACCATTCCATTGGCACGTTACGTATTTATTACCAAATGAATGAAAAAAACTTTTGTAACAACTTGAGAGCAGCTATAAACATGACAATAATAATTTATAGGTCTCATTACGCACCTACCTAATACCTGCAACGTTTTTCGAAGACATTCTGACGACAAATGACGTCTCCAATATGGGTGGAGCGGAAGGGCGTGTCAGACTTTTACTGACTAAAACCCACCCGTGTTCCCTCAGTTGCCCATATGCCAGGGCCACGGTATTTCTTTCGAACAAATATCGCGAACTTGGCAGGGCTGCTATGCATTACGACTAGAAGAATATTAGGAGTTGGACGTAGATTCTAACCTAGATAAGATCTTTACTTTATGTCAATTATCGCATCACCACTGCTCTCAAAACGATGAAGGAAAACATCGTGACGAAACCGGAATGTTCTAGAATAAAAAATCCAAAACCTGCTATATCTGTAGTATGGTAATACTATCTGATACCAGAAACTCAATATTTTTTCTTTTTTCTACAGACCCCTGAAGTAATGTATCTAGTGAGATCATGAAGTGGTCCCTAGTGTCAGTAACACAGGTTAATTCCTAGCACGGAACTGGGTTCCGCTCCGCTATCCACTGTAATATTTCTATCCGTCACGAATGATGTAGTCATTAAGTTAACCAGTACTCAAAGTTTTCAAAATACATTTTGATTTGATTTGACAGGCAAAAGAGGCAAAAGGAGTGTGAAGAGATCGTAGCAGGTGGCGTTCCCTAGTTTCTGCCTACCCCCATGGGAAAAAGGCGTGATTGTATGTATGTATGTTCAGTAGAGCGTCGATTATCCGAACGTCGATCAACCGAACGACCGCTTATCCGAACTGCTACGCCCGCCCCACTCGCGCTTGCTATTTTCCTCCCGCGCTACAATACACGCGAAATTGTCTCGAAGTATTAGTTGTATACACTCGTATGTCACTCTGAAGTAGCCGTTAGTTGATAAACTAAACTTTACCCCGTGAAAGAAACTCGTATCAGTAAAGTCCGCCGCTCGCGGCACGTTCTAACCGATCCTGACGATCCCACTACTCTCCTCCAGGAGAGTCGAAAAGAGACCAGTACAGCTAGACCAGCACACAAACACAAACCGTACCGACCTCGCCGCCGAGGTCCGTCGTCGCGACCCCGACTTAACAGTCCCTCCCGACCCTTGCAAGAGCCAGCCCGCGATGCTGTGCCGTTAGCTTTAAATTAGTCCCTAAATAATTTAACCCAGATCCAGCCAGTCCCTTGCTGTCCCCCTACCAGTGATTGCCTAAGCCGAGGTTCGTACCCCCCCCGCGAAAGCTCTAAGGGTTACCCCCTTAGAGCTTTCGCTTTAGTTTTTAAGTATAATAAGCCCCGGCTGGAGGCCTAAAAAGGTAACTTTTTAGAACTCGCCGGGACACAATCCGTTTAAGTAGTAAGAATCTTTTCAGGATTAACTAAGAGATGCACTACAAAAAAAAAAAAAAAGTGAAAGGAACTATTTGTCATTAAAGATATGTCTAATCATAAGGTTTTCATTCGCTTTTACAAAAATATGTATGGCTGAATCAATACAGTTCGATTATCCGAAAAAAAAAAAACGATTTTCCGAACAATCCTGTCCCCCAATTAGTTCGGATAATCGACGCTCTACTGTATGTTGATTTGACCTACCACCCAGAGAGGTACTTGAATAATTCACTATCAGTATGAACCGCCTTCATTCTGATAGTTGCACAACATTCATAATTATGAATCCATTAGGATTAGCAATAAGCTTCAAAAATTGTTAAATTCTGATTAATAGTGTGTTACGTATTGATTATGATGGATTATGACCCATTCCCTCTTACCAAGAAGAAACCTTTGCCCCAGCAGTGGGAAAATTATAGGTTGATGCATTATTAAATATTAGCCATACGATTCTATGTATATTAAACGCGTACCTAGTCAGTGTCCAACCTTGCCTCACAACATTAGGGAACTGACCAGTACGTACTACGTGTAGTATTTGACCTATTTTTTACAGTCTGTTTGGCGCGTCTATTTTAAGCCCAAACACCTGAGACAAATGACAGGGCCCCTAAAAGGTGAAACAAAATAAAAACCTTATTACATCAATCATTTTAAGACCCCAGAGACGATAATTACGACATTTTCAAAACAGATGCAGTTATTAATGTGCTGTAAATGTCGTGCATGTATTTTGGCTGACTTGGCCGGCTGCCAAGTCGCGCCAAGGTGTGCCAGATAGCAATATTTATTAATTTTGAGCCTCAACACTAAATAAAAGGACTTATTAACCACTGGTTTACATAATGAGTTCAATGTTTAAATGCATGTTGTATTTTTTGTGGCTGATTTATCGATGAAAGGCCCCTGTTATGGTTTCTGATAAATCAGCGTCGTGTTCATTGCTTTCGGTCTTAAAGACCAACTCTTTGTTAACTTCTAGAATGCGTGTTTTTCGTCCGTTGCCTTAGCAACCTTTTTAAATATTTGTAAATAATATTAATTTATTCGTTTAACACAGGTACAATAATAACAGTATACAAAGATAAAAAAAGAATTCCCTATGTTATGCCAGATGGCGTGTTAATGTTTTCAATTAGGTTATCAAGCCAGTCAAATCTCAATAATTAATTTAAGACACAATTATAAGGAATCACAATTTTCATAATACAAATTAGTAATAATACAATAAAAGAGAAAATTTAAAAGTCAATAAACATTGCGTGCCAAAATTCTGTCATTACAGTGTTGCCTGATATAAATTCCGAAAACATGGTCTTCATCGCTTCCAGGAATGGTAATATCCGAATGTCAAAAATCACATGATTGGTAGAGTGGGTTATGAAGTTTTCTCCTAAATTATATCAGTCATATTTTATGTATATTGTACCTAATGTAGTCATTTCATCGAACGATCATTTTGACGTGAACGCGAAATTCAAATTTTCTGACGTTTATTGCAATTTGCAGGTCAGTGTCAAGCTGTATGTTGAACAAAATATAATTCGTGACCGTAACAAATTTGGTTTTATATAATGTCGCAAATCTTATCTTGTACCTTTAAACGAGCAATTCTTGTATATATATATATATAATCTGAATCTCAGAAACGGCTCCAACGATTTTCATGAAATTTAGTATACAGGGGGTTTCGGGGGCGTTAAATCGATCTAGCTAAGATTCATTTTTATAAAATGTCGTTTTATTCGTGTTTTAAATGACCAACTTTAGCGATAATCAACTTGAACATAAACTTATTATTTTAAAAACAATTTACCAAAACATACCGAGCAAAGGTCGGTCATCCAGATATTGATATTTAAATCAACATACATCCTTGCACCGACCTGCATATTGCAAAAAACGTAAGAAAATGTTATATTCGTGGATTTCCCCGTTGTTTCATCTAAGCCTTCCTTTTAAATCAAATCACAGTTTCAAAATTACCAGACGAACAAAGAATTAAATTGGACTATCTTCTCTAAAGAGTCTCGATAAAATTCCTGTTTTAATCTTGGATATGGATTCAATTGATCTTGTAAAATAATGACGCGTTAAAATTTGCTTATAAAATATATGGTAATGTAATAGTTTTGTATTTCAAGATCATTCGCAGAATACATAGAGTAGAAAATACGAATGAATATTAAAATTTGGTATTGAATTATTCTTGTAAATGTATTTGGTTTGTTATTTATTTAATTTGGTAAATCTACTTAGTTGATTATTTACTTATCAATAACTTTATTTATTTTATTTCTATTAACATAATGTTTTTTCAGCAATATTTTAATTTAAACCATTACAGTATGACGCTCTCTCTTCTTGCATTAAATTAACTAACTTTGATACCTACTTTCATACAGCGCTATTAAAAAGAATGAAATTAAGCTTGATTAAAAAGGTTTTACGGGCAATTTCCCGCTGAAAGTGCCCGTTGAGTTTTCATTCCGAAGTTTCTGCCGGGGCGTTAGGCCGCGTTCAAAAGTTGGATGAAAAACAAGGAAAAATTCAGCGCAAATATTTTCTTATTACTGTGTCAAAAACAAAAAAGTCTGTGGGTTTGTTTTCGAAGAACAAAGTTATTTTAATCAAGTAGGTTGATGCTGAATTGGGCTAAAAGCAGAATCTGGAACGGAACTTGGATACATTTTTCTAAAACATAAATATATATTGGAGTGGATTTGTCAATTTCATTAAAAAAAAATTCTTCCTGCGACTTCCTCATCGCGAAATTTCTTGTTCATCCTGCTTCCTACTAATATGATAAATGTGAATGATTGTGAGGATACATGGATGGATGGATGTTTGTTACTCTTTCACGCAAAAACTACTGAACGGATTTGGCACCTGGATTAATACATAGGGTACATTTTACCTTGGTAACACGTTACCGCGGCATGATTTCCAAACCCCACTTCTATAAAATAGTAGGTATATATAGCATTCGGTAATATATTGTAGGCTCCCATTAGTGGAAAGAATTTTGGAATCGGATCAGTAGTTCCGTTCCGAAGATTAACGAAATACATTCTCACTGATAGATAGCTGATGTTATAAGAAGTAACATAGGATTTTTGTCCCGGTAGCATGTTCCCGAGGGATAATTTCCGATACCCATTCTGGCAAAGCCGCAGGTTACATCCAGTTATAAGATATAGAAGTACAGATAAGATAACCTACAGTTTTTGGCAGGTTAGCCCGTCAATCTTTTCGCTAAAACCTTATTAACACCATCGTATATTTCTCTTTCATGTTACTCGTTTAAAGTTCATGAACCCCTTACTTTGGAAATAACCGAACCCATCCTGTTAGTACCAGGTAACCAGCCAGATAACCTTTCAATCTCCTGTAAGGTCACCGGATATTGAAAAATATTGGGAACACATACTTACTGAAAATATCGCTTTCTGAAGTTTCTTGGAAATATTTACAGAATCTGAGGAAATCTTAACCACTCGATGTCTGAACGAAAATTTATCTTGTTATTGTTTACTGAATAACATCTTATTTTTAGGGTTCCGTACCAAAAGAGTGTCAACGGAACCCTATCACTAAACCTCCACTGTCCGTCTGTCGTTTGAAAGTCTGGCATTCAGTCTTACCATGGGGGTATCGTATCATCCTATAACTGGGTTGTAAAGGTAAGACAGATAGTAACTCCATGTGACATACTGGAAGTCAGCTGCATCCGGTTAGACAGGAATCTAAAGTCACTATGAGAAGATGAGTTTTATGAGGCTTTGAGTCTGCTGTCAAAAGCTGGTATTGTAAGAGACCAATTGGTTGGGATGTCACTCCAGTGTAGACTTGTACTTTTTAACCAACGAAGAAAAAAGGAGGAGTATCAATTCGACGCGTTTTTTTTTTTATATGTGACCACGCATAACTTTGTACATGGTAGTCCGATTGTGATAATTCTTTTTTTATTGGAAAGGGTATACTCCCAAGGTAGTCCCATATAAATTTGGAAAACAAAATCGAACCCTAAGGGTCGGAAAACAGGGGATGATTGATTGTTCACTCACTGATTGTAATGTATAACCACGCATAACTTTATACAGAGTAGTCCGATTTTGATCATTCTTTTTTCATTGGATGGGGTATACCTCGCCAAGTATTACTAGTACATTCAAGCCACAAAAAAATATAAAATAAAAACTTTTTAACAAAAAATTAAACCGCCGAAAAAAACTGAAAAGTGCGGTTTAATTTTTTGATAAAAAGTTTTTTGTGAATATGAAATTCTTCATTGGCTCATATTCAGGTATTCGTGAACTTCAGCGTTCCTACTTACCTAACTACGGTTAATTTGATGTCTGTTTTAAGATGTTGTTCTGAGTTTACCGAACCATGTTAATATTTGAGCGCACGCAGAGCCCCACAGTGGAATGCATAGTCTAGATGTGTTTTAATATGGTCTTATAAATCAAAATATTACTATCTACGATCAGCTTGGGATTCGTACCCAGGAGCCAGAACATGCCTATGTATCTAATTTTGTGCTCTTTTTGTATCGATTTTATCGGTATCCTCCACGTCAGTCGCTAGTCTAGATGCCTACCAAGACATTGGATGCAGTCGCTTATTGTGAATTGACATTACTACTATTTAAGTATTGTCATGACCCTGCATAGCTTTTCACAACCATTCGATACGCCTCCGTACCGAATCGAACATCAATTAATGTTGTTATCGTAGGAGTCCTATAAACGCCGTTCAAAAATCCAAAATTTTGAACGATTTCAATTTTGTCGACTGCAATTTTTCTGACAGCTGTTTTATCTTCGGGAGCAATGTAAATCAGGTTACCGAAACGTGTCATTTTCGATACTATAGCCTGTTCAATACTTGTGAATAGCCGATTTTGATGTTTTGGCTCGTACCCTCCATTTGGCCAGCCAGCTAGTTGTTAATTTTATCTAGACTTTCTTGTAGGTTTTACGACGCTCTGGTGGGACAACTGGTAGATGTTGCCAGGACTGCGGTGTTATCTGCGTTGGTAGCAACTTTTTAATTAATCTTTACATATAGTGTAAAACAACTTTGCTTCCTGCGTCTGTACGTTTAGATTTTTAAACTACGCAACGGATTTTAATGCGATTTGCATCAATAGACAGAGGAATTCAAGGAAAGAATGATTCAAGAGGAAGGTTTATATGTACAATACGCGTTAAATTTCTTGTTTTAATATCCAACTTTCAACTAATACTATACGTGAAAGTTTGTGAGGAAGAATGAATGGATGGATGTATCTAACTCATCACCATCACGCAAAAACTACTGAACGGATTTTGACGTTTGGCACACAGATAGTTTATAACCTGGATTGACATATAGGGTACTTTTTATCCAAGTATCAGTTTCCCGGAGCTTCATTTGCGACCTCCACGCGGGCGAAGCCGCTGGCAAAAGCTAGTGAAATATACAATTATCCGACATGGAGAGCTGGGCAATTAACTAACCACCGCTAATAACTAACCGCGGGAAATTGGTTTAGGAACTAAACTTGGTATATATTAACATGCGGTGGAAACTAAACATGGCGTTTCGATCACATGTTAATACCTATGTTGAAACTCACGGTAACAGAATGTTGTTTTCACATACATACTGTAAGAGACTATTTGTGAAGAAAATAATAAGAATATTCTACTTATTCAAATCAACACAGTTCTATGCTTGGTTTTGGTCTCTGCGGCGCTACAGTAATTACCTACATTTTAAGTCATGGGACGAAAATTGGCACCTGGCTTGACTGCCCCAGCTAAAAGACTAAGATAGTCCTTAAAAATAAAATTACTAAAATTAACTTACATTTTTATCGTAGGTATTGATTTGGGCTTACTAAATGTGCAGAAGCCCACTCATGGGCCCTAGCAATCTAATCACATAAACCTTTACAGCCTTTTTTTTTTTTTTTTTTTTTTTTTTTTTTTTTTTTTCAGGATGGGAAATCATCAAATGACTTCTCCCGCTCTGGGCGGAGCGGGAGGGCGTGTCAGACTTTTACTGACTAAAACCCACCCGTGTTCCATCAGTTGCCCATGTGCCAGGGTCACGGTATCTCTTTCGAACAATCACGCGACCCCGGCAGGAACCTTTACAGCCTTAATCCATATAGATTACTCCATAAACCTTACATTTGAACGAAAGATAATAAAACCTACATGAAGCAACGCTTTATGATTGAGTAAACTGACAGAGCGTTCACCTTGACTGTCAAAATAAATCTAGACCACAGGCGTCTAAATATAGATACCAATATGAATATAGATACTATTTACGTAGATTAAAATAAAGTCGGTTTTTGTGTCTGTCTGTATGTCAGCATAGTTCTTCTAAACTACGCAACGGATTTTGCCGTTTTCATCATCCGGCATCATTTCGAGAATTTATAAAAGAAGGTTTATGAGTGGTACATTGATATTTATCTTAAATATAGTACAGAACATTTTTATCAAGTCGTAATAACCGTACGCAGTACAAGCGGGTTGCTAGTATAGTAAGCCATAAAGGTATAAATAGAATTACTCATACGCACGAATGGTAAAAGTGGATTACTTCTCAAATAAATTGATTCAATTCATTGACGTGACGCCATGTGACGAAAATTACGCACGTGAGCTTCTTAATGTCAATGACATTGACATTGACGTGACAACACTCCTACGGACACGCACGTAGAGTTGTGCAAAGGATATATTGGTGTGTTGCCAAAATCGGAACGTGAGTCGCCATCTTGATTTTCCAATATATTTCACAAAACAAATGCACAAATGTTTAGTAACAGCACCCCCATGCAACGTCGTTCGTAGAGCAAAAAGATCCAACAATTTTTTTCTAAGTCTGTTACATAGCTTTTTCTGCTTACAAACAATGGCATCATAATTATTTGGTATATTTGATACTAGCTTCTGCCCACGACTTCTTCCGCGTCATGTTTTTGCTCCCCTGACCCTTTCCGTCGCATGAAATTGCCTGCCAATTTTCGACCATTTTTCGTTGCTGCTCCGCTTCTTTTAATTGTAGCGTGACGTTATATAGCCTATAGCCTTCCTCAATAAATAAGCTACCCAACACAAAAAATATTTTTTCAATTCGGACCAGCACTTCATGAGATTAGCGCGTTCAACCAAACAAACAAACAAACTCTTCAGCTTTCTAATATTATTAGTAAAGTATAGATATAGGCAGCTGACTTGCAAGTAGGTACTTTAAAATATATTTTGAGTATGATGAGTATGCCGGCCGCCAAAAGCTTAAAAAACAATAGAATATTGGCAGTTCTTAGTTTAGTGGAATGATTAATAATTTTTGTATTTATACCATCGGGGAAAATGCACTACAATTGTTCCAAAATAAATTTCATTTCATTTAAAACACAGTGCCAATGGCTTTAATTTCGACAGTTCAACAACATTAATTGCGTTACGTTAGTATGCTACGAAATTAGCTGATAGTTTGTTGACTATTGTAGAGTTAGTATCAAAACGAATAAATAACGTCAAGAATTCATTTAATTGTTTACGATTTGTGTTCGCTGTTATTGTATCATTGTGTAGCTTTAATTAAATAACCAAAGTGTATGTTTTTGTGGCTACAAAACGTACACATAGGTACATTATTATTTAACAAATATTGTAGATAAATGAATAATTGTCGATTTAATACATCTTTTGGAGGCTGACTTTACCTACACATCAAACTAAAATGTCTCCTGTACAAACGTTAAGCAAACGAAAAGACCACAAATCCATTCTTCACAAACCCCGAAATACATATATATATTTCCCACTTCATCCATATTTGTTCAAAGCAAAACCTATATATTATAGCCGGTCCGAACTTCGTGCAAAATATTGCGCAATAACATTTTTAAGAATCAAATGGTGAACAAAACGTGTGAGGGCCAAATGGTGACATGAGACGAGTGTGAGTGAGAAGACAAGCGCAAAAGTTCAATGACAGTTGAACACAAGATGTTCAGACCAGCCATAATTCATCAGTCCTGTAATGTTTGTTGTTTTGGAAACAACAGTTTGTTGTTGCCATTAATCATGCCGAGGGAACGCGATCCTTGTGTTGTGATTTATGCGCACGTGATCTGATGACTGTCATAGTGTCATAGTAGTTTACGGTAGTCCAAAGTCTTGGAATGAAGTTCCTGATCCACACATGAGATGGCGAATGAGAGTTACACTGAAAATAGTATAACATTTTGATAGACACGTTACTTTTGTTACGTAACAAGAGTGTCGTGAAATGTTACACATTTTTTCGGACTACATATCTCTCATAATTATTACGGGCTGGTGTCCGCAACTTCACGTCAATTCGCGCATGTTGCGTACGGGTGAGAGAATCGATGATCATTCCATCCACCCCAGCTCCTCGAGGAAGGCCAGTAATGCCTTGATGTTACTGATGATGTCACGGAGGAGGTTCTTGATTACCGAATCACTTTGCCCTGTACGTGGCGACCACCGGTCAGTTTAGAAGCACATGAGCCGTCTCGTCGTTCTCCATGCAGACCCTGCACTGCGGACTGTATGGGACTCTTATGAAAAAGATGTATTTTTTAAAAGACCCGAATCCATTTAGTTCTGCCATTATATGAACCTTTTGCTTAGGAACTAGACTAACTCTCATTCGCCAGATCTGCAAAAGGGTTCTAACCGGTTATCCTACGACACGTCCCTCATGTTTCTAAATGTGTGTTGATGGTGAGGTTGGATTTAATGGTTGAAAATATTACTAATGAATATTTGACTGCGACTGAATGTCCCGCTTAAACTTTTACATTATGACTGATTGTTTTTTAAACAAAATTCTGTGAAAATAAACCTTCATAAGCGAAAGTTTGAAAGCAAATCTGTCGGTTTGAGTTTTCTGACGCTTTTCCTCATAATCTTTGCTCTTGTTCCTAACTTCTTTGAGGGAAAAGTTTCAAACATTAATCAAATTTTTGCACGTAAGGTTCTCAATTAGATTTAAATTGGATAAAAGCGGTGCAGGATTGGTACAACCACAGCTTGGTGGTATGCCGTATAGAGTAATAACGTTGATTATAAGGCTTTCTAATCATTATTCAGTGTGATCTAAGAGCTTTTTGAAGCCAAGAACAGTAGAGTTTCATACCAAAATTAATCATAGGCCTCGGCAAATTGTGGGGGTTGTCATAATCGCCACGCTTGGCAGGCGGGTTAGCGATCGTAGTATGTTAGTTAACTGCCCCGTTGGTCTCGTGGTCGCAAGCGCGACTGCTGAGCGTGGGGTCCTGGGTTCGATTCCCGGGTCGGGCAAAGTGTTCTGGGTTTCTCAATTAGGAATTTTTTAGTAACAGCCCGAAGTTGGGAAGTTGGTGGTGTGATACCCCCGTGCCTCGGAAAGCACGTTAAGCCGTTGGTCCTACGCTTGATCTCTCTCCGGTCGTGTCGGATTGCCGTCCCATCGGACTATGAGAGTGAGGGAAGAGTGAGTGCACCTCTGTCTGCGCACACACTTGAGCACTATAATATCTCCCGCACCGATGGCTTGTCTCCGTTGAGATTGGCCGCCGTGGCCGAAATGCGGTCTGGAGGACTATATGTTAGTAAAATGGATAGATAATGCTGCTGCCCATTCTCTAACAAGTCGCTTAGTCGCGTATTACGACACCCACGGGAAGAAATGAGATGGTGTTGATTCTTTACTTCCGGCACCACACAAAATTAACTTGTTCATATCAATTTTGAGTAAGTATTTCTATTAGTGGCTATGATCAAGTTTTTCGCAAGAAAAAAAAAACTTGAAATCACCCTGTTTCGTTGCAGGACCCAAAATAAACAGCTAAAGCCCTAATCTAAATATTGTTCTCAGTTTTACAGAGGACATGAAACATTTATCAACACGACGGGCGGTTGTAAAACCTTTATTTTTATCAAGATATGACGTACAGGCGTGAGTAAACAACATTTTTATAATTAAACTGTAATTTAATGGGATACGCCAAAGTTATGACTGATGATGTTTGCTTCGTCCGGCCGTTTAAAGTAAACAAAAATAAATTAATAAACTGTATTTTTCGGTGTTTCTATTGTGACTCTTACAAAGATGTTATGTGTACTGTGGTGGGGGTTGCGCAGTAAAGGGAGTTCGGTGTGGTTCGCCGCACGCGCAGTCTTGTCCAAGCAGCCGTAGTGCAAGTAAGCCTAACGCAATAATATTCGATACAGTTTTTCACGGTACATAATTATGGCTTACTCATAAAGATACTACAGTTATT
Source organism: Aporophyla lueneburgensis (assembly GCA_932294355.1). Lineage (NCBI taxonomy): Eukaryota > Metazoa > Arthropoda > Insecta > Lepidoptera > Noctuidae > Aporophyla > Aporophyla lueneburgensis. The sequence continues at coordinate 6,554,662 of OW028737.1, forward strand.
ATTTAAAGTTTCATTTAATTAGGACCCTGATGAAATAAATAGCTAATCACAATAACAGAACAGAAATGACATGGAATGATATGTGTAGTATCGATTAGTTAGCATTTAGTAAAAGATGAAGAAGAGGCACTATAAAAAAAAAACGATAAAAGCTGGCTGTAGAGAGTGGTAATGATAAAAAGACGTCTAACCATCCTCTTCTATAATTTTCGTACAAAATGACCAAATCTGGCATAAAACTCATTGATATAGGTACATAGAAGCATATGACGGCGCAATAAGTGAAATAACCGAAAAGGTCGGATAAGAGTGACACTGGCTGGTGACAGTCACTCTAGAAGGGCGGTGCATCGATTATTGCGTGTCGGTTGTCTCCTGATGATGTATTAGAGGAACCCAGGGGTTCCTCGTCGTGAACGTGGTGTGACAGGTCGAACTGATATAATATCTTAGGACAACCAACACACTGTTATCTGATCCCAAACTAGGCAGAGCCTGTACTATGGTGACAAGATAACTGATAAATATACTTATATATTTCTAAATACATACATATCTTATATATTGGCTTAGCTAATAAGTAATGAGCGTTTCAGTTTTTATTTACTGGAAATTTCGGGTAAGCTCGAGAACGTTATATGGCAAGGGGTATACAAAGAGCGAATCGCGAGCATGCCGTCAGTAATGTTTCGGTTGTCATTGCGTAAGGAACCACGAAAAAAATGAGTGACATTAAAACGCATATCCGGCACTGTTTATTATACGAGAACCAATCTGGCCATTCTGCTGCACAAGCCACTCGTAACATATGCCAAAGGATAGCTGATGATGCAGTCTCCGAGGCTACAGCAAAGCGGTGGTTTCAAAAATTCCGCAAGGGTAACTATTCCTTGATCGATCAACCAAGGTCTGGGCGTCCGGTGGAAATGGATATAAATAAATTAAAGGCATTAATTGAAGAAGATCCTAGGACCACAACTCGTGATTTAGCTGCTAAGCTCAGATGCTGTCATGGCACGGTGGAAAATCATTTGCGCGGTTTGGGGAAGACATATATATATGGCGTTTGGGTACCCCACCAGTTGAACAAAGATTAATTGACTTATCGCGCAGATATCTGTGCGCACCTTTTATCGTTCCGTCGCACATTTAACTGGCTGGACCATCTCGTCACCGGGGACGAAAAGTAGGTTATCTATATTAACCAAAGACGCAAGCGCCAGTGGTTGGGCCGCAACGAACCATGCAAACCTACGCCAAAAAAAGATCTTTACCCTCGGAAGGTGATGCTCTCGGTCTGGTGGGAGATACATGGTGTGATATACTGGGAAATTCTGCCTACTAATACCACGATGACGGCAATAGTATAAGTACTGTAATCAACTTGAACATCTGAAACTTGAACTCCGTCGTAAACGTCCACAACATGACAAAATATTTTTTCTACATGACATTGCCCGGCCCCACATCGCTAAGAGTACCCGACAAAAACTATTGGAGCTCAACTGGGATATAGTGCCACACTGTCCATATTCTCCGGACTTGGCCCCAACAGATTTCAGTTTATTCCGGTCACTTAGTAATCATTTACAAGGAAAAAGCTTTGATGATGAACATCAGTTGCAACAAAACAGACGAATTCTTCAAAGAAAAACCGACGAAGTTTTACAGGGATGCCATCCATGCTTTGCCCAAGCGTTGGCGAATGGTAGTAGACAACGACAGTAATTATATTGTCAACGATTAATATTAAATTATTTATAAAATAAATAAAAACATTAAGTCATGTATGTCGCTCATAATTTATTAGCCAACCCAATATATAAAAGAAAGTTGTGTTAGCTACACTATTTATAACTCAAGAACGGCTGAAAATTGGAGGGGAGGTAGCTTAGAATTAGGAGACGGACATAGGATACTTTTTATCCCGTTTGACCGTGTTCCCGTGTAACGTAACATAAAACGTCAAAGAGAATACAAGTCACTATAAAACGTGGTATAACTAAAACGTTGCCTTCGTAGTACCAGGTGGTCATAACTTGGTATGAGCTTATCAAACAGCAGTGTCAGCCAGAAAATCTTTTATGCCTTCGAAGTACCAGGTTATCATAACTTGGCAGGAGCTTACCAAACAAAGGAGTGTCAGATAGAAAACGCTTTATGAAATACGAGGTTATCATAACTGGGTAGGAGCTAACCAAACATATGACTGTCAGCTAGAAAACGCTTACCAGATAGCCACCGCGTACCAGGTTGTCAAGCTTGGTAGGTTCATTACAACATTTATTGAATCTGAGGCGATACGAAGTTCGCTGGGCCAGCTAGTTATAGATAAATTACACCCAGACGCAAAACAAATGATTGTGCTCATCACACAAATATTTGTACTGGGTGGGAATCGAACCTACGACCTCAGTCTTAGCAGTCAGGGATACTAACTACTAGACTAACAGGCCAGTCAATGTAATGATATATTTCGGCACAATTGATTACGAAGCTGCTGAGCCAGTAATCCGGTGCCCATTTCTAATAAAGACTAACGTGCGCCTTTACATACATATTTTTACCTTCTACGCTCAATTTTACGCTGGCATGTGGCTAAGAAATAAGAACCCCAGCTAAGCCTACAAAAAGCCGTGACCTTATTCAGGAAAGTCTTTCAATAAATAATACTAATCCAATTATAACATAGCCATTATACGCACGCAACTTCCGTCACGCTAGAATCGATCCTTTTGACCTTTGAACTGTGAAAAGCCTTCGAATTCTCAACACTGTTTTTTTTTCATGGGTTGCACCGCCTTTCTTTTATAACATATCATAAACACGTCTATTATCCCCAAAGACTTAGTAGAAGTGTACACCACATTTTGCCAGTTTTAAATAATTTCCATGTAATAGGGGCGAGTCTATTGCTATCGACCGGGCATAAATCCAAATTGTAAATGAAAACTCTTGAAAGGAAAAGGAAAAAATCTAAAGATCGTACCCAGAACCTCATGTTCAGGTCAACTACTAGCCATCAACAGCCTATAACATTCCCCCTGTTGGGACACAGGCCTCCTCTCGGTGAGAAGAAGTGGGGCATAATCCACCACTCGGGCGCAGTGCGGTTTGGTAGATATCACATGTCTTCGAATTTTTGGTTCTAAGACAGGCCGGTTTCCTCAAGGTGTTTTCCTTCACTGTGTTGAGAGCAGTGGTGATCAAATTAATTTACACAAAGTAAACCGCCTGCAGTGGTGGCCCAGTGGTAACGGCCGCGACTTACGAGTAGTAGGTCGTGAGTTCAAACCCAAGCAGGCGCATTACTTTGTGTAAATTATTTCATCGCCACTGCTCTCAAAAACGGTGAAGGAAAACATCGTGAGGAAACCGGCATGTCTTAGAACCAAAAATTCGAAGACATGTGACATCTACCAACCCGCACTGGGCCCGCGTGGTGGATTATTGCCCACTCCCTCTCACTGAGAGGAGGCCTGTGTCCCAGCAGTGGGAACAGTATAGGCTGATGATGTATGTATGTAAACCGCCTGCTGGGGTTCCAACTCACGACCAATTACTCGTAAGTCGCGGTCGTTACCACCGGCCATAGCGTACAATTCTCGTTACTTTCAGGAATATTGAATATCTTCAGCCAGTAAGGTTCATTGTTCGTATTACTTTTTATTTTATAGTAAAGTGGTCTTTAGAATGGTTGTCAAGAAGTTCATAACTGTTTGAATGTAAAGTCGGAACTGTCTTTTGTTCGAGGACGTGACAAAGGTACAGGGCCCATTTATTAGTAAAGGGTTTTCCTATGATCAAAATTTATTTACGAGATAAATATTCATAAATCTATATCTATATTAATATTATAAAGCTGAAGAGTTTGTTTGTTTGTTTGTTTGATTGAACGCGCTAATCTCAGGAACTACTGGTCCGAATTGAAAAATTATTTTTGTGTTGGGTAGCCTATTTATCGTGGGAGGCTATAGGCTATATAACATCACGCTACAACTAAGAGGAGCGGAGCAGTAATGAAAAATGTTGCAAAAACGGGGAAAATTTATTCCTTTTGAGAGTTTCCGTTGCGTGCGCTGCATAAACGGTTAAAGTTACGCAAAAATCATGTATGACGGAATTGTTCCTTTTAAAAAGTTCTAAAAAAAAGTCCGCGAGAGCATATGTCTATCTTTTAAGGTTGACTCACTATAACTCAAAAGGAGCGAGCAGCAACGAAAAATAGACGAAAACTAGCAGGCAAATCGATGCGACGGGAAGGGTCAGGGGAGCAAAAATTTGACGCGGACGAAGTCGCGGGCAGAAGCTAGTATTTAATAAAATGACAAAAAGAAGTTCGTACGTACAAGCATGTGTGAGTGTGACTAGGAATGATAGGCTAAGAAATGACGTAACAAAAAATTTTAAAAGTATACCTTAGATGGTTTAGCCATATTGAAAGAATAAATGAATGGTGACTAATAAAGAGTAACAAGTCAGATATGAGTGGAAACGCCGCACTGTGGGCTGGATTTCAGCTTTCATAGACATCCGATTAGTAATCTCGAAAGCGGTGACTTCTATGCCTGAATATGTTTCGGAAGACCCAATACATACTCCAAAATTCTATCATTATAGTACTGACTTATAAACGGCTCATTTAGAATTTTTTATTAAAAAAAATGTTTGGAGCCGACTGAATAAAACGATATAGTTTCGCACAATTAATTCTAATTGTTTTTCAGAGAGTCAATCTTTGAATTATTTGATTTTTTTTGGTATATTGTATTATAAGGCCAGAGGTGCGATACCTTTCTTTTTTTAATCATCAAATATTTTTTTGTTCTGTATCAAAAGTTTAAATTTTCGTCTGAGACAATAACCAAGTTGCGGTGTAGCCGTCGCGGCTATAAAGTGCGCGTACCTGAAATTGTTCATTCTCGAAATACCTGTGGAAAACCGCCCAACCGACTCTGTTAGTAGACCTAAGCCAAACATGCAAGCTCGCTAGCAGCATACATTCCGTGTTGCGGTTGTTTGCCATGCAAGCCTAGTTTAGACTACTAATTACCACTCTATAAATCAGTCAAAAGTTAAGTGTGGTGGAAGTAGTGTAATACGGAAATGTAAGGATTTTAACGTTTTAGTATACAGCATGTACGCACGGCAACAAATCAAGCTATACATTTCCAGTATAAGCTTACTAGTACCTACTACTGTACGAAAAATATTTACAATGGGAGCTCAACTAAAACTGGAAATGTGTAGCAATATGACCACACTTTTCATATTATGAAAAGTGTGGTCATATTTAAAGGGTAAGATCCAGATCATCAAACTGATGATTAACTTTCTGCATGGGACCAACATCGTTATCGCGTTTATGAACTGCCCCATAATCATCAATATATACCTACTCGGCCCAAATGAATGAAACGGCAGATTTTTTTTCGCGATTGTGATCACACCTTACAGATACATCGTACAACGAAGAAAGCATTTCTTTGTTGTGATACCCCTTCCTCGGAAAGCACGTTAAGCAGATGGTCCTACGCCTGATCTCGCTCCGGTCCTGATGGTCATCAGATTACCGTACCTTCGGACTATGAGAGTGAAATATTCTAACTTAATTTTCTAAATAAATTCAATGAAGAAGGTATTTTAACACCAGCCCTTAAAAAATGCGAAAAATATATCATCACTACTGTTTTCTTCGAAAGGAAAGGCAGAGGTGTACCTATAGTACACTCCTGTTTCGACAGTAGGTAATGATTTAGTCTCATGCAATAGGGCGGCCTATTCCCATCAACTGGGTCAACACTGTAAGTTTATAAAATCAACCGCAATTTTCAAACAAAAACATTGTTAAAGCGTTTTAAAAGGAAAATCTTTTTAATAAAAGTATTCCAATCTAATCAAAGCACTCTATTCGTGTGCGGAACTACAAATTGCCATTATTTTTCCTAAGAGACATCCAAGCCTGATTCGGAAGAATCTATTTGTTAAGAAAGTAAATCTGAAATATCTCTTACAACAGACACTAACACGCTAAATTGAATATAGATTCAGAGATTATATTTACGACTATAAAAGCTTAGTGTGAATTACCTTAGTGAATAAAGTATTCAGTATCAGAAGGCTAATCCCAACAAGGCATTTTGCTTTTTAACGATCACAAGTTCTACGTAAAACTGAAATAGCTTAGTACAGGAATACTCAATCTTACGTGTATAGCATATTTATTTCCGTTTATTCGATGTGCTGGACGTAAAGAATAGCACCATCCCAATTCTTGCTGTGGATGTCGTAAGAGGCGATTAAGGGACTTATTAGAGAATGGGCAGCAACATTCTCTATGTGTTTCGTCCCGTTTGACTTGTTTACTCTGTGCGCCTACGCATCATGGCGTGTAACGGAGTGACAACTGTCACTTGTCAGTTTTGATTTTGACACTTGGTTTTGGTCTTTGAAAGATGGACGGTCGTTGTATTTGCCTTGCGACCCTTGTTGAAATTAATCTTCTTGAATCGATCGTTTGTGGACAATTTGTCGTGATCCAATTGTTTTGTGTGTAAATAACCCCTTTTGACGAAATATAACGGGTTTTATTTTGGTATTTGATTGAAATAGTTTGATGTGATAGTGATTCATTGGGACCGCATGCTGAGATAATCTCTAGCCTATTGTAGCGGCCTGGTATCCTGGAATACTTACAGCTTCACTACATAATACAATATACACTCATTTACATACATAAATCCAGGTAGGCTCCAGAACCAGTTTTCCTCACCCAGGTGAGTGATTGAATATTTGTATTAATCAGCTCCGCGCACGGCGGACAGTTCGCGTCACTCTTGCCCAAGGCCCACCATCATGCTTCCACGTACTTCATTAAATCCTATGGTCAGGGTCTTGGCCTGGCGTCGAACACTATGCATATTACCACCATACTGCGATCTCCAACCCGCCTGCCAAGCGTGACGATATTCGCAAACCGTCCCAAATTGGGGGAGCCCTTTATCCAGTAGTGGACATCTTTCGGCTGAAAAGATGAATGATCTGACTTCAATTTTTGTAGGCACAATGAAGATAACATCACTCTTCCAAAAATTCGATTCCATATTTGTTTCAACAATGTGTAGATGCTGTAGACGGATTGTCGAATCCACTGTTTTACATAACCGCTAGCTATTTTACAAAACAGCTCCGTTATGTAAAAAACTACGGGCCTTAAAATAGCTTCTATTATTTTATTACACACATTTTAATTGTTTACATTTATTTTACTTGTTCACAAAATCTTTACTTATAGCAGGTTGAGAGCCATTATCTTAACATTTTCCTTTATACTAGGGATAATGTTGGCTATTCCCTTGATATTTCTATTTATATTCTTCTAGGCTAGTAGTAAATCTAGGTACTAGTCCATAAAATGAAGCTCTTATACGGGAGGATTTTATTTAGGTCTTCATGAAAGACATTTTATTTCGTACTGCTCATTATTACTGTATCTTTGTTTGGGCTAGAATATTTGTTTTGTTTCTTCTCAGAGTGATTCTAAGTATACTTGCTTTACAAACGATAGAGGACAGTACTCTATGATCAAAAGCCCCTCTAAAAATCGATTAACTATTTTAGGCAACTAAAATTGGCTGTTTTAATTACCCATTTAGTAAAATTGCTTAATTAGTGTGTGCTTATGTGACATTGCACACATTTTCAATTTGAAACTGTCAGCTTTTGCGGCTTGGGTTCATTGCTCGGCAATAAATAGAGGAATAAAATTATCTAAATTTATAACAGAATCTTTGATTGAAGTAAAATTAATTAAGATTAGCATGACCTGGTGGTTTACAATAGGCCTCATTAAGAAGGCTGAAAGTCACCTTAGGGGCAATAGAGAGGGTAAAGCTTGGAGTTTCCCTACTTAATCGAATCAAAAAATCTGCGGGAGAAACAAGGTATACGACATAGCCAAAAGAATTACCAAACTTAAGTGGCTGTGAGCAGGGCACAAGATTTCCTATGAGGCCAAAATTTTCTGAAGTTTCGACCGCGTACCGAACGACGCAGCGTTAGAAGGTCTCTGCCTCCTACAATGGACCGATGACCTGGTAAAACCCGTAGGAATCCGCTAGATACAAGAAACACAGAATCGTTCAGAGTAGCGATGCTTAGTGGAAGCTTATGTCCAACAATGGACGTCTTTTGGTTGATATGATGGTATTGAGTGCGTACGTTTTGCAATGTAGTTTTATTGTAATTAAACTTCGTTTGTAAATTGCAAGACCACATCCACACGAATGTAAAAAACCGCGATGGTATTTAATCGCGTACTGGAATTCCAACTCTCTGTATTGAACCGAGCATTGAGAATCCAACGGAGTGCAACCCAGCACGTCGACAAACACTCTGTTCGATTCTCAACTCTGTGCGCTAAGCAGTGCGTCGAAGATCCAATGCGCAGCAAAATTCTATTGCGATATTTTTAAGTTATGTGCGAACGTAGGCTAACGATCTACAAACTATTTATGAAAAAGTTTTGTCTTCTAACGTAGCCTTAAAATATGTGAGCAATTTATAAACAAAGTTTTGTGTACGCACTCAAAGGAGACGGATACGCTTCCATACAATTTTGGGCCTGGATGTAAAAGGATCAAAGTGGTGTCAATAGATAGGTACTATATTATAAAACAATCACTGAAAATTTTGTACATTTTGGCCATCTGAGAACAGAGTTAAAATAGATTTAGGTAAAGTGAGGTTATGTTACAATCTACACTTAAAACCTGATTTTTGAAGTGTGATTTGTATCCATACATCCACATCGCAGACAAACAAGACGGTGGCCAAGCTGTCTAGGTTCACCAAGAGGTGGTCTTTGAGCCAAGATCCAGCAAGCTTGGCAAACGTGGTCACTGGAGTTTACCTGAAAGATGTAAAGTGTTTAGTAACAGATAACATGATCACTTTAAAAAAATGTCAGTTCAGTAATAACTTAGTTCAACGTAATGTATCTTTATAGGCCTTTTAAATGTTTAACTATGTATAGTTTATTATTTTGGTAGTATAATGGTGAAAGAAAACGCTGTAAAGACTGCAAGCCAGCGTGGTAGACGTTGGTGAAATAATAAATAGGAAGTGAGTAAGTACTTACAGATTGTGGTGCACGCCATTGACGAATCACTGCTAAAATCATTTCGTCATCTAAAGCTCGACGACCTATTGTATTACAGCGATTAGTCACTATGCCACAATTTACGCAACGAACCATGGTTTCAATTCTCAATCGGTAGGCCGTTCGTGAAATCCAAAATATAATAACAAGTCAAACGTTTAAGCAGGGTTCTCAGTGTCCGGTATGGTAGCAAGGTAAAGGTTGTACAACGAGGTAGATCAGAAGTCCGTAGAATGAAAGCAGGGGTCCAGGAAAATATCAATAAAACTAAGAGAGGAAACACACTCAAAACGTATACGCAACGCAAACAATACGAAACAAGTGAGTTGACCATGCTTACATGACACTGACGTGTTATGTAGGCACGGTCCGATATATCAAAAACGAATTCAAAATCCGATTTCATACAAAAATCGATTCGTATCGATTTCTCAAACTTGAAGATTGGATTTCAAAAATCTACCTAGCCGAACCAAACGCTAACGATCTACCACCAAACGAATCGACAATAAAATCACTGGATCTTATCACCAAACGAAATCCAAACGCAAACTGGATTTTGTTAGAAATTCGCTTTCTCTCTTTCTAACTAAACGTAACTTAGCGGAGTAAAAAAGATAGCGTGAATTTTGTGATTTAGATTTCGGCTTTCGGAAATCTAACGGACATTATAATGCGATCAATATAATTTTTACTGTATTTCAATTTCCAGATTATACGTTGATGTATTTTGGTTTATGGTTCAAGGTTTTTTGGAGCGACGCTTGGCGCTTTGGAAATCAGATTTCTATAAACGGATTTTGAAATCGATTTTGAAATCTGAAATCGGATAAATATCAGTTAGCGCTCAAAACCAAAAACGCCCATGCCTCGTGTCATGTCATGATATGCATGACATGACACTAGGCATGGGCGTTTTTGCATGTCAAAGTTAGCACAGACTAAAAATACCATAATCGATTGGTAAACGTGGATCAATTTATTTTAATTATGTAGATATTCAATCGGTTTTAGCTGTTCAATACGTTAATTCTAATACATTTAATTATTTTAATTCAATTAATCATCTGGTGAAGGCATTTTCTTAAATAGTATACCCTGTCACGTTAATCGATTATAATTTATTCTGTATTCCATTTACTTCGTAACCTTAACTTCATTTTCTGATTTCTCATTTTCCAGATTGTAAATCGAGTTAATTTTTCAGATTAATCCAATAGAAAAATATAACCTTTTTTTTAAACTATATCTCTACTTATTACAATTTGGCCCAGAAATGCCCGTCTCCGTATCGTCATAAATACCTACGCAGCTGAAAGATTAAACTGCAGTTTAAGAATGCTAACGGTCAAATTAAAGTGAAATGACTTTTTAATTTATTATTTAAAGCAGCTCTTTGGCGTTAAGGGTTTCGTCTGGAAATGAGTACAAGATTATTTAAACAAAAGCATCGTCATTATGGAAATTATTTTTTAAAAGATCTGCCTCAAACTGCCCAGCTTTTTCCTATGTAAGGGTCGAGTTCCAGTCTAACTACACCAAGCTAAATATTAGTACTTTTACATGGACTGACTGACTATCAGATCTCTATAACCCAGTCACTGGGTAACACGATATTCCTTGGTAAAACTGGTTAAATTATGGTGGTAACGAGTATCAAAGATCTATGAATGATATCCGGGACCAATGGCTTAAAGTGTTTGGAGAACCCATACACTAACCGACCACGGCAAGCATAGCTAAACGTTTGATCAACCCACGGAACTGTTTTCATTCTACCTTCCATTCTGCCTTTGGAGTCTACAGGATTTTTTTTAATCTGTGCGCTTTTTTTTTGGTGGTTCAGTATCAGTAATAGAACACATTTCAACTATTTTTTCAACACTTTTTTAAAAGTTTTTATCCGACTTTAAATCAGTAAACTATGGACACCCTACATTTTTCGTAACATGATATCGACAATAGGAATAGGTCAGTAACCCGCGCCCGGCGTAGGTACTTCGAACTTCTTGGATGTTGACCGATCGAATAGATGGTAGGTACTTGTAGTTACGCTCGGTCCTTCATCTTCGCCGCCGCGCCGGCGCAAGTTACCATAAAAACCAGTTTCAAAATAAATATCTTTCGTTAATGACAACTTATTTTTTTTGTACTAAGATATATCAAAATAAAAATTGCATGGTTATTATAACTCGTTAAAGTTTAATTTGTTAAAATTTGCGCACTGGTTAAAAACTTATCCTGTATAATAATACGAAATGTATGTGTTAAACAGCAAATAAAAAACTTAGCAGGAGACCAATATATGCCGATCGACGTAGGTGAAATGGAACCTTTCGTAATAAAAAATCCATTACCATACCTGTACCTATGTATGTACATATTACGCTCTTCAGAAATTCTTATAAAGCCGAATAAGAACGGTTCCATTCGCTCACTCAAACATAGCCTGAAAGATATTTGACAAGACAGTGGAAGAAATATGAGCGATTTAATTAATTTCGGCTTGCGTTAGAATTAATTGGAAAACGTGAGGTAACTACGTAAGGATCCTACAAAAGATATACCTTTGTAAATATGTCTAAGAAAATTATGTAGCCATTCTTCTGTTGACACGCGGTTTGGAACGCAAATTGTAATTTAATTAGTTTTTGTCAAGTGCTGCGAAAATTTTTGAGAACATAAGGCGTCTGCCAAGCAAAGTGGTAACAAGACTTATAAAACTAGCCAACACTTCTAATATCTACGTTCTTATGTTTTTTAGAGCAGCGTAGGCCCATTAATTAGTAACTGCCCCGACTTACAAGTTGTAGGTCGTGGTTTCGAAATGAAAATTGCACTACAATTGTTAGTCAGATAATCGATTATCCCGAGCGCCCGCGTCCTCACAGTCTGTCGCTAATATTATGATCGTTCACTGGTAGATATCTATACTATCTATTTATACTAATATTATAAAGCTGAAGAGTTTGTTTGTTTGTATGTTTGTTTGATTGAACGCGCTAATGTCAGGAACTACTGGTCCGAATTGAAAAATTCTTTTTGTCTTGAGTAGCCTATTTATCGAGAAAGTCTATAGGCTATATAACACTACGCTACAACCAAGAGGAGGGGAGCTGTAATGAGAAATGTTGCAAAAACGGGGAAAATCCGACGGGTAGACGATTCGACGCGATGGGAAGGGTCGGGGGAACAAGAAATTTAACGCGGATGAAGTCGCGGGCGGAAGCTAGTATAAAATACATAGGTAGAACCGCTTGTCTTGCATACATAACTACCTTGACGCAAATTTCGCTACGCTGTGTCTGTTTTACGTGCGGAAATTATAATCTTTGTGGTCGTTAAATGGATAATTGCAAGGCTAATATAGGTAATGACGTGACTGTTATTTATTAAGAAGTGTAGGGATCCATGAAGCTGTGTTGATCTACGGAACATCGTTGTGATCGTAATTGATACTATCTTCTGCATAAACTTTTCACAACTACGTTGGGGTTGGTTTCCAGCCTGTCACGCAAAATTCTGGCTCGCACAAGGTTACCGCGCAACTAGCCTAAGGCCCCGACATCAATGTTATCGTCAAGCAGTTGCACACATAAAATATCCAGCTGGTTGGAGGATGCTCCCTTTTTTATAGAGGTTGAGTGAACTTCACACACTTCCTCATGCCTCTAAATAGCGACAGTCTATCTGTCAGCCGCATGGACAGTGCCTGTCGGGCAATATCCTCCACACAGTGGGTGCTTGAGGAAAGTACAATAATTATAGTGCTGTATAATGCTGTAATAAACTATCATTTAGATTAAACCACATTTTTCCTTCCACCTCTTCCTGCTTGCGTGTGAAACACCAAAAGTCGTACCAAAATGTTATGCCTAAGAACATATAGGTCACCACTTATGTACCTTATCTCCAGTGGAGTACTGACTCCACTACTTACTTACTTAGGTACTGACCTACTTACAATCTATAACTACAATCAAAGGCTCAGCTGGCTATCGTACCTATTATCAGTTAACTGAACGAATACTGTTCATTCAACCGGTTACTTCCCTATTTAAAGATAAGGATTTATCTCTAATAGGTAGTAGTTTGGAGAGATTTTGTCGATAACATCCATATTAACTACTAAACAGAGTTGTGATATTGTAGTAAAATTGTACATACAAACATAAAATCACGTCACATAGGCATCACTTTATATACCTTTATACAACTTGGTAGGAAGAAACTACATGACTTTATCTGCTATGATTTTAATATACTCGTATTGCTTCGTTTTCGTTCTGATACGCACGTCCCACTGCCAGTCCTTTCTGAAGAACATCACCAACTCCTAACACAGGTTGGCATAGAAAGTGACGAGCAAATTGAAACCAATGAATTCGGCACATGATTCTAAGCCCCGTGGACTAGAAATTTTTCATCGCAATAAAAAATAAACTGTTATTTCATAGGAAACTGCAATACCTACGTTGTCAAAATGTATGGAACAGCAATTAAAAAAAAAATTACCGATGACAAATTTCAACTCGAGCATTTCATTATGTTCTGGTTACAGTTTCCTCGGCAATGGCACAGTCACTCTGTAGTTATAGTAAATTTATATTCTCAACTAAACCGAGTGTACTATATCGCTACAGTGACTCAATTAACGCGTCTTTCCAAATCTAAAAATAAACCATAATGATGTAGACAGCTACTTCAAAAGATTCTAAATAAAACTCCAAATTCAAATCAACATAACGACCAATATAGTTGTCAAATTCTCGATTTGCAAGAACACAAACACTCGAATACTCGATACAATGTTCTCGAAAATATAGCGAAGTTTCAAGAAAAAAGGTTGCATATTTGATTTAGACCCAAGTTGTGAGTTGTTTGATCAAGTTCGAGCAGTCTGAAAGGTCAAGCGACGGAGGGGACATTTATAAGTGTCTCGTGGTCTCGAACTCTCGAGTAACCCACTCGGTGTTTTGAAAGTGACAGAAAGCTGTCTTTGGAAGGAATGTTAGTAGCTAAAAAAGGAATTCAAGTTTTTCAAATTGTTCCGTTCCTTTCTTGACTTGAATAGTTCTAAATACCGTTACGTGACGACTCAATAGAAGACCTGGATTAAGGTTTCATATTAAAACTTTGTATCTAGTTTTTATTTTAAACTTTATCAGTACTATTAACTTTTAGAAGCTCTAGGACCGATGTTTTTGAATTTTGCAACGCATATTGTGTTGTAATAATAAAGGTTGCAGTTCTAAAACTATTAGGAGAAAACGTGCAGGAAGTTCCATGAACGAAGGAAAAAGTGACTTAGATACTAAACTTCAATACTCTCTCGATCCAAATTTATGGGACAGATGATTTTTTTTTAAGTGAAAACTTCTTTGGCACCGTTGTGATTTGCAAGTATAATGACACGAAAAAGCGACAGTAAAAAGAGACAGACACATAACAACGTCATTATGTTTTGTGTCTCGCTCTAACACTTGGGGTAATGGTGTTGCAAAGGACTCGATTCCTCGAGTCGTAATTTTAAAGACTCGACTCAATCATGCAAGACTCAGTGTGCTCAAATGGCTCGGAGTCTAGAGTCAAGCCGAGCCCGTCATTCTCGAGTCTAAAAAAAGGGACTCGAGTTTTAAAAAGGACTCGAGTCCTAAAAACGACTCGCGTCTTAAAATGAACTCGAGTCTTGTAGCTCATCATTCGAAAAAATTCGACAGATTTTTTTAACACGCAAAGTTACATCATAACCACTTATTTGAATTTATTGATTTCTTTCGAGTTTTTCGAATGATGAGGTACAAGTTTCATCTTCATGCTCCGAGTTTTTTTTAAGACTCGGGTTCATTTTAAGACTCGAGTCCTTTTTAAGACTCGAGCCCTCTTTAAAACTGGAGTGTTTTTTAAGACTTGAGTCCTTTTTAAGACTCGAGTGCTTATCTGTAGACTCCGAGCCTTTTGAGCACACTGAGTCTTGCATAATTGCGTCGAGTCTTTAAAATTAAGACTCGAAGACTCGAGTCCTTTGCAACTAAGTATGCTCCTTGAGAAAGTTTACTTTTCTGTTTGACGTTTTTGAGCAGGCTTTTTGGACAAATAGACATTTGACTTTTTTAGATTCGTCTCATTATCTTGAAGCCAAAATTTTTGAAGGTTTCACTTCTACCACGTGTGAATTGTTTCATGATTTCGACGTTGGCCCCACCTAGAAAATAAATCAGTTTGATGGTCTGTACCACATCCTTAAATATGATCACACCTTTCTCATATACGCTGTGTATGTTAGTTAGCCACAAGCAAAAATCATAAATACACTAACAGTATCATTTTGACATTTCAACAACATTCATTGCGTTATTTACGTTACAGAGACATATGAGGCAATGGATAAGGAATTCCTTCAAAATCATTCAAATTGTAATTGACGGTGTCACACAATTAAGGCGCTGCACACCACTTACAACCAAATAAAAAAAATCCACAATCTGAATCATAAACCAAATTAAAACTAACCTAGTTTTTGTTTACTGCTTCGCAAAACTAGGTACATATTTTTCATAATCGCGATTCGTTTGATCAAACCAGTTCACACCAATGGACATAGTACCTCACATCAAAGACTTTGTAACATCCGTTTTTCTTTTAATTACAGACTAGTTTACCCGCATGAGCTCATGAATGAACCAAAATGTAAACATTTCTGCTATAAAAGATACCAATATTTTAGTTACTATAATTAAAACTGATATTAAAACTGTTTATGATAGTAATTTGGACTAAAAAAGTTGGGTTGATAGTTAAAATCATATTTATAACATTGTGTTTATTAAAAACTTTCGCAAATTTAAAGATTTGGTCTATATTATGTTTATATTGTACTAGCTTCTGCCCGCGACTTCGCCCGCGTCAAATATTTGCTCCCCTGATCATTCCCGTCGCATCGCAGCCTGCCAGTTTTCGTCCATTTTTTTGTTGCTGCTCCGCTCCTTTTCATCTTAGCGTGATGTTATATAGCATATAGCCTTCTTCAATAAATAGGCTACCCGACTCAAAAATAACTTTTCAATTCAAACCAGCACCTCTAGCCAAGTTGATAATCTGCAATCGTTAACGGTAGTCGCTCAACGTTAAGTCACGTGGTTAGAACAAACGAACAGAAAATTCATAGCCAAATTCACATCGTTCAAAATGATAGAATGATTTTTTATCGTTTCTACAATGTTCAACGCTAAATCCTTTGTTATAAGGTGTCGTTTTTCTAAAGACATTTTAGAACGAGCGGCCGACTCAGGCGCTTCCACATGGCTACCAACTTATCGTTTTCTACAATTGCTGACACTGAGGCGTTACCGATTGTAGAACGGTAAACGTTTGTGACTTGGCTAGGGGGGCAGTAGTTCCTGAGATTAGCGCGTTCCACCCTCCATTTTAGGGAAGTGGGGGGTTAGAAAGAGACAAAAAGTAGCCTATGTCACTCTCCATCCTTTCAACTATCTCCACTTATAAAATCACGTCAATTCGTCGCTCTGTTTTGCCGTGAAAGACGGACAAACAGACACACACACTTTCCCATTTATAATATTAGTATGGATGTTTGTTTTATGACTAAGTCGCTCGTCTGTCTGTGTGACAGCGTTGTTCTTCTAAACTCCTCATCAGAATCTTATACGGCTTTCAGCATCATTTAGATCATTTCGGAATATTGATGGATATCATAAATTAATATGGCTAGTTGACTGATGGCCGATGGGACTGAAAGGTTCTGGGGTGATGACCGCGTACCGGAAGACTTAGCGTTGCCTTGTGTAGGCCACAGGAATTTGGGATGCGGGAAACATCCGGTCGAGTGGTAGTGTAGGTGGTTGACGGGAGGACGGGATACTTATGTCCACCAGTAAAAGATCGTAGACTGAAGTTATGATAAAGATACATTATACATTTATAATAGATAGAAAAAAAAACACGAGGTTTTGTCAATTTATAGATCCGTGCGAAGCAGGGACGAACCACTATAGTACGTTCAATTAAAACTTTAGAAAACGATAAGTGATTTACATATATGCGTTACCTATAAAAGTTTCAAAACGACTGTCGACATAAATCCATTTGCATTCTAATAAAACATCATAACAAGGAAAACCCGTTCATAAAAAAGTTTCCTCTAAACGCGGCCACTTACAGGAGGTAGATAGCTACACCCCTTAAAGACGATGGCCTTGAAAACGTATAATGTAGAGTGATCAGCATTTCACTGGGTCAAGGTAACTCAAGGGTACGCCAGCAAAGAATCTCCTTCAAAACGTGAAATGAGGGTCCCTTTATGAATATTTTAAATTAGTAGCCTTGGTAGTAGAATATTTAATTAGACTACCTAGCCAGGTAATGAATACAGAAGGGTTTATAGCCCAGCATTATAACATCAGTTTGAAAAATATTGTTTTAGTAAAGTAATTTTAATGTAGTTTTAAGATATTTTCCTTCATAGCAATGAAGACTGACGATTTTAAATATTTTCTGTGTAATAAAATCTGAGAAGAAATTTGAAACTGGAACAAAATGGTAGCAAAAAGGTTTTATATACATAGAGCACAACTGGCCGCAAGGCGAATAAAAAACATCTAAATGCCATTAAACTTTTATTTTTAATCTATCTTTTCTTTTATTATATGGCTTTGCACCTTATTTTTTGAGGAAATGTGACCAGTTACTACAATCTGTTTCTTTTAAAACTTTTTTGGAAATCATGATTAATTAATTGAAGATCAATCCAACCATTTTAGTTCCCCTATTGTACCTACCATTTTGTTGTCATACACGTCAAACCAATATTATCAAATGATTATGCCAGACTGCATTGGAACTAAAATTAATTGAATTGAATTGATTTTTTTTTTTGACCTGTTAGTCTAGTGGTTAGTGACCCTGACTGCTAAGACTGAGGTCGTGGGTTCGATTCCCACCCAGGACAATGTTTGTGTGATGAGCACAATCATTTGTTCTGTGTCTGGGTGTAATTTATCTATAATTATGTATGTATTTAGAAATATATAAGTATGTTTATCAGTTGTCTGGTTACCATAGTACAGGCTCTGCCTAGTTTGGGATCAGACAACGATGTGTTGGTTGTCCAATGATATTTATTTATTATTTTATTAAATAGCTGATACAGAGCCACGTTATAGTTACAATCAGCATACTCAATTGTGAAAAATCATTGAGCTAGCCATCTGTAACATCGCGCAGTAACATGGAGCAACACCAGTTTATGGCATTTTTGCTCCTGATTAGCTATCTGTAATGACTGTCAAAAATTTTAAAAATGACAGCTGGGACAAACGGCATAACCTTTTTTCCGAGACAGACTGGTGTCGATATGTAATGAATGGTCACCCATCTACAAACTGACCATGACAAGCGTGGCTTTACTTGATGGACCCATGCGGCTATTATTATTCATCCCGAAAACAACAGGAAAATGCACTAAGTAAAATAGTTTGTGACAACAGTTCACCAGAATGTCGCCTACGCTCAAAATAATTCGGTTATTTCGATGCAACAACACTTCGACGTATTGTCCCATCCGTTGAAATTCAATCGCTAATTGTTCGTCCCATACCATGCATACCAAATTACTATTTACTCTTAGAATTGACATTGTAAATTACACTTTATAGCCATAAAAACAAGGACTAGCTTCAATTGTTTGATTTCAATAATCGATCGTCAGCTGTCAGATATTTTGTTCAAATACGTCGCCGAAATCGCCAATTTAATCGATTGTGACAAAGTCGATATTAAATAAATGCTAGGAGCATTTGTTCTCTTTGAAACAATGTCAGTATTGTGACTATATTGCTTTAAGTTAGTTCTGCTCCGAACAGAATTCTTGAGAAGCAAGTAATTAATTGAATTTATGAGATAGCCGTCTGTGAGTCAGTGTACTTGTACTCATAAATTATTCATAATTATTGTGATTTACTTTGTACCTATATATGTCTTTAAAAGCCGGTTTATTCGATAACCAAGTATATTTATATCTATAGGGAAAAAAGGAACGAACTTAGAAAATAGATCTTCCAAAAAGTAATCAAAGTGCGCAACAGTGATTAACAAAAATATGATGTGTTTCAATTTTATAATTCTAATGAAAAAAAGGACAAGGCTGAATATGTTGGCTGCTGAAAGGTATTTAAAAAAAAATTGATATAGCCATAAAAATGAGTTCTATTTTCAAAAAAAGAACGAAATTATTGTGGCGCGTTTATTTCTTTCGTTCAAATAATATTAATCATTATACAATTCCATTTTAATATCTAAAAGAACCAAGTTAGTTTTCCATAGATAATAGATAAGTTAATACCGCCCGTTTAATGAAAATTCATAAGTTTATTTACGTCACTGTTATCTAATTTAATATTCATCAAGCTCTGATATTACTTATAAATAAATGTTCATAATTGGAACACAGGCACTATGATTCGAGTTGTTGCTGTTAGTGATTGTGTCAATTTCGTATTTCATTATTTAAATAAAATAAAGACCTTAATTTAAAAGACAAAAAGTGAAAAGTTTATCGAGACTAGTAGGTAATTTTGGATGATAATCGTGGATTTCATGGAACCATACGATACAGGTGGATTTCGTTTGTGAATTTAGTTTGTTGAAAAGTTCTTTAGAAATATTGTGCACAAGTTGTATTCAAATAGGCCGGAGGTCAACGAAATTTAGACGTGGTTATAGAAATGTCCATAGGACTTAGAGACGTCATTTTATTATTTTTGTATTTTAACACTAGGAACATTGATGTTGGTGATAATGGCTTGATTTGTATCCCATATATTGATCTTTACTACTTACCTGTACTTATCATAACTTTGGTTCCGTGTGGTGCCAGACGTAAAGAAAAGCATCATCCCATTTCTTCTCGCAAGAGGCGACTAAGGGACTTAGGTACTAGAGAATGGGCAACAGCGTTCTCTACGCATTTTATCACCGTACTGCAATCGCCAACCCGCTTGCCAAGCGTGGCGATTAAAGCAAACCCCTCCAAACGGGGCGCCTTATGTCCAGCAGTGGACGTTATATGGCTGATATCATGATGATATTGATCATAGGATTTTGCAATGACCACAATTTTAACATATTTTACAACAGCATTGTGAATGGTACACATTATTTATCTGTGGGCACATAACGAATGTGTATATTAATAATGGGGTCACACGATTTAAAATATCTTGTTTAAATAATCTCCTACTGTTCTCCTAAATATTTATAGATCCAGTAAATTACATTTGATTTATGCGAACAATAACACAGTATTGTCTATTTATCAGGTCTCAAAACAAACTAAAGATGACGACGGACAACGCACTCAATTCTCAACGGTAAGTCGTAGCGTTAAAGTATATTTTCCCTTCGAAATATCGTGAAGAATTTAGAAAATGCCAGCAAGGTTCAATAAGATTATTTGCGCTAAATTGTGCGACTGAATGTGACATGAATCCTGAACGAGCTTTTTATTGAATTAGATCTTGGAATTACTTACAAATCGATTAGATTTAGTGAAAATATATCAATCTTTTTTTACTAAAAAGACACAATTTTTTCTGTTTAGTAACATAACAGTAACATAATAAAGGGCTCCAGTAGATCGATCGGGTGTTCAACTAAGCTACGACCTTTGACTTTTTCATGTTGATTTAGAACGTTCCTATTGGGCTTATTCGTCGATTCGCACTTATTGACGCACCCGAAATTAATCGACACTAAATAATAATTTTTTTTTCTTAGCACGAAGTTAATTTATTTTTGGGCGAAGCGATAACTCCAGAAATACGTAAGTTTTAGATGTTATTACTTTATTGCATCAAATTTAAAACGTGCCAATTGCCTAATACGTATTTCTGGAGTTATTGATTCGCCCAGAAAGAAATTACCTTTGTGCGATTCGCTTATAGAAAATAATATGTTATTTCAAAGTGGTGACTCGCGGGTTTCGGGTGAGTCATCACTTCAGCCGAAAGATGTCCACTGCTGGACATTGGCCTCCCCCAAACATCGCTACTTCGATGGATTTTGTGCTTCTCGCATCCAACCTATTTTTGCGGCCTTCACCAGGTCATCGGTCTATCTTGTGGGAGGTCTTTCAACGCAATATCGTCCAATACGCGGTTGTTTATCCATAACCTTCCGGCCCCATCGAACATCTGTTTTGCGAGCAATGTGCCCTTCCCACTGCCACTTAAGTTTGGCCATTCATTTCTGATCTGATGATAATACAGATCCCTTCATTTCTGATTCATAAAAAAAAAAAAAACAAAAAACTAGTACCTATTCAACTGTATCCAATTAGGCTGGAATCCGATTACAACATGGTTGTGGAAACAAGTTTCGACAGATGAGATAAGATATAGTGCAAAATGATACATCTCATACTAAACTATCATGGCACGCAACCTCAATTTCTTCAACTAGATTTGGCACTCCACAAATTTGATACTGTGAGGCTGACGTCAATCCTCATGATCGAATAAATTGGTTGACGTATCAGTTAATTTGGACCGCTCTGGTTGCGGACGGTAGTGGGAATTGCTGACAATTGTCCAGGCAATTGACCTTATCAACACGACCAGCTCATTTAGACCTTGACTGATGTAATCTAGATCTGTCCAGACTTCAGATATGAGTAATATACTTATTAGGAGTCATGGAAGTTAGACACCTGAAATGACTGTCTTCTAGGTGCCTTTTAACTGTCATATTGAGATACGAATTTACTTTCCAAGGTGTTCGTACTGATAGGCGATTTTTTAACGCACTGATTTTTTTTTTTGTGCATTTAATTTGCATTACTAAGCGACGGGAATTGAAAAGGCAACATAATATTTTTGAAGCGCTGTAATGCACTATGTTGGATACTCATTGCTTGACAAAACAACTAGGGTTGAAGATCTAGAGCACGATATTAAAAAAAACCCGCGCGTGACCAGGATAACACCTACTACATAACCTACAAGAGTAGGTCAGAAGTATCTTCTAATTAAATAACTTAAGCATTCACTAATGAGATACAATTAATTACCGTTTGTTGCGAGATCCTAAAACAGACGCTCAAGATTTGTAAGCAGTCTTTTCTTTGGCATAATTAATCTTAAAACCACGCTCCAGCCGGCCTATTTTTGTAAAAATCTCATGGTTATAACTTGGGTGAAGTGAGCTTGGAGACAGCTGTCAATAGTATAAATCCTTAGCATCAGTTGGAATGACAGCTCATTTACCCTATGATCCCATGGTGAGATTATTACAGGATAAGCCGGTTGATATCTATGAGAATAAAGAGGATATTTGGATTGAACACATAGACACATTAATTATTAAAACCACAATCACTAATATACATGGTGAAATTACATTAATTAGCAATACTTTTCCCTCGTGTTGGGTCTAGATATCGAAAACTAATGAAACAAGAAAAAACTAAATATATTCAAATTCATCGTTCAGCTGCTTTTGTATTTTTTCGAAATTCCAAAACTATAACATAGGTAACAGTCATTTGGTTGCCTTAATGGTACATGTCACAGTGTCACTAAAAGTTTTGAACAAAGTTGAATGGCGAAATAATTTCTTTTATGTTTATTTAATTTATGTTAAGATTCGTATTCGTATCCGCGACCTTGACACCAAATACCCGTATTCGGATATATTTTTATCGATCCAGCAAATCAGTATACAACTTAAAAAGAGAAGTTCCTCAATTGGATGGGATTTGTTTTTTTTATCAGCTGCTTTCTATAAATCTATCTTTGCCCAACTTTATTTCACCAAATACACTACAAATTGTTGCAGAAATAAAGGTGTTGGACTGTCAACGAAAGGCACTTAAGAAATTGCAGCCCACAGATAACCCAACACGTGGGTAAAGTATTGCCTGTTAATTTAATTGGGACCTGTAAACGACTTTTTCTCCTTGACGGAGAGATTTGTAGTGATGACATATTCTAAAACGATTGACTGGAATCTTTAAAAACTTTCATGTACATAGGTGTATAAGCTCCATCAATTTCTAACAGTCAAATTCTCTCCAGGGTGTTCAAAAAATCCTCACCAAACAACAAGCTGACGCTGTACCTGGCGTCACGTGACCTGGTAGTGGAAAATGGTGCCATCGACAGAATCCAGGGCGTGCTGCACGTGGAGCCGGAGTACTTGGAGAATAAGAAGCTGTATGGACAGGTCACACTGACTTTCAGGTGAGGAATTCTAGAAGTTGCTTCAAAGACTTGACTGCTGTTAATGGGCATCTGCACCCTAATTAGGTTTTTGATCATTTTTTTTTTTTGTGATAAATGGAAAGATAATATAGAAAATTTTATAACAAAACTATTTTTAGATTTTTTATATTCACAATAGTTCAAAAGTTATTTCAAAATAAAAAAATACTTTTGAATCCAGTACCGAAAATACCCGAATAAACACGAGCGCGTGTGACGTCATAATGTTTAGTTGCCAGATAAAGTAACTAAACATTATTAAGTCACAACTATGGTGCACCGTCATTGCGCACCATAGTTGTATGTAGCTCGTTTATAGTCACGTAATATTTTTTGAAATTTTACTTGACAAATTTTTTATAAACATTTTTGCATTAAATATCAAAATATTATTAATAATAATGTTTTTAAATACATAAAAAAAACTTTTTTTTTCTAATTCCCTGTTTCGTCCCGTGACAACAGACGGACCGACCAACCGACCATACGACCGTTTGACTTGTTTACTCTGTGCGCCTACGCATTATAACGTCTAACGGAGTGACAACTGTCACTTGTCATTTTGATTTTGACCCTTGTCTTTGGTCTTTTTTTTTTTTAATTAATAATCGTAGTAATTTGCCTTGCGAACATTGTTATTATTAATCTTGTTAAATCTATAGTTTTGTGGACAATTTGTTGTGATCCAATTGTTTTGTGTGTAAACAACCCCTTTTGACGATATAGAACGGGTTTAGTTTGGAATTTGATTGAAATAGTTTGAGGTAATAGTGATTCATTGGGAACCGCATGCTGTGAAAATATCTAGCGTATTGAAGCGGCCTGGAATCCTGGAATACTTACAGCTCCACTACACAGTACAATATACACTCATTTACATACATAAATCCAGGTAGGCTCCAGAACCAGTTTTCCTCAACCAGGTGAGTGATTGAATATTTGTATTAATCAGCTCCGCGCACGGCGGACAGTTCGCTCCACTTTTGCCCAAGGCCGACGATCATCACGCTTCCACGTACTTCATTAAATCCTATGGTCAGGGCCTTGGCCTGGCGTCGAACATTCCTAATTGCGTAACACACTATTAAACAGAATTTGAATCATCTTGAATTATTGTTAGTCCATTACTTTATATGTTCTAATAACATGTCTGCTCCACCAACGTAAATAACGCAATGAATAATTGTTGAACTGTTATGATGAAAGCGATTCTTACTGTTAGTATCATCATCATTTCAGCCGAATGGCGTCCACTATTGGACATAGGCCTCCACAATTTGGAGGGGTTTGCTATAATCGCCACGCTTGGCAGGCGGGTCGGCGATTGCAGTATGGTGGTAAAATGTATAGAGAACGCTACTGCTCATTCTCTAGTAAGTCCTTTAGTCCCCTTTTACGACACCCACGGGAAGAAATGGGATGGTGCTATTTTTACACGCTTTATATTAGCTTCACTTGTATGTACGTTAGTATGTTTGTTTGTACCCGACTCCTTAATAGCGCGATTTTGACCCACTTTAAACGACCAGATTTCATTCAAACTTTGCACACCTGTCAAAGACCGATGACAATGCAATAATTTCATAAATCTGTGCCATTATCCTTGCCAGGGTTACAAGGACAGCAAAAAAACTGTCTTCTAAAACTACGCTGACATACGTCACAAACTACGCTGACATACGTCTTAAAATTCGAAACACCCTAAAAATAGAAAATAAATAATAGTTTAAAAAAAAACTTAAAAACACGCTCATAACGTCCGGCACTACACGGAACACGGATACTGTTAGAATAATACGCAATTACCCCGCCAGCCATGTTTTTTTTTGTTCTCTTTAAAATTATATGTTAATGAGAAACAAACATTATCTACAATTTCGATGACGTTAATTCAACTCTGCAGTTCACTCATCCCTATGGAAGATGCACTTTGCCTTGATTTTGTTCAACCACACCACAGGTTACCACGTTGTCAGGAAATTCATTTATCATTCAGTACCGAATAGGCAAGTTTACATACTATTATATGTTCTCATATAGAAGTTAGTATAGGTACTTGTTAAGTTTTTTGTTAAATTATTTCTGCCTATTAAGACCTATACCATTATTATAACGAGGTTACATTTGTTCGTTTGTAAGGTTGTACCTATGTAGGAGGTAGTTTCTGGAACTATCGTTCAGTTGAAAAAACTATTTTTGCATTTGATAGTCCAATTATTGAGGAAACGTATAATAGATTTAATATCACGCTACGACCTTAAGGAGTCTAGGTTCCTACCGTGAAAAAGCACCGAGAAAAAGAAAACAAGGAAAAATAGAACGCTAAGAGAAAACGAAGTTATATCGGCGGCGGGCGCACGATGCGTTGCTATAGGATATATTTTATGTCAAAGCAAAAAAAGATCACGTGGAAGAAGTCGCTGACAGAAGCTAGTTTTGAATGAGCCACTGTTTGTTTTCCCTAAGAAAATAAAACAGAAACTAAATTATGAACTTAAATAAACATGGCTATTAGATTTAAACCAGTCCTAATACAGTATCCACAATTTCCATAACACAGTTTTCGACTTACGTAATAATGCCTAAACAAATTCGATTCAGTAGGTACGTGCCAACTATATCCATTAACGTCTAACAATATTAGGCAAGTAGACGCTCAGTTTGTACATTGTTAAATGTTGGTAATTTAATGTGATGGTAGATTATGATTGTAATGGATCATGATTTACTAAGTTGTGTGCTATCTAACTCACAATGTAAAGCTAATTTAGGTACATAAATCCAACATTGTGGGTATATACATGGCCTATCATCATCATTGCTCTCAGTAGGCTTCACTTCATTCTACCCGCCCGTAGCAATTAATCCCTTGGTGCAAATTGCGTCATACGCCATCATTACTTATGCGTGCGTCGTCTTCGCGTACGCTAAGCGCTACCACATGTATGAGATGCAAACTCTTCTAAAGTATTTCTTTAGAAAGGTTACGGGAGCCCCCTTCTATGTCCGAATCGAGAATCTCAGATCGCCGTCCTTCCATCCTCGCCACTGAAGCACGCCGTGATGTCCCAATCCATAATATCCGCCCTGAAGCTTGTTCGAGCCAGCACGTGCCGATGAACGTGTAGCTTTAAATCTTTCCCTAAATAATAGTCATTCCGATCCAGCCCGTCCATTGCTGCCGCTCGTCGCTCTAGTTTTCATTTTGAAGCCCTGGCTGGAGGCCTTTATTTATTACGATACATCAAACAAGCATGTCCGGTTAAGCAGCCGAGAACCTCATAGACCTAACCTTTGACCTAGGAGAAGCCATATCAAAAAAAAAAAAACTTTTTCTTAATTTCAGCCGAAAGACGTCCACTGCTGGACATATCCCTCCCCCAAGCACTGCCACTTCGACTGGTTATGTGCTTCTCGCATCCAGCGGGCAAACATAGTTATATCTAGCTTGGTGCCTACTAAGCTGAGACAATGTACTTTACTGAGCTAGTACACAGCTAGTATTAGCACATAGTTTAGTAAATCACGATCTATTAATATTGTACTACAATTATAATGTATTAATTTGAAAAGTATCTATTAATATTTTGCATAGACTTCTTTTTCCTGAAGCGCTTTATATTCGTGGTTGCACAGTCACCAAAAGAGATAAGTACCCAGGGTCGTCGGATACAGTTGAATTTTAATAAGCAACCGACGCATGTATTAGAATGGAATTTAACCATTCAATTACCGTAATTACAGACACAATTAAAAAACGATTGGGTCTATACCAAATGTGGTATCTCAGGGACTTAGAGGTTAAATATAAACTGTTTGAAAAAGGCCGACCTGGCAATCAAACATAACATCATAATGTAAAAAATATCTTTCAATATAAAATAAGTTTTTCACACACATAATCTTAACCGAATGAGGCATACAGCCAAAAAGCTCGAATGTTTACTCACAAACTTCAAAAGTAACCAAGTCTATTTAGGAGTTTCTTGACTGATATAAGTTCCCTTATATCTTTATGTACTAGGATTTCGAAGTTCTTGACCACATGTTGTATGTTTAGGATACGAGCTAGTAAAGTTAAGACTCCCTCCATCCTATACTTAGCTATTTCTAGTATTTTCTTGGTACTACATAGTATCGCGCTTGTAATTTCCGAAGGGTTAGGCAGAGGTGCACCTAGAAATATTACAGTCACATTTTGCCAGTTATTTATTTATTTATAATAAGCACACTAACAGCACAATCACTTACAATTCAAATAAAATACAATTTAAAATTGGCACTTCAGTAACCATGCAAATAACAGATATGCATGACATTAGCGTATTAATATTAGAGACAAAAGAAAAAAAAAACTTGAAAGTAAAAAGTGTATCCAGGGACTAAAACCTAGAGCACTACAAAACACTAATTGTACACGCTACACAGAATTGCAGTCGTCACACTGTTTAAATAAGGAACGCCAGTATGAAGCGAAAGTCATGGAGAATATATCCTGCCGGGGTCGCGTGATTGTTCGAAAGAGATACCGTGACCCTGGCACATGGGCAACTGATGGAACACGGGTGGGTTTTAGTCAGTAAAAGTCTGACACGCCCTCCCGCTCCGCCCAGAGCGGGAGAAGTCATTTGATGATTTCCCATCCTGAAAAAAAAAAAAATTGAGAATATATCGATGGGGTAATCTGTCACATTGGACCTGTCATTATATTCCCTTGCCATACGTGTTAAGGGGCTATTAAATGTGGTATTTAGAGTGGATGTTTTCATAACCAGCCCATAATGTTCCCACTGCTTGGACACGCTGCTAGGTGCAGACAACTTGATGTGAGCTATCATTCCACCTCATTGCTTCGATTGGTATTATTGACAGCTAGCTCAGTTGACGAATGCATCCACCAAGATTTTTACAGAATGTATCTAATTTACCACCCAAACTGTAACACATACATACATAAACTCACAACTTTTTCCCATGGGGGTAGGCAGAAACTACGGAACGCCACCTGCTACGATCCTTAATCCTCCTTTTGCCTCGTTTAGGTTCATGCAATTGGTCATACACACACGCTGGTTGCGAGTACTACGCACATAACCTTTCTGAAGAACATCACCAATAAGGTCACTATATGTCCTCCTAGGGCGTACCCTCCCGGTGTTTCCACTCATATCTGCCTTGTAAATACCTTTTGTAAGCCGTCCTTAATTTATCCTCTCAACATATGACCAAACCATCTAAGCATACACTTTACAAACTATAACAGTTTTCTTTAAAACCATTTGACATGCTCACTTACCTTATTAAACATAAAATAAAATAAATATACCATTTATATCCTTTCGTCGATAAAATAAGGCATTATCGATCTTCTAATCCATTTCTTTTTTATGGAGAGTTAACCAACACGAGCTCGCTTTATCGTAACAGTTTACCGGTTCAAAGGAAACCGGCGACACGTAAAAGCTTATATCCGGTCCTTTAATACCCAGGGGATTTTTAACACGATAATAGTTTGTTTGAACTTGATAAAATAAAAACATAAAACACGCCATATTTACCGCTTCGTGAAGCGTGTTATCCTTTTCAGCGCTAATGTTTCACGAAGATAATTTTCATGCAATAATCCACCCTAATTTTATAGTTGAAAGATAAAAAAGTAATACCTACTATAAAAAATGGATACTCGTCTTGTAAAAGCGAATACGATATGTCTGGTCTGTTTTACTGCAGTCCCTGTTATTATGCTCTTTTAGGGTGTAATTCCATAAAAATGAAATAGTAAAAGGAATTCCATCACCGCGGTATCTTTATTTTTTCTCCGTTTTAGGTTACTTCTGGTTTTTTATTCATGGATTTGATGTTACTGGCTTTAAATTGACTCGTTTTCTTGGTCTAAATATCCTTAAATAACTTCATCATCAGCCTATATTGTTCCCACTGCTGGGACACAGGCCTCCTCTCGGTGAGAGGGAGTGGGCCGTAATCCACCACGCGGGCCCATTGCGGGTTGGTAGATGTCACATATCTTCGAATTTTTGGTTCTAAGAAATGCCGGTTTCCTCACGATGTTTTCCTTCACTGTTTTGAGAGCAGTGTTGATGAAATTATTTACACAAAGTAAGGCGCCTGGGTTCGAACCCACGACCTACAACTCGTAAGTAGAGGCCGATACCACTGGGCCCAGTGGGGGCCCAGTGGGATCAACTCCCTTAAATAACTTCGCTCAACTTGCTTAAATAACTTAAATACCTTAAAATGAACATATATGCGAAAATTAAATAAAATATCTGGTTGACCGAGCTTTGCTCGGTAATTTTTTAAATGAAATGAAATTTATTTTTGCAAGAATTACAGTACATTACAGATAGTCGGGTTATTTTACAGTATCTAATACAATTCGCTAAACCTAGCATGCAAAGTAATTTATAATATTAATTAAATAAATGAAGAAATTAATTTCGAACATAAATCATAGTTATTAAATTAAGAATAATAAAGTCAATCATTTGTCAAATTATAATAGCAATAAATTTCAATATTATTCCTTATAGTTTAGGTACTCATTCACAGAATAGGATGATATTTCCATTGAATAAAACTGTTTTAAAGCGATTGACTGGCACTTCTCTATATAACTTGAGTAATTTATTATATATCCTTATGAAAACAACTTCTGTGGTATAAGTGGCTTTTCATTTGAGGAATAATTATTCTGTCAGGATATCTTGTGTTAAACGTAACAGTGTTTCCAAGACGTTGAAATAATTCGGAGTGCATTTTAACAAATTTACAGCACTCAAATATGTACATACTAGGAACAGTTAATATATTTAAATCTTTAAAAAGAAATTTACGTGAAGTCAATGATGGCACATCACAAAGAGCATGAATATACTGTTTTTGGGCTATAAATACCCTATTTATAAGGACAAAATTCCCCCATAGTACAGTGCCGTATCTAATGTTTGAAGCTACGTAACCATGATACGCTAAGAGGGCTGTTTTGAGATTGGCTATTTTACAAAGTCTCCACAAGGCAAAAGCGAAACGATTTATCTTATTTGTGACCTTTAAGCTATGAGGTTTCCATGTACAGCCACTGTCGACTGTTATACCAAGAAATTTGACTTAGTGTGCTTCTTTAATTTTTTGATCGGAGTATGTAATCATAAGGTCAGAATTAGATTTTCTACTGTGGAATTGAACGAAGGAAGTTTTATCTGTATTCACTTTTAAATTATCATTACTAAACCATGTTATGATAGCATTAACCACTTCATTAATTTCCGTATTATAATTAATCATTTTACTCTCCGTGATACTACCGCAATGTCATCCGCAAATAGTGAGTAGAAATGCTTAGTAATATTTGGTAGGTCGTTAATATACAGGGTGTCCAAGAACCTGGCGTCCAACTGGATTCCCACGATGCCCCAAGTTCTAACAGTACTCAGAAAAATATTTTAAAAAATCCACCCCATGTACTTACAGAATTATACTGATTTCAAAAAAAAAGGGGAAATGAGCACCCTGTGACATACTTTTGAATGCTGTGACTGCTAATGCTGATAATTTCGATATTTCTTGGAGGTTTTGTAATCTAGGGTATTGCTGTGTCTAAATAGAATGTAAAAATAAAGTACTTATTGTACCATTTTAAAATAAAATATTATTTTAACTAAAGGTGATATGGAAAACTATTGAATTTCGCAACTTTGACCGACTGTAGTGTAAAAAAAATGTACCAAAATAGTATGGCAAGTGACGTCAAATTTTGACGCGTTTATTCCTCTTTTTAAAAAGGTATAATACTTACAAATTAATTTGAAAAAAAAAATTTTGATAATATTTTTACTCAACAACCCAATTTTTACGAAGTGCCTACCTACTAACGGTAACTGTCGGACCCTTTCTTATCTTAGAAACTGTTATGTTACTACTATTATTTACTTCGGTTCCAAGAGTGAGCAAGAAGGAAATACACACAGGTAGATGGGTTCCCAGTAGAATAAAAGCAAAGAATGTTAGTTTAAAGATATTTTATTACAATAAATGTTCAAAATGTTGACCACCCGCGGCAATACAAGCTCTCACTCTCCTTAAAAAGGACCGCTTTATGTTTCGCGAGTAACTTTTTTGACGTATCACCTGCACTGCTTGTGTTATCTTCTCACGAAGGTCAGCGATGTCATTAATGGGCTTCGCATAAACGAGCTCCTTCATAGTTCCCCAGAAAAAAAAATCCAGCGGATTTAAGTCAGGTGAGCGGGCTGGCCACGGGATTGTTCCTGATCGCCCAATCCACCTGTTCGGGTATTGCTCGTCCAAAAACTCTCTAACGGATACGCGAAAATGTGCTGGACAGCCGTCGTGTTGGAACCACATATCTGGTGGGGTCTCTTCTAGTAAGTTTGGCAAATCATTTTGAAGAAAATTTAAATATGATTCGCCAGTCAAATTCTCGGGCATCTCAAATGGACCAATAATATTCCCACAGAGAATACCGGTCCACATGTTCACTTTGAACCGGTACTGGGATCTATCTTCTCGCATCAAGTGCGGATTTTCCACATGCCACTCGTGCAAGTTGTGTAGGTTCATGTAGCCATCCTTCTTAAATGTTGATTCATCTGACCACAAAATTTTGTCGATAAAGTTTTCGTCTTCTCGATGTTTTTGCAGGATTGTTTCACAAAACGCGACTCGGCTCGGATAGTCTCGAGGTAAAAGACTTTGCACTCGCTGTACGTGGTACGGATGATATTCTTCTTTTTGGAGAATACTGTGTGCTGTGCTCTTCGGTATCCCCGTATCAGCTTCTATTCCTCGCACAGAGATGCTTGGATTTGCCGACACCGCCTCTAAAACTTCATCGCGTATGAAGTCATTTACGGGTCGTCCTTCACCAGCTACTTGATTGGGGAACCGCTCGTCTATGTGACGGGCGGTTCCCCAATCAAGTAGCTGGTGAAGGTGATCTGTGCACATTAATGAAAACTCGATGGTCGGGATATCGCGTAGCCCTCGGATACCTTTCTCTGTAAAGTCTCGCTGCAGCTCGTCCATTACCTCTACATTCTCCATAAATGTAGTGCATATTTGCGTATTCTTGCGGAGTGTAGGTCGCCATGGTAGCACACACAAAACACAAACTGTCCAAACACAGGCAAAGGTCGTCGTAAAGAGTTCGTTTCAAAGTCCAGAGCACAAAGAGTAATCGAGTCCAATAAACAAAGCTTTAAATCGTAGTACGTGATCAATGGTAACAATAAGAGAGAGGTGCGTAGTAACGGCAGGAGGCAGTGACGCGTACTGACCGTACTGTTATCCTAAATAGCACGATCCCAGATAGCGTCACTATCTATCTCACTCGCACCTCTAACCTTTTTCTCCCTCACTCTTACCTGAATAATGGGGTACCATAAAGAAGAACCAGCAAATCGCAAAGATAGTTTCTGTCTTGCTCCCTCCTGTTGTAATAACGAATCACTATGGTGAGATGCATGCACATACCGTCCCTTACGGTCTAACCTGTTTTTTGAGAGGCCTGTTGTTATTTTTATGAGCATACAATAGTAATTCTTTAGAGGTTAGATTCAATTCGTCGTAAATTTTTCTTTCTAAGAATTCTGTAAGACATCGTAAAAATTGGGTTGTTGAGTAAAAATATTATCAAAAATTTTTTTTTTCAAATTAATGTGTAAGTATTATACCTTTTTAAAAAGAGGAATAAACGCGTCAAAATTTGACGTCACTTGCCATACTATTTTGGTACATTTTTTTTACACTACAGTCGGTCAAAGTTGCGAAATTCAATAGTTTTCCATATCACCTTTAGTTAAAATAATATTTTATTTTAAAATGGTACAATAAGTACTTTATTTTTACATTCTATTTAGACACAGCAATACCCTAGATTACAAAACCTCCAAGAAATATCGAAATTATCAGCATTAGCAGTCACAGCATTCAAAAGTATGTCACAGGGTGCTCATTTCCCCTTTTTTTTTGAAATCAGTATAATTCTGTAAGTACATGGGGTGGATTTTTTAAAATATTTTTCTGAGTACTGTTAGAACTTGGGGCATCGTGGGAATCCAGTTGGACGCCAGGTTCTTGGACACCCTGTATAACAGAAAGATTAACGACCCTATAACCTAATGTTAGAATTACATAGCACTTCTTATTTACTTGAATTAATTTCGGAAATCGCTGTATATTGAGTCCTATTTGAAAGATAGCTTTGCAGCCACTTCAATGCTAGGCCGCGAAAACCGTACAGTTCACATTTGGTGAGGAGAATATTGTGATCAACAAAGTCGAAAGCCTTACTCATATCGAAAAACACAGTGCAGGTACGTGTATGTCTATCTACATTTTCAGTAATTTTTGAAACTATTTTAATTAAATTTAATAATAAAATTGATTTTAATAAAAAAATAATTTAAAATTAATAATAAAATGTTTCCGAGATTCAGATTATATATAAGGTGTATCTATCCATACACGAAATATTTTAAGAGGTACACCTGTAGGTGGTAAAGAAGCTATAGAAGCAAAAAGAACATTTTTATCGAAGCGTTTTTGAATTTTCGTAATTATTATAATTTTAAGACTGCTTGAGACGTTTTGCATAAAACCTTTACTCCAAATTCTATGAATGGCCCGCCTGACGCTGCGAGGGCGACGACTGGATGGCACGAGCATGGCAGCGGTGTCTCGGGCCGTAAAAAATAAGAAGGAGCCAGTATTTCTTATGTGCGTCAAATAATTTATAAATATAAAATTAAAAAAAAAACCTTAGAAATTTTTTTTTTCGTTGCTATAGCTTCTTTACCACCTACAGGTGTACTTCTTAAAATATTTCGTGTATGAATAGATACACCTTATATATAAGGTGTATCTATTCATACACGAAATATTTATTCTAAGGGTTTTTTTTTAAATTTAATATTTATTAATTATTTGACGCAATTAAGAAATACTGGCTCCTTCTTATTTTTTACGGCCCGAGACACCGCGGCCATGCTCGTAGCGTCCGGTTGTCGCGCTCGCAGCGTCAGGCGGGCCATTCATCGAATTTGGAGTAAAGGTTTTATGCAAAACGTCTCAAGTAGTTTTGAAATTATAAGAATTACGAAAATTCAAAAACGCTTAGATAAAAATTTTCTTTTTGCTTCTATAGCTTCTTTACCACCTACAGGTGTACCCCTTAAAATATTTCGTGTATGAATAGATACACCTTATATAAATACAAGAATTGCTCGTTTAAAGGTATAAGATACGCGGTAGAATTATAGAATAGTAAATCTATTGTATAACCCTTTTTACAGTATTTTAGTATTCTGCTGTTGTGAACAGCGTATTAAGTAAGCGCTTAACGTACTTTTTCTTTTTGTCAGGCTCCTAAGGATCTTAACGTGCCTCGTTAATAGCCTCAAAAATTTGGCTGTCAAATTCGAAAAGAAATTTATATCCGACTGTGGATATGCGCGTTTAGATAAAAAACAAAATAATATATGATGTGTGTGTTTGTATGTGCAACTTCCGAACTACGTACTCATCCGATTATGAAAAGTGAAGCAACATTATTAATTAAAGTTATTATTTATTAATAAAGTTATTTAAAAGCTACAGAATTGTTGAGTGATATAGGATTATCTATTTTATTGTATGTTTTCGCGAGCGAATTCGCGGTTAGAAGTAAGTTAGCAAAAAGCGCTTTGCCAAGAGCTTAAATTACTTATTACTGTAATGAACTCACCATTTCCAGTAGAAAATGGTGAGTTCATTACAGTAACAAAGGATATATTTCTGTATGTAAATCCTGACGCACATGTACAAAAATATTGCATGCACCTTAGTTACAAAAATATTCAACAAACTACTGAATAAAATTCTCAACATAATAACGATAAAGACTTATTCAAGACAACCGGTTGATTTCGACGTTCGAAAGGAATTGACTTGAAGATCGACCTGAATCAACATGCCCAAGACGTCGTGAAAAGATTCTAAATTACCACCCGTCTCACCACTAGTCCAATGCTTACTTAAGGATGCATATTCGGTAGGCTCGCAATCCTTTCCTATCCTAAGGGCACGTCTTACCATTACAGCTCCCCCGGTCTACTTCTTGGTAAGCAATAGCCTATGCAGCACCATGAAACATGAGGCTCCAGAGGCTAGTGCAAATTTCGGGGTTCATTCGATTAATCGAGTCTTAAACCACGCTGGGATCGGTGCAATTCATTTCATTTCATAAAAACAAAACAGCACGAGTCAAAAATAAAATATGGTTGAAAAGTCCTGACTTTAATTTCTTTGATCAACCTACAACGTGAAAGTAATACCATTTCCTTGAAAAAAAAAGTATTACGAAGTTAGTATCAAAGCTTCATCCTCACACAGAGTGAATATAAACGAAAATCTCTCTTTATGAATGTTTCCGAGCCTCTCCACGTGTAAAGAGAATCGATAAAAGATGGCAGAACTTTGAAAGACGGCTTAAGTAAGAGTCGAAAAAGTTCTCTGAGCTATATTTGCATAATATTATCTATACTGCTATTTTTAAGGTCTTTTTAACACCGGTAAGTAAGTTTTTAAGTGTTGAATAGCAGCAGAGAGAATATTATAATCTAAAAATAAGTGTCGTTTGTTAAAAATACACATTCCACATTTATACTTTGTTTAGACTTGAATTAAGAGCAGACTATCTACAAATCATTAATCTTTGAAAACAAATTTACTTTTGCCAGAATTGGTATGGAAAAACTAAAACAATTTTAAATTATGAAGGTGTAGTTCATTTCAAATATTATGAAAAACTATAACTAAAAAATGAGTATCAGGATACTGTGCATCCTGCCAGGGTCGCGAGATTGTTCGAAAGAAACACCCTGGTACATGGGCAACTGAAGGAACATGGGTGGGTTTTAGCCAGTAAAAGTCTGACACGTTCTCCCGCTCCACCCAGAGCGGGAGACGTCATTTGATGATTTCCCACCACCAAAAAAATGAATACTGTGCATTCATTTTAGTCTATGGGTTTTGTAATCCATAGCCTAAAATGTATGCACAGTGTTTCATAAATGAAATACATAACCGCTAAAAGCAACGTCTCCTACTAGTAAAATTCTAAAAGCACTCTATAGAAACACTAATTTAAAACAAGACCTGCTAAAGCAAGGCTCCCTCAGACAGTTGCGACGCGACAACATGACGCAACTGTATTAGAAAAAAATCTTTGAAAACTTCGTGGAAATTGTTCTATCAAAACGCGTTTAACCGTTTTTTCGCCTGTCTGCGCAAGGCATTAATCTACAACACAGTATTGCACAACAATAGAACACAGATTGGTTCATACATATGTACATATCTACAACATACTTCCTGAATAGCAATGTTTTCTGCACGTACAACCTCTTTGAATGCGACCTTAAACGTAACCCTCTCCTAGGTCGAGACCCCATTGTTACACCTTAGTGCGAGTTACCCATTCCTGGAGGTAGTTTTTTTTGTTCGACTCCTATAGGTAGATTGATCTTTGTATGTAGGTATGGTGAAGTAGAAAGGGGTTTGTGAGCGGATATTCGTATTGGGTCTATTTCTTGTACTACACCTGCTTTCGGGCTCTATCGTTGTACTACATTCCATCGTCAATTTAGTTAGATTTAAAAATAATGTATAGGTATGAGACTGTGCACATTTACTTAAATGTAGGACTAGCTACCATAACGAAGAAAAGTATCCACAAATTTTTATTTATTTTTAACATACAGCTTAATAACAATTTAATGTGTCCTTCAAAACCACAACAATATTTATCACTAACCTGAAATCGACCTACCTCTGATGCCAGCCATAAGCTGAAAGTGGTGAAACATGATATTTCTCTTCAGTATTCGTGTTAACATAAGAGTATTATGTGAGACGATTTCCTTATTCGGCTGCAAGCAGATATAGAGTTACAAAAGGGAATGAAAAGTTGGATCGAAGATAACGTTACTGATACTTTTTCTATAACTTATAATATTGTATCTATACTAATACGTGAAGCGAAAACTTTGGATCCCTATTTACGAAAATTGAGCGGACGGAGCAGTATGAAATTTCGCACACTTATAATTTATACAGAGAAGATGTGACGAATGCTAATATATTTTTTAAATTATGCGTAAAAATACATTATTTTTAATAAATAACAACACACGCTACTATTCATTACCGTGTATAAGGCGGCCCCTAAACGATCAATTAAATTGTGCAATATTACGAATTGTGCAATATTATTGACCGTATAGGGTAAATATTGAAGATTGGGCAATGATTGAATGAAAGTTTGAGCATGTTTAATTTTTATTGCACCATATTTTTCCATTGCGTCGTGTAGGGTCAGTATTGCGCAATATTTTTTGGTATGATTTTGTCTTGAATGAGGAGTACACGGAAATTTCTGGCGGGAAATCAGACGCGTCGCTTGGGTTTTTGTTAAATTTTTCCAAAAACTGAATTGTGATGAATTTTACGGCAGAAAGTGGTGTAGTTTTGTGTTGTAAACTGTATTAATACTATTCTCCGACTGAACACGAAACATTGCGCGGTTCGTATTATTGTGCAATATAATTGATCGTTTGGATTCAAAGCGCCTCTCAATCTTATTGTACAATAAAATGTATTGTACAATGTTATTGTAGGTCTAGGGGCCGCCTTATACACACATGCATATACAGGGTGTCCAAGAACCTGGCGTCCAACTGGATTCCCACGATGCCCCAAGTTCTAACAGTACTCAGAAAAATATTTTAAAAAATCCACCCCATGTACTTACAGAATTATACTGATTTCAAAAAAAAAGGGGAAATGAGCACCCTGTGACATACTTTTGAATGCTGTGACTGCTAATGCTGATAATTTCGATATTTCTTGGAGGTTTTGTAATCTAGGGTATTGCTGTGTCTAAATAGAATGTAAAAATAAAGTACTTATTGTACCATTTTAAAATAAAATATTATTTTAACTAAAGGTGATATGGAAAACTATTGAATTTCGCAACTTTGACCGACTGTAGTGTAAAAAAAATGTACCAAAATAGTATGGCAAGTGACGTCAAATTTTGACGCGTTTATTCCTCTTTTTAAAAAGGTATAATACTTACACATTAATTTGAAAAAAAAAATTTTTGATAATATTTTTACTCAACAACCCAATTTTTACGATGTCTTACAGAATTCTTAGAAAGAAAAATTTACGACGAATTGAATCTAACCTCTAAAGAATTACTATTGTATGCTCATAAAAATAACAACAGGCCTCTCAAAAAACAGGTTAGACCGTAAGGGACGGTATGTGCATGCATCTCACCATAGTGATTCGTTATTACAACAGGAGGGAGCAAGACAGAAACTATCTTTGCGATTTGCTGGTTCTTCTTTATGGTACCCCATTATTCAGGTAAGAGTGAGGGAGAAAAAGGTTAGAGGTGCGAGTGAGATAGATAGTGACGCTATCTGGGATCGTGCTATTTAGGATAACAGTACGGTCAGTACGCGTCACTGCCTCCTGCCGTTACTACGCACCTCTCTCTTATTGTTACCATTGATCACGTACTACGATTTAAAGCTTTGTTTATTGGACTCGATTACTCTTTGTGCTCTGGACTTTGAAACGAACTCTTTACGACGACTTTTGCCTGTGTTTGGACAGTTTGTGTTTTGTGTGTGCTACCATGGCGACCTACACTCCGCAAGAATACGCAAATATGCACTACATTTATGGAGAATGTAGAGGTAATGGACGAGCTGCAGCGAGACTTTACAGAGAAAGGTATCCGAGGGCTACGCGATATCGCGACCATCGAGTTTTCATTAATGTGCACAGATCACTATGTGACGGGCGGTTCCCCAATCAAGTAGCTGGTGAAGGACGACCCGTAAATGACTTCATACGCGATGAAGTTTTAGAGGCGGTGTCGGCAAATCCAAGCATCTCTGTGCGAGGAATAGAAGCTGATACGGGGATACCGAAGAGCACAGCACACAGTATTCTCCAAAAAAAGTCTTTTACCTCGAGACTATCCGAGCCGAGTCGCGTTTTGTGAAACAATCCTGCAAAAACATCGAGAAGACGAAAACTTTATCGACAAAATTTTGTGGTCAGATGAATCAACATTTAAGAAGGATGGCTACATGAACCTACACAACTTGCACGAGTGGCATGTGGAAAATCCGCACTTGATGCGAGAAGATAGATCCCAGTACCGGTTCAAAGTGAACATGTGGACCGGTATTCTCTGTGGGAATATTATTGGTCCATTTGAGATGCCCGAGAATTTGACTGGCGAATCATATTTAAATTTTCTTCAAAATGATTTGCCAAACTTACTAGAAGAGACCCCACCAGATATGTGGTTCCAACACGACGGCTGTCCAGCACATTTTCGCGTATCCGTTAGAGAGTTTTTGGACGAGCAATACCCGAACAGGTGGATTGGGCGATCAGGAACAATCCCGTGGCCAGCCCGCTCACCTGACTTAAATCCGCTGGATTTTTTTTTCTGGGGAACTATGAAGGAGCTCGTTTATGCGAAGCCCATTAATGACATCGCTGACCTTCGTGAGAAGATAACACAAGCAGTGCAGGTGATACGTCAAAAAAGTTACTCGCGAAACATAAAGCGGTCCTTTTTAAGGAGAGTGAGAGCTTGTATTGCCGCGGGTGGTCAACATTTTGAACATTTATTGTAATAAAATATCTTTAAACTAACATTCTTTGCTTTTATTCTACTGGGAACCCATCTACCTGTGTGTATTTCCTTCTTGCTCACTCTTGGAACCGAAGTAAATAATAGTAGTAACATAACAGTTTCTAAGATAAGAAAGGGTCCGACAGTTACCGTTAGTAGGTAGGCACTTCGTAAAAATTGGGTTGTTGAGTAAAAATATTATCAAATTTTTTTTTTTCAAATTAATGTGTAAGTATTATACCTTTTTAAAAAGAGGAATAAACGCGTCAAAATTTGACGTCACTTGCCATACTATTTTGGTACATTTTTTTTACACTACAGTCGGTCAAAGTTGCGAAATTCAATAGTTTTCCATATCACCTTTAGTTAAAATAATATTTTATTTTAAAATGGTACAATAAGTACTTTATTTTTACATTCTATTTAGACACAGCAATACCCTAGATTACAAAACCTCCAAGAAATATCGAAATTATCAGCATTAGCAGTCACAGCATTCAAAAGTATGTCACAGGGTGCTCATTTCCCCTTTTTTTTTGAAATCAGTATAATTCTGTAAGTACATGGGGTGGATTTTTTAAAATATTTTTCTGAGTACTGTTAGAACTTGGGGCATCGTGGGAATCCAGTTGGACGCCAGGTTCTTGGACACCCTGTATATTGTTTTTCGTACCACTTGCTCAAAAAAGTGACATTCTATGCCACAAAAAGCTAACATAACAATAGTCATTTTTAATCTGTTAAAAACAGGGAAAGAAAATTGTACTGAATTTCATTCATCCTCTAGGGGGAGACTGTGATTTAAATTTGGAATACTTACCGAATTTTATACTGAACTACATCTGTGTTTACACCATTGAGTTTGTATATAAAGCATTATACATCTTTTTGAAAAAGGAATACACATTTATTATGCAGTTATGATTATTAAATAAAATTACGAAAACCGACGAGGCCGTATGAGCTTGATGCCTTTGCTTTTCCGACAAAAAAATATTAGTCTAGGAATTTGCCGCGTTTTTGTTTTCTTCAAATACATAAACGTTAAGTTTATTTTAATTTATTTTTATAAATAAGTTAATGTTCTAAATGCTTATCTCGCGTATCTATGCGTAAATTTTTTCGCAAATGGTACGAAAAGTAGAGTATTTTCCTCGGTGATAAAGCTGTCTTAGTCTTGGGTGAACTTAAATCCCTCGCTACACTCAGGACTCGTCTTAAATCCCTCGCTTCGCTCGTGATTTAAGTTTTTAACACCCTCGCTACGCTCGGGAGTAAACCTCGAGTCCTTCGTTACGCTCGCGATTTAAATCGTCACCCGCGACAGAAGACACTGCTTTATCCCCTTGGTTAATAATCTACTATTGTTTATTTGGAATTATATGGTCAAATCGAGTCTGTATTTGTTTTTGGTATTATTTGTCTATAGTGTTACTGAATGTCAAATATAACCATATTACTTTTTTATTTAGTTTTAATGGATATGCATATAGATTTATTATTATGGTCGAATGTCGACCACCGGGCGACCACTAGTAAATTGTAATCTTATAACGATATGAGAAACAAAAGAAAAATATTTTCTGTTTTCTTTGATTTTATTTTTTTAAGTTCAGTGTTTTATATCACGATACTCAAGTTATACTCATGGTATTTATATCTATGCCTGAAATTAAATAAATAATACTAATCTCTGTAAGTAGATCTAAAGTTTTTGGGTAGTATTTTAAAATTAGACTGCTACCTGAGATGAAATGCCGAATTAAACTCAAAGCTCTTTTAAACCCTAATATTATCCATATTAAGATAGATATTATATGAGTAAGTAACAGTATTTAATAGTTTAAACACTGTTACTTGCATTATTAGGCTCATATAATATCTATCTTAATATGGATAATATTAGGGTTTAAAAGAACTGCCGAGACAGGTCAACTCAAAGCTGCCAGATACTAATCTGGCAGCTTTGAGTTGACCTGTCTCGGCAGACAG
This sequence comes from Aporophyla lueneburgensis, assembly GCA_932294355.1. NCBI lineage: Eukaryota > Metazoa > Arthropoda > Insecta > Lepidoptera > Noctuidae > Aporophyla > Aporophyla lueneburgensis. The sequence continues at coordinate 6,596,834 of OW028737.1, forward strand.
CATGCATGCTGGGATACAAAAGGTTGTTTCCTCGGGTTATTGTTTTCCTTACTTTTTAGGTCAAAATAACATTTTCTATACGCAAAATTACCAAAGTAGGCATTCTTTTATTTTCTTTATATACCACTTTTCGGCCCAACCTTGAAAAGTTTTCTAATATTATCTTCACCTGAATCACCTTCTCTCCACAAAATATGAAAATAATACCTTCAGAGCACTAAATTATACAAAAATACCCTGTAATTCAACCCTCCGCTGCTAAAACTCAGGAAGTTTACTCACATTTCAACCTTGGCCCTTAATTAAGGTACGCTTTTCCCTCCATTTATAATAATTTTGCGGTCGGGAATCGTTTTGTGAGGCCTAATGGATGGTATTGTAATACCAGATCGTCTGAAAGTATATTATTTCTGGTAAAAAAGTATATAAATAAAGATTTATGTGAAAATATGATTTAAGAACTTGATTAAATAAAACAATGGTATAGAGCATCTATTTTATCAGCTAAAAACCTCGTAAATGAAATGTCAATCGCGTTGAAAGTCGTTGTAGAAGTTGTAGAAATTATACGTAAACTTACGCAATTTTCCCATGGGGGTAAGTTGAAACTACAGAACGCCTCGAACGAACCTGCTAAGATCCTTACATACTATTTATACCTAGTTTACGTTCATTTATCTGGTCATACACGCACGATGGTCTAGAGTACTACACACCTAACCTTTCTGAAGAACATCACCAATAGTGTCACCTCCGTTTTCACTCACATTTTACTTAATCAGATTCCACAAATATACGAACTCACTTGCTCAACACTCTTTGAAAGTTTTTTTTTTTTAAATCAAGATGTTTTTCACAGATATGGGCGAGAAGACGAAGAGGTCATGGGTCTCAAGTTCTGCAACGAAGCCATCATGAGCCTGGCACAAATATGGCCTCCACACTGCAACCACGACAAGGAACCCAACACTCCCCTCCAGGTACCTAAATAAAAATTAATCCCTATTGATTTTCTCTCAAATAGAATGATGTAGCGTTTTCATTTTATTTCTAGCGGGTATGCAAATTTGTGCTTAGTAGCCGGCACCTTTTAAAATATTCATGGACAAAGTTTATATCCATAGACAGGTAATTGCCTCCTTAAAATGTCCAGAACATTACAATTGGAGCTATTTATGCCAGTACCTAGGAACATACTGGCATTCAAGTTATCTGATCAATATTGTATTTATAAATAGCGTTAAGTGTATCTGAGGAGTAACTTTTCAAAAAGCTGTTATTCAATTTTTACTTGAAAACAAATTTCGACGGAACCCAGTTGGCAAGGCTAAAAAAAGGTTCCTCTTTGTTCACGTCAATAGGACGAAACAGAAAGCCTACTTTCCTATATGAAAATTGATGCTAATATAGAGATTTCTATCAAAGCAGGCATGATTCTATATGCTAATTAAACAATCCGTACAGTTTAAATAAAATGTCCATTTCGTGCATGAATTTGCAGTACTTAGTTTAAAAAAAACAACGGGTTGCACTCCGGGAGTGCCGGCAGAAGTGAAAACTTGAATATTAACGTTGTGCATTTTTGATATTTTGGAATGGTTTGGGAATAATTTTGCACGAATTGCTTTAATTTTCAGTATAAAAGTACTATCATTTATGTGGTAGAATACAATATTTATTTATTGCGCTGTCGTACACAAACATATTACATTAAAAAGTTTATCTCTCAGAAAAATCAACTTCCATCCATAATCTCGACGACGGCAACTACACAGACGGTCGAGCCATCAGCTGTCACCATCCATGGATGCGCGTGGCACGCTGTAACATAAACACACACGAACATTCGTGCAAGCGTCCGCCGCCTAAACGAAACAGCAGGCGCAGGCATACATTTTCGCCGCGCCGTAGAAAGAGAGGGTGATACTTCCTCTCCTACTCTCTGTCCGTCTTACGAATTTTCGATCAGGGTCACGTGTCCTGACGCGAGTTTAGCATTTTATACCCATTACAAAAAAAGTGCACAACGCCGCTAAAGAAGTTTTCACTTAAAAAAAAAAACAAAAGGAATTTAGTATTTGTATTTTGGTATATTTTGGTACAAAAAATGGTGATAACTTTCAGAAAACCATACTTTCTATGACACCACACAAAAGGTATTATTTCAATCAAATAGCCATTATTTCCAGAAAAAGGACATAAAATTATTTTCAAAACCTCTTTATTTTGTCTAAATCAATTCACGTTTATAAAACTATTTTTTATCCATCACTGTAATAATTTAGTTATAACAATAAATTCTTATTGAGACAAAAAAAAATGTATCTGTAGTGCGAACTGACTACAAAAATTCGCGGTTTTTGACAATGCGATCTAAATGGAAACGAGGCCTTTTGAAAAGGCAATCCTCAACTGAATAGAAGAAAAATCGAGTTTTTGTCCGGAATCATGAAACATGGTAAAATAATACGATCTTTTACTCTCTGACCGGAATACTGATCAAAATCAAAAGTAATTTATTCAAATTCGGCTGAGGATCAGCATGTCGATTCTGTAAAAATCTCACCGTGAAAAGGTGCGTGGAGTGAGCTGTCAGTATCATCCCAGTGCTGCTAGGGATTGACCAAACATAACATTTACAATCATAATCGAGATTGAAGAATCAAGAAGTTGAAGCTCGAGAAACAGCAAGCTCAGTAGAAAAAATGTATTAGCAAATTTTTTTGTGTTTGTGTTACAAATCTTATTGTATTTATTTATGAACAAACTTTACACTTAATAAAATAAAATACACAAAGATAGGAAAACACAAAGGATCTGCTTAAAACATACGAAATTTCTTTCAGCACATCTGCAATTGGGACGAGAAACATAGATGCATTGTGTAAAACGGTATATGTATATGAAAACAGATTAAATTAGGCTATAGCAACCAAAACATACATAGTTCTATCGGCTTAAAATAATAATTGTACTTACGTACAATGTTTATTTACACATTTATGAAATAAAATAAAAAACAAACATAAAATCACGCCTTGTTTTCTCGAAGGGTTGGGCAGACGTATACCTTATAGTACAAAAATAAACGAAAATCAATCCATGAATAATGTTGAAATCTTGTTAGCAAGGGAGATAAGCAATTTGTGTCTCAACAGCACCCATAACTAGATTATTGATATGCCTAAATATTTTGTGCATTGTTGTTATAAGGTTTGTATCTTGAACTGTGTATCCAGAATCTAGATGATAGCTGTTTAAAAAAACCTTTAGGTATGCTATTTACATATATTATGTAAATAATGTTAACGAACACATCACCAATCACTGAATACTTGCTTTGCACAATTTAATGAAGTTGCTCGATCTCACCTCATCATCTGCCTGCCCTTGTCCAACTGTGTTGGGGTCGGCTTCCAGTCTTAACCGGTTGCAGCTGAATACATAAGTATTTTACATGCAATGACTGCCAATCCGACTCCGACAACCCAGTTATTTGGTAATATGTTACCCCCTTGGTAAGACTGGTTGTCAGAGTTCCGACCTTCGAGGTCTTGGTATGTAAAGATGGTCACCCATAGACGGACCGACCGAGGCAAGCGTAGCTTAGCCGGATCGGTCGGACTGTGCGGCTGGTTTTATTTAGCTACAAGCCTCTCGATTCACCGAATGCTTGATCTCACACCTCTCAAGTAAGTAGGTACCTAATATTAATTTGTTGAAAACATCTACACTTCTACACTAATAATATTATAAATGCAAAAGTAACTGTATGTCTGTCTGTCTCGCTTTCCTACTAAAACTACTGTACCGATTTAAATGAAATTTGGTACACAGATAGTTTAGAGCCTGAGAATGGACATAGGCTACTTTTTATCCCGGTAGTATATTCCCGCGGGATAATTTCTGACCTCCACGCGGGCGAAGCCGCTGGCAAAAGCTAGTAATTTATCATTTTGAAATGTTCAACAATGGCTGGAATTGACATTAAAATATACTTCATTGGCTAACTGCGAATACGTCATTGCCTGTAGCAATGACTTGAAAGCCTGAAATTAAAAAAAAGCTATCTTGACAATGACAGTGTCGGTCACCTCACTTCACCCGAAACCGTTACTCACACGGTGTTGTTGCCATAGCAACCACACCGAATGAGTAACAGCTTGCTTGACGTGAACACTCCACGCGATTCTCGTCACATTTAGTAAAGGTGGAGTGAACTCACGCGGGCGCGCTACGCGAGTTTCATTTGAAACGTTGATTTTTGACATACCTAGTAGGTAGATATCAAGATGATGATGATTTGATGAATATTCTTTTATTAATAATACGATTATTAAGTAGGTAGGTATACATGCATCTATATGAATGTTTCGAATACTTGCGTACTAATTATTCTCAATCCGATTACGAATTTATGGCTTCTGCACAAGGTGATAAAAAAAGTTGATACCTATCGATGACAGCGTCTAGCGCGCATGCGCGGCTTGATCACGCGATGCTCGCAATTTCGTTGTCATGGTAACATCACTTCACCTCACGAGCGCGCGGGTGACCGTTTTGAACTATTGAATTTTGACATTATTATCAAGATGATGACGATTCGATGAATATTCTTTTTTATTGTTTGCAACCAAATAGGTTACCTACAAACATTGAAATAAATGAGTAGGGGAGAGGGGGGCATAATGGGGACGTTAAGGAAAATACACCGTAAAATAATCAACGCAATGTATTTATTAATTAAAACTAATCACAACACTTTGGTTACTTATTAACCTATCATTTTGCATAAAATTTGGTCATGTAAATAATCATATGACGTTATAATTTCGTTTCTTTTAAACTATAATGAAAACCCCATCGTGCCCCAGGGTAGGGGCAGTATGGGGTACCTATTTATTTTGCGTCACTGTACAAGCAGATGTGAATTTTTTCTGTATTGTCGTCGTCTACACCAACACAAACTGTATGAGCCCACCGTCCACATAGTTGGCGAGACTCCCAACCTTCCGTAAACTTTAAATAAGTGTGGTTCACGTTTAGGCAGTACAGGCACAAGGTATCCACGTCGGTATTCTCTACACCACAGGGAGCTTTTTGGGTCTTCTGTTTTTTAGAGTTCTCCTACAGGTGAGTTGCTTTTCTATAGCCAGCGGTTTTGCTTGAGACGGCATCAATTGCCAATTTCATGTTTTCCATGGACCGACTAAGTCTCGAACTTTTCTTCTTATTATGTCCGTACCGTTTTTATACCTAAAACAAAATATTTTCTATTATAAAATGAATAAGAACGTACCTTCAGTTAATTTACAAACAGGGGCATAATGGGAACAACGGTTGCGGGGTATAACGGGGTACCCCATCGTACCCCATAGCCATGTCCCCGTTATGCCCCAATTCTCACATTATTTAAAATAACTAACCAAATAAAATGAGTGACAGTTAGAGTATTTTTGTTCAAAACATATCAATAAGTAATCTATCTGCAAAAACAAAATATATACATGGTAGTAGCGACATAAACACTTACCTTTTTATATGCGTATTCGTAGTCACTCAAAATTACATAAAATTACGTTGAAAATCGTTTTTTGTTTTAAAAATCAAACGCGCGCAGTCTAGTCGCCGGTCACTGTCAGACTAAAGAGAAATACAAAATGGCTACCTATTAGCGAAATCAAAACACATCTAGAACGTATAGTTTTTTGTAAGTGTGGGTGGCCCCGTCGTGCCTCGCGTCCCCGTCATGCCCCCCTCTCCCCTACCTAATAATTTTGTCTGAACTCTAAATATGTACAGGCACATGGTCATCAAAACAAAAATAAAAGATTAAAAAAAAATGTATGACATTGATGAACTAGTGACCTAGTGCGCTTGCGCGGCGTGAGCACTTCACGCGATTCTCGTCGCATCATCGCGGCATCGCATGGATTCTCGGTGAAGTGAACACGCGCAGAGGCGCGCTATGTATGCGATAGTCATTTGAAGCGTTGAATTTTGACATACCTACCTAGTAGGTATCAAGATGATGATTTGATGAATATTCTATTATTATAGACAATGAGTTTGATGAGAATTATGGCTGATGATGATGAGTGTTTAAGTACACATGCACATCATATTTTATCTCTAACCATCGTTACCTTAACAATCAATGCTCAGACTGCGAGAAGATTTTTTATAGTGGGTAGCTGTACGGTACTTCATGGTATTGCATATTCTTAGCGTGCAGGTGTCACCACGCGACAAAAGTTAAATGAGCAGTAAGTAGGTACACATAGTTTAAAAAAAGCGGATTAATTGTTGACATCAAAGTGTGGGTACTAAACTGACATTATACCTGTATAAAAACTGTTGTATTTAGATAAGTACATATCTACAAGAATTAAAATAAATCCTTGCGTACCTACTAATTATTCTCTAAACCGAATACGAAATGGCGTCTGCACAAGGCAAACAAAAAAAAAAAGTTGATACCTATTGATGACAGCGTCTAGCGCGCATGCGCGGCTTGATCATGCGATCCTCGCAATGCCGTTGTCATGGTAACATCACTTCACCTCGCGAGCACGCGGGTGACCGTTTTGAACTGTTGAATTTTAACATAATATTTTCAAGATGGTGACCATTTGATGAATATTCTTTTTATTGATAATAACGACATAAGTAAGTAGGTATATGTTTATCTATACTAATATTATAAAGCTGAAGAGTTTGTTTGTTTGTTTGTATGTTTGTTTGTTTGATTGAACGCGCTGATCTCAGGAACTGCAGGTCCGAAATAAAAAAATTATTATTATTTTTGTGTTGAGTAGCCTATTTATCGAGGAAGGCTATAGGCTATAGGCTTTATAACATCACGCTATAACCAAGAGGAGCGGAGCAGAAATGACAAAATGTTGCAAAAACGGGGAAAATCGCACGGGTAGGCGATTCGACGCGACGGGAAGGGTCGGGGGAACAAGAAATTTAACGCGGACGAAGTCGCGGGCAGAAGCTAGTCTACAATAAAATGTTAGTCGGCACATTTTGGACGTTGGTATTGCATTTTCTTAATGTTCTTAGTGCGCATACGTGACGATACCTACTTAATAAAAAAAAAACAAATGTCAATGTGAATATGACAGTGCCTAGATGTTGGTTCCCACATAGTATGTGTGAGATTGAATTCTATGGTCCGTCAGTCAGGCACGGCCAGTTTCTTTCATCTTTTTTTAATTGATTTGGGTTAGTAACAACGCTGAAGATCGTTGCACAATCTTTACTCGAGTCGATCTACAATCGCTTCTCCAAGACACATCGTGATTAGGCCATGTGATTCCATTTACGTATTTAATTTTAATCAGTTTACAGTGGGTTCATAATAACTGACAATGTCGATTCGCATTTTCTGTTGTAGCTATCTTATACATGTACATATGTCTTACTATATTAATTAATTGTTCGTGCGTGTTGCACTTGTGCGTCAGGCAATAAAGGGGTAGTCGAGGAAAAAATAGAAAAAAAAACAAACATGCGATTGTCTGAATTTCGGTTTCGCTATTTCATTTGAAAAACTTCCCGAAAGAGTAGTATTGTTTACACACTATGCTAGCTTTGAAATCCTTATAAAAATAATCAATAGAATTAGCATAAGAATATTAGGTATCTAAATCTCGATCATGATTGTAAATATGATAGTTGGTCATCCCTAGCATCAGGTGGAATGACATTGATAGCTCACTCCACGCTCACTTCACCAGGTGAGATGGTTACAGAATAGCACGGCAGCACTTTTCGAACGTCAAAATTACAAAAGACAATCCCCCAAAACGCCCACCCTTCACTGAAATAATATTTAACTACTAGTTTATTTTAAGCCTTTGTGTGCACCCTCAAAGGGCACAATGAACAGGTGTACCATACTCTATTTTGCTTTTACAAGTATTTCTGAATTATTCCACAAAAGCTTTATTTATGTAGTGAACATTGTGTTACGACGGTGCAAAGGCAAATTTGATTAAAGTTAATAAAAAGTTGTATGCTGGAAAATCGTAAAGAGATTTTCCATTTAATCAAGCAACGTACGGTTTTATAGTTTCATAAAAAGGGACCAATAAAGGTTCAGACTGATTGTCGCAGTCTCAAAACAATATAGTTAATGAGTTCAACGACGCGTCCACTTCTGTGAATTTCTTTAGAATTCAGTGCTTTGTGCAGAATCGACATAATATTTAAAAAATTAAAGTCGCTTTCGGTCTGCCTGTATGACTGTGGTGTTTTTTTAAACTCCGCAGTGGATTTTGATACGGTGTTCACCATTATTTAGATAATTTATACCAGACGGTTTATGTGTATTCGTATGAAACTTTACTACATAGTATAAGACAAAGTCACTTCCTTCTGTCTGTCTTTATGTATGCTTTGATCATTAAAACTACGCAACGGATTTTGATGCGGTTTTTTTTAGTAGATAGAGGGATTCAAGAGGAAGGTTTATACGTATAATACGCGGGCGAAACCGCTGGCAAAAATTAGTACGTAATATAACAAAGAAATCTCGATATTTTATGACTGCTTCGTTGGACTAGTGGTCACAAGCGCTACCGCTAAGCACGAGGTTCTGACATGGATTTCCAGGTCGAGTAATGTGCTATTAGGTTTTCCTATCTAAACTCAGTCTGGATTCGTGCCCGGTTGATGACAATAGGCTCGCCCCCTATTACATGGGACTTAAACATAACTGGCGCATTATAGGTGGATTATAGGTTTTACATCGTAAAAACTGTGCGAAGGAAACGCGGATCGCTAGTTTTAAATAAAAGGTTTTGTAAGCTTACATTGTGTATTAAAAAAAATCTGCTGACAAAAAATACACTTTATTAGAAAAACCGAACAGATTTTCTAAAAAATGAGGTTGTATTTTCGATACAAAGACCTCGTTGGGCTCATAAATCTTCGGACATAATGGCGCTGCAGCTGTAAAGGTCATCTAAACGATTTTCAATGCTCCTCGGATAAAGGCCTGGGACGTAACAGGTGTGGGACGCTGCCAGATTCACACTAGATGCTTGTATACAATACTACATTTTCGTGTACGTTAAATGATGGGTCTATGATAATGTTTTACCTGTTGCAAAACTTTTTGTGGCCGACCGACTCTGTTTTACTTTTGGCTAATGTTTATTGTTTCTGTACACTCAATAGAAATGTAGTTAAAAATCTTATGGTAGTATTTGTTCACTATTTGAATTGCAGGGATAGTAACAATATAATCTATACAGTGAAATTAAATTAAATGAAATTTATTTGCAAGAATTGTAGAACATTACAGATGGTCGGGTTATTTTACAGTATTTAATACAAATCGCTAAACTAGGTTTAGCGAATTGTATTAATCTAGACACGCGGTAGCGTGTCAAGCCAAGTTCAAGTAACAGAACTGGCGAGCAGCACCGTGTGTAATATTACACGAACCATTTGGAGCCACTTTTGACCCCCTCATAACTCAAAAACTGTTTCACATAAACGTGTCAAATTTGGCTCATATAGTGAAACTTGCAAGATACATATGTGCTCCAAATTTCATAAACACATCTCAAACGGTTATTTAGATATTAACGTCCAAAAATCGTAATTTTTATCACTGACTGACCTATAGATCAAAACTATAACCTAGTTCCAGATGATCTAGAAAGTTCAAATTTGGCACGCAGATAGGTAATTAAGTGAATACCAAGGAATAAATCAGAAACTGGTAAATTTGTATCATTTTATTATAATTTTTCACTTAATTGATTCCATTAGGAACACTTATTACAAAAACCATTTGGTATTACGTTTGTTATAAATAAGTACCTACTAATAATTTATGCACAAAAAGTAATGATATCCCATCAAAAACATAAATGTGAAATGAGAGCCAAGTTCAATATATGCCTTGGTTGTTGACTTCAACGACAAAAGAAATGAGATCTAAATGGGTGCCAAGTGCAATGGTCAGTCCTGAAATTTATTTGTAACTACATAAAATATCATTTCTTCTTATAACTTAGGATAATATACTGTAGCCTAAGGTCTGACTTGGCTAGTTTTCATATACGAAATGCCTTCGCAAGTTCTAAACCTGTTACTTGTCGGTTCTTATTTTATTATTTCGAAAATTTGGCTTGCTGGTAGAAACTAGCCATCGAACATAATAATTCGTATATGAGAACTAGCCAAGTCAGACCTATGTCAGACCACTATCCAGTAATTCTCGCAGAACGCGCTCAATTTTTTTTGGGATCGTTTACATTCTTTGGATTTTTCGATATGTACCCGTTTTTTTAATATACCAAAATAATGCCGTGAATCTTTCTGCAGTGACCTTAGAAGGACAACAATGTTTGGTTTGGGTGTTACCATTTTATTGAGCCTTGCATTCCAAGCTTCAACTTAAATTTTTTATTTGATAGAAACACCATTTCTTTGAAAAATATGCTTTGTTTCGCAACTATGTTCGTTCAAAATAAACATTAAAGGAATCAATTTTGGGGTCCCTCTCACTCTCCCCTAAATTATAGAGCCATCCATCATTCACATAGTCTTGAGGTAGATGAGAAAGTGCTATACACCGTTTTACGTGAGCCCTCAGATGAGGTGATTTTTTAAAACTTGAAGGGCCAGATGTGTCAGTTTTTTGAGCATTTCTCCATAAAGCTCTAGCAAAATGAAATAAACACCCTTGCGTTTTTGCTTTTGGAAAATCTGCTGCAATAGCTTGCATAGCACTAGCTTCAAAATCTGTCGTAAATGTTACTGGGTAAAACTCCGGAACTCTGCTCCTAATGAGCCGAAACATAATGTCATACGTGTTTCTTTTTTTATCCGGGAGCAGGCAGTACACTACAGGCACGATACTATTAGTTTCTTCCGAACTTCCTGCGTCCACGTGTATTGTGTACCCATTCAACTGTCCAACCGCGCGGCGATTATCTCCCCAACTGTCCGGGTATCAAATTTCACTTTCTTTTTTACGACATTGCGAAATTTTATGCACAAAAACTATTACGACTGAAAAACTACTATAGCTATATTCTAATAAGAAATACTCACGGAAAGCTAATAAGATATTGAATTCTAATTGGAAAAAACTAAATAAATCAAACAAAAAGCTAATAAGATATTGAATTCTAATTAGAAAATAAAGTCGGGGATTTCAAAAAAATATCGGATTTATTTTTTATTTCATGTTTTACAAGAAAAGTATAATAGTTACTAGGCAAAATTATTTTTATTATAATAGTACATAAATATACCCTTCAAAATGACACCAATGTCTAAATATAAGTATTTATTTTTCTATCAAGAAAAAACAAATACTTCTCACAAGTTCCCCGAGCCAACACTAAAATCGTGAATTACGAGTTGCGTTTGAATAATTTGTAGACTCCATCTCAATATATTTCGTTGGTAAATAGCTGTTATAGTGCTAGTAGTAAAGTATTCTTTTATATTTAAGCATTTATTTAACAAAAACAACCAATTCGAAAAATCGATCAACTACAATGAACGAACAATGTCCGCGCCGTCATCATAAAACATTTCCAGCTATATTATTCCATGTACCGTGTGGTTCCGGACGTAAAGAATAGCACCACCCCATTTCTTCCCGTGGGTGTCGTAAGAGGCGACTAAGGGTCTTACTAGAGAATGGGCAGCAGCGTTCTCTATGCATTTTACCACCATACTGCGATCGCCAACCCGCCTGCCAAGCATGGCGATTATGGCAAATCCCCCCAAAAATTGTACCGGTCAAATTGGCGGTGCTTGGGGGAGGCCCATGTCCAGCAGTGGAAGTCTTGTGGCTGAAATGATGATGATTCCATGTAAACGTTTCGAAATTGGCGTAGTAATGCATATTTCGCAAAGGAAATATCTTCACGTTTAATTTGATGTACAATAACAATATAAATGTGGTATAAAAACAGAAAACTTACCATATTTTAGTTGGAGATCCACAAACATAGTTCGCTAGACAACAAGGATGAACTGTCATTTTCTTTTTTTTTTCTAAATTTTATGTTGCCGGTCCATAGATGAAATTCACTCTCCTGGATGACAAATCTCATATTATAGCGACATCTAGTATTTCTCTAATGTACGACTATCAAAGGACTGTAGCGATAAACACGTTTCAAGTGACGAATGACGCATAAAACGCTCATGGTTACAAAAGTAACTATGGACGTTTCGACAAAATTTTATTTGGTTACTTTTGTAACCATGGACAGTTGAGTGGGTACAGTTGTGTAAATGGTGGTGTTGCACATTTAAATGTACCGTCACAGAATACGTGTTTGGCGTCTTTTAAAATACTTCTAGCCTCTGTGCTGGCAAACAGAAGTATTCTACAATTCTTATACGAATAATCTGCTAAAATAAAATTCTGAAATATGGTTGGAATCGAAACATCTTTGACTTTTAAATGTCTTATTTTTTTTACACCTAATGCACGATTCCTGTGCTTGTATAAAGTTTTTTTATATTTTCATACTTTGGGAGATTTGTGACGAGATTAGGTTCGATACCATTAAGCTGATCGATCACATCCGAGTACAACATAGGCATTGGCGTTATTTCTTTCTCTGCTCTTTCTATGGTATCATATATTTTTATTTTTACTTTGTTTCCTATGTCATCTGATTGACATTTGTGAGCTTCCTCCTTTATAACTATTGTTAGATTTGTAACTAAGATGGCTGTACACAGTTTTCTATTAACACAACGCCACACGATATGACCATTGGAATTGGAACGCTTTATAGTATACCGATATCCGTTATGTAACAAAATTATAAAATCTCAAAGAGGAGGTGACTTATCACCTCCTCATTGAGATTTTATAATTTCATAACCATTACAGACAGAAGTTTCTGCTGACATTCTAAAAAAAAGTTACAAAATTGAAATACAATCCAATTCTTTTGACGCATGAAATAAAATTATGTTAAGTGATTTCCAAAACTCACCTTAGTTTTTATCAGATCAATTATTATTATTATACCACAATACTTTAATATGAAAAAATTGAACTACATAAACAACAATGCTTGCGATTCAAACCTTACGTTAGTTAGTTAAGAAAACATTTGTCACAAAATGCATAATTTTTCCGAACTACCCTACATAGACATGTCTGTAGGGTTATACCCTACAAACATGAGTATTATTTAGTATCAAAAAAAGTCATATTTATTAAGGCTTTTAAAATGAGCTTGATAAATTAGATGTGCAATAGAGTTTATAACAATGATTTTACACGTTCTGATAATTATTATAGAATATTAATGTACCGGATGAGTACCGATAACTATTTCTATGCATCCGTCAACTTCCTGTTGTTGCAATATACTATTTTTGATTACTTTGTGTTTGAAACTATAGAATTAATTCTCAAATAATTACTAAAAATGTAAACCTATAATAATAATATATTTATTTATTACAAAACTATAGAAATAATTTACGTCGATTATTAAAATGTTGATTTGACTGTTTAAATAGACTTGTTTTTCTTAAATCTACATTCCAATATATTTATAATTATGTATCTACAACATGTCCCGTAATTAACGCACAACCTCATATGGGGTTATTGTACAAATCATTATGAACAACTTTTACTACCTATATGACAAAACCAGAAATCTAAAAAATAATGCTTGTACCTTTATAAAATCTATTGTTTATTTAATAATATATAAACCATTTTAAGCCACCCTTCGCTTGATTGAAAGCAAAACAGATGTGGGCCCAGTTTACCATTATCAAATTTTAAAAGGGGTAACTGGTCCGCGGGCCCAGTTCCATAGTGGGCCGAATGACCCCTAACCCCATTATCGGCTGATAATGGTGGTTTGATGCCGAAATAAAGAATTTTTGTCCGTTTGTCTGGATGTATGTTTCAGATTGGTGCAAAATGGCTGAATGGACTAGCAGGAAATTTGGCACACAGCTAATTTGCACCTGGATAAACATACTGAGTACGTTTAATTCCGGCAGTACATTACCATGGCATTAATGGCATATATTTTGAATAAACATTTAACCTCTAAGTCCCTGAGATACCACATTTGGTATAGACACAATCGTTTTTTAATTGTGTCTGTAATTACGGTAATTGAATGGTTAACTTAGATTATATTACGTCGCTTCATTCTTCAGATACAAATAACCATGTAGTGCCTTTATTCTACAAGGCTCTATTCGCACGTTTAAAGAATCGACTTTTAGTCGATGGTCAATACTTTTTTTTTTTTTTTTGTCAACCGCCACTAGCGCGGTCCGTCCTATGAACGTCATTCCTTTTTCTTGCGAGGCATCGTTCGCACGTGCCTTAAACTAGTGAATATTTCGTGCTCAACAATAATGCCGAAAAGAAGAAACCAAGAAGAAAGTCGCACCGAACCCCAAAACGTCCTCTTCTTTATATCACCCAACAATGAACCGGCCGCGCTCCCAGGGAAACTGGGGAGGCCCTCGTCGCTTCTCTTCGAACAAGGGGGGGAGGGGAGGGCCAAGGAGGTCTGCGCCAGCACCTCGCAAGCCCCAGACAGGTGCAGCTCAACAGAAGGCATTTGCCCACAGCAAACAGCGTGCGGCAGTTCAACAATAGAGGTACATGCTGGGAGAATCCAGCATTTTTATAATTGTTGGGTTAAAATTACTGCTAATCCAGTAATTCTTAAGTGGATATCTGAAGGATATTCCATTCCATTTTTTAAAAAACCGGAACAAGTATCAGCCATATGTAATTCTGTATCTCCGAGCGACAAACCGCCTATATTAGAAGCCATCAAAAAATTATTACAGTTAGGAGCTATATCCCCATGTCCTAGATCAAAAACTGATTTCGTTTCCAAAATGTTCTTAACTCCTAAACCTAATGGAGGCAAAAGGTTTATTTTAAATCTAAAAGCTTTAAATAAGTTTATTACCACTGGTCACTTTAAAATGGAGGACCATAGAACTGCAGCTAGACTTTTACCTAAAGATGGTTTCATGGCTAATATGGACCTAAAGGAAGCATACCTTTTAGTTCCAATTTGCAAAGAACATCGTAAATACTTACGTTTCGAGTTTGATCAAACATACGAGTTCAACGCAATGCCCTATGGTTTATCTGTTGCTCCTAGGGTTTTCACGAAGTTAATGAAGGAGGTTATTAACCATCTAAGACATAAGGGTTTTAGGTCAGTAATATATCTCGATGACATTTTTTGTATCGGTAGTAATTTTGATGAATGTCGTGACAATGTTAATGAAACACTAACATTGCTCAAATGCTTAGGTTTTGTCATTAATTACGAAAAAAGTTGTCTTGAACCTCGACAAATTTGTAAATTCTTAGGTTTTATATTTAATAGCGTCGATATGTCACTAGGTCTCCCAGGTGACAAACGAACAGGGATTATGAAATTGATTGTTAAGTTCTCTTCTCTTCTTATGTGTTCCATTAGGGAACTATCACAGTTGATCGGAGTACTTACTGCAGCTTGTCCTGCAGTTAGATACGGTTGGTTATACACCAAAACTCTCGAACGTCAGAAATATTTAGCACTGCAAAAGTACGGTGACTTTGATGCAAAAATAAGACTGTCGAAAGTCATCTTACCTGACCTAGAATGGTGGAGACGGAACATTAATTTAACATACAACGCGTTGAGAAGAGATGAACATTTCGATTTAGAAATCTACACGGACGCTTCTAGGACCGGCTGGGGGGCTGTCTGTAATAGTAACCGAGCAAACGGCGGTTGGAAAAACCAGGAATTATCTTTCCACATCAATTACCTCGAACTGCTAGCGGTTTTTCTAGGATTAAAGTCCTTTGCAAGCTTACATTCTAACTGTTCCGTGTTGCTTCGCGTGGATAATACAACTGCTATCAGCTATATTAACCGTATGGGTGGAGTTCGGTTCCCACATTTAAATGAACTTACCAAAACCATTTGGCAATGGTGCGAGACGCGAAATATATTCCTATTTGCGTCATATATTAATACACATGACAATATAGAAGCCGATGAAGAATCTCGGAAAATTAATGTAGACACAGAATGGGAACTATCTGATTGGGCCTTCCAAACGATAGTTAAAACATTAGGTGAACCAAAAATCGATCTATTCGCTTCCCGCACCAATGCCAAATGTAGCCAGTACATTTCATGGAGACCGGACCCTGATTCTATAGCAGTTGACGCTTTTACAGTTAGTTGGCAATCTAGCTTTTTCTACGCTTTCCCACCGTTTGCTTTAATCCTAAAATGTTTGAGAAAAATCATTGACGATTCAGCCACCGGCATCCTAGTCTTTCCTTATTGGCCTGGCCAACCTTGGTTTCCATTGCTGAAAAGAATGCTTATGTCAGATATTGTTTTCTTGGATCCTAATGAGGACCTTTTGTATTCAAATTACAGATCTCGTCACCCGCTTCACAGCAGCCTTACACTGGGGGCCGCGACGCTCTCAGGACAGCATTTACGAGACTGAATACCCCAGACGTAGCGCTAGATTTAATGCTAGGCTCCATCTCGGATAATACTATGAAACAATATTCCGTCACCTACAAATATTGGTGGCAATTTTGTCTCGAAAATAACCTTAATACTTTTGAAGGTTCCGTATCATCAGTCCTAACTTTTCTGGTGTATCTCTTTCATAAGGGAGCATCATACGGTGCTATCAATAGCCATCGATCTGCCCTTTCATTACTCCTCGGGAATAACATTGGAGCAGACGAGAGAATAAAACGTCTACTCAAGGGTATTTACAGGCAGAAGCCATCTCGCCCCAAATATAACAACACTTGGGACCCAAAAGTGGTACTGGACTACGTATCCCAATGGTACCCCAATACCAATCTTGACCTAACAAAACTAACAAAAAAATTGACAATTTTATTAGCGTTATGTACTTCTCACCGAGTACAAACCTTCTCCCTTATTAGAGTGGAAAATATCAATAAATCCCCCACTGGTATTAAGATAAACATAACTGACATGATAAAGACTTCTGCAGCAAATCGAGAACAACCTGTTCTATATTTACCGTATTTCTTAGAAAACCCAAGGATAGGTAACTTAGCCGGTTTTCGGCCACTTAAGCGAACGTATGACTTTGTGACGATTTTTCTCCATGACATTAAAGTTCAGACTAGTTTCTTAAATATTTTTGAACTCGAAACATAATGTAGTTTTGATATTTGTAGACCTTTTACTCGTCAACGTCACATTAAAATTACAAAAAATTAAAATATCTGAAAATTGCGATTTCGCCTGTTTTCGGCCACCTGTTTCAGTTTCCGGCCATTATTTTGCTAGTTTTCGGCCACTAATCCGCTATTTGAAAAATTATCTCTATTTGCTAACTAGTAGGTTCTATAATGGATTAAAAGCAAAAAATACGTATGAATCAACGATTTTAATTAAAATCTTTAAAATATTAAACATATAGAAACATTTTAAACATAATAGTAGGAACATTGGTCAAAAAGAAAAAAGTATAATATGGCATAACAAAAATAATTGGGATTACGGAAAAATATCTAACTCGTGATCAACATCCTCTTCTTCAATAATAACTCTAATTTCGTTTTCCTTATTTATTTCTTTATTATTTTCGACATCAGCCTTTACAATATATTTATCAGTCTTATATATAACTTTATAAATCTTCTTAGTATTGATTTCTACATCCTGATCAATATTTTTAATATTATTCTCCGTTGTTTGTTCCTTGTTAATCACGTTTTCATCTTTGGTCTGTTTAATCTTAGGAATATTAAGTGATTATTTGTTCTTATTAACTATTTTCTGTTTTTTTGGTTTCGGTTCACATTTTCCTTCACGTCTGAGTGCATCCAACCTGATTCAGATTTTCCTAGTATCCAACCTTCTGGCATATTTTCTACAACCGCTTTTGGCGGTCTAATGTATAGAAACACCACAAGTGGAGGGCATGCTTTCCCAGATGCAGTCATCATTAAAACCATAAGTGTTTCTTTTTCGTTGCCTCTTTTAACAACGTAAACATTTTTGTAATCTCTCGGGGCTAAGACTTTACCTGATTTTGGACATAATGAACCTCAGTCTCATCACCGTTTAATATTCTGTCAGAATCTTTCATGATATCTGCCATTCCTCTTTCAGTCAAAAAATATTCAAGCTCTGTAAACCATTTTCTAATTGAACTCTCTTTTACTGCTCCTTGGCTTTATTAATACCTTCAGGTTCACGTAAGCTAATCTCCGGATGCCTTCTAAGAAAACCTTGGTACCATGTTAGTCCTGGTCGCCCTTCTGGAAACTTATCTTCTTTTCCAATATATTTTATTAATTTTGTAACTGTTTCCAGCAAGACTTCTTTGCTTACAGGAATACCACATTTTGTTAAATCAATAAGCCAGTCCACAACTTTTTCTTCTCCATCAAGGCCTAATATAGGTTCTGGACCAACTTTTCAAGGCTGTTCTTTAGTTCTACCCGAAATTCGATCTTGGATTGTTGACCGAGGAACACCAAAAAGACGACAAGTTTCTCTAAGCTTTTTTTTTTCAATTCTTACGGCCTGAACAGCTCTAGCTAATGCTTCTTTGGTATATTGAAAATGAGTTCTTTTTTAAAAATATTTTTTTTTAAGTTTCTTTCTCTCAGGAGGCATTTAAAAAAATGAAATTACGATGATTAATTCCTTTATCTATTTTACACATATTTATGTATATTTTTTTAATGTTTTAATAGAAAAATAAAATATATGTAAACTAGTAGCGAACATAATTTATTACCTATATTCAAAAACTTGTTATTTCTTATTTCCACTTAAACAAATATCAACTTCGGCTTTGTTGAAAAGCTATTGAAAAGGTCATGAAAATAATAAAATTGCATCGAAAATTTCACTTTATTTGAAGGTATTAAGGTTCTTTTTGCGAAATCACGTAAATTGTGAACGTGAACAATTTATATCCTACAATACCTATGCACATACAATTGTAAAAACTTTTTGTTATTCATTTACAATATTTATAGATTAAAACTACATAGGTAAGTATACAATTTAATTTTCTTAATAATATGACTGACAACTAGATTTAAAACATCTGATTTTCGATGGCCCTTTCAAATACGGCCGAAAATTAAGTTTATGTTAACTAATTTTCGGCCAACTGCTTTTTGACTGGCCGAAAAATAAGAATTTTTAAACTTATTTTCGACCATTCCTTCAAACATGGCCGAAAAACAAATTTAAATTAATTAGTTTTCGGCCGTTGATCAACTTGCTTAATTTTCTAACTAGCTAATAAGATAAATTTTGGGGAAGTCCCTTTATGTCTATATTGTCCGTGTGAGTGAAGATTTCGATTCAATTAGTTGATTTATTATTGTTAGTTTTTAATGGCCGAGAATCAGTTACTAAATTATTAATTTTCGGACACATCGATTACCTCAGGCCGAAAAGTAAATATTAAAATTCTAATTTTCGGCCGTCAAATATTCAATAACTAAAAAGTGTTATTACTACATAATTAGCTCAAAACATGCGGCCGAAATCTGACTACACAAATGAGAAGCGGTTCTACTTTGTGTACAAAGTATTCCTTTTTAAAGAATTCCTAATTAAATAATCAAAAGAATCAATTAAATGTAAACGGTCTTCTTCTAGTTATCGGCCGGCGGGCCGAGAAGTAAATAGTCCCCCAAACCATTATCTAGTTTCCCGGCCATCAAATTTAAATGTAAATAACATAATCTTTCTTCAATTTTAATTAAAATAACACTAATTAAACTTATATCCCGTGCACAGAACAACAATTTTATTTATAAAACCGATAAACAACTTTGTAACTTACCTTGCAAAAATTATGCGCGCACTATTTTTTTCACTAATTTCGACACACGCGTGCACTGTAATACTTTCAGAGGGTCACTGACGAAACAGTTGGATCATTAAAATTCTACAAAATTCAAAAGTTGAAGGGTTTATACCAATACATTAAGTAAGCGTTGTTTTTTTAAATGACTAGGGTAAAGTGTCCTTATTATATTGATATAACAACGTACTGGCCGAAAACCAGAGGTGGCCGGCAAACCGGCTAAACTACCCTATGTCCTGCAAAGACTCTCGAGGATTACCTCGAGGTAACATCAGCTTCACGACCCGAAGGCACCGATAGTCTTTTGCTTACTGTTAAAAGACCATATAAAAAAGCATCGTCACAAACCATCAGTAGGTGGATAAAGCAGACCCTAGCGGAGAGCGGCGTCGACGTCACAGTTTTCAGTGCGCACAGCACGCGCCACGCCTCCACCTCGGCGGCGGCCTCCGCGGGAGTCTGTGTAGATACCATTAGGAAGACGGCTGGCTGGGCTAGCTCGTCTCAGACGTTTACTCGGTTCTATAACCGACCATTAATTGACGATGGAATTTTTGCTCGATCTGTCTGCGCCATCAGTAATTTAGATCTAGAGTAATAAATTACTAAATATATGTACATTTAAAACTAATTAATACAAAATACGTTTAGGCATTATTATTTTTGTTTTGTTTTAATAATGATTATTGATTTTATAATTAAGAACAAATTTTTTTTGTTATTATTAAAATAAAAGTTTTCTACTGATAAGCAAAGTTTAATTTACTTATTGGAGAACCTATCTCTAAACATCTACATGGTTATTTGTATCTGAAGAATGAAGCGACGTAATATAATATAAGATCAAACGAACTTCTTGAAGTGAAGTTCGATCATTATTATATGAGTCGCTTCATTCGAAGATACAAAGTCCTCACCCACCCAAACCCATCGTAGAAAACTGATCTCTAAACAAGAATGACGTTCATAGGACGGACCGCGCTAGTGGCGGTTGACAAAAAAAAAAAAAAAGTATTGACCATCGACTAAAAGTCGATTCTTTAAACGTGCGAATAGAGCCTTGTAGAATAAAGGCACTACATGGTTATTTGTATCTTCGAATGAAGCGACTCATATAATAATGATCGAACTTCACTTCAAGAAGTTCGTTTGATCTTATATAATTTACAGAAATCTCAATGATTTGTCTTCTTGCCGTTAAAGCCCAGTGAAGCAGGAACGGGTCGTTTGTAATTAATAAAGCTAACAAACGCACAAAAACAAACAGCAATAAACGAAACTCGTTCACAAAGTTTCCTGGACTTACTTGTTCTATCCGAAACTGATATCATTATGTTACTAGAACGTGCTCAGGGTGTCGCAAGAGAATATGGCAACATCTTGATACTAAACTAGTTAACGATAGAACTTTGCCAATTGGCCCTCGATATTCTAGTTCGAAGTATGCAAATTAAACTTGTATTCTGAATGATCCAGTTACGTATCGATACTTGTGTCTATATTAACAGACCCCAAACGATTTTAGGGAGATAGTAGGTAGATTTTAAGTAGTCTATTCAAAATTATGTAACGAAAGTTTAAGCAAATTGAAACCCAGTTCAGGTTAAATTCGTACACAGTAACGTAGTAAAGGGAGTTTGTAATACATTCATCTGTATTTAGAAGGTTGGAACATCACGACAAGATAACAAGAATAATTGTAATTGAACTAATAATGAATAAATAGAGACGTTTTCTAATTCCTTTGTTTACATTTTAATCGGATACTTTTAAAACATATCACAGTGGGTTCTATATCTAATTCTAGAATACATTAAACGATTTATCCCTACGCCTACACGTGCAGAAATGGTGCTGAAATAAATTGTAACAGCAATTGAAATTATGTTTGAAACGTGTTCAAATTGGATATCATTCTACAGACAGACGAGTAATAAAGAGAAAATATATTTTTCTCTTTATTTCCCGCAATTGTTAGCTATAACAGAGTAACAGTATTTGTATACGTATCTCCGGATATTGTTTTACATTCCTATTTTCAGATTTTTTTTCCTCTAGGTAGATACATAATTTATCCACATTAAATATAAAAAAATAACGAACGATCAGGTTTTGTAATATGACACGTAGCAATTATATAGCAATTTGTTTGATAATTTTATGTCGAAGCATATTTCTTCCGTTCTTTTTTCTTTTTAACGTTTTAATAATGCGTGTAATGTAAGTGGCATCGTAATGTTCGTTTACTTTTTTTTTCTCACAAATGTAATATTTAAATAAATATAATATTTAAGTGTAAATATCGTATTTCTCCTTTATTCTTCGTATAATTTTTTATTCATCGTGAATATTACTAAACTTCTTTGAAAACAGTGATTTTGGATACATTAACTTTTTGGCTTCTACATAGGTGTAAGGGCTTGTGGCAAAGTTACAACAGCCGCACGGGTCAATCGTTCAGGTTAAGCTAAGCTTGCCGCGGTTAGCCGTGGATGGGTGACCATCTTTACATACCAAGAGGTATGTAAAGATGGTAACTGAGGTACGGAAGGGTCTTCCTTTCCGTGCCTCGGAAAGCACGTTAAGCCGTTGGTCCCGGCTATCTTTCGTAGATCTTAAACAGTCGTTACGGGTCGTCAGAAGCCCGAAAGTCTGACAACCAGTCTTACCAAGGGGTATCGTATTACCAATTAACTGGGTTGTAGGGTCAGATAGGCAGTCGCTCCATATAAAATACTGGTACTCAGCTTCATCCGGTTAGACGGGAAGCCGACCCCAACATAGTTGGGAAAAGGCTAGGCAGATGATGATAAGCGTCGTAAGCTAGCTGAAAAAATATTTCAAAATGAAACTAGCGACCCGTGTAGGCTTTGTACGGTTTTTACGACTTAACCCGTCAAGAGTCACTGATGAGAAAAAAAAAAAAAAATTGCTCCAAATGTCGCGTGTGCACCCGTTGGATCATAAGAATTCTTTTTGCCTAAAATTAACCTTGGTTGATTAAAATTAACGATTTTATTTAATTAATCAAAAAAAATTGAAAAAAACGGGCATTTTTTCTTATGATCCCCCGGGGGCTCATAAGGACACTTGACGAAACTTGAAACTTTCTTTAGACGTTTCTGTAAGTTTTTATATATATTCGTTTTAAAACGTATGGATGTATTTATAACACGTAAACTTTTTAGAATACATTTTCTAAACCATATCAAATGATGGTGAAAACCGTGTCAAAATCCTCGGAGTTTAGAAGAACACGAAAAATCAATCACAAGTACACTAATTTCATACACAGTAAAGATTTGATTGTTTATAATGGATACGCTCAAAAATACTTAACCGATTTTAATAATTCCGTTGGAAAGCTACATTATCCAGAGTAACATGAGGTAGAAATTTCAGGGATCCCTTCTTTTCGCATAATGTTCTTTATCCTAATATATTATGGCATACCTTTTTTGGCATAATTTGTTTTGCCATAATAATACTTTGCCATATTTTTTTGGCACACAGTTTATGTTGGCATAATGATCTTGAAGGCTAATTTGTTTTGGCATAATTTTAATTCGCATAATGTTACTAGATATAATGACTATGAGCATAATAGTATTTAGGCATACTATTTCAAATTAAATTTTTAACCCTAAATTAAAGTTAAAGTATTGTCTTAAAAATTCAATATGTTGTGCTAAAAAATTTAGTGACAGTAACGAATCGCTGCAAAACCGACAGCACGTAATCTTGTCTGCCCTACCCCTAGAGTGTAATTTAAAACCACGAAGGCGCGGAGGGGCGAGGCGGCCCGCGAGCTGAGGAGCAGGTGGTTTTGACACTCGCCACCGCGGCTGAGGCTGGGCGGCGAAGCCGGCCAGCGAGCCGAAGCTGTGGTGGTGAGCGTAAAACACATCTGCGACGATAAGCTCGCGTGGGACCGCCGCACAGTGGTCTGAAAATAGAGCCCCATACTCATAGAAACGCAAAGTAAGGAAATTAAAAACAAAAAATTGCAATGTGTCTGGTATACATACCTTTATATAATATTAACGTATGGAAGGTATTAGTAACTCCACGCGTGAGAAAAAAAGGTTTTAAGTTTTTTTTTGTATGGGAGAAAACACTTAGTTAATTTATTTGAAACTGAATGAGACTGAAGGGCTGGTGCTCATACGAGGTATTGTACCATACACGACATAGAGCAACACGGCCCACCGGCGGACCGGAGGGGAGACGCCATAGCGTTTTTTCCCGATACAAAACTGTCTGTCATTTTTTGCGGGGGGAAATCTGCTCTACCCACACTTCCTCAAATTCTCACACAAAAATAATCGTCTGTTACTACGAAACTCACACATAAAAATTAAAGCATACACTAACAATTTCACACACACATAGATACATTATGTGTCGTAACAGTACAATGAGATGACGCAACTACACTGACAAGTTGCTTACAGCCGTGGTTGCAACTAATGTCGATACGCATTATCGATAAATTCAAGAACTCGGTTCGGAATATTACGTTTAAAAAGTGATACAAAGATAGATATTATAATAAAGATTGACTTTATTTATTATGTACTACAATAATTATCATTTAACAAATAAAATGAAGGTTTACGTCATTTTAAAGCTAGTTATAGTTGTATCTATCACTGTTTTTAAAGTGGATTAGTTTTGTATAAATATGAATACATTTTTGTGGGTCTGCTTTTTGACTTGATTGACGAAGTACCAGGAATAGTGAGAGTGGCACTAATAGCATCATAGATGATAGTCTGTCATTTGGTGGAGTGAATGATTTTTAATGACACTGGAAAATTAGGTTTAAAACTGTTAATTTTTCAAGTTGAGAAATCTAAGCTTCATTTCGCCACTATGACTAATGTGTAGTACATCAGGTGGACTGTACGCTGTTTTACCTTTTCCGTGACATAAAAAACTTCCGAGACAAATACAGTGTGGCGTTAGAGTTGATTTGGTGCCCTCGACTAATCTCCTCCTATTGGTCGCCAACACATGAAAGTCAGAGGTCTTGAAATGATTTGAGCAAATTACACTATTTCTTGTGGGAATCCAGGTCAGTCTATTATTATAAAATTTCTTCCATGTATCCCTTAAATTTGGTTCTTTAGGAAACCTGCAATAAATTAAAAAAGGATTGTGTGGTTTTTATAACACCACTATAAAAGTGAAACTTTTTTCACATTATAGACATTAAACTAAAAATTTTCGGAATATATGCAATAGCTTAATAAAAAGACTTAATTTAATGTTCATACGAAATAAGTTAAATAATAAATTCAAGCACTCAAAATTGAAATAAATCCATAAACAACAACATGCACCAGCGAGCGCCTTTCACTTTATCCCTACTTCGCGGCCGACTGTCACGCGACATGCAACACACAGACGAAAAAGTGTGAGACGAAGTAATAAAAGTTTCACTTAAAAAAAAAATGGTTGAAGTTCACACTAAGTGATTTTAATAAAACGTGTTAACTCGTAAGTTTTGTAATATTTTTAATTTATACAACTATGTATATTAATATACAGCTTACATTATAATATTTTAAATAAATCTGAAAACCAGAAAACTTATTCTCAAAAATGTCTCTGTATGAATATGCCAAATTTATCGATAACTATCTACTAACAAACCAGTAACAACACTATCGCTCGGTGACAGCGTTTACTCGGAAACAAACTCGGATCAGTCGCTCGACCGATCCGCATATTGTATGAGGCGAGCGGCCTGTGTTGGTAAACAAATCTGAAACAACACGACCGATAATATTGTAATTTTTAAATTTTATGGAAGTAAATGGGAATAATGTGATTAAATATTAGTTACATATGCAAGGTAACGCCATCTTATTGTAAATTTGACGTGGCAGATCTCTTTTTGCGGAAAAATACAGAACAATTCGTCATTTTTGTAGGACATCAATTTAGTCGCGCAACTAGATTTAGTCTACTGAGCAGTGCGGCTGCAACTAGTTTTATTATACGCATAGGACCGCGTGGACTTGTACTTTGACAGAGGGGAACGCCTGCGTATGGCTACTCACCTCTGGTCCGTGTTGCTCTATGATACACGGCGATCAAGGTGACATCAAATTCATTTACCGTTCGGTGCCGCTTCGCGCGTACCAAATTTTAGAATTTTCGATAGTGATTTTTCAAATCTTTGACATGGTTAAACGAAGTTGACCATTGATTTATTTGTACTTAGCCTACTAATGACTTTTTTGATGAGAATAATTAAATATGTTATTGATCAAATACTTTTTTGTTTACAAAATTGCATAATCAATCATAATCACGGTGATTAACAAGTGACTGAAAACTGATGTTACTAAGTACCTCATTTGTTAATCACCGTGACTATAGCTGAGTTATAATGACATGTCCTTCCGTTCCACCCAGAGCGGGAGACGTCATTTGATGATTTACCACCCAAAGAAAAGATCTCTAACTTATTCACTTGCGTAGAAGTTGCTTTACATAGTATATCACAAGTCTGAGATGAGGTATTTGATAGATGAGAAGTGATTTTGCCATCAATCATGGTCAGAAGCATCGAGTGCTTAACAACATGGCTTCCCATAATAGAAGGCTGCAGGTCTTCAATCTCGTTTTCAATCGTAGCCTGTTCTTCAACTATGTTCAACTTGTTTTCGTTTGAAAACTTAAAATATAGGTATTGGTCTGCAGAACATTGTGGAAGATGGCTTTGGATTCTTGCAGCCTTGCAGACATTTTTGCAGCCTTCTATTATGGGAAGCCATGTTGTTAAGCACTCGATGCTTATGACCATGATTGATGGCAAAATCACTTCTCATTTATCAAATACCTCATCTCACACTTGTGATATACTATGTAAAGCAACTCCTACGGAAGTGAATAAGTTAGAGGTCTTTTTTTGGGTGGGAAATCATCAAATGACGTCTCCCGCTCTGGGTGGAGCGGAAGGACATGTCATTATAACTCAGCCATAGTCACGGTGATTAACAAATTAGGTACTTAGTAACATCAGTTTTCAGTCACTTGTTAATCACCGTGATTATGATTGATTAATTAGAGAGAAAAGTATTTGATCAATAACGTATTTAATTATTCTCATCAAAAAGCCATTAGTAGGCTATTAACTAACGATAGTACAAGTAAATCGATGGTCAACTTCGTTTAACCATGTCTAAGATTTGAAAAATCAGCTATCGAAAATTCTAAAATTTGGTACGCGCGAAGCAGCACCGAACGGTATATGAATTTGATGTCACCTTGATCGCCGTGTATGGTAAAATACCTCGTATGAGCACCAGCCCTTCAGTTTCATTCAGTTTCAAATAAATTAACTTTAAGTGTTTTCTGCCATACAAAAAAAACTTAAAACTTTTTTTTCTCACGCGTGGAGTTACTAATACCTTTCATACGTTAATCTAATATATAAAATTCTCGTGTCACATTTTTCGTTGCCATACTCCTCCGAAACGGCTTGACCGATTTTGATGAATTTTTTTGTGCTTATCCGGTATCTATGAGAATCGGCCAACATCTATTTTTCATCCCCCTAAATGTTAGGGGTAGTCCACCCCTAAATTTTATTTTTTATTTTTTAGACAAAATTTTTAATTTCTATTTTTTTATGATACAACATACAAAAATACATACAATCCTCAATTTTCACCCTTCTACGATCAACCCTTATTTTTTTTAATAGCCATTTTAGTAATTTAATCATTTTTCCTCTCCGGTCGAAAACTGATCAATCGTCATTTAATTAGTTATCCCCGCCTAGGAAATTATTTATATGGCAAAACAACGTTTGCCGGGTCAGCTAGTATTATATAAAAGTATGTATACCAGATACATTGCAATTTTTTGTTTTTAATTTCCTGACTTTGCGTTTCTATGAGTATGGAGCTCGATTTTCAGACCACTGTGCACCGGAGCCCCACAGCGCCGGAGCCGTGACAGAAACCATGCCTGCTGCATGTTGCATGCTTGTTTGCATGCTGCATGCTTGCTGCATGCTTGCTGCATGCTTGCTTGCATGCTGCATGTTTGCTGTACGCATGGTGTATGCATGTTGACATGTTTATTAGTGCCTATAATTTTAGGGGTTAATTATTATGCTTCTTTATTATGCTTTAAAAAATATGTTTTAATATCATTATGCGTAAACAATTTATGCCTTAGAATGTTATGCTTAAACATGATTATAAATAAAGAAATTATGCTTAAAAATATTATGCGTAAGCTGTTATGCGTAAATAATGTTATGCGAAAATATAATTAGGAGAAAAAAATATGCCAAGTTATATTTGGTCTTAAAATGTTATGCAAATGAATAGGGAACCGAAATTTCACACGTACGAAGTCACGAGCGAAGTAATTTATAAAATGGCGCATCATAGTTATGTGGCGATATAACTAATCATAACTGAGGTAAAATATTTATGTAATATACACATTAAAATACCTCATACAATTCTCTTGATAATGAAGAAAACGCATCAAACTCTATTGTGTAGTTAAGGAGAAATAAACGGTAACACGGACGGACACACGAAAAGCGACTTTGTGTTTTTCTATATAATGACTAAAGTAAAGGTCTCTCCCGTTTTCAGTAAAGGCACTGGCGTAGAAATATTATATTATTACTTTGTGCCAACGTGGTAATATTGTGGTTTATCTTAATTGAGATCACTGTTTAGATTCAATTAACCTGACCCCTTCTTTGTTTGGGTTACAAATTGGCTAAAATGTCCGATTCAACCGTGTTTCGTTCTTTTTATTTGACTTTCATCAATAGGCATTTAATTTACAAACATTAAAATAATAGGAGCGGTATGACGAAGCTAATTTGACTAAATACAAAAGCTGTTAAATCTATACAAGCTTTAGAAAGTTATTAGTTACTACCATTTTCGAACTCAATTAGTATTATTTTAACTAACCTTTTCATTCAATGAACACAGATTGATTAAATTGAGAGCCCCTGAAAATTAAGAAATTACTTTGACATTTAGGAGCCATGATTGAATTAAACAATAATTACAGCTATTTTGACACTTAATTTTTGTTTCACAGGACGCTCTAATAAAACGCCTTGGTTCCAACGCGTACCCTTTCCATCTGGAGTTGACACCACTAGCGCCACCTAGTGTGCAGCTGGTACCAGCCAAGCAGTACCATGGCGCACCCATAGGCACTTCATATGATGTCAGAGCTTATATTGGTAAGTTATTGATCATTAATTACTTTTGAATGTCATCAATGGGTGATGCAATGTTTGGTGAGCTAAGAACAGTATGTACGGTCTCCAGAACCGATCCACCGATGGATGTTTTCGAATGAAATTTAATTTATTTATCAGTAAACAAACAGTTCATTTATGAAATTAAATTTGAATCAAAACATCGATCGTTTTCTTACTTTAATTGTCTTCTTCTTCATATCTTCTTAACTACTCATTCTGTTTAGTTATTTTATTTTTTAATAATGATCTTGTTGACATAATATATTTGACAATAATATCTCGGTCAATTGATAATATAAAACAGGGCTTACAACAGAACAAGCTAAAGCAACACTAGCAATACAACAGGCAAAAAGGCTCTCGCCGGATAAGGCGCGGGACAAATACAAGAGGCGTCGGGCGGAGGCGAGGCGCGGGCGCGGCGCGGGCGTGGTGCGGGCGCGGCGCCGGTGCAGCACAGAACAGGCGTGCTAACGGTGTCGGAAAGGCGAGGCGCGGTATTTCTCGTTATTTTATGTTAAATTCTATATCGTCACGCATTTTCCGGGTGCGCCGAAGGCGAGGAAGCGGCGCCCGCGCCGCGCCCGCGCCACGCCCGCGCCGCGCCTGCACCCCGCCGTCTCAGTATGTCTCGCGCCCCACCTCTTCTATACATTTTGTATGAAATATCAAAGACGTGGCGCCACGCCTGCGCCGCGCCCGCGCCTCACCTCCGCCCGACGCCTCTTGTATTTGTCCCGCGCCTAAGCCGGGCTAAAATGCCCCCATTGCAATCGGGCTATTTTTTTTTCTTCTGAAATACCTTATACTGTGGACAACATCCTAGCCCAGTTTCAACTCTGAAATATCACGCGTTTTTATATAGTTAAGTGCACGAAGTTATATATTGTAGGTCAATGTTAGAGTAATACGTGCAAAAAAAAGCTAAGGTGTACCATACGTTTCTGGCATTAAAAAAAAAATTAAAAATATAATCGCCTTTTTACCCATGACCAACTTACCCGATTATCAAGCGAATTTTTCTAGGAATACTAATTAGTGATATCTTAAAACCCATAATAACTTTTTTTAATATTTATCTAGTAGAGTCGGAGAAAAATGGATTAAAAAAAAAAAATAACTCAAATACGCGTGATATTTCAGAGTTGAAACTGGGCTAAGATGTTGTCTACATTATAAGGTATTTCAGAAAAAAAATAGCCCGATTGCAATGGGGGCATTTTACCTCGGCTTATCCGGCGAGTGCCTTTCAGTTTGTGATAGGTAGATAAGTAAACAAAATCCAAAATTCTTCGTTTGGTAATCGTCTAAACTGTAATACGCTGACTCACACCTACTGAAATAATACCAGTTATACGGACACCCAAAAACGTGTACAATACTTTTAGAAACGCAAAATATGATTAATTCAATATTCTTCCCAGCCAACGCAGATATTTAAAGCTAAGAGAACAACAACACCAACTGAAACAAAGTAATGTTAAACAATTCTCTTACTGTTTCGTACTTAATTAATACAATTACGTCTTTGTGATGTCCTTAGACTTTGTAAACGCTGAGAAAGCGTTTGATAAGGTTTAGTTCGGCCCTTGGGGCATTCCTGAACATAGGATTAGTGACAATGTCTTTATTTGTCTTTTATATTTATCTAATTGTTCATTCTCTTTAGTTTGTTGTTAGCAATTGAAGAACCTTTCTATGTATGTTCGAATATTTCAATGTTTGTTACTTTATCACGCAAAAACGGTTTCGGATGAAACTTGGCACTCAGATTTTTATAACCTGGATAAACACATAAATAAATTAAAATAGCCTTTATTTTCTCTGACCTACAAACACAAGTTCTTATAAACTAATTACTATTAATAAAAAATAAAAAAACATTTAACTTAATTTAAAATATTTCTTCATAACCGTAATATACTAGCAGATTAGTTATTATCAGCTTCTAGGTCAGGCTCTCTTGCGATATAGGCATCCTCTATTTCCCTCCACTTATTCCTGTCTTAAGCTGTTCTCCGCCAATCTTTTGGCAGATCATGCTCTCACCTTTTCATCTGTTTTCCTCTACGTCTTATGCCATTCCTTGGGTACCATTCTGTGACCATTTTGGTCCATTTTTCCGTTTTATCTCTTATCATATGACCTGTCGTATTTTCCATTTCAGTGTTCTATTTTTAATTTGACGTCTGCTACTTTGGTGATATTCTTAAATTTTGTGGCTTTCCATTTGTCTAGCAGTCTTAGATTCATCATACTCCTCTTCATTCCCCTGTGACATACACATAACCTGTATTCATTATTTTATGATAACGGCCAGGTCTGGCAGCCGTACGTGAGACATGGAAGAATGCAGGTATTATCTAGCTTCCTTTTTTCTGAAATAGGTACTTTTCTTCATAATTTCCTTAAAGAGACCTGTATCTTTGCCAGGTGTTTTTAATGCATCTGTTTCTTCTTTTTTCGACAAATCATAATTATATCAGATATATGTATGTTAGTCAATCACGTAAAAAAGGCCTAACGGGTTGGGATGAAATTTGACACACAGATAGTTTATAACCTGGATTAACACATAGGTTACTTTTTATCCCGGTAATACGTTCCCTTGGGATGATTCCCGACCTCCACGCGAGCGATGCCGCTGGCAAACATAATTTTTTATCATTTATTTATAGCATGATGGAAATATCAAGGACAAAAATAATAAATACATCAACCAGATATAATACAGAGATAAATAGACCAACCAGACACACACACTTATGATATGACGCGCTTCTATATTCCAGATTTGTTGTTTTACATCATAATAAAGAGAGTTTTTAAATAGCATTATATAAAAAGATGTGGTTATATTTAGGGGTGTAGTACTCCATGGGATAGCATCGTAAACGCGAATTAATGTTCAACTGTAATATATCATACTTTAAAATTGTCTTCCCATATCTACTAACACCGTAATTTAAAAACATTATAAAAGTCAATTATTTTTAAAAGAGTAACCGTGAAGTTTCTTGCCGTTCCTTTCCATATGAAACGAACCATGAGAACCACGCAACTAACTTCTGTAGTTTCCATGT
Organism: Aporophyla lueneburgensis; assembly: GCA_932294355.1. NCBI lineage: Eukaryota > Metazoa > Arthropoda > Insecta > Lepidoptera > Noctuidae > Aporophyla > Aporophyla lueneburgensis. The sequence goes on from OW028737.1 coordinate 6,629,078, forward strand.
AGATTTATGCGGTGTAAAATATTTTGATTTCGAATGTTGGACTTGGGTCTAATGTATGTGGGACTTGTCATGTGTATGTAAAAATGTATGAAAATGTATTTAACTCTGCCTAAATGTATGGGATGGCTGATAATTTTCCCCATAGAGATGGTATTTTAGTTTGAGGGTCTGTACCATACCCTTGATTATGATCACACCTTTCTGATACATTGTTAAGACTTGGGTCTAATGTATGTGGGACTTGTCATGTGTATGTAAAAATGTATGAAAACGTATTTAACTCTACCTAAATGTATGGGATGGCTAATAATTTTCCCCATAGAGATGGTATTTTAGTTTGAGGGTCTGTACCATACCCTTGATTAGGTATGATCACACCTTTCTGATTCTGATACGTTGTTAAAAAATATTTCTAAAAAACAAAAAAAAAGTTCCATGAATTCAGCCATGGCTCACTGAGTAATGTAAATAATAACGAGCTGGCCAGATGTGCATGAAAATCCACTTCAGTTTTTGCGAAATCCTGACATCGCGTTCACAGCCAAATTGGGGTATTACTGGTTTCGCTCGAGAACTTAAACTTTTAATTGGTTCCCGTTGCAATTACGGTTTGGTGGATCATGTATAATAGGATTACTTGTGTACACGGAAGTGTTTTCGAAATGTTAATGTAGGAACCTTTTTTCTATAGGGTAGGATTCTTTAGAAATATGGAATTAAATGAATCTGCTAGAGTCGCCGTGAATATCGTCAATTCGGGAATTTGCTATCTCATTCTGTGGACTTTCACAGTTTACTTAATTTTAACGGGTGTCTAGTTGTATTTAGCGTTAGTTTCTAATATTTCACGCCTCTTTTTATTCCCTTGCAGAATAAAGACACCCATTCTTTCGTTTTCGGGTGATCACTGAAAATCCCATAGCGCAGCATCATGCTGAGTGAGGCTTCCATCCTTCTTCTCATGGTCACGGCGCACAACTGCCGCCTACTTATGTTCTGTGTTCCACATTTGTGTTCTTTTCATGTTGATTAAGTGATATTTTTATATTTCTGTCTTTTCTTTCTTTCTTCTAAATTTGCGTTTTTAAACGATTCACGTACCCAATTTTCCTCACAGCAGAGCGTCCAGACGAGAAGGTATCCCGGCGTGGCACGGTGCGCATGGGCATCAGAGTGCTGCAGGGTCCAGGCAATTATGTGCCGCCACCTGTACTGCCGCCACCTTCACCTCACCACACGCTCAGTGCACTTGCCCAGTACAACATGCTCAGGTAAGAAATTGATGCATCATAATTCTGATCTGCAGAGGACAAACGTGTCATAACCCTAATATGTCAATAGTAATGCATACAATCTAGCAATAAGGGGAATTATAGATCCCTCTGACACCCAGTGTTAGTGCCGTGTTCTTGATCAATGCATGCCCCATATGTTGGGGTGTCCGACATACACCAGCACTTTAGAGAACCTAAAACGATGCTGCGGATGCTACAGTTAATTTGGTCACTTACTGAGCACAACTCATTTGTTACATATAAACTACATAAAATCCATCTACTCAAAAAAAAAAAACTATTATAATAATAATTGCATTCCGCTGAAAGACGTCCACTGCTGGACAAAGGTCTTCCCAAGTATCAACACAACGACTAGTCTTTTACCTACCTAGATTACCTGCCTAGACAAGTGGCAATCAAAGCGTTTTGTGTTACTGTGTGGCGGCAACTACATCGCTAATTCGCTACACGCGAACTACAATTTAATATATTATTATTGTTAAAAATACAGACCAATATTAAGAATTTATAGGATAATAATTAAAGCGCTCTTCCTCTATTCATATTAGAATTTAAAATGTTGCTGTGCCCTACAGGGTGCATAATTGTTTCTACATATATTAATACCCACCACCTGTATACATTATATTTGAGATCTGAGATACATATCGCACTGACGTCACGCGAAACCGTACATCGCGCAAGGAGAGTTCGCCGAGCAACTAGCATTTATATAACGTGCCGACATTAATCGTCCGAGAATAATCCCTGCCTGGAGGTCTTAAGATATTGAGGCAGCCACAGACAAGTCGGGTTAAGCAGGCGACAAATTCCTATATAAATCCCTGTGAAATATCAACTAAAAAAAAAGTTCCACAGTAACCCATCAGGCACAACACCGGTCTGGTCGGTCGGCGGATTCTTCCTTTTTCTATAGAGGATGAGTATACTTTACACTCTGTTCCTCATACACAACGACTTTTAACAGATTTGTCATAAGGTATTCTTCACTTATGTCAACGACTTTTAACAGATTTGTCATAAGGTATTCTTCACTTATCCTGTAGGGCGCCAAGGGGTACTGTAGTACCCAGAACGAACATTAGTACCCAGAACGAACATAACTAACATCTACACTCAAAATTAATAAAAAAAAATCTCATTTATTTCAGCTTTTTAACTGTATATTTTATTTTGGTATACAATTGTGATTTTAATTTACGAACTACGGATGTGTATGTGATCGGATTCGGATGTGATCGAATAATATTTGCGGTCGGCCGGAAAATTGCGGAAAATGAGGCTATCAAGTCGCTAAGTCAACTATACATTTTGACATTATATCATCGGTATCACTAAAAAAAGTATTTATAGTTTGAAAAAAATTAAAAACACGCTTCCATAGAAAAACAAACTAAACTGTAGAAAATAATTGAAAAAAAAAAGCATTTAGCATTTTAACTATTTTTTATTTTCAATGTTTTAGGGTATTTCGAATTTAGTGCCGTATGTCAGCGTAGTTTTCGAAAACAGGTTTATTCTTCTTTCCTGGTAACTCTGGCGAGGATAAAACACAAATTTACGAAATTATTGTATTGTCATCGGTCTTCAATAAGTCTACAAAGTTTAAATGAAATCTGACTGTTTGAAGTAGGTCAAAATCAAGTCCATAGGAGTCGGTTACAAACAAACACACAGGTGAAGCTAATAAAAAGCGTGTTAATAATATCACTTTGTCGGCTCCTAAGTCGTCGGTCCAACTTGTGGCGTGCCTACCCACTATATGATGTAACAATGATAGTTAAAAAAACGTTCCATTAAAAAACCCTGAACACTTTTCTAGTCCTCTATTGAATTTAGTTTTAAAACACACGGGAAATGAAACCGGTCGTTTTGTTCGATTAAACTTTTACTGTTTACGAATCATTTTGATTAAGTACACGCGATCCGATCATTGTGTAGTTTATTTATAGCGCTTAAAACGTTCTAGGTCATTTGATGTCCTTTCAACTTGGTACAGTGGTAGGTATTTACATTTCACTGAGTTCTCCCGTTAAGATCCCCGCAAGACCAAAATGTGTTTCTGTGGCTAACATGAAGTCGATCAATGTCTTCAAACCTCAGAACAATCTGGCCAATGTAGTGAGTAAAAAAACAGAGTGTTTTTTTTTTTAATTAAAAGCTACAGTCTAATGACTACAACATTGATTTCCTGTCATTAATATATGCTTGAGGATGGAGGCCGGCCCCAGAAGAGGTGGCGAGACGACCTAGACGCGTACTGCAATGGTTGGATCGCGGTGGCTTTGGAAGAGGATGCCTGGAGGGATTTTGAGGAGGCCTTTGCTCAGCAGTGGAACTAGTTTAGGCTAATATTCATTTTAATTTTAATGCAGATATTGGATAGCCCAAAAACAGTAGGCCACTGAAATTAACCACCCTTAATTTGGCAGCCCTCCAACGTTAATCCCTATCTCGTTAAATATGTACTCCAAATTAAATCCTAATCGAATATTTTAACCCATTTACCTTTGTTACCAAGCCGACTAATTTTGTAACCAACTTAACTCAATTTGACCCTTTTAGAGGCTTCCTATACCTGACAGTGTATCTACTCAAAATTGACGCGGTCGGGAACTGTTTACCTGAGCATACATAATTCACATCATCCTACTTCACTGGCTAGGGATGCCGTGTTAGTACTGCTCCAACAAGTTGATACATGGCGCGGTTCAAATGAAATGTTTCACTTTGTACAATTTTGTTCCACGTGTTTTTCGGAACTGTGCGATGTATAATAATATTAGCGGTTGGTTGATCATAGGCTTACGTACCAAATTGTGGCTACTTACATTAATTGAAAAAAAAAATATCTTAGCAAAATCAGACGATAGGATTTGATGAATATTTTTATTTTCAGTCACTAGCTTCTGCCCGCGACTTCGTCCGCGTCAAATTTTTACTCCCCTGACCCTTCCCGTCGTATCGAATTTCCTGCCAGTTTTCGTCCATTTTTACCCGCTGCTCCGCTTTTAATGAGTGTAGCGTGATGTTATATAGTCTATACCTTTTCTCAATAAATGGGCTACACAACACAAAAATATTTTTTTAATTCGATCCAGTCGTTTCTCAGATTAGCGCGTTCAACCAAACAAAAAACATACAAACAAAGGCACAAACTCTTCAGCTTTATAATATTAGTAATAGATAAAGATTGTCCCAATGCTACGCAAAAGCTTCCTTACTCTACTTCAACTTCTCTAGCTAGCCAGGGATTTATCTTTGTTAAGAAGACCAGGTCATCCCACTATTTCCGTCTGGGCCTGCCATTAAACCCGACCCACTGGGTCGTAGTTTACTCGATTTTAAACTTCCCTTGAATCTAATTCTGACACCATCACTGTAAGAGTAAAGTTAAGTTTGTGGTCCAAACTTTCATTCAATAGTAATTATCACAAAAAAAGTTAATAGTGATAATGATGGGGGTCGTTAGGCGTACGTACGTTAGTAGTACATTAAAATCAGAAAAGTAATGTTAAGTGCAGATTAAGACTTAAGAGCCTGTCTACGCCTAGTAATTAGTAAACTAAATAACTTAATCTTCGATCCCTAAGGAGTTGAGAGCTGAAGACGAGATTGACAATAATCCCTCTTACGCCACAATTCTTGGTAGATTGTTAGAACAAAGGAATTACTTATTAACCTTTCACAAAGGTTTTCCTAATTACTTTACTTTTGTTATATCCACAACCGTGTGTGGGCTAACCGCTGAGAAAATATCACTTTGAACCTACTGACAGGCTAAAATTAACCAATTTTAACGTTAAAATATTTCTAGACATGAGCTGTCAACATGTTGAACCAAAATACGGGGAGCGGTAACGTAACGTATATAAAATTATACCTCCGCTAACACGCACATGTCGGAAATAATGTAGGTTTGTTTTCCAACAATGTGACACTGTAACCATTTCACCCCTACATTATAATTAAGAGACACGCAACACACTCATTTATATCCACATTTTCTTTTCATGTTATTGTCATTCTTTAATTCTATAGCATTACTTTCTCCGACGCTATGTGGTTTTCCACGTTCATTAAAACGCATTACTGTAGTAATTACTTAAGCTTATTTTTATAGATCTTCAATCACTTCCTAATAGCTAATAACGGAATTGTGTAAAAGAAATAGGTTTTCAAATGTTTTTCATCTGTTTCCGATATTCATTGCATATACAAAAGACGATCATTCTGAATAGGCGACAATGATTTTCAGAGAATTTCTATTGTGGACACGATGACGCTTTCTATAGTAAAAAGAATTGACGTGGATACTTTATTCACCTGAAAAATGTCAAATGAAAAAAGTAAATATTTTTAGTAGGAATGTCGATGGCTTTATGGGTAGGGGAGACCTAAGTAACGATGGAAGGACTGTGTATTATGATATGGTAAGGAAGGGGGGGAGGGCGTGACTTCCGAAATGACGACAAATAGGAAGTATGGAAGAAAAAGGCATGTTGCGCCGGCCCCAAATAAATTGGGATCAGGGCAGAGGAAATGATGAATAATGATGAAAAATTTATCCACCTAGTTTTATTTTTCTTACGACTCAAATATTTCCGAATAACTATACACCATTATTACAATAAATTTAATAATTCTGCCGTAACCTCCATTTATTATTACCATATTCGAAAACAAAAAAGTAAACACTACATTCACATCACACAATGATGCATTTTTATCTGTATCCATCAGCTCAAGCTACACATATAATGCCAGAAACACTCAAAACCACATGGAGCGTGTCGGCGTAAAGTTAAATTACAACTTTATTTTTGCATAAACGCTGGCAAAATGCGTGCTAATGTAAATAGGAACCAATTGTAAAATCTACTGCATTTCATTATAAAAATGAATTAGAATTAGCAAGTGTTATGAAAATTTCATAGAACATACCATTCCTGCCCGAAGATTTGTGGCTTTTAGAACCTGATCCAGCAATAAAGGTAGAAATAGTGTTTGAAACAAAATATCGATTGAACATCCGATTTTGTTGCAGATGAAGTTAAATATTCAAGTCATGACTTGAATATTTTACGATGGGATTTCTCATCGGGAAAAATAACTAACTTTCATATAAATTTTCATTTTTCTACTCACCTTCCTTGTAATAGGAAATCTTATGTAAAACATGCTTCAACTCTTCCTCTTTCTACTTTTAATTTCATATATCTGCAAAATTTAGAGCTGTGCGTTATCAACTTATCAGTCAACGATTTTACAAATTTTAGATACACGATGCTGAGATTTAAACCAAAACGTAGACTATTTTCGTTACTACCAATCGTAACTTCTATTTATTGGACGTCATGTTTTTTTTTTCAGGATGTTAAATCATCAAAGACTTCTCCCGCTCTGGGCGGAGCGGAAGGGCGTGTCAGACTTTTACTGACTAAAACCCACCCGTGTTCCATCAGTTGCCCATGTGCCAGTGTCACGGTATCTCTTTCGAACAATCACGCGACCCCGGCAGGCATCGGTCCTGGTAGACCCCTACACTGCTGCTGACATCTCTTTGAGGCGTGCGTGGAACACTGCGCGCCGTCGACCCGAGCTTGGTCCTTACCGGGCGGCGAGCTACCCATTGCTCGCCACCCGCAAGCTCGCGCCTACGGTGGCCGGGAGTCCGCTATGGACTCCCGGTGCCCGGGGCGTCTCCTCTTGCGGCGGCTAGGGACGTGAGGGCGCAGTGACTGCCACTCCCTCACGCGCCCCGCCTCCTCCTTCGCGAGCATTACTGCTTCGCAGAAGGAGGTGACGGCTTCCCATTCCCTCTCGCTCCGTACCATGGCTCGCACCAGGGCCGGACGCGAGAGGTCGCCGCCGCCGATCGCCTCCACCAAGACACGGCGGTGCTCCGCCCAGGCAGGACACACCTCCACCGTATGCTCCACCGTGTCCTCCAGACGATCCTCGCAATGCAAACACCCGGACGTATCCTCCTGCTTTATCCTGAACAGGAACCCACCGAAGCACCTATGCCCGGTGAGAACCTGCGTCAGACGGAAGGTGAGGACGCCATGGCGCCTCTCTATCCACTCCTCAAAGAGGGGACTTACCGCCGCAATTGTGGCGTGTCCATTGGACGTCATGTTTAGTTTTCAATTTTGTTTCTGAATCTTACAACTTTCACCTTCGGAGTTATGGGACTCTACAAATTTATTTTAAGAATACGCACGTCTAGCAGATATTAGTTCTATTTTAGAACACTTCCTGTTTCGATCCATTTGCATCAATTCTCGTAAACCAGCAGAAACCGCGTGGAAATGCCATGCCTTTGATGTTGATGTACCGCTGTTTGTGCCTATGACAATATGACTTGCCGTAGACCACAGCTACTCAAATCGCTTGAAAGCTTTGCTAAATCGTCTACAGTTTAGTTTCTGACCACTTTACTAGTGTGTTCGATATCGCTGTCTGTAGAAGCGATTTGTGTGATTACTTACTATATTTACCTATACAAAAACATTAAAGTTTTATTATAAAACTTAAATACTGAAAAATCGCGCTCTAAAGAGTGAGAAAGAAGAAATTTCTTATCTCGTGGTCGTATGCCACTTTGCCCTTAAGCTTATAATCGCTTACTAGTTAGAATGTATTGTTTGTAAACAGGTCATATGACGATACAATATTTTCTAAAGGGTAGCAATAAAACGAGTGACTGTAAATTACAATTTTAAGAAGTTGTAATTGTTGTTCTCCTCATCGCTGCCACTGTGGTGAAGTTGTCAACAGTGTAGGACACCACGGCCTATCTTGTAGCCGACGTGCGGGTCGCTTAGCGCGGCACGCGAACATTAACGACATCATCCGACGAGCTCTTGTCACCGTCGGCGTTCCAGCTGTATTAGAACCCAATGGTTTGGCACGCGACGATGGCAAGAGACCGGACGGTATGTCTTTGTTTCCTTGGAAGGTGGGAAGGCCTTTAGTGTGGGATGCAACGTGTGTCGATACTCTTGCGCCATCCCATCTTCCTAGCTCGGCTTGCTGCGCTGGCGCTGCCGCTGCGGCTGCGGAAAACCTCAAGCGGCGAAAGTATAGCAACCTTATTGGTAATTATATTTTCGAGCCGTTTGGGGTTGAAACCCTCGGGCCGTGGGGTCAGAGTGCTCATGGCCTCTTTAAAGAAATATCTAAACGGCTGGTTGACACTTCTCGTGACCCAAGGGCTGGTTTTTATTTTGGCCAACGGATAAGCATTGCTATACAGCGTGGTAATGCCGCCAGTCTCTTGGGTACGTTACCGGTCGACAGCGATGAGGATGAATTTTTCGATGCTTTATTTTAGTTTGTGTACCTATATATAGTTTTAGTTAAGTTAATATATTGTATTATGTTGTTTAAAAAAAAAAAAATAATTTGGGTTATATAATTACTAAGTGAGCGACTGACTGTAAGTGACGAGAAATCAACAGAGCAGTATCTTACATTTATTAACATTAATTTGAGTTACTTAAAATACAAAATGAGCAGCTTCATAATATTTGAGCGACTTAATATTTGTTTGAGTGTCAACGTTACGTCCTGCATTTTTTTTCAATATTTGGCAAATGTATTTTTTATACTGAGCGGCATTTTATCTTAAATGAAGTGTTTCGAATACAAACAGGCTCGTCTACAGAATCAAGGCGTTTCCATAGGAGGTCACAGTCTTACCTAACCTAACCTCCCCAAATCATGTCGTCTCTGGCACTCGCCGGCCGCTCCCGCGGCACCGCTCGCTTCGCTCGCTCGGCTCGTGCGTAGGAGGTCACAGTTTTAACCTAACCTAACCTAACCTACTCAAACCATGTCGTTTCTGGTACTCGCCAGCTGCTCGTCGCATTTAACAATCTGTAGTTTTCATAAAAAAAACTATCAAAATAAAAAACATAAGCCCTCAAATAGAATATCAGTAACCAATAATCATTAATAAAGCAGCTTACAAAACTTTGCTCAAAGTGACCTTTTTAGTAGTTCGTTATGTATAACCTCACTTAGAAAAATCGATTCTATCTTAATATTGAAGTTGCCCTCTCTGTATTTCCAGTCGCTCACTTAGTAATGTAGTCGCTCGGATAAAATTTTAATATATGAAATGGATTAATCACAATCCACTTTTTGTAAGCTCGTCCTGGATTTTATTATTAATCATTATTCGTCGTTAGTTTAGTTAATTTTTCGCTTACTCAAATTCATACCGCTCAAGTTATTAATACAGTATGTCATCATCAGTCGCAAAGCTCTTTTTTAATCGCCCGTTTTATAATTCCCCTTTTCTAAAGTTCATCACTTGATATGCTCTAGTAAAGTGTACCATATTAATTTAATGTGACGTCTACATACAACTAGCGGACGATTTAGACGCCTCCTGCGATACCTCAAATGTCAATTTATGATAAACAGTTTAGAGGTTATGTCGGAACAGATAAAAATAAATACATACCGATCAAAATCATAACACTCCTTTTTGCTTCGCCGTAGTCGGGTTAAACTATAGAATACCGAACTTTAGAAAGTCAACGGAAAGACAATGTGTTACCACAAGAAGTGGACGAGAGGTCAACATCCTTCTCCCATGTCAAAACTTTGTTATAAGCCATGATTTATGTACAAAGTTTATCTTAACCAGTACCAAAATAGAACTAAAATCAGCCTGAAAGTGTCAAAGGTTAATCTCTGAAAATGGCACGTTGTTTACGAGAAATTTCTCAAAACAAGATGAATAATGGTGCAGCCTCGACGTCGCGTCGTCATGTCAGCGCACTCCAGTTTGCATTCTACAGGAAATGTTATTTCCCGAAGCCAGGCTGTGGTTAACGGGGTTGTTTGGACGTAAACAAGCGAATTACTGCGCACTGAAATTAGATTAACTTCCTTAGTTCAGCGTCAATGTCAGTGCAGTGGTTCTATTTTGTAGTGTAGGTTTTACTGCGAAATAAAGCTTGCATGCTTGAGGCTTTTAAATATGTCTGATGTTCTGAGGCCATCAATTTAGTCTGACGCAGAGATTCTGCTCTTACCAATTAAGTGGAATGATTTAAACCAACATTACATAACATAATAATCTTTATTGACATTATTTTAAATATATAAAACCTCCATCATCCTAAACTAACAATGTTACCAGATTCAGGTCAAATTGCCAAACCATAAATTAATTCTTCAATATTAGATTCATGATACTTTAGTTAGGGGAGAGAGGAATCGCGGATAAATGGCATCGACAGTTGTTCGCATATCGCTTAGCATGACGCTATTGTTTTCAACTGCCACACCTAGTGATGGGTCGAGAGAATATTCTCTCCCGGAGAATGTGTTATGATCGAGTATATTCTGCAATATTCTTTCAGACGGAAAGTGTCAAAATAGAAATACATTGTAAGTTGTAGTTTATTATTATGAGCAAAAGGCAATAAATGTAACTGCCAATTTCAAGTGACGATAAATGACGTGTTAAATTACAAAACCGAAGGTTGTTATAAAATCGTGATTATTATTTTGTTATTTTGAGTATAAAGCTGATTATTTGTAAATCATAAAGGTTGCTTCGATACACATATTATAATAATAGGTCTTTTTTTTTTTTTTTTTTTTTTTTTCAGGATGGGAAATCATCAAATGACTTCTCCCGCTCTGGGCGGAGCGGGAGGGCGTGTCAGACTTTTACTGACTAAAACCCACCCGTGTTCCATCAGTTGCCCATGTGCCAGGGTCACGGTATCTCTTTCGAACAATCACGCGACCCCGGCAGGCATCGGTCCTAGTAGACCCCTACACTGCTGCTGACATCTCTTTGAGGCGCGCGTGGAACACTGCGCGCCGTCGACCCGAGCTTGGTCCTTACCGGGTGGCGAGCTACCCATTGCTCGCCACCCGCAAGCTCGCGCTTACGGTGGCCGGGAGTCCGCTATTGACTCCCGACGCCCGGGGCGTCTCCTCCTGCGGCGGCTAGGGGCGTGAGAGCGCAGAGACCGCCACTCCCTCACGCGCCCCGCCTCCTCCTTCGCGAGCATTACTGCTTCGCAGAAGGAGGTGACGGCTTCCCATTCCCTCTCGCTCCGTACCATGGCTCGCACCAGGGCCGGACGCGAGAGGTCGCCGCCGCCGATCGCCTCCACGAGGACACGGCGGTGCTCCGCCCAGGCAGGGCACACCTCCACCGTATGCTCCACCGTGTCCTCCAGACGATCCTCGCAATGGAAACACCCGGACGTATCCTCCCGCTTTATCCTGAACAGGAACCCACCGAAGCACCCATGCCCGGTGAGAACCTGCGTCAGGCGGAAGGTGAGGACGCCGTGGCGCCTCTCTATCCACTCCTCAAAGAGGGGACTTACCGCTGCAATTGTGGCGTGCCCAAATAATAGGTCTTTACCTATGAAAATGCCGTTTTGTATGAAAAAAAAAAAAAAAAAAAAAAAAAATTAAACGAATTTTTTTCATGTATTTTTTATTTGTATTAATCGAAATAATCACCTGTGCAATCAATGCATCTTTGCCAACGCAGTGGCAGTTTATTGATGCCCTTCTTAAAAAAATCAGTTGGACGGGAGGCAACAAATTCTTCAAAGGCATTTTGTACTGCCTCTCGGGTATTGAATTTTTTTCCCGCCAAGAAGTTATCCAAATTCTGGAAAAAGTAGTAGTCTGTAGGCGCAAGGTCTGGTGAGTAGGGCGGATGACGGAGAGCTTCCAACCCCAGTTCTTGCAACTTGGAGACCGTCTGCTGTGCAGTATGAGGTCGCGCGTTGTCGTGCAGGAGCAGCGGAGACGAGCGATTGACCAATGCTGGTTGGAGATGTGCCAGCTTCTCCATCATTGAGTTCAGTTCTTCACAGTACACATCTGCAGTAATGCTCACCCCGTTTGGTAAGAAGCTGTGATGAATCACACCGGCGCTAGACCACCAAACAGTGACCATCACTTTTCTAGGGGTAAGTTTTCATTTAGGGCATTGTTTAGGTGCTGAACCAGGATCCAACCAACTTGCTGAGCGCTTGCGGTTATCAAACAGAATCTATTTTTCATCGCAGGTAACAATGCGGTTCAAAAGTTTCAAAACTCCTTCATTTGTGTGTCTGTTGAGCAGTGCAAGGCACGTCTCGACGCGTACTTCGCGCTGGCGGTCATTGAGTTCGTGGGGCACCCATTTGTCAAACTTTTTTACCTTGCCAATTTGACGCAAATGGACCAATATTGTTTTGACGCTAACGTCGAAAGCTGCTGCTAATTCAGCCGTAGATTGTGTATCATCAGCTTCCACAATCGCCTTTAATTCGTCATTGTCACCCAAAGTCTTCGGACGACCGCGAGGTTCATTTTTCAGGTCGAAATTTCCAGAACGGAAGCGAGCAAAGCAATAACAGGTGGTGCGTTGGTTTGTAGTGTTAGCTCCGTAAACGTCGTTTATATTGCGTGCCGCTTGTGCCGCGTTGCTGCCACGACAGTACTCATATTCCATAATTACTCGAATTTTTTATGTATCCATGATGACGAAAAAGGTTGAAATGCGATGAAAATGTAACACTAATCAATAAACAAATGACTACTTTAGGAAAAAGAATTCCATGTTTTTAAAATAAAATTAATTTGAAATTAGAATTCTTAGACAAACAAAAATTATTTTGATTTGAAATGGCCAGTACTGCAGAACGGCAATTTCATAGGTAAAGACCTAATATCATTAACGCCTAACGTTTAAGAAAATTTATGAGAATTTTCTTGGCAAAATAAGTTGTGGGGAACCAACATTTCAACTTTTGTCAACTTCGTAAAACATTCAGATGCACTCAAAACTTATGCTATAAAAAATTATCAATACAATAGAGACATCTTATTTATAATTCTCTCTCTTGTAAAAGCTCTCACAAAAGAATATTCTCGAGAACTTAACAGCAAAGTAGGGGACAGTATTCTGGAGAATTTACCATCACTAGCCGCGCACAATAGTGAGCTGGGACAAGCCACTACAGCATGGCAGTACAGATATGCTGGCCGATAATTTATACAATCGATCTTATCAGGCTCTAGGTAATTATTGGCTGCAGCTTGGTATAGTAAGTATAGATTTACACCCGCATTTGTTACTGAAACTGAAAAGGTTAGGCTGACGATGTTTTTATTTACTCTATTATTGGGTAGGTATCGTGAGGGCCGTGACAAGTAGCAATCGCTTTCAAACCGTTTCGTATTACAACAACACTTTTCAACGACGTTGACGTAAGGTTTTCGGTAGCTTATGTCAATATCATACATTTTCGACATTTCCACTATTTTTGTCGCTGATTTAACCCGTTAATTACCTACCGTAATTACAGACAGAAGTTGTAACTATTGGTGAGTGCGCTCGATCGGACTATATAATGAAAGAATTAGTGGACTGTATTGAAATAGGTGTAATACCACAAAGAACGTGAATAACGTATATAGGAGAAGAAACTATGGAATGCCTGTAGTGGAGCGCGTATGTGAGCGAAGTGTGTGGAGCGTGCGCAGCGGCCGTCGCGTTCGGGTGCTATACCCGGACCCGCGCGCCTTTCCGCCGTCAATCATGCATATATGTGGTGTGCTAACAATCGTTTTATGAACACACAAGAAACATGGTATTAAAAAACAGGCACCTATTATGTAAAAAATCAAAGATGGCGTATGCCATCACGAACTTTCTGTTTACACACTTTCTATCTTATTCTTACTATACACATCATTCTTATCATGCAAGCTTCTAATTTACGAGAGCTTCCATCCCTCAAGTACCACAATAACCTTCGTAGAACCTTAGTAGATCCAGTGAGGAACACTTTAATGCTACTTTATGACTTCAGTTATTACGATCCTTAAAGCAAAGACGCATACCAGCTACCTAAGTGTTGTTATAAGCTTCACACTTACCTACATTATATTAAAATGTCTACTCCATTAAACAACACTTGAAGTTTAAAGGTTCTTTAAGTATAGCGTTTAAAACTTTCCTTGTTTTGGAAGCATTGAATATTAAAGTATTTATGACTGAAGGTATTAAACATTTAGGATGAGCCAAGTCTTGACAAGCCGCTCTAGACAAGCTTTTATAGTTGATGAATATCTTATAAACAATCAAAGTAATCCTGAATATTCTTAACTAATTCGGGAAAAAATGGAATGGCTATTTGAAAATATCTACTAAGTGGAGATGAATATTTTAGTAGGGTGGCAGGGACAACGACCCGCAATCTGTTGACATTTTTCGTTGGTTTAAAAAAAAATACCTACCATATATCCCTCGCTGTATGACCTCTTAGGTTTTGTACTTTTCTTTGATACAGGGTATTTTATTTTTTTATCAACGAAAATTCTCTACGATTTTTATGTGCTGAAATCATAGTTTCATTTTTACCCGTGGAAGTCTCTGTCACCCTGTATGTAGCAGGAAGTCTTAATGTGATTCCAGATCTGCGTTATCATTTACCCGTTTTAAAACTTAAAGCTAGGGTTTCCTAGGACTGTGGTGGAAACGACGCCACCAAAAAGTACTTATTAAAGTGAGTAGTAGGCATGTTTTCCTAGAGAGCGTTTTATGACACCTCGAAGGCTCGAATTTCATTTTCCTGCCAGATACCGTGGCTTAACAAAACAAAGACAAAACATATTACATTCCATGTGAAACCCCTATCGCATTATATACAGACCTGTATATATTTCATTGTCTTCTCAAAGAGAGCGTCCAGTCTCGCTAGCCATTTTCTAATAAAGTTCTCGCCCATCCAAACTTATTCATGCGGAACCCTTTTCAGAGCCGTGCCGAGGTTCAGTGCCTCTGAGATTGCTCTTTCAGACCGCTCGTAGAGGATTTGTATTCTTTACAGCGTCTTTTGAAACCGTTTCTAGTAAAAATAGCCTGCATTTATTAGTTAGGGTATTCGACCTTTGTTTCTTGGGATAGTGTTATATTATGTACCCTAATTTCGTAATAGACTTTCAGTAACCATCGGAAGGATTTTAAAATAAATTGCTAAAACATTGCTTCGAGGGTTTTAAAACTTCGTCTGCTCGACAAAATAAATGACGCAATGAATTTTGTTGCACCGTCAAAATGAAAGGCATTTCCATTGTATGTTACGTGATTACCCCATTGTTTTTTTTTTCGCATAGTGAGAATAAACAATTAATTTAACGGTATGACTATACTCGTAGGCGTGTGGCTACGTACGTTGTAGCGGCTTGCTACGCCAACGTAGCGTACTTAGCACTAAACCTTGTCGTAGACGCTACGATTACTTACGCCCTACGGGTTCCTAGCACGAGCGCGAGTAAACGTAACTATTATTTACTTCGCACATAAATATTTCCTTCGTTTAATACTTTAGTCATATCTATGGGTGATATTAATTGCTATGTTACACAAAAAAGAACAATAATGCATACAAGATAGTTGTATCTACGATTCAAACATGTGTCTTTGAAATGCGTAAATGTGGCCATAGTGTTTCAAGAAAAAAAAATCCTTCGCAGTAATGTTGCCTTCCCTATCTGTACAGTAAAGAAGGTACTTATCTGTTAAAACACTGAATCTCCATGCTAATAACACAGTACGGCGAAGGGAAGTATTTCGTGAAACGGATACTTCTTCAAATACAAGACAGCTGTTCAATACAAATTTTAATTTTAGCGTAAACAAATAAATACTTTTTCATATCTAACTTTGACATAACACAAGCTCTATGCTATGACACCTTGACACCTGCCAGAAGATGACGTGAAAACACAAACATTATTGTGTTTAAAACTATTAATAATCTAAATCAAAATGATAAAATTAATTAAAATCCAACTGACCATCATGAAGAACTTCATGTAACTCTCTTAAGGCGGAGACTGACTTGCAACGTTTGCTTGTGATATATCGAGTTTTTGTAACGTGTTACGTGTGAGCGCAGCAAGCCGAGCCGCTCGATGCGAGCGCCGAATCCTTCATACGACTGTCGGCTTTTTCGTGAATTCCTTTGAAACGCGTACAGTAGTCAGTGCAGGGAGACGAGCAGCGAGCATTGCGAGCGCATGTTTACAAAAAAACACAAAAAAAATGAACTTGTTACAACGAGCAACAACAACGACAAAGCAACTATCTTTTTTTTTTAAGTCAGTGCCGGTTGACGCGTCGCAAGGACAACGTATCTCATTTTACTCAGAATAAAAAGAAAACTTGTACTAACTACAGCATACAGTTTTACTCCCTTTTCAAAAAAAAAAAAAAAAATATACTTGCCAAAGTTAATGCATACACTAGGTACCTATAGGTCCGCCATTCTGAATAAAAAAGGAGCACGCTTGAAACAAAGCGAGCGTGCGCTTGTTTAGTGTATCACCGTTTTGTGACCAAGCTCGCCTCGAATGATACATTACAAATAAACGTAACAAGTCAGTCTTCACCTTTATATTTCATAGCAATACCGAAAAATATTATACGCTAAGTTATTTTCAACGATTGATTGAACATTAGTAACAAGTGGCTTTTGAATATTCAATAGATTAATAAGCTAAATATAATTATAGGGTTGATTTTTACTTCAATTATCTTGATACGTAATTGCAAATTCATTGAATCTATAATACAGGTTGAACTCTTCTACTTTATGGAGATAGATATTATTTATACTAAAATAATAAACGGTGAACAGTTTGTTGGTTTGAATGCGCTAATGTCTAAGTGCGTTTAAAAAAAAATGATTTCTTTTGATAATAATATTTTATACCAAGCTACGACCATAAATAGCCGAACAAAAAAACAGTTAGAACGAACGCTAAGCGAAGATGCGCTGGGTCGGTCAGGGGAACAAGCATTTCACGCTGACAAATTCGCGGGCAGAAGCTAGTGTTCAGTAGAATAATAAACTAGATACCAATTGCCTTAATTTCTACTTTGATTATGTTAATACGAAATTCATTGAATATTCAATAACTGTAGTCGCTGTAATTCAAACATATTGGCACCAGACTGCATATCAATAGCTGAAAGCTTTCTGATTAATATTTATTGTTCAGTGACGATGAAAATGAACGAGAATTGCTTTTTAATTGCTGTTTTATATTAGCATAAGTGATCTAGGGGATTATCTTTGAATCAATTTAATATAGAAAACCTTTTCTTTAACATTTGACCTTTTGAATGAGAAAGATGTTACCTACTTTTAGGCGTCTAGGTTTTTGAGCTTTTTGTGTTTCAACTTGACCTTTTGACTTACTTAATACATTTATTACGGCGAGAACTATGAAAAAAAAAAATGAGTGGAGGAATGCAACTTTTTTTCAGTATCGTAAATGGTAAAGGAAACTATTTTCCTCAATAGAATAAGAAGACTACTATTTCAGTGCATCTTCTCATTGAAATAAAATAAAGATTAGAAGTAAAGTAAAAGCTTACAATAACCCAACACCCTTATGACGTAACACACTATAAATCATAGTTTCATTCTAAAGGATATTTCTAATCCATTGCTTTATATGTCCAAAAAATTTGTGTGCTCAGCAACGTAAATACGCAATGAATGTTTTTGAACTGTCAAAATGAAAGTCAAGCCTACTGCCAGGGTCGCGAGATTGTTCGAAAGAGATACCGTGACCCTGGCACATGGGCAACTGAAGGAACACGGGTGGGTTTTAGTCAGTAAAAGTCTGACATGCCCTTCCGCTCCGCCCAGAGCGGGAGAAGTCATTGGTAGATTTCCCATCCAAAAAAAAAAAGCCTGCTAGTTTGTTACGCAATTATCTACCGCCGGTCAGATTTTACCTCTGTCATTCATAAAATTATCTCGCTCTCATCACGCCTTTCAATAATTAACGTTTTTCAAAGTTTTTAGAAGGACCTATAAACTTCAAAGGCAAATAAATGATTCACAGGTCCAAACCAATTCCAAATTGGGTTTCCATTAATGATTCAAAGGCTTACTTTTTCAACAACCCATTCGTCCAATAAAATTTTAAAATAAGCCGTAGAGAGTTGATTACCGAATTAACTATTCAACTTTGTTCACAGGTTGAGAAATAAAACGAAAATGGAATCGGATATAGAGAACTGCCGCCCGAAACCTGAGGAAATCGGTAAGTCTTAAATTGAGTTGCCTCCGAAACTAATTTCAGTATTTATAATCGTATTATATCGCAATCTCGGTAAAGTAAAACTTTCGGACTTTAAGACGATTGCTAATATACTTATTTTTTGTGTGGTAGGCTCCCACGTTAAATGGGGAATAAAATAAAATGTCTTTATTCGTTTTGTTTACATAGCTAAACGTGAGTGATGTTTAAAATTAGCATCCCCCTCTCTGAATCATTTACCAAAAAATTGTGTGATAAAAGTAAAATATCATCTAGTTTTAGATAGATCGAAACGTTTATTACTTCCACTAAATTTGCATAACCGACACCAACGTTCCTAACCTACTTCAAAGGTCCTATATATTCCTAACGTTTCTGTGCCAGTATAAATTCAGCATTAACGTAGAGAAGTTAACAAGCACAGCTAACAACGTCATACTTAACTACATTAGTAACTTGTCACGACAGCTCATTTCACCTGAACTTGGAATTAACTTAAATATAACATAAAGTGTAGGTAATACAGTGGAAACAACCAGGTAAGTATATAGGCAACTTATTATAACTTTCAAACGAAGTTTTTGGGTTCACTAAGTGACTACTTAGCAACACACACATTAACAGGAGTGCTGCATAAACGATGTTTCTACTAGAAAAGTGTAAAATGAAGGTAGTTAAAGGTTTGTATTGTTTCAGAAAACTCAGAGGTTCAGGTGCCCCGGGCGACGGCCGAGAAACCATTTTTGCTGTCAGATGGCAGGTGAGATAACATGACAAAGGAATTGTTTTAAACCATTCCCTGTCCCATTTAAGTTTCAGGTTGAATATTTAACTTATCACTCATAATGGACAGTAAAAGTGTTAATTTATGAATACTCTTACCTATTGATACAAATAGTCGGAATTAAATATAGTTTAATAAAAAAAAATCAAGGTTGGATTAAATTTATGACGTAACCTTTTATCATCGGTAGACCTTGATACACTGTTTCAGAAAATTTCTTTACATGCAGATTTTTTGCTATCTTGGTGATTTCACACAAAACCAACCCCAAAAATAACTACGAAGCATTCTTATCAACAATCACAGTAATTTCACAAATCTCAAGAAAATCTACATTTCGCAAGCTTGCAAGTTAAAATTGCCCTCTCCTTTAAACTGTATAATCGTTACTTTCACTTGTGCAATTATGCTAATGGAACCATTTTGTAGACAACGTTGTAGAAAAGTCGGGCTTTTGCTAACTTATTCAACGCCTGCCGGAAAATATGGCATTCGTTAGGTTCCACAATTCTTGAGAATATTCCGCCTTTCAGGGTTTCTGCTGTAATATAAATGTTAAACTGTGAAATCCCTGCGACCGCTTTATTTGAAATGATATTAATTATACTCAAACACACCCAAAAGTGTAACCAGAGGAAACATCGACTTTTAAAGATAGATCTATACCTTATTGATATCTACCTTACTTTGACAAAAATAATATCAAAGTAGAAACAACTTGTTAAAAAAGTTTGTAGACCTGAAATTATCTTTACTCTCATCGTGTACCACTCATAAAACGCTGAGTAGGCACCACTAGAATATGAATTACGTGCGGTACTTCTAACATACTTCTTTTCATCACGGAATGAGCTAATATCCTTATATATCTGGTGCTTACACGCGTAAATTACTGCGTACATAATATATGTGGGAATAAAATTAAGGTTACCTACAACATTATTTATTTGATAATTCTCTTTAATCAGATACATTATATCACATTAAGATAGATAAGGTAGATATCTAAAGTGCAAATAAACAAACCAAAACGAAAATTACCTTCTGTTTTGGAAGTAAAATCGTTCTTAGCCGTGTTGGGCATTTTTTGGTAAGGGATAAACTTATGGATTCGCGTCACTGACATTCTATTATGACCGCATAACCGATATGCTAATATGGCGTGTTATTTTTTTCCAAAGTTTTAAGTTTTCACTTTTGTCGGCAGTTCCCGTAACTGAAAGAAAGAAAATACATTTGTTTAGCGCAGACTTTCCTCCTCTCTTTTCTTGTCATTCCTCTCTTCTTTTCTTATTTCTTCTTTTCTTTTTGTTGACTTGTTTGTTTTCTTAAACTAGCCAGTGTCTGAGACGTGAAGCTTTTAAACCTGTTTAGTAATGTGCTTTATTTGTATGTTTTACGTGGCGATATTATAGTGGTCTTACACATCTATGCCATCATACATTTTACTTCCCTATGTAATCGTATAGGGAAGTAAAAAATATGGAAATATAATCATGAAGACGCTTTTAAATCTCCGTCTTCGATAATGCTATATATACAATAGAATGCATATATTTCCATACATTTTATGGGCATGGAAAATTTCATCGCTTTAGAAATTAAAGCACACTTCTTTAAATAACGGACCAAAGCAAGCAAGTTGGCGTTTGTAAAAGCACTTACAAACCTACTAACAATAAATTATTTTCCTTTCTATAGAGTGGAACTAGAAGCCTGGCTGGACAAACCAACGTATTCCCACGGAGAGTCCATCAGAGTCGGTGTGATTGTAGGCAATCACTCGTCGAAGACTGTCCGACGAATCAAGGTATGTAAACAAAGAACTCCTAGATTTCTGAGAAATGAAAGTAAAACCTTTGTTACTTCTTTTTCTCTGAAAGTTGTGTTACATATTTATTGAGACGACTTTATAAAAAAACCCAGCACATAAGACAACTGTAGAGAAAAGCTCTGCACAAAGGACAACATTATAAAAAATCTCTGCAGGAAGGACAACTTTATATAAAAAACGCACAGTGGCCAAATTTATAAAAAAATATTTGCATAAAGGACAACTGTATAAAAAATCTCAGCATAAAGACGACTTTATAAAAAAAACTCTCCACAAAGGACTACTCTATAAAATGTATTTGCATCCTTTGTGTTAACAACTTTATAAAAAACTTCTCAATATCCATAAAAATCATCATCTGATGTTTACTAACCCCCCGTACAGTTACTAAGTACAAAGGTACTCGTGATAAAAAGTTGTACCACCTGAGAACATGCCTATAATCGTTATATTTTGTAAACTTGGCACACAATTTCCTTTAACTACCCGCATTAAAAACGTTTACGTGTAAATTTTCAGCGGCGCCGAAACTTTTGAAAGCAATTTTTAATTTTAATTATGAGTACCACGTATTGAAGGCAACGAATTCCTGTGCAGCTTTATAAGAGTTTTAAAAAGTCTGTTAAGAACTGTAGAACCCTGTTGAAGCTAATTATGAAAAACATTGAACTTTTATCCTTTGTATTCTGTAATTTATATTTCTAAGAAAATGTTCGTATTTTTCTTGAGAGCACCTGAATGAAAAATATGAATGTTATTTTTCTTACAAGCCAGGCTAAACGATATTCTCTTTGCTTAATAATTTTATTAGTAATGAAGTTTGAAACGGGAGTGAAACGAAAAATTTTCACAGTAGACACACTTAATTTGAGGTCTACGTAGGAACATTTTCTCGATATTTAACTATCATTATTATCACTCTTTATATTGTGTTAGGTCTGTCAACATTTAAAAAAATTAACTTAAAAAATACGATGTCAATCATCTGTTGTTTACACATTTAAGTACTCTATTTCGTTTGATCACACAAGTCGGTCGCCAAAAATCAAGGTAATCAGAAGCCACCTGTGATATTTAAGAAAATACAAACAAAGAAACAAACTCACGCCTTGTTTTTATAGGGGAACACATAAACTCCGATTTAAAAAAAAGGTTTTTTGTATCTAAATACCAAGTCAAACAGTTACTTCAACGATCCGTGTTCAATTAATCCATTATTCACTTACCCTGATCAAAATGTAAACAGGCCTAACGAAGCTTAGTAAACCGCTCGTGGTCAAATGTTGCGCACATAATTAATAACAATCGTAAGCTTCTCCTGACAGCTCTCAATCCTATTATGAACTTAATGAAGCTCATCATTTAGAGATTTGCTTAGTTTACATCGTTATCTATTACACTAGTCTGTTTATTTGTTCATGGTATAGTTATTAAACTGCACGAATATATGTTAATAATAAATTAATGCAATGATTGTTGATATCGCTGTCCTTCATGACGAAAATCTCGTGAAAACTGAGCAAGTCCAAAAAATAAGTATCTTGACTTAGCACACGAGGTTGTCGACATGTGGGCCATGGAGTCTGCAATCATTGTACCGATAATCGTTACAATAAATAGCCTAATAGCAAAGAGCTTCGACAACACCTCAGGAGGCTCCCATTGCGCGGCTGGGTCAGATTCAGAAAGCTGTACTCCTGGGACACGGCAAGAATAGTCAGGAGGTTTCTCTCTTTAGAGCCCTGACTACCGGTAGCTTGGACCCTGCTCCCGATGCCGATCGGCCACTATTTTCATATTTTTAAATGTGATTGTATGAATTTAAAAAATTATTATATTTTTAAACTCTATTATTATTATTCTCTACTTTATTTGTCTATGACGCTTTGCCATATCTTATATCTTTAAACGAGCAATTCTTGTATATATACAGGGTGATTGGAAGATGGGTGCAAAGCTTTAAGGTGAAGATAGTATAGACAATTTAGAACCATTTAAGCCATGGTTGTCTTAGACGAAGTCTTACCAAATTTTTTTAACCAAATTTTTATGTTTTTTTTCGGAAATTCTCAAAATTTAATGTAAACTGCATAATTATGGCCAAATTGAATGATAAATGAATTATTTTTTTAATTATTTAATTAAATTAATGTGTAAGCAACCAAGCAAAACATGTTTTAGGCTTCTGTGTCATTAGACATTTTTTTTACAGATATTTAAAGCTCAGAAAAAATAAAAAAATTGTACAATACGTCTCTTAAACCTTATTTTAAAAAAAACGGAGGGTGCTTTTTTTGTTCAAACCTTTTTGAAGACATGCTTGATAATCGCTCTTTCTTTTGAGGTATCATTTATGCGGATATCTTACAAATTATTGAAATTAGGACCTACAAACCTTAGTTTTAGCGTTAGTTTTGAATTTTTTTGTTTCACCGTGTCCAGTCGTAGCCTCGCGCTCCTGCACGTGTTGATTTTTGACTTAATTGTGTTGAGTTGACATTTAGTGCGCTTCTACGCCATTTTTCTTAATTGTTAAGTGACTATGGCTACTTTTTCCAATCAAGAATATGCGGATATCGTATTTATGTACGGTAGAGCAGACGGCAATGGATCTTTGGCGCGACGGATGTCAAGAGCGCTATCCGAATCGCAGGATACCGAATGTCCGAGTGTTTTACAACACGTTTCGTCGTCTTGCCCAAGATGAGTTTCACCGCGTGGAACCTGGAGTCAACCCGGGCAGACACGAAACTACCGTCGACGAAGACATTTTAGCAGCATTTCAAGCGGATCCTACTACCAGTACTAGAGCAGTAGCTCGAAATTTAAACATTTCTCAATGGAAGGTGTGGCATACAATGCACTAAAATGATAAGTATCCGTTCCATGGCAGGAGTGTGCAAGGTCTAGTAGAGCAAGATCCTTTTTTTTTTTTTTTTTCAGGATGGGAAATCATCAAATGACTTCTCCCGCTCTGGGTGGAGCGGGAGGGCGTGTCAGACTTTTCCTGACTAAAACCCACCCGTGTTCCATCAGTTGCCCATGTGCCAGGGTCACGGTATCTCTTTCGAACAATCACGCGACCCCGGCAGGCATCGGTCCTAGTAGACCCCTACTCTGCTGCTGACATCTCTTTGAGGCGCGCGTGGAACACTGCGCGCCGTCGACCCGAGCTTGGTCCTTACCGGGCGGCGAGCTACCCATTGCTCGCCACCCGCAAGCTCGCGCCTACGGTGGCCGAGAGTCCGCAATCGACTCCCGACGCCCGGGGCGTCTCCTCCTGCGGTGGCTAGGGATGTGAGGGCGCAGAGACTGCCACTCCCTCACGCGCCCCGCCTCCTCCTTCGCAAGCATTACTGCTTCGCAGAAGGAGGTGATGGCTTCCCATTCCCTCTCACTCCGTACCATGGCTTGCACCAGGGACGGACGCGAGAGGTCGCCCCTGCCGAGAGCAAGATCCTCAAAGAAGAATTCAGTTCTGCCGTTTCCTCCTCAACAGAGACATCGAAGATGCGTGGTTTCTGAAATCAATCTTGTGGACGGATGAAAGTAATTTTTCAAGGGAAGGTATTACAAACTTTCACAACATCCATGAATGGGCCGACGCAGACAACAATCCACATTTTAAGAAGCAGGTGTCATTTCAGATGAAATTCTCTGTGAATGTATGGGCTGGAATAATTGGCAGAACATTGATTGGGCCCCACTTTTTGCCTGATCCATTGAATGGCGAAAATTATTTGCAATTTCTGCAAATTGATTTACCACTGCTGGTAGAGGAATCAGGTGTCCCGATCTTCGAAAGAGACCGAATCTTTCAACAAGACGGCTGTCCAGCGCATTGGACTTTAAATGTAAGGGAACACCTCAACAATTGCTTTCCTGATAGCTGGATCGGTAGGGATGGACCCATCCCTTGGCCCGCTCGCTCCCCAGATCTGACCCCGTTGGACTTTTTCGTGTGAGGCCGGGCCAAGGAACTGGTGTATAACAACATAGAAATAAACACTAGAGAAGAATTGATACAAAGAATAAATTCAGCGTTTGAGACAATGAAGCAGGAGATGATGTTGAAAATAACGACTACAGAAGTTAGAAGACGGGGCCGTGCTTGTATTAGGAATCACGGCCGTCATTTTAACATGAAAAATAAATAATTTTAATTCAAATGTTGTTTTAATTAGTCTGCCTAAAATAAAAAAATTCTCCCTCAAATTGGTTTGTAGGCCCTAATTTCAATAATTTGTAAGATATCCGTCTATATGATACCTCAAAAGAAAGAGCGATTATCAAGCATGGAAAGAGCGATTATCAAGCATGTCTTCAAAAAGGTTTGAACAAAAAAAACACCCTCCGTTTTTTTTTTTAATAAGGTTTAAAAGACGTATTATACAACTTTTTTATTTTTTCTGAGCTTTAAATGTCTGTAAAAAAAAATCTAATGACACAGAAGCCTAAAACATGTTTTGCTTGATTGCTTACACATTACTTTAATTAAATAAATAAAAAATTAATTCATTTATCATTCAATTTGGCCATAATTATGCAGTTTACATTAAATTTTGAGAATTTCCGAAAAAAAACTTAAAAATTTGGTTAAAAATATTTGGTAAGACTTCGTCTAAGACAACCATGGCTTAAATGGTTCTAAATTGTCTGTACTATCTTCGCCTTAAAGCCTTGCACCCATCTTCCAATCCCCCTGTATAATCTGAATCTCGGAAACGGCTCCAACGGTTTTGTTTAAAATGACCAACTTTATCGATAATCAACTTTAACATAAAGTTATTATTTTAAACACAATTTACCAAAAAATACCGAGCAAAGCTCGGTCATCCAGATATTATGTATTAGAAGACAAAAAACTTTTCCTTCCAATTAACGTATCAAAACATATTGACAAAATAAAATGAAAGCAACAAGAATATATTGTAAACATTAGAGCCAGAAAAAATAACTCCAAAATTAAGGCGATTCACATATCACGAGACGAGAAACGGAGCGTCATAAAGAAATCACATTTTATCGCGTCTTAGCGCAGACGCGACCTCACGAGACGCAACAAATTACGCGTTATCGCGCGTCACCGCACGGGAGTTAACTTTGATAAAATACGTAGGAAAAGATGTACGACATTATGTTTAGTACTTGTAGGGAATAACATTGGCGAGGTGATTTCATATTTACACGTTTTTATTGCCTTGCCATTATTCAAGCTACCGAAAGAATCACGTATGTTATTCAAAGTCCTTGTATGTAATGTACTAATATTGTTGTTAAATCATTGCGTCTGATGTTCTTCCCTTGTCAATGCCATCCATAATTGAACATCTAGCAAAAATGTGACTCAGAGTAGTCATAATGAAACGCTTGTTTAAGCAATCTTTTAATTATTCATTCCCCTCGCAACAAGCTTCCTAAATAACTGACACTGTAACTAAGTAAGCTTTGTATATTAAATAAGACCGCGCATTAGTGACGCTTGTTGCGCCGAACCGCGTCGCCCTTAATGTGAAGCGACGTTTAATTATGACGCTATTTGATACTTAATGTGCAATTTCCATTCAGGCTCCAACCGGAAAATTTCATTCATTTGTTAAACGCCCTTATTATGGAGAGCTTAATAACTGAGAGCAGTGGTATCGACCATGATTTACGAGTTGTAGATCGTGAGTTCAAACCCAAGCAGGCGCTTCATTTTGTGTAAATAATTTAATCACCACTGTTCTCATAACGGTGAAGGAAAACATCGTGAGGAATCTGGCATGTCCTAGAACTAAATATTCGGAAACATGTGACATCTATCAACCCATAATTGGCCCGCGTGGTAGATCACGGCCCCCTCCCTTTAACCGAGGCCCGTGTCCCAGCAGTGGGAACAATATAGGCTGATTATGATAATAACTGTGGCTTCGGAAGTAAAAATATATATTTTCTTTCATAGGTTTTGGTGGTTCAGCACGTGGACGTATGCATGTTCTCCAATGGGAAGTTTAAGAATGTGGTTGCTCTGGTGAAGGGCAATGATGTCGTCCTGCCGAGCCAGACACATACTAACACGTACACGCTTACGCCGCATAGAGGTGAGATTGATATTTCTATTGTGTGATTTCAGCATACCAATATACTTCGTCAAAATTTATAAATTCTTCTCCGAAAACATTTAATGACATACATTTCTAAATATCTTATAGTGTCAGTGTCCATAAAACTGTTATTTGGATACCTCAATATACAAAATTGTTCGCAGGTATAACCAAAAATTGGATTGCACTTGAAGATTCATATTCAAAAACAGGCGCCAGTCTCGCTTCAACTGTCCTGAGCAACAACACGCCAGAAGACAGAAATGTATTCGCAATATACGTCTCATACTACGTGAAGGTGAAGCTAACATTCAGCGCAATGGGCGGAGATCTGTCGCTCAAACTGCCCTTCACACTTACACATTCTTGCATCAACGAAGCACCAACAGACAGTGTGACTGAAGAAGCTACCCATAAAATGATTCTCGAAGGAAAAGAAAATAGTGAAGATGAAGATAGTAAAGCTGAAATAGAAAGAGACAAGCAAAACAACAACGGAGAAGGAGAACCAGGAGATGACGCAGAAGTCAAATCTCCAGAAGACCATCGATGCGTCGCTGACGTCCTAGTCAATATCGAAAATAAATTGGATAGACCAAAGAAATTCGAAGGTCAAACAGAAGTGCGAACAGTGAAACCGAGTGATGAAGAACTGGACCTTATCGTTAAATACCCAGGTTCGGACACGTGATCCGACGAAGAACTAGACAATACAGGCCAGGGTGACAAGACTGACACACAAGTGGAAATACCAACAATTGTCAAATGCAAGGCAGAGGTCCAAATTAATAAGAGTGGTTTTACAGAAAATCTCAGAAGAGCCGTGTGTTGTATAGACAGAAGACGACAGTCATAGCTTAGGGCATACTTGTTCATAATTATTGTTATAAAACTGCGAAATAAATATGTAAACCAATATTGACACTTATTTCCTAGTATTTGCAATTCGCGAGGGCAAATGTGTATGTCTAGTAAACAAACCACCCAAAAAATACTTCAATTTCGTATACAAATATGCTTAAAGCACACTCGTTGTGGAAAATTACAGCAAACAGCGTTGTCTTATATTTTACCCGATATACTTGCGTTCGTGAATTCCAAATATTAGACTTTTTATTAACTAGGGCTACTTAAGTAAATATTTCGAAGGCGTAAGAAGACTAAATATAACCGATGTCAATCGAAAATCGTCTGAAGTAAACGAATTGCATCTAGTCATTATATAAAAGGTAATTAATTTGAATTGTATTTTACTATTGTAAGGTTTTAATAGAAGTAAGACAAGTCGCTTCGTCGACACATGAAGCCTGAATGGATATTACGCTTACTAAATTGTAGTCAGTGTTAGTAGTGCTAGAATTAAGACTAGTAATATCGATTTGTAAAGTTTTTCAAAATAGTTTTCAAAAACTGTTTACAGCGCAATATATTCTAATCTATACATGTCTGTAGATGTATGTATCACTTTGTATTTCACTATTAATACAATTAATAGGATTCAGCATCTCATCGAGTTTAATAATAATCATTCAGATATGAACTTATTTCGTTAAAACTGCCACCAAAATAATAATAGTATCATTTCATTTTGAAAAGTCTGACACATTTACTTCAAATTATTTAAAAGTCTTATGACAGGTTGCAGGGAAATGGCAGCCATCTAATGCATCAGTGGAAGGAAAGGGTAATGATACGATGTGTGTCATGCCCATAGGTTCATAGTTTTAGATAATATTTTAGAAAATTTGGTGGATTCAATTAATCAATTCTTAATTGATTCTCACTCTCTAGAAAATATATAAATTAGCTTTTCATCATTCATTGCACTTAAACAAAGTTACCTAAAGTTGTAGGCCGCAGATGTTTTGAATTGTAATTACAATGTTTAATGAATTTAATAAAGATAACTTTGGAACTGTCAATCAGTTACTTTCGTTAATATATTCTATCATTAAATAACATCGTTTATTATAAAGTTAGGTTTATTAAATCAAAACAGTTGAACATTAGAATTTATTTCGTTAGTAATTTGCCGAAACTTATTATTTTTGTAATACAAAAGTCTGTATTTTTCTGCATGCTCTACATACTCGTATGTATATCTTACATCGTTTGCTAGTGCTTAAAAACATATTTCTCGGCTAGTAGAGATAGATTAAAACATTTTTTTTTATCGATTTTACACAAGGATATTTTTTCATCTAACAGTAGAGACGTAAAAAAATATACTTTCTTCTATATTTTAACAAACGTTTGACGCTTTTGATTTCTGTCGACGCTTCATTTGTAAGCATAGTGCTTACAAATTCGGATAAAGCGTTATAACTTTTAGAAGTATTCAGAAAATACAAAAGAAACAAGAAAATCTTGTTTATCATGCAATACATAAAAAAGCACTGAGGAGAACTTTTGGCACTAAGAAGAAACTTTTTTATGTTAACGTTATCGAAAACGTGCGAACTTGTAAATGAGCCAGAACAAAAGAGCACTTTTGTATATCAACTAGGCGCTATACAGAAAAGCTGCGAAGGAATGTTGCCAATCTTCTTCAGTTCCATGACGAAGTAAAAGTGAGGTCTACTGAAAGTAACATCCTCGCCAATTATCTCGCGTCCGCTTCCAATAATTATATTAAGCTCAACAGTATTCTCATTTGAATCACAAAAGAATATAACGACTCTAAAAATTGTATATATTTTACACGTAATCAATAATTCCAAACATCTGAGTCTTATTTTAATAGTAGCACCATTTAAATAGAATTAATAAGAAATATTAAAATGAAAGTAGTACTATTAGTCTATTACTTAGTCGTGTTTATTTTATAGCGAAAAGCAAAATATCATTAGATTGGAAACGTAATTTGAGTGGTAACAAGTTTTTATTTTAGTTAGTATAGTTTACCTCGTTGAATATCACTTGCACGTCATACAACAATAAAGTTTTTTTGTTGTTTAGGTGACACTAAGATAGTTTCAATCTTAATGTGTTT
Organism: Aporophyla lueneburgensis; assembly: GCA_932294355.1. NCBI lineage: Eukaryota > Metazoa > Arthropoda > Insecta > Lepidoptera > Noctuidae > Aporophyla > Aporophyla lueneburgensis. The sequence goes on from OW028737.1 coordinate 6,659,178, forward strand.
ACACACAGCTGCAGTTGCCTCTGCCGTTGTCGCATGTCTGTCATGTGTATGCAAATTTAGTAACGTATCAATTTAATCGGCATTATTGTAAAAGCGAATTAAGAGGTCGACTATACTTACCGAATTACCTACCTTAATGTATTATTTAGTAAACCCCAGGTCTTCTCATTTAATATTTGAAAGTTAATTAGAATTCATAGTCCGCTTCGTTGCAACACTAACGTAATTCAAATTAGTTTTATACAAAAACTTGTTATTCAGAACGAAACTACATGGAAAATTATTAGTAGAAGTCCTTTTGTAGCTAGGTATTATTTTTTATTAAAACAAATAATTTATGTGTTTTGTTGATATTCATTGGCGAAACTAGGAATAATAATATTTTAAGAACACTAAATTGTATGTAAATTAAAACTGTAGTTGAAAATATGTAACTCGAAAGATTTTTCAGTGTTTGTATATACTGTAATATACTTCAAAATTTTCCCATTCTTTGATTTGACCTTACCCTTTAAGACCTCTATTTTAAAGGTACACAGTTACGAGCAAAACTTTCATTAGATGTGATAAGAATTTTTCATTAAAAAGGCATCTGACAGCGTCCATAATAACACTCAACTTATGGATTGAAATATTCTACTAGCGTAAACTGTAGCAGATAGCTTCATTGAAAGCGCAATTGTAGACGACCCGCAGACTTACGTTTTGGCAGTACTGAATTTGGAATTGGTAAGTATTTGTCTAAGTAATGCTCCAGATAAACATACAAAGACCATAACAATTGCTTAGCAAACAACACTTAGAGTTTAGATCAATTAAAATTCTTTTGATCAACAAACAAACAAAATGGACATACATACGTTCAAAACAACCCGGCTCAGAATAACGAACCCTGACACAGTTTAGACAGGCCTTGATTAACAATGCTTTGATTTTCCGGAATTGAAGGCTAAAACGAGAACGGACGATCATGCATGAAGTTTGTGTTCCAAATACGTCAGAAGCAGTCACTGCCGGATGAGCGATAGCATAAATCCTAATGCTTGGACATAAAGTAGAGGGGAACTATGCAAATCGATTGTTATCGGCTTATGAGGAGATTCACGAACAGAGAACAAACGTCCGTACAATGAATACGATAGATGACATAATTTGTGAACAAGCTAATTTAGTTGATGGATTACCCAAATAATATTATTTCTTTTTAGCAATGAATCATTAAGTATCACAAAGTGATCGATCTCTTCTAAGATTTCAAGCGCTCGACAAAAACTAGAACATTTTAAAATCAAAATGATCGTTCCCAACTCACCTTTTGTTATTCTCCACTGAACTGTGAGTATTAAAAGATAACAAATGAGAGCCTTGAGAGAAATGATGCCCGATATTATACGATGAATATTTTGTTGCTGAATGATGAAATATTCAGTGTCTTTGTGTTCGTTTATTATAATTAATACAGGAAATTATTTTGTTGATCTTTTTCTGGATAATTATCTCTGTCGAGAACAAAGCTTTTAAAATTATACGGGTTGATACGAGGTGGGGCAAGGTAATGTTATAATGTGAATTGGCTGCCTTCTGGTTGGAACTTAAAAAAGGGCTCTGTTTTCACGGAAAGAAGATCATCCATACTGCGATTTAATTATTTTGTTGGCGTTTATCCGTAACAATGACATATTACAATATTTTTAAAGTACACACAGAAGTCAGAACGCATTGTTTTTACGAAAACAATTTGGATTTTTTCAAAGATATTTATTATCAGGTAAGAATTAGAACATCGGCGATGGGTAAAAATATTATTATTTTGGCAGTACAAAAACCCGCTGCGCGTTTAAATAAAAAGCTAGGACAGTATCTATACAGCTGAAGAGTTTGTTTGTTTGGTTGAACGTGGCAATCTCAGGAACTACTGGTCCATATTGAAAAAATATTCAGAATTTCTTTCTTTTTCTTTCTTTCTTTCTAATTCACGGGCAGAACCTAGTTTTTTTATAAAGCAGAGCCTTTTGGAAATGGTGCAAAAGCAGTCTCCCGTACCCCTCCCCAAGTGCTCTTTATTTTATTTTATTGCAATCCATACTTTACCGATTACAGAAGGTCAAGGGTTAACAGTGTCATTTAAAGATAGTTGTATATTATCTTTGTTCGCAATTTCATTTCAGCGTTGTTGCCATACAAAGACATGTTTCTATGACATGTTGTTAATACCAATCACATAAAATGTAATTAATACCTGGGCACCGACTTTATTTTTAATCCCAAATAGCCGATTGTGCATTTAAGTAAGTCGAAACAAAATGATATCGATCAAACAGCCAACCTCCTGAGTAAATTCACATTTTTTTGGCTCGTTCAACGACATTTTGAATTTTGCTCGAAAAACTTCCTCCAAATTGGTGATTTCGTCTTCAGGTGCGTTGCAAAGTTTGGGGTGATCAACGCGAGATTTCAAAAAACACCAAAGAGTGTCTCGCTCCTTCAAATTTTACAATCTGGCCGACCAATTGTTGTTGTGAATGTTAGGAATCTGGGACCCAATGTCGTTAGTTTTTCTGGGCATAACAGTAGACGCCAAACTTCAGTGGAGATCACATAGATATATCAAGCCTAGCGGGAAGGCTCAGTTCGGCCGCCTACGCCGTAAGGAAAGTTAGACAGTACACGGACGTTGATATAGCTCGATTAGTCTCCAACCTTTGTTCAAAGGCATACTATTCTATCAACGACTACTTAAAAGATAACAATAGTTGGTCGCTGTGATAACTCAAGACAATGTTTATGTTCTTTCAATCCAGAATTAGCTTTCCTACTGACAGTTTATATGGGTAGTTCATATAAGTGTTTTTTTATTTTTTATTTAACAGATTTTGTTAATTTATTTTTATTTTCTTTTCATTTCATTTATTTTGGACATAATCTACTCATTACAATGATTTTAAATGAATTATATTGCAACATGTAGTTAACTAGTGACCTCGTCAGCTGTTCATAATATTCTTGTCTGACCAACCGGCAGCAAGTTCGTCATGCTCCCTTAGATGTCACTGCTTGCGGTAGCGTCGGGGGTCGGGTTACCACCTTCCCTCAAATATGTCGAGGGGGGTAATGGCTGACCTTTGCGTTATGCTCGTGAACGGGTGCTGCTTGTGGTGACTGGTCGTCTTGCTGACCATGGTTTTTGTTATTGTTACTTGTATTAACTGTTATTTTATTTTGGTCTGGAGGTCCTAGTTGTAGTCCTAGTAGATGTATCAATGTATGTATATGTATCATTTTGCATCGTTGAATATGTAAGCGGGCACGCTCTTTATGCCTGGAGGCTTTATTTACGTTTTAAGTTCTGTTTATGATTTTGTTTTATTATTTATTTCAGCTTTAGTTTAGTTTTCAATGTTTTTTTGGTGGTATATTAGCGTGTGCTAGCTGACATATGGTGAATAATGTATGTTTTGTTTTATAATATTAATTACTTACACAATATTGTATAGAATCAAGTTCTTCTAACTTAACAGACAGCTGTGCTGCTGGGGAGTTTGTTCCGCCACTTCTTTTTCCCAGCTAAAGCACTGGGAAGTGCCGAAGGGCGGCCGCTTTGGGGGGACTGTCTTATGTAACTTTGACGTTCGAAAAGTGCTGACTCTCAGCCTAGTTTGAATAAATGACTTTTGATTTTGATTGAAATCGCCAAAACGGGAGATTACATGTCTCTGACATTGTTGTTACAAAATCTCCATCATTGCATCAGGTGTGTGTGTGTGTGTGTGTGTGTATTTACACTGCACATTACTTTGTATTGTCAACTAATTCTCTATCTATTGCAACATAAACAAGAGGTTCCTTTTGATATATTTAGGGTATGAATGGTTTTTGTTAAATGGGCAAAAGATGTCACATTCTCTCATAATGGCGTAAATGGTGTAAAAATATGGCACATTCACACATTATGTTTACCCCATCTTGTCTAAAACTACTATCTAAACTACTATCTTGTGTTCTAAGACTACATATTTTCGACGTTTTCCATCTTAGTGTGTTTTTATTAATAACCCACACTTTTTAAGACCCTACTGATAAAGTCTAAAATTAAAGCTCCCGAGTATTCAATAAAATGCTAGGAGTAACTCAACAATGTCTGAAAGTAATTACCTTGTAATTACTTTCCGCATTACACTTTTACTTAAGATCCCAACGCCAACCGCTGTAGAAACCCTTGTTACACTAGTACTGAGTAATTAATAAGAAAGCTTTAGTACTTTCCTGATTGCTGTAGCTTTTAAACTATCCAATCGCAACAGCTACTTACCAGATTGTGTAAAGAGGCGTTCTAATTTATATTCGTCGTTTGTGTAGGAAGCATTCTATTTTCTGCCGGGGTCGCGTGATTGTTCGAAAGAGATACCGTGCCCCTGGCACATGGGCAACTGAAGGAACACGGGTGGGTTTTAGTCAGTAAAAGTCTGACACGCCCTCCCGCTCCGCCCAGAGCGGGAGAAGGGGAAGACTGACGGGGTTGGCTTTCAGTCTTACTTACTGTATTAAGCTGAATACCAGTATTTTACATGAAGTGATTATATTTCTGAACTCCACAATTCAGTTGCTAGCTCCAACAAAGCCCCTAGGTAAAACTTGCTGCCAGTTTCGGGATTCTGACTACACGTAGCGACTGTTAAAGATCTACGAATGACAGTCAAGGTACAACGGCTTAACGGAGGCACGGAGAGGTTTATGGTATATAATGGGGGTCCACCTTTTATGGCAGAATTTTTTTCGTCATAATATTATTTTGCATAACAGCGGATAGCATAAACTTTGTTTCGCAAAAAATCGTTTGGCATACACTCATTTATCATACATTCACAACGCATAATTTTATAAGTCAGAATTATCTTTAGGCATAAATTTTATATCCATAATAATGAAAAAGGAGAACCATCATATCGCAGAAACTTCGCAGTCAGAATCGTCTCTTTGCATTATTTCATATCGATAGTTATTAAAAGGCAGAACTATCATATCTCATAAACTTTTCAGTTAGAATCATCTTTTGGCATACATTTCATATCCATAATAATTCAAACACTCATCTATTACATTACAGAAAAGTCATAGTAAGCACGCTGCATGCAGACATGCAAACAAGCATACACCATGCATGCAACATTCAAGCAAGCATGCAGCATGCAAGCAAGCATGCAGCATGCAAGCAAGCTCACAGCATGCAGGCGAGCTCACAGCATGCAGGCGAGCATGCAACATGCAGCATGCATGCTTTCTGTCATGGCTCCGGCACTGCGTGGCTCCGGCGGTCCCACGCGAGCTCATCGTCGCAGATGGTTTTACGCTCACCACGGCCTCGCCCCTCCGCGCCTACGCGGGCTTAAATTACGCGGGGTAGGGCAGACAAGACTATGTGCAGTCGGTTCTGCAGTGATTAGTTTCTGTCAATAACTTTTGTAGCACAACATATATTGACTTTTTGAGACACTCTTTTAATTTAAGGTTAAAATGCAATATTATAGAAATGACAATATGCCTAACAAAATTATTCTAAATGAAATTCTGCCATCTTCATAGTATGCCAAGTGAAATTGTACCAAATAATCGTCGCTCTAAATAAATTTTATGCTAAACGAAATTATGCGGAATTTTAAGTCTGCCAAAGCAGACGCGCGTATGCTTGATAAAATTCTGCCATCTTATACGTATGCCAGCGTAAGGTCAGACAAATATTCGTTTAAATAAGATTATGCCAAGTGTGTTATGCCAAATCAAATTCGGAGCATCAAGTTTCTGCCAGATAGAGGAAACCCTCAAGTTTCTGCCAGGTAGAGGGAACCCATATAATGGATAGGTACCTCGGAAAGTTTATACCTTCGATCGATCCGTGCAGCTGTTATTATTTATTCTATTCATCATCATCCACAGCCCGACTTCATTCTGTGCCGAGCTTTCTTTGCTATGACCAATAAGAAACTAAGATATTGTACCTAAATATATGTATTTCGGCCCGAATCTGTATGATAAAAACGTCATCTTTTTATCAGCCGCTAAACATGCACTATTAGGCCTTCTATACTATCATAACGACGGGTTCAATGTCCAAAGGTGATATTTACATGACGTAGACCGTATCTAATAAGTGTAATCTGCTTATCTCTCGACCTTCAAAGTTAGAATGGAACAAGTGTTGCGAACGCCCGATGAGTGGTCCCCACGGCATAATTTACAAAATGTTGTACAAACATTCATGGGGTATTTCACTTCTCACTTCCGTTATGTAAGGAACGTTTAGCTTGTGCAATTTTTTTTGCATCTAGGCTACTAGGCCTAACTGAACGAATATTCCCAGTCGCCCCCACATGGGTTGCCACCTGGTAGCAACTGGGAATTGTTACAAAACCGATTACCACCTGGTGGCAATCCATGTAGCGCCCCCACACTCAACTAGGAATATTCGAGCTGTTTAGGCTGCGTGACTATCTTTTTGTCATTTCTGTGATTGTTAAAGCATAAAAAGAACAATGGTGTCTTCTATAATGATATTATAGATTATCTTGATTTTAAGGGTGCAGGTTCCGACCTAAAAAGAAGAAACAGATCCTATTTAGGATAATTTTCTTAAAGGTTTCCATTGTTATAGAGGTTTTTCTTGTAACAATTTCGAGGGTTAACTAACTTAAATTCAAATTCAAAAATTTTCTTCTTTTTGCGATTGTTTCTGATTGCAGACAGGTATGACTGTCAGTTCTTTTAAAATTGTATGCGTTTATGTGTGAACTAACATAGTTTTAAGCACTTGTTTACTAACAAAATGGATCATGTTGTCTGAATGAATAAATAAATTATTGTTATTTATTATTCAAATTCATAATCCAAATCAAAATGGGTTGTCCCATTGACGTCAGGTGGAACCCTTTCACATGAGAAGCCTTTCAAACGAAACAGAAATTTCCAAAGCTGTCTTCGAGTAATCGGGAGACATACCTACATTAAGAAAGAAAAATATTCCTACGAACTGCCTCTTTTATTTTGAAATTGGTTAAAAAGGAACAGGCGAAAGTTTGCGTGACTCTCTTAATAAACGGAAAGCTCCACCCCACAGTTCGCGCGAACATTTATTTCCTTGAAAGTAATATAATAACAAGGAAACGGGTAATTTAATAAATTGTATTTACATGGCCTTGGGTAAATATTGAAATTGACATAAAACTTCTCAATTTAATTAACAGTTATGTGTGTGTTTTATTAATTATCTCTTCCACTGTGGATTGATGAGAACAAATTTACATTTTGAAACTTTCTAAGCCTACGTACACACGGATGTCAAAATATCGCGGTGGGTTTTATGGCGCGGTGGTTTTATGGCGCGGTGGGTTTTAAAGTCGTTGGTTTTTATGGCGCACCGGATCTTCAACACACTGCTTAGCGCTGATATTTGTAAATAGAACAGTTTGTTTTTTCAAGCGCTGAGATGCACTCTGTTGAATTCTAAATGCTCGGTAAAACACCGAGAGTTGAAAACTCAATGCCCGATATAATCCTGCTGCGATTTTATTACGACCGTGTAGAAGTCGACTTAGTCCACGTAAGAACGGATGTCAAAACATCCCGGTGAAGCTTTAGCGCCCTAGAACTTCAACGGACTGCTTACCGCCGAGATTGGAAAATCGAACAGTATGGTTTTCCGACACATTGGGATGTACAGACGAGAGCACATCAATTACTACAATCTGACAAATTTCTTTAAAAGGTTTTCAACTTTATTGCTAATGTTCAAGGTTCAAGATTGATTGGAAATATTTGACAGTTTCGGGTAGCTTGCTGTGTTGGCGTCTGTACTCTATTGGATTCTCGATTCTCGGTTGAACACCGAGGGTGGAAAATATAGTGCGCCATAAAATCCCACCGCGATGTTTTTACGTCCGTGTGAACGTGGTCGAAGTTTCTGTTTGAAAATTCGTTTTATTAACATAATAACATTTCTTGTCACATATTGCTGTAAAAGTTTTATAGAATAAGGGCTACTTTCTGTGAGAAGTCTTTAAATCTGTAGGTGATCCATGCATTTCTTGTACCTATATTTGCTGTCCCGTTGGTCTCGTGATCGCTAAGGCGACTGCTGAGCGTGGAGTCTTGAGTGCGACTCCCAGGTCGGGCAAAGTGTTATTGGGTTTTTCCATTAGGAACTTCTTAGTAACAGCCCGGATTTTGAAAGTTGGCAGTGTGATACTCCCGTGCCTCTGAAATAACGTTAAAATCAATCAACTCAATTTATTTCGGGCTATAAAGACCCATAACATAAATACCTTACAGACTAACATACATACAAATAAAAAACAATGTAAAACTATTGTACACGAAGTGACGGCGGCGCACGGTGGATCGTCCCCATACAAGAGGTCGGACATAGAATCAAAAATTGAAAAAGTATTTAATTAAAAAAAAAACAAAATATACAGTTGCATTCCTCTATTAAAGAATAACAAAAAATGTTCTACGATTTTTTTATTTGACCAGCACTTTAGGCGCTATTCAATGAAAACTGTAATTTATGTATGGAAACGACCACAAAAATGTATGTATATCCTGATTCCCTCTTTGTTTCGACTTGCGGTTTTCACTACTGTTATTTACCTATTTAATGCCACATTTTCTTCAAGGACACATGGTGCCCCCCGAGCGCCCCTTCCGAGATATTTTGCCTATAGTAACTATCTTTGTTATTGTATTACTTATGGAATTGAGGTACATTAAGTATACTTATTACTGAGAATTAGTCATCCCTAAGTAGTTCCTTAAATAACAGGTGCATTTTTGAGTACTTTAATGACTTATGAACGCTTTTGTTGCAACATAACAAAAGCGTTAATGAGTCATTAAGTAACGACTATCAGTACTTTCTTAATCTAATTAGTTATTGTAATTACTATGTTAGCAGCCCTTAAGCTCTGCAGTGTGATTCGCTTATGTCATCATTAGCTTATCAAATCCTTGAAGAAAATGTGGCATAAAATAGGTAAATAATAGTAGTGAAAACCGCAAGTCGAAACAAAGAGGGAATCAGGAGATACATACATTTTTGTGGTCGTTTCCATACAAAAATAACAGTTTTCATCGAATAGCGCCTAAAGTGCTGGTCAAATAAAAAAATCGTAGAACATTTTTTGTTGTTCTTTGATAGAGGAATGCAACTGTATATTTTGTTTTTTAAATTAAATACTTTTTTTAATTTTTAATTCTATGTCCGACCTCTTGTATGGGAACGATCCACTGTGCGGCGACGTCGTATTGCGCTGCGTGGTGTTGCCGTTGTTAAGCCGTTGGTCCTGCGCCTGATTCCTACGGTCGTTTCCCATTCCCATCTCATCGGACTATGAGAGCGAGAGAAGAGTGAGTGCCTCAGTGCCTGTACACACTTCTACACTATAATATCTCCCGCGCCGATGGCTAGTCTCCGTTGAGATTGGCCGCCATGGCTGAAATACGGTCTGCAGCACTATAGGTATATTTATAATATTCTGCTACTGGTATTTTATAAACTTTTAGATACATTTTACATAATATTTAGCTAATAAAACATCCTCAATTCATAACAAAAAGTATAACAATATTGAATAAATATCATATTTCTGGTTAAAAAGTGATTTCGGCAGCGCCGACCAGTCTATGTAAATAATGGATACATTAGGTAAATAAACAGTTTGCCTACTGCTCGTTTAGATGTGAAATAATATTATGAACCAAATAATAATAGAAATATGAATGTAATTTATATTTGATGTATTTGTAAATGGTGTTAATTGGTTAGTTCAGAAATAACAAAAATAATGTTAGTAGAGTTTAGCCACAGTTTTACGTTAATTGATTATTAATAAGTAATGCTTTATATGTGAACCTAAACATATATACAAACAAATTTAATTGAAGTGTCTGTTTGCAATGCCAAAATAACAGCTTTTTACTAAATGCACATCAAAGTAGGATACATACGGGACTCAAAACGATTTTTTTTTGTCAGGCTGTTTGCTTCGGTAAATCTCAGAAACGGGTGGACTGATATTGCCGGAACTTTCACTGGTAGGTAGTTGATATTATAAAAAGTAAAATCAAAGCATTTATTTTAAACTAGCTTCCGCCCGCGACTTCGTACGCGGATCCTGTTGCTTATGCCAGCGACAACGGGGTCGTCAAAATCGAAGATCTGAAACATCTGATGTAGAATTCTAAGGCCCGGGGACGGGAAAACATCGGGATGAGCGAGACGATTGGAGTCGTTCCAGGTCTTTCATTTTTGTATGTCAATAGGAAATGCCCATCAGACTAAACAACTTTTGCTCAGACGTCATTCCTTAATATGTTATTGAGAGTTTTACTTAAGAGTTCCACAACAGGTGTTCCAGATCTTCAAATTTATTCTCACAGCAGAAAATGCTCTTCACGTGGAATATTTTTTGCTATAGAACCATTTTTATATCTCTTATACTTACTTTAGCTGGTCTGTTGCGGTCTGCATCAGGTGTTCATTTTCCAAAATAAATGATGTATAACCTATATGTTGCCCAAACTTAATACCTATACAACAAAAAACTTTTCTTCCCGTTACTCCGCAGCGGATCCCAAGGGTACACTGAATTAACAATAATTTAAACACTCAAATAACGTTAGCCCGAAGGCATATTTCTTCGATAAAATAAAATAATAAATGAGAGTTTTAGCCAGTAGAGTCAACTTTTCAATGATTCATAGAATTTTCATCGAAAATCAGTCCTAAACGATTACCGCCTTCACCGCGTGGAGGTACTCCCAGCTTATGTTATTTTATAATTATACAGTGAAATTAGTGATAGCTTTGATTTCCACATCAGGTGTTCCAGATCTACAATATTTATACGTCAACAGAGAGTGCTCATCAGGTTGAACAACTCTTGCTAAGATTTCATTCCTATATATGTTATAGTGTAGCTGGGCTCTTGGAGTTCCACATCAGCTGTTCCAGATCTTCAAATGTTATACGACAACTAAAAGTGCTCATAAGGCTGAACAATTCTTGCTAAGACGTCATTCCTATATATGTTATAGTGTAGCTGGGCTCTTAGAGTTCCACATCAGCTGTTCCAGATTCTCAAATTTTATACGACAACAGAGAGTGCTCATCAGGTTGAACAACTCTTGCTAAGGCGTCATTCCTATATATGTTATAGTGTAGCTGGGCTCTTAGAGTTCCACATCAGCTGTTCCAGATTCTCAAATTTTATACGACAACAGAGAGTGCTCATCAGGTTGAACAACTCTTGCTAAGGCGTCATTCCTATATATGTTATAGTGTAGCTGGGCTGTTGGAGTTCCATATCAGGTGTTTCAGATCTTCAAATTTTTCTCTTAGCAGAAAATACTCATCACGTGAAACAATTTTCGCTATAGCACCATTTTTGTATCTCTTATAGTTTAGCTGGTATGTTGCGGTTCTGCATCAGGTGTTCAAGTTTCCAAGATAAATTAAAGCTTATATGTTGCCCAGACTTAATACCTATACAACAAAAAAAAACATTCAAATCCGTCCAGTAGTTCCGAAGATTAGCGTGTACAAACAAACAGGCAAACAGACAGATTTTTTTTTTTTGGTTTCGTGCTCTATTACTGTTTCTAAACGCCCCTCAATTTTTTTTTAATATATTAAATGTACAGACATAGTTTTTTTACTGTTTTATTATATGTATAGATAGGCACGTAAGAGGTACTTTTGAACGTCAACAGTTACATGAAAATAGAATTGATTCTAGTTGTCCCTTCCAAAAGTTAGATTCGTATGGAGAACAATGGGCAAGAAACTCCACGGAACATAGGCTAACTGGCTAGCAATCCTGGTAGCAGGTTCCCGCAGGATAATTTTCGACATCGATACGGGAGAAGCCACGGAAAGCAGCTAGTTAATTCATATAATCTAATGAGCAGTAAACTTCTACGCACAACGATAAATTATTGTATCAGCTTAGTCCAGAGAGAGCATAAGATTCTCCAACATGTAACGCTTTTACTCAAAAGCGCTATACATAAAACTGTCCAAGATTCTTCGCCGCTATTCTTCATCATTTCCCGTCAAAACAAACATCATTCAACGAAGTAGAACATAATAAAAACGTCATTAGTCGTCACATAAGGCACAATATAGACGTGTTATGAGCTGTTAGCCTTAAAAGCCGGAACACGTGGCTCCGACGTAATTACTCCCAGCTGAAACCATCATGGCGGCTTTACTGACTGAACTAGACCAGGTAAGGTAATAAAGGTATGTTCTGTTGAATTTAATTTTAGAAGAGCCTTGGTATTAGAATAACACTTTCATTAAAGTGTCCCCCCCGCCTTGTTTCGCCACAGATGCTAGCAATACATTTATTGTTAGCATCTGTGGCGAAACGAGGCGGGGATTGGAGGCACATTTGACAGCTTTCTTCAACTTGAAGAAATTCATATCTAAGGCGGTCGCGTGATTGTTCGAAAGAGATACCGTGACCCTGGCACATGGGCAACTGATGGAAACCGGGTGGGTTTTAGTCAATAAAAGTCTGACACGCCCTCCCGGCCGCCCAGAGCTGGAGAAGTCATTTGATGATTTCCCATCCTGAAAAAAAAAAAAGCCTATTTGACCATAAGAGCAGTACGATAAATTAGACTTTGATTATAATGTATCCTAAAAAGTAGTACGTAAAATAATGATCACGCAAATATTAATAAAATAATTTAAACAGCCTTTTAGGTTATTTTTTTAAAGTAATTCATAACAAACAACAACCCATACAATAACGCATTCAGGGTGCTGATGGCGTTGCCCCAATACTGCTGCGCATCAGGGATGTTTGCTGAAGCTCACTGGATAGTGACGCCTAGTAGTACCGGCACCGACTGAGAGCAGTCCTGGTCCAGTAGTATCGGCCCCGGCTTACGAGTATATCACGAGTGTAGGTCGTGGGTTCGAACCCAGGCAGGCTTCACTTTATGTAAATAATTTCATCACCACTGTATTACAAAACGGTAAAGAAAAACATCGAGAGAAAACCCGTATGCCCTTGAACCAAAAATCCCAAGACATGTAATATCTACCAACTCACACTGGGCCCGCGTGGTAGGCTACGGCTTAATCCTGCTCACCGAGACGAGTCCCAGCAGTGGGAACAATATAAGCTGATTTATGACAGTTTCACCATTCGTCCATCAGCTAAAGCACTAAGAAGTGGTGAAGGGTAAGCGTTTTGGGGGACTGTCTTATATAATTTTGACGTTCAAAAAGTGCTGAGCCTCAGCCTAATTTGAATAAATGACTTTTATTTTGATATTTTGATTTCCAACTAATCCATACGTATGTGTCTGTTTGTCCGTCTTTCACGGCAAAACGGAGCGACAAATTGACGTGATTTTTTAGGTGGAGATAGTTGAAGGGATGGAGAGTGACATAGGCTACTTTTTTTCTTTTTTAGGTGGTTGGGGTGAACTTAGAAAAGCCGTGCTTTTCCCATGGCCAATTGTATGTAGCATGTTCGCGTGTGTCCAATACCCAGAATCTTTACATTCTATCCCCAAATGGAAAGACATATAATATCGTCTACAGTAGCATATTAAAATAACATTCTGTTCCGAGTTCTCTTCTGTGTTCTAAATCAGGAAAGGGGAACCGTGTTACCCAGAATTTAACGCGAGCGAAGCCGCGGGCAAAAGCTAGTGGTCAAATAAATCTAATCTAATCTATCTAATCTTATCTACCCTAGTTAGAAAACTTTGACTACTATATAGGTACTAGAAAATTGAAGTAAGAGTAGGTATTCTTAATTTTCTCTGCATGATTCGACAAAGAACCTCCCTCTTCTTTATGCCAAAAGAAATACTGTTAATAGAACTGTAAGTTTGATTGTAATACTTATTCCCTGCATTCAAGACCTCAAATACGAACGACAAAGACAATGCAAGCAGTTATTAACAAAATTCACATCTCCATTATGTCAACGGAAAACGTGAAATAAATATGCACCACAACAATCGTCGACATCTCCACATCGAAGGAGCATCTATTTCCGTGACACAATAGTTCGATACACATGTCACCGCACACCACATAGTCATCCGTTACGAGGTAAATTACGCGTGAACATACGAGAGAAACTGGCGTGTTCTTTGTGATATAGATACCGCCTTTGTCCAGATTTTTGCTACAAATAAATACTCTGATGGTTAGGAATTTTAATAAATAAAATGCAACATATTTAGCGTTGTGATACTATTTAACTGACTTAAAAAAGGACGAGATTTTCAATTCCTCTGTATGTTCTTTTGCTTATCTAACTTTAACTGCCCCGTTGGTCTCGTGGTCGCAAGCGCCACTGCTGAGTGTGGGGGCAAAGTGATACTGGGTTTTTCCATTAGGAATTTCTTAGTAGCAGCCCGGAGTTTGGAAGTTGGTGGTGTGATACCCCCGTGCCTCGGAAAGCACGTTAAGCCGTTAGTCCTACGCTTGATCTCTCTCCGGTTGTGTCGGATTGCCGTCCCATCGGACTATGAGAGTGAGGGAATAGTGAGTGCTCCTGTGTCTACGCACACACTTGAGCACTATAATATCCCCCGCGCCGATGGCTAGTCTCCGTTGAGATTGGCCGCCGTGGCCGAAATACGGTCTGGAGGACTATATATGTTTTTTTTTTTGCATGTATGATCCCCGATATCTCCAGCAATTGTGGATGGATACCGAAAATTATTTTGTTGTAAATGCCCTGGGGCACAGTATTTTGTTTTATCTCAAAATGACCACCTCCCTGATTATTAATGAATCAGCTAGAGCTTTTTATCCTAATTGCGAGAGTAAAACTCCCACGAATCCATCTTAACTAGTTTAGGAGATATCCGGGGGTAAAACTTTTTACCCATATTTTGAAAACTAATTAAAAAAATATTAAAAAAAATATTTCATCTAACCTTTACCTACAGTTGGTTTATTTTTTTAACTACATTTAAAAGGTCTTGTTTGTATCTATGTTACGAGTCCTTTATGGCTGCTCTAGACCTCGTAGGAACCGAGTAATCAGTGATTTTGTGATTTTATTTTTTTTGGCACTTCTTCCTCAGTATTACAATCTGCAATTTGTTTTAAAAAAGAGGTAGTTAATAAGGTAGACTACCAACACAAATTAACTTTGTGGATTCTCGAAAATATTAAGATTTACCCGAGCCCGGGGTACATTTACGAGAACTGCCTTTATTTGTGTTTTTAGTGAGTTAACTAACTAAGTAATTTTGTCCAGTGATAGGTAATATGGTGCTGGAAGGAGTCCACCCTCGAAAGGCAATCGCTGAAACCCCGTACATACATATTACTCTGGAGGACACGGGGGTGAGGCACTATGGAGCCGTCAAAGACTCATAGTGCCACTTTGCCTCAGCACGGCTTGACCCACCGTGCTGAGGGATGTCACTCCGAGCTCCAATCGGATGACTTAATGCAAGGAGGGCATGAAGGCGCCAACCCTAATGTTGGTCGGCGAGTGGCAAGTGATGCTACGGATTGCGCCGTACCGGCTACGGCCTTCACATGCTCCGGAAGAGACCGCAAATACACGAGGATTCTCCAAGACCCAGGTCTAGAGCAGCCATAAAGGACTCGTAACATAGATAAAAACAAAATCTTTTAAATGTAGTTAAAAAAAATAAAGAAACTGTAAAAGTTTAGATGAAATATATTTTTTTAATATTTTTTAAATTATTTTTTCAAAATATGGGTAAAAAGTTTTACCCCCGGATATCTCCTAAACTAGTTAAGATGGATTCGTGGGAGTTTTACTCTCGCAATTAGAATAAAAAGCTCTATCTAATTCACTAATAATCAGGGAGGTGGTCATTTTGAGATAAAATAAAATACTGTGTGGGGAGGTATCATGTCCTAATAGAATTTATATGACCACCCATGAAGCGTAGTCCCAGGGGATGATTTTATTTACCTTGCTTGGGTATTTTTGGCGTTAACCTCGGTACTACGTTTTTCATGCTCTAAGTAAATCAAGATGAAATTCAACTGTTTCCTGTCACCGTTGTTTACATAACAAGGAGCGGTACATGAACCGGTGTAGGATAGGGTACCATTGCTGAAAAGTAAAAAATTAAATCATTTTTAGAAAAAAAAAACTTCCGGAAAAAACACTACAAGGTGAAAAATAACTTTAATTTCGGAAGGGTGTCTTTGGATTATATTTTAGGTTTTTGACCGACTTGTTTTTTAGTTAAGCTTTTATTTCACTTGCAGTTTTCGTTTGTATTTAGGTATGTGACTAAGGCAAATTTTACTAGTTTAATTAACACCACTTCCTCTAATTCCATGGAATGAAATTTACCATGTGGATTCTGTTTCGAAGTCAATGCATTTGTATTATGCAAGAATTGATCCTACACCCAAGATTGACTCCAAAAGAAAGAACTCCTTAACGGTCATCGGTACAGACATGTAATTTAAAAGCCGTTTCTAAAATCCACCGTGGCCTGAATACTGAACCCAGGATTAGGTTCAGAAGAACTCATCAACGGTCAACAGTACATATACGAAATTTAATCATCATCATCATCATCATTTCAGCCGCAAGACGCCCACTGCTGGACATGGGCCTCCCCCAAGCACCGCCAATTTGACTGGTACAATTTTTGGGGGGATTTGCCATAATCGCCACGCTTGGCAGGCGGGTTGGCGATCGCAGTATGGTGGTAAAATGCATAGAGAACGCTGCTGCCCATTCCCTAGTAAGTCCCTTAGTCGCCTCTTACAACACCCACGAAATTTAATATACGCATTTAATTATGACAGTCTGTTCCATCATTGTGGAGATCAGACAGGCAATTGCTCCATGTGAAATACTGGTACTCTGCTGCATCCGGTTAGACTGTTTAGCTGACCTCAAAATACTAGAGAAAAGGCTAGGCATATGATGATGAGTCCGTTCCAGTGCAGCAGACAGGTAATGGTGGAACCGACTCACCACACGCAAGATCGTTAGATACAAATTATTGCTCCACGAAATAGTATAATCACCGCTATGATATTGGTTACGAAGCTTCATAGCTTTTCAGTGATGTTAAAGTCAAAGGCACAGCATTTATTTCAAATAGGCACATAAAAGGCACTTTTGAACGTCAACAGTTACATTAAAATAGAATTGATTCTAGTTGTCCCTTCCAAAAAGCAGATTCGTATGGAGAAGAATGAGCAAGAAACTCCACCGTTACTCTTTTAAAATGTTTTTCAATATTTTGTGTCCAATATTTATATAATTATATGTGAAGACGATGCACCTCGAATAAAATTACCGTACCACAACAGGTAAAAGAATTGAAAATGAAGCAATGAGAAATAAATCTAAATATATAAGGTGTATCTATTCATACACGAAATATTTTAAGAGGTAGGTGGTAAAGAAGCTACAGCAACGAAAAAAAAATCAATAAGTATTTTTTTCAAAATTTACTATTTATAAATTATTTGACGCACATAAGAAATACTGCCCCTTCTTAATTTTTACGGCCCGAGACACCGCGGGCATGCTTGTGCCGTCCGGTCGCCGCCCTCGCAGCGTCAGGCGGGCAATTCATAGAATTTGGAGCAAAAGCATCTATGCAAAACGTCTCAAGCAGTTTTAAAATTGTAATAATTACGAAAATTTAAAAACGCTTTGATAAAAATTTTCGTGTTGCTTCTATAGCTTTTTTACCACCTGCAGGTGTACCTCTTGAAATATTTTGTGTATGAATAGATACACCTTATATAAAAGGCAAACCTGACTGAATCATCTACCAAAGCACAGCCGAAACTACTAAACGGATTTTGCTAAAATTTCGCATACAGATAGTTGTAATGACGTAAGCATACGCTAAGAAAGGATTTTTGAAAATTTGCCCCCTAAAGGGGTGAAAAAGGGGTTAAAATTTTGTATCGAAGTCCGTCATTTTTAGAGCTAGAAGCCTGAAACTTTGTATTTAGGTTAACCATTAGAAATAAATAATAACATGTCCTAAGTTTTTGAAAATTCAAGCCCTAAAGGGGTGAAAAAGGGCTTGAAAGTTTGTATGGGGAAACAAGATTAGTTAAACTATTTTATTCGAAACTTCACAGGAGTACTCCTATTAATAAATGAGTAAACAAGTGTTTCAGGCTCTTTCAGAATTCAACCCCTAAAAGGTGGAAAAGGGGTGACAGATTCTGAAAATCAACATGGGTATCGTTTTTATGGTTTATCTGGTCGCTGATAACGAAAACAACAACTATTTCACAAAAATATCTTATACCTTTAAACGAGCAATTCTTGTATATATATATATATAATCTGAATCTCGGAAACGGCTCCAACGATTTTCATAAAATTTAGTATACAGGGGGTTTCGGGGGCGATAAATCGATCTAGCTAGGATTCATTTACCAAAAAATAAAATTAAATACCGAGCAAAGCTCGGTCATCCAGATATTAATATATTATAACTTGTACCTTCGATCAAATTGTTGATAAAAAAAAAGTTTTTTTCACCCCAGTAATCAGATAATTTTGGCACACAGTAATAGATTAGCAAAAAATGTTGTGTATAAAGAAGTTTTGTAGTTTACTAGCTTTTGGCCGCGACTTCGTCCATGCAATTCTACTTCCTTTCTTAGCGCTCGCCTACGCTACGTTACGCTACGATATAACCGAACTCCACGCGGACGAAGTCGCGGGCAAAAGCTAGTTAATTATATGATAGATACATGATGCTCACATATTTACAAACATCGCAAAGGCAATTATACGATTTATAACCTATCAACCCGTAACAAATCACAATCGCATAAAGTCAATCTCCATAGCCCACTATGAATACCTCTATTGAGCCCTGAAATCGCAGAGCCAGTTTACAATGAGCTAGAGAACAAAAGACGTTTTGTGTGTTTGTATACAGTGATGAAACCATCATATAGGCGGGTATTTGGATGCGCGGAGGATCCGAACTGATTTGGATCAGAGGCAATTTCAAGGCACAGATTTACGCTGAAACATATTATGCTGTATCAGATGTTCTCATTCCTGTGCGAGCCCACTTTGATGCTACATTTCAGCTTATGTTTCGTTGTGGTCGTTTTCGCCTGCTACTACGGATGTGGGCGGCCATTCAGCAACATGATTTGGATGAACTCATATTGAGTATGCCGAAAAGCTGCAATTATACGCATTAAAAGCGGACTAAAAATAGATTTTCTGCGCAATAAAAATTATTAGGTGAAAAACCTAGCATAAGGAAATATCAAAAATACTTTAAAACTTTTGATTAAATCATTACATTTTAACTGACTTTTCTTTTTCATGGCAATAGGCTTGCCCCCTATTACATGGGACTTTAACATAACAGGCGAAATGTGGGTGTACTATAGGTACACCTCTGCCCAACCCTTCGGGGAAACAAGGCGTGATGTTATGTATTTCAAAACGGCAATGAATTATTTTTTCAATACCATGATCCTTTTTTTTTTTTAATTTCAGGATGGGAAATCATCGAATGACTTCTCCCGCTCTGGGCGGAGCGGGAGGGTGTGTCAGACTTTTACTGACTAAAACCCACCCGTGTTCCATCAGTTGCCCATATGCCAGGGTCACGATATCTCTTTCGAACAATCACGCGACCCCGGCAGGCATCGGTCCTAGTAGACCCCTACACTGCTGCTGACATCTCTTTGAGGCGCACGTGGAACACTGCGCGCCGTCGACCCGAGCTTGGTCCTTACCGGGCGGCGAGCTACCCATTGCTCGCCACCCGCAAGCTCGCGCCTACGGTGGCCGGGAGTCCGCAATCGACTCCCGACGCCCGGGGCGTCTCCTCCTGCGGCGGCTAGGGACGTGAGGGCGCAGAGACTGCCACTCCCTCACGCGCCCCGCCTCCTCCTTCGCGAGCATTACTGCTCCGTAGAAGGAGGTGACGGCTTCCCATTCCCTCTCGCTCCGTACCATGGCTCGCACTAGGGCCGGACGCGAGAGGTCGCCGCCGCCGATCGCCTCCACGAGGACACGGCGGTGCTCCACCCAGGCAGGGCACACCTCCACCGTATGCTCCACCGTGTCCTCCAGACGATCCTCGCAATGGAAACACCCGGACGTATCCTCCCGCTTTATCCTGAACAGGAACCCACCGAAGCACCCATGCCCGGTAAGAACCTACGTCAGGCGGAAGGTGAGGACGCCGTGGCGCCTCTCTATCCACTCCTCAAAGAGGGGACTTACCGCCGCAATTGTGGCGTGCCCAATACCATGATCCTTAGACTCTTTTGATGTGTGTAATACTGAAATATTACCAAAAGCGCCCCCCAAGTCAACCTTTTCCGACATTACAGAATCCTTGTGGTTGCTACCTCTAATTACTCTTTACTTCTTTGCCTGGAATAAAGAACAGCATACAACAGCTGAAACAATTCCCACAGATTTCTTAGTGCATCTACTCCTATGGGGTAGATATATATTTTCGGGATAACAGTGCAAGCATTCCTATTAAGAGTAGAGGAAGCCATTAAGCTTGACGAATACTAAGCTTAAAGCTGATTGGTAAACACTTAATTTTGATGATCGATTATTGGACAGTCACGGTACTAATTTGCAAACAAGTTTTTAAATGCGTCACATTCACAAGTGCTACAAAACGTTATAGATAAGTGCAATATTGTGGTGTCACATTTTAGGCGAAAGTATATGCACACAATGTCGAATGATAAGTCCCAGGTGATTGACATGCGATCAACTGTCTGATTACGCATGAGGGTACATCAATATATATATAAGAACACATTACACAATATGACTGGACAACAGATCGTCAACAACTTTGATAGAAATCTGTGTCCCGTTTCTTTATTTAGATCCTTCACATTTTCAGCACAGGGGAGTATTTTTGTTATATTCATCATCATAACAAACTGGATTTATTTCTTATTTTTACTTCTATTTGCAGCAGATACTAGTGGCCAGTACGTGACCTAATTATTGAAACAAAAAAGAAAGTGAAAAATATATTTTATATTTATTTAGCAGAGACTAAAAGGCGCACAATATACAGCAGGATAAAGTATAGTAAATTTAATAATTAGTTGAAAAGTGTAAGTTGCGATGTCAGAAACCAGCGTTAAATTGTGGTGGCTGTGCCGAAAAGTCATCCATTATTCATCTAGTCGCGGCCGGCTCCCTAGTTTTATATGTCCTGCTAAACAATGTAAATTGCATAATGAATTTAGTTGAACTGCCAATATAAAAGCCGTTCCTACCATTAGTGTGTTGCGTTATTATCCGCAGGCACTGAGACACATTTCGTGTACTGTCGCAGCTTTTGTCTGCGTCTATTAAACGATAAACGAGAATAAAGGCCCGCTTGCTCCACAAATCAGTATAAGCGTTTAGCGCTAGGGATAAAAAAAAACAAATATAGTTTTAAAACAAAAAAAAAATACGCTTTCATAGAAAACCAATCTAAAAAGTAGAAAATAATGGAAGAAAAACTTGGGAAGAAAAATGGATGCTAAGGTGCGAGGGCAACTGAAGCGAGCTCAAAAATTTTAGCTACCGACTTTATATTATCTTAATGCGTACGTATTAACTCCAAACCGCCTCTTACTTACTGAACATATTTGGCTTTGCTATCCTATTTAGACTTAAATAAGCCTTAGTTTAATCAAGTTCATAAGGACTTGATTAAACTAAAGCTTCTTTAAGACCATCCAGAACCGTAGGGCCCGGACAAACCGTCCCCACCGCTCTCCCCTTAGTTCGCAACTGTCAGAAAGCACAGATCATGAAGTCACATATCAGGCAGGTTCAGTCCGAAATCAATAAGCGTCGGAAATGAAAAGGCGGGGGGGGGGGGGGGGGGGCGCCTTCCAACTCTAATACCAGTTCTGCAGCGTCCCAAAGTGTGATCTAACCTTTAGATAAACATTCCCCTAAACGTATTTTGATGTATTGATAAAAATAATGATGACAACCGTGAAAGTGACTTTTAATGGCGACAGATAACGTAGATAACATTAAAAAATAGTACATTTTACGAGCTGTTTTCCTGATAAATGATTTTCCCTTTACATTACAAACCACGTGATCCGCTAAATTGTATTATCGGCAAAATTACTTCTAGTTCGGTTTTCTAATGTGATTTGGTGGCCATTAGGTACAGAAGTACTTTTAGTTAGACCGTCATTTACATGTAACAAGCAGTTTTGGGTCTATCTTAATGTCATTTATTACTGTACCTACTCGTTGTTACTGTCGTTAGTAATTTTAATTACACAAACAACTATAGCTGAAAACAAAATTTTAACACAGAAATGACAATAAAGTTTTAATAACGTCACAAACGACGCTACTGTTATAACCTGTAGTTAAAAATAATTAACACAGTGCTTCATTAATGTTGGTAGTGTTGAAAAGTTTATTTTCTAATATAAGTACATATTTATGAAATGTAGTTACTTAGGAAAAGCTTTTGATTAAGCGAACTGCTCATTTGATCGATAAAATACATAGAAGACCACCATAAGAAATAAATCCCTAAGTGAAGCAATGACTTATTGTAGAATGTATGTACCTACAAACCTAAAAGTTACACTACTTAGTACATCCGTTGGCAGAATGTTTATGAAATAACGAATACCAGAGCAATTCTGACATTCTCCCGTGCGTAAAGAGCGGTACACATCGTACACACCTTCCAATCGATTACGTCTACACGCGTGCCTGCACATCTCTTAATATTTCGAACTATTTGAGCGCGATTCCAATCGATTGATCAATACACTTCGAGGTAATCGGAACATATCTTTTAGTTGGTGGAGGATAAATTATAGCCAGGCAGTAAAAGAGTAAGAAATCTATGCTAAATGTCGTAGGTTCAAATACTGCATGGTCAACTGCTACAAAGTCTTTAAAATGATTTTACAGTGATTCATATGGCTCACATTGGCTCAGGGCCCACCGTTTGTCCGACACGCGGCAGACATGTCCTAGTTACATTTAAGTTGGGCAGCCTAGTGAGCCTAAGGCGGAGTCGTGGTAGTCCACTTACGACATGGTGGGCGAACTGGATGGGTTGCGTCAAAAGTAAAGAAGAAGGACGTTCGCGCTCGCGAAAGATAGAAGAAGTACAGGGGGCCTTTGACCAGGAGCGAGACAGCGTAGACGAGTAACAATAAAAAAGTTATTTACATAAATTTGTGGTTACCTCGACGGTACCTATGGCGGCAGGGTGTAGATATGGTGCTGTGGCACAAACAATGGTCCACCTTCTATCTTAGGGTCACAGCACACATATCAACTCGGAAAGGGATCGTCACCGTATCGCCTTTCGCCTCGCCGTCAAACAGGCGTCAACCTAACGTAACCACGTAACGTAAGTGGATCGGAAGCTCCAGCACGTCGACTCGGCTACAACTAGGCGACGCGTCGACGCCGCGCTTACGGCTCGCCGACCGCTGGTTGACGGCTAGGCGGCACTAGTTCAGTCATTTTGAACCCGAATGTTTTGTGTCGCGTGGACGAAGAGACGTAAGCTAGGGTACGGAGAGCCGTAAGCTAGCGTACAGAGAGCCGTAAGCTAGGGTACGCAGAGCCGTAAGCGCGGGGACCGCTCGTTGCCACGCGCCACATCGCGGTTCGTGAGCTTGTCCGGAGGCGAGGCGATTACGTTACGATTCCGATTAGTGTGCGTTGCAGTAGGGAGTTTCATACAAATCATACTGAACGGCTCGATTTGATACGGTTACAATCCGTTTACGAGTTGATATGTGTGCTGTGACACTTACCCTCCTACATCCTAAAAAATGCAGATATAACGACCTCTGCTCTACCACCGACAACGATGCCGTGGAAGTGGCGAAGTTTTGGGATAATAACATTTAATTCACTGACGGTATTTTACATGAAGCGAATCCTTATCTGACCTCTAGAACCCACTTATAGGGTAACGCAATACCTCTTGGTAAGACTGATTGTCAGACTTCCGAGCTTTCGACATTTAAAAAACTAAAAGTAACAATATTACTTTCGTGTATTTTCTTCACATAAGAAAATATCTAGGAATGTACAAATGTTTGTTTTCGTCCACATTGTTGAGACAGCAAATGTTTCAGCCTTCGTCACTCTTTATTATTTTAACAAAACCCTACATTTTACTTACTTTGTCCTAGAAATAGGTAAGACTCAGCTAAACCCTTGTCAACAATTATAAGTAATAGTACACCTATGTTAGAAAATAATGTCCCATTGTATTACTCTACTGGAACATTCGACCTCATTCTGAAAAGCTATTTCATGTTCTTTCATTTAATGTTCAGAATGACTCTAGAAATACGTTAGTTAACTGGGTTATAGTGTGAAGTGAAAGGAACATTTATAGAGTACCTTTGTATACAAAGACCATTAATTTTAATCGATATTCAATTGCGTCTGTGTTAAATAAAGCTCAATACTGTTAAGATTTTCCTACTCTGAATTTTTTATGATCATTATTAAACAGAATCTATTGAAACATGACTGATAGTTACGAAGTCTCTCTCGCGCACTATCACCTTGATGCGTAACTGTTAAGCCGCAAACATTCAGAAGACAGGACGTCCAGGAAACTGTTTTGTTTCCTTCGATCAAAAACAGCACTAGAGTAAGGATTAGAAATAAAAACACATCGCTCAAGTGGCCGCGATTGTATATACTTTGATTCTAAACGTTATCACTCAAACATAAAGTTTGTTATCTTTTTTTTATAGTTACTACGATTAAAAATTAAATTGTAAAGTAAGTTTTAAATTGTAACAAAAATATTAATGGAATGATATAACATATTAATAAGCAAAAAGGTTGAAAAAACAGTTGCAAATATTCGCTCATCGGAAATCTAGTACTATTGTTGATCTGAATTTGCTTCTGTATCGAGACTGTCTGTTGTGTATTCTGTATGACTATACAGAATACACAACAGACCGATCAAGGTTCATGTTCCGGGCTGTCTAAAGTAATTCGAGTTTATGTTTGTCAAGCAGGCGGTACCTGCTATTATTTAATTATGCTACAGCCTACCTCGAGGTAAATGGAGGAATTTTCTGTGTTAATTTACTCAAAGAGGTAAGTATTGTTCTCGTATTACGAGGTGAAATTATTTACCGAAGAATTTATATGGGACTAGCAGCTACTGTAAAAATGAAAGCCATTCCTAGTTTAATTGTGTTACGCAATTAGGTTTAAAGAATTTATTTCTCATAAGAACTTTTCACTTAAAATGAGATACAAAAATGCTTTTTTTTTTCAGATATAAAAATGCTTTCATCTAATTAATTATACATATTTGCCTCCGGTGACATTACAGTGCACATACATGTTTCTTAAGTTTTTTTTTTTAATGTTTATAATATATTATCACACGTTTTTAACTCCTCCACTAAACTATTGAGCATTTGTGCTCCCTCAAACAATATTGTCTTTGTAACATAATTAGTTCGTGCTCGTGCAGTCATTAGTTGATACTTGTTATTACTTCTTGTGTCGTATGTTGTTATTTTTTTACCCCACTAACCTCAAATTTTTCATAAGTAGGTGAGTAAGTAAGTACACATACATATGTATACATTGCTGGTACCTCGCCCAAGCCAATCGGTACTGTGCTTGTACCTTGTTTATGAAAAAAAAACATAAACAAGCCTTTACAGAACTCAATAGAGTGACTTTACAACATTTTTACAGCCGTGTTGAATGCTGAACCATTCGGAAAAGTCGGTTTAAAGGGCTTTTTATTACCACATTGATGGCAGCACCTGCTTATCACGAGGTATTGTTGTTGTTGCAACCCTCAAGGATAATAGGAGGGTTGAAATAAGCTGAAATGGCGTAAGGTAGAAACTATAAAGATAGGGATCAACTGAAGTCGTTTTTACGATTATGTGGTAACTATCGGATAGTGTTAGTTACTGGTAAAACAGTTGGAAGAATCTAGGTCAGAGCATCATACCAGTTTTTTTTTTTTAAAAGTGTCTAGCTGTCCCCGATATTTTACTTATTACCCTACATCATTTTTGTAAACTCTAAGATGCCGAAAATCAAAATGACTAATACATTAATTGCTACACGATCTCACAAGATCTGACCAAAATTAATTAGTATTACTAAACACTTTTAACTCCTGATTTTGTTTCGCCAGTTCTTCATTCAGATAGGACATGTATGTTGAGGTAAATGTGGTTCCTATTATGTTCATATAAAAAAAAAATTATTTCATTCATTTTCCAGCAAACGTCAAGTTTGAAAAAAGAATGCGACAATATCCATTTTGCATTATGCACTTTAATCGTTGAGGCCGTAAACTTCACTGATAAAACCACAGGTCATGTCCTTGGTAATAAACACGATAACGGTTGCTACGCAAACTCCCAAAACGCTGAAAACCTCTACGAAGTACAGTTTACATAAGAGTTTAGTGTGCAAAAAAGGAATTGGTATATTTATTATGGTCATTCCATATGATCCGGCTCGAAGGACCACTTTAAAATTGTTAAGATTGACGCTCCATCGAGAACCTGAATAATTCACCATACAGGTAAGTAAATTGACCTGACAGGGTCGTGAGATTCGTTCGAAAGAGTCACCGTGGCCCTGGCATATAGGCAACTGAAGGAGCGTCATTTGATGATTTCGAACCCACAAAAAAAAGGTAAGTAAAGAGTCTTTATAGGGTTCCGTACCCAAAGGGTAAAACGGGATCCTATTACTAAGACTCCACTGTCCGTCAGTCCATCCGTTTAAATAAATATTTTGGGGGTACCATACAACAGACATGATTTTTTTGCCGTTTTTATAGGTAATGGTCATGTGCGAGTCCGACTCGCACTTAGCCGGTTTTTTACTTTAATGAAAACGTCCAGACTAACAATGCCTAAGTCAATTTAGTTAGCGGAATAGATATAAATGAAATATAAATTACATAATATACCAAAAATTTAAGATATGGCTAGGAAGAAGGTGACCACCGAGATGACGGTTATTGGAGAAATATGAAAGAAAAACCCATGTAGCGCGAACTCTAAATGAATTGGCAAGAGAATGATCATGATGGTAAAGACAAAAAATGGCAAATTTAATAGCTTGCGTGCCCAAGCAACCTATTAAATTAGCAATTTTTTTCTCTCAAAAAGAGGGTTAGGTTACCTACCTATCTCTTTTGCCAACTGTACCACCGATTATTCCCCAACGGATGACTCAGCTCACGGCGAGTGCTATGAAATTTTGTTATTTATTGTGTGGGCAATATTTTGTTATCATTTATGTGGTAATTTATTATCTAAATCCCTGTGCAACGTCGTGACGCAGGTGGGTCGGTGACATGTTCAGGCGATTATTCATGTTCACCAAATATATTGGAAAAAGTTGCGATGGAGTAAGTAATTATGTTTTGCAGTTGTGTAATAAATTTATAATGTATGGCGTTGTTTTAAAAAATGCGAGAGGCTTGCTATTACATATAGCAATCTTATTTTGAACGCTTATTCTTTGTCGGATCGGTGCTCCTATATTACTGTTTCACAAATATTGCGATGGAACATTTTCTATGTACAGGCAACTGGACATCAGAGGTCATAATTTGACATAAAGAGCGCCTTTATTTCGTAACAGTTAGAAAGATTAAACATTAGAGATAGACCATACAGACTAGGTAGTTTAAAAATCCGCAAATATTTATATTTTACTGATAATATAAATACATATGTAAAAGATAGTAAGTTTAGATGTTTGTGACCTAATATCAAAATTGGCTGAATAGATTTGGATGAAAGTATTTAGCTCGAATTACCACATAGAGTACTTTTATCTCGGTTGCATCCCGTGGGGTAATTTTTGGCCCTCATGCGGGTGAAGCCGCTGGCAAAACTTAGTAAAAGATATTTATTTTGAAATAAATTGTTAGAAAAAAAAAAACATTTCTGACGTTTAAAATGTTACACGTCAGTCCTTCGTCCTTCTCATTCTTCTGACTTTGTTCATTCTTCCTTTCATATTCAGTCCATTCTTCTTTGGAATGCGCTTCCTCTCGATATCAGGACAGCCACCAGTCGGTTAGCATTAAAGCGGAAATTGCAGAGTTATTTTCATAACAAATAGCGTAGAGTCATCACAAAACTTCTTCTGTACCTTGAATTTGTATCTGTAGATTTATATATATATATATATATATATATATATATATATATATATATATATATATATATATATATATATATATATATATATATATTATAAGTATGTATGTGTATGTATTATAGCAAATATGTATGTGTATAATTAGTTTATAACCTATTTTTGTACTAGTGTTTCTCTCTTATTTATAATTCATTGTTATAGATTTTTAATTATTGTTCCTCTCAACCATAGCACCTGCCATGTAATCTCTTCACCACCCTTAGTTGACTGGTAGAGAATGCCTAAGGCATTAAGTCCGCCTTTGTACCTTTTTTTGTGTGCGAGAAGTTTAAATAAATAAATTAATGAACTATGCTTTAAAACTAGATGAGTTCGGTGTTTTCTAACTGTCTTATCTGCGAGGAAAGACCGAAACAAACTCAGAGTTCCAGAGAAGATCTTGGTCAGGCCATATGAGAACTATTCAGATGAGTGTCTGAGATGAACTCATGAGGTAAGATTTGAGTGGACCTGTGCATTCAGTGCACGTATTTGTCAGTTATCGTTTAGATCAACTCAGAACTCCAACAGCTCAACAACTCAACGAACAATACTTAAGGAAAGATAACCTTTTGGGTTGGCCACATATAGTACCCAAACTCCTAGACGATAATTAAAAACTAAGAAGAAAAAATATCTCTGACAGGACCGTCACGATCGGCAAAATATTATAATGAAATTAAAACGTTTTTTTCATCATTATCGTACAACATCTAAAATTATTCCATCCATTATTTGGTTCTATTTTAGGTTATCCAGGCTATTGATGGCGGGGCTATTTGATTATTTCACTAACAACTCTAGCTTTAACAAAAACCTCACTTAGCCTTACAATGATTATAAAGATTCACTTAAAACTCTTGGTCAGTTCACGTGAGGACCATGTAGATTAGTGTCTGATATTGTCTTTTGAGTCTTGTCTGTCCGGTACGTACAAGCATTTGACAGTAATCGTGTAGCTCAACTCACAAATAATAAGTCAGTCGGCAATACAAGATACACCCTTTGACAAGCCTCGCAGACAGGTGCGTCGCAATGGTACGATTCTAGTACAATAATTTACATTCAATGAACATTTTCACAGAAATTGTGTCACGTCGCGCTGTCGAATCGCTTCCACAGGAGGCTATGGGGGATACTAAATGCCCATTGGAGCAATATCAATAAAAAATTTACTGTCTCTCACTCAGTGTTCTTCAACCGATGAAATACGTCTCTACTTCTCTATGAAATACTAATGCATTTTTTTGCAGGTATGGGTATTAGAAATAATCTAAAACTAGGTTCCAAACGCAGCTTCACTGCACTTTAATCACAATGGAAAAAGAGGTAGCTTAGGCTAAGTAACTTTTTATAACATCAGCTATCTGCCAGTGAAAGTCTCATTAAATCAGTCTTTCCGTTTCGGAGATGAGCCGGCACAAACAAGGAGATGTCGTATTTTTGTTATAAGTATCGTAAGGATATACTTTCGTATGCATTAATAAAAAGCAATTATATAACACCTGGTCTGTTTTGGAGTCTTTGCAGCGATGAACTAAACATAATCCCTTTCATCCAGTAGTGAGTCAAGGGGAATTGTTCTCTAACGCAATGGTGGATATGTTCCAGACGCTGAACTGGGAAAGACGCGGTATTACCCAGCAAACATTTTTGTCATATAATCAAACTTTTATATGACCTTGAGTCTTATTAAAGTTATTTTAGAGTATTTTTTTAACTCTTTGTCATATACCGGTGCATTATGTGTCCGAATAGTCATATACATTTTTTGTCGTATAATAATGTCATATAGACGTTATTTCGACATTTTTATACAATCGTCATATAATAATGTCTACGACGACATCTATAAAACTTACTTATACAACTTTTCGTCGTGTAAACGTTTTCGTAGTATAAACGTCATAATGCCGTCAATTTTGTCATATAATTACCTTTTAAACATCTGCTAAACGTACAATAATTGTTTACACGTAGTGTTTGTAACCAATATATATAAGTCGAATAAGTATTACGTGTGCAACCTTTATACATCTTAAAGTATCACCAACATTATAATACGACCGCTATTTAATTAATACTCATATTAAAGGTCTTATATTAACCTTGTTTACAACTTCCACCACTTCACTTTGGAAAAGTTCTGAGTTCCGTACTTTTCTGCTCTATTTAAATTTGTGATATTAAAGGATATCTTAGATAATGCAGCGTATAATAATTTTCTGCTCTTTTTCTCTGCTGTAACTATTTGTACAAGTGAGACACATTTTCAACTTCTGCCAGTCGCAGAAACAATGTTAAAGCACTTAGTTGACAATTATGGCAAGTTTTATGGCCAAGAGTACATTACAAGCAATGTTCACAATTAAATACGTGTAGTAGACGATGTATAGAGATTTGAAACCTTAAAAAGCTTTAATCCTTATCCTTTTGAAAATAAATTGAGTGCAATAAAGAAAATGATCAGAAAAGGAAACCAGCCACTTCAGCAAATTGTTAATAGATTAATAGTGAGACGAAGAAGAGAACTTAAGAAACGATACTAGTCAAACTACGATAAAAAGTTACAAATATGGAAGTAAACTTAAGACAGTTATTCAACTAGAATCCTTTATCCTGTCAACTGATAATGGAGATAAGTGGATTTTGACAACTCTTTGAACTAAGTGAGCTGACCGTTTGTTATTTTATTATTGATCCCTAAATCAACTGTCATGGCGTACAAATTTACAATGAACACGCAGTTTATAAGTCGGGAAGTTATATAGTTGTCATATAACGCAGTCACTCAATAAATTATTAATAAAAATATGTGAAAACATTAAAAATTTAAAAGCGCATAAAAAATTTGTTGCAAATGTACCTCACATTAATCAGTAAGTTTGATTGCACAATGGTTTACAACTGATGAAATGGTTTTATCACCTCAAATAACAAAGAAAAAATGCAATATTAACTCAGCTGTCAAACACTCTGCCAAATTAAATTAACGTCATATATAGTCTGTTATAATATAATTCGTTCAATATAAACATCATCTTTAAATGACAATAACACAACGATTACATTATATAAAAGTAATATTGTGCGTCATTACTCGACACGAAGTCGAATACACGCCGCGACAGCTATCATTACATGACATGTAAGCAAATCACCGACGTGTATATGACGACTATGCGATTAATTAGGTATTTATATGACTGTTACACGAAACTCTTAGTGCCCTAAGTTGAATAAAATGGGCCCTAATGCTTCGAGTAGACGTCCTTATGACATTTATACGATTATACTAAATAACATTAGGTTGCCACCAAAACGTCTACTCAACGTCAAAAATGTTTGTTGGTTCAATTTGAATAGCGAATTACTAGCGAAAATTTCAAGTGAGAGATGTCTCTCACTTGAAATTTTTAGACGACTTTGTCATACTGGCTGAATCGCTGCAGGATTTGCAGCAGATGCTGCACGGCCTATATGATTGTTCTGTAGGCATTGGTCTCCGGATGAATTTGGACAAAACTCAGATTATGTTCAATAAACACGTTAATCCAGGACCGATTGCTGTCAATGGCACTGCTCTTGAGGTTGTTCGAGATTACGTTTACCTCTGACAAACTCTGCAGTTTGGTAAGAACAAAGTGTTAAAAAAAGGTTAATTAATTATCTAATGGTTTTTTTTTACTGGACTAGTTTCATTGATAAGTACGAGTTAAACTTTTATGCGAACCGATAAGAGCTCTTACACACGAGCGGCATGTTGCCAACGGCAAATAACTGCAACCATCGACATGTGATGATGATGCTGATCTTTGAAGATGGCATGTCGCCGGCTGCCGCCGACACGTATCGACGGCAGCAGTTACCTTCACCGTTGGCAACATCCCACTCGTGTATAAGAGCTGTAATTCAAATTTTAAACTGAGGAAATTTGACATTATCATTTTTCACGTAAGGGCATTTTTCATAAATAATCGTGGCGTCGAATTATTTTATAGGAAAAATTAAAACCAATAAAAACATCATGGGCTCGTTGATTCTGGCTCCACAATTATGGAATATCAAAAGGAACCTTGAAGGAACCTTGTCTAACACGCTCCGTTTATGATTCTACGAAAACTTCAACATGTTATATTCTCGTCAAGTATGACACGTAGACTTTTATGGGAAAAATTCGCAGCAATTTTAGACATGTTTTTATTAACAATCTTCCTCACAAAATAGTTGACGTGACGTGACGTCCTTTGATAAAATGAGTTAACGTTTCAAAAATGTTGACGTGAAAGCCTTTGAGTAAGTAGTTATATGGTTATATATTCTCTTAGTGACAAACTTAAAGGTAGTTTCAAAGTATTAAACGTCAAAATATGTTGTTATCTATTTAATAAAACTTTGTCAAAGATGATGTGTTTCGTAGTTACAAACATGAATAACTTGTCTTATGCGATAAAATTTAAGGCATTAAAGTATACTAATGTCGTAGAAAGTGAATAAGAGACTTACTAGAGAAGGGGCAAGCAGCAACGTTCTCTATGCATTTTGTCATAATACTACGATCGCCAACCCGCCTCGACTATGACAAAGCCCTCCAAATTGGGGTAGGCCTGTGCCCAGCAGTGAACGTCATACAGCTGAAAAGGTGATGATGATGCGGTAACGTTATTAGACGCAATGATAAGTAATAATATGATGCACGTTAGCGTAAGAGAACAGGCACAGTTCTTACGTATATATGAAATACTATGAACTAAACTGTTCATATCAAAAACTATTGTCAACGAAAAGTTATAAAATTCCCACAATAATGCGCACCTACATTTCAGGACTGGTTTTATTTCGCGTTACTTTTGCCGTTAGTTAATTTCGTGTCGTTTTCGTTTCTATAGAAACATTTTAGAATAGGTTCGTTTTCGTAATTTTATGCTGTCAGGTATAAATTATGTGTATACAGGGTGTCCCAGAACTCAACGTCAAGTTGAAACGGGGTGACAGGATTGATCATAACCATCACGAGAAAAATCTGCAAAAAAATCTATCCCATGCAGTTTGAAAATTATGAGCATTTTAAGAAAAACCCAGAAATTTGATCAAACTGTACCATGTTTCAGTTATTGTGGTTCTTCTTTTTTACTTTTGTTCATTTGAACTTTGGAAACGTAATCCTAAATAACATTTCTATAATCCCAATAAAAAATAATGACACTATTGCCTCAAGTTTCCGAGAATTGAGACTATTTGTTAAACTACCAATTTAAAATTTTCAAGATTCGTCGATTTTGACAGGCCCTCCTTTAAAAAAAAATGTACTAGAGTGCCTTGGCAAGTGGCATTAAAAGTTGGCGCATTTAATCAGAATCATTGAATTCAATTAAATTAAAATTAATTAAATTAAAATTTATTGAAACAAAAACTCAATTTACAAAAACACTGTGTTCGATAACAACTGCATTAGTATAAACTATGTCGCAGTTATTAACGCCCACCTCCACATAGTAGGGGCAAATACAAAATAGACAAGTAAAAATGAAAAACTTAAAATAATGGAAATTAAAACGTAAAATTAAAATTAAAATAAATTAGAACTTAAAATTAAAACATAACAATATTTTCCCTGAGTAATTCTCTGTGAGTTTGAATGAATGTGTGTGTGTGTGTGTGTGTGTGTGTGTGTGTGAGCGTGTGTGATGTGTGTGTGTGTTTGCGCCTACCAGACATTGGGGTAATTGGAAAGTGAGCTTAAATTTTTACATATTTTTCTAGTTCTTCATAAGAAAGTGTATGAAGCCATTCATCCGTCACCACCCGACATTCCCGCAAGGTCAGCGGATATATGTTGAGGTGTTTATTTATTCTATTATACAAAGTGGAACTAATAAAGTGATATTGCCGCCGAGCAACCTGAACTCTGGCAGATTCAACCTGGCAGACTCTGTCAGTTCTGCGTTTTTGGGTAGCGACAACGGGATCGAACGGGAGGTCTGAGTGTTTAAGTAGCACTACGGCCAGAAGAAATGTGTGTCTAACTGTTGGTAAGTCGCAAAGAGTGTACAGTTCAGTAGTTGGGAATCGAACTGGTTTATGAGTCATGACTTTTAACACTGCCCTTTGAGCTCTTTCCAGACGGAGCATTAGACACTTTCCAGCCCCACCCCAGGCGGCAATACAGTATTTTAGGATGGAGTGTGCCAGAGCGAAGTATACTGTTCGTAGCGTGGCAAAATCAGCAGATGATCGCAGATTTTTAAAAACAAATATTAATTTTCTGACCCTGGGAACCAGAGCCTCAATTTGCTCCCTCCATGTCAGCGTACTATCTATTATAACACCCAAGTATTTAATACTATGGGTACGTGCAATCTGAACACAACCACTGCAATGAGTCGATATTATTCCGCATTTATGTGCCGTCAGAGAATAGGGAGAAGAAGGTTGAGAGGCTTTACTTGCAGCAAATGTAATAAACTTGGTTTTTTCTAAATTGAGGGTTAGCAGGTTTTCATTGAGCCATTTCATTACAAAAAGCAGAGTCGACTCTGCATATGAGCGGGTTTCCAACCAATCCTTACCATGAATGAGCATGACGGTATCATCCGCATAGGTTACAATTTTTGAGTTATTTAAATGCAGATTACATAGGTCGTTTATGTAAATAAGAAACAGGGTAGGTCCAAGGACACTACCCTGTGGGACTCCGTAGGTTAAAAACGTTTGTCTGCTAACGTGATTCCCTATCTTGACAGTTTGGGACCGCTCACTCAGGTAACTCTTGAAAATGTCCAGACACACTCCTCTAACACCAATTCGTTCCAACTTTTCTAGCAAGAGGGGAACAGAGACAGTGTCAAAAGCTTTTGAGAGGTCTAAGAAAATTGCTATGGTTTTGAGTTTATTCTTTATATTTTTTGCTATAGTTCCAGTTACTTCTAAAACTGCATCTTCTGTGCTTCTACCTGATCGAAAACCGTATTGGTTCGCTGAAATTATATTCTGTGAGTTTAGGTAATTGAGTAGTCGACTGTTTATAATTTTTTCTAAAATTTTGGACAAAATTGTAAGAACCGAGATAGGTCTATAGTTATTGACACTGCCCCTGTCCCCACTCTTGTATATGGGATGTACCAGTGCTCTTTTAAAGACAGCCGGGAACACACCTGATGTGAGTACAAGGTTAAATATGTGCGCAATAATAGGTATTAAAGTGTCGCGGGCAGCCCTAATCAAGGCAGCAGAAATGCCATCCCAACCCACGGCGCAATTGACCTTGAGTCCTAGGATGATGCATCAGCCTCTGGATTTTTTCTATTGGGGAGTTCTCAAAGAAAAAGTTTACTCAAAGCCCATTGAGAACGTAGCCGACCTGCGTGAACGCATTTCTCAAGCAGCTGAGGAGATCAACTCTCGAAGATATGCCCGACTAATAAGTAGATCTTTTTTAAGAAGATGTAGGGCTTGTATTGAGGCTGATGGTAAACAATTTGAACATTTATTGTAATAAAAAATGTTATTTCTCTATCTGACTTTTATTCCAACAAACCTAAATTAAACTAGATCAAGATTTTTCATAATTTTACTAATTTTATTAACTTTTTTTAACTTTGGTAAAAGTGGCGTCACTATCTGTCTCGCTCACTCATGGCAAACATACCCACTATCCATCTCTCTCATCATTTTGCCTCAAAATTAAGAACCTACCTAGAACTTGTGCGAATCTTAAACATTTTAACTGAGATAGCAAAATTCGGGTTACTTGAGGTTTTAATTTTTTTTACTCTTTTTATTGTATGGAACTAACAAGTATTGTACCATTTTAGAATTCTGATTAAATGCGCCAACTTTTGATGCCACTTGCCAAGGCACTCTAGTACATTTTTTTTAAAGAAGGGCCTGTCAAAGTCAACGAATCTTGAAAATTTTAAATTCGTAGTTTAACAAATCAAAATCAAAATCAAAAGTCATTTATTCAAACTAGGCTGAGAGTCAGCACTTTTTGAACGTCAAAGGTACAAAAGACAGTCCCCCCAAAACGCCCACCCTTCGACACTTCCTAGTGCTGTAGCTGGGAAGAAGAAGTGGTGGAACAAACTCCCCAGCAGCACAGCTGTCTGTTAAGTTAGAAGAACTTGATTCTATACAATATTGTGTAAGTAAATAAATAAATAAATTAACAAAATCTGTTAAATAAAAAAATAAATAAAAAACAATTATATGAACTACCCATATAAACAGTCAGTAGGAAAGCTAATTCTGGATTGAAAGAACATAGACATTGTCTTGAGTTTGTCTTGAGTTAATCACAGCGACCGGCGATAGAATAATATGCCTTTGAACAAAGGTTGGATTTTACTTTAGCTTTAAACTCATTAAACTGCAAATCTAGTAAAGCAGAGGGAAGCTTGTTATAAAAGATAATACCAAGACCAACAAAAGAATTATGAACCTTATGAAGCCGGTGAAAGGGAGCACGTAGTTTGTCCTTATTTCTAGTATTAATATTATGAATATCACTGTTTTTAGTGTACAGGTGTATATTTTGCCTAATATATAAGATGTTGGCGAAGATGAATTGTGATGCCACCGTAAGAATACCAATATCTTTAAACAAATCTCTCAGAGAAACTCTAGCACCTAGTTGGTAAATCGCTCGAACAGCTCGTTTTTGAAGAACAAAAATATTTTGAATGTCCGCGGCTTTGCCCCACAGCAGAATGCCGTAGGACATTATGCTATGAAAATAACTAAAATAGACTAATCGAGCTGTATCAACGTCCGTATACTGTCTAACTTTCCTTACTGCGTAGGCGGCCGAACTGAGCCTTCCCGCTAGGCTTGATATATGTGATCCCCACTGAAGTTTGGCGTCTACTGTTATGCCCAGAAAAACCGCCGAGTGTACAGTTTCAAGCACCTCATTATCTAAAAAGACATTGGGTCCCAGATTCCTAACATTCGGTAAGGCGAACTTATACATTTCGTTTTCTTAGCATTGAGAACTAGGTTATTTGTGGTAAACCATTCCGTAGCCATTGAGAGCGCACTATTTACGTCGTCAAAATCTTGTCTATTTCTGTCTACTTTAAAGATCAGTGAGGTATCATCAGCAAATAGTACAATGTCACAAATATTCTTTAAATAAAATGGTAAGTCATTAATATACACTAAGAATAAGAATGGACCCAGTATTGATCCTTGAGGTACACCTAACTGAACTAGTAGCCCGGAAGATTTTACGCCATTGACATCTACACATTGGTGCCTATTTTGCAAATAAGAACTTATGACACTGAGAGCTTCGTTTTGAACACCGTAATGACGTAGTTTACGCAAAAGTGTGTCATGGTGAACGCAATCAAAAGTTTTGGAGAGATCACAGAAAACTCCGATAGCATTTTGCGAGTTCTCCCATGCGTTGAAAATATGTTTCAGCAGAGCAACACCCGCATCTGTTGTCGAACGACCTTTTGTAAAGCCATATTGCTCATTATGAAGGAGGCTATTTAAATTAAAATGTCTTAGCAACTGCTTGAGTATTAACTTTTCAAATATTTTACTAAATGCAGGTAAGATAGAAATGGGCCTAAAATTGCCAACATTATTTTTATTACCTGTTTTAAATAATGGTATGACTTTACTGCTCTTCATGAGGTCAGGAAAAGATCCCAAATCAACACATTTATTAAAAGTTACAGCCAGATAGGGGGCTACGATATCTATTATATTACTTAACAGTTTAACAGAGATGCCCCAGTAATCACCAGTGGTTTTTGACTTGAGTGTGTTAAAAATATTAATCACATCACGAGGCGTTACATGTTCGAAACTAAATAAGCGACTACATCCGGGCACACTACTATGCAAAAGGTTTTCAGGTTTAGACGGGGACGAATTTAAGGAGCAGGTCGTAGTTATAGGTATGTTGGCAAAAAACTCATTAAATGCCTCAGCTATGTCGGCTGCTTTATTAAACAATTTGTTGTTAATCATAATCTCTAGTTGTTTTTCCTGTTTAACCGGTTTACCCGTTTCATTATTAATAATTTTCCAAGTGGTTTTTATTTTATTATTGGATTTTTTTATGGTATCGCTTAAA
The DNA here is from genome assembly GCA_932294355.1 of Aporophyla lueneburgensis. Classification (NCBI taxonomy): domain Eukaryota; kingdom Metazoa; phylum Arthropoda; class Insecta; order Lepidoptera; family Noctuidae; genus Aporophyla; species Aporophyla lueneburgensis. The sequence goes on from OW028737.1 coordinate 6,697,509, forward strand.
AACTTTGATTTAGCTAAAGCGCAGATCTTTTTAAATAATTTTGAATAATTACTGACATACTCTAGAAAAGGAGTATCAAATCTGTATTTTTTCAAACCATATAACTCGTATAGTCTTGCTCTACTTTTATAAATTCCTGGAGTAGCCCATTGGTTGAAGCTAACGGAAGTGCTATTAATGTCAATAGTTTTGGTCTTGAAAGTAGATTCGTATTCTTTTTGCACAATATCAAAAAGGGCTCCATAAATTTCATTAGGATTGTCGCGTTCTACTATAGATGGTGTAATCCTATGAGCTATATTATTTTTAAATTTATTACAACGACTAGCTGTATAAGGCCTGCATAATATTTTATGCGGCTTTTTAAGTAGTGGCAAAGGGAAGCTGGCTAATAATCCACAGTGGTCAGACGTTAAGTCACTTAAAACTAACTTATTTTTGGCATCACAATCACTAAATATATTATCGAGACAAGTCGACGAAGAAGCCGTGATCCTAGTTGGTTCAAGGAACAAGTTTACTAAATTAAAAGACCTAAACAGATTGAGCAGTCTAATACTTAATGGAGTAACATCTAAAATATTAATATTAAAATCTCCACATAAAATTATACATTTATTAATTGATTTTAATTTATTGAGTGAATCCTCCATTACCGATTCGAAACGAATAAAATCCCCAGAGGGGGGCCGATAAACGCATATTATGACGTAACGCTCCAATTCAACGCAAGACAACTCAATAACGCGCTCAATGGAAAGATTAACTAGATCTAACCGTTGTTTACATTTCAACTTGTTCGAAACAAGAACTAATGATCCTCCGCGAATAGCACTTTTCCTCACAAATGCACTTTGCACAGTAAAAAAATCATCATTCATAAATAGTACTTCATGTTCCTTCAACCAGTTCTCAGTCAAACATAATACCTGAACATCATAGTTTTCAATAAATAAACTTAACTCTAGCTCTTTGCCGGACAGACCCTGCATATTTTGATGTACAACATTCAACACATGCGGCTTACCCGTTGTCGCATCTAACAGTTTAAACTACTAGGTGTATCAAAAGTGGCGTTAGTACCTCTACTAACAGTAATCGATGGTACGCTACAGGTACCAGTGTTACGGTGTAAATTGTATGCTAAAAGATTAGCAATTTGTCTCCTACAACTAGGTGGCAAATACAAAGTATAATTTGTTAGTTTGTAATCAGTAATAAATTGATTACAATCAAAAAATGAAATTGCGTCACTGTGACAACTAGTCCTATTATAAATTAGCATATTTAAATAATAAATGTGCCTGTTTTGCTCATCAGACAAGTATCGTGAATAAGGCAAGGCACAGAAAATGAATTTACAATTGTTGGTCTCATTGAGAAGTAACATCAAATGGACACATTGAATTATTTATTTTTTCCTAACATTCAAACTATCCCCATATAATAATATTACAGTTGAACCATAGTCTCAACTCTCGGCAACTTGAGGCAATGTCACTATTTTTTAATTGAATTCTAGAAATATTATTTAGGATTACGTTTCCAAAGTTCAAATGAACAAAAATAAAAAAGAATAACCACAATAACCGAAAAATTGTACAGCTTGATCAAATTTCTGGATTTTTCTTAAAATGCCCAAAATTTTCAAACTGCATGAGATAGACTTTTTTCAGATTTTTCTCGTGATGGTTATGATCAATCCTGTAACCCCGTTTCGGCTTAACGTTGAGTTCTGGGACACCCTGTATGTAATTTTATTTTATTAGTGATTATTTCAATGTTATGTGTTTTATTGGATTTTATTTTTGTAATTGTAATGGATTTATAATTTATAATTATGGACTATGTCTGAAAATAAATGAATAAATTAATAATTATCTTCTTCTTTTTAAGACAATCAACACACCGTTATCTGATCCCAAACTAGGCAGAGCTGTACTGTGGCAACCAGATAACTGATAAATATACTTAGGTATATATTTCTAAATACATACATATCTATATATTAATACGTGAAGCGAAAACTTTGGATCCCTTTTTACGAAAATTGGGCGGACGGAGGAGTATGAAATTTCGCACACTTATAGTTTACACAGAGAAGAATGCTAATATTTTTTTAAATTATGAGCTAAAATATTTTTTTTTTTTTCAATAAATAAGACGTTACACACACTACTGTTCATTACCGTGTATCTAATACACACATGCATAGAAATTCTTTTGTTTATGGTCCAAATCTGTCTTTATTATTTTGTGCAGTGTTACCAACACCCAGAAATATTTACCCCTTTTTTTTTTGAGGATGGGAAATCATCAAATGACTTCTCCCGCTCTGGGCGGAGCGGGAGGGCGTGTCAGACTTTTACTGACTAAAACCCACCCGTGTTCCATCAGTTGCCCATGTGCCAGGGTCACGGTATCTCTTTCGAACAATCACGCGACCCCGGCAGAATATTTACCCCTAAAGCTTAAGTTAAAAACCCCTAAACATGCCACAATTACTAAAAAATCCGCTAAAAAATTATAATGAAAATAACCAACGAATGTTCAGTAATCATAGACCCGGCACTCAGCAGTAATATTTGTCTATATTTATTACGCGAAATTTGTTAATCATTCACTCTGCATTCTTAGTATCAAGGAACCGTACTAGAAGTCGCTAATACTTTTATTGTAATCAAAAACACAATGAGAAATGTAAGATGGCAAAAATCCCTAAGAATACCCCTAAAAATAGAACGCCCCTAAAAAATCTCAATCCTCTTATTTACCCCCTAAATTTGGAAAAACCCCTAAGTTGGTAAGCCTGATTTTGTGTCTGTCTATAGTCTTACTAAATGTCAAGTATAACCATAGGTAATAAATTAATTTTATGGTTAACCTATTTCATTTTTAAAATCTATGATCATATCGAGAATATTTGTCTTAATATTATTTGTATTAGCGACGATAGGAATTTAGTTTAGATTTCTATGAAATATTTTTTGTGGTTTTATGGAGAGTGTCAAGTATGGCATTAGTAAGTTTTCCATACAAAACTTAGTGTCGTGTGCAAACTGTAGAGGTTGTATGCCTACGATTGTACAGGCTGGTCATAGATTGTACAGGCTGGTTATAATTATGACATTTGGAACCGTCATAATTAATCTATACTATAATATTATGAATCTGAAGAGTTTGTTTGTTTGTTTGATTGAACGCGCTAATCTCAGGAACAGCTGATCGGAATTGAAAAAATCTTTTTGTGTTGAGTAGTCCATTTATTGAGGAAGGTTATAGGCTATATAACATTACGCTACGGTTAAAAGGAGTTGAGCAGCAAACGAAAAATGGACGAAAACTGGCAGGCAATTCGACGCGACGCGAAGGGGAGCGAAAATTTGACGCGGATGAAGTCGCGGGCAGAAGCTATTAAAAATAATAGGGAAAATTCTATAAAAACAGAACTTTCTGTGATAATTCATTCCATATTGTTCCATATCCAGCAGTTAAGAAGTATTAAGAAAATAAAAAAGAGAGTCCTGAAGAAGTATTCTTTACTCATTACACCTACGTTCTGGTCCTGGCCATCACCATCCCGCCAGCGAACCCTCTCCACAGTAGTACTGCGTCAACAATTTGTCTATAGTGTTACTGAATGTCAAATATAACCATATTATTTTTTTATATTTATTATTATCTATATTTTTTCATTTAATAATGTATTTCTATTCAAATGAAGTACGGTCGAATTTCGACCAATGGGCGATCACTAGTATTTATTATTATCTATATTTTTTCATTTAATAATGTATTTCTATTCAAATGAAGTACGGTCGAATTTCGACCAATGGGCGATCACTAGTTATAGATAAATAACTCTCAGACACAGAACAAATAATTGTGCTCATAACTGCCAGTTTGGGCATTTTGCAATTTATTTCAGGTCAAGCACACAGTAATTGATACAAGTCCGTATGAATAGATTGGCCTGTTAGTCTAGTGCTTAGCGACCCTGACTGCTAAGACGGAAGTCTTGGGTTAAATTCTCACACAGGAAAATTCTTTGTGTTTGTGTAAATTTTTTCGTCACCGCTGCTCTCAAAATGGTGAAGAGAACATCGTGAGGAAACTGGCATGTCCTAGAACCAAAATTTCGAAGACATGTGATGTCTACCAACCCTCACTGGGCCCGCGTGGTACATTACAGCCAACTCCCTGTCGAAGAAAGGAGGCCTGTGTCCTAGCAGTATTACATTGACATTGACAGTGACATTATAGGCTGATAATGTATAATATCTGGTTGACCGAGCTTTGCTCGGTATTTTTTAGTAAATTGTGTTTAAAATAATAAGTTTATGTTCAAGTTGATTATCGATAAAGTTGGTCATTGAAAACACGAATAAAACGACATTTTATAAAAATGAATCCTAGCTAGATCGATTTATCGCCCCCGAAACCCCTTGTATACTAAATTTCATGAAAATCGTTGGAGCCGTTTCCGAGATTCAGATTATATATATATATACAAGAATTGCTCGTTTAAAGGTATAAGATATTGTCAGTCCAATGTCTCTGAGTTAACCTACATAATTTATTTATTTATTTAATACTTTAAGCACACAAATGTACAGAGGTGAACTTAATGTAGGAGCAATGAATTTAAGGAATAAATATTTTAAAATATGTTTTTCTTTTATAAAATATAAACATAATTATTAAAGACTAGCTTCTGCACGCGATTTCGTCCGCGTCGAATTTCTTGCTCCCCCTACCCAACCCGTCACATCACCTGCCCTCGCTGTTAGTTCCTTTTCGCTTAGCGTTAATTCTTACTTTTGTTTATTTTTGCTCTGCTCCTAAGAGTCCTAGCATGATGTCAAATAAAATAAAACTTCTATATAGCTTATAGCCTTTCTCAATAATGGGGCTATCAAATTCAAAAAGAATTTTACAAATCCGACTGAAAGTTCCAGAGATTGGGGCGTACAAACAAACAAACAAACTCGTCAGTTTTAATAATAAAGCTGACAAGTGTAATAAGATAGTAGGGGCAACATCACTATTTCAATAAACCCACACGACATTCAAATATTACATTTCAATTTGAAATGACATTATATAAAGTCCAACAGCATTGCAAGCCACGTCGCGTCGGCTGCGCTCGATAGATCGACCACATATTTGCATGAAAATGTCCACATTGGACACGTTCGTAGCCTTTTGTAACCAAAATTACATTGGTGATGTTGGTAAATGGAATATGTGGCTTGAATTGATTGGGTTTTGGGTTTGTTGTCTATGGGAACATAATCATACGTAAATGGGAAATGATTTTATTCACAAGCAGAAGTAAATAACTTTATTTCTGTGATTATGTTTCTACAAACACTTTTACAGGTCAATCATAGTTTTTTAAAACTAGATGAGGTCGGCGTTACCTATCTGACAACTTTAAGAAGAACGGCCGAAACAAACTCAGAGGTCACAGTCTCTTTTAAAGTCACATCCTGTGGTTCTTGATGCGTTTTGTTATGGTTTTCCCGTCTAAGATTTGATGCATTTTCTCTGTCTCGGTTTGTTGATCGAGTCTCTCATGATAACTCGTTCATATCTTCTCGGTCTTGATCGGTTCGCCTTTGTGAGTGCTGATACTTTTAAGCCATATATCATACAAGGTACGATAATGTCTCCAGCTGTGTCCATCCAAAACTTGATTCCTATGTCGAAGTACTTGTATTTCATGTCTTGTTTTAGGTTGGCATTCCATTTGTAAGTAGGTCGCTCGACCTTCTTACGTTTGGCCTTGTACTGCATATGCTGCGTGCGTGGTGTGGTGTGGTTCACCGTGTGCTAGGTAGCACATCCTGTGGTTCTTGACGCGTTTTGTTACGCTTTTACCGATTAAGATTTGATGCATTTTCTTATGTCCGCAGTTTTCTGGTTTCCTTTTTCCTAGCTTGGTCAATCAAATCATGACTCAACTCGTTCATTTCTTCTGAGCTGCAATAATGTGGTATTGGATACGTTTTAGTTTTTCCAGCTCATCTGTAATGAGGATAAGGTCGTCCGCAAATAATAATACCACCGGGAGTGATGATGATTTCCTTTGTTCTTTCGTCGTCGGTCTTTCGCTTTGTGCTTCGATTATCAGTTTAGTTTTATTAACCGTTGGTATATGAAGGCCCTCGGACCTTTTTTTTCTCCCATTTGGATATCGGTACCCTGCTCTTTTTCGGTTTTGTTTGTTGCTTTTTTTTCCCTGTGGAATGTGTTAAGCGTTTGCATGTGTTTTGCGGGGTGATTTGTTTTCCCCTCGTCCAGTGAAGCAGGTTTATCACGTTGTCTGCATGTTTCTTGTTCTGATATTTAACCTTTTGGAGTGTTGTCTGGCTTTCTTTTGCGTGATTATGCATATTGGTGTTATTTGGTTGCTTGCTTTGTAGGAATTTGGCCTTCTGTAGGTTAGGAAGGGCTAATCGGTGGTCCCTTGAGTAAATTGTCTCAAGAGTCAGAGTTATCTCCGTTAGAATGTTCCAGGGTACTTCGATGTTTTCATTCGTTGGGGTGATTTACTACATTTGCTAGTTTTTTTTTATACAGTCTTGGTATTTTGATTTGGTAGAATTTTTATTCAGCGCGGCACAGTTGCATTGTTTATGATTGACATACTTGGTTTCAACAGTTGTTTCATTCGTACCTTGTCATTGTTTTTGTGTTTGGTTTTTTCCCCCTTTTTGTTTACTGTTATATGATATTTGATCTTGGCAGTCCCCAAATTATTCTATTGTATTCTATTTGGAGTATTTCCCTGTTGGCAATATTCATTAATAGTTCGCCGTTGTAGTTGGAATCTTCATGCTGAAGCGTGTGTTGCATCAAACCTTTGCGTTGGATACTTCGACCTCGACCATTATGGGCGTTGAAGTGTCGTATTTGCAGCGCACCTGTCCTTGTTTTTCGTCTAATCAAGCTTAATACGTTTGTGAAGGATCTGATTGCTTTCTAAGTACAGCTGTTGGGGTGTGAATTTATTATGTATAAAGGAGTTGGCTTGTCTTTTCCCATGCCAACCTCAAGGGTAGCTGACATCGCGTCCGTATACTTTTTATTGTAAACTGCTTCAATTTGGGCATCCTTTCTTAATAAAATTGCAAGGCCCCAGTGTGTTTTACCCGCAATTCCTGAGTTGTGTCATTCGTAGTGTGTGGAGATATACGTTCCTGCATTAATTCCCGTTCCCCGAAGATCGGCTACATGAATGCCTCCACGTGAAAGTTCAGCGTCTACAAAAATTTTTTTTTTGGCTGGTTTTGAATCGCCTCGAACGTCGCAAGTTGCAATACTCAGATCTGGGCAAGTGTACTTTTCTGCGGTGGTGGTCTGGTTGGGAACACCCAAATATTCCGAAATATTTTATTCCGAATTTCGATATTCCGAATTTCAAAAGTCCGAATTTCATAATACCTAAGAATTATAATGTCTATTATTAAAAATCACGAAATTTAACTTACCGAAAGTCATAAATGCAATTTGTTAGTTTACCGATTTTCATACGTTCGCAGAATCAAATGCTCGAAGGGTTCTCGGTCCGAAAAACCACATTCCGATTTTCAATACTCCGAATAAACTAAAAGTCAACATGTTGTGCTACAAAATTTAGTGACAGAAACGAATCGCAGCAAAACCGACTTCACGTAGTCTTGCCTGCCCTACCCCTAGAGTGTAATTTAAAACCGCGTAGGTGCGGTGCGTTAAAACCATCTGCGACGATAAGGACGCGTGGGGCCGCCCAAACCCCGCAGCGCCGGAGCCGTGACAGAAACAATGCTTGCTGATGCCTGCTTGCTTGCTGCTTACCTGGTTGCATGCCTGCTTGCATGTTGCATGCCTGCTTGCATGTTGCGTGCTTGCTTGCATGCTGCATGTCTGCTTGCACGATGCATGCCTGCTTGCATGCTGCATGCTTGCTTGCATGTTTTTTTAATTCTACCTCCTCATACTATACATAATATTATACTTCTATCTGACGAGCAATTATGTGTTTATTTGTCTTGCTATTCGGTTTTACAAAGCGTTTTTATTTCGGAATTTTGTTCATCGGTATTTTAATAATCGGAATTCGTATTTTTGATGTTTCGAATTATCATTAAGTCAGACTTTGTGTTATTCGATCTACTGAAACTCGGTATTTTGAGAATAGTAATTATAAACGTTAGGAATATTGAAATTTATGATTTATAAAAATAGGAGTAACGATAAGTCGGAGTTGTTATATTCGGAATTTTGAATCATTCGGAATTGTGAAAATCGGTATTTTGAAATTCGTATTTGTGACAGTCGGAATAAAGTTTTTCGTATTTATGTAGTGTACCCGGTCTGTTTTCTGGTGTAGGTACATGCAGTATCGTCTGCGATTATGTCCGAAAACGGCGTAAGTAGTGTTACTTCTCGTTGTTCGCACGGTATTAATGAGATAACCAATTGAGGACTTCTCGCTTGAAGCTGACGCTTTGTGGCTTTTTCATGTACTTCTCATGTGTTGTACTGGTTACCTAAAGGTCTGGTATAATGTGTGGTGGTATGATGCGTTAGTTGAACTTTGCATTCAGTTTATCCAGTTGTTGTTGTATTGTTACTTTGATCAAGACCCAGCTATCATAGTGATTCATGTAGAGGATGTGTATATATATTGGCGGATTCTCTCGATCGCCGATCGGTGTCTTTGCGCGTTCTGTTTATGTGTGCATTCATATTTACGAGGTACAAGGCTCAAGAAAATAGGTGGCTCATTCGGTACTCCCTTTCTCCTCCTAAAATTGTTTGTCCGAAAATCATTATCCATAACACGTTAGCTATAAACGGCAGTAACCATAATATTCAAAAAGTCGAAATTTTGTTTTACATAATTATCTTTGCTTCTAAAACTATTCTGTCATAATATTAAATACTATAATCATTAAATCTCCTAATTTTGCATATTATAAAGTCATATGTCCTAAGTATTGTATTATATAAAGTGTATTATGCCGAATGTTCATTTATAATAAAATCGTTAGTAGTAAAAAATTGCTACAAGTTAGGTTTTAGTGACAGAAACGAATCGCTGTAAATCCGACTCCACGTAGTCTTGTCTGCCCTACCCCTAGAGTGTAATTTAAAATCGCGTAGGCGCGGAGGGGCGAGGCGGCCCGCGAGCTGAGGAGCAGGTGGTTGTAACGCTCGCCGCCGCAGCTGAGTCTGGCCGGCGAAGCCGGCCAGCAAGACGAAGCTGCGGTGGTGATCGCTAAACCGTCTGCGACGATAAGCTCGCGTGGGACCGCCTAAGCCCCGCAGTGCCGGAGCCGTGACAGAAACCATGCCTGCTGCATGATGCATGCTCGCTTGCATACTGCATGCTTGCTTGCATGCTCGATTGCATGCTGCTTGCCTGCTTGCATACATGCTTGCTTGCATGCTGCATGCTTGCTAAATAAATTTATATGGTATATATACTTATAATAATTAATCTAGTTAAGTACATAATAAAAGCGAAAACTTGTCAGAATTTAATAATAATAATGTAATCTCGTGCAAATATATATAATTAACAACTGATATGCTATACCTATCTACACGAACATAATAATAATATGTATACAATATAATTATATACCAAATGAAAGACAGTAAATGAGAATATTGATTTAATTAAATTGTAACTCAGCCCCCTTCCTCTCTCCTAATTTTTGCGTGCCCGACAGGGTCCATATTTGATCTTGTACCATTTTTATCTTTTACCATCTATGTAACATATGGAATGCAATAAAGAATTGAGTACTGAGTATTGCTTGCATGCTTCATGAAGCATGCTTGCTTGCATGCTCGATTGCATGTTGCTTGCTTGCATGCATGCTCCATGCATGGTGTATGCTTGTTTGCATGTTTCTTAGATGGAAATAAAATCACATGTTCACAATCACCTGTTTTATTGAGTATATTATATATATACATGCAGCGCCATGCCAGGCCTTGATAAATGCCATAATGCTTTTGTGTCTTTACTATTTATGGATTGTATCAGTTGGATTTGATAAAATAATAAAAATTTTAATGAACTCCGTAATACTTTGTTTTAAAAATATAATTAGGATAAATAAACATAAAATAATTTGAATTTAGAACTTATAACTTTTATAGAAAACAGTTTTAAGTGTTTTGTATATTATTGATAGTAATATTTATGACAAACGGATTTAGGACATATTGTATTTAGGGATTTCAATTTTATGGCATGTGATATTATGTGACATTTAGTTCGGGCAAGTTATCATTCGGACAAATGATGATTAGGACAATAAAAATTATGGCTCTTCAGATTATGTATAAAAAAGTTAGGTCACACAATAGAGAACCGGCTCATTCAGATGTCAATGTATACGCTTTTATAATAAACTTCCAAGCCATGTTCAAGATCTAAGTCTCAATAAATTTAAATCATTCATTAAACGTAAGTTGTGCCAGAAAGCATTTTACACTGTTAAAGATTATATTGAGGACAAAAAAGCTTGGGATTAAGCTGCTCCAATGTTTATTTTTAAAATATTATTGTAATGAATTATATATTTTTTTTATTTTTTTTATTATTAATTACTTTCCTTTTTTTATTAATTATTTATTGGGATATACACTTTGACATTTTGATTATTGCTTATACACTTTGACATTTTGATTGTTGCTTAACTATGACATGAATATATACTCTGAGGAGTATACCATTATTATTATTTTAATAATTTTGAATGTGCGGACTATGTAGATGTTTGTTTTTTTTATATTTACTCATTTCATTTTAATGATAATCTGGCAGTTTGAGTACGTAATGCGGCCTACCAAAATGTCCTTTCTTTGGTATTGTTCGTCGAATCGTTGTGCTCCTTATGTTCTGAGTTGAGCTGAAAGAATACTGACAAATGCGTGCATTGACTGGACAGGTCCACTCAATCTGTATGGTTCTTTCCTCAAAAGACCATTTCAGACACCTCCATGTACATGATCCTCAAATTATCAGACAGCGACTATCTCCTGATTTTATATACACATTGACATTGATGAATTTTACCTATACAATGACATGAATATTTACTTTTAAAGTATTATATTGTTTTAATTATTGTAAATGTGAAGATTAAGTGGGTGTTATTTTTTTTTTCTAGGTTCCTTTTCTTCTCATTTATTTTTTATCACAGTCTGGCAGTTTGAGTAATTTATGCGACCTACACAAATGTCCCTTCTTTGGTATTGTTCGTCGAATCATTGACCTCCTTAAGTTCTGAGTTGAGCTGCATGATTACTAACAAATGTGTGCACTGATTGGACAGGTCCACTCAATCTGTGTGGTTCTCTCCTTAAAAGACCACTTCAGACACCAATCCACATGGTCTTCACATGATCTAACCAAATTATGTCTGGACTTTAAAAGAGACTGTGACCTCTGAGTTTGTTTCGGCCTTTCTTCTCAGAGTAGTCAGATAGGAAACGCCGACCTCATCTAGTTTTAAAAAAATATGATTGACATGAAAAGTGTTTGTACAAACCTACTTGCAAAAATAAAGTCATTTATCATTTACAATTCGGACGCGGTGATGATGGTATATTCGACATACCGGAATGTCTAATTAATTGCACGGTTATGTATTTTGTCATCCCCTGCTCCTGGAAAAGAATGCTGTTAGGGAGAAACTCCTATATATTATTTAGAAGTGCCAGGCGAATTCCGTCATCTTGTCAATGTTTCAAAACATATGTAGCGAGATCCCGACGAACACTCCTGTGATCAAACGTTAAGCCCGTTAGATTAGTTATTTGGTGAGATATCTTACTAGACAAACAGTTCCCGTCGTTTGAGATGGGCACGATTATAAACATTGTAATTGCTTTTGTTTAGTCAAACACATTTGTGTCAGTAAGGGGCTGAAACTGTCTAATTTGTGAGCTGACCCCTTTTTTTGTTTTGTATCGCTATCTATAGAGCAAAAACGTCTGGTGCAAACTCAAGAGTTCGGGGTATTTTTTTTTATCTCTTCAGTCCACATGTACGTCTAAATTCCGGTGACCTGGCCTTTTGCAAAACAATTTAAGGAATTTGTTACCATGGTACACACGTCGACAAGTCAAGCCATTCATTTCCAGTATAAACTGACTTATCTTTGTACGGAAAGCCTATTCGAATACGAAGTCTGTTAAAACTGGAAAATTATAGCTTAATATGTAATGTAGCCGTGTGTACAATTATAAGATCTTTAGGTACGGCATCTTTAACGATATCATATTTAGTGTTAGAACAATAACGTGAGTTTGATGGTGTGAAGACACTGGTCCGCAACGGCTGCTTGAGATGACGTTGCGTGCGCGCGCGCGGCATATCAAGGCCCGTCGTACGCAGTTTAATAAACGAATCCCTGTAATGTAAATTAAGAACGGTCTCACCAGGTCTGACGCCATGGGTTACTCGTCCTCCGGCAGTCAATCCTCACTACAGCCTGAAGCGCGCTAGTGACACTTCAGCTTCCTTGTTTTGCTTTAAACAAGGTGTAACAGAATAGACGCAAGTCCGCCGAATGGGCCAAAGAGAATTCAACCTTATTTGAAGGCTATAAGACACAATTTTAAATGCGTAGAGCGATGTTAGGGTCAACCCGTTTTATTAATTATAACTGCTAGCTTTAAAAGGAGTATGTTTTGGTTATTGTATTATACTTTTAACTCAATAGTCTAATGGGGGTATATGAGGTCTTGCGTTAATTATGTTACTGTTACAAATTACGACACAGAAAGACACACACACAAAAAACGCGCTTTGACTTCGAAGTCGGGCGAGCCCACATGTGTTGCGCGCGCGCACAGACAACCGCTTGCGACGAGGGTTCAACTTGAACTCTGTACAGTAAAATTTTACTCACGACATAAGCATTATATTTACAAATAAAAAAAAATGTACTATAACACATCGGAGTAACTATTTCCACCGATTTGAATACAATGCTTTATTACCTGTTATAAGTTTAACCGCTACGTGTGTCTGTTAGTGTGTCTGTCTGTAGCACCGTAGCACTTAAACGGGTAAAACGACTTGGGTGCAGCTTTTTATTTAAAAGAAGACTTTCTAGCGGTGGTTATTAGACATGTTTTATCATAATCGGTTCAGCCGTTTCGACATGACGATCCTATGATCAAAATACGTTTTTGTCGGGAGTTTTCTACATATAACTTTTTCACTTAGCAATTATACTGCCGAAAAATTCCTCAGTGCTAATTTTGCAGTGATGTTACCCACATTCCTGGTAAAGGGTTTGGGACGTCTATTTTTAATGAGGGTCTAAGGACTGGAAACTAATCAACTCACACGACAAAGGTCAACCCTTTAGTATTTCAGCCTTTTTGGCCAAATATCCAGGGGGATTGACAGGTTTATTTTGATAATTCTTTCTCAAATAAGCCTGGGCCATTGGCTAATCATTGTTTCCAATTACGTTGTATATTAAACTGAGATACAATTAAATTAAACTAGAAGTCCATAATTGCAATAAATATCGACAGATGATTTCATTCGTCATTTTAATTACATTTATTCGCGCCGGTGTGGCGCGTGCGTCTTGTTGCAGTCGGAACGGAAAGTTACCTCTTTTTAATTTTATATTTATTACATTTTAGTATTTGTATTTATTTTACTCCTTGTCATGTTCTCAGGGTCCTAACCCTTAGGAGCTAAGCAAAATTAAAGGAAGGCAGAACAAACGCTAAGCAAAAATGAGTTAAATGCTGTGTAGAAGAGTGGGTCGGTGGATCAAGAAATTTCACGCGAACGAAGTCGCAGGCAGACACTTATTAATTATTAAAAACATTTTTACCAAAAAAATAAAAACCGACTTCCTTAAAAACACAACAAAGTGAAAAATAACTTTCATTTCGGAAGTCGGTGTCTTAGCATCTGTATTCAAGTTTTTTGCCACTGACTTCCGAAATTAAAGTTATTTTTTACTTTGTAATGTTTTTATAGAAATCGTTTTTTTTTTTTGGTAAAAAAAAAAATTTTAACTTGCAAAGTTCTCATCAATAGAAATGAATTAAGTCCAAACACCAGGTAATTGCTGTAAGTCGTTGAGGAGGTACCTCGACTGTCTTACGGCTTCATCATCAGAGCAACTTCAGACCTTCATTAAATAGTTGTGCTTTAAGATAATTAATGAAAAAAAATAAATAAAGGCACTAGTCGCCACTACGATTTTGAAATGTTTCCATCGATTTCTCTAGTATGCCATCATCAGATCCTGGTCGCCTGGTTTCCTTATCATGGGACTACTCTTGAGATATCTCCTTTCCAACAAAAAAAGAATCATCAAAATCGGTTCACAAACGACGAAGTTATCCGCAAACACACATAAAACAAAAGAAATATATATATACTGGGTGTAAGGGACAACGGTCCACAAACTAATGGGGTGGATTCAGTATATATCATACTAAGATGACCAGTACAAGAAATTATTTCAGGACCGTTATGGGAATCCAATAAACCTGATTTGTTTTATTTTCTCACCCGCAATGTATCTCGGATCAATTCGGAAAGCCGCCTTTGTGCAATCGCCGACGACGAGTTCGATGAACTCTGTAGTTAGACGGGAAATGAACATCTGATTTTACGCGTCGTTCGTTACATTATTTCAACATCCATTGCTGCTTTTTTATTTTAGCCGTATTGTTTACATAAATGGAGTGCTGCTTTCAGACAATGTAATTTTACATCTATATATTAATACGTGAAGCGAAAACTTTGGATCCCTTTTTACGAAAATTGGGCGGACGGAGGAGTATGAAATTTCACACACTTATAGTTTATACAGAGAAGAAGTGACGAATCCTAATATTTTTTTAAATTATGCGTAAAAATACATTATTTTCAATAAATAACACGTCACACACACTACTATTCATTACCGTGTATTTAATACACACATGCATAGATATTCTTTTGTGTATAGTCCAAATCTGTGGTTTTATGGGGAGTGTCAAATATGGCATTAGTAAGTTTCCCATACAAAACTTAGTGCAAACTGTAGAGGTTGTATGCCTCACGATTGTACAGGCTGGTTATAATTATGACATTTTGAACTGTCATAATTAATTAAAATTAATAGGGAAAAATTCTATAAAAACAGAGCTTTCTATGATAATTCATTCCATATCCAGCAGTTAAGAAAATAAAGAAGAGAGTCCTGAAGAAGTATTCTTTACTCATTAAACCTACGGCCTGGTCCTAGCCATCACCATCCCGCCAGCGAACCCTCTCCACAGTAGTACAGTGTCAAAAATTTGTCTATAGCGTTACTGAATGTCAAATATAATCATACTAGCTTTGTCCAGCGGCTTCGCCCACGTGGAGGTCGGAAAATATCCCGCGGGAACGTACTACCGGGATAAAAAGTAGCCTACGTGTTAATCCAGGTTATAAACTGTGTTCCAAATTTCATCCAAATCCATTCAGTAGTTTTTGCGTGAAAGAGTAACAAACATCCACACATTATATTTATTATTATATATTTTTTTTTCATTTAATAATGTATTTCTATTCAAATGAAGTACGGTCGAATTTCGACCAATGGGCGATCACTAGTTAAAATAAAACTGAAAAAGCTGAGAAAAAGTAAAAAAAAACAGAAAAATCCGGAGAAAAATTTCGGTGGAATATGATTCAAAATAAGGAGCTGAACGCACTCAGTTTGTGGAGGGCTGTCCCTTACACCCGGTATATACGGCGGAATTAAGAAACCTCCTCCTTTTTTTGAAGTGGGTTAAAAATAACAATATAAAATCCACACCTAAATAAAGCATATCATCAAAAAAATCCTCTAGTTTTTTTTGAAGTGAAAACTTCTTTAGCGGCGTTGTGCACTTTTTTTGTAATGGGTAAAAAATGTTAAACTCGCGTCAGGACACGTGACCTGATCGAAAATTCGTAAGAAGGACGGAGAGTGATTTTTCTGAGAGATAAACTTTTTAATGTAATATAAAAATTGTCATGTTTGTGTACGATAGCGCAATAAATAAATATTGTATTCTACCACATAAATGATAGTAGGTACTTTTATTAACACGCTTTTATTAGGTCGACCTGTATGTAACTATGTAATGGAATCTAAGGTAACTAATTTAACTATCTTTCAAGGATCGTAGCGTCATGAAAATTGGCAGCTGTATGTAATTCTGATGACAATACAATAATATGGTACTGTCGAACTGATCTGATGATGGAGCCGGAAGATATGAATTGGAACTGCATGATGGAACATCGTATCATAGCTGTGTTTGGACTTGTTATTAAAGTCTTGTAATGAACTTTGACTACGATCACGTTTCAAGGTCTGATGATGAAGTCGGAAGATAGGCACTGGCATTCCATGATGGAATATCGTATCATAGCCGTGTTTGGTCTTGTTAGAAAGTTCTTGTAATGATCTTTGACCACGATTAAGTTTTTGGTTTTTACGTGCATTTATAAAAGCGTGTTTTTCTTTTGTTTTTAAACTATAAATTTATACTGATAATTAAAGCAATTCGTGCAAAATTATTCCCTAACCATTCCAAAATATTGAAGGGGTCTACTAGGACCGATGCCTGCCGGGGATACCGTGACCCTGGCACATGGGCAACTGATGGAACACGGGTGGGTTTTAGTCAGTAAAAGTCTGACACGCCCTCACCCCCCTACAGAAGAAGTAATTTGAAAAAAAAAAAAAAAAAAACAAGTTTTCACTTCTGCCGGCACTCCCGGAGTGCAACGCGTCGTTTTTTTTTTAACCAACACGTATTCATTTTCAATTAATCAAAACATGTTCAATAATATACCGACATAAGTCCTCTAAGCCGAAATTCACACCAGCTTCAAATGGAAGCTGCGCATCATATTGGTCTTGCTCTTCATTCGAACCGTACTTAGTCGAGAAACCGATAATCCTAGTTTCCCAGGCGTTCAATATCATGTGGCTTCGGAAGCCACAGTATAGGGTCTATTGTTAGTTTGGTTACATCTTGAATATATTTCACTTGGTATACAAATATTGGGCACGTAACAGCGATATGTTATGTTCTCGACTATTATGTATATTTTCACACTAGCTGTGGCCGTGGCTTCGCCTACGTGGATGTCTGAAATTATCCCACGAAAATGTACTTTTGTCACAAGAAATTATGGCTATGTTGCTCTTTATAATATCAGCTATCTGCCAGTGAAAATCGGTCCAGCCATTTTAGAGATAAGCCGAAATAAACGGACAGACAGAGAATGGAAAAATAAATAAAAAATATGTTATATGAATGGTATATACTTTCATTTGCATTTAACAACCAACTGACTGGCCTGTTAGTCTAGTAGTTAGTGACCCTGACTGCTAAGACTGAGGTCGTGGGTTCGATTCCCACCCAGGACAAATCTTTGTGACATGAGCAAAATCATTTGTTCTATGTCTGGGTGTAATCTTATACCTTTAAACGAGCAATTTTTGTATATATATATATATATATATATAATCTGAATCTCGGAAACGGCTCCAACGATTTTCATGAAATTTAGTATACAGGGGGTTTTGGGGGCGATAAATCGTTCTAGCTAGGATTCATTTTTATAAAATGTTGTTTTATTCGTGTTTCCAATGACCAACTTTATCGATAATCAACTTGAACATAAACTTATTATTTTTTAAATATAATTTACCAAAAAATACCGAGCAAAGCTCGGTCAACCAGATATTTTATCTATAATATGTAAGTATTTAGAAATACATAAGTATGTTTATGAGTTGTTTGGTTACCATAGTACAGTTCTGCCTAGTTTGAGATCAGATAACGTTGTGTTAGTTGTCCTAAGATATTTAAAAACAACTGCTATTTTCATATTACAATTAAACACTTCAATTTTATCACATGTATTTTGCAATACTTTTGCAAACTAGGCTGAATGAAACAACATTCTTAGATATAAAATACCAAACAGTTACCTACTAACTGTATAAATAATTATCCTATTATATATATATGTGTCTACTTGAAATATCTACGAGTGCATGGTCTTTCGAGAAAATTCCATAATGATTTTCAGTGGTTAACGTATAGATATTCTGAAGGATAAAAGAATTTTATGCTACGAAATTCAATAAGTTTTGGTATTAGTGAAAATACAAGACTGTATCGGTATTAACCGATAGGCAATGTGCTTACAGTATTTCTTCAAAAAATACGCGCCCAGAGTGCAGTTAAAAGATTTTTTAATCTCACAACTAAATTCATTAAAACGATCAAGCAAAACTATTCCCCTTTGATAGTAAATAGAATAAAACTGCCACCATTCCACTCAAAAGTGATTGCCATCTATATATATAAAAGAAAGTCGTGTTAGTTACTTCACTTATAACTCAAGAACGGCTGAACCGATTTAGCTGAAAATTGGCAGGGAGGTAGTTTAGAGCCAGGAGAAGGACATAGGATACTTTTTATCCCGTTTTTTTTTTTTTTTTTTTTTCCCCTTTTTACGACCGCGTTCCCGTGAGACGTCACATAAAACGTCAAAGAGAATACAAGTCACTATAAAACGTGGTACTATGACAAAAACGTTGCCTTCGAAGTACCAGGTTATCATAACTTGACAGGAGCTTACCAAACAAAGGAGTGTCAGCTAGAAAACGCTTTATGCCTTCGAAGTACCAGGTCATCATAACTGGGTAGGAGCTAACCTAACATATGAGTGTCAGCTAGAAAACGCTTACCAGATCACCACCGCGTACCAGGTTGTCAAACTTGGTACGTTTATAACAACATTTATTGAATCTGAGGCGATACGAAGTTCGCTGGGTCAACTAATTATCTATACTAATATTATAAAGCTGAAGAGTTTGTTTGTTTGATTGAACGCGCTAATCTCCGAATCGAATCCGGTCCGAATTGAAAAATTCTTTTTGTGTTAGGTAGCCTATTTATCGAGGGAGGCTATAGGCTATATAACATCACGCTACACCTCAGAGGAGCGGAACAGTAATGAAAAATGTTGCAAAAACGGGGAAAATTTATTCCTTCTGAGAGTTTCCGTTGCGTGCGCTGCGTAAACGGTTAAAGTAACGCAAAAATCATGTATGACGGGATTGTTATTTTTAAAAAGTTCAAAAAAAAAGTCCCAAGAGCATATGTCTATCTTTTAAGGTTGACTCACTATAACTCAAGGAGCGAAAATGGACGAAAACTAGCAGGCAAATCGATGCGACGGGAAGGGTAAGGGGAGCAAAAATTTGACGCGGACGAAGTCGCGGGCAGAAGCTAGTATGTAAATAAATTCATGAAACAATCCACAGCGTAATGGCGCGTAAACGGTATTGCCAACACAAAAAAATACAATTTAATCCTGTTTCACTTGATTGCAGGGTATAAACTGATATGGAAACATTTAAAAAAGGAACAAGAGTTTGGGAAAAAATATATTGTAGACAAGAACACATCGCATGGATTGGTGGCTCTAAAAAAGCCTTTTTTTCTACTTTCCTGAAGGTCAAGTCTCGCTTTATGCTGTAAATACATTTTTTAATAATCTAATTTCGGCATAAAAACAGATCGCTTGTCAGATAGAAACTGCACCCTAATTGCGTAACAAACTTTCTATCATAGAAGGAAATCTATACTTAATATTATAAAGCTGAAGAGTTTGTTTGTTTGTTTGATTGAACGCGGTAATCTCAAGAACTACTGGTCCGAATTGTTTTTTTTTTTGTGTTGAATAGCCTGTTTATCGAGAAAGGTTATAAACTATATAAAATTACGCTACAACCAATAGGAGCGGAGCAGCAGTAAAAAATGTTGCAAAAACGGGGAAAATCGCACGGGCAGGCGATTCGATGCAACGGGAAGGGTCGGCAGATGGGCACGCCACAATTGCGGCGGTAAGTCCCTTCTTTGAGGAGTAGATAGAGAGGCGTCACGGCGTCCTCACCTTCCGCCTGACGCAGGTTCTCACCGGGCATGGGTGCTTCGGTGGGTTCCTGTTCAGGATAAAGCGGGAGGATACGTCCGGGTGTTTCCATTGCGAGGATCGTCTGGAGGACACGGTGGAGCATACGGTGGAGGTGTGCCCTGCCTGGGCGGAGCACCGCCGTGTCCTCGTGGAGGCGATCGGCGGCGGCAACCTCTCGCGTCCGGCCCTGGTGCGAGCCATGGTACGGAGCGAGAGGGAATGGGAAGCCGTCACCTCCTTCTGCGAAGCAGTAATGCTCGCGAAGGAGGAGGCGGGGCGCGTGAGGGAGTGGCAGTCTCTGCGCCCTCACGTCCCAAGCCGCCGCAGGAGGAGACGCCCCGGGCGTCGGGAGTCGATTGCGGACTCCCGGCCACCGTAGGCGCGAGCTTGCGGGTGGCGAGCAATGGGTAGCTCGCCACCCGGTAAGGACTAAGCTCGGGTCGACGGCGCGCAGTGTTCCACGCGCGCCTCAAAGAGATGTCAGCAGCAGTGTAGGGGTCTACTAGGACCGATGCCTGCTGGGGTCGCGTGATTGTTCGAAAGAGATACCGTGACCCTGGCACATGGGCAACTGATGGAACACGGGTGGGTTTTAGTCAGTAAAAGTCTGACACGCCCTCCCGCTCCGCCCAGAGCGGGAGAAGTCATTTGATGATTTCCCATCCTGAAAAAAAAAAGGGTCGGCAGAACAAGAAATTTAATGCGGACGAAGTCGCGGGCAGAAACTAGTCCCTAATACATTGCTTCATATGTTTGAAAAATTCGTATGCTCGATAACGTAAATAAAGCAATTAATGTTGTTGAATTGTCAAAATGAAAAAGACTGCTGTTCTGAATTGTCTACGCAATCACCTCGCTGGTTTACTATCATTAGGAAAATTGCTTCACCAAGAAAATTGTTGCATTTGCAAGCTTCTCTGTAATTTGCTGACGATCCTTGACTCAAAAGCTTTGGCCGTGAAATTATCTCTTCACTAGCTTTATTGCTTACCTACTATGTTTTCTTATAAATCTGCTCTAGAGGTTAACGCAGTGCACGCCAGTAAAGCTCCAAGACAGCATTATTTTTTCCGATATTTTCAATAATTATCATATACTTCCCTCCCCGTGTTGGGTAGCCTAATTATTGAGGAAGGTTATAGGCTATATAACATCTCGCTACAGTGAAAAGGAGCGGAGCAGCAACGAAAAATGGACAAAAGCTGGCTGGCAATTCGTTGCGACGGGAACGGTCAGGGGAGTCTATATCGGTATGTAGGTAGATACTACATTAACTACATTTGTAACCAACTATAAGTCCTTGGCCTAGCGACACCTGTGCTCTATATCCGATGCACACTTGACCCACATTCAAACCTTCCTTGTATGAAAGACACTGGAACAGGACATGCACTGTTTTCCTTCCTCGACAAAAACCATTGTATTTTTAATGTTGTGGTAAAAATGTAGTATTTATGATAGAAGGAGTCTTGGCCTTTTATTTCCCTATACTAATAACATAATAATATTATTTTTTTTGGATGGGTAATCATCTAATGACTTCTCCCGTTAAGGGCGGAGCGGGAGGGCGTGTCAGACTTTTACTGACTAAAACCCACCGGTGTTCCTTCAGTTGCCCATGCGCCAGGGTCACGGTATCTCTTTCGAACAATCTCGCGACCCTGGCAGGATAATAGTACATCGTGTCTTGTTATTTCGAAAGGTTGGGCAGAGGTTAAGTTATTTACACCCACATTTCTCCAGTTATGTATGTTAAAGTTTATGTATTAGGGGGAGCCTATTACTATCAACAGGGCATAAATCCAGATCGGCCGGTATTAAAAAGCTCCAGATTTAAAAAAAAACCACTAACACTTTGCCTGACCTGGGTATCGAACCCAAGACCTCATGCTCAGCAGTACCGCTTATGACCACTAGACCTGCCAGGGTCGCGAGTTTTGTTCGAAAGAGATACCGTGACCCTGGCATATGGGCAACTGAAGGAACATGGGTGGGTTTTAGTCAGTAACAGTTAGACACGCCCTTCCGCTCCACCCAAGAGCGGGAGACGTCATTTGATGATTAAAAAAAACAACTAGAACAACGAAGCAGTTTCTATATTAATATTTCCCAATAGT
Source organism: Aporophyla lueneburgensis (assembly GCA_932294355.1). Taxonomy (NCBI): domain Eukaryota; kingdom Metazoa; phylum Arthropoda; class Insecta; order Lepidoptera; family Noctuidae; genus Aporophyla; species Aporophyla lueneburgensis. Next base: position 6,719,637 of record OW028737.1, read on the forward strand.
TTTTGTTAGCTTATATATTTACATAAGTCATCATCATGATTATCATTGCTCTGCCACCACCCCATTTTGTTAAGGGTCAGCACAACATATATTTTCTGTCCATACTTATCTGTTAGTCGGCATCTTGGTAATCACTCCCTTTCTAGCCGTACCATCTTTCACACAGTCTATCCACCGTTTCTTTGGGTATCCCCTTTAGTATGTAAAGCACTTAATTTCTTATTTGTACAAAATTACAAAAGCCTTATCTAGCTACTTTATAATTCAATCCAATTTAACAGTAATGAATAAACATAACAGAATTAAATAACTCGATTTAACATTGAAAATAACACGTAAAACGAGGGAGACTCGATAAACTTGATTTAACAAGTTAATCAAACTAAGTTGGATTTGATTAAAGTGTTACAGCGAATAACTTAAAACTTTATTAGCTTTGTTATTATGACTGATAGAGTTTAGAGAAAAGATTTTTTTAAATTGTTCTGTTAGCCGTGGCCCGCAACTTCATTTGCGATCAAGGATGAAAAGTATTCGATGGCATGGTCTATTTGTGTACAGACGCCAGCATATCAAGGTACCCGAAACTTTCAAATTTTCCCAATCAATCTTGAACCTAATACTTTAGCGTTAAAGTTCAAAATCTATTAAAGAGATTTGATAGATTGTGGTAGCTTCAAGTGCTGGCATCTGTACCAAAGGACGATTTCCGGATTTGTATGAACTCTGGTCCCGGACATAAGCCTCCCCCAAACTCCGCCACTTCAACCAGCTTTGTGCTTCCAGGATCCACCGGATTTCTACGGCCTTCACATGGTCATCGGTCCATCTTGTGGGAGGCCTTCCAACTGTGTGTCTTTGGGGTGATACGTATTTTTAAGTTAGACAAAAGTTACTATGGCGCCAAGTCCCAAATCATAGTCTGTTCAGAGTTATGCATTACTAGCTTCTGTCCGCGACTTCTTCCGCGTTAAATTTCTTGCTCCCCCGACCCTCCCCGTCGCGCGTCACATCAAATCGCCCGTGCACGCAACGGAAGCTTTCAAATTAATAAATTTTCCTCGGTTTTGACACATTTTTCATTGCTGCTCAACTCCTATTGGTCGTAGCATGATATTATATAGCCTATAGCCTTCCTCAATAAATGGGCTACCTAACACTAAAATAATTTTTCAATTCCAATCAGTAGTGTCTGAGATTTTAGAGTTTAACCAAACAAACAAACTCTTTAGCTTTATAATATCAGTATAGATTAAACAAGTCAGTTTGAAAATAGTCAAAAATAACGTTTTTCCCTAATATAATGCACTTATTGAAAAAACTTTTTTACAAAAAAAAACAACCGACTTCCTTAAAAACACTACAAAGTGAAAAATAACTTTAATTTCGGAAGTCGGTGTCTTAGGATTTTTATTTAAGGTTTTTGCCACCGACATCCGAAATTAAAGTTATTTTTCACTTTGTAGTGTTTTTAAGGATGTCGGTTGTTTTTATTTTTGTAAAAAAGTTTTTATTTTTAAATTTTTAGTTATAATATCTACCCCGCACTAATTCCAAACAAACAATGCGTATATGCGATAGCAGAAATCGCGGTTGATTTGCTGTCATTTTTATAAAGAGTTCCGGTGTCTGTCTCCGGAAGTCATCATCAGATCTATATGAAACTTATATGGGACCATTTCGGAATAAACCCCTTTCGAACAAAAAAGAATTTTGCAAATCCGTTTATATAAGGTGTATCTATTCATACACGAAATATTTTGAGAGGTACACCTGTAGGTGGTAAAGAAGCTACAGCAACGAAAAAAAAATTCTAAGGGTTTTTTTTAATTTAACATTTATACATTATTAGACACACATAAGAAATATTGGCTCCTTCTCATTTTTTACGGCCCGAGACACCGCGGCCATGCTCGTGCCGTCCGGTCGTCGCCCTCGCAACGTCAGGCGGGCCATTCATAGAATTTGGAGTAAAGGTTTTATGCAAAACGTCTCAAGTAGTTTTAAAATTATATTAATTACGATAATTCAAAAACGCTTAGATAAAAAATAAATTTTTGCTTCTATAGCTTCTTTACCACCTACAGGTGTACCCCTTAAAATATTTCGTGTATGAATAGATACACCTTATATATGACGGAGTTATGGCCGAACATACATTAAAAAAAACAATTACATCCGAATTGATAACCTCCTCCTTTTTGAAGTCGGTTAATTAGCCGAGAGCCGAGAGCTTTGGCTCTCCGATTGTACAGCAGTTTGTGCGGAGGTTGATTGTTACTAACACTAGGCAATAAGTTTTTTTTTTGTATGTTACTAACACCATATGGATAATTGTGTGTCCGAAATAAAGCTATTCTATTCTATTCTATTAGTATTATATAGATAACTACCGTTATCGTCAGAGTCGTAGGAATTTTTTAGATAAAACATGTAACTATTGGAGGGTGGGACCAAAAGGATACCGGCGAGAGAATTGTTGATGAAATTATTAAGCGTCTACGTATGTCACCCTACTAGATACCGACGAAATAATTTACTAAGTTTTATCAAATCAAACATAAGTACAACCAAAGTCTGAAAAAAAAAATCATCATAATAAAGAGCTTATTTGACTAGATTATTGATGCTAATAAATAATCATGGTTTAGTTTTTTCTTTCTTGCTTGACTTCATGACTTTTGGCTAAGCGATACTTTTAATGTTGCCATGTAATATAAATCTTAGTCAAGTTACATACGCTGGGGCTTTACTTTACATTTGCATTAATATACTTAGGAAATATATTTCTGCATCAGAATACAAATGTAAAAATAAAAATGATTACTCGTGCTAAAGATTATAGCGGTCATAACTTTTTAATACGTACATATGACATCGTAGTGCAATTCGAGTATGGCAACAACGCAAAAAAAATATGACATTTCAATTGTCAATTGGCCGGCACTGATAACTTGTCATTGTCTTCGCCTGCGTCTCGTTATTTTGTTTTCCATCGATTTTCCGTGATTTTCTACTTCATCGACTGCTTCTGCTTATGGACTCTGAGATTTACGGTTCCCTATGTAATTAGTGCTTGCCTAAGGATTCTGATTGTTTGCCTATACGACGACATTTTTCTGTGACTCTGGATTCCGATTCTGCCTGATACCTTGGATTTTGTTAAGTGTGCATCGATTTGTTTATCACAATGAGTAGCCGTGTAAGGCCTACATGCATCATGTGTGTCAACTGCAACATATTATGTGTCAATAAAATGCGCTGATATTTGGCATTGGCACTTAACTCGAGAGTTGGATGTTGCGCTCATACAATGACTGTAGTATGATATCTAGGATGGGCCAGACATCAACCATATATCACAGCACTCGCAGGTTTTGTTGATGACATCGTGGTTAGAGAAGATGAGGAATAAAAATGTTTTTTAAAAGTTGTTTTATTTTTTTATACCTTCATACCAATGAATCATACTATATCTATAACTAACTGCTCTAAAGATAGTTGACTAAGATTCATCATCATCATTTCAGCCGTAAGACGTCCACTGCTGGACTTAGGCCTCCCCCAATTTGGGGGGCTTTGCCATAATCGCCACGCTTGGCAGGCGGGTTGGCGATCGCAGTATGGTGGTAAAATGCATAGAGAACGCTGCTGCCCATTCTCTAGTAAGTCCCTTAGTCGCCTTATACGACACCCACAGGAAGAAATGGGGTGGTGTTATTCTTTACGTCCGGCACCACACGGTACTAAGACTAAGATTATTAAATAAATATTCTTCTGAACATATAATTAAGTAGGTAAGTACCTGCCTACTTACTTACGTGGACCATGTGGCAGACCTACGCACGTCGGTTGGACTTAATATTCTGAATACGTAGTCCGTAGTTTATTTTATATTTAAAATGCATTTCTATCAATGATATTTTGAGCAATAAGTAGTTATTTCTATATATCTTTTTCGATAAGTCTGTTGTTGACGAGACATAACCTCTAAAACTTCAACCTCAAATATCTTAAATTCCTGACTTCCTATAAAAGTATAACTGAAGACAAAACTGTTCAGCAATTTAATCTCTATACTTTTACATATTTTTCATAGGCAGACGCTAAAAAAATATGTCAACAAAAATTTGTTTGGGAGTTCGCCACTGTTCTTTGCATGATCATTTGATCCAAATCCGTTCAGCCGTTTTAGCGTAACAAAAAAACTTACTTTACTTACTTATTAAAATTACTTATTTATTGTTATAAATACACACCATCATTGCTCTCACACTCACACACATAACACACATACACTCACATACAAAACATACATGCATTCACACACACAACTCACATACATCCTCACTCACACACAATCCCAGTCTCACAAGCTCACTCTGCGTAACTTAACTTGATGAATTAAATGTATTACACACATTTAATTCATCACAGTTTTAAGTTATTTTTTTGTTTAAATTGGTTAAGTAGAAATAAACAAGTATTTTATGAGTACTAATAAGGCATGGAAGAGCGGAGTCTCCTAATACAGGCTTTATACGCTTCAAAGGAGGTTCCAACTTCCAATCACCACTGATGTAGTGTAGTACGTTAAAAACTTGTTAATTCGAATAAGCTTTTTTTCATTTTCATTTTTCATTTTTACCGTCGTATTAGTTAGGATTGTCTCTAATTGGGCTTATTGATGAGCCACTTTTAAATTATAGAACATTTTCTAAAGAAGACTCATACAAACTTAATTAATTTGCGGGCTAATCGAAAATTCCACAAATACGTATTAAGCTACTGGCACATTTTGTATTCAATGTAATTTTAGTCTTTTCGCTGCTTCCTAAACGTTTTATTTAAAACGTACCAGTTGCCTAATACATACATATTTCTGAAATTGCAAAGTTATCATAACTACCCTTCTACTGGGCATGGACAACAAATGGTCAAAAACACCTATGTATTTTTACCCGACTACGGCAAAGCAAAGTGGAGTGTTATGATTTTGATTGATATGTATGTATGTTTTTATACCTAGGTACATAATTGAAATATGGGCACTTAAGAAGCTGAGTGTACATTATTTATTAGTTTTTTTTATCTTAACGGAGGATCTGTTACAAAACGAAGATCACTTATCTTGAGTGTACCCTAATTTAAATAGAAAGGTCTTATGTCGTGCTACCCACTTAATAAAAATTACACTCTCTTATGAATATATCTAGAAATTTACTAAATGGCTCAAAAAGTTTGGCACTCTAAACATGATTATATTTTAACGGTAACAATATTTGATCTTAATAATATAATTCTCGTTTGTATGGCATTAAGAAATAAATGTTATAAGGAATAAGAAAATTGAGATCTATGACCAATGTCCGCGCACCGCACTGATTGTGAGATGTCTTAGCGCGTCACAAGGAAGCGAATCTGCACCGTGACCATTCATTCGTTCACACGTTCTTTCACACATTCAATCGATCACCATTCCTAAAACACACTTCGTGTCGTTAGCTTGTGAAACCATACATTGTACAAGAAAAATATATTAAACGCATATTAAGTTGGAGTCAGATTATAATCTGACTCCAACACAGGGTTCGATGAATAATAATTAGTATTCATTGAACCCTGGGTCGAAATAACCAATTTGATCATCTATGCATGTGTCGAGATTTCATTCATTCAAGTTTAATTTTAATATCGTATTATCATCAGTTATAATATCATATCGTATTGTATTATAACACAATCCTACTATATCCTGCTAATGTTTATATTTTTGGATGTTTGTTATTTAATCATGCAAAAACGACTCAACGGTTTTGGATGAAATGTGGCACACATAATTATTTACCTCTAGTAAAGCATAGGATACTTTTAATCTCGATTACATCTTGTCGTGGGACATTTTCCGTAATCCACGCGGGCGAAGCCGCGGGCAAAAGTTTGTAATATAATAAATAGATAGAATACGTTGTCTCTTCCTACTAACCTTGTCCCACGTTTCCTGGGGTCAGTGATACACGTTTCCTTCTTTCTCTCTCCCCTGTCAACTTTCACGCTTTCATTCACTTCTTCTTTTTCTTTTCATTCGTCACACACTCCAGCCATCTTTTCATTGATTTATTGTACAGACGCTTAGCCAATCAATCTTGAAACTTAAACTTTAGATATAATGTTGAAAACCTATTAAAGAAATTAGACAAATTGTAGTAGCTTTGCGTGCTAGCGTCTGTACAATAATAAATCATGTGGAATGTGGACTCAGCGATCATTGTGCCGATAGTCATAACAGTCAATGGTTTGATAGCCAAGAGCCTCGACCAAAACCTGAAGAGGCTCTCGTTGAGCAGTTGGATCAAGGGCTTGATTCAGAAAGCGGTACTTCTGGACACGGCTCGAATTGTCAGGAGGTTCCTTTCTCTGGAGCCCTGACCGCCGGTAGCTTGGACCTTTTTCCCGATACCGGTGGGCTACTATCTTTTATATTTTTAAATGTTTTTTTTATTTTTATTTTATATTCTAATATTCAAAAATATAATTTATAAGTTTGTAACGATGAAAAAAAAGAAATAAATCATTAGTCCTGTTACAATTCTTCATATAAATTTTAGGTTCATACAGAGTTATAAACTAGTGTCACCTAAGCTTAGACTCAACTTGTGTTACCGCCTGGCCACAGCCTAGAGCGGCGCGGATTGCGGCGCGGCGTGAGGCGCGGCAAGCGGCGAGCGGCGAAAACAAATGGTAGAAAACCTATGAAGTATGCCACAGCTACCGGCGACGCGGACAGCGGCGCGAGCTGCGGCGCGGCGAGCGGCGCGCGGCTCGCGGCGGTGACGGGCGGCGCGGTGTGCGAGTGAAACAAATGTACTAGCGAGTATCGAGGTGGCCACAGCTCAGAGCGGCGCGCGCGGCGGCGGCGCGCGTCGGTGGACGTATTTAGAGAACGGCTAAACTATTGGCATACTATAATGGTAGTGTCCGACATCGCAACTTACACTTTTTATTTGATTTTTATTTTACCGTTTCCCGCCGCATATTTTGTGCCTTTTTAGTATGTGCCAAATAATTGTATTTTCTTTCTTTAGATGTATAAAATAAGTTTTAATACAGGGAACACATTTTTTTTTCTGACTGACATCTCGCAGGTCATCCTATGAGGTTGTCGGCTGCTTAACCGAACTTGCCTGTGGTACCTTAATAAATTAAGGCCTCCAGCCAGGGCTTAAAAAATTTAAAACTAGAGCGACTACTCGCTAAGGTCACCCCCTGTGGGGTACGGAGAACACAATCATGACATTCAAACAAGATATAGTGCAGTGCTGACCCAACCATATCGGCCGTAACTTACAAGTTGCAGGTCGAAATCGATCTCGGGCAGGCGTTTCACTTTGTGTTAATAATTTCATCACTACTGTTCCTAAAATTGTGAACGGAAACATTGTAAGGAAACCGACCTGTCCTAGAAACAAAAATGAATTAGAAGACATGTGACATCTGCCATCCCACACTGGGCCCGCATGTCGGATTATGGCCCACATCATCTCACTGAGATATGTCCCGTGAGAAAAGTATAGACTGTAAACAGAAGATGCTGTGAGTGAAGTCATAACATAACATTATGACTGTAATACCCGAAGGGATAGCTAGAGATATAAATACACCCACATGTTTGAGTTTCTTGAATAGAGGGTGAGCCTATTGTCACCAACCGGGCACACATCCTTCCATATGGAAAACCCAATAACGTTTTGCCTGACCCAGGAATTGAATCCAGGACTTCAAGCTTAGCATTAGTGACTTGAGACTACTAGGCCAACAAGGCCAATAAGAAAATAATTGCCTAATCTATACTTTAATCTATACTATACATTATTTAATATTATAAAGCTGAAGAGTTTGTTTGTTTGTTTGATTGAACGCGCTAATCTCAAGAAGTACTGGTCCGAATTGAAATATTCTTTTTGTATTAGGTATTCTGTTTATTGAGGAAGGCTGTAGGTTATATAACATCACGCTACAACCAAGAAGAGCGGAGCAGTCATGAAAAATGTTGCAAAAACGGGGAAAATCGCCCGAGTAGGCGATTCGACGCGACGGGAAGGGTCGGGGGAACAAGAAATTTAACGCGGATGAAGTCGCGGACAGAAGCTATACTTTATAATCTATACTAACATTATAAAGCTGAAGAGTTTGTTTGTTTGTTTGATTGAACGCGCTAATCTCAGGAACTACTGGTCCGAATTGAAAAATTCTTTTTGTGTTAGGTAGCCTATTTATCGAGGGAGGCTATAGGCTATATAACATCACGTTACAACTAAGAGGAGCGGAGCAGTAATGAAAAATGTTGCAAAAACGGGGAAAATTTATTCCTTTTGAGAGTTTCCGTTGCGTGCGCTGCGTAAACGGTTAAAGTAACGCAAAAATCATGTATGACGGAATTGTTTCTTTTAAAAAGTTCTGAAAAAAAGTCCGCGAGAGCATATGTCTATCTTTTAAGGTTGACTCACTATAACTCAAAAGGTGCGAGCAGCAACGAAAAATGGACGAAAACTAGCAGGCAAATCGATGCGACGGGAAGGGTCAGGGGAGCAAAAATTTGACGCGGACGAAGTCGCGGGCAGAAGCTAGTAATATTATAAAGCTGAAGAGTTTGTTTGTTTGTTTGATCGAACGCGCCAATCTCAGGAACTGCTGGTCCGAATTGAAAAATTCTTTTTGTGTTGGGTAGCCCATTTATCGAGAAAGGCTATAGGCTATATAACATCACGCTACAACTGAGAGAAGCGGAGCAGTAATGAAAAATGTTGCAAAAACGGAGAAAATCGTACACGTAGGCGATTCGACGCGACGGGAAGGGTCGGTGGAACAAGAAATTTAACGCGGACGAAGTCGCGGGCAGAAGCTAGTATTATATATTCTTGGCATCCTAGAATACCTGACACGATAACATTCGCCTAGAAACTAGCGCCTGCATGCAGCCAACCATTTTGCACTGAGCTGCATAGGAATTCGCTTTTATTGTATCTGCGTTGCAAAGTTGGCATGGCGGTGAATGCCTAGTCTTACAAAGCGTGATGTTTTACCAGCTCCAACTTGGACGTTCATTCCTCTTCACTATGAGATGGAATGACCATAATCCGTCACGCGGGCCAAGTTCAGGTTAAGATAAGTCTTTATTTGCGTTAAACATGGTATAAGGTTGTTACAGTCAGGTATAAATCTAAGTTCCACATGTTTAGCTATATAGGATATGTATCAATTGCACGCAAAATAATAATTAATAATTAAATGTCGTTCAACCTCACAGATATAAGGTCAAAACAATAATAATATAATACAACAGTTTTATCTTTGTATTATCGACAGTAACAATAGGTCAGAAAATTATATTATATGGTTAAAAAAAAAACCGCCGACAAAACCTAATTTCCCTTTAAAAAGTAAAAAATAATTTTAAAAAAAAACTCAAAGTACCTACCTAAGTATTAATAATTCAAAAAAAAATACGTCGCGTTGGGGGACCGCTCCAAACCTAACAATTTAATTACAAATAGTCTTTTACCTAACTAAGCAACATACATTAATTAAAAAAAAAATGAAGAAAATAAAACTTTTATAAAATGACTTCAAAATATTGCATTTAGGATACGACCGTCAACGTCTGCCCTCGCGGAGGGCCGCCCCCAACGCGACGTATTTTTTTTTTTAATTATTAGTACTTACTTATGTACTTAGGTTTTTTTTATTTTTTTGCGTCGGAGGTTAAAAAAATCTTTAATGTCATAAAACATAATATGTTCTTTCAGCCAATGCAATAATTTGTTTTTCAATGAGTTAATATTATATAACAATTTAATTTCCTTTAGAATTTTGTTATAAATGCGTATACACATGACTAGGAAACTGTTCGCATACTTGGCTGATTTAGGGTTATCCTACGATGCAAGTCTGCATGGATCTCCATTTCGAGAGTTCGATTGGTAAGTTTTTTTGAACAATCCCTTATTATTACTGTAAATGTAACAACAAATTTCGTAAATATAGAGAGAGGGAAGTGGTAATATACTCAGCTTTTTAGAGAACGGTTTACATGACATAAAAAATAATTGTTAAATCACAATTCCTCGTTACCAGTTGCCTCAAGTTGTTTCCTTTCACCGTTTAGTAGAGTAGCAATCATCTATCTAGCACTTTCCCAGCTTTGCTGGGATGGGAGCGACATCTACTCTTACCGAAGCCCTGCATAAGGCGTCCACAAGCCCGTTTCAATACGATACCCTTTGGTAAGACTGGTGAAGGTGTGACAACACCTTCGAACTTCTGTTTACCCGCAAAAACGGTCACCTTAAAATTCTTTCCAAGTTAAGTATCTACATGCTGGCAAATACTACTCTATATTACTAGCATAAAATCTACTTTCTATAGTCTAAAACTGGTTTACTCCAACCCTCCTGGTCAAGGAGAAAACCTTGTATGAAGTAGAAGAAACTAATCTACAAGAAAACAATCTAACTTCCGTATCCAGACGCAATCTAGATGTTAAAATAAATCCTAATTAAAATCTTTCAGGTACTGGAGGGTAAGTTCAAAGCGGGGTAAGGGTAAACAGAGTCAGCCCCGTATACAGAAATGTTCACGAAGTTTGTTTTAGCCACGGTCTGCGCGTTCCCAGTAGACCGATGCTCTAGCTTTCTTTTGTGTACAAGTTATAAGGAAATGGCGACGATGAAACAACTACGGAAGAAATAACAAAATCCTATGTTTTCATTCAATTACTCTAATCAATAAGCCATGCATTAAGAAGGTTCGAATGATTTTAGAGATAAGATAGTAAGACAAAGAAATAAACCACATGATGTAATGGGGACAGAAATGTAGAATCTTAAATGTCTTTATATTACATATAAACAGGTTTAAGTTAAATTAGTTTGGCTATTCTTTACCCACGTGTTCGGTATCGATCTAGAAAACAAATAGAACAAAAAAAAACATCTCATTCGATGGGCGAAGGTAACCAACCAGCAGTTTTTTGTCATTTTTCGTGGATTTATTTTTTTACCAAATCCAAAACACAACAGACATTTGGTTGTCTTGATATACATGTCAGAATCGTTTAAAGTTTTGAAAAAAAAAATTGTGCGTCTCTATTTTAATTTTCGATCATTATAGTTTTCGATATCGGTACCCAACACATGTATAAAATAATGAGTGCTAATTTAATTTTACCTTGTTTTTATGTTCTTTTGTACGTGTGTATGAACTCCTTCTAACCGGCTGGACCACTTTTGATGAAATATTTTGTGTGTCTGAACGGGTTCCTGGATGGCTTAGATTCATAATTGTAAGTGGTAGATGACGCTGAGATTGAGTTCTACGAAACGGGACAACGTTTGTCCGGTCAGCTTAATCTTATAGATGTGTTCTGTATATGGTCTCACATCCGAAGCAACTGTCGTTCATTATGAGTAAGCTACCCACCCCTGCTCCTCACGGTTTTACGATTGGACTATTAAATGATGGCGAAAACAACATTAAAATCCATTGCATAGCTAAGAAAAACAGCGCGGTTATACACGAAAAGTGAGTTTAATTTTTTATTTGTATGTATGAAATCAAAATCAAAAGTAGGTAATTTATTCAAACTAGGCTGAGAGTCAGTGCTTTTGAACGTCAAAATTACATAAGACAGTCCCCCAAAACGCGCGCTCGTCCCCACTCCCTAGTGCATGAAATCCATCAGATGGCTTAGATCCTGTCCCATATTGATAGGATCCACACATTGATTTTATTACTTAGTTCTCCTTCTTGATCATTGCCAATGTCAAGTTTCAAATGGGCCATAGTTAAGTTATAATCAATGACAGAGTCTGTGAATTATGCGATAGACAAGTGGTGGGGGGCGCGGGCGGCGGAGCGGCGAGCGCGAGAACAACACGTCCGTTCGCTGCGGAGGTCGAGCGTGGAATAAAAAAAAGTGTTGAAATGAATAATTGGTAGACCCTTTTATACCTATATGCATTTGAACCCCCTCCTATTGACTAGCTTATCAGTTACAATGAAGGCCTATTGAATAATTAAGCGTTAATCAATGAAACTAGCTCATTATTAGCGTCAGTTAACAATAACCATGCCTTGTGAATAATTGATCGATTACATTTAGGACCTTATTTATAATTGGGTGCTAATCATTTGACATCTGGTAATTATAAATTAGGTGTCAGTTAAGTTACCATGAGTGATTTGTTAACAAAGCATCGTCACGCCGTTTCTGATAAAGGGTTAACCAGAGGTGCGTAGTAAACCCACATTTCGCCTATTAACGAGGTACGGTCACCAAAAGAGATAAGTAACCAGAGTCGTCGTATATAGGTAGTTGAAGTTTAGTAAGAAACAGATGGATGTTTTCGAATAAAATTCAATTTAATTAATAGAAAACAGACAGTTAATTAATCAAATTAAAATTTATTCGAAAACATTCATCGGTTTCTTACTAAAGTTTACGTATTTCCGACGACCTAGTTACTTATCTCTTTTGGTAACTGTACCTACCTAGTTCTCATCTTCCTGGGGGCCGATTCTACTAGGACATTGAGTAATTTTGGTCCAATTCCTCAACAACGTTGGATGTGATACCAAATGAACGGTTTTGGTGTACACTTTATTTTATACTATGACGCCTAAGTCAATATCCGACGCGAACTTGGTGTTTTGATACATTTAGTAAACAAAAAAGCATAAAAATTCTTAGCATCATAAACTATACAAAAGCTTTTTGTTCTATTATTTCTGTACCTGCGCGTACGTCGCGTCGGTATGCACACATTTCCCCCTCTCTCATACCCCTCACCCGCCCGCAATTTGTGCGGTCCGAACAAAGCAATGTGAAGTCAGTCCTTGCTCGCACCTTGTTTACGCTCCTTGTTTTTGTGTTACTATCGGCTTGTTTTGCGACTTTCTGACCCCGGCCCGTTTTATTTGACTTCGATATTGCTTACCTACATGTGACTATCGGACTTCTAATTGAACACGATTTTAGCAAACGCTCTTGGTGAATAGTGTAATGGCAGATAGCCGCTGTGTATTATGCCTGCGCTCGCGCGTAGTACGAACAAGAAGGCATATTTTGGGAGCAAATATTCCACAACGTCGACCTCAGTTTGCAGAATATGTACGACAAAACGCCTTGATCGAGGTATGGGCTTATTTATATATTTTTAGATATTATATTAAAAATCTGTGTATTTTTTATATGTCATTGCTGTCATAAAACATAGAAACACACTCTTATTCAGTCAGGAGCAAATTGACTACTATGCCATATAGCAAATTGTCTTTATAACGAAAGAAAACACTATCCACTATGACTATGTTATGTTATAATAAGAATACTACGCTCTAACTACTATCCGTTTAAGCAAGCCTATTAAACAAAAACCACAGTGGGATAAATGTCATATTTCAGTAGTCTTTAACTATTGTCATATTGGCATATTTATTTTCAGGTTGTGTATAATAATACACAAAATGTATGCCATCGTTGCTGGCAAAGGATTAATGCTGCTTTTGCAGCAATGCAAAATGCAGAAGAAAACTTTGAAGAGCCTCCGGTGGAGGACGTGGAACCTGCGGTGGCTGACGTGGAACCTGCGGCGGAGAACATTTCTGTTGAACAAATGTTTTATTCCCCCGAATATATTAGAGCACCAAACACAGCAAATCATTGCATTTTCAACTATTGTCACAACATTGAACGAAAAAGAATACCCACCACAATTAAATTATATGTTCTACGTACACAGCGTTTGTACATTCCGATTAGTGCAAGAGTCTGTCAAGAGCATTTGGAAGGTAACGTGTGGGATTCATTACTTGAGCACTGTAACGTGTCGCACGATTTTTCGGTTGACTTTTTCACAGATATGTCTAATATGTTTATATCAGCTCTTAATCAAGGAGCTAGGATCGAATTTGAATTGTTGGGATCGTTAAGTGTCAATGACATGGTCTTTTGGACTGGACTCACTACTGGGCAATTCGATGTGCTTTTACAAGAAACTCCTTCATTGACACCAGTGACTAATCATCCTCGTACTATAATTGGCGTATATTTATCGAAATTGCGTACAGGTGAGTCAAATGAAAGACTATCAAGCCTGTTTAATATGTCACGCAGAACCCTGGAAAGGAAACTAGCACTAGCCAGACAACATTTAACGGCCGATTTTGTAAGTACTCACTTAGGCATGGACAATATTTCGAGACAGAATATGTTGGATAGGAATTTGTTTTTACCGAGGAGTATTTTTGGTAATGACAACAACACATCAGCCATAGTCATTTGTGATGGAACATATGTCTACATTGAGAAAAAAAATAAAATAAAATCCATTTATTTCAGGTTCTCCCATATGACCACTACACGAAACACGAGATAATACAAAATATCACAATATAACATACAATTTAAAAATAATAATTAAAACAAAATAATAAATTAAATGTCAACAAATCAGAATTAAACACAATCAGAGTCAATGTCACATAAAAAAGAAAGAGTCTGGAATTAATTAATATAAAATACAAATATAATTATGAGAGTGGCAAATTTAAATTTAATCTTCAAAATATAATAACTATGTAATTAATAAAGGCTCAGCAATAATGCAAATCGTTCATCGCTAACATGCCCTGGCTATATGCCTACTGCAGCACTTCCTAATATACGGGCAATCCAAACGTCCAGCGATCATCACCATGACAGCATTAGAGCTGGCCCGCACCCTGCGCACCAAGGACGCGCACCGCTTGCGCATTGTGGTGTGAAAACAGTCGGTGCGCGCTTCCGCAAACATGCCCGAGGCGCTGCAGAAGCGGGGCAGCCCCAATACCGCCCTGAACGCGTTGTTGTACTGTACGCGGAGGGCACTGTAACTGGCCTGTGTATAGTTAGCCCACAGGCTGCACGTGTACAAAGATGTGCAGTATGCTTTAAAAAGTGTGATCTTAACTTGATCAGAACAGCGTGCAAACCTGCGTGCCAACATATTCGCCCTCTTTGACAATGCCCTCCGCTCCCGTTCGATGTCAGCATGATCTCTGAGGTCAGCCGTGACTAAATGCCCCAAGTATTTAAATTGTTTCACCCAGTCTAGGGGAACACCATCTAGATAAACTGGTGGTATACTTTGTGGGCATTTCGCACTACTCGTCTCAAAGACCATGCATTGACTTTTGGTCACATTATACTTGAGGCCGTGTCCACTCGCGTACTCCTCACAGACTTGCATTAGCTTCCTCAAGCCACAGACCGAAGCGCTCAGCAGCACCATGTCGTCAGCATAACTAAGGTTATTGACGCAAACATCATCAACATGGCAGCCGACACGGGCACTGCTGAGCGCGACGATCAGTGCATCCATATAGAGGTTGAACAAGGTTGGGGAAGTCAATCCGCCCTGCCTCACGCCACACTCTAACTTATATGGCTCCGACATAGCTCCCGCCCATCTTACGCTGTTGACCTGGTGCGTATACCAATACTTGAAGATCCCAACAAGCTCATGCGGTAAGTTAATGTCCTCGAGTTTCTTCCATAGAACATCGTACGCTACCAGGTCGAACGCCCTGGACAGGTCGAGGAAACACGCGTATACGGGCGTTTTACGATCCACGTAGTATCTGACGGTATGCTTAAGACACAGTATCGCACTCTCTGTAGACAGCTGTGGTCTAAATCCAAACTGATTGTCATGCAGCGCCACGAACTTATTTAACTGTGTATTCAGCAGACCGTCAAACACCTTAGCTACAATTGTGGCTAGCGAAATAGGCCTATAGTTACTTTTATCTGCAAGGTCGCCTGTTTTATTTTTCACTATAGGCACTACCACAGTCCTCATTAAATCGGATGGCAGGTAAGAGTGGCTCACGCATAACGAGTAGAACATTGCCAGTACCCTAGATATATGAGGCCCAGCGTGCTGCAGGTGCTCGATGCTGAGACCATCATGGCCTGGAGATTTGCCTTTAGTCATGTGTTTAATAATTTTTGAGACCTCCTTTGCAGTGAAACGGACTCCCATTGTCTTATTTGGTATCTCAGCACCGAAAGCCCCACACGCCGGACCCAGTGGCGACTGTACAGAAAAATGATTTCTGAAGGTATTTGCAATGTCCCTATGGTCACTCACCCCGTCGACGCTCACCGGCAGACCAGGTTTTACGTTAACTTTATTTGTATTCTTCCAGAATCCGCGAAAATCACCCTTCGAATGCAAACGAGCTAGTGCGTCCATTTTCAATTGGCCTTGATGATCTTGGCACCCTTTGAGTCTAGACTTAAACAGTCTCCGGCTCTCACACATTTCACTAAACATGAAACCGAACCTAGGCCTACCACAATCGTCTGGAGGACACGGTGGAACATACGGTGGAGGTGTGCCCTGCCTGGGCGGAGCACCGCCGTGTCCTCGTGGAGGCGATCGGCGGCGGCGACCTCTCGCGTCCGGCCCTGGTGCGAGCCATGGTACGGAGCGAGAGAATGGGAAGCCGTCACCTCCTTCTGCGAAGCAGTAATGCTCGCGAAGGAGGAGGCGGGGCGCGTGAGGGAGTGGCAGTCTTTGCGCCCTCACGTCCCTAGCCGCCGCAGGAGGAGACGCCCCGGGCGTCGGGAGTCGATTGCGGACTCCCGGCCACCGTAGGCGCGAGCTTGCGGGTGGCGAGCAATGGGTAGCTCGCCGCCCGGTAAGGACCAAGCTCGGGTCGACGGCGCGTAGTGTTCCACGCGCGCCTCAAAGAGATGTCAGCAAAACTGAAGGGGTCTGCTAGGACCGATGCCTGCCGGGGTCGCGTGATTGTTCGAAAGAGATACCGTGACCCTGGCACATGGGCAATTGAAGGAACACGGGTGGGTTTTAGTCAGTAAAAGTCTGACATGCCCTCCCGCTCCGCCCAGAGCGGGAGAAGTCATTTGATGATTTCCCATCCAAAAAAAAAAAAAAAAAGGCCTACCACAGGATACCCATTCGATAAACTTCTTCCTGGCCGCCCGGTGAGCCTCTTTGACGTGCATATTCCAACCTACTAAGCGTGGCCCACTCCCACCAGCCCTCGAGCACCCTCGACCCGCCATAGACGCGCCGCGCAGGGCGGCCACAATGTCAGAATACAGTCTATCAAGCGTACGCGTGTGGGCAGGGTTATTACAATAGAAGTCAGCACAGTTTGTACACTCTGTAGGAAAATCAATTCTCCCCAATCGCTTATGACACTCGCTGGTATATTTAACTACTTGTTGCTGTTTTCTTACTCCCCACACTACATCCTTGTTGTTACAGTTCAGCTTTTGAGGCAACTTTGGTGTTAAAAGATCTAAGTTACATTCAACGATAAGGGGAAAATGGTCAGACCACAGAGTGTCATGTTTCACATAAAGGTTTACAACCGCTTGTTTTGCCGCTTGACTCACTATGCAGTGATCTAACCAGCTACAAGACCCGTGCACATCACTAATAAAAGTATAAGTACCCGAGTCTGAGCCCAGAAAGTCAACATCGATACATGACCAACACTGTTCATTGCAAAAACTTACAAGCTCGTTAAAAAACAATTCATAAATATTGGCATTAAAATCACCTAACATAAAAACAGATTCAATCCCGTACTCGTCTACAATAGCACTCACCGTACTTAAACAATCCGTAAAGTCAGGCAGGTTTTCCACAGAATTCGTTGGCATGTATATACTCATCACTATCACTGGGCGATTACTCATTATTTTAATGGCACAAATACGAGGATTATCACACTCCACAACTGAAACTTGCTGAAACACACTGTTTCTCCACAACAGAGCGACCCCACCATAAGGTCTACCGCGTAGTATGCCGGCGGACGTGTCCACTGCTGAGGTTCCAGTGTAGCCAAAGCCACAGTCGATCGTGCTTAAGTATGGTATTTCCTCCGGAAGTAGCCATGTTTCCTGCAGCGCCACTAAATCACAGGTGCGACATATATCCCTAACACCGTCTACAGAACGTTTTACGCTCTTGCAGTTGAAGCTGGCAAAACGAAAAGGGCATTTATCCATAATTACTGTTATTCAAGCCATTATCAGATAAAAATCTGTTCGACTTTCGACGTTTAAAATTCACGAAACGTCGAAATATAATACCTTGTGGCCACAAATTTTCGTCTAGGTACAATGGTAATTTGGACTCGGATACTAAAAATTTGTAGGCATTATGGTTCCTTTCTTTCTTCATAATTATTTTCTCAAGATAAACTGTTTCCTCTGTCTTGCTGCGAATGTAAGTAATTATGTCATCTGCTGTCGTGTCGCTGTGAATATTCGTAATCAATAATTATGGGAACTTTCCTATCAGCCGCTTTGAATTGGCACTCCATATCTCGCGCTTTTCCTGACCTGCCTACATACCGGTATTTCGGTCGCTTCTTACGATACGATACCCTCTGCCACCCTTCATTGTTATTATTTACATTAGGACACGCTTCGTTCTCGAACTGAGAGTCTCGCTGTTCCAAGACATAATTATTGTCGCAGGCCACCGCATCACTTGCAATCAGCTGACGCGCTCCCCTCTCTGTCTGTCTCGAGCGCACGGTCGGCGTCGTCATCGTTCGCGCCGCACTCATCATACCGGTTTTACATACACTTGACGCGTGAACGTGACTCACCGTGGCACCTGAGCTACTCGCTGTCGATAGCCGTTGCTCCGTACATAGTTCGTTTTCATTTTGTTTCTCTTCTACCCGCACAATTTCTCTGTATTGTGGGGATTTGTTACATAGATCATTTTCGCTATTGTTGAAAACGTCGTCCCGTGAAGAATTATGCATATGTAAAATTCCCATAGGACCACTATCTTGTAACCAAGCACCTCTTTTCATGTTCACTTTAAATGCCGATGTAGGTGCCAAAGAATCATTTCTGATCTGCAAGAATTCAGTTCGTATTTCTTTCAAATGATCTAATGTAGCGTAAGTTGACTTTACCTCATCAATTGTAGCTTGCATTCGTAAGAGATCCTTCAGAAGTTTTGTACAATCCAAGTGATCAAAAGTAATAGGTGGCAATTTTTCTAACTGTCGGGCCACAAACACTGGAATGTCATCTGGATCGGCAGATTTGAATAGGTTTATGATATCCGCTAGATCTCGCTCTTCCTTCCCTTTGTTTTTCCGTATTATCTTACGCAAATTGGATGGAACGGAATCAAAAAGAAGAGATTTCGATTTTTTAATTTCTTCGCTAGTAAACGATGAGACACAAATTCGCACCAAAGTTTCTTCATCTATAACCGACACTTTGTTTTGGATATACGATAACATCTCGTCGATAACGATGTTACATTTATCGCACTTTAAAATATTCGCCATTTTTACTCAGTGAATCAGCACTGCCGTACGCAACCGACACGGATAGGTGCGCGTGCGCGACTGACTGCAACAAAAGTAGCAACTTTCTTTTTCAAAAGTTAACATACAGTCACCACAAGTTTCAAAACTTGTTGAAACCCTTTTTAATTGTTTGCAGTGACGGTTACATAATAGATGTCCTTGGTCCATACGCCGCAACAACCAGTGATGCAACAATTATAACCAACTTGTGTGTAGACGAGACTCATGCATTTCATATGTTCTTTGAACCAAATGATGTATTCATTTTGGATCGAGGCTTCAGAGACTGTATCATGGACCTGGAATCGCTAGGATATGAAACCCATTTTCCTCCAACAAAGAATAGGAATGAAAGCCAATTGACGACAGAGCAGGCCAATAAATCTAGATTAGTGACTATCATTCGTTGGGTGGTGGAAGTGGTTAATGGCAAGTTTAAGAACCGATTCAAATTGTTACGGCAAGATTATTTTAATAGAGCGTTGCCTCACATGTTTGTTGATTTTAAAATTGCAGCTGCGCTTATTAATGCGTTTTATAAAGTAGCTACTGATAATAGACTTGCTCGTGACATTTTGAGCATAATAAACATAAAGATGAACTCTCCAAACCTTTTATATGAGTACGTAACATTAAAAAATCTTAATAGACAGCGAGTCGCGTTTGAAACAATGGAAGCAAATCTTCCCCAGTTGCAAGACTTTCCCGTATTAACCGTAGATGATTTGATTCTCATTTCTCTTGGCACTTATCAGCTTAAGCTTGCACGATCGTACGCTAGCGAACACTTGCGTCAAAGCGGTCTCTATACAATAGAAATATATCGGCAGAGTAACTTGCACGACTTGCAGCAATGTAATATTATGCAAACTAACGTATGGCTACTCAGGGGACGAGTACAATCTCGACACGTTAGATCAAAAACATATTACACTTACACATTAATTGACCGCGATCAAGTAGGCCGAGAAGCGATAATACATTATTATTGTACATGTCTTACGGGTAGACGCACTATAGGGAGCTGTGCGCATGTAATCTCTATAATATGGTACTTGGGACTGGGTAGACTGGAAGGATTTCATAGACCGGCACTACATTTAGATGAGATTATTGTTGAATAATTATTTAGTTATAATATTATATTAAGCTATTTTTGTAATTATTTTAAGAGATAACACTGATAATACAGAACTATTAATAAAGCTACAATATAACATTTGTTGTTTCTTTTTACTTTAAATTATACCCATCTGCTTTGCTGGAAATACCGAACCCTAAAAATTATGTAATATATAAGTAATCTTGAAAATACCGACACTAACCACCAGGCGAAACTGTGATCAAATACTTGACCATTTTTATTAAAATATTTAAATAAAGTTAGGTTTTAAACGCCAAGCCGAAATTGAGCGCGATCATGGGATCGCGCTCAATTTCGGCTTGGCGCTATAGCATGAAATATTTTACTCTTCAAATCCTTTCATTTGGCATAGGTTGTAACACTGTTGGTATATTGGACCAGGGTCCATACATTTTTGCCCATGGTCCTTTGTGCAAAAATCGCAATAGCACCGCGACTGGATCACGACTTTTAAGGGTTTTCTCATTCTACTAATGACCAACGATCCAACTGCGGCTACCTGTCAGTGGACGCCAACGATCGATCGAAACAATGTAAAAATCTATTCTGCTAACAAAGTCGTACATGAGCGTGACGTTTAGTCACATTCTGCTATTATTTTGACACTCGTTTTAATCGATCAAAGCTGAATTTCCGCAGTTCATCTGTCAAAATTAGCGGTTGAGCATAAGTCAGTAAAATGCAACTTTTATCCTGAATTTATCTGGGGGTGACAGAAATATATAACAACAACATCCCAACCGATAGACGTTCGACTGCTTAACATAGGCCTCCCCCAATTTGGGAGGATTTGCCATAATCGCCACGCTTGGCAGGTGGATTGGCGATCTCAGTATGGTGGTAAAACAAATGGAGAGCGCTGCTGCCCTTTCTCTAGTTTGTCCCTTATTCCCCTTTTACGACACCCACGTGAAGAGATGAGATGGTGCTATTCCATACGTCCGGCGCCACACGAATAACAAAAATGTAATCGTACAAAAACGCTAACAGCTTATAGCGCATACCACATCACAAGTTAAGTACATTCGTAGCTCGCAGAATAGTTTTAAAACAATATTTAAGTTGGATGTTTAACTTCATAGTCGATATCAAGTAGGAAGTAAACGATATACTTCAGTGCAAATGATATGTTCTAGTGGTTCGTTTAGTTTAACATAACATCACGCCCGAAATACCCGAAAGGTTAGACAGAGCGTATTCTACACTCAAATTTCGCCAGTTATGTCTATTAAGTCCCATGTAATAGAGGGTTAAAGCCTGGGATACAATACACTAGGGGACAAATGAAGAAACATGTTGCGGAACATATCCCTCAACAACTACGTGAAGTGTCCCGACTTCCCGAGACAATTGTCGCGGAACATTTTGCCGACCACACTAGTCAGTGCTTACAGAAATGTCGCCCGAGGAGGTTGTGGCTATTAGTGCTGCGTACATAGTTTATATCGAGTGTGTTGAAACGTAAAAGAAAGAGAAGGTGGTGGATGCGGAATTTCTGACTACAACGAGAAAGAAGAGTTAATATTCTAAGTGATCTCCGAATGTGACAAATGGCGCGACATGGCGCGGGACACATGCGCTCGCTCTCGAGGCGGGAGCAAGCAACATGCCCCGCGTCACGTAAAATGTTGCGGGACACTATGCAACGTTGCAGCGTCACGTATATTGAGTGTCGCGCGTCATGTTGCGGGACAAAATGTTCCCTAGTGTATCCGGCGCTAAAGCCTACTGCCATCAGGCGGACATAAACTCAGACTCCGGACTACTACTGAGAATTTACAGACGGCAAAGCCAATAGCATTTTGCCCCACCCGGGATTCAGTTCGATCGAAAATATAAGCTAACGAAATAAAGTAAACAAATAAATGCACTTCCTGTTATGGATTGTCAGTAAATTTACGTTAGTTTAGCAAAGGTTTATTTGAAACTAGCTTCTGCCCGCGACTTCATCCGCGTCAAATTTTTGCTCCCGTGAACCTTCCCGTGGCATCAAATTACCTGCCAGTTTTCGTCCATTTTTTGTTGCTGCTTCGCTCCTTTTGATCGTAGCGTGATGTTACATAGCCTTCTTCAATAAATAGGCTCCCAAAAACAAAAAGCATTTTTCAGTTCGGACCAGTAGTTCCTGAGAGTAGCGCGTTCAACCAAACAAACAAACTCTGCAGATTTATAACATTAGTGTAGATAAATGCTTTGAGTTGGAGTTTAAAAGATTTTTCTCGGGAATTCGTTGGATGCAAGAAGCACAAAACCGGTCGATGTGGCAACTGACGCTTAATGGGAGGCCACGAGAAATTCAAATGTTCAAAATATACATATGTTGAACAAAATATGTTTCGCGACCATAACAGGTGTCTATTTCATCATTTCAGCCGCAAGACGTCCACTGCTGGACATGGCCTCCCCCAATTTGGGATTTGCCATAATCGCCACGCTTGGCAGGCGGGTTGGCGATCGCAGTATAGTGATAGAATGCATAGAGAACGCTGCTGCCCATTCTCTAGTAAGTTGCCTTCTACGACACCCACGGGAAGAATGGGGTGATGCTATTCTTAACGTCCGGCACCAAACGGGAAATATGTATCTATTTACAGAATTTTAATTAACTAGCTTTCTGCCCACTACTTCGTTCGCGTGAAATGTTGGCCCCCGACCCGTTGCGTTGTTTCTCATCACCCGCCCGTGCTAATAACTTAATTTACACTTAGCATTCTTTCCGACTTTTTTTCATTTTACGCGGTCGCAACCAACCTCAAGAAATTGGCTACAAGTTGCAATAATATATTTTTTAATCCGCCTGCTAGTTCCAGTGATTACTTCATACAAACAAACGTATAAACTTTAGCTCTTTACAATTAGTTTACATTAAATCATCAATTGTGGGTTGTCCTCTGCATTCGTATAGTCCCAGAATTTTGCGGGCTAACTTGGCCCATCCATGATAAAAAATCACTAGCATTTTCTATTTATTTCTTTCAAATGTAGCTATGTCCAGAATAGGGAAGTCTATCGTCTGTAATGGTGAAGAAATGTCGATTCCAAATGGGATTTTCGGATTCGAACTAGCGTTAACGGAATAGCTTGCAGAGTCAATATTTCAGCAAGAAACAAGATCAACCCGATCGAAACCACAGATTATGAACGAACTTTTAAGTGGAGACCACGAATTGACAAATACAGCATAGAATGCCCGCTTGACAGATAAACCAATAACATGAAGAAAATAAGTAGTATTGTATTGGAGTTTGTACTCTGCGGAACATCGCGGTTGCCTTGAAATTAGTAATCGATATGCAGGTAAGGGTCGTGGGGCTTTTGGGACCGGGACCGCGGTCCCGGATGCCTAAAATACAATCATTGTTTTGCAGTAGTATTTTGGGACCACAAGAAAAACGAAGAACAAACTGTGAACAAAAAACAATACGAAAAAAAACATTGCAAGCAAATATAAAGTATTTTTTCTGACAACGAACAAACCACGTAAATTTGCACCTCACGTGGTTCAAATACCAACCTTGACATTTTCCGAATTTTTCACATATTGAGATAACATAATACAGATACACAACACATACATTTTTTTGCATTTTTTTGTTTTGCAAATTTTGTACTTATAAGAGGACTGCTTCTCCAGATTATATTCATATAACGCTGTAGAGTTTGTTTCTTTGAATGCGCTTATTTCTCTGTTTCTTCGAATTAGTCGTCATCTCGACAGCTATCCCCAGACATATCATCTTTCACACAGTCTGTTAATCGTTTATTTGGTCTTCACCAACTCTTATTGCTTTTACATTCATACTCAACAGCCATCCACATTTATACTAAACACTTTTCTCATAACACGTTCCTCCTCTCTTTAAGTAGTCTCCTCACCAACTATCCATTTAGAATCCCATCAACACCATTCCCTCCCACACGAAACACCACAGTTCCACTAACTTCAGTTTACTCAAGAACTTCACTATCAAACTTTGCTTGCTCTAATTATAGCGCGACGGATCCTTAAGGGGGAAGTACCTGGAATAGCTGACGAAATTCAAATTTTACTTACGTTATTTAACATTCTACGGGTCAGTGTATGTTAAACAAAACATGTTTCGAGAAAATAACAAGTGTTAACTGGATACATATTTAGATCAGCAACTATAAACTGAAACCACTTTGTACTTTTAACAATAGAATAACTTCAAACTGTATAATAAAGACACAGGGTGACAAGGATGGCCTCAAAGAGATGTCAGCAGCAGTGTAGGGGTCTACTAGGACCGATGCCTGCCGGGGTCGCGTGATTGTTCGAAAGAGATACCGTGACCCTGGCACATGGGCAACTGATGGAACACGGGTGGGTTTTAGTCAGTAAAAGTCTGACACGCCCTCCCGCTCCGCCCAGAGCGGGAGAAGTCATTTGATGATTTCCCATCCTGAAAAAAAAAAAAAAAAAGGGTGACATGGAAAATATTTAACACATAAAACGACTGCCTCTTACAGCGGTCTCCGAAAAAACTAACCTCATAGTCTCTATATAATAATACTCGTAGTCCCAACGATGTTCTTCGTACGGACCTATGTAGACGACCGGCTCGGGATACTTACACGTAAGCGCCTGGTCTGCTGGAGACCACCATGCTGATGCCACTCCGCTGATGTCACTCTTAACTTTGTAAAGAGAGCGCCGCAATCGCTAACACAAGTTTGTATTTTTTTTAGCCTATACTGTGCCTCCGCTGGACAAAGGCCAGACCCATTTCTTCCAGGAGCTCTTGTCCCGTACCACCTCAAACCAGCAGTCGCGGTATGCATCTAGGTCGTCTCGCCACCGCTTTCTGACCCAACCTGGCGGCGTCGTGCATCTTCAGGCACCAGTTTGTATTTACAAGCTGATAATTGACCCAACACTGACTGCAAGTTCCGAAAATTTAAGAAAATTTAAATTATGTGGGCTATCTTGGCACATCCACCTTAACGACTAATTACTAATTAGCGCACCTGTAAGCAAAGACACGGCTCTTGTCTCAAAGGAGGTCGTTTAAATGCTAATGGTAGTCTACTGTGGCACATTAACACTGATATAATGGCTTCTGACTGGAATAACACCGCATTAGATTTTGCAGACGTGGTTTAAGGTCCCTAAATAATTATATTGTTTTAATATTAAAGGTGTAAGGTCTTCCCTACATACTCATAATCTTTGTCATTAAAGACACCTTATAAACCATTTTATTATAATAATAAAGGCAGCAGTGCGAGGATGGCTGATGACGCCAGAAGGTTCTGGAATGGCGACTGCGTACTGGAAGACGTAGCGTTGGAAGGCCTCCCACAAGATGGACCGATGACCTGGTGAAGGCCGCAGGAATCCGTTGGATGCGAGAAGCACAGACCCAGTCGAAGTGACGGTGCTTAGGGTGCCTATGTCCAGCAGTGGACGTCTTTCGGCGGAAATTATGATGGTGATGATGAATAAAGGCAGTATATTCTCAGCAGTCATTGGTTTCATTTACTGTCTCTGCCTACCGTATATGGCAACCTTGCCAGGATCTGCTATCCTAGCGCCGCGTATTTGACACCACCCTGCCAGCGCTGGTTGACGCTGTACCGTATATGGACAAAGAATGTGAAACAAATCAGCGGATTTAGTACAAAGTGCATCATAGAGATAGGTTTGTTACTTGATTTTAATCGAAATTATAGTAACGGCAATGATCTTAGATTTTGATTCTACATCTATAAAACCACTACAAAATGAGCCAGTTCACGTTCGTACGGCCGTAAAAGCATCTGTGCAACGCCCCGGGCGTCGGGAGTCGATTGCGGACTCCGGGCCACCGCAGGCGCGGGCTTGCGGGCGGCGAGCAATGGGTAGCTCGCCACCCGTTAAGTACCAGGCCCGTGTCGACGGCAGGTAGTGTTCCACGCGCGCCTCAAAGAGATGTCAGCAGCAGTGAAGGGGTCTGCTAGGACCGATGCCTGCCAGGATCGCGAGTTCAGTTCGAAAGAGGTACCGTGGCCTTAGCATATGGGCAACTGAAAGAACACGGGTTAATTTTAGTCAGTAAAAGTCTGACACGCCCTTCCACTCCACCTAGAGCGGGAGACGTCATTTGATGATTTCCAACCCACAAAAAAAAACTGTGCAGGATTTTTTTACGCATTGGATTTTCAAACGTCGTTGTTGAGCCGAGCATTGAGAATTCAATAAAGTGTATCTCAGCGCGTCGAAAGAGCACACGGTTCGATTTTGAACTCTCAGCGTTGAGCAGTGGGTTGAAGATACAATGCGCAACAAAATTCCGTCGCGATATTTTTATGTTCGTACGAACGTGGACTTGAGAAAAAAAAAAAGTAAAGGCTACGAAGAGAGAAAGACACGAGAGAGAGTGAGACGAGACACGAGAGCACGACAGAACGAAAGTTAATTATGGAGTACGTAACGAGCGTCAAAAGGGTCACTATGGGGTTCTGAATCGGTACATAAGTCTGGAGGCCAATTCTCGTATTAAAAACGTTCCAAATCTAGTCGCAGTCTTATCTCGGCGACAATCAAATGTCAAAAACTTGTCAAAAATGTATGAGCTCTCGAAATATTTTTGACAGATTGAGACTGATTGTGAGATCAGACTGTGATCGTTCTTAAAATTACGAGAAATACCCCTCTAATTAAATTAAAATATAATACTTAGTGTTACACCGGAACCTATAATTAAATTAAAACGAAATACTTCGCGTTACACCGAAATGAAATACCTACTTTTCATTTTGTAGCCGAAACCGACACGACTAATGATGACCCAAAAGTTTTGTTGCACAGGCTGCAAAATGTTTAATGATCCAATCTTGGCCTAGTCCTGTCTCTTATAATTATGTAGAACTAGCTTTTGCCAGCGGCTTCGCCCGGATATTATACGCATAAACCGTCCTCTTGAATCACTCTATGTTTGGTCCCGTTTAAAGTAGTTTCGGAACGCGCCGTCGAACGGAATGACATCTGACTTGACAGTTTGATTTTGACACTTGACAGGTCCTCTTGATTTGCCGCTAAAATGGGTCCGTCGCGTTTTGGGACGCCCGCGACGCGTTTGTTGAAATTAATCCTTTTAAATCGATCCGTTTGTGACAATTAGTCGTGATCCAATTGCTCTGATTGTTAATAACCCCAATTTGACGTAATAATACGGGTTACGTTTGGTAAAACTGAAGTTCTTGAAAGGGATGGTCGCCGCTTGGTATCTCGCGATCTTTTGTAAAGTAATCCCTTAATCCCTGAGAACCGGTCGTTTTGTGGACAATCTGTCATGACCCGATGGTTAAGTGTTAGTGACGCTGTTGGGAATGAGTGATTTGAAGACCGCATGCTGTGATTGCCTCCACCCTTATTGCAGCGGATTCTAACCTGAAGAATACTCATAACGTCACGACACGATACATATACACTCACTTACATACATAACTCCAGGTTGGCACCAGAGCAGTGTCCTTCAACCAACAGGTAAGTTCTTTTGTTGTATTGTAGGTGAGTTGTTCTCTTATATATTGTCTGCTCCGCGTACGGCGGACTAGTTTCGCTCGCCACTCTTGTCTCTAGAGCCCCACGGTTAGCACGCTTCCACATAATAATTAAAACCTATTGTAGGGGTCTAGTCTGGCAGCGTACATTTTTGGAAGCAGAGGCGTGGTTCTAACCTATAAAACCACCAAATTGGTAATTTACAGTAGGCTAATTACTTGGCAGTCTCTATAAGGGAAGTAGTAATACGCTGTAAATATTTGTTAACTATGATTGCTTGTTTATTTGAAATAATTTGTAAATTTGTTGAGACGGGTAACCTGATGTTGCCAAGGTCAGCCGGGCTAATAAAGTGGATTGGATTGGGCTGTGTTGCAGCCCCTTGTTGTAGCCCCTTTTTGTGTCTGATCTCTGTTGTATTGAATGTCAGGAAGACATTGAAATATTGAGTTTGTACCATCAATATGGTTGTTTGTGAAAATTAATATTTGAAATTGGCATTTTTGAGTATTACCATTGTTTTAAATTGGAATAAAGGTTCATTATTGTTGTACCACACAGTGGTTTGTGAACTTAACATTTGGAATTGGATTAGAATTTGAATATTTGAATTGAATATATTAATGTTGAACGTTGATATTGGTTTAGAATTAAAATAAAAGTTTATTGTTGAATTGAATTGAAACCAATACTTTGTTATTTCTTGAGTTGTGGTCTACCAGTTTGGTAGTTTGATTGTTTGCTTGTAGTTATTTTGTAATTGATTGATTGAACTTTGTTATTTGATAATTTAATTGTTTTGTTTATTTGAATGGTTTTGTTTGTGCAATGGCATACAAATGGAAATATTGCAGTGCCGGACACCTGTCCAGGTCAAGCCGGAGACCTCGGTTGTTTCAGGTCCCGGACTATTGAGTAGATTGCCTGCTTTGGAACTGCCACACTTGACGGTCGCTGGGACCACTGGTACGGTTTCCAAAACCTGTTTGCAAGTTTGGTTGATGCACGCTCGGACCTCAGACCCGCCCAAAGGTTGGCCTATTTGTTGTCTGTCCTGGAAGGTGAGGCCCGAGCCTTGGTACAGCATCTGTCGTTGACTGACTCAGCCTACCCTGCCGTTTTGGGACTACTCACCCAGCGGTACCAAAATAAACGTTGTTTGGCTGACGTTCATATTGAATTGATTTTGGGGTTACCGGTCATTACTAGTTTGTCAGCATTGCGTACTGACCTGTTGAACCCGTCGGTGGTAGCGACCAACGCTTTAAAGCGATTGGACTTGCCGGTGGACCAATGGTCTTACCCTTTGGTGCATGTTGTGCTGCAACGGCTTCCTGCCAATTTGAGGGCTCATTTCGAGCAAAGGTATGGTGGGGATAGTGTCACACATCTCCCCCCATTTGGTGACCTCGTCCAATTTTTGGAGGATGAGTGTCGGTTTATTTATGTTTGGTCCCGTTTAAAGTAGTTTCGGAACGCGCCGTCGAACGGAATGACATCTGACTTGACAGTTTGATTTTGACACTTGACAGGTCCTCTTGATTTGCCGCTAAAATGGGTCAGTCACGTTTTGGGACGCCCGCGACGCGTTTTTTGAAATTAATCCTTTTAAATCGATCCGTTTGTGACAATTAGTCGTGATCCAATTGCTCTGATTGTTAATAACCCCAATTTGACGTAATAATACGGGTTACGTTTGGTAAAACTGAAGTTCTTGAAAGGGATGGTCGCCGCTTGGTATCTCGCGATCTTTTGTAAAGTAATCCCTTAATCCCTGAGAACCGGTCGTTTTGTGGACAATCTGTCATGACCCGATGGTTAAGTGTTAGTGACGCTGTTGGGAATGAGTGATTTGAAGACCGCATGCTGTGATTGCCTCCACCCTTATTGCAGCGGATTCTAACCTGAAGAATACTCATAACGTCACGACACGATACATATACACTCACTTACATACATAACTCCAGGTTGGCACCAGAGCAGTGTCCTTCAACCAACAGGTAAGTTCTTTTGTTGTATTGTAGGTGAGTTGTTCTCTTATATATTGTCTGCTCCGCGTACGGCGGACTAGTTTCGCTCGCCACTCTTGTCTCTAGAGCCCCACGGTTAGCACGCTTCCACATAATAATTAAAACCTATTGTAGGGGTCTAGTCTGGCAGCGTACACTCTATCTTTTAAAAATACCGCATAAAAATGCGTTGCGTAGTTTTAAAGATCTAAGCATACATAGGGACAGACAGAGAAAAGCGACTTTGTTTTATACTATGTAGTGATATCTTGCTCCATACATCTCATTTAATCAATCTTTATAAGTAAATAAAATTGAAGTGTCAGTTTGTAATGTCCAAATAACAGCGTTTTAGTAAATTCATATGGAAGTATATACTGTACTTTTAATAAAAAAAATATATATTTAATTTACTATTATGTCTGTGTGTCTGAACAAAGCGTTACGCCTAATCTCCGAAACGGCTACAGAGATTTAGACGAGACTTTCACTGGCATATAACTGACTAGCTTCTGCCAGCAGCTTCGCTCGCATGGATGTCGAAAGTTTCACCATTTCAACCCCCATTTCTCCCTGTTAGGAGTAGAATTTCAAAAAACCCTTCATTAGTGGATACTTACTTCTCACAAAAGACACACCCTCCAAATTTCATGTCTCTAGGTCCAGCGGCTTAGGCTGTGCGTTGATATATCAGTCAGTCACTCAGGACTTTGAATTTTATATATTACTGATGTTATAAAGAGCAGAATAGGCAACTTACTTTAGGTCCCGGTAACACGTTTCCGTGGGGATAAGTTCCGACATTCACGCGGGCGAAGTCGCGAGCACAGTTAGTAGATACGACAATAAATGAAAACATCCTAATGCATATATTTAGAAACTATCAAATAAATTCTAACATCTTGCCCGAAAATCTATTTATAAAAACCTAAAGATATAATAGCTGTGATTTAGTCGACCATGGATTTTTCCGACCAGCCAACTAGCTATAGGGACCTGTTGTCGGATATATTTGATTAAATTTTCAATCAAAATCGTCGTTATATATACATACATATATTTTTTTTTTGCGTATATATATATATATATACGCAATTTAATCTATTGTCTTGTTGTCCTCTCCACTGTATGGTCTTCGGTTTCAATCAAAGGAATTCAAACCATAAAATCCTAATATTAAAATCTATGGACTTTATACGAGACCGTGACTTCTGAGTTTGTTTCGGCATTTCTTCTCAGGGATCAGACATCTAGTAAACGCCGGCGCCATCTAGTTTTAAAATATTGTCGTGTTAAAGTGGCTGAAAAGATCTTCTACACAAATATCATAAAGAGGAAACCTTATTTGAAAAAAATGTTTGTAATTTATAAACCAAAAACATCATCACCGTTAAAAAAATCTTTCACCTTTTGAAAATATATTATTCCGGAGTAACATGAGCTATAAAATTTACGCGGATGAAGTTACGGGCGAAGTGCCAGTCATATAACAATTAAATTAATTTATATTTTACACAATATACTTCTTTGATATTTCTATAGTATGTGTAATTGAAACGGTACGCTCTGCAGCGAGCAATTGAATGTTATTTACGTGTCTAGACTGCAATTTCAATAACTTAGAAAAAAGTTCTAGCTGCCGACACTATAGTAAAAAACCTGCCATCAACATCTAAATTTTTTTTAACACTAACTGCGCCCCACGGTTTCAACCACTTAATTTTTTTTTTTGGATTGGACATTATCTAATGACTTCTCCCGCCTGGGCGGAGCGGACAGGCGTATCAGACATTTACTGACTAAAACCCACCCGTGTTCCTTCAGTTGCCCTTGTGTCAGGGTCACGGTATCTCTTTCGAATATCTCGCGACCCCGGCAGGCATCGGTCCTAGCAGACCCCTTCAGTTTGCTGACATCTCTTTGAGGCGCGCGTGGAACACAATGCGCCGTCGACCCGAGCCTGGTCCTTACCGGGCGGCGAGCTACCCATTGCACTCCCGACGCCCGGGGCGTCTCCTCCTACAGCGGCTAGGGACGTGAGGGCGTAGAGCCTGTCACTCCCTCACGCGCCCCGCCTCCTCAAAGAGGTAACGGCTTCCCATGCCCTCTCGCTCCGTACCATGGCTCGCACCAGGGCCGGACGCAAGAGGTCGCCGCCGCCGATTGCCTCCAAGAGGACACGGCGGTGCTCCGCCCAGGCAGGGCACGCCTCCACCGTATGCTCCACAGTGTCCTCCAGGTGATCCTTGCAATGGAAACACCCGGGCATTTCCTTCCGCTTTATCCTGAACAGGAACCCACCGAAGCACCCATGCCCGGTGAGGACCTGTGTCAAGCGGAAGGTGAGGACGCCGTGGCAACCTCTCTATCCACTCCTCAAAGAGGGGACTTATCGCCACAATTGTGGTGTGCCCAGCGCTGGGTTGCGACAATCGTACCCGCCATGTCACCATGAGATCACACCGGAGCTCTGTCCGCCGTGCCACGATTTGTCGCGGCCGCGGAGTTTCACCCCAGCATTTCGCCTCCTCGCACCACCCCTACATGTGTGCGAGGACCTTTGCCTCCAGATCCCAAGGCGGCACTCCGGCAAGGAGGCTCACCGCCTCGCAGGAGACGGTGCGGTATCCCCGGAATAACCGGATGGCCATGACCCTCTGGGCCGCAAACAACCGGCGCGCTGGGCGCAGCCTCAATGAGGGCGCCCACACCGGTGCCCCGTAGAGGGCCATGGACCGCACGACCCCCGTGTAGAGCCTCCGGCAGGAGGCGTTTGGACCCCCCAGATTGGGCAGGAGCCGCTTTAAGGCAGCCCCAGCCCGCTCTAGTCTGAGAGCCAAACGTCGGTAGTGCTTGACGAAGTTCCACTGACTGTCGAGGACATGTGCTAGGTACTTCATTGTTGACTCAACGCCGATGTGAACTCTTCCCACCGTGAGCTGGGAACCCGCAGGTGTCGCGTTCTGAGGACCATGAAAACCCCTGGCCTCGGACTTGTGCAAGCCCAGCTCGAGTCCCGATTGCCGGATCCTTTCGACGATTGTCGCAACCCCGCGTGTCATTAATTCGACCGCCGCTTCGTGCGACCTCCCCTTCGCCAGGACCACCGTGTCGTCGCCGCTAGGGAGGTCGGCGCGCAACACCCAGTCATAATCGATCTCCCACAGATGCGGCCCAACGACCGATCCCTGTAGGACACCGCACGACATCTCTCACCGGTTCCAGTCTCCCTGGTGACCAGGGTAGACGACGGCCCTATCCGTCAGGTAAGCCTCGACCACACGACAGAGGTAGGTCGGCATCCGGTGGTACCGGAGTGCCTCCCTGATGCAACTCCAGGGCAGGGTGTTAAAGGCATTGGTGATATCTAAAGACACCGCTAAGACGACCCCACCCCGGGCCACTGCATCCCCCGTCGTGAGGGCTCGCACGCGCATGTTGGCGTTCACCGTAGAGCGCCCCTTGCGGAAATCGAACTGGCTGTCCGCCAAATCTGACCCCTCCCGCGCCAGCCACCCAACGAGACGGTTTGCAATTGCTCTTTCAAAGAGCTTGCCCACCTCGTCAAGCAGCACGATGTGCCGGTAAGCGGACGGAGAGTCCGCTGGGCGCCCTGGTTTCTTAATGAGGACCAGTTTCCAGTGAGGCAAGTTTTCAAACTATTTTATGTCCATACCCAGGTCATGGTTTTTCTCTGTGCTAATTTGCATCCAAATCCGTTCAGCCATGTAAGCGTGAAAGCGTAACAAACAAACAAACTTAGATCCGCATTTTTAACATCAGGGATTTTAGACACGTTTAATTAAATTATTTTGCTTTTGTGGATTTATTTTTACGAAGTGCTTGTTTCCAATATTTTAGAATATAGTGATTATATAACTTAAATGTTAATGCTGATATAAATAAACTTAAGTGGCAGTGGGCAGGGCACATTGCTTGCAGAACAAATGGCCGATAGAGTTGGAAGGTCTGGAGTGGCAAACGCGTACTGGAAGACGTAGCGTTGGAAGGCCTCCCACAAGATGGACCGATGACCTGGTGAAGGCCACAGAAATCCGCTAGATGTGAAAAATACGGAACCAATCAAAGTGGCGGTGCTTGGGGGACCCTTGTCCAGCAGTAGTTGTCTTTCGGCTGAAATGATGAAGATATTTATCTAACAAATCAAGTCGATTCACAAAAAAATATATCTTCCCGATTTTCATCAAAGAATCTATTTTAAGTTAAATCCACTTAAAATAAGTATTAAATACTGTCTACTTTTAGAAAACTGGTGGAAAGAAACTCGTTATAAAATCTCTTACAATCGTGCCGAAGGCTTCACGGCACGGGTCTAAGAAGAATTGAGGGTAAAAATGTGGGAAAAAAATTTAAAAGCTATTGTCGCTATCACAAAGACGCGTTGATTTTGTAAGTCTGCAACGTTGCAAGGTTTGATAGGTTGTATGGAAGATAAATTAATATAGGCACAGTATGAAGTACCTTAATAAATGGAAAAACACGTAAATCAAGTAATTCGATCTTGTCCTAAACGGAGATTGTCGGTAAGAAGTCTACCAGAAATTATGGATTACTGACCGACGAGTTAGAAGTGCCCGTGAATAAATAATAGCAGTCACAAAAGTTAAGCCACGCTACCCTAGTCTGCGGATGGAGTCACCACCATCCATTACATATCGAGGCACGGAGGGGCCTCGGTATTTGTAAATTTTTGACAGTTGTTAGTCAAAGTAGTCAAAATATCGAACATCTGAGAACTTGTCTTACCAAGCGGTATAGTATTACCCATTGACTGGATTGTGGAGGTCCAACAGGCAGTAGTTTCGTGTAAAAGGTATTAAACTACCTCCGGTTAAATGGGAAGCTGAACCCAAAATACATGATTAGGAAAACTCTAGGCAGATAGTGATGTGGATTGTCATTATTCTGTATGCCCGTCCCTTCTACTACGACCGAATTGTTACGCTTATAGATCGTGAAAACTGGCGAAAAGGTTAAAATCCGACTAAAATATAATCACAAATCGTCATATCGCAACTATGTGTGAACCAAGCATTTCGATCAAAACAAAATTAATATAACAAAAGAAGAAATCTAAGAAGTAGCGCTGGCTGTTGGATAAACGAAAACTAGTAAACCAGACAGATTTCAAACAGGCTATATAAAGAAAACACACAACAAAGATTTTTTCTTGATAAAGTTCAATTTAATAAATTATATCAACTTATGCTAGTGATCACAAACTTTTTTTGATGTGTGTATGCATACTTAAATCAGTTTGTGTCATACAAAAAATTCTAGCGCAGCCTCTTGTGCACTATTCGGTCCAGCAATGATTCATCAACCCGTTTTTTAATAAAAGGATAACGATGGCTGAAAATACAAAAGTTTGAGCCGAAAGGTTCTTCCGTGAGCCGTAATTAATCACGTTGAACAAAATTTTACCTGGAAAAAACTTTGCAGTATGATGTTGATTGCACAAACAAAGTATTTTTTCCATTAGAAAAACATTGGAGAAGTCGATTTTCACTTACCGATTTTTTTCTTAAGTCTTCCTCAATTATTTTTAATTTCAATTCTAGTACAGTTGTCGTAACAGTTAATGAACAATTAAAAACACAGCGGGGCTATTTTTTACTCTGTTTTGAATTCAACGGTATATGTAATGTATTTTTATAGTTACTGTATTTTATACCTTCTATTCTGTTCAATTCATAAAAATACATAAAATCAAAATCTAATATTTTACAACACATAATCCCACATGGGCACTTATGAAAGGTGGAAAGCTAGGATCACGATTCAATAAAATATATAAGGTGCAATAGTTGCTCGTTTCCAATGGAGAAGAGTCGGAAAGAAACTCCACGGCAACACTTTAAAAAAAATAATTGGCCTTACACAAACACTACTACACTACTTGATTTCACCAACAATCAAGTGTGCGTTCCAGATTTTCCAGCACATTTCGCCATTCATTTATTTAAAGGTTACTCTACAATTTTAACACTGTTCCACTTATTTACACGAGCCAAGTAGACAGATCACGCAGTAAGACACAGCATCATAATCATGGTTATCATTTCAGCCAAAAGTCGATCACTGCTGGACATGTCTCCCCAAGCATTGTCACTTCGACCGGTTCTATGTTTCTCACATCCAACGAAACCACAAACTGTTTGGTCCCTGGACCTTGTGGGACTTTCAATGCTACATCTTTCGGTACGCGGTCTCCACTCCAGAACCTTTCAGCCATATCAGCCATCTGTTTTTCGAGCAATGTGCCTTGCCCACTGCTACTTAAGTTTGGCAACACACAGCATGTCTTCAGTATTAATTATGCCTTTATAACCGTAACAATACTGTTTCATTGTTGTCTAAGACCCTTGCGTCTACGAAGCTAAGACCTCAAATCACGAATGTCGTGTTCGTAGCCGGTTACTTTTGAGAACCCGGGTACCCGACGGGCCTAAGCTTTTCTAAAGTCCACTTCGTACGTGACAATGAACAAAAGATGTCTGCAAGCACGGACTACAGATATTAGACGGCCCCGACGTGATAAAATACAAAATACGCAGTTTCCCAAAGAACTTCTTCCAACTAACAATTTATTAAATTCTGAAACTAGGTCGCTGTGTCAAATATTCAGTTGTCCTCCATCGAACAGAATTTTAATATTTCCAATAAATTCCAGTACGTCAACTTTTTTACGATTTTGGAATACATTATGACTTTAACATTTAAAATTCTTAATTCGAATTTTTGATATTCGGCTGTTTGAAATTGATATTGATCTAGTGATGTAAGAACCCGACTCAATACGGAGAAGTAACTTATCTGATTCAATTAAACAGAGTTATGAGTTTCATAATAATCTTATTTAAGGTGAAAAATCTTTTAATTAGGTGCTTATATACGCAGGATCTTTATCTTGATATTCGCTACAATGTAAGTGTTCCTATTAAGGCATAATGAATGCGTTTTACCTTTGTTTGATTGAAAATATTTTTAGCCCTGGATAATGAGGTTATCTGATCAGCACTACAGATTCAACTCAATAAAATACTTCTGTCGTGTTGGCACAAATCACAAAGCACGTTCGCTCCATCAAGACAAAGTCAAACCATTTATTTAAAATAGGCACATGCAAGACACTTTTGAATATATAATTGTGCCTAGTTCCTAAAAGTAGTAGTTTCAAAAGAAGAAAAACATATGAAATAGTACATTACGATATTAGTGCGTTATGATGGTTATAAGATGCGAGACGGAATTTCAGCCCGAGCCGAAGGCGAGGGCGTAATTGAGCCGAGCATGTTATAACCAATACGCACGTATATTATATCGTACGACGTTTTTTAACACATTTGCGAGGAAACAGAAAAAAAGACATTTTATATTTTGTTCATTTTTAATTATTGAAACAGTGAAATTACAATTATTAAAATGATACGTAGTTGTAGTTGGTTTTTTAATTATGTTTTTATTATTATTATTATTGCTATTCATAACGTCATTGTTTTGAGTTAGGGTAAATGTTGGAGACGACGAAACTTCTTGAAAGGCGGCAGAAGAGCATTGTAATTCGTCATTAGTTGTAAATAAAAAAGTATTATCAGTAGAAGTAGAGGGGCGCAGCTCAGGGCAAAACTTCTTCGTTTGTGGCTCCAAATTTATTGCCTGATTTATTTTGGCATTTACATTTGCTTTGTTTTGGATGGAATCTTCTACATAAGATTCTGCTACTGCGTTAGAACGCCACCCGCCATGCCGCTTTAAAGTCAATATCTCAGCTCCCGAATCAGCAAGTAATGTAGCTGACGTTCTTCTGAAACTGTGCCCTGTATAACAATCAGCGTCCGGCAATCCTAAAAACTTGGCGACTTCCTTTAGCATGGCACCGAATTTATTTATGCCAATAGGTTGCGCAGTACATTTACCTTTTGGTAATTCTGAAAGAAATGATTATTTTTTGCCTTAGTCGTACGCAGAGCTTCATATTTTTTGACCACGTCATAAAATGGGCCGTCGATAATAAAAGATCGGGGTATTTTGTTTTTAGTGTTTGGGATTTTAACTAAAGGCATTTTGCCTTGATTTTCAATGTCTTTTGTGGTAATATTGTGAAGCTTTTGCCGTCTACATGCACCATTAATACCAAATATTAACGCAACCTGAAAAGAAATAAAAATGTGTTAGATAAGGTATAGGTACTTAGCTTACAGACGGTCGTTAAAAAATATGTAAAAGAGTATGTACAATAGGTAGATCAATACATAAAATAAGGAGGCAAACTGACCTTTGTTGCCAGGTACTGGCTATCTGGAGCATCTTTTAGAAACTTTTCGACGTCATTTGATGACAGCACCTTAGATTTTTCTTTATAAAACCATCAGAGCGTCTCTTTAAAAATGCAATGAGATTTGAATATAAATTAATATCGACACCATTTTTCATCTAGAGGGTACTTTTCAGCATAGAATATGTTGTCCACAACGAGCTAGGCTTATATTTACTAGATAGTTCATTAAAATATGCCAAAACTACATTTTCGGAAAATGACTTGGCATTTTTCATGTTTTTCCACTTCAAAGAAATTTTCATACGTGGTTGTGTATCTGTCCTTGGATATTGACGGCAGCAAGCTGTCACATGCGGTTCGCGCTTCTGTTAGTATATCCGGTGGAGTTGAAGTAATATATTGCTCATCTTCATTATTGAAAGTTGTCATTTTTAGATATTCACAATACAAGTCCAAAGAAAAGAAAATTTGAGAAAAATGGCGCGAGGATTATTTTCTGCCGTGGCTGCGTGAAAATGTTGGTAAAGACGCTAGAGCATGCAGTCAAGTTTTTAAATTACCGAATAAACTGTTTTTTTTTTATTTTAAATAAACTCAATCTGTGAATGCATACTGTTGCTTTCCCGCCATTTTAACAGCGCGCTAGCGCTGCCTACTGACTGGCGCCGCGCGGCGATTAGTTCGAAATTTGAATAGCAAGAGCGCGCTGCTCACTAGCTGGAGTCGTGCGGCGGCGATCCGTTCCATATTTGAAACGGCAAATAATACTGTTATGGAATTTGTATGGACTATAACTTAACTATTTGCTTTGGTAACACACGCGTTTTTTATGACCCGCTTTACATATTTAAAACCGGTGGAATTACATCAGTTTTACGAGCAAGGGTGTTAAAAATTATCTTAAAGCACTACTATTTAATGAAGGTCTGAAGGAAGTCAGTCGAGGGAACCTTTCAACGACTTACAGCAATTATTTATTTATAAGTATATGCTTTATTGTACACCAGAAAATACATTAAAAAAAAACATTTAACAATAAAAACATACAATGGGCGGCCTTATCGCTTACCCGCGCAATTACCCGGTGTTTGGACTTAATTCATTTCTTTTGATGAGAACTTTACACCCATATTAGGGTTAGGGTTATAAGTGCCATTACAGGTCTGATGATGGAGACCATAGACAGTTGAGGGAATTCCTCAACAATTTACAGCAGTTCCCTATTGTTGAGCTTACTTTATATAGTTCAAAGTGCCAATTTTATCACTACTATTTAATTAAGGTCCGGAGTTGATCTGATGATGGAGCCGAAAGACAATCGAGGGAACTCCTCAACGATTTACAGCAATTACCTGGTGTTTGAACTTAATTCATTTCTATTGATGAGGAAGCTCCTATAAGGCTTATAAGTACCATTATAGGTCTGATGATGGAGACCATAGACAGTCAGTCATGGGAATTGCTCAACGATTTACAGCAGTAGCAAAGTATTAAATTTCACCTGGCGATTAGTGGTATAGGAATTAGTG
The DNA here is from genome assembly GCA_932294355.1 of Aporophyla lueneburgensis. Classification (NCBI taxonomy): domain Eukaryota; kingdom Metazoa; phylum Arthropoda; class Insecta; order Lepidoptera; family Noctuidae; genus Aporophyla; species Aporophyla lueneburgensis. Next base: position 6,759,547 of record OW028737.1, read on the forward strand.
CGGGGTAGATACCATAACTAAAAAGGAAAAAATAAAAACTTTTTTACAAAAAAAAAATCGACTTCCTCAAAAACACTAGAAAGTGAAAAATAACTTTAATTTCGGAAGTCGGTGGCAAAAAATCTCAAATACAGATCCTAAGACACCGACTTCCGAAATTAAAGTTATTTGTCACTTTCTAGTGTTTTTGAGGAAGTCGGTTTTTTTTTTTGTAAAAAAGTTTTTATTGCATTATGTTTTATTAGTTTCAAGGTTTTATTTTAAAATGATATAATGTCAATAAACTAATTTTTTTCTTCTTTCTACAGGTTATTTCTCGTACGTATAACTTTTGATCTTTAAACCCCCTTTACGGTATATACTAATATAAGATTACATCAACAGCTGAACTTCGCTCCACGAACACCTACAAACCTTCAGTAGGTCAAAGTAACAATAACAAATGGCGTCTGACCAAAAAGGGTAAACTTGATCGTGTTATTGCAACAATATTAATATCAGACCGTCTTTGTTAGAACTTTGAGGGTCTGACCCGTCTGACAGATGAGATTGTTATGTGAACATAAATCAAAACTGTTTGGGAGGAAACTTTTTGAGTTACGATTTGGTAAAGGGTTCAAATCACAGCTGTCCGAAATGTCACTGCAATGTGATGATCACGACCACTCTTTCAAGAATGCACCGATAAAGTAGAAGTAAGCGGCTTGAAAATATAGACTCGGATAATCCGGTTCATTGAAAATCTTTAATTTATTTTACATCCAACGTAGGCAAATGTCGTGTGTGATTCTAATAGTAGAATAAGTCCGGGTTTCTCCACGATGTTTTGCTACGTTATGTTTTTCTCGATTTATAATATTAGTAGAATGAATAGTACAAACTACTGATTACTACGATTTTAACCTCTAAGTCCCTGAGATACCACATTTGGTATAGACACAATGGTTTTTAATTGTGTCTGTAATTACGGTAATTGACTGGTTAAATCTGAAAGATTGAATGTTTCGATGTATGGATGTTTGTTACTCAATCACGCAAAAATGGTTTAATGGATTTGGATTTTATTCGGTACACAGTTAGTTCATAACCTGAATTAGCATATAGAATACTTTTTATCCCGGCAGTATATGCCCGTGGGACGACCGCCACGCGGGCGACGCGGCTTGAGCAAGTATGGTGATCGCATGATCGTGCCTTCTCTGTATGAAGCCTGTGCCGACCACACATACACAAACTCACGCCTTTTTTTACATGGGAGTAAGCAGAAACTAAAGAACATAGTAACGATCATACATACTCTTTTTGCTTCGTTTATGTTCATACATCTGGTCATAAACGCACACCGCTGTTTGCACGTACCACGCACCTGACCTTTCTGAAGAGCATCATCTGCCTCTCCTTTTCCCAACTATGTTGGGGTCGGCTTCCAGTCTAACCGGATGCAGCTGTGTACCATATTACATGAAATGATTGCCTATCTGACCTCCACAACTCAGTTACTGGGTAATACGATACCCCCTTGGTAAGACTGGTTGTCAGATGTTCGTGCTTCTGACCCGTAACGACTGTCTAAGATCTACGAAAGACAGCCGGGACCAACGGCTTAACATGCTTTCCGAGGCACGGAAGGGTCTTGGTACGTAAAGATGGTCACCCATCCACGGACCGACCGCGGCAAGCGTAGCTTAACCTGAACGATCGTCCCGTGTGCCTGTTGTAACTTAGCCGCAAGCCCTTCACCTTTCTGAAGAGCATCAGCAATAAAGTCACTATATGTTCTCCTAGCGCGTCCCCTTCCGGCGTGTCCAGTCACACTGATCTACCTTGTGAATACCTTTTCTTAGCTGCCCTTAATTCATCCTCTCATCATGACCAAAACCATCTCAGCATACTCTTTTCAATTTTAATCTCTACATCTTGTTTTAAACCGCAACGTTGTACCTTCCAGTGGGACATTATAAAGGCTGGTATTAATTACTTATTTACTAATAGATAAAGCTGAAGAGACCCAGTCGTAGCGGCTCGGACTTGCAAGTTGTAGGTCGTGGAGTCGAACCTAAGGAAGCGCTTTGTGTAATTTTTATCATCACCACTACTCTACCAAAAATTAGAACCATTATCCACCCGAGTGGTGGATTACGGCTCACTCCTCACCAAGAAGAGGCCTGTGTCCCACCAATGCGAACTTTACGCTTAAATAACAGTCGTAACGGATCACCACACACGTAGAAAACACTTCGCACACGTCTTCTGCAAACTTAAATTCTCTAATAAGGCCTTCTCATTTATTGGGCCATACCTGTATGAAAAGGTTAACAAAAAGCTCAACATCTACTCCTTGACGAAGTTTGGGTGCAAAAAACAGGTTCAGGAGTGGCTGCTCGGGCTTGACTATACTGAAACGACACTTTATATCTTTCAACTGTTAAAGTATTCATTTCCACATACACTTGCTCATCTCTTCCAAACAGTCACATCATACATACACTTATCACATACACACACTTTTCACATAGACACTAACACTCATCACATACTCGTACATACGCTCATCACATGCACATATCATTTTGGTTACCTTTTAATCTGTATATTTAATGAAACTTACTAAACCGTTGCTTTTGTTTACCAAAATTCATATTATATATCGAAAGAGACTGGATCCTGCGACACAGGGTATCCTAGTGCGGGATCCAGAGTCACATCTAAATACTGTAAAACGTTTATGAACCAATAAATATATTACTAATTACTATTCATATGTATGGTAAATTATGCTTTGCTTATGCTATTTTATTACCTTAATATTAAATACTGTAAATTACGAAATTCCAGAGTAGCAGAAATATTCCAACAAAATCGCTTTACATTTAATTTATTACAAATTAACAAATTATTTAAATTGAAATACCAGGGTGCCCAAGGTACTTTACCAAACATTTAGACCACCAAACAACGTAGTGTCTGAAAGTTGACAGCTCCTACTGGAGTTTGTCTGCCCACCCCAGTTTGGAAACTACACGTTAAACCGCCTTACTGAATTCACAAGAAACTTGTCTTCCCTTCTCGCCATTCACGACTAAATGCTCAGTTTGACTTGGTAACTTCAAACGAAAACTTTTAAAACATTAAAGGTACAGTATTGTTGCTGCCAACGGCATTCTAAGTTTTCTTTATACTAAAACTAGCTTCTGCCAATGGTTTCGCCCGAATGGACGTCGAGAATTATCTCACGGCAACGTATTTGCAGGTTAAAAAGTATCCTATGTGTTAATCTAGGTAATAATCTATCTGTGTGCCAAATTCCATCCAATTTTTTGCGTGACTGAGTAAGAAACATCCAAACATACAAAGCGCCTGTCCAAATACAGAGAACACCTAAGAATTATAATTATTAAAATCATCAATACAACCCTATAAAAACATATAATCATAAGACATAAGACTGTAGGTTCGCATTATAAAGATCTTAAAAGTAGAGTTCAAATAAATTTTAAATGTAAAATTAAACGAATAACTACGAATTATTATAATGGTTACACAATTTAAATTTAAATTAAATCAACGCTGCACGTGCGTAAACTCTCCGTTCACATCCTACGCAGCAGTAGAACGACACCTATAATCGTTATCTCTAAAGTCAAGAGATAGCGTCTTGAGTTATCTTGTTCCCAATTTGTACCTACCTACTGGAAAAGTTCTCCAAAGTAAAGTCTATCAAACTCTCCCTCTAAGTTCATCAACGAAGATACGAGTGAAAGAAGTTCATTACTTAGACGTGAACCCTACTCACGATCAATTATCTTCCACAGCCGGATAAAAACACATCCAGAGTATAAACAACTGTCAAAATATCTTATTGTCATTTATGATTTATTTGGGCCTAGAACTAGTCTCACGATCGTAAGTGAAAAAAGGGGGAGAACCAAGGTAACCGACATATTCCGAAGAATTGCCAAACTTAAGTTGCAGTGAGCAGGGCACATTGCTCGCAGAACACATGGCCGATGCGGCTCGAAGGTTCTGGAGTGGCAACCGCGTAATAGAAGACGTAGCGTTGGACTACCTGCCACAAGATGGACCGATGACCTGATGAAGGCCGCAGAAATCCGCTGGGTGCGAGTAGCGCAGAACCGGTCGAAGCGGCGGTGCTTAAGAGAGGCCTTAGTCCAGCAGTGGACGTCTTTCGGCTGAAATGATGATGATAAAGTGACATAAAGTAGGAGGCGCCCAGAACTTATGAAACTACGGACAAATTAAGGTAGTCACAGGCAAAACAACCTCATAGATTGACTTGCAGAATGTCTTGCCCAAAGACGTGTTACGGGGGAATTTGCTGCGCTATTTCGTCTTTCCACCTCAAACACTAGGAAATCTTAACTGGGCAGATATTTTTATCTAGATTTCTTTTTGGAGTTTCTCTATTTAATATTCATTCAAGCGCAAAATACCCAGTTCGAAGCTGGGGCTATGAGTACTGCTCGCCACAATACGTTTCAGCCGCAATTAGATGATGGTCAATCTGCGTTTACCGAAAACGCACACACGAGCGTTTTCAATTTCAATTTTGTGCAAATTGGCACGTGGAACAATAATTCATCATCCGAAAGAAACGCATCTAGCTCTATGAGCTCTGGGCACTTATTAATCTAATTTATTTTCAAAGGGTACGTAAAACAATAAGTTGCCAAATTTAACTTGCAAAATTTGAGTGGTTTGAACAACATGTATATTTTATTTGCAACATAATTATGTTGGAGTATACATCTCGGAGCAATTGAGTTAGACATTATGTTTAATCTAATTATTTTCAAAGGGTAGGTTATCATATCTGCCATGCCTTTTACTATGTTTGGGTGTACTTCCAGTCTAACCGGAAGCAGCCGAGTGCGCGTATTTTACATGGAGCAATTGCCTATCTGACTTGCACAACTCTTTGTAAAACTGGCTGTCAGACTTTCTGGATAAAAATCCTGAATTCACTAACAGGAAACACAGCCTAAACCACTGGATCAAGAAGCATGAATTTTTTTCTCAAAAGTTCGTTACACAACGAATGTGAGCACTAAGGAACTATTCTTGGAGTAAACTCCCTCATCATCATCAGCAGTCTATAAATGTTCCCACTGTTGGGACACAGGCCTCCTCTCCATGAGAGGGAGTGGGCCATAATCCATCACGCGGGCCCAGTGCGGGTTCGTAGTGATACACCAGGGGGTGTAGTTAAAGGGGTTAAAATAAAGGTTATTTTTAGGGTTCCGTTGCCAAATGGCAAAAAACGGAACCCTTATAGATTCGTCATGTCTGTCTGTCGGTCTGTCTGTCTGTCTGTCTGTCTGTCTGTCTGTCTGTCCGTTTATGTCACAGCCACTTTTCTCCGAAACTATAAGAGATATGTTGTTGAAACTTGGTAAGTAGATGTATTCTGTATACCGCATTAAGATTTTTACACAACAATAGAAAAAAAACAATAAATTTTGGGGTTCCCCATACACAGAACTGAAACTCAAAAAAAAATTTTTCATCAAACCCATACGTGTAGGGTATCTATGAATAGGTCTTCAAAAATAGTATTGAGGTTTCTAACATCATTTCTTTCTAAACTGAATAGTTTGCGCGAGAGACACTTCCAAAGTGGTAAAATGTGTGTCCCCCCCCCCGTAACTTCTAAAGTAAGAGAATGATAAAACTAAAAAAAATATATGATGTACATAACCATGTAAACTTCCAACGAAAATTGGTTTGAACGAAATCCAGTAAGTAGTTTTTTTTTAATACGTCATAAATCGTAAATCGCAATTTACCTTCCATTCAATCAACTCAAATATAAAAAAAAAACATTTAATTTCATAAACATAAACCTTACGCATAAACTGAGGATACCTACAGGTTTGTACGGAACCCTCGGTGCGCGAGTCCGACTCGCACTTGGCCGGTTTTTTTTTAGAGCGATCGTCATACTTTTTAACGGGAAATCAAATCGGGCACACGGGTTTTATTATAATAACTCTATCATACTCAAGGATCTTGCCAAGGTCGCGCTATATATACCAGACAATTTTCGTAAACTGTCGTCGACTTCGGGAACATTCAACGTAAGTGTATCCTTGGCATACTACTAAATAACCCTTGGCAAAGGCATACCACTTGTGTCTAATAAAATCTGGCAGGACAAACAAAGTGGAGTGAGTATTATGTCTACGTTACGTTCGTTATTTCGTTTCCAAACATAGAAACAAATGTATGTTTTTGGAAAACAGTTTATACGACAATTTCAAACAAGTTTCTGTCCTTTCAATAGCAGGTACTGGTCATTCTAAAATCAACTTATTGCACACTTACATAAAGTTGAAATTTGTAACAGTTGAAATAACGTCAATTGGTAACGAGGATCTGAATATACTATATGTTTACTTTATATGTTTTGGGAGTACGATAAGTGTCATAATAGCATATCCTGGCTTTATGATATTTCTATGCTAATGCAGACATATAAAATATTGGTTGTTTGTAGTGAGTTTGACCTTGCTTTGGTATTTTGTGAGTAAAGAGTACAGAACTGGCGAGAAGTGTGTGTACTATATATAAATCTCTGCCACACCCTACGAGGAAACAAGGCGCGATGTTATGTTGAACAGTACGCATAGTGCTTTAAGGAGTATGCGCTAAGGTAGTCTACGAAATTTCAATTTTCTTTTGACCTTTTTATGAAAAAGTACTTCAATGGGCTTATTATGAACTTAGATGTTTGTATTGATGATTTTAAAGCTTATAATTCTGTAAATACATACGCCTTTGGATCACGAATCATATTTTGTTCCACATACAGCTTGTAACTGACCAGTGAATTTACAAAAAACCTGAGAAGCTTAGAATTTTGGGCTACTCCGGCACTTCCCCTTTAACAGTGAGCTGTCTGAAGGATGTTGTCAAAGATGTGATGTCAGCTACTATTCATTATCTTACAGAAATTACGAAGGAAAATAAGATGGATGTTCTCGCCTCAAGCATTTAAGAAAATATTTAAGTTCTGTGTTCACGTAAGTTTTATTTAATACTTTGTAGCTTAATAAAATCGTGCCAGACCTAAAGAATAGCCCCTTAGTCACCTTTTACGACTCCTAGGAAAGGAATGGGATATTTCTTTCCTAGGAGACGCAAAAGGTGACTAAGGGACTTATTAGAGGATGGGCAGGAGCATTCAATGCGGTTCAATCATCCGACCCTGGTTATCCTTTTGTATCAGAGTATATGTCAATACGAATCAAACGAGCCCAAACTCGATGGGTAGTACCACAGACCATGGCCACGTTCCGGCTCTATCGTCAGATCAGCTTACTCTTCAACCAAAGTTGAATTCCAATCTAAAGCCAATACGATTCCAATGTTAATCTTGCATACACGTGATTCGGTACTCTTGAAAACAATTGTGTCAACATTGGAACAACAACAACGCCCGATCTCGATTCCACTTGGTTCTCCAAAATGGACACCCAATTTAAACACATTTTGGCGCTAGCGTCGAACTCAAGAATACGAAACGTCAAGATTCCAATGTCAATCGATCGGAATTAAAATTAAGAGTAAGCACCCAGCAGGCATGGCCTTCATTATATTGCATTGTCATCCGATTTACATATGCATGCAAAATTTCAATCGAATTCTGGAAAGTGTGCTGAATTTAACTTGCATTTGATTACAAGCACACAGAAACCTGGACAGCTGAAACTAAATAAAAGCTTGTAAAAATCCAAAAATTCAATTTACTAAAGAATGGCCAGCAGCGTTCTCTATACACTTTACCATGATACTGCGATCGCCAACCGGCCTGCCAAGCGTGGCGATTATGTAAAACCCTCCCAAATTGGGGGAGGCCTATGTCCAGAAGTGGTCGTATTTTGGCTGAAATGATGATGAAAAATTGTACAAAGTTAGGTAGTTTATAATAGGTGTGTGATAAATTGTGACGTGGTTTGATACTTAGATAGATAGATAGAACGTTTATTCGATGCACACAAAAGACGCAACACAACATACAAATCACGATGAAACAATAATTGATTGTGATAACAAATTAACGAACTAGGTAGGTACAAAATGCCAGTAGGATATTATTGGGCATCCTACTCCACCTTCGTTCCTTCGGCTCACTCCGTTCGCCTCGTCACTCTCGGTGGATAGAATGCCCAATAATATAAATGAAATGTTATGGTTCAACGTCTTTTCCACTATTTTAGTTCTAAAACTCAATATTACTTTTTCCTTATTTTACCATAACACTCACTATTTTATATTGAAGAACGTCCATGGTCAGGTTGCTCGTACATTGATTCCAGTTAGCGATTATGAGTTATAAAGGTTAATGTAAAACAACAATTGACTCATTATAAATTTAACCGTTTCAAGCAGTCATCATGAAATTTGTAAAACAACCACAATCGTTACATGTAAACAAACTTTATGCTAATTCTCAGGCGACTGGTTTTCGTCATGGAGAATTATTGCCTAAATCGGTACGATGTATTATTTGTGGGCCATCAAATTGCGGAAAAACTAATTTATTAATTGGTCTTCTTATACATGAGAATGGTTTAAGATTTCAAAATGTTTATGTTTATTCTAAAACCTTGCAACAACCTAAGTACGTGTTTTTAGAAAAAGTCTTGCAACGTGTACCAGGCATTTCATTTCAGAAATATCATGAAAATGAACAAGTGCTGAGTGTTCAGACCGCAAAACCAAATTCTGTAATCGTATTTGATGATGTTGCTTCTGAAAATCAAAATAGTATGCGTGATTATTTTGCTATGGGGAGACACAAGTTCATCGATTGTTTTTATCTAAATCAGACGTATAGTAAAATCCCTAAGCAGTTAGTAAGAGACAACGCAAATCTAATCGTACTTTTTAAACAAGATGAAAGAAATATGAGACATGTGTATGAAGAAGACGTCAACACTGACATGACATGGATTGAATTTCGGGAAATGTGTTCAAAAATATGGAGTATACCTTTCAATTATGTTGTAATTAATAAAGATTGTTCCAAAAACAAAGGATGTTATAGAAGTAAATTTGACACGTTTGTAGTCTTTGATTAAGAACATGACTTTATACCTATATAAGACTATAACCTGTCTGATAGTATTATTCACCGTACGACGCTTAATCAATTACAACCTGTTTTACCAATATGGAAAAAACATTGAAACGTCAAATTGTTGATGCAGCAGAAGCAGTAAAGATAAAAGTACGAAAAATGAGAGATACTGAGATTAACAATAAACAAGCACTGGAATATGTTTTCAAACCTGTAACAGAACCTCTCAACATAATTGCTAATGCTAGTAAGCAAAGTCCTCTCCTGCGTGTTAGTGATGATTTTGCTGATGTTCCGTTTGTTAACGAAAAATTGCAGAAACAAAGAACTGATAGCGCAGGAAGTAATGATAATCATGACGGTGAAGACAAATATGAATCCGATATCAACAGTGACTCTTCTTATGAATCAGTAGTTGAAAGTAACCAAGATTATGATACGTCATCCTGGTCAGTGTCTTCAGAAGCGTTGGTAGATATTCCATTTGGAGTTAGAGCAGACCGTGGGAAACTGCTTTTAGGTTCTGCTTGCATAACGATCAACGATCAATACATCACCGTGGCTGGACGTAAATACCGAAATACACCTGGATTAAAACAGTTGTTGCTTAAGAAAGATGTAGACTTAAGCTTGGTTACAGATAGTGATATGCAAAATTATAAGTTGATGCTACTTGATACAAATGCACATCGTCGAGATTTTGAGCCCAGTAGGGTAAGAATGGGGATTACCGGTCACTTAAGGCGAAATAATCACAAATCAGATAATGATAAACATTTCTTTATTAATCCTTTTAACAATAAAACTATAGGTATTCTTCTTACAAAATCACATTAATTGAGATCAATAATTAAAACAACTTTGGCATAATCAGCATTTTAAAAAAAAAACTAGTTTGACTGGTATTAGACACTTTGGCAGGTAAAACCAGTCAGTAGGTTGCTAATACCGGTCAAGCTTTATTCAGGCATGAGTCGCAAATATAACCCTCGGGAGAGTCATAACCAGAGCACTCAGCGTGTGCCCACAGACCACACAGCACACATCTATACCAGAGCTCGTTATCACGCCCATAATCATCGCAAATTATACATTTGTTTTCGTAGTCCTCCTCAGCATCGGTGTCTTCATCTTCACGCAGGTCTGTCATTTCTACTTCCGAGTCCGACGTACTCTCATTACGTTTATTTTTATCTTGAAGCACTCTCTTTTTAGTTTTTATCACTTCCATCGATTTTCCTTTTCTTTTAACTGCCTTTCTTTCGGTTTTTATTTTAAAGGTTGGCTTTTTCTTCTCCTTTGTAATTTTTCTGTTTTCTTTCTCGACCAAAGCTTGTTTGTTAGGAGTTCCTGTTAAGACTGTTGCGTGCTGTTTGCGAGATGGTATGTTTTTTTTCTTGTCTCTCGACTTCTTTGGTAGTGGCAAAAGATCCTTAACATTAACAGTTTTACCAACACCTGAAGTAGAAAGCATGGGGTTGTCATAAATGTTAGGCAGCTGCTCAAATGTGGAAATCGTTGTTGCATTTGCTGAGACTGGTTCTATCACATCAGCTAGTGATGGCAATTTAGATGAATTTGTTTGATATTGAGTTGGTGGGTCATGTGTTATTGATTCATCTAATATTATTTGGGCTTCTGGAGTCTTGTTATCTCGGTCTCGTATTTCTTCTACCGAAACAACCACTTCGTTGCTATTTAAAATATCGGCAGCCACAAAATCTTCGTCTGTAAATACGTCCGGATTTAAAGGATATATTCCTGTAGCAGCAAAGCCTGCTTCAGCTTTTGGAATGGTGGCTATTTTTTGAAAAGCTTTCCTGAACAGTGACGCGAGATCATTTTGTGTTATCTTTTTTCCTAATTGGTTCTTTATGAAAAGGTTGCATTCTTGTTTATACGCTGCTTTAAATGGACCATAGATAGAAACATCTAGAGGTTGTATTCTATGCGAGCCATGAGGTGGCAATGATAACATCACTATGTTGTTGCTTTTGCAGAACTCATAAGCTCTTAAAGAGATATGGCTAGAATGATTGTCGAGGACTAGCAATATGGGCTCGTTTTCTGAAGGTTTGGCGAAATCTGCAAAGTGCTTCAGCCAGTCTACGAAGAGATCTTCGTTGATCCATCCATTTTTCGAGCACCGATATAATGTCCCACGAGGGCCGTCTGCTTCTAAAGCACATGAATGTCGCTGTCGTGGATAAATTAGCATTGGTGGGGCGTAGACTCCGGTAGCATTCACAGCGCACACAGCTGTCACGGTCTTGCCTCTTTCACCGCTAGTAATAGACCCTACACGTTGCTGCCCTTTCTCAGCCACAATTTTACCAGGGTCTTGTACTGCCGAAATTCCGGTCTCGTCTACGTTCCATATATTTCTAGGCAGAAACTTATATTTTTCCATGAGCTCTGAAAGAAGTTTGAAGAACATACCTACTTCGTTCTTGTTAAAAGCAGTTGCTCTATTTAAGCTCATGCCTTGAGCTTTCCTGATGGATAAATTATTTCTATTTATGAAGCCTTTGAGCCAATCCTTGCCAGCTAGTTCAAAAGTATCATTAAAGTTGTGCTTAATATTATTTTTTACAGCGTATTCATATGCCATCTTTCTAATTTGAAGCGAAGTGCACCCGTAAAATATTTTACCAAGAAACTTAATTTGGGAGGCCATTTCTTCTTCTTGCTCCCTTGTGAAGACTGTGTTTCTTCCCAGTATTGGCCTATCACGGTTATTGTTCTTGATTCTTTCTTGAAGCGTTGAAAACGGCACGCCACATGATCGAGCTGCTTCTCTTATAGTTTTTCCTTCATCCACTAGTCTGAAACCCCTGTGTAGCTGCTCTTGGCTCCATGATGCCTTTGAAATGGGTTGGCTTCTTCTTTTAGGCATTCTGAAATAAAAAAAAACATTAATATTAACATAAATAATAGTCATGTATACCAATTTTACTTGCGGTTAATACCGGTCAGCATGACCGGCATTGCCCGACTCGAAACATTTCCGTAAAAAAAATTCTAGATAGAAAACCTGACCAAATAAGTTCAAATACGATTATCACTCTGAATACTAAGTAATTATGGTGCATCAATCCTAGATAACAATGTAAGAAACGTGAAATTATAAACACTCACCTCTTATTGTTTTACCCCGAAATTTTATATCAACTAGGCGCGAAAACTGTCGACGTGCGTTCATCCAAGATGTCGGCTGTGGAATGAAGCGGGGACCGGGGCGTTGCCGCTCGGCAACATCACGCCACTCGCTGTGTATGTGTGCGTGCGTCGGAACGCAGTAGTTTGTGAGATTTTATATTGACCGGTATTACCTCCTGACCGGTATTACCCTAAGCCAATAAAAAGTAATAAAGGACAAAAATATTTACAAGTTATTAAACCTCTTTTTAAACTGAAGAATGCAGTTCAGGGAAAGGGTCTACCGTTACTAAAAAAGTGGAGAAAAGACGTAGATTTAGTGTACTGGGATAATCCTAATGAACTAGTGGAAAGGTTGAAATTATTAATTGCATCTAGAGATGCTGGCAACACAGGATTAGATAATGAAATTATATCTATCATTGAAGAATTGCGTGAATGTAAGATTATAAATAAATAAATGTTTAAAAATATGTTTATTTTGTCATCAGCCTCTCGATAAAATACACCTTAAACATGAACGTAGATAAATTCGGACACTACATTCACAAAAGAATGCGTTTATCAGAGTTATTTGATTTTAATGAAAATGCATTGTTAAAATCAGAAAACGGAGATTTTGATTTAAAAACATCAAGACTGACAGGAATTACATCTCCAATAGAAGCAAACGATGCTGTTAACAAGGATTATGTAGATCGAATGAATGCTAATACGTTAAAAGAATTAAATAATCTGGCTGTGAATAAGGATTATGTAGATCGGTTGAATGCTAATATGTTTAAAGAATTTAATAATCTGATTGCTACATTGCGTACTCAAATCATAAAAGATGCAAAGGGTACAGTTCAAGCTACTTTAAAAGCAAGGTTACCTGAGGTTTCAACTCATTTGCAAGATAAGTTTTATACTAAAGCAGAGGTAGATAAATTACTTCAGAAAACTCCATAATGGTAAAACAGCAAATTGTAAATGAAATACACAAAGCAACACGAAGAAATTTCCCTCGTCGTTCTGTTATTCTGAAAGGAATCCATGACTTATGGCAAGCAGACTTGATGGACATGCAAAACCTGAGGAAATATAACAAAGGCTATAATTTCATTCTTGTGGTGATTGACTACTTCTCAAAGTATGCCTGGGCTGAACCGTTAAAATCGAAAAATAAATTTGATGTTACTCGTGCATTCGAACATATACTGCTTAGTAGTTGTAATGATCCTGTTAATTTACAGACTGAAATGGGAACCGAATTTTATAACATCACTTTTCAAACGCTTATGAAAAAGCACAACATTAACCATTACTCATCGTTTTCTACTAAAAAAGCATCAATTGTAGAGAGACTGATAAGAACTTTAAAAAATAAATTATATAAATATTTTAGTCTCAATGGAAACTATAAGTGGCTAGGTCTACCATTGGAAGATACATTGAAGAGATATAACAACACCAAACATCGTACTATTCAATTTAAACCGGTTGATGTGAATAAATGTAATGAACAAGTTATCAAAGAAAATATAGAAAAAATAAACAAACATGATTTCGTTCAGTGGAAGCCTAAATTCAAAGTTGGTGATTGTGTTCGTATAAGTAAATACAAACATAATTTTGAGAAAGGTTACACTCCTAATTGGTCAACTGAATTATTTATTATAAAAAAGATAAATAAAACCTTACCAGTGACATATCACATAGAAGATCAACGAAACCAAAACATATTAGGAGCTTTTTACGAACAAGAACTGCAAAGATCTAATTATCCTGATGTGTATTTGATAGAAAAGGTTTTGAAAAAGAAAGGAAATAAATTGTATGTTAAATGGTTAGGCCTAAGCAGTGCAGAAAACAGTTGGATTGAAAAAGCTGCATTAATGAACTAACTATTATAAAACCATTTTTATTCGAAATCATATCATTCTAATTTGAGTAATCCTTGCATTACTCAAATTAGAATGATATGATTTCGGGTGGACTAGTTAACAACATAATTAATAATCTACCATTCGAAGTGCATTTGCCAGGATACAATTATTGCGGACCAGGAACCAAACTTCATAAACGCTTGGCGCGAGGTGATTGAGGTGTAAATAAGCTAGACGAAGCTTGCTTGCAACACGACATTGCGTATACACACCATACAGACGTATCAAATCGTCACAAAGCTGATTTACAACTACTTGATATGGCTAAACAAAGACTTAAATCAAAAGATGCAGGGAAAGGTGAAAAATTAAGCTCTTGGTTGGTGAGCAAAGTTATGAAAGCGAAACTAAAGTCTGGATCAGGCATTAAAACATTTAAAAGCTTAGTTTCGAAAATAAAATCAAAAATTAAGAAACTCAAACACAAAGATAATAAGACTTTAATAAAAGCAGCTTACTTAACCGCAAAAAAGTTATTTTCAAACATTCACCATCGAATTCGAGTACCCCGAGTAATACCCATACCAAAGACTGGAGGAGTTCTACCTTTAATTCCAATTTTCGCTGGTTTATCGGCTTTAGGAACTTTAGCTGGTGGTGCAGCTGGCATTGCAAAAACCGTTAATGATTACAAAGCAAGCAAACAAAATTTGCAAGAAACAGAACGACATAATAAAGCTATGGAGGCTTTAGTGTTGGGTAAGGGTTTATACATTAGACCGTATAAAAGTGGTAAAGGATTGTTTATAACATCTTCAAAAAACTGAAAAATATGCTACCCAATCGCCCTCTAACTGATGTAGACATCCGAAAGTATTCAAGACACATTCCATATTTTCGGGGGGTCTACATGAAGGATCGACTACCTTCGAAGCCGAAAGACATTGAATGTGGTATCGTTAACTTAGACGATTCTAAGAACGAAGGAACGCATTGGGTAGCTTATGCTAAAGTATACAATCACTGTGAATACTTTGATAGCTATGGAAATTTAAAACCTCCAATGGAATTGATGCAATATTTCAAAAATTGTGATGTGTTATATAACTACACAGGATATCAAAAATTAAACGCAGTCAATTGTGGTCATTTATGTTTAAGTTATTTGTTGACTTTTTGGAATAAAAAAGTATTATAAAATAAATGCTTTTCTTTTATATCAATCATTTGCAAGATGTCACTCACTTTGTCGATAACTGGAGACTCGTCAGTGTTAACTACATACTATCCTAATACTTTACAACTAGACGGAGAGTATGAGTGTGCTTTATTGCACTTTTCTACATTTAATTCTATTCCAAACATTGACAAAAGTAATAATAAGTTCTATTATGGCATTAATGAAGTTATTGAAGTACCGGAAGTCACTTATGAATTACAAGATATTAGCGATTATTTAAAATCTGAAATAAAAGATGCAGCGATCAAACTACGGTGCAATAATAATACTTTAAAAACTACAATATTCTATACAAAAGACATTAATTTTATCAAAGGAGACTCTTTTAGAAGACTATTGGGGTTTAACAAACAAATTTTAACAGCAAATAAATGGCATGTGTCACAGTCTCCAGTCAACATTCTACCTACGACCGTAGTCAGGATTGAATGTGATATTGTAAGCGGTTCATTTGTGAACGGTGAACCAAGTCATATTATTCACGAATTTGCACTTAATGTGCCGCCAGGATACAGGATCATAGAAATCCCGAAGAACGCAATATACTTTCCAATCAATCAAAACAACATAAGCTGCATACATATCAGACTGTTAGATATAAACAAACAATTAATCAATTTACGTGGTGAAGAAGTGCAGGTATATCTGCATCTTAGAAGAAAAAGATGATTGACTACAATAAAAATGTGTTTCACCAAGTAAAGAATATCAGTTCTGCCCGAGCTACCTATCGAAGAAGACCTTTCTTTAAGAAGATAATAAAATTAACTAAAGACAATAAAGCGTTCCTTAGAGCTATCAGATTGTTAAAATGAATATCTTAGACGTTTTATCCGCTCCAACTTACGATAATACTATAGAAGGAATCGAATTTCATTCCTACAAGCCGTACGTAACGAGTTTCAATAGGAACGATGAAATCCGCATTCCGATCAACCAACAGGATTTGTACATACTTCCTTCAGCTAGCACACTCTATTTAGAAGGCACTGTTATCGTAAACAAAAAAGATACGAAAGACAAAGCTACTAGTATCAATTTCACAAACAATGGTCTACTGTACTTGTTTCAAGATATTAGGTATGAGTTAAATGGAGTGGAGATTGATAAAATAAAAAATGCAGGTATAACTACAACCATGAAATCATTAATATCAATGAATGAAAGTGAATCAAAAATGTCTAATGCTTGGGGCTGGAATATCGATGGTATAAAAAATATTAATGGTGGAAAATTTTCTGTTTCTATTCCACTAAGTAACATCCTCGGGTTTGCTGAAGATTATAAAAAAGTTGTGATAAATAGCAGACATGAACTGATATTGTTACGAAGTAATACTAATTTGAACGCTGTAAAACTTAACACCGGCGAAATAGTGGACGACGTTCAGATCAACAAAATTATATGGCGCGTACCGCATGTTAAAGTATCAGACAAAGAAAAAATAACTTTGTTAAAACTATTAGAAAAAGATAGATCACTTCAAATGGTATACAGAAATTGGGATCTGTACGAATATCCAGCTTTGCCTAAAACTACAAAACATACCTGGTCAATCAAAACTTCATCTCAAATAGAAAAACCAAGGTACATTATTATCGGGTTACAGACAAATAGGAAAAGCAATGCAAGTTCGGACATGTCTCAATTCGATCACTGTCATGTTCGAGACGTTAGAGTGTATCTCAATTCAACTTATTTTCCGTATGAAAACCTAAATACGAGTTTTGCTAATAACAGAATCGCTTTATTATACGAGCAATACACCAGATTTCAACAGTCGTATTACGGACGTCGACCGGAACCCATATTAAGCGAAAAACAGTTTAGAGATTTAGCACCGCTGTTTGTCATTGATTGCTCTAGACAAGCGGATAATCTAAAGACAGGGCCAGTTGTGGACGTGAGAGTAGAAATTGAAAGTGATTCGGAGATACCAGATCAAACTTCAGCATATTGTCTCATTCTGAACGATTGCATTGTTGAATACAAACCATTAAGTAACATTGTTAAGAAGATATCATGAAGTCGGACACCCTTATAGTGGAACTCCAAGGATTTAAAGATTCTTTAAATCATTTTATTGTCAAAGAATTGGCCATTGCGAGTCATGATCATACACAGACGTTCTTGGTGAAACCACCATATTCATTCCATTACCTAACACTAGAAGAAAAAAAGCAGGTGAGATGGTTAGAAAGAAATCGAGGAATTTACTGGAGTGAAGGCTACATAGACTACAAAGAGTTTAAACGTGTTATTTTACCATATTTAGAAAATAAAAAAATTATGACAAAGGGTTTGGAAAAGATTACGTGGATTAAAGAGTTATGTGCAAACTGTGAAGTGATTGACATAGGTGAGAAGGGATGTCCTAATTTTGCGACATTAAAAAAAAAGTTCTGTAAAAATAAAACTGATTTTAATTGTGTGAACCATAAATTGAATTGTGCATTGAATAATGCTGTGTGTATTAGAAAATGGTATTTTGATAATAATATGTCTGTATTTAATTTATTTATTTAATAATTATTGTGTTGAACAGTTAATTAAAAATGTCTATGTACTCAAGAGTGTTTTATTTAATATAATCAGACCCATATAACAAACTTTAAATTAGCTGCAGCAAAATAATAATCCTAATAAATTTTATTTCAAATATAGGTTCATACGGTATTCTAATCGAATTATTCTAATAAAACATTCTGAAAGCAAATAACCTATATGTATATCATTACACTAGAGCTAATTTAAAGTTCGAGTATTTATAAGTAATACAAAATAAAACATAATTTAAACTACAAAATATTTTTATTTACTTTTTACATTATTTACAATTATTACAAATTAATTATAACTACCTACACAATAATAATAATAATAGCTGTTCTCACATAGTTTATTTAATGTTACCTTACATACTTAACTTAAAAAACTTGTGATGACTGAACAGTAGCCCAACTAGATTAATCAAAGAAATCTACATTAAGTACATATTTTTTCATTTTATATTTATTTACTTTTTACATTATTTACAATTATTACAAACTAATTATAACTACCTACCCAATAATAATAATAATAGCTGTCCCCACATAGTTTATTTAATGTTACCTACATACTTAAAAAACTTGTGATGATTGAACAGTAGCCCAACTAGATTAATCAAAGAAATCTACATTACATATTTTTTCTTTTTATATGTTTTTAACTTTATTATATTTTTTTAGACTAGGTATGTACAGGATAAAATACAAAAGTTAATTAAAATAAAACTTACATATTTGTTATTTTAAAAATGTATACATTCAAAACTTACACACCATAAAAACCACAAATGTTTAAACACTAAACAATAAGAAAGCAAATAAATGTTATATATACCTAATAATAATATAGTCTGATAACTATAATATTACTTACATAATTTATTATTGCTTATTACTATAAAACTTAAACAATATAGTAGATACTTACAAAATAATGACACCAGTTAATAGTTCATCAGTAATAACAACTGTCCCCACAAAGTTTTTTTGATATTTTATTAATTAACGATTGCGTCTCCTCCATAACATGGTCCACCGATTCAGTCACTATATACTGCGCACTTAAAATTACCACATCATCATTGTCACTTGCAGATTCTAGTTGTTCACTGATGTCCAACACTTGTACCTGGATCAGTCGTAATCCTTTTTTCTTCTCATTGTTTATGACGAATGATTGACAGGTAGGCAGAGCTGACTTCTGTTTTACACACTCCCGTCTTGTTCTAGGCTTCTTGTTGACAGGTCCGCAGTCTTGTCTTGCTCTAGGCTCCTTGTGAACAGGTCTTTGTTGTTCTGGGATATGCCAGCTTAAACTCGTGGTCGGAAAACCTTGCGCGTATTGCGAGAAGTCGATAATATCTGGTGAATCACACATTATCAATGATCTGAAACAACCGAAATAATAATTAATTATAATTACATAAAAACATGATGAATTAACGTTATAAATATATGGGTAGTTCTACAATACTTACAATTCGTTTCGTTCTTATTCGACGTGATATGACCGCTCCGGCTAACTGTCTAATAATGAATGTTCTACACAATAATACGACTGTGGAACGTGGTTAATGTGTAATGAGACTCCATAAAGCCTTAAAGCGCTGTGATTCAATTTCAAGTTTCAACACGTTCGAGCTCGTGCACGAGCACCTGATCGGTGTCATATTCTACACCGCGCGTGTGAACTTCGAGCAATGAGTGCTATGTCATCAAAAATGAACATTGCATGTTTTATCCAGTTGGAACCTGTATCCTCGTGCACAACATGGTGTAAGCCCTGTATGCTTTGTCATCAATCAGGAATGGAAATGAAACAGAGATAAAATCATAAAATATTATTTATTTAAGTATATATTTAGTAGGTACATACAGATAAAAACTACAATTACAAGGGACACCAAGAATACACACATTTTAGAATTACATAGATATAATACCAGCTATAATATTATAGCTGGGTTCAAAAGTAACTTCAGACGATACTATTTGAATTAAATTACAGGACAATATTATATTTCATATTTAAAGATTAACAAACTTTTTAAATTAGTAAGTAAGATAGTAGCTACGTTATAAAATTATCTGACTTTCCATTTAGGATGTTTTACAATCAATAAAATACTTGATAGAAATGTCACTATTGTAACTTCCTAATTACATTTTTAAGTATGGTAATACATTACATAAATATATTTGCATTACCCCAAGCTAAAGTAGATACTTTATCAAATGATAGCAACCGTTTATCATCATTGCTTGAAAGTGCTATTTTATTTACGTTCTGAGTGAATATTTCATGTTTTATTGACCTAAACATTACATTTTTTTTACGAATGACATTGCAATTGTACAAAACATTTTTATAATCAATCATATTTAAATGTTTCGTTACACATTTTTTTATACCTTTGGCTTTTTTAATTGTTTTTTTTTAAGGTTTTAATACAATAAAGTTTTGAGCGCAGTCCTACGAATTCTTTAATAACTTTACCACCCATTTCGTCCTTAAACAGTCCTGGGATCTTCTTATTATTAATGGGCAAGTGAAATTCATTGTTTATGTCATAATTAGAGGTATCAAAATATTTTAAAAAATTGAGCTTGAAATCTTTATAAACGTTATTACTCTGGACATAATAAATTAAGCTATCTGTGTCAGTATAACACAATTCAATTCGCTTACCATAAAAAGGTTTCATGACAGAGTAGTGAAAATCGTACATATGGGTCTTAGATAATTCTAACACTGTGAACCCTATATATATTGGTTTATTAAGTATAACACGCGAAGGCTTCATTTGTATTGCTACTAGATCATCAGAAAACACAGAAGCGCTATGAAAATATGGACTGGCTATCAATTTCTCAGCACAAATAGTCTTTTTCGTTTTATTGTTTGAATCGCACCATTTGTTAACTAATTTTATATCTACTCTTTGTTCAACATTTTCCAGAGTCTTCCCAAAAATACTATTATTTAATAATTTAAAAAAATCTTGCTCAAACGTTGATTCTGCTTTTTGTCGTAGTTGAGTGTTAAGATCGATGTACTGTTTTAAAAAACAGCTTTGCTTAAAAACAATTGCACGATGAATCCTTCGTAACACCAATCCATGTTGTAAACATTTTTTTAAATGAACGTAATGAATAACGTAGTGGTATTTGTCATACAAATTCGGTATTAATTTTTTATTCTTACCACCCGGTGCAACAAATTTTTCTGGAAAAAATGGAAAGTCGTTATGTTCATCGTGCAATGTTTTAGGATACAATAAATCAACTTCAAGAATATAGCCGTTTTCCGCGGTATCGCTTTTATCTGTTAAGCTCAATTGCAAATCATCTATTTCCTGTCTACTCATGAATCTAAAATCCGAATAAGGCAAATATTGACACATGCTATAACCATATAAATTGTTGCAATCTAAATAAATAATAAATGAATTCGGCAGAGACGAGTCGTAAGAATCCAAGTATTTATGATTGGCTTTGACATGTCTTTTGGAACACATACAAACACCTCCACGAATGCCTTCTTGTATCATTCTAAAAATTTGAACATCACTTATCAATTCTAATTTAATTCTAGTTTTCAAAAGCATTGCATCGAATGAAAGACTTGGTGCTGTAAGATAAAACGCGGGATCGAGATTATAGTATTGTTTACAAGTTTTTCGAAAACTTTCAAACACGTCTGTTAGCAAAAGAACGTCGGTTTTAAGATATAAATCTGTGTACATACCCATATTTTGAATATTAAATACTGACCAAATGGTCTGAGCGTGTTTATAGTCTTCATCACTAATTGATTCATTAGTCAAGGAGTTATGAAAATGATTTTTAGATGGTAAACATATATCTTCGTAATGTTTCCATTGAGACATGTAATCGTATGGGTACACTCCTTTACGGGTAAGTAGATCAAATTGTGTTTTTTCAGGAAAATAAGATTTTAATTGCTTGAAGTCTTGTTTTTTCATTGTTCTTGCTAACTTTTCTAAGCTAGTTCCTAAAAACTTGAATGAATCTACAAATCGTACCTGTATGCTTTCATTATCGGAAATCGGAATATACTTCATGAAAGAAATATAGTTTTCTTTTGTTTTAGGTATGACTTTAATAGATCCCGGAGCGTTACCTAATGCTTTTATGAAAAGATGGCAATCATAACCCGATAAGTTATGAAAAAATACAGGTAGAAACTTAGGCATTTTATATTGCAGGTTACAGTAACTGTGAGCTGCGCCACGATATTTACCAGTCAAATGACAATGATCGCGTACCCTATCACCTAGCAAGAAATTCTCACAAATATGACATGTATCAGAGTTTTCAAAGTCGAGAGCATTCTCATTCGTGTAAATCATGGGAACGGTATTATTTAAAATTCTATAAACTTTTTTGGTATCTTTATAGATAGACTTCACAAATTTTGAAACACAATCCGAACCACGATACGAGACATAACGATTATAGGTTTCATCTAGAGTGCACGTAATATGATAAGCGAAAGCGATGGGCACATGTCGCTGTCTCGTAACGGTGCTCGCCTGAGTTGGGTCAGGGTCGCAGGATTCGTACCGCTCTAGCATTGTTTCAAAATCGGCGTATACAGGGTGTCCAAGAACCTGGCGTCCAACTGGATTCCCACGATGCCCCAAGTTCTAACAGTACTCAGAAAAATATTTTAAAAAATCCACCCCATGTACTTACAGAATTATACTGATTTCAAAAAAAAAGGGGAAATGAGCACCCTGTGACATACTTTTGAATGCTGTGACTGCTAATGCTGATAATTTCGATATTTCTTGGAGGTTTTGTAATCTAGGGTATTGCTGTGTCTAAATAGAATGTAAAAATAAAGTACTTATTGTACCATTTTAAAATAAAATATTATTTTAACTAAAGGTGATATGGAAAACTATTGAATTTCGCAACTTTGACCGACTGTAGTGTAAAAAAAATGTACCAAAATAGTATGGCAAGTGACGTCAAATTTTGACGCGTTTATTCCTCTTTTTAAAAAGGTATAATACTTACACATTAATTTGAAAAAAAAAATTTTTGATAATATTTTTACTCAACAACCCAATTTTTACGATGTCTTACAGAATTCTTAGAAAGAAAAATTTACGACGAATTGAATCTAACCTCTAAAGAATTACTATTGTATGCTCATAAAAATAACAACAGGCCTCTCAAAAAACAGGTTAGACCGTAAGGGACGGTATGTGCATGCATCTCACCATAGTGATTCGTTATTACAACAGGAGGGAGCAAGACAGAAACTATCTTTGCGATTTGCTGGTTCTTCTTTATGGTACCCCATTATTCAGGTAAGAGTGAGGGAGAAAAAGGTTAGAGGTGCGAGTGAGATAGATAGTGACGCTATCTGGGATCGTGCTATTTAGGATAACAGTACGGTCAGTACGCGTCACTGCCTCCTGCCGTTACTACGCACCTCTCTCTTATTGTTACCATTGATCACGTACTACGATTTAAAGCTTTGTTTATTGGACTCGATTACTCTTTGTGCTCTGGACTTTGAAACGAACTCTTTACGACGACCTTTGCCTGTGTTTGGACAGTTTGTGTTTTGTGTGTGCTACCATGGCGACCTACACTCCGCAAGAATACGCAAATATGCACTACATTTATGGAGAATGTAGAGGTAATGGACGAGCTGCAGCGAGACTTTACAGAGAAAGGTATCCGAGGGCTACGCGATATCCCGACCATCGAGTTTTCATTAATGTGCACAGATCACTATGTGACGGGCGGTTCCCCAATCAAGTAGCTGGTGAAGGACGACCCGTAAATGACTTCATACGCGATGAAGTTCTAGAGGCGGTGTCGGCAAATCCAAGCATCTCTGTGCGAGGAATAGAAGCTGATACGGGGATACCGAAGAGCACAGCACACAGTATTCTCCAAAAAGAAGAATATCATCCGTACCACGTACAGCGAGTGCAAAGTCTTTTACCTCGAGACTATCCGAGCCGAGTCGCGTTTTGTGAAACAATCCTGCAAAAACATCGAGAAGACGAAAACTTTATCGACAAAATTTTGTGGTCAGATGAATCAACATTTAAGAAGGATGGCTACATGAACCTACACAACTTGCACGAGTGGCATGTGGAAAATCCGCACTTGATGCGAGAAGATAGATCCCAGTACCGGTTCAAAGTGAACATGTGGACCGGTATTCTCTGTGGGAATATTATTGGTCCATTTGAGATGCCCGAGAATTTGACTGGCGAATCATATTTAAATTTTCTTCAAAATGATTTGCCAAACTTACTAGAAGAGACCCCACCAGATATGTGGTTCCAACACGACGGCTGTCCAGCACATTTTCGCGTATCCGTTAGAGAGTTTTTGGACGAGCAATACCCGAACAGGTGGATTGGGCGATCAGGAACAATCCCGTGGCCAGCCCGCTCACCTGACTTAAATCCGCTGGATTTTTTTTCTGGGGAACTATGAAGGAGCTCGTTTATGCGAAGCCCATTAATGACATCGCTGACCTTCGTGAGAAGATAACACAAGCAGTGCAGGTGATACGTCAAAAAAGTTACTCGCGAAACATAAAGCGGTCCTTTTTAAGGAGAGTGAGAGCTTGTATTGCCGCGGGTGGTCAACATTTTGAACATTTATTGTAATAAAATATCTTTAACATTCTTTGCTTTTATTCTACTGGGAACCCATCTACCTGTGTGTATTTCCTTCTTGCTCACTCTTGGAACCGAAGTAAATAATAGTAGTAACATAACAGTTTCTAAGATAAGAAAGGGTCCGACAGTTACCGTTAGTAGGTAGGCACTTCGTAAAAATTGGGTTGGTGAGTAAAAATATTATCAATTTTTTTTTTTTCAAATTAATGTGTAAGTATTATACCTTTTTAAAAAGAGGAATAAACGCGTCAAAATTTGACGTCACTTGCCATACTATTTTGGTACATTTTTTTTACACTACAGTCGGTCAAAGTTGCGAAATTCAATAGTTTTCCATATCACCTTTAGTTAAAATAATATTTTATTTTAAAATGGTACAATAAGTACTTTATTTTTACATTCTATTTAGACACAGCAATACCCTAGATTACAAAACCTCCAAGAAATATCGAAATTATCAGCATTAGCAGTCACAGCATTCAAAAGTATGTCACAGGATGCTCATTTCCCCTTTTTTTTTGAAATCAGTATAATTCTGTAAGTACATGGGGTGGATTTTTTAAAATATTTTTCTGAGTACTGTTAGAACTTGGGGCATCGTGGGAATCCAGTTGGACGCCAGGTTCTTGGACACCCTGTATAACAAATGGTACAAATTGCTTTCTACCATAATTTTCAAACTGAATGAAAGAGCCTTTTGGTGGTAGTTCAGTAGCAACTCCTCCACAACTGTGTGAAGTAAGATTATCACAACTATCAAAGAACATTAAACAAACATCACAAAAGTATAATTTACTGTGGTGCTTTGTTATTTGATTTTTAACAAGACGTGGTAAATCCGTAATGAGACAATAATGTGATAAATCATCTTTTTCTAAGTAAAGTAAATGAATCACTTTTTCCTTCAAAAATTTTGGTTTATAAAGCGGTCCAGTCACGGTATTATTTTTTAAGCCATAAATATATATACAAATATCGGGATTATTTAATTCGAATCGAGCAATATCTGAGAAACTCAATGGAAATTGAATGTCTTTTATGTTTAACACACTTTGAAAATTGGGGTAAGACGATACTCTTTCAGGATGAGTTTTTGCTGGATATAAAGCAGCAACAACTGACCATAAAAAGCAATAATTATCTTTATTGCGAATATTAATACATGCTTTTTTTGATTTAACTACGGTCGGCAACTCGATAAAGCTTGAGCCGCGTAAAGGTTGATATTTGTTAACATTAACTTCCAAATGCGAACTGTTTAAAAATGTCCAGCCACTGTCACGATCTTGAAATTCTTCTAATTTTTTTTTCAACGTGTTTCTAACCTGAGATGTCAATAAATCATATTCATAATTCTGATGTACCACATAATTCTTTGTAGCAAATGATTTCATCTCCTGACTATCATTTTTAACCATCAAAAACAAAGCAAAATATTCAAAATTAATTTTTAGACATACATGATCTTTCAGAGATTTGTTGATTAATGTTTTGATTTTTTCTTGATTATTACTCAAAAACGAATCTAAAGAATAATTTTCACTAGTGTCAATAATTCTATAAGAAGCTATACGATTTCGGAATGCAGAATTAATTAATTCAACACCTTCGCAAACGTATGAAATATTTTTATTTTTATGATTGGTACTGCGTAGATGACCTGTCCAGTGACTGCGCTCAACAGATGTGTTACAAACAGTGCAGAAAGGCATTCTAACGTAATTCATTACCGGCTAAGTTAAAAATAAAGATTTATTTAGGATGTCCTAAATATTAATTTTAAATTAATTACCTAAGTGCATTTAAAATGTATCTTAGCACTATAATATACAGCCTCTGAGTCTTTGATCAACTCCTAAGCCTTGAACAAGAATTTAAGACATTCTACCTACTAAGTTTAAAAATAAACATTAATTTTAGGTGTCCCAATTTAAATTTTAAGTGATTACCTAACTAGATTTAAAATGTATCTTATCACTATAATATACGGGCTCTGAGTCATTGAACAACTCATGAGCCTTATGCATGAATTTTTGTAGTGAGTTCCACTGTGAGCTACCTTTCTCCAGTTGAAGTTTCAAAGCAACTTCTGCCTCCTTCCAACGCTCCTCAGGAGCAATGGAGATGATATTTTCTTTATGGAATACCTTCAGTTCCACAAAAAAGGCACCGCTTAGATCTGCTGTCCGTCGTACCTTCCCGTTGGCTACGCGGGACAGCAAGGATGATCCTAACTTCGACTTCGGAGGAAGGCCACCAAAGTCTTCCAAACCGAAAAGGTCGGTGCTCCCCGGTTTCTGGTCACTGTAAACAATTAAAATTTTTATTTTAATAATCTAGAAGAAACACTTTTCTAGATACAAACTATGTTGCATGATAAAATAAGTAAGTATATATTTACTTAAAATTATTGTTACAAATAAAAGTTCTCTATTGAGATCTATGTTATAATATAATAAGTGAGACTAATGAAAAGGGATAAGTCAGATAAAGAGTATTGATAAACTACCTTGATCCTGATTCTACGACCGACGAAGCTTTGCGCTTTGTAGTTTTTTTCGTAGGCAGGGTCCTTCTCGACACGACCTTTGTATCAGTTGCCGGGCTCTTTATGTAGTCAGACATACGGGAAACGTCGGAGTCAGACCTAATGTACAACAAAAAAAGTCATGTTTAATATAACAAAACAAAAACCTACAAGGTCTTTTTTGAAATACAATAAATAAGAAATCTATCCATTTATGACAGATCGATACATCAGCCGGCAGGCAGAAGCCAGGTACGTAGCTGAGTAGCAGTCACGATGGATAAATAGGGCATGTTAATTACAACAGCCGGCAGGCAAAAACCAGGTCCGTAGCTGAGCATTATAACTTCAAATTAAAAAATTAATAAGTACTCACTTACATGTTAGAAAGTCGATATTAAAGTACCACTAGTACTACTTGTCACTTTGAAGATTCCGGAGCGAATGTAATTTATTGATTGAAATTAATTCGTTTATATACACAAAAAATACAATTTCAGCACAAAAATAGATAATTTCAATTTTAAACTCTAAGTACAAGTCTTACAGTTGTATAAAAAAATGACGTTTACGTCATATTTAACCGTATTGATTGCATATCAATTTTGCTAAATTGTAATTTGTTAATTGACACAGAATAAAAAATTACAGTAGTTTAACTTCATAGAAAACGGTCGAGATGACGCGCTTCGAAATTTCAGTGTGCACAATACGCAACAGCCTCGGAGGGTGGTAGTTACGCACATACGTGGAGGGTGCAACATTTAGTTACTTGAAATTTGACACGAAATTATCAATTGTATTATTCAGTGTTGTGTGTTTGAATTCATCAATATTGAAACCAGAAATATCATTTTTTACATTATCAACTCAGTCGGCATTTCGACGTATTCCACATTAGGCATTCGCTTAAATGGCACCTGAATGAATTTCTTTCAATGTCACTGCCGAGACATACTTCTGCTTCTTTTATTTTTACTGTGTCATAAGTATTGAGAATTGAAAAATAAAGCCGACAAAGTGAACCCGATCCCAAGTAATTTTAAGTTGCAGTTAAACTCGGAAGTTGTTATCATCATATAAAAACTAGTGCAGAGTAAGTTAGTTTACTCACTAATAACATTTTCATTCGTATTATTAAATAATCACTTACACTTGCAATGAAAGAAACCAAGAAACTGTAGGTATCGTGTAGGAATCGGAAGTACGTGACTGAGTTATGGTTTTATAGTTATCCAATTTAACAATAATAACATTAACTCTAGGATTTCAATGCTTCTCCAATGTATTTATTCATTTATTCTTTGCTCTTATTATCCCTAATAACCTCAGTGTTCTCTTTTTTCAAGGTCTCTTAATTAATTTTAAATCACACTCGATAACAAGTGGTAGATGGTTCGACCAATAATTCGTGTCGTACTTGATACAAAATATATCATTCATATAAATAAAAATATATAATCTTAGTACGTAGAAGAATGAAACACGTTAAAACTAGAAGCGATTACAAACTTTATAAATTTACGAAAATAATATGTAGGAAGTTCTATAAAAGACTAATTTAGTGTTTACAACATGATGGTCATATTACTTAACAATATAAATGCATGGAATGCAATTTATGTGAACGTGGGAAGCGTGCATTCCATTGTCATTGAAATTTGCCGATTCGAACTAATAAAGCTGACTTATACATAAAGCTGATTATATACATAAAACTGACAACCACCGGGTACGGTTACCGTCTACGGAACAGACTACAACAGCGGATCCACATACAGTTTGTACACCAGATTGAATAATGTGAGATACCGACGGTTATGAATCAATAGTGTTACGTAAAAACTGATATAAGCACTAATGATTGTTAACCGTCGATGCGTTTCTGATCCGGCTGCCGTTGTCAAGTGTATCAGCGCCTTAGCTTTATGCATACTGGACAAGGATCGACTATCCGTGGGACCGCGCTTACCACTTGATTTTTACGTGTTGATGTAACAGGATGTATCGTCTGTAATGTGTTAAACTAAATTTAGATGTCCTCGAACCAATCTGGTCACAGAATAAATGTGTACAAACCTAAGGGTGCGCGCTATTTTACTTTTGTGGAGAGACATGAGACAATCTGTCCTAAATTTAGTTTAATGTATGCGGTATCTAAAGTTCAGATGTCCTCGAGCCAATCTGGTCACGAAAACGGGTATGTGTGTTACTAAACGACAATGCACCATCCCCAAGTATGTGGAGAGACATGATACAATCTGTCCTGAATTTTAGATAACTGGTTCGTTCAGATATAGACCTGATTATGTTAACGTGTGAAGTTTTAAAGCAGATGGGTGTATTGATATAAAAGTATGTATCGTCTGTAATGTGTTAAACTAAATTTAGATGTCCTCGACCCAATCTGGTCACAGAATAAATGTGTGTGAACCTAAGGGTGCGCGCTATTTTACTTTTGTGGAGAGACATGAGACAATCGGTCCTTAATTTAGTTTAATGTATGCGGTATCCTAAAGTTCAGATGTTCTCGAGCCAATCTGGTCACGATACCGGGTATGTGTGTCACTAAACCACAATGTACCATCCCCAAGTATGTGGAGAGACATGAGACAATCTGTTCTGAATTTTAGATAACTGGTTCGTTCAGATAAAGACCTGATTATGTTAACGTGTAAAGTTTTAAAGCAGGTGGGTAGGTGTTTTTAAGCTGGTGAGTATATTGAAATGAATCCGACAGTTGAATTTGAGGTAAGACATCTTTATCTTTATCATATATTTATATTATTGAACATTCTACTCCACCTTCAGTTCCATCGACTCACGAGGTCAGCCATGGATATCAGAAATATTAATATTATTGGGCATTCTATCCACCGAGAGTGACGAGGCGAACGGAGTGAGCCGAAGGAACGAAGGTGGAGTAGGATGCCCAATAATATCCTACTAATGCCAATATACAAAGATAAAAAAAGAAGAAAGGAAGACATGATATAGTAATGATGACACTTTGTGACACAAATTAAAATTCAGAAGTAAAATAATGTGCGGTGGAGTACAAAAGTGCGGTGTGCGTCTCAAAGTTGCACCAAATGGGAGTCCAGCTCAGCATGTGTCAGGTAAATATACCGGACGCTGATATTCTGCTGGATCTCTGTAGTGACCCACGGACATCGAGCAGATGAGATCAAAACGGGAATCATTAATAGCGATGTTGTGAATAGCGGAACTTGCGGGGTGAAATTATGTAAGTACCCACAATGTTTATACAATGTATACTACGGTAAAGATAATACGGCATTTGGAGACATTCTTGTTCGATGATGCTTGTTTATTTGATAACTTGATTGTTTAAATATATAAATGTGTAATGTAATATGTAACGTGTAATATATAAATGAATATTCAAAATATGAGTAAATATGAATGTGTGAATAAATAATCATTTTGACTGGATTGAAATGTGTTTGCAGTAAATAAAAATCGGTATATGTGTTATAACTAGTATCTATGTAACATAGATCTAACAACAATGGAATTTTCAATAATTAATACTTCATTCGTTTACAGGTGCGTGACAAAGATGCGAATTGAAAACAGGACGAATTAGGAAGAACACGGCAGCCAGTTATATTATGGACGTGTTCGAAACAGTCATACCCACTTGTTTCTGAGATTCGATAAGAAATTGCCGCAGACGAACTCTGAAAGTGCCAAGACATTGGAGATTCCTTATCGGCGGAGGAATATTGTTCCAGCATTTGGATGCGGCGTATCTAAAACTTCCCCTGAAGGCAGCAGTCTTGTGTGACTGAGTGGCGAGCTGTTGCAACATAATTATTTTGGAGTATACACAAAGCAATTGAGTTAGAAATTCGGTTGAATTTTCATCCAATGTCATGTTATGAATACGTTATTTCGTAATATAATGTATCACATGACTGAATTTTCCCCCTAATTGGAATTCTCTAAGGGCGTAGGTACTTATATTTCTGGAAGGAGGAAGCTGCAAAACGAGACGAAAACAAAGATACATTATGGTTTTCTCTACGACAGCCACGTTTCACCCACATATATGTAGTATTATATAATTGCACTAGCTTCTACCCGCGATTTCGTTCGCGTCAAATTTTTGCTCCCCTGACCCTTCCCGGCACATCGAATTGCCTGTCAGATTTCGTCTTCTTTTTCGTTTCTGCTCCGCTCGTTTTGATCGTAGCGTGATGTTATATAGCCTGTTCCCTTCCTCAATAAATACGCAGTCCAACACAAAAAATTTTTTTTCAAATCAGACCACTAGTTCCTGAGATTACCGCGTTCAACCAAACAAACAAACTCTTCAGCTTCATAATATTAGTATAGATATCACAGGTGAGAGCACTATGTATGTACTTTATGGCTTAATGTACATGCTTCCGGAGTCACGTAAACGGGCGTTTTTCAAAACAGATGTACACGTGACGAACCGGAACAGGTTTTTGTGTTTTAGAAATTTTACAGTAATTTTTTATCTCATTTGATCAAATATATTCATAAATAAGTAAAAAATAAAAAAATACATTAGTATCATGAAAAACAACGCGATAATCTTAGTTTTCATGGAAGAGTTCACAAGAACGTACTCCGGTTCGTCACAAAAGAAAAATGTAAATAAAATGAAAAATATAAGTTGTTCTGTCAATTTGTTTTTATTATCTATTAAATTACCTTCATAACTTTAAATAAAAATATCTTAACATAAATAAATCACTATAATCATCGCTTAACAATATTTTTTCTTTCGAAATCGTCACAGTTGGAACTTTTGACCACTAAAACATTACATTTCTACCATTTACCTAAAATGAAATTGAATGAGATTACAAATAATTTAAAAAGCAAACTCAGGCTTAACTACAGTTACTTAAATATTATAAAATAACTAATTACTTCTTAAGTAGGATTCATTTTTGTCTCGTTAAAAATATGGGACAGTGACTATCTGGAATTCTAAGTGACTAAAAGGAAAAAATTAAGCTAAGTTTACACAATAATATTTGGTCGAACATTTTAATTTTAATAGTTTTTTTATTAATAATATAAAGTAAAAACAGGTTATTACCAAAACCAGTTTTAACTTTATCTTGAGATACAGAGTTACATATTTTGAACACAACTTTTACATTTTTTTACTTATTTTTAAATATTACTTATATCCATTCCAAATAACAATTGCTCTCACGACTAACCAATTAAAATTAAATTGATGCAAAGAAAATGATTCAGTTAAGTATATTATTAGAAGAAGTAAATAAAGAAACATTATTCATTACCGAAATTAGGTTTTGTTCATTGCTATTTGGAATGTAATATGTTACGTATCGCTTAAGATTCTTATCAGTCTTCGAAACATCGGTCGCAAATATAGTCAATAGCTGGTTGTTCGCAGCATGATCTGCATACCCAGTTTTTACAAGCAATACACCGCGTCTGAAAAATCAATCATTTAGATATCAGCAAACAGAAATTCTTAGAGAGTGGCCAAACCCACATAGAGGTGGATTCCATGCATGCTGCTATTGAATCAGCGTCTAAAAATAAAACAATAAGTAGCGTAAGTGAGTGGAAAAACTTTTTACAGCAGCTAGAAAGAAGAGGACCAGAACTATTACGAAAGCGGATGTAAAGGAAACAATAGAGATTAATAATTATAAAGTGGGAGAATTTAAATTTAATGACATGTTAGACTTGAAATACCTTGGTGCTGCATTAATAAGAAACAAAAATAAAGATAACATGAAAGAAACAGTTAACTGGCTTAAAATAAAAAGGATTAAGTATGTTAAAGGAGACTTCAAAAAATATTTTAATTACGACATGTCCGAGAACTTTCGTGGCATATATGTCTGTAAGGTGTCCGTTAATACACCTAAAACTAGAGCTAAACGAAATTCAAACCCGCCTTCAGTTAATGTTCAATTACCAAATGAAATAGAGCACTTATATTCCAGTCAATTACCGATTAGCCTTGCCAAAAAGAAGGATCTCCTAAATATGTGCGAAAAAATCATCATACCAGAGGAACTCCATGCATGGATACATGATATGAAGACGTACACCAAACCAACAGCCTTCGAAAGTGACGAAGAATGATTTATCTTGTTTTTTTTTTTTTGTGATACTTAAAATAAACCATCCAATAAGTCGGAGCCCTTTGTACCTTTTATTTTTTTAATGATATAATGGACCACCTCAGAAACTTAAAAATACTGTTTTACACTAATTCAATGTACACACTTTTACCACAAATACTCATTATAACGATAATATTATTTGAATAACATAAGTATTTTTAATCTTAAAACCTAAATATTGAATATCTCGATCGTGACAATTTCGTACTTATTGGGTTTGAGCACTATATCCTCGATATGATTCTAGACACCTCTAGCCATAGGTAAGCGTAAATTTTTCGTCGGCTATTAAAAAATATGCTTTTTTTGATAACTTTCAAAAATAACTTTAACTTTAACTTTTAAAAATTCTATGCAAGGGCGACCCCCTTGCATAGATTTTTTAAAAGTTAAAGTAGCAGTAATCATGTGCTGAATTTATGGTTATAGTTTGCGTACTGGTTTTAACCTACAAATATCTTCGCACTGTTTCAACTGTTTTTTCCACTGTTAATTATATTTATTCTACACTAGCGTCTTCAAGTACATAAAATTTTAACCAAGTTTATCATAATATTTTGATTCTAGGTCACGATATATGTATATTTTAATTTTCATCTAAATTGGTTCAACCGTTCTGAAGATTAGCGGTAACAAACATCCATAATAATGCTAGAAGGATT
This sequence comes from Aporophyla lueneburgensis, assembly GCA_932294355.1. NCBI lineage: Eukaryota > Metazoa > Arthropoda > Insecta > Lepidoptera > Noctuidae > Aporophyla > Aporophyla lueneburgensis. The sequence continues at coordinate 6,793,505 of OW028737.1, forward strand.
ATTTATTTTAATACCATTCATCCAAGTGTATCCCCAGTCTAATAGTTCCAGTTCGTCACAAAATGATTCCGGTTATACAATACATTACGAACCGGATGTGACGAATCCATAACAACAAAACTTTAAAAAATCATACAACCTATAATTGTGTCCATTTTATAACTACTTTCGGGTTGTTTTACAAAAAAATATAAACCAAAATGTAATTGTGTTACGGCAAATAACCTGATAAACTGCTACATAACTCATAACATCCTGTTACTATCTGGAACTCCAATTCAGCACCACCGTAATGCGCCCACTTTCGTCACAGATTTTGCTGACACGGATGTTTGCTTCAAAATGACGGTTATACCACAGACAAGATAAATGTTACCAGAAATGAAAAACAACCATATTTAAGGGTAATATTAGGGGGGAGTATGAAAAATTTACCGTGACTATTGCCGGAATTCCGGTTCTGTAATATTCTTGGGACAACAATAAAATTGTATTATGAGCTATTTTAAGCCCATATTCGAAATAAAGGGCTCTAAATTGTATTTATGAGTTCAACTTACGTATATAGACCCTAAAACAGTGACGCCATTTCATTTATATAATCTTACCTGAGACTTGAAAGTTCCAAACATACATGTGGGACATGAATATTTTACACTTTTTTTGTTGTTAGTTTTATGATATTTTAGTATCCGTGATATTTGGGTTGCATATTATAGTCAATTTTAAAACTTAAATATGATACTATTAAATAAATATGCAGTTTATTTCAGTGCGGTGCATACAAAAATTATAAAAAATAGCTAAAGTCTAGGGACACCTCAATTTAGCAAATGTACATCTTTTTTGAAAAACGCCCAAACGACACCTGTGATGAAACATTTTTAAATCGTGGGTGAAATGTTCGTAAAGATGTGCAATCAAAAAACTACGACGAACACTATTGAGTCTAATTGGACTGTACACTCCCAGTATGTCTGTAACTTAAACATTAATTGTGAATTGTGGGTGTACAGAACACCCCTGCCCAACTCTTTGTAAGAATACAGGTCTGATGTTATGAAGAAATGCGCAAATGTCTACTCGCGGAAATATCTTGTCGCACAAGTGTCAAAAATTTTATGGGACATCACGTGTCACGCTCTGGGCGAAGCGGGAGCACGAGTCAGACTTTTACCGTCTTAAACCCACCCGTGTTCCTTCAGTTGCCTATGTCAGGGCCACAGTAACATTTTCGAACAAATCCGCGACCCTGGCAGGTCCGGTTCCAAGCCCTGCTTTTGAGTTTGAGTATGGTATGCATCTTTTTATAGTAAAAAAAGTTGATTGCCGCGATCTTTTAAACAATGCAACGGGTTTTAATGCAGTTATCATCAATAGACAGACTGATTCAAGAGGAACGTTTATAGGTAATACGCGGGTGAAGCCGCTGACAAACGCTAGTTATAAATTTAATAGAATTCTCTAGCCAGTACCAAAACCTGTACCTGCAAAGTGCAGGTTCTGTAAAGTAGGTATCTAAACATCAGATCCATGAAGCATTACAACTTCGTTTCTTAAACCTCACAACAAAAATATGTAAAAGATTGCACAACCACTTATCAGGGCTATAAAAGTTATGTATAAAACTTACAAATCTACATATATAAAATTCAAAGTCCTGAGTGACTGACTGACTGATATATCAATGCACAGCCTAAACCACTGGTCCTAGAGACATGAAATTTGAAGGGTGTGTTCTTTGTGAAGAGTAAGTATCCATTAAAAAAAAGAAAGGGATTTTTGAAATTCCATCCCTAAGGGGGCGTCCATTAATCACGTGATGTTTTTTTGTCATTTTTAACCCCCTTGGGGAGGGGGAGGCCCCTTGGTGATACATGGTGAGGTTTAAGACTACCCCCACCCCCCCCCACCCATATCACGTGTATTTTTTAGTATTTACAAAGAATCTTATTTTTTTTTAATATTTACTTACACTACTGGAAAAAATTAAGGGATCAAAAATAAAATTCCAAAGTGGGCAATTTTCAACAGGCGGTAACTTCGAGAGAAATGGTCGTAAAAGAAATTAAAAAAAAAGAAAATTGTAGCTCCAAGTGTCTAGATTTTGGATTAGAACTTTAAAATTTTGTTGGGTCAGCGGATTTTGATTAATCTTAGAAAATACAGCAACAAAAAAAATCATTGTTTTTTAATTTTTGTTTTGGTCTACGGGCGTGAAAAATTTTTTTTTGCTTAGCCACTATATGAATCGGAGACATCGTTCATTTAGCTTTAATTTCTTTTTTAGGAACCATGATACCGAGATGATGGAGGTATCTGTCTTCAAATGGAAAAGGATCCTTTTTTCTTTGATTACACTGGTCTGCAAAAAAAAATGTTTCTCTCCTTCAAGTATTTATGTATAATTGTTATAGATTCAATAATACTGAACAAAAATATAGTAGTTAAAGTTCTCTATCACGTAAGGATTTTTTTAAATGTAATTTTAAAATAAAACTTCTTTTTTGGCGGTCATTTTAATCATAAATTTAATAACTTTGATTGACAATATTATTACTTGCTGCTAATCATATTTTACTTTGTAGTTTTTCTTCCTTTTCATATTTTCTGTACTTCTACAGAAAATATGAAAAGGAAGAAAAACTCGCGACAAATTGACCAACAAAAATCTGCGAGCATTTCTTCGGACCATTTCCCGTTGTAGCGCCTCTCTATGTGCTGAATATCTGGAAGAAACCTCTCGCCATGCTCATCTGATACTGCTTCAAGATTTTCCGGGAAGAAATCTTAGTGACCGTCCAAGAAATGATCAGCAAGCAAGCAAACAACAAATTTGCAAGCAGCCAATTTTTGGGAGCCAATTTTTGTCTCTGTCATCAACTTTAAATCCAAAGTAACGCTGATAAGCACATTTAACAAGACTAGATAATGAACCTCGTTGAGATTTTATAGTAAATTCACCACAAACGTAACAAAACACATCGGGAGAATCTTTACAGGTTCTTGGCATTTTGTACCTATAACAAAATTAAATTTGCTATAAAATCAGAATAATATTCGAATAATGTGAGGTTATTATGCTCGGTAGTTGAGAATACACATACATTTTCACTACATGTATCAACATAATATCAAACTTACCAAAATATCCGGTATAAATCAGGAACAATCATTGACTTTTGGAACTTTTTGACGCACTGTGCGCCACGGAGTCACAACGAAAACTGCGCAGACGCATGTATTTGTATAAAAATATCATCAGATAATATCGTTCTCTCTCTTTCTATCAGTGCACACCATTTTTTTGTGTTCAAACACGATGTTAACTGAATAAAGTTGAGTGAGCGCAAGAATGACAATAAAACAATTCAGAATTTTTAAACTATTACAAAAAAAAGTTTATGTGATACCAAAAAATTTAAAGCAGGTTTAGATTCAGCATGTTAAACTCTTTATATTGATCACATTTTTATTGAAAGGAGGATTTCGTTGCAGACCAGTGTTATCGATATGTCCGCAACCAACGATCGCACAGAAAGTAAAAGGTTGGTTTCAAGAACTTCAATGAAGTAATTCCCTTTAGCGACTAGTCATTGATTTTTCGAAAAAAAAATTTTTCTTCCTTTGTCGCATGATTTTGAAAATGCAACAAAAAAAGGGCTTTTAGTGGTGTTTTGGAAAATCAAGCGCTGTATCGAAAATATTGAGGAAACCAATAATGTTAAGTGTGCCTTTTACAGTTCAATATGTCAACAAAAACCCTACAAAGGGCCAAATTAATCCAGCCCGCCGTTTTTTTTTGTGTCACTCGATCGATTTTTCGAAAAAATTAAAGGATCACGTTTTCTGCTCTGAAAAGCACATAATCTTCAAAAATTAAGAAAAAAATATATTTTGGAACATCTTTAGGAAATTGAAGAGACCAAAGCCCAATCATTTTTAACGCGTTTCCGCCGCTGCACTCAGAGATTCAACTGATCTCCCGTTTATTAAATTAAAAATAAAGTTAATGCCCCTAATTGAATTTCTGAGATTGTTTTTCTATACTCAGTTTATCCCACTCCTGATTCAAAGTTCGTCCAGCAACTTTTATCGTCGACTTGTATACAACTTTTATTTCACTTCGCGTACTTACCGACTTTCTCCAGCTAGTTTATTGAAATCCGATTAGTGAATTATACATTATTGGAAAATTGACTCTGTAGAGGCTTTAGTTTAGATCTACAGTATATTAAAAGAGCTTAGGTTTTATTGGTGAGTTGGGCTTAGCTATAATCTGATTATTTCCATTAATACATTTATTCTTCTTCACATATAATTGTATAAATATTGTATACAAATACTGAAAACTATTTTAAAAGAGTACCGGTGAAGTTTCTGGCCCATTCTTCTCCATACGAATCTACCTTTTGGAAGGGGCAACTAGAATCAATTCTATTTTCATATAACTGTTGACGTTCAAAAGTGCCTTTTTTGGGCCTATTTGAAATAAATGCTTTGACTTTGACTTTATTTATTTAACGGATAGTCTATACTGTTATACCTAACTATTGGCAATTTACTCCAATACGATAACCCGATCATTATAAGAGGTGACCTTGTACCACAACATCCAGTAGTTACTTAAAATTTTGTAATACAAAATTCCGATACTCTCTAGCTAGCCAGCTATTTTTACTTGCTACAGTATCATCTTTGCTGGAGTGTCGTTATACCCTCCACCTGTACCGCAGATTACTTAAGAATTCCACTAATACAGGAATTGAAGTGGCTACATACTGGACTCACAAAATAAAACAGATCGAGTACCATCAACACGAAAGAAGAAGACAGCATCATCTACGAAAATTAGCTTTTTATGGAAAAAAAGGCAAAGAATATTTAACACAAACATGCAACGAGGAGAAATTCTTAAGGAAACTAACTCCTGCATTGCAAAGACGATACTAAGAAAACCCATATGTCATGCAGGCACAAACTAACGACCTGACGTGACTACATAGCACCGAGCAACACACAACAAATGAACAGGATTAAGTACCTGCCCTGGCTGCGTTGAAATCTCCAATTCAATTTATGAAGGCAACATTGCAGTAAAACTTGCTTGCTGTTGATGCTTGCAAGCAAATGCAATAAATGGAATGCTGGAATTATGTAAACAGCTCTTGGATGATATGGAATTATATATGTAAAAAACTACGTACAATGAATATACGGATATTGTAAGAATGACTATTATTTTCAGTAGAATAAAAAGAGAAACTAATTATAAATAATGCTTTCCCAGACGCTACTCTTTACACTTAGACCATTGACACACTCTCAACCGTAAGATAAGATCGCTGTCTTGCTAGAATACATATACCCTTACGTACATCCACAGAGTACGCCATCTTGGTACTTCATATTCCAGTCACATCATCAAAATCAATGCACCCCCCTCTGTCCCAGTGATCGCGGCAGGCGTCCCACAGGGAGCGACGTTGGTACCGGTACATTATTCTCTCTATTACGGGCGAAACATGGATTCACACTCAGACTATTGCAAATCTATGACGCGTTATGATATTGTAGTGTTGGGATCGGTCAATGACCTGTCCTCTTTCACTATTTTCAGTAAGTGAAAGTTCATGCTATATGGTCTTAGAATAGAGATTATCTCTTTTACGTTTATGTGTATTGCTAAATAAGAAAAGCTAGTGCTTTTTTGTTGTTGTAGTTGTAATGTATCAAAAAGCTACCATATTTTTTAAATATATGATTATTACTATTCCTCAAACACGAGTAGCTTCCACATCCGCATTAGTAACTACGTAAACGTAATATAATCAAATAAATATACCAATTATGGTATTATGAGCCGGCTCTCCACAGTTATTAGGCGATCTATTTTGTGTTGTAACAATTATATAATTAAATTAATGACCGGAATTCGATCTTTGTGTGGGAATTTGTGAACACAATTTTCAGGACCATATTGAAAGCTGCCAGAGACACCTAGATAAATGAAAAAAGCATAAAACAAGGAAGAATAGTTTACCTACTAATAAGGTGAAGGCTCCTGAAGGGAAGGAAGACGGAAAGAAAGGGAGTAATTTGAATAATGAACGGAGGCTGAGACTTGGTTTGGTTAGATTATCTTCGTCAGTATTCAAATTCATTCCGGTATCATGTCAAATCCTTTTTCATTCAATAATATAGCTCTCCAAATTATACAATGTGAAGATAACAGAACACATAACATCACGCCTTTTTTCCCTAAGGGTTGGGCTGAGGTGTACCGAATAGAATTTATGGACCGATTATTTATACGCTCTGCCGAAATTCAAAAACCTAAAAGATTTAGCCACGATAAAAACTGGATCGTATTTAAGCATAACATAAATCGTTTTTAACATATCTGTTTAATCAATCTAATGCCGCGTTCCCACCGCCCGCTTTCCCGCAGACCACGCTGTGCAGGCCAGGCCGAAAAGACACTTTACTGGACAATAGTTATCTGTCCGACCCATCGGGAGTCGGTAAGTTCAAAATCGCGGCGTGTTGCTGCGCGGGGTCGTCTGTCGTGACCTGAACTTATTTTACTTTATTTATATGAGAATGCTCGAAACAGGCAGTGACAGGCCTCGACAAGAGTAGCAAGGCCTAGTGCAGCCCGTCAGTTCACAGACCGTGGGACCGCATCATAAGGAAGAATAATGTAAAATCGTGTACCTAATGTATTTTCATTACAAATATAATTGTATTTTATAGGTACTTTATTTTCGTTTAAATGGTCTCGGTGCGAGACTCATTAGTTACGTCCATTAATTTTCCGAGATTCTAAAGGAAGCTTTCTTGGAACCGTTGACACAACGAACAATTCTAAGAAAAAATCCGGCAAAGTTCGTGTCTGACCACGGACAGTGAAGGGTTCCGCATTTGGGACGAATATTTACGCATGTACAGTTATAAATTTACTGACCGCAAAAATAATTTCGACAAAATTATCATTGCATTTTTCTTCATAAAACCGTACGTAATGAAATTTGTATGAAACGTTTTCAATAACGTTGAATAAAAATTCTTGGAAACGCTCATTTATTATGCAAAATATTTCATTTTAATAAAGCAGGTTCGCCTTGCTTCGTTTTACTTTCTGAAAGCCATTAAACGCAAAGCGCCATACAAACATGGCTGCTTCTGCTTCATCATTACAGCTGACAGATATCCCCTGCTGGACCTAAGCATCCTCCAAGCATCGCCTCTTGGACCGGTTATGGACTTCCCGCTTCCAGCGCTTGCGCCATTGCTGCGGCATTCAGGCTATCGGTCGACTTTGTGGTAGGGTCTTCTAAAGGTCTTCCAGTACGCGATTGTCGTCGTACCCATGTTTTGTGTATTTAAAGATAATCACAACGCTTGACAATAAAGATGATTAGCTATCACAATCATCATAATCACATATAAGTCTCCCTCAAGGGGGAGTTTTCCACAATTTCTACGCTTGGCAGGCGGGCCGGCGATCGCAGTATGGTTGCAAAATGCATAGACAATGCTGCATTTTGTAGTAACTCCCTTAGTGGTCTTTTACGACACCCCCGGGAAGAAATGGGTTGGTACGTGTTACGTCCAGAACCACTCGGATTGCTATAATATTCCAACATTTTCGCTTTTGGAAGCGTCCTTGTTGTCAATCACAGGTGATGTTAACAAGCTATTGGGCGTTTTCCGCTTCTTGTCTAGGCCAAGTTGTGTTTTGGGATCAACTAGCTTCTGACTTGGAATCATTTTTGGAAGAACCAACTTCCGGCCGCAGGTTTGTCAGGTGAAGTTTCCTGTTTTAACATAACAATTATATGCATAGTGCCATAGCATTCGACAATACTGTAACTTCATAATGGTGAAAGAATTTTCGGAATGGGATCAGAAGTTCCGAAAATTACCTCTACCTAAAAAACCCACAAATTTTATTAAGATACTAGATAGTATGTGTTTATATCAGATACATTATTCTTTTCTGAAATCATTGCTCCAAAACTTCGACCTAAAATGGTACTAGAAATTAAATAGCTTCACACCAACTTCCCTCAAAAAACAATTTGACAAATTACCCACTAACTCCCAAACTCCAAACGTTTTACAGAACAGCAGTTGTTCAGAAAAGTTTTCACAAAACATAGAATTTGTAACACGCGCGTCGTTTCGACTGAATTTCCGCGTATCGCGGGATTTACTACGGAATCCGGATGAAAACGGGATAAAAATATGTGGCATGTCAATTGAGATACGTGTTTGCTACGCTTTGAATACGATAGGGCTGCTCGTGAATAGCATACAAAAATGTGAAATAAAATATTTGATTTGGAACGTAGCTTTAGATATGACATCATGCTAGCACCTCGTTGGTCTAGTGGTCGCTAGCGCTACTCCATGAGGTCTTGGGCTCGATTCCCAGGTGGTTAAATGATAAATGATAAATGACTTTATTTTTGCAAGTAGGTTTGTACAACACTTTTACACGTCAATCATATTTTTTAAAACTAGATGAGGTCGGCGTTTCCTATCTGACTACTCTGAGAAGAAAGGCCGAAACAAACTCAGAGGTCACAGTCTCTTTTAAAGTCCAGACATAATTTGGTTAGATCATGTGAAGACCATGTGGATTGGTGTCTGAAGTGGTCTTTTAAGGAAAGAACCACACAGATTGAGTGGACCTGTCCAATCAGTGCACGCATTTGTCAGTAATCATGCAGCTCAACTCAGAACTTAAGGAGGTCAATGATTCGACGAACAATACCAAAGAAAGGACATTTGTGTAGGTCGCATAAATTAATCAAACTGCCAGAGTGTGATAAAAAATAAATGAGAAGAAAAGGAACCTAGAAAAAAAAAATAACACCCACTTAATCTTCACATTTACAATAATTAAAACAATATAATACTTTAAAAGTAAATATTCATGTCATTGTATAAGTAAAATTCATCAATGTCAATGTGTATATAAAATCAGGAAATAGTCCCGGTCTGATCATTTGAGGACCATGTAAATGGGGTTGTCTGAAATGGTCTTTTGAGGAAAGAAATCAATGTCAGATTGAGTGGACCTGTCCAGTCAATGCACGCATTTGTCAGTAATCTTTCAGCTCAACTCAGAACATAAGGAGCACAACGATTCGACGAACAATACCGAAGAAAGGACATTTTGGTAGGCCGCATTAAGTACTCAAACTGCCAGATTATTATTAAAATGAAATGAGTAAGAGGGATATATAAACAAAAAAAAAACAAACATCTACATAGTCCTCACATTCAAAATGATTAAAATAATAATAAGTAATAGTATACTCCTCAGAGTATATATTCATGTCACCGTTAAGCTATAATCAAAATGTCAAAGTGTATAAGCAATAATCAAAATATCAAAGTGTATATTCCCAATAAATAATTAATAAAAAAAAGGAAAGTAATTAATAATAAAAAATAAAAAATATAATTCAGTACAATAATAATTTAAAAATAAAAATTAGAGCAGCTTAATCCCAAGCTTTGTTGTCCTCAATATAATCTTTAACAGTGTAAAAGGCTTTCTGGCACAACTTACGTTTAATGAATGATTTAAATTTATTGAGACTTAGATCTTGAACATGGCTTGGAAGTTTATTATAAAAGCGTATACATTGACATCTGAATGAGCCACCTGTTTTCTTGAGCCTTGTTGAAGGTACAACAAATTTGTGTTTGTTCCTAGTATTTATACTATGGGTATCACTGTATTTTTTAAACAATTTAATATTCTTATGGGCATATAAAAGATTTTCAAAAATATACTGTGAAGGCACAGTCATTACATTAATTTCTTTAAATTTCTCTCTGAGTGTGTGTCTCGGGCTTAATTTATAAATTGATCGAATAGCCCTTTTTTGCAAGACAAAGATAGTCTGAATGTCGGCGGCATTTCCCCACAACAGAATACCGTACGACATTACACTATGAAAATAGGCAAAGTACACTAAACGGGCTGTCTCTATGTCAGTTAAATTCCGAATTTTTCTAACAGCATATGCAGCGAAGCTTAGCTTTTTCGACAATTTATCAATATGTGGGCCCCACTGAAGCTTGGCATCCAAAGTTAAGCCCAAGAATACTGTGCTATCTTCAGGATTCAATTCTTCGCCCTTTATCAACACATTCGTTTTCACTTGCCTAACGTGTGGTAGCGTAAACTTAATACATTTGGTTTTTTTTTCATTAAGAAGCAAATTATTTACATTGAACCAGTGAACTACTTTTGAGATCGCGCTATTAACATCGTCAGTAACCAGCTGCTGACGTTTAAGTTTAAACAAAAGTGAGGTGTCATCCGCAAACAAAACTATATTATGATTATCTTTAATGAGGTAAGGCAAGTCATTAATATAAATAAGAAACAAAAAAGGACCAAGAATTGAGCCGTTCAAAGAGTTATTCAGTTTTCCATTAGGAATTTCGCAGCAGCTGCCTCGAGCCCGGAGTTGTGCCCACTCGATTGCAATAGGCTCGTCCTCTATTATTGTTTTTCCACATTTCTCAGGAAATATCTATAATATCTCATAACAGTGAAGGAAAACATTGTGAGAAAACTGTTGTGGAACCAAAAATTCGAAGACATGTGACATTCACCAACCTGCGCTGGGCCCGCGTGGAGATTACAGCTAGCCTAGCAGTTGAAAATATGATAGGCTGGTTTTGCTTATACCTATAACATTAATTATACTATTAATCTATAGCTATATATTTTATAAATGAAAGTCGGTTTCCGCGTATGCCTGTGAGACCACTTTGTTGTTCCAAACTGCGCGACAGATTTTCAAATTTTCAAAATCGGGCGAATAAAACGTTAAGAAAACAAAGAAAAGTTAAGAAATAAAGTACACTTACTTTACAAAACGTGCCAATTGCTTTATAATACATATTTCTGGAATTGTCGATTCTTCCACAAATAAATTAACTTCATGTGAGTAGCCGATCAAAAATATAATTAACTTCATGTCAGTAGCCGATCAAAAATATATTATCACCTAGGTATTTAAATATAATGATTCGCCTGATTCGGGCTTGTTCATTCGTGCGAATCAACCACACACCTCGTAATACAACTTGCCATTACACTGACAGCCCTACATCTAGAGTCTAAACAATGTCGTTCAAAACGGGGAGTTTAGCTCCCATCGTATTGAAACAGCCACGCATTGGAAACTAACGCTGACAAGATAAAAACAACTTTACTACGCTATTCATAACGCATATTTCTGAATTGGCAGTCAAGCCGCGATTATACAATATGTATGAAATTAGACTATTGAATGGAGAATTTAGGATAACTATTTCGTTGAGCGGATAATGGCCTGTGTAAATATAGTATCCGTTTCATTGGCTTAGTAAGGGATTGAATTAGTGCTTGCTAGATATTGTTAAACTTAATTTTAGTAACACAGAATTCTACAACAGATAATCGCATTTATTAGGAGAAATTCAGACTTATTAAATAAGACAAGCGCGCTATAAAAAGTATCACACGAAAGTAATTATTCTCATCTGAAAGCAGTGGTTGTACACTATTATGTCCTAAAGCTTTTCGTAAAGGTCTCGGCTTTCAGATGAAAATAATATATTCATGTTTCATATTTTTGTGAGCGTCATTTTTCAGTAGTTGTGATTTCATTTATAGAGCTTTTATTAAATATATTTTTGAAGTGTGCGAATAAAGCCCTTTCATTTTATACTCAACACAGCATGATTAAAAACAAATTATTCATAACTCTGTGTCCTCTAGAGGGCTCTATATTCAAACTAATGTGACGTGACATTGCCTATAGCAAGCGGTCGGTCAAGCAATTCTAACGAAGGTATCAAAAAGGTTTAGAGGGGATTCGCCAGGTAAGCCCGCTCTGCCAGGGTCGCGAGATCTGTTCGAAAGAGTTACCTTGGCTCTGGCACATGGGCAACTGAAGGAACACGGGTGGGTTTTAGTCAGTAAAAGTCTGACACGCTCTCCCGCTCCGCCCAGAGCAGGAGAAGTCAATTGATGATTTCCCATCCAAAAAAAAAAACATTTTAGAAATTATAAGAGAAAATATGAATATACATTCATACATACGAGTATATACTAATCAAGTATACAACATATAAGCCATTACCCTCCTATTTGTTTCGCTGTAGTCGGGTAAAGGGGGGATATTGTGCCTTCCTGTGCTACAATGAAGGGACTTTCGAAGAAAAATGTTTTCTCCCATAGTAGCAAATCACCACTACGAGGCATGCCTTTTAAGTTTTGTCGTTTGAAGAAAAAAAACACAACTAGAACCTTATAGTACTTTTTATTGTTTTTCAAAGTATTTACCACGTAGCTTAATACACTTTTCCATTCGCTCAAACCAGTTATTATAACATTTATTCCACTCTAAAGTGGGGGTGTTCAATGTGGCTGACTTGAAAGCGTCGACTGCTTCTTCACCGGACTGGAACCTTTGACCACGGAGACTTTTCTTAATTTTAGGAAATGTAAAGAAATCGTTAGGGCTTAGGTCAGGACTGTATGGAGGATGGTCAAGAATTTCTACTTTTTCCTGCTTCAAATACTCAATCGTTTGGCGAGCGCTGTGTGAGCTTGCGTTGTCGTGGTGCAGGATGATGCGTCGCTTTGAGTTAGATTTTCGAAGTTCGGCGATGACTTGTGGTAAACAAACTGTGGTATACCACTCTGCGTTAACCGTTCTACAATCTTCAAGTGCAATAGTCGCAACATGGCTGGTTTTTCCAACGAACGTGGCCACCATCTTCTTTGAAGTGCTTCGAGAACGAACAACTTTAGTCGGCTTTGGCTCGTCTTGAAAGACCCAGATTGTAGATTGTTGTTTGGAATCAGGATCGTAGGCATAGATCCAAGATTCGTCACCACTGATGATGTCGTAGACGAGATTTGACTCTCCTCGGTTGAACCTTTGCAGAGTTTTCTTACACCATCTGACGCGAGCCACATTGTGATCGTCGGAAAGCAGATGCGATATCCAACGGCAAACTAGCTTTCTCACACCAAGCGCTTCATGCAAGATCTTATTAATGGTTGTCCCTGAGAAGCCGAATAGAGCCTTTATCTCTCGATATGTCACATGACGATCTTCGAGAATTAGTTGTCTCACAGCAATGATGTTATCTTCAGTGAAGGCGGATTTTGGGCGTCCTTCGCGAGATTTGTCACTAACACTAGTATGTCCACGCTGGAATTCTAAATACCAGCGTTCGACAGTCCGCAGACATGGGGCTTTATCACTGAACACAGATGTTAGCTCTTCAAAACACTGAAGCCGTGTCAGGCCTCTTCTAAAGTTGTAGAAAGTTGTATTTTCCTTAGCTTTTCATTTTCGTACGTAACCTGACAGACTCCAATCGACGCTGTGACTAAACAATAGTATTAATCCTCATACTTTCAACTGTTTTGATATTCAAAATTTAAACACATTCTAATATAGAACAGTTCCAAATTCAAAATTACCGGGAAATATGGAAACGACAGAACTTAAAAGGCATGCCTAGTAGGAGCTCCCAGTTTCTCTCTGGTCGTTTAGATAAAAATAATGTGAGAACATGCAACCAAAGTCTATAATATAGGACAAACCTAGGACAAACTGTTCCGTAACCACTAATTTGTTCACCACCCCTGATCCAAAGTCTGACATAATTCCGCAAGGAAAGTGTTTTCTGTGCCTTCGAAATTTAAATATCATAAATGACAAAAGTACTAAATAATTAAAAAGTTGATTGGAGAATCATTCAAAATTACCCGAGCGGCTGTTATTACTTTGCCAAAAGCCATGTGATTATAACCAAAACAAAAAAATAAATGTCCACACTACTTCAAAGAACATATACACAAACTTCACCTCTAAACAGTCAAAACAAAACAAATAAACACCGAAACTAGTCAACTATCTATAAACTAAACATCGTTGTCTAAACCCACAGCTGGCTGTGCCCGTTTTCAGCCTGAAACGTGTTTCAATGTGCTTTTGTTTCACGCAGACTCCTGAAACTTGATGGCGACCGAACCATCCCGCCCGTGGGCACTGTTCATGAAAAATTCACGCCTTTAGGTTTTTGATGGGATATCATTACTTTTTGTACATACATTATTATTAGGTACTTATTTATAACAAAATTAATACCAAATAGTTTTTGTTATAAGTGTTCCTAATACAATACAATACAATCCTTTATTTCAGGCTACTAAGGCCCATAAAACAATACATAAATAATATAATATCAATAACTATAAACCAATATATACTCTATTAAACTAAACTAAAACTGTCTCTAAACACGTAATGAAGACGGCGTCGTGTTCCGCTGCGTGGTGTCGCGTAACCGTCCTCGGAAACGTCGAAATACGACACCTGTTGGCCAAAAGTCCTCTCTTAAGCAGGTCTCTAGATGGTCGGTTGGAACTCGTACCACGAACGACTTAAAGTTGATGTTGTGGCGCGATTCCAACCTTTCGACCCTCAGAGTCCAGTTGGTCTTCACTTTCAAATACTGCACTACTTCCTCAATCGTCGTGGAGTAGTGCAGGCGTGAAATGTACAGCTGTGTCGTAGACACAGCAGGGCGCAGCAGCATGTTGGGTCCACTCGGAGCGGTACCACACTGGTTTCGTGAACAGGGCTTCTTCTTCTTCCTTTCCACTTTCGTGAAACCCTCTTCATCAACTTGGCCCGTTCTCGGCAAGGAGCTACGGACCGCAGCCAGGGCAGGTTGGGCACACTTCTTCTGTTTTTCCCCTATTACAGTTGGTCGCTTAGGCTGCGACACACCTGATTCGCTGTTGGTGGCAATTAAGTGAAAAATTATAATAAAATGATACAAATTTACCAGTTTCTGATTTATTCCTTTGTATTCACCTAATTACCTATCTGCATGCCAAATTTGAACTTTCTTGGTCATCTGGAACTGGGTTAGAGGTTTGATCTATAGGTCAGTCAGTGATAAAAATGACACGTTTGACAAATTTGACACGTTTATGTGAAATAGTTTTTGAGTTATGAGGAGGTCAAAAGTGGCTCCAAATGGTTCGTGTAATATTACACACGGTGCTGCTCGGCAGTTCTGTAACTTGAACTTGGCTTGACACGCTACCGCGTGTCTAGATCATACTCAAGGATCATGCCAAGGTCACGATACATATTCCAGACAATTTTCGTGAACTGTCGTCGACTTCGGAAACATTCAACGTAAATGTATCCTTGGCATACTACTAAATAACCCTTGGCAAAGGCATACCACTTGTGTCTAATAAAATATGGAGGGACAAACAAAGTGGAGTGGGAATTATGTCTACGTCGCGTTCGCTATTTAGTTTCCAAACATGAAAACAAATGTTTTTTTTTTTTTTGGAAAACAGTTTACATGACGTTTTTAAATATGGTTGTGACTTTTCAATAGTAGGTTCTAGTCATTTTGAAATCAACTTATTGCACACTTACATAAAGTTGAAATTTGTTACAGTTGAAATAACGTCAATTGGTAACGAGGATCTGAATAGACTATATGATTACTTTATTTGTTTTGGGAAGGCGATAAGTGTCATTATAGCATACCCTGGCTTTATGATATTTGTATGGTAATGTGGACAAATAAAATATTGGTTGTGTACAGGGAGTTTGACCTTGCTTTGATATTTTGTGAGTAAACAGTACAAAACTGGCGAGAAGTGTGTGTACTATATATAAATCTCTGCCACACCCTACGGAGAAACAAGGCGCGATGTTATGTTAGCGCACAGTTTGTCTGCGAAATTCAAATTTTCTTCTGATCTTTTCATGAAATAGTACTTCAATGGGCTTACTGTGAACTTAGAGGTTTGTATTGATGATTTTAAAGCTTATAATTCTGTAAATACATACGCCTTTGGATCACGAATCATATTTTGTTCCACATACAGCTTGTAACTGACCAGTGAATTTACAAAAAACCTGAGAAGCTTAGAATTTTGGGCTACTCCGGCACTTCCCCTTTAACAGTGAGCTGTCTGAAGGATGTTGTCAAAGATGTGATGTCAGCTACTATTCATTATCTTACAGAAATTACGAAGGAAAATAAGATGGATGTTCTCGCCTCAAGCATTTAAGAAAATATTTAAGTTCTGTGTTCACGTAAGTTTTATTTAATACTTTGTAGCTTAATAAAATCGTGCCAGACCTAAAGAATAGCCCCTTAGTCACCTTTTACGACTCCTAGGAAAGGAATGGGATATTTCTTTCCTAGGAGTCGCAAAAGGTGACTAAGGGACTTATTAGAGGATGGGCAGGAGCATTCAATGCGGTTCAATCATCCGACCCTGGTTATCCTTTTGTATCAGAGTATATGTCAATACGAATCAAACGAGCCCAAACTCGATGGGTAGTACCACAGACCATGGCCACGTTCCGGTTCTATCGTCAGATCAGCTTACTCTTCAACCTAATTTGAATTCCAATCTAAAGCCAATACGATTCCAATGTTAATCTTGCATACACGTGATTCGGTACTCTTGAAAACAATTGTGTCAACATTGGAACAACAACAACGCCCGATCTCGATTCCACTTGGTTCTCCAAAATGGACACCCAATTTAAACACATTTTGGCGCTAGCGTCGAACTCAAGAATACGAAACGTCAAGATTCCAATGTCAATCGATCGGAATTAAAATTAAGAGTAAGCACCCAGCAGGCATGGCCTTCATTATATTGCATTGTCATCCGATTTACATATGCATGCAAAATTTCAATCGAATTCTGGAAAGTGTGCTGAATTTAACTTGCATTTGATTACAAGCACACAGAAACCTGGACAGCTGAAACTAAATAAAAGCTTGTAAAAATCCAAAAATTCAATTTACTAAAGAATGGCCAGCAGCGTTCTCTATACACTTTACCATGATACTGCGATCGCCAACCGGCCTGCCAAGCGTGGCGATTATGTAAAACCCTCCCAAATTGGGGGAGGCCTATGTCCAGAAGTGGTCGTATTTTGGCTGAAATGATGATGAAAAATTGTACAAAGTTAGGTAGTTTATAATAGGTGTGTGATAAATTGTGACGTGGTTTGATACTTAGATAGATAGATAGAACGTTTATTCGATGCACACAAAAGACGCAACACAACATACAAATCACGATGAAACAATAATTGATTGTGATAACAAATTAACGAACTAGGTAGGTACAAAATGCCAGTAGGATATTATTGGGCATCCTACTCCACCTTCGTTCCTTCGGCTCACTCCGTTCGCCTCGTCACTCTCGGTGGATAGAATGCCCAATAATATAAATGAAATGTTATGGTTCAACGTCTTTTCCACTATTTTAGTTCTAAAACTCAATATTACTTTTTCCTTATTTTACCATAACACTCACTATTTTATATTGAAGAACGTCCATGGTCAGGTTGCTCGTACATTGATTCCAGTTAGCGATTATGAGTTATAAAGGTTAATGTAAAACAACAATTGACTCATTATTAATTTAACCGTTTCAAGCAGTCATCATGAAATTTGTAAAACAACCACAATCGTTACATGTAAACAAACTTTATGCTAATTCTCAGGAGACTGGTTTTCGTCATGGAGAATTATTGCCTAAATCGGTACGATGTATTATTTGTGGGCCATCAAATTGCGGAAAAACTAATTTATTAATTGGTCTTCTTATACATGAGAATGGTTTAAGATTTCAAAATGTTTATGTTTATTCTAAAACCTTGCAACAACCTAAGTACGTGTTTTTAGAAAAAGTCTTGCAACGTGTACCAGGCATTTCATTTCTGAAATATCATGAAAATGAACAAGTGCTGAGTGTTCAGACCGCAAAACCAAATTCTGTAATCGTATTTGATGATGTTGCTTGTGAAAATCAAAATAGTATGCGTGATTATTTTGCTATGGGGAGACACAAGTTCATCGATTGTTTTTATCTAAATCAGACGTATAGTAAAATCCCTAAGCAGTTAGTAAGAGACAACGCAAATCTAATCGTACTTTATAAACAAGATGAAAGAAATATGAGACATGTGTATGAAGAACACGTCAACACTGACATGACATGGATTGAATTTCGGGAAATGTGTTCAAAAATATGGAGTATACCTTTCAATTATGTTGTAATTAATAAAGATTGTTCCAAAAACAAAGGATGTTATAGAAGTAAATTTGACACGTTTGTAGTCTTTGATTAAGAACATGACTTTATACCTATATAAGACTATAACCTGTCTGATAGTATTATTCACCGTACAACGCTTAATCAATTACAACCTGTTTTACCAATATGGAAAAAACATTGAAACGTCAAATTGTTGATGCAGCAGAAGCAGTAAAGATAAAAGTACGAAAAATGAGAGATACTGAGATTAACAATAAACAAGCACTGGAATATGTTTTCAAACCTGTAACAGAACCTCTCAACATAATTGCTAATGCTAGTAAGCAAAGTCCTCTCCTGCGTGTTAGTGATGATTTTGCTGATGTTCCGTTTGTTAACGAAAAATTGCAGAAACAAAGAACTGATAGCGCAGGAAGTAATGATAATCATGACGGTGAAGACAAATATGAATCCGATATCAACAGTGACTCTTCTTATGAATCAGTAGTTGAAAGTAACCAAGATTATGATACGTCATCCTGGTCAGTGTCTTCAGAAGCGTTGGTAGATATTCCATTTGGAGTTAGAGCAGACCGTGGGAAACTGCTTTTAGGTTCTGCTTGCATAACGATCAACGATCAATACATCACCGTGGCTGGACGTAAATACCGAAATACACCTGGATTAAAACAGTTGTTGCTTAAGAAAGATGTAGACTTAAGCTTGGTTACAGATAGTGATATGCAAAATTATAAGTTGATGCTACTTGATACAAATGCACATCGTCGAGATTTTGAGCCCAGTAAGCCAATAAAAAGTAATAAAGGACAAAAATATTTACAAGTTATTAAACCTCTTTTTAAACTGAAGAATGCAGTTCAGGGAAAGGGTCTACCGTTACTAAAAAAGTGGAGAAAAGACGTAGATTTAGTGTACTGGGATAATCCTAATGAACTAGTGGAAAGGTTGAAATTATTAATTGCATCTAGAGATGCTGGCAACACAGGATTAGATAATGAAATTATATCTATCATTGAAGAATTGCGTGAATGTAAGATTATAAATAAATAAATGTTTAAAAATATGTTTATTTTGTCATCAGCCTCTCGATAAAATACACCTTAAACATGAACGTAGATAAATTCGGATACTACATTCACAAAAGAATGCGTTTATCAGAGTTATTTGATTTTAATGAAAATGCATTGTTAAAATCAGAAAACGGAGATTTTGATTTAAAAACATCAAGACTGACAGGAATTACATCTCCAATAGAAGCAAACGATGCTGTTAACAAGGATTATGTAGATCGAATGAATGCTAATACGTTAAAAGAATTAAATAATCTGGCAGTGAATAAGGATTATGTAGATCGGTTGAATGCTAATATGTTTAAAGAATTTAATAATCTGATTGCTACATTGCGTACTCAAATCATAAAAGATGCAAAGGGTACAGTTCAAGCTACTTTAAAAGCAAGGTTACCTGAGGTTTCAACTCATTTGCAAGATAAGTTTTATACTAAAGCAGAGGTAGATAAATTACTTCAGAAAACTCCATAATGGTAAAACAGCAAATTGTAAATGAAATACACAAAGCAACACGAAGAAATTTCCCTCGTCGTTCTGTTATTCTGAAAGGAATCCATGACTTATGGCAAGCAGACTTGATGGACATGCAAAACCTGAGGAAATATAACAAAGGCTATAATTTCATTCTTGTGGTGATTGACTGCTTCTCAAAGTATGCCTGGGCTGAACCGTTAAAATCGAAAAATAAATTTGATGTTACTCGTGCATTCGAACATATACTGCTTAGTAGTTGTAATGATCCTGTTAATTTACAGACTGATATGGGAACCGAATTTTATAACATCACTTTTCAAACGCTTATGAAAAAGCACAACATTAACCATTACTCATCGTTTTCTACTAAAAAAGCATCAATTGTAGAGAGACTGATAAGAACTTTAAAAATTAATTATATAAATATTTTAGTCTCAATGGAAACTATAAGTGGCTAGGTCTACCATTGGAAGATACATTGAAGAGATATAACAACACCAAACATCGTACTATTCAATTTAAACCGGTTGATGTGAATAAATGTAATGAACAAGTTATCAAAGAAAATATAGAAAAAATAAACAAACATGATTTCGTTCAGTGGAAGCCTAAATTCAAAGTTGGTGATTGTGTTCGTATAAGTAAATACAAACATAATTTTGAGAAAGGTTACACTCCTAATTGGTCAACTGAATTATTTATTATAAAAAAGATAAATAAAACCTTACCAGTGACATATCACATAGAAGATCAACGAAACCAAAACATATTAGGAGCTTTTTACGAACAAGAACTGCAAAGATCTAATTATCCTGATGTGTATTTGATAGAAAAGGTTTTGAAAAAGAAAGGAAATAAATTGTATGTTAAATGGTTAGGCCTAAGCAGTGCAGAAAACAGTTGGATTGAAAAAGCTGCATTAATGAACTAACTATTATAAAACCATTTTCATTCGAAATCATATCATTCTAATTTGAGTAATCCTTGCATTACTCAAATTAGAATGATATGATTTCGGGTGGACTAGTTAACAACATAATTAATAATCTACCATTCGAAGTGCATTTGCCAGGATACAATTATTGCGGACCAGGAACCAAACTTCATAAACGCTTGGCGCGAGGTGATCGAGGTGTAAATAAGCTAGACGAAGCTTGCTTGCAACACGACATTGCGTATACAAACCATACAGACGTATCAAATCGTCACAAAGCTGATTTACAACTACTTGATATGGCTAAACAAAGACTTAAATCAAAAGATGCAGGGAAAGGTGAAAAATTAAGCTCTTGGTTGGTGAGCAAAGTTATGAAAGCGAAACTAAAGTCTGGATCAGGCATTAAAACATTTAAAAGCTTAGTTTCGAAAATAAAATCAAAAATTAAGAAACTCAAACACAAAGATAATAAGACTTTAATAAAAGCAGCTTACTTAACCGCAAAAAAGTTATTTTCAAACATTCACCATTGAATTCGAGTACCCCGAGTAATACCCATACCAAAGACTGGAGGAGTTCTACCTTTAATTCCAATTTTCGCTGGTTTATCGGCTTTAGGAACTTTAGCTGGTGGTGCAGCTGGCATTGCAAAAACCGTTAATGATTACAAAGCAAGCAAACAAAATTTGCAAGAAACAGAACGACATAATAAAGCTATGGAGGCTTTAGTGTTGGGTAAGGGTTTATACATTAGACCGTATAAAAGTGGTAAAGGATTGTTTATAACATCTTCAAAAAACTGAAAAATATGCTACCCAATCGCCCTCTAACTGATGTAGACATCCGAAAGTATTCAAGACACATTCCATATTTTCGGGGGGTCTACATGAATAGGTAATAGGTAGAACGGGCTGGTGTCCGCAACTCCACGTCTGAGCGCGTATTTTGCGTACGGGTGGGAAATCGGTTATTCGATCCACCCCAGCTCCTCGAGAAAGGCCAGCAACGCCTTGATGTTGCTGACTATCTCACGTAGGGTACCTGGGTTACCGAAGTACTTGGCCCTGTATGTGGCGATCGCCGGGCTGTTTAGAAGCACGTGCGCTGCTGTCTCGTCGTCCTCAATGCAGGCCCTGCACAGCGGACTGTCTGTAACTCCTATGACAAATAGATGTTTATTAAACGACCCATGGCCAGTTATTGCTGCCGTAACCATACGCAGCTGTCGTTTGTCTAACCGGAGGACCTGTTTAGTGAGGCGGGCATCGATGGTGGGAAGTGCTTCCTTGGCCTGCCTGCACTCACTTTGGTCCACCCATAGCTTACAGTGTAGATCCCTGGTACGTTTTCTTACCAGAGAGCGTAGGAACCCAAAGGGGAGTGGCGCGATGGGTTCTGGTCCCACCGGTGTCATGCTCGATCCCCTTCTGGCCAGTTCATCGGCGGCATCGTTACCTAGGGAACCGCTGTGTCCTTTTATCCATTGAATAGTTATATTATTGAGGCTACCCACCTGGTTGAGGCGCTGGTGGCACTCGTATATAAGCCCAGAGTCAATCGAGTGACTGTCCAGCGCTTGCAGAACAGCCATACTGTCTGAGAGTATGCGGATCGAGTGGTCTTTAACTGCCCTGTCCATAATGGCTGAGGCGGCAAGAGTGATCCCAATGCATTCCGCCTGGAACACTGTATTGTGGACTCCTAATGGTGTGGCTATATGTATGTTGAAGTCCTGCGAGAAGACTCCAGCACCTGTGCCACTGTCTGTTTTTGATCCGTCCGTGAAGATGCGCAGCTCAGTGGGGCGCAGACCCTCACACCGGCGATCTTCATGAAGCTGGATTCTGTATTTTTTGTCAAAAATGAACTGTTTGGGTCTACATGAAGGATCGACTACCTTCGAAGCCGAAAGACATTGAATGTGGTATCGTTAACTTAGACGATTCTAAGAACGAAGGAACGCATTGGGTAGCTTATGCTAAAGTATACAATCACTGTGAATACTTTGATAGCTATGGAAATTTAAAACCTCCAATGGAATTGATGCAATATTTCAAAAATTGTGATGTGTTATATAACTACACAGGATATCAAAAATTAAATGCAGTCAATTGTGGTCATTTATGTTTAAGTTATTTGTTGACTTTTTGGAATAAAAAAGTATTATAAAATAAATGCTTTTCTTTTATATAAATCATTTGCAAGATGTCACTCACTTTGTCGATAACTGGAGACTCGTCAGTGTTAACTACATACTATCCTAATACTTTACAACTAGACGGAGAGTATGAGTGTGCTTTATTGCACTTTTCTACATTTAATTCTATTCCAAACATTGACAAAAGTAATAATAAGTTCTATTATGGCATTAATGAAGTTATTGAAGTACCGGAAGGCACTTATGAATTACAAGATATTAGCGATTATTTAAAATCTGAAATAAAAGATGCAGCGAT
Organism: Aporophyla lueneburgensis; assembly: GCA_932294355.1. Classification (NCBI taxonomy): domain Eukaryota; kingdom Metazoa; phylum Arthropoda; class Insecta; order Lepidoptera; family Noctuidae; genus Aporophyla; species Aporophyla lueneburgensis. Next base: position 6,816,599 of record OW028737.1, read on the forward strand.
CAAACTACGGTGCAATAATAATACTTTAAAAACTACAATATTCTATACAAAAGACATTAATTTTATCAAAGGAGACTCTTTTAGAAGACTATTGGGGTTTAACAAACAAATTTTAACAGCAAATAAATGGCATGTGTCACAGTCTCCAGTCAACATTCTACCTACGACCGTAGTCAGGATTGAATGTGATATTGTAAGCGGTTCATTTGTGAACGGTGAACCAAGTCATATTATTCACGAATTTGCACTTAATGTGCCGCCAGGATACAGGATCATAGAAATCCCGAAGAACGCAATATACTTTCCAATCAATCAAAACAACATAAGCTGCATACATATCAGACTGTTAGATATAAACAAACAATTAATCAATTTACGTGGTGAAGAAGTGCAGGTATATCTGCATCTTAGAAGAAAAAGATGATTGACTACAATAAAAATGTGTTTCACCAAGTAAAGAATATCAGTTCTGCCCGAGCTACCTATCGAAGAAGACCTTTCTCTAAGAAGATAATAAAATTAACTAAAGACAATAAAGCGTTCCTTAGAGCTATCGGATTGTTAAAATGAATATCTTAGACGTTTTATCCGCTCCAACTTACGATAATACTATAGAAGGAATCGAATTTCATTCCTACAAGCCGTACGTAACGAGTTTCAATAGGAACGATGAAATCCGCATTCCGATCAACCAACAGGATTTGTACATACTTCCTTCAGCTAGCACACTCTATTTAGAAGGCACTGTTATCGTAAACAAAAAAGATACGAAAGACAAAGCTACTAGTATCAATTTCACAAACAATGGTCTACTGTACTTGTTTCAAGATATTAGGTATGAGTTAAATGGAGTGGAGATTGATAAAATAAAAAATGCAGGTATAACTACAACCATGAAATCATTAATATCAATGAATGAAAGTGAATCAAAAATGTCTAATGCTTGGGGCTGGAATATCGATGGTATAAAAAATATTAATGGTGGAAAATTTTCTGTTTCTATTCCACTAAGTAACATCCTCGGGTTTGCTGAAGATTATAAAAAAGTTGTGATAAATAGCAGACATGAACTGATATTGTTACGAAGTAATACTAATTTGAACGCTGGAAAACTTAACACCGGCGAAATAGTGGACGACGTTCAGATCAACAAAATTATATGGCGCGTACCGCATGTTAAAGTATCAGACAAAGAAAAATAACTTTGTTAAAACTATTAGAAAAAGATAGATCACTTCAAATGGTATACAGAAATTGGGATCTGTACGAATATCCAGCTTTGCCTAAAACTACAAAACATACCTGGTCAATCAAAACTTCATCTCAAATAGAAAAACCAAGGTACATTATTATCGGGTTACAGACAAATAGGAAAAGCAATGCAAGTTCGGACATGTCTCAATTCGATCACTGTCATGTTCGAGACGTTAGAGTGTATCTCAATTCAACTTATTTTCCGTATGAAAACCTAAATACGAGTTTTGCTAATAACAGAATCGCTTTATTATACGAGCAATACACCAGATTTCAACAGTCGTATTACGGACGTCGACCGGAACCCATATTAAGCGAAAAACAGTTTAGAGATTTAGCACCGCTGTTTGTCATTGATTGCTCTAGACAAGCGGATAATCTAAAGACAGGGCCAGTTGTGGACGTGAGAGTAGAAATTGAAAGTGATTCGGAGATACCAGATCAAACTTCAGCATATTGTCTCATTCTGAACGATTGCATTGTTGAATACAAACCATTAAGTAACATTGTTAAGAAGATATCATGAAGTCGGACACCCTTATAGTGGAACTCCAAGGATTTAAAGATTCTTTAAATCATTTTACTGTCAAAGAATTGGCCATTGCGAGTCATGATCATACACAGACGTTCTTGGTGAAACCACCATATTCATTCCATTACCTAACACTAGAAGAAAAAAAGCAGGTGAGATGGTTAGAAAGAAATCGAGGAATTTACTGGAGTGAAGGCTACATAGACTACAAAGAGTTTAAACGTGTTATTTTACCATATTTAGAAAATAAAAAAATTATGACAAAGGGTTTGGAAAAGATTACGTGGATTAAAGAGTTATGTGCAAACTGTGAAGTGATTGACATAGGTGAGAAGGGATGTCCTAATTTTGCGACATTAAAAAAAAAGTTCTGTAAAAATAAAACTGATTTTAATTGTGTGAACCATAAATTGAATTGTGCATTGAATAATGCTGTGTGTATTAGAAAATGGTATTTTGATAATAATATGTCTGTATTTAATTTATTTAAGTATTTAATAATTATTGTGTTGAACAGTTAATTAAAAATGTCTATGTACTCAAGAGTGTTTTATTTAATATAATCAGACCCATATAACAAACTTTAAATTAGCTGCAGCAAAATAATAATCCTAATAAATTTTATTTCAAATATAGGTTCATACGGTATTCTAATCGAATTATTCTAATAAAACATTCTGAAAGCAAATAACCTATATGTATATCATTACACTAGAGCTAATTTAAAGTTCGAGTATTTATAAGTAATACAAAATAAAACATAATTTAAACTACAAAATATTTTTATTTACTTTTTACATTATTTACAATTATTACAAATTAATTATAACTACCTACACAATAATAATAATAATAGCTGTTCTCACATAGTTTATTTAATGTTACCTTACATACTTAACTTAAAAAACTTGTGATGACTGAACAGTAGCCCAACTAGATTAATCAAAGAAATCTACATTAAGTACATATTTTTTCATTTTATATTTATTTACTTTTTACATTATTTACAATTATTACAAACTAATTATAACTACCTACCCAATAATAATAATAATAGCTGTCCCCACATAGTTTATTTAATGTTACCTACATACTTAAAAAACTTGTGATGATTGAACAGTAGCCCAACTAGATTAATCAAAGAAATCTACATTACATATTTTTTCTTTTTATATGTTTTTAACTTTATTATATTTTTTTAGACTAGGTATGTACAGGATAAAATACAAAAGTTAATTAAAATAAAACTTACATATTTGTTATTTTAAAAATGTATACATTCAAAACTTACACACCATAAAAACCACAAATGTTTAAACACTAAACAATAAGAAAGCAAATAAATGTTATATATACCTAATAATAATATAGTCTGATAACTATAATATTACTTACATAATTTATTATTGCTTATTACTATAAAACTTAAACAATATAGTAGATACTTACAAAATAATGACACCAGTTAATAGTTCATCAGTAATAACAACTGTCCCCACAAAGTTTTTTTGATATTTTATTAATTAACGATTGCGTCTCCTCCATAACATGGTCCACCGATTCAGTCACTATATACTGCGCACTTAAAATTACCACATCATCATTGTCACTTGCAGATTCTAGTTGTTCACTGATGTCCAACACTTGTACCTGGATCAGTCGTAATCCTTTTTTCTTCTCATTGTTTATGACGAATGATTGACAGGTAGGCAGAGCTGACTTCTGTTTTACACACTCCCGTCTTGTTCTAGGCTTCTTGTTGACAGGTCCGCAGTCTTGTCTTGCTCTAGGCTCCTTGTGAACAGGTCTTTGTTGTTCTGGGATATGCCAGCTTAAACTCGGGGTCGGAAAACCTTGCGCGTATTGCGAGAAGTCGATAATATCTGGTGAATCACACATTATCAATGATCTGAAACAACCGAAATAATAATTAATTATAATTACATAAAAACATGATGAATTAACGTTATAAATATATGGGTAGTTCTACAATACTTACAATTCGTTTCGTTCTTATTCGACGTGATATGACCGCTCCGGCTAACTGTCTAATAATGAATGTTCTACACAATAATACGACTGTGGAACGTGGTTAATGTGTAATGAGACTCCATAAAGCCTTAAAGCGCTGTGATTCAATTTCAAGTTTCAACACGTTCGAGCTCGTGCACGAGCACCTGATCGGTGTCATATTCTACACCGCGCGTGTGAACTTCGAGCAATGAGTGCTATGTCATCAAAAATGAACATTGCATGTTTTATCCAGTTGGAACCTGTATCCTCGTGCACAACATGGTGTAAGCCCTGTATGCTTTGTCATCAATCAGGAATGGAAATGAAACAGAGATAAAATCATAAAATATTATTTATTTAAGTATATATTTAGTAGGTACATACAGATAAAAACTACAATTACAAGGGACACCAAGAATACACACATTTTAGAATTACATAGATATAATACCAGCTATAATATTATAGCTGGGTTCAAAAGTAACTTCAGACGATACTATTTGAATTAAATTACAGGACAATATTATATTTCATATTTAAAGATTAACAAACTTTTTAAATTAGTAAGTAAGATAGTAGCTACGTTATAAAATTATCTGACTTTCCATTTAGGATGTTTTACAATCAATAAAATACTTGATAGAAATGTCACTATTGTAACTTCCTAATTACATTTTTAAGTATGGTAATACATTACATAAATATATTTGCATTACCCCAAGCTAAAGTAGATACTTTATCAAATGATAGCAACCGTTTATCATCATTGCTTGAAAGTGCTATTTTATTTACGTTCTGAGTGAATATTTCATGTTTTATTGACCTAAACATTACATTTTTTTTACGAATGACATTGCAATTGTACAAAACATTTTTATAATCAATCATATTTAAATGTTTCGTTACACATTTTTTTATACCTTTGGCTTTTTTAATTGTTTTTTTTAAGGTTTTAATACAATAAAGTTTTGAGCGCAGTCCTACGAATTCTTTAATAACTTTACCACCCATTTCGTCCTTAAACAGTCCTGGGATCTTCTTATTATTAATGGGCAAGTGAAATTCATTGTTTATGTCATAATTAGAGGTATCAAAATATTTTAAAAAATTGAGCTTGAAATCTTTATAAACGTTATTACTCTGGACATCATAAATTAAGCTATCTGTGTCAGTATAGCACAATTCAATTCGCTTACCATAAAAAGGTTTCATGACAGAGTAGTGAAAATCGTACATATGGGTCTTAGATAATTCTAACACTGTGAACCCTATATATATTGGTTTATTAAGTATAACACGCGAAGGCTTCATTTGTATTGCTACTAGATCATCAGAAAACACAGAAGCGCTATGAAAATATGGACTGGCTATCAATTTCTCAGCACAAATAGTCTTTTTCGTTTTATTGTTTGAATCGCACCATTTGTTAACTAATTTTACATCTACTCTTTGTTCAACATTTTCCAGAGTCTTCCCAAAAATACTATTATTTAATAATTTAAAAAAATCTTGCTCAAACGTTGATTCTGCTTTTTGTCGTAGTTGAGTGTTAAGATCGATGTACTGTTTTAAAAAACAGCTTTGCTTAAAAACAATTGCACAATGAATCCTTCGTAACACCAATCCATGTTGTAAACATTTTTTTAAATGAACGTAATGAATAACGTAGTGGTATTTGTCATACAAATTCGGTATTAATTTTTTATTCTTACCACCCGGTGCAACAAATTTTTCTGGACAAAATGGAAAGTCGTTATGTTCATCGTGCAATGTTTTAGGATACAATAAATCAACTTCAAGAATATAGCCGTTTTCCGCGGTATCGCTTTTATCTGTTAAGCTCAATTGCAAATCATCTATTTCCTGTCTACTCATGAATCTAAAATCCGAATAAGGCAAATATTGACACATGCTATAACCATATAAATTGTTGCAATCTAAATAAATAATAAATGAATTCGGCAGAGACGAGTCGTAAGAATCCAAGTATTTATGATTGGCTTTGACATGTCTTTTGGAACACATACAAACACCTCCACAAATGCCTTCTTGTATCATTCTAAAAATTTGAACATCACTTATCAATTCTAATTTAATTCTAGTTTTCAAAAGCATTGCATCGAATGAAAGACTTGGTGCTGTAAGATAAAACGCGGGATCGAGATTATAGTATTGTTTACAAGTTTTTCGAAAACTTTCAAACACGTCTGTTAGCAAAAGAACGTCGGTTTTAAGATATAAATCTGTGTACATACCCATATTTTGAATATTAAATACTGACCAAATGGTCTGAGCGTGTTTATAGTCTTCATCACTAATTGATTCATTAGTCAAGGAGTTATGAAAATGATTTTTAGATGGTAAACATATATCTTCGTAATGTTTCCATTGAGACATGTAATCGTATGGGTACACTCCTTTACGGGTAAGTAGATCAAATTGTGTTTTTTCAGGAAAATAAGATTTTAATTGCTTGAAGTCTTGTTTTTTCATTGTTCTTGCTAACTTTTCTAAGCTAGTTCCTAAAAACTTGAATGAATCTACAAATCGTACCTGTATGCTTTCATTATCGGAAATCGGAATATACTTCATGAAAGAAATATAGTTTTCTTTTGTTTTAGGTATGACTTTAATAGATCCCGGAGCGTTACCTAATGCTTTTATGAAAAGATGGCAATCATAACCCGATAAGTTATGAAAAAATACAGGTAGAAACTTAGGCATTTTATATTGCAGGTTACAGTAACTGTGAGCTGCGCCACGATATTTACCAGTCAAATGACAATGATCGCGTACCCTATCACCTAGCAAGAAATTCTCACAAATATGACATGTATCAGAGTTTTCAAAGTCGAGAGCATTCTCATTCGTGTAAATCATGGGAACGGTATTATTTAAAATTCTATAAACTTTTTTGGTATCTTTATAGATAGACTTCACAAATTTTGAAACACAATCCGAACCACGATACGAGACATAACGATTATAGGTTTCATCTAGAGTGCACGTAATATGATAAGCGAAAGCGATGGGCACATGTCGCTGTCTCGTAACGGTGCTCGCCTGAGTTGGGTCAGGGTCGCAGGAGTCGTACCGCTCTAGCATTGTTTCAAAATCGGCGTATATAACAAATGGTACAAATTGCTTTCTACCATAATTTTCAAACTGAATGAAAGAGCCTTTTGGTGGTAGTTCAGTAGCAACTCCTCCACAACTGTGTGAAGTAAGATTATCACAACTATCAAAGAACATTAAACAAACATCACAAAAGTATAATTTACTGTGGTGCTTTGTTATTTGATTTTTAACAAGACGTGGTAAATCCGTAATGAGACAATAATGTGATAAATCATCTTTTTCTAAGTAAAGTAAATGAATCACTTTTTCCTTCAAAAATTTTGGTTTATAAAGCGGTCCAGTCACGGTATTATTTTTTAAGCCATAAATATATATACAAATATCGGGATTATTTAATTCGAATCGAGCAATATCTGAGAAACTCAATGGAAATTGAATGTCTTTTATGTTTAACACACTTTGAAAATTGGGGTAAGACGATACTCTTTCAGGATGAGTTTTTGCTGGATATAAAGCAGCAACAACTGACCATAAAAAGCAATAATTATCTTTATTGCGAATATTAATACATGCTTTTTTTGATTTAACTACGGTCGGCAACTCGATAAAGCTTGAGCCGCGTAAAGGTTGATATTTGTTAACATTAACTTCCAAATGCGAACTGTTTAAAAATGTCCAGCCACTGTCACGATCTTGAAATTCTTCTAATTTTTTTTTCAACGTGTTTCTAACCTGAGATGTCAATAAATCATATTCATAATTCTGATGTACCACATAATTCTTTGTAGCAAATGATTTCATCTCCTGACTATCATTTTTAACCATCAAAAACAAAGCAAAATATTCAAAATTAATTTTTAGACATACATGATCTTTCAGAGATTTGTTGATTAATGTTTTGATTTTTTCTTGATTATTACTCAAAAACGAATCTAAAGAATAATTTTCACTAGTGTCAATAATTCTATAAGAAGCTATACGATTTCGGAATGCAGAATTAATTAATTCAACACCTTCGCAAACGTATGAAATATTTTTATTTTTATGATTGGTACTGCGTAGATGACCTGTCTGTGTCCAGTGACTGCGCTCAACAGATGTGTTACAAACAGTGCAGAAAGGCATTCTAACGTAATTAATTACCGGCTAAGTTAAAAATAAAGATTTATTTAGGATGTCCTAAATATTAATTTTAAATTAATTACCTAAGTGCATTTAAAATGTATCTTAGCACTATAATATACAGCCTCTGAGTCTTTGATCAACTCCTAAGCCTTGAACAAGAATTTAAGACATTCTACCTACTAAGTTTAAAAATAAACATTAATTTTAGGTGTCCCAATTTAAATTTTAAGTGATTACCTAACTAGATTTAAAATTTATCTTATCACTATAATATACGGGCTCTGAGTCATTGAACAACTCATGAGCCCTATGCATGAATTTTTGTAGTGAGTTCCACTGTGAGCTACCTTTCTCCAGTTGAAGTTTCAAAGCAACTTCTGCCTCCTTCCAACGCTCCTCAGGAGCAATGGAGATGATATTTTCTTTATGGAATACCTTCAGTTCCACAAAAAAGGCACCGCTTAGATCTGCTGTCCGTCGTACCTTCCCGTTGGCTACGCGGGACAGCAAGGATGATCCTAACTTCGACTTCGGAGGAAGGCCACCAAAGTCTTCCAAACCGAAAAGGTCGGTGCTCCCCGGTTTCTGGTCACTGTAAACAATTAAAATTTTTATTTTAATAATCTAGAAGAAACACTTTTCTAGATACAAACTATGTTGCATGATAAAATAAGTAAGTATATATTTACTTAAAATTATTGTTACAAATAAAAGTTCTCTATTGAGATCTATGTTATAATATAATAAGTGAGACTAATGAAAAGGGATAAGTCAGATAAAGAGTATTGATAAACTACCTTGATCCTGATTCTACGACCGACGAAGCTTTGCGCTTTGTAGTTTTTTTTCGTAGGCAGGGTCCTTCTCGACACGACCTTTGTATCAGTTGCCGGGCTCTTTATGTAGTCAGACATACGGGAAACGTCGGAGTCAGACCTAATGTACAACAAAAAAAGTCATGTTTAATATAACAAAACAAAAACCTACAAGGTCTTTTTTGAAATACAATAAATAAGAAATCTATCCATTTATGACAGATCGATACATCAGCCGGCAGGCAGAAGCCAGGTACGTAGCTGAGTAGCAGTCACGATGGATAAATAGGGCATGTTAATTACAACAGCCGGCAGGCAAAAACCAGGTCCGTAGCTGAGCATTATAACTTCAAATTAAAAAATTAATAAGTACTCACTTACATGTTAGAAAGTCGATATTAAAGTACCACTAGTACTACTTGTCACTTTGAAGATTCCGGAGCGAATGTAATTTATTGATTGAAATTAATTCGTTTATATACACAAAAAATACAATTTCAGCACAAAAATAGATAATTTCAATTTTAAACTCTAAGTACAAGTCTTACAGTTGTATAAAAAAAATGACGTTTACGTCATATTTAACCGTATTGATTGCATATCAATTTTGCTAAATTGTAATTTGTTAATTGACACAGAATAAAAAATTACAGTAGTTTAACTTCATAGAAAACGGTCGAGATGACGCGCTTCGAAATTTCAGTGTGCACAATACGCAACAGCCTCGGAGGGTGGTAGTTACGCACATACGTGGAGGGTGCAACATTTAGTTACTTGAAATTTGACACGAAATTATCAATTGTATTATTCAGTGTTGTGTGTTTGAATTCATCAATATTGAAACCAGAAATATCATTTTTTACATTATCAACTCAGTCGGCATTTCGACGTATTCCACATTAGGCATTCGCTTAAATGGCACCTGAATGAATTTCTTTCAATGTCACTGCCGAGACATACTTCTGCTTCTTTTATTTTTACTGTGTCATAAGTATTGAGAATTGAAAAATAAAGCCGACAAAGTGAACCCGATCCCAAGTAATTTTAAGTTGCAGTTAAACTCGGAAGTTGTTATCATCATATAAAAACTAGTGCAGAGTAAGTTAGTTTACTCACTAATAACATTTTCATTCGTATTATTAAATAATCACTTACACTTGCAATGAAAGAAACCAAGAAACTGTAGGTATCGTGTAGGAATCGGAAGTACGTGACTGAGTTATGGTTTTATAGTTATCCAATTTAACAATAATAACATTAACTCTAGGATTTCAATGCTTCTCCAATGTATTTATTCATTTATTCTTTGCTCTTATTATCCCTAATAACCTCAGTGTTCTCTTTTTTCAAGGTCTCTTAATTAATTTTAAATCACACTCGATAACAAGTGGTAGATGGTTCGACCAATAATTCGTGTCGTACTTGATACAAAATATATCATTCATATAAATAAAAATATATAATCTTAGTACGTAGAAGAATGAAACACGTTAAAACTAGAAGCGATTACAAACTTTATAAATTTACGAAAATAATATGTAGGAAGTTCTATAAAAGACTAATTTAGTGTTTACAACATGATGGTCATATTACTTAACAATATAAATGCATGGAATGCAATTTATGTGAACGTGGGAAGCGTGCATTCCATTGTCATTGAAATTTGCCGATTCGAACTAATAAAGCTGACTTATACATAAAGCTGATTATATACATAAAACTGACAACCACCGGGTACGGTTACCGTCTACGGAACAGACTACAACAGCGGATCCACATACAGTTTGTACACCAGATTGAATAATGTGAGATACCGACGGTTATGAATCAATAGTGTTACGTAAAAACTGATATAAGCACTAATGATTGTTAACCGTCGATGCGTTTCTGATCCGGCTGCCGTTGTCAAGTGTATCAGCGCCTTAGCTTTATGCATACTGGACAAGGATCGACTATCCGTGGGACCGCGCTTACCACTTGATTTTTACGTGTTGATGTAACAGGATGTATCGTCTGTAATGTGTTAAACTAAATTTAGATGTCCTCGAACCAATCTGGTCACAGAATAAATGTGTACAAACCTAAGGGTGCGCGCTATTTTACTTTTGTGGAGAGACATGAGACAATCTGTCCTAAATTTAGTTTAATGTATGCGGTATCTAAAGTTCAGATGTCCTCGAGCCAATCTGGTCACGAAAACGGGTATGTGTGTTACTAAACGACAATGCACCATCCCCAAGTATGTGGAGAGACATGATACAATCTGTCCTGAATTTTAGATAACTGGTTCGTTCAGATATAGACCTGATTATGTTAACGTGTGAAGTTTTAAAGCAGATGGGTGTATTGATATAAAAGTATGTATCGTCTGTAATGTGTTAAACTAAATTTAGATGTCCTCGACCCAATCTGGTCACAGAATAAATGTGTGTGAACCTAAGGGTGCGCGCTATTTTACTTTTGTGGAGAGACATGAGACAATCGGTCCTTAATTTAGTTTAATGTATGCGGTATCCTAAAGTTCAGATGTTCTCGAGCCAATCTGGTCACGATACCGGGTATGTGTGTCACTAAACCACAATGTACCATCCCCAAGTATGTGGAGAGACATGAGACAATCTGTTCTGAATTTTAGATAACTGGTTCGTTCAGATAAAGACCTGATTATGTTAACGTGTAAAGTTTTAAAGCAGGTGGGTAGGTGTTTTTAAGCTGGTGAGTATATTGAAATGAATCCGACAGTTGAATTTGAGGTAAGACATCTTTATCTTTATCATATATTTATATTATTGAACATTCTACTCCACCTTCATTTCCATCGACTCACGAGGTCAGCCATGGATATCAGAAATATTAATATTATTGGGCATTCTATCCACCTTCGTTCCTTCGGCTCACTCCGTTCGCCTCGTCACTCTCGGTGGATAGAATGCCCAATAATATCCTACTAATGCCAATATACAAAGATAAAAAAAGAAGAAAGGAAGACATGATATAGTAATGATGACACTTTGTGACACAAATTAAAATTCAGAAGTAAAATAATGTGCGGTGGAGTACAAAAGTGCGGTGTGCGTCTCAAAGTTGCACCAAATGGGAGTCCAGCTCAGCATGTCAGGTAAATATACCGGACGCTGATATTCTGCTGGATCTCTATAGTGACCCACGGACATCGAGCAGATGAGATCAAAACGGGAATCATTAATAGCGATGTTGTGAATAGCGGAACTTGCGGGGTGAAATTATGTAAGTACCCACAATGTTTATACAATGTATACTACGGTAAAGATAATACGGCATTTGGAGACATTCTTGTTCGATGATGCTTGTTTATTTGATAACTTGATTGTTTAAATATATAAATGTGTAATGTAATATGTAACGTGTAATATATAAATGAATATTCAAAATATGAGTAAATATGAATGTGTGAATAAATAATCATTTTGACTGGATTGAAATGTGTTTGCAGTAAATAAAAATCGGTATATGTGTTATAACTAGTATCTATGTAACATAGATCTAACAACAATGGAATTTTCAATAATTAATACTTCATTCGTTTACAGGTGCGTGACAAAGATGCGAATTGAAAACAGGACGAATTAGGAAGAACACGGCAGCCAGTTATATTATGGACGTGTTCGAAACAGTCATACCCACTTGTTTCTGAGATTCGATAAGAAATTGCCGCAGACGAACTCTGAAAGTGCCAAGACATTGGAGATTCCTTATCGGCGGAGGAATATTGTTCCAGCATTTGGATGCGGCGTATCTAAAACTTCCCCTGAAGGCAGCAGTCTTGTGTGACTGAGTGGCGAGCTGTTGCAACATAATTATTTTGGAGTATACACAAAGCAATTGAGTTAGAAATTCGGTTGAATTTTCATCCAATGTCATGTTATGAATACGTTATTTCGTAATATAATGTATCACATGACTGAATTTTCCCCCTAATTGGAATTCTCTAAGGGCGTAGGTACTTATATTTCTGGAAGGAGGAAGCTGCAAAACGAGACGAAAACAAAGATACATTATGGTTTTCTCTACGACAGCCACGTTTCACCCACATATATGTAGTATTATATAATTGCACTAGCTTCTACCCGCGATTTCGTTCGCGTCAAATTTTTGCTCCCCTGACCCTTCCCGGCACATCGAATTGCCTGTCAGATTTCGTCTTCTTTTTCGTTTCTGCTCCGCTCGTTTTGATCGTAGCGTGATGTTATATAGCCTATTGCCTTCCTCAATAAATACACTGTCCAACCCAAAAATATTTTTTCAATTCAGACCTGAGATTACCGCGTTCAACCAAACAAACAAACTCTTCAGCTTTATAATATTAGTATAGATATCACAGGTGAGAGCACTATGTACGTACTTTATGGCTTAATGTACATGCTTCCGGAGTCACGTAAACGACACCTGTGATGAAACATTTTTAATCGTGGGTGAAATGTTCGTAAAGATGTGCAATCAAAAAACTACGACGAACACTATTGAGTCTAATTGGACTGTACACTCCCAGTATGTCTATAACTTAAACATTAATTGTGAATTGTGGGTGTACAGAACACCCCTGCCCAACTCTTTGTAAGAATACAGGTCTGATGTTATGAAGAAATGCGCAAATGTCTACTCGCGGAAATATCTTGTCGCACACACAAGTGTCAAAAATTTTATGGGACATCACGTGTCACGCTCTGGGCGAAGCGGGAGCACGAGTCAGACATTTACCGTCTTAAACCCACCCGTGTTCCTTCAGTTGCCTATGTCAGGGCCACAGTAACATTTTCGAACAAATCCGCGACCCTGGCAGGTCCGGTTCCAAGCCCTGCTTTTGAGTTTGAGTATGGTATGCATCTTTTTATAGTAAAAAAAGTTGATTGCCGCGATCTTTTAAACAATGCAACGGGTTTTAATGCAGTTATCATCAACAGACAGACTGATTCAAGAGGAATGTTTATAGGTAATACGCGGGTGAAGCCGCTGACAAACGCTAGTTATAAATTTAATAGAATTCACTAGCCAGTACCAAAACCTGTACCTGCAAAGTGCAGGTTCTGTAAAGTAGGTATCTAAACATCAGATCCATGAAGATCCATAACAACTTCGTTTCTTAAACCTCATAACAAAAATATGTAAAAGATTGCACAACCACTTATCAGGGCTATAAAACTTAAGTAAAAAACTTACAAATCACAAATACATATCTACTCAGTTTATCCCACGCCTGAGAACCGTTCCAAGTTCATCCAGTAAGTTGTATCGTCGACTTGTATCTAACTTTTATTTCACTTCGCGTACTTACCTACTTTCTTCAGCTAGTTTATGGAAATCCGATTAGTGAATTATAGATTATTGGAAAATAGACTCTGTAGGGGCTTTAGTTTATATCTATAGGATATTAAAAGAGCTTACGTTCTATTGGTGAGTAGGGCTTAGCTATAATCTGATTTTTTCTACGTATAAATATATTTATTCAATGAATATATTGTAAGAATGACTATTATTTTCAGTAGAATAAAAGAGAAACTTATTATAAATAATACTTTCCCAGACGCTACTCTTTACACTTAGACCATTGACATACTCTCAACCGTAAGATAATATGATCGCTGTCTTGCTAGAATACACATACCCTTACCTACATACACAGAGTACACAATCTTGGTACTTCATATTCTAGTTACATCATCAAAATCAATGCACCAGTGTTCGCGGCAGGCGTCCCACAGGGAGCGATGTTGGGACCGGTACATTATTCTCTCTATTACGAGCGAAACATGGATTCGCACTCAGACTATTGCAAATCTATGATGTGTTATGATATTGTTGTGTTGGGATCGGTCAATGACCTGTCCTCTTTCACTATTTTCAGTAAGTAAGTGATAGTTCGTGTTATATGGTCTTAGAATAGAGATTATCTCTGATACGTTCATGAGTGTTGCCAAATAAGAAAAGCTAGTGCTTTTTTGTTGTTGTAGTTGTAATGTATCAAAAAGCTACCATATTTTTAAAATATGGGTCACTGGGTCACAGACAAACTGGATGATGACGTTGACATTGAGAGGGAGCGAAGGGCATTGTGTGTGCGTTGCAACATGTTGGCCCGTAGATTTGCACGTTGTAGTAAGCAAGTTAAACTGACGCTTTTTAAAGCGTATTGTCAGTCCTTCTACACGTGTAGTCTATGGGCCAACTACACGCAGCGTGTGTACGCAACTCTGCGTGTACAATATAACAACGCGTTTAGGGTGTTGTTTGGGCTGCCTCGTTTTTGCAGCGCGTCGACTATGTTTGCTGAGGCGCACACTGATTGCTTCTATGCAATCATTCGTAAGCGAAGCGTTTCGCTGCTGAGACGCGTGCGGGGCACCGCAAACGGCATCCTGGACACGTTGGCGAACAGGTGGGATTCTCCACTGTTGAAGCAGTGGATGAGTGTCCATGCAAAGGGCGCTCAGTCCGGCGCATGCTTAAATTAATTTAATAAATTGTAATTACTAATATTAGGCTAAGTTTATTGTTACTAACACCTATGGATCTTTTAATCCGAAAATAAATTTATTTGATTTGATTACTATTCCAAATCACAAACATGTCCAACACGAGTAGCTCCCACGTCCTCGTTAGTCACTACGTAAACGTTATATGATCAAATAAATATTCCAATTATGCTATTATGAGTGAGCTAGAAACCACAAATATTTGGGGAGCAATTTTGTGCCGTGGCAATTATATAACTGAATTAATGACCGAAATTCGTACTTTGCGTGAGAATTTGTGAAAACAATTATATTATAAGGACCATGTTGATAGCTGCCAGAGACACCTTGATAAATGAAAAAAGGCATAAAACACGGAAGAATAGTGTACCTACTTATAAGGTGAAGGCTCCTGAAGGAAGGAAGGAAGACGGAAAGAAAGGAAGTAATTTGAATAATGAACGGAGGCAGAGACTTGGTTTGGTTAGATTATCTTCGTCAGTATTCAAATTATTTTTCACTCAATAATATAGCTCTCTAAATTATACAATGTCAAGATTGCAAAACACATAACATCACGCTTTTTTTTCACTAAGGGTAGGGCTGAGGTGTGCCTATAGTACCTGTACCGAATATAATTTATGGATCGATCATTTCGATCATTTGACTGACCTGTTAGTCTAGTGGTTAGTGACCCTGACTGCTAAGACTGAGGTCGTGGGTTCGATGCCCACCCAGGACAAATGTTTGTGTGATGAGCTCAATCATTTGTTCTGCGTCTGGGTGTAATTTATCTATAATAAGTATGTATTTAGAATTATATAAGTATATTTATCAGTTGTCTGGTTACCATAGTACAGGCTCTGCCTAGTTTGGGATCAGGAAACAGTGTGTTGGTTGTCCTAAGATATTATTTATTATTATTAGATATTTATACGCTCTGACGAAATTCGAAAACCTAAAAGATTTTGCCACGATAAAAACCAATATACGTATTTAAGCATAACATAAATCGTTTTTAACATTTCTGTTTAATCAATCTAATGCCGCGTTCCCACGGCCCGCTTTCTCGCAGACAGCGTTGCGCCAGGCCAGGCTGAAAGGACACTGTACTGGACGATAGTTATCTGTCCGTTCCGTCGGGAGTCGGTAAGTTCAAAAACGCGGCTTGGCGCAGCGCGGGGGTGCCTGTCGTGGTCTGAACGGGCACATTTTTTTACTTTATTTATATGAGAATGCTCGTAACAGGCAGTGACAGGCCTCGACAAGAGTAGCAAGGCCTAGTGCAGCCCGTCAGTTCACAGACCGTGGGACCGCATCATAAGGAAGAATAATGTAAAATCGTGTACCTAATTTATTTTCATTAGAAATATAATTGTATTTTATAGGTACTTTATTTTCGTTTAAACGGTCTCGGTGCGAGACTCATTAGTTACGTCCATTAATTTTCCGAGATTCTAAAGGAAGCTTTCTTGGAATCGTTGACACAACGAACAATTCTAAGAAGAAATCCGGCAAAGTTCGTGTCTGACCACGGACAGTGAAGGGTTCCGCATTTGGGACGAATATTTACGCATGTACAGTTATACATTTACTGACCGCAAAAATAATTTCGACAGACACGTGGTGAGGAGATTTTGTTTCTTAAATTACTTAGGAATGAATTTTGTCATTAACCGAGTTATCAGTAAATTTACTTCATAGAAATGGTTTATAAAATATCCAACAAAATTATCATTGCATTTTTCTTCATAAAACCGTACGTAATGAAATTTGTATGAAACGTTTTCAAAAACGTTGAATAAAAATTCTTGCAAACGCTCATTTATTATGCAAAATATTTCATTTTAATAAAGCAGGTTCGCCTTGCTTCGTTTTACTTTCTGAAAGCCATTAAACGCAAAGCGCCATACAAACATGGCTGCTTCTGCTTCATCATTTCAGCTGACAGATATCCCCTGCTGGACCTAGGCATCCTCCAAGCATCGCCTCTTGGACCGGTTATGGACTTCCCGCTTCCAGCGCTTGCGCCATTGCTGCGGCATTCAGGCTATCGGTCGACTTTGTGGTAGGGTCTTCTAAAGTTACGTATGTCCGTAAGGATTGAGGAGCCACATCAGATTTTTTAAATCTGATCTCACCATTATTTAGCAGCAATGTAGCTGATTTTGCAACACGAATTCTAGATTTAGCAGCAAAATATATCACTAGTTATATTTAATGCAAAAGTGGCTCCTCAATCTAAACGTCTGAATTGAGGAGCCACCTGGAACTCGTTAAGTAATAGATGAATATTTTTGAAAATTTTGTATCATTTAGTAGAAATTGTGCATATTACTATCTAAAAATTAAGCTTCTGTAGCGCTAAAATGAAAGAAAATACAATACTTTTAGTATGGCTCCTCAATCTATACTCAAGAGGTGAATTTCTATTGGATGTGAGCGATCAATTAAGAGCCATTTTACATTTTTGCGCAAATATCTAAGATTTTAGTTACCTTATTTACCTCTCATCTCATCATTATAAATACTCTGGCATTGACGAATACATGTAAAAATTAGATCAATTTTTTGTTTTGTTACTTTTAGTAGCACATTTACAAAAACTTATTTGTTTACTTCGTAGTAATCAATCTCCCACAACTAGTTTTCTTAAAAATCAGCGCAGGGTCAATTTCAGACTCCTATTTCTATCAATAATATGTAGAAATTTGAGTAAAAAAAATACACAAAACATCGATTTTTAGTAACATTAATTAGTAAAAAAAATAAGTCTTATGGCAATTTTTACGATTTATTCGCTATTTTATCGCGTTTTTTTGGTTTGAATAAAGCATAATTACACTAAAAAAATCATGTCAATATATAACAAATCGAATTCTCAAGTTTTATTTAAATCCGTTTATTTAATTAGACATAATATCCTTTTTGAAATCACTCTAAATTAGAATAAATTACGATGCGCAAGCGGGCAGCGTTTAGTACGGCGCAAGCGCCCAACGAGGAAGGACCTGTGCCACTTTTTCCCGCGTCTCAGTTTTCAGGTACTAGTATCGTGAGCGCAAAAATATACTACGACTACAACATTTTGCTACTCTTCGCATTTTATTTTTTTGTATAAGATAAGAGTTTCGTTTATTATCAATGAAAGCATTATTTTAATAGATTGTAGAAAAATGTTAACTAAAATAATTTATTTTGACTAAATCTGACTATTTTTAATCAAGATTAAAAACGTGTGGAATAACACTAGTGGTCATGAACAAAAATTCACACCAACGCACGCCTCGCCTCACGTGCAAAAACAGTACTGTATTTTTTTTTCTTTTGCTTATATCTCGAAAATGGCGTGTCCTATCCCAAAAGTAATGAAATTTTCGACCCCCTTTATAAAACCAGAGCGGGAGAAGTCATTTGATGATTTCCCATCCTGAAAAAAAAAAAAAAAAAAAAAAAGGGGGTGAAAAAGGGGTTAACATTTTGTATGGAAGTCCGTCATTTTTAGAGCTAGAAACCTGAAACTTTGTATTTGTAGGTTAATGATTAGAAATAAACTGTTAAATGTCCTAGGGTTTTTGAAAATTCAACCCCTAAGGGGGTGAAAAAGGGCTTGCAAGTTTGTATGGGGAAACAAGAGTAGTTAAACTATTTTATTCGAAACTTCACAGGAGTACTCCTATTAATAAATGAGTAAACAAGTGTTTCAGGCTTTTTCAGAATTCAATCCCTGAAAGGTGGAAAAGGGGTGACAAATTCTGAAAATCAACATGGGTATCGTTTTTATGGTTTATCGGGTCGCTGATTACGAAAAAAGCAACTATTTCACAAAAACGTAAAACAAAATAGAAAAGAAGATTTATAAAAAAAAATTGCACAAAATTACGCCTGAACAAAAAATGCATAATTTAAAAAACAATGAAAATAAACAACCAAACCAAAAATTCTTTTTTTCAAATTAATAAAATGGCAAAACCAAAAGAAATACTTAGGAAATACTTAAATACTTACACAGTAATTGTGTACAAAGAAGTTTTGTAGTTTATTAGCTTTTGGTCGCGACTTCGTCCGTGCAATTCTACTTCCTTTCTTAGCGGTCGCCTACGCTACGTTACACTACGATATAACCGAACCCCACGCGGATGAAGTCGCGGTCAAAAGCTAGTTCCATATAAAACACGTCCAGGCTGCCCCCTTGCGCGCGCCTTCGTCTCTCAACAAGTTCATTGCGTAGCGCACACGTCGCGATTGCCAAATTTGATTTTAGTCGTAGCAAAATAATTTTTAAATTTAGAGATTATTTCTTGCAGAATAGAGTAACAATTCTCATAGTTAAATGTAAGGAATTTTAGAGATAGTTTAGTTAGTTCAGTTCGGTGTACAACAGAATCGGCACCAATATGTAATTGTTTTAATTTTGTTATTTTTATTGTATACTTTACATAACATACATTTGTATTTTTTATTAGTCTAGAAATCTTTTCTTTCAGACTGGATAAATAAAAGTATTTTCATAAATCTCTAAATACCGCATTATAATTCTAACGGCTCAAGATTGTTTAGACCGGCTCGACACTCGCGTTATACTGTTTGTATTGTGCATGTGTGGATAGCTACGCACACATACATAAGGTTGCCGTCTTTTACCTAAACTCGAGCGTTCAAATTTTGTAAAATGGATCATTTAGCAGGTGTTGTGTTTGTTTTTGCAGTATAGGAATAAAATAGTAAAACAGCAGTGGCGAAAGCACCATATAACACGATTCCTACCGGCTTGCCTTCGGGGATTCGCATTGGTAACTCTATCACTATTAAAAATACAATAGTATGTAAATAGTGGCTACTATTGTCAATAAATATAGTTACACTACGGGTGTTTAATTCACCATAACATTCAAACAACAAAAAAGGTTATTTATAGCTTTATATTACAACAAAAGAGAAATGTTCTAAATTAACCCAGCGCCAAAACGTCATAATCGGGAACTAAAAATTCATACAACAGCGATCCCGTAATGATGTCACTTTAGGTCACGTGGCACCGCTTGATATGTACGAGAGCAAGCCGCTGTACAACGGGTTATGACAGAGACAGGTATAGAAAAATGCGTCAGAGAGAACGAGATAGAGGAATATTGCATATTTTATTCGGTTTTCAGCTGTTCAATTTAATTGTATTTAATTCATTACATTCCTATATTAATTTTAGAATGATAGTAATATTCTTTATTGATGAGTCAGTAAGTTAAAGCCGACTTCACATCGGCTTCTCTTTTAGAAAAAATTACACCTCGCCACTGCAAAACAGAGTAAATTTTGTAGATGAACGCATTTTCTTTGGCTCCTCAATCCTGACGTTTTAATTATATATGTTTGACTGTAGCCACCTGAGATCTCAACGAAATCTAAAGCCAGAGATACAAACATTTAGCAGAAATGTCTACTATATATATCTGCACAGTTCAGCAATGTATATATTTTGGATTCTGAAAAAACAATACTTAACTATTTTCTTGTAAATTCAGTGTGAAGGGTGACCATATTGCCGGGGTCGCGTGATTGTTCGAAAGAGATACCGTGACCCTGGCACATGGGCAACTGATGGAACACGGGTGGGTTTTAGTCAGTAAAAGTCTGACATGCCCTCCCGCTCCGCCCAGAGCGGGAGAAGTTATTTGATGATTTCCCATCCTGAAAAAAAAGGGGTGACCATATTATACTCGTATTAATGAAACCAGGATAAGTAATTTATTAAATTTATATTTTCATAACAGGTTATATCTATCGTACCTACGAATTGGTTATTTAGCAATCAATTTCGCTATAAGTTATAAAATGAATGAATATTGGCTGATCAGTGCTTATCCACTCAACCGTCCAACCCGCGCGGCGATTATCTCCCCAACTGTCCGGGCGTCAAATTTCACTTTCTTTTTTACGACATTGCGAATTTTTTGCACAAAAACGATTACGACTGAAAAACTACTATAGCTATATTCTAATAAGAAATACTCACGGAAAGCTAATAAGATATCGATTTCTAATTGGAAAAAACTAAATTAATCAAACAAAAAGCTAATTAGATATTGAATTCTAATTAGAAAATAAAGTCGGGGATTTCAAAAAAATATCGTATTTATTTTTTATTTCGTATTTTACAAGAAAAGTATAATAGTTACTAGGCAAAATTATTTTTATTATAATAGTACATAATATACCCTTCAAAATGACACCAATATCTAAATATAAGTATTTAGTTTTCTATCAAGAAAAAACAAATACTTCTCCAAAGGTCCCCGAGCCAACACTAAAATCATGAATTACGAGTTGCGTTTGAATAATTTGTAGACCCCATCTCAATATATTTCGTTTGTAAATAGCTGTTATAGTGCTAATAGTAAAGTATTCTCTTATATTTAAGCATTTATTTAACAAAAACAACTAATTCGAAAAATGGATCAACAACAACCAACGAACAATGTCCGCGCGGTCATCATAAAACTTTTCCAGCTATATTATTCCATGTAAACGTTTCGAAATTGGCGTAGTAATGCATATTTCGTAAAGGAAATATCTTCACGTTTAATTTGATATACAATAACAACATAAATGTGGTATAAAAACAGAAAACTTACCATATTTTAGTTGGAGATCCACACACAAACATAGTTCACTAGACAACACGGATGAACTGTCATTTTCTTTTTTTTTTTCTAAATTTTATGTTGCCGGTCCATAGATGAAATTCACTCTACTGGATGACAAATCTCATATAGCGACATCTAGTATTTTTCTAATGTACGACTATCAAAGGACTGTAGCGATAAACACGTTTCAAGTGACGAATGACGCATAAAACGTCCATGGTTACAAAAGTAACCATGGACGTTTCGACGAAATTTTATTTGGTTACTTTTGTAACCATGGACGGTTGAGTGGTTATACGAATTTTAGAATCGTAAACATCGTAACAGACCATCTCATCTTTTGGTGTAAGATAGTGACATTTGTAGTGGCCTGTGCCAGTTTCGATAATTGCAGGAATAAATTCTATAGCACCTATTAATTTATATGATTTACTAGCATCTGTCCGCGTTAAGTTTCTTGCTCCCCCGACCCTTCCCGTCGCGTCGAATCGCCTACCCGTGCGAATTTCCCCGTTTTTGCAACATTTTTCATTACTACTCCACTCCTCTTGGTTGCAGCGTGATGTTATATAACCTATAGCCTTCCACAATAAATACGCTACTCAACACAAAAATAATTTTTCAATTCGGACCAGCAGTTCCTGAGATTAGCGCGTTCAATCAAACAAACAAACCAACAAACAAACAAAATAACATAACATAACATAACATCACGCCTTGTTTCCCCGAAGGGTTAGGCAGAGGTGTAGCTATAGTACACCCATATTTCAACAGTTATATTTAAGTCCCATATGTAATAGGGGGCGAGCCTATTGCCATCCACCGGGCACCAATCCAGACTCCGGGCTGCTACAGAGAAATTCCAGATGGAAAAACCCAATAACACTATGCTGGGAATCGAACCCAGGACCTCATGCTCAGCAGTAGTGCTTGCTACCACTAGACCAACGAGGCAGTCAACCAAAACAAACAAGACAAACAAAATCTTCAGCTTTATAATATTAGTATAGATAGTATAGATTCGAAAAAATTACAAATTCTGGTATTTCTCTCACTCTAAACTTTTCATAACCATTCGGTTCATATGAAACTGTGTTTGATAGAGTATATTTACACACAGTTTGGTTGTTACAAAACGTACAGTCGGTTTTTTCTTCAGCGATTAAAGTTGCTTCTTCTAAACCTTGGATGCCAAAAACATAAATTATGTTCAAATTCAAAGGCAAAAATGCGATCTGCCTGGATACTGGGATAAAATGGCACGAATCATTAGTACATTTTTTGTAACTGTGTGTAAATATACTCTATCAAACACAGTTTCATATGAACTGAATGGTTGTGAAAAGTTTAGAGTGAGAGAAATACCAGAATTTGTAATGTTTTCGAATAAATCATATAAATTAAAAGGTGCTATAGAATTTATTCCTGCAATTATCGAAACTGGCACAGGCCACTACAAATCTCACTATCTTACACCAAAAGATGAGATGTTCTGTTACGATGATTACGATTCTAAAATTCGTATAAGCACTGATCAGCCAATATTCATTCATTCTATAACTTATAGCGAAATTGATTGCTAAATAACCAATTCGTAGGTACGATAGATATAACCTGTTATGAAAATATAAATTTAATAAATTACTTATCCTGGTTTCATTAATACGAGTATAATGTGGTCACTCTTCACACTGAATTTACAAGAAAATAGTTAAGTATTGTTTTTTCAGAATCCAAAATATACTCTGGCTTTAGATTCCGTTGAGATCTCAGGTGGCTACAGTCAAACATATTTAATTAAAACGTCAGGATTGAGGAGCCAAAGAAAATTCGTTCATCTACAAAATTTACTGTGTTTTACTATTTTATTCCTATACTGCAAAAACAAACACAACACCTGCTAAATGATCATTATTTATTTATTTTTTTATTTATTCATAAGAGAACCAACAGCTGTAACATATGGATAACAATTGTAAAGGAAACAAAAAGCCAATTACAGGTTCTCACGGGTAAAAACAGAAAAAGTAATAGAGATTTTATGATCACTAACAAGCACGATAGAAAAGATTATATAGATAAGGTATAATAAGCACTAAACAGTTTTAAAAAAGTCGGTGTTTAGCCGGGCGCGTGCCGAAGAGGTTTTAGTGTAAATGGGTCAAATGAGAACTCTTTACAAAGAATATTAAAGTCCTTACTCGCTCGCACCATGTATGAGTTATGCCTGTAGTTAGAAGAGGAAAAAGGAATGGAGATGGATTAAATCTAACTGATCGCTGAGGGACGTTGAAACGAAGTTTATGCAGGCGATCTGGACAGTCAATCTCGTTAAATATAATTTTTAAAAGAAAAGTGCAATCAGCCAATCGACGACGATTTATAAGTGGCTGTAAATGAAATTTCTTGCAAAGATTTATGTAATTATCAGAATGGTATGGTATACGCAGTCGAAAACATAGAAAACGAATAAACCTTTTTTGTATGTTCTCAATACGATCGATGTACTTGCCATAACACGGGTTCCATATTTGAGACGCATATTCCAGATGACTTCTCACAAAAGAACAATAGAGAATCTTTAGGGTTTTGGCTTCCTTGAAACAGCTTGCGATTCTCATTACAAAACCTAGTGACTTTGAGGCTTTGTCAACTATTTGCTCAATATGCACGTTAAATAAAAGTTTAGAATCATGGAAAACGCCCAGGTCACGTGCACCGTCACATCTGTGTAATAGTTGCCCTTTAAGTTTGTAAGTTGTAGGGAGAGGAACGCGCTTTCTACTAAAAGAGATTACTGAACATTTGGCAGGGTTCAAATCAAGTTTATTAATCAAGCAGTAATTATCCAATCTCGCCAGATCAGACTGAAGAGCACCCATGTCATCATCTGATGATATAGCAGAAAATATCTTCATATCATCAGCGAAACAAAGTAAATTTGAGTTGTGGAAACACGAGTCGATGTCGCTCACGTAAATGATAAAAAGTAATGGACCCATCAAGGAACCTTGAGGAACACCACATTATGCCGAATATATTATTAATTGATCGCTCACATACAATAGAAATTCACCTCTTGAGTGTAGATTGAGGAGCCATACTAAAAGTATTGTATTTTCTTTCATTTTAGCGCTACAGAAGCTAAATTTTTAGACAGTATGCACAATTGCTACTAAATGATACAAAATTTTCAAAAATATTCATCTATTACTTAACGAGTTCCGGGTGGCTCCTCAATTCAGACGTTTAGATTGAGTAGCCACTTTTGCATTAAATATAACTAGTGATATATTTTGCTGCTAAATCTAGAATTCGTGCTGCAAAATCAGGTACATTGCTGCTAAATAATGGTTAGATCAGATTTTAAAAATCTTATGTGGCGCCTCAATCCTTACGGGCATAGTTACGTCTTCCAGTACGCGATTGTCGTCGTACCCATGTTTTGTGTATTTAAAGGTAATCACAACGCTTGACAATAAAGATGATTAGCTATCACAATCATCATCATCACATATAAGCCTCCCTCAAGGGGGAGTTTTCAACAATTGCCACGTTTGGCAGGCGGGCTGGCGATCGCAGTATGGTTGCAAAATGCATAGACAATGCTGCATTCTGTAGTAACTCCCTTAGTGGTCTTTTACAACACCCACGGGAAGAAATGGGTTGGTACGTGTTACGTTCAGAACCACTCGGATTGCTATAATATTCCAACATTTTCGCTTTTGGAAGCCTCTTTGTTGTCAATCACAGGTGATGTTAACAAGCTATTGGGCGTTTTCCGCTTCTTGTCTAGGCCAAGTAGTGTTTTGGGATCAACTAGCTTCTGACTTGGAATCATTTTTGGCAGAACCAACTTCCGGCCGCAGGTTTGTCAGGTGAAGTTTCCTGTTTTAACATAACAATTATATGCATAGTGCCATAGCATTCGACAATACTGTTACTTCATAATGGTGAAAGAATTTTCGGAATGGGATCAGAAGTTCCGAAAATTACCTCTACCTAAAAAACTCACAAATTTTATTAAGATACTAGTAGTATGTGTTTATATCAGATACATTATTCTTTTCTGAAATCATTGGTCCAAAACTTCGACCTAAAATGGTACTAGAAATTAAATAGCTTCACACCAACTTCCCTCAAAAAACAATTCGACAAATTACCCACTAACTCCCAAACTCCAAACGTTTTACAGAACAGCAGTTGTTCAGAAAAGTTTTCACAAAACATAGAATTTGTAACACGCGCGTCGTTTCGACTGAATTTCCGCGTATCGCGGAATTTACTACGGAATCCGAATGAAAACGGGATAAAAATATGTGGCATGTCAATTGAGATACGTGTTTGCTACGCTTTGAATACGATAGGGCTGCTCGTGAATAGCATACAAAAATGTGAAATAAAATATTTGATTTGGAACGTAGCTTTAGATATGACATCATGCTAGCACCTCGTTGGTCTAGTGGTCGCTAGCGCTACTCCATGAGGTCTTGGGCTCGATTCCCAGGTGGTTCAAAGAGTTATTCAGTTTTCCATTAAGAATTTCGCAGCAGCTGCCTCGAGCCCGGACTTGTGCCCACTCGATTGCAATAGGCTCGTCCTCTATTATTGTTTTTCCACATTTCTCAGGAAATATCTATAATATCTCATAACAGTGAAGGAAAACATTGTGAGAAAACTTTCGTGGAACCAAAAATTCGAAGACATGTGACATTCACCAACCTGCGCTGGGCCCGCGTGGAGATTACAGCTAGCCCAGCAGTTGAAAATATGATACGCTGATTTTGCATATACCTATAACACTAATTATACCATTAATCTATAGCTATATATTTTATAAATGAAATTCGGTTTCCATGCCTGTGAGAATACATTGTTGTTAAAACTGCGCGACAGATTTCAGATTTTCAATATCGGGCGAATAAAACGTTAAGAAAACAAGGAAAAGTTAGGAAAAAAAGTATACGTACTTTACAAAAATTTCTGGAATTGTCGATTCGCCCACAAATAAATTAACTTCATGCGAGTAGCCGATCAAAAATATATCACGTATGTAAATGTTATGATTCGCCCGAGTCGGGCAAGGTCATTCGTGCGAATCAACCAATAAGTCTCAACTCCAACCATATCCCAGCTCACACCTCACAACACAACTTGCCATTACTCTGACAGCCCTACATCTAGACAATGTCTTTCAAAACACGGAGCTAAACCCCCCTCGTATTGAAACATTACTGCCCCCTTACTATACCGGAACCGAACGCTGACAAGATAAACACAACTTTACTGCGCTATTCATAAACCACATTTCTAGATTATATCCATGCGATTATATAATATGTATGAAGTTAGACTATTGAATGCAGAATTTAGGATGCCTATTTTGTTGAGCGGATAATTGTGTCATTATAGTATCCGTTTCATTGGCTTAGTAAGGGATTGAATTAGTGCTTGCTAGATATTGTTAAACTTAATTCAATCGCGCTATAAAAAGTATCACTCGAAAGTAATTATTCTCATCTGAAAGCAATGGTTGTACACTACTATGTCCTAAAGCTTTTCGTAAAGGTCTCGGCTTTCAGATGAAAATAATATATTCATGTTTCATATTTTTGTGAGCGTCATTTTTTAGTAGTCATGTTTTCATTTATTATTATATAGAGCTTTTATTAAATATATTTTTGAAGTGTGCGAATAAAGCCCTTTCATTTTATACTCAACACAGCATGATTAAAAACAAATTATTCATAACTCTGTGTTCTCTAGAGGGCTCTATATTCAAACTAATGTGACCTGACATTGCCTATTGCAAGCGGACGGTCAAGCAATTCTAATGAAGGTATCAAAAAGGTTTAGAGGGGATTCGCCAGGTAAGCCCGCTCTTCCAGGGTCGCGAGATCTGTTCGAAAGAGTTACTGTGGCCCTGGCACATGGGCAACTGAAGGAACACGGGTGAGTTTTAGTCAGTAAAAGTCTGATACGCCCTCCTGCTCCGCCCAGAGCGGGAAAAGTCATATGATGATTTCCCATCCAAAAAAAAAAAAAACAATTTAGAAATTATAAGAGAAAATTTGAATATACATACATACATACGAGTATATACTAATCAAGTATACAACATATAAGCCATTACCCTCCTATTTGTTTAGCTGTAGTCTGGTAAAGCTGCGTATCATGCCTCCCTGTGATACAATGAAGGGACTTTCGAAGAAAAGTGTTTTCTCCCATAGTAGCAAATCACCACTAGAAGCTTCCAGTTTCTCTCTGGTTGTTTTGATAAAAATAATGTGAGAACATCCAACCTAAGTCTATAATATATGAGAAACCGTTCCGTAACCACTGATTTGTTCACCACCCCTGATCCAAAGTCTGACGTCATTCCGCAACGAATAGTGTTTCCTGTGCCTTCGAAATTCAAATATCATAAATGACGAAAGTACTAAATAAACTTGATTGGAGAATCAGTCAAAATTACCCGTGCGGCTAGTAAGTAAAGCAAGTACTAATTCTCAGCGTAATTTGAATATATGACTTTTGATTTTGTCGTGATTACCTCTAAAGATCTATCCATCCACGGACCAACTGTGGCAAGCGTAGCTTAACCTGATCGACTCAGCCGTGCGGCTGTTATTACTTTGCCAAAAGCCCCGTGATTATAACCAAAACAAACAAATAAACTTCCACGCTACTTCAAAGAACATATATGTTACGGGCAATTTGATAAGTCCGGGCACTATTAATAATGGCCGGTCTGTATTCATGATGCCCGACTCAATTGGGCAATGTGATTAAAACAGGATTATTAATCACTTTTCCCGGCCATTATGAATAATGCCCACCCTATCTTGGGCAAAGTAATAAAATAGGTGAACTGTAGTATTATATGAATTTCTTGGTTGTCTATTGTTTACCCGAAGATAATATACCATAATCATCATATTTCATTTACCCGATTTTCATTTTCCCGAATGTTTTGTTTGCCCTAAAAGACATATGACATACTTTTAATTGGCCGAAACTTAGATACCATAAGATACGAGTGCCATACGTATTGTTTTTCATATTTTTAATTGCCATAATAATGATTAGACATAATATTTAAACGCCATAATAATCATTACACATGATATTTAAGCGCCAT
Source organism: Aporophyla lueneburgensis (assembly GCA_932294355.1). Classification (NCBI taxonomy): domain Eukaryota; kingdom Metazoa; phylum Arthropoda; class Insecta; order Lepidoptera; family Noctuidae; genus Aporophyla; species Aporophyla lueneburgensis. The sequence continues at coordinate 6,845,689 of OW028737.1, forward strand.
AATAAATGGCAGCATGGTCGAGGGTGGACTTCGGCGACGGAGCCCCGCTATGCGGGGCTCCTTATTCTGGGTGGTTTATAAAAAAATAACCACGAAGGGGATGGCGGGGTCTATTCGCTCGCTTCGCTCGCTCAAACGACCCCGCCGTCCCCTTCTAACCTAACCTATCCGAGTCGGAGTGCCTTAAAGTCCCGATTGCATCCAGCGGCTGCGGTCCAATTTCTCACATTGTCCGGCTACAAGAAGGGAATTATTCATACTGCCCGGTCCAAGTGATAAATTCAAGCCATCTCAAACACTGACTTATTACATGGATCACGGGCCGTCGGGTATTTTTAATAATGGCCGGTCTTTATTAATAATGCCCAGTTAATCACGTTGCCCGTAACATATACACAAACTTCAACTCTAAACAGTCAAAATAAAATAAATAAACACCGAAACTAGTCAACTATCTACAAACTAAACATCGTTGTCTAAACCCACAGCTGGCTATGCCGGTTTTCAGCCTGAAACGTGTTTCAATGTGCTATTGTTTCACACAGCCTCCTGAAACTTTGATAGCAACCGACCCAACCTCGTATGTGGGCACTGTTCATGAAAAATTCACGCCTTTTACAGCCCGATACGTAAATAAATTCGAATGGCTGTGCATCACACCGTATTTTAGAGAATAGTCAAAATGTCGTACCTACTATTTCCTCTTGCTTTCAGTTGAGGTATTTTTTGCGTGTTTTGATGTTTTTAGAAGAAAAAAGAGAGAGGTTGTCCATTCGGTTGTATGTTTTTTTTCCACTTAGTGTGTATTTACTTGGCAAGTGAAGGTATACACGAATTTGTGTGGGTTATGTAGCTACCACAACTAAAATCAAAAGTTTTTTTTTTTTGTAAAGAACCGACTTCCAAGTAAACACTATAAAGTGATTTGATGTTAAAATTGACACTATAAAGTGATTTGATATTAATTTAGGAAGTCGGTGGCAAAAATACGAAAATACAAAACTAAAGTGACCGTTATATCGATATTAAAGTTGTGTTGTGTGTGCACTTTGCTACAATTGTTTTAATATTTACAAGTCAGTCAACGATCTAAACTGTCCACTTTATTGTAGTTCACGGTTAATGAATCATGAACAAAGTCATGACGAAAATACCTTAATCCAGCACTAACTACTCCACTGGGAAAATCTAGTTAAATTAGCGCAGACAATAGTTATAAAACGATGCGCGTTCCAACAATATAATTTTCAGAGAAACCTCGCATGAAATATGCATAATTTCATTTGCACCGTCGCGCTATCTACCATTCTGTCCATAATTTTTGTTAGGTGACAATTTAAGCAAAATTGGCTTAGTTTTAATTTGTTCATAAAACAAATAAATATCAAACAACCAGAGTTATTGTTACGCATTCACAATGGAATCTCTAAATAAGAAAATACTGGACTGATTTAATTTCAGGCTATATTTTAGTACGCAATAACTGGGATTGCTTCCTACATTATTATATTTCGCATTTTCGCTATAACAGGATTTGTAGGGGAACGGATAGATGTGAATTTATTTCTTATTTGATTGCGAAGCCCAAGGTTGAACGAAAAAAACGTTAGCTGAAGTAGAGGATAAGAAAAACATTCTTGAAATATTTAAAATTTTAGTATTCAAGTTTAAGAATTGAGCTTTTTAATTAACTGTTGTCTAGTGAATGGATTAGTAAATGTAGGAAATACAGGTAATAAAAATGCTAACCATGTAAAATACAATGTTCCCCGCGCATAAATTTTAGCGGCCAGATGACAACATCGTGCCGTAGCAATAACGTATGTTCTGTTTAGTTTAGATTATGTAAGAAGCGTCACTATGTTATAAAGTGAAACTTTTATTACATCGTCTCACACTTTTTCGTCTGTGTATTGCATGTCGCGTGACGGTCAGCCGCGGAGTAGGGATAAAGTGAAAGGCGCTCGCTGGTGCATGTTGTTGTTTATGGATTTATTTCAATTTTGAGTGCTTGAATTTATTATTTATTTCGTATGAATATTAAACTAAGTCTTTTTATTAAGCTATTGCATATATTCCAAAAATGTTTAGTTAAATATCTACAATGTAAAAAAAAGTTTCACTTTTACCGTGGTTTCATAAAAACCACACAATCCTTTTTTTATAATTCATAGTTAATAGTCAATAGGCTTTATACTGGACACTGAAACATTTTTTTACAATCACATCATCATTAGCCTAGCATTTTCCCAACTATGTTGGGGTCAACTTCCAGTCTAACCGGATGCTGCTGAATACCAGTATTTTACATGGAGCGACTACCTATCTGAAATCCACAACCCAATTACTTGGTAATACGATATCCGTTGGTAAGACTGGTTGTCAGACTCTCTGGTTTCTGACGACCGGTAAGGACGGTCAAAAATCCACAAATGACAGCCGGGACCAACGGTTTAGCGTATTTCACAACCTTATTAAAAAAAATAAAAACAACCACTATATTATAAGAACCCGACAGTTTAGTATGACTAATGCAATTTTATTTCTTTCACATAAACTAACCAACAACTAACTTTAACATAAACTGCTACAAGTCCAGTAAAAACATGAAAAATAAAATAATCGTTCAACACGTAATTAACTACATAAAAAACTTATAAATAAAAACTATGCGAACATTTTCGCGACAATTTAATCTGTTTTTGCAGTCGCTAAAAGGCTCGTTCGACCGTGTCGCGGCGCGCCAGGTCGCTTCTGCATGAACGGTCGCGCGCGACTTCATAGAAATTGTTCTACGGATATAAATCGCCGATTCGCGCGCGACAGTCGCGTCGCGCTAGACTGCACGAGCCTAAAATTGCGTGACTTGTCCTCATAAATGAGTTACAAGATATTTTAATTACTGACAAGTTAACTTATTATAGCTTTACCACGCAAAACTATAAATAAAAGTGACAAATTAATTAAGTTTTTCATGAGGCTTTTGCTTTTTTTTTTTTTTAGGATGGGAAATCATCAAATGACTTCTCCCGCTCTGGGCGGAGCGGGAGGGCGTGTCAGACTTTTACTGACTAAAACCCACCCGTGTTCCATCAGTTGCCCATGTGCCAGGGTCACGGTATCTCTTTCGAACAATCATAGTAGACCCCTACACTGCTGCTGACATCTCTTTGAGGCGCGCGTGGAACACTGCGCGCCGTCGACCCGAGCTTGGTCCTTACCGGGCGGCGAGCTACCCATTGCTCGCCAACCGCAAGCTCGCGCCTACGGTGGCCGGGAGTCCGCTATTGACTCCCGACGCCCGGGGCGTCTCCGCCTGCGGCGGCTAGGGACGTGAGGGCGCAGAGACTGCCACTCCCTCACGCGCCCCGCCTCCTCCTTCGCGAGCATTACTGCTTCGCAGAAGGAGGTGACGGCTTCCCATTCCCTCTCGCTCCGTACCATGCTTTTGCTTTCTTTGATTTTATTTAGAAAAAAAAATGTTTTTTTTTTTCCTAAATAATACCATAAAAATACAATACGTAAAGATCGAAGCAGGTGAGTTTCTGCCTAACCCATGGGAAGAACGTGGGTTTACGTATCTTTTAATTTGATAAATAGTATAAAACAAAGTCAATTTTTGTCTTTACGACTAAAGACAAAAATTGACTTTGTTTTATACTACTTATATATGTACCTTTCTATACATGAAAGAAAAAAAATAAAATCGTTTGAGTTTTTCTTTGAGTTTATCCATTATTAACAAACAAACAAATAGGTATGTAATATTTTCTCTTTAACCAGTCAATTACCGTAATTACAGACACAATTAAAAAACCATTGTGTCGATACCAAATGTGGTATCTCAGGGACTTAGAGGTTAAAATACATATTACTTTAAATTATTTTGGCTCTAGATCAATTTGCATTCGAGAGAGACTGTCCAATATGTAAATAACATGACTGTAATGTGTAGATAAATTACAAAAAAATATAGGCAAAATAGCAATCTAATGGTAACAATCCTCCTATTAAAATTTTGTTAAAAATAATTATAAATCTGGTTTTCAACGTCTCATCAAAATCTCTTGGGCTGAACATCACGACTGTACCTTTCATTAGAACTTATTAAGCGGGTTGTAAGCTCATTTGCAGGGGTCGTAACTTAGTTACAAATACACGAGTTGTTTGACTAGCCCAGCGCCCTGGGGGTTGAGTAAGGTTGAGATGACGCCAGGGGCCGAAATAATCATTTCATCCCCTGAGACAAGGTCTAGACAGTGATAAATTAAGTACTCGTCATCGTCTATTATTATTTTGATATAATAATCTTTCATTTACGGTTCCGGTTCCTTCGGTTTCCTTATGGTTGGAATATGTACTGGGAAACAGCGTTTTATCCAAAGCCAACCATCATCTAGATAACTATAAAAGTTATATTTCAAAAAGTATTTGTTGAAATACTACGAGTGTTAGTTGTAAGACATCGTGAGTCACATTACACTCAAGTTATCTTCAGTAGTCTCCGTAAAAGGACGTCCTTCTTATAACGTAAATTGTCAGTGAGTATGCTTCGACCATTTAATTTCGTCCATTTTTATTTATTCATAGCTTCTGCCCGCAACTTCGTCCGCGTCAAATTTGTGTTCCCCTGACCCTTCCCGTCTCGTCGAATTGCCTGCCAGTTTTCGCCCATTTTTCGTTGCTGCTCCGCACCTTTGATCTTAGCTTGATGTTATATAGCCATAATACAAAGATTTTTCAACCAAACAAACAAACTCTTTAGCTTTATAATAATAGGTCTTTACCTATGAAAATGCCGTATTAACCAACAAACAGTGACCATCACTTTTCTAGGGGTAAGTTTTCGTTTAGGGCATTGTTTCGGTGCTGAACCAGGATCCAACCAACTTGCTGAGCGCTTGCGGTTATCAAACAGAATCCATTTTTCATCGCAGGTAACAATGCGGTTCAAAATTCTTTCATTTGTGTGTCTGTTGAACAGTGCAAGGCACGTCTCGACGCGTACTTCGCGCTCGCGATCATTGAGTTCGTGGGGCACCCTTTTGTCAAGCTTTTTTACCTTGCCAATTTGAAGTAAATGGACCAATATTGTTTTGACGCTAATGTCGAAAGCTGCTGCTAATTCAGCCGTAGATTGTGTATCATCAGCTTCCACAATCGCCTTTAATTCGTCATTGTCGACCAAAGTCTTCGGACGACCGCGAGGTTCATTTTTCAGGTCGAAATTTCCAGAACGAAAGCGAGCAAACCAATAACAGGTGGTGCGTTGGTTTGTAGTGTTAGCTCCGTAAACGTCGTTGATGTTGCGTGCCGCTTGTGCCGCGTTGCTGCCACGACGGTACTCATATTCCATAATTACTCGAATTTTTAACGTATCCATGATGACGAAAAAGATTGAAATGCGGTGAAAATGTAACACTAATCAATAAACAAATGACTACTTTTGGAAAAAGAATTCCATGTTTTTAAAATAAAATTAATTTGAAATTAGAATTCTTAGACAAACAAAAATTATTTTGATTTGAAATGGCCAGTACTGCAGAACGGCAATTTCATAGGTAAAGACCTAATATTATAGATTAGTATTATTAGTATAATAGTAAAGATCAAACCAATTGTAAACGTGGCACGGGACGGGGCTTCGTCATGAATTGTCAGTCGAAGTCTATCGTCATCAGTGGCGAAGGGTGATTTTATTAGAGAGGTAAGCCGGAACAAAAAAAAATGCTTACCTAGGCCGGACGTGGCGCACGTAGTCCAGTTACTTAAAATCTGTGACTGACTTCCTGGCTTCAGTCTTCTATAAGCAGATGTCTTCAGTCCACCTTTACTATACGTGTAAGCACTGGTGATTGAAACAGTGTCTTGCAAGTATAATAAAAGTGGCTTTGAAAAAAGCCGTTTGTGGTGTGATCAGTGTGATGACGTTGACGTATGATGTCTACTAGAAAAAACTACTTAAGTACAAGACTACTGACTTATTCTACTTATAATACTACTTATACTCTAAAGCTATTCGTCTTTTCTTTAGTACAAAGTGCGCTAAGACATTATCATAAAAGCCGAGATGATTCTTAATTTTTAGCAATAACCATGTTTTTATATAGCCATGTTTTTCTATAGAAAACATGGCTAGATCAGATAATCGTTCTTGTTTTTGAGAATTACGCATGTACGTATGAATTCGCTTCAAAGCCGAAAACGACCTCTCCGCGGATGCAACTGTAACGGGAAGTGTCAAAAATATACTACACTAGCTTCTGCCCGCGACTTCAACCGCGTTAAATTTCTTGTTCCCCCGACCCTTCCCGTCGCGTCGAATCGCCTACCCGTGCGATTTTCCCCGTTTTTGCAACATTTTTCATTACCGCTCCGCTCCTCTTGGTTGCAGCGTGGTGTTATATAGTCTATAGCCTTCCTCGATAAATAAGCTACCTACCCAACACAAAAATATTTTTTCAATTCGGACCAGTAGTTCCTGAGATTAGCGCGTTCACACTCTTCAGCTATATAATATTAGTATAGATAATGTTTTTATTTGAGGAAAAGTGTCACACAATAATGAATTATGACCTAACCTAATTACGTGTTTCTTATTTTCAAAACATAACCTTGAAAAGCATGTTTCCTCATGAAGCAAATAAGCTGTCACACAACAATCTAAATCTATTAATACTGCCATCCTACTAATAACTGTTCAAATCTACTCTAAAAAAGTAATTTCAACTTGCTAATCTATCGAATTACCACAAATTCCTAATTGCGAACGCACAATTTCACAACAAACTCACAATTATTATATTTTAAGGTGCTGCGCAGACGACAGACTATCCGTGACGCACTTTTTAGTCTGTGAAAATAGAACCTATGCAATTATATGCAGTAACGCACACGACGCGCAAAAAGTCCGGCGCTTTTAGCCTTAGACTTTTTGTGCGCCGCAGACTCGATTGCACAAAAAGTGTGTCGTCTGCGCTGCACCTAATTGTTACACTAGTACTACACTAATAACTTATATGAATACAACGAAATAAATGCTAATTAACCACAAGTATCAACAAAATAAAAGGTTTTAAGGTTATAATTCAATTTAAGTCAATGTTCAAACAAACATTTAAAATGACAAAATACTGTCGCGTCGAGCGGGGGCTCAAGGGGGGAAGGGCCTGAATACTTAAGAAATTCAACGAAAGGACCGATATTGCTACTCAGTTCGTTCGAATAACTCGAGGCATCGCGGCTTCCCAAGGCCTCAAAAAAATGCGTGTGACATGACCTGAAGTGAAGTCATGACGAGATTATTTTGTATAGAAATGTTTGTGTTCATAACCCGGAGTTTAGACCGGGTTATACTGGTGCCAAACGTTCGCGCGCACTTTAAATGTTTTGTTTTCATTGGAATATAAAGACAAATATTGTTTTATGTAGGTTGCGGTTTTGTAATACTTTAACTACTGGTCCGAATTGATTTTTTTTTTTGTGTTGGGTAGGTAGCTTATTTATCGAGGAAGGCTATAGACTATATAACACCACGCTGCAACCAAGAGGAGCGGAGCGGTAATGAAAAATGTTGCAAAAACGGGGAAAATCGCACGGGTAGGCGATTCGACGCGACGGGAAGGGTCGGGGAAACAAGAAATTTAACGCGGACGAAGTCGCGGGCAGAAGCTAGTGTAGTATATTTTTGACACTTCCCATTACAGTTGCATCCGCGGAGAGGTCGTTTTCGGCTTTGAAGTGAATTCATACGTACATGCGTAATTCTCAAAAACAAGAACGATTATCTGATCTAGCCATGTTTTCTATAGAAAAACATTTATTGCTAAAAATTAAGAATCATCTCGGCTTTTATGATAATGTCTTAGCGCACTTTGTACTAAAGAAAAGACGAATAGCTTTAGAGTATAAGTAGTATTATAAGTAGAATAAGTCAGTAGTCTTGTACTTAAGTAGTTTTTTCTAGTAGACATCATGGCATACGTCAACGTCATCACACTGATCACACCACAAACGGCTTTTTTCAAAGCCACTTTTATTATACTTGCAAGACACTGTTTCAATCACCAGTGCTTACACGTATAGTAAAGGTGGACTAAAGACATCTGCTTATAGAAGACTGAAGCCAGGAAGTCAGTCACAGATTTTAAGTAACTGGACTACGTGCGCCACGTCCGGCCTAGGTAAGCATTTTTTTTTTGTTCCGGCTTACCTCTCTAATAAAATCACCCTTCGCCACTGGTTACCTGCGCCACTGATCGTCATTCATTGTTTGTTAATTAAAGTCGTAATGAAACATTGAGCGAAAATTTTCCTAGTCAAATCCATTTCGACGCCCGACAGACACATGTTAAATTGCCGCTAATTTAAAAAATAAATGACATTATTATGAATTCATTACAAATCTACATATTCCCAAAGAGTTCCTTATTCGGAATTCAATAAAAGGAGGAGGGTAAAGTTAAGAACATTTTTCGCTCATCATAGTCATGAAAATTCAAAGTATTTATTGACGTCATGTTATTGTGTCTATGTGAAGTTTGGGGATCGACCTTTACATCTGTTTTAAAATAGTAAGAAAAAACAAAATAGCAAGTCTTATAAAAAAAATCATCAAACTTGCCAAATTCGTTGAAGTTTTGTTATTTTAAGCACTTTTTTTAACTTTTATTACAAAATAAACTGTTAAGCGCTTTATGCACCAAGCTGTCAGTTGAGTAATTTATGCGGCCTTAGGTATTATTCATCAAATCGTTGAGCTCCTTAAGTTCTGAGTTGAGCTGCATGATTACGATAAATGCATGCACTGATTGAACAGGCCCACTCAATTCGTGTGGTTCTTTCCTTAAAATGCTATTTCAGACACCAATCCACATGGTCTTCACATGATCTGACCAAGATTATGTCTGGACTTTAAAAGAGGCTGTGACCTCTGAGTTTGTTTTGACCTTTCTTCTCAGATTAGTTAGATAGGAAACGCCGACCTCGTTGCATCTAGTTTGGATCTTTATTACTTAATGACGCAAAAACTACTGAACGGATTTGGATGAAATTGGCACACAGTCTAAAACCAGGATTAACACATAGGACACCTTTTATCCCAGTAATACGTTTCAATGAGATATTTATCCCGACCTCTTCGCGGGCGAAGCCGCTGGCAAAGACTAGTTTTAAAAGTACTGTTCAATTTATTTTGTGTCGTTAGTTGATGAGGCAATGAAATCGAGAGTGGGTGAAGGCCTATCTCATTAATATAATCTCGAGCATCCTTATCGTTACCGAGTCACCGATAATATTCAAATTAGAAAAGAGCAATCAGAATACTCAGTCGCTTCGTTATCGCTGACTGATCTGAAGTAAATATTTCTAGATTTTTTTTTTTCTTTTTGTCTACGAGTTCACACACACCTTTCTGTGTCGTGCCGGACGTAAAGAATAGCGCCATGCAGCAAGCATAGTCGCCTGTACGAGGCGACTAAGGGACTTACTAGAGAATGGGCAGCAGCGTTCTCTATTCATTTAACCACCATACTGCGATCGCCAACCCGCCTGATAAGCGTGGCAATTATGGACAGCCCCTCAAAATAGGGGAGGTCTATGTCTAGCAGTTGACGGTTTTCGACTGAAATGATGGTGGATGGTTCACACACATAAACCCAACGAACTTACTACGACGCGCGACGTCATCAACGAGCAATCAACGAGCGACGACGCCGCACGGCGCGGGGAAAGGGACGCAACAGCATCATTGCATCGTCTAACACGACCGCGCTCGAATTCCTTTTGATTTGAGTCGGAATCATTTTGTAGCCGAATAACGTGACATTTCTTGTATGGATACCCCATACAAAAAATGTGCTCAGCACCTCTCACCAAGAGGAGGACTGTTTTCTAGCAGTAGTAATATTTATAGGCAGATTATTAACCAACATTTACCAAACTCATTGATGTTAATACGAAATCTGGAGAAGTTGTCATTATCACATATCACTAGTCATCATCATCATTACAGGTGAAAGACGTCCACCGCTGGACATAGGCCTGCCCCAAAGTTAGTTTGCCATAATCGCCACGCAATGGCAGGCGGTTTGGCGTAAGCAGTTTGGTGGTAAAATACATAGAGAACACAGCTGCCAGTTCTTTAGTAAGTCCCTTAGTCGTCTTTATAGAAACGAAATCCACGCGAAATATGGGATGGTGCTATTTACGTCCGGCAGTACATGCAACTATCACTAGTACCTATTACAGCCTACAGCCAAATCACTATAATTAATTCAAATGTCAATCACTAAATGTTCTACTTTATCAAAACTAATTATCAATCAAAAAACACTTTCCTTGTTAAGACTTTGTTGGTTAAAAACTTTGTGATATAAACTGAGTCCCACCCAAGCGGTTATTTTACTATGGAGGGTAGTCTGGACCGTTCTCGAAAATGTATTACCTTGTTTATTTTTACTACATCTCTTCTAAACGCGGCCATTTTGGGTCTTGTGACGGTTGTTTAAAACTCAATTATTGTGGATTATGTCCTTTTAAAGTTAAATTGTTCGGAGCTAAAAAACGTATAGCCCTTGGTGATTTATGTTATTTTTGAGTCGTTAATTATTCTAGTTAAAAAGAGTAATACCTATTTTACTTTATACTATGTAACGTGTCGCAGATGGATTTTCCAATCAAATGTTTTATTAAACCACTAGTTGTTTTACAAGTAGCGGTTTATTTTACATAAAGTTTTTGTAAAACAGCGGATTCGAGAATCCATCCACGAATTATATATTATAGTACTCCAGACCGTTTTTGGCCAGAGCGACCAATCCCAGCAGAGACTATCACACCGCCAATTTCAAAACTCCGGACTGTTACTAAGAAATTCTTAATGGAAAACCCAAAAAGAGAAATGTAAAAATCTTACTTGATGTAGATAATGTAAATAATAATAGATGTAAAAAGAGGCTCTTAAAGTATTAGAGGTAGGTATCTGCTGACGGGCTTTTTCATTGATCACGGTTGAGTTTTCTATTAAATTCCGTAACGACGAGAAGAAAAACATATAAATACTAGCTGACCGTACAGACGTTGTCCTGTTTCCTAGAACTCGATAGCAGCCACCTATCGGGTCCAATAGTGTATCTAAACGATCCAGGGTGCCACCCAAACGCATACAACAAAAATTCATTCAAATCGGTCCAGCCGCTTAGGAGGAGTTCAGTGACATACACACGTACAGTAGAATTATATATATGTTACCGGCCAAACCCGATTTCAGGACAAACTAGTTTTGCCTAGGCTAAACTAGTTCTTCCTATACACGACAGGATTAACTAGTATATCCTACTCCAAACTAATTTGTCCTAAGCCCGATAGGATAAACTAGTTTAGGCTAGTCCAAACTAATTTTTCCTAAGCCCGATAGGACAGATCAGTTTAGGCTAGGCCAAACTAGTTGATCCCGATATAAATACGCACACTTTAGGATAAACTGGTATGGCCCAGTCTAAACATTATAGTAAATCTAGAAAATGAAAATAAATCGATAAACTGAATAAAATACTCCGTAATTGGAAAAATAATCATTTTTATTAAAACTATAATGATTCGTCGTTAAAAGTTATGGATAATTGGTATTACAAATAATCATACTGTAACAAATAATAAGTGTTTTTTTTAAAAGAAGCAATAATCATATCTCAATTATTAAAATTGTTTTGCCAAGGTTTTGCGAGATGCAGCTGCAACAAAAACTGTTCCACAAACAGATGTCAGTGCAAGAAGGCAATGACACTTTGTAATTCTAAGTGCCACCAAAGCAAACCATGTAAAAATACATAACAATTTTAATAATTATTGAGATATGATTATTGCGTTTATTAAAAAAAAAAACATTATTTGTTATAGTATGATTATTTGTATTACCAATTATCCATAACTTTTAACGACGAATCATTATGGTTTTAATAAAAATGATTATTTTTCCAATTACGGAGTATTTTATTCAGTTTCTCGATTTATTTTCACTTTCTAGATTTACTTTAATGTTTAGAATGGGCCATACCAGTTTATCCTAGAGTGTGCGTATTTATATCAGGATCAACTAGTTTGGCCTAGCCTAAACTGATCTATCCTATCGGGCTTAGAAAAAATTAGTTTGGACTAGCCTAAACTAGTTTGTCCTATCGGGCTTAGGACAAATTAGTTTGGACTAGGCTATACTAGTTAATCCTATCGCGTATAGGAAGAACTAGTTTAGCCTAGGCAAAACTAGTTTGTCCTGAAATCGGGTTTGGCCGGTAACATATATAAAGATACAGTCTTGTACGAGCCTCTATTGGCCAAATACTGGGCCAAGGCCTCCCAACTCTAATTCCACCTTTCTCTATCCAGAGCTGCTGGAAAACAATCTTTGTAAAAGGAACCCAGCTCATTCCCGCCATCTGCCTCCGAGTCTGTCGCGATGTCGCTTGCCATTATAGAGGTTGGCAAAGACATAACGCAACGCAACCTGTTACAATAGATTCATTACATGATTCTGGACGCTCGAATTTTTTGTGGGTTATTTTAAAAAAATGCTTCGCCATACATTATGACAGCGTTCATATTGCTTTTCTATGACGCAGCAGGTTTTTGGAACGAAGTTCCTTATCACGCGTTGCAAAAGGGGGCCAGACGGAAAAAATTAAGACCAAAAGTTGTAACGACACTTTTTACTATCGTTGTAAGACGTGCGACGTGCGCGTGTTTCTCTGTCTGTCTCTCTCTCTCTCTCTCTTATATAGAAAGCAAGCGAGTTATTTTCGTTTCGTCTTTCTATTTCGCATTGAACAGTGTGGTGTCGCGACGATTATTTTTGTTGAGTGTATACAAGTTTTTGTACATAATAAAAAATAATAACAAAATGAATCCTGACAGTGTTTCTGCACAAGTTCCGGATATTGCTGATGGAGTTAGGTAAGTAGAGATTTTATACAGACAATAATAAATGCAATTAATCGAAAGGAACTTCGTTCCATCCAGGTGACCCTTGACACCTCTCAAGTTTTTTTTTTGTTTTTGACAACCAACGAAATATTTTTACGCTGGGCGCTTATGTGCTACCATCCTGTATACCGTATGTTAAATGAAAAATCGGTACAAGTATTAATTATTATCTAAAGTTATTCGTGTCAAGACCGCTACTCCGGATAGCGTGGTATTGAAATGAAAATCTTTATCTGTTACCTCGAAAGCAAAGATTTATAAGTTTTCCTAAGTATGTATGTAAACATCATTATTATTCATTGATATACACGCTGATCTTGAATTAATTGAGAACCTTTCAGAACAGAATTATTCATCTATGTAATGTATTTGTTACCGGCCAAACCCGATTTTAGGATGAACTAATTACGCCTAGGTCAAACCAGTTGACCTTACACTCGATAGAACAAATCAGTATAGACCTAAGCATTAAAGACAAAAGGAACAGCATGTACAGCCTACTACAGTAAAAAAGTAGCGAAGTAGTGTCACGGTATCATTTCAATGTGAAACTTTGACCGTAATAAACGTTTACACATAAAACATATACAGTCATTTTGTTGATGAGAAGGGAGAACTGGTTTTGCCTAGATGAAACTAGTTCATTCTAAAGTCTGGTTTGGCCGGTGATATTTACATATAAATAGTCATCATCCTCATCTTTGCGTTATCCCGGTTCCATCCTTTCAGAGCCCGGAGTCTGCTTAACTACTCTTAAGCACCGGACGGTTTTCTGCACCCTTTATGGTGACCTGTTAGTACCCATGTCCTCCGCTACGACGTCAAGCCAGCACTTTTTGGGTCTTCTCCCAAAAAGTGCTGGTTCTTGCCGGGGCCCGGCGGAGGTGGCATGGCCAGGCATATGCTCCCCAAAAAAGCAAACTATTAACGATGTCAAAAATTATGTGACTCAGGTTGGCTGGACAAATCTTCAAAATAGCTTGCATTTAACTTATGTAATTTGCAGGAATTAGATACTGCTGAGATTGCAATTTCGGCGACTCTTGATATTGCACAATTAAATACTTACCTTCAACATAATAGCTATAACTTAACCGTCCTGACTCAAAATATAAGGAGTATATACAGTAATATTGATGACTTGGAAATAACTTTATCTCAAATTGGTGTTGAAGCTGATGTCATCATTTTAACAGAGTGCAGATTGAACGCTAATAAACAAATACCTGTGCTAAATAACTACACCTCGTTTAATACATCCAGACACTTAAATCAAAACGATGGTGTAGTCGCCTACATAAAAAATTGCCACTTACCCCGGGTAACTGAAATTAATCTGACACATGCCTTAGCTTTGCAAATCACAATCTTTAATTTCACCATTATTGGTATTTATCGGTCTCCATCGAATGTATCTGCCGATCGTTTCATCGACTCGCTTGATCAATGCCTTCAAACTATCGACGCACATAAGAACATTGTTATTACTCGCGATCTAAATATTAACTTAATAAGGAAACTAGCAGAAACATCACAAATACGGACTAACAGACTAAATTACTTAAATATGGTGGCTTTGCATGGTTTCCTCCCAGGACATTGTTTGCCTACCAGGGATGACAGCTGCCTCGATCACATGATTCTTAAGTTGGATAAATCTAGGAATTCGGCTTTCGTGGCAGTTTTAAACACGTCGGTTACAGATCATGCAATGGTACTACTAAACATATCCCACTCATACCAAGCCAAGTCTTATGCCAAAACTAAGACTGTGACTAATTTGGAAAATGCCTATGAACACCTTATAAATACGGAAGCGTATTTTCTGAACACGTATAGAGACCCAAACCTTTTGGTGGACGCGATGATAGCTATGATTAGGTCATCGCTCCTCCAAAATACTAAGATTTTCTCGCTCTCCAGTTCTAAGCGTACTCTAAAGCCCTGGATAAACGTGGGAGTCCTAAAATGTATTAGATTTAGAAATAAATTGCAACTACAGTCGAGGAGAGACCCTTTTAATGTTATCTTGATCATAACATATAAGCGTTATCGTACTTTTTGCACTAATCTTATTAAAAAAGTCAAAAGACAATATCATAAGAAACAAATTTTAAAATCTGTTAAAAATCCTAAGATACTCTGGAGAAAGATAAACGACATAACCCATTACAAAAAACCTAAGACATCTAGTGTAAGCCTACTTCAAATCACACCGCATCCTCTCGACTCGTTAAACCGTGTCAACCACTTCTTTGTTACTATCGGGAAAACACTGGCGGAAGAAATCTTGACTCTTACTGGGCAAGGGTATAGATCTGCTTTAAGCACTTTACATACACCAACTCAAGCCAACTCATTTGTACTATTGGAGACTGATCGGGCAGAAGTTGATGGTATACTCATGGCACTCGACTCGGCAAGTGCTTCGGGTTGGGATGGTATATCTGTGAGTTTCCTTAAGTTATCTCGGGACTTTGTGGTTCCCCTCATTTGTAAATTAACCAACCTGTGTTTTGAAACGGGCATTTTCTGTGACGCGTTGAAACGATCTATAATTACGCCTGTGCACAAGGGTGGGGACAAAAATGATGTAAACAATTACCGACCGATTTCTGTCTTACCGTCACTCTCAAAAATAATAGAAAAAATATTAAATAAAAGGCCTACAAATTACTTGAACAAATATAACATTCTTTCCGACTCACAATATGGTTTTAGACAGGGGCGGTCAACTCAGGATGCTGTAATTGCATTAACATCTGAAATTACAGATAAGGTAGACAAAGGATTTCCGGGAGTACGCACGGCTTTTGCGAGACGTCAATATGCTTGCCAATCAGCTTACTTATACAATAAAATTAACTCAAAACTAAAGTTCCACCACGAGGTTTCGCATCAATGCAAAAAAGTTATAATTGACTGGTTAAATACGCTAACTTATGAGGAGGTAGAGCAACTCTTGGTTAGAATTGTATGACATCCTTGACTTCTTTACTATAATGAGTATAACGTAACGCACCTTGTGGTAACCTATTGTTATTTTCAGCTTCGTGTATAGTGGCACAATCAGAAAACACGTAAACTCAAACATACACATACATTACACACACACACACACAAACACACACACACAATAATACACACACACAAACATACACAATCCCACATTTATACAATTTTAATTTTATTTCACACATGCACATACAATAACAACCTACATAGAGCTGATAATTTAATATTTATTTGATTTTTGTTATGGGTCATTGTTCCTTTTTTTCTGTTTAACAAAGTACTTTAAGCTGATCTTTTCTTTTTTAATTTAATTAAATATTAATTTTGCTTTTAATTTTGATTTATGTTTAATTTTAATCTTGATTATGGTTTTAATTTTGATTATGGTTTTGATTTTAATTTTGATTTAGATGTTAATTATGATTTTAATTTTGATTTTGATTTTTGATTTGATAATGTGATAATTTATATTTTGATTTTTTATTTTGACTTTAATTTAGATTTAGATTTTAATTTTAACTTAGATTTGAATTTTGATTTGAATTTGAATTTTGATTTGAATTTGAATTTGATTTTAATTTATATTTTATTTTGATTTTATTTTTAATTTAATTTTCATTTTCATTTCTTGTTTTATATAGTCTCAATTTTGTTTAACATCCTGGGAAGGAGCGAGACAACCCCAACACAAGTATTATTAATTACTTACTGGGGCTGTTTCATTTAAAATTTTGTAAATGTAACCATTTGAGACCCAATAAACAATTTTAATTTTTAATTTTAATTTAACTAGGTCAATAGGTCACTTTATGTGACGGCTAAACACCCTTATTTCAGAATTTGTGACGCTACAGAATCTTAAATAATCGATCGAAAACGTGTCCAGCCATCTTGAAAAACCACTTTTCGCTGGTCTCTCAATCTCGGTAACGGAAGTGATTTTGACGACTTTTTGCATATCAACGGGCGTCACATAAATTTGTGACGGGCACCGAGCTAAAAGTTTTGTGATAAGTACAGTGGTTTAATAGAAAAATGCAAAAATCTGTGTCCAGCCATCTTGAATTTACGTATAAAACTTATGGCTGGCACTTCCGAATCTCAATAACGGGGGCGTTTTCGAATATGGTTCCTTTACTAATACTTGGTGACGCAATGTGTGACAGTAATAACATTTGATTTATGGCGTCACATGTAAGGGTTTACGAGAAATCAATAAAAACTTAATGTCCAGCCAACCTGAGTTCAAGATGGCTGGACACATGTATCTCCACTGCCTGATGATCTACGACCTTCGAAATGTGTTCAAAATGTTGTGACGGGGACGATAATGATAACCTGAAATTGTGACGGAGAAACTTTGCGTAGTTTCAAAGATATTGACCATTTAAATGTTTCCATACAAACATCCATTAATATTATGAGGTGACCATAATTTTACATACATAAAGGATTTCTTTTTAATCGATTAATTGGCCGGTAGCATCCACGCCTGCTTTGTATTTGATTTCCCCGTGGGAATAAAAGGTTTTCCTGCAGTGAAAAGAGTAAGTATGTGTTAATTCAAAATAATAATTGACCACCAGCGCTGCAAGAGAGAGCCCACTTGTATTTCGCGTTTAGTTCATTATCTTATGTAACTGAAAATGAGAACTAAACTCGATAGCCGGCGGTGTATGTACTTACTTTTCGAAGTGTTATCACTAATCAGAGTACTAACTAGAGTACGTACTAGTAACTATTAAATAATCTGCGGTAAGACAACCTCAATAAGAGTTAAGATTCGACCAGTTGTCCTAGTAGTACCAACTTTAAGCAATAGATGGCGACACCAACATCAGCTATCATGGCAGTATAGTTTGTCTTGTCCTCCGACGTTTTCGTGGTAGCCCGCGAATTTCAATTTTTCTTGCGTTCGTTCGTTAAAAGAAATCAAAATATGATTCGCGACAATAACAAGTATGTATTTACATAATTATAACCATAAGAATCATCATACATATCCATAAGTTATTTGTTTCCGCGGACGAAAAAAATAACTGCAAAAAACTCAAGAAAAATTGAATTAGGCAGTTCTACGGTCCACTGTTATTTTTAACCGACTTCAAAAAAAGGAGGAGGTTATCAATTCGATTGTATTTTTTTTATGTATGTTCACTGATTTTTCCGCCAATTGTGAACGGATTTCAAAAAACTTTTTTTTAATGGATAGGTTATGCTTCATGGGTGGTTCCATATAAAGATTGGCTTTTGTAGTTTTAGCGTTAACTTCAACAATACGTATTGAATCCACATTGTATACGTATTGAAAACACATCCAGGCTCGGGTCGACGGCGCGTTGTGTTCCTCAAAGAAATATCAGCAGTACTGAAGGGGTCTGCTATAATAGGATCGATGCCTGCCAAGGTCGCGAGATTTGTTCGAAAGAGGTACTGTGGCCCTGGCATATAGGCTACTGAAGGAACACGGTCGGGTTTTAGTCAGTAAAAGTCTGACACGCCCTCCCGCTCCACCCAGAGCGGGAGACGTCACTTCATGATTTCCCACCCACAAAAAAAAACGTTTCTCGTGATTATATTCTAATACTTCCTGTCACTGCTATTGATCGGGCTGATAGTGTTATCCAAATTAGTGGTACAGGGTACATACCGAAACTAATGTATTAAAGAAAATAAAAACATAAAAATTATGTTTTGTCATGAGAACGTACGGAACTCGGAAACATTTTGAAGAAAGTGATTATGAGAAAATAATCAATAATAAAGCTTTTAAATTCTAACAGTTTACACGTCGAATATAAATTGATTTAAAATCACAGAATATAACGAAATTATGAAATAAAACCAAACTCAATAATGAAACGATTTATTGTGTGTGTTCCTAGTGTTGTGGCGGAGCTAGGATAAAGGCTTTTATCAACGATCAGTGGACGACGAACCAACTAAAACTAAACTACTGGAAAAATGACTTTCTAAAAAGTAAGAAACAACAACATATTCTCACCTGAAAGGCTTCTGATTAAGCCCTCTGACTATTATTGTTTTTTTAAGAGTTATTTTCAATTTAATGTGACGCCACATGCCTAACCTTTAATCAACGGACGACCAAGTCACAACGATACCTCATTTCTCAAATAATGATAAGTAGTTTAGAAGTTGTGAGGGAACAGGTGAACAAATACCTTAGAGCATTTGCTCTAAGACAAATACCGATAAATATCACAAAGCTCAACGCTCCTTTTTGCTTCGCCGTTGTCCGGTCAAAAAGTAACACACATAAAAATTGTAATTGGCATAAAACGCAGACTGTATTTTATGCCAATTGTAATTTTATGTCATGACAAGGCATTATGCAGAAACTACAAACAAAAGTTTCATAATCCAGTCTAAAATAGTCTCTCAGAATAACAAAATACAATGCGTTGGTCTAATTTGTTAACCTGCGAAATCCATTTTTCCATAGTTTACAGAACGAAGAAAAAACTATCCAATACAGGTATCGCTTTAACAATCGAAATTCAGAAAGCTTTCAAAAAATCAAGAAATATTGTTACAACCAACAGAGGTTGTAACAATATTTCTTGATTTTTTGAAAGCAAAACTAATAGCGAAATATATGTATGCATATAGCACAGCTTTTCGAGATGGAATTCAGTTTGGTTGAGGACTTAATAATTTTTAAACTTAAATAAAGTAAAGGATCTAGAATAGTTAATTGTATAATCATTATCATTATCATTACATATTATAAAATAAAGTCACTTCGCTGTCTGTCTGTCCCTATGTATGCTTATATCTTTAAAACTACGCAATGAATTTTGATGCGGGTTTTTTTATTAGATAGAGTGATTCAACAGAAAGGTTTATATGTATATAGCATGCATAATATAGTAAAGAAACGCTGATAATTTTGAAGTTTCTAATGTGATGTCATAAATAAACTCATTTTTGCGCTTACTTTGCGAACGCTGGCTGAACCCTACGAAATAGATCAAAATAATGTACTACAGTATTGCACACCTTAAAAAGGTCTACAAAAAAGTCCGCGATGGTATATGTCTATCTCTTAGGGATAACCCACAATAACCATTTCTTATCCTTTACTTTTTACGAGGAATAATGCCTTATTTGCGAAGCGATTTTAAGCAATCCAGCATTAATCCTTATCCCATTAAATACATTAGATACGTTGTGCATTTCATGTAAATCAAAATTGCCGTTTACAGCATATCATTAAAATGAATATTTTAGAAGATATCAGAGATTATAATAAAATAGCCGCAGAGCGGCTAGCGGGCCGTCCCGCGTCCGGCCGTCCCGGTTGGTAGCGGTCGGGTAGTGCAGGATTAGTAGGATTGTAATTCATATTACTTGGGCTTCATAGTAAATGCATAATATATCATGTGTGTTCGAAGTACTCAAAATAAACCTAATTGTATTATTCCAAGTAAGAGACCGCGAAATATGGCTTAGATGTTTAGATTTTTGCATAGATTTGGATTTTTGGTTATCCTGGATACTTACCATAAAGGATACTTTATCCCGGTAGTAGGTTCCCAGGTGATATTTTCTGTCAACTATACGGTCGAAGCCACTGGCAAAAGTACTATTCCTATAATTCCTATGATCGATTTGGTGTCTGGTAAATGATTGAGTGTCTGTATAGGTAGAATGCGAGCGTTAAGAAAAACCAGGATGACTTATATCAATTCCATCCAACCTTATTTCACAGTCTTCTTACTCTGAATACTATTCATCAAACACACATTATATTCTCATAAACTATGAATCCGAAGTAATATGAATGCATAAATGAATGAAAACCTATTTACCACTAATATTATAAATGTGAACATTTGTATGATTGGATGTTTGTTTCACAATCATGCAAAAGCGGCTCAATGGATCTGGGTCGCAGGCTGGCACACAGATAGTATTTATTACTTATATATAATTAGCCAATATTATTCCCACTGCTGAGACACAGGCTTCCTCTCGGTGAGAGGGAGTGGGCCGTAATCCACCACGCGGGCCCAGTGCGGGTTGGTAGATGTCATATGTCTTCGAATTTTTGATTCTATGACATGCCGGTTTCCTCACGATGTTTTCCTTCACCGTTTTGAGAGCAGTGGTGATGAAAATATTTACACAAAGTAAAGCGCCTGCCTGGGTTCGAACCCAGGACCTATAATTCGTAAGTCGGTGCTGATACCACTGAGCCACCACTGCTCTCACTCAACTGCTCTCTTATTAGCTATATAACCTGGATTAATGCATTCAATACATTAACCGCGGTAGTACGTCCTCTTGCGATAATTTCCGACATCCACGCGGGCGAAGCCGCGGGCAAAAGCTAGTAAATTATATAATAAAAACGAATTCAATCAGTAACCAAAATATTTATTAATCATATCAGATGATATGCAGAGGACGCAATTTGAATGTCTGCAGATATGACATTTATATCTTCCAACTAGCTTCTGCCCGCGACTTCATCCGCGTTAAATTTCTTGTTCTCCCGACCCTTCCCGTTGCGTCGAATCGCCTGCCCGTGCGATTTTCCCCGTTTTTGCAACATTTTTCATTACTGCTCCGTTCCTCTTGGTTATAGCGTGATGTTACATAACCTATAGCCTTCCTCAATGAATAGGCTACCCAACGCAAAAATAATTTTTCAATTCGGACTAGTAGTTCCTGAGATTAGCGCGTTCAAACAAACAAACTCTTCAGCTTTATAATATTATAATAGTATACAGATAGAACAAAATTTGAACCAATACGTGTGTTCGGTCACATTACTCACATTGTCAGTTCAAAACTGAGGCCCCACTAAGATTTAGCAGTATTTCGTTACGGAGACTGGCTGATAGTCAGATATTAGTTTCTCGTGCATGCATTTCTTGCGTTTTTTATTTATGATGATATCGTGGTTATTCCTTCACCATACGGTATATAATATTCTGAACCTTTTGTCTGGTATAAAAAGCACATTTTGCTCAAAAATGAACTTAGCAGGTTTACAAATTACGCTGACGAATGGCATTAGGAAAACATACAGTCCGACAGACTATTCTGTGAAAATGCCTATTATATATTCTATATTATATCATGGCAAACAAAAGCCAATTTCGAACATTCTGTCAATGTCAAAAGTGAATTGGTAAAGCAAGTGTGAATTGTTATTCAAAATACTAATTAGAAAATCACGTCAACAAAAAGTTTACGTGGTTTCTATAGTCCTGTCCACAACAGGGGTCATACCAAATCACCTTCTCCATAGCTTTAAATAACTAAACCTAAAAGAAACCCTACAAAAAACTGCAATATTATAATTGGGACGATCTAAAAAGTCGGATATGACGTTTCTCATTTGACATGCCGCGATAACTTCGTATGAACGTCTATGTAAGAAATTGAAAAATCAAATTCATAATCTATACATACATACAAACATACAAATATAATAATAAATAAATAAAATTGGAGTGTCTGTTTGTAATATTAAGATAACCACTTTTTACTAAGTGTATATGGATGTATACACTATACATATACCAAAACAACATTTTTTACAATGTTTGTCTGTATGTTTGTTCCGCTGAAATGGCTGGACCGATTTTGACGCGACTTTCACTGGCAGATAGCTGATGTAACAAGGAGTAACTTAGGCTACTTTTATTTTAGAAAAAATCTTTTATTTTAGAAAAATACCTGCGTTAATTTCCGACATCCACGCGGGCGAAGCTGCGGGCAAAAGCTAGTCCTAAATAATTACTATGTTACCCATCTATACTATATAATATAATAATATTATAAAGCTGAAGAGTTTGTTTGTTTGTTTGTTTGTTTGTTTGTTTGTTTGATTGAACGCGCTAATCTCAGGCACTAATGGTCCGAATTGAAAAATTCTTTTTGTGTTAGGTAGCCTATTTATCGAGGAAGGCTATAGGCTATATAACATCACGCTACAAATAAGAGGAGCGGAGCAGTAATGAAAAATGTTGCAAAAACGGGGCAAAAGTATTCCTTTTGAGAGTTTCCGTTGCGTGCGCTGCGTAAACGGTTAAAGTAACGCAAAAATCATGTATGACGGAAATGTTCCTTTTAAAAAGTCCTAAAAAAAAGTCCGCGAGAGCATATGTCTATCTTTTAAGGTTGACTCACTATTACTCAAAAGGTGCGAGCTGCAACAAAAAATGGACGAAAACTAGCAGGCAAATCGATGCGACGGGAAGGGTCAGGGGAGCAAAAATTTGACGCGGACGAAGTCGCGGGCAGAAGCTAGTACTCTATAACAACGAGTATCATTCGTGAACCTCAAGTTTAAATTTGTATTGAAAAAACCGGCTAAGTGCGAGTTGGACTTGCGCACTGAGGGTTCCGTACAAACCTGTAGGTATCCTCGGTTTAAAAATAAATGTTTTTTTTAATTTTTATATTTCAGTTGATTGAATGTAAGGTAAATTGCGGTTTACGATTTATGACGTTTTAAAAAAAAAACTACTCACTCGATCTCGTTCAAACCAATTTTCGGTGGTAGTTTACATGGTAATGTACATCATATATTTTTTTTAGTTTTATCATTCTCCTATTTTAGAAGTTACGGGGGGGGGGGGACACACATTTTACCACTTTGGAAGTGTCTCTCGCGCAAACTGTGCAGTTTAGAAAAAAATGATGAAATTTTGAAGAGCTATCCATAGATACCACACACGTACAGGTTTGATGAAAAAAAAAATTCAGTTTCAATTCTAAGTATGAGGAACCCCAAAATTTATTGATTTTTTTTCTATTTTTATGTGAAAATCTTAATGCGGTTCACAGAGTACATCTACTTACCAAGTTTTAACAGCATAGCACTTATAGTTTCGGAGAAAAGTGGCTGTGACATACGGACGGACAGACAGACAGACATGACGAATCTATAAGGGTTCCGTTTTTTGCCATTTGACAACAGAACCCTAAAAAGCCATAAGAGTCATACTCAGAAAAAGTGTCCATTTTAATTTTGTAACTAAACTGATAGGTAACGATACTGAAAGTTTCCGTCACGAAACTGATGTAATAAGGTATAGTACACCTACACATGGATTGAAAGAAATAAAACAAGTGATTATATTTGGTTTCTCAGACTTATTTAGAATGATTAAAACAAACTTTGTAACAAATCATTTTTTTTATGACTGCTTTTTCCTTATGTGTCAAATATCCGTATACTGAGCTGATAGACTCGGAAAGAATTTAAAATTCAGAAGGTGTCGATGGCTGCTATGCGTTTATAATTCTATTGCGTTTTACTAACCCTGAGTAACGAAACTTCATAATTTTGCGACAAAGTTTGTTTAACTAAATAAAAAAATCTGTGAATGATTTATGAATAAAATTGGTCCTAATTTGTTAATTGATTCATCAAGAATAATATAACCACAGTCAATGATTAATAAAGCTATGTATATTCGTAACAATTTATCTCTGAAAATGTGAAATGGTCATTGGGACACAAAAAAAATGTATGGGGAGATTTTTAAGAATGCTTTGACATTAAAAAAATATACTCTTTTAATGAAAACTAACCCTCAAATACTAGAAAACTCATCGTATTAATAGATGAATATAGTAAAAACGCGGGAAAAAATAGCAAATATCACAATATAAGATTGTTAGCGCCATCTATTTTTATTTTGTTAAACTATTACGCAAGATGTCAAGCTAGTCCTTTTCCCGCCAATTATATCGTGCACCTCGCAAATTTCTCCTTGACGAGTGTCGCCCTCTTTATGGGTCGCTCGAGAAAGACATTATAACATTACAAATATGGATTCCGCCGTGATCGCAACTCCGCTGTACTTTTTATCGCAGAACGATATAATTTGAATATTATAAGTTCATAGCAGTCCCGCTGTTTCTATAGTGGTGTAGTTTGTGGCTTCGACGGTTGAACTGAAGTGCTGTGTTGTGCCTCTGGACTTTCCCAACACTTGGTGAGCCGAACTGTGAGGACTCCGGAGCTGCTAGATTCTGCTGCTAAATCGAGCGGCTTCCCGAGGAGGTAGGTGCACGATTCCCTCACCCCTGGCCCTAGGCGGGCACTTGCGTTCATCAGTTTTTCGGTCCGCGTCGAAGGTACCTAATTCGCCTTCCGTCGGAGCCCCACCATTATTGTGGTCCTTCGAGCCGGATTGATACAGTTTCCGCCCCTTTTAGGTCACCTAATAGGAGATTTAGTGTTAAAACCCGCCGTTTTTAGGTTTTCGTTAGCCTAGAAAACGTACCTCCGCCATTACGCTCGCTGCGTACCGCGAAGGTATTTATTTCATTTTGTTACCGCTTAGCACTAAATACTTATTTTCCCGCTGTCATACTAATATTTCATCTTATTATTCGCTGTAATATTCATATTCTCAGTGGTATTCGCGAAATAAGGTTCTATTTCGATAATTTTCGCTGAGATTTGGTAGATACCTACCATAACTGACGCGACGCCAGTCGGTACGTGTCGTCGAGCCGCGCTCGGCACTCGCCACGCACGATTCTCGCTAAGTACGCTAGGTAGGTGTGGTTACTTTTATATTATTCGCAAATTCACAAATAAATTATTTTGTATACTTTTTAATTTAAAATTCTCATTTCATAATGAAGAAAGCTGTTAAGTCTGATAGTACGGAGTTTTCGTTGTTGGCGTTGAAAGCCAAACGGAATGCTTTATTTGAGTGTTTACAGTCTGCCTACGATTTATCTAAAGACATAGGCACGGGAGATGATGCGAAAGAGGCTTTTCTGGACGCTAGCTCAAACATTGACGCTATTCGTTCCGAATTTCATAAAGTTATGGATCAGTATAATAACTGTCTACTGACAGCTGATCCCACCGCGCGCGCTGATTATAAGGCGCTGGTTTCGTTTGAACAGTTATATAGTCGCTTAAAACGTTTGGTTGCTTCCAATACCAATGCAGACGTCGTTCCGTCCATCTTAGAGAAAAAATCTTCTATCATTAAGTTACCGCCGATTGAATTAATGAGTTTTAACGGTGACATTCGTTCATGGCCATTGTTTTACTCAAATTATAAATCCGCTGTTCATGATAATCCATCTCTCTCGGATCATCAAAAATTACATTATTTACAGGGCAAATTGACCGGTAAAGCGCTAGCCGCATTGTACCTACCGCTGAGAATTACGAACTCATTTTCAATACGCTAGTGAATCGGTATGAAGACAAACGCACACTAGCGGCCACTTATTTAAAACAGATCATAGATTTTAAACCGTTAACTTACGTTACTTCCGATAATTTGGACATTTTTAATGATAAGTTTGTTAACGCCGTCCGTGCCTTACAACATTTAAAAATTCCAGATTTATTGAATTTAATTTTCGTACAAATAGCTATTATCAAGTTAGACAGTGAAACTGTTCGTTACTTTGAAAACAGTCAGGATCAGTCTGATATTCCTTTATTTGATGATTTAATGGATCTCGTTAATAAACAGAGTAAAATATTGTATCGCGCTCACGCTTTAACAGCCGGCGCGCAAGTACATAAATCCGCAGAATCAGCTGATCGCTCCCGCAGTTCTAATGATAGTAAAAAACCGCAGTCCTCCCCGCGTTATAACACGTATGTAAGCACGGTCGAATCTGATTCAACAGATAAATGTTTGTGTACTAATGTCACACATCAACACTTATTTAAATGTCCTGATTTTCATAAATCAACTCCGTATGAACGCTTACAGGTTGTTAGGAAAATTAACGGTTGCGTTAATTGTTTAAGTATTAAACATAAAATATCGAGTTGTCAATCCGCATCTGGCTGTAGAGCGTGTAAACAACGTCACCATTCACTATTACATTTTACTCGGGATTCGAACCCACGAACCGCGGAAGCGGCGAGTTCCACTATACCTACGCCGCAGCGCGAGGCGCCCGATCCGGTGACGTCAACGCAAGCGAACGTTGCTGTCGTCCCTTTCGCACCCGTGCCCGCGTCCGAGCCGGTAAACTCCGCCACGCAGCCTGATGTAGCTTTGTGTTCGATGTCCGTTGACGCTCCGCGTTCTGTTTCCTCTAATGCCGCTTGCAGCGAGACGCTGCAATGTAATTCGCATACTACTGTTTTACTCGCTACAGCGCAAGTCGTGGCGTACGATAATACTGGACGTGAACATTTAATAAGAATTTTACTTGATTCCGCTTCGCAAAGTCACTTCATTACTAGGGAATGTTGTGAACGTTTACGTTTACGTCAAAACAATACACGGTCTACGACTGTAAGAGGTTTTGGAGGCACAGAGAGGACGTCGTTCGGGACAATAAATTTACGTATATTTTCACGCTTTAACAAAAATATTCGATTTGATATTGACTCGTTAGTAGTTGATCAAATTACGGACAACTTACCTTCCGCTTTTGTTGATATTAAGGCCCTACCTTACTCGAATAAACTTCAGTTCGCTGATGATAGTTTCGCTATTCCAAGTAAAATTGATATTTTAATTGGAGCATCGCTGTTTCCGCATTTACTTTTGCCTGACGTGGTTCCTGGTGGCCCGTCAGTGCCCGCCGCTGTCAATACGGTGTTAGGCTACGTACTCATGGGGGTCGTACCTACACTCAGTAACCGCCCAGCATGTGTCACATCGTGCTGCGCCATAGTCCCTTCGCCTATGGATAACAATTTGATTTCCCGCTTCTGGGAACCTGAAGAAGTTCCTGGCCCGCCCGTTCAGCATCCTACTGATGCTGAATGTGAATATTTTTATCGTTCAACTACGCAATGGGACCCAGTTACTGGTCGCTATACCGTGAGTCTACCGTTTGATAAGGATGTGTTCACACTGGGTGACTCATTCAATATCGCTCTTAGACGTTTTTTATGCTTAGAGAGGAAGCTTGAAGCTTCACCTGAGCTACGCGCCGCTTATGACGAAGTTTTAAATGATTACCTTTCTAAAGGTTATATCTCGCCCGTCTCAGTTCTTCCGCATGAAACTGCAGATGTGTACCCTACTTATATAATCCCACATCATGGGGTTCTCCGCCCAGACAAGTCTTCGTCTAGGTTGCGTCCCGTGCTGGATGGCAGCTGTAAAACATCGTCCGGTGTTTCGTTAAATGATTTGCTGCACAGTGGGCCCAACTTACAGGGTGATTTATTCAAAATTATTTTAAATTTTCGTCTACACTCTGTAGCGATGACCGCTGATTGTAAACAAATGTTTTTACAAATTATGATTCGCGTATCTGATCGACATTATCAGAGAATTCTTTATAGTTTTAATCCTAACGACCCGCTTTGCTTATATGAATTTAGTAGAGTTTGTTTTGGCTTAAAGTCCAGTCCTTACCACGCTCTGCGCACTGTGCAGCAACTCATCGCTGACGATGGCGCTGAGCATCCCCGCGCTGCTGCCGTCGCCTCCTCGTGCCTGTATATGGATGATGTTGCATTTTCTGTCAATACCGAAGACGAGGCGATTGACACCTCTAAAGATTTAATTGCTCTTTTTAAGGGCGCTCAATGGGACCTTGTGAAGTGGAACAGTAATTCAAAGTCTGTTCTTAATGAACTTCCCGCCTCTCATAAGGTGACGACTGAGGTTGAATTTGACAAAACCGCTGACCATAAAATCTTGGGTCTTCGCTGGTCTATAGACCAAAATATTTTCTATTTTAAAATCAACCCGCCAAGTTCGAATATCGCGTGTACTAAGCGCACCACACTGTCAACCGTCGCGAGACTGTGGGATATCATGGGATTCGTCGCTCCTTCTATTTTAGTAGCTAAACTTCTTGTTAAGCAGTTGTGGCAGTTGAAGGTGGATTGGGACGTCCCTGCTCCTACTCATATTGTCAAGGCTTGGCAACAATTTACTTCAGAGTTACCAGCCCTAAACGAAATTAAAATACCGCGTTGTTTAGAAGTGAAGAACGACTGTGAATTGACATTGGTCGGGTTCGCTGACGCCATTGGCGAAGCTTATGGTGGCGTAGTATACCTACACGTTGGCTCTGCCTCCGGCAATATTGACCGCTTTTTATGTTCAAAGTCAAAGATCGCGCCTTCTTCGCCCATTACGATTGCTCGTATGGAACTTTGTGCAGCACTTTTGTTGTCAAAATTGCTTCGGACTGTTCTTGAGACTTATGACAACCGTTTTGCAATTAAAATTTACGCCTTTACCGATTCAAAAGTCGCACTCTATTGGATTAAAGGTTCACCGCATCGTTGGCAAACGTTCGTTGCCAATCGAGTTATTAAAATTGCTGATAATATTTCCGCAGATAACTTTTATCACGTTGCAGGGGTTGAGAACCCGGCAGACTGTCTGTTACGTGGTGTCTCTCCTGCTCGAGATACCTGAACAAAAGAAACTCGTTCACGCTGTTTTAATTCCCGCTGACGATTCTTATGTTTATGATACTCATTGCCGCCTTTCGTCATGGAGTAAAATACTCCGTACGATTGTTTACATTTATAGATTCGCTAATTTGTTACCACGTCTCGATTCCGTACATATAACCGCAGCTGATTTGAGTTTTGCAGAAAACAAATTGCTGAAACTTATCCAAAATAAACGTTTCAATAAAGAAATTTTAAATTTAAAAATGAACACGCAGGTTTCATCGTCTCTTAATAAATAAATTAAGACCGTTTTTACACAACGATTTAATCAGAGTTGGTGGACGTCTCACCCATTCTGATCTAAGTTACTCACAGCAGCACCCGGTACTTTTGCCAAGCCATGACTTTTTTGTTAACTTATTAATTGAATATTATCATAAGAAATATTTACACGCTGGGCCTGAACAGCTCATGTCACTATTACGGCAGAAATACTGGATACTGTCTGCTCGTCATGCTATTCGTAAGGTAGTTCACGATTGTAATATTTGTTTCCGCGCTCGACCGCGTCCCATCTTCCCGCTCATGGCTGACTTGCCGGACTGTCGGACGCGTCAGGTTATTAAGCCGTTTACTCACACGGGCTGTGATTACGCAGGTCCTATATCTTACACTCCCATTCGCCGTCGGGGTGCAAAGGCTTTGAAAGCATATTTTTGCGTGTTCACTTGTCTCACAACTCGCGCGCTACATATTGAAGTAGCCACTGATCTTAGCACCGCCAGTTTTTTAGCTGCACTTAAACGGTTCTTGTCTCGCAGGGGCCCTGTCCAAGTAATGCACTCGGACAGAGGCACTAATTTGTAGGCGCTAATTCTTATTTACACGACTTATATAAATTTCTTAATAATGTCGAGTATCGCTCTCGCTTCGAAGAAGAGCTTGCTGAAAACCGTATCACATGGAAGTTTAACTGTCCGGCCGCCCCACATTTTGGCGGATGTTGGGAGAGTATGGTGAAGGTCGTCAAGACGCACCTTTTCAAGGTCATCGGTCAACAGCTTCTCTCTTACGAAGAGCTAGTTACAGTGCTCGTTCAGATCGAGTGTTTGTTAAATTCTCGGCCTCTTACGGTCCTGAGTGCCGATCCCGCAGACCCTACCGCGTTAACGCCAGGTCATTTTTTGCATACCGCTCCTTTACTCTCATTGCCCGCGCCTGAAGTAGAATCAGATAATCTCAACTTGCTTCAGAGACATTCTCTGCTTGATAAATTAGTGCAATCTTTTTGGAAGAGATGGAGAATGGAATATTTACATAGTTTACAAACCCGAGAGAAATGGAATACTCCGTCTGTACCAATCAAGCCTGGCACGGTTGTTGTTATTATAACTGACAATTCACCTCCTTTATCGTGGCCATTAGCGATAGTAGAGAAGATTCTTCCTTCTAACGATGGTATAACGCGTGTAGTTTCTGTAAAAACAGCTAAAGGTACATACGTGCGTCCGGTCGTACGTTTGTGCCCATTACCTACGCAATAACACTGTTTTTTTTTTTTTTTTTGTAACCACAGTAGTTTAAGTGCTAGCAGTTAGTTAGTTTAAGATTGTCGCAGTTTATCTTATATAAATCGCAGTTTCAATATTATATTTTCGCAGTTCTTTATTACACTTTATGATTGGGTTTGGGAAATGTTAGCGCCATCTATTTTTATTTTGTTAAACTATTACGCAAGATGTCAAGCTAGTCCTTTTCCCGCCAATTATATCGTGCACCTCGCAAATTTCTCCTTGACGAGTGTCGCCCTCTTTATGGGTCGCTCGAGAAAGACATTATAACATTCCAAATATGGATTCCGCCGTGATCGCAACTCCGCTGTACATTTTTATCGCAGAACGATATAATTTGAATGTTATAAGTTCATAGCAGTCCCGCTGTTTCTATAGTGGTGTAGTTTGTGGCTTCGACGGTTGAACTGAAGTGCTGTGTTGTGCCTCTGGACTTTGCCGACACGTGGTGAGCCGAACTGTGAGGACTCCGGAGCTGCTAGATTCTGCTGCTAGATCGAGCGGCTTCCCGAGGAGGTAGGTGCACGATTCCCTCACCCCTGGCCCTAGGCGGGACACTTGCGTTCATCAGTTTTTTGGTCCGCGTCGAAGGTACCTAATTCGCTTTCCGCCGGAGCCCCACCAAAGATATTTACATAATTATGAATTAGCGGGACAAGAAAAGATACCAAATGTACACTTTTTCTGAGTATGACCCATAAATGTACAATAACTGTATTATTAAATATTTAAAAATATAAAAACAAAATCTGATCGCATATATTTTTTTGCTTATTTTGATATGAGTTTTTTTGATATTATAACGCCACTGATGCATAATACATAATGTATTCCGCCACTGGGGCATAATACATAAACCTTCCGGAAGAAATTAGTATGTCGAGTTTTAGTTTACGTCTTGTTTTCGTTCTGAATCTCGCCCAAATGTAAACTTCATTGGAATTTTTGTAATAACTGTTAAATATTATAAACTCGTACGTGTAATTAAACGATATTCCTCAAAAATCAGTTTTAAACTATCTAAATACAAAAGTCGATTGCAAACACGAACTATTTTAAATCGATAAGTCTCCGTTTTTTTTCCACTTACTACACAAAGTATTTTGATAGCTGTCATATCCGACTTCCTAGATCGTCTCAATTATAAATACATGTTGCAATGTCAGAATGTTCATGCAAATAGATGAAAATGAAGATGACCTGTAAAATTGCAGAATGAAAACTTAGGTGAAGTATGCATGAAGCGATCTGTCAATATGTCATACCCTAGCGCCATGTAGGATGACAGTTTGCACCAAATGAACTAGGCACAGTGAGATTTTATAGAATAGACCTGCCGTTGTGGATACATACACTAAGGTATGACACAGCAATTTCTATGAAAATCAATATAGGGAATACCCTAAAACAATAGATAACAAATGACAACTCATAAAGTCATAATAGTTTTGCGCAGGAATATGATATATCAATTTTAAAAACAAATAATTTGAAGT
The DNA here is from genome assembly GCA_932294355.1 of Aporophyla lueneburgensis. NCBI lineage: Eukaryota > Metazoa > Arthropoda > Insecta > Lepidoptera > Noctuidae > Aporophyla > Aporophyla lueneburgensis. The sequence continues at coordinate 6,878,097 of OW028737.1, forward strand.
GACAAAAATTGAAAAAAGTATGCTTAGATGGTTTGGTCATGTTGAGAGGATGAATGAAGGACGACTCACAAAAGGTATTTACAAGGCAGATGTGAGTGGAAACACCGGGAGGGGACGCCCTAGGAGGACATATAGTGACCTTATTGGTGATGTTCTTCAGAAAGGTCAGGTGCGTAGTACTCGCAACCGGCGTGTGTGTATGACCAATTGTATGAACCTTAAAGAGGCAAAAGGAGTGTGTAGAGATCGTAGCAGGTGGCGTTCCGTGGTTTCTGCCTACCCCCATGGGAAAAAGGCGTGATTGTATGTATGTTGTATGTGTATAATTTGAAGTACTTTATACTAGATGTGAATAAGTGTTATTTTACGACTCACTACTGGGCAAAACTCTTTCTCCGCCACGAGTCAGATCCTGCGTCATTTTATAGAAATTCCTTATAAACCGACTCCGGCGCAATGGTTTTTTTTTTTGGGTGGGAAATCATCAAATGTCTTCTCCCGCTCTGGGCGGAGCGGGAGGGCGTGTCAGACTTTTACTAACTAAAACCCACCCGTGTTCCTTCAATTACCCATATGCCAGGGCCACGGTATCTCGTTTGAACAATCTCGCGACCCTGGCAAGAATGGCGCTATGGTTTATGAGCTAATTTTTCAAGTTAAAAGAAAGTTAATTTTTTCTATGTTAATTTCCTAACATTGTTTAAAATACTTTTTAATACATAACTTTACAAATAATTATTAAGTTATTTAAGTTTCTCGCGCGTCGAGGTCAGATAAAAATCGGTCAAAAAACTTCGCCATGAAAGGAATTACATCAATCGATGTAAAGCCGATTCCTTTCATGGCGAAGTTTTTTGACCGATTTTTATCTGACCTCGACGCGCGAGAAACTTAAATAACTTAATAATTATTTGTAAAGTTATGTATTAAAAAGTATTTTAAACAATGTTAGGAAATTAACATAGAAAAAATTAACTTTCTTTTAACTTGAAAAATTAGCTCATAAACCATAGCGCCATTCTTGCCAGGGTCGCGAGATTGTTCAAACGAGATACCGTGGCCCTGGCATATGGGTAATTGAAGGAACACGGGTGGGTTTTAGTTAGTAAAAGTCTGACACGCCCTCCCGCTCCGCCCAGAGCGGGAGAAGACATTTGATGATTTCCCACCCAAAAAAAAAAACCATTGCGCCGGAGTCGGTTTATAAGGAATTTCTATAAAATGACGCAGGATCTGACTCGTGGCGGAGAAAGAGTTTTGCCATACACGTTTTGGTGAATAAACCCGACTTTTCACAGCAAGAAAAACGAGTACGTACAAAGCAGTGTTCGAGCTTATAAATCTCATATTTACTAACATCCACATTTACAAATTTCATTACCTGCTATAAATAAGCTGCTATAATTAAATTACAAAACTATACTTTAATTTCATTAAATAAAAATATTAAAAAAAAAATCCCCAGCCTGGGAAAAGGCTCGGCAGATGATGATAACATATCATCACGCCCTGTTCCTCTAAAGCATTGGGCAGAAGTCTACCTAGAAGTCAGTCGGTTACAAACATACCTACAAACATACAGGTGAAGCTAATAGAAAGCGTGTAAAAAGAATAAAAGTTTACAATTGTAATGTTTTACCGTTTTCATGTTTTGAGCTGTGACATCATATCATACACCCACATTTTGCCAGTTATATTCAAGTCCTATAACAAACAACCAACCACCATAAACCAGTGCAACTGACTAGAAATACTGACTGGCTTGAAATGTGGGTCGAGTCCATTGAAATCAACCGGGTACTGATCCAGAATCCGGGCTGCTCCAGAATAAGGTCCCGGTTCATGCTCAGCAGTTACGACCAGTAAACTAACAAGGCAATCGTAGTAATAACTAGTTTCTGCCCGCGACTTCGCCCGCGTTAAATTTCGTGCTCCCCCGACCATTCCCGTCACGTCGAATCGCCTACCCGTTCGATTTTCCCCGTTTTTGCAACATTTTTCATTACTGTTCCGCTCCTCTTGATTGTAGCGTGATGTTATATAGCCTATAGCCTTTCTCGATAAATAGGCTACCCAACACAAAAAGAAAATTCAATTCGGACCAATAGTTCCTGAAATTAGCGCGTTCAATCAAACAAACTCTTCAGCTTTATAATATTAATATCGATATTTATAATATACAGGATGGCAAGGACATCGACGCGAAAATTGTAACCATTTTTTTTTGTGGGTAGAAATCATCAAATGACGTCTCCTGATCTAGGCGGGGCGTGTCAGACTTTTGTTCAGTTGCCCATATTATAATCTCTTTATTTCAGAATTAAATTCCATAACTGTACATATTTGTTAGTAAAGGACTACTTAAACGCTATGTTAGCCTATAAAATAATACAATACAAAGATGTTAGTAACATAAAAACCTAAAAAACTATGTTAGTAGACATTACTAATATATACAGGAGCATGAAGCTGACTTAAGCGCCAGATAAGAGGACAATCCAGTTTGTTGGCAATGACACTCAGGTGACTGTTGTTACTGGCACGCACCCTGCGCAACAAGGACGCTGCTCGCTTGCCATATGCCAGGGCCACGGTAACTCTTTCGAACAAATCTCGCGACCTTGACAGGCATCGGTCCTAGCAGACCCCTTCAGTACTGCTGACATCTCTTTGAGGCGCTCAGAAGTGTAGTAGTTGGCCATGTGCCAGGGTCACGGTATCTCTATCAAACAATCACGCGACCCCGGCAGGGTGTGATACCCCCGTGCCTCGGAAAGCACGTTAAGTCGTTGGTCCTAGGCCTGATCTCTCTCCGGTCGTGTCGGATTGCCGTCCCATCGGACTATGAGAGTGAGGGAAGAGTGAGTGCTCCTGTGTCTGCGCACACACTTGAGCACTATAATATCTCCCGCGCCAAAGGCTAGTCGCCGTTGAGATTGGCCGCCATGGCCGGTCTAGAGGACTATATATTGGTATATTACTAGCTTTTGCCCGCGACTTCGTCCGCGATAAATATTTTCTACCCTGACCCTTCCCGTCCTATCGCAGCCTGCCAGTTTTCGTCCATTTTTTGTTGCTCCTTTTGATCGTAGCGTGATGTTATGTAGCCTATAGCCTTCCTCAATAAATAGGCAACCCGACTCAAAAAGGATGTTTCAATTCGAACCAGTAGTTCCGTTCAGTAGAGACAAAAAGTAGCCTATGTCACTCTCCATCCCTTCAACTATCTCCATTGAAATCACGTCAATTCGTCGCTCCGTTTTGCCGTGAAAGACGGACCAACAGACACACACACTTTCCCATTTATAATATTAGTATGGATAACTAGATTTTAACCGCGACTTCGTCAGCGCAAATGTCGGTTAACGCGGAATGAAAAGTAGCCTATGTTCTTTCTTGGGGTTCAAACTTACCACGTACCAATTTTCATCAAAATTGGTTAAGTGATTTAGTCGTGAAAGCGTAACAGAGAGACAGAGTTAGTTTCGCATTTATAATATTTTAAATCTATATATATAAAAATGAATCCCTATTTCCCTTGGTCACGCCATCACGCGTGAACGGTTGGACCGATTTCACTTTTATTTTTATTTTTTTGTTGTGTTTGTTATTGTCAGGAGAAGGTTCTTAAATTTAAAAAAATGAAAAAAAAAAGTGAAATCGGTCCAGCCGTTCACGCGTGATGGCGTGACCAAGGGAAATAGGGATTCATTTTTATATATATAGATACCAATTCGAAGGTATCTATATACAATATATAGTTAAGGCAGGACAACGTCTGTCGGGTCAGCTAGTAATAAATAAAAATAAATATTTTAGGACAACCAACACAACGTTATCTGATCCCAAACTAGGCAGAGCCTGTACTATGGCAACCAGACAACTGATAAACATACTTATATATTTCTAAATACATACACCTTATAGATAAATTACACCCAGACACAGAACAAATCATTGTGCTCATCACACAAAGATTTGTCCTGGGTGGGAATATTACTATAGATTAGTATTAAATCAAAAGGGTATTTACCCCATCAATTAATTGCAAATAACCAATGGCATCTCTAGCACGTGTCACTAATCCCTGAAGAACAAATCAAATAGACAAAAATGACATTTCGAAAGTGCATCAGCAAATAACCCAAGCGTCGGAAAAACAAAGTTTCTTCAACCATTTAATTGTTTCTCAAGTGCATTCTCATTGACAAGTGCTTGAGGACTTATCTACCACCAAGTTCGTTTATATAAGGATGTAGTTAAGTGCGTAGCGCATAAGGGCTATGGTATTAACTTTAATTGGACGTATCTATTGTAAAAGAATGTATACAATTATATTTGTTGGTTTATTTGTGGGAGCTTATGGTAAGTTTTTTTTATTTTTTTAGCAAATTATTCGCATAAGAAAGGTCTCTTTCTCCTCAGCTATAGATAGTTTGTCCTGCCTATAATAATACTAAACTCGTAATATTGCCAATAGCATAGAGAACATGGGTCTTCTCTCAGTGACGCGGGTACATAGGTAGGGTAGGTACATGTCACATGTCTTCGAATCTTTGGTTCTAATACATGCTGGTATCCTCACGTTGTTTTCCTTCACTGTTATGAGGGCAGTGATAAAATAATTTACATTAAATACAGCGCCTTGTTCCCCCGACCCACCTAATCGCATCCAATTGTCTTCCCACGCTATCTCTTAGCTTAGCGTTCTTTCTTAGTTTATATTTTCCTAACGGCCCTAGCGTGATGTAGAATTTAATCAAACTCAAAAATATTATATTCTTAAATAAGTGTTCTTAAATTTTATGATTATCCGCGCAATTTTTTAAATTTTTTCTTTCATAAGAACCTTCTCCTGACAATAACAATCACAACACAAAAAAAAGTGACATCGGTCCAGCCGTTCACGCGTGATGGCGTGACCAAGGGAAATAGGGATTCATTTTTATATATATAGAAGATTGAAGCTTCATTAAAACTTGTGTACCTGAGTTTTATAAATAAATGTACGGCTTCCGTGCAATAAAGAGAATTCACTAAGAGCAGAATTTCAGAGAAATCAGAGTGTATTAATTACTGCCATTCAAAGGATAATTAATGACTGTTTTTAGTTAAACGTACCTGTTGCCAGCTTGCAACTCACTTACTAGAAATACTGACTGGCTTGAAAGATATAACTGGACTTACTTCTAAACTTTCAACAAAGTTACATTACACGAGACACGGTACTACTTATAAACTACTTAAGTATAAAGTATCCGTGTGGTTTAAGGAGCCATGTACTTAAATACTAGTACTATTATTTAGTAGTGAATTAGACACTTTTTTAGCAGTACAAAACCAATTTTTTTGAGATTATGTATAAATTTTACTAAAACCTAACAAATTTTCGAGTACTAAAGTAACTCGTATAACTGTAACATTTTAAGGATTTTACTACAAATTCCAGGATCTGGGTGCTTACTCTCGAATATAATTCCAATAGATCGACATTAGTGAAACGTCAGTTGGTTGAGTTAAACGTCAGGGATTGGCTAGACTCAGTGAGTCCAGCCAATCCCTGACGCTTGACTGATAATTCCAATGTCGATCTATTGGAATTATATTCGAGAGTAAGCACCCTTGTCTACACAACCCGCAAATTTACTCAAAATATTCGTATTCATCTGAAAATCATTCGCTGCAGACATAGGCCTCCCTCAAGCACCGCCACTTCGAGGGCTTCTGTGCTTCTGTCATCAAGTGGATTCCTGCAGCCTTCACCATATCATTGGTCCACCTTGTAGGAGGCGTTCTACCGCTACGTCTCTCGGTTTACGCGATTACCACTCCAAACCTGTCGGCCCCATTCGCCTTCTGTTCTGCTAGCCATGTGCCCTGCTCACTGCCACTTAAGATTGGCAATTCTTCGGGCTATGTCGGTTATATTAATTACTGGCTTCTGCCCGCGACTTCGTCTGCGCTAAATTTCTTGTTCCTCCCACCCTTCCCATCGCGTCGAATCGCCTACCCGTGCGATACCCCGTTTTTGCAACATTTTTCATTACTGCTCCGCTCCTCTTAATTGTAGCGTGATGTTATATAGCCTATAACCTTCCTGAATAAATAGGCTACTCAAACAAAAATATTTTTTTAATTCGGACCAGTAGTTCTTGAGATTAGCGCGTTTAAACAAACAAACTCTTCAGCTTTATAAATAAAATAAAATCATTTTATTTCGAACGACTGACATCCATTAATTGTTAGTAACAAAGTTCCTTAAAACATTATTGTTAGTAACTTAATCTAAAGACAAATGAATGAGAAGACCACCGAGCAACTAGACATAACGATATTAGGACAAGGGTATAACTCTTCTCACAAAATGCCTTATTATGGCACAGGAAGTGTCTACCACCACAGCCTTCAGGATGCTATTATGACTACCTCTTATTCTGCTCAGGAGTGAAGCCGTCTTTTTTCGGATGATGGCATGGAAGCCATCTGTATGGTTTACCGCAAACATTTCAGAGTTTAGTTTAGTTTTTTTTAGTTTAGTTTAGTTTATTGGTTCTTAAAAGTTTACAATATTCAGGTGTGACACTGGATCCCGCACTAGGATGCCCTGTGTCGCAGGATCCAGTCTCTTTCGACATTACTTATACTATACTTATACATAGAATATGAAATTACAGTATAAAAAGCAACGTACTAAAACTACAGACTAACTGGTAACCATAAGAGTGAGTGCATGTGATGAGTGTATGTACGTGTAGATGATGAGTGTTAGTGTGTGTGTGATGAATTTGTGTATGTGGAGAGAGTGTATGTGAGGAGATCGTGTATGTGATGAGTGTGTAAATGTGATGAGTGTGTGTATGATGTGACTGTTTGGATGAGACGAGCGTGTAAATGTGAAGATGAATACTTTAACAGTTGAAGGATAGCAGGTTTTCCGTTTCAGTATAGCCAAGCCCAACCAGAAGCACTGCAAAAACGAGGTAGTCGCAACAGCATCCTAAAAACATTATTGTATTGGACGCGTAGGACATACAGCGACCTTTTTGAGTAGTTGGCCCAAAGATTACCGGTGTAAAAACTCTGACAATAAGCTTTGTAAAGAGTAATCTTTACTTGGTGCCAACATATTACCCCTAACCGCCAGAGCCCTACGCTCCCTCTCAATGTCCACATGGTCACTGAGGTCGTCGGTAAGAAAATGCCCAAGATATTTGAACTTCGAGATTCTACGTATAGGTGTTCCGTTTATGGCAAGTTTGACTGAACTAACTCGGCACTTGCACTCACATTTTTTGGCATTATATATCGATCCATGTGAAGCAGCGTAGGTTTCACATACATGAAGCAACTCCAGTATCGCCCCAGGTGACGGGCCCAGCAGCACCATGTCATCAGCATAGCTGATGTTGTTACGACTGACACCATTTATCCAGTATTTAACACGCATGCTGCTGAGCTCGTCAATTCGGTCATTTACATATAGATTGAAGAGCCGTGAAGACGACAAACCACCCTGTCTCACCCCGCACTCCAATCCATATGATTCCGAGAGCGCATTTGACCATTTAACACGGTTAGTTTGATTACGATACCAAAACTGCAGAACACTGAGGAATTCCGCTGGTATATCCCTACTCCTCAATTTACTCCAAAGCACGTCATAAGAAACGAGATCAAAGGCCTTGGAGAGATCAAGAAAGCAGGCGTACACTGGCGTCTCACGGTCAGTGTAGCATCTGACAGTATGCTTGAAACTAAGGATAGCACTTTCGGTTGACAGTCCAGGACAAAACCCAAACTGTGCATCGTCTAAATGAACATATTTTGCCAAAAATGAGTCAAGCATACTACCCAACACCTTAGCCGCAACAGTAGCTAGCGAGATCGGGCGATAGTTGCTTAAGTCCGAGAATAATAGTTTAGATTTATTTTACGGATCATCAAAAATCCAAGCATAGCCCTCTCCGTTGCATATTTATAGTACCCGCGTTCAAATATAAGACATGGCTCCAGTGGCGAAGGCACCATATAACACGATTCCTACCGGCTTGCCTTCGGGGATTCGCATTGGTAACTCTATCACTATTAAAAATACAATAGTACGTAAATAGTGGCTACTATTGTCAATAAATATAGTTACACTACGGGTATTTAATTCACCATAACATTGAAACAACAAAAAAGGTTATTTATAGCTTTGTATTACAACAAAAGAGAAATGTTCTAAATTAACCCGGCGCCAAAACGTCATAATCGGGAACTAAAAATTCATTCAACAGCGATCCCGTAATGATGTCACTTTAGGTCACGTGGCACCGCTTGATATGTACGAGAGCAAGCCGCTGTACAACGGGTTATGACAGAGACAGGTATAGAAAAATGCGTCAGCGAGAACGAGATAGAGGAATATTGCATATTTTATTCGGTTTTCAGCTGTTCAATTTAATTGTATTTAATTCATTACATTCTATATTAATTTTAGAATGATAGTAAGTATTATTTATTGATGAGTCAGTAAGTTAAAGCCGACTTCGCTTCGGCTTCTCTTTTAGAAAAATTTACACCTCGCCGCTGGACTACCTCCTATCAACATTTTTGAAAATTAAGGTAATATGAGGGCGTTTTTTAACAGCAACATTAAACAATACTGCAAAAAAACTAACCACAGATCCTAATTTTAAGTGTTGTTTTTCTAAAACGCAGTTATTTTTCATTTAAAAAAATATCGGCTTCTCTTTTAGAAAAAATTACACCTCGCCGCTGCATGGCTCCTCAATCCATACGGACACCGTATAAAAATGAATAAGTATGACCACATGTTCATATCCAATTGTAAAGATGGTTTATCTCGAAATCAAGATACCTTGGTTTTAGAGCTATTTCATTCATCTTCTCTTTTATTAAGTATACCGCAGTAAACAAAATAAAAGTACACAAATCGCGTTAATGGAATAATTTATTAAGTGCGAACAACATTAACAAAACGTAAAATGTGTTTCTTCAATATTCATCATGCTTACAAAACATTGTTAGATACTCTTCCCATTGTGTGACATCCATCGTCCCTCCGTTTTTTGCCAGGCTCCCTTCCATTTAACTTCAAACAATATTAATGAGGTTCTTGTATTCTGTCCCAAAACGGTCTCGTCATTAAAAATAAGTAAATTATCTTTGTCTTGCTGGCTGGTGACAAAGAGACTACTACAATGTGGAAAATAAGTTGCAGAATTCAGCACAAGATAATATGCCGACTTCCAAAATTTAAATTAATCTACACTGCTTTAGCGCTCGAATGACGTTGAACTTCAAACAATATTAATGAGGTTCTTGTATTCTGTCCCAAAACGGTCTCGTCATTAAAAATAAGTAAATTATCTTTGTCTTGCTGGCTGGTGACAAAGAGACTACTACAATGTGGAAAATAAGTTGCAGAATTCAGCACAAGATAATATGCCGACTTCCAAAATTTAAATTAATCTACACTGCTTTAGCGCTCGAATGACGTTGACGCTGGGGTACTATTGGTAAACACGATAAACTCCTACCTGGCTTTGCCCTGAAGAGGTATGCTCCTTTGACTGTGCTCTAAAATCAACGGTTGAGTCGATCCTGAATGTATCTTTTGATGATGCGCAATGGAGGCAGGCGGCTCTTCCAATACGCTACGGGGGTCTTGGCGTGCGGTGCATGCATGATGTGGATCTACCGGCTTTCCTGGCGTCGACTCATGGGGTGGCTGACCTGGTCACTGAAATTCTACATTCCAATGGTGGCGGGGCAAACATACCATTTATGTTGGATGCCGGGCCAGCTTGGTGTGTCCTCAACAGGGGGGCAGCAAGCCCTGCAGCACATTTTAAGCGTGTTTGGGACGACATTACGTCTAAGCAGATCCAGGAGCAGATGTTGGTGGGTTCCTCGGGGGCTGATCTAGCCAGACTCAGGGCCGTTTCGCAACCGGAATCAGGGGTTTGTAAAATGCTATAAAGGTATGATGAACAGGGTGGATTCGTCCTCCAAAGAAATGGGAAGACCCTCCGACTGTCCCTTTTTTATATGTTGTCTCGGAGACTAACCTCGGAAGTGGTCGTCTGTTTAAATGGGCTTCTCTGTGGGTGCCTCAGTAAATTAAGGCCTCCAGCCAGGGCTTAAAATCTAAGCTGCTACATGTTTAGGGCACCCTCTGTGGAGATCGGACCTTGACTTTAGGCGTCTCTGGGGGAGGGCAAAAAATGAGATAATCTGATCCACCCGTCGATTGATATCGGGACGTTGTTATGTGCTAGTTGCACGATAAGCTCTGCTTGCGCGATACAGGATTTTGTCAGGGGTGATGCGTAGTTCACGTATGGTGATGAAGATGCCGCCACAATGTCACTTGAAATGTATTCAAAAAGCAAGATGGCGCGTAAGTTCCGATTTTGGCCACCCGCCAAATTAACCTTGTAGTGCTATTCGAAGGATGACGTACCAGGACAAAGTCTTACCGAAGGTTATCGCTTTACCCAGAAACTGGGTTGTGGAGGTCAGATAAGCAGTCGCTCCATGTAAAATACTGGTTTTCTGCTACATCCGGTTCAAGTTAAACTGGATGTAGCAGAAAACCCCCTTTGGGGTTGAGCCCAACACAGTTGGGAAAAGGCCAAACGATGCATTTCCAGACTACTCCTAATATATAACCTTTTTTTTTCAGGTGCTTTTCTGCAGCAAGCCCCTATTCTTCCCCAACCAGCAACACAAGAAGACATACCATTTGAACTGCTAGGGTTGTTCAACCTACCAGATGCTCGTATCGTGGGAGGAGTGGTCGCCCCTGAAGGCCGGGTTCCTTACCAAGCGTCGTTGAGGAATTTGTTGAATTCCCACTTCTGTGGTGGTTCTATCTTGAATAAGCGTTGGGTACTGACTGCTGCGCATTGTACTGCTGGGTAAGAACTTGAAATAAATATAATTTTAGGCGAACCACAGTTCAGTGATCATTCATTAGAAAGAAACAGGGCAAAAAAACTATTTCCTTGGTCGGAAAAAGTTATTCTGGAAAATATTTAACGTGGGTGCAAAAAATCATATTGATCAACTTCTTAAGTATGTTACTATTTTTTTAACACCCTTGCTCGTAAAGCTGATGTAATTCCACCGGTTTCAAAATATATAAAACGGGTCATAAAAAACGCGTGTGTTACCAAATTAAGCAAATAGTTAAGTTATAGTCCATACAAATTCCATAACAGTATTATTTGCCATTTCAAATATGGAACTGATCGCCGCCGCACGACTCCAGCTAGTGAGCAGCGCGCTGTTGCTATTCAAATTTCAAACTAATCGCCGCGCGGTGCCAGTCAGTAGGCAGTGCTAGCGCGCTGTTAAAATGGCGGGAAAGCAACAGTGTACATTCACAGATTGAGTTTATTTAAAAAAATGTTTTTTTTTCTGTTTCCTCGCAAATGTGTTAAAAAACGTCGTACGATATACGTGCATATTGGTTATAACATGCTCGGCTCAATTACGCCCTCGCCTTCAGCTCGGGCTGAAATTCCGCCTCGCATGTTATAACCATCATAACGCACTAATATCGTAATGTACTATATACCCACTGTTTGAAGCTGATTGGCAAACAGTCCTTGTGTTGGCCATTAATAATAATTAATAAATATTACTGTTTAACAACATTTAAATCACAAGAGGACAACAGACAATTTTCCACGGACAAACAGGAACGAAAGTTAATTCTATAACTGTACAAAAGTTTCGCGCCATAAAAGAAAATCGGGGAATAAAAGGGTTGTCACATTGTTATAAATTACACACATCCAGTCAATTACCGTAATTACAGACACAATTAAAAACCATTGTGTCTATACCAAATGTAAGGACTTAGAGGTTAAAGAAGATGAAAAAAATGGCTCATATTTTGCTATACAATTATAATTTTTTATAAATTACGTAACGCATAACGTCACGCCAGTATTTCCCGAAGGGCTAGGCAGACGTGTGCTTATACTACACCCACATTTCGCAACCCTTGTAGTAGGGGGCGAACCTATTACCATCAATCGTACACAAATGCGACCCCCGGGCTGCGACTGATAAATAATAACAGTGCGCGACCGGGGTTATTAGCAAATATTTCAATGTTTAAATTATATAGGTATATGTAAAAGAGAAGAGAAATCATAAATACCTTAATGTGCGTGTAATTCAATCATATTAGTAAAAAATCTACTCCAGCCACACAAATCCATAGTCAAATCTGTTTTATTTTCATGTTTTGCAATAGTTCTATACCGGGGTTTGCCCTTGGGTACACTTACAAAATCAAAATAAAAATTCATTTATACAAATTAGGCTGAGGATCAGCCCTATTCGAACATCAAAGGTTAAAGGTCATTACATAAGATAGTCCCTCAAACCGCCCGCCTTACACCACATCCTGGGAAGAAGTGGCGCAACAAACTTCCCGGCAGCACAGCTGTATATTTAGGTAATAACTTGATTCTTACCACTAGACAACTGTGTCTTTGTTGAAAACTAAACTCAAACAAAATAAAATATGTATAATGTAAATGTACATAGTGCGTACAGAGATAATCGTCGTTTGGTACCTCATTTAATTAAAAGCGCCCCTCGTACGCCTTCCAAAGGTCCCGAGGTATACTTATTTCTCAGAACCCTGGGATCCCGAGAAATTTTAGAGATGTATATAAACTGTATATTGTATTATACATGAAACAGAAACTATGTACACGTTTTTATGAAAATTACGCGGGCGGAGGAATATGAAATTTGACACAGTTATATTTTATTTGGAGAAGGATTGCTGAAAGCTAAAATATTTTAATAATTCAATCTTAAAATTTAAATGGATTATGGTAGAATTTCGACCATGGGACGACCACTAGTAATAGTAAATGTATGTTTATAAATCAAAAATAATAATAAAAACACCTTGATCGTCAAAGGGAAAGTTAAGGCTCTTTCTAATATATTGTGTAGTTTGCGGGTTTCCCAAATAAAATAATTTCCTGATTAACGATTATCGCCGTGAAATCAGATGTTCCGTGCAATTAAAGACTTAATATTGTATGTGTCGGCGATATCGGAAATTACTTATAGAATAGAGGTGGGGCACATGTAACTGTTTCATGAAACATCCTCTTGTCTGTGAAATCAAAACCAGTCAGCAATTTTGGCAGTAGAGCTGCTTCAAAACTTTGAACTATTTTACTGTATGCACTTTCACCCCATTCTTATACAGTAAGGTGATCTTTATTTTTCTGCAGTCAAGATCTTCAGCTCAAAACAACAACTATTGAGTCGTAAAGTCAACAAAAAAATAAATAACAATAATACATTTATTTATTTCCAAAAAAAGGTTACAGACCTTTTTGGGAAATATTTCTTTTAATCTAACCTAATTCTAATTAAGTCATTATATAATGACCTAAGTTCTTTCTCGGAAATTAATATAATAACAATTTAATTCGTTTAATGCAGACTATTTTTGCCCTTACTTTGTTAGTTTACATTTTCTTAAGACCATGTTTATCATGTCGAGGCGATCAGTTTATGTTTCAAGATAGAAATAATTAATTCAAAACAAATCTATACTAATATTATAAAGGCGCAAGTAACTCTGTCTGTCTTTTACGCTTTCATGACTAAACCACTGAAACGATTTTAATGAAATTTGGTACGGGGTAAGTTTGAACTTACTCCGGCTACTTTTTATTCCGAAATTTCGTGTTCGTCCGCGATAACCAACATTCACGCGGTCGAAGTCGCGGGTAAAAGCTAGTTATTAATAATGTAATAATTTGATTCCCTTCAAATAATCTAACTGCTAGGGTGTAAACAGACTCATAACACTACGCCACGGCTCGGTACGCGACCGCAGCTTGCTCATTGGCTGAAATCTCGTTAAGCTATTTCCCTCGAATAGTCATCTAGAACGCGTACACGTGGGCTACCGTCAGGTGTTAATAAGGTTCCCGTAATTGGCAATCTATTTCTATTCCTTATGCGAAGTTACTTCCCCGTAACAAAAGCCTTTTCACAATATTTACCCTTAGCTATATATTTTGTATTCAATATTGTCTTGTGATTAATACCATTACGTAGTATTTATTTCTGGCTTTGAGTCACGGAATTCAGTTAATCATATAATAGAGCGTACTCTAAACGTATGTCGACTATATATACTTAATCTATACTAACATTATAAAGCTGAAGAGTTTGTTTTTTGTTTGGTTGAACGTGGTAATCTCAGGAACTACTAGTCCGAATTGAATAATTCTTTTTGTGTTGGGTAGCCCATTTATTGAGAAAGGCTATTATAGGAGATATAACATTACGCTATACTCAAAAGGAGCAGAGCAGCAATGAAATATCGACAAAAACCGGCAGGCAATTCGATGCAACGGGACGGGTCAGGGGTGCAAAAATTTAACGCGGACGAAGTCGCGATTAGAAGCTAGTTGATTTATTAATAGCATATGGTGAATTTTTCGAAGATTACATGCATTTAATTTGTTGATACTAATTAGGCATTCCAAACCGATGTTATGTCCTAAAAACCATCTGTTTACTAGATTTAAGCATAATTTTGCGATTGGCGTTATCGTTTACTAGTCCAAACTCATTGAATAAAACATACTAATATTAAAAATAAAAATGTGAAAATTAGTCTATTTGGATGTGTGCTACTCAGTGCCGCAAAAACGATGAAGATGAAATTTAGCACACAGTTTATTGCCTGAATTAACACATAGAGTTTTCTTTATTCCGGTAGTATGTGCCCGTGGGACAATTTCCGACCTCCATGCCAATGAAGCAGCTAGCTATAAATATTGTTACATAAGTACCATCGACTAAAAAACAACAACAAGCATAATACAACCTCTATGTCTGTTGCAGCCAATCAAAATTCGGAATCTTGGTAGTGGTGGGCACTTCCAACCGGCTGGTTGGCGGTGACACTTACTTACTTGAACAAATTATCAGCCATGAAGACTACGACGGCTCGGCCATCATCAATGACGTCAGCCTCCTCAAACTCAGGTCTGACATCGAGTTCAGTGACCTCGTGCAGCCGATAGCGCTTCCTACTGAGGATACTGGCGCCGGAGCAGATCTATTTCTGAGTGGGTGGGGAAGACTTTCTGTAAGTATAGATTTATAGCTTTTTTTAAAACACTTAATCGGTCAATGGGTGATGAACTGTCTGAAAATAATTTGACTCGAAAGACGGTGACTATGTAGATGATGAGTAATAGATAAGTATGGAAGAAGAAGAAATGTTTACAAAGTTTTGAATGGTGATGATGACTACAAGCGTTTTTTTTTTTAATTACGACTATAATGGCTTCGAAAATACGACCATACTTATAGCCCCAGGCTTAAAGTTTAGCAATTAGCACAATTAGTATCACCTATCTGATATGCTAGCTAATGAACACTGCCGACCAACTGTACAGCAGTTTGGCAGAAAGCATGTGTAATGTTCTGTATATGAATATCCCTAAATAAACGAAATTTAAAAAATATATATATTAATCAAGTGGTGTTACTATTACACTTAAATGATAAATGATTATATTTCTGTACCTAGGTTTGTACAATCGTAGGTTGTACGCGTCACTCGTATTTTTAAACCTAGATAAGCTGGCGTTTACTATCTGACTACTCTGAGAAGCAATGCCGAAACAAACGCAGAGGTCACAGTCTCCTTTAAAATCCAGACATTATATTGGTCAGATTATGTGAATGCTATGTAGATTGAAGTCTGAAATGGTATTTTGAGGAAAGAACCACACAGATTGAGTTTACCTGTCCAGTCAGTACCAGCATTCGTGTAGATTAATTCGGAACTTGAAAAGTTCAACGATAAGACGAACAATACTTACCAAAGAAAGACAAAAGAAAAAAGCTAAATTGAAACATGTACCACGGTAGCAAGAGAATTCAAACCTATTTTTATTGCATTAGCCATGTATACAACGTGTACAAAAAGAAAACGAACAAAATGGCTGAGAATGAGGTAACACAAAACACGATAATCAAAGCAAATACAAATTTAATCAATCAACAGAAGAAAAATGTCTGAAAAACAAAAAAAAAGGAAGAGAAACAAGCTCATTTGAAAGACTTTATTTATTAACACCCCCAAGTCAACTGGGAAATTAAACATTTGACATTCATTTCCCCTTTTAATCAAAAACGAGATTCGAGTCGAGAGGAAAATTATTTTCCTTTGGATATCCTATACATGCGTAAAATATATGTTTACACGCAATCTGGATGTGTTTAGGTTTAAGCCAAGTACCTGCCTTTATTTAAATGTTTAAGCATTCTTTTTCAAATATAGTCAAGAGATTTCCTTATTACGATAAGGAAATCTCTTGACTTAATTTAAAAAAAATAGTTTTCAACATGACTTTTCTTGATTGTATAACCGCAGAAAACTTTCGTCGGTTATCAAAAATATTCTATTGTTTTATGGGAAAGCTGACACCTACGCGGTCAAATATATGGAACAGCAGTCTGTCTTGAAATAACCGACCAAAGCTTGCAACGTTGGGGGTTCAGAATCATACACTGAATTCATGATAACACTTTACGCTTCGATATCCCTACCATCCTGTACATAACACAAAATACTCATTTCGCTGCCATCCAATATAAATGCATTCAAGGATAACTCTTCAAAGGGACTTCCAACATTAGCAAAAAGCAAAACACTCACTTAAAAAAACCTTAATGTTTTTGTTTCATTCCTATATTTTCCTTTTCACCCTAACCGTTGCGTAGTTACAGGCGTCGCGGGAGCTGACCCTCTGACACTATTATTATTCCCGGTACATTCGTAGGGCTCCCTAATTGTGTCATTAGTGTTTCGTGGCACCTCTTATCCGGTTAGGGCTGTCAGACAACCAACCTCAATGTCAAACTATACAGAAAAAATATAGATGAGTGGCAAAATATCTAGAACATCGCAAGATTTTCTGGATCTGTTCTTTCTAGACACTTTCATCATAAATCAGCCTATAATGTTCCCACTGCTGAGATGCAGTCCTCCTCTCTATGAGAGGGAGCGGGCTCTAATCCAGCACGCGAGCCCAGTGCAGTTTGGTAGTTGTCACATATCTCCGAATGTTTGGTTCTAGGGCATGCCGGTTTCCTCACGATGTTTTCCTTCACTGTTTTGATGAGCAATGGTAATAATTTTCAAGCAATAAAGCGCCTGTCTGAGTACGAATACGAACCTATGACTGAGGACTCTTAAGTCGTGGGTGTTACTACGAGTCTACCCTTGCTCTCAATACCTTATCTCAAATAGCTTATATAACACCTTTCATTTAGGTATTTAGCTATTCATGTGTATAGTATTATAAAGGTTTACAGAAAAGTAGAAGTTGTAAACACGGAATAAAGTTCGCTCTTCCTCAATAGAAAAGGCAGGATCCTCTGACTGGACTTATTGTGTCTGGTGGACAACTGCTCGACGATTGCAATAAGGACGTTATATTTATGCTAGTTGCGCGGTAAACTCTGCTTGCACGATGCAGGATTTTGCGTGACGTCAGTGTGGTGCAGATAGTTCACATGTGGCGATCTAGATGTCGCTACATTTGGCAGTTCAGCTACGGAAACTGCAATCGGATATTTTTTGTAATCTGTCAATTTTGTCTGTTTTGTGAGTGGGAAATCATTAAATGACGTCTCCTGCTCTGGGTTGAGCGAGAGGGCGTGTCAGACTTTTACTGACTAAAACCCACCCGTATTCCTTCATGGATGCGGGAAGCACAAAACCGGTCGAAGTGGCAGAGCTTGGGGGAGGCCTATGTCCAGCAGTGGACGTCTTTCGGCTGAAAAAATTATGATTCCTTCATACTGACATCTCTTTCTGGCGCGCGTGGAACATTAAGCGCCGTCGACACGGGCCTGGCGATTGCTCCCGATTGATTTTAATCAATCGGGAGGGGATTTTTGTAATTTTTGTTAATCTGTCAACCCTATCGCACCAAAACGTACGACGCAACGTCTGGGACTACCATTACCGAGTCACTTCTGTTTATCTGTTTTGTTACTTCTTCAGCTACTGCGTAGTTCACATCCACTGACTATGTTCGTAGTAGCAGATTAGCATTGTTATTATTATCCCTATTAGAAGTAGCTTCAGTACTATTTCTGGTATTAATGCAGTTTACACTATAACTCTCAATCTCAAACTTTGTGAAAGTATGTTCGGAGACACGATGAGTGTTTTCCTGGCAGTTTAATTGGTTTCGAGTATTAGAACTTTTGTTGTGCTATTCCATGACAAGTATTTATCGGAGAAAATATATTATTATCTATCTGCCTTAATGAGAAAATATCTGGATGACCGAGCTTTTCTCGGTATTTTTTGGTAAATTGTGTTTAAAATAATAAGTTTATGTTTAAGTTGACTATCGACAAAGTTGATCATTGAAAACACGAATAAAACGACATTTTATAAAAACGAATCCTAGCTACATCGATTTATCGCCCCCGAAACCCCCTGTATACTAAATTTCATGAAAATCGTTGGAGCCGTTTCCGTGATTCAGATTATATATATATACATATATACAAGAATTGCTCGTTTAAAGATATAAGAATTTAAGTATTTTTTTTTTAGTTTCGTTATAATTCAGATTAAGCTTTTTAAAGAATAAATCAAAACGTGCATTGACACTTATAGGTTTAAAAAGATTTTGAAAAAAAAAATAGACCAATAAAATTACTTCTATATTGGACAATACTGTTATCAGTGAAGGAAAGACATAGTAAGAAAACCTGGACTTACAGTTAATATACTTAAGTCTGGAATCGCTAACCTGGCTTGAGCAAGCGAGAGGTGATGAATTCTCGTACCTTTGCTTTGTAAAGCATGTATTAAATACTGTGAGAGCCTAAGGGGCTGCCCATACTGGGATCGAGCAAAAATCACTTAGATGCGTATTTTACAAATACATTTCGTTTATTCCACGCTTTCCTGAGAGATAATTGCGTAATACACTATCAGTAAGAATCGCTTTCATTTTGAGAGTTCTACAATATTCATGGCGTTGTTTACGTTGCTAATCAGACAACTTTTTTGAACTTTTGAAATAATGGATTAGCAATAAGGTTCCAAATTATTCAGATTCATAGTGTGTTACACAGTTAACCTGCAGGTCTGCCATTCAAGTCGGTTCTTTTCCAAATAAAAAACTACGCTAAAACATTTGAAAGCTTAGTCAAAATCAGCTAGCCTGTTCGAATGTGATTAAAGTGAATTTAAAGCCAACCTGTACAACTTAAAGTCGTATTTTGCTGACAACCTTAACAGTACTGTAGCGGCATCTACAACGCCACATACGAACTACGTGTCACACTAACGTCACACAAATCCTACACCGCGCAAGTGGAATTTACCGCGCAAATAGCATATTTACAACGTCCCGACATATTTTTTTGGGTTCCCCAACCCTTGCTCGACGAAGTGCCAGAACACGCCTTAGCTGAGCCTGTACCTTTAAATTTGTCCCTAAATAATAATCATTCTGATCCAGCCCGTCCCTTGCTGCCCTCTACCAGCGACGCCCTAAGCCGAGGTCCGTACCCCACAGGGGGTGTAGTCGCTCTAGTTTAAAGTTTTGAAGCCTAGGCCTGGAGGCCTTAATTTATTAAAGTATTCCCAGGCAAACTCGATTCAGTAGAAACGACTTCTCAAGGACGACGAGATGATATTCACAAAAAAAAAACAATCTTTGGGCAGTTACCCACTAGACACCACACCCGTCTTCTCTTTTCTACGAAGGTTTTTTTTTTTTTTGATGGGAAATCTTCAAATGACTTGTGAGAGCATGTCAGACTTTTACTGACTAAAACCCACCCGTGTTCCTTCAGTTGCCCATTTGCCAGGGTCACGGTATCTCTTTCGAACCATCTCGCGATCCTGGCAGGTTTCTACGAAGGTTGAGTGGACTTTACATCCTATTCCTCATACCATACTATCATGAAGGTTAACCCATATTTCCATGTTTCAGTACCCCGGCTCATTACCAGTCCAGCTACAGATGATCAACCTGACTTCCTTGAGCGTGGAAAGTTGTCAGGAAGTCTACAACAAGATCAACCCGGTCTACAGCACACAGATATGTTCGCTCACTAAGACTGGAGAAGGTGCTTGTCATGTAAGTTTTATGGAATGTTCCTCCACCTCCAGGTAACTTCAAATTAATTTACATTGCAGAATATTTCATCTTTTGTGCCATTCTTGAATTTA
This sequence comes from Aporophyla lueneburgensis, assembly GCA_932294355.1. Lineage (NCBI taxonomy): Eukaryota > Metazoa > Arthropoda > Insecta > Lepidoptera > Noctuidae > Aporophyla > Aporophyla lueneburgensis. The sequence continues at coordinate 6,898,387 of OW028737.1, forward strand.
TCTGTAACTAGCTTTTGCCCGCGACTTCGTCCGCGTTAAATTTCTTGTTACCCCGACCCTTCCCGTCGCGTCGAATCGCCTACCCGTGCGATTTTCCCCGTTTTTGCAACATTTTTCATTACTGCTCCCCTCCTCTTTGTTGTAGCGTGATGTTTTATCTATAGCCTTCCTCGATAAAGAAGTTACCCAACACAAAAATATTTTTCAATTCGGACCAGTAGTTCCTGAGATACGCGCGTTCAATCAAACAAACTCTTCATCAGCTTTATAATATTATATATTATATAAAGTACTAGCTTTTGCCAGCGGCTTCGCCCGCGTGTAGGTCGGAAATTATCCCGCGGGAACGTACTACCGGGATAAAAAGTAGCCTATGTCCTTTCTCAGGCTCTAAACTATCTGTGTACCAAATTTCATTAAAATCGGTTCTGGAGTTTTAGCAGGAAAGGGAGGTAGACAGACAGACAGACAGAGTTACTTTTGCATTTATAATATTAGTATGGAAGTATGGATATGGATAGTATATAGTATAATAGTATAATATCTGGTTGACCGAGCTTTGCTCGGTATTTTTTGGTAAATTGTGTTTAAAATTTACCAAAAAATACCGATAGTTTATGTTCAAGTTGATTATCGATAAAGTTGGTCATTGAAAAGACGAATAAAACGACATTTTATAAAAATGAATCCTAGCTAGATCGATTTATCGCCCCCGAAACCCCTTGTATACTAAATTTCATGAAAATCGTTGGAGCCGTTTCAGAGATTCAGATTATATATATATATATATATATACAAGAATTGCTCGTTTAAAGGTATAAGATATATAGTATGGAAGTATGGATAGATATAGTGCCTGTCTGTGAACCAGGCTCTTAGATAGACATAAGAAATATTTAGTCCGAAATGAGACCATTCATTCGGTTCTGTATGGTGTTAGATGTAAAGAATAGCATCATTCCATTTCTTCCCGTGGGTGTCGTAAGAAGCGACTAAGGGATTTACTAGAGAATGGGCAGCGGCGTTCTCTATGCATTTACTGCGATCGCCAACCCGCTTGCCATACGTGGCGATTATGGCAAAACCCCTCACTTTGAGGAAGGCCTATGTCCAGCAGTGGACGTCTTTCGGGTTACATGATGTAATGAGACCATTCAGATTTATCTCCACAATGTGTGACTGAATAAAGGCACATTTTGAAATTAGTTTGTTCAAAATCAGTGTAAAAAAAAAAACATCACCTGACATGACAAAACGTTACGCCTTGTTTCTGTTTGCTGGGCAGAGGTGTACGTTTAGTATAGGTACCCACATTTCGTCAGTTATGTTTAAATCCCGTCGTAATAAATAATTAAGCGACAATGTTTTTAGTCAAATCCACTTCGGTGCACAACATACACTTTTTAAATAGCCACCAATTTGCAAACAAATGACTTATGAATTCATTACACATCTGCAGATTCGCAATTCCTAATTCGAAATTTGAATACATTTTTGATCGGCTGCTTTTCTTACTGGCCTATTTTAAAAACTTTATGACCCCCCGTACATTGAGCAACTCAACCGTCAAGTTGTACTACATAGTACAATAAATACTAATTCCATACCTCATATGAGGCTAATGTCAAACCTAATATTGTGTTAACGTACGACCATACGACATGTCGGCTAACACAATAAATTACGACACCACATTCGGAGATATTCCATTACAACATTTGATAGCTCAGGCGGATATTCATATTTGTATATCAGTCGTATTTCGATCAAATATCGGCGACTGATGTGAATTTTGGTAAAAATACATACTCATATAACAGATATGAAAGTATTTCAGCTTTTCTTGTTATTGTTTTGTCAGACGTGTCCGATGTATCCGATTTCTTACCTTTCTTGCTTTGATTTTATACCTCATATTTATCTTGATGTTTTCGGGCGTTGAGTTTTTTTTTTTTTTGATTGAGTGGCTTGTGGCTAAGTAATAACAGCCGCCAGCTACGCTTGCCGTGGTTGGTCCATGGATACGTGAACATTTTTACATACCAAAACGCCGACGTCTGCTAACTGCTTCTGTGAATCTTCTATCTCATCATCTATCTAGCCTTTTCCCAACTATGTTGAGGTCGGCTTTCAATTTCAAATCAACCAGATGCAGCTGAATAACAGTATTTTCCATGTAATGACTGCCTATGTGATCTCCACAACCCAGTTACTGGGTAATACGATACCCCTTGGTTAGACTGCTTCTCAGACTTTCGGACTTCTGACGACCGGTACTAACTGTCAAAGATCCACACAAGACAGCCGGGACCAACCGCTAAACGTGCACTACCTAGGCACACAGGGGGTCAAGGTATATAATATAGCAGGGATGTTAGGGAGCTCCGTAACCGTAACCGAAACTATCCGATATCCGATACTTATAAACATTTATCCGTAACCGTAACCGAATCCGAAATAAGTTTCGGATAATATCGGATTAGTTATTACATTTTTATTTTAGGTAACACTCAATATATACTTATAATCATTTTCATTTTAAATAGCTGAAATAATTACTCACTGACTGATTGTAATTCCTACCAAATGGTGACATATAAATAAAACCATTTTATTAGCTATTTGTATTTTACTTTTGAAATTCCTTAAAAGTTTAATATTCGTAACCGAAATTATCCGAAACTAACGGATAATCCGAAATAATTTCATATCCGTATCCGGTATAATAATCATTCCTATATCCGTAACCAATCCGTATCCGAAATTTCATATCCATAACAGCCCTATAATATAGTCACCCATCCACCTAATTCCCTACTCACACTACATCAATGGTTGCCAGGCTTTCGGCAAAATATATTTTTACCCTTAAATAGGTAAAAAAAATCTTACCATTTTCTTCACATTCACAGGGTGACTCCGGCGGCCCTCTGGTATCTAATAACAGCGTCGTGGGAGTGGTATCGTGGGGCATGCCCTGCGCACGCGGCTACCCTGACGTCTACACCAGGGTCTACTCCTTCCTAGACTGGATCCAGCCCAAGATTAACATTGATGAGAACTAATTCTTCTATAATGACTGATGAAGCCAAAACTGCTGTAGAATTTTTACCAAACTTTATAAGTTCATTTGATGTCCATACTGACCCATAAAAGAAGAAATAATACTTTGAACATAAGAGTTCGTTCACAGTTATTTTACCTGTCAGCAGCAACTTAACAGCAACCTTATTGCAACGAGAATAAAGATCACTGTGTTATTGGCAGACTTGTTAGTGGTAGCAACGGAAAAGCTACCGATTGTTGCCGAAGTTGAAAGTAGGCCAAAACTTCCCAGCGCTGATAAAATAAATATAATAACGAGAACATAGATCACTTTGCTTTGACAGTGACGTAAAATCTGAGGTAATATAAGCGTGAACAGGTTGTACCATACACCCCAAAACTCGACAGTTCTAGCTCTAGTCTATTGTAGAAGTAGAATTTTAAAACACAGTAAGTTTTCATAATTTCAAAAGTGACAATATTATTGTACATGTCCAAAATATGTGCACGTGAACATCATCGTGAACGGAAATTTAAAAGTAGTCATATACCTACCTAGTCTTGCCATAAATATTGTCACGAAGAAAAAAAATTTTTTTGTTATTGCAAATTATATTTATTACTTTTACAGTGTGTTAGTTTAATACATAAATATAAAACAATTTAAAATATAAAAGCTTATTAGAAGTGGTCTCCATTGGCTGCAATAGAGTCCTTTAAACGTTGAGGCCAGTTATCAATAGAAGCACGCACTCTTTCCATGAGAAAATTCTTCACTGCCAATCGTATGGATTGTTTTAGGGACTCCAAATTATCATGGCGTTTAGAGCAAGCCATACTCTCTCAAACTGACCATAAATCATAATCCAGCGGATTAAGATCGGGACTAGCCGACGGCCAGTCTTCAGCTCTGATGAAGTCCGAAACGTTCACTTCCAACCAAGACTGCGTGGATCGAGCTTTATGACCCGGCGCCGAGTCTTGTTGGAAGGACTATACTTGGTTATTGAACATGGTGTTGTTAAGGGGCTTAACTACCTTCTCAAGAATGGTATCTTGATACACTTGTGCCGATGTTTTGATACCTTTTTCGTGGGTGCGTGTATATAGTCTTTAGGTGTGTGTGTGTACGGAGAGAAATCAAATGCGGATTAGATTGGAATATGTACTTTACTTCACGAAAGGATTTACATAAGGAATTTGGTATAAAGATCGTAAGCGCGTCTATAGGATATGGTGTCTGCGGGCGAACTGTCGGTCGCCGGGTACTGCGCATTTAACTCGAATACAAAATGCAGCGTCAGCGCCCACAACACTACTCCTCCCTTTTTTTAAAAAAAAAAACAAAAGTTTTTTTACAAAATACTATCATCATTCTAAAATCGAATATGTAATAAAATAACATCACCAAACACATTTCTGACTAACAGTACTACAAGTTACAAATAATTTGCTTATACATCATTTAGGTTCTATAAACTATGTCGTAACTGATATCTGTGCGCCTTTGCGCAACTTACAATGTACACTTTAAACAATGTTGTGACTACTGTAATGAAAGTTTTAAGTTTTATCATCACGCTACGATTACAAAAGGGTATCAGCAGTATATGTCTGTTTATTACAAAAATCTTGTCACTTATTTCTAGTACAAAAATACAATTAGTGTTTTGTTGAAACAACAAGAATACACATTTAAAAAAATCTTATGTTAACAACAAACACCTTATTACTAACAATTTAAGGGTAGTCACCATGACGAACTACTCTGCAAAAATAAATTGGCACCCCTGAGAGTCCACAGTATTCGTCATGATGACGCCAAATAAAAAACACATTCATCTATTTTAAAATTACACATATGTACTTCGCATAACTTGACTTGAATGGACGTTGGATGTTTTCTGAGCCGATTATCTTAATAGACAACTTTGGGATTTGATGATATTTGTGGTGGTTGCACAGGTTCCACCTTTATAGTGGGTAAGGCTATTGAGCTGGCCACCATTTCTTTCTTTAACCATTTCCGTACACCTTTAATGCACCTTCGTTTTCCTGTGTAGATTATAACTATGGCTAATAGCGTTATCGTTACTATCATTATGATACCAATAATATTTAATTTTGCTACGTTTGTGAAGTTCTCGTTAACAATCACATTTTCCTTTGTCTGATTGGAACCCATTTTCACAATAATCTAGTTGTACTAAAATGTGTAAGGTTGTCGACTAGTGTCTTAGATGTACTGGCAAATATATTTAAATTATATTCAATGTACGAGTATTTGACCTCAATTTAGACACTGCTAATTTAGCGATTGGTCTTTTGCTTACTCGACCAGTTCGCGTTGTATATGTTTCGCTACTGGGTTTGCTTGTTTGAAAAGTTACTTTTTTCGGTTTTGTATCTTTTAAAATGTCAGTTTTATCCGTTATCTGTTTATCATAATTCTCCGATGGCGATTCATTTTCTGTCAATATATATGCTGGTTTTAAACGGTCTATAGATACATTAGTTTGTCTGTCTGGCAACTGTACACGGTATACTTTATCATTTCTGCTGATGACGCGGTATGGTCCATCATACGGAGATTGTAATGGTTTCCGTACTGCGTCATTTCTAATGAATACATAATCGCTAATGCATAAATCTTTGTGTACAAAAATCTTGTGGGGTGACTTGTTTTCCCTACCGGACGGCTTTATTCCATCTATCACGTCCTTTAATTTTTTTACAAAACTGTTATCATCGTAGGATTTCACATTACTGGCGTCGTAAAAGTCACCTGGTAACCTAATATTGCTACCATACAACATTTGAGCTGCGGTTACGCTTGTGTCAGACCTAATAGTTGTGCGTAACCCTAACATTACCGTTGCCAATTCGTCTACCCAGCTTTTGCTATCTAAACGAGCTTTTAACGCAGATTTTAATGATCTATGCAATCGTTCTACCGCTCCATTGCATTGAGGATGATACGGAGTGGTACGCGTTTTTTGAATTCCCATTAACAACATTAGCTGTTTAAATAAATTACTTTCAAATTGTCTTCCCTGATCACTTGTGAGCTTTACTGGACAGCCATAACGACTAATCCAACCGTCATATAACGTTTTGGCTACTACTTCTGCAGTTATTTCTTTTATCGGAAACGCCTCTGGCCAACGCGTGAATCTATCTATGATTGTTAAACAATATCTAAATCCTTCAGGTGACGTTGGTAAAGGTCCTACAATGTCTATATGAATATGTTCAAAACGCTTACTACTCTCAAAAGTTCCAAAATCTGAACTAGTATGTTTTTGAACTTTCGCTTTTTGACATCGAATGCAAGTTTTTGCCCAATTACCAACATCCTTATTCATGTTTGGCCAAAAATACCTATTACTAACCAATTTCCTACTTGTCTTAATACCTGGATGGCTCAAATTATGTATCGAATCGAAGGCTAAACGTCGGAATTTTCCAGTCAGGTACGGACGTGCGGTATCGGATGACATTTCGCACACTACGTGCTTATCCGTTCCGAATAGAATAACACGTTTCAACAACACGTTGTTATTGTCATTTGAATCGCTTTGCATTTTTGCAAGCTCGACGTCCGTTTCCTGCGCAGCTGCAAGCTCTGAGAAATCGAGCATCGTGGGACACGATATAGTTGATACTCTAGATAAAGCATCTGCAACTATGTTATCGTTCCCTTCAATGTGCCTTATGTCTGTACTAAATTCGCTAATGAACATAATTTGCCTAGCTCGACGTGACGTTTCCCTATTCGTACCTGTTTTATTAAATGCAAAAGTTAAGGGCTTATGATCTGTAAATATAATCAACTCTTGACCTTCAACCATATTACGAAAGTGAATTATAGCCAAATAAATTCCTAATAGTTCTCTATCATAAGTGCTATATTTAATTTGAGCATCTGTCAACTTTTTAGAATAATAACCCAATGGTTTCCACTCGTTATTAACGTTTTGCTGTAATACTGCACCTACACAAGTGTCTGACGCATCGGTCATCAATGCCAAAGGAGTATCTGTCATTGGCTACGATAACAAAACTACATTTCTTAGGTCTTCTTTGCATTGTTCGAAATTGCGTTCGGCGTCTTCTGTCCAGTTAATTTTAGTTTTATCTTTACGCCTAGAATTTCCTAAGTACTTGTTTAACTCTGTTTGGTGATCAGCTGAGTGAGGAATACTTGCTCTATAAAAATTCAACATTCTCAAAAACCTTCTTAGTTCCTCAATAGTTTGTGGTTTGGGGAAATCTAAAATAGCTTAAACCTTATCTTCTAGGGGTCTAATTCCCTCTACGGATATGAAGTATCCTAAAAATTCTAATTTTTGTTTACCAAAACTGCATTTAGAGAAATTAATAGTTATGCCATATTCATTGAATCGTTCAAAAACTTTTTCTAAGTGCTGTTTATGCTGCGTTTCATTGTCTGACGCAATTATTACGTCATCAATATAATTAAATAAAAAATCTAAACCTTGTAAAACATTATGATGCATGAAACGCTGAAAAGTTTGTGCCGCATTGCGTAATCCGAAAGGCATGCGCATGAATTCATATGAACCTCATATATGAAGTCTTTTCAATGTCATTTTCCGCGACAGGTATACAATTGTATGCTCGATTTATATCTAATTTAGAAAAAATCTTCTTATTTGCCAAAATGTACGTAAAATCATGAAGACGGGGCACGGGGTAGCGATCCGGTTTAGTGATCGCATTTAAACGCCTATAATCTCCACATGGCCTAATATTACCGTCCGTCTTGGGTACTACGTGCAGGGGACTTGCCCAAGCGCTATGGCTCGGCCTACAGATCCCAAGCTCTTGCATAACCCTAAATTCATTTTTGGCTTTAACATACCTGTCTGGTGGAAGCTGTCTGGCTCGCGCGTGCACTGGAGTACCTGTTGTCTCTATGTGATGACAAACGCCATGTTTAGGTGTCTCCTTATATGAAACAGGCTTAGTTATATCTGGAAACTTACTCAATAACTCGTAATAGTGGCAATTATCAACAATGGTTTTTACAGTGGGCTCAGTCGAACTAGAGAGATTTCCTCTCGTGCTTAAATTAGTAACCTCATCGACTAGCCTTCGTCCGTTCAAGTCAATTAACAACTTATGATTAGCTAAGAAGTCAGCACCTAATATTGGTTGCTGTACGTCCGCTATCGTAAATAACCAACGGAACGCTCTTCTAAGATTTAAGTCTAGTTCTAAAATATGCGTACCATACGTAGTAATCTCGGTACCGTTCGCAGCGTACAACTTATAATTTGCAATATTTGCGTTAGCACTTTTAAATACGGCCTTGCGAGGTAGAACAGACACATTTGCACCACTATCCACTAAAAAGTTCAAACCTGAATTCCTGTCCCGGACACATAGACGGTGATTGACGTGCGCGCGGTCACAGCCTCCCGTCGCTGACTGCACCGACTCTAGTTTTCCGATGGCTTGGCGTCTTTCTTCTTCCAGTTGCACGGTTGAACACACTTATTCGCCTTGTTGCGGAACTTGAAGTGGTATTTACACAACCAGTTGGGGTCGTCGTCAGGTGCTCTCTCATCTCTAGACCTGGAACTTGATCTGGATCGGAATCTTCTGGACCCATAACTTCTTGAGCGACCTCTGGAACTGTTCTCGATCTTGCTTAATCTGTCGCTTAGTTTATTTATTTCTGCTATCACTAAATTATCTTTGTCCGATTGTCCTGGTTCTTCCTTAACGCTTGAAGCGCTGTGAATCGGGGTGATAGTCTCAGCGACCTTGTCTGCGATCGACGCCAATTTCTCCATGTCTTCCTCATCCGTCACTGCCAAAACGCCACGTACCGATGGTGGTAAATGATTTTTCCTCATTACCTTGAGTGTTTCGTCGGTAACTTTTCCTCTGGCCAGGTCCCGCATTTTCCGTAGGAGGTGCGATGACTGCTGATCGCCTAGCTCCATTTCTCCAATCAACTTCTTGATTTGTCGTTCTGCCGACTCCTTGTAGACCGAAATAAGCTTTTGTTTCAAAGCCTCATATTTCTTTTCTTTCGGCGGATCTAGTAGGATATCCGCGACTTGTTCGGTGACTTCCAGGTTCAGTTTTGATAATAAAATCCGATACTTGGAATCGTCGGACATCTTCTGCGGATTTATGATCGCCTCTGCTTTGACGAACCATAATTCCGGTGCCCTTGGCCAAAAATCTTCAATCTTGTCAGTTATGGAGACGGGTGAGAGGACATATTCATCGGTGGACAGTTTTGCTTCCATTTTTGTTCACGGATACGGATGGATATGGACGAAAGTATAACCGTATAGACGCGAGTTGAGTTGCCCGTTCTCTCGACGTACACACTTTAAAGTCACGTCACACTTTTATCACGACACTTTTGATCACGTCGGTTTTCGATCACGTCGGGTTTAGATCACGTCGGGGTCACCAATTTTGTGGGTGCGTGTATATAGTCTTTAGGTGTGTGGGTACGGAGAGAAATCAAATGCGGATTAGATTGGAATATGTACTTTACTTCACGAAAGGATTTACATAAGGAATTTGGTATAAAGATCGTAAGCGCGTCTATAGGATATGGTGTCTGCGGGCGAACTGTCGGTCGCCGGGCACTGCGCATTTAACTCGAATACAAAATGCAGCGTCAGCGCCCACAACACCTTTTTCACAAAAATATGGCTCAGTCACTCCTTCATAGCTAACACCCCACCAAACCATCACTGAAGTCGCATAATGCCCACGTTGCACTCTGTTGACTAATTGGGAAGCTTCCTTAGAGCTTTGAGCATAAATACGGTCTTTTTTTTTTGTTAAATTGTTGCTCAATTGTAAAGATTTTCTCATCCGTAAACAAAATTTTTCTGTGAGCTGCCTTTGCGTACCGCTTCAGTTGTTGTTTCGATTTTACCACCCTATTCTTTTTTAAATTATCAGTTAAAAAATGACCAATGCGTCTCTTATAGGCTGCAAGTCCTAAGTCATCTTTTAAAATACGCGACATGGTTTTGGGTGCTATTTTCATCTACCGAGATAAAATCTTTTGCTTTCGGACAGGATTTCTTCGAATTCTTTCCCTCACTGCTTTGACCACCTTTTTCGTACGAACACTACGTGGATGGCCAGATCTTTTTCTGTCACAAACAGAGGAGGTCTCAATGTACCTATTAATAACCCGGAACACAAACATTTGACTAATACCAAGCGTATGGAGAGTTTTAAAAATTGCATTTGACCCCATACCAACTATGTGTAATGCAATCACAACGATTCGGTTCCCTTTATCACCCCACTCCATTTTAATATCGTAAACTATTGTACAATGTATTGGCGCCAAAATTAGAAAACTCAATGAACAATCGTATAAAAATGACAGATTCCAAATTCAAATGTAATATCTTTCTTATTTTTAACTGCAACAGTATTTATGGCCAGACTAAGTATTTCCATACATTTTACTTCCCTGTGTTAAAGTGGTGCCGCGACTTGGATGTGGGCAGCCACGATAATATCATAACATTAGAAATGATAAAAGCGCAAAATCGGAGTGTGATTTTCACTTCTATGTTCTTCTTCTTCTAGTGTTTTTCTTGCATTAAGGATCATTTTTGGATATATGAGACTACACGATACTGAAAAAATCGTAGCTCGCTAAATTCAAATTTTCTTCCGTTTTTCGAAATTTAAAGTCAGTATCAGTTTTTATGTTGACGGTAATAAATATGGCATCACAGAAGAGAAATTCCCCGGCTACTCTTTAAACAAATATTCATGTAGTTCCTGCAAAATGGTGTCCCACGAATAGTTAAGTATCATGCTGCCCTATAAATAACGAACGGTAGAATCATCTTGTTACTCTTCACTATATGTCATGTATAAGTGGTATCACAGCTCCACTCTTGAAATTAGTGAAACGTAATCTACTCGAAAGTATTATGAAGAACTAATAAACAATATCATAAATATTATAATGTGTTACTTTTTCTCCAAAATAGTCTACGGATTTTACAGTTGGTTTTAGCCACATAACGAAAACCTCTTGCGGTTTATCTGTGTGATGACAACCAGTTCATTTACTAACATAGTATTATAATTATTACTAACATCAATATGAATCTTTGTATTCGAAGTAAATAAATAATAATAATTTCAATCTTTACAAAAAAAAACCGTGATGATGACTACAATGCTTATTAAATTGCAATATTTGACTCACGTCCACTGCTGGATATAGGCCTCCCTCAATTTGGGGGTGTGTGCCTTAATCGCAACGCTTGGCAGGCGGGTTGGCGATCGCAGTATGGTGGTAAAATGCGCAGACAACGCTGCTGCCCATTCTCTGATAAGCCCCTTAGTCACCTCTTACGACAACCACGGAAAGAAATGTTTGATTCTGCGAAGGTAAAACTACATAGCTTGCAGGACTTACGAATACACTAAAACCTCCGTTTGATACTGTTTCACAATGTGCGGATAAAATCTACAAGGAAATATTTAACTGATCCTCTAAAAACTTAGTAGGTTCATAATGATCTATACTTTTGAATTAATGATCCTCTTTTTTCTGACCGTTTCTTTCAATTGGTCGAAGTAACTAAGCTAAGTTACTCCGACCAAACAGGTTAGGTTAAGTTGGAACTGTGAGCAACTACGAGCGAGCCGAGCAAGCGAAGCGGGCGATGCCGCGCCAGCGGTCGGCGAGCGCTGCATTCAAGTTGGTTGCAGTTATTTGGCCATTATGATTTTTAGGATCCAAAATAGGAATTATTAGAGGTTCACAAAAGGTGTAATATTCATTAAATTAAAGTTTTCAACCATATTTTTCGGAAAGCAAAATTATAATTGCTTCAGTTTACATAATTTACCAATTCAAAACTCATGAAACAGACCTTAACTAAACAAAGTATTAAGTTAACAATCAACTCATTTTCTGGACAAACATATACAACATAAACACGCCATACAAACTTCAACGTGCAACCAACGATCACAAGTATAACCAGGCCACGTGGGACACACGCTTGCAATTAATTTGCCAGTGTTTGGCTTAATTAATTAATTACTGGGGGCTGAGACACCTGCAAGTGTTGATCACGTGATTAGTTGAGCACGAGTTACTTATAAGGTTTTGCTGCATGCTTGGTTCTAGTCAACTACCTATATACTAGTGATTGGTTCTGCATTGCGCAGAAGATATATGAAAGGAGAAACTGACTGGCTGACATATTAACGCACAGCCGAAACTACGGGGATTAGGAACGTGAATGTTGCAAACGGGTTCATTTTATGATATAGGGAGTATTAAGAAGAGGTCTTTAAAAATTGAACTTATGAGGGTGTAAAAACAGGGGATTTAGGTCAAATCGGTGAAAGGCAAAGGAAGAAATGGCATGTCCTCGAACCAAAAATAACTCTTACAAAACAATCACAAAAAAAAAAAACAGATGCTGACATAGCGTTACGGGCGCCAAGAACTAACTACGGCAGGAGCACAATTCTGTATGAAAGAGCACAGCTTTACAACAAATTACCTCGGAATGTAAAAATTCAAAAATCCATATATGCTTTCCAAAAATCTCGAAAGAAACACATTTTAGCGGATTTAAAATGTTTGGCTAACTTCGGATACTGTAGGTACTAATCTAACCATTTTTGTAGTTTAACCGTCGCATCGGTTTACGTATTCTAATTAGAAATAAGTTTTTTTCCACATTTAAGTTTCAAGTACTTCTTTTAAGAAATTAAGTTCTTAAAATGTGAAAATTCTAAGACATGTGACATCTGCCAACCCGCACTGGGCGCGCGTGGTGGAATTAGGCCCACTCCCTCTCAATAAGAGGATGCTTGTATCCAAGCAGTGGGAACATTATAGTTCGATTATGGTTATGGATAGATTGGTACACGAATTCATGAGTAAAATTTTGCTACAATTCATTATCATTTTCCTGCCGTTATCCCAATTTATTTGGGGTCGGCGCAACATGTCTTTTTCTTCCACACTTCTATATAAGGTGTACACGAAATATTTTAAGAGGTACACCTGAAGGTGGTAAAGAAGCTATAGCAACTAAAAAAAAAAATTCTAAGTTTTTTTTTAATTTAATATCTATAAATTATTTGACGCACATAAGCAATACTAGCTCCTTCTTATTTTTTACGGCCCAAGACACCGCGGCCATGCTCGTGCCGTCCGGTCGTCGCCCTCGCAGCGTCAGGCGGCCCATTCATAGAATTTGGAGTAAAGGTTTTATGCAAAACGTCTCAAGTAGTTTTAAAATTATAATAATTACGAAAATTCAAAAACGCTTAATAAAAAATTTATTTTTGCTTCTAAAGCTTCTTTACCACCTACAGGTGTACCCTTTAAAATATTTCGTGTACGAATAGATACACCTTATATAAGTCGTCATCTCGGTAGTCACCCACTTTCTATCCATATCGTTCACACAGTCCATCGACTTTCATACTCAAACTTTTCTCACAACATTTTCCTCATTCCTCTGTATAACGTGCCGATTGATAGATGAAAACCGATTCCCACACAACTTTTCAGCTATCGGTGCCACTTTCAGACTTCGTCTTATGTACTCATTTCCTATTCTATCCATTCGTGTAACATGAAATATTCCTCTTAACATTATCATCTCAGCTGCATGCAATTTCCTTTTATCCAGATTTTACAATACTAACTTAATAAATCCGTAAATGAGTGAACATTTGACTCTCAGACCCATCCACACCCCGGAGAGCACGTATAACAAAGGTAACTTTATTTAATTTTCATTAAAATATAGAATAACCAGTAAGTATCTCTTACTCTCCGTGAAACAATAATATCATTACCCTCTCAACCTTGACCGAGTTTTTGCTAAGAGGGTTGTGCGTACAGTCAGCAGCATAAGTCTCTGAACACGACGTTTACATAATACCTTTGAATGTAACTTTATGTTGGTAATCTTAAAGTGAAACATAACATAACATACCGCTTTGTTTACCTGAATGGTTTGGGTTGAAGTGTATCTATAGTCATAGATAGCCATAGATATAGATAGATAGAGAGATACACAGAGATAGAAAGAGAAGAGAGAGAGAGAGAGATAGAGTGGTTAGATAGTCTATTGCCATCAAACGGGCACAAATCCAGACTCCGGTCTGCTACTGTGAAATTCCAGATGGAAAAGCCCAATAACACTTTGCCCGACCTGGGAATCGAACCCAGGACCTCGGGTTCAGCAGTAGCATTTGCAACTACTAGACCAATGAGGCAGTCTATAGTTGACAGCTTAAGAGGCCGTCAACGAATTTTTTCGGAATTTGCTAATTTACGTGATTTTTAACCGACTTCAAAAAGGAGGAGGTTATCAATTCGGATGTTTATAATTTTTTTTTATGTATGTTCGGCCATAATTCCGTCATATATAAACGGATTTGCAAAATTCTTTTTTTGTTCGAAAGGGGTTTATTCCGAAATGGTCCCATATAAGTTTCATATAGATCTGATGATGACTTCCGGAGACAGACACCGGAACTCTTTAAAAAATGACAGCAAATCAACCGCGATTTCTGCTATCGCATAAATATGCATTGTTTGTTTGGAATTAGTGCGAGGTAGATACTATAACTAAAAATTTTAAAATAAAAACTATTTTACAAAAAAAAAACAACCGACTGTGCTATAAAAAAGTTTTTTATAGCACAGTCTCATCAACAATTTCGTCATCTTCCGCAAAACTGCTAGTATGTGATTTGATTAGGTACGTTCATTAACTTTATTTCCCAACAGTACCTACCATGAAAACAAAGCTACAACCATATGAGACGCAATAAGTGAATGACATGAACGCAACTCATGGAAACCTCTCCTCCCTAAGAGGGTTTTAAGGCCGTCATCTTTATTTATAACGTTGCGTTGGCAGTCAAGGCCGCCACTAAGAGGGCCTTTGTTGTCCTCCCTGGGTCTTCTATTCCCTAGGGTCAAAATCAATGAGGAATCGCGAAGGTTCAAAGATATTATAGTGTCTGTTTCCTTATTTTTATTTAGATAGGACTGTTTTTTGCAATCAGACAAAGTTCTCTGTAATATTTTTATGTTTCCAGTAGTATTCGAATTGTGAAAGTTTGTGCTGGTTTCTCATAAGATAACTACTAATATTATGAATGTAAAAGTTACGTTACATTATATTCAGAACAATAATTTAAAGTGTATTTTGAGTAAAAAAACAATAATCAGTGAATTACTTAGTAGCGTGTGGTCTTTTTTTTTTTTTTTTTTTTTTTTTCAGTATGGGAAATCATCAAATGACTTCTCCCGCTCTGGGCGGAGCGGGAGGGCGTGTCAGACTTTTACTGACTAAAACCCACCCGTGTTCCATCAGTTGTCCATGTGCCAGGGTCACGGTATCTCTTTCGAACAATCACGCGACCCCGGCAGTAGCGTGTGGTCTTACAATAGGATAGTACGGTAATACCATCCCATGGAATAGTTTCGGCCTCTATGCGGGGGAAACCGCGTTCAAAAGTATTGTTGCCATAATTTCGGAACTTTATTTTCTTCTTTGGAGTTATTGGTGTTGGTACCAACACAAGACATACAATAGTAAACACTTGTGCTTATCAGACACTATTAAAGACCTTTCTTTTTTTACCTTAAAGGACATCTAACCTTGCTATAATCTTCTCTTATGCGTACCAATACCAATCTAAATACAGTCCAGATATTGACTACAAACAAAGCACTTTCAGCAGCGTCCATCAACTCCTGTACAGAGTGCAGACAATAGGACACACTAGACAAGATATTAAGTTCCTCATTGTTTGTGAGAAAGCACCACATTTACACTCCAGGGCGAAATCAATGGGCACGCCACAATTGCGTCGGTAAGTCCCCTCTTTGAGTAGTGGATAGAGAGGCGTCACGGCGTCCTCACCTTCCGCCTGACGCAGGTTCTCACCGGGCATGGGTGCTTCGGTGGGTTCCTGTTCAGGATAAAGCGGGAGGATACGTCCGGGTGTTTCCATTGCGAGGATCGTCTGGAGGACACGGTGGAGCATACGGTGGAGGTGTGCCCTGCCTGGGCGGAGCACCGCCGTGTCCTCGTGGAGGCGATCGGCGGCGGCGACCTCTCGCGTTCGGCCCTGGTGCGAGCCATGGTACGGAGCGAGAGGGAATGGGAAGCCGTCACCTTCTTCTGCGAAGCAGTAATGCTCGCGAAGGAGGACGCGGGGCACGTGAGGGAGTGGCAGTCTCTGAGCCCTCACGTCCCTAGCCGCCGCAGGAGGAGACGCCCCGGGCGTCGGGAGTCCATAGCGGACTCCCGGCCACCGTCGGCGCGAGCTTGCGGGCGGCGAGCAATGGGTAGCTCGCCGCCCGGTAAGGACCAAGCTCGGGTCGACGGCGCGTAGTGTTCCACGCGCTCCTCAAATAGATGTCAGCAGCGCTGAAGGGGTCTGATAGGACCGATGCCTGCCAGGGTCGCGTGATTGTTCGAAAGAGATACCGTGACCCTGGCACATGGGCAACTGAAGGAACACGGGTGGGTTTTAGTCAGTAAAAGTCTGACATGCCCTCCCGCTCCGCCCAGAGCGGGAGAAGTCATTTGATGATTTCCCATCCAGAAAAAAAAAAGGGTGAAATCAACTATTAATCTCCACCAGAGCAATTTTCTTTATTTCAAGCCTGCCATACTCCGGAATCGATGTAAAAACTACTACGACTTGTTTGCAGATGAAAGGAACGGGTTTGGTAGGGAAACACCAGCTTGCCACAGGCTTAATCTTTCCTCAGGCCATTCACTAGTGGGTAGGAGGAGACAATTTAAAAAGTATAATGACTTTCAGTGAAAACACGTGTCATATCTATAAAGTTTTTTTGTTCTAAAGATCGACGTCATGAGAAAAAGGGAAGCAAAAGTTTTAATACCCTGTCATAAGAGACGCGGTGTGACCCCAGACAAAACAATAACTTCTCCAAACTTAGGTATTTACAGTTTATACAACCTTTTATCTTCCATTATTTCTAATAAAGTTTCTAGCCAGCTCTCGACTAGTTTCATAAGACATAAACGGTCATACGAAGGCAGACTTTATCATTTTGAAGATGCTTTCATTGGGGAAATGTAAAGGTTATATACGCAATAATTGCAATATCAAATCAAATCAAAAGTGAGTAATTTATTCAAATTAGGTTGAGGATCAGCACTTTTCGAACGTCAAAATTACATAAGGCAGTCATCCAAAACGCTCGTCATTCACCACTTCCTAGTGCTTTAGCTGGGAAGAAGTGGCGCAACGAACTCCCTAACAGATATATACAGCAGGGGATAAGTCATAAGTCATTTATGCATTTGTTTAACATAGGTACAATAATGATGATATTTAAAGAAAATAAAAAGTGTGCTGTGTCATGCCATTGGGCGTACAAATATTTCTGATGAAGTATCGAGCCAGCCAAGTCTCAATCTATACTTTATAATATTATAAAGCTGAAGAGTTTGTTTGTTTGAACGCGCTAGTCTCAGGAACTACTGATTCGAATTGAAAAATTCTTTTTCGTACCACTTGCTCAAAAAAGTGACATTCTATGCCACAAAAAGCTAACATAACAATAGTCATTTTTAATCTGTTAAAAAATTGGAAAGAAAATTGTACTGAATTTCATTCATCCTCTAGGGGGAGAATGTGATTTAAATTTGGAATACTTACCGAAATTTATATTGAACCACATCTGTGTTTACACCATTGAGTTTGTATATAAAGCGTTATACATCTTTTTGAAAAAGGAATACGCATTTATTATGCAGTTATGATTTATTAAATAAAATTACGAAAACCGACGAGGCCGTATGAGCTTGATGCCTTTGCTTTTCCGACAAAAAATATTAGTCTAGGAATTTGCCGCGTTTTTGTTTTCTTCAAATATATAAACGTTAACTTGAAAAAGCGCGGGAATCATCGAATTTGGCGGGCGTGATTTTTCTTTCGTTTTCTTTTAAATAATAAAAAACGTTTGCGATTGGAGATAAGTTGTGTAGATTTATGTAAATATTCATTAGATTAGTTAATTTAATTGTTTGTAGATATAATTCTTCATATATAGGGTAAGTTTTTTATATTTTATTTTTTCTGGCCAGTGGCCACAATGGACAACGAACCACCTGATCCGGGGGGCACAGTCCCCTCGGTCGGGCTTAATATTACTATTATAGAATCCAGTATGGATACCGACTCGTCCATAACCAGATCGGAGCGGAAAAGGACTAGAGCTCCACGTAAAGTATGCAAAAATTGCAATAAAAGAAGGCGAAATAATCATTCACACACTTTATCTGAAATAAATAAAGGAACTCATTGCCATTGCGATAATGAATCAGTCACATTCAGTCAAAGTTCAATTGTAGTTCAGCAAGAATCCACTCCATGCTCTGTGGATGGACCCCAGACTGAAAACCTCATTAAGTCTGATCTTCCCCAGAAGGCGCCACAGGTTACTAGGGCTTTGTACGAAGCCACAGACCTGTCGCCATACGTTGTACACATCCAAAAAATTTCTGATACTCAAAACTCGGCCCTAACATTACACCCAATAACTTTAGGACATTTTCTTAAAAAACGCAGTTTCAATAATATAATTAACGGTTCATTAAAACGCATTGGTCGTAATAGAATATCATTGAGCTTCTCTCGTTACGTAGATGCCAATTCTTTTATAGATGACCCAAGTTTGGCCAAAGAGAAATTGAAGGCATTTGTTCCATCAATTAATGTGTGTCGCATTGGTATTGTTAAAGGCGTACCTACCGACTGGTCTCCGGAGGAAATAATCGAAAATATATCTGTCCCTGCTGGATGCGGGAAGGTTATCAAGGCAAGGCGTCTCAATTATAAAGTGCACGAACCGACCCCTGTGTGGAAACCATCGCAAACAGTCGTGCTCACCTTTGACGGACAAACTTTACCAAAACGTGTGTTTTGTTGTTACAATTCCATGCCAGTGGAATTGTATACATTCCCAACAATTCAGTGTTATAATTGTTGTCGTTTTGGCCATACAAAGGTACAATGCAGGTCGAACCCTCAGTGCTTCAAGTGTGGGGAGAAGCATTCTGCTGACACTTGCAGGATTGAAGATGAGAGTAGTAGTAAGTGCTGTCATTGCGGTGGCATTCATTACGCCATCAATAAAAAATGCCCAGAATTTGAGAGGCAAAAATCAATTAAGCATTATATGGCCCATAGCTGCGTGTCGTATGCTGAAGCGTCTCAGCTACATCCACCTATATCAAAATTGTATGCAGATGTGGTAACATCTGACCTATCACATACCACTAAAAATTCATTCTATTCACAACCTTCGCCCCAATCACGTAACCCACCAATTGTCTCCTCACAAAGAAAAACGGTATTCCTTAAACCTCGGGATCCCCCAAAAACAGCTAAGGGGTATGACCGTACAGCTCATCAAGCATTAATCAATAACGAAGTTTCTGTGTCAGGGAATGGTGTTGCATTCCAAAATAAAACAACAAATAATAGTGAAAGTCAAATTTTAAATTTAATAATCATGTTAATTACCACATTATCTAAAAATAATAATATTGAACCGTCCAACGTTGCCACTGTAATTGATACGCTGTTTAACTTGTTTAATCTTAATCATAATGGATCCAAATCTATCCAAGATTGTTCAGTGGAACAGTCGCAGCATTCTGAATAAAAAATCTGATCTGTCCTACATAATGAACAAATACGATCCCTTTGCAGTCGCTCTCTGTGAGACATGGCTTAAACCAGGGTTCTCTTTTAGAATTCCTGGCTATGCGTGTCTAAGAACAGACAGAAGCGATGGGTATGGCGGTGTCGCCATACTTATTAAAAACAACTTGCCTTTTCAATCTTTTCCTCTTCCAAGTCTCAGTGATGATATATCTGCTGTCGCTGCTATTGTAAATAAAATCTGTTTAGTATGTATATATTATTCTCGTCCCACTGTAAATATCCTTTCTGAAATAAGTAATCTTCTTTCAATTTTACCTAAACCGTTTTTGGTAATGGGCGACTTTAACTCACAACATCAGTCTTGGGGTAGTTCTAGTTCCAATTACTATGGGGACAAGTTATTGGAAATTCTAGACTCTAATAATTTGTGTATTTTAAATACATGTCTCCCAACACGCCAAACGAATCCAGATGAGGGAATAAGCGCCCCTGACCTCTCAATCTGCACACCTGATTTAGCATCAACATTATCCTGGTCTCCTTTAACGTCTTCTTATGGTAGTGATCATTACCCTTTAATCATTTCTTTTCCACATCAAAAACCAGCTGCTTGCATTCCAACACCACGATTAAAGTACAGACTTCAAAATGCAGATTGGGATACATATAAAAATTGTGTAGAAGAAAGAATGCTTGCCTTATCTGATTCTTTACAACTACATGACCCTCAGTTATTATCTAATCAAATTACAAGAGTTTTAATAGAGGTGGCAGATAATACTTTCCCTATTAAGAATGGTGCTACAGGCAAAATTCCTTCACCACCTTGGTGGGATGCTGAATGTACTCAAGCCATTAAAAAAAGAAAAGAAGCAGAAAAAAATTATGGTCATACTATGACTCGCCACAATTTTCAGATATACCTAGAAGCTGCTCGAACAACTCGTAAGCTCCTTAGGAAAAAGAAATTTGAAGGTTGGCAAAGATTCTGTGCATCTATCTCGCCAGAAGTTAATGCATCTCTAGTATGGCAAAATATTAGGCGATTCAGGTCAGCATTCAGCGACACAACAGCCTCAAAACTACCATTAGAATTAGCCAATGAATTTATGGATAATTTAGCTCCCCCTTCAGTCCCAGAACAAAGATCTTTAATCCACCTTCCATATGTTCCTATTCCTAATTCTGAGTTGAATTCCCTGTTCACACTAAGTGAGTTGAAAGGAGTCCTTTCACATGTTAAGGATTCAGCCCCTGGTGAAGATGGTATACCATATTCATTTATAGCTAATCTGTCTGACTCTGTTCTTTTAATTTATTTAAATCTCATCAATACAGCTTTGATATCTGGCAGCATTCCATCAAGTTGGAAGTCTCAAACGATTATTCCCATTCTAAAACCAAACAAACCTTCTTCTAATGTTACTTCTTATCGACCAATTGCACTTTCTACAGTTCTTGCAAAAATTGTTGAACACCTCATTAAGAATCGTTTGGAATGGTATTTGGAGAGCAAAAACTTGCTAGGCACATCACAGTTTGGTTTTAGGAAGGGTAGAAGTACGATGGACAGCCTTAGTGTGTTCACAACTGATATTCGTTTAGCTTTCTCTTCCAATAACTCTGTAATTGCTGCCTTCCTGGATATTAGCTCAGCTTACGATAATGTCCTGGTATCAGTCCTGGAACAAAAGCTGAATTCATTACAAGTTCCAAAAATGCTGTCTAACTTCATAATTAACATGCTTTCAGAGAGATCTTTAAATCTTCATATTGAAGGGTATACATTTACCCGTTTAGTATGGAAAGGTCTCCCCCAAGGTTCCGTACTTAGTCCAATTCTCTACAATATTTACACTTATGATTTGGAATCCTCTTTAAATGAGTCAGTACAAGTCCTTCAATATGCGGATGATTTACTTCTTTATTTATCTGGTCATTCTGTTGAAAATATTTGTACTTCCTTAACCTCTTCTTTATGTTTACTGAAGACTTGGCTAGAAACCAATGGTTTACACCTGTCAATTGATAAAAGCAACATTGTCTTGTTTACAAGGATGCGTAAGCCTCCTATAGTTACAGTACAGTATAATAATATCCCTATGCCTGTTAAAAACCAGGTTAAATTTTTAGGCCTTATTTTGGATACACATCTTACTGGTTTACCACACTGTGATTATATAACTGCTAAATGTGAACGAAATATCAACATAATTAGATGTCTTTCTGGTGTTTGGTGGGGTGCACATCCCTTTTCATTAAAATTACTTTATAACACCTTGATTAGAAGCCTATTGGACTATGGCACCTTTTTGCTGGAGCCTGCTAATGTTGCTGGTCTTAAGAAACTTGACAGTGTTCAGTCCAAGGCACTTAGAGTGGTCTCAGGTGCAATGAAAAGCAGTCCTATTAATTGTCTACAGGTGGAATGTGGAGACCCTCCACTTCATTTACGACGTCAATTTTTAGCTGATAGATTTATGGCTCGGTGTTTGCAATTTACATGTCATCCTTTGCGAAATAAACTTTCCATTCTCTCTGAAGAAGTAATTTCGTCCACTTACTGGAGGCACAAAGATACTCCGTGTTTAGTTAAAAGCTTTAGAAAATACAATTTAATGGAAGCTCCCTGTCACCAATCTCAATTTCTTCCTATATTTCACTGTAATTACAGTTCATTAATTATGTCACCAAATATATACTATAACCTTAACATTTACCGAGATGACATATGTCATAATATTAACTTCAACTTCACTATGGATAGAGACTGGAAGGGCTGTGAGCTCTTGTTTACAGATGCTTCGAAGCATGGAAGAGACTCATGCGTGGGAGTAGGTGTATTCCACTCCCAATATAATATAGTTCAAAAAATAAAGCTCCCGCCCGAGTCATCTGTATTTACGGGAGAATGTTACGGTCTATTCAAAGCTGTCGAATATATACTTATGATGGGCTTACGAAATTCACTCATTTTAACTGATGCAAGGAGTGCCTTACAATCTTTGGCCAGATTCCCTTTCTATTCTCATAATCCTCATATTATATTTGAAACACGTGAACTCCTTTATAGGTGTTCTATTAAGGGGTATTCAGTGTATTTTGCGTGGATACCCTCGCATTGTGGCATTTTAGGTAATGAGAGAGCTGACCAGTTGGCTAATGATGCCGTATTGTGTGGAGATGTTTTTCCGTACAAAAATAACTCCCAAGATCTGGCAGCTCTGCCCAAGGTTTACCTACAGGAATCCTGGGGTAAGCTTTGGTCCGAGCAATCAGTGAAAGGGAAATTTTATCGCACTATTCAGCCATCCATTTTTGTAAAACCTTGGTTTAGCAAGTACAAGCTAAGCAAAAAGATTACAACAATATTCATACGTATGCGATTGGGTCACGTGTGCACTCCTGCTCATCTTGCCAGGCTTGGCATTGTGCAGAACCCTGCGTGTGAATGTGGCGCTGAGGTGGGAGATCTGAACCATCTTATTTTTTCCTGCCCCCTTTATGACCACTCCTCACTTTTCCAAAGTCTTGTTTCCCTCCGAGTCCCTTTTCCCACTTCTATTTCGTGTATTTTATTTAATTTCAATGTAGATATTTATAAAACCATAGCTCGTTTCTTTGTAAATAATGATATAGCTATCTAAATATTAGTTTATAAACTGTATATAAGTACTTAATTTACCATGTAGTTCTTAGGTAATTCTTAGTTTATGCACGAGTCGGCCTATTTGTTGGGCCACCTTGTGGCGTTCATGTTTTATTTTTTGTTTTTATTTATAACCTACTGATAAAACTTGTTATATTTTTTTTTTGTATATAATATATATTATATTAGCAACCTATTTCCTTTCTATTTCCAAATTTCCCGTTGTACTTATATAAATTTCGCGAGTACTTGATTCCTACGTTTTGTTATTATATAAAATATTGTCAGTGGCAATAAGCACGAATAGTGCAACGCCATAAACAAAAAAAAAAAAAAAAAAAAAAACGTTAACTTTATTTTACTTTTAATTGTCATTATTTTTAATAAATGCTTAACTCATATTATTATTGTGTTATTTTTTTCGCAAATGGTACGAAAAGTAGAGTATTTTCCTCGGTGATAAAGCTGTCTTAGTCTTGGGTGAACTTAAATCCCTCGCTACACTCAGGACTCGTCTTAAATCCCTCGCTTCGCTTGTGATTTAAGTTTTTAACACCCTCGCTACGCTCGGGAGTAAACCTCGAGTCCTTCGTTACGCTTGCGATTTAAATCGTAACCCGCGACAGAAGACACTGCTTTATCCCCTTGGTTAATAATCTACTAATAAACATTTCACAATACAAATTAATAAATAGTAATTGAAATTAAAGTCAATACATTGCATGTGTTTTGTCAATACATTGCATTTGTTTCCACGGGGCGAAAAGCGAGCAGCGGAATGTCGCTTAGCAACGCTGAATGTGCAGGGAGGTATAAAAGATAAGATGGATGAGGTGTGTGACATAGTGAAGGATAAAAGGATTGATGTGCTATGTGTGAATGAGACGAAAAGAAAGGGAGTGGACACGACTAAACACGGATCTCTGACCGCTATCTGGTCTGGTGTTCAAGAGACACAAAGAGCCTGTCAGGGTGTGGGAGTTGTCCTCTCCGAGCGAATGATGAAATGTGTGAAAGAATATGTTTGTGTGAGTCCTAGGATTTTATGGCTGAGAGCGAAGGTGGGCCTAAACCCTATCTTTATGCTGTGCGTCTATGCACCCGATATGGGAAGCTCACCGTCGGAGAGGGATGTATTTTGGAATAGCATAAGGGATCTAGTGAATGAATGTAGAGCAAACGAGAAGATTGTTATGCTAGGTGACTTTAATGGTTGGGTTGGTGTGAAGAGGAATGGGTATGAAAAAGTATTCGGTGCATTTGGGGATGACAGAGTGAATGAGAATGGAATGAGTCTGCTAGAGATATGTATAGAGAAGAATTTGTCAGTTATGAACACTATGTTTAATCATAGAAAAGTTCATAGGTATACGTGGGAAAGGCAAGACAGTAGAAGTATGATTGACTTTGTGATTGTGGATGAAAGATTAAAGAGTAAAGTGACAGATACTAGAGCATATCGGGGTGTTAACGTAGGGACAGATCATTATCTGGTGATGTGTCGGATGGATGGTCTGTTCAGACATTGGCGTCACCGAGTTCGAGTTCCTGTGACTGCACTTGAAAGAATAAAAGTAGAAAGACTGCAAGATGTGAAAGTGAAAGAGGAATACAAGCAGGAAGTAAAGGTGAAGACGGATAAAATATTTTATGATACGAATGATTATAGTATGGAGGAAGTATGGGATATTATGAAAAATAGTATGGTGCAAGTAGCCACAAAAGTATGTGGTGTAGCACGGAGAAAAAATGGTAATAGAATGAGTGATTCTTGGGTAGATGGTGATGTTAAAGAGGTTGTGCGGAAGAAGAAAGAGGCCTGGCTTAATGTGTTAGCCTATAAGGCTCAAAATAGGGTGAATCAGGCAGCGAATGTGACGGATGGTTTGGAAAGAGTGAAAAGGAAATACTCCGAAATGAAAGTGAGTGTGAAAGAGATGGTAAAAATGAAAAAGCATGAAAGGCAAGAAAAGTATAACAGGAAGTTCTCTGATAACTTCAGGGCCAATGTTAAGCTGTTTTGGAAACAAGTAAGATTGGCTCGCGGAGTGACAGGAACATCGAGTATGAATGTTATAAGAGCAGAAGATGGATGTTTACTAAATGAAGAATGTAAGGTCTTGGAACGCTGGAAGGGATACTTTGAAAGTTTATTCAGTTGTCAGGACAGTGTGCAAGAAGTGGGCAACTGGGCAGATGCCAGTTTAGAAGACCCTAACTTAGAAGTAGATGAAGATAATGAAATAGAAATAGAAGAGATAGTACGAGCGCTGAAAGGTATGAAAGTTGGGAAAGCTGCAGGATATGACAGAGTGTCTGCTGAAATGCTGAAGAGCGGTGACGGGGTGGTAGCAAGCCTGTTGTGCCGGATCTTTAATATGTGTTGGAGATATGGCCGTGTACCGGATGATTGGTGTAAGGCTGTAATCGTACCACTATATAAGGGAAAAGGCTCACAGCAGGAGTGTAAAAACTATCGCGGCATTAGTCTTTTGAGTGTTGTCGGCAAACTGTATGCGAAGGTTTTGATAAATAGAGTGATAGGAGTGACCGGTGAGAAAATATGGGATGTGCAGGCAGGATTTAGAGAGGGGATGGGCTGTATGGATCAGATCTTCTCCCTAAGGTGCATAGCCGAAAAGCATCTGGCAAAGCACAAGAAAGTCTACTGCGCTTTCGTTGACTTGGAGAAGGCCTATGACAGTGTGTGCAGAGAAAAACTGTGGTCAACACTCTCCATGTACGGTGTGGATTGGCGCTTGGTACGGGCACTGAAATCTTTATACAAGGATTCCAGTGCTTGTGTTAGGATAAATGGGACATACACGAACTGGTTTTGCATCTCGAGGGGTGTTAGGCAGGGCTGTGTAGCGTCACCGTGGCTATTCAACTTGTACATGGATAGTTGTCTGACAGATTTGAAAGAGGGTGAGTGTGGATTGACTATGAGTGAGTTGCCTGTCAAATGCCTTCTATACGCAGACGATCAAGTTCTACTTGCATCGTCAGCAGAACAGTTGCAAGACATGGTGACTGTAATGGATGAAGCATTTAAGATGAAAGGGATGAATATAAATGTGAATAAGACGAAGGTCATGGTGTTTGAAAGAGAAGAGAACGTATCGGTGTGTGATGTGAAAATAAATGATAAGAATGTGGAGCAAGTGAGTTCGTATATTTGGGGAGTTTGTTTACAAGGGATGGAAAGATTGATAAAGATGTGGAAAGAAGAGTGAATCGGGAAATAAAGTAAATGGTGCTCTACATGCAATTGTGACCAACCAACTGATGTCCAATAAGGCTCGACTGGCTGTTCACAATGGTGTACTGGTGCCTACGCTTATGTATGGGAGTGAATGTTGGGTGTGGCAAAAGAAGCATGAAAGTAGAATAAATGCTGTGGAAATGCGTTCCTTGCGAAGCATGTGTGGTGTGACTATGAATGATAGGCTGAGAAATGATGTGATAAGAGAACGGTGTGGTTTAAAAGAAGATATAGTGACAAAAATTGAAAAAAGTATGCTTAGATGGTTTGGTCATGTTGAGAGGATGAATGAAGGACGACTCACAAAAGGTATTTACAAGGCAGATGTGAGTGGAAACACCGGGAGGGGACGCCCTAGGAGGACATATAGTGACCTTATTGGTGATGTTCTTCAGAAAGGTCAGGTGCGTAGTACTCGCAACCGGCGTGTGTGTATGACCAATTGTATGAACCTTAAAGAGGCAAAAGGAGTGTGTAGAGATCGTAGCAGGTGGCGTTCCGTGGTTTCTGCCTACCCCCATGGGAAAAAGGCGTGATTGTATGTATGTATGTATGTATGTACATTGCATGTCAACACACAGAATAAGTTGAACGAGTCGAGTCGTGTATAGAACAGGGGTGACCCAGTGGTAAAGACCGCGACTTTCGAGTTTCGACACAGGTGCAAACCTAGACAGGCGGTTAACTTTGTGTAAATTACTTCATAACCGCCGTTCCTAACTAGCGTGTCGTTAGCCAGGAAGTGCTTAAGCCGTAATTTTTTCATGTAGCTCTTTTTTCCATGAAGATTATTTTTTCATTACTTTATTTTGTTGTAATGATTGCTATTCAGTGCCAGCAACACAGTTATAAAACTGTATATATGTATGTAGTGACTTGGTGTGAATGCCCTTAGAATTTAAATTGTTATTTTCTCTGTTCCTTATAAGTGGAGACCTGTAATTGGCTTTCTAACCAATATACAGTTCTTCTAACTTAACAGACAGCTGTGCTGCTGGGGAGTTTGTTCCGCCACTTCTTCTTCCCAGCTAAAGCACTAGGAAGTGTCGAAGGGCGGGCGTTTTGGGGGGACTGTCTTGTGTAACTTTGACGTTCAAAAAGTGCTGACTCTCAGCCTAGTTTGAATAAATGACTTTTGATTTTGATTTTGATTTTGATACTGTCCTTGATCTGTTTGTTGTAGCTATAATTCTCCCATGTTATTTAAATATATAAATTACGCAAGTGCATAATTAACGGTCCTCAATTCCTAAGCCAGTAAGGTTAGAGCCCCTGCTAGACTCCCTCGTGTTCCCATCACCCCCTTGCACCCCCCACTCCGTAGAAGAGTACTCGACGCGAGTTCTGTCGGCTCTTAAGTTTGTAAACTATTAAACAGCTGCCGTGCACTTTTGGCTCATTTGCCAAACTCTACAGAACAGCTGTAGGAATGCGTAAATTTCATTTCCTTTTGTCTCTATGTTTTATGTTTCACGCCAATTCGAGTTTTGATGTTGTTGGAAACTCTTATTAACTTACGTTACTTTGAACATTTCTTTTTTGTTTTTGATTTTTTATCTACATTATCTATACTTATAATAAAACTGTAGAGAGGTCAATTCTGTACATTGAAAATATATTCAAAATTAATATTGGAGGATGAATGGTGATCGATACTGATGCCAAAAATGCAATCAGTAAATTTTTTGTCTGTCTGTCTGTCTGTCCGTCTGTCTGTATGTGCACGCATGGGTCAAAAACTACTGAAGGGATTTTAACCATACTTGATACGATTGTAGTCCATACTCCTGGGCAGGTTATAGGCTATATAACATAACGCTAAGACACATAGGAGCCGAGCAGTGATGATAAATTTGAAGCAAGTCGGATGAAAATGCGCTTTCGAGCTAAAAAAAAATACCTGGACTAACACATAGGCTACTTTTTATACCGGTAGTACAAACGTGGGATATTTTCCGACCTCCACGCGGGCGAAGCCACTGGCAAAAGCTAGTTAATATTATAAAGAAGAAAGATTTGTTTGTTTGTAAAATTGTTTGTAATGGATCAACTAAAAAACTACTAAAGCGATTTTAAGTCTTTCGTTTT
Organism: Aporophyla lueneburgensis; assembly: GCA_932294355.1. Classification (NCBI taxonomy): domain Eukaryota; kingdom Metazoa; phylum Arthropoda; class Insecta; order Lepidoptera; family Noctuidae; genus Aporophyla; species Aporophyla lueneburgensis. The sequence continues at coordinate 6,927,171 of OW028737.1, forward strand.
TTTAACTTACAGCTACACACGTACAGATGTGAAATGTGATAAAAACGTGAGAAGGTGGTTGTGGTGGCCGTGTGGTGTGTGTGTGTACGTGTGGATGTGTGTGTGGATGTTGGATTTATGTGTGTGTTATTTGTTATTAATGTTATGTGTTGTTGTGTTGTGTGTTGTTATTGTTCCTATCAAGAATTTCTCAGTAGCAGCTCGCCCCCTTATTATATGGGATGTTTTTCTATCAATTACGTAGTAAATTAAAGTGTAAGTGCCTACAGCTAAGTCAGACAATCAAAATCTTGGGATAAAGATTTTAACGCCAACGCCTAACTTTTGCTATAAAGCTAAGCATCTTAATACAAAATTGGTTTTTTAATTCACTTACTTTATTTCATTTGCATGGTAATCATTTCAGTCCCTGCAGGATTGGGTTGCCTGAGGTCCGGGGTTCGATTCTCAGGTCAGGCTTCCCATCATTCATCATCATATCATCTTTCCAAAGTGTTATTGATTTTTTTCCATTACAAAGAACAATGGCGAACTCCCCATCAAGTTTTTGTTGACATTTTTTTTTTAGCGTCTGCCTATGAAAAATATGTAAAAGTATAGAAATTGAATTTCTGAACAGTCTTTAGTTATACTTTTATAGGAAGTCAAGATTTTAAGATATTTCAGGTTAAGTTTTAGAGGTTATGGCTCGTCAACAACAGACTTATCGAAAAAGATATGTAGAAATACCTACTTATTGCTCAAAATATCATTGATAGAAATGCATTTTAAATATAAAATAAACTACAGACTACGTATTCAGAATATTTAGTCCATCCGAAGTGCGTACATCTACCACATGGTCCACGTAAGTAAGTAGGCAGGTACTTACCTACTTAATTATATGTTCAGAAGAATATTTATTTAATAATCTTAGTCAACTACCTTTAGAGCAGTTAGTTATAGATATACATACCTAGTATGATTCATTACATGGTAAGGGTAGGTCATTGGTAGGTATAGAAAAAAAAAACAAATATTTATTCCTCATCTTCTCTAACCACAATGTCATCAAGAAAACCTGCGGGTGCTGTGATATATGATTGATGTCTGGCCCATCCTAGATATCATACTTCAGTCATTGTATGAGCGTAACATCCAACTCTCGAGTTAAGTGCCAATGCCGGGTATCGGCGCATTTTATTGACACGTAATATGTTGCAGTTGTCACACATGATGCGTGTAGGCCTTACACGGCTACTCATCGTGATAAACAAATTGATGCACACACAACAAAATCCAAGGTAAGTATCTGGCAGAATCGGAATCCAGAGTCATAGAAAAATGTCGCCGTATAGGCAAACAATCAGAATCCTTAGGCAAGCACTAGTCACACAGGGAACCGTAAATCTCAGAGTCCATAAGCAGAAGCAGTCGATGAAGTAGAAAATCACGGAAAATCGATGGAAAACAAAATAACGAGACGCACGCGAAGACAACGACAAGTTAACAGTGCCAGCCGATTGACAATTGAAATGTCATGTTTTTTTTTGCGATGTTACCATACTCGAATTACACTACGATGTCATCTGTACGTATTAAAAAATTATGACCGCTCTAATCTTTAGCACAAGCAATCATTTTTATTTTAACATTTGTATTCTGATACAGAAATATATTTCCTAAGTATAATAATGCAATACGTAAAGCCACAGCGTATGTAACTTGACTAAGATTTATATAACATGGCAAAATTAAAAGTATCGCTTAGCCAAAAGTCATGAAGTCAAGCAAGAAAGAAAAAAAAACTAGGCCATGATTATTTCTTAGCATCAATAATCTAACTGGCCTGTTAGTCTAGTGGTTAGTGACCTGACTGCTAAGACTGAGGTCGTGGGTTCGATTCCCACTCAGGACAAATCTTTGTGTGATGAGCACAATCATTTGTTCTGTGTCTGGGTGTAATTTATCTATAAAATGTATGTATTTAGAAATTTATAAGTATGTTTATCAGTTGTCTGGTTACCATAGTACAGGCTCTGCCTAGTTTGGGATCAGATAACGGTGTGTTGGTTGTCCTAAGATATTATTATAATTCCCTTTATTCATTTTAACAAACTTATAAATTATATTTTTAAATATAAGAATATAAAATAAAAAAAAACATTTAAAATATAAAAAATTGTAGCCCACCGGTATCGGGAACAGGGTCCAAGCTACCGGCGGTCAGGGCTCCAGAGAGAGGAACCTCCTGACGATGCGAGCCGTGTCCAGAAGTACCGCTTTCTGAATCAAGCCCTTGACCCAGCTGCCTAACGAGAGCCTCCTTAGATGTTGGTCGAGGCTCTTGGCTATCAACCCATTGGCTGTGTCGACTATCGGCACAATGATCGCTGAATCCACATCCCACATGTCGACAACCTCGCGAGCCAAGTCAAGATACTTGATCTGTTTATCTTTCTCGGCTTTCACGAGGTTCTCGTCATGCGGAACCGTTATGTCAACAATCATTGTGCGCCGCTCTACTCGATCCACCACCACTATATCAGGCTTATTTGCAACAATAGTCCTGTCAGTGATGATGGATCGATCCCAGTACAATGTGATATTTCCATTTTCGAGAACTGGGTCGGGCACATACCTGTAGTACGGCAATTCCGATTCCACAAGGCTGTATTTAAGAGCAAGTTGCTGATGGATAATCCTGGCTACTAGGTTGTGTCTATGCAAGTATTCTTCGTTAGCTAGACGAGAACACCCGGAGATTATGTGCCTAATTGATTCTCCTAGACGGTGGCACGCCCGACAGATGTCAACCGTGCCGTATTTCACAATAAATCTCCGGTAATTGTTCGTCATCATAACTTCGTCCATAATTGCACAGACAAATCCTTCGGTTTCCCCAAAGAGGTTGCCGAAACGTAGCCAGGCTACGGACGCTAGTATATCTACATCGGGTCCATGTAGGGCCTGGAAAAAGCGTCCGTGGAGCTCCTTACTCTGCCATACTTCCATGCGGTCATTAGTGTCAAGTATTACAGGTTTGCGCCAGTTCTCGTTAGCCAAGGAGAGCGGGGTGAGGCCCTTGTCAACCGCGACCACATCTCGATGCATCCCCACGTCGGTTTCTAGGAAATATTCCCTGAGACTGCATATCTCGCGATTGTGAAGAGTCTTAGCATTTAAAAAGCTTCGACCTCTACACTTTCGCGGGATATACAGCCTCATTACCGATGACCGTGGGTGATGCATTCGATATGCAGTCAGCAGCGTACGGACCCTCCTATCCATGGCGTCGAGTTCGGTTTGAGTCCATTTGAGTATGCCGAAAGAGTACATCAAAACCGGCATGACCCAACCGTTGAAGGCGCGCACCTTGTTTCCGCCTGATAGAAGACTATTAAATACTTTCTTCAGGCGGCCAAAGAAGCGCTCCTTCAGCGATTGGTTCATGTCAGTGACATTGATGCCCAACGCTTCCGACATACCCAAATACTTATAGGTTTCGGATGCGGAGAGGGCTCGGAGGTTTATGGAATCCGAGAGTTGGGTTCCCGCGGATTCCACAATCTCCCTTCGCTTTACATGCATGACCGCACATTTGTCCACACCAAATTCCATCCTGATGGCGCTACTGAAGGTTTCAGTTACCTTCAGTAGTTCCATCAGTTGCAAATTGTTGTGGGCAAAGAGTTTAAGGTCATCCATGTAAAGGAGGTGAGATATAACCCGACCACCTCTCCTCAACCGATAGCCTATACCTGAATCCTCAAGCAGTGTGCTCAGAGGATTCAGGGCTAAGCAGAACCAAAGTGGACTCAACCTATCACCCTGAAATATGCCTCGCTCGATCCTTATCGGTTCGCTGTTCCTTTGGATATTTCGACATCCTGGATAGCGAAGGACCGTCCTCCACTGCCCCATACATGAAATCAGGAAGGTGCGCAGAGTTGCATCAATTTTATACAACTCCAGCACCCTCATGAGCCATGTATGTGGCACCGAGTCATAGGCCTTCTTGTAATCTATCCAACATGTCGACAGATCCTTTCGGGAACGACGAACCTGTTGGCTAATGGCCATATCAATGAGGAGCAGCTCCTTAGTACCGCGGGACCCGTTCCTACATCCATTTTGAGAGACAGACATGATGGAGTTAGTGTCTATATGATTGTAAATTTTAGCTCTCAAAATGGATGTAAGAACTTTATAGACCGTCGGTAAACACGTTATCGGCCTATAATTTTTGGGTTCCGCGGTGCTACCTGATTTATGGAGCAGGTGGGTAACTCCTGTTGTAAGAAACTGGGGTAGCGAACCAGACTCCAAAGTAGTCTGGTACTGAGTCGCCAAGCGAGCGTGCGATCCTACAAACCATTTTATCCAGAAGTTGTGTAGCCCGTCCGGCCCTGGAGACTTCCAGTTGGGCAACGGACGAACTGCACGAGCAACATCCTGGGGGCAGATAGTAATAGCCCCCATTTCTGGTATAGGATCGCAGGCTCGCTCGACTTCTCTAGCCCAATCACCTTCGGTGTGACTCACAGGCACCGACCAGATACTGCGCCAAAAAGAACACATGGCGTCATTATCCGGCAGATGCGTGTCAGCCACACCTTGGATCGGTCGCTTCCAAGCCCTATAAACCCACCTTTCATCACTCTGGAAGGCGCGATTCTGAGTGTATCGATCCACTCGCCGCTTATACCTACGAATACGGCTTGCCCATGCATAAATTTTCTGCTTCAGGAAGTCTATGCGCTCTGTGACACGGGACATAAAATCCTGAGGGCTGGTATCAGTCCCTGAGAACGCCCGTCTCACAAAGCGCATCACTCTAGGGCGAGTATTGCCCTCCCTGAAGCAGATTAGTTTGCCGATGAGCGCTCTGGCCCCACTAATACGTCGCTCAATTCTGCACTGCCAGGCTGGTACGGCCGGTTTTGGTCGTGTAGCTCTAGAGTCACTAGCAAATTTGACGTGAGCTACACGACATGCCGCTACAGCCGCGCAGTACAGAATTGCATGAGTATCAGTGAGGTCTTCGCAGTCATCAAAATAGTTTGACAACTGCGAATCCAGAGCCGCCACCAGCGCCCTATTTTTGTTATGCATGGGCAAACGAGGTAAGCGTGGTCTAAGTTCGGGTGATATGGACCGATATTCTCGAATCGCATCCTCCAAAGCACTCCTCAATTCCTCATTGCACTGGGTACTTACGTTTGTAGCCCTGTCATCATTCCCCTCATCAGCTTGACTTGTCAAGTACTGTGGTGGGACCACAGCAGTCTGCAACGGGGGTGCGATGACATGGCTACTCTGCATTTCATTTCGTAGGCGATCAAGTACAGTGTCATCCAACATATGATTACGCTGGATGACCCGCACCTGATCCGATAGTCGTTGGGTTGAGACGTTGACAGCTGGTTCAAGCACCTGAAAAAGAGAGAGCATCCGAACACGGTACGCGGTCAGATTCTTTCCCCCCTCTGTAGCCCCATAGTATGAGCGCATGACATTCTCATTGATGGATCTTGTCCATCTCATGCGCTGCACACTTCCGCCGGGAGCTGGGACCCTATCAGAGGCCGGTGGGCCTCGAGGTCCTAAACTGACCGGCGGCCGGCGTCCTCCCCGTCGACGAGCAGGTGGTGGCGTCGTGGGCGGGGAGAAGTACTCGTCGCTCGAGCTCGACGCAACTGCCACGGCCGGTGTCGTCACAGCGCCCGCAGTGGGACTGGGTACCGGCGGCGGCGAGGCGGAGCTGAGAGACGAGTCCGGAGGTGGTGGGCGTGCTCTTCGTGCTGCTGATCGGGTCAACATACTCGTAGTCTTCAAATTCCTTTTGATTTTTTCATTTTATTGTGATTTTACCGGGGGTGACATGACAGATGTCACCCCCGATTCGAATGTTTTAACTTGTGTTTTTTTACATTATAGTGATTTTTGTAGTTTTTATAATTCCGGAAGGTTTTAGAGGTCGAGGATTTCTTTTCTATTGTACAGTTTTTTTTAACTTGCGTTAAATAAATATTTTTTTCTAAAATAAGGAACACAAGACGTCTTGTCAACACAGTGTTGCCAGCTGATTATATTATTTATATAATTTATATTTTTTCCTTTATTCATCTTAATATACTTATAAATTATATTTTTAAATATTAGAATATAAAATAAAAACATTTAAAAATATAAAAAATAGTAGCCCACCGGTATCGGGAACAGGGTCCAAGCTACCGGCGGTCAGGGCTCCAGAGAGAGGAACCTCCTGACGATGCGAGCCGTGTCCAGAAGTACCGCTTTCTGAATCAAGCCCTTGACCCAGCTGCCTAACGAGAGCCTCCTTAGATGTTGGTCGAGGCTCTTGGCTATCAACCCATTGGCTGTGACGACTATCGGCACAATGATCGCTGAATCCACATCCCACATGTCGACAACCTCGCGAGCCAAGTCAAGATACTTGATCTGTTTATCTTTCTCAGCTTTCACGAGGTTCTCGTCATGTGGGACCGTTATGTCAACAATCATTGTGCGCCGCTCTACTCGATCCACCACCACTATATCAGGCTTATTTGCAACAATAGTCCTGTCAGTGATGATGGATCGATCCCAGTACAATGTGATATTTCCATTTTCGAGAACTGGGTCGGGCACATACCTGTAGTACGGCAATTCCGATTCCACAAGGCTGTATTTAAGAGCAAGTTGCTGATGGATAATCCTGGCTACTAGGTTGTGTCTATGCAAGTATTCTTCGTTAGCTAGACGAGAACACCCGGAGATTATGTGCCTAATTGATTCTCCTGGACGGTGGCATGCCCGACAGATGTCAACCGTGCCGTCTTTCACAATAAATCTCCGGTAATTGTTCGTCATCATAATTTCGTCCATGATTGCACAGACAAAACCTTCGGTTTCCCCAAAGAGGTCACCGAAACGCAGCCAGGCTACGGACGCTAGTATATCTACATCGGGTCCATGTAGGGCCCGGAAAAAGCGTCCGTGGAGCTCCTTACTCTGCCATACTTCCATGCGTTCATTAGTGTCAAGTATTACAGGTTTGCGCCAGTTCTCGTTAGCCAAGGAGAGCGGGGTGAGGCCCTTGTCAACCGCCACCACATCTCGATGCATCCCCACGTCGGTTTCTAGGAAATATTCCCTGAGACTGCATATCTCGCGATTGTGGAGAGTCTTAGCGTTTAAAAAGCCTCGACCTCCACACTTTCGCGGGATATACAGCCTCATTACCGATGACCGTGGGTGATGCATTCGATATGCAGTCAGCAGCGTACGGACCCTCCTATCCAGGGCGTCGAGTTCGGTTTGAGTCCATTTGAGTATGCCGAAAGAGTACATCAAAACCGGCATGACCCAACCGTTGAAGGCGCGCACCTTGTTTCCGCCTGATAGAAGACTATTAAATACTTTCTTCAGGTGGCCAAAGAAGCGTTCCTTCAGCAATTGCTTCATGTCAGTAACATTGATGCCCACCGCTTCCGACATACCCAAATACTTATAGGTTTCGGATGCGGAGAGGGCTCGGAGGTTTATGGAATCCGAGAGTTAGGTTCCCGCGGATTCCACAATCTCCCCACGCTTTACATGCATGACCGCACATTTGTCCACACCAAATTCCATCCTGATGGCGCTACTGAAGGTTTCAGTTACTTTCAGTAACTCCATCAGTTGAAAATTGTTGGGGGCAAAGAGTTTAAGGTCATCCATGTAAAGGAGGTGAGATATAACCTGACCACCTCTCCTCAACCGATAGCCTATACCTGAATCCTCAAGCAGTGTGCTCAGAGGATTCAGGGCTAAGCAGAACCAAAGTGGACTCAAACTATCACCCTGAAATATACCTCGCTCGATCCTTATCGGTTCGCTGTTCCTTTGGATATTTCGACATCCTGGATAGCAAAGGACCGTCCTCCACTGCCCCATACATGAAATCAGGAAGGTGCGCAGAGTTACATCAATTTTATACAACTCCAGCACCCTCATGAGCCATGTATGTGGCACCGAGTCATAGGCCTTCTTGTAATCTATCCAACATGTCGACAGATCCTTTCGGGAACGACGAACCTGTTGGCTAATGGCCATATCAATGAGGAGCAGCTCCTTAGTACCGCGGGACCTGTTCCTACATCCATTTTGAGAGACAGACATGATGGAGTTGGTGTCAATATGATTGTAAATTTTAGCTCTCAAAATGGATGTAAGAACTTTATAAACCGTCGGCAAACACGTGATTTGTCTATAATTTTTGGGTTCCGTGGTACTACCTGATTTGTGGAGCAGGTGGGTAATTCCTGTTGTTAGGAACTGGGGTAGCGAACCAGACTCCAAAGCAGTCTGGTACTGAGCCGCCAAGCGAGCATGTGATCCAATGAACCATTTGATCCAGAAGTTGTGCAACCCGTCCGGCCCTGGAGACTTCCAATTGGGCAGTGGACGGACTGCACGAGCTACGTCTTGGGGGCAGATGGTAATAGCCCCCATTTCTGGTATTGGATCGCAGGCTCGCTCGACTTCTCGAGTCCAATCCCCTTCGGTGTGACTGACAGGCACCGACCAGATACTGCGCCAAAAAGAACACATGGCGTCATTATCCGGCAGATACGTGTCAGCCACACCTTGGGTCGGTCGCTCCCAAGCCCTATAAACCCACCCTTCATCACTCTGGAAGGTGCGATTCTGAGTGTATCGGTCCACTCGCCGCTTATACCTACGAATACGGCTTGCCCATGCATAAACTTTCTGCTTCAGGAAGTCTATGCGCTCTGTGACACGGGACATATTGTCCCGAGGGCTGATATCAGTCCCCGAGAACGCCCGCCTCACAAAGCGCATCACTCTAGGGCGATAATAATGTTAATACGGGGATGGCGAAAGTGTTTAAAGCTTTAATGAGATGTCTACCTGAAAGCTGGGTCTTACAAACAGCGTTGAGTCTTCTCCTGTACTCTGTAGTTAGTGTATCTTTAATTCTTACGTGGTCGAGTCCCTTTAGTTGCGCGTATCCTAAATATTTATACAGGTCAGTCGGTTCCATTGCTGTTATAATGTCTGTGTCATTCACCACATAGTCACCGGGACGCACCTTGCCTAATGTGAAGTGTTTTACATTTATCTAACCCAAATTGCATATTAATATCCTTACTGAACTCTGATGTTATATCTAGTATTTTTTTCATATCTTTTTCTGTTTTTGCATACAGTTTTATGTCGTCCATATAAATAAGATGTGATATTGTTGTTTCATCTGTAGAGTGTTTTAGGTGATATCCAGCTCTACAACTCTGCAGTAAATAAGACAGAGGATTTAGGGCGAGACAGAACCACAGAGGGCTCAGGGAGTCACCTTGATAGATACCTTTTTTGATACATACCTGTCGAGTTGTGATAGTACTGTGGTTGTTATTTATTTGTAGAGTTGTTTTCCATTGTAGCATTATATGGCGCATGAAATCAATTATTTTTGGGTTTATTCTATAGATCTCTAATATTTGTATCAGCCAAGAATGAGGGACACTATCAAAAGCTTTTCTGTAATCTATGTAGGTACAATGCAGATTTCTATTTTTTGAGGTAGCGTGTTTATGTATAGTAGAGTCAATAATCAGCTGTTCTTTGCAGCCCATGTGGCCCTTCCTGCATCCTTTCTGTTCCTCTGCAATAATATTGTGGTGTTCAATGTGGGAACTAATCTTTTTTGTAATCGCTGATGTAAGTATTTTGTATATTGTGGGTAGGCATATTATTGGTCTGTATTGGGAAGGTTGAGGTGAGTTTTTAGTTTTAGGAAGCATGTAGGTAATTCCTGTTGCGATAAATTCGGGTGTATTCTGTCGTCCTAATATGATATCCGTAAAAATTTTTGCTATTGATTTATGTAATGAAGTTAGTTTTTTGTACCAGAAATTATGTATTTTATCTATACCAGGTGCTTTCCAGTTATGTAGTCTAGCTGTAATCTGTGTAATGTCTGACTCTACTATCTCTGTAAATTCCATTTCATCTATAGCTCTCCATTTTACTTCTTCTTCCGCTATCCAAGATGCTTTGTCGTTGTGCTGTTCCTGCTCTTCCCAAATACTAGACCAATATGTTTCTAGTTCTTCTTTTGAGGACGTCTCTATGGTGTTTTCTATTGTGTCGGTGTGTGTTTTTTGTATGTTTCTGTAAAATGCTTTTTCATTCATAGCAAAAGTAGCATTATCATTTTTGCGCTGTTGCGCCTTCATATATCTCCTAAGCCTATGGACTTTTAGAGCTAGTTTTTGCTTTAGTGTGTCCAAAAACTCCTCAGGTTTTCTATTGTTGTTTTCATGTCTAGTGTGATTAGAATATTTTTTAAATATTGTTTCGACTCTCTTAACAACTTTATGTGTTCTGATGCCGTTAATATAATGTGTGAGTCTACCACAGTCTGCTCTTAATGTTTCAATATCTTTTTCCAGTCTCTGTTGCCATGCTGATTTGATAAATTGACTTGCTTTTGTAGTTCCTGTGTGGCCTGTGATTTTAAAATTGAGTTCTTCAGATATAACTACTGCCGTGCAATAAATTAGTAAATGTATGTCTTAAAGTTGCGTGTCATCAGATATTAATTGTATGAGTATATTTTCATTGAATAAATTAACTAAACGAAATAAGTTAGGGCTGTATTTCAGTTTAGGTAGCTTTGGCCGAACTGCAGGGTCCATCCCAGAGTATTGCGCTATTGTTGTTCTAAATTTGTCATTTATATCTTTGATATATGTGTCTGTAATTAGGTTTTGATCTGTGACAACTAAGGTCTCAATATCAAATGATATCAAGTGTTAAGGTAATAGATTCGGTTTGTGTGGATGTGTGAGATGTTTGTGTGTAAGCTTGCGATTGGTTACATGGTTGAGATTGACTACTAGGATGTAATTGCATGACTAATTGTGGTTGATTTTGTAGAGTATTTTCATTTGTGTTTTGTGTTAGTGTGGTAGTGCCAGTGTCTGCATAGTTTTCAGATTCTTGTAGTAATTGTGTGTGTACTTCTTCTTTTAATTTATCTATTACGACTTGTGACAGGAGTTTATTCCTAACTATAGCTCTTCTTTGATCTGAAATCCGTTGTTCTGAAACGGAAATCTCAGGATATTGACGTGAAAAACGTTCATGCAGTTGTTGTCTGTAGGTGGTCATGTCGGTCTCTAATTTAGTAATGTACAGATAAGTTCGCATGATAAATACTGCGGCGGCGAGGCGTAAATTTTTCTAAAAGAGAAGCCGAAGCGAAGTCGGCCTTAACTTACTGACTCATCAATAAAGAATACTTACTATCATTCTAAAATTAATATAGGAATGTAATGAATTAAATACAATGAAATTGAACAGATGAAAACGAATAAAATATGCAATATTCCTCTATCTCGTTCTCGCTGACGCATTTTTCTATACCTGTCTCTGTCATAACCCGTTGTACAGCGGCTTGCTCTCATACATATCAAGCGGTGCCACGTGACCTAAACTGACATCATTACGGGATCGCTGTTGTATGAATTTTTAGTTCCCGATTATGACGTTTTGGCGCCGGGTTAATTTCGAACATTTCTCTTTTGTTGTAATACAAAGGTATAAATAACCTTTTTTGTTGTTTGAATGTTATGGTGAATTAAATACCCGTAGTGTAACTATATTTATTGACAATAGTAGCCACTATTTACATACTATTGTATTTTTAATAGTGATAGAGTTACCAATGCGAATCCCCGAAGGCAAGCCGGTAGGAATCGTGTTATATGGTGCCTTCGCCACTGATAAATAGGTTAACTTCTTTGCTCCATTTCATGCGAACTCTTGATTTCCCAGCCTTGGTGGACGCGGGTAAGAAGGTAGATACCTCCCGCGCAACACTCAAGGCAGGAGTGGGTGAACCTGTATTAAAATTAGTGATGGGGGATGACGATGATATGGGTGAAGATGGTATTGATGGTGATGATGTTCTTGAAGGTGCGTACGATATTGTACTTGGACTATAAGGCTCTACAGAGGTGTCAGTCCTGTCTGTAAGTCTATCACCATCAGCAATGGCTTCGGCTGTAACATCTTTGTCGGTGGGAGCCCACCTGTTCAGCTCCTCACCGCTGACGGTTCGCATGCTGAGACACTCAGCGCCAGCTCCAAGTGTGCCCCGGCGATCGCCCCCGGGCAGCGGTCCTAAACGTTTTCTTTTTGAACGAGTCTCCATTTTTAGTGGGTTTCCAGGGCCACGTTAGCCACGCCAGTAATTTCTGATTCGTGTGTCCGCCCCCCACGTGATTAGATGGTCAATCGGGACGTGTGGTTGTTTAGGGGGCTTATTATTATTATTATTAATCTAGTCAAATAAGCTCTTTATTATGATGTTTTTTTTTTCAGACTTTGATAGTACTTATGTTTGATTTGATAAAACTTATTAAATTATTTCGTCGGTATCTAGTAGGGTGACATACGTAGACGCTTAATAATTTCATCAACAATTCTCTCGCCGATATCCTTTCTCAGTCGCAGCTCGGAGTCTGGATTTTGGCGTCCCACCCTATTACATGGCACTTAAACATAACTGCATAAACGTGGGTGTAAATCTCAGCCTAAATTAAAAACAAAGTAGAAATTTAAAAAAAAGTATAAAAATTCATCTAATCAAAACAACGTGTCATCAAAAAAGCATTTTTTCCAAACTCGCTCCAGTTCGTTAAACACATATGTCTATTGGAAAAATGAAAATTCCGGGCAGCATACTGTGCAATAAAAATGAACTATTGCGGATCTGCAGTGCTGTTCGTTTCAATCGGTCTGAAGTCTAATTCAACTTTCGTATTTAAACTATTGGTAATGCTCGTTGTGAGCTACATACTCGTAGTTTGTAGAAAATAGAGAGAATTTTACCGACTATTTTGTTGCTCTTATTAGGGCTCTACAGTCAACAAGGTTAAACTTATAGGTTCTCCATGTCCGTCCATCCGTCTGTCCGCAGCTTAGCTTAGAGATTCGTAGTACTAGAAATCTGTAATTTGACATGGATATACGTATTAGTCACGCCGACAAAGGGGTAAATTAAAAGCTTAAAAATATTTTTTTGCGTTCTTCACTCACGTTAAGTGGGGATGTTTTTTATATACTATGTGTGTGTTTGTACATATTATTTATTTATGTACTTTTTTGGTGTACAAAACAGTGTTATCATTATCATCTGCCTAGCCTTTTCCCAACTATTTTGGGGTCGGCTTCCAGTCTGACCGGATACCTTTTTGACCCCCACAACCCAGTTACTGGGTAATACGCACGTATTTATACCCCTGGTAAGGCGTACAAAACAGTGTATATAAATAAATCCCTCTTTTGTCAATAATAATAATCTTGCTTATATTTCTATGACGATAAGAAACTAATGGTGAAATTTTACACCTCTATCTTAGTTCAAAGAAAATAACCGATAACGTCAAAGTTCTCCCAAGTTCCTGATATTTATAGAAGTGAGTAATTAAGAGAGTTTAGTGGTCGTTCCATCTTCCGTCTTTGACATTACTTTTATAACTTTTGCAAAGTTCTATGATGCCACAAATAGAAGTCTTTGGTCGTAAAGTATTTGTTAGCATTTTGAGAGTTTCAGCCATATCTAAGTACAGCATCCATCATCAGCCTGCACTTATGCCAATTTATTTGTGGTCAGCGATGCGGACGAATTCTTTGATGCCCAGTGAGCTCTTTTCTTCTTTTTTTTTTCCCTTTTATTTAATTGTACATAATATATTTATTTAAGTGTTAGTTTGTATATTATATTTTTATTTAAGTATAGATAATTGACCACTTATTTGCTGAAATATATTTTGTAGACCAAAGTCAGCGCAACATGTCTTTTTCTTCCACACTTCTCTATTAGTCGTCATCTCGGTAGAGATAACCTTTCTATCCATTTCATCATTGACGCAGCCCATCTATCGTTTCTATTCTTATAGCCATCGACATTCATACTCAAAACTTTCCTTGTGATATTTTCCTCACTCCTTCGTATCACGTGCCATAAATTTCCACACAACTTTTCAGTTACTGGTGCCACTTTCAGATTTCCTCTTATGTACTCATTTCTCAGTATATCTATTCGTGTCACACCACACATCCCTCTTAATATTTTCATGTCCGTTTCCACCGCGCGGCCAACTCTTAAAATTTGATGAAATTTTAAGAGTTAATAATATAAGTCAACAAAATATAATTATATTTTTTTTTAATAAACTACCATAACATTTTAACTGAAACTAATGTACGACACAGAATATAGACACATTTTCTTACAGGTACTTATTTCAATTTTAGAATAATTTAAAAACTATAGTAATTTTATTTACGCCACATTTATCCAAACAAGGTTACGTTACATGTCGATTAGTACTAGAACTAAGCTTGAACCTACTTTTAATAACGAAATAAACTCCATTGTATTTTAGCCATATTGCCGTCCGAGCGGCCAACTAAAATCGACTCTAAAAAAAATATTGAACCTATTTTCTAGTATTTTTATTGTTTATTTGCTGCAACAAATTAACAACTTATTGTCCATACACATTAGCCTTGTTACTCCAAAAAACTTTAAAACATCAAAGTTAATTAAAATTTAAACAACGCCAGACTAGGCCCCTGACTAAAAATATTTATAGAAAAGAAAAGGTAAATTCTAAACTGTAGAACTGAAATAACAAAAACTTTGTTCTAAAATAAAGACTGCAATTGCAATGAAGCGCACTCAGTTTTACTCACTGAACTACCGATTAGTATTAACATTAAAGATTTTTTCGTAGTTAGTGCTATAGAATTTATACCAGGCACAAAAATAGATCACTATGTCATTTTTAAAATAAAATTACTATATTTTTAATATAATTCTAAAATTGAAATAAGTACCTGTAAGAAAATGTGTTTACATTAGTTTCAGTTAATCTATACTATCTTTACTATAATATTATAAAGCTGAAGTTTGTTTGTTTGTTTGATTGAACGCGCTAATCTCAGGAACTACTGATTTGAATTGAAAAATTATTTTTGTGTTGGGTAGCCTATTTATCGAGAAAGGCTATAGGCTATATAACATCATGCTACAACTAAGAAGAGCGGAGCAGTAATGAAAAATGTTGCAAAAACGGGGAAAATTTATTCCTTTTGAGAGTTTCCGTTGCGTGCGCTGCGTAAACAGTTAAGGTAACACAAAAATCATGTGTGACGGAATTGTTCCTTTTAAAAAGTTCAAAAAAAAGTCCGCGAGAGCATATGTCTATCTTTTAAGGTTGACTCACTATAACTCAAAAGGAGCGAGCAGCAACGAAAAATGGACGAAAAGTAGCAGGCAAATCGATGCGACGGGAAGGGTCAGGGGAGCAAAAATTTGACGCGGACGAAGTCGCGGGCAGAAGCTCGTTTATAAATAATATGGTAGTTTATTAAAAAAAATACAATAATATTTTGTTGACTTATATTACTTGATTTTTGCCTGTATGCTGATTTTGAATAAAGAATTTTTTATCGATTTGTGAATTTCACTTTCATAAAGTATGCTATAGGATGTCTTAAAGAGTTTCACCCTAAAAAATTAAGATATGACTAAAGAACATACCAATAATGGCGATTCAGTCTCACTTTATTGTGAAACTTTATGGTCACTCTACTCTAATACAGTTTCATACTACTATATTTTAGTGAATATCTCCTAAAATATAAAGCCTGTAGTTATATCCGCCACATTTATCCAAACTAGGCTACGATACCTGTCGATTAGTACTAGAACTAAGCTTGAACCTACTATTAATAACGAAATAAACGCCATTGTATTTTAGGTATACCTAAAATACAATGGCGTTTATTTACGCGCGGACGGCAATATATTGCCGTCCGCGCGGCCAACTAAAATCGACTGTAAAAAAATATTGAACCTATTTTCTAGTATTTTTCTTGTTTATTTACTGCAACAAATTAGCAACTAATTGTCCATACACATTAGCCTCTATTAATTTGATTTTATGGTGAGATACGTACCTACACTTAACCTGAAAATGAAATATAGCATAACTTTTTGTATATTTAAGTTTTGATGATTTTTATTTTTGTAACAAATCCAACAAATTAAGGCTTTTCTTTTGATGTATCATTCGCCTATCTGCATTATTTAGTTCCTGTGTAATCAAGGGCGATCACTACGGCAAGTGGCGGTTCTAGCGGCCAACTGTTTTTTAACCGACTTCAAAAAAGGAGGAGGTTTCTCAATTCGACCGTATATATATATATATATATATTTTTTAATGTGTGTTCACCGATAACTTCGTCGTTTATGGACCGATTTTGATGATTCTTTTTTTGTTGGAAAGGAGATATCCCAAGGGTAGTCCCATGATAAGGAAACCAGGATTTGATGATGGTATCCCTGAGAAATCGAAGGGAACCTTCTAAAATCGTAGTGGTGACTAGTGCGTTTTTTATTTCTTTCATTAATTATCTTAAAGCACTACTATTTAATGAAGGTCTGAAGTTACTCTGATGATGAAGCCGAAAGACAGTCAAGGGAACTCTTCAACGACTTACAGCAATTACCCGGTGTTTGGACTTAATTCATTTCTATTGATGAGAACTTTGCACCCATATGGGCTATAAGTGCCATTACAGGTTTGTACTAGGGAGAATATTTTTGGGTGATATAAAGGTTCTGCAGCCACGCGGTTTGGTGGCTGTCTCGACCATCTTTGGCTTTGCGTTGATGGGACCAGTGCTGAGGGTCCCCCCTACACCTGAACCTGATTTTGTGTTGTCATCCGGCTCCGCCCTATCTGACGCCGTTCAGAGGTTTTGGGAGGTTGAAGAGCCCCCTCAGGTAGCCCGTTTGAACCCGGAACACGAGGAGTGCGAGTTGTTCTACCAGAACAACACAGGTCGACTCCATTCCAGCCGGCTTGTGACCAGGTTGCCTTTTGTTGCGGTGCGACCACCTCTCGGCGAATCCAGACCAACGGCCGAGAAGAGACTGTTGGCAATGGAGCGCCGCATGAGCAGGGACCCAGTGCTGCGGCAGAAATATTTGGATTTCATGCGGGAATACGCAGATTTGGGACACATGTCGGTGTCAAATTTGGATTGGCGCTCAAGTGAGCATTATTTCCTGCCGCATCACGCGGTCCTCAAGCCATCCACCGGTAAGCTGCGCACGGTGTTTGATGGGTCTGCGCGGACTTCGTCTGGTGTCTCCTTGAATGATTGCTTGCATCCAGGCCCCAAATTGTTGAGAGATCTTTGTGACGTCATTACGTCCTTCCGTCGTCATCAGGTAGTTTTTGTGGCCGACATCAAAATGATGTTCCGCCAAACGGTTATTCACAAGGATGACCGACGCGACGTTATCAGTTGATCCTGTGGCGAGAGAATCCCCAGGACCCCATGATTGTGTATGAGCTCAATACGAATACGTACGGCCTCAGATCGAGCCCTTTTGTTGCTATTCGTTCCCTTTGGGAGCTCGCGGACCGAGAGCGTTTGAAGTT
This sequence comes from Aporophyla lueneburgensis, assembly GCA_932294355.1. NCBI lineage: Eukaryota > Metazoa > Arthropoda > Insecta > Lepidoptera > Noctuidae > Aporophyla > Aporophyla lueneburgensis. The sequence goes on from OW028737.1 coordinate 6,944,687, forward strand.
CCCTCGTGCGTCCGCCATCTTGAAAACGGACTTGTATGTTGACGACGTTTGTACTGGAGCTCCCACAGTTGGGGAAGCCGTCCTGTTGCGTGACGAATTGATTGGTATTTTGGCTTCCGCTGGCTATGAGTTGCGTAAATGGGTGTCCAACTCGCCAGCGCTATTGGAAGGTTTGCCGGAGGATCATAGGCAGGACCCGCTTTTGTTTGAAAATGTTGACAACCCTGCTATGATACCAGTTCTCGGCGTTCAGTACCGACCAGTCCAAGACATCTTCACATACGATGTCGACTTGGAGTCACCTCACACTTGGACTAAACGACTGGTGTTGTCTACTGTCGCGAGGACCTTTCGGACCCGAACGACTTGGAGGCCCTGACCCCGGGCCATTTTTTGATTGGACAGCCACTTGTCGCCCTGCCCGAGTACCCTCTTGTCGATGTGAGCCAAAATCGGCTATCGCGGTTTCAGTTGGTGCAGCAGCTCGCTCAGAGTTTTTGGAAGCGTTGGAGCTTGGAGTATTTGCACATCCTCCAGCAGCGCGTCAAGTGGACTGATAAAACGCATCCGCCCAAAATTGGAGACCTCGTCCTGATTAAGGATGCCAACCTTAATCCGTTGTATTGGCGCCGGGGGCGCATTCTCAATCTGGTGGCTGGCACTGACGGGGTTCCTCGTTTTGCAGAGGTTTTGGTGGACGGATCGGTCGTGAAGAGAGCGGTCGCAACCTTGTCAAGATTGCCAATTGATTAGCGGACGGGAAGGCCCGTCCGGGGGGGGTAGATGTTTCGGAACGAACACTTTGTTACTCTATGCGCTTTCGGAACGCGCCGCCCGAACGGAATGACATGTGACTTGTCAAGTTTGATTTTGACACTTGTCAATTTTTTCCCCCCTTTTTAGTTTGGTCTTTGAGAGCGTCGGACAGATTTTTGCTTCCGCGAGTTTTTTGTAAATCAATCCTTGAAAATCGGTCGTTTTTGCGGACAATACGTCATGACCCAATGATATTGTGTTAAATAACCCCATTTGGTGAAGGAATACGGATTTAGTTTCTTGACATTAAAGAACATTGAAGGTTAAGTGTGGGAGACCGCATGTCTGGATGCCAGACCTCTTGAAGCGGCAAATTGTAACCTGTTCCTGAGAATACTTATTCATAACCTCACTACACGATACATACACACTCACTTACCCACTCAACCGTCCAACCCGCGCGGCGATTATCTCCCCAACTGTCCGGGCGTCAAATTTCACTTTCTTTTTTACGACATTGCGAATTTTTTGCACAAAAACGATTACGACTGAAAAACTACTATAGCTATATTCTAATAAGAAATACTCACGGAAAGCTAATAAGATATCGAATTCTAATTGGAAAAAACTAAATTAATCAAACAAAAAGCTAATTAGATATTGAATTCTAATTAGAAAATAAAGTCGGGGATTTCAAAAAAATATCGTATTTATTTTTTATTTCGTATTTTACAAGAAAAGTATAATAGTGACTAGGCAAAATTATTTTTATTATAATAGTACATAATATACCCTTCAAAATGACACCAATATCTAAATATAAGTATTTAGTTTTCTATCAAGAAAAAACAAATACTTCTCCAAAGGTCCCCGAGCCAACACTAAAATCATGAATTACGAGTTGCGTTTGAATAATTTGTAGACCCCATCTCAATATATTTCGTTTGTAAATAGCTGTTATAGTGCTAATAGTAAAGTATTCTCTTATATTTAAGCATTTATTTAACAAAAACAACTAATTCGAAAAATGGATCAACAACAACCAACGAACAATGTCCGCGCGGTCATCATAAAACTTTTCCAGCTATATTATTCCATGTAAACGTTTCGAAATTGGCGTAGTAATGCATATTTCGTAAAGGAAATATCTTCACGTTTAATTTGATATACAATAACAACATAAATGTGGTATAAAAACAGAAAACTTACCATATTTTAGTTGGAGATCCACACACAAACATAGTTCACTAGACAACACGGATGAACTGTCATTTTCTTTTTTTTTTTCTAAATTTTATGTTGCCGGTCCATAGATGAAATTCACTCTACTGGATGACAAATCTCATATAGCGACATCTAGTATTTTTCTAATGTACGACTATCAAAGGACTGTAGCGATAAACACGTTTCAAGTGACGAATGACGCATAAAACGTCCATGGTTACAAAAGTAACCATGGACGTTTCGACGAAATTTTATTTGGTTACTTTTGTAACCATGGACGGTTGAGTGGTTAGATACAAGGATCCAGGTTATCCCAAGAATCAGGTGGTCGTCGCCCATCAGGTGAGTTCCTTTGTTCGTTTATTGTAGTCAATTTATTTGCAATTGTTCTCTTATATTTTGTCTGCTCCGCGTACGGCGGACTAGTATCGCTCGCCACTCTTGTCTCTAGAGCCCCACGATTATCACACTTCCACTGCGCATTTGAAATTGTATTGTGAGGTCTAGTCTGGCAGCGTACATTTTGGTAGCAGAGCGTGGTTAAAAATGTACGCTGCCAGGCTAGACTAGACCCCTACCATAGGATTTCAAATGCGCAGTGGAAGATATTATGGTGGGGTCCAGGAGACAAGAAGTGGCGAGCGAAACTAGTCCGCCGTACGCGGAGCAGATTGATTGCTCACCCCCTATGGTGGGGCCATAGGGGGTGAGCAATCAAGCGGGGTGCCATGCACCCACGTGAGGCCACGGCGCCTGGGTTCAAATCTCCAGGCACGTGCCTCCAAATCAAAGGCATTTCAAAATTTTGAATCTGGGACACTCGGTCCGCAACAAGACCTCCAAAGAGTGGACGGACGTCTTCAACCAACACAAACAATTTGACTGTCCGTCCAGGTGTAAGAAACCCGAATGTCCACAGTTCCACCCAAAGTGTGAGCAACGTGGTTCAATAGACGCACAAGACGCGCCGCCCCTGACAATTCAACTTAGGGATGGTCAGTGCCGTCCGGAGGGGGGCCACCTTGCTCTTGGCCAAGACCAGTGACAAATTCACCTGGCCTGTTGCGCAGACGGTGCGCAAACAAACAACAGCTGCATAACCGTGCGAAGACGCATCACAAACAAGGGTAGCAGTGTAGCTCCCAGGGGGGAGGATAGCGCGGGGTAACACGACCTCGTTGACTGCAGGGAGTGCGGATACAAATTGGAGCCTATCTTCCAACAGGGTTTCCCGAATTGGCTCGTCCCAGCCAAGTCCCGCAGTCCAAAGGCGCTCAAGAAAACAATTTTGCCCATAACAATACAAACAAAACAACAAAACAATAGACAAAAGGCAACCTTGTCGGGATTGCCAAGTGATTAGCGGACGGGAAGGCCCGTCCGGGGGGGGGGGGGGGGGTAGATGTTTAGTCCCGATGGAAGTGAGCCCCCAAACATGAGAAGCACAGACGGCGTGCACTGGCAACTCGGCGGCGGGCACTCACGTGCAATTTCAAAAAGGCCGCGCAAGTTGCCATGCCATGCCCCGTGTCCTTACAAAACTCACAACCAGGACGACTCTGGGTGCCAGCAAAACGAGCGGCGGGGCGACCATCAACAGGCCCGCGAGCCCTAGTCCATCCCTGGTCTCGTGGCCGGGAAGACGATTGGCGTGACTCGGTGGCAACGCTAGAGTTGTCCATAAACCGACACTCATCCTCCAAAAATTTGACGAGGTCACCAAATGGGGGGAGGTGTGTGACACTATCCCCACCATACTTCTGCTCGAAACGAGCCCTCAAATCAGCAGGAAGACGTTGCAGCACCACATGTACCAAAAGGTAAGACCAATGGTCCACCGGCAACTCCAATCGCTTTAAAGCGTTGGTCGCTGCCACCAACGGGTTCAACAGGTCAGTACGCAATGCTGATAATCTTGTAATGACCGGTAACCCCAAAATCTGTTTGATGTGAACATCAGCCAAACAACGTTTGTTTTGATACCGCCGGGTGAGTAGTTCTAAGGCGGTAGGGTAGGCTGAGTCAGTCACCGACAAATGCTGTACCAAGGCTCGGGCCTCACCTTCCAGGACAGACAACAAATAGGCCAACTTTTGGGCGCGTCTGAGGTCCGAGCGTGCATCAACCAAACTTTCAAACAGGTTTTGGAAACCTAACCACTGGTCCAAGCGACCGTTAAAGTGTGGCAGTTCCAAGGTAGGCAGTCTACTCAATAGTCCGGGACCTGAAACAATCGAGGTCTCCGGTTTGACCTGGACAGGTGTCCGGCTCCCCAATATTTCCCGAGCACGTTGACCAATGACATCCCCCAGGTCCAAGATCTGGTCGTAGTCAGCAAGGACCTTATCACGTGCTGCCTGATCCAGCACTTCCAAAGCCACATCACAAATGTACTCGTTGTAGCGAGTAAGCAGAGCATCAACGTTGCCGAGTCTTACGTTCAACTGCTCGAACCGAGCAAGAGTGATCCCTTCGAGATCCTGGCGCTCAGCAGTCGCTGCAGCTGAAGTGAAGCACCGTAGCTGTGTGGTCAATCCACTGATTGCCTCTCTCACCGCTTTGTGTGCCATTGCACAAACAATACAATTGAAATAAACCAAGCAAAGATAATTAAGTAACAAAGTTCAAACAATCAATTACAAAATAACTACAAGCAAACAATCAAACTACCAAACTGGTAGACCACAACTCAAGAAATAACAAAATACTGGTTCCAATTTAATGAACAAAATAAAGTTTTGTTTTAATTCAAACCAATGTCAACGGTACAACAATAATAAACCTTTATTCCAATTTTCAATGTTAATGCTCAATAATGCCAATCAACACTTAGCATATAACCAGGCTGACTATGGTAACTTCAGTTTACCCGACAACATGAGTTACTGGACTCAATAAATTTAAACAAATTATTTCAAATAACAATTAATTACCATTAACAAACATTTACAGCGAATTACTACTTCCCTTATAGAGACTGCCAAGTAATTAGCCTACTGTAAATTACCAATTTGGTGGTTATGTCTTATAACCGCGCTCTGCTACCAAAAATGTACGCTGCCAGGCTAGACTAGACCCCTACCATAGGATTTCAAATGCGCAGTGGAAGATATTATGGTGGGGTCCAGGAGACAAGAAGTGGCGAGCGAAACTAGTCCGCCGTACGCGGAGCAGACAATATATAGTACAATTCAAAGCAAGACGCAATACAAATAACAAATGACTCACCTAAAATACAACAAAACAACTTACCTGGTGGTTGAAGGACACTGCTTCTGGGGTTACCTGGAGTTATGTATGTAAGTGAGTGTATATGTATCGTGTCGTGACGTTATGAGTATTCTCCTGGTAACAATCCGCTTGCAATAAGGCTGGAGGCAATCACAGCATGCGGTCTTCAAATCACTCATTCCCAATAGCGTCACTTTGCTTAACCTTCAAACTATTTCAACAAGATATGTCCAAAACCCCTGTTATCACGTCAAATTAGGGGTTAATTACAATCACTACAATTGGGTCATGACAGATTGTCCACAAAACGACCGGGGTAAGGGATAACTTTCCAAAAGATCGCGAGATACAACCGGCGACAAGTTCCTTTCAAGAACTTCAGTTTTAACAAACGTAACCCGTATATTTTCAAATTGGGGTTATTAAACAATCAAAACAATAGGATCACGACTAATTATCCAACAAAACGATCGGTTTTAAGGGATTAATTTCAACAAAAGGGGTCGAGACGCCAAGAGGACCCGCCAAATCCCAGAGCGTGTGTCAAGTGTCAAAATCAAACTGTCAAGTGACAGATGTCACTCCGTTCGGTACGCTCCGTTAGGCGCACAGATTAAACAAATAGATCGGGACTAAACAAGGTTTGATGATGGAGACCATAGACAGTTGAGGGAATTCCTCAACGATTTATAGCTGTTCCCTATTGTTGGGGTGACTTTATACGGTTCAAAGTGCCAATTTTATCACTACTATATAATTAAGGTCTGGAGTTGATCTGATGATGGAGCCGAAAGACAATCGAAGGAACTCCTCAACGATTTACAGCAATTACCTGGTGTTTGAACTTAATTCATTTCTATTGATGAGAAAGCTCCCATAAGGCTTATAAGCACCATAACAGGTCTGATGATGGAGACCATAGACAGACAGTCAAGGGAATTCCTCAACGATTTACAGCAGTAGTAAAGTATTAAATTTCATTTGGCGATTAGTGGTACTTATAGGAATTAGTGCGGGTAGATACCATAACTAAAAAGTAAAAAATAAAAACTTTTACAAAATACACTAAGACGCTACGACCAAAAAATTTTTTACAAAAAAAAAACCGACTTCCTCAAAAACACTAGAAAGTGAAAAATAACTTTAATTTCGGAAGTCGGTGTCTTAGGATCTGTATTTGAGTTTTTTGCCACCGACTTCCGAAATTAAAGTTATTTTTCACTTTCTAGTGTTTTTGAGGAAGTCGGTTTTTTTTTTGTAAAAAATTTTTTGGTCGTAGCGTCTTAGTTTATTTTGTAACAAATTCAGGAAAAGAGGTGTGTTTTGTAACAAATTACAACTAATTCCTGGCAAAATTTCATCAAATTTTAAGAGTTGGCCGCGCGGTGGGAACGGACATATATTCTCAGCTCAGCGGCATGCAATTGCCTTTCATTCATCCCTTTTGTGGCCAAACATACTGACCCATACAAGACAACAGTTCTGACCATGGTTGTACAAATATATGTATATATATTCCCCTTCATTGAGTACAGCCAGGGAAATTAAAAATTACGTTAATAAGTTATACAATATATTTAAATAGCAACTGTGATTTTTGACAGTGAGATGAGAAGCTATCATATCATCATTTGAGCTCAAAAACATTCAGTTTTGGACATAAGCTTTCCCCAGTTATGGAGGCTTTGCCTTACTCGCCACTCTTGGCAGGTGGGTTGTCAACCGCAGTATGGTGGTAAAACGCATAGAGAACGCTGCTGCCCACTTTGAAATAAGTCCCTTACCGACACCCACGGGAAGAAATGGGATGATGCTATTCTTTACGTCCGGAACCAGACGAAACCAATAAGAAGCTATAAGGGACGTAAAGTGTCAATTTCCTGAATAATTAAACTGTCGAGGCATCTCCACGCTTTGATTTTATTCAAATTTCACCAGAATCTAGATCAGAATATGACCGTAATAAAAGAAAAATATAAATATCTTTTATATTTAAAACCAATCAAGGCAGCTGTTGTTTTTTCGCTAAATAAGCAAAATTATGGAATTGACTTGAAGCGAATTAATTACTTTGTTGATCATGCGGGATCAAATAATTAAAAAAACGTTTTATTCCGAAGCTATTAAGTTGAGAATTGCGAATCAATAGCTGCACATTGTTCAATGTTTTTACGGGCGTCAAATTATTCATCACTGAATGAACTCACAAATGAGATTATTTTTCTCCATCTATATCCATTAATATGTCTCTTGAGATCCAGGAGATGGGGAAATTAAATAAACTTGCGTTCTCATCCGGTGTATATGTTATGGACCAAGTGAGAAATTGAGCATTATACATAATGCCCGGTCATTATGAAAAATGCCCAATATGAGAATGCAATTTGATAATAATTATTCAAATAATCAAATTGACCGGGCATTATACATATTGTCCATCACCTTTTGGGCAGAGTAATACAAATATATTTAATGGCATAGAATTAAAGCGGCAGTTCAATATTTGAGTTATGGTAGGTAAAAAAAATAAAACTCATGTTTGCAAACTAGTTTAGCAGTAAAAACTGAGCAGTAAACTAAATAAAAATGAGTCCTAAAATAATTTAAACGGGCAGTTCAATAAATATTGAGCCGTGGAATAGTTGAACTGGGCGGTTAGGCGCGTATAGTTAACAAATCGTAATTGGTTAGTAATAAATTTTATTTTAAGCAGTTCTATAAACGATGAGGCATGCAAGCAAGCATGCAATATGCAGCAGGCATGATTTCTGTCAAGGCTCCGGCGCTACGGGGCTCCGACGACGGTCCCACGCGAGCTTATCGTCGCAGATGTGTTTTACGCTCACCACCGCAGCTTCGGCTCGCTGGCCGGCTTCGCCGCCCAGCCTCAGCCGCGGTGGCGAGCGTCAAAACCACCTGCTCCTCAGCTCGCGGGCCGCCTCGCCCCTCCGCGCCTACGCGGTTTTAAATTACACTCTAGGGGTAGGGCAGACAAGACTACGTGCAGTCGGTTTTGCAGCGATTCGTTTCTGTCACTAAATGCAGCACAACATATTGAATTTATAAGACAATACTTGTAAAAATTAAACAGTTGTAAAAATTAATTCCCATATTTAATTACTATTTTTTTTTAATTGTCATTTAACTTAAAATAAACTAAATATTAAACCATTTAAATAATTAGACTTATTATTTGGATTAATTATCAAGAACTTCTACATCAAAAATTCACTAATTTTTGCATTTAAAACTTAAGGAAAGTCATAATGGCGGTCTCTGATTGGTCAAAGCGTGCCACGCCATGCGTGCCTCCCTCCCTGCCCTCACACCGCGTCATATTTAGCTTTATTATCAAATTGCCCAATTATCAAGTAGCAATATAATAATGACCGTGCAATGTGATAAATAATGAAGTTAAAATAGTATTAATCACTTTGCCCGATAGAGCTAGACATTATTCATAATGCTCATACATTATGTATAATGCCCGCATTAATCACCTGGTCCATAACATATACACCATGACATTTTAATCGTCTTACAACGGCAGCCCACTTCATGTAGGTATACACTTCTCGACTACTAAACATCCATGACAGGCCTGTTGGTCTAGTGGTTAGTGACCCTGACTGCTATGCCGGAGGTCGTGGGTTCGATTCTCACCCAGGACAAATGTTTGTGTGATGAGCACGATCATTTGTTCTGTGTCTGGGTGTAATTTATCTATAATATGTATGTACAGACGCCACCAGGTCAAGCTACCCCAATCTGTCAAATTTTACCAATCGAAAATTAACCTTCCAGTATTGTGATATAAGGTTGAAAATCTATTAAAGAAATTTGACAGATTGGGGTAAGTTGATGTGTTGGCGTCTGTACACATTTAGAAATACAATATAAGTATGTTTATCAGTTGTCTAGTACCCATAACACAAGCTCTGCTTAGCTTGGGACTAGATGGCGTTAAGTAGATAAGAAAAAAAAATTAACATTTGAATAACTAAAACATAAAAATATTATTCATTAGCTTCTGCCCGCGACTTCGTCCGCGTTAAATTTCTTGTTCCCCCGACCCTTCCCATCGCGTCGAATCGCCTACCGGTGCGATTTTCCCCGTTTTTGCAACATTTTTCATTACTGCTCCGCTCCTCTTGGTTGTAGTGTGATGTTTATATAGCCTTTCTCGATAAATAAGCTACCCAACACAAAAATATTTTTTCAATTCGGAACAGTAGTTCCTGAGATTAACGCGTTCAATCAAACAAACAAAGAAACAAACTCTTCAGCTTTATAATATTCGTAAGTATAGATTATGACGACGCAGGACGTAATTTTAAATTGATATTATTATTTTGTCTTAAAGAAAATGGAGATGGAATGATCTAGTCGACTCGTGCGTTGGGTAGGTATGTTCTCTACCGTCTGATACGTAAATATTTTTAACATGATGTTTGATAATTCTAATGCATTATTTATTTTTCTTTGTACCTATTATCTTTATTAGTAGTAACATTTTTTTTTATCACGCCTAGATGTATATTATGTCGGATACATTGAGTGGACAACCTTTGTAGGACGATTAAAATGTCACGGTGTATATTATTTTTGTTGCTGAAACATATTAACAAAATAATGATTTGTCGAAACTTTTTTTTAAAACAATCATTTCTGTTTGTAATTTTTCGAAGGCAGTTGAAGGTATAGGTATAGTCAGAAAGTATAGGCATCATAGCTGGACTCCAAGATTATTAAACAAAGAAATCTTTCTAAAACCGTAGAGACCACACGCGTAGCACTGCTACGGCGTAGCGATCGCGCAAAAATGGAAAATCCGCGATCTTTGTTTTCTACCAAAATTACACGATTTCGTTTCGGCTTGCCGGCGTAGCATGACCAATTCTATATCTATTCTACCAAGAACAAAAAAAAGTTCCTTGTGTATTTTAATTCTGTAAAAATGTTTCTATCTCATCAGAAAAATAGTCATCATACTTGACACCGTATTCTTGTCGACTGAAGAATAGAAACATCTCTTCTTTTCAGTTTTACACAATTTTTCTACGATACAATCTATCATTTTGTCTTCTCTTCCGTCGACAAATTCCGTTTCTATGACGGTCATGCTACGCGTGCTGAAGTGCCAAAAACATTTTTTTTTATTGCCACTCCAAACTTTACGGCAGATGTGCTGCTACAAAATGCCTTGCTTTAACTGAGGCATGTAATCTACTTACATACATATATTCTGCATTTTGTATTAACTTTCTACCACAGTTCATTTGTCTTGAATACTAAACAAGAGAAGACCCGCGGTTATAGCTTGTTGTTCATACGTTTACAGAAAATAACAAATTTCTAAAAACGGTACCTTTGTATGTTTATCATTTAACTGCCAAGGACGCCGGAAATGGGACCGTCGTCAGATGTATCCCTTCTGTTTCACTACCTACAATAATATTTGGTTTTGTGCCTTTGTCGATATATGTTTTTGCTACAATGGCGAATATGAAAAGACTACTTTTCACACAGTTTAATAATAATTATTTTTTTCTTAGGGAACACATAAAAATAATAGAGCAGTTTACATCTTAATACTAAAAGGTAAAATAGCTGAATGTATTAGGTCTTTACCTATGAAATTGCCGTTCTGCAGTACTGGCCATTTCAAATCAAAATAATTTTTGTTTGTCTAAGAATTCTAATTTCAAATTAATTTTATTTTAAAAACATGGAATTCTTTTTCCAAAAGTAGTCATTTGTTTGTTGATTATTGTTACATTTTCATCGCATTTCAATCTTTTTCGTCATCATGGATACGTTAAAAATTCCAGTAATTATGGAATATGAGTACCGTCGTGGCAGCAACGCGGCACAAGCGGCACGCAACATCAACGACGTTTACGGAGCTAACACTACAAACCAACGCACCACCATTGGTTTGCTCGCTTCCGTTCTGGAAATTTCGACCTGAAAAATGAACCTCGCGGTCGTCCGAAGACTTTGGTCGACCATTACGAATTAAAGGCGATTGTGGAAGCTGATGAGCACAATCTACGGCTGAATTAGCAGCAGCTTTCGACGTTAGAGTCAAAACAATATTGGTCCATTTGCGTCAAATCGGCAAGGTAAAAAAGCTTGACAAATGGGTGCCCCACGAACTCAATGATCGCCAGCGCGAAGTACGCGTCGAGACGTGCCTTGCACTGCTCAACAGACACACAAATGAAGGAATTTTGAACCGCATTGTTACCTGCGATGAAAAATGGATTCTGTTTGATAACCGCAAGCGCTCAGCAAGTTGGTTGGATCCTGTTTCAGCACCTAAACAATGCCCTAAACGAAAATTTACCCCTAGAAAAGTGATGGTCACTGTTTGGTGGTCTAGCGCCGGTGTGATTTATCACAGCTTCTTACCAAACGGGGTGAGCATTACTGCAGATGTGTACTGTGAAGAACTGAACTCAATGATGGAGAACCTGGCACATCTCCAACCAGCATTGGTCAATCGCTCGTCTCCGCTGCTCCTGCACGACAACGCGCGACCTCATACTGCACAGCAGACGGTCTCCAAGTTGCAAGAACTGGGGTTGGAAGCTCTCCGTCATCCGCCCTACTCACCAGACCTTGCACCTACAGACTACTACTTTTTCCAGAATTTGGATAACTTCTTGGTGGGAAAAAAATTCAATACCCGAGAGGCAGTACAAAATGCCTTTGAAGAATTTGTTGCGTCCCGTCCAGCTGATTTTTTTAAGAAGGGCATCAATAAACTGCTACTGCGTTGGCAAAGATGCATTGATTGCATGGGTGATTATTTCGATTAATACAAATAAAAAATACATGAAAAAAATTTGTTAATTTTTTTCATACAAAACGGCATTTTCATAGGTAAAGACCTATTATGAATCCACTACGTTTTAGCGGATAACAAAAATAAACTAGTGTGTCAGTCAGTTCTGCCTATCGTAGTCTACTGCTGGACAAAGCCTCGTCCAGGCCTCTTCCATGCAGCAACGCCTAGTTCTCCGCCGTCCGCATCCAGTCCGTTCTAGCCACTTTCTTAAGGTCGTCAAAGGTGCGTTAGCTGGTGGATCAGAAGAGTCCTGGAGTGGGGACCACGTAACAGCAAGCAACCGCGAGGACCACTGCCTGCAAGGGTCGCGAGATTTGTTTGTGTAAAGAGATACCGTGGCCCTGGCATATGGTTAACTGAAGGAACACGAGTGGGTTTTAGTCAGTAAAAGTCTGACACGCCCTCCCACACACAAAACAAAACCCTCAGCTAGATGAATTAATTTATCATCATCTGACAAGATGATACATTAGTTCTTTCATTCGTTCGTGTTCGCATTCATACATTATCGATGATAATTCATAATCATCATAATTTTCAGTTGAAAGCAGTCCACTGCTGGACATGAGCCTCCCCAAGTTCCCCCATTTCGAATAGTTCTGTACTTCCCGCATCCAGCGGATTCCTGCGACTTTCAAAAGGTCATCGGTCCACCTTGTGGGAGGCCTTCCAACTCTACGTGTTCCGGTACGCGGTCGACACTCCAGAACTAAAGTATGGTGAAGATTTATTTATTTATTTAAGTCAATCAATGTAGATCATATTATGTAATTTAATTCTAATTTAAACATGATTTCAAGGTGTATTCCCATAAATATTCACATAACGCGAACAAATCAGAAACGAATAATATATTCACAGCCAGTATTCGTGTTTTCTCACAGTGTCGTCGACAACGTAATCCCTTTGAGGTTTCATTCGGATCAATGTGGTGTTAAAAGCGATTGAACATAAAATGTGGCGCCATTTTGTGTGTCAATTTAATGTTTTATTCAAATACATGATACATTCAAGTTCGGTAAACAGAGATATTTGAGCTGGATTTTGTTTATTGTATGGTGGAAAATATCCGACGGGAACGTACTATTGAGATTAAAAGTACCATAAGTGTTAATCCACGTTTGTAAACTATTTGTGTGTCTCTCTCATATAAATCAAATCAAATTAAAAATCATTAATGGCCAGAATGTAGGTTAACAATGTATGGTCTTATGATGGTATTCTACCATTTTATAGGTTGTGCAAATATTTAATGTCATCCTGCTCAAAGCTACACCCGTTCAACCGTTTTGTGCCAATCTGAAACATACATTTATGTGTCGAGACAAGAGGCCGATTGGAGCTGAATTCTTCAATGTTGTACATATATTTAAACAAAATCAAATCAAATCTATTTATCTCGGGCTACAAAGACCCATATCATAAATACCTTACAGACTAATATACATACAAATAAAAACAAGGTAAACATAAAACTACTGTACACGAAGTGACGGCGTAGTGTTGCGCTGCATATTACTAAAAACTCTGAAGATGATTACTGATTATTTATGTTATGTTTGAACTCGTTAAAATGGATAAAATTAAACGTTGAACTTCTGTTCTAGGTACTTCTGTCCATACGAATGGTCAAGAGCGGTGCTGCCACGCTGCCTGTAGCCACTGTCTTCGACCCGTACGAACCAGGGATGTTGCGGATTCCGATTTTTCCACATCCGCGGATGCGGATGCGGATCTTAAGATTTATTATAAGAATCTATGTGAGTGGAGAAATTAAATAATAAGAGAGTAATTATTAATATTTTAATCAAATATTTAGTAATTAAAATTGAAAATTAGAGCATTATATTTAATAAATAGTAAAATTGCCGCCTTTTCGGGGTCTACTCTGTTACGCAGAGGTTTATAAATTAAACCCGCACTACTAAACAATTGTTCGCTATGGATACTGGCTAGTGGTGTCGATAAAAATCTACGTGTTATTGGTGATAATAGTTTAGATTCTTCTCGCTCCACTATTTAAGAGCACAATGCTGTGTATATTCACAATTTTACAATACACTCGAAAACTTAAATGCTTATACGATAAGCGCAACTAAACAACACCTTACGACTGATTTACTTACCAAAACAAATGATACACATTACACAATAACAAACGCGTCGGATCTTGTCACCGAGCGAAATATTCGCTCCTATTGGCCAATGATCACGTGCGTACGGCACGCGCCAGTCGCCGGCCACGTCAATTTTTTTTCTTGTCGCGGCCTGTGCATGATGTGTGTGTAGTTAGCTAGCGACCTCGTCAGCTGTTCATAATATTCTTGCCTGACCAACCGGCAGCAAGTTCGTTATGCTCCCTTAGATGTCACTGCTTGCGGTAGCGTCGGGGGTCGGGTTACCACCTTCCCTCAAATATGGCGAGGGGGGTAATGGCTGACCTTTGCGTTATGCTCGTGAACGGGTGTTGCTTGTGGTGACTGGTCGTCTTGCTGACCACGGTTTTTGTTATTGTTACTTGTATTAACTGATATTTTATTTTACTCCGGAGGTCCTAGTTTAACTATTATAACTTCAACTTAGCTGAATGTATCAATGTATATAAATGTATCATTTTGCATCGTTGAATATGTAAGCGGGCACGCCCTTTATGCCTGGAGGCTTTATTTACGTTTTAAGTTTTGTTTACGATTTTGTTTTATTATTTATTTCAGCTTGAGTTTAGTTTTCAATGTTTTGTTGGTGGTATAATGGCGTGTGCTAGCTGACATTTCGTGAATAATGTATGTTTTGTTTTATAATATTAATTACTTACACGATATTGTATAGAATCAAGTTCTTCTAACTTAACAGACAGCTGTGCTGCTGGGGAGTTTGTTCCGCCACTTCTTCTTCCCAGCTAAAGCACTAGGAAGTGTCGAAGGGCGGGCGTTTTGGGGGGACTGTCTTATGTACCTTACCTACCTTTTGGAAGGGACAACTAGAATCAGTTGTATTTTTAATCGACGAAAAAAAAGGAGATTTTTGTATGTATGACCACGTATAACTTTTTACATAGTAGTCCGATTGTGATAATTCTTTTTTATTGGAAAGGGTATACTCCGAAAATGGTTCCATATAAATTTGGAAAACAAAATCAAACCCTAAGGGTCGAAAAACAGGGGATGTTTGATTGTTCACTCACTGATTGTAATGTTTAACTACGCATAACTTTATACAGAGGAGTCCTATTATGATCATTCTTTTTTATTGGATAGGATATACCTTGCCAAGTATTATTAGTACATTAAAGTCACAAAAAAATATAAAATAAAAACTTTTTAACAAAAAATTAAACTGCCGAAAAAACTGAAAAGCAAAAAATAATAAACCTTAAAATTTTGAGTCGGCACTGAAAAATCAATGAACAAAGATCACTCAAAGCGCCGACTCATAATTTTAAGGTTTATTATTTTTTTCATGTAACTGTTGACGTTCAAAAGTGTCTTTTTTGGGCCTAATTGAAATAAATGCTTTGACTTTTGACTTTGATGAGGTAAATTCACTGACTGTAAGTCCCCTTACATTCATCCGTCGACATCTTCGTGACCTTGATAAGCATGTTCTTTCATTCTAATATGTGAAACTGAATACTCACATTCTGTACCAGAGAATACTGCCAGGGTAATTCAGTATTAATTTGTTCTGTAAAAAAAATTGTAAAATCGCTCCTAATTTGCTTAAGAATTAACACGAAACTATCCTTGTTCTATCAGCAAGAATCACCCTACAATTTATGACTTACTGAGAGTTAAAACAACACTTAGCCAAAGATCCCGATCTCTAGCAAAGCGGTTTTAAACTTGGTTAAAGTTAGTGGCCAACTACCCACAAATTAACTGCAGCTCTTACGTAAAGAGACAGTCGTGGCCGAGACGAGTCTCGTAATCGTCTCCTTGACCCCGAGGGATCAATGCAAATGCACCATTTTACTTCGAGAAGCTGAAGTAGGGTAACCATATATTTGACTACGTCTAGTAATATTTAGGACTAGCTTCTGCCCGCGACTTCGTCTGCATTAAATTTCTTGTTCCCCGACCCTTCCCGTCGTGTCGAATCGCCTACCTGTCCGATTTTACCTGTTTTTGCAACATTTTTCATTACTGCTCCGCTCCTCTTGGTTGTAGCGTGATGTTATATAGCCTATAGCCTTCCTCGATAAATAGGCTATCCAACACAAAAATATTTTTCAATTCGGAGCAGTAGTTCCTGGGATTAGCGCGTTCAATCAATCAAACAAACAAACAAACGAACTCTTCAACTTTATAATATTGGTATAGATACTGACATCCCTAATAATTAATGATTATAACAATTATACGTAGAAAATATATATTTTACGTTTCAGGCGAAAGCGCTTGGCGTTACCCCACGAAAGACCAATTTTCAAAGTTACCTCGATTCCCCTGCGGATCGATCATTTCTAATTCAACAGCGTGTTTTTTTTTAATAAACATCGAAAAGAATCAACGTAAGGTGGTTCAGAATCATGTACACATATGTAGCTACATATCAAGCTATACATTTCCAGTTTTAGGCGAATTCGCATTGGATACATTTTTCATGCAATGAAAGTTCAGTTATACTGGAAATTGCTGGGCCCGTGGCTTCGCCCGCATAGTCTAGTCGATAAGTTGGAAATGGTACAAAATAGAGATACTGCTCTTAAAATTATGTGCGATAGCTCATTGGATCCGGAATGACGTCTAGAAAAATGTGCCAAAAGCGTGTATTAGCACATAAAAAATTGCAAAAGTTATAAACAATTAAAGATGAAAAAAAATGGCATTTCGTTTTTGCCAATATTTCATAAACTGTTAATATTTAAGAAATTTCAGATTCTGAAAGATGAGGAAATTTCCAATAAAAAGCACTTTTAAAAAAAATACTTTTACTTTGTTTATAATAATTTTTTTACTTGAACAAAAACTGAAAAATCCAAGTAATCTTGTTAAAAAAAAAAACTTTTTCTTAATAAAGTATAAATATTTTTCTTAACTTTTATAGCACGATCTTGTTAAGTATGTATGTAAGAAAGGCTCTACGAAGCGAAAATTTTTTTACGACAATAATTTAAACATTTTTTTTTCACTTACAATTAAGACGGAAGTTCGAAAAAAAATTTTTAGTTAACAATTGTTTAACTTGTTGAAAAATTAACTTTAAGTAAAATTTCCAACGGGAATAAATTATTTATAGTATTCAGAACACATATCATTTTTTTTAAATTAAAGAAAAAATATTCAATGCTTAAATAAATTAATTAACGTGCCGTACTCGCTTTTGACGCCGCGCGCTCAACCTAAAAATGTCGCGCGCAGACCTATTTTCAGCGTTAAATTAAAATTATAAATAATGGAGATAGAGTTCCGGGAGTTAAAATTTTTTATTGGAAATTTCCTCCTCTTTGAGAATCTTTTTTTGAAATTTCTTATATGTTAATAGTTTATGAAATATTGGCAAAATACGAAATGCCATTTTTTTTCATCTTTAGTTGTTTATAACTTTTGCAATTTTTTATGTGCTTAATACACGCTTTTGGCACATTTTTTTAGGCTTAATTCCGGATCCAATGAGCTATTGCACATAATTTTAAAAGCAGTGTCTCTATTTTGTACCATTTGCAACTTGTCGACTAGACTAGCATAGATGTGAAAATGGACGTGGAATCGGGATTTAGAGATTAGCCGGAACAAATAGAAAGACAGACAGACAGACAGACAGACAAAAAAAATAAAAATTGTTTTTTTTATGCAAGTACCGTATATACTTTTATATGCATTTAATTAAAAGCTGTTAATTTTAAATTTTGTAATTTAAAATTAACACAGACACATCAATTTTCATTATCGTCTGCCTAGTCTTTTCTTGACTATGTTTGGGTCGGCTTTCTTTCAGCTTAATACCAGTATTTTACATGGACTAGCTGCATACCTGGCCTATACAACTCAGTTAATGGGTAACACGATACCCTTGGTAAGACTGGTTGTCACACTTTCGGGGTTCTAACTAGATTACCTGTCACCTCTGTCAAATATCTACGAATGACAACCGCGAACAAAGGTTTAACGTACCCACTGACCAACCGCGGCGTCCGACCGTAGCTTAACCTGACCAATCGAAAAATTGTTATGGTTAACAATAATATTATCAACTGTTTCGTAGATATATCTAATCTACCTAGGCGGTCAAAATGTTTGGCTGAGCAAATTCTTTTTTAAACAACCGTCGAAAAATTTCCACACAGGGGTTCATCAGATCTTGTACTGGATTAATAATAACAGGTTGTACGTCGATATTTCTACCATCCTGTATATTTTGCATTGTGTTACGGTTTTCACAATTGCTTAGAGTCTAATTAGCTTAAATCTTAAACCATTTATTCTAAAAGGTTACGTATATAACATAACATCACGCCTTGTTTCCCCGAAGGATTTGGCAGTAGTGTACCTACCTATAGTACACTTGTATGTACACTTGTACATTTCGCGAGTTATGTTTAAGCCCCATGTAATAGAGGGCGAGCCTATCACCATCAACCGGGCACAAATCCAGACTCCGGGCTGCTACTGAGAAATTCAATAACACTTTACCCGGGAATCGAAACGTGAATCCACTCGATTCAAACGAGATAGTATGTGTATCATGAACTTATATTTAACTCATATAAAATGTCAGTGTTCTGCCAAGATGTAGAAACGTGCAAAGGCTTTGATCGCTAGTAAACTAATATATGGTCTA
Organism: Aporophyla lueneburgensis; assembly: GCA_932294355.1. Lineage (NCBI taxonomy): Eukaryota > Metazoa > Arthropoda > Insecta > Lepidoptera > Noctuidae > Aporophyla > Aporophyla lueneburgensis. The sequence continues at coordinate 6,963,531 of OW028737.1, forward strand.
CTAAATCAGCCTATATTGTTCTCACTGCTGGAACCCAGACCTCCTCTCTTCTAGAGGAGTGGACCGAAATCTACCACGTGAGCCCAGTGCGGGTTGGTAGATGTCACATGTCTTCGAATTTTTGATTTTAGAACATGCCGGTTTCCTCACGATGTTATCCTTCACCGTTTTGAAAGCAGTGGTGATGAAATTATTTACATATAGTAAAGCGCCTACCTGGATTCGAACCCACGACCTATACTCGTAAGTCGGGACCGATACCACTGCGCCATCTCTGCTCTCTATAGGTATGGCAAGTGGATTTCCTGCGACAAATCTTGGAATCGACATGCCGACTTGGCTTAATTTTCACGAGAGAAAAGGTCAAAAGCGGATTATAAGTAATTCGTTTTGCGCGAGAATCGCCTTCCTGAACTCATTGAATTTCCACAATATCCTGGAATTCTCATTCCGAAGTTACGTTGCTCGAAAATGTATAAATCGATAAGTATCTAAATAGATTATGACGATATTCAGGTCAAACAGATTTGTGATGATAAAAAGTTTGAAATAATATTATACAAAAAGAAACACAACTGACTTCCAAAAAACCACTACAAAGTGAAAAATAACTCTTTAGTTTCGGAAGTCAGTGGCAAAATACTATAATACTGATTTATGGTATCCTACCCGACACCAATTCTTATCATGTACCACTTCTTGCTATGTAAACAACAATGACAGGAAGTATTAGAACATTATCACGATATACAAAGTGGATTAAATACGTATTATTAAGGATAACACAAGAATTACCTAAGCAAAGGCAATAAAATTGATATGGGATCACCCCTGAAATTACCTTATTTATATGGGATATACACTATCCATTAAAAAAAAAACAAATTTAATCCTCAATTTAAGAAGAATACGGTGAACATACCTACATGAAAAAACATACATACAGTCGAACATAGAACCTCCACCTTTTTTGAAGTCGTTTAAGAATAAGACAAACATGTGATACTTTTTTTTGTGGGTGGGAAATGATCAAATGATGTCTCCCGCTCTGGGCGGAGCGGGAGGGTGTGTCAGACCGCATCTATCTACTTGATGACACTTCATCCTAATTTTATACATCACCAAATGGTTGGCTATTTCCACTCGAAAAAATCTTAAAACTTACAAACAGTTGGTCACTGTGAGAACACTTGAAGATATAGTGGAGCAAGGACCTCGTAATCTAGTACCTACTGCACTAACTCAAACAACGCTATATTTTACTTTCCGTGCAGCGCTCAGATAAATTCTACCGTGAAGCTAACTAAATTGTGAATTCCTTCTCATATACTGAGAAAATTGTGCAATGGGATGACATTCGTCGACTGCATGTTCTTGTAAATCGAGATTGAATGAAATCTAAAACTCTATTTTATTGGAGTCTATTTTAGTGAGGGTAAAAAAATTATGACTTATCATTTCAGCTTAAAGCGTATAAGCGTCCAAGTGCGAGTTGACTCGCACACAACGCGTTCAATACGAACGACCCACCGTACAATATTTAACACAAAACATTTTTAAATACTTTTATTAAAAAGAACACGTTACTTGTATCCATCTGTTTCGTAATTTGTATGAATTAAGCTTACATTGTGAAAATTTCACGTGTCTCCTATTACGGTTGAAATATACAGCTCTGTGACAGACGGACGGATAGCAGAGCCTTAGTAATAGGGTCCCGTTGGCACGCTTTTGGTACGACGAATCATGAAATGGGCAAATAGCCATTTATTGATCTCGTTTTAGAGAAATAAAACACTAGCTAGACAATGACATAACTGAGTTTTTACAGCGTTCTCAGCATTTTGTAAACGCAGCAGCTGCGAGCAAAACTGGGTGACTGTAAACTTTGTATATGTTATGGACCAGGTGATTAATGCGGGCATTATACATAATGTATGAGCATTATGAATAATGTCTAGCTCTATCGGGCAAAGTGATTAATACTATTTTAACTTCATTATTTATCACATTGCACGGTCATTATTATATTGCTACTTGATAATTGGGCAATTTGATAATAAAGCTAAATATGACGCGGTGTGAGGGCAGGGAGGGAGGCACGCATGGCGTGGCACGCTTTGACCAATCAGAGACCGCCATTATGACTTTCCTTAAGTTTTAAATGCAAAAATTAGTGAATTCTTGACGTAGAAGTTCTTGATAATTAATCCAAATAATAAGTCTAATTATTTACATGGTTAAATATTTAGTTTATTTTAAGTTAAATCACAATAACAAAAAAAAATAGTAATTAAATATGGGAATTAATTTTTACAACTGTTTAATTTTTACAAGTATTGTCTTATAAATTGACAGAAACGAATCGCTGCAAAACCGACTGCATGTAGTCTTTTCTGCCCTACCCCTAGAGTGTAATTTAAAACCGCGTAGGCGCGGAGGGGCGAGGCGGCCCGCGAGCTGAGGAGCAGGTGGTGAGCGTAAAACACATCTGCGACGATAAGCTCGCGTGGGACCGTCGGAGCCCCGTAGCGCCGGAGCCTTGACAGAAATCATGCCTGCTGCATATTGCATGCTTGCTTGCATGCCTCATAGTTTATAGAACTGCTTAAAATAAAATTTATTACTAACCAATTACGATTTGTTAACTATACGCGCCTAACCGCCCAGTTCAACTATTCCACGGCTCAGTATTTATTGAACTGCCCGTTTAAATTATTTTAGGACTCATTTTTATTTAGTTTACTGCTCAGTTTTTACTGCTAAACTAGTTTGCAAACATGAGTTTTTATTTTTTTTACCTACCATAACTCAAATATTGAACTGCCGCTTTAATTCTATGCCATTAAATATATTTGTATTACTCTGCCCAAAAGGTGATGGGCATTATGTATAATGCCCGGTCAATTTGATTATTTGAATAATTATTATCAAATTGCATTCTCATATTGGGCATTTTTCATAATGACCGGGCATTATGTATAATGCTCAATTTCTCACTTGGTCCATAACATATACATACTTTATTTTCAAAGCTTAATTTTAAATATCTCAATACGTAGCTCTGGAACATTTTACGATAAAATTTTACGTAGTATTGAGAGTGCGATTTTATTAGGTACTTGACGAAATGTAAAGTTTTTCGTTTTTACGATATATCGACCTTTTATGGCTTATTCTTTTTATTATTCAGAACTTTCATACTTATGTTATGTAGGCATTAATGTTATGATCTGCTTGGTATGATTTTTCAAATTATAGCTTTCTTCATCATCTGCCTAACCTTTTCCCAACTATGTTGGGATCGGCTGGCATTAAGCTTAATTTTAAATATCTCAATACGTAGCTCTGGAACATTTTACGATAAAATTTTACGTAGTATTTTTTTTTTTTTTTTTTGGAGCGGCTGAAAAAGAAAAGAAAGGAAAACAAAACGATGGTCCCTATTAACAATGTCGGTAATGCATTTTTACCAATATTCACTTTTTTTATATAAATCGATGGTCCCTATTAACAATGTCGGTTATGCATTTTTACCAATATTCACTTTTTTATATAAATCGATGGTCCCTATTAACAATGTCGGTTCCACAAAAAGACTACTGTTCTGTAGAGCAGTTCGAAGTCTGTTTTGGCGATAAAACAAATATAAGACTGTTGATGTTCAAATTTGCAGTGATCGTTTTATGTATTGTTAAAAAGTGAATTTTGGTAAAAATGCATAACCGACATTGTTAATAGGGACCATCGAAAGTACGTTACTGCCTATCTAGCCTCCACAACCTAGTGTTCCCCCATTGTTCATATCATGGCTTTCATCATCACCATCTGCCTAGCCTTTTCTCAACTATGTTGGGGTCAGCTGACAGTCTTACTGTATGCAGCTAAATACCTGTATTTTACATGGATCGACTACCTACCTGACCTCCACAACCCAGTTACTGGGTAAAGCGATACTCCTTAGTAAAACTGGATGTCAGACAGGCACGGAGAGGTGCCGATAATGTAATGTGTGGTCACCCATCCACCAACAGACCTCGGCAAGTGTTGCTTAACCTTCAAGCGACACATGCGACTAATATTATTTAGCCACGAGCCTCTCAAAGACCATAATTTGTATTACTCAAAGCTCTGAGTTCTAAGTTATTCTCAGAAACCTCTATCATATCTTCCTCATAAAATACTATCAAAGACTACAAACTAACAATTATAACTTTGAGACTTGAGCGTTCTGTTCAAGGAACTTGTAGATGGAAACCCTGCAATTAAGTAATTTGTTACCGCTTAGATGCCGTGAAGTCTAGGAAAACCAATTTATATACCTAGTAGAAATTGGGAGATTTCATTTCGGAAGTGGTCGATTTTTCTGCTCGACAGTGTAGAACTACTGTGTATAATATATTTATTCATAGAGTGGCGCTTTCCGTAAGTGATATGGAAACTATAAATAAACATCAGCACCTAGCAAAAAACAAAATCAGCCTATAATGCTCCCAGTGCTGAAAGTCGTCGCTCCGAATGAACGTCAGAAGTCACAGTCTCTTTTATAGATCAGACATAATCTGGGTCACATCATGAAAAATGTGTAGATCGGTGTCCGAAATGGTCTTTTGACGATAGAACCACATAGATTGAGAGGACTCGTCCAGTGTGTACGCATTTATCAATAATCATACAGCTAAGTAAATTAAATATAGAGACCTATTAGTTCAATTAACATAATTCTTTCGTTATTTTTTTTTCTGTCTTTGTTCTAGTGAGCACAAGCGCTAATACTGAGCGTGAAGTCCGGTTTCGATTACCAGTAATGTTAAGTGTAATGAGTTCTTCTCATCAGGAATTCCTTAGTAGCAGCCCAGAATCTGGAATCTAGGTCACATCATCTAACGAACATGTCGATTGAAGTCTGAAATGGTCTTTTGAAGAACCATACATATTGTACCTCTCCAGTCAATGCACGCATTTGTCAGTTGATCGTGCAGCTCAACTCAGATCTTAAGGAGCTCAACGATTCGACGAACCTTAGCAAGGACATACCTACAATTTTAAGCCAAGGTTGTCAATATAAGCAGATAAAGTGTACACCAATTAAAAGTTCAAATAACCAGCGCATCCACAGACTATATAGAGATACTACGTAAATATAGCGCCTCGTTTGGTGTACAGACGCCAGCACATCAATGTACCCGAAATTGACAAATTCTACCAATCAACCTTGATCTTACTGCCTTAGCGGTAAAGTTGAAAATCTATTAAAGAAAGACAGATTATAGTAACTCGATCTGCTCGCGTCTGTACATGGGACTTTCACAACTATCCTCCGCTCACGAACCTGCATTTTCCAATATGGCTGCCGACACGTTGTTATAACTGCGCCAAACTTTGCAAGACTTCCAATTTTGCTGACGACAACGATAAGATATGAAATCCGGAAAAGCATATGATTTTGTGACTGAAATACGGTAACTCTCAAAATCAATTTAAATGCTTATCTATATAAGTACCTACCTATGTATAAAAATCAAATGAAATGCTGTTCATTTGTAAGCGCATCAAGCATTAAGAAGGGCTGGAACCATTTGGTATTGTTTTTATTTTAAAATGCCCGTAATAGTATGAAGAAAGTTTTTAGGGATAGAGAAAATAGGAAAGTGGGAAATTTCATTCTTCTATGTGATTTTTGTAGGCGAATTTATAGTTTCGTGTGGTGCCGGACGTAAAGAATACCACCACCCCATTTCTTTCTAGAGACTGACATACTAGAAAATGGGCAGCAGTAGTGTATAATTGGGGTTCCTGGATCAGGGATCCAGTCACCCCAATTATACATTTGATGTGAACTAGACAATCAGTCATTCGATCAATATTTTGAGAACTAGGCAATCAGACATTCTATCAATATTTTGTGAACTAGACAATCAGTCATTCGATCAATATTTTGAGAACTAGACAATCAGTCATTCTATCAATATTTTGTGAACTAGACAAATCAGTCAATAAATCAATATTTTGTGAACTAGACAATCAGTCAGTCGATCAATATTTTGTGAACTAGACAATCAGACAGTCAATCGCATCAATCTATTCTGCTCCACGTTACAATCACTTTATATTTTTGTTTCTTTATAAAACAGACTTCTTGATTTGGCAACATAGTCTGTTCCTTTTACAGCGTTTAAATAAAAGCAATCAGGGGAAAATATGGCATGTTGCATCCAAGGATCATTGTAATACTCCCAATCTTCGATGCCAACTCCACACGAAAAGCACATAACTTTATCGTTTAAACCATTTCCACAGTAAAAAAAACCTGCATCGGCCATTTCCATCACCAATCTTCGTTTTGAATCTACTGTAGCCCAATAATATCGAAATGAGCATAATCGAATTTTGTGTTTATTATATATTTCGTAACGCGGGCTGAAATAATTTTGAATCATTTTTAAGAAGGTCTCGATACGAGTATGTATAAAAGAATAATGAACTCTTGTATCTGGTGTTCTCAATTTATAAAGAAATTAAAGCACATTTCGTTGTGGTATTCTATGTCTAACGCGTTTATTATGAAAATAAAAAAAAAACGGTTACTTATAAAAAAAGCATTTATTTCGATATATTGTTATGATACAAAGAGCATGTAATTACTTAACATTACTTATTTTTTTTTTTTTGTATATATTTTTTTTTTCAAGACAGACTGTCTTCTAAATTATAAATAATTAAAAATACTGTTATCATCAATCCACTTTTTTAAACATGTTACATTTTTTAAAGCACATACATTCGAATGATACATACAAATAAATATATTACTAGACGTTTTATAATCATCAAATAATTTTTGTAAACTAGGACATTTCTTATCTTCTAAATTATATACATTATCATGTTTTAATAGGTTTCTTAGCCACAACACTTTTTCACACCCTTTAACATAAATGTTTTTATCTTTCAGATAAGGTTCAATACATTGCAGCGATTTTAAGTATGATATAAAACCTTCTTTCCACAAAATTTTTCTGTTTCTCTCTATCCAACAAACTTGCGATTTTTCTTTTTTTGTAAGATTGTAAAATGGGAATGGTGGTTTGATTAACAACACCATAATTTGATTTCTGCATGCTATTGCTATTTCTTTGACAATAAACTCGTTATTTTCCGTCTTAAACCCTTGCACATCGACTATGGCGTTCATGATAATTTCCTTACAATACTACTCAGGGGTTTATATTCTATCAGGCGATCGTTGATGATTAGACAATATGCGGATGTATTTTCTGGAATATCTTCAGAACTTTCTATTTCTAGTCTCACATCTATAGCCCCAGTCTTCAAAGCCTCGTTCTGTCTTGAGCAATCAATTACAAATAAAGGAGCCTTTTCTTTATATTGAAGCAGATCAAGCATCGGTTCACATCGAATATTATAATAAGACTGACGAAATTTGGTATACATCTCATATAATATACAATACTTATCTTCATGAAATTTTGAATTAACAGATTCGTATGGGTAATAGTTAGAATTTAAGAAAAGAGTAACATTAGTTAATTTACCATGGTCAAATATTGAACTGTCTCTAGATTTAGTGTTTTTTCTATTTGTCTGTAACCCAAAGATCACATACCTCGGTTTCTCGAGTTGTGAAGCAGTCTTAATAACCCAGGAATGTTTTGTAGTCTTAGGTAATAAAGGGTATTCATACAAGTCCCAATTTCTAAAAGCTATTTGAATAGGGCGATCTTTCTCTAAATGTTTCAGTAAAGTTAATCTTTCCCGATCTGAAACTTTTATATGAGGCACGCGCCATTGCAATCTCTCTATATTTATTTCAATCGAGTCGTTATTATCAAGAATAACACTATTAAGCTTAGAACTACTTCTGTTAAGTAGAAGTTCATGTTTACAGTTAATGATAATTTTATCATAATCTTCCGCAAATCCCAAAACTTTATTCAGGGGTATAAGAGCGCTAAAAATACCGTCATTATCTTTAGCCCCATTCAAATTCCAACCCCAAACACCAGCAGCTTTGCTTTCCCCCTCACTCATAGACACATATGATTTTAAAGTTGTAGTAATTCCTGCATTTTTTATTCGATCTATCTCAACACCGTTAATTTCATATCGAATGTCTTGAAACAGAAATGATATAGAATTATTTGTGAAATTAACAGACTTTCGTGTAAGTTTTCCTGATGCATCTTTAGAAGACACAGTGGCTCGGCCTTCAACGTAAATGTAACTGGCTGAAGGTAATATGTACACATCTTGCTGATTTATGGGTATTCGTATTTCATCATTTTCTTTAAAACTGTTGCTGTACGGATTATAAGTGTGATATTCATAACTCACTATAGAGTTATCGAACTGCGGTGAATCATTTATATTAAGAATACTCATAGTTTAAATCCCAAAGCTTGAAGAAACAATTTATTCTCTTCAGTGATTATATTTACACTTCGTGTATGTCTGCGTCTTCTGACGATACGAGGACGAGTAAAGTTATTTACTTTGGTGATTGATTTTATATTATACACTATCATGTTTTCGGCTATAATATAATTGACATTCGTTTCTTGTAACAGACAGCGTTAAAGTGTTGACTTATGAGTAAGAAACTTTATTTAAAGTAATAATTTAAAAAGACTGCTTTTTCCAAAACTCTTTAAGAAATTTTATGCATAAGTGTCCACAGTTAAATAAGTTATTATTTTGATAATTATTGTAATTATAATGGATGTCGTCAGAACCCACGTAACGAACAAATTCTATGGGCGGTTTTAAGTTTCCGTAACTATCAAAATATTCAACATATTTATTTATAATTACGTAGGCTACCCAATGTGTACCAGAATTTTTAGAATCATCCAAATTAATGATTCCACACTCTCGGGAAAACGGTGACCTTGGTAAGGTATCTCTCATATACACTCCACGAAAATATGGAATATTTTCCGTAAATTGTATGATATCGATATTAGTAAGAGCACGGTTAGGTAGCCTGCGATTTAGTTTTTTTTCTTTAAATTTAGATATAATCGAAGTCCATTCTTGCTACGGTTTAACCTCAATCCGTTTCCAATAGAAACACCTTCCACTTTCTTATGTTGTCGTTCCATTTGTTCCAAATGCTTTTTTGCAACCTTATATTCGTTGATAGTTTTGACGATTCCAGCAATTCCACTTGCTATACTTCCAGCAGCAGACAGGCCAGCAAATATAGGAATTAAAGGTAAAACACCACCGGACTTAGGAATGGGTATGATCCGTGGGAGCTTCGTAGATGAATTATGAGTTAACTCCCTAGCAGCTGCGTATGCCAATTCTATTAGTTTTTTCTTACACTTTGGCTTTAATTTTTTAATGCATTTTCTTGTATGGGAGACTATATTTTTAAAGTTTTTTTTGAGGCCATATCCAGAACTCACTTTTGATAGCATTACGTTGTTAACCACATTAGCAGCAAGTTTTTCTCCTGTGTTTGCATCTGAAGACAGAACACGCTTCTTCGCCATCTTTAGTAAAATGATATCTGCTTTGTGACGATCTTTCAAACTTTTGGATTTATTGTAAGCGATATCGTGATGTTTGCAATACTCATCTAACTTATTTACACCTTTATCACCACGAGCCAATCTTTTATGTAATTTCGTTCCAGGACCACAGTAATTATATCCCGGTAAATGGAGCTCAAATGGTAAATTATTAATTAAATTATTCACAAGTCCTTCTCCGTTCATGTATGCAAACAGAATAGAACCTAAATCATAGATCATAGCATTATAAAGCCCTTACAAAACATTTGTATCATCAATCCAACAATTTTCTGATGATGGTAACCCCAACCATTTCACAAAAACTTTTCTCTTTCTACGTTTCAAAACTTTTTCAACAAGGTAAGTATCAGGATGTTTGGTAATTTGTAATTCTTGATTATAAAATGCTCCTAAAATAGGCTGCTGTTTAATGTCTTGTAATAAATATGTCGTAGGATTTGTATTTTGAACTTTAATAATCTTAAATATCTCTGTGGACCAATTAGGAGTATAGCCTTTTTCAAAACAACCTTTATGTTTACTTATTCGAACAAAATCACCTATCTTGAACTTACAACGCTTTGTTTTCATTTGTTGTCGATTAAAATAAATATTTAGTACTTGAGATTTATTTTTATGATTGACTCGAGCTGGTGGTAAACCAATTGTTGTATGTATTGTTCGATTATATCTGTTAATTACTTTAGCAAGCGTACCGTCAGTCCATTTATAGTTCCCTTTTAAACTGAATTCCTTGTAAAGCTTACTTTTTATCGTCCTTATAAGTCGTTCTACAATGGAGGCCTTTTTGGTCGAATAAGTGCTGTAGTGATTGATAGAATTATTTTTTATAATTTTTTGAAAACTTGCGTTGTAAAATTCTGTTCCTAGGTCTGTTTGCAAGTTTCTTGGGATGCGTTTTTCACTACTCAATATCGTATTGAATGCATTAGATACAGATTCTTTATTTTTTTGTTTAAGTGGAATAGCCCAAGCATACTTAGAGAATCCATCGATAACCACTAAAATATATTTGCAGTTCGTATTGAATTTGGAAATGCTTTGCATATCCATTAAATCGGCTTGCCAAAGATCATCAATATCTTTTAATATTACATGTCTTCGAGAAAAATTGATTCTTGCACTTCTGTGAATTTCGTTTATGATGTCTCTTTTCACTTTGCTCATTCTTTCAACTGTCACTTCTGAACTATAAAATTAGACTAAGTAACAATTTCTATGATAAGCCCTTTTATTCATGTATTACACCCGCTTCTTTTAGTTCTTCAATAATTGATAAAATCTCGTTATCAAGGTTAGTATTACCTGCAGTTTTAGAAGCGATCAAAAGTTTAAGCCTGTCCACTAATTCATTAGGATCATCCCAATAAACAAGTTCAGTATTTTTTTTATATTTTTTAAGAAACGGTAAACCAGCTCCTCTTTTTTGCCTAGATTTAACTTCTATTGGTGCTTGTAAGCATTTATAAGACTCAGAAAATAATGGTTTGACCACTTGAGAATATTTTAGACCTTTATCACCTTTAATTTGACCTGCAGGGTCAAAGTCTCTTTTATGAGCATTAGTTTTCAGGAGTATTTCTTTGTAAACCAATTTATCTTTTAAATTGACTAAACTTAAATCAGGCTTTTTGCGAAGCAATAGTTCTTTTAGACCAGGTGTTATTGTATACTGTTTATTAGCTACGCAAATGTTAAACACTTTACCAGAGTTCTCATGAGTGGTTGAGAAATTAACTATTGTATTTCCGATCATATGTTTGTTATTCTCACTACGTACACCAAATGGTATATTCATATCCTCATATATTTCAATGATATCTTCTTTTTTCAACGATGCATTTGTATCTTTTTCCGATCCATTATCTCCTTCATCTTCTGAATAAAAATTTTCTAACGAGCTTGACTCATTAGATGATTCATGTTTGTACATATCATGAGATTTATCACGCAAAAATATTGTTGAACCTATATCAGTGTGTTTAATTTCGTCATCATAAGTATCTTCATTTTTTATTGTAGAAATTTGCTTGTTAGCTACGATTGCATTTAGAGGGTCTGCGAGAGGCTTGAAAAAATATTTCAAATGAGTGTCAGTTTTAAACTCATAATCTTTCATTTGTTTCACTTTTGCCTTAATAGCGTCCGCAGACTTAATTAATTGATCTGTAATGTCGTGGTCCATTATACGACTTATATTAAGAAGTATTTATGCTCAAATGATTTTAATTTTTTGCACTCATAATTTATATAGCCATTAATCACAATAAATAAACTTGTCGAATGATTGTCTATATCTGCCTTTGTTTAATTCACAATCCTTATTAATAGTCAAAAAATCATAAGGATGTATCCAGATTTTAGAACATATATCTTTAAACTTCGACCACTCTATATCAGAACTAACATGTTCATCGTATATATGTTTCATGTTAACTTCATCTTGCTTGAAAATTATCAAAAAGTTAACATTGTCACGTAATAACTGCTTTGGTATTTTTGAATACGTTTGAGATAAATAAAAACAATCTATATTTCTGTGTCTGCCCATTGTAAAATAATTTCGTATGTTAATTTGTTTTTCACAAACCACGTCATCAAAAATAATAACAGAATTCGGTAATGCATCGTTAGGATGAATAACTTCGTCATCAAAATTAAATATAAAAAGTTTTACTTCTGGCACTCTTTTTAAGATTTGTTTTAGAAAAATATATTTTGGTTGAAAGCTAGTCTTTGAATACAAGTAAACATTTTGAAACTTTAAGCCATTTTCGTGGATTAACAAACTAATCATGACGTTCGTTTTCCCACAATTCGAAGGGCCACATATTATACATCTTATATTATTCGGCAAAAGAACACTATGCTTTGCGTGTAGCTTATTTTTCTCCACTTCAATATTTTTTACTTCTAATGAAACTGGTTGCTTGACCCACTTCATGTTTGTATCTGTCAAAAAACATATATGTTCTAGTATTTATAATGCTTATCAGGAACACTAAGTAATTATAACCCCCAATAATCAGATTTTTGGTAGTTCTTTTAGCTTTGGTTTCAATGAATAAGTACACAAATAAATAAAAATGATCGTTTATACTTAGATAATATCTCTACAGGTAATGTCGAAAAAGGGTTATAAATAAAACCATCAAGAGTACAGCTAAATATGTATGTATTAACTAACAATATAATTATTCGATTTTATATAATGCATAACAATTCTCATATTTAAATATATCATATAAGTCTACAATTGAAGTAAAAAATAAAAAAAAAATATTGAATTAACATATGTAATCACAATGACCCCAAGGTACGGTATCTTTTTGATTGCCTAGAACATGCCTTTTATCGTCTATCCTGTTTAAAACTACTTTATTTACTTCTTGTGAAAAAAGCACATGCTTCATTGATTTTATCATATTCATCTTACGCTTTAATGTTAAGTTTTTAAATAAAACATCTTTATAATTAGATGATTTTAAACATCTTGTAACAGGCTTTGATACACCTTTAGCTTTGTTTATTTGAGTATTTAATGATTTAATGCAATAAAGCTTTGCTCTTAAGCCTATAAATTCGGTTATTGGGTCACCTCCTAACTCGTCTTTAAATAAACCAGGAATTTTTTCGTTCACCTTAGGAATAAAGTAATGATTATTAGTTTCAAAATTACTTGTATCGAATTCTGACAAATTATCACGCATATCTTTATAAAAGTCTTCAGTATGTATTAAATACAACAAACTATCAGTATCAGTGTAACATAATTTAGCTTTGTCACCATATTTATTCTTAATGAAATTATAGTGATAATTGTACAGATGCCACTTAGAGAATTCTAGCACAGCAAACCCAATATATATTGGTCTGTCTAAAACAAGTTTCATGGGACTCAGTTGTATTGCTATAAAGTTTTCATTAAAGATAGAAACACTTTTTAAATTAGGTTTTGTGATTAATTTCTCAGCACCTACTATTTTATTTGTAATATTTAAATCATCACTCCATTTGGTTATTAATTTGACCTCCACTTGCTTACGTTTATTTTCAATCGTTTTACCAAATATTGAATTATTAAGAAGCTTAAAAAAATCTCTTTCGAATGATGTTGAAGCTGCTTGTCGTAAGCTAGTATTCAAGTCTATATACTTTTTCAAAAAAGATTCTTGTTTAAAACAAAGGATTCTATGAATTTTTTTTAAGATTAGGCCATTTTTAAGACATGCTTTTAAATGAATATAATGAATAATGTAGTTATATTTATCATACAAATTTGCAATTAACTTTGGTGTTTTCCCTCCAATAGGTATGAATTTCTCTGGAGCAAAAGGCAAGTCACTATGTAAATTATGTAAATGATTTGGATACGCTAAATCTACTTCTAAAATATAACCATACTCGCCATCATCAGGAACATCCAATAAATTAAAATTTTTGATATCATCCTTTTTCATAAATTTAAACTCTGATATCGGTAATTTTTTAGTCATAGCATAGCCATAAAGATTATTACAGTCTAAATATATCAAATATGTTGATGGCTTAGAATTATCGAAATAAGGTAAATAAATGTTATTGGCTTCAGCATATCGGTGAGAGCACTGAGCTAATCCTCCACGTATTCCTTTTTCTAACATTTTATAAATTTCAAAATCATTGATCAATTCTAACTGAACACCTGTGTATAGGAGCATAGCGTCCCAACTTAATCCAGGCGAAGTCACATAATACGCAGGATCGAGTTTATAGTGCTGCAGACAAATATTTCTAAAATTTTCAAATATATCACATAATAATAGTACATCACACTTTAAATACAGGTCAGTATATTCACCAAGAGAACTAATATCAAAACATTTCCATACGGTTTGGGCATGTTGATATTCAGCATCTGTTATGTGCTTCATTTGTAAAGTGTTATAAAAATGATTCTTTGCTGGAAGTTGTGTTTCATTATATGCTTGCCATGAACAAACATGCTCATACGGATATACACCCTTGCTTCGCAGTAAATTTAATTGGCTTTTATCTGAGAAATGTGATGATAAATGATTAAAATCGTTCTCCGTTAAACTTTTACTCAAATTGTCAAGACTTGAACTAAGAAATTGAAAAGAATCTATAAATTTAATCTGTATAGGTTTACATCCTGTTTCAGTTTTAATTATTTTAGTTATGCTTATATATTTTTCTTTTGTTTTTGGTATAATTTTTATCTCACCATCATATTTCGATAATTCTGTAATAAATATATGAGAATCATAACCAGATAAGTTATGAAAGATAACTGGGATAAATGAACACACTCTATAAATTAAATTGCAGTGCGAATGTGCCGCGCCTCTGTACTCGGATGTAATATGATCATGATCACAAACTTTATCACCAAACAATAAATGATTACAGATATGGCACGTAGTTGCTTTACTATAATTATCAGTTTGCTCTTTCGTCATAGATCTCATGGGTTTCTTAGTCATTAAAATATTGTGAATTACCTTCGCTTCTTTAATTAATCTCTTAACAAACACTTTTACACAGTCAGGTCCTCTGTATGTTACGAATTTGTTCAAGCTACTATCATGTGAGCAACATACATAATATGCAAAACAAGACGGTTGATGTAGTTTATTTTTTATCGTACTTTTATCATTACATTTTTCTTTATAATTTAATAGTATACTTTCAAAGTCAGCATAAATCACAAAGTTAATTTTTTGCTTTCGCTCATAATTTTTGAATTGTAATATATTGTTTTCATCCGGCAGTATGGTTAAAATTTTGGAACAACTATGAGAATGATACTTTTGTTCGGAAGTAAAAAATTGCAAACATGTTTCACATAAATGCATTTGACCCTTGTGACAAGTAACTTGCCGTCGCACTAAGCGTAAAAGGTTTTTTATCAAGCAATAATGTCCTTTATTTTGTTTTTCAAAATACAGTAAGTTAATATGTTTATCTTTCTTACAATTCGTCACATATAGAGGGCCGGTTACAGTACAACGTTCATCTAATCCGTAAATATTAACACTGAACTCACAATTATTCCTTTCAAATAACTTGATATCTTTAGGTAAAGGTGGAAATGAAATTCCTTGAATATTAAATATTGAACTAAAGTGCGGATAAGAGCTTGTTCTACATACATTACTTTTTGCTGGGAATAATGCTGCAACAATACTCCATAAAAAACAGTATTCATCATCATTATTGCGTATATTCAAACAACTCTTTGTGTTTTTAATAACTTGTGGTAGCTCTAAATAAGTACCACCCCGCATGGGAGAGTATTTATTTATATTTATTTCTAAATGACTTGTACAGACAAATGACCATCCGGATTCACAATGCTCAAATTCAGTAAGTTTTCTTTTAAATATTTCTATTATATTTGAGAATAAATTATTAATGTCAGTACTGCTGTATATAGTTTCATATTTCGTATTAAATGACTTAAGCTGCTGCTCACTTAATTGTGGTAGTAAAAAGTAAGCAAACAGCTCGAAGTTAACTTTAATGCAGGTGTGTTCCAATAATGATAATTCAATGATTTTCAAAACATCTTTTCGCTTATCACCCAAGAACGCCTCTAGTATGACGTACTCGTCTTCTATTGAAGGGTTTAAGCGATAAGTCATGATTCTATTTTTAAATGCCGTAGCTACAATATCAATATTATCAAACTTTGACTTTATTAAACAATTCGATTTATGAATATTCGTTCTCTTATGATATCTATATTTATCTTCTGGGATCTCAATTTTGCATTTATCACAATGAATATACTTTGGTAAACAATTTGGCTCATAAACATTCGTATCATATTCAATTTCTGGAATATCAATCTGGGATTTAACTTTATCAAACTTTGACTTATTTGTATCATATTCAATTTCTGGAATATCAATCTTGGATTTAACTTTATTATTATCAGAATTTGATGAGCCATCGACGGGGTGTATAACTGGAAAAAAAGACACAACATTTTTTATTGTATAGTTTAATTATTGGGATTAAATGCGGTTATAAAATTCTATCTTAAAATAAACTCCAGGTAAGTATAATAATGTGGTATAGCTTAAATCTCATAATGTAAACTATTGGTAAGAGCTTATAAAAGTAGGAGTACATTTTTTAAACTCCTTCCGGGTGCTTGTTATGTAGGCGTTTAGGCAACGCCAGGACTCTGAATCCTCATCACATTTGTTTTTGATCGTGATTACCGAGTGGCGCCACCTATTTACTGGTTGGACCCGCTCTATTTCATTACATTTATATACTTTGAGTTCTATATAGAACTCACCTCTCTTCTGCTCGTTCATTTGACGTGAAAACCCGTTCGCTAGTCTCCTAGTGATGTACGAGTATATCGGGGCATTCTTCTTGACCGCAACCACCTCAATTTCATCGTCGTCACTGTCGCTCCCGAACAACTCGCGAGCCGTTGACTTGGTGACAGGAGTGATTGGGTGAATGGTCGGCCTAGTTTTCTTACTCGTAGACGGCTGGGAGCTGCTCGTTGACGAAGGCTTGCGCTTTTTGTTCTCCTTCGGCTTGGTTTTCACTGAGACATGCTCCTCGTCCGTCGATTCGTCCTCCGTAGGGAAAATATGGTCAGCCGTGTTCTTGGACCTGTAATAAATAAAAATAGTGAATCAGTAATCAGTTTGTTTTAATCGTGTAGGCAATATTAACTGAATGCACTAATTACTTGAATAAATGATTATTTAAAATTATGAATCAATAAACTGTTTAATTTTTATAGATGTAGACTCACTAACTCATCTGAATACTATAATACTCGAATGATTGAATAGTGAATTAGGTGGAAACAACACAAAGTAAATTACATTGAACAGTGAATAGATATGTACTTACATTTTAGAAGATTGACGTTGCTTTGGTAGTTAGTAAGATCTGGTAGTTTGGTAGTGATTTAGATGTAACCACTCCTAGTTGAAGTGTTGATGTGATCCAGCTTCTGCAGGATGCACTCTTAAATAGTGCAAAATCCACGTCACGATATCCCGTATAAGGAATAGATCACGCGTTACAAAAATGCTTTATCAGCCCTTACACCCAAATATGTAATAGTTTACGTTGTAGAAAAACGTCTTCCTAAACAATAAACATCGAGATCTTGAATTTGAACTTTATCTTCATAGTTAAAGATACTTAAAGTCGATAAATCAGTGGGTGGTCCAGTTCTAATGTCTATTAAGTGTCGCTCTGGATGATGCCGCTTTCTGTGTGTATTGACTTTTAAGTCACCAGTTCACAGATAGCGATGCGGTGCGGTAGCGTCGCGGTGATGTTTTGAATTGTTTAAATCAGTATATGCGATAACACATGATGCGGACACGGATAATAATGATACAGTAAGTTAATAGTGCAGTGATCTTGAATTAATTACCTACGGCTGCTCGATGGAAAAATCCACGTATATTGCGCAATCGAACAACTGTCTACCGGTATACACTGAGATTTTGAAGCGTGTCGTTTTGGACGTTTTCTATAAAGTTAAACTACTGCATCATTACTATCCTGTGTTGTTGAGCAGTGCCCACGCCTTCCCTAGCTAGCATTGAAACGTCATTGCGACGCTATCGCATCGCACCGCCGTCTATTTACCGGTGGCTTTATATTATGGTATGCGTAATCTGAAACGGTATAGCGTCGGTTTGTCGCGAATATATAAAATTATGCTGACATGTGCTATTAGACTTTTTCACAGCAATTTTGAACTTTAAATCCATTTAAAATTATTTAATAGAACCCTATATAAAGGATAAAATATCTTGAAAAATCAATCATTATTTAGTTTCCTATCAGCAAGCGCGAGTAAATCAACGAGTAATAATTATGTCGGTGAGTATTAATTTAATTCTTTTATTTTATATTTGTTTTTATAAAAAAGTTTCAACTTGGTTTAATAACAGATCTTACTATCATTTATTATTGAATTTGAATAGTGAAATGCTTGCAACAAACATTTTAATGCATTTTACGCTCAGTTCACTTTTTCATCACACGAATTAAAATATTATGTAGACCTTTTATTTCAGTAATGTGGTTTTATTTTTTAAATTAGGACATGTTTTTTTTAGTTTAAACACACGAGAATAGTAAAGTGGGTAGAGTGATTGATAAGTGATGGTATTCGTTGTAGGCCTGGGGTTCGATTCCTAGCTGAGTTAAAACCAACAATCAATCTAATATTATGTAGCCATGTGTATAGCATGTAGGAATATTTAATGTTTGAATAAAGGCAACTAGAGTAGGTATTATTTAGGTTTATTAGTTAGTCATACGTTTTTATTTATTTTCAGGACTCTGAAAACGATCTGTTTAACTTCATTCCTGCGAATCCACCAGCGGGACAGCGAGGTGAAAGGTTGTTAAACCTCGATGGACCGAATAGTAAGAAACTGAAAAAGTCCCCCGCTATTTTTTCTTACGTGAAGAAACTTACGCGGGGGTCTAATGTCAACGGGGGAAAGGTGATTAGAATTGAAATCTATGATGCTGAAAAGTTTAGTGACAGTGAAAGCTCCCAGTGCAAATGTGATGCCGAATTATGTATACAACATGTTGTAAAAAATATGTATATGGATAATATATATAATTCTGTTAAGGATATTGTTGTAAAAATCTCAGACTCAATGGAAATCCATTAATAAATGTATCATGATATTATTCTGGTTCAATCTTTTATTTACCATTTTCCCTCTTCAAAAACTTCTTAAACAAAAAGTAAATCAAAAAACTCACTAACATGTTCTACCTTTTTTTTATCATTATTGAGGGATAGGGCTTCAATCAGAATTTATCATACAAGCCTACCCCAATTTATAGTTGGAATAGAGACGAGCTAGTAACCAATGCACCAAACGTATTATCAAAGATTTGTACCTAGTACCTAGTACTTTATGAGCTTTACTCACTTAGTGTAAGGATGTGTTGTGGTTGTGATTATCAATAAGGTCAAGGGGGCGGGGGGGGGAGAATAAAAGTGATACGTTGTGTAGCACATCCGCACTACCTTGACAGCATCGCACCGCAATGAATTGTACATATTTTAGAATACTCGAATACATACATACATACACAAACTCACGCCTTTTTTCCTATGGGGACACAGATACTACGAAACGCCCCTCCTGCCACGATCGTAATAATCGCATTATAATGGAATGTTCTACATAGAAGCATTCGAAATAATATGATCTACAAAATCAAATTATTTCGAATACTAGAATGTAGAACCTGAGTAAATAAATTAATGAAATGTTTGAATAAATATTGATCGATTGACTGATCACTAATCAAATCAAATCAAATCTGATTGTTCACAAAATATTCATTTATTGACTGATTTGTCTAGTTCACAAAATATTGATAGAATAACTGATTGTCTAGTTCTCAAAATATTGATCGAATGACTGATTGTCTAGTTCACATCAAATGTATAATTGGGGTGACTGGATCTCTGATCCAGGAACCCCAATTATACACTACTCCCGTCCCTTGCTGCCCTCTACCAGCGACGCCCTAAGCCGAGGTCCGTACCCCACAGGGGGTGTAGTCGCTCTAGCTTAAAGTTTTGAAGCCTAGGCCTGGAGGCCTTAATTTATTAAAGTATTCCCAGGCAAACTCGATTAAGTAGAAACGACTTCTCAAGGACGACGAGATGACATTCACAAAAAAAAAACAATCTTTGGGCAGTTACCCACTAGACACGACACCCGTCTTCTCTTTTCTACGAAGGTTTTTTTTTTTTGATGGGAAATCTTCAAATGACTTGTGAGGGCATGTCAGACTCTTACTGACTAAAACCCACCCATATTCCTTCAGTTGCCCATGTGCCAGGGTGACGGTATCTCTTTCGCAACCCTGGCAGGTTTCTACGAAGGTTGAGTGGACTTTACATTCTATTCCTCATACCATACTATCATGAAGGTTAACCCATATTTCCATGTTTCAGTACCCCGGCTCATTACCAGTCCAGCTACAGATGATCAACCTTACCTCCTTGAGCGTGGAAAGTTGTCAGGAAGTCTACAACAAGATCAACCCGGTCTACAGCACACAGATATGTTCGCTCACTAAGACTGGAGAAGGTGCTTGTCATGTAAGTTTTACGGAATGTTCCACCACCTCCAGGTAACTTCAAATCAATTTACATTGCAGAATATTTCATCTTATTTACCAATCTTGAATTTATCTGTAACTAGCTTTTGCCCGCGACTTCGTCCGCGTTAAATTTCTTGCTACCCCGACCCTTCCCATCGCGTCGAATCACCTACCCGTGCGTTGTCCCCTCCTCTTTGTTGTAGCGTGATGTTTTATCTATAGCCTTCCTCGATAAAGAGGTTACCCAACACAAAAATATTTTTTCAATTCGGGCCAGTTCCTGAGATTAGCGCGTTCAATCAAACAAACAAACTCTTCATCAGCTTTATAATATCCACATCCACATCCACACTTCCACACTAATATTATAAATGCAAAAGTAACTCTGTCTGTCTGTCGGTCTGTCTGTCTGTCTGTCTGTCTCGCTTTCCTGCTAAAACTACTGAACCGATTTAAATGAAATTTGGTACACAGATAGTTTAGAGCCGGAGAAAGGACATAGGCTACTTTTTATCCCGGTAGTATGTCCCCGCGGGATAATTTCCGACCTCCACGCGGGCGAAGCCGCTGGGAAAAGCTAGTTATTATATAAAGTACTAGCTTTTGCCAGCGGCTTCGCCCGCGTGGAGGTCAGATATTATCCCGCGGGAACATACTACCGGGATAAAAAGTAGCCTATGTCCTTTCTCAGGCTCTAAACTATCTGTGTACCAAATTTTATTTAAATCGGTTCAGTAGTTTTAGCAGGAAAGCGAGACAGACAGACAGAGTTACTTTTGCATTTATAATATTAGTATGGAAGTATGGATATGGATAGTATATAGTATAATAGTATATATATAGTATGGAAGTATGGATAGATATAGTGCCTGTCTGTGAACCAGGCTCTTAGATAGACATAAGAAATATTTAGTCCGAAATGAGACCATTCATTCGGTTTTGTAGTGTTAGATGTACAGAATAGCATCACTCCATTTCTTCCCGTGGGTGTCGTAAGATGCGACTAAAGGATTTACTAGAGAACGGGCAGCGGCGTTCTCTATGCATTTACTGCGATCGCCAACCCGCTTGCCATACGTGGCGATTATGGCAAACCCCTCACTTTGAGGAAGGCCTATGTCCAGCAGTGGACGTCTTTCGGGTGACATGATGTGATGAGACCATTCAGCTTTATCTCCACAATGTGTGACTGAATGACGACCAATGATGTTATAATGTAAAGATATGCCACGTTCATACTGATCGGCGATCAGAAATCGTTCCGTTGTTAGTACAAATGTACTTACCTACAGATGTTTAGTAATTGTCAACAACGACTGCGATAGATAATACGGAACGTATAATACAGAAAGAGATAGCTAGCTGTAGTGTGTTGCGCTTGAAGTACACTAGTGAAACATAGAATATGCGGATTTGCCACAGAAGAGACATTGATTATAACTGAGAATACTACACTGATAATAAATTGTTATCTATTTACTCACAAATTCTAAACAATTTTGAGGTCTACAGACCGGATTTTCGATAATGTATGTACCTACTCAGTGAGTATATGATATTGTACTTCTTTTTGTAGGAATCCAGTCATACTGACTTCTTTCCCCTTAACCTATGCTGACCCATTTACTTTTTGTGTAATTATCACTCGAAAATCTGACAAATAATGAAAGATAATGAAAAAATAAATATTTGATTACATACATTTTAATTTTACTAATAAAACATCTAATAACCCGCTATCACTAATCAAATTCTCATTTATAAAACGTTGAAAGCTACAACTTATTATAATCATCATACATAATATTATTGTTAGAAAGACGCTCACAAAATAACAACAAAACTCACGTTGCGCATTCTAGTGGCTAACGAATGCTATGAATTGTGCCTACGATTTCACTTCTGGTTAATTTAATCTATGACGCATGCTGTTTGACCTTGTCGCGCTGCAGTTGCCATCATATTTTCTATCCTTTTCGAACCACAATGTTAATAAATCGAAATTTATTTCTAAATGTGAAATAAAATCGTGATGTTTATACAAATATTCACTATTTTACTGAATTACCTACTATGGTATGAAATTCCTTCACTCTTACTTATTTTGGAACCATAATTTTACACTTTCTTCCAACACAACTTGGCATTTTCGATATAATACTTTACGCCACGGACACGCTTTGCTTCGCTCGCTGCTATTAGCCGACTAAATCAAATCACACCAAATGTTGTGATTTGTCGGGAACAATTTTCGCACGCTAATGCCCCATCTATACATTAAAATATCATTGATGACGGCACATTTTGAAATAAGTTTGTTCAAAATCAGTATAAAAAAAAAACATCACCTGACTTGACAAAACGTTACGCCTTGTTTCTGTTTGCTGGGCAGAGGTGTACGTTTAGTATTCCCACATTTCGTCAGTTATGTTTAAATCCCGTCGTAATAATTAATTAAGCGACAATGTTTTTAGTCAAATCCACTTTGGTGCACGACAGACTCTTTTTAAATAGCCGCCAATTTGCAAAAAATGACTTATGAATTCATTACACATTGTAGATTCCCAAACCCTTCCAAATTCGAAATTTGAATACATTTTTGATCGGCTGCTTTTCTTACTGGCCTATTTTAAAAACTTTCTCTATGACCCCCCGTACATTGAGCAACTCAACCGTCAAGTTGTACTACATAGTACAATAAATACTAATTCCATACCTCATATGAGTCTAATGTCAAACCAAATATTGTGTTATCGTACGACCATACGACATGTCGGCTAACACAATAAATTTCGACACCACATTCGGAGATATTCCATTACAACATTTGATAGCTCAGGCGGATATTAATATTTGTATATCAGTCGTATTTCGATCAAATATCGGCGACTGATGTGAATTTTGGTAAAAATACATACTCATATAACAGATTTGAAAGTATTTCAGCTTTTCTTGTTATTGTTTTGTCAGACGTGTCCGATGTGTCCGATTTCTTACCTTTGTTGCTTTGATTTTATACCTCATATTTATCTTGATGTTTTCGGACGTTGAGTTTTTTTTTTTTTTTTGATTGAGTGGCTTGTGGCTAAGTAATAACAGCCGCCAGCTACGCTTGCCGTGGTTGGTCCATGGATACGTGAACATTTTTACATACCAAAACGCCGACGTCTGCTAACTGCTTCTGTGAATCTTCTATCTCATCATCTATCTAGCCTTTCCCAACTATGTTGAGGTCGGCTTTCAATTTCAAATCAACCAGATGCAGCTGAATAATAGTATTTTCCATGTAATGACTGCCTATGTGATCTCCACAACCCAGTTACTGGGTAATACGATACCCCTTGGTTAGACTGCTTCTCAGACTTTCGGACTTCTGACGACCGGTACTAACTGTCAAAGATCCACACAAGACAGCCGGGACCAACCGCTAAACGTGCACTACCTAGGCACACAGGGGGTCAAGGTATATAATATAGCAGGGATGTTAGGGAGCTCCGTAACCGTAACCGAAACTATCCGATATCCGATACTTATAAACATTTATCCGTAACCGTAACCGAATCCGAAATAAAAGTTTCGGATAATATCGGATTTGTTATTACATTTTTATTTTAGGTAACACTCAATATATACTTATAATCATTTTCATTTTAAATAGCTGTAATAATTACTCACTGACTGATTGTAATTCCTACCAAATGGTGACATATAAATAAAACCATTTTATTAGCTATTTGTATTTTACTTTTGAAATTCCTTAAAAGTTTAATATTCGTAACCGAAATTATCCGAAACTAACGGATAATCCGAAATAATTTCATATCCGTATCCGGTATAATAATCATTCCTATATCCGTAACCAATCCGTATCCGAAATTTCATATCCATAACAGCCCTATAATATAGTCACCCATCCACCTAATTCCCTACTCACACTACATCAATGGTTGCCAGGCTTTCGGCAAAATATATTTTTACCCTTAAATAGGTAAAAAAAATCTTACCATTTTCTTCACATTCACAGGGTGACTCCGGCGGCCCTCTGGTATCTAATAACAGCGTCGTGGGAGTGGTATCGTGGGGCATGCCCTGCGCACGCGGCTACCCTGACGTCTACACCAGGGTCTACTCCTTCCTAGACTGGATCCAGCCCAAGATTAACATTGATGAGAACTAATTCTTCTATAATGACTGATGAAGCCAAAACTGCTGTAGAATTTTTACCAAACTTTATAAGTTCATTTGATGTCCATACTGACCCATAAAAGAAAAAATAATACTTTGAACATAAGAGTTCGTTCACAGTTATTTTACCTGTCAGCAGCAACTTAACAGCAACCTTATTGCAACGAGAATAAAGATCACTGTGTTATTGGCAGACTTGTTAGTGGCAATAACGCAAAAGCAACCGATTGTTGCCGAAGTTGAAAGTAGGCCGAAACTTCCCAGCGCTGATAAAATAAATAAAATAACGAGAACAGAGATCACTTTGCTTTGACAATGACGTAAAATCTGAGGTAATATAAGCGTGAACAGGTTGTACCATACACCCCAAAACTCGACAGTTCTAGCTCTAGTCTATTGTAGAAGTAGAATTTTAAAACACAGTAAGTTTTCATAATTTCAAAAGTGACAATATTATTGTACATGTCCAAAATATGTGCACGTGAACATCATCGTGAACGGAAATTTAAAAGTAGTCATATACCTACCTAGTCTTGCCATAAATATTGTCACGAAGAAAAAAAATTTTTTTGTTATTGCAAATTATATTTATTACTTTTACAGTGTGTTAGTTTAATACATAAATATAAAACAATTTAAAATATAAAAGCTTATTCGAAGTGGTCTCCATTGGCTGCAATAGAGTCCTTTAAACGTTGAGGCCAGTTATCAATAGAAGCACGCACTCTTTCCATGAGAAAATTCTTCACTGCCAATCGTATGGATTGTTTTAGGGACTCCAAATTATCATGGCGTTTAGAGCAAGCCATACTCTCTCAAACTGACCATAAATCATAATCCAGCGGATTAAGATCGGGACTAGCCGACGGCCAGTCTTCAGCTCTGATGAAGTCCGAAACGTTCACTTCCAACCAAGACTGCGTGGATCGAGCTTTATGACCCGGCGCCGAGTCTTGTTGGAAGGACTATACTTGGTTATTGAACATGGTGTTGTTAAGGGGCTTAACTACCTTCTCAAGAATAGTATCTTGATACACTTGTGCCGATGTTTTGATACCTTTTTCGTGGGTGCGTGTATATAGTCTTTAGGTGTGTGTGTACGGAGAGAAATCAAATGCGGATTAGATTGGAATATGTACTTTACTTCACGAAAGGATTTACATAAGGAATTTGGTATAAAGATCGTAAGCGCGTCTATAGGATATGGTGTCTGCGGGCGAACTGTCGGTCGCCGGGCACTGCGCATTTAACTCGAATACAAAATGCAGCGTCAGCGCCCACAACACTACTCCTCCCTTTTTTTAAAAAAAAAAACAAAAGTTTTTTTACAAAATACTATCATCATTCTAAAATCGAATATGTAATAAAATAACATCACCAAACACATTTCTGACTAACAGTACTACAAGTTACAAATAATTTGCTTATACATCATTTAGGTTCTATAAACTATGTCGTAAACTGATATCTGTGCGCCTTTGCGCAACTTACAATGTACACTTTAAACAATGTTGTGACTACTGTAATGAAAGTTTTAAGTTTTATCATCACGCTACGATTACAAAAGGGTATCAGCAGTATATGTCTGTTTATTACAAAAATCTTGTCACTTATTTCTAGTACAAAAATACAATTAGTGTTTTGTTGAAACAACAAGAATACACATTTAAAAAAATCTTATGTTAACAACAAACACCTTATTACTAACAATTTAAGGGTAGTCACCATGACGAACTACTCTGCAAAAATAAATTGGCACCCCTGAGAGTCCACAGTATTCGTCATGATGACGCCAAATAAAAAACACATTCATCTATTTTAAAATTACACATATGTACTTCGCATAACTTGACTTGAATGGACGTTGGATGTTTTCTGAGCCGATTATCTTAATATACAACTTTGGGATTTGATGATATTTGTGGTGGTTGCACAGGTTCCACCTTTATAGTGGGTAAGGCTATTGAGCTGGCCACCATTTCTTTCTTTAACCATTTCCGTACACCTTTAATGCACCTTCGTTTTCCTGTGTAGATTATAACTATGGCTAATAGCGTTATCGTTACTATCATTATGATACCAATAATATTTAATTTTGCGTCCACCTGTGCTACGTTTGTGAAGTTCTCGTTAACAATCACATTTTCCTTTGTCTGATTGGAACCCATTTTCACAATAATCTAGTTGTACTAAAATGTGTAAGGTTGTCGACTAGTGTCTTAGATGTACTGGCAAATATATTTAAATTATATTCAATGTACGAGTATTTGACCTCAATTTAGACACTGCTAATTTAGCGATATTTTAATGGTCTTTTGCTTACTCGACCAGTTCGCGTTGTATATGTTTCGCTACTGGGTTTGCTTGTTTGAAAAGTTACTTTTTTCGGTTTTGTATCTTTTAAAATGTCAGTTTTATCCGTTATCTGTTTATCATAATTCTCCGATGGCGATTCATTTTCTGTCAATATATATGCTGGTTTTAAACGGTCTATAGATACATTAGTTTGTCTGTCTGGCAACTGTACACGGTATACTTTATCATTTCTGCTGATGACGCGGTATGGTCCATCATACGGAGATTGTAATGGTTTCCGTACTGCGTCATTTCTAATGAATACATAATCGCTAGTGCATAAATCTTTGTGTACAAAAATCTTGTGGGGTGACTTGTTTTCCCTACCGGACGGCTTTATTCCATCTATCACGTCCTTTAATTTTTTTACAAAACTGTTATCATCGTAGGATTTCACATTACTGGCGTCGTAAAAGTCACCTGGTAACCTAATATTGCTACCATACAACATTTGAGCTGCGGTTACGCTTGTGTCAGACCTAATAGTTGTGCGTAACCCTAACATTACCGTTGCCAATTCGTCTACCCAGCTTTTGCTATCTAAACGAGCTTTTAACGCAGATTTTAATGATCTATGCAATCGTTCTACCGCTCCATTGCATTGAGGATGATACGGAGTGGTACGCGTTTTTTGAATTCCCATTAACAACATTAGCTGTTTAAATAAATTACTTTCAAATTGTCTTCCCTGATCACTTGTGAGCTTTACTGGACAGCCATAACGACTAATCCAACCGTCATATAACGTTTTGGCTACTACTTCTGCAGTTATTTCTTTTATCGGAAACGCCTCTGGCCAACGCGTGAATCTATCTATGATTGTTAAACAATATCTAAATCCTTCAGGTGACGTTGGTAAAGGTCCTACAATGTCTATATGAATATGTTCAAAACGCTTACTACTCTCAAAAGTTCCAAAATCTGAACTAGTATGTTTTTGAACTTTCGCTTTTTGACATCGAATGCAAGTTTTTGCCCAATTACCAACATCCTTATTCATGGTTGGCCAAAAATACCTATTACTAACC
Organism: Aporophyla lueneburgensis; assembly: GCA_932294355.1. Lineage (NCBI taxonomy): Eukaryota > Metazoa > Arthropoda > Insecta > Lepidoptera > Noctuidae > Aporophyla > Aporophyla lueneburgensis. The sequence goes on from OW028737.1 coordinate 6,991,801, forward strand.
AATTTCCTACTTGTCTTAATACCTGGATGGCTCAAATTATGTATCGAATCGAAGGCTAAACGTCGGAATTTTCCAGTCAGGTACGGACGTGCGGTATCGGATGACATTTCGCACACTACGTGCTTATCCGTTCCGAATAGAATAACACGTTTCAACAACACGTTGTTATTGTCATTTGAATCGCTTTGCATTTTTGCAAGCTCGACGTCCGTTTCCTGCGCAGCTGCAAGCTCTGAGAAATCGAGCATCGTGGGACACGATATAGTTGATACTCTAGATAAAGCATCTGCAACTATGTTATCGTTCCCTTCAATGTGCCTTATGTCTGTACTAAATTCGCTAATGAACATAATTTGCCTAGCTCGACGTGACGTTTCCCTATTCGTACCTGTTTTATTAAATGCAAAAGTTAAGGGCTTATGATCTGTAAATATAATCAACTCTTGACCTTCAACCATATTACGAAAGTGAATTATAGCCAAATAAATTCCTAATAGTTCTCTATCATAAGTGCTATATTTAATTTGAGCATCTGTCAACTTTTTAGAATAATAACCCAATGGTTTCCACTCGTTATTAACGTTTTGCTGTAATACTGCACCTACACAAGTGTCTGACGCATCGGTCATCAATGCCAAAGGAGTATCTGTCATTGGCTACGATAACAAAACTACATTTCTTAGGTCTTCTTTGCATTGTTCGAAATTGCGTTCGGCGTCTTCTGTCCAGTTAATTTTAGTTTTATCTTCACGCCTAGAATTTCCTAAGTACTTGTTTAACTCTGTTTGGTGATCAGCTGAGTGAGAAATACTTGCTCTATAAAAATTCAACATTCCCAAAAACCTTCTTAGTTCCTCAATAGTTTGTGGTTTGGCGAAATCTAAAATAGCTTAAACCTTATCTTCTAGGGGTCTAATTCCCTCTACGGATATGAAGTATCCTAAAAATTCTAATTTTTGTTTACCAAAACTGCATTTAGAGAAATTAATAGTTATGCCATATTCATTGAATCGTTCAAAAACTTTTTCTAAGTGCTGTTTATGCTGCGTTTCATTGTCTGACGCAATTATTACGTCATCAATATAATTAAATAAAAAATCTAAACCTTGTAAAACATTATGATGCATGAAACGCTGAAAAGTTTGTGCCGCATTGCGTAATCCGAAAGGCATGCGCATGAATTCATATGAACCTCATATATGAAGTCTTTTCAATGTCATTTTCCGCGACAGGTATACAATTGTATGCTCGATTTATATCTAATTTAGAAAAAATCTTCTTATTTGCCAAAATGTACGTAAAATCATGAAGACGGGGCACGGGGTAGCGATCCGGTTTAGTGATCGCATTTAAACGCCTATAATCTCCACATGGCCTAATATTACCGTCCGTCTTGGGTACTACGTGCAGGGGACTTGCCCAAGCGCTATGGCTCGGCCTACAGATCCCAAGCTCTTGCATAACCCTAAATTCATTTTTGGCTTTAACATACCTGTCTGGTGGAAGCTGTCTGGCTCGCGCGTGCACTGGAGTACCTGTTGTCTCTATGTGATGACAAACGCCATGTTTAGGTGTCTCCTTATATGAAACAGGCTTAGTTAGATCTGGAAACTTACTCAATAACTCGTAATAGTGGCAATTATCAACAATGGTTTTTACAGTGGGCTCAGTCGAACTAGAGAGATTTCCTCTCGTGCTTAAATTAGTAACCTCATCGACTAGCCTTCGTCCGTTCAAGTCAATTAACAACTTATGATTAGCTAAGAAGTCAGCACCTAATATTGGTTGCTGTACGTCCGCTATCGTAAATAACCAACGGAACGCTCTTCTAAGATTTAAGTCTAGTTCTAAAATATGCGTACCATACGTAGTAATCTCGGTACCGTTCGCAGCGTACAACTTATAATTTGCAATATTTGCGTTCGCACTTTTAAATACGGCCTTGCGAAGTAGAACAGACACATTTGCACCACTATCCACTAAAAAGTTCAAACCTGAATTCCTGTCCCGGACACATAGACGGTGATTGACGTGCGCGCGGTCACAGCCTCCGTCGCTGACTGCACCGACTCTAGTTTTCCGATGGCTTGGCGTCTTTCTTCTTCCAGTTGCACGGTTGAACACACTTATTCGCCTTGTTGCGGAACTTGAAGTGGTATTTACACAACCAGTTGGGGTCGTCGTCAGGTGCTCTCTCATCTCTAGACCTGGAACTTGATCTGGATCGGAATCTTCTGGACCCATAACTTCTTGAGCGACCTCTGGAACTGTTCTCGATCTTGCTTAATCTGTCGCTTAGTTTATTTATTTCTGCTATCACTAAATTATCTTTGTCCGATTGTCCTGGTTCTTCCTTAACGCTTGAAACGCTGTGAATCGGGGTGATAGTCTCAGCGACCTTGTCTGCGATCGACGCCAATTTCTCCATGTCTTCCTCATCCGTCACTGCCAAAACGCCACGTACCGATGGTGGTAAATGATTTTTCCTCATTACCTTGAGTGTTTCGTCGGTAACTTTTCCTCTGGCCAGGTCCCGCATTTTCCGTAGGAGGTGCGATGGCTGCTGATCGCCTAGCTCCATTTCTCCAATCAACTTCTTGATTTGTCGTTCTGCCGACTCCTTGTAGACCGAAATAAGCTTTTGTTTCAAAGCCTCATATTTCTTTTCTTTCGGCGGATCTAGTAGGATATCCGCGACTTGTTCGGTGACTTCCAGGTTCAGTTTTGATAATAAAATCCGATACTTGGAATCGGACATCTTCTGCGGATTTATGATCGCCTCTGCTTTGACGAACCATAATTCCGGTGCCCTTGGCCAAAAATCTTCGATCTTGTCAGTTATGGAGACGGGTGAGAGGACATATTCATCGGTGGACAGTTTTGCTTCCATTTTTGTTCACGGATACGGATGGATATGGACGAAAGTATAACCGTATAGACGCGAGTTGAGTTGCCCGTTCTCTCGACGTACACACTTTAAAGTCACGTCACACTTTTATCACGACACTTTTGATCACGTCGGTTTTCGATCACGTCGGGTTTAGATCACGTCGGGGTCACCAATTTTGTGGGTGCGTGTATATAGTCTTTAGGTGTGTGGGTACGGAGAGAAATCAAATGCGGATTAGATTGGAATATGTACTTTACTTCACGAAAGGATTTACATAAGGAATTTGGTATAAAGATCGTAAGCGCGTCTATAGGATATGGTGTCTGCGGGCGAACTGTCGGTCGCCGGGCACTGCGCATTTAACTCGAATACAAAATGCAGCGTCAGCGCCCACAACACCTTTTTCACAAAAATATGGCTCAGTCACTCCTTCATAGCTAACACCCCACCAAACCATCACTGAAGTCGCATAATGCCCACGTTGCACTCTGTTGACTAATTGGGAAGCTTCCTTAGAGCTTTGAGCATAAATACGGTCTTTTTTTTTTGTTCACTACGTGGATGGCCAGATCTTTTTCTGTCACAAACAGAGGAGGTCTCAATGTACCTATTAATAACCCGGAACACAAACATTTGACTAATACCAAGCGTATGGAGAGTTTTAAAAATTGCATTTGACCCCATACCAACTATGTGTAATGCAATCACAACGATTCGGTTCCCTTTATCACCCCACTCCATTTTAATATCGTAAACTATTGTACAATGTATTGGCGCCAAAATTAGAAAACTCAATGAACAATCGTATAAAAATGACAGATTCCAAATTCAAATGTAATATCTTTCTTATTTTTAACTGCAACAGTATTTATGGCCAGACTAAGTATTTCCATACATTTTACTTCCCTGTGTCAAAGTGGTGCCGCGACTTGGATGTGGGCAGCCCCGATAATATCGTAACATTAAAAATAATAAAAGCGCAAAATCGGAGTGTGATTTTCACTTCTATGTTCTTCTTCTTCTAGTGTTTTTCTTGCATTAAGGATCATTTTTGGATATATGAGACTACACGATACTGCAAAAATCGTAGCTCGCTAAATTCAAATTTTCTTCCGTTTTTCGAAATTTAAAGTCAGTATCAGTTTTTATATTGACGGTAATAAATATGGCATCACAGAAGAGAAATTCCCCGGCTACTCTTTAAACAAATATTCATGTAGTTACTGCAAAATGGTGTCCCACGAATAGTTAAGTATCATGCTGCCCTATAAATAACGAACGGTAGAATCATCTTGTTACTCTTCACTATATGTCATGTATAAGTGGTATCACAACTCCACTCTTAAAATTAGTGAAACGCAATCTACTCGAAAGTATTGTGAAGAACTAATAAACAATATCATAAATAGGTATTATAATGTGTTACTTTTTCTCCAAAATAGCCTACGGATTTTACAGTTGGTTTTAGCCACATAACGAAAACCTCTTGCGGTTTATCTGTGTGATGACAACCAGTTCATTTACTAACATAGTATTATAATTATTACTAACATCAATATGAATCTTTGTATTCGAAGTAAATAAATAATAATAATTTCAATCTTTACAAAAAAAACCGTGATGATGACTACAATGCTTATTAAATTGCAATATTTGACTCACGTCCACTGCTGGATATAGGCCTCCCTCAATTTGGGGGTGTGTGCCTTAATCGCAACGCTTGGCAGGCGGGTTGGCGATCGCAGTATGATGGTAAAATGCGCAGACAACGCTGCTGCCCATTCTCTAGTAAGTCCCTTAGTCACCTCTTACGACAACCACGGAAAGAAATGTTTGATTCTGCGAAGGTAAACTACATAGCTTGCAGGACTTACGAATACACTAAAACCTCCGTTTGATACTGTTTCACAATGTGCGGATAAAATCTACAAGGAAATATTTAACTGATCCTCTAAAAACTTAGTAGGTTCATAATGATCTATACTTTTGAATTAATGATCCTCTTTTTTCTGACCATTTCTCTCAATTGGTCGAAGTAACTAAGCTAAGTTACTCCGACCAAACAGGATAGGTTAAGTTGGAACTGTGAGCAACTACGAGCGAGCCGAGCAAGCGAAGCGGGCGATGCCGCGCCAGCGGTCGGCGAGCGCTGCATTCAAGTTGGTTGCAGTTATTTGGCCATTACGATTTTTAGGATCCAAAATAGGAATTATTAGAGGTTCACAAAAGGTGTCATATTCATTAAATTAAAGTTTTCAATCATATTTTTCGGAAAGCAAAATTATAATTGCTTCAGTTTACATAATTTACCCATTCAAAACTCATGAAACAGACCTTAACTAAACAAAGTATTTAGTTAACAATCAACTCATTTTCTGGACAAACATATACAACATAAACACGCCATACAAACTTCAACGTGCAACCAACGATCACAAGTATAACCAGGCCACGTGGGACACACGCTTGCAATTAATTTGCCAGTGTTTGGCTTAATTAATTAATTACTGGGGGCTGAGACACCTGCAAGTGTTGATCACGTGATTAGTTAAGCACGAGTTACTTATAAGGTTTTGCTGCATGCTTGGTTCTAGTCAACTACCTATATAGTAGTGATTGGTTCTGCATTGCACAGAAGGTATATGAAAGGAGAAACTGACTGGCTGACATATTAACGCACAGCCGAAACATACGGGGATTAGGAACGTGAATGTTGCAAACGGGTTCATTTTATGATATAGGGAGTATTAAGAAGAGGTCTTTAAAAATTGAACTTATGAGGGTTTAAAAACAGGGGATTTAGGTAAAATCGGTGAAAGGCAAAGGAAGAAATGGCATGTCCTCGAACCAAAAATAACTCTTACAAAACAATCACAAAAAAAAAACAGATGCTGACATAGCGTTACGGGCGCCAAGAACTAACTACGGCAGGAGCACAATTCTGTATGAAAGAGCACAGCTTTACAACAAATTACCTCGGAATGTAAAAATTCAAAAATCCATATATGCTTTCCAAAAATCTCGAAAGAAACACATTTTAGCGGATTTAAAATGTTTGGCTAACTTCGGATACTGTACTATCAAATCAGCCTATCGCAGTCCACTGCTGGACATAGGCCTCTCCCATGCTGCGCCACAACACCCTATCCTCCGCCTTCCGCATCCAGTCTGTCCCAGCCACCTTTTTGAGGTCGTCGGTCCATCTAGCTTGGGGGCGTCCCACACTACGCTTGCCGATACGCGGTCTCCACTCCAGGACTCGTCTGCTCCATCGGCCATCGGTCCTTCGACAAACATGGCCCGCCCACTGCCACTTCAGCCTGCTTACCCTGCAAGCTATGTCGGTAACTCCGGTTCTTTTCCGGATAACTTCATTTCTGATCTTATCCATCAAAGAAACTCCGAGCATAGCCCGCTCCATAGCACGCTGAGCGACCTTAAATTTGTGGACCAGCCCAACCGTCAGTGTCCACGTTTCGGCAGCGTATGATGACATACGCTGCCGAAACGTGGACGGGCAGGACGCACTGGTTGATGACCTTGGTCTTTTAAACATTGCGGTATCGGCGACGAGAAGACTTGACGAAGTTTTCCAAATGTACTAATCTAACCATTTTTGTAGTTTAACCGTCGCATCGGTTAACGTATTCTAATTAGAAATAAGTTTTTTTCCACATTTAAGTTTCAAGTACTTCTTTTAAGAAATTAAGTTCTTAAAATGTGCAAATTCTAAGACATGTGACATCTGCCAACCCGCACTGGGCGCGCGTGGTGGAATTAGGCCCACTCCCTCTCAATAAGAGGATGCTTGTATCCAAGCAGTGGGAACATTATAGTTCGATTATGGTTATGGATAGATTTTTACACGAATTCATGAGTAAAATTTTGCTACAATTCATTATCATTTTCCTGCCGTTATCCCAATTTATTTGGGGTCGGCGCAACATGTCTTTTTCTTCCACACTTCTATATAAGGTGTATCTATTCATACATGAAATATTTTAAGAGGTACACCTGTAGGTGGTAAAGAAGCTATAGCAAATAAAAAAAAATTATAAGTTTTTTTTTAATTTAATATTTATATATTATTTGACGCACATAAGAAATATTGGCTCCTTCTTATTTTTTACGGGCCGAGACACCGCGGCCATGGTCGCGCCGTCCGGTCGTCGCCCTCGCAGCGTCAGGCGGGCCATTCATAGAATTTGGAGTAAAGGTTTTATGCAAAACGTCTCAAGTAGTTTTAAAATTATAATAATTACGAAATTTCAAAAACGCTTAGATAAAAAATTTCTTTTTGCTTCTAAAGCTTCTTTACCACCTACAGGTGTACCCTTTAAAATATTTCGTGTATGAATAGATACACCTTATATAAGTCGTCATCTCGGTAGTCACCCACTTTCTATCCATATCATTCACATAGTCCATCGACATTCATACTCAAAACTTTTCTCACAACATTTTCCTCATTCCTCCGTATAACGTGCCGATTGATGGATGATAACCGATTCCCACACAACTTTTCACTTATCGGTGCCACTTTCAGACCTCGTCTTATGTACTCATTTCCTATTATATCCATTCGTATAACATGATATATCCCTCTTAACATTATCATCTCAGCTGCATGCAATTGCCTTTTATGCAGATTTTACTATACTAACTTAGTAAATCCGTAAATGAGTGAACATTTGACTCTCAGACCCATCCACACCCCGGAGAGCACGTATAACAAAGGTAACTTTATTTCATTTTCATTAAAATATAGAATAACCAGTAAGTATCTCTTACTCTCCGTGAAACAATACTATCATTACCCTCTCAACCTTGACCGACTTTTTGCTAAGAGGGTTGTGCGTACAGTCAGCAGCATAAGTCTCTGAACACGACGTTTACATAATACCTTTGAATGTAACTTTGTGTTGGTAATCTTAAAGTGAAACATAACATAACATACCGCTTTGTTTACCTGAATGGTTTGGGTTGAAGTGTATCTATAGTCATAGATAGCCATAGAGATAGAAAGATAGATAGAGAGATACATAGAGATAGAAAGAGAAGAGAGAGAGAGAGAGATAGAGTGGTTAGATAGTCTATTGCCATCAAACGGGCACAAATCCAGACTCCGGTCTGCTACTGTGAAATTCCAGATGGAAAAGCCCAATAACACTTTGCCCGACCTGGGAATCGAACCCAGGACCTCGGGTTCAGCAGTAGCATTTGCAACTACTAGACCAACGAGGCAGTCTATAGTTGACAGCTTAAGAGGCCGTCAACGAATTTTTTCGGAATTTGCTAATTTACGTGATTTTTAACCGACTTCAAAAAGGAGGAGGTTATCAATTCGTATGTTAATATTTTTTTTTTTATGTATGTTTGGCCATAATTCCGTCATATATAAACGGATTTGCAAAATTCTTTTTTTGTTCGAAAGGGGTTTATTCCGAAATGGTCCCATATAAGTTTCATATAGATCTGATGATGACTTCCGGAGACAGACACCGGAACTCTTTAAAAAATGACAGCAAATCAAACGCGATTTCTGCTATCGCATAAATATGCATTGTTTGTTTGGAATTAGTGCGAGGTAGATACTATAACTAAAAATTTTAAAATAAAAACTATTTTACAAAAAAAAAACAACCGACTGTGCTATAAAAAAGTTTTTTATAGCACAGTCTCATCAACAATTTCGTCATCTTCCGCAAAACTGCTACTATGTGTATTTGATTAGGTACGTACATTAACTTTATTTCCCAACAGTACCTACCATGAAAACAAAACTACAACCATATGAGACGCAATAAGTGAATGACATAAACGCAACTCATGGAAACCTCTCCTCCCTAAGAGGGTTTTAAGGCCGTTATCTTTATTTATAACGTTGGTAGTCAAGGCCGCCGCTAAGAGGGCCTTTGTTGTCCTCCCTGGGTCTTCTATTCCCTAGGGTCAAAATCAATGAGGAATCGCGAAGGTTCAAAGATATTATAATGTCTGTTTCCTTATTTTTATTTAGATAGGACTGTTTCTTGCAATCAGACAAAGTTCTCTGTAATATTTTTATCTATCCAGTAGTATTCGAATTGTGAAAGTTTGTGCTGGTTTCTCATATAAATACTAATAATTTAAATGTAAAAGTTACGTTAAAATAATATTTAATATACTAGCTGACCGTACAGACGTTGTCCTGTTTCTTATAACTCGATAGAAGCGCCACCTACCGGATCCAACAGTGAATCTAAACCATCCAGGCTGCCACCCAAACGCATACAAAAAAATTCATTCAAATCAGCCGTTTAGGAGGAGTTCAGTGACATACACACGTACAGTAGAATTATATATATAAAGATAGAACAATAATTTAAAGTGTATTTTGAGTAACAAAAAAATAATCAGTAAATTACTTATTAGCGAGTTGTCTTACAATAGGATAGTACGGTAATACCATCCCACGTAATAGTTTCGGCCTCTATGCGGGGGAAAGCGCGTTCAAAAATAGTATTGCCAACATTTTAGAGCTTTATTTTTTCTTTCCAGTTTCTACTTTTTTGGTGTTGGTACCAACACAAGACATACAATAGTAAACTGTTACCATTATCAGACACTATTAAAAACCATTTCTCTTCCTCATTCACTCATTTCAATTCCATCCTTGCATGCGGTGTTTGCCTGTAATTGGTTGTGCAGTTAGATTTAAGACACTATTACTTATATGTTCCTACCTGTATAATATCTGTAACAACTGTTGGTGAACCTTAATTAAATAAATAAATCCTTTACGGGCAGCAAACCTTGCTATAATCTTCTGTTTAGCGTACCGATAACATTCTAAATACAGTTCAGAATTTGACTACGAATTTGACATTTTCTACAGCGTACAACAACACCATTAGCGTGCTGACAACAGGACACGCTGGACACAACACTATCTACACTTCAGGGTGGAAGCAACTATTCATCTCCACCTGAGATAGACGCTCTAGAAATGTGGTGCTGGAGAAAAATGCTTGGGGTATCGTGTAACGAGTTTCGTACCAACGCCTCGATACGCCAAGAGCTCAATATCAAAAAGCGTCTATCTGATCTGGTCCAAACGCGCATCCTAAAATACTTCGGACGCGTCTCGAGGCGTGACGGTGACTCTTTAGAACGCCTTGTCGTGCAGGGTGGAGGGCTCTAGACCACGTGGACGGTCACACATGAGATGGACTGACCAAATAAAATCCGTAGTGGGATAAGTGCACCCGCAATTCTAAAATAGGATGGGATGGCGAGAAATCGTGAGGCAAATCACATCAGTCCCTAGTCAAGAAATTTCATGAGGACCACGACCGCTCTGACAAGAGTGTTACGAAGAAGAAAAGCAGGTTTTCTTTACTTCAGCCTACCATACTCCGGAATCGATGTACAGACTTCTAGGATTTTTTTGCAGATGAAAGGAACAAGTTTGGTAGGGAAACACCAGCTTGCCACAGGTTTAATCTTTCCTCAGACCGTTCGCCAGTGGGTCATCATCATCATCAGCCTATAATGTTTCCACTGCTGGGACACAGGCCTCCTCTCAGTGAGAGGGAGTGGGCCATAAACCACCACGCGGGCCCAGTGCGGGTTGGTAGATTTCACATGTCTTTGAATTTTTGCTTCTAAGATATGCCGGTTTCCTCACGATGTTTTCCTTCACCGTTTTGAGAGCAGTGGCCAGTGGAGTGTCGCCAGTGGGTAGGAGGAGACAATTTAAAAAGTATAATTACTTTCAGTGAAAACACGTGTCATATCTATAAAGTTTATTTGTTCTAAAGACCGACGTCAGCAGAAGGGAAGCAAAAGTTTTAATACCCTTTCATTAGAGACGCGGTGTGACCCCAGACAAAACAATAACTTCTCCAAACGTATTTATAGTTTATACAACCTTTTTATCTTCCATTATTTCTAATAAAGTTTCTAGCCAGCTCTCGACTAGTTTCATAAGACATAAACGGTCATACGAAGGCAGACTTTATCATTTTGAAGATGCTTTCATTGGGGAAATGTAAAGGTTACAGTAATTATATACGCAATAATTGCAATATCAAATCAAATCAAAAGTAAGTAATTTATTCAAATTAGGTTGAGGATCAGCACTTTTCGAACGTCAAAATTACATAAGGCAGTCATCCAAAATGCTCGTCATTCACCACTTCCTAGTGCTTTAGCTGGGAAGAAGTGGCGCAACAAACTCCCTAACAGATATATACAGCAGGGGATAAGTCATAAGTCATTTATGCATTTGTTTAACATAGGTACAATAATGATGATATTTAAAGAAAATAAAAAGTGCGCTGTGTCATGCCATTGGGCGTACAAATGTTTCTGATGAAGTATCGAGCCAGCCAAGTCTCAATCTATACTTTATAATATTATAAAGCTGAAGAGTTTGTTTGTTTGAACGCGCTAGTCTCAGGAACTACTGATTCGAATTGAAAAATTTTTTTTCGTACCACTTGCTCAAAAAAGTGACATTCTATGCCACAAAAAGCTAACATAACAATAGTCATTTTTAATCTGTTAAAAACAGGGAAAGAAAATTGTACTGAATTTCATTCATCCTCTAGGGGGAGAATGTGATTTAAATTTGGAATACTTACCGAAATTTATATTGAACCACATCTGTGTTTACACCATTGAGTTTGTATATAAAGCGTTATACATCTTTTTGAAAAAGGAATACGCATTTATTATGCAGTTATGATTATTAAATAAAATTACGAAAACCGACGAGGCCGTATGAGCTTGATGCCTTTGCTTTTCCGACAAAAAATATTAGTCTAGGAATTTGCCGCGTTTTTGTTTTCTTCAAATATATAAACGTTAACTTTATTTTACTTTTAATTGTCATTATTTTTAATAAATGCTTAACTCATATTATTATTGTGTTAATTTTTTCGCAAATGGTACGAAAAGTAGAGTATTTTCCTCGGTGATAAAGCTGTCTTAGTCTTGGGTGAACTTAAATCCCTCGCTACACTCAGGACTCGTCTTAAATCCCTCGCTTCGCTCGTGATTTAAGTTTTTAACACCCTCGCTACGCTCGGGAGTAAACCTCGAGTCCTTCGTTACGCTTGGGATTTAAATCGTAACCCGCGACAGAAGACCCTGCTTTATCCCCTTGGTTAATAATCTACTATTAAACATTTCACAATACAAATTAATAAATAGTAATTGAAATTAAAGTCAATACATTACATGTCAACACACAGAATAAGTTTAACGAGTGGAGTCGTGTATAGAACAGGGGTGGCCCAGTGGTGATGACCGCTACTTTCGAGTTTCGACACAGGTGCAAACCTAGACAGGCGGTTTACTTTGTGTAAATTACTTCATAACCGCCGTTCCTAACTAGCGTGTCGGTAGCCAGGAAGTGCTTAAGCCGTAATTTTTTCATGTAGTTTTTTTTCTCATGCAGATTATTTTTTCATTACTTTGTTTTGTTGTGATAATTGTTATTTAGTGCCAGCAACACATTTATAACACTGTATATTTGTATGTAGTGACTTGGAGTGAATGTCCTTAGAAATTAAATTTTTATTTTCTCTGTTCTTTAAAAGTGGAGACCTGTAATTGGCTTTCCGACTAATATACTGTCCTTGATATGTTTGTTGTAGCTATAACTATCCCATGTTATTTAAATAAATAAATTACGCAAGTGCATAATTAACTGTCGCCAATACCTAAGCAAGTAAGTTTAGAGCCCCTGCTAGACCCCCTCGTGTTCCCATCACCCCCTTGCACCCCCCACTCCGTAGAAGAGTACTCGACGCGAGTTCTGTCGGCTCTTAAGTTTGTAAACTATTGAACAGCTGCCGTGCACTCTTGGCTCATTTGCCAAACTCTACAGAACAGCTGTAGGAATGCGTAAATTTCATTTCCTTTTGTCTCTATGTTTTATGTTTCACGCCAATTCGAGTTTTGATGTTGTTGGAAACTCTTATTAGCTTACGTTACTTTGAACGTTTCTTTTTTGTTTTTGATTTTTTATCTACATTATTAATATTATAAAGAAGAAAGATTTGTTTGTTTGTAAAATTGTTTGTAATGGATCAACTAAAAAACTACTAAAGCGATTTTAAGTCTTTCATTTTTTTAACTTACAGCTACACACGTACAGATGTGAAATGTGATAAAAACGTGAGGTGGTTGTGGTGGCCGTGTGGTGTGTGTGTGTACGTGTGGATGTGTGTGTGTGTGTTGGATTTATGTGTGTGTTATTTGTTGTTAATGTTATGTGTTGTTGTGTTGTGTGTTGTTATTGTTCCTATCAAGAATTTCTCAGTAGCAGCTCGCCCCCTTATTATATGGGATGTTTTTCTATCAATTACGTAGTAAATTAAAGTGTAAGTGCCTACAGCTAAGTCAAACAATCAAAATCTTGGGATAAAGATTTTAACGCCAACGCCTAACTTTTGCTATAAAGCTAAGCACCTTAATACAAAATTGGTTTTTTAATTCACTTACTTTATTTCATTTGCATGGTAATCATTTCAGTCCGTGCAGGATTGGGTTGCCTGAGGTCCGGGGTTCGATTCTCAGGTCAGGCTTCCCATCATTCATCATCATATCATCTTTCCAAAGTGTTATTGGATTTTTTCCATTACAAAGAACAATGGCGAACTCCCTAACAAGTTTTTGTTGACATTTTTTTTAGCGTCTGCCTATGAAAAATATGTAAAAGTATAGAAATTGAATTTCTGAACAGTCTTTAGTTATACTTTTATAGGAAGTCAAGATTTTAAGATATTTCAGGTTAAGTTTTAGAGGTTATGGCTCGTCAACAACAGACTTAACGAAAAAGATATGTAGAAATACCTACTTATTGCTCAAAATATCATTGATAGAAATGCATTTTAAATATAAAATAAACTACAGACTACGTATTCAGAATATTTAGTCCATCCGACGTGCGTACATCTACCACATGGTCCACGTAAGTAAGTAGGCAGGTACTTACCTACTTAATTATATGTCCAGAAGAATATTTATTTAATAATCTTAGTCAACTACCTTTAGAGCAGTTAGTTATAGATATACATACCTAGTATGATTCATTACATGGTAAGGGTAGGTCATTGGTAGGTATAGAAAAAAAAAAACAAATATTTATTCCTCATCTTCTCTAACCACAATGTCATCAAGAAAACCTGCGGGTGCTGTGATATATGATTGATGTCTGGCCCATCCTTGATATCATACTTCAGTCATTGTATGAGCGTAACATCCAACTCTCGAGTTAAGTGCCAATGCCGGGTATCGGCGCATTTTATTGACACGTAATATGTTGCAGTTGTCACACATGATGCGTGTAGGCCTTACACGGCTACTCATCGTGATAAACAAATTGATGCACACACAACAAAATCCAAGGTATCTGGCAGAATCGGAATCCAGAGTCATAGAAAAATGTCGCCGTATAGGCAAACAATCAGAATCCTTAGGCAAGCACTAGTCACACAGGGAACCGTAAATCTCAGAGTCCATAAGCAGAAGCAGTCGATGAAGTAGAAAATCACGGAAAATCGATGGAAAACAAAATAACGAGACGCACGCGAAGACAACGACAAGTTAACAGTGCCAGCCGATTGACAATTGAAATGTCATGTTTTTTTTTGCGATGTTACCATACTCGAATTACACTACGATGTCATCTGTACGTATTAAAAAATTATGACCGCTATAATCTTTAGCACAAGCAATCATTTTTATTTTAACATTTGTATTCTGATACAGAAATATATTTCCTAAGTATAATAATGCAATACGTAAAGCCACAGCGTATGTAACTTGACTAAGATTTATATTACATGGCAAAATTAAAAGTATCGCTTAGCCAAAAGTCATGAAGTCAAGCAAGAAAGAAAAAAAAACTAGGCCATGATTATTTCATATCATCAATAATCTAACTGGCCTGCTAGTCTAGTGGTTAGTGACCCTGACTGCTAAGACTGAGGTCGTGGGTTCGATTCCCACTCAGGACAAATCTTTGTGTGATGAGCACAATCATTTGTTCTGTGTCTGGGTGTAATTTATCTATAATATGTATGTATTTAGAAATTTATAAGTATGTTTACCAGTTGTCTGGTTACCATAGTACAGGCTCTGCCTGGTTTGGGATCAGATAACGGTGTGTTGGTTGTCCTAAGAATATATTATTATTATTATTATTTTGGGAAAACATTTTTTCTTCTCAGCTCTTTGGCTGGTTTTGAGCTACAGTTACGGGCCGAAACCAAGTAAATTTAGCATTTGTGTGTAAAATTTTAACTGTTTAATTGTTGTTGTGATGTTGTCCTACATCGTTCTCTTCTATCTGCAAGAACTTTCTCACAATTCTACATGTATTTAATATCGCAGCTTTTTGTAGTGTAACGTAAACGGTTTCTTTTAAGTCTAATAGTTTTAAGCTACAGAGAAGATGATTCGGAATAACGCCCGTGGTGGAAAGGACTATAGGAACTACGTATACTTTTTCTTGGCGCCAGATTCTAGTAACTTCATCTTTGAGTTCTGTGTATTTACTAATTTTTTCAGCGATTGTCTTTTGTATGTTGTGTGTATTGGGTACGGCAATATCTATTAGGTAAGTAATTTTATTAATTTTGTCCTTTAGGGTTATATCCGGTCTATTATAGTGAATTGTTTTATCGGTAAGGATGGCACGGTCGAAGTAGAGCTTATGTGTGGTATTTTCTAAGACAGTTTGAGGTGTGTAATTATAGTATGGAGTGTTGGTATTTTGAATGAGTATGTGTTTCAGTGCTAGTATTTGATGAATGATATATGCTACCTGGTTGTGTCTATGAGTGTAGTCTGTTTGCGTGAGAGTTGTGCAAGCACCAGTAATGTGCTGAATGGTTTCTGGTTGGGTGTGGCATTTGCGACATTTATCATTTCTCACTGTAGGATCTTTGATTATATATTTCCTGTAGTTTTTTGTGTTTATGATCTGGTCTTGAATAGCAATTATAAATCCTTCAGTTTCAGGAAATAAGGTACCTATTTTGAGCCACTTATTTGAGGCTAATTTATGTATGTGAGACTGCTCTAGATCATGAGGGTGCCGCTCGTGAAGAACTTTCTTCTTCCAGTCTTCAATTTTCTGCTTCTGCGGGTCATCCTCTGCAGTGTTTTGTGTTTCTATTTGTTTGTTTAAGTTAAGTGGAGTGTAGTTGAGATCGTTTATTACTATGGCTTTATGAATGTTACTGGTGCGGGCTTTTGTGTGAAAGAATGATTTCAACCTACTGATTTGTTTACCGCAAAGGTGCTTGATGTCAATTAAGCCTCTCCCTCCGTGTTCACGTTTGATAGTTAATCTTTCTATGGCAGATTTAGGGTGTAACTTGTTGTGTTCCGTAAGTGTTGTTCGTGTGGTTCGCTCTAATTTCTCTGTGTTTAATGACTCCGAATGAGTACGTTAATACGGGGATGGCGAAAGTGTTTAAAGCTTTAATGAGATGTCTACCTGAAAGCTGGGTCTTACAAACAGCGTTGAGTCTTCTCCTGTACTCTGTAGTTAGTGTATCTTTAATTCTTACGTGGTTGAGTCCCTTTAGTTGCGCGTATCCTAAATATTTATACAGGTCAGTCGGTTCCATTGCTGTTATAATGTCTGTGTCATTCACTACATAGTCACCGGGACGCACCTTGCCTAATGTGAAGTGTTTTACATTTATCTAACCCAAATTGCATATTGATATCCTTACTGAACTCTGATGTTATATCTAGTAATTTTTTCATATCTTTTTCTGTTTTTGCATACAGTTTTATGTCGTCCATATAAATAAGATGTGATATTGTTGTTTCATCTGTAGAGTGTTTTAGGTGATATCCAGCTCTACAACTCTGCAGTAAATAAGACAGAGGATTTAGGGCGAGACAGAACCACAGAGGGCTCAGGGAGTCACCTTGATAGATACCTTTTTTGATACATACCTGTCGAGTTGTGATAGTACTGTGGTTGTTATTTATTTGTAGAGTTGTTTTCCATTGTAGCATTATATGGCGCATGAAATCAATTATTTTTGGGTTTATTCTATAGATCTCTAATATTTGTATCAGCCAAGAATGAGGGACACTATCAAAAGCTTTTCTGTAATCTATGTAGGTACAATGCAGATTTCTATTTTTTGAGGTAGCGTGTTTATGTATAGTAGAGTCAATAATCAGCTGTTCTTTGCAGCCCATGTGGCCCTTCCTGCATCCTTTCTGTTCCTCTGCAATAATATTGTGGTGTTCAATGTGGGAACTAATCTTTTTTGTAATCGCTGATGTAAGTATTTTGTATATTGTGGGTAGGCATGTTATTGGTCTGTATTGGGAAGGTTGAGGTGAGTTTTTAGTTTTAGGAAGCATGTAGGTAATTCCTGTTGCGATAAATTCGGGTGTATTCTGTCGTCCTAATATGATATCCGTAAAAATTTTTGCTATTGATTTATGTAATGAAGTTAGTTTTTTGTACCAGAAATTATGTATTTTATCTATACCAGGTGCTTTCCAGTTATGTAGTCTAGCTGTAATCTGTGTAATGTCTGACTCTGCTATCTCTGTAAATTCCATTTCATCTATAGCTCTCCATTTTACTTCTTCTTCCGCTATCCAAGATGCTTTGTCGTTGTGCTGTTCCTGCTCTTCCCAAATACTAGACCAATATGTTTCTAGTTCTTCTTTTGAGGACGTCTCTATGGTGTTTTCTATTGTGTCGGTGTGTGTTTTTTGTATGTTTCTGTAAAATGCTTTTTCATTCATAGCAAAAGTAGCATTATCATTTTTGCGCTGTTGCGCCTTCATATATCTCCTAAGCCTATGGACTTTTAGAGCTAGTTTTTGCTTTAGTGTGTCCAAAAACTCCTCAGGTTTTCTATTGTTGTTTTCATGTCTAGTGTGATTAGAATATTTTTTAAATATTGTTTCGACTCTCTTAACAACTTTATGTGTTCTGATGCCGTTAATATAATGTGTGAGTCTACCACAGTCTGCTCTTAATGTTTCAATATCTTTTTCCAGTCTCTGTTGCCATGCTGATTTGATAAATTGACTTGCTTTTGTAGTTCCTGTGTGGCCTGTGATTTTAAAATTGAGTTCCTCAGATATAACTACTGCCGTGCAATAAATTAGTAAATGTATGTCTTAAAGTTGCGTGTCATCAGATATTAATTGTATGAGTATATTTTCATTGAATAAATTAACTAAACGAAATAAGTTAGGGCTGTATTTCAGTTTAGGTAGCTTTGGCCGAACTGCAGGGTCCATCCCAGAGTATTGCGCTATTGTTGTTCTAAATTTGTCATTTATATCTTTGATATATGTGTCTGTAATGAGGTTTTGATCTGTGACAACTAAGGTCTCAATATCATTTTCAAGTGTTAAGGTAATAGATTCGGTTTGCGTGGATGTGTGAGATGTTTGTGTGTAAGCTTGCGATTGGTTACATGGTTGAGATTGACTACTAGGATGTAATTGCATGACTAATTGTGGTTGATTTTGTAGAGTATTTTCATTTGTGTTTTGTGTTAGTGTGGTAGTGCCAGTGTCTGCATAGTTTTCAGATTCTTGTAGTAATTGTGTGTGTACTTCTTCTTTTAATTTATCTATTACGACTTGTGACAGGAGTTTATTCCTAACTATAGCTCTTCTTTGATCTGAAATCCGTTGTTCTGAAACGGAAATCTCAGGATATTGACGTGAAAAACGTTCATGCAGTTGTTGTCTGTAGGTGGTCATGTCGGTCTCTAATTTAGTAATGTACAGATAAGTTCGCATGATAAATACTGCGGCGGCGAGGCGTAAATTTTTCTAAAAGAGAAGCCGAAGCGAAGTCGGCCTTAACTTACTGACTCATCAATAAAGAATACTTACTATCATTCTAAAATTAATATAGGAATGTAATGAATTAAATACAATGAAATTGAACAGATGAAAACGAATAAAATATGCAATATTCCTCTATCTCGTTCTCGCTGACGCATTTTTCTATACCTGTCTCTGTCATAACCCGTTGTACAGCGGCTTGCTCTCGTACATATCAAGCGGTGCCACGTGACCTAAAGTGACATCATTACGGGATCGCTGTTGTATGAATTTTTAGTTCCCGATTATGACGTTTTGGCGCCGGGTTAATTTCGAACATTTCTCTTTTGTTGTAATACAAAGGTATAAATAACCTTTTTTGTTGTTTGAATGTTATGGTGAATTAAATACCCGTAGTGTAACTATATTTATTGACAATAGTAGCCACTATTTACATACTATTGTATTTTTAATAGTGATAGAGTTACCAATGCGAATCCCCGAAGGCAAGCCGGTAGGAATCGTGTTATATGGTGCCTTCGCCACTGATAAATAGGTTAACTTCTTTGCTCCATTTCATGCGAACTCTTGATTTCCCAGCCTTGGTGGACGCGGGTAAGAAGGTAGATACCTCCCGCGCAACACTCAAGGCAGGAGTGGGTGAACCTGTATTAAAATTAGTGATGGGGGATGACGATGATATGGGTGAAGATGGTATTGATGGTGATGATGTTCTTGAAGGTGCGTACGATATTGTACTTGGACTATAAGGCTCTACAGGGGTGTCAGTCCTGTCTGTAAGTCTATCACCATCAGCAATGGCTTCGGCTGTAACATCTTTGTCGGTGGGAGCCCGCCTGTTCAGCTCCTCACCGCTGACGGTTCGCATGCTGAGACACTCAGCGCCAGCTCCAAGTGTGCCCCGGCGATCGCCCCCGGGCAGCGGTCCTAAACGTTTTCTTTTTGAACGAGTCTCCATTTTTAGTGGGTTTCCAGGGCCACGTTAGCCACGCCAGTAATTTCTGATTCGTGTGTCCGCCCCCCACGTGATTAGATGGTCAATCGGGACGTGTGGTTGTTTAGGGGGCTTATTATTATTATTATTAATCTAGTCAAATAAGCTCTTTATTATGATGATTTTTTTTTTCAGACTTTGATAGTACTTATGTTTGATTTGATAAAACTTATTAAATTATTTCGTCGGTATCTAGTAGGGTGACATACGTAGACGCTTAATAATTTCATCAACAATTCTCTCGCCGATATCCTTTCTCAGTCGCAGCTCGGAGTCTGGATTTTGGCGTCCCACCCTATTACATGGCACTTAAACATAACTGCATAAACGTGGGTGTAAATCTCAGCCTAAATTAAAAACAAAGTAGAAATTTTAAAAAAAGTATAAAAATTCATCTAATCAAAACAACGTGTCATCAAAAAAGCATTTTTTCCAAACTCGCTCCAGTTCGTTAAACACATATGTCTATTGGAAAAATGAAAATTCCGGGCAGCATACTGTGCAATAAAAATGAACTATTGCAGATCTGCAGTGCTGTTCGTTTCAATCGGTCTGAAGTCTAATTCAACTTTCGTATTTAAACTATTGGTAATGCTCGTTGTGAGCTACATACTCGTAGTTTGTAGAAAATAGAGAGAATTTTACCGACTATTTTGTTGCTCTTATTAGGGCTCTACAGTCAACAAGGTTAAACTTATAGGTTCTCCATGTCCGTCCATCCGTCTGTCCGCAGCTTAGCTTAGAGATTCGTAGTACTAGAAATCTGTAATTTGACATGGATATACGTATTAGTCACGCCGACAAAGGGGTAAATTAAAAGCTTAAAAATATTTTTTTGCGTTCTTCACTCACGTTAAGTGGGGATGTTTTTTATATACTATGTGTGTGTGTGTACATATTATTTATTTATGTACTTTTTTGGTGTACAAAACAGTGTTATCATTATCATCTGCCTAGCCTTTTCCCAACTATTTTGGGGTCGGCTTCCAGTCTGACCGGATACCTTTTTGACCCCCACAACCCAGTTACTGGGTAATACGCACGTATTTATACCCCTGGTAAGGCGTACAAAACAGTGTATATAAATAAATCCCTCTTTTGTCAATAATAATAATCTTGCTTATATTTCTATGACGATAAGAAACTAATGGTGAAAGTTTACACCTCTATCTTAGTTCAAAGAAAATAACCGATAACGTCAAAGTTCTCCCAAGTTCCTGATATTTATAGAAGTGAGTAATTAAGAGAGTTTAGTGGTCGTTCCATCTTCCGTCTTTGACATTACTTTTATAACTTTTGCAAAGTTCTATGATGCCACAAATAGAAGTCTTTGGTCGTAAAGTATTTGTTAGCATTTTGAGAGTTTCAGCCATATCTAAGTACAGCATCCATCATCAGCCTGCACTTATGCCAATTTATTTGTGGTCAGCGCAACATGTCTTTTTCTTCCACACTTCTCTATTAGTCGTCATCTCGGTAGAGATAACCTTTCTATCCATTTCATCATTGACGCAGCCCATCTATCGTTTCTATTCTTATAGCCATCGACATTCATACTCAAAACTTTCCTTGTGATATTTTCCTCACTCCTTCGTATCACGTGCCATAAATTTCCACACAACTTTTCAGTTACTGGTGCCACTTTCAGATTTCCTCTTATGTACTCATTTCTCAGTATATCTATTCGTGTCACACCACACATCCCTCTTAATATTTTCATGTCCGTTTCCACCGCGCGGCCAACTCTTAAAATTTGATGAAATTTTAAGAGTTAATAATATAAGTCAACAAAATATTATTATATTTTTTTTTAATAAACTACCATAACATTTTAACTGAAACTAATGTACGACACAGAATATAGACACATTTTCTTACAGGTACTTATTTCAATTTTAGAATAATTTAAAAACTATAGTAATTTTATTTACGCCACATTTATCCAAACAAGGTTACGTTACATGTCGATTAGTACTAGAACTAAGCTTGAACCTACTTTTAATAACGAAATAAACTCCATTGTAATTTAGCCATATTGCCGTCCGAGCGGCCAACTAAAATCGACTCTAAAAAAATATTGAACCTATTTTCTAGTATTTTTATTGTTTATTTGCTGCAACAAATTAACAACTTATTGTCCATACACATTAGCCTTGTTACTCCAAAAAACTTTAAAACATCAAAGTTAATTAAAATTTAAACAACGCCAGACTAGGCCCCTGACTAAAAATATTTATAGAAAAGAAAAGGTAAATTCTAAACTGTAGAACTGATATAACAAAAACTTTGTTCTAAAATAAAGACTGCAATTGCAATGAAGCGCACTCAGTTTTACTCACTGAACTACCGATTATTATTAACATTAAAGATTTTTTCGTAGTTAGTGCTATAGAATTTATACCAGGCACAAAAATAGATCACTATGTCATTTTTAAAATAAAATTACTATATTTTTAATATAATTCTAAAATTGAAATAAGTACCTGTAAGAAAATGTGTTTACATTAGTTTCAGTTAATCTATACTATCTTTACTATAATATTATAAAGCTGAAGTTTGTTTGTTTGATTGAACGCGCTAATCTCAGGAACTACTGATTTGAATTGAAAAAATATTTTTGTGTTGGGTAGCCTATTTATCGAGAAAGGCTATAGGCTATATAACATCACGCTACAACTAAGAAGAGCGGAGCAGTAATGAAAAATGTTGCAAAAACGGGGAAAATTTATTCCTTGTGAGAGTTTCCGTTGCGTGCGCTGCGTAAACAGTTAAGGTAACACAAAAATCATGTATGATGGAATTTTTCCTTTTAAAAAGTTCAAAAAAAAGTCCGCGAGAGCATATGTCTATCTTTTAAGGTTGACTCACTATAACTCAAAAGGAGCGAGCAGCAACGAAAAATGGACGAAAAGTAGCAGGCAAATCGATGCGACGGGAAGGGTCAGGGGAGCAAAAATTTGACGCGGACGAAGTCGCGGGCAGAAGCTCGTTTATAAATAATATGGTAGTTTATTAAAAAAAATACAATAATATTTTGTTGACTTATATTACTTGATTTTTGCCTGTATGCTGATTTTGAATAAAGAATTTTTTATCGATTTGTGAATTTCACTTTCATAAAGTATGCTATAGGATGTCTTAAAGAGTTTCACCCTAAAAAATTAAGATATGACTACCGAACATACCAATAATGGCGATTCAGTCTCACTTTATTGTGAAACTTTATGGTCACTCTACTCTAATACAGTTTCATACTACTATATTTTAGTGAATATCTCCTAAAATATAAAGCCTGTAGTTATATCCGCCACATTTATCCAAACTAGGCTACGATACCTGTCGATTAGTACTAGAAATAAGCTTGAACCTACTATTAATAACGAAATAAACGCCATTGTATTTTAGGTATATTGCCGTCCGCGCGGCCAACTAAAATCGACTGTAAAAAAATATTGAACCTATTTTCTAGTATTTTTCTTGTTTATTTACTGCAACAAATTAGCAACTAATTGTCCATACACATTAGCCTCTATTAATTTGATTTTATGGTGAGATACGTACCTACACTTAACCTGAAAATGAAATATAGCATAACTTTTTGTATATTTAAGTTTTGATGATTTTTATTTTTGTCACAAATCCAACAAATTAAGGCTTTTCTTTTGATGTATCATTCGCCTATCTGCATTATTTAGTTCCTGTGTAATCAAGGGCGATCACTACGGCAAGTGGCGGTTCTAGCGGCCAACTGTTTTTTAACCGACTTCAAAAAAGGAGGAGGTTTCTCAATTCGACCGTATATATATATATATTTTTTTTAATGTGTGTTCACCGATAACTTCGTCGTTTATGGACCGATTTTGATGATTCTTTTTTTGTTGGAAAGGAGATATCCCAAGGGTGGTCCCATGATAAGGAAACCAGGATCTGATGATGGTATCCCTGAGAAATCGAAGGGAACCTTCTAAAATCGTAGTGGTGACTAGTGCGTTTTTTATTTCTTTCATTAATTATCTTAAAGCACTACTATTTAATGAAGGTCTGAAGTTACTCTGATGATGAAGCCGAAAGACAGTCAAGGGAACTCTTCAACGACTTACAGCAATTACCCGGTGTTTGGACTTAATTCATTTCTATTGATGAGAACTTTGCACCCATATGGGCTATAAGTGCCATTACAGGTTTGTACTAGGGAGAATATTTTTGGGTGATATAAAGGTTCTGCAGCCACGCGGTTTGGTGGCTGTCTCGACCATCTTTGGCTTTGCGTTGATGGGACCAGTGCTGAGGGTCCCCCCTACACCTGAACCTGATTTTGTGTTGTCATCCGGCTCCGCCCTATCTGACGCCGTTCAGAGGTTTTGGGAGGTTGAAGAGCCCCCTCAGGTAGCCCGTTTGAACCCGGAACACGAGGAGTGCGAGTTGTTCTACCAGAACAACACAGGTCGACTCCATTCCGGCCGGCTTGTGACCA
The DNA here is from genome assembly GCA_932294355.1 of Aporophyla lueneburgensis. Taxonomy (NCBI): domain Eukaryota; kingdom Metazoa; phylum Arthropoda; class Insecta; order Lepidoptera; family Noctuidae; genus Aporophyla; species Aporophyla lueneburgensis. Next base: position 7,015,999 of record OW028737.1, read on the forward strand.
GGTTGCCTTTTGTTGCGGTGCGACCACCTCTCGGCGAATCCAGACCAACGGCCGAGAAGAGACTGTTGGCAATGGAGCGCCGCATGAGCAGGGACCCAGTGCTGCGGCAGAAATATTTGGATTTCATGCGGGAATACGCAGATTTGGGACACATGTCGGTGTCAAATTTGGATTGGCGCTCAAGTGAGCATTATTTCCTGCCGCATCACGCGGTCCTCAAGCCATCCACCGGTAAGCTGCGCACGGTGTTTGATGGGTCTGCGCGGACTTCGTCTGGTGTCTCCTTGAATGATTGCTTGCATCCAGGCCCCAAATTGTTGAGGGATCTTTGTGACGTCATTACGTCCTTCCGTCGTCATCAGGTAGTTTTTGTGACCGACATCAAAATGATGTTCCGCCAAACGGTTATTCACAAGGATGACCGACGTTATCAGTTGATCCTGTGGCGAGAGAATCCCCAGGACCCCATAATTGTGTATGAGCTCAATACGAATACGTACGGCCTCAGATCGAGCCCTTTTGTTGCTATTCGTTCCCTTTGGGAGCTCGCGGACCGAGAGCGTTTGAAGTTCCCTCGTGCGTCCGCCATCTTGAAAACGGACTTGTATGTTGACGACGTTTGTACTGGAGCTCCCACAGTTGGGGAAGCCGTCCTGTTGCGTGACGAATTGATTGGTATTTTGGCTTCCGCTGGCTATGAGTTGCGTAAATGGGTGTCCAACTCGCCAGCGCTATTGGAAGGTTTGCCGGAGGATCATAGGCAGGACCCGCTTTTGTTTGAAAATGTTGACAACCCTGCTATGATACCAGTTCTCGGCGTTCAGTACCGACCAGTCCAAGACATCTTCACATACGATGTCGACTTGGAGTCACCTCACACTTGGACTAAACGACTGGTGTTGTCTACTGTCGCGAGGACCTTTCGGACCCGAACGACTTGGAGGCCCTGACCCCGGGCCATTTTTTGATTGGACAGCCACTTGTCGCCCTGCCCGAGTACCCTCTTGTCGATGTGAGCCAAAATCGGCTATCGCGGTTTCAGTTGGTGCAGCAGCTCGCTCAGAGTTTTTGGAAGCGTTGGAGCTTGGAGTATTTGCACATCCTCCAGCAGCGCGTCAAGTGGACTGATAAAACGCATCCGCCCAAAATTGGAGACCTCGTCCTGATTAAGGATGCCAACCTTAATCCGTTGTATTGGCGCCGGGGGCGCATTCTCAATCTGGTGGCTGGCACTGACGGGGTTCCTCGTTTTGCAGAGGTTTTGGTGGACGGATCGGTCGTGAAGAGAGCGGTCGCAACCTTGTCAAGATTGCCAATTGATTAGCGGACGGGAAGGCCCGTCCGGGGGGGGGTAGATGTTTCGGAACGAACACTTTGTTACTCTATGCGCTTTCGGAACGCGCCGCCCGAACGGAATGACATCTGACTTGTCAAGTTTGATTTTGACACTTGTCAATTTTTTCCCCCCTTTTTAGTTTGGTCTTTGAGAGCGTCGGACAGATTTTTGCTTCCGCGAGTTTTTTGTAAATCAATCCTTGAAAATCGGTCGTTTTTGCGGACAATACGTCATGACCCAATGATATTGTGTTAAATAACCCCATTTGGTGAAGGAATACGGATTTAGTTTCTTGACATTAAAGAACATTGAAGGTTAAGTGTGGGAGACCGCATGTCTGGATGCCAGACCTCTTGAAGCGGCAAATTGTAACCTGTTCCTGAGAATACTTATTCATAACCTCACTACACGATACATACACACTCACTTACATACAAGGATCCAGGTTATCCCAAGAATCAGGTGGTCGTCGCCCATCAGGTGAGTTCCTTTGTTCGTTTATTGTAGTCAATTTATTTGCAATTGTTCTCTTATATATTGTCTGCTCCGCGTACGGCGGACTAGTATCGCTCGCCACTCTTGTCTCTAGAGCCCCACGATTATCACACTTCCACTGCGCATTTGAAATTGTATTGTGAGGTCTAGTCTGGCAGCGTACATTTTGGTAGCAGAGCGTGGTTAAAAATGTACGCTGCCAGGCTAGACTAGACCCCTACCATAGGATTTCAAATGCGCAGTGGAAGATATTATGGTGGGGTCCAGGAGACAAGAAGTGGCGAGCGAAACTAGTCCGCCGTACGCGGAGCAGATTGATTGCTCACCCCCTATGGTGGGGCCATAGGGGGTGAGCAATCAAGCGGGGTGCCATGCACCCACGTGAGGCCACGGTGCCTGGGTTCAAATCTCCAGGCACGTGCCTCCAAATCAAAGGCGTTTCAAAATTTTGAATCTGGGACACTCGGTCCGCAACAAGACCTCCAAAGAGTGGACGGACGTCTTCAACCAACACAAACAATTTGACTGTCCGTCCAGGTGTAAGAAACCCGAATGTCCACAGTTCCACCCAAAGTGTGAGCAACGTGGTTCAATAGACGCACAAGACGCGCCGCCCCTGACAATTCAACTTAGGGATGGTCAGTGCCGTCCGGAGGGGGGCCACCTTGCTCTTGGCCAAGACCAGTGACAAATTCACCTGGCCTGTTGCGCAGACGGTGCGCAAACAAACAACAGCTGCATAACCGTGCGAAGACGCATCACAAACAAGGGTAGCAGTGTAGCTCCCAGGGGGGAGGATAGCGCGGGGTAACACGACCTCGTTGACTGCAGGGAGTGCGGATACAAATTGGAGCCTATCTTCCAACAGGGTTTCCCGAATTGGCTCGTCCCAGCCAAGTCCCGCAGTCCAAAGGCGCTCAAGAAAACAATTTTGCCCAAAACAATACAAACAAAACAACAAAACAATAGACAAAAGGCAACCTTGTCGGGATTGCCAAGTGATTAGCGGACGGGAAGGCCCGTCCGGGGGGGGGTAGATGTTTAGTCCCGATGGAAGTGAGCCCCCAAACATGAGAAGCACAGACGGCGTGCACTGGCAACTCGGCGGCGGGCACTCACGTGCAATTTCAAAAAGGCCGCGCAAGTTGCCATGCCATGCCCCGTGTCCTTACAAAACTCACAACCAGGACGACTCTGGGTGCCAGCAAAACGAGCGGCGGGGCGACCATCAACAGGCCCGCGAGCCCTAGTCCGTCCCTGGTCTCGTGGCCGGGAAGACGGTTGGCGTGACTCGGTGGCAACGCTAGAGTTGTCCATAAACCGACACTCATCCTCCAAAAATTTGACGAGGTCACCAAATGGGGGGAGGTGTGTGACACTATCCCCACCATACTTCTGCTCGAAACGAGCCCTCAAATCAGCAGGAAGACGTTGCAGCACCACATGTACCAAAAGGTAAGACCAATGGTCCACCGGCAACTCCAATCGCTTTAAAGCGTTGGTCGCTGCCACCAACGGGTTCAACAGGTCAGTACGCAATGCTGATAATCTTGTAATGACCGGTAACCCCAAAATCTGTTTGATGTGAACATCAGCCAAACAACGTTTGTTTTGATACCGCCGGGTGAGTAGTTCTAAGGCGGTAGGGTAGGCTGAGTCAGTCACCGACAAATGCTGTACCAAGGCTCGGGCCTCACCTTCCAGGACAGACAACAAATAGGCCAACTTTTGGGCGGGTCTGAGGTCCGAGCGTGCATCAACCAAACTTTCAAACAGGTTTTGGAAACCTAACCACTGGTCCAAGCGACCGTTAAAGTGTGGCAGTTCCAAGGTAGGCAGTCTACTCAATAGTCCGGGACCTGAAACAATCGAGGTCTCCGGTTTGACCTGGACAGGTGTCCGGCTCCCCAATATTTCCCGAGCACGTTGACCAATGACATCCCCCAGGTCCAAGATCTGGTCGTAGTCAGCAAGGACCTTATCACGTGCTGCCTGATCCAGCACTTCCAAAGCCACATCACAAATGTACTCGTTGTAGCGAGTAAGCAGAGCATCAACGTTGCCGAGTCTTACGTTCAACTGCTCGAACCGAGCAAGAGTGATCCCTTCGAGATCCTGGCGCTCAGCAGTCGCTGCAGCTGAAGTGAAGCACCGTAGCTGTGTGGTCAATCCACTGATTGCCTCTCTCACCGCTTTGTGTGCCATTGCACAAACAATACAATTGAAATAAACCAAGCAAAGATAATTAAGTAACAAAGTTCAAACAATCAATTACAAAATAACTACAAGCAAACAATCAAACTACCAAACTGGTAGACCACAACTCAAGAAATAACAAAATACTGGTTCCAATTTAATGAACAAAATAAAGTTTTGTTTTAATTCAAACCAATGTCAACGGTACAACAATAATAAACCTTTATTCCAATTTTCAATGTTAATGCTCAATAATGCCAATCAACACTTAGCATATAACCAGGCTGACTATGGTAACTTCAGTTTACCCGACAACATGAGTTACTGGACTCAATAAATTTTTTTTCAAATAACAATTAATTACCATTAACAAACATTTACAGCGAATTACTACTTCCCTTATAGAGACTGCCAAGTAATTAGCCTACTGTAAATTACCAATTTGGTGGTTATGTCTTATAACCGCGCTCTGCTACCAAAAATGTACGCTGCCAGGCTAGACTAGACCCCTACCATAGGATTTCAAATGCGCAGTGGAAGATATTATGGTGGGGTCCAGAAGACAAGAAGTGGCGAGCGAAACTAGTCCGCCGTACGCGGAGCAGACAATATATAGTACAATTCAAAGCAAGACGCAATACAAATAACAAATGACTCACCTAAAATACAACAAAACAACTTACCTGGTGGTTGAAGGACACTGCTTCTGGGGTTACCTGGAGTTATGTATGTAAGTGAGTGTATATGTATCGTGTCGTGACGTTATGAGTATTCTCCTGGTAACAATCCGCTTGCAATAAGGCTGGAGGCAATCACAGCATGCGGTCTTCAAATCACTCATTCCCAATAGCGTCACTTTGCTTAACCTTCAAACTATTTCAACAAGATATGTCCAAAACCCGTGTTATCACGTCAAATTAGGGGTTAATTACAATCACTACAATTGGGTCATGACAGATTGTCCACAAAACGACCGGGGTAAGGGATAACTTTCCAAAAGATCGCGAGATACAACCGGCGACAAGTTCCTTTCAAGAACTTCAGTTTTAACAAACGTAACCCGTATATTTTCAAATTGGGGTTATTTAACAATCAAAACAATAGGATCACGACTAATTATCCAACAAAACGATCGGTTTTAAGGGATTAATTTCAACAAAAGGGGTCGAGACGCCAAGAGGACCCGCCAAATCCCAGAGCGTGTGTCAAGTGTCAAAATCAAACTGTCAAGTGACAGATGTCACTCCGTTCGGTACGCTCCGTTAGGCGCACAGATTAAACAAATAGATCGGGACTAAACAAGGTTTGATGATGGAGACCATAGACAGTTGAGGGAATTCCTCAACGATTTATAGCTGTTCCCTATTGTTGGGGTGACTTTATACGGTTCAAAGTGCCAATTTTATCACTACTATATAATTAAGGTCTGGAGTTGATCTGATGATGGAGCCGAAAGACAATCGAAGGAACTCCTCAACGATTTACAGCAATTACCTGGTGTTTGAACTTAATTCATTTCTATTGATGAGAAAGCTCCCATAAGGCTTATAAGCACCATAACAGGTCTGATGATGGAGACCATAGACAGACAGTCAAGGGAATTCCTCAACGATTTACAGCAGTAGTAAAGTATTAAATTTCATTTGGCGATTAGTGGTACTTATAGGAATTAGTGCGGGTAGATACCATAACTAAAAAGTAAAAAATAAAAACTTTTACAAAATACACTAAGACGCTACGACCAAAAAATTTTTTACAAAAAAAAAACCGACTTCCTCAAAAACACTAGAAAGTGAAAAATAACTTTAATTTCGGAAGTCGGTGTCTTAGGATCTGTATTTGAGTTTTTTGCCACCGACTTCCGAAATTAAAGTTATTTTTCACTTTCTAGTGTTTTTGAGGAAGTCGGTTTTTTTTTTGTAAAAAATTTTTTGGTCGTAGCGTCTTAGTTTATTTTGTAACAAATTCAGGAAAAGAGGTGTGTTTTGTAACAAATTACAACTAATTCCTGGCAAAATTTCATCAAATTTTAAGAGTTGGCCGCGCGGTGGGAACGGACATATATTCTCAGCTCAGCGGCATGCAATTGCCTTTCATTCATCCCTTTTGTGGCCAAACATACTGACCCATACAAGACAACAGTTCTGACCATGGTTGTACAAATATATGTATATATATTCCCCTTCATTGAGTACAGCCAGGGAAATTAAAAATTACGTTAATAAGTTATACAATATATTTAAATAGCAACTGTGATTTTTGACAGTGAGATGAGAAGCTATCATATCATCATTTGAGCTCAAAAACATTCAGTTTTGGACATAAGCTTTCCCCAGTTATGGAGGCTTTGCCTTACTCGCCACTCTTGGCAGGTGGGTTGTCAACCGCAGTATGGTGGTAAAACGCATAGAGAACGCTGCTGCCCACTTTGAAATAAGTCTCTTACCGACACCCACGGGAAGAAATGGGATGATGCTATTCTTTACGTCCGGAACCAGACGAAACCAATAAGAAGCTATAAGGGACGTAAAGTGTCAATTTCCTGAATAATTAAACTGTCGAGGCATCTCCACGCTTTGATTTTATTCAAATTTCACCAGAATCTAGATCAGAATATGACCGTAATAAAAGAAATATATAAATATCTTTTATATTTAAAACCAATCAAGGCAGCTGTTGTTTTTTCGCTAAATAAGCAAAATTATGGAATTGACTTGAAGCGAATTAATTACTTTGTTGATCATGCGGGATCAAATAATTAAAAAAACGTTTTATTCCGAAGCTATTAAGTTGAGAATTGCGAATCAATAGCTGCACATTGTTCAATGTTTTTACGGGCGTCAAATTATTCATCACTGAATGAACTCACAAATGAGATTATTTTTCTCCATCTATATCCATTAATATGTCTCTTGAGATCCAGGAGATGGGGAAATTAAATAAACTTGCGTTCTCATCCGGTGTATATGTTATGGACCAAGTGAGAAATTGAGCATTATACATAATGCCCGGTCATTATGAAAAATGCCCAATATGAGAATGCAATTTGATAATAATTATTCAAATAATCAAATTGACCGGGCATTATACATATTGTCCATCACCTTTTGGGCAGAGTAATACAAATATATTTAATGGCATAGAATTAAAGCGGCAGTTCAATATTTGAGTTATGGTAGGTAAAAAAAATAAAACTCATGTTTGCAAACTAGTTTAGCAGTAAAAACTGAGCAGTAAACTAAATAAAAATGAGTCCTAAAATAATTTAAACGGGCAGTTCAATAAATACTGAGCCGTGGAATAGTTGAACTGGGCGGTTAGGCGCGTATAGTTAACAAATCGTAATTGGTTAGTAATAAATTTTATTTTAAGCAGTTCTATAAACGATGAGGCATGCAAGCAAGCATGCAATATGCAGCAGGCATGATTTCTGTCAAGGCTCCGGCGCTACGGGGCTCCGACGACGGTCCCACGCGAGCTTATCGTCGCAGATGTGTTTTACGCTCACCACCGCAGCTTCGGCTCGCTGGCCGGCTTCGCCGCCCAGCCTCAGCCGCGGTGGCGAGCGTCAAAACCACCTGCTTCTCAGCTCGCGGGCCGCCTCGCCCCTCCGCGCCTACGCGGTTTTAAATTACACTCTAGGGGTAGGGCAGACAAGACTACGTGCAGTCGGTTTTGCAGCGATTCGTTTCTGTCACTAAATGCAGCACAACATATTGAATTTATAAGACAATACTTGTAAAAATTAAACAGTTGTAAAAATTAATTCCCATATTTAATTACTATTTTTTTTTTAATTGTCATTTAACTTAAAATAAACTAAATATTAAACCATTTAAATAATTAGACTTATTATTTGGATTAATTATCAAGAACTTCTACATCAAAAATTCACTAATTTTTGCATTTAAAACTTAAGGAAAGTCATAATGGCGGTCTCTGATTGGTCAAAGCGTGCCACGCCATGCGTGCCTCCCTCCCTGCCCTCACACCGCGTCATATTTAGCTTTATTATCAAATTGCCCAATTATCAAGTAGCAATATAATAATGACCGTGCAATGTGATAAATAATGAAGTTAAAATAGTATTAATCACTTTGCCCGATAGAGCTAGACATTATTCATAATGCTCATACATTATGTATAATGCCCGCATTAATCACCTGGTCCATAACATATACACCATGACATTTTAATCGTCTTACAACGGCAGCCCACTTCATGTAGGTATACACTTCTCGACTACTAAACATCCATGACAGGCCTGTTGGTCTAGTGGTTAGTGACCCTGACTGCTATGCCGGAGGTCGTGGGTTCGATTCTCACCCAGGACAAATGTTTGTGTGATGAGCACGATCATTTGTTCTGTGTCTGGGTGTAATTTATCTATAATATGTATGTACAGACGCCACCAGGTCAAGCTACCCCAATCTGTCAAATTTTACCAATCGAAAATTAACCTTCCAGTATTGTGATATAAGGTTGAAAATCTATTAAAGAAATTTGACAGATTGGGGTAAGTTGATGTGTTGGCGTCTGTACACATTTAGAAATACAATATAAGTATGTTTATCAGTTGTCTAGTACCCATAACACAAGCTCTGCTTAGCTTGGGACTAGATGGCGTTAAGTAGATAAGAAAAAAAAATTAACATTTGAATAACTAAAACATAAAAATATTATTCATTAGCTTCTGCCCGCGACTTCGTCCGCGTTAAATTTCTTGTTCCCCCGACCCTTCCCATCGCGTCGGATCGCCTACCGGTGCGATTTTCCCCGTTTTTGCAACATTTTTCATTACTGCTCCGCTCCTCTTGGTTGTAGTGTGATGTTTATATAACCTTTCTCGATAAATAAGCTACCCAACACAAAAATATTTTTTCAATTCGGAACAGTAGTTCCTGAGATTAACGCGTTCAATCAAACAAACAAAGAAACAAACTCTTCAGCTTTATAATATTCGTAAGTATAGATTATGACGACGCAGGACGTAATTTTAAATTGATATTATTATTTTGTCTTAAAGAAAATGGAGATGGAATGATCTAGTCGACTCGTGCGTTGGGTAGGTATGTTCTCTACCGTCTGATACGTAAATATTTTTAACATGATGTTTGATAATTCTAATGCATTATTTATTTTTCTTCGTACCTATTATCTTTATTAGTAGTAACATTTTTTTTTATCACGCCTAGATGTATATTATGTCGGATACATTGAGTGGACAACCTTTGTAGGACGATTAAAATGTCACGGTGTATATTATTTTTGTTGCTGACACATATTAACAAAATAATGCTTTGTCGAAACTTTTTTTTAAAACAATCATTTCTGTTTGTAATTTTTCGAAGGCAGTTGAAGGTATAGGTATAGTCAGAAAGTATAGGCATCATAGCTGGACTCCAAGATTATTAAACAAAGAAATCTTTCTAAAACCGTAGAGACCACACGCGTAGCACTGCTACGGCGTAGCGATCGCGCAAAAATGGAAAATCCGCGATCTTTGTTTTCTACCAAAATTACACGATTTCGTTTCGGCTTGCCGGCGTAGCATGACCAATTCTATATCTATTCTACCAAGAACAAAAAAAAGTTCCTTGTGTATTTTAATTCTGTAAAAATGTTTCTATCTCATCAGAAAAATAGTCATCATACTTGACACCGTATTCTTGTCGACTGAAGAATAGAAACATCTCTCCTTTTCAGTTTTACACAATTTTTCTACGATACAATCTATCATTTTGTCTTCTCTTCCGTCGACAAATTCCGTTTCTATGACGGTCATGCTACGCGTGCTGAAGTGCCAAAAACATTTTTTTTTATTGCCACTCCAAACTTTACGGCAGATGTGCTGCTACAAAATGCCTTGCTTTAACTGAGGCATGTAATCTACTTACATACATATATTCTGCATTTTGTATTAACTTTCTACCACAGTTCATTTGTCTTGATTAAATACTAAACACGAGAAGACCCGCGGTTATAGCTTGTTGTTCATACGTTTACAGAAAATAACAAATTTCTAAAAACGGTACCTTTGTATGTTTATCATTTAACTGCCAAGGACGCCGGAAATGGGACCGTCGTCAGATGTATCCCTTCTGTTTCACTACCTACAATAATATTTGGTTTTGTGCCTTTGTCGATATATGTTTTTGCTACAATGGCGAATATGAAAAGACTACTTTTCACACAGTTTAATAATTATTATTTTTTTCTTAGGGAACACATAAAAATAATAGAGCGGTTTACATCTTAATACTAAAAGGTAAAATAGCTGAATGTATTAGGTCTTTACCTATGAAATTGCCGTTCTGCAGTACTGGCCATTTCAAATCAAAATAATTTTTGTTTGTCTAAGAATTCTAATTTCAAATTAATTTTATTTTAAAAACATGGAATTCTTTTTCCAAAAGTAGTCATTTGTTTGTTGATTATTGTTACATTTTCATCGCATTTCAATCTTTTTCGTCATCATGGATAGGTACGTTAAAAATTCCAGTAATTATGGAATATGAGTACCGTCGTGGCAGCAACGCGGCACAAGCGGCACGCAACATCAACGACGTTTACGGAGCTAACACTACAAACCAACGCACCACCATTGGTTTGCTCGCTTCCGTTCTGGAAATTTCGACCTGAAAAATGAACCTCGCGGTCGTCCGAAGACTTTGGTCGACCATTACGAATTAAAGGCGATTGTGGAAGCTGATGAGCACAATCTACGGCTGAATTAGCAGCAGCTTTCGACGTTAGAGTCAAAACAATATTGGTCCATTTGCGTCAAATCGGCAAGGTAAAAAAGCTTGACAAACGGGTGCCCCACGAACTCAATGATCGCCAGCGCGAAGTACGCGTCGAGACGTGCCTTGCACTGCTCAACAGACACACAAATGAAGGAATTTTGAACCGCATTGTTACCTGCGATGAAAAATGGATTCTGTTTGATAACCGCAAGCGCTCAGCAAGTTGGTTGGATCCTGTTTCAGCACCTAAACAATGCCCTAAACGAAAATTTACCCCTAGAAAAGTGATGGTCACTGTTTGGTGGTCTAGCGCCGGTGTGATTCATCACAGCTTCTTACCAAACGGGGTGAGCATTACTGCAGATGTGTACTGTGAAGAACTGAACTCAATGATGGAGAACCTGGCACATCTCCAACCAGCATTGGTCAATCGCTCGTCTCCGCTGCTCCTGCACGACAACGCGCGACCTCATACTGCACAGCAGACGGTCTCCAAGTTGCAAGAACTGGGGTTGGAAGCTCTCCGTCATCCGCCCTACTCACCAGACCTTGCACCTACAGACTACTGCTTTTTCCAGAATTTGGATAACTTCTTGGTGGGAAAAAAATTCAATACCCGAGAGGCAGTACAAAATGCCTTTGAAGAATTTGTTGCCTCCCGTCCAGCTGATTTTTTTAAGAAGGGCATCAATAAACTGCTACTGCGTTGGCAAAGATGCATTGATTGCATGGGTGATTATTTCGATTAATACAAATAAAAAATCGGCATTTTCATAGGTAAAGACCTATTATGAATCCACTACGTTTTAGCGGATAACAAAAATAAACTAGTGTGTCAGTCAGTTCTGCCTATCGTAGTCTACTGCTGGACAAAGCCTCGTCCAGGCCTCTTCCATGCAGCAACGCCTAGTTCTCCGCCGTCCGCATCCAGTCCGTTCTAGCCACTTTCTTAAGGTCGTCAAAGGTGCGTTAGCTGGTGGATCAGAAGAGTCCTGGAGTGGGGACCACGTAACAGCAAGCAACCGCGAGGACCACTGCCTGCAAGGGTCGCGAGATTTGTTTGTGTAAAGAGATACCGTGGCCCTGGCATATGGTTAACTGAAGGAACACGAGTGGGTTTTAGTCAGTAAAAGTCTGACACGCCCTCCACACACACAAAACAAAACCCTCAGCTAGATGAATTAATTTATCATCATCTGACAAGATGATACATTAGTTCTTTCATTCGTTCGTGTTCGCATTCATACATTATCGATGATAATTCATAATCATCATAATTTTCAGTTGAAAGCAGTCCACTGCTGGACATGAGCCTCCCCAAGTTCCCCCATTTCGAATAGTTCTGTACTTTCCGCATCCAGCGGATTCTTGCGACTTTCACAAGGTCATCGGTCCACCTTGTGGGAGGCCTTCCAACTCTACGTGTTCCGGTACGCGGTCGACACTCCAGAACAAACGTAAAGTGAAGGTGAATTATTTACTAAAGTTAATCAATGTAGATCCTATTATGTAATTTAATTCTAATTTAAACATGATTTCAAGGTGTATTCCCATAAATATTCACATAACGCGAACAAATCAGAAACGAATAATATATTCACAGCCAGTATTCGTGTTTTCTCACAGTGTCGTCGACAACGTAATCCCTTTGAGGTTTCATTCGGATCAATGTGGTGTTAAAAGCGATTGAACATAAAATGTGTCGCCATTTTGTGTGTCAATTTAATGTTTTATTCAAATACATGAAACATTCAAGTTCGGTAAACAGAGATATTTGAGCTGGATTTTGTTTATTGTATGGTGGAAAATATCCGACGGGAACGTACTATTGAGATTAAAAGTACCATAAGTGTTAATCCACGTTTGTAAACTATTTGTGTGTCTCTCTCATTTAAATCAAATCAAATTAAAAATCATTAATGGCCAGAATGTAGGTTAACAATGTATGGTCTTATGATGGTATTCTACCATTTTATAGGTTGTGCAAATATTTAATGTCATCCTGCTCAAAGCTACACCCGTTCAACCGTTTTGTGCCAATCTGAAACATACATTTATGTGTCGAGACAAGAGGCCGATTGGAGCTGAATTCTTCAATGTTGTACATGTATTTAATCAAAATCAAATCAAATCTATTTATTTCGGGCTACAAAGACCCATATCATAAATACCTTACAGACTAATATACATACAGATAAAAACAAGGTAAACATAAAACTACTGTACACGAAGTGACGGCGTAGTGTTGCGCTGCATATTACTAAAAACTCTGAAGATGATTACTGATTATTTATGTTATGTTTGAACTCGTTAAAATGGATAAAATTAAACGTTGAACTTCTGTTCTAGGTACTTCTCTCCATACGAATGGTCAAGAGCGGTGCTGCCACGCTGCCTGTAGCCACTGTCTTCGACCCGTACGAACCAGGGATGTTGCGGATTCCGATGTTTCCACATCCGCGGATGCGGATGCGGATGCGGATATTTGAAGGCTCACATCCGCGGATGCGGATGCGGATATTTGAAGACTCACATCCACGGATGCGGATGCGGATCTTAAGATTTATTATAAGAATCTATGTGAGTGGAGAAATTAAATAATTAGAGAGTAATTATTAATATTTTAATCAAATATTTAGTAATTAAAATTGAAAATTAGAGCATTATATTTAATAAATAGTAAAATTGCCGCCTTTTCGGGGTCTACTCTGTTACGCAGAGGTTTATAAATTAAACCCGCACTACTAAACAATTGTTCGCTATGGATACTGGCTAGTGGTGTCGATAAAAATCTACGTGTTATTGGTGATAATAGTTTAAATTCTTCTCGCTCCACTATTTAAGAGCACAATGCTGTGTATATTCACAATTTTACAATACACTCGAAAACTTAACTGCTTATACGATAAGCGCAACTAAACAACACCTTACGACTGATTTACTTACCAAAACAAATGATACACATTACACAATAACAAACGCGTCGGATCTTGTCACCGAGCGAAATATTCGCTCCTATTGGCCAATGATCACGTGCGTACGGGACGCGCCAGTCGCCGGCCACGTCAATTTTTTTTCTTGTCGTGGCCTGTGCATGATGTTTGTGTAGTTAGCTAGCGACCTCGTCAGCTGTTCATAATATTCTTGCCTGACCAACCGGCAGCAAGTTCGTCATGCTCCCTTAGATGTCACTGCTTGCGGTAGCGTCGGGGGTCGGGTTACCACCTTCCCTCAAATATGGCGAGGGGGGTAATGGCTGACCTTTGCGTTATGCTCGTTAACGGGTGTTGCTTGTGGTGACTGGTCGTCTTGCTGACCATGGTTTTTGTTATTGTTACTTGTATTAACTGTTATTTTATTTTACTCCGGAGGTCCTAGTTTAACTATTATAACTTCAACTTAGCTGAATGTATCAATGTATATAAATGTATCATTTTGCATCGTTGAATATGTAAGCGGGCACGCCCTGTATGCCTGGAGGCTTTATTTACGTTTTAAGTTTTGTTTACGATTTTGTTTCATTATTTATTTCAGCTTGAGTTTAGTTTTCAATGTTTTGTTGGTGGAATAATGGCGTGTGCTAGCTGACATTTCGTGAATAATGTATGTTTTGTTTTATAATATTAATTACTTACACGATATTGTATAGAATCAAGTTCTTCTAACTTAACAGACAGCTGTGCTGCTGGGGAGTTTGTTCCGCCACTTCTTCTTCCCAGCTAAAGCACTAGGAAGTGTCGAAGGGCGGGCGTTTTGGGGGGACTGTCTTATGTAACTTTGACGTTAAAAAAGTGCTGACTCTCAGCCTAGTTTGAATAAATGACTTTTGATTTTGATTTTGAAAACTAGCATGTTAATAGCGTAACACACTAATTGTAACAATGGCTTTCACTTTGACAGTTCTACAACATTAATTGCTATATTTTAAAAAGTCTCAAAATTCAAAAAACGATTGGCAGTAAGTAATCTTAACAACCTAAATCTCGCATTAAAATACTCGACACAAAAATAAAAAAAAGCTTATTTATACGTCATAATTGAAGTGATCTTCGCTAAAACTTATACAAATACAGTATTTTAACTGTAAAATCACGTAAATTAGCGAAATCCGTCATTGAGCTGACAACAGTTTTCGAACGTATGAAACAATAAATTACCATTACTATCCTTCAAAATGATTCAGATTCTAATTGATAGTGAATTACACAATAATTGTGTAGATTTTAAACTAATATAGAAATATTAAAACTACCTTTTGGAAGGGACAACTAGAATCAGTTGTATTTTTAATCGACGAAAAAAAAGGAGATTTTTTTATGTATGACCAAGTATAACTTTTTACGTAGTAGTCCGATTGTGATAATTCTTTTTTATTGGAAAGGGTATACTCCGAAAGTGGTTCCATATAAATTTGGAAAACAAAATCAAACCCTAAGGGTCGAAAAACAGGGGATGTTTGATTGTTCACTCACTGATTGTAATGTTTAACTACGCATAACTTTATACAGAGGAGTCCTATTATGATCATTCTTTTTTTATTGGATAGGATATACCTTGCCAAGTATTATTAGTACATTAAAGTCACAAAAAAATATAAAATAAAAACTTTTTAACAAAAAATTAAACTGCCGAAAAAACTGAAAAGCAAAAAATAATAAACCTTAAAATTTTGAGTCGGCACTGAAAAATCAATGAACAAAGATCACTCAAAGCGCCGACTCATAATTTTAAGGTTTATTATTTTTTTCATGTAACTGTTGACGTTCAAAAGTGTCTTTTTTGGGCCTAATTGAAATAAATGCTTTGACTTTTGACTTTGATGAGGTAAATTCACTGACTGTAAGTCCCCTTACATTCATCCGTCGACATCTTCGTGACCTTGATAAGCATGTTCTTTCATTCTAATATGTGAAACTGAATACTCACATTCTGTACCAGAGAATACTGCCAGGGTAATTCAGTATTAATTTGTTCTGTAAAAAAAATTGTAAAACCGCTCCTAATTTACTTAAGAATTAACACGAAACTATTACTACTTGTTCTATCAGCAAGAATCACCCTACAATTTATGACTTACTGAGAGTTAAAACAACACTTAGCCAAAGATCCCGATCTCTAGCAAAGCGGTTTTAAACTTGGTTAAAGTTAGTGGCCAACTACCCACAAATTAACTGCAGCTCTTACGTAAAGAGACAGTCGTGGCCGAGGCGAAAGTCTCGTAATCGTCTCCTTGACCCCGAGGGATCAATGCAAATGCACCATTTTACTCCGAGAAGCTGAAGTAGGGTAACCATATATTTGACTACGTCTAGTAATATTTAGGACTAGCTTCTGCCCGCGACTTCGTCTGCGTTAAATTTCTTGTTCCCCGACCCTTCCCGTCGTGTCGAATCGCCTACTTGTCCGATTTTCCCCGTTTTTGCAACATTTTTCATTACTGCTCCGCTCCTCTTGGTTGTAGCGTGCTGTTATATAGCCTATAGCCTTCCTCGATAAATAGGCTATCCAACACAAAAATATTTTTCAATTCGGACCAGTAGTTCCTGGGATTAGCGCGTTCAATCAATCAAACAAACAAACAAACGAACTCTTCAACTTTATAATATTGGTATAGATACTGGCATCCCTAATAATTAATGATTATAACAATTATACGTAGAAAATATATATTTTACGTTTCAGGCGAAAGCGCTTGGTGTTACCCCACGAAAGACTAATTTTCAAAGTTACCTCGATTCCCCTGCGGATCGATCATTTCTAATTCAACAGCGTGTTTTTTTTTAATAAACATCGAAAAAAATCAACGTAGGGTGGTTCAGAATCATGTACACATGTAGCTACATATCAAGCTATACAATTCCAGTTTTAGGTGAATTCGCATTGGATACATTTTTCGTGCAATGAGAGGTCAGCTTATACTGGAAATAGCTGGGCCCGCGGCTTCGCCCGCATAGTCTAGTCGACAAGTTGAAAATGGTAAAAAATAGAGATACTGCTCTTAAAATTATGTGCGATAGCTCATTGGATCCGGAATGACGTTTAGAAAAATGTGCCAAAAGCGTGCACATAAAAAATTGCAAAAGTTATAAACAATTAAAGATGAAAAAATCTGGCATTTCGTTTTTTGCCAATATTTCATAAACTGTTAATATTTAAGAAATTTCAAAAAAAGATTCTGAAAGAGGAGAAAATTTCCAATAAAAACACTTTAAAAAAAATACTTTTACTTTGTTTATAATCATTTTTTTACTTGAACAAAAATGAAAAATCCAAGTAATCTTGTTAAAGAAAAAAAATTTCTTAATTAATTAAACATATTTTTTTAACTTTTATGGCACGATCTTGTTAAGTATGTCTGTAAGAAAGGCTCTACGAAGCGAAAATTTTTTTACGACAATTATTTAAACATTTTTTTTCACTTACAATTAAGACGGAAGTTCGAAAAAATTTTTTTAGTTAACAATTGTTTAACTTGTTGAAAAATTTACTTTAAGTAAAATTTCCAACGGGAATGAATTATTTATAATATTCAGAACACACATCATTTTTTTCAAATTTAAAAAAAATATTCAATGCCTTAAATAAATTAATTAATGTGCCGTACTCGCTTTTGACGCCGCGCGCTCAACCTAAAAATGTCGCGCGCAGACCTATTTTCAGTGTTAAAGTAAAATTATAAATAATGGAGATAGAGTTCCGGGAGTTAAATTTTTTGGATTGGAAATTTTCTCTTCTTTTAGAATCTTTTTTTGAAATTTCTTATATATTGATAGTTTATGAAATATTGGCAAAATATGAAATGCCTTTTTTTTTTTCATCTTTAATTGTTTATAACTTTTGCAATTTTTTATGTGCTTAATACACGCTTTTGGTACATTTTTCTAGGCTTCATTCCGGATCCAATGAGCTATCGCACATAATTTTAAGAGCAGTATCTCTATTTTGTAACATTTGTAACTTGTCGACTAGACTAGCATAGATGTGAAAATGGACGTGGAATCGGGATATAAAGCAGCCTATGTTACTCCTTATAATATTACCTATCTGCGAGTGAAAGTCCCGTCAAAATCGGTCCAGTTGTTTTAGAGATTAGCCGGAACAAACAGACAGACAGACAGACAGACAAAAAAAAATGTTTTTTGATGCAAGTACCGTATATACTTTTATATGCATTTAATGAAAAGCTGTTAATTTGAAACTTTTTTTTTTTTTGAATTGAGATTTTATTTATTTCATGGATTGCATATCTACATTAATAAAGGAAAAAAATACAACCTAAACTAACTAAAACTATTTACAAATTAAAAAAATAGCGTCGAAAAGTCATCCGCATCGCTGTCGACTGGTAATGTACCCAAGAGACTGGCGGCATTACCACGTTGTATGGCGATGCTTAGCCTCTGGCCAAGGTAAAAACCAGCTCTTGGGTCACGGGAAGTGTCCACCAGCCGTTTAGAAATATCCTTAAATAGGCTAAGAGCACTCGGACCCCACGGCCCGAGCGTTTCAACCCCAAACGGCTCAAAAATATAATTACCAATAAGGTTATTATACTTACGCCGCTTGAGGTTTTCCGCAGCCGCAGCAGCGGCTCCAGCACAGCACGCCGTGCCAGGAAGATGGGATGGCACAAGAGTATCGACGCACGTTGCATCCCACACTAAAGGCCTACCCACCTTCCATGGAAATAAGGACATACCGTCCGGTCTCTTGCCATCGTCGCGTGCCAAGCCATTGGGTTCTAATACAGCTGGAACGCCGACGGTGACAAGAGCTCGTCGGATGATGTCATTAATGTTTGCGTGCCGCGCTAAACGACCCGCACTTTGGCTGCAAGACAGGCCGTGGTGTCCTAGACTGGTGACAACTTCGCCACAGTGACAGCGATGAGGAGAACAACACGGAGCTCCCAAACGTAGGGAAACAGCGAGGCGGAAAGTAGTGTCGTCGAACAAGGTGCCTATATTGGACGACGGTAGTGCATGAAGCCATAAACCCGATTCCCACTTACCCACAGCCAGCAGACGTGCACGCTCCGCAGTAGTAGCAGACGTGTTGAGTAAATTGTCTTGTATTACTCTGCAGAGCGGCTCATCCCACCGTCTCTGGGAAAATGGATTATCGGGTACCTCAGTGTTCGGGCAAGCGAGTCTCCAGGCATCTATAGCATCGGTGAAGCACGGCACATCAAAATTAATCAGTGTGGGGGCTAGGATTTTCCTGATTAATTTCTCAGTACCGTGGACCGAGGATATAAAAGCTGGTAAACTAATACTAGAAATTTTGCGGACGCCGAGGCCTCCCATACGAATGGGAAGAGTAGCTTGTGCCCAAGCTCGGTCGTCCATGGCCACATTTAAAATCGAGGTTAATGTATGCCGGATAATTTGGTCCATTCTGTCTAATAAGTGAGTGTGCTTCCATATATGGGAAGCGCGAAGGACGTATGTTAATTTGGGGCCGAAACAGCAATAGCGAATTAAGGTGATGGCCGAATGCATGTTAATTTGGAACAATCTTTCTGAAACGTCATTGAAATTTTGGATTTTTTCGTCAATAAAAACGGAAAAGGAATTCTCGAAGATTGGAGACCCAAGGAGACGAAGCGAGCTTTTTTCAATAATTTGAATATCAGGAGCTATAGCATTAAATTTGGGAAGTGTCAGATGTCTGTCAGTACTGTCCGCTAAGTAAAGTTCACATTTCGAAATGAGATCAAGGCCAATGGAATGAAGTTCATTTTTTAAGAATTTAAGATCATTTAAGACAGTCTCTACATCGCCTCCCAAGGTTCCGTCATCAAGATACCAAACGTTAAATTTGGAATTTAGCTTTCGAATAATTGGATGGATTGCTAAACTAAAAATCACTGGCCCGAGGGGGTCACCTTGTTGGCAGCCAACTGCAGATTCCAAAACGTTGTCCCGATACAGTAATTTAGATGGGTATCTTTATCATTGCCAAAGGAAACTAAAAATTTGGGGTATTTCTTTTTTAGTTTCTGCCAGCAAGGTATCCCTGTTAACTGAATTGAAGGCATTCTTTATGTCAATCTTCAGGATAACCTCTCCTTGGCCAGAATTTAGGTAGCTCGATAAGGCATGTACGGCAGCCTCGCAGCCCCCTTTGGAGCCGTAACCTAGCTGCAGGGGCTGAAATTTTTCCGAAACCACCCCACCAAAAAATTTACAACAAATTTTGGCTGCCATACGCCGGTACGTAGTTCCCACGGCAATGGGACGAATGCCGCCACCCTTCTTACGCAGTGCGCATAAATTGGCCCCATACAGGACGTCGATGGCGGCCTCGTTCACCTTGCCGGAGAGCATAAGGTTAATCAGAGCCGTGAGCTCCTTCACGAGCAACTCACCAGCTTCCCCGGCGCCTGAACAGATAAGGTCCTTTAAGTGCTGAGGACTCAGACCGTCGAGACCGCCAGCGGAGCCACTCCGGAAGGAGCAGACGGCTGTGACCAACTCTCGACCTGAAATGGTGAGGGAGGGATTATCCGGGTCAGGTGGGGCGGGAAAGGAAAGGTTATCCGCTGGGGCAGGGTGTTTGCTCTCCAAAGCTGCGAGCGTTTCTGGAGAACACGGTGCCACCACATCACTACTGAAAAGAATCCTGGCTGCTCCACTAATATCACCTTCCCCTAACTTTGATTCTACAAGATGGGAAATACCTCTTGAAGAGGTATGTCTCTGTGTCTGTAATTTTGAATCAACATTTTGAGCCGAAACATTACAGTTTTCTTTTATTTGCGCTGTTAAAGTCTTTTTGGTTGCCAAATTCTTTTGTGCATGTAGAACTCTGTAAGGGAAGGTGAGCAGCTGTTCCCAAGCACTTTGTGAGTTCTCCCGGGCGGCAAGACGAACGCAACCTGCTAGGTGTTGCGCCACAAGTGGTCTAGCCCCGCAGGGAACTCGCTTCAAAACTGGTACAGAGTTTTTGAATTTAGACAGGGTTTTCCAAAACGGGTCATCTGATGTAGCTGGTGTTGTAGGTGTTGATGTAAAGACAGAGTCTGAAGTGAGTGCATTTAGTGGTCTGTGTACTTTTCCAATGTGCACATTCAGACCCCGCTTACCTTTAAAAAACCGTGCCTGGGTACACAACGGACATCTTTCCAGGATGTTTAGCGAAGCTGAAGGTTGACCAGCACTAATTTCCACCACATCGCTGCTGCCACTATAAATAAATATATATAAAACAAACTAAATAACAAAAACACTAATTTGAAATTATATGTATTTTACATGGACTAGCTGCATGTCTGGCCTATACAACTCAGTTAATGGGTAACACGATACCCTTGGTAAGACTGGTTGTCACACTTTCGAGGTTCTAACTAGATTAACTGTCACCTCTGTCAAATATCTACGAATGACAGCCGCGAACAAAGGTTTAACGTACCCACTGACCAACCGCGGCGTCCGACCGTAGCTTAACCTGACCAATCGAAAGATTGTTTCGGTTAACAATAATATTATCAACTGTTTCGTAGACATATCTACCTAGGCGGTCAAAATGTATGGCTTAGCAAATTCTTTTTTTAACAACCGTCGAAAAATTTCCACACAGGGGTTCATCAGATCTTGTACTGGATTAACAATAACAGGTTGTACGTCGATATTTCTGCCACCCTGTATATTTTGCATTGTGTTACGGTTTTCACAATTGCTTAGAGTCTAATTAGCTTAAATCTTAAACCATTTATTCTAAAAGGTTACGTATATAACATAACATCACGCCTTGTTTCCCCGAAGGATTTGGCAGTAGTGTACCTACCTATAGTACACTTGTATGTACACTAGTACATTTCGCGAGTTATGTTTTAGCCCCATGTAATAGAGGGCGAGCCTATCGCCATCAACCGGGCACAAATCCAGACTCCGGGCTGCTACTGAGAAATTCAATTACACTTTACCCGTGAATCGAAACGTGAATCCACTCGATTCAAACGAGATAGTATGTGTATCATGAACTTATATTTAACTCATATAAAATGTCAGTGTTCTGCCAATATGTAGAAACGTGCAAAGGGTTTGATCGCTAGTAAACTAATATATGGTCTACTAAATCAGCCTATATTGTTCTCACTGCTGAAACCCAGACCTCCTCTCTTCTAGAGGAGTGGACCGTAATCTACCACGTGAGCCCAGTGCGGGTTGGTAGATGTCACATGTCTTCGAATTTTTGATTTTAGAACATGCCGGTTTCCTCACGATGTTTTCCTTCACCGTTTTGAAAGCAGTGGTGATGAAATTATTTACATATAGTAAAGCGCCTACCTGGATTCGAACCCACGACCTATACTCGTAAGTCGGGACCGATACCACTGCGCCATCCCTGCTCTCTATAGGTATGGTAAGTGGATTTCCTGTGACAAATCTTGGAATCGACATGCCGACATGGCTTAATTTTCACGAGAGAAAAGGTCAAAAGCGGACTATAAGTAATTCGTTTTGCGCGAGAATCGCCTTCCTGAACTCATTGAATTTCCACAATATCCTGGAATTCTCATTCCGAAGTTACGTTGCTCGAAAATGTATAAATCGATATCTAAATAGATTATGACGATATTCAGGTCAAACAGATTTGTGATGATAAAATGTTTGAAATAATATTATACAAAAAGAAACACAACTGACTTCAAAAAAACCACTACAAAATGAAAAATAACTCTTTAGTTTCGGAAGTCGGTGGCAAAATACTATAATACTGATTTATGGTATCCTACCCTTAGGTGCATTTGGGGATGACAGAGTGAATGAGAATGGAATGAGTCTGCTAGAGCTATGTATAGAGAAGAATTTGTCAGTTATGAACACTATGTTTAATCATAGAAAAGTTCATAGGTATACGTGGGAAAGGCAAGACAGTAGAAGTATGATTGACTTTGTGATTGTGGATGAAAGATTAAAGAGTAAAGTGACAGATACTAGAGCATATCGGGGTGTTAACGTAGTGACAGATCATTATCTGGTGATGTGTCGGATGGATGGTCTGTTCAGACATTGGCGTCACCGAGTTCGAGTTCCTGTGACTGCACTTGAAAGAATAAAAGTAGAAAGACTGCAAGATGTGAAAGTGAAAGAGGAATACAAGCAGGAAGTAAAGGTGAAGACGGATAAAATATTTGATGATACGAATGATTATAGTATGGAGGAAGTATGGGATATTATGAAAAATAGTATGGTGCAAGTAGCCACAAAAGTATGTGGTGTAGCACGGAGAAAAAATGGTAATAGAATGAGTGATTCTTGGGTAGATGGTGATGTTAAAGAGGTTGTGCGGAAGAAGAAAGAGGCCTGGCTTAATGTGTTAGCCTATAAGGCTCAAAATAGGGTGAATCAGGCAGCGAATGTGACGGATGGTTTGGAAAGAGTGAAAAGGAAATACTCCGAAATGAAAGTGAGTGTGAAAGAGATGGTAAAAATGAAAAAGCATGAAAGGCAAGAAAAGTATAACAGGAAGTTCTCTGATAACTTCAGGGCCAATGTTAAGCTGTTTTGGAAACAAGTAAGATTGGCTCGCGGAGTGACAGGAACATCGAGTATGAATGTTATAAGAGCAGAAGATGGATGTTTACTAAATGAAGAATGTAAGGTCTTGGAACGCTGGAAGGGATACTTTGAAAGTTTATTCAGTTGTCAGGACAGTGTGCAAGAAGTGGGCAACTGGGCAGATGCCAGTTTAGAAGACCCTAACTTAGAAGTAGATGAAGATAATGAAATAGAAATAGAAGAGATAGTACGAGCGCTGAAAGGTATGAAAGTTGGGAAAGCTGCAGGATATGACAGAGTGTCTGCTGAAATGCTGAAGAGCGGTGACGGGGTGGTAGCAAGCCTGTTGTGCCGGATCTTTAATATGTGTTGGAGATATGGCCGTGTACCGGATGATTGGTGTAAGGCTGTAATCGTACCACTATATAAGGGAAAAGGCTCACAGCAGGAGTGTAAAAACTATCGCGGCATTAGTCTTTTGAGTGTTGTCGGCAAACTGTATGCGAAGGTTTTGATAAATAGAGTGATAGGAGTGACCGGTGAGAAAATATGGGATGTGCAGGCAGGATTTAGAGAGGGGATGGGCTGTATGGATCAGATCTTCTCCCTAAGGTGCATAGCCGAAAAGCATCTGGCAAAGCACAAGAAAGTCTACTGCGCTTTCGTTGACTTGGAGAAGGCCTATGACAGTGTGTGCAGAGAAAAACTGTGGTCAACACTACCCATGTACGGTGTGGATTGGCGCTTGGTACGGGCACTGAAATCTTTATACAAGGATTCCAGTGCTTGTGTTAGGATAAATGGGGCATACACGAACTGGTTTTGCATCTCGAGGGGTGTTAGGCAGGGCTGTGTAGCGTCACCGTGGCTATTCAACTTGTACATGGATAGTTGTCTGACAGATTTGAAAGAGGGTGAGTGTGGATTGACTATGAGTGAGTTGCCTGTCAAATGCCTTCTATACGCAGACGATCAAGTTCTACTTGCATCGTCAGCAGAACAGTTGCAAGACATGGTGACTGTAATGGATGAAGCATTTAAGATGAAAGGGATGAATATAAATGTGAATAAGACGAAGATCATGGTGTTTGAAAGAGAAGAGAACGTATCGGTGTGTGATGTGAAAATAAATGATAAGAATGTGGAGCAAGTAAGTGAGTTCGTATATTTGGGGAGTTTGTTTACAAGGGATGGAAAGATTGATAAAGATGTGGAAAGAAGAGTGAATGCGGGAAATAAAGTAAATGGTGCTCTACATGCAATTGTGACCAACCAACTGATGTCCAATAAGGCTCGACTGGCAGTTCACAATGGTGTACTGGTGCCTACGCTTATGTATGGGAGTGAATGTTGGGTGTGGCAAAAGAAGCATGAAAGTAGAATAAATGCTGTGGAAATGCGTTCCTTGCGAAGCATGTGTGGTGTGACTATGAATGATAGGCTGAGAAATGATGTGATAAGAGAACGGTGTGGTTTAAAAGAAGATATAGTGACAAAAATTGAAGAAAGTATGCTTAGATGGTTTGGTCATGTTGAGAGGATGAATGAAGGACGACTCACAAAAGGTATTTACAAGGCAGATGTGAGTGGAAACACCGGGAGGGGACGCCCTAGGAGGACATATAGTGACCTTATTGGTGATGTTCTTCAGAAAGGTCAGGTGCGTAGTACTCGCAACCGGCGTGTGTGTATGACCAATTGTATGTACCTTAAAGAGGCAAAAGGAGTGTGTAGAGATCGTAGCAGGTGGCGTTCCGTGGTTTCTGCCTACCCCCATGGGAAAAAGGCGTGATTGTATGTATGTATGTATGTATTAAGGATAACACAAGAATTACCTAAGCAAAGGCAATAAAATTGATATGGGATCACACCTGAAATTACCTTATTTATATGGGATATACACTATCCATTAAAAAAAACGAATTTAATCCTCAATTTAAGAAGAATACGGTGAACATATCTACATGAAAAAACATACATACAGTCGAACATAGAACCTCCACCTTTTTTGAAGTCGTTTAAGAATAAGACAAACATGTGATACTTTTTTTTGTGGGTGGGAAATCATCAAATGATGTCTCCCGCTCTGGGTGGAGCGGGAAGGCGTGTCAGACCTAGGGTTGCCAGATTTTTTTTCAGCCTATAAGGGACAAATGGTTAAACGGGCAAAAAAATACGGGATTTCAGTTTAATACCAAAAGGACAAAAAAAAAAAACAAAATTATTTTATTAGTTTTAATATATATGTATGTAAAAATCAACACAATTATAACCGTAATTAAAAACGATTATCAACTCGTTTTTTATTAAATTAGGGGTATACTTATTTCTTACATCAGTCCACTTAAGTACCATCTGTAAAAAACCCTTTCCACGAAACAGTTTGAGCTAGGAATACTGAAAACGAAGACAATTAAGATAGTACTTTTTAAGAAAGTTGCGTGTGTGAATACTTGGATCGGTTTCATTATGAAAAACGAAGTAGGTACGGTGCAAATACGGGACAGAGTCAGTCCCGCCGGGACATTTTAAACTATGCCTAAAATACGGGACGTCCCGGGAAATAAGGGACGTCTGGCAACGCTAGACCTCATCTATCTACTTGATGACACTTCATCCTAATTTTACACATCACCAAATGGTTGGCTATTTCCACTCGAAAAAATCTTAAAACTTACAAACAGTTGGTCACTGTGAGAACACTTGAAGATATAGTGGAGCAAGGACCTCGTAATCTAGTACCTACTGCACTGACTCAAACAACGCTATATTTTACTTTCCGTGCAGCGCTCAGATAAATTCTACCGTGAAGCTAACTAAATTGTGAATTTCTTCTCATATACTGAGAAAATTGTGCAATGGGATGACATTCGTCGACTGCATGTTCTTGTAAATCGAGATTGAAAGAAATCTAAAACTCTATTTTATTGGAGTCTATATTAGTGAGGCTAAAAAAATATGACTTATCATTTCAGCTTAAAGCGTATAAGCGTCCAAGTGCGTATTTAACACAAAACATTTTTAAATACTTTTGTTAAAAAGAACACGTTACTTGTATTCATCTGTTTCGTAATTGGTATGAATTAAGCGTACATTGTGAAAATTTCACGGGTCTCCTATTACGGTTGAAATATACAGCTCTGTGACAGACGGACGGATAGCAAAGCCTTAGTAATAGGGTCCCGTTGGCACGCTTTTGGTACGACGAATCATGAAATGGGCAAATAGCCATTTATTGATCTCGTTTTAGAGAAATAAAACACTAGCTAGACAATGACATAACTGTGTTTGTCAACGGACAAAATCCTGATCAAATATTTTTGTTTCTGCAACAAAATCATCCAATATCTACAGCTAAAAGCAAAAATATTGAGTTCTCAGACTAGAAACCCCCCTAAACAAGATTGTGCAATCCAATTTTCTTGATTTCTTGTAAAGGGGACTAAAAAGAAATTTCATTAGATAGATAACTGAGTTTTTACAGCGTTCTCAGCATTTTGTAAACGCAGCAGCTGCGAGCAAAACTGGGTGACTGTAAACTTTGTATACTTTATTTTCAAAGCTTAATTTTAAATATCTCAATACGTAGCTCTGGAACATTTTACGATAAAATTTTACGTAGTATTGAGAGTGCGATTTTATTAGGTACTTGACGAAATGTAAAGTTTTTCGTTTTTACGATATATCGACCTTTTATGGCTTATTCTTTTTATTATTCAGAACTTTCATACTTATGTTATGTAGGCATTAATGTTATGATCTGCTTGGTATGATTTTTCAAATTATAGCTTTCTTCATCATCTGCCTAACCTTCTCCCAACTATGTTGGGATCGGCTGCCAGCAGCCCCGGATCTAAGGGGGGGCAAACCGGGGCACTTGCCCCGGGCGGCAGTTTCATGGGGGCGCCAAATCCTTGAGACAAGAATTCGAAATATCGAACAATTGAAGCCTCTTTTCCTACAATCTCATAGGTTTTTATCAAGTAATCAAATTTGAATATATGTTTGAAAAACAAACTTTTCTATTTCCATACGCCCAGTTAGTTTTTGAACACATACTTGATTTATGAACGCATCTTAACAGATCAAGTAAATTTTTGAACGCGTGCGTAGTGTCCGTGATCTTTTTGTCAGGGGAATCTCCGTCACATCTTTATATACGAGCCGAGCCAAACAAATTCAAACAGTCGAACCTCAAGTGACAACACTGTTTGTTTATCCTCAACTTGACAATTTGGGATAATATTCTTCGAGAGATTAAAAGAGTGAACGTTGAAATACAAAAAGAGGATATAATAATTTCGCGTTCTGTGGCGATAATACAAGGCCTTGGTAAGGTCTTGCAAGAAAAAATTGCTTGAGAGAAAAACCGGTAGAATATTGAATTAAAGATATATAGGTATCAGAAAAGTTGGAAATTGAGCCGGTTCTTAAAAACAAACGAATTTCAAAAAAGAAAAAGTAACACGACGAAATCTGAGAAAACGAAATAAGAATTAGCATTCTTATTTCGGATCTAGCGATCCGACTAGGTTATTTTCCAAAGATATAAAAGTAGTGTTTGACAAAATTTTAACAGAAATTGAGATAAGAGTAGAGAGTGCAAATAGTCTACATGAAAAATTCGCCTTCGTCAGTGGCCACGCCGCGCCGTTTTAAATATGTCGACAGAGGATCTGCAAAAAAATGGAGTTGATCTAGTTTTAAAATATTCAAAAGACTTGAATGCAGTTGGTTTTTGCCAGGAACTTGCCGTATTTAAAGAGCTAGTACATGAAATTAATGAAAAATCAAGTGCCTTGTACCGGTTACAACATCTGTACAAGCATGACTTGCAAGAATCGTTTTCACATTTGCACATTACCAACAACATCTGCAAGCTGTGAGCGAACCCTGCCAGGGTCGCGAGATTGTTCAAACGAGATACTGTGGCCCTGGCATATGGGTAACTGAAGGAACACGAGTGGGTTTTAGTCAGAAAAAGTCTGACACGCCCTCCCGCTCCGCCTAGAGCGGGAGAAGTCATTTGATGATTTCCCATCCAAAAAAAAAAGCTGTGGGCGAAGCTTCAGCAAACTGAAAATAACTAAAACTTATTACGTTCTACAATAAGTCTGGCGTCGCGATCCTAGCCATTGAAAACAAAACGGCTTATGCGACGGACTTTGAGGAGCTTATAGATTCTTTCACAGAAAAGAAAGCATGCGTGTAAAGTTGTAGTCTTTCCTGGTTATATATTTTTTCTGTATTTCTGTTTTATATCACAAATGAAAGTTATTAGTTATTCGATGATAAAAAGTTCAAATTTATTAAAGGATTATTATTTTAACAAATGGTCACAAAAATGCTACTTATTGGCAGTTTTAACAGTTTTTCTCAAACACTGAAGGGAGGGGGCGCCACCATCAAGGTTTTGCCCCGGTTCGAAAAAAACGTAGATCCGGGGCTGAAAGCTTAATTTTAAATATCTCAATACGTAGCTCTGAAACATTTTACGATAAAATTTTACGTAGTATTGAGAGTGCGATTTTATTAGGTACTTGACGAAATGTAAAGTTTTTCGTTTTTACGATATATCGACCTTTTATGGCTTATTCTTTTTATTATTCAGAACTTTCATACTTATGTTATGTAGGCATTAATGTTATGATCTGCTTGGTATGATTTTTCAAATTACAGCTTTCTTCATCATCTGCCTAACCTTTTCCCAACTATGTTGAGGTTGGCTGCCAGTCTGACTTGATGCAGCTGAATACCAGTATTTGACAAGGAGCGACTGAAAAAGAAAAGAAAGAAAAACAAAACGATGGTCCCTATTAACAACGTCGGTTATGCATTTTTACCAATATTCACTTTTTATATAAATCGATGGTCCCTATTAACAATGTCGGTTCCACAAAAAGACTACTGTTCAGTAGAGCAGTTCAAAGTTTGTTTTGGCGATAAAAAAAATATAAGACTGTTGATGTTCAAATTTGCACTGATCGTTTTATGTATTGTTAAAAAGTGAATATTGGTAAAAATGCATAACCGACATTGTTATATAGGGATCATCGAAAATACGTTACTGCCTATCTAGCCTCCACAACCTAGTGTTCCCCCATTGTTCATATCATGGCTTTCATCATCACCATCTGCCTAGCCTTTTCTCAACTATGTTGGGGTCAGCTGACAGTCTTACTGTATGCAGCTAAATACCTGTATTTTCAACCGACGAAAAAAAACGGAGGAGGTTCTCAATTCGACGCGTATATTTTTTTTTTTTTTTTTATGTATGATCACGCATAACTTTTTACATAGTGGTCCGATTGTGACAATTCTTCTTCTATTGGAAAGGGTATACTCCCAAGGTGGTCCCATATAAATTTGGAAAACAAAATCTAACCATAAGGGTTGGAAAACAGGGGATGATTGATTGTTCACTCACTGATTGTAACGTATAAACACGCATAGCTTGTTACATAGTGGTCCGATTGTGACAATTCTTCATCTATTGGAAAGGGTTTACTCCCAAGGTGGTCTCATATAAATTTGGAAAACAAAATCGAACCCTAAGGGTTGGAAAACAGGGGATGATTGATTGTTCACTCGCTGACACTCACAACTTTTTACATAGTGGTCCGATTGTGACAATTCTTCTTCTATTGGAAAGAGTATACTCCCAAGGTGGTCCCATATAAATTTGGAAAACAAAATCGAACCCTAAGGGTTGGAAAACAGGGGATGATTGATTGTTCACTCACTGATTGTAACGTATAAACACGCATAACTTTGTACAGAGTAATCCGATTTTGATAATTCTTTTATTGTTGGATAGGGTATACTTTGCCAAGTATTATTAGTACATTAAAGCCACAAAAAATCATAAAATAAAAACTTTTTAACAAAAAATTAAACCGCCGAAAAACTGAAAAGCATAAAATAATAAACCTTAAAATTTTGAGTCGGCGCTGAAAAATCAATGAACAAGGAACACTCAAAGCGCCGACTCATAATTTTAAGGTTTATTATTTTATGCTTTTCAGTTTTTCGGCGGTTTAATTTTTTGTTAAAAAGTTTTTTACATGGATCGACTGCCTATCTGACCTCCACAACCCAGTTACTAGGTAAAGCGATACTCCTTAGTAAAACTGGATGTCAGACAGGCACGGAGAGGTGCCGATAATGTAATGTGTGGTCACCCATCCACCAACAGACCTCGGCAAGTGTTGCTTAACCTTCAATCGACACATGCGACTATTATTATTTAGCCACGAGCCTCTCAAAGACCATAATTTGTATTACTCAAAGCTCTGAGTTCTAAGTTATTCTCAGAAACCTCTATCATATCTTCCTCATAAAATACTATCAAAGAGACTACAAACTAACAATTATAACTTTGAGACTTGAGCGTTCTGTTCAAGGAAATTGAAGATGGAAACCCTACAATTAAGTAATTTGTTACCGCTTATATGCCGTGAAGTGGAGGAAAACCAATTAATATACCTAGTAGAAATTGGGAGATTTCATTTCGGAAGTGGTCGATTATTCTCGTCGACAGTGCAGAACTGCTGTGTAAAGTATGTTTATTCATAGAATGGCGCTTTTTGTAAGTGATATGGAAACCATAAATAAACATCAGCACCTAGCAAAAAACAAAATCAGCCTATAATGCTCCCAGTGCTGAAAGTCGTCGCTCCGAATGAACGTCAGAAGTCACAGTCTCTTTTATAGACCAGACATAATCTGGGTCACATCATGAAAAATGTGTAGATCGGTGTCCGAAACGGTCTTTTGACGATAGAACCACATAGATTGAGAGGACTCGTCCAGTGTGTACGCATTTATCAATAATCATACAGCTAAGTAAATTAAATATAGATACCTATTAGTTCAATTAACATAATTCTTTCGTTATTTTCGTAAAAACGTTATTGTGGTCACAGTTCATTACAAGACCTTTCTAAGAAGTCCAAACACAGCTATGATACGATGTTCCATCATGAAGTTCCAGTTCATATCTTCCGGCTCCATCATCAGATCAGTTCGACAGTACCATATTATTGTATTGTCATCAGAACTACATAAAACTGCCAATTTTCATGACGCTACGATCCTTGGAAGATGGTTAAATTAGTTACCTTAAATTCCATTACATAGTTAGTTACATACAGGTCGACCTAATAAAATCGTGTTAAAAATGCAAGTTGTCCGACTCAAACCACGTCTAATTGAACACTAAAATGTAATCTTATACTTTTTTTTTTTTTTTTTTTTTCAGGATGGGAAATCATCAAATGACTTCTCCCGCTCTGGGCGGAGCGGGAGGGCGTGTCAGACTTTTACTGACTAAAACCCACCCGTGTTCCATCAGTTGCCCATGTGCCAGGGTCACGGTATCTCTTTCGAACAATCACGCGACCCCGGCAGGCATCGGTCCTAGTAGACCCCTACACCGCTGCTGACATCTCTTTGAGGCGCGCGTGGAACAATGCGCGCCGTCGACCCGAGCCTGGTCCTTACCGGGCGGCGAGCTACCCATTGCTCGCCACCCGCAAGCTCGCGCCTACGGTGGCCGGGAGTCCGCTATTGACTCCCGACGCCCGGGGCGTCTCCTCCTGCGGCGGCTAGGGACGTGAGGGCGCAGAGACTGCCACTCCCTCACGCGCCCCGCCTCTTCCTTCGCGAGCATTACTGCTTCGCAGAAGGAGGTGACGGCTTCCTATTCCCTCTCGCTCCGTACCATGGCTCGCACCAGGGCCGGACGCGAGAGGTCGCCGCCGCCGATCGCCTCCACGAGGACACGGCGGTGCTCCGCCCAGGCAGGGCACACCTCCACCGTATGCTCCACCGTGTCCTCCAGACGATCCTCGCAATGGAAACACCCGGACGTATCCTCCCGCTTTATCCTGAACAGGAACCCACCGAAGCACCCATGCCCGGTGAGAACCTGCGTCAGGCGGAAGGTGAGGACGCCGTGACGCCTCTCTATCCACTCCTCAAAGAGGGGACTTACCGCCG
The DNA here is from genome assembly GCA_932294355.1 of Aporophyla lueneburgensis. Classification (NCBI taxonomy): domain Eukaryota; kingdom Metazoa; phylum Arthropoda; class Insecta; order Lepidoptera; family Noctuidae; genus Aporophyla; species Aporophyla lueneburgensis. The sequence goes on from OW028737.1 coordinate 7,048,278, forward strand.
CAATTGTGGCGTGCCCAGCACTGGGTTGTGACAATCGTACCCGCCATGTCACCATGAGATCACACCGGAGCTCTGTCCGCCGTGCCGCGATTTGTTGCGGCAGCGGAGTTTCGCCCCGGCGTTTCGCCTCCTCGCGCCACTCCCACATGTGCGCGAGGACCTTTGCCTCCAGATCCCATGGCGGCACTCCGGCAAGGATCTTATACCTTTAAACGAGCAATTCGTGTATATATATATATAATCTGAATCTCGGAAACGGCTCCAACGATAAATCGATCTAGCTAGGATTCAATTTTATACAGTGTCGTTTTATGCATGTTTTCAATGACCAACTTTATCGATAGTCAACTTGAACATAAACTTATTATTTTAAACACAATTTACCAAAAAAATACCGAGCATAGCTCGGTCAACCAGATATTATATATAAAATGCATAGAACAATGCAATATGTCAGTATCAATGCACTTCCAAATGTAGGTCGCGTCCAAAGTGCAAATACGCGAGTCTACTGGCAAACTTATTGTAATAAATATATTTTAAAACCCATGTACGTGCACCATACAAATACAAAAGAAAGGACATTTGAGTAGGCCGCATAAACTACTCAAACTGCCAGACCATAATCAAAAGTGATACAATGAAACAAAAAAAAAACAAATTCAGTGTACCTACATTTATTGGAACAGCTCAATATGTTTACGATACCTATTGTCCTGGTACTACCTAAATTCCCGTAGGATAATTTTCGACCTTCACGGGGTCGAAATCGGTGGCAAAACGTAGCGTTTAATTAATGTAAAGTTTAAAGGCGGATTCCCCAATAAAACTTAATATGATGCCCCTCTAAACCGCATACAAGAGCTGGCAGCTTAATAATAGCAAAAAAAAACCAATATGGCGATGGTCTCAATTTAAAACTTGGGATCTCTTTAGCAAACTTCGCGCTTGAGGCGTGAAGCAGGACCAAAGCAATAAAGTAAGCTATAGCATAGTTACGTTCAAGCATTTCGCGTAGTTTCATACTACACTTGTTCTCAGAACTGAGATTTATGGAGAAAACGGTGAAAAGTTCGGTCGTGACTTCTTGGAATCATAAAGACTCGACTGTTGAAAATGTAGAGCTCAGTCGTTTTGTTATTCTACGATATTTGGTGAGTGTGGTAAACAGCTGATTTCTGAACGTTTACTGTTTAATTTTACAAAATAGCAGTGTTGAGACGTGTGTCCAGAAAAAATCATTATTATTTCGCAAGTTGAAACTCAGCACGTAGTTTCATGTTTTAATTTGTGAAACTTCAGTGTGGTCAGTGTGGTGTGGTGAAGATTGTTTGATGAAGTAATTAATTTTCTAAGTTTATAACTTATAGGTACTTAGGTGTTATAAATGTAATTAAATAAATAAACTTAAAATTTAGAACAGTTTTATCATAAAAGTGCTTTTTTTTGTGACATACATCTATTAGTACAAAAAGAATACTACTTGACCCAGAACTTTGTTTTAAATACTTTTTCCCGTGTGGTGCCGGACGTAAAGAATAACACCACCCCATTTCTCCCCGTGGGTGTCGTAAAAGGCGACTAAGGGACTTACTAGAGAATGGGCAGCAGCGTTCTCTATGCATTTTACCACCCTACTGCGATCTCCAACCCGCCTGCCAAGCGTGGCGATTATGGCAAAGCCCCCCAAATTGGGAGAGGCCTAAGTCCAGCAGTGGACGTCTTACGGCTGAAATGATGATGATGACTATTTGGACAATTCAGTAACTGTCCAACTGGGACACGCTTAATAAAGACACCGTCTTCCAAAATTAAAGCAGTCGGCTGTTTTTTGAACAACAAGTTTTTTATTTGTTATTTACGTATACATAATATTATAGTCAAAGCTTATCTATATATTTAATTATAATAACCACACGAATAGGTACAATAGCTAATTACCTATTCGATTTCGTCAAACAATTTATCAGATTCATTCTGAAAACTTAACTAAAACTGTACATCAAAGATGAATGACGAATTTGACGAATGATCTTCCACACATATTTCATGTCGATCATCAAATATAATAAACAGGTAATATTTACGAAACACAGCTTCGAAATACGTTTCGTCCCAGTTAACCCCACACTACAGTCTGGGAATAGTACGATCTATCACCAGTCCCCTCATTCCATGATCAACTAGTCTCTATATTTGCCAAGCGATGATGGATCTTAGTAAACACACTTATGATAGATCAAACGCCCCCGATGGACCGATCAATCAATTATTTCTGTTGAGATTTCAACTAATACATTTTAGAGGGAACTCTGTTCATAATCTGTTTCACATTTAAAACTTTTTGAAGGCTGTCCGTTACGCTGGATAATCTTGTTAGCGTTTGTTTATAATCATATTACACTAAGCCGCTGAATAAGACATGGCGCATACTATGCGACATGCAACTTCGATAGCTCGACGACAAGACGCTGACCTGTCGCTTGCTACTGTCATCGGACGTGCGCGTGCTCCGTGCGTCTAGACCAAAGGTCCCCAAACTTTTTTTCGTAGACCACTTTCAAAATTTTATTGGTTTCGGAGGACCCGATGTCTGAAAAATTTGGATTTTTCTGCTCTATTTTTTTTTTTAGTATTATCTTCTGCCTAAATTGATATGAAAGTCCTCCTCCTACGAGATGGCGAGCATCCTTGCCGGAGTGCCGCCATGGGATCTGGAGGCAAAGGTCCTCGCCCACATGTGGGAGTGCCGCGAGGAGGCGAAACGCCGGGGCGAAACTCCGCTGCCGCGACAAATCGCGGCACGGTGGACAGAGCTCCGGTGTGATCTCATGGCGACATGGCGGGTACGATTGTCGCAACCCAGCGCAGGGCACGCCACAATTGCGGCGGTAAGTCCCCTATTTGAGGAGTGGATAAAGAGGTGCCACGGCGTCCTCACCTTCCACCTGACGCAGGTTCTCACCGGGCGTGGGTGCTTCGGTGGGTTCCTGTTCAGGATAAAGCGGGAGGATACGCCCGGGCGTTTCCATTGTGAGGATCGTCTAGAGGACACGGTGAAGCATACGGTTGAAGTGTGCCCCGCCTGGGCGGAGCACCGCCGTGTCCTCGTGGAGGCGATCGGCGGCGGCGACCTCTCGCGTCCGGCTCTGGTGCGAGCCTGGTGCAAGCGAGGCGCGAGCTTGCGGGCGGCGAGCAATGGGTAGCTCGCCGCCCGGTAAGGACCAAGCTCGGGTCGACGGCGCGTAGTGTTCCATGCGCGCCTCAAAGAGATGTCAGCAGCACTGAAGGGGTTTGCTAGCACTGATGCCTGCCGGGGTCACGTGATTGTTCGAAAGAGATACCGTGACCCTGGCACATGGGCAACTGTAGGAACACGGGTGGGTTTTAGTCAGTAAAAGTCTGACACGCCCTCCCGCTCCGCCCAGAAAGGGAGAAGTCATTTGATGATTTGCCATCCAGAAAAAAAAAAAAAAAAACCCCTAAAAGGCTTCTTCGGTTAATTTAAAAGAAATCAAGTGTTTCATAGAAAAGTGCCATATCTACGCGGTCAAAATTTGAGAGTCGCAGTCGTTTGTCGCATAGTTTGCGCCACGTCAAATAAAGCTTTGCGTCTACCCTAATTATTACTTTTCGCTTTGTCATTTTAAGCTTAAAGCTTGTTCAGTCTAGAAACAGATTTTATGTTAGTAAGTGGATTCATAATTTACCTGCTTTTGAGTTCCATACATACATAGAGAAGAAATAATTCCTCTAAATATTTTTTTATTAAATTATAGATTGATCGTAATGCGATATGAAAGCTGAGTGCGATTTCACCCATATTTCTTACGTTTCGTTACCAACCCACCCGCCACATGTGGCAATTATGGCAACCCCCCCCTCCTTTTCGGGGAGGCAGTAGACATCTTTCGGCTGATGAAACATCGTAAATATTAATTTTTAATTTATTTATAAGCTACCGGACCTGATTTATATGCTGGTCCTGTCCAAATTTCAATTATTTATACATACAGACATCGTATAATAAAAAGCAGTTTCAAATTTTCACGCAATTTTTCTTTAAACCCCACTATCGGCTTTAGCACCCTCGAAAACCTTGAAAACGACATCCATGATGAAATAATGACAATTCTCGAATCGCGAGGTTGGATTTTCATTTAGATTTCAATCACCCTCGGTTTTAGCACCATCGAAAATCATAAAACTCTCACTCTCTATCTCTTTAAATTATATAAAACTAGCTTTTTCATTACTTTGGCAAAAGCCAGTGCCTTCATTTGCATGGATATCAAAAATTACCCCACGGGCCTTCCCGTACTACCAGAATAAATAGATGAGATGTGTGTATGTGTGTTCATCTATACTTAATATTAGGTCTTTACCTATGAAATTGCCGTTCTGCAGAACTGGCCATTTCAAATCAAAATAATTTTTGTTTGTCTAAGAATTCTAATTTCATATTAATTTTATTTTAAAAACATGGAATTCTTTTTCCAAAAGTAGTCATTTGTTTATTGATTAGTGTTACATTTTCATCGAATTTCAATCTTTTTCGTCATCATGGATACGTTAAAAATTCGAGTAATTATGGCATATGAGTACCGTCGTGGCAGCAACGCGGCACAAGCGGCACGCAACATCAACGACGTTTACGGAGCTAACAGTACAAACCAACGCACCACCTGTTATTGGTTTGCTCGCTTTGTTCTTTTTGCGCTTACTCCCTTTACCCTTGGTGTGGGAGACGAGCTCGTACGCCTCTGTGTCCGAGGACGAAGAGGAGTGCGAGTCCGTCTGGGGAGTAAGCGTGGTAGTGTCGGAGGGAGTGGGAATGGGTACATCCTCAGTGTCCATGAGACACGGCGGTTCATCGGTAGGGGCCTCGAGGGCATCGCTGAAATTAGCGATGCTCGGGCTGGCTGGGGTCGCTAACTGTTCAGCCATGTAGAGTTCGGCGAAGTCGGCTGCGAAATCCTTGTTTTTCTTAAATAAAATAAGAAAAACGGAGATCACTGCCCCGACTTCTGACCCTTTAAGGTTGAACTGTTTTGCGAGTTCAGCCAAGAGCGCCTCGATTTTCTCGAGTTTCTCCATGGTGGAGGGGAGAGGGGGGGACCTAATCACTCATGAAAGTGATCCTGTCGCCAAAGCCCTAATCCTAACAACCTAATCCCCAGTGGGTTGCCGGGGGGTGAGTGTTACACTCCCTGTCGGGTATAGACAGGGAGGTGAACCTAGGATTACGAGCCTAGCGACTATGCAGCCTTAAGTAAGCATTGGACTAGTGGAGAGAAGGGTAATATTTGTCTGTAGGAGGGCATCTTTTCACGTCGTCGCCGGCATGTTGGTCCAGGTCGAGCTTCACCGATGCATCTTTTGGTGGGGTTAACCGTTTGCTTGGCTCTTTTCTATGTCGAGGCTTCGCTATGTTCCGTGTTGTTGTTTTCTTGGTCGTCGTCTGAGTTCTCGCTGATATCAGTTTCTGGTTTTTTGTAGATATCACTAACCGCTTTCTTGATTTTATTTCTGTCTCCAGCCGTGTCCCTCCAAAACTGGATTTCCTTGTCGAAGTATTTCATGTCCTGTTTTAGGTTGTCATTCCATGTGTAAATAGGTCGTCCGACCTTCTTAGATTTGGCCATGTACTGCATTACTGCATATAACAGGTGTGGTTCAGAGCGTCTGAAAATGTGTGCCAGGTAGCACATCCTGTGGTTCTTGATGCGTTTTGTTATGGTTTTCCCGTCTAAGATTTGATGCATTTTCTTCTGTCTCGGTTTGTTCCTAGCGTGGTTGATCGAGTCTCTCATGATAACTCGTTCATATCTTCTCGGTCTTGAACGGTTCACCTTTGTGAGTGCTGATACTTTTAAGCTATATATCATACAAGGTACGATAATGTCTCCAGCTGTGTCCGTCCAAAACTTGATTCCCATGTCGAAGTACTCGTATTTCATGTCCTGTTTTAGTTTGTCGTTCCATGTGTAAATAGGTCGTTCGACCTTCTTAGATTTGGCCTTGTACTGCATTACTGCATGCATGCGCGGTGTGGTCCACCGTGTGCTAGGTAGCACATCCTGTGGTTCTTGACGCGTTTTGTTACGGTTTTTCCGATTAAGATTTGATGCATTTTCTTATGTCCGCAGTTTCCTAGTTTCCTGGTTTCCTTGTTCCTAGCTTGGTCAATCAAGTCATGACTCGACTAAAACTCATCCGGGTTCCTTCAGTTGGTTATATGCAAGGGCCACAGTACCTTTTTCGAACAAATCTCGCGACCTTGGCAGGCATCGATCCTAGCAGACCCCTTCAGTACTGCTGACATTTTTTTGAGGCGCGCGTGGGACACAACGCGCCGTTGTCGAACCGAGCCTGGATGTGTTTTCAATACGTATTCAAAGTGAATTCAATCGAAATTAACGCTAAAACTACCAAAGCCAATCAAATTTATATGGAACCACCCATGAAGCATAACCTTACCATTAATAAAGTTTTTTCAAATCCGTTCACAGTTGGCGGAAAAATCAGTGAAAATACATAAAAAAAATAACAGTGGAACGTGGAACTGCCTCCTTTTTTGAAGTCGGTTAACAAATGGATAAAAATTCTATAACGTTATCGTCAGATTGGTTCCCATACTTCACAGAAATTCTTTTTTCAAAAATATTCAATATACATTTTTGACATCGTTACTAGAATTGCTATATTTGGGGAACAAATGCCCGGCCATGCCGCCACCGCCGGGCCCCGGCAAGAACCAGCACTTTTTTGGGGAAGTCCCAAAAAGTGCTGGCTTGACGTCGTAGTGGAGGACATGCGTACCAACAGACTGACCATAAAGGATGCAGAAAACCGTCCAAAGTGGAGGCTTAAGAGTAGGAAAGCAGACTCCGGGCTCTGAAAGGATGCAACCGGGATAACGCAAAGATGATGCTGATGACTATTTTGTAATATGTAAATGACACCGGCCAAACCAGACTTTAGAATGAACTAGTTTCACCTAGGCAAAACCAGTTCTCCCTTCTCATCAACATAATGACTGTATATGTTTTATGCGTAAACGTTTATTACGGTCAAAGTTTCACATTGAAATGATACCGTGACACTACTTCGCTACTTTTTTACTGTAGTAGGCTGTACATGCTGTTCCTTTTGTCTTTAATGCATAGGTCTATACTGATTTGTCCTATCGAGTGTAAGCTCAACTGGTTTGGCCTAAGCAAAACTAGTTCATCCTAAAATCGGGTTTGGCCGGTAACAAATACATGACATAGATGAATATATCGCGGGTCTCAAACCATAGGGGCGTATCCACAAAACCCCTACTTTTCAGGAGAGACAAAAAACTTCATAACTTTTCTTGTGATTGAGCCAGCTCGTTGTGATTTTGCCTGTAGCTATATATTTACACTACAGTTAATGTGCGATACTTGATTTTAAGGTATTCTCTCTATAACACTTGTTTTTGGTTGATACGTCTATTTGGCATGATGACTATACGGCAAGGCTACGTTAAAATTCCCCCAAAAATGAATGGAATTTATGGACGTAAAACCCTTCTTCTTTAATGATTAATATTTACACCAATATTTATTTTTACCTAGTTGGTGACTTAAAATATTGCAATTTAGGGATGAGAATCTATCAAAACTAACGTTATTTATGTGATTTTAAAAATTCATACGTCTGTCTGGCGTGTCATTAATATTGAGCCATGCACGGTGTTTGAATTCAAAGTAGAAGTATAAACCAGTTTTGTTCGACAATCTAGAAAAAAAAAGCAAATGATAGTAATTAAACAATGTTTTCTGTTTGAAAAGAAAAATAATCTTTCATATAAAAATAAAATTTATTCATAAATCTGAACACACTTATTTTAAATGACTTAAGATCACAAAATTAGGTGTTTTGTGATCTTAAGTCATTTAAAATAAGTATGATCAGATTATTTTAAATAACACCTTTCTGGAACATATCAGAGTGTGCTTTCTGATATACGCTTTATACAACACTTGTGCAATGTTTCCTCTGCTCTTATTTTTTTTTTTTCCTTATTTAGTTTTTTTTTTATTGTTTTAGAGTTTTTATTCTCCTTGGTTTTTATAACTAAGTTTCTTCTAAAGAATTTGATTTTATTTTTATAAACATCTCTTGTATAAAAACTTCTTTTTAAGTTTAAAATAATTATGTTCATAAGAATTCTAACAATTTTTAATTCATAGAAGGTTTTTTACTTTGTTTCTTGCAATTTGCCTTGAGCTCTAGTTTAGGTGGTTTGTGATCCTATGTCATTTAAAATAAGTATGTTCTTTTCAAACAAAAAACATTGTTTAATTACTACCATTTGCTTTTTTTCTAGATTGTCGAACAAAACTGGTTTATACTTCTACTTTGAATTCAAACACCTCTCAATATTAGATAATGATAAGCCAGACAGGCGTATGAATTTTTTTAATCACATAAATAACGTTATTTTTGATAGATTATCATCCCTAAATTGCAATATTTTAAGTCACCAACTAGGTAAAAATAATCAACGTTATTTCACGCATTAAAATTACAGACATCTCATCTACTCGCTATAGCAGCTCACTACAGAATGACAGTGTTGGGTGTTGTTGACATGATGATACGACTACGTATTAACAAAATCTTGCGACAGTAATAATAAAAAAGTAGACGTATGTGCTTACGTCTGCAGTGATGACTAAATATCACCAGGATCATGTTGATATTGACGGTTGTATGCGCATACGTCTCTATGGCCCAACACAATTTCCTAAGATTATAATAAAATTGAAAGTCGTATGTGCATACGTCAATATGGCACGACACAACTGCCTGAATAAGCAATATTATTGCTCTTACGTCTATTATACGGCTATATGGCTTAAAAATAATTGTAGACTGTCTAGCTTACGACAAATAATCTTTTACAATTTGTACAAAAAGTAATAAATATTAAATTATAAAAAAAATTGAGGTTATGTATTGCTTGCAGTAGAATCCAATGGTATTAAAAACGAAAAATCGCATTTTTGCATATACGCCCCTATGGTTTGAGACCCGCGATATGTTCTGAAAGGTTCTCAATTAATTATATATCAGCATGTGTATCAATGAATAATAATGATGTTTAACCTCTAAGTCCCTGAGATACCACATTTGGTATAGACACAATGGTTTTTAATTGTGTCTGTAATTACGGTATTCAATGGGTTAAATATATACTTAGGAAAACATATAAATCTTTGATTCCGAGGTAACAGATAGAGATTTTCATTTCAATACCACGCTATCCGGAGTAGCGATCTTGACACGAATAACTTTAGATATTAATTCATACTTATACCGATTTATCATTTAACATACGGTATACAGGATGGTACCTATCGTTGCGTAAACTGTATTGAATGAATGAATTTATCACATAAGAACCCAGCGTAAAAATATTTCGTTGGTTGTCAAAAACAAAAAACCTGCTGCGTCATAGAAAAGCAATATCTACGCTACGGTCATAATGTATGGAGAAGCATTTTTTTTAAATAACCTACAAAAAAAATTCAAGCGTCCAGAATCATGTAATGAATCTATTGTAACAGGTTGCGTTGCGTTATGTCTTTGTCAAATGTTTGATAACCGCAAGTGCTCAGCAAGTTGGTTGGATCCTGATTCAGCACCTAAACAATGCCCTAAACAAAAACTTACCCCTAGAAAAGTGATGGTCACTGTTTGGTGGTCTAGCGCTGGTGTGATTCATCACAGCTTCTTACCAAACGGGGTGAGTATTACTGCAGATGTTTACTGTGAAGAACTGAACTCAATGATGGAGAAGCTGGCACATCTCCAACCAGCATTGGTCAATCGCTCGTCTCCGCTGCTCCTGCACGACAGCGCGCGACCTCATACTGCACAGTAGACGGTCTCCAAGTTGCAAGAACTGGGGTTGGAAGCTCTCCGTCATCCGCCCTACTCACCAGACCTTGCGCCTACAGACTACTACTTTTTCCAGAATTTGGATAACTTCTTGGCGGGAAAAAAATTAAATACCCGAGAGACAGTACAAAATGCCTTTGAAGAATTTGTTGCCTCCCGTCCAGCTGATTTTTTTAAGAAGGGCATCAATAAACTGCCACTGCGTTGGCAAAGATGCACTGATTGCATGGGTGATTATTTCGATTAATACAAATAAAAATACATGAAAAAAAATCGTTTAATTTTTTTCATACAAAACGGCATTTTCATAGGTAAAGACCTATTATTATAAAGCTGAAGAGTTTGTTTGTTTGATTGAACACGCTAATCTCAGGAACTGAAAAATTCTTTTTGTATTGGGTAGCCTACGCTATAACTAAGAGGAGCGGATATAATGAAAAATGTTGCAAAACCGGGGAAAATCGCACGGGTAGGCGATTCGACGCGACGGGAAGGGTCGGGGGAACAAGAAATTTAACGCGGATGAAGTCGCGGGCAGAAGCTATTAAGGATATAAACAATCTCTGTGACTGTCATCCAGATCCTTTTAGCAATTTTTCCATGATTGAGTTATAAACATCAAAACATAAACGTACAAACTTTCACATTTATAATATAAGTTGGATAAAAGTAGCATAACGCTGTTTCGTAACGTAATGATTTCTACAATTCTACTTCTACCGCAAGCTGCGTTGTAGAACTTCGTCAAAAAACTGGCAAGCCGTTCTCAAGAGAGGCGCTTACCAACGAACAGCATTTCAATTAAATTTTTATAGATAAATTTACCCCGTATAACTTCACTAAACTAAATATTACATGAACCAACGTCACTGGCCAGTACTTAGACTCTTCTCTGGCACTTTCAAGCGAATGAGTTGAAAAGTTTGTAAACAAGAAATCAATAATTGTTGTTGCTATTTTTTTTTTAATAATAACTAAACATTACAATGAACAAAATATAGCATACTAGCTTCTGCCCGCGACTTCGTCCGTGTCAAATTTTTGCTACCCTGACCTTTCCCGTCGCATCGAATTGCCTGCAAGTTTTCGTTCAGTTTTCGTTGCTGCTTCACTCCTTTTTATTGTAGCTTGATGTTATATAGCCTGTAGCCTTACCCAATAAATAGGCTACTCAACACAAAAATATTTTTTCAATTCGGACCAGTCGTTCCTGAGATTACCGCGTTCAACCAAACAAACTCTTCAGCTTTATCATATTAGTATAGATTTAGAAAGCTTAGTTAAACAGTGAAGTGGACTGAATGGCAGTTGTTTCCCTTGCCGGGCTTTCCGAATTTCATCATCATCGTCAACATCATTTCAACCGAAAGACGTCCAATATACGCCCTCCCCAAGCTCCGCCACTTCGACCGGTTTTGTACTTCCCGCATCCAGCGTATTCTTGCGGCCTTCACATGGTCATCGGTCCACCTTATGGGAGGCCTTTCAACTCTACATCTTCCGGTATGCGGTCGCTACTCCAGAACCTTTCAGCCTCTTCGGCCATCTGTTTTGCGAGCAATGTGCCTTGCCCACTGCCACTTAAGTTTGGCAATTATTCGGGCTATGTCGCACAGTGGAACGAATGTATGGGAGCGGTTGGACGTAGACATGTCCGAAAAATAAGAGTAAAATTATGACAAACTAATGATGCCATCTTATTCGATTACTTAATGCCTTCATAAATTGTGGTGATGAATTTCTTCATAACTCCCATATTTCGGGAGTAGTTGTTTCAAGTAGCGGTCTCTAATATCGTAATGCTATTACTAAGAGCTATATTTAATACTAAGACACATAGTGCGCCAAATGTGCACTTTCTGGGATAAAAGGAAATGAAAATTTAAAAAAAAAAACGTTTTTTCCCCATTTGTATTTACTTTAAACCGCAGACAGACTTATTAAGAGGTCTATAAATATATTATATATATACAGAAATATATATTAACAAAAATATTCACAAGAACTGATGAGAGTATGACTTTTAAGTAAGTTGATAATAAATTACCTAGTTTCATTAAAAGTACAATAAATAATTAAGATGTAAGCTCTAATTTACTAAGTTACACATTTTAAAACAATAACATCATTTAATTATCTTCGTCATCATCATCATCATCAATTAATTCAAATTCAGAATCGATGTCCGCTAAATCATTTATGTTAACAAATTCGATATCACTTTTCTCAGAATCCGTAAGCTCATAAAATTCCTTAAAAGAAGATTTTTTTACAAACTTATTTCCTTTTGGACGGATACTTGTAACAAGTGGATCAGAAGACAGTAAAAGATTGTGCATAATATCTTCATTGCATGAGATACTGCTATGCTTTCGAGAATGCCCCTCTCTATATTTTCTAAAATCTTTATTTCTAGCCTCAGATGCCTCTTCGGATAGAAAACCAATGGGCACAATTGACATGTTCTGAACTATGTCTGGCCCATGCATTAAAATTTTATGAAGTGAAGAAGGCATATAATACCATGGGTATAACTCCACGTAAAGCTTAGCAGTATCAAAGCAGAACTCTCGGAATTTAGTTACGTTGATCTTCTCTCCTGATGAAATACACTGCAAGATCACACAGATTTTTCTTAAAAGCATAGCATCTATTCCGGTCAGTTCAGCAGATTTAGTGTAGTTTTCAAAAAATCTCCTTGCCGAGTTGCCATTGTTGGTGGATCCACTGCCTTGTTTCACAACATCGAGAAGTAAGCCCGTTTCTCTTCTTACAGCCTCTTGAACTCTTTTCTTCCTGTCATCAACTTGCCTTTTTGCTATATCACCCGTTACTTGCCATGATTTTATGTCTAATTTGTAGGAAATGTGTAATAAGCATTCCATTGAGCGAATCCAAGCGTGAAGGGTGCTTAAGCTATATTTATACATGTCCTCGTTTGCGTGTTTATCTTTGATTAACTCTAAATTATTCATTTCTTTAGGACAAGCCTTGCATATGTCACACACTGAAGCTGCTGTATTGGATATAATGGAATGAATTTTACCATCAATCATTGTCAACAGCAGTTGGTGTTTGACACTAATTCCATCAGTGATGGTGGATGGAGTTAAGGCTTCAATCTCTGCTTCGATTTCAGCCATCTCTCTCTGCACATTTTCTTTGGTTTCCTTTATAAACTTAAACAATATTGGCCGGCAAAATGAAGTGGAAGATGGTCGCTCGTTTTCCCAAATTGTTACACCTTTTGAGACGAGCCGCAGTGGTACAAGACTAATCATAAAATTACTAGCAAGATCGATTTGCTCATCTTCACTCGTCCTTTGATGATAAATGCTTTGGCTAGATGATCCGTCAAAACCCCATTTGCTGGTCAATACGAGCTGTTGATTGGGATCAACAGGGGTTTCTAACGACCTAATAAGTCTTCTTGAGGTTAAATCCATCAAGGCTTGTAATTTGATTTTTGCAGAGCTCTCTGTAACTGTGAGATCTTCTTTGGCCGGATAGCACTTAATTTTTTCTTTAACCAACATGTAGTAACTCGGGTATTGAAGAGCTCCTTCTTGAGTGTTGAAATCCCGAAGAGTGTTATAGCGCCATTTCGATAAGTTCATCGATACATAAAGAGCCAATGCCTTCAAAGGGGATATTTCCCGTACCTGAATTGATTTACCTTCAATGAAGGCTTTGATTTTTGAGGCCTCTTCTGGATTCTCCGTCAAGTATTTCATAACATAAGCTGTATCGCTTTGTCCTGCCTTTTGAAGCGCCCTTTCGGCCGAAAACATAATTTCAGCGCTGCTACTGCTGCATGAAAGACTATCTTCAGTGCGTCTTCTTTTTTGCCGGTTACTAAGGTCCTCAAAAGATTTACGAGGACTAGGATGTGTACAAGTTGAAGCATCAGATTTAGCAGGAGAAATTATGGGCTCGATGACGTCACTTATATTTTCTGTAGAAGGTTCCATATTTTCATTCTGTAATTCCGGCCATTGTATTGCAGCCTGTAGCCAAATCTCATGTTTCTTCCGAAACTTATCTGTGCTTCTTCCAGACTGTGTCCATTTTGCATAAATGCGGTAGCAAAATCGACGACACCAGTCTTTTAAACTTGTTTCAGCACTTTCACATAACTGAACACAACTGTTATCTTTTAAAACACTGAACAAATAGTTAAAGTCGCGTAAATCTTTATGTGCGCGTGCGCATAAAGCAACGTGAATATCAAGATTTGTATTAAAATTTGGAAAATACATTGCGAGATTAGCTTGGATACAACGAGGTGTAAATCAACACTGATTTTAAAGTTACTAATAGTGACCTATTTATATAAAATCCAGGTATCCCAGGTATCCTTTGTTAAATATTGCAAGGTAATTAGTTATTGTGATAATTAGTAAATGATGCATGCTAAATTAGTGTATTAAGAGCCATTTAGTAATTAAATAATAGCAATGTTCTTATCAGTAATCATTAGTGCATCAGTTTTATATGTAAACCTTAAGTCCCTAATTATATATCCTAATTAGCTTATATCTTCTCTAATTGGCTGCTCAGAAATGTTATTGTAATAAGGTAAACCTTTAGAAAAACGGTTTTAATCAACAAAATAAACAAAAAATAAAAAAATTGTGTTATAAAATAAACATCACTCTTTATCCCAGAAAGTGCACATTTGGCGCACTATGTGTCTTAGTATTAAATATAGCTCTTAGTATTAGCATTATGATATTAGAGACCGCTACTTGAAACAAGCCCGGAATCAGGAGGGAGAGAGCTCGATACACTCATTTTCATAGTAAAATTGCACATCTTCTCAAATTACTCCCGAAATATGGGAGTTATGAAGAAATTCATCACCACAAGTTATAAAGGCATTAAGTAATCGAATAAGATGGCATCATTAGTTTGGCATAATTTTACTCTTTTTTTTCGGACATGTCTACGTCCAACCGCTCCCATACATTCGTTCCACTGTGTGTCGGTTACCTTGGTTCTCCTACGGATCTCTTCATTTCTGATTTGACCCCGAATTTACTCCTTTGAAAGAGCAAAGCACAGCCAGATCTAAAACAAGGTGATATTGTATAGGTATTTGAAGTCTGTCAAAAAATCATGACCAAAATTCATTAAAGGTAACTAAATCTATTCAGGATAGTTATTTCAAATGAAATATGAGTGTGAGTGGGCTTTGAAATGCTGTTTATTAAATATCGATATTGACTGAAGTCTCACGTAGAGAATCTATTATTAGGCTTTTATAACTATAAAATATTTTAGTCTACTCTCTCATAAAATTCGAAATATGAACTTCAAAACGAGTTTATATTGACGTGAACACAATATCGAAATTTAAAAATAGAATCAAATTAAAATACTTTTTCTGTAACAAAATATTGATACACAATCATTATTTTATGAGTTTTTATCAATATTTTTTTGTAATGGTTCGCATATGCGGGCCACGCCATTTGTATAACATTACAAGTCTTTCTTACTTTTTTTAATTGTGATATTTTATTTAGTAGGTTCAATTCCAATGAGAATAGGTAAAGTAGTGTATGAAACCGTACTTATAACCCGTACTAACCCGTAACCCGTACCCGTATTAAAACCCTCGTAATATTAAAGACCCGTCAATATGCAATACTTTCATAAAATACTATTTTATTAATTCATACCTTCAACGAAAAACTTTCCCGGAACAATTTCAGCTTTTAAGCTCTATTTCACTTCAGTAGTTAGTTATACTGAAGACTACCAAACTTTTTAACGAGGTACTATTTAAGAAATTCAGTCCTTGCAAACAGAAACGTGACAGTATTTTTGGTCCGATCCAGTCTATCCCCATGCTGCCCTCCCCTAGCGACTCCCTAAGCCGAGGTCTGTTCATGGGACGGCCTTAGCGCGTAGTCATTTAATTTAAAAGTTGCATGCACTAGTTGGAGGCCCTATTTTATCTATACATACAGATGAAGAGTTTGTTTGTTTGGTCGATCGCGCTAATCTCAGGAACTAGGGTTGGAATTGAAATACCTTTAGTATTGGGCAGCCCAATAATTGAGGAAGGCTATATATAAGCTACACAACAGGCTAGGACCCTTAGCAAAAAGAAAAAAGTCACGAATATGAAGACCACGCAAGGGCAGGCGATTCAATGCGATGGGATGGGTCGGGGGAACAAGAAATTTGACGCGGACGAAGTTGCGAGCAAAAGCTAGTTAAGACATACACAGGATAGTTCGGCAACCAGCTGACAACCTCCCAATTTTCCTACGTCATACAATTCTTAAAAAAACGTGCCAGTCATTGATGGCAATGCTAAATTATTGACGTGATATTAAGTTCTGAGTTTAGTTTCATTATTACTCATAAATGCTTGCACTGCGTGGAACCAATATACATGGTCTTCACATGATCTGACCATTTGGTTATGCCTGGACATTATAAGAGACTGTGAGCTCTGAGATTGTTTCGGCCTTGCATCTCAGAGTAGTCAGATAAGAAACGTCGACCTGATCTAGTTTTTGAAATATGATTGACGTGTAAAAGTATCTGTATGTGTACAAACCTACTCCCAGAAATAATAGTTATTTGTTATACAAGAGTGCAAAGTTGCTTTTTAACCGCGTGCTCAATTTTGATGACCGAGCAAGCGAAGGATTCTAAAATTGAATCACGAGTGCAGCGAGTGATTCAAAAATTAGAATCCTGAGCGTTAGCGAGGGAATCAAAAGAGCACGAGGTGAAAAATCTTTGCACTCGAGTGCAACACGTAACTTTTCATCCCACCTCAGCGAGGAAATGACTAAATATGCAAAAAAAAAGCATTTCAATCACAAGATACTTTTATTTCAGTTTAGGTATTAACATTTATTATGTACTACATTATGATACAGAATAATCTTTAAATTATTTCAAATGATAGGTACTTAGGTATAATTAAGAAAAATTGAAAGTAACGTTGCTACAGTTACTTAAGTCGAGTGTAATATTTTTGTTAGGTACTGTAATGTTGGTGACGTGAAAAGTAAAATGGCGCGCGCAAAGCAAATTAAAAAAAAAGTATATCAAGAAGGTTCCGTTTCTAAGTTGTACAAATTAGAAAAAGGTTGAATGATAAATTCGGCACCATGGAGATAGAAGTAAATAGATTTAATGATGTTTTGAATTCACAAACTTAGTGCACACGATGTTCTAAATTCAATTTACTTTATCCTCTAGTGGATAAAAACGGCTTTTGCACTCAGGTATCGAAGGGCAAAAATACTCTTTCCGAGATGGGAGGATGAAAAATAAATTATGATTTTATTAATTTAAGACGTTTCAAAGACCGATGTCCACTCCACATAATGGTCCGACCTACGAAAAAAAATTGCTCTGATCCCAGGAAACGATTAAGTCATCATACTGAACAGACAAATGAACGGCTCTCCAACACACTGATAAACCCTGAGAGGTTTACGTTATGTGGCTAAATTTCAAATGGTTTTAAACGTGTTTTAAAAATAGATAAAAAAAATTGTGAGAAACACAGACTTCTCAAGCTCTCAAAATACAATAACGACACATATTTCCCTGTACCCTCAATTATTTGACGTTTAAATCAGTCGCCGTGCAGTCCAAATACAAACACATTGAAGCATTCCGCAATTCCCGATTACCTTTGTTTACCTGTACCTTCACGGTATACCTTCATACGTCACGTTCGGAACACCCGCAAGGAAAGTGGGTCAATGCCGCGCTTGATACGCTCAAGGTTGACCATTGTGTGGCCATAGGATTAATAATAGATGTATTAGGTGGATGGAGAGATTACGTCTTATAGGTCGCAGGTAAGACGAAGTTTCAAGACTAAATTCAATTTAAAGGGGAAGTTCTAGTAGTGAAAAGCAACTATGAGTTAACTCTCGCAGGTACAGAACAACTTTATTCTACACTAATATTAGGTTGGGGAAAAAGTCTTTTCGCATTATAGTATGTATGAACTTGTAATAAAATCTCTTTGGCTATACTATTTGTATCTGGCTGGTTTTGGTATCATTGAAAGTTTAAATTTTAAAGAACATAATTACAAATTCAAATTAGGAAAATGTGTGATTTTCATTTGTTTTTCGTACCGTCAAGATGAGTGAATCTAATGAAGAAATTCGATACATTTTAAAATTTTACTACAAAAAAGGTAAAAATGCAACGCAAGCCGCGAAAAAAATTTGCGATGTTTATGGACCTAGTGTAGTGTCTGTGAGAATAGCACAAATTTGGTTTAAGCGTTTTCAATCCGGAAATTTTGATGTCAAAGATGCACGTCGCTCTGGTCGCCCTATTACGGATAAAATGGATGCCATTTTTGAAAAAGTGGAGCAAGATCGGTATACCAGTAGTTACGACGTAGCTGAAGAACTGGAAATTGACCACAAAACAGTTTTGGCGCATTTGAAAAAAAACTGGGTACACAAAAAAGCTCGACATTTGGGTACCTCACGAGCTCACTGAAAGAAACCTAATGAACCGTGTACTCATTTGTGATTCTTTATTACGACGTAATGAAACCGAACCATTTTTGAAGAAGCTGATAACTGGTGATGAAAAGTGGATCACGTATGACAAGAACGTGCGAAAAAGGTCGTGGTCAAAGGCCGGTCAGGCTTCACAGACTGTGGCGAAACCCGGGTTAACTCGCAACAAGGTGATGCTGTGTGTGTGGTGGGATTGAAAGGGCGTTATTCATTATGAGCTGTTACCACCAGGCAGGACCATCGATTCTGAACTCTACTGCGAACAACTGATGAGATTAAAGCAAGAAGTTGAGAGAAAGCGGCCGGAATTAATCAACAGAAGGGGTGTGGTTTTTCATCATGATAACGCTAGACCTCACACATCTTTAGCCACCCAACAAAAATTAAGAGAGTTTGGCTGGGAGGTGTTAATGCATCCGCCGTATAGTCCTGACCTTGCACCTTCAGATTTCCACCTGTTTCGGTCTCTTCAGAATTCTTTAGGCAGTGTCAGGTTAACATCACGAGAGGACTGCCAAAACCACTTGTCGCGGTATTTTGACCAGAAGTCCCAAAATTTCTATAGCAATGGGATCATGTCCCTACCTACAAGATGGCAAAAAATTATCGAACAAAATGGTACCTACATACTTTAGTTAAATGTAAATAAACTTTATTTAAAAAAATGTTTTGAATTTTCTTAAAAAATGCGAAGAAACTTTTTCCCCAACCTATTATCTATTTTAAAGAGTTAAAGTTTTCAAGTCTCCAAAAGACAAAAAAGCTTTGTTATTGCTGAGTGTCATGTTTTTGTTAAAACACGTGGATGACATTGCTGGCCCAGTGGTAGTGTTGCCCAAATTCAGTCTTGGTCTTGCAGTCTTGGTCTTGTTCTTGCGTTTTTGCAAGACCAAGACCAAGAACAAGACCGCGTATTTTTAGCAAGACCAAGACCAAGACTGACCGTGCAAGACTTGAGCAAGAACAAGACATAGCCTGCAAGACTCTTGCGTCTTGCAGCTAGGACTTAGCGCTATTTCACTGAGTAGTTAGGTGTAACAGTTCGGTGTATAGGTAGGTACGCTTAGGAATTCTATGAGACGCAAAAAACTGTATCAAAGAATATGAAAAACTGGACCTATGCGCATTACGACTAATACCATAAACATAACGAATAAAAAAATATCTATTAAAATCAAACTGAGTGCATGCATAGTTATGTTTTAACCATCGGCACTTTGATAATGCGGCATCAAAGGTTTTGTACTTACTTCTCAAAGAAATTTGCCGCTTTTCGGAAGTACATGGTTATGATACACGCGCCGGCGGCTTCTTTTGAAATCTAAAACAATCGTTGCCGCCACGCCGAAATCATAACATTTGTGACACTATTTGATTGCCGACATAGGGCGTAGGTATACTCATGCAAAATAAAGCCTCCTACAAACCGGCGCGACGCGGCAGCGCGACGTGATTCTTGTAGAACAATTTCCATGAAGTTCACATAAAAAATGTTCTACGAGTGTCGCGTCGCGTTGCCGCGTCGCGCCGGTTTGTAGGAGGCTTAATTTCGAATTTTTTTAAGAGTACCTACAGGTGTTCCAAAGAATAAAGGCTTATTCAGACCGGCGCGACGCGACAGCGCGACACGATTCTTGTAGAACAATTTTCATGAAGTTCACATAAAAATTGTTCTACGAGTGTCGCGTCGCGTTGCCGCGTCGCGCCGGTTTGTAGGAGGCTTAAATAAGTTTCAGAGTGCTTAGAATGAAAATGAATACATTATACTGATCACGCAAGTAGTATTATGATTAGGATAAAATGGTAAGGATAGGTAGTAGATGTCATATTAATTCATTCTAGTAAGTATATATTATAATATTGATTACTTATATGGTTTTAAACTAATTACTTAGGTACTATTATTGTACATTTAGTCATTATATTTCTTAAGTTTTTACAAGAAAAAATAGCAAAAAAGTGTTCAAATATCACCCGTTTAATAAATATTGTAGCCACTTTTAAATATACTTGAAACGTGTAAAAAAATTCTACAAAACTAATAAAATAATATAAAAAGCGTAGGTACTTACCTACTAATAAAATAAAAAGCCTGCGATAAGAGTTTTGTATTACTTACCAGCCCGAATATCTCTGAGAGAGATGATGAGAGTAAGTATTTACTAGCTGTGCCCGCGACTTCGTCCACGAGGAATAGTAACTTTGGAGGTATAGTGACGTTCAGGACTTATTTATTTATTTTAAAACTTCTGTCATCAAACATACAAACGAACTCTTCAGCTTTATAATATTAGTATAGATGTACGCCAAAACAAGAGTAAGTATTTACTAGCTGTGCCCGCGACTTCGTCCACGAGGAATAGTAACTTTGGAGGTATAGTGACGTTCAGGACTTATTTATTTATTTTAAAACTTCTGTCATCAAACATACAAACGAACTCTTCAGCTTTATAATATTAGTATAGATGTACGCCAAAACATTCACTTATATGTAAAGAATAGTGATTGGCACTAATTCTATTTTATTCACGCGTCGCGTCTGTACAAGTAGGTAATATTTAGTGTGTGTTTGTACGCCGCACGCGGCATTGTTTGATTTGCGGCGGCATCCTTTTCATAGAGCCGGCACGTGGCGAGGCGGCGCGGTAGAAAGCAAGGAAACGTACTATAAATAAAGGAATTATTTTAATTCCAGTCATTTCCAATTGAGCTGTGCTTCGAGTCTAACTTAATAATTGTTTTTACTAATTCTCGTTGTTTTCTAAAAACGTATCACGTGTACAATTTAATATGAGTGACGAAGATTCAAATTATTCTAGTCCGAGTAACGAGAGTTTGAGTCACAGATCTAAAAGACCCAAAAGCAAATTTGAGGAGTTTTTCGAAATAATTCATGCATCCCAAACTGCCTTCTGTAAATTGTGCCAACATAAAAAGATTGAAATAAAAATGAAAAACAGAAACACTTCAGGCTTAAGGAAACATCTAATATCTTTCCACAAAAAGGAATCAGAAATATTTCTTCCTGTTAAACCAAAATTAAGTGGAGATATCACAAGCTTTTTAGTAACCGCTGGAAGAAGTGGACAGGTAAGAATATTTTTTTAACAGTTAAAAGAATTTTAACTCCGCGTAGCTATTCATGCGATACTTTCAAAAACGCCATTAACTTACGTAAGTATTTTTGAGTTAGTGGTGTTTTCATCTAGGGGTGCGACATATTAAGTATGTAATTATCGTCTTAAATATTTTTTATAAACACCCATATTTTCATTTAATCGGCCAGTAACAACTAAGTACTTTATTTTGGTAAATTACAGTACAGTGCAACCTTAATATAACAAATATCAATTTAACGATTTTCTCGATTTAACAACAACAAACCTCCTCCTCTTATACGCTCAAACCTAATGTTTTAAATAATAACACAAGATTTATTGTTTTGTTTCAGTCGGAAAACAGCAGTGACAACATCACGACAGCTACAGTTGATTGGGTGGTGAAAAAATATCTTCCCTTCTCATTTTTCGATGACGAAGCTACACAAGTATATTTTCGACGTATTTGCCCTAATATGGTGTTTCCTAAAAGGTCTACACTTAGAAGGAAAGTCAAAGAGCGATTTGAAGAGCTCCAATTGAATCTCAAGGAACGACTTCAACAATTATCATCTAAAATGTCTTTTACCATTGATGGGTGGACGTCAATTGCTGGTAGGAGTTACTACGGGGTTACTATTCATTATATAGACAACGAATGGAAGTATCAATCTGTAGTTCTTGATTTTATACCATCACGCGGTCGACATACTGGGGAAGATATTGCAACGATTTTCCATGAATGTTTATTGGAATATGGCATAATTGATAAAATACAAGGTATCACGGTCGACAACGCAACTGCAAATACCAAATTTATGTATGAACTGGGCAAACAGCTGCCGCCACACTTTGATTCAGACAATCAACATTTCCGGTGCTTTGCTCACATTTTAAACCTTGGTGTACAAGATTTATTAAAGACCTTAGCATTACACTGTGAGTCTGACACTAACGCGCAAGATCAGCAGTACGAAGACTATGCAGACGAAACTGAGGATGAGGAAGATGAAGAATCTGCACCAAATATTGCTGACTCGCGTACATCTGTAACAAAGTTACGCAGTATTTCCAGTAAAATAAAAAGAAGTGAGATAGTGAAGAAGAAGTTTCAGTCTGCTTGTGAAGCAGCTGGCGTGCCATCAAATCTAAATGCCATTCTTGACTGTCCAACGAGATGGAATTCCACACATGATATGATTGGATTTGGTTTAAAAGTGAGAGCGGGCATTGACATATTGTGCAGTTCTGTCACCGAATTAAATGATTTTCAAATCACAGCTAATGAATGGCAGGTACTCGAAAAATTACATAAATTTCTAATAAACTTTAAACTTTTAAGTACAAAACTTGGTGGAGACAAATATGTTACATTACCGCTAGTCATTGTATCATTCAATCTCTTGCTAGATAAAATTGAATCCATGGTAAAACAGTTAGATGAGAAACCTAATCGATCTGAAGTGGATGAAAGGCTCATTCTAGCTTTCCAAGCAGCTCGAGACAAAATGCTTAAACATTACAAGAAGAGCAACTGGATTCATTGTACTTCTTTAATTTTAGACCCAAGGCATAAGGCTCAGACTTTTGACCTGACAATGTGGGGGAAGCAACTTAAAACAGAAAGTCTGCGCAAGTTCAATGAACTTTATGAAGAATATAAAAGTCTACACTCACTGAACAAATCTCTGGAATTACCAGAAAAAGAAAATAAAGTATGTGATGAAGATGAAGACGTAATAGACTTTGATAAACTCTATGAATGTCCCTCGACGTCATCTGGATCTTGTCTTCAAGGCTTAGTGATAGACGAGTTGGAGGAGTACCTGAGAAAACCAAGAACTGCCAGCTCGGAAGACATTTTAGATTGGTGGAGGACGCATGAGACAGAGTATCCGATTTTATCGAAAATGGCCCGTGATTTTCTCTCACTACCTGCAACTTCAGTACCTGCTGAGAGGTTATTTTCTAAAGCATCATTAGTAATTAGAAAACATAGAAATAGGTTAAGTGATGAGTCAGCCAGATGGTTACTTTGTATTAATTCTTGGTCAAAAAAATTGATATAAAGTATCATAACCTAATGATAAAGCTGTTGATTTGTGTTGTATTTTATTTTTTATTCCAATAAATGATAAATCGTAAAACTCTTTTATTAAATTTCTTATAAGTTGAGGGTTCAATCTCTTTCTAGACAGATAAGTATTGTTCTTTAAAATACAGTCAAGTTATTGTAATTAATTTGTTTTTTTACATGTTTTAGCAAATGTAAGCTTATAAATCATAAATGTTTATTAAGAAACAGTTACTTCCATGGAAAACGACATATAGGTCAGTTGATTTTTCGAATTTCTTATCAAATCTTCAGTTATTTATTAATCTGCTTGATCTTTACTATGGCTATGTTAATTCAAGCTCACAATGTTCCAATTCTAATACGTTTTTCTAAGATTTAAAGTAAACTTTAATAAATAGTAATAGACTAATAGGTAATTGCAAGACTTGCAAGACTCTTGCTGCAAGACCAAGACCAAGACCAAGACTGGGAGCGCAAGACCAAGACCAAGACCAAGACCAGGTGTATTGGCGCAAGACCAAGACCAAGACTGGCTAAGTCTCGTCTTGTTCTTGCATTTGGGCAACACTACCCAGTGGTAACGACCCCGACCCGAGCTCGTAAATAATTTCATCACCACTGCTCTCAAAATGGTGAAGGAAAACATCATGAGGAAACGGGCATGTCTTAGAACCAAAAATTCGAAGACATATGACATCTACCAATCTGCACTAGGCCCGCGTGGAAGGTTACGGCCCTCTCCCTCTCGAAGAGAGGAGGCCTGGGTCCCAGCAGGGGTATCAATATAGTCTGATTATGTTATGTTATGTACGTGGTTGACATCTTGGGCAGAAGTTAAACAGCTTTAAATCTATAACTATAGTCTGTGCCAGAAGTGAAAAAAATTAAAGTCGTTGACACCTGCCTACCAATGTATTCAAATTATCGTTTTGACCGTGCTAGCGACACTTTCTTTACATTTTTTTCGTATCGTTTTGAAATATTTGAATACATTGGACGGCGGGTGCCAACGACTTTTATTTTTTTCTTATCTGGCACAGTCTATAATATTATTACAATTCATGCACAAGCCCTCAACTTTCTAATTAGGTAATAGGAAAATGTTACCCGTAAATGTAAAAAAAAATATTGTAAAGATCTTGCGTCGTTGCGTATTAGATAACTGGTGAACAGATTAGAATGAAATATAATATATTTAGGTCCAGTTTTTAAATTTAAATCGAGGTGCAGGCATACAAAAAATCAATTGAAAGATGATCTTTTTTCGGCAGCTTGGAACTACTGCTCAAATTTAATGCTGAGAACCTAGACTAGTTTTTTCCCCACAATACCCATACCACTAGACTGCATCAAAAATATTCATTTCTATAAGGAAGTTTTATGTACTTAACACAAGTTTCCTTCGTTTTAATTAATAAACAATTCAGCTAAGCGTCAGCTGAGCAATCAGCAAACAAGTTCGGAAGTAGAAGCTAACTCACATAATGTTATTTTCACATGTCTATTGATTTGAAAACACAAACAGAACTCCATAATCCATGTTAGCTTTTGTTATGAGATTCGAGGTTGTTCCGGGAACATATACCTTAGTATGTAGTTAAAGCTAGCTAGTGTCAACCGTGGCCCTAGCATATAGGCAACTGAAGGAACACGTGTGGGATTTAGTCAACAAAAGTCTGACCCGTCTGAGTCTGTCCCGCTTCGTCCAGAGCGGGAGACGTTATTTGATGATGACCCACAAAAAAAAACTTGCGTCAACATGATTTGTTTTGGCTGACTTTAAGAACATCGGTTCAATACTATGCGTAGACAGTTATGTCTATGACACAGATCATAGACAAAACTACCAAAGTTTGATACTAATTCCCCGATACACAAACAAACAAACAAACTCTTCAGCTTTATAATATTATTATAGATTTACGCTACATGCTAAGTTTAGCTTAGTTATTATTTCGAAAATGTATCACCAACTTTTAAGCCTTCTCGGAAATAATATATCATCCTTTCTTCGTTACCTACTCCAATACATTACTGTTTCTACTACAAAGGAAGGATATGACGTACGCCTTTCCCAAGAGCCCTTTGTTGCCGACCGTAGACACCTCTAATATAATGTACAAATATTTTACAACCGAGAGAGTGAACGAGAAAGTACGGTCGCCAGAAGAGATAAGTAACCAGAGTCGTCGGATATAGTAGTAGGTTCTGTGCACGAAAAAAACCCGCCGCAATATTTTTACGTTTGTTCTACGTGAAGTAACCGTTACTTAGCATGTGCTTTCGTTATTCTACGATTACATCGACGCGATAAAAAGAACTACTTATGTTACGGCTACACTGTCGCTCACCGCTCAATGTCCTCGCTGTACCTACAACATAGAGCGCGTGAGTTCACGGTATAGCGACAATGTAGCCGTTAGTAGAATTAAAAAAACTGGCAAAAACATTAAATACAGAGCCTAAGACACTGACTTGCGAAATTAAAGTTATTTTTGACTTTGTAGAGTTTTTTTTAAGGAAGTCGGTTGTTTGTTTTTTTTTTAAGTTTTTTTTTTAACTTTTTAGTTGTGGTAGATACTCCGCACTAATCTAATCGCGTTATTCGTTCATTTGTCGCGCAAATGCGTAATGCAAATTTAAGACTTATATGGTTTTCACATAGACCCCATTGTCCAAATGGAACCAAATTAAAATGCAACCATTCGGAAAGCACCAGCTTTCAAATAAAAAAAGAATCATCAAAATCAGTTCACCCAGTCAAAAGTTAAGAGGTAACAAACATACGGTATTCGTTCATTTGTCGCGCAAATACTTAATGCAAATTTAAGACTTATATGGTTTTCACATGGACCCCATTGTCCGAATGGAACCAAACTAAAATGGGACCATTCGGGAAGCACCAGCTTTCAAATAAAAAAAGAATCATCAAAATCGGTTCACCCAGTCAAAAGTTATGAGGTAACAAACATAAAAAAAAATAATAAAGAAAAAAAAATACAGTCGAATTGATAACCTCCTCCTTTTTTTGAAGTCGGTTAAAAAATACAGTCGAATTGATAACCTCCTCCTTTTTTTGAAGTCGGTTAAAAAGCTTGGTTTAGAAATCTAGTTTTTGGGTAGGAATAACCAGATGGTTCATAAATCATCTGGTTATTCCTACTCAAAAACTAGATTTCTTCGAAGCTTCAATGCTGCATTCATTTACAGAATGCAGCATTGAAGCTTCGGCAGCTCTTGGTTTTTTTTTTGCATCTTTTTTGGCATCTTTAAACAAGATAACGAGACGAAACTGAAAGAGTCAGAGTCAAAGCATTGGAATTGTGCACTACATACTTGGAATTACAGTATAAACAGACTTTTGATACTTCCTCGTCTTTTTTGTAGCGCTGGCATAACAGTTATCAAGTTTGGTTGACCCAAAACTTCACCACTTCCATAGTGCCAGCGCAGAAGTCTCTTTGGCTGCATGTTTTCGGGCACAGAGGGCAAGACAGAAGACTTTCGATGTTGACCATTAGCAATGGGCTCACACCCTGTTACATGCGACTTAAAAACAATTAGCGAAACGGGTTGTAGGTACCCCTCTACCTAAGCCTTCGGGATTACTTATCATAGTAGCTACTTAAACAAAATTAACGTAGGTACCTACCTGACCTGTCGCTGCCTCCATCTATTTCATGCAATTTCTTTCACGCAGCTTACGCGACCCAAGAGATATGATGGAGTAAGCCAGTAAGCAAAGTACCCCGGAACCCCAAGGTTTTATTGCATTCGTCGTATATTTTTTATTTTCTAACATTCCATTCCATCACCGAATAATGTATGAATGTTGCAGCCTTCGGAAGATATTGACGGATTCTCGTAAAACTGAGGGGGAACCTGTACCCACATAACATGCCACCATCTCAATAAGATTAACTTCTTAGAAACCTTTTATGTAATAGGTACACAGTATCTAAGCAGGCAGGTTAATTTCTGGCTTTCTTTTTATTTTCTTTGTGTCCTGACAACGGACATTCTAAAAATGTCCTTAGCCTGTCGTATTTTTGCCGCAACTTTGTCACGGACAGAATCACCGCGTCCCAGTGTGGCTGACACAATGTAACGAGAGCAAACATGGAACAAATATATGTATAGTGACACAACTATTTACGAGTTACAACTTAGCTATTTATTAAGGAACGTAAAGAAACTCCCCAACGATTGGTGTAGATTTGATATCTAGATACGAGGTAAACCAAAACAAATTGAGTCGTCGCGGGACACGTGAAGCATTGAAACTATTTTGTATTAAGTACTTACTAGCTTTTGCCAGCGCCATCCGCATAGTATTACGTATTATACATATAAACCTTCATCGCTTCAGCCGCAATACGTCCACTGCTGGACATGACCTCCCCCAATTTGGGTGGCTTTGCCATAATCGCCACGCTTGGCAGGCGGATGGGCGATCGCAGTATGGTGGTAAAATGCATAGAGAACGCTGCTGCCCATTCTCTAGTAAGTCCCGTAGTCGCCTCTTACGACACCCACGGGAAGAAATGGGATGATGCTATTCTTTACGTCCGGCACCACACGGTACCCGGCACC
Organism: Aporophyla lueneburgensis; assembly: GCA_932294355.1. Classification (NCBI taxonomy): domain Eukaryota; kingdom Metazoa; phylum Arthropoda; class Insecta; order Lepidoptera; family Noctuidae; genus Aporophyla; species Aporophyla lueneburgensis. The sequence continues at coordinate 7,076,504 of OW028737.1, forward strand.
ACACGGTACAAACGTATATAAACCTTACTTTTAAATATTTGTGTCTATTGATGAAAACCACATTAAAATCCGTTACTAAACGTATGACGACTTTGTGTTATACTATGTAGAGACGTAGAAAATAATTATGCACGAGATGATGGTTTAAAAGGAATTTCATAAATACATAATACTTCGCATAATCAAAAACCAAATATTCAGGTTTCTTTTCAAGAAAACTAATTTTTGTTTATTTAAAAATATAAATTATTTTAAAACTAAAATTAATTGAATATAAACTCTATGAGAGATTCGCAAAGTTCAGGTTTCTTTTCAAGAAAACTAATTATTGTTTATTTAAAAATATAAATTATTTTAAAACTAAAATTAATTGAATATAAACTCTATGAGAGATTCGCAAAGTTACCAGCGCGTGGCGATGCTGTTGGTGTGATTCGTCGCATTCTTCATCTTAGCGGATCCAGGGCAAAACTTTTAGCAGCAACGCTAATACCGTTCGCAGACGCACCCATTAGGAGCTTACGTGTTCAGGTGACAGGACAGGGCATACGGTGCAAGATGGAAAAAGAGCCACTGTCTGTGGAAAGACGCCGCATACGCAGAGCTCTGAGCCGTTCATGAACCCCCACTTGTGGAGGCTGTCCATGCTGCGGCCTACTTGGGTACGAAGCAGGGATGTTAGGGAGCTCCGTAACCGTAACCGAAACTATCGGATATCCGATATAAAACTTTATCCGTAACCGTAACCGAATCCGAAATAAAAGTTTCGGATAATATCGGATTTGTTATTACATTTTTATTATATATTATTAGCCGTTGCTGTCCCACTGCTGGGCGAAGGCCTCCCTACTCTCTTTCCACGTCTCTCTATCACATTTTTATTTTCGGTAAATTAGATAACACTCAATATATATTTATAATCATTTTTATTTTAAATAGCTGTAATAATGACTCACAGAATGATTGTAATTCCTACCAAATGGTGACATATAAATAAAACCATTTAATTAGCTATTTGTATTTTACTTTTGAAATTCCTTAAAAGTTTAATATCCGTAACCGAAATTATCCGAATCTAACGGATAATCCGAAATAATTTCATATCCGTATCCGTATCCGGTATAATAATCATTCCTACATCCGTAACCAATCCGTATCCGAAATTTCATATCCATAACATCCCTAGTACGAAGTCTCTTTAAGGTTTTTCTAGTAGACATCGACAACTAGTGTCTAGCTCTGAAAACGTCTACAGATTTTCACTATAGACCTAATTTAATTTAACCATAAAATGAACGCAGACGTAGTTACTGTTTCGCGTTTATTGCATGCTAATAATATGACCGAATATGTATGAGTTATGGGTTCCCATATCGTAAATGTATATAATCTTATCTTATATCTTTAAACGAGCAATTCTTGTTTATAATATATGTTTATATTTAATCTGAATCTCGGAAACGGCTCCAACGATTTCCATGAAATTTAGTATACAGGGGGTTTCGGGGGCGATAAATCGATCTAGCTAGGATTCATTTTTATAAAATGTCGTTTTATTCGTGTTTTCAATGACCAACTTTATCGATAATCAACCTGAATGTAAACTTATTATTTTAAACAAAATTTACCAAAAAATACCGAGCAAAGCTCGGTCATCCAGATATTGATAATTATGTGGGAACTGTGGAAAGGTGTTAATATCTTTAACTTTAGTGGAGCTCACGAATGCTTTCACTTTGGAAGTGACGAAGTTACTTATGTTTCAAAGTTGAACTAGGTATTCTATTTCGTTGAACAGTACTGCCGCCGTAGCCCCCGGAACAAGTGTGCGTGGGCACATAGCGAACCACTCCGTGTGCCAAACACACTTACGCCGATACCAAGTACACTTGCAACTTAACGATTATTGATTGCGTTTTTAATTATCAAGGCTTTTACTGTCGTTTATGTGGAGTATTTTTTTTTATTATTTAAGTGATTTTTCTGTGCATAATTAATGAAACGCATTGCAAACAATTCAACATGTCAACAACAATGCTGCTACACGCCGCTGCGTGATACACCGACCGTCAAGAGAGTTATTGCTCGAATTGTTTCCTCACTGCACTCATTCTTTCCAATAGGAACGGCACCTATGGGTATCGGTCACACTGGTTCTCATGATTTAAAAACAAAATATATTCAGGTTTTAAGGCGTAAATTTGTGCACTTCTGCATTTAACTTCACAAATTGTGCTTGTAGATAATATCTATATACATATAATAAAACAGTAAAAAAACTGTGTCTGTACAATGATTAGATTTAAAAAAAAATAACTGAGGGGGGTTTAGAAAAAGTAATAGAGCACGAAACCAAAAAAAAAAAATCTGTCCGTTTGTTTGTACACGCTAATCTTCGGAACTACTACACGGGTTTGAATGATTTTTTTTTGTTGTATAGGTATTTTGTCTAGGCAACGTATAGGCTATAATGTATCTTGGAAACTTGAACACCTGATGCAGAACCGCAACAGACCAGCTAAACTATAAGAGATACAAAAATGATACTACAGCAAAAATTGTTTCACGTGATGAGCATTTTCTGCTGAGAGAATAAATTTGAAGATCTGGAACAGCTGATGTGGAACTCCAAGAGCTCAGCTACACTATAACATATATAGGAATGACGTCTTAGCAAGAGTTGTTCAGCCTGATGAGCACTCTCTGTTGACGTATAAAGATTGTAGATCTGGAACACCTGATGTGGAAATCAAAGCTATCACTAATTTCACTGTATAATTATAAAATAACATAATCTGGGAGTACCTCCACGCGGTGAAGGCGGTAACAGTTTAGTACTAATTTTCGATGAAAATTCTATGAATCATTGAAAATTTGACTCTAGGTACTGGCTAAAACTCCCATTTATTATTTTATTTTATCGAAGAAATATGCCTTCGGCCTTGTTATTTGAGTGTTTAATTTCCGTTTCCATTTATCTTCGTGACACGGTAGCCTACCCGGTAACGCAGGGGAGCAGTCACTTAGATTTTAATTGATCAGGTATCTTCAGAATAAAACTATAACCATACCAAGAAAGAGGTCAAATCTTTCCCAACGTTCCAAAGGAGCTAAAAGATTGAGGATCATAAGATCCTAAGAATCTACCGAAGAGCGTCAGGATAGACTTGATGCTGTTCGAGAACATCAGGCTGCAACTCGCTCCGTAGAAACATATTCGGATCGCGAAGCTCGCTTGCGTTCTCAGCGTATTTATGCATCTACATCCAGGTCTCTAGAGACCAGTGAAGAATATGATGCGCGACTGTCCGCTGATCGTGAACGTCATGCATTGTGTCGCGAGTCGGAGACGTCCACTGATAGAGAATTGCGCTTGAAAAATGAACACCTGACCAGACCGCAACAGACCAGCTAAAGTAAGTATCAGAGATATAAAAATGGTGCCATAGCAAAAAATATTCCACGTGAAGAGCATTTTCTGCGGTGAGAATAAATTTGAAGATCTGGAACACCTGTTGTGGAACTCTTAAGTAAAACTCTTAATAACATATTAAGGAATGACGTCTTAGCAAAAGTTGTTTAGTCTGATGGGCATTTCCTATTGACATACAAAAATGAAAGATCTGGAACGACTGCAATCGTCTCGCTCATCCTGTTGTTTTCCCGTCCCCGGGCCTTAGAATTCTACATCAGACGTTTCAGATCTTCGATTTTGACGACCCCGTTGTTGCTGGCATAAGCAACAGGATCCGCGTACGAACGCGTAAATACATGCTAAATCCAAAATGTCACACAATACAAGGGCGGCACTGAAAATTTCGGGAATCAAGGAAGTGACACAACATTACTTTTTAAAAATGTATTCATTGCTTTTCGAAGTATTCTGCGCGTAATTTGACACATTTTTCCACACGATGGAACCAATCATTGAAGCAACCATTCCATTCGGAAGTTGGGGTCTCCAAAATGGCCGTTTTGTAGGCGTCCACAGCTTTTTAGGTGATGAAAATCTCTGACCACGCAATTTATTCTTTATTTTAGGGAAAGTATAGAAATCATTAGGGCTTAGGTGTGGGCTGTACGGCGGATGGTCTAATAATTCTATGTTTTCTTGCTCTAAAAACTCGTTTGTTCTGTGCGCGGTGTGACAACTCGCATTGTCGTGATGGAGGATGATGCGGCGGTTGCGGTTCTCTTTACGGAGTTCAGAAATGACCTGTGGCAAACAAATGCTAGCATACCATCCTGCATTAACCGTTCTTTGTCCCTCAAGAGGAATAGTCGCAACATGGCCGGTTTTGGAGACAAACGTGGCCACCATTTTTTTTGCAACACTCCGTGAACGAACAATTTTTGTTGGCTTTAACTCATTTTCGAACACCCATACTCGTGACTGGTTTTTTGTTTCGGGTTCGTACGCGTATATCCGAGATTCGTTACCTGATACATTGGCGGTACCTTCATATAAGCCCAAAAGCCCGGCATGCCTTACTAAAATGCTCGATAGAGAATCAATATCAAACCCGAACTATTTAAAATTCGCGAGCTTAATTCTTATCAAAATAACACAAAGTATCTATCTATGCCACACTACTACACATCGCGATTGTTCGCGCGCAGAGTTTCGCATTTGCAGCATCTACATATAGGTATCTCGCTTACACGTACCGGCTTTTGCCGGGCTTTCAAATACTATCTCTGTCGCTTTCGCACTTATAGCGATGTGCCGTATAACGAGTTAGAACCTTGTGCGTCTACAAATCGATCAGTATGGAAGATTTAAGCCGTGCATGCGTATGATGCGTGACCTTGTCACCTTGCCAACTCTGCAGTGTTGCCGTTTTAGCGACGTTGTGACATCTTGGAGATTTTTAACGAGGCTGGAGACTTTTTTTAAGATTTAGCAACAATAAAAACTAACGACTTTTTAAAATAACGAAATTAAATATTCAAGCAATATCTTAAAAATAAAAAAATTGCGACATCTAGCTAGATTATTCATATACCTGGCGATTTTTTTTGCCTAAATGACAACACTGCAACTCTGCGTACTAAGTTCCCGACACCCGAGTGCAACTCACTTCAGTTTCATTTGCTTGAGTGGGAAAAGTTTTGTTATTAAAGTCTTTTGTGTGTTTTTTTTTCTCAGTAATACAATTGTTTTGGTGACTTACCTACAACAATGGAGGTAATTGTACCTTGTGAGGATTTAAAATGCGTTCAAGTTTTGATTGGCGAAGATAAGGTAATATCTTTAAACTTTGCTCAGAAAAAACAGTTAATTTCTTCATTAAAACCGACGCCTAATCTGTGTATTTCTCAGACTAGTAAATCGCATAAACGAAAATTTATCAGATCAGTGTATAGGTAAAACTAGTTGGATTGTTGGCTGTTCGCACACTAATAAGTTGTATTGCTGGTGCTGCATATGTTTTTCGAATGAAGATTCCGTTTGGAATACATCTGGTTATAATGATTTAAATAACATATCTGGTGCCATTAAAAGGCACGCAAATTCCCATAAACACCTGTGTGCAATGGTTTGTTTCGGTAATTTTGGTAAACAACGAATTGAGACATCTATATCACGCCAGTTATCTGAGGAAATTTCAAAATATAACACGCGCGTTGATAACAACCGTAGTGTATTTCAAAGATAAGTTGATATTGTTTGTCATTTAGCACAACAGGAACTTCCTTTAAGAGGACATGATGAGTCCAAAACTTCATTAAATAAAGGCAATTTTTTAGAACTGGTCTCGTTAATTTTAAAATACGATGTCGTTTTAGAAAAGCATACCTATGCAGCATCAGGAAAGTGACAAACCGGCGCCGAGTTATTTATCTATATCAAACAAAATTCAAAATTTATTGTACAGACAACAGCACATCAGACTACCCATGTTGACCTTGAACGCTTTATGAGCAACAACAGCGAGAATCGTGCGAAAGAGATATATAGCTTTTTGTCAGTTCCTGCTCGTAATGTTTCGTGTTGCAGTGCGTACATGAGGGTGTGTGCGTACGTGAAAGTGTGTGCGTACGTGAAGGTGTGTGCGTATGCGTATCGTGGTGTAGAATTAGATACTTATGCGATAAGAAATAGCGACGCGGGTGAAAACTTGAATCAAATCTAAGTAATAGCATGATAATAAAACAAGCGGCCCGCGCAATGTCTAAAATACCAATGAAAGCTTATAATCCTTTTTTTTAATTTGAATGATCTTTTACTTAATCCTTCATTTTTACAAATTTGTTGGAAAATGACCCGTAAGTATTAAGTAGGTATTACCTACCCATTTAAACAGGTAGTTAGGTATGGTATACACCATTACACAATTAATTAGCGAAATTTCATGCTCTCGATGAGGTATAATCGGATGAGAGAAAAACACTTTTTATTTCGAGTAGGTTTCCTAGTGGAGACCGCGTTTCGGCAAGCGTAGTGTGGGATGCCCCCCCTAGATGTCCTGATGACCTTAAAGGGTTGGCTGGGACAGACTGGATGCGGAAAGCGGGGGACAGGGTGTTGTGGCGCAGCCTGAGAGGCCTATGTCCAACAGGGGACTGCGGATTGTATTTTTACGAAATTTAATGCAGAAAACGCGTAACACAATCATCGGCTTGAAATTTTGAAAGATTTATGAATATACCAATCACGAACGTGTCTGAAGCTTAGCCAATTATTTACCTACACAAAGCCTCTTAACAGTCTGCCGTGTTTGAGATTAACGTTTCGCCCACTATGCAATCTTATTACTATAACGTTGAACTTAGTAACGGAATTACCTACCGAGATTTTTACAGCCAAGTTCAACCTTATTGTGCTAGTAATAAGATACGATTTCAAAGGTTATGAATGTTCAAATAAAATTCTAATCTATTATTTATCGTTTCTTCGTTCTAACGAAGACCACCACCGAAACCAACCATCCGAAATCTATACTTACTAATATTATAAATGTGAAAGTAACTCTGTCTGTCTGTTACGCTTTCACGACAAACCACTGAACCTATTTTGATGAAATTTTGTACGGGTTCAGTTTGAACCCCAAGAAAGGACAAAGGCTACTTTTTATTCCGCGACTTTGTCTGCGGCCGCGATAACCGCCGTTTTCGCAAACGAAGTCGCGGGCAAAAGCTAGTATTTTATAAATGAGGATATGAGTTTCTGTGTTTGTTACGCATCATCCTGAAATGTTGCATATGACACGTTGTAGGGGTCAGAAATATCAAAATAAAATGCGGAGTAACAATATTAATGTTTTTATTTATAAACATTAATTTAATTAAAAAATAAAAAAAAAGGAATACTTTAAATTAAAATATACCTACAACGAAATTTATACAACCAATATAGTAGATTAAAAACAAGTAGATAATATTTATTATTTACAAGTTTTTATATTAATTGATTTTTGTAACAGATTATTAATTATACAGTTACCGTCAAACGAGGCATCTTTAACTTCCGTGGTTATCTTTACCTAAGCATACCCTAGTAGTTTTAATTAAATATTTTTTTGTCTGGGGCAGTTGACGCAATTTTAGGCATATTGTTTGATTTTATATTAAATTGTGCTATCCCAAAAAGATTTTTAAGTTAGCCACTTCGTTAGTTCTCAAAATAGGGTGCTATTTCGTTCTATGTGGTCAATTATGTTTGCGGCGGCATCGCATAAACATTGTTTTTTCCTACAGAAAATCAAAGTGCAGGTAAGTGACTTATATTAGGTAGTATGTGGTATATAGTTATTAAGATGTATCACAATGATTCAATCTTATAAATTTACTATTTCTTGAATAATTGGAAAAGGTAATGATGTTTGATGTTAGGTAAAGTTACCTCGCTTTGCACGAAGGCGACTTTACCTATGACTAGAGTTGTCAAATTTAGCACGCCTAAGTAATCTACTTTTATGTGGGAACTGTTTTGGGCTTTCGTTCAGTTATTCAGGACTTTAAATATAATAGCTATCGATTTTTTTCTATTCGTTTATGAAATATTTTGGTGTGAATGAAATACATGTGTAACAAATTTAATGACTGGCCTGTTAGTCCAGTGGTTAGTGACCCTGTCTGCTAAGCCGGAGGTCGTGGGTTCGATTCCCACCCAGGAAAAATCTTTGAGTGATGAGCACCATTATTTGTTCTGTGTCTGTGAGAGTTCTTTTTTATACTGTTTAACGAATATTCTTGATTATAAATACGCTTAGTATTTAATTGTTTACTGTTTTTAGGCAAAGTTTTAATGTCTTGAATAGTTTTTACTACCGTGTTTACAACCACAATAGATATTAAACTGTAATGCATAAACAAAAGTTCCTATTACTTGGTTTCTTAATAAATAATTAATTTAAAAAAATGTTAATGTTTTATTATTTTTTGACAACCCTGATGGCATTCACCCGTTTCTATGACAATTTAGATATTCTTGTGGCAACTTTCCGTATGTATTGGTAGTGCTTGATAAACGAAGATGGTAGTTTCGAAAATAAATACATCGCTTTTTTAGCACCGGGACTATTAGTACCTTTGCGTCGCGTGCATTTTGGGACACACGTTCAATATAAACGTAGGCTAGGTAAAGTTGCCAAAAATGTGTCAATTTTACGCTGCTCATACTTTTGGTTAATAAAGCGATACTATGTGAGATTTAGTAGAATTCATTGGTTCAACCAAAAGAGACACACCTTTTTTACAAAATAAATCAATAAAAACTTAAACAACTAGCTCCGTGTTAGAGTAAATTGCATAAAAGTAAAAAAATATAGTAATGTTGCCACGTTTGACGGTACCAAAACCAATGGCTGCCAAGCAAAATCAAATGCTGCCACCAACCAAAAGTACCTAAGCTTTAACCTAGATTAGTAATTTGACTGGCCTGTATAAGGCTCAACAGCCTCTGGCGGCACGGCACGTTGTAGCATGCCGTGACATCCCGAATTGTGCACGCTGACCATGATAAAATTAGATCTCAAATCATTTGCGCTTTTTAAAATCCCTTATCGTGCCATGCCACCAGTGGGTGACGGCCCTAACTTAAATTATCATCAACAATAGTATTGGTGAAATTCTCAAGAATATAACAATGCGAATTAAACAATTTCAATTAACAGTTTTATTTATTATATTTTATATTATCTTAATCACGTTACTAGAAAAGTTATCCGTTGCGCCTTCACGGCCAAACCTCTAGGCAATTGTGATGAAATCTTTGGAGATAGTTTGAAGCCTGGGGAATGACATAGAGGAAGCTAGTTTATTATGATACAACATCAACAAACAACATGTCTGGCGTCCTTCCCATCAAACAATAAAAGAATAACTGTTTGAGAAACAGTGGTTGAAAATACCTTTATTTTGGTAAATAAATTAATTAGGTACAACAGTAAAATACTACACAAGGATTGTAAAACTGTGCTACTATTTATTGCGACAGTTTGCGAGAATGGATTAGGGTTGCCAGGTACAGGGTTATCATCAGTTATGGGGCAATCGGGCGCTAATATCCTAAACTTCACTTTTATTCTCACGAAAGAATAATACGGACATGCCTTTCAGGATCCCGGATCCTGGAATCGTTTGAAATTCCGCAAAAAATGTTACCTTCATAAAAAATATAGTTAGATCTCGTTGTGCAAATGAAAATTTTTCATTGAATATACTTACTCGTACTTTTAAGATGGCTGCTCTTTGTAAAACTCTCATTGTATTTTTTTTTATTTTTTTTATTAAGAAAGCCGATTCTAATGGAACTTTTAATTTACAATGAAAGTTTTTATGAGGGCTGGTTTAGTTTTACTGATATTCCATTTGTTATGAATAAAAATCATCATCATCATTTCAGCCAAAAGACGTCCACTGCTGGACATAGGCCTCCCCCAAGCTCCGCCACTTCGACCGGTTTTGTGCTTGCTACATCCGGCGGATTCCTGCGGCCTTCACAAGGTCATCGGTCCATGAATAAAATAAAGATACTAAATAAAAACAACCACTGCCATAATTTCATTCAGTTTTTTATAGTTGTTTTTACAAAATTGTGCAATACCGGGAACCCAGGATTACTTATTTATTCAGAAAGGAATGTGCAAAATAAAATTCTATTCTATTCTATTCCACATTATCTTTCAAGGGAAGAAGTTAAGGTAGATAAGCGCTCGATTATCCAATGTCTAGTTATAATATCCGGAACAATTCAACAAAAGAATCTCTCTTTAATTTAAAATACAGATTTTTTAAACACATGATAAATTGTCATGTCAAATGCAAAATTATCACCCACCCAAAGGCTGACCTTGGGCAGTGTAGCTTAACTTAGCAAAACCAACTACCAGCACCACTAGGTAAATCAAAGACAAGTCGCCACGCCAACTATCGGATTTACTTGCGGCTATAGATGTTTCACATCAAAAAAATAGTATGTGTCCGGAATCCGGGACCGTAAAATATAATTACTGGGCACGGGCCACGACATAAAATTCCGGGAATTTCCCAGCCATCTATTAACCCTAGGATGGATGGATGGCTAATTGTTTCTTTTTCACGCCTTAACGTTTTAACGGATTCTAGTGAAACAGATGGCACTTAAATAGACTTAGAACCGGGAGAATGAAGTGCATTATTTACTAGTGCCGTAGAATTTTCCAGCGTCCTTCAAGCGCGCCTTCTGACGGTGTCCATGGAAATCTAAAACAAAAACAATTTTGACAATCTAAATACTTACACAAGATTCTTTGTTATGACAAATTGTTAATATAACATAGACATTTAAACAAACCTTTTTTTACAGTCCATTCAACCGATTTTGACTTTTATACCGTGGGCATAAGGATGAAATTAACAGCAATAAAAATGGTTACCAATACCAACAAAATTGTTTACTGCAGCTGCCATTTGTCATAACACAACAGAAGCCAAAATCGGTTAAACGGACTGTAAAAAAGTTTATTTAAATATGTAATCCTATTCCAAATGGAGTATAAATGGCTATGAGACGGTTAAAAATGATTCTTCAAAATATAAGCATACACAAATAAATAATCTGTCAAATTGAAAATTGCCACCTTTGTTGAGGAGGGTTATAAAGAACTGAAGATTTATCTAATAGGTAGTAACATAATAACATTTACTGAGTCGGCCGTGCGGCGGCGCGGGTGAAACCGAGTTGATTGAGCGCCGAGCGCGAGCGCCTTTCCAATTATATGTCTATTAGGTAGTAGATATAATTTTAATCAATTTTGTTATAGATCGGGGCACGTAAGTTGATACGATAGGGGTCATCCACGCAGGTGACAATTATAGATAAAAGTGTTAGATGTAAACTCCGCAGTTGCCCGTACTAAAAAATCTTAAGGAAAATCGTGAATTCGTCGTATTTAAATGTATTTTTAACACGCTTTTATAAGCGTCATAAGTATGTTAGTATGTGCTTATGTAACGGACATGATTTTGACCCTCTTCAAAACGTCGGATTAACTCGAAATTTGCCATACTTTTTCAAGGACCGATAAGAATACAATAGTTTTATAAATTTGTGCCATTATCCTTTCCGAGGTTAACAGAAAAGCAAAAAAAACACCGGCCAAGGGCAAGCCGAACTCGCGCACGAAGGGTTCCGTACCATTATTGACAAAAAAATCACGTTTCTTGTATGGTAGCCCCCTTAAATAATTTGTTTTATTTTAATTTAATTATTTATTTTTAAAGTGAATAAATAACTAAATATTCTGTGAATATTTCAAGCGTCTGCCTGTTACCGTTATCAATATCGAGCAAAAACACGTTTGTTGTATGGGAGCTCCCATACAACAAACGTGATTTTTTGCTCGTTAAATTACCCTTAAATATTTATTTTATTCTGTTTTCAAGTATTTGTTGTTATAGCGGAAAATGAAAATTTTAACTCTCTAACTATCACGGTTCATGAGAAACAGTCTGGTGACAGTCGGACGGACAGACGGAATGCGGAGTCTTAGTAATAGGGATCCGTTTTACCCCTTGGGTGCGTAACCCTAAAACCTGTCGTCGAAAACTACGCTGACATACGTCACTAAATTCGAAACACCCTAAAAAATAGAAAATAAATAATAGTTTAAAAAAACTAAAAAACACGCTTCCATAGAAACCATTTTTTTTTACAAAAAAAAAAATGGAAGGAAGCGTTTTCAGGTATTTTCTAATTGAAATCAAGCACCCCACGCTTTTCCATTATTTTCTACTTATTAGTATGGTTTTCTATGGAAGTGTGTTTTTTAACTATTATTTTTATGCAGTGAAAATGAAGTGAAGTAATTTATTTAAACGCAAGTTGAACGGCAAATCAAATTTTATAAAAATAATCTCGAATTTACTTTCTATTTCACGAACGACTTTGGCGTGAGAAATGAGCGTTCGGTATTATTAATTTTATTACATTTGACAGAAACAAATTTCAAAGATTTGAAAAATTTCTGCGCGGAGCGTGCGCGGGCGGCGACAGGCGGGGTGCGCCTGCATCGCTGTTTTTTTTTAATTGTCTTCTCGCAGATCAGCCTATGAGGTTGTCAGCTGCTTAACTAAACTTGCCTGTGGCAACTCCGGTCTGTGGCTGTTAATAAATTAAGACCTCCAGCCAGGGCTTAAAAAACTTAAAACTAGAGCGACTACTCGCTAAGGGCACACTCTGTGGGGTACGGACTTCGGCTTAGGGCATCGCTGGTAGAGGGCAGCAAGGGAGGGCTGGGCTGGATCGGAAGCATCCTACATCGCTGCGTTGCTATCACAGATATATTTAGACATAGGTAGATAACGCAAGTGCGCAAGTGCTTGCGTGCCCGGCTTAAGCTTAACTTTTTCAGTCACACTTTTACATTAAGAATATTTTGACATTCTTTATGTTATGTTTAGCATCATTAACAACTAAAATATTACAGATAGTAGGTAAATAATCTAGGTGTTAAGGCTTTAGAGGCTTTAGAGGCTTTTACTAGATTTGCAGTTTAATGAGTTTAAAGCTAAAGTAAAATCCAACCTTTGTTCAAAGGCATACTATTCTATCAACGACTACTTAAACGATAAGAATAGTTGGTCGCTGTGATTAACTCAAGACAAACTCAAGACAATGTTTATGTTCTTTCAATCCAGAATTAGCTTTCCTACTGACAGTTTATATGGGTAGTTCATATAATTGTTTTTTATTTATTTTTTTATTTAACAGATTTTGTTAATTAATTAATTTATTTTTATTTTCTTTTAATTTCATTTATTGTGGACATAATCTACTCATTACAATGATTTTAAATGAGTTGTATTGCAACATGTAGTTAGCTAGCGACCTCGTCAGCTGTTCATAATATTCTTGCCTGACAAACCGGCAGCAAGTTCGTCATGCTCCCTTAGATGTCACTGCTTGCGGTAGCGTCGGGGGTCGGGTTACCACCTTCCCTCAAATATGGCGAGGGGGGTAATGGCTGACCTTTGCGTTATGTTCGTGAACGGGTGCTGCTTGTGGTGACTGGTCGTCTTGCTGACCATGGTTTTTGTTATTGTTATTTGTATTAACTGTTATTTTATTCTACTCCGGAGGTGTTAGTTTAACTATTGTAACTTCAACTTAGCTATATGCATCAATAACATAACATAACATAACATAATATTTATTCAAAAATAAAAGGCTTAAAAATATGTACAGTTTTGCTTATATGTAAATTATATTCTAAGATTTACGTGCCTGAACTAGGCAATCCTGTGTTTCAGGCAAGAAGAGGCTAAATAGTCTTATAAAATAAATAAATAATCAAAAGTTGAGAGTAGTCAAATTATTATATAAATGTTAAGTAGTTTATATCTTAGTTTGTAAAGTTTAATAGAATTAAATACCTAACAATGTACCTATCAATGTATGTATATGGATCATTTTGCATCGTTGAACATGTAAGCGGGCACGCCCTTTATGCCTGAAGGCTTTATTTAGTTTTTAAGTCTTGTTTACGTTTTTGTTTTATTATTTCAGCTTGACTTTAGTATTCAATTTTTTTTGTTGGTATATTGGCGTGTGCTAGCTGACATATGGCGAATAATGTATGTTTTGTTTTATAATATTAATTACTTACACAATATTGTATAGAATCAAGTTCTTCTAACTTAACAGACAGCTGTGCTGCTGGGGAGTTTGTTCCGCCACTTCTTCTTCCCAGCTACAGCACTAGGAAGTGTCGAAGGGTGGGCGTTTTGGGGGGACTGTCTTTTGTAACTTTGACGTTCAAAAAGTGCTGCCTCTCAGCCTAGTTTGAATAAATGACTTTTGATTTGATTGATTTGAGAGGAATGAGGTTTAGAGACCCTAACCACCGTGACTATTGACACAAACAAAACTTTGATGAATTGTGTATAATACTAGCTTCTGCCCGCGACTTCGTGCGCGTCAAATTTTTACTCCCCTGGCCCTTCCCGTAGCATCGAATTGCTTGCCAGTTTCCATCCATATTTCGTTACTGCTCCACTCCTTTTGATCTTAGCTTGATGTTATATAGCTTATAGCCTTCCGCAGTAAATAGGCTACCCAACACAAAAAGATTTTTACAATTCGGACCAGTAGTTCCTGAGATTAGCGCGTTCAACTAAACTAACAAACAAACTCTTCAGCTTAATAGTATTATAATAATAATAGATTTATAAATATTTTATGTCATAATTAACTTTTCCATTGACAAAATGATGAAAATTACTTTTTATGAAAATCTAAAAACAAGTTTTTCCTTTTGCATTGCCATACGGTCGCACTGGAGATATTTATTGAATGATTTATTGTTACATGTGCAGCATTTTTCCGGCGTACTAAGCTAGACAAACGGAGGTCATCATCGGAATCAAAGTTGTTAAAATCGGTTACTTGAAATTCTCCAATCAAATCACCTAACACCAGCAAATGCTGAAGTTCCTTATCTTCGTCATCCTTGTCGTTAAAATACTCTCGCTACCTAAAGGAATGCCTAAACAAGTATCCTGTGATTTTTTATCTGTTAGACGCTTGTGGCTAAGTAACCACAGCCGCACGGGTCGATCGTTCAGGTTAAGCTGCGCTTGCCGCGGTTGGTCCGTGGATGGGTGACCATCTACATACAAAGACCCTTCCGTGCCTCGGCAAGCACGTAAAGCCGTTGGGCTCGGCTGTCTTTCGACTGTGACGTGCTTCTACCCGAAAGTCTGACAACCAGTCTTACCGAGAGGTATCGTATTACCCTGGGTTGTGGAGGTCAGATAGGCAGTCGCTCCATGTAAAATACTGGTACTCAGCTGCATCCGGTTAGACTGGAAGCCGACCCCAACATAGTTGTGAAAAGGCTAGGCAGATGATGAGCCGGCGCGAAATGTTACGAATACGATAAGACACTTATCGTTACATGCATAAGTTTCATTAAGGTTATGACCAGAAACCCGCAATAGTCATGATGTCATTAACAACAATATTTTGTCGTTTCATAACGACAAAATATTCATATACACAACGAAAACACAAAAATAACTTTTATGTGAACACGTATACATAGGCTGCACTAAAAGTATCGGGAATGGAATATTTCCACTTTAAGGTTTTAAAAATCGAATACCATTTATTATTATTATATTATTTAAAAAAAGATTCTCGATCTTGTCACAAGGTTTTGTCAAACTTGTTTAGTCGTTGAGAAAATGAAATTGACTCGAGAAAATTTAAGAGCGATGATTTATTATGACTTTCGAAGTGCTTTAACACAAAAACAGTGTGTTGACTGGATGATTTCTGCATTTGGTGATGAAGGCCCATCTAAAACCACAATTTATCGCTGGTTTGCTGAATTTCAACGTGGACGTGTCAAGCACAGTGATGATCCCCGTCAAGGTCGTCCAAAAACTGCAGTCACCCAAGAAAACGTTGATGCTGTGCGTAAGCTGATTGAGGAAGATCGACATGTGACATACCGCGAAATTCAGGCAACTTTAGACATTCGCATGAGTCAAATACAAATAATCTTGCATGAACAATTAGGTGTAATAAAGTTGTTTTCCCGATGGATACCGCATTCGCTCTGTGAAGAGCAAAAAGCGGCTCGCGTTACTTGGTGCGACAGAACTCTCGAAAGATTCCACGCAGGGTCCTCAAATGCTGTATACAACATCGTATCAAGTGACGAATCCTGGATATACGCGTACGAGCCCGAAACAAAAAACCAGTCACGAGTTTGAGTGTTCGAAAATGAGTTAACCTCTAAGTCCCTGAGAAACCACATTTGGTATCGACACAATGGTTTTTTAATTGTGTCTGTAATTACGGTAATTGACTGGTTAAAGCCAACAAAAATTGTTCGTTCAAAGAGTGTTGCAAAAAAAATGGTGGCCACGTTTGTGTCCAAAACCGGCCATGTTGCGACTATTCCTCTTGAGGGACAAAGAACGGTTAATGCAGAATGGTATGCTAGCATTTGTTTGCCACAGGTCGTTTCTGAACTCAGTAAAGAGAACCACAACCGCCGCATCATCCATCACGACAATGAGAGTTCTCACACCGCGCACAGAACAAGAGAGTTTTTAGAGCAAGAAAACATAGAATTATTAGACCATCCGCCGTACAGCCCAGACCTAAGCCCTAATGATTTCTATACTTTTCCTAAAATAAAGAATAAATTGCGTGGTCAGAGATTTTCATCACGTTTTTTTTATTATTTCTTATGTGAATGAAAAGGTAATAAGATTGTTTAGGTCTGGGCCCTGAGTTTGTCCTGATAAAATCATTACAATCATAGTATATGTTTAAATACCTACCAAAATCGGGAGATCAACCACTTTCCTTGCCAATTTCAGTCCGTTAGTCGCGCGTTGGCGCTCTTAGACGGCGGACCTATATCAGTGCTTTCCGTGCGATCACGTGACCAAACGCAAAGTAACTAATAAAACACGAAATATAAACTATGAACCTTATTTGTGTGTACGTAAGGTTGAAATTATTTTGTTGGCGAGTTTACACACGGTCCACAGTGTCCCGCCGCGCAGACCGCCTGAGACCCCTTTGATAAATGCCGCCACACGCACCGCGAATTGTTGTGATGTGATTACAATGTTTCTATTTTATTTATTTGACAACTGATTTTCGCGGAGGGAACGACGTCTGGTTTTTGGAACGAAGTTCCTTATGGCGCGTTGCGAAAGGGGGCTAGACGGAATAAAGAGTAAAGTTGTAACGACACTTTTTAACCGACTTAAAAAAAGGAGGAGGTTTCTCAATTCGACTGTATTTATTTTATTTTGGAACGGAGAGAGAGAATGGGAGAGAGGGAGAGAGAGGGAGAGGGAGAGAGGGGGAGAGAAAGTGAGAGAGAAATAGAGGGAGAGAGAGAGATAGAGAGAGGGAAAGTGAGAGCGGGATACAGAGAAGGAGAGAGAGAGGGGGAAAGAGAGGGGAAGAGAGAGATAGATAGAGCGAGAGAGAGAGAGAATGAGAGAGGGAGAGTAAAGGGGAGGGGTAGTTTCGCATTTATAATATCAGTCCAGGTTATAAACTATCTGCGTGCTGAATTTTATCCAAATGCGTACAGTAGTTTTTGCGTGAAAGAATAACAAACATCTATCCATACATCCATACTCACAAACATTCGAATTTATAATATTAGTCCAGGTTATTAACTATCTGCGTGCTGAATTTCATCCAAATGCGTACAGTAGTTTTTGCGTGAAAGAATAATAAACTACTGGTTAGGTACCTAACCAGTAGTTTATGAGAAAATTGCGATGATACATACGTAAGTACCTACATACTCAGTCGAAAACTGAACTTTCTTTTTTTGAAATCGGTTAAAATTTTATTGGGCTTGCCTTATTTTAAAAACCCTGGGCACGCCACTGACCTGATACAATGTTGTAAACAGCATTTGAGGACACTGCGTGGAATCTTTCGAGAGTTCTGACGCACCAAGTAACGCACCAAGCAGAGAATGCGGTATCCATCGGGGAAACAACTTTTTTACACCTAATTGTTCATGCAAGATTATTTGTACTTAATTCATGCCAATATCTAAAGTTGCCTGAATTTCGCGGTATGTCACATGTCGATCTTCCTCAATCAGCTTACGCACAGCATCAACGTTTTCTTGGGTGACTGCAGTTTTTGGACGACCTTGACGAGGATCATCACTTGATCACATTGAGCTTGACACGTCCACGTTGAAATTCAGCAATCCAGCGATAAATTGTGGTTTTGGGTGGGGCTTCATCACCAAATGCAGAAATCATCCGCCACTTCGAAAGTCATAATAAATCATCGCTCTTGAATTTTTTCGTGTCAATTCCATTTTCTCAACGACTAAACAAGTTTCACAAAACCTTGTGACAAGACCGAAAATCTTTTTTTAAATAAATAAATGGTATTCGATTTTTAAAACCAAGGAGTTTTTAATTAAAAAGATTTTAATATGACAGGAACAGTGGAAATATTCAATTCCCGATACTTTTAGTGCAGCCTATGTAAATACAATCCAATTTATTTTGATTTATTTATCCTGTAGGTACCATCCAAGTCATATCTGTGTGAACGATAATAGGATTTTTATATTAGTCATTAGAAGTCTAACAGACCCCTCCGCCCGCCCCAGTGCGGAGGACATCCATCAGGATTTTCACCCAGTTACCAAGAAAAAAGGTACCTTCTATATAAACAACACATACTTAGCTACGTATACCGCAAGGAGAAATACATCGTTAGCTCGTCGAAATACGGAACTTTGAACTTTAGGGTTAGAAACGGTACTAAAAAGCACCAAGTGTTTCTCCTCTGCCGTGGTCGGACATAATCATAACAGCAAAAAGGGTTTTTACCCCATCAAGTACCAAGCCACAAAGGTATAGTGAAGGTCACATTATTACCCGCGTGAAAATTCTACGAAACTGTAACTTTGTCTGTACCTTCAGTCAATGGCCCTCGAGGTCCGCTTCCGCAACAATAACGACTCTCCAACACACCCTTAACGAAGACCCTCGGAAGTGGACCTTGAATAATTAATTCGAAGAAGTAGAAATGACGGATGACGTTCTCGGGTTTCATTTTAAATATTTGTATCTTCGCAACGATTTGTGAAAAAAATTGATAATAAGCAAGTATTATAGAATTATATGTATAAGTACGTATCAACGGTTATGCGAGAGAGTAGAAAGATCCGTATCCGTATCCTTACCGGTTACTTTTTTGGCGGATCTTTTACTTTATTTATTTTCAATACGTAGATGAAAGTCTACATACAGGATAAGTTTTTATCCAGTGCGCAAATTTTAACAAATTAAACTTAAACGAGTTATAATAACCATGCAATTTTTATTTTGATATAAAAAATAATAATTTATCATTATGCTTTAAAACTGGTGTTAAGGTAGCTCGGGCGCTGCGAATGAACGCACGTAAGTACCTACCTACCTACCTACCTACATTGGCTGCACTAAAAGTATCGGAAATGGAATATTTCCACTGTTCCTGTCATATTAAAATCTTTTTAATTGAAAACTCCTTGGTTTTAAAAATCGAATAGCATTTATTTATTTAAAAAAAGATTCTCGGTCTTGTCACAAGGTTTTGTCAAACTTCTTTAGTCGTTGAGAAAATGGAATTGACTCGAGAGAATTCAAGAGCGATGATTTATTATGACGTTCGAAGTGGTTTAACACAAAAACAGTGTGTTGACCGGATGATTTCTGCATTTGGTGATGAAGCCCCATCCAAAACCACAATTTATCGCTGGTTTGAGTGGTTTGCTGAATTTCAACGTGGACGTGTCAAGCTCAGTGATGATCCCCGTCAAAGTCGTCCAAAAACTGCAGTCACCCAAGAAAACGTTGATGCTGTGCGTAAGCTGATTGAGGAAGACCGACATGTGACATACCGCGAAATTCAGGCAACCTTAGACATTGGCATGAGTCAAATACAAATAATCTTGCATGAACAATTAGGTGTAAAAAAGTTGTTTCCCCGAAAATGGATACCGCATTCGCTCTGTGAAGAGCAAAAAAGCGGCTCGCTTTAATTGGTGCGACAGAACTCTCGAAAGATTCCACGCAGGGTCCTCAAATGCTGTATACAACATCGTATCAGGTGACGAGTCCTGGATATACGCGTACGAACCCGAAACAAAAAACCAGTCACGAGTTTGGGTGTTCGAAAATGAGTTAAAGCCAACAAAAATTGTTCGTTCACGGAGTGTTGCAAAAAAAAATGGTGGCCACGTTTGTCTCCAAACGTGGCCGTTTGTTGTGACTATTCCTCTTGAGGGACAAAGAACGGTTAATACAGAATGGTATGCTAGCATTTGTTTGCCACAGGTTGTTTCTGAACTCCGAAAAGAGAACCGCAACCGCCGCATCACCCATCACGACAATGCGAGTTTTCACACCGCACGCAGAACAAACGAGTTTTTAGAGCAAGAAAACATAGAATTATTAGACCATCCGCCGTACAGCCCAAACCTAAGCCCTAAAGATTTCTATACTTGCCCTAAAATAAAGAATAAATTGCGTGGTCAGAGATTTTCATCACCTGAAGAAGCTGTGGACGCCTACAAAACGGCCATTTTGGAGACCCCAACTTCCGAATGGAATGGTTGCTTCAATGATACGAAAAATGTGTCAAATTTCTCGGAGAATACTTCGAAAAGCAATGAATACATTTTTAAATAGTAATGTTGTGTCACTTCCTTGATTCCCGAAATTTTCAGTGCCGCCCTCGTACAATACAGCTGTTCACGCCGGTCAGTGACCGCTAGTTTTCATCATCATCATCATTTCAGCCGTAAGACGTCCACTGCTGGACTTAGGCCTCCCCCAATTTGGGGGGCTTTGCCCACCGCTAGTTTTATCAGGTTCGAACTAGGCTTTTTTAAGTCTTTGGAGGTATGACAAACAGGGTGTAAAGTATTCTCCGACCAGACGGCGTGTAACTGCCCGACGATTCATGACTCATGACGAAACGTTGTATAAGTACTACTCTGTCAAGAAAGTACCGGGAAAAGATCAATATGTAATACACAAAATGTTAGTTATTCATCCAAATTTATTTGATCACCTTCAAAGTATGCTCCTTCAGAAACGGTATACTTACGCCAACGAATAACTTTCCAGACGAAAAATGTCTGTTTTTTTTTCATTTGCAAATTGGCAACATTAATGGGTCATGTCAAACTCATAAACATCAACCAGATTCTGGCGGGAACTTTAAAAAAGAGCGGTCGAAAATTTTCGTCAATTTTCATTTTTTATTAAATATTTTCTAGTTTCTTGATAGTAGTTAATAAAAAACAATTGCGCTAGGTGTACAAACTTAAAATATGGTGGGAAATGAAGGGGGCGGGGATAACCCGCCCACTTCACATAAACGTCCTCGGCCTGAGGCCGGAGACGCAGGGACTGGGATGGACTGTGGTGATGGCGGCGGCGGTGAGCTATCTGACTATTCACCTTATTTAAAACCAGACTATAAAAGACTATATCCAGAAAATGCCACTTATGTAGACTTTAAAGTGTTCATTGAAGCTTCAAATAATAAGGATAGAATAGGCAATAAGAGCCCTATCTATCTCAATCACATATTCTCCAGCGAAATAAAAGGGGTGACGGCTATACAACGAATAAACGCAAATAAAATAGCAGTAATATTTAAACAGTATAATACGGCCAATAACTTTATTAACAACAGCGCTTTTCTTAACAAATATGGCTTGAAAGCATTTATTCCGGCTGCGCAAATAGAAAAAACAGGTATAATTAGATTTGTACCAGCAAACATTTCGAACAAAGAACTATACACCAAACTATCATCAATATATGAAATAATAGCTGTAAGAAGATTCACCAAGAAGGTAGGACAAGAGCGAGTACCACTACAAACAGTTAGCATTACTTTTCTATCGAATATTCTTCCAGACAATGTACAATATGATTTGTTTTCATACAGAGTTTTTGAGTATGTACCCCCATTACAGCAATGTTTCCGTTGCTTTAAATTTAACCACTCTGCTAGAATATGCAATAGCAAACAAAGATGTTCCATTTGTGGAGGTGAGCATTTATATAAAGAATGTGATAGACCAACAGAGATCTGCTGTTGCAATTGCAGCGGGCCTCATCTTGCGATTTCTAGATTATGTCCAATTAAGTTGAATAAAATTTTAGAAAAGAAAAATAAGATTACCTATGCAAGTGCTACATTGACGAAACAACACATGAGTGATAATAATGAATTTCCACCTCTGCTACCTCCAAAAATGAAACCAACTGACACTGTAAATAAGTCTGTACATACATCTGTAAATAAGTCTACATCTGTAAATAATACTGTACATAGTGTAAATAAATCCAAAGATGTCCCGAAAGTAGACATCAAAGCCCAAATAGTTGCCAACAAAGATGTACTTATGGCCCTGGTACAGACGTTGGTAGAACTGGGTAATAAGGGAGATAATACGCCTACCACCGTAAATAGTATTAAAGAAACCCTACTTAAAAATCTCAAGTAATGGATCCAAGTCACACACTGTCTAAGCTGCGTATTGCTCAATATAACATTCAAAGTGCTAATAGTAAAAAACCCTTATTGATTCAATTCTTACAAAAACAAAATATTGACATTTGCTTACTTAACGAAACATGGTTTAAAGATAATAGTTTTAGAATACCTGGATATAATATTTATAATAAAAATTCCAAAAATACTCATAATGGTGTAGCAATACTGATTAAACCATATTTAAAGTACAAAGTTTTAAACACTAGATTTTATGAAGACATTCAAACTGTTGCTCTGTCCTTATCTACTGTACATGGTAGCTTGACTATTCTTTGTGTATACTGTCCTCCTACTAGTGGACATATACGGATCAATAGATTACATAATATTATTAATGATCTTCCAAAGCCCATATTTGTCAGTGGTGACTTCAATGCACACCACATTGCATTTGGTTGTCTATCCACTAAAGGCAGAGGTCATGATTTATTTAATATCTAAAACAATATTCAATGATTTAGTCCTAAAACTGTATGACCCTATTTCAACCTATAATAATTTTTGTTCTCGATTGGATACTTTAAAAGATATGACAATTCCTAAACTTAATAAACCAAATAATTTTAAAAGCAGACTTCCAGCTCCATGGTGGAATGACATTTGTGAAAAAAGTGTAATTGCCTCCTACAATGCATTGAAACTATATAGAAGTGAACCTAGTATGGAGAACTATTTAGATTATAAAAGAAAAGATGCACTTAAAAAAAGAACCATATCGGAACAAAAAGGAATAGCTTGGAATAACTTATGTAACACATTTAATAGAACTACTCCTATAAGTAAGATTTGGAATCTTTTAAAAATGTTTAAAGGTATAAGAGCTGGCAATAAATCATATAAAGATGAGTTTATTTCCCAATTTCTAGATAAATTATCCGACAACAGCAATCTAAATAATATTAATAGTATAGGCAATATTTTCGAATCAAATAATGATAATCTAAATTCCAAATTTTTGCTAAATCCTTTTACATGGTCTGAATTTAAAATGAGTTTGTTATCTCGGAAAGACACTACACCTGGTTTAGATGATCTCCCCTATTGTACTATTAAAAATTTAGATGAATCAGCACAAAAAATGTTTCTTAATATTCTTAATTTACTCTGGCATTGTAAATGTATTCCACAATCATGGAAAACACAATGTGTCATTCCGATACTCAAACCAGATAAACCTTCAGAGCTTGCCAGCTCTTATAGACCAATATCACTGTCTTCATGTCTAGGTAAATTATTTGAAAACATGATTAAAAATCGTTTGGATTGGTATATGGAATCTAACGGCTTCATTCCACATGTACAATATGGATTTCGTCGAGGGCGAAGTTGTGCAGACAGCTTCACTTCCTTAGTTTCAGACCTGAAACATGCAAAGGATAAAAAGTTACACACTGTTTGCGTATTCCTAGATGTTCAAGGTGCTTTTGACAGTCTGGATCCAGTTATACTTGTAGAAGTTATGTCTAGGTTAGGTGTGCCTGGCCAACTATGTAAATGGATATATAATTTTCTGACTAATAGAACACTCTATGTAAGACATAATAACACATTGCATGGACCAAAATGTGCATCTAAGGGTACAATGCAGGGTGCTACACTATCTCCTTTGTTATATAATATTTACACAAGTGAAATCTGTAAAGTTAATAGTAATGTAGATATTCTGCAGTTTGCTGATGATATTGTTTTGTACAGTAGTAATTATAATGTAGAAATTGCAATTGACAATATTAACAGAGCCTTGTCCTAACTATTTCACTATTACAATGATGTGCTACATTTAAAAATAAATCCCTCCAAAAGCAGTGTTATGATATTTGGAAATGAGAATACAAATTCAAAAGTAGTTTATAACGGAGAATCTATAAATCCAGTAAATTCAAAGAAATTTTTAGGCATAGTAATAGATAGGAAATTAACCTTTGAGGAACATATTAAATACATATCAAAGAATGCTCTAAAAGGTTTAAATGTAATTAAATGTCTTGCAGGTGTCTCATGGGGAGCAGACCCGAAAATATTATCAATTTTGTATAAAAGTATAGTTAGAAGTCATTTTGATTATAGTTCACTAGTGTATATAAATAGTACTCATGTAAATAAACTAGATCTATTGCAGAACAGGGCTTTAAGAACAATTTCTGGTGCAATGTGCTCTACTCCCATAAGGGCCATGGAAGTGGAGACTAAAACTATGCCTTTAATTTTGAGATGTATTCTACTTGCAGAGAGATTCTGTCTTAAATTAATTGCTGCAAATAACAGGAAAGTAATAAACAAAATTGTACCTTCTGTAAGTAGAACTCTTGGGCCTCTAACAACAGGAGAGGATCTCTTGAATGGTAAATCCCCAACATTGTCCAAAATATTGCTGGAAACAGAAAACAGTTTTATTGGTATTAGAAAACAGTGCCCATGGCCATGTTACTCCTTCTCTTATCAGTGTATTTCGCATCCCGTTAAAGAATTACAAAATCCCATTAATAATAATTCAGATATGTTACAGTTTTTGGCAGATAATAAGAATTATCACGTTATTTACACTGATGGCAGTAAGGGGAGTGATTATGTACGTGCTGCTATATATGATCCACATGCTAAATTCTCCCAAAGCTTTGTTCTGTACAATTCATGTACTATATTCACTGCAGAGGCATATGCAGTTTATCAGGCATTATTATATATTCGCCAAATTAACAATTGTAAATACTTCTTGATTGTTTCTGATTCACTGAGTTTTATAAAAGCCCTAACTAACCTTACAGTTTCGTTTAAGTCAAATTATATTCTGTATTTCATCAAAGAAATAATTCATCAATATTACCTTAAGCACATAAAAATTGTATTCCTGTGGGTACCTTCTCACCGAGGCATCTCTGGCAATGAAGTAGTTGATAAAACCGCTTATGAAGGTAATAATGCTATTGATGTTAGAAATGCAATTAGGGCTGCCACCTTTCAAAAACAGTAGACCCGGAGATTTTAGAAATATTTTTTTTTTTTTTAAGTTTTAAGGATTTAATTAATTAAGGTAGGTACAAAGTAATGGTTAATTACTATTGGTAATGTTTTTTTTTAAATATAAATTACCTAGCTAGTGCAAGGCTGACTT
This sequence comes from Aporophyla lueneburgensis, assembly GCA_932294355.1. Taxonomy (NCBI): domain Eukaryota; kingdom Metazoa; phylum Arthropoda; class Insecta; order Lepidoptera; family Noctuidae; genus Aporophyla; species Aporophyla lueneburgensis. Next base: position 7,102,174 of record OW028737.1, read on the forward strand.
GAACTAGCTTGACACTTAAAACTATATTTTTTTATTCTGCAGGGATTATTTCAGCATTTCTTCTTGCTCAAGTTTCTTCAAAAACTTCAAAAATTCTTGGCAATTCATATTGTAATTAATCTTTACAATTAACTCGGCCTTCACTATGTCCACTGATAAGCACTTTCACTCGTCTGTCCACAAATTTCCCATTAAAGAAAAGACGCGTTCTACGAAAGCATTGCTTATAGGGATTGAAAAGATTTTACCAGTTATTTGTGGCAGTTCGTTGAAGGTTGAGGTGACTTTGAATAACTGAACCCATCGTAAATCAACAGATAATGTTGAATGAATAGATTGTTCGAACTGAGGAAATACCTACTTGGTTTAATTTTCGGCCCTTCCATCTGACCCGGAGATATTGATGTTAAACCCGTAGCCCGGACATGCACCATGCAAACCCGTGAAATGTGGAAGAAAGACCAAGACAACAAAGGAAAGTGGTATGGAAGTATTCAAGAAAGATTACCTGTTAGACCCTGGTACAATAGATTGAAGGAAGCCAGCCGAGACTTTATCACTACGATAAATAGATTGCGCTTTGGCCATAATACTGCTCCATGACTCCATCACACCTTGCTCGACTAGGCATTATTACAAGCAATACAGGCTAAGTTTCGTATTACCTGACGTCGATTTGGGAGTCCATATTTTTTTTACGTAAAGATCATATTATTAGAAACCTCCACGTAAAATTCTAAGTGTCGAAATTAAATAGTTACCGAAAAAAAAAAATCGTAAAATTTTGCAATATTTTGTCACTTTGACATTTCGTCTCGCCAGTTTCTTTTCAAGTAAGGTAAACGCACTAAGCTAAGATGTTAGACGGACTTTGTGGGTAGTGGTGAAAGGTATAACACGCGCTTCTGTTTTGTGTTAAGAGTTTTTTCGATTTAAGTGAATTTTACAAGTGTGAACTTCAATCGAAACGATTCTTTGTGTTTGTGTTTTAGCTGGTTTGTTTTAACCCAAATTTTTAACTTATTTTAAAGATTTTACCCATAACTCATAATGGATACCAAAAAACCCCCTGACCCTCCCGATCTTTTTGATTATACTCCAGTTTTAACCGTATCTCTTCCCGATGAAAATTTGCGTAATGATCCAATGGATGCCGAATCTGCAAGTCGGAAAAGATTTGCAACTTCTTCCCCGACTACTGTTATAAATCCTCCCAAGGTATCCAAGAAAGAAATAGGAAGACAATCATACACACTCCTTAGTGTGTATGATTGTCTTCCTATTTCTTCTAATCTTCTTGTATGATTGTCTTCTAATCCTCCATATATTGTTCACGTTTCTTTAAAAAATGGTGAGACCCCCGGTACAGTTCTGCACCCAGTTAAATTTGGGATGTTTTTAACTCAACACAACTACAGTAACATTCTCCTAGGCAGTGTCAAACGTCTAGGAAGGAACCGTGTATCAGTTGAATTTAAGTCTCACCAGGATGCAAACAGTTTCTTGATAAGTAATACTTTAGTCCAAAACAACTTTATCGCTACAATTCCCCAATTCAATATTACCCGTATGGGTCTTGTTAGAGATGTACCGACAGAATGGACAGAGGATGAGGTCATTAAAAATATCAGTGTTCCCGTTGGATGTGGCCCCGTTATAAAGGCAAGGAGATTGAGCCGGAAGGTGACTTCTCTGGGTGTTACTGAGTGGAAACCCACCCAAACTGTGATCCTCACTTTTGATGGTCAAGTATTACCCAAACGTGTTTATTGTTTTTATTCTGCCCTTACAGTTGAGAGGTATATGTACCCAACTATTCAATGTTTTAATTGTTGCCGTTTCGGCCATACGCGCACAGTATGTCGGTCTAAACCCCGCTGCTTTAAATGCGGTCAAGACCACCCAGGTGATGGATGCCAAGTCCCCACTGATTATGCTATTTGTGTATCTTGCTCTGGCAATCATTTTGCGACTGATAAGGCATGTCCTGAATTAGGTCGGCAAAAGGGCATAAAAGCCCTTATGGCTGAGAAATCTGTTTCATATGCGGAAGCAAGTCAGGTTTTCCCTCCAGTCTCTAGATCATATGCTGAAGTGTCTAAAATATCACTAAAATCTAAACCTATACCTAGCTCACCTCATCCTATTCCAGTTTCCCAAACACCAAAATCATACCGTAAAACGGTCTTTCTAAAACCCAAAACTCATGCCCCTCTTTCTCCTAGCTATGACAAGCAGGCTCATCAAGCCCTTATTCAGGATTACTCCTTTTCTCCATCCCAAAATGGCTGTGCTTTCCCCAGGGAGGGTGCAAACAATCCTGATAAGTCAGAAAATATTCTCAACATTATAGCCAATATGCTAATTACAGTATTAGCTAATCCTGCACAAACCTTACCTGACCACGTTGCCAACAAACTGTCATCAATTGTTAATTACATTAACAGTGTTCCCTCCCCTGACATTCCTTCAATGGAACGTGAGGAGTATTACTCCCAGGAAACCTGACCTACTCTTTGTTATTAATAAATACAAACCATCGATCTGCTGCATTGCTGAGACATGGCTCCGGTCTGATAGTAATTTCAGAATTCCATGTTTCAGTGATCTTCGCCATGACAGATCAGATGGATATGGGGGATGTGCTTTGTTCATTAGTAACAAAGTTCCATTCTCCCCGATTCCTCTACCCTTTGTTGGCGATAACATCAATGTTGTAGCTGTTAAGGCTGAGGATATAAATATCTTTAGTTTTTATATTGCACACCCGCAAATTGAAGATCTTGATATTATTAAAACTTTGCTAAGTAATGTGAAAGGTCCAATTCTTGTTATGGGAGATTTTAATGGTCATCATTATAGATGGGGATCAGAATCCTGTAACAACTTTTGTATAGGCCTTGTGGATATATTAGATGAGCTTAACCTGTGTGTGATAAATGATGGCAGTGCCACACGTAGATCTGCGCCAGGTCAGAATAATAGCTGTGTTGATTTGACATTCTGCTCATCTAATATAGCCAGCCTTTTTAATTGGAGTCGCTTGAATATGACATATGGGAGTGATCACTATCCCATCATGGTTGAAATTCCTTCCAAGACTACTCCTGACAAAACATCCCCTCCTCTTTTAAAATACCAGCTGAACTCAGTGGATTGGGACCTGTACTCAAAGATCTCAGACTCTCTTCCCTCCCACCTATAACTCCTGAGTCTGCCCAAGAATGCTTTTCCTCATTTTCCAACATAATATCCTCTACAGCAGATGATTGCTTCCCTCCAAAAAAACCGCCAACAGGCAAAATTCCATCCCCGCCATGGTGGGATAGGGATTGCTCTGCCGTGATCAGGGCCAGGAATGAGGCCGAAATGAACTTCAACTCCAACATGAACCTGGAAAACATCATTGCATTTCAACATATCTTGGCTAAGTCCAAGAAATTACTCAAAAATAAGAAGAGAGAAGGTTGGCGGAAGTACTGCGGCTCACTGAGTCCATCCACTCCAGCGTCAGTTGTGTGGCGTAAATTGAAATCGTTCAGAAGTTCTTTGAAGCCCGCTTCCGGGAACACACTGTCTGCGGAACTGGGTAACCAGTTTTTGTCTAAGCTCGCCCCAGTCTATGTTCCCGGTATGGATGAGTGTGTCACTTCGTTCTCCAGGCTGATTTCAAATGATCCTCTTGATGGCCCGTTTACCCTTAGTGAACTTAAATCAGTCCTCGCCCATGTAAAGGATTCTGCTCCTGGAGTGGATGGATTTCCTTACTCCTTCATTTCTAAAGCTGGTGATAAGACCCACCAATATTATCTGGACTTAGTCAATTATTGTTTTACTTCCGGTTATATTCCTCCTGAATGGAAGGTTCAAATCGTAATTCCAATATTAAAACCTGGTAAAGATCCTGGTGATCATTGTTCTTACAGACCAATTGCTCTATCGTCCACTCTTATTAAACTTTTAGAACATTTAGTTAAAAATCGCCTAGAATGGTTTGTAGAAAACAGGAAACTGCTCCCAACGACTCAATTCGGCTTTAGGAAAGGTCTGGGTACAGCTGATAGTGTGGGTATCCTCACATCAGAGATCCGGCTGGCCCTTAGTAGAAATGAGTCTGTGGTGGCCGTTTTCTTAGATATTTCAGCTGCCTATGATTCTGTCCTCCTCCCAGTTCTCAGGCAGAAAATGCAAGAGCTGAGAATCCCAGGTAGGATTCGGAGAATTATTTGCAGTATTTTCTCAAATCGCAGTGTACAACTCAGGATACCTGGGGAAAGCTCTGAACCAAGGTCGGTTTGGAGAGGTCTACCTCAGGGATCCGTGCTTAGTCCCCCTTTATATAATATTTACACTACTGATCTTCCTTCTTGCCTAAATTATAATTGTAAAGTACTTCAATATGCTGATGATATTGCATTATTGGTCTGTGGCAGTTCTATCGAAGACGCCGCTCATTCCATTAATATATCTTTGTCCTCATTAAACCAATGGCTCTTAGGTCACGGGTTGTCTTTAAGTGCTCCAAAGAGTACCGCAGTTGTCTTTACTCGTAGACGCCTTATCCCCCAGGTTAACATTAATATCGACGGTCAAGCTATCCCAGTTGAGGAGAAGGCCAGGTTTCTGGGGGTTACCCTGGATTACAAATTGTCGGGAGTGGACCACATTGATAATGTGGTTAAAAAATGTGAGCGCTCGGTTTCGGTTCTCAAAGCTTTGGCAGGTGTCTGGTGGGGAGCTCACCCATACACCTTAAAGCTTGTTTATAATGCGCTGGTCAGAAGCGTGTTGGATTATTGCAGCTACCTAATTGAGCCATGCAACAAGGAGGCTTTGCATAGATTTGATTCTGTCCAGTCCAAGTGTCTGAGGATCGTAATTGGCGCCATGAAATCCTCCCCCATAAACGCTCTCCAGGTTGAATGTGCAGAACCTCCTCTTGACCTTCGAAGACAATACTTAGCAGATCGCTTCCTATCAAAAGTTTTCTCCCTTTCGTCCCATCCTTTACTCCCAATTTTAGAAAAAATCTTCCTTTCTCTTGACGTGTCTTCGTACTGGAATAATAAATCTATTCCATTGATGAATAGGTACAGGGAACTTAAACACCTCTCCGCACCTGTTTGTCAATACCCCTCTCTTCCTGTCTTTTCTTTCGCTTATGAAGTGGTCCATTTCAGGCCTAAAGTCGTTCTGGGACTAGGTATTTCCAAAAATTCTCAGGACGCAAAGGGTGACTTTGATCGGGCAATTAAGAGATACTGGGAGGGTTGGAATTTGTTTTATACGGACGCATCCAAACTGTCTTCAACAAGATGTACCGGTGTTTCAACATATTTCCAAAATTCTAAAATCGCTCTTTTATTCCAATGTCCACCAGAAGCCTCAGTATTTACAGGAGAATGCATCGGTATCCTAGAAGCCATCAATTTCATTTTATCTCATAACATTAAAAATTCTGTCATTTTCTCAGATTCACGTAGTAGCATTCAGGCTTTAGCTCAAAACCAACTTAAATCCAAAATTCACAGCAAAATAATTTTTGATATTCTTAATTTATTATTCACTTGTTCGAACAACGGTTTAAACATTGAAATAGTTTGGGTTCCCAGTCACTCGGGTATAAGCGGCAACGAGTGCGCCGACTCACTGGCTAAATTTGCTGCATCTAACCCGGTGGACGTGGATCGTAAACACTACATGGTGCATAGCTACGACTTACGGACTGACACGAAACGTAAGTTGTACAATTCGTGGTCAGAGTGTGGCAGGTAAGTTCGAAAGTCAAGGGAGCGTACTACGCTAGTATTCAACCCTGCATCCAGCGGAAACCCTGGTTTTTTAAGTGCCCAAAACTGTCAAGAAGAACTGTTGCAACCTTGTGTAGACTGAGACTTGGCCACTGCTGTAGTCCTGTATTCCTTAATAAGATTCGTGTTCGCGACAGTTCCCTGTGCGAATGCGGTCTTGATGATGGTACTCTGGATCACATATTTTTCTCTTGTGTTTTAAATTCCCAATCCTTTGACTTGTATCGTAAGCTCCCCAAACTTAAAATCCCCCTTCCTACTAACTTCCATTGCGTCTTGAATAACTTTTCCCCTAAACTCATCCAAATTTTATCAATATTTTTAAAAGTTAATGATATCAAAATGTAGTTTGGTGTGTAGTAATAATAACTTTGTAAATATTTTATGTAGATTTGTGATGTCCATATATTATTAAAAAAAAAAGGCACTATGTTTACTAACAAAATTTGTCTCGTCCTTTCAGCTACTAACATAATACTAAATAACTACCACAAAGTGAAAAGTCCGACGGCCCATTGTACTACATTGCCGTCACTACTTGACGCTGGCAGAATAGTCGAAACCGGCTCAGTTGCCAAAGAGGAAAAAAAAAAAAAAAAGATGTTAGACTTCATAATTATGATGCAAAACACTTGTAAAAATTTACCGACTATTACCGATAAATGAAACCAAACGTAAATCTATGCTATTGTTTGCTGTTAAACGATCTGTCAGTCATCGTTTGTGTCCCTAGCAGTTGAGAGCGTTTACGTACTACTAAAAACCCTCCGGGGCAGATCCGACATGGTTTGGGAGGTTAGGTTAGGTTAGGTTAAAACTGTGACCTCCTATGCACGAGCCGAGCGAGCGAAGCGAGCGGTGCCGCGGCAGCGGCCGGCGAGTGCCAGAAGCGACATAGTTTGGGGAGGTTAGGTTAGGTTAGGTTAAAACTGTGACCACCTATGCACGAGCCGAGCGAGCGAAGCGAGTGGTGCCGCGGCAGCGGCCGGTGAGTGCCAGAAACGACTTGATTCTGTTGACGAGCCCTGTCAGTGAAGTATCCTGTCGAGCGTTGCTACTTCCCCTTCGTTTTATTCGTCAACTCTACACCTCTTCCGGCCTTTAAATCGACGTTGATACACGAAAATTCGAAAGTTAGGTTAGAATATTAAAAAAAAAAAATCTCAATAATGGGGGGGTATCGACGCTTTTCCTTCACAGGGGGGGCTCTACACCTCCTCCCCCTCCCCCCCTCCCCCCTACCACCCCTGAAATCGACGCCCGGCTATCCGAAGTCCTACCGCAATACATGCCCACATTGTGAATCCCAAGAAGGAACCATTGAACATCTTATTTTTGACTGTCAAAACTTCTTGCTTGACAGATTAGTGTTGGCTAGTGAACTTAGTGAAGTGAACAAGTGCGATTCTTTATCCCGCCCGCCGCCACTTGAAGAGTTATTAAAAGACAAACATACGTACAAACCGATATATAAATACATTAAAAATACTATTAAAACAATTTAAAAATGAAGTGATAGTGCAGTGTTCGATAATAAAATAAGATTTGACCTAAAGGTCCAGTTACCAGGTCATAAAATTCCAAAAAAAAAAAAAAAAATAAACATCAACCACATGAGCACATGACATGAGTGATGAGTGTCAAACTATCAAAACCACGCGTAGATTGCTGTTTACAAAACGTGTGAATTTTTCAAGTTTCAATGTTTTAATAAATCAAAATAATCGAAATGGATTTTATTGTCGATACTGTTGGAGATGAGGATCTCCAAATAAGGACTGAATTAATTGATGATGCCGAGAAACCTTATTTTATAGGTTAGTACCTTAATTCAAATGTTTGTATTTGAAATTCTTTCTATTCGCCAAAACCTGGCATGTATCACCTTTGTTTTGTTGCAAATCAGTTTCACCAAATGGCATTCTACTTACGACTAATATCCTCGAAAGGCAATCCTTGAAAGCCAATCCCAACTTAGTTGGGAAAAGGTTAAGCAGATGATGATGATAAACCTAGAGGATATAATTAGGGGTCCCTTTAGTATCGTTTGGCAGGCGGAAGGGGTGGTGATGGGGAGGGGGGAGGGGGGAGGTTTGCCCCACCCTCTACCAGATTTAACCACTTTTAGCTCCCTCCGCCTGCCAAACCAAACTAAAGCCAACCCCAAAGGCCTCTCTTTCTAACTCCAACAGTGTTATTAAACAATATGAAACTGAAGACCATTTACAAGTTTCAACTGAAAAACCAATAGACTCCTATTCAATCCAATAGACATATAATTTTACTCTAAATTTGCATATATTTATAATCCACAGACAAAGAAGACAGACAAGCAGCAATTCTACAATTATTTGACAAAAAGAAACAAGAACTAGACACAAAGTTTTTTGCAGAAGAAGAAGTAAACACAAAACTAAAAAACTTAAAGATTGACAGTTTATTTGATGAGTTCTTCCAAGAAATGGGATGGTCACAGTCCATGATAATGAAAAAAGAAGAGAAAAAGAGATTGTTTCACTTTGATCAGTTAGATTTAGATACAGGGAAATTAAAGTCAAACCTCGGTGGTGTAGATGTTGAGAAGGAGATGAAAAATAGTGTGCTGAAGCCAGGAATTGAAAAAGATAATGAAATGCCTAGTTATGATGTTAGCAAGAACAAACTGAAAGCAATGAGAAGAGTAAGATATTTTAAAACATTTCTAAAAAAAAATATGAGAAAATAAGTAGGGAGGGAGATTTAAATTGTTAGTACATCATTCTTGGAAGGGCATATGTATTAATAACTCGTTTTTGCCAGCGGTTTCACCTGGAAATTTTCCTATGGGAACATACTACTGGGATAAAAAGTATTCTATGTGTTAATCCAGGTTATAAACTATCTATGTGCCAGAAACATTCAAACTTTCATATTAGTAGGAAGTAGGATTATTACAACAAACAATAAAAACTGGTTAGCTGAGGCTTTTAACCAGGAACCTAAAAAATAGATTACATAAAGTACTCCCTGTTTCTGTCAATCACTACATAACAGCTAACATTTGATGACACAGAAGCTTTCCCAAATAATAGTTTATCTGATAAGTTCCAATCTCAGTATTTTAATTCACCTGGATGTAAAACATTACAGAAAGAACGAGAGAAGACCAAAGGACCAGGTTGGTTTAATCTGCCAGCACCAGAGGTCACCGAGGAGCTGAAGAATGACCTACAAGTGCTGAAGATGAGATCAGCTCTAGACCCCAAACATTTCTACAAGAAGAATGACATGGAAGTGCTGCCTAAGTACTTTCAGGTGAGCTACTTAAACAGTTTTAGAAAATTGTTTACACATCATTTAGTTATAAGACTTTTCCAGCTAGAGGAGGAGCTAGGGAAATTAACTGCACAATCTAACCAAATATAGAAATTCACAAAGAGCTTTCTCTGCATTTAATATCCTTTAACCAGTGGTGTACCTGCCAGCGTTGCGAGATTGTTCGAAAGAGCTACCGTGACCCTGGCACATGCGCAACTGAAGGAACACGGGTGGGTTTTAGTTAGTAAAAGTCTGACATGCCCTCCCATTCCGCCCAGAGCGGGAGAAGTCATTTGATGATTGCCCATCAAAAAAAAAACCAGTGATGTAGCTAGTCACATTTCATTATGTATTTATTTATTACGGGCTTCTCATCTACAGGTATTTGAGGTGATGTTTTTTTTAACGGTTTATAATAAATCGGCGCCCGAGCCCCCCCCCCCCCATGTAGCTTGGGGGCCCCGTATCATTGATACGGCTGATACGGCGGTAGCTACGCCCCTGCCTTTGACACTTAGCAATACTGTCCCTATTAGTGGAAGAATTTTCGAAATTGGTTCAGTAGTTCCGAAGATTAACCCCCATTATTAGAGAATATGTCATTATTACAGTGATTGAGGAAGTGAAAACAAGTTAAAATTTGTTGTATACTAAAATCATTGATCCTCGTGGTTCCTTTTTGATATCAGTATTTATTATTATTGTGAAACTTAACATAAAACATTCCTGCCCATACTTTTTTCAGGTTGGTCGTATAATGGATTCTCCACTAGACCATCTAAATGAGAGACTAACTAATAAGCAAAGGAAGAGGACCATGGTTGATGAACTTCTAGCAGATGCCGAGTTCCAGAAGTACAATAAGAAGAAGTACAAAGAAATTGTAGACGAGAAGAGAAGGACAGAGTACAGAACCTTTATGAGGGATAAGAGACAGAAGAATAAAGCAGAGTTGAAGAAGAATAAGTTAAAATCTAAGAAAGCATAGTTAATAAATAGATGTAAATAATAAGTACCGATTTTTTTATTATTTTAGCACTTCTTGACAGATTGAAAAAAGGAAACCATTGAATGACCTGATTAGCATTGTCAGTCACTATACCCACTGCTGGGACAGGCCCCTCTCTGTGAGAAAGGGTTTGTCAAAATCCACAATGCCGGTCCAGCGGGGTTAATGAATGACTTGATTATTTAAACTGACTGTTTTAATTGACTGCCTCGCTGATCTTGTGGTCGTAAGCTCAACTGCTGCGCGCGTGTCCCGGGTTCGATTCCCGGGTCCAGTAAAGCGATATCAGGTTTTCCAAGGAGTTTATTAATGTGAGTTTGATGTCTCCATGTCCGGTAAGCACGTTAAGCCTTTGGTCCTTCATCTGATCCCTCCAGTCATGTCGGATTGCCGGCTCATCGGACTGACAATGAAGGAAGAGAAAATGCACTTGTGTCTGTGCAGACTCTTGTGCACTATAGTAGCTCCCGCGCCGAAAGCTGGTCTCCGCTGAGATAGGTTGCCATAGCCAAAATTTGGTCTGTAGTAGTTATATTAAAATATGAAACCTAAAGTAGGTATTGTTAAAATGAAACAATGTATGTATCAGTCACCCTTTTATTACAATTTAAGTATCTTTAATTCGATATCAACTATTCAAATTCGAAGATAATATTATAAGAAAAATATCACAGGTGTAGAAGACACTTTGTAGCCGTGTAAATATCAGCATATGCACCAAAAAAAAACATTTAAACTTTAAAAAAACATTTTTAAAGACCATCATTACAATGATTTAAAATGTTATGCAATACACAACAAAGTGTACGTTACCCTAGCAAGAAAGTGTCTCCTAGAGTTATATGAGTAGAACGTATAATGTGTGCCTTATCTGCTGTAAATGTGCCCCCAAATAAAAAATGTGTGCCCCTGTCGTTTTGGAAAAAAAACGGAAAAAACGATTCTTGCTGGGGTAACGTTTTTCTAGCAGGAAAATTCTAAACCAATGATCGGAGAGAGAAAAATTTTGCATGGCCAGAGAGCTTATATGTGTGCCAAAATGTGCCCCCAAAAATAAAATCTGTGCCCCTTCAGGTTTTCGAGATATTGCATTTCCTGCTGGAGTAATGTTTTGATGAATCGTATATCTCTAAAACCATTGCATGTGCCCCTGTAGAGTAAACATACACGAGTAGCTCTTAATGTGTGCCCCTTAGTGCCCCAATTAGATTCAAGAAAATATTTATAGTTTTCAAGTAATCGCGGTTTAATGAAAATCCGAAAAAACATCGCAGCGCCTAAATGAGACAAGGCACAAGTTCGCTGAAAACTGTATTCGGTCCTTCTTGACACTAATAATAACCATACAAAGTTTCAAAACTGTTCATGCATGCGTTTTTGAATAATCTTGCTAAAAGTCAAAACGATGGTGTCATAACTTTGACGGCAAAATACAAGGAATCGGCTCAATCCCAGATGTGTACGTGTAAACCAAAATCTTGTGCCTTTAGTCAAAAATATATGGTGAAAATATTCAGCTTGGAATGTTTCGCATTAAGTAAATATAAACAAAAAACCAAAATATGTAAACAACGGCTGGTTATCCAACCAAATTCCAATGACTACTAAAAAGCGACGGATTCATACATATCGATGACCTTCTTTACTTTACTCACTAACCGGTTCACACGTGTTGTGCCTGAGTACACTGAAGTAGAAAGTAATAAGTAATAAAATAAAGTTGCAATGGGATTATATTCTACTAGCTGTTTCTATGACCATAAACATTATTAAGTACATTATAAATAGTAGCCTAAGTGCTATTCCAAGGTAAATTTCATTAAAATACATCCAGTAATTTATGTGTGAACGAAAGATATGGCAAATATCCAGATATTTGCCATTTGCCAGGTCTTTGACTCAAAATTTGATTGTTCCCGATGTTTAAAAAAAATATAGTTCATGAAATGTGTGATGAATACCTAGAGGTAGTAAGGTTGTACAACCTAGCACTGGCTTGCAAAAAACGTAATAAAATATGATTTTCTCGGGTTGGTTGGAGCATTCACCTTAACCAAATAAATCTTGGTACCTACAGTTTTGAGAGTTGTATTTCACTAAATATTCCTATAGTCAACCGCACAATGATCTGTGTTTCAACAACGTGTTTCCATTTTTTATGTCGTATTACGTACCTATGAGGGATTTATAATTATATTTTAGACTTACAAGGAGACCGCCAAGATTGTCCGCCTCCGATTTCAGTGATTTTTATATATGTTGTTATGTTTGAGTAACTGAGTAATAACCCAAAAGGAATTCACGCAACGCTCAATAGTTTCAGAGTTGCTTCTACTGAGCAACTTAAATATAAGTTTAAATGATTTTTTAATAAAATTATCATGTGCAAGTTTGAACCTTATATCTCTGCAGATAGAGTTGCAAATGTTTTTGAGTTTGTATACTGAACTTATATTTAAGTTGCTCGGTAGAAGCAACTCTGAAACTATTGAGCGTTGCGTGAATTCCTTTTGGGTTATTACTCAGTTACTCAAACATAACAACATATATAAAAATCATTGAAATCGGAGGCGGACAATCTTGGCGGTCTTCTTGTTAGATGAAAAACTGATCTGTGATTTAAATAATAATGACTACACGACGTGCAAATAATTTCTAATACTTATAGGTAGGAAATGTAATCTGTGATTTGATGCAATAATTACTTTAAGAATTAAAATTTAAGGGAATGAAAATAATAATTTCCACATCAACAAGCTGTTTCATTTAATATGGTCACAAGGTGCATTTAATATATTTTTTAATCAGCCCCCAAAACTTTTGAACGCGACTGTACGGACAACAGCTAGGTATAATACGTCCAATAAAGAAGGTCATCGATATGTATGAATCAGTCGCTTTTTAGTAGTCATTGGAATTTGGTCGGATAACCAGCCGTTGTTTACATATTTTGGTTTTTTGTTTATATTTACTTAATGCGAAACATTCCAAGCTGAATATTTTCACCATATATTTTTGACTAAAGGCACAAGATTTTGGTTTACACGTACACATCTGGGATTGAGCCGGTTCCTTGTATTTTGCCGTCAAAGTTATGACACCATCGTTTTTACTTTTAGCAAGATTATTCAAAAACGCAGGCATGAACAGTTTTGAAACTTTGTATGGTTATTATTAGCGTCAAGAAGGACCAAATACAGTTTTCAGCGAACTTATGCCTTGTCTCATTTAGGCGCTGCGATGTTTTTTCGGATTTTCATTAAACCGCGATTACTTGAAAACTATAAATATTTTCTTGAATCTAATTGGGGCACTAAGGGGCACACATAAAGAGCTACTCGTGTATGATTACTCTACAGGGGCACATGCAATGGTTTTAGAGATATACGATTCATCAAAACATTACTCCAGCAGGAAATGCAATATCTCGAAAACCTGAAGGGGCACAGATTTTATTTTTGGGGGCACATTTTGGCACACATATAAGCTCTCTGGCCATGCACAATTTTTCTCTCTCCGATCATTCGTTTAGAATTTTCCTGCTAGAAAAACGTTACCCCAGCAAGAATTGTTTTTTCCGTTTTTTTCCAAAACGACAGGGGGCACACATTTTTTATTTGGGGGCACATTTACAGCAGATAAGGCACACATTATACGTTCTACTCATATAACTCTAGGAGACACTTTCTTGCTAGGGTAACGTACACCACAACAAAATTAAGCTTAGGACTAGAAGGGACTAAACTATTATTGTACCTATCGCTGAAATTTTTTAGATTTAACAAAACCTTAGTGGTCGCCCAGTGGTTGAAATTCGACCATAATTAATTACATAAAAACTTAATGTATATCGAATGCATTATTTATATAAAAATATAAGCTTCTGAACTCATCTGTATAAACTTTCACTGTGCCAAATTTCATACTCCTCAGCGGAATTTTTGAAACAGGGATACCTACTAAGTTTTGCCATCTTTCATCTGCGAGAAGCTTGACATAATTCAAAAAGAGCAAATTTCTGGATATGATCTAAAACTTTATAAGTAGCGGTAAAAGTGTGACGCAGCATAAAGTCACACGTTACTAGCTCGCTCATATTTAGGCTTAGCGTAATGTCGTTTTTAGACGCATACTATGACCAATTCCACATTCACCTGTATACCTAAAATTACAGATTTTTTGATAATGTCTTGCCAATGAGCAATATACGGGCGTCACTAACACCAGTTGGCAAAACATCCGATACGTTCTTGCAAAAAAAATAGGTATGACAACTTTTTTGCGCTCTGTATTAAATGGCAGTGGATACAAATTGACCTTAAAAATAACAACATATTATTTGGTAAATGTTTGAGCGAAAATGTAAGAAATTGTACTGTAATATTGATCAAGTTTAGACTTTAGAGCCATTTAGCATTAGGCTCAAAATTCCACCTTACCTACACATCTCTTAAAAAATATTTCCAACGTTGTTACACCTACTCCAACCCATGAACCGTAAATCTTGTAAACCTGCACCCTAATTGCGTAACACATTTTCAATCATATTCCAAAAGAAATCATAGGAAATCGCTAAACCACTGCTTCAAATTTTTGAAACATTTGTCTACTCGACTATGTTTAGAAGGTATCCTACTAATATTATAAATGCGAAAGTTTGTATGTTTGAATGTATGGATGTGTGGATGTTTGTTCCTCTTTCACGCAAAAACTACTGAAAAATTTGGAACACAACACATAGGCTACTTTTTATCCCGGTAGTACGTTCCCGCGGGATATTTTCCGACCTCCACGCGGGCGAAGCCGCTGGCAAAAGCTAGTATCAGAATAAACGCAATTCCTGAAAACAGTTTATTCATAATGCACTACTGAATCGCTTTTAATGTGCGTATTATTTTTAAATTGCGTATTTTACCATAGGTATGGTCACCGATCGAGCTCAAGACAATTCAATCTTCTTTCAAGTCAATAAGACTCAATTCCAATTGCATAAAGTAATGCTAAGGGCAACACAATTTTCTTAATAATAAAAGCTGGATTTAAAAATAATTAGGTAATTGTATTATGCTTTTAAGGGGTATGAGATATTGCATTAATTTATGTTCGATTTTTATGTAACATAATTAAATATGAATGTTGTTGAATTAACAAAATTAAAGGCATTGCCACTGTAAGTGTGTTACGCAACTACTCCGCTAGTTTGTGTCGCCAATTTGCGACTATCTGCAGTTTTATTACTCTTATCTGTTTAGAAACCGCCAGTAACGTCGACTGAGGCTCCCGTCATGAAAGAGCTCTTATCTGAGCTCAAGAACGCTATCACCTCGGCTAATTCTGAAAGTAAATAAATATGGTAGATTAGTAACATACACAAATTGATACGGTCAGCAACAAAAGTCGATTGGTGATATAAAAATAGTTAAAAAAGGACTCAGGTCTGCTATCGTCTTAATACTACTAGAACGAAGTTTTTTAACTCGGCTTGCGGTAGAAGTAAACTTGTAGAAAATTTTAGAAATCGGCATTTAACGGAAATGCGACACGTCTCTTTTTATTATACACAATAATAGAAGGAGGCAGAGAGAGATAGTTTTCGAGGGTGCTGGTGCTCATTTTGACCTCACTATAGACTTCTATAGTGAGGTCAAAATGAAAATCAAGCTGCGAAAATTTTAAATTTATTGTCATAGGTGTCGTTTTCATTGTGTTCGACAATCTAAACCTCCATATCGAATCACATTCGAAATTTAAGAAAAAGTGTAGGTAATGTCATTTAAGTTCCTTGGGTAACGTACATACCTCGCTCCTTGACGAACAGTGCAGTGCAGTATATTACAGAGAGTGTCACGCACATGTAGGTATACATTATACGTTCTATGGTCACGCACGCACGACTGACAATTGTCTAAAGGTTCTTTTGGCGCCAAAAGATCCTTGTCTCTGACTAGTTAATGCACACTCACCAGTGGGATTTCCGAGTCGTCCCAAAGGCACCAGCTTCAACATGCCTTGTAACACCTTATCGGGAACAGTCTTTACCATGGGAGTTTCTATGAAGCCTGGCAATATTGCATTTACCCTGAAATCATGAAATTATTTGTTGATTGTTGATAGGTTTAAACCCGGCCAAGGACCAATGTGGCTGCCAGGGTCGCGTGATTGTTCGAAAGAGATACCGTGACCCTGGCACATGGGCAACTGTAGGAACACGGGTTTTAGTCAGTAAAAGTCTGACACACCCTCCCGCTCCGCCCAGAGCGGGAGAAGTCATTTGATGATTTCCCACCAAAAAAAAAGGGCCAATGTGGCGTTTGCAATTCATACTTACTTTCTAAGTTTATATTTGACATGACTGAAGTTGGTGAAGGCAAACATAACAATGAAGCCGTAAAAGTTTTAAATTATCAACCCGCATTGAGCAAGCGTGGTGATCATTGCTCATGTCTTCTCTGTATGACATATGTAAGGCCTTGCAGTGGGACAATAATAGACTAGTATTCTTTTAAAGTTATAATTCTTACCTAACATTGAATTTCCCTAACTCCTTAGCAGCAGACTGTGTCATACCGATCACACCAGCTTTGCTGCCAGCATAATTTGTTTGACCTGAAATAAACAAACCAAATTGAGAAAATAATGTAGCACTTCCATTTGTAATACCAATAACTGTGTAGGGTACTTGGTAGACATGTATATCAATTGGTTGATTGAATTTCCAATTTTAAATATTGAAGGAAATTACTAATAGGTATCTTTTAAATTATGTTTTGATAGATATATTTATCAATGCTGTGATACTCAAAATTATCGAAGATATCTTTACACAATTATTATCTAACAAGACATTTCTGCCATAGTAAAATAACTCATTAAAAATAATAATTACGTCTTTCTTACCCATATTTCCATATTTGCCCACAATACTAGAAAGATTTACAATTGAACCGGGCAGGCCTGCCTCTGTCATCGCCTTTGCGAATGTTTGCATGACTAGAAAAGTACCCTGAAAACATAGGACAAAGGTATTAAATACGATAAATACAAAAAAAATATTATTGCGCTCATTCTCACAATATACAGTGCATGTAGCAAGCAAGACGGACAATACATGTAGAATAATAAGCAGCATAGTGAGATATTTGGCTTGTGGCTAAATAGTAACAGCTGCTTGCCGGGCCATTGGTCCATGGATTAGTGACCTACATTCTGAGGCCCCCCCGTGCCTCAGACAACATGTAAGTTGTTGTCAATTCTACTACAATGATATTATACTAGCTTTTGCCAGCAGCTTCGCCCGCGTGGAGGTCGGAAATTATCCTGCGGGAACATACTACCGGGATAAAAAGTAGCCTATGTCCTTTCTCAGGCTCTAAACTATCTGTGTACGAAATTTCATTTAAATCGGTTCAGAAGTTTTAGCAGGAAAGCGAGACAGACAGAGTTCCTTTTGCATTTATAATATTAGTATGGATTAGTATGGATATGGATTATACATACAATTCTACTCAGTAATTCTACCCAGTAACTGGACTGTGGGGGCACATATAGGCAGTTGCTTCATGTAAAATACTGGTACTGAACCCAACACAGTTGGAGAAAAGGCTATGCATATGATGATAGTGAGATAGATATATTGCTCACTACTAGTAGTGTAGTTTTTTGCAAAAAGAGACTTGTCCATTTTCCATTAGAACATGAAACTGTTTAGACAGGTTACGATTATTACCAGTTGACTGAAATTACCTTTAAATTAGTATTAAGCACACTATCATAATCTTCTTCAGAGAGTTTCAATAGCCAGTTATCTCTGGTAATACCAGCAGAGTTCACTACTATAGTTGGCGGTGCCTTGTACTGTTTTAGTGTGGTCTGCAGAAGGTTCCTCACTGCTGTTGAATCTGAGACGTCTAGTTCCACTGCCATGTGATCTGCATCTGAAATATATTTCACTTTTGTCAAGGAGTTGGCCAATAACTATTATTAAAAAAAGTCTTTGAGCGAGTATAGGCAGAGCTTTGATGAGGCTTTTTTTAGAGGCTTAGAAATGGACTGGCAAAACTGGCATTATTGTATTGCATAACCCATTAAAGTTATTTTGCGTTTGCAGAGCCCCACGGTTTCACCTGCATGAGTGTTGATCCTCTGGAGACATTGGGATAAAAATCCTATCGCCTAATCCACATCATGGGCTAACTATGTGCCAAATTTTCATTCAAATCTATTCAGCCATTTATTGTGAATGTGTAAAAAAGAAAGACACCATCAAATCTTTTCTCTTTATAATATTAGTTTACATAAGCTGCTTATTTATGTGAAATACTGTATATTTTTTTTTATATAAGATTAAAGTATTGGTGCCTATACTGAGAAACTTCTATGAGTATACTTTCCAATATTTTAAACTTTTTAAACATACCATTTGTTCCTGAAGCTAAGGCTGTATGTGTCTTGATTGTTTCTACAGCTGCATCATAGTGCTTGTCAGCGGCTATGACAATAGCACCCTCTCTGGACAGCACCTGGCACGCTGCACGGCCTATACCAGATCCAGCACCTGAGAACATTCAAGGGTTAATAATATTGACTAACACAAAACTTTTTTTTGGGACATATTGGTATAAGATAACCTTTGTTTAACCCACCTTCTAAAGATCTAACTTTTAGATATTTGCTCCATGCTATTGATATAAAATATAATATTGTTATTATGTTATAATAATTCAATAGAATGGAGGAAAAATTATATACTTCCAGTAACTACATCCTGAACAAAATCATAACACTGTGTATAATTTGTTGACCCAAAATTCAAATTTAAGTCTATAAATGCCGTTATTACTACAGTGTGACCGCTAAGCTAGGAACGTTCGGAGTAATTAAGGTCGCCATTCTGTATAATGATATGGCATCTAACCATAATCCTAAACATTAAACTTATTTGAGAAGCTTCTGTATTTAACGTTTTGAGGTAGTTTTTCTGTCATCAATATTGCTTTTTGCACTACCATAAAATGTTATTAATCTAGCCTACTATATGAGCTTATCTTCTTTTCGATCAATATTGATGGATA
The DNA here is from genome assembly GCA_932294355.1 of Aporophyla lueneburgensis. Lineage (NCBI taxonomy): Eukaryota > Metazoa > Arthropoda > Insecta > Lepidoptera > Noctuidae > Aporophyla > Aporophyla lueneburgensis. The sequence continues at coordinate 7,121,361 of OW028737.1, forward strand.
TGTTAAATAAAAAGTGAATAAAAATACTTACCAGTTACTAAAGCTAGCCTTCCTGCAACTATTCCTGACACCATTTTAACAGATTTTTATAAAGAAATTGGTTCTGAATGAATTAGCCGAGTATCTATCGAATGTTTAGAAAGTTTGACTTTGAACTTTTCAACTTTCCTACCTACTGTGATCTTATCAGTTTTATCGTGGTTTTATCAAACAGTAAACTCGGTTATCACTATGACGTTTATGGCTTCGTTCGGAAACGTAAACGTCAAAATCGATCTGAAATTATTTTTATAGTTCTACGTTTATCGCTTTTGTAAATGATTTTCAATATCTTACATATCAAAACTAAGTTTATAGTTAGACCACGGAGTACAGTTAGACCCAAATTGAAGCTTTGCTGCATAATATTTTAGTTTGCATACATCGTTTAACATCACGTTTTGTTTCTCCGAAGGGTTGGACAGTGGTGTGCCTTTATAGTATACCCACATTTCGCCAGTTACGTTCTCCCCGACCCATCTCTATATTCGGCAAGTCAATCCCTTGGGAAAAACGAAATATCTAGGCGTGATCCTCGGTCAGCACCTTTCCTTCTCTGAGCACATAAAGAAAATTCGCTCACAGGGCACTTTCACTCTCGGTAGGCTCCACTCAATTTTAAATGCGCGTAATAAATTGTCACTCTAGTGTAAGAAGCGCATTCACCCCGCTTGCATCTAGTGTTGCAAAGGACTCGAGTCCTCGAGTCGTAATTTTAAAGACTCGACTCAATTATGTAAGGCTCAGTGTGCTCAAAAGGCTCGGAGTCTAGAGTCAGGTACTCGAGTCTTAAAAAGGACTCAAGTCTTAGAAAGGACTCGAGTCTGAAAAAGGACTCGAGTCTTAAAATGTACCCAAGTCTCAAAGAAAAACTCGGAGCATGAAGATGAGACTTGTAGCTCATCATTCGAAAAGACTCGAATAGAAAAAGCAATAAGTTCAAATTGGTGATTATGATGTAACTATGCGTACAATAAAATCTGACGAGTTATTCGAGTTTTTTCGAATGATGAGCTACAAGACTCGAGTTCATTTTAAGACTCGAGTGCTTTTTAAGACTCGAGTCCTTTTTAAAACGCGAGTCCTTTTTACGACTCGAGTGGCTGTTAAATGACTCGGGCTCGGCTTGAGTCTAGACTCCGAGCCTTTTGAGCACACTGAGTCTTGTATAATTGAGTCGAGTCTTTAAAATTACGACTCGAGGACTCGAGTCCTTTGCAACACTACTTGCATCAGGCCAATCATGACCTATGCATGTGCAGTTTTTGCACACGTGAAACTACGCCATGTCCATAGGATGCAGACTCTCCAAAACCGTTTTCTCCGTAAAGCCACAGGATCCCCTTGGTACATTCGGAATGAAATCCTCCACCTTGATCTGAAAATCCCCACTATCCTTCAATTTATGAAACGCAACGGTTGTAGAGTTCGCCGCCCAAGACACATACTGACCGACCCTGATGACCCCATTAATCTCCTCCAAGAAAGCAATAGGGCCACTAGTACACTTCTCAAAATAAAACATCCGTCTTTCCAACCTTGCCACCGAAGCCAGTCGCGACGCTTCCGACTAAATAGTCCCCCCGACCCTTGCTCGACGAAGTGCCAGTCTGCGCCATAGCTGAGCCTGTAACTTTAAATTTGTCCCTAAATAATAACCTTACAGATCCAGTCCGTCTCTTTCTGCCCTCCTACCAGCCTCTTAAGCCTATTTCCATGGACCGAGTACAAATCCAGACTCCGCACAGCTACTGCGAAATTTTAGATAGAAAACCCAAAAAAACTTAGCCCGCCTCGGAAATCGAAACCAAGACCTCATGCTCAACAGTAGCGTTTACAACCAACGAGGCAGTCATTTTAATTTGCATTGGTATACTACATGGCTTCTCGCACGATAGTTCAGTTAGGGAATTGTAGGTACATACTAGGGTATATACCTAGACCCTAAGGCTGCTAAAAAATTGTCTGCTTAACAACGTAAACAATGCCATGAATGTAGTGCAACTGTCAAAATTAATGCGATTCCTACTGATAGTGTATTACGCAATTACCCGTCTGGGCTTTGGTAGGACACTGCCGGGGTTGGGTTATTATGGCCATGGAACATAATATCACTAGCCACGATTTTGTCCGCGTGAATTATTTTGTTCCCCTGACCCACCCACTTTGTACTTCGTTTTCGCCGAGCGTTGTTTTTTTTTTCTTTTTCTCGGCTCTTAGCATGATTTTATATAATAGACTTCTTCTAAAACTGAGCTATCAAATACGAAAATATTTTTTCGGCTTTATTTATTAGTAACTAGCTTTTGCCAGCGGCTTCACCCGCGTGGAGGTCGGAAATTATCCCGCGGGAACATACTACCGGGATAAAAAGTACCCTATGTGTTATTCCAGGCTATAAACTATCTGTGTGCCAAATTTCATCTAAATCGGTTGTCGTTTTTGCGTGAAAGAGTAACAAACATCCACACATCCATACATACAAACTTTCACATTTATAATATTAGTAGGAGAAATAGAATAAGCTATACTCTGGCTATGTAGAGTAATTTACTTAATTTTTCAACCTATTCTAACTTATCAGGCGTGCGGATTGGCACAAGCTACCTGGAAGAAGAGATTGGCTTGATGAGACCAATATCCAATATGTCAACTAAGGCACAGCTCATACCAGATTATAGTTGCCTCATCTGGCACGTTAGTTGTTTTAAGTGATAACTCAAAACTAATAGTCAACTGGATAATTAAAAAATATAGACAAATTATTGTAGATTTATTCTTATTTAATAACACAGGTTGTTGCAACAAACAAAAAAAGAATCTTCTCTTAAGTATGTAATCTATAAGTCTAATAAAAATATGAGCATTAAAAATATTGTTTTAAATGAACATGTCATTTACACATTTCTTTTTTATCACTTTAGTCAACTCTAAATCAAAATACTAGCTTTACTAACAGCCATAGAACTTTTTGGCAACTCTAATGTGCGCTCCTTGCTGTGCAGTACCCCACCTTTGGCCCTGCTGATGTATGATTTTGTTACTCGAGCAACTCATCTCAATTTTCCAAGCCCCTATTTATTTACAGTGGGCTGTACATGGCTTTTGCTTTTAAAATTCTGACGCTGACTCAAATTGTTTGTTTTCATATTTTGAGTCAAACAAACAAACAAGCAACTTGTTTTAAATGAACATGTCATGTACAAATTTCTTTGTTATCACTTCCGTCTACCCTAAATCAAGATACTAGCTTTACTAACAACCATAGAACTTTTTGGCAGCTCTAATGTGCATTCCTTGCTGCACAGTACCCCACCTCTCGCCCCCGCTCATGTTTGAATTTGTTACTCTAGCAACTCGTCTCAATTTTCCAAGCCCCTATTTATTTACAGTGGGCTGAACATGGCTTTTGCTTTTAAAATTCTGATGCTGACTCATATTGTTTCAAGTTTTCAGATGTTTGTTTTCAAATGTTTTCGTATTTTGAGTCAGTCAAACAACTACAACTAACACCTGAATTACTGGTTACTGTTATTCAATTACCTCTAAAACATTACAACAACACAAAAATGATATTTGTGGCTTATCCACACAAAATACTAGATTTTCATTTAGCATACTATCTACAATGATATAAAATGTTAAACTTAAAGGCCATGGTGGCCTGGTTCGAATTTTGGTACTGACACAATTTTATCAGCGAACATTATTTTTACAGACATGAGTCAAATATGAGTTACCTTAAAAGTGCACATTGACGGTGAAGTGCCAATACTTATCTAACATAGACCAAATTTTTCACAAAGAGAAAAACAATATTGAACAATATTGTTTTATCCAGTTGTTGTTAAAAATAAGATCAGTGACTTCATCAATATACATGGGGATCCACCTTAAAGCCAAGACATAAGAAAGTCAACTACTTGAAAAATGTAAGTTAAAAGGTATTGGCACTCCGCTGTGGATATAGGATATTACACAATATTTTTTGTTACATAGTCTTAAATTGAGATTTTTGAATCCATATGCTTACTTGCTGCAATAAACTATTGTTTACTACAAAATATTAAAACTACAATAATAAATGCTTGCATTTTAAATTACTAAAGGCTTTAACAAAATGTTCCACATAGAATTAAATACCCAGCCCACTGTGGCCGGTTGATGTCATTCCCCCTTTTACAACTTACATAGGACTTAAACATAACTAGCGAAACGTGGGTGTATAATAGCTGCACCTCTGCATAACCCTGCAGGGAGACAGGCCTGATTTTATATGTAGAATTAAATAATAAGTAGTAACTTAACTCAGGTGCGGTCCGAGAGGGGGGTTCTAGGGATCATGACCCCCCCCAAAGTCAGCTATGCTGTCGAGACTCTGAACGATTTGCCTGAAAAACCCAATAATACTCCCAACCTGAGAATCGAACCCGGGACCTCATTCTCATCAGTAGCGCTTTCGACTACTAGACCAACGAGTAGATGTACGTTCCTAAAAATATTCTTCAGTACTCATGGTGACCCCCCCCCCCAAAAACATAGGCTGCGACCGCACCTGACTTAACTATTAAAAAAAGAATATATTTTTGCTTGTTTCTGCTATCTGTGAACATAGGACTATGGAATACTCTTGTTAAAAAATTACTTATGACAATAGAAAAGAGTAGTTACTAACTTACAAAAAAGTTTCACAGTCAAACTTATAAGACTTAACTTAATTTATAATTGGTTTAAAAAGAATCCAAAGTCTCTCAAACTCTGTCTTGTAAAGTTCAACAAGTTCCTTCTGAGAAGTCACTATGCAGTCTTCAAAGTTACCACACAAGGCTTGATTAGTCCAGTTTAATGAGCCTGCCATCACAAATGGTGTCAACATAGAGTTTTCACTTAATGTGTCTATCAAACAGAACTTGTGGTGCATCAAATTCGTTGACTTCATCCAACGAATCGGTATTCGCTGCTTTTCTAACCTCTTTAAACTGGACCCAGAAGAAAACGCCATATCAGCATCCATTATTACCCGAATCTTCACGCCTCGGTAATGTAACTTTAATATAGCGTTAGTCACTTCCACATTAGTCCATACGTACATACATATATCCAAATTATGACGAGGCTGGTTCAAATAGTGCAATAATCTGTCCATACTTTTTGTAATCATGCAGCGAGAATATTTACTCTTCTTAATTTCATCAAATCCGTAAGAAAACATTATAACGTCGTGAATTTCTTTGGCCCTACGTTTTTCTTTTTTATTAGTTAAGTAATTGTACGTAGCTCGCGTAGCCAATGCAAATGTTATCAACAAAAATAAAGTTGAGCTGAAAGTTTTTAACGACATGATGTTGTTTTCAAGTGCTACGTGAATGAAAAATCCCAACAGTATCTTAAACGTTTGTGAAATTATTTATACATTTTTACATATGATTTAAAATAATAATTAAATGACGTAAACGCTAAATTATCACTAAAACATTAATTTTGTTTTTGCAAAATGAACGAGAATTGAATGAGTTCGAGACATTGAGAAGCGCTAACGTCATATTTGACATTGACAGTAATGTTGAAGGCTACTGTCCGAATTAGAAAATATACCTCACCTAAGCCTCACATGAATAAATGGCATAAATAAGATATTATTTAAGTATTGATATTTAAATTAATTAAAAAGCAAAATTATAACCTAAATAAACTAAAACTATATACAAATTAAAATATAGCTTCGAAAATTTCATCCGCATCGCTGTCGACTAGTATTGTACCCAAGAGACTGGCGGCATTACGACGTTGTATGGCAATACTTAGCCTTTGGCCAAGGTAAAAACCAGCCCTTGGGTCACGGGAAGTGTCCACCACCCGTTTAAAAATTTCTTTAAATAGGCTTAGTGCACTCGGATCCCACGGGCGGCCCGAGGGTTTCAACCCCAAACGACTCAAAAATATAATTACCAATAAGTTATTATACTTACGCCGCTTGAGGTTTTCTGCAGCCACAGCAGCGGCACCACCACAGCACGCCGTACCAGGAAGATGGGATGGCACAAGAGTATCGACGCACTTTGCATCCCACACTAAAGGCCTACCCACCTTCCATGGAAATAAATACATGCCGTCCGGTCTCTTGCCATCGTCGCGTGCTAAGCCATTGGGTTCTAATACAGCTGGGACGGCGACGGTGACAAGAGCTCGTCGGATGATGTCATTAATATTTGCGTGCCGTGCAAATCGACCCGCACTTCGGCTGCAAGACAGGCCGTGGTGTCCTAGACTGGTGACATCTTCACCACAGTGACAGCGATGAGGAGAACAACACCGAGCTCCCAGGCGTAGGGAAACAGCGAGGCGGAAAGTAGTGTCGTCGAACAAGTTGCGTATATTCGACGACGGTAGTGCATGAAGCCATAGACCCGCCTACCACTTACACACAGCCAGCAGGCGCGCACGCTCTGCAGTAGTAGCAGAAATCAGGTAATCAGTAATGCATCAATAAATTGGCGTTCCACTTTTGATATCACGATTATGACAGTTGAGAACTGTCATAATACGGAACGCTAGTGAACGCGCTAACAGTGCTCACTCAACTTGTATACACCACAAAGGCCCTAGGGGTATAAGCATAGTGAATTTTCCCTTGAAAGATATCGGCACGGTACTTAGAGGATTTTTAGGTATTAATAAGATAATAAGATCCTGAAAGTTTCAGATCTCTAACCCATTTGGTTCAAGGGCGGATCCAGGGGGTGGGTCATGGGGGTCATGACCCCCCCCTGGGCTGGGTCCACCGCGGACCACCATTTAAAATTGTTAAACATAGGTAATGGTTTTTAGTAAGGATATATTTTTTTGTCACAATACCACGATTTAAAGTAAATAGGTACCTTCAATGGTGCCGATTCTGTTGTTACAAAATTCTCTAAACTAAACTAAAAATCACAAAAATTTGGTTTATTCCTGTCAAACGACGATTTCCTATTCTGAAATAGACTAAAGTGACACAACTTAACTATATTTTAGTTTCACAGACTAAGATTGCACTGAGTTATTAGTTTAGTGAAAATGACGATTTTGCTATTCTGAGTATGCCGAATTTCACCAAAAATTTTGACTATAATAATTTATTTTAACTAAGTCTGACTATTTTTAATCGCGATTAAAAAGGTGTGGAATAAAACTAGTGGTCATGAACTAAAATTCAAACCAAAACCTCACCTTTTTTTTCTGGATGGGAAATCATCAAATAACTTCTCCCGCTCTGGGCGGAGCGGGAGGGCGTGTCAGACTTTTACTGACTAAAACCCACCCGTGTCCAATCAGTTGCCCGTGTGCCGGGGTCACGGTATCTCGCTTGAACAATCTCGTGACCCCGGCAGGCATCGGTCCTAGTAGACCCCTTCACTGCTGCTGACATCTCTTTGAGGCGCGCGTGGAACACTACGCGCCGTAGATCCGAGCCTGGTCCTTACCGGGCGGCGAGCTACCCATTGCTCGCTACCCGCAAGCTCGCGCCTACGGTGGCCGGGAGTCCGCTATCGACGCCCGGGGCGTCTCCTCCTGCGGCGGCTAGGGACGTGAGGGCTCAGAGACTGCCACTCCCTCACGCGCCCCGCCTCCTCCTTCGCAAGCATTACTGCTTCGCAGAAGGAGGTGACGGCTTCCCATGCCCTCTCGCTCCGTACCATGGCTCGCACCAGGACCGGACGCGAGAGGTCACCGCCGCTGATCGCCTCCACAAGGACACGGCGGTGCTCCGCCCGGGCAGGGCACACCTCCAACGTATGCTCCACCGTGTCCTCCAGACGATCCTCACAATGGAAACACCCGGGCGTTTCCTCCCGCTTTATCCTGAACAGGAACCCACCGAAGCACCCATGCCCGGTGAGAACCTGCGTCAGGCGGAAGGTGAGGACGCCGTGGCGCCTCTCTATCCACTCCTCAAAGAGGGGACTTACCGCCGCAATTGTGGCGTGCCCTAACACCTCACCTTCACGTGCAAAACCAGCACTGTATTTTTTTCCTTTTCTTTTGCTTATATCTCAAAAATGGCGTGTCCTATGGCAAAAATAATGAAATTTTCGAGTTTCGACCCCCTTTATTTAACCTCCATACATATAAATCTAAACACGTGGGTAATATTTTTTTTTATATATTTTAAACAAAAAGTGAATTTTTTTTATATATTTTAAACAAAAAGTGAAAAAAATCCATATAAAACACGTCCAGGCTGCCGCCTTGCGCGCGCCTTCATCTCTCAAAAAATTCATTGCGTAGCGCACACAAGTACTACATTGCGAAGTCAAAAAAAAAATACCACGTGGATAATATTTTTAAACGACTAAAATTGAATTTGACAATCGCGATGTCAAATTCAATTTTAGTCGTTTAAAAATATTTTTTAAATTTAGAGTTTTTTTCTTGCAGAATAGCGTTACAATTCTCATGGCCAAACGTAAGGAATTTTAGAGATAGTTTAGTTAGTTTAGTTCGTGTACAACAGAATCGGCACCAATTTAATCAATTTATTGTAAATTAATATTTTGTATAATGGCAAACGCATTATTCGGGAACGAACGCATCGAAAAGAGTAGTGGCGAACTCCCAAACAAAGGGAATTGTCCAGACTTGGCCATTTTTAAACACGCTGCTATACAAAAATGTAATTTATCAATAATTTTAGTAAATATCTGATGCTAATAACTTCGTATGAATAAGCACTGTAAAAAATCTTTTTTTTGGTATTTTTTTATGATGTGACCAAGTCTTTGGCTTTGAATTTGACTTCAGTGTTGCAAAAAAAACTGCATTAACAATAAATTCGAATCTATTTAAAGTGTAGGGTAATCTCTCCACTGTATTTAACACAGTTTTCATTTAATCATATTATTAAAAAATACAATAATATACGATATAAATGATTAAAGACTTAAAAAGGATAAACTGAAGGGTGTATTATACCTGAAGAACTTATAAAACAATAATCGATTCCATATGTATCGATACAATTATCTTTTTTTATTATTTGGCAACACAGTGTTTTAAAAATGTTGTGTTAATTGTCAAAATGACGAGTGCAAAAAAAACAAAGTGAATGATAACTTCATTCACTTTGTTTTTTTTTTGCATAGAGAGTGTTGTTTTTGTAAGTTTTATTGCGATTACTTTGGCTGTTTCTAAATGGATTCCGATTCTCTGATGACCCCGGCACTTCCATTGACCAAGGTTCAGCCTTGTATTTATGATGAACCTGGCACATCTAAAGGAAGGTTTATTATAAGCATAAACAATTTTAATAAAATGATAAAAATTATCCAAATATAAATCTTGATAAAAAAACCAGGTTTATATTGGCATTCTTACTGATAAGAACTATTAAATCAATCACATATTATTAGCTGAACTGTTTGTTTATAAATGGCCAAAGTCCCATAGAAGTTGGTCAATGCCCTTTTAGTTGTCGTTTCTACCCGTTTTTGCCAGACTATACATACATTAACAACACATTACTTTTGACTTTTATGTATGATTATTAAAATTAAATTTATTATATTTAAATTAAATTTCAAAACGGCCTACCTCAAGGCAGTGTCTTGGCACCGCTCCTCTTTAATATTTACACGAACGGCCAACCATCGAGCCTAAATACGTCCCGCTTCCTCTATGCAGACGATCTTGCCCTCACCTCTCAAGCCACCACCTTTGAAGACGCCGAGGTTCACTTGTCAGAAGCTCTTAGTGACTTAAGGTCATACTACCACGCAAACTCTTTCAAACCAAATCCGAGCAAAACGCAGTCTTGCGTATTCCATCTTCGCAACATAGAAGCGGGTCGCAAACTTAACATAGTTTGGGGTGGGGTGCCCATTGAGCACAGCAACTCCCCAAAACATCTTGGCGTTACTCTGGATAGGTCTTTAACATTCAGCAAAAACTGCAAGAACATCAAGCAGAAGGTAAACTCTCACAACAATCTCCTACAGCGACTTGTCTCGTCAGAATGGGGTGCTTCGCCTGACGTTTTGCGGACTACTGGGCTGGCGCTATCTTTTTCTGCAGGTGAATTCCCTGCGCTATGTGGAGTCATTCAGCCCATGCAAAGTTAGTGGATACAGCTCTGAATGAAACGATCATTACCGGGTGCCTCAAACCGACCCCGGTGCAAATGCTGTATCCATTGGCTAGAATAGCGCCACCAAAACTCCGCAGAGCAGTGGCAAGCTCAACTGAAAGAGCCAAGATGGTTTCTGACACACGCACCCGTTTCCTATGCACGACAACATCCTCGTGTCACAAAGACTGAAAAGTTGTAGCAGCTGTTTAAAGTGTGTCTTCCACTCATTGTCGTACAGTCCAAGGAAAGGCTAAATAAAGGAGTGGCGAGACAATGCTTCCCTACCAAACCCATTCGTTCCACCTGCTGAACATCTCGCAACTGGACACGAATTGCCTTGGCTTTCATGGAAGTCTTTAAATAGACTCCGGACTCAGGTAGGCCGCAGTAAAGTAAACCTGTACAGGTGGAGATTTATAGGTGACTCAGCCCTGGAGTGTAAATGTGGTGCTATCCCACAAACGATGAGGCACTTGATATCTTGTCCAGCATGTCCTGTTGTATGCACGCCACAAGAGTTGATGGACGCTACTGAAAATGCTAAGCTCGTAGCCAAATTCTGGGCTAATTCTATTTAGATTGCTATCGACACGCCAAGAAGAGGAAGAAGAAGAAAATCAAATTATAACTTCTTGTGACTTGACCACGACTATGTGACCCCCCCCTGGCACCAAAGCTGGATCCGCCCTTGATTTGGTTTTTGAGAAAAAGAAAAAAATGTAAAAATCTGACAAAATCAGAAAAAAATATATTATCTCAGGAACGCGTGAATCGATTGATTTCAATTTTGGGTATGTTTTGGAAGCTGATAGTAGCTTTTAGGAAAAAAAATATCACCTTTAACGGTTGATAAGAACCTCGATAAAATGTGCACTTTTTTTAATTTCGATTTTTAACAATGATACGATTCTGGCACAATTATGAAACTATTTTTTTCGAATTCTCCATTCATTTTTTTATAGATTTACATGCTTTTAAGATTTTTAAAAAAAGTACGCCATGTTTTAAAAAAAATTAACCATTTTTTGTGCAAATATTTACTTCACGCATGTTAAGCCTGCATCTTTATCCGTGTCGCTCCTTTATGTCTTTTATTGTTATTTAAAGTAGTCATGTGTAAATCAATAGTTAAATCTTAAAATATCAGTGAATATCAACTAAAATATTATAAACATTGTACGCACGGCGACAAATCAAAAACAAATCATCACAACTGTCATTTTTGACAGCGCTCCCGGTGATATCAGTTGACGGTGTTAGTTCATTAGTTGTCATGACGTCATCCATGACGATTCACGGGACAGCGTTATCGCTTGTTTTTTTTTTTTTCAGGATTGGAAATCATCATATGACTTCTCCCGCTCTGGGCGGAGCGGGAGGGCGTGTCAGACTTTTACTGACTAAAACCTACCCGTGTTCCATCAGTTGCCCATGTGCCAGGATCACGGTATCTCTTTCGAACAATCACGCGACCCCGGCAGGCATCGGTCCTAGTAGACCCCTACACTGCTGCTGACATCTCTTTGAGGCGCGCGTGGAACACTACGCGCCGTTGACCCGAGCCTGGTCCTTACCGGGCGGCGAGCTACCCATTGCTCGCCACCCGCAAGCTCCAGCGTTATCGCTCTCACGCCAATTCCAAACAGGTATTAGCACGCTCAAATCGATGTGAGTGCAATACGGAACGCGGCAGAAATTCCAAAGGTCCCGCGAAGCTTCGCTACTTTTTTCTGTAACAACCTGAAATCTGGGCGTCTTGTTAGTAAGTTCTCAGTTGGATATAAACAAAGAAGTAAAAAGGAGAAAACTAAAGGATATGTAGTCATGTGCGTGTGCTTACGAAATATCCTTGATATTTCTAATATTTCTTGAAGGAGATAAAAAGGTACCTATATGTAAAATAATAAAAAAGACTAATTTTTTGAGATTTAATTTTCAAAATAAGTAATATTATTTACAGAAAAGACGCAGACTTGCCATTTCATAACGTTATGTTGTTTATGCTGAAATCGTGAGGTCTTAATCTTAAGTTTAAATTATAAGAGCTGTGATGAGCGGGCTGCAAAGATCCGCTGTAGCCACCGATTAGGCCGCAGGTACCATATCCATTGTCAGTCGCACTTCCATAGCCTACTACACTTTGTCCCATCAGACTGTTGGAATTCGAGACGTACTGTCTATTGCCCACATTCTGCATCATTAAAGAGTAATCGTTTTGGTACAGGCCTGTATTCGCTATAGGGATACCTAAGTTTAAGTTCAGGTTGTTAGCTTGAAAATGATGGAGCCATGGTTCTTTGGAGTTGCGTGCAAAGTCCTGTCTAGGATCTTGGTGTGGAATCCCAATAGGTACGGCGATGGGCTCTGGCGAACTTTGGCTGGTTGAGCTTCTATGAGTCGACAGTGCTGATCTCTCGTTTCTCCGAAATTTGGCTCGACGGTTTTGGAACCATACCTAAAAAAAATAGAGATTTAAAAAAAAAACTAGGTATGCTTAGAACATAGAATAATGAAATGTGGAAGAATTAAACAAAACCAAATTAATTACTATGGCCTACGTATTTCAGTCCACTATTGAGCCTGTTGGACTATTTTGAAGGACAAAATTGTTTATAATTGTTTGTTCTTCACAATTTGAAGAACACTATGAATCATTGCTTTTCTAAATTGAACCCGGACTTTAATTAAACCTTTATAAGATATTACAATACTCTGGTACAAAAGTTGTAATTATAACATTTTCAATTTGTTGCGCCACTTCATCTTCCCAGCGAAAGCTAGTGCTTCCAAGTGGAAGTGGTGAAGGGCGGGCGTTTTGGAGGACTGACTTATGTAACTGTGGCGTTCAAAAAGTTCTAACTCTGAGCCTATTTTGAATAAATGACTTTTGATTTTGAATAAAAAATGCCATTACTGCTATGGCGCTGTCAAATGGACCATTATCATGGATGTGTGCGCCGATTCCCTGAACCCCGACTTACGAGATATCGGTCGTGGGTTCGGAGCCAAGCAGGCGCTTTACTTTGTGTAAATAATTTCATCACCACTGCTCTCAAAACGGTGAAGGAAAACATCGTGAAGAAACCGGTATTTCCTAGCACCAATCATTCGAAAACATGTGACATCTAGCAACTCGCACTGGGCCCACGTGGTACATTACGGCCCGCTCCCTCTCACCGAGAGGAGGCCTGTGTCCCAGCAGTGAGAACAATATAGGCTGATAATGATTTACTGAACTACAAAGAAACATCTGTGCCTCTGTGAACAGAGTAGTGATGTGACGACAAAATAAAAGCAGGAGTGGCCCAGTGGTAAAGGTCACAACTTCTGAGTTGTAGGTCTATAGGTACACTTTGGGTAATGGGATTCTCACCTGTACTCTGGCTTCAGTCAAGTTAACCCTCGCAGCGAGATCCTCCCTTACAAAGGCATCAGGATAATGAGTCTTCTCAAACACCTTCTCCAAAGCAGCCAGCTGCTGACTAGTAAACGTAGTCCTGTTCCTCCTTGGCTTCTTCCTATCATCCGACTTTACGTCTTTTTCCTCCTCAGACTCTTTCTGGTTCTCTCTCTCTTTCGCGCCCTTGTCTTCGTACTTCCGTCTCATATCTTCGTATGCTAGGTAGTCCACAGGTTTGATGTAAGGTCGTTGGAGGTCCTTTGGGTACCAAGTTAAGTCGTTCTGGTAACTTTGCTCGTACGTGCTGTTGATCTGCCGGCCTGCTGTCAAATGATGGAGCCGAAGTAGACTGTCCTCATGGCATTTGATCATTTGGAAGAGGTTGTGGTTATTCTCTGGGTAGGTTCCAGGGTTCACGTTGTAGTTGGCAGTGTTCTGGGCTTTCGGGTCGTAGTTCTTCGTGATGGGCTGTCGTGTGTTTGGGAGATCTGAGGATCAAACATTTTTATTAAGAAAGTGTAGGTTTGTAAGTACATATAGTTTCTGACCTTATCGTCTTGGTGATTATTGAAACACTCCAAATGCCCTTCTAATGATGACTAATGATTTAATTAATTTATTTTGTTTTTATCTACCCCCATATTGATACGCATCAAAATAACACTAAAACAAACATCGTTCAACACAAAAGGCCGTTTGTTAAACAGATCGCACACGCACTGGCGGCTAACCTCTGTAGATCGTTGTTGCGCAGACGCAGACGGCGCACGCGCAACCGGCGCAACCCTATCGGTTACTGTGCACAATGCGAGCACGTGAAAACTGTTGCTCATGCTCCTCTGAACTTGCGAAGGTTACATAACTACTTACGTTATAAATTGTAGAAGGGTTTGTAGAAGCTAACTAGGTCCGTTCGTCCGTTGCGTTGGTTGTCCTAAGATATAATTATTCTTATTTATACATACGTTAAACATATCTCGGGATTTTAGAATCCCGGTCCTTTGGAAGGCGTACGAGGGGCCGAAGCCAACTCGCAGAGGCGCCTTAGACAATTTTAAACGATGAGGGGGCACCAACCGATGATTATCCCTGTATGCACTATGCAAGTGCACCCAAGAACAATCCCCGGTTGGAGCAGAACTATTACGGAATATGGAAACAAAGCAAATTAGGCTATGGGTTTGGATGGCTATAGTGGATTGGTAACCGCAACTATGGAAGGACTATGGCCCCTGCCTAATCAATGTTTTGTATATGTCGCAGTAAGATAGATTAAACCGTAATATAGTTAAATCCCTAGGGATATAATTATATACCGTAACATAGTTATACGAAAGCGATTCTTTACTATCTCACTAGGAATATAGTTATAAAACGGTCCAAGTTTAGTGATATACTTATATTACTAGATTAACTTTAGTGAAATAGCTTTGAACAAATTTTACGTTTATGTGAAGTTTGCGGCAAAGAATGTACACGAGCACATTCATGCTACTCGTGTGCATGAAATGTTCACGTAATTTGTGGAATAACGTCATATGATGAAGGTTACGGATCGCAGCTATTATGCTTTTTATGCAACAGCGAAAAAAACATTCAAGACCAAAGAGACAAAGCTGCCGAAAACTTAAGAAAAGCCGAATAAAAAATTAAAACCCACTCATCACAGAAATTTCCTGACATTGACGTGGGATCTTCAGTTCTTATAGAGATACCAAAGATAGATCGTGGACCATTGGATCAAAAAAATGTATTAGGAAAAGTTTTAGAAAAGCGAAATGAAAGTCATAAAATTGGAACATCCTGAAAGATTGGTTACCCAGAAAAGCAATACAGCTTTCAAACATTACTTTGAATGATCGATGATACCAAATGAAAACTTGTCACTGAGAGAAATATGCCAAAAATTGTCGCGCTTTGGTGGCCAAGGTTATTTAAAATGTTCCTGTAAAAATCGAATATACAGTGTTCTACTAAAAGATGTGCCTGTAAGAAGCATTCATTGCTATGTAATTCTAGATGTCATGATTCCTCTTCTTGTCTGAACAAAAATTAAAAAATACTTTTAAAGAAACCAAGATCTCAACTTGTTGATAAGAAATAAAGATATCTCAAAACTGTTTGGCTTTAATAGATTTTTAATGTTTGATTAGTTTTAATTGTATTGTTAATGTTTAAATTCCAAAAAATATGATCGTTAGAATTATAATTACTTTAATACGTGTTAATGTCACAAAGTATTGTAACTAACTGCAGGATACATAAATTTGATTTATTAATAAAGATAAAACCAATAAAATTTTGTTTTATTTTATTATATATGGTAGATGTTTATTTCACTAAGCTTAATCAAGTAATGGGTCTGTCTCAAAAAAGTGGCACACTTTTGAATTTTTTTTCAATTTTTCAAAAATGTTTGAGAATAAATAAGCTTTAATATACAATATGATGATAATATGATACAATATTACTTTTTTGAGACAAACCCTAATATATTTATAACACTGAACTTAATCTAGTAATATAAGTATATCACTAAACTTGGACCGTTTTATAACTATATTCCTAGTGAGATAGTAAAGAATCGCTTTCGTATAACTATGTTACGGTATATAATTATATCCCTACGGATATAACTATATTACTGCTTTATCTATCTTACTGCGACATATACACGGATAAAATGGCAGGGGGTGACTTGCACACTCAATAATGGGCCCCCGGGAAACGTCGCTGGCACATAGTGACGCAGCGACAAGGGGGCAACACTTCCTGAGGTGCTTGAGAAGTGGAGAGGTATTCCACGGCTTTCAGAACAATCCCAGAGCCCGGAAGATGGTCAAGTCCCTACGAGCACTTACTGGAATACTTCCTTTCCCCGAGCACGTTTGCTCTTGCGAATCTTCACTCAAGCCAGTCAATAAAGGCAAGAATGAGGTGGGAGCTCTGAACCTCGTCAGTGTTCACTCTAGCCGGCCAATGATGGCAAGCCAGAGATGAGGAACAAGAATTCTCCCAGGAGATCGGGTCCGTGGGGTCGCTACTGCCCAACAGCGCGCCACATGCTGTCCTGCGGATTTATTATTTATTTATTTATTTATTTAACACTTTAAGCACATAAATGTACAGAGGCGGACTTAATGCCATAGGCATTTTCTACCAGTCAACCTTTGGGTGATGCAGAGACAAACAGTGGTAGGTGCAATGAATTTGAAGATATTCAAATATAAACGTATAACCTATTTAAATCATAAACATAATATATAAACCTAACTATATATATATACATAAACACATACATATACATAAATAATCGAATTTTCTAAAACAAATGAGACAAACAATTACGAAACATTACCGTTGTGATGATACTGCCAACTTCTTGCGAATGTGCTCGCGAACTTTAACTTTGAAGGTCAATCGGTTGGTTGCCATCCTGATTTCCTGGGGGAGCGCATTCCACAGAGAGACAGACTGGACAAAGAAAGAAGAGTGAATGAAGTCTGTGCGATGAGTGGGACACTGAAGAAGACGATTGTGCGATGAGCGTAGATTTTTATTGTGGTTGGCGCAAATGTACTGAAAGTGAGGTGCTAGATAAACAGGGGAAGAGGGAGAATCAAGAAATGAAAACAATGTGGTCAGCGCCCTTTGCTCTCTGCGCTGGCGTATGGGAAACCACTTAAGAAGTGACCGATGCGCAGAGACATGATCATATTTACGCAAATTGAAAACGAATCGAATGCAGTTATTGAGAAGACGGTCAAGTTTGTTGAGGAGATCTGCATTCAGGTCATAGTAGCACACATCACCATAATCGATGATAGGGAAAATTAAGGACTGCACAAGCATTGTCTTCGTGGTCGGCGGTAATAAGTTTTTTAATCGGTACAGAGCCCGCAGCGTTCCAGTAACCTTTTGGCTTACCTTAGCGACTTGAGTATGCCAGTTCAGAGAGTTATCGATATGCAAGCCTAGATCCTTAACGTTAGTGCTGAAAGGAACGATCGTACCGTCGAAGAGAATTGGTGGCAAGATTGTACCAACCATCTTGCTGATACTACGAGGACTGCCAATGATGATTGCCTGACACTTCGTAGGGTTTACAGCTACACCAAATCTATCAGCCCAGGATTTTATGGCTATCAAGTCCCTGTTTAGTTTGCCAATAGCGCCAGGCAACTCATCAATCTTCCCTTGAGAGTACAGCTGCAAGTCATCTGCATACAGATGATACGCACACTGAAGTTCGGAAATAATTAGATTAATAAAAATAGAAAACAGAAGAGGAGAAAGAATACCGCCTTGAGGAACGCCAGTTTTCAAATCACACCAGCAAGAAGAAGAATCTCCAGCATGAACAGACTGCTGACGTTCCTGAAGGTAAGAGGAGAACCATTCCAGTGCTTTGGGAGAGACCATAACAAATGAAAGAATGGCTAACAGGATGTCATGACTGACGGTATTAAAGGCATTCGAGAAGTCAACCAATACTAAAACAGTGGCTTTGGTATCTTCCAATCCTGCCCGTATATCGCCAGTCACTTTAAGGAGGGCGGAAACAGTGCTGTGCCCAGGTCTAAACCCAGATTGAAGCGGACTAATGATAGAATTATGATGAACAAAGTTGGAGAATTGTTTGTGCACACAGGCCTCAAGCACTTTGGATAAGAAGGGAAGGATAGAAATTGGACGGAAGTCAGTGGGGAGAGAGGGGTTAGAAACCTTAGGAAGTGGGCGAACATAGGCTTTGCGCCAAAGGGAAGGGAATACTCCGGTGAATAAGGAAAAATTAATAATGTGGGTAATCGCGGGTAGGAGATGATCCAGAATAGTTATGATCATACCACGAGTGATATTGTCACATCCTACCGCTTTGGATTTGATGGAGAGAATGATTTTTCTGATCTCTCCCGGGTCAACTGGAATGAAACTGAAAGGATTAATTTGAGGACGCGTTAGACCTGAGATTAGAGAAAGAGTTTGCTGCTTGGTTAGACGATCCATGGTGGGAACAGTGGAGAAATGCCGGTTGAGATCGTCTAAGTCAATTGAGCTAGGAAGATCTAAATGTCGCGATTTGCCGATACCAAGAGTTCCAAGGAATTTCCAAATATCGGCAGAAGACGAAGAATTGATAGTATCGAAGATGTGGCGGCGCTTAGCATTACGTATCATCTGATTGCATCTATTCCTTGCAGCCTTGTACAATGTCCAGTTCTCGTCAGTACGGTCCCTTTTAAATTTATGGAACGCGCGGTTCCGTCGTCGCATTGCCATTTGGATACCTTTAGACATCCATGGTGCAGGTGGACGTTTTAATTTTACCTTTTTGACGGGAGCATGTATGTTATAAAGGTTGACTACAACATCGTTGAAGATGGCAACCTTGTCGTCAACTGAAGTGGCTTCCGTCATAGGCTCCCAGTTGACCACAGATGCATCCTCCGTTAGCTTGTCGACATTCATCCGTGCAAAACAACGCCTGTACAGAACTTTGGGCTTAGGTTTAGGAGGTTTCAGGATATAAGAAAGGAAAATCATGTCGTGATGAGAAAAGCCAGGAGCGTCATGTTGACCGTGGGAGGAAACAAGGGAAGGATTCGAGGTAAGGATCAGGTCGAGCCAGGTGTCATCACCAACAGTGTTATGGTGAGTAGGTTTGAGTGGCAACACGTGCAGACTAGCTGACTCGATCAGGTGGAGGAGCTTACGGGACCGAGGGGAGTTTTGGGCAAGGATGTTCGTGTTGAAATCACCCATGATGATATGATGTGTGTACTCCGAACCCAAAGATTCAAGTACTGATTCGAATTCAGTGAAGTAATCGACAGTGGGAGGACAGTAGACGACACCAATAATGGTTTTGGCTCCTTTGACACAGACTTCAAGGAAAATAAACTCAGCAGAAGCAGAATAATTTGAAGAGGAAGAAGCAAGTATTTTAAAGGGAAAGTCATTACGAAGGTATATGGCCACACCACCCCCTCCTTTACCAATTCGATCATTCCGTATAAGAACGAAACCAGTAAGAGGATAAGTGGTGGACGGGAGATGTGGTTTGAGCCAAGTTTCCGAGATCAAGATGGCGTGAACGTTGCTGTTATTAAATGAGTCATACAGCTCGCTGTAGTGACTAGGCACACTTTGAGCATTAATATGACACACATTCACCAACCGATTAGACTGATCATTAAAATTTTGTTGCATAAAGTCACCAAGGGTGTAGCTGAAAGAACAAAAACTTTCATCGCTAGAAGAGGCAGTAGATTGATTGGCAGAAAAATAAGACTCATTGTCTGACATAAATATAAGTAGTTAAATTAAAGAAATATATATATATAAATATTAATATGCTTTTGCTAAAAACAGAGTAACTAATAAGTGCTACTGCACCACCCGCCAGCCAACACATACACTAAATTATTATTAGGTATTATAAAAGCATCTTATGAAAAGGTAAACAAACATTGTTCAAATTACCTAAATTCTGAATAAATAAAATACTCATCTGTAACTAAAAGGTTACAACTATTATGTATCACCACTTTATCCAAAATCCATTTGAATAGCATTATTAAATTGTAACTGAAAAATGGTCATCTATTTAGGATATAAAATTAACCTCAAAATATGAATTCAAAACCATCCTTTTGGCAATTTACAATTAGAACATCCGTTTATAAAAAAAAGTCTAATGAAAGCACTGAATTATTTATAGGTAATTGGGACTACAAATTGGCATACACAGACCGTACATTTTCTGATACATTTGTTTACATTTTCATCAGATATTTTTGGAACAGGCTATAGATAAATATGTATCCCATAGATACTGACTCCAATGTGGTGATAACTTTTTAAACTACTATAGACCTTATTAATGTCATGTGTGGAGAAGAATCTTGCCATTTGCATGCATTATTTTTTACTTAAAAGTTGTACAAGTTTCTGAAATAAACCTTTTATTTTATTTATTTGCAAAGAATCAGAATTCTCGTTGTTGAACTCTTAGTCTGATCCTTTCCTAAACCCTAATTGGGTATCACACTATCAATTAATCACACTCCAAGCGGATTTTTTTTTAAATTGCTTATCCATTGCTTCATAAGTTCAAAGAAAATGAAACTTTCAGAATGATACCGATTCCTACAGTGTGTCAGACAAATACTCCGCTAAATTCAAGCTCTAGATCGGACAGTGTTGTTAGGTTTCAACAGCTCTAAGTCTGAATTTGTACCCGGGGAAAGGCAATAGGGACCTAATGTAGGCTCGCCTATGGAGCTACACTTACGGTGGTAGTAAATTAATTATGTACAATTTGCACCTACAATTACAAGTGGCGGATCACCCTATGGAAAATCAACCAAAGATCTTCATCATATCGTAGGCCATACGTAGTTTAGACCAAGCTATAGTCGCAAAAAAGTGGCTAACTGGCTGTATAGACATGATATAATATTTTCTTAGAGAGGGTCTTGTGGCTAAATACCTAATAACTGCCGCACGGGTCATTCGGTCAGGTTAAGTTAACCATCTTTATTTACCAAGCTTCCTCCGTGTCTCGTATAGCTTGCTGAGCTATACGAGACACGGAGGAAACTTGGTAAATCCACAAGATCCACAAATGTGGATCTTTGAAAGTCGTGACGGGTCGTCAAAAGCCCTAAAGTCTGGCAATCAGTCTTAGGTACAAAGGGGCATCGTCTTACCCAGTAACTGGGTGGTGGAGGTAACATACTGGTATTTAGTTGCATCCGGTTACACTGGAAGCCGACCCAAACATAGTTGGGAAAAGGCAGGCATATTAGATGATTTTAATTTTCTTGAAACTAGATTACCTACATATGTTCCAATTATTGCTGCGTGGTTTGTTAAATATTAGGTAGGTAAAACCACCAAACAGACTAAAGAGCAAACTGATTAGGTAAAAGATGGATATCATCATCATCATCATTTCAGCCGTAATACGTCCACTGCTGGACATGACCTCCCCCAATTTGGGGGGCTTTGCCATAATCGCCACGCTTGGCAGGCGGATTGGCGATCGCAGTATGGTGGTAAAATGCATAGAGAACGCTGCTGCCCATTCTCTAGTAAGTCCCGTAGTCGCCTCTTACGACACCCACGGGAAGAAATGGGGTGATGCTATTCTTTACGTCCGGCACCACACGGTACAAAAGATGGATTATATTAATGTTTTACTTTTAATTGTATTTACTCGTAATATGAGTTACTTACTATGTGCGCTAGTTTGTAATAGTATATTCCTACGTAAAGTACCTACAATGTTTTCCACAAGTAATATAAAAAAACGGACTTCAAAGCTTTTAAAATGCACCTTATTTTAAGTATCTATTTGGATTACGGCTCTATCTCCTCTAGACAAGTGGTGAATGGCGGGCGTTTTGGGGGACTGTCTTTTGTAATTTTGACGTTCAAAAAGTGCTGATCCTCAGCCTAATAAATGACTTTTGATTTGAGACAAATTTTAAATTGAAATTTGAATTACAACGCACTTCGAAAATGTTTTTCTTTATGTTCTCTAATACTTATATATTTTTGCCTGCAAACGAAAATTTATTCATTTTTTAAAGTTTTCATATTATAATGTCGTAGATCTGGGAATGACAATAGATTTTGCTGGATTCCTGGACCAAACGAACAAAGGTTCTTAATTTAGGATCATACAAAATTAACACTGACACTGCTGTTAGCCAAAACTTACCAATAGAAATATAATAACCTGGCCGATGGTAATTAATTAAGGGTAAGGAAGATTGACTCACCTTTGTTTTGCTCCATATTACAGAAAATTTTGGCACACCAACGATTTAAAAATAATTTGATTTCAATGTTCTCAAATATTTCGTAAACACTGTCACATTTGCTTTGTATCAAATCCCTGCGCGTCCACTCCGGCGCCGATCGAACTCGGCCAAACCGAATAATTGTTATTAATTCGCCCTCTTATTGAATTACTTTATTTAATTAAATAATTCGACTAACTCATGCTAATGTGCGAACTAATGGAGTCTGTGCCGCGATCTGGCTGCTTTGCTACTTCATCTCAAAAACAACATGTGTGTTGGTACAAAAAATACTCTGAAAACGTCCCCCGTCTGAACACACCCATAGATCGAATATGAAAACGTTATTTTCGTCTCTATTTTCAGCGACATAGATTTCAAATCACAAACCTGCAGCCTTTTAGTTTGGTAAAGGAAATTAACACTTTATAATAACAGCTTCAAGATTAGTTTTGTATTGGTTGTTAAAAGTGGGAGTTGCACGAAGTTCTAATTTTGAATTTGTTTCAAAGGCCACGAGGCGTGGTTAGCTATGGCCCGCCTGGCGTGAGTAAAAAAAAGTAAAATATTTTGAGCGGGAAACGATTCAGGCAATAATTGACACGTCAACGCATATTATTTATAGCGTTTGGGAGAAAATTAACATAAAGTTTTTAAGTAATTGGTTGTGATAAGTTTATGTTGTTGGAATCCTGCGGTGCGGATCTGGAAATTAGATTTTTAGTATACGAAAGGAAGATGTCAGTGCATGCGAGTACAAACAGATGAGGTGTACCTACCTATTGCCGAATTCTAAGTAGGTAAGTACCAAAGCATATTATAGACTAGCCGTGTGCCGGATGAGATTTCCCATAGGAAAAATGACGAATTGCCAATACAAATTTTCAACCGCCTGTTTAACCTATGAAGGGGATGGATTTAAAAAATCCTTCCGTAATGAGTAAATCCTTCAGCCTTCATTCCATATTTAGGGAACTGTTGTGCAAAATGTCATATTTCTAGAGCCAGTGTGATGCAGCTGTTTAGTCTGTGTGTTGTGTATCAGTAAATTTAAGATTTTTAGTAAAGCGTCTTACAAACAGGCGCAACGCGACAGCGCGCTGTGAATTTTCCGTGAACTTTTCAAAGAAATTGTTCTACTAGATTCGCGTCCGCCTTTTTGAAGGAGCCTTTAAGTACAGATTTAAAGTGTGTGGTCTTAAGCTAGTTCACAGGGATCACTTATATTAGCAGTTAGTGGAGTAATTAATGGACTATAATTAGGGTTGCCAGGCGTCCGGATAAAGCCGGACACAGTCAGGCTTTTTAGTTGCATGCCCGGCTAAATTAGATGGTGTTCGGCCTGTCCGGCTTTTTGTTAATTTTTTTAGATATGATCATTTTTGTCTTCACCCGCCTCATCTTGTATCGCACAATCACTAACACACAAACTATATATTGTTTTTAGAGCTAGAACTTAATCTTATTAAAAAAATCAATGCGCACCTTGCACACACTTTAAAGTTTCAATTGACTGATTGTTCAATTGTTTTGACACTCTCGTTCCTTAAAGTCGGGGAATCCCCGTGACCCCACCCCGCTTGCGTCGCACGCATCGCATCGGGTTACGTTCATAATTCATTCAAACCAGAGGCGGCGTAAGGCGTGGGCGACGTGGGCGACCGCCTACGGCCTCGCGGTCCAAGGGGCCTCGCGCCCCGAAGGCCAGCGAACGCAACTATGGATTTAATTAATCAACTAGCAATAATTAATAAAAACACCGGCTAGCAAGTATCTGGCAATACTAACCTACCACACCACATTCGCTTTAAAAAGTCTAGTCTGGCAACACGGAAATCTTTGTCTCGGTCGCTGGAGATTTCCCATTCTGTTTGCTTTGAATATACTAGAGGAATTAGAAAAAAATGGACTAGATATTCAAAATTGTCGTGGGTATGGATACGACACTTGTGCAAATATGATAGGCATAAACAGTGGAGTTAAAACTTGAATCAAATATTAATCTTAGGACATTTTTTACACCGTGCCTGCGTGAGTGTAGTTGGGATCTGCTGTTGGTAGAAGTAGATGCAGCTAATTTTTCCGCGGCAGCAAACACTTTTTTGGTTTTATTCAGAAAAAATATTATATATTATTAAGCTATTTTCAAGATCCAACAAAAGCTGAGAGTTAAAAAACACAAAAAAGATTATGCTCATCATAAATAAAGTCATCAGACACAAGTTGGGAAAGCAGGATCAAGTCAGTAAAGGCCTTTTTATTGCCATTTGATGATGTTGTTGAATGCACTTAAAACTGGGAAGCCACATGTGCAGAAGGAATTATTGCCGAAGGAATTATTGCCAAACTTCGTTGTCTTGAACGTAGTGTTTTATCTTTTACTATAGTTTTTTCATACACGTATGACGTGTGACTTGAACCCTACTGAAATTAGCTATGGAAAGCTAATTTCAGTAACTGTCTTTGCCAACTTGTTATAGCGGCGGAAATGTTCTATAAGAAATGACTTACTAGTCATAGTCAGTCTAAAAGGTATCACAATTTCATTTTTACTAAGAGTATTTTTAACCGGTATGTCCTAGAACCAAAAATTCTAAGACATGTGACATCTACCAACCCGCACTGGCCCAGCGTGGTAGATTACGGCCCACTCCCTCTCACCGAGAGGAGGCTTGTGTACCAGCAGTGGGAACAATATAGGCTGATGATGATGACGTTATATTACGGAACTCGCTTCTTATTTTTAAAAAGGCCTAAGTTTTTGCGAACATACAAAATACATTCTAAGATAAAAAAAGAAGGTAGAGTCAGTATATCGACTTCAGTAAATTAGTTTCTAAGACATTTACGAGGCCCCATTTTCTAGACAGCGCGGATGGCCCTCTTTTTGCAAATTAAAACGTCGGCTACTGAACCCCACAGCAGAACGCCATAAGACATAATACTGTGGAAGTAAGCAAAGTACACTAATCTAGCTGCAGCTCTATCGGTCAGCTGCCTTATTTTTCTTACTGCATATGCAGCTGAACTATATCTACCTGATGTCCTGATATGCTGTAATATGTGCACCCCATTGTAATTTACAATCTAAAGTAATCACTAGAAATATAAATTCCGAAATAGCATCTAGTTTCTTGCCATCAAGTTTTAAATTTAGACCTATGTACTTGGGGTTCATTTGGTTATGACAAGTTAATACATTTAGAAAAAAATTAAGAAGTAGGTACAATGGGTCAGGACGTACTGTCAGTTTTCGCAGTTTTATCTATAGACCCAAATATCTCTATCTAATCGATTACGATACAGTTATTAAGGAGTTCAGTAAGTTTGAAAGTTGAAAATTTCTGTATCTTTAATTGTTTAGTGATAGTAGAGGGATACTTAGTATTGGTAAATAATATTACAATGGAGAAGTTTGAATAGAATAGAATACAATTTATTATCTTGCCACAAACCACACCTTTTTTTTTTTTTTCCGGATGGGAAATCATCAAATGACTTCTCCCGCTCTGGGCGGAGCGGGAGGGCGTGTCAGACTTTTACTGACTAAAACCCACCCTTGTTCCATCAGTTGCCCATGTGCCAGGGTCACGGTATCTCTTTCGAACAATCACGCGACCCCGGCAGGCATCGGTCCTAGTAGACCCCTACACTACTGCTGACATCTCTTTGAGGCGCGCGTGGAACACTACGCGCCGTCGACCCGAGCCTGGTCCTTACCGGGCGGCAAGCTACCCATTGCTCGCCACCCGCAAGCTCGCGCCTACGGTGGCCGGGAGTCCGCTATTGACTCCCGACGCCCGGTGCGTCTCCTCCTGCGGTGGCTAGGGACGTGAGGGCGCAGTGACTGCCACTCCCTCACGCGCCCCGCCTCCTCCTTCACGAGCATTACTGCTTCGCAGAAGGAGGTGACGGCTTCCCATTCCCTCTCACTCCGTACCATGGCTCGCACCAGGGCCGGACGCGAGAGGTCGCCTCCACGAGGACACGGCGGTGCTCCGCCCAGGCAGGGCACCCCTCCACCGTATGCTCCATCGTGTCCTCCAGACGATCCTCACAATGGAAACACCCGGGCGTATCCTCCCGCTTTATTCTGAACAGGAACGCACCGAAGCACCCATGCCCGGTGAGAACCTGCGTCAGGCGGAAGGTGAGGACGCCGTGGCGCCTCTCTATCCACTCCTCAAAGAGGGGACTTACCGCCGCAATTGTGGCGTGCCCTGCGCTGGGTTGCGACAATCGTACCCGCCATGTCGCCATGAGATCACACCGGAGCTCTGTCCGCCGTGCCGCGATTTGTCGTGGCAGCGGAGTTTCGCCCCGGCGTTTCGCCTCCTCGCGCCACTCCCACATGTGCGCGAGGACCTTTGCCTCCAGATCCCATGGCGGCACTCCGGTACACAAACCACACCTTAGAGTTAAATCAGTCTACAAGTACAGTTTTGTAATTAATTTGTGGAAGACTGGTGCCTAAACTAGGTTTTTTTCAAAACCTGTAAGTCAGGATACCAGGCTCCCTTTACAATTTATGTAATTCAATTATTTGAACTGAAGAAATTTTGTTTAAATTCGCAGTTTTATTAATTCCCTTCTTAGAAAAGGATTGTTACAAACAAGATTTTATTTATTTAAATAAGAAACATGCAAATAATATGTGAGATTGTGGTATAAGTGTATGAGTATGTGTGGGTGTGTGGTGTGTGTATGTGGATGTGGAAGTGTAGATGATTGTATGATACTTAAATGATTTTATTTCTGTAAGTAGGTTTGTACAAATACTTTTACAAGTCAATAACATTTTTTTGAGCTGGATGAGGTCGGCGTTTCCTATCTGACTACTCTGAGAAGAAAGGCCGAAACAAACTCAGAGGTCACAGTCTCTTTTAAAGTCCAGACATAATATTGGTCACATTATGTGAAGACTATGTAGATAGCTGTCTGAAATGGTCTTTAGAGGAAAGAACCACACAGATTGAGTGGACCTGTCCAGTCAGTGCACGCATTTGTCATATATGAGGTTGTGAGTGACATTTCAGAACACTAAAATTAGGAAATGGTAGTGAAAAGACCTTCAGTTTGGGCATAATCTAAGGAGAGTAGCCTTTCAGTCAATATTCTTTTAAAAGTTGTTTGGGTTAAGAAATGTGTTGAGAGTAAGTTGTTAAGTCTGTTGAATAGAAATGTCCCAAGAAAAAGAAAGAAATTTCGTGCAAATTTAGTTTTAACTGGCCTTGATTGGCATACGTTCCTTCTTCTATTCCGTACATCAATGTTCTGGGAGACAATCACAGGGATAACAGATCGTTGTTTTAAAGCACCACGTAAAATAAAAAGCTGACGAATTGAGAGGACATTCAAAGATTTGTAAACATCTTTTATGGGATGACGGAATGGAAGAGATAGTGCACTGCCCTTTGAGCTCTTTCGAGAGGTAAAAGGTTGGTTTTAAACAATTTTTAAAAGTACCACCCCAAGAAGTAATGCAGTATGTCAATAGCGATTGATACAATGCAAAATAAATATACTGATAGCAGTTGCTTGGAATTCAGAACGGACCTAAGACTCCTAAAAACATATATCAGTTTGCGAATTCTACTTTACTTTACTGATTTTTTTCCTCTTGCGTAATCCATCCAGGGGCCTCGCAAAATGTATCTTGCCCACATCAAATTTAAGTCTTGCCCCGCCACTGGCTAGCGCAAGCGAACTAGCACTGTCCTCCCCGCGTTATTACTACTCAATTTTAAAGGAAAATGAGCTTTTAAAGGAGGTGTCTGCCAACCAAAAAATATGAATTCCTTTATGTTACAAAGATTTTAAAATGTAGGTATTTAGTTCATTAGTCTTATGTTTAGTTTTGTCATACGACTAAAAAATTTAAGACGTCCGGTCTTTTTACCCAAATGTGGCTAAACTGACAGGTATGTCCGGCCTTTCGGTTTTATAACCTGGCAACGCTAACTATAATAAAGAACGTCGACCTGCTCCCCAATCGCGTAACAAACTTTCTTTCAGAATTCGAAGGATCTTGAAGGAAATTCCAAATGCATTGCTTCATATGTTTGAAAAATTCGAGTTATCGGCAACGTAAATAACGCAATGAATATTGTCAAAGTTTTGTGTTAGCCCACGTACCTACCAACTGACTAAAATAAAAACTTTTTAACAAAAAATTAAACCGCTGAAAAATTAAGAGTCGGCGCTTTGAGTGATCTTTGTTCATTGATTTTTCAGCGCCGACTTAAAATTTTAAGGTTTATTATTTTTTGCATTTCAGTTTTTTCGGCGGTTTAATTTTTTGTTATCTATATATCTATACAAATAAATAAAACTGAAGTTTGTAAGTTCAAATTAACAGTTTTTCACGAAATGCGTATGAAAGTTAATACGATACTTACAACAAAAAATCATTTTTTTAAACTTTTGTCTGTCTGTCTGTTTGTTCCGGCTAATCTCTGAAATGGCTGGACCGATTTTGACGGGACTTTTATTGGCAGGTAACTGATGTAATAAGGAGTAACTTAGGCTACTTTTATTTTAGAAAAATCTTTTATTTTAGAAAAATACCTGCGTTAATTTCCGACATCTACGCGGGCGAAGCCGTGGGCAAAAGCTAGTATGGAATAAAAATATTTTGATTTTGTCTGTGTTTGATTCTGAATGCTCGGTCCCACACCAAGAGTCGAAAATCCAGTGTGCAAAAAAATCCCCCCGTTATTGTATTACGCAACTACCCCGCCACAACTCACAATCACAATTTCTATATCTATGTATTAATTATAATAAATTGTATCTATATTTTGCACCAGTGACAACCCCATTTTTATGTCCACGCAATCACTGTCCATTCCAAGGTTGCCTGGAAGAGATCGCAGAAAGAAATAACGCCGCCCATTGTATGTTTTTTGTGTTGAATGTTCTTGTTGTTATGTATTTTCTGGTATACAATAAAACATATATAAATAAATCACTATTATACCTAGTTCATTCATATTTTGCACGATCATACTCTCCACATGTCATCGCAGTCTTGCCAAGCTGATCATCACGGTATGATGATTGGAGCGGACAATGTCTTGGCGTGGTCACTATTGGCATCAATTTGTGGCAATCTGTTTGTCATTAAATGATCTATTGGACATGACAACGATAATAGACATAATGGCAGCGGTTCGTAAAAGTTGGACTGTTATTAGTTTTTAATATACAGGTGTTTCTAATACATTAGTAAGTCAAGTAGTCTTACCCATTGGTAAATCTGACCAACATTCTAATCATTGGGTGTCGTGTTATCCAGTAACTGGGTTTTGGAGGTCAGATAGGGAGTTGCTCTATGTAAAATACTGCTATTCACCTGCATCCGGTTAGACTGGAAGTTGATCCTAAACTTCGTTGGGAAAAGACTCGGCAGATGATGAATCAACAAACCTACAACCCTTCACAGTTAGTGAACCCACAAATCACAAATTCTATGTCTTACTTCAAAAAATCAGACTGGCATAAAAAATCAAAAGGCTAGGCAGATTGATTGTTCCTACTGAATACCATTAAAAGCGATCCGTCGGTCATTAATTGGGTTCTGGGAAAATTAACTTTAATTTAGTCGATAAATCAAGCTTTTTTCGATAAAAAAGCTGTTATTTTGGCATGATAAACAAACTTCAATTTTATTTATTTGTATAGTATGTGTATA
Organism: Aporophyla lueneburgensis; assembly: GCA_932294355.1. Lineage (NCBI taxonomy): Eukaryota > Metazoa > Arthropoda > Insecta > Lepidoptera > Noctuidae > Aporophyla > Aporophyla lueneburgensis. The sequence continues at coordinate 7,151,408 of OW028737.1, forward strand.
GGTAAATTGAACTTACTTTTCGTTTGTATCAACGTGACCGAGTTGTTCTTCAAAACTACGCAACGGATTTTTTCGCGGTTTTCAACATCATTTAGACTGTATTCAGTTATGTTTAGGTGCATAATACATTAAAATTCAACTCTTCAATTCAATGAAAATTCAATTAAAATGAAATCTTCATGTTTTGTCAAGTCTTAAAAGCCATACAAAACAAGGGCGAATCGCTATAGTAAAACATAAACCTATCATCCAACCATTCTCTATCAAATAATAAATTGAATGTAATCAAATTATTTATTTATTTAAGTTTGTACTAAATTCGTGTGTAATTTCGTAGTCATCCCGCCGTACCTTCCCGTCTGCCCGGAATAGAACCGGCGACCCGTCACTTCGAATTAGTGTGAAATGTTGAAAAACGCCTGAAGCGTACCGTAACGCACCACGGACGTTGCCAGATGCCATAGAGTAGTTAGAATATTTATTTAGTCAAAGAGAAGACTGGCTGAGCTTTAGTAGATAGAAGAAGGCAGATTGAAAAAAATTGTACTAAATTATAAAGAGAAAGATACTCAAACAAGAGTGGATGTTCCAGTAAGTATAGACGCTCAACAAATTAAAAAAAAAAGGATAAAAGTTTTAAAAACAGGTATCTTTCTCTCATTGTCATTAGATTCGGATACTAAATGTTTGTTGTCCAGCTCTAGTTTCGTTATAAGTAAAACAAGCAATTAAGTACCTATAAAACTTCTAGAATAATGAAAGGCGCGATTGGTAGTACCTAGGTACCTCGGACATAAAGGTTCGATTATTTATATTTATTGCTTATTTGCTTAAATAGATAGAACAGATACGGTTTGAAATGCTTGGAAGGAACATAGCAAGTTGCGTTCTGTAGTTTTTGCCTACCCCCATAGGATGCTATGAGGCAAATGAGGCTATGGTATGTATTATGTTTTCGAACGGAAGTCGTAATTGTCATGCCCCTTCTTAAAACCTACACAAGAAATCAGTGCAGTAACTACCTATATAGTAAGGTAACACATTATATTAGTATGATCTATGCATAAACTATTATGTGTTCTATTCCTATTTTTCGAGATAATTTGAAACAGTGATGTTTTCTGGATTTATTTCGAATGGACCTAATAAAATTATTAATTTCATGACGATATTTTACGATTTCTTTGAACCTGATGAAATGTTTACAATATGAAGACTTATTTAATTGATTATTTACAAGGAATACACATTTTGAAATCAAAAACGAAATATTAAAACTTGGGATTCCTTTGAAGCAAACGTTCTATATTCAAATGCAAGCGCGCCAAGGTGTCATGGCGGCCATAATTGGGGATGACAGTTGTCGGCGGGAACGCGCGAGACTCGGGCGCAAGACAGCTCGTTTGCGCCTGAGCATAACGAGACTGTACTAATCTCGTCTTGTTCTTTAGTAATAAATATAATATAACTGATCTGCATTATAGAGAAGCGTAATCTAAATATATAAAAGGCAAACCTGACTGACTCATCTATCAACGCACAGCCGAAACGATTTCGCTGAAATTTGGCATACAGATAATTGTAATGACGTAGGCATCCGCTAGGAAAGGATTTTTGAAAATACGCCTCCTACGGGGGTGAAAAAGGGGTTAAAATTTTGTATGGGAGTCCGTCATTTTTAGAGCTAGAAACCTGAAACTTTGTTTTTAGGTTAAAGACTAGAAATAAACAATAACGTGTCCTAGGGTTTTTGAAAATTCAAACCATAAGGGGGTGAAAAAGGGCTTGAAAGTTTGTATGGGGAAACAAGATTAGTCAAACTATTTAATTCGATACTTCACAGGACTACTCCTATCAATAAATGAGTAAACAAGTGTTTCAGGCTCTTTCAGAATTCAACCCCTAAAAGGTGAAAAACGGGTGATAAATTGTGAAAATCAACATGGGTGTCGTTTTTATGGTTTATCGGGTCGCTGATTACGAAAACAACAACTATTACACAAAAATTTTCAAAAAACATAAAACGAAATACACAAGAAGATTTATACGAAAAATAGCACAAAATTACACCAGAACAAAAAAAAAACAATGAAAATAAACAACTAAACCAATTTTTTTATTTTTCAAATTAATAAAATGGCAAAATCAAATGAAATAGGTAATAGGTATCTACCTATTTTGTATTGATCTTCAAGTTCAAATCGCCATCAATAGATGGCGTTTTTGTAGTTTACTAGCTTTTGGCCGCGACTTCGTCCATGCAATTCTACTTCCTTTCTTAGCGCTCGCCTACGCTACGTTACGCTACGATATAACCGAACTCCACGCGGACGAAGTCGCGGGCAAAAGCTTGTTTAATTTAAGATTAATGTCTCCAATCTTATTGTTGCCTTACAGCCAGTTTTTCTTAGATTGACACCATTCTGTTTTGGTGACTAGTGTCTCATTACACTTATTTATTCATGAACTGATAGAAGTTTCAATAAATTGGCACTTTCATGTAAAACTATATAACTTTAAGACCCATATATTACCTATATAATCGATCGCACTGCGTCACCGTGTATTCTTCGAGAAATCGGATTACTATTTATACGGATTATTTTAGGGGCATTATAACATAGCTCTAATTGCCGTAGAATTCTTGCTTAGTCCCCAAGATATTCAAATGATTGTTTCAAATATTTTTATGACCGCGACTTTGTTCTCGTAAAGTTTTGCCCCCTGAGCGGCATCGTATCCCATCGTTCATTAAGCATTCTTTCCGACATTCTGGCTCCTAAGGGTCGTATTTCTATTCCTCAAGAACAGGGCTATCTAATGCAAAAAAAAAATTCAAATTCGACTGTTAGTTCTAGAGATTACTTCCTAGAAAAAAACTTGCAAACTTTACCTCTTTATAATTAGTGTAGATGTAGATAAAACAGTGGCACAAGTACTTACCAATAAGATAGCAAAATACGTAGATACCTCCTGTATGTACACTATACTGTACCGACAGATTGCCTTGAAAAACAGTTTTAAGCCTTCAAATACATAGAATAATAGACCAGGTAGAGAATGATGGAGACATTTTCAAGCTAATTAATAAAAAAAGAAGCAGTTTACAAATACGAGCTTTAACGTATGACTCTTTATTTCGTTTCGCACCAATTAAACAAAGTTCAAAACAGTTATTTCACAATGCTAATAAATCATACCTGACGTTAATTTGTGGAAGCTCAGTAAAAACGCAATAATAATTAATTTGGCCACGGTGTGGTCTAATGTGACGTGTACGTGTTCATTCTGAAGGGATGGCGACTCAATAACCCGTGAACATAACCATTTGTCAGCACATCATCCGGTATGGTGGCCATGTATGGCGATGTTTTAGGATAAACAAAAAGTGGGACCTCCCGAAAAGTTACGAGTGTTTTTTTTTATTTGGTAATTTATCGTGACCTTCAATTTTTTTTTTATGGTGAGGTTTAGTTAACATGAAGCTCTACATTGCAACATTCCCTCTATGTCTCAGAAAGTTAAACAATATACTTTTTGGAAGTATCTAAGTATTGGACAAAATTCTTTGTTTAAAAAATAAAAATTTGAGCTCTACGTCCCAAATCTTCAGCAAAATATGGCGAGTGCGTTGCGCGCACGCATGACAATTACATCAAATCAGTGGAGCCATTAGTCACGTCGCATCCACGCAACAGTTGGTCCCAACGATTAATTAACGATACAATTTTAGCACTTACACGAAAAATACTAAAACAATTAAATGCTGAACGCAAATAGAAACGGTAATTGATGATGGATTACCGCTCCGATTTGAAAGCCAGACTTTAGACTAAGCTTTCTTAAAAAAAGAACATCTAGCTATTTTAAGAATATGTGTTATTGTTTTGGAAGTCTCCACTTTCTTTGTATGATTTGAATGAGGAGGTGCTGAGGAGATAAGTCTACTAACAATATAATACTATACAATCCTTTATTTTAGGCAACTAAGGCCTATAAAAACACAATACATAAATAAACATAAAAACAATAACTGTAAACTAATACATAATCTATAAAACAAAACTTAAACCTGAGCGTCTGGTTTTAGATCATCATCATGATGGGCTGATTGCCTATATTGTTCCCACTGCTGGGACACAGACCTTCTCTTAGTGATAGGGAGTGGGCCGTAATCTAGCACGCGGGCCTAATGCAGGTCGGTAGACGTCACATGTCTTCAAATTTTGGGTTCTAGGATATGCCTGTTTCCTCACGATGTTTTTGTATACCGTTTCGAAAGCAATGGTGATTAAATTATTTACATAAAATAATGCGCCTGCCTGAGTCCTAGGACATGTAAGTCCTAGTCCCAGTAGGACCTAGGACATGTAAGTCGTTGCGGCAGAAGTCTGACAGTCTGTCAAACAGTCTTACCAACGAGTGCCGAATTAACCAGTAACTGGGTTGTGGAAGTCAGATAAGCAGTCGCTCCATGTAAAATACTGATATTTAGCTGCATCTTGTTAGACTGGAACCCGACCCCGAAATAGTTAGGAAAAGGCTTAGCAAATGATGATTTGACAAACCTACAACCCTTCACACACAAGCGAGCCCCAAAATCAGAAATTCTATGGTTTGGACTTAAGTCTTACTTCAAAAAATCAGACTGGCATACCTAAAATAGCACCAGAAAACTAAAAAATATTTGAAATAATGATAATTTATCACCGAAACATAATTATCGGTTGCGGCCCATCGCCGACCACTCTTGTGTTGACGTGTTCGCTAAATTAATGGGCTGCCATGCTAACGAGTCGTGCGATTCGCGGCGCAAGCGCATCCGGAAGGATGCCACCACGGAGGTAGGCGCCGCTGTACAAAAAAACTGTTCTAATTGCTGATATAGTGGGAATTTGTTTCTAAACCAATAGAAATATTTTGTGAATGTTGTATCGAAAAAGGTATAAAAAAAAACAGTTACGGTAGATAATCCTTTAGGTACGTGTGTGATGTTTTGACGAATATAAATAAAATTTCAAGTTAACATAAATACGTCACCTTCAAAAAGAAAAACTCAATAGGTTACGGATTTAAAAAAAAAACATAAAAAACAATTGGGCCAAGAACGGTGCCCTGCGGATCTCCCATTGTGTTCTGATTAAATCTAAAGTATTTGTATAATTTACAATTGAATCTAACTGATAAATTGAATAAGGAACATGTGTGTTGGTAGAGTTAGCAAGCTAACGAAAAACGCAGTTTTTTTTTTCATTACAGTCTCATGGCTATTTGGGTGAAATCTGTCACAATATATTAAGTCATCCGTGCCGTAAAACTCGTAAACCTACAAATAATGTTCGAGATAAAAATAATAGATAATCAGATATTTCCTCAGGAAATTAGTCATTTGTGCCCGTTACTGTAATCTTAATTAAAAACACTCTTACAAAAATAGTTCGTTCTTTGACGGCTTTTAACTTTTTTACGTCGATAATGTCGTTAAACTTTGACACTTTTTTACAGACACACTTTTATCGTTTTTTTACTGAATTCTCTAAGTGCCTGTCAGTGTTAGCTCTTCGTAGAGTTTTGGTGTAACCGTTTGTTCGATGCCGATTTCACTCTCTTGGGGTTTTAAGTCATCTTCGTTATTGACATGTCCTTTTTTGGCAACTCTGTTGAGTGTTAGGGTTCCGTACACAAACTTTTGAAGTTCAAAAAGTGCTGATTCTCAGCCTAGTTTGAATAAATGACTCTTGATTTTGATTTTGAGAGGATGCCAACGGGACTCTATCATAGGCTCCACTATCCGTCCGTCCGTCCGACTGTCTGTCACAGGGTTGTATCGTTTGAGCCGTAATAGACACTTGACATTTTTACAGTCAGTCAGTGTGTTCCACTATAGTCGATATTGCAACTAAATTAAAAAAAAAAACATGGAAAATATTGTACGGTAGTGTAGAAGTGCGTGTGCGAGTCCGACTCGCACTTGGCCGCTCAAGATAAAATACATGCTACAAAACAGTTTTAGCTATTCCATGTCTTCATTTATTTTTTCATGTTTATTATTGGAATCGCAATTCCTAACTGGCTCGGGCTTTTTTTTATCTCGAGGTGGAAATCCTCATGTATGTCCTTCGCCCTCGGGTGGGTGGAGGGGTCTGTCAAACTCTGACTGACAAAACCACCCTGGTGTTCCGTCTCACACCTACGTCGGGGACCACGGGATGTAGTGCGACTTCCACGATCCCCGATTGAACTGGCTTGTATGAATCACAATGAATGAAAAAATATAACCATCACTTGACTTTCCCTCCTTGAAAAAAATTGGCCTAATCTGAAAAAAAATCAGTAGCATGAAGATAAGCATCAATTATTCCATGATACAATGCGAAAAAGAGCAGTAACTACATCCTAGTAACTTAATACTTTAGGCATGTTCCGTCGGATTTCCGCGAAACTTCGTAAATAGCCGACCACCGCGCCTGCGCCGCTGGCGGTATCGCGGGGTATCGGTTTCAACTCCTGCGCATCACTGTCGGCGTTACAGCTGTCAACAGTCGCGTCACCAGACCGTGACCTGTCAAGGTTTAGTGATCAGTTACATCTCTGAATGGGTCAAGTATTGCCACTTATTTTATGGTAATTGTTAAAGGTATTAAATTTAAATGTTACACTTGGCCAAAATTATTAAACTTGAAATTAATAAATGCAATAGACTGGCTAGGATTGCCTTGCAGCTAAAGCAAATTCACATACACACGTTGTTCGTATCTTTAAATAACACCGACTTGTACATATGTCCATTCAAAACGACTGTTGGGTTTCGATTTTTGGAAATTCGTAAAAAATATCTGTTCTAAGAAAAATTACCAAAACAGCAGATTGATTATAGGCACTGGTCTTCGCCCATCGAATGTAGAAGAAACATTTTTTTTTGTTCCACTACTTTTGTATATCGCTACCTACGCGTGGTTAAGGTATTTCCAGCTTATTTAATTTAATCCTGTATTTACCGACATTCTTACAAAGAAGAATCGCAGTAACAAAAGTTTATTTTCTTGATACAGACCGCTAAAGCAGCAATAACTGCCATCTAAAGCAATTTACTTACCCATCAAAACACCAACATTATAGTCGACTTCAGCACTCATTCATTCTTGTAGTTAAAACCTAATAAATCTGATTAAATCAGCGCCTCTTGCGTTTAAATCTCAACAATTTCAAAGAGTCGAAATTTGTCCTGACAAAATTTACTGCGACAGTGTACGAGCGACGCGGGCGCATGTTCGTTGAGATCAAAGCCGCAGACGCATCGTCATGTGTTCTCGACAACATGTAGGTCGCCGAAACCCCTCGGGGGCACTTACAAAAAAGTTAGCTTGTATGTTTTGTAAATAATATCTTATTGGTCTTCGGATTTCTTTTGCTTGTACCCAACTCGTCACTGACGGCGGCGGCACCGACATTTTTGTGAAGTTTTTATTCAGTAGCTAGTAACTTAATAAGTTCAATGATTGAGGCAATTGACCACATAACCTAATGTTCTTAAAAATATTTATATTTTTTTTTAATGTTTAGTTTCTTTTTCTTTACCAGCTTTTGCCAGCGGCTGCACCCGCGTATTATACAAACCTTTATCTTGAATAATTCTGTCTACTGATGAAAGCCCGTTGCGTAGTCGTAGATCGAAGTGTACGGACGCGTTGATGCGGTAAGCAACTTTGTTTTATACTATGTAAAGAACTTGAAGTTGTGACTCATAACTCAATTAAAATAAATAGGTTGTTTTTTAAAAAAGCGTGTATTTAAATAATATCCATATTTACATTATTCAGTATAAAATCGGTCAATTTTAGAGTTAGGTTAAAAGCTTAAGTAGGAGTAGTTAATGTTCAGTTCCATGCGCCTGGGCAGTTGTAATATCTGTTAATGCGAAGCCAGTCACTATCAGTAATGTAGTCACGCTGGCCCATGTCATTCACGGTTCTCTGAAAAATGAAGAAGAAGAAAAGTTAAAATACATTCATAATATTAATACATACATGCCTACTAGAACCAAGAAAATAACTGACCACAGGGTGACACTGGAGAAGGAAATGGTTGAAGCAGTAGAAGAGACAGTAAAGAGACAAGAGTAGAAAATAAGAATAAAAAACCGGCCAAGTGCGAGTCGGACTCGTGCACCGAGGGTTCCGTACAAACCTGTAGGTATTCTCGGTTTATGCATAAAGTTCATGTTTATGAAAATAAATGTTTTTTTTTTTAATTTTTATATTTCGGTTGATTGAATGAAAGGTAAATTGCATGGTAATGTACATCATATATTTTTTTTAGTTTTATCATTCTCTTATTTTAGAAGTTACGGGGGGGGACACATTTTTCCACTTTGGAAGTGTCTCTCGCGTGATAGAAAAAAATTTATATTAGAAACCTCAATACCATTTTTGAAGACCTATTCATGGACACGTATGGGTTTGATGATTTTTTTTTTTTTGAATTTCAGTTCTATGTATGGGGAACCCCAAAATTTATTGATTTTTTTTCTATTTTAGTACAAAAATCTTAATGCGGTTCACAGAATACCTCTACTTACTAAGTTTCAACAGCATAGCTCTTATAGTTTCGGAAAAAGTGGCTGTGACATACTGACGGACAGGCAGACAGACAGGGATGACGAATCTATAAGGGTTCCGTTTTTTGCCATTTGGCAACGGAACCCTAAAAAGGAAGCAGTAATAGTAGTAGTACCTATTTAATAACCACAAAGCCACTCATTGAAAGAGAAGTAAAATTACAATATCTGATATGACTTCAGTAAAAGTACAAATATCGAAAGATACGAACCTGTTTAGCCTCAATAGTTGGTGCTCCGTTAACGGTGAAGGAATAAGGCCCGTAGTGCATGCAGCTGACGTAATCATAGTCTACTCCCAAGTTGTCAACTTTGGAAGCTCCATACAAGTCGAAATTGTGTTCACTGCCTGGAAATTGGAAAAATAACGTTACGATGGAACCTGAATTTGCATTAGCAGTGGAGTCTTTAGTAGTACAGTGATATCTTGCATATTGCGAGAAAAGCATATACAACCCTTAGTGTACTTTTTTATTTATTTTAGACCGTAAACCGAAAAGTTGAAAACTATAAGCCTGTAGTGAAGGATACAGTACTTCTAAATTTAAAAAAAATTACAAGCACAAAGAATAAATTCAGTAGACTAGCCAAATTAACGTTTACTCTAAAACCTTATGGACCTATTTATAGAAATAAAGATCGATTGATTAACTTACCAGGTGCAATGTTCTCTTCATGAATCTTGACGTACTCGTCCCTGTTGAAGGTCGTGTGCATGTGGAGGAAGCCGAGGATGTGCATGAATTCATGAACAATGGTGGCATGTCTGAAGCAGCCGACGCCGACGGTGTTTCGGGCCAGGTTCAGTTGGTGGGCCCCACGGGAGATCCTGTGTCCTACGTTAGCGTAACAACCACTTGGTTCACCCTGTAGAATAGTGAATAGGTATTTGTAGCGATAGAGTTTGATAGTGGGATAAAAGAAAAGGTCGAACATGTTAAGGAGTATATTTGTTATCATAGTTAAAACACCAATCGCTCTGAATCACTAAAGTTTCATGCATTCCCGAATTGATAAGATACAGGTCAATATTTGTATCTAAATATGTGATTTGATTTTTACTGATGGGATTGTGCTATAAGTCTTTAATTGCACCGGAAACAAGATCAATCCGTATCATAAGCTTGTTTATATCTTTCATAAGCTCTTTTGAGTGAGTGGATTACGTTCTTTTATTTGAGGCTTTATTTTAATTCCAATTATCATTATCAAGATTTGTGATTCTGTTATTAGTTAAATGGACATCTTTACTTACAGTAAGTCTTGCATAGACGGTGTCCGATGATGTCTTGTACCGGAACTTCACGCAAGTATGTGCCTCAATGTCTCTTGTGGCTTCCCATATAGCTGCCTTCTGTGCGTCATCTGCAACCATTTAATTAGAGATATATTGTGGGTTAAGATAACATTGTTATGTCGATGAGAGGGAAATGCTTCGCTTCCAAGGGAATAAATCCCATACAACCTTTAATAAAACACTTTTTTCTCATTCAAATTCGCCGATCCGTGATGCGCGTGTAACATACAATTCGTGAGCCTATTTTTAGGGTTCCGTTACCAAATGGCAAAAAACGGAACCCTTATAGATTCGTCATGTCTGTCTGTCTGTCTGTCCGTCCGTATGTCACAGCCACTTTTTTTCGAAACTATAAGAGCTATGCTGTTGAAACTTGGTAAGTAGATGTATTCTGTGAACCGCATTAAGATTTTTGCACTAAAATAGAAATAAATCAATAAATTTTGGGGTTCCCCATACATAGAACTGAAACTCAAAAACCTTTTTTTTCATCAAACCCATACGTGTGGGGTATCTATGAATAGGTCTTCAAAAATGGTCATGAGGTTTCTACTAATTTTTTTTTCTAAACTGAATAGTTTGCGCGAGAGACACTTCCAAAGTGGTAAAATGTGTGTCCCCCCCCCCCCCCGTAACTTCTAAAATAAGAGAATGATAAAACTAAAAAAAATATATGATGTACTTACCATGTAAACTACCACTGAAAATTGGTTTGAAGGAGATCGAGTGAGTAGTTTTTTTTTAAAACGTCATAAATCGTAAACCGCAAGTTACCTTACATTCAAACAACTGAAATATAAAAATTAAAAAATAACATTTATTTTTAAACCGAGAATACCTATAGGTTTGTACGGAACCCTCGGTGCGCGAGTCCGACTCGCACTTGGCCGGTTTTTATTTCTTGTATGTAGTTTAACTAGATGAATAACTTCCTTCTTTATTGAATTGGGAATAGAACTAGTTTCACTTATCTTTTTATCCATGCACTATTTTTGTATTGCATTTAATCAAAGTTGTAATCTTTGATAAAATGCAATAAATATGACGATTCTATCTACATCGTTTGATATGTTTATTTTTTAAATATTGGAGAGATATGATCAATGTCGTTGATTCCCTTTGATAAACTTCTTATTGACGAAGTGAATCAGTTCAGTGACACATTTTTTTGTTGTACAATCACCCGTTGTTTTTATTATTGATCTTGAAATGAGGTTATTTTTGGGCACTTGTTTTCAGTTTGATATTAATAACATGTTCTATCTACGAGCTAAGTTTCTTTTATTATTTGCTTTAAAAGTAGCAAAAGGTTCTTGACCAAAAATGAAAGACAATGTACTAACAAATTTTTAATCGCACTATTTCCCTATCCTATACGTACGCGATACTTTATTAGGCCATAAACAAATTATGAGTAAGTAAAAGGGAAAGGTATTTCCGTAAATTAATCGTCACTTTATGGGCAATAAAATGATTAGTCGATAATGATGAGAATTATTATGAAACTATTATTTTATGACTCATAGTTATTACAGTCTTCTGTACTCTGTTATTACAGATTGAAGACCAAGTAACGACGACATGGTTGATGATTTTAACCCTCAATACCACAGAAATGTTTTATCTGGTTCTTTTCTCGATACGGTTTTGGTTCTTTCATCTTTCATCGCACAAATTCTGATCTATTTTAACACTATCTGATAAATTTACCTAGTTTCTGCCTTATCTGGGCACTGGGCCAGGCCCTTCGTCTTTTCTTTTCTAGATCGAATGTACTTTAATAAAACATGACGCTAACTTACTGAATTCTCCATCAGCGAACTCAAAAATGACGGTGTTTTCAGGCCAGGGTCCTATCGATGATGAACTGTAGGCACTGCGACCTACTGCGTACTCCTGCAGCATCACCTCATAGTCTTCGTCGTCCAGGACTATGTCTCCCTGGAATCTGCCGCTTAGTTCTTCATCATTGGCTAACGGAAGAGTCCTCTTTCTTGCCTGAAATCGCTCGGCATTTCCGTTACCTGTGTATAAATATTATAATTTAATTGGATTATTTCGGGTTAGCAAATTAATTGAATACTACTTTTCTATAATATTTTAAAACCCAAAATAATATAAAATAAAGACGGAATTCCTTGCAACTCTGCTGTAATTAAATGGCTTTATTTGTAATAAATAAATAGGTTATTGGCTACGAGAAAATGATTTAAGTTTATTTAAGATTAATTGGCATCTTTAGCAAGTCAGGATGAATTTATCACCCTTATCTTTTACATCGTCACTTTCGATCACTTGATTGACAAGTGTCACCTTCGTATATCAGGATATCTTTTTATTGTTGTCTGCTAAACTATTGTGTTGCAAAAGAACCCATCAAACAAACTGAACACCAGTATAACTTGGATTTTGAAGGTAAAAGATAATTATGGCTTTGATGAAATATAGTGAGAGCATGAAATTAAGTTTTTTTTTTTAACTGTTAGTACGTAATTTCCTTATTAACTACCCATACCTATAGTAAATTTGGAGTGTAGTGAAGGAACACCCCACATTTACTATAGGTATGGGTAACCTATTATCATTTTTTATTTAAAGATGAACTAAAATTAGAATGTTAATTCAAAAATTAACAAAATAATAACAATTTTAATTTTTACGCTCGGCTCGCATTTTCAGGAGGTGGAATAAGAAAAATTTTCAGGAGAAAGGAATCTCTCTGGAGCCCTGACCGCCGGTAGCTTGGACTCTGTTCCCTATACCGGTGGACTACTATTTTTTATAATTTTAAATGTTATTATAATGTTATATTCTAATATTTAAAAATATAATAAATGTTATTATAATTTTATATTCTAATATTTAACAATATAATTTATAAGCGTTTATAGATGAATAAATGTAAATTTTAATTTCATATACCATTCCGGATTCCCTCCAAAAACTGTCTGAAATCTTCAATATCCTTCCTAGTCCTCACAACCGAAGGGCCGGTTGCGACCAAACTGACTAGACCAAGCACCACAAAAAGAACACAAACTCGCAACATACTGATTCCAGAGAACCTGTCACAATAACATACACACAACCCAGAAACCAGCTTTTTATTCAAACAATTATCTGCAACTATATAGATAAAAAGATTTTATCAGTTTTTATAACTGAAATTGTTTGGTGACTCGGATTTGAACTACAATAAAATCTATTGTTTATTCGTGTTTATTGTGCTAAGCGCTCAATTTTTATCTGTTTATTAGACTAATGCACGTCCGGTGTTGTTTACCTTAGAACCCCATCGTGCTATTTCCAATTAAGTCTGATTTTCATCTACTGCCAAGATAATGTGCTATGGGGCTCCACCGTGATCTTGAAGATCCGACATTTCGGAATATTGAATATTTGAATAATTCACGTATCCAAAAATTATTGCTAATAACAGAAAATATACCTGCGCGCATTAATATTATGTATTTTACACGCCATTTATAACATTATTTTCATTTGTACAAGTACGCTATTTAATTGAGGTAACCGGCACGTCTTAGAACAAAAGAATCGAGTACATGTCATCTACCAACCTGCACTGGGCCCGCGTGGTGGATTACAGCCCACTCCCTCTCGGAGAGAGGAGGCCTGTGTCCCAGTAGTGGGAACACAATAGGCTGATGATGCTTACGCTATATAAGGTGTATCTATTCATACACGAAATATTTTAAGAGGTACGCCTGTAGGTGGTAAAGAAGCTATAGCAACGAAAAAATTTTTTCAAAATGTATTTTTTCAAAATTTAATATTTATAAATTATTTGACGCACATGAGAAATACTGACTCCTTCTTATTTTTTACGGCCCGAGGCACCGCGGCTGTGCTCGTGCCGTCCGGTCGCCGCCCTCGCAGCGTCAGGCGGGCCATTCAAAGAATTTGGAGTAAGTAAAGGTTTTATGCAAAACGTCTCAAGCAGTATTAAAATTATAATAATTACGAAAATTCAAAAACGCTTAGATAAAAATTTTCTTTATGCTTCTATAGCTTCTCTACCACCTACAGGTGGAAAAATACCTCTTAAAATATTTCGTGTATGAATAGATACACCTTAATAATAATTTAAAAAAAAAAAAAAAAAAAAATTGCCTAATATTGCCTTGCTTTTCTATCATTTAGATACATCTAATCTAATCTAATATAACTAGCTTGTTTAGTACCACAGCAGGGCAAAAGCCTCCCTCTGCCTCTTCCACAGAATTCTGTCTAGTTCTATATTTAGTTCGTAAGCCTATATGTATACAGGCTGGCAGGCACAAAAACGCGCTAAATGTTGAAAATGTTCTTCAAACTAAATCTCCGGTTTCATAAAATGCAGTACCTACGCGGTCAAAATGTATCTATGGAACAGCTATTTTTCTTTTAATACCCGATGAAAAATTTGCTGAATTCATGGTAACAGTTTGCGTTTCGATGCTTTTTCTACATGGTATAAAACAAAGTTTGCTCCCTGCGTCTGTATGCCTAAATCTTTTAAACTACGAAACGCATTTTATACGGTTTTCATTAATAGATAGAGTGATCAAGAGCAATGTTTATATGTATAATACGCGGGGGCGAGTGAAGCTGCTGGCGAAAGCTAGTTATGTATGAATAAATAAACCTTTTAGTCATCCTCCCCCTGCCCTCATCCCAATTTATTTCGAGTTGGCATTTCATGTTTTTACTGTAATCTCAGTAGTCACCTCTTTCTAGCCGCATCATGTTTCTCCTTATTTGTCACTATCACAAACAAATAGATTTTATGTAATTTGCGCGTTTGTAATTAATCTCTTTTGTATTTTTCTCGGTATGCTCAGCTGGTAAACAGTTTGGTAATCTTAGTTTATTGTGTTTTTCTTTCTTCTTAGAAATTGTCAGGATATGTAGTGATATCACATTTTTATTGTTATTTTCATTTTACAAAAATAAATTTATTTGCGAATCTTGATTAATGATCGAAATTTGTATGTCAAAATGTTTATAAATATATTTACAACGATTAATTGTGTCATCAGATAATTATTTACAGATTTTATCATTGAAAGCGAGTGCATCCAACTCGCGGCTTTCTTTTAATGCAACTACTGTATACTCGGTTTCTTTATACACCTTTCAAAGTAGTGCTAGTGCCTAACGTCCGCCAAATAATAATTTACAAAACCACAAAAGAAATTATATTAAAAATTAGGATCCATAACTGTTCCATAAATATTAAAATGTTAAATAGTGAAAAATACATTATTTACAAAATACTAACAGAAAACAGCCAGCCATTAGCTGCCACTAACCAGTTGCTATAAAGCAGAAACACTACCTTAGTAACAAAGAAAATTATGTTATATATGTGTATGTACCATAGTTTTTTTTGGTCGGTCCACCAATGGCTTTTGCTGGAGTTGATGATAATTTACTAACGGCCCGTGAATACTATTGACATCAAATGACTTCTCCCGCTCTGGGCGGAGCGGGAGGGCGTGTCAGACTTTTACTGACTAAAACCTACCCGTGTTCCTTCAGTTACCCATATGCCAGGGCCATGGTATCTCGTTTGAACAATCCGACCCTTGCAGGCATCGGTCCTAGCAGACCTCTTCAGTGCTGCTGACATCTCTTTGAGGCGCGCGTGGAACACTACGCTCCGGCGACAAATAGCCTCATATCAGAAATGGTTTACTTATCTTAAAGTATTTACAGAAGTTAGGAGCTTGTACACATTTTCTCAATAAATAAATATCACCGCAAAACCTGAAGCTGAACAGTACAGCCTGTTGGCTGTTGAATTCCGTCTGCTATCATTAAAATCTTTACCTTTTTTTATTAGGGGCTCATTATTCATCCAGGCGTTGAAAATTCAAAGCTTTCTTTCGGAGCTGATCGCTCCATGGAAGATCGAGATTTAAAAAGTAGACTGGAAAGAGTTTATTTCCCTTTCTTCGCCATAGTTACTAACTACACTTCGGAATGTGCAACTAATTTCATCTTTCTGATTGGTCAACCCCTTGACAATTCAAAAATGTATGTACCTCATTGGATTAATTGAAATAAATGCTTTGTGTTCTATCAATGACAAATGATTTTATTTCTGCAAGTAGGCTTGCACAAACACTTTCACACGTCAATCATATGTTTTCAAATTTAGATGAGGTCAGCGTTTCCTATCTATTCTAACCAAATTCAAGAGGTAACAGTATATTTTCTAGTCCAGACATAATCTTGATCAGATCATATGAAGAACATGTGGATTGGTGTCTGAAATGGTTTTTTGAGGAAAGAACCACAGCTTCCAATCAGTGCACGCATTTATTAGTAATCATGCCGCTCATCACAGAACTTGAGCTCAACATAAAGAAAAGACATTTTTGTACCTGACCATAAAAAACTAAAAGAAAAAAAAATGAAATCAAAAACACCCACTTAGTCTTCACATTCACAATAATAAAACCAATTTATTACTTCAGAAGTAAATATTTATGTCATTGTATAAATAAAATTCGTCAATGTGTTTATAAAAATCTAAAATAGTATTGAAAAATCTCAATACCTGAATGATCCACCTATTTTCTTGAGCCTTGTTGAAGGTACATACAGCAAATTTGTGTTTAATCCTAGTATCTATACAACGGATATCACTGTATTTTTGAAACAATTTAATATTTATAAGGGCATATAAAATATTTTCATAAATAAACTCTGAAGGCACAGTCATCACATTAATTAATCTCTTTAAATTTGTCCCTGAGAGAGTGACTCGAGCTTAATTTATAAAATCGGACAGCTCTTCTCTGCAAAACAAAGATGCCTGAATGTCGGCGGCATTTCCCGGCAATACCGTACGAAATGACATTATGAAAATAGCTAAAGCACACTAAACGGGCTGTCTCTATGTCAGTTAAATTACGAAATTTTCTAACAGCGTATGCTGCGGAGCTTAGCTTTTTGACAATGTATCTATATGTGGGCCCCATTGAAGCTTGGCATCCAAAAATAAAAAACACAAGAATACAGTACTACCTTCAGGATGGAATTCTTCTCCCTTTATCAACACATTCGTTTTCACCTGCCTACGTGAGGTAGCGTAAACTTAATGCATGTGGTTTTTTTTTCTTTCTTTTAGAAGTGCTATGACTGGCGTATACCAGGCTGCTTTAAAGGTTATCATGCTCATGGATTAAGTTTACAAGCTTATATTGACAGTCATGCTCTTGGCTAGAAGTGGTTTTGATACTTGGTGGGTCTTCGTCGTCTTAACATTTATTTATTTAGGTATAGATCAGGGATGTTGCGAATATCCGCATCCGCATCCGCAAATGCGGAGCATCCGCATTGATTTGGACATCTGCATCCGCATCCGCATCCGTAATAATCATTGCGGATGTTCATGCGGATGCAAATGTTGCACAGGTCGCGACAAGAAAGAAAATAGACGTAGCCGGACTGGCGCGTGCCGTAGGCATGTGATCATTGGCCAATAGGAGCGAAGATTTCGCTCGGTGACAAGATCCGACGCGTTTGTTATCGTGGTGTATCATTTGTTTTTGGTTAGTAAATCAGTCGTATGGTGTTGTTTAGTTGTGCTTATCGTATGAACATTTAAGTTTTTGAGTGTATTGTAAAATTGTGAATATACACAGCATTGTGCTCTTAAATGGTGGAGCGTAATCGAGAAGAATTTAAACTATTATCACCAATAGCACGTAGATTTTTATCGACACCACCAGCCAGTGTTCCTAGCAAACAATTGTTTAGTAGTGCAGGTTTAATTTATGAACCTCTGCGTAACAGACTAGACCCCGAAAAGGCGGCAATTTTACTATTTATTAAATATAATGCTCTAATTTTCAACTTTAATTACTAAATATTTTATTAAAATATGAATAATTACTCTCTTATTACTTTATTTCTCCACTCACATAGCTTCTTATAATAAATCTTAAGTTCCGCATCCGCATCCGCATTTGCGGATGTGAGCCTTCAAATATCCGCATCCGCATCCGCGGATGTGAAAAAATCGGCATCCGCAACATCCCTGGTATAGATTCATAACGTTCCGCCCGGAAAAGTTGGCAAAATATGTAACTACAATAAAATTGTCGCAATTTGTTTTATCATATTACTTTTGTGTGTGACGAGTATTTTTCCCGGAACACCTATTATTAGGTACCATTTTATGATCTCGTCTGTTTCTGTTTATTATACAGATAATTGAACTTGTTTTCCACATATCTGTAACTGATTATTATTTATTTTAAATTCTTAAGGGTCCCGTAACTAGACATCTGGCTATTTGAATTCCATTTTTGCGTCTGCTCATCAGTTGTTGAATTTCATTATCAAACTTTTACAGTGGTTGTTTCAGCACAGAATACATAATAGTATGTTTTTGGTTTCATCTTTCTTATTTTTTTGTGGTCGGCGCAACATGTCTTTTTCTTCCATAGATTTCTGTGGAAAAAAAAGACATGTGTGCCGTGCCATCATCAAATCTTAGTATATTCCATGTGGTACCGGACCTTAAGAAT
Source organism: Aporophyla lueneburgensis (assembly GCA_932294355.1). Classification (NCBI taxonomy): domain Eukaryota; kingdom Metazoa; phylum Arthropoda; class Insecta; order Lepidoptera; family Noctuidae; genus Aporophyla; species Aporophyla lueneburgensis. The sequence goes on from OW028737.1 coordinate 7,169,865, forward strand.
AGTACCATCCCAATTCTTCCCGTGGACATCGTAACAGGTGACTAAGCTAAGGGACTTACTAGAGAGTTGGCCAGCAGCGTTCTCTATTCCTTTTATCACCATACTGCGATCGCCAACCCACATACCAAGCGTGGCGATTATAGCAACTCCCCCACCAAATGGGAGGAGGCCTATGTCCAGCGGTGGACATCTTTCGACTAGTGATTACCTATAATTATTAATCATCATCTCGGTAGTCAGTTGAGGATATGAGTATCACGTGAATAAAATAAAATATCTGGGTTTAAATTATTTCATCACTGTAATATAAAACATAATGAAACTGTTTAAGGCAGGACATATTGATACTTTAATATATTGTTAAGACCTGTAACTTACATGTGCCCACAATAAAGATACATTGACTTTGACTTTGACCGTTTTTAGTTTATTTTTTTAGTAATATGGAAAATAGACAGGTATTCTATTCCAAACAAGTGCGCCAATAAATAAATAACTAAAACAGTGTTTTTACATATTTTATTTGTAAATCAGTCTATCAGTGGATGCTTAGTTTATTGGTATTGGTCATAGAACTCTTGTGGAGCGTCTTCAACGAAAGACACTGCATCAGCTACGATGTCTTCTTGGGGCATATCATCAACAACGACATCTTCAACAACAACATCTTCTTGAGGCATTACATCTTCTGCAACATCCTCTTGGATCTCTTCAACAACGTCATCATCTTGAGGTACGTACTCATGTTCATAGGGAACACCCTTGGAAAGCTCTTCAGCATTGATTTCATCGCTCCAGGCTCCGGGGCAGTTGTAATGTCTGTTGGCCCTGAGCCAGTCCCAGCCGGTCACGAACTGCTGCTGGCCCATGAGACCGTTGTCGTTCTGGAAGAATAAAGAATATTAAGATACTGAAAGTTATGGGATCATTGATCACCAGGAAGAATATTTAAAAGCGAGAACTTATAATACTTTTAAAGGAGACAAATATTTGGAATCCTGCCTCAGCATATTTTTGTTAATAAGTGCTAGGTGTAGGTATAGGTATATTCTTTTTATCAAAAGGAAGAATATGAGCAAGTATGTCTATACTGGTCAACCATCTCCAACATTTCATTTTCTACTACTCCTTTACTTTTGAAAGCAATAGAGCCTATTACATTTTTCATAAATATGTGTTAGGTACTTACGAAGATGGGCAACATGGTCGCTTGTCCATTGGTGCTGAATCCGTATCTACCGTAGTGCATATTGCTGGCGTATTCATAGGGGAGACCCATGTTGTGGACGATGTTGGTTCCGTACTTGTCGAAGTTGTGTTCCATGCCTGTGGAGGATAATAAGAAGAATGAAACTTCAGGAGCACCATGGTAGGTGGAACCTCACAGAGACACCCACCACCTCTGTGAATTACGTCAGATAATTTAAATTGACGCAGGCCAGTGGTTAAAAGGCTAAAAAAGGTACCTAGATTAAAAATAAAAGTTCGGAACTAATTATGATAAGTTCTAACAAAAACCTACTCGTACCTATAGTTATGAATGAAAACTTGTTGCAAATAAAATTGCCATAAACACACAACGATTTGGTAAAGGTTATCAATGAGTTACAATTTCAACTTATCAGTTTAAAACAATCCGCCAGATTATCTAAATCCTATAATCTACATTAATATGAATAACATAATTCTATAAACTTTTGTTGTCTGCGGCTTGACTTCAAAACCTTTGATGTTTTCAAATCGTTCTTAATACAGGAAAATCCTACGTAATCTTTATAGAACATATAAATGTTTGCTTTGCCTGTAAAGTGACGCGACCTAAGTAATACGTCACTGATCATAAATATCACAAAGGTTGATTCATAAATTAGGCCATTTCTGAAATATTTCACAAGTTGCGATAAATTATAGTAAACCTGGCTACCTTAAAATTATTAAATTATGGCTACCTTAAAATATAGGATTCTAAAAGCCAGTTAGTTACAAGCATCTCATCATTATCATCTAAATAATTTTCTTCCTCATCTGCAGCTCGACTTTAATTGCATTTGCTGTATGAAAAGGTATACTGCTCTTATATATAGCCAATATATCCATGCACCTCTGCTAATTTCATTCAAGTTTAGTTGACCCTAAATAGATACCTAATAATTTGTCTTTAGGTACTATACAATCTCTTCTCTAGGGTTTTACTAATTATGGATCCGCTTATTTACCTGGCCAAATGTTCTGCCACATGATGCGGACCCAGTCGTCCCTGTTGTGTGTGGACTGCATGTGGAAGAAGCCGACGACATGGAGCCATTCGTGGATGATGACGGTGTGGTGGAAGCAGCCGCGTCCAGGGGTGTCGCGAGCCAAGTTAAGGGTGTGGATGCCCCACGTGTGCCAGAAACCAACGCTGGCGTAGCAACCGTCGGCTCTACCCTGGATATTAATAGAGGAAAGTGGTTTAGACAAGAAACTGGTAATTTTAATGGAAAAATACTAAACGGAGCAAAATGGGAGTGAATAATAACGTGGAAAAAATTGATAGTGGGTTTATACCAAACATTTAGAACGATATTATATTATAAAAAATATCGGTATTTTTACGGCACTAGATTATTTAGGTACTGAGAGGTTAATGTAATAGAATTGATTATTATCGCCTGACTAAGCAAATTACGCACCTAGATCCTTATCTGATCTATTTTCCAGAAAACAGTATAACTCCATCATAAACATTTAAAATAAGCAATTGCGAAATTATACCTAACCTTAACAATATCTAGCTATATTTAGGTGGGACGTACACAAATCTCGTTCCTATCCATAAAAATAAACTTGTCGCTGATGCAGTGCACTCTTCTCTTAAAAAGAACCTAGGCTTCCATTTTTTATCACTTTCCTCTACTTACGGAAGAAGGAGAAGTTAAATGCATTCCATTTCCTTATCTCCTTCTATTCTTGTTGAAAGGGCGGTGGCTACTAAAATGACGACTAAAGAGATTTAAAAGAAGAAAGAAGCATGTTTCATGTTTCGCCGATACCATAAATATAAGTAGAATATCTGCGGGCTAATTGCGACACACATTACCAGTAGGAATGGCTCTCATTTGGACAGATTTATGTTGTTGAGTAGACATTTTTTTTCTAACTTATGAATCAATAGGTTTCCAATATCCTTTTTTTTTGGGTGGGAAATCATCAAATGACTTCTACCGCTCTAGGGTGGAGGAAGGGGGCGTGTCAGACTTTTACTGACTAAAACCCACCCATGTTCCTTCAGTTGCCCACATGCCATGGCCTTTCGAACAAATCTCGCGACCCTGGCAGTTCCAATATCCTTCAATATGATTTAAGTGGATTATGATTGATAGCGTGTAACGCAAATAGGGTGTTAAAAATGGATGACGTAAGTATAGGTATATAGACAATCAGGTAATCATGAACTTACTGTGATTCTAACGTAGTTGAAATCGGAAGCCGTACGGCGACGGAATCTGATGCAGGTCCTTGCGGAAATCTCCCTCATTCCAGCGTAGATGGCGTTAATTTGGGCGTTGGCTGAAATAATGCAAATAAGTATTGTTAGCGTGGATAGTTTTAAATTATAATGTAAGCTATTAAACATCATTGTCATTAAACATATAGTGTTAATCATCATCTCTCTTTTCCCAATTACGTTGGTATCGGCTTCCAGTCTAACTGGATGCAGCTGAGTACCAGTATTTTACATCGAGTGACTGCTTATCTGACTTCCACAACCCAGTTGCTGGGTAATACGATACCCCTTGGGAATAATGGTTGTCATACTTTCGAGCTTCTAAAGACCTCTAATGACTGCCAAAGATCCACGAATTACAGCCGAGATCAACGGCATAATGCGTTTTCCGAGGCACGGAATGGCCTTTTTTTGGATGCGAAAACATCAAATGACGTCTCCCGCTCTGGGCGGAGCGGGAGGGCGTGTCAGACTTTTACTTACTAAAACCCACCCGTGTTCCTTCAGTTGCCCATGTGCCAGGGTCACGGTATCTCTTTCGAACAATCTCGCGAACCTGGCAGGGTGGCCTTAGTTTGTAAAGATGGTCACTCATCCACGGACCAATTGCGGCCAGCGTACTTTAACCTGATTGACCGACCCGTGCGGCTGTTGTTACTTAGCTACAAACCTCTCTAGTATTAACGTGAAGCTGAATCAGGACATATGTACAAACGCCAGCACATCAAGCTACCCAAAACTGACAAATTCTGCTAATCAGCATTGAATTTAATGCTTCACCGATATAGTTGAAAATCTACTAAAGAAATTTGACAGATTGTAGTAGCTTCATGTGCTGGCGTCTGTACATATGTACATTGAATGACAGAAAACAGGAACCTTTGATTTTGTGTTCTTTGTTTGTATTAACTACGTTGTTTTACTTTGTTGTTAATGCTGTTGTGTTATGTCACGTATTGTTTAACCAGTCAATTACCGTAATTACAGACACAATTAAAAAACCATTATGTCTATACTAAATGTGGTATCTCAGGGACTTAGAGGTTGAATATAGACAATATAAGAAATTGATCAGATATTTTGATGTTTTGACACGTCGTTTTTCTATTCTAGGTATGGTATACTTACTAAATTCATTGTTGAATTCGTAGACAATGGTGTTGGAAGGCCACTTGGTATTGGGCCAGATGTAAGCGTTCCTGCCTTCAGCGTACTGCTGCATGAGGATCTCAGCCTGCTCATCATTGAGGAGTATGTCACCCTGGAACTTGCCGCTGTTCTCCCAGACCGAGGCCTTGGGGTTGGCGAGCATGCGGGATTCTAGCAGGATGCCATCGTCTGTTGGGAAGAATAAATAGATGAGTGAGAATGTTACTAGTTAGATAATTAACTATTTTTTTTTTGTAAAATTAAATGTCGCAGAGAATTAATCAGGCGGATTATTGTAGCTAGAGAAGTTTTTGTTATAAGGAGGTCTGAAATCAGGAGGTTCTACGCGAAGGCATCCCGCCAAATTCCAGATTTCTTCCGTTGTTTGCAATTTGCAGGTTAATGTAGGGCTATATGTTGATTAAAATATAATTCACGACCGGAACAAATATTTGGCTTAGGTAACAGAATTATCTATATTCTATACAAATAAATAAAATTGGAGTGTCTGTTTGTAATATTAAGATAACCACTTTTTACTAAGTGTATATGAATGTGTGTATACATTCATATACACTTAGTAAAAAATGGATAGTACATATATACCAAAACAACATTTTTTACAATTTTTGTCGGTCTGTCTGTCTGTTTGTTTCGGCTAATCTCTGAAATGGCTGGACCAATTTTGACGGGACTTTCACTGGCAGATAGCTGATATAACAAGGAGTAACTTAGGCTACTTTTATTTTAGAAAAATTCTTTTGTTTTAGTAAAATACCTGCGTTAATTTCCGTCATCCACGCGGGCGAAGCCGCGGGCAAAAGCTAATAATCAATAGGATCATCAATACGACCTTTTAAATTCATTTAGGTATATTGAATGACTATTTCATCAAAAAATCAATCAATGGGATTTGAAGTTCCCGGGCTATCCTGGGGCTTCCACCTAAAGGAAGAAACAGAAGGGACCTTCTTCCTTGAAAATATAATATTTTGTATCCCGCTTCTGCTTTAGGATGTAAATGATTAATTATTCATTTGTGCAAGTAGGTTTGTACAAATACTTTTACACGAAAATCATATTTTTTTTTAAATTAGGAATTTACTGATAGATGATTCCAGCGTTTCCTCTCTCACTAGTCTGAGAAAAAAATCCGAAACAAAATCAGAAGTCACAGTCTCTTTTATATCCAGACATAATCTTGATCAGATCATGTGAAGACGTTGTTGTGGATTGGTGTCTGATTTGGTCTTCTGAGGAAAAAAACCACAGAGATTGAGTATACCTGCCCAATCAGTGCACGCATTCATCAGTAATCATGCAGCTCTACTCAGGACTTACGGAACTCAACGATTTGACGAACCAAAGAAAGGATATTTAGGTAAAGATTCTTCACTAAACCTATCAAATGTCATATTTTTATAATCGAAATAAAATTCAAGGATCTTAAAGGATCATGGCAATATTTTAAATCATATTATCAGCTTCTAATCATTAGGTATGGCGTTTAATTTAAATTATTAACGTTAATAAATCAACAATCAGCTGAACGAATCTGTCAGGGATTAGTCATTATCTTTAAATTACTTTTTTGATAATCATTACGATCAGATATCTGTTCGTAATTAATGTTTACAAAATAAATATACCTAATTGAAAGATATAGGTGACACGTGAATTACATTCCGTCTGAATTTGTCTGGATGGAGAAGTCCGTTTTTTTCCCTCCGGCCCGCACTTGGTCCGGCCTTGTCATTTGCGTGGACTTTCTATATACATATTTAAGAATATATTTTAGAGACCAAAAACGTAGCTAAATGCTGAGTTAGGTACTATTTTGCAAATATCTTTGAATGCAATCAGTAATTACTCAAAAAGTCTAAGAACGTTTTACTCTAAGTGGTTATAACGGTCAAGGCCCTTGAAAAGCCTGCATATTCTATTACATTATATTTGCCAGAATTTAATGTTCCTTTGCACAAGTTTATAAATGAAATATCCTTACACAAATAACAAAACCGTATCACTAGGTCCATGGACCCACTTCCCATACAAATTCACCCAGTCTCCGAAATGTTAACCCTGGTGAAGCTGTTAATAGATAGGTACCTCCATGCCCATGTGGGTAGCCAGATGAAAACTCCGTAAAATAATAAAGAACTATAATCCATAGTTTTTTATAAATGCGAAAGTAATTCCTGGTACTTTTCAGACGTTAAGTCGTTAAGCTAACCGGATTTCGATAAAATTGAGCAAGCAGGTTTATCATGACCTATGTGAGGATATGGGATACTTTTTTTATGGCGGCAGAGTCAGTTCAAACAGAATGGAAGAATGACCGAACAATTTAATGGCTCTATTGAAACTAGAACCGTATAACCATAGCTCAAAGTCTTCCTCAAAGTAGAAAATGTATGAATATCGAAACAGTTTGTATTTACATTTTCTACTTTAGGATATTGTAATATGGTCCTATATTCAATGAAATTAGTAAATAGCTCGAGTTTTGCCGTTCTGTCCTGTTCTAAACTGACCTGTAGTGTTCATGTGGTATACTTATCGACCTTCACACGGGAGAAGCATTGGGCAAAAGCTAAATTAAAGTTATCTAATAAATATCCCATTGTTTTGCTCTGAATACTAATTGTCTTTCTTGCCGGCTCTTCTCCATAGGAATCAACAATTTGGAACCGTGCAACCGTCTGTCGTTTCATAAGTGCTTTTGTAAGTAAGTAGTAATAAGTAAAGTACGACCGGAAATTTTTCGGTAGGTAGCCACATCAGACCCAAAAAGCAAATAAAAAATTGGGCACAAACCTCGTCTGCTCCTGTCCAGGAAAGCCTTGAAAGATTCAATATCATTCCTGGACCTGCTGACCGATGGGCCAGCCACGGCACACCCTATCAGCGACAACAACACTATGGCAGACCACATTCTGTTCTTTCAACATAACAAAAAACTTCAACCTTATATATTAAACGTATTATCTTAATATTTACTTAATTACAGATACTGGAAGCCCTCTCAAGATAATTAAATAAATCTAACAATATTATTAAGAGATAAGCCGATAATATCCATGGTTTCGATTTTATTCTTTCATTGCTACTTACTCAGTTATAATTTTGATAATAGAGTCACAATCACTGGTCTTTCCCGGGTTTGTACATAAATGTTGAGAATTAATTGATTAGTTAGAAGATTGAGGGCAGTAATCTCTCTGCATTAGGTAAATGTGCAACGCAATAGTGCTCCGCACATTTTTAGGGTTCCGTACCAAAATGGTTATACTTTATTGCATTCCACGTACCTATATGCTTAGGAGGTAGTACATTTTATTTAGAAACAATCGTGGACCCTGTCGAGCACAGCAAAGGAAAATACAGTAAGGTAGAGATGAGGACCTACTGATTATCTTATAATGTAACTTATTCTAAAAAAAGTAATTAAAAATAAATGAAATCCATGCTTTGGACTTTTCTAAACTAGTTTCAGGGATTTATCATTTAAATATTCGTTTACACTATAATAACATTTACTTAATAATAAGTTGTTTAATTTATTAGTGAATATATGGCTTTTTTTCTCAGTCCATCCGTCCGTGCGTCTGTCACAGCTGGATATCACTAGAATAAAATGCTATCAACTTGAAATTTGGAATTGATTTAGATGACGTTTGCCCAACTAGGTATTTTGCAAATACGAAAGATTTTTTTTGCAACAGACTGAACGGGCTTCTTAAAAATTCGAAGTGGGGCTACTTCTCTTCTCTTCTCTGTTTTTGGGCCACATAGTTTTTGACATTTCACTAAAAAAAAAATACTGTTCCCCTTTTCTCCAAAGTTTATACAAACTTCGAGAAAAATCTGAAGTTATTCTATGTGATAGAAGTTTATGTAAAGATTACAAGATAAAAACTTTTTTACAAAAAAAAACAACCGACTTCCTTAAAAACACTACAAAGTGAAAAATAACTTTAATTTCGGAAGTCGGTGTCTTAGGATTTTTATTTAAGGTTTTTGCCACCGACTTCGAAATTAAAGTTATTTTTCACTTTGTAGTGTTTTTAAGGAAGTCGGTTGTTTTTTTTTGTAAAAAAGTTTTTATTTTTAAATTTTTAGTTATAGTATCTATCCCGCACTAATTTCAAACAAACAATGGATATTTATGCGATAGCTGAAATTGCGGTTGATTTGCTGTCATTTTTAAAGAGTTCTGATGTCTGTCTCCGGAAGTCATCATCAGATTTATATGAAACTTATATGGGACCATTTCGGAATAAACCTCTTTCGAACAAAAAAAGAATTTTGCAAATCCGTTCACATATGACGGAGTTATGGCCGAACATACATAAAAAAAAAAAAATATAAACATCCGAATTGATAACCTCCTCCTTTTTGAAGTCGGTTAAAAAATAAAGCGATGTCTCTAAATAGCACACGTTTTCAGAAATCAGGAACAAAAATACAGTATCGGTCAAGAGATGGCGCTGACCTAAAACTGCAATACTAAATGCAGAAATATTTACTAAAAAAAATATTTGTATTTGATGGTACGAAACCCTCGGTGCGCGAGTCCGACCACTTTTGACCGTTTTTTTCATACATACAGCACCCCAATTGCATCGGTAACACACTATTAATCTTATTCTGAATCATTTTCAAATTCTCACGGTGAAGCAGCTCTTCGTACTACAGACTGTACTCAAAAAAACACAAGCTCGTGCCCTTCGATCCAAACTATAGTACAGCGAAACGCTTCTCTGATAGAGTCTGCAAAATAATTCCTTGTAGAGCAGCAGTGGCGAGAAGACATTTTAGGTTCATTAGCCCAAAGATCTATAGGGTAAGTCCGGGGGAGATGGTCGTATGGGAGAAATGGCCAATTCAATTATTTTCAGAACTAATAGCTAGATGGGGCCAGTTGTCGCTTAAGGCCACTAACAGCAGGTGCGAATTTAAACAGAAATGAAATAAAAAAGTAAGTAAAAACCTCGTTATTTGTTTTCAAAAGTGTAAAAATTTGGTCCGTAGCCGTGACATCAACAAGACATGGATAATATTGTACAACTTTTTTAATTTGAATACGGGGCTTTACTTACCACAAGCCAAAAATCAAATTAAACAACTTTTAGTGCTTTTAACAATGATGGTGTGGAAAAACCCGATAAAGAATTTACACCCTCTAAAATTCTGAAAGAAATTTCACCAATAGGCAGGTACCACAGAGAGTTGTTGAAGCTAGAAAATGGGCAAAGCAAGTGGGCATTCTTTTAACTTCTGAATGTTATACACAGTTTAGAAAAACCAAAGAACAGGAAAAAATACCAAAGAAGAGAGAATAAAAATTAATAGCAGAAAAAGAGAATAAGACTGAGAAGATTATGGTAGCTAGAAAACGAAAGGCTGTTCGGAAGATTTCAGAAAGCAGTGAGGACAAAGAAGAACCAATACTCCGCGATTCAGATATTGATATCGAATATGAACAAGATAACTGTGCTGGGTGTGGAGAAAATTATTACACTACCCAACTTATTGAGGACTGGATACAGTGTGTCATTTGCTCATTTTGGGTTCATGAGAATTGTACCGAATTTGACAACATGTGTTCGAAATGTGGGCAGAAAAAAGAAGAGATGAGAAACAGAAAACTAAAAAAATAGTAGAATAAATTAATGGCCATCTTCCCCTTACTATTATGGTCATCTCTCCCGGACACCTCGGGAGAGATGGCCAATCGACAGTTTTAATAATGTTGTTTATTTTGATTTTATTTGATTAATATTTGTTAATTACTTTCTGTTATTTAGAAGTTAAAAGATTGAAGACTAATTTGAAATAAAAAAAAAATAGTAAAGATACCACTACTTTTATTTTTATAGCGTCTAACAAAAACTACGGCCATCTCCCCCGGACTTACCCTAATAAAGTAAACAAAAGCATCAAAATTTACCGGTTATCTCGTAAGATCTTAAGAGTTAAATTGACCGACTGGTTGAAATCTCTATCATATGATGAAACTGAACAAATTGTGAAAACTTGAAACTTACCTAGACCATGCTCCCTTACACATGATCTCACTCACACACACTTACTCAAACACACCTACACTCACACATACCCTCATTCACACTTCTACTCCACATTACACCACTACTCAAAATATACACATTTAGTTTTTCTTTTGTAATTTTTTTAAATTTTTCATTATCTTTTTATGCTTAAATTTAAATTCTGAGCCAAATTGTAGCCGATGTCATGTATCTGGAACAATGTGTTTCATATGTTTAGACGGGTGTAAATAGCTGCGACACAGTTTATAACTTTTGTAGCTATCATCGTTTCTATTGTAATTTATGTCAATATGTTTTTGTTTCTAAATAAAACTTACTTAATTTTGAACGTTGTTGCTTGTTTATCCATTGCTTCATATACTCGTCTGCTTTACAACAATAGCGAAATGAATGTTGAACTGTCATAATAAAATCCATTCCTTCGTCCCCAAAAACAATGGTTGTGCGTTCTGATTTTTGGTTATATACGTACCTATCTTGTGCAGTCTTTTTTGGACTTGCGACAGTCAGCCTGTCTACTTCACTTAATTTCCATGCCTATGCTAGTATTACACCTAGTTGGGCTCTAAGATTCGTATAGTGGCTATAATATCCGTCAGCAAACATGGTCAACCTACTGCTACTTCACCTTTTGCAATGTCTTTCGACGATTCTTCATTTCAGGTTTCATGAAATTATCATAGCGCTGTGTAAACTCGGAAGAATCATCAAGACTTACCTAAATATTTTTTTTTTTTTTTTCACTTATAACATTTTTAAAACTTGTCTGATCGGTTACTATCTGCCGGGGTCGCGTGATTGTTCGAAAGAGATACCGTGACCCTGGCACATGGGCAACTGATGGAACACGGGTGGGTTTTAGTCAGTAAAAGTCTGACACGCCCTCCCGCTCCGCCCAGAGCGGGAGAAGTCATTTGATGATTTCCCATCCTGAAAAAAAAAAAAAAAAAAAATCGGTTACTATTTACCCATGATTGATTATTATAATTACCTTTCTGTCATTAATAAGAATTACCTATAGTCTTCCTTACTTCAACGTTAATTAAACAACAACGGAACCCTAAAGGGCCTTATCACACTAGCGGTTCACGAACGTCTTCAAACCGGAGCGAGTGCGCAGCGAATACATCGCGCACGCGCGGCGAATCTTCGCGGACGCGCAGCGAATACGTCGCGGACGTGCAACGAGATCGCCGCGGATGGAACCGTTACTGAGTGTATTCTACGTAATAAACGTCCCGTGAACCGACATCGAAAAGGTTGCGTAATCACCACGCGCCCGCTGCGTCTTCGCTGTGCAGCCGCAACGTGTTCGCGACGTATTCGCTGTGAGCCCGCTCCGCTCTGAAGACGCTCGTAAACCGTTAGTGTGATAACGCCCTAAAAAATACCTTAGACCCCTATCCCACAGCGTATGAGGAAGCAGCTATATAGCTATCAACGATTTCCTCGGTCAAGATACTGACAAAAGATTGTAGTGCCCGTGTAAGTGAAAGAGATACATTGGTACCGATTCCCTTGTTCACAAACTAAACTAAATTTAAGTTCAGTGCATCTTTTTCTTTGTATTTCATTAAGAAGAGGACAAAAGAAAAAAAATAGTTTAGTCCTGTCAAATTAATCAGCGCCTGTCACTACTCCATACAAGTTTAGATGTGATTAAAAACTTGCCTACTAAAATTACGTCAATTTACGTCAAGCGCTGATTAATTTGACAGGATCAAACTAAAATTTATCTTCTGTCCTTTCCTTAATGAAATAGAAAGAAAAAGATGCACTGAACTTAAATTTAGTTTAGTTTGTGAATAAGGGAATCGGCACCATTGTATGTATAGTTGATCGCCGACTGTTCACACCGCGCGTCGGCGAGATAGTTTGTTACAGCGACAAGACCTAGTAGGTATAAAGAGTACCTACTCGCTCATCAGCGCTCATATATCGGGCAGAACACTCGCTGCTAGTTGCTCGCAAACCCTCTTTAGTTGCCAGCTCTACCGCTCTCGTTAATCGCCGGAGGTGGGACAAGTGCCTTACGAATGCATAAAGACGCTTTCTCTATTATCCACCTAATTCCCTACTTGACTGCCCCGTTCGTCTCGTGGTCGCTGTCAGCTGAGAAATTGCAAAAATATAAAATATAAAAAAATCGTGGCCTATCCTGGTGCTTCCCCTTAAGCTATTGGTTCTGCGCCTGATCTCTCTGGTCGTGTCGGATTATGACAGTGAGAGAAGAGAGAGTGCACTTGTGTCTACGCATGCGCTTGTGCACTATAAGTATTTTTAATATCTGCCACTTCGCTGGCTAGTCTTTGCTGAGCGGTCTGGATGACTATTATTACATAATTCCCAATTGATTTTTAGATAGGGAAAAAGCACGAACAGTTTGTCTAAGATTGGATATTTACGGCGAATTTCACCGATAGAAATAAACGCGATCAGCACATCTAAACTGCGTTCAAGAATGTCAGAGTTAATTTTCCGTAACAATCTTCGATCAATAATAGCACTAGATAAAGGATCAGGAACAAAAATAAGGCGCTCAAGTGGCCACGTTTGCACACACTTACACATTTATATTTCTTACTACGAAATATAGAAAAACGTTTCATAATAATAACAACTTCAGTTTATTATAATCCTTAACACTCAAAAGGACTTAAATATTCATATTAAGTCCTTTTGTCATCGAAGAAAGGTAAAGAGCAATAAATTTAGAATGTCCCTTAAAAATCAATAGTCATTTTTATATAAGTACAAAATTATTAGTTCTTGGTATTAAATTTCAATGCTCAGAACACAGTACGTATTGAAAGACGTAGAGTTGCAGAATATAATTTTTTAGGTGAAGGTACGTTTTGAAGGTGGCAAACATTTTTAATCGATTTAAAAAAGTAGTAGGACTAAAATAGTACAATAGTTATTTTATTTAATTAAGTGCAGCTTGGCTTAATGTGATCCACCGGTTAAAAAATGGGTGCGTCTACTTTTATATAGCTATTTAGAAGTTAAATTTGTATTAAATCTAATTATTTTTTCATTTAAAGTTCAAATATGAATTTTTATAAGGTTTGTATATTTCTTCTCCACTTTCTTTCGCTACAATAAATAACCATTCTGCACAGCGAAATGGCTAGCTTGGAAATCTACAAACAAAAATAAAATATATTACAATACTACTCCATGCATTCTCTGTTCCAGAACAGACAATGTTACAATAGTTGGCGCGTTGTCGCAAACATTGGTCAGACAATCATAATATGTATTTGCTAAATGATTTATATTTATTATTTGATTGTTTTTATTTTATGAAAAACGCTTAAAGATATAAACTTACGGAAAAAACATATTCCTTCCAAAAACTTGGTGTTACAGTGGTTATTTACACAATTTTTGAACGCGTACTGCGGCATTTAGGACGTCTTATCGTTGGCTATGATTGGACCAAACTAATTTGAAATAAGAGCACAAAAATATTTGTGCTCTTATTTTTCGGGCCGTTTTTGAAGCGCTCATCGGGAATCTAGTACATTTTTGATCGAAGGTAACAATGGTGGTTTTTAGATCAGAGGGGTAATTGCGAAACTTTTTATCGGTCGGAATTGGTTTAATATTCACAGTTAAACAACATGCATTGCTTTATTTACGTTGCTGAGCCACAATTTATTCGAACAAATGACGCAATGGTTTAGAAATAATCTTCAATCCCATTCAGATTCTGATAAATTGTGCGTTTCGCAATTAGGGTGCTGGTGCAGGACCAACGGCCGCAAGGGAGCATCACACCGACAACATCCGAACTCCGGGCTATTACTGAGACATTCCCAATGACACTTAACTCGACCTGGGAATCGAACCGAGGCCCCCACACTCAGCAGCCCCGCTTCCGAACACGAGACCAACAGGGTAGTATACCTGCCATCTTTAATGTGTCGCTGTAATGGGTAGGCCCATTACAGCGATAAAAATCAATCTATTTATGATTGATTAATTATTGAGATATAAACATAGCGAAAGTCTTTGTTACAATGCGATACACATAACACATTTCTGATAAGTAGGTACTTAGATACAAATCAGAATAGCTACTTACGATTGACCGCACCTAAAGTTAATTTATATTAGTTGCCTGCAAACATAAACATATAGTACATCACGCCTGATTTCCACGAAGGGTTGGACAGGGATGTGGCTATAGTTCACGCACAGTTCGCCAGTTATGTTGAAGTCCCGTGTAATAGGGGGCGAGAATATTGTCCAGGCACAAATCCGTACAGCAAAGCAACACGGCACGGGAATATACGGTACCTGCGTTGGAATTTCTATATCCAAAGCATTTTTTTTTTTTCTTGAACTTGGCTTGACACGCTACAACGTATCTAGATAAAAATGCATGTAGAGACTTGAAACTAAAAGTATTTGGAACTTGGGAACTAACTGCCAAAGAGGACTTCCGGCCACCGTAGGCGCGGGCTTGCGGGTGGCGAGCAATGGTTAGCTCGCCGCCCGGTAAGGACCAGCAGGTCGACAGCGTGTTGTGTTCCACGCGCGCCTCAAAGAGATGTCAACACATACTAAAGCGGTCGTCTAGGACCGATGCCTGCCAGGGTCGCGGATTTTTTCGAAAGAGTAAGGCCTCATTTACGGAGACGCGGGGAGTCGTGCAGCGTGGCGTCGCGCGGCGCGTCGGACATTTTTGCTGTTTACGGAGAGGCGGCGCGTGAAGCGGCACGCTTCATTGCACGCATAAACACAAACATATGGCAATATACGATGTTGTTCATAGAGACGCGAGGCGGGCAGAGTAGCGGTGCCCGACGCGTCGCCCGCGGCGACTTTTTAAGCGTGTAGCGGTGCACGCGGCGGGCAGCGCTGCGGCGTACGCGCGGTACCTACTCAATAAAACCAACTATTTCGATATTGTTTATTATATAATCAAAAGTTGTAGTAAACATCCGTGATGGACTCTTAGGTCTGAGAGTACATTAGAGAAGGCGGCGGACGAACCTATTTTGGTCAACGGCGGCTCTCAAGTCTTCCAGGAAGATTAAGACCTTAATGTCAGCCGGCGTAGCATGACCAATTCTATATCTATTCTACCAAGAACAAAAAAAGTTCCTTCTGTATTTTAATGCTGTAAAAAAGTTTCTATCTCATCAGAAAAATAGTCATCATACTTGACATCGTACTCTTGTCGACTGAAGAATAGAAACATCTCTTTTTTTCCAGTTTTACACAATTTTTCTACGATACAATCTATCATTTTGTCTTATCTTCCGTCGACAAATTCCGTTTCTAGGCGGTCATGCTACGCGTGCAGGTGGCAACCGACTGTAAAAACCAATAGCCAATTTTTATATTAATAATGAGGCACAACAAAAATGGAAAGAGATCTAAGGCTAGGGCGTCCCCCTCAAGCGACGGCAGTGCAAATGCGATGGGTATTAGGGCGTCCCCCCGAAGCGACGGAAGAGCAAAACAAAGTAACACTGTACCAATGTCTCAACTGCGTATAGGCACTTGGAACATTGGCACAATGACTGGAAAAAGTGCAGAACTCAGCGCTACTCTACACAGACGACGCATAAACATTTGCTGTGTGCAAGAAACAAAATGGAAAGGCGCCAAATCACGTCAAATTGGGAACAACTTCAAACTTGTATACAATGACAAAGAGAATACCAAAAATGGTATTGGAATTGTTTTGGATCAACATCTCAGCCAAAAAGTTATTGAAGTTAATAGAATCAACGACCGCATCATGTCTGTGAAGTTAGCCCTGGAAAAGCAACCATGCCTCAACGTCGTCTCAGTCTACGCACCACAAGTAAATTGCTCTGATATAGAAAAACAAGAATTCTGGGAAAACCTGCAGACGCATCTTTTAGCAATACCCCGAACAGAACAAAGAATCATATGTGGAGACCTGAACGGCCATGTGGGGATAGACAAGGACGGCTTCGAGGGGTGCCATGGTGGCTTCGGGTACGGAAAGCAAAACAGTGAAGGTGAAACAATTCTTGAATTCGCAGCCTCTCATAATCTTGCAGTGGTAAATACGTTCTTCCAAAAGAAGGATGAACATTTAATAACTTATAAGAGTGGAAACTCTAAGACACAGATCGACTATATTCTAATAGATAAACAAGATCTGAAACAAATTAAGGACTGCAAGGTTATTCCTGGAGAACCCCTCACCTCCCAACTCAGGCTACTACTAACAGCCCTGAAACTCAAAACACCCATTAAGATTAAAATACCTAAAGTGGAGAGAATTAAATGGCATGAACTGAAAACGGATAAAGGAGCTACTCTAGAGAAACATGTTGTGAATTATTTAAGTAAAAACCCCCCTCGAGATCAGACTCCTACAGACGCGTGGGCAGACTTTGAGAAACTATGTGTCAATACAGCAAGACGTGAGCTAGGGATAAGCAAAGGACAATTGCATAATGCAAAAGATCCTAAATGGTGGAACGATCACACAAAAAATAGTGCTGCCGAGAAGAAACGCCTCTTTAAAATTTGGCAAGGAACAGGCTCCGAAGAAGATAAAGAAATATACAAGGAGGCAAAGAAGACTACCAGAAGAACAGTAGCTGTTGAAAGAGAAAAAGCCGATCTAAATCTTTACCATCGCTTAGAACTAGCCACTGATAATGAAATATACAAAATAGCTAAATACAGAAATAATGATTGTAAAGACTTTAAAACTACAAAATACATAAAAAGCAAAGAAGGCACTCTACTCACAAATCAAAAGGATATATGTCAAAGATGGTACGAGTACTACCAGGAGTTGCTTAATGAAGAATTTCCTAGGCAAACAGAAGCAGAATCACCTCCGACGCAAGGCCCTGTAAATGAAATAACTGTTGCAGAGGTAAGACAAGCCATATCCAAAATGAAGAACCATAAAGGTGTGGGCCCAGATAGCATACCTGCTGAGCTCTGGAAATCTCTAAAAGGGGACGGAGAGGTCTGGCTTTGTGAGTTATTCAATAACATCCTGAAAAGCGAAACAATGCCAGATGCCTGGAGAAAGAGTATACTGGTTCCGTTCTACAAAAATAAAGGAGATGTTCGAGAATGCGCTAACTATCGGGGTATAAAACTCACATCACACACCCTCAAAATTTGGGAACGCGTCCTAAGTGAACGCCTTCAAAAAATAATTAGTTTAACAGAAAATCAGTTTGGTTTTACTTCTGGGAAAGGAACAACAGACGCGATCCATGCGATCAGACTGGTAATGGAAAAAGCTCGTGAAAACAAACAAAATCTGTGGATGGTATTCATAGACCTTGAGAAGGCTTTCGATCGTGTGCCGAGGACCATAATATGGCAAGCTCTGAGAGCTCAAAATGTCCCTGAACACTTTGTAAAACTCATTATGGACATGTACCATAATGTACAAACCTGTGTCATAAGTCCAGCCTGCCTGTCTGAGAGCTTCGGTATCAAAGTAGGAGTTCATCAAGGAAGTGCACTTAGTCCCGTGTTGTTTAATATCACCATGAACTATCTAACTGAGAAAATCCAGAAACCCACACCATGGAACCTTTTATACGCGGATGACGTTGCTCTCATCTCAGACAGTATAGACGAAGTACAACAAAATTTGGAACAATTGAGAAAATCTCTCGAGTTAAATGGTTTACGCATAAGCAGATCCAAGACAGTGTACATGGTATGCAACTTCAACCCCGACGAACCTATATACCATCAAACGCGGAAGTGAAACTGGATGGCGCAGCCCTACCTAGAGTAAATAAATTTAAATACCTAGGATCCGTAATTACGGAAGACGGATCGTTGACAGCCGACATTACGCACAGAACGATTTCTGGGTGAAATAAGTGGCGTACACTAACAGAAGTTCTCTGCGATCCAAAAATGCCAATAAAAACCAAAGGCAAGGTCTACAAAACAGCTGTGAGGCCTATTTTACTCTATGGTAGCGAAACGTGGGCCTCAAAGAAAACCCATGAGCAAAAAATTCTGACCACTGAAATGCGCATGTTACGTTGGGCGGGTGGAGTCACTCTCAAAGATAAAGTGCGTAATGAACACGTGAGGGGGACTTTTAAAGTAACGCCTATAACTGCAAAAATTGCAGAGTCCAGGCTAAGGTGGTACGGACATGTTATGCGCAGACCCGATGACCATATTGTGAGAAAGTGCCTTTCCATGGCTACTAAGAAGAGAGGGAGAGGTAGACCGCAAACTACCTGGATGACAAATATCCGGAAGGACATGCAAAAGCTTGGTCTTACCGATGGCGATGCTTACCACCGAAATGAATGGCGCCGCATGATTAAGAAAGCCGACCCCGCGTAACGGGAAAAGGCGAGGGCAAAGAAGAAGAAGAAGTAGTAGAAAGTGGTTATGATGTTTTTCATGGCTAACCACGGGGTTAGCCATGAAAAACATCATAACCACTTTCTCTTATTGACCTATAAAGAATTGCATATTCCCTAAACTTCTCGTGTTCCGTTGCTGTAAACTCGGCTAATTCTTATATTAAATAATTCACGATTAACATAAAATTTTCTGCTTAAAAAAAGTCGATGATACTGTACTCCATTGCTACGGTAAATAAGTCTGCGTTCTGCGATTTCCAAAAAAAAATAAGACAGGCAGAAGGTTCTGCCGCAGGCACCGCTTCAACGTGAATTGCCGCCGCGTTGAACGCCGCGTGTGACGCGGCGTTGCCCGCCGCGGGCGACGCCGCAAAAACGCTCAATTTCAAACAAACGCGTGTAAAATAGCCTCTCCGTAAACGCACTCATACAACGCTATATGTTTGAATTCAGTGCGGGCCGCGCCGCCCAACGCCACGCGCAACGCCCCGCGTCTACGTAAATGAGGCCTTTCCGTGGCCCTGGCAAAGGCAACTGAAGGAACACAAGTGACAGCAAAAAAGGTACGACACAACCTACTTCACATCATCATCATCAGCCTACAGCAAACCACTGCTGGACATAGGCCTCCCCAATTGCACGCCATTCAGCTCGATTTTCGGCAACTCTCATCCAGCTGCTACCAGCCACCCTGCGAAGATCGTCCTTCACATTGTACCTATTAATTAAGTACTTATTAAGTCAACTAATTTAATTTGTAGGGTGATATAATAGAAGGTTAAAAATAAAATCAGTTTAAATCAAATTCATATTTATTCATTTTGCGCTATATATAAAAAAAATCTTTATAATTCTACAAAATAAAGAAGAATACAATATCACTATAATACTTATGTATAAAATAATAACAGTAAACATGGACGCCATACCACTCTTACGCTCCTTCTAATTTTTAATATAAAAATTATTCGGACCTTACAATCATACCGACTTGCCGCACTCACATCTGCTACTTTACTGAATATAAAAATATAATCTAACGTACTAACTTCTTAAATTTATCAGTTCAGTAAAGAGTCTACACAACTATAAATAGATGCCACTAGTATAACCGTAATTATTGGCAAAAAACACGAAGTAAATACAATCACATAAAAATCTCAATGAAACAAATTTTAATTACATTTTCGTGTGGCACATTTGATGACATTATTCAATTCTAAAGTATGAGCTCTGTTATATTAACTAAATTATGTATAACTGAAGTACTTGTGCCCATCTGATAATATAAAGTTGTAGGGACATCGACGCGCAAATTGAGACACCATATGATTCTAGAGCAGATGATTCATGATTCGATGACCCCATAGTAGAAACTTAGAGGGGTTCAGAATCATGTACCGAATTCATGGTTACATTTTTTGCATCAATGTCCCTGCCACCCTAAGGAAAACCTAGTAACTATGCAAAATTATCGTTGTTAACGTCTTTAATTTTCATGAGTTCGATGGGTATGGAGAAAACTGTACCCGCAGCATAAACATATTTCTGGCTAACCATCCTATCCCCTATGCTCATGATATTTTTTAGTTACAAAGTCACCCAAATGATAGTGTCATTTGGGTGTCAAAAAATGACACCATCTGAAGGGGGTGATTTTGTTTATCTGTGGGCAACACTGACCACAACGGCCTTCAAGTTTGACACACTGGCCCTAGAAGGCGCTACGAGTAACCTTTATCTCCACATAAATAAAAGAAAATAGATGAAAACTAATATTGATGAAACTTTTGCATGGAATGTAGTAACACTTTCTAGGCTATTCATCATAACTATGGAACCTATCACATTGCAAACTTTTATTGCTTATGATGGGATTTTATAAAACAGTATATTTAATACATTTTTTTTTTTCGAAAATATTGTACGAGTGTTAAGATTTCTCGATCAACTAAAATTATTTATGTAACCAATTTAAGGCATTTCTAAGCTTTATTTATAAACACTATGCACTTAACTTAAATAACTAACATCTATTATATACTTATTTGAGAATATTTTCTTAATAAAAATAATAAGTATTGCGATAAAGAGAGTTTTGCTCATAGCAATGTCTTATTTTACAAATCGGCAGTGAATGACTGGTTTTACAAAGCTGTTTATTGCCAGCTTTGTCGAAAAAAGGTGAAAACATAGCATAAAGGTAGCAAGAATTTTGGATTTAAAAATAAGTTTTTTTTTTATTTAAAATAGAAAAATACACTTTATGCTAAGTATTGCACCAACACCTTATTTAAAAAGCAAAAAAAAAAAAACGTTTTATACGAGTTTCAAATAAACAAACGAATTTATAACTTAAACATGAGTTTTTCATAAAAACTTTATAATTAATTTGATTTCCTGAAAGTTTCACCCTCAGAAAAATCTAAAAATGTCTAATTTTAATATTCTAAGCTGCACATATAAACAACTCTATACACTAATATTAAGTAACTAAATCAAAATGGCAATGATTACAAAGACATCCCTAACGAAACGGATTCTTTTTCATATTCATAATAAATAATTATGAAACAAACGGGTTCTAAAAAAATCGTCTTATCAAAAGTTGCTTGCGCACGAAATATCAAAATACCAAAATAGGCAATCGTTGTAATTACGTCATATTTTAACCTAATAATATTCCCTTGGCATGGCTACAATCGAAAAATATACATTGAAAAGGACACTAAAATGCAGAGGCAAGATCAGTTATCGACAACAGTTGAACACCATTATTTTAATCATACGGCCTCTGAACTCAATACGAAATTGTTAATGTAAAATGGGCGTTTAATACCGTCAAAGATACATATATGGACTTCCACATTTCCAAGAGTATATGAACATTTAAATTAAGAATGCTTTAGTTTCGTCCATTACGATGTGTAGAAGAGCCATTTAAAATAGGACCAGCCTCAGCCTTATACAGATTATACAAAATAGTTTTGCCATTTACAAAATCATGTCTCAGCCTAAATTGTAATAAGATTATTCAGTTAACCATTTCATTATTGTTCCCTTGGCCGTATACTTATTAAATGTTACATTACACAAATAAAAGCAAATCTAGGCAGTGTATTTACGTTACTTCAAAATGTCATGACGTTGGAAAGTATTCCTTTTTATGTGATGGGCAACACTGCAAGAGTCGATAAAGAAGTATATACGTTGGTATAATTGCTAAGCAGCTGTTATTATTTTGAAATCTCTCTTTAAAAAATTGAACTAATCGTTTGACAAAATTAATTAAACAGAAAGCTATAATCTTTTGTATGAATATTATGAAATGTCTATGACAGTGTTGCCCTCAATGCACGTTTAAAGTTACTATAAAATTAGAAAATCCTTCATTTTCGATTTTCAGTTTCGAGAGCCGAACAGACATAAAAATAAATGCATTATTATTAGCTACATTGGCACTTACTTGATACAAAATGTCATAATTTGTTATGAAACGAATGATAATATCTTTATTTTTATCAAATTAATAAATTGATTAATTACAAAAATAAGCTCATTAATGTTCTTAAGCCGCATGGGATGTTATCTATTTATTTAATTTGATAAAAAATTAAAACAATGCACATGTTTATAAGAATGATGATGACTTTATCAAATACAGCCTTTCCACGTTTTTAAGGCCAAACAACGAATGATTTATGATTGATTAAAATGACAGATTAGGTTTAAAGATAATAATTTGATGATATATTTTTCAAGACTTTTTAAGGCGTGGCGGTGAAAGGAGCGCAAATGTTTTATCATTGAATGACTTATGAAAATACAAAAATATAGGATTGAAATCAACTCAACCCTTATGTCATAGTAGAGAGAATTCACTTAATATATTCTTGAGCAATGTATGAAGTTCGTGACCTTTGAAGGCCCATGTGAGGTGACCTTGAAGGTCAAGGTGAGGTCAAGGTCAATGGTCGCCGCGTAACAGTTCCATGAGTAAGTTGAAGCTTGGTCCGTCGCCATCTTTGCTTTTGTTGGCTGGGTTCAGCATTTCTTTGCCGACTTGCATGAAGAACTGTGAAAGACAAAATATTGTATCGTTTAATTGGGTCCTTAGTGGCTTCTTAGTGTGTCCGAAGCCGTGATATTTGTCCATTGGATACTAGCATCGATACTTATATCTCGATGGATACTAGGTACTATTTTAATTCTATGACTGTGTACTTTGTCTGCCACCAACCACCCAAGTATCTTTAACTAGCCCACAGATTTTTTGAGTCTCGCTATATTGTAAACCAAAAGGGCAACGAAATAAGGGCTATTTTTTTATTGTAGTTTGCATACGACTACATGCCTAGACTTCTGACTAGATCGACTCCACGGCTATTTGACTAATCATATACTAATAATAAAGCTAAAGAGTTCGTTTATTTGCTTTACGAAAACGCAAATCTCTGGAACTTTCAGTCAGATTTGAAGAAAGTCTTTTTTATTTGATAGCCGATACTTAAGGAAGGTTAAAGCTTATTTAACATCACGTTACAACCATGAGGTGCCGAGCAAAAATGACAAGTCTGAAATAACGCTAAGAGAAAACGAAGTATGTATTAGGAGATTGCCTGTTAGTCTAGTGGTTAGTGACCCTGACTGCTAAGACTAAGGTCGTGGATTCGATTCCCACCCAGGAAAAATCTTTGTGTGATCAGCACAATCATTTGTTCTGTGTCTGGGTGTAATTTATCTATAATATGTATTATTTAGAAATATATAAGTATGTTTATCAGTTGTCTGGTTACCATAGTACAGGCTCTGCCTAGTTTGGGATCAGATAACGTTGTGTTGGTTGTCCTAAGATATTACTAGATATTATTATAGGGCGGGGTGGCACGGAGAGAAAGAAATTTCACGCGGACGAAGTCGCAGGTAGCCTTCCTTATGTGCGAGAACGAAAAATCTATTCTGTAATGTCTGCATTCATTAGTCAAACTCATTTTATATGCCTAACAAAACTGAGCCTTATCCCTTTAAAATAAGGTAGTTCTCACCTGACAAGTCCTCTGTAGCTCAGGTATACGCAGCAATAGTTCTCCAAACTTGGCTGGAGTGCCAGGGGAGTGTGTCGCTATGTATGCTTGTAGAGCTGCTAACGCCTTTTCTTGGGAAGCTCGTACTTTCTCCACTTCACGTAAGTCTGGGGCATCTGTCCAAAAAATGAAAGAATTTAGCATCTGTTCTATGCCTAGGAACTAGATGATTTTGTCTATGATCTAGTCAGATTGTAATTAGTGTCACAGATACATCGATAAAGAACGGTCAGTGCTTCAAATCTGGCCTCGGATTTTATCTTTTTAAATAAAATCCGAGGATAAATAGGATAAATAATCTTAGATTTTCTTGTTTAAACCTTAACCAAGTAGGGTAACAATAAGAATACATTAATCTAAGACAAATAAAACTGCGACCATACTGCGATCGCCAACGCGCCTGCCAAGCGTGGCGATTATGGCAAACCCTCCCAAATTGGGGGCGCCTATGTCCAGCAGTGGACGTCTTTCGGCTGAAATGATGATGATGAAGACAAATGAAATTTTTTATATGATTGTTTATTTTTTATAAAAATGTATTTTATTTGTATACAGTTAAAAAATAAACGTGGAAGAAAGTTATGTATTCTTCTCCTTTTTAGTAATGGTGGGTTTTTTTTTTTAAATAATTTTTTTTTGCCATACCTATGGCCGATTGAGTCAAAGAAAATTCAATCTTATCTTAAGGCTATAAGATTCAATTTTAAATGCAAATAGTACTGCTAGAGTCAACGTGATTTTCTATAAAACAATGGGCTTTAGAAAAAGGTTACTGTATTATGCTATTAACTCAATACTCTAATTGGGGTCAGTGGCGTGCACAGGGTTTTATGACCGGGTAGGCAGTTCAAAAAAAAAAAACGTCTCTCGTAATTGCTCAAGTTAGTGAAGAAAAATTCACTAGGTGGTTTAAAAGGTTGAAATGGCGATTTCCTGATGATGATAATTCTTTTTCCGTCGAAAGCACAGAAAGATGTTGTACTCGTTGTTGACTTTGTGTGTTTCTTAAATAGGTACGTGAGAATACGTTTTAATGAAAATGAACGTTCTTTCGATGCGCTGCTTGCTTTGATAGTAACAATAAACTTCGCGTAAAACTTCTTCGTAACACTTCTCTCAATACGATAATTACCAAATGTATTTATATTATGTTTGAGCAAGCCGCGGGATAGAAATCATATAAATCTGCAATTCCCGAACAATTCCACACTGTACTCGAACTACTAAACTAGCAAGGAAAACAAAATAATTTAAGTGTGCGTAAACAACAACACAACCGGTTTTATGTTTCTAATTATTACTATGAAACTTACGAGTTGCATTACCTCTTTGCTGGGTTAATTCTCGTACACATTTCCCTTTAGATACACTTTTTAACAAACACACATTTTCAACACAAACCTCACAATCGAACAACATTTTGAAAAAAAAAAACAAACAAAAAGCGTAGTACTTAAGTAAATCGAAAAACTAAAACAGTTCAAAAAACTAGTTGAAATAAGCAACAAATCGACCTAAATATTACCGTTTGTAAATGAATTAATCACAACAAAACTCAGTCAAAATAAAAACATAAAACAGCGCGCTCCACATGAAAGAAATAAATTTTGACAACTAAAACGTTGACAAATAAAATTGTATCATTGCGAATAGGAATTTGCTTGAGGCTACGTAATATTCAACTTGATCGCATAATACTCACAGTGCGCCAATAATGACGCATGGGCGTCCCGCCCGTGATTGGTTAGCCTGGCGCAGGGAAGCCCGCGATTGGATAGCCTGCGGCAGGAGTTCGCTTTATGTGTGCAATGTGTAGACACGAAAATGTAGAAGAAATTACCACTACATGCGTACATTTATGAATGAATTGAAGACACTTTCGATCGCTGCCTGCTTGCGCCGCGAGTACATTAATAGAACGGTATGAACGTTGCTTCTCATTTATATTAGGCGTTTAAACTTTTTGAATAATTTTATTACTTAGCATATTTTCTTTATTATTGAAATATTAGTAACTAGTCTAGATCTAAGTCTAGGGTCTGCAGTGTCTTTTTGCCTATATGGACCGCACGCCACTGATTGGGGTGTATGAGGTCTTGCGTTAATTATGTTACACGTTGTATATTATGATACCGCACTTACCTGAAGTGAGCAGTACGATAACTTTAAGCGCCACGTATTCATATCGGTCGACGCGCAGCCTCCGCAAGTGGTCCGTGAAGCTAAGCATGCGCTCGATACACGGTGTCAGACCCAGTCTGGAGACAAATTGAGATGGGATTAGATTGGTACACAATACAAATACAATATATGTCTTTGAACTAAAGGGCGGTAATAAAGGCGATTCTGTAGAAGTCGAGCGTTTTCAACTTGTCATTTAGTAGTAAAAGAAATCGGCCGAGTGGGGGTCGGACCAATCACAATAAAAGGGTTCCGTGGCTGGGATGATTTATATCCAGTGCAAATGTAAGTTTGTTTCCCGCGCACTTGATCATGCTCATGTGTACCATCTTCAATGGTGCCCTGAGCAACAATATTTTCCCACAGGCTTGGAAGGAAGCCACAGTCATTGGCATCCCAAAGCCCGGCAAACCGAAGGCGGAGCCTTCGAGCTACCGCCCCATCAGTTTGCTCAACGTGCTCGGCAAAATCTATGAGAGGCTTATTTATAAGCGTCTCAGAGATTACGCCGAGACAAAGGGCCTCATCCCTAACGAGCAGTTTGGTTTTCGAACCCAACACTCGTGTGTCCATCAAGTGCACCGTATCGTCGAACATATAAGCGTTGGTTTTCAACGCGGTATGTTCACGGGTGCAGTTTTCTTCGACATAGCGAAAGCGTTCGACAAGGTCTGGCACAACGGCTTGTTATACAAGCTGTACCAACTCGGAGTGCCAGACCGTCTCGTGCTCATCCTACGAGACTTTCTATCGAACCGCACCTTTCGCTATCGCATCGAAGGGGCACTGTCCTCCCCCCATCCTATCCGAGCAGGAGTCCCTCAGGGCTCTGTCTTGTCCCCACTCATTTTTACGCTATTTACTAGCGATATCCCCAGAAGTTTAAAGGCTCAGTTGGCTCTGTTCGCAGATGACACGGCCATTTACTTCACGGGGCGCAGTCAAGACGCCTTGATTGAAAATTTTGTGTCAAACAAATTTTTTCTCGATAAAGTTGACATCAGAATGTCTATTTAAAATACCATATAAACCGTAGTGGAAACTAAACCTTTAGTGTAAACATTACAGTTCATTTTCTAAAAGCATCTCAACTGAACTTACTTAGCGCTCTGGTGCAGCGTGATGCCGCGTCCTCCTCCGACTCGCACTTCCCCCGGAGTACTGACACCGCGGTAGCAACACGACAGTACTAACAACTCGCACCAGCTGTTGATCAGCAGGCAGATCTGATCGTCAATCTGTGGATAAAAAAAGATTTTTTAAGAAGAGTGTTCTTCAACAACTGTCTAAATAGATTCAGAATTGATGGACCTAAGGAAGTCATCAAAATCATCAGCTAGTCAGAAAGACTGGTGAGCAGAGGCTCCTGCTCCTCGTCAATCGCACGCCATTTGCCTTGGTCTTCTGCTACTGTCATCTACAGACAAATGAGTGCACTGATTGGACGGGTCCACTCAATCAGTGTGGTTCTTTCCTTAAAATACCATTTCGGACACCAATCCACATGGTCTTCACATGATCTGACTAAGATTATGTCTAGATTTAAAAGAGACTGTGACGTTTGAGTTTGTTTCGGACTTTCATCTCAGAGTAGTCAGATAGGAAACGCCGACTTCATCTAGTTTAAAAAAATATGATTGACGTGTAAAAGTGTTTGTACAAACATACTTGTGGAAATAAATCATTTATCATTTTGATATTTATATCTGACTACTCTGAGATGAACTATCAGGGTGCATGCAGCTCTTTATTTTGAATCATATACCAAAAATTACTTAATACTTTTTAAATCGTTTTTCAGTTACAATTCCTTCATTTGAATGTAAAATAACATGTCTGTACGCAGCACTCCATATGTAAATACAACAACTAAAATATTTTAATGTAAAGAAATACTCACCGAAATATTCTTAAAGAGCGGCAAACTCTTGCACCATTTCACAATTTTGTACAGTCTATGATCAGCTATATTGCACAGGTCAGCCAGGAAGTCAGGGCTGGAGTTGTGTGCGGTGATCCCGCTCGCGGCCAATAGGGGGTTGGCAGACGGACTGCCACCAGTGGACTTGCCTAGCCTGCTCAGTTCAGACTCGTTATACTGCCACAGATGTTCCACGTCCATTATTTCCTGTAAAGTTAGGATGGTTTAGTTTATAATCTATACACTAATAATAATGCTGGGGAGTTTGTTTGAATACGTTATTATCTGGAACATCAGTCGGATTTGAACAATTCTTTTGAAAAGATATAAGCTATTTAATATCACGCTAGGACCCTTAAAATTCGAGGAAAAAGAACGAAAGTCATAAAAACGCTAAGCGAAAATGAAAAAATAACACGGACGACCGACGCTAGGGGATGGGCTGTATCGAATCAGTTTTTTTCTAGAAGATGTTGTTGTTTGTGGTTGGGAGCTAGATGATGAACAAAATATAGTTTGAAGGATGATGAATGTACTGATTGGATTATGGACTCTTAGGAGTTTTCTACACAGAATTTATCGTGAAAGCAAATAAGACAAAGTAATATTGTAACTGCCTTCAAAACTCTGTGATAACTAATTACGAAACTAAGTATTTAGCTGAGACTACAAAAATGATAAAATAATCGACTTAGAAAGCTAAATAGAATGTTTTTGGTAAATGTACACATCAGAGCCGAAGGAGCAAAAGAAAGAATCTAATTTTAGAATTACTTGTATGAAAGCCTATGAAACCTTGCACATTTTTATCCGCACCGGATCGGACGAGTCACCGGAAAAATTCGAAAGGTTTTTAATTTGGCGCGAAGAAGTGTGCGTTTACTATTAAAGTCTTAAGTAGAATTACCTGCAATAATGGCGGTATATCTGGTGTAACTTGACTGTTACTGGACTCTCCTCTGCTGCTGTATGACCCGGGACCATTTACCTGTAAACAAATACATTTATTTGAATTCTATCAACAATTCACAGAGGTATGGCGCAGACACAAAAGGCTGTGGAGGTCGACCTCTAGATAACGGTTTCTCACAAGGATAAATTAATTCGGGTAAATTAAGTACCGTCAACAAAAGAGAAAAGTAACCAGAGGTGGTTGGATATAGTAGAAGTTAAGTTAGAAACCAAGATATATTTTGAATAAAATTTTATTAAATTTATAGGAAACACAAAGTTCATTCATCAAAACATCCATCGTATTTTCTACTTCTGCTAAAGGGTGCGTTATCTGCTCTCACTTTGCTCAATTTTGCAGACTACAACTGTACGGTATGTCTACTTCATTCGACATTTTGTAATAAGTTATTTCTGTTAAGGTGAGTTTTGACAAAGATCAGCGACGTTGATTTTCTTGGCATTGCAGTATGAATAGACTAACAAAAGAAGAATAAAATTAATTTGCTAGAGTGGGGATAGAATGTGCTTTTGCTCGATTAGTCTTACTAAACCCAATTCAAGACAATATCCAATATTTCTGTCATCGATTTTAATTTCGGTACGTTGACTCGAGCTCCTATGTAGGTGAATATGTGACTACTCACACAAGTGAGGCTGGAGGCGTGGCGCAGCGTGGTGGGCGCGTGCGCAGACAGCAGCGAGCCCGTGGACGCCGCGCCCGACAGCGTGTACGAGCACTGGTACGTGGAGCGCCCGCCTCGCGTGCGGTCTTCTCTGATCGCTGCGGGGACACGAGAAAGGTTAAAGTAAGTATTGATTGCTAAAGCGCCAAAATACGCCGCCGTACCTATAGAACTAACAACACAGGGCACTAATTATAGACGATGGAGTAATAGACAAAAACTGCTAATTTGGTCAATTACCGCGCGAAATTTGTCCAGTTCAGGACCGTCAACTATAGCATCTTTACTTTCCATGAGTAAATTATAAATACGACTGTAATATATCTCAGGTCCAGTTGAAAACCAACGTCAAGCACTAGTTATTTTGCTTCGGGAAGTTCCTGTTCAGGATATGGCGGGAGGAAACGCCCGGGTGTTATCATTGCGTGGATCGCCTGGAGGACACGGTGGAGCATGCAACGGAAGTATGTCCTGCCTGGGCGGAGCACCGCGGTGTCCTCGTGGAGGCGATCGGCGGCGGCAATCTTTCGCGTCTGGCCAAGACGCAAGCCATGGCACGGAGCGAGAAGGCATGGGAAGCCGTGATCTCATTCTGCGAAACAGTAATGCTCGCGCAGGCGGATGCGGAGCACGTGAGAGAGCGGCAATCTATGCGCCCTGACGCCCCTAGCCGGACTTCTGGCCACCATAGGTGCAGGCTTGCGGACGCCGAGCAATGGGTAGCTCGCCGCCCGGTAA
This sequence comes from Aporophyla lueneburgensis, assembly GCA_932294355.1. Classification (NCBI taxonomy): domain Eukaryota; kingdom Metazoa; phylum Arthropoda; class Insecta; order Lepidoptera; family Noctuidae; genus Aporophyla; species Aporophyla lueneburgensis. The sequence goes on from OW028737.1 coordinate 7,200,496, forward strand.
GGACCAGGGTCGACGGCGCGTTGTGTTCCACGCGCGCCTCAAAAAGATGTCACCAAAAAATTTAAGGGGTCCGCTGGGACCGATGCCTGCCAGGGTTGCGAAATTGTTCGAAAGAGTTACCGTGGCCCTGGCATATGGATAACTGAAGGAACACGGGTGGGTTTTAGTCAGTAAAAGTCTGACACGCCCTTCCGCTCCACCCAGAGCGGGAGAGGTCATTTGTCATGATTTCCAACACAAAAAAAGGGCGCGTATTTTTTCGAAAGAGCTACTGTGGCCCTGGCATAGGCAACTGAAGGAACACGGGTGATTTTTAGTCAGGAAAAGTCTGACACGCCCTTCCAAAGGCACTAGTTGTGGTATTTTTACTGAACTGGGCATTTTAGGCGCATACGTGAAGCACACGCTAGTTTCTAACACGGCACCTTAGGTACACTTTTTTACTTGATTTTCATTCTTATTTTACTGTTTGCTGCTGTATATATCGTGTGCCTTTTAGTCTGTGCTAAATAAATGTAGTTTCTTTATTTCTCTCAATCACTTAATATCTTTTACAAATAGTCGAGTTTCCTACTTTTGTATCGCTCTGTTATTAAATGGCGGAAACAGATGTTTAGTTATTAAGATATACAAGTACAGTACTCATGGGTAAAGTTGCTCATAGACAGTAAAGATGAATGACTGGATTCAGGGGACAAAACCAGACGAAAGGGCCTGTCCCCTCCCTTTGGTAACATAATTGGCGCCTAAGGCCGATTGTAAAAAAGGAGAGACTTATAAATTTGGGAAAAATAAATCTAGCTACAGTACTAGTTTCATTGTGAAACGAAGATATACAAAATAAATCTAGCTACAGTACTAGTTTCATTGTGAAACGAAGATATACAAAATAAATCTAGCTACAGTACTAGTTTCATTGTGAAACGAAGATATACAAAATAAATCTAGCTACAGTACTAGTTTCATTGTGAAACGAAGATATACAAAATAAATCTAGCTACAGTACTAGTTTCATTGTGAAACGAAGATATACAAAATTATTTGTGAATAAGAGGAGCATCAATTTTTTACGAAAAAACAATATGATCATAAATACAATAAGTACATACCTTCAAGCTTCATTCCGCATCCCAAACACTTATCAAACCGACACGCAGGACACTTCTTCCTCGTGGTCACAGTAACGGGACAGTTACCCCCCCTCAAGCACATGTAGTTCTTGCGGTTCTGGACTGTTCTCTTGAAGAAACCCTTGCAGGACTCGCACGAAAAGATGCCGTAGTGGAAGCCGCTAATCTTGTCACCGCAGATTGGGCATGGACTGTTGGACAAAAAGAAGGCAATGTTACATTATATTATTATTTGAACGTCCAAATCTGTTAAGGGCTTGAAAAATTGAGTAATTTGGACATCTGCACCCTATTTTTTGTAACGCACTATCAAAATATGAATCATATTGAAGATTATTTCTAATCCATTGCGTAATATGTTCGAAAAATTTGTGTGCTCAACAACGTTAATAACGCAATGAACTTTGTTGAATGATCAAAATGAAAACGATTCCTATTCATACTAAGTTACGCAATTACCCCTCTAATTCAAATATGACTTTGGAAATAGTAATTGTGGTGTGACTGGCTTTTAACTATCGAAATCAGTAAGATACCGTCACAAGGCGTAACTGGAAAAGACAGGTGAGTTTAAGAACTATTTTTCAGGCGGATAGTTAAAGATCAAGGCAGTTTTACCCGTACTCAAAATATCAATTAGTCCACGTAATAGAAACGAGTATTTTATCGTGCACTGGATTTTCGACTCTCGGTGTTGAACCGAGCAGTGAGAATCCAACAGAGTGCAGCGCGAGTTAATCCCAGCGCGTCGAAAAGACACTGTTGTTCGATTTTAACTCTAGGCGCTGCGCTGTGGGTTGAAGATCTGTGGGGTCCGCAAAAAAATCCCGCCACGATTTTATTACGTCCGTGTTTACGTGGACTAAGTGATATTATTTTTGACTTTGACTGGTTTTATTACGTTCGTTTTATTACGTCCGTGTTTACGTGGACTAAGTGATACTATTTTTGACTGGACTGAATTTTTGACTGGCCTGTTAGTCTAGTGATTAGTGACCCTGACTGCTAAGACTGAGGTCGTGGGTTCGATTACCACCCAGGACAAATGTTTGTGTGATGAGCACAATCATTTGTTCTGTGTCTGGGTGTAATTTATCTATAATATGTATGTATTTAGAAATATATAAGTATGTTTATCAGTTGTCTGGTTACCATAGTACAGGCTCTGCCTAGTTTGGGATCAGACAACGATGTGTTGGTTGTCCAAAGATATTTATTTATTTATTAGTGGGAACACGGGCTTACTTCGTGAGGATTTGAGTACTGTCTACAGAGGGCCAAGACAAAATGACATTCTAGATATCAGCAATATGATGAAAAAGTCTAAAAAGTATTGGATTGAGAGCTACCGGAATGCTTATGTCAATCCTGTTGAAAATTGTCCTAGAAAAACGAACCGCACTAAAAGCGATGGCCGGTTGCCCTCAGGACATCATCATGAACCCATACCTATATATGATGAAGTCCTGAGACCGTCGGTGGACGCTAAGAAAGCCTTCAGTGGTTTTTCCTAGCCATTCTGTGTAACATAATTAGTCCATAGTTGAAATGCTGTACCCAGTCATTGATTTGCACGGTTTACTCTGATTATTTTGAAATCGAAAACTCGAAATTGTAAATCAAATTTCATGCTGCATGTAGTATTCGTGTTTACCTGTTAATAAGCTGTTGTCTGCTGATACCCTGATGGTGATGGAGTCTGTCTTCAGGCGCGTCGGGCTCGTCATCATGTGTGCCGTCATACGCGGCAGCAGCCTCGCGGTACATCACATGTGGATGACGACCCTGTAGGTTGTAAACTCTCGGGTTTAAATGGATGTAATAAATCTGGTATATGTTACAAAATTAAATGAAGTAATGTATAACATCCCTGCGAGTAACTCTTCTGTTTGAGGCCCACTCTCTATCGCCGAGAGGAGGCCTGTGTCCCAGCAGTGGGAACATTATAGGCTGCTGATAAAGGAGAAAAATGAAGAAAAAGAGAAATGTGTGTCTCATTGTGTTACCAAAATGGATAAATAGCCGTCGGATATAGGTACCTAGTTGGATTGGAGTTTAGTAAGAAACCGATGGATGTTTTCGAACAAAATTTAATAAATGAACAGATAGGCTTCTATAAACGTATAGTAACAACAATCTTACTGTAACCACAATAAAAATCACTGCGATTTGGACAGTGATCCAAAATTTAAATCAACTTTGAACAGATTGTAGAAGTAGAGATGTGGCATCAGAGATGTATCTTGTCTCAAAAGTGCTATGTAGATATCGCAGACTAGATCTGTTATTTTGATTTAATTTATAACATATACGTTCCTTAGACTTAAACGAAGCACACAATCAGACATTTGAGGTCTGTCTTAGCATGCCATGGCCGGAGATTTGACCAACACGCTCCTTATACTCTTGCATTGCATATACTCAATTTATTTTTGCAGTTTTATACCTAGGATAAAGGCTAGCTAGATTTTATTACCTGTACGGGCGAGTGCGTAGGCGAGAACTCTGAGCTATAAGAATAGCAAGAGGAATGCGACGCATCGCTGTTATTCCGAGACAAGGAAGGCGTGTAGTGGCGGGACGCGCGCGGACTCGCTGATGGACTGCTGTATACACTGGAACAAAATAAATTATTAGGCTTATGAACAATAAAATCGCCAAAATAAGTAAAAGAAGCAGTTTCAACGAATGGGGTGAATAGGGATAAGCACAAGAAGAAGGAGTTCCTACAAACGGGGTGAATAGGAATAAGCACATGCACCAGAAGTACTTACAAATAGGGAGAATAGGAATAAACCTCAAGCATAGCTTTTGGGAACAAGGTGATGATTAGACAGTATTTTACATTAGGTCTTTTTTTTTGCAACAAATTATTTAATTTCAATGTTAAAATCCGTTTTAAAGTTTTGTCCCGATTCACCCCTACATCCCTATGCACCCAGTTTTAGTAGCATCGAAGGATGTGAAGACCAGGCTGGGGTATTAAAACAGTATTACTGGAAGCTGATCATATTATGCGTAACTGCCCCGTTGGTCTCGTGGTCGCAAGCGCGACTGCTGAGCGTGGGGTCCTGGGTTCGATTCCCGGGTTGGGCAAAGTGTTATTGGGTTTTTCATTAGGAATTTCTTAGTAGCAGCCCGGAGTTTGGAAGTAGGCGGTGTGATATCCCCGTGCCTCGGAAAGCACGTTAAGTCGTTGGTCCTGAGCCTGATCTCTCTCCGGTCGTGTCGGATTGCCGTCCCATCGGACTATGAGAGTGAGGGAAGAGTGAGTGCTCCTCTGTCTGCGCATACACTTGAGCACTATAATATCTCCCGCGCCGATGGCTAGTCTCCGTTGAGATTGGCCGCCGTGGCCGATATACGGTCTGGAGGACTGTATATATATTATGTGTATCGGCACAAAGCGCCTGTCCTCTAGAACATACACGTTTTAAGAAACCACCTCACCTGTGTGTATACATGGAGTGTACTGCCGAGTCTGTGCTGGCACTGGACTGCACGCGCGGCAGTCGGCCCAGCAGTGGTGAGCCGTGTAGCGCACCGATCAGTTTGTCCATACCCACTGATTGCTCGCATTTTAACTCTATGGGAAAATGGGTTGGGTTGTCAAATTACTTTAGGTCTAAAGTGTATAGAATAAGATCTAACTGAAACCGTAGCGGGAATCGCTAGATATGATATGTGAAGGGGAAGAGCTAAGATAGCCCGCAAAATTCAAATTCTATTGGATTTTTTGCAATTTGTAGATCAGTGTCAGGTTTTATGTTAATTAAAATATGATTCGCAACCGTAACAAATATGGCTATATAGAATATATAATCATTAGAAGCAGCTATACAAATCCTGAAATTAGAATTCGCCGTAAATATACATTTGTCATGATTTCATGAAATAGTCATTCAATAGGGTATATGAACTGAGGGATGTACTGATGATTTTTGTGATAAGTGATTTATTTCTGTAAGTAGGTTTGTACAAAACCTAATTACAGAAATAAATAATTTATTATGATTATAATTCTATGAATAAATATTTGTTATGGCCGCGAATCGTACTTAAATCAACATACAACCTCATAGTAACATGCAAAATTGCAAAAGACTTGAATTTCGCGGACTAAAAAAAAAAAAAAAAATTACGGTACGGTCCACATTGCGTTGGTAGACGCTGTGACGATGATCAATATGAGAAAAGTGGAACTTGCATTCCAATTTTTCCCAGTTCAAAGCGAACAAATAGTGCTACTCTCAATGGCCATCTTTGACATAATCTAAGGTTTTTGGACGACAACCTCTACCGGGTACGGTTTCGTGTGCCATCAACGCCCTTTTATTTAGCACTTCAATTTCTTTAAGATCTATCTATACCGCTTAAAGACAGAGATGAAAGATAAACTCACCAGATAACTGCGTCTCCTTCTTAATGGTCAAGTTCTGTACTTGATCTAACCCAGTATGTGGCATGTGAGTTGAACCCTGGTCGCTGAGTGCGAGGGACTTGGCACTGCTGGTCGGAGAGGACGGCCGTCTTGCTAGAGAGAGGGATGTGCCGTCTGTTAGCACTGATATCTGGAAGAGAAAGAGAAGTTTATATTTGTTGTATATACCTTGTGTGACCTACATGTAGCAAAAGGCCTCATTTTTATCAAATAGGTACTACATATTTGACAGTTTCTATTAGCCCAGGTTCGAGCTGGCGAGTTTTTCCCACAGTTATTTTTTTTTCACGTTCTGTCTTCCCTACGCACTGTTAACAGTTGAAAGTACATCAGTGTCTTTGTTGACGCGCTGGTATACGCTTTTTTGGAATCTCAATGCTGGGCTCAACACCTAGAGTTGAAAATCCAGTGCGCGATAAAAACCCGCCGATATTTTTGCGTCCATGCAAACGTGTGGACTTTAACTTCTTCCAAATAGACTTTAAAAGGTATAGGCAATTAATCGTATCCTTCAAGGGATAAGATGAATTTCTCTAATTTCTTTTTTCTCTTTCGTGATAAAATATTGAATTCTGCTACAAAACTACCTACTTGATAATATTGCTAGGTGGGGATTAGGAGTTTGTGCAAAACCTTCTTTTATGCCTAACCATAGGACTAATTCTTTTTCAAATCCCTGTTTCAGGGAGTTTGTCCATATTGTCATTTTTTCAAGCTTTTCTCTTCAATGTGTAGACACCTCGACGAAAATGCAGTCACTTAAACAAGGAGGGTTACTACAGAGGCATGAAATTCCCTCTCAGGAGGAAGAAAAGCCCTCCTGCCTTCGGGTGTCGTGTCTGGTGGGCAACTGTCGACAGTTGATGTCGGGACGTTGTATATAAGCTAGTTGCGCGGTAAACTGTGCTTGTAGAATGCAGAATTTTGTGTGACGTCAGTGCATAGTTCGTATTTGACGATGTAGATGCCGCCATAGGCACATCAAGCTACTACAATCTGTCAAATTTCTCTAATAGATTTTCAACTTTATCGCTAAAAGCATTAGGTTCAAGGTTGGTTGGAAGAATTAGTCAGTTTCGGGTAGCTTGATGTGTTTTGTCTCTGCATCACCCTAAGGTTGACTGGTAGAAAATGCCTCAGGCATTAAGTCCGCCTTTGTACAGTATTTTTTACTTGTGCATAAAGTTTTAATAAATAAATAAATAAATGTGCTGTCGTCTGTATTATTACTAGACAAAGCAATCATATCTTACCCTGTTCATACTGAGACTCCTCTGATGCGGCTGCAGCGGCGCGCTATACTTAAGGTCCAGAACTCTTTGCTCATCCATGCTCTGGAAACCCTCGGTCTTCACGGGTTCCATCTTGATGCTCACATTGCGGAGGGTGTCGATTGAGTCCCTCGATGACTGCAGGTCTAGTGAGCTGTTGGTCTCGTCTGTGGAAAGAAAATTGAGGAGGAACTAGTTATAAAGATAAGATAAAAGCATAGAGCAGCAGCATGTTGCAAAGCACACTCTCATTCAGACTCTGAAAATTATAAAGGATATTACTATAGTCTGTGCCAAATGTGAAAAAAATTAAAGTCGTTGACAACTGCCTACCAATGTATTCAAATTACCGTTTTGACCGTGCTAGCGACACTTTCTTTACATTTTTAACCGACTTCAAAAAAAGGAGGAAGTTATCAATTCGTCTGTATTTTTTTTATGTTTGTTACCTCATAACTTTTGACTGGGTGAACCGATTTTGATGATTCTTTTTTATTTGAAAGCGGATGCTTCCCGAATGGTCCCATTTAAATTTGGTACCATTCGGACAATGGTGTCCATGTGAAAACTATATAAGTCTTAAAGCATTAAGTATTTGCGCGACAAATGAACGAATAACGCGATTAGATTAGTGCGGGGTATCTACCATAACTAAAAAGTTAAAAATAAAAACTTTTAACAAAAAAAACCGACTTCCTTAAAAAAAACACTACAAAGTCAAAAATAACTTTAATTTCGGAAGTCGGTGGCAAAAAACCTTAAATACAGATCCTAAGACACCGACATTCGAAATTAAAGTTATTTTTGACTTTGTAGTGTTTTTTTTTAAGGAGGTCGGTTGTTTTTTTTTTTTGTTAAAAGTTTTTATTTTCGTATCGTTTTGAAATATTTGAATACATTGAAAGGCGGGTGTCAACGACTTTTATTTTTTTCACATCTGGCACAGACTATAATACAAAAACTTCGTGACGAAACCGGCATGACCTAGGACGAAAAATTTCAAGACATGTGACAACTACCAACCCGCACTGGGCTCGCGTGATAGATTACGGCCCACTCCCTCTCACCGCGAGGAAGCCTGTGTCCCAGCAGTGGGAAAAATACAGGCTGATAATGTAATGTGTATGTACTAATACGTTGCTTCACATGTTCAAATAAACTTACGTTCAAATAAAACGAACTGCCAAAATGGAAGCCATTCCTGCATTTAGTGCGTTACACAATTACCCCTCTAGTTGTTTACATGTTTTTATTTATCAGTAGTTATGTTATAACATAAACTAGGAACCATTATCAGGCCTTTTCACCGACTGAATGCAAGGGGGACAGTGACAGTAATTAGGTATGCTTAGCTAAAGTTCGTGCTAAGTTACCTTTATAGATACGTCTTCCGTTACATCTCAGTACCTAGTCTACAAACAGGGTCAAATTAAATTAGGTAGCGTAACTCTACAGACGACGAAGAAAATAAACAACATGTTTTTTTAAGGGGTCTAAGACCCTTGATATTGGTGATACTTGAAGTAAGAGTCGAGAAAATATGTTTGATCCTGTTTAGATATACGATACCACGGTACAAATCATGTCTGTGAACTTAACACAGAAAGAGGTTTTTTTTTTTCATATTTTTAACTGATCGTAACGTGCATGGAGTTTCGCTAGCTAGTTTAATTTGACCCCAAATGGTACGTTCCTATGTCGTTGGACTTATGTATACTAATATTATAATTAGCTGAAGTGTTTATTTGTTTGTTTGGTTGAACGCGTTAATCTCAGGAACTACTGGTCCGAATTGAAAAATCTTTTTGTGTTGGGTAGCCTATTTATCGAGAAAGACTATAGGACACGCAACAATCAAAAGGCAGCAACGAAAAATGGACGAAATCTGGCAGGCAATTCGATGCGTCGGGAAGGGTCACAGGAGCAAAAATTTGACGCGGATGAAGTCGCGGGCAGAAGCTAGTGTGTTTTTAATCATTGAATTCTATAACAATTCTGTAATATAACATCACGCTACGACCACTAGGTGCGGAGCAGCAATGAAAAATGTTGCAAAAACGGAGAAAATCGCACCGGCAGGCGATTAGATGCGACGGGAAGAGTCGGGGTAACAAGAAATTTAACGCGGGCGAAGTCGCGGGCAGAAGCTAGCATGTTATATTATGCGAACGAAAATAGGTCAGCTATTTACGGTTGTTTTCGGTTCGATTCACGTAAGTGCAGTGCGTGTTTCGGGGATTCCCGTAAGTTTCAAACTCAACAGAAGCCCGTTATGGTGATCCGATACCAACCACACGTTATTATAATTACGTAATTTTATCGATTAAAATTATGGAGATAAAATACATAAACCTATTTACCTAAAACAATGGATACAAAGAGAAAAATAACCTTAACCTCAGAAGTTGGTAATCATGATGTTTTATTTATAACGTCTTAGTTGTGGTACCTACTCATAGTAAATAGCTACTTTACAAAAAAATGATATACCATTACTGGCTATGTACGCAACAACAGTAACAGGAACTAGAAGCTAACTCAAAAACTACCGAAGCCAATTTAACAAAATTTGGGACAACCACGAGAGTTTCCTCTACCAAAACAAAATCACATGTTAAGTGTCCTTCATGAAAAAGTCATTCACTGGGATTAAATAAACATGGAGGGTTGTATTGATAACATTAATGATTGTATTTCTGTAATTACATACCGCTTAGGGTCACGAATTATATTTTAATTAATGAACATACCTACAACCTGACACTGACATTCACTTACAAAAAACTTAAGTAAGTATATACATGGAAGGCACATGAAAAAAGCCCTTCTATTTTTGAAGCCATATAAAAATCTTACTGACCATTATTAACACTGGTGTCTATGACCATGTCGGAGTCGGACAGCTCCCCCTCCCAAGACATAGGTCGTTCGCGCTCGTTGCTGGATCCGTCGTGTGCGCCGCCCAGTGCACGCTTCTTCTTGTTTCGCATGTTCACCTGGAATACAAAATTGTCATGTTCACAATGTGTTACCACCACCCAGACCCTTGCTCGAGCCAGCTGTCTTCCAGCGATGCCCTAAGCCGAGGTTCCCCATATAGGATGCCCTTAGCAAGTAATCGCTTTAGTTTTAAGTTTTAAGACCAGGCTGAATGCCTTAATTTATTAAGGTAGTGACAAACAAGTCCGGTTAAGCAGCCGTCCACCTCATAGGTTGATCTGCCATAAGACATTCCCAAAAAAAAAAATTGCAATGTGTTAACAACAGCAACACCCTTATTACGCAACACACTTTTAATCATAATCTGAAAATTTTTGAATGCTATTGCTAATCCATTGCTTCATTTGTTTGAAAATTTGTCTGCTCAACAACGTAAATGACGCAATGAATGTTGTAGAACTGTCAAAGTGAAAACCAGTGTGTTATGGAATTACCCCGTTGGTCAGTCAAAGTGTAAAGTGCTGTGGAGCGAGAACGGCATTGATATGGTTGAGTCACGCATTTTTATCACAGTTTGCGACCAAAAACCGTGATAAAATGCGTGGCTATGTTGGATAAATGCGTCACGTTTGACCGAAGGTCACTTGTTCCAACTCCAAAAACGTTTGCCCGTAAGATCGTTTGACCGATGAGCTGCTGGTCGCAACAACGATTGCCCGAAGAACGTTACGCCGACAAAATTGATCAGGGTGTCCCTTCCGGCAAATAGAAAGGTTTTCGACTCTTATGAGACTTCTGAGCTAGCTTCGGAATATCAGGAAACGTATCGAAAAAGTGCTTAAATTATAACCGTCATATTTGATGCTTGCAATGTTCATCAGTTCCACAATCGATCCTATTATGTATTGATGAGTCAAAGACAACTTGGCAAGCTCACTGAAGTCTAACTTTCGCTAATGTCTATCAATTAGCGACTAATTAGTCTCCTGCTTACTTTCTTTTGTTTATTTAAACTGCGATCTCTAGTCAGTATGGCCGGTAATTCAATTGACCGGTACATTATAAGGAAACACTACATGCGCCCGCACCGATAAAGTTCACAATGCTACACTTTAGTGCAAACACTGACTGACTGCATCCGTCTATGAGTGTACCTTAATGTCTGAACAGTCAGTGCTATCTATTTAGGTATACAAACTCTTCGTTCGCGACTTCTTCCGTGACAATTTTGTAGTTGATGCCTACCTCTCGGTTTTTCCCAATTTCGAATTTCCACCCTAAACTGTTTTGGCTATGCGACGCTTTCAGAAGTGACACTTAGTTTTTATACACCTATACATATTCGAGGAGGACGGAGGTGAGAACAATCTACTAAAGTCTTGCTTTCTTCCCAAGGGTATTGTAGAGAACGAGAGCGAACACAAATAGTAATTTTGATTCTCATATTGAAAAGAATAGCTATCAGCAAGGACCCTATGCTGACTCCATGATAGAGCCTTTGGGATGGTCGTTATCTTGATGTCCCTTACAACCTTCTTACAACAGTTACAACCCTCCCTTCAATAAATTTAGTATAATTTTCAGAGTCATTAGTCTCCCTCCTTCCCTCATCCTTATTAATTTGCTGACGTAGCATACTTCTTCCAGGGATTAAATATAATGATCACCATAAAATGCTTTGATACCCTTAGTTCTTTAACCAAAAATATATACTTGACACCACAAAAATAAAGTCTAAAATTACAATAGTACTAGCTATTTTAGTCACGACTGCTCTTTATAATTGTATTCGAACACCAAATGTAGTAAATGATCACCAAATCATAACTTGTACGACAAAACTGTACTGCGACTCACCATAGTTCGAATGCACGCTTATGCGACACACTGAATCTAGTCGTTCATAGGAGGTCACAGTTTTAACCTAACCTAACCTAGTGTACTATGTGAGCTCGAGTGTATCGCACAAGCGTGCATTCGAACTATTGTGAGTCGCAGTACAGTTTTGTCACACAAGTGTTATTCGCACACTCATTTGTCGAACTCACGTAGTACACTCTTAATAATTTCGTGTTCACTAACTATTTTTGGGGTAACAATGATTTTTTTTGGAGTCAGTTTGCTTAAATAGGATAGCAAGATGTAAAAACTTTGGTTATAATTTTACATTGAAATGCTGTTTTAATTTTGGTGATCATTTACTACTTTTGGATTAACAATGATTTATTTGGAGTCAGTTTGCTTAAATAGGATAGCAAGATGTTAAAATTTTGGTTATAATTTTACATTAAAATGCGGGTTTAATTTTGGTGATCATTTACTAGTTTTGTCTGTTATATGTTACTATATCTGGTGGTAAGTTAAACATAAGCCCTTCTTCCACACATATAGCTAGACTCGCCTTTAACTTTTAGTACCATAGTGCGAATAAATTCAATAGTTACCTCGTACTGATGTTGTGAGAAGTCGATCTTGGAGATCTCGGCGTCAGTGGAGTCTTCATCATGAGGCACTGAAGACACACTGATGCGCACGCCGCTCGAGCTGTACGAGAACTGACCTGGAAACAGAGTTGCAAAGTTTTGGAGAGAAATTGAGTTTTTTGCCGGCTCTTCTTCATAGGAAACACTCTTCTGACGTTTCTTAAGTGCCCTAATTAACGTTTATTTGAATTTAAATGTTTTTAATTAGAATTGGCTGCTTTGGAACTTAGAACTCGCTCAAAAACTGCGCTGACGTACAGGTACAATCAGCAACGGAAGTCGTATTTAATAAAAAAAATTAAATCACGCAATAGTAACTAAACAGAATAATATATAAAAAATAATAATATAAGTTTTCAAATATTATTGAACGTAGTTGAGAGCAAAATAAACTTGTCACCAATTAATTAGATCAGTAATGGAGGCAATCATTCACATTAGAACTTTAGATTACATTAAGTATTCCCCGTTACAACTACTTATAACGAATGGATTAATAAAAACAACAAAATTCTAAAATTGTAAATACACGAACTAAAATAAAGCGTCGAAAAATTCATCCACATCGCTGTCGACTGGTAATGTATGAACCCAAGAGACTGGCGACATTACCACGTTGTAATTGAAATCAATTAAGTGCCCAAGTTTAGTCCTGAAGAGTTATGTAATTATTTGCATTTGTTTAGCTATATTTGGTGCTGACTAACTATATCATTAATAATGCACACGATGCCAAATTACCGAGAAATATATTCAAGCTTATGCTTTTAAAACGTGCATCGCTTTTAAAGTTCTTTGCAAGAGACGTTGGAATTCTTCGAATGCATTTTTCAATACGTTTAGCAGTCAGATTTCCGGCTGGGCAAAAGACAATACAGTACCGCATAATTCAGAGTTTCTATAAATTGATTTGGGGCTTTATCTGATCGAAAGAATGCATAGGTATTACTAAATTTTTTAAAGCAGTGCCTGCCAATCTATCAATATGGTTCGGTTGCACGGGGCTTACGCTCTAAGTCCGTCAACGAAAGTACGGGCCGTCGAAAGTAGTTCGATACTTCGGAGTGCCTATTTGAAAAAATTAATTAATTGAAAGGGTTATAGGGTTTACTTTCGATTAAGTAACTTTTTTAAACTGGTAAAACACATCGGGAGTAAGGACAAACTATCAAATCGTGTCAGACTAGTTCGGTAGTTTTAAAGGAACGGAGACCATTTTGTACGTTTAATACATACTAGCTTTTGCCCGCGGCTTCGCCCGCGTAGATGTCGGAAATTATCGCAAGAGGACGTATTACCGCGGTAAGAATGTATTAATCCATGTTATACATACATAAAATTACGCCTTTTTCCCATGGGGGTAGGCAGAAACTACGGAACGCCACCTGCTACGGTCCTTACATATCATGTGTGTTTGATGTACTTAAAATAAAACTAATAGTATTCAGAATAAGAAGACTGCGACATAGGGCTGGATTGAATTGAATATAAGTCTTCCTGGTTTTTCTTAACACTCCTATTCTACCTATACAGACACTCAATTATTTACCAGACACCAATTTAAACATAGTTATAAGAATAGTACTTTGGCCAGTGGCATCGCCCGTATAGCTGTCGGAAAATATCACCCGGGAACGTACTACCGGGATAAAGTATCCTATATCGTAAGTATCCAGGATAACCAAAAATCCAAATCCATCCAAAAATCTAAACATCTAAGCCTCTATTCATTCTATCTATTTCACGGTCTCTTACTTGGAATAATACAATTAGGTTTATTTTGAGTACTTCGAACACACATGATATTCGCATTTACTATGAAGCCCAAATAATATGAATTACAATCCTACTAATCCTGCAATATCCGACCGCTACCAAGCGAGATGGCCGGACGTGGAACGGCCCGCTAGCCGCTCAGCGGCTATTTTATTATAATCTCTGATATCTTCTAAAATATTAATTTCAATGATATGCTGTAAAGGGCAATTTTGTTCTACATGAAATGCACAATTTATTTAAGGTACTTAATTGGATAAGGATTAATGCTGTATTGCTTAAAATCGCATTCATAAATAAGCCATTATTTCTCGTAAAAAGTAAAGGATAAAAATGGTTATTATGGGTTATCCCTAAGAGTTAGACATATACCATCGCGGACTTTTTTGTAGAACTTTTTAAGGTGTACAATACTGTAGTACATTATTTTGAGCTATTTCGAAGGGTTCAGCCAGCGTTCGCAATGTAAGCGCAAAAAAATGTGTTTATTTATGACATCACATTAGAAACCTCTAAAATTATCAGTGTTTCTTTACTATATTATAGATGTTATATACATATAAACCTTCCTGTTGAATCACTCTATCTATTAAAAAAACCCGCATCAAAATCCGTTGCGTAGTTTTAAAGATATAAGCATACATAGGGACAGACAGACAGCGAAGTGACTTTATTTTATAATATGTAAAGATAAAGAAGATAAGTGAAGGTAGGTTTTATTTTAGCGCTTAGTAGAAGCCTACTCTAACTCGCGGATAAAATAAAAACTTCGTGAAAAATATTGCAGATATGTCAGGTAGGTTTTACGGTGAGGGGCTAAGTAATAACAGCCGCACGGGTTGATCGAGCAGGTTAAGTTACGGTTGCCACGGTTGGTCCGTGGATGTGTACCAGACAGATCTTTACACACCAAGAACCCTCCGTGCCTCCTAAAGCACGATAAGCCGTTGGTCCAGCCCGTCATTCGTGGATCTTTGACAGGCGTAGCGGCTCGTCTGAAACCCGAAATTCCGACCACCAGGCTTATGAAAGGGTACCGTATTACCCAAGTAACTGTTGTGAACGTCAGATAGGCTGTCGCTCCATGTAAAATATTGTTACAACCCCAACGTAGTTGGACAAAGAATAGGCAGATAATGATGCTATTACGGCGTAGCAGCAGCGCCGTCGAGGCTTTGTAAATCCGGTTATAAAACCGATAATTTGAAAAATACGCAATCCAGCTCCAGACAGGATGCCCGGTTCAAGCGGAGTGGAGCGTGCAAGGGGGAAAATTGCGGTGAGCCCTGATTGATCGAATCAGACGGAAAATCAAGTATAAACGGCACTGCAAAAATGCGGCAAGCTACCGCATTTTTGCAGTTCCGTTTATATTTGATTTTCTTTCCGCAAACACAATTTTAAAGAAGTAGTTTATTATTAATATTAAAAATAAAATAAATTATTTGCCGCTTGCGAAGCGTGGCGATTATGGCAAAGCCCCCAAAACTGAGGGTGGTCTATATAGCAGTGGACTTGTTACGACTGAAATTGTTAGTCATGTGACATCACATGTCGGTGAATTTGTAAGTCCGTACAAATTAATTAATCCCCATCCAAATAATTATGTACTAAATATTTAGTTAATTAATTTTCATGACTTATATTTACGTAGGTACCAATTTAATTGATCTGTATTCTTTACAAGGAGAAAAATAATGAAGAAGAAAAAAGAGAAAATCGTTACCTATTTTTACAAACTCAGCTCAAAAAACAATACGTATTTTACAGAAGTTGTAATTACGTATTAAATAAATACATTTCCCCATCATTAAAAGCAGTAAAGACAACATAACATAACGCTATAGCAGTTTGACATTAACAGAGTTCAGGCCCGCGTGGCGGGTGCAGTGACCCCGCTATCACCGCTTTTTATTATAATTTTATTGCGTGACGTGAATATTATTATTTTGCGTTGCTTTACTCCTGTTTACCGGAAAACAGAATGTTGATGTTGAACATATTTTTTTTTTCTTCAGGGGGAAACGTCAGGACAGTTCGTGAAATTCATAATTTCAGACGCATTTTGTAATTTGCAGTTCAGCGTCAATTTGTATGTTAATTAAAATATGATTCACGACCGTAAAAAAATGTGGCTTCACAAAATTATAAGCATTAAAATGATCAATACAAGTACAACCCTCCAATTTCGTTTAATTATATTGAATTACCATTAACCATATGATGATAAAGTCAAGGGATTAAAATAATGAATTTCGCGGTCTACCTTAGTACATTCTTTTTATTGACTTATAATGTCTCACGTTTACATAATTAGGTTATAGGTATGTACATAGGTATTATTTAGTAAGCCGACTCTTTCAGGAAGAATTTTGTTATTCTAGGGATATTAATTATTGGGAAACTTGTATAAAACATTATTAGCCTCCTTACTTTTACTTAATAAACATATCTTTAATAAATAAAATATTTGACGGTCATGCATCATTTCGTCAGTTTTACTTTTTATGCTGACTGTAGCAATGTGGTTAATGAATATTTTCATTTACCCATGGCATTAAAATCAATTAGGCTAGTACATTATGTAAATAACAAACCCAAAATATGTTGGAGAAAAAAAAAATCGCAACCGGGAAAAAAGTATGTGGTAGAATCCAGTGCAAACTTGGAACTTATAAGTTCCAAGTTTGCACTGGATTCGACCTACTGATAAAATAATAACATAAATAATGCTTAGAGTACGATAGTGATAATTCTACATTAACGCAAGACACGCACTTGTTATCACTGTGAGGTAAGCAGTGCACGTGCATAAACACCAAAACAAATTGCCTCGCCGATAAACTAGGCTGTTTCTCCCGTATCGATAAAACGCGGAATAAAATTTTATACTATAGACAATTCATTCTGTGTAGTGCCGGACGTAAAGAATAACACCACCCCATTTCTTCCCGTGGGTGTCGTAAAAGGCGACTAAGGGACTTACTAGAGAATGGGCAGCAGCGTTCTCTATGCATTTTTTCATCAAACTGCGATCGTCAATCCGCCTGCCAAGCGTGGAGATTATTGCAAACCCCACCAAATTGGGGAGACCTATGTCCATGAAAGACAATTATATACCGAGAGTCCGTGACGTCAAATTAAATTGAATATGGAGCCCTCTAGACGCCATAAAGTCATGGCTAAAACAAAATTGTATGCAGTGTTGGGTATCTATCAAATGAAACGGCTTTATTCATCATCATCATCCTTTCAGCCGGAAGACGTCCACTGCTGGACTCTGACCTCCCCCAAAACATATTTCAATTAATTTTTAATTTCTTACACCAGAATACGTGTACGGCAGGTAGGTAAGTAGCTACATACATGTTATATTATAAAAAAAAAAACACTACAAAGTCAAAAATAACTTTAATTTCGAAAGTCGGTGTCTTAGGCTCTGTATTTAAGGTTTTTGCCACCGACTTCCGAAATTAAAGTTATTTTTGACTTTGTAGTGTTTTTTTTTAAGGAAGTCGGTTGTTTTTTTTTTTGTAAAAAGTTTTTATTTTATAACTTTTTAGTTGTGGTAGATACTCCGCACTAAATCGCGTTATTCGTTCATTTGTCGCGCAAATACGTAATGCAAATTTACTTACTTACTTACTAAAGGACAATGCCAAATATCGGCTCGAATCATCGTGGTGTCCGACAGACTTTCTATAATAATGATAATTCATACTATAAAACAGTAAGAATTATACAATATAAATAAAATCTGTAGAAGTACACCGTTGAAAAGTAATTTTAAATAGTTATTCAATTTATCAACACATTTCAAGGCTATAACTTCAATTAGAAATATTGCCAATACCAAAATAAAATAATATCGATACGGACACTTGCAAACCGATTACAATAATATCAATATGAAGCTACGTAAGTAAGTATTTAAGTACTTACGTCGTACCTCGTAATTCTTATAATAATAAATAGCGTTTATTTATATTTTTTAGTATACATTTTGTAGTTATATAATAACTAAAAATAATTTAATTCGATTATCGATACCGTCTAGAATAGTTTATTCGTAATAATGTTATTATAGCGCTGGCAACACTTGACGTAAAACAACTTCTGTCATTGTCAAAAAGTTTGACTTCTCACTTCTCCCGCGTGTCATTTGTAAAAAGTAAACATGTGTTTTTTTTTTCCTAATACCTAAGTATTCTAAAATCATTTAAGTATGTTAAATGTATGTTCTTACTATAAATATATATATATATGATGCAAGGATAATGTGCTAAAAGTTATTAATTGAATAAATCTTTTGTTTATTTCATGGTATTGTTAAAATCAGAAGTATAAAGTGGTCAACTTAAAAGAACTATAACTTTTGTTGGTGTACTTTTAATAGAAAACTAGTTATACTATCAAATTCTATAATAATTTTCCTTTTTTATGAAGTATTAATCATCTTTGTCGGTTCTGGCCGAGACTTGTAGGAAACCTTGGCATTCTCCTTTACTTATATGGTTTTCACAAGGACATTATTGTCCAAATGGAACCAAATTAAAATGGGACCATTCGGAAAGCACAAGCTTTCAAATAAAAAAAGAATCATCAAAATAGGTTCACCCAGTCAAAAGTTATGAGGCAACAAAAATAAAAAAAAATAAAAAAAAATACAGTCGTATTGATAACCTCCTCCTTTTTTTGAATTCGGTTAAAAATCAAGACCAACGTAGATTTATTTGGAGGAACATTTTTAAGATTTTGAATTTATTTTTCGTAATGATGAATATTGTAACGTTTTTCAAGTCACTGAAAAATCACGCTACAAAAAGTATATAAATTAATAATAATTTGATATGTATACTAAGCATATAATTTACTCTAAAGCTTATGATCGCTTACTACTATTACCTACTAAGAATGTATTGTTTTGTTAGGGTAGGTGGCATCTGCCAGGGTCGCGGATTTGTTCAAAAGAGTTACCGTGGCATTGGCACAGACAACTGAAGGAACACGGTTGGGTTTTTGTCAGTAAAAGTCTGACACGCCCTCCCGCTCTACCCAAAGCAGGAGAAACCATTTGAGGATTTCCAATCCAGAAAAAAAAGGGTTGCTTACTTTTAACGTAATAAAATAAAAATAAAACGAAAACCGAGTTGTGCATAATATGCAATACTGTACAATATTATCAAATCCAGCTGATACGCTAGCGTTTTAAGGCCCTCTTGTAGTGCGGTGTTTAGGCTTGAAAACGCTTCCTCACCCCCCGCATAATAGGTATGTATCGAGCGGATCGAGCGTATAGACGCAGCGAGCGAGCGCCCGGCAGCTAGCCGATGCAAGCGTTTGAACATGCCACAATGCAGCGTAAATGCAGAAGGTAAAGTATACTGGGTTCCTTTAAATTGACGTTAGAGATTTTTTTTGTGATTCTTCTTTTATTAATTTCTTAAACTTTGTTTGTACGGCATGGGTGGAGAAAATGATAATGTCGATTGCAAAAAACAGTTTTTCGAACTAGGAATGCCCGATGCCTGTAGCTATGGTGCCAGTCGTAGCCTCTATGTTTGAGTCCAAAGACTTTTTCTCTTCAGTATCAGCAACATTTTCTGAACTGACTGACACAATTTCTTGGTACATGTTGGATTGGAGCTTGAATTTTGCCATGAGCCCAAATTTTCTTTCGCCCATTATTTTAAAATGCCTTTTTTACATTCAAACAACGCGTTGTGCTATACTTTCTCTTGCAATTGACGTAAGAAATAATTCGGGTCTATAGTTCGCCTACAAGCAACCCTTTTTTCATCTGCGTTGTTATTCTTTACCTCAACAAACAAAGAATCGTCTCAATCGGTCCTAAAACAAGCGAATTTAATATATCAAAAATATTAAAAACTCAGATCGCTGAAAAAAAAATGGCAGTAATACATATAATAATTTTATTTGCTTAAATTTAGTGGCTTCTATAATAAATCGATAATTATAAAGTATTATACACAAAATACATAATAATGTAAATCTCAAACAGATTTTATTCGAATTTTTACCATTCAATCGATTATTCCAAGAGGAATGTTTAGAGAAATATTTATGATTATTTGGTATATATAACCCTTGCGAATTGGGGTAGGTCGGCTGCTCTATTATAATAACGATAACTTTATTAGAAAACAACCTACTAAAGAAACGCATTATCACAACACATAGTCACAGAAAGTGTATGGGAAACTTTAATGTCTGGGACTATATTATGCAATATCGTATGTGGAATATTTCCTTGTTCATTTAAAATATATCAAAATACAGACACATTCGTTATTTACTGATAATACATAACATAGTACGAGAGAATGTATCTATTAAATTATGGTGAACTCACTGTGACTAGTAGTTCGTTCTGAACAGAGACCATGTGACTAGATGGCGCTGGAAGTTGCAAATGTATTTCGTTGATTACTTCGTTAACTTATTACAAATGAAGGCCTTTCTTTTGACTCACTCGAACATTATACTTTCTTATATTCATTTTTTCGATCCCCTCTTAGATCGTTACCCCTGCGACCGATTATGCTCAGATTCAAACTAAAAAATTGTATTTGACTCAACCACTCCTCAAACAAAACGAAGATTAATTGAAACTGTAACTGTTGTAATGTTTTTGTACATGTGTAAATTATGTTTTGTTTTTTGACGTCATACACTTTTAGTAACTATGCAAAGATGGAAAAATCGGAACATGCATTGTGAGGTCTCAGTTCTAGGCGAACCACTAGTAATAAAGTTAAAGTACTTATGTGGGACTTTCGCATATTGCATTCAAATTTATCTAAGGAGTGACAAACTACCCATGGCTTTTTTGTTCCCATTGAAGCGCTGCAAAATAAACTTCATGTAATCTGATACATTTTACGTCGTTAGATAATTTTAATGACCTGAAACGACGTTTATTTATATTATATCGTATAGTATAATAATTGATTTTGAAAAATCTCGGTATAATTACCTAGATTTTTTAATATCAATTATTTTACTATACGATATTTAAAGTTATTGAGCAACCATAAAAATAGTTCGAACAAATTCAATCTGTTCAGTAATTCTTTACCTACTGTACTTTTTTTATATTGTGGCGCGTCTAAGCAATGATTGTAGGTAAATAATGTTTGGAACTGAACGTTATCAAACGAAATTATTTACCGTAAATAAGTAGATTATCTACTTAATTATTTATTTACAGTAAATTATTAGAAATTACGTAGGTACGAGTCAAGTACGAATTTTCGATATACCTTAGTTTTCAACTTTCTGTATATCCTTTTATTCTTTTTATTACCCATTTTTGTTACAAACCAACACAAGTTTTTATTAAATTGTTTATCTATTACAAAGCGCAAGCGAGGGGGGAAGTCTGTGGAACAAACGGCGTGCGTCCAACCTCGGAGACGTCTCGGCGTGCACTGGCCGGTCGTTACGAGCGCTTGCACTGCTAGATTTCGTGTAAATTTGTTTCGTAGAAAAAAAATATAAGGAAATTATAAAATGTGTTCTCACCAAACCCTTAAAAAAAATAAGCCCTATCTTGTGGTATAAATTTTACATGGTTTGATGATGGAATCTCTTCAGGGCACACGTTTAAAATAGTGATTTAGTGTTATCTTTATGATTTTTTTTTATCGAGTCAATTGTTTTTATTCACGTTTCTATCTTCACACAACCCTGGACAATGTAATCAATTTTCCTAAACTATTTTTGTTTTTACGGAATATTGTCATTTTGCACGATTTACAGAGGTTTGAAAAAGTTAAAAAGTACTGCAACCTCGCCTTAATACATGTGAGTTTAGCAAATCTCTTAGATAAGATATTTACCTACCTAAACATACAAATAAATAACATAATCTCCAAAAGTAATGGAAAACTTTATTTGATCTAACAGAAAGTTCAATGGCACCAATCGGAAAGTTTCGCAAGTGAGAAGTAAATAAACGCGAAGACAAATAGAAGTGATGAGTTAAGTTGGTAAACAATATACAAGTTATGTACTTAATAAGTACCTACCAAGTGTTGACTGGATGGGTTAGTCAGTTCTTTTTAAAATTAGAATCTATACTTTTATATTATACTAGCTGACCCAGCGAACTTCGTACCGCCCTACCAAGTCCTACCAAGCTATGCCAACCGGGTACTTCGAAGACATAAAGCGTTTTCTAGCTACCACACACCCATGTTAGGTGAGCTCCTACCAAGTTATACCAACCTGGTACTTCGAAGACATAAAGCGTTTTCTAGCTATCACACACCAATGTTAGGTGAACTCCTACCAAGTTATGACAACCTGGTACTTCGAAGACATATTAATAAGGAACTTTTTTAGATGATTTTTTACACCTTGGGTCCGAAAAACCCAAATAGCTTACGGACCCCTATTTTTTCTAAAATAAAATATAGCCTATGTTACTCGCAGATAATGTGGCTTTCTAATGGTGAAAGAAATTTTAAATCAGTCCAGTAGTCTTTCGAGTTTATCCATTACAAACAAACAAACAAACAAAAATACAAATTTTTCCTCTTTATAATATTAGTATAGATGTATACTATCTATACTATATCTATACTATTGTTATAAAAATATTATAAATGCGAAAGTAACTCTGTCTGTCTATTACACTTTCACTACTAAACCACTGAACCGATTTTGATGAAATTTAGTACGGGGTAAGTTTGAGCCCCAAGAAAGGACATAAGCTCCTTTTTAACCGACGAAAAAAAAGGAGGAGGTTATCAATTCGACGCGTATATTTGTTTTTTTTTTTATGTTTGACCACGCATAACTTTGTACACGGTAGTCCGATTGTGATAATTCTTATTGGAATTTTTATTGGAAAGGGTATACTCCCAAGGTGGTCCCATATAAATTTGGAAAACAAAATCGAACTCTAAGGGTCGGAAAAGAGGGGATGATGGATTGTTCACTCACTGATTGTAATGTATAACCACGCATAACTTTATACCTACAGAGTAGTCCGATTTTGATAATTCTTTTTTCATTGGATGGGGTATACCTTGCCAAGTATTATTAGTACATTCAAACCACAAAAAAATACAAAATAAAAACTTTTTAAAAAAACTAAACGACTATTTAAACTTTTTGTTAAAAAGTTTTTTATATGCGACTTCATCTGCGTCCGCGATAACGTACATTTACGCGGAAGAAATCGCGGGCAAAAGCTAGTAATTTATAAAAAACATTTTTTGTTTTTACACGCTTTATATTAGCTTCACTTGTATGTTTGTTTGTATGTATGTTTGTTTGTAACCGACTCCTTTTTTTTTTTTTTTTTTCAGGATGGCAAATCATCAAATGACTTCTCCCGCTCTGGGCGGAGCGGGAGGGCGTGTCAGACTTTTACTGACTAAAACCCACCCGTGTTCCATCAGTTGCCCATGTGCCAGGGTCACGGTATCTCTTTCGAACAATCACGCGACCCCGGCAGGTATCGGTCCTAGTAGACCCCTACACTGCTGCTGACATCTCTTTGAGGCGCGCGTGGAACACTGCGCGCCGTCGACCCGAGCTTGGTCCTTACCGGGCGGCGAGCTACCCATTGCTCGCCACCCGCAAGCTCGCGCCTACGGTGGCCGGGAGTCCGCTATCGACTCCCGACGCCCGGGGCGTCTCCTCCTGCGGCGGCTAGGGACGTGAGGGCGCAGAGACTGCCACTCCCTCACGCGCCCCGCCTCCTCCTTCGCGAGCATTACTGCTTCGCAGAAGGAGGTGACGGCTTCCCATTCCCTCTCGCTCCGTACCATGGCTCGTACCAGGGCCGGACGCGAGAGGTCGCCGCCGCCGATCGCTCCCACGAGGACACGGCGGTGCTCCGCCCAGGCAGGGCACACCTCCACCGTATGCTCCACCGTGTCCTCCAGACGATCCTCGCAATGGAAACACCCGGACGTATCCTCCCGCTTTATCCTGAACAGGAACCCACCGAAGCAGCCATGCCCGGTGAGAACCTGCGTCAGGCGGAAGGTGAGGACGCCGTGACGCCTCTCTATCCACTCCTCAAAGAGGGGACGTACCACCGCAATTGTGGCGTGCCCATGTAACCGACTCCTTATAGCGCGATTTTGACCCACTTTAAACGACCAGATTTCATTCAAACTTTGCACACCTGTCAAAGACCGATGACAATACTATAATTTCATTTTATGCCATTATCCTTGCCAGGGTTACCAGGACAGCAAAAAAACTGTCTTCGAAAACTACGCTGACATACGTCACAAACTACGCTGACATACGTCTCAAAATCGAAACACCCTAAAAAATAGAAAAAAATAATAGTTTAAAAAAACTAAAAAACATGCTTCCATAGAAAACCAAACTAAAAAGTAGAGTTTTCTATGGAAGCGTGTTTTTTAGTTTTTTTAAACTATTATTTTTCTATTTGAAGTTTCTGAGTTTGTGCCCGGTTGATGGCCATAGGCTCGCCCAGCGCCCTTTATTACTTGGGACTTAAACATAACTAGCGAATTGTGGTGTACTGTAGGTGCACGTCTACCTAATACTTTGGGAAAATAAGACGCTTTCATTTTTCACAGTTATTGAATAAAGCTTCGTTTAGACCAGAGGTTCCCTGACTTTATTTCTTGTAGACCACTTTCAAAATGTAACTGGTTTCAGTAGACCCTGCTTTAAATTTTTTTTTTTGCTCATATTTTTTTTTGTAACTACATAATTTTATAATATTGATTTTTTTTTCACGTCTAGACTCTGAATGAGTCTCCCATGGACCCCTTTGGGAATAACTGGTTTACACGATGCAACTTTTTGGCTGTGACAAGGCATTTAATAAAACTGAATTACGTCTAAACTCTTATTGCACAAATTAAATCGCACCGTGTAAATCAGAGGGGTAAATGCGTAACACACTAACAGTAGCAATGACTTTAATTTTGACAGTTCAACAGCATTCATTGCGTTATTTACGTTGTTGAGCTGATCAATTTTTCGAGCATAAGAAGCAGCAATGGATTAGTAATATCATTCAAAATGTTTCTGA
The DNA here is from genome assembly GCA_932294355.1 of Aporophyla lueneburgensis. Classification (NCBI taxonomy): domain Eukaryota; kingdom Metazoa; phylum Arthropoda; class Insecta; order Lepidoptera; family Noctuidae; genus Aporophyla; species Aporophyla lueneburgensis. The sequence goes on from OW028737.1 coordinate 7,225,590, forward strand.
ATGAGACTGGTAGTGTGTTACGCATGGTGCTGGCTTAAGATTTGTATCATCATCCTCATAAAAGTCCTTACCGTTGCTAGTCTCCGGGCCCGACATGCTGATAGTGGTGACAGATACGTGTCCCCCCTCCACCTTCACCGCGTCGCCCTCACTGCTCATCGCGGTGCTCATCACCATCCAACCCTCACAGCATCCCCACAGTTCACCTCACTAACTACCGATATGCTTGTCCGAATCTATTTCACTTCACTACACTATTAGCACCACACTAAAGTTCGTCTATGGTAAATTCATAGAAAAATACAATTCGAAAATTTTTCAAAAACTATTTTCTCTTTTCCGCATAATGTTTCGGTAGGTAAAAAAATATTTGTGAACGTTTCATCATCTTGTATCGCCACTCATTTTTAAGGCAACTTTTGGATTCAGTCTTGCAGTGTCCGTGATCCTTTTACATATTTTTCTGAATGAATGTTCTTCGAAAGACCAAGATGTTCGCTTAAAAGTCAAATATGGATGTTGAGGATTACAGCCAGATGATATTACCAGCATCTTGAGTAACCTGAAACAAAAATAAGTAAGTTTTAGTTATTGATATTATTGTTATTGTTGTCACTATCAATTAAATTGCACTACAATTAAATATTAACACTGACCCAGGCTAAGCCATATTATCGAGTCTTCAATTAAAAATAAAGCTCTATAATAATAAATGTGATAACGGCTCGTGGAAAAAAAAAACAATTAAAAATAAATAAAATTGAGGCCAAAACGACGAAGCTCTATCCGCGCGTGGCTCAGTTCGAATTTGGAATAAAGTGTCGGTCGGACGTTTCGAAACAGTGTGTTTGTGTACACGCACGAGACGTGGACGCGTCGCGCGGCCTTGCGAGCGCACCCAGTGCTGCGCGATAGCGTGCGGTATTATTATCGATACGCCTCTCGACCCCTCGTGTCATTGGCATTCTGTTTACGAGGGCGAAGCTCGGTCGCGATAGCGACGGAACGCGTCATACTCACTTACTGAATGAATTGCCGTTTTAACAATGCAACATGATTTTTTTTTGTTAGCTCACCTTCATATTGTTCTGAAAAATAACCATGCTGATTAACTAATGGAATTTAAAATACCCGTAACTGGCTATAGCTTATTTATTATCATAGATAGCATTAGCAAATAAACGGAAGTACACACACTTTATCAGTATCAAATACCTGCCACTATTGTTCGGATTACACGGTTAGTTATCGATAAAACCAGTCACTAGCACAATTCAAAGAAGGGAGTGGGGGAGGGGCGTTGTGCGGCCTTCACGGAGCCGGTTGTAGCGACCGGCCGGCCGCGAGCATTTCGCCTTTCGCGCGCAGGACTGGTCCGCCGCCGCCGCTCCCAATACTGAGCCACGGCAGCACACTCGATAATGTGTGAGATGAGTGTATTATGTACCAAGTTGAGTAATTAAATAAGAAACCTATTGCGAATGCGACAGACAAACATGAGTCACAATTTACCGTTGAAATTGAAGTCAACTCAATACCGCTGTCCATACTATCCATTCAACTACATCAATCATTTGTACCGAATGTCGAAACATTTGTTTGATACACATGTATAATGTAGGATAGATATCAGTCACTACCGTCTGGCGGGCCAATTAGCGGCCAATAAAGTCCTTTGCCCCCAGACATTTCTCAGTTATCGCTATCAGACACTGAGACAGGCTGCAGTGCAGTCGCCTTGGCAACGCAATTAACCGCCAATTACACAACGTATAGCTTGTCTAGGTTTCACCATTACTGTTGTGTTGAGAAACAGTTATTGTAATACCCCTTCATTATTATTCAAACTTGCTTATTATTTACCTTACGTTAAGCATAAAAGACTGAGCAATCATGAGCTGTTGTCACTTTACTATCGAAATCGAGACAAAGAAAACATGAGATTAAAAAAACCTAATATCTTTATCCTAATCTATAGCGCTTGACGTCTATCTTGTTCTATAATTAAATTCGGCTGAGAATGAAATCCGTCATCTCTTTCTTTTGGATAGTCAAATAGTATTTTAGAGCGAGACGAGTATAATTTGGTGTCCTAATAAAAGGAGTTCATCCGCACGCAAGATGGCGTCACCGTGGCCTAGACAAGGCCGAGCGGTCATTTGTACGATACGCCAGACGAGCTGCTTTGTCTGCCTCCTATTTATGGATTATCTTTTGAACGCAACGTGGCGGATGCAACTTTTTACACGGTTTGGTTCTGAAATATTTTGCTTTGCAACACCACCGGAAATGTTACACAATACGCTCATAGCCACACCGTTATTAATTGATTAAAACAGAGGAAGAAAAAGTGTGGTTTTCCTAATATCTATACCAGGATTTTCCGCGTCCAGACCGGTTCGAAATGTTCAGTAAATACATTGGTACAGAACCAGTTTCGTAACGTTGCATAAGTTACTAAACATATCATGCACCAAGCTAAGATAATGATAATACTTTGACAGAAATATGCAAGATTTTATTGCGGCTGCATAAGCTGACATCAGTTGCCCAACTTGAAGCATTTAGTGGTTGCTGAAATACATAAGAAACGAGGAAAAACCGTTGCGCATCAGATTACTTGGAATGGTATTTATAGGCTCGGCAAGTGATGTCCTTGCTTTGTTGTAGTCAGTTATCGATAAGGCTACGTGAGACGAAGCGTCGACCGATAATTATCTTAAGGTCACAGCATTATCTGTGACGTAAACACAGTTCCATGCATTGTGATTGTGATGGATGGGCCAAACACTGATACAGGTGAACATATTGTATTTATTTCAATAATCATATGTGTACAACGTTTGGTGTTTTATACAATATTTATATTACCTCTTTCAAATTTTGAATACAAACAAGTCCTCTCCATTTCGCCCCACTCAAAGAGTCCAAAGTCCAAATCCAAACAGTACAACACAATCACCCAACCAAAAAGACGAGCAGATCGTGACAAAGCAATACAAGTGACTGTACGAATACCGTTGAGGAAAATTGTGAACGTTAATTTCCTACATCCTTGACCCTGATGGAGTGAGGTCGTCTTTGAGGGCGACGCACCCTATCGCCCACGAAGACTGAAATAGAAGAGGTTAATACCCCCTAGCACGCTTCTATTGCGAACAAAGAACTATGTGGTGGAAGTGTGACGATAAACTATGATTACGGGTCTATTAATTAAACACATGTTATTGGTATTCCAAAGCCTACATCAGTGCCAATTTTCTCCATAAAAGTGAATGAGGAAAATTAAATGAAATGATATTATGTATGTACACGGTACAAACCACTTTTTCTATAAAAGGCAAAAAAATGGACACCTAATGCAGTTCAATAATTTGTTCGTCATGATTATTTGCCTGATTTCATAGAATTTTCATTTGATTGCATCATAATTTTATGAATTAAATATGTGCATATTAGTATGTTTAAGTTTTGAGAAGTGTGACTAGTTGAAAACAGTCAAAGGAAAATATTCCACAATTTGCACATGAAAGAAAATCCTAGATTGCTCTTAATACCGTTTATTCACTTACTTGAACACAACTTTTCAATCTATTATTCATAAATTAGGCAAATACAAAAGTCTAGACTGTTTAAATCGTGACTGAGTTAGTCATAGAAGAAAGTAACGGAGGTGAATGTCTGATCTTACGGTCGTACGCCAACGGCCTTCCCTGATGCCATGCCAACAGGTGTCTTCCGCATTATCACTCAGAAATAACATTATGACGTAAATGATCAGTAAATGACTGTCAGTGAGGGTTTCCTCGTTTTGACGGTCATACCCGGGCTATGAACGAACAATGACGATTGATTTTCCCCGTGTCAATTTTGGACCGATATAAATTTGATTATTGTTGAATTTTTTCGATATCGATAATTAGGAAATGATACTGTGACCCATCTCTAGTGAATTTTGTAAATTTTTTGAACATTGAGGTTATATTTCGGATCAAAATTATTATTTTGGGTTTACAGTATTTTGTGGTGAAACCAAGAAGGGCTGTGTATTACGTGAATTGGTTGGAGTGCTAAGACCTCTGAATGTGCCATCGACCCTCCTGTTGGCACGCTAACAGCTGTATTGTAATTAACACATCACCAGTTATAAGTCACCACTTAAAATACATGAAACACGGCGTTCCCTACGTATTTTGGCACCATGAGGATTTTTAATATAAGAAGTACAGAGACTACCAAAAACGTAGTCAAGGAAAAAAAATTGATTGATGTTTCTTTACTTTAATTCTAATTTTATTAAGTTTTTTGCAATTTACCGGTCAGTGCAAGGTTGTATATGGATTAAAATATGATTCACGACCGTAACATGTATGTATTTACTGAATTAAAATTTATTAAACTCATCAATACGACCCTCTAAATTCAAATAATTCCACTGAATTACTATTTCATGAAAGAGTCAGTTATTGGTGATTTAATGACTGTAATTATGTAACATCATATTTGTTACGTCCCAAATCATATTTAAATCCTCATCGTCCTTGTACTGACATGTAAATAGCAAAAAACGTATGAAAATCTGAATTTCGCGGGATACTTCGGAGCTTTCACCTGAATTTCTTTCTAAACTTTTCCTTTCTCTTGACCGAAATCGATATCAGTCTAAACATAGGCTCTACTCTAGTACTATAGTCTCTCTATAATAAGTTACAATGACACTGTTCGGGTAGTTGACGTATTCTGCAAAAATTTCACCGGGAAAATTTTGGTGAACTGGGCTTCAATATGAGTGTCAATCCCTGGAATTAGGTGAAATGACAGCTCATTTCAAGTTCACATCGCCTATGTTTTCACGGTGAGAGACAGAATAGATAGGCTGGGATTCATCTATATTTATATTAACACGTGAAGCAAAAACTTTGAGAAGTATGATATTTGACACAGTTAATAAGGTTTTGTATGGTAGAGTGCAGAATGCTAATATTTTTATAATAATTTAAAACATTGAAACTTAAAATTCAAATGAATTATAGTCGAATTTCGGCCACAGGGCGACCATACCTAAGTACTTATAAATTGTTCATCATCGTGAATTTCCCGTGTGATAGCCATTTCATACAACTGTCAAAGAATTTAGAAAAAATTAAACGAATAGCACCAATGACACTGAACGCTATCCGTTTATCCGAATCGCGTTAAAAAGCTGTCAGTGTCATAATTGTTGCGAATTATTGACATTGACAGCTCTTGAACGAGATTTTGATGTGCCGATCGTACTCAGTCTCATTGGTAATTCGCCCTTAGTCATTTTGATGACCAACTTTACAGCTGTGTTTCCAGACTTCACGAGAAGCAACAATCCGACTTAACAACAGTGAAACGGGTCTCCCCTTACATGAGAGCAAACTAGCACGGTAAAGATATCTATACAGTAGTCTATCTTCATACAAACGCTCGGAACGCAAGTCATACCTACGCGCCTCGAGTCTGGTACACTCCGAGTACATACGCAGTCGCGTACGCACCGCTTTGATAAACGGATGGCAGGCGTTGGTTTTGTTTGTAAGCAGTTAGCGTGCGATTTGTGGACATGTAATAATAAATCAGTGCAAGATGATTCTTAAAATAGCAAATAGAACTTATAAACTATATTTTGTTGTTTCTGGTTGCTTGAATTCTTGTATAATGCACCCAGAGATACATTTTTTAAATTACCCTGGAAACTTCGAAAGGAAAGACAAGATTTTTTTTATATACCTACTAGTACGAAATTTGTTTCTTTTCTAATAGGTAGGTATTTTGCTTTTTACACCAAGTAAAATACCAGGATTATTAAATAAGTAAGTGGATAGGGGAAAAAAGTGACAAACGAGAGGCCTAACTACGCTCGTAGTAGTAGCAGCAGGAAGTTTTCTGGCCTGGGATGCCCGATCTATTGATTTGAATCGATCATTTCGATCGTAAGTCATTGAATCGATAAACGATCTTGATCGCAGGATTTGAATCGGTCCAGCAAAGATCGTATCGTAATTAAAAATAAATAAAAGTTGATATAATTTACATCTTCCATCCTTATCACTTTTAATAAAACACGGTCCAAACATTGTTTTTTTTTAAATAAAAATATAATATTTACAATCAAAGAAACTCAAGTAGGTAGATGAAGTCAAAATACTTTTTGCAGCAGCCCTATCGCGTCTACCGCGTGTTTACGTACCGCGCGTGCTGTAGGTAATTATTTCTAGGATAGGGCCGAGTCAAAATACTGTATAGATTATCTTTACTGTGAAACTAGTGTACACAACTCGAGACGTCTGCAAGTTAGTACCAACATAATAAATATTAATATGACTGGCTGGGTTTATTGATTGCAGGCAAAGGTCATGCCCTCAGTCTGCCGGCTACAGTCAACAGGTGGCTTTTAGCGTAGTACCGCGCACCGTTTGATTTTTATGAACAATACCGACTATCTGTTGTCTGGTGGAAATAACCAAGTTTACACACAGCGATGCAGGGACATCGACGCATAAACGAAAACCATGAAATCAGCACATGATTCTAGGCAATTTCTTCTTTCTAGAAGATGATTCCAGAATTATTTTACGCTGGTGGAAGCATAAAATTTCGGTCGCGGTCAATATGCATGGTGGATCCGTAGATGGGTGGCAATCTTTACATACCAAGACCTCTCCGTGCCTCGGAAAGTACGTTACGCTGTCAGTCCCGGCTGTCATTTGAGGATCTTTGGAAATCGCTAAAACCCGTCAGAAGCCCGAAAGTTTTACAACCAGTCTTACCAAGGTGAAGAAACCCAGTAACTGAGCTCAAGGAGGTCAAATAGGCAGCCGCGTCATGTAAAATGGTGCATCCAGTTTGATTGGAAGTTTGGAAGCCGATCCCGACATAGTTGGGAAAAGGCTAGGCAGGTGGCGATGAATGGAAAAAGAAGACAAAGATAAGAATAAGTGCATGCTGTAAACAGTACGATGATAAATGATTGCATCCGTTGGTATTTTTAATAGTGTCAAGTGTCTCATATGTATTTATTTATGTATTGTATCGTTGTTTTTCATCCTTCTACAATTGACTTTGAATTTGAATGTAAAATGCAGACAACTTATCACATCAGACCTTCAACAGGAAGGTCGTGTTTTCCATTATACTAACATTACTTTTGTTATTGTGATTCTACTTAAAGGGGATTCGGTCAGGTAGCCCCCGAACGATAAAACGTCAATTGCAATTTGCAGGTCATTGGTGCCGATTCTGTTGTACACGAACTAAACTAACTAAACTATCTCTAAAATTCCTTACTTTTGACTATGAGAATTGTAACGCTATTCTGCAAGGAAAAATCTCTAAATTTAAAAATTATTTTGACACGACTAAAATCGAATTTGACAATCGCGACTCAGCATGGTATTTTTTTTTCTTTTGGTTTCGCAACGTTGTAGCCGGGGTATACTAAGGGGGCCGAAAATTTCATTATTTTTGCGATAGGACACGCCATTTTCAAGATATAAGCAAAAAGAAAATAAAAAATACAGAACTGTTTTTGCACGTGAAGGCGAGGCGTTGTTGAGAATTTTAGTTCATGACCACTAGTTTTATTCCACACCTTTTTAATCGCGATTAAAAATAGTCAGATTTAGTTAAAATAAATTATTATAGTCAAAATTTTTGGTGAAAACCGGCAAACTCAGAATAGCAAAATTGACATTTTCACTAAACTAATAACTCAGTGCAATCTTAGTGCTGTCAAACTAAAATATAGTTAAGTTGTGTCACTTTAGTCTATTTCAGAATAGGAAATCGTCGTTTGACAGGATTAAACCAAATTTTAGTGATTTTTAGTTTAGTTTAGAGAATTTTGTGACAACAGAATCGGCACCATTGTCAGATTGTGTGTAGATTAAAATAACAATCGCGACCATAACACGTCTGAATTTACAATTTACATAGTGTAGTGTATCTATTCCATAGATATGTAGACAGTGGTACCGATTCCCTTGTTCACAAACTAAACTAAATTTAAGTTCAGTGCATCTTTTTCTTTGTATTCCATTAAGAAGAGGACAAAAGAAAAATCTTAGTTTAGTCCTGTCAAATTAATCAGCGCCTGTCACTACTCCATACAAGTTTAGACGTGAATAAAAACTTGCCTACTAAAATTACGTAAATTTACGTCAAGCGCTGATTAATTTGACAGGACTGAACTAAAATTTATCTTCTGTCCTTTCCTTAATGAAATAGAAAGAAAAAGATGCACTGAACTTAAATTTAGTTTAGTTTGTGAATAAGAGAATCGGCACCACTGTCTCATGCACACAAGCGGAGGCAGCTGTTGTCACTAATGTCATCTGCCGGGAGAATGGCGGGAAACAGAGATGGTGAAGCAGGTCTGCACAGTAGCGCTTGATGTGGTGGTGAGCCAGTGAAGTGATATTACTCCACTTAAATACGGACTAAGATTCTACACATACCTAGGTAATTAAAATCATCAATACAACCTACAAAGTCCAGTCCAATGCAATCCAATTGAATGACTGCCTATTCCATGTAAAACTCTTTCAATTGGATTAAATGGGATTAAATAATATAACACTGACCTGTAAGTTACGTGGGGTACCCTGGAGCTTCCACCTTAATAATTAATTTTAGTGATTTCACTGAAATAAAGTAGGTACGCACGGCTACACATCAAGCTATGCATTTCCAGTATAAACTGATCTCACATTGCATGGGATTTCCGTATATTGAGAGGTCAGCTTATACTGGAAATATATAACTTGACGTAGGTATTATTCTCTTAAATAGGTATACTTTACTCAGTGACATTACACAACCGATTTCCTTAAAAAAAACACTACAAAGTCAAGAATAACGTTTGTAACGTTTGTTGTAGTGTTTTTTTTTTTTTTTTTAAGGAAGTCGGTTGTTGATTTTTTTTTTTTTGTAAAAAGTTTTTATTTTTAACTTTTTAGTTATGGTAGAGACCCCGTACTAATCTAATCGCGTTATTCGTTCATATTTGTTGCGCAAAAACTTAATGCAAAGGAGGACGGGCAAAAATGTATAGAAGCCAGCCTAGGAACCAATAACAACATGCGATATATCATTGGAAAGGTTTTTTTACGTACTTCAACTATTGTTATGGCGAGAAGTCCCAAATCGCTGTGTAAATGAAGTTATGGCGCAATAAAGCTAGACTTTATTCACAGAAATGCCATTTCTCGCTAATTGTGGACCGGGTGTTTTATGGCTGGTCAAAATATCTTACCTATTCTTTAATTAACATATGAATACACCACTTTTAACAGATACCTCAGTTTTTGTTATACTCTATTAGTTGCACGTGTTTTATAGGAGTGCCTAATACTTTTGGTCAAGGCTGTATCTCGCTTTCACTCATCTCATGCTACAGGCGCTGGTATGCTTAAACTCGAAGTACCTACATACTATCATTATCCCACACATTTTATTTCTGAGAATAATAGGTCTGGGGGACCTAAGTTCTTGCTCGACATAATAAAACAACACACAAAACGCGTATTGTTGAATATAACCTGGAATGAAAACAATCAGTATCTTATATAATCCTCTTAGTGAGTGAATGGATTGGTTTAACTGCCTTTTTAAAAGTTGTTTATTGTAGGATTATAAATAGAAAAATAATTAACTAATCCAACTACTCGTATTAACTGACATTTCCTCTTAGTAGGTAGAGTCTTTGGTCAACTCATCCCGCTCAATCCCATCCCGCGGGATGAGTTGTCCTAGTGGAATTTTTGAATCGGACAACTCATCCCGCTGATATATTTTACGTCTTGTACGGACATGAAGAAAAGTGCTTTAAAACTAAATTCAATGATTTCCTGGTGCATATTTTATGTGTAATACAACAACGCAACCACAAACGTACAAATTGCATTTAATCTATTGCTTGAGTAAAGGACAGTTCAAGGTCAACTCATCGGGAAATGCGAATACGACTACCTGCTTCCAGCCAATCACAGACAAGAAACTTATCACAATAGGAAGGGTTGAGTGCATCTTTCTATTTTTTCGTACTTAGTTGTGTTAAAGTGATTGAATGTGTGTGAATGTGTGATTTTTTTGTGAACAGTTAAATACATATTTATCAATATCAAGTTATAAGTGCTTTCAATTCGTTCCTTGGGTGAGTAAATTTAATAATTGTTTTTACTAAAGTAGGTTTTTTTTTAATTTTTGTTATACGCATATAAAAGCATACGACCATGGCTATCCTCTAAACATCACATTAAAATATATTACTTGTTGGTAAGTTGTTTATTTAATAGACGTTAAATATTGAATAGTTTGTACATAACTATTTCAGATGAGAATGCTTGTTTCAAACTTTTGAGAGCGTGATTTTTCAGTAGTCGGGTTTTAGCTATTGAATTTATTTTTTATTAGCTTTTTTTTGTCCCGCAGAATCAAAAATACAAATTTTGAACTCAATATCTTAAAGCATTCTCTCCCAATAAATTATTTAAGTACTGAATTTTATACGTAGTACTTAATAATCTTTAATGCTTATTATTTTTCCCCTTAGAATCAACCATCAAAATGTATGAAGATAGCCCTTCAACTTCACGTGGCAATCTATCTCTAAATATAAGTACTACTCAAAGAGGTTCCAAAAAGTTAACAAGACATGGCTATGAATACGTTATTAAAAGACAAAATAATGACAAATCAAGCTTGTGGCGGTGTGCGAAAATGAAAACATGCTCTGCGACGATAAAAACTAACTCTGATTTTAATGTGATAATGAATGAAACGAGTCATAGTCATGAACCCTTAAATACAACAGAAGTTGAGATAAAAATGCAAATGGAGAAGTGCTCAAAGGCTGTACAGGAGAATTTGTCTGATCCGATCTCAAAAATATTTGAAGAAAATATGGCTTCTCTGGAAGATCGTGGTTTAGATCTAATAAAGAAGTTGCCAGCTCTAAATAGTGTACAAAAAATGCTGTATAGAAAAAGAAATAAATCAATAGGAGCAAGAAAATTAACTTTTGCAAAAGCTAAAGATGTTGAAGTGCCGAAAAAATTTGAAAAGATATTATTTGCTGATTACGCACATGGGAAAACGCGTATTCTGATATTTGCTGATAATGAATTGAAAAAATACATGGCAACTTGTAAGAAATTTTACATGGATGGTACATTCAAAGTTTGTCCAAAGCCATTCTATCAATTGCACACTATTCACGCTGAGCTTGGAAGCAGTCAAGAATATCTTAATGTCATTCCAGTAATATACGCTCTGTTACCTGATAAGAAAATGTCCACGTACGAGCTGTTATTTCAAATAATAAAAAGTCAAATAACTGAGTGGGACCCCAATGACATTACAGTTGATTTTGAAGTTCCAGCTATATTGGCAATTCGAAGCAACTTCCCGGGTGTGAAAATAACGGGCTGCTATTTCCACTTCAATCGCAGTCTCTGGCGTAAAGCTAAGGCGCTAGGTGTATGCAAAACACAATTAGGCAAAATTCATGTAAAACTCTGTGCTGCTTTGTCTCATCTCCCATCCGAGTTAGTTAATGAAGGATGGCTCTACGTGATGGAGGAAGCTCCAAACAGCAACTGTGTCACACAATTTAATGACTACTTCGTGAAAACTTGGCTCGAAAATTCGGTTCTCGCAGACACTTGGTGTACATTCCGGCAAATGAATAAGACAAATAATGTTGTAGAAATATGGAACGGGCACATCAAAAAATATATTAAATCAAAACCGAATATTGCTCAATTTTCGGAGGGCTTAATCAAAGATATACATTTCTTCGCCTCCATTATAAGAAAATCTACAGGCGGCTTCAAAATTTCGACGAGATTGCCTGAAACTATAGAGAACAAGAAAAAAATTGACTATGCCATAAACCAACTAATCACCGGTCAAATCACAGTAGGACATTGTTTAGAAAAACTAAGAAGTTGACTATGTTTAAATGACGTCGTAAATTTTGTATCTATAATTTTATTTTATATAGGTATGTCAAATATTTAATCTTGTTGATTTTAATGATTATTTATTCAGATTTTAATTGTAAGTTTTTTTTTTATATTCGTGCATTTTTATTTGGGACTTATAATCATAGAGTATAATTTTAACTAGTTTTAAGTAAATCTTAAGAATCCAAATAGTTGTTAATAATTGTTAATTTTTTAGTTTTATTTCAAATTTTAAGACTATTTACATTTTTTAATACGTGATTTTTAATCAAACGACTGTGATTTTAACTAATTTTAAGTAAACCAGTTATAATCTAAAAACTAGTTGTTAATTATTTAGTTTGATTGATAAATGTTATAGATTTGATTGTTAAATATTCTTTTTAGAAAATTTAGATTTTTATACGTAACTTTTAATGAAACTATTGAGATTTTGACTAGTTTCTTTATGTTTAATTTATTGATTTTGATAGTTAAAACTGTGATTTCTGATTGTTTAAATACTTTACAGTGTAATAATATTAATCAAGGGCAATTTTAATAGTTATTGTTTTTTTTAATTTCTATAAATGAAACTACTGTGATTTTTGATTATATCAGCTTAACCAAGCTATGGGTGTTTAATTTTTTCCCCAAACACTTTTTTTCATGAATGTACAAATATTTCAAATAATACAATACATTTTACCTTTTCTTTAAAGCGGTATGAGTTGACCAAAGAAAAATAATAAAAATATTAATGCGGACAACTTATCCCGCGGGATAAGTTTTAAGCGGGATGAGTTGACCAAAACCTCAGTAGGTATAGCTTCAAAATAAGAGCACCAACCACTATAAGTATTTATTGCTATTTATGTAGTACCACAAGATAAGCGAACACAATATAACCCTAGTATAATATATTCACTGTAATAAACAAATAAACAAACCTCCAATAGTGCATGTTCCCGTAAATAATCTGCAAGCTCAGGTTGATCTTGTGGAATATTTTCAGCCAAAATGTGACGCCGATACCTTCTGTTATGTAGCCCACGCTGGCACATAACACAATTGTTGTGGTGTTCATCCATGACTAAAGCAGGCGGTTTTTAAAAGCTTAGTTCTGATCCCAATGAACAAAGCAAAAGGTCGTAGTCGAATGATAGTTTGACGAATGTAAATGGTAATAGTTAACCGTATTTGCTACCCTCAAATCAAAATAACGACTAACGAACATGCGCGCGCGCGTCTTATGTGCCGCCGGCCTGGCTCACTTACCCATCTCATCCGCAAACACCTGTTGCTACTCCATTTTAGTGGATGTCTCATCGGACGCGATAAGGAAAAGCACAAGAAACCAGTGGTTCAGACAAGTAAGGCGTCGTTCTAATATAAAGCGATGGTTACGCGAATACGTGATCGTCGCGTTCATATGTCATTTTTTGTTCGGAAAACCGGAAGGCGCCCTCTGTCGGCAAGACCACGCGTTCCGGATTATCGAACAAAAAGTGTCATATGAATGATATGAACGCTTTATATTAGGACGACGTCTTACGGTTACGAGCGCCTCATTTTCCGGCCGACCGCAAATATTATTTGACTACATCCGAATCCGATCACATACACATCCGTAGTTCGTAAATTAAAATCACAGTTGTATACCAAAATAAAATATACAGTTAAAAAACTGAAATAAATATTTTTTTTTATTAATTTTGAGGGTAGGTGTTAGTTAAGTTCATTCTGGGTACTACAGTCCTCCGTGGCGGTCTACTTGACATACATTTATAAAATGCTGAAAAAAAAAATGTTTTGCTTAAGTCTGGCTTTATTGTGCAATAACTTTTTCCACACAGCGATTTGGAACTTCCCGCCATAACAATAGTTGAAGTACATAAAAAAACCTTTCCAATGATATATCACATCTTGTTATTGGTTCTTAGGCTGGAACGCCCGTTCTCCTTTAAGACTTATATAGTTTTCACATGGACCTCATTGTCCGAATGGAACCAAATTAAAATTGTACCATTCGGGAATCACCAACTTTCAAATAAAAAAAGAATGATCAAAATCGGTTCACCCAATTCAAAGTTATGAGGTAACAAACATAAAAAATAAAAAAATACAGTCGAATTGATAACCTCCTCCTTTTTTCGAAGTCGGTTAAAAAAGAAGCATATTCTTACACACTCTCGTAATGTAATCTTCAGCGATAAGATACATTCCGATGAAAAAACATATTTCATTCAAAGATAAGCTACATCTAGTACGAGTATACGTCCACGTATGCACGGACGTAAATTATCGCAGCTAGATTTTTCCGTGCACAGGATCTTCATCGCACTGCTTAGCACCGAAAGTTGAAAATCGAACAGTGTGTTGTTTACGCGCTGGTGATGCACTCTGACTTACGAGTAGTAGGTCGTGAGTTCAAACCCAAGCAGGCGCTTTAATTTGTGTAAATTATTTTATCACCACTGCTCTCAAAACGGTCATGAGGAAACCGGCATGTCATAGAGGCAAAAATTTAAAGACATGTAACATCTACCAACCCGCACTGGGCCCGCGTGGTGGATTACGGCCCACTCCCTCTCACCGAGAGGAGGCCTGTGTCCCAGCAGTGGGAACATTATAGGCTGCTGATGATGATGATGATGCACTCTGTTGGATTCTGAACGATCGGTTCAACACCGAGAGTTGAAAATCCAGTGCGCGATAAAATATCGTCATGATATTTTTACGTCCGTGCGAACGTGGGATAACACTAGTTGTAGGTGCTTTATGTACTACTGTAGTACTTCCATAAGTGCCTACGTGTAAGTAGGGTTGCCAGGCGTCCGGATTAAGCCGGACACAGTCAGGCTTTTTGGTTGTGTGTCCGGCCAAATTAGACGGTGTCCGGCCTGTCCGGTTTTTGTTAGGCTTTTCAAATTAGATCATTTTGCCTTGGTTTCAGCTCCACCCACCGCACCTTGTATCGCTAGCGCAAGCGAGTGAACTAGCACTGTCTTATTGCTACTCAATTTAAAAAGAAAATTAGCTTTTAAAGCATGTGTCTGCCAATCAGAAATATTAATTCGTTTATGTTACTTATTTATTTTAACGTTAATTCATTAGTGTTTTGTTTAATTTTGTTTTAAGATTAAATAATTAAAGATGTCAGACCTTTTTACCCAAATGTCCGGCTAAACTGACGGGTCTGTCCGGCTTTTCGGTTTTAAGACCTGGGAACCCTACGTGTAAGTACATAATATGATAATAAGTTTTACGTCATACGGCAGCTGTCCAAATGACTTGAGCAAAATATACAGAATTCGGAGTAAAAGTACAGTAAGCAATTATGTCCATGCTAATTTCTTTGACAGCCTTATATTACCTGATTATTCTGCAGCTCTATTACAAATATTTTTATTCAGAAACCTCGACACACCAGCCACATGCACAGCGACAGCTGGGAAATGGTTTCAACACAGTGGGTGCCTGGCCTGAGGATGGACGGCGCGGCGTCACCGAGGCCGGCCCAAGAAGAGTTGGCGAGATAACTTAGACGCGTACTCCAAGGGTTGGATAGAGGTGGCCTTGGAAAAGGATACCTTGAGGGATTTGGGGGAGGCCTTTGTTCAGTAGTGGGACAGTGTAAGCTAATTAAAATAAAAAAATCCGCAATCAAAGCTAGCTGAAGGGTAAATGATAATGATATATGACTTTATTTTTGCAAGTAGGTTTGTACAAACACTTTTATACGTCAATCATATTTTTTAAAACTAGATGAGGTCGGCGTTTCCTATCTGACTACTCTGAGAAAAAAGGCCAAAACAAACTTAGAGGTCACAGTCTCTTTTAAAGTCCAGACATAATTTGGTCAGATCATGTGAAGATCATGTGGATTGGTGTCTGAAGTGGTCTTTTAAGGAAAGAACCACACAGATTGAGTGGACCTGTCCAATCAGTGCACGCATTTGTCAGTAATCTTTCAGCTCAACTTAGAACATAAGGAGCACAACGATTCGACGAACAATACCAAAGAAAGTACATTTTGGTAGGCCGCATTAACCGCTAAGTCCCTGAGATACCACATTTGGTATAGACACAATCGTTTTTAGGGTTCCGTTGCCAAATGGCAAAAAACGGAACCCTTATAGATACGTCATGTCTGTCTGTCTGTCTGTCTGTCCGTCCGTCCGTATGTCACAGCCACTTTTCTCCGAAACTGAAAGAGCTATGCTGTTGAAACTTGGTAAGTAGATGTATTCTGTGAACCGCATTCTGATTTTCATACTAAAATAGAAAAAAAAAACAATAAATTTTGGGGTTCCCCATACTTAGAACTGAAACACAAAAAAAAAAAATTCATCAAACCCATACGTGTGGGGTATCTATGAATAGGTCTTCAAAAATGGTATTGAGGTTTCTAATATAATTTTTTTCTAAACTGAATAGTTTGCGCGAGAGACACTTACAAAGCGGTAAAATGTGTCCCCCCCCCCCCCCCCCGTAACTTCTAAAATAAGGGAACAATAAATCTAAAAAAAAATATGATGTACATAATCATGTAAACTTCCACTGAAAATTGGTTTGAACGAGATCCAGTAAGAAGTTTTTTTTAATACGTCATAAATCGTAAACCGCAATTTACCTTTCATTCTATCAACACAAATATAAAAATTAAAAAAAAAAACATTTAATTTCATAAACATAAAACTTATCAAAGTCTACAGTTCCAGTCAGTGTGGGTGGAGTGGAGAAACCTGAGGAAATTGCGAACTTGTTCAGGAAGCATTTTGCGGTAGCTCCAGTTCAGGTGGAGGAACAGGTACGGGTCGCTGGGGACATCATGTCTGGAGAGCCAATCAATATCTCGGCCCGGGAGATAAAGGATATTATTAAATCTATGACAAGAGGTAAATCCCCTGGACATGATGGCCTAAGCATCGAACATTTTCAGTATGCTGGTCCACATCTTCCTAGGATCCTATCCATGTTTTTCAACTTTTGTGTGAGACATTCCTATCTACCTGTGGACCTGATGAGAACGATAGTTGTGCCTATAGTGAAGAGTAAAACGAAAGATGCGACAGACAAGGACAACTATAGACCAATTTCGTTAGCTACTGTGACAGCTAAGGTGCTTGACCGTGTGTTTGAGCGTAGGATAAGTGCCCAGCTCAAACCACATGATGCTCAGTTCGGTTTTCGAGCCGGGTTGTCCACTGAGACTGCTATTCTGGCGCTTAAGCACACGGTTAAGTACTATACTGATAGGAATACTCCTGTGTATGCTGCTTTTCTGGACCTCTCCAAGGCGTTTGACCTGGTTAATTATAATATTATGTGGTCAAAATTGAGACAAAATACCATACCCAATGAGTTGGTTAACCTCCTCGAGTTTTGGTATAACCACCAGATTAACCACGTCAGATGGTCGGGTGCATTGTCTGCTGAGTATGGGCTGGAGTGTGGCGTGAGGCAAGGTGGCTTGACCTCTCCAGGCCTTTTCAGCCTATACGTCAATCAGCTGGTGGAGGAGCTCGGCAGCACTGGAGTCGGATGCTCTATTGATGGCAAGGTCATGAATAGTATAAGTTATGCTGACGACATGGTGCTGCTGAGTCCTTCGATTGATGCACTCAGACGGTTGCTTGGACAGTGTGAACAATACGCTACGGCCCATGGACTCCAGTACAATGTCAGGAAGAGTGAGGTCATGATTTTTCGTGTTGGTTCCCGAAAACCTAAGGCGGTTCCTCCAGTCTTCCTTTATGGGGAACCACTTAAGAGAGTGTCTCAATTTAAATACCTTGGGCACGTTTTGAATGAGGATTTGAGTGATGATGATGATTTGGAGAGAGAGAGAAGAGCGTTGTCGGTCCGATGTAATATGTTGGCCCGCAGGTTTGCTAGGTGTACTAAAGAAGTGAAACTTACTCTGTTTAAGGCCTACTGCCAGACTTTTTACACCTGCAGCCTGTGGATCAAGTATACGCAGAAGGCCTACAACGCTCTTCGTATTCAATATAATAACGCCTTCCGGGTGCTGCTGGGGCTTCCACGGTTTTGTAGCGCGTCGGGCATGTTTGCTCAAGCAGGCATAGATAGTTTTGAAGCTATCATGCGCAAAAGGGCGGCCTCCTTGATGCGTAGGATACGTGGGAGTCCCCACAGCATCCTAAGCGTTATTGCTGAAAGACCGGACTGCCCTTTCCTGGCGCACTGGTCCCGTAGGCATGCCTGCTTGCCCGGTGCAGAGGGAAAATTTATGAACTAAATTTATGAAGTAGATAAACTTTTTTTTGATTAATTTATTTTGTCTAAGGTTACTAACATAGTTGTAAGCTTTTCTGTTACTAACTCATTATGGATTTTAATTATGTCCGAAATAAATGATTATTATTATTATTATACATATTTATGTAAACATATCTCGGGATTCTGGGTTCCCGGTCTTTTGGAAGGCGTACGAGGGGCCGAAGCCAACTCGCAGAGGCCCCTTAGACACTTTAAATGGAGTGAGGTACCAACCGACGATTATCCCTGTATACACTGTGCAAGGGCACACAAGGACAATCTCCAGTTGGTGTTGGACTATTGCAGGATATGGAAACAAAGATGTTGGACTATGTATTTGGTTGGCTTAATGGACTGGTTACCAAAGACTATGGAAGGTCTACGGCCCCTGCCGCATCAATGTTTTGTATATACACGATTAAATGGCAGGAGGTGACTTGCACACTCAATAATGGGCCCCCGGAAAACGTCGCTGGTACATAGTGACGCAGCGACAAGGAGGCAACACTTCCTGAGGTGCTTGAGAAGTGGAGAGGTATTCCACGGCTTTCAGAACAATCCCAGAGCCCGGAAGATGGTCATGTCCCTACGAGCACTTACTGGAATACTTCCTTTCCCCGAGCACGTTTGCTCTTGCGAATCTCCACTCAAGCCAGCCAATAAAGGCAAGAATGAGGTGGGAGCTCTGAACCTCGTCAGTGTTCACTCCAGCCGGCCAATAAAGGCAAGCCAGAGATGAGGAACAAGAATTCTCCCGGGAGATAGGGTCCGTGGGGTCGCTACTGCCCAACAACTCGCCACAAGCTGCCCTGCGGGTTTATTATTATTATTATTATAAACCGAGGATACTTACAGGTTTGTACGGAACCCTCGGTGCGCCAGTCCGACTCGCACTTGGCCGGTTTTTTAATTGTGTCTGTAATTACGGTAATTGACTGGTTAAGTACTCAAACTATCAGATTATCATTAAAATGAAATGAGTAAGAGAGATATATAAAAAAAAACATCTACATAGTCCTCACATTCAAAATCATTAAAATAATAATAATAGTATACTTCTCAGAGATATTCATGTCATAGTTAAGCAATAATCAAAATGTCAAAGTGTATAATGTACAAATGTAGTAAAAACCTGTCCAGAAGACCTTAACCTCGAATAAATAATAGAAATTCAACAGTTTCATTCATATGTCATAAGTAAAATACGTTCCAGACCTTCGATCAAAAATGTACTAGATTCCCGATGAGCGCTTCAAAAACGGCCCGAAAAATAAGAGCACAAATATTTTTGTGCTCTTATTTGAAATTAGTTTGGTCCAATGATAGCCAACGATAAGACGTCCTAAATGCCGCGCAGCACGCGTTCAAAAATTGTGTAAATAACCACTGTAGCACCAAGTTTTTGGAAGGAATATCTTTTTTTCCATAAGTTTAAATCTTCAAGTGTTTTTCATAAAATAAAAACAATCAAATAGTAAATATAAATCATTTAGCAAATACATATTATGATTGTTTGACCAATGTTTGCGACAACGCACCAACTATTGTAACAAACATTGTCTGTTCTGGAACAGAGGATGCATGAAGTAGTATTGTAATTTTATATTTTATTTTTGTTTGTAGATTTCCAAGCGCCGCACAGTGGAACGAATGTATGGGAGCGGTTGGACGTAGACATGTCCGAAAAATAAGAGTAAAATTATGACAAACTAATGATGCCATCTTATTCGATTACTTAATGCCTTCATAAATTGTGGTGATGAATTTCTTCATAACTCCCATATTTCGGGAGTAATTTGAGAAAATGTGAAATTTTACTATGAAAATGAGTGTATCGAGCTCTCTCCCTCCTGATTCCGGGCTTGTTTCAAGTAGCGGTCTCTAATATCGTAATGCTATTACTAAGAGCTATATTTAATACTAAGACACATAGTGCGCCAAATGTGCACTTTCTGGGATAAAAGGAAATGAAAATTTTAAAAAAAAAACGTCTTTTCCCCATTTGTATTTACTTTAAACCGCAGACAGACTTATTAAGAGGTCTATAAATATATTATATATATACAGAAATATATATTAACAAAAATATTCACAAGAACTGATGAGAGTATGACTTTTAAGTAAGTTGATAATAAATTACCTAGTTTCATTAAAAGTACAATAAATAATTAAGATGTAAGCTCTAATTTACTAAGTTACACATTTTAAAACAATAACATCATTTAATTATCTTCGTCATCATCATCATCATCAATTAATTCAAATTCAGAATCGATGTCCGCTAAATCATTTATGTTAACAAATTCGATATCACTTTTCTCAGAATCCGTAAGCTCATAAAATTCCTTAAAAGAAGATTTTTTTACAAACTTATTTCCTTTTGGACGGATACTTGTAACAAGTGGATCAGAAGACAGTAAAAGATTGTGCATAATATCTTCATTGCATGAGATACTGCTATGCTTTCGAGAATGCCCCTCTCTATATTTTCTAAAATCTTTATTTCTAGCCTCAGATGCCTCTTCGGATAGAAAACCAATGGGCACAATTGACATGTTCTGAACTATGTCTGGCCCATGCATTAAAATTTTATGAAGTGAAGAAGGCATATAATACCATGGGTATAACTCCACGTAAAGCTTAGCAGTATCAAAGCAGAACTCTCGGAATTTAGTTACGTTGATCTTCTCTCCTGATGAAATACACTGCAAGATCACACAGATTTTTCTTAAAAGCATAGCATCTATTCCGGTCAGTTCAGCAGATTTAGTGTAGTTTTCAAAAAATCTCCTTGCCGAGTTGCCATTGTTGGTGGATCCACTGCCTTGTTTCACAACATCGAGAAGTAAGCCCGTTTCTCTTCTTACAGCCTCTTGAACTCTTTTCTTCCTGTCATCAACTTGCCTTTTTGCTATATCACCCCTTACTTGCCATGATTTTATGTCTAATTTGTAGGAAATGTGTAATAAGCATTCCATTGAGCGAATCCAAGCGTGAAGGGTGCTTAAGCTATATTTATACATGTCCTCGTTTGCGTGTTTATCTTTGATTAACTCTAAATTATTCATTTCTTTAGGACAAGCCTTGCATATGTCACACACTGAAGCTGCTGTATTGGATATAATGGAATGAATTTTACCATCAATCATTGTCAACAGCAGTTGGTGTTTGACACTAATTCCATCAGTGATGGTGGATGGAGTTAAGGCTTCAATCTCTGCTTCGATTTCAGCCATCTCTCTCTGCACATTTTCTTTGGTTTCCTTTATAAACTTAAACAATATTGGCCGGCAAAATGAAGTGGAAGATGGTCGCTCGTTTTCCCAAATTGTTACACCTTTTGAGACGAGCCGCAGTGGTACAAGACTAATCATAAAATTACTAGCAAGATCGATTTGCTCATCTTCACTCGTCCTTTGATGATAAATGCTTTGGCTAGATGATCCGTCAAAACCCCATTTGCTGGTCAATACGAGCTGTTGATTGGGATCAACAGGGGTTTCTAACGACCTAATAAGTCTTCTTGAGGTTAAATCCATCAAGGCTTGTAATTTGATTTTTGCAGAGCTCTCTGTAACTGTGAGATCTTCTTTGGCCGGATAGCACTTAATTTTTTCTTTAACCAACATGTAGTAACTCGGGTATTGAAGAGCTCCTTCTTGAGTGTTGAAATCCCGAAGAGTGTTATAGCGCCATTTCGATAAGTTCATCGATACATAAAGAGCCAATGCCTTCAAAGGGGATATTTCCCGTACCTGAATTGATTTACCTTCAATGAAGGCTTTGATTTTTGAGGCCTCTTCTGGATTCTCCGTCAAGTATTTCATAACATAAGCTGTATCGCTTTGTCCTGCCTTTTGAAGCGCCCTTTCGGCCGAAAACATAATTTCAGCGCTGCTACTGCTGCATGAAACTACTATCTTCAGTGCGTCTTCTTTTTTGCCGGTTACTAAGGTCCTCAAAAGATTTACGAGGACTAGGATGTGTACAAGTTGAAGCATCAGATTTAGCAGGAGAAATTATGGGCTCGATGACGTCACTTATATTTTCTGTAGAAGGTTCCATATTTTCATTCTGTAATTCCGGCCATTGAATTGCAGCCTGTAGCCAAATCTCATGTTTCTTCCGAAACTTATCTGTGCTTCTTCCAGACTGTGTCCATTTTGCATAAATGCGGTAGCAAAATCGACGACACCAGTCTTTTAAACTTGTTTCAGCACTTTCACATAACTGAACACAACTGTTATCTTTTAAAACACTGAACAAATAGTTAAAGTCGCGTTAATCTTTATGTGCGCGTGCGCATAAAGCAACGTGAATATCAAGATTTGTATTAAAATTTGGAAAATACATTGCGAGATTAGCTTGGATACAACGAGGTGTAAATCAACACTGATTTTAAAGTTACTAATAGTGACCTATTTATATAAAATCCAGGTATCCCAGGTATCCTTTGTTAAATATTGCAAGGTAATTAGTTATTGTGATAATTAGTAAATGATGCATGCTAAATTAGTGTATTAAGAGCCATTTAGTAATTAAATAATAGCAATGTTCTTATCAGTAATCATTAGTGCATCAGTTTTATATGTAAACCTTAAGTCCCTAATTATATATCCTAATTAGCTTATATCTTCTCTAATTGGCTGCTCAGAAATGTTATTGTAATAAGGTAAACCTTTAGAAAAACGGTTTTAATCAACAAAATAAACAAAAAATAAAAAAATTGTGTTATAAAATAAACATCACTCTTTATCCCAGAAAGTGCACATTTGGCGCACTATGTGTCTTAGTATTAAATATAGCTCTTAGTATTAGCATTATGATATTAGAGACCGCTACTTGAAACAAGCCCGGAATCAGGAGGGAGAGAGCTCGATACACTCATTTTCATAGTAAAATTTCACATTTTCTCAAATTACTCCCGAAATATGGGAGTTATGAAGAAATTCATCACCACAAGTTATGAAGGCATTAAGTAATCGAATAAGATGGCATCATTAGTTTGGCATAATTTTACTCTTTTTTTTCGGACATGTCTACGTCCAACCGCTCCCATACATTCGTTCCACTGTGCGCCGTTTCGCTGTGCAGAATGGTTATCTATTGTAGCGAAAGAAAGAGGAGAAGAAATATACAAACCATATAAAAATTCGTATTTGAACTTTAATTTAAATGAAAAAATAATTTGATTTAATACAAATTTAACTTCTAAATACTGGTACATAAAAGTAGACGCACCCATTTTTTATACGGGTGGATCACATTGATTTAACCCGCACTTAATAAAATAAAATAACTATTATACTATTTTAGTCCTACTACTTTTTTAAATCGATTAAAAATGTTTGCCACCATCAAAACGTACCTTTTCACCTAAAAAATTATATTCTGCAACTCTACGTCTTTCCATACGTACTGTGTTCTGAGCATTGAAATGTAATACCAAGAACTACGTCTAGTTCCAAAATAGAGTAAGCACGAAATTGTCAACACATTGTTTTTAACCTTATTGCTTAGACTTTAAGTTTCAGTTTAGAATAAATAATTTTGTACTTATATAAAAATGACTTGCGATTTTTAAGGGACATTTTAAATTTATTGCTCTTTACCTTTCTCCGATGACAAAAGGACTTAAATATGAATATTTTGCAATCGTAATTATGCTTTATGTTTGAGTGTTAAGGATTATAATAAACTGAACTTGTTATTATTATGAAACGTTTTTCTATATTTCGTAGTAAGAAATATAAATGTGTAAGTGTGTGCAAACGTGGCCACTTGAGCGCCTTATTTTTGTTCCTGATCCTTTATCTAGTGCTATTATTGATCGAAGTTCCAGACCCAGTGATTCGGCTCGCAAAACTTTACATCAAATTCCCGCACAATTGTATAATAATATATGATGATAAAATTGAATCAGCTTTCCCTAATGTGGAAACAGCCCTGCGTATATTTTTATCGCTTATGATTACAAATTGCTCAGCGGAACGTTCTTTTACAAAATTAAAAATATTAAAAAACGAAAAAAGGATAAAGATGATACAAGAAAGGCTCGATAATTTATCGATATTATGTCAATTATGCTTTGGTATTTATTATTGTCGCACCTACTCCACTTCTAAGGTACGTTACATCTGATCATCTTATTTTACAAAAAACTAATGTTTTAGGCGGTAAAGGTTTAAAGACCGATTCTAGTTGACATACGGATAGGGGGGCCCACAGGCGTGGATTGCTTAGGGCATCAAGTAGTCTTAATCCGTCACTGATTATGATCTATTATAGTGCTAATCTAACCATGAAAGTACTTGCCTATTTTTGTTACCATGATTCTATAAAGTTCTAAAAAAACTTTTGAGTGACAGATAGCGATTCGCGACTGGAGTAGATAATCGACAGAGAGAAAACTTACAAAAAAAACGCACAATGCACCGCTACAAAGGGTAGCACTATAAAATTTAAAAGCTTTGCGTCTGTCTGTGGGGCGTTACTCTGTAGCGCAAACTTCATGCTAATTTGGAAACACAAAGATTAACGAAGCGTACACCTTTTCTAGTTGACCTACAGCAACAGTTCAACCAGAAAAAGTATGCACTTCGTTTTCATTGTATACAACAATCCTGTAAACATGTTTTGAGTACCAATCAGTACAAGAAATATGCTCGGCTGTTCATCTCTATGGGAAGAGGTCAAGCGAGGGGTCAGTGCAAAATACACGTAGCTTCATGTTACAAACATGCCGCCAGCGAATAAGCAGCAGACTTACCTGTGATCTGTGGTGAAATATCCCTTTGAACACGGAACTTAATGCTAAGTAAACGTAGGCTAACGTGAGTAACGTTAGGAAAATAACTTGGTTATTCTCTAAGGCTTCTCTGCAAACTTAAATACGGAAATCAAAAATAAGTGGAGACGGAGAAAACTATTGATGGAAACGTGAAGTTGAGTAGAAGTTAATGAATGAAAGGATACCGAGATAAAGATAACAACGGTCTACGTACTTCGTAGAGTTGTGGAGATGCTCTTAGGTATAGAAGGAAAAGCAGTAGGTACCTACAGCAGGATTAACTGACGATGAACTGAGGAAATTTCACAAAGGTATAATAAGAAGTGATGGTCTACTCTCTAAGTCCGTCAACGAAGATACAAGCCAAGTTGTTGATCCGTCAAAACAAATGACAATTTTAATTTTTCGGACAGACAAAGCCACATCAGGATTAGGGACATCGTGGGGACATCTTTACAATCGTGTTGTCATTCATGCTAAGTTCGGGCCCCGAATTTTAATCTTACGGCCGTAAGTACGGTAAGTGAAAAGAAAGAAAGAAAATATTTTATTTGAGACACGCAAAAGACATAAAAACAATAAAAAAGAACATAGAAACTTTTAGGATAACAAAAAGGTAAAAAATTTAAATTAAAAGAATAAGACCTGTGCGAGGCCAAAAAGGCACTATCTCAGCATAATGCTGCGATATTTGTAAAAAAAACAACTACCACAGCGTTGGTATTCAGATAGGGGCACACTGGAAAGTGGTAGGAAACTACAGTAGTGAGTAGACGCCCTGCACCGAAAAAGGACCCAATATTTTTTTTTTTTTTTTCAGGATGGGAAATCATCAAATGACTTCTCCCGCTCTGGGCGGAGCGGGAGGGCGTGTCAGACTTTTACTGACTAAAACCCACCCGTGTTCCATCAGTTGCCCATGTGCCAGGGTCACGGTATCTCTTTCGAACAATCACGCGACCCCGGCAGGCATCAGTCCTAGTAGACCCCTACACTGCTGCTGACATCTCTTTGAGGCACGCGTGGAACACTGCGCGCCGTCGACCCAAGCCTGGTCCTTACCGGGCGGCGAGCTACCCATTGCTCGCCACCCGCAAGCTCGCGCCTACGGTGGCCGGGAGTCTGCAATCGACTCCCGACGCCCGGGGCGTCTCCTCCTGCGGCGGCTAGGGGCGTGAGGGCGCAGAGACTGCCACTCCCTCACGCGTCCCGCCTCCTCCTTCGCGAGCATTACTGCTTCGCAGAAGGAGGTGACGGCCTCCCATTCCCTCTCGCTCCGTACCATGGCTCGCACCAGGGCCGGACGCGAGAGGTCGCCGCCGCCGATCGCCTCCACGAGGACACGGCGGTGCTCCGCCCAGGCAGGGCACACCTCCACCGTATGCTCCACCGTGTCCTCCAAACGAAAGGACCCAATATTACAATTCCAGCAAGCAGGAATACAGCTTTAAAGAAACAAAGAGTTGTCAAGTACCTCAGTACCCGATACAAGAATGCAAGAATACAGCAAAAAAGTTCGTATTTAATTCACAC
Source organism: Aporophyla lueneburgensis (assembly GCA_932294355.1). NCBI lineage: Eukaryota > Metazoa > Arthropoda > Insecta > Lepidoptera > Noctuidae > Aporophyla > Aporophyla lueneburgensis. The sequence goes on from OW028737.1 coordinate 7,252,170, forward strand.
CTCTTGCCAACTAAAACCACAACATTAAATCATTCATGAAAGGTGGTGTTGCACACAATTAAACGGTAAATCTAGAATTACCGCGGGCAAGACAAGTTGCTGCATAATGAGGAGGCTGGTCCATGGACACCGACAAGTCGACAGCCTATCTATTGTCTCTCGTTAGCTAACGAACCGATGCGATGCGATGTTTATTTGTTGGGAATTTATTTAGATAAGTATTGTTGCTGCATCGTGCATGTTTTGGAAACTTTAGTTCAATGGATTATCTTGCGGAGCGGATGGGCGCGACGGTTCTCGTAGAACAATTTCCAAAAGGTTTTCTCAGTAATTGTTCTACTTGAGTCGCGTCGCACCTGTCTGCGAGAGCCTTTAGGCGTCCCCATCTTTTACTGCGAAATCAATATATGTAGTGGAAATGTCAAACAATGTGTATGTTGAATGCAAAGAAAATCAAATGGCTGAACTGAAAAAGTTCTCTTTCCTTTCCTATAGAATTGGGCTGGCTGAAAACATTTGACTCTCCAATACTACTGGATTACTATCAACTACCTACTTCTTGATGAAATATAGATTGTGGACGCAGCAATTCTAAATAATTTCAAAGCTAACCAAGCTCGCTTAGATCGAACCCATACGATACCCCAAATACCCTCGTTTCCAACCGCTCCTCCACTATGCCGAGAGTACTTGCTCAAAACTAGATAAAATCTAGCACAATCTTAACTGTAAATACCTTAGAAATATTTAGATCCTAGACAATTTTCCGTAGAGCAACGCTAGTTAAGTAATGCGATAATAATGTCGGCGAGGCGGCGCGCGCGCAAGTAAACGTTGTACACCTTGATACTAACTACGAGTTATGTTATTGCGGTCGCGCAAAGTTGTTGCTGTGTCTGTAATGTTGATTGTATTTGTAAAACGCATTTGTAATATTGGTTAGTGAGTTAAGAGCTAACGAAATAACTAAAAAGGGTTGGTCTGTAACTACTTATTTACTATAGAACTTCCCACGAGAACAACGAACAACAAATACTAAATCCTTTTGCTGTGCCCTACAGGGTTCATAATGATCTAAGTTATATAGTTACCACGTAAGTACACATTATGGTAAAGCTATAAAGATATTATTAGTATTTAGTAACTACTATAAAATCGGACTATTAATATTTGATCCAGAAATTATAAAGTAAATGTATAGTCTGTGGTAATTGTTTAAAAAAAAATAAGAAGCCCGCGCAAAAAGAATTGCCAGTTTAAAAATCTGCTCCACAGATAACACAGACGAAGGTCGCATTCACCAATGCTCCAATTTCAAAAGTCATCATTTCTCGCGACAGTCTCAATAAGGCCAAGGTCTCATCGTCTAGCCGTACGCAAATATCTGGAGTTAGCGACCTCGGTGTTCTATCTGACTACTATTAAAATGTACCAACCATAATTTTGCAACATTATTAGTTGTTTGGGTTTCCTAACCAGGCTAGATTTGTTTGAAAAACAAAACATTCGGGACCTTTATATTGTGATTTGAAAAGAACACAGTAATAATTTCCTAGATCCGTAAATAAAGTTCAATTCTGCAATTAAGACAGTTGGATTCCTTTATCTAAACATCATCATCTGCTTAGCCTTTTCCCAACTTTTGCTGGGGTCGGCTTCCATTCTACCTGGATGCAGCTGAATACCAGTATTTTACATGGAGCGACTGCCTATCTGGACTCTGCAACCCAGTTACTGGGTAATACGATACTGATACCCCTTAGTTAGACTGGTTGTCAGACTGGGCTTCTGATGACCCATAACGACTGTCAAAGATCTACGAATGACAACCGAGATCAACGACTTAACGTGCTTTCCGAAGCACGGGCTACCTTGATATGTAAAGGTGGTCACCCATCCATTATCTGGCAAGCGTAAACATTCTAAACATCATCAACATAATTAGCTATCTTTTTCCAACGCTGGCCTCCTCTCTTTTGTCCCATGTTTTCCCGGTCTATGCCAGGTATTCTGTAGGTCGTCTACCCACTAGTCTGGCTATTAATCTATCTTATCCATCACTCTTCAGGAAATGAAAGATACATTAATATTGTAGCTGCTTTTGCACTGATTTTAAGGCGTAGTCCAACATGACAGGTGTTAAGGCCTGACCATGAGTCAACATTTAGATTGTACAAATCATAGATACGTGCGTGTCGTTGCAAAACTTTTTTTTCGATATTTTTAGCTTAGCTTCGCGCCTTTTCCGTAAGTAACAAGCGTAGTACCATGCACGAAGGTACTGAATTGAACAGCTTAGACTAATCTAAGTAAATATTTACCTAATCTTAAATTTTACTTAATCTAAGTAAATATGATAGACAAGGCCTCCCCCAATTTGGGGGGTTTTCCATAATCGCCACGCTTGGCAGGCTGGTTGGTGATCGCAGTATGGTGGTAAATTGCATAGATAGCGCTGCTGCTCATTCTGTGCTATTCTCTATATTTACCTACTTACGTTTAATTAATTGGAATCTTTATATTTTTATTCCCACGTTAGCAAAGGTCGTTCGTTGTTTATGTATCAATAGGTAAGTAATGTCAAGCATTTTTTTTCCACATCAAAGATGACGTATAAGTGCATCTTAAGACAGGTCAAGCTTATTTAAAGGTTACCTATCATAAGTTCGAAAAATATTTGACCGAATTTCATTTCCCCTAAAACTTTTCAACTATTATCGTTTCGTTTTTTTTTACTTCATCGAAGTCACGTCTGCCACTGTATCAGTTGACCTATTATCAATTCTACTTTTTTCGTTACTCCGACGTTTCATTTGGTCGATAAACTCTTTACCGAAGTTACACTTAGCCGAAATAACATTTGTTCGAAGTATTATGTTTCCAGACATTCATTATACCTATGTTAAGATTAACCTACTCTTTGGTTTAATTAATTATTTATTTAAATGTAATGGCACTTAATAAAACAGTTTATTATGAACAAAAGTGTTTTTAAAGGGTCCCAGTAAGAAGCATGCAAACAATGCTGCTTGCTACAAGCATGCAACATGCAACCATGCATGCAGCGTGCAAGCAGGCATGCAGCAGGCAAGCAGGCAAGCAGCAAGCAAGCATGCAGCATGCAAGCAAGCATGCAGCGTGCAAACAAGCATGCAACATGCAAGCAGGCATGCAACATGCAGCAAGCATTGTTTCTGTCATGGCTCCGGCGCTGCGGGGTTTGGGCGGCCCCACGCGAGCTTATCGTCGCAGATGGTTTTAATGCTCACCACCGCAGCTTCGGCTTGCTGGCCGGCTTCGCCGGCCAGCCTCAGCTGCGGCGGCGGGCCTTCAGACCACCTGATCCTCAGCTCGCGGGCCGCCCTACCCCTCCGCGCCTGCGCGGGCTTAAATTACACTCTAGGGGTAGGGCAGACAAGACTACGTAAAGTCGGTTTAAAGCGATTCGTTTCTCACTAAATTTTGTAGCACAATATATTGACTTTTTATGAAACTACATATATTTAATTTAATATTGAAAACGCTAACAAGTAACCGGCTACATATTTGTGACCAAATAATATTCCCTAAAATTTTGTTTCACTGTGGTGAAAATATGGCAAACAAATCATTTGGCAAATGAAAAAAGTTCAAAAGAGGCTTCGGCCAATACCAAAAAGTTATATCGTAAATGGGCGAAACATAATTCGGTAAAATAATACCTATGACACATGATACTTCGATGATTTAAAAATATGTCAAATGATGCATATTGCAAAAAAGACGTCGGCCAATAGTTTTCGGTAAAATGAAATTCGAACAAAAAAAATTCGGAAAAGTAATCGGTTCCCTTATTTAAAATATAATTTATTGCCATTGAGGCATCAATCACCGCGAGCATTATTTATTTATTAAATTTTAAAAAAGCCTGTCAAAATATTGAATATTTAATGAACCGCGTCGACAGCAAACTGACCTTGTCGATATTGCACAGATAAATAATAATTATAAATCACGGAGAATGGACATTCTTAGGTCCATGTTCTTAGCATAGCCATTTTCTTTATTCCGTTAGTTTGTGGCAAAAATAACTGGTTGTCAATGCAACATTCTTTTCAAAGTGCCTTTTGAACTTGTGTGAGAGGAGGGTTTTTAACGTTTAAGTTTAAAAAAAATGCATTATGTACCATGTATTATCTAAGAACTACATTTTTCATAAAGGAATTTAAAGCGTTGGGATTAAGTTTCATCTTATTTATTGATGAACATAGAAAGAAGAAAATAAAGGTACTTCTTTTTCTCCCAATTTTCAAAATTCTTATAAACAGCGCATCCATTTTTTTTTGGTTTTTGTTTGATCTCAAAATTAGTTATCCTTCTCCCAGATAATTCATATTTCATGAAATAAGCATAGCTGTATGCTGTATAGCTTAAATGACAAACAGGTTTTGTAATACAGCCTTCGGTGTCAAATACGCAATTTCGTGTGACTGACACATCATCTTGGTTACGTAGGTAATTAATTTATAATGATTTCGCATGCAAACATTAAGCAAAATCGCAATCTTGATTAAATATTTGTACCAAAATGGAATTCAGAGTCAATTAAATGCAAATATATTTCACCACGACATTTATAAAACAAATGGTTGAATATTTTAATATGGTAACATTTTTAACCTCAACTTCCAGGTAAGGCCCGCCCGATTTCTTCAAACCAATTATAGTATAATTTAGGCTCTAACCCAAAATAATTTTAATAACCCATTAAAATATCTATATACAAATAAATAAAATTTAAGTGTCTGTTTGTAATTTAAAATTAACAGTATTTCACTAAATGCATATGAAACTATATAAGGTGTATCTATTCATACACGAAATATTTTAAGGGGTACACCTGGAGGTGGTAAAGAAGCTATAGCAACGAAAAAAAAAATTCTAAGCGTTTTTTTTTTTTAATTTAATATTTATAATTTTTATGACGCACATAAGAAATACTGGCTCCTTCTTATTTTTTACGGCCCGAGACACCGCGGACATGCTCGTGCCGTTCGGTCGTCGCCCACGCAGCGTCAGGCTGGCCATTCATAGAATTTGGAGTAAAGGTTTATGCAAAACGTCTCAAGTAGTTTTAAAATTATAATAATTACGAAAATTCAAAAGCTTAGATAAAAATGTTCTTTTTGCTTCTATAGCTTCTTTACCTCCTACAGGTGTACCCCTTAAAATATTTCGTGTATGAATAGATACACCTTATATACGGTACTAGCTTCTGCCCGCGACTTCGTCCGCGTCAAATTTTTGCTCCCCTGACCCTTCCCGTCGCATCGATTTGCCTGCTAGTTTTCGTCCATTTTTCGTTGCTGCTCGCTCCTTTTGAGTTATAGTGAGTCAACCTTAAAAGATAGACATATGCTCTCGCGGACTTTTTTTTAGAACTTTTTAAGAGGAACAATTCCGTCATACATTATTTTTGCGTTACTTTAACCGTTTACGCAGCGCACGCAACGGAAACTCTCAAAAGGAATAAATTTTCCCCGTTTTTGCAACATTTTTCATTACTGCTCCGCTCCTCTTAGTTGTAGCGTGATGTTATATAGCCTATAGCCTCCCACGATAAATAGGCTACCCAACACAAAAAGAATTTTTCAATTCGGACCCGTAGTTCCTGAGATTAGCGCGTTCAATCAAACAAACAAACAAACAAACAAACAAACAAACAAACAAACAAACTCTTCAGCTTTATAATATTAGTATAGATATCAAAAGAACCGAACCAAATTATAAAATCTTTGTCTGTCTGTTTGTTCCGGCTAATCTCTAAAACGGCTGGACCGATTTTGCCAGGATTTTCACTGGTATTAATAGTTGATATTATAAGAAGTAACAAAGGCTACTTTTTGTTCTGGGAGCACGTTCCCGTGGGATAATTTCCAATATACACGCGGGCAAAGCCGCGGGCAGCAGCTACTATTTGTATAAAAAAAATAATTGGTAACTCAGTCTGCATAAGCAAAACAAAACACCAGCGAAAAATCAATTAATAACCACCCATTCCCAAGACATGGTCAAAATACTAATCACGACTAGCAGATTGATCAGTTGATCACGAATCTTTTGATTGGCTGTAGTCCTGAAGGATGCGTGACCAATCAGGCGCAGGCATGGCTAATCTAAAATTAATCAGTTGATTAGAACGATCTACGATTTGCGTTCAACGCATGAGAACTTTATTTCCTTGGCAATAACGTGAATGCGAATGTTAAAGTTTTTCGTTCCTTAAATGTTCCCCTAACTAAGAAGCCTGGAAAGCCTGGGTAACAAATTAGAGGTATAAAAACCAATAAGAAGTTAGACTTGGATAAGTCATTCATTATTTTGATAAAACAACAAAGTTGCTAACTTCTTTAGAACTAATTTACAACAATTTTTTTTTTAAGTAAAGTTTTGAGGCGAATTTAGACATACACCCTACCGGGACGATAATGACGCATTTTTCATAGAATCCGCCAGTTCAAATCCACGAGCAGAAGAATTTAAATGTGCAAAACACTAAGAGGCACAGTATACACGGATGAGAACCTGGACACATTAAAACGGCACAAATGTAAAAGGAGGTCTTATCGCTAAAAAGAATTTCAGATAACCAGTGGATGAAAGGATCACAAAGGAAGTACAAAGGGCAAACAATATTTCATACCGTCAGCAAGTTTACAACAGCTTCAAAGCAAAACTTACTTCACACGAGAGTTTCGCAACGCGGAATCAACGCATCGAGGGCACGCAGGACCGGTACCCACCCACCACTGGTCGGGGAGGTGAGGGTTGCAGAGGGGGGGTAAATGGGTCGCCGCAGCCGCATTCCGTGGCACGTTGACATTTCACAGGAAAGCAGAGCTCAGCCATGGTGTGTTTGTGGGAAACCGCGGGTTAAGTTAACTTTAAATTTCGAATAACGGTTTTCAGATATTCGCAGGGATGGAACGTGCCAGAATTTAGGTTGGTTTCTGAGTCTATGTTGAAATTCAAACTAGACGCCCATGTAAAGACAAGGGCGTTGCTAAAAATAGCTTGCTTTATCAATAATGAATAAATAGTTTGTTCCTGTTCCACTTACAAAGTTGCATATCAATGACATTCGAAGGTTGTTTGCAGTAGGTATTACTTCATGTTTTCTCCACAAAATACCACTGCAGAAGACACAAATAAGAATACCGAGAAATAAGGCTATAAATGTCACAATGCTGGATTCACGGTTGGATTAGTCACGTAACAGTCTCACGTAACAAAGTTCACCTGTTTTACAACTGACTTTCAGTACAGAACAGTCGCCAAAGAAGGCCAAATATATCTTGTGAACGTAAAAAATATCCTTCGCACCAAATGCGTCTAGTCGGACCGGTTCAACCGTCACTGCCAGTTTTCCTGTGCCGAAATTAAAGCGACTTAATTGACGCTCGAAGATATGAAAAAAACCACTCCGGAAATTACTATGCGATGCCTCATGCTGTAGAACTTGTATAAAGATTCATCCATTGACGCCTCGGTGCACAGTGGAACGAATGTATGGGAGCGGTTGGACGTAGACATGTCCGAAAAATAAGAGTAAAATTATGACAAACTAATGATGCCATCTTATTCGATTACTTAATGCCTTCATAAATTGTGGTGATGAATTTCTTCATAACTCCCATATTTCGGGAGTAATTTGAGAAAATGTGAAATTTTACTATGAAAATGAGTGTATCGAGCTCTCTCCCTCCTGATTCCGGGCTTGTTTCAAGTAGCGGTCTCTAATATCGTAATGCTATTACTAAGAGCTATATTTAATACTAAGACACATAGTGCGCCAAATGTGCACTTTCTGGGATAAAAGGAAATGAAAATTTAAAAAAAAAACGTTTTTTCCCCATTTGTATTTACTTTAAACCGCAGACAGACTTATTAAGAGGTCTATAAATATATTATATATATACAGAAATATATATTAACAAAAATATTCACAAGAACTGATGAGAGTATGACTTTTAAGTAAGTTGATAATAAATTACCTAGTTTCATTAAAAGTACAATAAATAATTAAGATGTAAGCTCTAATTTACTAAGTTACACATTTTAAAACAATAACATCATTTAATTATCTTCGTCATCATCATCATCATCAATTAATTCAAATTCAGAATCGATGTCCGCTAAATCATTTATGTTAACAAATTCGATATCACTTTTCTCAGAATCCGTAAGCTCATAAAATTCCTTAAAAGAAGATTTTTTTACAAACTTATTTCCTTTTGGACGGATACTTGTAACAAGTGGATCAGAAGACAGTAAAAGATTGTGCATAATATCTTCATTGCATGAGATACTGCTATGCTTTCGAGAATGCCCCTCTCTATATTTTCTAAAATCTTTATTTCTAGCCTCAGATGCCTCTTCGGATAGAAAACCAATGGGCACAATTGACATGTTCTGAACTATGTCTGGCCCATGCATTAAAATTTTATGAAGTGAAGAAGGCATATAATACCATGGGTATAACTCCACGTAAAGCTTAGCAGTATCAAAGCAGAACTCTCGGAATTTAGTTACGTTGATCTTCTCTCCTGATGAAATACACTGCAAGATCACACAGATTTTTCTTAAAAGCATAGCATCTATTCCGGTCAGTTCAGCAGATTTAGTGTAGTTTTCAAAAAATCTCCTTGCCGAGTTGCCATTGTTGGTGGATCCACTGCCTTGTTTCACAACATCGAGAAGTAAGCCCGTTTCTCTTCTTACAGCCTCTTGAACTCTTTTCTTCCTGTCATCAACTTACCTTTTTGCTATATCACCCCTTACTTGCCATGATTTTATGTCTAATTTGTAGGAAATGTGTAATAAGCATTCCATTGAGCGAATCCAAGCGTGAAGGGTGCTTAAGCTATATTTATACATGTCCTCGTTTGCGTGTTTATCTTTGATTAACTCTAAATTATTCATTTCTTTAGGACAAGCCTTGCATATGTCACACACTGAAGCTGCTGTATTGGATATAATGGAATGAATTTTACCATCAATCATTGTCAACAGCAGTTGGTGTTTGACACTAATTCCATCAGTGATGGTAGATGGAGTTAAGGCTTCAATCTCTGCTTCGATTTCAGCCATCTCTCTCTGCACATTTTCTTTGGTTTCCTTTATAAACTTAAACAATATTGGCCGGCAAAATGAAGTCGAAGATGGTCGCTCGTTTTCCCAAATTGTTACACCTTTTGAGACGAGCCGCAGTGGTACAAGACTAATCATAAAATTACTAGCAAGATCGATTTGCTCATCTTCACTCGTCCTTTGATGATAAATGCTTTGGCTAGATGATCCGTCAAAACCCCATTTGCTGGTCAATACGAGCTGTTGATTGGGATCAACAGGGGTTTCTAACGACCTAATAAGTCTTCTTGAGGTTAAATCCATCAAGGCTTGTAATTTGATTTTTGCAGAGCTCTCTGTAACTGTGAGATCTTCTTTGGCCGGATAGCACTTAATTTTTTCTTTAACCAACATGTAGTAACTCGGGTATTGAAGAGCTCCTTCTTGAGTGTTGAAATCCCGAAGAGTGTTATAGCGCCATTTCGATAAGTTCATCGATACATAAAGAGCCAATGCCTTCAAAGGGGATATTTCCCGTACCTGAATTGATTTACCTTCAATGAAGGCTTTGATTTTTGAGGCCTCTTCTGTCTCTCTCTTCTGATTCTCCGTCAAGTATTTCATAACATAAGCTGTATCGCTTTGTCCTGCCTTTTGAAGCGCCCTTTCGGCCGAAAACATAATTTCAGCGCTGCTACTGCTGCATGAAAGACTATCTTCAGTGCGTCTTCTTTTTTGCCGGTTACTAAGGTCCTCAAAAGATTTACGAGGACTAGGATGTGTACAAGTTGAAGCATCAGATTTAGCAGGAGAAATTAGGGGCTCGATGACGTCACTTATATTTTCTGTAGAAGGTTCCATATTTTCATTCTGTAATTCCGGCCATTGAATTGCAGCCTGTAGCCAAATCTCATGTTTCTTCTGAAACTTATCTGTGCTTCTTCCAGACTGTGTCCATTTTGCATAAATGCGGTAGCAAAATCGACGACACCAGTCTTTTAAACTTGTTTCAGCACTTTCACATAACTGAACACAACTGTTATCTTTTAAAACACTGAACAAATAGTTAAAGTCGCGTAAATCTTTATGTGCGCGTGCGCATAAAGCAACGTGAATATCAAGATTTGTATTAAAATTTGGAAAATACATTGCGAGATTAGCTTGGATACAACGAGGTGTAAATCAACACTGATTTTAAAGTTACTAATAGTGACCTATTTATATAAAATCCAGGTATCCCAGGTATCCTTTGTTAAATATTGCAAGGTAATTAGTTATTGTGATAATTAGTAAATGATGCATGCTAAATTAGTGTATTAAGAGCCATTTAGTAATTAAATAATAGCAATGTTCTTATCAGTAATCATTAGTGCATCAGTTTTATATGTAAACCTTAAGTCCCTAATTATATATCCTAATTAGCTTATATCTTCTCTAATTGGCTGCTCAGAAATGTTATTGTAATAAGGTAAACCTTTAGAAAAACGGTTTTAATCAACAAAATAAACAAAAAATAAAAAAATTGTGTTATAAAATAAACATCACTCTTTATCCCAGAAAGTGCACATTTGGCGCACTATGTGTCTTAGTATTAAATATAGCTCTTAGTATTAGCATTATGATATTAGAGACCGCTACTTGAAACAAGCCCGGAATCAGGAGGGAGAGAGCTCGATACACTCATTTTCATAGTAAAATTTCACATTTTCTCAAATTACTCCCGAAATATGGGAGTTATGAAGAAATTCATCACCACAAGTTATGAAGGCATTAAGTAATCGAATAAGATGGCATCATTAGTTTGGCATAATTTTACTCTTTTTTTTCGGACATATCTACGTCCAACCGCTCTCATACATTCGTTCCACTGTGCGGTGTGATGAACTCAGATATGCACACCCGTTCCGCAAGTATTGTAATTGAGTCACTGAGTGTTACCGTTGCTAAACTGAGTACATACTTATGAGTCTTTCTCCCTCGCTCTGAAAATTAAAATTTGCGAACAAGTTATCAACAAAAACAGTTGGCCAATGAGTCAAAGCTAGCTAAGCGGGGTATGGCGGCTTAAGACCCGTTCCAGACGCAACCCTGAGCTGACTCACGCAGTAATGGTTTCTCGGAATCATTCTGTATCGAGGCGAGTTGCTCAGTTGCGAAACCTGCAAGGATGTCTCATGGTTTCGGCGCGCAATCACTTACGTGGGAACTGCGGCACACTGGAGAAAGTTCGCGGCTGAAATCATTCTTCAAAAGAATTGACCGAAATGACCAAGTCATTGTTTGATCAATTGGAATATAACGTGATTTCCAACAACTGTTAAAACCACGTGTTGAAAACCTTTTCACAGCAACTTTTAGAGCCTTGTCTTGTCAACATGTGGAAAGACTTGGCAAGCTTACATGGTGTGAGACACCACGTTGTAGACTATAAATCACATTTAATTAGTTGCAGCGCATAAACTCGTCAGTTACGTCTTACGGTAAAACAGGAATTCGGAACTGGAAACTTCTAAACGTGTCAACGATAAGACGTTGCACACATTAAGGAGATGAAATTCATGAAAACCAATATAAAAGAATGACGCAGTTATAATCTACAGTGCATTTCTTCCATTGTACCTATATCAAGCCAAATTCCTAAGTATCTCAATATTATTCTAGTTATTACATTCTAGCTTTTGATTCAGATCGCTTTTGATTTATGGAGGTTTTCAACAGCAATCAAATAGAAATGTAGCGAGAATTACATTGGTGAGTCACAGGCGATGACGAACAAAAGTTTAGGCGCCTCATTCGCTGCCTTTATTTCTATATACGGACTTTTTGTTATCGCAGACAGTAAAATATGCGGTTCATTTACGTGGAAACAAAATTTTGCAGAATTATGAACCTGAGATATTATCTTTCTAGCAAAACGATTCGTCAAGTTGCTCTTCAGGATTATTTCCGTAGAGGAAAGCCAATGATGCAAACGCTACTCTGCATTAAAAGGTAGACAAGCAAACTGTCAAAGAAAATCAAAATTGGAACAATTTGAAACTGTCATTCCAGCTCTGTGCTCTGCTTCATCTAGCAAAGATTCTTCTAGCTTCTAGTGCACCAAAGTTTGTAATAACTAATAACCCAAGAAAAAGCTCATAAAATATCTCCATTTGTATAATTTTGAGCGGATACATTCGTTTCAAAAGTGAGGTCTGTTCACCGTTCTCCGGTCGGCCATGCATCCCAGCCTTTTACTTTTCTTGCGACACACGCGTCCCGGGGTCAACTCGCTGCGAGCGGTTCAAATTCAAATGTTACGAATCACCTGCTGGTTGGCTTTCGAACGATTATTAAAATTATGGTTTTGTTGATGTTTTTGAATATTTTACAAAGGCCTTCTCTTTTTCATAACTCATAAGGCTATTAGAGTAACTTGTTTCGTTTTGTTGGTTTTATGCCTATATTTTTTCAACAAGGGTTTTTGTTATCTTCATCTTCATTTGGAGAGTTTCTGTTTCTGAGGCTTTCATTTTGACAGTTCAGCAACATTCATTGCGTTATTTATATTGTTGAGCAAACCAATTTTTCGAACATAATTATGAAGCAATGGATCAGTCATATTCTTCAAAATGATGTGTTACTCAATGAGGGTGCTGATAAGTACCCCTGTTCTACCAATCCGAAGTTCCTCCAAAACATAATTGACAAGTCCTGAATCCTGATCACAAAAATTAGCTAGTAAAGTAAAGCTCATTAAAAATTAAAATTGAAGCATCCAAAGTCAAAATCAAATCGTGCCTATTTTATTAACGTTAACGTTTCAAATTGAGTGTTCACATGACACCAATGGTTCACACTTTGTAGCAATTCATCAAGAATCAAGATAACGTAGAGGAATTGGAAGGGTAACCTTGACGCGTGGGGCATAGCTCTGAATCGCGATCTTGTGATGTCACGAATTCGATCCTGAGTGCTACAACAGGTAGTACCACGGCTAACAACTTTGCACCTGTCATATAAAACAAGAACTTTTGAAGCGTCATTACTGCATTCATAGTGCACACAACTTACGCATTTTAAGGCGCAGATACATAGTTTTCGTAACTTTTAAATCTATTATTACGCGTTCAAATACTGCACGTTAGATACGCAAAAAATATATGTGAAACTAGACCGCATACACATCAATTCTGTCTGTGAATATTTTTGTATTTTAGTTAAATAATATCCTACTTATCCATACTAATATTATAAACTAGCTTCTGCCCGTGACTTCGTCCGCGTTAAATTTCTTGTTCCCCGACCCTTCCCGTCGCGACGAATCGCCTACCCGTGCGATTTTCCCCGTTTTTGCAACATTTATTCATTACTGCTCCACTCCTCTTGGTTGCAGCGTGATGTTATATAGCCTATAGCCTTCCTCAATAAATAAGCTACCCAACACAAAAAGATTTTTTCAATTCGGACCAGTAGTTCCTGAGATTAGCGCGTTCAATCAAACAAACAAACTGCTTTACAATATTAAGTATAGATGCGAAAGTGTGTATGTCTGTTTGTCCGTCTTTCACGGCAAAACGGAGCGACGAATTGACGTGATTTTTTAAGTGGAGATAGTTGAAGGGATGGAGAGTGACATAGGCTACTTTTTGTCTCTTTCTAACCCCCCACTTCCCTAAAATGGGGGGTGGAACGCGATAATCTCAGGAATTACTGGTTCGAATTGAAAAAATCTTTTTGAGTCGGGTAGCCTATTTATTGAGGAAGGCTATAGGCTATATAACATCACGCTACGATCAAAAAGAGCGGAGCAGCAACAAAAAAAATGACGAAAACTGGCAGGCTGCGATGCGACGGGGTCAGGGGAGCAAATATTTGACGCGGACGAAGTCGCGGGCAGAAGCTAGTATATATATGCGAAAGTTTGTATGTATGGATGTAGGGATGTATGGATGTGTGGATGTTTGTTACTCTTTCACGCAAAAACAACTGAACGGATTTGGATGAAATTTGGAACACAGTTAGTTTCTGGATTAACACATTGGCTACTTTTTATCCCGGTAGTACGTTCCCGCGGGATATTTTCCGATCTCCACGCGGGCGAAGCCGCTGGCAAAAGCTAGTCTAAAATAAATTCAGGAAGTAAGGTCTACTCAAAATATAAAAACGATATTTCTTTCAAACCTATCTGTGATTTAAACTGCATATTCCGATAATTTATTCCATGCTCAAGATCGGCGGGACTTGATAGACTGCCTCGTTGGTCTAGTGGTCGCAAAAGCTACTGCTGCGCATAAGGTCCTGGGTTCGATTCCCAGCGGGACGAACACAGCCTTTATGATAGGCTTAAGTCACGCATTTTATCACAGTTTTTGTTCCCAAACTGTGAAAAAATTGTCTGACTCTAGCGTATCACAGTAGGCCGTGCTCGTTCCGCAGGTCGGGCAAACTGTTTTTGGGTTTTTCTATCTGAAATTTCTCAGTAGCAGCCCAGAGTCTGGATCTGTGCCCAGTTGATGGCAAAAGGTTCGTCCTCTATTACATGGGACGGCGAAATGTGGGCGTACTATAGGTACACCTCTGCCCATACCTTCGGAGAAAAACAAGGCGTGTTGTTCTGTTTGTTAGCACAAGATAAAGAGACGGAACGCAAAGTTTTGCTTCGATCTGTCAAAATCAGTGCTTTTGACAGATCGAATGGTTAGTTAAATACGCTAAAGTTAAGTTTTGTGTATGAGTATTACCCCTAGAATTCCTAGCCGCTGTATTTAGACATGTTCGATTGACATGAAATAAGGTGTGAATTTGAATCCTAGGATACGCAAAGTACTGGAACTAGTTTTCAAATATTTTAGGACGGCTACACCTAGTTTGAACTGCCCAAATCTAGGTGCAGTCACTGATTTAAGTGCCTACATAAGTTCTTGCAAATTAATTTTGTACTTTTGTGTCGCATAAAAACAATATTGTTGGTACCAGCCGGTCTATTCTTGAAATGACGAAAAAAACGGAGGAGGTTTTCAATTCGATGCGAATATTTAAAAAAAAATCTCAACATAAAAGCTTACGTGAAGTGAGCATCAAGTTAACTGTCACTAGTGTCAATCATAAGGTGAAATGGCAGCACATTATAAGCTTACTTCACCCAAATTTTCACAGTGAGATTTTCACCTTTGCCCCTGGATACAGTTAATATTGCAAGAATTACTACGAAAATAAACATTGAACAGTCTACGGAACCATAAATTTAATATTATCGATAAGATATCAAGAGTATCGCGTAACGGTTAGGGAAGCGAAATATCGTATGATCTTGGCTTTATCTATGTCGTGTGCGGGAACTGTGTCACAGCACTACCGCTAGGGTCATAGTGATGTGCTCCATTACGCGCGTGAGATTGTCTCTGGTCGTCACAGGCGGTATTCTGAACATGAAATGAATATTAATATTTTTTAAAGCTTCAGATGGTCTGAGATTGTGAGTAACTTTTTGCTTTCAAATTGCAAGTTGAGTCGCCTTTGTTCATAAACAGTTTGATTCTGTCTGCTTTTCAACTTGTTGGAGTATTTTTATACTTATTTAGTAAATTTTCAGAGGTAAATTATTCGTAGTTAGGTACGACTTAAGGCTTCCGCAGACAGGCGCGACGCGGCTCTAGTAGAACAATTTCTAACAGAACTTCTAAAAAAAAATCTACCACAATCGCATCGAGCCAGTCTGCAGGAGCATTTACCTTATTTTGGCCATTAGAACGGAGTCAGAATCTCAATAGCCTAAAGTTCCTATTTACCAATGCCTACCTAGTAAAGTAAATAGTAGTAGTGTCCATAAAGTTATTCAGATTTATAAGTTCAGAATCAGACAAACCTGTTTTAAATTCAACAACTGTTAATGACTAATTTCAAGAGAAACTTATATAATAACGAATCCTTTGTTTTGTTATCTGTGTCGTACACCTTACAAAACATTATTGATGACAAAGTAAATAAAGTTAACTTACACAATATATTATGTATCATGCAAAGTCATACCTACTTCAGGTACCGACATAATTTTGAACGCACGTCTATGCGAGGTTATTTAAATAGCTTAATTTCCATATACACGTCATGGTTGCTACTTATCAAGGCTACAGGTATTGGTACAATAGGCACTTACAATGCTGGAAGAAAAAACTGGACTTTTGATCGTACGGGCGACCAGGCGACCTACAGGTTGCCTGGGTGACGTCATGAAACAAGATGGCTGACGACGAGGTTTGATTTTTGAATTTCGAACTGATGGATACGTAATGGCTCCTGTGCAGTATTGGCATTGTTGCCAGACATTGAAGGCTGTGTTAAGGGCCTGAGATTTACCTATGTCATTTAGAAATGCTAGATAAATATTTAACTGACCTTACCCACTAAACCTCTTCAACAAAACAATCAAAATCCAAACAAATTGTAAAATAAAGGGAATTCAAACGACACGATGGAGGACATCTATAAGAGAAACAGCCTGTTAAAACAACACAGCATTCCCTCCAACAAAAAAAAAACGAACAAAGAGAGCCTTTTTTTGGTACACACAATGGAACATGCGACCCGATGTAAGTATAAAATGATACTTGTATTTACCCAACCAAGTTTTGTAAAATCAAGGAACAATCCTACTAGCTTTGGTAAATTCTCATAAAGGGTTAAACCGGACTGGAACAAAATTACGTTTTTATACACCATGGCAATAATGTCTATTCGTTAACGAACACAAAAGTCCTCGATGACGCGACGAACGCCACAAAGCTTCCAAGTTCCAACTTTGAAAATCGAACAAAGGCAAAGGGGGCCGAAAAAACTCGTCGGCTTGGTACTCAATGGAACATGGTAGTATAGACGTTACGCGAAGGTCTCTGCTCCCTCGGCAGACGCGCGCTGACTCACGCGGCCGCGCGCTTCCGCCTGATAGCAAGGTCACCGGCCGAGACGCACACCACCGACAGCACTCACACATCGACACGTGAAAGTAGTGAGAGTACACTCGCAGCCAAACGCGCTTCTTTTTATTTGATTATTTTATTTCTTTTTAGTTCGCTACTTGCCAAATGTATGACGCTAACAAACTTGACCTTTGAACTCGGCGACAACAAATCATAACAAGGTAGTGTATAACTAAACCATATATGTTTGTGGATTGATAATTTTATACATGTGCGCTGTAAAAATCATAAAAGAATAGATGCGTCATACACATGATAGGTACCTACATACTACGTCTCAAGAATTCAAGATAAAACACATGGTGTTATTTTAATATCTTAACCGACTGATGATGAACCAACCAGTGTCAGTGTGTATATACCTGGACAGCTCTGCCATTTTTTTTTTTTTTAAAAAAGCTCTGCCTTTGGCTGTTATTCATAATCTAATCAGATCGCCCTTTTAAGCGTTTGAGTTAATTTAGTTTTTTTTTTGTGTTTATTTTCAGTTCAATTGCCACAACAAATTATTCAGTCAAAGATATCATTAAACTTTTCAAAGGAATAACAAAGATGTCAACAAATCAAGTCGACTTTAGGTAAACCTAAACTCGAGGTCGTCAACGTCATCTGCAATTTAAAATAGGGCTGCTTGACGGCAAGAAAGAGCGCTATAAAAGTTGTAAGTGCATGTTGCATCGTTTTAAAACGTGATATGCACTTATTTATGAATTCAGATCTACTCATAAACGTAAAGTTTCCGGATAATAAATGTATTTTAAACACGCCGCGCTCATTTTTCTATATTTAAAAGTTGTTTGTCAGGTTAATACAGCTGTGAATTGGCTAAAAGTCAATAACTTATGAACAGCTCGGCCTGACCGCTAGCTGTAAAGTTAATGGTTAATTACTACAGCAGTTCAGCGATTAATCAATTCCATCCGGCTTAGTACAAACAATGAGCCAGCTAAGATCCTATTTCGACATTCATTTTGCAATTAAACAGGCAGTGTTGTCGGAGAACGGTCCGTAGATGCAGACACGATAACAATAACTGTTGCCAAACAACTAGGACCACAATTTATGAACATTACCATAATAATAACATCGTCTGTAATGAATTATAATGTTTTACATTATTCATACCATTAACAATGAAACTTGGCTGTGTTTTATGTATATTGTAAATGCAAATTCGGTACAAGCCAATTTACTAATCTAATAGATACTCTTAATAGTTGCTTGTTTTCTATGCCATTTTCAAAATAATCGTTTCCATTGTGTTACCTTCAATTAGTCCGGTAATTTAATCAAACTATCTAATGTTTCCTTTTCAGGCCTACTATCACCAAGAAATGTAGTCATCAAGGTTACTGTAACTTAGTTCAAATTCCTCTTCGCATTAAAGTACACTTTCCGGCTTAGAATTGAATGTTACATTAATTACATCCACGAAGGCGAATGCAATACCAATAAGTAATAACTAATTTATATGCAGACAGTTGCTTAACGTTCGACCATGTACCGTAATACCGTTGTATTAATTGATGTAAATCTAGCAGTATATAATATTTACTTAATCCGGTACCGATCGTCAATACAATTACCACCCACAGACCGTTGTGACGAAATCATTAGTGAACGAAGGTGTGTCAGCCTGACTGCTTGAAGTAGGTAGTGTAGTGTACCTTCAAGGTAATGCAAATGCGTATGACAAATCAGAATTGGGTACGTTAATTAGGTAAGTTTTATTTTCGAATAATTTTTTTGTTTATAAATCATATTTAAATTATCAAGGCTTTTGTTTAAAGTGCGCTAATAAGGCATTCACTATTTTAAAGTAAGGTCACTTATTTTAATGATCTCTTACACAACATTACATAATAAATAATAATAATTTTAAATTTAGTGCCAGATTCATTTCACCATTATTATTACACACACCTATTCTATCCTACCTGAAGCATATAATATATTACCCGATTATTCATTTGTAATCGAACGTCTGGCGTCGAATGAATAACACCTATAAAGCTACATTAATATGCAACTTTTTGTCAGGCGTCCGTGTCGTGCTCGCAGTCGAGTCGTGGGGCTCGGCTTTAGTGGCATTCGTAGATCACGATTTGCGAGGCCCGGCCGGATTGTTACAGATGCTTTACAAAAAGATGCAGTTATTTCTTTGCTTAGACACGTTTGCACATATTATAGCAGCTCGCAAGGTCATCCTGATTTTTAAAAGCTTCATCGGTAGACAAAACAACGATAAAACGGGCATGAAAGCTAAAAAATACACAAAAAAATGCATTCTAAATCTTTTGGAATGCGCTATAAAATTAGTCATTTCAGATTTTTTATGAGAGCCAGACAGAGAAAAGAATTTTTGCGTGATAATGATAATAAATGTGTCAGGAAGTCTGGATTTAGTGAATCCTTGGTGAAACTAAAATGTTATTTGATGTTACCGAAAAATACCATTCAAATGAATCGCGTGGTGCTAATTGGATATATACCTACCTATACCCTATACCTACCTACGAGAATCAAATGCAGGATCGTTTTTCGGTAAAAAATAAACGAAAACTTTTTAACAACTCGTGTGCTATACAATAACTCTTGACATACAAACAAAAATTTAAAATTGTATGAAAATTTGTGTTATCCATCAAGCAATTGTAGACATCACAACAGATAAAATCTGTGATAAAAGTCCACTACCCAAATACCTACTTACCTTTATCTATTGTCACGTTACAACATGCACGTTTATTTTTGCACTTTCGTAATTTGAAACTGCAGATGTGTCCGACGGCCGACCCGAAGGTTTGTTTATGAAACTGGTGCCAGATACATTTCACCATCACACACCTATTATTTATGGCATACCAAATAGCAGGTTCATCACATAATAATAGATGTCTATTGCCTAGCTTCGTTTTATTAACCGTTAGTTCAATGCATGCGTTACCGAGGCATGAGACAATGTGATTTAAAAATAGAGGCTAGAGCGCCTACCTATTTGTCATTTTGTTAGCAAGCCCGTTATCTATGCTTACTGTTATTTTTTACATTTGAATAGAATCTAATAGGAAATCAGAAAATTAGGTGAAAACCTTGAAACTATAATTAGGAAACCATTTAAATCCTATTTATTTCATAGTTTATTAGTAGGTAACGGCTGGATTTCTGTTGGTTTGAGTGAAAAAGTTATTACAAAGTTGGAAGTACTTGAATGAAATAACTAAACTTGAGCTTACAACTAGCACCATACATATAATCGTGCAATGGTTCGTGCAAAATAATAATCGTGGCATGAATTTATGAGCTAACACTTGTGTACGCGTCTGTCAACACAAACACGGCCCCTACGGCAGGCGCGAGGGGCGGGGGTGTGCACCCTCCGCGTCACGTGACGAGCGACCTTCAGGCGGCGCACCGACCTTGAGCGGCGCTCGCCCCGCGCGCGGGTCAGAGGTGAATGCACGCGGGCCGTGCGCCCCGCGTCCCTTGCCCCTTGCTCTAACGAAAACCACCAAACTTTACTACTCACCTCGATCCTATCTACGACTCCATGGCACTGACGAGCCGACCGCCGCCAACTTAGCAGCCACTATCCCGGCCTCGAGCACCCACCCGCCGAGAACAGGTACCAGCGCGACGCGGCACACCTTTCCCATAAAATACAACCGACAAGTTTATTGACATCAAGTCTCACCAACGATTGCGCAAATGTAGCGATCTTTCACCTACTCGAACACATACACAGTCTTCGTTCGAATGTAAAAACACTTTTCGTACAAAATTATTATGTCTATTCACTCAATAAATACTTTTTAATAAGAAAAACATTGAACACAACGCACAAATTCGAGCTATAGCTACACCATGTCCTCTCACCTCCGCAAAACAAAGCGGAATAAAGTTGTATCGCGCGGCCGAGTGAGCGTGACATCTCGCGACTACTCGCGAGTCGAGGTCGTCAAAACAAAAGGTAAATATTATCGACACCTGGCGGTTACTGAACACAATGGCTTTTTCGCAGTTTAACATAGTAATATAATTCATAAATATTTATAATAGATGTCGCTATACACTAGATGTAATACGTTTTTAATTTTTTAAACCATCCACAAAAGGAACCTCTTATTGCATGGGATGCATCAAACATTAAGTAAATTTAAGGATTCTAAGTTATAATCTATCTTAGCAAACTACTAACTTTCTGTTCACGTAGTGAATTAAATTGTAACAAATAGCTAGACTCAAGGTTGCTTTAATAATGTTTAGGTGTTAATAGATGGCTCTGATCAAATAGTTCATTAATCACAATAATTCACAAACCGATGCTTGAGTATCATGGCTTTAATCTTCGATCAATAATAGCACATTTTTGATCGAAGGCTTTAATAATAAATTTTATGTTTCTTCAAACACTCCGTAAGATGGCGTTGTGATATTTATACAGCCAACTTGTACAACAAAAGTTCGATGGCCAAAATTTTATAATACAATCCCTAAAATTGTGTCGATGTGTACAGACGCCAGCAGGTCAAGCCACCCCAATCTGTCAAATTTTACCAATCGAAAATTAACCTTCCACTATTGTGATATAAGGTTGAAATTCCATTAAAGAAATTTGACAGATTGAGGTAACTTGATGTGCTGGCGTCTGTACAAATGTACAAATCTAATTCAAAATTAATAACAGCATCCTGCATCCGTGGTTCAGCGTTGGTGTTGCCATATAAAATAAATACCAAAGACGTAAACGGAAACTCGATTCGTGTAATAGTCGAACACGTACATTATCGATTTAATTTCAGTATTCATCTTAATTTATTTATGCCTTGAACGAACAAAAAATTCGAGACTAATAACTGATGAGATAAACAAGCATGTTTCAGCATAATCTCCTTATCTTAAACTGAGCTCTATTAAATACAGACGGCCGAACGTTTCATAAAATATTTACGAATTGTTAAAACAGTTATTCGTTCGTTTACCATTAACAAAGTAATGTTCGCAAGCACCGTTCTGGCTCGACTATTGAGGTTCCTCAAAACAGATAAATCTACTAAATCTAATATTCATTTAGTAACATTTGCGATGCACTGATTCGAGTTGACTGACAATTTCAGCGATTTCTGACATTTGATTTACAAATTCGTTGAAAACAGCTGTGAACAATCGTCGTGCGAGATTATTTACAAATATAAATAATTCCTTGAGTTCTTGAAATGTTTAACTTACATTTCTATTAATAACTAGCATCGTTAGTTGATTATTAGTGACATTGGTGGTTAAGCTATAACAAATCGCTTCGAAAATGAGTCATTAATTAAACAGTGTAATTTTGCGCTCTTATTTAACTCAAGGCTGCGGTTATAAAGAAACGTTTTAGTGAATATAATGTGTGGTTCGACATAATGGTGGAAGATAATGATCGCGGTTACGGAAGGACCGCCAACAAGAACACTTTGTTGAAGATTGTAATTTTAGGAGAAGGTGGCGTTGGAAAGTCATGTTTGATGAGCAGATTTATATCAAACCACTTCGATGATCACAGTTTTCACACTATTGGTGTCGAGTTCATGAATAAAACTATTGAAGTTAATGGAAAACCATACACATTACAGGTACTAAATTTTTTCTTATTAGAACACTCATAAACATTAAGTGAAGTAAACTCATATAGCTCTTTGGCTACAAAGGAAATTATAACACAAGTCTGTAACTCAGTCTTTGTTAAAGGTTGATAGAATTACTAACTTTTTATCAAGGAGGTAAGTACATAATTATTTATATTTTTCTTCAATGCAGTAGGTATTCTGTTTATTAGCTTGTTTGCCTTGAATAAATGCAAAATTATTCAGCTATGTAGAAGTAAGTTGTATGAAGTTTTGAGGTTTCGTTGTTTCTGATGCAAATAATTATACGGAGAAAACAAAAGTTTAAAAAAAAAATGTTGATGCATTTAAAAAAAGAAATTTTATTCATAATAATGGAGTTAGTCATAAGTAATCTTCAAAATGTATGTCTGGGAAGTGTAGGTTGTACTTAATAGAGTAATGAGGTCAGATTTAAATCTGGTCAGAATAACGGTTAGATCAATATGGCCTTCAGATATTATCATATTATTAATTAAACTCTATCTTGAGTTAACAAGGCAAGCGGTGCTTCTCTACATTTATTAATAGTTTCCTATAAAAATTAAGTAGCGGTTGCTTTGTTCATAATAAGTCTCGGAACTCAAAATTCTATTCCTTTTTCTATCATACTCTAAGTATTTATTTAAATAAGTCCATTTTGCTGGTAAGGAGTGACTTCAGAAGAAAATGTGATAGCCACAGCTAGTACAAAACAATTAAAAACATTGTAAAACTCATCATAATTAAAATTAGCTCAATAAAACATAATACAGAACTGCAGAAACAACTACTTACATAAGTGCCCAATTATTTAATAAAAAAGGATACAGATTCTTTGTTTAAGTCGTCTGTTTTACAATAACAGTCACCTTGAAATCAAGGTTGTGTTATCTGCTTGGAGGTAAAAAGTTTGTATAAGGCTAACTTACTTAGCATGGCATTGCATAAGGCAGTATGACTGAATAAAAACGATTACGTATCGGCATTTTAAATTTAAAAAAATGCACAATCGTTTTTGTCCAAGTATCATAAAACTTCCAAACTTACTAACAGTAAGTGTGTTTTTTTAATGGAAGATTGGGGATAATTGTATCTTGAGTAAGAGTAAAGGATATTTCAATATGTACTTAAATGCCAACTTACAGTAACTTGGTAATTATCTGATTATTCAAAAATTCTTTTTGAACCTTCATGTGGACTAAGTGCCTAAGAATTATTGAAAACTTTGTATGTATAGGTACAACATCCACACAAGGTTATTGTGATCACCTGACTGACAATATTATTGTATTCTGCTGCCCTGCGTTTCACCCGCATAAGTCTCAATCTTATGGGAATATCGGGGTAAATAGTATCCTATGGCCTTACCATGGTGGACCCATGTGAAAATTGAATCCAAATCTCTTCAGCCATTTTAGCATGAAAGCATATCAAACAAACAAACTACTTCTGCATTTATAATAATGAGAGAAGCAAACAAAAGATTCCTAACATTTTTTCTAAGAAATGTTGCCTATACAATTAATGGCCTTTTTTTACATTTTTGAATCAATAATATTTCACACCATTGTTTTCTTTGAACAAAGACCAAGTTAAACATAAACATCACATTTGTCACTCAAGTTACTAAGGTTCGACTTTTAATCCTATTCACTAACTTGACAATTAGAGGGATACCAGGTTTTGACAAAAAAAAGATAGTGAGGTGGTGCAAGAATGAATGAAATTGAATGAACTTGAAATAATGTACTTACATGCAAACTTTGTAATTTAAATTTAATAACTTGTCTTAAAACAAGATGTGTACTATATCGATATATATGTATATATGTAGTCTATGGCTGTCAGAGGAAATAAAATGACTTTAGTAAAAAAATAAGCAAAATGAAATGATTTTTATATTTAGTTTTGTTTCTATCAGAAGAAAATAAAAAAAGGAAATAACTGTTATTAAAAATTATTAATTGTTCTTATAATCCACACCTAAAAACGATTTTTTAAAGTTTTATTTAATTTAAAACATTTTTATCATTCATTCTTTATGCAAAATCGTTCACTACCCCGACACTATTAGTTTTAGAATGGTATCATCATTTTGCATTGAACTGTCAAGTTAGTGAATAGGATTAAAAGTTCAACCTTAGTGCTTAATCACGGCTTGTAAAGTAGACATTCTCATACAATTTCATTTTTTAAATTTTGGTGTTGACACTCAGGAATAATGTAGCGTCCCATTCCCGAAAGAATTTGTGAATTGGATCAGTAGTTTTAAAGATTACTTCTTCATACAAACTCACAAATTTTTACTGTATAGTGATTCTGTTGTCACAAAATTCTCTAAACTAAACTAAAAATCACTAAAATTTGGTTTAATCTTGTCAAACGACGATTTCCTATTCTGAAATAGACTAAAGTGACACAACTTAACTATATTTTAGTTTGACAGCACTAAGATTGCACTGAGTTATTAGTTTAGTGAAAATGTCAATTTTGCTATTCTGAGTTTGCCGGTTTTCACCAAAAATTTTGACTATAATCATTTATTTTAACTAAATCTGACTATTCGCGATTAAAAAGGTGTGGAATAAAACTAGTGGTCATGAACTAAAATTCTCAACAACGCCTCGCCTTCACGTGCAAAAACAGTTCTGTATTTTTTATTTTCTTTTTGCTTATATCTTGAAAATGGCGTGTCCTATCGCAAAAATAATGAAATTTTCGGCCCCCTTAGTGTACATTTAAATCTCAACACGTGGGTAATATTTTTTTTATATTTTTCAAACAAAAGTGAAAAATTCCATATAAAACACGTTGAGGCTCCACCCCCACACGCCACGATTGCGGCGGTAAGTCCCCTCTTTGAGGAGTGGATAGAGAGGCGTCACAGCGTCCTCACCTTCCGCCTGACGCAGGTTCTCACCGGGCATGGGTGCTTCGGTGGGTTCCTGTTCAGGATAAAGCGGGAGGATACGTCCGGGTGTTTCCATTGCGAGGATCGTCTGGAGGACACGGTGGAGCATACGGTGGAGGTGTGCCCTGCCTGGGCGGAGCACCGCCGTGTCCTCGTGGAGGCGATCGGCGGCGGCGACCTCTCGCGTCCGGCCCTGGTGCGAGCCATGGTACGGAGCGAGAGGGAATGGGAAGCCGTCACCTCCTTCTGCGAAGCAGTGATGCTCGCGAAGGAGGAGGCGGGGCGCGTGAGGGAGTGGCAGTCTCTGCGCCCTCACGCCCCTAGCCGCCGCAGGAGGAGACGCCCCGGGCGTCGGGAGTCAATTGCGGACTCCCGGCCACCGTAGGCGCGAGCTTGCGGGTGGCGAGCAATGGGTGGCTCGCCGCCCGGTAAGGACCAGGCTCGGGTCGACGGCGCGCAGTGTTCCACGCGCGCCTCAAAGAGATGTCAGCAGCAGTGTAGGGGTCTACTAGGACCGATGCCTGCCGGGGTCGCGTGATTGTTCGAAAGAGATACCGTGACCCTGGCACATGGGCAACTGATGGAACACGGGTTTTAGTCAGTAAAAGTCTGACACGCCCTCCCGCTCCGCCCAGAGCGGGAGAAGTCATTTGATGATTTCCCATCCTGAAAAAAAAAAAAAAAGGCTGCCTCCCCAGCACGCGCCTTCGTCTCTCAAAAAATTCATTCTACGCAATGCACACACAAGTACAACGTTGCGAAACCAAAAGAAAAAAAAATACCACGCTGAGTCGCGATTGTCAAATTCGATTTTAGTCGTGTCAAAATAATTTTTAAATTTAGAGATTTTTCCTTGCAGAATAGCGTTACAATTCTCATAGCCAAAAGTAAGGAATTTTAGAGATAGTTTAGTTCGTGTACAACAGAATCGGCACCAGTATCTATACTAATATTATAAAGCTGAAGAGTTTGCTTGTTTGTTTGATTGAACGCGCTAATCTCAGGAACTACTGGTCTGAATTGAAAAATTATTTTTGTGTTGGGTAGCCTATTTATCGAGGAAGGCTATAGGCTGTAACATCACGTTACAAGTAAGAGGAGCGGAGCAGTAATGAAAAATGTTGCAAAAACGGGGAAAATCGCACGGGTAGGCGATTCGACGCGACGGGAAGGGTCGGGGGAACAAGAAATTTAACGCGGACGAAGTCGCGGGCAGAAGCTAGTCTTGTATAAAGTACATTAAGTCCCCTGGTCTCGGCTATCATTTGTGGATCTTTGATAGTAGGGGTATAGTATTACCCTGTAATTGAGTTGTGGATGTCAGTTAAGCAGTTGGTCTATGTTAAATGCTGCTATTCAGTCGTATCCGCTTAGACTGGAAGCCAACCCCATCATATTTGGGAAAAGGCAGATCATGCAGATTTTTTTTTTTTTTTCAGGATGGGAAATCATCAAATGACTTCTCCCGCTCTGGGCGGAGCGGGAGGGCATGTCAGACTTTTACTGACTAAAACCCACCCGTGTTCCATCAGTTGCCCATGTGCCAGGGTCACGGTATCTCTTTCGAACAATCACGCGACCCCGGCAGGCATCGGTCCTAGTAGACCCCTACACTGCTGCTGACATCTCTTTGAGGTGCGCGTGGAGCACTGCGCGCCGTCGACCCGAGCTTGGTCCTTACCGGGCGGCGAGCTACCCATTGATGCTAATAACTTTGTATGAATAAGCACTGTAAAAAAACTTTTTATTTTTTTGGTATTTTTTATGATGTGACAAAGTCTTTGGCTTTGAATTTGACTCCAGTGTTGTCAAAAAAAAACTGCATAAACAATAAATTCCAATCGATTTAAAGTGTAGGGTAATCTCTCCACTGTATTTAACGCAGTTTTCAATTTAATCATATTATAAAAAAATACTAATATACGATATAAATGATTAAAGACTTAAAAATGATAAATTGAAGAGTGCATTATACCTGAAGAACTTATAAAACAATAATCAATTCCATATGTATCGATACAATTATCTTTTTTTTTTTATTTGGCAACACAGTGTTTTAAAATGTTGTGTTAATTGTCAAAATGACGAGTGCAAAAAAAATAAAGTGAATGATAACTTCATTCACTTTGTTTTTTTTTTTTTGCATCGTGAGTGTTTTTTTTGTAAGTTTTATTGCAATTACTTTGGCTGTTTCTAAATGGATTCAGATTCTCCCCTTCTTGACGACCCCGTAACTTCTATGGACCAAGGTTCAGCCTTGTATATTTATGATAAACCTGGCACATCTAAAGAAAGTTTTATTATAAGCCTAAATTTTTTTAGTAAAATGTTAAAAATTATCCAAATATAAATCTTGATACAAAAGCTAGGTTTATATTGGCATTTTTACTGATAAGAACTATTAAATCAATCATATTATTTTATTAGCTGAACTGTTTGTTTATAAGTGGCCAAAGTCCCATAGAAGTTGGTCAATGCCCTTTTAGTTGCCGTTTCTACCCGTTTTTGCCAGACTACACATACATTAATAAAATACCTACATTTTACTTTTATGTATGATTATAAAAATTAAATTATAACTTCTTGTGATTTGACCACGACTATGTGACCCCCCCCCCTAGCACCAGAACTGGATCCGCCCTTGCACTTGAGTAAGATAAGTTGAAGATACATTTTTAAATTAATATTAGTTATTGTCTTTTTGGAAGTTGATGAACAGTTTGGTATATCATTCTTTATTCTAAGGTTTTTGATGGCACTAGGGGTTTGAGAGTGCGTTTCCAGGGTAGTGTTGTATTTTATTTAGATAATTTTGAAAACGTACGTAATATTCTATTTATTTAATTTCCGTTCCGTGTTTTGCCGGACGTAAAGAATCGAATCGTAAAGAATAGCACCACCCATATATTGCCGTGGGCGTCGTAGAAGGCGACTAAGGGATATACTAGTGAGTGGGTAGCAGCGTTTTTTTGATGGATAATCATCAAATGACTTCTCCGATCTAGGCGGAGCGGGAGGGTGTGTCAGACTTTTACTGACTAAGCCCAAACCGTGTTCCTCTAGTTACCCATATGCCAGGGCCACGGTATCTCGCTTGAACAATCTCGCGACCCTGCGTTTTATGCATTTTACCGCAATAATGCGATCGCCGCCCGCCTGCCAAACGTGGCGATTATGGCAAACACCCCCGTTTGGGGGAGGCCTATGTCCAGCAGTGGACGTCTTTCGGCTGAAATGATGATGAAGATTCTATTTAAACTTATCAAATATTATGAAAATATAACGTTTGAGCTAGAACAGCAATACTAAAGACGTGTGGTATAAACTAAATTCTGAACATACCACAGTCAAGAAAATATACATGACTAACGAGCCACCCCGGCTTCGCATGGGTGTACAGGGTCCTATAACGTCTCCACGCGGCGTGGACTGCAACGGAGCATGCCGGCCGACCGCCCATTTCGCTGCGAGCAATAATTTTTTTTTCATCCCACCATCTCGGAAAGAGTATTTTTAATCTTCAATATCTGAGTGGAAAAGCCGTTTTTATTCTCTAGAGGATAAAGTAAATTGAATTTAGAACATCGTGTGCACTATCACAAACTTAGTGGAATGAAAAGTTACGTGTTGCACTCGAGTGCAAAGATTTTTCACCTCGTGCTCTTTTGATTCCCTCGCTAACGCTCAGGAATCCTTCGCTTGCTCGGTCACCAAAATTGAACACGCGGTAAAAAACAACTTTGCACTCTTGTATAACAAATAACTATTATTAGCTCACCCAACACCTTACAGGCATCCTTTTCCAGGGCCACCAAAGTGACACCTTGAATTACGCTTAAAGGTCGTCTCGTCACCTCTGCGAGCGATTAATCATTTAAATGTATGATATCTTCTCAGATATTCATTTTAATGGTATACTGTTATGGGCAATTTTGATCTACATTAAATGAACATCGTATCCAAGGTATTTAATTAGATATATTTGAATTTCGCGGGCTTTTCTGACGCTCCGTCTTGTAGACCTTTCCTTTTATAGAAGTTACCATAGACAATGATCATTTAAAAACATTCATATTCTTCTAGGTATGGGACACAGCGGGTCAGGAGCGCTTCAAGTCCCTTCGCACTCCCTTCTACAGAGGGTCCGACATATGCATCCTAGCGTACGCCATCGACGACCGGAGTTCCTTCAACAATATCAAGACGTGGCTCAACGAGTTCCTGCATTACGCTGGAGTCAAGAATGGCATCGACAGATACCCGTTCATGGTTGTTGGGAATAAGGTATGTGTTCTTCCTGCTGGTAACAATATAACGCCTGGTTTTCTCGGGCAGAGGTGTACCTATAACATTTCACCAGTTATGCTTTTTAAGTCCCATGAAATAGGGGACGAGCCTATCGCCATTAACCGGGCACTTCAGGGTGCTAGTGAGAAATTCCAGATAGAAAAAACTTTTTAACAAAAAATTAAACCGCCGGAAGACTGAAAAGCAAAAAATAATAAACCTTAAAATTATGAGTCGGCGCTTTGAGTGATCTTTGTTCATTGATTTTTTGCTTTTCAGTTTTTTCGGCGGTTTAATTTTTTGTTAAAAAGTTTTTATTTTATATTTTTTGTGGCTTGAATGTACTAATAATGATTGGCAAGGTATACCCCATCCAATGAAAAAAGAATTATCAAAATCGGACTACTCTGTATAAAGTTATGCGTGGTTAAACATTACAATCAGTGAGTGAACAATCAATCATCCGCTGTTTTCCGACCCTTAGGGTTCGATTTTGTTTTCCAAATTTATATGGGACCACCTTGGGAGTATACCCTTTCCAATAAAAAAAGAATTATCACAATCGGACTACCATGTACAAAGTTATGCGTGGTCATACATTAAAAAAAAATATATATATACTTACGCGTCGAATTGATAACCTCCTCCTTTTTTTTCGTCGGTTAAAAATCCAGTACCATTTTGCCCGACTTGGGAATCGAACCCAGGACCTCATGCTCAGAAGTAGCGGTTGCGACCAATAGACCAATGACACAGTATATCTGCTTATTATCTTACTATATATACTATATAATATTATAAAGCTGAAGAGTTTGTTTGTTTGTTTGATTGAACGCGCTAATCTCAGGAACTACTGGTCCGAATTGAAAAATTCTTTTTGTGTTGGGTAGCTTATTTATCGAGGGAGGCTATAGGCTATATAACATCACGCTACAACTAAGAGGAGCGGAGCAGTAATGAAAAAAGTTGCAAAAACGGGGAAAAATTATTCCTTTTGAGAGTTTCCGTTGCATGCGCTGCGTAAACGGTTAAAGTAACGCAAAAATCATGTATGACGGAATTGTTCCTTTTAAAAAGTTCTAAAAAAAGTCCGCGAGAGCATATGTCTATCTTTTAAGGTTAACTCACTATAACTCAAAACGACGTGGACGAAAACTAGCAGGCAAATCGATGCGACGGGAAGGGTCCGGGGAGCAAAAATTTGACGCGGACGAAGTCGCGGGCAGAAGCTAGTGTTTATATAACGGCGCAGGATAGCCTTCAGTTCAGACTTGTATTTGCGGTCCAGTAGCTTGAATATCATCATGGTTATGCCGTAATATAGTAGTTCGTCGAGGACGTGGTACGAAAGCAGCTCCCCGACATCATGTCTATCATCAGAAAACAGCCGCCACGAGTATTTTAAAGATAAGAGTTAACGACGTTAAAATCGGGGTTCAAGATAAAGCGTTAGAAACTTCGTTCCTGACGGTGGTTCCACAACTCCACAAGTTTATCTTGCCATAGCTTATTTCTAGACCATGATTTAATCATATCTGGGCTATTAAGATTAAGACTGCCATCGACAAGCTACGAAAAAGATAGATTAAAAGCAGAATATTTGACTAGATTATAATACTAGCTGTTGTCCGCGACTTCTTCTGCGTGTATTTTGTATTTCATATGTTTTAAATGTCCCGTATGGACGTAAAGAATAGTACCATCCCATTTCTTCCCGTGGGTGTCGTAAGAGGCTAAGAAGCGACTAAGGGACTTACTAGAGAATGGGCAGTAGCATTCTCTATATTACCACTGTACTGCGATTGCCAATCCGCCTGCCAAGCATGGCGAATATGGCAACGAAATTAGGAGAGGCCTATGTCCAGCAATGCACGTCTTTTGGGTGAAATGATGATGTTGATGATGTTATATAAGGTGTATCTATTCATACACGAAATATTTTAAGAGGTACACCTGTAGGTGGTAAAGAAGCTATAGAAGCAAAAATAAATTTTTTTCTAAGCGTTTTTGAATTTTCGTAATTATTATAATTTTAAAACTGCTTGAGACGTTTTGCATACAACCTTTACTCCAAATTCTATGAATGGCCCGCCTGACGCTGCGAGGGCGGTGACCAAACGGCACGAGCATGGCCGCGGTGTCTCGGGCCGTAAAAAATAAGAAGGAGCCAATATTTCTTATGTGCGTCAAATAATTTATAAATATTAAATAATAAAAAAACACTTAAAATTTTTTTTTCGTTGCTATAGCTTCTTTACCACCTACAGGTGTACCTCTTAAAATATTTCGTGTATGAATAGATACACCTTATATAATATAGTGGATACAGATATCCATAGGGAAAAGTAGCCTAATGTCTTTCTCCAGGTCCCCTAGTCCCAGGTATCGTTTTTTCATAACGATCGGTACAGTGGTGTGATAAGTATTGTACTATAAAGATAGGTATTATGTCATTGTTCGAGGCCATAATATTCAATGCAATGTTAGATAGATACTAAGAAGGATTATTTCAAATAGTTTATAAGCGGTGTCAGTATAACCGCTTAAAAAATATTTGAAATAATTCTGGTCTGAAATTCCTGTAATACTGCTTGTTCTGTGATGGATAAATGGTCTTGACAGACAGACAGGCGGGACGGAGAGACAACAAAGTGATCCTATAAGGGTTCCGTTTTTCCTTTTGAGGTACGGAACCCTTAAAATAAGTTATGGTCATTGTTTAATGCTTTTTTAACTCAATTAATTGGGGTTTGTGAGACACACGCGTGAATTGTCATGCACTACTAAAACCGCCCTTATTACTAATACATAAAGGCGCTATCGAAAGTCACATACAAACTATGGGACGTGCGGGTTACTGTACCTATTAATAGAAATATGTGAAAAACATGAAGGGGTCATTCTAGAGTTCATTAAAACTAATATAGTACAAAGGTTGCGTGATTCGGTGCGTACGACTGGACATCAAACACCCTCAAATGGGGTTACACGTGACAACTTTTTTGAACACGGAACGAAATAAGTACCTACTTACCTATGTTGAACGCATTACTAAAAGAGTAATGAACATAAATGAGATATAGAAAGAGTAATGAACATAAATAGAGTTGGAAAGCGAGAGGAAGGCCAAAGAAAATATCTGTGACAAATGATGGAAAGGATATGAGTATGAATTTCGATGGCTGTAAGAGTAGGGGGAGACCAAAGAAACGATGGATGGACCGTGTGAATGATAATATGGTAAAGAGGAGGAGATGACGACTAATAGTGTGGAAGAAGAAGACGACATGTTGTGCCAACCCCAAATTAATGGGGGTAAAGGCAGGAGAATCATGAATGATAGGAGAAAAAGGGAGTGAAAGATAGCGTGACGGTTGATAGTGGAGAATTGGAGATGAAATCGTGTGATGCCGACCCCAAGAAACGTGGTACAAGGGTTTTTTAGGAAAATTCGAAATTACTAAAAGCAAACAATTCCTTATAAGTATATTTGATTACGCAATAAATTATGTCAATTTGTCAAAATGAACGACATTGCAGTTGCTAGTGTGTTACGTAATTACACCGCTGTTGTATGACTAGCAAACTACGTACAGGTTTTGTTTAATTTTCTAATACGAGTACATATAATTTTGAGATTGGAAACCCCCAATAGATAATCTTATCTTTCCTTCTTATTTACTTTGAGAAATGGTCTTTCCGGCTCATTACCATTCAAATCTTATACAGGCATTACCATTCAAATATTTTCTTTGTGTAGGTGAAGACTAAGCAATATTGCTCAGCATGCGTAGCATGACCACCGTAGAAATGGGTTTTGTCGACGGAAGAATAGACAAAATTACAGATTGTAGAAAGATTAGAGACAGATTAAAGATTGTAGAAAGATTTGTACCGTTTTATGCTGGCGTAGCATGACAATTCTATCTCTATTCTACCAAGAATAGACAAAGTTCTTTCTATGCTGGTCATGCTACGCGTGCAGCAATGTAACTTTTTCTTACACAATGCATTGCAATAACAAATATTTATTGTAGCACGCCAGTTATTGCAAAAGTATACCGTATAGGTTTGCAATTGTTTTTCTCGATTTACTGTTATTCAATACAGTCAGCCTTGAGGAAACCACATAAATTATTCAATTATAATATTGGTATTGGTAATATAATAAGTATATATGAAGGTAATTGATAAGTGAGTCATAAAGAATGATATAGTAATACCTACGAACCGCGGAATACCCAACTGTGGTCTACAAATATATTTATTTCTCGGGTACTGTTTTTTTTATATGACGTATTATTTTTTTCGTTGAAAAGGCATATAATTGGACACATTATAATTTCTAGAAATGGCCATGACTACGCCAATTTAACAGCAATAACAAGTTAAACATGAGTCATAAACACAAAGAGAAACACGTCCAAGATTTCTTTAGCAAAACTGTGACAGTGGCTGTTACAGTTTTTGTCTTGGTCAGTTTTTTAATACTTTCTGATTCTAAGACAACTCGACCTCGTGATAATTCAACGTCAACTCGACACGGGGCGTGTGGTCCTGGTGTTGAGTTATCGTGGGGTCTAGTTGTCCGGGTCAAGTTCCCTCGGGGCTGAGTTGCTCTGGCGTTGAATTGTCACGAGGTCTAGTTGTCCCGGTCAAGTTACCTTGGGGCTGAGTTGCCCTGGCTTTGAATTGTCACGGAGTCAAGTTACTTCGATACTGAGTTGCCCTTTTTGTGGGTGGGAAATCAACAAATGACGTCTCCCGCTCTGGGTTGAGTGGGAGGGAGTGTCAGATTTTTACTGACTGCCCTGCCCTGCTGAATTGCCCTGAGTTCGAATTTTCTCGTCGCCAATTTGTCGTGATACCTACTTTCTAGTACACGATTGCTTTTTCCTTTGATCCACCTCGGATCCTCCCAGAGACGTTGGTGCGGGGAAAACCACAACGTAACTGCTGAACTGGTTATGAAATAACGTTTACTTGTTTATACATTATCATGTCACGTGACCGTTGCTTAATTCCCCCACTGGCTGCGTCATCGTTTATTCATGTTTATGTTGAAAGACGATGGTAAGATCATAACTTAAATATTATATAATTGGTTTTTGAAACGATTAGGTTTCGTCGCTATTCTACCATAGGTTACCCTATTCCAAGAACTTGGAATTACTTTAGTTTTAGTTAATGATTGTGATTCAAAATTGGACTTTGACTTGCATTATCTCGTGAGAAAGCATGCTAAATCTTTCGGCCTTTCTTAAGCGTCGTAGGTAGCTTTACCCGTAGTATTTGGGGTCGGTTGATTTCCAGAATTCCAGAGTAAACAGGCGCCTGAATAGGTTTTTTTTTACACAGATCAACTGTCATCGACAATCCAATTTTTGGTCCAGCATTTAAAAAGATACTTCATGAATAGCAAAGGCTATGTATTGTAAAAGCCACCTTCATTTTTCAGATTTACGTGTGTATGTCAGAATCTCGAATGTCTGACAATCAGTCTTACCAAGACTTGTAGAGTTCAGATAAGTCATTCGCTCCATGTAAAATACTGGTAACCAGCTGCATCCAGTTATGCTGGAAGTCGACCCCAACATAGGAAAAAGGCTATAAGCGGATGATGATGACCTACTATTAAAAATCCTAGATATAAATTGTAGACGTCGCGTGTCGTTATGTTACGCAAGTTCTGGTATGTCTTGCCGCGTAGATTATGCGATGTCATTAACAAAATGTGATTAGACTACTAAACGAATGAATTAATTGAGGCCAGTTGTTGCATTTCACGATGATGCGTCTGTCATTAGAATTTGAACCTTGTTATCATTACTACGTGTATTAGTAACGTCTATTGCAGCTTCTTTTAGTTTTTCTTCTTGAACATGGTTCTTTTTGTTTTGTTTAATTTTATAGCAGTCTTTTAATTAACTCATTGAAGGACACTGAACGATGTCCTGTGACTTGCGTCTGGGAACGAACGTTTAGTGTCCCTCAAGTGTTAAACTGTGCCCCACATAACTGTTTTCATGGTTTGTCTGTGGGAACAGCGCCCTAATAACATAACACACTATCAACCACAATCTGAATAATTTCTAAGGATATCGCTAATCTATTCTTCTTAGCGTGTCGAAATCAATTTAGCAATCAGCCCCGAATTTGGTTACGAACTTGGCACTTTTAGCAGCGTCCATCTACTCCTGTAGCGTGCAGACAACTTGACACGCTAGACAAGATATAAGGTGCCCCATTGTATGTTGGGACAGCACCAAATTTACACTCCAAGGCGGAGTCATCTGTGAATCTCTACCTGAGCAGGTTTTCTTTACTTCGGCCTACCTGAGTTCGAAGTCTGTTTAAAGACTTCCAGGAATGCCAAGGCAACTCATGCTTATCTACAGCATCACAGGTGTCAAAAAAAAAATTGTAAATAACGCAACGAATGTTGTCAAAATAAAGGCTATTGCTATTGTAAGTGTGTTGAAAGAAAGAAAGAAAGAAAGAAAGAAAGAAATAATTTATTTGCCATGAATGTGGGTACAAAATAAGATGTACATTGTAAAAAGAGTTCCAACACAATCTACCTTACGGCATGCAAACAGTAAAAAAATATTTAAATCTACTCAATATTTGCGCAATAACCCCACAGATTACGTAGTGCGGAAACATAATCAGCCTCATCATAATCTTTTCAACTCATTGTTTTTAAAAAGGGCTTTTCACCTTATGGTTTTCCTTTGTTTCCAATTTTATGTCAGTGCCAGATTTCTTGATGCCTGATGATTGCCATTCTACCCATTGCTGGCCGCCAGCAAGATCGCGCCTACGGTGGCCGGGAGTCCGCTATTGATTTGTCCGGTCCTAAGGGTTGTGGGCTTGTGGCGTAATCTTAAATAGTCTTTAACCATCCCCAAGAAATGGGCTATGATATGCGAAAATAATTTTTAAATACGACTGGGTAGTTCCGGCGATTACTTCCTTCAAACAAACTCACAAACTTTACCTCTTTATAGTGTAGACACTGGACAAAATCTAAATATTCCTTTTAAACTATTTCAGTCAGACGTATCTTCAAAAGATAGAGAGGTGTCCTACGACCAGCTGAAGCAATGGTGCGACGAGAACAAGATCGCGACGTACATCGAGACGTCGGCGAAGAACGATAATAATGTCCTCGAGGCATTCTCCATGGCTGTACAGAGGTGAGTTAAAAACCATAAATTATTATTGAAAAAATAAAATATATGTTTACTCAACCTGTATTGTCCCACTGCAGGGAAAAAGCCTCCCTTTTCTTTTCCACTCAACTTGATCCTGAGCTAATATGGACCAATCTCTCATATCCTCGTCACGTTCGTCCCGCAATCTATGCCTGGGTCTTCCACGATGCCGTTGGAGGTTTTCAGGGACCTATGCTGTAGTATCAGATAACAATACAAATGACGTCCTGCCTTGTTTCCTTGACCAGTGTCTCGAGCAGTGGTAGCCCAGTGGGCCTCTACTTATGAATTGTACGTAGAGGCATTACCACCACCACCTGGGTTCGCCCCCAGGCAGGCGCTTTACTTTGCGTATTTTTTTCGTCACAAATGCTCTCAAATCGGTGATGGAGAACATCGTGACGAAACCGGCATGTCCTTGACCCAAAAATTCAGAGGTCAGGTGACATCCGCACTGGGCCCATTTAGTGGATTAGAGCTCATTACCTCTCACCGAGAGGAGGCCTCTGACCCAGCAGTCGGAACATTATAGGCTGATTATTTATTATGCTTGTTTCCCCGAAACATTAGGCAGACGTGTACCAATAGGTAGTAGAAATGAGGGTAATTTCGCAAGTTATGTTTACTTAACCCTATGTTATAGTCTGACAACCAGTCTTACCGAGGGGTATCGGATGGCTTGTGGCGGTCAGATAGGCAATACTTTTTTTTTCTGGATGAGAAATCATCAAATGACTTCTCCCGCTTTGGGCGGAGCGGGAGGGCATGTCAGACTTTTACTGACTAAAACCCACCCGTGTTCCTTCAGTTGCCCATGTGCCAGGGTCACGGTATCTCTTTAATAATCTTGAATAATCACGCGACCCCGGCAGGCATCGGTCCTAGCAGACCCTTCAGTGCTGCTGACATCTCTTTGAGGCGCGCGTGAAACACTACGCGCCGTCGACCCGAGCTTGGTCCTTACCGGGCAGCGAGCTACCCATTGCTCGCCGCCTGCAAGCTCGCGCCTACGGTGGCCGGGAGTCCGCAATCGACTCCCGACGCCCGGGGCATCTCCTCCTGCGGCGGCTAGGGACGTGAGGGCGCAGAGACTGCCACTCCCTCACGCGCCCCGCCTCCTCCTTCGCGAGCATTACTGCTTCGCAGAAGGAGGTGACGGCTTTCCATGCCCTCTCGCTCCGTACCATGGCTCGCACCAGGGCCGGACGCGAGAGGTCGCCGCCGCCGATCGCCTCCACGAGGACACGGCGGTGCTCCGCCCAGGCAAGGCACACTTCCACCGTATGCTCCACTGTGTCCTTTAGACGATCCTCACAATGGAAACACCCGCGCGTTTCCTCCCGCTTTATCCTGAACAGAAACCCACTAAAGCACCCGTGCCCGGTGAGAACCTGCGTCAGGCGGAAGGTGAGGACGCCGTGGCGCCTCTCTATCCACTCCTCGAAGAGGGGACTTACCGCCGCAATTGTGGCGTGCCCTACGCTGGGTTGCGACAATCGTACCCGCCATGTCGCCATGAAATCCTGTCGCGGCAGCAAAGTTTCGCCCCGGCGTTTCGCCTCCTCGCGCCACTCCCAAATGTGGGCGAGGACCTTTGCCTCCAGATCCCATGGCGAGATAGGCAATCCTTCCATGTAGATTACTGTTACACAGATGTATCCGGTTAGACTGGAAGCCGACCCCAAATTAGTTGGGATCAGGCTAGGACGATGATGATGGGTAATATGCTCCATAACTTCTCAATGATAAAAAGTAATTCACTGAGATACTGCTATTTTCATACACTTGGTGATTGCTTTACTTATCTACCAATTTAGCTCTTCAGTGTTGTACAAGTTAGTTAGTTAATAATACCGTGTGGTGCCGGACGTAATGAAAAGCACCATCCTATTTCTTCCCATGGGTGTCGTAGAAGGACTAAGGGACTTATTAGAGAGTGGGTAGCAGCGTTTTCTATGCATTTTTGGATCGCCAACCCACCTGCACGCGTAGCATGACCACCATAGAAACGAGTTTTGTCGACGGAAGAATAGACAAAATGGCACGGCGATGTTAAAACTGAAGAGAGGAATTATTTCTCTTCTTCAGTCGACAAAATTCTACGATGTCGAGCATGGCGACTAATTTTTCTCTACTTTTGAGTTGGAGTTTCAGTTGGAGGTACATTTTTTGTTTTTCATTTTATATTAATTATAATCATCAATACAATACTCTAAGATCGTTTAATCCCACTGTATGACTATTCAATTAAAAAGTCCTTAGCGGATCCACCTTAATTACATTAGTTACCACTCTCTTGCTGTGGAAAGAATAACTGTCTTTGTCTTAATAGAAACCCGAGTCTACGGGTCACCCCCGTGCTCGGGTCGAAGAGATGTCGAATTGAATAGAAAGAACTTTGTGTGTGGTAGAATAGAGATAGAATTGGTCATGCTACGCCTGCTGCCAATTGGGGCGATTGTGGCAAAACCCCCCAAATCGGGAGAGGCTTATGTCAAACAGTGGACGGTTTTCGACTGAAATGATGGTGATGATGGGTTAAAAAAAGGTCTCTGATGGCGTCATTTTGTTTATATATCGAACGTGGACAAGCCTATGTTGAACATTTTTTGGGTAGATACGCCGATGACGATACCGGATCAACTAAATCTAGCTTCTTATCTCCTGTTTGTATTTGTGCAAACAGTTTAGGATTAACATAAGCTTTACACGCTGGTTGACATTGTTGTTATGTGTTTTAGGCGTGTGGTATAACTTCCTGTTTCCTAGTAGATTTAGGGATAATTCAGATTCAGCTTACTATAGGTACCGTTAAAACGATTGACAAATAAATTTCATAAATATACCTAATTATAAAGTAAGTTTTGGAGTGGTGACGAGTACCGTACGCATGGCGACAAATCAAGGTATACATTTCCAGTATAAGCTGACTTCTTATTGTATGACAAATCTATACAATTCGAGGTCAGCTAAAACTGAATTTGTATAGCTTGATACATATCCGTATACCATAAAGTGCAGCGCAGTTAATTAACAGAGGTCCACAAGGTGGACTGACATGACGGTCGAGGCAGGCCTCCATCACTCCATGTACTTGCGCGTTATAATTACCTACCGCCCGGCCGAGCGGTCTCGGGCCGTTTGCGGACCATATTCAGTGCGGTTTTCGCAAGCGAAGCGCAAGCGCGTTGTTCAATTTTAATCGTTCCATTCGTTTATACGGGTACCTACGATGCCGTCTAGTGCCTTAGGTGCAGTAGATGGGTGCAAATCAAGTAAAAGAAGGGATAAACACCTAACATTTTTCCATTTACCTGTCAATGAAGAAAGGTAAGTGATAAACTATTAACATTTTTTGTCGTTTCAAAATTATTTTTAATATGTATACTTAGCATTAGCTTGCCTTTCAGACACAGATTTACATATTTTTCTTACATAGAAACGTCATACTTACCTTAACAACGTTTAAAAAACTATTTTTATTAGAATAAAATTGCGATAATATTTGACGGACAGTCGCGCAAATAGGTACCTACAGTACGAAACATCCAACACAAGACGCGCGGCGCGGTCTCAACTTCACGTGCTGTTAGCGTAAAGTAAACAAACAAAGCCGAGTGATTCGGTTTTATGCGATTTGTAAAAAATATATAAGTAAATGTTCATGTAAAGAAAAATTTATCAAAAGATGTTTGAAGCTAACAAAAATTAATTATATTGCAAAGGGTTCATTTTCCATGATATCCTCAAAGAATTCTTGAGGTCGCCCCGTGTTAATAATAAATTGATAAAGGTTAATAATCATTCAATTTATTTATTAGTAGGTATTGTTTATTTATAATTATAAATTTTTGGGATTGTCTAGTTTGGGAACTACCTATTATAAATTCGTCATATCTGTCTCTGTCCGTCTGTCTTATCTAGGTACCGATCTCCTTCCTAAGACTTGTCGTACTTAATTTTTTTTTTCATGAGTAAAACATGGGCTGAATTGATTGCCAGGCCCGATTTAGCAAGGCCAGACACCAAGCCATGTGTTGTCTTCATTTTGAAAAGTCGGTGTTTGTTAATAAACCACAATTACGACCTGACGCTTTGCCTACAAAACTGCTGCCATCTCTACCAACTACTTCAAGTGCCAGTACTGAACCAGAATCTAAGGAAATATCGACACAAACCAAATATTCGAATATTAATATACTATCAGCCATTACCATCAAAGGCGCTGATACAAAATCGTAGTCGGTACAGACATCTTATACTAGTCAAACTGAACAAACTCAGACTATATAAAATAATACACATGTAGCTTTTAAAGATTTTTTTATTTTACCTACACACTGACCTCTATAATTATGTTTTAGATGTATTTGCACAGTCAGCACCAATTTATTAAAACATATTTTACCTTTATACAATACAATTTTAAACTACCGAACATATTCACAGTTCTCAATAAAATAGACGCAAATAGTTATGTTAATTTAATTTTATCGAAGCAGGCAGCCCTGCGATTGCTGTGGGATCGCGCGGTGCGAAGCAATCACAACTGTACGCTTGAGCATTTAGGCACATTGTAGCATGCAGCGGTTGCTGACGCGACGGAGTAGGCTATTATAGCAGTAGGTATTGGAAATTTTCTACTGAGTGAAGTATCTGTTACGTAGTAACTATTTAGTAATCTGTGGTCGAGGGCTATTCAATAAAACAGACAGGCGATAATCTGACGTCTTACAAATTTGTTTAATACATTTTCTTCTTTATTAAACTGCATCTGTCATGAAAATTAAAAGAATATTTTTTTAACAACGTTGCGATACAAACATTGCGATATAAACGAAGGTCACGGAAATCCGCTGGGTGCCAAATGCACAGGGCTGCTCGTTGTGTTGATGCTGAGATGAGGCTGCTGGTATTTAGCAGTAGACGTCTGGCTGACTGATTATTATGATGTTGGTGTAGGTACTGTAGAGGTATGAGAAACAGGGTGTACAGTTTCTCATCCTCCATAGAAACCGAATAGTACTATCCCATTTCTTCACGTGGGTGTCGTAAAAGGCGACTAAGGACTTACTAGACAGGCCTGTTGGTCTAGTGGTTAGTGACCCTGACTGCTATGCCGGAGGTCGTGGGTTCGATTCCCACCCAGGACAAATGTTTGTGTGATGAGCACGATCATTTGTTCTGTGTCTGGGTGTAATTTATCTATAATATGTATGTTCTTAGAAATATATAAGTATGTTTATCAGATGTCTAGTACCCATAACACAAGCTCTGCTTAGCTTGGGACTAGATGGCGTTGTGTGATAGTTGTGGCATATTATTATTATTATATTACTAGAGAATGAGCAGCAGCGTTCTCTACGCATTTTACCACCATACTGCTATCGTCAACCCGCCTGCCTAGCGTGGCGAATATATCCCTCAAATTGAGGCTTATGCCTAGCAGTGGTCGTCTTTCAACTGAAATGATGACTATAAATATAAAATTCTTACTTCTAGATGGGTGGAACTGGAACAGAGAGCAGAGAAGGAGCTGGGTTTGCTCCATCACCCGGACACGGTGACGCTGCACGGCTCCAGCACAGCGTCGAGCATTAGGTCCACCTGCTGCTCCAGGTTCAGCGATACATGAGGTGCTGGTGCTAATACCATGTTTATACAACTTATGTGATGTGAGGTATGTTGATAACGGACAAAGGAATATAAGATAGTTTTGATACTATATAAACAAGTTTTGTAGAATCCCTCATTAAATATTGTAAGTGACGTTTAAATAGCCTGTAATTGATGTCAATTCTTTTTCCTTGCTGTAGATTTCTTCTCCTGTTTTGAGTTTCTTTGTATCGGCGTTGTTCTATATATATTTATTGAAAGTATAGTTTTTATTCAAATATAATTTCAATGGTTCGTTTGGTTCGACCACGAGAAGTTTCTTGGTCCCAATTGCGTTGCGTCGCATCGCATCGTGCGCCTGCTCTATTATTTAGTTTCCGTTATTTCTGATTGATTTCTTTTTACTCAGCTCCTAATGGTCGTAGCGTGATATTAACTTACAACATTCTTCAAGAATTGGGCTATCCAGTGTAAAAAGAATTTTTAATATCTGTCTGGCAGTTCCAGAGATTAGCGCGTTCAAACAAACAAACAAACAAACTCTTCAACGTTATTAGTATCGAATATACCTATCCATCCACTCGGTATTTTGCCTTAGAATCTCAAGTAATTGTACTATATCTTTGTCCGTTATTAAAATACCTCAGAAACAACTGAGTACTAGTAATTTACAGTACTACGTAATTTTCTGTACGGACGGCCACAGGTCAATCTATACATTTCCAGTATAACCTGACTTCTCACTGTACGATAAGCCTATACAATGCGAGGTCAGCTAAAACTGAAAGTGTATACTTTGATGTGTAGCCGCGTGTACCTAGTAAGTAATTTTCTACTTTATCATGGCATGTGATATTCTTAATCCAAACAAGTTTTTTTTTTAATGTAAATATTTTTTTTTAATACAACGTCAAATTAAATAAGGTAGCGCAAATCCGCGGTGGCTAATAGATTTCTATACGTTTTTTTTTTTTTGTTGGTTTCAGTTTTTTTTGTTTGTTTGTTTTATATCATGTTTACATATTATGATGCATAGCACGTCTGTAAATTATATATAAAAAAAGTTTTTTTTTAAATCTCGATATTTCAAGTAACTCTAAGTTCTTACTAACGACGATCCCTGAAAATGAAATCACCATCGCAACATATTTTTATATATTTCTATTTATGATATCCATACCCACCACGAGTGCGGATTGTCGCCAGGTTATTTAATTTGGCCCTGTAGAAATTGGATTGAATATGAAGCAATGGCACCAATGTTTAAACGTAGTTTAGTTTGCACAGACAAGTTATTTTTAGGCACACTTTTACCTACTTAAAATGTTTGATGAACTAAGAAATTATTCTTTAAAGCATAAATCGACGTTCAAACGGACGTAAAAATATCACTGCGGGATTTCATCGCGCACTGAATTTTCAACGGTGTTGAACCGAGCATTGAGAACCGAACACAGTGCATTCCCACACGTATAAAAATTACACTGAACACACACACACACACACACCACTACTGAACACACACACACCACTCACACACAAGCCACACACCACTCACACACACGTCACACGCCACTCACACACACATCACACACTACTCACACACACATCACACTCCACTCATACACACATCACACACCACTCACACACACACATCACACACCACTCACACACGCGATTTTATTACGTCCGAGGGAACGTGGGCTAATAGGCAATTTTACGCTTGTCCATAATGAATTTTATAAGTCTGGATTTGCGGGACGATTTCAC
The DNA here is from genome assembly GCA_932294355.1 of Aporophyla lueneburgensis. Taxonomy (NCBI): domain Eukaryota; kingdom Metazoa; phylum Arthropoda; class Insecta; order Lepidoptera; family Noctuidae; genus Aporophyla; species Aporophyla lueneburgensis. The sequence continues at coordinate 7,296,664 of OW028737.1, forward strand.
TTAAAATACAAATAATGTAGCTGTAATTTTACATAGTTGTACGCGTATTTAAATATACTATACGAACAGTATACGTGAAATATACAGATGCATTTTAAATGTTCCAATAATGTGCAATTTGGTTGTGGGAATTATTATTAAACATATAATATTGCAAGCTGAACATTCCTTTAATTATGTTTAAGATACAAAATACGACATTTTGTAAGACAGCGAGTGTCAAATGTTCTTAGTGTTTTTTGACACTGTTTTACATAAATATGATTGGATATAGTAAAACCAGGCTAAGTGGGATCTGAAGGGACCTACATTTATCACTTACAGAGGCTTTTCATTTACCCAGTCTCCCAAATAGACAGGTTAACATGACAGTTGTCTTATTTATAAAGGGTCCCACTATGAGATACTCTAACATAGTACTGATCAACAAAGGAAGTATGAAAGGGATAAAACTGTTTGTAAACAAACGCGTCATAACTTGTCTTAACCTGATAAATTATCCCACTTATACATTCTATTGAGCTATAAAGTCCCAAATATAGAGGTAAACATCGACATTTTCTAAGAAATCAAGTATCATTTACAAAGGTTTGAAAATTACGTACCACGACAGAGGTTTCGTTCCAGTAACAGAGGTATTTCAATGCAATATAAAATATGTCGGGACCTCATTGTTATTACCAATAATAGAGGTTTGTCAAATATCCAGGGCCCACTTATGCAGGTTTCACTGTAATTTACATTTAAATTTTATTTATTGTCATTTAACCCTTTAGTAAGACACATTGTATTTTATATTTGTGTAATAAATCAGTCTGGTTGTTTATATGTATATTTTCCATTGTAGTAAACCAAAGATCTATAAAAATGAGTTTTTATGTGACCCTAATTATTGCAATACTCTTAGTGACTTAACTTTGAAGCTTGTATAACTAGATTTAATGAAAACTCGGCCTAAAATGTTGTAAATAAGGTTTAATATCTAATGAATCAAGTATGTATTGTTGTGTGAATTATATACTTTCGTTAGGTTTTCCAGATTATTCAATACTAGCTTCTGTCCGCGAGTATTTTGTTCCCCTGACCCAACACATCGCATCGCATCGCCTGCCCGCGTTATTACTTGGTTTTCGCTTAACGTTCTTATTTTTTGCTCGCCTCCTAAGGGTCCAAGCGTGGTTTTAAATAGCAATTATCTTTCTCAAGAATTGGCATATCGAAATTCAAGAAGAATTTTTCAAATCTGACTGATCGTTTCAGAGATAAGCTTCCAAAAACCTCTTCAGCTTAATTATTAATATGAAATATTTATAGTTTTTTTTTTTCTCGTTTATAAACTAACAGAAGTAGTTGCCGTCCTTTTTAGTGTTGTGTGATATATAAATTTAATATTTATTATTGGATAAAATATGCTTCTCGTGTTTTTGTTGCTTGGTCAACCTATACAAGATTTTTAGAGTGTTTAAGAGCTGTAAGTTGTTTTTTGAGAAATAGGAAAACTTTTAAATGTAGGTACAGAGAAAACTCACTAAGTCGCAATATGGCAAAAATTTTACTAAACTAATGTTTTATTGCGTAACACACACAAGCAATGGCTTTCATTTTGACAATATTCATTACGTTGTTGAGCAGACTTTTCGAACCCATGATTATTTCATCATCGTTATTGAGCTGCAGGAGTATCAGATAGGTAAATATGTATAATATTAGTATCTACCGGTTTTGTTGTACTTCAGGGTGTGTGTGCCTCCCTTCCATCATTCTAGTGATTTTCTATCTAATTACTGTTGTTTGTCGCTTATCCTTAAGAAAAAACTCGAGTTTGTCCCGCCATTTCCTTCTGGGTCTGCCGTGTTGCTGTATGTACAATATTTAGTTTTTTTTTTTTAATATTTCCCTTGTATTTCATATGAGCTAAACCGCGACTTAGTGAGTTTTCGCTCTACTTACAATTAGTGCAAATAGTTGCTAACTCAAAAAAAAAAAAAAACTCCCGCGCACGGACCTAAGGCGCGGTACTGCGGTTGAGGTTGAACTATAGTAGATTTCCTTAATGAAATTAATTAATTAAATAGGTATAATAAAAAAAACTTAGGGCACATTCCATGCATATCCAGTCATTTTAAAGGCCCCAAACAGCAGTTTATTTTTGCAACATTTTATCCAATGTTCGCATAATGCGTAGTAACTTATTGAGAAGTTTTATGTAAAAGTGTATTTATATAATTATTTTTATGAACGTTTTAAAGGTTGTGTAATAAAAAGCGTGAACTTCATACTCATACGCTAACTTCGCTCATAGATATTATTATTTTAGATATTTTTTTTTTATATTAAAGGCTCCCACAGATAGCCGCGATGCGATTCTCGTAGAACAATATCCATAAAATTTTCAGAGAAATTATTCTATATGGGTCACGTCGCGCCGGTCTACTTATGCGTTTTAGGCTATGATGTATGCAAAAAGCATCAAATATAAAGTTTGTCGACTCCATTCTAGTATGAATTGTATTTAACTATTTATATTAGAAATTAAATAGTTTTACATTATACCTAATTATGTAGTTGTAATGCTGATTGTCACTAAGTGCCTAGCTTCTCGTTACCATATTGTTAAGCGGTAAAGTTATATATTATAAATTATTGTTTTTACAAACTATGTTTTGATCAGAAGAATATCATAATTCATATTAAGATAGATTTGTAGTGCATTTCGTTTCGATTTATTTATTCGCAAAGAATACCTATTCTAAGCAGTCATTTCTAACCTTCATCTGCCGAGCCTTTTCCTAAGTATGTTGGGGTCGGCTTCCAGTATAAGCGGCGTTGACACAATCAAAGTAAGCTTGGAAAAAGTAGATTTGACTGAGCTTTGAAAATTTGAGGAATACTTAAAGAATGAACTTCAAGCAGTTGGTCGAAAAATTTGCTGCCATTTTGTATTGTCATTAAACATTCAAGTAGGCTATGAAAAATGAACGTGGTTCTAGTCCACTTTGATTGGACTCTGTCACTGAAGTGCGCTTTGATCAGTGTTGCCACGATAAAAATAGCGTCCAAGTACTAGTCAAATCTACTTTCTTCAAGCGTGACATTGATAGTGGCAACGTGGATGGATCGGCTATCCCCCATATCATTTACAGATTCTTTCATAGAATTGCTAAAAAGCTAGGTGATCATTGATCCAAGCAAGTAAATAAATTGTAAAGAAGTCGCAGCTGAACTCATAAAAAAAAACGTTGCACTTGTATTGATAAATAGTTCTATTTTTATGTATACTAATGTTAGTATCGGTAGGTTCTTGGCGCAATAACTCCTGGTCAATATTACCGTCTGGAAAGTCTACCTCAGTGAGTGTTATTATTGATGCAATAATTTTTGTAACGCTAGTTTCACCTTATGGCCAGAAGCCACACGGCGGTTAAGGACAGAAGTATGTCAAACATTGTCGTTGGTTCAGGAACCAAGATAATTCTGTCACTACCTTAAAAGCGTGACAATGGCGAGCATGAAGACGCAGCAACAAAAGTCGGTTAATACTTCAGTTTTTAAATCTTAACTTATATATATTATCTATTCATCTAATGTATGAAATACGTATTACATACGTTTCCTGTATTACGTTTTAACGTTCTTGAAAGTATGTCGTGTGTTTAGGTTAGTGAAAAAACCATCATAATTGGTTCAGTAGTTTTTGAGAAAATCGCTGACATACAAACAAGATTCGGAAACAAAACCTCTTTTTAGATTTTATGTTAAAGTAAGTGTTATCCAACTTTGTTACCGTTGCTGGGTGGTCGTATCGCACCTGTTGCCCGATAGACGTGAATCTAAGCTAACTGGTATCCAGGGTAAGGAGTTGTTTAATTTAAAAATACATAATGCACGTAGAATTGACCGAATGGAGGTGATCTGCGCGTTTGTCATTGAGATTTACTCACAAAATGTAAAAAGTTATTAAAAGCTTGATATTTTACAGTTGTGGTACGTAATAAAGGGTTTGAAAAACTTCATGTGTTTTATTCGCTTGTTTTCATGGTCTCCTCTAGTGTAGTAATCGGGCCTGACTGCCAAAGGTGCGCTGAATGCTCGTCGTGTGCCATTTTGCAAAATTCTGTAGCCGAATGAACTTATAACAGTGCTTTGAAACAGCTTCATATAAGTACAGTAGAACGCCGATTATCCGAATTAATTGGAACCAGTGTCGATTCGGATAATCGGGCATAGACTGGTAATAAAGAAGAACTGTTACACATAGAATAAACTTTATTAAGTTTAACAAACACAGTTCTACAATAACGCTCACTTGAAGATCTCGATCAGAGTAAGTTGCTACCGTTGTATCCAAAACCGCGATTGCCTTCACCAAAAATCGACGTCATCACCCGATAACGATGTATTAAAAACCACTTATACGCGCTATCGCAACTTTCTGAATAACTTATTGAAGAAACAAAAGCGCACATACGACAGGAACGAGTTGCTAGCGGCTAAAGGATTAAAGCGGTTAGCGGTTAAAGCTACTTGGAAAGTAGTCAAATCCATCACTCACTCTAGTTTCCAGACTCAGTCAGCAAATGAACTTATCCAAGGCTCTAGTGACGTACAGTTCGCGCAAAACTTTATGAGCCCTCTGAAGTTAGGCCCGAGTACGTAACCGCGCATGGTACAGTTGAGCGCACAATCATTATTGTAAGATTAAAAAAAAAACATAGTACATTTATGCCTATCAAAAAGTATTTAGATTTTAGGTATTTTTTACGTGCAGTAAGATATTAGAACAAACAGGTAGGTATTTATTTAAGTAAATTAAAAACTTTAATATAAAACTTGTGCATTTATTTATTTATAACGGAGCTACACCTTCCATATACATTTCTTCCCGGCTAGTAGAAAGGAGATCTTCATCTGAAGATTTTACGTGTTTGGCGACGTAGCACATTAAAGCGTCCGCGAGGCATATTTAATTAAACCAAAAAGTTCGATAACAGTAAGAAACCACAGTAATAGAACAAACAAATAACAAATACAATATAAGGGTGACAAAACTTAACAACAACAATAACAGAAACAAATAAAAATAACGAAAACAAATAACAGTAACAAAAATTTACAATAGCAATGAAAATTAATTGTTGCACTCGACTGTACTTTCGTCTACAACGCGCGCAAGTGTTGTGTACGAACGTAGCACTCACACTAAGGCACGGCGCAACGGGACGCGAGCGGTGATACGGCGCGGAGTGCGGGGGCCGGTGCCCTCCCCGACGCCCTATCCCGTCCCTCGGATACCTATAATATGCGTACTGCGCAGCCACTAGCGTGCGTGTTCCGAGAGCTCATAAAGTTTTGCGCGAACTGTAAATTCATCCATCAACCAAATTAATAGGTGCTTTGGGAGCGTTGGCGAGAACTAGGCCTCAAATATTAAGCCTCCCAATAATCCTCCATTGAATAATGCAACTCAGCCGACTTCGCCAAATTCTCTCGTTATTATACCGGTCGACGAATCTCAGGTGCATGGGATAATTTGTAGTTTACGAACCGACTGTGCTACTGGTCACGATAACATCCCAGTAAAAATACTGAAGCAATCCAGTCATAAACTCACTTCACCCATTACACACATATGTAACCGTGCAATTGACACCGGTAGTTTTCCTACTGTATTTAAGAAAGTTGTAGTCCATCCAATCTATAAGAGTGGGGACAGAAGCAATGTGTCTAATTATAGGCCAATTTCCGTTCTGAGCTCCTTGTCTAAAATACTTGAGAAAATATTAAACAATTCCTTAACCTCATATCTTTCCAAATTCAAAATTATTGCGAATAACCAGTACGGATTTAGACAGGGAATCTCCACTGAAGATGCTGTACAAGATCTTGTTAATAGCGTTGTTTCTAAGTTAGATAAAAAACAAAAATGTTATGGTGTTTTTCTTGACTTATGTAAAGCATTTGACTCGGTTTTTGTCCCCACACTGCTTCTGAAGATGGAAAACATTGGAATACGTGGTCTTGCATTAAAAATATTAACAGATTACTTGTCCGGAAGAACTCAGCGTGTAAAAATCAATTCCTTCCTCAGTGAAGATGAATGTATCCGTTTTGGGGTGCCACAAGGAAGCATATTAGGACCAACCTTGTTTCTAATATACATAAATGATTTGTGCAAAATGTCTATCCTTAACTGTGATATATTCACCTACGCTGATGACACAGCGCTTGTTGTATACGACGTAAACTGGGATAAGGCTAAACAAAGAACAGAACTCTCTCTCCGCTTTGTGATGGAGTGGCTCTCAACAAATCTTTTAACGCTTTATATTGATAAGACCAAACTCTTACGCTTTTCGAGTCTAGTGTAGTAAAAGCCCATTCGTGTTCAGACCATGATATCAACTGCTGTTTTCTTACACTCTCCTTAGCTTCGAACATCAAATACCAAGGGGTGTACATTGATGAAAAACTAACCTGGCGCACACACATCGAGGCATTATGTACACGTACAAGGAAGCTTATCTACATATTTAAAGAATTGAGACATTCAGCTGAACCTGCAACCTTGTCGTTAGTCTACCAAAGTCTGTGTGCGTCAATAATTACCTACTGTATTACAGTATGGGGAGGCACTTATAAATCTCTTTTAATTCAAATAGAACGTGATCAAAGGGCGATTCTAAACCCAGGGCCTCACTGTCCGACAACTCTTCATTTTGCGTGTAGTCTTACACCGCCACTCCATCCTACCTCTCGACTCGAATATTCTTCTAAGACGTCGAGGTCGTCCGGTCTGTGATTCCGTCCAATGTCGTTCTGCATTTACTAGCCGCCATTACTCAGTCCTAAGCGCTCGTCTTTACAATAAGGTTCATCGGTTAATTGGTATTTACACGTCGACCAAGTTTACGCTGAAAGCAAAGCTTACCAATTGGTTGCAGAATTTGTCTTACGACTATACTGAGAGTATTTTAACGATCACCTCATGAAAACTTACTCAATACTGTAACATTTTAGCACTTAGTCATTATAACCTGATTGCATTTGAATTGTTAACCAAGAGGAACTTTGGCTCTTGAGATACAAGTATCCTTTTACTTAGTTCAGGAGCCAGCTGTTCAACCTTCTTTTTGATCTCTGTTTGTACAATCATGTTTAGTTTATGTCTAACTTTAAGTGTTTTTCTGTGTACAATAAATTTATTATTTATTTTATTTTATTTTTATTTAACCCCATCAGGCCTTAACAAAAATACGAAGTATAAAAATTACTTGGTTTTAATTTTTTGTATTACTCTTAGGACCGATTCGGATAATTGGCGATTCAGTTAATCGGCGTTCTACTGTAATGTAAATCCAACGATAATTAGACAAAGGCCACGGTCAATTACGTTCATCCAAGATTCTGCAGTTAAACATCCTGAGGGATATTTTTTTATGGACGGATGTCTAGGTTCAAAAGTCGGTGTATGCGACTAACTAAAAAGAGAATCGCTAAACCCGCCTTCCATGCGTGGCGATTACGGCAAACCCCCCTTTCGGCCGAAATGATGATGAATCAGAATCAATTTTGATCAACATTAGCCAACAGCATTCCACTGGCCATTCAGCTCGATTTTTGGCAACTCTCATCTGTCATGAATTATTCCGTTTTAGGCTTCGCAGTATAAATCCAATACCTAATAATTAGACAAGTTACGGTCAAGGTCATCTATTAATCTGCAGATAGAAATGCGCGTAGGTATGAGTCTAAATAAAACAAAAAAATACCCATTTAAAAATTATAATAAATATTTTACAGATATATCCACATTTTCTAAACAACTATCCTACGAAGAATAGTACATCTAATATTGTTCTAACAACGATAGTATCCGAGTATCTTGAGATTATACATCACTAGGAATTATGCATTACTGTACCAACAACCTAAAGAAATATTCAACACAACCGCAGCCATTTTCAAACTTAATGAAATATGGCAAACTATATCTAAATTATTTTTAAGTAACAATTTGAATTTAAGTATCCATAGAATAGTTTTTGGAAGTGTACGTAACTCGACGTACACATGGACGCAATAAAATCGCGACGAGATTTTTGATGCACTCGATTTTAGACTCTCGGTGTAGAACCGAGCATTGAGAAGCCAACATAGCGCTTCTGAGCTCTTCGAAAATGGAACAGAGTAAAACTAGTGTTGCAAAGGACTTCGAGTCGTCGAGTCGTAATTTTATACACTCGACTCAATTATGCAAGACTCAGCGTGCTCAAAAGTTTCAAAGTCTAGAGTCAAGCACACGAGTCTTAAATAGGACTGGACTCTTAAAGAGAACTCGAGTCTTAAAAAGGCCTCGAGTCTTAGAGAAAAACTCTGAGCATGAAGATGAGACTTGTAGCTCATCATTCGAAAAGACTTGAATAGAAGGTGATAAATTCAAATTAGTGGTTATGGTGTAATTATGCGTACCAAAAAATCTGACGAGTTATTCATAGACTGGAATTCATTTTTAAGACTCGAGTGGCTGTTATATGACTCGGGCTCGGCTTGACTCTAGACTCCGAGCCTTTTGAGCACACCGAGTCTTGCATAACTGAGTCGAGTCTTTCAAATTACAACTCGAGGACTTGGAGTCCTTTGCAACAATAAATAAAACACATTGTTCGATTTTTAACTCTCAGCGCAAAGCAGAAGATGCGCAAAAATATCCCGCTGCGATTTTATTACGCTCGAGGGTACGTGTGCTTAGTATAAAGAATTACAACAGAAATATAGCTTTGACGAAATTTATCTGCGTTTTATGTGTTATCGACCCATTAGCTGGGCACAGTTAATCAAGTAGTTAGCTCCGGTAATCGCTAATGCGTTCCGAAAAAGGTTACTTCGTTATATGTTACAGCGTTACATTTTGGAAGATTTAACGGAAGTTAACAATATTTGATATCTGCAACTTTCTGCAAGATCTTTTAAAGATATATTTTTTACTTAGTTAAAAAAGAATAACTATCGCACACACAAAACGCAGATATTCATCAAAACATAACATCTAACTCATTTACCGTGCACAGTCGCGCACTTGTTTTATCAACTCCTTGAATGTAATTTTTAATTGCAAGTACATTGGCTTATCTACGCTATACATTTTTTTGCAATGCAAGCTATTTAATTTAGCGAGAATACAGACGACTTTTTTCGGTAACCGATTTCTACCAACGTTTCTTAACTATCCTTTGTGACAGGTAAACATTTTTCGTTCGCGACTGCACGGCAATGGCACTACCTTATTAACTACTTATGCCTTTTCCACATTCCTCATTCATAGCGGTTTCCTAGCCTTGATCAGTTCCTCGCTGACGTTCCAGAGCTTGGCTTCCACGTCCTTATCGAACTCGTGCTTTGAGGAGTACTCCGCGCAGTCCCGGTAGAACTTGCCGGTTTTACCTTCGATGCTGTGGTCTGTTGCACAGAAGACTACTGTTTCTGAACCCTGGAAGAGATTTTTGAAGATTAGTTGAAATGCTTTTTCATTTTGTTTGTTAGGACTTGAATGTTAGAATGAAAGAAAATACGTTTATTTGGGATAAACATGACGCAAAGAAACACCAAATACAAGAATATCTGGGGGAAAACATGCGACACATCCACGCAAAACGGCCACCGTTCAGCATAATGCTGCGACTCTATGCGAGACAAAGCTCCAACACTGGTTAATTGGTTATCTTGCATCGAACATGCCTGTTTTCGCCAAGTCGAGGAACAGCACACATTGAGAATCCAATAAAAACACATTGTTGAATTTTCCAACTTTTAGCGTTAAGTAGAGCGTTGAAAAATACACCCTTGCCAACCTGGGCTTATACTAGGCGACACCTAAAGGAATGCCTGAATAAACGCACGCTATTAGATTTGAAACTCTCGGTTCCTCGCCTAAAGTTGAAAATCTAATAACGAGGCGCGTGTGTCATGTTGACATTTAATTTGACTGGCCTGTTAGTCTAGTGGTTAGTGACCCTGACTGCTAAGACTGAGGTCGTGGGTTCGATTCCCACCCAGGACAAATCTTTTTGTGATGAGCACAATCATTTGTTCTGTGTCTGGGTGTAATTTATCTATAATATGTATGTATTTAGAAATATATAAGTATGTTTATCAGTTGTTTGGTTACCATAGTTCAGGCTCTACCTAGTTTGGGATCAGATAACGTTGTGTTGGTTGTCCTACAATATTATTATTATTTCGTTTATTTCATTACATACATATTAGTTACATTTTTAAATATTAATAGAAAAAGAAATATATATTTATCAGTTGTCTGGTTACCATAGTACAGGCTCTGACTAGTTTGGGATCAGATAACGGTGTGTTGTTTGTCCTAAAATATTATTAATTTATTGTGTATAATAATATTTTACTGATGTAAAATTTTTATTAACTTACATCATCCTCATCATGATAGTCATACACAGATAAAAACAATATCTTATGTTCTCATATAAAAAAGATTAGGTTTTATCAATGGATACTCGTTTGCATATGAATGTTCATAAAATGTATATTTAGAACTTAAAAACAAAAAAAACCATGAGAACTGTGTTCTTCTATTTGTTAATTTTTATTTGTATATGTACTAATAAGACAATAATTAAAGTTCTATTGTGGGAGCATTATTACGTCTAAAATTAAAAAAAATATTGATACCAGCTTGTCTAGTCCGCGTAAATGTCGGTTATCGTGGACGCCGACGAAGTCGCGGAATAAAAAGTAGCCTGCCCTTTCTTGGGGTTCAAACTAACCCCGTACCAAATTTCATCAAAATCGGTTCAGTGGTTTAGTCGTGAAAGCGTTACAGACAGAGTTACTTACGCATTAATAATAATATTAGTATAGATTTTCTGAACTTACTTGTTTGGCAGTCTTCATGAAGGCGAGCAATATAGGGGCCATTAGTATGTAGTGGTACCATTTTATTGAATACCTGAAATGTAAAAATATGTATGTACATATGTAATATCTGCTTTTCTAGAGAGTGTTTGTTTAAACGCGCTAATATCCGGAACTATCGTTCGGATTTGAAAATCTCTTCTTGCAAACCCAGTTCTCGGGGAAGGCTACTTATACTAAACATTACGCCAGACCACTTAGCACCTGCCAGGGTCGCGAGATTTGTTCGAAAGAGATACCGTGGCCCTGGCATATGGGCAACTGAATAATAAATTGTTAAAGAGGCAAGAGGGCTGATGGGCAGAAAACTGCCACTTCAGCTTATCTAAGGACCGATGGCCGGTGGAACAGACGAGCCCTGAAGTGGAGACGCGGAACAATAAGCGTAGTGTGGGACGCTCGCAGCTAAATGGGAGTTTGAAACAAAAAAATCACAATTATTGTTCCTATTATTTTATTTATTGGTCACCTAGACACTAACCTCCTCAATGATTTAGTTTTGTACAAGTCCTTGGAACACATACCTGCTTCCTAAATTGCTGACATCAACTATTATCGTATTTGGCTCATGCAAAGTCCGATAGTATACGAAGCCTATGTACATACTACTACTATTTTAATCTAATACTATTAATCTAACTCTATCTGAAGTGTTACTGTACCATAACTACTTTAGTTAGTTCATTTGACATCTGTTTTCTCTGTTTACCTACCCATGTTCTCCGAATAAATATATTGGAATATGTAAACTTACCTGAACAGGTTAGTAGCACAGAAACCAGGGCAGACCATGTGGACATCTATGCCAGTGTTCCTCAAGTTAGCAGCCAGAGTCTTTGCGAAGTACGTGTTCATCAACTTCGAGTTGCAGTACCCAGGGTTATGACGCGGACTACCCCCTTTCTTCTTCGCCAGTTCAACTTGCTGTTTTAAGTTCAGGTCGTCAAAGTCGATATTTCCACGCTCGTGCAGCGTTGATGATACAATTACAATTCTGTAATGAATATGGAACAGGACATTGTTATTCTGTTTAGCTTTGCAAATATATCGTTTATATGCACAATTGCGTTGCAATATGAAGGCCGATTTTCATACAGAAGGTTACGTTTATCATTCATCATACTGTGTAAGGCGAAACAATTAATATTGTGGCTACAAAAAAAATCCGGAGATAATTTTTGTTTTTTAATAACTAAATATTGCGTAACAAACTATTTCAATCTGAATCATTTTGAAGGATATTGCTTATACATTGTTTGTGGGCAACGTAAATAACGCAATTAATGTTGTTGAACTATTAAAATAGAAGCCATTTCGCACCTTGATAACAAAAGTGGCATTATACCGAAAACGGCAATATTGAGTTATAGCGACATCTAGATTCCTTGAAAGAAAGCGCATTTAATGCAAAAACAGCCATTATCATAATTTCAATACTTTTTCCTAGAGGCCGCTAGTGTCAGTTTATACTTTCGGGTAAAATGACAAAGTAGTAATTCATAAGGTGACACTAAATCAGTTGAAGACAAGCATTCGGAGTGGACACACGCTGCGGTGAGTAAAAAAGTGGCATTTTATGTTTAGTGTCGTTTTAAACGTAATTCAGGCTAATATTTGAGTAAAGTAATTACTAGAAAAATGACATTTTAAGAGTAGTGTCGCTTATTCAGTTAAAGTAATACGAAAACAAATTTTCGGAATTCATCTAAAAAATTCCAACAGAAGGTTGACGAATGCTTTTTATTTTGATTTAAACGGTATTAGAACTAAAGTATGTAAAACATTTTTCAAGAATACATTAAATATAACAAACAGATGTATTAGAACTGTGATAGAGAAGAAGGATAATACAACAGATACTTATATTAAAAGAAGAACAAAGAGGTAAGCATGGAAAGCATAAAAAAGTACCTGAAGATTTGATTGAAGGAGTTAAATGTCACATTAATAGTATCTTTAGAATAGAAAGCCATTATTTACGGCAACAAACGACTAGAGAATACATAGACGGGGGAAAAACCTTAACGGATATTTATTTAGATTATAAAGAAGACTGTATAAAGCAAGGATTATCCTACGTAATGATACATATCTACCGAAAAGTATTTAACGAACAATTTAACATTGGTTTCTTTATTCCAAAAAAGGACCAATGTGAGCAATGCTCTATATACCAGTTCGCAGAAAGTGATGAAAAAGCTGCTCTTAAAGAAAAGTACGATCAACACTTAGCAGAGAAAGAAAAGAGTCATGAGGAAAAGGCTAATGATAAAGCAATGGTGTCTGTCGCCTACTTGTATTGTCGCATGTTATGATTTGCAAGCCGTGATGACAGTACCAAATGGTGAGATTTCTACGTTTTATTATAAGTCTAAAATAAATTGTTTGAACCCAAACTGAATTCTTCTTCTGGGATGAATCTCAAGGATACCGAGGAGCAAATGAAATAGGTACATGTGTATTAAAATATTTGCAAAAAAAGTCTTCTTGTGCCAACGAATATCTCGACATAGTTTTTTACTCTGATAATTGCTGCGGTCAGCAGAAGAACGAGTTCATTATCGGATTGTATATTTCCGTAGTACAATACTTAAAAATAAAGTCCATAACACATAAGTTCCTTATACGTGGCCATACACAGAATGAGGGAGATGCTGTACATTCTGTAATTGAGAAACAAGTTAAACGATGTCTTAGATCTGGACCCATATACGTGCCTTCGCAATATATTTCTGCTATTCGAAGTGCTAAAAAACGAGGAACACCTTTAATTGTAAATGAAATGAGTTACGGCGATTTCATAGATGTAAAGCAACTACCAGTTCCTAGACTAAATAAAGATGTAGATGGCCAAGTTGTGAAGTTGTCGGACATGAAAGTGATCAAAATTTAGAAAAATGAACGCAGTGAGATTAAAATACAGTATAAAACATCGTATTTTGCTGATTTTAAAGAGCTTGATTTGAGTAAAAGAACAAACAGAAACAATCATCCAACAGAACTGAAACCGCTATATCAGCGTAAATTGGCAATATCCGAAAGAAAGAAAACTGACGTAAGGAGCCTTATTATTGCTGGTTTGATTCCCAGTTATTATACCTCCTACTATGAAAGTATATTTCAGTAGTATGTATTAAGATACCAAACGATAATTTAGACCTATTTTTGATGATCTCTTTAAAATAATTGGAATAAGACCTAGATCACTTTATTTTCTAGAGGAGTTTTTATTTTTTTTTATTTTGATAAAAAGACTTTTTTAGTTAACTTTAACTTTAATGTTTGTTTCATTGTTATTAGTTGTAAGATTTAATTGATAATCCCAAGAATTGTGATTTATACCTAACTTGCATTTGAATGAAAAATGTTACATTATTATAGTGTATCTTGATTGAACTGATTAGAACTTAATTATTTTTGCCAAATAAAAAAATGTTTCTTTTTTATGAGTTAGTTTCATTTTATTTCTGTTTTTTTCATTACTCCTATTCTCCCATCTTTGGGTAATTATTCTAAAACGGGTAGGTTTACATAAAACAAAAGTGGCACTATGCGGAACTTTTTTTTAAAACCATGTTTTCTAAATAAGTCCAAAATTTACTAGCATTTTTTCAGTACATAACTTACAAAAGATAGTCAAACTGATAAGTAAAGTTGATTGCAGTGTTTTATTCCAGTTAATTGTTAAGATATTGACCCAAATGCCGCGTCAAAAACTTTAAATGGTCATACTGAAAAATGTTAATTTTTGTATAACGCCACTTTTGTTTTCAAGGTGCGATTTATGAGTTACCCAATTATGTCGCGGACTATATTTCTAATTTGGTATGAAGGTCCTGAATTAGAAGTATAGTCAGGTGTCAAGGTAGGACAAGGTAGGTAAGTAGATCTGGTAGGTCATTGTGAGCAGTAATAGTCCACAAGGAGGTTGCCGAGCGGTCTAGTGAGAGAACTGATCCCGCTCGGAGAAAAAGGCGTCGGAGAGGTAACCGCCTAAAACGCCAAAACCCAGCCTGCATAATTTAAGGCAGGCGTAATTTAGGGTCGCGGGGGCTCAGGATGGGGGCTCTGTCCGCCCACTGAGTAACCTCAGGGAAGACGGCGCACAGTGGTCACGTGCTACCTCGCACATTTGCAGATTTCGGCTTCGGAGAGATCTCTTTACAGTCTCTTTACTCAGAGATGTACCTTAACAGGCGTTGCACAGAGGGTGTTCCGGGTCGTTCTTTTGACAGGTAACCGTGCCCCACCCATGTGTAGATGGCGACTACCGGGGGTGGTTTTAGTGAGGTAAAAATCTCTTACTCCTCGGTCATATTCCCAGAGTCCGGGCGCGTTTTAAAGGTTTCCCTCCGAAAGCAAGTAGAAATATTAATACGATGATTTTGTACCTAACTTAGTCACGAAAACATCATACTATTCATGATGTACAGTTCAGTTATATGTTTAAGCCTATGATGCTATATCTACAGTTATAATAATATATTCCCCGCGAGGCCGAAAACATAAATTTATCGATTTTTTTTATCTCTTCATGTTTCCGTTCATTGACTTCACCAAGGCTTACGTAATACCGTACTACTATTTTTATTCGCTGCGTATAGAATTATATTGTAGAGGTGTTTAAGATATAAAACATCTGTATCTGTTGTGGCTGTTGTTTATGTATTGGGGGGCCACCTGGTCGAGTTAGAGCAGTAAAGAGTATGAGTATGTTTATTTATTATTGTACAAGCAGGTTTACGGAATCATTTGTGGGATTCTGTTAGGAAACGCGGTTAATTTCTGGATGATGATAGATGTGACATGTTAAATGGCTATTTTAGAGCTGTGGCGTAACCAGGCGCGGTCGCAGCCTATTTCACCATGAGTACTGAAGAATATTTTTAGGTACATCTCCTCGTTGGTCTAGTAGTCAAAAGCGCTACTGATGAGCTTGAGGTCCAGGGTTCAATTCCCAGGTCGATCTAGATTTGTGCCCGATTGATGGCAGAAGGCTCGTCTCGAAAATTTTAACAACCCTGCCTGGTTCAGGCTCAATTTTATTTATATTTTCAACAAAAATAGGACTGACATAGTCGATTTATGCCAGGAAAACCCAGGTTACTATTAGGATTATGAAAGCAAGAGCGAGCGAAGCGAGGTCAAAAATTTGAACAACCCGACTTGGTTAGGTTCGGTTTTGTTTTATATTTTCCAATAGAAATAGGAGTTATATTGTCGATTTATGCCAGAAAAGCCCAGGTAACTATGAGAAAAGCTCAAGAATGAAAGTGAGAGGGAAGTGAGCCTGATTAATTTTAGCATCAGGTAGGGTACAAATAATTTTCTTTTGACCATTATTCAGAAAGACAACTTGATTTGTCGAGTTATAGCAAAAAACTTAAACTCGTTTTACGTCAACTTAGGTTTTGGAATTTGGCCTTAACCTTAGCCTTTCTAACCCTACATACGAGTGGGGTGCATTCGAGTTTACTATCTACAACTAGATTTTACCCTTCTAATATTATAAATGTGAAAGTTTATGAGGATGTTACTCTTTCACGCAAAAACTACTGAACGGATGACATTTGACAAACAGAGAGTTTATATCCTAGATCAGCCTTTCCCAAAGTGGGCGATAACGCTTCCTTGTGGGCGCTGCAGGCCTAAAGGGGGGTGGTAAGAGACCCAGAAGGGGAATGGGGGCGTTGTGTAGAGTCTACACAACGCCCCATATTTTTTGCGGACGGACAGATGGACCAACATGGCGAAACTATAAAGGTTCCTTGTTGGCTACGGAACCCTAAAAAGGGTTATTGCCATTAAAATAAGTACGTACTTACAAAGTTTACTTACTATAAATGAAGATGTGTGATAGCCAACAAAAATATTGGGCAACATTTCTTAGAACAACAATTTAAACAAAAACAATGTGTAAACAATCAAACAAACATAATTATACCCTTTGATTACTGTATTGTTATTATCAAAATGTCCTGAGACTGACGAT
This sequence comes from Aporophyla lueneburgensis, assembly GCA_932294355.1. Classification (NCBI taxonomy): domain Eukaryota; kingdom Metazoa; phylum Arthropoda; class Insecta; order Lepidoptera; family Noctuidae; genus Aporophyla; species Aporophyla lueneburgensis. The sequence continues at coordinate 7,313,597 of OW028737.1, forward strand.
TTATTTGATTGGTATCTAATTAATTCTCTCTTCATATAATATTATGTTATTGTCATTTTGATGATTAAGTATCAATTGATTAATAAGGAAGATAGATAGATTCATAGATTTACTACCTAAGTATGTTATTGTTACATTTGTAAAGCTTGTTTAGATTAGATACTTTATACGTAATCTTAAGACCTACTTTAATTATTTACCTGCAAAATATGATGAAATGATTCTCACCACTGACATAATTATTTCACCAAACATAGATTCTATGGTAGAATGCATGGCAGAGGTGTTAATGAACAGCCAAATAAATGTTAATGAGTTTTCAACATACCTGCTTGGTGTAGCTCTCTTCAGTAGATCCAACAGTAAATTTGTGAGGTAAAAATGACCCAAATGGTTAACACCAAAGTGTATTTCAAATCCTTCCTTTGTTTTAAGGTCTTTGTTCAATGGTACAACAACGCCAGCATTGTTGATAAGTACATCGATCTTGTTGAAGCCTGCTTTTACTACTTCTATAAAGTTTTCTATAGATTCGAATGATGCTAGGTCTAGCTGCATGGGGATCTGTAATAAGTAAATGTAATAACACAATATTTGATATTAAGTTAAGGAGGTTGCAATTTCTTATGTTATCTGCAATTTGCAGGTCAGTGAAGAACACTGTATGAAAGGAGGTGGGTAAAATTTAGATCATTTTTCACCTATCATAGGATTTTGCCAAGTTTGATGATTTTTTTTATATGACTTGCGATTTTTTTTCTTACTGTTTCAGAATAGATGTAAAGGTCGATACCTAAACTTTACAAAAACACAATAACATGACGTCAATAAATACTTTGAATTTTCATGACTATGATAGGCGAAAAATGTTCTAAACTTTACCCACTTCATTTGTATTTTGTGCGCTACGCTGGCACTCTCCCTTGATAAAAAAAAAGAACATTAACTGCTTCGTTGGTGTAATGGTTGCATACGCTACTGCTGAGCATGAGGTCATAAGTTCAATTCCCAAAGTTATAAATTGGAGTTTCGCATTTGGAAATTTTATAGAAGCAGTCCAGAGTATTGATTTTTGCCTGGTTGTTAGCAAGAGGCTTGCCTCACTTTGGCGGCGTAATGTTTGGTGTACACCTCACACATTAGGGACTATCAGGCATCTGATGTTGCATTATTTTAAAAGATGTTCTATATTGACACAAAACAAGAATTTGTACAGAAGAGTTGTCTTTCCTTCTTTTTTTGGGACAGATATCTTGTAGGTCAACTTATGAGGATGTCGGCTGCTTAACTGGACTAGCTTGTGGTTACCATTATTAATTAAGGCCCCAGCCAGGGTTTAAAAACATAAAACTAGAGCGACTCCCTCAGGGCACCCCCTGTGGGGTATGTTCCTCGGTTTAGGGCATCCCTGGTAGAGGGCAGCAAGGGACAGGATAGATCAAAATGAAAATTTGTATTCCCCCTGTGGGGTATGTTCCTCGGTTTAGGGCATCCCTGGTAGAGGGCAGCAAGGCACAGGTTAGTTCAAAATGATTTGTCTTTCTTAACTCCTGCCTACTTTTTAACCGTGATAATGGAGCCAGAGACAATAACTTTTTTTTAATTTACCATTTTGTTATTTAATAATTTGAAGTTCATTTAAAGTACAAAGAAATATTTATGCCCTCCTCAATGAGTTCGGATTTATCATAATATTCTTTAATGTATGATAGAATAAAGTAATGAGTTAGATTTACTTATTACTTGATTCAAATTGAGATAAAAGTGACATTGTAATGTACTAATATGATTCAAATAAGCCACATCTCATTAAAAATTGTGACTGTTACAATTTCATATTATAAGATAACATGTTATAGGTATTTACATAACTAAAGGAGATAACCTGTTGAATTGCGAACAATAAATACCTACATTTCCTCTCAACATTATAGTATCATTGATAAGAATTCATATCACTTTATTTTATTTTTCATTGAAATTTTAAGTGATACTAGCTGACCCAGCGAACTTCGTACCGCCTGAGAATCAATAAATGTTGTGTTAACTTATCAGATCCCACCAACACAAAGCAAAGAGCACCAAGTACCATATACCCATGTTAGACCAAGTTATGACAAACTGGTACTTTGAAGGCATAAAGCGTTTTCTAGCTACCACACGCCCATGTTAGGTGACATTGTATTCTTAAATTTTCTAAATTTCCGCGCAATTTTTTAATTTTTTCTTTCATAAGAACCTTTTCCTGACAATAACAAACACAACAAAAAAAAAAGAAGTGAAATCGGTCCAGCCGTTCACGCGTGATGGCGTGACCAAGGGAAATAGGGATTCATTTTTATATATATAGATTGAAGAAATATACCAAATTTTAATATCATGATTATTTTTTTTCAAATTCTACAATTCTTTTACCATAACATGACATTACATCATGCATGTAATCTCGGAAGGGATAGTCGGAGATGTACGTATAGTACACGCACATTCTCTTTTATCATGGATATGAGTTTACCATAAAAGTAAAAAAAATTACTTGGGAAACTTATAGTTACTTTTCTACATACATTTCTTTTTTTAAAGAAAGGTCCTTAACAAGTTTCCATGAAAACAAAAAATATGATGTAACCTTTGTCTGAATAAATAAATGTTTGGATCTAAATTTGTAATAACTCTTCATAAATTATTTAAATTTGACAGTTTTACATTTATGCTACACTATTGAGGTGAAAAACAGGTACATGCATTGTAGGTACTTCTAGTTGCCAAATGTCACAAACTCATGACTACTATTGGCACTGTTATTTTTGTTGGGAAAAACTGTTGTATTCATGCACACATTAATGTCAAAGCAGAAAATAGTTACCCTTATTTATGAATGATGTCAGATAATATTAATAGAATGTGAATTAAAGGTAGGACAACGAAAAAAAGAAATCTGTCGTTTTTTATGTTTACTCACCATCTCGCCCCCATTGGGCTGTTCCTTGCGAATGTGAGCGATGGCCTCCTTGGCTTTGCCAATATCCCTGCAGGCGAATATCACCCGTCCCTTCCTCCTAGCTATAGTCTTGGCCGTTTCATACCCAATGCCACTGTTTGCTCCGGTGATCAGGAAGGTTTTCCCTCTCAAACACGTATTGCTCACACAAGTTGCCCATTTCCTAGACCTCCACTTACGAAGCAAACCTAGGGCAACGATTACTGAGATTGGCACCGCCGCAACGTACACCACAGTTGATGGCACCATGCTTAACATTAATATAAACAAAAGTAAACTCTATAATTTCCCAATAATTCACTAGAATGAGCTTAAAAATTACAGCACGGCTTAATACCCGTCCGTGTCCGTATTTCGCACGAATTCTATTGATTAAATGTCATAATAATGTCACTCGGTCAAAGGTCAAAAACTTGATTTCGTTCGGAAATTGATGAGAGAAAAAGTATTTTACTTGTTTATGGACTGATATTCTCGACTACACGGTAATATTTAAAATTGTTGGTCATATTCTAATTTTTGTTTTGCTGTCTCATTTTGAAGGCAAACAAACATTTTCTATTTTGTTTAACGTCAGTTTGAAACCTTATTATCATGATAAGCCAATTTTCACGCATTAATGACCAGTTTGGCACCAAATCAAAATTTAACGCCCTAGAAAACTAATTAGGCCCGGTAATTTTAATTTTGCGATGATTTTATAACTTTTGCCAAAGATCTTTTCTGAGAAAAGCCCTGGGTTGATTAGTTTTCTGTTCCGCATCGATTCCACGTAAGTAAAATAACTGCTACAAAACAACTTATTTTATTCATTGTTTACCACTCCATAATTTATGGGATGAAACAGTCCGGATCCCTTTGAATAGAGACCTCTTGTCTCGATCCAAACTTTTTGTATTCTTTATTTCGCTGCAGGCAGAGTGCTGAATGATCATTGGGGCTGACGCAACGTGCCATCGGGTTCTTCATTCTGGTAGTGGTTGCACCTATTTAATTCACTTTCATAAGTTTAGGTAGGTAAGAAAATGAAACAAAATTAGTAGCTGGGCCGTTTATTTGAAATACATAGGGACAACTAGATAAAAAATCTGGATTCCAGACTATGAAAAACAATTGATATGGCAACATTATGAATATAATAATGTATGAAAATCTTTATAGGCGTTTACAAGTAGGTAGTATAGTAGATTAGTTTTAAAAATGTCTAAATTATAATTTATTATACATAGAATATTATATATAGAAAAACTTTAATGAGCGTTAGTTTACATACACAGGTCAAGACATTAATTTTTACTTGCATTATCATGGGCCAATTTTTTAGTATTATAAAATATGTTTTTTTTTATCCAACACATTGGCTTTTAGGCAATGATGATAATAATATAAAAAATATTTATAGTGTCCGATTTTTTGAAGGAATAAATGTATAACCACATACGATTAGGTACAGACGCCAGCAGGTCAAGCTACCCCAATCTGTCAAATTTCACCAATCGAAAATTGACCTTCCACTATTGTGATATAAGGTTGAAAATCTATTAAAGAAATTTGACAGATTGAGGTAAGTTGATGTGCTGGCGTCTGTACATCGATATATTATTTTAACTGCAAGAAATGCGTTGAACTAAATATTAAAGGATGAGGAATTTATATATCGACAGTTTGGGTTTCAATGAAGACAACACACCATTAAAGGTTTCTACTACTAAGGGCTGCTTCTATCTTGAACTCAAAGAACCTTGACACCAACTTTCCTTCAAGAAACAGGATTTTCCTACTTTGGAAGGACAGGACTCTTAATCATTTGTAATAGCTATATTCATCCTTTATTGGAACAAAACAGATGTTACATATGCTAAGAGTTTTTTTGTAAATACAGGATTACTTGCTTACCTACAACTTTATTGAGAGTTAGGTAAGTCATCCAGTATTTTACAAAAAATCTTCGATCCGACATGCCGTTACAATGAGTACAAAATGAAGCAGAACCCTAAACATTAAACATATTTATCTTGTCTTTTAAGTTATATAACAATGATATAAATAATTACACATTACAGCTTAGTCACCACAAAGAATGCTTTTTTGGAAGAATTGTTGCCTGCGCCGCAGCTGAGAAGTAAAGTGGTTTGTACGAAAGTTTAACTAATCAACCGTTGACTGTCGATTATTGAGAGACTTCCGGGAGCCTTTCCTCGCGTTTTTAGTAAATAAAATAGCTATGGTAGCTATCCAATCATGTCCCAGTTGGTGTATCGACGTTCCTATTCATTTTAAGTGTTTAATTCTGCTGGCATGATGGCAGTCCCTTCCCTATGATTGCTTTTATTCTTAATTTATCTATCCCCCATTTGAGTCTCACCCAAGTAAACTAAAGTAGGGTGAATACCTATCGGGGTACATACTTTTTTTGTCAACAAATCGTTCCATACATCTGACTCATTTTGAACTTACTGGTCGCCAAACATAGCGACCCATAACCATTTTTTTTTTTTTTGGTTCTTTTCGTCCCTCTTTGGGACAGGCAAAGGGAGCTGAGCCCATACAGCCAAGACCCATAACCACTTGGGTTACCATAAATATTATTAGTAATTAATACAATTTCCCGCGTACTTTTCTTTTTAATTAAATTAACACTTTCGTACAAAACACGCTTCTTTTGTTTATATACAGTTTCATTAATTGGTAGTATTTCTTGAAAGAGTTTGTAGAGCACATGCTTAAGGTATTTTTAATTTTTCAAGCATAACCTCTCGTTTTATGTTGGCACCTCAGGTTAATTACAAAACTATTTAATATTTTGTGCCTGTTTAAATGTTTGAATGGAATGTAAAGGTTTCGGAATATTTGACACTTGCATATCCATACTGTCCGTTCCCGCTCCAGTCGATGGGTAAAATTCTAAAATGTAGGTACCTATGTGGCGTAGAGCAGAGCCAGTGCTTTCATTGTCGTGTGGGTTGAGCATCAAAATATGGTGCTGAGATGAGAACATACTTGCCATTTGAAATATGTAAAGGGACTGATGACTAGAATACATGATCTTCCCATCTCTCCATATATAAGCTTTTATATTACGACTGGAATGTTTTTTTTTTCTGGCCGGCTCCGCCTCATAACGCTACATCAATTAATTAATGAGCCATTTTATGAGAAACACAACCTGACTCATCCACAAAAAACATTTACTACAAATACCTAAATGTGTAAAATTTCCATTAAAAAAATCTTAATTGAATCATCTATCTAAAGACAAAACACTAGAAATTGTTTTATTTTGTATTAACTCTCACTAATCGCTCGCATGCATTAAAAGCTTACGTTATGTATAAAAATCACTTTTTTTTCAGAATAATAAAGCATACCTACTCCATCTCTTTAAAAAAATCTTAAATACATCATCTTTGTGCCAATACAGGCTTTGCAATAAATATCATTTTTAATTTAAACTATTGTCAAATTGCAGAAACAAGTTCTAAATCCTTAGAATAAAAATGTACTTTTATAACACATGTCACAACGTCTTATAATTCTCTTAAATTAATATTGATCTAACGTAAGTGCACGTACATATAAATAACGGAGAAAGTAACAAGAGCATATAATATTGGGTATAAGCACTACTCAGGCTCACTTTTGGTAACTTTGTCCAAAATTTCTATTAAAACACTACAGGCCTTTTAAAATATTTTAATAGAAAAATTGAGTAATAAGATTGATGACAATCACTCATTTAATTTGCAGTTTATACTGGTAGTAATATAAATATTAATTTTCATTTGTACAAAGTTAGAAAAAACTTGCATGATATCTTCAGATGTTCATTTTGCTCGCGTCCTAAATATTGTAAGATTGGGCATGTAAGAATTTCCCAACAATAGTTAGATCTTATATATGTATTTCACAAAGTATATATACCTATACTTATAGAGCTTGCGCGGTTGTAAGACGCGTTTAGCATATATTATAGCATTAGGTAATAATAGGTATCTAAAATAATCATAATACAATTTGAGGGCACATAACCATTATACTTTCATTTCACACACGAGATTCTTATTCGGAGATTAAAATTTAAACAATATTTAAGAAGAATTGGTATTGGGAAATACACCATCACCAATAACCACAATGTCTTTTACAGGACTACCATTATTGGTAGGTGTTAACTGCCATCTTTAGCGGCATTCTCTAACGACCTACGTTTTCTATAATACTCTCACATGGGAGTTGACAGCTGGTGTCGGGACCGGTCTACACCTACGTCTACAGTCGTGACTTTGCCGTCCACCGGCGTACCGCTCTCCACTTCACTGTCCGGCATGATCACGCACATGAATGACCTCCCACTCGACACATCTTTCGGGTAAATAGTCATCGGAATGAACCTATCGCTCGTACCATCCACGTACGCTCCTAATCTCGAGTAGACTTCGGGGAAATGCTTTTTTAAATTCACACCTCTACTCTCCAGCTCTTTCGATATGTTTTGGAAACATATTTGTCTAAATTTGTGCGCAGTAGCTGCATTCTTCTCACCCGCGTTGCTTAATTTAGAAGTCAGAATAAGAGTTTCTCTATCCTCTGGTGTAGACTTGCTATCTCTTCTATGCCGTCTTCTATTCTGTTCCTGAATTGCAAATGTTACCGTTTTACTGAGACGTAGTTTTGCGCATCTCGACACCATCTGTCTTTCCCATTTGACGGCACCTTTGGTCGGCACTTCACTGATAATACACACCGCCACGTATAAAATTACTCTCGTCTCAGGATTGTAAGCTTTACAAAGTTTAACCACTTCGGTGTATAATTCTACACCCATTTCATTCGGTTGTAGAGACGTCCATTTCATAAACTCCGGCTCACTTAGATATTGATAACCGTGCGTGGTAAACTTTTCGGCCGACTCGGGACTTGTAAAGAATACTTTAACAACGCCTCTTCCGAGGGCCAGGTAGCCTCTGTGAGCTATGGTGCTAATTTGATGCAAGGCGTCGGCGTCTTCCTTGGCCGCTGATATGATCTGTCTGCACAAGGTGCTCGCTCGAGTATGCAAGCAAACTTTTCTGTGTTTCTCCCAGTGTGCCCTGCGGCATTCCTTTGAGCAATACATTGTGGTGCAATTGTGGCAAGTCTTGTAGTGTCGTTTGGCATCGGGTAATGGGGCTCGGGAGGGACATTTTGGATATTTGCACCTGATGAAGGCCTCGTCTGTGCTGTTTTCAGTCTGTAGGGAAGCTAGGGAAGCTCGGGAATCATGGTGAGTTAATTGGGCATCGGAAGGGCGAAGAGCTGCGGCATCGAGGCTGGTGCGACGGTCGAGGGACACAGTTTTATGGGCAAAGGGCTCACTTCTCCGGCGGGAGTGCTCGCTCTGCGCCGAACGCGGCCGCCTCGATTCTTGCATTGCGCCAAGATTATCAACTGTATCCTTGCCTGAAATAGTACAAAATACCAATTAATGTAGGTTGAAATTGATTTTGGTGAATGAAATTAAAACTAATGGATTAACATCAAGAAACTTAGTAAGACTCAGAACCAACTTTGTTAAGAACACCGGAAAATCAAAATACAACCATGCCGCGGAGGACACTGCATGCTGCCTACTCGATAAACGACAAAGTAATATCAAAGGAGAACCATTTACACAATACGCCTAGACACGAGACAGGATACCTGATAAGTCCGTCAGACAGCGTAGCAGAAGAATAATAAGCAAAAAAAAAAAAATGATTACTGGTGCTTAGTGTAAGATAGATCTGAACCTAGTCTTTTGTGGAGGTGTGTTAATGTAATAGAAAAATTGGAACGGCTCAGACTTACATATCGTTCCTACCTGGTCGGTCGTGTTCGGGACTATCCGTGACTGAGCTGTGTGTCTCGCTGGGCGTGCCGAGGAAGCGCGACGCCGGGGAGGCGCTGCTGTGCCCGCTACTGGCCAGTTGTTCGTACCGGGGACTCTGAGGACGGTTATTTAGGACTGGTAGGACCAATTTGGGATGTTATACCAGTATGGCTTCAACTCCTAATTGACCAAATGGTGAAGTATTTTTTTTTCTGTGCAGGTTAGAACTTAATGATGATACATATATTTCTTTTAGGTTTAACTTTGACCAAATCAACTGCTGTTACTTCAGAATCGAATTCAATTTAAGATTTGTTTATGGGCTAGCATAATCATCACGTAATTCGCCTTGAACAGATTGCAATTTCCAATTGGCGATAATAGTAATCTACAGACCTGCACGCAGATACAAATTGTATCAAATATATATTGCATAAAATAAACATAAGTAAAAAAACTTATGTACCTTGCCGCCCATCAAATAATAAGGGCTTGAACCCTTCCTAGGACTGGGCTGAGGCGTGGGTATCCTCGCTGGCTGCGATGGTAACCCCAAGAGTGAGTCCAGCACGTCTTCAAGAGTAGTGGAACCTGGAGACGGCCGCGTGATACCTAAGTTCAGGGAACGTTGGGAATCTTGCCAGTCTGGAAGTCGGTATCAATGGTTTATTAGAAAGGTCAAAGGAGGATGCATCGTGAAGACGTGTAGCGTACTTGTACGTTAAATATTATGGTTTCAAAGTCCTATACTTAGAGTTATAGATAACAGGTACCACTGAATAGTAGGTAGGACTTACCTTATCCTAACATGATCTCATAGAAAATGAGTAGGTACCTACGTAGATACCTATGTCGGAAGTTCTAAGCATTAGGATAACCAGAGAAGCAAGCGATTCTTATGATTTGGAGACACGTTAAAGGAGCATCTTCAATTTTATGTTGTGTTTGAATTGCATAAAAGCAAAAAAAAAGAACATTTAAAAGTGCTGTTAGAAACGGAAAGCTGTGAAAAATGCCAATAATTGTCGCTTGACTTTCTCCTAAAGCAATAATAAATATAATAACATAACTCACATACACAGAAATAAAAAATAAAACAAAACATAAAATAAAAATGAATATATTCAATAATCATTATGATTAAAACGTAAGACTAAAAGTACAATATTGAAATGATAATGAAGACAATATCCTGGAGTCTTCGTTATAAACATGAACAAGGTACCGAGATTCTAACATACAAATATTATACCCTATAACTACGTATTGATATTACATTTTCTTTTAGGTACTTTTTATTTGGAATTTAATAGATTTAGAGAGCTGCAGTAAAAATTAAGTGTACTGTTTTGATTTTGGCGCCATTGTTATAAAATATAGGCGGCCATTACAAACTTTCATAGACAATTACTAATGTTTTTTTTTAACATATATACTTATGTCGTCTAATAGTTCGTGACGCTTTCGTAGTTCGGCGGTGCGAATTTTGAACGCAAAAATTATTTTGTATTTTTTTCTAACCTAATCAGAACCTGTATAATTTACTTAGGAGCTTTGCCCCAACATAAATTACGAGGTGATTTAAGTAGAAGGAACTTGAAATTTTCTAGATTTCAGACTTATACCGTCACTTCTCACCACCACATCACATTATGGTTCTGATAACTGTTGGTAATATTTAAAAAAATATTTATAAAATATTATGTGAACAACATAATTGTTTTACGTTATTCAAATATTTTGTGACATTTATTAAAGCCTGTGTTTACGAATTTAGAACTGAAAATTATAGGTTTAAAAGCAGGTAAAAATTGATTTAGCACCTAAAATAAAACATAGCAACATAATATTTTATTTACAAAACTATTTATATTAACTAGCCATTAAACTAATTACTAGAGATTTGCATTAAAATAAACACACAAACAAAAATAATTTAATCTGTACATCGGACGAAATTATTACTAAAAGATATTACTGGTTCGTGTCAGATTACTATTGAAATTATAATTATGGCAATATCTAAACAAAAATAAAATCTTAACTATGACTATTTCAATATAATCATATATATTTGATTTAGGTACCAGAATATTAATGGAAACTGTATTTCCGTAACAATGATTAGATATAAAATTAATTAGAGTGAAACATTATAACAGAAATGCATCAATAGTAAACATTGCATTATAATAATGTACCTTTTATAATTTAAATGTTCACGGTATTATAATTAGCTAGGCGGCTGTTGTCATATTTATACCATACATAATAATATTGGTAGGCTGCAACATTATTTTGAAAATCATAGATCGACTCACCGCCATCTTGAAATAAATATAAAGCTGCGTGTGACAAGCACATAAATTAAAAGTAAGCGTCTACAAGCCAGTGCTTCTCACAATGCGAAAAAATTAAAAACACTTGACACAATTGATATCGGGAATCCAAAAATAGTGCATAAATTGACACAAATAATAATGAATAATATAATATAATAATGGTCCTGAGTCTTACACACAGTCTATAAAGCTCTATTACACATAGGTTTTCACAAAATGAAATCGTTCAGCTCATGAGAAATGAACGAGTTCATTTCACAAATAACTAAATACACAGAACAGCACAAAAATTAACGCACAGAGTATTAACGTAACATAAAAATTAACAAAGTGGACACTGCAGGTTCAGACTCTTAAAACATAAATGCAATTTTCATGATTTTTCGCAACTATCAAATTCTGTATCGAGAGAACTTTGAAGTTCAAAAAGGGCTAGAGCCCAACCACGCGTTGCGTTCGTCGTGTCGAATTGTTTCGTTGCGAGCATGTGCGATGCTGCTTGTACACGGGAATGTGTCGTTAGTTGGGTGTGAAACCTGCAGTGTATTTGGTGGAGTGGAGTGGTCACGCGGGCTCACCGGGCGCGGCGCGGTGGTCGAGGCGCAGCGACGACGGCGGGCGCGGGTGCGGCGGCAGCGGCGGCAGCGCTTCAGACACCACGTGCGGCGTCTGCGGGGACTCCAGCGGCTTCGTGCCTGGAACGATATAGAAGGAAACTATAGGCGGAATCACGGTCACGGTTTTGGCCTACTCAATATTATGCGAAGGACCCGCTAGTAAGTCGAAATAGTGCGAGACTGACACCGCATTTAAGAGAGAACCCTAAAACTAAAGTTAATTGGTTAGGTTGTGATCGTGACTAAAAAGCTTAATGTCAAGAATGCTTGATCGAACGACATAACCCTTAACATTAATATAAAGCTGAAGTTTGTCGTAATGTTTCACAGTAAAAAAGAAAGACCACATTTTCTTTAATAAAATTAAAGTAGTGAGTACTTTAATTTTATTAAGGAAGGCAACCTTCCTATCGAAGTTATGTAACGAAACTTACCAACAAAAGAGCTTTCAAGCCAGAATAACTTCTGACTGGACCGCGGCGAGGGTTGCCGGTCGATGTCACCATTGGCTGGCTCTAATCCTGACACGTAGTGTACTATCGCTGATGTCACCTCCTTGATCGAGGTCTGAATCTCTTCTGAAGCTTTTGACGCCTCAGACGTCTCTGATTTGGGTGTCGACTGACGGAGGGAAGATGCTAGCCTGGAAAGAGACGCAAAAATAGATGTTAATATTAGGTTTAACGGTTACCTAAGCAGAAGAGTTATGGTACATCAGTAAGATTGTTTTTAAGTAGGTATATTGCCAAAACTCTCGTAAAATGGAATTGTCCGAATAAATACATGAAGTTTTATCGATAGTTAATTCGTTCTATCTAAAATAATGTCACTGTTCCATTCATTTGTTGATAGGAATGCGACAGTAACGTTTTCAAAAGCAATTGCTTCTTCCGAGTAGACTTTACTTGTTTTTTATTCTACAGAAGTTCAAAGTTCTTCTTCAGTTTTTTCTTACCTCTCATGTGGCGTTCGCGGGGTACTGTTGAGTCGCTCCTGACTCCTCCAGCCAAGGTAAGGTTGCCGCGCACTGAACGAGGATCTTGCTGACGGCGAGCATAGAGGACTGGTGCCCCTGATGCTGCTACGTGTTGAGGAGCACGGTGACGTCTGCAGAAGGAAACATGGAGTTAGGTAAATCATTTATCAATATATGTATATATAGGTACCTACCTACATATTACAAATTAAATTAGATTATCGTGCCGGTCTGTGTAACCAAGTTATTCTAAAAATTCCCCGCAAATGATTTCGATGCAGTGTTTCCCATATAGAGAATTGATTCCGAATAGTTTATTATGTCTAATGCATTAATAATAGGTATTTAAAACAAAGTAATCTCGACGTTTTGCCAATTTGTAAAAACCGTGCGAAATAGGAGTCCCTCTTATAAAGAGAGAGCAGGCCGGACTCCCAGTAGTGAGAACAATATAGGCTGAATATGTATGAACTGTGAGTATCCAAAACCCGCCTCGTTAGTACAAGGAAATTACCTCTAAAAATACCGATTGTAACCAATTTTCCATTCCGATAAGCTCAAAGACTAAACATTATCTACATCAATTGGGTAAGCACTCATTCACTCTACCTAATGGGTATACTGATACTTCGTCAATTACCAAAATCACTGGATTATGATAACAATGATAGACCCGGTTCGTTTAAAAGCTAGCCGTCACCAAAACGATATGGTAATCAAATGAAGTACCTAGAGTTCCAGTTACAAAATATAGTTTACAGAGTGCACTATTTATCGTTATCTTAATCCAATCCAATGTCATTGATCACTTAAGCCCTGCCATTAATTCGATCTACAATAGGGGATAAAAAACTATCTCGTTAATTATCCATTACATTGTCTCAGCAAGGAAGTGGCGCCACGGTTCATTACTTCTAAATTTTTCCGTAACTACTGGTCATTTTACGGTCGATTGGCTGGTCACCATTTACATTCTTACAACATAATCATTAGTACAATAGTCTTTTTTACATAACAAGAGTAGGTAAATCGGTGAATGAACTGTTACTACGGAAATGAGGGGGAAGCCATAGGAAGGTGCCTTGCGAACGCTTCGAAGAAACGCGGTCTTAGGAGTATCTAGATTACGCTTGAGGTGGATGAACTTGCAGACAATGCTTTAACGAAAACTATTATAAATAGTGATTATTTGTAAGAGTGAAAATGAGCACTACAGTCTATTTATTAAAGTGCAAAGATTTACTCCTATCCTTATTTCAGGATTATTCCGAACGTAGCCCTTTTTCTTCATGAGCTCATCAAGCAGCGACATCGCGAGGCGAACTGTGTTGTTTCATTGTTTGACTCTCCGTTTGAAGCCTCCGTTACAGTGAGTTACGTGATTAATATCGTAACCTGTTTACGCTTTACGATATTAATCAAGTAACTCACTGTAAACATGAACTTGCCTCACGAAACTTAACATGTAAAACGGGGTGAACAAGGATGCACGGGTGAATTAGGACGAAATCTGAAAGGGATATTAACATAGAAATAAAATAGTTGCTAAAAAGGACTCTTAATGTGTTACCTGTATTTTAATCAACGATTATGTGTCCTAATTGGCAACAAACTACATTATTTTAAAGTTAAAATCCATTTTAAAGTGTCGTCCCTATTCACCCTTGCATCCTTGGGTTTTTGCCCGGTTATTGGCATAAGGCTTGCCCCCTATGTCATGGGACTTAAACATAACTGGCGAAATGAGGGTGTTCTATTGGTACACCTCTGTCTTGGTCTTCGAGGAAATATAGGCATGATGTTAAGTTTAATAAAATAATTTACAATTAAATTAATATTTGTGCTGAAGTGTCTACTCACTTGGTTAGAATTAAGCCGGCTAGTAGACCACCTGCCGAAGCTGGTGGTGTGTGGGGACAACTGCGGCGGCGGCGGCTGCGGGGTGCCACCCAGGCTGCCAAGTGAGGTGGTCTTCGAGTTGAGGCCGCTCCAGCGAGCTGCCGAGGCGGACGCGTCAGACAGACGTTTGCGGAGAAGGAAGCCCTCTCGGGGCGCGGGTGCGTTCCTGTACCTGGAAATAAAAAGGAAATCGTAAATTTTCTAATTTCTTTCCATTTATATAGGGTTAAATTATATTAGCTAGCGAAATTGCAGATATTGTGATGGGTATCGATATTAAACACGTTAAAACAAAAAAATGCGCGTGAATAAAGCAAAAAATAAAGAATAAGAAAGTTTTATCTTTCTACCGTCTCTTGTTTGAGAGAGAGAAAGAATAACTTCCGTTTTATGTATCGAAATGACCAAGACGTGACGCGTTTTTGAAGTTCCACTCCCAAGTCTCGTTTAATTAACGATTCAAGAAGTTCCCAAAAAAAAAAGTTTCTAACGACTGCACTTGACGTAAGTGTTGAGAAAACCAGAGTTTTATCATGTTTAGATATCGTTACCCACCACATCTATGGAGTTTTGCTAGCAAATTTTGAGTAGTGACTAAACTAGGTCAGTTGATAGACATTTTCCTTAGGGAGAGGCTGGGGACGCAGTCAATTTCCTACAAAGATGCTCCTTGATGAATCCTACTTCCTTCGTTTATTTGACGAGGGTAACTGCTATTTAGTTTTGCCTATAACTTTGATAATGTAGTCTAAAAGCTATAGGTACGGATCTTTACACAGTATAAAAGAAAATCGATTACCGCGTTTGTAGGCTTAGATCTTTTAAACTACGCGTCGGATTTTAATGCGATTGGCATCAATAGGAGGAGTGATTCAAGAGGAAGGTTTATATGCATAATAGCGGGGGAACCCGCAGGCAAAAGCTAGTCTAGAATAAATAAAGATTCATGACCAAGCATCGTTTTGGAAAACAATTTAAAACAATGACTAGTCATGAAATGTGATTGATAAATTCGAGTTGCAATTTTCAAGCTGTTACTTTTAAATTGATATTCATGACTAGGAATTACGATAGAAATAGTTCCAAAACACGGGGCTTCAATAATACTATGACTGATCAGTGTAGGTACTGGCTGATACAACTAGATACTAATGCTTTTTAATCCGATCATTAATTCGTGTTGATTGGCAACTTAATTAGAGTTAAGAATCGAACAAAAAAATCATCATCATCATTTCAAACGAAAAACGTCCAGAAAAAAAATGGCCCGATGAGGCAGATGTCCTGCTGGGCATAAGCCTCCTTTAATTTGGTGGGATTTGCCATAATCGCCACGCTTGGCAGGCGGGTTTGTGATCACAGCATGGTGGTAAAATGTATAGAGAACTCTACTGCCCATTCTCTAGTAAGTCCCTTAGTCGCATTTTACGACACCATCAGGAAGAAAGGGATGGTGCGTCCGCCACCACACGGAACAGAAAAGTACACTGAACAATTTTCGACGCGCTGAGCACTTCGTTGGATTCTCAATTCTCGACCCAACGTCAAAAGTTGAAAATCAAATACACGAAAAAATCCCGTCGCGATTTTATAACGTCCTTGTGAACGTCGAGTAAAGTTGATAAGGAGTACCTATAGGAATACTGTTGAATGATAGGCACCTAATCAAGTCAAGGAAAGGAAATGTCATTTCCTACTACTGGAAAGATGTCCTAAATAGGAGAGTTTGGAAAAACCAAACGAAATTTTCTCTGTAGGTACTCATAGGTCCTGACAAGGGTTGCTAACTTTTTGTTAAAGAATTAGAGAATTTATGATTTCTGAGAGGGTAAATAAAGTTTACCGATGAATAAAAAGAGTACCATCTATTCAATTTTCTTTGTAATGCATTTTATTGCACTTTCTGAGGTATATTTAATTTTTTATTGATATAAAAATATTTATTAAAATGAAATGTTTATTTATGCAAGGAGATCTTATAAGACGGAATTTCTTAGTTGACAGTTCCCGGGGAAGAAACACCGAAACAAACTCAGAGGTAATGGTCTCTTTTAAAGTCCAAACATTATATTATTCGAATTGTATGTGAGTCTAACAATGCAGGGCCAAGAAAGAACCATTGCAAATTTGAGCTGTCCCTACAGACGGCATATATGTATCAGTCATCGTGTAGCTCAATAAAAGACCTCCAAACATCCTAATTCTAAGTTGATATAGATCAGGAGATTCATGATCGACAAAGATCAGTCAAGTCTCACAGTGGAAAATATAGAAAAACAACAAGAAAACGAAATAAAAGTGCCTCAAATAAGTTAGTTTATGTAAAAAGAGTATTTAAGCGAACTTTATTAATGACAAATGATTTTATTTCTGTTAGTAGGTTTGTAGAAATACTTTTACACGTCAATGATATTTTTTTTTTTAAACTAGATGAGGTCGGCGTTTCCTAACTGATTACTCTGAAAAGAAAGGCCGTAACAAACTCCGAGGTCACAGTCCCTGAAGTGGACTGTATTGACTTGGGGTTTCTTCAAATAAAAAACTTCGTTCTTCTGTGGGTTGTTTTATTCGTATGGAGCTGGAGACCGACTGCCTCGAGCCCGCCGTTTCCCTTCTTATATACAATTTCATCTAGTGTTCGCTAGACGCAGCTAGCGGCATCTACGGACGCGCAGTAATACGGAACTAATAGTCGAGCGAGCGTTAACCAATCATAATGCAGCTACTAGAAAATTACATTTTACTGTTCAATGTCGAACCTTTACCTCAATGGCGACCGCTTGCTTATTTCATATTTATTTGACTTTAAAATACGGACCCGTTGCGGTAAACTTACATAGGAAACTTACATAGTGCTCGCTCATATGCTAATTAGATTCTTATAAGAATTATTTCCATTATATAATTACTCTTTCTTCACACAATAGAACTTAACTAAACACTTATAAATCTGAACTACGCTTATAACTACACGGACGGTGTAGCTATTTGAATTCTTATTTAACTCACTTAGGTACACTTATAAACACTAATACTACAGTTTCTTATTTACTTTAAACACTTTAGTCATAGTTCAATCACTTATATACACATGCAGCTCGGCGTCCGTTACAGCTCTCCCCCCGGCGTAGCTCGCGTAGCCTCTTCTTTCTTCATAACGACGACGAGCTTGCTCACAGGGCGTCGGAACACGCCGGTTCTGGTGCGCACCTCGACGACCCTGATGCTGCCGTCTGGTCCCTGGTGTGTGCGCTCGACGATCCCCATCGGCCAGGTGTTTCGGGGTAGCGTGCTGTCGACCACGAGGACTGCGTCGCCGACTTGTATCGCCCGCACGTTGTTCTGTGGTTCACCGCGAGGTACCAGGGTAGGTAGGTACTCGCGTAACCACCGACGCCAGAAGTGATCAGCGAGGGCTTGACTGACTCGCCATGTTCTTCGATCGGCTTCGTCGCACGGCCCCGTCGTTGGCAGGCCTCCTGACGACCCTAGCAGGAAGTGGTTGGGGGTCAGGGCCTCTGGATCGCTGGGGTTGACGCTGACGTGGGTCAGCGGTCTCGCGTTGATGGAGAACTCGGCCTCGACGAGCACGGTCGCCAAGACTTCTTCTGTTGGCGCCCTCTCTCGTAGCGTGACGTCGAGGGCCGCCTTCACGGAACGCACCATTCTCTCCCACGCGCCCCCTTGGTTGGGCGCGCCAGGAGGTATGAAGCGCCACTCCATGCGGCGCTGTAGCCCCTCGTCTCGCAGGGCAGGCATCCACTCGGCGTAGGCGTTGCGCAGCTCTTGATCGGCGCCTCGGAAGTTGGTCGCGTTGTCGGAGTACATCACCCTCGGCCACCCTCGGCGGGCCGCCATTCGCCTCAGCGCCATGATGGCTGAGTCTGTGGAGAGTGATGGGACGAGCTCGATGTGCACGGCGCGGGAAGTGAGGCACGTAAATAGCGCGCCCCACCTCTTCTCTCGCCGGCGCCCTATCTTGACCGTCATCGGCCCGAAGTAGTCCACCCCGCAGTTAGTAAACGGGCGGTGGAAGGGGTCAAGACGGGCGCGCGGCAGGTCCCCCGTGGCTGGTGTCCGCGGTGTGGCTCGCCGTCTCTGGCAGAAGGCGCAGCTCTTCTCGACAGCGCGTACCGTGGGTCGTAAGTGGATAACCCAGTACCGCTGCCGTAGGTCGTTGGTCACGCGCTCTCTGTTTGCGTGACCTGCGGCGCAGTGTTCACGTAGGACAAGGAGCTTGGTCAGTTGGTGACGACCGTCCATGATGATCGGTCGCTTCGTCTCGCTCGGCGCGGAGGAGGCCTCGATTCGGCCCCGCAGCTTCAGGATGCCGTCTTCCAGCACTGGATCCAGGCGGTACAGTCGGCTCGTCTTCGCAATCGGACGGGCGGACCGGATTCTCTTCAGATCTTCGCCGAAGCTGTCTTCTTGTGCTCGGCGGATCAGCTCGGCCTCGGCGCGCTGGACGTGACGGTGTTCCATGGTGGTCGCTCTTCGTCGGCATATGTCGGTGAAGGCGATCGCTCGCGCGACGGCCCTCACTAGCACCTCGTACTTTGAGAAACGGGCCGGGTCCGGTAGCCAGTCGTCTTGCTCGGGCTTTTCGGTCAGGTGGAGGACTTCCTCTTCCTCTGTGTCGTCCGTCGACGCCGTGGGCCACTGTTCTTCTGGTAGACGCAGGAAGTCTGGCCCCCGAAACCACCGGTCCGTCGCGCTGATGGGTGCGTCCACCAACCGAGTGGCATCGTCGGCGGTGTTGCAGGCGGTAGGTAGCCAACGCCACTCCTCCTTCTGTGTCAGCTCCGCGATCTCGCCCAGCCGGTGCGCGACGAATGGGGTGTAGCGTCGCATGTCGTGGTGAATCCAATGTACCACAGTGGATGAGTCCGTCCAGTAGGTCGTCTGGCCGATGTTGACCCGGTGCTCTCTTCTTATGGCGTCAGCTAGTCTCGCCCCGATGACGGCAGCCTGCAGCTCCAGTCGAGGTATGGTCTGTGCTCGACGGGGCGCCACCTTCGCCTTGGCGGCCACCAGCACGACGTTCACGGTTCCATCGACGTTCTTCACTCTCCAGTAGGCCACGGTTGCGTAGGCCTGTTCGCTGGCGTCACACAGGATGTGAAGGTCGATGCGTTCGTACCCATGTCTTAAGTAGCACCTCGGCAGCCGGAGTTGGGCGAGCTCAGGAAGCCGCGCCAGCCAGGACGCGAAGAGCTCGTTCTCTTCGTCCGGAATCTGCTCGTCCCAGGTTGTATGTAGCCGCCACAGGTTCTGCAGAATAATCTTCGATCGTATGGTGTAATGACTCAGCAATCCAAGTGGGTCGTAGATCGACATCACTGCGCTTAGTGCTTCCCGTTTGGTCGGTGCGCGAGTCCGTGTTGTTACTTCAGCTGGAACCCGGTTCATTGAGGTGTTGAAGCCCAGCTCGTCTCGTTCCGCGCTCCAGTACAGTCCCAGGATTTTACTCTCGGGCCGTTCTCCCCCCAGTTGGTTGGGGGAGGTAGCGTGTAGCTCCGGGGGCACGTCGCGCAGCACTGTCTGGTCACTAGAGCTCCATCCTCTCAGCGTGAAGCCCGCGTGTGCATGTACCGCTCTCGTTTCATCGACCGCTCGCCGTGCTTCCTCTGCGCTCTCGTAGCTGGCCACCAGGTCATCCATGTAGTGACTCTCTTTTATGGCTTCTAGAGCCCGTGGGTACTCCTGTCCGTACACGTCCGCGTTGTAGTTACGGACGTAGTGGGCCATGTACGGGGAGCTCGCGGCGCCGAAGATCATGCTAGTCATTTTATACTTTCTCGGGTTCTGCTCTCGATCGTTGCCTCGCCACAGGAACTGTTGTGCCGGTTGGTCCTCCGCCCTTATCTTAATTCTTAGGAACATTTCCTGTACGTCCGCTGTGATGGCCACCCGTTTCTCTCGAAATCTAAACAGGATTCCCGGTAGCGACAGTAGTAGATCGGGTCCCTCCAGGAGTTCGTCGTTGAGACACACGCCGTTGCTCTTGGCCGCTGCGTCGAATACCAGCCTGTGTTTGCCGGGCTTGTTCGGGTTCTGTACGGCAAAGTGTGGCAGGTACCAACAGACGGCGCTCGTTCCCTCCGTCCCGTCGCATGGCGTCGCGTACCCCTTGCTCAAGAGGTTGTCGATCTGTCGGGAGTACTCAGCTGCGAACTCTGGGTCTGCGTCCATCTTCTGCTCGATCTTTTTCAACCGGCGTAACGCTTGCCCGTAGCTTGGAGGCATGGTGACGTCGTCTCGCCGCCACGGTAGTCCAACTTCGTACCCGGAGTCGATCTTCTTCGTCGTCCGTTTGACTATGTCGATGGCTCGCTGATCCGTCTCCTTGATCCTCGGCTTTCCTTGTATGCCGAGAGCGTCGATCTTGAAATGGGCCTCGACTAAGTCGTGGAGATCTTGGTCGCTGGCTCCTGCCGTTCGTGCGGGCTCGTAGACGTGAAGCACGTTCCCCTCTTGAAAGATGGCCTTGCGTGGTGCTGTTCCGTGCACCACCCATCCTAACTGGGTCCTCGATGCGGCCGGTTGATCGGGACGGCCGACTCGAAGTTCGCGGGATACGATGCATTCCCAGTGGTCTGTCCCCACCAGGAGCCCAGGTCGCGTCAGCTCGTAGCATACCTCTTCTGGCGTCAGGTCCTTCAGGTGCTCGTACTCCAGCAGGGTGTGAGGGATAGACTGTTGGTGCAGCTGGAGATTCTTGATCGTCCTCGCTCGGACCTTGTGGTGGTCGCCGCTCTTCAGCCCCCTGACGCGAAGGTCCACCAGCTTGCTCTCCATCTCTTGCTGCGACATGTTGACCCCGTTCAGGTGCAGAGGCTGCGTTGGTCCCTCGGCCCCGATGGTCGCTGCTAGTTCCTCGTCGATGAGAGTGATGGTCGCTCCTTCGTCCAGGAGAGCGTGGGTCTTCACCTCCCCCCGTGGTCCGGAGATGACGACAGGACACATCTTCAACAGAACCGCTCGCGGCCCGGCGACTGGTCGCGACGCCACGGACAGGACTGCTTCCTCCTTCGGTTCGGTTGCCTTCGGGTCTTCCCTCTTCGCCTCTCGCTCCTGGTGGAGGGTTGCATGATGCGGCCGGCGACACTGATTCACGCCGCATGCCTTCGCCTTGCAGTTCATGCGCCGGTGCTGTTTCTGAATGCATCTGAAACACATCTTCTTTTCTTTCAGGAAGTTCCACCGTTCGTCCACCGTGAGCGCCTTGTACCTCGGACACTGCGTTAGGGTGTGAGCTTGACCGCACTTGGGGCACTTGTCCTTCTCCTCCTCCGCTCCCTCGACCGTGGTGAAGACGCTCGCCTTCTTCTTCAATATCGTAGCGGGTCGAGTCTCCTTCTTCTGCTGTGCGGTGCTCGTGGATGGGGCGTAGGTGTACCGTAGCGCTCGGTCTGCTTCACGCATCAAGAAACGAGACATCATGACGATCTCTGGCTCAGCTGTCCCCTCGTGGTCGTAGGCGTAGTCGCACCATCGTGATCGCAGGTGTGGGCTGAGTTTGTCCAGTACTTCCCGCGTCATCATGGGGTTGAACAGGTAGCCTCTTCGATCGATCGTACTTAACACGCACGTAACATTCTGCAGCTTGATGGCGAAGGCGTTCAGTTCGGCTGCTGACGCACCAGGCTTCGGGAGTCTCCTTAGGTCTTCCAGGGCGCGGTCGATTATCACCTCCGGCCGGCCGAAGCACTGTTCGAGGGTCTTCATTATTACATCTGGATCGGTGGCTGTATGCAGGAGGGCGGCCACGGCGTCTCTCGCTTCCCCTTTGAGGCAGCTCCTCAGCCTCTGGATGTTCTCCGCCGCCGATATCTGGTACATGTTGGTCGTGTCCCGTACAGCCGCTTTGAACGGCAGCCACTCGTTGGCCGCTCCGGAAAAGGTCGGTAGGTCGGTGTGCCGCGGCCTGGGTCTGGCCATCTTCTCCAGTGTGGCGGCCAGGTGCTCGATGCTGCTCTTCCTCGTTGGAGTTGGTGATCTACCCCGTGGTTCTTCAAAGCGTATCTGCTTAGGTTCCTCCCTTGCGTCCCGGGCCCCTTCCTCACCCCGTGAGCTGATGGGGTTCGTCCTCAGCCACGCATCCACTTTCTGATGGGGTTCCTCGCGCGGGTTCTGGGTTCCGGGTTCCTCTTGCACGCTTTCATCATCCTGTATTACAGCTACCTGAGTGGCCAACCGCTTTTTCACCAGGTCCGCTTCCAGTTCCAGTTCCTTCCTCCTTATTGCAGCCAGCTTCTCCGCTGCGTCCAGTTCCGCCATACGCAGCCGCGTCGCAATACTAGTCGTCGATCGTTGAGACCTGACGGATCGAGTCGGTGATCCCACTCTATGTTGCACCGTGACGTCCGTTGTTTGTAATCCAGATGGTCCTGCCGTACTGGTGGCCGCTAGTCTGGAAAACGGCGACGCCGGAGGGTCCAGAGACAATCTTCTTAATCTCTCTCGTTCAATTAGCTCCGCTTCCCTGCGGCGCGCCTCTCTCTCTTCAATTTCGGCCGCGTCCGCCTGGCTTCTCGTGACCACCATTTTCCTGGTTCGCGACGGACGGTGCTTCGATACGACGACACTCGATGAGATTCTTGGCTTGCTGCTTATTACCCGACGACACTACACGCCGTGATGATATACTAACGCGTCGATAGTTAAATATGATTACTTACGACGCGATTCTTCACTCTCTGCTTAGCCCACGACGACTCCACACGTCGTGATGATATTCTACACGTCGACACTTGAACGCAATTCTTGATTCTGCTCACCCCACGACGACTCCACACGTCGTGATGATATTCTACACGTCGACACTTGAATGCAATTCTTGACTCTGCTCACCCCACGACGGCTCCACACGTCGTGATGATATTCTACACGTCGACACTTGAACGCAATTCTTGATTCTGCTCACCCCACGACGGCTCCACACGTCGTGATGATATTCTACACGTCGACGCTTGAACGCAATTCTTGATTTCTGCTCACCCCACGACGGCTCCACACGTCGTGATGATGCTCTGAACTTTGCCGCCAACGCCGTTGATTCCTGAAACAGACGCTTCCCGCGCGGTGACGCCACGTGGCTATCTTCGCTCGGCGTCCCGACGCTATGACGTCACACCTCGCGGCGGCTTCTTGCTTCTTCGCGCCTTTTTCTTTGATGACGCTATGATGCCACGCCCAGTAGTCGCTTCCTGTTTCTTCGCGCCTTTTTTCGATGACGCTATGATGCCACGCCCAGTAGTCGCTTCCTGTTTCTTCGCGCCTTTTTTCTTCGAGGACGCTATGACGCCACGCCACGCAGCGGTTTCTTCCTGTTCCCGCCTTTTTCTTCGAGGACGCTATGACGCCACACCACGTGATCGACTCTTGCTTCTTCGCGCCTTTTTCTCCGAGGACGCTATGACGCCACGCCACGCAGCGGTTTCTTCCTGTTCCCGCCTTTTTCTTCGAGGACGCTATGACGCCACACCACGTGATCGACTCTTGCTTCTTCGCGCCTTTTTCTCCGAGGACGCTATGACGCCACGCCACGCAGCGGTTTCTTCCTGTTCCCGCCTTTTTCTTCGAGGACGCTATGACGCCACACCACGTGATCGACTCTTGCTTCTTCGCGCCTTTTTCTCCGAGGACGCTATGACGCCACGCCACGCAGCGGTTTCTTCCTGTTCCCGCCTTTTTCTTCGAGGACGCTATGACGCCACACCACGTGATCGACTCTTGCTTCTTCGCGCCTTTTTCTCCGAGGACGCTATGACGCCACGCCACGCAGCGATTCTTCACACGACACCTTCAGCGTGCCGATGCTCGAACCTCCTGTGTGGATTTCTCACTTGGCGTACCCACGCTATGACGTCACTCACCACGCGGCGGTTTCTTCACACGACACCTTCAGCGTGCCGATGCTCGAACCTCCTGTGTGGATTTCTCACTTGGCGTACCCACGCTATGACGTCACTCACCACGCGGCGGTTTCTTCCTCTTCCCGCCTTTTTTCCCGGCGACGCTATGACGTCACACCACGCGGCTCCTCGACACGACGCGGTGTTGCTGGCTCGGCGATTGGCGTCCTGGTTCTGTTCTT
Source organism: Aporophyla lueneburgensis (assembly GCA_932294355.1). NCBI lineage: Eukaryota > Metazoa > Arthropoda > Insecta > Lepidoptera > Noctuidae > Aporophyla > Aporophyla lueneburgensis. Next base: position 7,338,379 of record OW028737.1, read on the forward strand.
GATGGCGACACTGGTACACTTACGTTTTTCTTTCTTCCACCGTTAACACTACTGAATTTCACGCACCCACACGCGATGAAAATTAACGGTTTTTTCTGGCGGCAGCCGGTCTCCTTTAATATGCTCCTTCCTGCAGGTTTCTTCGCAACGTGGCCGCGGGTTCTTCGATCTTGATTATCCGCCGCTCCGAAGGACCAAAAACTGAAGTGGACTGTATTGACTTGGGGTTTCTTCAAATAAAAAACTTCGTTCTTCTGTGGGTTGTTTTATTCGTATGGAGCTGGAGACCGACTGCCTCGAGCCCGCCGTTTCCCTTCTTATATACAATTTCATCTAGTGTTCGCTAGACGCAGCTAGCGGCATCTACGGACGCGCAGTAATACGGAACTAATAGTCGAGCGAGCGTTAACCAATCATAATGCAGCTACTAGAAAATTACATTTTACTGTTCAATGTCGAACCTTTACCTCAATGGCGACCGCTTGCTTATTTCATATTTATTTGACTTTAAAATACGGACCCGTTGCGGTAAACTTACATAGGAAACTTACATAGTGCTCGCTCATATGCTAATTAGATTCTTATAAGAATTATTTCCATTATATAATTACTCTTTCTTCACACAATAGAACTTAACTAAACACTTATAAATCTGAACTACGCTTATAACTACACGGACGGTGTAGCTATTTGAATTCTTATTTAACTCACTTAGGTACACTTATAAACACTAATACTACAGTTTCTTATTTACTTTAAACACTTTAGTCATAGTTCAATCACTTATATACACATGCAGCTCGGCGTCCGTTACAGTCCCTTTTAAAGTTTAGACATACATAATCTTGGTCACATCATGTGAAGATTTCACTAGATTATAAAGTATAGCATATGAAAAAGAGTTCAATACTCGATTTTAGACTATGGTTGGCAACCTGACATAATATGTCAAAAGAAAAAAATGATTTTTCAAATAATTATTTACGAAATTCGTGAACAAGTAAACATAAACATAAGTTGTGAAGTTAATTAGCCAATAAACAAAAAACACGTTTCTAAATGACTAATTAAAACCTTTAAATTAAGGAATGAAGTCAATAGGTTAACTACCGCGTAATTAATTGATACAAACCGGCTGCTTAATGATAATGTTTAGTTAGGCGGTGCGAATGGCGGATTACCAACAGAAGTTAACGTGAATTAAATGTATTAGAAAACCTAATGTATAAGAAAATTTTATTGAGCCATATATAACGGTAACGGAAATTTACTGGTTAAGGTTCGAATATATTTATGAGTTAATCTAACTAGAAAGACGTTGAAGGGATTTACAATTATTGCAAGACTATTTTAAGATTAGTTTTAACTTAATGATTCGAGATAAAATATTGATACCAGACGATTTAATTACTGTCAGCGTCTCAATAATTGCGTTACACACTATCAACCAGAATGTGAAACATTTTGAAGAATTTTGCATATCCATAGCTACATATGATCGAAAAAAATCTGCTCAACAACGTACATGACAATTGTGTCATGTACGTTATTGAAATGTTGTTGAACTATCTAAATGAAAGCAATATTCAGCTATATATTTTCAGTATAATAAGCGGACTTCTCATTCGAAAAGCCTATACAATGCGAGGTAAGTTAAAACTGAAAATGTATAGCTTGATGTGTAGCCGTGTACACTATGCAATTACCTCTCAAGTCAAAGGACAATCTATTCAATGATTTAACGGCGATAAGAATTATTTATAAAATATTAAACTTGTTCCACGCTACAAGTCGCTGACTGTAAAGGTAAGTATATGTATATGCTTCTTTTAGTGGCAACGTAAAGGGCAGGCAATCACCCAAGACGACGCGTCGCGAGTTTCCCAGACAAGACGCTCGTTTTTTTCGAGTCCTTCCTAATTTTCTTGTGTAAAAAAGCAAAAGAAGTATACGCCCGAAGCTGTAAAACCCGCCACTGACAAACGTTGCCAAGCCAGTTTGAATAATAAAAGATATAACAGCAGCAGCAGCTTTACAGAGTGATGTTTATAGCTCTATTTGCCAAGAAATACTTCTACAGTATGGAGGAGATAAATTAGCACTTCTAGTAGCTATAACCACAAACAAGCTTCAACATAACAAAAGGTTAACTTAGGTCACGTGTTATACAGCTAGACGAGATGCAATTAGGACATCGTTAATTACAATAAAGACCGACCAGAGACTCATTATCGTGAGCCTGGGAGACAGTTATGAGGATTAAGCATGAAACCTAGCCATTACTGTTGCCTTGTGTGAACACCTTAATACGTATAATACAAGTTTATGAGATGGAACATTAAATGTAGTTGTAGGTCTCCGAATTGTAGTTTAAACTTATCTGATCTATAAAATTCCAGATTATGAGATTCCAATTGAAAGCAAAAAGTCAAAAGGCAAACAACATCGTTACGAACAAAACTAAAAACAATTGAAGACAACGTAGAAGAAAAATATAACAAAAAAAAAAAAACCGGCCAAGTGCGAGTCGGACTCGCGCACCGAGGGTTCCGTACAAACCTGTAGGTATTCTCGGTTTATGTTTATGAAATTAAGTGTTTTTTTTTTAATTTTCATATTTGTGTTGATTGAATGAAAGGTAAATTGCTGTTTACGATTTATGACGTATTAAAAAAAACTACTTACTAAATCTCGTTCAAACCAATTTTCGGTGGAAGTTTACATGGTTATGTACATCATATATTTTTTTTTAGTTTTATCATTCTTTTATTTTAGAAGTTACGGGGGGGGGGCGGGGACACTCATTTTACCACTTTGGAAGTGCCTCTCGCGCAAACTATTCAGTTTAGAAAAAAATGATATTAGAAACCTCAATACCTTGAATACCTACCTATTCATAAATACCCCACACGTATGGGTATGATGAAAAAAAAATTTTTGAGTTTCAGTTCTAAGTATGGGGAACCCTAAAATTTATTGTTTTTTTTTTCTATTTTAGTGTGAAAATCTTAATGCGGTTCACAGAATACATCTACTTACCAAGTTTCAACAGCATAGCTCTTATAGTTTCGGAGAAAAGTGGCTGTGACATACGGACGGACAGACAGACAGACATGACGAATCTATAAGGGTTCCGTTTTTTGCCATTTGGCAACGGAACCCTAAAAACAGTTTGTTAGGGAAGCTTAATAGTTTTTGTCTGATATAAAAACTTTGGACCTAAATAGAAACCTTGCTGCCTAACTAATGAGCATTACGTGAACACCGATTTATAAATCCTTTCAAGCTTTTAACACGGATCTAAAGTCTTAAAAAGTACTAAGGATATATAAAACACGAACGAATGTCAGAAGTTTTAAAAATAGTTCGGATAAAGTCGTGCTATAATTCATCGAACGCCTTTCCTAAAGCCTTGACATAATTGGTAGTGAAGCGAGACGTGCCTATAGGTTTAATGCTCATGTTATTAGATATCCATCTAGAAAAATGTTAGGCTTTTCTTAGTAATACAATCAGATAGGAAACGCCGACCTCGTCTGGTTTTTAAAATATTCTTGGCGAGGAAAGAGTTAGTACAAACCTACTTACAAAAATAAAATCATTTATCATTGAATATACAGTTATTTTTAATAATAAATTGTTGTGCTGCTTGTTTATACTCAATAACAAATGTAAGCTAAAGATTTTATGCAATATAACAAGCACGCGGAACTCATTTTATTCTTAATTTAATGCTTCAAGTTAATATAGGACGTCGTTAGAAAGCCGTGACTAATCTAGTATAACATCAAAGTGCAGGTTATATTTGTCATTACCCTACATAGCTCGGCTAGATGTTGATTGCCCTTTCGATAACCTATAGTGGTCTGGCCTATATGTCAGAAGATATGATGTATAAATGAATTTAACACTCACCATTCCGGTACATTGAGCTTCTGCAACGACCGCTGGACTCGCAATTCGTGTTCAGAAAGCACGCGATCTGAATTCTTCTGCAGTTCGTTCTCTGGAGGCTGCAACAAATTAAATTCTATCACAAATCTGGTCACGTACGTTTGTTTCAATCAGAATACAAAGAAATTATACTGTTTCAAAAAGCGCAGTCGACACAAAGGCACTAGTTTTGTAAATTAGCATATATATTAAACTTATGATTTTGCACTATGTTATTTGAAAAGAAAATGAAATGAGAGAGAGCAAATAATGCAGCATGAAAATACGAAAATACGTTTATTAATAAATAATTAATTACAAATTTATAAAAACACACAATATTTGTGTTCACGTACTTGATGGTATATTATTTACCAAGTCTTGAATATCGTCAAACGAATTAGGAGCTAATCGGTACACTGTTCCAAAAAATGAGGGATCTTTGTGAGTGTCATTAACTAATTTACAGTCACTTTCACTAAGGTCTTTCATTGATGACGAATCTTGCATCTTTCCCTGAGTTTTTATAGATTGGTGTATTTTATAAATAGCAAATCTTGCATATCCCGTCTCTTCGTCGCTGATTTCCTCAACTCCCAATTCGTGAATTGTAGCATCAGCGCAATGTGAACGACTTATGACCTGTTCAGCGGAGATTAAAGATTCTTTACTTCCTACAATACTATCATTTACTTCACATTCGATCAGTATTTCAGACCAAGATGGAAAATTATCTTGATCGTCCGGATCAGGAATTCTGTTATAGGTATCATCTAAATCCTCGATTATGTTTTCTCCTGATACCGACATCATCATATCAGATACACCGTAGATGGAATCATACCAAGATTCGTTGCTTTCGAATTCAGCTTTTGATGTGTTTAAATTAAAGCTGACTTTCCGCTGAGATTTCTTAAGGGTAGACGTAGCTGGCAGTAAGCCGTGTTCGTTTTTAATTTGTAATATTTTATCTTTTTCAAAATCTGCATATCCGGGTATTTCAATGTCATTAAACTCATTGTAATCTTTCGGTTGTTCTATGATGGAACATAGATTTGTATCCGCAATAGAATCTTGCAAATCCTCTAGGGGTGGTGGAGGCACACTTTCTAGTAAACGTTTGAAAAAATCTTGTACTCTTTCATCGTTACTTTTATTGGAAATTGGTTTTGTTCCACTTCTATTGTAGTTGTTTGTGGCAGGCAGAATTTCGTTACATTGTTTCTCTGTCAAAGAAATAGCTTTTCTAGGTTCATTATTTAGCGAGTTATTACTATTTGTTTTAATTCCGTTCCAACTCAAATGCGACTGTCTTGAATTACGTCGTTGCGCATCAAATCTTCTCACGCAGATCTTCGATTTCCACTCTTGATGTTTACTTATAAACCCGTTTAAACTTAATGAATTCTCGTCTTCCGATTCACTTCTGGGTATATCTGGGTGTTTCGCGTAATAGAAGTCTCTTGACAGCGGCTTGATAAACATGTGCTCACGTTTGACGTCTTCAAACGGTTCCATTTCTTCGGTAACCCATACTGTATCCAAGCAGTACCAAAATCCATTTCTTTGAAGAACCTCCTCGGTTGTCAGAAGCACTATCGACACCATTTTCACTGAACACTTCACTAGACGCGAGTTAAAATATAACTGGAACCTCAAAGTCTCGCACACTTAAAATACCTCATTAAGAACACACAATATTTAGTATAATAACATTTGAGTTGTGTTTAAAAACATTTCCCTAATTAGTTAATCACGGTGTAATTAGTACATTACCAAAACAAAAATATTATTCATTGCAAAGGAAGATCTTAATGACGCCTCAATAAATAACTACCATTGCTTTATCACTAACTATTGTAAAAGGGAAGAGTTCACTGAATTAGAAAATGACATCTAGGACAATTTCAAGGATCAGTTGAGCTTGTGATACGGAACTTTTATTAAAGGATGTCGGTCCTACAATGGACAGATCGGATATTATTAATCCACGGAAGTAGAACATTTGGTGACAATGATTTCCTTGGGGATCGAACTCACCCTGACGTCTGACGAAGCGAGGAGCGCACATGGGCCCAGAAGTCCTACACTCTCCCAGCAAGTCATGTCCATTAACTGTTCCACGCACGTCCAGTGCCCGCTCAACTCTACACTCGTGTGCCGATCTTATAATCGCATCGTGATGCACCAGTGACTCCGTAGTACTAAGTTACGTAAGTCGTCATAATATCACACTCGATATGAAACAAATTGTTTCGATACATACAAAGCGGCTACACTTAAAGCTACGAGAGCCTCCGGAGGAAGTGAAAGAAGCAAGCTGCAATATCGAAGCGGAAAGCGATCGCCAATCAAATCAGAATAACGTTGCTTATCGAACGACAAAATCCAATTACAAGACTGAATCGGAGCGACCGCGGGGCTTCCGAGCTTAAGGTCGCTCTGCGGGCCGGTGCCGGGTCTCGCGCTGGGTCTGGCATGCGGTGATCGGGTCGGACTTACGCGTCGGCCACTGCGGCACTCCGCATCGTGGGACATGGAGGTGGTGTCCGAGAGGGCAGGCGGCCGCGGCGCTGCCTCCCGCCAGACTGAGGCGCGGTGCGTGTCCTTGGTAAGCGCGCATGCTCCGTTCACACACCCTTACTATCAGATTCTAGTGGCTTCAACAATCATTTTGTTACGATGACACATTTCTTCTTCGTTCTATCCGAGTTTCGCTTACTCAGATGAAAAAGTCTATTGTAAGCGTGACTTTCAAGAAAATCGTTTAAATCTTGAACAGGATGTTGTACATTGCTGGCTTGAGGGTGTTTGTTTGATTTATTGGATTTGTAAGGAGCGATGGATGCGTGTCTTGTCGATAGGCACGGGGGAAGCTGATCAGCTGTTGTGCACTTGTTCGAGGCCCGCTCAAGTGGAGCGTTTGTTTGGATGTGGGTGTGGCATAGCGTGACAGGTCGGTCCTAGTTACCGGTTACTCGAGTATTGCTAATTAAGCTATATTGTCATTTTTGCGGTAACAATTTTTTAATATTCCGCTTTTTTATTAATAAACCAGGCCTGTCGCTAAGTAATAATAGGCGCCGGGGTCAATCGATCAGGTAAAGCTACGCTTGCCTCGCTTCGTTCGTGGATGGGTCCATCTTTACATACCAAGACCCCTCCGTGCCCTCGAAAGGACGCTAAGCCGTTGGTCCCGGTTGTCATTCGTGGCACTTTGACAGACGTTACGGGTCGTAAGAAGCCCGAAAGTCTGAAAACCAGTCTTACGACGGGGTGTCGTATTACCCAGTAACTGGGTTGTGGAGGTTAGATAGGCAGTCGCTCTATGTATTATACTGGTATTTAGCTGCATCCGGTTAGACTGGTAGCCGGCCCCAACATATAATAGTTGGGCAGAGGCAAGGCAGATGATAAAACAATGCCTTGCTCTATTTTTGGAGTAACTTACCAAATATCAATTTTGATTAAGCTACTTGACTATTTACCCAAGAGTGTAGTAAAAATACATTAGTAAAATGACATTATTATATAAAATACTGGTACGTATGTAGCATCGAAAAAGACTATCCAAATAATTGATTTTCCAAGCTTTCATCCTAATTAGAGTCACGCATAAACATAACATTCTAAAACTTTCTACACGCAGTCATTTTGCTCATAAAACACATACCGGAATTTGCAAAGTTTAATATTGCCCATAAAAATGTTGGGAGACGAAACCGTGACCCGAATTTGGGCCACGGAATGGCCTCACGTAAGTACAGGAGGCAAATGGGACAATATTTCGTGTCTCTGTAGGGTTATGACAAATATAAAGTACTAGCCTCTGCCTGCGACTTCGTCCGCGTGATATTTCTTGTTTTTACATTAAATATATCCTATAGTCTCAAAGAGGTGAAGGAAAACATCGTGACGAATGTCTTAGAACCAACAATTCGAAGACATGTCGGTACCAACGCACAATGGGCCCGCTTAGTAGATTATAGCACACTCTCTCTCGAACAGAAGAGACCAGTGCCCCAAACCCTTTTTATGCCGGAACGTGGATCTACGCGAGAGCTTTATAATTATATATTTCTGTAATTGTGGCATTCAACCGTTTAAATAGTCTACAGCCTTCCACAAAAATTGGGCTATCAAATGCAAAATCAATCCGAATGTATATGCTTTATGGCAGCAATCAGAGGTTAGAAGGATATTTCAGTCCGAGTGGATGGATGTGTCCCATTAGACTATAGTGCCAGGAATGTCTTACTCTACGAAGGAAGGCAGTCGGTTTCCTTCAGTTGATTCAGATCATGTGCAGGATGACTGCAATCAATCAAACACTATTTTTAAACTTCAAGACCATTTCAGAGGAGATTCTTAATTTGAATTTAATCGCGTTGATTCGAAGGAAACTAGTTCACTGGTTTTATTCTTTTTATTTATTCGCGTGTGGCTATTTGAATTTCGAATTACAATTTGTCACACGTTTCATTTTGGAACAAAAGGTACGTACTGTTTTCGGATGACCTTCTGGATAACGGGTTATAAACAGTATTCGAACGACGGAGGTCAAATTGAACAAATAAATATAAATAACCATGTCCGGCATGACATGCCATTTACACATTAATGCCCTAAAATACTCGTGGGTGAATGTTATTATTGGTTTTATTAATTCCAGTAATGGGGCATTATTTTTGTTTAATATAGATTAGAACGCGTAAGGGTGGCGAAAGTTACATTGACACAATTATTATTAACGTTATCATTGTCAATTAATTATGTCGCTGTTCATCCAGCATTTACTCGTGAAAAGTGTCTAAATAATTTAATGAAAGCAACAACTTATGAGAAAACTGTATCTATTAATATTTACAGTAAAAGTATTGGTCGTAATACTAGTAAAAATATTGCAACTACCACTTCATCATTCAAGATTCGTCAATTTTGCATACGAATGTCAAGTTCAAACATTCCACTTCCTCATCGGTATGATGCACAGCCAACAGATTATGTAACCCGTAATTTAAATGCATAACCTCAAGATGCACTGTGGCAATTTCCATGAAGGCAACCGTATACATACACAGTGTAGGCATTTATCGCACAGTGAACGCGTGTTAATGACAGTACATTTACGTCTTCCTCTCGCTAATAGCTACACTGTGGCTCCTAATTGGCACTTGGTCGCACCTCGTCAGTCTCGTTACATTACCGTCTCCGTGTGAAAAAGAAGAATTAGGTCAGGTTCACACACATATCGGATTATCGTGGAAATTGCTTCGGGGGCGGGGATTCGCCTGAAATCTCGGGGGCGTAGTTGCTAATCACGGCGCGACGGCCCGTGTAGGCTCTGCTATGAAGATAAATAGCGAGGATTTTGCTAACGTGGGAGTAATTTTACGGATTTTCGATGTATGGAGGTTTTATTGGGTTAATGTGTCGCCATTTATGTGTATCGTGTTTAGGAGTTTATGTGCGTGTTATAGGCCTGAATAAAATTAAGGATGGAAATAGTAGGACCTTTTTCTTCGATGTGCCAGCAAAATTGACGAAACACGTACCTTATCTAACCTAACTGGCTGAATTTCATTGCCTCATTGGTCTAGTGGTCGCAAGCGCTACTGCTGAGCATTAGGGCCAAGGTACGATTACCAGGTCGGGCAAAGTTTTATTCGGTTTTTATATCTGGAATATCTCAGTAGAAACCCGGAGTTTGGATTTGTGATCGGTTGATGGCCCCCTACTACGTACGACTTAAACATAACTGGTGAAATGTGGGTGTACACCTCTGCTCAAAGGTTAGGGTAAATCAGATTGGTAATTCCGTAAAACACAAACAGTAGGAATGGATTTCATTTTGATAGTTCAACAACATACATTACGTTATTTACGTTACTGAGCGGACAAATTTTTCGAACATGTGAAGCAATGTAGAGTGTTTGTGATTGCTGTGGTGCTGGCGTCGTGTTGTGTTTCATAGCCAACTTTAACGTTGCCTAGATCAATCCATAGAGAATTCCATTTTCAAATGTTTCAATGGACTCTTATAGATACTTATTCACGCTCACTCTTCCACTATCGGAAAGTGTTGAATAAACAAGGCGTGTCTGGGAAAACAAGCTAAGCGCCAAGCTACAGATGACGCCACAGTCTCGCAGGGTTTATCTCGAACCGCTCTACTGAATCTGTGCACTTATTAAATTGTATTCCTTTGATGGAAATCGAACGGAAGGAAGAAGCGAAGGGAGAAATGTTTTTTATCGACTATTATAAGAATTTTCTTGTAGTTATGTGGTCACGGGCACGGGTCAATCGATCAGGTTAATTTACGCTTGCCGCGGTTGGTCCGTGGATGGTTGACGGTGGTTGGTTGATCGTCCATACCAAGACCCCTCAAAGTACATTCTTATCAACCCACAACCCACGACATAGTTAATGATGGAGCTTATTTCAGTTTAAACCCAGAATAAAAAAAAACTTTTTATTCAGTCTGAAGAAATAAAATTGCTTTATTTTTTAAATATACAAGGCCAGAGCCTGGCCGTTACGAAAGAGTTTGAAACTGTTATTTTTTCAAAAGAAGCCAGACAAACCAAATCTTGTAACTTTTTCTCGTTATTCAAAGACCGTAATTGGGCACCGATTAAGTAAATATTTTCCTGATATAATAATTTTTTCATCCCGGAAAGATTATTTTTGCCCTTCGATATCTGAGTGCAAAAGCCGTTTTTATCCGCTAGGGGATAAAGTAAATTGAATTTAGAACATCGTGTACACTAAGTTTGTAAATTCAAAACATCATTAAACCTATTTACTTCTACCTCCATGGTGCCGAATTTATCATACAACCTTTTTGTAATTTGTTAAAAACTCAGACTCGGAACCTTATTGGTGTACTTTTTTTAATTTACTTTGCGCGCCCCATTTTCTTTTCACGTCACTAACAAAAATATTACACTCTACTTAGGCAGCTGTAGCAACTTTACTTTAAATTTTTCTTAATTATACCTAAGTATTATTTGAAATAATTTAAAGATAATTCTGTAATACTTACCTATCATAATGTAGTACCTAATAAATATTAATACCTAAACTGAAATAAAAGTATCTTGTGATTGTAAATGCTTTTTTTGCATTTAGACATTTCCTCGCTGAGCTGGGATGAAAAGTTACGTGTTGCACTCGAGTGCAAAGATTTTTCACCTCGTGCTCTTTTGATTCCCTCGCTAATGCTCAGGATTCTAATTTTTAGAATCCTTCGCTTGCTCGGTCATCAAAATTGAGCACGCAGTTAAAAAGCAACTTTGCACTCTTGTATAACAAATAACTATTTCCCTATCACGTTAAAACGGCTGAACGGAATTGGTTGGAATTTAGCACATAGATATAATCTGGATTATAAAATATAATAACTCTTTGTTGCGGTAAATGACATGGATCCAATTTTAATGTCTACACAGACAAAGACAGGGGCAGAAGACAGTCCTATTACATTATAAATAGCCTTTGCCCGCGGCTTCGCCCGCGTGGATGTCGGAAATTAACGCAGGAGGACGTACTACCGCGGTAAGAATGTGTTAATCCAGGTTATATAGGTAATAGCTGTTACCCGCGATTTCATCCGCGTGGTTAACAAAAAGTTTTTCATTCGTTTTTTTTTTTTTCGTAAGATCCCATTTTTTTTTTCTAAAATAAAAGTAGCCTAAGTTACTCCTTGTTACATCAGCTATGTGCCAGTGAAAGTCCCGTCACAATCGGTCCAGGCATTTCAGAGATTAGCCGGAACAAACAGACGGACAGACAAAAATTGTAAAAAAAATTATTTATTTGTGAAAGTTGTTATAGGTAATAGCCGAACGAATTGGGGTGAAATTTGGCACACAGATAGTTTATAGCCTGGATCACCATATAGGATACTTTTTATCCGGATATAACGTACGTTTTCGTGGGATAAGTTTCGACCTCTACTGGGGCGAAGCCGCTCACAAAAGCTAGCACTAAATAAACCATTCAATTCATTTTCTGATATAGCGATATCCCGGAACCATTACCTCATAAATACTCCTTTGTGCTCAGTGCCGTATTATGCTGGAGTCTTGCGGAAGATACATCAAAGGACGCTGTGCACACAGAGATTCTAACTAAATGCATTTAATGGAAGCCATCTTGCGTTTCAGATGCACCATGTATGTATATATCTACGAACGATTCCTAAAGACGCACGGACTGCCTTTGTGCGGTGCCAATTAGCATGATAATATGGTATTGTAATGATAATATGGTTTATGTGTATTGTTTGGTAGGTGCGACGCGACTCTCAGAGGACAATTTCTATAAAACATCATGAACATTTTTCTACCAAAGTCAGCAGAGAGCAGTCGTGGCTTAGTGGTGACGGCCGCGAGTTTGTAGGTCGTGGATTCGCACTTTGCATTCTCGTGGAGGCGATCGGCGGCGGCGTCCTCTCGCGTCCGGCTCTGGTGCAAGCCATAGTACGCGATAGGGCATGGGAAGCCGTCACCTCCTTCTGCGAAGCTGTAATGCTCGCGAAGGACGAGGCGGAGGCAGTCTCTGCGCCCTTCACGCCCCTATCCGCCGCAGGAGGAGACGCCCCAGGCGTCAGGAGTCAATCGCGGACTCCCGGCCACCGTAGGCGCGGGCTTGCGGACGCCCGTGTTTTCAGTTGCCTATGCCAGGGCCACGGTAATTCTTTCAAATAAATCTGCGACCACGGCAGTTTCTTTGACCCCTGAGTTTGTTACGCCATTTTCTCTCAGATACCTCTGATCAGTCAGATAGGAAATGTCGACTTCATCTAGCTTAACATATATTATATTCTTTTTATATTCCGATGTGTTATTTGTAAGTAAAGAATAAATAACTATTTTTTCTAAAGGATCCTTTTTATCATTCATTATCATTTCTACCGAATGACGTCCACTGCTGGACATAGGACTCACCCAATTTGAGAGGGTTTGCCGTAATCGCCACGCTTGGCAGGCGGGTTGGTGATCGCGGTATGGTGGTAAAATGCATTGAGAACGCTCCTGCCCCGTCTCTAGTAAGGCTTTTGGTTAAACTTGTTAAAGAAAATAAACTATTTGTATCTAATAGTGTTAGAGTCATGTGGGGTAAACGTACGCGGCGAATAAGTGTCCGCAGTGAATATTGTGCGTATGCCACGGATGACAGCAGGTTGAGACCTGGTGCATTTAGATCGCGTTTGACCACCGAGCTAGAGGACTGCGTCACAGGTTTGCCGCACAATGCTATGGAAACTTACGCGACAATATTGCTTTTGCACGGATTTCTTATTTATTTCTTTGAAATTGATTTGCATGCTAAAGACATATTATTAGTCTGATTGAATAACAAAGTGACTAGGAACAGGAGAAATTAATCAATATTTTGTGTGAATCTACGTATTTTGTCTAAGGTAAGTCATACTTTAAAATTTTATTATTTTTATTTGCTTTGATGGGATGGGGTAAGTGTCCGGGGGTAAGTGTCCGCAGTAATTAAAATGCGTATACTTACCCAGTTATATTTTTATTTTTTTGCCATCTAGAATGAAAATGCAAATATATAAGGAAATGTCCTAACCGGAAAGTTTGTACACAAGAGCAGATTGATGAAGCCAAAAGGTTGATGGAAGACGGAAAATCGAAACGAAAAGCCGCAGGTATTGTTGGAATCAATGAGAATACTTTTAGAAAATGTCTGAAACTAAAGCTGCGCAAAGGATATGTTCCAGTGACCCTGAATGCTGAAGCTGCGTTACCTACAGTAGCAACTTCTTATGTACTCTGTCGATTATATAAGTCACTTGGTATTGGTTACTAGTTCTATCAGGATGCTGTGCCATCCATTTATCGGCTTCAATTGCGTACTGATTTTTGACGACTGTAAATGGCCCTATCCAAGGGTTGTATTTTGTGACTACTATGAGGTGGCAATGTAAGTACAACGGTGTTGTTCTCTCTGCAATACAGAGTAGCTTGCAGGTTATTATTATGGCTTGAATGATTGTCAAAAATCAGTAGCATAAGATTATCCATAGTTGGTGAAGTGTAGTCCTTGAAGTGTACCAGCCACTGTAAATATAAGTCCGCGTTGATGAATTCGGAATCAGATGTCATGCCAATGCTACCAGCTGGAGCTCCGTCCATATGTTCCCCCTTCATTCTTTTTCGAGGGAAAATAAATGCAGGTGGAATATAATTTCCAGTTGTACCTACCGACTATAGAAAAAAACATCTTCAGAACAAAATTACTACTGTCCGTTATGTCGAGGAAAGTACTGAGGAGTGGATTGAGTGTTCAATTTATGAGTCCTGGTGGCACGACGCCTGTACCAGTTACGAGGAGGGCAAATTCACACGTGATCATTGTGCAATATCAAATTAAGTTTACGTGCGTCCACTTTGTCGGCGTTGCGTACACTTAACCGAAGGCGTGCGGACACTTTCCCACCGATGCGGGTAAAAAGCCGCATTTCCCTTGTTAACTAAATAATTAAGTAAAAAAAACAATTATTGTTAGAATTGAAATTTTATGTTTTGTTTCCCTTCACAAATGTTTATAACATTAGAATAAAAGTTTTATTCTTTTAAATTCACAAAATCTTTTATTCTGGAAGCAATTAACTAAAAAATGCGTACGTTTACCCCACATGACTCTATACGACCTTTGTTTATACTTTGACAAATGGATTGTCAACCGAAATAGAACAATTGGCCAAGTAAACGTTGGTTTCAAGTTCATACATAAAACACAAATCTTCCAATACGTTTGTCTTTCTAAAAATAAGTAGTGTAGTACGTAATAAGGATGTTATGGATATGAAATTTCGGATACGGATTGGTTACGGATGTAGGAATGATTATTATACCGGATACGGATACGGATATGAAATTATTTCGGATTATCTGTTAGTTTCGGATAATTCCGGTTACGGATATTAAACTTTTAACGAATTTCAAAAGTAAAATACAAATAGCTAATTAAATGGTTTTATTTATATGTCACCACTTGGTAGGAATTACAATCAGTCTGTGAGTAATTATTACAGCTATTTAAAATAAAAATGATTATAAATATATATTGAGTGTTATCTAATTTACCGAAAATAAAAATGTAATAACAAATCCGATATTATCCGAAACTTTTATTTCGGATTCGGTTACGGTTACGGATAAATATTTATATCGGATATCCGATAGTTTCGGTTACGGTTACGGAGCTCCCTAACATCCCTGGTACGTAATATGTATTTTAAGGGCAAACTTGACTTTATATTGGTTGGAGAACACCGTCCTAAGTGCAAAATGGCGGTATTGGAAGGAAAGTTAAGGTCAAATGCTTCCAGAAAGGATAACCGATAATGGATAAGAAATGCGAATATATCACTTGACATTTAGAGAGAATAGAATTAACTTTCATTTTATCGGTATCTCTTTTACTGAGGACCGTTTAGGCCATGAGTATCTGATTCTGATGAAGATTATGATATATACTATGTTGTGGAGACTATTAAAAATAAAACTGGATTTCAATGAAATTTAGGACGCATTAGAGAGGATATACACGCGTATGCCTAGCGTGGTGCCAAGCCAGGAAAGTTAGCCAACGTAATACCTGCTTGTTATCCTAGCTTAAAAAGTAGCCATGTGTAAGCCGGGCATAACAAATGCGACTATTGCTCTTGACATTTAGAGGGAACAGAATTATGTAACTTTCATTTTATCGCTATCTCTCTGATTAAGGACCGTCTAAGCTGCGGGGTTATTGCGTAACACACTAACAGTAGCAATGGCTTTTATTTTGACAGTTCAACAACATTCATTGCGCTATTTGCGTTGTTGAGCAGACATTTTTTTTGAACATATGAAGCAATGGATTAGCGATTGACATAGCGATTAATAGTTTTAATATTTTTTGCTTCAAATGACAAACATTCGCAGGCTCCTGTTCTAGGAGTTCCTGTTTCACAAGAGCCAGATTGATAGTGTGTTTTGCAATTAAGGTCTTGGATTCTGCTAGATTCATAGTTCTATACATATTATAAAAGGGAGTGCGACTTTTTATCGTAGTAGTTCTTTCCCGTGGGATAAATTCCGAATTCCACACAACCAAAGCTGCGGATAAAAGCTAGTTAAGATATACAATGATGTAAGTATAAAAAGTGAAGTTAAAGATCAAAGTAAGAGGTTTTCAATAAATTTTTCATTGTGACTCAGAACGTTGTCTATCAGTAGGTTTGTATATTTGTTTTAGTAGAGAAGTAATCAACTGGTTAATCTTTTTAACCACGGCTATGCTTAAATATTTAGATCGTGTCGACATAAGATGTAATAGGTAGCTAGATCTCAGTATCTAATCCAATAATTTAAGGAAAATTGTTTAAATTATTCTCTAAAAACTTATTGGCTCTCTAATGGTATGTATGTACACAAACACTTTTTCTGTTGGTTACAGTAAGGCTATTTAGTGTTTTGTAGACCCCAAAATAGGAAATATTAAAGGATCACAAAAAAAAAGGCGCATTAAGTATTGCGAGTGTTCAATGGCAGGCAAAATGGGATAAATTAGAGGTTCCATTAAACAAGTATATACCCATATAACCCATAACTGAATGCTCATATTTAAAACCAAGAGTTTTTACACTACAAATCTAATACTAATATACAATACAGTATATCTATCTAGTAAGTACCTATACTCATTTCATATAACCTGCGAGGTTTTACCAAAAGTTTGGACATAAGTTATAGGTATTAATGTCGGGTTGTAGCTTGTGGGCAACCGCAACGGTTTAGTGTGGCAGCACTGCTATATGAGCCCGGTTAACTTTGAGAGATTTGGGTCAAAATGTACGTTAAAATTGTTAAAGTCAGGTATTTTAGGGAAATTACGAAAAACTGTATTTTACCGTCTTTATTGAGTCTGTTTATCGCTGAAAACTACAATATAATTAAGCTTTTTTTTAAAGTTTATGTTTAGAAGTAAATGCCTTTTAATTTACAGAAGCTAGTAAGTAGTACTCTCTAGGTAGAATTGTTTCAATATTAAGAAGGTATATAACAATTGACCATTTCAGTCACCAATCTACATGGTCTTCACATGTTGTGACCAAGATTATGTCTGAACTTTAAAAGAGACTGTGACCTCTGAGTTTGTGTCGGCCTTTCTTCTCAGAGGAGTCAGTTAGGAAACGCCGACCTCATCTAGTTTAAAAAATATTTAATTGACATCTAAAAGTAGGTTTTTACAAACCTACTTACAGAAATAAAATCATTTATCATTTACAATACCCAAAATATACCAAATAACCAAAAAAATAATGTGTTGAAATGACTCTAGGTAGTAGTAAAATAAGCCAACAGTAGAAAAAAACGCCCAGTAATAAAATTATAAACCCGCCCTCGTGTTGTAAACTGTTTCAGTGACCGGCGCGAGTTAGTTCTGCCTCATGCTAATAGATGGCGCTGGTACGCCGATTGTAATAAGCTCTGCCATCTTTGTTGCGAATATGGAAGCCGTAATTTGTATTTTTTTTAAGAAAATATAAATACCTAATATACTAATTTATACTGTATTTCCATATTATACACCAAAATGAAACGAGAAGTCCAAAACAGAAAACAAATTTGACTGCGAGAAAAAAAAGTTCCTGAATATAAAATGGATGTTCTACCACTTGTTCTACCAACATCGTGACATGCTTATTTGTTTACCAATCAAACTGTCAACGAGCAAAGCTTGGCGACTTGTATGTAAACAAAAAATATTTATTTTTATCTAGCCCTACTTCGTAACGGTAATTTTCGTTTTCCTTCATTCGAATGCGCTGGCTGTATGCCAACGTTACTCGTGCACTTTTCTTAATTTATATTTATTCATACCGACGGTTTGTCTATGCGTGGAAGATAGATGGCTGGTTTAAATTTTAAGCTTTGGATTCTATTTTTGAATATTTCTACTATGATTTATTTTTATTGGTGTTCTGGATTCCAGTTTTGCAAAAGTTTGCGAATGCAAATTATGTTTGTTTTTATGAGGATGAGTTATATTTTCATAACAACAGTGTTTTTTTATTGTTTGCATTTTATTAAGTTAGTACCTTACGTTGTAAAACTGATATAAGCCTGACATAACGCAGCAAACGAGAACATAATTAAGAAATATATTGATTTTTAAATTTATATTATTAATTTTACAAAAAACTACATCAATGGTCGGTAAAAATCAATTTACAACTAACTACTAATGACGTAACTTACATTATCGATACAAAAGAACAGAAAAGGGTTTATCAAACAAACGATATTTAAAAGCAAGCATTAGTTAACCGTGAGTGACTCATATTATTCCCTTATCTACATCGCGCGTTCATTCGTTCACTCGTTCCGCGGTGAACGTTAAACGTTTCTGTCTTATCACACGATATCCATTGAGGCACACAACTAAACTACAATTAAATTAAATTTAATATAAACCGGCTATTGTTCAATTAAGAGTTCAACGACCTTTTGTTTATAAGAATTAATTTATAAATTGGGAGTATGTTCACCTATGGAGATAAAATGAAATACCTACTATTGATACTCTTTTAGTCTTAGATTCGTGAAATCTTCATCTAAGAATTCAAAGACAACAAAAGTGTTACTTTATCTATTCTATCCCACTGTTGGACTACTGATTTCTCCGGGTCTAATAAAAACTCTTATTCAACATAGTCTTTGATAAGCAAAACTTATAGATTGCAAATCAATAGTAGCGGAAAAAAAATCTGTAGCAAGAGTGCTACGCTTTTCGTAGCAAATCGCTACATCTTCGTAGACCCTAAAAATATTTCAGCTAAACTTTTGTCGTGTCAATAATGTTGTTTCTAGTAAAATTATGTTTTTAAACAAGATGACCTATACCTATTTATTTGGTCTGTGGTAAAATATTGAGTAGGTAGGTAGTCAGTTTTTTGGTCAGATTGACATTATGATACTTATCTACAATGTTGTTGTTTTTTTTTTAAGTTTACCTGATTTAAGACTTTTGTTTATGGGGGCTGTTAATCATACGAGTACACCACAGTGAATCTATACCCTGCACACTACACTTGCTGGGGAGTTTTATGCGCCACTTCTTCTTCACAGCTAAAGTGCTAGGAGATAGTTAAAGGTGGCCGTTTTGGGAGACGGTCTAATGTAATTTTATCGTTCAAAAAGTGTTGATTATTAGCCAAATTTTACTCAATGGCCTTACATTTTGATTTTAACCTATTACCAGAACAAGTAGCTATAGAATTTCTAGATCATGTAAATATTTGTCGATTCCGCGACCCGTAGCGAAGCGCATGCATATATTGTATTATAGGCAATCTTAAAAGTACCTAAAATGCGCAAATTGAGTTGTCGCCCTTCCCACTTACAGCGATTACGTAGAAGATTACTCGGAATGCTTATTATGCAGCAGTTAGCGTCTAACAACTTAGCTAAACTAGTTGTTGCCAGCGACGTCATCTACGATCTAGGATGAAAAGTACCCGATGTCCTTCTCCAGGCTACCGATCTATATTTTTTTGGGGAACTTGATTCATTGAGTAACAAACTTTAAAATATACTTTACTTACTTTAAAACAAAGTTGAATTTTGCGTCTGTACGCTTAGATCTTTTAAACTCCGTAACGGATTTTAATGCGGATTTCATACATAGAGTGATTCAAGAGGATGGTCAATATGTGTAATACATGGGCGAAGCCACTGGCCAAAGCTAGTTTATTATATTAGTAAGAAAGTGCCATGAGTGAGGCTTAAAATGCATGAGTCCGATTAGGAGTTGGCGAATTCCGATTTTAAATAAAATGATTCATTCAAACGTTGATTTCTGTTTAAAATAAAACACTTTTTTTGAATTTTATCATTGCTTTAAATAATAACGCTGCAACAGTAATCGTTTCTCAGAACGATAAGACAACAAAATATGCGTTAATTAAATTAATGAACGAATACTATTGTACGTATTTGAATGATTTATCTCTGCGTACATTAAATTGCGTTTTGACTGTGTTTATTATTGTATCTTCTTATTAAAGTACGGAAAAATAAGGCATATGTCGAGGGACTAATAAGAGAAGATCAAAGAAGCGATAGAGACTTTATTAATCATGATCTGATTGCGCCTGTCCCTTGCTGCTCTCCCCTATTGACGCCCTAAACCGAGGTTAGTACTCCACACTTATAAACTAAATCACTTCACGCTAACGGTGGCGCCGTTAGCGTGAAGTGATTTAGTTTATAAGTTTTATGTCCTGGCTGGAGGCCTTAATTTGTTAGGGCATTGATAGGGTAGCCCAGTTGAGCTACCGTACCCCGTCCCTAATTGAGTAACGTACTATCAATCAGAATCCGAATAATTTTGAAGGATATTACTAACTCATTGGTTCATATTAGGTTTGAAAATGTTGTCTACTCAACAACATAAATAATAAAATAACGCATTGAATGTTGTTGCATCGTCGAAATGAAATCCTTCACGATTGTTGGTGTGTTACGCAATTATTCCGCTTACTGGAGGCCCTAATTTATTAAGGCATCCACAGGATAGCCGAGTTAACCAACACAGAACCTCCTTAGTTGACCTGCGAGAGGAATGATGGATTGATGAATGAAGGAATGACGAAACGATGGATGGATTGTGTCCTATATGGTATAGCTAAAAATGGAATGAATGTTGAGATGACAGAGAAAAGAGATGTACCTATGGAAGAAGAAAAGAAGCTGCACTGACTTCAAATTAATTGAGATTAGGTCAAGAAGATGATAAAAATGATGATGATTTATAACAAAGACATTTTACAATCGCATTGGCGATTGCCGTCTACCCACAATTAATACATAATTATAGCATTGATATAATCTTTTTATCTTCATTGGCGTCTTTGTCATTACTCCACTAATGATGATGACTCTTTTATGTACTTACTAGAAGATTGCAAGAATACTACTGTGGCAGTACCATAATCTATACAATCTTCATATCTATCTATACTAGTTTGAAAGTTGAAGAGTCCGTTTGATTGTTTGTTTTAACGCTCTAATATTAGGAATCACCATTCGGATTTGGAAAATTCTTTTTGCGTTTGACAGCCCAATTTTTAGGGAAGGCTATAGACTATTTAAGATCACGCTATGATCCTAAAGAGCAGAGATAACAAGGTCAGAAAGAGCACTAAGCGAAAAAGAAATAATTGCGCCTGTAGCCGATCCGATACAACGCGACGGGGTGGGTCAGGGGATCTAAAAATTTCACACGGATGGAGTCGCGGGCTGCAGAGTTTCTCTGCGTTTGTTGCTTGTTGTTTGACCGCGCTAATCTCCAGACTACCAGTCAGATTTGAAAAAAAATTTTGCATTTGATACCGAATTCAGAAAAGTTAAGGCTATTTAGCTCCCCGCTAGAACATTTAGGGGCCTAAAAGTCACGGGCAGAACATATTAATGATTATGGTTATGGTAGCTCTATATCATTATTATAATATCCCACAACTACAGCGATTATGTTAAAAAAAAAATGTTTTCACTTTTCGTATCTACTATTATGCTTTTTTAATTACTTAAAAGCACAAAAACATTGTTATTGTTGATATTTTCCACGTGACAGTACCATAGACTCAGTAACCATAGACGCTTTTCTTCGTGACAGTACCATAAATTCAGTAACCATAGGCATACAACAAAGCATAGACACCTAATGCACTAATCCACACACATCCTGCCATCTGTCCGCGCCAATAGAGAATAAGTGGTGGCCGCGCTGATCGCATAAATTGGATAAAATTGACCGCTATACTAGCCACACAATGAACAATTTGTTAACTAAATCCTCCGGGTAACGATGACTGATGGCTATTGGTCGAGGATACCAGCTATCTCGAATAGATTCGCTCTTGAAGCTTACTTATCTGTATGCTGGTTCGTTGATGGTTCAGCCCGTATAGTCAAGGTACCCTTGTAGATTGGTTTATTAATAAAAATGATGACGATTGGAATTCTTGGTATTTGTGAATGAAGGGTTTGCTTGTATGTGAACGCATTTAGTTCTGTTTTGGACTCTCTGTCATGTGTTTTATACTGAAGGTTAGATTTTATAACAGAAATTTTCGTAAAATATGGTATACTAGCTTCTGCCCGCGACTTCGTCCGCGTCAAATTTTTGCTCCCCTGACCCTTCCCGTCGCATCGATTTGCCTGCTAGTTTTCGTCTACTTTTCGTTGCTGCTCGCTCCTTTTGAGTTATAGTGAGTCAACCTTAAAAGATAGACATATGCTCTCGCGGACTTTTTTTTAGAACTTTTTAAAAGGAACAATTCCGTCATACATGATTTTTGCGTTACTTTAACCGTTTACGCAGCGCACGCAACGGAAACTCTCAAAAGGAATAAATTTTCCCCGTTTTTGCAACATTTTTCATTACTGCTCCGCTCCTCTTAGTTGTAGCGTGATGTTATATAGCCTATAGCCTCCCTCGATAAATAGGCTACCCAACCCAAAAAGAATTTTTCAATTCGGACCAGTAATTCCTGAGATTAGCGCGTTCAATCAAACAAAAAACAAACAAACTCTTCAGCTTTATAATATTAAGTATAGATAGTATAGATATAACTGAATAAGAACTTAAATATCGTTAACACGTTTTTCGCCCTAAGAGAACATATAGTGACCCTATTGGTGGTGTTCTTTAGAAAGGCCAGGTGCGTAGTACTGGTAACACAAAATATTTTATTTCACATTTAAAACCTACATGGGCATTTATGAAATTTAATGTCAGAAGCTAGGGTTCCAATTTGTTAATTCCTATGGAGAAGAGCCGGCAAGAAACTCCAGTAGGCTCACCCTCCTCTACTACATGGGGCTTAAACATAACTGGAGAAATGTGGGTGTTCTACCTGCGCAACCCTTAAAGGAAACCCTCGGATATAATTCCAATAGATCGACATTGGAATTGTCAGTCAAACGTCAGTGATTGGCTGCACTCACTGAGTCTAGCCAATCCCTGACGTTTAACTCAACCAACTGACATTTGACCAATGTCGATCTATTGGAATTATATTCGAGAGTAAGCACCCAGGCGTGGAGTTTTGTTATGTTAACATTAACGCAAAACAAATATTAGTAAAACAGAAAACACATAACCAAATACAAAGTTAAGTAATTAACAGAGTCAGTAACAAATAAATTACGAATATTACATGTCAGAAAGCTTTTTAAAGATAAACAATAAACAAACAGCTCTGTAATAAACATGTTCTCTTTTATCAGCCCATTAACATAATAATCTGTCATCGGAACCACACTTGTGAAGTTGTTCAAAGTTATATTATAAACATGGCGGACTCTTCCAATAATAGAGCGGGAGAGACTTGGCGCCATTTTAAATAAGACGTATGATATTTTTGAAATAACGATAATCTTTTTGGAGCCTTGAAAAAATATTTTGGTTTATTATTTACACTTCACACTATGTCGAGCAGTGGACTGCTATACGCCGCTGATGATGATGATTTACACTTTGTGAATGTTTTCGTGCAATTCTTAGATTATTCACGTTTTTGTTTTTTGGATGTAAATATGTTGCTTTGAATGATTTAATAAATGTTAGGTATCCGATTTATAACTTGTAGGTTCAAACCCAGACACGAGCGTATCTTTGTGTAAATTATTTAATCGCGGCTGTTCTCAAAACTGTGAAGAAAAACATCGTGAGGAAACCAGCATATTACTATTATCTTAGAACCGATAACATGTGACATCTACCAACCCGCACTGGGTCCGCGTGGTAGATTACGGCCCACTCTCTCTCACAGAGAGGGCTGTGTCCCAGAAGTGGAAACATTGTAGGCTAATTAAATTATGCTGATTATATCCACACTTATAATTTTAATATTATAAATGCAAAAGTAACTCTGTCTGTCGGTCTGTCTGTCTGTCTCGCTTTCCTGCTAAAACTACTGAACCGATTTAAATGAAATTTGGGACACAGATAGTTTAGAGCCTGAGAAAGGACATAGGCTACTTTTTATCCCGGTAGTATGTTCCCGCGGTATAATTTCCGACCTCCACGCGGGCGAAGCCGCTGGCAAAAGCTAGTTAATAATAATACTTTACTAGGACATTACATTTGTCCTAGTAAAGTATTATTATTTATTTAGTAATACAAAACATGGACAAAACTATTTAAAACTAGTGTCCAATGAGCGGTCTTATCGCACGAGCGACTTTAAATAAATGATGTCGGTAATGAATATCACGTTTTCAATTAGAATTACTTATTTATTTTCTACAAAATCGTCTGGGTGTTTGTGAATATTGTAATGCACTTCACTTGGCGTATTTGCCCAAAGATTCGCGTTGATTCATTATCACAAAATGAACTTTATCTCAATACATTAAGGGCATATTTTAAATTGATCAAGTTAATCGAATATTTGGCCACATACTCAAGACTTATTTTCTACCATGGCATAGTCATCGTCTGCCTAACCTTTTCCCAACTATGTATGTTGGAGACAGCTGTCAGTCTAACCAGATACAGCTCAATAAGATAATTTCCATTGCAAAGAAAACAAAAATAAATGAACGCTCTGTTCAATTTGCTTAAAATAAACCAGATTACCTACACTGTTATCAAGAGATTTACACCTTGACAGATGAAATTTTCCAAAATCGTAAAACGGAACGACTAACGAGTTATTTTGGGCGAAATGCAGTTTGGCACGATATCCATGTGCAGTTGCCATATTCTTGCAACTTTCAATTATACAGTGATAATGAGAAAGCGCATATCGATCTACTCTACACTATACTCATAAAGCTGAAAAGTATGATCGCTTTTTTTTTTTGTCTGAACGCGCTGTTCTCTGGAGCTACCGATTGGATTTAAAAAAAAATCTTTGCCTTTAATAGCCCAATTCACGTGTAATGTAATGTAAAAATATATGAAAACAATGTCATACGCAATTAGTATATCGTTGACCTGAATTAACACATACTTTTTTATGCTCAAAACGGTGAAGAAAAACATCGTGAGGAAACCGACATGTCCTAGAGCCAAAAATTTGAAGACGTGATAATCGACCACGTGGGCCCAGTGTGGATTTTTACCAATCCGCACTGGGTCCACGTGGTAGATTATGGCCCACTCCCTCTCAACGAGAGGTAGCCTGTGTTCTAGCAGTTGGAACAATGTAGGGTGATTATGATGTACTTTTATTCCTGGCAGTACGTTCCCGTGTGATATTTTCCAACACACGTACGACAGTTCTAAAGCTTCCTTTTGTTAAATTCCTAACACCACAGCACAAACGTTGACGCTTCAAACTAACAGTTAAAAGAAAGAAAAGCCGATTAACTGACAACAATAACTATTATACAGTTGTCCCTGGAAAGCCAGCCTCCCCACAGCGTCGTAGGAACTCCTTTATTCCTCATATATGGCGGATTGAAAAGCGTATCCTTTCAATGCAGCCTGCCTTTGCCCGCGGAATGAAAGAGCGATGAAATGAACGCTCCTGAATGGCTAATGCTTCTCTCAAATGAATGGAACGTGTGTAGGGTTGCCGTTCTATTTTTAAAAAGCGAAGGAATTAAATGTTTTATAAAAATGCAACTGTTTATTTCTCGTATTGCGGTTGCAAATAATTTTCTGAAGTGGAGTTTAATAATTGCGAAAGTTTACTTTTTGGCATAGATATACAACGTGTACCATAATTAACGCAAGACCTCATTTACTCCAATTAGAGTATTGAGTTGAAAACATATTATGACCAAAACTTAATTTTTTAAAGATTATTTTCTTATCTCATTCACATTAAATTGAATTTTCTTTGAGTCAATCGGCAGGTATGGCAAAAGACATATAGGTACCAGTGGCGAAGGCACCATATAACACGATTCCTACCGGCTTGCCTTCGGGGATTCGCATTGGTAACTCTATCACTATAAAAATACAATAGTATGTAAATAGTGGCTACTATTGTCAATAAATATAGTTACACTACGGGTATTTAATTCACCATAACATTCAAACAACAAAAAAGGTTATTTATAGCTTTGTATTACAACAAAAGAGAAATGTTCTAAATTAACCCGGCGCCAAAACGTCATAATCGGGAACTAAAAATTCATACAACAGCGATCCCGTAATGATGTCACTTTAGGTCACGTGGCACCGCTTGATATGTACGAGAGCAAGCCGCTGTACAACGGGTTATGACAGAGACAGGTATAGAAAAATGCGTCAGCGAGAACGAGATAGAGGAATATTGCATATTTTATTCGGTTTTCAGCTGTTCAATTTAATTGTATTTAATTCATTACATTCCTATATTAATTTTAGAATGATAGTAAGTATTCTTTATTGATGAGTCAGTAAGTTAAAGCCGACTTCGCATCGGCTTCTCTTTTAGAAAAAATGACACCTCGCCGCTGATAGGTACCCATATTAAAAGTTACTGACAACCAATCAGTAGTAAATTAGGAATCAGCTACTTTCAAGTCTTGCGTTCATTCTGTTACATCTTGTTAAGCAAACAATTGTCTAAGTAATTATAGTCAACGTCTTTCCCGTCTCGCATGTTATTTGGGGTTGGCAAATCCGTTTTATTTTTCTATTTTTCTCTGTTAGTGTCAACCGTCACTCTATCAATAATAATGCTAAACTGTATTATTATATTATTTATGAGAAAAAAGCATACCTTTATACACTGGCGCATATTACATACATCACAATGTGACAAGAATATAAGCTAATTTTTTTATGGCACAACATTGACGAAGCCTACATCTTTGAAAAGCATTGTTCGGAAAAAAGCATCTGTGAACCCTAAATGCTGCGCTTCAAGATACAGGGATGTCATCAGTCTGAAGTGTGGGTGACCTCCTTTTGATCCAAATATTACATCAAAATGTGACAAGAATATAAGCTAATTTTTTTATGGCACAACATTGACGAAGCCGACATCTTTGAAAAGCATTGTTCGGAAAAAAGCATCTGTGAACCCTAAATGCTGCGCTTCAAGATACAGGGATGTCATCAGTCTGAAGTGTGGGTGACCTCCTTTTGATCCAAATATAATTCAACGTGATAATTTTACGGATTTGTGCGTCCAAGAAAATTGCAGCAACGATTGCACAATTCGTTGCACGTGGGTGAAAACCTCAAGTGTTTCGACCTCGTTTTTGGGATCAAAATATATCTATGAAAAACGAAATTTACCGTTTTCAATGCAAAACACTGTACTTAATTTACTTTCACAAACAAAATAAAGAACTTTGAATACTGCTGTATATTTTCATAGCGGTTTCCACTTACTGCGCAGAATTTTTATATAATATGACGTAGCTTCGTTTAATAGTATTTTCATTGCAAAATCATGGACACGTAAATTGAAGACTTAACAAAGTTATCCACGATACGTAGCCCCTGGGTAGCCTATAAACCGTAATGTATTTACGGGAAGCGAAATCCAATAATGCATTAAATCTGTCCCTAAAAGTTATCAGTTTGATGTTACACTATTAATATATACCTATACCTGTTACTCGTGTGGTTTGCGTACTTAATTGAATTAAAGAGCACTCAATAATGAGCTAATTCAATTAGTTCATTGCCTGTTACTGGTGAATTAGAAAAGAAAAAAAAACCTGTGTTGTCGATGGAGCTAATTGAAGATTGTTTTGTGTTTACCTGAAACAATGAGAAAAGGGACATTAATATTTTTGTTTTCGTAGCATGTCGAAATACACAAGATAAGATTTGAAAGCGTGTTCCTTTTTCAAAAAGTTCGCTGTCCCTAAACGACGCCATATTGCTTTTCTTCAAAAAAAATATCAAAACAGTAACTTTTATATGTATGTATATGTAAAATCCAAAATCTTCGCGAGATACTGATTGTTTTAAGCTTTAATAATAATTAAAACAATCCCACAAAACGTTTAGTCTACGATTTTAGAAAAGAGCTAAAAAATAAGGAAATACAAGATCCAAATCGAGCGTCGAACCGATTCGAGTCGACTGAGCGTCGATGGTACGCAGTAATCGAATACTTCCTTTCCCGACAGATCATTTTCTACATTGCTAATGACTTACGATGCTCACAGCTCGGTACTTTGTTTGTCGATTAGATCGCTTGTAAAGCCGGTAAATCTTTTGAATATCCGTTTCGATTTTGATTGGAGTTTGAGAGCTTGAGAATTTTCATATTTAGGCGCCTCACAAGATTATCCGTCAGTCGATTCCAAGATATAAATTAAATAAGAGAGAAAAAAATAAACTGCTAACTGTGCTGCTCAAAAGTTTACTGCGACCAGCTAAAGCACTAGGAAGTGGTGATGACTACGTTAAAAAATGCTGATTCTCATCTTTGTGTGACTTTTCTCCGAAACCATAAGAGCTATGCTGTTGAAACTTGGTAAGTAGATGTATTCTATGAACCACATTAAGATTTTCAAACTAAAATAGGAAAAAAACAATAAATTTTGGGGTTCCCCATACTTAGAACTGAAACTCAAAAAAATTTTTTTCATCAATCCCATACGTGTGGGGTATTTATGAATAGGTCTTCAACAATGGTATTGAGGTTTCTAATATCTTTTTTTCTAAACTGAATAGTTTGCGCGAGAGACAATTCCAAAATGGTAAAATGTGTGGCCCCCCCCCCACATAACTTCTAAAATAAGAGAATGATAAAAGTAAAAAAAATATATGATGTACATAACTATATAAACTTCCACCGAAAATTGGTTTGTACGAGATCCAGTAAGTAGTTTTTTTTTAATACGTCATAAATCGTAAACCGCAATTTACCTTTCATTCAATCAACTCAAATATAAAAATTAAAAAAAAAAATAATTTCATAAACATAAACCTTATGCATAAACCGACGATACCTACAGGTTTGTACGGAACCCTCGGTGCGCGAGTCCGACTCGCGCTTGTCCGGTTTTTTTGTTACTTCTATTATGTAATTCAAAACAAGCGAGACCCATCCAACAAAGTCCAAGTTTGATCGAGCACCACACTATGATATTCAATTTCGAGTCCATACCACGTTTCTAACTATTTGCAAGTCTGAGATAAGCTACCATCAGGGCACTGAAGCTATCTACAATAGAGTATAAATGGAATAATCATATCGTTATCCAGAATGATCCATCCATTTAGGAGCTCGTTTATACAATAGAATGTGGTCGAGATGACTTTGATATCTGAAGTACTGCGATGCGAAAATAACTTCAATAAATTATCAGAAATAACGTATGTTATTCCGTTCATTTCTATATTAATATTTGTATTATTTTATGACGAAATTATCCATTGAAATAATGGGCGATCGGTATCAAATTTATTTGCCCACTATTCATTATTTCTATGCCCGTTTCTTCCAGTGTGGGTGTCGTAAGTGGCGACAAAGAGACTTGCTAGAGAATGGGCAGAGTTCTTTATGCATTTTACCAGCATACTGCGATCACCAACCCGGCTGCCAAAATTGCCGATTATGGCAAATCCCTTCCAAATTGGGGGAGGCCTATGTCCAGCAGTGGACGTCTTTCGGCTGAAATGATAACTATTCATTATTTAATCTTAACAAGTACAGGTACTCAATTCTAACAAATAAAACTAGAGGCGGGCTGTGTATACTTAAGTAAATAGAAAAGCTAAAGATAAACTTTAGTAGCCATTAAGTTGATTTTCCAATCGGAAAACGGTGTCTCCGTCAATTAACACATAGTTTTGTCACTTCGTACCGTCGATACTGATCAAGAGTTAGACACAGTGATATTACAAATAAAAAGGCGTAGATAGGTAACCTTATCAAGATTCGATTTTCAAAACCGGTACCATGTCATACTATTAGACGACACGTGGAAGTAGGACGGCATGGAGAGTGTATAACCTATCTACCTCTTTTTGCTCAAAATGTCATGACTATAATCGAGCAACACGATTATTGACAAATGCTTGCAGTGACTGGACAGGTCCACTCATATTTGCGTGGTCTCTCTACAAAAAAAAAACCATTTCAGACACGGATCTACATGGTCCTCACATGATTTGGACCAAGATTAAGTTTGGACTTTAAAAGTGACTTTGACGGACCTCTGTTTTTGTTTACATGTTTTTTTTATTGGTCAAACAGGTATGGCTGAGAGAGACGAAGCTCTGCAATGCCTGTCCGCGCCTTAAAGCTAGGGACAGATGAGTATCGCCCGCCTTTTGGAAATCTTAATTAATTCATTGCTAGCGACCCGTGTCCGTTTTCAGCGTCCATTTGTCTGCACTCCAAGTTCGTAAAGCGAGGTATTTTATGCGTTTAAACTTGGCGGGAAGTCTGCTAAATTATGCTTATCTTTGTAGCATATTTAGAGCCCTAATAACATTAAATTGTGGAGGACAAACGGTTGACTTTAGAGAAATGTGAAGTCCTAGTAAGTAGCGTTACACCAAATTCGAATGTAGAACGGCAGCGCATCATTGCGACATTTGTTCGAAAGAGTTACCGTGAACCTGGCATATAGGCAACTGAAGGAACACGGGTGGGTTTTAGTCAGTAAAAGTCTGATACGCCCTCCCACTCCACCCAAATAAAACAATAGCCCAGTTTAGTTCTAAACTCATTAGAAAATTCCTAAATATGCCTTAGAGTTAAACCATAAACAAAAAACTCGACTAAATAATGAGAACTTTAAGTTCGACGTACATAGTTATGTATTTAATTTGGAACGCATCTGCATGTTTATACGATGCACAACGCTAGCCGGAATATAACATCTGCCGGAATGAAAAAGCAATAAATACATAGATAGAGAATTTATCTTAACAATATTTCAAATCGATCCATATGGTATTAATTTATAGTGTGCATAGTTACGGTTAGCGTTGCTGGTGCGCACCATATGGTACTGTGCTTGCGAAATAGCTGGTAGGCAATGCAGCCCGGCGACGGACGTGGGAAGTCACGCGTAATTAGGAATGGAATTAGCTTTAGTGCCGCCAAATGTACTATAACTGTTTTCGGTATGTTTAAAAAAAAAAAAACTTTATTGTCTATGTCCTAATTTGACAGCCTTATGGTATGGTTCTTTTTTCAAATTATCAATGTACTTACATTATTGAGTAGGTAGGTAAGTACTGACTGTCTTCTTTTGTATTATTTATATTGGGTCTTCAAAAATTTGAATGACATCGAATTATGACAGAAAGTGATTTATGTGATTACATTTATAAAAGGCCTGTGGTTAAGGCTAGGTGTAGATTACCGATATAACAGTAAATTGAAAATTTGCAGTTCCAAGTCTAGAAGTTCTAATGCCAGAAACTACAAAGCTTTATTTCAGTGGTGCAGACAAATCGATGCAAGATTTCATTGGCTACCAGCCAATTTCGCTTAAAAAGTTCTCCTTCACACCTATGTACATTTACCCGAAGTATTATTTTTAAATATCTTCGATGTTTAATTGTTTAAGATCGAAGTATCCAGGTTCTGACTATTTTAAACAGAAACGGTAGCGTTGTTGCTACCTTTGCTCAGAAATATGGAGTAGCTTCCAATCGAAGCTATTAAAAGCCATCATTCTGACCATTTTACGACAACACGTGGCAATGACTCGGTTTTGATTGCCACCGCCAACCACAATGACGCAAAAGGCAGTTACTATTTGAGATACCAGAGTTTAAATTATCCACTAAATGTCTACGTTAGATCTGAACGTTTGGACTTCTAAACTGAATTATGGCCAAGTTGAGCAGACAAATAATTGGATCAGAAGATCCCATTATTTATTCCTAGATCCTGTCACAGAACTGTCTGTCTGTAAATACTTGATGGGTCTTCCTTAAGGTAACATCATAATCAGCCTATAATATTCCCACTGCTGGGACACCGGCCTCCACTAAGAGAGAGAAGCTTGATCTTTACAAATCCTTTAAAACCCTAAGGCACTGACCGGAAATTTAATTCATCGACATGAGACACTATGTCATTTTGCCATGTAACAGCCATGTCATACATCAAAGTAATTGAATGATGATCGTAATAGGATGACAGGTGATTTGAATTGTATGGTCAATTTAAGTTTCTGCCAGGATCGCGGAATTGTTCGAAAAGTTACCTTGGCCCTGGCATTGGCAACTGAACGAACACGGGTGGGTTTTTGTCAGTAAAAGTCTGACACGTCCTCCCGCTGAACCCAGACGACGTCATTTGATAATTTCCCAGCCACAAATAAAAAATGTTCAATTTAAGTTGATAAGCAATTCATTTTCTTGTCTTTACTTGTAACTAAACTAATGCCTAATCAATCTAAAAACCTAGATACAAGATTGTAACATAACAATTACGTCCTACACTTGTAACTCTGTACACTGCCATATTATGCAGTAGCAGCGCCTACCGCCAAGATTTACAGCTGCCATTTACAGCGATGTATATGCAAATCCGTCGATACTATCGGCTTCAGATAAATAGTTTCGCTATCGAGTTACAGAGACGCTAACTAGAGAAACAGAATACTACATCAATCAATCAGTGTCACGTTAATAAAAATGTTTGTTAAATTGGGATTTTGGTGGAGTCGACGGTAATTCGAAGTTTAAGTGATGTAATTTCAAGCGCCAGGCTTTGGAATTTCTAGTCGGAGTGCTAAATTACTGCATAATGGAAATACCAAAATAATGATTGTGCTTTTGCCTCCAGAATTAACGTTGTTTTTGTACAAAGTATGAACAACAAAAACGTTGAAGAGCGTTCTAGAGATATACCAGGGACATCTACACGAAAACAGTAACCATTAATTCGGCAGATTCTGAACCCCGTACGCATTGAAATCTTTCGATATAATTGAAAAAACTGTTGGTTGTTTACCAAAAGCAAACTTATGTTGTACCAGCAGGAACTGTCAAAGAGGTTTAGGACAACTCTTCAAACATTTTAACATAGGTTTTTTTAT
This sequence comes from Aporophyla lueneburgensis, assembly GCA_932294355.1. Taxonomy (NCBI): domain Eukaryota; kingdom Metazoa; phylum Arthropoda; class Insecta; order Lepidoptera; family Noctuidae; genus Aporophyla; species Aporophyla lueneburgensis. The sequence continues at coordinate 7,371,309 of OW028737.1, forward strand.
TCGGAAGAAATCACTTGAACGACAGGCGCGGAACTAATAAGCGTGGAATAAACATACAAGCGTTTCATTCTGGCCAAAATTCACTTAGCAGTTAGCAGAGTCTGAATCTTTGTCTTCGTCTTTTGGCGAACAAATATGAACAAAATATATAAACGGATTGAAATAGTGATCGGTTATTTTGGCATGCGAATCAATTGAGGGTTTATTTTTTTTGTTTATTCAGGTACCTAGGCTTTTTTATTCAACATCATCATCATTTCAGCCGAATGACGTCCACTGCTGGACATAGGCCTCCCCAAGCTCCGTCACTTCAACCGGTTCTATGCTTCCTTCATCCAGCGGATTCAGGCTTATTCTACGTCTTCCGGTACGCGATCGTCACTCCAGAACCTTTCGTTCCAACGGCCCTCTGTTCTGCGAGCAATGTGCCCTGTTTATAGGCACTTAAATTTGGCAGTTCTTCGCGCTATGTCGGTTACCTTATTTTGCTTGTGAATCTCTTCATGCCTGATTCGGTCACGTAATTAATAAGCATAGCTCGCTTCATTGCCATTTATGTGACTTTTAGCCTTCTAATAAGGCCCATTGGGACCAGCTTTTTTATTATTATTAAATATCCCTCTGTATGTTAATTTGTGCGCTTATAATCCGAGAAGCACTTATTTCAATATATCCTCTATACTCTGGCTAGGTTTTAGTCAAATTCGACCACTACGGGCAGGCATATTAGGTACATAATCTATACTTTATTAAGGGTCCACCCTTTATGGCAGAATTTTTTTCGTCATAATATTATTTTGCATAACAGCGGATGGCATAAACTTCATTTCGCAGAAAATCGTTTGGCATACACTCATTTATCATACATTCACAACGCATAATTTTATAAGTCAGAATAATCTTTAGGCATAAATTTTATTCCATAATAATTAAAAAGTAGAATCATCATATCGCAGAAAGTTCGCAGTCAGAATCGTCTTTTGGCATAATTTCATATCGATAGTTATTAAAAGGCAGAACTATCATATCTCAGAAACTTTAAACTTAGAATCATCTTTTGGCATACATTTCGTATCTAAGAAGCATGCAGCATGCAAACAAGCATGCAGCATGCAAGCAAGCATACAGCATGCAAGCAACCAAGTATGCAGCATGCAAGCAAGCATGCAGCAAGCAAGCATGCAGCAAGCAAGCATGCAAGCAAGCATGCAGCATGCAAGCAAGCTTACAGCATGCAGGCGAGCATGCAACATGCAGCATGCATGGTTTCTGTCACGGCTTCGGCACTGCGGGGCTCCGGCGGTCCCACGCGAGCTCATCGTCGCTCCTCAGCTCGCTGGCCGCCTCGCCACTCCGCGCCTACGCGGGCTTAAATTACACTCTAGGGGTAGGGCAGACAAGACTACGTGGAGTTGGTTCTGCAGCGATTCGTTTCTGTCAATAATTTTTGTAGCACAACATATACTGACTTTTTGAGATACTATTTCATTTTATTTAAGGCTAAAATGCAATTTAATAGAAATGAAAATATGCCTAACAAAATTATTCTAAATTAAATTCTGCCATCTTCATAGTATGCCAAGTGAAATTATGCCAAATAATCATTGCTCTAAATAAATGTTATGCTAAACGAAATTATGCGGAATTTTAAGTCTGCCAAAGGTAATTATGCGAAATAAAATTCTGCCATCTTAAAAGTATGCCAGCGTAAAGTCGGATATATAAACAGTCGGCCAAACAATGATTATGCTAAACATTTTTTATGCCTTACAAATACTCGTTTAAATAAGATTATGCCAAGTGTGTTATGCCAAATAAAATTCGGAGCATCAAGTTTCTGCCAGATAGAGGGAACCCCTTTATTAATATTATAAAGCTGAAGAGTTTGTTTGTTTGATTGAACGCGCTAATCTCAGGAACTACTGGTCCGAATTGAAAATTTCCTTTTGTGTTGGGTAGCCTATTTATTGAGGGAAGCTATAGGCTATATAACATCACGCTACAACCGAGAGGAGCGGAGCAGTAATGAAAAATGTTGCAAAAACGGGGCAAATCGCACGGGTAGGCGTTTCGAGGCGACGACGACGGGAAGGGTCGGGGCAACAAGAAATTTAACGCGGACGAAGTCGCGAGCAGAAGCTAGTTAGAACATAAACGTATATGTAGGTAACACACGCTTTCATTGAAACTGCATAATAAAATAAACATGATCCATAAGACCTTGAAAACTATTTACAGCTACATCGTGTCACGTTGTCTTTTATTTGTGGTAAACAATAGAACCATAATACGATACTAATAACAATGCAGTAGATTAGAATGTCATGCGATAATTATGACAAGTGACATTTAGAAAATAGATCATAGCGTTCACCTTAGCTAGGACCTGTTAGGACCTCCTTGAAGCAGCCGTGAGTGTTGATAACTATAAAAGAAAATTCAAACTGCACAACCGCATTCGAAGGCTCTCCTTTTTTAATGTGTTATTTATATAATCAAAGGTTATTTCATATTATTTTTAAATGAAATGAATATCCTTGCTAATCAATTGCTTCATAATATATTCGAAAAATAATCATATTTTTCGAATATATGGAGCAATGAATTAGCAAGAACCTTCAAAATGATTTAGATACTGATTAATAGTGTAATTCAGCAATTAAGGAACTTTAACTTTTTAATAATTAACTTCGTGCGAGTCGCCAATAGAAAATATGATATTGTTTAAAAGTGACGTTCGCCCGAATCGTGCGAGTTATTTCGTGTGACTTGACTAATTAGCCAAATTTTTATCTAATGTTTACTTTTATTTCCGTGTTACTTTTGCCTCCACGTGGTGCCGAACGTAAAGAATAGCACGATCCCATTTCTTCCCGCCGGGCTCTTGGGACTTGCTAGAGAATGGGCAGCAGCGTTCTCTATACGTTTTACCACCGTACTGCGATCGCCGACCCGCTTGCCAAGCGCGGTGATTATGGCAAACCCCTCATTGCTAAAATGATGATGTGATAATGATTTTAAATTACTAAGAACAGCACCCTAATTGCGAAACACACAATTTATCAGAATCTGAATGGGATTGAAGATTATTTCTAAACCATTGCGTCCTTTGTTCGAATAAATTGTGGCTCAGCAACGTAAATAACGCAATGAATGTTGTTTAACTATGAATATTAAACCAATTCCTACCGATAAAAAGTTCCGCAATTACCCCTCAGGTCAATCTCCACCCCCCCTACCTCTCCTACGATACGCATATAACTGCTTTGCCAGCAGTGCTTACGTCACAGACATGTTCAAGGAATCTAATCCAGTGGAATGCATTGATAACAAGCATGGGGGGTCTCGGAAGACTGCCAAGATAAATCTGTAAGTGAAATTAAGTGCTTCGTGAAAGTAATTGTTAGATAAACTTGTTGGATTAAGTTGTTTATTAAGATTAAGTTTAGTTTACTAATGTTTGGTGGCAATGAACTTTGAGGTCTATTACCATTGCATAATGCATTTAATAGGTATTCTGATAGGTTAATTCTTGCACGGTTCGATTTTGGCAGTCTTTATACAGTATTTTTAAAAGCCCTTACTCCGGACAACATATTTGGAAAAATCAAACTATACTATACTTAACCAAATTTCGTTTTAAAACTGTACAACGTGTAACCGAATTAAGACATTAGTTTGTTCAGAATCTATTTCTATAATTTTTAATAAGAATATGTATTTTAGAATCCTGAAAACAAATTAAAACTACGTAAATTACGGTCACATTTACGTTGTACACTTAAAACAAACCTAAAATGGACCGTAATTCAAGGTAATAAGACTTATTCAAGTTCAGTTATACATAAATTCCGTAATTTAATACAATATAGTTAGGTATAGTTGTTATGAGAAGCAAGAAGAAGAATTCACGATCAAAGACTGATCAATTTTCAATATCAAAAAGAATTGATCTCTTCTACCTTTAATAAAGAAAAACTGTCCTAAACCCAACACTGACCTTTCTAGAATAGATAAAGGTGAGTTCTTTATCAAGAATAGGTCAGCCCTATTACGTAGGATTAACCCCAAAGCCTAAAATATCATACTGCGTCAACCTGGCTTTTCTAAAAGGTCAATCGATACCTACTCACTTAAAAGAGACGCTGCGGAAAATCAAATAAGAATGAAGAGAGATGAGTTCACTCTTTTAAAAGCACGTAATGCCATTTACATTTTCTTCAATAAAATACTGTTGAAGGAAAATGCTGAGAAAAGTAATCGTAATTTGACTTTCTTAGGTGTAAAGGGGAAGAAATGATATACCTACAAGTTTAGTTAAAAAAACGTTTGAAATCAAAATTCGTGGTTTAAAACCACGGGTGCCGTGTATTGATTACGCATTACTTTAAGAATGAAGTAGAAAAGGCTAACTGAAATCATTCACCATTTTTATTAATATGTGAAGTCATCTGTCATAAATTAAAAGAAAAAGCGTTTTCTTTGGCATCTGGCGTTCTCTAGCGGAATAAGCAAAAAAATACGATCGGCTGAAACAATTTAAAATGGTTTCGCTGGATAATCGCCGACGCATTATTGACGCAATGTTTTTGTGCAAAGTAATGCACCATAAAATTGACTGCCCACAAATACTGCACACCTTTAATTTCCGTGCCGCCTCAAGAATTCCCCGCAGACCAAGCAGGTCACTCTGCCCGCCGCAGAGAAGAACGGAAGAAATCATGGAGTAGTGTAGACTAGATCATTTCATGTGAAGCCTCAGTATATTCAATGTATAAAAAAAGTATTTTCAACCAATATTAAACCGCCAAGTGTGGTTTTAAATCGCTATAAACCAAAAAGAAGACGGTTTAAATCCAAATGGTTTAAAATGGTTTTTGCTTCTATACACACGAACAAGAATCAGCCTAGTATTGGACCATAAGTATCCTTATAGCCCTGTAGCGCCGCCTGCGTATTATTAACATTTTTTAGAATGAACTGCACTTTTATAAATATCCTGCTCAAAGTAAATTCTCAATTTTTTTTAGTCAGACAGTTTCATCTTGGCAATATTTTTGATTCCATAATGTATTGCTGTTGACGACCTTTTCAATACCCTTTTCACAAGTTTGTCACCCGGTCCTTTGGGAAACAGCTTTATATCATGACCTTTTAGTAGAAGGGAAATTGGTAACAAATCTATTATATCTGTACCTGGTGACCTTACCCTTCAGCTATATAGACATGAAGTAGAAGAGTGTCCAAAATAATTTAAAACTGTTTTTCCATTACCATTCAGAAATTTTCTTTGGGGCACTAATTTACAATTAGAATTTTGAATTGTTCATTTTTCTAGTAGTCGTCTACCAAAATCTGTTGTTATTCGAAACAACAATTTTCAAGAACTTTTCAATATTCGAAACTCACGACGCTCATATTTTTAACAGATTTTAAAAACGGAACAAGTTTTCAATTAGTCTGTGTTTTAAATGAAAGCGCTGTCCCGCAGTGCTAACAACCTACAAACAAAACCAGATAATGCTAACAAAAGCTGGACGTGTTCTGAATCCGCGAAACGTGAAACAGGGAAACAAATTGTGATGAAAATCGAGGTTTACTTTAGGTACCTAGCTATACCCTACGCCAGCTCTGTGACACGTTTACCGACTGTGAATATTTGAGCATATGGCTGGTGTAAATGCTGCCAGTAAAGCTAGCAATACCCAACATAAATGAGCATTATTTCATTGCATATTGAAGCATATAAGTCAAGACCCTTTCATTGTGCTCTCGAGAGCGTAATTGAACTTTGTTTTTAATTCAGGCCTGGCATTACCAAAAGCTATCGTTGTCACTTCCTTCTTAGCAACAATGTGCGTTTTGTTGTGAATTTTTGCGACAAGCGAAATAAGAATCACTACTAAGGATGTACCCTGTGGTGCCGGACGTAAAGAATAGCACCACCCCATTTCTTTCCGTGAGTGTCGTAAAAGGCGACTACTTTAAGGGACTCACTAGAGAATGGGCAGCAGCGTTCTCTATGCATTTTACCACCATACTGCGATCGCCAACCCGCCTGCCAAGCATGGCGATTATGGCAAAGTCCCCCAAATTGGGGGAGGCCTAAGTCCAGCAGTGGAAGTCTTACGGCTGAAATGATGATGATGATGACTAAGGATATGACAAAGTCTTAAAACGAAGTAAATATAAGGTATGTGCGAAACGAATATTTTTCGAATTTTAAAATCGTTCCAATTGACGTTACGTTTACTTCTCGCGTTTCTAGGTTCGCAATTCAAAATAGGTACCTACAAACAGAGAACCAGCAGACAAACATCAAACACCCGTACGAAACGAAAATTAGTTCATAAATGTTCCCCAAAAACGCGTAAATCTTGCAGTTTAGTTTAGGACGGAAACCGCAGATCATCGCGGGCGCCGGCTATTAATACTTACGCACACGTGTGATCTAGGGATGTCTCATAATGTAGGGTTACCATTTCGAAATTTGAAAAGTCGTAACAATCATCAAAGGAACAGCACCCTAATTGCGTAACACACTATCAATCCGAATCTGAATCATTTTGAAGAATAACGCTAATCATTGCTTCATATGTTCGATAAATTAGTCTGCTCAGCAACATAAATGACGCAATGAAAGCTGTTGAACTGTCAAGATGAAAACCCAGCTGATGGACGCTACCGATGGCGCCTATCACGTAGCCAAATTTTGGGCCCGAGTCCGTTTTTATTGCCATCAATGAAGATTTTTTTGATGTCGCTTTAGGTATCTCGTAAAGTCTGTAGAAAATACAACGCTAGACGGGCGGCCAAAAAGCCGGACCTATCCAGACCAGCCCATTCGGATAGCAACCCTACCAATATAGGTCAAGTCATAACACTTCGTTTTAATACTGGCTGGGTATAAGGAATATTGTTGTTTCATGGGCCGATGATTTTTCCATGTAGCTTGAAAGTGGAATGCTTTTGAAGTGTCAAGAATTTGAGGAAAGTTAGGGAATGTTAATCCTAATGGATTCTGGTTGACGCCATTACCTATGTATATGTTTATCTTTGGGTAAAGTTATACAAATGGTTTGAGGCGTTTTCCTAGATCTCGCTTTGCGTTAAGTGTTGATCATTTTAATGTTCATTGGTAATTACGGAATTCTAAATCTTGATGATGACATAGTATGTAATACTATGATAGATACGCTATATAATAGTAATTACTAGACGTACTAAGTTTTGGCGTTTTCCGAGTAATGTTAATTTGAATTACTTAGTTGTGCTGTCCAATTAACAGTTTTATACCGACTATAATCATCATTTGGTCTAACTGTAAGTTTTTACGTATTTATTTACATTAAAAACCAAAACAATAAATAAATAAAATATACTAAAATAAATGACTGACTAAACAAATGAAAACTAAGGACACTTTGTCTAACTTAGACTGCGTTTTTATTATTTAGGCATATTTTTTTAGGCCTTCGTGCTCGAAGTGTAACCAAAGGGACCCTATTACTAAGCCTCCACTGTCTGTCTGTCTGTCAGCGGACTGTATCCTATGATCCGTAATAGTTAAACAGTTGAAATTTTCACAGTATGTGTATTTTTGTTGCCGCTAGCAAAAAATCAAATAAAATAAAAAGCAACTTAAAAATTATAGAGGTCTCCATACAATACACGAAACGTGTTTTTGCGGAAAAAGCGAAAATTGTTGGGAATAGACTAGGCAGATTGTGAGCAAATGTCCCACTCCTGGGCATCTCCAAGTCTTTCCAGGAACCCTTTTTTTCCTATTAATATTATTAACTATTAAATTAAATTCTGCCAACAAACGAACTATACGCTAGCCTTGCGTAACTCACAAGACAATAATTAAACATAATAAATTATGAAATATTCAATTAATTCCAAGTTATAACGAATAAAATACGTATTTTCGTTGAAGGCCATATAATACCTATTTGAGCAAAAATACTCGTATAAAAACTATTGTTTACTTAAATTTTCACATACGTATATCGTGACAGAACCTAGTTATTAAAAATGAAGTGTTCGTTTTTAATTGGATGTTTTTTCATACTGACAATCATAATTATTTTTTGAATCTCTGTAGGTAGGTAAAGTACCTACTAAACCTTACTGAATCTATCTACCTTGTAAATAAATAAAAAAGGAAGTTAAAAACTCTTAAACCTATATTAAGCTACATTATCACCAAGTAACATAGGTTATATTTCATCCCGAAAAAATGCACAGTTCCTGTGAGTCACGTGGACGAAGTCGCGGGCGAAGTGCGGTCCGTCTTTTATAATTAAAAAGCCATCTTCTTGAATTTATGCTTATAATTCTTGTTCAATTTGATGTAAATATTCAATTTAACTTATCAAAATACGTTAAAGATTGTTTAAGATCATCGATCGTACACTCGATAAATAAATTATATGAATCACCACGCCACACCAGAAGAAAAAATATTTTGAATGCAAATATTTTATAATTTATGATAATTATGAATGCCGCTCCCGCATTTTTATTCGATGTTTAGTCACTCATTAAGGGTCCCGCAGACAGGCGCTGCGGCGCGACGCGACAGCGCGGCGTGACTCTAGTAGATCCATTTCCATGAAGTTTTCTAAGAAATTGTTCCTTTAAACTCGCGGCGCACCTGTTTGCGAGAGCCTTAAATCGATTTCTAATTATTCGAACAACTCATCAAAGTTAATGATTATTATTACTCAGCTTTACACGTGATACAAAAACACATGAATATTATTAATTTAATTGATGTGTATAACCTTTGTATAACCTCAACCTAAGTGACTTCTAGTAACATGACGTCAACGAAGGAATATGAAGGACAGAACATAAATAATATATTATGTATATTAAAATAAGCTTGGAATTAATTTTGATATTCATCTAACTTCCGTTTAAAAGTTTAAAATTCAATTAATTCATGAAGAATTTAATTAAATGAAGAGAAGAGAAGAACCACGGCGACGAGCAAACGATTTTGATTTTAAAAGCTTTTAGTAAAAACTGGAAATGTTGTGAAAAAAAAGGCAAAGGACGTGTAGCAACTTTCCTAATAGAAATAATTTTCGTTCGACGTTTGTAATATACAGATGCTGGTATTTATATTTAAAAATGTCCAATAGAGTATGCATCATCCTAAATAAAAAAACAAAAGAAAGACAAAACATCAATTAAACCCAAAAAGTAACACGTCCACACCTGACCATAAATAAGCAATTCGAATTCCTATCGAATCGATTTGATTGAATGCTATTCGATCATCAATCGAGAGAGAGCGTGCCGGCCGCAAATAGATGAACTCTCGATCAAGGTGGCCATCCAATCGAGTGAAGGCCGAAACTTTGGCAAACACTGTATCAACATGTAGGCTGAATGGATTTGACTCTGGTGCATTTAAATTTAGAATTACTTGATGGAAAGTGAAAGAGCTCTTTGAAGATGCAGATGAAGGATCGCATGATCCATCTTTGATTAAAAACTCTTTGCTATCTTATTTTATTTTATTAGATGTTTTTGTTCAAAACTTGAGCATATTGACTTGATAGTTAAATAGATTTAAAAATACGTAGAATTAACGTTAGTTTTTTGTATCACAGAAGCAATTTTGCATGAATTACAACATCCTCTTGTCATTTAAGTGACATCGAGACAGACTTCCGTATTTTGAGGTCATTACATGTGTCAAGCATTTGCAGATTTTCAGTAGGTATTATTTATGTATATTATTGTATGTTAATTTGGAATAATATTTAGGTACCTACCTACTTATTGCAAAATAATGAATTCATGTTCACCGGATCAACAGGATTATTAATAAAATTTGTATTTACGTAAGTAGCACGTGTTATTAAAACAATGGGAAAATTAGAAGGAGTTTTCCGATGATGAAGGCCGAATCCCTTGGCAACAGTTCTTAAAACATAGTTTATAGTTGAGTCAGGTTGTTGTTCATGTCAACACCCAATAGTCAGAAATTTATCGATAGTGATCCGTAAAATAAACTTCGTTAACAATTTATTGCTGACCGTAAATCTTCAGTAGGTAATTATTCTATGTAATTATGAATGGAAGCTGAAAGTAGTTTCAATTACTTTAAATTTACTGATGTTTAGATAGGGTTATATGATCTAGGTGCGTGCGTTATACATTTTTATGAAAATTATCTTCTTGCAATTATATATGTACATAACATATTGTCGAAGTCGCCACATAGGAAATCATAAAAGTAGTTTAAAAATAGACTTTTAGTAAGAAAAGCTCTTTAAAGGTAAAACAAAACCACAGACAAACTAAATTTGACGGCCGAGAATTGAAAGCGCTGCAAATACTGGTGGTTTCAATCTCAAGCGCGTGTTTGTCTATGGCTAAGCACCGTAAAAGCTGCGTTCAAAAGAAATGGCCAGCAATAAACGTGGCTTTCTCCGCAAATACTGACAGTAAACAATAAGCCAGACGCCGTGGCTGGAGCTGAATTATCTGTGCTTTAGTTTGATTGCTTTGCTTATGAAATTGAAAGAGGATTGCTTAGAAAATGAGAAACAGATTTCCTTATGCCTAACTGCAAAGAAAATATTCGTAGAAGTACCTAGTAGGAATGAGAAACAAAACTGAGCATGAAAATAAAGAACACCTATCATAGAATAAAATAAAACACATATCAAAGAAAGTCAACACTGACTCATCTTGTTGGTTATCAGTTCCTGCCAAGTTTATTTCCGTCTATCTTTGTAAAGGTAAATTCAATAGAATTTACAATATTCTCAAACTGTAGCCTACATAAATTTTAAACCTGTCCCAGTCAGCCAGCATCAATAACATTGCAATTGACGTGAATAATTAATTCGTTGTTTAGCATTTCAATAGCTACTCAGACCGCAGCCATTTTCATTTTATAATGCAAACTCAAATTACTTGAATTTGGAATGTCAGAATGCCATTCATCTGTGGTTTTTGCTAAAATATTCGAGTACATTTTGTGCTTCAGATTTATATAATGAATACCAGAATACTAATTGTACATTAAAATACTTAAATAATTAATTTCAGTGTTGCAAATGTTTGACTTTAATATGATTTCGTCGATCGGTAGCCATTTGGATTCGATCCTCGTGCTGAGACAAATATTTGTGAGGCATACCATTCTGTACTTATTCGTGTTTCATTCTTTCCAAGTTCCTACGGTTGTTTGTGCATTTTGGCAACCATGACACGGACAATTAGATCATGGGTCTACCTTATGGCATGAAAAGTCTATTTATTACAAGGTGACAGAAAATTCGCCGCACAACTTGTTACAACGAATTAAGTACATAATATGATTCTGAACCACTTGCGGTGAATTTTATTTCGAATATTATTAAACAAAACAGCTCTGCCATATATTTTGACCGCGTGTTTCTCAAGCAGATTTTTTTACCGGCGAAAAATATTTACGCTATCTAGAAGTATGTGCTGAGTTCATAGTTTTAATGTGCTCGTCTATGACCATGATGCCACCTTGTATTAGGACCATTAAATATTCATGCATTCTTTAACTGCAGTTAGAGACTCACCGAAAATGGTTCTCTCAGCCAAAAACTAAATTTGGCCTGATTTGCATTTTCGGCCGAAAACAAATAAATGGTTCCTTATTGTCGATAGGATTCTTTCATTTTTTCTTTTTTTTTTTTACTTGATTATCCAAATAACTGATGCGATAAAATGCATGTTTTACTTATTTTCACATTGTTGTAACTATCGCATTTCTCTCACTAAATGAATGTAAAAGTTTTCATTTTTGGCTGAAGAAAAAAATTTCCTAAAATGAGTATTTCGAAAAAAAAACCGAAAAAGCAGCTCGACTGCACTCTAGCTGCAGCTACTGCAACTTTAGGTCAAGGCTATTAACCTCCCAAGTGCGCTCCCACTGCAGAACACTGCACTGTTGACCCTTTCTTCGTTGCTCTTCGGTCCTACATCAAAGGGTTCACGCATGTGCGGACAATTCTACCGGATGGCTGCGAAGCCAACGAAGTGGACGCTTCACGAAAGCCATTAGCTTTTCTTCTTATATCCCGTAAATAGCCGACTGTTTCTAATCCAATGACTTTTTGGAGGAGTTCGTTACGGCTATTTTTGGGCGGCTATTAAGTAAAATGTTGTGTAGAATGCTTTTGAGTTGACACTTTAGGCTTTTACATAATAAACTCTACTTCATTTTCAGAGCTTCATCGATCGATAAACTGTTCGTAACAGAATTAGGAAAAACACCCAGTGTGTTTCTGCAAATACCCTATTAGCGGGTCTAGTTGTTTCCCCAATTTTACCTTAGTAAGTACTTAGGTAACGTTAGAAAGCAGTCAAATTGCAACACAAAAACACACATTCATTCACATTAAATGCGGTGCATCTAACACCTACCTCACGTTCGGAAATGCCTATGTTAATATGGCGGGCAAACAGTCGGCTTGTGTAGGAATGCGACCGATCCAACGTTTAAACTATTTTCGGACGAACACGGAACTGCACTGTTCGATGTTTGAAATCTGTGGTAGCGTTGCATAGTTATGTCGAATTTATCACGCTTTTATTGCATTTGTGGGAATCTAGGCGGGATTGTTTAGCGAGATAATAATCTGTTAATGTCAGTTTTGTTTAACTATTAAAAGGAAGCCGTACACGTGCTGTCAAAGGAGCATTGTCATAGGATGTTCTATTTACAAAACAGACAAAACAACGCTCGTTGAATATTTACCAATGTGAAATACGGTGTGTTTAGATCAACTTTTCTTAATATTCCTAAATATATGGACGACTACCATGTTAATTTCGAAACATAGGTAGTTGTATAAAAGAAAATAACGTTAACGAGTCGGCAATAAACTAAATAGTTCGTGGCCTACTACTCAACAAAGTTGTAAAACCTACCTACGTGGAAAAATAAAAGTACGCAGGATTAGCCGTTACGCTCGTGAACCATTTTATACCTCTTGGAAACTTGTGAATGTTTCTCTTTATGCCTTTTACATCAAAGTACGTCATAACGATGCGCTTTGTGTGGTACTGTGAAACTGGAAAGGACGAAGTCATTACAATGTGTGATGGTAAAAACTTGTCATAGCTTTATAGGTTGGTTACATATAAAGCTATGACAAGTTTGTACCGTGTGAAAACACAATTTAATTAAAACCTTTTTTCTACAGCGCTTTGGCATTAATTGCCTTTTCCCCGAGAATATATTAACCTTCATGAAAAATGTTGAAATGGTTACTATCTTGGTAAAAACAGTCAAGAGTTCGTGATTCGCCTAAAAATCAGTAGCCAACATAACAACACAAACAAGAAGGTCGAGATCCACAATAAAACGTACAACCAACGTTAATGAAAGCTTCATGTTCTACAATGGCTGCCTGTTCGTTAGCCGATATATTATTAATTTGAACTGGAAGCCCGCCAGGTATTACATGTTGATAATTAAATGATTGATTGGTATCTTTGAGGCCGGATTTGATTAACTACTTTCATTTTGTCGTACATTTTTGACAGCAGTTTCAAATCGTTCGGCGGACAAGTTAATCTATGTGAATTCTAAATTCAATCTTGGCGCCCAGCGGGCCATAGACACAAAAATTCGAACGTGATATTTTTATTTGAAAGTCAAATAATTTGTGACTCTACGAACATTTGACAAAAAGCCATATTAAAGTATTATGGCGTTACAAGTATTATGTTCGCTATTAAAAACCCGAACACGAAATCTTTCTCCCCTTTGTAATGGAGGCAGTAAATGTGAAAATAAATAGATCCTGTCTGACTCAGTGTTCGAGCCCACATTCCTCCGTTGTTTATTACGTCATGCATAAGCACTGCTCAGTGAGAAAGGGCTCGAAATTCAAGGGGTTAAGGTGAGCAAAGGGGAAGGGTGAATTTAGGTTCAAGGACTAATAAATACTTCAAAAGAATTTTGTATTGGTAGCTAGTGCAAACTGGTGTTTATTATTGAAACAGATCATAGATTTGGAAGCAGTTGTTTTTACTGATTCTTGGTAAGTGCTATGGAAAAAATCCCTTTGCTACTAAAATATATTCACGCTTACATTCCAATTATGTAAAATAAAAATATAATTACGGTTACGGAATAATATTATGCTTCAAAATAATTCAGGTTATTCCACTCAACATTCGTAAATAAACATGCCATCCACATCACTGCGGAAAGGCGCCATGATTGTTTTTCCAAATGACGTATCAATATCATAACTGACATCCTTATTCTGGAATGCTGGCAGCATTTACAGTCGTTCGAGTTACGCAACGTGAAACGTGAGTTGACATACATTGTAGAATTTATGTTAGATTTAAATATTTGCTATGCTCTTTATATCACAAACAAGTAAATATGTGCATCGTTTGTGTACATAACTGCCACATGCAAGCAAAACATAAAATAATATCATGTATTTTTCTTTGCATGTCAAAACAAAATCACCGCAATCTTGAAGCAATCTGAATATTTGCAGGACTTTTAATTACATTTAGCGCGCATTATTTTTGGTTTGGAATACAAAGCTTTCCACTTTCCACCCATTTTTTAATTTTACTAACTGGCTCAGGCAACTCCCATAAACCTATACAGCCAGTCTGTCATAAAATATTATAAATTCTGCCTATTACTCGCGGTAGAGCTGACGCAAATGTTTAGCGTACCGGCGAGGTGCTTGGAACTGGAAAATTGGGACAGAAAATGCATTGGAGAGCACTCGCCGCCGAATCCAAATTTCCTATTTGGACGATTGCCAAACTCTCGTGGAACACCGCTCTCAAACACTTAACAACCTTCGTTAGATTCGTGACTAACCTTTTCGTGTCAGGAGTATTTACCGTCAAAATTATGTAATTTGTGTGTTTATGGATAACAGAATATTAGAATTTTCAAACCATCGTAACGAGTCTTGAGTTCAAGTGGTAATTCACTTTCTATTTACCTTTCACATACCTTAACATCACGCCTAAGTTGTAATCCCCGGAAGGGTTAGGCAGCGGTGTATCTACTCATATTTCGCCAGTTATGTTTAAATCCCACGTAATAGGGGTGAACCTATTGCCATCAACCGGGCAAAATTCCAGATTCTGGGCTGCTACTTAAAAATTCTAGATGGAAAAACCCATTTTAACCGGCCCGAGAATCGGACCCAGGACTTCATGCTCAGCAGTAGAGCTTGCAACCATTAGACCAACGACTGCCTCGTTGGTCTCTTACCTTTCACATTTATATAAAGAGTAAATAAACTCTTCAACTCCACATAGAACCTTCCAACAAAATCTCATAACGCAATCAACTCTATCTACCAACAAAAGTCAAAACCTGACACAGATTAAAAATACCACTCTGTTCTATTCTCTATTTGCGTTCCATTTCACGAAGCACGTTAAACTTTTATCTACACATTATGGAATACGCTTTAGCTCTGCAAGTGAGCATTCCGGGATAGGAAACAAGGTGACCTCAAAACAAACACGAACTGATATGAAAGGGGTTGTTTGATGTTCGTATACAGGAATATTTTTTGCTGACGTCACGAGAATATTAACCCCTTTTATTAGATTCCGTGATTGTACAACGTGTTTTCGGAAAAGTAATGCAATACGTGAGATTTATTTATGAATTCGTAAGAGGATAATAACATACAGATAGATAATACTGCAGTAAAACCAACCATGAGTAGAATTCGACAATGACTTAGAACACAAACTGCCACACTCAGAGTCGCCTAACGGTTACTTAAGGGGCTACTGAGTAAAAATTAAAAAAGTTCACTCCCAGAGTCAGTTAACGGTTCATTAGTGCTCCTTAATGAAAATTAAAGTAAAGTACAGAAAGATCTTTACTTAACTTGTTAATTATTGATTTTGACATTTACGTTTGAGGTTATATTTTTATTTTTACCAGTGAATTCGCATTTGCATTTATTTAAGAGCAATGATGTCTGATTTAGCAGACTTCATTGAGTTTGTTGATTATGCCAGAAGATATAGAGAAGTAGGACCGAGACGGTATTTACGAGATTATTCTGATCCCTTTACTAAATACTCTATTCAAGAATTCCACGCACGTTATAGATTTACTCCTGAATCTGTTAAAAGTGCAATATTGCCGTTGCTGGCATCGGACCTCAGGAAACCAACGAAAAGAGGATTATCATTTGCACCAGAAATAATGTTGCTAATAACATTTCGTTACTTCGCTACAGGGAGCTTTCAGGTTAG
The DNA here is from genome assembly GCA_932294355.1 of Aporophyla lueneburgensis. Taxonomy (NCBI): domain Eukaryota; kingdom Metazoa; phylum Arthropoda; class Insecta; order Lepidoptera; family Noctuidae; genus Aporophyla; species Aporophyla lueneburgensis. The sequence continues at coordinate 7,387,584 of OW028737.1, forward strand.
TAGTCTAGGTACTGACTGAACTGTATTGAATTTTGATTCCACGATTGGTGTCTTTTTAATTAACTGTGCCAATATCGCCTTTTCTTCATCGGTGAAATTTGCCACTCTTTTGCGTGGTGTTTTTGTTAGTAGATCCTCCTATAATGAAACAGAAATATAAAATAAAGTTCTTTGTTTACACAAGATGTGTCGTTTAATTATTATCACATTTTTACTGAAAGTATTACCAAACTTACCATAATGTAAATAACACACAAAACAAAACAACACAAAACTTTCTCGCCCGGTGAATGAAACAAACATTAAATATTAATCCCTGATTTGACATTGACAGATTGTAGTGATGCCATAGCAAAAAGGTTGCAATCGGTTTAACTTATTTAAATGAAAATAATTGTTTCACTTTGTATTTTAGTAAAAAATTACAGTTAAAGAACTTATTATCATATATAATAGTTTTAACTTATTATAATAGTTTTCAACGTGTTTAAATAAACTTTTTTGTGGTTTAATATCAACTGTTTTTTAATGTGGCTACACCAAGGCACTATCGAAATGGTATCGATAAGACGATTTGGGGATGCTTCGCCCTACGGATACTTAAGTCTGTCATTTGCTAATGAACGCTTAAATTATGTCTCTGGGATGTACCGTTGATTAACGGATTTAATGCTAATTAGTTAAAGACTCATTAGGACTAATTTAATGTAGCTTTCTGAGTGCGGCTGAAAGACGATTACTCGCTTTGTGTAAAGCTAAGTAAAAGCAATCAAGTGTTATCTCATTATTTATTACATCTGTATGACTATAATCCCCAAACGCTTTGACAAAGCCATCAGTTGCCCATGTGCCAGGGTCACGGTATCTCTTTCGAACAATCACGCGACCCCGGCAGGCATCGGTCCTAGTAGACCCCTACACTGCTGCTGACATCACACTGCGCGCCGTCGACCCGAGCCTGGTCCTTACCGGGCGGCGAGTTACCCATTGCTCGCCACCCGCAAGCTCGCGCCTACGGTGGCCGGGAGTCCGCAATCGACTCCCGACGCCCGGGGCGTCTCCTCCTGCGGCGGCTAGGGGCGTGAGGGCGCAGAGACTGCCACTCCCTCACGCGCCCCGCCTCCTCCTTCGCGAGCATTACTGCTTCGCAGAAGGAGGTGACGGCTTCCCATTCCCTCTCGCTCCGTACCATGGCTCGCACCAGGGCCGGACGCGAGAGGTCGCCGCCGCCGATCGCCTCCACGAGGACACGGCGGTGCTCCGCCCAGGTAGGGCACACCTCCACCGTATGCTCCACCGTGTCCTCCAGACGATCCTCGCAATGGAAACACCCGGACGTATCCTCCCGCTTTATCCTGAACAGGAACCCACCGAAGTACCCATGCCCGGTGAGAACGTGCGTCAGGCGGAAGGTGAGGACGCCGTGACGCCTCTCTATCCACTCCTCAAAGAGGGGACTTACCGCCGCAATTGTGGCGTGCCCAAAAGTATACCGCTCGCTGTCTATCAAATTACATGCCCCGAAGTTCGTCTCAAGTGACACAAAATAATTTCCCGAAATGTTTACCTGCTCCTGTTAGTATAGTAAAAGCTTTAATGCCAGTTTTATGACATCAGAGAAATAATCTCAGCGATTTAATGCTGGAGTGCAATGAATGGTCGTTACTTTTTTATCGCTCCGTGAAACAGCTGACTCGAGATTTGCACAGATTGTAAAGAACGATATGAATCAGCGGCGTTGGCAGACTGCAATCTTGTCTATGCTGTGGTTTTAGCTTTGCCGAGGATAAATACACTGCCTTCTATAAATCTACGTCAATCATAGGAAGGTCAAAGTTGAATAAAAATGTAGACAGATGAGTTGCTTTAAACTTCATAAATTAGACGGCTTTGTTTGTAAAATCGTCTATTGTTAGAATGGTTTATGAAAGTAGATTTTTTTGAAATCGGAATCCTCATCCCATCCATCCATCCATCCATCCATCTCTCTCTCCTCCTCCTCAGTTGCGTAGAAGTATCAAAAATTGTTGTAACGCGACTTTGATGAGGTCTACCTCATCAAAGTCGCGTTACAACAATTTTTGATATTTCTACGCAACTTTACAGCAACATCATTGCACTTCCTTATTAGAATAAAGATAATGACTTTCGCAAAGGAAGAGTTTAAAACGAAATTGCAGTCAGTTTCTACAGGATTAACTGTCGACGTCGCTAAGTAAGTAACTGTAACTGGATCCCGCTTCATCCCACAGTCCATGATACGACTATTGTTAATGCAATTTGAAATGGACGACGACGAATAAATTGAAAAATGGCTGCCGGCCGCTTGTGTAAGCCGTTTGGAGATAGTGAATATAAATAAAACTGTCGTCAAAGCTTTGTAGTCAGTTTAAAAAAAAATAATGTAATTGTAATCTTGGTTTAAATTTTAAGTAGAAGGATGTTACGATAGATTGTTTGCTGTAATAAAATTCTTTATAAGAATGGTGTATATTTACGACAGGCTAGAGAGGTATTAGAATTAAAACATAGGCGTCGATTTAACCGGATTGAGCTTTAGAGCGTTAGCTCCATTATTAAAAAGAATCTGCTTTTGGAAGTAAACACAGATTCTTCGAACGAATGCTAAGCCCCTTTTGCAACATACGCCGTACTTACCATGAACATCACTCATCGGGAACGTTCCAAATTCAAATGGGATAGTTGTAGAATTAGCATTCGACGATCGTCTGCGTGGTTACGATGTTATTCCAAATTTAAACCAAGCTTCCGCCAGCGTTACTGAATATGGCCGCCACATTCCGCTAGTGAGGTAACCCATACTTGTTAATGAAAGGTTGGAAACATGAAACAGTACCTATTCAGAATCTATACGCAGAATATACTTATTTATTAAGATTGAAATGATATTTATAATAAATATAATAATATGTATATTTAGTTAAGTAAGTATATTAAAATCGGTAAACAATTCTCGCCCTTAGAGACAATTGAATTTATAAAGTACAGACGCCAGCACCACATCAAGGTACCCGAAACTGTCAAATTCTCCCAATCAATTTTGAAACTAATGCATTAGCGATAAAGTTGAAAATCTATTAAAGAAATTTGACACATTGTAGTAGCTCGATGTGCTGGCGTCTATACATTGTACCGTTTATTTTATATCTATATTAAAAAATAATATCCTCTTACGTAATACAGGATAAGTTTGCATTAGTCATTCTTTTTCATAGTTAGTAAAAAACCTTATTACAAATCGTTTCTATATAAAATTATAAGTAGGTACCTACTGTAATTTTCTCTCAACTAAAGTTACATTGTTTTAATATGAGGTAAGCTCATCATGAGATAATCATAACTTTCTCTAAACACATAGGTACGTAAAGCTGTCGAGAGTAATTTGGTGCGGCCTTCAAAGTTTAAATTAAATATGGCAAAAGGTATACCTATTACTTATGTCTCACGAAGCACGAGGCACGCATCACGCACCATCTTGAAAGGTTTTCACATAATTAATGGGTAGAATAAATTCTCATTCTCATTTAAACTGACGGCAATTAAGAGGTATCTTGAGAAATGGTTTAATAAATAGCTACGATATAACTTCAATTGGTTATTATCGTAATTTACAGTAAATTATGTTCATTATTAAACCCGATGCAGTAGAATTCAATTAACAATTCGGGCCAGAAATTATACATTGGTGGTTTCGTTGGTATCCATGACTTGTGTTTATTGCTTTAAAAAATATTGTCCACAATACCGCACTTATCTCTAAAATACAGGGAAAACCAGAGGAAAAAGACAATGGCATTGAAAATAACAACGCTTATCATCACAAATAAGCAAATTTCCTACATTGGTCCTATTACAGATCGTAAAGTAACAGGAAATTAACTCAATTGGCGGCAAATTGACAGGTGACGATCTGCTTCCCGCCATTCTTATTAGCTGTCAAACGACATGTCACGAAATAGCGCGTAATCGTCAGTGAGCGGAAAACGTTTACGGCTCTGATAGTAGAAACTAACCCATTTAACCCTAGACTCTGCAACGCTTGCTATAGAGCCCAATTTCTTGTACACAGATAGGCAAATAGTGTATTCCACGTTCAAATTCAGTAGCAAAGGCATGAAGTGAAGTACGTCAATAGAGGTGGAAGTAACACGTAAAGCAAGTTCTTATCGATGTTTATGGCGCAATATTTACTTCTCCGGTTTTGAATTACAATGAAGCACAGGCAATTGAGCTTTCAAAAGACTTCCCACGCTCCTTTGAGTTGATATTTATGGGCCAAACAAGAAAATTATTAGGAAATGCCTACGATATCCTTAGACGTGGTACTTTAGGAGGATAACGTGGGTGCCTCTATTCATTGCAGTTTTATAGTTGGCAGAAAATAGAAGCTCCTTGGAATCGTACGAAGATTGAAGAGCGCTTCGAAGAATATTTTCGAAAAAAATAACAAAATCGTTTAAACGTTTACGTTACTTTCAACGTGCTAATCAAACATAACATTTCATGAAATTCAAGGATAGCAAGCATTCCTACTGGAAATGTTTACAAGAGTGCGCTCTGAAATAGAAATTGTTCAGAGCTTTGATATGCTGAAGTTTTACACTAAATTACAGAGGTTACTGTTCACTCAGAAACGTTGCTTACGTCACGGGTTGAAATCTTGGACATATCTTTCCGTAAAGAGCTTGCAATGATTAAGCTTTTCATAACAAAATGATGTATAGCATCTATTAATTGATATTTGGGCAGTCTAATCCCTTGGCTTAGACTGGCCATTTCATTTTATGTGGTGGATTTTAAAAAGGTCGTATTTAAAGGAATGAGTATAAATGAAATGGATGAGAGACGAGAGGAAAATTATGATGAATAAATCCAAATCAAGAAGATTCGGGAAAACTTATTATTTTTGGAGAAGGATAGATAAATCCTTCACGGTGGTCCATATTTAGCCAAAAATGACATGTTCGTTTAGACGTTCCAATTGTCTAACGAAACCATAACCATTTTCATCTTTGTAGAGGAGTATCCATACTTCCATATTATATTAAAATGCGAAAGTATCTCACCATCTACGTCTGTTTAACCTTTCACGCCTAATAGATCGTTACGAAAATTGACAGATAGGTAGCCTGGGACCTGGAGAGGATCGAGGTCAAAAAGGATTTCATGTTGGAGGTTTTTATTTTAAATGATTAAATACAAATAGGCGGACCGCAGAAAAAAAGCTAGTCCTCCATAAATCGAGACACAGCATTCACAAATGTTACAAAACCTATTCTACTAGAGATGAACCAGATATTACTAGATAAGTAGGTCCGGATAGCCGGCTCAATGGACCCAGCCGGATAAGCGCACTGAAAGTAGGCCGGACACGTGGACTCTTATTGTGCCCATTTTAAATTAATACTATCTAATGGAAGCCTTAATTGGATTGCCTTTTAATTAACGAACAGAGTATTTTCTTTTAACGTTGTAAAATTAGATAAAGCCGATAAAGGTTATGAGGGTTCTTTTCAGAGCATGCGCGGTGTGTTGGGTTTTTAACGGGCCAAATTATCTACTGGCAAACACTGTTGAAAGTAATTTTTATCAAAAGGTGTTATACATAACAGTATTTTCCCCGCTTCAAGCTAGAAGGATAATAAATTATGCCCTTATTTGCGAAAAATAACATAAAAACCACAGTTATCGACTCGTAATTTCCTTAATTCGTATGACCATAGATACAATTCAGTCATGGTTCATCAATGACGTCATTAAACTCAGGGCTTATGTTGCCATAAACATTTAAACTACAGACAATATAGTAGTCTTTTTAAAAATGGAATGACTAATGTTGTGTTTATGTCGTTCTGCATGATGTGGTCAGTGAGTCATGCGAGCAGAGTATCCCGATTGTAAATGTAACATCATCCCAACATGTGGCTGCTGTTCAAAGATCTTTTTCATCCCACCATCTCGGAAAGAGTATTTTTAATCTTCAATATCTGAGTGGAAAACCCGTTTTTAAAGTAAATTGAATTTAGAACATCGTGTGCACTATCACAAACTTAGTGCACACGATGTTCTAAATTCAATTTACTTTATCCTCTAGAGAATAAAAACGGCTTTTCCACTCAGATATTGAAGATTAAAAATACTCTTTCCTCGCTGAGGTGGAATGAAAAGTTACGTGTTGCACTCGAGTGCAAAGATTTTTCACCTCGTGCTCTTTTGATTCCCTCGCTAACGCTCAGGATTCTAATTTTGAATCACTCGCTGCGCTCGTGATTCAATTTTAGAATCCTTCGCTTGCTCGGTCATCAAAATTGAGCACGCGGTTAAAAAGCAACTTTGCACTCTTGTATAACAAATAACTATTAATGTATGACTATATAGTATATTATGACGTATTATGTCCATGTATGTGATGCGCACATGGACTTATTTGCGAGACTTACGGCGCAGATTTGGCTTGCAATGTCGATGTGCAAAACAAGGATAATTTTGTAAATTTTACATTTTTAGGGATAACATTTGTCGTTTACATATTTACCTGATACACATTAGGCAATGTCGAAATAATTGGTTCACAGATATTAGCATTTTCTGATAGGATACTAGTTCAATACTAATTTCATTGATATCATCAAACATGACATGAATACGCCTTCAATATATTTGCCTATTCAAATAATATATTTATCCGTTTCCCTCCAAACAAGTCAATGACCTCCTATTTCCGACCAAATTCGATTCAATAAATTCATAGAGTAATATTTCCCCTCGATATTTTGAATATATCTTACATCTGTGCGAGTCAGTGCAGAGCGCACGCTACAGTGGATTTAATTTAACCGCCACCGTCCGGGTATGAGGTCGGATATCCGCAGAATACTCGGACATATCCGTGCCACTAGCCCACCTCTATTTAGGATGAATATGTTAGTTTCGATATATTACATTCTTTGAACGAAGGAATGGAAAAAGATGGAAAAGTGTCAGTGTTCTTAGATATTACGTTTAGTAAGATTTATTAAGTCACAGATGTTGGAAGTTATTTCTTCATTTTGGCTTTTATACCGCCATTTGTCTTGGTTCTACTTCATTTAGTCAACATTGCAAAGAAAGATCGCAAGATTTGTCTTTGCAATGATGGCTAAGTCACGTGTGAAAAGAAAGTGCAATTAAATTGCTACAAAAGCTGCAGCTTGACAGTATAGAAACAACCACACGAGAAAAAGTAAAAACAAAAATAGGAAGTACAATTTTAACATTTGTTTGTTGAAAGTGCATATTTAGCTACGAAAAATAAAACATTAATTATAATATTTTTATCTGAACTAACATAAAAATCCTGTAAAAATCTTTTCGTGAAACTTAGGTGAAGTCAGTTGTCATTCAACCTGATGCCAAAAATGACACTTCACTTCACCAATGTTTTCACGGAGAGACCACCTAGTTTTAATCATACTTTTGATCCCGTTTGAAATAAAGATTTCAGAAGAAACTAGGTCAATAAATACAAATAGATAACATGTTTCAAACAAGCATGATACTTCATTGAGAGTATTTTTGTATCAGTATTCATTCGTAGAACCTGTTCTAGATTTTATTCGTTATTTATGTGAAATAACAAAGCTGACGCATAGGCGCGGCGTTGTTATTCTAATAACAATACTTGTATGAACACGCTACCTCAAATGTAACAGGTGCTTGTACGAGTCATGAAACTATTCAGGTTTACGGCTTTATTACTGCCCAACTCTATTGATAACAGTTCTATTAAGGCACTAGCTTTTGCTAGCGGCTTCGTCCGCGTGGATTTCTGAAATGAGCCCCAAGGCCATCCCTTGGGATAATTTATCTACCGGGATTAAAAGTACACCCTGCACCCTAATTGTGTAACACACATGAATCAGAAACTGAATAATTTTGAAGGATATTGCTAATCCAATGCTTCATATGTTCAGAAAATTTATCTGCTGATCAAATTAATAACGCAATAATTGTTATTGAACTGCGAAAATGAAAATTATTCTTACGGTAGTGTGTTACGTATTATTTACTCCGTACAACCTATTAAATGCTGACTGGCGAAATTCAGGTGTCAACCAAAGGAACGCCTTTGCCCATTCCTTCGGAAAAACAAGCCGTTATGTTTGGTGTACGTGTATGAAGTTCAGGACTATTTTTAAAGTAGCTACAGAGCGAAAAAAATATTGGAGTATATTTGGGCCCCCCACGGAGTTTCACATATTCACAAACAAAGTTGCCCCTCAAATGACGGTCTCTTTAATTAGCCCCCCAGCTGGCAGAACTCATAACATCACGCGCGATACAGAGGTATGCAGTTAGTATTCCGTCTGTATGAGTAACACATATACAAACATACATAATGGCAACGATGTTCGGAGCTGTCCGGACGGACGACACTGCTGACCTCTGACGGGTCGCGAGTTTTTGTTGCGTTTCTTTTTGACGTATTTAAAGTGGTGTCTGTTTTTTCGGGCACACAGTGTTCGCATTGCGGTTTGGAATGGAGATAAATAAACATGTGGTATTGACAGGGCCGTCTTAAACTAGGCTGGGGCCCTTGGGCACACAAGAATTTGGGGCCTTTTTGGAAAGTAAAAAAAGCGAATTATAATAACATTTTTTTGCTAAGTATGACCATTTATTATAGGTAACCAAATACAGTATGATATCATATGTCATTAATGATATTAGAATGCTACTGGTTTTTTGCTTACGATTACGATAACGGTTTCTTTCGGGATTTCTGTTGAGCAAAATCTTCTATTATATCCTTAAAGTCAATTTTTTGAAGGATATCACTTTCTATGCACATAACTGACAAATTACTCAGTCGTTCTTGTAACATTGTTGTTCGCAATTCATTTTTTATTCTCTTAAGCTGCGAAAATGACCGCTCTCCACAACCATTAGGCAAAGGAATATTCTTGTAGCAATTTCTATGTTTGGAAAAGTTTCTTCCAATTTAACTGATTTTATTAGGTTATGTAAGATTGTGATATTTAAATCTGCTGATTGCTTTGCTATGTTTTTTAAATATTGGCTTAAATAAAAACATTCTGTTTTGAGCTCATCTGCATTAATGTCTTCATGATAAAATTCTGCAAATTCTTTGCATTTTTTGGTCAACTCTCCAGATTCGATTGTTGTTAACGGACAAAGAAAGCTAAATCGACTATCAATTTCTTGGTATCCTGCCGAACATTTTTTAAAATGTGTATTTAATGTGTCAATTATGGGAATGAAAGTATCTACACGAACTTTATGTGCGTGTGAACTGAGGGAGCACACTGAGAATTTGCGAAATGAAAATCCTAGGATTTAGTAGTAGACTTAAAACAGTTGTAGAACGAATCTGGGACTTTGTAAGCAAATTTATTAAAAACTACGACCCATAAAGTGTGGTCCTTCAGTTCTCACAGACGTTCAGCCAGATCTCAGAAAGTATCTTAAAAAAGAAGGTTTTGTAAATACAGACATTTAGTAAAGAATGTGTAAAGATATTTACTACATAACAGACATTAAAGATAAAAAAAAATAAAACGACTGAACTGTGGTCCCTCAGTCCATATAACAAAGGTAAAATTTTTAGTGAATACTACTGAATAAAATTAATAAAACTGGTTTTTGTCTACATAAAGTTTGAGTAAAAGTCTTACAACATTTTGTAAAAAAGAAGTGGAGCAAAAATATCGAAGAATTTTGAAGACAGCGATGATTAAAACTGGTTCCTCAATCCTCTCCTCCACTGACGTATGTGCGTGTGCTAGCTGCTAGACGAGAGGAATATCAGAAAGTCTAGTGTACTTAACGTTTAGTAATAAGTTTCTACTAAATAATAGGTATATAAAATTGTGTATTTCATACCTCTTAGCTGAGATAATATTATTTTTTTAATCCTATGAATATAGAGCAATGTGACCACACAATAAAATAGGCTATGGGCTTCTTTTCTAGTGTCTCCTGGTTGATTGATGTCACTTGCGATTGAAGACAATGCTTCAGAAATATTTAAATTACCATTTTGCAAAGCATTAATAGCCATGGCGCGTGCACACCATCTAGTTTCCGAAAGAGACTTCAGGACTCTATTTGCACCCAAATGCTCTGTCAAAATTTTCCATCGTTTTGTCGAAGCCGAGAAAAAATTTAACAATTTTTGTACAAGTTGACAGAATGTTACTGCTTCAGTAACACTGTCACAACAGCCTGAACACCCACTTTTAGCGAATGTGCCGCAAATGGAACGTTAATCGTAAAATCGTAAACTTCTTTTATTCTTGACTAAACACCAGAGTACTTTCAAGACATATTTCATGCATTGTCGTAGCTTTGCCCGTGACAATCTTTTATAGAAATATCAAGGCTTTCAAAAAAGTTTAAAATGGTATCTGCTATATATTGCGCATTATGTTCATCCATAGGCAAAAATTGCAAAATCTCTCAATAGGCTGTCCGTCTTTTACGTATCTAACTATGAAAGTCAGTCGCTCAACGTGGGATAGATCTGGCGTAGAATCTACGCTAATAGAGTAGTACTTTGCTGGTTTAAGTTCTTTGACAATGGTTTTCAAAACTTGCTGTCCCATTAACTTAATAAATTCATTACAAATATTTGCCGATTAATATGATGTACTTCCTTTTCCACGATTTCCGCAGTTTTGTATGTGATCAGCAAGAAAAGGATCAAATTCACCAATCAGCTCTAAGCATTCCAAATAATTCCTATTATTTTGCGATCCTAATGTCTCATTATCACCACAAAAAGCAAGACCTCTTGAAGCCAAAAATTTCACTACTGCAACAATCCTCCTAATCACATTCTTCCAATAGTTCATTTCTTTATTATATTGAGACAGCAACTCAGTATCAATTCGTCCAGTAGTTTTCATTCTTGCAACATAATTCATCATAAATTCCCTGTGCTGTAAACTGTTCTCATGCTCTATCAATAAGTTACTTATATGATTCCAATCTTTATATCTATTAGGAGAACTTAAATTATGTCCAGTACTCGTAGTGGTATTAAATAGACGGCAGCAATAACAGTATACAGATTTCTTTGCTGGTGAATAAACGAGCCATTTCTTTTCTAAAGACTCACCATTCGTCAATTTATGAATAAAAATATTTTAAGTCAAGTATCTAGTTTTCGTTTTACCGTTTGAATCTGGAAAACTTGTAGAAGTTTCGGAGAAGTTACTATTTTTATTTTGGAAAAACTTTGGCCCTTTTCGAATCCAAATATCACGGACTTCTTCCGGTATAATGTCGTCACAGTAAGTACCAGGGTCAGGAGACACAGATACATTCTCTAAGCTTGCAGTTATTAATTCACAGTAGCTTGAAGTTGATGGTTCAGCATGTAATGTGTGTTTGTCATTTTCGTCACACGTAACCTCTTTTTCCTGGTGACACAGTGGAGGTACTTTTGTCTTGCGGTGGTGAGAATGAATAATCCCTCGGCTTATTTGTTTCTTCAACCGTAAAAAACGAAGTGAGCTCTGGAAGTTGTCCGTTATTTCTTTTTGAGCTATATCTTTTTTTCTTTTTTGTGAACAACTGTCCCATGTGGTGCCGGACGTAAAGAATAGCAACACCCCATTTCTTCCCGTGGGTGTCGTAAAAGGCGACTAAGGACTTAGGTACTAGAGAATGGGCAGCAGCGTTCTCTATGCACTTTACCACCATACTGCGATCGCCAACCCGCGTCCCGCTTGCCAAGCGTGGCGATTATGGCAAAACCTCCAAAATTGGGTCTTGCGGCTGAAACGATGAACAACTTAAATATGTTCTTTTCGACATAATGAAATTAGTTTAAACGTACAAATCAAAACTTCTGTTTATCTTACTCTATTTAAAATATCAAACGAAACAAAAAAACCGGCCAAGTGCGAGTCGGACTCCGCACCGAGGGTTCCGTACAAACCTGTACGTATTTTCGGTTTAAAAATATATATATTTTTTAATTTTTATATTTAAGTTGATTGAATGTAAGGTAAATTGCGGTTTACAATTTATGACGTTTTAAAAAAAAACTACTCACTCGATCTCGTTCAAACCAATTTTCGGTGGTAGTTTACATGGTAATGTACATCATATATTTTTTTTAGTTTTGTCATTCTCTTATTTTAGAAGTTACGGGGGGGGGGGGGACACATTTTACCACTTTGGAAGTGTCTCTCGCGCAAACTATTCAGTTTAGAAAAAAATGATAATAGAAACCTCACTACCATTTTTGAAGACCTATTCATAGATACCCCACACGTATGGGTTTGATGAAAAAAAACATTTTTGAGTTTCAGTTCTATGTATGGGGAACCCCAAAATTTATTGTTTTTTTTTCTATTTTAGTGTGAAAATCTTAATGCGGTTCACAGAATACATCTACTTACCAAGTTTCAACAGCATAGCTCTTATAGTTTCGGAATAAAATGGCTGTGACATACGGACGGACGGACAGACAGACTGACAGACAGACAGACAGACAGACATGACGAATCTATAAGGGTTCCGTTTTTTGCCATTTGGCAACGGAACCCTAAAAACGCCACTCACTCCTATTAGTTTGAAAGTTTAATACTTCATTCGGGGATTCCCCCAACCATAGACAATGTCGACATTTATGTTAGGTCCTGTTTAGACGGTGCACCTTGACTATGGAATCGGAGGGATTGCGTGAGTGATCGCTAGATGGTGTACTTAGTAAATTAGGTAGGATGCGTTGGTAAATATGATTAAATAGTACCGTAGGAATAGGCGCAGTCATCGATATAATGGCGTAGTATATGGCTTGTAAATACCTTCTGATCAGAGATTACTGATTTTGAAAAAAGTGTAATGTGCCCGACAAAAATGTTTTGAGAATAAATGTGTGAGAGGAATTGTCGGTCCTTCGGGGCCCCCTGAGAATGGGGGCCCTGGGCACGGGCCCCGTGTGCCCTTATGGTAAAGACGGTACTGGGTATTGAATGAGTGCTACCATAACATACATATATGCTCGTGATTGTAAATGTGTTTGCGTTTAGTATTTGATTATTTTGGGTAAAGGTTTTGTTAGAAATAGGAACATGCAGACGTCTTGTGATATTACTTAAATAAGATTAATGACATCACGTCTTCTTTCCCCGAAGGGTTGAGCAGTGGTGTACCTATAGTACACCAAAATTTCGACAGTTATGTTTGAGTCCCATGGAATAAGGGGGCGACCCTGTTGTAACCAACCGGGCACAAATCTAGACTACGGGCTTCTACTAAGAAATTCCAGATAGTAAAACCCATTAACACTTTGCCCGACCTGAGAATCGATCTCTAGACGAACGAGGCAGTCATCAAGATCATAGACATGTATTATAATTGCGATAAAAGAACATTTAGGTTAAGCTGTATTTGATTAACCACGAAAAACTGTTCCATGTTACAAGTAACAATATAACTTTCTAACAAAACCTACAGAAGTACTTCACCATTATAATTTATCAATACATAATCGCCATCAGATCTCTAATCTCACATCAAATGTTACTTAATAACAGCGCCACGTAACCTATTGTTTCTACAGCATCAACAGTCATAATGATTGCAACAGATCGTCTATCTGCTAAAAATCTCACGGTTGTCGTGCATTTGCAAACAAGGTCGCTAAATAAAACGCTTGTGACCCGACCGGTTGTAATATAATCTGGTCTTGTTTGACCTAGCTGACATAACTCATTCCGATCCAGCCCGTCCCTTGCTGCCCTCTAACAGCGATGCCCTAAGCCGAGCTTCGTACCCCACAGGGGTTGCCCTTAGCAAGTAGTCGCTCTAGTTTTAAGTTTTTAAGCCCAGCTGGAGGCCTTAATTTATTAAGGTAGCCACAGGAAATGCCGGTTAAGCAGCCGAAAAGCTCATAAGTTGACCTGCGAAATGTCATTCCCAAAAACAAAACAAATAGTTGACATAACTAGCTTGGTTGCATAACTTGCATCAGTTTGATGAATCCAGAGAAAATAATCCATTTAGTATTAATAAAACGATGGTTGTGATTCATGTTAGAGAAAGACTTGACGCTTTCACTGTTCGTGACGGAAACACAATGGTTAAACAAGCGTCATGAATCGTATGTGGCACAAAAGACTGGAAAAGGGTTAAGAATTATTTTGGAGACCCCTGTCGGAATAACGAAAGGGACAATTCTCTTGAAGAATTTAATTAAGGAAGTCTTTTATTAGAATTGAGAGAGAATATTCCTATTGAAGAGTTGAATTTCACAAATGTTAAGGGTAATGTTCGAAACTAGAAACGCACATCAAAGGTGCAAAGCTAAGCTTTGAATATGCAACGCTGAATGCATTCTCAGATTACAAATAGGTTTCTAGAATATTTAACACAGACTTTCACAGTACTGTAACATTATTTTGACATGCAGAATTCTCATTTTTTCCAATACTATTTTTTTAAACATAATATCAGTAAGGGATATCTACCAAACTGAATGGTTATTAGTTAGATATTATACAAAACGGGTACGACAAAACGATAATTAATTAAACTTCGTATATCGAATGACGTACTCAGCCTGCATTCAAAATTCATTCAAACATAGCCAATAGTCTATTCACTATAGCTAGTCAAAGATCGACTAAACCCATAATCAGTCGATCCCTATTTAGTTTGTTTGAAAATAATACTTTTATATTTTCTTATTAGGATTTATTTCCTAGTTTTAAAATACTCCTATGCATTACTTTTGCTGTGTTTTTATTTACTGACGTATTTTGTCTCTACATAGTATAAAACTTAATATACCAAACATTGTAAGATGCAAAATGGCTGAAAAATAAAACGTATGCAATATCCCTTGGCGAGCAAAATGTAGATAACACTTTAGTAATATTGCGAAAAGAGACCGTAATTTAGTCTGGTTCAGGTAGCATTTCGTAGAAAAAATCGAGTCGTCTTTTATGTATTTCGAAGTAATGAATATTGGTCTTTGAGCTTTGTAAAAGTTCCTACCAATATTGGATTGCAGGCAATGCATAAATAGAATTTAAAAGTAACTTTCGTGTCGCCTGTTATAATTATATTAAGAAATAATAATATTGATCCTTTTTGCTTTGTACCAATATTGGACTATCACCAATGCATATATACACATACAGACTAGATAGGAATGATATCAAAGAAATCGCGAATCTTGGTTCTGAAACCGAATGTTGTAGAGTCATGTAAATGTATGTTCAGCTGTCGAATAAATCAATCAATTAGAAAGTCTAATGAGTTCCATGAACTTGCTGATTGATGAAGCGAATACCTAATCTGTTGTCTTTTGATCCGTTTGTGAAAATACCTAAATCAGAAGGTTATCCGTTGCTATTGTGTTTAAATTATCCTAAATTTAACCGACTCTACAAATGGATGTTAGTTCTCAATTCAAATCGATGGTCCCTATTAAGAAAAAGACTACTGTTCAGCAGAGCAGTTCAAAGTTTGTTTTACTACTAAAACTGTTGCGCAGACAAGGTTAATACAACCGACAATATTCTCTTTAAAACTGGCTCATTATCATGATTTTCAAAAAAAAAAAATACGTACGATAGATCTTTTTATTGTGACTCTATTTATGTATAACCTCCTCCTTTTTGAAGTCGGTTAAAAAGAGTGAATATTGTTAAAAATGCATAACCGACATTGTTAATAGGGACCATCGAAATATATCTGAGTATATTTTTATGCCTTTTTTTTCCTTTTTTTACTGCCTCGTTGGTCTAGTAGTAGCGAGCGCTACTGCTAAGCATAAGGTCCTGGGTTCAATTCCCAGGTCGGGCAAAGTGTTATTGAGTTTTTCCATCTGGAATTTCTCAATAGCTGCCCGGAATCTGTATTTTTGCCCGGTTGATGGCAATAGGCTCGCCCTCTATTACATGGGACTTAAACATAACTGGCGAAATGTGGGTGTGCTATAGGTACACCTCTGCCCAACCCTTCGGAGAAACAAGTCTGATGTTATGTTACGTTATATTTTTTATGATTTACAATTTCGTCATTTATAAATCGATTTGAATCATTCTTCTTTTGTTTCAAAAGGTATACTTACTTATCGATCGAGTGGTTCCATATTTTGGTCAAGTTCTGATGAGTGGTTTTTGAGTTAGGTTCGTGGTATGTGTTCCACTTTGTTTATATCGATGATGTTCTTAAAATAATAATTACTTTCTGTCGGTGTCGTTTACATAGCAAGTCAATGTAAGTAAATAGACGAATATATGTGGAGTAGGTACCACAATAAGCGAAATCTAAAGATCGCCTACTGATTTCCAAAATTACAGTTGTTTTTATTTTAAACTCTTTAGTGTTGCTTTTTCTAGGAATTCAGTTGTTTTTTTGTTTGTAATAAAGTTTTTTTTTTGTTTACGAAATATGTGTATATTCGCAAAACCACAAAAACCTTTTGACTTCGAGGTCTATCGCTGCCTAATTATTGTTTGCAAAAATAATATATTGACAGTTCCATTTATCTAGCGGTGTACGAGGTCAGATTTGGTCAAGTCGGACGAGGCCAATAGAAATTCGTTTGTAATTCTCATGAATGGCCAAGAATGTCAATGGCCCTTGGACATTACTACGTGAATGGTGTTCTGTAAAGAGAAACAATAGCCCGGTTTCCATTTTGGCCGTGTGACTTACTTCGTAGTAATTGGGGTAACACTATTTAGGCTATTGTGCAACTTGTGTTCTTTCATGTTTGTGGTTACTTATTGAATGATGCATTGAATCATGCTCAGCTGTTCGAAATGTGTTATTAAAAAAAATCTAGAGTCGAATGCACTCTGCCCCCTAATTGGGTCATCATCAACATTATAATTTCAGCCCAAGACGTCCACTGCTGGACATAGGCCTCCCTTTTTTTGCCATAATCGCCGCTTGGCGATGGCAGTATGGTAGTAAAATGCGTAGAGAACGCTGCTGCCCATTCTCTAGTGAGTCCCTAAATCGTCCAAATTACGTAGCACACTATTGATCAGAATGTGAATCATATTTTACGGTTAATGCTAATCCATTCTTTCATAATTATGTTCGAAAATTTTGTCTGCTTAGTAAACATCGCCATGAATGTTGTTAAACTGTAATCAATTAAAGCGTTTCCTACTGATATATTACTGTATACTACTGATGTATTACGCAATTACCCCTCTGGTTTTCTTCTTGCATATATTTCGATACCTCTGAAGATCTACTTCCTAAACAAGAAATTCGTAGTTTTGGCCGAAGATACGGGCAATTTCTAATACGTATTACATACGGACATAATATTTGTTCGGGGCCCAAGATAAAAATTAATGACAGCGCGTTTTGACAGTTATCCTACCTCTATAATTATATGTTGAGTTCATTCCGAAGTTTCCAATTACTTCCGGAAGGGCCCGTACCTTCGTTGACTGATTTAGAGAGTAAGTAGGCCTGATAGGCTTTTTTCGTTTAGTTTTTTTATAAATGCTAAATCCATCACAAATTTTATAGTGTCATCGTGGGATCAAATTGCGTTGTTAGACACACCTTTACACACCTCAACTGCGTATAATATCAAGAATGTCTCTTGAATTAACAACATAAGCAAGAATCGACATAATACACACTGAGGCCTCTCGAGACGCTTCTATAACCTTAAGGAAATATAGTGTTATAATGCAGAGGAATTATTCACGACGGTACACAGTGACATCATGCACAATACGATTAGTGTGTCATGGGCAGAAATTACCTAAGTGTTCCGACTAGGACCTGTTACTGAATAGATAACAGTGTCCAATGCAACGGTGCATTTGTTCGCCCTCATTTTCCAACTATGCGACACCGTGTCACTTCTTCTATGGAGTACGTGTGACGTGATTATGTCATGCGTGTTATTAAGTGGCACCAAATTACCGCTGATTGCCGTGAGAAGCATTAGAATAGTTTTTGTACAATATAATGCTCTCTGTAGTATTGTGTTTGATGCCGTAGTGGCGAAATAATTCAAAGAATAGGAAGACGTAAAGAAAATATCTGGCCGTGTCTAAGGTTACAATAGGACTTCTGCTTCTTATATTACTTTAGGAGTGGCTCAAAACGCTTGTGTAGGTGTAATTCAATGCTTAGCGATAGACAAGACATTTTCAATGCAAGTCTTATGAGCAGCATTGTATCTAACAGCTGAGTCAAGACATTTTTTCTTTAAATAAATGAATTGTGGTCGGTTAGACTACGTAAGACCTTTGGTTTGTCTTGCGCCAAGCGCTTTGTGATCTAATTCCAGAAGTCGCTGTTATCCGCTCCCTTTGTTCCTTTCCTTTTGTTATCTTATCTGAAGCTGCTGAACTCGGTAGGTTTATATATCTCCTTTGCGTCATTATCTCGGCGGAAGGGGTGATGGATTGCGGAAGGAAACACGTACACGAGAAGTTATTGATGGACGAAAATCGATTAGTGAGCGCGTTGCTGCGGATATTCATCGTCAGCGCGTGTCACAGTTTGATACATTTACAATGAGGTACGCCCACCGTTGTTAATGCGACGGATATGGAGTGCGAACATAATGCCTAGCGACACTACAGATGTGCGCACTTTCACCTCCGCCCTGCTCAATGTATCGCGTGTGATCCGACCCGCATAGTGGCGTAATGTCCCTCTGGGGATAGCGGCCGCCGGTAATTTATTACGCAGTTAGCGGACTTGATGCATTGTGCTTATTAAGTCGCTTAGACGAGTACCGGCTAGAGCGCTCTTTTTGTGAGCGACGTTGAATGGACGGTCGAGGACGGTTTTTAAGCTCACCCCGGCCTACTTCGTTGTGGTGTCAGCACCACGTACCGACATGGCACGTGACACTATCTATGCTTTCTACCCGTATCTAACAGTTAGCTGAAATGCGGTTGTTGGAGTGCAATACATTAAGATGTCATACGGCACGACGCCGGGGAAGGGGCGGCGTCGCCGGCCGGTCGTCGCCCGGCATCGATCGCGCTGTTTGTAAACATTGCAGTTCGAGCCGTCGCGTCGAGAAAGATAAGCTGAGGGGTGTCAGGTGTAGAGTTTATGGGACTCACCTGTACGGTCTGCACGTTGTCCTTGTCGAGCAGGAACTCCATGGATTTGTGCGGACGAGGCGCGCGCTGGTCAGGCGGCGCTAGGGCGAGCAGCGAGCGCGCGTGCAGCACGGTGCGCTGAGTGTCCACATCGGTCTCCAGCACGCCGGCCGGCGGCGCGGGCGGCGCGCGCGGCCGCGGAGGCTTGTGCGCCACGCCGCCCGCCACCGGAGGGCCCGCCGCCCGCGACACACCCTCCTCCTTCAGCGGGATGCGCACATACTGCGGCCCGGCGGCCGTCCCGCGCGGTCCCTGCCCCGCATCTGCCGCCGTCGCCGCACCGTTCGTAGGGGGTCGTATATTCGCGCCTGCGCCCCTTGTTTTTTTCTCCTTGCGCCCCGAGAATCGGAAGTTCGCGAATCGCGAAAGGAAGCCGGCAATACGACCGCGCGGCGCACGCGCGCCCGCTTCCGTCATGGCGGCAGCGCGCTCTGCGGCCGGCGCGCGCGGTTCCTCGCCTCCCCCCTCCACTACCACCACTTCGGAGTCGTCCGCGTCGTCGCTCGCGGTTGTTTCACTCTCTGTGGTGCTCGTACTCGTCTCTCGCCAACTCACTTCTGCGACTACCGGCGAGAACGTCACTCCCTTGGAGCCCGCGGACACGGAGCGCACGGGCGGCGGAGGTGGAGGGGGAGCCACCAGTTGTAGGGATGCACGAAGTTCCTCCGGCGTCTCTCTGTGCGGGGTGGCTCGCGCGCGCAATTCTGGTGTTGATCTCACTCTAGCGTCACACGATGATCTCAGAGGTGTGGAAGTGAACGCTGGTTCCCTGAGAGGATCCGGGGATGGCGTCCGCGGTGGGGTAGGTGTGGGGGAGGGGCCGTCTATGCGCCTGCGCAGCTCGTCCAGCACGTCGTCCCAGGCGCCCCACGAGTCGTGTAGTCGTCTCGCTGTCATCACTGACAGTTCGCGATCGTAGTTTTCACTTTCATCGAGCGCTCGCCGCGCTGTCTCGTCCAGCCGACGCGCCGTCGCCTCCATCTCTCTGGCGAACGCTCGTTCTGACTCGGTGGTGGAATCACTCCCGGCACTGGGTTCCCGGACCGGGGACTCGGTGGGTTGCCGGACGACCACCTCGACCGGGGGCGGCGGTGGCGGTACATTTCGGGTCGTCCGTGGGGGCGGAGGTGGGGGCGGCAGGCGCGGGCGCCGCGGGCCCCCCCGGTAGTCGAGCGCGGTGAGGTCGGCCACGCTGACGGTGAGACTGTCGGACACTTCGAAGGTCTGTCGGAAGCGTGCGCGGTGCGCCGCGTGCCGACGCGGCTCGGCGCATACGTCGAGCTCGGCGGGGAGCGAGAGGGCGCGCGCGGCGCGGGGCGGGCGGCGCGCGGCACTGGGCGAGCTGGGCGCGCGCAGGCAGGGCGCGCTGCCGGCCGCCTCGCGGCGCGCTATTTCGGTCGGGCGGCACGCGGCGGGCGGGGGCCGGCGCGAGCGCTCGCTGTAGCCGCTGTCTTCGCTGAGGTTCTCGGCAGACAGGTGGGTGCGCGGTGCAGGCACACGCGTGGGCGGTGGGGAGGGCGGGGGAGACTCCAGGGAGTCGGGCGAGAGGCTAGGCGAGGCGGGCGCGGCGCAAGACCGCTCGAGCGACTCGAACTGCGCGAGGCTGGAAGAGCGCGAGAGCGAGCCCGAGCTGGCCGGCGAGGTGGCTCGCTCGCGGCGCCTGCGCTTGGCCGGGCACGCCCACTCGCGCTCCGATTCGCTGTCGCACTCCGACCCTGAAGGAAACAAACTCCGTAAAGCACTGAACACGTTACACTGAACCGAAAATGTCCCGAAACGCGGCACGTCGCTACGTCCAGACGGCGACAATGACAATGACACGGAATAGAAATCAGTATTCTTTCTACTAGTTGGAACTAGTCCAAGAGATATGTAGGATAACATTCAATGTACTTGCCAAAGCCGGTCTAGACACAATGAAGGACTCGTTCTGATATACTATGTGGTGCAATGTAATTATTTTGATGCTGTATGTGTGGAGTAACCCTTATATTTTTGTTCTTTAATAAAGGTAACGCCATCTGTACGATAATACATGAACTTTAACTAAGTTCATTCGTTCTCAAAAGTACCACTACTACCCGATAGATGGCGGCAAATGAACTATATAAAAAACTGAAAATATTGTTTGTAGAGGTCCCTAAAATATAAAATAATGTATAATTACCTTGAGTTCCACGCACGTGGATGACGGAATCTGCATCGGAATCTGAGAGCCATGTTGCGGCAGAAGAACGTTCGGAGCGCAAGTCATCGCTCGTTTCCTCGACTATCGTTTCGAGGTATAAAGCGTGATTGCTGCCATTTTCACCTGCGGGAAGAAATAAAATAATTTAGTTCAATGAAAAGAGAATAGAAAACACCATAAAAGCTAAAGGAAATGAAACAACATTAAAGTTGTAACTTTATAATTTTAATTACTTCCTCTCCTCGATACTAGATGGCGCTGTAAGTCACTACATCTAATATTTTTCAAACTGTGTGCCCTTGTTCTTTACATTTCCTATCATAATAAATATTGTTTTTTGTGTACACATGTCTAAATTACTTAAGGCCCTCTTGTAGTGCGGTGTGTAGGCATGAAAACGCTTCCTCACCCCCCGCATAATAGGTATGTATCGAGCGTATAGACGCAGCGAGCGAGCGCCCGGCAGCTAGCCGATGCAAGCGTTTGAACATGCCACAATGCAGCGTAAATGCAGAAGGTAAACTATACTGGGTTCCTTTAAATTGACGTTAGAGATTTTTTTTGTGATTCTTCTTTTATTAATTTCTTAAACTTTGTTTGTAGCGCATGGGTGGAGAAAATGGGAATGTCGATTGCAAAAAACAGTTTTTCGAACTAGGAATGCCCGATGCCTGTAGCTATGGTGCCAGTCGTAGCCTCTATGTTTGAGTCCAAAGACTTTTTCTCTTCAGTATCAGCAACATTTTCTGAACTGACTGACACAATTTCTTGGCACATGTTGGATTGGAGCTTGAATTTTGCCATGAGCCCAAATTTTCTTTCGCCCATTATTTTAAAATGCCTTTAAAAAAGGCATTCAAACAACGCGTTGTGCTATACTTTCTCTTGCAATTGACGTAAGAAATAATTCGCGTCTATAGTTCGCCTACAAGCACTTTTTTCATCTGCGTTATTATTCTTTACCTCAACAAACAAAGAATCGTCTCAATCGGTCCTAAAACAAGCGAATTTAATATATCAAAAACATTAAAAACTCAGATCGCTGAAAAAAATGGCAGTACCTAATATAATAATTTTATTTGCTTAAATTTAGTGGCTTCTATAATAAATCGATAATTATAAAGTATTATACACAAAATACATAATAATGTAAATCTCAAACAGATTTTATTCGAATTTTTACCATTCAATCGATTATTCCAAGAGGAATGTTTAGAGAAATATTTATGATTATTTGGGATATATTACCGAGAATAACCCTTGCGAATTGGGGTAGGTCGGCTGGTCTATTATAATAACGATAACTTTATTAGAAAACAACCTACTAAAGAAACGCATTATCACAACATTCACAACACATAGTCACAGAAAGTGTATGGGAAACTTTAATGTCTGGGCCTATATTATGCAATATCGCATGTGGAATATTTCCTTGTTCATTTAAAATATATCAAAATACAGATACATTCGTTATTTACTTATAATACATAACATAGTACGAGAGAATGTATCTATTAAATTATGGTGAACTCACTGTGACTAGTAGTTTGTTCTGAACAGAGACCATGTGACTAGATGGCGCTGGAAGTTGCAAATGTATTTCGTTGATTACTTCGTTAACTTATTACAAATGAAGGCCTTTCTTTTGACTCACTCGAACATTATACTTTCTTATATTCATTTTTTCGATCCCCTCTTAGATCGTTACCCCTGCGACTGATTATGCTCAGATTCAAACTTAAAAATTGTATTTGACTCAACCACTCCTCAAACAAAACGAAGATTAATTGAAACTGTAACTGTTGTAATGTTTTTGTACATGTGTACATTATGTTTTGTTTTTTGACGTCATACACTTTTAGTAACTATGCAAAGATGGAAAAATCGGAACATGCATTGTGAGGTCTCAGTTCTAGGCGAACCACTAGTAATAAAGTTAAAGTACTTATGTGGGACTTTCGCATATTGCATTCAAATTTATCTAAGGAGTGACAACTACCCATGGCTTTTTTGTTCCCATTGAAGCGCTGCAAAATAAACTTCATGTAATCTGATACATTTTACGTCGTTAGATAATTTTAATGACGTGAAACGACGTTTATTTATATTATATCGTATAGTATAATAATTGATTTTGAAAAATCTCGGTATAATTACCTAGATTTTTTAATATCAATTATTTTATTATACGATATTTAAAGTTATTGAGCAACCATAAAAATAGTTTGAACAAATTCAATCTGTTCAGTAAATCTTTACCTACTGTACTTTTTTTATATTGTGGCGCGTCTAAGCAATGATTGTAGGTAAATAATGTTTGGAACTGAACGTTATCAAACGAAATTATTTACCGTAAATAAGTAGGTTATCTACTTAATTATTTATTTACAGTAAATTATTAGAAATTACGTAGGTACGAGTCAAGTACGAATTTTCGATATACCTTAGTTTTCAACTTTCTGTATATCCTTTTATTCTTTTTATTACCCATTTTTGTTACAAACCAACACAAGTTTTTATTAAATTGTTTATCTATTACAAAGCGCAAGCGAGGGGGGAAGTCTGTGGAACAAACGGCGTGCGTCCAACCTCGAAGACGTCTCGGCGTGCACTGGCCGGTCGTTACCAGCGCTTGCACTGCTAGATTTCGTGTAAATTTGTTTCGTAGAAAAAAAATATAAGGAAATTATAAAATGTGTTCTCACCAAACCCTTAAAAACAATAAGCCCTATCTTTTGGTATAAATTTTACATGGTTTGATGATGGAATCTCTTCAGGGCACACGTTTAAAATAGTGATTTAGTTTTATCTTTATGATTTTTTTTTATCGAGTCAATTGTTTTAATTCACGTTTCTATCTTCACACAACCCTGGACAATATAATCAATTTTCCTAAACTATTTTTGTATTTACGTAATATTGTCATTTTGCACGATTTACAGAGGTTTGAAAAAGTTAAAAAGTACTGCAACCTCGCCTTAATAAATCAACTGTCAAACCGTTATAAAGTTAGGTATAATAGGAACGAAGAGCATTTTCAACCGACGAAAAAAAACGGAGGAGGTTATCAATTCCACGCGTATATTTTTTTTTTTTTTTTTTTTATGTATGACCACGCATAACTTTTTATATAGTGGTCCGATTGTGATAATTCTTCTATTGGAAAGGGTATACTCCCAAGGTGGTCCCATATTAATTTGGAAAACAAAATCGAACCCTAAGGGTCGGAAAACAGGAGATGATTGATTGTTCACTCACTGATTGTAATGTATAACCACGCATAACTTTATACAGAGTAGTCCGATTTTGATAATTCTTTTTTTATTGGATAGGGTATACCTTGCCAAGTATTATAAGTACATTAAAGCCACAAAAAATTATAAAAAAAAAACTTTTTAGTAAAAAATAAAACCGCCGAAAAAACTGAAAAGCAAAAAATAATACACCTTAAAATTTTGAGTCGGCGCTGAAAATTCAATGAACAAAGATCACTCAAAGCGCCGACTCATAATTTTAAGGTTTATTATTTTTTGCTTTTCAGTTTTTTCGGCGGTTTTATTTTTTACTAAAAAGTTTTTCATGCTCCAATTCAATTCTGCTCAAGTAAAATAGCGATACCGTTGTGTAACACACCTTATCGGTGTTCACAATAGATATTTGATGTACATCTGTACATTTAAATACAGTTTTATTTTTAAATAAGTATTCAGTTATACTGTGCATAACCTATTACCGTGTGGTGCCGGACGTAAAGAATAACACCACCCCATTACTTCCCGTGGGTGTCGTAAAAGGCGACTAAGGGACTTACTAGAGAATGGGCAGCAGCGTTCTCTATGCATTTTACCACCATACTGCGATCGCCAACCCGCCTGCCAAGCGTGGCGATTATGGCAAAGCCCCCCAAATTTGGGGAGGCCTAAGTCCAGCAGTGGACGTCTTACGGCTGAAACGACGTGCATATTCATCATCATCATTTCAGTCGAAAGACGTCCACTGTTGGACATACGCCTTCCCCAAGATCCAGCACTTCAACCGGTACTGTGCTTCCCGCATCCTTCTGTGCATAATAGGTACAGGAGAATAAAAATTGTACATTAGCATTATTAATTGTTCCATGATTTTATGTCTCAACTTAATTTTAAAAAGAGAAAATATTGGGTTTCTTGATATGTTACGTTTTCACGCTAAAACAGCTGAAGAGATTTGGAAGAAATTTGGCACATGGGTAGAGCATGACGTACATTAAGACACTGGATACTTTTGATTCCGATATTCCCACGGGATCGGGAATTATACGGGTGAAACCGCGGGCCGAGCTAGTATAAAATAAAATAATCATTTTCAAACGTAGAACATGGCAATTTAATTAGCAAAATACCTTTTTTTTTTTTTTTTTTTTTTTTTTCAGGATGGGAAATCATCAAATGACTTTTCCCGCTCTGGGCGGAGCGGGAGGGCGTGTCAGACTTTTACTGACTAAAACCCACCCGTGTTCCATCAGTTGCCCATGTGCCAGGGTCACGGTATCTCTTTCGAACAATCACGCGACCTCGGCAGAGCAAAATACCTTAAGCTCATAATCGTAAGCGTTACAATGGAATAACAAGAATCCAGATTTAAACATTTTTTTCAGAATGTTCGCCTGCATGTTAATCCGAATTAGTCTGAAATGGTTGAACAACAATGGTCTTCTAATTATTCATAATTTAATGCTTGTCTTTTAATGTCCTTACCTGACTGCATTCATTTATCTCCTCTGAGAGTACCTCTAAGTAAATACCTACGTACTGAGAATATTTTATTTTTCACGTGTCTTTTTCCCATTATAGGCATTTATACCGCCGTCCAGAATAGCATCATCTAATTTCTTCTCGTGGGTGTCGTAAAAGGCGACTAAGGGATTTACTAGAGAATAGGCAGCAGCGTTCTCTATATGCATTTTACCACCATATTGCGATCGTCTACCCCAACGGTCATCGGTTCTACGGCTAATGTGGCCGGCCCATTGCCTCTTCAGCACGCGTAGCATGACCACCGTAGAAAAGGGTTTTATCGACGGAAGAATAGATAAAGTAACGTTTCGGGTACACAGTACGACGGCAGCAAAGTAGAAAGAGTCAACTGCACTTTTTATAAAATTTACTCTTCGACATGATTCGACTCAGAATTATATTTAACCGACTTCAAAAAAAGGAGGAGGTTCTCAATTCAACTGTATTTTTTTTATGTTTTTTACCTCATAACTTTCGACTGGGTGAACAGATTTTGCCACACAAACTAAATGGTCACCCATCCAAAGGCTGACCTTGAGAAGTGTAGCTTAACCCTGCAAACCTGCGCCAAAACGCCACACATAAATTAATTCGTCACCCATCCAAGGGTTAACCTTGAAAAGTGTAGCTGAACCTAGCGAACCAGTGACACAAGGCAAAACAAACAAAAAAAATATTTTGTAAAGGTAATATTGTATTTATAAAGCATGCTTTACGAAAGGAAATAAATATGGTATAATAAAAAATAACGAATTAATTATATGTTAATATGTTAATTATCACATCAAAAATAATCGCATCGATATTGAAACTTTGTTGCCTAAGTCCACTAATTTTCAGTATGGGCCACTGTGCGTGGCCACGCTCACCATCGCCAATAGATGTTTCACGTCAAAAGTGTAGTTGACTTTTTCTACTTTGCTGCTGTCGTACTGTGTACCAGAAACGTTACTTTGTCTAATCGTCCGTCGACAAAACCCCTATCTACGGTGGTCATGCTACGCATGCAGGTTGCTTTTATATGATCTATCCTGTTGTAATATTGTTTATTGTGATTTATTTCAATAAGGTACACCTAAACTGTCATATGTATTAATCTCATGCATTATAACAGTACGTATAAGTACTTAGATATGCGCTGAACTACAATAGAACTTTCTCTTGTTGCCTCATTACATAATGTAACTGTTTTGATACAAAATGTTAGTCATGGAGCCACATCATATGGTATAACGCATAGATAAGTTATCCACTTGTTGCAATGTCCACCTTATCTTTATAGATATAAGGTATAATTAATCATTAGATTATGAAGGTAAGGCCAAGGATGAGATAGTCGCTTTTCCTGGGTTACTGACATCAATTGTTCCGTGTGGTTTCGGAACTCAAGAATAACACCACCCCATTTCTTCCCGTGGGAGTCGTAAGAGGCGACGGGTAAGTCCCTTAAACAATGGGCAGCAGCGTTCTCTATGCATTTTAACACTATATTGCGATCGCCAACCCGCCTGCCAAGCGTGGCGATTATGGCAAACACCCCCAAATTGGGGGAGGCCTAAGTCCAACAGTGGACGTCTTTCGCCTGAAATGATTACTGACATCAATTATTTACACAGGGACATGATTTGAAGGAGCTGATGAAAAAGCGAAAATCCTGAACTTACTTCAACTAACTTCACACTTATGTCGTTTGCTTTCAAAAGATATACAAGATTATTTTTAGTATATGCGAAACCTGAATATAGTTTGTTCAGAATCAGTAACTGAATCGATTCCAATAATTTTTACACCATGTTATATTTTGTACCAAAAATATTTAATTACGCTTCCAAGTCGCGGGCCTTAGTGTTTTGTTTCGATTTTAAAATTATCATGTCTTTCTCGTATTCAAACGTCCATTACACGGAGATGGTACGTACACTAGCTGTTTGTGGTGATCTGCATATGTTTTTGTGTGGACAACCAGGTAACTTATCAAGCTTATAACTTTGTGATTATTAATGATACAGTTTTGAAATTTTTTTCATAGATTCTTTACATAAAAATACTAGAACCGTGTTTCGGGTTTCGCATAAACAAAAATTAATGTTGTATTTCTTTCAAAAAAATCCTTATAAACCTCACAAACACGTAGCAATCTACGTGTTGTGTTGCACATGGTGCAATACTTTTTGAACAATATTAGAATATTGAAATATTTTACAGGAAAACCGTATCTTTTAATACATATTAAAGAGAGCTTGTCTAGAAAAATATTATTTACGGTTAAGGTGCCGTAAGTGACACTTTTTTGGTACTATTTTATTTTTTATGAAATACTGCTGCCTGCAACTTCAATCGCGTCAAATTTCTTGGTCCCCCGACCCACCCCGAATCGCCTGCCCGTGCGAGTCACAACTTCAAGTACGTTGTACTCGGCTCCTAAGGGTCCTAGCATAATGTTATATAGCCTATAACTTGCCTCGATAAATGGACTATCCAAAACAAAAAGCCTTTTCAATTCAAACTAGTAGTTCCTGAAATTAGAGCGTTCAACCAAACAAACTCTTTGCCTTTATAACATTATATATAATATATATGTATTTAGTATAGAAGTATAGATTTATGAATAGCTAAGTCTTTTCTTTGAAAAATTTCCAATACCTACGCTATAACAACCGACTTCCTTAAAAAAAAACACTACAAAGTCAAAAATAACTTTAATTTCGGAAGTCGGTGTCTTAGGATCTGTATTTAATGTTTTTTGCCACCGACTTCCGAAATTAAAGTTATTTTTGACTTTGTAGTGTTTTTTTAAGGAAGTCGTTTGTAATTTTTTTGTAAAGTTTTTATTTTTGGTTATGGTATGTACCCCTCACTAATCTAATCGCGTTATTCGTTCATTTGTCGCGCAAATACTTAATGCAAAAAGACTTTATATGGTTTTCACATGGACCCCATTGTCCGAATGGATCCAAATTAAAATGGGACCATTCGGGAAGCACCAGCTTTCAAATAAAAAAGAATCATCAAAATCGGTTAACCCAGTCAAAACTTATGAGCTAAGAAACATAACTCCTCCTTTTTTTGAAGTCGATTAAAAATAAATTCTGGCTTGTATTATGTACCAATTACGCCAACCAACCAAACCGCAACCAAGTACGCCTATGTGACGAAAAACTGAGCATTTTCCTATGGGAATCGCCTTTATAAATAATTACTGCATTCATTATTAATTACTTAGGTACTAGTACGATAAAAAGACCTTATAGCTATACAATGAAATTAACGTTAGTAAACTCTTCCTCATAAAAACTAGCATAGTTTAATAATGAGCTAAACAAAAGCTACTGCAAACTGATTTAGCTTTTTTAAAAAGAAAAAAACATCGTATACCTAACTTAAAAGCAATTGGCGAGACAGTCTAGACAATGGTCTAGATTGTAGATAAAGTCTAGCAAATCAGTTCT
Source organism: Aporophyla lueneburgensis (assembly GCA_932294355.1). NCBI lineage: Eukaryota > Metazoa > Arthropoda > Insecta > Lepidoptera > Noctuidae > Aporophyla > Aporophyla lueneburgensis. Next base: position 7,417,138 of record OW028737.1, read on the forward strand.
GTTGTAAAAAATAGCTGTAGCGGTGTAAAAAGAGTTCTGAAATTAAACGGTTGGTGATTTAGCGGTAATCGTGAACGTTTTGTTTCAAGTGATGATAGTAAGGAAAGGTTTTAAGTAAGGAATATGATAAAGACTAAAATGCTTGCTCGTTAATGCCCTTCAATGTTACATTTTTTAAGAGCACTATTTTGCTGTGAATTAAGTAAATAAATTGTAACAGTATTTTTATGATAAGCAGTGACGGGCGCTTTACTTGTGGTAACCAAATGTACAAACACGCTGTAAATGTGTGCGTGGAAGACAAGCAGCACCAGCACATAACAACACACACCTTCGTCATTGTCTCAGATGACACCGACAGCACCTGCGCTTACACAGACATTCACAGAATTTATAATTGGTAACCACAAGTATAGTGCACGGTGCTCCGAATTATGAAAATAGCATAATTTTTAAATGTGAGAAAATGTAATAGGGTTATCTACTCTACACTGTAATATCTTATTCTCCACATACGTATGTACAGACGCCACCAGGTCAAGCTACCCCAATCTGTCAAATTTTCCCAATCGAAAATTAACCTTCCAGTATTGTGATATAAGGTTGAAAATCTATTAAAGAAATTTGACAGATTGGGGTGAGTTGATGTGTTGGCGTCTGTACATACATATTCTGGCTGGCCATAAAAAATAAGTACTACAAAGATCAGCAGATCTTTGCGACGTCAGTGTCATAAATAAGAAGAACCTGTGTTTAGCGTTGACTTAAGGATACTTAAATAAAATTATTCAAATATTATCACAAGAAGTAAAACCTTTGTCTTGTTCAACAAAAACCAGTTTTTTGTTTGAAATTCGACCGTGGTTTTCATGAAACCTCTGCTTGTTGGAAATATGACCACCAAAATCCCTAATTTTTAGGGTTCCGTTCCCAAAAGTTGCTAACCGGACCCTGTTACTAAGGTCCGTTCGTCCGTCTGTCACAGGGGGTCACTAAGAATGAATGACAACACGATGTGACAGATGTATTTTAACCCGTCCAAAGGAAAAAGCATCGGCTGTAGTATTGCCTTTGAATTTTCTCTTGGAGGGCTTGTATCTTTTCAAAAAACCCTTTCTTAGTGGATATCTACTCTTCACAAAGAATACACCCTCCAAATTTCATGTCTCTAGGAGCAGCGATTTAGGCTGTGCGTTGATATATCAGTCACTCAGGACTTTGAATTTTATATATATATATAAAATTATCGATAAACACATTATCGTATTTTTAACCCGAACATGTTTGAACTCTGAAATACCTAGAAAGTTCGTTTTTAAAGGTCAAGATCTTAAATTCGGTGTTTATAAACATACATTATGTAAAAATTATGTAATACATAATTAGATGCTCAGTTCATAAGCATGTAAACTGATAGATTATATCAATATGTATTGTAAATATTTATAGCTGTGTAAATTTTTTCACATGTTCATTTTAAGTACATTAAGGTGTTTTGAAAAAGAATATGTATGGTCAACCCCAATTTAATGGCAATACTTAAACTACGACAACGATAAGTGTTCGTAGCCGCGTACTGTGTGTAGTGGCGTAGCCGCGTAGTAGCGTAGTCGGCTAGTGGCGTAGCCGCGTAGTAGCATAGTCGGCTAGTGGCGTAGCCGTGAAGTAGCGTAGTCGACTAGTGGCGTAGCAGCGTAGTGTCGTTCTAGACATCGGCGTTGCCAACGTCAAGGTGCTGTACAGTGTCAAAGCCAAATTTTGACCATTATTTTTAGCAACTTCCTTTTATTTTAAAACATTTCTATCTGCTTGTACGTTAGATAATTTTAATAGAAGGAACAAGGCAGGCACATGTCAGGTCGGGGTCATCGACCGGCAGGTGCGCTCAGCTGACGGCGGGCACTCGGCCACGGAACTGCGCATGCGTGCTCACTAGTCGTTGTTATTAAGAGCGCTTTTACAAAATCGAATTGCTCAGGTTTAGGTAAATCAGACGACGGGCGGCAGCAGTCGCGCTCGTGTGCGTCTAGTGAAGTACGCGACGCACACATGCAGACTGTTAGGCGGAACAAACAAACATGAGCCATTGCCACTTTTTTCGAAATAAATTATTGTTATTATTGTTCGTTTTTTTTTTTGAGTAGTACGTGAAATATTATTTGTACCGATGAGTGTTATAACCTAGAACGGTTCTATTGAGTTACAGTAGGGTCATACAAATTTATTTGATTTTTTTATAAATGTTACTATGTGTCACTAAGTGGTATTACTAGGTGATAAAATAGCTTGCAGCCTGCTTGGTGGTTAGCAGTTATCGCAACTTATAGACGCCCACAGTTCCAGAAGCATCAATTACATGTTTGCAGCCTCTATAGATACATTTTACCTGCTTTGTTTACGAAGTTTTCCTTAACACTCTCATCGCCACGCATAAATACAGTTTTCCAAAGGGCGCGCCGCCCAACCCATTTGTTTTGCAACTCGTCACGCTTAATTTAAGAAAACTTTAGCGGCACGCCAAGTGGCATGCCGGCAGGACATGCTGTAAACTTTATCAGCAGGCCGTGTGGTCCGCTGTGACCTGACGAATTCATGTACTTATAGTTTTTGGGGTTGGCTTACCCGATATGGAGTCAAGAACAACTGTATCGGACAAAAATGGAAAAGTTTTAGCACGAAATTTGTGGGGCGCCGGCCGCCCACATGGCCTGCCGAAACGAATTCAAAAATCAACAACAGCTTGCTGCACTACAATTTGTGTGGGCGGCTGGCATACCACGTGGCGGTGAGAGTGTTAAAGGCAATTTTTGCAGCAATTAGGTAGATATTTTAGTATTTATTTATAGAAATTAATTAATGCAATGTGGTGTAATAATACGGTATCGATCGGAAAAAATAGTATGAACCACTACGGTTCATACTATTTTTTTAAAGAGTAGGTAGTTATATCAATTATGCACATTTAAAGATTTCTTCTCTTTAAATACTTTATTGTGATGCAAACTTTACATTAATGTGTATCGTTCGGGATACCTATTTATTTTAAAAAGTCCGACTTAATTATGGTTCGAAACATCAAAAATACGAATTCCGGTTATTAAAATACCGATTAATACAATTCCGAAATAAAAACGCCTTGTAAAACTGAATAGCAAGACAAATAAACACATAATTGCTCGTCAGAGAGAAGTACAATATTATGTTTAATATGAGGAGGTAGAATTAAGAAACTAATGACAATAGTAATATAATGACAATTTGTAATAGTCAATATTCAGTTAACATTTGTCGGCTGTCATTTAGACAACTCACATACCCGGGTAAAATAATTTATAACGTCTTTTGTCATGTCAATATTTGTTAACTACAATATTACTAAGTTTAAGTAAATATTTCAAATATGTATTCGACAAAATTCTTATTTTAATTTTGACAGCACCAAATGTTTTATTTTGTCTCTTTTTCCCATTATTATGAATTATGTCTGAAAATAATTAGTAGAATTTAAATTGGAGATTACATTAAATCAACAATTCAAAAAGAAAACTAACAACCTAAACATTTACGTATATATTTCTTTATAACCAACATCAAAAAAAGAGAAGGCTATCTGTAACATTTTCGCATTAGAATATCATAGGCTAATTCTAATATATTTACTTTTCGTTCAGATCATCATAAATTCATAACTTATAAATAAAATAAAAACTCGTATCAAGAAGTGTTAGTTGCACTATATTCTTCGCGAACTGGTGAATTTACGCGGCGCGCAACGTTGCAACAGCGAGCGATACGTCCTTCCTCGATAAGCACTTGGCGCTGACTAAAGTTGAATACCGCCGTACCGCGCGTCACAAGATTTATATTTTGTTTTTTGCATTGCATACAACAATTATTTTGAAATGTTATTTTTCTTTTAAATAGGCCAATTTTTTTTTTCATGCAATGTAACAATACCAACTTCATTATAAAATATTTTTTATTTGAATTTGGATTATACTTTCATAGATAAAAATTAAAGTTTCGCACGGAAAACTGTCAGTAACTCTCGGTTTTACAGAATTATTTTTGGTGTGTTACTGTATGAATCGTAATAAATTGAATTGAACATTCCAAAGTAGAAGATACAGTTGTATCATGGACATTTTTATAAATGATTAAATTATTATATCTTCGGTGAACCAAAGCATCAAAAGACTCCCAAAAGAAACATTTTATGAAACATCCTTTGCAGAGACAAGGATTTTACTAACGTACGTGAACAAATTTAAATATTTATTTAGAACACTCCCAAGATTAATTATCAAACTTTCTTAGTCATATTTTTGTTTTTTTTTTTAGGCTATATCTAAAGCATAATCACACATCAAAACTCGAATAAAACGCTCAAATTCAAGAAAAATTGTGATAGCCCTCTTAACTTAAATAAACTCCATTTAATGTAAACTGAGTTATGTTATGTAACCTAGTTTAGGTTAAGTAACTTAATAAATATATTCTAGCATTGTTTATTGAATTTTGCACTTATTGGTCCGTTTTTCACGAATCATCATCAGCTATTATAGGCTTCTCCAATTGCACGCCATTCAGCTCGATTCTCGGCAACTCTCATAAAAAACTACTTAACCGATTTATAAAATTCTTTGACCTATGGAAAACTATGTATGTAGCTATAAATTTGCTAGTGCATGACATATACACACCGTTCCGTACTGTTTGTTATCTGTTAACACTAATCTGTCTGCCAAATTGTAAGTACTTGTTGGATTATGAGATCATCGTACTAATCTGAGTCTGACCGAGGTATGTAATATATGGTAAGAACAGTGGTATGCTGAGGAGAATGCGCGCGGAGTTCATAAAATCTCATGAAATAACTTTTCATGAAAAAACATTCAATGTGATTATATGCACTTAGAAGATTTTATTGATTATTGGAATGTAATATGCCATATTTGTTACAGTCGCTAATCATATTTTCATCAACATACAGCCTAACACTGACCTTCAAATGAGGATTTTCTGAAATGGTCCGGGCACCTGTCAAAGCACCTATATTTTCCTTAGTCGTGACTGAATGAAACCGAATGAATGAAATAGTTTTATATTCATTGTCGAAGTGGAGGACCTCTTGTCAGTGGCGCCAACTGGTGGCCTGAATTTTCTTGATCACCCTAATTGCATTGAACGTGAGGACATTTGAATTTCGCGGGCTTAAATAGGGCATCATCGTTTAGAAATGTTCCATGATTGATTTTATTTTATATTTACATTTAAATAGTGAAATAAATATTATAGAAATTCCAATGAAATGTCGAGTTAAAATAACAATTTGTCTTCGATAAGTCACTGCTAATTCCAACAGGTGCATACATGATCCCAAATAATGCAAGAATAGCTGTTGAATCAGCTAGTTATCAAGATTATAAACATAGAAACAAACGAATAGTTAAAAGACCTTGAGCTATAGCTATAATCGCGCCTGTAATATTCCCACTGCTGGAACACAGGCCTCCTGTCGGTGAAAAGGCGTGGGCCATTATGTACCATGCGGGCCCAATGAAGGTTGGTACTTAGATGTCATATATCTTCTAGGATATGTCGGTTTCCTCACGATGTTTTCCTTCACCGTTTTGAGAGCAGTGGTAATGAAATAATTTACACATAGTAAAGCACCCGTCAAGGTTTGATCCTACAACCACAACCATTGGGCCACCACTGCTCCTTTTTAAGCGACTTCAAAAAAAGGAGGAGGTTATCAATTCGACTATATTTACATTTTTTTAATATTTGTTACCTCATAACTTTTGACTGGGTGAACCGATTTGGATGATTCTTTTTTTAATTGAAAGCTGGTGCTTCCCGTGTGGTCCCATTTTAATTTGGTTCCATTTTAACATTGGGATTCATGTGAAAACTATATAAGTCTTTTTGCATTGAGTATTTACGCGACAACTGAACGAATAACGCGATTAGATTAGTGCGGTAAATACCATAACTAAAAAGTTAAAAATAAAATCTTTCTAAAAACCATATACTCATGTTTTCTTTACATGGAGGTACGCAGAAACTACAAAATACCACCTGCTACGATTAAGGCCTGCGCAGACGAGGGATTTTTGTCCGCGGACGCGAGTAACGCAAACTGGGGATTCAAAGTACCGCGTACAAAAAGTCCCCCGAATATCCGAGGACATGCAGAGAGCGGACCGGACAAAAGTACGGGGAGTTCCCGAAAAAAATAGAACTCGTGTGGCTAGGCGAAGCAACGCATGGTGGACTTTAGTCCGCGTTGTGCGTTCGAGAGTGATATAAGGGGATGGACCCAGTATTTTATTTTAAAATTTCTTCTCTTTTTCTTAAACTTCATGTAAATTGCAACACAACGTAACCTCTGAATATTTGCTTCCACTTCTCTACATTTCCGGATCGCACACCGTGTGCGTTGAGTTCGCGGTAAATCCTCGGAGCGTACTTTTTTCTCCGCTGCGGAGAAAAGTCCGTCGTCTGCGCAGGCCTATAAGAATCGTAGCAGGTGGTATTTTGTAGTTTCTGCGTTCACATTACCTACTCTTTTTTCTTTGCTTACGTTCATACATCCATATAATACAAATGTCTTTATTATTTACATTTCAACACAAAGCTGACATTGAATTTGTAATTTTCACGTTTTTCCTCTGAACTTAGTGAAAAATGCGTTTGTTTTTGTGTAATTTACATATTCATATTAACATTTGTCAAAAACAAATGATCTTGAATTCTTCAGTAAAAATGGCGCATATTGTTTAAGGTCGTTTACTTGTGAATGACGCTTGCTGCGTCGTTTGTTGTTTCACTTGATGAATACTGGATTTGAAGTGAACAAAAGATACAAAAATATAATGAAATTAAAATTCAACGTAGTGCTAAAAGAATCTGCCCATATGTCGACAGTAACGAAAACTCTTTGCTCTCTAGAACCTGCCTTCGCAGTGACTGTAGGTCAACACAGAATTGCCCAACCAATCCCTTTCTTAGAAATCATCATCATAAACTGCCTATAATGTTCCCACTGATGAGACAAAGGCCTCCCCTCTTCGAGAGCCTGTAATCCACCACGCCACCGCGCCGGCCCGGTGTGGGTTGGTAGATCGTCACATGTCTCCACATTGTTGGTTCTAGGACATGCCAGTCTCCTCGTAAGTCAGGGCTGATACCACTAGACCAACACTGTTCCTATTTAAGTCTGCAGCAAGTCAGCATTATACCTAATTTCGAACATATGAAACAGACAATTGAAACGTATATCTAATCAGATATTCAAGAAACCATGTAGCATGCTACTGATTCCATGTAAAAAAATCCAAGAGTAAAAAAAAACTACCGATATAATGCTAACTCATCCATAATTCACAACACTACCTGGAAAGCCAGTAACAAGAGAACCTAAGGTCACAACACTAGTGTGGGTCAAACGTGTACTGGCCCACGGGCCCACCTGACGGACACATCAACACATGTTCTAACGGTCGGCCCTCGGGTAGGGTCACCATCCGTTTTCTACTTTGTCGGAACGATTTTTTCCGTCCGGACTTGGTCGGCTTTCGGCCATCTGTCTGGAATTTGTTCGGCCTTTTTAACTTTATTTAAAAAATATTTGAGGCTTTCCGTTTTTGGAAAATAAATAAAGGTAATCATTTCTGAAAGAAGAATTATTCAATTAAAATCTCACCTACTGCAGACCTACTCCAGACAGTTTTGTTTAAAAAAGGAAAATAAACGGTTTTTTTTTTCTAATATCCGGTTTTCGACAGGACTTTTCAAATTTCGAAATAGCAAGGTAACCCTACTCGAGTTCCAATGCCGGGCACGTTGCGTGCGGAATCCGTAATACCGTACCGAATGCGCCAACCGCTTGATAGACATAATCGGGCAGTAAGTGGCTATGGGGTAAATCTGTGTTCTGTTTTATATTCAACCAATCGCACGTATTTAGTACACGCGGTTTAAGTGTAGCGTAGTGTACGTGTGTTATGACTGGTTTGAAGCAAGAGTTGGCCGTTGGTCAGAAATCGGAATTTTATAAGAAAATACTAGCTGAAGAACGCAGAACTTACTGAGAGCGATGGTTGGCCAGTGATATCGGCTCCGACTGAAGAGTTATAGGACGTGGTGTCGAACGTGGTCAAACCCATACAGGCGCTTTATTTTGTGTAAATAAATTAATCACCACTGCTCTCAAAACGGTGAAGGAAAACATCGTGATATATTTTAGAATTAAAAATTCGAAAACATGTGACATCTATCAACTCGCACCGGGCCCACGTTGTAATCCTACAGCCCCAGCAGTGGGAACATTTTTGGCAAATTCAAAATAATAATACTACATTGGGCTTCACCACAGTTAAGTAAAAATACTTCCGTGCTAGTTTTCTATTCCGAAATTCGGAAACAGTTTCATTCTACTCATTTACCAGATTATAAGCCATTTATCTACGGATTAAATAATAATTTAAGATTAATAAACCTTAGTTTATTGCACGTTGTACTTACTAAACGATAGTGGAACGGATAAGGCCCAATTATTACAAATTGGACTGCCAATATCATAAGAACCGGTTTTCGATTATGTACGGTTTTTTGTTTGTTATTCTGTTTCGTTTAGACTGGGCTTAGTTGTAGTTCGTCGACATCGATGACAGTCATGTGTGATGCCGTACTATCTTTGTCAGACATAGTGCAGGGAAATAACAGTAATACAGTTCCGCATTTGAGTTCATTTGCTCCGAGTTCAAACGTCCAAATGAACCGTTCTGTAGTACAAAAGTGGTATACTTACGATATACGTTAAAACTTGTTAGTACTTTCGAAATGTAAACAGGGTGTGCTACCCAGGCATATGAACAACGAGCACTATGGGACCAACTCTGAAATCACGAAAAAAAAAGCAGTTCGATTCATACATTTTGGTACAAAATGATACAAAATCTCTCTCTCCCCAAGTGAGGAGGCCCGCAGAGGCCGGGCCAGCACCAGTCGGGGATCGCGGAAATCGCACTAGATCCCGTGGTCCCCGACGCGAAGGTGTGAGACGGAACACCGTTTTAGTCAGTAAGAGTCATAAGGATTTCCAGATCGAAATAAAAAAACGGTTTGCGACCTGTACCGGATATGTATCCTAGAGTAGGCATTGGACTAGTGGAGAGACGGGTAGTATTTGTCTATGGAAGGGATCTTTTAATGACGTCGCCGCCATGTTGATTCAGACCGATCTTACACCGTTGAGTCTTTTGGCGGGGTTTGACAATACAAAAGTGCCTGTAAATAATGCTTTGAATTTGTTGTCAAAGTGTTTATCAACCACTTATAATAGTTAAGTAGTTCAATAAGAGTTAACAAGTGGGTACAGTAAGTACTACCCTATTTTTCTATCTTATCGTTTTGTATAGCCTGAAAAAAGATAAGTCGTATTGGGCAGCCGACTGTGTAAACAAATCACTCTTATCTATGGTAATCATAGACAAACGATAACCACGGCACGGTAATACTATACCACGGCTTGCCTAGCTCATAAATTTAAACAGATTATTTCGTTATCAAATATCTTTAAATAGTTTTTCTTACTTCTGTATTTTGTTAGATAAGTATTTATATCATAATGTCACTTTGTCTATCGTTGTTTTTAATTCAAATGCGCAAAATTTCTCTGATTTGTATAAGCCAGGCTTTTCTACGAATTAATCACCAGGTCTGCATAGAGATATAAAGATTGAGATCACAACTTTCGGCTTATTTGTGATGTCAGAGATATCGATATCTTTATAAATATAGCGCCATTTATGTACTTAGGTACAATCAACATGAAAATATTGATATTATCTTTACCGTTCCATTCAAGTAGGTACCTTAAGTCATGATATTTGGTGCATCGATTATTCAAAATCAAAAGTCATTCAAACTAGATTGACAGTCAGCACTTTTTGAACGTCAAAGTTAGATAAGACAGTCCCCCAAAACGCCCGCCCTTCATCACTTCCTAGCTGAGAAGAAGTGGCGCAAGAAATTCCCCAGAAGCATTTTATACATTAATATTTTGGAGGTGTGCGGAAAAAGGTGTCAATTGCACTCAACCTTCCTAGAAAAGGCGAATCCTCCGACCAAGCGGGCATCGTGACTGGTAGCCAACTGCCCAATCATTGATGTCGGGACATTGTAAATATACCACTTAAAAAAAAAAATATCTTAGGACAACCAACACACCGTTATCTGATCCCAAACTTGGCAGAGCCTGTACTATAGCAACCAGACAACTGATAAACATACTTATATAGTTAGTTGCGCGGTAAACTCTGCTTGCGTGACGCAGGATTTGTGTGACGTCAGTGTGATACGTAGTTCGCATGTGGCGGTGTAGATGCCGCTACAATATGAATGGTTTGACGGTGTACCTTCCTGCCAGGGTCGCGAGATCAGATCGAAAGAGGTACCGTTGCCCTGGCCTATGAGCAACTGAAGGAACCCGGGTGGGTTTTAGTCAGTAAAAGTCTGACACGCCTTTCCGCTCCACCCAGAGCGGGAGACGTCATTTGATGATTTCCTAGCTACAAAGAAAAAAAAACGGTGTACCTTGACGGTCGTTCATTGTATTTATAACTATAGGTACTTATCTATCTAGAATCGATAAAATCTCAAATAATATAATTCGATCAATCAATAGAAAATACCTATAAAGGAAAAGATATGATTTCGGCAGATTATGCGATTGCAGTTTTAATAGCTATATTAAAACTATAAAAAAAATAACGAAAATTGTAGAACTATATTTAGTTAGGCACATATTGAGTTGACGATACCGATCAAACATTTGTTTTAGCTTTCTTATAATATTTGGATTGCACTGTAGTTGTATGTTTTACAGTATCCTATTTTGAAATATTTAAATGGTTGTAATAATTCAAACATCCTCTAAGTATCGCCATTACGGTTGATGCCCAAATTTAACCCGCGAAATTCAAAAATTGTCTTCCGTTTGTTGTCATGTTCTGGTCCGTGTCAGGTTGTATGTTGATTAAAATATGATTAGCAACCGTAAAAATATGGCATTAAGAGTTCTATTCATTAATCTCATTGAATGACTATTTCATTTCGGTTTTTGGTCACCAGAACTGAATCGCCTGTATGTCGTACATTGAGGATGCTCAACGTCCTCCTGACGACCAACCCAGAATGTGATGTGTTTGCGGACGACAAAGACGATATAATTGGTTATGCCACAATTGTCTGCATCGTAAAGTTTTGTTTTCTTTCTATGTTAATTAATGTAATTGGTGTCGTACCGTGTTAATTACACTATAAATAAATAAATGACAAAATCATTTCATGGGATTAAATGAACTTAGTTTTCTTACAAAAACAAAGGTTCTAATAAATGCACTTCTCCTCTTTGCCTCCATAGTGTGCACTGAAACAGGTTTCGTTCCGGTTCGGCGGAACCTTCGCTCGGCCATTAGTTTACGAGTCAAACAGGATGCGTGACGATCATTGATCACCCTTTATGAGTAACATTATATTCACACATGCGCAGGCGTCATGCCTCATGATTTCCGAAGGGAATCTGCAATGCATAGTGCTGCTGTTATGTAAGTAAAAAGGGTGCAACTACATTATATTTTTATTTGATGTTGATATACTCTTTGAGGGCACAGTAGGTAGATATTAACAATAACGCAACTTTGATAGTAGCAACGTTATTGGCAGATTTTGTATAATTGTGTCTGCTACGCTTTGGATTGGTCTGTAAATGGTTTAATTTCAACAAATATCTAAGTATTTTCAGTGTTAGTTAAGTTTGATGAGTTAATTTGAACACTTTTAACAAAGTAAAAATTTATTTGAAAAAAAAAAAACGTGCTATGTGACTGCTACGCTACGCTACGAGTCTACGAGACGTCAAAATTCGATAATTTCCTAAGCCTTTGGCAAATAATATCCTTAAGTGAAAGAATTATTACGTAAATCAAGAAAAAGGGAAAAAAATAGTTTAAAAAGCGCTGGTTTTTTTTTTGAGGTATTTTATTTGGTATTAAACACCCGACGTTTTTATTTTTTAAATTATTTTCTACTTTTTAGTTTGGTTTTCTATGGATGGTTTTTATTTATTTTTCGTTTTTTTAAACTATTATTTATTTTCTATTTTTTAGTTCGGCTAGCTACCAGGATAGCAAAAAAAAAAACAAAAGAAAAACACTCTTTTGTAGCTGCAAAAGAGTGTTTTTCTTTTGTTTTTTTTTTTGCTATCCTGGTAACCCTGGCAAGGATAATGGCACAAAATGAAATTATTGTATTATTATCGGTCCTCGATAAGTCTACAAAGCTTAAATGAAATCTGACCGTTTAGAGTGGGTCAAAATCAAGTCCAAAGGAGTCGATGGCAAAAATGGTCACACAAACAAAAGAGTGTTAATAGTAGAATGAAGTCAATGTTTATTGAGGCAAAAATAATGTGCTGGTTCAAATATATATAGAATTTCCAATATCTTTGATCAATTGTGTACTTTTGACATTTGAGGTAAATAAATAAATCACTGCGCTCGCGTCCCTTCGTTTGTCATAGACCACAGATAATTATGTGTGGCATGATCAAACGAAACTGTTTTCATTTATTTTATTCTTTTGTACATTTTATAATTTATCTTATTTTTTTTTTAATATTTAATACTTTTTCAGTGTGGGATACATTGTCATTTCCGTAGTGTGTCCGTGGCATCACAGTGGCCTCTATCGGAATACCAGCGCTGCGGTAGTTGTATTCTACAATTATCGCAGCATTATGCCGAAGTAGGGGCCCTTTTGGCCTCGCACAGGTCTTACTGTTTTATTTTTTATATCTTTCTGTAATATTTTGTTATTTGTAGCTTAAATGTAAATGTTTCTATGTTCTTCTCATTGTTTTTATGTCCTGTGCGTGTTTCAAATAAAATATTTTTCTTTCTTTCAAATACCCTTTGTAGACAACATTTTCTAAACCGCACTTATGCACCCACTAATTAGTCAGTAATTAGAAAAGCCTATAAAACACACACAGCGTCAATAATTTCACAAAAGGCGTCGTAATCAGGGTTACTAAGAATGTGAGCCAGTGTCGCGGTGGGTGGTCACACTAATAGTTCATTGGGCACCTTCCATGTGTGACGGATTACGTTCACGTAATAAATACTAAATACCACACTTATTAAGTCTAAGTCGACGTACGCACGGCCACACATCAAGCTATACATTTCCAGTATAAGCTGACAACGCAGATTTCTATGAAAACGCGCGCGACCGTTCACACAGGGGCGACCTATCGCGCCGCGACCGACACGGTCATAGAAATTGTTCTACGGATATAAATCGCCGAATCGCGGGCGACCGTCGCCGCGTCCGTCGCTTCGCGCTAGTCTGTCACACGTCTGTGACAAGCCTTTAGGTACAGTCACCGACAAAAGTCGATTAACACTTCAGTTTTATAAATATAAAATTAATAAACTAAATATTTAATTAAAATGGGAACATAAGGAGAATTCGTTAGCTAAAAAAATACAATCATGTCGTTGAAATACAATGCATCTAAAGATTTTGTGTTAATTAAGGTGGTGTGTAATAGTAGCAAAACCAACGAAAGAAAAACACGATCACAATTTTTAGTTAATTAGGATTACTTAGGGAGAGCAGTGGTGGCCCAGTGGTATCGACTTACGAGTAAATTATTTCATCACCACTGCTCTCAAAACGGTGAATAAAAACATTGTGAGGAAGCAGGCATATCTTAGAACAAAAATTCGAGGACATGTGACATCCGCCAATTCGTACTAGGCGCGCGTGGTAGAATATGCCCCATATGCCCCATATGCTCTCACAGAGAGGAGGCCTGTGCCCCAGCAGTGGGAACAATATATGCTGATCAGACTCAGAAGAAATCTAAGCACTCTATATAAAGATACGATTCATTGTCACATCCTTGTAAAGCATTTCATACTAGTTAACACTATCGAAAACTAGATTACGATGTCAAATAATTTCACAGTAAATGAACTCGCTAAGTAGTTGTGATGTGAAAATAGTTAATTTAACGCCACGTTATTGAAATAGATACACTTTGCAGTAGTAATGTATGCCAACATTTATGTTTAACCAGTCAGTGCGAACATAAAAGAAGGGATATTATTTTTTGACCCCATCTGAGATCTTTATTTGCAAAAGAAGTTAAAGGCAACAGCTACAGTTCGATTTTTAAACCCGGATACTAATTAGAGAATTAGCTGTAATGTCAAATTCATATCAAACTTAAGGAAACAAAGACAAAAGACTTGAAATGTCAGATTAGTCAATGGGATTTAAAAAACGAACTATAGTAAACAATACGCACACCGTTTCATACAGTTTATCAGCGACCTTTAGATAACCCACCTCTTTTGTACAATGACCCACATAATTGTATAACAAGTATCACTTTATTGTTGTCGATGAACAATGTACACTACAATGCATAATTAGTAATGCAGTATTATGGTATATGATTATAACTTGATTGAATATTGTTCCTAACGGTCGACCTGATAAATCGACCTACAGGAGAAAATAGAAGTTTATAAGAACCACCAAAGCACGTAGTTTTGTGAACTCTTGTTGACTCTGATAAATTGATACTTTACAATGGTCAAGTTCTGTGCCAAATGCCAGTCACAATGAACCTTTAATTATTGAGAGAATTAAGTAAGGGTCGTCGATCTCCTTTAGCGGGATTAATTGGCGATCAAGACTCCTATATCTAACTATAGTTTAATTTTACAACTACTAAAGTCAAGCGTTGATGTCCTTTACATACTAAAGAAGAGGTTCCATGTTATACAAAAAAATGGACTGATCAGTTATACAGACTGAATTGACACATAGCCAATAGTCAACTTCATCTCATTACAAGAAGGCATCCTTTATGATATCGATAATGTTATGACGTATACGCTTTATTATCTATGGGGTAATTCTCCAACTCACTAACAGTAATAATGCTTTCATTTTAACAGTGCAACACATCCATTGCGTTATTTACGTTGTTGAGTAGACAATGTTTTAGAACTTATGAAGCAATGGATTATCATAATCCTTTAAAATGATTTAGATTATGATAGTATATTACACAATTGGTTTGCTGGTAGACTGGTAGTACACAGTGTAGGTATAGTGAGTAGTAGTAATGTACTACAACAGGTGTAGGTATTGTTTGTAGTTTTACACTGTAACTACAAAACAAAGGGCTCGGTGATGCCAACACAAGTGGCTGAATCAATTAAACCTGTGCCAGAGCACATTAGCAACCGTACCTATAATTTCTATGATAATATATTGTGAAGTTTTACAACGTTGCATTCGGTCGATCGATCAGGTTAAGCGCGGTTGTTTTGCGGATGTGTGACATCTTTACATACCAAGACCCCTCCGTGCCATGGAAAGCATGTTAAGCCGTGTTGGTCCCGGCTATCATTCGTGCATCTATGACAGTTTTTACGGGTTGTTCGAAGCCCGAAAATCTAACAATCAGTCTTACCAGAGGTATTCATTTAGGGTGCGAAAAAACAATCCCGTTGCGTTTTCTCTACATCCGTGGGAACATCTGCTTAGGGAAGCGCCAGGGTAGCCCCGAAATTCAATTTGTCTTACACAAATATGTCTTCGAATTTTTGGTTCTAGGACATGCAAGTTTCCTCACGATGGTTTCCTTCACCGTTTAGAGGGCAGTGGTGATGGCATATAGTTTACACAGAGTAAAGCACGCCTGCAATGCGAGCACGGCCAACTGTGATATGGTTGAGTCACACATTTTTATCACAGTTTGGAAGTTAAAACCGTGATAAAATACGTGACTCAAGCCTATCCAAGCTTGTCAAATTAATTTTGACATTATGCAGTTCAGATCTTTTTGGACTTTTTGTTAATTATTGTTGTAATACATGTATGAGTTATTAGTGTTGTGATTATTTTATTTTCTAAATCAGTTACCTATATTTTGTACGCCATTAAGGCAAAACATGACAGTGACTCAATCGAACTTTTATGTAACAGCTTGCATTTATGTGTATACTCATGTTTTAGCAAAATAAATATCTTGAATCACAGAGGCCGTGCTTGCCCCCCTGTCTGGGTTCAAAACTACGAGCTACAACTTATAAGTCGCGACCGTTACCATTGGGCCACCACTGCTGTTTACCAACAATTCCGATATAAATACCATAAAACACCTCAAATTACATAAGTACAAAACAATACTGATCGCACACGGAAAGAGTTATGTTATTGATTACAACATACCTAATGGGTGCCCGGTAGAACGCTAGCCGTGGATATAGATCAGCCGGTCGGATGTCCGCGTGTTACGTGCTGGTTGCTACATCACTATTCGCCGGTGGAAATTATGGAAATATTATAAAAAACGTTGTAATACTTTCGCCACTACACAACTTAGCGTAGTAAATTATTTTTTTGGTAAATAATAAAATATATGGTAAATAGTATAATGATTTGATTAGACACGCTAGTTAAGTAAAATCAACCGTACGCACAGTGGAACGAATGTATGGGAGCGGTTGGACGTAGACATGTCCGAAAAAAAGAGTAAAATTATGCCAAACTAATGATGCCATCTTATTCGATTACTTAATGCCTTCATAACTTGTGGTGATGAATTTCTTCATAACTCCCATATTTCGGGAGTAATTTGAGAAAATGTGAAATTTTACTATGAAAATGAGTGTATCGAGCTCTCTCCCTCCTGACTCCGGGCTTGTTTCAAGTAGCGGTCTCTAATATCATAATGCTAATACTAAGAGCTATATTTAATACTAAGACACATAGTGCGCCAAATGTGCACTTTCTGGGATAAAGAGTGATGTTTATTTTATAACACAATTTTTTTATTTTTTGTTTATTTTGTTGATTAAAACCGTTTTTCTAAAGGTTTACCTTATTACAATAACATTTCTGAGCAGCCAATTAGAGAAGATATAAGCTAATTAGGATATATAATTATTGACTTAAGGTTTACATATAAAACTGATGCACTAATGATTACTGATAAGAACATTGCTATTATTTAATTACTAAATGGCTCTTAATACACTAATTTAGCATGCATCATTTACTAATTATCACAATAACTAATTACCTTGCAATATTTAACAAAGGATACCTGGGATACCTGGATTTTATATAAATAGGTCACTATTAGTAACTTTAAAATCAGTGTTGATTTACACCTCGTTGTATCCAAGCTAATCTCGCAATGTATTTTCCAAATTTTAATACAAATCTTGATATTCACGTTGCTTTATGCGCACGCGCACATAAAGATTTACGCGACTTTAACTATTTGTTCAGTGTTTTAAAAGATAACAGTTGTGTTCAGTTATGTGAAAGTGCTGAAACAAGTTTAAAAGACTGGTGTCGTCGATTTTGCTACCGCATTTATGCAAAATGGACACAGTCTGGAAGAAGCACAGATAAGTTTCGGAAGAAACATGAGATTTGGCTACAGGCTGCAATTCAATGGCCGGAATTACAGAATGAAAATATGGAACCTTCTACAGAAAATATAAGTGACGTCATCGAGCCCATAATTTCTCCTGCTAAATCTGATGCTTCAACTTGTACACATCCTAGTCCTCGTAAATCTTTTGAGGACCTTAGTAACCGGCAAAAAAGAAGACGCACTGAAGATAGTCTTTCATGCAGCAGTAGCAGCGCTGAAATTATGTTTTCGGCCGAAAGGGCGCTTCAAAAGGCAGGACAAAGCGATACAGCTTATGTTATGAAATACTTGACGGAGAATCCAGAAGAGGCCTCAAAAATCAAAGCCTTCATTGAAGGTAAATCAATTCAGGTACGGGAAATATCCCCTTTGAAGGCATTGGCTCTTTATGTATCGATGAACTTATCGAAATGGCGCTATAACACTCTTCGGGATTTCAACACTCAAGAAGGAGCTCTTCAATACCCGAGTTACTACATGTTGGTTAAAGAAAAAATTAAGTGCTATCCGGCCAAAGAAGATCTCACAGTTACAGAGAGCTCTGCAAAAATCAAATTACAAGCCTTGATGGATTTAACCTCAAGAAGACTTATTAGGTCGTTAGAAACCCCTGTTGATCCCAATCAACAGCTCGTATTGACCAGCAAATGGGGTTTTGACGGATCATCTAGCCAAAGCATTTATCATCAAAGGACGAGTGATGAGCAAATCGATCTTGCTAGTAATTTTATGATTAGTCTTGTACCACTGCGGCTCGTCTCAAAAGGTGTAACAATTTGGGAAAACGAGCGTCCATCTTCCACTTCATTTTGCCGGCCAATATTGTTTAAGTTTATAAAGGAAACCAAAGAAAATGTGCAGAGAGAGATGGCTGAAATCGAAGCAGAGATTGAAGCCTTAACTCCATCCACCATCACTGATGGAATTAGTGTCAAACACCAACTGCTGTTGACAATGATTGATGGTAAAATTCATTCCATTATATCCAATACAGCAGCTTCAGTGTGTGACATATGCAAGGCTTGTCCTAAAGAAATGAATAATTTAGAGTTAATCAAAGATAAACACGCAAACGAGGACATGTATAAATATAGCTTAAGCACCCTTCACGCTTGGATTCGCTCAATGGAATGCTTATTACACATTTCCTACAAATTAGACATAAAATCATGGCAAGTAAGGGGTGATATAGCAAAAAGGCAAGTTGATGACAGGAAGAAAAGAGTTCAAGAGGCTGTAAGAAGAGAAACGGGCTTACTTCTCGATGTTGTGAAACAAGGCAGTGGATCCACCAACAATGGCAACTCGGCAAGGAGATTTTTTGAAAACTACACTAAATCTGCTGAACTGACCGGAATAGATGCTATGCTTTTAAGAAAAATCTGTGTGATCTTGCAGTGTATTTCATCAGGAGAGAAGATCAACGTAACTAAATTCCGAGAGTTCTGCTTTGATACTGCTAAGCTTTACGTGGAGTTATACCCATGGTATTATATGCCTTCTTCACTTCATAAAATTTTAATGCATGGGCCAGACATAGTTCAGAACATGTCAATTGTGCCCATTGGTTTTCTATCCGAAGAGGCATCTGAGGCTAGAAATAAAGATTTTAGAAAATATAGAGAGGGGCATTCTCGAAAGCATAGCAGTATCTCATGCAATGAAGATATTATGCACAATCTTTTACTGTCTTCTGATCCACTTGTTACAAGTATCCGTCCAAAAGGAAATAAGTTTGTAAAAAAATCTTCTTTTAAGGAATTTTATGAGCTTACGGATTCTGAGAAAAGTGATATCGAATTTGTTAACATAAATGATTTAGCGGACATCGATTCTGAATTTGAATTAATTGATGATGATGATGATGACGAAGATAATTAAATGATGTTATTGTTTTAAAATGTGTAACTTAGTAAATTAGAGCTTACATCTTAATTATTTATTGTACTTTTAATGAAACTAGGTAATTTATTATCAACTTACTTAAAAGTCATACTCTCATCAGTTCTTGTGAATATTTTTGTTAATATATATTTCTGTATATATATAATATATTTATAGACCTCTTAATAAGTCTGTCTGCGGTTTAAAGTAAATACAAATGGGGAAAAAACGTTTTTTTTTTAAATTTTCATTTCCTTTTATCCCAGAAAGTGCACATTTGGCGCACTATGTGTCTTAGTATTAAATATAGCTCTTAGTAATAGCATTACGATATTAGAGACCGCTACTTGAAACAAGCCCGGAATCAGGAGGGAGAGAGCTCGATACACTCATTTTCATAGTAAAATTTCACATTTTCTCAAATTACTCCCGAAATATGGGAGTTATGAAGAAATTCATCACCACAATTTATGAAGACATTAAGTAATCGAATAAGATGGCATCATTAGTTTGTCATAATTTTACTCTTATTTTTCGGACATGTCTACGTCCAACCGCTCCCATACATTCGTTCCACTGTGGTACGGGTCGAACGATCAGGTCGAGCGTCGCTTGCCGCGGTTTAACCGTGGATGGATGACCATCTTCACATACCAACACCCTTTCGTGACTGGGATCCGGAATGTCGTTCTTGGATTTTTGACAGTCGTTATGGGTCATGTGGTAGAAGCCCGAAAGTCTGATAACCAGTATCTCCAGAGGGGTAATTGAGGAACTTTTTATCGGTAGGAATTGATTTAACATTCATAGTTAAACAACATTCATTGCGTTATTTACATTGCTGAGCCACAGTTTATTCGAATAAAAGACGCAATGGTTTAGAAATAATCTTCAATTCCGTTCAGATTCTGATAAATTGTGCGTTTCGCAATTAGGGTGCAGGATATATTATCCAGAAACTGGGTTATGGAGAACAGTCGCTCCCTGTAAAATGCTGGTATTCAGTTGCATCTGGTTAGACTGGATACCCACCTCAAAATAGTTTAGAAAAGGCTAATTAGCTGGTCTATCAAAAAGCTTGAAGATATTTGATCTGTCTAGTCTATTCTTTTAAGTTACATAAGTATCATATTTTATGTAATGATGATAGAACAAAATCAATCAACTAAAGTAATACTAAGGTAGATATCTAAAAATACTCCAGTGAACTTAGCATTTCTGGAGGATACGGTGGAAGTGTGCACTGCCTGGACGGAGCATCGCCGTGTCCTCGTGGAGGCGATCGGCGGCAGCGACCTCTCACGTCCAGCCCTGGTGCGAGCCATGGTACGGAGCGAGAGGGCATAGGAAGCCGTCACCTCCTTTTGCGAAGCAGTAATGCTCGCGAAGGAGGAGGCGGGGCGCGTGAGGGAGTGGCAGTCTCAGGCGCGATCACGTCCCTAGCCGCCGCAGGAGGAGACGCCCCGGGCGTCGGGAGTCGATAGCTGACTCCCGGCCAATGCAGGCGCGGGCTTGCGGGTGGCTCGCAGCCCGGTAAGGACTAGGCCCGTGTTGACGGGGCGTTGTGTTCCACGCGCGCCTCAAAGAGATGTCAGCATAACTGAAGGGGTCCGCTAAGACCGATGCCTGCCAGGGTCACGAAATTTATTCGAAAGAGTTACCGTGACCCAGGCATATATGGGCAACAGAAGGAACACGGGTGGGTGTTGATTTCCCACCAAAAAAAAGAAAAAAACCAAGCACTTAATTGTTTAATTTTATTAAAACTACAAAATAATCTTTATTTTGGTGGTCATTCGATGCAACAAAAATCAAACGCATCGTTATTTAAAACCTTATTTGTTGCCGCGATGCGCCAACATTGTCAAATACTCAAAAATTTGCTTCTTACGGTGCCTTAACTCTCCAAGTCAGAAATAAACACCTGCCCTTTTGACTGACAACAACAATATTATAAGAGGAAGTATAAATATGCTAGTAGTTACTTTATTATAATATAACTGTGCCTATGAGGAAACGGAGGAAGAAATTGGCACGCGACCAAGGATGAATATAGCTATCTACTTCCTAAACAGGAATAGAAATGGCCAGTAGGCGAGCTATGTATATGATATCAGTTATATTATGAATTTATGACTTATACAATATTATTTTTCTTATTTAAAACTTGTAAGGATATCCGCTACATGTGTAGTTTTGTGACCTCTGCTGCTTTATTACCTGCGGGATAAGGCGCGGGACAAATACAAGAGGCGTCGGGCGGAGGCGAGGCGCGGGCGCGGCGCGGGCGTGGTGCGGGCGCGGCGCCGGTGCAGCGCAGAACAGGCGTGCTCACGGTGTCGGAAAGGCGAGGCGCGGTGTTTCTCGTTAAATTCTATATCGTCACGCATCTTCCGGGTGCGCCGAAGGCGAGGAAGCGGCGCCCGCGCCGCGCCCGCGCCACGCCCGCGCCGCGCCCGCACCCCGCCGTCTCAGTATGTCTCGCGCCCCACCTCTTCTATACATTTTGTATGAAATATCAAAGAAGTGGCGCCACGGACGCCTGCGCCGCGCCCGCGCCGCACCTCCGCCCGACGCCTCTTGTATTTGTCCCGCGCCTAATTCTGCAACTTTATTCTATTTTTTCAACCGACGAAAAAAAACGGAAATTTGGAAAACAAAATCGAACCCTAAGGGTCGGAAAATAGGGGATGATGGATTGTTTACTCACTGATTGTAATGTATAACCACGCATAACTTTATACAGAGTAGTCCGATTTTGATTATTCTTTTTTTATTGGATAGGGTATAACTTGTCAAGTATTATAAGTACATTAAAGCCACAAAAAATATAAAATAAAAACTTTTTAACAAAAAATGAAACCACCGAAATAACTGAAAAGCAAAAAATAATAAACATTAAAATTTTTAGTCGGCGCTGAAAAATCAATGAACAAAGATCACACAAAGCGCCGACTCAAAATTTTAATGTTTATTATTTTTTGCTTTTCAGTTTTTTCGGTGGTTTCATTTTTGTTAAAAAGTTTTTTACTATGGCAAACAAAGACGATGTCGACAATTCCGTCAATGATGTCTTAAGTAAATTGGGAATTCTGTAACTCACTAACAGTAGGAATGGCTGTCATTTTGACAGTTAAAAAAAACATTCATCGCGTTATTTACGTTGTTGAGCAGCCAAATTTTCGAACATATAAAGCAATGGATTAGAATATATACCTTCAGATTTTGATGAACAGTGTGTTACAAAATTAGGGTGCGGGGGCGTTCGGAGGCACGGGAGTATCCCATCGCCAACTTCCTAATTCCGGGCTGTTGTTAAGAAATTCTTAATGGAAAAACTGCTAGCTTTAAGCCGTTAGTCTTGCGCCTGATCTTTCTCCGGTCGTGTCGGATAGTCGTCCGGGTACTACCGGACTACCAGACGTTCTACAGAGTGCCATCCGCATTTGGTTGATATCTCGACCAGTCGTACTCAGCGCTACTCTACCATATGAATTATGCGCGCAACCAAAGCTTGGACCTCTCTGTTAGTTGGTTTCCACTTAGCGTTCTTTCTGACTTGTTTTCATTTTGCTCAGCTCCTAATGGTCCTAGCTTGATGTTAAATTTATTCCTATAGCTTTCCTCAAGAGCTGGGCTTTCGAATGCAAAATGATCTTTGATTTGTCTAATCCGATTCGTAGTTCCGAAGATGAGCGCGTTCAAACAAACATACAATCAAACAAACTCTTCACTTTAATTAACTAGTAAACATGAGTTAATAGATTGCAGAATGACTTTGAACTGATTTATATTTGAAGTACCTAATAGTTTGTTTGTAGAAGTGTGGCACAGATCAAAGCAAACCAACCTCAAAACACATTCTACAAATTAATTTAATGAAAAGCAAAACCAAGTAAAGCCATTACAAGAATGACACGTCAAAACATGAGCAATTTTCCCTTGATAAGATCTGGTAAATGTTAGTATTTAACAAATATTTACAGAATAACTTCCAAGTTAGTAGAGCATGTAACTATATCTACATAACCATTAAAATATCTAAAATAGACTCGTTTAATAAAAAAGTCGGCGCAGGAGATGACTATCTCTGACAAAATGGCTGCTTACAACATCAACACGTTCTTAATTTAAAACCATACGGTAGATCTGTAACATGGGAAATTATGGCTGTCGGCTTTTTAACCAGCCAGTGGTTCTGTAGAGATAGATATAATTTTAGAATAGAGGTGGACGAGGTCTATGGAATTCTTATTTATTTCATTTTATATACAAAATTACGCCTGAAAACTCCGAAGGATTTATGTAGAGGTGTAGCTTTAGTACACCTCTACTTAACCCATCTAACATATACGTTTTATCCTCATATACCTATAATTACAGGTTTCATTACCTAATAAGATAGTGCGGTCACAATCAGTAAAAATGTATGACGGCGCCAAATCAAGCTATACATTTCCAGTATAAGCTGATTTCTCATTGTACGGAAAGCCTATACAGTGCGAGGTCTGCTAAAACACGAAATGATAGCTTGATATGTAGCCGTGTGTTCAGCCATTATTTATATTTTTATTAGCTAATGCGTTGAAATTATTCGAAATCACCGATGTCCCCGCTCGTTGAAACCCTGTATATAGGTATACACACATTTTGGTACATAGACGGTTGGCTCATTAGAAATTTTGGATATTTACACGTTTTGCTGCTTGACGAATTTTTCTTCTTCTTAGCAAGCAATCTAAATAGAGTTAGCCCAGAATTTGGCTACGAGCTTAGCATTTTCAGTAGCGTCGTATTGATTATGAGCCGTGACGCATTTTAACGGCTAGTAGCCGTTAAAATGCGTAAACAAATACGGAACTCCAAAAAACGTCTTATCAACTATACATCTGCCAAGAAAACCATTACGAAATATGCCTTAACCTACATAATGACACGTTTAAGTTTATTAAGTCTGATGGGAGAGTTTTTTATAGCTTCCCTCTTTCAAAACACGATCGAAAGCACCTTTTGTTGTGAGCATTCCAAGCATTCGGGTGCATTCCTCGAACAGTTCTATTTTAAGATCTTAGTCATCGTTGAAATTGAGGAATTTATAAATTTGGTATGGAATTTAATTAGGGAAGTTCTTTCTTTGATTCATATTTTGTATTGTAATCCAGAATTTTGAAAAAAAAAGGTGTTTTGTGAACAAGAAATTCTATTGAATTTAATTATAGTTCTCCAGGGGTTGTACAAAAAGGGTGTTTTCATCTCGATGACAGACCTAATTTGTGTGGCTATAAGAGAATATGTCAAAAATACCTCAAGTTTCCTTACATTTTTAACAAGTTTTTGACATTTGTTTGTCGCCGAGACAAGACTGCGACTAGATTTTGAACAGTTTTCAACCGACGAAAAAAAAGGAGGAGGTTCTCAATTCGACGCGTATATTTTTTTTTTTTTTTATGTATGACCACGCATAACTTTTTACATAGTGGTCCGATTGTGACAATTCTTCTTCTATTGGAAAGGGTATACTCCCAAGGTGGTCCCATATAAATTTGGAAAACCAAATCGAACCCTAAGGGTTGGAAAACAGGGGATGATTGATTGTTCACTCACTGATTGTAACGTATTAACACGCATAACTTTGTACAGAGTAGTCCGATTTTGATAATTCTTTTTTTTGTTGGATTGGGTATACCTTGCCAAGTATTATTAGTACATTAAAGCCACAAAAAAATTATAAAATAAAAACTTTTTAACAAAAAATTAAACCGCCGAAAAACTGAAAAGCATAAAATAATAAACCTTAAAATTTTGAGTCGGCGCTGAAAAATCAATGAACAAGGATCACTCAAAGCGCCGACTCATAATTTTAAGGTTTATTATTTTATGCTTTTCAGTTTTTCGGCGGTTTAATTTTTTGTTAAAAAGTTTTAATTATGAGAAATAGCTTTCACAAACCTACACTTATTAATATTGAACTTGTAGTAACTATTCAATTAACCTTTTGAATGTCTTAATATACAGTGTTCGACATAAGCAATTGTCTTTCTATTGTGTCTCTAATTACGGCATTCGATGAGTTAACTTCTTAGTTATAAGACAACGACCAACAAGATTGGCAAAGGCGTTATGATTAATATGAAAGAAGATATGAGGAGTTAACAAAAGCATCCAATAATTTGAACAGGAGGCAGATTTGTCGGCATAACCCTCTCCACGCTGGCAGTGTTAAAACAATGACTGTTTACATAACTGCTAAAACAGATCAATCACCAATGGGTGTTGGTCAATTTAAAAATCGAAAGCGAACAATGACGATAGATAATTGTGTTGTAGACAAGGAGGCGGTTACTGAACGCAACCGTTACGGGAATAATGACTGTAGACATTTGTGCAAGAACGGATTTTTTGTTTTTTTCAGATTTCCATGTTTGAGTCCTAGGCGAAAAGATGGAGTAGCCTGTAAATGGGTGTGTAAATTGTTGCTAATAACTGAAAATATTGCACGATAAGATATTTCGTCTTATCATCTGCCTAGCCCTTTCCCAACTAGATTGGGGTCGGCTTCCAGTATAACCGATTGCAGCTGAAAACCAGTATTTTACATGGAGCGCCAGCCTATCTCACCTCCACAACCCAGTTACTAGGTAATACGATACGCCTTGGTAAAACTGACTGTCGGACTTTCGGGCTTCTGACAACTCATAACGACTGTCAAAAATCCACAAATAACAGCCAGGACCAGCGGCTTAACGAGTAGCTGCGTATTTCGTGTTATACCATCTTAAATTTTACCACAGTGTAAATATCAAACAGCACAAAACCAAATTTTGCAATGCCTATGCCAGTTTACAAGGAACATAAAAAAAATCTTTTTAAATCAAGTAATAAAGATTCAGCGCTTGTTAGTACTTTAACATTGAATTGAAACGCGTGTTAAGACTGAGTGATTGAATAAATTGATGCTTATTAAGCGTTCATTGTTTCGTTGAGTAAACATGACTGGACAATTTACACGGGATTTAAATACAAGTTGGTCTAAACGCGTGTAAGCTGAGTGAGATCCATCTTTTCCCTGGCTGCCTTCCTCCAGTGACGCCCTAAGCCGAGGTCCGTACCCCACAGGGATACCCATAGCTAGTAATCGGTCTTTAAGTGTCATGACCTGGCTTTCCGATCCAGCCCGCCCCTTGCTGCCCTCTACCAGCGATGCTCTAAGCCGAGGTTCGTAAACCTCAGCTCTCCTAACGAGTAGTCGCTGTAGTTTTAAGGCTAAGCTACAGGCAAGTCCGGTTAAGCAGCCGACAAAGTCATAGGTTGACCAGCAAGATGTCATTCCAAAAAATAAAATATGCCCTGGCTGGATAATCCGCCAGGAGAGTCCGGTTAAGCAGCTGACCAACTTCTTGGTTGACGTTATGCACAAAAAAGTGCGTTATTAGGCTTTTTACCGGTCTAAGCGACCGACCGCTATACCGTCACGGTTGGAAGAGGTTACTGTTTACGGTAACCGCGTCGAACCCGACTCCCCGACAAAGCGCGAACGAGCGCAAAAGGTTACCGTTTTTTACCTGCAGCAACCGGCTGCATTCGCAGGGTTAAGCCTAGTTCTAGAAAGTTTTTTTTCACACTAGCGTGTTATAATTTTATGATCGTTAACTAAGCAAGCGAGGAGGAAAGTAGGATATTTTTGCTTTGTGGGAGAATATAAGTGTGTTTTTAATTATGTATTGTGCATAACTCAACCATGAAATGACCACCCACTTTCTGCGGATGGTGTGAAAACCGATTACGGGATTGTGCTAAGACGAACAGAAGGCTTACCAAAGCGTGCGTTGAATCGTTTTAAATACAAATGTTTAAAGAAATATTGTTGACGAGTAGACAACCACCACGTGAATCCAGTCGAATTGTATTCACCTTGAATCGATCAGTAAATCAATCGGGAGCGCGGGCTTAAGAAACACGTCAAACGTTTTAATTGTCAGTAGTTTCACGAGGCGAGTTGTTTTGATTAATGCCGTTTGTGCCAGTAAAATGTCGAACTTCTATTTCTAAACGCCAATGTATACGGTTGGTACTGTAAATATTGCGGCCTTTAAGTATTTTGTATTTTTCAATTCTATTATGGGTAGATCGGACAAGATTTGAGATCAAAATCAAAAGTCATTTATACAAATTAGGCTGCGAGTCAACATTTTTCGAACGTCAAAATGACATAAGACAGTCCCCCAAACGCAGCACCACTTCCATGTGTTTTATCTGGGAGGAAGAAGTGGCGCAACAAACTCCCTAGCAGCATAGCTGTATATTTAGGATGAATGAGAAAGGTTTGAAATACTAAGAAAAGGAAACAAAATACTTTATCTTATTGTCGCTGAGAAATCAAATGATATTGGAACTATGAGTTCTGACATGGAACATGGATACCTATATATAAATAAGTTTAATAGTCAGTCAGTTGTTGCTGAATTGCAACTCATATACTCCATTGACGTCACGAATAGTTGAATAATATTGCAACAATTTGCAGTAAACAATTTGTTATATAAAACGTTAAAGAGAGATTGTACCAAATTGAAAATGTCACGTAAATGCAATTTGATTGATGTAATTTTAATTTGCAGTGCAATTTATCGCCATGATTGCGAAGAATTTTAATCAAGTTTATTTTCACATGCGAAATGTTCAGTGTATCGATTTCAGTGAAGTACTTAGAAACTGGTTCTTGAAATAATTAGGACATGAGTTGATAAGTACTAGCCGAAAATAAACATTCCATTCTTTTTATTTCGCATTATTTAAATTCCCGCGCGCAATTAGGGTTGAGCTGTCAAACTGACATTTCATTCGTAATGGAGTGCATTACGAATTCGAATGCGAAATTTAAATTGCCCAAGAACCGAGTTCAATTATCTGAGATGCATTGCCTTGGTGCAGTGCTATAGTAATCGACATTTGAATTTAATTTCAAGCTCTGTTATATATTTTTTACCGATTTTCTCGCGTGTAGAATTCCAATTTGTACCTAGATACAGTGATGTTACACCTCATCACCTATAACCCTAATCTGCTACGTTGCACCACTAGGAAATGCGAAGTTGCGTGCTCGATTCGACCCCACGATAACCCCACAGTCTCGCAATATTTCAATAATAGTTCTAATCATAAATGTTGTATGAAGCTCGCGTTACATCAAAGAAGGAACTTTTGAATTCTCAGAACATTACGTAAGAAATTTGAAGTATAGTTTAGTTCATTGTTTGAAATATTTAATGAATGCTTAGGTCCGTACTTTAATGTTTAGGGGCCAGTCGCTCTCGATATGTTTTTTACATTTTAATTGTGTAACATATATATATACAGTATATAGTGAAATTATTTGTGACCTGCTTGATTTCCCCATTTACTTTTCATCCTTGTACAATTTTCATATTTATATATCTCTTGTCGTTGTCTTCAGACTGTTGTATATGAGAAGATACTGCTCCGCTCCTCTTGGTTGTAGCGTGATGTTATACAGCCTATAGCCTTCCTCGATAAATAGGCTACCCAACAAACAAAGAATTTTTCAATTCGGACCAGTAGTTCCTGAGATTAGCGCGTTCAATCAAACAAACAAACAAACTCTTCAGCTTTATAATATTTGTATATGTATATATTGTATATATAGATTTATCACCACCTAATAGCTGGGTAATAACGAACTAACAGTATGAATGTGTTTAATTCTGACTGTTCAGCATTCAACATTCATGTAATAGTCATTGTGTTATTTACGTTGCTGAGGAGACATTTTTTTTACCAAATGAAGCAATGGATTAACTATATTATTATTATTATTTGATTTACAACAATAAAAAAAATCATTATTCACCATCATTACAGCCGTAACACGTCCACTACTGGGCATAGGCGTCCCCCAATTTAGGAGGCTTTGTCTTAATCGCCACGCTTGGCAGGCGGGTTGGCGATCGCAGTATGGTGGTAAAATGCATAGAGAACGCTGCTGCCCATTCTCTAGTAAGTCCCTTAGTCGCCTTTTACGACACCCACGGGAAGAAATGGGGTGATGCTATTCTTTACGTCCGGCACAACACGAGACCAAAAAAAAAAATATTATAAGAATATTCCCTCAATTATTTATTGTGATTAATAGGGTGCTACGCAATTAAGGTGCTAGTTGATTTACGAGAAATCTTGTTACAAGTGTTTCTAATATCTCTATCACCACTCTGCGTTGATGACGCAGTCAGGGAATATAAAGATATTGTAAAGTTTGTCTACCAAAGACGACCTTACGATGTACACACGGCTACATATCAAGCTATACATTTCCAGTTTTATCAGACCTCGCATTGTATAAGCTTTTCGTACAATGAGAAGTCAGCTTATACTGGAAATGCATAACTTGATTTTTCGCCGTGCGTACATGGTGTTTATAAATTAACTTTAATCAGATTCAAACTTCGTTTCGCATAGTGCAGGGCGTTAAGTAAGAATAGCACCATCTCATTTAATTTTCTCTCCGCGGATATCGTAAAAGGCGACTAAGAAACTAACTAGAGAATGGGCAGCAGCATTCTCTATGCATTTTAACACCATACTGCGATCTCCAACCCACCTGGCACTATGGCAAACCCATCCAAGGGAAGCCTTTGTCCAGCAGTGGACGTAATCGGTTAGAATGATGATAATGACATTCAAACTGTCAAGCTACGTATTTCTTTTTACAATATTGGTATTGACAAAAATAATAGTTAAAAAAAACTAAAATCACGCTTCCATAGAAAACCAAATTGATGTATTTTTTTATTGATATTAAGCACCCCACGCTTCTTCCATTATTTTCTACTTTTTAGCTTGGTTTTGTATGGAAGCGAGGTTTTTTTTAACTATTTTTTATTTTCAATTTTTTAGCATGGTTCGAATTATGTGACGTATGTCAGCGTAGTTTTCGAAAACATTTTCTGACCGTTTGAAGTGGGTCAAATTCGAGTCCAAAGGAGCCGGTTACAAACATACAGGTGAAGCTAATAAAGCGTGTTAATATGTCCCTCGTCGAAAAATGCACTTCATATAAAACTGAGTCTGTACCCAAAGTAATTATAAAACAGTCAATAAAACGACTAGCCGCCAGAGCACTTGTGATATAAATGGGTGTAATTAAGAAGCTGTGAGTCTTGGCTTCAGACGTTCCCATACGATCCGCCATGCTACATGCCACTACCAGGTTACTTAATAGCGTTCGGAGTGTTAACGAGCTTCTTCAACCACTATTTCTCAGTAATAAATTATCTATATTGTGATGTTTGTGAGCTGGTAACTAGATATTTCAACTGATTTTATTTTATATGGTTTTTATAATTAATTTTTGAAAATAAATGATTTTTACTATTATTATGTTGACATATCTTGGGACCCTAGGGATCCCGGTCTTTTGGAAGGCGTACGAGGGTCCGAAGCCAACTCACAGAGGCCCCTTAGAAAATTTAGATGAAGTGAGGCACTAACCGACGATTATCCCCGTATGCACTGTGCTAGTGCACCCAAGGACAACCTCCGGTTGGAGTTGGACTATTGCAGGATAGGGAAACCAAGATGTTGAACTTATGTATTTGGATGCCTAAAATGGACTGGTTACCAAGAACTATGGAAGGCCTATGGCCCCTGCCGTATCAATGTTTTGTATATACACGGATTAAATGGCAGGGGGTGACTTGCACACTCAATAATGGGTCCCCGGAAACTGTCGGTGGCACATAGTGACGCAGCGACAAGGGGGCAACACTTCCTGAGGTGCTTGAGAAGTGGAGAGGTATTTCACGGCTTTCATAACAATCCCAGAGCCCGGAAGATGGTCAAGATCCCTACGAGCACTTACTGGAATACTTCCTTACGCTACTGCCCAACAGCACGCCACATGCTGCCCTGCGGGTTTATTATTGTTATGTTTTACCAGTAACCCGGCCGAGCTTCGCACGGTTTTCACTTAATTTATTAATCATAAATACAACATAACATTACGCTTTTAGTCCCCGGAGAGTTAAAAGCAGAGCTGTACCTATTCCTAGCCACACCTACATCCACATTTCGTCAGTTATATTAGAGTCCCATGTAATAGGGGGCGAGCCTATTGCCATGAACCGGACACAAATCCAGAATCCGAGCTGCTACTGAAAAAATCCTGATGGATCAACCCAATAACATTTTGCCAGATCAAGGACCCGAACCCAGGACCTCATGCTCAGCAATAGAGCTTGCGACCACTAGAACAAAGAGGCATTGAGTTAAATATAAATTTAATAATTCTACACATACACCTTCCGGGATAAATTCCGTGCCTCCGTTAGTCCCGGTTGTCATTCGTGAATCTTTGACAGTCGTTACGGGTTAGAAGCCCGCAAAGACTGACAACCAGTCTCAAAAACTGAAAAGCATAAAATAATAAACCTTAAAATTATGAGTCAGCGCTTTGAGTGATATTTGTTCATTGATTTTTCAGCGCCGACTCAAAATTTTAAGGTTTATTATTTTATGCTTTTCAGTTTTTTCGGCGGTTTAATTTTTTGTTAAAAAGTTTTTATTTTATAATTTTTTGTGGCTTTAATGTACTAATAATACTTGGCTAGGTATACCCTATCCAACAAAAAAAGAATGATCAAAATCGGACTACTCTGTATAAAGTTATGCGTGGTTATACATTACAATCAGTGAGTGAACAATCAATCATCCCCTGTTTTCCGACCCTTAGGGTTCGATTTTGTTTTCAAATTTATATGGGACCACCTAGGGAGTATACCCTTTCCAATAAAAGAAGAATCGTCACAATCGGACCACTATGTAAAAAGTTATGCGTAGTCATACATAAAAAAAAAATATATACCCGTCGAATTGAGAATCTCCTCCGTTTTTTTTCGTCGGTTGAAAAAGGTGTCGTGTTACCCAGTGACTGGGATGTGGAAATTAGATAGGCGATCGGGCCATCTAAAATACTGATATTCAGCTGTTTCCGGATTGTCTGGAAGCCAAACCTACCAGACATAGTTGGGAAAAGTTTAGACAGATGATGACTTAAAAATATGACGATACATTGTTTATCTGATGGTGAAAACTGTACTAAAATCCGTTTCATAGTTTACAAGAACAACGTAGTCATACAGACAGACACAAAAGCGACAATAATTTATAATATGACGTATATATATACTATACATAGGAGATACACACTAGAAGCAATTTATGATATTTGGGAACACATTGAACTAAATGATAATAATATAATTCTTCCAAACAGTAATTGTGTTTCTTGGCGCTTTTAACAATTAAGCCTTTGATGATCGTAATATTTAGACGGTTCCGACTCCGCTCTCGGTCATTGTCTCAATCTTTTTGAAGTCTTTATTAAGGACGCTATAACATTTTTGAATCGCTCAAGTTTAGGTATCTGACTCGCCACACAACGACATTACGCGCACGCACTCATTGAAACCAAAACCATTGTTTGCTCGATTTTAAACATTACTTAACTAATCTTGATTTTATTTTACTAGCACTGTTGAGTAAAATTAGTAGTAAACTAACTTTACTTTCTGCATTTGGTGACAGTAAATAAGTTTTATTACCATGATCATTATTATTTTTAGAATAACGTATATAATTCGTCAATAAAAAAAAAATAGAGGTGTAACTATAAAAAACTTTAATAATATTTTTGTATAATAAACAAACGGATGGTGATCGTAGACTATCGTTGAAAATGTACAGGATATTCCGTAAAGAAAACTAAGTAAAAATTGTGTGACGCCCAAACCTCGCCTTTGAGATTGAAGCGCGTATTCAGAATGTTTAATACACAATAGGAACCCTTTATAGAAGGCCTTTATTTTTGTATGAAGGCTGTTTTTGTACTCTACTATGTATTTATAATTCGAAATGACTAACATTTTTGAGAGATAATGATTAACTACATGATTTTCAATTTATGTAAATAATGAAAGTTACGTTAAATATTTTGACTACATAGGTACTAGCAAAACCTCCAAAACTGATACCCATGTCGACATTTGATCATAACAGTACATCAGCCATTTTAAATAAAAAATCGATGATTTCATAATCCCTACCCCCAATATGTATAATAATCTTTTTATAAAAAACAATACCCGCCGTATTTGGATCAAATTAGGATGAAACAGTCGTAATGACTATCCTAAAATTACACAAAGTTGATAGCTATGCCCAGTTTTTATTAAAAATAAAATATTCGTCGTTTTGAATGAAAAACTTGTGGGGTCGGTGGACATCCCGTCAGGAAGTATGTTTCTTAGCCGTTTTCGGCTTCAGCAACTTCGAAAATATTGAAAACGACACCCATGATGCAAACTTTGAAAATTTTCGCAACCACCATTTTTAGGGTTCCGTTGCCAAATGGCAAAAAACGGAACCCTTATAGATTCGTCATGTCTGTCTGTCTGTCTGTCCGTCCGTCCATATGTCACAGCGACTTTTCTCCGAAACTATAAGAGCTATGCTGTTGAAACTTGGTAAGTAGATGTATTCTGTAAACCACAATAAGATTTTCACACTAAAATAGAAAAAAAAACAATACATTTTAGGGTTCCCCATACTTAGAACTGAAACTCGAATTTTTTTTCATCATACCCATACGTGTGGGGTATCTATGAATAGGTCTTTGAAAATCGTATTGAGGTTTCTAATATCATTTTTTTCTAAACTGAATAGTTTGCGCGAGAGACACTTCCAAAGTGGTAAAATGAGTGTCCCCCCCCCCCCCCGTAACTTCTAAAATAAGAGAATGATAAAACAAAAAAAAAAATATATGATGTATATAACCATGTAAACTTCCACCGAAAATTGGTTTGAACGAGATCTAGTAAGAAGTTTTTTTTAATACATCATTAATCGTAAACAGCAATTTACCGTTCATTCAATCAACTCAAATATAAAAATAAAATAAAAAAAACTTAATTTCATAAACATAAACCTTATGCATAAACCGAGAATACCTACAGGTTTGTGCGGAACCCTCGGTGCGCGAGTCCGACTCGCACTTGGCCGGTTTTGATTTTGATTTTGACCTCAATTGTGGATGGATTTCGTGTTTTTGTTAACGCCTCAGGAGTGGTCCCATATTTTTTTAGGGTTCCGTTGCCAAATGGCAAAAACGGAACCCTTATATATTCGTAATGTCTGTCTGTCTGTCTGTCCGTCCGTCCGTATGTCACAGCCACTTTTTTCCGAAACTATAAGAGCTATGCTGTTGAAACTTGGTAAGTAGATGTATTCTGTGAACCGCGTTAAGATTTTCATACTAAAATAGAAAAAAAAACGAAAAATTTTGGGGTTCCCCATACATAGAACTGAAATCAAAAAAAAAAATTCATCAAACCCATACGTGTGGGGTATCTATGAATAGGTCTTCAAAAATGGTATTGAGGTTTCTAATATTGTTAGCGCCATTTATTCTATTTTGTTAAACTATTACGCAAGATGTCAAGCTAGTCCTTTCCCCCCAATCAAAATCGTGCGCCTAGCAAACCTCTCGCCAATGAGCGTCGCCTTCTCTATGGCACGTTCGAGAAAGACATTATAATGACAGTTCAAATATGGATTCCACCGCGATCGCTGTCTTTTTTTTACCCGCTGTACTATTTTATCGCAGAACGATATAATTGAATGTTATAAGTTCATAGCAGTCCCGCTGTTTCAATAGTGGTGTATTTGTGGCTTCGACGGTTGAACTGAAGTGCCTGTGTTGTGCCTCTGGACATTGCCGACACGTGGTTAAGCCGAATTGTGAAGACTCCGGAGCAGAGCTGCTGGTAGATCGAGCGGTTCACGAGGAGGTAGGTGCACGGCTCCCTTATCCCTAACCCTAGGCTTGACACTTGCGTTTATCAGTTTTTCGGTCCGCGTCGAAGGTACCTAATTTCGCCTTCCGTCGGAGCCCCACCATTATTGTGGTCCTTCGAACCGTAATGATACAATTTCCGCCCTTTTTAGGTCACCTAATAGGAGATTTAGTGTTAAAACCCGCCGTTTTTAGGTTTTCGTTAGCCTAGAAAACGTACCGACGCCATTACGCACGCAGCGTAGTGCGAAGGAATTTATTTCATTTTGTTACCGCTTAACACTAAATACTTATTTTACCGCTGTCATACTAATATTTCATCTTATTATTCGCTGTAATATAAATATTCTCAGTGTTATTCGCGAAATAAGGTTCTATTTCGATAATTTTCGCTGAGATTTACCTTTTTAGAAGTACCCACTTGTACTTTTATATTATTCGCAAACTCACAAATAAATTATTTTTGTATATCTTCAATTTAAAATTCTCATTTCACAATGAAGAAAGCTATTAAGTCTAATAGTACGGAGTTATCATTGTTGGCGTTGGAAGCCAAACGGAATGCTTTATTCGAGTGTTTACAGTCTGCCTACGATTTATCTAAAGACATAGGCACTGGAGATGATGCGAAAGAGGCCTTTCTGGACGCTAGCTCAAACATTGACGCTATTCGTTCCGAATTTCATGAAGTTATGGATCAGTATAATAACTGTCTACTGACAGCTGACCCCACCGCGCGCGCTGACTACAAGGCGCTGGTTTCGTTTGAACAGTTATATAGTCGCTTAAAACGTTTGGTTGCTACCAATGCAGACGTCGTTCCGTCCATCTTAGAGAAAAAATCTTCTTTCATTAAGTTACCGCCGATTGAATTAATGAGTTTTAACGGTGACATTCGTTCATGGCCATTGTTTTACTCATATTATAAATCCGCTGTTCATGATAATCCATCTCTCTCGGATCATCAAAAATTACATTATTTACAGGGCAAATTGACCGGTAAAGCGCTAGCCGCATTGTACCTACCGCTGAGAATTACGAACCCATTTTCAATACGCTAGTGAATCGGTATGAAGACAAACGCACACTAGCGGCCACTTATTTAAAACAGATCATAGATTTTAAACCGTTAACTTCCGTTACTTCCGATAGTTTAGACATTTTTAATGATAAGTTTGTTAACGCCGTCCGTGCCTTACAACATTTAAAAATTCCAGATTTATTGAATTTAATTTTCGTACAAATAGCTATTACCAAGTTAGACAGTGAAACTGTTCGTTACTTTAAAACAGTCAGGATCAGTCTGATATTCCTTTGTTTGATGACTTAGTCAATTTCGTTGATAAACAGAGTAAAATATTGTATCGCGCTCACGCTTTAACAGCCGGCGCGCAAGTACATAAATCCGCAGAATCAGCTGATCGCTCCCGCAGTTCTAATGATAGTAAAAAACCGCAGTCCTCCCCGCGTTATAACACGTATGTAAGCACGGTCGAATCTGATTCAACAGATAAATGTTTGTGTACTAATGTCACACATCAACACTTATTTAAATGTCCTGATTTTCATAAATCAACTCCGTATGAACGCTTACAGGTTGTTAGGAAAATTAACGGTTGCGTTAATTGTTTAAGTATTAAACATAAATTATCGAGTTGTCAATCCGCATCTCGCTGTAGAACGTGTAAACAACGTCACCATTCACTATTACATTTTACTCGGGATTCGAACCCACGGACCGCGGAAGCGGCGAGTTCAATTATACCTGCGTCGCAGCGCGAAGCGCCCGAAGCGCCCGTGCCCGCGTCCGAGCCGGTGCGCTCCGCCACGCAGCCTGATATGTAGCTTTGTGTTCGATGTCCGTTGACGCTCCGCGTTCTGTTTCCTCTAATGCCGCTTGCAGCGAGACGCCGCAATATGATTCGCATACTACCGTTTTGCTCGCGACTGCTCAAGTCGTCGCGTACGATAGTGCTGGGCGTGAGCATTTAATAAGAATTTTACTCGATTCCGCCTCGCAAAGTCACTTCATTACTAGGGAATGTTGTGAACTTTTACGTTTACGTCAAAACAATACACGGTCTACGACCGTAAGAGGTTTTGGAGGCACAGAGAGGACGTCGTCGTTCGGGACAGTAAATTTACGTATATTTTCACGCTTTAACAAAAATATCCGATTTGATATTGACTCGTTAGTAGTTGATCAAATTACGGACAACTTACCTTCCGCTTTTGTTGATATTAAGGCCCTACCTTACTCGAATAAACTTCAGTTCGCTGATGATAGTTTCGCTATTCCAAGTAAAATTGATATTTTGATTGGAGCATCGCTGTTCCCGCATTTACTTTTGCCTGACGTGGTTCCTGGTGGCCCGTCAGTGCCCGCCGCTGTCAATACGGTGTTAGGCTACGTACTCATGGGGGTCGTACCTACACTCAGTAAGCGCCCAGCATGTGTCACATCGTGCTGCGCCATAGTCCCTTCGCCTATGGATAACAATTTGATTTCCCGCTTCTGGGAACTTGAAGAAGTTCCTGGCCCGCCCGTTCAGCATCCTGCTGATGCTGAATGTGAATATCTTTATCGTTCAACTACGCAACGGGACCCAGTTACTGGTCGCTATACCGTGGGTCTACCGTTTGATAAGGATGTGTTCACACTGGGTGACTCATTCAATATCGCTCGTAGACGTTTTTATGCTTAGAGAGGAAGCTTGAAGCTTCACCTGAGCTACGCGCCGCTTATGACGAAGTTTTAAATGATTACCTTTCTAAAGGTTATATCTCGCCCGTCTCAGTTCTTCCGCATGAAACTGCAGATGTGTACCCTACTTATATAATCCCACATCATGGGGTTCCCCGCCCTGACAAGTCTTCGTCTAGGTTGCGTCCCGTGCTGGATGGCAGCTGCAAAACATCGTCCGGTGTTTCTTTAAATGATTTGCTGCACAGTGGGCCCAACCTACAGGGTAATTTATTCAAAATTATTTCAAATTTTCGTCTACACTCTGTAGCGATGACCGCTGACTGTAAACAAATGTTTTTACAAATTATGATTCGCGAATCTGATCGACGTTATCAGAGAATTCTTTATCGTTTTAATCCTAAAGACCACTCTTCGTGGTCCCAATGGCCCCCCTGGCTAACATTACATCCGTCGCAGTGGCCTATTACTGAAGGTACGGAACCGCTCACGTTGGACGAGATACCTGAACAAAAGAAACTCGTTCACGCTGTTTTAATTCCCGCTGACGATTCTTATGTTTATGATACTCTTTGCCGCCTTTCGTCATGGAGTAAAATACTCCGTACGATTGTTTACATTTATAGATTCGCTAATTTGTTACCACGTCGCGATTCCGTACATATAACCGCAGCTGATTTGAGTTTTGCAGAAAACAAATTGCTGAAACTTATCCAAAATAAACGTTTCAATAAAGAAATTTTAAATTTAAAACTGAACACGCAGGTTTCATCATCTCTTAATAAATTAAGACCGTTTTTACATAACGATTTAATCAGAGTTGGTGGACGCCTCACCCATTCTGATCTAAGTTACTCACAGCGGCACCCGGTACTTCTGCCAAGCCATGACTTTTTTGTTAACTTATTAATTGAATATTATCATAAGAAATATTTACACGCTGGGCCTGAACAGCTCATGTCACTATTACGGCAGAAATACTGGATACTGTCTGCTCGTCGTGCTATTCGTAAGGTAGTTCATGATTGTGATATTTGTTTCCGCGCTCGACCGCGTCCCGTCTTCCCGCTCATGGCTGACTTGCCGGACTGTCGGACGCGTCAGGTTATTAAGCCGTTTACTCACACGGGCTGTGATTACGCAGGTCCTATATCTTACACTCCCATTCGCCGTCGGGGTGCAAAGGCTTTGAAAGCATATATTTGCGTGTTCACTTGTCTCACAACTCGCGCGCTACATATTGAAGTAGCCACTGATCTTAGCACCGCCAGTTTTTTAGCTGCACTTAAACGGTTCTTGTCTCGCAAGTAATGCACTCGGACAGAGGCACTAATTTTGTAGGCGCTAATTCTTATTTACGCGACTTATATAAATTTCTTAATAATGTCGAGTTCCGCTCTCGCTTCGAAGAAGAGCTTGCTGAAAACCGTATCACATGGAAGTTTAACTGTCCGGCCGCCCCACATTTTGGCGGATGTTGGGAGAGTATGGTGAAGGTCGTCAAGACGCACCTTTTCAAGGTCATCGGTCAACAGCTTCTCTCTTACGAAGAGCTAGTTACAGTGCTCGTTCAGATCGAGTGTTTGTTAAATTCTCGGCCTCTTACGGTTCTGAGTGCCGATCCCGCAGAACCTACCGCGTTAACGCCAGGTCATTTTTTGCATACCGCTCCTTTACTCTCATTGCCCGCGCCTGAAGTAGAATCAGATAATCTCAACTTGCTTCAGAGACATTCTCTGCTTGATAAATTAGTGCAATCTTTTTGGAAAAGATGGAGAATGGAATATTTACATAGTTTACAAACCCGAGAGAAATGGAATACTCCGTCTGTGCCAATCAAGCCTGGCACGGTTGTTGTTATTATAACTGACAATTCACCTCCTTTATCGTGGCCATTAGCGATAGTAGAGAAGATTCTTCCTTCCAACGATGGTATAACGCGTGTAGTTTCTGTAAGAACAGCTAAAGGTACATACGTGCGTTCGGTCGTACGTTTGTGCCCATTACCTACGCAATAAGATTGTTATTTTTTTGTAACCACAGTAGTTTAAGTGCTAGCGGTTAGTTAGTTTAAGATTGCCGCAGTTTACCTTATATAAATCGCAGTTTCAATATTATATTTTCGCAGTTCTTTATACACTTTATGATTGGGTTTAAAGGTGACCCTTTAAAAGGGGGAGGAAATGTTAGCGCCATTTATTCTATTTTGTTAAACTATTACGCAAGATGTCAAGCTAGTCCTTTCCCCCCAATCAAAATCGTGCGCCTAGCAAACCTCTCGCCAATGAGCGTCGCCTTCTCTATGGCACGTTCGAGAAAGACATTATAATGACAGTTCAAATATGGACTCCGTTGTGATCGCATACCCGCTGTGTTTTTTTTATCCGCTGTACTATTTTATCGCAGAACGATATAATTGAATATTATAAGTTCATAGCAGTCCCGCTGTTTCAATAGTGGTGTATTTTGTGGCTTCGACGGTTGTACTGAAGTGCTGTGTTTGTGCCTCTGGACTAAGCCGACACGTGCTGCCGAATTGTGAAGACTCCGGAGCAGAGCTGCTGGCAGATCGAGCGGTTCACGAGAAGGTAAGGTGCACGATTTCCCTCATCCCTTAACCCCTAGGCACGACACTTGCGTTTATCAGTTTTTTTTCTGTCCGCGTTGAAGGTACCTAATTTTTGCCTTCCGTCGGAGCCCCACCAAATATCATTTTTTTCTAAACTGAATAGTTTGCGCGAGAGACACTTCCAAAGTGGAAAAATGTGTCCCCCCCCCGTAACTTCTAAAATAAGAGAATGATAAAACTAAAAAAAATATATGATGTACATTACCATGTAAACTACCACCGAAAATTGGTTTGAACGAGATCGAGTAAGTATTTTTTTTAAAACGTCATAAATCGTAAACCGCAATTTACCTTTCATTCAATCAACCGAAAAAAAAAATAAAAAAAAAAACATTTATTTTTAAACCGAGAATACCTACAGGTTTGTACGGAACCCTCGGTGCGCGAGTCCGACTCGCACTTGTTTTTTTAATATTTCGACATTCTATGCAAAAGCATCTATCATCACAATTATTAATCGATATCGTTCGCCAATGAGCCAATATTCTCAACTCCTTTCAACAAAATTACTAAGAAAAATTTCATAATCACCCAGTGTTTGATTGTATGGTCATATTTCGCTAACAATTTGTCGGTGAACAAAACCGGTGTTGTGTTCACATCCGCGTTTGTGTCCATGTCAGGAAGTTTGTTCTCACTACCAATAATATCAATCAAGGCATCTGACAATGTATGCATGTCTTTATTGATACTAGCTGAAATATTGTCTCAATTACGATCATTTGTTTAAATAGATTCAATGGCGTCTGTTGTCAATGTCACCATGGTAATGCATGTGATGTATAATAATTTCTATAATCCCCGTAAAAAGTGTAATTGTACTTTTTGTTGCAGTAAGTAATCGATACCATTCATCACTGCTCTACTGCAATTAAAGTACATGGAACTCTCTAACAGCCATGACAAAAAAGGCTCTACGATTTGAAAATCGAACGCTAGCCGCAACCAATCAAGGATGACGGTTGCAGCTGCGTTCAGGAATTCGTTGAGAAATCGCCGCGGTTTGAATAATTTATCATTAGAACGTCAACGCGTCTAGCGCTCCGTCAACGCAGGTTCAATGAGCATTTATTATTACTAATTGCTTATGAATGTTAAGTTGTAACTGCCAACAGCCAGGCAGTGGCAACTATTCTAGTGCCCTCATAAATTAGATGTCAATTTTACTCACAACAACAAAGGTACCTATATGCACTTCTAATGTTTATGTACCGACATTGGTAAGTACATTTCTATAATCGGCACATAAACCTGTAGCATATTTATTAACTTCCATTAAACATCGATCAAATACCGGAACGAACTGCAAAAGAAATGTATGTGAGTATTTTTTTTTCGTTCATTAATCTTTGTGTAAAAACTGGATTCATGAATAAGAGTGAGTCTGTTAAAAAAATATTCGCGCAGCATCCTATTTTGGTGTCAAATCGTATTCTTGGAAAAGATCCTGTTAGCGGTGTGTGCGTCACCAAAATTGGCTAAGCGACCTTAATGGAGTAATCTTGCAGCCGGCTTTTCGGCTTATAAG
Source organism: Aporophyla lueneburgensis (assembly GCA_932294355.1). Lineage (NCBI taxonomy): Eukaryota > Metazoa > Arthropoda > Insecta > Lepidoptera > Noctuidae > Aporophyla > Aporophyla lueneburgensis. The sequence continues at coordinate 7,459,290 of OW028737.1, forward strand.
GTGAAACAATTTTAATAAGTACTGCACAGGTGTGCATTGTCATTGTACAAAATTTTAAACTGAACTAAATTTAAATTTTGGGTCTGTATGGAATCTTTAATGTATACTAATATTATAAAAACTTTTTACAAAAAAAAAACAACCGACTTCCTTAAAAAAAAAAACACTACAAAGTCAAAAATAACTTTAATTTCGAAAGTCGGTGTCTTAGGATCTGTATTTAAGGTTTTTTGCCACCGACTTCCGAAATTAAAGTTATTTTTGACTTTGTAGTGTTTTTTTAAGGAAGTCGGTTGTGTTTTTTTGTAAAAAGTTTTTATTTTCAACTTTTTAGTTATGGTAAATACTCCGCACTAATCTAATCGCGGACCTAATTCGTTCATTTGTCGTACAAATACTTAATGCAAATTTAAGACTTACATGGTTTTCACATGGACCCCATTGTCCGAATGGAACCAAATTAAAATGTGAAAATTTGGAAAGCACCAGCTTTCAATTAAAAAAAGAATCATCAAAATCAGTTCACCCAGTCAAAAGTTATGAGGTAACAAACATAAAAAAAATACAGTCGAATTGGATCGAACATACAAACCTCAGGAACGTTACTTTTTTTTCTTGAATTTTAGTTAATTTACTCCAAAATCTTGCTAACAGCGTAACAAAAACCTAGTGGTTTATATAATTTTTGTGGTCCTATTCCGAATATCCCACATTTTTAACTCAAATGCCTTGGAATGCACTTCACTTGTCATTGTGTCGATAACATCTTTAAATATTTCTCAGTACTTCTTATTAATACCGTCTTTATCATAGTTTGTATTAGCATTAATCTTAAAACCCAAGGATGTAACGTACGTGGTCAGCATAAAGCTGATTCTGGCTAAACGGCCTGTACCTACTCGAGGTGATTCCCACTTCGGAACAAATATTTGTATGGTCCATAGTTATTTGTTCAGAGTCTGGCTATTTGAGTATGTCATTCGTGCGTTTAATGACTCACAAACTCACAATACTATCTTTTTTTTTAACCACTTAAGGCATAAGGAAATGCAAGGGTTATGTTTTTTTCTTTTCGTGTGCCGAAATGTATGCTGTCGTCATGGGCAAGAATAGTTCACGCTGTGGCAAAGATTGGTCAGTGAGCAAGATTGGTAGGACAGATGAAGTCTACTCGTAAACTTTTGAAAGCAATGTCTAAAGAAATGAAGTATATATCAGAACGATCACTACTACTATCAGCTGTTCAATTTTCCATGAAATACATCTACCACTCCTACCACAGCCATTTCTAAACTAACTTTATTCAAAGAAAGTTTTGCCTAAAACTTTTTTCGGTCTAGGTCAAGATGCCGAATCGTTCGGTCAGTTCTGCGTGCTAAAAGTCTTAATCTTCAATAACATTTTAGCGGAAGAAGGAAATGTATTCAATATTTATTTGAAATTATTCTTCTACTTCTTGTTTTGCATCTATTACGGATTTGAATGATTTTCATGAGACAAAATCGATATGATTTCGTCTCATGAAAATCAATCAGTTGGGGTTTAATTTTCCCGCGAGACAGAACGTCATTTAATTTTCTTTCCTCCGGACGTCAGGCAAAGACAACATACCGTGAAAAAAAAAGAGCTTTCACAAACCGGCAAAAGTATTCCATATACAAAACATACAAACAAAGACACGGCCTCAAAGGATGTAGAACCGGTTCCTTATATGTAATGGCAACTGATTCGTGATACCGCTCGGCATCCGAAGAATGCCGACGAGCAATGCTGGCCGCTTTTATGATTAGAACGGATAATAACAACACGACTGCATTTTAAGATAACGATTTTAGTTTTTGTACAATCGATACGAATTTGCTATTCGATTTTTGAATAGGTCGAAGTTTAATTTTAAGGACATTACGTGAGCGCTATGGAATTCTTGTGTAGAGCCAATTAGGTTTGAGCCGGAAGATTTAAATGTAAACTTTACATCGCCTACAAAGGTGTGTTCAGTGGTAAATTAAAATTCATAAATCATGCTGAGGGTTTCCATGACCTACTCATTAAGGTATAGGGATAACCAATATTACCATCCGTTACAGATTTGTACGGACACTTGTCCGGTGTTTTGTGCCCCCGTCTGGAGTTCGTTCAGTTTTGCCATTTGTGCGACATTTTCGAACACATGACCTTTTTAAAGATAATATTAATAATACAAGTTGAAAGAGTACGGAAAAATAAACTTATTTAACAAGCTCTAATATTCCGCCCTTACTACGGGTGACAAACATAGAATTAAGTTACATTACCATTGAAATATGCAATCAGGGTTGGTAAACAGAAAATGTTCTTCCTGATAAGCATGATACCAATAGATAATATCAATTTTAGTGTGGTCAATTGGTTGATGGGCAAAAACAATGAACACATTCGATACGAACATTGAACAATCAAATGGCATAGCACCATATTGTCACGTATAGCACAGGCGACGCTTCCTTTATCTATCAGACACAACAAGCATAATATTGTCTAGAATATTTAAATTAAATTAATAATCAATTAATGTGCAACTTGCCTAATCGCCGCCGGCCCGACATTTATCACAAATCACTGCACATGCACATCACATCACTAGAACCCGCGAAAAGCTACATCGTCTTCGATTTTTGAATTTATTTTTCGAATTATTGTTTGGAGACAAAAGGCGTTCATTCCTAGTCATACCTCGCGTTCGACTCATAAAGTAAATGGTTGAACTAAAGTGATGTGAATTGTGAATCACTTAGTCTATTAATATGCGTAGCGAGTGACCGAGTGTCAAGAGCAAGGCTCGACTGTTTGTGTACTAGTGATTCGACGCTCGTCACTAATGGTCGGTTATGTAAATCTTTTTGTAGAAGTCAAATGTGTTATACATATAACATACGTCTTGTTATATAAGTTTTGTTATTAATGATTAAATATGCATGTAACACGTGCTCGGACGCACACGTGAGGATAGAACTTTTGGTTTTATTGGGTAATAGAGACTTGTGGAGTGAGTGAACAAGCTTCGTTACAATGCTATCTGGGGTCGTGTTTACATAACAATGTTAGTTGTTAGCATTCCAGTGGCTTAGCATACTATTTATGATTAATTATCCAACTAATAGGGATATTTAACATAATAAGTAATAACAATGGAATAATATTAGTTTTCTTTAACCTCTAAGTCCCTGAGATATTTATTTTATTATTTTTAATTGTGTCTGTAATTAGCGGCATTCAACGGGTTAATATTAATTAAAATCACCAGGGTATGACCACCCTGTTCCTAGACGTGATTCAAGGGTTTGAGAAAGTATGGCACCACGAAGGATTTTATTATAGTCCAAAATCAAAATTACTAAAACAGTTTCTAAAGGTCATGTAGTCGCATTCTCAATAGCGTTTATTGCAATCACAAAAGGAGACGTTTTTGCAGAACTTTAACATATAGAAGCTGGCGTATCGCAAGGAAGTGTTTTAGGTCCGATCTGGTCTTCTACCTTCTATGCACTTGTAATATCCCTGAATCAAACTACATCATGAGTTAGACCTTTGCAAAAGGCACAACCTTTATGGAAAGTTCGCAAGTAGACCATCAATCCATTCCGTCGGTAGAACCGTCTCTCCATTATTTGCTTAGAACGTCAAATTAATATACCAATTTCATACTATAACAACACTATCATCAAACAAACAATTTTTTATGCCCCAAGCAAAACATCTTCACCTCTATTCAACTTTCTTTACGCAACAATAATAAAAAAAACCGGCCAAGTGCGAGTCGGACTCGCGAGGGTTCCGTACAAACCTGTAGGTATCCTCGGTTTATGTACATAAGGTTTATGTTTATGAAATAAATGTTTTTTTTTTTAATTTTTATATTTGAGTTGATTGAATGAAAGGTAAATTGCGGTTTAAGATTTATTACGTATTAAAAAATAGTACATTATGGTACAAGTGTGTAATATTGGTGATTACCGCTGAGGCGCCATTGAGACCCGAGCCGTCAGGTGAGGGTCTTAAGAGAGCCGAGGACGGTAATCATCAATACACACGTGTATCATACGACGTTTTTCAACACACTTGCGAGGAAAAAACAAATATGTATTGCATAAATCGTTTTACCACACAGCAACAAATGCGATACAAACAAAATATGAAAATTAGGGGAAAATTGGGAAATGGCGCGCAATTTTTTTTTTTTTGCACGCGCCAAATGTAAGTTGATTGATTACAGCCATACAGCCTACTTCAAAATGATAATTTTTGTGATAAAATGCAAATATTTTATAAGAAATTATTGTGAATTATAAATAATTTGATAATAATAAATGTTTTTTCGTCTTAATTAGGGACACATTTATTTATTTCAAAAATGTAAATAGATTTTCGGTGGCATAAAACCTCTTTGTTGTTACAAAAAAAAAAAAACTGTATTACCCGGTTAAATTGAAAATGCTCTGTTTACTCGCATATAATTTGCAGTTAGGTACTAACTTAACTTTGTAGGGATCATTCTATTATGCACTAGTGTGTAATATTATTATGCACGTGTATGTTATAGTTCGGTTTATGGCCCTAAGAACGATATAATAAGGCTCACTTTACGAGCAAGTGTGTTGAAAAATTACTTACTGGATCTCGTTCAAACCAATTTTCGGTGGAAGTTTACATCATACATTTTTTTTTAGTTTTATCATTCTCTTATTTGAGAAGTTACGGGGGGGGGGACACATTTTACCACTTTGGAAGTGTCTCTCGCACAAACTATTCAGTTTAGAAAAAAATGATACTAGAAACCTCAATACCATTTTTGAAGACCTATTCATAAATACCCCACACGTATGGGTTTGATGAAAAAAAAAATTTTGAGTTTCAGTTCTAAGTATGGGGAACCCCAAAATTTATTGTGTTTTTTCTATTTTAGTATGCAAATCTTAATGCGGTTCACAGAATACATCTACTTACCAAGTTTCAACAGCATAGCTCTTATACACTCAGCGGCATGGAATGTGGCCCAAACCTAAACACACCGATAACAGGCGATTTTGATATCGCGTATGAGAATTTCAAGTGGCAGTTTGTCAGGCCATTTGTTTTAGTTAATTTAAGAGGGTAAGCACAAAACAAAAGTTCATTTGTTTAATTTCTGTGATACTTAACGTTAGTTCGTTATTGGAACGCACAAAACACGGGTGAGTTAAAATTCGATATTGAAATGGTGGTGAATTTAATCTTTATTGTTTTATTTTTTAATTAATATGTAGTAATTTATGCTTCCAGAATTGGAACACAATGGCTCTAACTTCAGCTCAAGTTGCTCAAGCTGTGTTGCTTCGGAGTCAGGGGCGAACGCAGCGAGAGATTGCTGAAACATTAAATGTACCGCGTACAACTCTCAGGTACGCCTTAACAAGGTACGACCAGACCGGCCTATACACAAGGAGACCAGGAAGTGGCGGTATTAGGTGTACATCAGCGCGGGATGACCGATTTATCGCTCTCGCAATTATGAGAAATCGGTTCCTTACTGCGGTCGAAATACGGCAGCGGCTACAAACGGCAAGAGGGGTCAACGTAAGTGAGCGGACAATAAGAAGGAGAATGGAGGAACGGGATCTGCATGCTCGAAGACCAGCTCGAGGTCCAGAACTGCTCCGGCACCATCGCGTAGCTCGACTTCGGTTCGCTCGCGAACACGCAAATTGGACTCACGAGCAGTGGAGTAAAGTTCTGTGGACTGACGAATGCAGAGTGGCCTTAAGAGCTCCAGATGGCCGCGAACGTGTATGGAGAAGGCATGGGGAGAGGTTTTTGCCAATCACTACCAGGCAAACCGTCAGTTTTCAAGGTGGATCAGTAATGGTTTGGGGAGGGATCTGTTCAGATGCACGCACAGAGTTGGCAGTAGTTGCAGGTCGTCTAACGGCAGTGCGATACATTGAAGAGATCCTCCAAGAACACGTGTTACCATTCGTGGGATTCATCGGTAGCGAAGATTTTATCTTAATGCAAGATAATGCCCGACCTCACACAGCACGTTGCGTGGATGATTACCTATCGGAGGTGAGAATTAGAAAATTGGACTGGCCAGCACGAAGCCCGGACATGAATCCCATAGAACATGTCTGGGACATGCTTAAAAGACGCATCCGATCCAGTCCCAACCCTCCAGAGACTATCAGTCAGTTAAAAACCGCTCTAGTGGCCACCTGGGAAGAAATACCCCATGTGGACATTAAAAACGTAATCCACAGCATGCCTGATCGCATGCAGGCGGTCATCAGAGCCAGAGGTGGAAATACCCGCTATTAATTTTAAGTACCATAGCTTTATTTTGTAAATTTCATCCTTAATGTTTAAGTAAGTTTTTAAACTTAGAGCTTAATGTCTTTTTTGTAATTTTGTAAAATTTTAATAAAGTTAACTCACTTTTTTGTTAATTAATCATTCGCATTTAAGATTCGAATAAACATTTAAGTTTTAAAACAAAAAAGAACCCTGTTTCGCTTTTCATTTTGATAATAAGCCACATAACGCGCTTGGGCCACATTCCGTGCCGCTGAGTGTAGTTTCGGAGAAAAGTGGCTGTGACATACGGACGGATAGACAGACAGACAGACAGACAGACGGACAGACAGACATAACGAATCTATAAGGGTTCCGTTTTTTGCCATTTGGCAACGGAACCCTAAAAAGTAAATAAACAGTTATGCGGTTGTCTCTGGCGCGTAACTGTAAGATAGCGAACGCTTGCAAAATAACCGCAGCATCAGATCACGTACCTAGTAGTAATCGTTATTATATACCTGTTATTTTATATCTGTTATTTTGTTATACCTGTTATTTGTACCGGCCGACGACTTGGAATGTACGTAGCTGCAAATGTCAGTAAATAAATATGTATCGAATAAAAATGTATGTTATTTATTATTTTATAGTTAAACTTATGCTATTATAAAAATATATATTAAAAAACCTCTTTATTTAATAAAACATGTGCAATAAAATAACTGCGTTCACTATTGAAATGTTTGTGTACGGGAAGTGACTTTTGCTTCAATTAAGAATCAGCGAAAGTCTGTCAATTACAGATACGAATTAAATATTCGAATTTCAAATTTTGACAGATTCAAATGACGTTACAGCTTCTTTAAGAAAAATTAACTACTTGAACGGCTATGAATTCGTTAAAAAAGAAGAATATAGGAACTTGAAAGATGACTCATTCAAAGAATTCAAAGAATGCTCTTGATATATTGTTTCAAATATTGTAACATACGTAACATCTTCAACTTACATTCAACCTCAATTATTTTGTGTAATGTCAATGAGTTCAATGAACTCACTTTCTCTTGGAGGCCATACACACTTTCTGTATTACATTAATGTAGCATTAAACATAATATTAAACGGTAAATGCTTGTATTTTCATACAATAAACATTAAATACATTAACTTGCAGAGTTTGGAATTTTAAAAGGTAAGGAACCATTTTATGTGAAAATCGCTTTCTTACCAAAAACGGAGTAGGCTTGTAAAATACAGAGCAAAATGACGTCACCAAAAAATCTGTTGTCATTCATACTTAACTATTGCACCCCATTCTTTAAAGAAATCGAACATTAATTTTCCAGCTGTTTTCCAAACTATGTTGGGTTCGTCTTCCAATCCAACCGAATGCAGCTGAATAGCAGTAGTTTACAAGGATCAGCTGCCTGTCTAACCTCCACTACCAGGGTCAGACTGTTACTGACTACCTGTAGCTACTGTCATAGATCTACCGAATGACGCCAAGGCCTAACGTGCGTTCCGAGGCACGGAAGTATCTCAATATGAAATTGATGATCACCTAGTAAAATCAACACGTTTTAAGGCAGTTTTCTTTGCAAAATTCAACCGATCATTATTTAACTGCAATGCTAACGAAACTACACCGAAACAAAAAAAATCTCATTATATTTTTACGAAAGTGTAATGTTAAGCGTATTTATAATTTGTAACGCATTTATGAGCTAGTGCACGCATCATTAGCCGTGTTTCCTAACTATCGATAAGTCGATATATGTCGATACATTGTATACTTTACGTTAAGCAACTGAGAATAATAATTCATTACACATCTTTTACGGTACATCCTTGATTTATGAAGGAAAAGTGAATTTGATTCGTATTGGTATTTCGATTAGTTCAAATCGCAGCAAGGGCGTTTCTTTTCATATTTCGAATTACGTTACGTCACGCCTCCATCCTTCGGGGAAACCCCCGAAGTATTGGACAGAGGTGTACCTATAGTACACCCATATGTCACCAGTTAAATACTCAATGACCTCTCACGTAATTATATACTATCTGATTTGTTGCCTATTTATATCCTGCAGAGTTGTTTTTTGTTAGTTCATTAAGACAGTTCTTGTAAAATGAAGATCATGTCATATGTATCCATTTAAAACACAATTTACACGCTTGCCTGAAAGTCGCGAATGCAAAAAAGTGAAATAACAGCAATATTCTCAGATAAAAATAAGACGGAAGAAGACCGTCTCCATCATTATTAGCACTCATCGTTGGTCCTCTTAACTGTGGGCGATGGTGGGGCAACACGATATCCCCTGATTACACTTATTTGCAGTCTTTTAGGACTGTCAAAGCTCTAGGAATGACAGCCGGGAGCAGCAGCTGAACGTGCTTTCCGAGGCACGGAGGTGGCGTTTTGCGAACCCCAATTCTTCTAGTTTAGCCAAGATTTGTCACATCAACAGATAGAATATAGCGTTGAAAGTTGACGGCCCGGTTACTCATACATTCCACATTCATCAGCTTCCTTAAGGCTTGTCCCGAACTCTCAAAACAGATTCAACAATATTTTTATGGAAACCGCCGTAACTTGCTCGCCCACGTTTGGGACATAAATGGCAAGAAGTGCCAAGCACGTATTACAACCTAGTATACTAAGATCCTCGGCATGGCGACCGGAATGAATAAATAACGTTAATTTAATTCTTGTATCTGGTTTTATTACCTCGGGTTTACTACTTTCATTCATATTTAATGTTTCGAGTTGGTTTTGCTTGTGTAGTGGGTCGCGCCCGATTTCAAGCTAGACAGCAAATGTATAATTATAATTTTTCTCTTGGGAAAATCCTACAGTAATCATATTGTTTGTAAGAGGAATACTTGAGAATTTATGACAGCAGAGTTATGTTGGGTCCTGTCAGGGTCGCGGATTCGTTCAAAAGAGTTACCGTGGCCTTGGCACTGGCAACTGAACGAACACGGGTGGGTTTTAGTCAGTAAAAGTCTGACACACCCTCCTACTTCCGACCAACTTAAACCAGCGGGTAAAACAGTAGGAATGGTTTTCATTTTGACAGTTCAACATCATTCATTGCGTTATTTAAGTAGTTGAGCTGACAATTTTTTCGAACATTAGAAGCAGTGCATTAGCAATTTCGATCAAAATGATTCAGATAGTGATTAATAGTGTGTTACGTAAGTAATTAGGGTGCAAGTTGGACCAAAATTTTCAGCTCTTGTCCGAACATTAATTTACCAAGTATGCCTTTAATTATTTGTTCTATTCTATAATCTGTGTCTCTACTTAGGTAAGTATTAAACTCGTTAGTAATAGTAACCAAGCATTCGTATAAAGATTTTTTGACTACCACCTTTTTTTTTTTTTTTTTTTTTTTTTTTAGGATGGGAAATCATCAAATGACTTCTCCCGCTCTGGGCGGAGCGGGAGGGCGTGTCAGACTTTTACTGACTAAAACCCACCCGTGCTCCATCAGTTGCCCATGTGCCAGGGTCACGGTATCTCTTTCGAACAATCACGCGACCCCGGCAGGCATCGGTCCTAGTAGACCCCTACACTGCTGCTGACATCTCTTTGAGGCGCGCGTGGAACACTGCGCGCCGTCGACCCGAGCCTGGTCCTTACCGGGCGGCGAGCCACCCATTGCTCGCCACCCGCAAGCTCGCGCCTACGGTGGCCGGGAGTCCGCAATCGACTCCCGACGCCCGGGGCGTCTCCTCCTGCGGCGGCTAGGGGCATGAGGGCGCAGAGACTGCCACTCCCTCACGCGCCCCGCCTCCTCCTTCGCGAGCATTACTGCTTCGCAGAAGGAGGTGACGGCTTCCCATTCCCTCTCGCTCCGTACCATGGCTCGCACCAGGGCCGGACGCGAGAGGTCGCCGCCGCCGATCGCCTCCTCGAGGACACGGCGGTGCCCCGCCCAGGCAGGGCACACCTCCACCGTATGCTCCACCGTGTCCTCGAGACGATCCTCGCAATGGAAACACCCGGACGTATCCTCCCGCTTTATCCTGAACAGGAACCCACCGAAGCACCCATGCCCGGTGAGAACCTGCGTCAGGCGGAAGGTGAGGACGCCGTGGCGCCTCTCTATCCACTCCTCAAAGAGGGGACTTACCGCCGCAATTGTGGCGTGCCCATTGACTACCACCTTAAGTAAATGAAATTTACGTAATTAAAAACATCCCACGAAAAAGTGTTCGAAACATAGCTAAAACAGCTTCAACTTTTCACTTTCAAAACTGTCACAGGAAAGAAAACCAACGCTACCACGACTTGGCTCCGTCAGGATGTTGTGAAACAGAGAAAAATGTGTCAACCTACTTAGTAGCGAGCGGAGACGCGGGCGAAAGCTAGATTATCTTAAAATAGCTCACATGCACTCACGTCCATCACGCTTATAGCTCATTCATATGTCCGTTTGCATTAATTAATTACTTTAGGACTATCATAAAAAGAGAATTGTCTAGTCAATGATAGTTATACAGACTTCACTGTTTATTTTTGGAGTTTACTCCATGAGAATCGATTTTCATAATTATATGTATATAAACCCGGGGTATGACAATTTATGGGGAGTAAAATCAAAATTTCTCCGTTACGTTATGTTTACTAATTTATAAATTTTATAATCGCCGTAAGGAGTGCGGGAAGCTGACACACATAATTTTCCTTTTTTTTTATTCGTCAAATGTAAATATTTAGTCAAACAGCGACACCTGTGCTTCGTTTAAACTAGAGATACTTGTATTGTGAATGAAGAATTTAATATTTTAGAGAGTTATAAATCTTACCTTTAAAGTTATAGGAATCGACTAAAGGAAAGTGTTAGTATTATTTAAAGATATTCATAAACATCAACTCTTGTCAATGACTGCAATTTAGAATTCGACACGTTACACCTATCCGTGCCAAGCTGCGCCGGCGCACCTGCCATAGCGCTTACATAAGGTAAAAGTGCATTATCTACTCAGTTATTTTCAAATTATTTATCGTCAAAGACATTCTTGCATAACGTAACATCAAGTTTGATCCGAAGAAGATAATGAAGTCGAACCTAATATATGTACGTAGGTTGGAAGATAGATAGCCAATTCGAATTATATTTCATTCTTCTGAGTTGAGCTGCACGATTACTGACGAATTCGTCTGGACCAGTCCACTCAATCTATGTGGTGTTTTCCTAAAGAGACGTTAATCCATGTCTTCACAGGATAGACCGTGTGAAAGATGATATAATTAGGAAAGGGGACTCCTGCCTGAGATAACAGCTAAAAGAAGATATACTGCGATTCGTCCCAAGTAGACAGAGGCGAGCCTATTGCCATTGTTTCTTGCATAATACAAGAGAAAATGATAAATATCTCGGATCTGGCTAGATGTCGAAGTTGCCATGGGAACAGTCACGCAACCTTACACACAATATGGAGGAGCTTCCTGGGAACCTTCATCATAGAAACTGTATCTGATCACGAGAATGGCGCTCGCGCATCCTATGATAAGAGGTGCTTCACACTTGTTCGGGTCGGCATGGTCGGCAAAATGGAATATCTGTAGATATACGTTCTTGAAAATACAATCGCCTAAGCTTCAATTATGCTGAGCCGACTCCAACATGATCCAGAAAAGGTAGATGCCGAACGAAGTTTACCGATCGGCACGAGCCGACTGAAAGCCGAATATGTATAGTTCTTATTGCTTAGGGTCTTCGGGCCATTGAACAAGAACTTTAACGGTGCTACATATTAGTATGGCTTAGCGTGTTTCGGCACAGCGGACGGTGGCTTGGCGTGGACGATAAAATAAAATATATAAGTAACGTATGGAAAACGACGGCTAGTCTCGAATGGGGTCGAGCCGACACGAACATAGTTGTTCAACAAATAATGCCGAACCGACCCGAACAAGTGGGTAGCAGCCTTAACGTTCTTGTTCATTGATGTGCTTGTATTTTTTTTAAGATGGTATTTATGGTGACTGGTGACGTTCGTATAGTATTGTACTGTCGATGTATTTGAAGTTTCCACTGTTATTTTTCTTCAGTTTTAGTTTTACCTATTGTACTGCGCATAACTTCCTATGAAATACAATTCGCGTTAGCATCATTGTGGGAAAATTGCGGATGTTACGACAAAGTAAAACCGATATTATAATATAACATAACATCATGCCTTTTTCCCAGAACTGTTAGGCAGATATGTTTGATAAACATAGTTCTTTGACATACATTTTGCCAAATAACGATATAGTATTTCTTTGTAAAATTTATATTGTTTTTCATCGGCAGTTGATCGACCACTTCAGACACCAACTATAATATGGTCTTCGCGTGTTTTTTTTATGGGTGGGATACCTATTGTCAAATGACGCTCTGGATGGAGCGGAAGGGTGCGTCAGACTTTTACTGACGACGAGTGTTTTTTTCAGTTGCCTGTGCCAGGGCCACGCTGACTCTTTCGAACAATTTCGCGACCCTAGCAGGAGTCTTCACATGATGAGACCAAGATTATGTCTGGACTTTAAGAGAGACTGTGACCTCTGAATTTGTTTCGGCTTTCCTCTCAGAGTACTCAGATAGGAAACGCCGATATCATCTAGTTTAAAAAATATGATTGACGTGTAAAGGTGTTTGTACAAACCTACTTCTAGAAACAAAATCATTTTTCGTGGCATGCTTCAAAAAGACTTACAAAATAAGATTCAAATAGGTATTCTTGGCCAGCCTGTCAAGCGTGGCGATTATGGCAAACTTCCCCAAATTAGGGGAGGTCTATGTCCAGCAGTGGACGTCTTTCGGCTGAAATGGTGAGGTATTCTGAAAAGGTATTTAGAAGTCCTTACCGTTCTTAGTTGGCTTGACTAAAACCAAAGGCTGTGGTGTTTCCATATTGCCACAAAGATTTGGTTTCAGTTTTCATAGAGTTTTATTGCACTGTTCATTTCACATTGATAGTCTATTGTTTTATTATTTGAATATTTTGGTGTCGTAATGGAGTCGGCAACCTTGGGTAGGGATGCAGGGTATTAAGTCACACTGTTTATTTTTAGTTAATAAAATCTCAGCAGCCATTAATTAAATTGTTAGTACAAACGTATCATGCTAAAGCTTTTTCTGTGCAAATCCAAGGCCTCTGTGAGCATGTCAATTATCATGATTTGAATATAAAGTCAGATTTTTTAAGGTAAAATAATAACGGCCGCAGGGTCGATCGAAGGTTAAGCTACGCTTGCCGAGGTTATCTGTGGATGGGTGACCAGCAATTACATATCGAGCGAGACCCCTCCGTGTCTCGTCTCATTTGTATATCTTTAACAGTCGTTACGAATAGTCAGAAGACCGAAAGTTTGAGAAACAGTTATTACTAATGCGTATGGTGTATGGTTTTACCCAGTAACTGGGTTGTGCAGTTCATATAGACAGTCGTTCCATGTAAAATATTGGTATTCAGCTACATCCGGTTATACTTGAAGCCGACCCGAACACGGTTGCTAGGCAGATGATGATGACTTATTTTAGTAATCAAAAGCTGAGCTAGTTTATTGAGAAAAAGTACCAATAATTTATTCTTTATTTCCTTTTGCAAAAATCACGATTTATTAGTTAGGACCCCCGTCCACTGCAGCGTAACATGTTATGATAGTGTTCGACACGCGCAAAATATCGCGTACATTTATTGCTACCGCCTACACATTAATGGTATCTTTGGCCTTTCCATGTTGGATGGAAATTAAATCTAATCAATGTACGATCAGTGAAACGACTATAAATACAACTTAAATTAATTGGTTTTAGGTAAAGAAGGAAATATGGCTCGATAGTGAAGTCTTAATATGGGAAATGCCTATACATGCTACATAGGATGGCAGTGAAGAAATTCATCGTCGGCGATAAAAGGAAAATCGGCTGTTTCATAGAAAAGTGTAATCTAAATATTTGGATTTCTTTATGACGAAAAATTCAACGCCTTGTGGTCTAGAATTATGTACTGACATGGAAAGTGCAATCAAAATCTATGGCATACTAATTTTTGTTACTGAATCCATAGTTACATTTCGGCCAAATCAATATGATGCAATAGATTAAATAATAACCTTCAAAATGATTTAGATTTTCATTAGTAAAGTGTTACAAAATTAGGGTGCTGATATTGCGCTCTACACATGTAGTGTTGTGTATTGTGTATGTCTTTTGTTGGACACCCTAACTACATAAGACAATCCGTTCATTGTGTTCCGAACAGCCCACACGTGCGAGCGATACTTTCCACAGCGACATGCTAATTCGCTGATTGTAACAATTTCGCGTTTATAGGCCGTGCCGATCTCGCTCGATTTCGAACAAAGACTCGCCCACGTGTGTTGGGCTGTGTGAGCTTCGTAATTAGTCGAAAGTGGGCCATTACGAGCCTCAACGTACCCTCAGTTCACGCTCAGTTGGTTACTCACCTATCATCATAAAGTTGAAAAAGTAATTCGTAGATCTGAATCGTAAAACCGGTCCAGTGTGTGATGTGGTTTAAGTAGTAAAAGTGGCGTTGCGCGGGAGTCTCCGAATAGAGTTGATGTGTTTTTGATGTGCTTGGCTTTGTTGTTTCCGTCTTTTGTAATAGCTATGATATCAGATGTACTGGATTGTATAGGTATGTAGGTAGGTACCTATACACAATGTAAATGTAAGGTCGATTGTATTGTTTCATGTACTGCGGTTGGTAACAGGAAGCAGCTAAAAACACTACTTCTGCTACAATATGCGAAATGTAAAGTATGTTGAAGTTTATATCTAGCAACTCTATTAGAAATACAACTTTGCAATCAATTGCTTAATGAACTTTGACCTTGGGTCAGTGGTGGACTGGTGGCCCAGTGGTAACGGCTGCAACTTACACGTTGTAGGTTCGAGCCCGGTTTACTTTGTGTAAATTATTTTATCACCACTGCTCTCAAAACCGCGAAGGAAAACTACGTGAGGAAACCGGCATGTCCTAGAACCAAAATTCGCACTAGGCCAGCGTCCTGGATTATGCGTGGATCTCTGTGAGATGAGACATGTGCCCCAGCTATGTGGAAACCTCTCTGAACTCACCAATAGAATACCGTTTTCAGGCGAATTGCTTGACATTTTGTTTTAGCATCTCCTTTGAAATCAAATACCCATACAGATTTATTGTAACGAACAGTTAAATTAAATAGCGTCTAACTAGTCTTCAACACGAACAATTTTGCGAACGTTCCAAGTTCCAACATGATGGCCGTTCAATGCGTTAGCGCAAAATATCCGTGAAATTAATTGTTTCGGCCACAATTGTTTTCGACTCGGTGAGTCGTCGACGCGTATTGTTCTCTCATTGGGCAGATTCTAACTGTTCTCAATTATATTTGAAACGCTCTTTCATATGAGGCTAGTGAGTATTGTGTTCCGTATAAGATTTCAGGTTCTTTATAATCGTTCACTTTCTTCATTCGTTCATTGCACAGATTTTTACTGTTCTCAATCCTACTATAATACTATCAACGTGAAAGTTTGTTTGTTTGTTTGGGAGTTAGTTACTCGAGTAAAAATAAAGGCAAATCGCTCAGCCATTTTTTGCGTGATTGAATAAAAGCATCCAAAAATCTAAACATCCAAACTGTCACATTTATAATGTTAGTAGGTTAAACGCTCTGTGTGCCAAAGATCCAAATCCATTCTACCGTTTTTGAGTAACAAACATCCAAATTAGATAGTACCGTGTGTTGCCGGACGTAAAGAATAAAGACACCACCCCATTTCTTCCCGTGGGTGTCGTAAAATGCGACTAAGGGACTTACTAGAGAATGGGCAGCAGCGTTCTCTATGCATTTAACCACCATACTGCGATCGCCAATCCGCCTGCCAAGCGTGGCGATTATGGCAAAGCCCCCCAAATTGGGGGAGGCCTAAGTCCAGCAGTGGACGTCTTGCGGCTGAATTGATGATGATGATGAAATTACTTAGATTAGTAGGATTGATACTATTGCCAACTCACTTCAAACTCATTTCACTTACCACCACACCTTCTCAACACTTTAATTGGACAAAAGATCTTGTTCAACTCCACAATCTCCAAAACCACCTTGAGACGTCACTATGATACCAGTACACTCGTTCACATAGGTACTACGAACTTGTCACGACTTCTCACTACTTGTAATCTATGTACCATTGTGCCAAGTTCTTTGTTTTTCAGCCAACCCTGAGAAGGACGGACAGACAGACGTAAGCGATTGCCTATAATGAATCTTTGTTCAATAGACCCGTTATCTATTACAGATTACTCGTCTTTACCTTCATGGTTATCGCCAAGGAGACAATTTACAACTAGATACGTATTTTGTGAGAGTTATACTTAATGTTATATGAATGTCGACTATATTGAAGTCTGATAAGGTTAACTTTGCTGTGTGGTGAAGAAGAATGTTTTCATGATTGAAATTAATGTGTAACAATTTTTCAGCGTTGATCTAGAAAATATGGTTAAGACGATGTTATGTGTGCGTTGTAAATTGTAAATCTTTAACGCAAAGCACGCGAGGCTAACGAATGGTGTCAGTCTTTGCTTGTCGGTCTAAAAACAGCTGCATTTTTTTCTGAAATAAACTAATCTGAATTAGTATACATAATTAGCCTATACTATTTCCACTGCTGGGACACAGACCTCCTCTCGGTAAGAGAGAGTGGGCCGTAATCATCCACGTGGGCCCAGTGCGGGTTAGTAGATATCACATGTTTTCCAATTATTGGACATTCCGGTTTCCTCACGATGTTTTCCTTCACCGTTTTGAGAGCAGTGGTGATGAAATTATTTACACAAAGTAAAGCACCTGCCTGGGTTCGAACCCACGACTGCCAACTCGTAAGTCGGGGTCGATACCACTGGGCCACCACTCCTCAAATTAGTATAAGGTACAGACTCCAGCACATAAAGCTTCTACAATCTGTTAAATTTCTTTAATAGGTTTTCAACTTTCTAGCTAAAGCATTAGGTTCAAGATTGATTGGGAAAATTTGACAGTTTCGGATAGGTTATATCCAGCACATCAAGCTATCCGAAACTGTAAAATCTTATATGTATGTACGTTTAATTCTTTTCAATCGCATTATCTATAGTGTTTGGAATCGAATAAAAAGAAAAACCAACGCAAGCCTTCAGATGAACTCTAGCTTGCGTCAATTCAGGCTTTTTCTTGCCTGCCAGTACAATATCCTTTTTTTTTCTTTCAGGATGGGAAATCATCAAATGACTTCTCCCGCTCTGGGCGGAGCGGGAGGGCGTGTCAGACTTTTACTGACTAAAACCCACCCGTGTTCCATCAGTTGCCCATGTGCCAGGGTCACGGTATCTCTTTCGAACAATCACGCGACCCCGGCAGGCATCGGTCCTAGTAGACCCCTACACTGCTGCTGACATCTCTTTGAGGCGCGCGTGGAACACTACGCGCCGTCGACCCGAGCCTGGTCCTTACCGGGCGGCGAGCTACCCATTGCTCGCCACCCGCAAGCTCGCGCCTACGGTGGCCGGGAGTCCGCTATCGACTCCCGACGCCCGGGGCGTCTCCTCCTGCGGCGGCTAACGTGTGTGAAGTTAGCATCTCAATTGTTAGCATCTCACAAAAAAACACCATAAATAGTGGCATCCCACATAGTTCCACAGTTCTTGATAAGTTTTAACAATAGTTCCGTCGATTTGACTATCAAAAACTCATTTTGAAAAAATGAGATGCTAACTTCGCACAACATATCACAGCATCTCAACGAATTTCTCGAAATTAACCATTTTTGAGTTGAAAGCAAAAGAGTTCTGCATCCTAAACGTATTCTGTTGATAGTTCTATAGGTTGAATCCAAAAATAAAGGTGAAATCACCAAAAAAATTAATAGTATGTATTGTTCCTAAATGTTATTAAGGAAATATCCGTACAGGAGTGAGATGCTGAGGTTAAACTGGGAGTTCTGAATCATATGAAGAGTTCTATCGAGAACTTAGGTCTTTCAAACAAGAAACGAAAGAGTTCTAGTGTTTTGAACATTCACGATAGGTATAAAATTATTTAATAATCAAAATATTCATACAAGAGTGAGATGCTGAGATATAACTGGGAGTTCTGGATGGAATGAAGATTTCTATCCAGTAGTCGAGGTCTTTCACTCAATAACCGAAAGAGTTCTGTTGTTTTGAACATTCACAATAGGTATATAACATTGTTATAACAAAAACATCCATATAGAAGTGAGATGCTGTAGTATAACTAGGAGTTCTGGATTGAGTGATGATTTCTATCGAGTAGTCGAGGTCTTTCACTCAATTACCGAAAGATTTCTGTTGTTTTGAACATTCACAATAGGTATATAACATTGTTATAACAAAAACATCCATATAAAATGAGATGCTGAAGTATAACTGGGAGTTCTGATTCGGATGATGATATCTATCGAGTAGTTAAGGTCTTTCACTCAATTACCTAAAGAGTTCTGTTGTTTTGAACATTCATATAGGTATACAACATTGTTATAATCAAAACATCCATATAAGTATGAGATGCTGAGGTAAAACTGGGAGTTCTGATTCGGATGATGATTTCTATCGAGTAGTTAAGGTCTTTCACTCAATTACCTAAAGAGTTCTGTTGTTTTGATCATTCATATAGGTATATAACATTGTTATAACCAAAACATACAAATAAAAATGAGATGCTGAGGTATAACTGGGAGTTCTGATTCGGATGATGATTTCTATCGAGCAGTTAAGGTCGTTCACTCAATTATCTAAAAAGTTCTGTTGTTTTGAACATTCACAATAGGTATATAACATTGTTATAACAAAAACATCCATATAGGAGTGAGATGCTGTAGTATAACTAGGAGTTCTGGATCGAATGATGATTTCTATCGAGTAGTCGAGGTCTTTCACTCAATTACCGAAAGAGTTCTGTTGTTTTGAACATTCATATAGGTATATAACATTGTTATAACAAAAACATACATACAAAATGAGATGCTGAAGTATAACTGGGAGTTCTGATTCGGATGATGATTTCTATCGAGTAGTCGAGGTCTTTCAGTCAATTACCGAAAAAGTTCTGTTGTTTTGAACATTCACAATAGGTATATGACATTGTTATAACCAAAACATAATTATAAAAATGAGATGCTGAAGTATAACTGGGAGTTCTGATTCAGATGATGATTTCTATTGAGAAGTCGAGGTCTTTCACTCAATTACCGAAAGAGTTCTGTCGCTTTGAACATTCACAATAGGTATATAACATTGTTATAACAATAACATCCATATAGAAGTGAGATGTTGTAGTAAAACTGGGAGTTCTGATTCGGATGATGATTTTTATTGAGTGGTCGAGGTCTTTCACTCAATTACCGAAAGAGTTCTGTTGTTTTGAACATTCACAATAGGTATATAACATTGTTATAACAACAACATCCATATAGAAGTGAGATGCTGTAGTTTAACTGGGAGTTCTGATTCGGATGATGATTTCTATTGAGTAGTTAAGGTCTTTCACTCAATTACCTAAAGAGTTCTGTTGTTTTGATCATTCACAATAGGTATATAACATTGTTATAACCAAAACATACAAATAAGAATGAGATGCTTAAGTATAACTGGGAGTTCTGATTCGGATGATGATTTCTATCGAGTAGTTAAGGTCGTTCACTCAATTATCTAATAAGTTCTGTTGTTTTGAACATTCACAATAGGTATATAACATTGTTAGCATCTCACTCCTATATGGATGTTTTTGTTATAACAATGTTATATACCTATTGTGAATGTTCAAAGCAACAGAACTCTTTCGGTAATAGAGTGAAAGACCTCGACTACTCAATAGAAATCATCATCCGAATCAGAACTCCCAGTTATACTACAGCATCTCACTTCTATATGGATGTTTTTGTTATAACAATGTTATTTACCTATTGTGAATGTTCAAAGCAACAGAACTCTTTCGGTAATTAAGTGAAAGACCTCGACTTCTCAATAGAAATCATCATCCGAATCAGAACTCCCAGTTATACTTCAGCATCTCATTTTTGTAATTATGTTTTGGTTATAACAATGTTATATACCTATTGTGAATTTTAAAAATAACAGAACTCTGTCGGTAATTGAGTGAAAGACCTTGACTACTCGATAGAAATCATCACTCAATCCAGAACTCCTAGTTTTACTACAGCATTTCACTTCTATATGGATGTTTTTGTTATAACAATGCTATATACCTATTGTGAATGTTCAAAACAACAGAACTCTTTCGGTAATTGAGTGAAAGACCTCGACCACTCAATAGAAATCATCATCCGAATCAGAACTCCCAGTTTTACTACAGCATCTCACTTCTATATGGATGTTTTTGTTATAACAATGTTATATACCTATTGTGAATGTTCAAAACAACAGAACGTTTTAGATAATTGAGTGAACGACCTTAACTACTCGATAGGAATCATCATCCGAATCAGAACTCCTAGTTATACCTCAGCATCTCATACTTATATGTATGTTTTGATTATAACAATGTTATATACCTATATGAATGTTCAAAACAACAGAACTCTTTAGGTAATTGAGTGAAAGACCTTAACTACTCGATAGGAATCATCATCCGAATCAGAACTCCCAGTTATACCTCAGCATCTCATACTTATATGTATGTTTTGATTATAACAATGTTATATACCTATATGAATGTTCAAAACAACAGAACTCTTTAGGTAATTGAGTGAAAGACCTTAACTGCTCGATAGAAATCATCATCCGAATCAGAACTCCCAGTTATACTTCAGCATCTCATTCTTATTTGTATGTATTGTTTATAACAATGTTATATACCTATATGAATGTTCAAAACAACAGAACTCTTTAGGTAATTGAGTGAAAGACCTTAACTACTCGATAGAAATCATCATCCGAATCAGAAGTCCCAGTTATACTTCAGCATCTCATTCTTATTTGTATGTTTTGTTTATAACAATGTTATATACCTATTGTGAATGTTCAAAACAACAGAATTCTTGAGGTAATTGAGTGAAAGACATCGATTACTCGATAGAAATCATCATTCGATCCAGAACTCCTAGTTATACTACAGCATCTCACTCCTATATGGATGTTTTTGTTATAACAATGTTATATACCTATTGTGAATGTTCAAAGCAACAGAACTCTTTCGGTTATTGAGTGAAAGACCTCGACGACTGGATAGAAATCTTCATTCCATCCAGAAATCCCTGTTATACCTCAGCATCTCACTCTTGTATGAATATTTTGATTATTAAATAGTTTTATACCTATCGTGAATGTTCAAAACACTAGAACTCTTTCGTTTCTTGTTCGAAAGACCTAAGTTCTCGATAGAACTCTTCATATGATTCAGAACTCCCAGTTTTACCTGAGCATCTCACTCCTGTACGGATATTTCCTTAATAACATTTAGGAACAATACATAATATTAATTTGTTGGTGATTTTAATTGGATTCAACCTATAGAACTAACTATCAACAGAATACGTTTAGGGTGCAGAACTCTTTTGCTTTCAACTCAAAAATGGTTAATTTCGAGAAATTCGTTGAGATGCTGTGATATGTTGTGCGAAGTTAGCATCTCATATTTTCAAATTGAGTTTTTGATAGTCAAATCGACGGAACTATTGTTAAAACTTATCAAGAACTGTGGAACTATGTGGGATGCCACTATTTATGGTGTTTTTTTGTGAGATGCTAACAATTGAGATGCTAACTTCACACACGTCGGCGGCTAGGGACGTGAGGACGCAGAGACTGCCACTCCCTCACGCGCCCCGCCTCCTCCTTCGCGAGCATTACTGCTTCGCAGAAGGAGGTGACGGCTTCCCATTCCCTCTCGCTCCGTACGCCGCCGATCGCCTCCACGAGGACACGGCGGTGCTCCGCCCAGGCAGGGCACACCTCCACCGTATGCTCCACCGTGTCCTCCAGACGATCCTCGCAATGAAAACACCCGGACGTATCCTCCCGCTTTATCCTGAACAGGAACCCACCGGCACCCATGCCCGGTGAGAACCTGCGTCAGGCGGAAGGTGAGGACGCCGTGACGCCTCTCTATCCACTCCTCAAATAGGGGACTTACCGCCGCAATTGTGGCGTGCCCATGCCAGTACAATATTCTGAAGGGTAATTGTGTAAAACACTAAGGAAAGAGAAATGGCTTTCATTTCTCAACAAATCTTGTTGAGAAATGAAAGCCATTGCTTTATTTACGTTGCTGAGCAGACACATCATTATCTGCCTAGCCTTTTCCCAACTATGTTGGAATCGGCTTCCAGTCTAACCGGATGAAGCTGAGTACCAGCATTTTATATGAAGCGACTGCCTGTCTGACCTCTAAAACCCAATTACAGGGTAATACGATACTCCCTGGTAAGACTGGGAACTACTGTTGACTTGCTGAGCAGACAAATTTTATAAAATTATGAAACAATACAGTAGAGACAAACATACACGAATTACATTTACAAAAAGAATGCAAATTCAAAAGCGCATGACGAGGCAGGCTTGACATATAATTTTAAGAGCAACGAGGACAAACTACGATAGAAAAACTGGCGCAAATGAGGGTGCTCAACTCTATCAATCTATATCTAAAGTAATTAAGGAATCCAAATCACTTCCAACTTTTATAACATCAAGTACTAAATAGTGTTTAAATTGTATGTTCATTTTGCTTTTATAACTTAAGACTTTTTTTTTGTGGATGGGAAATCATCAAATGACGTCTCTCGCTTTGGGTGGAGCGGGAAGGCGTGTCGGACTTTTACTAAATAAAACCCACCCGTGTTCTTTCAGTTGCCTATATGCCAGGGCCACGGTAACTCTTTCGAAAAAATCTCGCGACCCTGATTTTTACATAATACTAGTTTTTAACCCAGCGAAACCGTCGCTTGATTCTACTTTTTGAGTAAATAAATTGTCTTAAACCATATATCAATCAAAATGATTGAGATTCCGACTGATATAGTGTGCTACGTAATTATTGCTTTACCCGATCTTCGACATCCTCAATCGCTAACACAACAACCGTAACATCCACACTTAAACTGACAAGCAATTACTATACGTATTGTTACTACAGTCTAAAGATAAAAATCAGTTGCGTGTTCACGACACTGTAATCCGTGCACAACTTTATTTTTATCCTCTTTGTGTGCATAGGGATCGTAAGGTTTCTACGTGACGTATGGAGTGTTTGTCCTTCATACTTCATCACGACCTACGAGTTGTAAGTTGTGGGTTCAGGATCCCCACTGCTCTCGAATGGTAAAATAAAACAACGTGAAGAAATCGACATCTCCGAAAGCCAAAAATTTAAAGACATGTAACCTCTACAAACTATGCTACTTAAGGAGATACTTCCGACTGGGTAACAGATTTCTAAGCGTAAGTGTGGTTTTGTGGTTGTACATTATTATTTTCAGTGATAGATTTGGAATTATCAAATAGTAGGAAGTTTATTTGTGAATGATAAATTTAAGATCTTGGAGAGTGTTAACTTGATTTAAAAGAGAGTCCTTGGAGTTTCTTACTCGTTCTTCTCCTTAGAGATATACGCTTTGAAATTTGCAACTAGCTTCAACTTTCAACTAACAACTAACTGATCGACTTTTTAACAATTCAAAAGTACCTATAAATGGTTTTATTGAAATAAATACTTTGAGTTCGAGTGGATAAGAACCATTGGGTAAAGTGTGTGCCAATCAGGTTATTACAATAGGTTAGATTGATAAAACGACAGCTATTCTAAATGTGCAATACATAATTGCATTTGCACGTGGCAAATTATCGTGATTTTCAAACCGTGACGGTGCAAGACAATCCATAAAGATGTTAAGATAAGAAGGAGTCTTTAATTTTATTAGCTACAATGAAACTTGTTTAAAGATTCGATTCAGTTGCAACAAGTTACCAACATTAAAATAAATGTTGAGTGCAGCAGTATTTTATTGTATAAGCCAGTCGACAATAATAAAATAGTAATCAAAGACTAAAATGAATCAGGGTACCGACAGTCGCCTATAATTAGATCAATATGAAATGAAACAGACAATAGATATTAAATCTTAATTACATTACCACGATAATAATATATTTTGCTCTATTTTATGATTATAATCTCATTAAAAGAGTTATTACTATGGTTTCAGCTCAGAAACGCAATAAAAACAAATAGATAGTTATTGACAAATCATCATAAAAACAAGGATTACGTAAGCGAGTCAATGAACGCGTTACTACGAGTAAGAATCAAAACAAATATAATAACGTCTACTAACTCACTAGGTAATAGAACTTGTGCCATTATAGACCAACGAGATAAAAGGGAAGACACGGAAGAACGCTTGTACTGGGTACAAACGAAAGAAAAACCTAATAAAGGCGTAAGCAACTAAATTATATCTCTGGATATAGTAGGACGATAAATACAACACCTATAAGTGCGCAGCAAGTTTGGAAAAAATATTTTTTTTCCAATTTTTCCGCAAGGCAGGACGCAGCCTGTGTTTTTACCGAAGAGCTTGTTTGTTTGAACGCACTTATCACAGAAACTATTAAACGGATTTGAAAAATTCATTGCATTTGATTCTTGAGAAAGGCTTTTATATTTCTCTACAACCTTACGACCCTTACGTAAAATTCTTAACACATTAACTGCCATGGTTTAAATCAGAAAAAGTCAAAAAATGTACTTATTGTTATTTCACTTTAAATAGATTATTTATTCCATAAATACATTACTTATTCCAAAAACATGGCCACCATGCAGCAACGACATGTTCAGATTTTGTATGTGTTGTCGGTCATATGACCGACATATGACGGTGACGGTGACATGGTCATATGACGTTTTGTTAAAATGCATCATTTGGTTAGTCGGACTATATAGTCCGACTAACCAAATGATGCATTTTAAGAAAACGTCATCACTTTATTATTTATGAAACCAGCTGACGTTTACTAGACCTTCACCTGTCTTACTACACAGAATTACTGCCGGTTCTCACATTCTCAGAACCAAGTGCTACCGTATGGCTAATGTGTGATTCATAAGTTGCGGTATTTTGTATTTGCATTCAGATGTTGTGCTTTGTGACATCCTTTCTCTTGAAATATATCACATTAGAGTGGAATACGTCTTATCTAATTTTGAAAGTGGGGCTTGGATTGAATTAATCGCTTTACCTCTGTATATTCCTATTTGAAGTCAAAGACTGGTTGGCAGCGGAATTCTGCTGCCACTGGATGCGAGATGCACAGAACCGGTTGGAGTGTCGGTGCTTTAAGGAGGCTTATGTCCAGCAGTAGACGGTAATCGGTTATAATGATGATGATGATGACTGGTAAGAGACAGTATTATTTCTAGTAAGTTTTAATAATCTAAAAATATATATGTAGCTACAGCTCAAGCACAAGTTAAAGACTAAACAGAGAAAACAAAACTGAAGCTACAGTGAAGCCTGCCGGGGTCGCGTGATTGTTCGAAAGAGATACCGTGACCCTGGCACATGGGCAACTTATGGAACACGGGTGGGTTTTAGTCAGTAAAAGTCTGACACGCCCTCCCGCTGCGCCCAGAGCGGGAGAAGTCATTTGATGATTGCCCATCCAGGAAAAAAAAGCTACAGTGAAGAGAATGACCTATTATCCTTCTAAATATGACAAAGGTCAGAAAAGTTTGACCATAATAAATGAGTTATTTCCTATAGCAAGTAATTATAATCTAAACAACAGAGCTACTGAAAGGTTTAGCTAGCTGGTAAATGCCATTTAATTTGTGATTAGGTTAATTGATTTGATTGCATTTAATAAGAAGGTTTATTCCCTCTTCGTTGTATGTTCCCCCAAAGCACCCACTTCCCATAGTTAGCGTTAATAACTTATTAACTTGCATGGGAACAAAACCATCTGTTATATCGTAGTCAGTCAAATGCTTTTATATTTTGATCTTCTATGTTATCACTTACGTCACAGAAAGGTTAGATTAGTCATTTTAGATGTTAATATTGCAAACACTGATAATTTTAGAACAGTGTCTGTTTTTTCCTGCAGAGTTTTCTATGTTCTCTATCCTTATTATTTCCAAGTCCATCCAGTCTCTTGCAAAAGATTTCTTTGTAAGTCGTGCGCGAACTATCTCTGCTCTTTCATCCATGATCTTATCTATTATCTGCAATATCTCAATTATTTCATCAATCCATTAGCCAATAAGTACTTCCAAATGAGGCAATGTTTGCCTATCGTTTATTTTAATTGTATTTCTTTTAGAATCAATTAAAGAAGTCTTCATAAAAACTACATTGGGATTTCACACAGTGCCATTTTAAACCTTTTCTTCGGTTAGCGATCTCATGAAATGTCAAGGCTTAATGTTTTTTTTTATTTGTATTGTTATTCGTCTGTCACGACATAAAATATATATATATATATATAGCATCGTCGACAACTGTTTCATTTGAGTGCAATGGAATAATTCTATCCTACTAATATTATAAATGGGAAAGTTTGTGAGGATGGTTTTGGATGGAATTTGTCACACAGATAGTTTATAACCTGAATTAACACATAAGGACACATACTTTTCATCTCGGTAGTAGGTATGTTTAAAAAAATATTAAAGTTAAGTTTTAAACAGTTCGAAGAGCAGTTATCCGCACTTACTTACATTAGACCCCTTTCGTTTTTTTTTTTTTTTTGTATGCTGAGACATTATCAAACGACGTCTCCCGCTCTGGGTGGAGGGGAAGGGCGTGTCAGACTTTTACGGACTAAAACCCACCCGTGTTCCTTCAGTTGCCGATATGCCAGGGCCACGGTACCTCTTTCGAACAAATCTCACGGTCCTGGCAGGACATTACCGATGAATGTCTACGCTAGGGGTTCCAGAATCTTGTGCTGAGTTCATGGTTTCCATGGCACCCAGTTTATTATAGCAAACCTTCATCTTGGAATTAAAATGTTGTACTTTATTTACTTAAGTATAAGGATTATTTTAGTGATATCCATCACGATAGAAAATAAAACAACGTTTTAGGACTGCAAACATTTACACTGTAAATTTTATGCACTGATAAAAAATGACGTGTTCACAGATAAGCGATAATCAGAAAAAATATTCCACTGTTTTACCTGAGTGACCACTCAAATCGTTTGATTTATAGTTATGCGTGATAATCACGTTATTTTTATTTAACCTAGGTCTGTAGTTAGATGACCTATACTAAGTTTATTTGAGTTTAACACGCAAATCGGTTCGGTCTTCGTACAGTCGCGGATGTATGCATCTGATCACAGTTGGGGCTGTCCCTACTGGCAATGCTCGGCTGCGGTAATAATGCTTACCTACGCTCATTAACCAATAGCATCTTAGCATTGCTGAGCCCTTGCTGTTTTTTTTTACTAGACTCTCCTGTCCCACTCACTCTTTCCATCTTTCGCGAGCCCGCGCGTCCTCCTCCCAGTTTTTACGGAACCTATCCAGCCTATCCTTGTTTATGTTAATGAAAAAAAAAAAGACTAAAAAACGGTAGTCGGTAATTTGCGACTATTGTAACAGAGCCAGAGAAGTCCATAACAAAACATTATTTTCTGTTTTAATGGTCGAACAACTAGGGGCGGTAAACAGATGTGGTCATCGTATGTACGGGTTTTGTTTTCAAAGTGGTCAGATACAGATATCCGCGGCTGTACGCACAGCTACAGGTCAAGTTATACATTTCCAGTTTAAGCTGACTTGTCATTGTACAAAATGCCTATACAATGCGAGGTCAGGTAAAACTGGATAACTATCTAGCTTGATATGTACTGCCGTTATATAGGTATCTATAATGCCGTTATCTACCAAAACCGTTGTTTTGAATAAGATGCAAAAACTGCGGTAAAAATTTAAACCGATGTCACTTTTCAATGACAATACCTATTTTTATTTTCCAAAACTATTCAAGGTATTGAAAATTCGGAAACACAGAACGATAGATTTTTTTTCCTCATTGTAATAATATGTCGGATAACGGCATTTTAGTTATGCCACGGCAGTGTAGCCGCGTACATGTTCACTAGTTTTATCACAATTATTAGCACTATTTATAAAACATAATAAACATCCAGATCATTGTTGTTTTGCGTGATATTTCAATGACTGCACTGAAAATATTGTGATCGATATGTGAACGCATTTTATCTACACATAATTTAATATGCCACTGCCTCGTTGCTCTAGTGATCGCAACGCTACTGCTAAGCGTGAGGTCCTGGGTTCGAGTCCCGGAACGGGCAAAGTGTTATGGAGTTTTTGCTTCTGGAATCTCTCAGCCCGGAGTCTGGATTTGATCCCGGTTGATGGCAATAGGCTCGCCCCCTATTACATGGGACTGAAACATAACTGGCGAAATGTGGGTGTTCTATAGATAAACCTCTACCTAATCCTTTGGGAATTTCAAGAGTCATATTATCCTATATTCATTAAGTATGTAACTTGTAAGTACGTATTTTAACTATTCCTTTCCATGAATTGGACCAAAACAATTTTCTTCGCAACAATTCTGTAACGTCTAGCACAAATATTCGTGATTGATGTAATTACTGGCCTAAATATTTACAATATTGTCACGATAGGTAATTTCTTCACGCAGAAATGTACCTTTGATTCGATTCGATTCGGGCAAATGGATCGATAAATTGTGCAATTATTGAAATTCCGCTTTCGTGTTTTTTTGAATCAATACAATTTGCGTCAGTCAACTATTTTGTTCGAATCATAAAACGCGGTCAAGTGCAAGACGGACTCGCACACGAGGGGTTCCGTATTACCGACAATATTTAACAACTTACTTTTTTTAATTACCTACTTTAGTTGAAAAAAACCCCTATTTTTCAACCGACGAAAAAAAAACGGAGGAGGTTCTCAATTCGACGCGTATATTTTTTTATTTTTTTTTATGTATGACCACGCATAACTTTTACATAGTGGTCCGGTTGTGACAATTCTTCTATTGGAAAGGGTATACTCCCAAGGTGGTCCCATATAAATTTGGAAAACAAAATCGAACCCTAAGGGTCGGAAAACAGGGGATGATTGATTGTTCACTCACTGATTGTAATGTATAAACACGCATAACTTTATACAGAGTAGTCCGATTTTGATAATTCTTTTTGTGTTGGATAGGGTATACCTTGCCAAGTATTATTAGTACATTAAAGTCACAAAAAAATGTAAAATAAAAACTTTTTAACAAAAAATTAAACCGCCAAAAAACTGAAAAGCATAAAATAATAAACCTTAAAATTTTGAGTCGGCGCTGAAAAATCAATGAACAAGGATCACTCAAAGCGCCGACTCATAATTTTAAGGTTTATTATTTTATGCTTTTCAGTTTTTTGGCGGTTTAATTTTTTGTTAAAAAGTTTTCTTTATTTTTTTTTCATTAGTTGGTGTTTTAGCGGCTGCAGATTCAATTTAATAGCAGTATGTATCTGTGATGTTGTGGCGCAGCATGGGAGAGGCGTTTGCCCAGCTGTGGACTGCGATAGACTGAGATGAATGATTGATGTATCTATCTATGCGTTACGGTTAAAAGAAACAGCCATGCGACAGACGGACAGACAGTGATGCCTTTGTAAAAGAATCCTGTTAGCACATTTTGGGTACGGAACCCTGATAAGACGTAATGGTAGCCAATTTGGTAAGTTAAAATCGTGTGTTCTCTATTGTGCGTAATAAAATGGTATATTTATTATATATGCGTATGATCATGGGATTAGATAGTGTGTCAAGGGCCATACCGATATACCAGCAATCAACATAGGTACGTATAAACAATAAGGCCAAACTATAATTGCTACCAATGTTCATTAAGGGTCCCACAAACAGGCGCGACGCGGCTCTCGCTGAACAGTTTTGATGCAAACTTCATGGAAATTGTTCTACAAGAGTCGCGTCGCGCCTAATTGTATAAGCTACTTACACTTTTATCCCAGTAAGCCATGATTTTCAATTAAAATGTAATGAAATGCATTACGAATTCTGCCAATACGGTTATCAGACATTCAGGTACTGACGACCTGTTACGACTGTCAAAGTTCTACGACTGACAGTCGGGACCGATGGCTTAACGTGCTTTCCGAGGCACGGAGTGGTCATGGTGTGTAAAGATGGTCATCCATCCATGGCCAAACTACGGCAAGCGTTGCTTAACCTGATCGATCGAACCGTGCGGCTGTTATCACTTAGCCACAAGCCCCACTACAAAACCTACATAGAAACCTATAAAATGTAACCTAAAAATGGATCCGATAACAGTATACCTACTTTAGTACCAATAGCAATGATTGCCATCGTATAACGACCGAAGTCATCGTAAATCAAACAAAAGAACAGCACACGTACAAACAAATACTAAACAGATATTTTAATGAGAATACTTATTTATTGGCAATAAAACAACTTCTAGCACATTCACCTGTTTGCAAAACATTAACCGACTATATTGTAAAACATACTTAGGGAATTAAAATCCGCAATGTATAATCGCCTATCGTATTTGGCTGCGTTATCCCAAATTATCTCGCTAACGTTTTATCTCACAGTGAGAGACAACTCAAGGCCTACGATAATCTTGGCAAAAGTTGAACCGAGCGTTAAAAGAATCCGACAAATGAAAATAATCAAGACCATCTAGTGTTTGTTAGTCGTTACTATTATTGACACAAATGCTTTTTTAAACAACGAGTGATTTGTAAGGAACGTGACCCTGACATTGAAAATATAAGCAGAAACAGTAGTATATGAGTTGTAAGAAAAACATATTTCGTTGTAGACATTCAGTTAAAAATATATGAATTCTTTTCGAATGTTATTGACTGCGTTGATAACAGTGTTATCTACGGTCAATACCAACAATAAACCTTCATCCAAACACTGCAAGGTAGTCAGTCGTACACATAGGAATTGGCAAGAACAAATTAATGCTTTTAATAGCTACTAATGATTTTATGAACCGCTCTTCCTTAAAAGAACTGATGATCTTAATATTCTTTTCAACTCACTGATTTTATTTGCAAGCCATAAAAATCACTACAAACGATATTAAATTAAAACATAATTCACGGCACGGCATTCTCAAGTTCAGTTAGGTCCAAGAACGCATCCTTGTGGTATCCCACAGTTTCTTAGAACTGACTCGGCGTTGTCCCAAGCATGCGATTCGCCTACGGATAAGAAATGACCTTTAGGGTGGAGGACTGGTCTGACCGCATGCTTCTGCACTCGGTCCCATGTGGAATTTATAACGCGTCGCCGAAGCCGGCTTGCCGTCATAAAAATTCAACGTTAAAATGTTTCTTTATGTTTTAATTGAAATTCTCTTTGTTGCAAGACTGTTTTAAATTGTTTTAACATCTTTTTGTTAGTATTTAAGGTTATTTTCGGAATGTAGTATTTTGTCCTTGGGTCAGACAGCATGGTTATTTTTTTTTTCAAATATATTTTTGATAGGAGTCTCGTTGTTATTTTTAATTCAATATATTCTTAGTTTTGCAGAAATGTTGAAAAGTGTTGCACATAGAAAAAATTCAAGTATTCATGCCTTACAATATTTGTTAGCAGCAATTAACATTGGGGTAATTTCTACGATTTGAATACATAATTAACAAATCCAATTATATCCATACTAGTGGTGGAAAAACATGTAATTAAAACAGTAACCTTACATCAAATGTTTTCTAAAATGTTCTATCCTTGAAGCAATATATATAGAAAATGATATAACTCTTTCAATAATTCTCAATAACCATAAATTTTCAAAATTTCATCAATATGTGCAAAATCCGTATGATTCATTTTGGGCATTCATGTTGTAGTAGTGAAGGGCATTTTAAGTTCTAAGCAAGTTTACTTAGAGCAACTTCGGTCGAAATAACTACTAACGACGCGACGTGGGTATACATTAATAATAGGTCTTGTTAACTTACAAGGATTTCCAGATAGTTTGCAAGGTTTGGCTTAGTAAATATGAACTAGCAAAAATAAAATCGAGTGGATTATATAAAGTTTGAGTTTACGTTATGGCATGGTATAAGTGACTAGGAAGACATAGCTCTAACTTAATATATACTCAGCAGTGGGTAGAATAAGGCCGCTAATCATTATGACGATGATAATAAGAGAATTAGATCTTAAACAAAATAATTAAGGTTTCAAAAGACTACGAATTAAATTTCTGAGCGCCTAAATTGTTTTCGTTTCATCCCGACATTTCAAAATTCCAGATCGCTTAAGAAACAGGATTACAAAAGCCCCCTTCTGCGAAGAGTTCTTGTTAAATTAGACCAAGTTACTACGGACAGTTGGATGCACAATTCTAACTCCACAAGCACACATACCACTACATACAGGCCCACACAAAGTAAAGGAAAGTATTCAGCCAGCCAAGAAAGACTTCTATACCACCAATCAAACTACAGATATATTTCTTGCTGTATAAGAAACTACTATAAAACTGTCTTGGCGCTTTATTAACTGTGAATAACATGAATATTAGCGTGGAAAGTTGAGCGGTGACGTCAGACTAATCTCATCAGTTATGTGTGATGTATGAATATGTTATGAGGACATTGGCTTGAGATGGCGAGTTTTTGCTTTTATGGAAGCGGCTTATATCTTTGTACATTTGTAAACATACGAGTCTCAAATATGTAAGCTTTAATGGTTTGAAAGACGAAGAAAGTTAAAAACAGCTAAAATAAGCAAAATTCGCGTTGACGATGACTAATCGTCTATGAATAAAAATGATGAAATTGGGCGTTACAATGATCTTTACTTAGACGAGGAATTAGATGATGTTGAACGAGAAAGCAAAAAACTTCAGAGGCCTAGTGGTAACGGCCACGACTTATGAGGCGTACGTCGTAGGCTCAAATCCAGACAGGCGCTTAACTTTGTGTAAATTATCTCATCACCATTGCTCTCAAAACGGTGAAGGAAAACAATGCGGCATGTCCTAGAACCAACAATTCGAAGGCATGTAAAATCCACCAACCCGCACTGGGCGCGCATGGTGGATTACGGCAAAGTCCTTCTTACAGAGAGGATGCCTGTTCCTCAGCAGTGGGAGTATTATAGGCGGGTTATGATGAAAGAAAAAGGATTTATACTATCAACAATTACAACGAAACCTGAGTTTACAAATATATTGGCACTCTTTTCATCAGTTTTATCTTTAAATGAAACATCGAAAGTAAAAAGAAAGGCGATAGCCCTGTGTGTAATTACAGATGCATCTAAATCCAATGATTTGTAATAAAACTTCATACATCTAACATTACTAATTACATGCTTTCTCCGCTTTTCTCCGCCAAGAGATTGGAACAAAAATGCAATCTACTATTAAAATGAATGATCGCTATATTTCCTTCGAAATATTAAAGAAATACTCTCTCTTTTGTGTGCAATTAACTCGTTCTGATATTGGCGAATATTTTATTTTTGTTTGTATATTTATTTATAAATTGAATATGCTTTACAACATCATTAAGGTTTTAGTTTAGGGAAATAATTTTATTGTTAAGAGCCAAGTATTCAGAAGACTGCGAATGAAGATATACACAATTATAACTTTAAAATTTTGAATATATGCTTGAAGCTTATTCAATATTATTGTTGTTTAATCTCAAAAATTCGATGCTTACATATAGGTCCGTAGTAAATTGTAACTGACATGCTAGGAATATATATATATAAATTCGGTTGCATAGGTAGGTATGTTCAATACGAACGATACTAATTCTTAATTAATTCCTTCATGAATATTAATGTTGAACTATTTACATTATTTTTAAGTAATGTTCGTTTTATGCGACAACTTTCAATCCAATCCGCATTGTATACAGTCTTATTGATCTCTCTTTGTTTTTGTGTGGGAATCACGAAATTTTCACATGGGTCGTTTACTTTTGGTTGTGTTCGTTTACCACATCAGGCGAAGACCATTGTTTTTTAATATTCATTAAATTAATTATTAGATTCGTTCAATCTGCGATAAACCCAACAATGAATTACTTAATATCGTGTATTTTATACGTATTGTTTTTTCAACAGAGTCGTTTAAATGAACATTTTGCTGCGTTAAATCGTAAATTAGTCTTGTAATCGAGCGACAACAGTATTTGTCTAACAGTGATGTAAAAAGCGACAGAAAGTAAACACTTCCTTAGTTTTCGACAGTGACGGAAAGTAAATATGTTAGTGAGGAAGAAAAAATCGACATTGGACTTTCTGCACAATGCAAGTGAGTCAACATGGCCACAAAAACGTTACGTTCGAACGAAGTCATTTGTTGTACTTTGACTGCCAGTTACTACAACACCAGTCAGTTAACTGAGTTAACTAACACCGTTTTGGTAAAGATTGGGTCAGCGGCAGATCTGATAGCAATCCATTTTAATTGAGGGAAACGAGTTACGAAACCTGCATGTTCGTAAGTGTATATTCTCAAAGTGATTCTGGCCAGTTAATGACTGAAATGACTTCGTCCGTACAGTTAAGTTACAAACAAAGCAATCTGCCAAGCAGTTTAGCAAATCAAACAGCCTGTTTCATCACATCAGAGTCACGACTGTGCCGAACTTAACGACACGGCATTCAAATTCCAACTCTGAATGGAAGAAAAGGTCTAGGCTACACGGCACTCACCGTTGGTGCCAAAATAGTCATCCTTATCCATTAAGTCATGCTGGAAACCATAAGCAGGGAGCCATGCATGGGAGCCCGGGGGCTCGGGCCAATCCGAAATCCGGACCTCCTCCATTTGGACATCAACACAACACTGCACTCCACCAGTAAGTTCACACTGTTAGCACAATCATGCATGGACTACCTCTTCGTTCGTCCATTAGTTGGTCATTTAGGGCGATAACGGTTGGTTGTGCGGCTGTGCACGGGCAGGTGTACTTGTCCTTTCACGAGACACGCGCGCGCGGCGGGATTCGGCGGCTGACTGGCGCGCGGCCGCCGTGGCGCGCGCGCTGCGATCTCTCCAACCGATATCTATTGCTGTAAAAAAACGCCAGACGCCATCGTGCCGCGCCTCAGCTGTGCTTTTGCCTGCTGTCCCTTGAACGGAAACTGAATCGACAAACGCGAAACTAGATTTACGGGCTGGGAACCAGTTGTATGCGTGCTTGGGCTCATTTGGTAACAATTAAGAGGACATTCCTGTACCAAAACAGGCAACAACGGAACCTGTCCAGACAGATGTTTTGTAGACTGCTTACCTGTCGTGTTTTAAGACATTTTGGCGGGATGCCAATGTCAATTACTATGCAATTCCAAGTGCATCACTTATTTGTTTTTTAATTATATCCTTCCTAGTATGACCACGACGACGCGACGCTTCCTTGGAGCTACCTCATTAACTAGTATTAAATATTTTGGATTACAGTCCAGTTTAGTGTCATGAAATTTAGACTTTCCTAATAACGTCCAGATGTGTCTTTAGGGACTCCACCTAATACTATTAACGCTGTTCGTATTTTGCTCCACGTAAAGTATAACTGATACCTGCGTAATAATTACAACAGACTTGATAGTCTGTCCCTTATGTTCCTTGTCTTGAGGCTTTGAACTTTGCAGTGTTCCATTATTTTTTGGGTATTTAGAACGGGAGAAGCCTACGTAATTTTAATAACAATATGTCTATGGGCTATGTGTTATATGTAGGTAGGTGTAATGGTGGTAACAATGAATATCATTCATGTTTAATATAACATATCCTTCTCAACAATAATCCTTGGGTTACATCAATGTGTAATTATTATTAATAACATCAAAGCCAAAGAAGAGAATGAATACCGGTCAAAGGTCAGACCGGTATTCAGTAAGTATACAGTTACTCAAAACATTCTCCCCATTAACTGTATAACTGACGAATTAATCATCATACAGATCACGCTTACCTTACTTACGTGAATTACGGCACGCCATAGTAAATATAGAGAAAGTATGGCGGGACTGCGGGACACAGAAAAAGTCGAGCGTGAGTCTATGCCCAAATTTGAAATTAGAGTATTATGAAAAAAACAGCCGACGATCACGTAGGAACGCTTTTACTCATAATAACAATTTCATACTTTTGATTGTACGATTTCAATCGTGAAATATTGTGACAGTTTCTAATATTTAGGTTCTTTTGTAATGTTAAATTTAGTGAATGGATTTACAGAAATATAGTGTTTATCATAGTAGCTAATATTATATAAATCGGGCTATATTTTTACCAATAGAACATTATTTACAGCAAGATTTCTCTCTGCCTTTCCATATCATAACTTTCGATCATTGAAAGTTGATCAAACAAAAGACTGTGTTGCAGATGAGTGTCTTTCTTCGTGCGTTCTATGCCATGGAACGTTTCTTCTGAGCCTTTCAGAATTTCATTCACATACATTATAATTCCCGATTGGACGCGTAGTCATTAGATGGACATTAAATGATTCCACAATCAAGTTGTGCGATTATAAAAACAGCATTTCCATTGTAAAAGCTAATGTAAAAATAATGTGTTGTGGAGGTGGCTTGCTTGTATTTCTGTTGCTGCCGGTAACGGCTCTTGGCGATAAACTTACTACATTTGACCTTTTAGAAAAGTTCATGGTCCCAATTCTTTGGTTTTGCGTTCAGAATTTTTGACTGACATTATGTACTTAATCGTGACAATAGTTACCCCCAGGTAAAAAAATCCGACGGTTATCAAAAAAGGAAATCAGCTTTTTCATAGAAACCTTCAACACCTGCGCGGTCAAAATGTTTGGAAAGCCTCCCTGTATATTTTAGAATTAGATCATAGACATAGAGAGTGTCAGCAACTCAGCACAGGAAGAAATCACCAAGTAATTCATTAAGCCACTTTGGTTTATGATATCTGGTGGTACAATTAATTCTATGAATAGAATGTAGCAAGTTACTATAACCATCAAAAGGTGTACGAAATGAGATGTTATGAGCCAAACGACGAACTCAACGCCGTCATACACAAATATTAAAGGTTACTAGGATATGAATGACGAATGTATAATTTGGGAAAGGTGTAGTACGAGTAAATGTCACAGATGAACTTATAAAAGATGATTTTGTCTAAACTTTTAACACGTTAAATGCCATGTCGGACTATGTGTCCGACACTTTTTGTTCCATTCAGGCCTTGACGAACTATATGACCGACAAAACATACAAAATCTGAACATGTCGTTGCTGCTTGGCGGCCATGTTTTTGGAATAAATAATGTATTTATGGAATAAATAATCTGTTTAAAGTGAAATGACACTAAGTACATTTTTTGACTTTTTCTGATTTTCACCATGGCAGTTAATGTGTTAAACAGTCAACATTTATTCTAGGAATACCGAAGATATTCTACTTCTGTCAGACTAAGCAGACCCTAACCTACTGGGTCTAAAATTGTGGAATTCGCACAACTCTACTCAAGAGTTCCTTCTAACTAAAGTGATCAAAAATACAAGGATAACAATACAAGCGTATCCTATCGGCCATAAGGCTTGTATCATTATAATAGTCAACTGATAATGAAACGATAAGATTAGGAAACGAATATCGTCTCAACATTCTAATATACAAAGTAAAATATCAAAGCTCCAACAATTTCCCAACATCGCTTCACTAGGCAGACAGCTTCCTACCCAGAATTCCAGTCCATTTTTCACAAGAACCATTACAATACATTTCAAAACGCGGAACTCGGTCATCTACATCTTACATAACGGTAATAGCTCCTTATATTCCCTTTGCTGCGTAAAAAGTAGAATTTAAGAATATAAACAGCTTTCTGGCGAGCCGCCAGCTTTCTAATATATTGTCCTAAAACTTATTTTAGGGATTCCACAATCAATATCCCATAAACCGGCTTTTGTTCTTGTATTTCGACAATTTGTAAATTAGATTCAGTTATTTGCGAATTCCTTCAGTCGGTCAGCTTGTAAATCTGGCACTCAATCGTTGCGCGTGTGTTGTATTTATCTTCCGTATGATATATCTTTTGTATTACTTTGAACTGTTTACGTTGGAACTGGCTGAAATAGACTGTCAGTGTATGATTGATCACCGCGGGAAATTTTCGAGGTTAGCTACTATTTGTTGCAATCATCTACCAATGACGTTCCACAACCACGTCACGAATCTTATCTCCTTTCGACCAATCGTAGGTTTTGTTTGTGGTGTAATTTCAGACCGGATTTATTTAACCCTAGTCATCTTCTTTGTTGCAGGTTGTCCAAAACGATTACAAAATAATTGTTTCAAATGGTACGGTTCTGAATACAGCAACTAGAGCAGTGCCACGGACATTAAGGAATGATATGACTAATGAGAAATATGGTGCTCCTCATTCTAATGATAATATGGCATGAAGGACTTACCGAAGGAAATTTGATGAAGAAAACTACGATGGTAAAGAAACAAATCATCTTATTTCAATAGCAGGATGTAAACTAAAAGCAAAACCGCTAAACACTTATTAAATCAAAACGAAACATATTTACTAATGTTTCGGAAACGAATTTGGAAAGAAACTACCTATTACAATGATGCATTACGTTCCCACAGAATTGCTACTGGCACAGCGCCAAAGAAACAAAGTATTTTGTGGTATTTGTTCGAAACCAATCTTACATCCATTCAACAAACTTCTATGTTGTTTGGTATAGGCAGAACGCTACTTGAATGCAAAGTCATCTTAACGGTATTTTGACTTGAAGTTGTGAATATCATTCGGCGTAAAATTATATTCAAAGAACTATTTACATTGGCTTCTGTGTTGATCATACGGTGAAAGGAAGGTTAATTTTCTAGCAGACGGCTTATTTGAGCCAATACTTTCCTATGTCTTATTTACATAGAATGATGCTACCTAATATCACTAAACATCATTGTCATCCAATTATGCTGCAGTTTCTGTGCCAAATGTATCAGTAACTGCTTTGACATTGATTGTAATTCGTTCTTTAGCTATTTTATCAGCTGTCAGTTCTAAGGAAAGATTCTCGCATTAATAATGAATTCGATTATTAGCAATAATCGGGAAGTTTAGCAGTTGAACATTAATCGATTTTTTTAAAATAGATGAGGTTAATTATAAATAATTTCTAATAAAGATTATTGATGTAAAAAGAAAAAACCGGCCAAGTGCGAGTCGGACTCGCGCACCGAGGGTTCCGTACAAACCTGTAGGTATTCTCGGTTTAAAAATAAATGTTTTTTTTTTTAATTTTATATTTCAGTTGATTGAATGTAAGGTAAATTGCGGTTTACGATTTATGACGTTTTAAAAAAAACTACTCACTCGATCTCGTTCAAACCAATTTTCGGTGGTAGTTTACATGGTAATGTACATCATATATTTTTTTTAGTTTTATCATTCTCTTATTTTAGAAGTTACGGGGGGGGGGACACACATTTTACCACTTTGGAAGTATCTCTCGCGCAAACTATTCAGTTTAGAAAAAAATGATATTAGAAACCTCATTACCATTTTTGAAGACCTATTCATAGATACCCCACACGTATGGGTTTGATGAAAAAAACCATTTTTGAGTTTTAGTTCTATGTATGGGGAACCCCAAAATTTATAGTTTTTTTTCTATTTTAGTGTGAAAATCTTAATGCGGTTCACAGAATACATCTACTTACCAAGTTTCAACAGCATAGCTCTTATAGTTTCGGAAAAAAGTGGCTGTGACATACGGACGGACGGACAGACAGACAGACAGACAGACAGACATGACGAATCTATAAGGGTTCCGCTTTTTGCCATTTGGCAACGGAACCCTAAAAAGTAAGCCGTCGCGGGACGCCTGGCAAATGTGAAACATCGAGTTCATTTTGTAAAGATAATATTTATAAAGTATACTTTACGAAAGGAAATAAATATGGTATAATCGAAAATAACATAATAATTATAGGCTAATATGTTAATTATCAAAATTCGGACTATTTTGTACCACACTAGTCTGAAGCACCAGCTTTCAAATAAAAAAAGCATCATCAAAATCGGTTCAACCAGTTGAAAGTTCTGAGGTAACAAACATAACAGCGTGGCGATGCGTCGCCACGGCCATTCTCGCCACGCCAAAATATAGGTTTTCCCTCGCCTATAGATATTTTCACATTAGAAGACTGACCTTGAGAAATGTAGCTTAACCTGAAAAACCTGAGACACTAGGCAAAACAAAAATCAGCTATAAATTATTTGATAAATCAGTTTGCCGAAAAAAAGGCAAGGAGAGTTATTTAATTCGAATGTTTTGCAAAAAAATTTGGAAAAAGTGACAGATATTATGATGAATAAATATTAGCATTTTTTTTTTGTGAGAAATCTTTACCCTTCATAAGGGCCCCCAAACAAATTTTTTATACGGGGCCCCGCCAAGGCACGCTACGCCACTGCTACAACACCTTGCCATGCTGAAAGCTATTGTCCATAACTTTGAATAAGTCAAAACTAGTTAGGGCCACAGGGACAAGCTTTAAAGCTTACCTTACTTGAACGCTTCGCGGGATGCAACTACCTCATAAATATTTATTTTCACAATGCTCCTTATATTTGTTGTCATCTTGACTACATTATTGCAGAAAGCGACGTTACCTCACAATTCGTTGGAATTGAGTTAGAGTGTAAACCGCAGTAAGGAAATAATGTAGGCTTTGTCGATTTGTCTTATTTATAAGATTGTGTTCCATGTAAGGTATGTTACGTTTGTGACTAGAGTATAACTTATAGTAACGTAAAATATACAGAGATTTATAAGAATGTTGTTACTCTTCTTGCCTGATGCCTGAAAGGATTTGTTGGAGGCCTTTGCTCAGCAGTGGGACAGTGTACGCTAATAAAAATACTGTTCTTGCAGAATGTTTAGCGTCATTGCTGCGGTATATATGTAAACAGAGAGGCGGCCACAATTTTCTGCTCATTCTTCAGTAAAGAATCTAAATTCTTGCAGCTATAGTCACAACTGTCAATATTGGTGCCGATTCTGTTGTTACAAAATTCTCTAAACTTAAC
The DNA here is from genome assembly GCA_932294355.1 of Aporophyla lueneburgensis. NCBI lineage: Eukaryota > Metazoa > Arthropoda > Insecta > Lepidoptera > Noctuidae > Aporophyla > Aporophyla lueneburgensis. The sequence goes on from OW028737.1 coordinate 7,500,750, forward strand.
TAAAAATCACTAAAATTTGGTTTATTCCTGTCAAATGACGATTTCCTATTCTGAAATAGACTAAAGTGACACAACTTAACTATATTTTAGTTTGACAGCACTAAGATTGCACTGAGTTATTAGTTTAATGAAAATGACAATTTTGCTATTCTGAGTTTGCCGGATCTCACCAAAAATTTTGACTATAATAATTTATTTTAACTAAATCTGACTATTTTTAATCGCGATTAAAAAGGTGTGGAATAAAACTAGTGGTCATGAACTAATAAAATTCACACCAACACCTCTCCTTCACGTGCAAAAACAGCACTGTATTTTTTTCCTTTTCTTTTGCTTATATCTCGAAAAAGGCGTGTCCTATCGCAAAAATAAGGAAATTTTCGACCCCCTTTGTAACCCCGTCACATATTAATCTCAACACGTGGGTCATATTTTTTTTTATTTTTCTAACAAAAAGTGAAAAATTCCATATAAAACACGTCCAGGCTGCCCCCTTGCGCGCGCTTTCGTCTCTCAAAAAATTCATTGCGTAGCGCACACAAGTACTACGTTGCGAAGCCAAAAGAAAAAAAAATACCACGTTGATTCGCGATTGTCAAATTCGATTTTAGTCGTGTCAAAATATTTTTTAAATTTAGAGATTTTTTCTTGCAGAATAGCGTTACAATTCTCATAGCCAAAAGTAAGGAATTTTAGAGATAGTTTAGTTAGTTTAGTTCGTGTACAACAGAATCGGCACCATTGTATCATTAAAAAAAAACAGATATCATGAAAATCATGGATATCTGTTTTTTTTTCAAAAGGAAGTCTGAAAGTGGCACCGGTAGTTAAAAAGTTATGTGGAAATCGGTTATCATTACCATGGTATATATGATACAGAGGACTGAGGAAAATGAGGCTTTATAAGTAAGGGAAACTTTATAAAAAAGGGTAAAAAGAAACGATGAATTGTTTGAATAGACGACTAGTAGAGAAGTATGGAAAAAAAAAGAGATGTTGCGCCGGCCCAAATAAATTGGAGTAAGGGCGAAAGAATAATGAAGGCGATCTGATTTTTTTGTCGAAAATTAAGATCCGTCGAAGATTGTCGTCATGAACGGACCTTTATTCCTAATGATACTTCTTGTTTGTGGTAAGTCTAATGTTATTAGAATAATCAAGGCAAGCATTGTTCTGGTGGCAACTGGCATAAACCCACAAATGTGCAGCATTACCGGTAAGCCTAGAAACGCTGCGGTCGCGAATCACGCGGGAAAGTCAGACGCCCCTATTCTGATGCGAATTAATCGTAGTAGCAACGTTTAGTCAGCTTGTGACTCAATATAAGATATTGACTTAAACATGACACTTGGGTTAGGTTGAGGTATTAATTTATTTTATGTAAACAGTGCTTTATTGTTCACCTAAAATGGATAAGTACCAAAATGGATACGTGCCCTTAAATTATGAAGAATATAAGTAAATTGTATGAAAGTAGACCACTTTTTTGTCGTTAACTGCAAAGCAGATAATTATTTTAATAAATGGTAGATAGATACAATTCACAGCTCTGCAACACAGTGTCAATTTAATATAGTTCACTTATACTAACAAAACAAACTTCCACATATGCAACTTAATTTTCAACCAATCTTATTAAGTTACAACTCTCTAATCCTCTTCACACATTTCCCCTAATCCGTGAACAAATAGTTAACGTATCACTTATCGACTACGTGTGGAATGTAACACTCAGAATAAGTCTGCGACCAGTAAGGTCGAGTCGTAAGGTTTCCGACTCGGCACGGAAAAAACTCGCAAGCTAACGGGAAAATGAGGAAACTAATCCACTTTCGTTACGAAATCTACGTCGAAACAGAATAAGTAGATTTTTAATTCGTAATGAAACACACGAGTCGGTATGTCGAGCATGTATCTGGATCGTTAAATGGGTATTTAAACATTTAAGTGCGAACGCCTACTATCGATCAGATTAGCGACACACTTTTGTGGTTTTAAATAGAGCTGTAAATGTGTGCAGGAGAATGCGAAATGTTATCGAAATTGCGTTTATTTGAGGTGCGCTAAACAGTTCAACTAACACAAATCGTCGGCTTTTCCCAAAGTACTTGCAAACATGTTCCATCGTACGTAAAGTCAAATTAAGTTTATTAAAGTGATAAATTAATAGCTTTTAGAAATCACTGTTTTAACTGGTAATACAACATAAATTAGATATATTTTATAGCTGTTTATAATGTCACAACAGTAATTACAATTTATTATAAGGTGAAAAGATCGTATAAGATATACTTACGTGCAAATTATGAGTACCTAAGTTTATATTAAAAGAAGATATATTTACAATTTTTAATAAAATAAACCTTATAAATATAACATTTTCGTCGAAAAAACGTTGCATTTGAACTTTAGGCGCTAAGCAGTGCGTTTGAAGACCCAGTGCGCCAATAAATTCCAACGCGATATTATTACGTCCGTGAGAACGTGGACTAACAAAACTTTCATATTTTTAAATATACCTACTTTAAAATATCTCACCTGACAAATTAATTAATTAGACACAGAACAGATTGGATTACCTACGGAGCTTCGAACTAGTTTCAGAAAAGAAAAAGTAACAACATCGAGAAGATTTATATCTCTCATAAATATCTTACGTTCTGCGTTGAAATATTTCACGTCAAAATAAAAGCAATCGTAAATCATCCAAATGTTGACAGTCTCTGCACTTTCTCAGAGATAAAGCGATCCGAAAATCATAAACATTTTGACAGTTGTGGACTGATGGTGGAACAATAGAAGAAAGGTTGTCAGTGTCAACGTCAGGCTGCTGTCAGTAAAGTGAATGTTGATTCCTTTCCTTTCCTCACGATGTTTTGTCGCTGACTTTTGGCTATCAGCAACATCTTGAGGAAATCGGCATGTGGTAGAACCTAAAATTCGATGACATTTTGAGAATCCATTTACCCGCACTGGGCCCGTGTGGTGGATCCTTCTAGCAGACAAGAGGCTTGTGCCCCAGCAGTGGAAACTTTATAGCTTAGTTATGCAGCCAGTTTTTTAATCTAAATTATTGAACTAATATAATTTCAACAAGTTTTTCCTAACTCAAGTCCCCGTCGCATCTTATCGCGTGCCTGCGCTATTACTCCGTTTTCGCTTAGCGTTCTTTTTGACTTTTTTTTTCGGCTTTCGGCTTTTAAGAGTTCTAATGTGATGTGAAGTAGCCTATAGCGTTCCTTAAAAATTGGACTAAGGCTAGGAATTTTTCAAATCCGACTGGTAGTTTCATAGATTCAGCGCGTTTAAACAAACAGAAAAATAACAAAATTCATCAGCTTATTTTAAGTAAGTATAAGTATAGATTTCATTTGGAACAGAAGTAGAATTCAAAAAATATGAACTCATAGCTATTATACATAATTATGAAATATATATAAGTAAGTATAAGTATAGTCGTAAAATTTTGTGTCAATTTGAATGACGTGCAAAGTAGCAATGTTAACCGACTATTGTCAGAGATATCAGCACACACTGGAGGGGTCCGCTAGGGCCGATACCTGCCAGGGTCGCGAATTTGCTTAAAAGAGTTACTGTGGCCCTGGCAAAGGCAACTGAACGAATACGGGTGGGTTTTAATCAGTAAAAGTCTGACACGAGACCGGGAGAGATCATTTAATGATTTCCCACCCAAATAAAAGACCGACTATGCATTAGAGTAGCTATGCATTACTATTTAAATGTTCCAAATAATATTAGGTACAGGTTGTATTAAATACAGGTTGTATCTAAAACTGTGATCATATTTAAGGATGCGGTATAGAAACCATGAAACTGAACTTTCTCAAAGGGAACAAAAAATGTGATCGCAAAAAATCGTACGTCACATTTCTGCATTTCCTACACGCTGTATATTTCTTACCTAAGTGTAAGCTCACGTTCCTAAGAGCGTAGATAATAAAATTACGGCAAGATTTTTTCTCGCACTGGATCTTGTTTTAAACGCGCTGATACTCACTCGCGCTGCACTCTGTTGGATTCTCAATGCTCGATTCAACACTGACATTTAAAACTCCAGTGCGCAAAAAATCCCTTCGCGATTTTATTACGTCCGTCGGAACGTGGGCTTATGTACTGCGTTGCAGAAAACAAGATAATAAATTTTGCATTTGACTATACAACATGGCTTGGTAATGTTTTAATTATCTGAACACTATCTTATCAGAATCGGTACACAATCAACAAATAAGCAATTAGTGGAACAGCACTGACAATGAACTTATATTTAACACTTATAAAAAGTCATTCAAAGGTTGTCATTATTATGAAACAATATCCTTTTATTCTAACTACTTATTGGTAATCGTTTAAACAAAGCATGTCTCTTAGTCCTACTACATCTGTTTATTAACTACATGTGCCCCCGGCTACACCTGCGTTGACGTCAGAAATTGTGTCAAAATCGGCCCAGCCGTTTCGGAGATTAGATGGAACAAACAGAAACACATACAGACAGAACAGATAAGTTTTTAAAGTTGTTTTGTTTGTTATAATTACCGAACTTTTATGCATTTAGTATAAAGCTGTTATTAGAAACAGACACTTACATTTTATTTATTTTTATGTATGTACAGATATCCTACTAATATTATCAACATGAAATATATAGTATGTTTGGATGTTTGTTACTCAATCATGCAAAAACGGCTTGGATGAAATTTGGCATTATAACCTGGTTAAACACATATGAATCTTTTTATCCCGGTAGTAAATAAACCCACGGGCAAAAGCAAGTAATACATGTAATAAAGACAGCCGATCAGAGCAATACGGAAGGCATTAGTACATACTTACCGTAATGTCTTTTAGAATCATATAGGCTCTCACTCGTACATGTTTCCTTCCTACATGTATACCTGTATGACTTGAAATCGATTGGATACAATTTATTATGTATATGCATAACATAACATAAGATCACACCTTATTGCCCCGAACATCCGGCACATCCGGCAACACACAGAAGTCAGAACACACATTTGTTTCTTACTATACTTGAACTACAGCAGACGACCTTGGTCACCTTCCCACACCCCTTATCTCTTTGGTATCAGTAGTCCGGCCTGATGTACTCACCCTGTCTGGTCACTCCCGCACTCCCGCCAACATCCTAATTGAATAGCAGATTTTTCAAATACGACCAGGGAACGTTTTTTTCTGGATGGGAAATCATCAAATGACTTCTCCCGCTCTGGGCGGAGCGGGAGGGCGTGTCAGACTTTTACTGACTAAAACCCACCCGTGTTCCTTCAGTCGCCCATGTGTCAGGGTCACGGTATCTCTTTCGAACAATCACGCGACCCCGGCAGACCAGGGTGCTTACTCTTGATTTTAATTCCGATCGATTGACATTGGAATTTTGACGTTTCGTATTCTTGAGTTCGACGCTAGCGCCAAAATGTGTTTAAATTGGGTGTCCATTTTGGAAAACTAAGTGGAATCGAGATCGGGCGTTGTTGTTGTCCCAATGTTGACAATATTGTTTTCAAGAGTACCGAATCACGTGTATGCAAAATTAACATTGGAATCGTATTGGCTTTAGATTGGAATTAAAATTGCGTTGAAGAGTAAGCCCCCAGATAAAGTAAGACAAACGATACTACCTCATATACCTATCCACAAACAAAACTCGAAAGCTATGATCTCTCATAATCGCTAAAACTAGAGCCCGTCTAATCCAAACGGCCTGACATGTATCAAAGAGAAAGGAAGCGATCAAATACTTAAATAATTCGTTGTAACTCCCTTATTATCTGTCGGTGACAGCTGTCTTCAGATTGTTGGGAAAACAATGCACGACTCGAAAATATCGCAATATCAAGATTGGAAGATAACGTGGAAGGTGCACTGGGTTCCACTCATATAATAAATTGGGTTTTTTCGTCGATTCGCACCAATTTACTCGCTAGAATCGGACGAATCGACATTTGTAAATGTTATATTATTTTCTACTAGCTTCTGCCCGCGACTTCGTCAGCGTTAAATTTCGTGTTCCCCCGACCCTTCCCGTCGCGTCGAATTGCCTACCCGTGCGATTTTCCCTGTTTTTGCAACATTTTTCATTACTGCTCCGCTCATCTTAATTGTAGCGTGATGTTATATAGCTTATAGCCTTCCTCGATAAATAGGCTACCCAACACGAAAATTATTTTTCAATTCGGACCGGTAGTTCCTGAGATTAGCGCGTTCAATCAAGCAAACAAATAAACAAACTCTTCAGCTTTATAATATTATATAGTAAGATTGGCGACTCCTTGTGATGCCGGACATACAGAATTTCGTGTGGTGTCGGACGAAAAGAATAGCACCATCCCATTTCTTCCCGTGGGTGTCGTAAGAGGCGACTACGGGACTTACTAGAGAATGGGCAGCAGCGTTCTCTATGCATTTTACCACCATACTGCGATCGCCAACCCGCCTGCCAAGCGTGGCGATTATGGCAAAGCCCCCCAGATTAGGGGAGGCATAAGTCCAGCAGTGGACGTCTTTCGGCTGTAATGATGATGATGATGATGATGATGATGATGATTGGCTAATCGCACAAAGTTAATTTGTCTGTGGCGAATCGACAACTCCAAAAATACGCACTAGGCAATTGGCACGTTTTGAATATCATTAATTTTATTGCAAGTAGCCTTTTCTTATAACTTTATTACACGCACTTTATTGCCGCCTCTTCAACAAACTTCAAACCCACGTGGATATCTATGTTCAAACCCAATCATGTGTACTTACTAAGTCCATACTGCTTAATTCCGAAAAGTTCTAAATTTAAAATAGCACGAAAACCCAATTTGTTTTTTTTTTATTGTTGAGGATTTGTAGGCATTAAAAACATTAGCAGTACTTTAACATAGTAATTAAATACAGTATACGGTAATACCGTCATAACTTTTATAATTTAATGCTTACAAATAGGAAGTTATTAATATGATTCATCGGAGTTTACTCTTGCGTAACGGAACGAAACGGAATCCTAAAAATGTGTAAAGTATTATGTTCTAATACGAAAGTGGTGATCCATTTTGATTATAAAGATAAAAAATAATAAATAGTTCACAAATAAGATTAACGTAATTATATCAAGTGAAAGGAGGTTCTTGGTGTTGCAACTATAGTAGCTAACTTAAAATAAGAAGATTACACAGACTAGACAGAAACTTATGATCATCATGCAATCATGATGAATAAAACTGAAAACATTTATTTCCATTAAACCACAATTCACCTATTTTGAACTGTGAAAGAGTCGATCAGTTGGTAAAAAAGTGGAAGCTAGTTGCCCATGTGAACACGAAGATGTCTATGGAGAAGAACGGGCAAAAACTCCAAGGACACTGTTTTAAATCAAAATATTACAAAATATATACACATTATTCTTGTTGCTTGTTTACGTGAGAACATGTCACAAAAACGAAGAAACAATTCCAAATATTAGATTAAAAATACGCCCTGGAGGTAAGGAGACGACCAGACTCAACTGACGACGGCGCCCGTTCACGAACAATTCGTAAAACCAGAGGAAATCTTAAAAAAAAGTTTTAATGATTGTCTTTGGGGCGTAAAAAACAAATAAGCATGTGTTTACAGAATTGGAATGTAGATATCAACGAATCGGAATATATTGTCAAATAGATAATAAGCCGAAAGTCGAAAACGCGGTTATAAGCTGAAGCGAAATTTGAAAACTTTGAAGTATTCATTAAACGTACCTACATTGTAGAAAATCTCATTTCTTCCCGTGGGTTTTGAAAACGCAACTAAGGGACTAGAGAATGGGCAGCAATGTTCTCTATTCAGTTTACCACCATACTGCGATCGCCAATCCGCCTGCTAAACGTGTCGATTATGGCAACCTCGCCCCCCCCCCCCCCCAAGCGAGGGGTTTGGGGGAGGCCTATGTCCAGCAGTGGATGTCTTTCGACTGAAAATATGATAATGATGAGATGACTATTAGAAGAACAGGAAAGAATCATTTAATAAGAATATCTAACCCTTATCAAAATGCTCCTCCATCAATTAGTCCAAATAATCGTATGACACATTTTTATTTTAATGCCATTTTGAATATTTTTTTATCACTGTCACGTTGTTGATGCACGTTGTAACAAGCGTGGATCATGTACCGAATCACTGAAGACGTCACGGTCTCACGTTTCAAGGCAAATCGGATCAAATGCTACGTATATTTGTACTTGTGTTGCTGGTGAATTCCTGATTTAATTCGATCTAACGATCATCTACCTAGCGAGACATACATTCAGCTGCATCCGATAAGTCTGGCAGCCAACCCCAACATAGTTGAGAAAAGGCTAGGTAGACGGTGAACTAAAAAATCACAGGGTATAGAAATTAAAGTCCATTGAGAGAATACTCACACTTCACTTTCAGCTCTATTCCTCAATACAACGAAAACGAACCTCATTCGAGGGTGTTTCAGTTCGATACTTATAGTCGCACACAACATTTTTATCTGTTACTAGCTTCTGACCGCGACTTCGTCCGCGTCAAATTTTTGCTCCCCTCACCCTTCCCGTCGCTTCGATTTGCCTGCTAGTTTTCGTCCATTTTTCGTTGCTGCTCGCTCCTTTTGAATTATACTGAGTCAACCTTAAAAGATAGACATATGCTCTCGCGGACTTTTTTTAGAACTTTTTAAAAGGAACAATTCCGTCATACATGATTTTTGCGTTAATTTAGCCGTTTACGCAGCGCACGCAAAGGAAACTCTCAAAAGGAATAAATTTTCCCCGTTTTTGCAACATTTTTCATTACTGCTCCGATCCTCTTAGTTGTAGCGTGATGTTATATAGCCTACAGCCTCCCTCGATAAATAGGCTACTCAATACAAAAAGAATTTTTCAATTCGGATCAGTAGTTCCTGAGATTAGCGCGTTCAATCAAACAAACAAACAAACAAACTCTTCAGCTTTATAATATTATTATATATTATATACTAGCTTCTGCCCGCGACTTCGTCCGCGTCAAATTTTTGCTCCCCTGACCCTTCCCGTCGCATCAATTTGCCTGCTAGATTTCGTCCATTTTTCGTTGCTGCTTGCTCCTTTTGAGTTATAGTGAGTCAACCTTAAAAGATAGACATATGCTCTCGCGGACTTTTTTTTAGAACTTTTTAAAAGGAACAATTCCGTCATACATGATTTTTGCGTTACTTTAACCGTTTACGCAGCGCACGCAACGGAATCTCTCAAAAGGAATAAATTTTCCCCGTTTTTGCAACATTTTTCATTACTGCTCCGCTCCTCTTTGATGTAGCGTGATGTTATGTAGCCTATAGCCTCCCTCGATAAATAGGCTACCCAACACAAAAAGAATTTTTCAATTGGGACCAGCAGTTCCTGAGATTAGCGCGTTCAATCAAACAAACAAACAAACAAACTCTTCAGCTTTATAATATTATTATAATATATTATAATATTATAATATAAAGTATAGATGATGGCTATAAGAAAACTTCTCGGCTTTGAATCCCTAAAAATTAGTATCAATATTTTTTGTTATTTTGCGTTCCGTGTGATGCCGGACGTAAACAATGGCACCAACCCATTTCTTGCCATGCTGTCGTAAAAGGCGACTAAGTTACTTACTAGAGAGTGGGCAGCAGCGTCCTCTATGCATTTTACCACCATACTACGAACGCCCGTCTGCCTGCCAAGCGTGGCGATTATGGCAAAACTCCCAATTTTTTGGGGGAAGTCTATTTCAAGAGAAAGTATAGCACCGTTCAACCACCATACTGCGATGGCCAAGCGTGGCGTTTACGACAAACCCCCAAATTGGAGGAGGCCTGTGTTCAGCAATCTTGCGGCTGAAATGATGCTGATGATGATCATGATAACTTTCTTCTGACTGACTGACACCAATGCTGTCAGCACGCCTAACAAATTCTAGAACTTCATCATTCAACTCAGTCTATCGCAGTCCATATAGGCATCTCCCATGCTGCGCCACAACACCCTGTCCTCCGTCTTCCGCATCCAGCCTGACCTTGCCACTTTCTTTAGATCGTCGGTCAATCTTGGTGGGGGGTTGCTAGAACTACGGGCAGAGCATGGCCTTCTGTTATAGGCTTGAGTAACACATTTTTATCACAGTACGGGAGCAAAAATCGTGATAAAATGAGTGATTCAATCCTATCACGGAAGGCTTTGCTCGCCCCGCTGCTTATCAAATGTTAAATGTAAACATCAGTTGCAACAATAACTCTAAACATTTTACGTCATGTGGGTGGGACATCATCAAATCTGCCCCGGTAATCGAGAGGGCAGTAAGTCGAAGGTGGCCAACCTTAGACTTACTGCCCTCTCGATTTCCAGGGCAGAAATGACGTCTCCCGCTCTGGGCCGAGCGGGAGGGCGTTTCAGACTTTTGCTGATTTAGTCAATCCACCCGTGTTCTTTCAGTTGCCTATATGCCAGGGTCACGGTAACTCTTTCGAACAAATCTCGCGACCCTGGTAGTTTACGTCTAATACTTGCAAATATCATAAACAAAGTCCCGTACGAATCGAATTGGATATAAACAGTTCGTTTGATCCACTTGAGCGTCCTTAAAACATAATTTAGATATCTTATCGTGCTCTCGTGATGTCGTGACGGATGGCAGTATACATTTCAATCATATGCTGCTTTTATCGATGATCTCATTTCTACAGGTGCCTTATGCCTATTTATTGATGCAGTTAGGTGGTCGCTTTCGTGAGTGTTCGGTCTTGTTTGGTGTGCTACTTTGAACTCTTTGATGACAGGCTGTTCTCAACACGTTTGCTTATGGATGGTTTATGGATTTATTTATGGAATAACTACCTGTAGTAACTTCCTCATTGGAATAGTGGTCGCTTGCGCTACTGCTGCGGATAAGGTCCTGGGTTGGATTCCCAGGTTGGGCAGTGTTATTGAGATTTTCTATCTGGAGTTTCTCAGTAATAGTCCTGAGTCTAGATTTGTGCCAGTTGGCTCGCCCCCTATTATGTAGAACGTAAACATAACTGGCGAAATGTGGGTGTACCCCCTCGGAAAAACAAGGGGTCGTGTTATACTACTTACGATCGAGAAGGGGGAAACACGTATTTTTTTTCCAGAAAGCGTGAAAAAGGTTATGACTGGCTAAATCCCGGAGTGGATTTTCGCATTCAGATTTTAAAAAGTCAGAAAGAGAAGTAAGAGAGCACTTATGGCATTCCACAATTAAATTCTAAAGTCTACCAGCCAGTTCTAACAGGCTTCCTTTTTCAAAACAAGAAAAGAAAAACGTAAGGTTATTTCATCTTACAGAAAAATATGTAACTCTAAGTAGTTATTTTTCTTGGAAAACTTATTTATAGTCGACATTTATTACGCGTTTTTCTTTTATAGAAGAAAACCGTGCATTTCTTACGACAAAAAGTTGAGAAATCTTGACCGCTCCGCTCTCGCTAGAGTTACTAACACAATATACGAGTACTAGGCTAGCACAGTAGCTAATGTTACTATAATGTGTTTGGATATTAAAATTATGAATAATGGGCTTCTACATTAGAGCGTATACTTATTACCTATACGTAATAGTGTGCAATCCATCACAAACTTGGTAAAATTACTCAGAAGTAAATACGGCAGTTACACAGTATCTACCTATATACGTGAAGCTAAAACTTTGTACCGCTTTTTACGAAAATTACGCAGACGGAAGAGTATGAAATTTGGCACAGTTAACGTTTAATATGGAGGAGTGCAGAATGATAATGGTCGAAATTCGACTTATATTCGTAAAAAAAAATATTGTCGTTGTGCTTATAAAAATCACTATGTGAAGTGATCACAAAACGTACTATATCAGCTTGCGTGTATTGAAATAAGGATCAAAACTGATGGATTGGATGGACGAAATATGTTCAAATTTCGGCAATTGGGCGACCACTAGTTACAACAATACTGTGGCACTTACTATTCCTAAACCTAATTTAATGTGTTTTAGCAGGCCAAGTAACTTGAAATAAAATTGACATCCATAACTTTTCGTCTCGTAACATTACATGTTGCATATATACGAGTATATTACATACACAACCTTTGACTAAACTTGGTAGTATCTGTTTGTAGTATCAAAATAACAGCTTTTTACTTAAAACTTGACATGATTGTATTTAATTTCCGTATTTTATCCTAATTTTATTTCACTTTATATAAATTTAAATAAATAGATTTTTTATATTTTATTTTTGTAGTTTTGTTGTGCCCTTACAGAGTTCATATTTTGTACTTAGCTTTAAGCCTTTTCAACCGACGAAAAAAAACGGAGGAGGTTATCAATTCGACGCGTATATTTTTTTTTTTATGTATGACCACGCATAACTTTTTACATAGTGGTCCGATTGTGACAATTCTTCTTCTATTGGAAAGGGTATACTCCCAAGGTGGTCCCATATAAATTTGGAAAACAAAATAGAACCCTAAGGGTCGGAAAACAGGGGATGATTGATTGTTCACGCACTGATTGTAATGTATAACCACGCATAACTTTATACAGAGTAGTCCGATTTTGATAATTCTTTTTGTGTTGCATAGGGTATACCTTGCCAAGTATTATTAGTAAATTAAAGCCCCGAAAAAAATATAAAATAAAAACTTTTTAACAAAAAATTAAACCGCCGAAAAACTGAAAAGCATAAAATAATAAACCTTAAAATTTTGAGTCGGCGCTGAAAAATCAATGAACAAGGATCACTCAAAGCGCCGACTCATAATTTTAAGGTTTATTATTTTATGCTTTTCAGTTTTTCGGCGGTTTAATTTTTTGTTAAAAAGTTTTTTGTAACACCTTTTTTTTTTTGGATGGGAAATCATCAAATGACTTCTCCCGCTCTGGGCGGAGCGGGAGGGCATGTCAGACTTTTACTGACTAAAACCCACCCGTGTTCCTTCAATTGCCCATGTGCCAGGGTCACAGTATCTCTTTCGAACAATCACGCGACCCCGGCAGGCATCGGTCCTAGCAGACCCCTTCAGTTTTGCTGACATTTGCACACATCTCTTTGAGGCGCGCGTGGAACACTACGCGCCGTCGACCCGACCACTACGCTCCGTACCATGGCTCGCACCAGGGCTGGACGCGAGAGGTCGCCGCCGCCGATCGCCTCCACGAGGACACGGCGGTGCTCCGCCCAAGCAGGGCACACCTCCACCGTATGTTCCACCGTGTCCTCCAGACGATCCTCGCAATGGAAACACCCGGACGTATCCTCCCGCTTTATCCTGAACAGGAACCCACCGAAGCACCCATGCCCGGTGAGAACCTGCGTCAGGCGGAAGGTGAGGACGCCGTGGCGCCTCTCTATCCACTCCTCAAAGAGGGGACTTACCGCCGCAATTGTGGCGTGCTCAGCACTGGGTTGCGACAATCGTACCCGCCATGTCGCCATGAGATCACACCGGAGCTCTGTCCGCCGTGCCGCGATTTGTCGCGGCAGCGGAGTTTCGCCCCGGCGTTTCGCCTCCTCGCGCCACTCCCACATGTGGGCGAGGACCTTTGCCTCCAGATCCCATGGCGGCACTCCGGCAAGGAGGCTCGCCGCCTCGCAGGAGACCGTGCGGTATCCCCGGATTAACCGGATGGCCATGACCCTCTGGGCCGCACTCAACCGGCGCGCTGGGCGCAGCCTCAATGAGGGCGCCCACACCGGTGCCCCGTAGAGGGCCATGGACCGCACGACCCCCGTGTAGAGCCTCCGGCAGGAGGTGTTTGGACCCCCCAGATTGGGCAGGAGCCGCTTTAAGGCAGCCCCAGCCCGCTCCAGTCTGGGAGCCAAACGTCGGAAGTGCTCGACGAAGTTCCACCGGCTGTCGAGGACAAGTCCCAGGTACTTCATCGTCGACTCGACGCCGATGTAAACCCCTCCCACCGTGAGTTGGGAACCCGCAGGTGGCGCGTTCCGAGGACCATGAAAACCCATGGCCTCGGACTTGTGCAATGCCACCTCGAGTCCCAATTGCCGGATCCTATCGACGATTGTCGCAACCCCGCGTGTCATAAGTTCGGCCGCCGCCTCGTACGACCTCCCCTGCGCCAGGACCAGCGTGTCGTCAGCGTAGCAAACCACGCTGACGCCACTAGGGAGGTCGGCGCGCAGCACCCAGTCGTACCCGATGTCCCACAGATGCGGCCCCAAGACCGATCCCTGTGGGACACCGCACGACATCTCTCGCCGGTTCCAGTCTCCCTGGTGACCGGGGTAGATGACGGCTCTATCCGTCAAGTAAGCCTCGACTACGCGACAGAGGTAGGTCCATCCGGTGATACCGGAGTGCCTCCCTAATGCAACTCCAGGGCAGGGTATTAAAGGCGTTGGCGATGTCTAGAGACACCGCCAAGACGACCCTACCCCGGGCCACTGCATCCCCCGTCGTGAGGGCTCGCACGCGCATGATGGCGTCCACCGTGGAGCGCCCCTTGCGAAAACCGAACTGGCTGTCCGCCAAATCCGGCCCCTCCCGCGCCAGCCACCCGACGAGGCGGTCTGCAATTACTCTTTCAAAGAGCTTGCCCACCTCGTCGAGCAGCACGATGGGCCGGCTTTTGTAACACCTCACAATATGGAATGCAATAAATAAATAAATAAAACGTATATGAAAGTATTATACGGTACTGATTTTTAATTTGTCTATCTGCCTGTTTCCCCATTTCTTCCCGTGGGTGTCGTAAAAGGCGACTAAGGGACTTACTAGAGAATGGGCAGCAGCGTTCTCTATGCATTTTACCACCATACTGCGATCGCCAACCCGCCTGCCAAGCGTGGCGATTATGGCAAATCCCCCCAAATTGGGGGGGGCCTAAGTCCAGCAGTGGACGTCTTACGGCTGAAATGATGATGATGATGATGATCTGCCTGTTTGATCTGGCTTATCTCTGAAACGCCTGGACTAATGTTTACGGGACTGTCACTGGCTGATAGCTGATTTTATGTGGAGTATTACTTTCTAGCACAGTAGCACGTTCCCAAGAGCTAATTTCCAACAACCACGCGGAAGTCGCCGCGGGTACAGCTAATCTCAAGGAAATTCTAGGATGCTGACCATCAACCAATAAACGGCAAATAAATTACATTGACTGTTACTTTTTAACGATATTGGAAACATGCCAACTAAATTTACTTACCATTCATCATTTATAAGTACACAATCGTGGTTTCAAATCATTTATTTACCAGAATATAGATTTACAATGTATGATCTTAAAACAGAAGATTACATTACATTTCCCCTTACAATTCAATATTCTCTGGATTTATTGTCCTACTAATATTATAAATGCGAAAGTTTGTGAGGATAGATGTATGTGTATGTGTATGTTTGTTACCCTTTCACGAAAAAACTACTGGACGAATTTGGATGAAATTTGGAATACAGTTAGTTTATATCCTGGATTAACACATAGGCTACTTTTTATCCCGGTAGTACGTTCCCGCGGTATATTTTCCGACCTCCACGCGGGCGAAGCCGCTGGCAAAAGCTAGTATTCTATAAATGCTTCCAACAATTGCCACATGGAAGCCGTAAAACTATTTGATGTAAGTAAGTATATTCAGGGTATCTTAATGCGCTATAAACCATGCTTACACCATCCGCACAGATTGGGGACAGTTTGTCACCTACTTGCGCAAACGCATACTAGAATCAAGATGGTGTTCTAATTAACTAAGTAGAACGTTGGGAAACTGAGATTTTTGGAATGGCGTTTTAATGGAGTCGTTTCACAATTTATATTAGAAGTATGTAATGAACAGTTCGATGGAAATCACATCACAGGATACACAGTACACGTATAGAACGAGATAAAGAGTTCCGTGGCCCTGGCACAGGCAACTGAAGGAATACGGTTGGGTTTTAGACAGTAAACGTCTGACATATGGAGCGGGAGACGTCATTTGGTGATTTCCCAACCAGAAAAAGGGATACATCATATTGGTAACTTATGTATTAGCTATGCACATTACTGTAGAACAATATGGTCTGGTAAGACCTTGTCTAGTGTGATAAGTTCCGGGAAAATCCGGACAGGAGATCTTTAACTAATAAAGGGATCATACTGCCATAGTTCGACAGCAGAAAGCAGTATTCTAAAATTATGAAATAACACTTAAAATTGATTTCTGTCCGGCCACAATTATTTGTTGGGTAGTCGCGGAACACTAAATGTAGGAATGGGTTTTCATTTTTATAGTTCAACAACATTTATTGCGTTATTTACGCTATTGAGTAGACCAATTTCGAACATATATGAAGCAATCATAATCAGCCTATTATATTCCCAATACTAGGACACAAAATCAAAATCAAAAATCAAAAGTCATTTATTCAAACTAGGCTGAGAGTCAGCACTTTTTGAACGTCAAAGTTACAAAAGACAGTCCCCCCAAAACGCCCGCCCTTCGACACTTCCTAGTGCTTTAGCTGGGAAGAAGAAGTGGCGGAACAAAGTCCCTAGCAGCACAGCTGTCTGTTAAGTTAGAAGAACTTGATTCTATACAATTGTAAGGAGGTAACATTAAGAGACACAAAATATTAAATTAAATGATTTGCCATATGTCAGCTAGCCAACCCAAGGCGTAATCCACCACGCGGGCCCTGTGCGGCTTGGTAGATGTCACATGTCTTCGAATTTTTGGTTCAAGACATGCTTGTTTCCTCACGATGTTTTCCTTCACCGTTTTGAGAGCAGTGGTGATAAAATAATTTACACAAAGTAAAGCGCCTAAGTGGGTTCGAACCAACTTATCTATAACTCGTAAGTCGTGGCCGTTACCACTGGGCCGCTCAACGAAGCAATGAATTAGAAACATCCTTCAAAATCATTCAGATTGTGATTGATAGTAAGCGTAATTCCTGCGCAGGCTGTATATAAATTCTGCCCACTATTCTGTTAGTTAGCACGAAAGATATGCCGATTTTGATAGACCACCTCCTTTCAAATCATGATAGACAATCGTAATTGAAAAGATGCCATTGTAGCCTACATCTTCACCCAAGAGGTCACATGCTGATTGGTTCGGCACATGCAACATGTCAAAATTCGTCACACGTCATGTTGCACGCGCATACGGCACGCAAATGGCACGGCTTGCCTGTCGTGTCGGAATCGTGATGCATCAGGTCAGATCGATTGACGGGGATTTTGATGGATGGATAACTGGAATAATGCTGCAGTCTGACTGACGTTGACCACGGAGCGTTGTTTGTAAACATTTAGTGTCACAGATATTGTAAAGACAAGGCAATATGGCGGCGGCGGCTTTAGTTTCGGTTAGACCACGCCCCAAAAAGCCGTAACGCATTGTAAGTACGTATTTTTTTATCGACAAAAAGGAGACCTTCTCTGTTCGGTTGTATTTTTAACCGACTTCAAAAAAAAATAGGTTCTATTTTCCACTGTATTTTTTTGTAGGTTTGTTCACCGATTTCTCCACCAAATGTGAAACGATTTAAAAAAATCCTTTTTTACTGGTAGGTTTTTCCAGTGGTCTGGTCCCATATAAATTGTATTGACTATGTTTTGGTAGTTTATGCGTTAGCCTGATAAAAGAAATTTAATCAACTTCGAACTGATGATATTTTGATACTTCCTGTCACTGCTGTTGACCTGGCCAGTAGTGGTACCTCTGGTACCTTAACGAATAAGTGCGAGTTAGAAACTAAAAAGTAGTTACAAAATACAAAGTTTACAAGAAAAAAAACAACAGACTTCCAAAAATAAACACTACGAAGTAGAACATAACTGAAATTTTGGAAGTCGATATCGCAAAAAAAAATGCATTACCAAAGACACCTAAGCTGACGTGGCGGGCAGCATCTTTGCTAGCAACCTTCCTAGATGGCAAAACACGAGGAATAAAGAGTAATGAATGATGTATCATGATGATGATACGCAATTTCGTATTTGTCGTTGAAATCGACTCTTTATTTTTATTTCAGATTACAAGGCTATTCATATAAGAAGAGAGATTGTTGCAGTTTGTTATGAAGTGTTGTTTATCAGCTTAGCTTATCTTTATCTTTTATCGAATGATGTCTGAAGTTTAGATATCGCGATATAAAGTATTGGATGAATATTAAAAAAACGAAGTACGTACGGTTATCTTTATAATATCAGCTGATGCAACGTCTTTGGAAAACTAAATCAATATTAAGGCTAACGGTAAAAATAACATACCGTACACGGTTATTTTTAAAGCCAAAGGTCGAAGGTCGTGGCAAAGCTGACCGGTAACGACCGGTCAGCTTAGCCACGAGCAACGGCTCATGTAGGTTTTGAGCGTAATGGCATATGATACTCCTATGCTCGTATGTAGAGTTTGCTTCCTCAATTCTCTCGGTGACTTCTTGTCTGTCACGTATCATGTGACTCATTCTGACTCCAAAGAGTTCCTCAATTACGCCACAGAGGGTCTTCAATAAGAAATTGCCCTTCCACTACCAGTACAATCATAGTTAACATCCCAACCACACCCAGTTGTTCTCAGCGCTTCTCCTTCACATTAATTATGCGCATAACTAATGTGTGGAACTCTCTTCCAGTGTCAGTGTTCCCTTCCACATGTAACCTGACTGCCTTCAAATTAGTAAACAGGCTTCTTCTTTTTCTTTTTAGCGGGTCGATAGCAATCTAAATAGAGTTAGCTCAGAATTTGGCTCCGAGCTTAGCATTTTCAGAGCGTCCATCGATTCCTGTAGCGTGCAAACCACAGGACACGCTGGAAAAGATATCAAGGCTTCTTCTGAGCACGCTCGTTCCATCGTAGACCTCAACCATCGGTTTAAAAGGCAGGATCGAAGTCCAGCAGGCAGGTGGGCAGGTGGGCAGGTCCTTTAATTAGTTTTTTTAATATTCGTGAGGGACACTAGACCTTAACAAACAGATCTGCTTTTTTAATTCATCTTTTACAAAATAGAATGTAATTAAAACTCAGACATACTACTGGACCACCAGAAACCTACCAACCCATTTAAAATAAAGCCGTGTTACATTGTCCAACTTACTTAACCCACTGTGGGGCTTCATAGCTTTTGCCCCATTCATTGTTAGTGCCCAATGACCCGTGACAACCAGTCGTAACTTACAATCGACTGCGACCGAGTTGCGATCGCTTCCTGATCGAGTGACGCAACTGGAACGGACCTACACAGTGGAAACGGGCAAATTGCTGTTATAACACTTCCGAGATATTGTTTGTGGGTGCCAAATTAATTATTGATGTATAAAGATTTGTGTTGGTTTGTTGCGTAATTAACAATCGTTTTACCTCGACTGAAGAGAAACATCGTGTTATTTATTTAATGAGACAATCACGCCACTATTTTTGCCAACTGCTACCATTCCTCCTGATCAGTGAGATTTTACAGAATAGACCGTCTGTTAATCAAAATTTTGCACTTCGTCAGATCTGAATCCGAATTTAAGATAGGAGTATTTTTTTTTTTTTGTGGGTGGGTAATCACCAAGTGACGTCTTCCGCTCTGGGCGGAGCGGGAGGGCGTGTCAGAATTTTAATAACTAAAACCCACCCGTGTTCCTTCAGTTGCCTATATGCCAGGGCCACGGTTTCTCTTTCGAACAAACCTCGGGACCCCGGCAGGAAGATACGATCATAATAGGTACTATGGCTACTTTGGACCGACATTTCTCGGCTTCGGATCAGACGCACTGTGAAACCGCTATTAGCACAATTAGCCCCAATGATTTTGGCAGATTGATTGTTTGTCCCAGTAGAAACGTTTAGTATAATGAGAAAGCAAAGATCAAATACCAACTTATAGATTAATAATCACTCTCCTGCCCTTATTCCAATGTATTTGGGGTCAGCGCAACGTGTCTTTTTCTTCCACACTTCTCTATTAGTCGGCATCTCAGTACTCACCCGCTTTCTATCCATATCATAATTCACACAGTCCATCCATCGTTTCTTTGGTATTCCTCTACTCTTATAGCCATCGAGATTCATACTCAACTATTAATACTACTAATACTTTCCTCAGGACATTTTCCTCATTCCACCGTACCACGTGACCATACCATGACAACTGATTCCAATTATTAAGACTCCTTATAGCACCTACCACATTAATGAGTTATAATGAAACCTACGCCTTTTGCGTGTAATCCTACAGATGTAATAGCAGGTAAATGGTGGATATCTAGACGCTAGGCTATACTTTTAGGCCTGTAAACCAATTATAAAATAATAATATTAATAACACATTATTATGGGAGTTAGATTGGAACCGTGATAGAATACAGAGAAATTCTCAGGTGTCAATTATGTAGTGTTTATACTAACAATTTGATGATACTATCTGTTTAGAGATTGCTGAGAAAGATCTGATGCGGAAAGAGGAGGACATATTGTTGTCGCACTCACACTTAGTAAGAAACACTTTTATCCATCACTAGCTTCTGCCCGCGGCTTCGCCCGCGTCAAATTTTTGTTCCCAGACCCTTCCCGTCGCATCGAATTGCCTGCCAGTTTTCGTCCATTTTTCATTACTGCTCCACTCCTTTTCATCGTAGCGTGGTGTTATATAGCCTATAGCCTTCCTCCGTAAATAGTAATAATAATAAAAATATTTTTGTTGTGGGTAGCCACCCACAACAAAAATATTTTTCATCCCCCCATCTCGGAAAGAGTATTTTTGCCCTTCGATACCTGAGTGCAAAAGCCGTTTTTATCCAATAGAGGATAAAGTAAATTGAATTTAGAACAGCGTGTGCACTAAGTTTGTGAATTCAAAACATCATTAAATCGATTTACTTCTATCTCCATGGTGCCGAATTTATCATTCAACCTTTTTCTAATTTGTAAAACTTAGACTCGGTACCTTCTTGATATCCTTTTTTTTTTAATTTGCTTTGCGCGCGCCAAGTTACTTTTCACGTCACCAACATTACAGTACCTAACAAAAATATTAC
This sequence comes from Aporophyla lueneburgensis, assembly GCA_932294355.1. NCBI lineage: Eukaryota > Metazoa > Arthropoda > Insecta > Lepidoptera > Noctuidae > Aporophyla > Aporophyla lueneburgensis. Next base: position 7,521,768 of record OW028737.1, read on the forward strand.
ACTCGACTTAAGTAACTGTAGCAAAGTTACTTTCAATTTTTCTTAATTATACCTAAGTATCATTTGAAATAACTTAAAGATTATTCTGTAACACTTACCTATCATAATGTAGTACATAATAAATGTTAATACCTAAACTGAAATAAAAGTATCTTGTGATTGAAATGCTTTTTTTTGCATATTTAGTCATTTCCTCGCTGAGGTGGGATGAAAAGTTACAACTTTGCACTCTTGTATAACAAATAACTATTGTTATACAAGAGTGCAAAGTTGCTTTTTAACCGCGTGCTCACTTTTGATGACCGAGCAAGCGAAGGATTCTAAAATTGAATCACGAGTGCAGCGAGTGATTCAAAAATTAGAATCCTGAGCGTTAGCGAGGGAATCAAAAGAGCACGAGGTGAAAAATCTTTGCACTCGAGTGCAACACGTAACTTTTCATTCCACCTCAGCGAGGAAATGACTAAATGCAAAAAAAAAAACCTTTACAATCACAAGATAGGTACACTTTCATTTCAGTTTAGGTATTAATTACTACATTATGACAGGTAAGTATTACAGAATAATCTTTAAATTATAACAAAATAATACTAAGGTATAATTAAGAAAATTTTAAAGTAACGTTGCTACAATTATTTAAATTGAGTGTAATATTTTTGTTTGGTACTGTAATATTGGTGTTAGTCACTTGTGTACTGTTTTTCGGTAAACTATCTGTCATACTTAATAGTTGTACCGATTCATCGGATTCCCTTGGCGTGAATGTTCTCCAACATGGGCCAACAGAGAGGGAGATGGGCCAGTCCAAGGATCCGATTGAGGCTCTTTCAGTGTAATGGCTCCTACGATGCCTTCACATATTTTAGACTTATTTTGGATGGAATCCTCTATGTATCCCTCTACAACTGCATTGGACTTCCAGCCTCCGTGGCGCTTAAGGGACAGGAGATCAGCTCCGGAATCAGCCAAAAGTGTGGCTGAAGTTCGTCGGAAACAATGACCCGTGTACAACAGGGGTTCTGGAAGTTCAAGAAATGTTGCTATTTCTCGTGGGATACTGCCAATTTTATTAGTACCCATAGGCTGTCTAACACACTTTCCATTGCGATACTGTAGAAAAAATCGATTGATTGGAGTGTTAGGCGGGCGTAAGGCTTGATATTTCTCAACAATCGTTACGTATTCCTTGCGAATGACGAAGTTGCGGTCTTTTTTTGTCTTTGTATTAGGTAAATTAATTAATAGTAAGTCATCTGAATGTTTCTCAATGTTTTTGACATTAAGTTGTGTTAGTTCATTAGTTCGACATGCTCCGTTTATTCCAATAATAAGAGCAACCTGTAACGTAAAGAGTATTGTAGTAGATAAATGAATAAAATTGATATGAACGCATAATTATGCCTATCAACATCTACTAAGTATACTATTTAATTGAGATTAATATACTTAAGTAGATACTGAATGTGCAACTGACTTACTTTTGCCGCCAAATATACGGAATCGGGTGCTTCGTTAAGAAACTTTTCAATATCAGATATTGTGAAAACCTTCGATTTTTTTGGTTGATGACCAGATGAGGCTCTTTTTAAAAATGCCACTAATTTAGGATAGGTATCGATATGTTTGTCTTTTTTCATCTTTATTGTTGCTTTTAGCATCGAATACGTACTCCATAGAGTGCTTGCTTTCTTGTTCTCGGATAATTCTATAAAATATGCCAGCAAAACGTTTTCTGAGAAAGTTTTGGCTCCTTTTGCTAGTCGCCACGTGTTGAACATATCGTACTGTTTTAAATACTTCTCGCGTGATTGTTGAGGGAGAAAGCTCATTTGCGCATTATTAACAGTTTCAGTCAATTCTGTTGGCGTCAAGCAAACTTCCTCGTCGCTAGAATCACTCATTTTAGTTTTTTCACTCGTTTTCAAGTTTCTTGTTTTTAATATAAGGTTTAACAATGACGTGAAAAAATGCCGCGTAAAGAACCGCGTACAAAGCAAATTGAAAAAAGAACACCAAGAAGGTTCCGAGTCTGAGTTTTTAACAAATTAAAAAAAAGTTGTATGATATATTCGGCACCATACAGGTAGCAGTAAATAGGTTTAATGTTTTTTTCATCCCACCATCTCGGAAAGAGTATTTTTAATCTTCAATATCTGAGTGGAAAAGCCGTTTTTATCCACTAGAGGAAAGTAAATTGAATTTAGAACATCGTGTGCACTAAGTTTGTGATAGTGCACACGATGTTCTAAATTCAATTTACTTTATCCTCTAGAGCAGTGGTTCCTAACCTTTTCGATCTTGTCACCCCTATGACTTAGCTAGAGAATTTGATTAACCCCTCCCGCTCTCCCTCATGTTACCAATGAACACCAAACAAATCAACACACATAATTACAAATTGACTTTATTAGACATATAAAAATTGCACAAAAATATTGAATATGTTCTTACAATCGCATTATATATCTATATAATATTTACAGACTTTACTAAACCTAACATAAAGAACTTGCAAATACAATTACCAATTACCTTACAATACAATTCGTACAAACCGTATTTCCGTACGTTACACGCGCTTTATTAGAAACGCGGCTCCGACTTGGCATTTGATTACACAGTTGGGGCATGAAATGCACTGGTGAGCTATATTTGGTCTTATTGGTCTAATCTTTGTTATATATTACCAGCTCATTACCCCCGCAGTTTACCAGTTTTACCCCCGCAGGGGTAATTACCCCCAGGTTAGGAACCGTGGCTCTAGAGAATAAAAACGGCTTTTCCACTCAGATATTGAAGATTAAAAATACTCTTTCCTCGCTGAGGTGGAATGAAAAGTTACGTGTTGCACTCGAGTGCAAAGATTTTTCACCTCGTGCTCTTTTGATTCCCTCGCTAACGCTCAGGATTCTAATTTTGAATGGAATTGAATCCTTCGCTTGCTCGGTCATCAAAATTGAACACGCGGTTAAAAAGCAACTTTGCACTCTTGTATAACAAATAACTATTTTAATTCACAAACTTAGTGCACACGATGTTCTAAATTCAATTTACTTTATCCTCTAGAGAATAAAAACGGCTTTTCCACTCAGATATTGAAGATTAAAAATACTCTTTCCGAGATGGTGGGATGAAAATAACAATTTTCAAATCAGACCAGTAGTTCCTGAGATTACCGCGTTCAACCAAACAGACAAACAAACTCTTCAGCTTTATAATATTATAGTATAGACTAGCTGCGCCCCGCGGTTTCACCCGTTATAAGTCCACGTTTGCATGGACTTCAAAATATCGTGTTTGGATTTGTCGTGCACTGGATCTTTAACGCAATGCTTAGTGCTGAGAGTTCAAAATCGAACAGTGTTTTTTCGACGCGCTGGGTTGCACGCTGTTGGATTCTCAGTGTTCGGTTCAATACCGAGAGTCGAAAATCCAGTGCACGATAAAATCTTGGCGCGACATTTTTATGTCCGTGTGAAACTGCGAACGTGTTCTACATCTCGGTCTTGTGAGTATTCAAAAAGTATCCTATGTCCTAATCCAAGTGACTACATTTCATCCAAATCCGTTCAGCCGTTTTAACGTGAAAGCTATTAGTATGTTTTATTAATTAGTTTAAATTTGTAGAGGCATACTTAATTAGGAGATATTTTTATCCGACTACCGTCAATCTAAAGGAGTCGTAAACATAGTCCCATACATACCTATACTGACATGAGACTCCGGTTATACGAAAACCGATGTTATTTTTATTTTGTCTGTTTGTGATGTCTTACTTATACCTACCTTTTTAGTAGTCCCTTTGTTGTAGTTATCTAGTTTTAAATTTTTCATGCCTCAAATTAATTAATTGATCCCGATCTTTTTCTTACCAATCAACGGTGGCGGTTGCCAGTCAGAATCTTCGAGAGGCTTCCCTACAAGACGTCAAAAAATCACGCTTTAATATGGTAAATTATATTAATTTCGGGCGTTGATAAAGTACGTAGGAAGATGTAGATGCGTGTTTGAAAGTACTTAAAACCCATCATAAAAGAAAGCGTGACAACCATATGATAAACTAATTCCTATGTACTGTAGATAAGTTCATACATAATCATGTTGGAAGGCCCTTCATTAATGCCGGAGAGATTTACCGACTTGTAAGTGTTCATGTTATAAAGCCCAATCAATTAAGGTCAACATGCTCATCTTAATAACTCTAGAAAGTATAAGAAATGTCACGAAGTAAGAAAATACCTTTATTGAGTTCAAAACAAGAGAAAGAATAAAGGTAAACTTTCTTTTGTAAATGACTAGGAGCGCAGCATAACGAAGTGGTTCAGTATCGTAATTAGTGTGTGAAAGGCCACACATGTCACTGTATGCATTGTTTATAATAGTACGCTACTCGATTGTATGATTGCCTAGTAACGCCACTGCAACTTTTAGTAAAAATGAAATTATCAGCTGCATTTCTTTCTCTGTCGCGCGACGCATTGTTGTTCAATTAAAAACGAAAAACAAAGTCGTTATTAAAAACTTCCTTACACTGAAGACTTTTTGTATAGAATCCGAACACTTTTTTTACATCTGTGGATCAGTGAATTGATGTCTTTCTAATTCTGAATTCAGGATATAAGTATAGGTATAATGTATACTAATAATAAAGCTGAAGAGTTTATTTTTACACGCTTTATATTAGCTTCACTACTTGTATGTTTGTTTGCAACCGACTCCTTATAGCGCGATTTTGACCCACTTTAAACGACCCGATTTCATTCAAACTTTGCACACCTGTCAAAGACCGATGACAATACTATAATTTCATTATCGTGCCATTATCCTTGCCAGGGTTACCAGGACAGCAAAAAAAACTGTCTTCTAAAACTACGCTGACATACGTCACAAACTACGCTGACATCCGTCTCAAAATTCGAAACACCCTAAAAAATTGAAAACAAATAATAGTTTAAAAAAACACTAAAAAACACGCTTCCATAGAAAACCAAACTAAAAAATAGAAAATAATGGAAAAAAAAGCGTGGGGTGCTTTTTAAGGTATTTTTTAATTGATATCAGGCATCATTTTTTTTAAACTATTATTTTTCTCAGTTTGTTCGACCGCTCTCGTCTCTGCAACTGCCAGTAGGATTTGAAAAAAATCTTCATACTTTTGATAGCCCAATTCTTGGGAATAGTTATAGGCAACATCACGCTACGAGTTTTAGGAGACGTGCTAAGGTAAATAGGGCAGAAAGAACGCTATGCGACAGAGTGGATCGGGGCCAAAGATATTTCACGCAGACAAACTCGCAGGAAGAAGCTATAAATGCAAAACCACAGTACAACTATATTGAAAGTCATGTACTATCTGATATTGCATTTGCACCGCAGAATCTTAAAAAAAATATTTTACACATGCAACTCAAAACTGTCTTCATTATCAGAGTTCACTGTTGTTACTGTGCACGTATGTGTCGTGTATGAGAGTGCAGTAGCACGTAATTACCGGTGAAATGGTAACATGGCCGGTACAATGGGCATTGTTCCCGCGTCACACAGTCGCAGGAAGAGCTCGCAACCGCTGCCCATTGTCTGTGAGCCTGGTACCTGGGTCGAGGTATCAACCGCTTTTTTGTATGATAATGTGTTTTGTAATCCGGAGTTATCTAATTGGTGAATGAAATGTTGTTATGAAACTTTAGTTTAATACTTTAAACGGTTATGTAAATGTAACTAGCAAGTTTGACTTGGGAAGACTATGGCATGTCTTTATGATTGTTCAGGATGAGCAACTAAAGTAATTATTATCAACCAGTCTCAGTCCGCCTCGTGGGTCTAGTGGTCGCTGCGTCTAGTACTGCTGAGCATAAGTCGGTTCGATTCCCAGGCCGGACAGAGTGTTATTGGGTTTTTTCACCAGGAATTTCTTAGCAGCAATCCGGAGTCTGGATTTGTGCCCGCTTGTTGGCAATAGGCGAGTTATGGAGCATAAGCCCCTATTACATGGGACTTAAAATCATAACTTGCGAAATGTGGGTGGTACTATACAATAAACTGCTGCCTTACCCGTCAGGGATTGCAGGCGTAATGATAAGTATGTTATCAATAAGTGAGATTTAGATACGCACTCTTGAGAAACCACTTAAAACCAAGTACCATCCATAGGCATAGAGCTGACTTTAGTCATAACGTAATAAGGTTCCAATCTATACTAATATTATAAAGCTGAAGAGTTTGTTTGTTTGAACGCGGTAATCTCAGGAACTCCTGGTCCAAATTGAAAAAATCTTTTTGTGTTGGGTAGCCTATTTATTGAGGAAGGCTATAGAATATATAACTTCACGCTAAAATCAAAAGGAGCGAAGCAGCAACGAAAAATAGATGAAATCGGGCAGGCAATTCGATGCGACGGGAAGAGTCAGGGGACCAAAAATTTGACGCGGACGAAGTCGCGTGCAGAAGCTAGTATTTAATAAAGATACCTGAAGCCAAATTAGTGAGACCTTGATCCATGCTTATTTAATGAACAGGTCAATAAGTTCATGTCTGATATCATATTTCGTATCGCCAATAATCTTGCTAATGATGTCACCTACAACATAATCATGACTCGAGTCAGGTGTAGGTGTAACAAGTATCGCTACTAATCGATACATCTTGTCATAGAAGTCGGCATTTCACTAATAACACCGGCAAATCTATATCATAATTAATTCGATAGTGTAGATTCTCAGAATCGGTTGTCAAGGTAATGGATTGGCCACGTGCATCGTACGGAGAATCCATGCATTAGGGTGCAACTCGATACACTGTGTCGAGTATTCATGGGGATCATTGCACTCGATTGACACAGGCAATCGAATTGTCACAACAATCGATATTTAACGTTGAGTGCTCGGTGTAGAATGTTATGCAGAAATGTCTGTGGTATGATTCACAGGGTGATGCCAAGTGTGTACAACGAGTAGTCGAGTAGAAAGCCTGCAAGCATGAACCGATTGCGTGCCAACTCGGTTGAATACATCGACGTATGTTAGAAAAGTGTTTAGTAAACAAATAGAATTTCTTTGCATTGAGGCCGTTAGTCGTCGGAACTTTTTTCTGTTTCTTTGCCAATCGGCGGTTAGCGACGATCATACTTTTCTCAAATCTGTCAAAGAGCTAATGTGTACACGTTTTCTAAACTGTATTTTTCCCGACATCGTAGATACTTCTAGTTTCTGGTCAAAAATTGACTGCAATCATATGTTATTACAGAATCAATCTCCCTCTGCCGGGGTCGCGTGATTGTTCGAAAGAGATACCGTGACCCTGGCACATGGGCAACTGATGGAACACGGGTGGGTTTTAGTCAGTAAAAGTCTGACACGCCCTCCCGCTCCACCCAGAGCGGGAGAAGTCATTTGATGATTTCCAATCCTGAAAAAAAAAAAAAAAAAAAATTAAAAAAAAAAATCTCCCTAGCCTATTTCAAAACAATGTTGGGGTCAAAGTCTAATCGGATGGAACTGAATACCAGTATTTTAGAGCGACTGCTTATCTGATCTCTTCATCATCATCTTTCAGCCGTAAGACGCACACTGCTGGACATAGGTCTCCCCAAATTCGGGGGGCTTTTGCCTTGGCGGATTGACGATCGCAGTATGGTGGTAAAATGCATAGAGAACGCTGCTGCACATTCTCTAGTAAGTCCCTTAGTCGCCTCTTACGACGCCCACGAGAAGAAATGAGGTGATGCTATTCGTTGCGTCCGCCACCACACGGATGACCTCCACATTCTAGTAACTGGGTGATACGATACCCCTTGGTAAGACTGGTTGTGAGACTTTCAAGAGTCAACCAACGTAGTGCTTCTTTATTCCATAGAAGACACACAGCTTTCTCTAATTTATCATCTTGTTAAACTTAGACGCGTCTTACTAAAGAGCTTGCCTTTTTGTCTAAGATCACTCATCACAATGACTCAGCAGTCCAGATTTCTAGTTCCCAACTTTTCCTTTTGATCTGTTAACTTGTATTACTCACACTTCTATGTTTATACCACAGTCTACATCCGAACAAGTTGAAGCAAGCAATTCGCACACACACGATGAAAACGTAAAAATAAAAATGATACCAAGATGGCGCTTGTCAACGCCCACAGCGACGCCGGTGCAGGGTACTCCTTACCATAATTAGGAATTCAGCTATAAACATCCGCCAGACGCCGTTAACAACGTTATAGGGGCAGTAGGGCTGACACTTGGCAGTTCATCGGAAAATTGCATGTAATTCCAAGTTCATTTAATTTCGATACACCTTCATTTAGTCCAGGGACGCTCGCAGGATTAGCAAGCTGAAGTGGCAATGGGCCGGCCACGTTAGCCGTAGAACCGATGACCGTTGGGGTAGACGTGTTCTTGAGTGGAGAACTTAATGTAGGACGCCCTCAGGCTAGGTGGAGCTACGATCTTCGCAGGGTGGCTGATAGCAGCTGGATGAAAGTTGCTGAGAATCGAGCTGAATGGCGTGCAATTGGAGAGGTCTATGTCCAACACTGGAGTGCTGTAGGCTGATGATGATGATAACGCTTGTGGGATGTTGTTATGTAAAAGATCTGGTGATATTTTCATAATCACAAAGTGGCTTAATGTTGTCTAATCTTTATTTATCGAGGAAAGGTAAGTGGTAGCCAGCCTATTGCTATTGGATAGATCGTATTTTTAAATTGGTAGAATGTCACAATCGATCTATTGCAGTCCACCGCTTTTTTTTGTGGTTGGGATCATCGAAAGACGTCTCTAAGTGGAGCGGAAGGGCGTGTCAGACTTTTACTGACTAAAACCCACCCGTGTTCCTTCAGTTGTCCATATGCCAGGGCTACGGTATCTCTTTTGAACAAATCTCACGACCCTGGCAGGAATCGGTCCTGGCAGACCCCTTCAGTTCTGCTGACATCTCTTTGAAGCGCGCGTGAAACGCGCTACCGAGACAATCCTCCGCTTGATACACTCTCAACTGTTTGCCCTTCACCTAATAGCACCACAGCATTTTTGTTCCTACATATTGCTCACTCAATTTAGCAAGTTCATTTGCAAAAAAATAATATAATGGCTTGAATCCCACTATTAATACTCCAGATGGATACGGACCTCGGCTTAGGGCCTCGCTGATAGAGGGCAGCAATGGACGGGCTGGATCAGAATAATTATTATTTAGGGTCAGGGACGAATTTAAAGCTAATAATAATAATATAATATCTTAGGACAACCAACACAACGTCATCTGATCCCAAACTAGGCAGAGCCTGTACTATGGTAACCAGACAACTGATAAACATACTTATATATTTCTAAATACATACATATAATAGATAAATTACACCCAGACACAGAACAAATGATTGTGCTCATCACACAAACATTTGTCCTGGGTGGGAATCGAACCCACGACCTCAGTCTTAGCAGTCAGAGTCACTAACCACTAGACTAACAGGCCAGTCGTACAGGCTCAGTACCGCGAGCAGGGTCGAGCAAGAGTCGGGGCGGAGCTCGAATCCAGGCACATTGTGTAATTAATTTCATCACCACTGCTCCCAAAAGGGTGTACGAAAATAACGTGAGGAAACCGGCATGTCCTAGAACCAAAAATTCGAAGACATGTGACATCTACCAACCCGCACTGGCCCCGCGTGGCGGATTACAGACCACTCCCTCTCGAAGAGAGAAGACCTGTATTCCAGCCGTGGAAACATTTAAGGCTGATTTTCTATGCTAGGAAATCATTACACATTTGACATTAGCAATAATCTCCATACCTTGGCAGCCCTATATGGAATCGTTATGCCTGACACCAGTCTCACACGTTGTTTCAACATGAAACCTATCTTATCGAGGATGCACGCACAGAATCTACTCTACGAGCATCATTACGTCACTGTTACAAAATATACCAACGTAATTTATTGCTCAGCAGTGCGAATCATAAATCTGTAACAATAATTTAGTGAGCTATAAAATATTACAATATATTTGATGGATTAGGTAACTTTCCGGGGAAACTGGAGTTGTGTTTTCATTGAACTGTGCAAAGATGACATTGTAAAACTATTACTGGTTTAAACTTCTGTGTGGCTAAGGATTTTCATGGCCCGAGGCTTGACCCGTGTGGATGTCGGCAGTCGGAAATTATCTCATGAGAACGTGCAACCGGGACAAAAAGCCTATGCTAGTTCTTAAAATATCTATTTGCTAATGAAAGTCCCGTCATAATGGGTCCAATCGTTTCGCAGTTTCGCGAACAAACAGACAGACCAAAATAGTTTTATTTTGTTACTAGCTTCTGCCCGCGACTTCGTCCGCGTTAAATTTCTTGCTCCCTCGACCCTTCCCGTCGCGTCGAATCGCCTACCCGTGCGATTTTCCCCGTTTTTACAATATTTTTCATTTCTGCTCCGCTCCTCTTGGTTGTAGCGTGATATTATATAGCCTATAGCCTTTCTCGATAAATAGGCTACCCAACACAAAAATATTTTTTCAATTCTGATCTGATATTAGCGCGTTCAATCAAACAAACAAACAAACTCTTCAGCTTTATAATATTAGTATAGATAAGTACCTACCGTATAGGTACAATTTCATATGCATCTAAAGCTGTTATTTTTGTATTTTGCAAACAGACACTTCCATTTTATTTGTGTACTAGATATATAGGATCCTTCCATAACTAGCGTAATATGAGTTGTACTATTGGTAGGTATACCTCTGCCAGCAACGAAAACTGATGTTATGTTATGTTAATTCTACCATAGTTATGATCGATTTTCCTCTGATCACAACAAAATACGAGCTTCCAATATTCTTAATAGCTACGGAAGTGAAATGTCATCACAAGCACTTTTCTTTTATATACACACATCTTTCAGTGATCTATTTCTGACTAAACTCTCAGCCCGTTATTCTGTTATTACATTGAAACCATATCTGAAACATAATAATAAACGGATGCATATCAAAGAGCCCGCAGTCGGCGCACGCGCATAGCTAATCGCTGATTGATACATCAAAGCGGCAACACTGACACTCCTTATTTTAACTATACTGCAGCGTGCACGATCCTTCTTGTAAAATATTTTTCAGACATGGGAAGTACTTTTTTTGTGGGTGGCAAATCATAAAATGACGTCTTCCGTTCTGGGCGAAGCGAGAGGGCGTGTCAGACTTTTACTGACTAAAACTCACCCGTGTTCCTTCAGTTACCTATATGCCAGGGCCACGGTATCTCTTTCGAATAAATCTCGCGAACCTGGCAGAAAACGTAGTACCTAGAACTTAGAATGATGGACTATGGATATGTACTTAGTTCGTATAGAAGCTTGAAAAGATACCTATATGAGCACGTACGTTTTGTAGAAAACAGCGAGCTGATTTATTTTTTAATAAGCGACGAAAAATCGGATGATCAGATTGCGGGACAATTTTCTTGTCACTTTGTATTGCTGGCACATTTTGGATTGTCTCAAAGATTGGTCATCTTTGATAACGGCTTTTATATGCTTTACTGTATAAAAACACTACATTACGCTCTACACTCCTTTTTAATTTTCTATATTGCCATATCTCAATCACCGTCACAACTCAACGAGTATCAAGGGCTTTATTGAAAATCCTGACACCAATGAATATCTTTTAAGACCTCCTTGTATGCATTTTACCACCATACTGCGATCGCCAATACGCACGCCAAGCGTGGCGATTATGGCAAAGCCCCCCAAATTGGGGGAGGCCTATGTCCAGCAGTGGACGTATTACGGCCGAAATGATGATGATCAAGACCTCCTTTAAGTTGATTGTTCCGTATTACATTGTGGAATCCACTTAAGTCATCAAATCTCACGGTTATATATAAACCACTTGCAATACTCTCTGTTACCACACCGATAACAGGTTCCCGACTAATTGCCACAATTATCTTTAATGACATCTGCATAATCAATTAGTTCTCTAGAATTGGAATTACTCTCTCACGACATATCAGCAAGTTATGCAGGCTTTTACATTATGTTAATGTCAGTCAAGTGTATTCTTCAAAGTCATCATGCAAGGCAATATGAAGCTTGTCTCGTAAGTGATAAAGTGGTTATTGAAGTGGTGGTTTCTTAGATGATGCACGATTCTTAAGAAGAGCATCATGCTCACGATCTGTTGAAGGAGATATTGTAGTAAATAAATATTGGCAGTAAGTCAAAATCTTTCACATACACTAAGTACACAGATTGATATTTACAGTTTTGTGGTTCCTGTTAGACAAAAATATCATATGAAATGCTGTTCCAGTTATTACATAGTTGCACCTAGTATACACCTACATATGGCCAAGTGTTATAGCAAACGCCAATATGCCACCAACAATTGAAGACATGAGTGATGAAGGGGATATGTCGCAAAATTCTAATTTCGAGAAAATTTAGTTCAAAGTTTCGCATAAACATTTTAGGATATTTAAAAACGCCTTACATTTATCCAAGGGTGTCTATCGGCGCCAACCGTTTAATATTTTTAAGGTTTAAAATTGTTTGTATGCACATAACAGCATCATTCATGCATAGAACAGCGAACATCTAAAAATGCGACATATCCCCTTCATCCACTCATGTCTTCAATTATTCTAATAATTTTATAATTGGGTTACGTTCAGCACTAAAATATACTAACAGATATAGAACTGTCAGGGTCGCGAGATTTGTTCGAAAGAGATACCGTGGCTCTGGCATATGGGCAACTGAAGGAACATAAGTGGGTTTTAGTCAGTTAAATTCTTACACGCCCTCCCGCTCCACTCAGAGCGGGAGATGTCATTTGATGTTTTTCCACTCACAAAAAAAAGCAGTTATAGAAGTACCTACTATCTTAAAAGTAATGGAATACTCAAACAAACAATATTTATACTTCGAGTAATTTCTTACAGAATTCAGTAAATCGTGAACCAAATTGACTTACTGAGTATAGTATAAGGTGCTATGACATGCTCGTGAAATGTCGCACGCCGTGTGATGACGTACCGATAAGTGCACGACGACTAGAGAGACTGACGGAACAAATAAAATGGCCATGTGCGAAATATTTGTCACATATTCACAGTTATCCTACGACAAAGCTCCGACGAATGACAGTTAGAGGTCTGTGACAAAAAACTTCTTGTTTGCGACAGGACTGGTTTTGTTCACAGTAACGGACCTCATTCATCATAATGTCGGCATAATGACGTCCCCTGCTGGGCATAGGCCACCCCCAAAAGGGGAAGCTTCCCATAATATCCACGCTTGGCAAGCGGATTGGCGATCGCAGTATGGTAAAATGCACAGAGAACGCTGCTACCCATTCTCTAGTAAGTCCCTTAGTCGCTTTTAACACCCTTGCGAAGGAATGGGAAGGTGCTGATTCTTTACGTCCGGCTTCACACGGAACAAAAACCGAGCACAGGCAAATCTAATCGATATCACAGGTCAGTCAGCCACTCGGACCTATAATCAGCAATTAGATTGTTGACTTTGCTAGTTGACCTCCCATTAACCACTAACGCATTTCCTGTAGTTGACGTACAAATTGTGCGGAAAGTTAAACTACTGAATGAATACATCCTATGTTTTCATGACGTCCTAGTCAGCGTAAGGATTTGTGAGGAATTGGAATCATGGCAGGGGTCAATTTAAGTTCCGGTAAGTAAAGTCCGCGACCTCAAAATATCAAACAATGAAAGTAAATGACACGTAAAAGGCAACAACGAAATATGTATTGTAACAAATGTACTCGAATAAAGAACAATTATCAAACATTAGCCTGCTGTTCAAGAGGCCTATGTCCATAGCTGTCAACTGCTGTGGACTGATCATGATGATGAGTATGATCACATTGATCACTAACAAAATATGAAGAGGAAATTAACGAATGTATTCAATTTCATAGTGAGCTAGAGGGGCTTGGGCCTAAGTAATAGCAGCTACATGAGTTGATCAATTAGTTTAAGCTACGCTCGCCGCAGTTGCTCTGTGGATGGGTGACCATTTTTAAATACCAAGACCCGTCCGTGCCTCGGATAGCACGCTAAGCCATTGGGTCCCGGATACCATTCGTGGATCTTTAACCTCCCTTACTTCCTTATCCTCCTGAGACCCAGATATTTTTCGGGCCGACTGAAGAGTGACCCAAAGTACTAATAGTATCACAAACTAGACTATACCGGATAGACCCATAGACAAAAATTACGATATTTTCTTTACTGTTGGGTATTTCATCTGTATGTTTTAAGGGTGTGTTTGGCGAGCTTGCGGGTGGCGAGCAATGGGTAGCTCGCCGCCCGGTAAGGACCAAGCTCGGGTCGACGGCGCGCAGTGTTCCACGCGCGCCTCAAAGAGATGTCAGCAGCAGTGTAGGGGTCTACTAGGACCGATGCCTGCCGGGGTGGCGTGATTGTTCGAAAGAGATACCGTGACCCTGGCACATGGGCAACTGATGGAACACGGGTGGGTTTTAGTCAGTAAAAGTCTGACACGCCCTCCCGCTCCGCCCAGAGCGGGAGAAGTCATTTGATGATTTCCCATCCTGAAAAAAAAAAAAAAAAAAGGGTGTGTTTGAAACTATTATCTTAGTTCGAATAATTTGTCCTAATACTAGTACGCGGGAACATAGTTCAGTAAAAAATAAATAAAGCCTGGGCCTATCCGACATAGTGATTTTGTTCTAAAAAAATCACGCGGGGTCTCAGGAGGTTAAGGGTCGTCTGAAGCCCGAAAGTCTGACAACCAATCTTACCAAAGGGTATCGTATTACCCAGTTACTGGATTGTGGATTTCAGATCACACAGACATCAGAGACAGTCGCTCCGAGTAAAATACTGGTATTCAGCTGCGTGTGGTTAGACTGGAAGCCGACCGCAACATGGTTTGGAAAACGCTAGGATGATGATGATTCAATTTCACCAAGTGATATCTAGCAAAAAACTTTTTAACAAAAAATTAAACCGCCGAAATAACTGAAAAGCAAAAAATAATAAACCTTAAAATTATGAGTCGGCGCTTTGAGTGACCTTTGTTCATTGATTTTTCAGCGCCGACTCAAAATTTTAAGGTTTATTATGTTTTGCTTTTCAGTTATTTCGGCGGTTTAATTTTTTGTTAAAATGTTTTTATTTTATATTTTTTTGTGGCTTGAATGTACTAATAATACTTGGCAAGGTATACCCCATCCAATGAAAAAAGAATTATCAAAATCGGACTACTCTGTATAAAGTTATGCGTGGTTATACATTACAATCAGTGAGTGAACAATCAATCATCCCATGTTTTCCGACCCTTAGGGTTCGATTTTGTTTTCCAAATTTATATGGGACCAACTTGGGAGTATACCCTCTCCAATAAAAAAAGAATTATCACAATCGAACTACCATGTACAAAGTTATGCGTGGTCATACATAAAAAAAAAAAATACGCGTCGAATTGATAACCTCCTCCTTTTTTTCATCGGTTAATAAAGCAAATGAACTTGTTAGAAGAAGCACCTCCTTAGAAGTAGATAATTCAATACAAGTCAATGTCACACATTAGCCTTCCTATTCAATCTTCTGTCTATTGTCTTAAGTATTTCTAAGTAGTACCTAATACATTTTCCCAGAGAAAGGTGCTACATAATTTGTTATTGCAACTCTGCTCTATCAGGAATCGACAACGTGGATCAACTTTCTGCTCGTTGTATAACACGGGGATATTATTTATAAATAATAGTCTTCAAATCAGACCTGTCGGATTAGAGCGGCCGGTTCCATTCTCTCACCGATAGACATCTTGGAAAGTGTAACAATATTGAGTTTTATGGTAGGTACAATAACATGATTGTAGAACTAGATATGTTTTGGAAAAGGAATCTGTAGTATCGGATCGATCATGAAACTTGCCTTTGTCTTTAGCATGGCGATTACAAAATCAAATTGTATTCACTATCTTAGACTACTGTCAGTTGTCAATGTGATTCATTCTGACAATTTGGGATAAAAAGTTTCTTCTGAAATAATATACATAAAAAAGGACACAGAAAAGATCGTTAGAAATGAAAGACAAAATGACGTATTGTAGAAGGATTTCTACGCTGTGATGTCAAAAAATGGAGAAACGAAATGACACTTTGTATAGAAAGAGCTGTGTCTATTCTTCGTAGAAACAGAAAGTGTCAAGCTGAGCCTGCTACTGTTAAGAATAGAGGAAGAGACTATATACCACCATATCAACCGATAGACGTTCACAGGTGAACATAGGCCTCCACCAAGCTCCGCCATTTCGATGGACTAAAACATGCACTTATTTTTTCTTTTTTCATTCATGGAACATACACATTTCAAACTTATCGAACAGATACCTAATGCAGAGATTTCAGATGGAGGAACCTCTGG
Source organism: Aporophyla lueneburgensis (assembly GCA_932294355.1). Taxonomy (NCBI): domain Eukaryota; kingdom Metazoa; phylum Arthropoda; class Insecta; order Lepidoptera; family Noctuidae; genus Aporophyla; species Aporophyla lueneburgensis. Next base: position 7,538,172 of record OW028737.1, read on the forward strand.
CAATCAATTATCACATACACTTCTGTAAACCCATTTTTAAACCCTTTTGGAAAACATAGTGTGTATACAGTATAAACATCGAAGACATGTGACATTCGCCAGTTACATTGGGCCCACCTGTTGGATCACTTTTCACAGAGGGGAAGCCTGCATACCAGCAGTGGGAAAGTTATAGGCTAATTACTCCAGTGTTTAAACATTTGGTGTCAAAAATGATAATGGCTCAAAATTGCACAACAATCAACACTGATTTATGAAAAAAAAGCAGAGTATGGAATCACAACACCATAACTCCCACTTCCAGGTCAACATCAAAACAAAATACTTCGAATAATGAAATGCTGTTATCGCTTTAATCGTGTTAAAGAAATGGAGCAACCGAACCATTTCTAAGAACAATCGTACTAACATTCGTTCCTCGGTGGCTACTATTACTACTTAAGCCGTGTGTCCACAGCCACCGTGAACGGGAACTTAACGAGATTATTAAGCCTGTAGCGGATCGTGACTTCTGGTGGTGTGCGATGGACACGGGACCAAGGCCACGTTTGAATGGACGTAAAAATATCGCCGCGTGATCATTTCGTGCACTGGATCTTCAACGCACTGCAAAACGCCAAGAGTTAAAAAGTTTAACAGGGTATTTTTTCGACGCGCTGGGATGCAATCTGTTTGATTCTTAACGCTTAGTTCCACACCTAGCGTAGAAAATCCAGTACGCGATATTTTTACGTATTTTTACGTGGTCAACGTGGTCTTAATGTATGTATCGCTACTTCAGCGCCGTCATCGCGTTCTCGTTGACGTCCCGTTGATGGTGTCGGTCGACAGCCGTACTGTCGGTTGTCGGTTACGATAACCGCTGTTCCGCTCTCGATTCATTGTTCTAGCGCAGACGTGGTCTAATTAACGGGGTAATGAAATCTATTGCTTTGCTTTTTATTATCTGTGAGTTTAATTAACTAATCGTGACTTCCTGGAGACACTTCTATAGTTCAAACGGTAAAGGGATATTGTAACATAAGAAAATAATATGTTCTTCGAGATGACTCCAACAAAATATTAACTTTTGTTTTTGCGTGTTTAATCCAAGATGGCTGTCTAATCCACTGTGATGCTACATTCAAACACTGTTTTGGCTAGGAACCAAAACCATGAACCTACAGCTGGCGCTAACCACATTGCAACTATGCTACCTAATGCTTAAATCCTAAACTCCCAATTTAGACGACAGTCAAGATAAGTTACTTACTTAGCAGAATAAATTTTTGACCAGTATGGAAATGTGTTCCCTTCTACATTTAAACCGTTTGCCTTCAAAGCAAAAGTAAACAGGCCTGTTCTGGGCACGCTTGATCCATCACAGACCTCCGCCATCGCGTTTCATCTGGCGTGATCCAGGTCAGGAGCAGGCCCTTTCACAAATACAAAAAAATATATATAAGAAACAAACCTATTACTCTCAAATTAAATAAAAAATCCGATAACTGAAAAAGAAAATTTTATTTTCAATGGTTGACATTAAACTTGATACTATAAGCAATTTCATGCAGTCGGAGGCATCTTCATAAATTAAAGAATAAAGACCTTTTATTGCCTTCGATATGGCGTACCGTTGTCGCCATATTGAATTTTGACTACCTTCATGTCTTTAGTAACACGCTCTTACAATACAGCGAATCGAGCCCACTCTTGACATAAATGAGTAGAAAATGCTAGTTAACAAGATGAGCAGGCATTTAAGACCAGCGAGCAAATCTTACACAGGAAGGAGCTAGTCGCATTTTACACACAAGTGAGCGCACTTACACACGAAAAGAACGAGCGGAGCGGGCTCTCTTATAAGAAAAACAAGATTAAGGTAAATATATTTACGTAAGAATCATTAAAATCAGCCCACGTGTTTGGTCTCTAGAGTGCCACAAAGGAACAACCATACACACATATAGGCTCTTAAAAAAAAAAAATGAGAAAAAAAAAAGAGAGAGAAGAGAAAGTAGAGTAGTTACTGACTTTCACACTCAAAAAAATCGCTTTAAATCTTAAACTAGCTTTTGCCCGCGACTTCGTCCGCGTGGAGTTCGGTTATATCGTAGCGTAACGCCTACGCTAGGCGAGCGCTAAGAAACCTTTTCCACCTTTTAGGGGTTGAATTCTGAAAGAGCCTGAAACACTTGTTAACTCATTTCTTGATAGGAGTACTCCTGTGAAGTTTCGAATAAAATAGTTTAACTAATCTTGTTTCCCCATACAAACTTTCAAGCCCTTTCTCACCCCCTTAGGGGTTGAGTTTTCAAAAACTCTAGGATATGTAATTGTTTATTTCTAATCGTTAACCTAAAAACAAAGTTTCAGGCTTCTAGCTCTAAAAATGACGGACTTCCTTACAAAATTTTAACGCCTTTTTCACTCCCTTAGGGGGCGAATTTTCAAAAATCCTTTCTGTAGTTTCGGCTGTGCGTTGATAGATGAGTCAGTCAGGTTTGCCTTTTATATATTTAGATAACCCATAGACAATCTCTTCTACCTATAACAAAGCCGCTGCGCCCCATAGAGCGATGGAATTAATCAAACCATAGAGCGGCAAGTAACATTCCTTCTCTTACGAAATCGGAACAAGTGCAATTCGTTTCATTACTAAGTATAAATTTATAATAATTACGATTATGTACCGTGAATCGAATATTTCGCAAGATATTCAAAAAGATTGTTCTTTCGAATCGATTGTCGATCATTTCTTGTGGGATTATGTAAACTAATTGTTTTACCGACTGTTAGACTATTAACTACTAGACAATTGATAGTTTTAAAGTTACGTATGTTTGTTGGTTTTTTAAGTTTAAAAGTTACGTTTGGCCAGAGGGGTAATTGCGGAACTTTTTATCGGTAGGAATTGGTTTAATATTCATAGTTAAACAACATTCATTGCGTTATTTACGTTGCTGAGCCACAATGTATTCAACAAATGACGCAATGGTTTAGAAATAATCTTCTATCCCATTCAGATTCTGATAAATTGTGCGTTTCGCAATTAGGGTGCAGGTCTTCCGGTAGTCTGCCACCTGTGAGTGCTTTTGAACAATTATAAATTTAGGCGCGTAACAATTTATACCCGTACGTAACTTCCAATCTTCAATTACAGGGTTATCAGACTAACTAACTTTAACTACTGGTATATCGCTTTGAACAAAACCATCAGGAAACAAGTTTTATAACCGCAGAAAATAATACAAACACACTTTTATTAGCCTAGGTACTACTTTTTTTTTTTTTTTTTTTTTCAGGATGGGAAATCATCAAATGACTTCTCCCGCTCTGGGCGGAGCGGGAGGGCGTGTCAGACTTTTACTGACTAAAACCCACCCGTGTTCCATCAGTTGCCCATGTGCCACGGGTCACGGTATCTCTTTCGAACAATCACGCGACCCCGGCAGGCATCGGTCCTAGTAGACCCCTACACTGCTGCTGACATCTCTTTGAGGCGCGCGTGGAACACTGCGCGCCGTCGACCCGAGCTTGGTCCTTACCGGGCGGCGAGCTACCCATTGCTCGCCACCCGCAAGCTCGCGCCTACGGTGGCCGGGAGTCCGCTATTGACTCCCGACGCCCGGGGCGTGTCCTCCTGCGGCGGCTAGGGACGTGAGGGCGCAGAGACTGCCACTCCCTCACGCGCCCCGCCTCCTCCTTCGCGAGCATTACTGCTTCGCAGAAGGAGGTGACGGCTTCCCATTCCCTCTCGCTCCGTACCATGGCTCGCACCAGGGCCGGACGCGAGAGGTCGCCGCCGCCAATCGCCTCCACGAGGACACGGCGGTGCTCCGCCCAGGCAGGGCACACCTCCACCGTATGCTCCACCGTGTCCTCCAGACGATCCTCGCAATGGAAACACCCGGACGTATCCTCCCGCTTTATCCTGAACAGGAACCCACCGAAGCACCCATGCCCGGTGAGAACCTGCGTCAGGCGGAAGGTGAGGACGCCGTGACGCCTCTCTATCCACTCCTCAAAGAGGGGACTTACCGCCGCAATTGTGGCGTGCCCAGCCTAGGTACTACTTAAGGAGCCTTAAGGTCTGCCCGTACCGGGATCTGAAAATAAAAGACGTTTGTGCAACACTTACGTAAGTACTCCTTTAAGAGCATTCTACAAATATTTTTTTAACTTTTATCTTTTTGGATCGTCAGTGCGATCTCTCGCTTATTGATTTTCCAGTTATTCTCTGTCTTAATTAGTTTGTGTGTTCGAATTTCATAAAAGTTAATTATTAGGTCGTTTTTTGCACAGAACCTCTGATATTGGTTGCGTTTAATTGGTTTGAAATTTCTGCTGTTAGGTTAGGGAGTGGAAAATTATTGCAAACACGTTTTGGTAAGATACATAGGTATATCAAACCTATGTAGGCAGCAGAAATTTCAAACCAATTAAACGCAACCAATATCAGCGGCCATATACCTAAAACAAAGCACAATCGACGTTCTAAACAAAACTAATGTGGCAGTCTGTTCATAAATAGCGTATTTGATTCATGCACCAATTATGAAGGTAAGTAATGATTATTGAAATCTAACCAACAGATAGATATCGACGAGATTGCAGTACTATTTGCATGCTAAAATATAGCACGACGCAGACCGTTTCGCATAGCAAACACTTGCTGTTGGAGGGAAGGTCTGGTAAACCTTTGGTGCTAACTAGCATTGTCGGAGGGAAGTCTCATTACATGACACAGACTTGTCATTATTTATGATGCAGAGGATAAGATGAGAGGAGTGGTGTTCGAGGCTTTCAAGTTGTATGTTCGAACTCTGACGGCGCTTTACTTAGTATAATTTATTTCATCACCACTGTTCTCAAAACCGCGAAAGACAAAAATGTGATAAAACCGGTATGTAAGTAATACAACCAAAAATTTGAAAACATTTATCATCCTGCACTGGGCCCGCTTTCCGGATTACGGCCTGTGTCCCAGCAGTGGGGGCATAATGAACTGATGGTTTATGTATGTTTTTAATTAGATGGGAACGTAACTATTAAACTTACGTATTAAGTTTGGTTGGAAATAAACGATAAAGAACCTAAATACACGTTAGGTACAACTTCAAAATAACGAGGTAATAAATATTTCAATGTTTAATTATGCCTAATTAGGCCCACACAACGCATACCTTATTAGTTACCGCCAAAGCTAGCTCCAAGTAAGTCCTTAAAAGCCAAATTATCGCGTGCTGTGACCAAATGTCCCAATAAGGCGTAACCACTGTTGACGACCCCTATGGAATGCGTGGCTGACAGTATAAGTGCCGATTGCGAACACAGCCAATTTGCATTCCACACCGTCTCTGTCTGACCCGTAGTTGATCGTAGAATAAGAAAGAGATAGGGATACTAAAGTTGGTCAAAGTCGTATTGTACATTAAGGGTAATGTCGATCATATCCGCCCAATTTGCTGAAGTTCTCTTGATGACGTTTTTGTGTGTTTCTCATGCTTTTCTATGAGCGAGGATATAATTTTACCTCAAATACATTATACCTATTGATGATTTAAAACCACAACATGAGCTTAATTCATCGTTTTGTTCTTGTGGTTCTTTTATGTGTTGGACTCACTTTTACCTTTTACTTGAAATCATAATAAGTACTCTAATCATAGTTATAAATATTACACCGGAAAACGAAGTAGCACAGAGTAATATAGTAATTATAGGGGATGAAATTGGCCACCTAACGACTGTTATTAGGACGACAAATTAGAATTATCTAGTCTGCTCTTTATGCTTGCAATATGCTCTCAGAGGGATCGAGTCCGGAACGAGGTGATCCGGCTGAGAACGAAAGTTGCCAATACAGCTCACAGAAAAAGTAAGCTAAAGTGGTATTGGCTGTCCATATTTGCCGTGGAACCGATAACCGATAGGGTAGACACGTGTTGTTCAAGATCCCCGGTCCAATTGTGGGAAGGGAACACCGTTTGGTCAGTAAGAGTCTGCCAGCCCGAGAGGAGAATATCCATGAGGATTTTCCATCCAGGAAAACGGACACGTGTTCTTCAGTGGATACCGTTAACGTAAGGTAGGACGCCCTCGAGCTAGGTGGAGTGACGATCGGAATCGAGATGAATGGCGTGGAATAGAAGAAGCCTATGTTCAGCAGTGGCCTACTGTAGGCTGATGATGATGACTCTGCTATTTGCCTTTGTCTTGAAGACCCTTATATTCATAACGCCACATCTTTAAACTTCAGGCAGTTGCAACTCTCGAAAATTGTCTAACTAGGTAATAAACAGGCTATGCTCGGAGGTTCTTTGATGGATAAAATCAGGAATGAAGAGAGCCGGAAAAGAATTGGATTTACTGACATAGCTTGCAGAGTAAGCAAGCTGAAGTGGCAGTGGGCTGGCCATGTTTGTCGAAGGACTAATGCAGACGAATCCTGGAGTGGAGACCGTGCATCGGTAGGCGCAGTGTGCTACGCCCTCCAGCTAGATGAACCAACGACTTTTAGAAGATGGCTGGGAAAAGCTGGATGTGGAAGGCGGATGACAAGATGTTATGGCGCAGCCTGGGAGAGGCCTACTTTCAGCAGTGATTTGCAATAGGCTGCGTTGATTTAAAAATAAGCACAGCTTGTTTTACTCTTAGATTATGCAAGATTTTGGTAAACATCAATAAAGTGTAATTTTCTTCATTATGTTACTCTCTGAGACTGGTATTAAACGTGGTTCTTATTTAACTCATCATCGCCATTAATAGTTGCGTGGGAGATGTTGCCATGAAGCCCACTAAAGTATTAATTAGCGATAAGAATCACTACGCTTTTTATTGCTATTGTATTTTACAAGTTACATATACTACAATTTGTTAGTACACTTCGTTTTTGTACACTTTGTTAGCATTTATCAAGTAATATCTACATATCTAACAATATTTTAGTACGGTGTTTAACTCAATAGAACTAATATTCATTATACGTACGATAACTTGCAGATTCCCGTTGCAGAAAAATAATGATCAATCTCTTTATTATCTACATTGTTTTGCTATAACTTATTTATTGAGTGTAACTGTCAATACTTATTTTAATCAAGCTGACGTCATCCTTATTAAAAAGCAAAGCTAGACAAAACAAATGAACGTCGCAATTCGAACACAAATCTAGAGTCAATTCATTCTAATTAGTATTTCGATTCTCCGATTCATTAAAGCGTTGATAAATCCGGAGATCCATTTAGCAAACATTAACCTCACTCAGACGTACAGATTTAGGGAACTCATCACAAATAAACCAACGGCAGTCTGTCTGGCTATTTACAGACTTACTAATAAGCGAGATCAAAACGATTTGACTGGGCTGAGGGCTTTAGTGACTGTAAGAATTATTGTTTGGAAGCTGTTTTAACTTTTAAGTAGTAAAATAACGAAGTTATGAAGACGTGATACAGATTTGGAAGAGAAGATAGCTGAGCTGTGTATGATTGGCGCCATATGTGCATGAAGAATGTGTTACCGTATTAGGAAGATGATGAAAATAGAAAGTAGTAAACAAAGACAAATTTATATGCAAATCCGATTAGAAGAACTGACATCTTTACAGTAGAACTAATTCAAGACCTAAAACTTTCATGAAATAGACATTCGAGTGGATTGTATGATCTTAGAGGGTTGTATTGATGATTTTAATGATTATGATTCTGCAAATAAATTCGTGTTACTATCGAGAATAATATTTTATTAAAAATGAAACCTGCCACTAACCTGCAAATTGTAAAAAAAACGTAAGAAAATTTAAATTTTGTTAACTGCCATGACGCTTCCTACACAACCACGCAAATAATTAGCAATAAAAACCACATTTAGTTATAACATTACGCATTGTCTCAAACAATAAGATGGGATGGGTGACAAAATAAAATGGTTCCCCTATCAAAGGGTTCCCACTGTTTCACAAATAAATGACTTCATTTCACTCAACAGGTGTTAATATGACTGTGAGAGTTACCCACAATTATACAACGAGTGACAACGGTTTCACTCGTGCGAACCACTGGTGAAATTATTCTACCACCAGCATAACTTGGAACGTGGCTGGATAAGGAACTAACAAAATTGTCCAATTTCGAAGTAAGCTGCAGCTACGCCACGACAGGCAGCGCTGCTATGAAGTGTCAAGAGATACTGGCCATTTAGTTCCAGAAGGCTCAACAAAGTGTATTATTATGTGAGGTTGCTAATTTGCTTTACATAGAAGGCAGGGCAAAGTTATGGCTAGTAAAGAAATGCAGTCACGCGAAGCATACGACTTCAACACTATAGTTACAGCATCACGATTTGATTGCTGCAATCTCTATAATTAAAAAATAAATTTGCAAAATATATTCTTTCAAAACATTCAATTGGTATCGTATGTTTACAAACAAGAGCAACACGTGTGAGTCCCATGTGTGGGATCGTATGTATTGGAAGTATTGCCAATCGTCGATAATAGTCGCCCGATCGGAAAGTACTAGGGTAGCATGAACCGGCAGGTGGTGTGCCGAACCGATCGATACCAATATCCCATGTCTATGAGGCGATAGGACGCACACATGTAGGTTGCATTGTGTGCGTGGACTGAACGATTGATTCTCCTCTTTCACGAATGGATTCGGGCTTGACTCGTGTTTTATCGAAGAGTTCGGACGCGATCGGTTCTCCCGCTTCCAATAAAAGGTTTGTGTGCTATTTTTCAATCTTTTCCTGAAAAAGCTTGCAGTGCTACAATAACAATATCTGTTTTATTTTTTGTAGTAAAAAATGTATTTGAATTTCGATTGTGCATTAAACCTTTTTAGATTAGTGTTTCAAATGCATATCTTGCTGGCTACTTGCCGTCAATAAGATGCCATAAAAGTTTTCTTTTTCTTTTTACTTTTCTGTTTAGTTTAATGGTGTTTATGATTATTTTATGTTATTTTGACCAGTGTTTAGCTAATTGTTCTACAATACGGTTGTATTGTAGAACAATTAGTTAAACACTCTTATTTGAGTAATAGGTTTGGTTAAAAAGAAAAGCTTGTAATATCACCTGATTTGATTATTTCCCAGCAATATCTGAATATATTTTTTTCGAATAGATATGAGATAGAATTTTTTTTTCGTAGACCCTTATTAATATCGAATAATATTAACGAGTTTGGAAATAACATAGTCATGTTTTATATTACTGAAGGTAAAAAAAAGGAAAATGAAATATGGATTACCTTCTGCAATTAAACAACTCCGAAACAATTTCGAGAGTTGATAACAAGTTGAAAGTTCAAGTAACATAATTATAAAGAACCTACTGTTTTCTACTTATCTGAAACAAATAAAAACACGGTACATCAGTATGATATGATAACAATCCGCACAAGTCATAACACTCATATCGGAGGTTACAAAGATATCATTGCAAGAATACCTGTCATTACTTACGCATTTTGTCATCACAGAGTGTCTCTAAATCTTATGTTGCAACTGTTGCAAGAAGTATGGTCGTCCGCACGTCAGTATTTACTTTAAGGTCAATTTGACATGAGTAATGTCAAACTCATGTCAACCCTATAGTAAAAACATACAAAACCTATTTCGACGGCTCATCTTGCTGTGCTGCCGTCACTACGTGATAACGTGACACTGGCAGAATAGTCGACATCGGCTCAGTTGCCAAAAGGGGGAAAAAAAAAATACAAAACCTGTACCAAAGATAGTCCGCGAAATACACATTTCTTTCTTCGCGGGATACTTCGCGGCTTCCACTTAATGTAAAATATTTCATAGGAGCATTAAAACTTTCTATCAAAATACTCCATTAGCTTACAATGAATATAAAGTGATTGTAACGATAAAGTAATTCATAATTGTTCTTTCAGTTACATAATTTTCTATTATGGTTTGATAGATAATGCACCTTTCAATAAAATAATGCATTCACTATTAGATCATAGAAGGAAGGTAGTAAAAAAATACTTACTTTTTAGGGTTCCGTACCCAAAGGGTAAAACGGGACCCTATTACTCCGCTGTCCGTCCGTCCGTCTGTCACCAGGCTGTATCTCATGAACCGTGATGGTTAGACTGTAGGTGAAATTTTCACAGATGATGTATTTCTGTTGCCGCTATAACAACAAATACTAAAAACAAAATAAAATAAATATTTAAGGGGGCCTCCATACAACAAACGTGATGTTTTTTTGCCGTTTTTATAGATTAATGGTACGGAACCCTTCGTGCGCTAGTTCGACTCGCACTTGGCCGGTTTTTTGTGGTATGTTACCGCTTCGTACTTTATGATCGGATTGATCGATCAAATAGTCAACTCGACGTACAACAGAGATTTTAAATTATGATTGTCACTTCACAAGATGAATGGGAGCAAAAAGACTAGAATTTAAACAATAATTATCTTTTGATTACGAAATATTCCAATACGGTAATGGACTGAGGAAGGAAAGTCGTTGACGTAATTTAAATTAGGAAACAGTTTTCTTTTCATGAATATCTTTTGTTTGGTTTGACATTTCTTAGCTTTATGATTTTTTTTTAAGTCAAGTACAGACACATTGAAGTAGATAAGCATAGTCCGTATTTATCACGAAATTAATTTATAAATCGACTTAAACACGGACATAAAAATATTGCGGCGGGATTGTTTCGCGCACTCAACTTTCAACACTCGGTGTTGAACCGAGCATTGAGAATCCAAATAGTGCAAAGTGTTTGAGTGAGATGAGTGATTTTCAGCGCATCGAAAAAACACTGTTCGATTTTTAACTCTCTGCGCTCTCCTCGCAGTGCGTTAAAGATCCACTGCGTGAAAAAATCCGCCGCGATTTTATTACGTTCGTGGGGACGTTGGCTAATAGTTTTCTTTATAAACTACAAGCTTTTGACAGCAGCTTCGCCCGCGTATCTTCTTTACATAGTATGAAACAACGCTGCACAGTATTTTATTTTATCTCAAAATGACCACCTCCCTGATTATTAGTGACTCAGATAGAGCTTTTTATTCTAATTGCGAGAGTAAAACTCCCGTGAATCCATCTTAACTAGTTTAGGAGATATCCGGGGGTAAACTTTTTACCCATATTTTGAAAAAAAAATTTTTTCCTAAACTTTTACAGTTGCTTTATTTTTTTAACTACATTTTAAAAGGTCTTGTTTTATCTATGTTACGAGTCCTTTATGGCTGCTCTAGAACTCGTAGGAACCGAGAAATCAGCGATTTTGTGATTTTCGTTTTTATTTTTTTTTTGCTCCGGGTTCGGGTAAGTTTGGGTAAATCTTAATATTTCCGAGATTCCACGGAATTAATTGTTGTTTTTTTTTTGTATTGGTAGTCTACCTTATTACCTCTTCTTTAAGGCAACTTGCAAGTTCTAATACTGAGGGACATGGGCAAAAAAAAACGATAATCACAAAATCGCTGATTTCTCGGTTCCTACGAGGTCTAGAGCAGCCATAAAGGACTCGTAACATAGATAAAAACAAAACCTTTTAAAATATGGGTAAAAAGTTTTAACCCCGGATATCTCCTAAACTAGTTAAGATGGATTCGTGGGAGTTTTACTCTCGCAATTAGAATAAAAAGCTCTATCTGATTCATTAATAATCATGGAGGTGGTCATTCTGAGATAAAATAAAATACTGTGCGCTGGCAAAAGCTATAAATATAAACCTTCCTCTTGAATCATCTATTGATGAAAACCGCATTAAAATTTGTTGGATAGTTTAAAAGATCTAAGTTTACAGACGTGGGTGGGTGGGAAGCGAGTTTGTAACAAACAGACGCGACGCGGCTCTCGTAGAACAATTCTATGAAAACTTCATGGAAATCGTTCTACAAAATGTCGCGTAGTACCATCGCCTTTATATTATGGAAAGCTAAAAATGTTGGTACTTACTATATAAAATTTCTATTTTACGTAATTTATTTACTTACGTAGTGAGCCTCTGATAGTTACCTACTTTAGGAATCTCATTTTAAATTGTACAAAAAAAAGCGCATTAGCTTCGACGAATACAACTTTGTCCTTCATGGTGTCTGAATTAAACTATATTTAGACAAGCATTCTCTTTAGGATGTTAATAAAACCATTCTTATACACAAACTGGAGGCTGTCCACTGCGCATCTTAAAATGTTAAATTGGGTAGATATCCACTATTCAATATTTTTGTGCACAACCTGTGATTTTTTACAAATAAAAACTGACTTTGGGAAACCGAATCAGAATTCGCGGTGTGTGCACATGTGTTGTGCCATCACCATAGTGGACCTCCAGCTTCAGTTAATCTTAGATTAGCTTGTTTTGTTTCTAACAGATTACCTACATGCTTGACACCCTTGGCGCAGTGCCTGAGCGACTGGATTGTGCGAGTTGTACGCTACGGGTCAAGTATTCGAATACCGCACGGTACAAATGTTTGTGAACAACATTATGTTCAGTTGCTTGGTTGTATTGTTCAGATATACGAGCCCTAAATACAGGATAGTTTAATAGTAGTTTCATTCGTAATCCCTCATAACATAAACAACGAGCTTAAAAATCGGAATAAGATTATAAAGAAAATAAACGAATAATGTCTTAAATTATAGCCATATTTAATTATATTAGCCATGACTTACAACAAATAAAGTCTGGTTATGATACAAACAATAGGTCAAAAGTAGTCGAACATGTCCGAGGAGGGATGTAAATAAAATTTTCGAGCATCTTAGTTCTGAATCTCTAATTTTTCTACTAGGTCGACCAGTAACTTCTATTTCAGCATGAATAGTGAAAAGAAAACCTAGCCCTAACCTTTATGAGGGGCTCATATTATCACGATGGTTTCACTCGCTCTTGCTTTCAAGGTTCGCTTAGAAAATCACCTTTACAACACTGCCGACGTGTAGGTTCTTTCTAAAAGACATTTAGCATTATTTGATTAAAGTCAGTAAAATGGTCCAAGTAGAAAAAGAATGTCTGTGTCTAGAAATAATAATATGACTGGTGTAATATTGAGAAATATTGAAAATCTATTTTGAAAAATTACTTTTTAATTTAATCACCTAATTTTTAGACAAGTTCTACATTTTGGTAGAATTTGCTTCAAGTCTCACGCTGGCCTAATCTGCTGCGGCTGTCGTACATAGATAGGTCAATCTCAAATCAATTTTAATCAACAAAAAGTTGCTAGAAATAGTACCAGCCGAGCCCAGTAGGTAACTAATCAGTCCCCAGTAATTCTCGCACGGCAGAGTATACCACCCGGAACGACTTCCGTTCACACGACCATAACGAAGGGAATACATGTGTTCAACGCAAGCGCACCTGCCCTTACTTTTTACGTAAACATGCAAAAACACACGCCCCAAGAAACATGCACAATTCTCACGCGAATAAAGGTTCAACACTTGGATAAATTAAAGGTTGATGTTATTATTTTTAATTATATACGTAGGTATGTTATTTTCGGTGTTTTTATTTCGTTACGATGAAGATCACAATGGTTTTTTTTATAGTCTATGAGCTTCAGTATCTCCGGTAGATTATCTTGTTGCCAATGTCATTTGGTAAGTTGGTTTCCAGGGTTGCCACACTATTTTATGACGAAATATTGGTATATTTTTAATGTCTCGTTGGTCAGGCAAGCGCTACTGCTGAGCATGACGTTCTTAGTTCGATTAGCAGCTAGGACCATGTGTTATTTGGTTTATCTATATGGAATTTCGGCGTGATGTTTATTCATATAATGTTTTGTTATATTTTAATCATTTCTGTAGATATAAAATAGGTTTATGCCACACCACCACTTGGCTGTTAGTAAGGAAAGTAGGGAGAAGCTGTCTTAGACAAGAATTCCTCCTCACCATTCCTTCGTCTCGGTCGCGACTTAGGAGTAGTAGGTCGTGAGTTCGAACCCAAGCAATCGCTTTACTTTGTGTAAATTATTTCATCACCGCCCGCTCTCAAAACGGTGAATGAAAACATCGTGAGGAAACCGGCATGTCTTTGAACCAAAACTTCGAAGACAGCCGCTTCTACCAACCCGCACTGGGCCCGCGTAGTGGATTATGGCCCACTCCCTCTCACCGAGAGGAGGCCTGTGTCCCAGCAGTGGGAATAGGCTGTTGATGGTGATGATTCCTTTTTCTGCAAGGCCCCTGTTGCACAGTTTAATAAATTTCCAGTAACCACGCGGCAATTGTAAGCCAATACAAAATTATGAGACAGTATTACAGCTACCGTCCAAACAAAACACTGTGAAGCCAAATCGATTTAAAAATAGCTAGCTTGTAGCGGTTAATCAAAAGTGTCTCGATTGGAGAGTTGGCTGAAAATAATCGTGTGTTTATCATCAAACGATTTGCGTCAGACACGCTGGCTGCTTCGCTGGGAACTTGTACTATTTACTACTAATTTTATGAAGAGACCTGAAGGCAACTCTCATACAAAATCTATTCGTAGTCTCATCTCGGCGACAATCAAATTTCAAACACTTGTAAAAAATGTAAGGCAGCTCTAGGTATTTTTGACAGAGACTGTGAACATTCTTAAAATTACGAGAATTGCTTTGGTTTTTGTCCTTTGTTTTTGTATTAATTAACCTAGTACCTGATGCGTAGAGGTTTTTTTACGCGGTTACAATCATGCAGTTGAGCATCATATTTGTAAGTGGTCATCGCCATAATATGGCGGATTCTGGTACTGCAAATGTCTGTAAATATATTATATTTACAGACATTTGCAGTACCAGAATCCTCGCAGGTGCGTTACCATCCCGAATTATTATTTTTTAAATTTTCAATTTCAAAGATGAAATGTTTTATGTGCCTAATGTGCCCGGTATAAAACCGGTTAGTATGGTATGTACCATTTCTTTCAAACCAATTGTCTGGGGGGCAATTCTAGTATTTTAAAAAAACGTCGTATTTTAATCTTAAATCCGTCAAAACTACAATCAATTTACCTACATTTTCGACATTGATTGTCGGTGAGCTGTAACTGCGACTTGAATTTGAGAACGGTTTTAAAAGTACAAGAATTGGCCTTCAGAACTCTTCTTCAATAATAAATGGATTTCTCAATGTTCAGTGAAAAACTTTAACCAATTTCAGTCTTCTTTCCAAAACATACCAAGTGATGGTGACTGTACCGCTACAACTTGTACTTATTTGATACGATGAATCTTTAATAATACCTATTCACAAAACACAACATTGCTTTACGGCAATTTTAGTAAGCGGAAACCATAGTAGTAAGTTCTTCCGTAATAAAACGAAAGTGTTCGCTTCTTGGCACCATTCGTTCCATATCGTAGACGCAGGCGCACATGAATTATACAGAGACAATACATAATAAAAATAACTACATGCATATTTTCATTTATGAGAGTTTAATATTATTTTGTTTCGTGTGCCTAAAATTCTGACTGCCGTGTCGGTCTAGTGGTTGCAACCGCGACCGCTGACCTTGGTGGGATTCAATACCAGGGTCGGGTAAAACGCTAGGGTTCAAAACAGACGGTACAGTTACATAACCCGTGGTTACGGTGGTTGCACACCTAAGTCACCAATACAAACGGCAGGCATTTCTAAAAAGTTAGACTTTACGCTACTATTTCTTATTCATCGAATAATCATCATCCTGCCATGCTTCTATCCATCTCAAAGTAAAGCGTTAATATACGAAAGGGTATAGCAGTGACATCTAGTTTCTATTAACGCAACTAATCGTTTTGCCACTCGACGCTAGATGCCGCAGTAAATTCTATTGGCCCATAGATGGCGCTGTTTTGAGATAAATTCATTAGAACTGACACCAATTATGAGGAAGATGGTTAACCGATGTGTCGTTATTCATTTCAGGCAAAAAAAGACTGGAATTATAAACCTTTTGGTATGGACGAATTATTTTATCCAGTTTAAGAGCTCATTGTCATGTAATGAGTGTCAATTTATTAATGTTTTATTGATATAGAGCTCTAGGCGGTCGCATGAAGGATAAGGTCCTTTCTACAAGGCACCGCACAGTGTTTTAGAAACCCTCAAAATCGGACATGACTAAATTAATACCATGAGTCTATGGCAATTCATATTTCAAATGCAAGAGTAAAACTCCCATGTGCGCAATTTGCTTCGTTTTTGAGAAAAAAAAAATGTTCAAGTTGCTAATTTTACAACTCCCTAAAACGATTTTTTTTTTAATTGTGAGGGTTTGTAAACTTGTTTTATAGCTGGTTAAATTCATCATTTTGAGACACATATTTGTATTTTATTTCATCCCTTTCACACTAATAGTTCCAGAGATTTTGATTATTTTTCATTATTTAGACTCAATTTTTTTCTTCCATCCTAAATGATTGGCGCAGATGTTTTCTGTACTGAATAATAGTTTGGTATAGCCCTTATACACAGTATTTTTTTCTATAGCAAATCCGGAATATAGCAGATTTTATTTTTTTATTAGCGCCTGTACAAATCTTCTGAGCATTGTTTCATTTATGGTTTAAACAGTATCAGGCGTATCCAATGAAGGGTTTTGTGTGGCACGGGAAGAGGTCCACCCTCGTTAGGCGATTGCTAAAACCCCGTGCCAAAACTCATAACCCGGAGGAGCAGGGGTGAGTGAACATTTTTCTATTACCTTCCTAAAGCGCCTGATACTTTTTTAAAATATGAAACAATGCTCAGAAGATTTGAATAGGCGCTAATAAAAAATAAAAAAAATAAAATCTGCTATACTACTCCGGATTTGCTATAGAAAAAAATACTGTGTGTAAGGGCTATACCAAAGTATTATTCAGTACAGAAAACATCTGCGCCAATCATTTAGGATAGAAGAAAAAAAATTGAGTCTAAATAATGAAAAATAATCAAAATCTCTGGAACTATTAGAGTTAAAGGGATGAAATAAGATACAAAATATGTGTCTCAAAATGATGAATTTAACCAGCTATAAAACAAGTTTACAAACCTTCACAATTAAAAAAAAAATATTTCGTTTTTAAGGAGTTGAAAAATTAGCAACTTTAACATTTTTTTTTTTTTCTCAAAAACGAAGCAAATTGCGCTCATGGGAGTTTTACTCTTGCATTTGAAATATAAATCGCCATAGACTCATGGCATTAATTTAGTCATGTCTGATTTTGAGGGTTTCTAAAACACTGTGCACCGTTTTTTTGTACGGCGCGGCGTGCTAACCGCATCGTATAATAATTATATAAGCTTGTATATTCACATACGGCGACGGGGCCGTGCCGTAGTGCCGCTGTGTCTGGTAACAAACTTTCATAGTGATCCATGCAACACTGTCGAGGATCGACCATGCCTACGCACAGCGAATCAACCACAGTTTATCACAACATGTGCATATAACGGGTCTGGAACGGGACAGCGACGAGTTAGTAGGCGCTCCTTGAATAATAACTTTTCATAATTTGTGCCTTTTAACATCAAATAAAACAAAAACAATCTTTTGTAAAATGTTTATTCTCATAAATGACAGACTAAAACAACATTTCTCAGCGATTACAACTCACTCTAAACTTTGCATCACTATCTAATGATATTGGCGTTATTTATAAAGCTGGTATCGGTTATGTAACTTAACTACATCACTATTAGAACATAATCATCTACAACATAGCTAAGCAGCTGTTTATACATACAGAGAAGTTATGGCGAAGAAAAGTCGACGACAAACTTTATTTTTCAAATATTTTTGCTCCATTTTTATGTTTGCCATCAACTTGAACTAAATTATCACAAAGTTTGACTAAGATAACTGTAGCTATAAATAAAATATTGGTTAAATTCTTATTTTGTTACTGCAAAGCAAAGTATGGAGTCATTAAACAAAATAAACTTTTTTTCGTAATAAAGCAATCAAATATATATTAATTGAATAGGTTTCATATGTATTAATTTAATCATTTATATTATATTTTCCGAATTCTAATAAATACTTGTTCATAATGATTAAAATAGAGATCAAAATAAGTTCTGTACAATAAGTCATGAACGAGGCAACTCTAGATTATATTTAAATCCTTTATATCCCAACGAAATAGGCGGTCGGGTAGTATTATACAACATGGCATAGATTACGACAACTTTGATACAGACTTCGCGAATTATTAACGACTTACATTTTATGGTAATAGGAGTGCATTTAGTTGAATGTTTTTACATGAACTGTCTTTATGCCTTCAAAGTCCAAAAGTGGCATCATATATGTAGCCAGAGAAAATTGGATATTAATACAGGATTCAATACAGTTGTCAACAGCCCGATATTCCATACATATAAAACAATAGAACTCTAATACAAATGAACATCATCATTGTTTTATAGTTCTACACAATTTCCATGTCAGTTAAGTTCAAATTGAATAATTTTACCATCTACACATTTGTACACATATAAAATTGAAGTGTCTATTTGTAATGTCAAAATAGCAGCTTATAAGTATATACGGTACTCTTAGAACAAACAAAACAATTTTTAACATTTTTGTCTGATTGTGTTTGTTTGTACCGGCTAATCTCTGGATCGGCTAGACCGATTTTGACGAGGCTTTCACTGGCAGATAGCAAGTGTTACAAGGAGTAAATTTACTAAATGTATTTCAGAAAAATAATTACCAAAGAGACACATTATTGTTTCCCGACATCCACACGAACAAAGTCGCGAGCACATAAGGTCCAATCATAAGAATAGTTTGTAGGCTTCAACATATTGAAACAACATACTAAAAGAAACTGCAACACATTCACAAACATATATAACGGACACCGAAATATTATTGTCAATCAAATGATATAGGTACGCGCGATATCATATCTTCGAAAAGCCTTAACAGCTAGCATTACAAGTAAACAATACGTTTTCATAAGATAATTACAGGTACGGGTTAGGTAATAACATATTTTGGGGAAACAGACAAGACAATATTTGTGTTCTTTACGTTGAAGAGCAAATAGGCATTTATCTGATGTAATTCTTATATTTCCAGTAAAATTACATGTTATCGGCTTTGATTAAAAACTGCTGAGTTAAAGGAGAATGCGCTTAGATAAGCCCTGATAATTCAAATTTACTTTTTTTTTTTAATTTCGCGGGCTAATGACGCTTTCGCTTTCTATAAATCACTTCGGAATTCTAAAGACTCGCTTTAGAATTATGAGTATGTGTGAAGTGCTTATAACAGTATAATACAGAACAGCGTTACATCTATTTGATTGTTTCCCCATTTCTTGTTAGTACACAAACAGCGAGCGTTAATACCATAGAGTCGAAATAATATCAGCATCAAGTATTATTTGACATATTATACATTAAACTTCCAACAAACATAGGATCAATTGATAAATGAAGCTCCAAGGAAGACAGAGTAATTCAAATTTTCTTATATTTAGCCAGGTTTTCATCATCATCATCATCATTTCAGCCGTAAGACGTCCACTGCTGGACTTAGGCCGCCCCCAATTTGGGGGGCTTTGCCATAATCGCCACGCTTGGCAGGCGGGTTGGCGAACGCAGTATGGTGGTAAAATGCATAGAGAACGCTGCTGCCCATCCTCTAGTAAGTCCCGTAGTCGCCTTTTACGACACCCACGGGAAGAAATGGGGCCAGCCAGGTTTTATGTTGATTAAAATGTGATTCGCGACCCTAACACATACACACACATACGCATTTACAGAATTAGCATAGCATAAGCATATACTGGGACAATGGGACAAGGCCTATTCTCGATGAAAAGGATTGGGTCGTATCTATCACGCGGACGCAGTGCAGGTTGGTAGATGTCACATGTCTTCGAATTTTTTGGTTCTTGGACATGCCGGTTGCCTCACGATGTTTTCCTTCACCGTTTTGAGAGAACCGGTGATGTAATTACTTACGAACCACCCTTAAAGTCGGGCCGATAGCACTTGGCCACCACTGTTCCATTTACACAATTACAATCATTAAAATCATCAATAACATCCCTCTAAGTTCATTTAACTTCATTGAATAATTCACGAAGTCATTAAATGGAATTAAATGAACTTAGATTGTATCGTTGATTTTAATTATTGTAATTATCATCGTCATTCTCCTGCCATTATCCCAATTTACTTGGGGTCGGCGCAACATGTCTTTTTCTTCCACACTTCTCATCGTTTCTTTGGTCTCCTTCTACTCTTAAGGCCATCGACATTCATACTCAATACTTTCTTCACGACATTTTCCTCATTCCTCCGTATCACGTGACCATACCATGACAACCGATTCCCACACAACTTTTCAGTTATCGGTGCCACTTGCAGACTTCCTCTTATGTACTCATTTCTTATTCTATCCATTCGCGTAACACCACACATCGCTCTCAACATTCTCATCTCAGCTGCATGCAATTGCCTTTTGTGACCCAACATTCTGACCCATACAAGACAGCAGGTCTGACCATGGTTTTATATATCTTTTCCAATTATTGTAATTATGTAAAGCCATATTTGTTACGATCGCGAATCATTTTTGTTCCACTGACAGAGCCTTAAAATTGCTTTAAACGTAAGAATATTTGTATCTGGAGCTTTCACCTTAACTTTCAATCATGAGCACTAATATTTTACAATTGATTACTATTTAGATAAACAGGTAACATTATTTACACATAATTTTAACTAATTACCGAGTGTTGAAACAGGAATGTCTTTAAAATTGTTTATGGTGTTTTTTTTTTTAAATTTCTATAAGAGTTTATATCCGTAAAGGGAAACAGATATACCGGATGACATTTTTGTACCGTCTCGACCTTCATATGGTGTGTTGTGTAACTAGAATAGAAGGCAGGAAGGCCTTCAGATTCATCGCAGGTGACTGAAGGAGCGCGGGACGCTGTCGGACGGGGATGCGTGTGCGGCTCGTGCGCCTGCGAAAGATCAATGAGGCCGTCTATTGGCCGGCTTCAAAGGGTAGGACCGCGTTACGAAATCATTAATACATGCCGCGCATTGAGTAGGGTGCGTATGATTTGAGTTTCGATAGATTGTAATTGATTTTTTTCCTAATTGTTGTTTTTGTTGTTCTAGTATGAAACTGTTACTTTAAATGTGTAGTATTTATTGCTAGATCAATTTTATTACATGTTATTCAAAAATAGTAAAAATTTCTATGGCAAAGGATTTTACTCCGTTCACCTATTACACCCACTTTTTTCAAGACGTTAAAAAATGTCACCCGGTATATAGTTTCTTTAAGTGTAAATTGAGCTCTAAATTGTTCAGAGTATCTTCAATAATATCAGATACTATGTCAGTAATTCTGTCTACGTTAAAAATATACATTAATTCATAATAACAAAGAGATATCAACATAAAGTTTTACTGGAACATAAAATCTTATGTTTCAACATTTACATTACTATTCTATGGCAGTTATGTTTATATCGTGTTGGACATTTTGAAGTGTTATAAGAACAAAGCTATATTTAATCATTGGTTCTACGGAAAGATAATACAAAAATTCAAATATCTAGTATTTGTTGCTACCAGAATTTAATTTTTCGTTTGTCAATATATAATTTTCAAACCGCCTCATGAAAATATTACAATTTCCTATAAGCGAAAAACTTACAAAGCATTTTTATTTACGTTTATATGGTTTTATAAAATACATCGTTACATACTCTTTCACTTATAGATAATCGAATTATATCGTAAACAATTATTACACATTTATTTTAATTATAATTTCTAATACGTTCAGTTACCCTATGACGATTATTAATAGCTATAATTTTTATAACAAACAAAAATAATTATGAATTAACAGTAAATTAAATAAATTTATATTCATAAGAAATTATAATGACAACCAAAATAAAATAAATAATATAATAATATCGATCACTTCTTTAGGTCCCTCAAATGCTTTTCATCTACTCGCTCCAATATTAACTATGCAACCATAATCATTTATTTTGAAATTGCTTTGATACATTTTCATAACATCTTGGAAATACAAACCAAAATTTTCAACATGTAATGCCGCATAAGTTAATGAATTATCTACTTTAGCGCCATGTAGTCTAACTTGAGATTTGATTGTTATAAGTCCCTAAATATTTTTTGGCTGCAATAAAATTTGAACTTTGTCATCTATGACATTGAAAGTGAGTTCCCATAGCTATTAAGTAGCATCGTCGTTCAAGATGCTGATGCGGCTCAATAATTCTATAGAAGTATCGAACCTAGTCTATGAATAAATGTAGACCTGTTTCTGGCAGTATATTATATAAATTTTCAACTGTTCCAAATGTCTATTTTATAACTATGGACTTACTATGGAATATACTTGCTTATTCATAATCAATCAACTGAATGCGAAGGATCATTCTACTGAATGCCGACGCATTCGCAAAAGAATGATCTTATGTATGAATGATTTTTTGTAGGTTTGTTTTTACGCGTTCACGCTGAAACGGCTGAACGGATAAGGATGAAATATGGCATATGGGTAGACCATGATCTAGATTAGGACTTAGGATATCATTTATACCGATATTCCCATGGTATCGAGACTTATGCAGGTGAATCCGCGGGGCGCAGGTAGTTATGAATAAACAAGTAAATCTAGAAAACAATCCAGTTACAACCTGGTTAACTGTGAAAGTAATATAGTGTCTCAACTAAGTTGGTTGTAATTGGTTCGCCTCGCTGTGTTCTGATATGTAATTAATATTTTCGGGAACAAGTATGGAAAAGAGAGAAGCGCGATATATGCGAAATACTGAAAATTCTCAATAAATACAATGCCTACAATAATACTTAACCTAAACCGGAAGGCACTCACCATAGCGTGAATATACGACAATTGAAAAAAGAAATTAGAATTTCGAGTAGATTTTTTAAACAATTCTACCGGCTATTACTGCGAACAAAATTTAACTCTGTAAACATGCAATTAAAAATGAAAATTATATCAAAATTCAGGAATCCAAATAAATGTAATAATTAATATCAAAATGGGCGATAATACCTTCCCTTCGAATAAGAGATTCATAAGCTATTAATTTAATCACTGGAATGGTAGCGCGAACTCAATGTGAAATGTCTATAGATACTGGCATCATAGGTAACCAATATATCTAGAATGCTAACCAATATAATGTGCTCGATTTTATTACATCATGACTAGTGTTACGGTTATGTGCACTTGTACACGCAGTGCCACAAGTTTCCTATACATAATTTACTAAGCAACTTGCGCTGAAAACTGTACAGTCCTAGCGAGCGTGTCACACAACATACGTTTCCTTAACAAACTCTTTCACACCGAAATAATACGAAACATAATTATAAATGATCATTTCGTTCATAATATCGTACTAACCGGAGTGTGTGAGCGGTAGGGTCAACCCATCGAGAGATTTTTCACAATAGTGACGTCATGGCTTCTCCGGTTAATTTCCTTCGCTTCCTTCGTGAGGTTGGATTCGACGAGCATGGAGTGTCGTTTCGTTGTGTTGTGGTCTTTCTTCCTTCGCACGACGTCGGGGCTGTAAGGCTCTGAATCGCGACGGTGAATAGGCGTGTGACTGTGGCCCTGGCTGCCTGAGAATGAGCCTTGTCTGTGTAGTGGCGTTGATGGCTGGTCTGGATTTACATTTGGAAGGTATGTCTGGAACGACGGCCGGTTCTGCGCCGCCTCCATGATGGAACCTTGTTGAAATAACATTAAAGGTCAGTTTATTTTTTATATTTTACAGGTTCTAGAACTAGCGTCTTACTTTGTAGCTTAGAAAATTTTACTCCATAAATACGTGAAGGGAGAAAAATACACAGTTTACCCCAGCATACCATATAACAAGAAAGGACACAAATAATAAAGAGTTAGTTAGTGCACTAGATAAGACACAAACAAACATACCATCACCAACACATACATTTCTACAGTTCCCATTCCATATGTAAACAAATATTTCTTTCTAACATTAGTAGCGTAAGAATGAGATGTCCATGCACCCTTTCATGGGTGTGTTTAATACCATGTAAAAGCTTCAAATTTTAGACATAATTTTGTTCGCAAGTGCCGCAAGAAAGCGGCACTTAAACTAAGTTACGGTTCGAGTAAGCACCAGCCACAGAGATTATGAAGGAATCGGCCATATTGCTCTTAAAATGGAGTATTTTGTAAATAAATAAATATAAAATACTTTGGCCTATTTTACGCTGAAGCTGCCAGTGTGACACTTTTAGCTTAGAAGTAGGTGACCCAACCCCAACGCTTCGACCGATAAATAATCGATAAACAAGACATACCACTAGCTTATAGTTCGACTTTTAATTGTATTCAGTAACTTGACAGTTGAAAGGGTAACCAGATTTTGACAAAAAAAAAGATAGTGAGTTGGTGCAAGAATGAACGAAATTGAATGAACTTGAAATACTGAACTTGCACTTACATGGAAACTTTTTATTTCAAATATAATAACCTGTCTTAAAAAACACGATATCTTATATCTTTAAACGCAGCAGTTCAGCAATTCTTGTATATATGTATACTAGCTTCTGCCCGCGACTTCGTCGGCGTTAAATTTCTTGTTCCCCCGACCCTTCCCGTTGCGTCGAATCGCCTACCCGTGCGATTTTCCCCGTTTTTGCAACATTTTTCTTTACTGCTCCGCTCCTCTTAGTTATAGCGTGATGTTATATAGCCTTTCTCGATAAATAGGCTACTCAAAACAAAAATAATTTTTCAATTCGGACCAGTAGTTCCTGAGATTAGCGCGTTCAATCAAACAAACAAACTGTTCAGCTTTATATATTAAAAAGTATCCTATGTTCGTTTCCTGGTTCTAAGCTAGCTCCCCATCAATTTTCAGCCAAATCGGTTCAGCCGTTCTTGAGTTATAAATAGTGTAACTAACACAACTTTCTTTTATATATATAATCTGAATCTCGGAAACGGCTCCTACGATTTTCATGAAATTTAGTATACAGGGGGTTTCGGGGGCGATAAATCGATCTAGCTAGGGTAATTTTTTATAAAATGTCGTTTTATTCGTGTTTTCAATGACCAACTTTATCGATAATCAACTTGAACATAAACTTATTATTTGAAACACAATTTACCAAAACATACCGAGCAAAGTTCGGTCAACCAGATATTACACTATTTATTCTGCGTTTATGGTTACCAGAGGATATAAAATGACAGAAGTAAAAAAAAAGTAAAATAAGATGACTGGTAATTTTAGTCTGATTCTATTAGAAGAAAAAAGGAAATTATTTTTTTTAATTATTGTTAATTATTCTTAACTCCAAAACTATTAATTTTAGTATGGTAACATTACTTTTCTTTGAAATGTCAAGTTGCTGAATATAATGAAAAGTCGAACTATAGTTCTATCGTTTACTACAACAATAAGCGGTACATAAGCACATATATTATATAGGTAACGCAATCACCTCCAAACTGCTAACTTGGTATGTCTGGTTAATGACCTACAATAAAGCAAAACAAATATTTTTACAAGTTCTTGGGACACGTCGTTATAGAGATGTAAGTAGGAAGAAAATTATAGAAAAAAATGTATTTAATGTTAATTGGGTAGATGGAAAATGGAGTACAGAAAATTAATTGAAAAACAGTCGTTCTAATGCTGTTCCCTTTTGGACTACCCGTGTAATGTATGTAATGCTGTTTAGACTAATAGTCAGTATCTCGAACGAAAATTACCGCAAAATTAATGTGACAAATTGTCAACTAATGGGATTGGTTGAATGATTTATTAAGAGGGCTCTTCCCGGTTCGTCCATCGACTACGCGAGCATGATTGAAAAGTTGTCGTTTCATCCAACGCAATGCAAGCGAGTAAGAACGTAATTACATCGAACGAAATACGGCGCGCGGAAGTTTCACAAAACTTGTTCGATGTTTTTGCAAAAGCCTTGTTAACAAAAGATTATGTCTTGTTTCCCCGAAGTGTTGGGCAGAGGTGTACCTATCGTATGTACACCCACACTGCGCCATATTTAAGTCCCATGTAATACGGGGGAAGTCTATTGCCAAAACATTGCATGTATGGAAAAAAATTATGTCATTTAGAATCTCCGATACAAGTGTGAGGACACATGAACGGCAAAAGTCCAGATAAAATGTGTGCTATTTTCTTTTCTCAAAATCCTTTTTTTTATTTACATAGAAACCTCAATATAAACCACAAGATACCTTTGTGTTAACATTATCTAAAGGAAAACTTGTCAAAACGCGAGCGTTTATATGAGAATTACGACTGGTTGGCAGCTCTTAACAGCCAAGCGTAGTTTACACGTGCTTGACAAAGTGTCACATTAATTTCGTTCAAGAAACTGGCCCTAAACAAAAATGTCAAAACCATAAAAAAAAATATTTTGTACTGACGGCTCCATTCACTGGTTTTCCCCTTTTCTAACGTTGTGTTTCCCAATTACAGGAGGATTCTTAACTTAAACAGTAAAATAAATAAATAAAATGGAACTCTTACCGCTAATTATATTTACAAGTCGACTGACAACATCTCTTTAACGAACTGTCATAATAAAGCAACTCAAACTCATTTGTATTGATGTCAAAATAAGGCTCAATAAGCTGTAAGTGTGATTGTTATAATCGCGTTCAGAAATGGCGACAATTATACAAGTTGTTCTTTTCGATATCCCATAACTCTAGGGTATTAATGAGACCATGTCAAAGAATCAACTGGCATAGGATATTTTTCCCTTTTAATTTTTAACGTCATAATGTAAAACACCCTTGCGTCAAATATGATAACGTCGCATTTTCTTAGCATTCAATTTGGATTATTGGTTTGAATGAAAATTATTTACTCAAACTTGTCAATGAAACTTACACCCATATTCAAGAAAAAAAAAGCATAACTCAATAAAAAATAGTCAGAAAACAAATACCAGTTGATTCTTTTACATGGTGTCATAAAAATCCCGAGTTATTGGAATCAATTGGAACACGTTGTAGGTATATTGAGGTCATAAAATATTCAGCAGGTATTATTTCATGTTACTGTCCTGGTAATTAGCTATCTACTGCGCAATAAAGCGTAGTAGCGCAGTAAAAGCAGAGATGTACAGCATATCCGAACGAATTGCAAAGTAGATTACTGAAGCTGCAAAAAATAATTGTGTCCCGCGCTGGCACTACACTTGAGTTTATTTTTACAAATATTCGCATTACTTCCAATTCGTAGTATTGCTAATACAAAATCAAATTTATCCAGATTATTGTATAAGGTATATTTTGTAATGTTCAAAAAATATATCATCTGCCTAGCCCTGTCCCGAATATTTCGGGGTCGGCTTCCAGTGTCCGGATACAGCTCTGACCTCAACAACCCAGGTCAGCTGTGAAATAACAAAAAACCCTGTATCAGCATAAAACAAAATTTTACAGGAGAGCCGAAAAACGATTTCTGATTTCTCTAGATCGCTTCGGTCGGGTCGGTTTCCGACTTTGTGTAACATCGTATTTGCCTAATTTCTGGGCGTTTTTGCTAGCCTAGTACATGGAGGGTGGTCTATGAGGTCGAAAAATGCAAAAAAAAAAACACCCGTTTTATAAAAATGACAGATACTAGGTTTTGAAATTCAACAGCCGAGTTACAAGTTAACACAACACCCCTTAATAAGACTGGTTGTCAGATGTTTGGGCTAACGTCCCGTAACGTCCGTCGAAGATCCACGAATGACATGCGAGATCGACGACTTAACGTGCTTTCGGCACGGAGGGGACTTATTACTCACCCATCCACGGACCAACCGCGGCAAATACAACAAATATTAGTGCAAATAAACCAAATGAAGTGCCAGCGTTATTGAGTGCCCCGTATACAGTGTATATTCGCAGAATTGTGAGTAATAACACATGTATGTTACTTACCGAGCGTGCGCACTAGCCAGGGCGCGACGGACTGTTTCTGATTGACGGCTGTCTGTACCTCGTTGAGGGCCACTGTCAGCTGGTGGCTCAGCTCCTGGAATAAATATATTGGTTGGATTTAAATGACCAGTAAAACTTGCTATTGGGGCCCTCTAACAAATTTAAAAAAGTCAACAATTGCCGCAGATATCGCGAACATATATTTAAAAAACAACTGAGAACCTCCTCCTTTTTAAGTGGGTTAAAAATGGTTAATTTTTTAACTGTCCAAGATTTCACGACATACAGGTTGATATTAAATTAGCTAGTATAACTCTGCAGGTTTTACTGTAAGACTCTACAGACCGCAGAAGTAACGACGATAAAATAAAAATGATTTGATGTAATTTTTTTATAGTTTTTAGGGCTCAATAACAGCTGGTAGTATTGTCACTCGAAGTTATAAGGTGAGAAAATATGTCGTATCTTGTTATAAGATATCCATACCAATCATGTCTGTGAAGCTTTTACAAAAAAACTCAGAGTAAAAATCGGTAAATAGCATATTAAAGAAAATAACAAATCATTTAACCGCGACCATGGAGATGTGACCAATTGGTCATAACTGTCTTAAGAATTGTCTCGCACTTCAATCGTTTTTTTTTTTTCGGAACAATTATAATTATTATCCCATCTATCTATACAAGGCTCCTGCCAGGGTCGCGAGATTTGTTCGAAAGAGATACCGTGGCCCTAGCACAAGGGCAACTGAAGGAACTCGGGTGGGTTTTAGTCAGTAAAAGTCCGACACGCCTTCCCGCTCCGCCCAAGAGCGGGAGACGTCATTTGATGATTACTACCCACAAAAAAAAAAAAAATACAAGGCTGGGTTATTCTTTACCTGATTGCTACACTGCGCCTGCACATGCGCTAGCTTCACCTGCGCGAGTTCCAGTTCCAGGTCACGCACCCGTTGCCTCAGTCGCGCCTCTGTCTCGCTCGACCCTTCTTTGTCATCGTCTTTTTGTTCTGTCTCTGCAAGTAATTGTCGACTTTATTGTATTGGAAAAACGACTGATTTCACTTTATTGCAGTAAAGATAAAACTTGAGACATGTTGGCTATATTTTTAAATTATATTTGTACCTTCTTTATTATCCTTTTGCGCAAGTTTAACGCTGCAATTTACACAGTCCTTGACATAGTCCTGCAAAGAAAAATGAAACGTATTTACAGTCTGTGTAAGTAAGAAATCGTGTGTCATAAAAGTTTATAAATAAGGATTTTTTTCCGGCTACTTATGATATGATAAGATATAACTGACCTGCATGTTATGTAACTGTTTGTCAAGTCTTGCGCATATTTCGCGATAGTCTCGCGCTACTGCGGCGAAGTGTGACGCCTCCTTATGACTCTCTTCTGATGATGAACGAGCCTGTGAATAATGATCAGTAGTTAGCACCATGATGTTGTTACGCTTGCATCTCCAAAATATTGATACATTTTTGAGATGCAAGCGGTACAGCGTAATAAGTACAAAGAATGTAAAAAAAAAGTGTGTGCAGCTCCGCCGCACGACTGGAGTTTACTCCTTACGAACGATTATAAAATATTTAGGTTAGTAAATATATCATAACGCATAACGTAACGGAGGAAATTTCATATCCCGCTTAAACATATAGAAACTCGATTCTTAACTTCGATCAAAAATGTACTAGATTCCCGATGAGCGCTTCAAAAACGGCCCGAAAAATATTTTTGTGCTCTTATTTCAAATTAGTTTGGTCCCATCATAGCCAACGATAAGACGTCCTAAATGCCGCAGTACGCGTTCAAAAATTGTGTAAATAACCACTGTAACACCAAGTTTTTGGAAGGAATATCTTTTTCCGTAAGTTTATATCTTTAATGCCCGGTTTCTGAGGTACTCTTATCGGTAGTTTATCTATTCATTAGCGCTATTGGTTCAATAACTTGACAATTTGCGTTTCCGAACACCGCAATGTAAGATAAACTCCGTTTAAACTTAGGTTATTTTATCTGACCAATGTGTGGCGTTTATCGGTTCCATAACTTTATTTGACGTTTCATTTCAAATCAACTCGCTTTTAATCAAACGCCTAATCAAGTTTGTTGAGCAATAATGCACAAATACGGCTCATTGCATAAACATTTAGTTTTTAAGAATTTATTTTATAAGTACCTACCACGTTGTACACTTTATGTTATTTTTTTCTTCTTCATCTTGTCTTTGCACGGAATACAACTATTAAATCATCGGAAGCTTTTTATTCAAAATAATTCAGGATATAAACCCCAACAGTTACTTTTCTATTAATGTACAAGTTGTATGTGATGCAAAGTTATACATTCGTGATATAGATGCTCGTTGCATGACAGTACCGTGTATCATAACTCATTCCTACGAGCGCGACTCGATAATAATGAGATAGATGGTCACCTCATGGAAGACAGTGCTTATCCTTGTAGAAAGTTCATGATGACACTATTCTTAAATCCAGCTACAAATGCGGTAAAACGTTACAATGAAGCACAAATAAAGACCAGAAACACAGTTGAAAGAACATTTGATGTGTGGAAAAGAAAATTTCAAAGCCTCTCTAAAATTACGGTAAAAATTAGATCACACATTAGCTGTAATTGTTGCAACAGTTGTGTTACATTATAGGTATAACTCTAAAGCAAAATGATTCACTGATAACTAACACTTGATTCTGCTTCTGAACAAGAGATCGTAATAGACTCTGTTGATCAACCCCTTTCCTCTGAAGGAAACCATGCCCGTCGGTTATTGTTGGAGCGAGCAATATTTTAGGTTGCTAACCTTCGTTTTTATAAATATTTCAAACTGGAAAATTGTCATATTGTACAATTATGTACGTATAATGGGGAAACAAATAAAAATACACATATGAACTTGGCTCTACAAAAGAAGCATCTTGTCTCTTTCAGTAAAATGTTTACTACGATTTCCAGATTCTATTATGTTATTATTTTAAAAAAGAACAACAGAACAGATGGCCGATGGGGTCGGAAGGTTCTGGAGTGGCGACCGCGTACTGGAAGACGTAGCGTTGGAAGGCCTCCCACAAGATGGACCGATGACCTGGTGAAGGCCGCAGGAATGCGTTGGATGCGAGAAGCACAGAACAGGTCGAGGTGGCGGTGCTTGGGGGAGGCCTATGTCCAGCAGTGGACGTCTTTCGGCTGAAATGATGATGATGATGATATAAAAGAATGGATTAAGCGCAAACGATTCGAAAGACATGTAACTGACAGCGAAGTAAAATTAATATCAGGAATCATAAACAATGAACTGAGTACTGATAATAGAAAAAAAGGTTTTACCCATAAATATAAAATAACGACTTTATATATTTTAACTAAAATAATATTAAGCCAGTTATTTACCCTTGAAAAAAAAATACATTGTTTATTAAACTAGTTTTAAAGACCATTTCAATAATAAAAATCAATTTTAGATGCAATCTCATAAACAGACCCATCTAGCGGCATCTAAAAAAACTAGTTGACAGTTTCATAGTTATTGAATGGTTTGTTTTGTATTCAGAAACGCAGTGACAGTTAGCCGACGTTTATCTTATTCATAACTTTATTGAATGAATAGTTGTTGAGAGTTTATCTTGAAACTTCAGAAACCGGGCATAAGTGTTTTTCATAAAATAAAAACAATCAAATAGTAAATATAAATAATTTAGCAAATACATATTATGATTGTTTGACCAATGTTTGCGATAACGTGCCAACTATTGTAACAAACATTGTCTGTTTTGGAACAGAGAATGCATGGAGTAATATTGTAATTTTATATTTTATTTTTGCTTGTAGATTTCCTAGCGATCCCTTTCGCTGTGCAGAATGGGTATCTATTGTAGCGAAAGAAAGAGGAGAAGAAATATACAAACCTTAAAAAAAAAGAACTTTAATTTAAATGAAAAAATAATTTGATTTAATACGTGGAGGTTTTTAAAAAGTTATGAACGACGCGCAAACTGTAACTTTCACTCTAGGACATGACTCTAGACCTCCTAACGCAGCATTTATTTTGAGCCCAACTTTGTTCGAGACGTGACTCATTATTTTTACCGACGTTGGTATAGTCATTTTATTCTAGGTGCATCGTTTTCACAAATAATTATTCAATTAATGTATTCAAAATATTGTAAAACATTTTTAAAAGAGTAACGGTGGAGTTTGTTGCTCATTCTTCTCCATACGAAACTACCTTTTGAAATGGGCGACTAGAATTAATTCTATTGTGCCTTTTATGTGCCTATTTGAACTAAATGCTTTGACTGTTCTCCTTTCATTCTGTTCCTTACCTCTGTTAGCTGTGCTTCTAGCAACTCTTTCTCTTGTTGCAATTGTGTGTTGATATTTTTCAGCCTTTCAAGCTCCACATTGATTTTCTCTTTTTCAGCAGATTCTATAACAAAATAACATGGTCAGTCGTTTAATTTTTATACGCATTGATTGAAGGGCTTGTGGCTGAGTAATAATAGCCGCACGGGTTGATCGTTCAGGTTAAGCTATGCTTGCCGCGGTTGGTTCGTGGATGGGTGACTATCTCTACATATATCATACTTCCGTGCCTCGGAAAGCACGTTAAGCCATTGGTCCCGGCTGTCTTTCGTAGATCTTAGACAGTCGTTACGGGTCGTCAGAACTCCCGAAAGTCCGACAACCCAGTCTTACCAAGGGGTATCGTATTACCCAGTAACTGGGTTGTGGAGGTCAGATAGGCAGTCGCTCCATGTAAAATACTGGTACTCAGTTGCATCCGGTTAGACTAGAAGCCGACCCCAACATAGTTGGGAAAAGGCTCGGCAGATGATGACGCATTGATTCCATTCATGCTATTAATTACTGTTTTTTATTCCAACAAAACAGTTATTATGTGTGAATAAAACACACGGTGCTGAAGAGTTGAAGACCTCTTTGGTATCTGCTGGTGGTAAACATAAACACAAGCGCTATGATGAGTGAATTATACAACTGTTCTAGAAAATAAATCAGTTTTATTGTAATTACAATATCATATCTGTCTATTTTCAAATGTAACAGAAAAATAAAACATCCTCATCATCATTTCATTCGACGGACGTCTACTCCTGGACATAGGCGTACCCCCAAACGCCGCCACCTCGACCGGTACTGTACTTCTCGCAGTGGATTCCTGCGGCCTTCACCAGGTCATCAGTCCACCTTCTGGGAGGCCTTCCAACGCAACATTTTCCAGCACGCGGTCGCCAATCCAGAACCTATTGACCCTCTGTTCTGCGAACAAGGTGCCCTGCCCACTGCCAAATAATAATAACACAAATTTCCTTAACATGAAACTAATAAATAATCTTGAAAAAAGTCCTTCACATGATGAAGGACTTTTTTCTTCTTATTTATTAGTTTCCTTAACATGAAACTAATAAATAATCTTGAAAAAAGTCCTTCATCATGGCCTAAATCTCTTAATCTAAATAAAAAGCTATTTGAATTTAGCTAATACTAAAAAAAATGCAATGAGTTGATGATACCAACTCAAATGTTGATTATATTGGAGTTGGTATCATCAACTCTGTTTACTGGACGACAGTAATTCAGTTGAAATGTTTTAATACTTTCCCGTTTCCTCTGTTAAGTTTTCTTGAACAGTTCTATTCTCCAATCAAGTTCTAGAGGCTATTGCTGACCTGAAACTGCCTGGTGGGTCAACAATGTTAACGTCTTTAAAAATCCCACGAATCAAACATGCAATCATTGTTCTTGAAACAGGTTTTAATTGTCATGATCTGTACTTATTACAATCATTTTTACCCCCTTCATATTAAAAAGCATAGTAAAAGATATTTATACTCTGTTTATTATAACATTAGAAAAAAGAGGCTCGCAGAAGCAGGAGTACGAAACCTTTTATTTCAAGTTAAGTTCAAACAATTTAAATAAATAATGTGAGCTTTTTTGTAACAATGTATAGCATGCATACAATAAAGCATTTACTATCGATCTACTCGTCACAAGGCTTGGATAGGTACATGAAATGAAACAATTTTTAGTAACAATCAGTTTATGAAAAAACAACTATCACATTGTTTTTAAAAAACCAACTATAATAATTTAGAATGTCAGAGGATCTAGACACGCGGTAGCGTGTCAAGCCAAGTTCAAGTAACAGAACTGGCGAGCAGCAACGTGTGTAATATTACACGAACCATTTGGAGCCATTTTTGACCCCCTCATAACTCAAAAACTATTTCACATAAACGTATCAAATTTGGCTAATATATTTAGACTTACGAGATACATATGTGCTCCAAATTTCATAAACACATCTCAAACGGTTATTTAGATATTAACGTCCAAAAATCTTCATTTTTATCACTGACTGACCTATAGATCAAAACTCTAAACCAGTTCCGGATGACCTAGAAAGTTCAAATTTGGCTTGCAGAATTAGGTGAACACAAAGGAATAAATCAGAAACTGGTAAATGTTATAATAATTTTTCACTTAATTGATTCTATTAGGAACACATAACAAAAACCATTTAGTATTAATTTTGTTATAAATAAGTACCTACTAATAATGTATGTACAAAAAGTAATGATATCCCATCAAAAACATAAATGTGAAATGAGAGCCAAGTTCAATATTATGATATATGCCTTGGTTATTGACGTCAACGACAAAAGAAGTGAGATCTAAATGGGTGCCAAGTTCAATGGTCAGTCCTGAAATTTATTTATAACTACATAAAATATCATTTATTCTTATAACTTAGGATAATATATTGTAGCCTAAGGTCTGACTTGGCTAGTTCTCATATACGAATTATATTATAACCTTCGCAAGTTCTAAACCTGTTACTTGTCGGTTCTTATTTTATTATTCCGAAAATTTGGCTTGCTGGTAGAAACTAGACATCGAACATAATAATTCGTATATGAGAACTAGCCAAGTCAGACCTCGAAGCTTGTTGCTAGTTGAAATCAACATATATCCCATTTGTAGAATAAGAGTGACACGTGGATCCAGACATGTCTGAACTTCGCTGTACTTTACGTGAACTTGAAACTTGAACACTCGAACTTTGCTCACCTCCAACACTTACCCGTTAATTTCAACCAGATTCATTTTATAACACTAATTCACAATGAAAAAAATCCGACACTTATACTTAATTGGCACTTTGTTATTTGGATACGAAATTTTTTTGTATCGCTTTCTTAAAATTGAAATTTTGTTCGTAGTTTTAGCGGTAAAAATTACAATTGCTATGATATTGAAAGATTCGCGCCAAGCGTCTTTCTTGATTAGAAAATTGAGGGGTATAGTTTCATAACCCGCTAAGTCCAGAGACGTTCAAAATCCAGGAATAGAAAATTTGTGATAAATTCTTGTAGCATTATTTAATTAATTATGTTTCTGTGCCTTTTGAAAAATTGGTCGCTTCGCTTACGTTTTGTAACTTATTCATTAAATTATCATGTTTTACAAACGTATAAAAAGCAAAACAATTATGGACATAGCTGAATTTGAAACTGAAGTTCGGACATAGTTAGTTTTGAATCTGACATACGTGGACATTGCTGTATTTGCTACGACGAATAATATGTATACAGCGACTTAAAAATATTTGATACTTTTATCGTATGTGATAATAGCGTCGTCATGTTGAAAAGGTATATAAATGAAAAACACATTTAATAAATCAATTAGTATTTTTTTAATTATTAAGTACTTTTATTTACTAAACTAGATGTGATTAAACATCGCAAAAGCAAGATAAGGAAAAAGGGCCTTTGTCCAACAGTGGGGCATAAAATAGGTCATTAAATTAAACAACTGAGTCACCTGACTCAGTTGTTTAATTTAATGACCTTTAATTTATTTTTTATTTTTTCTGACACTTTTGCGAAGAACAAGAAAGTGTACCTACACTTTCTTGTTCTTCGCAAAAGTGTTCATTTTCATCATCCGCGTTGCGCAAATCTATATCGAGAGCCGTCTTTGGTATTAATCCACACTAATATTATAAATGCAAAAATAACTCTGTCTGTCTGTCTGTCTCGCTTTCTTGCTAAAACTACTGAACCGATTTAAATGAAATTTGGTACACAGATAGTTTAGAGGCTGAGAAAGGACATAGGCTACTTTTAATTCCGTGACTTTGTTTGCGTCTGCGATAACCGACATTTACGCAAACGAAGTCGCGGGCAGAAGCTATTTATCATAAAATGACAGAACAGAGTAAAAAATGTGAAGTCAATAGCATATCTTTGATTTTAGACGGTTTTAATGTCCCACTGACGACTGAATTTCTTTCGGAACGATCATGTTTGCTATTTTGCCACTTTTGCAACATAATGCAGTTCACCTTTTACTAACGTATTGCCAGTTTTGCGTGTTGACCGCTTCAATATCGCTCGCACTACGAAAAAGGCACATGCCAAGTGCCAATGGGTTTTATAACATTTTTAACGGCTTCCTTCCAATCTTTTAGTAGTGACATGTAGGTTTTTCTGGTAATTTTTTTGCCAAATATCTGAAAAGAAAATAGCACATGAACCAATTCGCATCCGTAGGTGCATAAAAATCTCCTCGAAATTTGGGGATCGGCTCACATAAATATGGGCATTTCGAATATTTGTGTACCAAAAGTTGAATAAAAAATACAAAGAAACAACAGTTTCAACTTAAACAAATTAAATATTTTGAAATCAGTGATCAAAACTACTCGTACTAGTATCTACTTACCTCTCTAATTTCTGCAAGTTTCTCTTCCATTGTTTTGGTTTTCTCTGCTGTTTCCGAGCTTTAATTTTATCTACAACGATCGGGGTTGTATCCATCTTCGTAATTATGGCACTTTAACTTCGAAAATAATTCGGTATCTAATAAAAAAATTAACTTTTTCACGAGAAAAATACAACAAAAACTAAGCTGACCGCCATAACAGTTTTGTATATCTCGTGGCCAAAATAGTGGCTCGCTATTGGCTAGTTTGGACTTTGCGGTTTTTGAATTAAACTATGATGGACTTGGCAGTGTTTGAAGCTTACAGCCTACTTTAAAGCGAATTTTCTATTGGACATAGCTGTTTATGGTAAGATTTGATAAATCTAAACTGTGCGGAAAAAGACGGAGTTGCTAGAGATATAAAAATATTGCTACGTGTAAAAAATGGACTTAGCGGGTTTTGAAACTATACCCCTCAATTACTTATGCTGGTGAGAGAGAGAGACAAATATACAACCAGGGATAATTTAGTAACTTCTAACCATAGATATCAATATCAATGCAAATTTTCATCAGCTTCTTCACATGTGTTGTGATGTGTTTTAAAAAACGTATAATATCCTCCGTTGACTAACATCTCTGAGTACCACAAATAGTCGATTTGACACGGACGTAATATAATCACGGCGGGCTTTTATCGCAAACTGGATTATCAGCTTTCGGTGTTAGGTAATAGAGGCTAGTGACCGCAACTCCACGATAAAGCGCGCATTTTGCCTACGGAACTCTCGGTGTTGAACCGAGCACTGAGAATTCCATAGAGTGCAACGCGAGTGAGTCTCAGCGCGTCGAAAGAATTCACTGTTCGATTTTCAACTCTTAGCGCTAAACAGAGCGTTGATTTTTGTACGTCCGAGGAAAGTGGGCTTAGAACTAGTAAAACTCACCTTTAATAAATTTCTCGTACTCCTGTTGATACTTGGGCAGTCGCTTCACTTTGATGCTACACGCTAGCTTCACAATCTGACGGGACGACTCTTCAGCGCGACACTTCTTTGGTAACGTTACTCTGTGGATACACAAAATTATGTAATACTGCATAGAATAAGATGGGAGTGAAGTATTTCTCTTTTAAATGATTCACTTTAACATTGAAGATACAAAGAAAGTTTTCTTGTAATCAGATTCCTGTATCTCAACTTTTAGCCAAAGAACAAACTAAGATGAAGCTATTAGATTACTCACAAACGGAAAAACTATGTTTTGCGTTCGTGAGTAATCTAGTGTTTGAAGAACATTACTCATGATTATTTAAGTAATAATGTAAAAGTAAAGTAAAAATTCGTTTATTTTCCACACTAATCTAAACACAGTGGTACATAAAATAAATGGAGTGGACTGGA
This sequence comes from Aporophyla lueneburgensis, assembly GCA_932294355.1. Lineage (NCBI taxonomy): Eukaryota > Metazoa > Arthropoda > Insecta > Lepidoptera > Noctuidae > Aporophyla > Aporophyla lueneburgensis. Next base: position 7,576,251 of record OW028737.1, read on the forward strand.
ACCTCTCTCCGTCTTCCTCCCGCGGCGAATAAGTTGGTACAAATTACAACTAAAGGTGTAGTTAATAAATAATTATATTGTTTGTGTTTGGGTGAGTGAGTGTGTGTGTTGTGAGAGGGTTCGTGCGTGTGTGTGTTGTGTGTGTGTGTGTGTGTCGTGTGTGTGTGTGTGTTGTGTGTGTGATGAGTGATAGTACGGTTGCGCGCATCTGTGTTTGTGGGAATAAACAAACTCTCTGATATAACCTAAAGTACAACTAAGCACAATTATTAACACACACACAAACACGCACCATATCTAAGAGCACGAAATTCTATATTTTTATTTATAAATTGTTAATGTTCCACAAACGGATGAAGACATTAACTCTTGTAACACGGTATCACCTACCTCAGGATCATGGCTTCAATTGAATATGCATCACCTTCTTTTTATCAATAAAACATGTTCATTTCAATTTGCAACGTATTGTTACGTAGATCGTAAAGTCTAGAAACATCACGCTAACTCCATCTCAGAAAGGGGCAGTGTGACGTAAATCGAAAAGCCTAGAAACATCACGCTAATTCCATCTAAGGACGGGGCAGTGTTGGAAACTACTAGAAATGACACGCTAACGCCATCTGTTATCGAGTAGCAAGTACTACACGAAATTGTACGTAGACGCTACCGCCATCTATTGTCGAATAGTGGGATTAAACAGTAAACAGCTGTTTAATGGAAGTTCCTGGAAGCTTCTACGATACGTGTGAACTGTAGTACAGTGTCGAATGTTCGCGAATGTTCTGCTCGGGATATAAATAGCGGATTGTCGGGCCGACGGGCAGTTCGATTACGGAAGCGATCGAATACGATTCACGCGATACTGTACAAGCGAAACAAGTGATTATTTGTGACGTTTCTTGTGATATTTGTGTTTATTAAATTAAACTGTGTTGTGTGTTTTGGTAAATTGGTTTCTATTAATTTATCCCGAACCCCAGCTCGTAACAGTATTTACGCACTTCCGTTAGTCAAAGATGCGCTTAGCGGCCAATCTTGCCATAGAATGTATTTTCCATAAAATAAAAATCAAGTCGTTTATTCAAATTAGGATGAGGTTCAGCACTTTTCGAACGTCAAAATTACATAAGACAGTCCCTCAAAACGCCCACCATTCACCACTTCCTAGTGCTTTAGCTGGAAGAAGTGGCGCAACATAGATAACTCACCTAAAATACTTGAGTACACCTTCAAAGTCGTGCGAGAGTAGATCCTTGCGCGAGCGGTTCAGCAGCGCCAGCGCTACTTGGAACAGTGTGTCGATGCCTTGCAGCAGGAACACGTCCAGGATGTGGTACACCTGAAAGTATACTCTGGTTCAAGTAAATGTACAAAACAATGACACTTGGTTATAGATGTATACATCTGCCTAGACTTTTCCTAAATATTTTGGAGTCGGTTTCCAGTCAGAGGGCCTAGACAAATGGCCATCGCTACCAAACGATAAACGTTAACGCTCAGTAGTCGTTAATAGATTTTCAACTTTAAACCCTAGACCATAAAGTTGAAAATCTATTACATATTGCGGAGTGTTAACCACCGGTACGAGCGAAAATGCTCTGTAATCTTTAATAGATTTCCAACTTTATAATCTAGACCATAAAGTTGAAAATGTATAGAAGACTTCTGAGCATTTACTCTTAACGTTTGGTAGCGATGGCCATCTGCCCTCATGCAGGCCCTCAGCTCAATACCGATATTTTACATGGAGTGACTGCCTATCTGACCTCCACAACTCAATTTCTAGGATAGGATACCCTTTTGTAAAGTTGGTTGCCAGACTTCCGGGCTCTAGGCTCGCGAGATTTGTTCGAAAGAGTTACTGTGGCCCTGGCATATGCACAACTGAAGGAACACGGGTGGGTTTTAATCAGTAAAAGTCTGACACGCCCTTCCGCTACACCCAGAGCGGGAAACGTAATTTGATGATATCTAGAAAAAATAAAAATCCCGGCTTCTGACTACTCGCAACGACTATCAAAGATCCACGAATAACCCATTTGCCCGGGCTGTCGATTCGTAGATCTTAACGGCACAGGTTTAAATTGCTTTCCGAGTTAGGGAAAGGTTACGGTATGTAAAGACGATCACCCATTCACGGACTGACCGCGGCACACGTAGCTCAACTTAATCGATGGATCCGTACGGACATCATTACTTAGCGATGAACCTTCACACCCTATATAAGCAGTGAATAGAAAAAAACAACCAAGTATAGTAATATTTTCTGCATTTACGTGGTTTTACTTTGACATACACAGACACTGTATATGGGTGTTTACGCATCCTTTAAATATTCGTCAATCTAAAATGTACTGTTTAGCAATGACACTTACCAGCGGCAAAGGGAAACGCGCAGTGAACACTGTGAGGAACCACTGCGAGGCGAACATGTGTGGCTCCACGCCCAGCTCTTGGAAGTGAGCGCGCAGGTCTGTGAGTTGTTCCTGCAATACAAATATATAAAATAAACATGTAATGTAACCAAGTTTAAGCAGTCAAACGATGGTCTGTATGGGTACTGAATTAGATGTGACATCACATGTTCTGCAATCAGCTGCTTTGACAAAAATCTTGTATATTAAAAATAGTTCAAAAAATAAATAAATTAAAAAACACGCTTCCATAGAAAAGCAAATTAAAAAGCAGAAAATAATGGAAAAAGCGTGGTGTGCTTTGTGAGATATTTTTAATTGGTATCAAGCACCCCACACTTTTTTCCATTATTTACTACATTTTAGTTTGGTTTTCTATGGAAGCGTGTTTTTTAGTTTTTGTTAACTATTATTTATTTTATATTTTTTAGGGTGTTTCGAATTTTGATACGTATGTGAGCATTGTTTGTGACGTATGTCAGCGTAGTTTTCGAAGACAGTTTTTTGCTATCCTGGTAACCCCGACAAGGATAATGGCACAAATTGAAATTATTGTATTGTCATCGGTTCTTGATAAGTATGCCAAATTTCGAGTTAATCCGACGTTTTGAAGAGGGTCAAAATCTTGTTCAAAGTTTCCGTTACATACTAACATACGTATGAAGCTAATAAAAGCCTGTTAAAAACAGACGGCATTAAACCATTGCTTATTTCATACAATCCACTCTTTTTTTTTTGTTCCCGCACTAACAATTGCTTTTGAGCTAATTCGAATGACCGCTATAAAATGTTTTACCTCCATTAATCTGTCGAGTTGATGCAACCTCATGTAGAGAGCTTCGAAGCCGTCTTTGTACAGTTCACGCAAGCCATACCCGTACATCAACCGGACTAGAAGACAGAACGCCTGCTCTTCTGGCATCTGGAACAAAATAACAGAACATTGTATGGTCAACAATAAGAAGGAAGAGGAATGTTTAGATAATATTTATCGCGGTTATGCGAACATCACAAGTAAAGGTACTCCAACGCAAAAAAAAACACAGATTACACAAAAAAAAATGCATTTAAAGAAATCTCATGACATCTCACATGGGGTCGAAAAATCGCCACAATTTCCTCACGTAATTAACAGACGTTCCCTTTTTTTGTGGATGGGAAATCATCAAATGACGTCTTCCGCTCTGAGCGGAGCGGAAGGGTGTGTCAAACTTTTACTGACAAAACCCACCAGGTGCTCCTTCAGTTGCCTGTGTCAGGACCACGGTAACTCTTTCGAATAAATCCGCGACCCTGGCAAGGCATCGGCCCTAGCGAACCCCTTCAATGTGTGCTGACATCTGTTTGAGACGCGCGTGGAATACAAAGCCCCGTAATATACTTATATAGGTTTAAAAAAAACTTTTTTTTTTTTTGGATGGAAAATCATCAAAATACTTCGCCCGCTCTTGGGCGAAAACTTTATCATCAATACAGACATAATTTATGTCACTCATTTGAGAACAATATTAAAACATATACATAATTTACACAAAGTCCGTCGTGACCAGTTACACAATACCTTAGTATTGTGTAACTGATGGCCGACTGACGGACTTTGTCTTAACATACATTAATTATACAGAGGTCGTCGTCGTCAGTTACATACTAGATATATACTCACATGCAACAACAACGTCGCAGCCAGGAAGCTGAGTCCCTGACAGTATCCTACTTCATGGTCGTACACGGCATACGCCCGCGCCATCCGCAGTAGCGAGTCCTGTCCCAGACCGCCCGCCTCGCGGAAGAAGTCGTGTGCGGGGAACGTGCGGGCTATGTCGCGTTGTATCACCGCTTCGAAGGGACAGTCCTGTGAAGGAAAGGGTTGTTTAGTTTGATAATACATAGTATAGTAATATGGTGTTTGACTTATGAGGAGTCTGCTTTTTGACTGAATATGCTAAAAGCACCATCATATTAGTCAGACACCCGTAGCCGGACAATGGCCTCTTTTCAGCGCTTTTGCGCTACCTGCATCTGTCATTATCGTGATTTTTTACATACAAATTTTATTTAAAAAATTGGGGAATTTGGCTCCGTTTCTCGTGTGATGCGTTGTAGTGTGATCTGCCTTAGTTGGAGGTCCATATATTTTCGATACTTAAGTTGTTCCAAATATGGTCCAGTTTAAACTCTAACTTGGCTTTTATGTGATTAACTTTACTCTTAGGTAACTTAGAGCTAAGAGGTGGGGCTCGTAAGTTCCCTTTTTTTTAGCCTATACTGTCTTAATGTCCTTCCAGAAACTCATTTCCCACGCCACCTTGAACCAGCCCTCCCGTTACGGGTCCAAGTCGTCCCGCCACCGCATTCACCACACTTTACTTACAAACACTTCAATTACCATTAACTTTGACCATATTGATGTTACCTTGCTTATGAGCGTCCTGTAAGTCTCCATGAGCTTGTCGTTCTGATCGACTCCAGCGAGTCGCAGCCACACCTCACCACGCAACGCTTCGGGCACACCGACACGTACTAAGTGGTTTAATGCACGCGGACGCGGGCCTGTCCAACTGTGGATGTAAGATAATGATAATTGTAATAACACTTTTACACGTCAATCATGAGGGGCGTTCTCCACCAAGCGAGAGAACACTATTATATTAAAATTAAATTCGCTAGTTAAAGGTTCAACAGAAGTCACTGTATTTCAAATTCTCTATACAGCATACAAAACGAGATTTTTTAAAATTAAGTCCATGTATCACGCGATTTTTTCGCGCATTGAATCTTCAACCCACTGCTTAGCGTCGAGAGTTGAAAATCGAACAGTGTGTATTTTTGATGCGCCGGGATGCACTCCGTTGGATTCTGAACGCTCGGTTTAAGACCAAGAGTCGAAAATCCAGTGCGCGATAAAATCCCGCCGCGATATTTTTACGTCCATCCGTCCGTGGTCTATGACTGAAGTGAAGACCTAATAGAAAGCAATGATTAGATTTTTTTAAATGACATGTTTCTCAAAAACTTGCCTCCTTAGCACTTGAGCCCAGTTGACGAGCACGTCTTCACCACAATCTTTTGATACTTCGCCAGTTCCACTTAGAAGAGGCTCATCGCCATCTGAAAAGAAGTAATGAGCTTTATTTAACAACATACATTTACAAATAAAAAAATAATCACGTGGAAACGTAGAAACTGCATGGAAGACGAACTACGTATCTGATAGTTACACAATAGCGTTGACCTGCTTTTAGTCTCTATCTAAATAAGACTACCTAGACTCGACTAATATAAAAAATATACATAAATGAATACTTATTTCGCAAAAAAATCTATACTTTCGGAGGAAATATAGAGAAGTTACACACTTTTTAAGTTATTACTAGTGATCGCCCATTGGTCGAAATTCGACCGTACTTCATTTGAATAGAAATACATTATTAAATGAAAAAATATAGATAATAAAAAAAAAATGTGGTTATATTTGACATTCAGTAAACAATACGGAATGAATTATCACAGAAAGGTCTGTTTTTATAGAATTTTCCCTATTATTTTTAATAGCTTCTGCCCGCGACTTTGTCCGCGTCAAATTTTCGCTCCCCTTCCCGTCGCGTCGAATTGCCTGCCAGTTTTCGTCCATTTTTCGTTTGCTGCTCAACTTTTTTTGACCGTAGCGTGATGTTATATAGCCTGTAGCCTTCCTCAATAAATGGGCTACCCAACACAAAAAGAATTTTTCAATTCCAATCAGCAGTTCCTGAGATTAGCGCGTTCAATCAAACAAACATACAAACAAATAAACAAACTCTTCAGCTTTATAATATTAGTACAGATTAATTATGACGGTTCCAAATGTCATAATTATAACCAGCCTGTACAATCTATGACCAGCCTGTACAATCTATGACCAGCCTGTACAATCGTGAAGCATACAACCTCTACAGTTTGCACACGACGATAAGTTTTGTATGGGAAACTTACTAATGCCATACTTGACACTCTCCATAAAACCACAAAAAATATTTCTTATAAATCTAAACTAAATTCCTATCGTCGCTAATACAAATAAATAATATTAAAGAAAATATTCTCGATATGATCATAGATTTTAAAAATGAAATAGGTTATTTAGCCATAAAATTAATTTATTACCTATGGTTATACTTGACATTCATTAAGACACAAAATCAGGCTTACCAACTTAGGGTTTTTTCCAAATTTAGGGGGTAAATAAGAGGATTGAGATATTTAGGGGCGTTCCATTTTTAGGGGTATTCTTAGGGATTTTTTGCCATCTTACATTTCTCATTGTGTTTTTGATAACAATAAAAGTATTAGCGACTTCTAGTACGGTTCCTCGATACTAAGAATGCAGAGTGAATGATTAAAAAATGTCGCGTAATAAATATAGACAAATATTACTACTGTGTGCCGGGTCTATGATTACTGAACATTCGTTGGTTATTTTCATTATAATTTTTTAGCGGATTTTTTCAGTAACTGTCGCGGCATGTTTAGGGGTTTTTAACTTAAGCTTTAGGGGTAAATATTTCTGGGTGTTGGTAACACTGCACATAATAATAAAGACAGATTTGGACCATAAGCAAAAGAATTTATATGCATGTGTGTATTGGATACACGGTAATGAAGAGTAGTGTGTGTAACGTGTTATTTATTGAAAATAATATATTTTAACTCATAATTAAAAAAAAATATTAGCATTCGTCACTTCTTCTCTGTATAAACTATAAGTGTGCGAAATTTCATACTCCTCCGTCCGCCCAATTTTCGTAAAAAGGGATCCAAAGTTTTCGCTTCACGTATTAATATATAGATTCTATCTTAGTCACGCAAACGAGCATTGAACTGAAGTTACTATGACGTTTCCGTGTTGTGACGTCAGATTCTAGTAGTTTTGTCTCTGTTTAGCATAGACTTTAAACGCATACAACTTCACAATTTTTTGTGATGTTTAAAGATATTTTTTCAACCGAAACCCATCATAAAAAAAAGAAATTGCGCAGCCATCATCTTGGAATTTCATTTTGACTATTGTTTTCAGCACCCACGAAAACCATGAAAACTATCTCATTCTCTCTCAATTTTTCTATTATACACAATCTATAATCGCATGGAGAGGCATAGCGCTTTTTCTTAATGTTACGCTTTTTTCGGTACGTGACGATTTCAACAATTTTACTCCGACCTTTTACCCAAAACTGCGTTAAAGAACCTGTATCCAAAAACCCAGAAAAATACCCTATGTGTCAACCCAATGCGTTTGATACTTGATCAGTAGACCCCGACGACGTCAGCTATCATGCCATCCACCTAAGTCATGCCTGTTTAAGTCTACTATTATCGACTATTGCTTAAGACCAGTCCAACATCCTCAATACAACCACCACCAACTATAAATCTAGCTCATTTGACCAGTACGTTTGACTCCATTCTTGAGTGGAGACCGCGAATCGGCAAACGTAAGGTAGGATGCCCTCAGGCTAGGTGGAGCGATGATCTTCGCTGGGTGGCTGGTAGCAGCTGGATGAGTTGCCGAGAATCGAGCTGGGTACTTAATTCCGATCGATTGACATTGGAATTGGAACTTTTCATATTCTTGAGTTCGACGCTAGCGCCAAAATGTGTTTAAAGGAGATGTTTCAAAATGGGCCAGGTCTGTGTACAGTAACTCAAAAAAAAGAGAAAAATCCGTGGAATTCGGGAAAAATACAGATAATTCAATTAAACGTATAGTGTTGTGGTAGTCAATTGATATTTATCAATTATTTTTATGGATTTTCAACATGGCGTCTCACCGATTTAGTTACTCTGTGCTTAAAAGCAATGACAGTAAACCATAGATCAACCATTGATCATTGAAAGAGAACTGTCAGCTGTCACAACAGTGTCAGTCACTCGGCTTGTATTGTAAGGACTTCAACTTTCTCGTGTGGTTTGGACTGCGTTGTTTCGATATAAAATCAACTGATTCATCATTTCATCATCAGGTAAACAATTTACTTTTCAATTACTATTGTACACATACTATAATTTCCACTTGCCAAGATATTTTTGTAGTATCATTGCGTTCTTATGTGCAGTCCTAATTCAGAGAAATAATTCGACTCGCATGGCTTACTTACATACAGACAAAAGTTAGGCCTTCTCTAGTAAGGACTGCAATTTGTGGCCACGATCGTACCTAGGCACATGAGTATTGGACCTAGCTAATATTATTATACTTACGACAATTATTTGTTTTAGGTGATATGACAATGGTGTCCTGTGCTTTATGTTCTTCTGTAATTAATGAAGATGGCCAATATTATACATTTGGTAATATGGGTCCTGACATCATTTCTATAATTGAAAACGACCTTCGCCATGAGGTGAGAACTTCAATTGTTTAGAATTACTGTTTTTTTATATGGCCCGAATTAGAAATAATTACAGAATTAATATTCCTTTTTAGGTGGATGAAAATGGTACCATGTGTGCAAATTGTTTTGCGAACATAATGCACACAATGTCTGTTCCTGTTTCGGCTGACACAATTACATATCACATGGAGACGTCTTCTCCTCCTCATGAAGAGTATGAGCTTCAGCATGCTTGTGATACAAATGTTTGTGTATGGTGTCGGCGCTCTTTGCATATGAGGCGTGCTCACGCCCTTCCAGATGGCCCTGAAAGGCACCTGATCTCTGAGAGAATTTCACCACGAGACGTAAGTATTAGGTTACCTACATTGACTTGATGACACTCTAAGGGTCCACAGGACAAATAAATAATTGATAATTTATTTAATAGTTATTATTGTCATTCATTAATACAGTATTTTTTTATAGATACTGGATGGTAGCCTAGTATGTTATTCATGTTGGGTTCAAGCAAGAAGCATTCTGCAGCAACAAGATGAAGTAATTAGTGAAGAAAGTGCTTCCTCAGCAGTTTTGAATACTTGTGTATGGTGCTTTTGCTCTCTTAACCGAAGACGGAGGCACTCAATATCAGAAGGACCTGAGCGGAATGAAATTATCACAAGAATTTATCCCAGAGAGGTAGAATCTCGTCTTAATTTTTTTGAGGTTTATTTATAGTTAGCAATACTACTGAATTAATTGATTATGGATAAATCATTAATAATATAATTTTTTTGTTTTCCCCAGATTCCATCAGGTAGCCTTGTATGTTATGCATGTTGGGTCTCTGCACGCAGAAATGTGCAAAGAGCTGCAAACATTGATGAGCTCACCCTCCAGAGTTAGATATTTTTCCTGAAATTACCATGTCAAATCTAATAATATTTGCGTTGGGCATTTATCAAATAAAACAACGAAGTTATTATGGCGAACATGTGAGACAATGTGGGTCATTACAGGTAGAAATATCTGAGCACCTGGAAGTAGTATCGCAAGCAACCTCATCTCTACAGAACCCCATATTAAGTATAAAGTCTCGCAATCATTCAGGGAGAACTTATTACACTTACATACTGATGGCGAGACAAGGAACAAGATGGGATGAAAAAATAATTAGTTATTACTACAGCTGTATCTCTGGATAGCGAACAGTAGGTTACTGTGCGCATACTATGACCATTGTTTGGTTTTTGGATTGGGCTCGGCATCAGGTGACTATTGCAGCACCAGCTTCATTTCTGGATGACATATTAGTGAGAGAAGATTTATAAAATGAATAAATAGTAAATAAATGGATTTAAAACATAAATTGCTGTTTTATTTAGTAGGTACCTACATGTCTTTGTTTACATTAATAATATATTTGTGTACCTACACATGATATATTTGAAGTCTACTTTTAATCTCTTTTGTACCTATCTAGATAGTTGAAATCAAAAGATTGCTACATTACTTCTGTCGAAGTTCTCCTCAAATACTGCTCTATGGATTATGGTTAGGTTTTATTTTTATGGTTATCAAATAGGCAATAAAAAAATCATTCTGAATAATCCAGATTAGTCAACGCACCGGGGCGGGTCTTTATTTATTTACAATCATCAAAGAGAATCACTAGGTACGTTAAGTCATTTGAGACTTTCACAGAGAGAGTACAGCACGGCCGATTTATCTTGGCGAGTCCGAACTTCGCGTAGAAGGCTGCGCAGTACCTAACATTTTTTAGGAACCAAAGGTGACATGAGGCGAAGTGAGAGAACATGCGCGAAAGTTCGTAGCGCTTCTGTTTAGACTGCAAGATATTTCGGCCCTAGTGACACTCAATCGCCATCGTCGCATGGTCACATACTATTGAGGTCTTTGCTTGGTCCGTATTACATTTTCACAGCTGCTGGTACCGTCTTTTGTTTAGTATTCCACATTTCCAACCACAAAGCTAACAAAGCGGCTAATACTAATAGTCGGGACCGGCAGATCGAGATCGGGCGTTGTTGTTGTTCCAATGTTGACACTATTGTTTTCAAGAGTACTGAATTACGTGTATGCAAAATTAACATTGGAATCGTACTGGCATTATTAGATTGGAATTAAAATTAGGTTTAAGAGTAAGCCCCCTAAATGGCGTGCAATTGGAGAGGCCTATGTCCAGTTGTGGACTGCTATAGGCTGATGAGAATAATGACCAGTACGTACCGGAGTCCGGCTCAGAAGGCGAGGGCGGCGCGGGCGCACTGGACAGTGGAGACGGCAGCAAGCTGGACAGTGACAGCGGCAAGTTCAGACGCGAGCGGTCCAACTCGTCTGATGTCTCGATGCTTATGACTTCGTATTGGAGCTGGCCGAGAGCGTCTACTGTCTGGAATAGAAAAAAGGATTTAATAAAATTAGATGTTGGCAACTTGCGGAACACGGGTGCGTATATAGTCAGTAAAAGCCTGAGGAGAGATGTCATTTGATGATTTCCCACACAAAAAAAAAGACCTTTAGGATTACATGTTTAAAACTCCGCAACGGATTTTGATGCACTTTTTTTTAATAGATAGAGTGATTCAATAGTTAGGTTTATACGTATAATATGCGAGCGAAGCCGCTGGCAAAAGCTAGTATATACATAAACTTCTGCCTTTTCCCATGGGGGTAGTAGGCAGGAGCTATAGAACGCCACCTGCTACGATCCTTACTTACATACTATCTTCGTTTATGACGAGTAATCCATAAACGAAGCAAAACTAGTATGACATCACTAGTAACGACATCACTAGTAAATAGTGACGTTAATTTTACTAAGTAAAGTCGGGCGTGGTAGTATACAGTTCAACTACCTTTTGCCTGCGGCTTTGCCTGCGTATAATACATTAAAAGCTTCCTCTGGAATGACTCGTATGTTGATTAAAGCCACATTAAATGCCGTTGCATAGTTTAAAAGATCTACGCGTACAGACGCGGTAAGCGTCTATATCATACTTTTATACTATGTAAAGATAAAGGTGATACGTCTATTTGTAATGGCATGACATTTTCAGTTGTGTTCGGAAATAGAGTGATTGCATTAGATGAGCTATACTAAATGTATTTATAAGGATAAAGAAGGTTTAAGAAATGTGTTCTTACCTCTTTCAGATTTATATAAAACTGTTGCACAAGGGGCCTCTTTGAGTAATACCAGAACCTCTCTGAGGGCGGGAATATTTTGACAGGAGTCTCGATGACCAGCCTGTGGACAGAACGTATAGATAACGTTATTTACCACGAATCTATATTATGTTGTGTTCTAATCAAGGGCTATATTATACTATATTATTGACATAATCGAACGAATATTCTTTTACTATTTTCGTCACACTTGGAATACCATAATTTTTCTGCCTTTATTATTTCGACCACTTTTTTGTTTTTTATTTATTTTGTTTAGCTTATCCTGACCCACTATTGGGCAAGGGCCTCCCCCAAGTCCTTACAACTCACCCCCCCCCCCCCCCCGGGTCGCTTCTTTATTCTTTCTTAGGCGTTTTCTCTCTCATTTCACACAAAGTTTATTACAATTTTTAATAGCTATACCTCAAGGGATCCGGTATGCCTCTTATAACGAGATCAAGCGCGAGTGACATGTATGCCGGAGCTCCGTCCCCGCTGGCAACATTGAACGCAGCCAGAGCTGACTCGCCAGCGTTCCATAACGCACACACCGAGCAACCAGAACCGCCTGAAGAACCGCTAACCTGAAAGTTAGAAAAGTATTTATAAATAATCAAAATCTTTACCTTCTCTACATAGTATAAAATAAAGTAGCTTCCCGCATCTGTACGCTTCATCAGCAGCTTATAATGTTCCCACTGCTGGGACACAGGCTTCCTCTCGGTGAGAGAGAGTGGGCCATAATCCACCACGCGGGCCCAGTGCAGGTTGGTAGATGTCACATGTCTTCGAATTTTTTGGTTCTAAGACATGCCGGTTTCCTCACGATGTTTTCCCTCACCGTTTTAAGAACTCTGGTGATGAAACAATTTACACATAGTAATGCGCCTGCTTCGGTTCGAACTCACCACCTAACTACTCGTAAGTCGCGGCCGTTACCACTGAGCCACCACTGCTCTGTTTAGTATGTAGTGATTTAAGAAGGTTTATATTTATAATACGCAAGCAAAACCGCGATATTGTCATTTGTCATACTTAGAGATTCTAATGTGACAGAGTTGTCGTACAACACGGAACAAGTTTCTGTATTCCATACAAACAATACTTGTTCTATGCAGAAAAACATCATCAGGCTATTTAGACGTATTTAAGCATTATTCTATTTGATATGTTGTGAAATCTTGTCTGAACTTATTGATTAAGATTTTAGTGATCCCAACAGCTAACATGATATTTCAAGTATGATTAAATCTTTTCAATTTACGTAAATCATTTTGAAACCGTAGCTAAGAGCAGGCAACAAGTCAAACTTGTTAGAAGTTGTCGGGGAAATAAAAAGTTAGTTATATTTACCATTTCAAGTAACCTCATGTCTGAATGCTTCACGCTCCTACCAGGAGCAAGCAGGATACCGAAGCATCGCTCAATGTATAATCCTCCAGTGTATGTTGACTGAAACGAAAATAAAGAGGTTGTATTATCATTTCCTGCCTTCATCCCGATTTATTTGGGGTCAGCGCATCTCTTTTTTCTTCCACATTTCTCAATTATTCGTCATCTCAGTATTCACCTCCTTTCTATCCATATCATTATTTACAGAGTCCATCCGGCGTTTCTTTGGTCTCCCTCTACTCGTCAATAGGAGTAGAGACCAAAGAAACATCATATAAAAGAGGTTGTTTTACTAACATTATTTATTTTATTTTGCATTAAGTAACTTCACTGGCTAAACAAATATCTGTCTGTCTGCTTATTTTTTCAAAGGAGATCAAGATTTTTTGCGGTTTTCGCTATCATTTATACTTTTCATGATGGTGAAAACCGCTCTAAATTTTAGAGCATATTCCGGCAGGTTTATGAGCAGCAATCGAAGTACTGTAGTTTCGGAAGCGAGTTTATTTACGTATGTGTTTGTGTGTTGATATTAAAAACTCATATATTATAGCATATTTATATCGCCACATCAGTAGATCGCAACCGTGCGAAGCAGGAGTCGCTGTGGAAAACGACCAAGTTAAACAAGTACTGAGAAAGTTTAACTTACAAAAACAGGCATGTCCTTCGAAAATAATATATTTCATGGAAGAACTGAATATTTTTTATAGAAGGATATTATTTCTTACCTGTGGATCGTCAGACTCAGGCTGTATATTATTGGTGACTTGTTTTACGTTGATTGTCACTTGTTTGTCTATGCCACCGCGCAGCTTGAACCCAAGCCGCTCTTTCGGAACATGACTGAATGTGCCCTGAAATTAGAGAAGAAAATAATAGTTTAAATAAAGAGAAATGTATCACTGTTATTGGCTGTTTCCTTATTATTCGAACTATATGGTAATGTAAATAAGTTACAAAGTTTGATGCACATGTAGAAAGAAAAGCCGTACTCAATTCATCATCATCAGCCTAGCCTTTTACCAACTATGTTGCGATCGGCTTCCCGTCGAACCGGATTCAGCTGAATACCAGTATTTTACCTGGAGCGACTGCGTATCTGACCTCCACAACCCAGTTGCAGGGTATTACGATACCCAGTGGTAAGACTGGTTGCTGGCCGCGGGGTCTTGGTAAGTAAAGATGGTCACCCATCCACAGATGACAACCGCGGCAAGCGTCACGAATCTCAAATCAAATCTCAAATATTTATTGCGTTCCATAATGTATACAGATGGTGGGTATTAATATAAACAGAAACATTTATGGACCCTGTTGGGCACAGCAACATTTTAAATTCTAAGTAGAACATAAGGAACAGCGCTTTAATAATTTTCCTTTAAATTCTTAATGTTGGTCAGTTATTACTTAGACACAAACACCTCAAAAGCAGGTGAAGAGCATTAATTACGCTGCTAAAAACGGGTCGCTTAAATTGCATTCGGTTTCATATAAGCCCACGTCTATACGGACGTAAAAACATCCCGGTGGGAATTTTATCGTGTTCTGGACTGTCAATCAATAACTGGCTAAATTACTGGCCATCATTATTCTTTAATGAAGAGTTTCTGACTCATACCTTAGCATCAGTCTCCTTGATATCCACAGTACATTCCAGTACATGCATTAGCTGCATCGGAGGTACCGCGGGCCCCGTGCCTTCAGTCAGCGAACCAGTCATCGAAGGGGCCGCGCTCAGGTCACCTACCAACGATGACGCCATTGAGCGTGGGATTCGCTCGAACGCTTTTGCGAAACAGCCTGGGGAAGAAGAAGTGAGATATTTAGTTATAAAGGTTCGGACCATAATTTGTATTCAATGCAAATGTTTATTTAGTATTTGATTTCGTTCAATACAATATTTTAATGGAAATAGTTTAGTGTGAGAATAAGCTATAATTCGCTTTATCCCCAGATGCCGCCATACTGGGTTAGCGGAACCTAGGCCGAAAAATGAACATTTTTTTTTCCTCTTCTTAGTAATACCTATTTTATTTATACAATGACATTATTATTTACTTTGTAAATGATAATATAGTTTTAATTAATGTGAATGGGAATACTATGTGGGTCATTTTAGAGTCCTTTATGCGGCCTACCCAAATGTCCTTTCTTTGGTATTGTTCGTCTAATCGGTGAGCTCCTTAAGTTCTGAGTTGAGCTGCACTATAAATGACAAATGTATGAACTGACTGGATAGGTCCACTCAAGTCTGTGTGTTTTTTTTTTTCCTCCAAAGACCATGGCAGACGTAATCTGAAATGATCTTTTGAGGATCGAACCACACAGACTGAGTGGTCATAGTCTTCACTAGATCTGACCAATATTATGTCGAGACTGTGGCCTCTGATTTTATTTCGGCCTTTCTTCTCAGAGTAGTAACACCGTCCTCATCTAGTTTTTTAAATATGGTTGACATATAAAAGTGTATGTACAAACCTACTCACAGAAATAAAATCATTTATGATGTTAGTATATTATAAAATTTTTTTTTTCGTATTTTTTCTTTTGTTAAAAAAGTGTATTATTAAGTAATATGACATTTTACAAACTGAGTATTGTTTGTAAATATTGCTAACCTAGGTGCAGCCTCTAGCGATATTACTAAGAGGCTGCTCCTCACTAATAATAAAATAGTTATAGTCCAAGAACTCACTAACTAGACACAGTGTGCAACAAAAAGTTATTCTAATAAAATCAATTGAAAAGTGGCCGTAATTTACACATACTTAATGTCAAATCGTCGCAATCACCACCATGCATCACAAGTCAGTTGAATTGACCTCGATTGCGTAAACAATAACATTGTTATCTTGAAGTCTGCTCGACCGTTAACCAATGCACTTGGTTTGGCTTGTTTGTTCAAGCATTCGCGTTATGTAGCCAATAGAAATTACACTCTATTATTATTTGCATTAAGTTTATTTTGGTATGAGAATATTTGTTTGTAGTAATACACCAGGTGCATTTATACAATAGTGCCTCCTCTATAATGCCGCCTCTAGAAAACAAAATAGTAGGTATGCTTATAACGAAAACTAAGCATGACAACCAAGACCTTCGAGGCTAATGACCTGTAATCTGACTAAGGTCAGGTGTTAACGACATAATAGGTCTTGCTTTAAATTCTACATTTTATCATCTGCAGAATATGATAAAACAGTTCCGTGACGGACTGACAGTCTAAAGCCTAAAACAGAAGATAAAAGCATGAATTTTGGAAGATATTATGTTCTTTAGAGGGTGTAGAATGAGCTTTTGAAAGATTTTTTGGGTCACGGACAACAGCTATCAATAAGTATAAAAAATCTGCAGGGACATCGAAGCCCAACGTGTTACCATGATTTAGTACATGATTCTGAACCCAACATTGATTTTTTTTTGGTACGTTGAAACAGCAGTTTTTTTTAAACCGACCAAACTCTACAATCCCAGCCGGAGTCGCGGATTTGTCTGAGAGTTACCATAACCCTGGCATAGGCAAGTGAAGGAACACGGGTGAGTCTTAGTAAAACTCTGACTCCCGCTCCGCCCAGAGCGGGAGAAGTCATTTTATGATTCCCCACCCAAAAAATTGGGTCTATTATTGAATTTATGGTTACAATTTGCGCATCGATATCCATGCTACCCTCTATAAAAAAATGTCAGCGAAAAAGAGTTTGTTTAAGTATATGCATTTGATACTAATTGACTGAAAGTATTCGTCCAAGTGTTAAAGGGCATTATATGGATAAAGTCATTCAAGGATAAATCCATCCATGCATTAGTATTTTAGTCAATCATATTGACGCTTATCAAATGAGTGGGCGGAAACCAGATGTAGAATTAGAGTATTCATTTACGAGATTAAAATTGAATTTGAGATAGGTTAGAGTAAACAAAACAAGTGTATCACTATCCTAATTTACCAAGCCTAACTGGGTAATTAATGATAAAAAAACATTAGATTTAATCGCGTTTTTCGGTGACTGAGCACAATCTAGGAAAAAGAAGTAGCTACCTTTTTGTGTACAAGTTTCGGTTCTGAATGATTTTGGTACTAATGCTCACCTCAATAAGATTTGTTATGCTTTATCAATAACCAAAAAACAGTAAACACTAATATCACATCACAAAACAATAACAAACTCCACCCACGACACACTTTCAATACACAAAACACAGTTTAAACATCGAACTATTAATTCTCACTTCCAAAAAGTTTTTAAGCAGCACAAGAAATAAATTTAAAAATAAAACACTGCAGTGCAACATGCGCTGGCCACTAAAACAACAGAGTTAATGAATAACAGAAAACCGCGAACGATCCAATCGACTTGATAACGAACAAATGGAACAGGAATCGTATTCTGATTCATAGTTAACGATGTAGAAATGAGATTGTCAAATAGTTCTTTCGTGCAGGGATTTCTGTTGTTGTATATGTATAAACAGAGGGTTTGTATCGTGATGTACTGTTTTAATCATGAAAAAATCATTCTGAATACGCATTTTGGATGTTTTCGTACAATCAAGAACAGTGTTTTTTTTTTCAGAATAATTTACAGTTATTCTGGTGCACTCCGCACAGACATTAGATATTTTCATATTTTTAGTTAATAGTTTAACTCATAAGTTACAATGTTTCCAAGTAGATTTAAAATTAACCGAAAACAAACACAGAGCCGCCTTTTTAAAGTCACGGTTTATAAAAGAAAACTAACAGAACCACTACCCATAGATTCAATTATATTTATTAAACAGACAGTTCTCTGCACCAAGTGACTAATGAATTCAGTACCGAACCAATAATAAAATATAAGTGAAGGCCTCAGCCCCGCGTCGTCGGCGCGTCAATCGGGTCATCGGGCAGCCTTCAGGCCAGACTCAGACAGACGTTCGAGTCCACCGACTTCGGTGACGTCACACGATCGATAATACGGAAATTTCGACGAAACGATTAGTACACTCAATAAGTACTAGTGTAGTTTGGGCTAATATTAATTCTGTGTCAGAAGGTTAATTCAAACAAAGCGCATACTATTTGTTTGACGTCATTTTTCATTTCAACCGCTTTCATGGACATTGTATTGATTGAACTGAATGAAGAGCAATTACCATGGAATTCCATGCATGTTGAAACTAGGTCATAAATCTAAAAATGGGCAGTTTTAGAATACAGTTTTCATGTAAGAGCCGGTTAAGGACGGTGCAGTCTTGCCAAACAGTGGACTATACAAGAGTACATTTTTGATGCAATCTACTCGACATATCGTTTTTTTCGAGCGATGTATATGTCGCAGGTTTTTCATAAAATTAGGTTTTTGATCAAAAATCTAGGTTTTTGATGAAATACCGGAAGATGACACATTTTAAACTCAATTTCATCATAAACCTGTAACAATCCAGATTTTTGATCAAAAACCTGAACTAGTTTGGGTTTATGATAAAGTTCTTGTCAAAATCACGGGTTTGCTTAGTTTTATGACAAATAGATCTATTTAAATGAAATAAATAAAACAATCCATCATCATTTGCAACTTAGTAGAAAGAAAACAATTATTTATTTATGAAAATTTTACATCCATGATCCAATCAATATTCTCCTCCTTCAATCCAATTATGAAATGAAATGTTTCAATGTCACGTACCTATATTAATCTGATTTTGATAAGCCGCGAAAATGAAATTTCGTAACTATTAAATACTCGATTTCTCCAAATTTTTCCGAAGAACCTGCTTTCATTTTTTTTGCTGACATTTTTAAATTTTCAACGGCATGTTCCCTTTCGATAAGTATGTTTTGTTCTTTTTGACATAAATCGCACAGAATCCTTGATTCATACCCTTCATTTTCTCCTTCGGAAAAATTTGGAGAAATCGATATTGGTGCTACAATTTTAGTTAATGTGCCGAAAATAGATAGAGGGCCACTAGATGCAAATAACATCATAGGAAAGGTAATTGATAAGAAGAACGATTTAGTCAAAATTGGTAGTTCATCTGAGGTTCTAAAAGACAGGCTGCCTCGAAACTCTATTCAAATATCAACTACTGCGTTTAACGAACCTGTACATCGACAAATGAACTGAGTTTGCCTGAAACTGCTTTAAAGATGTCTTTCTTGGAGGCAAAGGTTTTAAGAAGTGTTCGTGCGAAAAATCTAAAGTGCGCTGCAAGACAAATCGATGTGAATGCAAAAAAAAATGTTTTATGCAACTCTAGATGTCACAAGTCATCAAACTGTCATAATAAATCAAGCATACTAGCAGATTCATAAAAAAGCAAGCACGTGGTAAACGTTTCTTTATTACATTTTTATTCTTTTTTAAATTTTGACTCTGTTTAGTCGTATTTAATAGTTACGAAATTTCATTTTCGCGGCTTATCTAAATCAGATTAATATAGGTACGTGACATTGAAACATTTCATTTCATAATTGGATTGAAGGAGGAGAATATTGATTGGATCATGGATGTAAAATTTTGATGAATAAATAATTTTTTTCTTTCTACTAAGTTGCAAATGATGATGGATTGTTTTATTTATTTCATTTAAATAGATCTTTTTTGTCATAAAACTAAGCAAACCCGTGATTTTGACAAGAACTTTATCATAAACCCAAACTAGTTCAGGTTTTTGTTCAAAAATCTGGATTGTTACAGGTTTATGATGAAATTGAGTTTAAAATGTGTCATCTTCCGGTATTTCATCAAAAACCTAGATTTTTGATCAAAAACCTAATTTTATGAAAAACCTGCGACATAAAGATGTTAACGTAGAGTGGGACACCCCCTGTCTACATTAGCTAACGACTTTGAAAAGGCAGACCGGATTGTGAAACCAGAGAACCGGGTGTTGTAGCGACAGCTATGAGAGGCCAAAGTCCAGCAATAAACTTCGATATTCCGATGTGATAGTAGTGAACAAAACCATTAAGTATTAACAGAATAATACAGCAGCAACTCGATACATAAGCCGTTATCTAGAAACAATTGTGTCGATGACTGTACTAGCATTCGAGTCAACGGCTTCTTAGAGGTTGAACGAAATTAGTGCCCTTTCAATTTCAAGGGGAGCCCTATCGCTCACTGTATCAAGAAGCAGATAATGAGAGAGTGAATCATCTCCGTTATCAGTACGAGATAAAATTCTTGCTCGTAAGAAAAATAAATAGTAGCGCGTGATTTTATGGAATAACTACTGTTGCAAAGATAATTTAAGTTTGGAGATACTAAAAACAAGAATAACTACTGTTGCAAAGATAACTTAAGTTTGGAGATACTAAAAAAAAATGCCATACGAACTGAATCCATCCATACAAATTGACCTACGATTTTAACAAACATTTTAAAGAAAACAACAAAATGCGTTCGAATATACAGCCTGGCTGAGAATATCGAAGCGCAAACTGTAAACATGAATTCTATACACCCTAGCGTACAATTTTTATGCAGTTATAAAACATAATCAGGTGTTTCATACAAAAGTGGAATACATACACGATGAAAATGTATGGAACATATTTTTTATTTCAGAACATGACTCCAACCTAGCGTAGAAATATTATGTTGGTTATACAAAACAAAAGTTTCAGAGAAAAGTGCCCTGTCAATTTTTTTTTTAATAATCGGAGAAAAATTACAACGGTGGAGGAATTCCAGGAAGGCCCAAGATTATGAACTATATCCTTCGTATCCTTGGTTGGGTTTCCTGCCATCCTGTATATTTGAACAGTGATGATAGTAATGAAGTGCTAACTTACCAAGTGTGCCTAGTAAGTGATCACTAAGAACAGGTTAACAAATTAGATTACAACTTTGCTATGAAATAACTATGTTTTCTGATTTATTGTTGGGACGGAACTGATCCCCAGTTACAAACAAATTATTTAATAAGGAATCCTTTCACGTTATTTTTAACTTCTTATCTAAACAAGCTCATTACTTTGTTTTGTTTTAACTAAACCATTACAACTCATTTTTGTAATGGTTCAGTTAAAACAAAACAAAGTAATGAGCTTGTTGTAGTTGGTAGAGCAATGATAAAACTAAAATATAAGTAAGTAAGACGTAACTTTTGCTTTATTTTTGTTTAAATTATGATTTCTTTTTGTAAATACACCACTTTTACCATTCATAATTTTGTCATTGGAGAGCGGGACCCTAGCACAGTTAAAAGGAGAATGTAACATTTCCTGTAAAAGTTGTACAAGTTTTTGCAATAAAATTTATAATTATTTATTACGAACAGAAGATTCAAAATGATCTAAACAACTACTTATCAAAATTAAATATTAACTCAATGACAACAACGACAAGGAATGTTTCAGAACGAAGAAAGTCCACGATTTCTGTCATTCTGACATCAAGTTTATACAATTCAGATAAAGTTTAATGTTCTTAGTTATTGAGATCATTTTGAATAGTCTGTTCTTCTCGATATTTTTGACGCTGACTGTACTTATAAAGGCTACATAAAGTTAAACATAATCGTAACGTCAAAATATGTGTGGTTAAGTTGTCGGTAATCTGTACTTACTCTCTAACCTGTGAACTTAAGAGAGTATTCAAGGGGATTATATGAATAAATACTAGCTTTTGCCAGCGGTTTCACCCGCGTATTATACATATAAACCTTCCTCTTGAATCACTCTGTCTATTGATAAATACCGCATTAAAATCCTTTGCTTAGTTTAAAAGATCTACAAGTATAGATGCGGGAAGTGATTTTGTTTCATCCTATGTAATGAAGATAATTTCCTTGATGACTATTTTATGAGAAAAAGTCTGAGACAGACCAATAAATTGTAAAAAAGATTTCGCGGCCTATCTATGCGCATCCTCCTCTATATAGCAACGTTTATAAATAAGAGTGTAAATGTTCAACCTATTGAATGTAATGGACAGAATAAAAGACTTCGAAAAATACTTACTAATAATCAATTAGTTTAACAATATGACACAACACAAATTACCGACACAATTATACTGTTAACCAATAAAAATACACAGCTTAACTCAAAAGGAAGTATAAACACCAACACAAAAATATCCAACACAAGACCATCAGATGTTACCAAGCAATTACATGACTTCTAATTATATCTTTAATGTTTATTTTTCACCGGCAGCGCACCGCCGTAGGTGCTATATCAATCAACAGAAAGATGAAAGGTGTTATCTCATTTATGTTAAGAGCTATACTGACGAATGCTGTGACATTTTGTTACCGGCAAGCGCACCCACTTTACGTAACAAGAAAGGAAATACAACTTTGTACATAATAGTTTATAAGTTATTTTCAAGTTAGTCAGATGTAGGTAAACCACTTTGTTATTATTATCCTATTTGTAACGGTATAAATAGGTGTGTGACTATTTATGTTAATTCACTAGTTTTGTTTGGTCAGGAAGGTTTTTTTGTTTTTGGTTGGGGGGAACAGTGTACCAATACCTATATTGAACAGGTAAAGCAAAGCTTATGTTCATTTCTTATTAGTAAAACACTCTTATGTAAGCTTTTGCCAGCGACAACGTCCGCGTGGAGATCGGTAATTATTCCATGAGAATTTACTACAGAGATAAAAATCCTTGGTCTACCTGTGTCCCAAATTTTATCGAAATCCGTTCAGTCGTTAAGAAAGGTAATAGACAAAGTTACTTTCAGAATTATAAAATAAATATACATACATAACGTCATGCCTTGTTTCCCTCAATGGTTGGGCAGAGGTGTACCTATAGTGTACTCTCATTACGCCAGTTATGTTTCATTCCCATGTAATTGAGGGCGAATCTATTGTCATCATACGGGAAAGCTGTTACTGAGAAATTCCAGATAAAAACCCAAACACTTTGCTTGACCTGCATGGGAATCGAACCCAGGACCTGATGCTCAAGCAGTAGCGCTTATGGATAGAATGATACAGTGATAAGCTCAAAGTACTCTCAAAAGAGTAGCAATATCATAATGTTAAATACTATTCCACGAATGTAAAGTTTACCTTTTTATCGCTCAAAACCAACAGTATATCTTTACTACAGAACATCAACGATAAATAAAACACAACAGTTATCTAATAAAAAAGAAAACACTATCACTTTCACTCATGATAAAGAATACAGTTTACACTAGAGATCAAAAATTAAATAAAAACGTATGAATAATTAATTAATTAACAGCTGTTTTAAACACCGGAACATTACGTAATTCGTGTACCGCGCTTCAGTACTGGACGCGAACTGCGCTCAATTATTTCGACAAGGCACACTAATGTATGGTAACTATCACAACAAATCGTAATAAGTGGAAGGACAGACACGTGAATTTGTACAAGCAATTTAAATTCGTGTGCCGTTGATGTTATTGTGGCTCGTTTTCAGTACCGTTGCTAATGTATTTCAAAGTGTGAATACGATGACTGATGTATCAACACATTGTTATAGAAGGTCGAACGTAATCGCTGAAAAACTGAACAAACAAACAAACCTTGCCTTCTTCTCTTACTAGTAGGCAGAATCCACATAACGCGGCCTGCTACGATCCTTACACCGGATGACATTTTTTACCGTCTCGACCTTCATACGGTGTGTTGTGTAACTAGAATAGAAGGCAGGAAGGCCTTCAGACTCATCGCAGGTGACTAAAGAAGCGCGGGACGCGGACTGACAGGGATGCGTGTGCGGCTTGTGCGCCTGCGAAAGATCAATTTGGCCGCCTATCGGCCGGCTTCAAAAGGTAGGATCGCGCTACAAAATCATTGATACATGCCGCGCATTGAGTAGGGTGCGTATGATTTGAGTTTCAATATATTTTAATTGATTTTTTATTTTATTTTCCCAAATTTCTGTTTTTGTTGTTCTAGTATGAAAATATTACTTTAAATGTGTAGTATTTATTGCTAGATCAATTTCATTACATTTTATCCAAAAATAAAAATAATAAAAATTTCTATGCCAAAGGCTTCTACTCCGTTCACCTATTACACCCATTTTTTTTCAAGACGTTAAAAAAAGTCACCCGGTATACTCCTTTTACCTCATTTACGGTCATACATTTTACGGTCATACACGCACGCTGATTGCGAGTATTACGTATCTGAACTTTCTGAAGAACATCACTAATAAGGTTACTATAAGTCCTCCTAAGGCGTCCCCTCCCGGTGTTAACATCTGCCTTGTTAAGTACATTTTATTAGTCATGCACCCTTTCAACATGACTGCATACTATTTTCAAATTTTGTCAATAGATCTTCTTTTAAATTATACCGTTGTCTTATCACAAAATTACTCAGCCTATCATTAACAGTCAACAGTGGAAATTCGTTCCTTGCGAAGCATGTGTGGTGTACACATGCTTCGCAAGGAACGAATTTCCACATTATTTATTCTTCTTTCATGCTACTTTTGCCACACCCAACATTCACTACTTTACATAATCTTAGGCACCAGCGCATCATTCACTGTATTTCCCGCAATTACTCTCCTTTCCACATCTTCATTCCTTGTAAACAGACTCTACTGACTTGCTTCACCCTCTTGTAATTTATTTTCACATAAGCCGAACATAGTTTTAACAAAGAAACTTCAACCTCTTATCTATGAGTGATGAAGGAAACGCCAAATAATTCCTTTTAATAACGGGAACGGGCTTAATTATGTTCAATGCTTCCTGCGAAAACGGATCTATTCACCAAATGATTGTGCCTTGCACATTAATTAAGCGTCTACATCCGCACAGATTCAATATTGTGTAAATGGGAAGTTTTTTTTGGGAATGACATCTCGCAGGTCAATCAATGAGGTTGTCGGCTGCTTAACCGGACTTTCCTGTGGTTACCTTAATAAATTAACGCCTCCAGTCAAGAATAAAAACTTAAAACTAGACCGCCTAACTCGCTAAGGGCACCACTGTATGGACCTCGGCTTCGCGCATCACTGATAGAGGGTAACAAGTGACGGGCTGGATCTGAATGATTATTATTTGGGGACGAATTTAAAGCTACAAGCTGTACGGCGTGGGCTGAATCGAGCAGGGGTCGAGGCGGAACGCTAAGAAAAACAAGTCTACGGTCCTATATTCATAACCCTGTCATTGCTGTCGCGTAGTAAGGTAAAATAATAGTTTACTAAAACTAAAAAACACGCTTCCATGGAAAACCAAACTAATGGAAATAATGGAAAAAAGCGTGAGGTGCCTTTTTATTATTTATTTTTTAGGGTGTTTTGAATTTTGAGACGTATGTCAGCGTAGTTTTAGAAGACAGATTTTTGCTGTCCTGGTAACCCTGGCAAGGATAATGGCAAAAAATTATGAAATTATTGCATTGTCATCGGTCTTTGACAGGTGTGCAAAGTTTGAATGAAATCTGGTCGTTTAAAGTGGGTCAAAATCGCGCTATAACGAGTCGGTTACAAATAAACATACTAACATACAAACAAACATACAAGTGAAGCTAATATAAAGCGTGTAAAAAGAGCACTCACGCATAGATCTCGTGTGTAAAGTAGACTTGAGTACAAAATCGTATTATCACTTTTCTTAAACCCACTTTTAAGAGGAAGTCTGAACCCCAGTAGTGGAAACACTATAAGCAGATTGTGTATTATCTATCAGTTCAAAACCGAAATTCTTGCTTGAACATAGTTTTAAAAAGGGCCTGATATTTTCGAAATAGCAATGTGACGCTTGTAAACAAATTATCATTAACTTCTTGCGTGTCGATAGCAATCTGTATACAGTCAGCAAATAATTTGGATACAAGCTTGGCACTTTCAGTAGTGTCCATCAATTCCCGTAGCGAGCAGAAAACAGAACACGAATCACCACATTTATCATACAGGTCAGCGCCATTTTTTGCGTCTAAGAGATAAAACCCAAAGCCGGTCACTCATCCCTGGGCTTACGTTTATCGCCGAGATTTGTCAGCCTAAGCACGGTAACGCAGTGTTTGCTGCTTCTGACTTAAGCATACTACCCACCAAGTCTTTAAATGAGAATGGCATAGAAATTATCACTGATATTTTGGCAATTGCACCATCGGTTCCATCTGTCATTAACTAAATACTATAGGGACTCAGAGGTACCTTGGTACCGGGGTCGAATTATAAAAATAACTTTTATGGAGTAATGTCGTTAATTATTCCTACAAATCTTATTTGTATCACTTCTTTTTTGGCTTGTCAGCTCGGTCCCTTTTGATTTTTAACACACTTTTGTTAGCTTGGTAGGAATCTATGTAACGGAATCTTTGAACGTGAGTTTCAAGCCCTTCAAAACGACGTCGGATCAATTTGAAACTTTGCCCACTTAAGGACCAGTTACAATACAATACAATTTCATTTTGAACAATTATTCTGGCCAGGATCACAAGGATAGCAAATAAAAATAACGAAAAACCTGCTTTTATAGCTAGCCGAACTAGAAGAAGAAAGAAAATAAATACAATAAATGGAAAATACCCCAAAAAGCGTAAGATGCTTTTTGGGGTATTTTTCAATTGATATCAAGCACCCCACGCTTTTTTCCTTTTACTTTTTTGGTTCTATGAAAGCGTGTTTTTTAAACTATTATTTTCTCTATTCTATTCTAAGAATAGAGAAAATAATAGTTTAAAATAAGTAGTTTGACAGTTCGAATGTATTAAAGTAATTATAGCCAGCCTAGACAACCGTAAGATTATTTCTTGCGAACAACCTCTAAAGAACTTACTTGAAACCTGATTGACAGCTTCAGCAATATGGCAGCGGAACACATGGCACCTATATACAGCAGACTCCTTAGTCTCGCCGTGCGACCACGTGAACGCGAAGCACGAAGCGACCGGCGACCCGGCCGCGCCTCGAGCGTAGAACGAGATACGGTTCACTGCGTATCGTGTCATCACACTGTTTGAGTCTGCTTGGTATAGCCTGGGGATGGAAGAACAGGAATTAGTGACGTCACAATATGGAACTGATAACATCTCATCATCATCTGCCTAGTCTTTTCCTAAATGTGTTGAGATCCAATCAAAACGGATGCAGCTAAATACCAGTATTTTACATAAATCGACTGCCTATCTGACCTCCACAGCCCAGTTACTAGGTAATACGATACCATTGGTAAAACTGGTTGTTAGATTTACTGGCTTCTTAGGACCCGTAACGGTCAAA
Organism: Aporophyla lueneburgensis; assembly: GCA_932294355.1. NCBI lineage: Eukaryota > Metazoa > Arthropoda > Insecta > Lepidoptera > Noctuidae > Aporophyla > Aporophyla lueneburgensis. The sequence continues at coordinate 7,603,778 of OW028737.1, forward strand.
GATCCAAGAAAAACAGGTGGGACCAACGACTTAATGTAGTGGTCTTGGTTTATAAAGATGGCCACCCATCCACGGATAAACTACGGCAAGCGTAGGTTTACTCGATCGATCGACCCGTGTTACCCTTTCGTTAAGTAATGACACCCTTAATTATTTAGCGACAGTATAACAAACAAATGACTCAGAGGCAGCTTTATTTATTTTATTTTAATATTACTTTATTTTACTGTAAATTATACTTTTAATTTAATTATATAGATTTTAATTATGATTTAAATGTATAAATTTTAATTTAATTTTAATTGTATTGATTCTAATTTTAATTTTTAAATATATTTAATGTAATTAAATTGTAAAAATTATGATCCCCATGTGGGTTGAAATAAATTATATTCATTCATTCATTCATAAAATCTATACATATTATACAACAAACTTACATTACGTGTCTATTTGTGTGATCGCTTAGTTCTTGTTAAACTCAAGGAAAATGAATGCAACAATTGATTTTGATGCGGTTTTGACCATTATATAAATAATTATAACCCTAATACACAAATACGGAAGAATATGTGTATAATACATTAATATTTAACTTAGCTATAACTCGGAAATCTCGAAGTTTTAGGGCCACATAAGCCAGTTCACTAGTAATAAAGAGACATCTACACTAACTATAAAGAGGTAAAGAGGGGAAGAAATCTCTAAAACTGAAAGTCTGGTCTAAAAAAATCTTTTTATACTTGATAGCCCAATTCTTGGTCTGCGTCAGGATGACTGGACCAAGAGCGATTTTGGAAGTTTGAGTACCTATTTGGTACCAGACATCAAATAATTTGTACCTCGCTAAAGACGGAAAATTATTACGAGGAAAGTGGCCAGCCATTCTGAGTTCAGAATGGCTGGACCAAGTCTGTTTCACCTAGTTGTAGGCGCTATAACTAGTTCGTCTTTTTCTTAAAATTTGGTACCTCATTGGTTCCTCAACATGTTTTTCTTACATTTTTTCGATAAGCCAAAAAAAAGTTACACCTAGAAGAAATTTTGCATGTAATCTGGAGCACGTTGGTTTCTCCTAGTTGTAGGCGTTATAATAAGTTCATCTTTTTGTTAAAATTAAGTACCTCATTGGTACCTCAACATATGTTTTTCTTACATTTTTTCGATAAGCCAAAAAAAAAGTTACACCTAGAAGAAATTTTGCTTGTAATCTGGAGCACGTTGGTTTCTCCTAGTTGTAGGCGTTATAATTAGTTCGTCTTTTAGTTAAAATTTAGTACCTCATTGGTACCTCAACATAGGTATGTTTTTCTTAGGTTTTTTCGATAAGCCAAAAATAAGTTACACCTACAAGAAGTTTTGCGTATATAAAATAATGTATATTTTTGTACTAAGAAAATTACTAAAAATAAATCATAACACACATAAATATAACATATTGTTATACATTAATAATATGCATTGATACATTAATATTTTTTTGCATATAAATAACAGTGTGCGTACATTTTGTTCTTACTAATTGTGATTCTACTTGACATGTCGTCGTAACATTGCCATTTGGACCCTCTGCAGCAATGTGATTTGTAATGTCCCACGCCTTTCGGAGTCGAACGTGGCACAAATTCTATAACAGACAAAAGATGGTACTCTATTCCTTTTAATGTTATATTTTTGCGTAAATCATTCATGCAAATTTCGACGTCGGAATTGGGCCCAAAAGCAGCAATATCTTTTAAATTATAATCTAAGCACCTTATGCCTTGACAACCAGAAAGTCTACAACTCGACATATTTCTGTCACTGTTTAGCATCGAATTTGCAGATTCACTTAAGATGGCGCCGACCAAACAAGGCGCGCGTCAAATAGGTATTAACTACAGCGCGCTAGTCATGTCTGTCGTCACGCACACATTGACAAGTTTGCTCGAAGCCCCGAATGCAGTTGCACGACAAAAGGTGGTAACCTAGGATTTTTAAAATTTTATTCGTTGTGTTGAGCGACTTTGATAATTATTTCGATGAATTATGTAGGTACCAATATAAATCCAAAAATTAAATCTAATAATATGTATTATATAAAAATTAACGTTTGTAGTTTACAGGATGGGTAATGTAAGTATAACTACAGTACAATATAGGAAAATACCTAAATTATCCGTCTCTTACTACTCATCCGTTTGCTAAGAAATTTTAGCATTATGAATTTTACTTGCACGCTCGGGAATTTTACTCGGTAAGTAGGTAGGCAGGGTAGATGGGTAGATGGTAGGTATTGTAATAATAAAACCAATTTGTGATATAAAAAATCTATAATTACCTAATGTAATGGAAACCTTGCCTACTATTACAAAAACATACGATAAGTATAGAGAAATGTGGTATATACTATGTAAAGTGTAACGGAAAGGTGTGGCCATATTATAAAAATTGCTTCTGCCCATGAAGATGAACAACTTTTTCCAGGGAAGGTAAATTAAATTTAACGTATAATGTTACCATAAGCTGACTAAAATTTGTGTCGGGAAATTTCCTGTTTTTTTTTTAAATTATTGAATAAAAAAGACAGGTTTATATCATTCATTTTAAAACCATGATTGATATTTCCAACCATAAGGACAATTACTATACGTATAAAACATGCTTATTTGTAGTTTGAACTTGATACTGATGGTGGATGTGTTCATGCGATTTATTGCGCTTTTCCTTTCGTTGTTTCTTATAGCGAAATTGAAAGGACCGGGTATTTTATTGCGTTATAAAGAGTTTTCGTTAAACAAATAGTAAAGAAAAATAAACATTATAATTTTAAGATACTAGGAATTACCGTAATTAAACACGTGCAAAGTAATTACAACAAACAAATTAAAACATTTCTAAGAATTCCAAGGTAAGTACGGAATATTTACTAATTTGTATCAGTATTTGGTTTGAAGGTCAGTGAAATTAATGTTTATTGGGGTCTAATAAAGACGTATTGTTTTGCTATTGAGAGTGGCTGCTGCACTATAGTGTTTCGATGCAAGCGTAACAATGTAAACCGAACAAACCTTAGCAATTTCTATTTTAAAGAGTTTTTCGTTAGATATACTACATGATACCCTTAACATTGAATCCACTATCTCCGCCTCTATCTCTTGGATTTTAAAATGAATGCCAAATTTGCAGTCACCACCCCCCAAAAGCCACGATACCCATATTGAATGTTAGAGAAAGAAAATTAAAAGTAACTAATATCTCAAAATATAAATACGTACTTTTTATGATAACGGATTTTTTTACGGAAATGAGCACTATTTTTTCTTAAAATATCTGATCTTACGCTTTCCCATGTTCACTAAAACAAATATTTAAGAAAAATGTTACAATAATATGTAAACCGGAAAAAAAATTACAAAAAGTAAAATTTAGATATGCCTACTAAATATAAGTCATACTAAAAAAAAACACAAATGTGACTTACGCTATTCAACTCTTTGCGGCAATGTTTACATACGTACACAATAGATCGCGAATTATCGCTATCGGTGCATCGCTCCACGATGAGACGTGACCACTGTCCGAGCTCTCAGGGACGACTGAATTTTCGACCCATGTACGTTGAGAATGACTCAAAACAGCGCGTGAATCAAAACAAAAGTTAATAATAAAATAACTAAGTGACATTTCGAAAATGTAATAACCATAAATTGTAATATGATAGTTAGAGATTAATATGAATTCAAGTTTGTGAAAAATTTAACAGTTTACTATCAAAATTCAACTAAACACGAGCATCCTATTCTAAGATTTTTGTTCAACTTTACGAATTTTCGTTTATTAAACTATACAATATTTTTAATTTTTGCCAACTATAATCGGTTAACACATTCATTGCGGTGTCTATTACATATTTTTTTATGATAATTAAGGTAAAAGTATTGTTTGTATCACTATAACAGTGACGACTGTTTTGGATTATTTTGCTCTGCTCCCCCTTAAGGTGTTTTTTTTTAATCAAGTGGCAAAAAAGCACATTTCCTACTAACTTTGTTTAAACGACAGTCCACATTTGAAAACGTTTACTAACTTCGTTCAGATATATTAAAAAAATATTTTGAAATAGTATATGACAGAGATAAAGTTTACGTGAACTGTGAATGCAATGTTGAATATATATTTGAAAAAATATTGTTAGAAAAACTATACAGCGCAGAGATAAAAGAATCTTGTACAAATGTGGACTGTCGTTTATAAATACAAAGTAGGAAATGTGCTTTTTTGCCACTTGATTTTAACAAAAACACCTTAAGTGAGTCTGCAAATTCAATACTCAACAGTGACAGAAATATGTCGACTTGTAGACTTTCTGGTTGTCAAGGCATAAGGTGCTTAGAATAGAGTACCACCTTTTGTCTGTTATAGAATTTGTGCCACGTTCGACTCCGAAAGGCGTGGGACATTACAAATCACATTGCCGCAGAGGGTCCAAATGGCAATGTTACGACGACATGTCAAGTAGAATCACAATTAGTAAGAACAAAATGTACGCACACTGTTATTTATATGCAAAAAAATATTAATGTATCAATGCATATTATTAATGTATAAATATATGTTATATGTATGTGTGTTATGATTTATTTTCGGTAATTTTCTTAGTACAAAAATATACAATATTTTATATACGCAAAATTTCTTGTAGGTGTAACTTATTTTTGGCTTATCGAAAAAATCTAAGAAAAACATATGTGGAGGTTCTAATGAGGTACTAAATTTTAATGAAAAGACGAACTAATTATAACGCCTACAACTAGGAGAAATCAACGTGCTCCAGATTACATGCAAAATTTCTTCTAGGTGTAACTTTTTTTTGGCTTATCGATAAAGTCTAAGAAAAACATATGTTGAGGTACCAATGAGGTACTAAATTTTAATGAAAAGACGAACTAATTAGAACGCCTACAACTAGGAGAAATCAACGTGCTCCAGATTACATGCAAAATTTCTTCTAGGTGTAACTTTTTTTTGGCTTATCGAAAAAATGTAAGAAAAACATATGTTGTGGTACCAATGAGGTACTAAATTTTAACAAAAAGACGAACTAGTTATAGCGCCTACAACTAGGTGAAACAGACTTGGTCCAGCCATTCTGAACTCAGAATAGCTGGCCACTTTCCTCGTAATAATTTTCCGTCTTTAGCGAGGTACAAATTATTTGATGTCTGGTACCAAATAGTACCAAATAGGTACTAAAACTTGGTATTACTCAAACTTCCAAAATCGCTCTTGGTCCAGTCATCCTGACGCAGACCAATTCTTGAGGTAGCATAATAGGCTATTTAACATCACGCTTTGACACTTAGGTGCCGAGTAAAAAGAAAAAAAAGTTGGAAAGAACGCTATGTCTAAACGAAGTAACATCACAGGCGATGGGATACGACGCGACAGGTCGGGGGCAGAAGCCAGTTTTATTAAAAAGATGATTTATTTTAGAGTCAACTGCTGATTGACTAGCCTTATAAGTGTATTGTAAAAACTTGTTAGAAGTCAGTTTTCAAAACCATGATTCAGTTTATAGAGACTTCCATCAAAAGCGAATTAATTCATTCATTAAAAAACATCACTCGTTTCTTTATTAAACTTCAACTATATCCGACGACGCTGGTTACTTATCTCTTTTGGTGACCGTACATTTACTTTTGGCCGCAAAGGCGTATCATTGAGACAACCTCTAACTTGCCCTGGATCCACCATCAAGATAAGCCAGCCAGTTTGCATAATGAACAAATCGATGTTTACCCTAGTGTCAATGTTGGGCAAGGGCAAAAATCTGCCGCTCCCTTAACTTGCCGTCTGTTATCAAAGTGCAAGATAAGCTTACTTTTAATAAAAGCAAATAAGTTCCTTTAACCGCAGCCCTAATAAGGCCGAGTACAGATTAGTGACACGTAACTTGAAATGTACGTAGAAACCAATTCGCCTAATCGTTGCGTTGCATAAATTAGGACAGCTCACTTCACCAATCTGTCCTCCGTCGTAAGAACCAACGACCTAGTGAAGGTCAAGGGTATTCGTTGTATTCAGGTAGTTCTAAACCGAACATTGTGGGGGGCTTGGGGAACTTTATGTCCTGCAGCGAATGTTTTACGGGTCATTTAATCAATTATTAATTATTTACACTGCTTAACATAGACCTTTTCCAAGTTGTGCTATAAAGTCCACTCCTCCACTTTCTCACAACCAACCTATAATGTTGCCCCACTGCTAGGATACGGGCCTCTGTGTGAAGAGTGGGCCAAAATCCACCACGCATGGCAGGTTCGGGTTGGTAGATGTCACATGTCTTCGATTTTTGGTTCTATGACATGCCGGTTTCGTCACGATGTTTTCCTTCACCGTTTTGAGAGCAGTGAGGACGAAATTAAATACACAAAGTGAAATGCTTGCTTGGATTCGAACTCACAACAACTCGAAGTCAGGGCTGATACTACTAGCCAACCGATGCTCTCCGCTTTCTGCACTCAGTCTATCACATTTCCACGTTATACAGATTTAGAGTAGCTGTCTCCACTCAAACAATATAAATCTTATGATAATGAAGTAACAAGATTACTATACTCACACAACAAGTCCTTGCGAGCACACCGGTATCGATATCGACACGGCGATCCCATCTCTACTCTCGGGCATAGAGCTGAGCTCCTTCATGATTCGTTGTATGTCATTCTCGGACTTCGGATCCGATATGTTTTGTGCGCCCAGGTAACTGACACCGCTGAATACCGTACATTCTTGGTCAACGTCTGAAACTGGTTAGATTTCATTTAAAATGAGGGTAATAATGTAATGTAGTAATGTTTTCAATTTTAAAAGGCATCCTTATCAGTTAATTTGCAATCAATGCAGTCAAACATAAAATGGGTTATGGTTCATAAATATAATATTTCATGATCCTGAATGTAGACGTCATAACTAATGGCGCCTCTTCACAATCGGTGATCATAGACGGCTCATTTTTTTTTTGGCAAATCATCAAATGACGTCTCCCGCTCTGGGTGGAGCGGGAGGGCGTGTCAGACTTTTACTGACTAAAACCTGTGTTCCTTCAGTTACCTACGCACAGACGATCACCTATGAGCAGTATGTGGAGATGTATCGGGCTCACTCGTCTTTCACCGTCTACGCTTTTTTTTTTGGATGGGAAATCATCAAATTACTTCTCCCGCTCTGGGCGAAGGCATGTCAGACTTTTACTGACTAAAACCCACCCGTCTTCCTTCAGTTGCCCATGTGTCAGGGTCACGGTATCTCTGTCGAACAATCTCGCGATCCTGGCAGTCACCGTCTACGCTTCCCATATGATCGCGGCGATCCGTGAGTTCTCGGGTTTACACATGCCCTACTACGATCACTGACGAACAAGTGGAAGCTCGTACGATGAACGTGCCCATTAGAGACGATCACAGGATTAAGATTATCATCGATTGTGAATAAGAACTAGGGATGTTATGGATATGAAATTTCGGATACGGATTGGATACGGATGTAGGAATGATTATTATACCGGATACGGACATGAAATTATTTCGGATTATCCGTTAGTTTCGGATAATTTCGGTTACGGATATTAAATTTTAAGGAATTTCAAAAGTAAAATACAAATAGCTAATAAAATGGTTTTATTTATATGTCACCATTTGGTAGGAATTACAATCAGTCTGTGAGTAATTATTACTGCTATTTAAAATAAAAATGATTATAAATATATATTGAGTGTTATCTAATCTACCTAAAATAGAAATGTAATAACAAATCCGATATTATCCGAAACATTTATTTCGGATTCGGTTACGGTTACGGATAAATTTTTATATCGGATATCCGATAGTTTCGGTTACGGTTACGGAGCTCCCTAACATCCCTGATAAGAACCATAATACTTTATCCGAAACATTATGTCGATTTTAGGCATACCTGGCACGGGTAAAGCAAAACCCACCATATAAAGAATAAGCTAAGCTGATTACATGGTGCTTTATTAGTAGGCAAGTTTTTTACCTTTCCTTCCTACTCCTAATTGAAACAGACAGGCGAATTCATAAATATTATTTGTGTTAAATATAATAAATTGTTGAGTAACACCATTTTTATCTCAATGTACAGATGGGCAATTTAGTCACCTGCTTTCGTTAAGGAGAAATTCTAGCCGTCCTCCTGCATAAGTTTTTCCTAGTCATTAACAGTTCCACAAGAAAATAATCATACTCATATGCATCGAAATTGTTTGTCAACTGTTTTATACCAATTTATATATAAATATTTTTTTGTTATTATTTAAGTTTCATAGCGAAAGTTGTAGAGTAAGATGGGTGGAATCACTCCCTTAGCGGAGGCATGACTGAATCACCACCGTGTACTAATGTTTAAAAAAAGACAATCACCTTCATCGTCACTCTCAGTGGGCTTCATGTGGTCGTGTTTCTCAGTAGGAGACGGCGTGGACACGTCAGCAGATGTGGCACTGTCCATCATCTCATAAAACTTGGACCCGCCGACCAACCGGCACGACTCCTGAAATATAAAAACAATAGATGTAACTTTAAATTTGGAAGTAAAAGAAGATAGTGTCTTTTCAATGGTTGGCAGTTGTTTTGGGCTTAGTACTGATGCGTCACTAAGACAGCAGGGATTGACTAGGAGTCGGATCAGACTTAGTCCTGATGACATATCAAATATAGAATGAGGAAAATTCCATAAAAATACTCAAAATAACAACACCGAGCTCCGGTTTTGTAATTATGTCCTACACAATTTAGGCTCTCTCATTTATAACTCTAACCCTCTGAATTTTGTCAATTTACCATCAATTCAAATAACCCTGGACCCTAGGTAGAGTCATATGCACTAATAGTAAATCGTTGGAACATAAAATAAACCTACCTTTAATAATAAAATTCATAATTCAAATTGGGTCTTAAAGACCAACACGATTAACTTTCAAGACATAACACCATCTACATTCTACCCTTTACAATTAATCGACTCAAACAAGAAACGCGTTACGGTGTAACGAATATTTCCAGCAACTATCCGTCTTTCAGTGAAACGCAACCTACAAAAACATCCCTTTAGCACCCCTCCCACAGCAAATACTAAACAATGTACCTACAAACAATAGGGTAAGGGTAAATCTAAAGGTCATCAACAAAGAGGAAACCAAGAATTAGGGTCGTTGGCTTTTGCCATTCGTTCTACAAGAACACTGTTTTCTGTTTCAATTACTTTAAGTTTAAAGACAATAAGGTCTTTTAGAACTTTACTCCATTTAAAACAGCATTAGACAGATGTTAAAAAAGGTTCTTTTTAATGTATACTTTGTAACAAAAGTACATTAAACTTGTTACAGATACGATTACTGCCAAACTATTGGCACTATATCGTATCATTTTAACTTTTTATCTTATGAAATTAAGTGGCTTCCATTTAGATTTATGATTTCATTCCAATTTAAAATTAAAGTGGTAATGCTAAAAACCTAAAAGAACCAGGCCAGGGGGGCGATTCCACTAATTTGCAAAGTTACACGTTCAATTGTGTTTTCACAAGGGTTAGATTTCGATCGCAGGTCGGTAATGTCCTGTAAAGTCATTCTACTATTTGTTAAGCACAAGGGTAACTAAACTTACGCCGTATCGCAACCGAATTGTTACGGGAACATACGAGTGGGCTTCCTGTGTTACCAACATGCCAAATAGTATGTTTTATTGTTACCACAAAGAAAAAAGTTGAATCTAAAAATGTCACTAAACACGAATAAGTGGCAATAAAGGATTTTCTAATATAAAAAGATATCTTGACCATAATTATAGTTTTGTACTGATATTTTGTTGTTACAAAAATACAACATTTTAATTTATTATATAACAAAAACTCAGAAGAACGTTTCGTTCTACGTCCCTAACTAGCTAAAGCTGTGAAATTAAACCTTTCGGTTATGTTAAAGACTCGAAGGGAACTTCTATTAATCGTATTTTACCTAAAAAAAATCATTTATTGAACCGTTTTTAACGATGTTATGATTTTTTTTAGTATATATGTACCTAATTACAGTTCGAGGTAGAAAACAAATCTGTTTTGATTTAAAAAAAAAATACTATTGACGGTGTAGGTGTTTAATCCCGTTTTTAAGTTCGCTTACTCTCGCTTAAAGTGGTTTAAAAATCATCGTGAAACGGATTAAAGTTTTTGGTGGCTTGTCAGTTTAGCTAGTGATGTTGCTATTACTAGTATTCGTCAGGCACTGATTTTCTCAATTTAATTCAACTTGAATCGAGAGTAGGTACTAATCCCGTTTTTAAGTCCGCTTACTCTCGCTTAAAGTGGTTTAAAAATCATCGTGAAACGGATTGAAGTTTTTGGTGGCTTGTCAGTTTAGCTAGTGATGTTGCTATTACTAGTATTCGTCAGGCACTGATTTTCTCAATTTAATTCAACTTGAATCGAGAGTAGGTACCTCCCTTTAGGGAGGTTTCTAGCAGCTTTGTTAGTTAAAAACGAGACATTAAATAATAACTTAATAGAAAATAATCATAGCAAAATTAAAAATGTGGCATCCGATCGATATTGGGGCTACAATCGACTCTTGATGTGCGGGGAGCATTTTCTCTTTCTCACATTCCACTGTCAATCTGATAAATAATGACGATACGATGACAAATTACACGTTATCAACTGACTAATACTTAGAGAATAATGCAAAACATAATCACTCTTATAAATAACATCCCTGATTCAGTACATCACATTATTTTGACAGTTACACGATATTAGTAATATTGAATTATGAATTGATGTAGTTGAAGACTCCGTGATACTTATCTAAACAAGACTACATCGACTGACAACGCCTGAGAAAATAAATAAATAAAATGATCTCGAGCCTTTAGTAACTTGAGTAACGAGTTAAACAAAATCGAATCGCATCACTATCTGACATAGCTGAATGACAAGTGTCAACTGTCAACTGACAACAGCACATTTAATTTAGTTCACAGAGTTTTAATTGCTTTAGTTAATACTCTTATTCCTCTTAACATACATATATAAGCAGCTTATAATGTTCCCACTGCTGGGATACAGGCCTCCTCTCTATGAGAGGGTAGTTAATCCGTTTCTTTCTAATTGCACGAAATTGATATTTCAGTTTTCATGTGTGTACTTGAAGGATTATAATGAAAATGGAATCTTGAAGATGGTACAGCATTTAATACAAAATAATGTGCTGTTAACTGTTCAGTAAGATTTCAACACAATGTGTGAAGATGTTGCCCGAGACTGTTCCACATTTGAAATAACTTAAGAAAGTTTCAATTTCTTCAGTAAAACCATCTAGATGCAGTTTGAGGAAAGTGTGTATTGATGATGCAAGAAAGAATTTAAACTGTTTATTCAATATGGAAATCTGGATACAGGGATATTTACATTCCATGGCAATCTGCAAAACACATACTGTACCTGTTGACTCTGCGGGGAAAGACATAATTTTGCATTTTTTTTTGCACACCAATGAGAAAAATAATAATATTAGTTAGCCCCTTCTAACATAAATACAATATATATTTTTCAGGAACATTAACTTAGGTATACCCAAATATCAACTTCTGACTCAAGAGTTGCTTGTGGTCGATACAGGCAGACATTCTGCTGACTGTTGGCTGTTGTGCACTTACAATGTTGAGCATGCAATATTAATATATTATGTATTTCTATCTGGCACACGGTATCAACATGAGTGGTGAAACGACCCTACTATTTTAGATGAAATACTAAGTGTCTACTTCTCAAGTGGTCTGACGTTAAAATTTATATAGTAATAAAAATGCTTTGTTCCATTATTTGTGTTTTGATTTCATGAACCATTCCAATACTCAATACTTTATTGCATTCTACAAATGTGGTAAACATTGGATTTAGTTATAATCGTGGGACCCTGTCGGGCACATCAAAAGAAATATAGTACATAGAATAGGACTTATAATCTAACTTATTCTAAAATCAAAATAAATAAAAAACATGCTTTGGGTATTTTAACTACGTTTCAGGGATTTATCACTGAAATGTTTGCTAATACTGATATAACATTTACTTATTAATAGATTTTTTTAAATTGTTAGTGAGAAGATGGAGTTTATTTTCATTACTAATTGATTCGGGTACTTAAATTCTTGTATACATTTATTGACATTATCAGAGGGCTTTTTGAATGTTTTTTTAGATGGGATGTAGGTAGGTTTAGTCATGTTTTGTATCAGAATGTGTGTCTTGTTTGCATGTCTTGTCGTTTATTGTAAAATTCTTGGTGTTTATGTGCAAATTTGCATATTTCGAGTATAGTAACTGAGTTAAAATATTTACCTTTATAAAATAGGGTTTGAAGCTATTTATCTGTTGTATATTTATTATGATTTGGAAAAATATCTTTTAAACAGTAAACAGTGTTGGTGCATCTGTACTGTTTCCCCTCATTATTATGCCGTAACTTAGCCTTGCGAATACATAGGCGTACTATGTTACAAGAGCAGTCTGTAAATTTGTGTTTTTTTTAACTACCAAATACCTGATATTCCATTATATCTATACTATAATATTATAAAGCTGTAGAGTTGGTTTATTTGGTTGAACGCAGTAATCTCAGGAACGACTGGTCCGAATCAAACAATTCTTTTTGTATTGGGTAGCCTATTTATTGAGGAAGGCTATAGGCTATATAACATTACGCTACAATCAAAAAGAGCGGAGCAGCAACAAAAAATGGACGAAAACTGACAGGCAATGCGGTGCGACGGGAAGGTTCAGAGGAGCAAAATTAGACGCTGATGAAGTTGTGGACAGTAGCTAGTTTATTACTAAAACTCAAGAAATTAAAAGTTTTGACACTGCATATACATTGCGGCTGGCCTATCAGTGTTTGGTACGAAGCAGGTACATAAAAAGCCGGTGCAAGTTGCGGTCCAAGATTGAGACAATAGTGTTTCACGTAGTAACACACTGTAACTATGTTACCTTTTCCGTATCAATACCGTAAAAACGAAGATTGAAGGGCATGTGTGGTCACTGATCTCGTCAATCAAAGCTCTTATGAGGTCTCTGGAGAATTGGTATGTCATAACGTACTGACGATCCGTAAGGGCCAAAGCATTACTGCATATTCTTGACGCAAAATTTCTTCCTCTTATCTTTCCAACGACACCCACATGGGCAAGTTCAATGAAATCCGTATAAACATTATATTTTTAGGAAAAAAAACTAAAGCAATCCTAGATTGATGCGGTAAAAGTTGCATTTTACTGACTTATGTTCAACCGCTAATTTTGGCAGATGAAATGCCGAAATTCAGCTCTGATTCGATTAGAACGACTGTCAAAATAATAGCAGAATGTGACTAAACGTCACGCTCATGTACGACTTTGTTAGCAGAATAGATTTTTACATTGTTTCGATCGATCGTTGGCGTCCACTAACACGTAGCCGCAGTTGGATCGTTGTCCATTAGCAGAATGAGAAAACCCTTAAAAGTCGTGATCCAGTCGCGGTGCTATTGCAATTTTTGCACAATTTTGTTAGTAGAATCGGCCCCCAGGAGTGAACAATACCGAGAACGTCTTTCGTCTCACTATAATTCTACCTGAATTTAAAATGTCACCAAATCCCTCAATAAACTGTGACAGCCAGGTTTATTTCATTTTGTAGGTTTATACCGTCTGTGAAATTGACGTAAATTTTAGTACATAATGTATTTAGTACTGTATTAGCTTATTATTAGTAGTATTTAGTAATCTGTAATAAAACGTTTTGCACTCCTGTTTCTACAAGCCTCTTTTTTCTAATGCTATAATAAATGGAGTATAGTCTAAGACAATGCAAAACTTTAATATGATAACATTAACATTATTACATGGGACTTAATCACATTTAACCTTTCATATGCCGTGAACGTAGATATACGCGAGACACACTGGTTTTTAATTGTGTCTGTAATTAGCGGCATTCAACAGGTTAATTGTCAAAATGTGGGTATACTCTGCATCATAGGCGCATCTCAGTTTAACCCATCGGGAAATACAGGCTTGATGTTATTTTATACACATCATTTGCCTAGGCTTTTCCCAACTATTTTGAGGGAGGCTTGCAATCTAACAGGATGCAACTTAATACGAGTATTTTACATGGATCGACTGCTTATCTCACCTCCACAACCTAGTTATTGGGTAATACAATACCCCGTTTTAAGACTGGTTGTCAGACTTTCGGGATTTTTTTTTATGGGAAATCATCAAATGATTTCTCCCGCTCTGGGCGGAGCAGGAGGGCATATCAGACTTTTACTGACTAAAACCCACCCATGTTCCTTCAGTTGCACATGTGCCATGGTCACGGTATCTCTTTCGAACAATCTCGCGACCCTGGCGGGCATCAGTCCTATCAGACCCCTTCAGTTTTGCTGACATCTCTTTGAGGCGCGCGTGGATCACTACGCGGGCGTCTCCTCCTGCGGCGGCTAGGGACGTGAGGGCGCATAGACTGCCACTCCCTCACGCGCCCCGCCTCCTCCTTTGCGAGCATTACTGCTTCGCAGAAGGAGGTGACGGCTTCCCATGCCCTCTCGCTCCGTACCATGGCTCGCACCAGGGCTGGACGCGAGAGGTCACCGCCGCCGATCGCCTCCACGAGGACACGGCGGTGCTCCGCCCAGGCAGGGCACACTTCCACCGTATGCTCCACCGTGTCCTCTAGACGATCCTCACAATGGAAACACCCGGGCGTATCCTCCCGCTTTATCCTGAACAGGAACCCACCGAAGCACCCATGCCCGGTGAGAACCTGCGTCAGGCGAAAGGTGAGGACGCCCTAGCGCCTCTCTATCCACTCCTCAAAGAGGGGACTTACCGCCGCAATTGTGGCGTGCCCAGCGCTGGGTTGCGACAATCGTACACGCCATGTCGCCATGAGATCACACCGGAGCTCTGTCCGCCGTGCCGCGATTTGTCGCGGCAGCGGAGTTTCGCCCCGGCGTTTCGCCTCCTCGCGCCACTCCCACATGTGCGCGAGGACCTTTGCCTCCAGATCCCATGGCGGCACTCCGGCAAGGAGGCCTGTTGTTTTATAATGTTTGTTTTTGTTATTAAATTCAAATACCTAATGTATACTAATATTTTCTCTGTTTAATCTACTTGTTTCTAAATACTTAACCAATTATAACATAATTATCATAATAAACGACGAATAATAGTAGCCGTGAATTATTAATATCATAATGACCATATTACAGGAAATTTGTAAGGACAAGCATTTATTTCGTTGTGACTCATTATTAATTTATAAATAATTGAATGAATAATTTATCATGGTTTTTGTCAGTAAGCCGTCTGTTAAATTTTTCCCTAAATGGCACTGGACAAATCGTTTATTTGATTGTAATACTGACTTTTACCAGCAACTACATCCGTTTGAAATTTACATATACATAAAATCACGCCTATGTCCCATCCTTACATTCTTCTTTTGCCTAGTTTAGGTTCATACATCTGGTCATACATACACGCCGGTTGTGAGTACTACGCACCTGACCTTTCTGAAGAACATCACCAATAAGGTCACTATATGTCCTCCTAGGGCGACCCCTCTCGGCGTTTTCACTCACATCTGCCTCGTAAATACCTCTTGTAAGCCGCTGTTCATTTATCCTCTCAACATGACCAAACTAGCTAAACATATTCTCTCTCCGTTTTAAATGTCTTGCTAGATTTTAACATAAAAAAAATATATCCTATAGCTGTGCCCCGTTAATTTATTTTCGCTTCGCGTTGTATCGGACTGTTTTTCTTTACGCTCGACTCCTAAGGGTTGTAGCGTTATGTTAAAAATAACATAGCCTTAAACCTTCCTCAAGAATTGCGCAATCAAATGCAAAAACCTTTTTTTTTTAAATTGACTGGTACTTCCACATATTACTCCCTACATACAAACTTACAAAAAAACATATACCTTTTTATAATAGATTGAATACAAAATTTACCGTATTTTTTGTTAAATATAGTTTATATTAGATATTTAATCAGTTAACAGTCAGTTTTTAACTAGTTCCCTAAATGGCGTTGGACGAATCGTTTATACAATATTATTGTAATATTTTCGGCATTCGGCATGAAGTTCAGTGTTTGAATGTCACAATACATAACTTTACATATTTCTTAGTAGATGGGATTTTAAATGTCAGTGGAAGAAGACTAAGCAACTACCAATGGGAACTTTTCCTTAAGTAAACAGATATTTTACACTGTTTATAAGCTTCTGGTTTGCATATTAAAAGACTCGTTTTCTCTAGTAGTTTCTTCTAGTTGGAAATGAATACTAAGATTAGTTTTCAACAAATTGAAAACTTGCGCTAACAATAAGAATTTTAATAACTTTAATTTGGAAACGCTAAGTATGTTGATATTATATTATTCAAAAAGACATACTAATTTGTAAGTTTATATTTTCCGTAAAACGACATATTTAACGACTACAACAAAATTATGTTAAATACCTTTTCCACAATTTGTGAATATCTTCTCGTGTGCGTCATGTTTCGATGATCACTTAAAACTAATCTAAATATTTTATAAAAATATCACAATATTTGATTGAACTTCGAATGTTACTGTAAATAATTTCCAATACATTTGATACGTGTGCTCGCCATGGATTGAATATTAAACTGTTTATGTTCCTCCCTATGAATCATATGCACCGACCGCAACTTCTCTACATTCATACACAACCGTAGTGGGTTTATACAGTATTGAAATACATACTACATGTACGGAAGGACTGAAATACACTGTACTGTCATAGACATATCGTGATACTATCTGGATAAGAAAACTGTCAATGACACATTGATGTTGACCCTTATTTATTACAATTTACTCAGGAAATACAAAATTGTGTCAGCTTTGATAATAACACAATAAAAGAATTACCGAGCAACGAAATAAGGAAAATATAAACATTAAAAACCCGTTTTATAATAAGTGAAACCTACACCAAAGAACTCAGACGTCTGAGTTCTTTGCCTACACTTTACCATCGAGTAATTAAATACGAAAATCGTGTAAATACATTAGGTGACAATCAGGCTATAAAATCCGGTATCAATTGTTACCTTCCCACACACAATGACCGTTGCCATGTCCTTCGCCTTATTGGTAAACAAAATCCAACCTTCTTCACTTAATTACATCGCCGAAAGGTCATTAGCACAACACTATACGCTCAATTTTCGAGAACTGGCCACTGTACACGTTAAATGTCCACAAAAGAAAAAGATAAAGGTATTTTTATGTTGTAATAAGAGTCACAGTGAGGCGATGTGTCGAGGTGACCGTCCAGGCGCTGGTAACAAGCTTAATGGACGCACAATGACTGGAAACCAAAACAACCCGGCCACAATTATCGTCCGCGAGCAACGATTGTAACACATAGGACACACTGGTGAAGATTAGAACACGATGCGTGACGCAAAACACAAGAAATGACCGGTGAAATATTCCAACAGTTTTAAAGCAATTAATTTTTGTTACATTTCTGTATCAGGGCAAAATGTTATTGCGATAAAATGTTGTAGATAAGACGTCAATGCAACACGTGGGAGCAACTTAATCTGCATGAGTTTTTATTTACAACTCAAAACAATGTTGGCATTCAGGCTTTGACCTCTATTAGTCAAGCTCACGTAATAGTATATTTGGTGGTCAGTCAGGCTATAATTCATTCACATCTAAATGTAAAAGCAACATAAGATTTTGAGAAATTTGAGCACGGTTCGTCTGTCAAAGATTGTTCTCTGTAGTATATTGTTGAAAGAATATGCTGTCAAACATTGGTCTATCAATATTTATGACGACTCTGTAACCGGCAAGATTGAGTCATCATTTCAACTAGTAACCAACAATCGTCTGCTGCTAAACATGGGCCTCCTCATACATAACGAGTAACGACACAATAAATGTGCGTGAGAAGATATCATAGGTTTTTTTTTTTGTGGGTGTCAAATCATCAAATAACGTCTAGACATAACGGAGCGGAAGGGCGTGTCAGACTTTTACTGACTAAACCCATCCGTGTTCTTTCAGTTGCCCATATGCCAGGGCCAAGGTACCTCATAGGCTTTTTTTTTCGGGATGGAAAATCATCAAATGACTTCTCCCGCTCTGGGTGGAGCGGGAGGGCGTGTCAGACTTTTACTGACTAAAACCCACCCTGTTCCTTCAGTCACGCTCGCTTGAACAATCTCGCGACCCCGGCAGGCTAGGCTTTATATCTTAAGTCTTACTTTGTCATTGGTTATTGCAGTCAGTATTGTTATAAACACACTAGGGATTTGCTACAAACTCTCTTTACATCGTCTCGTCATAGATTATACCAACTACGATAAGGAGAGACAGAGTGTGACCTATTTTTTTTTGCAAAATTGAGTCATGGACGAACAAACGGACGTAGAGAACTAAATTCACGAAGCTGTGCAAATGAGTGCTCCTATTTACGTATTTGCCGAAAGTCTGAATAACTTCAAATCAAGGCAAAGGTGACTGACCTGACAGCCTTGTTTTTAAGCAAAATATCAGCGTTTTACCACGTTTTGCTTTTTTACAAAAAGTTTATCAAGGACGCCTCATTAATATTCTATCGCGAGTATTTGCCGGCTGTGTGCTCATCGCCTAGTATGAAGTTCACTCAGATAACAGTGCAAATAGGCACTTGGTCCACATTTTCACTGACCCGTGATTAGTTAACGTTACGTAACTTTACGATCTCGTATAACATTTTATAGGTAATTAAATTTATTTTATCGATGACCGATAAACCAATTATTACATTTTTGGAGCCGATTAAGTAAACACAGGAAGTAAGGGTGTAGGCACTTTTCATACTGCTTCTAACGTTAAAAGTCTTGGAAATACTAGGTGAAATTTTTCGCAGAATATTTTCATTAAGGGGCTGCCTCGTTCGTTGGTCTATTAGTCGCAAACGCGACTGTTGGGTGTCCATCTTGGATTCAATAAACGGCTCGCGGAATTTGATTGGCTTAGGCTTCGATCAATAATAGCACTAGATTAAGGATCAGGAACAAAAATAAGGGCGCTCAAGTGGCCACGTTTGCACACACTTACACATTTATATTTCTTACTACGAAATATAGAAAAATGTTTCATAATAATAACAACTTCAGTTTATTATAATCCTTAACACTCAAACATAAAGCATAATTACGATTGCAAAATATTCATATTTAAGTCCTTTTGTCATTGAAGAAAGGCAAAGAGTAAGAAATTTAAAATGTCCCTTAAAAATCAAAAGTCATTTTTATATAAGTACAAAATTATTTATTCTAAACTGAAAGTTAAAGTCTAAGGAATAAGGTTAAAAACAATGTGTTGACAATTTCGTGCTTACTCTATTTTGGAACTAGACGTAGTTCTTGGTATTACATTTCAATGTTCAGAACACAGTACGTATGGAAAGACGTAGAGTTGCAGAATATTTTTTTTTAGGTGAAGGTACGTTTTGATGGTGGCAAACATTTTTAATCGATTTAAAAAAAAAAAATTTAGTAGTAGGACTAAAATAGTACAATAGTTATTTTATTTACCTTAACAGTTGTTGTCATCGTTTGAACTAAGAGAATGTAGGATGCAAGAGTGATTTTTCCATCTCGCCTCGAACGGGATAGATCTTATTTTGTCCACGCATATAGAGAGCGGACTAACTGTGTGTGACGATTTATAAAAAGAAGCTTTAGACAAGATAGAGTAGGATGCAAGAGCGAGCAAAGAAAGATCGATAATGTTAGCATAAGCACCGCCTAGGGTCGATCGGATTATCGGAAATAGAAGTTGAAAACTTTGTTGACAAAAGCTAAATGGAAAGATTGCAGAATGCAAGAGCGAGCGAAATTAGCTCGAAAACATTAGAATTTTGCCTCGAATAGGTTGAGTTCCATTAGGTTTTTCGGATTTTTGTTTAGTTCTGAATGTTTTTAGACCTATATTTTATTTTCAAGCCAGCCATCCCAGCTAGGCTTCATCCAACCGTAACATCAGACCTAACTTCCACGAAGACCAGACAAAGCACCAGCATTATTGAGTTCTTAGCAAACTTCACCCCACTTGCAATTTTTATATTTCATGTTATTTCATAAAAAATTTTTAGCAGGCATTATCGTGTTTGCAGTATTGCAAAATTATTGACATTGCAAACTACAGTGACGTTCCTTGTACTTAGCCTTATTTTCAAGACCCTGTTTGTTGATGTCCTTATGGATTACGACTCCGTTACTTGTGTGTCTAGCAAATACTGCACCTATTTACCCAATAAGTTTTTACATACAGGGCCTACCTATAACGCCCACATGAACGTACAGGGAGCAACGTAGTAGATGTTTAACAGAGGTCTGGAAGTTACTCGATTGATGACAAGTAAAAAAATTTACAATGTGAAAAATCGTGACGGTTCTTTTCCATTCACGTATACCTACTTAGAGGGAGGCTTATGTTCAGCAGTGGACGTCTTTCGGTTAAAATTATGTTGACGATGATGTTTCCTACTTAACCGAATTTTCATTTTCTTACCTTGACACCGGGAATAATCCCAAAACAAAACTGTCAGAGCCATTCCCAAAACAATAGGATTTGAATTTTTTGAACTACCTAATAAAACCAACGTTAAACGTGAACTTACCAGCATGGTCCAAGTAATTTAATTCACTCCTACATAGGTAGGTGAGTCTGGCCACAGGGTGTGAACATAATAAAGTTGATCAGCTCGCCGAGCTAAGCCAATTTACCGCGGGAATTGGTGTCCCACTTGCAAGTTTTACGGTCAAATAAACTCGAATAGTTTCTACACGTAATGTGACCGCTATCGCTGCGTTGTTCGTTAGATTTATATTGCATTTTAACAATCCGTTTATAGGTATCGGTATACGTAACAAGTACGTATGAAAGGTACGTATTTTATTTAAGTAAATACTTTTATTTCGATATGGAAGTTAAACGCGTGCGTAGGCGGCATGTTTTATGGGCAAGTTGTAATGTCTATAGTTAGTAACTAACCATACAAAAGTTACAGTTATTCCTCGACAATTTACGTATGATTTGTCAACGTAATTAATTAATTTCGCCCTTCCGATTGGCCTCAGTTGACTGCGCAGCTTGGCTCATGATGTCTATTTAAAGTAGCTTTGTCATATCTTTTTTTTTATTGGTGCAAGGGCCTGATCTTGACCCCGATCACCCCTGATGGAAAGCGATGGCCAAGATCTATGGTAGAACAAGCGTGCCCAGAACATGCCTGTTCACTCTTGCATTGAAGGCAGTCGGGTTAATTGTGGAAGAGAACACCGACGCTAGCAGAGGGTTCCACACTTTGGCTGCGCGTATGACCCTATCAAGGTAGACCGCTACTGCACTCATGTAGGCGTACACTTATGCATATTAGCGGTTATAAATAAACCAGCATCAAGCACACTCTACCTGCAGACAATACCTACTGTCGTACATATATTTTTTTGCAAACTATTGGCGATAATAATCCGATACTAGACCACTCCTCTTTCTTGATAACTTTTTTCGTCTAATCTTTTGTGTTGGATATTGAGTCACGTTCTAACCGGTAAAAAGCAAGTTTCTTGTGATACTTCTATTAATGGAGTCAGCAGTGGCTTGGCTAGACTAGCCAAGCAAGAAAGATCAATTTCGTGATGAAAATATTTAATCTAGTTCTACCCATCATCATCTGACGAGGGATCTCTGGGGTGACTGCCTATATGACTTCACAAACCAGTTACGGGGTAACACGATACCCCTTTGGTAAGGCCAACCCATAGTGTGTGATACATGAACTAACAAAGCTGCCTTCAAGGACTGCAAGCACTCGGAAAGGGTTAACATATCACGTGTAAACCTACTGGAGTGTAACATTGACTACTCTCTCAAGTTAATATCAGTCGCATCACACCTCCAATGAACCGAGATGTGCCTCCATGGTCCATGATTATCCACACTTCCACACTAATATTATAAAAGCAAAAGTAACTCTGTCTATCTGTCTGTCTGTCTCGCTTTCCTGCTAAAACTACTGAAACGATTTAAATGAAATTTGGTAAACAGATAGTTTGGAGCCTGAGAAAGGACATAGGATTTATATTTTTTCCCGGTAGCATGTTCCCATGGGATAATTTCCGACCTCCACGCGGGCGAAGACGCTGGCAAAAGCTAGTAACTTATATTGTAAATATGCGAAGGGATAACTGATAGCATGCAGATTGCAGAGCAAACAATAAATAAACTCATTTGAACGTTGAAACAATGTAAGTAGGGTCAGTAGCGTGGTGAACTTAATTTATGCAAACATTATCCTCTGCCCGTGACTTTGTCCGCGAGCCATTTCTTTTTCCTCCTGCGCTATAACTTCGATTTCACTTAGCGTTCTATTGGCCGTTTTCTCTTTTTTCGGTTCATAACGGTCCTAGCATGAGCCGCCATGTAACCTTCGAGTTCCGTTTACCTATAACCTGCCTCAAGAATTGGGCTATAAAATGCAAAAAGTTTTATGGAATCCGACCGTTAGTTCCAGAGAGGAATACATTCAAACCAACAAATTCTTCAACTTTATTGTTCGTTTTCTATAGAACATTTTCGCGATATCTTGCTGCAGAAGCAGTACAACATAGTTTTCTATTTGTATCAATTTGTAAACCAACTCGCAAATACCTGAGGGACACGAAATACAAAGTAACATTTAAGTTATGCGATTTAATGGTTTCTAGTCCACAGACCTTGTACGGTGCAGCTGTGCCGATCACTGAACCTTGAGACGACGTTGCTAGACGTCCTTCAATAAAGATTAAGAACTATATTCACCTACCGAACAGGAGACGTTAGTGGCTAATTGATAAAAGCCGCATAGATCTTTCGAAGGTTAAGCTACGCTTGTCGCGGTCAGTTCATGGATGGGTGACCATCCATGCATATCGAGGCCTTCCCGTGCCTCGGAAAGCATGTTAAGATGTTTGTTCCGACTATTATTCGTAGATATTTGATAGTCGTTACGTTTAGTCAGATGCCCAAAAGTCTGAAAACTAGTCCTATCGGGTTACGTAGCAGCTGGTTTATGGAGGTCAGATAAGCGGCACGTAAAATACTACTAGTCATCATCATCATCATTTCAGCCGAAAGATGTCCACCGCTGGACATAGGCCTCCACCGATTTGGGGGGATTTGCCATAATCGCCACGCTTGGCAGACGGGTTGGCGATCGCAGTATGGTGGTAAAATGTATAGAGGACGCTACTGCCCACTCTCTAGTAGTCTCTTAGTCGCCTTCTACGACACCCACGGGAAGAAATGGGGTGATGCCATTCTTTAGGTCCGGCACCACACGGAACACCATACTACTAGTATTGTATGTAGCTGCATCCGGTTAGACTTGAAGCCGACCTTAGCATAGTTGAGTAACGACTAGGCAGATTGATTGATTCACCTATCAAATAGTAAGTGTACTGTCTTCAAACGCGGATCATTCGCCTTACGTAACGACTGCGCCCGAGTGCACTGTAATGCGATTAATCAAAACGATGCAATAGGTGGCCTGTTGAGGAACTATAACAATATAGGTTGACCTTGTTTGCCATTTTGTCTGGTTATTGTTAGAAACTTTGTTTATTGAAATCTTTTTTTTTTACAGATCTTGAGTTAGATGATTTGCTAGTCAAAGGTAAGTGTAATTTAGGTGCCATTGGGGACCTCAGAGAGGACCTGGAGAGCAGTGGTGACCCAGTGGTAACGGCCGCGACTCACGAGTTGTAGGTCGTAAAATATTCCATCACCACTGCTCTGAAGGAAAACATCGTGATGAAACTGGCATTTTTTTTTTTTTCAGGATGGGACATCGTCAAATGACTTCTCCCGCTCTGGGCGGAGCGGGAGGGCGTGTCAGACTTTTACTGACTAAAACCCACCCGTGTTCCATCAGTTGCCCATGTGCCAGGGTCACGGTATCTCTTTCGAACAATCACGCGACCCCGGCAGGCATCGGTCCTAGTAGACCCCTACACTGCTGCTGACATCTCTTTGAGGCGCGCGTGGAACACTGCGCGCCGTCGACCCGAGCTTGGTCCTTACCGGGCGGCGAGATGCCCATTGCTCGCCACCCGCAAGCTTAAACTGGCATGTCTTAGATCTACAAATTCGAAGACATGTGACATCCACCAACCCGCACTGTGCCCGCGTGGTGGATTATGGCCCACTCCCTCTCACTGAGAGGAGGCCTGTGTCCCAGCAGTGGGAACATTATAGGCTGATGATGATGGGGACCTCATCTCATCCTATAATGTTTCCACTACTGCAACCAGGCCTGATCTCTGTGAGAGAGCACATCCTACCGAATAATTCTAGGAAGGAAAACAGCATATTTTATTTTTACCTGGCATCTACTTCCATTATACTATTAAAATTAATGTTAATACTTGATATACCAGGGCAAGGTTTACAATCACAAGTCATGCTATTGATTATGTATAAAAGTATACTGTAGTGGAAATGTTGCACACCAGTTTTCTTTTTGTATGTGTGTAGTACACAATACCTAGACAAAACAGGGCCCAGCCCATTGTGTATGCACACAGTTGACACAGTGCATTGCTAACAATACAATGAATGTGAATACTGATGTGTTACTCTCAAAGAACATGTATTCATCCAATGAAGAGTCAATAGAAGCTTAGCATTTAGATTGTCTTAATATTGGAACAGATGACATAAGATATTAATAATCTCAAGTTTAGCTGTAATAAATATGACCACTTTTTTGTGAATACAGGGTGACATGGATATATGCACAATCAATCAATGCATACCATGAATTCATTACATGATTATGGACAATACTGCTCTGAAATTTTTCACCAGTTATTAAAAAGGAGTAATCAGCTGTTCCCTACAAAAGTGCAATACCTATGCCCAACAACCAACATAAAATTTTAATGCAAAGGATTGTCTACGACCTTGCCACCCTACTCAGGAAACAGCTGAATACTCTTTTAATAACTATTGCAAAATTTCAGACCAGTATTATCTATAATCATGCAATTAATCCATGATATGCATTGATTGGTTGTGCATTGATATCCATGCCACCCTGTATTCTCACAGCCCCATATTACAGACAAACAAAAAGAAACTGACAATTCATAAAAATTTCAATACTTAAGGTTGAACTTTTAATCCTATTCACTAACTTGACAGTTCAATGCAAAATAATGATACCATTCTAAAACTAATAGTGTCGGGGTAGTGAACGATTTCGCATAAAGAATGAATGATAAAAATGTTTTAAATTAAATAAAACTTTAAAAATCATTTTTAGGTGTGGATTATAAGAATAATTAATAATTTTTAATAACAGTTATTTCCTTTTTTATTTTCTTCTGATAGAAACAAAACTAAATATAAAAATCATTTCATTTTGCTTATTTTTTTACTAAAGTCATTTTATTTCCTCTGACACCCATAGACTACATATATGTATATCGATATAGTACACATCTTGTTTTAAGACAAGTTATTAAATTTAAATTACAAAGTTTGCATGTAAGTACATTATTTCAAGTTCATTCAATTTCATTCATTCTTGCACCACCTCACTATCTTTTTTTTGTCAAAACCTGGTATCCCTCTAATTGTCAAGTTAGTGAATAGGATTAAAAGTCGAACCTTAGTGTCCGGTTGCTGGGCAACCCTTTTGCAGCTTTCCACCGACAGAAAACTATTCATACAAAATTCTCATTGTCAACTACACCAGTAACATTATGGTCCGTTAAACATTCAGTAATGGAAAAAGACAGGCAAAATAACACAAAAAACATAGATTTAAACAAAAGACTGACCTGTTCACTCAATGAGTTATTCTGTACACCCAACAACTGATTCTGTACAGTGGCACCATCAACGTCGCTCATCCTGACCTCCGTGTCACTCTCCACCTCAAAGATAACCTTGTACAGGTCTAAGCCTTCCGGTACGTTGGACTCTATGTTAGCCTCCGGTCGGATTGTGAGCTCCTGATTAATCAGCTGACTGCGGCTCACCCGCAGAGAGCCCTGGAGAGTTTCTGATATAGCCTAAAATGAAATTTATTGTTTTAGTTTTAAGGCTTACTCTGGAACACCCAGTTTATTTGGTCTCATTTTTATATCTAGCATTGATATAATACAGGCTCATAATAATAGACTCTTTGTATACCTTCTGTTACAGGAGCATAATTCAAGGTCAGTCTAATAAGAGTTCATGTACTTATGAGAAAGAATTAAGTTACACAATGCAATAATAACTTAGAGCCCCAATTTATTTTATTATCTAATAAGAGTCTATTGCCAGATAATAATGTTGTTATGCTGATAACACTATACATAACAGTGAAATGACCATATCAGTATTGGTAATGCACTATCAATGTTTTGTTAATTGTAAAACTTAAAAAATTAAATTGTATGAACTTATATCTCTTCTTGGTTGATACACAAACACACAACTTAATATTCCCGGCAGGTTAAGAGAGCAAATAAAAAACTCGTTGATATGCAAGTTATATTATGTATGTAAATAAAACACAATGTGAGACTCACCTGGCGACTGCAGCGCTGTTAAGCAAACAGTCGTCTTGTTGCGTTATTCCCAGCCTCATTTAAGTTTTAAAGTGCATTCTTACATGCGAAACGATGAAAAACCGCGTGAAAAACTAACATTGTGCACTTACGTCGCTCAAAATGTCTTCCAAATCGCAACATACATTTGTGGTGAATACGGGCGTCGGGCTCGGTGTTCGTGATCGATCACAGTAAAAATCTATGTCTGCCGGGTCCAATACCTCTTTTGTCTGATATTCATTGAACTCCATTACTGCATGCTGTTGAGAAACATTCACAAAAACTATTTATTTCACAAACACTGCTGCATTATGCGATATGACTCGCGCATGAAAACACTATGTTAACATTAACATAAATATCACAACGCAAACTAACACAATCTTACCCATTGAATTTTAGGTTCTCTTGCGAGAACAAAACATTTTAACAGACGATTCTTTTTTAACTTAATATGCGAAATTAGAAAAACTGCGGTAGGTATTTACCGATAGGCGAATTGATTGAAGAAAACAAAACGTCAAATTAAAAATGTCAGCCGAATAAAAAATCCGTTCCACGAAGTGTTTTCTTACACAAATTTCATTTTTCGCAATTTAAAAAAACTAGGTATTATTCTTGTTCTTCGCCAAATCATACATAGAAAATTATTGGGCAAATGAATTCAGTCTGGGATCAGTTAAACCAAACGAAATTGGAACCCTATAAATCGTTACATTAATAGGCCATTTGTTTCAGAGGTTGTGGGTCACACTAATACCTGACTGGGGGTCATTGTTTTCTTTTTCAGTTAACCTATACTGTCCCACAGGTGCAGAAAGGTTTCATCAGGTCTCATTGCCTGCCTGGCCGATATATATTTTTTTTTTTTTGTAAAATACGTAACGGACACCAAAAGTGCGATTAGACCATAGACTTATTACGAGAACGCGTTTGGTTTGGATCAAAGACTACTGTTTGGATTACATATCCAAACGTGCTATAATGCCATTAGTCTGTGGCGCCTTACGTCAAAGACGGCGTCCGTTTATAACGTCATGCCGTGATTATAATTTTGAAAATATTTACTTGTGCTTCGTATTATAGTTGAAACAAAAGTTTTGTAATTGGTGAAAGTGATAATAATGGAGAATTCTATGAATGACACTGAAGCACATCAATCTTTTCGGTCTCCACCGAGAAGAAGACGCTCAACTTTCTTTGAACGAAGAGACTCAATAGGTGTGTTGATACATGAGCATTTTATTTAAATTTGTGAAGTTATCACAGCGTGTGTTACATTAAAATATCTTTGGCATGTCCTGGAGGATTGAGTGAAATGATTAATAATCTAAATTCTCCTTACAGTTCCACATACAATGTCCGAAAATGTTAACCCAAACAAGAAAGAGTCTGATACGAATGATAGACACTCCGAGGATCTGTCGAGGTAAAGATACTATAAGCCAATATTAGTAACGACGCTAGATATATCCAAAGTGTATTTGTGTTAAAACTGAGCGATGTTACTGTAAAAATGTTTCAGATATTATCAGAAACTCTTGGCTGAGAAAGAGATGTGGAAGAAGGAAGTAAATGAGAGGCGAAACAAATATCATGACTTGAGACAGTACGTACTTATCATATTTAACTCACAAACACTGCCATTTCTACTTCACTTACAAGGCAGATGTGTCATCAGTTAAATTCAGCCTATCAGGCTTGTTGCTGGATTTAAAACAATTTAGCAGTCACAGATTCTTGCTGTGTAAGATAATGGATATATTGTCTCCAAGATCATTTTTTTCTAGCCTGTCCCAATTCTGGGTTAAGGCCTTTCATCACTCCACCAAGGTGTTACCGTCTAATTCCTCATTTTTCCTTACAGACAATACCAGATAGCAGTAAAAGCACCCAGCAGATCAAGAATGTCCTACTCTGCCCTATCAAATGAAGACATAGAATTCCTCAAAGGAAAACCAAACATATCCAAACTTGTTGAAAGTCAACAGAAGCTCCACAAATCAGTCTTAGAGACGAGAGCACTTTACCGAAGGGCGAATGAACTTGACGAAGTAATATTGACTCAAAGCGAAAATATTGTCAACATGGTCACAGATTACATATTTGAAAATAGTACTGTTGGACCTATTGAATGAAAATTCAATAATTGAAACATTGGAATTGTATATAGTATATAGTTACATGTAAGATGCCTGGCAACTGGCTAAAATGATTTTCGAAGAGTAAATAAAATAGCCAGATCCTCAAACAGCACTTAGTAATTTACTAAGTCTATTGTATCGTAGGGATGAAATGAGTATAAATCTTGTTTGAGAATTTGATAGTCTTCTAAATCAACATCTGATACTGCTTCTGTGTAAAATGTGCCATTGTGCACTTTTATAATTTCTAAAGTCACCAATTGTTTTATTTAGTTCATGTCCAAAAAATGTATAGAAATATGTGCATGTTATTTTGGGATGGAATTTTTGGAAATGTTGGAAACAAACAACTTTATTTCCATACAATTGACTTCGTTATTGTGATGCCGTGATGTAGACATCCACAATAGAAATTATAAAAAATGCCTATTTTGTAATATGTTTAATCATAAAAACTTGAATAACGAAAATGAGTTGCCATATTTAATCTAGGATATAGTATCGAGCTGTTCATATATCAGTAGATATTAGTTGTAAATATAATAATATCATGAATACTTGTAAATATTTTTATAATAAAAACACTAATATTAAATTGTTTGTTATTTTCTTTTACATTGTTTGCCAGAAGGTTGTTTAGGTATAAAAGAAACCAATAACGTACTTTTAAATAATGAATAACAATTTATTTCATTGTAACTTACATTTCATTCATGATACATAAATTCGATTCATACAGAAATCAACATTAAATCATCATATAAATTATTTCATTCATACAAATATTAGAATTAAGATTGTACATTGAATATTTATGAAGCAATCCATTGCATACAAAATGCTTTCATTAGAAAGAAATCAATTATAATTTCAAATCTATTTCGTACAAACCTTTTATCAAGTTAAAACCAGTTCAATAATTCATTACCCATACATTTAATCATCATAATTATATCTGTCCTATACACAATGGTACAAATTCATACCTAATTACTATTATAATAAGGCACACAATGGATCACTTCCAATAAAAATTGAGCTGTTTCTGGCAGTGGAGGTTTGTTTATAATGTGAGCGGTATTACAACATTCTGTTGAACTTAGTTTTTTTTTTTTGGCAACCTGTTAATATCAATGAGAATTATAATTATCGACAGTTTCGGTGGTAACATCGCCACTAGTAGCTAACTTTAGCATCACACAACATCACTCCTATTTCCCCAAAAGGGTTAGGCAGGGGTGACCTATAGTACAGTCTTCAAAAGAGATAAGTAACCAGAGTCGTCGAATATATTTGACGTCTAGTAAGAAACCAATGAATGTTTTTGAATAAAATTTAGTTATAAAAAAACCCAGTTCATTTATAGAATTAAATTTCATTCGAAAACATCTATCTCTTTTGGTGACTGTATTTCGTCAGATAAGTTAACATTACATTTAACCATAAATGCGAACACACAGAATGTGCGTTTTGTTTAGAATTAGCTTTGATAGGAACTACAAATCCTTTTTTTAATAAGGAAACCTGGCTAATAGTACTTACTTTAAAAGAAAATCTTGTACATCATGTGACCAATTTTGGGGACTTTTTAAATCACTACTGATACTTAAGATTTCTTTATGATTGCATCTAGTGGCTCTGTTTAGAAATACTAAGAAGAATAAAAGACATCATATTTAAAACTATCCGAGACATCTTCAACATAATATTGCATTGAATTATATTTTCATGAATCCAACAGGATTTCTGTACGACGTTATACGCTTTAATAAATTCTAACGCAACTTAAATATGGACGAAAATAAGTTATTACAACTTAAACGAATATAATACATAAAAATTAAAACGCAATACTCATTTACACTGAAATACACAACACTCTTAAGATGTTACAAATGTCTTACTTCTAGATACAAAATTATTAAAATTTTAATCTTACGTCGATTCACATTGTAGCATCAATACTCTTCTGGAATATTTTTAGTTCAATACAATTTGGTTTCATTGCATTGTACTGTTTATGAAGCAGTATTGAAAATTTGCTTTGTTTACGAAGAGTGAGAATGATTTTCTATGCATTGCTCAGGAATACACTTACTCTATTACAAGAAGCATAAGATTTATTTTGGAGTGTGTTAACCACTACAATATGAACCGATTCTCATTGCGAACAATTTTTATCGAAGTTTATTTAATGGCTGGAAGCCTCTTTCAACAAACATGCCAGGCACTCACAAAGCCCATTTCAAGCATACACTACACCAGTATTTTATACATCTCTTCAATTATAGTTATAACATATAATTTTGATTTAGACTGAGAATATACAGTTCTATAATATCGAGGATAAATACATCCCATTTGAAATTATTCAGGGCAGGAAAGGACTAGATTATAATAACATAATTTTCCTGGTCAATTAAACCTAAATAATTCCGAACGGTTGCGATATGCTTATAACGAACTTTTTCTCTCCAATCCGAACTTTATTTAAATACTAGATGTGATTGACGCCTCTACACATTGGGTCTTGGTATTTTGGGAACCACATCACACCCAACATGCGAGGCCTTCGTTATAACTTTACACTTCGAGCCTTAATTATGTATACAATTTCTCTCGTTAACTTTAAGAGTGTATTAAAGGAACTTTTGCAGGAGTATATTACACTGTACAGGAGTATCTACGAGACTCAACTCAAATGTTTGGTGTGAAAACTTCGTCTTGTCTGTAGTTTCTTTTCTTTGGCAGTCTTGTATTCACGGCGGCATGGGCTGTTCCTTAAGTCTAGTATTGTGTTCACTTTCTCAACTATTTCTTTAGCCATCTCGTGTTCACATTCGAAGTCGTGGAGTTTGTATGTCGCGTTTGGCTGGAACATCGTGGTGTTGCCTAGAAATTTAAAAGTAGGAGTTGTTAGAACCTTTATATCTAAAAGAAAAATCTTTGATTATTTGTAAGTAGAAATCCTACATCTATGTACTATTAAGTATAATAAACCTGAATGTTTTTTTTTTGTCAAGCAAACAAAAAAAAAACAACTTTATTATATTTTTTGGTATAAATAAGTAGGAATGCAATTACCTGCACTACTTCTATCACCATAGGCAGCATTTTGACTAGGCGAGTAAACTACCCTGAAGGTGGTCCTGTTCCCTCGCGTCTCCAGGATCTGACACCACGCCACCGAGTCTATGCTGTGTAGAAAGTACTTCGATCTTGACTGCACATGGAACAAAATGGGAAAATACATTTAAAATATTCTGTTATTTATAAAGAGGCATCAGGGGTAGGTATCACACAAGGTGGACCGACTCCCTGGCGAAGGTCGCGGGAATATGCTAGTATGCCAGATAAAGGCAGTGCAGGACCGGTCGTTCTTGCGATGAATACGCAATTACCCTACAGAAGTATCATGTATCATTTATTAACAAAAAATCCCCACCAATTTCCTAAATCATTTCATATTTATTATAAGAAATAGCGTTAAACATAATGTTGGTAATCGAACCCAACACTTGCGCAGGGTCTGCATGAGCAGGCTGCGTAATCAACGCTTCATCGGCAAGCTGAAGCGCGGCGCGGCAGTGACACGGCTAGGCCTGACAACCACTCGCTTCAACAGACTCCACCGCGACGGACGATCTTAAACTATCCAGGGTAACAGGGATATTGACGCGCAAACTGTAGCCAATTAACCATGAATTAAGCACAGCATTCTAGTGTAGACATTCCACGTTGGTTTAAAAAAAAATCTGTTGTTCCACTACTGAATCTACGGTAACAGTGTGTGCGCGTGCCTCGATGTTTGCCACCCTGTATTATTTACTGTTTGTCAGGGAAAGTTAATAATATGTACATAAGATAAGCAGGACAATAAATATCATTATCATCCTTTCAGTCGAAAGACGTCCACTGTTGGACATGGGTATCCTCCAAGTTCCGCCACTTCGACCGTTTCTTTGCTTCCCGTCATCGGTCCACCTTGTGGAAGGCCTTCCTACTCTATGTCTTCCGATACGCGGTCGCCTCTCCAGAGCCTTTCGGCCCCATCGGCCATGTGCGAGCAATTTACTCAGTCCACTGCCATTTTAGTTTGACAATTCTTCGGGCTAAGTCGATTGCCTTGGTTTTTCTGCGAATGTCTTTATTCCTGATTCGATCACGCAGGGAAACTCCAAGCATAGCCCTCTTCATAGCTATTTGGGTGACTTAAAGGTTTCTAATAAGGCCCATTGTGAGCGAACAAACGAACAATAAACGATTGCCTAAAATGCAGGCCACTATTTTTTCTCTTCGCGCTAATAAACAAGACAAAATGTTTTTTCCGCATATTATTATCCCGATTTGTTAAACTATAGTGTCGGGAAATACCGAAGATTACCACAAAACAACAAAATGCTACTGTTAATGAGGAATATTTTTTTGATAAAAACATCATTATTATTTTCACCAGCACAACTGTAAACTAAACTAGGTATTTTAATTTAATGAACAGGGTAAAACATTGAATTTAGTAAGTTTACTATTTCGACAAGTTTTTGTCAATGCTAAGACAATGATATAAAGAGGGTATATAAATCGCTTTGGTAACGGCCCGACTAACGAGATGCATCTCATTTACTTTCTGTTAATAATTTAATCACCACTACTGTTAAAACGGTTAAGGAAAACATCGTGAGGAAACGAAACTTAGAACCAAAATTCGAAGACGTGACATCTACCAACCCGCACTGGGCCTGCGTGGTGGATTACAGTCCGCTCCCTTCACAGAGATGAGGCCTGTATCCCAGCAGTGGGACCATTATAGACTGATTATGCTATACACCATATTACTAATGGCGTGTTACCAGTGGCGTGCGGTCCATATAGGCAAAAAGACACTGCAGACCCTAGACTTAGATCTAGACTAGTTACTAATATTTCAATAATAAAGAAAATATGCTAAGTAATAAAATTATTCATAAAGTTTAAACGCCTAATATAAATGAGAAGCAACGTTCATACCGTTCTATTAATGTACTCGTGGCGCAAGCAGGCAGCGATCGAAAGTGTCTTCAATTCATTCATAAATGTACGCATGTAGTGGTAATTTCTTCTACATTTTCGTGTCTGCACATTTCACACAAAAGCGCGCTAATAAAGCGAACTCCTGCCGCAGGCTATCCAATCGCGGGCTTCCCTGCGCCAGGCTAACCAATCACGGGCGGGACGCCCATGCGCCATTATTGGCGCGCTGTGAGTATTATGCGATTAAGTTGACGTAGCCTCAAGCAAATTCCGATTCGCAATGATAAAATTTTATTTGTCAACGTTTTAGTTGTCAAAATTTAGAAATCGTTTGTTTACGAAAGGATCCATATTGATTTCTTTCATGTGGAGCGCGCTGTTTTATGTTTTTATTTTGACTGAGTTTTGTTGTGATTAATTCATTTACAAAAGTTAATATTAACTTGGTAAGTAGGTGTATTCTGTGACCCCATTAAGATTTTCACACTAACATAGAAAAAAAACAATAAATTTTGGGGTTCCCCATACATAGAACTGAAACTCAAAAATGTTTTTTTTCATCAAACCCATACGTGTTCTCTATGAATAGGTCTTCAAAAATGGTAATGAGGTTTCTATTATCATTTTTTTCTAAACTGAATAGTTTGCGCGAGAGACACTTCCAAAGTGGTAAAATGTGTGTCCCCCCCCCCCCCCCCGTAACTTCTAAAATAAGAGAATGACAAAACTAAAAAAAATATATGATGTACATTACCATGAAAACTACCAACGAAAATTGGTTTGAACGAGATCGAGTGAGTAGTTTTTTTTTAAAACGTCATAAATCGTAAACCGCAATTTACCTTACATTCAATCAACTGAAATATAAAAATTAAAAAATATATATATTTTTAAACCGAAAATACCTACAGGTTTGTACGGAACCCTCGGTGCGCGAGTCCGACTCGCACTTGGCCGGTTTTTTTTTTTCAAAATGTTGTTCGATTGTGAGGTTTGTGTTGAAAATGTGTGTTTGTTAAAAAGTGTATCTAAAGGGAAATGTGTACGAGAATTAACCCAGCAAAGAGGTAATGCAACTCGTAAGTTTCATAGTAATAATTAAGAAACATAAAACCGGCTGTGTTGTTGTTTACACACATTTTAATTATTTTGTTTTCCTTGCTAGTTTAGTAGTTTGAGTACATTGTGGAATTGTTCGGGATTTGCAGATTTATATGATTTCTATCCCGCGGCTTGCTCAAACATAAATACATTCGGTAATTATCGTATTGAGAGAAGTGTTACGAAGAAGTTTTACGTTTAGCGAAGTTTACTGTTACTATCCCAGCAAGCAGCGCTTCGACAGAACGTTCATTTTCATTAAAACGTATTCTCACGTACCTATTTAAGAAACACACAAAGTCTACAACGAGTACAACATCTTTCTGTGCTTTCGACGGAAAAAGAATTATCATCATCAGGAAATCGCCATTTCAACCTTTTAAACCACCTAGTGAATTTTTCTTCACTAACTTGAGCAATTACGAGAGACGTTTCTTTTTTTTTTGAACTGCCTACCGGGTCATAAAACCCTGTGCACGCCACTGCGTGTTACTCAGTAACTGGGTTTTGGAGGTCAAAAAGTCATGGAGCGACTTTTGTAAAATACTGGTAATCTGCTGCATCCGATTAGATCGGAAGCCGACCCATGGTTATAAGGCTAGGTTGGTTGATCGATTGTGTGTGTGTCAACAAGTATCTTACCCAAAATGCATGTTTATGCGTGACTAGTGGCTCCACCTCTATCCTGTCGAGCGAGATACCGAGTTGTACCGACGTGTTAGTTCTCACTTTACGAAGTAGTTGTACTTTGTAGGCTTTGTACTGAGGTGCTTCTGTGGCCATTATGTGGGACTGCATCTTGCCTAGGTCGGTTTCTCCACTACCTGCAATAGAGTAATACAGAATTACTCAAACTGTCAGATCAATATTAAAACGAACAAAGAGGAGAAAAAAAAATGAGCCACATAGTCCTCACATTCACAATAGTTAAAGTAAAATAATACTATATACCTTGTAGCATTAAGTCCGCCTATGTACGACTACCCCATTTTATTTTTTTTTTTTTTTTCAGGATGGGAAATCATCAAATGACTTCTCCCGCTCTGGGCGGAGCGGGAGGGCGTGTCAGACTTTTACTGACTAAAACCCACCCGTGTTCCATCAGTTGCCCATGTGCCAGGGTCACGGTATCTCTTTCGAACAATCACGCGACCCCGGCAGGCATAGGTCCTAGTAGACCCCTTCACTGCTGCTGACATCTCTTTGAGGCGCGCGTGGAACACTACGCGCCGTCGTCCCGAGCCTGGTCCTTACCGGGCAGCGAGCTACCCATTGCTCGCCGCCCGCAAGCTCGCGCCTACGGTGGCCGGGAGTCCGCTATCGACTCCCGACGCCCGGGGCGTCTCCTCCTGCGGCGGCTAGGGACGTGAGGGCGCAGTGCCTGCCACTCCCTCACGCGCCCCGCCTCCTCCTTCGCGAGCATTACTGCTTCGCAGAAGGAGGTGACGGCTTCCCATTCCCTCTCGCTCCGTACCATGGCTCGCACCAGGGCCGGACGCGAGAGGTCGCCGCCGCCGATCGCCACGACTACCCCATCTCGTTGAATCAGTAAACTACTTTTGAGTACGCGCTATTAACATCGTCAGTAACTAGCCGCTGACGTTTAAGTTTAAACAAAGTGAGGTGTCATCCACAAACAAAACTATATTATGATTATCTTTTATGAGGTTAGGCAAGTCATTAATATAAATAAGAAACAAAAAAGGACCAAGAATTGAGCCCCGTAGGACTCCCATTGTTACGATGGATCCGGGAGACCGTTTTCCATTGACATCGACACTCTGTATCCTATTACTCAAATATGAAGTAAAAAGATTCAGAGCGCTGTTCCGGATCCCGTAGTAGCGGAGTTTCCTGATTAAAGTTTCATGAAGAACGCAATCGAATGCCTTAGATAATTCACAAAAGATGCCCAAACCATCGCATTTATCTTCCCATGCATTATAAATATGTCCTAGGAGTTCAACACCGGCATCGGTAGTTGAACAACCTCTTGTAAAACCGAACTGTTTAGTATGTAATAATTTATGTTTATTAAAAAATCGTTGCAATTAGTCTAAAATTAATTTCTCAAAAATATTACTGAAAATAGGTAGTACTGAAATAGGTATATGTTGCAGTCAAAAGTCTTAACCAGTCAAAAGTACTAATCGACTAGCAAAATCAGTCAAAAGTACTTTTGACTGAACAGGTTGGTCAAAAGTGGTTTTGACTGAAAATTATTGGTTATTAGTACTTTTGACTGCAAATTTGCGGTTAAAAGTACTTTTGACTGACGCTCTTGGTCAAAAGTAGTTTTAACTGCAATAAAGCATCAGTCAAAAGCACTATTAAGCGAGGTCGTGACTTAGGGCACCCCGACTCGGTTAGGTTAGAAGGGGATGGCGGGGTCTTTCAGACCCCGCCATCCCCTTCGTGGTTATTTTTTTTTAAACCTGCGCGGAGCTCCGTTGACCGGGGTTCCGACTTTTTAAGAGTTTTGACTGATACAACCAGTCAAAACCACTCTTGACGGAATCACTTAGTCAAAAGTACTTTTAACTAGCTCCATTGGGCAAAAGTTCTTTTAACTATTATTTTAGTCAAAAGTATTATTGACTAAAGTATACTTTTGACTGATTTTGCTAGTCAATAGTACTTTTGACTTGTTAAGAGTTTTGACTGCAACATATACATAGAGGAGTCTCTTCCCGTAAGTGTCGTAAAAGGCGACTAAGGGACTCACTAGAGAATGGGCAGCAGCATTCTTCATGCATTTTACCACCATACTGTGATCGCCAACCCGCCTGCCTGCCAAGCGTCGCTATTATGGCAAACCCCCACAAATAGTGCGAGGCCTGTGCCCAAAAGTGGACATCTTTCGACTGAAATAATTTACTACTACCTCAGATGAAGTTTATATAAAAAATCTTTAGTTCGCAATTCCACGTGAAAGCGTATATTTTCCGTACTAAAGATTGACTTTAATCCGGGGCATAACATTTTATAAATCTACTGCTGTTTGAAGTGGAGTACTGACATTCTTAACTTTTCTGATGAAAGAAGAAACTGAAAGTGCTGATTACATTGCTTTTATACTAACAATAACCACAGATCAAGGAAAAACGAATATAATAACAAACAACATTACCTTCATTCAAAGCTTTTAGTGCTATTAAAACAGCTTCAGACGTTGAACTCCCTCCTGTATTGTGTCTGGATGGGTTGTGATGGCTTTGGCCAGAATCTGTGACTTTTGAGAACACATGAAAGGCTCCACTCATGCCATCTTCAGGTATAGAGGAAGGAGGTAAGGTCATTGCATTTTTATTCTTTAGCTCCACAAGACCGAGACATGTGAACCCGAATTTGGAACAAGGCTCGTTGGCATCAAGGCAGGGGAATGCCCAGTCAACTTCTCCGTCATCCTCTGCTATACAAAGTCCGTAATCATGCACAGATCCAAGTGATATGTCTGGGTGTTCAATGCTGAAGAAGAAATATTTATTATTATTTATTAGATTTATTCAAAAAAAAAAAAGCAAATAATGTTATCCCCAACAGGTTAAGCAGAGGACTATCTATAGTATACCCTAGGGGCGGGTCTATGTCCATAATCCGGGCACAAATCTAGACTATGGACTGCTACTGATATAATAATATTGTAGATTAAAGCAAAAAGGAAGGTAAACTTTTTAATTATATGAGTTTACCTAATATTAGTGAGAAAAAAAAAACACATTTACCTGTATTTATAGCATGTGAAGCCAATTAAATCCTTGATCTTAGCACTGGCAATGACACACACAACTAGGGGGTAATTCTGATGTTTCTCCGGAAGCATTGTCATGAAAATCTTGAATGACTTTATAGGCAACCCTAGTTGTGCGGTCCCATCAAACTTTGCATACTCCAAATACTGACGGTGAGGTAGGTCCGGGCAGTTCTGAAGTTGTTCAGCTAATAAAGACTTCTGTTTGTCGGGCTTCTTAACTTCAAACTTTGAGAATACTTCTACCAGTTGGTCTGTGGTGAGAGGCGAGGAGTCCTCCCATTTTATTACTTTAATTTTAGCTGCCTTTTTCAGTGCTTGCGCCTTCTTGTCTAACCATTGTGCTGTATTGGATCTTTGTCTAGAAAATTATGAAATGAGGTCAGTTGATTTAATTAATAAAAATGAGGAACTTAAATATTATTACTTTTATTGGTCACTAACTGTTAACCCAAAATGATGTCATAAGTGAAATAACAAAGTATGACATAGCATCACACTTAAAATCTGTAACTGGGTCAGTAGAGCAGTGAGTCAATGTGACTAATATAAGTGTTGTTCAAAAGAAAGTATAAACTGATCTGTTTAGATCAAAAGTAAGGTCTGCAGAACATTCTGGATGGTGATGAAAATCTGATGTGTTCAATGTTTCTCTATTACCAAGAGATAAGCAATGTTAATGTGTGACCTAATTAATACCATAACAGCTTTATTTTATGACTTAACCCTTTACCGCATGTCGTGCTACATTTGGAACAGTTCATAAATGTGCTAAAATTTACGTCTAGCGACATCTGTTCGCCTTGACATAAAGCATAATTATTGACTAGTGTGTTTCCAAACGTAAAAAGTCTATGGCAAACCTCTATGCTGTCAATCCTTCCATATTTCAGTGTCAGAACTCGTCTGTCGGCCATTTTGTTAAGAACGTCTGGTTGAATTGTTTCTATCGCTGATTTTTATAAGTTTTTGTGCAAATAAAAATATAATGTTAGTTATAAACAAAAGAAAAATGGATCCCAGGAAATTTTATGGCATAACACGTAAGTTAAATTAACTACATCCTAGTAAAAAACATCCATAAACTCTGTTCCTGATTTGGAACACGATGCGCTAACGGTAAATTCATTCGGACAAATATGGAACTCCATGAAGTAAGGGTTGTATTTAATGTTGGACAAATATGGAACAATATGCATTTGGTACATCTTAAATGTGAAGATGTACTTTTAACTGACCGCTTTAAATTTTCGAATGTAATTAAGCTATGTACCTATTTGTATTTTTCACTTTATATTACGTTAATTACAGGTACCAAAACAAACAATCGTGTATTGGCACTGCCCGAGGACTCTGATGATGAAAATCTATCAGATGACGATGAATATCAATTACCAAAGCTAACGATTCCAGAATCTGACTCGGAATCTGATGCAGAAATAATGGAGAGTGAAGTCGTGTATTTGCAAGAAATCGAACCGGAAAATACAGAGGAAATATACGAAGATATTAATGAAATGTTTGAACTGGAGTCAGAATCTGAAGATAAAAAGATATTCCTAAAGACAAACGAGCCAATTGTTACTTTTGCTTTAACAAAGACCGTAATTGTTTTAAAAGTTTTCATGTTTTAAAAAATGAATAAAATTTACTGTTCAACCTATGTTTTATTATAAATCCTTATTCTTATCCTAACATAATTTATACAATATACAGCACATACAGAGTATCTGAAAACTATTTATATATTTATTTATTAAACCCATTAACGGATCCCTCACCGTACCAGCATGTTGTTCCAAATATGGAACATATATTTATATGACCATGAATGCATGTTGTTCCAAATATGGAACAGGGGGTTTTACTCGAATTTTATACAATTTCCATGTATATTTAATTTTATTATTATTTTTCTAGGATATTTCATGGGGTAAGACATATCATAAATTAATTTGAGCGAATTTTAAAAATCCATGCGGTAAGGGGTTAAAGGAACTTTAAAACCATACCGGTGTCCTCCAAACTCCTCGTAGCGCACGTAGCTGCCGCACAGCGGGTCGTCATCCTCACTATCATCCAAATCAGGGTAAGGATCGAACTGTGTTACTATTTCTCTTCCCACTTCCTCCTCAGATA
Organism: Aporophyla lueneburgensis; assembly: GCA_932294355.1. Taxonomy (NCBI): domain Eukaryota; kingdom Metazoa; phylum Arthropoda; class Insecta; order Lepidoptera; family Noctuidae; genus Aporophyla; species Aporophyla lueneburgensis. The sequence continues at coordinate 7,644,651 of OW028737.1, forward strand.
TGTCTCCCATGCCATCTTTACCTTTGCTAGGTCCTGGCTGAGTCAACCTCAATTCCCTTATCCTCTTCTTCTCTTCAATAGCTTTATTTTGAAACACTTTCGAAAAATCCTCTCCTGCCATAACGATCTCACATAAACCAGTGTCGTCGGTCGCAATAAATGCATCTCGTATGTTTTTGAGGAGCCAAATTTTATTATCGTATGTAGCCATTTTATTAATAACACTAATTAGTTCAATTTTAATCTTATTTCTTGTTTTCGATCCCCAAAATTGAAACACATGTCAAAGTTGCAGTTCCCAAACAAAATGCTTTTCGCGTGATTCAAGTCCACGGTTTTAGAAATGTTGTTACTTAAACATAAAAGTTGTTTAGTAAGGGACAGATTTATACATTCCCTTGAAAAGGATCTTTTGACTTTGTCTACTTTCATGCAAAAATAAAATATTTTAGAAAATCTGGAACGAACTTTGACATTTCTGGTAAAAGGTTTCTTGAGGGTTTGTTAGTGTTCTGGCTTTGTATTTAGCAAATATTGTTTTGTTGTTTACAGATTGAGAATATGAACAAACGTATTTTTTTGACGACAGATAATAAAAGAAACCGGCCAAGTGCATGTCGAACCACGCACAGTGAAGGGTTCGGTAGATGCAGTTTTGTGCTTCTAGATCCTGTCTGACAAACTAGCATGCAGAAATTGACTGTGTACCACACCTGTTACAGTTCTTCGCTAGCTACATGAAAGACATACAGCAGCATATTGACTACAATGAGTACGAATCAGAACACAAGGTCCGGCTATGGTAGGGCTAAGAATTTGTGGCCTCCTTATGTTTTTGTGGCCTCTTTATGTTCAAGATAAAGTAAATGAATCACAAAGTTTTTTAAACGTTACATTTGTTGTTGGCCGATGACCTTAAATTGCTGCTCAAGACGGATTGTGAACGCCTGCAGTAGCATATAAGCAGAGTGGTAGCTGATAGCTACACTGACGGTTGAAACACAATCATAATCATAAAATCATAATTTTACAGGAAAGCTTTGTGAACAAAAACTGTGGCAATTAATAAAATAACAAAACTAACTTCTACTATTTCACATCATTTAGTAAAAGGGCATTGCCAATGAAATGGTTAAGGCCATTATTACTATAATCTCTTTTTCTTGTTTCAAAATACGGTACTTTGACACTGAAGAATTGTTTCATTTGTATTTAAATACGCGTGACGAATATTTGTGAAGAATATATTTTAACCGGTCAATTACCGTAATTACAGACACAATTAAAAAACGATTGTTTACATACCAAATGTGGTCTCTCAGGGACTTAGAGGTTAAATCAAGATTTTGTTTCACAGCTACGTACGCGTGATAGCCAAATAACAGCTTTCTATTACCAAGGGACTCTGAGTTAAACAGCATACAGATTGGCAGATAGACTTAGTGAAATGGTTTCTTGTAAGTTATTATATAGTTACTAGCTTTTGCCCGCGGCTTCGCTCGCGTTAAATTCGGGGTAACACGGTTCTTCTTTCCTGATTTAGAATACAGAAGAGAATTCGGAACGGAATGTTATTTTAATACGCTACTGTAGACGATATTATATGTCTTTCCATTTGGGGATAGAATGTAAAGACTCTGGGCATTGGACACACGCGAACATACTACGTACAACTGTCCATGGGAAAAGCTCGGCTTTTCTAAGTTTACCCCAGCCACCTAAAAAAGAAAAAAAAGAAGCCTATGTCACTCTCCATCCCTTCAACTATCCCCACTTAAAAAATCATGTCAATTCGTAGCTCCGTTTTGCCGTGAAAGACGGACAAACAGACACACACTTTCCCATTTATAATATTAGTAATTACGGATGGAACCCTAAAAACGTGTAACAGGGTGTGCATTTTGACATTATATGTCATCGAATCAATGAAATATGAATGACATGTTATTGTTGTCATAGTAACCGAAAGAAAACGATTGTATTCTTTTGAATTTTTTTAATAAACGCTGAACGAGATTTTTATTGTTCTGGGCATTCTGCCAATTAAATGTAAGTTACAACAAATATAATAATAACACAGTATTATAGTTACTGATAAACGAAACAAAAAAAATCGGTACATTTGAGGTTAGATTAAAATTACACCTATAGAATACGTGGACGTGGGACTACAGGATTGATTGATTTTAGGTCAAAGATCCACATAGATATTGGTTTCCTTTTGCACAATATGCGCTCGTCATTTTCATACGAACGAATCATTACGTACTTTTTGGGCAGTGCGTATGGGTTGTATACTGGGTTGAACAATTGGATAGGCTGTGGCTGCTGACTGTTCTGCAAAGCAATCAAACGTGAGTTTATGTGTGTATGTAACCACACATAAACTCAGGTTTTTTTTACTCATAGGGGTAGGCAGAAACTACAGAACGCCACTTAATACGATCCTCACATACTCTTTATACTTTGTTTATGTTCCAACTTCTGGTTAAAAACGCACGTCGGTTACCAGAACTACACACCTGACCTTTCTGAAGAACATCACTAATAAGGTCCTATTTATGTTTTCCTAAGGCGTTCCCTTCCGGCGTCTCCAGTCACATCCGCCTTGTAATAACACCGTTTGTAGGCACTCTTCATTCATTCTCTCAACATGACCAAACCATCTAAGCATACTCTTTTCAATTTTTGTCACTACATCTTTTAAATTGCACTGTTGTCTTATCATCTAATTCCTTAGCCTATCATTCATAGTCACAACACAAATGCAAGAATGTATTTCTACAGAATTGATTCTAATTTCTTGCTTCTTTTGCCAAACCCAACATGCACTTCCATACATAAGCAATAGTTTATAAACGAATTGCCTGCGCACTATGGAAGACATTTGCGCTGCCAACTATAATGCTGTGGCAGTAGCTGAATTCTGGGTGAAGCTTAATAGTTTAGCTTTAACCAACAATTGTGATCATCAAATAATTGTAAACATGACAAAGAAAACAGAAATAAGTAAAAACAAAATGTATGGTACCTTTATTTGAATGTTAATACATATAATTGTAAATTAGGAACACAATTATAACTTTGGTCAGTAAAAACACATCTAAAAACTCTAACATTTAAATAAAAAACTTCAGTAAAATATCAGATTCTTAATTAAACAACAATTAGAAAACACAACTACAAACATTGAATAAATAAATAGTCCCAAATTAAGGGCAATAAATGAATTATTGGACAACACGTAATAAGTACAGTTTGACTGTATATGGGTGGAAACATTTGGACCTAACCCTGGCTTAGTATAGTACAGAGTTGGAATAGAAAAAAAGGAGGCCAGCATGGTGGATTATTGCATGCTCCCTCTTACAGAGAGGTGGCCTGTGTTTCAGCAGTAGAAACGTTATAGGCTCATTATTAGGAGCTGTAACCGAATGTTGTTACCACTACTAGGCCTGCTTCTAAACAATACTATAGTTTCCCATAGCCAACATACAACGCCTCAGGTCTTGAACACAATCATAGTAAGACTTATAGGGAGGGGACAGTGTTTCGTCATACAGTTTCAGTACGGCAACAAACTTCTTCATTGCTTCTCCATACTGTCCTCCCTCCATTGCTGCACGGCCCAGACGGTACATCATTTCTGTGTCCTGAGAAGAAAAAAATAATATTATTCAACTATTTGTTCATTTTGGTACAATGAATGAGATATTTCTTCTCTTTTTTTCTTTATTGCTCTTTCAGTAGTCTAAAAGAGCTAATACTTTTAAAATAATGAATTTACAGGATTTCCCAAATGTTCCAATTTTTCTTTCCTTAAAAACCTAATTCGGATTATTACGAATATTTTTAAAATAAAAAATAACCAAATCTGCCCAACCTAGCCCAAAACGATATTTATATTTTCTTATAAAGCTGAAAATAGGGTTGAAGTTCAAATATTTGTCCTGTTTGCCATGGGGCAACAACAGAACAGAACCTGTAAACGTTAACAATTTTTTTTTTTTTGAGTACATCAAATTTAAATCTGACTATTTTTAAATCCTATAAAAGACTAGTTAAATGTTGTAAAATAAATTATGAGTGTTTGTTCTTTCCAGATAATTTACTTCTCATGCTAACAAGCTCCTAATCCATCATGGCGGATGAGGAAGATGGTAAAGTACATTATGTTGTTAACAAAACCTTTTTTGTTTTCTTAAAATTTTAAAACCAATATTTTTACTGTGGGATGGGAAGAAAATGATAGAATGATGGTTGATGTGAGAACAGAAGAACAAAATGTGTTTAGTTGACTTGATGATGACTATAACACCCCAGATAACAATTATTCTCATCATATTTCTAAATAAATTTTAATACAGTGCTATTAGTCCACAACATCCATGCTCCCCCATAATGGCTCACATATATTTATGTAATCTTGATATCACTTATTCTTGATTTCAGAGTACGAAGAAGTAGCACCAGTGATAGAAGTACCTGATTTAGATATACCAGAAGAGGCCAGTCCAGTGGAAGAGAAAGTTCTTGCGCCTCCTAAATATGAAGTGCGACCCGGTCTTGGAGAAAAGTAAGATATTTTTTTGTGCTTTTAGGACTTTATTTACTGGCGTAAGAAATAAAACATAAGACCTTTAGATCACTGAAATTTAAGGGTTTGGTTACTATAAACAGAAAAAATCTTCTACATTACATAAATAAATATCATGAATTTCTTCTAGCCTTTTACTACCTTGTCGAAATAAGCTCTTACACAAAGGTGCGTCCAGGCAGTGTGAGGCATGAATGTGCTTCGAGTAGCAAGTCAGGCACCCGACTCATAATGCCTCAGGATCATCATGACTCAGGTGCATGACATTTTTTCCTAAGGCTGAGGCATCTGACATTTTAAAAACTGGTCAAGTGTGGCTATGGACTCTCAGACGAAGAGTTCCGATCCACATGGCAAAAAACACCGAAATAATACGTTTCTTGTATGGATCCCCTTTAATTTTTATTAACTTTATTTCATTTTATGATTTGTTGTTATCTTTGTCTATCTAACGGTTCATGGGCCCACTGACAGATGGATGGGTGGACGGACGGACAGTCGAGGCTATGCGCATTCCTCGCATGCACCTTAAGAAAGACATTGCTTAATAAAAGTCCAAGTATTTACAAATAGTATGTATGAGGTGTTTTATCGTAGTCCTTCGTGTTTCAGATTCCAAGCAGCCAACGTAAGAGACATAATCCTGACGACGATGCAAGAGCAGCTGATGGGGCGTCAGTACCGGTCCGATCAGGCGCCGCGCTGGGCCAAGCTCATCGCCAACGGAATACGGCAGAGAGTACAAGACCTTGATATGAAAAGGTATTTGTTATATAGATTTATTTATTATGCTTTACAGTACATGAGACTGCATGTGTGATAATTTTAGGCTAACCGAGCATATTTTGCGTGGAAATTTTCTTTGATTCGGTGTGCCTAATTTGCGCGGGCTCATTCATTGTATGGTATGCAACGTAATTATGGCAGTTTAGTTCAAGCTGTGTAAATACTAACGATGTTCCGGATATCTGTGTCCGCGGATATCCGAGGGAGAAGAAATACCCGTAATATTCGTATCCGTATCCCTTACTTTTTAGCGAATCTTTTACGGATCTTTAACCTTAGTCATTTTCAATACATAAATAACATTCTATATTTAGGTGATTAGGTAGCAATGAAAAACTATTAAATTTCATTCAAATAATTTTTTATTTTCTAAAATGAAATATTTATTGACTAAATTATAAACCAGCCAAAAGAGAGACGCGCGCAATGCAAGTCGAAACAAGTCCTGTCAAGCAAAGCGAAAGCGTCAACTAGCGTTTGCAACGTTATCAGCGCATTCATGCGTATTGACACCGATTGAGTAAGACCGTTAAGATCCGTATTCGGATCCGTACGGATCGACGCTCTGTATACCGACTTTAGCAGCGCTTTTGATAAGGTCAACCATGAAATCCTCCTGTTGAAACTGCATGGTTTTGGCATACATGGGAGTCCCTGCTGGAGTAGTTTAGATCGTATCTATGCGAGCGAACACAAAAAGTGGTGGTAAACGGCTATGTATCCCCGGAATATATTGTAACTTCCGGTGTTCCTCAAGGATCGCATACCGGCCCAATTCTCTTTATTGCATTTATAAATGACATAGTAAATTGCATCAAACACAGCTAATGTTCCTTATCGGTAACGATGACCTCAAAATCTATCGTCAAATAAGAACTCAAGAGGACATTGCGCTGCTTCAAACTGATCTGAACTCAATACAGAGCTGGTGTGCGGTGAATGGGATGGTCCTAAATGCCAACAAATGTTTTAATATAACATTTACACGGAAAAAGCATCCCATACCATCACTTACTACCTCAATGGGACGTCATTGCAACAAGTGAAAAACATACGCGATTTAGGTGTAGTGCTTAGCAGCGATCTCTCATTTACCACACACATAAACAATATCATTGGAAAGGGAATGAAAATGTTTGGGTTTATCAACAGAATTGGCAAAGAATTTAAGGGAACGTTGGCATTTAAAGTGCTCTATAACACCTTTGTGCGGAGCGTATTAGAATATGCATCTCCCGTCTGGAGATGCATACTTATAACATCCATAAAGACCGTATTGATAGAGCCGATTACGCAGAACGGCTAAGTTACTTTAAGTTAGACTCATTAAAGCAACGCAGGGTTCTAAATGATCTAGGTAACAACACTGTATAAAGTTTTAAACGGGATAACATCGACTCCAGATCTCCTTAGAAAAATCAACCTAAATGTACCTCGTCATTCTCATCTCTGGTCCAAGCGTACCACTAACACGTTTGCCACTAAACCGTGTCGCACAAACCTGGGCCAGCATGCACCCTTAAATAGAATGTTGATTTTTACAACACTGCATGTTCAGTCGACAGCAAAATTGATATTTTCCTCGATAGTCTGTCAACATTTAAAGCTAAAGTAAACAAAATTTGCCTGTAATCAGCTGCCTACGCAAGTCATTAATACTTATTTAAATTCAATCATGTTATTTTAATTTAATCGTTTTGACATTTAATTAAATTTAATAATGTGTTCAAATTTCAATCTTAAGAGCGTTAACGTGAAATCCACGGCACTAAGTTTAGGTAATTGCAGTGCTCCTTCCACTCACACAGATACGCGCATAACTGTGTGCGTAGAGTTGGTGTGCTGCCCGTCATTATAGTCAAACTAACCCAAGTTGATCCTTAATGATACTTACTTATTTAATCGTCAGTTGATTTTTATTTACTATTCTTATTTTTATTACATGCTTGTGAAATAAAAAGGCAATTTTGGATACGTAGTATAGTAAGTAGGTACTATTTAGGGGAGAAAAGTTAGAAATATTGTACAAATGTAAAATCCTACTACGAATAATATTATAAACACAAAGGTTTGTGAGGATGTATGGATGAATGATTTTAACAATTTACCGTAAGAACTACTGAACGAATTTTGATGAAACTTCAATTCATATCGATTACACATCAGAATACCACACAGATCATATTTTCAAATAATAATTATAAACGCGCAAGTTTGAGAGTTTATTTATGGATGAGTAGATGTATATTTGTTACTCTTTCACAAAAACTACTAAATGAATTTTGATTAAAAATTGCTCATTTGATAAAAAAGTACATGAAAAAATCATAATGAAGGGGGTTCATCATTTTGAAGTCGTAGGAAGTCGCGATGGTCCTCTAGCAAATTATTAAGTATTCTAGTTTTAAAATAAAATATTTCAATATCGAAGAATTCTTTATTTATAATATTATATTTATTATATATAGCACTTGTATGTAGATTTAAATAAATGATTTCCTTTACCGACTTTGAAAGATAACCGACACGTGTGTTCCACACATCGACAAGCTGGTTTTGGAAGACGAGGCTAAGTCCTGAAAAAAAAAAGATAGATGTAATCCCATACGTAAATATGAAATTGTAAATAAAAAATACGTTAGTTGTGCTTTACCTTTACCTCACTTTGGATTTTGACATCTTCCGTACTCACAACATTATTTTCTTTACAATGCCTGAAGATAAAAAAACAGGATTTTATTTTACCCCTTTGTCTGCGTGATTAATATGTTTACTCATGTTGAATTCCAGCTTTCTAGTACTAAGGGTCTCTGAGCTAAGCCGCGGTCGGACAGACAAACAGACTTAGCGAAACTATAAATGGTTCCTCTTTCACTACGGAACCCTAAAAACATTTTTAAAAACAAGCTTTTAGTTAAATTCTCTAAAAAGAAGAAATAAAGTTTAAATTAAATCAAATCAATTAAATTATTATTATTACAATGCAAGTTAAAAAAAATCAGATGATCGACGGTTTAGTTTGAGGAAGTATTGTTTTTTGCAATTTCGAAATTGATCGTTTAAAAAAAAAATGTATTTGAGTAGTACAATCACCCCCTAGAAGGAAATAAATTAATAAACGAGGACCTTATATAGCAAACTTCGATCAACAAAGATAACAAATCAAGTTCTATACAAAATATTATTTTACCCAACCTTTTAGCCCTAGCTTTACCTAGCTAAAACCTCTTGATTGAGTCTCTTCCTTTTTAACCCCCGACGCAAAAAGAGGGGTGTTATAAGTTTGACGTGTCTGTCTGTCTGTCTGTCTGTCTGTCTGTGGCATCATAGCTCCCGAACGGATGACGCGATTTCAATAAAAAAAAATATGTATTAAAGGTGATTTACCTGCGAGTGTTCTTAGACATGTTTGATGAAAATCGGTTGAGCCGTTTAAAAGTTGTGGGGGGGAAAGTGGGAAAGAGTAACCGAATGTCAGAAAATATACTCGAGTGGGGTCTCAAATGAAAGCGCACTGAAAGAGAATATCGATGAATTAATCGAGAGTGTTCTTAGCTTCGTTTGATTCTACATTATATTAAGTATATACCTATAAAAAGTACAAAATAAAAAATTAAATTAAAAATTTAAAAAACCCCCGACACAAAAACCTAATTTCCCTTTAAAAAGTAAAAAATAATAAAAAATAAGTCAATCTTAAAATACCTAAGAATGTAATAATAATTCAAAAAAAAAAACGTCGCGTTGGGGGACCGCTCCGCGAGTGCAGACGTCGTTGACTGCTTAGGTAATAAGACTATTAGTAATTAAATTGTTAGGTTTGAAGCGGTCCCCCAATGTGGCGTATTTTTTTTTTTGAATTATTATTACATTCTTAGGTATTTTAAGATTGACTTATTTTTTATTATTTTTTACTTTTTAAAGGGAAATTAGGTTTTTGTGTCGGGGGTTTTTTAAATTTTTAATTTAATTTTCCTCGATAAAACTAGTTTCGTTTTTTTACTCTTATTCCCCATGGCACCTGAAACAATTTTTGTTGTTTCGAAAAACATTGTTTTCAATTATCTAAATAAAAAATAATGATTTTACTTACCAACCCAAGATCGTTATATCGCACTATAAACTCACTCGATGCCAAGGGTCGGGAGAGGTCACGCGTAGAGCACTGAGCGATACGTCCACTCTTTGAACAGCCTCGCGGCGGACTGATTTAAAATTATTACCGCGCACGGTTTTATAGTAGTTTTAAAATAATTGTAGAAAAATAATAAAACTAATTTAGTTGAAATTTTTTATTGCAAGTTTTAAAGAAGATGTTCTTCTATTACAATACATCTTTATTTTGTAAAATTAAATAAGATTTATTGGAAGAAATAATGAATTTAGCAACTGCTTTTTCTTGTTAATTTCACTTTGTTTATTGTTTTATTTATTATGTTAGGCGCTGAAAATCAAAAAAGTCTCTCTCAGTTTTTTGCTCAAGGATGTGAACAATTAAATATGTTTATTAGTTTGTCAATTTTATTAGTGGTTTCGGATATTTTAAGCTTCGAAATGACTACTGTAAAAGGATTTTAGAAAACACTGTTTGTTTATCTGGTTAGAATTCACGAATACTTTATTAATGTAAAAAGGTTTTCAGTCAACTTTTTAGACCGAAATATTTCCAACAATATTTAGTTATTCACACTTTCGTTAGATACGTTTTATGAGGTGATTAAATGGTTTGAAAAGTACGCTTTTTGGGTCAAACAACCAAAATCGACGTTAACGCTCTTAATGATATTTCAATTTCATTTAGATTAATTAAAGTTAGAAACTATATATTTGTATTTTATTCTTATCATTCATACACCTACGTATCTTTGTTATTTTATTTGATATGCAGTTTTTGTTATGTATGTGTGCATTTTTAATTTAACTTTAAAGTTGTATTGTTTTCGTATAATGTGACGATATCTATTATTTTATTTTATAATGTAATCTTATTTGTAATATTTTGGAATTTAATAATGTAATCGAAGAATTTAATCACCTTGTAATATGAATGTTGTGCATGCCTATAAGTGATGTATTTACACAGAACTAAAATTCGTCATCACATTATGTTAATATCATTGTAAATATGTCGTTGGTGTGCCTTGCTTGATAAATAAATAAATAAGTATCTACGGATTTATATTGTAACGATCCACTTAACAAGTAAATTACATTACTCTCATGGGGTAGGCAGAAATTTCAGAACGCCACCTGCTACGATTGTTACTCCTATTGCCTCATTTACGTTCATACATCTGGTCATACGCGCATGCTAGTGGCGAGTAAGTACTACATACATCTAGATCATCATTAATGTCACTATAAGTCCTCGCAGGGCATCTCGTCCCGGCGTTTCCATTCGCATCAGCCTTGTAAATACGTTTTGTTAGTCGCCTTTCATCCATATCTAAATTCTCTATCTCTCATATCTAAGGCTATTTTTGAATACCTTTAAAAACATGCTCTTTATTTCAGGTACAAGGTCGTAGTACAATCAACGATAATAGAAATGAAAGGGGCAGGTGTGAAGTGCGGTCAGAGGTGCATATGGGATCCGGAGACTGATGACTATGTGGACGAACAGTACAGAAACGAGTCTTTATTCTGTTATTGCACTGTTTATGGTATTTATATGTACTGAACTATAGTTACATGTTTAGAGAGAAATCTCTAGGATTATAACTAAAGCAATGCGCCAGGTGTACCTAGAATAGTCAGTTTGGTATGCAGAGAGAATCTAGAAATATGTATCGTCTAGAGATGGCAGTTCTAAAAAAAATCGTAGCGCTAAAAGAGCGTTGAGCGCAAAAAATCTGTCACGGACTACCATTTTTTTTGGCATCTTGCAACCTTCTTGGTTGATCCTAGGAGGTTATGGGCTGCTTAACCGGGGTTGCCTATGGATGGGTGCCTCAATAAATTAAGGCCTCCAGCTAGGACTTTAAAAACAAAGCGACTATAGCCACTGTCGGAGAGGGAACTCGGCTTAGGGCGTCGCTAGACATAGGTTGGATTGTATTAACGGACCGCCTCCAAATGCGTCAGTTTTTATACGCCATTTGAGTCGTAGTCAGGGTAAACGGTGAAATGCTTGGTTTGTATGGAAAGTGCTGACAATGTTTCTAGACGAGAGTGGTTGCTGTGGCATCTCTATACGAGATTTCTCATCTCTTTAGTTGACTGCACCTATGAGAATAGATGGACCCGAAAAAAATGCAGTCATCTATTAATTTCAATTTACATACATACATAACCTCACGCCTTCTCGTATGGTGGTTGACAGAAACGATAGATTGCTACGATCCTTCCATTCTCCTTTTAGCTCGTTTAAGTTCCCTTTTCAGCGTTTCTACTCACATTTGCCTTGTAAATACCCTTTGTTGCCCGCCTTTCATTCATATTCTCAACATGACCAAACTATCTAAGAATACTCTTTTAAATTTTTGTCACTATATTTTTGTTTCTTCTTTTAAACTGCACCATTGCTTCATCACATCATTCCTCAGAATATCATTCATAGTAACACCACACATTTTTCCACTTCATTAATTTTACTTTTATGCTTAACTTCGCGACTTCGTCTGCGTAAATGTCGGTTATCGCCAACGCAGACAAAGTCACGGAACAAAAAGTAGCCTATGTCCTTTCTCAGGCTCTAAACTATCTGTGTACCAAATTTCATTTAAATCGGTTCAGTAGTTTTAGCAGGAAACCGAGACAGACAGACAAAGTTACTTTTGCGTTTATAATATTAAGTGTGGATTTTAGTTTGTTTTAATTGTGTTTGTGTTATCATGTATTATTTTAAGACCTTGTCAAATAATAATATACCTTGTGCCACCTTGTGTACAACTAAGCACCTATTTTATAAATTATGTTGATAATTTTATTGAAGCATAGATATTCATCTAGAATTTGATTGTGACGTATTTGATAAAGTTCATCAATTATGTACCTACCTAAGTAGGTTACGAATTGCCTAATAAATGTATATAATTATTACTAATGTTTTTCTTTTCCTATCAATGTTCAAAACTGTTTACTCATCAGAAAGAACCTTTCATTGTAATCCTATTGGATAATAATCAATCGGCGTAGTTCACGCATTTCAGGTGCGCCCAATCGTAATTTAAACCTTATGTCAATGATATAAATCACAGAATCCAGCAAATGATTAGAGCACCTTTTTTCACTAAATATTACATATGCACGTCTTTTGTATGATTATATCGTCACGGAATTTTCATGAAGTTTTCAGCCAGTTGACTCAAACAATTCTTACTTAATTTGCACATAGACATATAAAATATGATATGCTCTATTATTATACATGAAGTTATATCACTTATGTTTATTGTATAATTTTCATGTATACTCTAATATATTTACGTGTCTTCATACGCGGATATCTACTGAAATCCCTGTATTTGTTGTACTCATTTGGTTAGTCTACTTCAGTTATGAATATTGTCAATATACAAATATTCTGTCGGATTCATTAGAAATGTCAAAAAGTTAGGTACCTAACTATGAATTATTGTTTAATATCTGGTTGACCGAGCTTTGCTCGGTATTTTTTGGTAAATTGTGTTTTAAATAATAAGTTTATTTTCAAGTTGATTATCGATAAAGTTGGTCATTGAAAACATGAATAAAACTACATTGTATAAAAATGAATCCTAGCTAGATCGATTTATAGCCCCCGAAACCCCCTGTATACTAAATTTCATGAAAATCGTTGGAGCCGTTTCCGAGATTCAGATTATATATATATATACAAGAATTGCTCGTTTAAAGATAATATCTGGTTGACCGAGCTTTGCTCGGTATTTTTTGGTAAATTGCGTTTAAAATAATAAGTTTATGTTCAAGTTGATTATCGATAAAGTTGGTCATTGAAAACACGAATAAAACGACATTTTATAAAAATGAATCCTAGCTAGATCGATTTATCGCCCCCGAAACCCCCTGTATACTAAATTTCATGAAAATCGTTGGAGCCGTTTCCGAGATTCAGATATATATATATATACAAGAATTGCTCGTTTAAAGATATAAGATAAGATAACTGAATTATTTTCCTTGTTCATTGAAATGTTATTTTTGTAAGTACCTGCACTCCAATTGCGTAACATACTCAACATCATCATTTCAGCCAAAAGACGTCCACTGCTGGACATAAGCCTCCCCCAATTTAGGGGTGTTTGCCGTAATCTCCACGCTTGGCAGGTGGCCATAAGAAGCTGAATCATTTTGAAGGATGTAGCTAAATCATTTGTGCATACTATAATGTTGCCTGTTGTTGGCTACTTGCCATAGTACAGGCTCTCCCTAGTTTGGGATCATATAACGGTGTGTTGGTTGTCCTAAGATATTTATATTTTATTTATGTTTGAAAAAATTGTCTGTTCAACAACCGCCATTCCTAGTTAGTGTGTTACGCATTTCCCATTACTTTCGGGTTGCTAGAAGTAAAGCCAACGGCCATAACCAATGAGCTGACTTGAAGAGTCTAAGACTATGTTACCATAAGCCTGTGTAGTGCCTACTGCAGGGCAATGGCCTCACTTCCCTCTTTTCGCTATTGCCGGTGTACTGTGATTGTCGGCTAATGTTTTAGGAAAGGTCTTGGCCAAAGAAATACTTTTTCAAATTTGGAACTGTCAAAATGGCGCTGTCGTAGCTTGTCCCCAAAACAAGCTACGTATTTTAAGACAGGGCTTTTTATTATAATTTTGCGGAAATGTTGTTTCGAAATACTCTGAAGATAAAGTACACTTTTTTTTTCGAAAGAGCCTTAAAAATTGCAGGGTTGGTGTTTGTAGAGATTTTTTGTTTTATGAAAGGAGAGTCTGAAGAAGAAAATAAACAATATCTAGGTTTTAAATTTTGAATTTGTGACATATTCCATGTCAAATACATGTTTTTTTTGTATAGCATATATCTTCCCACTGCTGAGCAAAGGCCTCCCCCAAGTCCTTCCAAGAACTCTTTTCCCGCGCCACCTCGCACCAGCTCTCACCCAATATTTGATTTAAAGTTAAAAAATCACAGATAGTGGTGCCGATTCCCTTATTCACAAACTAAACTAAATTTAAGTTCAGTGCATCTTTTTCTTTCTATTTCATTAAGGAAAGGACAGAAGATAAATTGGACGTAGTTATGCAAAAAGGATCCAATCCACAACTTGGTCAAAAATGAGTTAAGTGCACCAAACTGATCCAAATTATACATACTACGAGTCAGTAAAAACGACCTAGCTAAAAATAGCTTTATTTTTCGTGTACTTTAATTTTTAAAACCAATGGTATGGCGCTTCTTATTTTTTTTTTTCAGTATAAACTATTTAAACTTTCTGGTTTATGTTAATATACCATTACTAATAAAAATCGTGTTAATATTCCACAGATAATTTTTTTTAAGTGATGAAAAAAATACCTCTTGAACTTAAAACGTCAATAATTCAAAATTAACTGAATGTGGATTGGATCCTTTTTGCATAACTACGTCCAATTATAGTGTAGTCCTGTCAAATTAATCAGCGCTTGACGTAAATTGACGTAATTTTAGTAGGCAAGTTTTTAATCACGTCTAAACTCGTATGGAGTAGTGACAGGCGCTGCTGAATTTGACAGGACTAAACTAAAATTTTTCTTTTGTCCTCTTCTTAATGAAATACAAAGAAAAAGATGCCCTGAACTTAAATTTAGTTTAGTTTGTGAACAAGGGAATAGTGTTGGGATTTTATCCGGATAAATACTCAAAATGGATAAATACTCGATAAATATCCGTTTTTACTGAGTATTTATCCAAAACAGCGGATAAATACTATTTTATGTTTTCGTAACGTAAGTTTTGTCATTTTACTAACAAAAGGATTAAAATTAATGAAAAATAGACAATGCAGATTGGTGTCGTACCTTATTAATCATTTTAACAATTACAAAACGCTGATATTGACAATAATTTCATTCAATTATGAATACACTTAGTCAATCACTGTCAAAGCTAGATAAAATTATACATTTATACATTGGTTTTTCACATACATACCTACATGAACTCATGCCTCTCTCCCATGGGGGTAGGCAGAAATTATTTAAGTAACGCTTAAATCATTGTAAAAATAAAAAATAAACTACCTCGTGAAAGTCGAGAAAGATAAACAAATCAAATAACTTGACTTGGCTCGCGAGGTTGTCGATATTGTAGGATATGGATTCAGCGAGCAATGTGCAGTTTTGAAACCAGTGGTGATGTAATTATTTACCACAAGTAAAGCGCCTGCCTGAGTGCGAACCCACGACCTACAAGTTGTAAGTCGGGGCTGATACAACCGGGCCACCACTGCTATCGCCAATATGAAAGGCATGTCAGACTTTTACTGACTAAAACCCACCTGTGTTCCTTTAGTTGCCTGTGCCAGGGCACCTCTTTTAAACAGATCCGCAACCCTGGCAGGCATCGGTCCTCGCGGACCCCTTCAATATGTAATTACATCTGTTTGAGGCGCGCGTGGAACACAATGCGCCGTCGACACGGGCCTGTTCTTTACCGTAGCCAGCAATGGGTGGCTCGACGCCCGCGAGCCCGTGGCCACCGTGGCCAAGAGTCCACAATGAACTCCCGACGCCCGGCGCGTCTCCTCCTACGGTGGCTAGGGACGTGAGGGCGCACAGACTGACTCTCTCTAACGCGCTCCACCTCCTCCTTCGCGAGCCTTACTTCTTCGCAGACGGAGGTCACAGCTTCTTATGCCCTCTCGCTCTATACCATGGCCTGCACCAGGGCCGGATGCGAGAAATCGCCGCCGCCAATCGCCTCTACGAGGATACGGCGTTACTCCGCCCAAGCAGGGCAAACCTCCACTCTATGCTCCACCGTATCTTCCAGGCGATCTACACAGTGGTAAAATTTACTGAAACCTTTAGATTTTCTCAAATCCAATGACTCATTATCAGTATCTGTCTGTAAATATAACCCATTTTGTGTTGATTTCATATACTTTAATATTATAAACATTAGAAGTGCATTGCATTTGTTGGACTCTTGTGGAAAGACAGGTTCTGTTATGGGTTCAAAAACAGATATGCATTGATATACCTAATCCCCAAAGTTATCGTCAAGCAAAGCTGCTTGTAGCATTTGACTTGACGATATATTTTTCTTTTGCGTACGCTGAGAGAGCGGATTTTCTATGTTTCATACTCCTTAGTGATCGTAGATAGCTGCCCTATTTTGTGTAGCATGGCAGGTTTAACTTTTCTCCCATTACCTTTTGTTTTACGATTTATTGTAGCTTCGATCGTGGTTTTTGGGTTTAGTTCTTGTGATTTTTTGACTGTCTTATAAATCGATGAACGCTGGCTGCATGCACGGAAAAGCATGACTCATTGTCACGTTTCGCCTGAACCGAGCGTGTAAGCGAGAGCGCGAAACAAGCGATAAATTTTTGAAACTACCGCATTACAGTGCATGAGCCAGTAAATTACTAGTGTGTGCTGCGCAGTTTAAAGGCTCAACACTTTTAACTAATTGAAAAGCCCTTTGCATGTTTATAGCGTTGGCAAACAACAACAATAACAAACTTGTCTTCGCTGCATTTTTCTTGACTTTTAGAAGCTCTTCACAGAGATAATCTATTATGTGGCTATTAGAGTACACTCTCAACAAAGAAAGATTCTAAATTTGTATCTAAAGAGCATGCTCTATTAGAGACATTTGGACTTCTGATACAATTACAGCTCTGGCAATTGACATTAGAACTAAATAATGTAATGACGTAGTATTTTCAAAAGCCTAAATAACAATAAAAGTCATTAACATTTTAAAATAATCATACGATGCGCAAAAAAGATATTTATCCATCATTTTGAGTATTTATCCGATAAAAATGAGTAAAAACGAGTATTTATCCGTTTCGGATAAAAACTCGAGTATTTATCCTCCGAGTATTTATCCACTGCCCATCACTACAAGGGAATCGGTACCAATACCTGCCTAACAATCAAATAAAACCAAACTCGAATGAACACGAGATGGAAGGAATTGTAGGCCCCCTAAGGACCCTACCCCTACTGATACCTGTAGGCACTGAGTGCGTTATTGCAAATTGTTAACTTACTTGCAAAGCCTTCAATCCCTTCAGTATGTTGGTGTACTGCTGGCAGAGGCCGCATTGGACCATGAACTCCTTGCTGTCGTAAGGAACTGCCACCACGTTGGGGCAGGGCCGGTCTGAGTCGCATCTGTAAATGATAGTAGAAGAAATATGTCTTATCCATAAAAAATAATATGCATGGAATGGGTTTAATCAACCATCTATTTTGTAATAAAAATAAAAAAGCTTTCATGTTGAATAAAAAATTTCCAATTTCAAATCGTATTTTCCAAGCGGTAGTAGAAAAAAGTCTGATGTAATTTTCCGAGTTTACACTATTCAATACTAGGTGGCACTATTAGTCACAACTTGTGATGTTATTTTACCGGTTATGTAAACCACATGTAAAGTTATTCTATTTCAAGAATAGGATAGCAACTTCATTATTGTTTAGTATGCAGATCTTTTTTAGAATTCATTTGAAATCTAGTAAAGTACTCACTTGAATCTCATATAATTTTCTGTCATTTCCGAATACATGGGCCAATTATGTTCACACGGCGTGCAATGGCAGTCGAACCAGTACTGCTCCTTCAACTCTGCCTGCCTCTTCTCTTTGGGAACAGTCGTGAAGATAGGGCCATAATTCTCGGACACTTCCTCACCTTTCTTGATGTTCTTCACCGCGCGTACGACGATGCTATTGCCGCAGAAATATCTGCAACATTGAATTTTGTGTAGATATTATCTACGAGTAAAAGGCACCTGTATCTACTTGATACGGTTAGTGTGCTATAGTATGTGCTGTGCATATTAATATATAAAGGCGATAAAAAAAAATCGCAATCGCCAAAGAAAACGAAAATTGAACTACATAATTGACAAAGACTATGCCTAAATGCTTCTTGGATGCCAGTTACAATTTGTATGCGAATATGAATTTTACTCAAGAATGTTATATTTACAACGACCATTGTAAATGGCAATCAAGAAACAAGCCACGCTTATGATTTGTTGCGGAATTATGATAATTATCCAGGAAACAATTTAAAAGTCAAAACTTGTCATTAAATAAAAAAGATATCAGCTAACCTCACAACACCAGGGTCACAAGAATGATTGAACAGCGCAAGAGTCGGGAACACGGCTCCCGCCAAGAACACTGACTTTCCTTCATGTTTGATGACGTTCTTATCCACTTTGGGTTTAGGACACTGCAGCTCAAATACTTCATGAGCGTTGAACTTAAGGATTTGTAGATTCTTCAATATAAGACCACCAAGTAATGCCACATCTTCCTTATGCTTATCGTCTACAGCCATAGTGTTCAGCTCATTTACTTCCACCGGCTTACTTCTTGGTTTACCATCGAAATACCCACTGATCTCTAGTAGTTTTACGAAAAAGGCTGTCATTTGAGTTCTGTGTAAAAAATCTATCTTGGATCTTTTGTCTTCATGAGATACCAAATGATAGATATTTCTGTAGTCATCAGTTTTATAAGGACTAGCTGGTTTGGTATCCAGTTCTTGACTGACATTGGTAAAGTACTCTTTTTTGCGTTGAGTGATCATCCTCAGAGCTATGTGGCAGGTGATTGAGCATCCTGACTTCCATATGAGCGGGAGAATGTGGCATTCGTAGGCGTGGTAAGATTTCTGTGCTGTTTCCAAGCATTTATCGCTGCAGAATACAACGTTTGGACACTTAGGACAGGGTACAGGAATTGGACATCTGGAAACATTAAAAAATTTAATTTTAGAGTCAGTTTCTATAGACAACTTGATATAAATTCGAATACTGATAAGAAATATGTAAATTGTACGTACTTCATGAAACAGGTCTGGCAATGTGTGCTAGAATATTCCGCCAATAAAACCCCACAATGTGGCTTTTCTACCAGCAGAACCTCTCCTGGTTCAATATCTTTCGTTGCTGTTGCAAACCTGCCTTTAACATCATCGTAATCAATCTGGATTGCTTCCGAAGCTGCAGGGTATTTTGAATTGTTCTTCCCAGGAAGTTTTGCCTTGGGTGGAGTTCTCTTCAAAGGTTCTGGGTCCTTCGGATTCCCGGCTAAGACGAGACCTTTGTTCAATATTTCGAGCATGAGTTTGGAGTCTGTGCGCATCTTCTGCCTTTTTTCTTTGTCCAGTTTTGTGGCTTCATCGAGTGAGCTGATTGTGTCTCTGGAAGTTGAAAGTCAAGATAGAGTTACTAGCTTTTGCCCGCGGCTTTGCCCGCGTGGATGTCGGAAATTATCGCAAGAGTACGCACTACCGCGGTTAATCTATTAAGAATGCATTAATCCAGGTTATATAGGTAACTAGCTTCTGCCCGCGACTTCGTCCGCGTCTAATTTTTGCTCCCCTGACCCTTCCCGTCGCATCGATTTGCCTGCTAGTTTTCGTCCATTTTTCGTTGCTGCTCGCTCCTTTTGAGTTATAATGAGTCAACCTTAAAAGATAGACATATGCTCTCGCGGACTTTTTTTTACAACTTTTTAAAAGGAACAATTCCGTCATACATGATTTTTGCGTTACTATAACCGTTTACGCAGCGCACGCAACGGAAACTCTCAAAAGGAATAAATTTTCCCCGTTTTTGCAACATTTTTCATTACTGCTCCGCTCCTTTTAGTTGTAGCGTGATGTTATATAGCCTATAGCCTTCCTCGATAAATAGGCTACCCAACACAAAAAAAATTTCAATTCGGACCAGTAGTTCCTGAGATCAGCGCGGTCACTCAAACAAACAAACTCTTTAGCTTTATAATATTAGTAAGATAAGACTGCAGTCTCGCACAAATTTCCATCCCCTACTAATTTTTTTTTGCTCCACACAACCTTCCACACCCCATTTTAGGGAAGTGGGGGGTTAGAAAGAGACAAAAAGTAGCACTTACAGACAACTATTTCCACTTAAAAAATCACGTCAATTCGTTGCTCCGTTTTGCCGTGAAAGACGGACAGACACACACACTTTCCCAGTTATAATATTAGTATGGATAGAAATTCGTATCTTAGACAGTCGTTACGGATCGTCAGAAACAACCAGTCTTACCATGGGGTATCGTATTACCTAGTAACTGGGTTGTGGAGGTCAGATAGGCAGTCGCTCCATGTAAAATACTGGTACTCAGCTGCATCCGGTTAGACTGGAAGCCGACCCAAACAAAGTTGGGAAAAGCTTGGGCAGATGATGATGATGACAGAAATTCCTTGGTCCGTAAATTTATCTATGAGTATTCAGATAATTTAATTAGTACAGTAATAAAGGATATCTTACTGAAAAGCGCCAATAGCTTCTTTATTCCTCTTCAGGACTAGGAGGCATCTGGCTCGTCTCTCGTAGACCTTGTACCTGAGGTGACGAGGGTACCCAAGAGCTAGACATCGTTTGATATCAGCTAGAGTGTCTTCGTGTTGCTCCAAGTGATTCAACGCCGCAGATCGGTTCGCCAAAACGATTGAAAGCTCTTCAGCTGTAAAAGAATATATTTATTCATTTTAGTCTTTATAAAATGTAGTTCTTAGTAGGCAGGAAATGCCCTATACATTATGCCAATAGATGTTACTCATTTCATTGTAATTTAACGTGCAAAAGTTGATACCTATACCTATTTTTCTTTTCTGCGTCGTTTTTACTAAGAAATGTGTCACCGAGATTGAACATCAAACATATATGCGACACGTAAATTATATAGAAATAAATAAGCTTAATTTTATTTATTTGCAAATAACAGGATAGTTGAGTATAACCTTGGATAAATTATTTTCAGAGCATCAGCTGAAAATGTACTTGTTTCCTTAGTCACATCGAGTTAATGACTTCGCAGATTATTATATGTGTTATTATTAAAAGCCTTTATGCACTGACAGGGAAAACCATTTTACAAAATAATATGTAAGTAAATACTAAATATCAATTGCGGTTTCATCTAACAACACCTTTTAGAATGTCTATAATGGTGCACAAAAATAGTTTATGCGTAAATAATTGCAAAATCAGAGCATAAAATGAAACATTTTCCTTAATAAACTGGTTTTGAGTAGCAAAATACTTTGTTTGTTTACACATTGCTTGACCTTTTACGTGAACATGCGCAGTTACGACCCGAAGTAGTTTCCGACGGACTTACTTTCCTTCTCCGGCATGTGAACCATACTCTGGCTGTATAGCTGCATCGCTTTCGCCCAGTCACCTTTCTGCACCGCTTTATTCCCTTCATCCTTCAACTGTCGCGCTTTTTCCAAGTCTTTTTTCACGGGAAACTCGCCGCCTGTCTGGCATTTCAGCAAATCGTCGATTAAGTTGTAATTTTTGATGATCGGTAGACTGCACAAGTAGGAGACTCGCTTCGCGTTCGACTCTAAATTAGCGAAATTGTTCCTCGTCACGTCATCCAGAGCTCCGTTTATAGTTTCGTGGAACTTTTTGAAGAAGCCCTCGTCTTGAGACATTTCTGCTAACTGGTAATGATGCACATGTAATGAATGGTTATTATATTCTTTTTTTTTTAGGTTAGACGTAGAAAGCCGGTGTAAAGGCGCGCGGTGTACTCCCGTGTTTCTATTTTTAAATTTGGGACGTCCGCGTCGATCTGTTCTTCACTTCAGACAGTTTCGGCTCTAGAAGTTTATCGTTGCATTTGCGTAGACTCGTGAAGTGAGCTTATTGTTAAGATGAAAAAAAAAATTGAGATGGAACAAACTTAGGAGCGTATCGATTTATCAGTCTGAGTTTATATCTATATAGATGAGTTTTGAAACCCAAGGTTTATTAATGGAAAGCTCTCGAACAATGCAGAATCGTATGAAAAACAAACAACACAGCAAGATGATGCGTCTGATCGTGGAGATAACGCCAAAGTTAACTCGGCGAAAAACGCGACCGTTGAGTGCAAGTTTTATGTTTTACTTTGACCCTAATTAGTGCTTGCCACTTATTCAATGAATTCTAGCTATTTATAGAAGTGTTTGGAAGCGGAATTAATTACGGTCTTCAAATTCTAGAAAAACATCTAAAGATATACGATATTATTATTGTATTTTTATGAGCGGGCAGATAAAAAACAAATTCACATTTTATTACATGATAGATAAAATACTTGGAATCCCAAACGTATTTGAGATTTTAAGAATTGCCATCTAGCAAAGTAATAACAAACACACGGCTCGGTCGATCAGGATAAGCTACGATTGCCGCGGTTGGTCCGCGGAAGGGCCATCTATCTTTATATACTACTTAAGACGGGCCAAGCAAGACCCCTTTTTTGTGGATGGGGAATCATGAAATGACGTCTCCCGATCTTGGGCGGAGCGGGAGGGCGTGTCAGACTTTTACTGACTAAAACCCACCCGTGTTCCTTCAGTTGCCCATGTGCCAGGGTCACGGTGTCTCTTTCGAACAATCTCGCGACCCTGGCAGACATCAGTCCTAGCAGACCCTTTCAGTTCTGCTGACATCTCTTTGAGCCCCCCCCCCCCCCCCCCACATGCACGCTAAGCCGGCTGTCATTCGTGGATCTTTGACAGTTGTTACGGATCGCCCAAAAGTGTACCAACTAGTCTTACCAAGGGTTATTTTATTACTCAGCAACTCTGAAAGGTAGTCGGTCCATGTAAAATACTGGTATGCATCTGCATCCGGTTACACTAAAAGAAGACCAGAAAATAGAGCTGACCGAAAAGGCTAGGCAATAATGATGTTATCTTTTTAAACCACAACTCTTGAATATAATGTCAATAGATAACTATCACCTTTAGGTAAGTGCTGTGCACGTGTTCCTTAGGCGAGCACCAAGTAGAAACCGATTAGGTATTCCTGCCAGGGTCGCGAGATTTGTTCGAAAAAGTTACCGTGGCGCTGGCATAGGCAACTGAAGGAACACGGGTGGGTTTTAGCGAATGACACGCCCTCCCGCTTCGCACAGAGCGGGAGGTGTTATTTCTGATAACTTCCCACCCTCAAAAAAAAAGGTAGTCTGATGGCATCCATGCGGTACACACGCCCATAGCATGTCAGTTGGGTCTTCATCAAATTCGCCCTCAAGCCCACCATTCAAGTGCGCCTTAGAACCTCCGTGTTGGGTACTCGACAATGATACTGATCAGCTCTCTCACGACTTTGGTGGTGTAGTAGTAAGTAAATCTCTAAACTGATCCTGGGCAAGACCTGTCCATAAATGGAATTCCTTTCCATTAGTAATTTGGTGTTATTCGAAGTTTAAAAATTAAACAGAGATTTATTCCTTCACTATAGTCAAAGCTTGATTTTCTTGTAATGCAAGCTCGTGACATACGTTATGCACAAGATGTTCATGATAGACGCGATTGTATTAAAATAACAATAAGTTGTACCGAATAAGCAATCGTAGAACAACATCTCTGGTATTCTGTATCTAGGAGTCCCGAAAAGTATTAAGAATGTGTAATGTATAAATATGGCCAGCAGGAGAGCAGTGGTGGCGTAGACCGCGACTTACGAGAAGTAAGGTCGTAAGTTCGAACCTAGACGGGCGCAATACTTTGTGTAAATTATTTCAACATTACGGCTCTCAAAACGGTCAAGAGAAACATCGTGAGAAAACCGGCTTATCCTAGAACCAATCTATCACCCCGCAATGGGTCCGCGTTGTGAATTACGGCCCAATCCCTCCTATTGGGAAGAGGCCTGTGTCGTATTTAATAGTTACGAAATTTCATTTTCGCGGCTTATCAAAATTTGATTAATATAGGTACGTGACATTGAAACATTTCATTTCATAATTGGATTGAAGGAGGAGAATATTGATTAGATCATGGATGTAAAATTTTGATAAATAAATAATTGTTTTATTAAGTTGCAAATAATGATGGATTGTTTTATTTATTTCATTTAAATAGATTTATTTGTCATAAAACCAAGCAAACCCGTGATTTTGACAAGAACTTTATCATAAACCCAAACTAGTTCAGGTTTTTGATAAAAAATCTTGATTGTTACAGGTTTATGATGAAATTGAGTTTAAAATGTGTCATCTTCCGGTTTTTCATCAAAAACCTAGGTTTTTTATCAAAAACCTAATTTTATGAAAAACCTGCGACATATAGATATTATTGTATGACTACTGACCGTACGCAAAATACGCACTCAGACGTGGAGTTGTGAACACCAGCCTGTTCTACCTATGACTAGCTGTGCCCGCGGCTTCGCCCGCGTGGATGTGGAAATAGACGTGGTACCGGGACAAAAAGCAGCCTATGTTACTCCTTATAACATTAGGTATCTGCGAGTGAAAGTCCCGTCGAAAATTGATCCAGCCGTTTCAGAGATTAGCCGCAACAAACAGACAGGTACCGTATATATTGTCATATGCATTTAGTGAAAAGCTGTTAATTTTAAATTACGAACAGACACTTCAATTATATTTATTTGTATAGATTTGTGTATCTGTTCTGATTTTTTATTACCTATCTCTCTTAATTATGTCTTTTGCTTAAATATTTATTCTTAATTTATTCTCGAATCTGTTTTATTTCTAGAAATGAAGTGGTTATGGGTATCTACATCTACATAAATATAATATCGTTGTGGTATGGTGACATTAAAGGAAGATTTTTAAGTTGACCTTCACGAATACGCTGTTGTTTTTTTACGTTTTATGGGCAGTATTTACTTTTATTACTCATAGTTGTACATGAAAAAAAAACCTGATTTTGGGAAGAAATATGCAAAAAATAAATATTGGAACGCTCGTGGAGGTTTATTGTCATAGTAGTATTGGTCTACTTGTTTAAGGTAATTTCTCACTCATTTTCATCAACGGTAGTTTTGGTATATCTATAGTATATTAAGACGTGCAGCAAAAACTTTGTATCCCTCTTTACGTAAATTATGCAGACGGAGAAGTATCTGGCAGTAGCACAGTTAAAGTTAATATGGAGAAGGAGTACAAAAAGCTAATATTTTTTATGATGGCCGAACGTCGATCTTTGGGCGATCACTAAAACTACATTTTAATATATAAAAAACAGGTGAAGGAAGGGTCGTAGAGATTCGGCGCAATAGTAAAAAAATATTAGTAGGACTTCCTGGCCTGGCCAGGATAACTCAATTTTTGGCGGGTTTTGAGTATTGGGGCCAACTTTATAACTGGTCCTTTGAATTTGGAATTCCTAAACAAACGCCAGTTATTTGAGATCAAAATGGCCAGACTGACGAAACCCATATTTCAGGTTCCAGTATATAGGTAGGTACTATATAGTATTCTACAAATAGGTATTTTATCACCTTGAATCACCTGACGTTGTATGAATAACATTCTGCTTAATGCACCGCTGCACCGATGCGTCATATCATGATAAAATGCATTTAAAAGTAATTCGAGACGAAGCCAGCTTCGCCATAGAATTTTCCATTACAAACAAAAGTATTCATAATTCATGGAAAACGCGCAACGCGAGGTTTTCTAACTACTAAATTAAAAGCGAAGTGACCTTTTGGATCTTACTGTGGCCAGCTTAACATGACTTCTCATACCTGCGCTATTGGCTAAGACATAAAGCTTGACTTCTCTTTTTGTGTATGCCAAGTTAAAATGGTTGCCTATGCATTTCCGAGTATTCTCTTCATACCTTCCTCTTCAACGGAATTAGATAAAAGCTCTATTTTGTAAAATTACGTGTCCGTCGCAGGAAATAACAAACAATGGTCCTTATTATTGTTGCATTATTTAATTGTTAGTTAAAAGTATTATTTATGGTAGGTGTATTTATTTGTTTCATTTATCCTTTTAATTGTTATTGTAGACAGGTATGTACATACTTGTTTTGGTATACAGCAATGATGACTTATAACTTATGTATTAAAATGTTGATCCAATAGTACATATACGTCTATTAATAATTCTAGTTGATCCACTGATTTACTACCTATTGCGGAACAGACTATCAGTAGGGATCGCTTTAATTTCGACAGTTACACAAAACTTATGGCGTTGTTTACGTTGCTAAGCAAACTTATTTTTCGAACAAATTAACGAATGGATTAATTATGCTTCAAAATGATTCAGAATCTGATTAATAGTGTGTTACTTAGTAAGGTTCTATAAAGTAAGGATTTGTTTTAGTTTATTTATTTGAATGTACCTACGTAGAAACATTTTCCGATTTATGTTTAGTATAAAACAAAGTTGCTTTCCGCGTCTATCTGTACGCTTAAATCTTTTAAACTACGCAATGGATTTTAATGCAGTTTTCATCAATAGACAGAGTGATTCAGGAGGAAGGTTTATATTATAATACGCGGGCGAACCCGCTGGCAAAAGCTAGTATAGCTTTTAATGAGGTCTACTGAAATTAGCAACTTAGGAGCATCCAGATTCTTTGAATGATAAACAGTTATAACGGTGACATATCGTTATAAATGATTGAAACAATTAAACACTGCTTGCTGCTAGATCAGGAGACATGACAGCCGAGGGCACAGACTCAGCCCACTTGTAATCGATCTTTATGTCCAAACATCCTACGTCACTAATTGACTATGCTCAGCGGATAGTGTGGTATTTGCCTAAAAAAAATATTGGTGAAATTCCCGTTGTTGTAATAAATGTATTTAGGTAAAATCAAATCGCATAAGGGAGTTGAGAACGGTTGGGGGTTGTTGAGATGTGCAGCAGCGTTCTGTATGTATTTTACTACCATACTGCGATCGCCAATCCGCCTGTCTAATGTGGCGATTATAACAAACCCCCCCAAATAGGGGGAGACTTATGTCCATCAATGGACGTTTTTCAAATGATGATGAAAAAAAAATGATGATTAGGAATCGTTGGCCACTAAGGTTTCTAGAGACTTACTCATAATCGGAATCAAAAGAATTTCTTTTTTCAGCTGGCTCAGCTTTTTCGTGTGCCCTTGATTTTGAACAGTATCTACATTTAGTGGAAAATTAGTTGTTACAGCTCATAGACTCAAATCTGCACCGTAACACATTATCAATTGGAATCTGAACCATTTTGAAGGATTTTGTTAATTCATTGCGTCATACGTTCGAAAAAGTTGTCTGCTCTGCAACGTAAATAACGCAATGAATGTTGTCGAACTGTCAAAATTAAAGCCATTCCTACTATTAGTGTGTTACGTAATTACTCCTCTGGACACATTCCATGTAATAAGCTTGTCTTTATAATGTAAAAACTAACCATCCTAATGTATGAAGTTATGAATATAGAAGACTTACACCACGTATTGAATGACTGTGTTCGATATGAGTTTCATAGAAATTATCTAGTTCGGGTCTTGAGGTTGTTGAGCCAACTTAATTGAGGCAAATGCCATACAATTTTGTACAACATAATGGAGATGATGCGAAGTGTTTCTTCAGGTTCGTGGCCAAAATGTAATCCATATCAGTGCAAATTTATATTTATTATATGATGGGACTGTCATACGCATTGCGATTATAAAAAATGTTGAATAAATAATATAATTTAAAAAGTGTTCTTTCTTTATTCTTTGATCGAGTCAGATTTCTAGGTCATATTTCGAGTACAGACGTCATCATACATTAGGAGCGTGCATGTTTTTATGGGATTGCTTTCAAGCGATTATCTTTATGTAGTACCTGAACCTAGACCGCCAGCACATATCATCTGGCTACGTGATTGGAAAAAGTCTTCAATTTTAGAATGGCGTGTGCTACTTTTAATATGGTATGAAAGAAAGCTCTCTATTGTTTCGGTTTCGGACTTTGTTGAAGTAAACTACGACCATAGTAGTTAATATAACATACTAGAAGTCATAAGCTACCGTACAGTAAACATCTAAGAAAAAGTGCGCGTCAAAATAATATTAATTACGTGTGTTTAACTGAGTATCTGAATCGGATTTTGTGTTAATTCCGATCCAATAAGGTCCTATTATCGTATAGTGCAGTGATTGAGTTGAATCATGGTGTAATTGGTTGATATTGATCAATACTTGTTAATTTCGAACAACGAATTACCGTCATTAACTGTTGAAAGTGGGTGTTTACGTGAAGCGCGTAAGCGACGCCGTATGTGGAGGACTTACGACGTTCTTCTCGCGAGCTCGCGTACGCACGCTCCGGAGGCGAATAAGGTTGGATTTAATTTATGACAAAACTTGAACGCGCTTATAGTAAACAAACTGCAGATAACTTGCAATATTTTGGATTTGTACATTTGTCATAATGGCAACCTCACTGTCATGGGGATGCTGCACCAACGTGAACGAGATAGATGGTGACCAATTTATTGCGTGCTTGAGATGTAACTTGAATTATCACTTTGTTTGTTTATCTATACCTCCTATTCCTGCCGCTTCCGATGAATATTGTAAGTGGACATGTTCGAGTTGCACCAATGTGATTCATAACCCTTTAAATAAGGATTGCACGCCTGCTCGCAATGTATCCACCACAAGGGGTAATAAGAGACCTGCCCTAAATTCTCCCCCCGAGGATAAATCAGTGACCAGCAGTGACGTTCGAGAAATTGTGCAAGACGTTATTAAAAGAGAGCTTGCTGTTATGTTACAACAGTTAAATAACTCCATTGTTAGTATTATCAATAAGGAGTTGGAGCCAATGGGGAGAGAGGTGAGAGAATTGAGTGTATCACTTAATTTCCATACTAAGCTGTTTGAAGAGTTCCAAGCTGAACATGTTGGTTTAAAGAATAATGTGAGGAATTTAAATGAAGAGAATACCCAATTGAAAAACACTGTCTCAGAATTGGGTCAGCGTCTTAATTACTTGGAGCAGCAAGCGCGGTCCAACAACCTTGAAATACAATGTTTTCCTGAAAATAAACTGGAAAATCTTTACACCGTTGTTAAGCAGCTAGGTTCTGTAGTCAATTGTGAATTGAAGGATAGCGACATTCTACACTGCACTCGCACTGCTAAGCTCCAAACCGACAGTGCCCGACCTCGTTCCGTTGTGGTTCAACTTGCCTCGCCACGAATTCGGGATCAGCTTTTGGCCGCCGTCATAAATTACAACAAAAGTAATAAAAATAACAAGCTTAATAGTGCAGACTTTGGACTTGCTGGTAAGAAATCCCCGGTTTATATTGTGGAACATCTATCTTCTTCCAATAAGTCTCTTCATGCTGCCGCAAGGCTGAAGGCAAAGGAAAAAGGATATAAATATGTTTGGGTGAGAAACGGCAGGATTTTTGTGAGAAAGTCTGACGGCGAGGGACATATTCTGATCAAGAATTTGGACTCTATAAATAAGATTATGTAACTGTTATTCTCATTATATCATCTCTTTTTTTTCTCTTTGCTTGTTTACGGAACAACATACTAACTAAATTCAATTCCTTAAAAATATATTACCAAAATAGCCGTGGCCTACGAACCAAGACCCATGTTTTCTTTCGGAATTTATGTTGTAACGACTTTGATGTTATTATACTATCAGAGACCTGGCTTAATAGTTCTGTTCTGAGCAGCGAGCTGTTTGACGACAGGTACGTGGTCTATAGAAAGGATAGGGAACATACCCATTTAATCGGTGGAAAAAAAGTAGGAGGAGGAGTTCTGATTGCTATTAAGAAAACGATGAAGTCCAAACGAATGAAAGACTGGGAGAGTAACTGTGAGGATCTCTGGGTTACTGTAGAACTACCATGGTCACGTACCGTTAGTCGAATAGCTCTCTGCGCGGTATATTTACCTCCACCAGTGCGTCGCTGTACTTTGGAATACTTTCTTAATTTTTGTAGTGCGATCTTTGAACAAATAACTGACTGTGACGTTTGTCTCGTGGGAGATTTTAACTTGGGTAACATTGACTGGAAATCTGTGGATGGCACCGGGAATAATATGGGACTATGCAGTATCAACGAACTTTTACTGGATTTTGCTTATGTTAACATGTTGAAACAATGTAACTTTATCACGAATGCTGCTGGTCGTGTATTGGATCTTGTGCTCTCCACAATACCACTATGCTCTGTAAATGAGTGTGTTTGTCCTCTGAGTGTTGTAGATCAACATCACCCGGCTCTTGACATTGTTATTTCATTTGAAAAGGAGGCTAGACTCCCCTATAATATACCAAAGGCGACTCCTGACTTCCAAAGGGCAGATTATCAACCTATTCGTAAGTTCTTAAAAGAAATAGACTGGAATTCATTATTCAGTGGACAAAGTGATGTTAATGGGATGATAGAGGTCTTCTACGATATTCTTGGTATAGCGATAAAACAGTTTTTGCCATTACGTAAACCAAAAAACCAAAAATTTCCGCCATGGTTTAGTCGTACGTTGATAAAAATGCTTAATGAAAAGAATAAGATCAGAAAGCGCTTCAAGAAATATAGGAACCCATTAGATGCAATAGAGTTAAAACTAATTGGTAGACGGTGTGAAAATCTTGCTTCTATTTGTTATAAAGATCACATTAAATATTTAGAAGACAATTTAGCATCTAATCCTAAGTTACTTTGGACTTATATAAAGGCAAAACGAGGAGGTTCAAGTGCTTACCCCTTAACCATGACCGACGGAACTACCGCTACTTCGGACGGAACGAAAATTTGCGACCTATTTGCGGACTATTTTTCGTCCGTTTATAGCCCTGATAACAAAGGGGATGATGCATACAACTCCGACTTCTTGCAATTTCTTGAAAATAACAGTTTGTGTTTAACTACCCCAGTTATTTCTTGTGAATCCCTCCACAAAAAATTAAAAGGCCTTGATCCAAAAAAAGGGGCTGGGCCAGATGGAATACCTCCAGTATTTCTTACAGAATGTTCATCTGAGCTGGTTTACCCACTTATGTTGATTTATAACAAATCATTGATAACCGGTATATTTCCGTCTAGGTGGAAAATCGCAAAAGTTGTTCCAGTTCACAAATCGGATGACAAAGACGTTATAACCAACTACAGGCCTATTTCAATTTTGTCATCGTTTGCCAAGGTTTTCGAGTCACTGATATGCCCATATATTCAAGATCATTTAAAGATGTATTTAAGCGACCATCAGCACAGATTTGTCAGGACCCGCTCCACTAGTACAAATCTGGTACCTTTTACAGAACTCCTTACGAAGGCTATCGATGCTGGCCATCAAGCTGACGTTATTTATACGGACTTCAGCAAAGCGTTCGACAAGGTGTCACATAAAATCTTAATTTCTAAATTGCGTGCGTACGGCATCTCTGGGTTCTTGTTACAGTGGCTGAGTTCATATTTAACGGATAGATTTTTCTTTGTTGTCGTAAATGGTTATCAATCAACCCTACAATGCGTTTCTTCCGGTGTTCCCCAGGGTTCTCACTTGGGACCAATTTTGTTTATTTATTTTATAAATGATATTCCAGAGTGTTTTCTGCACTCTGATTTTTTTATGTACGGGGACGATTTAAAGTTCTTGAGAATTATCAAGGCTGAAGATGACTCAGAACTACTACAGAGTGACCTCGATCGTCTCGTTCTTTGGTGTAACATGAACGGCATGGAACTAAATTCAAAAAAATGTTACCATGTTAAATTTACAAGAAGGATGTCCCAATAGGCAGCAGTTATCATATATATAGTGACACAGTTAAAGAAGTTGAAACAATTAAAGACCTTGGTGTACTGTTCGACAAGAAGTTAACTTTTACGCCGCAAATCGATAGTATAATAAAAAGAGCTTCAAAAATGTTAGGGTTCGTCCTACGAAATTGCAAAACCCTTCGTCATAATAGGACAAAAATTTTACTTTATAACAGTCTCATTCGTAGCATCCTGGAATACAATAGTGTAGTTTGGCGTCCTCACTGCGCAACGCATTCACTGCGAATTGAACGTGTCCAGAAACGTTTTGCTTGGCACCTTGCATTTTCCAATGGGGTGGCCAAAAAAATACGTTCTTACACTAAACGGCTTAAGCATTTTAATATGATTTCTCTGGAAAAACGCAGACATCTAATTGATGTCATGTTTGCCTTTAAAATCATAAAACATAAAATAGACAGTCCTAGCTTACTTGCCCTTTTCAGTTTTCGCGCACCCTCTAGAATCCCACGTAGTGCCATCACACCCCTTTGTCCCCCTTTTAGAAGAACTGTTTTGGGAGCCAATTCGCCTTTTGTAAGAATGTGTAAAGCGGTGAATGGCTACAGTGATATTATTGATCTCCACTTTGACTCTCTTACTAAACAAAAAGCCATCCTTAATCGTTTACCGAGCAACCCCTTACTCCAATCATAGTCAAGTTTATGAATTGTGTCAATTTTTACCATAGATATAATTATGATTTTTTTCCTTTATTGTTGCCAATATTATCTATCAATTCAATTCAATCAATTCTAATTTTTGTTTTTTTTTTGTTCATAATGTTTTAATAATATTTTAAGATTTCTTAACATCATCGCTATGTTGCTGATGTTAAAATTTTGTAACAATTTTCTTAATGATATTATTTTTATCAATAATTTATACAGAAAAAAAAGAAAATAACATGATACTTTTATTTATTAAATTCTTATCAATTTTTACCAATGTTATTAGTGTCAACGAATCTGAATTTCATCAATTTTAATTTTGCATGTCTCTGTGTTATAGAATGTTACTATTTTTGTTTTTTCTACCAATGTTACCAATTTCTTAATGTTAGCGCTTATAACTAAATAAGTTAGCTTATTTCTCAGAATTATTGTTTCATGCATGTGGTGTTTACCTTTAAGTAAATGATGCACTGTTAATCTTTTATTGTCTCAATGTATTATTAATTGTATCGGTGTAATCAATTGTTGGTGAACCTAATAAAAAAAAAAAAAAAAAAAAAAATATATACGTGTCTGTGTGGTGCCGGACGTAAAGAATGACATCACCTTATTTCTAACAGTGGGTGTCGTAAAAGGTGACTAAAGGACTTACTACAGAATGGGCACCAGCGTTCTCCATTTAGTTGCGTGACGATTATAGCACAGCCCCCCAAATTGGGATGGCCTATGTCCAGCAGTAGATGTTTTACTGCTGACATTATGATGATAGTAGTTAAAATGGTTGATTTGACTAAAATTGTGCCGATAAGATTTTCACTGGATCTAAAGCTTAAAGTTCGGTTTGATTATCACCATCAGTTTCTTGGCCTTGTCCTATGCTTATTGGGATCGGCGCAACACATTTTCTTCTTCCGTTCTGCCCTGTTAACTATCACGCTATCATTTACTTCCTTTTCTTTCATACCATTTCTCACTCAATCCATCTTTTCTTTGGCTTTCCTCTCCCTCTCCATCTTTCTATATTTATATTTATCTATCATAGTCACATGTGTTTTCTCTCACCTTACCACATACCAAGCCAATGTATATAGATATACGCTCTATACATTTAGTTTCACAATACGGAAAAGGTCGGAACTGAGTTATACCGTTCTCACTCATATTCCCAAATAAAAGAGAGACACCACGAAAGGATCTATGGGGATTATCGCGGCCGGCGAGTGCCAGAAACGACGTGGTCTGGGGAGGTTAGGTTAGGTTAAAACTGTGACCTCCTATGGAAACGCCTTGATTTCGTTGACGAGCCCTATCAGTGGAGTGTCCTGTCGAGCGTTGCTACTTCCCCTTCATTTTATTCGTCAACCCCTTCTTCACGCCTTTAAATCAATGTCGATACACGGAAATTCGAAAGTTAGGTTAGAATATTAAAAAAATATTTCTCAAAAAGGTTTCGAAACTTTTCTTTCACAGGAGGGGCTCTACACCTCCCCCTTCCTTCCCCCTACCACCCCTTAAATCGAAACCCGGCAATCAGAAGTCCTACCAAATTCCTATGGTGGCATTATGGCCTTGTATAAATTGGAAAGATGCATGGGCTCGTCTACGTTACAAACTATATACAAGTAGTACGCAAAATTCGTGTATACATTGAAATCACAAATTTAAAAATTGCATTACAAAGATCAGATTCCTATGGTTGCGTTTTGGCCATGTACAGAATGGAAATAAGCGACTTCAAATGCTCCTAATGTCAAAATGTCCTACATTACTAATTGACTATGCTCAGCGGATAGTGTGCTATGGTATTTGCCTGAAAAATTAATTGGTGAAATTCCCGTTGTTTTAATATAATCTAATAAGGGGTTATTAGAGAATAGGCAGCAGCGTTCTCTATGCATTTTACCTCCATACTGCGATCGCCAATCCGCCTGCCAAGCGTGACAACAGGACCCCAAATTGCGGAGGCTTCTGTCCAGTAGTGGCCGTCATTCGGCTGAAATGATGATGATTTAAAATAATTTTTCACTGAGGTTTCTAGGGACTTATTCATAATCAAAACCATAAAGGATTATCTTATGGTATAAAACCATGCTGGGTCAGCTTTTCGTTTGCCCTGGTCTTTGAACAGTATCTATTTTAAGTAGAAAACTAGTTATATACAGCTCATAGACTCAGATCTGCCCCGTAACACACTATCAATTAGAATCGGAACCATTTTGAAGGATTTTGTTAATTAATTGCGTCATACGTTCGAAAAAATTGTCTTTTCTACAACGTAAATAACGCAATGAATGTTGTCGAACTGTCAAAATTAAAGCCATTCCTACTGTTAGTGTGTTACGTAATTACTCCTCTGGACACATTCCATGTAATAAGCTTGTCTTTGTAATGACAAAACTAACCTATCCTATTGTTAATATAGAAGACTTACACCACGTATTGATGGACTGTATACGATATTAGTTTCATAGAAATGATGTGATTCGGGTCTTGAGGTTGAGCCAACTTGAATTAGATACTTGCTATAAAATTCTGACTCAACCTAATAGGGATGATGCGAAGAGTTTCTTCAGGTTCGTGGCCAAAATGTAATCATCAGTCTGAATTTAAGGTATGATGGAACTGTCATACGCATTGCGATTATAAACGTCCTTATTTGAATAAAGAATATAATTAAAAAAAGACGTGGGGCACTCGGGGACTGCCGCGGTAAAGCTATTGCATAGCATTTTGTATCAACTTATGCAATTATAATTATTTATTTATTTTATTTATGCAGTATTTCTTTTTCTTTGATATTAAAAAAAAACGTACACTAAGGAAAACTTATTTTTGGTGGTAAAATTTGAAACTAAAGCATAAAGGTTAGTACATATGATTGCCACCGCAAAATTTGATAAGTAAACTTTAGTACAGATATTCTATTTCACGAAGTCCTTTCGGCTTTGATTGTAGTAGTGACGTATCCCGACAAGCGCGCTTGTGTGTGTAAAAGTGGGTAACGTTCACAAAGAAATCTGATATATATTCAAGTCGAGATTTAATAATCGAAATAAAATTTTGGTTTATAAGTATATACTTTTTGTAAATAAATTAGATTAGGTTACAATAAATACAAAAATATTAAGATGTAGGCATATAATTAAGCATTAGGACTATTCAGTATTTTCAATCACTATCAGATAAATTTTCGATTTCCGATTCCGTTTTGCTGTCGTCAGAATCATCTTATACATTGATTACACAGGCCCACAAAAAAAGTACCCTGCGCGAAAGACCAGACTACCTAAACTTTGTTTTCGGGGTCGCTGAGTCCGAATATGGTACCGGAATAGCGAAGTTGGTTCGCGTTTTTTCAGAAATCAGCAATAATGCTGGAAGGCGTAAGACATTAAAACCCTTGCTCTTTATAAAATCGTCAATCTTGTAGATTACGTGTTGGGCTTTGTAGTCTGCATATCGGCTTTCTTTGTAGATTGCGTCGGTAGTCGTTCAGCCCGTGTGTTGTGATAAGATGCATTGTCTAAGACAATGACATAGCGCGGAGGTAAATTGGGTAGCAATTTTTCATTTAGCCACTTTACATAGTTATCATAGCTCATATTTGAATGATAATCACCAGCTGTTGAGTTGGCCTTATAAACCAAAGAAGCATTTTCAATAAAACCATCCTTGGTTCCCGCGTGCACTAAAATAAAGCGAGTGCCTGTGCTAATTTTTTTTAAACGGAGTGCTTTCCTTTTTTTTTGCACAGGTGTTGTTTCGCACGTGTGTCGAAAGGACGTAGCTCTCATCGGTGTAGACAATGGGCTGACTTTGAGAGCGGTACTCTGTTATCTTTTTTAAATATTTTAAACCCCACATTTGTATATCATGACGCTCCTTCAAGACTTTACGGTTGTTCTCTGTTTTGCGCCACTTGTAACCTAATTTCAATAGTAACTTGCGAACAGTTTCTAAACAACCTTCGAATCCGATTTTTTCATTCAATGCTGTTCTTCACTTAGCTAATGTTGGAATTTCCTTTTGGACAATATGGAAATCTTGTACAGTACTGCGAACCACATCGGCTGTAAAATTATCTATATCCACTTTATTATCTCGCTTTCTCCTTTTCTTCATAGGTGAAGTGAATTTTGATGAAGTGGATGGCAATTTAATTCCTTCTCTTCTTTTAATATTCTTTGAACTGTTTTTTGGCTAACACCCATAGCTTCACCTGTACGCCGTGTAATGTCTCGTAAATGAGACAAATCACAGTTGGGTTCCATGAATGACTTTGTAAATTCATATTCTTCTCGCAGATATAAACACTAGCTATCATGTTTCGACCCTAAAACAAAATGTAATCAAAATAATTAAGAAATATAAACATTTTATAACACAAAAATATTCAGTTTATAAATACTTCTATTGTTATATGTATATCTTTGTATAAAATTTTAATTGAAAACGTATAAATAAATAAATATTACCTCACTATGGACAACTCTTCTTCGTTTTGTTGCCATGCTGACCTTACTCCGTGAAACAATTTGGCGCGAACTAAAAACACTACTGATCCGGACCGTGTCCCGATCGACACTGAGCGCTCTCAAGGTTACGCACACAAAAACAATGTGCATGTGCACGCTTGACAACATTCATAGCCAAACGGACTTCGTGACATAGAACATCTGTACCTAGTTTTGCCACCGCACAAAAGGACTAGTACTCCATGCCCATAATACTCTATGGCCTGGTTTGTTACCTAGTAACCGATGACAAATAACAAGACGATAAATATTTTGGGTTTTTACCTAGCAACCGATGACAAATAATACAAACACTTTATACACAAATTTTACAAGTACAGCTATTCGCTGTTGTACAAAAATACCTATACACCTATATACTTTCTCATAAACAGCTGCTTATGTATTCGTCCGATTTCGGAGCAGCTCGTCTCGATTCGTGCGAGCTTCGTAGAGTCGTACAATACGGCTAGTTGCACGCACACAAACACCGTGTCGAAGACTGCCGAAAAGAAACGACGTTAGACAATGCACGGCCTTCAAGCCACACCTCCGTGCCCGTCGGAGTGGGGAGCGTGAGGTTTTTTTTCGTTACGGAATTTCTGGATTCGGTCCCCGCGCTCAAGGCCCTCGATAGAAGCTATGCAATTGCTTAAAAATGTTCTTTGTTTAGTCTTTGATCGAGTCAGATTTCTAGGTCGTGTTTCGAGTACAGACGTCATCATACATTAGGAGCGTGCATGTTTTTATGGGATTGCTTTCAAACGATTATCTTTATGAAGTACCTGAATCTAGACCGCCAGCACATATCATCTGGCTACGTGATTGGAAAAAGTCTTCAATTTTAGAATGGCGTGTGCTACTTTTAATATGGTATGAAAGAAAGCTCTCTATTTGTTCGACTTGGAACTTTGTCGAAGTAAACTACGACCATAGTAGTTAATAAATACGTGTCCGTGTGGTGCTGGCCGTAAAGAATAACATCACCTTATTTCTCCCAGTGGGTGTAGTAAAAGGAGACTAACGGACATACTTCAGAATCGGCAGCAGCGTTCTCTATTTATTTCACCACCATACTGCGATTGCCAACCCGCCTGCCAAGCGTGGCGATTATAGCAAAGCCCCCCAAATTGGGATGGCCTATGTTCAGCAGTGGACATTACGGCTAAAAGGATGATGATAGTAGTTAAAATGGTCGATTTGTCTGAAATTTGGATTATAAGATTGCACTGGATCTGGATGTTAAACTTCGGTTTCATTATCGTCATCACCATTCTTGTCCCATGCTTCTTGGGATCGGCGCAACACATTTTCTTCTTCCGTTCTGCCGTGTCAACCATCACTTCCTTTTATTTCATATCACTTCTCACACAATCCATCCATCTCTCCTTTGGCTTTCCTCTCCCTCTCCATCTTTCAATATTTATATTTATCATTCAAAGTTACATGCGTTTTCTCCCTCCGTATCACATACCAAGCTAAACCATTTCCTTTCAACTTGTCTGCGATGGTGTCATTTTCTTCCACTCATTTTGTCTTAATATTAAGAGTACCTCCTAGTAAAGCCAAGTTCCGGAACTTCCAGACCAGTGAGTATTTTTTATTACATGAACAAAAACAAATCTACAGTCTACCAAAACTAACTCTACGGAAAAGTCCATGACAAACGGAATAAGGAACTGATTGAGCTCATGATACTTCTCTATGAAAATAATGTTGCCTCGCCATGACCTTATTAGCAAAGTGCATTGTAAGTAAACAACGCATTATTTAAGCATTAAACTTTAATAACTAGGTACAAAACATTCAGACAGCCTTATAATATTTCCTCGATTCTTGGAAGATCTCGGAGATTAGCCGACAAGTGATTATATATGTCAGAGTCAAGAAAAATTAAAGTTAGCAAGTTCTTTTTCACTGACGTCACTATAATAATACTTAAGTGATGTTATTATAAGAAGCAGTCAGTAGGTAGGTACTATTGTTTCTGATTCTCACGAGCTTTGGATTGGCGTTGCAGTTTAAAAGAACTGCGGTTTATTAGGATTTCCCAAAATTTCGTCGGCTAATGATTGATGTTGTTAAGCATTTTGCATTGTAGGTAGGTCCCTATCATATACATATTTTTAAGACAATAATGACGTAAATGCTAATTGTTTTACATTTTGTAGACTTGCTTTTTTTCTACTACCTACCTAATTAGGTAACATAGTAATTTCATTGCTTTCATCTATTTATGTATGCTCTGTCATAAGTATATCTAGGTATCAGTGGCGAGGGCTAGAATTATGGCCAAAGCAAGACGGTACAAAAAAAAAACAATCGCCGAGTGACCGCGTTTCTTCAGAAGATACGGCCCCACTTTTCAACCGACGGAAAAAAAACGGAGGAAGTTCTCAATTCAACGCGTATATTTTTTTTTTTATGTATGACCACGCATAACTTTTTACATAGTGGTCCGATTGTGATAATTCTTCTTCTATTGGAAAGGGTATATATACTCCCAAGGTGGTCCCATATAAATTTGGAAAACAAAATCGAACCCTAAGGGTCAGAAAGCTGGGCACGCCACAATTGCGGCGGTAAGTCCCCTCTTTGAGGAGTGGATAGAGAGGCGTCACGGCGTCCTCACCTTCCGCCTGACGCAGGTTCTCACCGGGCATGGGTGCTTCGGTGGGTTCCTGTTCAGGATAAAGCGGGAGGATACGTCCGGGTGTTTCCATTGCGAGGATCGTCTGGAGGACACGGTGGAGCATACGGTGGAGGTGTGCCCTGCCTGGGCGGAGCACCGCCGTGTCCTCGTGGAGGCGATCGGCGGCGGCGACCTCTCGCGTCCGGCCCTGGTGCGAGCCATGGTACGGAGCGAGAGGGAATGGGAAGCCGTCACCTTCTTCTGCGAAGCAGTAATGCTCGCGAAGGAGGAGGCGGGGCGCGTGAGGGAGTGGCAGTCTCTGCGCCCTCACGTCCCTAGCCGCCGCAGGAGGAGACGCCCCGGGCGTCGGGAGTCGATAGCGGACTCCCGGCCACCGTAGGCGCTAGCTTGCGGGTGGCGAGCAATGGGTAGCTCGCCGCCCAGTAAGGACCAAGCTCGGGTCGACGGCGCGTAGTGTTCCACGCGCGCCTCAAAGAGATGTCAGCAGCAGTGTAGGGGTCTACTAGGACCGATGCCTGCCGGGGTCGCGTGATTGTTCGAAAGAGATACCGTGACCCTGGCACATGGGCAACTGATGGAACACGGGTGGGTTTTAGTCAGTAAAAGTCTGACACGCCCTCCCGCTCCACCCAGAGCGGGAGAAGTCATTTGATGATTTCCCATCCTGAAAAAAAAAAAAAAACAAGAAGGGTCGGAAAGCAGGGGATGATTGATTGTTAACTCACTGATTGTAATGTATAACCACGCATAACTGTATACAGAGTAGTCCGATTTTGATAATTCTGTTTTTGTTGGATAGGGTATACTTTGCCAAGTATTATTGGTACATTAAAGTCACAAAAAATTATAAAATAAAAACTTTTTAACAAAAAATTAAACCGCCGAAAATACTGAAAAGCATAAAATAATAAACCTTAAAATTTTGAGTCGGCGCTGAAAAATCAATGAAAAAAGATCACTCAAAGCGCCGACTCATAATTTTAAGGTTTATTATTTTATGCTTTTCAGTTTTTTCGGCGGTTTAATTTTTTGTCAAAAAGTTTTTTACTGATACTGAATTGGAATCAGTGAATTATGTTCAGAAGATTGGCTTTTCTTTGCGCGCAGACGTTTTTTTTTATTAATACTTAGATAGAATCACATTTTTTTTTTAAATAATTAACAGAGGGAGATGGGACTTTTTAAAGATAAACTGATCGAAATCGGCTTGTATTGACTCGTCGCCACTGCTAGGCACACCATATACATATACATAGGCTAGGCATACCTTCTTGTCATATTACTCAGCAAGTTAATTACTACGGAAAGAATATATAAGCTAACCTACAACTGGTCATAAATAAATTTAAATAATGATTTGTATTTAATCGTTCCTTGTCACTTCTGTCAGACATTTATTACAGGTTAGCAATTGATGTAATTGTCTTACACCTACTGAAATTAATATATTTTTTTTCCAAAGTTGTAACAAGCATTGTCTTGGCTGAAGTTGCAGCCCGCGTTGTCACTGAAATGAGCACATACGAACATGGTACCATATCTAACATTATTAATATTGATTTTCACAAAATACGCAAAAGTGGCGTCAAAAATAAGTATTGATGACGTTGTTAACGGAGATAAAAAAGTAGCCAGCGAAATTTTTTAAACGTATGTGGTATGTTGTATGCAATTTGAGAGTGTGTCAGGTTCTGTTGATTAAAATAAGATTCACCACCGTAACAAATATGACTTTACAGAATTATAGTAATTAAAATCATCAAAACAACCCTCAAAGCTTATAAAATCCCATTTAATTACTTATACCGTAGAACTTAATACATATGTACGTGTTACATTCGCTTCACAGACCTGTAAATTGCAAGAAAGGAAAAAAAAATCGAGGGCTTACCTGGCGATTCCCCTCTAAACCTTTTTGAATTTTTTAACAAGTTTTGTATAAAGTATAATAGTATTGATTATAACTAGTTTGACATGTTAACAATATAGACTTAAAATGTAAACACAATACATTGGTGTAATTGGTAATGATATATTGTGAAATAGATACCTAGGTACCAAAAACGGTGTCCATTTGTCGCAAACAGACATAGCAAAACTAGAAACAATCACATAACAGCAAATCTGGAAACGTAACCTAGATACCTAGAATCTAGGCAAAAGACAGTTCTGTTATAACCTGGAAATGAAACTGGAGCTGAGTGATAGCATCGGGACATGTTCACACATTATGCGTAATGAGTTGCGCACACGCATTGCATAACGCGCACCTGGTAGATTCGATTATTTGCTTCGTTATGGTTCAACAGTTGCGAAAATATAGTCATTTCTCTGGAAATCTAGTTATTTCTATCCCTAAATAGGAGAAATAATTTAGTCCAGCCAGTTAGTTAATAAAGTTTTGCTGATTTCCCTTGATTGGTTGCCTATACACTACCACTTTTGGTACAGACGCCAACACATCAAGCTACTACAATCTGACAGATTTCTTTGATAGATTTTCGACTTTATTTCTAGAGCATTAGGTTCAAGGTTCATTGGGAAAAATTGACAGTTTCGGGTAGCTTGACCTGGTGGCGTCTGTACATAAACTACTGATTTTGTAGTTCTTAGTTCTCGTCAAGCTTTAGTAATATAAATGTTTAGGTAATCATCATCATCAACAGCCTGGCTTCACACACTGCTGGGCATAGGCCTCTCTTTTCTTGTGCCAGGTCTGACGCTCCTGTGCCAGCCTCATCCAGGTTCTACCCTCGATGGCAACTATGTCGTCCGCCTATCTCGCCACCGGACCACCGACATCTCGTCTTCCAGTCCTTGGACGCCAATCTGTCACAGTCATACTCCACATGTTATCACTGCGTTTTTGCCAGGGGTCCTGCCCAACTTCATTTGAATTCCATAATATGCTTTCCGAAATATATATTTAGATAATTGTTCTCTCCAATTGCTGTTTTCATTTTGTGGAAAATAAAATAAGTATGTCCAATCATGTCGTTCAATTGGCTAAGAACAGACAGAACCGACTAACGGGGAGGTGTTAACGACGAGTCGCTGGTTCGGATCCCAAGAATCCAACACTCTTTTCCTGCCGGGGTCGCGTGATTGTTCGAAAGAGATACCGTGACCCTGGCAAATGGGCAACTGATGGAACATGGGTGGCTTTTAGTCAGTAAATCTGACACGCCCTCCCGCTCCGCCCAGAGCGGGAGAAGTCATTTGATGATTTCCCATCCAGAAAAAAAAAGTATGTCCATCAGTGGCGCAGAAAATGCAGCTTTGATCTCTAATCACCATCCCATATACTTACCAACAACTTTCCTTACATCTTTTGTCACAAAGCACATCTACACGTTTATTTGTATAAAAAAGGAATCATGATAGCCTGCGCCATTCATGAGTCTCTGAAAATGTCCTCTGGAATTCAATATAAAACATAAAACTCATGCGCTATCCTTACTCCAACATCGCCACCACCTGCTTGTGTAATTTCCACTATCTATTCATCAGTCTGGGGTTTTATAACGCCATTTGCAATCAACTATATCTAGTTGCGATCTGACACTCCCACACGCGTTTATACATGTAAACCAAGCGTATTATTGTAAGGCCACGTGGGGACGCTTTATAAATCATTTATTTGTCATTATCTTGCACCTGAGTAGAATGTATAATATAATATCGATTAAAAACAAAGTATGTCTATGTGACCGCGTTGTCCTTCTAAATTATATTGATTTTGATGCGATTTTCACCAACTTTTGGAGCATTATTATGGAATGTTTATCTACATCTACACTTTTATTAAGAGGTAAACTTTGTAAGTTTGTTTGTTTGTAGAAAGTAATCTTTGGAACTATCAGTCAGATTTGTAAAAATATTTTTGCATTTGGTAGCGTAATTCTTGAGGCGAATAAAGGATATAATGTCACGCTATCCATAGGAGCCGAGCAAAAAAAGTCTGAAAGAACGCTAAGTGGAAACGAAGTAATGGGATACGAGCGCGACGGGTCGGGGGCTAAAATTTCATGCAAATTTTTGCAAGCAGTATCGAATATTCGTATTTAACATAGATATAGCGCAGGAATCTAAAATTTTTGACATGTCACCATTGCGTCCGTGCGAAGCAGGGGCGGTACGCTAGTTACTTGAATATAAAGGAGTAGAATTTCCCAAGTCGTGACTGAGAAGCTTCAACGTTGTAAGTCTGAACTGACTGACTAACGAGAATATGTAAATGACATAATATTAAAAATTGTTGGTTAAAGTCGATAATGTTAATTGATATGTTTGAACGTGACACTTTAAGGGTCAGCAGTAGGAAATCGTGTTATGGGATTTCGATAAGTTTATATAGTAAACTTAAAGTAATTGCCACGAAAAAATACATCTGGCTAGCTCAAGAGTTTTACTAGAC
The DNA here is from genome assembly GCA_932294355.1 of Aporophyla lueneburgensis. Classification (NCBI taxonomy): domain Eukaryota; kingdom Metazoa; phylum Arthropoda; class Insecta; order Lepidoptera; family Noctuidae; genus Aporophyla; species Aporophyla lueneburgensis. The sequence continues at coordinate 7,688,994 of OW028737.1, forward strand.
GATAAAAAAAAAAAAAAATCGGGTTGGGCATAAACCTTGCAGATGATTGTTAAAAAAATATTGAATTTCACTAAAAACGTGTAAAAAGCACTGCCGTATTTTGATAACTTAAGGCTTAAAACAAGAAGGCACCTATTGAATTTATACATAAATAAAAACAATAAGTAACAGAAAACCCGATGCATTTTTTAATTTTCCATAATGTTACTTCTGATTTGCGTAAAAAATTCGCAAACTTTCTCAATTTTGACGCTCGAAATCTCCATACAATTTACTATGGCGACGCGGTTTACCATTTATATAGCAGTGTTCGAACCGCGGAGCTGATTCTACGCTCGACGCCCGCCTTGGAAGGTCGTTACGCTGCCGCTCCGCTGCGCGTATCCCCTCCACCGCCCGCCGCTCGTTCGCCCGTCAGTTGTGCTCCGTGCGCCACGCTGCGTAGTCGCCCCGACTACTCTCCGCTATTTTGCGATTTAAATTTATTTAAATCGCAAAATTCGGAATTTCCTGTTTCTTCAGATTCAGTCTAAAACCGTACTGTCTTGTTCGCAAGACAGTGGTATTTCTGATTCGTCAGAAAATCGTCAAAAACGTGTGTTGTGTTGTGGCCCCTTCAGGGCAAATCCACAGTTTCGTGGTCACTCGGTGGATACCTTAACGGTGCCAACGAAGCCGAGTGGGTGCAGACCCAACGCACCCGTCTATCCCCTTCAGGGCTAGACGAAAGTTGGACGGGTCCCGGATCGCTGGCCTTGGGGGCTTCCCTCGTCAGCCCCGGTGACAGTCTTCCCTCCACAGCCGCGTACTAGTGCCGCGGGTATATCTATACCCCCCGCACTAGACTGGTCGGGTACCTTCAGTACCCATCGCATGACCGGTTAGGAACCCGTTCGCACAATAAGATTGGCGACGGGAGTCACTCTTAGGGCTCACCAGGATCACCTCCCTGTCTATACCCGACAGGGAGTGTAACACTCACCCCCGGCATCCCACCGGGGATTAGGCTACGTAGGAGTAGGGTTTTGGTGTCAGGATCACTCTCATGAGTGATTAGGTCCCCCCTCCCCTCCGCCATGGATAAACCCATGGATCCTACGGAGAGACTTGCTAGGATCGAGGCGCTCCTGGCTGAACTAGCGGGTCAGCTCAGCATTGAGCACTCGGAGGTCGGAGCGGTTGTCTCTGTTTTTCTTTTATTGATAAAGAAAAACAAAGATTTCGCTGCCGAATTCTCCGAGTTGTACAGAGCTGAGCAACTCGTAATTCCGCCCAGCCCGGGCATCGCTGACTTCAGCGACGCCCTCGAGGCCCCAGCCTCCACCGATGAACCGTGTCTAATGGACACGGAGGATGTATCCACAACTCCTCCCGATACTGCCGCGCTCACTCCCCAGACGGACTCGCACTCCTCTTCGTCCTCGGACGCAGAGACGTACGAGCTCGTCTCCCATACAAAGGGCAAAGGGAGCAAGCGCAAGAAAAACAAGGCGAGCAGCTCAGCCCCAGCCGCTAAAATCATAGCGGCTGAGGACTCCGCTCCTCCGTCTCGCGCCCCTACCCCGCAGGCGACCTCCGCCACCGCGAACCCCCCCCACCCCGCTACGCAGGCGACCCCCGCCACCGCGACCGCGTCCATCCCCTCCACGCCGCCGGCGACCGCCGCCAACGCGTCCCCCTCCCGCCCCTCGCCTTCAACCTCCGCGAAGGTTGCCGCGCCCCGCGCTAAAACTAGCGCCCAGCCCGTACCCTCTGGCTCAAACACCGGCAGGAAACTCCCTCCACCGCCCCCTGTATTTATACAGGACAAGGCCAAGTGGACGGAGGTGTCCAAATGGTGTGTTGACCAAAGGGTCAACTATACTAGCGCCCGTGCCACCCAGCACGGGATCAAAGTATCAGTCCCCACGTCAGGCGATTATCGCGATCTGACCAGGCTCCTCTCTGCCAGGAACGTGTCCTTCCACACGTATTCCTTGCCCGAGGAGCGACTGACCAGGGTGGTGATTCGCAGGATCCCCTGCGAAATCGCCACCAGCGATATTAAGGCGGACCTCGAACGACAGAACGTGCCTGTCACAGAGGTCCATCGAATGCACCGGTCCAGGCAAGGTACCGCCTTTGATATGGTCTTGGTGGTGTGCCCTCCCACAGAGGGTCACCACCCCATATTCAATGTAAGGTCCGTCTGTAACCTGTCAGGCCTTAAAATCGAGAAGCCCCGTAAGTCAGGCATCATTGGCCAATGCCACAGATGCCAACTGTACGGGCACTCAGCGTACAACTGCTACGCTACTCCCAGGTGCGTCAAGTGCCTGGGAGACCACGGTACAGCAGACTGTACCCGGCCTAAAGACCGCACTCTTTGCACCGAGCCACCTAGTTGTGTGCTCTGCAAAGAGCCCGGTCATCCGGCAAACTACCGGGGCTGCCCGAAAGCCCCCAAGTCATCTTCCCCTAAATTGGCGAAGCGTTTCGACGCTCGTCAGACTAGGGAATCCCCCTCGGCCAAACTCCCCGCGAGACTGGCCCCTCAGCGTCCCTCCCAATGGCCTCTAATGAGTTCCCAGAAGGAGTTCCCCCCACTGGCCTCCAGGCCTAAGCCCGCTCCCATCCCTCCATTAGTGGACCCGCGTACCCGTGCCCCCGCGCCCCTTACGCCCCCCGGTTTTCCCGCGACCGCACCTCCGGCCCGCGCCGCGCCCCCCCCCACTGCCCCTATGGCAGGACCAGTACCCGTACAGAGGAAAGGTCAGGCTCCCCTTGATGCGTTTAACGTCATCACTGGGACCTTTAATACCTATAGCACGTTCCTCTCCCCGCGTGCCCAACAGATGGCCCAGGAACTTATTGCCGCCGGCGGTAATTTGTTCCGAATCCAGTCAATTTATGCTGCGTATCCCGAGATCACGCAAGCAATCCATGTCATGAACTCCCAACGCCCCCATTATGGATAGTCGCGGAATATTAACCAGACAAAAACCCCGTTCCCTAAAACTAGGTTTCTTTAATGCCAACGGCATTCACGGCCAACGTGATGAGATCGCCACGTTCCTCCGCGACCATCACGTAGACATTTTACTCATTCAAGAGTCGTTCCTAAAACCTCATCATCGTGACCCGAAAATTGCAAACTATCGTCTAGTTCGCAACGACAGGTCACGTTGTCACAGAGGCGGCACCCTCATATACTATAGGAAGTCCCTGTACTGCATACCTATGGATACTCCCCAACTCTCCCGATTAGAAGTTTCGGCCTGTCGGTTAGCACTGACAGGCCACCAGCCAATCACTATCGTGTCGGCTTACTTCCCTCCCCCAGACGGTTCCGAGGACCCTCAACTCCTCACTAACGACCTCTCCGAACTTTTCGGCATGAGTGACTCCGTTATCATAGCGGGCGATCTCAACGCCAAACATCCCGCCTGGAATAGCACCAGGACCTCGACTAGAGGTAGGCAACTTTTCAACCTCTGTTCTACCATGAACTTTGACGTCATCGCCCCGATGACTCCCACTCACTTTCCTTTCGACCCCGATCAGTTACCCGACGTTCTTGACATAGCACTCCTTAAGAATATCAACTTAAGGTTGGATTCTATAGAGGCTATTCACGAACTCGACTCTGATCATCGACCAGTAGTCATGAACCTGGCCCCCCGATTAGGTACTCGCGACCCCTCTCAACCCCCCGCCACTAAAGTGATCACTGACTGGAAGAAAGTAAGCGAACGCTTACAATCTAACACGTCACATCACTTAGACTCTATCCCAGATCAGTTCGACTCTGTCGCCGACACAACGGCCGCGATCGACTCTCTCACGGAGCACGTACAATCGATCGTGAACGAAAGTTCACGGGAGGTTCCAGATACGGGTGACCGTAAATGGAAACTCCCCGACGATGTACGTGATCTGCTGACAGAGAAGAACGCGGCCGTTCGTGCCTACAGCAACTTTCCCTGTGACGCTAACAAAGCTCACATGCGTTACTTACAGCGTGCTGTAAGGACACGTGTGACTGAGCTGCGTGACGCTAACTGGGACAAGATGGTGGGCGAACTAGAGCCAACTCATCTCGCTTTCTGGGAACTTCAGAGGAAACTGAAATCCTCTGAGTTTTCCACTATGCCCCCCCTGACCCGCCCCGATGCGACCATTGCATTCGAGGATATCGACAGGGCTGAATGCCTAGCCGATAGCCTCGAAGCCCAATGCACACCCAGTTCGCAGCCAGTAGACCAAGCGTTTGTCGATAAGGTAAACGCGGAAGTCGAACGCAAAGCCTCACTCCCGCCCGTTGAAGACCCTGATGATCCCCTGCCCCCTGTCACACCTGACGAGGTGCACGAGATCATCAAGGGTCTGAAATCTCGTAAAGCCCCCGGATCAGACGGCATCACCAACAGAGTGATCAAGCTGTTCCCCGCGCACCTGATTATGCTCATGTGTACCATCTTCAATGGTGCCTTGAGTAATAACATTTTCCCTCAAGCGTGGAAGGAAGCCACCGTCATTGGCATCCCTAAGCCCGGTAAGCCCAAAACCGAGCCCACGAGCTATCGCCCCATCAGTTTGCTCAAAGTTCTCGGCAAAATCTATGAGAGACTTATTTATAAGCGACTCAGAGATTATGCCGAAACCAAGGGCCTCATTCCCAACGAGCAGTTTGGTTTTCGAACCCAACACTCGTGTGTCCATCAGGTACACCGTATCGTCGAACATATCAATGCTGGTTTTCAGCGTGGTATGTTCACGGGCGCTGTATACTTCGATATAGCGAAAGCGTTCGACAAAGTCTGGCACAACGGCTTATTATATAAGCTGTACCAACTCGGAGTGCCAGACCGTCTCGTGCTCATCTTACGAGACTTTCTTGCGAACCGTACCTTTCGCTACCGCATCGAAGGGGCACTTTCTTCCCCTCACCCGATTCGTGCAGGAGTCCCTCAAGGCTCTGTACTAGCCCCCCTCATTTTCACGCTGTTCACTAGCGATATCCCCAGAAGCAAGAAGGCAAGGTTAGCTCTGTTCGCAGACGACACTGCCATCTTCTTCTCGGGATTTAGTGACACAGCGCTGGTTCGCTACCTCCAAACCGCAGTCGACGAGCTCGGCGAATGGTTCAGGAAGTGGCGAATCGAAGTAAATCCCGATAAAAGTCAGGCGGTCTTTTACACCCGACCTCGACGTAATCACCCCCCTCCCCGACCCATCTCAATGTTCGGCAAGCAGATCCCTTGGGCGAAGCAAGCCAAATATCTAGGTGTCATCCTCGACGAACACCTCACCTTTTCTGAGCACATAAAGCAGGCTCGCTCGCGGGCCGCTTTCGCTCTCGGTAGGCTCCATTGCGTCCTGAACAAGCGGAGTAAATTGTCTCTTCTGTGTAAGAAGCGGCTTTACACCGCTTGTATCAGGCCGATTATGACATACGCAAGCCCAGTCTGGGCACATGCCAAGCCCCGATTCATCCATAGGATGCAGACTCTCCAGAACCGTTTTCTCCGTCAAGCCACAGGCTCGCCTTGGTTTGTTCGGAATATCAATCTTCATTTAGATATGAAACTCCCGACTATCCATCAATACATAAAACGCGCTTCGAAGCGCTTCTTCGATAGGGCCGTAGCCCACCGCAACCCTCTGGTTGTGGCGGCAGCTACTTACACCCCCTCCCGTATCAGCAAAGTCCGCCGCTCGCGGCACATTCTTACCGATCCTGATGATCCCACTACTCTCCTCCAGGAGAGTCGAAAAGAGACCAGTACAGCTAGACCAGCACACAGACACAAACCGTACCGACCTCGCCGCCGAGGTCCGTCGTCGCGACCCCGACTTAACAGTCCCTCCCGACCCTTGCAAGAGCCAGCCCGCGATGCTGCGCCGTTAGCTTTAAATTAGTCCATAAATAATTTAACTCAGATCCAGCCAGTCCCTTGCTGCCCCCCCTATCAGCGATTGCCTAAGCCGAGGTTCGTACCCCCCTCGGGGTAACCCTTAGAGCTTTCGCTTTAGTTTTTAAGTATAATAAGCCCCGGCTGGAGGCCTAAAAGGGTAACTTTTTAGAACTCGCCGGGCCCCAATCCGTTTAAGTAGTCACAATCTTTCAGGATTAACTACGAGATGCCCCACAAAAAAAAAAAAAAAAAAAAAAAAAAAAAAAAAAAAAAAAAAAAAAAAAAAAAAACCGCGGAGCTCAGTCGACCGCGCGTCTTCAAGGTGGGTGCACGTCGCTCTTAGTAAAAAAATACGCGGCAAATAATGGCCTGTGCGTATACGAGATCCCCCGCACAGTGGTCGGAGTCAGAACAATTTATACAAGTACTAAAATTTAAGATTTTTGAGCTCGATTCTTTCTGCACATATTTTGTATATTGTGACAAATCCTTATTTGTTTGTTATTATTTTTACGTCTTTCCGGTTCATAATTTTATTATAATCTTATTTTCAAGTACTTGGTGTGATATAATTTGCTTTAACTACATAATTGTTCTCTTTAACTACACAACATAGCCCTGTCGTGTTTGGGCTCGTAAGATTTGTCTCGACAAGTACTATAGATCTAGATGGTGTCCAGGGTCTGATGATGAAGTCGGAAGGTGCCCATAGAAACTCTTTAAGTATACAACATAATATCGTCGTGTTTGGGCTCTTTAGATTTGTCTTGACAAGTACTACAGATCTAGATGGTGTCCAGGTCTGATGATGAAGTCGGAAGGTGGCCATTGAAACTCCTTGGTCAGTGGATATGAAACGGGCACTATGAAACTTTGGGATCCGGTGGGATGTGGGAGTAGTAGGGTGGGGGAATACCATCGGACACCTCAAGAACATTGACCTTGACCTTGGGGTCGTTGACCTTAAGGTCAAACTCAAAATTCCGAAATTCAAGATCCGTGGTTCTCCCAAGGTCACTGACCTTGACCTCATGGTCGTTGACCTTGAAGTCAATGTCAAAATTTCAAAAGTCAAGATCCGCGATTTCCCAAGGTCACTGACCTTGACTTCATGGTCATTGACCTTGAGGTCAAGATCAAAATTCCGAAAGTCAAGTTTCACTATTTTCACAAGATCACTGACCTGGACCTCATGGTCATTGACCTTGAGGCCAAAGTCAAAATTCCGAAAGTAAATTTTCGCGATTCTCAAGAGTAAAAACAGGTCAAAATTCATGGAAAGTGACCTTAAGGTCAAAGTACCTTAGGATCAATATAAATAACCACGAAGGGCATGTTAAGGTCTTCCAGACCCCGCCATCCCCTTCGTCGATTACTTTAAGTATACAACATAACCTCATGGTGTTTGGGCTAGTGTTGCAAAAGACTCGAGTCCTCGAGTCGTAATTTTAAAGACTCGACTCAGTTATGCAAGACTCAGTGTGCTCAAAAGGCTCGGAGTCTAGAGTCAAGCCGAGCCAGAGTCATAATCGAGTCTTAAAAAAGGACTGGAGTTTTAAAAAGGACTCGAGTCTTAAAAACGACTCGAGTCTTAAAATGAACTCGAGTCTTGTAGCTCATCATTCGAAAATACTCGAATAACTTGTCAGATTTTTTTGTACGCAAAGTTTCATCATAACCACTCATTTGAGTTTATTGCCTTCTTTCTAGTCTTTTCGAATGATGAGGTACAAGTTTCATCTTCATGCTCCGAGTTTTTCTTTAAGACTCTGGTTCATTTTAAGACTCGAGTCCTTTTTAAGACTCGAGCCCTTTTTAAGACTCAAGTGCTTATCTGTAGACTCCAAGCCTTTTGAGCACATTGAGTCTTGCATAATTGAGTCGAGTCTTTAAAATTAAGACTCGATGACTCGAGTCCTTTGCAACTCTAGTTTGGGCTCGTTAGATTATAGTCTCAAGCAACAAAAAGAGGCACTTGCACTCTGAAAAAAAATCATGATGTAGACGTATTAATTGACTTTATTTTTGAAAATCATAATATAACAGCTGATTGATGTCTACATACAAAACTACAATAAACCACCACATCTCCCATCCTTCCTTACTAAGTACAAATGCAATAAAAAAACAACATATTATTATCCACTTCTATTTTTAATATTATCTTCAAGGTTCCTGCCGCTCGAACCACTATGTAAACATCTATGTGTGCGTGAGCGAGGCGCGCGCGCCTACCGCTGTGTGAGTAGCGCTTCAATACCTAATTTTCTCTCGCGCTTGCAGTGTATCCGACCCTTAACGTCGAACTTTAGATAGGTAGGTACTTGTTATTAATATGTCTCGTGGTTTATTTCCATCAAAATTACTTGTAAGTGTGGTTTTTGCACTCGCACCTTTGAGACTGTGTCCTGCTACTTTACAGGAAACTTGAGCAAAGACGAGAGAGTCATAATTTCAGATTCTGATTCTGATTCATAATTTCAGCTGAAAGACGTCCACTGCTGGACATTGGCCTCATCCGAGCTCCACCCCTTCAACCAGTTTTCTGATTCCTGCATCCAACGTATTTCTACGGTTTTCACAAGGTCATCTGTTGACCTTGTGGAAAGCGTTCCAACTCTACGTGTTCCGGCACGCAGTCGGCTCTCCAGAATCTTTCGGGTCTATCGGCCGTCTGTTCTGCAAGCAATGCCCTCTGCCACTTAAGTTTGGGAATTCTACGGGCTTTTTCGGTTACCTTGGTTGTCCTGCGGATTCCTTCATTCCTGATGCGATTGCCGAGGGTGCAATCTATGGCAATGACAGTAATTCTAGCGCTGGAGATGTTATGGTTAATGAAGAATAAACCCTTTGATGAAACTGTTGGGCATAGGCGAGCGTGTAGTCGTGCACAATCACTTGGAAAACTGGGATTAAAGAAAGGTACTCACTCGTCTTCACCTTCGACGGCTTTTCGCGCGGATCGCACGCGCCATTTTGCTAGCTGAGTTCTTGACAGGGGAGTTAAGTCCATCAATCCGAAATCGGTTAGTTGGAGCGATTTCTATGACTGTTCACATTTGAATGTTTCGAATTGGCCTCATATGCTGTTGTCCCAAATATTCGGATTTAGTTTATTCAATGCAAAGTAAATTTTGGTTTGAAAGTTTGTAAACAAATAAAAAAACATAAACTGCACATCACAATCATATTTTTAAACCAGGATAATGCACAATGCATATTTAAGTCTTATCTCTTATCGTTTATATGTAGGTAGATATTATAAAAACAACCGGATGTAAGGTTTTACGAGTTTTTGTACAAAATCCAGTTATAATGCATTCACGTGACTTGCTTCTGTAATGACCTGAGAGATGCACAGACGTGCATGTGGACTGTTGTATTTTCAGTCAGTATTTTATCACATTATTGTGGTGCCTGGCTGAGTCAGATTTGGCCTTAAATATAAGCTGATCTTTTATAAATCATTAGCTACTTCTGTCATTGTCAATTATCGCTACTTGTCGCGGTTGGTTGGTGACCACCAAGTGAATACCAAGACCCCTTCCGTTCCTCAGAAAGCACGTTAAGGCGTTGGTCCCGGGCGTCATTTGTGGATCTTTAACTGTCGTTACGTGTTGTTAGAAGCTCGTTACTGACAACCAGTCTTACCAAGAGGTATCGTATTACCCAGTAACTGGATGGAGGTCCGATAGACAGTCGGTCCATGTAAAATACAGCGGTATTCTGCTCGATCTGGTAAAAGCTATACCTGGAAGCCGACCCCAACATAGTTGAGAAATAGCTACGCAGATTATGATGTCAGTGATGTCAAATTAGCGATAATTGATGGCCCAATGTTGCGCGTCCCTAAGCACTCCACTAACTATGACAACAACTGTGTACTAACTCGCATTGTTCGAATTTATAACTCAGAATTCTCTGAGTTGATTTATTTAACTGTAATAAACTGACATTCAAAAAACGAATATTGAAAACTATAAGCGGAGACAAATGACAATCTTCCTCTTCTAATATATTTTATTATTTAACCTTATTTGTTTAAAATTTCGATATAAATTTAACCTTTAAATGTACTTTTGTACTGTATTGCATTTTTATTTAGCTGTTTAATTGGACTTTACTGGCATTAGTCCGTTCGCATGTATTAAAAATATATCCCAGTTATACAGGGATACCTATAATTGGCCATAATAACTGTAACACGCATATTTTGTAAAATATTTTCATGTATCGCTGTTGGTTACCTAAATATATAAAATTTAAAAAAAAAGTATCTACTGCAAATATTTGTTGCATTCACCCAGCGGCCAGCATAAAGTTGTAGTTTGTTACTGTATTTTAATCGGAGAAGAAAGGAGAAAGTTCTGAAATTGACGCGTAGGGATATCTTTTTTTATGTATGTCATGCATTACTTTTTACAGAGTAGTTCGGTTTTGACGATTATTGTTTCACTGGTAAGAATACACACATTGTGGTAAATACAAACTTACATTCCAAAGACGTCCACTGCTGGACATAGGCATCCCCCAATTTAAGGAGGGAATTTGCTATAATCGCCACGCTTAGCATAATAGTTGTCAAACGCAGTATGGTGATAAAATGCATAGAGAAGGCTGCTGTCCGCCCATTCTCTAGTAAGTCTCATAGTCGTCTCTTACAACACCCACGGGAAGAAATGAGATGGTGCTATTCTTTACGTCGCACAACACACAGAATCACCACATTATTCAGAACGTTGTTATCCTGCTGCTATAAAACAACAATAGGAGTTAAACTAGAGATAATCTTAAGTGCGTCATTAAAAATAATTCGCAAAGAAGCCTCGTCCGCGTTGCAAAGAAGCCTCGTCAGCATGTGTTCCGCGTTCGCCAAACATACAAACAAACGTCCTACAAAGTTTGCTAGCTTCACACACACATTCAAATCCAACATTGACAAGGAGTTTAATGCAGAAAGTCAAAGTTAAAGCACTTTTTTCAATTAGGCCTAAAAAGGCACTTTTGAACGTCAACAGTTACATGAAAATAGAATTGATTCTAGTTGTCCCGTCCAAAAAGTAGATTCGTATGGAGAACAATGGGCAAGAAACTCCACCGTTACTCTTTTAAAATAGTTTTCAGTATTTGTATACAATATTTATACAATTATATGTGAAGACGATGCACCTACAATAAAAATTACCATACCACAACGGAAATAAGGGGAAGTAGGTACAGTGCTTTAATACACGGAAAAAAAAACAAACGAAGCAATATTTACACACAGTCACATTAAATTAGTGAAATTAGAGATCAATATCTGAACAGGACATTATAAAAAATAAAAACGATTTGATGTTTTTTTTTAGGTCATCGACCTGTGGTAGTGTTACTTTCTTATCGTGTTAAGATATCGAAACTGATCATGTTTGTGATGTTCCGCGCAACTACGCTTACTGGGTGTAGGCCCAAAAGGCCTAATTCTGAAAATGGCAACAGAGTCGCAAAAGGACTAGTTTTCAAAATGGTGAAAAGGGGAGCGGGGGACACGTTGTTATGAATCACTCCATCTATAAAAAAAAACGCATCAAAATCCGTTGCGTAGTTTTAAAGATCTAAGTATACCTACATAGGGTCAGACAGAAGGAAGCGAGTTTGTTTTATACTATGTAGTGATTTCAAAACGTTATAAACAAAAGAAATCACTTAAAACAGTCTTTTGACATTTATGAGTAATTATAATATCTGTATCGTTGTTTTTTAAAGATTTTTTTTTTTCGTAGAAAAATACCATAACTTTGGCTTTTAAATCTTATATAAAAACACAGAAACTTCGTCTGCAATAACAACTTGTAGTAAATTATTTATACTTATTAGTTATTTTAATAAACTTTTAGCGAACTAAAATGCTTAGGATTCCAAAACGGGGACAAGGAAACCAAAAAATTGTAACCAGACAGTGTTGGCAGGTTTCTTAATATAAATTGAAGCCATAATTAATGGATATCGATAGTAGAAAAATACAATATTGCAAACTAAAGGTATTATGAGCCTTCAAGGTTAAGAATTTTGAGAAAAAAAAATATAGACATCAGGAATCAAAAATTTCGTAAAGGATTTTTTTACTTACTTGGTTGAAATAGAGACACATGCACACAACCTAGCTGCTAGGTGCTTGGCGGGTCATTGATCGTTTTTATGTAATGTACGATGTTATAAGGAAACAAATGAGTCCAATTATGTTTGGCAAAAAGTTTAAAATCCCGGTAAAAAAAGCGTGTAACTTTTTACCCCTGTAACAACGTGCCCCCCGCTCCCCTACTCAAGCCTAATTCACTGAATGGCCAATTTTCTAAATGTCTAATTATCATAATGGCACATTTTCTAGGGAGTATTGCGGTCGGTCCCCGACTTACGAGATGTAGGTCGTGGGTTCGAACCCAGGCAGGCGATTTACTTTGTGTAAATAATTTCATCACCACTGCTCTCAAAACGGTGAAGGAAAACATCGTGAGGAAACTGGCATGTCCTGGAACCGATCATTCGAAGACACGTGACATCTACCAACCCGCACTGGGCCAGCGTGGTAGATTACGGCCCACTCCCTCTCACCGAGAGGAGGCCTGTGTCCCCGCAGTGGGAACAATATAGGCTGATGATGATTGCGGTCGATGACATCACCAAAAAAACATCGAATACGTTACGTTTTGATTATGCTTAGGTATCAACTCCTGCAGAGTTACCCTAGCTACTTTAAGTTAACTCTGTAGTTGTGCGGTTGAATTATTTTAGTATCCCTTTACTTCTTTCCTCTCTATCTCTATAAAGTATTAGTATCCCTGATTACTGCAGGACGTCTTTCATGAAAATGAAAAGGACTCGATTATCATAATCATTATTTCAACTCAGAATCACCCGGTGCTGGGCACAGACCTCCCTCCCCTTTCTGCCGATAACGTCGGCCAAAGGACTTCATGCAAATTATGAAATACTAGCTTCTGCCCGCGACTTCGTCTGCGTAAAGGTGTCTTCACACAGCGGGCGGGGCGCGGCGTGACGTGACGGCGACGCGACGCTGAGTAGTTGTAATGTACTAGATATGACGGACGACGCATTCACACAGAGCGCTCGGCGCGACGCGGCGTGGCGCGACGGTTCTGTGTGAAGGCGGCGCGTCGCCGTCACGTCCCGCCACGCCCCGCCCGCTGCGTGAAGACACCTTTAATGTCGGTTATCGCGGACGCAGACAAAGTCACAGAATAAAAAGTAGCCTATGTCCTTTCTCATGCTCTAAACTATCTGTGTACCAAATTTCATTTAAATCGGTTCAGTAGTTTTAGCAGGAAAGCGAGACAGACAGACAGATAGAGTTACTTTTGCATTTATAATATTAGTGTGGCTTAGTGTGGATTTATTTGCAAAATTTCATGAATGAACATTTTCCATGTGTGCGTGCGTCGATGACGTAAATACTAAGTCAAATAAGTAGTTATTTGACTTGGCATTACATACTTATATGACTTGGCATTCTGTACAGATTATGATGGTGCGTGAATGTTGAGGATGCGCGAGCGCAACTAATGGCCACGGCCAAGGCACAGGTCATGCGACATACTTCCTTTTCATGATGGGTACTTATGAGCTGAGAATATGACACTGGTGGATATCTCATGTTTTAAAACCAGAAAGTGTTTGGTTACTTTTATTTTTTCACAGGAAATGTATATTTTTTTATATTTAAACTTATCTGTAGCAGCAGCGATGAGGTTTTATGAAAACCAAGGTGCTTTATAGATCGTGTTGAGGATTTTTTTTTGTGCGTGTGTAATCATCAAATGACTTCTCCCGCTCAGCGGGTGGAGCGGAAGGGCGTGTCAGAATTTTACTGACTAAAACCCACCCATGTTCCTGCAGTTGCCCATATGCCAGGGCCACGGTAACTCTTTCGAACAGATCTCGCGAACCTGGCAGTTGAGGATTATTTGTAATTAAAACGATGCGTATTAGCTTACAATATTCAAGGAGAATGTCGCTATTGGTCTTTTCAGTCCGTTAATGTAGTTCGTAGCATATCTCCGGAATTACTTTCTGGAAGGATATGCAGAGGTTGTAAAGGAGATTGAATTTATACTTAATTTAAAATCTAACTTTAAATCCAAAAAAAAAAACAACATATGTACATGTATATATAAAAATAAATAATTATAAAGCATCAAAAAATTCGTCTGCATCGTTGTCAACAGGAAACGTGCCCAAAAGGCTAGCAGCATTGCCACGTTGTATGGCAATGCTGATTCTTTGCCCAAAAAATAGGCTAGCCCTCTGGTCACGTGATGAGTCGACCAGTCGCTTGGCAATGTCTCGGTATATTATGTGGGCACTCGGACCCCATGGCCCTAGAGTTTCAACCCCAAACGGCTCGAACATATAATTTCCAATTAGGTTGGAATATTTGCGCCGTTTTCCGCACCTGCAGCAGCCGCTCTAGCACAGCCCGCCGTGCTAAGAAAATGGGATGGCGCAAGGGTGTCGACACATGTTGCATCCCACACCAAAGGCCGACCTAAATTCCAGGGCATTATGGTAATTCCATCTGGTCTCTTCCCATCGTCACGTGCCAAGCCATTGGGTTTTAGAACAGCTGGCACCCCGGCGATGACAAGAGCACGACGGATGATGTCATTGATGCTGGCGTGCCGTGCTATCCGTCCTGCGCTTCTACTGCAGGATAAGCCATGGTGACCGAGGCAGTCGACACCTTCACCGCATTGGCAGCGATGCAGAGCCACGCAAGGAGCGCCCAGGCGCAGGCAAGTAGCAAGCCGAAAGGTGGTGTCACTCAACATAGGTAGTTCCTATGTTGGGTGACGGTAGTGCCTGAAGCCAGAGGCCCGACTCCCACTCGCCCACAGCCAGAAGGCGTGCACGCTCAGCAGTATTGGTGGACGTATTTATAAGATTATTCCGTTCCAAACTGCAGAGCGGCTCATCCCACTGTCTCTGGAAAGATGGGTTCACGGGCCGATCTGTATCCGGGCAAGTCATTTTCCAGGCATTCCCTGCATCGGTGAACCACGTCACTTCACTTTTTTTTTTATTTCTATTAAAAGTTAGATTTTAAATTATGTAAATATTGTAAGATATTGTATATAAAAAAAATATTCTTCCATTTATACTTGATAAGTATACGTATTCGATTTGTTTAACACGCGATGTTTTAAATCAATTAACAGTACCGTACTTCTAAATAAATAAGAGGAAGTTTACTCAGGTGAACTGTAAAATGCGCATACGCACGGAAGCCGTAGAAGAGTACCTGTGTTGTACGCTAAGCAACCTAATTATACACCATCTAATAAATTAATCCAATTAACTCTTACAGTTAACAGTACCCCGGATTAAAATAACTCTTTACATTTTCACTTTAAATCAAAATAACTCTTTACTTTTTCCCCGGTCACTATTTTATCGTCTTTCTAAATTAATTTACCACTACTAATATCTACCACTTCATGATTCACGATTTTACCAACAGAAGTTATATCTATCCTACTAATATTATAAAGAAACTACATTACTCAATCACGCAAAAATGGCTAAACGGATTTGGCTGAAATGAATAAATAAACATTTATTTGCTTTCTACAAAGGCGCCTTAAACATGATGAAGATTATAACATCTAAAAATCCTTTGTGAGAGATTGATATCTGCTGTAAGAAAACTTGTATGGGTGCCTCGGAAAGCACGTTAAGCCGTTGGTTCCGGCTGTGATACATAGATCACAGATAGACAGTCGTTACGGGTCGTCAGAAGCCCAAAAGTCCGACCAAGTGGGTATCGTGCTACTGAGTCACTGGCTTGTGGACGTCAGATAGAGCAGTCGCCCCATGTAAAATACCAGAGGGGTAGTTGCGTAATAGACTATCAGTAGGAATCACTATCATTTTGAGAGATTCACAACATTCCTGGCGTTATTTAAGTGGCTAAACAGATTATATTTTTCGAAAATATGAAAGAATGGGTTAGCAATAACCTTCAAAATGATACAGATTCTCAAGTGTGTTACGCAATTAGGGTGCAGCACATACGTACGCAAAATACGCGCTCAGACGTGGAGTTGCGGACACCAGCCCGTTCTACCTAGGGTGCAGCATTTTACATAGAAAAACTGCAAAAACAAAAGCCGACACCAACATAGTTGGGAAAAGTCAAGGCAGATGATGACTGCAAGTTGTCAGCCCTTTGTTTTTGGTGGGAATCATCAAACTACTTCTCCCGCTCTGGGCGAAGCAGGAGGGCGTGTCAGGCTTTTACTGGCTAAAACCCACCCGTGTTCCTTCAGTTGCCTGGGCCACGGTAACATTTTCGAAATAATCTCGCGACCCTGACAGGGAAATCGCGATCCTGGCAGGAAGTTGGCAGCCCCTAGAGGCCTTTCGTGTTCTCGTTTATTTCACAATGTCAAAGCAGACATTCCATAGTTATCTAAGTGATATAATTGTATGTCGCAGATAATGCGGATCAATGATATCTATCTATCTATCTACTGATTTGCAGGTTCCGTTACACTGTTTTTACATTAAACTGCATGTTTTTGTATCTACATTTATTTTTTCTTAGTGGCTTATCAAATTGATTGGTGCCTTGGGCCGAATATTAAGGATTCTACCTTTTTTCCATATCATAATAATAATATTAGTCTCATACAAATAATCTCTAAAGTTTTGAAAAAGCTATGCAACACCGTCTCTTAGAATTTATTGGGAAAAATCAGATTCTTAAGAAAGAACATATATGGGTTTCAAAAAAGGAAATCAACAACGCTTGCATGCTTCAATCTTGTAAAAAATATAATTGATGAAGTAGACATAGGTAACCGGGTATCTATTATCTTCTTCGATATGACGAAAGCTTTGTCTTCGTGTCTCATAGATTGTTATTTTCAAAGTTAGAACGATATGGTATTCGAGGTCTGGCCCTTAGTTGGATTGAAACCTACCTAATGGGTAGAAAGCAATGTGTTGAAATTCCAAGTATGACTGAGAATAAAGAACTGGAGGGAATTAGGTCTCTTTCAAGATTCAACAACTCGGGTGTACCACAAGAGAGCGTTTTGGGACCCCCTTTGTTCTTATTGTATATAAACGATCTTCCTGAACACACATCTAATCGATGCACATTACTTGCGGATGACATTTCGATTATTTGGACATCACCAATTAATACTGACATAAATAATTACAGAATTGACATTAACAATACATTTAAATCAACAATTTCTTGGTTGAGACTTAATAATTTGCATGTTAATATAAGTAAAACAAAAATTATTCAATTTAGGACACATGGTCGTAAGCGAGAGAAGCTTAAAATTTATGATAATGAAAAACCTCTATTAGAGGCAGAAGAAACTACTTTTCTGGGAGTTGCATTAGACGGCTACTTCTCCTGGAAACCACACGTAGAAAAAGTATGCAACAAATTAAACAAATTCGTTTATGTTCTCTACACACTGCGAAAGACCTCGTCGTAGAGTACGATGTTGACTGCGTATCACGGCTGCGTTGCGTCGATACGGCCTTATTCTATGGGGTAACTCAACAGACGTAGGTAAAGCATTCAGAGTACAAAAAAAAATGCGTTCGAGCCATTTGTGGCATTCCACCATGGGAATCTTGTAAACCATTGTTTCTAAGATTAAACCTCCTGACATTACCCAGTATGTATATTTTAGAATGTGCAAAATTTGCACTTTGACCTGTTTGAAAAAGCTCAAGACATTTGCCCTCGGAAAGTAAGAGATCCAGATAGCAGTGGCGAGGTGTAAATTTTTCTAAGAGAGAAGCCGAAGCGAATTCGGCTTTAACTTACTGACTCGTCAATAAAGAATACTTACTATCATTCTTAAATTAATATAGGAATGTAATTAATTAAATACAATTAAACTGAACAACTGAAAACCGAATAAAATGTGCAATATTCCTCTATCTCGTTCTCGCTGACGCATTTTTCTATATCTGTCTCCGTCATAACCCGTTGTACAGCGGCTTGCTCTCGTACATATCAAGCGGTGCCACGTGACCTAAAGTGACATCATTACGGGATCGCTGTTGTATGAATTTTTAGTTCCCGATTATGACGTTTTGGCGCCGGGTTAATTTAGAACATTTATTTTTGTTGTAATACAAAGCTATAAATAACCTTTTTTGTTGTTTGAATGTTATGGTGAATTAAATACCCGTAGTATAACTATATTTTTTGGCAATAGTAGGCGCTATTGACATACCATTTTTAATAGCGATAGAGTTACCGATGCGAATTCCCGAAGGAAAGCCGGTAGGAATCGTGTTATATGGTGCTTTCGCCACTGCCAGATAGAACAGTTCTGCCCAGGGCCCCAAAGACTTCTCTGTATAAAAAGAACTGTTATCATATGTGTGGACTTATTTATAACAAAATACCAAAGAACTTTAAAGAGTTACCTAATAATTTATTTTTTATAAAGTTAAAATCATGGCTAATGGAAAAACGATTTTATTCTGTAAATGAATTTATAAATAATGTTAATAATCTGTTTTAAATGTGTATAACGATAATATTAATAATGAATGTATTGTAATGTATTAATTAATAATAGAAACATTTAAAGCATGCCATTTGATTATTTGAAATATTAAATGTAAGTATTAAATGCACTGTAATGTTTTGCGTGTCAAATGTCTGACTTTGTATTAGGAACTTATTTACTGAATATAACACCAACACTGTACCAATACTTATTGCAAATAAATGATCATGATTATGATTATAAATCAGCAAATTGAGCAGAGTATGCTTAGATGATTTCGTCATGTTGAGAGGATGAATGAAGGATGGCTTACAAGGCAGATGTGAGTGGAAACGCCCTAGGAGGACATAATTATAGTGACCCTATTGTGTGATATTTTTCAGAAAGGTCAGGTGCGTAGTACTTGCAACCGGCGTGCGTGTATGACAAGATGTATGAACCTAAACGAGGCAAGGACGTACGTAAGGATCGTAACAGGTGGCTTTCCGTAGTTTCTGCCTACCTCCATGGGAAAACGGAGTGAGTTTATGTTTGTACGTTGTATGTAAATACAACTTAAAAAAAACTCCCATTTTAGACAGTCATATTCGATCTCAAAATCTTTTTGTGTGTTAGAAATGTCTCAGACTACAATGTCTCCATTACTTGGACAGGCTTCTTCTCTGCGAAAATTGTGGGCCAGCATAATCCAGCAAGCGGGCCTAATCTGGGTAAGTCGATGTCACATCTCTTCGAATGTTTGGTTCTAGGACATGCCGGTTTCCGCAAAATGTTTTCTTTCACCGTTTTAAGAGCAGTGGTGAAATTAAATACACAATGTAACTTACTTGTCTGGGTTCGATCGCACGGTCTACAACTCGTAAGCCGGGGCCGAAACATATACTGATCCACCACCGCTCCTTGATTAGTTGATTTCTATTTAGCTGTTTTAGCTAGTGTTGCAAAGGACTCGAGTCAATTATGCAAGACTCAGTGTGCTCAATAGGCTCGAAGTCTAGAGTCAAGCACTCGAGTCTTAAAAAGGACTCGAGCCTTAAAGAGGACTCGAGTCAAAAATGGACTCGAGTCTTAAAATTAACTCGAGTCTTAAAGAAAAACTTGGAGCATGAAGATGAAACTTGTAGCTCATCATTCGAAAAGACTCGAATAGAAGAATGATAAGTTCTAATGAGTGGATATGATGTAATTATGCGTACAAATAATCTGACGAGTTATTCATAGACTCGAATTCATTTTAAGACTCGAGTCCTTTTTTAAGACTCGAGTCCTTTTTAAGACTCGAGTGGCTTGTAAATGACTCGGGCTCGGCTTGACTCTACACTCCGAGCCTTTTGAGCACACTGAGTCTTGCATAATTGAGTCGAGTCTTTAAAATTACGACTCGAGGACTCGAGTCCTTTGCAACACTAGTTTTAGCCTCGTTTCTGTTTATATTTTTCGTTTTACTTTTGTTTTTATGAGTGTGTTCAGTTTAGTTTGTGATCGTCCTGTATACGTCTCAATAAATAGATACTTTTTCGTTTTCACGTAAGATAATTACTGCTTTAAACAGCGAATAACAAGTTTGTAAAGTACTTTACTAATAACAACTTTATCAGTCATTCAGCCGTTCGGATCGTTAGCTTGCCAAGAGGATGTACATACCTACCTGTTTAACTTTCCAAAGCGCCGTCTTCCGTGTGTGACCTCCAAATGTGCCTCTAGGTCACGACCTGACGCATTCGCATGCACATCAGCTCGTCTCCTTCCGTTTATATAACCCCTTCCTTTTGCTAATGATCTTCAAAGTGCATCCAAGTGTGCCATTCAACGTGGCAACGCTGCCAGCCTTTTGGGCACTTTTCCCACTGACAGTGATGCAGACGATTTTTTTATGCCCAGTGAGTTTGAGTGTTATATTGTATATTGTATTTAATAGTTATTAATAAGTATGTAAATAAATAAGAGCAGGTGGCCCAGTGGTAACGACCGCGACTTACGAGTAGTAGGTCGTGAGTTCGAACCCAAGCAGGCGCTTTACTTTGTGTAAATTATTTCATCACCACCGCTCTCAAAACGGTGAAGGAAAACATCGTGAGGAAACAAGCATGTCTTAGAACCAAAAATTCGAAGACATGTGACATCTACCAATCCGCACTGGGCCCGCGTGGTGGATTATGGCCCACTCCCTCTCACCGAGAGGAGGCCTGTTTCCCAGCAGTGGGAACGTTATAGGCTGATGATGATATAAATAAATCCATACTGAATATCTTAAAGACAACTATACGTCATTAATGTTTACAAGGGTGCTTTTATACACACCTATGTTTTCTCATGTTTTCCTTATGTTGTTCATCTATGTTTTCCTTATGTTTTCTCATAAAAGTAGGCAGGAACTATAGAACCTTCTGTTAAGATTCTTATATACTCCTCGAATTATTGGCCTCCTCAAGGTCTTGTTGTTTACGCATATGGAATTATTGTAAAAACATTCTCGATATAGAGTTAATAGTTTAAAAACAAGTAATGCATGCAGTAAACAGTATCCCAAAATCACTCCATGACGGTGAACGGAAACATCGTGAGGAAACCCTGGACTTCGATCTGAAATCACCAACCCGCACTGAGCCAGCGTGGTGATGCAAGTTCATAACTTCTCTGAGAAGTCGCTTTAGCCCGATATCCGGGACATTATAGGCAATATAATCCCTTTTGTTCCGTATGGTGCCGGACGTAAAGAATAGCACCATCCCATTTCTTCTGGGTATCGAAAAAGGCGACTAGGGGATTTACTAGACAATCAGCACCGTTCTCTGTGCATTTTATCATCATACTGGCAACCTTCTGAAAAATGAATCGGTCAATGTGGCGGTTCCTGAGGGAGGCTCTATGTCCAGCACTATGACTCCATGACTCGTTAGTTACAAGTGGCATCTTCCTGAATGCCTTGTAAGGCATCCGATAGTCCTAACTTCCTCGTTCCTCTTCCAAATAAGCTTCTAGGTCGCGACCTAACCCTCCATCACTCACCTTCCGCTCGTCTCCCAGTTTCCTCCTGCTAATTACAATGTACTCCTCATCATTATTGTCCTCACACGCCTTATTACTATCCACTGCGATGAATATTTTAATTGACACTTTATTTTAGCTTTACCTTCCTGTCTGGGATGTAGTACTCGTATGATATATTGTTTGTTTTTCATTGTCAGTACATTGTATGGCAAATTGAGAATTCTTTTAAACAATTCTGTATATATGTTGTTTACATCAACTATATATTTATTTGAAGACGATGCAACTAGAATATAATTTGTATTCCACAATAGGTAAAAATAATTAAAAATAAAAGCAATAGAACAGTTCCCACATCACCATCCAGATACTAATATATACGTTATTAATCCTGCTAATAACTCATTAGATAATCAAGGAATCCACAACCAACAACATTATATCACTTTATGACGAATCTGACGTAGGATAGATCTAAGCAGGTTCTTCAGATGAATCTGCATTTATCTCGATTTTCTCTAGAACTGTAAAATCAACACTTGACGTTGACCGTCGGCATTCTCTGTTATAAAATGAATTGAGATATCATATCTATTATGTCTGTGTGCTGAGATTATCCATTTCACTTTTTACTACTCAATTCTACGAGGATTTGGAAAATTTCCTCCGCGATTTAAGAGTTAACTGCCGACGGGAATGTGGAGACACTAATATACATACTTACTTTCAGTTTTAGGGTGCAAGAGGCCAAAGATTAGAGCTCATCCTTGCCCCCAACTTATCGACTGCAGGCTTTTATACTGGGACGAGAGGAAAAGTATAAGAAAAGTCTTTGACAGTGGGTCACTGTGGGTGGGTATCTCAATCAGCATCATTATCATTCACAGTTCGACTTCACCCATTGCTGGGGCTTTTCTTGTGTGCAATCCCCATGCTCCTGTGCCAGCCTCATCCAGGTTTTCGTGATGGCAATAATGGTATCTCAATAGTTGCAGGTAAATCTGAAAGCCAAAAATTGTTTCCAAACTCTATGTCCTCCATGATCTAAGTTTTACGCCGGCGCACATTTGCCACCATGTCTTGTTTCCGAAATTTCGGCAACTTGTCCTACAGCTGCTTTTTTTTTGGTAGTGTCCTCTCGCAACTCAACCTATGAGGTTGTTGGCTGCTTAAACGGACTGGCCTGTGGCTACCTTAATAAATTAAGGCCTCCAGATAGCCCTTAATAAACTAAAACCATAGCAAAGGCACGCTAAGGGCACTCAATGTGGGGTACAAACCTGAGCATAGGGCGTCGCTGGAAGTGGGCAGCACGGGACGGGCTGGCTCGGGATGGTAATAATGTAAGGACGAATTAAATACTCTAGGCTCAGCGGGCTAGCTAGAGCAAGGGTCGGCGCGGACTTGGATTGGGACGTCGCGGCGGGCCTCGGTAGCAAGGGCGGAAAGACGCCGTCGACAAAGTGCCGCTCGTGTATTTGAATACGGACCTCACATACACGAGCTGCATGTTGTCGACAGCAACGGATCGTAATGTTAGTAAGGATAGACGTAAACTGTTTTCGATAGGCTTGTCCGTCTCTGAAACAAGTATGGCAACATGTATAGTTGTAGTATAGGAATACATATCATATATAATGTAAAACGTTAAGCATGGAATGGTCAGAATATATCGGAGTCTCATTCAAGAAACATCTTTTATTTCGTTCCTCTGTCCCATCCTTACATGGCGACCCTGCCAGTAAGTGATCGGGTTCGCGCATTCCGATCACCAAATAAAGACGCGTAATATAAACAGTGGTGGATTGGTAACTTCAGTTAGGCACAATGTATTTTAAACATTTTGTTACATTTCCTAAGTGCATCTTACGAGAGCTCCTTAAAGAGTTTACACCCGACGGAAAATTTACGACAAAATGGGGAAACAACAGTCAAAAGAGGAGCAAGTAATTATAGCGCAAACGGCTAGCGGAGGAAATAATCAGTCAGCACTGGATCAGCTAAAGTATCATGCGAGTTTTAGTACGTGTCTACTAGGAGCCATTTGTGTGATTTTGGCACTGGTTCTTCTTTATCTCGGATACCGTCAATATACAAAGTGTCACCGGCAGTGGATACAAAGAGAGATACTGGACAACCATCTACGAAGGTCGAGCAGTTGGTTTCGGCGCAGGGAGCTAAATGGAGGAGATCAAAGCGAGCGTGCAGGTGTTAATATAATTTAGTGGCGTGTGAGTGTGCAGTGAGTGTATCGTGGAAATAAAGTAAGGGTTAAAGTGCGGTACGTAGAAGATATCCGGGTACGTTGAATGGCAAGAATAAGATCACTCATCTAGAGGACATTATATAGTTTCTCAGAGCTGGCAAGTAGCCAAATAATATGTATGTTAGGCCATAAGTATATGTAATCGCATTTATTTTGTGTTTTAAAACTATATGGCAGATAGATTAGAAGAATATCATGGTAAATTGTTAGAAGTAAGAAGGTATTTGATTAAGATAGGACCGGAGCGACGTCAAACGGGTACTGTTTCTTCGAAAAAATTTGAAGAAGCGAATGTAATATTTCATAAGTTTGAAGCAGAATTATTAGAATTTCGTAGTCAAACACATTTGTTCAGCGCCAGGGAGCTGTCTGCGATAAATAACCGTAGGGAACAAATAGGGAAATTGTTTGACGAAATAAAGGTTCTTTGCGCCGTACCTTCGAAAGACAAAATAAGTGAAGGAAAAATGGAATCGTTCAGTTTAAAGACAGCTGTTTCACTACTGCCAGTTATGAATGATGACGAAAATACAACAAAGCAGTTGATTTCTTCGTTAGAAATGTATGCGTCCTTACTTGATGACAAATCAAAGCCAACTCTTATTAACTTTATATTAAAAACCAGATTGTCGGAGAGCGCAAAACTCAGATTATCGAATAAATATGAGTCAGTACAGCACCTTGTTGATGATATGAAAAAACATCTACTAACGAAAAAATCTTTTATAGCATTACAACAACAATTGATGAGCAGTACACAAGGCAACAGGAGTCTGGAGGACTACGGTAAGGAAATTGAAAACTTATTTGTAGAGTTAACTATTTCGCAGGCCGACGGCGACATGACAAAATACGAAATTTTGAAGCCATTAAATGAGAAAGTAGCAATTAAACGATTTGCCACAGGACTTCGTAATACTAGTCTTAGTACTATAATTTCAGCAAGGAATTACGACAATTTGAAAGGTGTAATCCGTGGCGCTAAGGATGAAGAGACTTCTATGCCTCCCGAGAGCAGCATCATGAACATGGAGAACCAACCGTCCCGAAGATACTCTTACTCAAACCGCGGACGATGGTTTCAGGATCGCGGCGGCTACAACCAGCATAACAACTTCCAGCGAGGCCAGGCCAACCATCGTGGGCAAACCAACCAACGCGGCCGGTGGCAATCTTTCCGCGGCGGTCTGCGGGGCCACCCCGCCGCTCGAGGTAGTCAGGAGAATCGAGGTAACACTAATAACTATAATAATCAGCGGGGCCGGAATATTTACCAAAATTCCCGAGTAAACCATATGAATTCAGTTACGTCACTATTACCAGAAAATAACGAGAACAATAATACGGTAGTTTCGGGCCAAAACGACGATGAGTTTTTTCGTGAGCAATAATAATAGTCACGACACCATATGTCATTATAATAATTATAACTCAATTCAATTATCGCTCGATAACAGCTTACGTAATTGGTTAGTGGATACGGGAGCATCGCTCAGTGCGGTGAAGTATGATACCTTACTCCGACACAACATTCCTTACCAAATAGGGCAAGTACGAATAACTGGTGTGTGTGGTGAACTTTGCTCTGTGGGCTATGTTGATTTAAGATTGACAAATAAGGATCAAGAATTTGTCAACAGATTTCATGTATTTAAAGATTTATGTTGCGCAAGCGATGGAATTTTAGGAATAGATTTTTTAAAGAAATATAAAAGTAAAGTAGATTTAGAAATAAACACTATAACCCTAATAAATAATAACGTAGAAATAAGTTTACCTTTACAATTAGGGGCACCTCAAAATAAATACATTCAATTGGCTCGTAGATGTGAATCGTTGCATTTTGTGCCCACTCATTTAAAAGAGGAATGTGTGGTTTTACCAACAGAATTATGTGAGGGAGTGTTTTTAGCAGGATGTATTACGAGACCAGTAAATGGTAAAATGCCTATCCAAATATTAAACACACGAGACGAGGTTATTAACTTGAGTTTCTTTAATCAACAAGTAGAAAAATTAAAAGACTACAGTACACTTAATTTCAATAAACCCGCAGTTAACTCGGATAGAGTGAAAAGATTATTTAAAGAATTAAAATTAAATTATTTGAACAAGGAAGAACAGTTGGAAATAGAAAAAATATGTGCAAAGTTTTCTGATATATTTTGTTTAGAAGGAGATAAATTAACCACCAGCAATATATATGAACAATCTATCGTTTTAAAACCAAATGCCGTACCTATCTATAAAAAACAATATCGATTACCAAAATCACAAAAGGGAGAAATAGAAAAACAAATAAAAAAAATGTTACAGGACGACATTATTGAGGAAACCATGAGTGAATGGTCCAGTCCAATCCTGTTGGTACCCAAAAAATCAGAAACCGGAGAAAAAAGGTATAGGTTAGTGATTGACTATAGGAAATTAAACGAAACTATTGCTGATGACAGATTTCCCCTTCCAAACATTATTGACATATTAGATTCGCTTGCAGGAGCTATTTATTTTAGTCACCTTGACCTTCAAAATGGCTACTACCAAATAAAATTGGACGAAAATAGTAAAAAATGCACTGCATTTACTTTTGATAAACAGTATCAGATGAAACGCATGCCTATGGGCCTTAAGAGCAGTCCAAGCGCATTTTCAAGGGCAATGACGGTCGCATTGTCAGGATTGAACTACGAAAAATGCTTAATCTACATGGATGACCTCGTCTGTTGGGGACGAACACTGGAAAACCATAACAAAAATCTTATTGAAATTTTTCTAAGGTTACGACAGGTGAATCTAAAACTAAATCCAAAGAAATGCGTGTTCCTAAAAAAGGAATTATTGTATTTAGGCCACGTAGTGAGCGGTGACGGGGTTATGCCCGATCCTGATAAAATACGAATAATAAAAGAGTATCCCAGACCAAAGAATAGCGATGACGTAAAAAGATTCGTAGCATTCGCGAATTATTACCGCCGGTTTATAAATTCATTTGCCCAAATGGTCATACCATTAAATAAGTTATTAAAGAAAAACTGCGAATTTATATGGACAGAAGAATGTGAAAAATCATTTCAATTATTAAAAGAATGCATAACTGCACCACCTGTATTGCAATATCCCAATTGTTCTGATAGTAACGAATTTCATTTATATACAGACGCATCAGGTTTCGTATTGGGGTCGATCTTGTGTAATAATGACAATCGTCCAGTAGCATTCGCGAGTCGCCCATTAAACAAAGCCGAACTAAATTACCCAACAATCGAGAAAGAAATGCTTGCAATAGTCTGGGCCGTTAAATATTTTCGACCGTATTTATTTGGGAAAAAATTTAAAATATTTTCAGATCATAGACCGTTAGTTTATTTGTTCAATATGAATAATCCATCCAGTAGATTAACAAAATTTCGCCTAATTTTGGAAGAATATGATTTTGAAATAATATATATTAAGGGAACTGATAATGTAGGTGCAGATGCGTTGTCTAGGGTAGTAGTCACATCAGAAGAATTGAAAGATATGAATCAACGGGTAATAAATGTAATGACTAGGAACCAACGAAAGACATTGGAAAAGAGACAGGAAAGTGACTCAAGTTTGCCGACTACCAATATATCTGTGAGAGACCAGCGTAGTCAACCAAGGGTCGTAGAAATGCTTCGGAAGCCGGGTAATTCGATAGAATTATTAGACATTTCGCGGGAAAACTATTCTAGAATGAAGGACAACTTAACAAACAACTCAGAATCATTTGTATTTAATGAAAAAGAGTTAGTTATATATACTTGCACAGGCTTACAATCATGTATGGCGCGAGACGAATACGTGAGTCGGCTAGAAAAATACTGTTGTGAATTATATATTACAGAAATTTATATAATGAAAACAGCAAGTAATGGTGAATTTATAAAGTGGCTAACAAAAGAAATAAATATAAGGCCGTCATGGTACGGGCCAAAAATTAATATATTAAAAGGGTTCCACAGAGTATTCAAAGAAGAGTGAGTGAGTGAGTGTTCCCGAAGTCAAAACCACAATACCTTTTCGGTTAAAATCAAACATTTCAATGAGTTTTCCAAGTTTTAAAGAAATTTGATTTTACTGCAGCCGTCGACAACGTGCCGCTCGTGTACGGCGCTCACATATACGGACGGCATGTTGTCAACGACTGCAGACGTTCGTGTGTATGAGCACTAACACGACATTCAGTAATGATAACATTCTTTTGACGTCAAGTGTCAACGTTACTTCGCTGGATTAATAAAAGAGAAATATTCCGTAATTTACAAAAGTAAATCCAAACAAAAGCAACTGTTAGCTTATCAAAGTGATTTAATCATGTTTTGAGAATGATAAGTGTGAATATTTGGAATGCATCATCTTTGTGATAGGTAGGTATATGTTTGTTAACACGTAGCTAGCATGTCAAGCCTTGTTAGGTTTGACATCACCATCATCGTTTCAGCCGAAAGACGTCCACTGCTGGATAAGGGCTTTCCCAATTGAAGGCGTTTGCCATAATCGCCACGCTTGGCACCCGGGTTTACGACCGCAATACGGTTTAAACAATTTGAGTCGGTGCCAAACAATCACTAAACATAGATGACTTAAAGCGCCGACTCCAAATGACTGAAAGGTTTATTATTTTTTGCTTTACAATTTTTTCGGCGGTTTGTTTTTTTTGTTAAAAAGCTTTATTTTATACTTTTTTTTGCTACAATTTACTAATAAAACTTGGCGAGGCATACCCCATCCAATTAAAAAAAGAATTATCAAAATCGGAGTACTCTGTAAAAAGTTATGAGTGAAAATATATATACGCGTCGACTTGAGAACCACCTCCGTTTTTTTTTTAAATCGGTTGAAAATTTTTAAAGATTGCTGCTGGCCATTCTCTAGTTACTCTCTTAGTCGCCTTTTACGACGCCCGCGGAAAGAAATGGAGTGGTGCTAATCTTTTAGTCGACACCACATGAACCATAAGAAACCGAAGGGTATATACCTATAAGAGTTTATCATCTCGTATGATTCCCGGGTCGTAAGCGCTCTAGGGTCTCCATGTAAAATTTCTCAGTAAAGATGACGTGGAGGTAATTGAGAAATCAGGAATTCACATGACGTTATTTTATTATTTTAAATCAGAACAATAGATTGGAGACTTAATAGATGCGTTGGTGATATGATAAATTAAGGTAATGCAATCATTAGAAAAACAATTAATTAAAATATCATTGTTCTTTTAGTAGATAATCATTATGCGTTATGTTTGACATATATTTTATGTGTGATATCAGCTAATCCTATCTATTATCTGCACTTACATGATAAAAACATTGTCCTATTCAATATCATGTATATGAAACTTGAGGATAATCAAAAACAATAAAACAAACCACTCCATGTAGGTACATGCAGTATGATGATTAGTGCGCTATCTAAAATCACTATTAGAAATGTAGGAAGTTAAACGTAAGACATCTAGGCACAAGAACGTGGGGCTTGCCTATGCCTAGCAGTGGGCGAAGTCGGGCTTTAGATGATGACGATATCTAATTGTGCGCTGTGTTTACCTACTATGGGATTGCAAATGTATACGAACTTTTTGGCCCAAATGCCATGATGAACTAGGAAAGTTACCGCCTTCTCGGCGCGACATGATACTGGTAGAAAAATTCCATGAAGTCACGTCGTCGCCTGTCTGCAGGACCCTTATGGTGGACGTGCGCTAAGGTAGCCCGCGAAATTTAAAGTTTCTTCCGCTTTTTAAATTTTTACTCTGTGTCATATCATAATCAAGTCAAGTTGTATATTGATTAAAACATACTTCACGACCTGACACTGACTTGATTGCAAAAAAATGGAAGAAGGTTTAAATTTCGCGGCATACCCTTTTTTGTGGGTTGGTGGTTAATCATCAAATTACGTCTCCCTCCCGCTCTTGGGCGGAGCGGGAGGGCCTGCCAAACTTTTACTGACTAAAACCCACCCGTGTTCCTTCAGTTGCCTATATGCCAGAGCCACGGTAAGTCTTTCGAATAAATCTCGAGACCCTGACAGTCACCGTATACCCTGGCGTTTACCTTAAAGGGTACTACGAGAATAATTAAGGAAATAGTTATCACCTACGTATTATATTCGTATATTTGCCGCTCAACTTGTCAGCCATATTGCCTTTATGAGTCCAATTTATTCAGCAATAAATGAGGTTAATACTCGTAAATAGAACAACGCTCATTTTTATTGATGTTTTGTTGGCATACATAACCACTTCAAAGAAACTTTGATAGGTATACCAAACAATATACCACTTTTGCAAATAACTAAACAATTGAGGTTTGAAATGTGGTCAGAAAATTCTTCTAAATGGGAATACTATAGTAAAATTATGATCTTACGTGGGTACCTATTCAACATAATAAAGTCTTTTTTATTTTGAACATCTTTGCGTTGCAGTATTTTCTCAGTAGTTTATAAATGTCTCTTAGTTCAGTATGCCTTTTAGCAAAAGCCTCCTCTAACAACTTCCACTGAATCCTATATCTAGCAACTCTTCTCCAATTCGGTCGCGCTGTGAGCTTTAATTCGTCTTCCAATGTTTTACGTTGTCTATAAGTAAAACAAAAGTCTTTGACAGTGGGTCACCGTGGGGTGGGTATCTCAATCAAGATCATCCATAGCCCGACTTTAGCTACTATCGGTATTCTCTTTTTAACCGACTTCAAAAAAGGAGGGGGTTATCAATTCGACTGTATTATTTCTTATTTTATCTTTGTTACCTCATAACTTTTGACTGGATGACCTGATTTTGATGATTCTTGAAAGCTGGTGCTCCCCGTGTGGTCCCATTTTAATTTGGTTTCATTCGGACAATGGGATCCATGTGAAAACCATATAAGTCTTAAATTTGCATTAAGTATTAGCGCGACAAATGAACGAATAACGCGATTAGATTAGTACAGGGTATCTACCATAACTAAAAAGTTAAAAACAAAACCTTTTTACAAAAAAAAATAACAACCGATTTCCTAAAAAAATAACAACCGACTTCTTAATTTTTTTAAGAAGTCGGTTGTTATTTTTTAAGAAAAAGAAAAAAAAAATTAAGTTATTTTCACTTTGTAGTATTTTTTATACTACAAAGTGAAAATAACTTAAATTTCAGAAGTCGGTGGCAAAAAACAACTTAAATACAGATCCTAAGACACTGTTTTTTGCAAAAAGTTTTTTCTTGTACCAATCTCCAAAGTCTTGTACCAGCCTTATCCAGGTTACCCGCGATGGTAACACCATCCTAAACAGATGGACTAAGTGTGGACATTAGCCACACGCATCAACGGCAGAAGCAACTGCAGTCGCCAACGTTTTACGTTGTCGTCTCCTGTTACTTTATCATCTCTAGGGCAACATTCAGCCTAAACTTTATTCCTTTATTACATTGACACAACATGCGGGTATCTAAATAGAGTAAGGTATAAGTATGTACCTACTGAAAACCTAAAATAATTTACAATATCTGGATGACCGAGCTTTGCTCGGTATTTTTTGGTAAATTGTGTTTAAAATAATAAGTTTATGTTCAAGTTGATTATCGATAAAGTTGGTGATTGAAAACACGAATAAAACGACATTTTATAAAAAGGATCATAGCTAGATCGATTTATCGCCCCCAAAACCCCCTGTATACAAAATTTCATGAAAATCGTTGGAGCCGTTTCCGAGATTCAGATTATATAAGGTGTATCTATTCATACACGAAATATATTAACAGGTACACCTGTAGGTGGTAAAGAAGCTATAGAAGCAAAAAGAACATTTTTATCTAAGCGTTTTTGAATTTTCGTAATTATTATAATTTTAAAACTACTTGAGATGTTTTGCATAAAATATTTCGTGTATGAATAGATACACCTTATATATATACAAGAATTGCTCGTTTAAAGATAGAAGATATCCTACTTCCTACTAATATTATAAATGCGAAAGTTTGGATGTATGGATGTTTGTTCCTCTTTCACGCAAAAACTACTGACCCGATTTAGATGAAATTTGGCACGCAGACCTGAAATAACACACAGGGTACTTTTTATCCCGGTAGTATGTTCCCGCGGGATAATTTCCGACCTCCACGCGGGCGAAGCCGCTGACAAAAGCTAGTCTATAATGAAGCGGTGAGCAGAAAGTCAGTGCCAAACAATGTTATACACAAATCAAATTTGGTAATTTCAGAACTTTTGTCAAACATTTACCAACTTTTGTCTTCCTTTCCACCTGATTACAGTATCAACTTACGAATTCCAACCACGACCTTGCTTTAAGAAAATATTAGTGAACTAAACATGGTAAGATAATATAGAACAATCGAGCCGCTAGACCTTATCAGAGAGGTATATACTTGGCACACAATACGTCACTGCGGTAGCTGTTATCACAATGTTATCACTTTCACCCCACGTCGGTGTGGCTACTCTGATTATGCTCTGATTTTAACGATGAACTGTATAAGTTGGTTGATAAGGTTATATAAGGACTATATACAAGTTGGACCTTGGAGAATGATGATATTGCAGAAAGACCATTTTCACTCACCATAGAGAGCTATACGTTACGCCAGCTATTTTTTTTTATATTTTTGTTGTGTTCAGTTTGTTTTTGCGTCTTATTTACCGCAAATAAACGTATTTTCTTCTTTCTTTTTTAGTTGTTCGAACTAAGCAGCTTACTTTGCGTAAATTATTTCATCACCACTCCTCTCAAATCGGTGAATGAAACTGGCATATCCTAAAATCAAAAATTCGAAGACATGTGACATCTAACAACCCACTTGGCCTTTTTTTTTTGGAGGAGGTTGATTATGTACTCACCATCATCATCATAATCAGCTTATACTGTGGGTGTACTCACCATAATATATACAAACTCCATTCTCACCATATCCAAGAAAATTGCATTGGTCTGATTTAAACTGTCATCATCATCATTTCAACCGGAAGACGTCCACTGTTGAAGACAGGGCTCACCCAAGCTCCACCATTTCGACCAGTTTTGTGCTTCCAGCAGTAAAACTTTCATACCGAATCTTTATTTTCGTGAAAATATTTTTTTCCAAGTTTTCAGTAATGGCTCATTTCTGTGAAACTTGAAAAACTCATTGAAATGTTTGATTTTTAGGGTTCCGTTGCCAAATGGCAAAAAATGGAACGGAAGATTCGTCATGTCTGTCTGTCTGTCCGTGTATGTCACAGCCACTTTTCTCCGAAGCTATATGAGCTATGTTGTTGAAACTTGGTAAGTAGATGTATTCTGTGAACCGCATTAAGATTTTCATACTAAAATAGAAAAAAAACAATACATTTTGGGGTTCCCCATACTTAGAACTGAAACTCAAAAAAAAAATTTCATCCAACCCATACGTGTGGGGTATCTATGAATAGGTCTTTAAAAATGGTGTTGAGGTTTCTAATATCATTTTTTTCTAAACTGAATAGGTTGCGCGGGAGACACGTAAAATGTGTGTGTCCCCCCCGTAACTTCTAAAATAAGAGAACGATAAATCTAAAAAAAATATATGATGTACATTACCATGTAAACTTCCATCGAAAATTGGTTTGAACGAGATCCAGTAAGAAGTTTTTTTTAATGCGTCATAAATCGTAAACCGCAATTTACCTTTCATTCAATCAACTCAAATATAAAAAAAAAAAAAAAAACCATTTAATTTCATAAACATAAACCTTATGCATAAACCGAGGACCTACAGGTTTGTACGGAACCCTCGGTGCACGAGTCCGACTCGCACTTGGCCGGTTTTTGTTTATAAGTTTCAGCCTTTTGACTTCAGGGCAAGTCACTATAAATGAATTCCATACTCGTTTCAGAGACAGACAAGCGTATTGGAAAACAGTCACGTTTGTCCTTACAAATATTCTAAATACAAAGGTTGGCAGACAGACACAGTTAGTGTCTGTTTAACCACAGAACCTATCGTAATGAAATTGGCCGATAGGTACCCTGGGACCTGAAGAAGCCCCTGCCAACCTGGCTACTTTTCATCCTAGACATTTCGATGAAATAAATATAAAACACACGCAAACGAGGTCGCAGTTCACAGCAAGTCCATTGTAGGTATGCTGGGCCTTGTGCTGACAAATATACTGCGAAGTCATAACAGAACTAAGTATAAATTACTTCAAAAATACGTAATACGTTAACAAATCAATCAACGTGCATAAAAAGAGGTTATTAGCTGTATCCTCTGTCGCAGTACCCTCCATTCTGCATCAGAGTAATGAAGACAACATTACAAGAACGCTTCCGTTGCACAAATTGCTTTATAATTGCAGCCTGCGCACGCGCAACGTCGGGAAACTTCTACAATGGGACGCGCTACAATATTCTATTATAGTTTAGGTATTATTTGTTTCCATTATACTATGGATATGTTTTTATTTGGTCGATAAATGAGAGATTTTTTTTACTGTTGACTAATCTAGTCAAGCTATTACCCACACTGACTGAACATTTGCTTAAGGTGTCAAGTAAATATTTCGAAAAACACTGGTATTAGTCGTAGGAGTGTCAATAAGTCGCGGATTTGTTCGAAACACTTACTGTGGCCCTGGCACAGGCAACTGAAGGAACACGGGTGGGTTTTAGTTCATAAAAGTCTTTCACGCAGAGCGGGAGAAGTCATTTGATGATTGCCGAACCAGAAAATAGAAAATAAGTGTCAACAAGTTTATTATACAGTTCATCATCATTATTATCATTTCAGCCGACAGACGTCCACTGCTGGACATAGGCCTCCCCCAATTTTTAGGGCTTTGCCATAATCTCCACGCTTGGCATGCGGATTGCCGATTGCAGTAAGTCCCTTAACGCTGCTGCCCATTCTCTAGTAAGTCCCTTAGTCGTCTCTTACGACACCCACGGGAAGAATTAGGATGGTGCTATTCTTTACGTCCGATAGCACACGGACTTTCATACAGTTACAAGTGTATTTTAGGACAAGTAAGTACCTAATCTAGGTACATGTCTATAAGATCGTATGAAAACTGTTTTTAATTACAAACGCTAATTTAAACGCAATTACAATCAATGTATGTAAATCTCAATGAGGTGTTTCCGTATCGATCCGTATGCAATTAAATTAATTGTATTGGTGTTTGTTTATCTTCCTGGATATAAATAGAAAGCGAATTCATCTAAAGAAATCTATACAAAATAATTAAATTTAAATTGACGAAACTCTAAACTTTTATTAAAAAACATACATACATACAGTTTTAATTTGTTACAAGAAAGAAAAAATATTTATAGAACTGACACAGGACAAAAGATACCAAGACAGAAGATACTTTTTAGGAGTCTTATTTTCGTTTTCATTTGTGCAACATGGGTTAGCTGGTGAAACCACATGTTTGCGTATTACTGTAAACTGTAAAACTGGATAAACAGATTGCAGGTAATGTGTTCTCTGGATTTATTAAACTTTACAAGATTTTTCTTCCTTTTTCCGTACATTAATGTGTAATCACAAATGAATATACTGGAAAAGGACGAAAGAAAATTCATTTATTTAGAACAGACGAAGACAAAATGTAGTTATATAAAAAAAAAAACAAATGAAACGTGTAAACTGCGACGTAAGGAATTAGCAGCAAAGCGTGCCTCACGGCTGTCTCAAAAAGGACCAGTTCAGTAAAAATGCCAGACAAGTAGTGCCTGACGCTGGTTTTCAACCCGATCTGTTCACTACAAGATGACACATGGACGACATCCATTTTCTATTTTGTTAAGTACCTGTACTTGTCAGGCCTATACTGTAATTTAAAAACATAATAAAAGCCAATTTTTTAAAGAGTAACCGTAACCGAGGTGTTTCTTGCCGGCTCTTCTCTATAGGAAACGACCAATTGGAACCATACACCTACCTACTAACGTTTCATCAGTGCCCATGTAGGTTTATCTATATATATAAAAATGAATCCCTATTTCCCTTGGTCACGCCATCACGCGTGAACGGCTGGACCGATTTCACTTTTTGGTTTTTTGTTGTGTTTGTTATTGATAGGAGAAGGTTCTTATGAAAGAAAAACATTAAAAAATTGCGCAGAAAATTAGAAAATTTAAGAACACTTATTTAAGAATTCAAACTCACCTAACATGGGTGTTTGATAGCTAGAAAACGCTTTATGTCTTCAACGTACCAGCTTGGCTTAACTTGGTAGGAGCTCAACTAACATGGGTGTTTGGTAGCTAGAAAACGCTTTGTGTCTTGGAAGTACTAGGTTGGCATAATTTGGTAGGGGCTCACCTAACATGGGTGTGTGGTAGCTAGAAAACGCTTTATGTCTTGGAAGTACTAGGTTGGCATAATTTGGTAGGAGCTCACCTAACATGGGTGTGTGGTAGCTAGAAAACGCTTTATGCTTTCAAAGTACCAGTTTCTCATAACTTGGTCTAACATAGGTATATGGTACTTGGTGCTCTTTGCTTTGTGTGGGTGGGCTCTGATAAGTTAACACAACATTTATTGATTCTGAGGCGGTACGAAGTTCGGTGGGTCAGCTAGTGTGATATAAAATATTTTGAATGATGTGACTTATTTCTGTATACTGGCAAATCATCATCATCATTTCAGCTGTAAGACGTCCACTGCTGGGCATAGCTCTCCTCCAATTCAGGGGAGTTCGCCATAATTGCCACGCTTGGCAGGCGGATTGGCGATCGCAGTATGGTGATAAAATGCATAGAGAACGCTGCTGCCCATTCTCTAGTAAGTCTCTTAGTCGTCTCTTTCTTACAACATCCACGGAAAGAAATGGGATGGTGCTATTATTTACGTCCGACACCATAAAAAAACGACACACGGACACTGCCAAATACTATACCTATCCTGCCGGGGTCGCGTGATTGTTCGAAAGAGATACCGTGACCCTGGCACATGGGCAACTGATGGAACACGGGTGGGTTTTAGTCAGTAAAAGTCTGACACGCCCTCCCGCTCCGCCCAGAGCGGGAGAAGCCATTTGATGATTTCCCATCCTGAAAAAAAAAATACTATACCCATTCTTCAAGATAAACTACAGCTAGATCATAAAAGGTTGACAATACACCGCCATGGTCAGCAATCTCATCTCGTGTGATAATGGACCCGCTATAAACTGCGCACGTCGTGATCTAGTCTACCAGTAGCATGATAATGATATTAAAACGTTATTGTATAACTTTGTAATGGCGCCGCCGCCGGCGCAATACTGCGATCTTATTCTTACTTAACTATATATAAATTGCTTTAATAGCTTTGCGGGAAATCAATTTTAAAATGATTCACTTATTGTAGGAATGGTGGAAAATATGTTGAAGATATGAGTTGGTATTTGATGAGGAATTGATATGCATAGCATGGCTTAGCGTGCGTAAGTTCATTTTCGTTATATGGATGTATGTATGTATCTATGTATTTATTATTCATTGTTTTTCGAGTTACCTATCCCTTATGTTACCTGCCATGTTTTCCTCTGCATCACCCTAAGGTTGACTGGTAGAAAATGCCTCAGGCATTAAGTCCGCCTTTGTACAGTAGTTTTACTTGTGCATAAAGTTTTAATAAATAAATAAATAATGAATCTTTGAAGAACTGGTCAGTAGTAGGGTACCTACCTTTGGTCATATGCAAGCATGCCGTACAATAGGAGAGACTTCGGAAACCGCCCATTGTATCCACTTTTCAACCGACGAAAAAAAACGGAGGAGGTTATCAATTCGACGCGTATATATTTTTTTTTTTTTTATGTATGACCACGCATAACTTTTTACATAGTGGTCCGATTGTGACAATTCTTCTTCTATTGGAAAGGGTATACTTCCAAGGTGGTTCCATATCAATTTGGAAAACAAAATCGAACCCTAAGGGTCGGAAAACAGGGGATGATTGATTGTTCACTCACTGATTGTAATGTATAAACACGCATAACTTTATACAGAGTAGTCCGATTTTGATAATTCTTTTTGTGTTGGATAGGGTATACCTTGCCAAGTATTATTAGTACATTAAAGCCACAAAAAAATTTAAAATAAAACTTTTTAACAAAAAATTTAACCACCGAAAAACTGAAAAGCATAAAATAATACTTAAACCTTAAAATTTTGAGTCGGCGCTGAAAAATCAATGAACAAGGATCACTCAAAGCGCCGACTCATAATTTTAAGGTTTAAGTATTATTTTATGCTTTTCAGTTTTTCGGTGGTTTAATTTTTTTAACCAGATATGTTCCTTAGTTTCACCTGCATAAGTTTCGATCTCGTAAGAATCTATACTATATAATATATATTAATATTATATATTAATATTATAAAGCTGAAGAGTTTGTATGTTTGATTTTATTTACAGTATTAGACGCGTTAATCTTAGGAACTCCTGGTGCGAATTTAAAAATTATTTTTGTGTTGGGTAGCCTATTTATCGAGGAAGGCTATAGGCTATATAACATTGCGCTACAAGCAAGAGGAGCGGAGCAGTAACGAAAAATGTTGCCAAAACGGGGAAAATCGCACGGGTAGGCGATTCGACGCGACGGGAAGGGTCGGGGAACAAGAAATTTAACGCGGACGAAGTCTCGGGCAGAAGCTAGTATCAAGATAAAAGTAATATATGTCCTGGTTCAGGCCATGGCCTACCTATGTACATATGTATATGCCAAATCTCATTCAAATCCGTTAAGCCGTTTTAGAGCCGCTTTGGAACGATTCGGGTAATTGGCGATTCGGTTAATCGGCGTTCGGGTAATCGGCGTTCTACTGTATCTATCTTACAGTAAATCTCTTCGCTGGAAAACCTCTCCTGTATCAAATTCTTTCTATCTCTATCAAAATATATGCCTATGTAGCCATCATCTATTTGCATAATCCATACATTGTTTCTTTGGTCTTATCTTCTTCTACTCATATCTCTTCATTTCACAAAGAAAAATCTGCATTAAAAGAGTTCTATCCTCTAATTTTATTGTGCCTTTCTTCGTCCCAGCTCTAGCCAGCTAGCTACGTCGTTTCTTTTATTATTATTGTCATCACTATAATGTATGTTTATTGTATATAGATTCCTATATACCTATACATATTTCAACAACTTTAGTTTTATGCATAGCGTTTACTATAATATATTGTCGTATAAATGGTACAACAATTGCTTGGTGGACGCGAGTAGAATTTTAATATATAAGTGTGTTATTTACTATAGCGTTTAATTCCTTATACACTAGTTACCTATAAATGACACCTATTTATTATCAAAAGTACGTAAGTTCAGGCGTATAAGAATGTATGCGGTTGGTTTTTACAATTACGCAATTTTTTTTCAGTTATCTATTGTTTTTAGTGTGTGCGTACCTAATTAATATTTTGTTTAATGATGTCAATACAAGTTATTGTTGGAAACGTTAATTAATTAATAGGAGAGGAAAATGCTTGTTAAATTCATAATAATGAAGGAATGTTGGTTAGTTGAGCAACATATAGGTACATAACATATGATAAGTACAGACGCCACCAGGTCAAGCTACCCGAAACTGTCAATTTTTCCCAATGAACCTTGAACCTAATGCTCTAGACATAAAGTCGAAAATCTATCAAAGAAATCTGACAGATTGTAGTAGCTTGATGTGTTGGCGTCTGTACATAAAATAGGTATTTATCCTCATCATTATCATAATCAGCCTATATTGTTCCCACTGCTGGGACACATGCCTCCTCTCTGTGAGAGGAATTGGGCCATAATCTACCACGCGGGCCCAGTGCGGGTTGGTAGATGTCACATGTCTTAGATTTTTTGTTCTCGGACATGCCGGTTTCCTCACGATGTTGTCCTTCACCGTTTTGAGAGCAGCGGTGTTGAAATAAATTACACAAAAGCGCCTGTCTGGGTTCGAATCCACGACCTACATGCAACTCGTAAGTCGGGGCTGATACCACTGGGCCACCAATGCTCCATGTATTTATCCTGACGATGATTAATTGCAGGAAAAGCACATACATATATAAACTATCGCCTTTTTCGCATGGGGTAAGCACATCTTAGGACAACCAACCCAACGTTATCTGATCCCAAACTAGGCAGAGCCTGTACTATGGTAACCAGACTACTGATAAATATACTTATATATTTCTAAATACATACATATTATAGATAAATTACACCCAGACACAGAACAAATGATCGTGCTCATCACTCAAAGATTTGTCCTGGGTGGGAATCGAACCCACGACCTCAGTCTTAGCAGTCAGGGTCACTAACCACTAGACTAACAGGCCAGTCGAATTTATTTTGTCGAAGTCGATTGTATTTCGATTCACACTAACGCCATTTCTGTCATCCATGTTGATACGCCTTCTCTTACACGTTCTCCCTTTCGGCATTTCCAATGATGTCATTATTACAGGATAAACTAATAAAGGTAAGGTCAGTGACTTACGTTTTGCTCAAAGGGAAAAGGGTTCTTTACTAGGTTTCGTAAATATCTGGGTAACAAAGTGTCACCTGATAACTTAAAGGTAAAACCCTTTTGGGCTTAGTCAAATGGCAAAGGCAGTTTGCTCATTGATGGCTCTCAGTCAGCAGAAGGAATATTGCGTAACACATTAACAGAATGAATGACTATAACATTTGAAGGGTTACGTATACCTAAGTTTATTCTATTTTCAAGATAACTACGGTCAAAAAACCTATCGTTTAAAATATTTAAAGATCGTTTCACTGGTTTTTGTAATAACTAATGAACGAAATCCATAAAGGAGAATTCAGCTACGGTTTATTCAACTACAATTAATAAGGATAAAAAAACTAAGGTGGATTAAATAAACTAACGGTCGATTCACCTACTGATGATGATTTACCTGGTGATTTCATAGTCGATATACGACTGGGTGACCTGTTAATTCGAATTTTCGCGAAGACCCTAGGGATATTGCGAAAATACGGATAATTACACAATAGGAAAAAAAATCTGCGAGCAACTTGGAAATAGCGCTCGCCGGCCGCTGCCGCGGCACCACCGCTCGCTGCGCTCGCTCGGCTCGCGCGCGGTTGGTCGTAGTTTTAACCTAAACTAACCTATGTCACTCAGTTCAAAATGACGAATCTTACAATTTGCCTGCGAGTGGATAATTAGACAACGGTAAAAACATTTCTGCGGCAGATTGTATGATTCGTCACAATCGCTGACGATTAAACTTAGATATTATAATACATAACCATTTGAAGCAATGGATATGCAATACCCTTCAAAATTATTCAGATTCAGATTGAAATGTGTTACGCTATTAGTGTGCGGGTCACGTTGAACAGAGTGACCTGAAACGTAGGTTGTACTTCATCGCTTTCACAAATGGTAAATAATCTAGAAAGTTTTGAGTATGAATTTGGAATGCTTTGTGAGTAACAGAAGGCTGAAGAAACGATGGTTGGATTGTGTGAAAGAAAGATAGAACCTAGATACGTGGATGTATGGATTACGAAGATATGCTGCGCCGGGGTTACGTATCATAATACCTAAGTTTATTCTTACTATTTTCAAGATAA
Organism: Aporophyla lueneburgensis; assembly: GCA_932294355.1. Taxonomy (NCBI): domain Eukaryota; kingdom Metazoa; phylum Arthropoda; class Insecta; order Lepidoptera; family Noctuidae; genus Aporophyla; species Aporophyla lueneburgensis. The sequence goes on from OW028737.1 coordinate 7,730,274, forward strand.
CTACGGTTGATTCACATAAGTTCATAACGCATATTGATCGACTCAACTACTGTTTAACGTACTTAATGTTGATTAAACTAAAATCAATTGCACTAACGAACGAGTAATCTAATGATTTAATAAGATATTTGGTATTTCAACTAAGTATGAAATACCTATTTGACGACTTGCCTACAGTTTATTAATACTGCGCGCTGGATTGATTTCTAAAGTGGTGGGTAGTTACAATGTCAATTTCTTTACACGTTACGTGTACACATTTTGTGTTTCTTTTTAACGGAGAATTAGACATTGGTAAAAACATTTCTGCGAGCAACTTGGAAGTAGCGCTCGCTCGGCTCGCGCACGATTGGTCACAGTTTTAACCTAACCTAACCTATTCACCTACTTCAAAATGACTAGGAATGAAAATTGCCCAATGTTTCCGACAGTTACCAGGAAAGTTTCCAATATTCGGCAATATTGGAAACTTTCCTGGTAACATTCCGGCAATATTTGGCAATATTGCCGGAATGTTGCCAAAGTTGCCAGATTACATAGGGTTTTTCAAATGCCATTTTCAAAGTTTGTGCGCTCGTGAGGTTTTATGTAATTGTGTAATTATACGTATTCTTAGTAAGCCTGTATTATTAATTCATAATTATAATTATTTTTTTAATTAATTAATATCACTTATAAATTTTATACAAAAAGAAAGAGGGTATTGATACCAAATAAAGTAAATATAAATCACACAACTGTGTAGTGTTCTTTTGTAAATATTTTCAACTTGTCCTCAAGAACTTCATCCGTTTGAAATAAAATCAATTTTAATCATTTCCTGAAGTCTAATAGCGCTAAAATTAGACATATTTATGTATGTCTGGTGAGAACGCAATGTTATGATGACGATGTGCCAGCCTGATGATGGAGTTGGAAGGTGGTCATAGGATCTACGCTCTGTTAAACCAAACGAGATTGGGCTTTTTAGATTGCTCTCTTGTGGTTGGTGTGTGAGTTTTAGGTCTATTGTGTATTGCGTCTGTCATAGAATTTAATGTGTTAAGAATGTTTAAAAAAAAAAACAAATATAACACAACATTTAATAAAAACCTAAAATTTATTCCTATTCACTATCGTGATCACCACTGTTTTGCTGCCGCGTACTCTCCATGACAATGGTGCCAATTCTGTTCTACATCGAACTAAACTAATTATCTCTAAAATTCCTTACCTTTGGCTATGAGAATTGTAACGTTATTCTGCAAGAAAAAATCTCTAAATTTAAAAATTATTTTGACACGACTAAAATCGAATTTGACAATCGCGACTCAAAGTGGTATTTTTTTTTCTTTTGGCTTCGCAACGTGGTACTTGTGTGCGCTACGCAATGAATTTTTTTAGAGACGAAGGCGCGCGCTAGGGCAGCCTGGACGTGTTTTATATAGAATTTTTCACTTTTTGTTTGAAAAAAAAAAATATTACTATTACACATTCCTCTCCAAAAATTATCTTCTCAACCCTTTCCAGTCTGGCTTCCGTCCTGGTCATAGCACCACCACAGCGCTTCTGAATATTACGGATGATATAAGGTCAGCCATGGAAAACGGTAATCTAACGGTCTTAGCTTTGCTTGATTTCAGCAATGCTTTTAATACCGTTGATTTCGATGTTTTGCTTGGCATTCTATGCTCTCTTAATGTAGGTATCTCCATCAGTAATTGACTGGTTTCGTAGTTACCTGTTCGGTCGTCGGCAACGTATTTGCATCGGTAAGACTTTGTCTTCCTGGAGTAATACTTCTGTCGGTGTACCACAGGATGGCGTTCTATCTCCATTACTTTTCGCAGTTTTTATTAACTCTATCTCCAACGAACTAATTTCTTCCTACCATCTTTATGCAGTTGATTTACAAATATACTCTCGAGCTCCTCTTGGAAATCTGTCCGAGGCTATATTGGTGATTAATCGCGATCTAGCCCGGATATGCGGTTGGAGCAAGAGGTATGGACATCAAACAACGATGCCCGAGGAACTAATACGTACTTTTAAATATTGGTATGGGAACCAGATCAACGTTGTTCGGTGGTCGGGGGCATATTCAACTCCATACAGGTTGGAGTGCGGCGTGAGGCAGGGGGGGCTGACATCGCCAAAACTTTTTAACCTATATATGAACGCGCTTGTGGAGGAGCTCAGCAGCACACATGTCAGCTGTCATATTGATGGAGTCTGCCTTAATAATATTAGTTACGCTGACGACATGGTGCTGCTGAGTGCTTCTGTAGGTGGACTGTCGCAGCTGCTTGACATTTGTGAAAAATATGCTGAGCGACACGGGTTGCTTTATAATGTTAAGAAGAGTGAGTGGATGGTCTTTCAGGCTCGGAGAAGGTCCATAACTCAAACTCCGCTAGTTAGACTGAATGGCTACCCCATTAGCAGGGTAGAACAGTTTAAATATCTCGGACACTTACTAACCCCGGATCTGAAAGACGATAATGACATAGAAAGGGAGCGTAGAGCGTTGTCTGTTCGTGCGAATATGATAGCACGCAGATTTGCTCGCAGTTCAAAGGATGTCAAGATCACCCTGTTCAGGGCATTTTGCACATCCTTCTACACGAGCAGTCTGTGGGTGAATTATACGCAAAAGCAGTACAGCTCTCTACGCATCCAATACAATAATGCGTTCAGGGTGCTATTGGGGCTGCCTCGCTTCTGTAGCGCGTCGGGGATGTTTGCCGAAGCGCGCGTGGATTGCTTTCACACTACCATGCGCAAACGGTGCACATCCCTGGTGCGCAGGGTGCGTGTCAGCCCGAACAGTATCCTGAAAGCCTTCGCCCAGCGTTTCGACTGCCAGTACGTGTATCACTGTGACATGGTACACGTACGGGATAATGTGGAGATATTATTTTAATTATTTTGAATTGTATTTTATATTATATTGTGACTGTGTTTGATTTATGTATTATTTTATGTTATGATTTTATGATTTGTAATTGGTCCCTGTTGGCTTAAATATAAATAAATAAAAATAATTGTAATAATAAAGATTTAAGGTCAACCCTATAAAGACGCAGGTTATTGTGGTTGGCAGTTCTAGGACTGTCTCAAGAATTCACTGGACGGCTCTTCCCCAGGTTACCTTTGACAATTCTATTATCCCTTTCAGCGAAAAAGTTAAAAACTTGGGGATTTTCATTGACAAAAACTTCACTTGGACTGCCCAGCTACAGGAAGTTAGCCGCAAGCTATTTGCATCCGCTGCATCTTTGAAGATACTGCGTAATTTTCTGCCAACTGCCACCAAGATTGCGCTTGCACAATCACCTCTGTTACCCATCCTCGATTATGCTGATGCCAGCTATCTTGACCTTACCCAGGACCAACTCGATAAACTTGAGCGGCTTCAGAATGTTTGTATAAGGTTCATATACGGTTTGCGCAAATATGACCATGTATCCGAATTTCGTGTGAAGCTCAAGTGGTTACCAATTCGTCTTCGCCGGAATGCCCATATTCTTTCCCTTTTATATAATGTGCTCTTTTCCCCTTACACCCCTCTCTATCTTAAGAATCGTTTCCAGTATCTTTGTGACTCCCACGCAAAGTTGTTGAGGTCATCAGATAACTTAAAGCTTAAAATGCCTATGCATTCTACAACTTTCTTCGATAAAGCCTTTTCAGTTCAGGCTGCTTGTTTGTGGAATGCATTGCCAATTCAAATAAAACGCGCGCAATCTTTACCTGTATTTAAAAGACTCGTGAAGGAGCATTACTTGTTATCGTGATCTTGTTTTCTTGTATTTTATTTTCTTAGCTTATATATTTAGTATGTATGTATATAAGTATTTATTATACAGGATATATATAATTATATCTATGTATTTATTAAAATAAATTGTATTTGTATTTTACACCAGTGACAACCCCATTTTTATGTCCACGCAATCACTGTCCATACCAAGGTTGCCTGGAAGAGATCGCAGAAAGCGATAAGGCCGCCCATTGTATGTTTTTTTTTTGTTACATGTTCTTGTTGTAATGTATTTTCTGGTGTACAATAAAGCATATATAAATAAATAAATATTACCCACGTGTTGAGATTTATATGTGCAAGGGTTTAATAAAGGGGGTTGAAAATTTCATTATTTTTGCGTTAGGACACGCCATTTTCGAGATATAAGCAAAAGAAAAGGAAACCAAAAAATACAGTACTGTTTTTTGCACGTGAAGCCGAGGCGTGTTGGTGTGAATTTTAGTTCATGACCACTAGTTTTATTTCACACCTTTTTAATCGCGATTAAAAATAGTTAGATTTAGTTAAAATAAATTATTATAGGTAGTCAAAATTTTTGGTGAAAACCGGCAAACTCAGAATAGCAAAATTGTCATTTTCACTAAACTAATAACTCAGTACAATCTTAGTGCTGTCAAACTAAAATATAGTTAAGTTGTGTCGCTTTAGTCTATTTCAGAATAGGAAATTGTCGTTTGACAGGTGACAGGCATAAACCAAATTTTAGTGATTTTTAGTTTAGAGAATTTTGTGACAACAGAATCGGCACCATTGTCTGATGTTCCAATGGCTTTTTTTTTGGATGGGAAATCATCAAATGACGTCTCCCGCTCTTGGAGCGGGCTCGGCTAGGGGCGTGAGGGCGCAGAGACTGCCACTCCCTCACGCGCCCCGCCTCCTCCTTCGCGAGCATTACTGCTTCGCAGAAGGAGGTGACGGCTTCCCATGCCCTCTCTAGGTGAATCGACCATTAGTTTAATCAAACTTAGTTCAATTAATTGTAGTTATATAAACCGTAGTTGAATTGTCCTTTATGGATTTCGTTCATTAGTTATTACAAAAATCGGTGAAACGATCATTAGATATTTTAAATGATAGGTCTTTTGACCGTAGTTATACTGAAAATAGTTGGAATAAACTTAGGTATTATGATACGTAACCCCGGCGCAGCATATCTTCTTAATCCATACATCCCCGTATCTAGGTTCTGTCTTTCTTTCACACAATCCAACCATCGTTTCTTCAGCCTTCTTCTACTCACAAAGCAATCTAAATTCATACGTAACCTGCGCCGGCCCCAAATGCATAAGATTGGGGGTAATTTATAGACAGGATAGTCCTCTCAAAGCTTACACCACAATAAAACAATACTGATGTTGGTACACTTGAACTTAGCCTACTGAAGTCCACTGCTGGATACACCTCTGCCAGGCTGTGTCACAACACCCTGTCCTCCATCTTCCAGGCACTTTCTTATATAATAATAATAATATGAATGGTCGTGTCAATGAGTTCGAAATTTTTGTCAGCGATTAAGATTAAGTATCGTTTTTTCTATAGTTCGGTAAACGATCAAAGCAGAAGCTTATCTATACTTACTAATATTATAAAGCTGAAGAGTTTGTTTGTTTGTTTGGTTGAACCCGGTAATCTCAAGAACTACTAATCCGAATTGAAAACTTATTTTTATGTTGGGTAGCCTATTTATTGAGGCCCACAGCTGGTCGGCTCTCATTCATTGAGGTTGCACATTACGCTGCAACCAATAGGAGCGGAGCAGCAATGAAAAATGTTGCAAAAACGGGGAAAATTGCACGGGCAGGCGATTCGATACGAAGGGGAGGGTCGGGGGAACAAGAAATTTAACGCGGACGAAGTCACGGGCATAAGCTAGTGTAGATATAAATTGTTTAAGCCAGCTACGATAAGCCATTTGGCGAGATCATGGATCTACTCATCCTGCCAGGGTCGCGGATTTTTTCAAAAGAGTAACTGTGGCCTAATGTTATAAATGTTATTACGTTGGAAATAAAAAACAAAGATGCAAATTAAAAAAAACTCTGTAGTACCATAAAATTAAAATGTACCTACTTTGAGCAGTTAATGTTAGTACGCTTAAGATTATTAAACTTAATGATAGATAGTAGTAGGCTAAAGGAAGCTCGGAAAGATATTAGTCCTATTTGAATAATGCTCCAAATAAACAAATCAGTAGGCGTAGGTAGATACCTATATCAGGACAGGATGTGAACATTGTGAACACATCTTAGTGTAGTAACATTCCGTGGGTGACTGTCACGGAATTTTATTTAGGTGCGCTAAATTGGATAATAGTAAGCACTGTTGTGAAATACAAAAGAGCCGGTTACCTACATTCAGCAGTGGAATAGGTCAAGTAAGAAGAGAAAAAAAAATTGTCTCGATACCTACACTCTACAGGATGTTATAAATTGACAGCAAAATTGACTCCTGTGTAGGGTAGACTGGGTACGGTTGTGACAATTTTCAATGGATCGCCAATAATTTCGTTAGTATGCCACTTAACTGGAAGAAAGATGTTTTTTATCGTAAAGTATACATTTATCTACGAAAAAATATAAAAAAAATGCACCTAAGTACAGTGGTTAACTGACACGAGTAAATCAGAAAAAAAAGGAAAATTGTCACAACCGACCACACCCCAGGGGCGGTTGTGACAGTGCTTGGGGTTGGTAGTGACAGGTCCAAAAATACACAAAAACGGTTTAAAATCACAGGTATAACTACAAAACAGATCTAGTATAACAGTCTTCATATGACAATCAGTCAAAAAAGTTAACTAAACATATCTAATATATTGCGGTAACTGTGTTAAAATACAAATTAAATATTAACTCAAAAACTCTTCTCCAACAAAAACTAAACATTTGTTTGTTGTGTTTGTTTGCTATCAACATGCAAAATCAAAAAACAGAAGGCATCCAAAGTTCGTTCTTAGTTGTAAAAACTTAAAAAATCGTGTTTACGAATATATGACAACAAAGACATGCGATTAACTTCATGCATTTCCGCAGTTCTCCGTAAAGAAGTTCTGTTTTTCATTTCTTTATAAGCATTTTCATATTGTATTATATCACACTGCCCTCTTTGGATCTTTCTCAAACGTTTCCGGGGTATCTAAAACCAAAAATATTTTTTTTACCTTTGCCACAACCGTACCCTGAAAATATGTCACAACGGTACCCAATGTACTCCTCTGCGAAAAAACAATTGCCATGACAATACAACATAACATATTTACAAAGTAATTACAGCTATATAACTACTAATGTTTCACGTTTCACGTAGATAAACACTCATAACTATATCTGTACACATATAACAACAGTTATTAAAATATATCGAATTAAAATACTTGCTTTTGATTGGTAAAAAGTAATATAGGCCTCTGTTAGCGTTAATGTCGCGCAATGGCTAACGCAATATTGTGACACACATTCAGACGGGCATACTGCTCCTCTCTCCCCTTGCACCCTCCCCTTATAGTATTCGTTACAGTTTCGCTAATATTACGACTGTCACAACCGTAACCTGGCACAACCGTACCCAGTCTACCCTACTTACTAGGATAAATATCGTATTTTTGCGCTGCGGCATGGCAACGGCAGTAATGGAATGAGATGGTTTGCACATGACGAAGGAGTTGCGGCACAAACAAATTACTCTCATATTACCGTAACACATTGATAGTTCTTTGGATTTTGCAGGTGTCCAAAGGTGGTGGTATGCAGTTTTCGCCTGAAGCATGCAAAGAAGCATACACCATGCATGCAAGCAAATAACATGCAATCGAGCATGCAAACAAGCATGCATCATGTAGCATGCAAGCGAGCATGCATGCAAGCAGGCAAGCAGCATGCAATCGAGCATGCAAGCAAGCATGCAGCATGCAAGCGAGCATGCATCATGCAGCAGGCATGGTTTCTGTCACGGCTCCGGCGCTGCGGGGCTCCGGCGGTCCCACGCGAGCTTATCGTCGCAGGCGGTTTAACGATCACCACCTGCTCCTCAGCTCGCGGGCCACCTCGCCCCTCCGCACCTACGCGATTCTAAATTACACTCTAGGAGTAGGGCATACAAGACTACGTGGAGTCGGATTTACAGCGATTCGTTTCTGTCACTGAAACCTAACTTGTAGCAATTTTATTATAAATGAACATTTGGCATAATACATAATAATAAAATACTTAGGACATATGACTTTATAACATGCAAAATTAGGAGCCTTAATGCTTATAGTATTTGATATTATGACAGAATATTTTCAGAAGCAAAGATAATTATGTAAAACAAAATTTAGATTTTTTGAATATTATGGTTACTGACGTTTATAGCTAACGTGTTTTGGATAATGATTTTCGGACAAATGATTTTAGGAGAAGAAAGGGTGTACCTATTTGGGCACAATAGGTGGCTACGTTTAGGGTTGTCCGTGAATGGGTGACCATCTTTATATACTCGGTTACAGTCTCGGAAAGTACGTATAGTCGTTGGTCCCGGCTGTTATTCGTGGATCTTTGACTGTCGTTACGGGTCGTCAGAAGCCCGAAACCAGTTTAACCAAGGGGGTTTTTAGGGTTCCGTTGCCAAATGGCAAAAAACGGAACCCTTATAGATTCGTCATGTCTGTCTGTCTGTCTGTCTGTCTGTCTGTCTGTCCGTCCGTATGTCACAGCCACTTTTTTCCGAAACTATAAGAGCTATGCTGTTGAAACTTGGTAAGTAGATGTATTCTGTGAACCGCATTAAGATTTTCACACTAAAATAGAAAAAAAACAATAAATTTTGGGGTTCCCCATACATAGAACTGAAACTCAAAAATGTTTTTTTTCATCAAACCCATACGTGTGGGGTATCTATGAGTAGGTCTTCAAAAATAGTAATGAGGTTTCTATTATCATTTTTTTCTAAACTGAATAGTTTGCGCGAGAGACACTTCCAAAGTGGTAAAATGTGTGTCGTCCCCCCCCCCCCCCGTAACTTCTAAAATAAGAGAATGATAAAACTAAAAAAATATATGATGTACATTACCATGTAAACTACCAACGAAAATTGGTTTGAACGAGATCGAGTGAGTAGTTTTTTTTTAAAACGTCATAAATCGTAAACCGCAATTTACCTTACATTCAATCAACTGTAATATAAAAATTTAAAAAAAAAAATATTTTTAAACCGAGAATACCTACAGATTTGTACGGAACCCTCGGTGCGCGAGTCCGACTCGCACTTGGCCGGTTTTTTTTCTGGATGGGAAATCATCAAATGACTTCTCCCGCTCTGGGCGGAGCGGGAGGGCGTGTCTGACTTTTACTGACTAAAACCCACCCGTGTTCCTTCAGTTGCCCATGTGCCAGGGTCACGGTATCTCTTTCAAACAATCACGCAACCCCGGCAGGCATCGGTCCTAGCAGACCCCTTCAGTGCTGCTGACATCTCTTTGAGGCGCGCGTGGAACACTACGCGCTGTCGACCCGAGCTTGGTCCTTACCGGGCGGCGGGTGTGCCCTGCCTGGGCGGCGGCGAGCAATGGGTAGCTCGCCGCCGCAAGTCGCGCCTTCGCTGGCCGGGAGTCCGCTATCGGCTCCCAACGCCCGGGGCGTCTCCTCCTGCGGCGGCTAGGGACGTGAGGGCGCAGTGACTGCCACTCCCTCACGCACCTCGCCTCCTCCTTCGCGAGCATTACTGCTTCGCAAAAGGAGGTGACGGCTTCCCATACCCTCTCGCTCCGTAACATGGTTCGCACCAGGGCCGGACGCGAGAGATCGCCGCAGCCGATCGTCTCCACGAGGACACGGCGGTGCTCCGCCCAGGCAGGGCACACTTCCACCGTTTGCTCCACCGTGTCCTCTAGACGATCCTCACAATGGAAACACCCGGGCGTATCCTCCCGCTTTATCCTGAACAGGAACCCACCGAAGCACCCATACCCGGTGAGAACCTGCGTCAGGCGGAAGGTGAGGACGCCGTGGCGCCTCTCTATCCACTCCTCAAAGAGGGGACTTACCGCCGCAATTGTGGCGTGCCCATTACCAAGGGGTACCGTATTACCTAGTTACTGGGTTGTGGTGGTCAGATATACAGTTGCTCCGTGTAAAATACTGGTATTAAGCTGCATCCAGTTAGACGGGAAGCCAACCCCAACGTAGTTAGGAACAGGCTAGTCAGATTTTGATTGATCGATTTTTGCGGTAACAGAGGCGTTCTTCAGATCGTAAAGGGTTCAGGTGAACGCTCATTAGGGGGACTAAAATAGATGGGATATAGCCTGTTCAGGAGCACCGCACGTGCACTGGGTTCATTCCCTATTTCACAAGAATATGTTTACAGCGGCCTACTTGGGAACGCATTCGATTTATTGCCTTTCAAGCGCACTGAATCTATTAACAGATTATACCCACATTTGTCAAATACCTCCTCTAGCATCTCAGCAGCTGGATCCACACTCCACGAATTCAACTTGAACACAGCCACAAAGTGAATTCGAGTGAAATACTTGAAGTGTGTAACAATAAGACATTAAAAGTCGATATCTTTGCATTTCAGCGACCGTGCCGCCATTGTGATCGATAACATTATAAGCTGCTGTTCTGCTGAAGTTCAACCTGATTATAATGCTGAGATTTTATAGCTTTCTGCTCGTTTTCGTATTTTTGCAATACCATGACTTATTTGCATGGCATTAAAAGTTAATGGTACAGTGAACCGGCTTAGCAAGATAATATTTGTTTTAAAGAGGTCCATAATAACAGGGTTTTTTTTGGTTGGGAAATCACCAAACGGGGATGACGTCTCCTGCTCTGGGTGGAGCGTGTCAATAGAGTAAAACAGGGATAATAGGGGTTAAAGTATGAAATTGCCGTTTTATAGTAATAGATACTTTGAATTGACATTAAACCTTCATGGTGTGAAATATTCGAGTGAAATTTTTTTTACATTATACCTATGAGTTTTTTTTTTTTTTGAAAAAATTTGCAACATTCGAATTTCAATTGCTTCGAAATGTTGCACATTTTTTATTCAGCTTAGATGGAAAAGATGGATACCTACTTCGAAAATACGACCAATTTTTGAATACGAGTTCCGATGCGGAACCAACGCGGCAGAAACGGCTCGCAATATCAATGCTACGTTTGGTCAGACTGCTAATGAACGTACCGTGCGTTTTTGGTTTAAATGCTTTCGTAATGGAAACTTCAACTTGAAGAACGCTGAATTGAATGAGATGGTGGAAGCCGATCCGAGTCAAACTACCCATGAATTAGCAGCATGGTTTAACGTTTCCTTACACACAACATTGATTCATTTGCATCAAATCAATAACGCAAGACCTCACTGCACGGGACACCGTTGCAACCGTACAGGAGCTGCAGTTAAAAACCATACGACATCCTCCTTACTCGTCAGACGTTCCTCCAAATGACTTTTTTTTCGTGATTTGGACAATTTTGTACGTGCATAAAAACTCTTCCCAGGAGGTAGTACAAAATGCTTTCACACAGTTTGTCGAATCTAGATCTAGATCTAGAATCTAGAGTTATATTGAGATGGCTTGTAGCTGAGTAATCGATTAGTTTCGATTCGATCCGATTAGATGGCAGCAATGTATAGATTAATGAGTGTTAATATTTTGATTAAATAAATGGGTATGTTACATCTTGAAAAAAAACATCGTTTTAATTTTGCAGTATAAATCGGCTATTCCTTACCCCTAATATTATTCAATAAATATCCTACCATCCAGTAGGTACCTACAACCTCGAATTTTTTAATTTTAATTTAACATGAGTATAACGTAATAATAAAGTTGATAGTTTTAATGTAAATTTGAATTTTATTAATTTTATTTAATGAGAATGACATAACTAATTTAATGTTCCAATAAGAATTTAAATAACAATTTTATAAAATGAAAATGTTTGCATGTCGAATGGTGAAATATGGCAGAACTCTGATGAAAACCTATTAATACCTACTTCTTATGTATAACCCATATTTGAAAATAAATGCTATTCTATTCTATTCTATTTTTAAAACAATATTTAAAAATGAAATTAAAATGATAACTCACCAGAATCATGTAATTCTACCCTTATTTAGATGTACATAATGACGGAGCAATTACGTCTTTTCTTATTAGTTATCTACATATAATAAGAAAAGACGAGCAGGAGCATATAACAAGACAAATATGGACCAACGTTCACATTCATATTTTTCTTTGCTTCAAGATCCTAATCACAGTTTGGAAGGTAGCGCTCATGTATGGACTGATCAAATAGGATCAGGAAAACTACGATAAAAGATTCAGACAGCTATTAGCACTAAATCTTTCATTTGTATTCATGCGCCGACACCGATGTCATGACTAATAGTTGATACATGCTTGTAATTACTGCTTCCGCCCTTTATTTTGTTTTGCGATCTCACCTTCGTCTGTACAGATTTTTTACAGCGTAAAAACAGACAAAAAATGCATGGAAATATCTTCTAGATTGGAATAACCCCTACTACGACATACAGTGTGACTCACTTAATATAAAACTTTACGTGAGAAAAAGGAATAGATTTTTTTGGTTGACACTGAGTAGGTAATATAATCTAAGGTTGGGTGCAGACTGTCTGTACTTACTGGAAGCAGCACCAGCAATTCCAAACTCAACAACCACCGTCTAGACTTTAAAATTGTTCTCATTCGGGGTGAAAATCCTGGAAAACTTACCATAAGTTTAACATAATATAACTTATTTTGTCCGATTTTTATTAGTTTGTTGTGTATACAGTATGTATCTATGTAACGAATTTTTAAACGTGATATTCACCTTCTTCAAAACGTCGGATTCATTTGAAACTTTGCATACTTATCAAGGACTCGTGACAATATAATAATTTGTGTCATTATCCTAGCCAGGATCACCAGGATTCTATAAAAGTGTGTTTTTTAGTTTTTAAAACTATTATTTATTTTCTATTTTTTAGTTCGGATATCCTTGTGATCCTGGCTAGGATAATGACCCTTTATGAAATTATTGTATTGTCATCTATTATTTAATAAAACGTGTAATATTATATAGTTTTAAGATAGTATATGAAGGGATAGTATATGACCCCTATCCTATTTCCGAGTTAAAATAAAAAAAGTCTCAAAGGCCCACGAGGAGGTGATTGGGAATATAATGTATGAATGAAAATGAGTATATGAGTATGAATATAATATGACTTGGGGAAAATTGGGAACAGTCACAAGTGTTGCCTACAGCTGATGGGATATTCACTATGTGTACTAGCTCGAATCAAGAGCTTTCGGAGTTTACTGTGAAACATTACCGGTACGACGGGGATCGCCCATTTTCTCCATGACTGCCATCTCACCTCTACTAGCCAGTTATTGGGTAGTACGATACGTCTTGGTAAGAATGGTTGTCATACTTTCGGGTTTCCGACGACCTTTAACGACTGTCAAAATTCCAAGAATGATAGTCGGGCTTAACTTGATCTATCGACTCGTACGGTTGTTTATACTCAGCCACAAGCGAACTGCACGCGTAGCGTGACCACCATAGAAAGAATTTTGTCTAGTCTTGGTAGAATAGGGATAGAATTGTCATGCTACGCCAGCAACGGTACAAATCTTTCTACAATCTTTAATTCTGTCTTTAATCTTTCTACAATCTGTAATTTTGTCTATTCTTCCATCGACCAAATCCATTTCTACGGTGGTCATGCTACGCGTGCTGAGGTGCCTATTATGTACTAAATAAACTTATCAACAATGGATGTGGATAATATCAGTGATAAGAACAATCTAATTGGTTTTTAGTACAATGTATACCTAACTTTACATTGCTTTGTTTAGACTATTTTTAGAGCTGTGACCTCGAGGAAATACAAGTATTTATATACTTAAAATACTGGTCAATGTGACCTAATTTCATACTTGAATAGGTAACGTTGTTTAGACCTTATTAATTTACAAGCTTTTGTCAGCGGCTTCGCCCGCGTGGAGGTCGATAATAAATTATTATACTACCGAGATTTAAAAGTGTCAAAAATCTTGAGTTAATCCAGATTATAAACTGTCTGTCTGTTTCTGCGGGATTGAGTAACAAACATACAAACTTTCACATTTATAATATTTACAGGATAGTAAGATTGAAATTCCCAGCAGGGTGAAGTATTGCTGGTCATTCATTGATTGTTAACCCGCCGTAGCTCCACAAAAGACTATCTCTAAAACTTCAAATTGTGATATTCAGTAACAGTTTTCTTTCGAACTCTTATACCCTTAGTAGAAGTCATGGGTTAGCGACCTACCCAAGAATTTACGAATTGAATGGGAAGCCCGCATCAACAACAGAGATAAAAAACCGCGCGTTTTTGCGCGTGCGCAACGCTGTCTGTCATTATGCCGACATTTTTTGTTTCATCGGTGTAAAAATGAAAGAAGTTCTGGAAATTGCTAAAAACCAGCTAAGTAAAACTTTGAATCGACCTTCACCGTCTCGTCTTGTATTTTAAGTGCGTTTGATGGAATATGAAAATAAATGAAAACCTTGTATCACTATCATAATAAAAGGAAAAACATGGTGAATACTAGAAAACTTTTTTCTTATCCTATTATTGGTAATAAGTTCTGGTAATTTCAGGTTCCCAAGATGCAAGACATCGCCTAGTTTGGGCATCAGCGCATATTTAAAAAAAATGTAACCAACAGTCAGACAAAATTATTATACACTAGCTTTGGCCAGTGGCTTTACCTGCGTATTATAACATAGAAACCTTCCTCTTGAATCACTCTGTCTACTGCTGCAATCGCATTAATATATGTTGCGTAGTTTATAATAAGATCTAAGCGTACAAACAGGGTCGCGAGATTGTTCGAAAGAGACAGTTTTTTTTTTTTTTGATGGTAAATCATCAAATGACTTCTCCCGCTCTGGGTGGAGCGGGAGGGCATGTCAGACTTTTACTGACTAAAACCCACCCGTGTTCCTTCAGTAGCCCATGTGCCAGGGTCACGGTATCTCTTTCGAACAATCACGCGACCCCGGCAGAAAGATCATCATCATCATTTGATGATTACCCATCCAAAAAAAGCGTACAAACATGGGAAGCGTCTTTGTTTTATCTATGTAAAGATAAAATCAGCCTATAATGTTCCTACTGCTGGGACACAGGCCTCCTCTCGTTGAGAGGGAGTGGGCCGTAATCCTCCACCCAGTGCGGGTTGGTAGATGTCACATGTCTTCGAATTTTTGGCTCTAGGAAATACCGGTTTCCTCACGATGTTTTCCTACACCGTTTTGAGAGGAAAAATATTATGTTAAACTAATTTTAAGCTAATAAATTGTGACAATGTTTAAATAAATTTTATTTTCAACCGACGAAAAAAAAACGGAGGAGGTTATCAATTCGACGCGTATATTTTTTTTTTGTTTTGTTTTTATTTATGACCACGCATAACTTTTTACATAGTAGTCCGATTGTGATAATTCTTTTTTTATTGGAAAGGGTATACTCCCAAGGTGGTCCCATATAAATTTGGAAAACAAAATCGAACGCTAAGGGTTGGAAAACAGGGGATGATTGATTGTTCACTCACTGATTGTAATGTATAACCACGCATAACTTTATACAGAGTAGTCCGATTTTGATAATTCTTTTTTTATTGAATAGGGTATACCTTGCCAAGTATTAAAAAATAAAGAAAATATAAAATAAAAACTTTTTGACAAAAAATTAAACCGCCGAAAAAACTGAAAAGCAAAAAATAATAAACCTTAAAATTATGAGTCGGCGCGCGCTGACAAATCAATGAACAAAGATCACTCAAAGCGCCGACTCTTAGTTTTAAGGTTTATTATTTTTTGCTTTTCAGTTTTTTCGGCGTTTTAATTTTTTGTTAAAAAGTTTTTTTTTAATATCAATAATTTCTCAAGTTATCTTCAGAGATTTAGTTTCAGTTTTTAAAGTTTATTTATTCAGGCAAGGTACTATGTTTAGGAGACGAATATTTTGTACCCTCCATTAATGAATAAAAATAAAAATGTACTTGTGAATAAATCCCTTTATCGTGATTTTAAAATAAAATTTACTTTATCTCTAAAGATTGTGTAAATGATAATATTTTTTTAATAATCAGTCAGACAGGATCACATAGTATAATAAAAGACAATTCCGCGTAATTATAGGTAAGTTATTGATAATATTGTTATGGGATTATGGATACATTATAACAGCCGCACCGGTCCATTGAAGCTGTTGGTCCTGGTTGTAATGTCATTTGTAGAACTGATAGTCGTTACGGAGTCAGAAATCCAAAAGTCTGAACAACCAGTCTTACAAAGGCTAGTAGATAGTATTACCCAGCAACTGGGTTTTGGATGTCAGATCAGTAGTCGCTCCAAGTAAAAGACATGTATTTACCTACATCCGGATAGACTGGTAGCCGAGCCCAACTTAATTGGGAAAAGGCTAGATTGATTTATATTGATTTAGCTATATCTTCAAACAACAAAATATATTTTAGTTACTTAGGATATTGTGATGGAGGCTTCTAATATACAAGGTGCAGTTTTGGATCTGCAAAACATTTTAGGAGGTAATTATGTTCGTGATTTTCGACCCGAATCAACAATAAAATGGGCAGATATTTTTTTTCATTTTATTCTTATTTACCTACGAAAATCGGTAAGTGTGAATTCCCTGTTTTAAAACGCGGCCAATCTGTACGTGTCCTTAAACTGCGCTTTCACATACACAAACAAACGCAACCGACATTTCTTTCATAGATTTTTTGAACAGGGTTATTAAGATGGTTATTCTGAAAAACAATAAAATTGAAAAATCTAAAATTAAAAGTATTGTTGATTATTTACGAGTCTCATAACAACCTCCTGAAATGTTTTGCAGGTTCAAAACTGTATCTTGTAGAAAGGCTAAATATTGAGAAATCCACAGTCAGTTGCGACGAGAAGGCGCGTCTTCTCTGG
Organism: Aporophyla lueneburgensis; assembly: GCA_932294355.1. Taxonomy (NCBI): domain Eukaryota; kingdom Metazoa; phylum Arthropoda; class Insecta; order Lepidoptera; family Noctuidae; genus Aporophyla; species Aporophyla lueneburgensis. The sequence goes on from OW028737.1 coordinate 7,747,086, forward strand.
TGGAACGATTTCCATGAAAACTTCGTATAAATTGTTCTACCGAAGTCGCGGAGCGCCTGGGTGCACCTTAAAGGTGTGGCCACACAGCCACAGCCATACAGCACAATACCACGTTTTTGAAATTCCTTAAAGAAACACGGAAGCAAACAGCCCTGATGCCAAGAGAAAAAAAAAAGAAGAGCCCAGAAGAATAAACGTTATATCATAATCATCATCAAAAATTTTTTCGTTTACCTTATGATAACTCCAAAATCCCTAAAATCTCCAAAGAGATTTCAGATAAAAAAAAAAAAAAAAAATTTTCATTCATTTAAGGTGTGTCAAAGATTATTCGTAATCTAGATGTAGGTGTCTAATAAAAAACGATTACTTAAAAAATAAACAACAAATTGACAGGCAGTATCCTGTCACTTTGTTGTTTATTTTTTAAGTAATCGTTTTTTGTAAAATTTACTTTATCTCTAAAGATTGTGTAAATGATAATATTTATTTAATAATCAGTCAGACAGGATCACATAGTATAATAAAAGACAATTCCGCGTAAATTATAGGTAAGTTATTGATAATATTGTTATGGGATTATGGATACATTATAACAGCCGCTCCGGTCCATTGAAGCTGTTGGTCCTGGTTGTAATGTCATTTGTAGAACTGATAGTCGTTACGTAGTCAGAAATCCAAAAGTCTGAACAACCAGTCTTACAAAGGCTAGTAGATAGTATTACCCAGCAACTGGGTTTTGGATGTCAGCTCAGTAGTCGCTCCAAGTAAAAGACATGTATTTACCTACATCCGGATAGACTGGTAGCCGAGCCCAACTTAATTGGGAAAAGGCTAGATTGATTTATGGGCCAAAATACTTTTAGATGCCTAAAACCCAGTCCCTTGGAATGAAAATTAAATTTTATGGGAAATCAGTATAAATTTGTGAAAATGGTAAACTATCTTCAACATGTAACATTATTTTCTAATACAAAAAACAACATTTGAACATAAAAAATATGTTATTAATTTGAAAATTACAGTAACAACGTTGACATTCTTAGTAACGCAGTAGTTCTTCGTACTGAATACCGTTGTCCTGGAGCACATATACTGAAAAAATTCTCATAATATTTCCTAGATGGCATTAAATCTTAAATACCACTATAAAAATGTCAGCTTTGGACCTTATTACAATGCTAATAGATTTTTTTTACATTAAACATTTCATGAAATTAAAAATAGTTTAATATGTGTCCCCACAAAGAATAAAACCGTAACTACCTTGCGTTGTTGTATGAAAATAAACCTTAAAGTGAATAAATTACGTTTTGTTGCATTTCAATCGGTTCAACTTGTTGTAACTCGTATAACAAATGACAGCAACTGTGCGGGGGGAGTACGTTAGCCGAATCAGTTGCGTCACAGTCGTTGAGATAGGTGCGTGTATTTATTGTATGACCGCTGAGTTACCGCTGCAGAAAGGTACGTACTGACGATGTTTACATTATTATTATTTTCATACGCACTTAGTTATGTATTGGATCAGTCAATGTTAAAATATCTGTATTTTGTTATTTTATTTTGTGATAATTTACAAGATAGTCGAATATTTACAACTGCGTAACTGCTACACTGCGTTACTGAAAAAAGTAATGCAGTAGTTGCATCGGTAACTCAGTTATTTTTAACGTTATTAATACGCTATTAAAACCGAAATACCCATACATTGTATCTTTTTTTTTCTCAGAAAGAAGCTTCTGCACAAAATGGCGTTGACGAACGCAGAAAAACAACGTCACTACAGACTAAAGTTAAAACTAGACCCTGCAAAAAATGCTGAAGTCAAAAAAAAAACACCTTGAAAGGTACCACGCAAATAAAAAACTTGTGAAAGACATGACAGAGCGTGAACATAGAAGTGCAAAGCGTAAATGGAAGAATGGGAATAAAAAACGACGAGAACGTCAAAAGACTGCTCAACAAATTATGGACATTACACCGCCATCCAGCCCACGGCCAGGAAAGCAAGTACATCAAGTTTTTACTGACGCTCTCGGTGAACTTCAATAAAGAGAGCTCAGTTGTTTTTGCCAAAGGGGCTTTTGTTCTTGTATGAATCCTTAAACATATCAGCCTGTTCCTGCTTTCGTAATTGACACACTTAAAGAACACATTCTATTGGATGGACTGGATGGGGATATAGTCCTAGATGATATTTCTAATATCGTTGCCGTACCTAGAAAAACATATTACAATACGGTTTATTCCTCATCTTCCAGGTCTGATGACATGCCCTTAGCAAGCTTTAGTCAACTATCAGTTTCTATTATAACAGAAATGCAGCGAATTCAAAAGGAAAACGTTCACCCTACAAAGATCTCTGACGGTAGACATGTTGTACCTGGAAAAAAATATTGCAATAAGATTTATTTCTCATTTTCCAGCTCTGACGATGAGCTAAGCTTTAGCCGACCATCAGTTTCTAATATAAAATAATTGCAGCAAATTGAAAAGGAAAAAGTTCATCGTACAAAGATATATGACGGTGTCCATGTTCTAGTAAAAGTGTCTTCTGTTAAAGACAAACATTACACTTACCTAGGTGTTGTTAAAAGTGAATTTGACGAAGAAGGAGACGTCAAAATTATGTTTTACAAGACAATGGATAATACTGGCAAAAGATTCAAAGCAGTAAAGACTGATATTTTTACGAATCTTACGAAAACATCGTAGAAATTGTCCCTAACGCCAAAGTTGTCGTGAAAGGTAAAAGGGTATACTTTAACTTTGATAAGCCATTAAACGTTTTTGAAAAGTAAGACTAAATCGAAAGTACCTCATTAGTTTATAAGGTTGATTTTATAATATTAATTGGTTCCTAACAAATACTGACCTGGGTAAACGTTATATTTTATATTGAATTAGCTAAACTTTGTTTTCTTTGTTGTTATTTGAGATACTTTATTTTATGTCAAGTCATAAAAAGTTAAATTTGTTTAGTTTTTATCACCATACTAAGATCTCTATAGAAAGTACAAAGTATTCTATATAAGAAAATACTACTGTGTTACTAGGCTTACTACTGCGTTACTTTTGTGTCCCTCTGATTATTATTGTATTTTCAATAATACATAGGATTCTTATTATTAAAAATGCCTCAAGTTCATACGTACGTGTTACTCATCAAAAGAAGAATATTATGCCGTCAATTAGAAATAATTTTAAGTTTTTTTTTGTCACTAAGTGACTCACTAATGGAAAAGTTAATGTTTTAAAATTCAAAATTGACTAAGAATATTCTGTGAAACTAATTACTTCTGTGATTTAACTTTATATGAAGTTAACATAAGCTTTACAGTTCAAAACTAACTTATTAGTAAGTCTCAATGTACAATATTAATAAAAATTAAAAAATATGTAAAAAGTAACGCAGTTGTTTAATTTTACGACATCTCGATATATTATATTATATGCCACAAATATAGTTCAATCATTAAAACTAACGCTGCACAGGTAGGTATATTATAAATTGAACTACAACATATCTATATCTGCATAAAAAAATAAGAATATAATAATTTTAATTTAAAAGAAAAAATGAAAATCGTATTCTCGGATTAGGCATTAAAAAGTATTTTGGCCCTTATATTGATTTAGCTATATCTTCAAACAACAAAATATATTTTAGTTACTTAGGATATTGTGATGGAGGCTTCTAATATACAAGGTGCAGTTTTGGATCTGCAAAACATTTTAGGAGGTAATTATGTTCGTGATTTTCGACCCGAATCAACAATAAAATGGGCAGATATTTTTTTTTCATTTTATTCTTATTTACCTACGAAAATCGGTAAGTGTGAATTCCCTGTTTTAAAACGCGGCCAATCTGTACGTGTCCTTAAACTGCGCTTTCACATACACAAACAAACGCAACCGACATTTCTTTCATAGATTTTTTGAACAGGGTTATTAAGATGGTTATTCTGAAAAACAATAAAATTGAAAAATCTAAAATTAAAAGTATTGTTGATTATTTACGAGTCTCATAACAACCTCCTGAAATGTTTTGCAGGTTCAAAACTGTATCTTGTAGAAAGGCTAAATATTGAGAAATCCACAGTCAGTTGCGACGAGAAGGCGCGTCTTCTCTGGTGGAACGATTTCCATGAAAACTTCGTATAAATTGTTCTACCGAAGTCGCGGAGCGCCTGGGTGCACCTTAAAGGTGTGGCCACACAGCCACAGCCATACAGCACAATACCACGTTTTTGAAATTCCTTAAAGAAACACGGAAGCAAACAGCCCTGATGCCAAGAGAAAAAAAAAAGAAGAGCCCTAACTCCAAAATCCCTAAAATCTCCAAAGAGGTATATTTCAGATTTAAAAAAAAACTTTTTTTTATATTCATTTAAGGTGTGTCAAAGATTATTCGTAATCTAGATGTAGGTGTCTAATAAAAAAACGATTACTTAAAAAATAAACAACAAAGTGACAGGATACAGATAGGAATGCATTATTTGATAAATATATGATTCGTAATTATGACATCTAGTAATTCAACAAGAATTTGGGTATTTCAGAAGCATTTCCGACGTTACGGTTGAGCTACACGGCGATTGATGCATGCATGCCGTCTGTTGGGTCGAAGCTTGCAATCAAGCAATGGCTCTTTCTTCAAAATGCCAGATATGGCCTTGCATTGTTAGACTCACTTAAAATTCTAATTATATAATGTTTGGAGTTTGAAAGAGATCATGACCTCTGAGTTTGTTTCAGCGTTTCTTCTCAGGGATCAGTCAGCTAGCAAATACTGACGTCGTCTAGTTTTTAAATATAGACCAAAAAATATACACAGAAGTGATTTCTTAGAGGTTTTGTCATTGTTTTGGTCTATGTTGGCACTGCATAGCTATTCACAAACATTCGACAGGCTATCGTATCGAAAATTACACATTTCGATCACCTGATTTGCCTTGCCCCGACAGCAAACAGCTGTCGGAAAAATAGCGGTCGTGTATTTGATTTCATCATTATCATTTCAGCCGTAAGACGTCCACTGCTGGACATAGGCGCCCCCAATTTGGGGGGCTTTGCCATAATCGCCACGCTTGGCGGGTGGGTTGGCAATCGCAGTATGGTGGTCAAATGCATAGAGAACGCTGCTGCCCATTCTCTAGTAAGTCCTAGTCGTCTTTTACGAAACTCACGGGAAGAAACAAGGTGATGCTATTCTGTATGTACGGCACCACAAGTATTTGATTTAAACTAACAATATTTTCTGGTATATATATAATACATTGCTTAATGTTATATTCGGTACAGAAGCGTATCGAATGGTTATGAATAGCTATGTTGATCTATTTCAGATACTAAGTAAACGGCTTGTCATTATGAAATTAAGGAACCCTAATTAGCAATCTGTCACCATAATTAAAAGTACGACATCAAGCATGACTCCAGAACAATGACAGATCTCGTACTGATTTGTTAAGCACACCGAATCACCGCAATTAAGATGATAAGTATGTTGGCTCTAATTAGCTACGTGTAGTTTACAATCATTTGGATTAATCGGTCATTCTGTGATGACTTATGAGCACTAAACTCTCTACCAACTCAGACTACTGTAATTTTTGCGTTTTTGGAATCATAAATTCAAACAAGATGGTTGTCAATTTCACTACTAGGTATGTTCGATTTTTTTCATTACCGAAAGTATTTTTTATTAACGGCCTTTCTTTTTCCGTTGCTTCGTATCAGTTAAATATTTGCTTTATTTTAGAAACCTGTACTGACTGAATCTAATCAGTGATTTTCTTGACGAAGTGAGTGATTTTTATTTAATTATGTTCAATTCACCATTTAGTTTAAATGTAACCGGAATAAAATTAATAAAACAGTGTCGTAAAGTGTTACGTATTTCATGAAAAGATATCAAACGATTTAGTTAAGCGTTACACTAGATAATGGAATGTGTCGCCGTGTCCTTGAACATGATGCTGTCTGCGCCACTTTGTGCCAAATATAGTGAAGATCCTGAGATGATGCAGGAGTCGCAGAATGTACAAGTGTCTCCCGGGCCCCCGACTCATGTCAGTTGTAGGAGCAGTAGGGGTTTTAGTCGGTAGGAATCCGACTTATCCCTCCGTTCGCCCCAGATGGAGGGTATCCATGGCGATTTCCCCAAAGCATCAAAGGAGCAATGCGGAAGAAAGTCAGCAACAAACAACATTTTTTGTTGTATTTATTTTAACATCAGATTTGAACGTGCAAATTAAACTAATGAAATGTTAAGTAACAACAAAATTTTAATCGAATTTAAATTAATAGCCGTTTTACGTACGCATTGATAACAGCGTTATTTACTTTGTACGAATGCATATCTAGTAACTAGTTACCGATGCATGCACGCGTGCCGTATGTGGTACATACCTCTGATCGTGCATAAATGGTAGGCGGAGACGCGCCAAGCGTTAATGTGCTCGGCGCCTTACTACCGTGTATATTCCAGGCTGTGAACTAAGCCTGATCCATCTCCATAAAGTGACACTGTTTATTCTATAATTTGCCACTTTATCAGCACCCTGCCAACAAAATTGGTCGGGATCAGTACCACTCATAGTTCGCACATCGCGCGGTACGCACGCGCCTTAAAAAATACAACCAGAGCGTTTTCAGTGCGGGTAATAATCCGATAATATTAATCGTATTATTATTAGCTGCGTACGAGTTTCGTAGCAGGCGTAGCAGTTGTCTACGAGGCGTCGCGTACGTTCGTTCAGTGTACCGAAAAACGACCGGTCGTTTTATTTTTTTTGTGCCGACTTCAATTCTACTGAAGAACAATGGCCAGCAAAACCGTAAACAGTAAGTAGTTTATGTTATTTATTAAAATTACAAAAATAAATCATTTCACTAACTCAAGTGAATAGGGAGGTGTCTACGAAGTTTTAAAGGGCAGAACTTCGAGCGGGTTGCGTTTTCTCAACAATGTTTTCTCGGTTTTTTTTTTGTCACAAGATGAGGAAAAATGTTGTTGGTATCTATTTTAGGACTTGCGGTTCTTTGCTAACTATTTTACGGGTTCAGTTATTTACAATTTTTGAAAGAAAATCCTTCAGTAGAAAAGTTTCAGAAGTAACTACTGAAAACTGTTTTCATTTAGTATTCATATGATTTTGTAATTATAATACCAATGATTTTATATTTCGATAGTATAATTTAAACTTTTGGAATTCATATTGAAATATTACACGCTGTAATTGTATATTTCAAGGATAATCGCAATTCATAATTTCATATCTTAATTCAAATAACATGTCTTTCTATAACATGTCTATCTTTTATCTCAACTATGTGACTTATTTCTATTTTGACATTTCATTATTTTCTGCTACAGCATTGTCACATTTCAACTTAATTTTTGTAATAAGGGTTGTTATGCCTGAAATAAATGAATTTTATTTTATTTATTTATTTTACCTGAAACTTTAAGAAGACAAAATATCGATCTTAAAAGGTAACAAAGAAAGTGTTAAAACTATGTGATTAAAATAAAACAGAAAATTGTGCCTTGACAATACAACAGTTCACAATGTTATCACAAAGTTAAAATTAATAGTGATTAGATTCAAAGATAACGTATTCTATTATCGTTCGCCTTGATTCGCTTAAGAATGATGAACCCTACACTTGTATCTATACTATATATAATATTATAAAGCTGAAGAGTTTGTTTGTTTGTATGTTTGTTTGTTTGATTGAACGCGCTAATCTCAGGAACTACTGGTCCGAATTCAAAAATTATTTTTGTGTTGGGTACCCTATTTATCGAGGAAGGCTATAGGCTATATAACATCACGCTACAACCAAGTGGAGCGGAGCAGTAATGAAAAATATTGCAAAAACGGGGAAAATCACACGGGTAGGCGATTCGACGCGACGGGAAGGGTCGGGGGAACAAGAAATTTAACGCGGACGAAGTCGCAGGCAGAATCTAGTTTTAAATATAAAAAATGACTGATTAAACGTTTTGCCTTTTTTGGGCTTGACTTAACGATGTCTTCCGGATGCACCAGTGCCCAACTAAAAAATAATTAATAAAATCTCGGGTTCCCAATGCCTTAATTGACTCATCCTGCATTTTATGGGTACACCAAGACGGCCAGTATGTCAAATTCCAAACACATTCAAACTTTTTTCTTTGACACAATCATTATTTTGACGTTTGAGACCAAATTTAAAGTAGAAATGCACGGTGGCCCGTATGTTTATTAAATAAAAAGAATGACCATTACCGTAATTTAGTTTTCAATTTACATAAAAGTAATACTTCAATTAAAGGTATTACTGAAAATTAAATAGTAAAACAATTTCCATTTATTTTTTCCTCGTTCACCACTTTATTCCCTCTTGATTACTTTTTCATACTCATTAAACGTTTATCCATAGGTGTATTCAATTTAATTACTTAACAGGAAAATAATGGCACTTTATATACCTAATATAAAATAATAGGGATGTGAGGCGTTATGTTTGTAGGATATTAAGAAAAACATAGTTTTATTTCTTTACAGGAAAATAATATCAAAATATATAGAATTGGAATAACAAATTGTCTTGTAGCTTAAAATAGTTCCTTTGTGTTATGAAGGTTTCATAAAACTATCTCATCATCATCTCAACCGCAAGACGTCCACTGCTGGACATAGGCCTCCCCCATTTGCGGGGCTTTGCCATAATCGCCACGCTTGGCAGGCGGGTTGGCGATCGCAGTATGGTGGTAAAATGCATAGAGAACGCTGCTGCCCATTGTCTAATAAATCCCTGAGTCGCCTTTTACGACACTCACGGGAGGAAATGAGGTGATGCTATTCTTTATGTCCGATACCACACGGTACCTAATATAATAAATAAACCTGGGTCATACTCAGAAAAAGTGTACATTTTAGTTTTGTAATTAAACTGATAGGTAACGATACTGATAGTCTCCGTCACGAAACTGATGTAATAAGGTATAGTACACATGGATTAAAAGAAATAAAACAAGTGATTATATTTGGCTTCTCAGACTTATTTACAATGATTAAAACAAACTTTGTACAGAATCATTTTTTTTTATAACTGCTTTTTCCTTATGTGTCGAATCTCCGTATACTGAACTGATAGACTCGGAAAGAATTTCAAATTCAGAAGGTGTCGATGGCTGCTATCTTCTTTGTCTTTCGGCATTTGACACAGGAGCCTTATTTTACTGAAACGCATATAAGTTTTTTGACTTGTGTTACAAACTATTTGTTATTTTGTTTTTAAAGTAAAGGTAAAGACAGAAAGCTTAAGTATTTGTGATCACTACACTGATATACCTATAAATAAGTATGTAGGTATATTTCCACCCTCAGTACAAAATCATTCGGCAACTTACGTACCCATGACTATAATTACGTACTTTTTGATGATGTGTACTAAGCTTAACAATTTCTCAGTTTCGTAGCGTATCGCAATATAACGAAAATGAGAGTGAAATATGAGAAATTATAAACTCTGAAAATATTTTTAAGTAAACCACGTGTTTATAACGCAAGCATTGAGCGTATTCGTTAAAATAATGCAAAAAATAAGAAAAGAAAACAGTAAGTAAACAAAAAATATATTAACTTACCACAAAACTAGTCGTTTATCACCCTGAGGTTTTTTTTGTAAATATTGACTTCACTTGACTTCACGACTACGGCGAAAACATAGTGGCTGTCGCGACAGTGATTTTAACGTAAGTAATATTGATGCCAGAATAGGAAAAAATAGTTTCTACCACTTTAAATAATTGCTTTTAATAAAAGCCCTGAGTAACGAAACTTCATAATTTTGGGACAAAATTTGTATAAGTAAATAAAAAAATCTGTGAATGATTTACGAATAAAATTGGTCCTGCTTAGTTAATTGATTCATCAAGAATAATATAACCACAGTCAATGATTAATAAAGCGATGTATATTTGTAACAATTTATTGCTGAAAATGTGAAATGGTCATTGGGACACTAAAAAAATGTATGGGGAGATTTTTAACAATGTTTTGACATTCAAAAAATATACTCTTTTAATGAAAATTAAAGCTCAAATACTAGAAAACTTTTCGTATTAATAGACGAATATAGCAAAAACGCGGGAAAAAAGAGAAAATATCACAATATAAGATATTTACAAAATTATGAAGTAGCGGGAGAAGAAAAGATACCAAATGTACACTTTTTCTGAGTATGACCCACCTATCTAATCCACACTAATATAATATTATAATTTTAATATTTTATTTTAATATATTTAATATTTTAATATTTAATATTTTAATATTTATATTTAATATTATAAATGCAAAAGTAACTCTGTCGGTCTGTCGGCCTGTCTGTCTGTCTGTCTCGCTTTCCTGCTAAAACTACTGAACCGATTTAAATGAAATTTGGTACACAGATAGTTTAGAGCCTGAGAAAGAACATAGGCTACTTTTTATCCCGGTAGTACGTTCCCGCGGGACATTTTACGACCTCCACGCGGGCGAAGCCGCTGGCAAAAGCTAGTATACTATAAAGATAATATTACGGAATTTAATCATAATAGATAAAATCGAATTTTATTTTTAAATTGATCGTATAGAGCGTGTTTTTTTTTAATGTGTGGTTATAATTAGGGTAGGGTGACCAACAATCTGAAACACTACTCCATGTGACCAATATATTTATCCCATATAAAACTTCAATACCTACCTTTTAGCGATAACGATTTTGATCCCATGGATTTCATGGTCTGCACCATCAACTTCTGCCTAGCCTTTTCCCAACTATGTTGGGGTTGGCTTCCAGTCTAACCAGATGTAACTGAATACCAGTATTTCAAATGGAGCAACTGCCTGTTTGACCTCCACAACCCAGTTATTGGGTAACACGTTACCCTTTCATAATAATGGTAGTCAGACTTTCAAGCTTCTGACGACCCGTAACGATTACCCTTTATCCATGAATGACAGCCTGAACCAACGGCTTAACGTAATTTTCGAGGCAATGAGGTGTCTTGGTATGTAAAGACATGGTCAATCGCGGCAAGCGTTTATAGATTAACCTGATCGATCGACGTGTGCTACCGTTATTATTTAGCCACAAGCCCCCATTCCTGGTCTGTACCATACCCTTGAATGACCACAAATTTCTGATACACACTGTATAAGATCAAATCACAAAATGAAACAACTGAAGCCGATGGTTATCAAACCGCCGACTTCCTTTGTTTACTTTGAAAATGAGGAAAACAAAACACAAAATGTAATCTGGACTTTTTGAAGAACCAGAAGTCAACGACTGAGTCAAATCAATCAAAAATATTATCTTCATTATCGCTAGTCTTTATTTAAGCTGTAATTAATTAATTACTATCAACTTGTCAGTATTTTAAATCGCGTAACACCTGTATTTCGGATGCATGTTCTCAACACACACTGAAAGAAATGCGAATGTTATTTCTTCACGATTTTCTTTCTATAAATATTTACCAGACTTACTAAAGGGTATCGTAATACTAATTAACTAGGTTGTGGGGGTCAGGTAGGCAGTGACTCCACGTAAAATATTGGTATTTATCAGCATCCAATTATTCTGGAAGCCGACCCCAACATAGTTGGGGAATGAGTCAGCAGAATAATTATTTCTATAAATATTCTGTTTTTCACTGAATATTTACGATACTACCATTTTACGATACATATCACTGTTGTTTTAAGCTACTTGAATGTTCAGAATGACGTAGATAATGGTAGGTAATGAGAGACGGATTGCAGACATGTTACATCAATTCCTGAGTACAAATTGCTAAAAGAATTAGACTGGCTTATTAACTAACATTAGACAAAAAGTAAACAATAATAAAAGATTGGATACAGGCTGAGTTTCTCAACTCTGTTGGGGTCGTCTTCCAGACGCTGCATACACCGTAGGCTAGCGTTAGGAGGGATATCTGACCTCCGCAAACCAGTTACTCGGTAACACGATATCCCTTCGTAAGACTGCTTGTCAGATTTGAGCTTGTAACTGTCATGAACGCTCAAAGATCTTCGAATGACAACCGAGTCATTTCACGGTTTCCTATATGTCTCTTCTAAATTTACATTGACCTAAAGATAATAATAAAAACCTAAATATAATAATAGTCCTCCAGACCGTATTTCGGCCACGGCGGCCAATCTCAACGGAGACTAGCCATCGGCGCGGGAGATATTATAGTGCTCAAGTGTGTGCGCAGACAGAGGAGCACTCACTCTTCCCTCACTCTCATAGTCCGATGGGACGGCAACCCGACACGACTGGAGAGAGATCAGGCGTAGGACCAACGGCTTAACGTGCTTTCCCAGGCACGGGGGTATTACACAGCTAAGTTCCAAACTTCGAGCTGTTACTAAGAAATTCCTAATGGAAAAACCCAGTAACACTTTGACCGACCTGGGAATCGAACCCAGGCTCAGCAGTCGCGATTGCGACCACGAGACGTAGTTAGCAACACACATCACGCCTTGTTTCCCCGACGGGTTGGGCAGAGGTGTACCTATAGGAACACCTCGGAGTGTACCGACATTTCGGCTGTTATGTTTATTAGGCGACCCTATTGCCATCTACCGGGCGCAAACCCAGACTGAGCTGCTATTATAACGTTCCTAAATTGATACCTATGACATTTTTAGTTAGCATTTCATCGCATGATTCAGCGAGTTTCTTGTCTAGATATAAAAATACCTAGTCTGTGTTTGACACAAATAACAAAGTTACAACTTCACTAACATTTTCACTTTAGATTATAGATTAACGTAATAAACATCCAAATTCTAATGTTATTGAATCGTGACAATTTCATTAGCATTTCCCGGTTGATAAGATATTTTTATATTTGTACCGTGGCAACATTGTTCATGGATAGTTTTTGTATTTTTGTAATCTGTCTCACCTTGGCCATTTAATTTTATTTATTACCGTAATGTACAATTTCGATAATTTTTATTGATAAAATTATCAATTGACTGTTATTTCCCTTAGCCCTTTCCCAACTATGTCGGAGTCGGCTTCCAGTGTGACTGGATGTAGCTGAATACCAATATTTTACATGGACCGACTGCCTATCTGTCCTCCACAACCCAGTTACTGGGCAAAACGATATCAAAGATTAACAAATCAGAGCTGGGACAAACGGCTTGCCGTGCTTTACAGGGCACGGAGGGGTCGTCAAGATGGTCATCTATCCACGGGCCAACGGCGGCAAGCGTAGCTTAACCTGATAGATCGATCCATGCGGCTGTTATTAAACCCTCCGATGTGCGATCGATCGAATGTAAATTATATCAATGTAATAAAGAAACTGGCTTTTCTTGTTAATTGTATTGGCATGAATAGAAAACTAGTTTAACTTGATAAGCGTTTTCGTGTTAACTGTACAGGATACAGTTTCTGCCAACAAATCATGAAACAAACAAGTAAAATAACTAATATAGGTACAGTCGTAAATAAAATATGTCAAAATTTATTAGAAGTAATAATGTAGTTTTGCGGTAATTCACACATAAATACATGTTACAAAATAATACGTACGTCACTTCAAACAGCGGCGCCTTACGGCTGGCTCACACAGAAAGCGATACCACGCGATGTAGCAACGACTTGACTGAAGGAATCTATTTTAGAGTTGTCAACAGAGAACATCGTATGTCTGTCAGCGCCAACAAATTACACAATCGGCACACTGTGACTAGATTATGTCACACGACCGGCCGTGTGAATGAACGGCTAAACGTGTCAACAATACGTCTTTCTAGCCCGAGTTATGAGATGATCTCGTTGATATCTTTAATAGTGACTAATGGGAATCTTTTCAGTTATTTAAACGGACGCTAATACGCTAATACAAAGTTACATAAACTCACCCCTTTTTCCTACGGGGATAGGCAGAAACTTCTGAACGCTACCTGCTACGATACATACATACGCTTTTTGCGTCGTTTCATTTCATACATCATTTATGTACGCTGATAATGACGCTTAAAGTCAATCAGTCTGCGTAGCCTTTAACCAACTATGTTGGGGTCGACTTCCAGTCTAAACGGATGCAGCTGGATACCAGTATTTTACATGGAGCGGCTGCCTATCTGACCCAGTTACTGGGTAATAGGGATACCCCTTGGTAAGACTGGTTGTCAAAACATTTGAGCAACACCTCATTTGAAAACATCTGATTAACCGTAACGGCTGTCAAAGAGCTACGAATGGTACATAACTAAGACCAACGGCTTATCATGGTTTCCTAGACACGGAGAGACCCTGGTCACCCATCCACAAACGGGCCGTGTCAAGCGTAGCATACTTGGGATTGTCCCTATTATTATTAAGACTCGAGCCCGCCAATAATAATGATGATGGAAGCATGTAAAAATAAAAACAAACAACTTTTGTGTCTGTGTTTTACCAAAATAGGCAGCAATATTCTCTCCACTGTCTTATAGGGGAAAACAGGTCTTATTCAAAAGTATTTATTGCACTATTGTTAAGGAGAGTAGGGATTTACTGGTGCTTCTGTGCATTATCTAAGATAAACTTAGAAGTACATATGTACGTAGTAGTCGGTAGAGTATTAAAACAACATATGAGGTAAATAATAGTAGCACTTCTTGACATAAATTGTGTTAATCCGGGCTGAAAACAGACTAGCTCCTGTATGAAATGAAACGAAATTGTTTATTCTGTAAATGGGATATCGGAATCACTTGTAAATAATGGCACGACGCGACAGCGCGACGTGAATCTCGATGAACAATTTCTATGAAAACTTCATCGCGTCGCGTCGCAACTGTCTGCTGGAGCCTTGGATTGTGTACTATTTTACTATTTGTTACCCGATATATGTGTGGTCAGACCAATAACATACAGGTTATGATCCAATCACAACGTGCATTCTTCAACCTGCATGTATAAACATATGTTATAAACAAAAGTTGTTTATAATGTTTTTGTACTTAAACAGGGGAATTGTGCAGCCCATAGTCACAACTTGCGTCATTAGTTTATTTACAGTAACTTTCTGATGTCATTTTACAATAATTATAGCTATTGTGCTACTGCTGAGCATGTGGTCCAGGGTTCGATTCCTAGGTCGGCCAAGGTGTTATTAATTTATCCATCTGGAATTTCTCATTAGCAGCCAGGCGTTTGGATTTGTGCCTAATAGATGGCAATAGGTTCACCCCATATTACATGGAATTTAAAACATACATAACTTTTTTAATAATATTTTTTTTATTTTTCACTAACAAGATGGATTTTATTGTTGTCCGAAATTGAATAAATAAATTAAATTTAAATTATAACTGGCGAAATGTGTGTGTACTATAGGTACCTCTGCCTACCCTTCGGTGATGTAAAGGCGTGATATTATGTTTTGTGTTATCTCAGTAATTTCTGTAAAATACTTTACTTGTCATCTTTCTAGATAACACTGAATATAAAGTCCACACTCAACAGAGTCCATTGCGGGGCTAATATTAATACAACGAATAAATTAAGATAAGTACAAAGGCGCGAAAATATCGCTGCGGGATTATATGGCGCACTGGATTTTCGACTTTCGGTGTTGAACCGAAGATTGAGAATCCAATAGAGTGTATCTCACCGTGTCCAAAATACACACTGTTCGAATTTCAAATCTAGACGCTAAGCAGTACGCTGAAGATCGACTGCGCGATGAAATCCTGCCCCAATATTTTTACGTCCCTGTAAACATCGACCGATACGAAACCGTCATTATAATTTATCTAAGACAAACTCCTGGACAGTTCAGCTTATTTCTTGATAACAATGTTATCATAAGCTGGTGTTTAAATAACGTGGTGTGCATTCTAATGACGTTTTATATATGTAGATAGCATAATCAGCCTATAATATTCCCAGTGGTGGGATACAGACTTCCAGTCTGTGAGAAGTGGGCTGTAATCCACCATACGGGCCCAGTGCGGGTTGGTAGATGTCACATATCTTCGAATTTTAGGTTCCAAGACATGCGTCGGTTTCCTCCCGATGTTTTCCTCCACCGATTTGAGAGCAGTGGTGATGACATAATTTACACAAAGTAAAGCAACAGTCAGAGTTCGAACCTACGACCTACAAAACTCGTAAAGGCTCGTGCAGACTAGCGCGAAGCGAAATCACGGGACTATAAAATTTCTATGACCGTGTCGCGGCGCGACCTTTCACACGAGGGCGACCTGTCGCGCCGCGACGCAGTCATACAAATTGTTCTACGGATATAAATCGCCGAATCGCGTGCGACGTCGCGTCGCGCTAGTCTGCACGAGCCTTTAATTCGTAGTAATTACCACTGAGCCAATACTGCTCAGATACAGGGTACAGGAATTATAAATATCTTATTCGATGTCGAAATGAGCACTTCCTCGTCATCGTTTAAATTCCTTTTATGCTTGCTTTATCTACTTATTGTAGGTAAGTATCAATGACAGTAATTTTCAGTACTCAGATTAGATTAGGGTACCCTATGTTATAAGAGCTACATGATTAGGTACTGATAAATGCTTGCACTGACTGGACAGATCTACTCAAATCTCACATCACTTCAATAGTCCAAACATGACCTGAACCAAGATGAATCTTTATTGCATAAAATTCAAAACGTGCCATTTACCTAATACGTATTTCTGGAGTTGTCGATTTGCTAACAAACAAATTAACTTCGTGCGAGACGCCTATAAAAAATAATATAATATTTAAAAGTTTTCACTCGCCCGGTTCGCGAAAATCGTCTAATAAATTTATGGGATTGAGTACAATACGCGCGACAAGTAAACAACTATTAGATTGTGGGAATTGTCGCGAAAATAAACTAGAAGTTCTAATTATACTTTAATGTAGGTCGCGTCCTCACCGAGTTATGTTTATTGTATATTGCAGTTTTCTGTGGTGTTTGTTTAAACGTTTGACATTCAAACCGATTATTTCGCTCATTTGTTTTTGAGCCCATTACTGCGAAATCTGTATACAAGTCGTGACTCCAATTGGTAGGAAATTGTGATTCGTTTTAGGGAGCCACAAAGTAGAGCAATAATTTACGGGCATAAAACAGTAATATTTAGAAATGATATATCACGAGCAAGAGGTCTTGTGTTCGATTCTTTGTTCATCTGGAATTTCTCAGTACTAGCCCGGAGTCTGGATTTGTGCCCGGTTGATAGCCACAGGCTTGTCCCCGGGACTTAAATATAACTGGCGAAATTTGGATGTATGCATCTGCCTAACCCTTGAAGGAAAACAGGCGTAATGTTATGTCACGTTGACTAACGATTCGTTTCGGTAACAAATAGCATACCTACGCTACGCTATTTCCGATTCGCACTAAATGTATATTTTCGCAGAATATCTAATGTTGTGTCAGAAATAATATTCCCCAACGAAATAAACAATATTTCGTTAGGGAATATTATTTCTGACACAAACCATAGCAATTTCTTTTATTTTTTTTTATGTCAGTAGGTAATCGCAATGTCCAAGATTATTTCATCATATCACAAATATTACGTTAAAATCCATTTATCAGGTAGGTATTTATGTGACGTATCGCGACACTGAGTAGGTATATTTGTAAGACAGTAAGGTTATATATATTGTAATTTTAATAAGACTAGTGATCGCCCATTGGTCGAACTTCGACCGTACTTCATTTGAATAGAAATACATTATTTAATGAAAATTATATAATAATAAATATAAAAAATAATATCGTTATATTTGACATTCAATAACACTATAGACAAATTGTTGACGCTGTACTACTATGGAGAGGGTTCGCTGGCGGGATGGTGATGGCCAGGACCAGTAATAGCTTCTGCCCGCGACTTCGTCCGCGTCAAATTTTCGCTCCCCTTCCCGTCGCGTCGAATTGCCTGCCAGTTTTCGTCCATTCTGAACACTGAACATTCGTTGTTTATTTTCATTATAAATATTGTAATTGTGGCATGCTTGGGGGTTTTTAACTTAAGCTTTAGGGTTAAATATTTCTGGGTGTTGGTAACACTGCACAAAATAATAAAGACAGATTTGGACCATAAACAAAAGAATTTCTATGCATGTGTGTATTAGATACACGGTAATGAACAGTAGTGTGTGTAACGTGTTATTTATTGAAAATAATGTATTTTAACTCATAATTTAAAAAAATATTAGCATTCGTCACTTCTCTGTATAAACTATAAGTGTGCGAAATTTCATACTCCTCTGTCCGCCCAATTTTCGTAAAAAGGGATCCAAAGTTTTCGCTTCACGTATTAATATATAGATTAGTGAATTTCTTCGCTGAGGTCCTAATTTATTAACTTAGCCACAGGCAAGTCCAGTTAAATAGCCGACTACTTCCTGGTGGACCTGCGAGAATGAATTCCAAAAAAAACAGTGATGGAATATCGTTAGTCATGTCAGGTGTGTATTTGATGGCTCTTACACTAGCTTTCAGAAGAGTATCAACATAGATCATGGCGTAATAGTATACGAACTCTTCTATCCTTTAACAGACTTCTGTGGTGGGTCCTATATAATGTGCCAACCTGTCAAGAGGTCTGACAGATTGACATATGAAAGGAGTTTAGCAAGAAACCCTGACATGGGTAGGCTGTACGTGGCGATAAAAAATATGTATTTAAGGCAAAAGGTTAACCCTCAAGGGAAGCCTTTTCAATTACCTGACCCACCCAAACTACAATGAATAATAATATTTAGGCGAGTAATACTTAGTCGCTGTTCCTATGCAGAATAATAAATAACAATATAAGTATGTATTTGATAGCTATTCCTACTGCCCTGTTAGAACTGACAAAAGAAAATGAGTCAATTCAAATACTATTAATGTTTGTTAAAAATTAATTTACCAGCATCGCGGCTTCTGTCAAAGAAAATTCCACAAATAGCTTCAATTAAAACAACCTACATCTATCAGTCATTCGCATCACATAATTAGACATAGACACGCACCATATTATGTCACATGACATTGCCCACTAACAGGCTAGGACACACATGTTTGTGTAAAGTCCTTTTTTATCGGTTATGTAAGAACAATATCTATTTGTCTATGGTTACGTTATGGCTGCCTGCGTTACAATACCTGACGTGATATGACGGACTGTGTCCAATTCGCTGTTGTGTGACTTGAAGATCATGCAGGTAACGTGATGGTTTTATAAGACACCTGTTTTGTATCGGACTACTTGTTACTTATTAGCTATGATTAGTACGGTATTAGGCCATGTTCACGCCAAATTACAACCTTGGTCAAGATACTCCCTTAGTCCCGGACACATAAATGGCGCCCCCCTGCATTTTAATGATAGAAGTCTATGCTTTTAAATTTAAATGGTCGTAAATTCAATTTCGGAACACTGACGGCAGCAATATTTATTATAGTCAGTAAGTATGGTGGCATGAAAAAATGCATAGGAACTTTTTCTTCTTGAATTGTTTTAGGCTTTTATACTAGACATATAGAATCAAACGTTGCACGTTGATTCGATTTAGGAGTCAAAGAGTTTATATTATCCGATGACGACTGTGAGCCGAGCTTTACGCAGTTTACTGATTTCCTGTAAGTTAATTCATATCAATTCATTGAAGCGACAATACGCTATTTTACAAGCAAATTCGCTAATAGTAAACCTGCCACAATCAAAGACTGCACGTTTGGTGTGAACGCGGCCTTAGGGTTGCGTATGCGACATGCATAGATAAATAACACTTTCTTTTAATGCTTTAACTTCTGTAAGAACCATTTTCCCCTGTTTATTTATTTACATTAAAAATCATGCTGATCAGACTTTCACGGGATATTTTCGCAGAGAAAATCATAATTCCCTGGGTGTAATAAAACTTTTCCATAGGTTAGGACCTATGGAAAAGTTTCGATTTTGGCAAAACCTCCCAAATTGAGGAGGGCCTATGTCCAGCATTGGACGTCTTTCATTTGAAATAATGGTGGAAAAGTTTGGATTCCCTGAACATTGTACAATTCGTTTAGTATGCAAATGTGACCTAATTTATTTGACCAAAAAATATTCATAAAATCGGTACATTTGGTAGTTCTTAAACAAACACAGTGTAGAGTTCTTACATATAATTTAAGCGTAAGCACACAGTGTTATCCATTGTATCTGCGTAACTCGCGACTCCAGAACAAATATTGAATTACACTACTTGAGTAAAGTAGGTAGTTGGAAAATGGGACTTATTTACTTGAACAAATATTGGTTTATGTATTAGTTTTGAGTACTTTATACGAGCTTGTGTAACCACTGAAATAAATCTTCTAAGTTTTTCGGACGACGCGGCCCGACTGCCCGCGCGGCTTTTTCCAGACAATTTCTTTCGATCCTTTTTCGGGAAAGTACTAAGATATCCATAATTTTAGAGAGCAATGGATAAAATGAAAGTAAATAGAGTTTCATGTAAAACACTTGGTCATGAAGAGCCAGGTATAGTGTCAATAAATAACTATAGTGCAAACAATTCTATGTCGATAGATCAATTGAATTGGAAAATCTCTGGTAAATATAAAACAATTTTTCGTGTCTGTCTATATGACCGCTTAGTAATAAATTATCATCTGCCTAACCTGTTGCCAGCTGTTTTTGGGGTCGGCTTCCAGTCTAAGCAGATCCAGCTAAGTACTAGTATTTAACGTGGAGCTGCACCCACTCAGTGGGTAACACTATACCCCTTGGTGAGACTGGTTGTCAGATTTTCGAGCTTCAGACGAGCCGTAACGGCTGTGAAAGATCTACGAATGACAGCCGGGATTAACAGCTTAGCATCCAATATTTTTATGACATGACATATGTGCAAAACATTTTGGCTGCTAAGCCGCGTGCCGCTAACGGGTTTGTAAACGTAATAGTTTACCAACCCGCACTGGGCGCGCGTGCTGCATTACTACCCTCTCACAGATAGTAGGTCTTTTCCCCAGCATCATCATCATCATCAGCCTATAATGTTCCCACTGCTGGGACACAGGCCTCCTCTCGGTGAAAGGGAGTGGGTCATAATCCACCACACGGGCCCAGTGCGGGTTGGTAGATGCCACATGTCTTCGAATTTTTGGTTCTAAGACATGCCGGTTTCCTCACGATGTTTTCCTTCACCGTTCCGTTTTCCCCAGCAATGGGAACATTTTATGCTGATTATAAAGCGAAGGCAACTCATTATAGCTATAGAATAAATGCGCAAGACAATTTTAATCAATGAGAACCAATCAACAAAATGAAGAAGTCAGTGCAATCTTGAAGTACAAATATATTTGGATTCCAATTGATCAAATGTGTTTCGTTAATGAATTCTATTTGCCGCAATCTACCTTATGCGAAATAAACTTTATTCACATGGCCAATGACCATGATTTGATCGCAATAACTAATTAGAGTTTTCCTGGTTGTCCCTCACAGATTTGTACAGTCGTCATGGGTAATCAGAAGCCTAATTAGTCTGTCAACCAGTCTTACCAAGGGGTATCGTGTCACCTAGTAGTTTGGTTTTGGAGGTCAGATAGTTGGTCATCATCATTTCAGCCAAAAGACGTCCACTGCTGGACATAGGCTTTCCCCAAGCTCCGCCACTTCAACCGGTTTTGTTCTTCCTGTATCCAGCGGATTTTACCAGGTCATCGTTCCCCCGACGGCGGCCTTCCAATACTACGTCTTCCAGTACGTCGCCAGTCCAGAACCTTTCGTCCCCATCGGCCATCTGTTTTGCGAGCAATGTGCCCTGACCTCAGCTACTTGAGTTTGGCAAATGTTCGGGCTATGTTGGTTACCTTGGTTCTCCTATAGAACTCTTCATTTCTAATTCGATCGCGTAGGGATTCTAAGCATAGCCCTCTCCATTGCCGTTTGGCTGACTTTCAGCCTTTTTATGAGGCCCACGTTCACGAGATAGTCGCTTTATGTAAAATACTGGTATTCAACTGCATTCGGTTAGATTGGAAGCTGGAAAGGATGGATTGAACTTGAGGGAAAAACTGAGTGCGTGGAAAAAACCTCCGTGATATAATTACGTCCATGTGAACATTCGACTAAATAAACTACCTTAAACTAACCTTCGTAAGCTTAAATTAGGTACACTTAATAACGGTAAAGTGTGACTAAAGTCATTATAAAAATAACACCATCATTCATGTAATGATGTAGTTATTTTATTTTGAATTGTTCAGGTCTGAAGTTTTAGCTAATTCATAAAGGTTGGGATCAGAAGAGTGTGCAGAGTCAGCCTACGAACGGGTGCAATAGATAGATATTTACAGAATGAGACGTAAATAATCGTGATATAAAGCAAACCATGCAAATACAGGTAGATAATCAATAGTTAGGAAAAAGTTAAGCGTTTTGATTGAACTAGAGTTTTGCAAAACGCCTACGAAAGGAATGATAATGATGGACTGAAATATAGGAAAACATGATAATACATATATACAACATTGCAATCGTGATAAAACAAATCTAAGAAAAGCAAGGCCACGTAAATTAAATTTATCAATTGTTTATCTTTAAATACTAATAGTTTAGAAATTCCCAAATTATTTATCTATCTACAGCGATAGTTTTAAATAACACGCATAGTCATGCATTAGAAAAAGTTATCACAAGTTATTTAGATTATCAAAGTGATCTAATTGAAAGATAAAAATCTTCAATCTATAACATTTTATACAGGTCGGTACATGTATTTAACTGATGTATTTTCAACTCTACATATATCTAAGGTATATAAAACTAATGAAATTTAATTTGCTAATTGAAAAAACAATATAATATACAAACTAACACTTAAATAAATATGTATATTATGTACAATTAAATAAAAGGGAAAAAAAAGAAAAGAGCTCACTGGGCATCAAAGAATTCGTCCGCATCGCTGTCGGTAGGAAAAGTGCCCAGAAGGCTGGCAGCGTTGCCACGTTGGATGGCAATGCTGATTCTTTGACCTAAAAATAGGCCAGCCCTCTGGTCACGTGAAGATTCGGCCAACCGCTTGGCGATATCCCGGAATACTCGGAGCACTCGGACCCCACGGCCCTAGTGTTTCAACCCCAAACGGCTCAAACATATAACTCCCAATAAGGTTGTTATATTTGCGCCGTTTGAGGTTTTCTGTACCTGCAGCAGCCGCCCCAATTGAAAATTAAACTAAACTAAAACTAATTGAAATTAAGATTGAGGGAACGGGAACGCACCTAGTGCAGAAAACCCAGTGTATTTTGTCTATTATTTCAAAAATGGAGGACGTTCTCAATTCGTCTGTATGTTTTTTTTTTTGTATGTATGTGCCGCGATATATCCGGCGATTGTGGATGGTTTTCGAAAAAAAATTTTTTCACTGGATAGTGTATGCTCAGAACCGGTCGTATATAAATTTTACTAACTTTGCATGGGTATTTTTGGCGTTAGCCTCGAAAATACATTTTGAATGCGCTTTGTATCTAGATGCCATTCTACTGTTTGGGGTTATGTACGAAATTATGTGGGGTAGGTACCAAAACTAAAAGATTAAAACTTTTTGCAAAAAGAAAAAAACAACCGACTGCTGAAAGTCTTGTTTTTTTTTTCGGAAAACGTTTTTTTAATACACTAAGGCATTTATTAGTAGGTACCTATTTGCAATGACACAGACACTTCTTAGAAAATACAAATAAATAAAAATAGATATCTAATTAATGATTTGCCCCCTTCCACCTTTGTGTTGGCACAAAATAAACTTATCTGAGTATCAAATAATAACCGCCAAACAATAGCTAATTGGTATAATTACTGAAATACAATTAGTATTCTCAAAATGGTTTCTTATGCAGTTTTACCCACGTAAGATCACATGGAGTTAATTTTGATGGCAGTTTGATGCAGTTTTTATCTCCAACCATAGGGTTTGAGATACAAATGCATCAATCTAAAAAGTCTAGTTTTTTAAGTTACTGATCATTCCAATGTCAATCATCTGTACACATAAAAGGTGAAAAAAATACCTCACACGTAAATAACAAATAATAAACGACTGGATTTAAAAACGTTTTAGTTTATACAAAAGGAGGAACGAGCGTGTTTTGACAAACATAGACATTAAAATGCAGGATTGATGAAAACACTAAGACACTATGCTCGCCCTCCGATTTTAGGATGTTTAGATGTTTGGATATTTATTATATACGAAGAGCCGTCCGTTTCTCGCAGAGAAGGATAAGGCTGTCATTTGTGGAATTTTATCAGTCGTGACGGGTCGTCTGAAGCCCGAAAGTCTGACAACCAGTCTTACCGATGGGTATCGTATTACCCAGAACCTAGATTGTGGAGGTCAGATTGGCAGTCGCTCCATGTAAAATACTGGTATCCAGCTGCATCCGGTTAGACTGGAAGCCAACCACAACATAGTTGGGAAAAGGTGAGGGAAATTGACAGTCAATGGATCGGAAACCTACATCACTTATCAAGAAACATTATCGAAATGGGACATTACGGTTATAAACAAAATTAAATGTCCAAGGTCAGATAGATTCCAAAAATACAACAGGTACACATGAATAATGTTGCCACACCAAAAATATAAAAAAAGTATTTTATCAACGGAAAAATGCTAATGAAATTGTCACGATTCAATAACATCAGAATTTGTATGTTTACGTTAATCTATAATCTGTAAGTGAAGTTTTTATTAACTCATACATAATTGAAAGTGATAATGTTGCTGAATTTGTAACTTTATTATTTCCGTTATACATTTAGATGTTTTTATAACTAGATAAGAAACCCACTGAATCACGCGATAAACTTCTAACTAAAAATGTCATAGGTATCAATTTAGAAACGTTATATTAGTAGCAGCTCGTAGTCTGGGTTTGATGATGATGATGTTTGGATATTTGTTACTCAATCACGCAAAACAACGCATTACAGAATTATTTTTATCTTGGTAGTATGTTCCCCGAAAGAAGCCGTGGTCGAAAACAATTACATTTATATTGGCCAAATTACTAGTGATTACCAATACGTAATTAATGACAGTTGCAGTTCTTGTAGAAGTAGCAGCCAATTTGCTTAAACATTATTACTGAAAGACATTAAATTCATTCTCAACCATGGGTGAGAAATAAATAAAACGCTAATGGTTATCGCGGTCATCTAAAGTACGATAGCGGCCAGCACACAAATGAAGAATAAACAAACAAATTCTAAAACCGTAATTATAAGTATTTTTAGGGTTCCTTACCCAAAGTGTGCCAACCGACACTATTTCTAAGCCTCTGCTGTCCGTCTGTCAGCGGACATCTCATGTACCGTAATAGATAAACATTTGAAATGTTCACAGAGTGTGTATTTCTGTTGCCGCAAACGAGCAAAATCAAAGAGGTTCCGAGAAACGTGTTTTTTTAATATGTATGGGACTCCCTATAAAAGTAGGGGGCGACAAAAGTAACGATGGATGGACTGTGTGAATGATCATATGGATAGAAAGAGACTCGTATGACTACCGAGATGACGACTAATTGTTAAGTAATGAAGAAAAAACATGTTGAGCGGATCCCAAATAAATTGGGATAAGGGCAGAAAAATGATGATGTTGAGTACGGAACCCTTTATGTGCGAGTCCTACTCGCAATTGGCTTGGAATTGGATTGTTTTTTTTTTTTTGTTGCGGTACAAAGTCGGTCGGTAAAATCCTAAATAAACAACCTAAAACTAACCTACGTAAGCTTAAATTAGTTAGGGTTAATACCGCTAAAAGTGTGACTAAAGTCATTATAAAAATAAAATAATCAGTCATATAATGATGTAGTTTTTTCATTCGGAATTGTTCAGGTCTGTAATTTTAGCTAATTAATAAAGATTGGGAATCCCGCCGGCTCTCTTTGTGCTCACTGACCGATGTCGACGTTACTTCCACTATTTTTAGATCTTTCAAGTAATTGCTTCAACAAATCTTCATGAAAAATAAAACATAATGAGTTTAATGACTGTATACGTTGATAGCAAAGTCACTTTTGGGAATTTCTACCGATCTTGCCACAAAAACATGAGAATTCATTCAGATAATTTACGTCAAAGACGTGTGCTTTATACTAAAAGATAGATTAATTACTAGTTTAAATTTATTCATTAATATATTCGCTTTATCAAATATTTTCCTTATCAGTTTTTTAGACTACTAGACTTTGCCAGCGGCTTCGCCTGCGTGGAGGTTCGTTGTGAGGAATTTCATTTACATTTGTTCGGCCGTTTTTTAAGTAACAAACATAAAAACTTTCACAATATTAGTATGATAATAAATAATTCAATAAAACAAAATATTGATTAGTTTTTCCCGCCACCTTGAAACTTAGTTCCTTTCTTCTAGGTTTCCTATCATGAAAATTCTTAGTTTCTCTTATGCAACAAAATATCAAATTGAACTGAAACTATTGATAAGGAATATAATTAAAGACCTGAAATAGATATACCTATCCACTTGTTATTTCAATTACAACTAAATCGACGTTCATGGACATAATAATGTCGCGGCTGGACTTTTTTCGCGCATTGCTTAGCGTCGAGAACTGAAAATCATATTGTTTTTTCGCGCTGGAATCTCAATGCTCGGTTCAGAAATCATTTTTAACCGAGTTCAAAAAAACCGGCCAAGTGCGAGTCGGAATCGCGCACCGAGGGTTCCGTACAAACCTGTAGGTATTCTCGGTTTAAAAATAAATGTTTTTTTTTAATTTTTATATTTCAGTTGATTGAATGTAAGGTAAATTGCGGTTTACGATTTATGACGTTTTAAAAAAAAACTACTCACTCGATCTCGTTCAAACCAATTTTCGGTGGTAGTTTACATGGTAATGTACATCATATATTTTTTTTAGTTTTATCATTCTCTTATTTTAGAAGTTACTACACATTTTACCACTTTGGAAGTGTCTCTCGCGCAAACTATTCAGTTTAGAAAAAAATGATATTAGAAACCTCATTACCATTTTTGAAGACCTATTCATAGATACCCCACACGTATGGGTTTGATGAAAAAAAAAACATTTTTGAGTTTCAGTTCTATGTATGGGGAACCCCAAAATTTATTGTTTTTTTTCTATTTTAGTGTGAAAATCTTAATGCGGTTCACAGAATACATCTACTTACCAAGTTTCAACAGCATAGCTCTTATAGTTTCGGAAAAAAAGTGGCTGTGACATACGAACGGACGGACAGACAGACAGACAGACAGACAGACATGACGAATCTATAAGGGTTCCGTTTTTTGCCATTTGGCAACGGAACCCTAAAAAGGAGTAGGCTATCAATTCGACTGTATTTTTTTTTCATCACAGAGAGATGAAAATCCAGTGCGCGGTGGCATCCTGCCGCAATAGTTTTACGTCCGTTGGAATGTTCTAATGTAGCTTATATTATACGAAAATTTTATCAAATACAGTAGAACGCCGATTATCCGAATTATCCGAATCGGTCCTAAGCGTGTATGTACCTCTATTATTGTTGTGAATTTTTATACTTTGTATTTTTGGTAAGGCCTGATGGGGTTGCAACTTACTCTGATCAAGATATTCAAGTGAGCGTTATTGTAGAACTGTGTTTGTTAAACTTAATAAAGTTTATTCTATGTGTGACAGTTCGTTTTTCTTTATTACCAGTCTATGTTCGATTATCCGTATATTCGATTATTCGAATCGACCCCGGTCCCAATTAATTCGGATAATCGGCGTTCTACTGTACAATCATCCAATGATTTAGTCACTATAACTACTCGACCGAACGGCAAAATCCATAGTCGGCCCATTTAATTTGTTAGAAAAGCAAACCCTATATATTTTTTTTAAAATCGTCTATGTATTCATAGTGTCAATTTTTTCATTTATTGCGCGGTAAAATCCCGCGACGATATTTTAACGTCCGACTAAGATGAACAATTCATCTCAGGGACAGTAGGAAATAAACCACAGACCACAATTTAATGGAGGATGCCGAATGTAATTACTCAAAGGCGAATTGAAGTACCGAAATCTGAAGATCTGCTCACTCTGCCAGATAAATGGCCACGTAATGCTTGCATTGATTTATCACAGGCTTTGATTGGATTAGTACATATCAATCACTCCATGGATAAGGAATATTGAAATGAATGAAAGGTCGATATCAAAGTTTCAAGTACGGAACTAAATTATAGACTAGATATTCAATAGCCTTAAAGTAACATTGTCGGTTGATTTCGGACTTCGTATTCTTCGCAACAATTCTACTTTCTATTTTTACAACGATATGTACTCCATGGTGTTTTAATAATCGAGTAATGTACTCTCAATTTCCGTTATTATCTGTTTAAGAAAGTTTACATCAATTATAATGCTATTATTTGTAAATGTATGATTTAGAAGATTAACTTTGAAGAAGTCGAAAAAGACAAACAAAGCAGCGACAATGCAACAATTATTTACTATTTGATTATAAATAAAGGTATAATACTAAAATGTTGATACAACGAAATATTAGTATCAATATAATAGAAACATCATTTCCATGATGTTTATTGCGCGACCCGTTCCTGAAAAGTAACATGTGTTCCAGTTTTAAATCCATTAGTAGATTCTATATGTGCCATTCCAGACAGGTTCTCAAAATAAGTGTGGGTTGTAAAACATCGTGTAGAGAACGTAGTATTCAGTTCAAAGTGTGATTGCAGATGTAGAATCCGGCGAAGCGGCGCCTGAAACCAAGGCAGAAGGGCCCGTACCACCGGTCGCACGACCAGCGCCACCACAGGGTAAGCGCCACGCATGGCATGAGGGGCTTACCACACTGTGACGTCACAAATTCACTAGATGGGAATTTGAATTTAGAAAAATAGAACGGAATTTTAAAAATCTAGATGGTGTTGGCAATTCGATAGTAAGTGTTATCATGTTGGGATTGTGTGATGCATTCTATGAAATTATACAAAAGTTCAAGAAAAATTTCTTCGTATCAACTTTATATCTGCGCCCTAATTGCGTAACACATTATAAATCAAAATCTGTTTCATTTTCAAGGATGTTGCTAACCCATTGCTTCTTATGTTTGAAAAATTGATCTGCTCAACAATGTAAATAACGTTATGAATGTTGTTGAACAATCAATATGGATATGGAAGTAAATTCTACTGTTAGTGTGTTACGCAGTTACCGCTCAGATGTGTTCTTTGACTTCGCTCAGGTGAAACCAAAATCATTTTTAAACTCACATGTGGAACATACAGGATACAAGATAAACCAGTGTAACAGTAACCATGAAATCAGTATATACGGACCATATTTCTATACTAGGGCGTAGAAATTTTTCGCCGATAAAAAAAAATACTGTTCCGTACAATTTGGTCGCCTAGGTACTTTTCTATGAATCAGCGTTTTTTTTTTTTATAACAAACGAAAAAATTCAGCGGTAGCTTTAGAATCATACGCTTAATTTATGGTTACATACTGGCAATTTTTTTTTCTGTGTGATACAACTCACCTAGAAGATGAACTAAAAAAGAATAGCCATGCAAAAACATAACTTTTTTGTATATGGTCGTGAAAAACATCATACGGTCCTTGATTTCATTTATTGTAGTGTCGTCAGCGCCATCTAGTAAGTAATTGGCATGTGGTACCCACTATGATGGTGTAGCATGGGACATCACTATTTCATATACATTGGAGCACCTCACTATATTTATCGTTTAATGGTTAAGCTGCTTTTCATGTCATGTTTGTCGCTCGCACTTCTGTTTATTTTACACATTTTTCTTCTGGTTTTAATCACAGGTTTTTTTATGTATTTTTATTTTGGGATTTCGTGCTGTGGTATTTTTATGTTGTCTGTCCGTTTTGGGTACTATTAGAAAATGTTTATGTAATTTGTGTTTTCAGATTATGATTATGAACCTTCGGTAGAGCTTTTATATGTAGTTATGCCTTATATTGTTGGATAATTAGTTGTCTGCAGCAGTTAGATTAAGTCGCGAGTTTACCGAACTCCTACTGTCTAAATCCGTAAACGAAGATACGGGCCGTTCGAAAATAGTTCGATACTTCGGAATGAAATCGGGAGTAGGGCTCTGGATTGGACGTGTAAGAACACACCTGTTCAATCGTGGTATCATTCATTCTTAGGTGGGGCCTCAATCTAATGACTGCAGATGATACGAAGTAGGAAAGACCCTTTATTTTGGCCGAAACTACGGATTTAGAGTAGAGTAGACCTCATGGCTAGAATGGGTGGCTGACTCACTAATTTAGTATTCTTCTTTTTAGCGTGTCGATAGCAATCTAAATAGAGTTAGCCCAGAATTTGGGTATACGAGCTTAGCATTTTCAGTAGCGTCCTTCAACTCCTGTGGCGTGCAAACAACAGGACACGCTGGACAAGATATCAAGTGCCTCATCGTTTGTGGGACAGCACCACACTTACACTCCAGAGGGGTAATTGCGGAACTTTTTATCAGTCGGAATTGGTTTAATATTCATAGTTAAACAACATGCATTGCTTTATTTACGTTGCTGAGCCACAATTTATTCGAACAAATGACGCAATGGTTTAGAAATAATCTTCAATCCCATTCAGATTCTGATAAATTGTGCGTTTCGCAATTAGGGTGCAGGGCTGAGTCGTCTATGAATCTCCACCTGTACAGGATCTCTTTATTCCGGCCTACCTGAGTCCGGAGTCTAAAGACCTCCATGAAAGCCAAGGCAATTCGTGTCTATTTAGTACGTATAATAAAACAAATCCATATTTTGAAAATGTAAAATTTAGCGATTCTTTATAGAAAAACATGTAGTTTTATTAATATTACAAAACTGATAACCTTCAGTATAGTATTTACGCCATACGTTAGGTTCATTTTGCATTTTTAGACATTACTTTTGATTTTCTTTCTACAGAGGGAACTACAAGTAATCGTATTTCTAAGGTGTACTATAAGGAGTGAATCCTTCAATATCTTGCATATCAAATTCATAACTAAAAGTAACAACGATGCAGGATGGGACCAAATGGATACAATTATTTCGCAGTTACGTATCGTTCCCTTGGTACCTACGCCCTTAAAGATTATATATAGGTACCTATCTTATAAATATATATAGAATACAGGTAAAGAAGAATGACTTACATCAATGGTATGTAAAGATCGCATACGCCGCGCGTTCAAAACAATGATATCACTGGGAAAACTGATATACCCGTCTAATGTTATTAAATCAACCCGTACTGACTTACATTACAATATAATTAATCTTTCTATTAGCAACTGTGCTGTCAGAGAATCTTCTAGAATCTATATGTCTTTTTTCTCATTATTTTTTCCCGCGTCATTTGTATTATATTGCAGTTCTTTGTTATTGATTTATCTCTACAGTTTATTACTTATTTATTTTATCAACTGTTACATGATAAATGTCATTAAATAAATTGTTTTTCCTTTTATGGAAACTGCAACTGGAGTTATGGAAAGATTTATGGAGATCTATTTAAATGTACTTAGAGTAAGTATTTGTAATTATATTCTCTCGACTAAGGTAGCTTGCATTATCTTTTCTACAGATTCTTCTTCGTTCATTACTGTACTATATTTTCGAGATAAATTGTTGACTCTTATTGTAGAATTCGGTTGATTACATTTTTAATTTGTATATATCACTTCACTGGCTCACTACCAAGTGCTACCGTGCAGACCTGCCTCACTTTATCTGTTTCCCACCATTTTTCGTGAGTGACAGGTGACAGTAGTGACAGCAGCCACCTCCGCTTGTGTGAATGAGGCAGTGTTTACATATCTGTTAAATTACACACACTACACTTATGATGTACCGATATTTCCAAGCTCGATATATTATAAGAGTCTTTGATTACCTGAATAGACTCGTTCCTGGTGACCTTTCACTTCTTTTTCTGTATCTTTAACATAACCTGTCAAATGGAAGACATCTGCTTAGTCAGAAATGTACTGACATTTTTCTACCAAGCATAAATCTACCACAAAACTAGTAGGCAGGTATTTTTGTATGATCAAAAGTTTGAAGGTAAAAAATTAAGTTCTATTGTACACACATCACAGTAATTACGTGCCATACGAATAACTTTCTACTAACAACCACCAATTAATATATTACGGTTGAAGCTTCAAGCGTCCATCTTTTATATTTAACCATCGATAAGCGTTTTGGCAGATCGAATTCGTATTACAACATAACATTCTATATTCAACTGTAGTTTTGGCAAATTAAAGTTAGTTTTTCAATGAGAGTCTTGTTGTTTTAGTTTGTTCAGATGAGTGAAAGGACTATCGGTCGTGAAAGCCCGGCTTCCTTTCGCCGGTTTACAGTTATTTTGTTACCTTCTTATTATATATGCTCATTGTATAAGCTGTTAGATAATGACTTATGACATATGCACGTCTTTGATAAATAGACCTAGTAGATTATGCAGATGACACCGGGATTATCGAAAGGAGATTGTCCGTTTTCGTCCAAGTGTCAAACACTAATGTTTGTGGTTTACGAGTACCGAATTAAAGTACAGACGCTAGCACATCAAGGTACCCGAAACTGTCAAATTCTCCCAATCAATCTTGAACCTAATGCTTTAGCAATAAAGTTGAAAATCTATTAAAGAAATTTGACAGATTGTAGTAGCTCGATGTGCTGGCGTCTATACATAACATATTCAGCCTATAATGTTGTCTTTGCTGGGATACAGGCCTCCTCTCAGTGCGAGGGAGTGGGCCGTAAGGCACCACACGGGACCAGTGCGGGTTGGTAGATGTTCCGTCCCGTTTGACTTGATTAATCTGTGCGCCTAACGGAACGTGCGTGTAACGAAGTGACAACTGTCACTTGTCAGTTTGATTTTTCTCTTTGGTTTGGTCTTTGAAAATGTCGGTCGAATTTTGCTTGTGCGACCCGTGTTGTTGAATTAATCCCTTTGAACCGGTCGTTTTGTGGACAATTTGTCGTGACCCAATTGTTTTGTGTGTAACCAACCCCTTTTGACGAAATAATACGGGTTTAGTTTGGATATATCTTTGTTTGAAATAGTTTGAGGTTATAGTGACCATTGGGACCGCATGCCTTGGTAGCAGGGCGTATTGGAGCGGCCTGGTATCCTGAATACTGACAGCGTCACTACACAATACAATATACACTCATTTACATATATAAATCCAGGTAGGCTCCAGAACCAGGTTTCTACCATCAGGTGAGTCTTTTGAATATTGTACTAATCAGCTCCGCGCACGGCGGACAGTTCTTCGCTCGCCACTCTTGCTCCAGGGCCCCACCATCATAACTTCCACTGCGCTTATTAAAATCCTATGGCCGGGGCCTTGGCCTGGCGTCGAACAGTAGATGTCACATGTCTACATTTTTTTATTTCTAAGACCTGCCAGTTTCGTCACGATGTTTTCCTTCACCATTATGAGAGTAATGGTGCTGAAATAATTTACACAAAGTTAAGCGCCTGTCTGGGTTCGAACCTACGGCCACCATTGCACTACGAACTCCACTACTCACGAATAAAAGTAGTAAGTACTGATATTTCATTTAAATTCCCTCTGTGTAGAGTACGGTATATAGCTTTAACTTTGCATCTGTTAACCTTTAACACGGAAGATCATTTCTCGTAGGGTATAGAATCTCATAATTCAAAAGTTCAATAGAGCCCTGAGGCGGATTATACTCTCGAGACAAACAGGCAACACTATCCACTATTGAGTATAATGAAGGCACTTCAGATCGAACAGCGTTTTGCTCAGACCTTTATCTACAAGTATCAAATGTCTCAATAAACCAACAATACGGGTTCACCTAACGTTTCGGGGCCTCTATTTTATAAGCCATTAATCAAGTTTATCCAGTCCGCATTGTTTATTTATAGCAAAAGGAAACGGTTGGATCTGGCACCCACGCAATAGTCTACCCAATTGCGTCCCATGGATCTGCAAACAGAATCTAGTTTGACATTCCTTTTCAAAGACCACCCACAAAGTTTAACGCTGGTTATTACATTAGTTGGTGTACATTGTTTAAATTGGAGTGATGACGGCCCGACTATGAATAGAAGTCGTCACTAAAAGTAGTTTCAATCCAACTTGTGTAATGAACTTATGACGAAGATACGTCATAAAAATACCGCGGCGGGATTTTAAAGCGCACTGGATTTTCAACTCTTTGTGTTCAACCGAGCATCGAGAATAGAGTGCATCGAAAAAATACACTGTTCGATTTTCAACCTTTCGAAGTCCCTGCACGATGTTATTACATCTGTATGAATGTTGACCAAGTTAGATGACAGAAAAAAAATCTACAAAACTTGAACAATTTGCAAACGGTTGCTTTGCAATAGATAAATGGCTAACACAAGGCATTTATCAATGGCCTCTTTGCCTTCTTATTCGGCAATTGAATTCGTGATCATTAACATTCTATCTAATAGGTGACACAGCTCATTCCACAGACAATAATTAAGAATGACAGCGGACTGTCACGTGATACGCGCAAAAAAGAATTTATAATCGGTCATTTGAAATTCGATTCAGAATGTTGATTTTAAAAAGAGAACCAAAAGAAAAGCACGAATTATTTAAAAAATGGAGGCTGGTCCCGACAATAGGCAACACGTGGATTATCATTTCGTCACGCGCTTTTGGCACATCCACACGAACCGGGCATTCTAAAGGTTGATTGAAGTCGTTAGACCCACTGGTTTAATTAGAGAAGTTATTTTTAGTTAACACGATTAGATGAAATGTCAAATAAATAGTCATGATGATAACAAAGTTGACACTGTTGATATTTAATGCTTTGTTAATTTTAATGTTTCCTTTACTTTGTTCTGCAAACAGATGTGATAATTGTTTAACTGGATATCCGTATTCATGAAATTTTTGACGGGTAAGCAGTAGAACCAAAACCAAAGCTTATACTTATTTGAAACATTAGCCAGTTAGTTGTAGACCCGTCGATACCTAAAAGCACAGAAGGTCCACATAAAATAGTTAGTAAGGTATTTAATGGTGCCCATAACTCAATCTAGCAACCTCGTAGTGAAGTCTACTGCAATAAAAAGACAGTTTTGAAT
This sequence comes from Aporophyla lueneburgensis, assembly GCA_932294355.1. Classification (NCBI taxonomy): domain Eukaryota; kingdom Metazoa; phylum Arthropoda; class Insecta; order Lepidoptera; family Noctuidae; genus Aporophyla; species Aporophyla lueneburgensis. The sequence goes on from OW028737.1 coordinate 7,782,263, forward strand.
CTTCAGACGAGAAGGCCAATTCTCCTAAATAAAAAAACTTCAAAATCTGGTCGCAGTCTCATTTCAGCGACAACTAAATGTCAAAAGCTTGTCAAAAAATTTATGGAAACTCGAAGTATTTTTGACAGATTGAGACTGAGATCAGAAGGCCAATTCTCGTAATTAAAAACGTTCAAAATCTAGTCGCAATCTCATCTTAGTGACATGGTAATGTGAATGTATGGTAACTAGGGGTATTTTGGATATACAGAGACTTAGATCAGACTGTAAATCTTTTTTTAGGTACTTCAACATCTAGAATGCTATACATAGTATAATTTCTAATCTAATCTCTAACCTACAACGGGAGCTCCGTTGTAGGTTAGAGATTAGATTAGAAATTATACGAATTAATTTATTTAAGGTACAACTTTAATCCAATTAATCCTAGCCAACATTTCTACTTGACAAACCATTCAAATGTCAACGGTATCAAATCATATTTATCAGTTCAAGACGACGCGACGTCCCATCACTATGATTGACATCCTAACGGTTGATAGCATTTAAAATTAATTACTAACGCCATTTTAAGATGAATTTAATGTATAGACGCTAGCACATCAAGCTACCCCAAAACTGACAAATTTTACCAATCAGTCTTGAACCTAATGCTGTAGCGATAAAGTTGAAAATCTATTAAAGAAATTTGACAGATTATAGTAGCTTTAAGTGCTGGCGTCTGTACTCGCAAAAAATCCTGTTAGTCACTCACTACAGTGTGTAATATCATGGTTAATAGGAACACTTGAGGTAATGTACTGCTGGCCACAAAAAATGGGCCAATGGCCCGACATGTCTCGAAAATAGGAGTGACTCAGAGTATTTTCGTTATTCTTTCGACTACTTACTTGATAAGCTTTCAAATGGTTTTTTTAATATAGATTTATCTGTATCGTTTTGGTGGTCTGGCAGTGTATGAAAATATGATGTTATTTGGTATTTATGTACACGCTACGAAGATTGTCTGAATTTAAAGACGTAGAAGTCTAGAACTTCCAAGAAGTAAATCTTTAACGAAAATTTTGTATTATGAAGTAGTATATAAATCATAAATAAATCCATATTTATCTCAACATAATAGTAAAGGCACTGGTTAATTGAATTCACAATCTTAAATAGAGAAAGGTTTCTGAGATAGGAGGAACCTCAATTACCGATTATCGGACTCTTTTACATAGAACATGTTAATATACAAAATGGTTAGATTCAAGATAGTACTCAGGGTCAAATCAGACTAGCCGGTATTACGTTTAATTACGGTTCACCCACGTGTTGGGTAACATCATCATCAGCCTATAATTTTGCCACTGGGAGTGGGCCATAATACACCACGCAAGCCAAGTGTGGGTTGGTATATGTTATATGTCTTCGAATTTTTGGTTCTAAGACATGCCGGTTTCCTCACGATATTTTCCTTCACCGTTTTGAGAATGGTGGTGATGAAATTATTTACACAAAGTTATGCGCCTACTTGTGTTCTAGTCGCGGCCGTTACCACTGGGCCACCATTGCTCTGCGTGTTGGGTATCGATATCGAAAATTAATTAAACAAAAACAAAAAAATCATCATTTGATGGACGAAGTCGGACAGGAAGCTTCTGTAATTTTTCGTGGGACTTAGATATTTTTATGAATTTTCAAGAACCTTAACATAGCATCGTTTCGTTGCACATACCATAGTATCATTTAAAAAAAAAATTGTGTTTTTTTTTTATCGTCCCAACACGTAGTCAATGTATTGTCAACTAATTTAATATCACTCTGTGTAGAAAAAGTTTCAAAAATTTGTTAAATATAAGCAGAGCTTACAAAATGAAGAGAAACTCAATAAAATCAATAATGCAGTTTGACGTTTTTGAATCCACATTTCAATGAAAATAGGAACAATTGAAGTTACGATAATGATAACACAAGATATGATACTGAAATATATCTACAATACAAAAAATACTTACTATGATAATAAATATGATAATTTTGGAAGTATGTTATCAAAATATATCTATATAAGTAATCCACCCGTAATCCGTTAATGATATGTAGGAAGGAGTCACTGTTACTACCTAATTTATATACACAATAATACAATGGCCAAAACTTATTTTTCTTAAAGCTAACTGTTTTAATTAAAAGTCCCATTTCTTCCGCGGGTGTCACAAGGGGTGACTTTGGGACTTACTAGAGAATGGGCAGCAGCGTTCTCTATGCATTTTACCACCATACTGCGACCGCCAACCTGCCTGCCAAGCGTGGCGATTATGGAAAACCCCTCCAAATTGGGAGAGGCCTATGTGGCTATGTCCAGCAGTGGACGTCTTTATACTATAATGATGAACTTTTATTTTTAAGAAAATCGTTTTGACCCCTATGTTATGCATTCAAAATGGAATCTTATGACCTTGAAATAAGATTGTTTTTTGTGGCTTATTCGGCTGTTCGTTCAGCAAATATGTACATGGTTTTTGAACCTGTACAAAAATGAGTGAAATCGATTCAGTAGTCAATTATGAACATACAGTGGACCCCCGGTAATCCGACAAACGTTTTGCAGGGCAGTGTCAGACTATCGAATTGGTGGAGTCCTGCCTAACAAGACCCCCCTATAGTCCGGATTTTTTTTACAAAAGAGTACCTTGTAATCCGACAAATTACAGATCCATTTCCCGTTCAGTCATGCATTATCTACATTAGCAAAATGTGTCAAAAAAATATTCAATAATAATATACATGTCGGATTACAGGGGGTGCCGGATTAGACAGGGGCCGGATTACCGGGGGTCCACTAGACTAGGTAGATACCCAAACCCTTGAAACTTGCATAATTTCTAATTTCCCTATGACAGGGATGGCAAACCTATTTACGTCTACGTGCCATTTTTGCCAAAAAAAAAAACATTATATATTTTCATGACGTGCCAACTAATCATCTTGACTTAGTGACCTCTGAAAAAACCTATATTGTGCACTACCTTTTATCTGCAAATAAGTATTTATACTTTCACAATTATACCTTTTCAATAAGAGGTAATCTTAACATTACCAGTTTTATAAATAACAAATTAGTTTGACTTCTGCTGTTGCAAAATAGACGACATGAAAGCTTCAATAGATGTGGTGCCCAAATTATTCTGTTACGTGCCACCAATGGCCCGCGTGCCATCCCTGCCCTATTATATTGAACGACATAACTTCATCCACTGACAGTTGACGCCATTGTGTAAAAATTTCTTTCACACAATGCTGTCAACTGCCAATGGGTTTTTTCTCAGACTGCCATTATAGATGTAAAACACTCAATTAATGCTTTTATTCTATTAATGATTGTCAATAAACAAAGATAGGTATCATATAACTACGTAAGTTTCTACATACCGGTAATTCTTAACCGGTCAGTAATAAAAATGGCTAGACTGTGCTGTCTATCCGCCGGAAAAGAAAGTCGTTATAATTTCATTCAAAACAAAAAGTTATTTTTATATGTTAATACGTCATATTGTTGAGATATTTTTATGCGTCAAGTTTGGTTATAAATTGATACATCGTTATTTTAATCCCACGCTGTTCTGGCTCTGTTTCTTTGAAATTTGTGGTAGGTATCACTTAGGTAAGTATATTAGTAGGTATACAATATACATTATACATCTATCTGTTCTCATCTTAAACGAATCCACACTAATATTATAAATGCAAAAGTAACTCTGTCTGTTACGCTTTCACGCTGAACCACTGAACTGATTTTGATGAAGTTTGGTACTGGGTGAGTTTGAACCCCAAGAAAGGATATAGGTTACTTTTTATTCCTCGACTGCGTCTGCGTCCGCGATAACCGACATTTATGCGGACAAAGTAGTGGGCAAAAACTAATGTATAATATTATAAAGCTTAAAATTTGTTTGTACGTACGAATCTCGGGAACTACCAGTTGGTTTTGTGAAATTGTTTTGCATTTGATACCACAATTCTTGTGGAAAGTTATGGGCTATTTAATACCAACGCTACGACCCTCACGAGCCGAGCTAAAAGAAAAAAACGAAAACTAAAAACTAAGGATAAACGAAGTATTAGCGCGGACAGGCGATACGATGCGATGCGGTGTGGGATAGGGCAATAATACATTTCACTCGGACGAAATTGAAAGAGTGTCCTTTCAGTTTTTTGCCCATTATCTCCATAGAGATTTACAATTTGTAATGGCTTCAACTTTCCGACTAACTGACGGACTCTTACTTTTACAATTCAAAAGAGCCTGTAATTGGTTTATTTGAAACTAGCTTCTGTCAGAAGCTTCGGCCGCGTATTATCTATACTTATAATAAAACTGTAGAGAGGTCAATTCTGTACATTGAAAATATCTTCTATCTATACTTATAATAAAACTGTAGAGAGGTCAATTCTGTACATTGAAAATATATTCAAAATTAATATTGGAGGATGAATGGTGATTGATACTGATGCCAAAAATGCAATCAGTAAATTTTTTGTCTGTCTGTCTGTCTGTCCGTCTGTCTGTATGTGCACGCATGGGTCAAAAACTACTGAAGGGATTTTAACCATACTTGGTACGATTGTAGTCCATACTCCTGGGCAGGTTATAGGCTATATAAAATAACGCTAAGACACATAGGAGCCGAGCAGTGATGATAAATTTGAAGCAAGTCGGATGAAAATGCCCTTTCGAGCTAAAAAAAAATACCTGGATTAACACATAGGCTACTTTTTATACCAGTAGTACAAACGCGGGATATTTTCCGACCTCCACGCGGGCGAAGCCGCTGGCAAAAGCTAGTAGTATATAAACCTTCCTTTTGAATCACTCTGTCTTCTGATGAAAACCGTATTAAAATCCGTAGTTTAAAAGATCACAGCGTACATACGCGACAAGCGACTTTGTTCTACATTATGTAAAAATAAATCCTTTGAATTTGAATAATATCTGATTAAACACAGTTCATAATGGTACCGATACCCTTGTTCACAAACTAAACTAAATTTAAGTTCAGTGCATCTTATTCTTTGTTTTTCATTAAGAAGAGGACAAAAGATTTTTTTAGTTTAGTCCTGTCAAATTAATCAGCGCCTGTCACTACTCCGAGTTTAGACGTGATTAAAAACTTGCCTACTAAAATTACGTCAATTTAGTCAAGCGCTGATTAATTTGACAGGGCTAAACTAATATTTACCTTCTGTCCTTTCCTTAATGAAATAGAAAGAAAAAGATGCACTGAACTTTAATTTAGTTTAGTTTCTGAATAAGGGAATCGGCACCAATGACTAGCAAATATTGATAGATTTCGTACAATGAATACTTGATGAATGAATGGAAATGTATGCCAAACATACACAGAGACACACACATACAGAATGTCTTAATGAAACTTAGAATCGCAAATTTCTTGAATGTATAATAATCAGATAATGTGTTGGATTAAATGTGTTAAACTTTCCCATTTGATGAATGGACATATGTTCTGAATATTGAGTACCTACGTATATACAGGGTGGTAGGGACATACCTGAAACGTGTTACCATGGATTCTAAAGCCCCTAGTGAGTGTAGACATTTTAAGTAGGTTTAAAAAAAAATGTAGGTATAAGTCAACATGAAAATGTGCGGTCAAAATGTAGTAATAGCAATTTTTCTTTTCCAACGAAACGTTTGTTATTCGTGCGTATTTCGAATTCATGGTCGGTAACAGTTTTCACGTCGATGTCCCTGCCATTTCATATCGCGGCGTTTCTTTTATGTTGACTGTAGTTGACAGGTGAAGCGGCGTTTCTTTTATGTTGACAGTAAGTAGGTACTTAATAGTAAATTTAGGTACGCCGCATACAGGTACCATCCATGACAGTGTACGTATAAACTACTAATGTTTACTAGAATTAATAACCCTTATTTAGTTGGCAGCATGCCCAAACATAACTTAGCTTGAGAAATCTCTACAGAATGGCTGTAACAAATTCTAGCCAACCACAAGAAAATCTAAGAAAACGATACTATCTTTACCAACCTTACCTCAGAATATTCTGGGTAACAATCAAAATGTTGTCTTCTGTCATCGTTTTAGAGGAAACCCATGTATTTCGCTGTGACCTTGTCTGACTCAACCACGTGTAATGGAAAGTCCACCGACGACCGTGCCAAGTGTAATCGGACAGAGCGATCGGTAAAAAGAAACATAAGCAAAACATTTAATTTACTGTCGCCAAACTTTTTTTTACACGACACTGAACCTTATTTATTCGGCAATTAAGAGGTCCATGTGTTGGAGAATGTGTAAAGTTATGTTGGTAATTTAAAAAATCGTCGTGAGGTTTAATTTTGCATGAAACGAAATGTTTAAACATTCTGCATTCTTAGAATGTATTTGTAAACGAGAATACGCGAGATGAAGTTTTGATCTTTTTTGGGGAACTACCGTCCTTTGGAATATTTTGTTCTTGGAAGTTTTAATATTTCGTTGAGGAAAATTTTTAAGGCAGGTTGATTTTTTAGTTAGGATTAATAAGGTTTCTTGTCATTGATGAGTAGAGGTTTTGAGTTGTCTCATGACTACTCATGAGACAGTTTTTTTTTTTAATTACTGTATTAAAAATCTTTTAAAACAAATATACTTAAATCTTTCTTGTTTCTTAATATACGAACCTTATTCATCATCTGCCTAGCCTTTTCCAAACTATGTTGGGGCAGCTTCCAATCTAATCGGATGCAGCTGAGTACCAGTATTTTACATGAAGTGACTGTCTATCTGATCTCCACAACCCAGTTACTGGTTAATACGATGCACCTTGGTAAGACTGGTGGTCAGACTGTAGGACAGCTGATGACCCGTAACGACTTTTAAAGATCTACAAATTGCGGCCGGGACCAATGGCTGAAGATAATTTGAGAACCCTATTAAGAAATTAAAAAGATTTATATCTTCAGAGCCCAATTAAGAAACAAAAAAGATTTATACTTAGGTATCTATTTAGAAAGATTTTTATACAGTCATAAAAAAATATAATGAGACTACTCCAGAAACTATAGTACGGTAGCAATGACGTGCATTGCATAATAGGCATATAAGCAGTGCCTAACTGGAAAAATCGCCATTAGTCTGTCAATTACATTTTAATATGTGTCCCGAAATTATTAAGAAACGAACTAAATTATCATACCTAAAAGAAAACCATGTTTGTCTGCCTAGACAAGAACAAGGGGCTTAGTGCCTACCTATACAGAAAAGCAATACACGCCACTGTACCGTATGTGCTTGAAACAGTAATCTATCAAAAATCTGATAAATCTTTCAATCAAAAATCTATACGAAAAAAATAAAAACGAAGAAAACCCCAAATTAGGTCACGGTAACAATCAATTAACAGCATTATCAAAAACTGTTATCAATCAAACGATAAAAACAAAACTACGTACTACGTATACAGGATGTTACAGTAGGCGTAATTTGTCATTGTTTTAGTTTTTTAGCGGCTCTTTGTTCGACCAGTATCGAAGACTGAATCGTAATGCCATGCTAATGAGCGGGTCAACGCCTGTTATTTGCGTCTCCGAGATGTTTCATTGTTACATAAAATGTTACAATAGAACACTCAAATGTAGAAGGTCCAGTTCAAATGAGACATGGCTAAAAGCTCTTCATCAACTAAGAAAAACAACAAAAGGGAACATTGAAACTCTACCCTTCTCTCTCTAATACAAAAATGCCTTAAATGTCAGTTCAAAAGACCGATATAGCCCGAAGAATTACCAAACTTACGTGGCAGTGGCCAGGACACATTGCTAGCAGAACAGATGGCCAATGGGGCTGAACGTAGCGTTGGAAGGCTTACAAGGTGGACCGATGACCTGGTGAAAAATGCAGGAATTCGCTGGTTGCGAATAGCACAGTGGTGGTGCTTGGGGGAGGCCTATGTCCAGAAGTGGAGAGTTTGTAAGCCAGTATATCTGTACTTGCTATTAGAGTTTTTGCCCGCAGTTATGAAGCAATGGGATAGCAATATCCTTCAAAATGATTCAGATTCTGATTGATAGTGTGTTACGCAATCAGGGTGCGGGTTATGGTCTACCCGCGTGCCATGTCACCCAATTTCAGCGGCGCACCGTGAATATGTAACAGACCGAGTTAGTTTCGAATTTCAAATATTAGGTAGGAATTCTTCCTGCTAGAGTTCCGGAATTGTTCGAAAGAGTTACCGTGGCCTTGGAACTGGCAACCGAACGATAACAGGTGGATTTTAGTCAGTAAAGGTCAAACACTGGGCACACCACAATTGGGGCGGTAAGTCCCCTCTTTGAGGAGTGGATAGAGAGGCGCCACGGCATCCTCACCTTCCGCCTGACGCAGGTTCTCACTGGGCATGGGTGCTTCAGTGGGTTCCTGTTCAGGATAAAGCAGGAGGAAACGCCCGGGTGTTTCCATTGTGAGGATCGTCTAGAGGTCACGGTGGAGCATACGGTGGAAGTGTGTCCTGCCTGGGCGGAGCACCACCGTGTCCTCGTGGAGGCGATCGGCGGCGGCGAACTCTCCCGTCCGGCCCTGGTGCGAGCCATGGTACGGAGCGAGAGAGCGAGAAGGCGGAGATGCGAAGCCGTCACCTCCTTCTGCGAAGCAGTAATGCTCGCGAAGGAGGAGACGGGGCGCGTGAGGGAGTGGCAGTCTCTGCGCCCTCACGTCCCTAGCCGCCGCAGGAGGAGACGCCCCGGGCGTCGGGAGTCAATAGCGGATTCCCAGCCACCGTAGGCGCGAGCTTGCGGGCGGCGAGCAATGGGTAGCTCGCCGCCCGGTAAGGACCAGGCTCGGGTCGACGGCGCGTAGTGTTGCACGCGCGCCTCAAAGAGATGTCACCAGCACTGAAGGGGTCTGCTAGGACCGATGCCTGCCAGGATCGCGAGATTGTTTGAAAGAGACACCGTGACCCTGGCACATGGGCAACTGAAGGAACACGGGTGGGTTTTATTCAGTAAAAGTCTGACACGCCCTCCCGCTCCGCCTAGAGCGGGAAACGTCATTTGATGACTTTCCACCCAGAAAATTAAAAAATGCTAGAATTTTTTCTTCTAAAACTGAAAGAGGGACGCGCAGGCTTGCGAAAGATGGAAGAAGTGGAGAGAGGTCGTAGCCCATGAGTGAGACAGGGTAGGTTATACAAAAAGAAGTATGAATTCTTCCTCACAAAAAGTTTGCCTTCTGTATTACTTTGTGACATTATCTAATCCTCCATTGCTTATTCTTACATTGTGTACTTCTTTCTAATTTAGTTCGTGCTTGGTTAATCATAGGTTTCTTATTTAACACCCACGCTAGTAATTGCAGTATTATGTAACATTTCTTTTACTATTTTTAAATTATAATTACTGAACCGTTCTTTCTAATAACAATTTTTTTATTGTTCATAATTGTCTTTGTATGGTTTCCGAATCTCCGGTACCATCATCCGAATGTTTAAGAGATTCTTTTATTTTTATTTGTGGTAAATGCTTTCTAACGGTCAAAGACGCGGCCGCTGCTGTGTTTCTAATTGTGTGACTGTAGAATACATTCCTAGTATTCAGATGAACACATACATAGTTCTCATTAATAGACTCGTTGGTCACCCAATATAAAAACTTTCCTCTACGAATTTGTTGCGCACGTGCCGTATAGGCGCCATCGCGGTACCCAATTGTCTACACTATCAATTCTGTCAAATTCTTCACTTAGCGCATTTAAAAGCGCCTTGACATCAGGATTGATGTCAACGCTGACTATAAACATGGCATCCTGTCATATAAACAATTTATTCCATCCATTATGGTGGCAAATGACGATTGACATGATAATAGCTCAATTTTCTCCGTCGCAGAACAAACTGGTAGGAAATAACGCGTTGTTATTCTGTTTGCGTGTTTCACTGTTGTGCTCGGCTGTATAGATGCATGCGATGAACGCCGAATGTTTCGTTATTACTGTGGCTGGGGTAATGTATAGGCGGTGGCAGGGACGGACGCGGACGCTTTAGCGATTTTAATGTTGGTGAAAAAAGTGATGGTCGGCTATTCTTTTTTCCTTAGCCTATATATATATGTATATATTTTAACTGAAATTAATTGTAGGCTTCAGTTCTTTCCTACTTAATTTAATTATATATCTATTGCACCAGTAGCAGCAGTTTGCATGGATATTCAGTTTACACTTTATGTTCATTTAAACAATAATATAATATGGTAACTGCGTAACACACATGAACAGTGTGTTACACAATGAACGTGTCATTGCGTTATTTACGCTGCTGATAAGATGATTTTTTCAAACCTATGCACTATGAAGCAATGGATTGCAAATCGAAAGGCATTGCGATCGATTGCCGTTTTATGTGTGTTACGCAATTGCCCCGCCAGGTCAGTATAGAGGGAGAGAGAGATACTCAATACTCAATTCTTTATTGCATTCCATATGTTACATAGATGGTAAAAAATCAAAATGGTACAAGATCAAATATGGACCCTGTCGGGCACGCAAAAATTAGGAGAGAGGAAGAGGGCTGAGTTACAATTTAATTAAATCAATATTCTCATTTACTGTCTGTCTTTCTGTCTGTCTTTGATATATAAGATCTGCATAAAGTGTAAATCTAGCTGTAGATTGCACGATACAGCTTCGAAGGGATAACAGTCAGATTCGCACGAATACGATAAACAACGTAGCAGCAATAAAAGGGCGCGAAGTAACTTTCGTAGGTTATCCGCTACGCGCGTAGCGGTGTGAACTATGCGTAGCCTGGAGCGCGTAGCCACAAGTGGACGCATGTAGTCCAAACTTACCCTTAAGTTTATATTTTATTTTAACTTATTTTTAGTTCATTACAAAATAAATTTAATTTTTGTAATGTTTATTGTTTGTTTTATATTTTTATCACAAAAATACAGAACAACCGCACAAGTCAGGCAGTTCCTTTTGAGGCACCTTGCATAGGAACTTAGAACTAATAATACACTGTAGTTCAAAATTTTTAATTAAATACATTACAATTAAATACATTAATTAATGTTTCATAGATCAAAATAATTGATTAATGTAAAAATAAAGTTAAATGAGGAACTCCAAGGGCTTGTAACTTGTACCATCTGTTAGTCTCAAGGCTACGCGTTACCTTGTTCGACACACTACTCGCCACTGCCAACCGTGAAGGTTTAGGTTACCATCGGTTGTCGGTAAACCTATAGTTAGGTACCAATAGTTCTATCGTCCCTGGGTTTCAATAACTAGGTTGATAAAGTTTCCTATTGAAGGAAGATTTTCATAGACTTATTATTGACTTGCACAAACATTGCAAAACTTTGAAAAAAGAACAGGGCCATATTTAATTTTAAACTATTCTAAATAGCCATTTGTTATGCTCGATCGCTTAAAAAGAAAACCAAACGCCTATTCGTGCGCAACACTTGTCTTTTTATACAAATACCTAGTTATTGTCAAAGAAGATCAATTTCCGAGTGGCTGAACTTTACAATGTCAAGTATATTTGTAAGATTGTATAAAAAAGTTACAACTATGAGTTAATTCAAATGTTTAGCGCCCGGTGCGCGCGCAGTTCATTGTCATGGCCGAGATGCTTCTGCGCATTTATTACTAACTATTATAATAAAAAGTATATTTAAACTTTATAAGAAATGTAAATACGTCGTGTTCTTCAGAATAAGTTTGAATTTTAATATTTACTTCTTCTAAAGTATTGTAAAAAATTGTGTCACACTCTTCGTGTTTGGTGGTCTTAAAATGTAAACTTTGTGTAATACAAGCTGGTGTTTAATGGGCTATGAAAGTCGAACACAACAAAAACCGATGATGTAAGACTTCTGTGTCTGATCTATTGTTAATCTACGGTTTAGATAAAAAAGTATTAGGGAAATCGGAATAAAAGACACCGTAGCTAATGCTGCGAATAGTTTTTTTCCAAGCTTAACTTGGCACGAACATCAGCAAGCGATGTCATGGAAGCTAATAATTATTCATAAATCAAATACTCTTGGAGGTGAATTTCCTTCCTCATGTCGTAAAGATGCAGGTACTTCCTACAATGTTAGGATTAAGATCTCATCGTACTATACTCTATGACCTATGACGTAGGTCCTATTTCATCATTACTTTTTAAAGGAAATCACAAAAAAAATTAAAGTTATTTTTTTATGTCAAAGTATTACCTACATTATTTTCTGCATTTCCGTACTTCGTGGTTAATCGATGATTAGATCTACCCAATCGTACCTAGATAATAATGTAATTTGATTTCAATACTTCCTGGATTTTAACCCGCCTTAAATAGCTGAAGTGTTTGTATTACATTCTGAAAAAAAGAACATTTAACACCAACCGTAATTGAAATCCCAGCTACAATGTAACTGGCAACTAATAAATAATTTTACTTTTACGCGCAAATCGTGTCGCGTAATTTGACAAGTTAGCGCCATTTTCGCTGTCATTGTCACGGTCGGCCATATTTTTCCTAGGTTTCTTTATATTTTCTGTTATTACACTTACGTACTGTCCATGACGGAGCAATTTGAAGATACATTTACGGAATCTCAGACAATGATAATTAGATTTCTACATTTCTGTTCAATGTTGAAACATGAATGGAGAGATTTGCTCTATAAATTGTTACTTAATTATTTTTGCGCGTTTAATTTTGTGTTGGCTGCTTTTTATGCTAGGAATCCTCTAAAATTACAAACTAAGTAAGCATTGTAATTAAGAGACGCGTTGATTTATCCAACTTCGAACAAATAATTACGTAGTTAAATCGCGTCTAATAAGTACGTAAGAAACCTATTAAATAATTTGTCGATGTACTTCGACTAAGCTTTCACTTTCGTGTTTTCTTCTCCATAGCTTTTAGCTCATAAAAACAACATTTCTTTGTATCATAGCTCTATCGTTTATGGTATCTTAAATCCAACCACTCATAAATTGCCTGATTTAAAACTACCTCTCTAGCCGACGTTTACGACTGTCCGTATCTAAGTTACTGGACAATAAGCATGCATCACACGGACTGCACCTACTAAATCATGTATTATTAACGCGTTAATAAAATTAACGTCAGTTCACGTCGCAGGTACTAATTTATTTTATCCCTAGGTATTCATTGTCACGGCTGCGCACGCGCAATGTCACCGCGAACGCTGTAATTTTCATGCGATACGTGATTTGATGTTCTGAGCATCACTTTGCGAGGCATGCCATCAATCATTTTTAAATATAGCCTTATTCCAACATTTTCCTTTATCGTTGAATACAGAATGAGTACCGAACAGGAAATATTTAAATGATTCTTCATTCATTTCAGCCCACAGACGTCCACTACTGGACATAGGCCGCCCCTAAGCACCCCCACTTGAACCGCTTCTGTGCTTCCCGAATCCAGCGGATTAAATAACTCTTATATTATAATATCCTTTCTGGCTGGTTTTATAAATAAGCATCTATTTCTAGATTTATCTATTCATCAATTACTTGTGTGATAAGATTATAGTGCACATAAGAAAGTAAGCGAAGCCTACGGAGAAACATGAATGTGAACTTGTACATAAACATTAAACTGGTACTTTCAACTACCATAAACAAACTAGTTTCTTTATCTAAAATACTGTGAGACCATGTAAACTTATTCCTAGAGTCTATTTGCATATCTCGTTTCTAACTTGCACACTACATTATTATTATTTCTCAAGGAAGAAGGAACATTGTCGGTCTGTCTGTAAATATATAGTGTGTTTCAGGAAGTTTTTGTTGTTCCATTGTTTTTTAGATTCCCACGCAATAATGAGCGATGTACCTAGTTCTATGGTTTTGCCAGTAGCGTAGGTGTTATCAGTCTTTATGGAGTGATAACGGTCACCCCAATTTGTTACCATCATCATTAACCGCGTTTGCACTCAGATTGGCGGACTACTTGACAACCTTGTCAAGTTTGTGCTCTAAAAATATTGTAAATATTAATGTTTTGATTAGTGAATGAGAATTAATGAATGAGTAGATAATGGGTTGTGTAATTGCTTTAATAGTAAAATAACTACATTCATTCAAAAATACAGGAGATCTGATATTGTGTCACAGTTATGATTTAGTAGACCATTTTAAATTGCTAAAGATGTTATGTTAGTAGTCTTTGGTATGTACAATCGTGCCAAGATATTGATCAATATTTCCTATTTCTAAAGGTAGTTGCAAAAAAACAATGGTATGTTTTTTTGCAAAACATAAGTAACATATCAATTAATGATCAATTCAAATACATATTTCTTGTTCCCACAACCTGTCAAAATTGTGAACTTAATTCTCTATGAATCAATTTCGGTAATCGCCTCCATTGTAATATTATATAATAATTTAAAGACGTGACGTAAAAAAGAATCACGCTAAATACTAATTGGATGCCATTAAAATTAAATAAATACTTATCTAAAGATCTTCAATGATTAAGTATCTAATACATTAATGATTGTACTCAAAAAATCAAAATAGACTCTACACCTGTTTAATTTTGGCACGACTGTATAAAGCAATAGGGTCAAAGATCACGTTTTTGCAGTAATTATCTTATTTATATCAAACAATAATTCCAAAACGATAATTCATATTTTATAAATTACAAAAACATGCAATTAAGCCTACAATAACATTGAAAAAAGCTGATAAAACCCTAAATATTGCAAAAACCGATTTCTATATCTTGAGTCATCATTATCATCTGACTAGCTTTTTAACCGACTTCAAAAAGGAAGAGGTTCGCAATTCGGACGTTTATATATATATATATGGTGTATCTATTCATACACGAAATATTTTAAGAGGTACACCTGTAGGTGGTAAAGAAGCTACAGCAACGAAAAATATTTTTTTTCTAAATTGTTTTTTCAAAATTTAATCTTATTTTTTACGGCCCAAGACACCGCGGCCATGCTCGTGTGGTCTGGTCGCCGCCCTCGCAGCGTCAGGCGGGCCATTCATAAGGAGTAAAGGTTTTATGCAAAACGTCTCAAGCAGTTTTCAAATTATAATAATTACGAAAATTCAAAAACGCTTAGATAAAAAAAATCTTTTTGCTTCTATAGCTTCTTTACCACCTACAAGTGCACCCCTTAAAATATTTCGTGTATGAATAGATACACCTTATATATATATATTTTTTTTTATGTATGTTCAGCCATAACACCGTCAAATATAGACGGATTTGCAAAATTCTTTTTTTGTTCGAAAAGCGTTTATTCTGAATTGGTCCCATATAAACATATAGATCTGATGATGAGTTCCGGAGACAGACACCGGAACTCTTTAAAAAATGACAGCAAATCAACCGCGATTTCTGCTATCGCATAAATATGCATTGTTTGTTTGGAATTAGTGCGAGGTAGATACCTTAACTAAAAATTTAAAAATAAAAACTTTTTTACAAAAAAAAAAAAACAACCGACTTCCTTAAAAACACTATAAAGTGAAAAATAACTTTAATTTTGGAAGTTGGTGGCAAAAACCTTCAGTACCAATCCGAGCCGAAATTAAAGTTATTTTTCACTTTATAGTGTTTTTAAGGAAGTCGGTTGTTTGTTTATTTTTTTTTGTAAAAGTTTTTCCCCTATTGGAGTCAGTTTCCAATCTAACCAGATGCAGCGGAATAATAGTATTTTACATGGAGCGACTGCTTATCTGACATACACAACCCAGTTACTGGGTAATATGATAAGACTGGTTATTAAACTTGCGGGATTCTGACGACTTATAACGCCTGTCTAAGATCTACGAATGACAGCAGGGACCAACGGCCTTACGTCCTTTCTGAGGCACGGAGGGTTCTAGATATGTAAACATGGTCACACGGACCATACGCAGTCGATCGACCCGAGCGGCTGTTTACTTAGCCTTAATCCAATTTGTATATCTTGAGCAGGTATTCATTCTAAAAATAATACGCTCAGTTTAATGTCCTTTTTGTACCACAATGTATTTAGGTATCTCATTATCAATTTAAAGACAAAGGTGCATATTAATTTTAAAATGACCGTGCATTCGTGCACTATAAAAACATGTAGAATTATCATGAGTAATGTTTTGCAGATAAATGATTAGTCACAGCTTCCACTGGATCGAATCTAATTTGTTATTCGTAATGGAATATCTTGTTCTGATTTTCCAATATTCCGCAGAGAAACCCACCTTTCACTAGTATGTAGGAAACGGAATTTTGTAACAACTTTTGTAGACAACCACACATACTGTCGTCGCAAGGTTCTTTGTATGACTCAGTCAGGGAATATCCCTCACAATATTGAAAAATATCATGAAATGTAAAACTTTACCTTTTTATTTTACCGATTAATCCAATCCTTACTTAATATAAGAAACTAATGTCTAAGCAATGCAATAAATCCTAATTTTATTGTTTATTTATCTTTAAGTAATAAAACTTAGCAACACATATTTTTTTATCCAATTAGCCGAGGTAGTCTAAGTAGATTCAGACCAAAACTTAGCTAAAGTCTTCCTTGACAAAGTTGAAGTTACAGTGATATTCTTCTTCTTCATCTTTAATAAGCGTCCGTATATGTATGGCCCTACTTAAGACCTCACAGACCTCTAACTGTACCTATATAAAGTTTAAATTAAGTCATTACTCATAGTACAATCATTAATCATTATGATACACTGCATAAGACAATTTATCACTAACAAAAACTACGGAATAACCTGTGTTTTTGAGTCAGTAACACAAGAAGATCTTAATGTACTGCCGGAAGCATGACCCGAGAACTAACGATCTCTATCAAGTATCTATATCAGAAATAAACTTTAATTATAGTCATTAGAAATTGAATCCTGCCATTATAGCCAGGATGGAGTGTATTTATTAATTTCCGTAGTTCCTTAGGAAGTTAGCTCAAGTTTTAGAATCTGTTGTTACGTCTTTCTTCCTATGAAAGTGACCCTTAGATTTCTTCTCTTTGTGTAGGTATAGTATGTGGAGGATTCATCGCCCTCATATCAAGTTCATAAAGATATTCCGATGCTAATGTTATGTGTAAAGACGGGCTCGGACTCAAGTATCCAGCAATTACTAACCCGTTTATCCTGCTTTTGCAGCCGTAAGCTTTATCTACTATTTTCCTTTTATACCAGTGCAGCAGGCTCTTGAAGCTAAACCACATAACTACAGATAGAGCGAATAAAATTTGCAAGACCTTCCTTAGCTATTTAAAGACCATCTGCGATTCTTCACACTTAAGATCTTTTAACTTAGTTTAGTTTATTCTTTACTTTATTACCATTACCTACTACAAGTCATAAGTTAACAATATTTTTCCGGACATAATGTCATCCAAGGCTTTAATATCCTTTGCCAGTCCACCTGTAATAAAACGTATCATAAAACCGTGTCATATTTTTATAACACCGTTAAAATAAAGACGTTAATTTACCAGCCAGTGTATATTACTGCTATCTCAGTCGAACAAACATCAAATGTTTTCTTTATGTGACCACGGCCACTTATCTACACACCGTAACTACTGAATTTTTATTGTCGCTGATAACGTTTCTATAAACAGAGTTTTATTACGATTCTTGTGAAACTGGGTAATGTGCGGAAAATAAGAAAAATGGGAGTGGGAGCTAAATTATACCGAATAGCTCATAGTCTAAAATACAATTATCTAAAAAATAATATCATATTAAGTAGCATGGCAATATAGGTTCAATAGAATTGATTCTCGCAGTGGTAGCAACACTTCCTCTCTCTTTTTTACTTATCGTAAAGAAGAGTTTTCTCAATGTAATTAATCCTCACGACATCAAACTGAAGCTCTAAATTTTTAATGCAAAATATCTGAAAGAAGGTAGAGTAAGAACAGCCCCAATGCTTCTGAAAGTTTATTGATTGATATATTGAATATCAATCACCTAGAACGTGCGTAGGCCACCTGCCAATCGTCTGCGAACTTTAAAGTACCTTGCAATGAAGACCTTGTTAATGTTGCTTGCCTCTATACTCATTTTATTAGCGAGGTAATAAAGCTAAGAGGAATGCAACACACAGAAGAAACCGACGCACCTGGTGTCGGTATCCCAAAGACATTTGACAAAGTAACACGATTATGTTAACTGTCTTCTCCGTATTAAGAACTCAATTATATTTTACGACTGTGATGACTCTTGTGCAAGGTGATACTGGCCGCATTTTAATAGACAACGATTAATTGGTTATGGTGTCGTCTTTTAAGGGAAACTCTATGATCATTAATCCCAAATTCCCAACCATCTCTGATCGTAATATAAAGCTCTAAAATCCGTCATATCACGATGACTACAGATGAACTTGCCAGCCTCAATACCGAAGGCAGGTGACCGTCACCGCATGTGTAGCAGGAGAAAGCTGGTCTGGGGTCACCAACCTGCTAGGCAAGTATGGTGAGCGCAGGCCATATGTGATATTTGGTCGATGTGCTTCTCCAGTCTCTAGTGGACTGTGATAGACAAATTTGATTGATTTTATGTTGCATTTATTCATACATATGCAATGGAGCATGGATGAGCAATCAATGCAATTGTCCACAGAGTTATAAATGAGGCGTTTGATACTAGTTTGATCGAACAATGTAGTTAAGTTGAGTCTGTAATAGGTTGGTGAGCCGCAAATTGGTTAACTTGATGTAATGTAAATAACATTAGGCAATATTCAACTTGAGATAAAATTACTCAGGCATTGAGATATTTTTCTAATTTTATGATGGTATACCAAGTTTTGTTGTTCCATTTTGTGGGTCCGCAAGGGATAATATTTGGACCAAGTAACACCTACTGTCTACGTTCACATTTGATCTAGTTTTCAAATTCGTATTTTATTGTCGCACACTTAGTTATCACCGCTCCATTTTCTATGCGCTCCATAAAGCATGCACTATTAAGTTTTATACGTTCTCAGCTGATTATAGCGCAAATAATATAAAAATTCTAGTAATTCAGGTTTGCAATATAACAAAGTTGTTCGGCATTCCAAACAAAAAAACAAGAAATTTCGAGACCAACAAAATTATTCCGTTCACGAAATTCCCATTTTGATGCCTAATTTTATTTTAAGAGCTATGAATAAGCAGACAGATAGAATTTAATAGGACTTATTATTCCGCAACTGTTTTGTTTCCGCAATTATGACGTCAGACGCAACGGCCAATTCTGCATTAATTCGCAAACATCTCGAATCACGATACAGAGAATAAAAAGTAAGGTGCACTCGCCGCCCGGCGGCTGTACCTGACCTGTCATCCCCGAGCGAGATCTCGCCACACTCAAGTGTATGTAGCCACAACGAAAGGTAGTCTCATACGCACGCCTTACGAAACACAACAGTTCTCGAGCGTCTTCGGAATTTTTCAATTACAAATCAAATTACACTTTCACGGTGTTTTATTTAATTCATATTTCAAAATAGTGCGGTCGGTGAAGTTATAACAGCGGGGACTGAACTCGAAAGTGCTTATTTCAAAGAAAAGTTATTTTAGCCGGCAAAATGAAAACGGATTACGCTATGGATGAGATGCAGAAGAGTAAGTTCTATTTTCTATTTTCAAAATGTGAAGTGAGAATATTGTCGATCGTGTGCGACGCGTAGCTCAATGGTTAAGATGCGCGTGCGTATATAGTAAGTGACATGGCAGTAAAAATATTGATCCAAGTAATTGTGTGTTTATTTACGTAAATAAAGTATGAACAAAAATACAACGATTATACTCAATCGTCATCGGCGTATCCGCGTATTTAGTTTTATATGTGCTTTTAATATGTACGAATACAGAACTTCTTGAAATTAATCAAGCCTAGGTAAATAAGAATCATTTAAATTCAACGTACTCGTGGTAATAAATTAGTGCGATGTTTTGCGTTAAGTGTGTAGGATGAATACTAATATTTTATGGTTCGGAATGTTGATAAAAACAGAAATTGCCTTCTAAAAAACTGGACTCTATTAATAATTCTATTTATAGTTAATATGTAAGAGCACTAAAAACATTTTAAATTATATTACCACCAAATATTTTCATGACACATTTACGTAATAAATCTTGACAGAGACCTAATGACACAATTGGCAAATTTAACATTCTGAATTAATGACCCACATGATTCCAACACACTTACTCATGCGTATATGAAACAATACTTTATTTCCATCCTTATCACGATGAATCCATAATGAGCCCGTATATTAATAATACTTGTTACAGATCACACATCGTTTTATTTAAATACACCTGTTGCAGACAAGTTTAGATTTTTTTTTTCAATAATTAATGTTCTAAAAATAATGATTTCCGTATTATAATATTTTTCTAAAATAAATTTTAATTACACGTCTTGAAATTCGTGGAACGTGAGCACATGTTTTAAGAAACACGTAGTATTTTATAAAATTAAACTTGAAAGAACGGTTTAAATCATAATATTATTTAATCAATCAAAATGAAATAATTACAATGAGCATTATCAGTATCATATTATGTTATACTAAACTTGGCATTTCCCCATGGATCACTATCATAAATAGAATATGCATTGACATTAGTAAATATCGGTATTTATTGGTCTATTTTTATAAAATATATAATGGATCAATAAATTAATGACATCTTGTGGCATGTATTTGTTTTTTTTATGGTACCTCCCACGGCAAATCGTGGTATCATTAGCATTTAGGGGCCACTCTTTTTTAGTCAAGAAGAGCAGCGTCTTCGTTTTCTGGAATAGCAGTAACTATGCTTCCTATGTTGACTTTTACAGAAACAAGCCTTGTTCTTGAAAACTTTTCATCATCTAAACGTTCTGCACGTGTAACTCCATCTTTAACAATTTTTGTCGTTATAGGTACTATATTTTCAATCAAATTCTAAGCCACCGCTAAGACGTTCTTCGAAAAATTGAGATATAATAGGTATTTTTTTAAAACGTAGGTATATAGTAAAATATCGAATACGTCGTGGAAATCCTAATGAAGGAAATAAGTTACAGCTACAGAAATCAAATTTAGATAAAAGGGCTTATGAAATAGTAGGCATTCTAGATTCGTGTTTGAAACTGGTGTTTGTGGTATAAAAACAACAAAGATAAATTCTGTTATCAAGAATTCTTTTGGGAATGGCGACTGAACATGACCGAAAAAATATTGTTTTCGATCATCAAGTAGGGTTAATTAAAGGCCTATTCACCACTTACTTTTGTTAATTCATTACATGACACATAATGTGGTTGGTGGTACATTTTTTCTTCTTGGTGGAAACATTTTAAAATCAAGGGCTCGGAACAAACCATTCTGCTTTTTTTTGGCACAAAAAATATATGTTTGGCTTCCTTGTTTAGTTCCTATTATTTCTCGTAGTCAATGTTTCGTTAAATCGTAAATAAATTGCATTTGTATCGCGGGATTGCAGAACGGTACGGAATTTCCTATGTATTAGTAACGGCGTCTCTTGTTTAACCGCAGAATTATATCGAAACGTTTATCGATCGATACGGTGTGAGACTGATCTTCGTGTCAAGACGTCAATTAGATTACACTATGAACTCATTATAGTGAAATTCTATACTTCCTAGTATCTCTTCAAAATGGTAATTCGAAATATATATCATCGCCTTTTTAGCAGAGAAATAACTTTTTTTTAAATCGATGATCGAGGTAAGAGTGAGACAATGTCAGGTCGCTCACCCTCTATAGAAAAGGGATACGGTATATTATGTAAGCTAGTTGCGCGGTATTCTCTGCTTGTGCGATTTTAGGTGACAGAATGTTGCGTAGTTCGCATGTGGTGAATGGTAATGTAGATGCCACCACATAGTGAAATCAATTTCTCTGTCATGTGATGTGATCACAATTATGTTCATATCTTCCGCTGGATTAAGTTTTTCTGCAAATTCTTTGTTGGTACCTAGGTACCTAAGTCCGGCTTTCAACATATGCCTAACTCCATTTAAAACCCAACTCAACCAAATATCCATTTTAGGAATAGATGAATAATTTCCAACCCACTGTCACCATTTTGGTCTGTGCCTTGACCGATCAAGCAGTTTTATAACATTTCCTAACAAAACCATTTTTTTTCCTCCCCAGGAACCTCCTCCATCATCGGTCTCTCAGACGTGACTGACAATAAGCTGATCTGGAGGCAGCTCATCGCCGAGCTGTTGGGAACCTTCGTGCTGACCTCCATTGGTGTGGCAGCCTGCATCACCATCAAGGGATTCAACGCCCCTGAGGTCACCAGCATCGCGCTATGCTTCGGTCTACTCGTCGGGTCTATTGTGCAGGTCAGTAACTTGGTGATAAGAGTTAGTGAATGATTGGTTGGTGACATGACATGGTTCTATGAGTGAATAAATTCTTATATTACTATTTTACAATTTGCCAGAGACTGCTTTCGTTTTATAGAGAAATGTTCACATATTTTAGAAGATACTAATGTATGCTAACGAATATACGGCTTTTAAGGCCTATAAAAATCTATTTATATTTTTCTGATATCATTATTTCGTAACAAATGCGTCTTGTGTCGGGTGTGTTTTCTGTTTAATCATTTCATATAAACCGGATTCTTTAATAGAAAATGTAAATACTCCCTGCTTACTATTAAAATTGTGAAGTTTATCTTAAAAATAGGATTTCTTATGTAAATAACTTACATGTTTTAACGACCCGAGAAGCGAAAGGTAATAAAACGGATTACAAATTATAATACGTTACATATTCATTCTTGTATCAACTGTTTATGTTTCCGATTCACTAGCGTAAAGCTATGAAATTGTGGTGAATTAAAAACTGAGTTTATGACATTGAAACTATGATTTCTGAAAGTGCAGATTTAAAAAAAAATGTATGTTCAATGTATTACTTTAATAAATGTTGAAGGCTGTGAGGTTAGACTAGAAGTCGACCACATCACGGTTGAGAAAAGCTAGGTATATTTATTGATAGATTTTTGAGGATGTCATTAGATACAAAAACATTTTTTTTTTGTATTTAATATTATATTATGTATGTGTGTATTTAATAGTATATTATTTCTATAAAAATGCAAAGTGGAGATGGCCCAGAGGTATCGGCCGCAACTTACAAGTTCCAGGTCGTGAGTTCGAAACCAGGAAGGCACTTTACTTCGTGTATTTGATCTCATCGCCACTGCTCTCAACACGGTGACGGAAAAAACGTCGTTAGTAAAGCGGCGTGTTAATTGGAAAATATTTAACATCCACCAAACCGCACTAAGCCTGCTCTCTCAGAGAGGAGGCCTCCCAGCAGTGGACACATTAAAGGCAGATTATGCAGTTAATGAAAATTACATAAAATACACATATGTACATGTTCGTATTAATGGATGCTCGGTTCATTCAAGCCACGCTAATCTGACACTAGGATGTTGTTAAAGAAAGTAGATATCACGCGTTCTAGATTATGTTCCGATGAATGCACGCAGAGTGCGTCTTAGTTATGTCCAATTCTTTTCATATCACCTGTCTTAACGGGATTTTTCACAAATTTTCAAGCAGTTCTTAATTGTAACCTTATTGGACTTAACACCAAGTTAACTAAAAGGCTCTCCCTTGAGGATGGAATATTATACCATATTTTTCCTTTCACTGGTCTAATCATTTACCACTTTTACTACTATTTTCGAGTCCTACTGCAAAAACATAACATTGTTAGGTATGTCTTGGGGCCTGCCTTGTTCCTATATAAAGTAACAGGGTAGGTTAAAGTAATATACAGGGTATATAAAAAATATCATCGGTTCCATACAAAATTCAATACCTACTTAATCCAAATGTACCTTAGGGTCAGCTAATTATTTTTTCGCGGTTACGATGTTTGGTCCCACGGAAAAAGTTGTTCAGTTTTGACGATATGAATTTAACACACCTTTCTGATACACGTTGTACAATCTATACAGGGCGTACAAGGATCATTTGACGCGTAGATAAACCGCCATCTTTATTTTTAGGGTTCCGTTGCCAAATGCCAAATAACGGAACCCTTATAGATTCGTCATGTCTGTCTGTCTGTCAGTCTGTCTGTCTATCTGTCTGTCTGTCTGTCCGTCCGTCCGTATGTCACAGCCACTTTTTTCCGAAACTATAAGAGCTAGGCTGTTGAAACTTGGTAAGTAGATGTATTCTGTGAACCGCATTAAGATTTTCACACTAAAATAGAAAAAGAAACAATAAATTTTGGGGTTCCCCATACATAGAAATGTAACTCAATTTTTTTTTTTCATCAAACGCATACGTGTGGGGTATCTATGAATAGGTCTTCAAAAATGGTATTGAGGTTTCTAACATCATTTTTTTCTAAACTGTAATCGTTTGTGCGAGAGACACTTCCAAAGTGGTAAAATGTGCACCCCCCCCCCGTAACTTCTAAATTAAGAGAATGATAAAACTAAAAAAAATATATGATGTACATTACTATGTAAACTACCACCAAAAATTGGTTTGAACGTGATCGAGTAAGTAGTTTTATTTTTAAAACGTCATAAATCGTAAACCGCAATTTACCTTTCATTCAATCAACTGAAATATAAAAATTAAAAAAAAAACATTTATTTTCATAAACATAAACCTTATGCATAAACCAAGAATATCTACAGGATTTTCGGATTGTTCGGAACCCTCGGTGCGCGAGTCCGAATCGCACTTGGCCGGTTTTTTTCAATACATTTAACAACAGCGTTCCCTTTCAATGTCATTGATTATAAAAGTATACGACGTAAATTCGTACACAATTTATATCACTACTTTTGAACTCCGTACAATGAAGCTGGTCCACCCAGCAGGTCATTGTGTCCCTCTCTACGTACATGAGGGTACTTGTCACAACACCATTGTGACTATTGCATCCGAAAGCTTTTGTGATTTCTATTAGTAGCGTTGCGATACACCCGTGACATACATACATACATATGTAGTAACCTACTTATATCAAGTTCAAGTACTGTCTGATATTGTTATACGGGGTATAGGCAAGTATAACTGCCAACGAAAACACAGCCATAGAATCCCTGTGGTTGTAATAATTTTCTGAAACATCTTACTCACTATAACAAGACTAGATTTAAGTAATTCCCGTTATTGTTTTATGCATTGCTAGGCAAAGGCTTCCTCCGAGTCTTTCTAGCAATTGTTTTTCCGCGCCACCCCTCCATCCAGTAATCTCGCGTTACGCGTCACTCGCCACCGCTTTCTGGGCCAACGACTGCGATGCCATCCATTTTCGGGCACCCATTGAGTAGAGGGTTTTGCCCCGTGGTCATCCTGCATGCGTCTGATGGGACCCACCCAATCCCATTTGAGCCTGACAGCCTTCTTGCTTACGTCTATAATACCCGTTGTACCGCAAATTACGACCTTATAACCAATATATATCCATGAAACGCTCTCGCTAGATAACAATTTCCTCGAGCTTGTCTACAATGTCAACTTAAATAAAGTTGACACATTAAATGCTATCGTAACCAGTAGCTATCTAAAGCTAACTTGCCTGGAGCCATCTAATCTGCTTGTACAAACACCGCCGGCGAGATAATAGGCGATCTCAAACGATCTCACTTCGCGATAACAATAGAACATTGCAATGCAGCTTACAATAACATGAAATCGGACAGTTCGCGGTACGTCCGGCCTTTCCCACGCGGTCGCAGACCCGCGAGCGGTCGCGCGTAAATTGTATCACACATTACGTTCAATATCGTTAAAAGGCCAATATGCAAAACAGTCAATACATTAACCTTGACATACGGACTGGTTACCGATCAAGTAGCGGCTTTTAGTTTTTTTTTTTTTTTGCGGTGCCTTTGGTGTTTGAATATAAATATTATTATCATCAAATTGAGTACAAAATCAAATTGGATTTAATTTATAGGGCATAGGGTCGTAGGTTATTTTGTTTCAAGCTTCTTTGTTGTTTGGGTCTCTTTTAATTGTTATTTAAATGTAAATGTGGTAACTAGAAGATAAAGTTATGATATTTACGTGATGTGGATTGTTACGCAACACTCGTACTCTACATTGATAGTATGAAAATTAAACAAACACCATTCACAATTATCTCCATGACCCATATGTCGATATTTTTCTACTGTTGCCATATAAAGGAGTTGTTTAAACAAATTGAACGAGAGTGTAATTGAGATAGTCAAGTGGTCACGAATACGGTATCTATTCGTCACGCATTTACTTACCCTCGGGCGATATGGGAACTAGTCAAATTGCCAACATAACAGTAACATGAAATGTATGATTTTCTTTTTAATTTTAATTGTTGTAACCTCGAACTTTTGACAGCTATGTAGGTACATATGTAACTTTATGTAAGTGTTTTTTATGATTGATAAAATGTTATGTATGGATCACCTTCTCAACATCATGATTGTGATTATGATACTAAACTTGATGTATCGTTGACCATGAAATTGTGAGTACGTAGAGGTGGGATTACAAGTCATGAGTGATATGCAAATGAAACTTGATCTGTACTTTATCGATATTTTGTTTTCACTAACAATAGTGTCGAAACTATAGGCGTGTCATTTTGTTCTGTTTAATGTCTCTTCACTTGGGTCAAGGCGAAACTAACAGTTATGGTTAAATGATAATTTGATAGATAGAAAAATATTTAATTTTGCGAATCTAACATTATCTACACTGAAAATAAATACAAAATAATTTTAGAAGTGTTTTGACGTAGTGAATTAAAATTTAAATGACATAGGTAAGTGGGACTTTCGAAATATTATTTTATTATTTACGATTGCTAATTATACGAGGTCAAGTGATAGATTTAAAAAGGTGCATTAAATTATTCCGATCAATCGAACAAAAATGATAAATTAAGATATGTCATGTGACTCTTACAGATGTTGATAACATTCAATTTGTTAATGATTAATTGTACATGGTCTACTACACTTAGTAGTTGTTGATATGTCGATATTATTGTGACGAATATTAACGATACCAGTAATTGGTTGTATTGGTTCAAGGCGAATGTACTGTAACTGTCGGGA
This sequence comes from Aporophyla lueneburgensis, assembly GCA_932294355.1. Taxonomy (NCBI): domain Eukaryota; kingdom Metazoa; phylum Arthropoda; class Insecta; order Lepidoptera; family Noctuidae; genus Aporophyla; species Aporophyla lueneburgensis. The sequence goes on from OW028737.1 coordinate 7,809,381, forward strand.
CTCGTTTCAGAATTTCTGGTTGTGTGAAAAAAAAAAACAAAAGCCGTTCAAACAAAATTACATAATACACAAAAAAAGATAAGAACAAACGAAGTATTATTAACGTTAAATAAGTATGTTAGGATCTTAGCAGTTCGTAATTTATGCCTATCTTTATGCCATGGGCGTGAATTTAGTTCATTGAGTATGATTGTATGTTTAAATATAAGTAAAAAATATCACTTAGGCAGTAGTTAATTATTCCTTACGTCATTATGACTATAATTCTTTTGTACCATTTTGTATAGGTAAATTAACACCATGTCATATTAACATCAATCGTGTGTTTTCAAACCGTTTTAGCACCTGTGTCACCAATCGATACTAAATTGTATTTAAATTTATGATATCATTTCGAATCCATATTTGAAAGATTACCTTTTAAGCCTATATGACTCAAAAATAACGAGAAACATTCACCTTAACATAGATACGTGACATTTCCTTGAAATCCCAAATTTTTCCTATTGCTTGCGACATGTTTGATGAAAACACATAACTACCCTATTAAAATAATAATAATGCATGGTTAATAATAGTTATTATTGTGTCACAGTGACAATTATTTTGTCATGAGGAAATAAAATATGGCTTTATAATGCGGTCACTGCTTTTATAAAAAGATTTTATATCAATGCGCAAGATAGGAGGAATTAGAACTGAGGCGGTCGATCCTGTGACGACGGCGCGTAGTGTTCCACGCGCGTCTAAAAGATGTCAGCAAAATTGAAGGGGTCCGCTAGAACCGATGCCTGCCAGGGTCGCGAGATTTGTTCGAAAGAGTTACCGTGGTTTAGCATAAGGGTAACTGAAGGAACACCGGTGGGTTTTAGCCAGTAAAAGTCTAACACGCATGTATCTATGTATTCTTGTATATTATAGTTGTTTCCGAAATACCTATCCCGTATGTTGCACTGGCCACGTTTTGTCTCTGCATCATCCTAAGGTTGACTGGTAGAAAAAATACCTCAGGCATTAAGTTCGCCTTTGTACAGTATATTTTTACTTGTTCATGAAGTTTTATTTAAATTAATTCATTCATTAGTTACTCAATTCCACATACATACAAGAACTCACGGGATTTTCCCATAAGGGGGGGCAGAAACTACGAAAACGCCACTCACTACGATCTCCACATACTTCCTCATACGTCGTTTACGTTCACACTCATGCTAATCTGATACTCAAATACAGCTCTCGCCAAACTTCTTGGCCGCCCTGAAGTTGGCTACAATGGCTGCGCAGTAGTAAATCTAATAGAAAAACAGCACCGATCCGTGCCTTGCGCTTCGGAAAGCCAACCTCAGGGTGGCCCAGAAGTTTGTGCGAGAGCTATACTTAACTGTTAACCCACAGACTATCAATCAACTCATTCTTACAGTTCACAAATCAATAAAGGCCTCTCTTATCATCATCTGCCTAGCCTTTTCCCAACTATATTGGGGTCGGCTTCCAGTCTAACCGGATGCAGCTGAGTACTAAAGTATTACATGGAGCGACTGCTTTTCTGACCTCCAGTTAGTTGATACGATACCCCTTGGTAACACTTGTTGTCAGACTTTCGAGCATCTGATGACTTGAACGACTGTCAAAGATCCACAAATGAGAGCCGGGACCAACGGCTTAACATGCTTTCCGTGGCACGGAGGGGTCTTGGTATATATCATTGGTCATCCATCTTGATAGATCCATGCGTGCGGCTATTATTACCTAGCCACAAGCCTCTATATATCTCTCTCTATATATGATACTAGCTTCTGCCCGCGACTTCGTCCGCGTCAAATTTTTGCTCCCCTGACCCTTCCCGTCGCATCGAATTGCCTGCCAGTTTTTGACTATTTTTCGTCGCTGCTCCCGCTCCTTTTGATCGTAGCGTGATGTTATATAAATAGGCTACGCAACACAAAAATAATTTTTCAATTCGGACTAGTAGTTCCTGAGATAGCGCGTTCAACCAAACAAACATACAAACAAACAAACAAACTCTTCAGCTTTATAACATTAGTATAGATAGGCCTTTCTCAAGACCCCCAATTTTGCCACACAATTTCAAAATAACTAAAACGTTACCTTCGATATGAATTTCCACAGTTTAACAATAATAACATTTCCTAATCACTTCTCATTGATAATTGGGACATTTAATCATTATGGGCTTCAAAGCTTTCATAGAGTTCGAACATCGCTTTAGAATCTAAAGTTTAGATAAACATCTCGAGTCTTGTATCAAAGGAACGTAATTACATTGATGATTAAGACCTACTTAAGTACCCCTGCATGTACCATGTGTTTGCCAAATTGCATTGATTTTAACGCCTTCACAGCGCACTTATCTTCTCATACATTCGTCTGTTGAAATGAGCATCGCGACCATAGACTTAAGTTCTGAGAATTTACTGCAGGTTGAAAGCTTGTAAGTTAGGCTTAGCTCGCTTAAATATTGAGGTGAATGTAGATTACTAAATTATTAAAAATAACATAACAGCATCACGCCTGTAATCCCCAAAGGGTTAGGCAGAGGTACCTATATATAGTACGCCAACATTTTACCAGGTATGTTTAAGTCCCATGTAATATTGGCGAGCCTAGCATTTGCAGCCCAACTAAATAATTCCTGATTATTTAAAATATCAGTCTTATTCACTTTTTCATTTACTACTTTTTTTTTCAAAGGGGATTTTCTTAATTCCTGTTCAGTACAATGAACTAAAATGAAATATATTTTCTTCTTTCTATTATAAAAACCCCTTCGTCACTAAAGCATAAGTTTTTAGTTTGTAGTTTTTTTGCCGTAGAAGAATACTACTAATGCCTTATATAATGGACTGGGTTTGTCCCTTGTGGTTTCAATTGCCGTTTAAGGCTGACACGTATCAACCAATACCCTATAACCTTCCTCAACAATTGAGCTATCAAACTCAAAAATATTTTTAAAAATTAAAGTGACAGTTTCAGATATTAGCGCGCACAGACAAAAAACTCATCAGCTTTATTATAATTATAGATAACTTTGTTTTCTTTGCTAAAGATGATATTGAAGGCGAAAGCACTAGTTCGTTTTGCTCTCTGTTACATTTGGAGACTCTTGTCCATCTGGTACATGGTACATCTACATATGTGATACCCACTGTAAACTTGCTGACAACTTCACACATGACCTTTGCAGCTACTTTGCGCCGCTAGGTGCGCAAACTGGTTCAATCCACGGCTGGTATTGCGCAATCCTGCGCCTGCGCAACTTCGTCATCTGTCAATCGGTCGCATGGATTAGCATGACAATGGAACAATGAGTCCTATGCGCATGGTTGCCATGTGTGAACTGACAAGAGGATACGGATCTGAAACTAGAATTATGGCAGTTTTGTCATTTTCGTAATATTTCCATAGTAGCTCTCACACGGTCATTTGTGAGAGCAATAGTTGTTTTTCCATATCTTATTAAACATTTCGAATAAAATTTTTATGGAAATCAATAGACACGACAGCATATGAGGAGCAGTGGTGACTCATTTGTATCGACGTATAAGTATATTTAATCTCATCACCACTGCAAAAATATTAAAGAGAGCAGATTCCACCAACCAGGCCCACGTAGTTGATTATGCCCCATTCCCTCTTACAAAGAGCAGGCCTTTGTCTCAGCAGTGGAAACAATAGGCTGATCGTGAATAGATATAATTGTGGCCTGTGTCAAAAGCTTATATCTCTGTTGAAAGCTAGGTGCTTACCTTATGTTAAACATCCTCGACACGTTAAAATAGCTAAATTTTCTTGTCTTTACCATTATCTTCTACTGAGACAGTATTCTAAGTATCAGTTTCCTTCCATAAACGAAAACATGGTAACCCGTTACCCGATGCTTCGAAACATTCACGACGAAACGACGTCATGTCACGAGACGTCGCGTTGTCGCCCCAACAATCTCAGTGTCTTTGACAGGTTCATTGTAAAGAATTGAATAGCATCTACTCACAGTTGTGATATGTTGATACAAAGCATGATAAATAGCGAGCACCGTTACCTACAAGGAGACCTCGAATAAGTCGCAGGCAATTTAGATTTCGAGGCTTGAAAAATGAAGATGTGGATCGCAATACTCATTATGATTTAAATTAATTTTATTGTAGAGAATTATTTTTGTAACATGTGGTGCTTCTGCGCAATCTTGGTACTGTGAAGCTTTTTATAAGCATCGCTACCTGCCGGGAATCAATTTAAACCACGGTTTGTTGTAGTTCAGTAATTATTCCTCGAAATAGTTCTACGTGTTATATTTTTGTCTTGTCCTCTTCGCTTGTCCTCTTGCTCCTCATCGTCAGATGAGGCGTCAGCCTACTTTCATAAATTCTGTTATTTCATTTCTAAATAAATTTAGCTATCTACATTTCAAGTTATCAACATTTCATGTAGGTTGCATTTAAGCAGCAAATAAGCCATGATCTCTAGATAACCTAAACTAATTTCATGAGGTGAGAAAATGACGATTTCATAGTTGGGAAGCAAACCTGCCAATGTTAATGTTCCCTACAATACTCTGTCAATTTAAAATAGATTTGGGTACGCCATATCATCTGCCTTATGTTGCTTCAGAATTGGGTTCCAATTGCAAACGAGACATACAAATTAAGAGCATTTGCCAGGGCAAATGCTCTTAATTTTTATAGCCCCGGGGCCTGTTGCTCCGGGGCCCCGGGGCCTGTTGGGCCCCGCGGCAGGCCGCGGGGCCCAACAGGCTCATGATAGTAAAATTGGAGCATTGTTAGTCATCAAAAAGCTAAAACTTCTAACAATGATTTTGGGCTAAAAATTTCAGCGAACTGATAGTGATTTCCCATGGACCTTGTAATATGTATAAATCATGATGCATCATCAATTATATCACATAACATCTGAGTGGCAGTTCTCGTTATTTTAAGAACGTTCGCAGTCTGATCTCAGTCTCAATCTGTCAAAAATACCTCGAATTTCCATACATTTTTGACAAGTTTTTGACATTTCACTGGCGCCGAGATGAGACTGCAACTAGATTTTGAATGTTTTTATTACGAGAATTGGCCTTCTGTACTTAACCAATCGAATAACCTTAAAACGCTAACAACTCCTTAATTTACTAAATTTACCTCAAATGTTGCATAATGCAATCCTGACATTTGACTAAATTTAGGATATCACCATATGCATCGTGCAAACAGTTTTTAATGTAATATGAACTCTATTTCCTAAGTTATAAACAGCTTTGTACAATGTACATCCGTTGTCCATTGACACGTGGGTGTCTACATATTTGACACTTACTTTATTGTTTATGGTGTAGTAAAGAGGTTTTGTTTTATGGCGTTGTCTTAGCAATTAAGGGCAATGCTAAGTATCCTTTATTTGGGATAAATCTATATTGCACAAGCTACTGTGGTACTAGAGTTGAGTCTACAATTTGCAAGATTTTCCTCATTGAATAGAGTATCGAGCTTTTAGAAATTGAATTGAAAACTGCAATTTAGAGGCCGAAGAGCTGCAAAGATCAGAAGACTAATTCTCGTTATTACTATGTTTACAAACAAAATCTAGTCGCAGTCTCATCTCGGCGTCAGTTATATGTCAAAAACTTGTCAAAAATGTATTTTTGACAGATTGAGACTGAGATCAGAATCAGTGAACGTTCTTGAAATTATGAGAATTGCCGCTCTGGTCTAAGCATAATATTCATTAACCAGTCAATTACCGTAATTACAGACACAATTAAAAAACGATTGTTTACATACCAAATGTGGTATCTCAGGGACTTAGAGGTTAAATTATTATTTTGGACTTTGTGCATTTAAGCAAATACCCCAAAAAAATCACACCAAACCGAGTTTATTAAAATGTGTTAAACAGTTAAACGGCAATTAAAGCCTCTTCCAATTAGCTATTTGTTGCCATTTGTTTAACAACAAAGGATTTTGTTTGCCCAGCTGTTAAATTATCTGAATTAACATAAAACGAGCTATTTGAGTTGACGGACACGATTTTTACGATGGAGAATCGAGCTTTGTTTACTAACAAGCTTCAGATCGTTTTGTTTATTTACTATTCGATATTATACGCTTACACAATAGACTAACAATCGAATAGTGAATCGATTGAAGATCGAGTTTGGTAACGTCCTTTATTTATAAACAATTTACTGTAATATTACTGTAAGTTTGATGTTTGTGAACGACAATGCTGTTTAGATAGAATATCTGGCCAAACGTCTTCAATAGATCACGCATAAACAAAATAAAAATATACAATTATACACTGTTGTTCTCAACGGCTCTACTTAAAGAAACCAAAATGGTCATTTTTGTGAAAAATCGAAAGCTGTTCACTATTTAAATCTACGAACTTGTCTTAGATAGGTCTAAAGATATCACAGTTTAAATGCAAAGAAATAGAAGCCAGACAACACAACTAATACATAAGACTATTTAGGAAGTTTTATCAAATAAATTCTTACATTGAATTTTTTTTAAAGTGTGTTTTTGCTAACAATCTAAGTGACTAGTTACAGTGAATTAGTTGCTAAACTATTTGGGTATATTTGACTGAATTATCGTATGTAGACTTCATTAGAAACACGCAGTTTAATTTACAGTCATGTCCACCTTATATTATTTTAACACTTGAATGAAGTAGACATTCCGTAGAACTAAACCGTACATACAAAAGATTAGCGATTCAGACAAATCATCTTATTAATAAGTATTATAAATGTGAAAGTTTGTATATTAAAATGTTTAGATGCTTGTTACCCAAACACGCATAAACGACTAAACGGATTTGAATGAAATTTGGCAAACAGACAGTTTATAACCTGGATTACCAATTATAATGCTATTTATCCCGGTAGTATGTTCCCGTGGCGTAATTTCCGACCTCCACACGGGCGAAGCACCTGGAAAAAACTAGTCCTTTCAACATCTAACGGTATTCTCAAATCTTTGATTGCCAAATAAGGAATTCGACAAAAAAAACAAATGAGCTCCGGTTCAATGTGATCAAACAGCCGCTGCCGGGGGGTTATTGTCGACCAATTGAGAATAACGGTACTGCTAACTATACACGGAATGTAGTGCAATTATTTTTGATAGGAGAACTTATGTGTACTATTAATAGAACTTTGGTGCAGGCAATGAACTTGAGTACAGAGTTTAGTTGGGGTTTTTGTTTTGGAAAAGTTTACTAAATTGTACACGTTAGTCAACAAAAGCTCATCAAATACAGGATAAAGTGGCTTGAACACCACAATTTATACTCGCGTTGGGTCTATTGCTTCTAATAGTTCTATTTATTTATTTATTAGGGATAACAAACAGTTACACATTAAATCTTTTAAACTTTCTTATAGAATAAGTACAACAAAAACAAATGTGCAACTCACACCGTTAATACATCTAGTACACACAATTAGGTTTAATACACATAATGTCGGTGCGGTAAAGAACAGCCCTACCTCTACCCACTGTCTTACTGTATACACACGGTCTCCTCGACTAGGAAATCTAAGATATTGTAGGATTAACCATTATTCTCTATACGAACAAAATATATCAGACTACAAGTATTACGAAACCGACATATGCAAATAACAATGGAGCCATTAATATTAACAGAGAACAGGAAATAATATTTGAACAACATCAAAGCAAATAAACCATGTTAGTTTTTACAATAATAACGGAATCTACGTACTATTAGTATGTCTTTTGACAGAAGAATAATGACTCAAAAAATTTGAATATGTGCCTCTCAAAAAACTAATATGTACCACTCTACAGATTTTTTGTTCCACTGAAGAACAAAAATGGGATAGAGCATCTCAATTGTGAACTAATGAACTGATCAAACGTCAGGTTAAAATAGTTTTTTCCTTAATTATCTAGCTAGTTTAAATTATTTTGTAAACTTTAATACATTAGGAACAATATTTAGGGATTCCCTGAAACGTGTCAGACAAATCTGAAAATAATCGCTGTAAATTTTCTTAAATAAATAAATCAATTACATGGCTAGGTAAAATTGTGTTAACACGATGCATTTGAACAGGAACGTACCCTTTCATTTTCATTAATTAAAAGCGTAGCAGAAATAACGACAGCGGCATGGGTCCTACCAGGGTTATCGTAGGCTTGTCGACGTTGGCCGTAAATGTATGAACATTCATAACATATAGAGACCCTGAAAGTCTGACAACCAGTTTTACCAAAGAGTATCGTTTTACCCAGTAACTGGATTGTAGGGGTCCGATAGGCAGTTCCTCCGTGTGAAATACTGATATTCAGCAACATCCGGTTAGACTGAAGCCGACCCCAAATATAGTTGAGAAAACATAGCAGATGATGACCGCCATTCTCATCTTCCAATATTATATGTATTTGTACAAAAAAATATTCTGCACTATGTGGAACGGAGCACTTAAATTATTTAAAGTATGATATAATAATCATGATTGATGAGTACATCCTTGACGTCGCAAAATGGCTCATCATTTCGCTTAAACAAACTATATCTACATAATCTCATGCTTTGATCGTTTACCGAACTCAAGAAAAAACTATACCTACTTAATCTTTATCGCTGACAAAAAACCCGAAGTAATACGAGCATTCGTATTACCTACTAACTTTGCCCTCGGATTCGCCCGAAAGGACGTCGGAAATTATCCCACGGGATTATGCTACGGGACATAAAAGCTATGTTACTCCTTATAACATCAGCTATCTGCCAGTGAAGGTCCCGTTAAAATAGGTCCAGCTGTTTCGGAGATTAGGACATTAGCCGGAACAAAGAGGCAAAAATATAAAAAATGTTTTTTTATTCTTAACGTCGTACCATACCGTACCGTATATACTTTCTTAAGCATTTAGTACAAAGCTGATATTTTGACATTACAGACAGTCACTCCAATTTCATAAACCGGTACCTACAGCGGCGAAGAATCTTGAAAATTTTAAATATAAACCTCTCAATTATATTGCTTGCGAGTCTTATAATTTATTTGAAAAAATATTGTAAATTTTAAAGTAAATAAGTTTAATAATACATGTAATATTGTAGCTATTTAACACTGGTTGATACATAAACAACAGCATCTAATTTTAGACATTATATACCTGGCACTTGGCAGTTATGTTTAGTTTTTCCTTAAAAGCTATTATTAGCTAAATGTTCTACGTCGTTATTATATTTTAATGTTATATTTAATATAAAAAAACATGAGTAATATACTTGTTGGCAGTCCTACACTGTTCTCCCATACCTATTAATACTGTAATTTAAAACCATTGTAAAAGCCAATTATTTCTAAAAGTGTAACCGTGGAGCTTCTTGCCGGCTCTTCTCCATAGGAATCAACTATTTGGAACCTAGCTTCTGACGGTTCGTAATTGCCCATGTTGGTTTATGGGAAATAAAAATATTTTGATTTGATTTGACTCATACCTACTCTGATACTTATTATAATAAAGGTAAAGTAGCTTTTGTAAGAGGCTTCGTCCACGTGGAGTTCGGAAATCAACCCATAGGAACGGTTTACAAGAATAAGAAGTATCCAGGTTATAAACTATCTGTGTCAAAATTCATACAAATCCGTTCGGTCGTTTTTACGTGATTGGGTAACAGCCATTCTGGGACATCCAAACATACTAACTTTCAAATTAGTAGAATTAAGAATTATAATATTAGTAGGATACTTATTAAGTAATAAACTATAGCGAAGTCTTGTACCTATTTACTTTTCATTAACAATTTTATTTAACATTTTACTGATAGTTATAATCACTAAACATACATACTAATTAATATACGACCTCGTTTGTTACGGATCAAAATACTTCAAATATTAATTTCATCAAACGTTTTTCATTTCAAAATTAATAGACACCATTAATACACCATAGAGTTATCTCTTACACCCATAACATAAAAAATATGCAATAAATTAATGTTAAAATTATATACCTTTTCAATGTCGAGTAATTTACACATGCATCTCATTGCACAACTAAATGAAGAAAGGCAAGTTGAAACTGACAGTATACTTGTATCTGTCAATAATAAATTATTTTTTAAAGTCCACGAAAAATGCATTAACCGACCCAGTGATTAAACATTCATGTTACCACAAATTACTATCAACAAACTTAATTACCATAGAAGTTTAGCGATGTGATATGACAGTTATACCTCCTATAGTATTTCGAAATATCCGGCCATGTATATTATACCTATACTCTTAGATATTATGAATTAAAATTGCTATTCGTGTCTGTCTGGCCGCGTTGTTCTTCTAACTAAACTTTTCAACGGATTTTGATGTGGGGTTCACCATCATTTAGAGAATTTATTTATAAATGATGGTGATGGATGGTATAATTTATCCAGATTGTTTTTGTGTTAAATCTATTTTTACTAATAAAATAGCAGAAGAATTTATTTATTTGAACTCGGTTCCCTCAGGAATTACGAAAAAGATTAGAAAAAATATTTTTGTGATTGATAGCCCAATTCCTGAAATAGACTATAGGCTACTTATCATCACGCAGGGAACCTTTAGGAGCCGAGTAAAAATTAAATAAAAGTCAGAAAGAACGCTAAGCGAAAACGAAATAATAGCGCAGGCAGGTGATAAGATGCAATGGGGTGGATTGGGGTAGCAAGAAATGTCATGCGTGTTGAAGCTAGAAGGAAGAAATTTTCACGTTTTGTAAAGTCATAAAACCGTGCAAAGCAGGGGCGGGTAGCAAGTCGTAATTAAAAGGAGAGTTCAATGCTACACACCGTTCAACGCATTGAGGTGCGCCTGCGTTGTAAAATATCAAGTCTGTGATTGTTTAACAGTGGCACTACGCAATAAAATGTAAACGTAAAAATAAGTGACATTACGTCAACAATAGTGGATGTAATTTCTGGTTCGTGTCATCTTATTTTTTTTTCATTGTCATTCTTAGGTAATGATATAATATGATAGTAGGAAATATAGAAGACAAAATTATAGGTATTTCATCAAAAAGGTGTTTCGTGAACCTAATTTCGTGTTGCCATGAAGTTTAACGTAAATATTGGCTACTTACATGTATAGCTTACGACTACTGGCACTTATTTCTTGCCAAATTTATGTGAAATATGGTCAGTTGTAACTCCGCAATAATGGAAGCTCACTGCTATTGTTTCAAAATTTGAAAGTGCCTTCTATTGCAAGACATTTCTATGCCCCTTCTATAAAACTACATAATACATTCAATTTACACTTATTTCTTCAGAGAGCTCTTCTGTTAACAAAAAAGACGGAAATTTCTGAAAAACAAAAAAATTCGCGAAAAAAACGACATCAATTACAACAACATCAACACTTAATCAAAACGAAAAATCGATTAGATTCACGTAAATTCTTACTTTTCTTCGTCGCGCATTGATCTTGCGCACGGCTATCATAGATCATTGATCGATACGCACCCGTAGATCACGGCGACCTTGACTCTGATTGGCATTAACCTGTTCGGAGCTGTTCGGAACACTTCGTGACTGTTCGTAGGTCATGAGACCGTTGCTGATCATAATATTACGACAAAAAATATACTTTGACTAAATTAATGACTTTAATGGCTATTTTTAATGTTTTGTTTATAAATAAACAAATTAGTTTTGTTATTAAAACAGTAAAAAATAAAGAGCGGAAATAAGTAGGTAGGTATTATTTTTTTCTGCTAATATTACTTTCGGTATGTCGAGTTTCCTTCAATAATATTTACAGAGTACATACAGTTACCTTCAAAATTTCTGGAATATTTATTTCGACACTTGTTCATACAGTTTACAGTGTCTGAGTAAATTAATATAAAATGTGTATAATATATCGGATAATAAGCAGGTATTAATGAAAGGAATAAAATTCTCCTTATAAAGTCTTGTGACAGACTGCTTGGAGCCATTTGTCGGCTGTTGAGCAACTGGTCTGCCCTACGCCCATATTGAATTACATTACGTTTTAATTAAACATATCATTGGACTTTTAATTTGCATTCTGTTCATACATATATTTTAACCCGTCTATCAATCATGCATTATTGTCAATAAAAATGATTAAACTAATATATTAGACTTTTGTAAAGATCAAATCAGCGAACACATTAATTATTAGAAGTGCCTACCTATTGCAACCTTTGACTTTCTGGTCAGAGTATCAAATTATTTTTATTCGAATTTTAATGTTAGGTATGTAGTACTTTAGTATTTTATGAAATCTACTTGATAAAAATCTTAAATTCACTTGCAGACACCACACATGATATTTGTATCGGAATTCTTAATTTTAGACGATGGGAAAAACCACCGGGCTTCTGATATTGTTGCTTTAATTTTCTTCAAATAATTTGTTTCTTCGTTTTAGTTCTTTCTCATGTGCAAGGGCTTTGCTGTGGTGTAATGAAAATAACCCTTTACATCTCGATTCACTGACCGTGACATTTTCCTTAAAATTACGCAAGGCTCACTCGAAAACTTGTAAATATCAAAAACGCGAATTATTATTATTTGGCGCTCCGATTTCGACACTTTTCTTAATGATTGTACCTTTATAAATTACTTCGCGTGCCCTAAATCATGCCAACTGGTCCTTATGTTATAATTTATTTAATTTTCTTGTTCATTCACAATTTTGTTGTTAAATTCATTCACTGTACCAACACTGAGTGTAATTATTAAGTTAAGTGCCTGCAGCTTGAGAATCTAGATAAACGCAATATCCATGTTATATGGTACATTCTCTAAAAGAGATAACTAACTATATCCAACGTCCTTGGTTGTATCGTCGGATATAGTTCAACTAGTTCAAGTTTAGTAAGAAACCAATGGAAGTTTTCAAGTGAAATTTAATTTAATAAATTAACTATTTATTTTCACTTAATTGAATTGAATTTTAGTAGAAAAAATGCATCAGTTTCTTATGAAACTTCAACTATATCCGATGACCCTGGTTACTTATCTCACTTGGTGACCGTACGTACTTACTTAATCATCACTTATATTAAACTTAGACCATAATGACTGTTGATATTTTCTTTAGCAGGCACTTTAAGTCATTGATAAAGAAAATAAAGCAAAATGCAAATCTAAGTAATCATTTCATGAATGATTATCAACATTCTCTATTTACGCAAAATGAACATGTTGAAATGCACCTAGTGGGCGTGTAGTATGTACAACATGTTTACAAACTCAAGTAGCCAAAGTTACGTGCTTTATAATAACTTATTTCAACTTAGATGGCTTCCGCAGTTGCAAGATGGCCGAGATCTGAGTCTATTACCATCTCGTATGGCTGGCTGCTCAATAAAAATTACCGATATGATGCAACATTGTGCATTTCCGTGTTAACACCGTTTTCGGGTGTTTGTCGAATTACATGATATGTTTGGTGAATAGATAGATAAGGTTACGTTGCCTTACCAAAGTTAAGTGAATAATATTTTTTCTTTGTGTGCAAAAATGGATAATCCTATTAATATTATTATTGAGAACGTTTGTGTGTTACGATGTTTGTTACTCAATAACGCAAAAACGGCTGACCGGATTTGGATAAAATTTGGTTACAGGTAGTTTATAACCTAGATTAACACATAGTAGACTTTTACCCCGGTAGGACGTTTCCGCGGGATAATTTCCGACCTCCACGCGGGTGTACCCGCTGGCAAAAGGTATTTATTTATAACAAAGTTTTTCGAATAAACAAAGTCCTTCTCCTGTCGTTGATGCCATCAAAGATACATCATAAAAACAAGTAAAAGTGTAATAATACGCGAACATTGAACCGCAGACCTCCCCGCGCCTGACCCGCACTGTGCCATCAATCAACATATTTCACGCTTCACCGACTCTCAAAAGCGAATTATTCACGTTTATCATTTTATGTCGGTTCATTTGACAGAGAGAACCCTGACTTTCGACTGGATTCTATTAGCTGTTGTTTGTTGCCATTTTGTTGCCTTTTATGGCACATAAAGGAAAATTAACGATGTTATAAGACTATCATTTAAGTATCACTTGACACTAGTGGTCTTGACTTTGAAATTTTAATTGGTTGTTTAGGATTTTGACCGCGAATGTACAGTCACCAAACGAGATAAGTAATCAGAAGGGTAATTACGTAACTTCTAGGAATGGCTTTCATATTGACAGTTCAACTAAAAACGTGGCGTAATTTACGTTGTTGAGCAGAGACATTGTTCGAACATCTGAAACACTGGTTTCGCAACATGCTTCAAAATGATTTAGATTCTGATTATGGTTATGAGCATGTTACGCAATTTAGGTGGCTGGTTGTCGGATATAGTCGATTTTTAGTAAGAAATCGATGGATGTTTTCAAATGAAATTGAATATGTTAAATGAACTGTTCGTTTTCTATTAATTAAACTAAATTTTATTCGCAAACATGGATCGAATTCTTATTGTTATTAAACTTCAACTATATCCGACGACCCTGGTTACTTATCTCTTTTAGTGCTTGTACGTGAAAAATGATTAATTTTTTAGATAAACATTAAAATATAAAAATGAAAACATATTCTAGGAATTAAGACAAAAGCTCTAACCGTGAAAAGTTCAAGTAATTAAATTCTGGTTATGAAAGAAATGCCACAAATTGATGAGTATGTAGTTTGGCATTGGCATATTGAAATATCGTAACAAGTGATCGATCGGGAACCGAACTGATCCATCATAGGAACAAAATCGAACAGTTGAAGGTAAAACCACTTTCATCAAAAAATTAAAATTATATTTCCAATAACGTTTGCGGTTATCAAGTCATATCTTTTGAATTATTACTTTAGCCATACTAGGAATATGATATATCAAAGATCACTGCAGCCTAGCATTAGAAATTAATTTACTTTTAAATTGCTTCAGGCGTCTTTATTGGCAAGAGCTTAAAGTGCAATATGTATGATTAAATATGGTAATTTGTGAGTATTGAATGAGATGAATGGGCACTGGGCAGGCTGTATGAGGCTGTGTGCAGCACAAGAGTAACACGTGCAAAACAGGCTCGTTACAATTATCATATGTGTAGAGTGCAGCCTTCGACCGTAAAAGTTCGTGAGACCAAAATGTTCAAGCTGTATTGAAACTTGATTTGCTTGATCATACAGTGTGGGCTATATATCAATATAGTATAGACAATATAGGTAGCCTGCGAAGTTAATTTTTTGACGTTTTTGCAATGTACAGGTAAGTGTCTCGCTGTATTTTGAACAAAATGTGATACTCGACCGTAACACTAATATTTTAACAGGATTCAATCCTGTAAGTTTAATTTATCCCATTGCATGATTGTTTCATGAAATATTAATTCAGTGGGATTCAATGAACTGAGAGGGTTGCATTGATCATTTTGATTATTTTAATTCTGTAATGTGATATGTGCTACGGTCGCGATTCATTTTAACACACAATCTGATACTGACCTGCAAATTGAAACGACAAAAATTTGATTTTCGATTTTCGTAGGGTACCTTAGAAAAACCTTAATCATTTTACTATTAAAATTCTATAATAGAGTAATCATAAATAAGTTTGCCATTATTTGTCCATGTAAGTACTTAACTTATGTTATTGCAAACTGTGTTTTTTTTCTCGCAAATAATCATTTGTATACGGAGATCATTAAAAGTAAATCTTAAATCGTTTTTTTATCAATGAACGTTGTAATTATTTATTAATGAAGCGGAAGGGTGTGTAGTACATCATTATATACTTATTGTATTCTAATTATACTTTTGTGATTAGACGTGGATAGACAAAAAGGATCCAATACAAAAATTGGTCAAAAATTAGTTAATTGCACCAAACTGATCCAAATTAGTACGGCTTAGTAAAAACGACCCAGCTAAAGTAGCTTTAGTTTTCGTTTACATAAACTTTAGAACCAATGATATGTCGATTCATATTTTCTTTTTTCAAGTTCATAAACAATTCAAAGTTTCTGGTTCTTAACTATTATTTCTAACAGAATATCGTGCACCAAACTGATCCAAATTATAGATACTATGGCTTAGTAAAAACGACCCAGCTAAAGTAGATTTAGTTTTCGTTTACATAAACTTTAGAACCAATGATATGTCGATTCATATTTTCTTTTTTCAAGTTCATAAACAATTCAAAGTTTCTGGTTCTTAACTATTATTTCTAACAGAATATCTAATTATACCATTACTTATAAAAAAACGTATTAATATTCCATTGTCAAAAAAAATACCTCTTGATCTTTACACGAACATACATCTCAAAAGTAACTGGGTGTAGATTGAATCATTTTCGCTTAACTACGTCCAATTGACGAAACAAAATTTTTCCCTAAAGGTATTGGAAAATCCGTATAAGACACAGTTAGTTTGCTATAAATAGTTGCCAAGATGCGAAGTAAGTTTCTATGCATTAATTATTCTATTTATACGAGCGATTGAGTTGAGAGCATTGACGTAACAAGCAACAAGTAAGCGTGCACTTGACATACTTGGGACCAGTCGCACAGTTGCACGGAACTCTTCCTACCTTCACTGGTCGAGTGTGAACCCGGCTTTAGTTGGTAAGGGGTCAACTGAGTTTTGATGTAGGATAGGACAAGTAGAAATGTGATATATTATGTGTTATATTTACATAAGATATGACCAAGATTATGTCTGGATTTTAAAAGAGAATGTGACCTCTGAGTTTGTTTCGGCCGTTCTTCTCAGAGTAGTAAGTTAGAAAACGCTGATCTCATCTAGTTTTAAAACATGATTGACGAGAAAAGTGTTTGCACAAACATACTCAGTAAAATCATTTACCAGTTACCACAAATAAAAACCGGCCAAGTGCGAGTCCGACTCGCGCACCGAGGGTTCCGTACAAACCTGCAGGTATTCTCGGTTTAAAAATAAATGTTTTTTTTTTAATTTTTATATTTCAGTTGATTGAATGTAAGGTAAATTGCGGTTTACGATTTATGACGTTTTAAAAAAAAAACTACTCACTCGATCTCGTTCAAACCAATTTTCGGTGGTAGTTTACATAGTAATGTACATCATATATTTTTTTTAGTTTTATCATTCTCTTATTTTAGAAGTTACGGGGGGGGGGGGACACACATTTTACCACTTTGGAAGTGTCTCTCGCGCAAACTATTCAGTTTAGAAAAAAATGATATTAGAAACCTCATTACCATTTTTGAAGACCTATTCATAGATACCCCACACGTACGGGTTTGATGAAAAAAACCATTTTTGAGTTTCAGTTCTATGTATGGGGAACCCCAAAATTTATTGTTTTTTTTCTATTTTAGTGTGAAAATCTTAATGCGGTTCACAGAATACACCTACTTACCAAGTTTCAACAGCATAGCTCTTATAGTTTCTGAAAAAAGTGGCTGTGACATAAGGACGGACGGACAGACAGACAGACAGACAGACAGACATGACGAATCTATAAGGGTTCCGTTTTTTGCCATTTGGCAACGGAACCCTAAAAATGAAATTTAATAAGTTGAGTGCCTTTTAGTCTGTCCTAAATAAAGGTATTTTTAGGGTTCCGTTGCCAAATGGCAAAATACGGAACCCTTATAGATTCGTCATGTCTGTCTGTCTGTCTGTCTGTCTGTCTGTCGGTCTGTCCGTCCGTATGTCACAGCCACTTTTCTCCGAAACTATAAGAGCTACGCTGTTGAAACTTGGTAAGTAGATGTATTCTGTGAACCGCATCAAGATTTTTACACTAAAATAGAAAAAAAAATACAAATTTTGGGGTTCCCCATACTTAGAACTGAAACTCAAAAATTTTTTTTTCATCAAATCCATACGTGTGGGGTATCTATGAATAGGTCTTTAAAAATGGTATTGAGGTTTCTAGTATAAATTTTTTCTAAACTGAATAGTTTGCGCGAGAGACGCTTCCAAAGTGGTAAAATGAGTGTCCCCCGCCCCCGTAACTTCTAAAATAAGAGAATGATAAAACTCAAAAAAATATATGATGTACATAACCATGTAAACGTCCACCGAAAATTGGTTTGAACGAGATCCAGTAAGTAGTTTTTTTTTTTAATACGTCATAAATCGTAAACCGCAATTTACCTTTCATTCAATCAACTCAAATATAAAAAAAAAAAACATTTAATTTCATAAGCATAAGCCTTATACATAAACCGAGGATACCTACAGGTTTGTACGGAACCCTCGGTGCGCGAGTCCGACTCGCACTTGGCCGTATTTTTTCTTTCTTTAATTTTAATAAAAGTACCAAAGTAGACCTCAGTCACTTAATATATTCAATTGTATATCTACCTGCCTTTTCTCAATTATTTTGAGGTTGGCTTCCAGTTAAACCGGATGCAACTGAATACCAGTATTTACATGGAGAAATTGAATTCAATTTTAGCTACAAAACACATTTATCTCTCATCAATCATCTATACACATCAAAAGTTTACAACTAAGTATAGTAGATATAGGAAGAATACATCGGCCGTCAGCCGACTTTCACAGCCCAGTCAAGTCAATGGGCGTCGAGGCGAGTGAGACTAGTGTAATTACAATCGGACAAGCCAGTGCTGGAGGAAAGTTACTTGTATTAAAGAACGAACCTAATCTGAAGCCAGTGAAAGTAGAGTTTTGCTAATGTGACACTTTCTCTGTTTGTAAAACATAATCGATCGATTTGCGAATTGTGTTCTTTTTATTTTTATTATATTTGTTGATCCAATTCAGTGATTGGTGACAGCGGAAAATTTTCAAATTGTAGGTAGATAAGGTTAAGTCTAGTGGTACAAACTGATTTGGTACCTATTTACATGCGTATAGTACTATATCTCGCACACTACGCAGGTAGATGATAACAGCCACATGGGCACATCGAAGGTTAAGCTACGCCTGCCGCGGTCAGTTCGTGGATGGGTGTTCATCCATTACGTCATATTGAGACTTTTCTGTGCCTCGGAAAACACGTAGTTGGTTCCGACTGTCATGTGTACATTTTGACATGAGTCGTTACGGGTAGTGATCAAAACGTCTGAAAACGAGTTTAACCAAGGGCTACCCAGTAAAAGGGTTGTGGAGGTCGGATAGGCAGTCGCTCTATGTAAAAGACTGGTATTCAGCTGCATTCGGTTAGATTGGAAGCCGACCACAACATACTTGGGAGACGGCTGCATCGCCCGCGTGGATGTCGGAAACTATACCACAGGAACGCACTACTGGGATAAAAAGTATTATAATATGTGTTAATCCAGGTTATAATCTATCTGAGTGCCAAATTTCA
The DNA here is from genome assembly GCA_932294355.1 of Aporophyla lueneburgensis. Taxonomy (NCBI): domain Eukaryota; kingdom Metazoa; phylum Arthropoda; class Insecta; order Lepidoptera; family Noctuidae; genus Aporophyla; species Aporophyla lueneburgensis. The sequence continues at coordinate 7,828,727 of OW028737.1, forward strand.
TACAGTTCGGCCGTTTTTGCGTTAATGAGTAACAAACATACAAACATTTACATTTATAACATTAGTAGGATTATAGTTAGCACATCTAAACATAACATGATAAGACTTAACAACATATGTCGAGACAAGTCACGACACCATCATATTTACCTCAGATTAAATCTGCAGTCCAGTTGAATTAAATTTCTTAATCGACTAAAATTAATAACTCGATCCTTAATCGCCTAGTTATAGAATCGACTCAGTGTCAGTACAGTCACGATCGTTTTATCCCATGATATGTTTGTCCTGACGTGTGTATGTGAATCGATACAATCGATCATTAATCGTCTATCACTCGAGATGGATTGTCTATTGACAAACAGCTTGTGAATGTACAATAGGAATTGTAGTATACAGCACGCGTTTATTGATTCTAGACTTTATGACATTTAGCGTACCGATGTTTGTCCTTTGTATTGCGTCTACGCATAACATAGAGGTGTCTTAGAGGTGGCCTCAGGGATCTGACGATCGATTAACATGTAAATTAATATTTATCGACGGTATTGTTTGAGGCGTTGGTATGTATTGTATTTTTCACAATGAATGATTGTGATCATCAATTTTCTATTTGGTGTCCATTTATTTCGCTTCATATGTGAAGGTCGTTTCATGAAAGGTCAATTATGCGTGTAGAGCACTGAGTATGTTACTAAAGTTTATGCAATTTTAGTTTATTTCCTTGCGATTGTGGGTGAGTTTGATGTTATAAGAGTTGATATAGAAACTGTGTTGTGAGAATGTGGCGGCATCTACATCGACACATGCGAACTACGCATCATACTGACGCAAAATCTTGCATCGCGCAAGCAAAGTTTTCCGCGCACCTACATAACTCGGACAGTTGTCCAACACACAACAGCCGTCTGGTAGGAGGGTCCTCCCTTATCTATAGAGGATGAGTGAACTTAACACCCTGTTCCTCATGCCTCTATAAGGAAACTGAAAAGATAAGCTACTTATAGCCTGCCAGTGTGACTGAAGTTTGCCAATTATAAACGCCGGGTTTATAATTGGTAAAATTCAGTCACATGTGTTAGTCATATAACAGTGGTTACATAATAAGTCAAAGATATACTTTGATTTATCGAGAGTAAACCATAAACAGAAATCTTGTATTGGGCAGGAAACATCGCACGCTCAAAGACATGGTTAACGGAAACATTAATCTAACTCATTTGAATTTTATTAAATTATGTTATTATTAGCCATTTAATATATTCTAACACGAGTCTACAGGTCGTAAAAACATTATTAATAATCAAGGAGTTATCTTTTTCAACATCATTTCACACAGTTAATTTATCAATGCTAACTCGGTCAGTAAACCACTATACAATTATGTTTTAAAGTGTTATATTTTGTCAACTAATATATAAGGAGTAATAACAAAGAGAGCCTTATCGGGAAGTAATAACAGCCATATCGGTGGTTACACTACGCTTGCTGCGGTTGGTCTGTGGATGGGTGACCATCTATACACACCAAAACCTCTCCAAACCTCGGCAACCACGTTAATCCGTTGGTCCCGACTGTTATTCGTGGATCTTTGACAGTCGTTACGGGTCGTTTGTAGCCCGAAAATGTCACAACCAGTTCAACAAGGGGAATCGTATTACCCAGTAGCTGAATAGTAGAGGCAGTCGCCCGGCAGACCTAAAATACTGGTATTCAATTCATTCGATTTAACTGGAAGCTGCCCTCTAACGGTGGAGGTGTGCCCTGCCTGGGCGGAGCACCGCCGTGTCCTCGTGGAGGCGATCGGCGGCGGCGACCTCTCGCGTCCGGCCCTGGTGCGAGCCATGGTACGGAGCGAGAGGGAATGGGAAGCCGTCACCTCCTTCTGCGAAGCAGTCATGCTCGCGAAGGAGGAGGCGGGGCGCGTGAGGCAGTGGCAGTCTCTGCGCCCTCACGTCCCTAGCCGCCGCAAGAGGAGACGTCCCGGGCGTCGGGAGTCGATTGCGGACTCCCGGCCACCGTAGGCGCGAGCTTGCGGGTGGCGAGCAATGGGTAGCTCGCCGCCCGGTAAGGACCAAGCTCGGGTCGACGGCGCGCAGTGTTCCACGCGCGCCTCAAAGAGATGTCAGCAGCAGTGTAGGGGTCTATTATACTAGGACCGATGCCTGCCGGGGTCGCGTGATTGTTCGAAAGAGATACCGTGACCCTGGCACATGGGCAACTGATGGAACACGGGTGGGTTTTAGTCAGTAAAAGTCTGACACGCCCTCCCGCTCCGCCCAGAGCGGGAGAAGTCATTTGATGATTTCCCATCCTGAAAAAAAAAAAAAAAAGCTGCCCTCTAAGTAGCAGTAGCAGTAGTTTTAAAGGCTAGGAAGATGCTATGGACTTTAGTAAAAATCTCTCCGTGAAAACTAAGTTGAAGTATGCTGCTGTCAAATTTCATCGCACGGGTACATTATATCTGCCAGGGTCGCGAGATTCGTTCGAAAGAGGTACCGTGGCCCTGGCATATGGGCAACTGAAGGAACACGGGTGGGTTTTAGTCAGTAAAAGTCTGACACGCCCTTCCGCTCCACCCAGAGCGGGAGACGACATATAATGATTTCCCATCCACCAAAAAAAAAAAAAAGTATCTATGCTGTCATTCCACCTAATACTAGGGGTTGACAGCTCACTTCACTAATGTTTCACTGTGAGTTTTTACAAAATAGGTCGCGCAGGCTTAGCACCGTGTGGTGCCGGACGTAAAGAATAACACCAGTCCATTTCTTCCCGTGGGTGTCGTAAAAGGAGACTAAGGGATTTACTAGAGAATGGCAGCAGCGTTCTCTATGCATTTAACCACCATACTGCGATCGCCAACCCGCCTGCAAAGCGTGGCGATTATAGCAAAGCCCCCCAAATTGGGAGAGGCCTAAGTCCAGCAGTGGACATCTTACGGCTGAAATGATGAATGAGGCTTAGCACCACCTTTATATCTTTAAAAATAATTAACCGTTACCAGCCAGCTAATAAATAAATATATCTAAAAGCGCTTGCTAAAGTTTTAATTCTAAGTACAACCAATGAATAATTTACTACCAATACATGATCATGAGCGTTTAATTAGGCATGTTTAGAGCCGATCGTGTAGTATATAAAGTAACTATATACGAGTAAAATGTTAGCGTGCATTTAAGATAAATCACAGCGCAAAAGATTCACTTACGACGAATGAAATCATGACATTGAATGAACGTTTGGTCACGACTCGTTCTTACGTAATGAATGAACTGCTTGTTAAATGTAGTTTTTATTAAAATGATTTATTTTGTATGAATTTTTTATTTTTGTGGAGTAATTGTACGGTTATGTTGCCATTACATATTTTTTGGTGTACGAAAATTTTATTACGTTGGTATTTTGCAGGATGCACCGTTTTGCAAAACCATTAAAATTAACTGAGCGTAAAATAAGTTGAAACAAGAACAAATTATAAAGACTTTATAAATAATGTAAAAACCACGTTACCGAGATATAAACGTTTCCAAATTAAAACAAATGAATGCGTTTCGTTTCAAGCAAACTATCCAATATTTAAAACGAGTCGTATTAACAAGTTGTATAATACTAATTTATTTATACCTAGGTACCTAATCCAGTACTACAGTTTCTGAGTAATTATTATTCACTTAATTAGGAACTGGAAGGAAAACTCAGTTTTAATTTTAACCCATCAAGTAATTAGCCTGTCGTATGTTATGAAAAAAGAAATTTTCCCACTTGCAAAGTTTTCTCTTCCATTTTACTTGAAATTAGTTCCTCGTCGCCATGTTGGCCACAACTAATTAAAATGTGATTAAGATGTGATCTGTGTTCACCTTACTATCTCGTTAGCGGAACTATGTGAAACTAGTCATGAATGAAATGTTTGAATGAATGTAGAGTTTAGATACGTGAACGTAATGGCTTCGTCGTTAGGAGGCTTGCTTATTAAGCTGGCATTTCTAAGAGATAGAAAGAGCTGTGGCAGAGCAGTAGTGACCAAGTGATTACAACCGCGATTTACGAGTAGTAGGTCGTAGGTTCGAACCCAAGCAGACACTTTACTTTTTGAAGGAAAACAGGCGTGTAAAAATTCAAAGATATGTGACATCCAACAACCTGCACTGGGCCCGCGTGGTGGATTGAAGCCCACTCCATCTCGCAGAGAGGTCTATGTCGTAGCAGTGGGAAAAATATATGGCTGATTTTGCTAAGAGATAACTTTAAAAAAAAAGCCAAAAAAAAAGCCTAGCCTAAAAAACTTTTTAATGTTTCGATTATTTTTTACCAAAATATTTATTACCCTTATTTAACCAGGCAATTACCGTAATTACAGACACAATTAAAAAACCATTGTGTCGATACCAAATGTGGTATCTCAGGGACTTAGAGGTTAAGTCAAAATATAATAATATAAAATTTACATACCTTGCAGTACATTTATTAGTTAAAAGTTCCAAGATATCATATCATATGCATATAAAATTGGACACAATAGACATGGAAAATGCAAGTCGGAAAATTTCCCACGAAACATTTTCAGGTTGTCCTCCTACTTAGGTTTACAACGGTATAACTTTGTACATTAATTGTTCGCTAAAACTTCCAAGGCCGAACCATATAAAACGGTCAACAGTGACAAGGCCACATTGCACACGAAAAATGCAAGTCGGGAAATGTTCCCACGGAACATTCACACACAGAATTGCACACAGTCAAACGTAACCCAAGGAAATAACACGGAATTGTACCCATACATTCAGGAGGTTTTCCAAAGTTATCTAACACCGTTAATATGAGAGTGAGGGAGGCGTGAGTGCCCCTGTGTCTGCGCACACACTTGTGCACTATAAATAATATCGGCCGCCATGGCCGAAATACGGTCTGGAGGACTATACGGACTATAGTTTTTTCCGAAATAAGTGAATGTCGCTATCGATAGCTATTAACAACCATTCAATACGCTTCCGTACCAAATCGAACATTAATCAATGTTATCGTAGGGGTGCTACAAACGCTGTTTAAAATCTGGAACCCAGAAAATTTTAAAATATACGACCGCTTTTTTCCCGACGGCTGTTTGCTGTCGAGGGCAAGGCAAACCAGGTTTTCGAAATGTGTCTTTTTCGATACGATAGCCTGTCGATTTAGATAACCTGACGTACTCCGCTAAAACTATTTTTTTTTGCCCCTCATCACTTGCACCACACGCCGAAAGCTCGCGCGACTTAATTCCGCTAATTTATCGGCGCCAGCCGTGCGTGCGCGCACTCTTATTGCGAACTGTTACAAACGAGGCGGCGACACTGACGGATTTATTTGCAGCCAGTACTGTTACTTGATTGCTCTTTAGACTTGTAGACTGAACTTGATAAATAATACGATACACATTTAAAATGCTGACGATTTGTCGAGGTTAATCTTTTACTACACTAAAAATATTTTATTTATTACAGTTTCGAGAGGTCTATCGTAATTTTATTCTAGATAATTAGCGAATGTCAAAATAATTAATCACACTAATTTTTAATTTCAGACGCCAACTTCGACGTCTCAATAACTTACATTAAATAATTAACGTTTTGAATATAATTTTGAAAGATTAGTCTTACCACAAATCAATGGATTACATCAACCAATAAAACTAATTGTTTTTGAGTCAAATGCAGATAGGACTGCAAACGGATACGCAAACGTGATAAATTATCAGTAACTTGTTCGTTAGAATACACGTAGCTTATAGTAGTAATTGAACTGGCGACAAGCTGGCTAAGAGCTATGTAACATTAGTATGCCTAATTAGACGAACGATGCCAACCAAACGTGAAATGCATTGTGCGATTCGTAATTTGAATTGCGAAGCTAGATTCCACGGAGTACAACTAGATTCGCATTTGTTTCACACAGGGACTGCAATGACTGCCATTTTGAAAAAAGAAAACGTAGAAACAAATGAATAAAAGAAATACTGAATCGAACTCCAGTGAGTTACAAAACCAGTAATCTTCATTACATAACATACAGTTTCTTAAACCCGAGAATTACAAGAAAAACTGGTATCACTACCCGAGATCACATGCACAGAATCCACTTATAGGTTTATTCGATACTTTTTGTACGATTACATCTAATTTACATTCGTTCGCCGTAAATATAGGAAGGAATGCGCGGGCGCAATGACACGGGAGAAATGTATTATCATAACGGATTGAAGTCGTAAAATTACATATAAATGACTGTTGCGTAATAGCCCATGAATATTTACGGAGGACAGGATCGAACGGTGTAAGAGCTTAAAATTAAAGATAGTAGATAAAGCTGATTTTAGTAATGGATAGCAAATGGATGCGATGTAAAAGGGGAATGCAGTTAATGTTTGTGTAGATATGTTTTAATTACGGATCTATAGAATCGGAAGAGGGACTGAAAACATTATTAACGATACATACGTGACCGATAAATAAGAATTTTTGAAAAGTAGCATTAGCCTAATTAGCTTAATGATCTCAGTTCTGGAGGCAGGCCTTCTCTCTGTGAGAGACAGTGGGCTACAATCCACCACGCGGGCCCATTGCGGGTTTATAACAAATAATAACAAAATATACGCATTGGCGGTCGACGCAGACAAAACAGTAACAATCAGTAGTGAACTATTCTATAATCAGACACTCGGTATATCATTAAGCAGAATTATAAAATATAGGGCAAAGTGAATGTTTCCCGCAATCATCATGCCCTTACAGTCTCACGCTAGACAAATTGGAGCGCTCATTATAGCTGTCAGCGCTAACTATACTGACCTATAGGACCTAACTACGTCTAACCCTCGGACATCCATCCATCAAGCACCGCTTTAGGACTGGTACGCGCTCATAATTCAAGGTATTCGAGCATAAATCCTCATTATGCATGCATAGGAAGATGTATGTGCTACAGGAAAATCTATGTCTTTATGAAAACAGATTGGATCGTTGATCAACTTGATTTATATGTAAACGAGCTCGCGACAACGTTCGTATATTGGTTTGCATTCAAGCTTCAGCGTTTAGATCACATCAGGGGATCAGCTTTGGAAATCCTTTCCTTTTCACAATCAAAGAAACATAAATCATATATGATTGCATTTCAGTAAATAGGTTTGTACAAACACTGTATGACGTCAATCGTATTTTAAAACTATATGAGTTCGGCGTTATCTATCTGACTACTCCAAGAAGAAAGGCCGAAACCAACACAGTCGCTTTTAAAGTCTAGACATAATCTTAGTCAGATCATTTGAAGATCATGTAGGTATATTGTGGTGTGAAAAGATCTTTTGGGGAAAGAATCATACAAATTGAGTGCCCCTGTCCAGTTATTGCACGTATTTGTCAGTAATCTTGAAACTCAACTCATATCTTTCAATCAAAACGGGTTGCCGAAAAATGTAGGATCCCGGTTCAAGAGCTAGGTAAGAGTAGGTACCTGTATTTCAGAATCAAAACGATGTTTGTTCTTCAGTGGCTTATGTTCAATTTAACAGTCCATTGTAAAGCATGCATTTGTGACCGAGGCATCGTTGCCTGCTACTATTTGCAAACATCTCTAGACGAGTAGGTAAATACCCAAATATTTGCAGTTCGCTCGATACCAAGCCTCATTGAACTCGGTGTACAGTTAAACACATGAGAGGTACAATGTACAAATAACGGTGTAACATTCTTTATCAAGTGGGTCGTAATGCAGATCGCAAACTGCATTTACTTTTAAAAGAAGCCGATTCGATATATTTGCGGATTTTTGCGAGCTACTTTTAGTTGTTCCCACGATATGTAGTACAAAGTCTTTAGAATACAAAATTATGTAGTTGTTTTCGCTACTTTTTGCATCTACATCCTACGATTTCAATGACTGTTTTAAACCTACTGTTTGTAAATGAAAGAGCACATCCGGTTCCATTCCATCCGGGAGGGTTAGAATGGCGAGGTGGGTTGGTAACGTTCTCTTGTCTAGCAATAACAATTCAACTACTGCTTTTATAAATCTGTAAGGCGTTGTTATTATAGCACTATGGTATGATCAATAATGACGGGTTCGTGGCTAAATAATGACAGCTGCAGGGGTCGATCGATCAGAATAAGCTTTGTTTGCCACGGTTGGCCCGAGGATGGTGGACCAACTTTACATGTCAAGACCCTTCCGAGCTTCGGAAAGTACGCTAAGCCCTTGGCCCCGGCTGTCATTTGTCGATCTATGGCTGTTGTTACGAGTCGTCAGAAGCACGAAATTCTGACACACCAGTCTTACCAAAGCGTATCATATTACCCAGGAGGTTGTGGAGATCAGATAGGCAGTTGCTCCATGAAAAATACTGGCATCCAGCTGTATCCAGTTAGTCTGGAAGCTGGCTCCAATATAGTTGGGCAAAGGCTAGGTAGATTGATTCTTTTTTTTGTATGACCAATGAATATGTACCGGTCATTGGGAAGCTCATGTTCAAAAATAAAGTTTTACAAGTGGATGAAGTGATTGTGTGGGTTTTCAAATTTGTATTGTAAATGCATAAGTGTTTAGAATGATATCATGTGACCTGGTTACTATATAAATCACCAGGCAATCACAATCGACACGTGAGCTTGAGGTAATGCGTAGGGTTTGGCTTACTTTATGGGTTGCATAGAGCAAAGTGCGCTTGTCCACTACGTACGATTAGTTCCCACGGCATAATGGAAATGGAACCAATTGAAATACTCAATGAATTGGATGCTGCTAACATTTTTGTGGACTGTATATCTAATAGTCATTAGTTTATCTGATAGTGGTTTCGAAATGGCCATTATTGAAATTGTTGTTGATATTTTGTTACAGATAAAACACAAAAGTGTTTTTTTTTTTCCACGGATCAATTAAATTAATTTAATTCCTTTTAACGGAAACCGTGAAGGATCTTCGGGTATTTCAATCAATTTAATTCAATAAACCGTAAAAATACTTAAATGCAGAGTAGATCGTAAAAGGCAATTACTGACCCAATTTATTGAGATAGAAGGGAGCCGATTTGTCCGAAGCAATTAAATTGATAAAGTATCCGAATGTAAAAAATATCCGGTGTGTGCCGTTTCGGCTTGTGTCGACTTGTATGGAGAACGAGTATGTGTTGATATTATGCGCGTGTTACCGTTATAGTTTGGTACAAGTCAAAACCTTGAAGATTGATTTGCTGTTTTTTTTTGACATTCATGAATAGTGTAACAATTCGGTAAAATCTAGAAATTCCACAAAAGTTATGAGAAGCTAATTAGATATTATTTAGTAGTATGCAGTTGCCATAATTTCTGATTATCTACTATAAACTTTAGTGAGGTAAATATAAGGTGTATCTAATCATTCACGAAATATTTTACGGGGTACACCTGTAGGTGGTAAAGAAGCTATAGAAGCAAAAAGAAAATTTTTATCTAAGCGTTTTTGAATTTTCGTAATTATTATACACTCAGCGGCACGGAATCTTGGCCAAGCGCTTATCTCGCAAATACTCGCAATAAAAAAACTTTAAGTGCTTCCAATGATTGTTTGTTATGAGAGTAAGTCAAAACAATGTTTACCCTTAGTTCAAGAGGGTAATTCATAATGTTTGAGTGCACTATGGCGTAACTTTAAATTTTTTGTTGAATCGTGTTACTTTAGCGACTAAGTTGCAAGTTTAAATTTGGGTGTTGTAAAAATTTACGGTTAGCTTATTGAATTATTGTGGTTTTGTGCTTGTTATTGATTAAATGAAGGTGCTGTAACACCAATAAAAATGCCAATAACATCAGCACTGGTTGCACAGGCTGTAGCATTAATCGGCCAAGGATTGACACAGCGTGAATTGCTGTGGTTCTTGATGTACCACGTTCGTCGATGCAGTATGTGCTAAAACGATACCAGGAGACTGGCCACTATTCCCGTAGACCAGGCAGTGGAGGTGTCAGATGCACGTCGGCCCGGGACGACCGATTTATTGTCCTGGAAATTTTAAGAAACCGCTACCTGACCGCTGTTGATATACCCTAGCGGCTCTAAATCGCAAGGTGCGTGAATGTTAGTGAGCGTACGGTGAGAAGACAAATGGAGGTAGTGAATTTGAAAGCCCGTAGACCGGAACGCGGTCCAGAACTGCTCAGACATCACTGAGTAGCTAGACTTCAATTTGCACGTGAACATGCCAGCTAGACCCACGAGCAATGGGTTCGAGTTCTGTTCAAAGATGAGTCAATTTTTTTTTTCGTTGCTCTATCTTCTTTACCACCTACATGTGTACCTCTTAAAATATTTCGTGTATGAATAGATACACCTTATATAGTTTAGCGGCTACCACATTTGGAATTAGCTCTATTTCACACGCATGTAAATGAATTTAGAAAAAAGCCCAAGTTTTTCCCAAAGCTTATGTCTTGTTCCGCGACCATGTTAGGGATTGTAGGCGCCCTTGGCAGCGCGGTGACCGTGCGCACGCATGGTGCGCTTGCGCCGTGCGTGGTCAATGCACCGTGCGTGTGCGCCGCCCTCGCGCTCACGGTACACACATACCGAGTGTTACCGAATGTGCGCGAAGGGTGTGAGAGTGTTGCTATTCAGTATGTAGGTCGATACATAAATGTGTTTTATGACCATGTTTCTGGTAACTGATTTAAAGGGCTTAGGTTAAACTACTAAATATGAAGTTCTACATTATATTTCGACAGAATTGAAATGTTTAATTTAGCAGATGCACCTATGCTCCGAACGAAATATAATGTGGGTATTATTTGTGATAAAAATATTTAAATAAAACAAATTCAATGTAACACGCGTAACTTTGAACGTGACGCATAATTTACTATAGGCAATAAAAATAATTTTCACACATAATGAGGAAACTCAATGGCATACAAAACCGTATATTCAAATAAAACATTAAATAGCTAAGACGTCATTTTAAAAGTTTAACCACCAATAATTAAAAATACGTTTTCAATTAATTAACGTCAATTCGATCACATTAAAAAGAAATATGGATATAAATAAACTATTAAGATCAAGGAAAATGTAATAATGTGCTTTTAGGTAGGTCTGTGTCCTAGGTGCGGTATCCGGAGTCCGGACATAAATTATATCTCGAGCGATAGATGAAATCTATATTTTTTATTTGAAACGAACCTTATAAGGCGGTCATTAATTTTGGATTGCAGTGACTGAAACAGTGTCAATTTATGTCAGACAATTAATGAATGACTTATTCAACTTTTTTATTTCGGTTCAAGAATTTCTTATACAGATAAAGTAACAGCGAACAAGTTGTAATCTTACCACTTAATAAATTTCTTTTAATTTTTAACTTTCGACATTAATTAACTCTTTAACAAATTGTCGAAACTTTTTTTCGTAAGATAACCCGCAGCGGTTAAAAAATCATTTTGGGTCAATGATTAATTAAATTAAATTAAGGGTTTCCATATGTAATCCCTTTGAATAACGTTTTCATGCAATATTCTCTCAATCTCGATTGGATTAAATGGATTAAGAGGGTTGTATTGATGATATTAATACTTCTATTAAGCCAGATTTTTACGGTCGCAAATCCTATATAACCTGACACTGACATCAAAAACCGTAAGAAAAATTTGATTTCGCGGACTTCTTTATCGTATCCTCCTTAAAGATTCCCCGTCCTAACCGTACCTAAACCGGTCCGGTCCGTGACGAGCCGGGACCGTGACACGCCGCCATTACTACCAACATTGAACTTTATGTTCACAGGTTGAGTAATTTGTTAATGCTTAATGCACACCTGTCCACCACCGAACGTCACTTTAATTACGAAACGCGTAATTTATGCTAAAAAGCTTCGATGCATTTTAAATTGAATGTAGTTCTTCTGATCATCTTGATTAGCTCTAGTTTTGATTGAGTTAGAAGTTTCTTTGACTAAACTTTATATCAAACTGGGTTACTTCACTTTAAAAGAGTGGATATTTTATTTTATTGGCTGGCTAAATATGGCTTTTTAACCCTTACAACATACACAATATTTTTGGTAAATTACTTGTTCTACCGCTACCTGGAAGTAAAATTTCAGGTTTCAGGTGATAATCCTCTGCCTATTCTTTTGCTAAATATGTTGGGGTCGACTTCTAGTCAAACCCAATGCAGTATTTCACATGGAGGGATTACCTATCTCACCTCCAAAACCCTGTCATTGGGTAAAACGATACCCCTTGGAAAAACTGGTAGTTAGTCTTTCGGGCTTTTGACGACCCGTAATGAATTACAAAGGTCCACAGAACACAGCCGGGACCAACGGCTTAACGTGCTTTCTGAGGCACGGTGGGCTTTTGGTATGTAAAGATGATCACACATCCACGGATCAACCGCGGCAGGCGTAGCTTAACCGAGTGCATCTCATACACCCTGGTCGTCCCGCCCTGTTAACGGGACAATAGGGAAAAATTGTTTCATCCACCCCGGTTCATTCTCTCCGCTTAAATACTACCGGGGCGAATGCTCCTCAATCTGTGCTATCTACCCGGATAAAAAAACCGGGGTAGTTAATACTTGATCGGTACCATCCACTCGTTAAACGACGGGGTCGGCACCACCGGGGTCGATGAAACAATTTTTCCCAACTGTCCCGTTAACCGGGTGGGACGACCGGGGTTCAAAATCAAACACAAAGTTGTATTTGTAGTACCTACCTAGATAATTTCTATAAATTCTAGTACCTATAGATACTTAGATGTATGTGTTATGTTAAGTCTTAATGCATTTGCATCATGTATTAAATTAAATATGATGATATTAAATATAATTAACTCGTTAACGTCGCACTTATTATTATAGCTTCGTTCGCGTGTACAGATATTATTTAATTAAGCATTTGAATCTATAATTTTCTTTATTACACACATTCGTCAAAGAAGTCGGAAAATATATAAAATATACATATATTTACATAAGATGAATATGTCGATTTATTCTACAGTGACAGGAGACTAATTAAATAAATCTTTAGCGACTTGATTAGCAGGAACAACCGGGTTGGTTAATTTTCCAATTTGTCAGCACGAGATGTACAGGTAATTTGTAACATCTAAAAATAAATTACACTAATGGTGAATTTGTATGTTAGTATAAAAAGTGGTGTTCTGTAGTTTCTATCTACCCCGATGGGAAAAACGCCTGATTTTATGTTTGTGTGTGTGTTTATGACTGTATGTAAGTCATCATATTGATATCTTTTATTAGCTTATGCCCGTGATTTCACCCGCGTGAAATTTATTGTTTCTCTACGTCACGTCATCGTATCGCAACGATTTATGACTTCGTTTTAGACTGGCGCATTTTCTGTTTTTTTTTTATCTTTTTGCGACGTTTCTCGCTTGATGTTAGCTACTAGCTGTTCTAAAGAATTGGGCTATGAAATTCAAAAAATAAAATCGAATCCTACTGGTTGTTCCCTCATTTTATCCCATTTACCCCCATACATACAAACTTACAAAGAAACAAATACCTCTTTCTAATTTTAGTGTCGTCTATAAAATACATCGGCAGAAAAAAGGGTGAATTTTCCAATTTCTACTATTTAACTAGTAACGCATAATTTATTATTTATTTCCAACTACGTCACTCTTTTTCATTAAATGCGTATACCAAGTTAATGTGTATCTATTAGCACAAGTGTCTTTAATTGTTTTTCACACTTAATTTAATAAAGTTAAACAGGTGATAAATAACCATCACTTAAAACGGGAAGGACTTATATTTTTATAACTGTATATTTATTATTTTTCACGGCAAATGATGCCGTTTCTACTAATTGGTTGGTTTACCTCTTTAATTGATTCTCGTTCAAGGTTTTCTATGAATCATATCTGTTATTAATTGATTTTATTTCCGAATTAGAATATATTTCTCAAAGTCAAGGCTATGATACCGCTACATTAGCATAGCAGACTGATCTTCATATCGGGTAATTGAATTGAATTGAATAAATACACCGATTATACAACTATTTTAAGCAATTAATTCGAATCTTATACACGACAGTTCAATGTTGCTTACATCATAGGTACCTACGTCGTTATATTTTTAATAAACATATTAGTCATTTATTTTTGACTATAGCTTTTGCATATTCGCTTGCATACAATATTCAATCCCTTGTCACTCATTCAGGGCTAGCCCCAACACTTTCCAAAGAAAAAAAAATCTTCTATATTTCATCTTAATATCTTTAGAGGTAAAACTAGGCCCGTTCGTCAGTCTGTCACTGATTATAGAGAAGAAGAATAATATCCTAAGGTATAACATATCGTAACATCACACCAGTTATCTCCGAAGAGTAAGTAGAGTTCTCTGTAGTTTCTGCCTACCTTTTTGGGAAGAAGGCGTGAGTTTATGTATGCCTTTCAAAAAATATAATATATCTTACAAAAATAATATAATTGTAAAGTTTGGACTCAATCACACATAAAAGGCCGAACAGATTTGGATTCCGATTCCGGAGGGATAATTTTCAACCTACACGGGGACGAAGCCGATTGCAAATACTAGGTTTATTATTAAACTAGCTTTTGACAGCAGCTTCACCCACGTTTTATACATATAAACCTTTGTCTTGATCTTTCTCTCTATTGATGAATACCGCATTAAAATCCGTTGGGTAGTTTAAAAGGTCTAAGCGTACAGCCCGCGTAGCATGACCGCCATAGAAACGGTACTTATTTGTCGATGGAAAAGAAGACAAAATGATAGATTGTAACGTAGAAAAATTGTGTAAAACTGAAAAGAAGAGATGTTTCTATTCTTCAGTCGACAAGAATACGATGTCAAGTATGATGACTATTTTTCTGACGAGTTAGAAACATTTTTACAGAATTAAAATACGTAAGGAACTTTTTTGTTCTTGGTAGAATAGATATAGAATTGGTCATACTACGCCGGCAGGTGCGGGAAGCAACTATGTTTTATACTACGTAAATGTAAAGAAACATCGACATGAAAAAGGCTGGTTTTCCACCCACAATTCGCCGGTACCTTAGGTCCTAAAGCCCTAACATTTATATTACCTGTTACTTTTATAGCTCACCTACAACTCACCTACTAGATACTTCAAGTGAAGATTGATAGTTGTTGCACATGTCAGTGTCGAGTCATGCCTATGTCATGGATTGCCTAATTGCACATCTGCACCATAACAACCCATTGTCCTCAGTTAACCCATAACATGCGTGGGAATATAATAAGCTATTGCAGTTTATATTATAGCAATTCTTTAGTGCACTATCATATCCATTATTCTATGTTTTGAAAATATAGGCATAAAGGATCGTCACATATAGGTATTTGATATAACAATGATTCTATGATCACCTATTTCTTCATAGCGTATGGATGGAAAAAGATCGTTGGGCACAAAATTCAAATCCTATTTTGAAATTATTGATAATATTTCCGTATAAAAGCTTCTGCCCAATATAATTTCAAACCCTCACCATTATCTACTTCGTTTTCGCTTTAAAATATTTTAGCATTTGACAGCTGGAGTCTTGAGGAAACTTCGACTGGCAAATTGCGAAAATATTTTTGCAAATTCAACTGCTAGTTCTAGAGACTAGCGCGTTCAGATTCTTCAGTTTTATTATAATTATAAGTATAGACTATACAAAAAGATTAGCCAATACACATCCAATTTCTGTGCATAAAACCTTATTGAATTTCGAACAGCAATTAAAAATATACAAAAATTAGAAACAGGAAAAAACAAACTAACCATAAACCTTCGCTTGAAAAATGATTTATTTGCAAAATAACGTTAATTGTACTAATTGAAATCTTACATTACCCTGACCTACAAAGTAAACCACTAGATGACATAATGTGTGTTAAAAATGTTAATTGCGAATAAAGATATAGAGTTGACCTGTGACGTCAGAGTGCAGCGGATGATTCAGAGCTTCGGAGGTTGTAGTGTTCTGCGTGTGCGCATCCCGCTCACGAGACCAGCAATTAATGGCTTTGGTATTAAACTGTTAGCCGCAGCACGCTTAACTCATGGTTGAGATAAACTAGCAATTTATTATGAATGATCTAGACATCTAGACTGTAATATAAAAAGTCATAAAAGACGATATCTCTACTAAATCTTAGTTCCTTGAGCTGTATGTAAACTACTAAATAAGAAACACTCAAAATATTAGACTGAGGTACTTTGTCATTGACTTTAGTCCCTCCAAAGTTTCAAACTATAAATTATTTCACGAAATACCACCGAGCAAATGGTCCCGAAAACATGACAAAACAGACGACATTACATCAAAACATGTACACCGTTTAATGACAGTATAAAGGCACAATTATAAAACAATAAAGGCACTTTACAGTGTTCAGATGTTCGCCGATTACAAAGCGATATATCCAATTACAATTAAAGTTCGTTTGAGCGAATAATTGAGATTTATTAGGCGATAGCCGCATTTACGGCTAATCAGTTTATCTTGGCAGCTGGTGAAATAGGGTATCATTTATAGTACATTACCTCTTATATCCCAAGGTGGTGGTATATTGTGAGGTTAGTGGTTCATCGAACATTTCGCCAATTGAGTTTTTAGATCCCAGCGAGTACAGTAGCCATAATCGTCGCTTTTGCTGAACATTATTTAATCGAAAGTAAGTCTGAAAGTGGCGTCAGTAACTGAAAACTTATTTGGAAATCGGTAGTACCGGTATGGTGTGATGCGGAGGTATGAGGAGGAAAATGTCGCTAGGACAGTTTTCAGTATGAATGTCGATGGCTATAAGAATAGTGGGAGATTAAAGAAACGTTGGATGGACTGTGTGAGTGTTGATATGGTTAAAGAGGGGGTGACTACCAAGATGACGACTAATAGAAGACATGTTACACGTACCCCAAATAATGATGAGGGGTAAGAGTAGAAGACCGATGATAATGATTTAATCGAATATAATAATACCACTAACCCGACCCGTGTCGAAGACCCGGGACTGCTAAACAAGCGCTTTTGCAACCTCACACCAATAAGACAATAAGGGTTCAGTATTTTAATATCATCCTCATCTATACCCATGTCCTGGAATAGGCTGCATTGATTGATTGATACTTATCAGCTCGTGAACGTCAAAACCGACACATGTTCGGAAAGACCGAAGTGCCTTTCATTGAGCGATACTGATGGTATCGCTCAATAAATTGGCTGATTGATTAATTATCGCGGTGCTGTTATTGGCTGTAGGAGGACACTGCTGCCCATCCTATGGGCGTGATCGGTCGGTTGCCTTTACGTTTCGTTTTCACGTGAACCAGGAAGTCATAGTAAAATTCTTTTTTTCTTTTTGTAGCTTGTCATGTGGAAGTATGAAGATCGTGTTCTGTATCTACCAACTGGTCTATAATGAGTAATTCGGTCTGTATGTCAGTCACCTTTTCCTGCTGAACCTTTTCCCGGGCGTCGGGAGTCGATTGCGGACTCCCGGCCACCGTAGGCGCGAGCTTGCGGGTGGCGAGCAATGGGTAGCTCGCCGCCCGGTAAGGCCCAAGCTCGGGTCGACGGCGCGTAGTGTTCCACGCGCGCCTCAAAGAGATGTTAGCAAAACTGAAGGGGTCTGCTAGGACCGATGCTTGCCGGGGTCGCGTGATTGTTCGAAAGAGATACCGTGACCCTGGCACATGGGCAATTGAAGGAACACGGGTGGGTTTTAGTCAGTAAAAGTCTGACATGCCCTCCCGCTCCGCCCAGAGCGGGAGAAGTCATTTGATGATTTCCCATTCAAAAAAAAAAAAAAAAAACGGAGGCACACAGAAAAATAATTTTTATTTCGGCAGTAGGTACCTAGGTACTGTAACGGTAGTCTTGCAGACATGGTGACAATATATGGCCTTTTAATGTACAGACTGGCGATAAAATAACGTAAACCACATTTGAAATTCGAATATTTTTAGAATAAGCTTTTTAAATTAATAAGGATTGGTGCTTTGTTTTTAAAAGACAATGGCAGATGCGTGGCTGTGAGCACGAAAGCTTGAAAGAAACAGAATAATTACCAAACTTGCACAACGAGTGTGTGTTTTTTTTACCCGATCTATCACAGGGAGCCCCTAAGGCTCCTTTGGTGGGTACGTTCTCGTGGGATCATTTCTGACCTTCAAGCGGGCGAACCCGCAAAAAGTTTAGTACCTACTTTATACGGCTACCACACATTAATTGCGGATTTGCCCTCACTCTTAACATTTGCAGTTTCAGTTATATCACAGATCGATCGTGAGTTGTAAATAATATTAGGTAATATACCTGTCGTACGTGGGTAATACATATTCATTAAAGGGCTAGCTTCGATGTTAGATTCCATATCAGATTTAATAAACATTATTTAAGTAGTAAAGGTTAAAATCATTTAAGAGAATAGAGCTATGCTTAATACAATAAATGCTTACGATATAATGGCCAATATCCGCGATAGTTGAGCTTTACTTATTAGGTTTAGGAAACACGCAGTACTCTCAAAATAGTAAATGAAAACATTGTGAGAAAATCGACATGTGCTAGAACGAAAAAATCGATGACATGTGTTATCTCCCTCACACAGAGAGGAGACCTGTATCCTTGCTCTGGGAGCTTAGGCTTAGGAAGCAAAAGTCTATTGAATGGGTTGTATACCTTAAATACATGTCATATTTCTAATTCCGAACTGATGTAGCCTATAGTGAAACATTAATCGTTAAAGAAAAAGTTTAAACATAGGTTGTAAGTTTACTAGACCTTTGCCTGCTTGAAATATTACTACATTTATAATCTGTGGTCAAAATTACTGTTCGCGGTTTGGGCGGCAAAGTATCTAATTTAACTAAATCACCCCTTCTTGTTCACAGGCTATCGGTCATGTCTCGGGCGGTCATATCAACCCCGCGGTGACCATGGGGCTGTTCGCCGCCGGTGACATCAAACTCCTGAAGGCGGTCTGCTACATCATCGTCCAAACTCTCGGTGCCATTGCTGGAGCTGCCTTCATCAGGGTAAGTGGTTTATAAGACACTGTCATTTGTTTTCATGATGTTTTTTTAAAGCATGCTTCTCCCATACCCATTAACAACGTAATTTAAAATAAGTGTAAAAGCCAATTATTTTAAAAGAGTATTCGTGGAGTTTCTTGCCAACTGTTCTCCATAGGAATCAACCAATTGGAAACGTGCACCTACCTAGCTTTTGCCGATTCATAAGAGCCTATGTAGGTTTATTGGATTGAAGGAATGTAAGTAAAAGCTCTCGCAGACAGGTGCGACGACAATGCGACGTGATTCAGATAAAACAATTTCTATAAAGTGTTGACGGACATTCTTCTACTAGAGTCGAGTCGCGCCACCGCGCAGCGTCTGTCTGCGGGAGCCTTAAGACGTTCATCAGTGTTTTCGAGATGAGAATGACTTTTGAAATTATAATTTTAATTACATCTTATTTAGTCAATCGTAATTGAAATAAGATACTATTAATTGCTACGAATGTAATCAAAACACTATCACATTAATTAGACTTCATCTAATAAGCGGTTGATTCTTTATTTTAATAAGACAGAAGAAATCACGATCAACCTACATATTAAGTTCATTCGCAGATAGATTATGAAATAATCATTTAATGTTATTAAATACAGCTGTAAACGCTCTTGACTGTAATGAGTTAATTAGTTTGCTATCATGAGCAGTGCGTATGATTCGATTTGATATTAATAAATATACA
Organism: Aporophyla lueneburgensis; assembly: GCA_932294355.1. NCBI lineage: Eukaryota > Metazoa > Arthropoda > Insecta > Lepidoptera > Noctuidae > Aporophyla > Aporophyla lueneburgensis. Next base: position 7,848,505 of record OW028737.1, read on the forward strand.
TCTTCAATTATGTTTTAATCATGGTTATTAGCTCTGAACCGTCTGATTATTTGACAGACCGTATGATAATCAAGTCGACTTCATTTTAATTGAAAATTTCTAATACGCAAAAGCTTCGCTCCAAGGTTGTACGTCTATTTTTGTAGGCTTCGATTTAACGTTGTGTAGATTTTTTGCTGTCGTTCCAATACACAAGTTATAGCCAAATAAGGAGAGTGTTATATAAACAAGCCAACAGACATATAAACATACAATTTCTCGTAATTATCCCGCACTTAAATAGGCGTAGTCATCGCATCGACATTCTAATCGCCGCGCCGTATATGTACGCTCGGTAAAAAAAGTGTCTCGTTCACCGTGACACTGATGATCTTAGAATAAAAGAGTCAAGTGGAGCGACCTTCAGGGTACTCGTGGAACTAATTGAGCACTGCTATAAAGCTTTTCGGATATGAGTACTTGAAAAGGTCACGTGTTTGATATATGGCGTTATACTACAAGTAAGCTCTTGATTAACTTTATGACATTGAGTTAAAATAATATAGATAACAGTTTTATAATTTTAGTATGTGAATAAAATATTAGTATACTACTAAACCTATGTTTGACTGGCCTGTTAGTCTAGTGGTTAGTGACCCTGACTGCTAAGACTGAGGTCGTGCGTTCGATTCCCACCCAGGACAAATCTTTGTGTGATGAGCACGATCATTTGTTCTGTGTCTGGGTGTAATTTATCTATAATATGTATGTATTTAGAAATATATAAGTATGTTTATCAGTTATCTGGTTGCCATTGTACAGGCTCTGCCTAGTTTGGGATCAGATAACGGCGTGTTGGTTGCCCTAAGATATTTATTATATTTATTTATTTATGGACTCCGGTCTGAAATAAAATGTTCTATTCTATTAGCTTAAACTAGACATGCGCATAGTACTCGGCATACTCGGCCATTTTGTTAATACTCGCTATAGGCCGAATAACTCGGTTTAACTGCCGAGTTACTCGAAAAGAACTCAAGAATCTGGCCTCTTAACAAACGATAATATTGTATTTAAGTCATTGTCAGAAACATCAAGTGAAATAGACAACTTAGTATTTAATTAAATCATTGTATCTCGTGTTACTTTCTTAATACATTTTCGCTTGGATAGTGATCAAATTCTATAGCAATGGTACTTTTCGGATAATCACGCTGTTGCGGCGCTGAATGCTAAATTATCGGAGAAATGACAAAAATTGGCATGGCATTCTAAACCGAGTTAGCAGAGTACTCGGTTCGGTAAACATGATACCGAGCAATATTCAGTACCCAGTTACTCGGTTAAACTTGTACGAGGCGCATCTCTAGTTTAAACTAAACACAAAACATAAAAGAGTGCTACAACAAATTAGAATCTAGGGATCAAAAACGAAGGCTAACTTGCATAACGTGACAGGGAGATCTTGCAAACACACTCATAATTACTTTATTTAAACGGTTCTTACAAAAGAATTTCGATAGAGCCTGTCTGTCTTCGATATCTGAAGTCAGACAATATTTCTAGTGTCAGTCATAGCGATTATGAGCACGCAAAGTTCAGCATGTAAATGTAGGTACTCGTACAATGTTGGCAGTTTGCTAATTAGTTGGTCGCGTAATATATAACATTCACACGACGTCGGACTTCCTGCGACATTTCACTGCCCTCGTGTAACCAGTGAACAGCGATGATCAGGATCACGTATAAATAGACACGACTTTAGATTACTACATCAAGTTAAAGATCTAACATACATGAGTCATGCGTGTTCTGTATTAACTCGTTGCCTCCTTAGTGTTGAGGTTATGAGGTCATAGGTTCGATTCCCAGGTCAGGCAAACTTTTGTTGGGTTTTTCCATCAGGTGTCTTCTCAGTAGCCTCCGAAGTCTGGATTTATATCCGTAAGATGGCAATAAGCTCGGTCCCTATTACATGAGAATTAAACATGTCTGGCGAAATATCCTAAAATCTTCGAGAAAACAAGGCGTGATGTTATATTTTATTTAAAAGCACTTTTGGTGTCACGTGTACTCTGTTTTAGCAAAAAGTGGACTAGATTTTCCAACTACGCAATATGGTACGCTAGGGTGAACGAGATACGAAGACCTCTATAAAAACTGGTCAAGTACCGACGCGCGATATATCTTTATAGATAGATTAACCACAAGACAAACATAATATTTTTATAATCTGATACTTAAAAAATCCATTTGGTAATACCTAAATAAATTTCAGTAATCAAGATATTGTTAAAATTAATCGGCCATAAAATGAAACAAAATTGTCATAACTTAACGTTGTCAAAGAAAAAAATTCACTCATTCTCATGAATTTATCAAAGAGTGTAGATTAATGTCATTAATGCAGTTAACATAAATTATAATGTCGAGGTTTCGAAAGATAGAGTTTGTTTCTGGGAAAACCATTTCATTGGTAATAAAAGAGTTAAATTAATTGATATATTATGTATGTTGCAGTTGGCTGTACCAGAGAAGCAAGTGGGCGGCTTCGGAATGACGCTGCCCGGACCAGACGTCACTGAAGCTCAGGTGGGATATAAATGATAAACATTATCTTTATGGTGGTATCACGAGTCTTTATGGTGGACAAGTAAAACAAAATTGGGATTGCCGCGGGGTCAACCGATATCTGAAACGGTCCATTTTTTTCGCATTAAATTAAATAAATCAAATTATTCTATACCACTTGGAAATACTGTAGCTACCTGGCAGTAAAAAAAATATTTGTAGCCGAATCGACATCTCCAGAGATGAACTTTTACAAAAATACACACTATACTTAAGGTGGAACTTAACTGTAGTCAGGATAGCTCGCCAAATTTAAATTTTGTTACGCTTTTTGCAATTTGCAGGTCAGTCTTGACTGATGTCAATATTATTAGACTATACGGATTCAGAGTCTGTTGATAACGAACCTGTAACATTGAACGCATGTTACATGGGTCTTGTTTGTAACCAATATCGGCCCTATTAATTTAGATATCACCAAAACCAGAGGTTCGACTTAGGTACCCACAATCAGTCATTATTGAGGCTCTAATAACAGCCGCACAGTTCTGCATTACACTGAAAGCCGACCCCAGAACACATAGTTGGGAAAAAACGCTACGCAGATGAAGAGTCGGTTATCAATATGATAACCCGTGTGTTTCCCCAGGCTGTGCTGATCGAGGCCCTGATCACGTTCGTGCTGGTGATCGTGGTGCACGGCGTGTGTGACGCGCGCCGCAACGACCTCAAGGGGTCCGCTCCTCTCGCCATCGGCCTCAGCATCACTGCCTGCCATGCTGCTTGCGTGAGTATTATTAGATCTAGATATACTTATGTTGAACCCTATAAGCTAGTCATTTCTTGATCCAAAATTAAATTATTCCTATTTTCGAATATGTATTACGCATGGACGTAACCATACCGCAGTGGGATTTTATCGCTTACTGGATTTTTAATTCTCGTTGTTCACCCGAGCATTGAGAATCCAACAGAGGTCATCTCAGCGCGTCGAAAGAACACTCTGTTTGATTTTGAACTCTCGGCGTTAAGCAGTGCGCTGAACACGCAGTGCGCGATAAAATTTCCACCGTGATCTTTTCAAGCCCCCGTATGAACGTGGACTAGGGCAGTAATTTCTATGTAGGCTATGTGTAAAGTCTTGCGATGTAACACAACAAGATATTCCTGCACCATAAGTCCTATGAATCAATTGTATTGAAAGCGATAGGTCTTATAGTATTTTTGCAGTAAACGCATCTCTATATATTCGTCGCTTCCGATCAAACATTATACGTTGGTATCTTATAATCAGTACTCGGAATAGATAGAGCTAATGTCCCTAAAGTTTAAAGAACAGACACAAAAAGTGGGGACTTCCTTACAACGATTTTTTTTTTCGGAATATTTTTAACATCACTTAAAAGTAGGGACTTCCTTTCGTCCCCACTTTTTGCCTCTGTTCTTTAAACTTTAGGCACATTAACACTACTTATTCCGACCATTGCTTATAATCGTCAGTATCTAACATTTCTCAATAAATCTCTGTTTCACTTGAACTTAAGTTACATAATTGCATAATATTGAAACGTATGTTCTGTCAACAGATTCCCTTCACCGGCTCCAGCATGAACCCCGCTCGTTCCTTCGGACCCGCCCTCGTCATGGGCATCTGGACTTCACAATGGGTAAGTGACATCACAAGAATCCCTTCAGCATTTCGAAATTCAACTTTATCCTCATAATTATTAGGTCCTTTCTAGAGTAGTAGTCATATGACTTTTCACAGTGTCGAATAAGTTGGTACAGTAGCAATGGATTATTATGGACCTACCTTTGCTTAATATGTAAGGAAAGCTCGTAATGTCTCTGCCACGATTATGTTAGAATCACGTGAGTTGACTTAATGGATTCGATCTAGAAATCGCAAGAACGGACATTCACCCGAGTTGATTTCTATAGAAAACACCATACTATGAAGTAAGGCCATACATGTTATAACCGTACAGACCTACGCATAGTCAGTGTAGATTTCTTTCTACTTCACCTACACTTCCTAAAGACCACAGATTGTGAACTTGAGGCGTCCTGGATAGTTTTACTTAGTTGTTCTGGGTTGCTGACATAAAATGATTTCCAGTGACCTTTATACCTGGCCGATTTTATCTTCCCATTTTCTAAATAACCGTTTCTTTCTAAGTCATTCAACTTATTGAATTTTCCCATAAAATTTTTGGTAGACAAATCTCAAAAATGATTATTATGACTATACAGGTGGTAGACGCGCAAACTGTAACCATTAATTCAGCACATAATTCTAGAACCCCTAGCGTAGACAATTTTCGTCGGTTATCAAAAATAAATCAGCAGTTGCATTAGAAAGTGCAATGCCTACGCGGTCAAAATGTTTCAAAATTTCAGCGAAAAGACGTCCACTTCTGGACAAAAGCTTCTCTCAATTTGGGGGGATGGCAAAATGCATAGAGAACGCTGCTGCCCATTCTCTAGTCGCCTTTTACGACACCGAGGAGAAGAAATGGGATGGTGTTATTATTTACATCTGGCACCACATGGAACGACCGAAAATATATGGAACATCAGTTTCTTATCAATATATGGAACATCAGTTTCTTAACAATATATGGAACATCAGTTTCTTATCAATATATGGAACATCAGTTTCTTATCAATATATGGAACATCAGTTTCTTATCAATACATGGAACATCAGTTTCTTATCAATAACCAGAGAATCCCATTTCTTCCCGTGGGTGTCGTAACAGGCGACTACGGGACTTACTATAGAATGGGCAGCAGCGTTCTCTATGCATTTTACCACCATACTGCGATCGCCAACCCGCCTGCCAAGCGTAGCGATGGCGAAGCCCCCCAAATTGGGGGAGGTCATGTCCAGCAGTGGACATATTACGGCTGAAATGATAATGATGAACCGGAGAAAAATTTCAACGCTGGGGGTTCAGAATCATGTATAACTACCACCCGTTTATTTCGAGTAAATACGAGTATTTCTATAGCTAATTATTGAGCGAACTTTCGCCTGCCGGCGCCGAGCACAACATCCTATCAAACGGGTTTACTTCTCCGACGAATCAGATGTAACTTTCCGATCACATGTGAACCCGACACATGATTCATAGCTTGTCTAGCATGTTATTGTAAACTACAAAAGTTGATTAAGTTCTATGGCTCGCTGTATTCCTTTCTAAGTAATGAGGAACTTTCGTTAAAATGAAAGTATAGTTTGCTGGTTGGAGTTTCAATGTAAAAGTTAGTATTGTTCGCTAAAGTGATTGAGTTACTGTTGTGGCAGTTAGTCTAATCAATTAAAGTTAAGTTAAGTTTGCCTCGTTGTTCTAGTGGTCGCAAGCACTACTGCTGTGCGAGCTCCTGGGTTCGATTCCCAAGTCGGGCAAAGTGTCATTGGGTTTTTCCATCAGGATTTTCTCAGGATAAATCAACATAGGATTGCATAGAATAGAAAATTAACGATAAGTAATTTAATAAATATTCTGCAAATATTAGCCTATATCCCTTGTAGGCTTAGGGATATTAGTTTATGCCATTAATATTGATTTGAGTGCAAATAATTTTACAAGGTTAAACTAGTTAACATGGACACGAGCTAAATTGTTTTTCAACGATTGCAAATAGAGTGAAGACGGGAAATGTCTTATACAAATACTATGGTACCTAATACAATACATAGCGAAATATACATACGTATATTCCTATGCTATCTACCTATGTGGCTAGGTTGATAAAACATAGCGAAATATATGTTCCTACCCTACCTATGTTCCTCGATAAAATGTTTATCTTTTGATTTTTCTGTTCCTTTTTAGGGTTCCGTTGCCAAATGGCAAAAAACGGAACCCTTATAGATTCGTCATGTCTGTCTGTCTGTCTGTCTGTCTGTCTGTCCGTCCGTATGTCACAGCCACTTTTTTCCGAAACTATAAGAGCTATGCTATTGAAACTTGGTAAGTAGATGTATTCTGTGAACCGCATTAAGATTTTCACACTAAAATAGAAAAAAAACAATAAATTTTGGGGTTCCCCATACATAGAACTGAAACTCAAAAATGTTTTTTTTCATCAAACCCATACGTGTGGGGTATCTATGAATAGGTCTTCAAAAATGGTAATGAGGTTTCTATTATCATTTTTTTCTAAACTGAATAGTTTGCGCGAGAGACACTTCCAAAGTGGTAAAATGTGTGTCCCCCCCCCCGTAACTTCTAAAATAAGAGAATGATAAAACTAAAAAAAATATATGATGTACATTACCATGTAAAATACCAACGAAAATTGGTTTGAACGAGATCGAGTGAGTAGTTTTTTTTTAAAACGTCATAAATCGTAAACCGCAATTTACCTTACATTCAATCAACTGAAATATAAAAATTAAAAAATATATATATTTTTAAACCGAGAATACCTACAGATTTGTACGGAACCCTCGGTGCGCGAGTCCGACTCGCACTTGGCCGGTTTTTTTCTTGTCTGTTGCTTCATGTAAAAAACTAGTATTTAGCTGCATTCGGTTAGACTGGAAGCCAACCTTCATCAGAAAAAGGCTAAGCAAATCGATTTCTTCTTGTCTGTTTTTATTATTTGTGAACATAAATCTTTATATAAATAAACAAGCTTAGCTAGCTTAAATAATTAAAAACTTACTACGAAGTTCACTTAATAGGTCATGAAGTCTATTTTCTAGTTAACTTTAACAAAGATATTAGTTTGTAAATAGAAGGAGTAGGTGTAAAACCTAACTATGTTTACTTATACTTTGGACCTATACTGAGCCCAGCAGAAGGTACACCTCGAACAGAATTGTAAGTTTTCTTAGCTAGCTAGCTAGCTTAGTTTGGTTAGTTTCAGCCCAGTTCCACAAGAGCTATATTTTTTTCGCGCTTAAAGTTTTCAACACATTGTCATGAATTCAATGAAAGTCCAACAGTGTGGTTCATTGATACGCTGGGATAAGTTCTGTTAAATTCTCAACCCTCGGTTCAATACTGAGAAATGAAAATTCTGTGCGCCATAAGTCGTCGTCGTAATCCTGGGCTTACAGGTAGATAAGTTAGGTTTACTTACCACCTTTGACATTGACCTAAAATAAGGATCTTAGTGTATATTTATTAACAAATTATATAGCCACAATAACGTTGAGTGCCTACCGCGGAGCTACATACGTTACATCATCAAGCTATTGAACTGTTTACAAATTAACACTATTTTATTGTGTGATTGCTTATGTAAGTTAATCAATAAAAAGATTTATTATACTTACATAAATATAATAAATGAACAAATGTTTAGCTCCTCCGTACGTTAGTCCTTACTAGTTCTACATTTAGTGGAACTATAGAATCGTTATTTATTTACTTGAAAAAAGCACAGCCACATCCAACACATATGTATATTTAACTTATGCCAGAAACAATCTTAATTACTAAAGGACTTATGTACATGACAATTACGGTGTAATTGTAATATTTTCAATATTCAATGTATAATCTTCATTCAGGATAGTACAATAGTCGTAATAGAGATTAGCAGATCTGCATGATTACCAATTTTGTGCCTAGTCTTATAGAGGTATGAGGAAAACAGGGTGTCAAAAGTTCTCTAATTTACGATAGAAAAGAGAGCATCAGACGGGTTGTCTGGTGGGAAACTGCCCGACGGTTCATGTAGGGACCTTGATGCAAACTGCGCAGTAAACTCTGCATGCGCAATACAAGAATTTGGGTAACGTCATTTAGTGTGAAGCGTAGTTCGCTCGTGGCGAAGAAAACACCGCTACAGCCTCATGGGAAAATGGCGTGAATTTATGCATGTATATATGTAGAGTGAGATCACTAGAAGGGTGTATGGGGGCATACCTACTATCTCAGTGCCCCAAGTCCACCTCACCTGCTCGTGGTGCACCCTACCGAAAAACAAACGAGGCTCTGATAACCGACGAATGGTGGGATAACCTTTCTGTAAAAATTTCGCAGCGAAATGGCAAAGACTGATGACGGGCAGCAGCGTCACCAGCGCGAGAAGCTGTGATCTGCGATCGCCAACCCGCATGCCCATCGTGGCGATTATGGACAAACCCTCCAACGACAAGCCAGAATCAACCACGGCCCCCAGTTCCCGGCCGCCTTGCTATTCCTGATTTTGGCGGCGGTCACGGTAACGGCAAGGTAGGGGGTGCGAAGAATCCCCGGGTTACGAATGGCCGCCAAACCCAGACCTTGGCGACGTATAACGGACGCACGTTACGGCTCGACGAACACCTAGTGCAGCTAGAGGAAGAGCTCGAGAAAATAAGGTGGCACATTCTTGGGTTGAGTGAAGTCCGAAGAGAGGGGGAGGACACAGTTACCCTTGAATCAGGCCACCTTTTATATTTCCGAGAGGGAGACCAGCTATCCCAAGGCGGAGTCGGGTTCCTGGTAAACAAATCCCTTAGTGACAACGTTGTGGAAGTCTCCAGTGTTCCGAACAGAGTAGCGTACCTCGTAGTTAAGCTAACCGAGAGGTATTATCTCAAGGTTGTTCAGGCTTATGCACCGACCTCGGCACACTCGGATGACGAAGTGGAAGAAATGTCCTCATAAATTTCCAAGGCCTTGCATTGCACCTCTAAGGCCCACTACAACGTTCTCATGGGGGATTTTAACGCTAAAGTGGGAGTACAGAATTGCAGTGAATCGGTAGTAGGATCCTACGGCTTTGGAAGCAGAAATCATAGGGGGCAAATGCTTGTCAACTTCCTTGAGAGGGAAGGGCTTTTCTTCATGAATTCCTTCTTTAAGAAACAGCCCCAAAGGAAGTGGACGTGGCGGAGCCCCGACACTGTGACGAAAAATGAGATAGACTACATCATAACGGACATAAAGCAAATATTCATAGATGTCTCGGTGATCAACAGGTTCAATACCGGCAGTGATCACAGACTTGTTCGAGCCTCTCTGAATATCAACTACAAGCTCGAGCGAACTCGTTTGATGAAGTCTAGGCTCCGTCCAAATATGCTCCAAACTATGCTAGGATCTGAAGCATTCCAGTTAGACCTGGAAAACCGCTTTGCTGCCGTAGAAACCACAAATGACGTCGACCAGGCGCTCGACCTAATGGTGGAAATCCTCAGGGAGGAAGTCACGCGATTTTGCAAATTGAACGGGTAAGAAGTCCAAACTTTCGGATGAAACTCTGGCACCAATGACGGAACGACGTGTAAACCCATCTGTCACTTCGTCAGAACAACGGGTAATGAACAAAATTATTAGGACGTTGGTTCGACGCGACCTCCGATGCTCCAACACACGCTCTATAGAACTACCGATTGAGCAAAATCGGGGCTCGAAAGTGTTTGCTCAATCATTTGGGAGAAGCCACCTGACGAAGTTGACCAAATCTAGTGGGGATGTCGTCGTTTCAAAACCGAAGATCCTTTCGGAAGTAGAAGACTTCTACCGCCAATTGTACGCCTCGCATGCATCGCGACCTGAACCCAAAAATGAGGATTCAGAGCCACCTTAACCCGCTATTTTACAGAAGACCTGCCAGAAGTCAGCCAAGACGAAATCGAGGCGGCTCTTAAACAGCTTTACCAGTCAATTACCGTAATTACAGACACAATTAAAAAACCATTATGTCTATACCAAATGTGGTATCTCAGAGACTTAGAGGTTAAAAATGGAAAAGCCCCTGGTGAGAACGGGATCACGACCGAGCTCCTAAAAGCGGGAGGAAGTCCTGTGCTGAAAGAGCTTCGGGAGGTCTTTAACTCTGTCCTGTTTTCAGGGAGAACTCCAGATGCATGGCGAAGGAGCGTAGCGATCCTCTTCTTTAAAAAGATTGATAAGACCCTTTTAAAGAATTACAGACCCATTTCGCTCCTAAGCCACGTATATAACTTATTTTCAAGAGTCGTCACGAATCGTCTAGCGCGAAGACTCGACGAGTTTCAGCCACCGGAGCAGGCCGGGTTTCGAGGAGGATACAGCACCATATACCACATTCACACTGTGCGGCAGATTATACAGAAGTACGAGGAGTATAATCGGCCCGTGTGTCTTGCGTTTGTGAACTATGAGAAGGCTTTCGATTCTATCGAGACCTGGTCTGTTTTGGAGTCTGTGCAGCGGTGCCAAGTCGACTGGCGATACATCCAAGTGCTGAGATGTCCGTATGAAAACGCGACAATGATCGTCCAAACTCAGGACCGGCAAACTGAACATATCCCCCTGCTTCGAGGGGTGAGACAAGGGGACGTAATTTCCCCGAAATTGTTCTCTAACGCATTGGAGGATGTGTTTAAGACGCTGAACTGGGAAGGACGCGGCATTAACATTAACGGCGAGTACATCTCGCACTTGAGATTTGCAGATGACATCGTCATATTGGCTGAATCGTTGCAAGACTTGCAGCAGATGCTGGACGGCCTAGTTGATTCTTCTGTACGCATTGATCTCTGGATGAACTTGGACAAAACTCAGGTTATGTTCAACGACCACGTTACTCCGGGACCAATTGCTGTAAATGGCAGTACTCTCAAGGTTGTTCGAGAATACGTTTACCTCGGGCAAACTTTGCAGTTTGGTAAGAACAACTTTGAGAAGGAGGCTAACAGATGAGTTCAGCTGGGCTGGGCAGCATTTGGGAAGCTTCGTCGAGTCTTCTCGTCGCGTATTCCGCAGAGCTTAAAGACTAAAGTCTTCAATCAGTGCGTCCTGCCTGTTATGACTTACGGAGCTGAAACGTGGGCACTCACGGTACAGCTGGTCCAAAAATTCAAGGTCGCTCAGCGAGCTATGGAACGAGCTATGCTTGAAGTTTCACTGAGGGACAAAATCCGGAATGAAGTGATCAGGCAGAGAACTAAAGTTGTCGACATAGCTCACAGAATAAGCAAGCTGAAGTGGCAATGAGCCGGCCATATAAGCTGGAGAACCGATAACCATTGGGGTAGACGTGTTCTTCAGTGGAGACCACGAATTGGCAAACGTAAGGTAGGATGCCCTCAGGCTAGGTGGAGCGATGATCTTCGCAGGGTGGCTGGTAGCAGCTGGATGAGAGTTGCTGAAAATTGAGCACAGTGGCGTGAAATTGGAGAGGCCTATGTCCAGCAGTGGACTGCGATAGGCTGATGATGCGATGTGAGAGCACTTGAAGCTTTATCAAGCACAGTTAGTTGCCGTGCGATCAACCCTTGCGGCTGTTATAACTTAGCCACAAGCCCTTCTACATAAATATATGTAGAAGGGCTTGTGGCTAAGTAATGACAGCCGCACGGGTTGATCGTTTAGGGTAAGCTAAGCTTGCCGCGGTTGGTCCGTAGATGGGTCACCATCTTTACATAGACCCTTCCGTGCCTCGGAAAGCACGTTAAGCCGTTGGTCCCGGCTGTCATTCGTAGATCTTAGACAGTCGTTACGGGCGGTCAGAAGCCCGATAGTCTGACAACCAATCTTACCAAGGGATTTCGTATTACCCAATATCTGGGTTGTGGAGGTCAGATACTCAGTCACTCCATGTAAAATACTGATACCCAGCTGCATCCGGTTAGACTGGAAACTGACCCCAACATAGTTGGGAAAAGGCTAGGCAGATGATGAGTTAGTTGTATGTATCTTGCACCTCATCTAGGCAATTTCGTTGACCAAAATCTTATCGATGCTTAGGCCGATCAGGCATAATAATGGGTAGGTAAATCGATGACGCCATCCCTTACTTTCACGGTGGTCATTGATCCAATAGTTACATCAGCTGCTGTAAGCCTTTTAGTCGTGATACCCTATCATTTTCCGCTTCACTTCACAAGGGAAAGCGAGCGTGAACATTGTACTTAACTATAATAGCCCTTACACATGCATGCCTATGATTTTATTGCTTTGTAACATAACTTAAATGAATCGAGGTTGCCATGGTTACTCAACGGCAGGAGTTCGAGTTATATATCCATCACGACGACGGAACACTCGAATTAGAAACAGATGTCCATTACGAAATACTCTCTCTGGTATAAATAGTAGGAGCATTATTTCAAAGGTATTTGTTAAACTATGATCAAATTTCTAATAGCCTATTTTAATATTTATTTAAATTGAAGCAAAGCTTTTTAGCATAGGCTTTTCCATAGGTCACGGTCGTGAGTTGTTCTCCTCCTTGTTTTCTCCCGCAGTAGCTAGAAATTGTCTTCTTCTTATCCTCTTTCCTTCTCTAGGATTACACTCTGTTACTTCTATGGCCCATGTTCCGTTTTGAGACAGGGGATTACTTACAATACGAGCGTCAATCTATACTTAATTGTTAAAACCTAGACAGAAAACGTAACTATCTCTGGTGCTGCTAAATAACTGCTCTCAAAACGGCGAAGAAAAATATTGTTAGGAAACCGGCATGTCCTGGAAAACTGCCCCAAACATGTGACATCCACCAACCTGTAATGGGCCCGCGTAGTGGATTACGGCCCACTGAGGGAGTGGGCCGGGCACAGAGAGGAGGCCTGTTTTCCAGCTGTGGGAACAATATAGATTGCTAGTATATTTATCTTATCTTATCTTATATCTTTAAACGAGCAATTCTTGTATATATGTATATATGTTAACGGAAATGTATGTAATCCGTCATTGTATACGATTCCTAGGAAATGTATGAAATTCCTAAAATCGCCCGGAAATGTGTGAAATAAATGATATTAGACACATTTCCTAATAAATCTATAGATTTCCTAAATAGCAATCGGAAGTGTAAAACGGTATACCGCCGTTTGCCCGAACTTTATTTGCCCTAATATCATATGCCATAACATCATTTGCCATCGACATTGGGTGTATAACGGTAGTTATATTAGGAGAAACTGGATGCAATCGGGACTTTAAGGCACCCCGACTCGGATAGGTTAGGTTAGAAGGGCATGGCGGGGTCGTTTGAGCGAGCGAAGCGAGCGAATAGACCCCGCATCCCCTTCGTGGTTATTTTTTTATAAACCACGCAGAAGTAGTAGTCCCGCGTAGCGGGGCTCCGTCGCCTAGTTTGGAAAAAGATTCGAAAACAATTTATTATGGCGCTTTTTATACATTTCCTAATACGATATTGGAATTATAGGTATACAATTCCTAGGAAATGTAAACATTTCCCAGGATATGTATGTATTAAATATTTTTTAAATAATAGTTTATACATTTCCTAAATAGCTTCGGAATTGTATAAATTTCCTAGGAAATGTATACAATTCCTTGATTTCATACATTTCCGGTAACATATATATGTATATAATCTGAATCTCGAAAACGGCTCCAGCGATTTTCATGAAATTTAGTATACAGGGGGTTTCGGGGGCGATAAATCGATCTAGCTAGGATTCATTTTTATAAAATGTAGTTTTTTTTCGTGTTTTCAATGACCAACTTTATCGATAATCAACTTGAACATAAGCTTATTATTTTAAACACAATTTACCAAAACATACCGAGCAAAGCTCGGTCATTAGATACGCAATATAAAAGTTTAATATGCGTTTTCCGAATGATCGTTAGGAAAAGTGGAATAACTATCTACCTACTTACTCGATGTATACAAGCCTCGTATGTTCTAGGCCCTTCCGAGTTTGATGTAATACCACTTAACTTGCGTGCCAATGACTTTGAACCTCGCGACTGCATAACAAGTAAAGGTAGGCTGTCACGGAGGTGTTACCAAACCATTACAACACTTTTTTGTTTAATTTATTTCTAATATTAATAATTAGATTTAATATCCTTGTGCCTAAGGCATTAAGTCCGCCTTTGTACCATTTTTTTTTCTACATCCAAATTAGCTACGAAGTTACGTATACCAACATCCCCATTACATAACTAGAGGGAAAACTATCGTTTTTTAGTACATTTGTACATAATGTACATAGCATCATAAGAAAGTGTGACCTTATTCGATCTTCATTGATGTTTTAGTAGTTCTTCCATTCTAGTTACTTTCGCAGTAAAGTCTATCATTTACCTTATACTTACATTCATAATAAACATTGAAATTGATTCAAGGACTTAGGGATCTTTAGGTAATTGACGTTACGGCTATTGGTGACCGCCGAGACACTGTGTGCATAAAACTATTGTGTTACCGTTTGATTATCCCCTCCCATCCTATCCTCCACATCTGCAATGTTTGACTAGGCCAGGATGATAGACTATCCGGTGGCCATACAATATGGCCCTGGGTTTGATCATGAAGTTAATGTTATCTTTTTTTCTGCAGGTTTACTGGGTGGGCCCCATTGTCGGCGGTGTGGTCGCCGGGCTCGTGTACAAGTTCGTCTTCCGCATCGGCAAGACCGGCGAGAGCGGCTCCTACGACTTCTAAACGACTGCGTGACGACTGCGTGGCAACTGCGTGACGACAGCGTCCCGCGGCCGACGCTACACCGTGCCTATACTCTAACCCCGCCTCGCGCATACACTACACACTGTCTGTTGAAAAATTGCCTTAAATGGGTCCAAATTATCGTGATAGTGTTTTTTGCTCCTATTTATTTGTAATAACCAAAAATCCACCTATTTTACTCGAACTCTTATGAGAACTTTCTATTCTTCAAAGACGAGTTTCCTATTTTATGCAAGTATTAGTATGTGCGGGGTCATAGTATTAGCTTATTGATATAACCAGTTCATATGTTGGACCAAATTGATATAGGACATTGTCAATGGGCTTATACTTGTTATGTTATTAGTCTGTCAATATGCTCGACGAAAAATCCAAAGGTTTACTACAGAAATATTGTTATTGTACTTCGAAAAATTATGAAAAAATACCGATTCGAAACCGTTATGTCGGAGTAAGATATCCAATTTAAGTTTTAGTTAGATATATCAATAAAGGTATTAAGTTTATTTATATTATGTGAATAAAGTATGTTTAAGTGGATGATTATAACATGTCCATACTCGAGTGCCTGTGCTAGTTATGTGATTAATTATAAATATAATACTGTGAGTTAGCTTTAGTGGGTATTCACATCGAAACTTCTCACACGAAATGAAAATTATGAAATAAATTATCATTATTATTAAACCGTGTTTTGTTATTTATTGAATCCATCCCAACTGGCATGAATACCTACTACCGGGTACCGGGTTCAAACACAAGCAGACGCATTAATTTGTGTTTTTATTTCATCACCACTGCTCTCAAAACGCTCTCAAGACGGAAAACATAGTGAGGAAACCGGTCCTAGAGCCAAAAATCGAGGACATGTGACCTCTACCAACCCACACTGGGCCCGCGTGTCTCACAGGGAGGCGGACTGTGTCCCAGCAATTGAAACGTTATAGACTGCTTATTCATTTTATGCAAAGGGTGCGAGGATGAACGGCATGGGATAGGTACCTAAATATTAGGTCTTTACTTACCTATGAAATTGCCGTTTTACAGTACTGGCCATTTCAAATCAAAATAATTTTTGTTTTTCTAAGAATTCTAATTAACTACAAACCAACACTACAAACCAACGCACCACCTGTTATTGGTTTGCTCGCTTCCGTTCTGGAAATTTCGACCTGAAAAATGAACCTCACGGTCGTCCGAAGACTTTGGTCGACAATGACGAATTAAAGGCGATTGTGGAAGCTGATGATACACAATCTACGGCTGAATTAGCAGCAGCTTTCGACGTTAGCGTCAAAACAATATTGGTCCATTTGCGTCAAATTGGCAAGGTAAAAAAGCTTGACAAATGGGTGCCCCACGAACTCAATGATCGCCTGCGCGAAGTACGCGTCGAGACGTGCCTTGCACTGCTCAACAGACACACAAATGAAGGAATTTTGAACCGCATTGTTACCTGCGATGAAAAACGGATTCTGTTTGATAACCGCAAGCGCTCAGCAAGTTGGTTGGATCCTGGTTCAGCACCTAAACAATGCCCTAAACGAAAACTTACCCCTAGAAAAGTGATGGTCACTGTTTGGTGGTCTAGCGCCGGTGTAATTTCATCACAGCTTCTTACCAAACGGGGTGAGCATTACTGCAGATGTGTACTGTGAAGAACTAACTCAATGATGGAGAAGCTGGCACATCTCCAACCAGCATTGGTCAATCGCTCGTCTCCGCTGCTCGTGCATGACAACGCACGACCTCATACTGCACAGCAGACGGTCTCCAAGTTGCAAGAACTGGGGTTTGAAGCTCTCCGTCATCCGCCCTACTCACCAGACCTTGCGCCTACAGACTACTACTTTTTCCAGAATTTGGCTAACTTCTTGGCGGGAAAAAAATTCAATACCCGAGAGGCAGTACAAAATGCCTTTGAAGAATTTGTTGCCTCCCGTCCAGCTGATTTTTTTAAGAAGGGCATCAATAAACTGCCACTGCGTTGGCAAAGATGCATTGATTGCATGGGTGATTATTTCGATTAATACAAATAAGAAATACATGAAAAAAAACATCGTTTTGTTTTTTTCATACAAAACGGCATTTTCATAGGTAAAGACCTATTACATGTACCATGTACCTATTACTCATGATCATCTGCGAAACCTTTTCCCAACTACGTGTTTGGTTCGGCTTCCAGTCTAACTGGATGCAGCTGAATGACGACAATATTTTACATGGAGCGACAGCTGCCCATCTCACCTCGACAACCCAGTTACTGGGTAAAAGTTACTCCTTGGCAGATTGGTTGTTTGACTTTTAGCTTCTGACTATCCTTAACGCCTGTCAAAGATCTATATATGGCAGTCGGGACCAACGGCTAAAGAAGCAACCGCCAAGGTAGCCTATTCATGAAAAAGTCATTCAATTTCAAATGAACCTAAAGGCTTGGGAAAGTTATATTTATTATGGTCGCGAATCATATTCTAATCAACTTACCTGCAAATTGCAAGAAAAATTTAAGAAAATTTGTATTTCGCGGGCTACCTTAACGCATAGAAACATCACAAACCATCCCAAGCCAATTGTTTAAAATACGTACCTTTAAAATGTGAGTGATCCGATAAGGTACCTTAATAGGACCATAATATGTACCTACATCAGTTCTAAATAAATTAGCATTGAACAACTAATATGCATTAAACATCGACCCGATAGCATGACAACACTAGCAAATTAACCTTTACGTACTAAATATCACAAATAGATTAATTTAATACAAAGCTCGGTTAGACGCGACTAACTGTTGCTTTTAACACCTCATTTACAATGGTAATTGCTGCAGGCGCTGTCCTGAGCAAGTACACGACCATTATCAATGATTATCACACAAAGAGCGAACTAATGAAATGTAATGTCAGATGCTCTTGATAAATGTTAGTGCCCAGAATTAGGAGCTGGAATTTATTGTAATAATTTATTTATTAGGCTGCAGTGGCGTAGCGTGCCTTGGCGGGGACCCGTATAAAAACATTTGTTTGGGGGCCCTTATGAAGGGTAACGATTTCTCACAAAAGGAAAAAAAATGTTTTGCATAAAATTAAAAGAAATATTTATTCATCATAATTATCTATCTGTCACTTTTCCAAAACTTTTATAAACAATTCAAATTAAATAACTTTCCTTGCCTTTTTTTCGGTTAACTGGTGATAATACATAATTCTACTGCTATCCAATTTTAATAAGTTATGTGAAAAAGTCTATAAGCGGGGAAATCCAGCAGCCCCCGATAACCGATGTAGGGTGTTGCCAACTTTGGAACGCACGCTTTACGCGGGAAAAAAGATATTGCTTTTTGTGACTTTGGTCATTTCTGAAATAAATAAAAAATTGGGAAATTTTATTAATTTTTCCATACACACGTCGGGGGCCCCTGTGTCCCGGGGGCCCCGTATAATTGATACGGCAGATACGGCGGTAGCTACGCCCCTGTTAGGCTGCCTCGTTGGTCTAGTGGTCGCAGGCGCTACTGCTGAGCATGAGGTCCTGGGTTCGATTCCTAGGTCGAATCTTTATTCGACCTAGGAATTTTCTGTTCTTGGGGTTTTCTTTTTGGAATGTCTCAGTAGCAGCCACGAGTCTAGATTTCTGAACGGGTGATGGCCCTATTACATAGGGCTGAAACATAACTGGCGAAATGTGGGTGTACTAAAGGTACACTTCTGCCCAACCCTTTCATTTCTAGCTTATAATAAAATCTTAGAAAAGTCAAAACTGTACATTCGTTTTTTAAATTAAATTTTGCGAGGTCTCGGAACGATTTCATTGTCGAATGTATATTTTTTTGAAATATTGTCTGTGTGTAGGTACTTATGTTCTAGAATTAAGTAAAAAGAACCGGATAAATTTTGTTTAAATTTTACATAAATATTCTCTGTCTGGTCAGATTGCAGGCTTTAATTATCACGCTGTTTGCTATGGCGCATTAGCATTATTGCAATTTATTCGTATTCTTTTGTAATGAAGTTAACTGCAAATTTAAAAAAAAACGAGCCAAAAGGTTAGAATATTGCAGATGGTTACAAGTATAACCTTTCAAAAGATGATCATCACGCTATACCTCTATGGAGTTAACCAGTCATTTATATATGTACAGAGTGGATTTTTGAGATGGAGCAATAACGGCAGCTACTTAAACCGCTTCTACAAGAAAATTAGGACCATTTTCTTGTATAAGCAACGGTTTAAGTAGCTTGAGACTGTTCTAATCTTTTTGAAACATTTTGATCAACGTTCACAGATTTATAAAAAAATACAGTCAGCCCGAAAATTACAAATGAATACAATAAAACAATTGGATGCCCATGAAACCTGTTGCTTCGTTAGTAATTTCTACCCCGGGCGGCATATTTTGGTGCCCGGCTGTGCCGAATCGTGCCGACCCGAACTAGTGTGCTTACTTACACGCAACTAGCGTACTTGACCGTGTTTATTTGATGTTAAGTGTATTTTCGTTATAACACAATTACCTGACAATGTGAACTAATCTTCGTTAAGTTTCATAAATGTCGTGAGTGTGGATCGCTAATCATGCGCTAGAGTGCGCCGTTAAAAATGTGGCGCGCGGTCAAGGGCGAGGCGTGCGATGAGCACTGTTATGGCGTATGGCGTGGGACAGGTGAGTACTGCACTAACCTACATACTTCAGAATTCGTGCACGCCTCATGGAAAGCTCTGTTCTTGTATAAAGTAGCATATCAGGCCCAAGAACCGAAGTCCAAAAATAATAATACAGGCCTCCTCAATGGCTTCCCGATACACCTCCATGTATGTTCAGCAATTGCTTATGAACTTTAGGTTTTTGGGAAATTGTCGCCAGATTTTTTAATTTAAGTATGTATTTGCAGCTGCCGTACCAGCACAGCCTGGCCATGCAAAGACGATTTCGACGTTCGAAAGATGTAGACAAGTTGCATCCCACACCAAAAGCCGACCAAACTTTCAAATCTTCCCATCGTTGTGAGCCACGCCATTGGGTTCTAGAACAGCTGGCACCCCAGCGGTGACAAGAGCACAACGGATGACGTCATTGAGGCTGGCGTGCCGTGCTATACGGCCTACGCCCCTATTGTAGGATAGGCCATGGTGTCCGAGGCAGTCGACACCGTCGTTTCGCAGGGGTTCATAAAATGGGCCCTCAATCCAGATGCACATCTTTACTGCATTAGCAGCGATGCAACGCCACGCATGGAGCGCCCAGACTTGGGCGAGCAGTAAACCGGAAGGCGCTGTGACTCAGCATAGCGCCTACGTTGGGTGACAGTAGTGCCTGAAGGCAAAGGGCTGACTCCCACTCGCCTACTGCCAGAAGGCAGGCACGCTTATTATTGGTGGACGTATTAATGAAATTATTCCGTACCAACCTACGGAGTATACCACTTTCTCTGGGTGGGTTTACAGACCGATCTATATTCGAGCAACCCATTGTCACCACATTGGTCAAGCACGCCACTTCGGACTCAAACAGGGAAAGGGCTAAGATATTCCCGGTCAGCTTTTCAGTCTGTGGCTAATACCTGCTAGTAATTTTACGGACGCCGAAGCCACCAAAAAATATGGGTAGTGTGCAAGGCCTCATTTAAAATGGATGTTAGGGTGCTACAAATAATTTGGTAAATTTTGTCCAAGAGCTGTGGCTGATTGGCTCGATTCAGGTGTCCTGGAGCGTATAATATCATATCTTGCCACAAGTTTCATGACATAAGTAGTGCATCTGAGTAAGTTCATACAGGGCATAGCATGAACTACCAGTTTTCTGACAGCGCTTCAAAAAATAGCAACAATCAAACTAAAAGTTGTTGTTGATATACTGCGTAGACGCTTAGAGCTATGCTCAGCTGTAGATGAGCGTGTTACCTACAGCTTCAGAACAATTGAATCTATACTAATATTATAAAGCTGAAGAGTTTGTTTGTTTGGTTCAACGCGGTAATTTCAGGAACTACTGGTCCGAATTGAAAAAATATTTTTGTGTTGGGTAGCCTATTTTTTGAGGAAGGCTATATACAGTAGCGCTCAAAAGTATTTTGACAACAATAAATTATTAAAAATAAAAACAAAAAAAGACTATATTGAATTGAATCAAATTATTTATTAATAATAACGATGTGTTTTACAAATTTGATTACTTTGATATTAGGAATTACTAAAGAATAAGACATAATTAAATTTTTCTCTCATTGTTGTGGGTCAAAAGTATTTTGACAGTGAAAAAAAAAATTTTTTTTTCAACTTATTTTTTAATATTTTTACACTTAATAATCAATATTTAGCAGCATTGCAAATGCGAGCCGCAGCCAAAGAACTCAGACGTACATAGAAGCACAGTTCTTATGGCCGGTTTGAAGACAAACTTAAGGCGACCCAAACAGCCGCTTGGGCAGCGCTGCAGTCGCGCTGCGGTGCGGGGTGCGGGCCGGCATCTGAATTCGTTGCTTAGCCTACGAGAGTGAATGAGCGCGAGAATACGAGAGTGAGTGAGCGCAAGAATGATTCTGCCGTCAGCACCACTAAGCGAGAACTAACCGTGGGGACATGTCCCCGGTAGAATCGGTACGAATAATCCTGAAGAACTGTGCTTCTATGTACGTCTGAGTTCTTTGCCGCAGCTTCCTGTTATTTTCAGAAATCAGAGGTTTCCGCCGAATCAGAGGCCGGACGTCGTCCATGTAGTTCGAAGTCTTTTAGCCAACGTTTCACAGTTGAAACATGTGCATTCACGTTATATTACTCTTGCAGTAAATTTTTTATTTGCACAGCCGATTTTCGCACATCACTCGTCAATAACGTTTTTACTAAATGGTTTTCATGGGGAGTCGTTTTTTGGGGACGGCCATTCCGAGGCTTATTTTCTACTGTCTTACGTTTAGTATAAACGTTATTCCACGCACTGACTAGCTGCCGAGACACATTAAAGTTTCGAGCAACTTCTGCTTGCGTCTTTCCACTTTTCAAAGCAGTTATCACAGCATTTTTAAAATCACTTGAATATTCTTTTGTCTTAGACATGTTAAATAGATAATAACGATATTACGAAAATAAAAAAATACTAGCTAGGGCTAACTCTGTCAGCAAATAATGAGAACACAATATTTGTCAAAATACTTTTGAGCTAAATATGAACACATTTCTAAGAATATACGGAAAGTAATCAAACAAGTTACAACTTGTTTTCATTAATGATTGCAGGCTCTTTGGAAGGATTAGTGTAGAATAAAATTTGTTTACCTAGGGGTACGCGACATTGAGATATTAAGGGAAATATGTTTGTCAAAATATTTTTGAGCGCTACTGTAACATCACGCTACGATCAAAAGGAGCGGAGCAGCATCGAAAAATGGACGAAAACTGGCAGGCAATTCGATGCGACGGGAAGGGTCAGGAGAGCAAAAATTTGACGCGTACAAAGTCGCGGGCAAAAGCTAGTTAGAGAATTTGTGTAAAAGTCCATATGCCTCATTAGCGGCCACGGACTACAAGTGATTAGTGAGGAAGTGGATTTGAATAATATAAAACCTCAAACGGCAAAAAATATTCCAATCTCATTGGTAGTTACATATTTGAGCCGTTTGGGGTTGAAACATTAGGGCCATGGGGGCCGAGTGCCCACTTGGTTTTTCGAGATATAGCCAAGCGGTTGGTCGACTCTTCACGTGACCAGAGTGCTGGCCTATTTTTGGCCAAAGAATCGGCATTGCCATACAGCGTGGCAATGCTGTCAGCCTTTTGGGAACTTTTCCCATTGACAGCGATGCGGACGAGTTTTTTGAAGCCCTCTGATTCCTTTTTCTCTGTTTTTATAAACTTTTTATACTTGTACATAATATATTAATTTTAGTGTTAAATAAGGAATTGTAAAATATTTATATGGAAGAATAAAGAAATAAAATGTATATGAAGTCTTTTCTGGGGTATATATTCAAAATTAAAACTCAGATTAGAAGCAGAAACTATTTTATTGCAGAAAACCAAAAATAAATTACAATCGAAGCACAAATTATGAGGATACAATACTGAATAATTTATAATAACAGTCAACAAGCATAGAAAAGATTACACTTTTAGATTAAATATCATGTGATAATAACATTATTAAGTTTGTTTTACGAGCCTCGAGCCAGTGAAGGGATGTTCGCATCACCCGAGTGACATGGCCTTGCGTACAGAACTATTTCATGTGCCATCTCACGACAGCGCTTTATCGAAGTAATACATCTTTCGACAAAGCGTGGATGAGATCTTTATGTCGCGAAATGGTGTTAATGCGTATAAATATATTTTTTTAGAGTTCCAGATCCGGTTATGATATTTTTATAAGTTAACTATAAAGATTAAACAAGCTTTTGAAATTTTTATTTTTACTAAAAACTAGCTCAATGATAAGTTAGCTGACCGTGCACCCGTTATAGCTGAGACAGTGCAGCACAAAGGGTCTATCTCAAGGTTGCCCGTCTATAAGCGCCTGTAGGAACGCGCTGGGATCAGGAATCTCTTCCAGGAGACCAGCTGCGTCACAGAACTCGTCGAAGGAGCAGCACGGCAGTATTTCGTCTGTGAGGGTAGTCACTATACGCTCGGCGGCTTTTCCGTTCGCTTCGTCGTTATGACGAATGTATTCAGCGAGTTTGATTGGCCACTGGTCTACTGTTGTCGCGCTGACGGTCTGTGGAGGAGGAATCATTTGATCAATTGTATTCTAAATGCCAGGCTAATGACAATATGTTCGCCTTCCTAGCGAAATAGGGCTGTACAGTCAGCAACAATTCTTATCGACTTTTGTTGCTAACTGTAGGTCCTCATATTTGTGTGGCATGGGAGTGTACGTGTCTAATGTGTAAGAGGGTGTGTGTGGTATTGTATAGTGTTGTGGTGTGTAATAATAGTTACCTTGAACATGACGTTGTAGAGCTGGTCGACGATGGCGATGAAGAAGGCGTAGGGCTTGTAGTCCGCCCACAGCTTGACGGCGCGCTGGTCGGGCGGCAGCGCGCGCAGGGCGGGCCCGGCCGGCGCCGCCGCGCGCGCGTGCGCTAGCACCAGCACGCGCTTCAGCATGTCCACGCGCGCCGCGCGCCATCTGCGGCAGGGGGGAAGGGGGTGTTACAGATGGAATACACAAAACACATTAATTTTATGGTATTGTTGACTTCCACGTAGAGTCGCAGGTACTCTTAACTGCTCCACCTGTACTATAATTTATTAATTATTTACTAAGGTGATAATAATATTACAATGCTTTCGTGATCTAATTATTATTATATATATGATTGTATACCACATACTTCACACTAATCATTTATGCATTGGTTTCCCTTTCCCTCTAGTTTAATCACACAAACACTTATACAGACACAGACACAAACACACACACACACACACACACACACACATACTCACTCGTCTATAACAAAAATTGGAATCCATAAGTCGCTGGTTCATATCCGGCTCGAAGGACCAAAAATTTATGGAGTCCTAGTCCTACCGCTCAGGTGCAATGTGTGCCGGGAATTCTTATGTGTATTGTGGAAGGAAATCTCGACTTATGTATTCACCAAGCAGCTTTATTGAACAGAACTTAGTTAGAATATTGCGCATGTAATAATGTATAAACAGAAGTACATAAGATCGCGGGCGTCAGCATAAAGTTGTCGAGCGTGCTCGTACAGGGATCGGTCGACTAAAGTGTTATTAGGTTTTTTCCATTAAGAATTTCTTTAGTAACAACCCGGAGTTTGAAAGTTGGCGGTGTGATACCCCGTGCCTCGGAAAGCACGTTTAGCTATTGGTCCTGCGCCTGATCTCTCTTCGATCGTGTCGGATTGCCGTCCCAACGGACTATGAGAATGAAGGATGAGAGAGTCCCCTGTGTCTGCACACACAATTGTACAATACAATATCTCACGCGCCGATAGCTAGTCTCCGTTGCGGTTGGCCGTCATGGCCGAAATATGGTCTGGAGGATTATACTATATGATTGTACTGACTTGGCGTGCGGGTACAGCATGAGCATGAGCGTGACGAAGTACAGCGGCCCCTCGGCGTCGTGCGCAGACTCCAGCAGGCGCGCCGGCGCCCACGCCAGCGCCGCCTCCAGCGCAGACACCTCGCGCGCTGACACGCGGCTCCTATATAAAAACAACACACATTAGAAGAATGTAAAGTATTTGGTACTAAATTGTAACAGTAAAGGCACCCTTTAATCTCTCTTCTATTTGATACACCACATACAAAGTTAAATTCAATCAGTTGATGCAACTATACAGACGTGACAGCGGCTTATTGACATCAAAGCATAATCACGCTGCTGGGACACGGTCGGTGACAAGGAGTGGGCCTTAACCCACAAACACAGGCCCAGTCCAAGTTAGTAGATGTCTTATCGTATCCAGTCTGCCCAAGCCGCTCTCTTCAGGTCGTCGGTCCATCTAGTTGGGGAGTGCCCCACGCTACGCTTGCTGATACGCGGTCTTAACTCCAGGATCAGTCTGCTCCAATCAGCCAATAGTCCTTTTATGAAGATGGAATCACGTATTGCAATTGAGAGGGCTATGCTTGGAGTTTTCCTACAATTGAACCACAAATGAAGAGATCCACAGAAACCGACATAGCCCTAATAATGGCCGAACTTAAGTGTCAAGACGCATTGCTTGCAGAACAGATGGCGATGTGGCCAAAAGATTCTGGAGTAGCGACTGCGTACTGGAAGACGTAGCGTTCGAAGGCCTTCCAAGGTGGATCGATGACCTGGTGAAAGCCGCACTAATCCGCTGGATACGAGAGGGACAGAATCAACGGGGCGTGGAGTCCTTCAAGCAACGCCACTTCGATCACTTCTGTGCTTCTCCATTCCTTCTAGGCCTCCACCTATATCCAACACAGGACATCTTTTAGCTAAAATAATGATGTTGGTGATGACTCACGTATTAATAACATAGAGCGCCATGTGTATGAGTGCCGGCACGAGCTGCATGTTGGAGAGCGGGCCGCCGCCGCCCGTGTCGTCGTGGAAGGTGCGGCCGCGCGCGAAGCGAAGCAGCAGTAGCTTCAGGTCGTGCAGCGTGCACGTGTGCCCGATGTCGCGGTGGCCCGTGCATTCCTGTAGCATACTACACGTGTCACTACTTGTTGGAAACTAATTGAAATGGAACCAACGAATCTCTGTTCTCTTGTAGAAAAATTATTGCAGATTATGGTTCACGACACTAATGTTTGAAGTAAAAATAGAACATTCCAGTAAGAAGTGTATCTTTAGTGTCTGTGCACACAGCTACACATCGAGATATACATTTCCAGCTCTAGCCGGCCTCGCATTGTAAAGGTTTTTCGTACAATTGGAACTCTGCTTATACTGGAAATGTATATCTTGATGTGTCGCTGTACGTACTAATGAAAAATCTTTTTAATACAAACTTAAAAGGAATGGTGTCATCCGTTTTACATAATTACTATATTTCTCTCACGCCGCAATCGCAGGCTGAAATGCAGAACATGAGAAGACGAAGCCTCAAAATTACAAAATATGGCTCATCATCACCCTACCCCCTATACCATTTTTTTGCTTGTTTCTGCCCGAAAATCTGACTACCAGTCTTACCGAGGGGTATCGTGTTAACCAGTAACTGGATTGTGGAAAACAGATAAGCAGTCAGTCTATTTGAAATACTGGTATTCAGCTGTATCTGGTTAGACTGACAGTCAACACCAACCTATTTGGATAAAAGTTAGGTAAGTGATGATGATGCAACGGTCTTATTATTCCATACATCTCCTTTCATCGTGATTTAAGGATAGAACTTCCAGATAATTTATCTATCTTTTATTTGTTCAAAGTATCAATACTATTTGCAAATTCTCCATCGGTACTGGAATCTGCCGTGAGGCTTTTAAGAGGGCCATAGTACATCCTTTATATAAGAGTGGGGGTACAGATAAAGTGACTAGACCAATTTCTGTCTTGAGCTCCCATTCTAGAATTCTAGAAAAAGTATGGAAACAGTCTATTGAGCTTCCTAACTACTCAGAAATTAATAGCTCCAAAACAGTACTCACAGTCTGGTAAACAAGCAGAACAGCGACCTGAACCACTACGACATCTTCTTGGATTTAACGAAAGCTTTTGATACTGTCTCTATCCCCCGATTCTTATCAAAGATAGGAAGCCTAGGAGTACGTGGACGCACTCTAAAATTACTTTAGGACCACCTTTGCCATAAAGTCAGTGTGTACAGTCACGAGCAATAATATATATACATTGTCACATTTTCTAAAATATCTTAACCTCTAACATTCAAAAAATATGTATACAATATTTTTTTTTCTAAATTACCTAACCATCAAACTGTGTCATAACTTGGTATACATTGGTTTCACAGTAATATAAACGAAACAAAATCAGTAAAAAATTTACACTTCCAATGTAATTTTTAACTATCCATGACAATTTCTATAACATACACTACCGACAAAAAGTTTGGAAGCACCAGTATTTTTTGGAAAAAAAGATTTGCAAATTGTTAAAACTAATTTTATCGATGTTGTAATAAAATAATATACTATTTTAAATTATTTTACGGTTTTATGAATTCAGTGTGTCCCTTTTCTAAAACATTTTTGTAAAAATGTCAAAAACACAATTTTTACTGTCACTTTTTTAAATTTGCTGAGTACCCTCTAACAGATGATTTTAACGTCATGATTTATAATTAATGGTCAGTATTTATTCAGAACTGTGTTTAGAATAGTGGTTAATCATTTTTGTGCAGTTAAATAGGAGTTTGGCTACTTTAACTTCGTCTTTTTAAAACTACCAATAACTTCAATATTTTGTGTCTAAAATGGGAAAAGGAAAATAGTTATCCATTGAAACACGATCGGCTGTCATTGTTTTAAATAATGAAGGTTATTCTGACAGAGGCAATGCAAGAAAACTCGGTATATCGCCTAAGGGTGTTCATTACACAGTCGTAAAACATCGAGAAACTGGCAGTTTGTCGGATAGAAAACGGAGTGGAAGACTAAAAGTTACTTCTGCGGCAGAAGACAGGCTTATAGTAACAACTTCAAAGCGTAATTGTCGACTTACAGCACCGGATATTACTCGGGAGTTGATTAAAACGCGAAACAAAAAACTGTCAATTTCTACAGTGAAGAATCGCCTTTCATCTGCTGGTCTGCATGGTTGTGTGGCAGGAAAAACCATTACTACGGGCAATACATAAGAAAAAACGTCTGCAGTAGGCGAAACAGCATGAACATTGGAAAATCGAACAATGGAAAACTGTACTATGGACAGATGAATCAAAATTTCAATTTTTTGGATTTAATAGACGAGTCTTTATCCGCCGCAGATCTCATGAAAGAGTATCTGATGACTGTTTAGTATCATCGGTAAAACACGGCGGTGATAATGTTTTAGTCTGGGGCAATTGTGCTGGAACTGTTGTCGGAGATCTTGTTAAAATTGATGGAATCATGAGGAAGGAGCAACATTTGCAAATATTACAAAATCATGATTTGCCCTCAGGATTACGTATTGTTGGTGAACCATTCGTGTTTCAACAAGATAATGATCCCAATCACTCAGCAAGTGTATGCAAAACCTTTTTAGAAGAACAGAAATCGAAGAGTCTTCTTGAATTGATGGTATGGCCCCCGCAATCACCAGATTTATCACCTATTGAAAAATTATGGGATAATTAGATCGAAAAGCCAAAGAAATTTTACCACGGAGCACTAGAGAACTGTGGCAATATCTACAGGAAGCTTGGAAATAAATTAGCGCTGAATACTTGAATAAATTACTGGAGAGAATGCCTAGAATCTGCCAAACTGTTATAAGGGCAAAGGGTGGTCATATAGATGAAAATCATTTATAAATTAATTTTGTGCCTAATAAATAAAATATTAATTTTATTTAATAGTTAAATTGTTATTTTAATTAAGTACCTAATCCTTCTTAATTTAATAATACTATATGTCACAATATTTCTAAAATAATTAGGAGTAAAACAAGTGCTTCCAAACTTTTTGACGGTAGTGTATATACAATTGTATACGTGTTATAGGAATTGTCATGGATACATTAAAATGATATTGAAAGTGTATACCTACTTTTTCCTGTTTTTGTTAAGATTATTATAGTAATAATTACAGTTTTATAAATAAATAGGGGTTGGTTACAGCAATAAAACAAAACCTACAAAAAAACTCACAAAATTATACATTTTGATCGAATGATGAGTTCAATGACCCCTTAAGACGGTGTGCGTTAATTACTGGACATGTTGTATAATATTTATTTATTTTAAATCACAAGTCAGCACTTTGAGTGATCTTTGTTCATTGATTGTTTGACGCCGACTCAAAATGACTGAAAGGTTTATTATTTTTTGCTTTTCAGTTTTTTCGGTGGTTTAATTTTTTTGTTAAGCTCATATTTTATAATTTTTTGTGGCTATAATCTACTAATCTGCCAGGGCCGCGAGATCTGTTCGGAAAGAGTTACCGTATCCCTGACATATGGGCAAGTGAAGAAACACGGGTGGGTCTTAGTCAGCAAAAGTCTGACATGCCCTTCCGCTCCAACCTAGAGCGGGAGACGTCATTAGATGATTTCTCACCCAAAAAAAAATCTACTGATAAAACTTGACACCCTACCAAACCCTATCCAATTAAAAAAGAATTATCAAAATCGGACTACTCTGTAAAAAGTTATGCGTGGTCATACATTACAGTCAGTGAGTGAACAATCAATCATCCCCTTTTTTCCTATCCATAAGGTTCAATTTTCTTTTCCAAATTTATATGGGGCCACCTTTGGAGTACCTATACCCTTCCCAATAAAAAAAAGAATTATCACAATTGGACTACTACTACGTAAAAAGTTATGCGTGGTCGCGTCGTGGTCGAAAAAATACGCGTCGAATTGAGAACCTCCTCCGTGTTTTTTTTGTCGGTTAAATAGTAGGAATCTAATAGCACAATAGTTTTAGGACGGTACACGGAAATAAAAACAGTCGACGGACGAGTCGATGCCACTCGCTGATGGCTACATTTACCTTACTATGACACAATATCTACATATAACGCAAATTAATGATAAAAAAATCTAAAAATGAATAATACAATAAGGTCCTGTAACTATTTATGTACTCTGATTTTGGCAATTAGGTTAGATTATTTCCACAATTTGAATGCGACTTATTGCCGAGCTCAAGCTGCTTGAAACTGCTGTTTTGTAATTGTTTACATAATTTCGAAACTGTACTGTAATAGTACATTATGGTACAAGTGTGTAATGTTGGTGATTACCGCTGAGGCGCCATTGAGACCCGAGCCGTCAGGTGAGGGTCTTAAGAGAGCCGAGGACGGTAATCATCAATACACACGTGTATCATACGACGTTTTTCAACACACTTGCGAGGAAAAAACAAATATGTATTGCATAAATCGTTTAATTATGAAAACAATTGGTGAATGTACAATTTTCAAAACGATATTGGATTGTTTTTGATGGCAATTTCACAGTTTGTGTTACATTGGTACTTGCCACTTCTTTAGTACCTTCATTTACTCCTTGTGTAAATGTCGGCGACAAAGGTAAATCATACAAATTACTGGAAGGAGAGGGCACCAAATAACTCACGCTAGTAGATGTACATGGTTGTGGTTCGGGGCAAAACTTTTTTGCCTTTGGCTCCAAATTAATGGCTTGCGTTATTTTGTCATTGATTTTTGCTTTGTTATGAATTGAGTCTTCTATGTACGATTCAGCGATTGCGTCAGAACGCCATCCACCATGTCGCTTCAAAGTTAGTATATCAGCCCCCGAATCAGCCAACATTGTAGCCGACGTTCTTCTAAAACTGTGTCCAGTGTAAAAATCGGCCTCAGGCAAACCTAAATACTTCGCTATTTCTCTTGGCATATTACCAAATTTGTTAATACCGATTGTTTGTGCAGTACATTTTCCTTTCTGAAAGTTTTGGAAAAAGCGGTCATTCTTTGTTTTTGTTGAACGGAGATCTTGGTATTTTTTCACTATTTCACGAAACGTTCCTTGGATTGTAAAAGATCGTGGAATCTTGGTTTTAGTCTGGGTAATTTTGACAAGAAGCATATCTCCGTGGATTTCTACATCTTTTGTTGTAATATTGTACAGCTCTTGTCGTCTACAAGCACCAGTAACACCGAATATTAAGGCAACCTGCAAAGAAATCAATTAATTAGTTCTAAGAAATTATGCTAAAGTTACACACTTGTATATTGTAGATTCGTTTCGATTAAAAATATGAAACGTACCTTTGTTGCTAGATACTGACTATCCGGAGCCTCATTCAAAAACTTTTCAACGTCGGCTGGTGACAAAACTTTAGATTTCCGACCAATATATCCATCCGAGCGTCTCTTCAAAAATGCCATCAGGTTACAGTACGTTTTGATATCAACACCATGTTTGAGCTTAACCATGCTTCTTAACATGGAATAGATGCACCACAGGGAGCTAGGTTTGTATGTATTGGCGAGTTCAGAGAAATACGCCAAAAACACATTTTCAGAAAATGACTGGGTTTTTTTGTTGCTCTTCCATTGCAGGAAACTATCGTAAGCAGCTAAATACTTTTCTCTAGATTTTGCAGGTATTAGGCTTTCGTTTGCATTTTGTGCTGCATTTAGTATTTCTGGCGGGGTTAAATCAATCAATTGTTCATCTTCTGTACTAAAACCTGACATTTTTATAATTATTTACCACACAGCAACAAATGCGATACAAACAAAATATGAAAATTAGGGGAAAATTGGGAAAGGGCGCGCAATTTTTTTTTTTTGCACGCGCCAAATGTAAGTTGATTGATTACAGCCATACAGCCTACTTCAAAATGATAATTTTTGTGATAAAATGCAAATATTTTATAAGAAATTATTGTGAATTATAAATAATTTGATAATAATAAATGTTTTTTCGTCTTAATTAGGGACACATTTATTTATTTCAAAAATGTAAATAGATTTTCGGTAGCATAAAACCTCTTTGTTGTTACAAAAAAAAAAAAAAAAAAACTGTATTACCCGGTTAAATTGAAAATGCTCTGTTTACTCGCATATAATTTGCAGTTAGGTACTAACTTAACTTTGTAGGGATCATTCTATTATGCACTAGTGTGTAATATTATTATGCACGTGTATGTTATAGTTCGGTTTATGGCCCTAAGAACGATATAATAAGGCTCACTTTACGAGCAAGTGTGTTGAAAACATGTTTTTGAAATTTCCTTGGATTCATAATTAAATATTATTTTTTGGAAATCTATTGTTAACGAAAATTTTATAAAAATGTGTAGTTAATTTTGACACGATATAATGTTTACATAATTTTTGGCCACAGTTAGCATGCTTATTTTTGCGATTTAATGTTGCTACATAAATTTGAATTTTAAGAGCGTTTCTATGTTATTGCTCGTGACTGTACTAATTGACTCGCTTACCAGTGAATATGAGTAGCTCACCGTTGGCATCCCGCAAGGTTGTATATTGGGACCTAAACTCATATATCAACGATCTATGCAAGCAAATTTTGTAATGCCATTTATTTGTAATGTACTTTGTTTCCTTTCTTATAAACAATTAAATAAATCATAATAATAATAATAATTAACCCGCAGGGCAGCTTGTGGCGAGCTGTTGGGCAGTAGCGACCCCACGGACCCGATCTCCTGGGAGAATTCTTGTTCCTCATCTCTGGCTTGCCTTTATTGGCCGGCTGAAGTGAACACTGACGAGGTTCAGAGCTCCCACCTCATTCTTGCCTTTATTGGCTGGCTTGAGTGGAGATTCGCAAGAGCAAACGTGCTCGGGGAAAGGAAGTATTTCAGTAAGTGCTCGTAGGGACTTGACCATCTTCCGGGCTCTGGGATTGTTCTGAAAGCCGTGGAATACCTCTCCACTTCTCAAGCACCTCAGGAAGTGTTGCCCCCTTGTCGCTGCGTCACTATGTGCCAGCGACGTTTCCCGGGGGCCCATTATTGAGTGTGCAAGTCACCCCCTGCCATTTTATCCGTGTATACAAAACATTGATCAGGCAGGGGCCATAGTCCTTTCATAGGTGCGGTTATCAATCCACTATAGCCATCCAAACCCATAGCCTAATTTGCTTTGTTTCCATATTCTATAATAGTTCTGCTCCAACCGGGGATTGTCCTTGGGTGCACTTGCAATAGTGCATACAGGGATAATCGTCGGTTGGTGCCCCCTTATCATTTAAAATTTTCTAAGGGGCTTCTGCGAGTTGGCTTCGGCCCCTCGTACGCCTTCCAAAAGACCGGGATCCTAGGATCCCGAGATATATTAACATATATGAAAATAATAATAATTATATTTATTATATTAATAATTATTATTATTACTGACCTGCAGATAAGTAGTGTGCCTAGCCAGACAGCTGGCGAAGGCCGACTCGGGCACGTGCGGGCCCCACAGTGGCAGTAACCCGTTGCAGCGGGTGGATGCGTTCTGCAGCGCCGCGCTCTCCCACTCGTCTCTGTGACAAGTGATAACATTTGAGAAATTTGTGTGTTTGAATGATGAAAAATTGTGCCACATACAGGGTAGCAGGGAATCGCGCTGCCTATTACCATGGATTCTGGAATTGGGAGGTTATAAAGACAAAAGTGCGCGGTCAAAATGAACGGTTGCGCGTCGATGTCCTTGCCACTCTGTATAATAGAGAAGGTCAGCTACATGCAACGAGCAAGAAAAGGTGCTCGTATGCACAGGTACACATAGCTTACATTCGGACGAATATCTCAATTTATCACAACCGAATGCCAGTCACAAGACGTGTGCTTGCATTTGCTGGATGTGAAGCGAGTCCATTCGAGCTTTCGTTTACATCGAGAAAGCATGATATTTGCAAATCGGTCGAGCAATTTCCGAGTTTAATTAATGAATAAGCCTCACAAAACCTCGAAAATGGCTCGACCGATTTGAATTAACATTCATTAGCATTGGTTGCTTCAATATTCGAGTCTTTTAGGGAAAAAGAAAGTTAGGAAGTACCCAAAGGAAAGCCGAAAGATCAAAATGTATCAATCTTACGTGGTACGAAGTTCACCAGACCATCTAGTATTATTATATTTATGTAAATACCTGGCGCGAGCGAGCCTGACGGCTGCCATGTGACACTCCACATGCACGATGTTATAGTGTGACACCGTGGTGTAGCCCAGCGTCTTGCGCGCGCGCACCTCGAACTCCTCCACCGGGCAGCGCTTCGTGAACGTGTAGATACCCAGCACCTGTATGAGAAATTGATAAAAGTTAAAATAGTAATTAGTCGATGTTTCGATGTTGGAACAAGTTTAAATCAGCGAAACAAATACCGACAGGTGATTATTGACTGCATATTTGCGACCTGTAATACAGTGTACACTAGCTCAGGAGCTAGGGAACTCATAAAAATGTTGTACAAATTTATGTCAATAAAGATTATTATCATTATTATCATTTAGTAAAAACTCACCTTTAAACCATCATCCAATGCTAAATGAGTTTACAACCTTATAAAACTTAATTGTGCAGTGCCGTGTGGTGTCGGTCGTAAAGAATAGCATGATCCCATATCTTCCCTTGCTCTCGTAAGAGGCAATAAGGGACTTACTAGAGAATGGGCAATAGTGTTCTCTATGCATTTTACCTGCGATCGCCAACCCGCCTACTAATGTGGCGATTATAGCAAACCCCCCAAATTGAGGGAAGCCTTTGTCCAGCAGTGGTCGTCTTTTGGCTGAAATGATGATGAATGGTGAAAACTTAATTATAAGGTTGAGTTTACCTTAGTAGGCTGGTACTTGTATCCCTCGCGACAGATGCAGCAAACGGCGCCATTCTCCTCGGCTAGGTCAGCTACTTGCTGCGTGAGTGAACACTGTGCAGTCACTTGTCCTCGTTCGTTACTGCGCATGCCTAAAGCGCCTAGTTGACGCTCGCGGACCGCCATTGCTAAGCGTTTTTTCTCCTGTTGGATAAAAATGAGGCTCAGATAAGAATACTGGCTATATTACAGTGGAGTTATATTTTCCGTGCGATTTTAAGAATAATTGACGGACGTTACTCATAAGCAATGATGAATCAGAATAATCCATTTTTCTTTTGCCCCATATCACTTTGACGTAGACGAAAAACTGATAATTTCCACTGCTTAAAGATTTATAACCTTCTAACAATTCATAGGCCTGCTTGGACCACAAATAGCTGTGTTTAGCGCTTAATATATCGAAACATCATTCGGTCTCGGTCATCTTCAAAAGATTGACTGGAACCTGGAAATCCGAATGATTATTATGATGATTTCCTTCACGGTTTTAAAGAGCAGTTTCTGGGAAAGTATTGTTAGATATTATTTAAAAATTTGATACAAGCCAAAGCACTGTCAATGTAACTGAAAAATATAATTACCTGTCTAGTAAAGTCCCTGACTTGCTGCACCTTAGCGGCGCACTGCGGTTGCGAACGCAGAGCTTCCAGAAGGTTCTCAGCCAGCGAACCCACGTGCTCGCCTGACGATACTTGCTCCAGGCGGTGGACGATCGGAATCACTTTCTCGCATACTAACATCTAGAAGGAACATATAGGTATCACCAAAACGGTCAATTCGAGAAAAAGATGTTTGCCTTCGGCCCTACATAGAGGAATACATATAAGGCTGTTCTGTAAGGCTGTGGCGTGCGGTCCATATAGGCAAAAAGACACTGCAGACCTAGACCTAGATCTGGACTAATAACTAATATTTCAAGAATTAAAAAAATATGCTAAGTAGTAAAATTATTCAAAAAGTTTAAACGTCTAATATAAATTAGTAGCAACGTTCATACCGTTTTATTAATTTACTACGGCAACGCGTTCACAGATCGCGGCGCAAGCAGGCAGCGATCGAAAGTGTCTACAATTCATTCATAAATGTACGCATGTAGTGGTAATTTCTTCTACATTTTCGTGTCTATACATTGCACACATAAAGCGAACTCCTGCCGCAGGCTAACCAATCACAGGCGTCCCTGCGCCATTATTGGCGCGCTGTGAGTATTATGCGATCAAGTTGAATATGTACGTAGCCTCAAGAAAATTCTGATTCGCAATGATACAATTTTATTTGTCAACGTTTTAGCTGTCATAATTTTGAAATCGTTTGTTTACGAAAGGATCCATATTGATTTCTTTTATGTGGAGCGCGCTGTTTTATGTTTTTATTTTGACTGAGTTTTGTTGTGATTAATTCATTTACAAACGTTAATATTTAGGTCGATTTGTTGCTTATTTCAACTAGTTTTTTTGAACTGTTTTTCGATTTACTTAAATACTACGCTTTTTGTTTGTTTTTTTTTTTTCAAAATGTTGTTCGATTGTGAGGTTTGTGTTGAAAATGTGTGTTTGTTAAAAAGTGTATCTAAAGGGAAATGTGTACGAGAATTAACCCAGCAAAGAGGTAAAGCAACTCGTAAGTTTCATAGTAATAATTAAGAAACATAAAACCTTGTTGTTTACACACATTTAAA
The DNA here is from genome assembly GCA_932294355.1 of Aporophyla lueneburgensis. Taxonomy (NCBI): domain Eukaryota; kingdom Metazoa; phylum Arthropoda; class Insecta; order Lepidoptera; family Noctuidae; genus Aporophyla; species Aporophyla lueneburgensis. Next base: position 7,885,029 of record OW028737.1, read on the forward strand.
TTATTTTGTTTTCCTTGCTAGTTTAGTAGTTCGAGTACAGTGTGGAATTGTTCGGGATTTGCAGATTTATATGATTTCTATCCCGCGGCTTGCTCAAAGATAAATACATTTGGTAATTATCGTATTGAGAGAAGTGTTACGAAAAAGTTTTACGTTTAGCGAAGTTTATTGTTACTATCCAAGCAAGCAGCGCATCGACAGAACGTATTCTCACGTACCTATTTAAGAAACACACAAAGTCAACAACGAGTACACATCTTTCTGTGCTTTCGACGGAAAAAGAATTATTATTGGTCGAATGAAGACGCATACCACCTTCTTATGACGATGATTTAAAATAATATTTAAAAAAGATAGGCGCGTAGATGTCATTTATAAATGAGTTTGTTTACTTTATTATTAATTTACTTACCAAACCCATACTTAATTTACTTATTAAATATATTTACATATACGAATCACATGAAGGGCCTTTTTCAAGGCCATATCGGATTTCTTAAAAGTGACGTGTTCTGTAACTATCACTCACTTGGATTAGATATTTGAGGTGACCGAAATAATTTATTAGTATCATTGGGAAATCGCCATTTCAACCTTTTAAACCACCTAGTGAGTTTTTCTTCACTAACTTGAGCAATTACGAAAGACGTTTTTTTTTTTTTTTGAACTGCCTACCCGGTCATAAAACCCTGTGCACGCCACTGCTGTAAGGTTACGCATGCAAAAAGTTGACGGTTGCGTATCATATAATTTTACAACTCTATTAAACTACAATGATTTACGACATAAATCATTGTAGTTTATGGCCGTTTTGCATGAATGTGACGCATGTTTTCTCCCAGCTTTTTATTTTGTGTTTGGTCTTTCTTTGCGTCATGGTTACCGCTAATAAACGTAATTCTTCTTCTTATTCGGCAAAAAAACATTTTTTATTATTTATTTGTGTAGTAAGTTCATCATCAGCCTATAATGTTCACACTGCTGGGACACAGGCCTCCACTTGGTGAGAGGGAGTGGGCCATAATCCACCACACGGGCCCAGTGCGTGTTGGTAGATGTCACATGTCTTCGAATTTTTGGTTCTAAGACATGCCGGTTTCCTCACGATGTTTTCCTTCACCGTTTTGAGAGCAGTGGCGATGAAATAATTTACACAAAGTAATGCTAGGCCTGTCTCACTTCCATACAAGCGGCGCAAAATCCCCGAGATATTTACCTACTATTCTGGAAAACAACCTAATTTCAACCTTTTGCATTGCGTATAGCGTTCATAGTACAATAACTGTCTGCCGTCTCGCTTCAATCTGCTAGGGCTATCAGAGAGGTACTACTTTATCTAGTAGGTACTTTACGGTATTAACAGTTTACTTTTGATCCGCGGGTGCGTGCGCTGCGTGTGTGACAAGTCGAGCGAGTGCAAGCCTATTGAGACTAGTCCGGTGGCCGGACGCTTGCGTTTATCATACCTAAACTCGGGAGTGAAACTTCTGTACCGTAAGGTACTAATATATATTCTGTGGTAATGCGCCTGCTTGGGTTTGAACTCACGACCTACTACTCGTAAGTCGCGGCCGTTACCACTGGGCCACCACTGCTCTCACTGTAGTAAGTTATTTTGAAACAATAAGTGGTAAGTGGCCAGGCACAAATGTGTGGTATCTGTTTGTAATATAACGCACCTGTGTCGGCTCGTGGTCGGCAGCCAGCCCGGTGAGGAAGCGCAGTATGTACTTGAGTGCAGGACGACTGATGAACTCCTTAAGCTCGTCAGAGTCCGTGCACACCAGTGTCGGCTTCACACACGGCGCGTGTTTCTGTGTCATAAACATAATAATATGTTAGGCAACTATAGTCTTTATAAACATTAACGGAAAAAAGGGTTTGAAGTCCCGAAATATTCCCATTTTGCATGAATACCTCTGCTTTCTGAAAACCAATTAAGTCAATTGTACATCGGTGGTTCTGAATGTTAAATTGTATTTATTAATTCGCAAATATGTGTGAGGTGGTATTCAACGGTACATAATTGGGTATCACCATATGTGACTTTTTAATTATGGTTTACCAACCAAGATCTATAATGTTGTGTAATGGACAGCTTACTGAACTGAGATTTGTTCAGGCTTACAGAAATAAAGAGTTATTGGTCCAACTTTCACATAATTTGATGTTTTTGCACGCTTTATTTTATAATCAAGCCACACATAACGGAATTTAAGAAACAAGAAAAAAGTAAGTTGCTCACTAATTTCGATGCAAACTAGACACAAGATAAATTACTTACTACGATATACTCAAGCGCATCGCGCACGACACCAAGCGAGATCAGATAATCCTTCAGCGTCCCTCCAATGGAATTCCTCTCAATATTAGCACAGAACACACAGAACAGTTCCATACGGAACTCCTCTTCAGTCCACTGTTCCGAGTCCAGCCGGTCGAAGTCCAACACTGGCTTGAAGTGGTCCACTAACATGGCCATCTTGAGGTCGTTGCCGTAGACCAGCGCGGCGAGAACTCGGGTCAAGTGGCCCAGAGCTACTGAGTTGCTGCGGATTCCTGGATCAATGAACAGTTGGAAGTGTAATTAGCAACAACAAAATAAGTTCCAAAGAAAACTTTAGGGCTGTTAACAAGACAGCCATATGACGTTACATATTTAATTTTAGTCATTTGAATTTTAACGAATTTTGATGAATATATTTAAAGTAAAAACATCCTAAATAATCTACAAGAACCTTGTGGCGCCCGAATGGCATTGACAGGTCCCTTGTTCGTAACCATTTGTGAAATTGTATCGTAAAAACAAATTGGCAGTGTTAGTTTTGAATTTGTCCACGCGCCTAAAGATCCTTGTAACATTGAAGACACTAGGTTTGGATGTTTTTTTTTTGAGTAAATAATCAGAACACCTAAAAATTCAGGGTTTTATCTTTATCTAGCTTTCAGTTTATGGACATCTTAGTCATCTCATATTATAAATATGAGATAACTAAGATGTCCATAAACAACCATAAACATAAACATATCTTTACATATTATAAAATAAAGTCACTTCGCTGTCTGTCTGTCCCTATGTATGCTTATATCTTTAAAAGTACGCAACGGATTTTGATGCAGGTTTTTTAATAGATAGAGTGATTCAAGAGGAAGGTTTATATGTATATAACATGCATAATATAGTAAAGAAACGCTGATAATTTTAGAGGTTTCTAATGTGATGTCATAAATAAACACATTTTTTTGCGCTTACATTGCGAACGCTGGCTGAATCCTACGAAATAGCTCAAAATAATGTACTACAGTATTGTACACCTTAAAAAGTTCTACAAAAAAGTCCGCGATGGTATATGTCTAACTCTTAGGGATAACCCATAATAACCATTTTTATCCTTTACTTTTTACGAGAAATAATGGCTTATTTATGAATGCGATTTTATGCAATACAGCATTAATCCTTATGCAATTAAGTACCTTAAATAAATTGTGAATTGCATGTAGATCAAAATTGCCCTTTACAGCATATCATTAAAATTAATATTTTAGAAGATATCAGAGATTATAATAAAATAGCCGCAGAGCGGCTAGCGGGTCGTCCCGCGTCCGGCCGTCCCGGTTGGTAGCGGTCGGGTAGTTCGGATTGTAGTTCATATTACTTTGGCCTCATAGTAAATGCGAATATCATGTGTGTTCGAAGTATTCTAAATAAACCTAATTGTATTATTCCAAGTAAGAGACCGCGAAATATGGCTTAGATTTTTGGATGATTTGGATTTTTGGTTATCCTGGATACTTACCATGTACATAGGATACTTTATCCTGGTAGTAGGTTTCCGAGTGATATTTCCCAAAAGCTATACGGGCGAAGCCACTGGCAAAAGTACTATTCTTATAACTATGTTTAATTTGGTGTCTGGTAAATAATTGAGTGTCTGTATAGGTAGAATAGGAGCGTTAAGAAAAACCAGTAAGACTTATATTCAATTTAATTCAGCCCTATGTCGCAGTCTTCTTACTCTGAATACTATTAGTTTTATTTTAAGTACATCAAACACACAAGATATGTAAGGATCGTAGCAGGTGGCGTTCCGTAGTTTCTGCCTACCCCCATGGGAAAAAGGCGTAATTGTTTGTGTGTATAACATGGATTAATACATTCTTACCGCGGTAGTACGTCCTCTTGCGATAATTTTCGACATACACGCGGGTGAAGCCGCGGGCAAAAGCTAGTTTATAATATAACTAAGATTTCCATAAGCGGTGAAGTTTGTGAGTTTTTTTTTTTTTGTACGAAGTAATCTTTGGAATAAATAACCAGGCGAAATGGACAAAATCTTTTTTCATTTGATAGCCCAAATCTTGACAAAGGTTAACACGACGCTAAGACCCACAGGAGCTGAGCAAAATGAAAAAATGTTGGAAGGATTGCTAATTATTGTAAACGAAGTAATATCGCGGGCGGGCGATGCGATTCGACGCGACGGGTCGGGAACCAAAATTTCCCGCGAATGAAGTCGCGGGCAAAAGCTAGTTCAATATAAGTTTACATTACCTGGACATTCAGTGCAGTTGAGCAGAGCTTGCACGTACTCCGGTCCTCCGAAAGTAAGGGAGAACTGTAGAAAGGACTCCAGGCTTTCACTAGCGGCGACGGAGAGTATACGCTCCATGATCTACAAAAATAATTTCGATTATTCATTGATAATTCGGGTACTGTATAAGATATGTTGTAGCAGTTATGTTTACACAGGGTTGATTATTTAAATCTGAATGTGAGTAACTATTTATAATTATTGTGCGTATCATGACGAGCAGAGAGTAATCAATTGAAGAAAAAAATCAAATTGGGCTGAGAATTTTAACTTACACACGACAGCCAACCATCACCACTTTCCTAAGTTTAGTTCGGAAGTAGCGCAAGGGGGTACCTCAGCAACACATCTTTAGTTTTTGTCAACTAATATAGTAGTTGCCATTATCAAGACGCCTGTCAACTGTCAACGTTGGCAGACACGGCAACGATGCATACATACCTCCAGTAACTGATAGACGAGCTGGGCGCGCGCCATGTCCTTCTCCTCGATGGCGGCGAGGTGCAGCGCGTGCAGCAGCACGGGCAGCGCGCGCGTGTCGGCGCGCGTCAGCACGCGCACGCAGCGCCGCACGCGCGTGCACAGCGACACCAGCCGCAGCAGCGTCGAGCACAGCGCGCGCGCCGCGCCCACGCGCTGGATGGCCGCCAGGCGCTGCAGCATTACTTCTATTCCACCTGCCAGACAAATAATTTGAATATGAATGAAAACTCTCAGTATAAAGAGTGTTCAGAACCACCAGGACCACAGCACCAGGACCAGGACCAGGGCCGGACGCGAGAGATCGCCACCGCCAAATGCCCGAGATTGGGCAGGACTCGTTCTAAGTCTGCCTCCGACCCGCTCCAGTCTGGGAGCAAAACGTCGGAATTGCTCCACGAAGTTCCACCGGCTGTCGAAGACAAGTCTTAGGTACTTCATCATCGACTTGACGCCGATGTGAACTCCTCCTACCCTTATTTGGGAACCCGACGGTGGTGCGAAATGAAAACACATAGCCTCGGACTTGTGCAGAGCCTCCTCGAGTCCCAACTGCCGGATCCTTTCGATAATTGTAGCAACCTCGCGTGTCATTAATTCGGCCGCCGCCTCGTGCGACCTCCTCTGCGCCAGGACCAGCGTGTCGTCAGCGTAGCATACAACGCTGACACCGCTAGGGAGATCAGCGAACAGCACCCAGTAGTACCCGATGTCTCACAGATGCGGCCCCAGAACCGATCCCTGTGGGACACCGCATAACATCTTTCGCCGGTTCCATTCTCTCTGGTGACTGGGGTAGATGACGACCTTATCCACCAGATAGGCCTCGACCACACGACTGGTAGCTCAGCATCGGGTGATACCGGAGTGCCTCCCTGATGCAACTCCAGGACAGGTATTAAAGGCGTTGGCGATGTCTAGAGACACTGCCAAGACGACCTCACCCCGGGTCACTGCATCCCCCGTTGTGAAGGCTCGCACGCGTATGGTGGCGTCCACCGTAGAGCGCCCCTTGCGGACACCGAACTGGCTGTACGCCAAATCCGGCCCCTCCCGCACCAGCTACCCGACTAGGCGGTCTGTAATGACTCTTTCAAAGAGCTCGTCCACCTCGTCGAGCAGCACGATGGGCCGGTAAGCGGACGGAGAGTCCACAGGGCACCCCGGCTTCTTAATGAGGACCAGTACCCCGCCTTCCGACGAAGTGGGAACTGGCCCCTCTACAAGCATGTGTTTAGGAGCCCCCTTAGTCGAGGCCCGAGAGCCTCCAAGGCCAGGCTTTTCCAAGCAAGTTATCGCGTCCTGGGGCGGTATTCTTGGCACTTAGCCTACGTACCGCCACTCTCAATTCTACCTTGGTCAACTCTGGAAGAAAACCATCCTATGATCGTTTTCTTGTTCGAGGCGTTGTCAGAAACGCTGCTCGCATGACAAATGTAAGCGTTGTCAACGCATACCTAGCCAGGCGGTCGACCGATTTAAACCTATTTATTAATATCCTGATGAATTTATTAATGTTTATTTATTTATTTAGGGACATCAAATAGCAGTGTAGTAATAAGTAGTAATGTTCTCCTATTTTTCAACCGACGAAAAAAATCGGACGAGGTTCTCAATTCGACGCGTATATTTTTTTTTTTATAGAGAGAAGAGATTCGGTATATGAATAAGTACGTTTAATTTGAGCAAGAAAGTTTTATTCTAGAAACCAAACTTAAATTACTCAATCTGCTAAGTCGTGACAAAAATTCTGTGCAGTTGACACTTGCCAGTAAATTATAAACATTTAAATTATGACTATATTGAACTTACCACAATCAGCAAGCACGTTCGCCATTCGGTACAGTTGTTCGTCGTCAACTGCTTCAGCGTTAGCTTGCGTCAGTCGTTCCACGAACTCTTCAGTGGCATCACCGAGTAAGCCTCGCATACGGTATACTACCCGCATCGCGTCTACGCCTTCGCCAGATGTGCACCAAACCTAATACAAAAAAAGAACATTAATGAAATTGGTAACCCTATTCTGCAATTTTTTTTTTTTTTTTTGTGTGGGAAATCGTCAAATGACTTCTCCCGCTCTAGGGTGGAGCGGAAGGCCGTGTCAGACTTTTAATGACTAAAACCCACCCCTGTTTCTTCAGTTGCCCATATGCCAGGGCAAGAGTATCTCTTTCGAACAAATCTCGCAACCCTGGCAGGCAAACCTATTCTGCTGCACTTTTAGTTTTTGAAACGCCATTTTTTTTTACTTTTCCGTCTTTTAAAGGCTTTGTGAATTTATATCTGGCTATAGACTCCTTTAGGGAAATAAAGGCTTCCAAACAAACTTCTCTAATCCCTCACGTTAGTGGCAGGCGTGGCACAATTCGTGGAAGCGAGGCAGCTGTTATTCGCCGTCCTATTCGCACGTTTTATTACCGCGACTGCAGCGAGACTTTTCGTTTAGTTGAAGATGTACTAACCTTTTTATACACGTCCTTGACAGGCAGGTCTAACGACATGATCTTGTTGCACACGAGCAGTTCCATGCCGTTGTCGTCTTCTAACAGCGCGACCAGCTCACAATCCGTACATATCTTGTTCTTCACGTCGCGCATCAGAGGACCCATGCCTGGTTCCAGTGAGGAGTACGGGTTGCCTAACATGCGGCCCTGGGGGAGAAATAGGTGTTACCAGGTTTTCTAAGATTCCTTTTTTATTTTTTACTGAATAAAAGTATAAAATAATAAAAATAACTCAATCTTAAAGTACCTAAGAATGTATTAATAATTCAAAAAAATAATACGCCGCGTTGGGGGACCGCCTCAAACCTAACAATTTAATTACCAATAATCTTATTACCTAACTATGCAGTCAACGACGTCTGCACTCGCGGAGCGGTCCCCCAACGCGACGTTTTTTTTTTTTGAATTATTAATACATTCTTAGGTACTTTAAGATTGAGTTATTTTTATTATTTTATACTTTTTAAAGGGAAATTAGGTTTTTGTGTCGGGGGTTTTTTAAATTTTAAATTTAATTTTTTATTTTGTACTTTTTATAGGTATATACTTAATATAATGTACAATCAAACAAAGCTAAGAACACTCTCGATTAATTCATCAATATTCTCTTTCAGTGCGCTTTCATTTGAGACCCCACTCGAGTATATTTGCTGACATTCGGTTACTCTTCCCCACTTTCCCCCCCACAACTTTTAAACGGCTCAACCGATTTTCATCAAACATGTCTAAGAACACTCGCAGATAAGTCACCTTTAATACATATTTTTTTTTATTGAAATCGTATCATCCGTTCGGGAGCTATGATGCCACAGACAGACAGACAGACAGACAGACAGACAGACACGTCAAACTTATAACACCCCTCTTTTTGCGTCGGGGGTTAAAAACTGGCAATTTTTGTCTCTGCTGGAATATTAAAGCATCGATGAATATTCAAGTTGCAGTTATACTTTAAGATTTATTGATCTCCGGGAACTCTGCAGTTCAACAGCAGTGACAGACCACAATCTGAGTAAACCAACATCGCTATAGCTGATATTTTTTTTTAAAAAACCGGAAAACTGACAGAGCTCAAGAATATTATCTATCAAATTAGACGACTTTGAAAAAGTCACAGCACAAATATATTCGTTATCAAAGATATTGCTGTCATAAAGTGGTTCATCTTACCTGCAAGAAGTCTTCTTGCTGTGGGTCCTTTTCCAAAGTAAGGAAGAACTCTCCAACATCGTTCTCTTCTGGGTAGATAATAGAACAAAGTCGCTCAAAGATGAACACTGGTGTACGGTAGTCGTGGAGAGGATACTTCTGCACAGTTTCTATGCATACTGCCATGAACTCCGCTGTTTCAGCTTCGGTGCCTGCGGGAAATAAGATGGTGAATGTACAGTATGATATGATTCACGTTTTATTTTATTTCGTAAAGAGACTTGCAAAAATTATGCAGCAAAAAAATTTTTAGTGCATAATATGACTGTTTTGCATTAAGACAAAACAGGTATTATATGTTGAAGAAAACACAGCAATGATATAATGATATGAAGAAGCAGTCCTATGATTCTGTAGAAAATCGAGAATACCAACCTTTTTTAGTAACTTTACCATGAATATCTTTCCTTTTTCTGCCACCAGAGGGCGGTGTATAATTTTACCGCCAAATTAGCCGGTTGGCGCCATTGCAGTCTTCATCATCAGCAAGCTCCTTGTTTCATTGCTGTGTTTTCTTCAACATATAATACCTGTTTTGTCTTAATGCAAAACAGTCATATTATATGTCTTCGAAAACACAGCAATGATATGAAGACCAGTTTGATATCTGCTGGTGCTTAGAAATAATAAAACACAAGAATGCAATGTGAAAGTAAATGGTTAAATCAAACCAAGATGACTTTTACTAAATAACCTCTAGGTTTTCTATCATAAAAATGAATAAGAATCTAACAATAATTTGAGTCAGAAATATTTATTTTTACTTCCACAAAATTAACATAAAAACAAAAAACTTAAAGTTCTTACAAAACGAAAATATGCAAATAGCAGTGGAACTCTGCTATTACAACCATAAATTAAAAATAATAAACATAAAATAAACTCCCAACTTAAACATAAATCTTGAGATCAAAATCACATTATCACAATAACGGCATACAATCAAACTGCCTTGAAATTGTTATATAGTAGATCCGCTGGAACCTCTTCACTGACGGATTTATTAATATCCTTATAATAATATTTAGAAAAGGTCTCTACACACTTCCAATTTCCTCTTTCCAATATCTCCTGAATAGGCCTATTGTCCAGCCAACCCCTGGAGGCTACAGCTGATCTAATACTGCCTGGGGAGTAGCCATCTATCTTAGCTAGCTTGAAAGCTGATCTCACCCAACCCGAAATCATGGTTTTCGAAGCAGGCCTTATGCAACCAGTGATTGATATAAAAAGAGATTTAACATTTGTATTCTGGCAGCGTCTGGTTTCTGATAGCCTAATCAACTTCCTTAAATTAGTGACTGGGCAAATTTTAGGGTCTTGGTGCTTCATAAGAAGCCAGCCTGATTGCCTATGAGAACCTGTGTCAGTTTTTGAGCCAAATCTTGGCCAAAATGTTACAGTATCCTCAGTCTCAATAAATCCTTGCTCACTGAGTTCTAAGAGGGTAAGGTCATGCAATCTACGGCCAGATGCAAGTAGAAGAATCAATGCAGTCCGTCTGCTTTGGTAAAATAAAGTGTCTGGAAATTCAGACAACTTTAGCCAGTCAAATAAGATTTTTACATCCCATACTGGGGGCTTAGCTGGGCGTGGTTTGTCCAAACTTACAGCTTTTAACACTTGTTGGATGAAGAAGTTTTTCGCTAAGTCTTCACCTTTTAATGCACAGTAAGTCGAGATCGCCGATTTGTGCAACAGAATTGTGCTGTACGCAAATTTATTTTTGAGATATAAGCTAGCCAAAAATCTAGCTACGTCCTTACCTTCTGGGCGCTTGCTATCTATGCTATGAGATTCGCACCAGTGCAACCACCTTTTTAAGGGTGCATTATAGGTGCTAATAGTGGAAGGACGCCAACTACTTTTCAGCAATTGTTGTTCGTCTCTACTCCAGTCTTTCACTTGATCCCCCCACCCCCAATTTTCCAGGCATGAAGTACCAGCCTGTCCACTTGAGGTGGGGCCAACTCCGTTGTCACATCTAGTAGGACCGTTTTCAGATTCTCTATCGGCAGCGGAGGAGCTAGCGCGCGCTCTTTGAGATCGGGGAACCAGAAACACTGGGTCCATTGTGGTGCTATCACCAGGTATATCCCTACCGCTTTGTTCAAGTGTGCCAGGACTCTGGGCATCATGCTTGGAGGTGGAAACACCCAAGCTATCCGAAACTCCCACTGTCGGCTGAAGGCGTCGCAGAATTCTGCGGAACCATCCCTTGAGTCTAGACTTGCATATCTTGATACTACCGCGGTGTCTCTTGTTGCAAAGAGATCTATTTCGGGAATACCCCACTGCCTGAATACAGCCTCCGCGGCTGTTGGTAACAGATGCCACTCGGGGACTGACCTTCCTCTTGACAGGCAATCCGCGATGCCGTTTAGGTTCCCTGGCAGATGGTAAGCTGTCATCATAATGTTCAATCGACATGACAACTCCAGCATCCGGGATGTCAGACCCAATAGATTTAAGGAGCGAGTTCCGCCCTGATTTCTGATGTATGCTACTAGAGTCCTGTTGTCCGATTGGACTAAAATATGGGCATTTCTTAACAGCGCGCCCTGGGACTTTATTACGGCAAAAACGGCATACATCTCCTTCATGTTCGAATGCCAGGCTTTTTGGTTTGTGGTCCATTTGCCCGAAAGGTACTGACTGTTTAGATTCGCTCCCCAGCCCGCATCCGCTGCGTCTGTGGTTAAGAAATGGGTTACTTCTTTCTTGTGTAGGGGGGTTGGACTGCCCTCTACTGCATCCAACCACCACCGCAAATCCTCCCGCATTCTGGGACACAGTGCCTTTTTCTGGACTTTCTGGGAAAATCTTCTTAGAAAAAGCTGTGCTCTGCGACAGTGAAGACGGCCTTGAGGGACCGCATAATTGGCGAAATTTAGTTTGCCCAACAAACTCTGGAGCTCTCTTAAAGAGCAGCTGTCCCGATCTAAAATTTTTTTCAGAGTCATTTTTATGCCCTGTATCTTTCGGGTGGGCAAAGCTATTCTCTGGTTCTGTGTATCCCAGACCAGGCCCAAATATTCTAATTTGTGTGTGGGCTCTGTTACCGATTTCAGGTAGTTTATGTGCCAACCCAGCGATTCCAAGATGGTCAGCGTTTCCGAAACCTGTGCCATTAACTTGGATTTGTCCTGACAAGCCAGGAGGTAATCGTCCAGGTAAACTAAAAGGCGTATGCCTCAACCCCGGAGGATTTCGGACACCTAGTTTGAAACTGCTGCAAACGCTCGGGGTGCTGAAGACAGGCCAAATGGTAGCGCTGTCAACTGGAGAATCTCTCCGTTGTAAGCAACCCTTAAAAACCTTCTGTGGGTCTCCGCAACCCCCAGATGGAAATAAGCTTGGTGAAGATCTATTTTCATCAACCAGTCTTCCGGTTGGAGAAAATTGACTATGTCTGGTTGTGAAATTAGGTAAAAATGTTTTGTTGCAATATAGGTATTTAAGGCCTTGAGGTTGAAAATTGGCCGTAACCCACCATCCGTTTTCTTTATTAAAAACATTTTTGATAGGAAACCTGGGTCCAGCAAAGGTGGTTTCTCCAAAATTCCCTGATTTTTTAAATCCTGTATTATTTGGGTCATTTCCGGTGTAACTTGGGTGGTTAGGCACTTTAAATAATTTTTGGTTGGATATTTCAAGGGGGGTTTCTTTTTGAAAGGCAAGCGGTATTTTGCTATTGTTTTTAATATAAAGTGGTCGGCTCCTAGCTGAGCCCAAATTTCTGTGTAAAATTTTAGACAACCCCCTCTGAAAATCCGTTGTGAGTCAATCTTCTTTGGACTTAGCGGACTTTTCTGTATTGCCACGACGTTTACGAAAGGGCTGACTTTTGTTAATGGTATGTTTAAATTTCTTATCTGATTTTCTAAATTTGTTCTTAATGTAACCTTTTTTATTTTGGAAATGTTGGACATATTCCCCCTGTTCCGGAACTTTCCTATCTTTTAAATAGGCTGGAGTATTAAGCCACACCTGAGACCCTCCGAGGGACTGAATAATAGGTTGTAAGGCTTCTCTACTGAATAAGAATTCCGAACTGGGTGGAACATTTCTTAATGTGTTTCTTAGATTTGAATTAGGAATTTCCTTTAAAATGCGGTCACGCCTAACCTCAATGCACTCAGATCGCTTTCCACATATAAGCTGCATTGTGGTTTCTGAATTTTTATGAGATAAAGAATTCGGTCCAAACAGATCAGAAATTTTTTCAAATAAAGTTGTTGGATTTAAGCTTTGCGGTTCAGCACTAGCCCAATCAACAATAGACTGTAAACCTGATTTTAATAACTGTCTTTGCTCCAAAACTTTATTGGATAAGCCAGCTAACAGCAACTCCGTTGATGCCAAATAGTCTTTGTTTTTATTAAAGTGACATAGCTCATCATTTATATGAAGGCTTGTAAATCCCGGAGTTGCCAAACAACTCTGTAAAGCTTGCTTGTATCTAATACCCTTCCACGCCTGGGAGTCAAATTGCTGTAACTTATTTAATTCTGCAAATCTATCTTTATCACTCGCTGGAATAATCTTTTTATCATCAATATTGGTAATTAAAGAACCCCAATTGAGAGACAGAGATTCAGGCTGAGCAGGCAAAGTGATGAACTGCTCTGACCCACTCCCTCCAGTCCTATTAAAATTCTGGGTGCTCGTAATTGTACTACTGGGCAAAACTTTATCGCTATTAAAACAATAGACAGGATACTGATTCAAATAATTCGAAACGTATGACATTTGAGACATTAAGGTATCAATACGAGGATCGGTACGAACAGGTTTCGACTTGTACTTACGGTTCCTCGCCGAGGTACGAGAACGTTTATTGGGCAAGGGTGACGTTATGCCCTCCTCAAACTCCGAGGATGAGGAGGAGCTGCTTTCCGATGCCCTAGAGCTCGATGACGCTGATTGTCCTCCCTCCGAAGCAACAACAGCGTCCTGCTCACGATTCTCGTCGCCATTACTTACCGGCTCCATTTTTTACAATTAATTACACTGCTGTGTTTCCTATAACCACTATTATCACACTTATTACTACTTATATCAAGATTATAGCCGTTTTCACTTTGAAAGACTTTCTAAACAAAGTTTCGATGCATTGAGAAAGAATCACAAGAATGCAATGGCGCCAACCGGCTAATTTGGCGGTAAAATTATACACCGCCCTCTGGTGGCAGAAAAAGGAAAGATATTCATGGTAAAGTTACTAAAAAAGGTTGGTATTCTCGATTTTCTACAGAATCATAGGACTGCTTCTTCATATCATTATATCATTGCTGTGTTTTCGAAGACATATAATATATAAGACGTGCTTATCAGACAGGCGTGGTAGTGTATAATTTGACAGTAATTGTACTATCTGGTATAATTATCAGGATTAGCTGATTGCACGAAACTGTAAGAACATGATATGCCATCCCAAGAAAGGTTGGCGTGGAGCGAAGCCGACAGCACGGTATACATTTATGGACCTTCGACGAAGGTTACGTGCAGAAAGTATCAAATATTTCTGAAGCAAGTGACAACAGCAGGTCGACCTACATGTCACACAGTGGAACGAATGTATGGGAGCGGTTGGACGTAGACATGTCCGAAAAATAAGAGTAAAATTATGACAAACTAATGATGCCATCTTATTCGATTACTTAATGCCTTCATAAATTGTGGTGATGAATTTCTTCATAACTCCCATATTTCGGGAGTAATTTGAGAAAATGTGAAATTTTACTATGAAAATGAGTGTATCGAGCTCTCTCCCTCCTGATTCCGGGCTTGTTTCAAGTAGCGGTCTCTAATATCGTAATGCTATTACTAAGAGCTATATTTAATACTAGCTGACCCAGCGAACTTCGTATCGCCTCAGAATCAATAAAACCCATGTTAGGTGAGCTCCTACCAAGTTATGCCAACCTGGTACTTCGAAGACATATTAATAAGGAACTTTTTTGGATGATTTTTTACACCTTACGTCCGAAAAACCCAAATATCTTACGGACCCCTATTTTTTCTAAAATAAAATATAGCTTATGTTACTCGCAGATAATGTAGCTTTCTAATGGTGAAAGAATTTTTTAAAATCGGTCCAGTGGTTTTTGAGTTTATCCATTACTAAAAAAAATCGCACGAAAATTATTAGACTTCGCGCACGACCGCTGCGTAGGGAGCCGACCTCGCGACTGAGCCGCGCGGGTACCTTACTCATAGATCTAAACTCCCCTCCCGCACGCGCACCGCCTTGGTGACGCCCACTTCGCAACGGGCCGTGCAGCAGAAATCGTAATATTTTAATTTCGCCATAACTTCAAAACCAAACGTCCAATTTTAATCTTCAAAGACCAAATATTATCTCCATAAACTGTTCTTAGTGATGAAATCATTTATTTTGATAAGGATTAATAGCATGAGTAAAATAAACGCGTTTAAATGTAGTCCAAAAAAAATTCAAGATTTTTAAATAAAAAAATGGTTGCTGTGCCTCACTCGACATAGATGGGTATAGTGTGTCGCGGACTTTTTTGTAGATATTTATAAGATCTACAATTAATTAGAACATTTTATGGTTCTATCTTTTATAGTTTAGGCAGCGTACGCAAAATAAGTAACTTTTCTGGTTGATTTTTTACACCTTGTGTCCGAAAAACCCAAATATCTTACGGAACCCTATTTTTTTCCAAAATAAAATATAGCCTATGTTACTTGTGGATAATGTAGCTTTCGAATGGTGAAAAAATTTTTAAAATCGGTCCAGTAGTTTTTGAGCCTATTCAGTACAAACAAACAAACATACAAACAAAGTTTTCCTCTTTATAATATTAGTGTAGATATATACAGAAATATATATTAACAAAAATATTCACAAGAACTGATGAGAGTATGACTTGTAAGTAAGTTGATAATAAATTACCTAGTTTCATTAAAAGTACAATAAATAATTAAGATGTTTACTAAGTTACACACACACAAGTCTCTAATTTACTAAGTTACACATTTTAAAACAATAACATCATTTAATTATCTTCGTCATCATCATCATCATCAATTAATTCAAATTCAGAATCGATGTCCGCTAAATCATTTATGTTAACAAATTCGATATCACTTTTCTCAGAATCCGTAAGCTCATAAAATTCCTTAAAAGA
This sequence comes from Aporophyla lueneburgensis, assembly GCA_932294355.1. NCBI lineage: Eukaryota > Metazoa > Arthropoda > Insecta > Lepidoptera > Noctuidae > Aporophyla > Aporophyla lueneburgensis. Next base: position 7,900,971 of record OW028737.1, read on the forward strand.
AGATTTTTTTACAAACTTATTTCCTTTTGGACGGATACTTGTAACAAGTGGATCAGAAGACAGTAAAAGATTGTGCATAATATCTTCATTGCATGAGATACTGCTATGCTTTCGAGAATGCCCCTCTCTATATTTTCTAAAATCTTTATTTCTAGCCTCAGATGCCTCTTCGGATAGAAAACCAATGGGCACAATTGACATGTTCTGAACTATGTCTGGCCCATGCATTAAAATTTTATGAAGTGAAGAAGGCATATAATACCATGGGTATAACTCCACGTAAAGCTTAGCAGTATCAAAGCAGAACTCTCGGAATTTAGTTACGTTGATCTTCTCTCCTGATGAAATACACTGCAAGATCACACAGATTTTTCTTAAAAGCATAGCATCTATTCCGGTCAGTTCAGCAGATTTAGTGTAGTTTTCAAAAAATCTCCTTGCCGAGTTGCCATTGTTGGTGGATCCACTGCCTTGTTTCACAACATCGAGAAGTAAGCCCGTTTCTCTTCTTACAGCCTCTTGAACTCTTTTCTTCCTGTCATCAACTTGCCTTTTTGCTATATCACCCCTTACTTGCCATGATTTTATGTCTAATTTGTAGGAAATGTGTAATAAGCATTCCATTGAGCGAATCCAAGCGTGAAGGGTGCTTAAGCTATATTTATACATGTCCTCGTTTGCGTGTTTATCTTTGATTAACTCTAAATTATTCATTTCTTTAGGACAAGCCTTGCATATGTCACACACTGAAGCTGCTGTATTGGATATAATGGAATGAATTTTACCATCAATCATTGTCAACAGCAGTTGGTGTTTGACACTAATTCCATCAGTGATGGTGGATGGAGTTAAGGCTTCAATCTCTGCTTCGATTTCAGCCATCTCTCTCTGCACATTTTCTTTGGTTTCCTTTATAAACTTAAACAATATTGGCCGGCAAAATGAAGTGGAAGATGGTCGCTCGTTTTCCCAAATTGTTACACCTTTTGAGACGAGCCGCAGTGGTACAAGACTAATCATAAAATTACTAGCAAGATCGATTTGCTCATCTTCACTCGTCCTTTGATGATAAATGCTTTGGCTAGATGATCCGTCAAAACCCCATTTGCTGGTCAATACGAGCTGTTGATTGGGATCAACAGGGGTTTCTAACGACCTAATAAGTCTTCTTGAAGTTAAATCCATCAAGGCTTGTAATTTGATTTTTGCAGAGCTCTCTGTAACTGTGAGATCTTCTTTGGCCGGATAGCACTTAATTTTTTCTTTAACCAACATGTAGTAACTCGGGTATTGAAGAGCTCCTTCTTGAGTGTTGAAATCCCGAAGAGTGTTATAGCGCCATTTCGATAAGTTCATCGATACATAAAGAGCCAATGCCTTCAAAGGGGATATTTCCCGTACCTGAATTGATTTACCTTCAATGAAGGCTTTGATTTTTGAGGCCTCTTCTGGATTCTCCGTCAAGTATTTCATAACATAAGCTGTATCGCTTTGTCCTGCCTTTTGAAGCGCCCTTTCGGCCGAAAACATAATTTCAGCGCTGCTACTGCTGCATGAAAGACTATCTTCAGTGCGTCTTCTTTTTTGCCGGTTACTAAGGTCCTCAAAAGATTTACGAGGACTAGGATGTGTACAAGTTGAAGCATCAGATTTAGCAGGAGAAATTATGGGCTCGATGACGTCACTTATATTTTCTGTAGAAGGTTCCATATTTTCATTCTGTAATTCCGGCCATTGAATTGCAGCCTGTAGCCAAATCTCATGTTTCTTCCGAAACTTATCTGTGCTTCTTCCAGACTGTGTCCATTTTGCATAAATGCGGTAGCAAAATCGACGACACCAGTCTTTTAAACTTGTTTCAGCACTTTCACATAACTGAACACAACTGTTATCTTTTAAAACACTGAACAAATAGTTAAAGTCGCGTAAATCTTTATGTGCGCGTGCGCATAAAGCAACGTGAATATCAAGATTTGTATTAAAATTTGGAAAATACATTGCGAGATTAGCTTGGATACAACGAGGTGTAAATCAACACTGATTTTAAAGTTACTAATAGTGACCTATTTATATAAAATCCAGGTATCCCAGGTATCCTTTGTTAAATATTGCAAGGTAATTAGTTATTGTGATAATTAGTAAATGATGCATGCTAAATTAGTGTATTAAGAGCCATTTAGTAATTAAATAATAGCAATGTTCTTATCAGTAATCATTAGTGCATCAGTTTTATATGTAAACCTTAAGTCCCTAATTATATATCCTAATTAGCTTATATCTTCTCTAATTGGCTGCTCAGAAATGTTATTGTAATAAGGTAAACCTTTAGAAAAACGGTTTTAATCAACAAAATAAACAAAAAATAAAAAAATTGTGTTATAAAATAAACATCACTCTTTATCCCAGAAAGTGCACATTTGGCGCACTATGTGTCTTAGTATTAAATATAGCTCTTAGTATTAGCATTATGATATTAGAGACCGCTACTTGAAACAAGCCCGGAATCAGGAGGGAGAGAGCTCGATACACTCATTTTCATAGTAAAATTTCACATTTTCTCAAATTACTCCCGAAATATGGGAGTTATGAAGAAATTCATCACCACAAGTTATGAAGGCATTAAGTAATCGAATAAGATGGCATCATTAGTTTGGCATAATTTTACTCTTTTTTTTCGGACATGTCTACGTCCAACCGCTCCCATACATTCGTTCCACTGTGTGTCAGTTCGACTTATGATGGTAATCAGTCAACAAATTCAGAACTGGATCCTTACTAGGGGGATAGATTGGATATTTTGAATTATAATCAATCAATAATGGACGATTAGTGTCAAATTTTCCTCCTCTTCGCCTTTGCCTAAATAGCCCCATACCCTTTCACACGATACAAATATGATACGAATGATCTCTACTGTGCTTCAGCTGCCGGATACTGAGCTGTGGGTTTCCGGATGCTCTCTCTCCTGCAAGTCTTACCCGTGGTCATCTCCTCCAGCAGCTCCAGCAGCTTCTCCTGCGTGTCGTCCGTGAGGCGCGTGCGCTGCACCACCAGGCGCCGCAGCGACAGGTAGCCGCCCAGCACCGCGCCCACCAGCCGCCCCTTGTACGTGCGTCTGGCGCCACTCTCCTCCAGGAACATGGCTAGCAGTTCTGTGAGGCGCTTTAGTGCGTAGCCTGTGGATGGGCAAAAATTACTGGTAAGCGGATTCTTAACCGGCCTCGCAAGGTTTTCAAGGCCTCGAGGAAAACGTTCGAACGCGATAAGTGTGGAAACGCAACTTGTGAGGCGTGTCTACAGAGACCGATCTTTTCGATTATTGCGGTAGCTTCGCGACCAGATATTCACAGTTACTGTTTGATAATGGCTACTTACGCTGTTTGGTTTGCTTTGGAAATAGAATTAGCAAATCAAATTCCAGCGAAAATGAGCCCATCATCAGCCTATAGCAGTCCACTGCTAGACATAGGCCTCTCCAATTGCACGCCATTCAGCTCGATTTTCGGCAACTCTCATCCAGCTGCTACCAGCCACCCTGCGAACATCGTCTCCACCTAGCCTGAGAGCCAGGCGTCCTACCTTACGTTTGCCAATTCGAAAGCGAGCCCAACAAACATAAATTCTACGATAGAAGCTCACGCGCTGTTTGTTTATAATTTCTCTTTTCTTTCCTGGAAGTCCTCATTCAATAATGTACTTAATGTTACACACACATACAGAATAACTAAATTATTATTTTCTCCTTACCTTGAGCCAAATCCGAGGTAAGTGTAGTCTCTTCCAGGCGATGTAGCTGTTCGATCTCTTTGGTCATAAGATCGGCTATCTGCTGTAGAACTCCGCGCAAAGCCAGGAACTGTTTCCATGGCGCTTCGGATGCCAGTGCTATGGAAAAATATACGATAGATGTATAAGAGTTCACTTAGATATTAAGTAAATGTGGGTCATAATGTACAGGTAAGGGTAAAACTTACTTTGATAAAGTTGTAAGAATTGTTCACTGGCTTCTCCGGCACTACCGACTTCAGGCAAGAAGCTGGTTAGAAGAATCAACACCTGCGAATGGAGAACAAATCATATCAAAAACGAATAAAGAGGAATAGGAATGGACTTTCGCTATTGTAGATGTCAAGCCATTTCCATTCTTACTTTATCATACTGTATGATGTTGTATACAAGATTATTTTTAGTATATGCGAAACCTGAACATAGTTTGTTCAGAATCAGTAACTGAATCGATTCCAATAATGTTTACACCATGTTATATTTTGTACCAAAAATATTTAATTACGCTTCCAAGTAGGACACCGAACGACAATACGTATCCACAATCATCTGTGCGGGTCACGACAGTTCATAGCGCGCGTGGGCGCACAGCGAGACGGCGACGACGGGTAACAACTCCCTCCCTCGGCTCCCTCAGTCGTCCGAATGCCACCGATTGATGAGCACGTATTGAGAGCGCGCGCGCGCCCGCCGCGGGCCTTAGTGTTTTGTTTCAATTTTAAAATTATCATGTCTTTCTCGTACTCAAACGTCCATTACACGGAGATGGTACGTACACTAGCTGTTTGTGGTGATCTGCATATGTTTTTGCGTGGACAACCAGGTAACTTATCAAGCTTATAACTTTGTGATTATTAATGATACAGTTTTGAAATATTTTTTCATAGATTCTTTACATAAAAATACTAGACCCGTGTTTCGCATAAACAAAAATTAATGTTGTATATGATGACGTATTGATGTCAGCATATCATATTCAGTCAGTGACCACAATAGAGGTCATTTTATTACAATAATTTTAACACGATATTCTATACTTACAGCTTTAGTCCTCTCATAGGAGTCGCAGAGTGACTTGACCATCTGACAGGCGGTGTCGCGTGCGATGCGCGAGCTCGGGTCGAACATAACAGGTCGCAGCCACCCGCCATCTTCGAGAGCTAGGGGACGCATGCCGTGGGACAGCATTGTCTGTGGTAAGAAATAAACTTGTTGTAGGCGTTGAATGTCATGATGATGATTGTAATATGCTGTTTGCCGATGGCATTGTGCTGGCTGCTAAGAGCGGCTTAGAGGTCCAGAGTAGATTAGGGGTGTGGTGGGAGACAGAATACTTGTTTTGTGATTGTGGCAGCCTCCAGTCCTGTGCCCATATCTTACCGATCTTCTTCAACTTTCGGTAACAGTTTGTTGATGTAATAGAAACCTTATTTAATAAGACATACAAGGCGCGCTGGTATTACATTACGGAAATACATATTTTTTACAGTGACCCACCCCGGCTTCGCACGGGTGTAAATGACGGAGGTCGTATAACTATAGAATGTCTCCTCAAGGTGTGGACGGCAACGGGGCATGCCGTCTTACCACCAGTTTCGCTGTGAGCGATTAATATAATTTATAATCGGTGATATCTTCTAAGGTATACATTGTAATGATATACTGTAAAGAGCAGATTTTAACTACATTAAATGAACAACGTATCTAACCTATAATTGAATAAGGATGTTACGATTACATGAGTATTAGCCGTAAGGATGTCAGCTATCTTTTTTTTACTCGTAAGACCGCTAGGTGTACTAGCACGTTGTATGTACTCACCCTCTCGCGCCACTTGGCCAGGTACTTGCTGGCGAGGTGCAGGTCGCGCAGGCCGGGCGCGGGCACGGGCGCCACGGTGACGCGCGCGCTGGCCAGGCGGCGCCACTGCGCGTGCGGCACGCGCCCCGCCAGCCACGCCGCCAGGTCTACCACCACGTTGCCTGTGGATGAAGCCGCTGCAGTGCTGCCGATAGCTGGTGTCGTTGATGCGGTTTCCTGAGACAAAAGATGTATTGTTTTTGAATTGTCGTGACATGTTACAGTCTAGCTAGAATAAAAATGGACATTGTGTATCAACACTTGTCGTTGCGCAGTAACTCCTAGGCAAGATTTGATTAGCGTAAAATCTTGCCTACAAAAATAAAAGGAAGACAATCACACACCACCATCATTAGCGCACTAGGACATGTCACTTTACTGTCATGTTTTAGTGTCACAATCGGCGGAGAGGACTATAGAGTATAGGCCATCTTGTTACACACTGGAAGCTAAATTTCACCATAGTTCCTTCTTTATAATCGGTAGCATACGAACGCTAGGTTCTGGGTCACCACCTCCCGGCAAATACGACTATCCAGCTCCAACAGGCTTTAACTCATCTCTGATTAATAAGACACACTCACCTTAGCAACGTCCTTCGGTGCCTCCCCCTCCGCGGGTGCGGCAGGCGGCTGCGCGGCTGGCTGTGCAGCCGGCTGCGCGGGCGGCGGCTGCGCAGGCGCCTGTGCGGGTGGCTGCGCGGGTGTCTGCGCTGGTGGCTGCGCGGGAGTCTGCGCAGGCGTCTGTGCGGGCGGCTGAGCGGGCGGCACGGGCGCCATAAGCTGCTGCATGTAGCGCAAACAAGGCAGCGCTACCTGCTGCAGCGCGAACTGGTGCGCTGTGTGACAATTTAAGACTACTCCTCATATAGATGTTGTTTTGCTTTACGGTTTCTATTGTTAAATAAAATCTAGTTTTCTATGAAGCAATTGTTTTAAACGGTTGTTCCTTCACTAAACGAGATTAACGAGTCTTTTGTTGGCGACACGTGAAAATTATGCTTTGATTTTACGGTATAATTACAGCGTCCAGCAAGAACAGTGTAGTGGGGATACATGTAATCAAGGCATACATTTTGAAAACGACACGCATTCTATGGACTATCGTTTAACCATGTCTGGAACGAAGGAAAAGCTTTTCTTTCAACAACATGGAGAAGAACGGATAAAAAAAGCATGAACAGGCAATAAAAAAAAATAATCTACAATGTGTCCGGTTTCGAACAGTACAAACGTAGAGAGGTAGTAGTTTGCAATCAATAAAATTATTCTAAGTGTAATCGTAACCCAACCCGACAGCAAGTATTCCTATTCCGCGTAGAGTTCGTATTTTCCCGAAGCAAAATTTAACACACCGGAGGTTGTGTTCAATTCCCTTCTTAAAAAGTATTTTTAGAAATATTTATGATTGTCTTGTTTCGTAGAGTTCTGAGTTAGACGGACCATGCGTTAAAAAAAATCCATGCACAGTTTAATACCATAGTAAAAAGAGTTCCTAGTAGGCTATCTCGGGCCCAATCCGCGATATAATTACCTACCATACTTGCCTGTCCCACTTTAAGCTAAATTTTAATTCAGTGCCTAGATGTCACGGGCCACGGCAAGATAGGCAAGGGCTGGAAGTCTGGGTTCAGGGTTTGTGAGGTTGGCTTAACCTAAACGATGATGTTCATAGTGTTTGTATGTATGACAAAGTTACCTACCTACCTATATTTGCGGTGCGAAAAGCCGTAACCGCGAACTTTGTGCGGCGTTAGCCCCGACTGGCGTTCTGAGAAACGGGTCGAGATTTTGTTTGAGTGTGCGTGCGGCGACGCATAGATACTATGGCGCACACATAAATATATAGATTTTATATAGATTTTCGTAATGATGCAGCATAAGTTGTTATTGAATTATTTGAACCCACATCTATACTTAATATTACAAAGCTGAAGCGTTTGTTTGTTTGTTTGTTTGAACGCGGTAATCTCAGGAAATACCCAATAGGGTCCGAATCTAAAAAATAATTTTTGTGTTGAGTAGCCTATTAATTGAGGAAGACTAAATAACATCATGCTACAATCAAAATGAGCGGAACAGCAACAAAAATGGACGAAAACTGGCAGGCAATTCGATGCGACGGGGTCAGGGGAACTAAATTTGACGCGGACGAAGTTGCGGGCAGAAGCTAGTGTAGAATAATTGTATTGATAGAATAAAGCAAACTACACCTATAAGTTTGTATAGTCCAAAACCGGACAGTGTATAGATCTATGAATGCATACAGATATAAAAGAACTTGATAACTTATATTTAAACACACCTCCTTGGCGTCTCATAGCAGCTGTTCTCATAGTTTTTAAAGTTCTACATAATTAGATTATAAGTAAGATAAGAAATCTACTGATATTTTAACTAATTTCATTGATTTCAAGAAGATTTAGCTAAATACTTACAGTTCGGTGACGAGGAGTTGATGCCTGGTATACCGGCTAACATTTCTGCCTTCAAGATCGTGTTTGCTGCCGGCATTATTCCGGCCACTTCTGTTAGTTGAGGGCAACACCTAATAACAAAAGGATATTTCAATATAAAGTGAGATATAAATAAATGGCGGGATTTACTTAAGCTTATGTCATCAAGAAGTTGTTTAGAATGCTGAAGTAGGACATAGAGCCAAAGACGTCTATATCTGGAATCAAGTCCTGCAGTAGACGGCTTTTGGTATATTTGATAAGGAGGGTTATTATTGTAAAAAAAACTAAAGATTAGCCGCGTTAAGGAAATAGTGACTCATCGTTGTCACTCAGCTTAGCCACGCTCCTTGACCCTTTAGATCAAAGTAAATTAGGACAAACTGTCTGAAGGGCTTACTTCAACAGAAGGCTTTCTATTTTCTTAATGCGAATAGACTATAGTTTTTATTCCCTAGATCCTCAATCAGTGGCTCATGTTACGGATATTATCCAGCAATATACGTACCAAACCCATAACTTCACAATGCACCGTAGTCTTGCCTCCCAACATTCAACTGAATCTTGGACTTTGATAAGTGAACCAAGTAGAAGCACCAATGGACGAACCTGAAAAAAATCATATAATTAAAAAAAGCCAACTTTATCAAGGCATCGCTTTTCAAATAGAAACTTTATTGCGATACGAATAGGGTTGATTGTCATAAAGCACTTACCGAGTTGTTATGATCTTGTGAAGCAGCGTGTCCCATGAGCGAAAGAGTGATTCGCTGCGATAGCAAGTTGCATAGTTGTTCGGTCGCTGGGAGATTGTCTCGGGTAACCAGACAGATCAATGCACGTACTTCTTCTTGACACTACAAACAATATTCATGAAATAAAACTTAGATCAGAACAATATTTAGATCAGGTACCCAACCTTTTAACATATCTGCCTTCTAACTTTCTTTTAAATTCACTATAAATTAATGAAAAACCCGTTAATTTGTAGTAATTTTTATTTTAAAAAGTTAGAAGCCTTCTTGTATTGGCAATTTCGTAGATAATGAATTTTTATCCCTTATACACCGTGACATTTTAGTCGTCTTACAATGGTTGTCTACTCAATGTATTGGCCATAATATACCTACCTAAAGGAATGATTAAAAAATTGTTACCAATTAAGAAAATACATACTAAGAAAAATAAACTATGCATTAGAATTATGAAACATCCTGTTAATCACGTTAAGTATCATATGGTAGAGAATAGACATACTTACCCAGCGCACGAGTCGACTAGACCATTCCATCTCCATTTTCCATGAGACAAAATATCAAACAAACTACGTCATGCCTCATCATAATGAATAATATTTTTATTTTTTATTTATTCAAATGTTCATTTTTCCTTATGGATGTTTAGTAGTCATTGGATACATGAAGTGGGCTGCCGTTGTACGACGACTAAAATGTCACGGTGCATAGTAGATGAAAAACTAGTATAAAAATTCATACACTATAGAGAGGACGACCGACGCGGAACTTGATACCATGGATTCTGTACATGATTCTGAACCTACCAGAGTTGAAATTTTTCGTTAGTTATTTAAATAGTAATTGCTGTTCCACACATTTTGACCAAGTTGCTCACTTTTATATGAAACAGCTTTTTTTAAAATAACTAATGACACATTTTTTATCTAGAACCATGTGCTGAATTCATGGTTCCAGTTTATGAATGACTAGCTTTTGTCAGAAGCTTCGCCCGCGCGGAGGCTAAAAATTATTTCACGGGCACGTACTTACTACCGGTATAAAAGTATCCTGTGTGTTAATCCAGTTTATAAAGTATGTGTGTGCCGAACTTCATCCAAATCCCATCGGCCGTTTTTGAGTTACAAATATCAAAACGCTCTTGTTTTCTTCTCTTTCCTTTTCTTTAATGTAAATTGTCGTAGTATTTTATCTTACCTGCGGAGTACCACGATGCAGGTTGTGCTGTACAAGCTCCTGTACTAGTCCGAAGCGGCACAGTCGAGTACGATGCTCCGCCTGAGACGCCAGCGCACGAAGAAGAGTGAGGCAGTGTTCTGCACTAGCTAGCGCACAACCGTAACAGCCGCCACCTGCTTGTTTCATGTTTGTTTTAGTCGAAATTAAGTATGAAATAATAAGTTAAGACTTGATTAATTCAGATGATCCACCACTTTGACTAGAAAATTAGTTATCATAAAACGTTACGACGTCACACCGTAGTGATGTGTTTCATTCTTGCATTGACGTCTTTCTGTCTTACTTAGGACCAAAGTAAGTAAGAATGAAATTCGTCAATAAGTGTTTGTTTGTCCGGCGCTTAGGAAGGTTGATCTTATTTAAGAAAACGATAAATGACTGAAAGACCGAGTACATAATGTATCTATATCTATACAAATAATACTGCGCCACGTACCTTTAGTAACATCGCCATCATAATTCTGCAGCAGTCCAGCGTATACAGGCAAAGTATCGCCCTTCGTTAGTTCACTCTGGGATCTATCGAACGCTACTAGCTCTTTTCTAAAAAAAAAATTATACTTTTACTCAGTGATGGTTGCTTGGTGAAATATTGCCGCAACAAGTCATGAATTTTGTATTGAGTGTCTTGTCGAATGTACTTCAAAATTGGATTTGTCGAATCACACGTATGTAAAAAAGATCCCAATAAAAGCATAGGAGCTCATGTTCCTTTCGCAGACACATTGTATGCTTCGGCATTATACATAGGCCGCCCGTTTGCCTATTATAGGCGTTATGTGAAAGTCGTTGGATTCGAATGACATATACATAATTTGATACTCATAAAAATACAACTGCCGTCAGACCATTGTTTAATACAGAATTCTAGCGATCGCCCATTGGTAGAAATTCGACCGTTCTTCATGTGAATAGAAATACATTATTAAATGAAAAAAATAATAATATTAATAAATAAAAAAAATTAAATGGTTATGTTTGACATTCAGTAACACTTTAGACAAATAATATTGAAGACAAATATTCTCGATATGACCATAGATTTTAAAAATGAAATAGGTTATATATCTATAAAATTATTTTTTTACCTATGGTTATACTTGACATTCAGTAAGATTATAGACACAAAATATTAAAGACAGATGTTCTCGACTGGACCACAGATCTGGACCATAAACAAAAAAATATCTATGCATGTGTGTATTAAATACACGGTAATGAATAGCAGTGTGTGTAACGTGTTATTTATTGAAAATAATGTATTTTAACGCATATGTTAAAAAAATATTAGCATTCATCACTTCTTCTCTGTATAAACTATAAGTGTGCGAAATTTCATACTCCTCCGTCCGCCCAATTTTCTTAAAAGGGGATCCAAAGTTTTCGCTTCACGTATAGTATGGAAAAAGAAATTGAAAAATATTTGCATGCCGACTATCAAGGTGAAGTGCCGGAAAGTAGGTATCAAGTCAAATTTATTGCCTAGAACATATATGAACCTATTAGAATCTATATTTAAAAAATATTCCTCTTCACTAACCTGCAAGCAAGCACCTTCTGTATGATCTTGGACAGGTCCTCAAAGTGTCCCTTGCTATCGACGCAGTACTTATGCGCAAGAGTTTGTATGACGCGGTTGATCTGCGCGCCGCTAAAGGCCGTGTTGCTCGCATTGCTATTTTCATCGGCGGTGCGGCCTTCGAGACGATGTTCGCTTATTTTGTGGAGAAGAGACTGTGGACGAAGGGCATAATTTATATTTCACGAGATTTTGAGGAACGGGGAGGGATCTGAGCGAACTAAAGAAGATCTAGCATGAAATAGTTTTAGGTTAGAAAATACTGTAGTCTATTCGCATTAAGAAAATAGTGACTCATCGTTGTCATTAGCTTAGCAACGCCCCTTTTTTTTTTTTGGATGGGAAATCATCAAATTACTTCTCCCGCTCTGGGCGGAGCGGGAGGGCGTGTCAGACTTTTACTGACTAAAACCCACCCGTGTTCCATCAGTTGCCCATGTGCCAGGGTCACGGTATCTCTTTCGAACAATCACGCGACCCCGGCAGGCATCGGTCCTAGTAGACCCCTACACTGCTGCTGACATCTCTTTGAGGCGCGCGTGGAACACTGCGCGCCGTCGACCCGAGCTTGGTCCTTACCGGGCGGCGAGCTACCCATTGCTCGCCACCCGCAAGCTCGCGCCTACGGTGGCCGGGAGTCCGCTATCGACTCCCGACGCCCGGGGCGTCTCCTCCTGCGGCGGCTAGGAGCGTGAGGGCGCAGTGACTGCCACTCCCTCACGCGCCCCGCCTCCTCCTTCGCGAGCATTACTGCTTCGCAGAAGGAGGTGACGGCTTCCCATTCCGTCTCGCTCCGTACCATGGCTCGCACCAGGGCCGGACGCGAGAGGTCGCCGCCGCCGATCGCCTCCACGAGGACACGGCGGTGCTCCGCCCAGGCAGGGCACACCTCCACCGTATGCTCCACCGTGTCCTCCAGGCGATCCTAGCAACGCCCCTTGACCCATTAGATCATAATCAATTAGAAAGACGTGTTTATATTGACCAGTCGAAGTAAGCCCGACAGTTCAGACAGCCCATTCTAAATTACTATGTTCAGGGGCAAAGCTGAGTGACAATGATGAGTCACAATTTTCTTAACGCGAATATACTATAGCTAATAGTAACATTTGTTACGCAGATATTCAGAGATAAATACTTGACGTATCTAACTTGCTTACAAATGGGCTAAGCATAAATATCAAGCATATATGGGAATATAAGCGTGACATTTACGCTTTCGCCAGAGGTTTATAAGTAAACCCTGACTTCGCACGTTATGACATCCTAAGACAAAAGAGAAAATACTACAAAATACACTGCGAAAACATATCATCATTTCTCTTTTAATAACTGTAATGCCCAGTAATTAGGTTGTGAAAGTGAGATAGGCAGTCGCTCCATGTAAAATACAGGTATTCAGCTGCATTTGGTTAGACTCCAAACTGCCCCAACATAATTGGGCAAAAGTTAGGCACATGATGATGTAAATAACTCTAATTTCAGCAAAACCTACCTCCAACACAGGCTTATTAGATGTCAACTGTCTATACACCCGATCCGCCTTGTCCAACAGCGCGCCGATAGTCTGCACCATCTTCTTCCGTTCCTCGTCGTTCTCAATAGTATCGACGGCGCAGCACGGTCGAGCCGTCAGAGTGTAGTCGAATTTAGCGTACTTGCAGAACCCGCAGGCATGGCAGAGGAAGGGGTCTTTCTCGTCGTAGTTTATGGCACTGGGATAAAAGAAGAAAGTTGTTACATAAATATTGGAATGAAAAGACGAATCGCAGTGGAGGTTAATGGTTATAAGGCCTTAAAAAAGCCTGTTGCAGGTCTGCTGCTATATTTGACCAAAATAACAGTAGTTAATTAAATCACTTGACACCACATCTACAGTGTGTACTAGACATGGGTAGTTCGCGAACGATTGAAGGAAATGAAGTACTTCATTTCACAAAACAAACTTATCTTTCCTTCAGTAGTAATTCAAATGTGTCTCTACTTCATTTAGTTCAGTCTTTCTTTCACTCGCACCAACTCAGCAATCGTTTCGCTCGCATGCATGACTCGTACGTGTTCGTGTCACATCGCCGGCCGGTCGGCTGACGTCGGGCTGACGAGTGACGACGGCGCCTTGCTGTGTGTGTCGCGCGTCTAGCTTACACACACATGGCAATACACATGACAATTAGTTTTTTTTTTTATTCGTTTCATATTTCTTGGTCGACAGTCCTAAGCCTGTATAAAAGTATGAAGGAAAATCGAGATACGTATAAAAGTGAACTAAGTGAAGTGCATCATTCATAGTAATGTACCTATCACACTACGCGAGCTCAATATCTCATTGATTCGTTCAGATTTGCTGAACTATGAAGTACTGAACTAAATAAGTGGACTACTTCATTGAGTCAAAAGAGAGATACTTAGAAAAGTGAACTAAGTGAAGTGCATCATTCATAGTAATGTATCACACTACGCGAGCTCTATATCTCATTGATTCGTTCAGATTTGCTGAACTAAATGAAGTACTGAACTAAATGAGTGGACTACTTCATTGAGTCAAAAGATATACTTCATTCATTTCTTTTCACTGACACATTTTGCGCATGTCTAGTGTGTACGAGATTGTCAATATGGCACATCAAGTTTGAGAAATTTCTACGCTAAGGACAAAATTATGTGCTGAATTCATGGCTACAGTTCACCCGTCGATTTCCTGCCATCTTGTATATATTTGTGGAAAATTATGTTTAAAAAAATGAATGAGTCACATTATCACATCATCCCATCTTCTAAGCACGGCAGGCTGTGCTGGGGCAGCTGCTGCAGGTGCAGAAAATCTCAAACGGCGCAAATATAACAACCTTATTGGGAGTTATATTTTTAAGCCATTCGGGGTTGAAGCACTAGGGCTGTGGGGACCGAGTGCTCATCGAGTATTCCGGGACATCGCCAAGCGGTTGGTTGACTCCTCATGTGACCAGAGGGCTGGTCTATTTTTAGGTCAAAGAATCAGCATTGCCATCCAACGTGGCAACGCTGCCAGACTTCTGGGCACTTTTTCCACCGACAGCGATGCGGACGAATTCTTTGATGCCCAGTGAGCTCTTCCCATTTTTTACCTGTATTTTGTTTTGTGTAATATATTTAAAAAAAAACGTCACATTTCGCCCGGGTAAACAGCCTTTAGAATCAGTTTAAAATAAAAACTACACGAAACTATTTGATTTACTTACCGACACTTGTGACATTGGAAGACGTTTTCTCCGCAGTTAGCGCAAACACCAGGGTTTGCGGGAACAGATTGTGAGCAACGAGGACATTGCAGAGATTCGCCTAGAAATAATTTTGCGATTATTTTATTTGAATTAGTGTTTCTTGTTTGCTTCTTCTTAAATGAAAATCTGAAGATTATTTTCTAAACAAGTTGAACAAGCATTTTTCTCACCTCGCCAGGTACGGCGAGATCTTGCCAAGATTCACTCTTATACAGTTTGTATCTTTGTAAAATGATTATTGGTATAATTCTAAAGGTTTTTATATAATGTATTACTTACCAGTAGCCTGTTGGTTTTCATAGAAGTCAGCGTACTCCATCATGAGATTGCACGCGACGATCGGCAGAGGAAAGTCAACGCGCACTTCCGACTGACCAGACTGGAGCTGAACGCGTTTCGCTTTGTGCCACATTCCTAGACAATGTAAATAGAATTATGAGCAGCAATTTAAAATTGTTTTTGTTGAAATATGTAGATTCTTGTGAGCATAAAGCTAATCTACCAACACTGAGCCGTACTTGCACCACAAATCACTAATAGTGTTTTTCGCGCGACGCACTCTGTTTGAAACTCAACGCTCAGTTGAAAACCGAGAATTGGAAATCCCGCCGCGTCATTTTTACATCCGTGCGAACGTGGTTTTAACGCATTTTGGTGCAAACAGGTCCAAAATTACTATAACGAAGGTCCCTCCTTCTCTAAATCATTGATGACTGAAGAAATATTCCTTTAGTTAAAATTCATATTCATCAGATTGTAATTCAAGAACAAAAATAATCAAGACTGTTACTCTGTATTGGTAAGTGTATTTTATCACTCTCATGATTATTGAGTTACATAGCCATGTTAATTTTTCCTCTTGTGATACAGGAATTCCTAGTACAGACGCCACCAGGTCAAGCTACCCGAAACTGTCAACTTTTCCCAATGAACCTTGAACCTAATGCTCTAGAAATAAAGTCGAAAATCTATCAAAGAAATCTGACAGATTGTAGTAGCTTGATGTGTTGGCGTCTGTACAAGAGCCAGAGCTACAATGATGTCTGTATCTTGAAGTGAACAATAAATAAATCAAATTACGATCTTAGTTCGTACTAATAAAAGACAAATTCCACTCACCTGGCCTATTCTTCAATTCCTGAACCGCTTGCACAGTTCTGTTGTTATAATAGAAGTTGATGGTCCGCACCATCTTGCTCCTCTTAATGTCACTGATACGCAGGTTGATACGGCTTATCATGTGACTGTTCACCAGCTTCACAATCTGAGTAGTCGTCGTGAACTTCGAGTCGATCTGCGTACAGTAGTGTGTTCAGCTCTTATTTAGATGGGTTAATGTATATTTTTGCATGGTTATACACAGAAAGACGGAAATAACAAAAAAAAAATGATACGAAGTGCTAGAATCTTGCATGTCTTTGATATAGGACAAGCAAATCGATAATTTTTAGAACAACTAAGCAGGCAGTCAATAAATTTGTCTATTTTGATTTTGGCCACAGAGACCTTATAAATTAAAAAAAAATATTTTTACTAAACAAGTATAATTTAAGACAGACGCCAAACAAAACTTACTACGGTACTAAACAACTCTTAACTCTACATAAACATAATAAATGCAATCTAAACCAACCTTTATCGTAGGTAACTTTATGGTCGCCATTGCGACCTCAGGGTTATTGCAGACGAGGCACGGTTCCGACTCGAGGTAATACCCGTCAAGTTCTACGTAAGAGCCGAGCGCCGCATACAATGCTGCGTTGCCGTGTGAGGAGAGTAGCTGGTTCTGGTTGCGCAGTAACTCTACTGCGCTGCCTACGTATTTCTGTTTTGGAAGAAGAATAAAAATGTAACTGTTTATTTATTGCTAAGGTAAAAGAAAGATTGGGTAGTTTGTTGTAGACTAGAACACGAAAGATGATTTTCTCCTTTGATGAAGAGGCTTTATGGCATTTAGTTCGTCTCTGTAAGTGTGCTTGAAGAATTAAATAAATACTATAATATTAGTATAGTATACTATAATATTAGTATGATGCAGCACTTTTTTTTCCAAGCTAACACTATAGAAATACGTTACGGTAAGGCATTTCTGGAGCCATTTCAGAAATTCATCATTAGCCGCTAAATAAAAGACCTCGCACTTCTTCTTCGTAACACTCTTGTCAGAGCGGTCGTGGTCCTCATGAAATTTCTTGTCTAGGGGCTGATGTGCTTCGCCTCACGATTTCTCGCCATCCAATCCGATTTTTCGAATTGTGGGTGCACTTATACAATAGATCGCCCACTGCGGATTTTATTTGGTCAGTCCATCTCATAGGTGACCTTTCGCGTGGACCAGATCAGATAGAAGAAAGAAAGACCTCGCAGCATATCTGAATAACGCTAGACCCATTTCAACAGCCGATGAGCAGACAATTAAAAACAAAAAGATACATTTAAGAAGATAAACTTGATTTTAATTACATTCTCTCATTGTATTAACATATCTTACCTCAGTATCAATATTAGTTGTCTTGAGCGTAAAGTAGCCGAGCAGGTCAACGAACTGCGCGGCCTTGCGTCCGTACTGCGGCAGAGCTGGCCAGATGGCCCACAGGAGGGACACCAATGAAGACTGGTCGGCTTGACCTGAGTTGCTAAACAAATGAAGATAGATTTAATATTTAACCATAGGTAGGTACTAGGTTTTGGAATCACAGAGTGGATCGATATGAGTTCGAAATAAACTTGAAATACTATATGCCATTGAAAATAAATGTTATAGTGGCATCTACATCATCAAATGCGAACTACGCATCCGACGACATCACGCAACATCTTGCATCTCGCAAGCAGAGTTTACCGCGCAAATGGGATAATATATAGAACGTCCCGATATCAACCGTCAGGCAGTAGGTCACCAGACACAACACCCGTCTGGTACGGTGGCGTCACGTGGCCAGGCCTCCCTTTTCTATGGAGGATGAATGAACTTTAGACCCAGTTTTCCATACCTCTAATGTGATTTTTGTTTACGAACGTGTTGTCAAAACAAATTTATTCATCTATTCGTGTAAATCGAGATGCAGAGACTTTTTACACGAAAAGCAAGTATTCCTTCCACCATAAATCAACTGCTACATGATGATTGAAAAATCGTATTTAAATAAAGAAACTTACTTGTAAATAGCGAGAAGCAGAGCATGGGCTTGCCAACGGACGGCTGTCGAGTTGGTCTCAAGTAAGAACGCTTTCACGAACATCCTTAATTCTTCTTGGGACACCTAAAACAACCATAAAATGATTAATAACGGTTTTTAACTCCGGAAAACAATGGTGAGACATTTCAGAGCTTTATATTCTATGCATATTATTACGACGTTATTACACTTGGCTCATGTGTATTTGCGTTGATTACCTATTACAAAACAATGTTTATTGAAATAAAAATAGAGTATTTTCTGTACTGCGTACAGACCACGGAAATATTAAGACAAATGCTAAATGAAATGAATTAACGTTCAATGTTTGCCACTAATAGTTACCTGTTTCAAGATCTGCTGGACGAGCGGTCCAACTCTCTGCTCCTGGAACTTTGATCCATCAGTGGTGAAGTTGTCGTTTTCAGCGCTGCGCTCGCGATCAGGCCAGTCGGCTGGGTTTTGTTGCTGTAAAGATTTACTATGTTGAAACAACTGCTTATGAATTTGTTTTCGATAGAAATGTTAATTGTTTTCTGATATTAACAAACAACTTTTACACTATCGTAAATGTAAAAAAAAGGTTTATCCTATTAGGGGAATCACAAGAAACTTAAATAAACCAAGTGGGGTCGCGAGACCCCGGCAGGAACAAAGTTCCTTGAATACGCCTTTTCTTCAACTCCGAATTTAATTCGATATGGAGATTTAGGACTGTCGAACACCATGAAAACGGCATCAATGATGGATAATTTGAAGCTGACTTCTTGGAATTTCACTGTGACCTTACTGTCGGTTCAGCACCCTCGAAAACCAAGATAACGATACTCACATTAAAAATAAATTATTATCGCAGCTGCCATTTTGACTTATCGGCTTCAGCGCCCTCGAAAACCATGAAAATGACACTGATGATGTTTTTTTTTAATTGTCGCAGCAAATTCAAAATGCAATTTACATTTGAGCTCACTATTGGCTTCAGCATCCTCGACAACCATGGAAATGGCAGACATGATGAAAAATTTGTAAATATTCGCGGTACTTACTGGCTTCAGCACCGTCGAAATCCACCGCTATATCTCTCTCGCTCTTTTTTTTACTATGTCTCTTTTTATATAATAAATTGCTGCCAGTTGCGGTGCGAGCGCTCACTATGTTACCTTGTTGTCCACAGCTCGCTGATGGTGTGGCGGCGCACACAGAGCCGCCTGTAACAGCTGCAGTACAGTGGGCGCCACCTGCGGGTGCACGCGCCGCGCCACCGTCACCAACCACGCGAGAGCTTCGCGCCGCTCCGTGCCGCACGTGTGCTGCCAGTTGCCGTGCGAGCGCTCACTATGTTACCTTGTTGTCCACAGCTCGCTGATGGTGTGGCGGCGCACACAGAGCCGCCTGTAACAGCTGCAGTACAGTGGGCGCCACCTGCGGGTGCACGCGCCGCGCCACCGTCACCAACCACGCGAGAGCTTCGCGCCGCTCCGTGCCGCACGTGTGCTGCCAGTTGCCGTGCGAGCGCTCACTGTGTTACCTTGTTGTCCACAGCTCGCTGATGGTGTGGCGGCGCACACAGAGCCGCCTGTAACAGCTGCAGTACAGTGGGCGCCACCTGCGGGTGCACGCGCCGCGCCACCGTCACCAACCACGCGAGAGCTTCGCGCCGCTCCGTGCCGCACGTGTGCTGCCAGTTGCCGTGCGAGCGCTCACTATGTTACCTTGTTGTCCACAGCTCGCTGATGGTGTGGCGGCGCACACAGAGCCGCCTGTAACAGCTGCAGTACAGTGGGCGCCACCTGCGGGTGCACGCGCCGCGCCACCGTCACCAACCACGCGAGAGCTTCGCGCCGCTCCGTGCCGCACGTGTGCTGCCAGTTGCCGTGCGAGCGCTCACTATGTTACCTTGTTGTCCACAGCTCGCTGATGGTGTGGCGGCGCACACAGAGCCGCCTGTAACAGCTGCAGTACAGTGGGCGCCACCTGCGGGTGCACGCGCCGCGCCACCGTCACCAACCACGCGAGAGCTTCGCGCCGCTCCGTGCCGCACGTGTGCTGCCAGTTGCCGTGCGAGCGCTCACTATGTTACCTTGTTGTCCACAGCTCGCTGATGGTGTGGCGGCGCACACAGAGCCGCCTGTAACAGCTGCAGTACAGTGGGCGCCACCTGCGGGTGCACGCGCCGCGCCACCGTCACCAACCACGCGAGAGCTTCGCGCCGCTCCGTGCCGCACGTGTGCTGCCAGTTGCCGTGCGAGCGCTCACTATGTTACCTTGTTGTCCACAGCTCGCTGATGGTGTGGCGGCGCACACAGAGCCGCCTGTAACAGCTGCAGTACAGTGGGCGCCACCTGCGGGTGCACGCGCCGCGCCACCGTCACCAACCACGCGAGAGCTTCGCGCCGCTCCGTGCCGCACGTGTGCTGCCAGTTGCCGTGCGAGCGCTCACTGTGTTACCTTGTTGTCCACAGCTCGCTGATGGTGTGGCGGCGCACACAGAGCCGCCTGTAACAGCTGCAGTACAGTGGGCGCCACCTGCGGGTGCACGCGCCGCGCCACCGTCACCAACCACGCGAGAGCTTCGCGCCGCTCCGTGCCGCACGTGTGCTGCCAGTTGCCGTGCGAGCGCTCACTGTGTTACCTTGTTGTCCACAGCTCGCTGATGGTGTGGCGGCGCACACAGAGCCGCCTGTAACAGCTGCAGTACAGTGGGCGCCACCTGCGGGTGCACGCGCCGCGCCACCGTCACCAACCACGCGAGAGCTTCGCGCCGCTCCGTGCCGCACGTGTGCTGCCAGTTGCCGGTGCGGGCGCTTACTATCTCTGCACAAGCCTGGAGAAAAACAAATATCATGCATTTCAGTGCCACAATTGCGCAAAATGCGTACCACAATATGCTCTGATGTTATAATTCATTTGGTATCGACGCAACGTGTCTTTTCATGCATATTTCTCTATTACTCAGTATTTTGGAAGTCACCCCCTTTCTAACGATATCATCACTCACACTGTCCATCCATTGTTTCCTTATGTCTCTATTCTTATAGCCATCGACATTAATACTCAAAACTTTCCTGACATTTTCCTTATTCCTCCATATCACAGGCTGTAAACTGTAAGGTGGTCCAGCAGTGTCATTCTGTAACCATCTCACCGGGTGAAGTGAGCGTGGAGTGAACTATCAATCTCATTCCACCTGATGCTAGGTATGACCAACTATCATATTTACAATCATAATCGAGATTTAGATCGAGATTTAGATACCTAATATTCTTATGCTAATTCTATTGATTATTTTTATAAGGATTTCAAAGCTAGCATACTGACAATGTCGATTCGCATTTTCTGTTATAGCTATCTTATACATGTACATAATCGCACCTTTAATAATAAACTGAAATAATTATAAAATTACAATTGTTGGAAAATAGCGTTTAAAGTTTTGCAAATACGATGCAGTCTACAACAATCGTAATTTTGTAATTATTTCAGTTTATTATTAAAGGTGCGATATGTCTTACTATATTCATTAATTGTTCGTGAGTGTCGCACTTGTGCGTCAGGCAATGAAGGGCTAGTTGAAGAAAAAACAGAAAAAAACAACAATGCGTTCCTGACCGAATTTCTGTTTCGCTACTTCATTTGAAAAACTTCCCGAAACAGTAGTAATGTTAAGATAGTTTACTAGCTTTGAAATACTCATAAAATTATCAATAGAATAAGCATAAAAAATAATAGGTTGGGGAAAAAGTTTCTTCGCATTTTTTAAGAAAATTCAAAACATTTTTTAATAAAGTTTATTTACATTTTAACTAAAGTATGTAGGTACCATTTTGTTCGATAACTTTTTGCCATCTTGTAGGTAGGGACATGATCCCATTGCTATAGAAATTTTGGGACTTCTAGTCAAAATACCGCGACAAGTGGTTTTGGCAGTCCTCTCGTGATGTTAACCTGACACTGCCTAAAGAATTCTGAAGAGACCGAAACAGGTGGAAATCTGAAGGTGCAAGGTCAGGACTATACGGCGAATGCATTAACACCTCCCAGCCAAACTCTCTTAATTTTTGTTGGGTGGCTAAAGATGTGTGAGGTCTAGCGTTATCATGATGAAAAACCACACCCCTTCTGTTGATTAATTCCGGCCGCTTTCTCTCAACTTCTTGCTTTAATCTCATCAGTTGTTCGCAGTAGAGTTCAGAATCGATGGTCCTGCCTGGTGGTAACAGCTCATAATGAATAATGCCCTTCCAAACCCACCACACACACAGCATCACCTTGTTGCAAGTTAACCCGGGTTTCGCCACAGTCTGTGAAGCCTGACCGGCCTTTGACCACGACTTTTTCGCACGTTCTTGTCATACGTGATCCACTTTTCATCACCAGTTATCAGCTTCTTCAAAATTGGTTCGGTTTCATTACGTCGTAATAAAGAATCACAAATGAGTACACGGTTCATTAGGTTTCTTTCAGTGAGCTCGTGAGGTACCCAAATGTCGAGCTTTTTTGTGTACCCAGTTTTTTCAAATGCGCCAAAACTGTTTTGTGGTCAATTTCCAGTTCTTCAGCTACGTCGTAACTACTGGTATGCCGATCTTGCTCCACTTTTTCAAAAATGGCATCCATTTTATCCGTAATAGGGCGACCAGAGCGACGTGCATCTTTGACATCAAAATTTCCGGATTGAAAACGCTTAAACCAAATTTGTGCTACTCTCACAGACACTACACTAGGTCCGTAAACATCGCAAATTTTTTCGCGGCTTGCGTTTCATTTTTACCTTTTTTGTAGTAAAATTTTAAAATGTATCGAATTTCTTCATTAGATTCACTCATCTTCACGGTACGAAAAACAAATGAAAATCACACATTTTCCTAATTTGAATTTGGAATTATGTTCTTTAAAATTTAAACTTTCAATGATACCAAAACCAGCCAGATACAAATAGTATAGCCAAAGAGATTTTATTACAAGTTCATACATACTATAATGCGAAAAGACTTTTTCCCCAACCTAATATTATCAAAATCTCGATTATGATTGTAAATGTTATGTTTGGTCAATCCCTAGCAGCACTGGGATGACACTGACAGCTCACTCCACGCACCTTTTCACGTTGAAATTTTTACAGAATCGACATGCAGGCCATGGTACGGAGCGAGAGTGCATGGGAAGCGGTTACCTTCTATGTAGCAGTAATGCTCGCAAAGGGAGAGGCGGAACGCGTGAGGGTTAGGCAATCTCTACATCCTTACGCTTCTAGTCGTCGAAGGAGACACCCCGGGCGTCCATAGTGGAGTCCCGGCCACCGTAAGCGCGGGCTTGAGGACGCCGAGAAATGGGTAGCTCGCCGCTCGGTAAGGACCAGGCTCGGGTCGACAGCGCGTCGGAACACTTTTGGAGTTCCTCTTATGACTACTCATTTCTTATTCTATCCTCGTGTAACGCCGGACATCCTTCTTAAAATACTCAGTACAGCTGCATGCCTTCCATTCATCCCTTTTGTGAATCAACCTTCCGACCAATACAAGAAAGAATAGAACACCTACCTTCAAATGGTCCATAAGCTGTACCAGCTTGTCGTACGCAGGGTCGGTAGCGAGCAATGCGCGCGCTGCATTCAAATGCGTATCCAGTGCGTGCACGTCGCGCAGTTGACGATAACGTTCGCGGGTACCGCAGAGTAGAAGTAGTAGTTTACGGACTTGTTTCCTAAAATTGGAATTGCGATGAATATGAGATCTATCTCCGTTATAATAAGCGACAAGCGTATTAAAGATCATTTTCGGTTGGCGAAAATGATCTTTAATACGCGGTTGGTTTTTCGTTGAACTTAATTACTCCAAAGTCTGTACATTGGAGTAATTAAGTTCAATGCTTTATTTTCAACTCCTTATTCTAATATGACATGCTTGAGGTTTACACATCTATTGATATAGATGTAACCCTTCCCACTAAAGACAAAGATAACTAGATGTAGTCGATCACTTCTTGGCGAAGTAGTGCACGGGTATAAAATCAAATGATAAGTTATGTATATCATGACATGAAATTACATGTCAGAATACGAGAAGCGGCTATAGAAGCTCAAGTATACGTAGTTTTGTAAACGGCAAAAATTAAAAATCTTTTGTTATTCCATTACAACAAGTTTTTCATTGTTAAAAGAGAATTTCCAATGTATGTAACTTCAAAACAAGGTATATCTACTACCCATATTTATTACAACTAGTGATCGCCCATTGGTCGAAATTCGACCGTACTTCATTTGAACAGAAATACATGATTAAATGAAAAAATATAGATAATAATAAATATAAAAAATAATATGGTTAAATTTCACATTCAGTAACACTATAGACA
This sequence comes from Aporophyla lueneburgensis, assembly GCA_932294355.1. Classification (NCBI taxonomy): domain Eukaryota; kingdom Metazoa; phylum Arthropoda; class Insecta; order Lepidoptera; family Noctuidae; genus Aporophyla; species Aporophyla lueneburgensis. Next base: position 7,925,438 of record OW028737.1, read on the forward strand.
AATTGTTGACGCTGTACTACTGTGGAGAGGGTTCGCTGGCGGGATGGTGAAAGCCAGGACCAGGACGTAGGTGTAATGAGTAAAGAATACTTCTTCAGGACTCTCTTTTTTATTTTCTTAATACTTCTTAACCGCTGGATATGGAACAATATGGAATGAATTATCACAGAAAGCTCTGTTTTTATAGAATTTTCCCTATTATTTTTAATAGCTTCTGCCCGCGACATCGTCCGCGTCAAATTTTCGCTCCCCTTCCCGTCGCGTTGAATTGCCTGCCAGTTTTCGTCCATTTTTCGTTTGCTGCTGAACTCCTTTTAACCGTAGCGTAATGTTATATAGCTTATAGCCTTCCTCAATAAATGGGCTACCCAACACAAAAAGAATTTTTCAGTTCCAATCAGCAGTTCCTGAGATTAGCGCGTTCAATCAAACAAACATACAAACAAACAAACTCTTCAGCTTTATAATATTAGTATAGATTAATTATGACGGTTCCAAATGTCATAATTATAACCAACCTGTACAATCTATGACCAGCCTGTACAATCGTGAGGCATACAACCTCTACAGTTTGCACACGACACTAAGTTTTGTATGGGAAACTTACTAATGCCATATTTGACACTCTCCATAAAACCACAAAAAATATTTCATAAAAATCTAAACTAAATTCATATCGTCGCTAATACAAATAATATTAAAGACAAATATTCTCGATATGATCATAGATTTAAAAATGAAATAGGTTATATATCCATAAAATGAATTTATTACCTATGGTTATACTTGACATTCAGTAAGACTATAGACACAAAATCAGGCTTACCAACTTAGGGGTTTTTCCAAATTTAGGGGGTAAATAAGAGGATTGTGATTTTTTAGGCGCGTTCCATTTTTAGGGGTATTCTTAGGGATTTTTTGCCATCTTACATTTCTCATTGTGTTTTTGATTACAATAAAAGTATTAGCGACTTCTAGTACGGTTCCTCGATACTAAGAATGCAGAGTGAATGATTAACAAATGTCGCGTAATAAATATAGACAAATATTACTACTGTGTGCCGGGTCTATGATTTCTGAACATTCGTTGGTTATTTTCATTATAATTTTTTAGCGAATTTTTTTGAGTAATTGTGGCATTTTTTGGGGTTTTTTAACTTAAGCTTTAGGGGTAAATATTTCTGGGTGTTGGTAACACTGCACAAAATAATAAAGACAGATTTGGACCATAAACAAAAGAATATCCGTGCATGTGTGTATTAGATACACGGTAATGAACAGTAGTGTGCGTAACGTGTTATTTATTGAAAATAATGTTTTTTAACGCATAATTTAAAAAAAATATTAGCATTCGTCACTTCTTCTCTGTATAAACTATAAGTGTGCGAAATTTCATACTCCTCCGTCCGCCCAATTTTCGTAAAAAGGGATCCAAAGTTTTCGCTTCACGTATTAATATATAGATACTCTATTTTTTTATTCTTAAGGGTCAGCAGTAGGAAATCGTGTTATGGTATTTCGATAAGTTTATATAGTAAACTTAAAGTAATTGCCACGAAAAAATATATCTGGCTAGCTCTAGAGTTTTACTAGACTATGAAAAAATCGGGTTGGGGATAAACCTTGGCGATGATTGTTAAAAAAATATTGAATTTCACTAAAAACGTGTAAAAAGCACTGCCGTATTTTGATAACTTAATGCTTAAAACAAGAAGGCACCTATTTAATTTATATATAAATAAAAACAATAAAGAACAGTTAACCCGATGCATTTTTTAGTTTTCCATAATGTTACTTCTGATTTGCTTAAAAAATTCGCAAACTTTCTCAATTTTGACGCTCAAAATCTCCATACAATTTACTATGGCGACGCGGTTTACCATTTATATAGCAGTGTTCGAACCGCGGAGCTCAGTCGACCGCGCGTCTTCAAGGTGGGAGCACGTCGCTCCTAGTAAAAAAATACGCGGCAAATAATGGCCTGTGCGTACACGAGATCCCCCGCACAGTGGCCGGGGTCAGAACAATTTATACAAGTACTAAAATTTAAGATTTTTAAGCTCGATTCTTTCTGCACGTATTTTGTATATTGTGTCATTTCTTATTTGTTTGTTATTATTTTTACGTCTTTCCGGTTCTTAATTGTAATCTTATTTTCAAGTACTTGGTGTGATATAATTTGCTCTAACTACATAATTGTTCTCTTTAACTACACAACATAGCCCCGTCGTGTTTGAGCTCGTAAGATTTATCTCGACAAGTACTACAGATCTAGATGGTATCCAAGGTCTGATGATGAAGTCGGAAGGTGGCCATAGAAACTCTTTAAGTATACAACATAAGCTCGTCGTGTTTGGGCTCGTTAGATTTGTCTTGACGATTACTATAGAACTAGAATAATGTCCAGGGTCTGATGATGAAGCCAACCGGTGGCCATAGGAACTCTTTAAGTATACAACATAACCTCGTCGTTTACCAAGTTTTTCTTTAAGACTCTGGTTCATTTTAAGACTCGAGTCCTTTTTAAGACTCGAGCCTTTTTTAAGACTCGAGCCCTTTTTAAGACTCGAGTTCTTTTTAAGACTCAAGTGCTTATCTGTAGACTCCGAGCCTTTTGAGCACATTGAGTCTTGCATAATTGAGTCGAGTCTTTAAAATTAGGACTCGAAGACTCGAGTCCTTTGCAACTCTAGTTTGGGCTCGTTAGATTGCATGCGCAGTCTCAAGCAACAAAAAAAGGCACTTGCACTCTGATAAAAAATAATATGTAGACGTATTAACTGACTTTGTTTTTGAAAATCATAATATAACAGCTGATTAGGCATCAATACATACAAAAGTGCAATAAACCACCACGTCTCCCATCCTTCCTCACTAAGTAGAAATGCAATAAAAAGAACAACATATTATCCACTTCTACTTTTAATATTATCTTCAAGGTTCCTGCCGCTTGAACCACTATGTAAACATCTATGTGTGCGTAAGCGGGGCGCGCGCGCCTACCGCTGTGTGAGTAGCGCTTCAATACCTAATTTTCTCTCGCGCTTGCAGTGTATCCGACCCTTAAATAACACTAATTTCACTTTTACAAATATTTACCTGAGCGGCGTCTGCTGGTTCATCATGTATTCACACAGTAGCGTGCGCCAGCGCTGGTCGAAGTGCGCCGGGTCGCAATGCTTGTGTATTTGACACGGCAGCCGCAGCGCCATCTCCATTAGAAGTTGTGGGTAATTGTCGAACACGTCTAAAGCGTGGCCTGATGGGAGATTACAATCACATTACAATCATTCGAAAATGTGATAGAAGCTTGGAAGTTGATTGTAATACTTCATTTATTAAACCTCACGTTGGAAGCATACAAAGGGGCGTCTAAAATGCGTAACACGACGATTTCTAAATAATATATCTATAAGAATAGACAGACATCTCGTTTGATACAAAATTATATTTCTTTTCATCATTTTTGACATTGCGCCGTAGAAATCTTTTTACTTTTTGTTTTATACCTCTATAAAGAATAGGGTATAAAGTTCACTCTACCCCCATAGAAAATGGATGATCTTCCGACCAGGCTGGTGTCGTGTCTGGTGTGGGCAACTTCCCGACGATTGATGTTGGGACGTTGTATATTATGCTAGTTTGCGAAGTAAACTCTGCTTGCGCGATGCAGGAATTGCGTGACGACAGTGTGATGCGCAGTTCGCATGCGGCATTTTGTTGTTGTTTCCATTCCTACGGTAGTCACGTGCTACGAAGTCCGTGCCACGAGCGTTAAACATTAAACACGATGACATTTAGGTCACAATAGAACTTACTCTTGACATATTCCTTGACGAAGAAAGGCTGCATGTCGGGCAACGGCTGGGGCGGGAGCGGCTTCAGCAACGTTTGGACAGTAGTCGCCGTTCCAGTACCTAGAACACAAGTAAATTTGTTATCGCAAACATCCAGTTAGCGAAAGATACCTCAGGGTTTTTCTAAAGAAAGCATTGTTGGTGGACTAAGAAAAATGTTATGTGATGTTATTTAGGGCTGCTTTTTCCATAGTAGATAGTTTTTTTCTGAGGAATATAATTGTAGCTTGACAGCTGTGGCATTGATGTCACCTAATATACTAGAGCAGTACTGACCCGAACTCTTCTCCCTCCAGTAGGGCAGCAGCGCCGACAGCACGCGGAAGCAGTGCGCGGGCGCGCCGGCGCGCACGAGCGCGGCGGCCGCCAGGCGCGACACGTGCGCCGCGCACGCGCCGCCCGTCACCTCGGCGCGCGCCGGCGGACCGCCCGACGCAGACGTCTTCCAGCGGGCCATCAGCACACCTGAGAGAAAGCAAAATGAAAGAGATTAACGATGATGTATAAAAAAAACCTGTGCGTCTCGGGACGCCCGACAGAAGTGATAACTTAAACAAATCTAAGTTTTACTATTTAAAATTGAAACGGTGATAGTTTTAGGTTATATGCTTACTGTCAACAGTATAAGTATAACTATCGCACACTAAACACTGAGTAGAGAGAGGGGGAAGCGTCTTTCCGAAATATAACTAGCGCTGTGGGTTAGAGTGAGAGAGGAGCCTGCCTACCGCTGCCGTATGCATGTGAGAAAGGGAAGCCAGACGGACTGGCACCGTAACGCGTTACGTAACGAACCGGTTTACCCTCCCATAAGAAGTTATCACTTCAGAACCTGTTAAACTGATTTTGAAGCTGACTAAAAGCCTCGATATCGTCAAGCGTCGCGGGAAACGCATGGATCAGAGACGCCAGGAATTGAGATGTATGGCGAAAAACGGTGAGACCAGTGGGTGATTCTGGGCTATGATGATGATGATGAATAAATAGCCTTGAGTTAACGTCATGTTAAAAATAGCGCTAGGCGCATATACGATATGCAGTGAAAAGATTCATGAGCTGGCGAGTAAATAGAAAGCCGCAAACTGTTTGCTTAGAGCCACTGCCAGAAATAGCTTCAACCCTATTTCTATTTTTTTAAATGAAGGTTTTGGGTTTGGAATATGTGCCTGAATTTAGCTCACATCGAAAATAATTATGCACACATTGCGTATTTGAAGCTGTCTGTCACCTAGTTACAGTGATCGCGCCTTAAAAGATGAACTATTGTTCTCTCGTGACCTCGATAAAAAAAAATAAGTATCAAAAACTAAAACTCACTAAGCAGCCTCATAATAACCAACTGCAGCTCTCTTCTATTAGTCCTCTCGTGTATTGGGGGCGGGGTCTCGTCTCCTTGCATATCCAACTCTGAGACAAGTAACTCCAGTCTCATAATAGCCAGTTGTAACTCCCTTCTGTCAGTGCGTTCTTCAGGATTCTCGTCGGTTTGAATGTCGAGTTCTGAGACGAGTAGTTCTAGGAGTCGGTCTAGGACTGTGCGGTCGCCTTCGACGCTTGAGTCAAGGTCGCCAGCGAGCATTAGGACCACCTGAGAAAGGTAATTTTAGAGTTCAATGGATTGGTTGGTCGTTGAAACGTTGAGATGATGATGAAGAGGATTTACAGTACTACTAGAAAAGATATGCGCTTCGATAATCTTCATCCGAACAAAGAATTGCTATTTCAGATTGAGCACAAAAATTGATGGTAGCTGAATGATTGTAATCCTTTTTTTTTTTTTTTTTTTAGAATGGGATATCATCAAATGACTTCTCCCGCTCTGGGCGGAGCGGGAGGGCGTGTCAGACTTTTACTGACTAAAACCCACCCGTGTTCCATCAGTTGCCCATGTGCCAGGGTCACGGTATCTCTTTCGAACAATCACGCGCGGGCAGGTATCGGTCCTAGTAGACCCCTACACTGCTGCTGACATCTCTTTGAGGCGCGCGTGGAACACTGCGCGCCGTCGACCCGAGCTTGGTCCTTACCGGGCGGCGAGCTACCCATTGCTCGCCACCCGCAAGCTCGCGCCTACGTGGCCGGGAGTCCGTTATTGACTCCCGACGCCCGGGGCGTCTCCTCCTGCGGCGGTTAGGGGCGTGAGGGCGCAGAGACTAGACTGCCACTCCCTCACGCGCCCCGCCTCCTCCTTCGCGAGCATTACTGCTTCGCAGAAGGAGGTGACGGCTTCCCATTCCCTCTCGCTCCGTACCATGGCTCGCACCAGGGCTGGACGCGACAGGTCGCCGCCGCCGATCGCCTCCACGAGGACACGGCGGTGCCCCGCCCAGGCAGGGCACACCTCAACCGTATGCTCCACCGTGTCCTCCAGACGATCCTCGCAATGGAAACACCCGGACGTATCCTCCCGCTTTATCCTGAACAGGAACCCACCGAAGCACCCATGCCCGGTGAGAACCTGCGTCAGGCGGAAGGTGAGGACGCCGTGACGCCTCTCTATCCACTCCTCAAAGAGGGGACTTACCGCCGCAATTGTGGCGTGCCCAATGATTGCTACTCCTTGTGGTGCCGGACGTTGAGAATAGCACCACCCCATTTCTTCCCGCGGGTGTCGTAGAAGGCGACTCAGGGACTTACTAGAAAATAGGTAGCAGCGTTCTCTATGCATTTTACGACCTGCAATCGCCAACCCGACTGCCAAGCGTGGCGATAATGGCAAGCCCGCCAAAACTGGGGGAAGCCTATGTCTAGCAGTGGACGTCTTTCGGCTGAAATAATGGTGATGAATGATTGTGTTCTTCTTAGAACCTTAACCTCTGTGGGTTTACGCGTTATTCGTACTAATTCGGAAACACGAAGATGACCGAAGCGAACAGTAACCCTGGTATATACACACGTACCTGTACGAAGGGAATAGCCCTGACTCCGGGCAGGTATCTCAAGCTAGGCAGCGCGTCCAATGCGGCTGATAGTAGAGAGAGACGGAGAGCGTGCAACTTGCGCGTTTCGCTCTCTGCCTCCATAGTACGCGATGTTGAGGCCACTGGTTGGTTGGATGACGTTGAGGGGCCAGCTGTTGTAGGGGAAACACATTGTTAGTTTTATTTTTCACTAGCTGTACCCTGCCACGCTTCGCTGTGGCACATTGTGATTGAATGGTTGAGAAATGAAAAAAATAAACAATGTAATTGTGAACGAATATTGTTTCTCATGTGACTGCGCCATTACTATTGCGGTTGTCAGCGAGTGTTTTCCTTGCTTCCGGCAGATGGCGTGGTCACTGGTACACAGCTGATCGTTAAAAAAACAGTTTTTTCGCGGTCGTGGATATGTGACTGATGCAAAAAATAGATAAAAACAATCCTTGATGCGGATTATATATAATGCTAAAATTTCAGCTCGATCGGTGCAGAACTTTTTGAATTTTTGAAGCGTACACAAACCAACATAACAAACTAACACAACTACACCAACATAACTATAGATAGGACAAAGTTAATTGTGACCAAAAACAACTTTTAAATAGGAAATTACTGACAGCATTAAGTTATAAAAAGGGTATGTGAGCACAAAAGGAACAGAGCCCTGAAGGCCAATTCTTGTAATTAAAAACGTTCAACATCTAGTCGCAGTCTCATCTCAGCGACAATCAAATGTCAAAAACGTAGCGAAATTAGAAGTATTTTTGATAAATTGAGACTGAGATCAAACTATGAACGTTTTTAAACTACGAAAATTGCCCCTTTGATTATTTAAAACAAATAAATATTAATTTACAGGTGGTAGGCAGACTCGAACTACACTTGATTGGGCTTTTAAAATCTAGTAGGAATATCGAAGCAAGCGTAAGTTTGATATAGTGAGTGTTGCCTGTTCAGGTGCCATTGAAGTTAAAATTATAGAAAGCAAGTAATAATGATTTGAATGAATATGGCAATATCCGTTAAAATCATGAAGCGTGAATATATGCCAATGTATGCAACGTGTAACTTAATTAACGCAGGACCTCATACACCAAAAAGCATAATAATATGACCAAAACTTGTTTTCTTTAAAGCTAACTGGTATTATTAAGAAAATCGTGTTGACTAGCATCCTACCCTACATTTTTTTTACATGTAATATTGAGACTTATTGCCTTGATATAAGATTGATTTTTTTTTTGCTCAATCGTCGGTAGATATGACAAAAAAATACTGAAATCAATTCAGTAGTCAATTATGAACAAACTTCTTTCAGGACTTGCGTCTATTCTGTTACACCTTGTTTAACACCTTGTTTAATTACCAATATTTGTTTTGCCTCGTAAATATACCAACAAGCTAAGAATAGTAAGTACAGGCCGATTCAAACTTTATAGGGGAACATGAAGCGAGTCGCAGTAACAAATTCACGCAGCGAGTAGCACACTTCAGAGCCGCTATATAGTTTGAACCAAACTGTAGCATTGATCAAATAACAACACAGTATATTAGTTTACTAGCCTGTGATAGCAACAGGCGCCGCGATGATATTGGTGGCCGGCATCGTACCCGCGGATGGAGCCATTTCTCCTAGAACATTCCATACCGTTGTATTGCACTTACATATATACAAGATGGCTGCTCAAGCGATCGAACAAACACATGTAAGCACTGTATCCCATGCCCGTGTATCTTAATTGTTAAGCACCCATGTGAAGCAATAGCATTTGATGTTATACTATTTTGAACTGATTTTTACAGCAGAATTGATAAAAACCCTTTAATTAAATCATTTAAAATACTCGTAGATTTGGCAAACCATGATGCTCATGGCGAAGGACTCTTTCACACAACCCTCATTTAAAATGTCCTTCCTATCAATGGTGCCCATGGTTTCAATGTATTTATTTGCGACTTGCGCTTGTTTTATTTTTCATACATCTTTGTAAGGGCCGCCAGTGGACGCCCCGTCATCGCAGTATTAAACATCTTTCTAAGGAGACCATCTCTCACACATACATAGAAACATAATCTCATGCCTTTTTCCCGTGAGGAAAGGTAGAACCACCAGAGAACATCACCTGCTATCATCCTTGCATACTCTTTTTGCAACGTTTATGTCTATACATCTGGTCATACACGCATACGTTACCAGTACTACACACCAGACCTTTCTGAAGAACATCACCAATAAGGTCACTATAATATGTTCTAACTAGGGTGCTTACTCTCGAATATAATCTATATATTAATACGTGAAGCGAAAACTTTGGATCCCTTTTTACGAAAATTGGGCGGACGGAGGAGTATGAAATTTCGCACACTTATAGTTTATATAGAGAAGAAGTGACGAATGGTAATATTTTTTTTAAATTATGCGTTAAAATACATTATTTTCAATAAATAACACGTTACACACACTAATGTTCATTACCGTGTATCTAATACACACATGCACAGATATTCTTTTGTTTATGGTCCAAATCTGTCTTTATTATTTTGTGTAGTGTTACCAACACCCAGAAATATTTACCCCTAAAGCTTAAGTTAAAAATCCTTAAAATTGCCACAGTTACTAAAAAAATCCGCTAAAAAATTATAATGAAAATAATCAACGAAGGTTCAGTAATCATAGACCGCACACAGTAGTAATATTTGTCTATATAAGGTGTATCTACTCATACACGAAATATTTTAAGAGGTACACCTGTAGGTGGTAAAGAAGCTACAGCAACGAATTTTTTTTCTCTAAATGTATTTTTTTCAAAATTTAATATTATAAATTATTTGACGCACATAAGAAATACTGGCTCCTTCTTATTTTTTACGGCCTGAGACACCGCGGCCATGCTCGTGCCTTCCGGTGGCCGCCCTCGCAGCATCATGCGGGCCATTCATAGAATTTGGAGTAAAGGTTTTATGCAAAACGTCTCAAGCAGTTTTAAAATTATAATAATTACGAAAATTCAAAAACGCTTAGATAAACATTTTCTTTTTGCTGCTATAGCTTCTTTACCACCTACACGTGTACCTCTTACAATATTTCGTGTATGAACACCTTATATTTATTACGCGACATTTGTTAATCATTCACTCTGCATTCTTAGTATTGAGGAACCGTACTAGAAGTCGCTAATACTTTTATTGTAATCAAAAACACAATGAGAAATGTAAGGTGGCAAAAAATCCCTAAGAATACCCCTAAAAATGGAACGCCCCTAAAAAATCTCAATCCTCTTATTTACCCCCTAAATTTGGGAAAACCCCTGAGTTGGTAAGCCTGATTTTGTGTCTATAGTCTTACTGAATGTTAAGTATAACCATAGGTAATAAATTAATTTTATAGATATATAACCTATTTTTTTTTTTTTAATCTATGATCATATCGAGAATATTTGTCTTTAATATTATTTGTATTAGCGACGATAGGAATTTAGTTTAGATTTTTAAGAAATATTTTTTGTGGTTTTATGGAAAGTGTCAAGTATGGCATTAGTAAGTTTCCCATACAAAACTTAGTGTCGTGTGCAACCTGTACAGGTTGTATGCCTCACGATTGTACAGGCTGGTCATAGATTGTACAGGCTGGTTATAATTATGACATTAGGAACCGTCATAATTAATTAAAAATAATAGGGAAAATTCTATAAAAACAGAACAAATTTCTGTGATAATTCATTCCATATTGTTCCATATCCAGCAGTTAAGATGTATTAACCTCTAAGTCTCTGAGATACCACATTTGGTATAGACATAATGGTTTTTTAATTGTGTCTGTAATTACGGTAATTGACTGGTTAAGAAAATAAAAAAGAGAGTCCTGAAGAAGTATTCTTTACTCATTACACCTACGTCCTGGTCCTGGCCATCACCATCCCGCCAGCGAACCCTCTCCACAGTAGTACAGCGTCAACAATTTGTCTATAGTGTTACTAAATGTCAAATATAACCATATTATTTTTTTATATTTATTATTATCTATATTTTTTCATTTAACCAGTCAATTACCGTAATTACAGATACAATTAAAAAACCATTATGTCTATACCAAATGTGGTATTTCAGGGACTTAGAGGTTAATAATGTATTTCTATTCAAATGAAGTACGGTCGAATTTCGACCAATGGGCGATCACTAGTTCCATTAGATCGACATTGGAATTGTCAGTCAAACGTCAGGGATTGGCTGGACTCACTGAGTCTAGCCAATCCCTGACGTTTAACTTAACCAATTGACGTTTTACTAATATCGATCTATTGGAATTATATTCGAGAGTAACCACCTAGAACGTCCCCTTCCGGCATGTCCAGTCATATCTGTCTTATCTTTTGTTAGCCGTCGTACATTCATCCTCTCAACATGACCAAACCATCTAAGCATACTCTTTTTAATTTTTATTACTACATCATCTTTTAAACCGCACCATTGTCTCACCACATCATTCCACACACAATACACCCGAATTACAGTGTGTTTATTTTATTTCAAAATATAATTATTCCTTTTTATTTTCATCATCAAAATTGGCTTCATTGAAATTTTTACAATTTTTTTTTTTTGTTCTTTTTTAACTATTACGGAACCATAGAAAATTAATTCGTTAATTTCATAATTAGTGTTGCTTACCGTACGCACTGCTCCGCCCCGACACGCCCCCGATGCTGTCGGCGCCGCTGCCGCCCGACTCGGACCCCGCGGAGCCGGGTGCCTCAGCCGGGGACGTGCGCAGTGTGCTGCCGTCCGTGGCGGCCGTGCTGCCCTCGTCGTCCGAGCTGACGGAGTTATTGCTACATGTAAGTTGTTGGAGTGTTGTCTGTACTAATTAGGCTCTTTTGTATAGTTTTTATGAATGATTAGAAATCATCACGTGCCGAGTTCGCGAGCAGAAATATTCTGTGCACAATTTTGCTTCGTAATCTTAGGATGTCCGATGGAGATTGAACATTGACGCTACATTCGTTGAAGTTCACCAAGTACAGTCAGCGTCTAAAATATCGGTACAAATTAAATATTTACAAGTATATAAGGTGTATCTATTCATAGACGAAATATTTTAAGAGGTACACTTGTAGGTGGTAAAGAAGCTATAGAAGCAAAACGAATTTTTTTACCTAAGCGTTTTTGAATTTTCGTAATTATTATAATTTTAAAACTGCTTGAGACGTTTTGCATGAAAACTTTACTCCAAATTATATGAATGGCCCGCCTGACGCTGTGAGGGCGGCGACCGGACGGCACGAGCATGGCCGCGGTGTCTCAGGCCGTAAAAAATAAGGAGCCAGTATTTCTCATGTGCATCAAATAATAGGTATATAAATATTAAATTTTGAAAAAAATACATTTAGAAACATTTTTTTTTTCATTGCTGAAGCTTCTTTACCACCTACAGGTGTACCCCTTAAAATATTTCGTGTATGAATAGGTACACCATATAAATTAATATTAAATTTTCACAGTTGTTTAGTTCATTTTGAACAGTCTGTTCGTCCCGATATTATTGATACTGACTGTACCTAATTAAAGTCGTTTTTATTTAGTCTTTTTTTAAATATCTCAAATACCAGCAGAAATCTGTAACTCAAATTTTTACAAGGCACAGGATTCGTAAACAAAATAAGTTACGTGGACATAAATGTTTTTCTTTTGTGTTTTTCGCAGTTGGTGTCTGTTAAAATTGTACATTGTGATGGGTTCACCACCTTGTATACTAGAGTGACATACCCGGGAGGTGAGGCCGTAGCGTCACTGAAGCCGGGCGCGGGTGGCGGCGGCGCGGAGGGCGCGGGCGGCGCGCGGCGCGGCTGTTCCTGCAGAGACAGTGCGATGGCCAGCTCCACCATCGTCTCGTCGTCTGCGTCCGGAGGGATGTCTAGTAGCGCTTCCAGACCTGTTGGACAGAAAAATTGATAAGAACATATTTCTGTCACTGCATTACATTTGCGTCGAAGTTTTAAATGTTACAGCTTACGCTGTTCAAATAACAGCCAAGTGTCTATAGGCGGCGGTAACCACTTGCTATCGGGTAAACAGTCGCTATTCTGGCTAACAAATGTCTGGCTAAAAAGCAAAAGATTCTTGATCAGTTCTGGACGCAGCAATATATCCCGTCGCACAGACGTCAAAATATCGCGGTGACTTAGAACCGAGAGAAAATCGAACAATATTTTTCTTTTGACGCGCTGGTTCTCTGTTGGATTATCAAAGCTCGGTTCAACATCGAGAGTTGAAAATCGAGTGCGCGATAAAATCTCGCCGCGATATTTTTACGTCCATTTCGAATGAAAAAGGCTGCATTACAGATTTCTTTGATGAATTTTAATTTTGTTTTACCGACATGTCCTAAAACCAAAAATTCGATGACATCTACCAACCCGCACTGGGCCCACGTGGTGGATCACAGCCCACTCCCTCTCACACAGAGGCCTGTGTCCTAGCAATGGGAACATTATAGGCTGGCTATTTATGTTTTATTTAATTTATCAAGTACAAAGTAACACGAAAAATAAAATAAGTAATATAAGTAATTCTATTAATTCACAAAAGACTTACAACTAGTCAAAGACAGTCAGTACTTATAATGGAGTTGGCTTAATGAAACAGTTTCTTACCTCCATCAGGAGCCAGCAGCACCATGGGTTCCAATGAATCATCAACATCCATGAACTGGTTCTCTTGATTGTCGTCGCGGTTGGCGCTCAAGTCCGACTCCGACACGACGGCCTCGGTTATCGAGCTCGTTGGTTGCGCTGTCGTCACTGATGACCCAGCACCTAGCATTAACATAATATATTTGGCATAAATAAGGAGAAAGATCTGTTTGTCGCAGTATGTATGAGTATTTTTTTGTAAATCTAAGCGAAAAAACACGCGAGTTAAGAGTTTGTTTGAATATGCTAATCTCTAGAACTTTCAGTCGGATATGAAGTATTTCTGCATTTTATAGCTCAGTTTTTGAGAAAGACTATTGGCTATTTTACATTACGCTATGAGCATTGGAAGCCGAGCAAAAAGATGAAAAGTAAAAAAGAAAGGCGTTTTTTATTTTTCGTTTTTATGGGATATTTATCTATAGAAAATTACATAATGTCTTCTACCAAACTGCTGTATAGTTTGTCAGCAGTGTACTCGTGGATACAGTTTTGTAATATCCAAACACTAACTGACTAATAAACACACAGTTGAAGCAAAAACAAAAAGGGGTACACACAATATCTATACAACTTAAAGAATATGAGGCAAAGATAAGAATTTAGCGACTATTTAGCTGCAAAGCTACGCCTCGTGTAACCAGTCTTTGAGTGGATAAAAAGCATTTAGGCATCTTCAATTCACCCTCTATTACATAACACAAACAAAAATAATTCGTACGTTGTATTAATTTACCTGTTCCAGGAGTGTTTGGTGGTGAAGGTATGTAGACGCGGCGCCTCTTCACTCTGGGTCGGAGCACTCTCATCAGAGCAGCCTTGGCTCCGAAGCTAATGCTTTGATCCTCAGCCAGGAGGAGCGATAGGTAGATTTGATTGCCGAATTCGGTCTGTGGGCGAAATTACAATGTCAGTTTCTTATCTCGATTTCAGTGAACAACGCAGTCACCGTGTGTACGGTCTCCTAAAAAAACCTTGATACGTATTCGGGTCTTTTTTTTTAGTAGAAAGCATGGCTGGAATGCAAGACATCATGCCATGTTGCCACTGTATGATATTCCGACTGCTGTGCTGATTGAGAAACAGTCTTTATACACCAGAAACTACGCTGCATTTCATTATTCTTTGTAATTTATACTCAGAAATTATACTGTCTCTTATATTAGTCAATAATACTCGTTATTTTCTACTTACACATTCAGGCTCCGCATGTAGCTGGAAAGCATGCACTGTATCAGCGAGTGCATGCATGGTATGTTCCGGATGTCTCAGCCCATAGGACAGGATGCCGGGCGGCTGCGCAGTGGATGAGCGACACGCGGCTAAACGCCACAGTACGCTCGTCAGTAACGCGCATAGATGTGGCTCCTTATCTTTCTCGTCTTGGTTGTCGCCCTTCCAGAAGACTGACCAGTCACCTGTTTGGAAAATGATAGCATTGATAACAAATAGTTAATAAGACTACTTATTTAGTATCGGTTTTTCAGAATTTTATATCAAAAGGAGTGAACGAAAGTAACTTTCAAAAATAAGGTTATTGGAAAAATAACATTAAATATTCAATATCTTCATTGCTTTCCCATAATGTGTAATTATATAATTTAGATCATAACCCGCACTAGACACTCTTTTTTTGTGCCAAGTTTTTTGCGCTAAGAGTTAGTTGTTTATCGTGCGACTGGAGAGGGCTATGTGCAGTAGAATTATTTATATTTCTATACGCTGA
The DNA here is from genome assembly GCA_932294355.1 of Aporophyla lueneburgensis. Classification (NCBI taxonomy): domain Eukaryota; kingdom Metazoa; phylum Arthropoda; class Insecta; order Lepidoptera; family Noctuidae; genus Aporophyla; species Aporophyla lueneburgensis. The sequence goes on from OW028737.1 coordinate 7,940,631, forward strand.
AGATGAGGCAGAATCGGTTTGTAAACCAAATATTTTACAGGTTTTTTTTTACTTTGTTGTTTTTGAGCAGGACAAACCTATGTCTTTGAAATCTAAGATGCAGCTATAGAGTTGTAAGTCTTTCTTTACAGTTTGAGGGACACTAAACGTTCTTGGACATAATAACAATAAAACTGTTTTGTCTCGTTCAGTGTCCTTCAATGGGTTAAACCACAAATTCCTTACCATTCGGCGGTCTCTGCGGCGTAGGAGCGCTGTACTTCACGAGATGGTGCGGCCTGGCGACTGCGACGCCTCGCGCCAACAGCACCAGTCTGAAGTACGCCTCAGGGTCGATGTTGTGCGGGTCAGCTGTGTCGCGAAGTTCGCGCAGTGACGTGCACACGTATTTGAGGATGGCTTGATCCTGTGGCAATACAAGATTAGTTAGCTTTGTTTACTATGTTGAGAATATCATGACGCGACGGGCGACTGTGGACTGGGAGCTGAGGTTATGGAGGGGGCGCTCAAGCAACGGGCGGTTCTGCATTGTGTCATCACTCGTGCTAATGAGCGATTGCATACATTCACTCTCGCTGATTTTAATCTAGCTAACCGTTTGAGTTCACCCTTGTAGAATCTTAGAATAAAGTTCATTTCGTTCCTCAATTGTTTGATACGATGTTTTAAATAATATTTCTGGCCGTCCAGTATATTAGCAAGTCTACAAGAATTAAGAGCAAAGTAGCAAATTGCCACGAATACATTAGGCACGTATCTTATAGATGTATTACACGAACGCGCCTCGATCATTTAAATTTGTTCCTTACTACAATGCAATAGGAATCATATTTAATTCGTTACTTTCGTGTCACTTACCCCTTATTACAAAACAATGTTTTTATTTAAATCATCAAACTATTTTAGATTTAAGAACCCAATATTTATAGAAATGCAGTTATTTCCATAAACCTGACAACTAACTACGCCAGTACTAATTTGTCATTTTCGAATTAAGAACTTTACCCAAATCGAATTAAAGTTGGAAATGTAAAACCTGGCTCAGAGCATTAAGCTAGAACTCGCGATTATAGTTTACTAGCTTTTGCCCGCGGCTTTGCCCGCGTGGATATCGAAAATTATCGCAAGAGGACGTACTACCGCGGTTAATGTATTAAGAATCATAGAGCAACACGGACCACCGGCGGACCGGAGGGGAGACGCCATAGCGTTTTTTCCCGATACAAAACTGTCTGTCATTTTTTGCGGGGGGAAGTCTGCTCTACCCACACTTTCTCAAATTCTCACACAAAAATAATCGTCTGTTGCTACGAAACTCACACATAAAAATTAAAGCATACACTAACAATTTCATACACACATAGATACATTATGTGTCGTTACAGTACAATGAGATGACGCAACTACATTGACAAGTTGCTTACAGCCGTGGTTGCAACTACTGTCGATACGCATTATCGATAAATTCAAGAACTCGGTTTAAAAAGTGATACAATGATAGATATTATAATAAAGATTGACTTTATTTTTTTTATCGGAATATTAGGTTTAAAAAGTGATACAAAGATAGATATTATAATAAAGATTGACTTTATTTATTATGTACTACAATAATTATCATTTAACAAATAAAATTAAGGTTTACGTCATTTTAAAAACGAGTGGATGTGTATCTATCACCTTAGAGCATTTATATATACCATGCACGTTATATAAAACTAATGGAATGCGCGGCCGCCGCCATTATATATCGTATTGTGTCGAAAATAAGTTCTCTCCAAAAATGGTTAATTGTGCAGTTTCTAGCTGTAAAAATCGATCTGCTACTACAAATCTGCGAAACCATGGTGTTTCTTATCACATGAAAGTAAATGTTATGCGCCAATGTAGTTTTATTGAAGTACATTGTCGAAATCAACTTTATACCATTACGATAGAAAAATATAGTGGTACGTGAGTAGTATAAACGCAGTACAGGGGCATGGTTTGCATAGTGCTGCGACAATGTAAGTGAATGATAGGTAAAATAAAAGGTTTTTTCAATGATTTAAGCAGTATATTCAGTAATGAGTATGAATGTACTCATTACTGAATATAATCAGGAATAGTGAGAGTGGCACTAATGGCATCATGAGATGATAGTCTGTCATTTGGTAGACTGAATGATTTTTGATGACTCTGGAAAATTAGGTTTAAAACTATTAATTTTTCAAGTTGAGAAATCTAAACTTCATTTCACCACTATAACTAATGTGAACTACATCAGGTCGGCTGTTTTACCTTTTCCGTGATATAAAAAAAAACTTACGGGACAAATACAGTGTGGTGTTAGAGTTGGTTTGGTGCCCTCGACTAATCTCCTCCTATTGTTCGACAACACATGAAAGTCAGAGGTCTTGAAATGTTTTGAGCAAATGACACTATTTCTTGTGGGACTCCAGGTTAGTCTATTATTACAAAATTTCTTCCATATATCCCTTAAATTTGGATCTTTAGGAAACCTTCAATAAATAAATTAAAAAATATTATGTTTGAAGTTCACAATAAGTAATTTTAATAAAATGTGTTAACTCGTACGTTTTATAATATTTTTAATTTAACGCTTTTTTTATACAACTATGTATATTAATATACAGCTTACAATATAATATTTTAAATAAATCAGAAAACTTAATCTCAAAAATGTATCTGTATGGATATAGACTCCTTTGCCAAATTTATCGATAACTATCTACTAACAAACCAGTAACAACACTATCGCTCGGTGACAGCGTATTCTCGGAAATAGACTCGGATCAGTCGCTCGACCGATCCGCATATTGTATGAGGGCGAGCGGCCTGTGTTGGTAAACAAATCCGAAACAACACGACCGATGATTTTGTAATTTTTAAGTTTTATAGAAGTAAATAGGAATAATGTGATTAAAAATTACTTACATATGAAAGGTAACGCCATCTTTTTGTAAATTTGACGTGGCAGATCTCTTTTTGCAGCAAAATACAGAACAATTCGGCATTTTTGTAGGATGTCAATTTTGTCGCGCAACTAGATTTAGTCTACCGAGCAGTGCGGCTGCAACTAGTTTTATTGTACGCATAGGACCGCGTGGACTTGTACTTTGACAGAGGGGAACGCCTGCGTATGGCTACTCCCCTCTGGTCCGTGTTGCTCTATGATTAAGAATGCATTAATCCATTATCCACGATATACAGGGTGATTGGAAGATGGGTGCAAAGCTTTAAGGCGAAGATAGTACAGACAATTTAGAACCATTTAAGCCATGGTTGTCTTAGACGAAGTCTTACCAAATATTTTTAAACAAATTTTTAAGTTTTTTTTCGGAAATTCTCAAAATTTAATGTAAACTGCATAATTATGGCCAAATTGAATGATAAATGAATTCATTTTTTATTTATTTAATTAAAGTAATGTGTAAGCAATCAAGCAAAACATGTTTTAGGCTTCTGTGTCATTAGACATTTTTTTTACAGACTAAAGCTCAGAAAAAATAAAAAAATTGTACAATACGTCTTTTAAACCTTATTAAAAAAAAAACGGAGTGTGCTTTTTTTGTTCAAACCTTTTTGAAGACATGCTTGATAATCGCTCTTTCTTTTGAGGTATCATTTATGCGGATATCTTACAAATTATTGAAATAAGGACCTACAAACCAATTCGAGGGAGAAATTTTTTATTTTGGGCAGACTAATTAAAACAACATTTGAAATAAAATTATTTATTTTACATGTTCAAAATGACAGCCGTGATTCCTAATACAAGCACGGCCCCGTCTTCTAACTTCTGTAGTCGTTATTTTCAACATCATCTCCTGCTTCATTGTCTCAAACGCTGAATTTATGCTTTGTATCAATTCTTCTCTAGTGTTTATTTCTATGTTGTTATACACCAGTTCCTTGGCCCGGCCCCACACGAAAAAGTCCAACGATCTGGGGAGCGAGCGGGCCAAGGGATGGGTCCATCCCTGCCGATTCAGCTATCAGGAAAGCAATTGTTGAGGTGTTCCCTTACATTTAAAGTCCAATGCGCTGGACAGCCGTCTTGCTGAAAGATGACTGTTCGGTCTCTTTCGAAGATCGGGACACCTGATTCCTCTACCAGCAGTGGTAAATCAATTAGCAGAAATTGCAAATAATTTTCGCCATTCAATGGATCAGGCAAAAAGTGGGGCCCAATCAATGTTCTGCCAATTATTCCAGCCCATACATTCACAGAGAATTTCATCTGAAATGACACCTGCTTCTTAAAATGTGGTTTGTTGTCTGCGTCGGCCCATTCATGGATGTTGTGAAAGTTTGTAATACCTTCCCTTGAAAATTTACTTTCATCCGTCCATAAGATTGATTTCAGAAACCACGCATCTTCGATGTCTCTGTTGAGGAGGAAACGGCAGAACTGAATTCTTCTTTGAGGATCTTGCTCTACTAGACCTTGCACACTCCTGCCATGGAACGGATACTTATCATTTTGGTGCATTGTATGCCACACCTTCCATTGAGAAATGATTAAATTTCGAGCTACGGCTCTAGTACTGGTAGTAGGATCCGTAGTAGGATCCGTAGGAAATGCTGCTAAAATGTCTTCGTCGACGGCAGTTTCGTGTCTGCCCGGGTTGACTCCAGGTTCCACGCGGTGAAACCCATCTTGGGCAAGACGACGAAACGGGTTGTAAAACACTCGGACATTCGGTATCCTGCGATTCGGATAGCGCTCTTGATACATCCGTCGCGCCAAAGATCCATTGCCGTCTGCTCTACCGTACATAAATACGATATCCGCATATTCTTGATTGGCAAACGTAGCCAGTCACTTAACAATTAAGAAAAACGGCGTAGGAGCGCACTAAATGTCAACTCAACACAATTAAGTCAAAAATCAACACGTGCAGGAGCGCGAGGCTACGACTGGACACGGTGAAACAAAAAAGTTCAAAACTAACGCAAACAACACGTGCAGGAACGCAAAGGGCTACAACTGAACACGGTAAATTGTGAATCAACACGACAACGTCCACTCACAAGGGCAGTAGTTTGACTAATAAGTAAAAGATGTAACGGCTTCATCATAGACCGACTGACCCTGACTAAAGAAAAACGACTTTGTTGCCTCAGTAACTAAGACCATTTTGCTGTAAAACCAACTCTTATCGCTTTTTGCTATTCATTGGGCGTTCTACCTGGAAATGCCGTCACACCGCGCTCGGTGGCCATTGTTTAGAGAATCCCCTCAATGGGTTCCCCTCAATTGGTTCCTGCATGTGCCAAAAATTCTTAGAATTGAACAATGTTATCATTTCGAGTACATAAAGTATTCTTTTAAGCAAAAATTTTGTGTTTTGTTTGTAGACTGCCTAAAATTTAAAATTTCTCCCTCGAATTGGTTTGTAGGTCCTAATTTCAATAATTTGTAAGATATCCGCATAAATGATACCTCAAAAGAAAGAGCGATTATCAAGCATGTCTTCAAAAAGGTTTGAACAAAAACACAGAAGCCTAAAACATATTTTGCTTGGTTGCTTACACATTACTTTAATTAAATAAATAAAAAAATTATTCATTTATCATTCAATTTGGCCATAATTATGCAGCTTACATTAAATTTTGAGAATTTCCGAAAAAAAACTTAAAAATTTGGTTAAAAAAATTTGGTAAGACTTCGTCTAAGACAACCATGGCTTAAATGGTTCTAAATTGTCTATACTATCTTCACCTTAAAGCTTTGCACCCATCTTCCAATCACCCTGTATAAGTAATAAGAGAGCAGTCTCACATAAATTTCCATCCCCTACTTAATTTTTTCTGCTCCATACAAACTTCCACTCCCCATTTAAGGGAAGTGGGTGGCAAAAGTAGCCTATGTCACTCTCCATCCCTTCAACTATCTTCACTTAAAAAATCATATCAATTCGTCGCTCCGTTTTGCCGTGAAAGACGGACAAACAGACACACACACTTTCCCATTTATAATATTAGTATGGATGTAGACGTATGACGTACCTTATACTGATGATAGTGCGTGTGATGCAGAGCTCTTAACAGACACTGCGCCCTCGCGTGCAGGTGTGGCGGTGCGGGCGCACACAGCAGGCGGCGCGCCGGCTCGGCCGCCGCCTGCACGCCCGCCGCCGACGCGCCGGCGCCCAGCTCTAGCGCTTCCAGGGCCGCACAAGCCAGGCGCTCTAGGGGACTGGGCTTCCAAGCACCGCCGGCGCCTTCACCCTCCTGTTTACACAATTAAATTAGATTTTATTAATCTATTTGCACCTTTACATACCAAGACCCTTCCGTGCCTCGGAAAGCACGTTTAGCCGTTGGTCTCGACTGTCTTTCTTCCTTTTAGTCGTTACGGGTCGTCGGAAGACCGAAAGTCTGATAACCAGTCTTACCACGGGGTTTTAGCCTGTTACTGGGTTGTGGAGATCAGATAGGCAGTCAGTCCATGTATAGTACTGGTACTCAGCTGCATCCGGTTAGACTAGAGTTGCAAAGGACTCGAGTCGTCGAGTCCTAATTTTAAAGACTCGACTCAATTACGCAAGACTCACTGTGCTCAAAAGGCTCGGAGTCTACAGATAAGCACTCGAGTCTTAAAAAGGACTCGAGTATTAAAAAGGGCTCGAGTCTTAAAAAAGACTCGAGTCTTAAAGAAAAACTCGGAGCATGAAGATGAAACTTGTACCTCATCATTTGAAAAGACTCGAAAGGCAATAAATTCAAATTAGTGGTTATGATGTAACTTTGCTAACAAAAAAATCTGTCGAGTTTTTTCGAATGATGAGCTACAAGACTCAAGTTCATTTTAAGACTCGAGTCATTTTTAAGACTCGAGTCCTTTTTAAAACTCGAGTCCCTTTTTTAGACTCGAGAATGACTCGGGCTCGGCTTGACTCTAGACTCCGAGCCTTTTGAGCACACTGAGTCTTGCATAATTGAGTCGAGTCTTTAAAATTACGTCTCGAGGACTCGAGTCCTTTGCAACACTAGGTTAGACTGGAAGCCGACCCCAACATAGTTTAGAAAAGGCTAGGCAGGTGACGATGATGTTATAGTCTTATTCGCGTTAAGAAAATAGTGACTCGTTGTCACGCAGCATAACACGCCCTGATCACTGCCAGACTAGACCTCACAATACGATTTCAATAGCGCAGTGGAAGTGTGATAATCGTGGGGCTCTAGAGACAAGAGTGGCTAGCGAAACTAGTCCGCCGTACGCGGAGCAGACAATATAATTCAAATAACTCACCTACAATACAACAAAAGAACTTACCTGTGGGTAGACGAACACCTGCTCCTTGGGGTTACCTGGAGTTATGTATGTAAGTGAGTGTATATGTATTGTGTTGTGACGTTATGAGTATTCTCCAGGTTACAATCCGCTGCAATAAGGCTGGAGGCAATCACAGCATGCGGTCTTCAAATCACTCGTTCCCAATAGCGTTACTTCCAATTAACCTTCAAAGTTCTTCAATGTCAAGAAACTAAACCCGTAATAACTAACCAAATGGGGTTATTTAACAATCAATACAATTGGGTCATGACCTTTTGTCCACCAAAACGACCGGTTCTAAGGGATTAATTTAACAAAAGGGGTCGGGACGCCACGAGGACCCGCCATCCCTTTTCAAGCACAAAATCAAAGAGGAAGTGTCAAGTGTCAAAATCAAACTGACAAGTCAGATGTCACTCTGTTACTCGATTAGAAACGTAGGCGCATAAAGTAACTAATCGAACAGGACGCAACACGCCCCATGACCAATTAGATCATTGTGAATTAGAAAACAGTGTTCATATTCTTATTCATTCATACCTTCATTTCATTCATTGATTAATTTCATTGACACCTGATTAACTAGTTGAAGTAAGCCCTTCAAACAGTACGGACGCGTTTGACAATAAAAACTGCGCGTTGAAAATAACAATAAAAACTTACTTGAGCTACTTTGCTGGATGATGGACAAGCTGACGGGTCCTCATTGTCTTCAGGCCATCCGAATTGCTCCTTATTCTTGCCATAAACCTAAAACACCACATCCATGTATTATTTATTTCTATCAAATCAATTTAATTTACAATATAAATAACATATAATGTGAATGCGCAACAACAACAAAAAAAAACTTGATTCGTTATCAAAATGAGGTGTGCTTACTTTCACAGAATCAACCATAGTGACGCCGTCAGGGTCTTGTGAAGGTCCAAAGACGATTGATAGTTTCTTGTCTGATTGGAGGGATTCTTCGCGCGTCAGTGGTATGTCGAACCAACGGTTGCGCACAACTATTGTCTGAATCGATCTGCCGTATACCTTCAAAACAAATTAAACGTTAAAACCCATCAACCCAATTTTTATGCCCTTGTAGAAATCTAAACAATAACGAACCACTCTTTAAATAACTGACATAATTGCACCACGATTTTTTAAAATGATTATGTTATTTAATTAATAATATATCAACCCTTGGTTACATAAAATAATCAGTTTTACTCTGTTTTGTCCCGCCCCAAAAATTCATCCTATATAAATATCGATACTCACTTCAACGAATGCCGGTGTTCGGGCAACGTCTTGACTGCCAAGGAGTACTCTAATGCCGCAGATGACCATGTTAGGGTCAGAGTTGGACACCTCCATTACGAAACCACTCATCTTTGTTGATACCACATACAAACCTATAAAAAAATTACCAATGCTTACAAACAAGACAATTTTCAAAGACTCAAAAATGTAATGGTATAACGCAACACTTTTCTCAAGTTTGAACACGTAGAAACGCATACCCATTAAAAAAATAAATGTGAAATAGAGCCAAGTTCAATATTATGATATATGCCTTGGTTGATGACTTCAACGACAAAAGAAGTGAGATCTAAATGGGTGCCAAGTTCAATGGTCAGTCCTGACTTGGCTAGTTCTCATATATGAATTATTATGTTCGAGGCTAGTTTGTACCAGCAAGCCAAATTTTCGAAATAATAAAATAAGAACCGACAAGTAACAGGTTTAAAACTTGCGAAGGCTATAATATAATTCGTATATGAAAACTAGCCAAGTCAGGACTGACCATTGAACTTGGCACCCATTTAGATCTCACTTCTTTTGTCGTTGAAGTCATCAACCAAGGCATATATCATAATATTGAACTTGGCTCTATTTCACATTTATTTTTTTAATGGGATATCATTACTTTTTGTACATAAATTATTAGTAGGTACTTATTTATAACAAATTTATAAAAATTTATACCAAATGGTTTTTGTTATAAGTGTTCCTAATAGAATCAATTAAGTGAAAAATTATAATAAAATGATAAAAATTTACCAGTTTCTGATTTATTCCTTTGTATTCACCTAATTACCTATCTGTATGCCAAATTTGAACTTTCTAGGTCATCTGGAACTGGGTTAGAGTTTTGATCTATAGGTCAGTCAGTGATAAAAATGACGATATTTGGACGTTAATATCTAAATAACCGTTTGAAATATGTTTATGAAATTTTGAGCACGTATGTATCCTGCAAGTCTCACGATATGAGCCAAATTTCACACGTTTATGTGAAATAGTTTATGAGTTATGAGGGGGTCAAAAGTGGCTCCAAATGGTTCGTGTAATATTACACACGGTGCTGCTCGCCAGTTCTGTTACTTGAACTTGGCTTAACACGCTGCCGCGTGTCTAGATTCGAGGCTTTTGTAACTTTCAAAATATGTTAGCGTCCGTCTCACAAATCCTACTAATATTATAAATGTGAAAGTTTTCATGTTTGTAGCTCAATCACTCAAAACAGCCCGACGGATTTGGATTAAATTTGGCATTTCGATAGTTTATAACCTGGATTAACACATAGGATAGTTTTACGTTCCTGTGGCATAATTTCCGATGTCCACGCGGGCAAAACCGCAAAAGCTAGTACTAAATAAGAGAACATAGCATGACTATAGCGCCGCATCTGACGAGACTTACATGAAACGGACGTTAAGTCAAAGCTTTGATGGAGAATAGGAAGATTTTACGATTTATCAACTCCGCGCATTAAATATCTACCTACTTACCAGTAGTATTGAGTCGATGTTTGATCTGGCAGATGTTGTACACTTGCAACAGATCGTTTCCGCCAAAGTCAATGTCGTTCATTGCAACGCAGTGTTCAAAGAAATCGATCGGGAACTGAGGAGCTCCGTTTGCGTTGGATTTTGTTACCACCTGTGAAAGAAAAATGTGTCATTGCTACCTTATAATTACTTTGCCTATTATTCTGATCTGTTGGCTATATAATTTTACTAATGAATAACAGTTTTCAAAGGAAATAAATAATATTATTATTATTTAACATATACATAGGTCAGAGATCAGATCAGCAATAAAATCTATAATAATGTGTAATCTGTGAAAGTACACTGAGCAAAATTATAAAAAAAAAAAACTAGGCTTTGATACATAGTTACAATATTCATTTATTTTATTATACATAAGGTATTGAAACTGATTCCCAAATTAAGCCAGGGCTTGTGAAGTCCTCAAACATGGAGAATTTTATGGGCATCGTTCACCGTAAATTAGGAACCATATGACCCAACAAATGTGGTTACGTATAATTATTTTTAAGTATAACTTTGCCCAGTCTCTTTTGTATGCCCAAAATTACCTCAGTACTAACCTGCTGCGCTTTTCCCTTAGAATGATGCGTCAGCAGCCTAGGCCGTCTCCTTGGCGCATGCGTCGGCTGTATAGCAGGCGACAACCAGTACCCAGTATGCTCATTACTAGCCGCATACATTCGAAGACTTCCATCTTCACAGAGCAAGATTAGAGTACTCTTTTGTTCGCCGCCGCCGCCGCACCAATGGCGGACCGCTACCATGTCGGTTATCTTTGCTTTTGCAGGTACCACCTACAAGATGAATGATTTTAGATATCGAGTTAAGACAAACTCGGCCAAAGTCTACATGAAAGCTCATGCCAAAGTATAGGTTATTTGACTATTCAATCAGAAATGTTATTTAACACATGAATTGAAGTTTCAGTAGCGATTATGAACATCACACCAGCGACCGCATCGGGAAGTGTAATTTATCTCATTTCCAGTGCGAGAAAGAGATGGGAGTTATACAGAACGTATCGCGTAATCGCTCTTTGAACCTGAACAATAATTACTCGTATTTCTTCCCTATACGTCCCTGGACAAAACCGCGAGTGAAAGCTAAGAAGCCGCTCAAAACATTACCTCTCAAAACGGAAGTGACTTAAATAGCCATTTCTATTTAGTTTCAACAACGCCCCATTACCTGTCTCACCTTTATTTCTTGTACGAATATGTTAGTGGGTGTCAACATGAGTACGACCGGGTTGTTGGAGGCCTGCATGACAGCTGTCACTAGCCCAGGATGGCCAGGCACTTCGGCCCACTGACATAAGGACTGTACACCTCCTTGCTTGCCGCCGCCGCGACCTCCTTCCTTTTGCGCTGATGAGGCTGTTAGCGTTATCATTGCTGTTCCTGTTTGACAAGAAAAAAAAATCAGTTACAGATTGATGCATTTCACGAACGCGCGTCAATCATGTCGATTTATACCATATTGCAATGACATAAGAGACATATGAGGCAATCACGTGAGTTGTATTATGCATGTGCTTATTTGAGTTTTGTTCTTAATGATAATAGGAAAGCCAAATAGAATGAAGATCATACGACTAAATACAGAGACGATAAAAGGTTTCAACAAATAACAGAGACGCTGATATTGTTTAGTGATCTCAGGAGATTCAACACATGCTTTACAACTCGCCAGTGTGTTTCTATCAGGCTTCATACTATTATTTTGTTCTTTTTTTTTAAACCGCCTTTCAGCGTCTTAGCTTGTTCTGTAAATCTTACCTTGAAGGCTCTCTTCAACTGTGTTCAGAGGCGCAAGGAAGCTCTTGCCTTGCGCATACGAGAAGAACAACATTTTCAGCGTATGCGAGTAGTAGATGGACACTCCGCCGCCTCCCACCAACCCCGCTACGTCCTACGTGGAAGGAAATGGAACCATAAAGTACGGCGACCAAATGTAAGGAAGTTATAAAATGTATGACAACATTCAGCCAATTGGTATACGGTACTGTAACTACGGAATTTTGGATCACTACAGGAAATGAGTAGAGGACATGGTGGTCACACGTTTTTATTTTTAAATCCCAAGAAAATATTTCGGACATTTGGCTACCCTAGTTTTTTTTAACCAATGAAAATGGCACTGCTTTTATGTCAACATCCAACGTCCTCTAAGGCTTAGCGCAAACCGAAAACAGAAGATGGCTTTATAAAATATATCGTATTTTCATTTGAATAAGGTGCAAAAATGTACAAACATCGACCATGCTTGAGGCCAGCCGATGAGCTGTTTGATGTCTGCGTCGAAGTTCGTACCATTTTGCAGTTTATGCTACCGAAAATAGAATATATTGTTCAATGCTATCTGTACGTTGCCGTCGGTCTGCACTGAGTGAAAGGTTGAATTTCTTCCTGCGCTATGGTTGTTAACTGCATACACAGGTATAAACTCATACAAGCGGATGAAATACAATATGAAAGACCAAATTATATTGCATGCATAGGGTCGGCACAGGAAGAAATTTAGTCTGATCCGCGTCTAGGCGACTCCACACATTTGTGACTATACAATGTGACATTGCATGCTTTGCGGCCACGAAGACACGGTTCTATGCAAATAATCCACTAGATAGCATGTTTTTTGTAGAACACATGTCTCAAGCCTGCGAGAAGTAGGCCAAGTAATACTGCATATTTCTTGCAATGGGATACACTTTTTATTTTATATTGAAGAATAATTCTATTGAGTTTTTCATACTATGCTAGGCTTGTGTGTTAAATGTATGTATTAGTAATAAAGTGTCTACAAGATTGCCACATCGTCTGCTTAGTTTCTACAGAACTGCCCAGTGTTTTATTTGCCTAACAACAAAACGGAAAAAAATGTCTTTCGTATCAAGAAATAAGCACCCTCGTCATTTAGACGACGATACTATTTCTTTGATTGAATGATACCCGGTTACCGCAACTTGCCTGTATCTCCGGGTGCTCAATCTGAAGCACGTTGGTGACGTAGTAGGGGCTCTGCGAGTCCTCCAGCTTCTTGCTTATCGGCTTCCAGTAGATGTGGCCGTTGGGGCTCATGCATAGCGTGTGCATAATACCAGCCTGGTTCACAAATGTTATATCGAGAACTTAAATAACAATTTGAGCTTACCTGTATTTCCGGATGGAGCACCTCTAGCGTGTTTGTGACGTAGAACGTTCCTAGCGTGGCGCGAGACTCTTCGCTCATTGGTTGCCAGTAGATATGGCCGGCCGAGCTCATGCACAGCATGTGCATAACACCGTCCTGGTTTACGAATGTTACGTCGCGGACCTGACAAATAGAACGTTATTACAGTACTCGGGTATTTTAAAATATGTAAAAGGATTAGCTCCATGATAAGTGATACAGATGTCCAACTTTTCGTGACATTAGGGGCCTGTTCTACAAGGTCCGGTTAGGCAATATTGACGAGATCAACGCAAAATTGGATTCTCAATCTGCCTAGCCTTTTCCCAACTATGTAGGGGTCGGTTCGATACCGGACATAACTGAATACCAGTATTTTACAACCCAGTTACTAGGTAACACGATACCCCTTAGTAAGACTAGTTGTCAAACTATTGGTCTTCAGACGACCCGTAACGACTGTCAAAGATCTAAGAATAACAGCTTGGACCAACGACTTAACGTGCTTTCCGAGGCACGGAGTGGTCTCCAAATGTTTTGGATGGTCACCCATTTACGAACCAACCGCGATAAACGTAACCTACGATCGACTTGTATGATTTTATTGATGTGTATTATTATCCATAGTAAGACAGGCCTAGGGTAGGGATACCATCTTTTGCTCAACTCCAGTTCTAAAATTAACAAATACTATTTATTACCTTTCCGCTCGGCACGAGGAAGTGATGCATAGGGTTGTTGAGATCTTTGCTCAAGTCGTATATCTTGACGAAGTCTGATGTGACGAGGGCGAGCTGTGTCTGAGAGCCGGGCAGCCATATTGCTTTGATGACGTAGTTGTTGCCTTCCAAACCGGTGCTCAGGACTAGATGGTCGGCCACGGCACCTATGAAAACAATTTTTTTTTTTTTACATCGATAACCTAACACAGTGCGTTATCTCTTTTCCTGACCAAAAGCTAAGTGTTTTTACATGTTTGACAAAGGTAATTGTCAAAAATATTTTTGTATCGTTAAGTTTTCATCAACCAGACATGGTAATGTCTGGTCATTTTATGTTGGTAAATCCTTTGCTATTTGAAAAAGTGCATTTTAAATACTAAAACATAAGTTTTAATCAGATTTTTTTTCATTCAAACCAGCAAAGATATCGCATGTAAAGTCAATTTTTACATTTACGATAAAACAGAAAGATTTTAGTAACAAGAGTTTCACAATCATATTGTTTAGCCCACTTACCGCCACTATTGAAAGTAAGCACATGACATTCCTTCAAGCCGCACACAGCCAACAGATCCTCGTTCCAAGGGTTCCCACTCAGACTGAGCACCATGAACGGTATTGGGGCGGACGATAGACGTGTTAGAGTAAGCTTGTGCTTAGACGAGTCTGCTTGTTTCAGTAGAGCTGATAGTTGCAGGACTGTTATTTTTCCTGTGAAAGACAAAAGGCGATCATATTGTTATGGGTTTTTCGTATATGATATTCTGTGTTCACTATTTTATGGGCCCTTCTTTACTGGGAAAGGCAGAAGAATGAGAGGCAATTGTCTCGGTTTTAAGCAAGCGACGGCCCAAAATATATTTGATCACACATAAAAACGATCTTGTTAATACTTTAGAGATTGACCATAGATGTATCTTCTTTACCTAGTATAAAACAAAATCGAGATTTTTTAAACTTCGCAACGGATTTTAATGCGGTTTTCATCAATAGACAAAGTGATTCCAGAGGAAGGTTTATATGTATAATACGCGGACGAAGTCGAAGGGAAAACGCTAGTTTTTTTTTTTAATATATTGGCGATCAATGTGTATATGCTATACGTAGTAAGCCAAGTTATGGGAGATGTAACATTCATTCTACAAATACCTTTCTCATGCGATACGGCGAGGTGTTGCCTGCGTCCTTGCGGCGAGGCGAGGCAGCACATGGCGACACGACGCAGCTTGTGCGCTGACATCAGCTGGCGGATGGTCTGGCCGGTCTCACCCGTGTACGACATGCGCACATTCTCGAATGCGCCTTCTTGGGAACCTGTTGATTATGGGACAGTATTAACATATGTTTTAATCTATCGAACTACCCCCTGGCGCCGCCCCGCACCCTAATTAACTAAGTACGGCAATACAATCGAGTGTAGTTAGTAAGTTTTAAACGCTAAAATTTTTAATTTTCGTTTAACATGGACAGTTGTTAAGCATAAGAGGAACAACTAAATGGGCTACATTCAAAATTGACGGCTCATTGCCATCATTGCGTACATTCTAACTTAACTTTAACAACGTTTGTACGGGTAGCATACTATAAAATAACTTTTTTTTATAATATTATACCACCTTCCAAAATGTGATTTTGTTTCCGCTCACTGCGGCACACGCGGCGCGCACGGGCCCGCCCAGCGCCTCCAGCGGGCGTGCGAGGGTAGCTAGACATGACACACTCACCGAGAGTAGGCAGCATGAGATGGTCCGTGTGCGTGAACTTCTTCTCTCCCAGGTGCAGCTGCGCCAGCGCCCGCTGCGCGCGCGCGTGCGCGCCGGTGGGCGCGGCCCGCTCGCACGCGGCGCGCACGGGCCCGCCCAGCGCCTCCAGCGGGCGTGCGAGGGTAGCTAGACATGACACACTCACCGAGAGTAGGCAGCATGAGATGGTCCGTGTGCGTGAACTTCTTCTCTCCCAGGTGCAGCTGCGCCAGCGCCCGCTGCGCGCGCGCGTGCGCGCCGGTGGGCGCGGCCCGCTCGCACGCGGCGCGCACGGGCCCGCCCAGCGCCTCCAGCGGGCGTGCGAGGGTAGCTAGACATGACACACTCACCGAGAGTAGGCAGCATGAGATGGTCCGTGTGCGTGAACTTCTTCTCTCCCAGGTGCAGCTGCGCCAGCGCCCGCTGCGCGCGCGCGTGCGCGCCGGTGGGCGCGGCCCGCTCGCACGCGGCGCGCACGGGCCCGCCCAGCGCCTCCAGCGGGCGTGCGAGGGTAGCTAGACATGACACACTCACCGAGAGTAGGCAGCATGAGATGGTCCGTGTGCGTGAACTTCTTCTCTCCCAGGTGCAGCTGCGCCAGCGCCCGCTGCGCGCGCGCGTGCGCGCCGGTGGGCGCGGCCCGCTCGCACGCGGCGCGCACGGGCCCGCCCAGCGCCTCCAGCGGGCGTGCGAGGGTAGCTAGACATGACACACTCACCGAGAGTAGGCAGCATGAGATGGTCCGTGTGCGTGAACTTCTTCTCTCCCAGGTGCAGCTGCGCCAGCGCCCGCTGCGCGCGCGCGTGCGCGCCGGTGGGCGCGGCCCGCTCGCACGCGGCGCGCACGGGCCCGCCCAGCGCCTCCAGCGGGCGTGCGAGGGTAGCTAGACATGACACACTCACCGAGAGTAGGCAGCATGAGATGGTCCGTGTGCGTGAACTTCTTCTCTCCCAGGTGCAGCTGCGCCAGCGCCCGCTGCGCGCGCGCGTGCGCGCCGGTGGGCGCGGCCCGCTCGCACGCGGCGCGCACGGGCCCGCCCAGCGCCTCCAGCGGGCGTGCGAGGGTAGCTAGACATGACACACTCACCGAGAGTAGGCAGCATGAGATGGTCCGTGTGCGTGAACTTCTTCTCTCCCAGGTGCAGCTGCGCCAGCGCCCGCTGCGCGCGCGCGTGCGCGCCGGTGGGCGCGGCCCGCTCGCACGCGGCGCGCACGGGCCCGCCCAGCGCCTCCAGCGGGCGTGCGAGGGTAGCTAGACATGACACACTCACCGAGAGTAGGCAGCATGAGATGGTCCGTGTGCGTGAACTTCTTCTCTCCCAGGTGCAGCTGCGCCAGCGCCCGCTGCGCGCGCGCGTGCGCGCCGGTGGGCGCGGCCCGCTCGCACGCGGCGCGCACGGGCCCGCCCAGCGCCTCCAGCAGGCGCCGCACGCGCTCCATGCACGCGCCCCAGCCGGGGTACGTGGACAGGTATTGGCGGCAGCCTGGATAAGCGTAACATTATGATTCAAAAATACGTGTAAGTAAGTAGTGTTGGGATTTTATCCGGGTAAATACTCAAAATGGATAAATACTCGATAAATATCCGTTTTTACTGAGTATTTATCCAAAACAGCGGATAAATACTATTTTATGTTTTCGTAACGTAAGTTTTGTCATTTTACTAACAAAAGGATTAAAATTAATGAAAAATAGACAATGCAGATTGGTATCGTACCTTATTAATCATTTTAACAATTACAAAATGCCGATATTGACAATAATTTCATTCAATTATGAATTCAGTTAGTCAATCACTGTCAAAGTTAGATAAAATTATACATTTGTACATTGGTTTTTCACATACATACATGAACTCATGCCTTTCTCCCATGGGGGTAGGCAGAAACTATTTAAGTAACGCTTAAATCATTGTAAAAATACAAAAATAAACTACCTCGTGAAAATCGAGAAAGATAAACAAATCAAATAACTTGACTTGTTGTCGACACTGTAGGATATGGATTCAGCGCGCAATATGCAGTTTTGAGACCAGTGGTGATGTATTTGTTTACCACAAGTAAAGCGCCTGCCTGAGTGCGAACCCACGACCTACAAGTTGTAAGTCGGGGCTGATACCACCGGGCCACCACTGCTATCGCCAATATGAAAGGCATGTCAGACTTTTACTGACTAAAACCCACCTGCGTTTTTTTAGTTGCTTGTGCCGGGTACCTCTTTTAAACAGATCCGCAACCCTGGCAGGCATCGGTCCTCGCGGACCCCTTCAATATGTAATGACATCTCTTTGAGGCGCGCGTGGAACACAATGCGCCGTCGACGCGGGCCTGTTCTTTACCGTGGCGAGCAATGGGTGGCTCGCCGCCCGCAAGCCCGTGGCCACCGTAGCCAAGAATCCACAACGAACTCCCGACGCCCGGGGCGTCTCCTCCTACGGTGGCTAGGGACACGAGGGCGCACAGACTGACTCTCCCTAACGCGCTCCACCTCCTTCTTCGCGAGCCTTACTTCTTCGCAGAAGGAGGTGACAGCTTCTTATGCCCTCTCGCTCCATACCATGGCCTGCATCAGGGCCGGACGCGAGAGATCGCCGCCGCCAATCGCCTCTACGAGGATACGGCGTTGCTCCGCCCAAGCAGGGCAAACCTCCACACTATGCTCCACCATATCTTCCAGGCGATCTAAACAGTGGTAAAATTTACTCAAACCTGCTTTTAGATTTTCTCAAATCCAATGACTCATTATCAGTATCTGTCTGTAAATATAACCCATTTTGTGTTGATTTCATATCCGTAAATATTATAAACACTAGAAGAGCATTGCATTTGTTGGACTCTTGTTGAAAGACAGGTTCTGTTATGGGTTCAAAAACAGATATGCATTGATATACCTAATCCCAAAAGTTATCGTCAAGCAAAGCTGCTTGTAGCATTTGACTTGACGATATATTTTTCTTTTGCGTACGCTGAGAGAGCGGCTTTTCTATCTTTCATACTCCTTAGTGATCGTAGATAGCTGCCCTATTTTGTGTAGCATGGCAGGTTTAACTTTTCTCCCGTTACCTTTTGTTTTACGATTTGTTGTAGCTTCGATCGTGGTTTTTGGGTTTAGTTCTTGTGAGTTTTTGACTGTCTTATAAATCGATGAACGCTGCTGGCTGAACGCACAGAAAAGCATGACGTATTGTCACGTTTCGCCTGAACCGAGCGTGTAAGCGAGAGCGCGAAACACGCGATAGAGAGGCACGATCGGCCTTAGCGTTCGACTTGTGATATGTATCTCTCTTCCACTCCATCGGCCAATACATCCGAGTAAAAGAGACTTAGACATTATCACGTAAAATTATCGTCCGTATACCGACTTTACAGACAGTCAATTGATTTTTATCAAAGATTTTATCATATCTGCATAAATTATTGAAACTACCGCATTTCAGTGCACCATGAGCCAGTAAAATACTAGTGTGTGCTGTGCAGTTTAAAGGCACAACACCTTAAACTAATTGAAAAGCCCTTTGCATATTTATAGCGTTGGCAAACATCAACAACAAACTTGTCTTCGCCGCATTTTTCTTGACTTTTAGAAGCTCTTCACAGAGATAATCTATTATGTGGCTATTCTCTACACTCTCAACAAAGAAAGATTCTAAATTTGTATCTAAAGAGCATGCTCTATTAGAGACGTTTGGACTTCTGACACAATTACAGCCCTAGCAATTGATATTAGAACTAAATAATGTAATAACGTAGTATTTTGAAAAGCCTTAATAACAATAAAAATCATTAACATTTTAAAATAATCATCCGATGCGCAAAAAAGATATTTATCCATCATTTTGAGTATTTATCCGATAAAAATGAGTAAAAACGAGTATTTATCCGTTTCGGATAAAAACTCGAGTATTTATCCACTGCCCATCACTAGTAGTAAGGGAAATCTCGTCAGGAACGAAGTTCGACACACTCGAGTATAATAAGTTCCATCTTAGATTTCCATTTTGACCTCTTTATCGGCTTCAGCACCGTCGAAACCATAAAAACGACATCCATGAAAAAAAAATTGCCCTCGTGGATTTTCATTTTTATCCTCACTATTGGATTCAGCACCCTTGAAAACCATGAAAATCATATCTATCTCCATCTCTATCAATTTTTAAAAAGTCGCTGGAAATAGGCATATCGCTTTTCGTTACGTGAATATTTCTAAACGTTTCGTAACGTGACCATTTCTAAGGTTTAAAGTTGTCTCGTGTGGTGCCAGACATAAAGATGCTATCCAGGCCAGGCCCACGGTAACTCTTTCAAACAAATCCGCGACCCTGGTAGGTTACATCTGTGTCTACACTATTTAACACTCGCATTCACATACCTTGAATATTAGAAGCCAGTATAGGTCTGCGCGGCTGCGCCAGTACGGCGGGCGGCGCGGGGCTGGACGGTCGCCTGCGCAGCGAGGGCGCGGGCGCACTCTCCTCTGCGCCCGCGCCGCGAGCTCCGCCCAACGTCACCGAACGCTTCACTAGCGCTTGGCAACTACGCGGGAAGAAAACGACATTCAAATTAACTGTATAATTTCTTTATACTAATGCGAAATGATGACACTATTCAGTATGTGGATATTTATGCAAGCACTAGGAAGTGGTGAAGGAAGGTCGTTTTGGGGGATTGTCTTATGTAACTTTGACGTTAAATAGATCTGACTCGCAGCCTAGTTTGAATAAAGAACTTTTGATTTTGATTTTATGGATTGATGTCGTAACTTATGAATAGGACTACAATGGCGGCAATGTGGAAATTACTCTAGATTAAACTTTGTTATAATACCAATAGGGGACTCTTTTTCAGAATGTATTTAAAATTAGGTATGTAAAGAAGCATAATGAGTATAGTAAGTATAGTAATAGGTGGCGTGTAAGTTTCTGCTTAGGGGCCATCCATAAATTACGTCACACGAATTTCATGATTTTTGACCCCCTCCCCCGTCCTTGTCACAGCTGGTCACATTTATGAGACCCCCCCTCCCTAGTGTGACGTCACATATTTTACAATTTTACATCTAAAAATAATTATTAAATTAAAACAGCAGTTCCGAAATTAGTTTTATTTCAATTTAAATGATTTTTTTAATTAAATTAACATCAAATCAAACATTGCAAGAAATTTGAACCTTAAATCTCTATAGATAGAGTTGCAAATGTTTTTGAGTTTTTCGTTAATAGTTCTAAGTTCGTGTTTTACTTAACACTTAGGCCTCATTTACGGAGACGCGGGGCGTCGCGCGTGGCATTGGGCGGCGCGGCCCGCACTGTATTCAAAGATATAGCGTTGTATGAGTGCGTTTACGGAGAGGCGATTTTACACGCGTTTGTTTGAAATGGAGCGTTCTTTACGGCGGAGCCGGCGGCGTTAATCGCGGCGGCGCACGCGGCGGCAATTCTCGATGAAGCGGTGCCCGCGGCGGAACCTTCTGCCTATCTTATTTGGAAATTGCACAACGCAGACGTATTTACCGTCGCAATGAACTACAATATCTTCGACTTTTTTTAAATTTTATGATAAACGTGAATTATTTAATATAAGAATTGGCCCAGTTTAGAGCATCGGAACACGAGAAGTTTAGGGAATATGCAATTATTTATAGGTCAATAAGAGAAAGTGGTTATGATGTATTTCATGGCTATACACGGATGTCTACTACAACTTTTGATTATATAGTAAACAACATCGAAATAGTCGGTTTTATTGAGTTCCGCGCGTGCGCCGCAGCGATGCCCGCCGCGTGCGCCGCTACACGCTTAAAAAGTCGCCGCGGGCAACACGGCGGGCACCGCCACTCTGCCCGCCTCGCGTCTCTATGAACAACATCGTATATTGCCATATGTTTGTGTTTACGCGTGCAATGACGCGTGCCGCTACACGCGCCGCCTCTCCGTAAACATCAAAAACGCCCGACGCGCCGCGCGACGCCACGCCGCACGCGCCGCGCGACGCGCCGCGTGTCCGTAAATAAGGCCTTTAGATTAAATTAGATTTTGAAATGTGACGTCACGAAATTTAGAACCCCTCCCACCCCCTTGTCACACAATGTCACACTTCATCAGCCCCCTCCCTCCCCCTTAACGTGTGACGTAATTCATGGATGGCCCCTTAGGCACATGAGAAAAAGACTTGAGTTTGTTTAAGTATATGTGTAAAATTAAACACAATGAAATGCCATGACAAATTACTAAAGATTTATCGATGTTTTTCGCAAAATTATTTAGTGAACGATCATTTTTATTTTTCAAAAATCCTTTTTAACAACATTTTAATTTGACTATTGTCTATTTCAATTCATACAAATGTAATACTCAATACTTTATTGCATTCCACAATGATATACATTGTGGAATGCAATAAAGTATTGAGTTAGTGGTTAGGTGGTAAAACATTTTATTTAGAAACAATTGTGGACCCTGTCGGGCACAGCAAAGGAAAATACAGTAGGTAGAGATGAGGATGAGTTACATGAGCCATAACCAAACTTGCCTATTATAATAAACAGATTTTT
This sequence comes from Aporophyla lueneburgensis, assembly GCA_932294355.1. NCBI lineage: Eukaryota > Metazoa > Arthropoda > Insecta > Lepidoptera > Noctuidae > Aporophyla > Aporophyla lueneburgensis. The sequence continues at coordinate 7,962,927 of OW028737.1, forward strand.
TTATTACCTAGAGTCGGGCTTAGCGCCGCAGTCACAGAAGAAGTTGCCGAACTTAGCGTAAGACACGTCATGTCCGCGATGGCACACCCTCGCGCACACCGTACACACCCCGACGCCATCCACCATCTTACAGGTGTGGCAGTGGTACCAGTGTTGGTTCATGAACTCGCGCTGAGTTACCGTGAATGTGCAGAGCTTGTATTGGAGCATTGCGTCTTCGTCCTGTGGGGAAAGTAATTAAGTTTACTAAAGGTTCGGAGACTGCAAAATCATGTATATTTTCGATTTCGATTAAAGAAAAAAACTGTATAAATGCAGTTCCATGTGGAAAGAATAGCGTAAATAATAGCACCATCCCATTTCTTCCCGTGGGTGTCGTAAGAGGCTAAGAGGCGGCAAAGGGTTTTACGTGAGAATCCCAAAAAAAAAAAAAAAAAATCTAGGTCGCCATTTATATATCATCATCATCATTCCAACCGAAAGACGTCCACTGCTGGACATAGGCCTCTCCCGATTTGGGGGGCTTTGCCATAATTGCCACGCTTGCCCGCCAAGCGTGGCAATTATTTTGGGTTGGCGATCACAGTCTGGTGGTAAAATACATAGATTAAATGAAAGAAATGGGAGAAATGGGACTATAAATTATACAGAGTCAAATTATATTAACAGGCAGGCACAGAGATGATCGATGATGATGATAAAACAAATGTTACTTACTGAATCATCAGCACTCGTGTCGTCATCGTCTTGTTGTTCGTCGGTGTAATCTAAGTCGAATCCGAGATCCGACGGTGACTCCCACGTCGGACTTACTGAACGCCATGCTACAAAATTATATTGGGGTTAGTTCTTGTTCAGTAGAATAAAACAATAAGAAAATATCCCATTCTTGGAAGTCGATTTCCACATTCCCGTGAGCCCGTATTAAAACCATAAGACAAGGGTTTGGATATAAGATTAATTTGAATAGGCTTTTTCTTCCAACTCCTCCAATTTCTACTGGCACTCTTGCTACCTGTAAATGTATGTTTCTTATACTCACTATGAGGCTGCGTAGTATTGATAGCGTGCAAAGCGTCCGCGAGATAAGATAGCAAGACGCAAGCGGACTCGATCTGAGGCGCCAATGTGCCGTCCACTTGTCCCTCCTCCAGTTTGTCCAACACTTCTTGACTGCTCAGATTGTCCACACTGTGACAAAAACATTAAAATTAAGACTCTGAGGAGATAGAAACAAGCATATAATCGGATCGTAAACAGTAGGCCTAGTGTATGTTTCTTCTGACCATCTCGATTTAACGCAACCCTGTTCAGCGTTCCAATGATTACAAGAAACTCACACTAGGGCCTCAGAGTAAATCCTTCATTTGAAAAAAATCATCAACTTAATCTTATTGTTTTATGTGAAATAGCTAGGATGTTTTTTAACTGAATCACTCCGAAAAGTTTAAATGGATTTATATAGAATAAATTATCATATATGTTTAAAGCACATGTATAAAAGTCCATGACTTCAATCATATGTGTAAAATGTCACATGATTTTAAACACATAGAATAGTTTTCGTCGTAGTATGTTGTCTAGATGGACTAAAATCATACAGAAAATGTCACTAAGAAAATTAGAAATAAATAAAACTTACCAAGCAGACAGCCAGCCAACTGCAGCAGGGAACAACTGTCGATGGTCCCCGCCGGCATGTGCGTCGGCCAGGCGACACATCTCACGCAACAGTAAAGGTGAGCAAGCATTCTCACCGCACACGCCGATAAGAGTAGTCAGCATGCGTTCACTGACCTCGTCACCACTAAAGCATGAGACAAACATTAGTAAGGAATTCGACAAAAAGTGGTTTGGACTTCTTGCTTTAGAGAATGACGCTTCATCATTAAGTTTTTGAAAGACATCAGAGGGGCAATAGTCTCGTAATTTTAAGAACGTTCACTCGGTCTCAAACTGCCAAAAATACCTCGAGGTTCCATACATTTTTGACAAGTTTTTGACATTTGATTTAATTTCAGTTTAATTTATTTATGAAAAATTTGCATTGTGTTTGAAATTACATAATAAAATAAAATAACATAACAATAAAAAGGTACAAAAAACATCATAAATTATTTTAAACATTAAAATAACATAAAAATCTCACATCTCATACAGTAATATGATTAAATGCAACTCACTAAAACTAGGAACAAAAAAGCAATTTTAAAGTTAATATTGTTCAAATAAAATAAAATGTTTAATGTCAACTGAAATATATAAGAGGACTGACTGATGATACCAATATTTGTCATTTAAAATAATGTCTATAAAGTTGACTAAACAATAATTTCAGTCGACTTTAAATACATACAAATGTTAAGTTGACAGGAGTAAAAACGCATGGTCGAATTACAAGTTACATGTCGTCGACAGAGTAGAGACATTTATCTAATAGGAATGCTTGAACTTTTGCCTTAAATGCAGGTGTATAAATCAAGCTTATTAAGTGTTGTGGCAACTTGTTAAATATTTGCACTACTTGATATTGTGAACTGTGCTTCACAATATTGAAGTGAGGACTTATCTTACTTCTCAGATCCTTCCTACGTGTACTCTCCCTAACCAGTCTTTCTTCATCCGTCTCATATTCATGAACGTACTTCTTAAGATTTGTCAGGAGTACTAAAACGTAGAGACTGGGTACTGTAAGAATATTCAAATCTACAAAATGTGGGCGGCAGCTCTCTCTTTGTGAGATACGGACAATAGTACGTATAGCTCTTTTCTGAAGTACAAAAGCTCTTTGGCAGTTACAATTATAGCTTTTCTTCCAAAACTGTATGCTGTACCGTAATTTAGACTCAATTAGTGCGTAATATACTATTTTTGATTGTTTAATGTCAATTTCATCTCTTGGGGTTCTTAACGAAAGAAAAAAAGAAAGAAAGAAAAGTATTTATTGGGACACGCACAGAAACAATACAAAAACAATACTTAAAAAACAATGAATCAGTTCTAAACAAAAGATACAATATAAAAACAAAATTTAACAGAAAGAGAAAAAAAGAAACAGAAAGTCCTGTGCGAGGCCAAAGGGCCCCTATCTCAGCATGCAGATGATATAGATGAATCTATGGCGGCTAGTTCCTGTTTCCAATTGAATGAGTCATCTATGTAAACTCATTCAATTGGAAAAAGGAACTAGCCGCCAAAGATTCATCTATATCATCTTTATATAGACGATATAGATGAATCTATGAAGATTGTCGCCGAAGTGATCCTGCGACTAGAATTTGAACGTTTTCAATTAAGAGAATTGACTTTGTGATTTCACCCCAAGGCGGTTTGAATGATAGGACTGTCCATTAAAAACGTCTGTCGTTCAATACAGAAGTTTTAAAAGGACCGTTAGTTGGAACGGCGGTTCAGAGATTGGCGCTATAGGGTCCCTGTTTCGCTTACCGCAAAGAACTATTTACATAGTGCAGTTTAAGTAGTATAGGCTCTGCCTAGTGTGGGATCAGATAACGGTGTGTTGGTTGTCTTAAGATATTATTATTATTATTTAAGTCTTGGTGTTTGATTTAGTCTGTCAGATTTCGGTATCAACGAACCCAAGATTCAGGATCAATATAAAGTGGGGGGCGAAATAATAATAAGCCTACAAAAAAACATATTTTTGGGCAGTGCAGTCAGAGACTCCTTTTAAAACTAGAGTAGTGTTTATATTACTATGAAATCTGTGAGTTAAACTCAATACATACCAGTGTTGCACCACATGCTTGCACAAGGAAGCCAGTAGCGCCGCGTTGTCGTTGGCTGCGTCAGTGATCGGCGCGGGAGTGGGCTCGGCCGTCGCCGCCGCAGTAGTGCCGGCGCCGCCGCTGTCTTTACTGCCGTCCGACCAGCTGCAACTCTCTGCATAGAAATAACAGAAATGGTTATACACACATAAACATCATGTCTTGTTTCCCCCAGGGTTGGGCAGAGGTGTATATACACCCACATTTCGTCAGTTATGCTTAAGTTACATGTAATAGGAGGAGCTTATATCACTTATAACACTTTGCTCGGCTTGTGAACCGAACCCAGGACCTCATGCTAAGCAGTAGCACTTGCGACCACTAGACCAACGAGGCAGTCAAAACACATTACACATAACATTATTTTTTTACCAATGTTTACGATTGGTCAAAAAATAATAATTAAAAAAAAAAACTAAAAAGGACGCATCCATAGAAAACCAAACTAAATATATTTCCTATTCATTGGTGTGTTTCGAATTTTGTGACGTATGTCAGCGTAGTTTTCGTGAAAGAGTAAATTAATAAGACAGTTTTCTTTTTTGCTATTCTGGTAAACCTGCCAAGGAAAATTAATTAAATTATTGTATTGTCATCGGCCCTAGATAAGTCTACAAAGTTTAATTTAAATCTGACTGTTTGAAGTGGGTCAAAAACAAATCCAAAGGAGTTGGTTACAAACATACAGGTAAAGCTAATAAAAGCGTAAAAAGTAACGATGTCAGATAAGACGATGAAATGAGAAGAGTTCGCTAATATTACCTGAGTTAGCAGATTGCTGTGCGGTATCAGACTGTGCTCTGGGAGCCGGAGAGCTGAAACGAAAACATGAGTTAAGTCTCTGTTCCACTTTGTTTAAGTTAAAATCGTTAGATCAATTTCTTTGTTACAAATAAACTCACGGTGCATCAAAAACAGGCAGATCCGAATCATTTCTCTGCGCATTAGAGTCGTTTCTAGTGGCAGCGTCGCTCTCAGTACGGAAAACACTGCGCAGCGCGTTGCGCAACGCCAGTGAGGCGGGGTTGCCGCCTGCCTCAGGGGCTGACGACGTGGGGGTGGGCAACTCCGTCTCGGTGGGGGTTCCATTGGCTGTACCTGGCGCACCTGCTGGACAAGCTGGGTGGTTAAGTGGCAGATAAAATATTTACGAATTGCTCAGTAAAATGATTTTGCTTTTAAGATTATTCTGATATAAACCGATCCTTAACGTAAACCTTTATAGCAAGGAGCTCTACACACTAGACGCGGTGCAGATGACCGCGTCGCTATATGTGGGCTTTTCTTCATTTAAATTGATAATACAACATTCCACTCTGGTAAAAAGACAGCAAGATCACTCGCACCATAGCATCTAAAGATAAATAAATGCTAGATTAAACAAATGAACCTCAACTGTCAATGTTTATTTTAGTACTAGCTGACCCAGCGAACTTCGTACCGCCTCAGAATCAATAAACTTATCAGATCCCACCAACATAAAGCAAAGAGCACCAAGTACCATATACCCATGTTAGACCAAGTTATGACAAACTGGTACTTTGAAGGCATAAAGCGTTTTCTAGCTACCACACACCCATGACAGGTGAGCTCCTACCAAATTATGCCAACCTAGTACTTCCAAGACATAAAGGGTTTTCTAGCTACCACACAGTGAGCTCCTACCAAGTTATGCCAGCCTGGTACTTCGAAGACATAAAGCGTTTTCTAGCTATCAAACACCCATGTTAGGTGACTTTGTATTCTTAAATAAGTGTTCTTAAATTACCTAATTTTCCGCGCAATTTTTAAAATTTTTTCTTTTATAAAAACCTTCTCCTGACAATAACAAACACAACAAAAAAAAAAGTGAAATCGGTCCAGCCGTTCACGCGTGATGGCGTGACCAAGGGAAATAGGGATTCATTTTTATATATATATACAGATGATACTGGCCGATTTAACTCCTCATCATCTGCCTAGCCTTATCCCAACTATGTCGGGGTATTCTTCTAGTGTAACTGGATGCAGCTGAATACCAGAATTTAACATGGAGCGACTGCCTATCTGACCTACACAACCCCTTGGTAAGACCAGCTATCAGGCCTGGGATAAGACTAGTTATCAGACTTCAGGGCTTCTAACGACCCGTAACAACTGTCATAGATCCACAAATGACAGCCGGGACTAATGGCTTAACGTGCTTCTTGGTAAATGATAAATGATTTTATTTCTGTAAGTAGGTACAAACACTTTTACATGTCAATTATATTTTTTTAAACTAGATGAGTTCGGCGTTTCCTAACTGACTACTCTGAGAAGAAAGGCCGAAACAAACTCAGAGGTCACAGTCTCTTTTAAAGTCCAGACATAATCTTGTTCACATCATGTGAAGATCATGTAGATTGGTGACTGAAATGGTCTTTTGAAGAAAGAACCACATAGATTGAGTGGTCCTGTCCAGTCAGTGCAAGCATTTGTCACTAATCATTTAGCTCAACTCGGAACATAAGGAGCCCAACGCTTTGACGAACAGTACCAAAGAAAGGACATTTGGGTAGGCCACATAAATTACTCAAACTGCCAGATCATGATTACTGAGAACGAAAGAAAACAAAATTTAAAAAAAGACCCACATGGTCTTCACATTCACAATAATTAAAACAATACGATACTTTACAAAGTAAATATTCATGTCATTGTATATATAAAAAATTATCAATGTCAATGTGCGCGATCGCCTACCCGCCTGCCAAGCGTGACGATTATGGCAAATCCCCTCTTTTTTTGGATAGGAAGTCATCAAATGACTTCTCCTGCTCTGGGCGTAGCGGGAGGGCGTGTCAGACTTTTACTGACTAAAACCCGCCCGTGTTCCTTCAGGTATCTCGTTAAAAAAAAAGAAACGGATATAATTTTGTTGGTCAGATCATTTGATGACCATGTAGATCGGTGACTGAAATGGTCTTTTGAAGAAAGAACTACACAGATTGAGTGGACCTGTCCAGTCAGTGCAAGCATTTGTCACTAATCATTTAGCTCAACTCGGAACATAAGGAGCCCAACGCTTTGACGAACAGTCCCAAAGAAAGGACATTTGGGTAGGCCACATAAATTACTCAAACTGCCAGATCATGATTACTGAGAACGAAAGAAAACAAACCTAAAAAAAAATAAAAAAGACCCACATGGTCTTCACATTCACAATAATTAAAACAATACGATACTTTACAAAGTAAATATTCATGTCATTGTATATATATAAAAAATTATCAATTTCAATGTGTATATAAAAAAAAAAGAAATGGATATAATTTTGTTGGTCAGATCATTTGATGACCATGTAGATCGGTGTCTGAAATGGTCTTTTGATGAAAGAACCACACAGATATTGCCACTAACTACTCAAACTGCCAGACCATAATCAAAAGAGAAACAATGACCCACATAGTCCTCAAATTCTCAATAATCAAAGTAATATTCATACAATTAATATTCATGTCATGTGAAATAATAAAAAAAGAGTAAAAATAGCAAAATAATAATAATAATAATCTGTGGCCCGACTTTCAACCTGACAGTACAAATTTTTTTTCACCGCGTATTTTTCTAGTATTTTTAAACTCCAAAAATGCATAGATGTTTTATAATATGTTTAAATAACATCAGTGGAATGCTAAAAATTGGAACTGTAACCATACATCTGCAGAATGCAAAACAAGACCAAATAACAATACACGGGAAATACTAAAATGCTGACGCGAAGTCGGGCACGATTGAAACAGAGCACACGCCTAACATCTTCGGGTTCGTCGCTCAGTTCCGCCTCGCAGTTGCCGGATCCTGCTCCAGACGTGAGTCCAGTGACACCGGCCGCTGCAGTTGCGTCGAGCTCGAGCGACGAATACTTCTCGCCGCCGACGACACCACCACCAGTACGTCGGCGCGGACGAGGCCGACCACCGGCCAGCTTGGGACTCCGAGGCCCACCGGCTTCTGATAGGGTCCCCGCTGCCGGTGGAAGTGTGCAGCGCATGAAGTGGACACAAGCGGTCAACGAAAATGTCATGCGCGCATACTATGGGGCTACAGAGGGGGGAACTAACTTGACTGCGTACCGTGGTCGGATGCTCTCTCTGTTTCAGGTGCTTAAACCAGGTGTCAAGTGTCGTCGCAACGATTATCGGATCAGGCACGGGTCATCCAGCGTAATCATATGCTGGATGCCACCGTGCTTGATCGACTTTGCCTCGAATCACGGAATAGCCATGTTACGCCTGCTTCGCCACTGGTCGCGGTGCAACTGCAAAATTTACCCAGTGTTTCACCGCGACCCAACTGCGTTGGTGAAGAGGATGATGACGGGGCTATATCCGTGAGTACCCAATGCAATGCACGATTGAGGAGCGCTTTGGAGGATGCTTTCAGGGAGTATCGCTCTACTCCGCCTGAACATAGACCACGTTTACCTCGTTTGCCCATGCATAAGAAAAACAAGGCGCTGGTGTGTGCTCTAGACTCACAGCTATCAACATATTTTGACGGCAGCAAAGACCTGGTCGATACCCACTCGATCTTGTACTGTGCAGCTGTAGCGGTTTGTCGTGTAGCTCGTGTTAAGTTTCCTAACAATGACAGAGCTACACGACCAAAACCAGCCGTACCAGCTTGGCAGTGCAGGATTGAGCGTCGTATCGGTGAGGCTAGAGCACTCATCGGTAAGCTAATCTGCTTCAGGGAGGGCAATACTCGCCCTCGAGTGATGCGCTTTGTGAAGCGGGCGTTCTCCGGGACGGATGTTAGTCCTCGAGATTATTTGCCCCGCGTCACAGAACGCATCGACTTCCTGAAGCAGAAGATCTGTGCATGGGCAAACCGTATTCGTTGGTACCGGCGGAGGGTGGAGCGGTACACCCAGAATCACACGTTCCAAAGCGATGAAAGGTGGGTTTACCGAGCTTGGGAGCGACCGGACCAAGGTGTGGCTGACACGCCCCTTCCGGATGATGTCGCCATGTCTTCGTTCTGGCGAAACATCTGGTCGGTGCCTGTCAACCACACCGAAGGTGATTGGACTAGGGAGATCGAGCGAGCGTGCGGTCAAATAAAAGAAATGGGGGCAATTACCATCAGCCCCCAAGATGTCGCTTGTGCAGTCCGTCCGTTGCCTAACTGGAAATCTCTAGGGCTGGACGGACTGCACAACTTTTGGATCAAGTGGTTCCAAAAGTCGCACGCTCGTTTGGCATCTCAGTTCCAGTCAGCCTTAGAGTCAGGGTCGTTGCCCCAGTTCTTAACAACAGGTATAACCCACCTGCTCCATAAATCAGGTAGTACCGCGGAACCCAAAAATTATAGACCGATCACTTGTCTACCGACGGTCTATAAAGTACTTACATCCATTTTGAGAGCTAAAATTTACAATCATATTAACACAAACTCGATCTTGTCTGTCTCTCAAAATGGATGTAGGAACGGGTCCCGCGGTACTAAGGAGCTGCTCCTTATCGATATGACCATTAGTCAACAGGTTCGTCGTTCCAGAAGGGATCTGTCGACATGCTGGATAGACTATAAGAAGGCCTATGACTCGGTGCCACATACCTGGCTCAAGAGGGTGCTGGAGTTGTACAAAGTAGATACAACGCTGTGCACCTTCTTTATGTCATGTATGGGGCAGTGGAGAACAGTCCTTCGCTATCCAGAATGTCGACATATCCAGAGGAACAGCGAACCGATAAGGATCGAGCGAGATATATTCCAGGGCGACAGTTTGAGTCCACTTTGGTTCTGCCTAGCCATGAATCCTCTTAGCACACTGCTGGAGGATTCAGGTATAGGCTATCGATTGAGGAGAGGTGGTCAGGTTATATCTCACCTCCTCTACATGGATGACCTAAAACTTTTTGCCCCCAACAATTTGCAACTTATGGAGCTACTGAAAGTAACTGAAACCTTCAGTAGCGCCATCAGGATGGAATTTGGTGTGGACAAATGTGCGGTCATGCATGTAAAGCGAGGGGAGATTGTGGAATCCGTGGGAACCCAACTCTCGGATTCCATACACCTAAGATCCCTCTCCTCAATCGAAACATACAAGTATTTGGGTATGTCGGAAGCGTTAGGCTTCAACAATGCTGACATGAAACGATCGTTGAGGGAGCGCTTCTTTGGCCGCCTGAATAAAGTATTAAAAAGTCTTTTATCAGGCGGAAACAAGGTGCGCGCCTTCAACGGTTAGGTCATGCCGGTTTTGATGTACTCTTTCGGCATACTCAAATGGACTCAGACGGAACTTGACGCCCTGGATAGACGAGTCCGCACACTGCTGACCGCAAATCGAATGCATCACCCAAGGTCATCGGTGATGAGACTGTATATCCCACGGAAGTGCGGAGGTCGAGGTTTCTTGAATATTAAGACCCTGCACAACCGTGAGATATGCAGTCTCAGGGAATACTTCCTAGAAGCCGACGTGGGGATGTACCGAGATGTGGTCTCAGTGGACAAGAGTCTCACCCCGCTCTCCTTGGCTAACGAGAACTGGCGCAAACCTAAAGTATTAGATACTAATGACCGCAGGGAGGTATGGCAAAGCAAGGAGCTTCACGGACGCTTTTACCGGGTCCTACATGGACCCGATGTAGACTTCTTAGCGTCCGTATCCTGGTTACGATTCGGAAATCTATTTGGAGAAACCGAAGGTTTTGTCTTTGCAATTATGGACGAAGTTATGATGACGAACAACTACCGGAAATATATTGTGAAGGATGGCACGGTTGACATCTGTCGGGCATGCCACCGTCCGGGGGAATCAATCCGACACATTACTTCTGGCTGTTCTCGTCTGGCTAACGGAGACTACTTGCATAGGCACAACCTTGTAGCCAGGATTATCCACCAGCAACTTGCTCTGAAATACAGTCTTGTGGAATCAGAAATACCGTACTATAAGTATGTGCCCGACCCAGTTCTCCAAAATGGCAATATCACATTGTATTGGGATCGATCTATCATCACTGATAGGACTATTGTTGCTAATAAGCCGGAGATAGTGGTGATAGATCGATCAGAGCGTCGCACAATGATTATTGATGTAGCAGTCCCGCATGACGAGAACCTCGTGAAAGCTGAACAAGATAAGCAGATTAAATATCTTGATCTGGCTCGCGAGGTTGTCGAGATGTGGGATGTGGATACAGCAGTCATTGTGCCGATAGTCGTGACGGCAAATGGCATAATAGCCAAGAGCCTCGACCAACACCTAAAGAGGCTCTCATTAGGCAGCTGGATCAAGGGCTTGATCCAGAAGGCGGTATTACTGGACACGGCACGTATAGTGAGGAGGTTCCTCTCTCAACAGCCCTGACCACCGGTAGCTTGGACCCTATTCCCGATACCGGTGGGCTACTATTTTTTATATTTTTAAATGTTTTTTGTTATTTTAATATTTAAAAATATAATTTATATGTATGTAAAATGAAATAAACGACATAATAATAAAAAAACAACATTCAGTGTAGATTTATTGGAGCAGCTCAATCCGTATGTAAAGATGATCCACCCATCCACAAACCAACCACGGTAAGCGTAGCTTAACCTGATCGATGGAGCCGTGCTGCTGCTATTACTTAGCCACAAGACTGGCCTTTTTGACTAAAAGAACAAATAAAGTACACTTACCCGGTGCTCCTGAACAGATGTGAGCCAAGAGAGTGGACAGCTTCTGTTGATCAGCCACTCCTATAAACTTGCATACAGACACACACAGGTTGCCGTTCAGATCGTTCTCGCAGCCGGTGAATATCTTGATGAAGAGCCTGATGGATGAGAATAGGAATTGACATAAATTAGTATGGCTATAGATAGGTAACGCAATGAGGATCAGCGACGATTTTAGTTATATATGTAGAATTACAGTCATACCTAAACCAATTATTTCAGTGAAAGAATTATTAAAATTGGACCAAAAATGACGAAGTTAGAGCGGTTTTAATTTTGCATTTTCAAAAACGCCCGCCAATACGCACAATTTGTTGATGACGTCATTTTCCACGTTCGCGTCCGCGGCACCGCCACGCACGATCTTTCTGTCTTTAGTTACGTGACTCGCAGAACATTTAAACGAAGAATGTCTTCATAAAATATTGTATCGTGCCATGATGCGAAAATACAAGTGTTGCTACACCGGACAAATTGTTATTTTGTGTCCCAAAATACCCAAAAAATAGAAAGAAGTGGTGTACTTTCATGAGGAGCGACGCCCCATGTCCCGTTAACTAAAAGTACTTTATACTGCATTTCAAAAATGTTGACTATAATAATTTATTTTAACTAAATCTATTTTTAATCGCGATAAAAAAGGTGTGGATTAAAACTAGTAGTTATGAACTAAAATTCACACCAACGAACGCCTCGCCTTCACGTGCTTTAAACGGTACTGTATTTTTGTTTTCCTTTTCTTTTGCTCATATCTCGAAAATGGCGTTTCCTATCGCAAAAATAATGAAATTTTCGACCCCCTTTGTAACCCACTCACATATAAATTTCAACACGGGGGTAATAATTTTTTTTTATTTTTCGAAGAAAATGTGAAAATTCCATATAAAACACGTCCATTGCGCGCGCCTCGCGCCTTGCCTTCACGTGCCTCGCCTTCATGTGCAAAAACACAAACAGTACTGTATTTTTATTTTAGGTTTAAAGAATTTATTTCTCATAAGAACTTAAATAACAGTTCACTTAAAATGAGATACAAAAGTGCTTACATCTAATTAATTATACTTATTTACCTCCGGTGACATTATAGTGTACATACATGTTTCTTAAGATTTTTTTTAAAAATGTTTATATTATCACACTTTTTTAACTCTTCCGGTAAATTATTGAATATTTGTGCTCCCTCAAACAATATTGTCTTTATACCGTAATTAGTCCGTGCTCGTGCAGTCATTAGTTGAAACTTGTGTTTACTTCTTGTGTTGTATGTTGTTGTTTTTTTATGTATTTGTATATTAGATTGTACGGAATTCGTAGTGATTTTTTTAATAAGAATGCAGGTGTAATATTTGTAAAGTTGTGTGAGATTTAGTAGGTTAGTTTTTGTATATAAGTTCTTTGTAGAATATAGGTAGTTATAATGGAATAGTACTTTAATAATTTTGTTTTGTAGTCTTTGTAGTGAGTTTAGGTTAGATTTAGCAGCTGATCCCCATACCTCAATTAGATATTCAAGGTTTGATTTTACTAGGGAGTTATATATAATTAGTTGTACTTTTTTCGGGATATAGTTAGTGACTTTTCGTAACGCCCCTAATAGTGACGTTAATTTTGTTTTGACGTGATTGATGTGCAGTTTCCAAGTAAGTTTTTCATCTACCCACAGTCCGAGATATTTTTCGTGTGTAGATCTTTTGACTATTTCTCCGTTGATCGTAAGCGGTGAGAACTCCAGTAGTGGTTTATTTTTTGCGTTTTCGTTTTCTTTTGCTTATATCTCGAAAATGGCGTTTCCTATCGCAAAAATAATGAAATTTTCGACCCCCTTTGTAACCCCCTCACATATAAATTTCAATACGTGGGTAATATTTTATTTTTTCGAAGAAAATGTGAAAAATTCCATATAAAACACGTCCATTGCGCGCGCCTTGGTCTTTCAAAAAGTTCATTGCGTAGCACACCCAAGTAAAAGCTGACGAGTTGTACGTTTAGTGTTGCATAGCCCATTTATCGAGGAAGGCTATAGACTATATATTATATAAGGTCACGCAAAGACCCTTAGGAGCCGAGCACAAAGAAAAACGTCACGCATACAAAGACCTCGCACGGGCAGGCGATTCGATGCGACGGGATGGGTTGGGGGAGCAGGAAATTTTACGCGGACGAAGTCGCGGGCAGAAGTTAGTACGAAATATTATTTAAAATAGGTAGAGAGGTGCCTACACATTGTAGAAACACGAAAAAGGTACCTGCCTGCCAAATCAAAACATTCTAAAACGTAGAACCTACCTGTGCACTGGAATAAATTGTTTTTTTTTTTTTACTTTTCAACCATAAACGAATCAATCTTCGCGAGATTGTCCGATTGGGCCTTGGGTAAATCCGACTTCCATGTTTCGTATCTACCAATATCTATAAAACATAAATAAACAAGAAACAACGATTAAACTCCGCAAATCATAACAAAGCAGAGCGGCGCGTGGCGGGCGATCGAGCCTCGTGACGTCATCAGCAGTTTCGCGCGCGCGGCGTGCGTTTTAAAACTCCCTTTTTTTAAAGTTTAATAACTTCGTAATTTCTCGATGGATTTGAGTGATTCAAAAAGAAATGAACTCAGATATTTATATTGTATTCGATGTAGTATTCAAAATTGCTATATCCTTTTGTCGAATTGATCCTCATTCAGGAGCATGCATATTTTAACTCTTATTACATTGTAATAAGGTATACATTGGAATTATTGACAAGCGTGCGTGATTCGTGTAATGCAACATCTGTTATATCTCGATTTTCTCTAGTTTATCTGTAGTAGAATTACAGAGATAACTTGAGTTCAGTAGTAACAAAGTGACACTTACTTGATAACTCTCTCAGCATACGGGTTTCTAGCGTTCGGCGCTGATAGAAGAATCTTGCCAAGAGAATATCCAGAGTTGTCAGCGAATACTTTCTCATAAGCCAGTCTACCTGCAGGACGGTCCAGTATCTTCTCCCAGTATTTTACCTGAATAACACAGTTTTAACACTGAATATAAATGCTGGTAAATAAAACTATCTCTATTCGATTGACTGCAGTCTAGCTGCTACGCTACTGTTGAACTGGTCCCGGGTTCGATTCCCAGGCCGGGCAGTGTTATTGGGTTTTCGCAGCCCGGAGTGTGGATTTGTTCCGGTTGATGGTAATAGACTCGCCCTCTATTTCCTGAGACTTAAATCTAACCAGCGAAATGTGGGTATACTATATACATATATACTCGAGTCAGTCTAGCCTAGTGGCAAAGAGAGTGTTCCTCAAATACAAGTGACTATTAAGATTGCAAAGAAATAATGTAACTTACCATATGTCTCAAAGTCTTCTCCGTAGACGGTTGTAGATGGTCAACAAGCACGCTGTAGGTAGTCTTTAGAATATGTTCGTGTAACAATTGTTCAGCCTTCTGCACTTGTGGCACAAGCGTGTTCAGCGTCGCCGCTAGCGGTTCAGACATGAATTCTAGACGGCCGTCAGTCTGTCGGACGAAAAAGAGGTGAAAATATAGTTGTAGATACGGTATCTATACTAATATTATAAAGCTGAAGAGTTTGTTTGTTTGTTTGATTGAACGCGCTAATCTCAGGAACTACTGATCCAAATTGAAAAATTATTTTTGTGTTGGGTAGCCTATTTATCGAGAGAGGCTATAGGCTATATAACATCACGCTACAACTAAGAGGAGCGGAGCAGTAATGAAAAATGTTGCAAGAACGGGGAAATTTTATTCCTTTTGAGAGTTTCCGTTGCGTGCGCTGCGTAAACGGTTAAAGTAACGCAAAAATCATGTATGACGGAATTGTTCCTTTTAAAAAGTTCTAAAAAAAAGTCCGCGAGAGCATATGTCTATCTTTTAAGGTTGACTCACTATAACTCAAAAGGAGCGAGCAGCAACGAAAAATGGACGAAAACTAGCAGGCAAATCGATGCGACGGGAAGGGTCAGGGGAGCAAAAATTTGACGCGGACGAAGTCGCGGGTAGAAGCTAGTCAGGTATAATAGAAACCGTGTGCAGTAATGATATGCAATATATTAACAAGGTGGCCCGGATATCGACGTGCAAACTGTAAGCACGAGCACATGACCTAGTAATCCGGGCTACCGCAGTCATTTTTGGTCGGTTCATACAAAAGTGAAATACCAACGACGTCAAAATATAAACTTTCAACGCAGGGGCAGCAGAATTATGTAAGAAATGAATCGGTGGTAACAGGTGTCGCGCCGGTGTTCTTGACACTCTATATTATGGTACTCATTCTTGAAAATATGATTGAAAAAAATCCATTAGAATTTAATAACAGTCCAGGAATATTATTTATCCAAAATTAATAAGACTCAATCTTTAAAGAAACTTGTCTTTGTCAAACTTTTCTATGACTCGATGTACCATATCAACGGCCGCATATTAAGTAACTCTTTTGCTTCACTTACCAAAGCCGGTATAATCAGGTCAAGCGTCTTCTGCATCAGCTCAGGGTTGTCAGCGAGCTTGCTTGCTCCAACTTCTAGAAGCTTCGCGGCAGAGTACGCGAGCATCATTAGTGACGGACCGAGCGAGTACTTTGTGTTGGCAGTGATCAACTCGCAGTGAGATGATACTAGGTTTAATACTGCGCTTTCAGATGGTATTATGTGTGCTGCGTAGAATGCCTGAAAAGTATGTTTTTGATTAGATTTGTAATCGCTGAGCTTGCGCAGACAACGCAAGCGCAGGCTACAGTCGCATAGGGCCACAGCGTATCGCATTTCAATATTTTACAGCCTGAAGGTGATTCTGAAGCCCTATTCTCGTGATTAAAAACGTTCAAAATCGAATCGCAGTCTCATCTCAGCAACAACCAAATGTCAAAAACTTGTGAAAAATGAATGGAAACTCGAGGTATTTTTGACAGATTGAGACTGAAAACAGACTGAACATTCTTAAAATGACGAGAATTGCCACTGATATTTTGAGACCAAATACGCATAGAGAACGCTGCTGCCCATTCTCCAGTCTCTTTACGTCCGGCACCACACGGTACTCTGGCACCACACGGTACTCCGGCGTTAATTTTTTATATCTTTGCAATTTTATTTCAAGAGTGTATGTAGTGTTCAGTGTGGTGTTGGTAAAGAATAACACCATTCTATTTCTTCCCGTGAGTGTCGTAAAATGCGACTAAGGGACTTACTAGAGAATAGGCAGCAGCGTTCTCTATGCATTTTACCACCATACTGCGATCGCCAACCCGCCTGCCAAGCGTGGCGATTATGGCAAAGCCCCCCAAATTGGGGGAGGCCTAAGTCCAGCAGTGGATGAAACTGATGAAACTGAAACTTACCAAGTTAATGCAAGCCAATGGTGGCGGTGAAGAGAGTCTATCCAAGGCAGTGGCCGCATTAGACGGCAGATGTGCCCTGAGCCAAGCGCCTAAGGCCGGTGGAGGGGTACTGCCGGCCGCATTCCCGACCGGGCCGGAAGTGCCGCACACTTGCAGGCGAGCCTTGCTTACTGCGGCCTCGGACGCGTTGTTCGAGCTCTCCATTAGGCTTTCGAGCTCGAGGCCCGCACTGAGGCTGGAAAGAGTGTTAAGTTTAATATTGAATCAATCGATTAAGGGATGATTTCAGTATTCCTGCGCGCTGACAAGGTTACGGTTTAATTTTTATGAAAGAAAAGATAAAGACGCATGAATCTCGAAAACAATGATGGCGTTCTAGATTTATATGCAGAAATTCTGTGGTATATTTAGTTGTAGAAAAAGCAATCAATCGTTTTAAGTGAATTGATATTGCGACTTTATTTTGGGAAACCCATACTAATATTATAAATGGGAAAGTGTGTATGTCTGTTTGTCCGTCTTTCACGGCAAAACGGAGCGACGAATTGACGTGATTTTTTAAATGGAGATAGTTGAAGGGATGGAGGGTGACATAGGCTACTTTTTGTCTCTTTCTAACCCCCCACTTCCCTAAAATGGGAGGTGGAACGCGCTAATCTCAGGTACTACTGGTTCGAATGGAAAAATTATTTTTGAGTCGGGTAGCCTATTTATTGAGGAAGGCTATATATAGGATATATAACATCACGCTACGGTCACAAGGAGCGGAGCAGCAACAAAAAAATGGACGGAAACTGGCAGGCTGCGATGCGACGGGAAGGGTCAGGGGAGCAAATATTTGACGCGGACGTAGTCGCGGGCAGAAGCTAGTATTTATATATAACAGAATAATCATCCTATAATATTCCCACTGCTAGACCTCTCTGTGAGAGAGAGTGGGCCGTAATCCACCTCGCGGGCCCAGCGCGTGTTAGTATAAATATCGCATGTGCTCGAATATCGAATTTATAGTTTTAGGGCAAGCCCGGTTTGGTTTCCTCACGATGCTTTCTTTCCCCGTTTTAGGAGCATTGGTGATGATATACACAAGTCACAAAATTTAAGGGATATAAAAACATTATCCAAATTTTTTAATAATTTTCAACAAGCTGTAACTCCGAGGAAAATTATCGTATAGCAAAAAATAAAAAAGCAAATTGTAGCTCCATGTGTCTACTTTTCAGATATGACCATGATTTTTTTTTTATCATGTTTGAGTCTGGAGAAAACCCAAGGAAACTACCAAAAAAAATTTTCCAAATTTTTTCTCGCCTTAAAAAACGTCTCCGGGCTTCAAAAATTTTTTTTCCATTGTTTCACTCAAAAGTTCTTTTAGAAAATTTAATGCCCTTTAATTTGACGTATCCAGAATGCCTGTACGATGATTTGCCGCGGAGTTATCGTCAGTCAAAGCAAAAAAGTACTTTTTAACTTTGACATTCAATAACTCTGGAAATAATTGTCGTATAGAAAAACGAAGGAAGGTTTTGGAAACTACACAATATTCTTTATAAGATACCGTGAATAGCTTTTGTCGAATAAAAAATTATCCAAAAATTTGGATAATTTTTTATATCCCTTTATTTTTGTGAGTAGTGTAATAGAAGCCTAGAAGAAGAATACTAGACCTGCAACTCGTAAGTCGCGGCCGGTAGGTAATACTAGGCCATACTGCTCACACTTATCAACCAGAAATTAAGTTAGTGAAAAAAAGTTCTGAAAAACACATAAAATAAACTTACCGACAACAATCAAGTACTGTTTCCAGCAAGTCCAATAGATCAGGCATGAACTGATGAGCCTCGGATGGCGTAGACGAATCCGCTAGGCACACTTTGAACCTAACCAGCGCTGAGTCGCAGGATATCACGTCCAGAAGAGATGGTAGGCCATTCGCTGTAGAATATTCGTTTAGTTTTATATTTTTGGTTTACGGTCATAATAGGGTTATTTGGTGGAAGCTTCGCCGCGAGAGAGCGTTGAGTGTTTGTCACTTGTCAATGTGATTTTGAATAAAAAGCAACTAATAGGCGACAAGATAAGACTCAAAGCGCTATCTCGCAGCAAAGTTTTCGACAAATAACTCCATTAGCAGCTGAATGAATGTGACAAACAGCAAACAAACAGTTCAGTTAACATGGAACAAATTTTCCTATACTAAAGTAAAAATCATATTTTTACACGCACAGGTTATATTAGGTTTATCTCTATCCCTTTCTATCACTGACAAGTCTAATTTACTAGAGCGAGACTTCATTTACAGATATAAAAGCAGTTTCGAAGCTTTGTTTACTTACTAGTTACGTTAAGTTTCAGATGTTTGATTGTTTCAGAAGCCAACCACGCTGTATATTTGATGTTGTCGCACGATGCGCTTACACCGGCGAGTAGATTTTCTGCATACTGTGCAAAAAAAAAACTCTTATTGGTGAAAAGATCCCAGCTGTGCAATTTATTTTATGCTATAGTTAATATAGTGTAACTGCATTGGTGTTTCGTATAAATTAAAATCATTTAATAGTCAAAATTGAGAATTGGAGATTTTTCTGTACTAGAGTACATTTGTATTGGATCGGATCAAGTTGAGATATCGATGAACGGACAAGTATCAAGGCATATAAAGTCTTATCAAATCCTTAATCGTAACTTATGTTATTACCACTTTGGTTTCCAAAAATTTTGAAAACTATTCAAAAAGTCTCAAAAGTGTTTAAAATTGTAGAGCAATCTGAACTTTATGAATTGATTTTAAATTAGTTTGCCCAATTGTGATTTGTTTACATGCTTAGAAACCAAGTGGCGAACGCCGTGTAGGTCATTCATGGCTTCACTTGTCATAACATACCTGTGTATACATCCCCTGTTTAACCAGCGCGTCCTTGAGCCAGGGGTTGAAAACCTTCTTGTTGTCAGCGCGCGGCGCCCACACCACGGCGTGTAGCGGCAGCGGGGACGGCAGGTCAGCCGCCGTGCCTGCCTGCAGCTTGTCCATGTGGGGTGTTGCGGGGGGCATGCTTATCACTAGTCTGAGGAGAAAACACGGACGTAATTTTTGTAACTACCAGGAAAATTTAAAAATTATTTTTTGGATTTATGGCCCTATTCTTTAGGAAGGTTACAGTATATTTAACATCACACTACGACCCACGAAAACAAGAACCCAAAGTCGGAAAGAACACCAAGTATAAATGAAGTAATAACGCGGGCGGGCGATTGGTTGCAACGCGGCGGGTCGGAATAATGAATATTATCACATGGATGAAATCTCGGGCAGAAACTAGTATGTTATAGAGGTAAAATTGTTTTGTTACTAGTTATCACCTAATTGAGTACCAATACGATACGATTACAAAATATATTTTACTGACAGAAAGCCACACGATTGCCGAGTCGTCATTCTCCAGGACTAATCCCATTTATTTAGGATTGGCGCAACTCGTGCATTTCTTCCATACTTCTCTATAATCATCTCGGTTATCACCACCTTTCTTACCTACCTACACTATTGCTGAGAGCGCAGGATATCTTTAAAGAATGATTGACTTCCACGCGTCGAAGACAGGAACTAGTAGTTGCTCATTTAAACTCACCTCCAAGCAGTCTGGAAGCAGTAATGCGCGGCTGCCAACGCGGCAGGAGATCCATGGTACTGCGAGTTATCGCACACGCACGCAGAGTTGAGCAGCGCTAGCAGTGCGTCTAGCAGGAGAGGGTACTTGAGCTTGTGTGGTGTGCCGAGCACGAAGTTGCATGCTAGGCCGTCGAATTTTGGGTTTTCCTGTGTGGAAATAAATGTTATGAAAGGTACTGCTAGTTGGTTGTTGACGACGTAGTTGAGCTGGGAACAGCTTTTCGGGTCATAAGAACGTGATTTTGAGGTTTGTTGGGTAAAAAATATACTTGTATGATTCTACGCTGATAATTAATATAAACATGTAGATGAGTAAAATTTTGTAAAGCTAACAAATTACATATATGAGAATTGTAGTTCTGATCCCCTGAATATTTCCATCATTGGGTGTATTTCTTATCCATATTTATTAATAAACACTAAATTATGAATGATTACAATAACTTCTACTAACGATCGTAATTTCTCTGTTATAACTGAATTGAAAAACTTTTAATGACTCCTCCAAAATCCAATTAATTAACTTTTGAATAGTTTTAGAGTATGACTTAAAAAAAAAACGAAATCTTATTCGAAGTCGAATGTCATTTAAATATTTTCAGTTTAGTAATCGGAGAAAATTAAAAAAAAACATATTAATACTTCTGCTACTTCACTTGATATTCTTACCTGATTATTAATCTCAGCATTAGTCAAAGCATAAAACTTAGGCCTCATGGAAGTCTCGTCCTGCGACAGTCGTCTATAGGCCTGCTCTATGTACGGTACTTCACAGTATATGCGGGACTTCGGCTGGCCGTTAGTGGTTGTCTTGTTTCCGTTCGTGTTCGCTTCGGTCGAGGGCTGCGCTAGGCCTGGCGCTATTACCAAGTTCCATTCGATCTGAGAAGGGTGGAGAGAAGTAAGGTGTTCTGTATTGGATACTAAATGTTTGTGAACAAATTCTCAAGTTTCGAAATTAAATATAAGATTTTAACAATAAACTTGGATATAAAGAAAAAAATGATTTGTTGGTTTTTCAGACCTCCCTAAATTTTCAGGGTATATTTTACATTAAAAGAAAGCCTTTGTTATCAAATATCTCCTGAAAATTTAAGGACCGCGTTGAAGTTTTCTTAAGTAAGAAAGTGGCCCTTCAAGTGGCTACCTCATAGAATAATTTTTCTACCTTTTTATTTGAAAACAAGTGTAAATCTAGTTACCTAAATTGTTCCAAATAAACTTTTAACACTATTATTAAACCAGTAATTTCAACAGTTAGACAGTTGGAAAATTGAAGAGAATTTCCAAGATTGTATACAGAAAAAGATAAAATTGTCTATAGAACTTACCTGTTGTAACAGTGTCTGTGGCGCATCATAGAGATGCCTCATCAGATACTCGAGCAGTAGCATCAGCCTAGTAGTCAACATCAGCTGATGAGGTGCCAACACCATCGCTCGCTTCCTGTCACTAATGGCCAGGGTTTCTACCACCTACGAAGACATAAATGGTTACTTATAAAATCTTTGATATATGAAAAAAATGTATGACACTCTTCACAAAAGTAATCGCACACGAGCGCGCGTTAAGAAGTCATTAATATAAGGTTTAAACTGCAGTAACTGGAGAATGATTAGTGGCAATGTCCATTCAACTAGTCAGTATGTGCATCGTCGCACAAAATCTTTAATACTGTCTTCGACTGCCCACCGAGTTTGAGTTTCAACTGGTTTCATTGATATTTTAAAAATTTACTTTGTGCTGCACATCTTAACTCAGTTTTTCAATAACCTATTGTGAGCAAACGCGATGAGCCTAAGGTGTTAAACAGGCGAAGATTATCAACAAAGCATAACATCACGCCTTGTTACACCGAAAAGTTGGGCAGAGGCTCACCAGTTATGTTTAACTCCCATGTATTAGGGGGAGAGTCTGAGAAATCCAGACTCCAGGGTGCTACTCAGAGATATTTGATGATCTAGTCTTACCTTTATAATGGCATTGGCTGTCATGAGCAATACAGACTTCTTCTGCATGAGCGTCAGTGAGTGGAATAGATATACCAACAGTTGAGCATGCTCAACATTCAAGTCTGAAACAAATATTAATTGCACTATTAATAAATATGATACATGTACCTTATACTTATTTTTTTTTTTAATTATTATTTATTTGGTGAAAGGCAAACCTACAGCTAAATTAACTACTATTTCAATAATGTTTTTTTTTTTATAATTATGATAATAAGTGATGTATTTACAGTATTATAATGAAATGGATAGCATACCTATATTAGCAAAGCCTGCAGATAACCGGATAGCCAACGTTAAAAAAAGCATACAAAGTTAATATACATTAAATAGAACTATACGCACCGAAATAGGGCTAATCGGTAGCTAGATGGAGTTTTTTTTTTTACAGGCTGGCATATATCGACGCGCATACTGAAACCACGACCTAGCGTAAAATTCTTCATCATTTTTTTTTTAATGGTGTTTAATAGCAATTACTTTTTAATAACTGATTAAAAATTTTAACACAAAGGGTTTCCAAATTATTTGCTGAATCCATGGTTGTGTTTCAGAGTCTGTTTCTTGTGGAATGACATGATGATAAGATAGAGAATCATCCAAAAAAACTACCATCTACAGACTACATGACTACTTGAGCCTCTTATGCAGTCTGACTAGAATTTAAAGACGCATAATCAATG
Source organism: Aporophyla lueneburgensis (assembly GCA_932294355.1). Taxonomy (NCBI): domain Eukaryota; kingdom Metazoa; phylum Arthropoda; class Insecta; order Lepidoptera; family Noctuidae; genus Aporophyla; species Aporophyla lueneburgensis. The sequence goes on from OW028737.1 coordinate 7,986,130, forward strand.
ACCAATAATTGAAGTATTTTTGCCACAAAAACGCAGACCACTGATTATGGGCCGGCGCAGTTTTTATTGACAAGCACGCTTACGCTTCGTCAGACCTATAGCGTACATTAGATTGTAAATAGCATTACATGACAGCGTATCACGCGGCGACCAAATTTTGAGGCTCAAGGGCGTGACCTGTTTACTACATCACGCATGATAGGCGAAATATAGACTATTTTTGAGTTATTTCCAAGAATGGTCAACGCATGTCAATAATAACACTTAAACTAAGAAAACCGCCCTTACTGCTACGTAATAAAGACGCTATCGATTTCCATTTGTTACCGGCGACTTGCAGTTGCGCGTTACATTTGAGTATTTACGCTGACGTAAATACATATACATAAAATACAAGACGTACCTTCATAATCATGGTCCTGTGAAGGCTGTGTCTGCAAAGCGCACTCTTGAAGAGTATTGACGATCTTATGCCACATAGCCAGGATACTGTTCTCGCGCTCAGCGGCTTGCTTGCTGAGTACCATGCCGCCTAGGAGTTTTACAACGCGAGGTCCGACCTGTTGCAGAATACAAGAAAATCATTACCCTTTTTCTGAGGCAAAAGGGAGAAAAATGTAAAGATGACCAAGTAATATTGATTGTTACTAATCGAGCCTAAATTGACTCGATTAGTAACATTAAAGCGATTCAATATTCTTAGCGTCTCGATGGCATTCTAAATTAATTTGAACCACCAATAACGTTGATCAGTTCCTGTAACATGCAGGTAACAGAACACACAGCATAATCATCTTATAACGTTCTCACTGCTGGGTCACAGGTAGCCTCCTTGAGAGAGGAAGTGTGCCGTAAGATGTCACATGTCTTAGAATTTTCAGTTCTAAGACATGCTGCTATTCTCACGGTGTTTTCCTTCACCATTTTGAGAGCAATGGTGATGAAATAATTTACTTAAAGTAATCTACGACCTACAACTCATAAGTGTAGCACTGCTCTACTTACACACAGAACACATATTGTCGCTTGTGGAAAGCAGTGAAATAATTTGAAGAGTAATAGGCACCGTGACATTCAACATTATAGGCTTTAAGAGAGTCACTCATAATTTTACCAGTTCTCAAATAAGACGAATTACTTCTAAGTAGCTAAGTTTGAAATAAACAGTGTGACAAACCTGCAAGGGAGTCATATTGGTCCTATCCGACCCAGCAGAAATCAGCTGTTGATGTAAAGCGGGCTGCAGTGACGCGAACGCGGGCGCACCGCTCAGATTGTGCAGGTATCGCACTAGGGCTGAGCTGAATGACCCGTAGAGCGCTCCGAGGCGGGGGCCGAAGCATGTGGAAATCGTACCTGGTTGTTACAATAGAGATGTGTTATTAATTTTATTTGCTTTCTAGGAAAACTTCATGTTGTTCAGGCCTGAACATATTCTTCAATAATTCCAGAATTGCTGTTGTTTATGCATGATTGCGTGACAAAAATCCAAATATCTTGAACATTTTTAATATCAGCAGTATTTTTGAAGTAACAACAGTCCTAGTTACGTTACGAGTATCGGTTTTTCTTTTCAGGGTTCCGTACTTTGAAAGGAAAAACGGAACCTTTATAGGATCACTCCATTATCAGAATGTCAACACCTTTTATCTCTGGAACACATACAGATATCAAGTTAAAAGTAATATCAAATACGTAGACCTACGGTTCCTTAGACCTCTAAATAAAATCAAACTATACAGCATAAGTAAAAGAACACGTCTTAAAATCATTTATTTGTAGTTTTATCCCTTTTTTTGCGATAACAATCTCTCATTTGCAATTGGAAAATTAACCGAGACGTATTTCTATATAAGGTGAAACATATTTTTCAACTACAATGTTAAGTCTCTTTAGATAAATTCATACGCGTTTTTAAGGCCCAAAATGAATAAGATCACTTAAAAATTCAGAATTCAGTACAAAGAGTTCAATTCAGAGAATGCTAGAACATATAAAAAGGACACGACGACTTACCAGTATCAGTACGCGCGGTCTCCCTATCCAAGTCCTTAGCCAAAGCAGCAAGTAAAGCCTGGTGCGCGTCATGTAGTTGTAGTGAATGCTGTCCTAAACGCTCGGAGCCTTCGCTGATGATCTCTTCAGTTAGCAGGGTGAACACCTCTGTCGCTAGGGTTATATACTGGAACAGAAGTATAGTTGTTGAAATTGAAATGTGAATAAACCAACGGACTGAGCCTGTGCAGTGCCATGATGGTCCAACCTTGGTATTTGTCAAAATATTCGTGCTTTTATGTTTGGTATTACGAAATATACCCAATGAGGATCAATTCGACAAAAGGATATAGGAATTTTGAATACTACATCGAATACAATATAAATATCTGAGTTCATTTCTTTTTGAATCACTCAAATCCATCGAGAAATTACGAAGTTATTAAACTTTAAAAAAAGGGAGTTTTAAAACGCACGCCGTGCGCGCGAAACTGCTGATGACGTCACGAGGCTCGATCGCCCGCCACGCGCCGCACTGCTTTGTTATGTTTAATCGTTGTTTCTTGTTTATTTATGTTTTATAGATATTGGTAGATAGGAAACATGGAAGTCGGATTTACCCAAGAACCAGTCGGACAATCTCGCGAAGATTGATTCGTTTATGGTTGAAAAGTTAAAAAAAAAAACAATTTATTCCAGTGTACAGGTAGGTACTACGTTTTAGAATGTTTTGATTTGGCAGGTAGGTATACCTTTTTCGTGTTTCTACAATGTGTAGGCACCTCTCTACCTATTTTAAATATTATTTCTTACTAGCTTCTGCCCGCGACTTCGTCCGCGAAAAATTTCCTGCTCCCCCAACCCATCCCGTCGCATCGAATCGCCTGCCCGTGCGAGGTCTTTGTATGCGTAACGTTTTTCTTTGTGCTCGGCTCCTAAGGGTCTTTGCGTGACCTTATATAATATATAGTCTATAGCCTTCCTCGATAAATGGGCTATGCAACACTAAACGTACTTAACTCTTCAGCTTTTACTTGGGTGTGCTACGCAATGAATTTTTTGAGAGACCAAGGCGACGGCAATGGACGTGTTTTATATGGAAATTTTCACTTTTTCTTCGAAAAATAAAAAAAAATATTACCCAAGTGTTGAAATTTATATGTGAGGGGGTCATAAAGGGGGGTCGAAAATTTCATTATTTTTGCGATAGGAAACGCCATTTTCGAGATATAAGCAAAAGAAAAGGAAAACAAAAATACATTACTGTTTTTGCACGTGAAGGCGAGGCGTTCGTTGCTGTGAATTTTAGTTCATAACTACTAGTTTTATTTTAATCCACACCTTTTTATTCGCGATTAAAAATAGATTTAGTTAAAATAAATTATTCAAGTTAGAGCGGTTTTAATTTTGCATTTTCAAAAACGCTCGCCAATACGCACAATTCGTTGATGACGTCATCTTCCACGTTCGCGTCCGCGGCACCGCCGCGCACATTCTTTCTGCCTTTCATTTATTAAAGTAATGTATTTTTGTTTTCCTTTTCTTTTGCTTATATCTCGAAAATGGCGTTTCCTATCGCAAAAATAATGAAATTTTCGACCCCCCTTTATAACCCCCTCATTATTAAAATTGGACCAAAAATGACAATTTTTGGTCCAATTTTAATAATTCTTTCACTGAAATAATTGGTTTAGGTATTACTGTAATTCTACATATTTAACTAAAATCGTCGCTGATCCTCATTGTAATCTATACTTAATAATAATATAAATAAAGGGTATGTCGGAAGCGTTAGGTATTAACACTGCTGACATGAAACAATCGTTGAGGGAGCGCTTCTTTGGCCGCCTGAATAAAGTATTAAAAAGTCTTTTATCAGGCGGAAACAAGGTGCGCGCCTTCAACGGCTGGGTCATGCCGGTTTTGATGTACTCTTTCGGCATACTCAAATGGACTCAGACGGAACTTGACGCCCTGGATAGACGGGTCCGCACACTGCTGACCGCAAATCGAATGCATCACCCATGGTCATCGGTAATGAGACTGTATATCCCGCGGAAGTGCGGAGGTCGAGGTTTCTTGAATGCTAAGACCCTGCACAACCGTGAGGTATGCAGTCTCAGGGAATACTTCCTAGACGCTGACGTGGGGATGCACCGAGATGTGGTCTCAGTGGACAAGAGCCTTACCCCGCTCTCCTTGGCTAACGAGAACTGGCGCAAACCTAAAGTATTAGATACTAATGATCGCAAGGCAGTATGGCAAAGCAAGGAGCTTCACGGACGCTTTTACCGGGTCCTACATGGACCTGATGTAGACCTCTTAGCGTCCGTATCCTGGTTACGATTCGGAGATCTATTTGGAGAAACCGAAGGTTTTGTTTTTGCAATTATGGACGAAGTTATGATGACGAACAACTACCGGAAATATATTGTGAAGGATGGCACGGTTGACATTTGTCGGGCATGCCACCGTCCGGGGGAATCAATCCGACACATTATTTCTGGCTGTTCTAGTCTGGCTAACGGAGACTACTTGCATAGACACAACCTTGTAGCCAGGATTATCCACCAGCAACTTGCTCTGAAATACGGCCTTGTGGAATCAGAAGTACCATACTATAGGTACCTGCCCGACTCAGTTCTCGGAAATGGTAATATCACGTTGTATTGGGATCGATCTATCATCACTGACAGGACTATTGTTGCCAATAAGCCAGATATAGTGGTGATAGATCGATTAGAGCGTCGCACAATGATTGTTGATATAGCAGTACCGCATGACGAGAACCTCGTGAAAGCTGAAAAAGATAAGCAGATAAAGTATCTTGACCTGGCTCGCGAGGTTGTCGACATGTGGGATGTGGATACAGCAGTCATTGTGCCGATAGTCGTTACGGCCAATGGCATAATAGCTAAGAGCCTCGATCAACATCTCAGGAGGCTCTCGTTAGGCAGCTGGATCAAGGGCCTGATACAGAAAGCAGTAATTCTGGACACGGCGCGTATTGTTAGGAGGTTCCTCTCTCAGCAGCCCTGACCACCGGTGGCTTGGACCCTATTCCCGATACCGGTGGGCTACTATTTTTTATATTTTTAAATGTTTTCATATTTTTTTTTAAATATTTTAATATTTAAAAATGTAATCTATATGTATTTAAATGTAATAAAGGATATAAATAAATAAATAAATTCTTTATTTCACCACAAGCCATAACATTAAATATCTATAAAACTAAAAACATTTAAGGCTTATTACTAGGTCACATTAATTAAATCCTCTGAATCCTAAACTAGGTGTAGGAGTATTATAAAGCTGAAGAGTTTGTTTGTTTGGTTGAACGCAGTAATCTCAGGAACTACTGGTCCGAATAGAAAACTTCTTTTTGTGTTGGGTAGCCTATTTATTGAGGAAGGCTATAGGCTATATAACGCTTCACACTACGTTCAAAAGGAGCGGAGCAGCAACGAACACTGGCAGGCAATTCGATGCCATGGGAAGGTCAGGGATGCAACAATTTGACGCGGACGAAGTCGCGAGCCTAGTTGTAAATAAAGTTATTTTTTTATTAAGGAATGATTGAAAATTGTTGCTCAATTACGCGATGCCAGCATCGCAGATAGGATAAAGTCCCAGCAGTGGGCGCATTATAATAGGTTAAATAAAGGACACAGACCGTCTTTGACAACAAACAATCAATTCAGGTTTTTTAGTCCACAGCTTGGACATAGTTGACTGGCCTGTTAGTCTAGTGGTTAGTGACTCTGACTGCTAAGACTAAGGTTGTGGGTTCGATTCCCACCCAGGACAAATCGTTGTGTGATGAGCACAATCATTTGTTCTGTGTTTGGGTGTTATTTATCTATAACTAGCTGACCTAGCGAACTTCGTATCGCCTTAGATTCAATAAATGTTGTAATACACCTACCAAGTTTGACAACCCGGTATGCGGTGGTGATCTGGTAAGCGTTTTCTAGCTGACACTCATGTGTTTGGTTAGTTCCTACCCAGTTATGATAACCTGGTACTTCGAAGGCATAAAGCGGTTTCTAGCTGACACTCCTTTGTTTGGTAAGCTCCTGCCAAGTTATGATAACCTGGTATTGGAAGGCATAAAACGTTTTCTGGCTGACACTGCTGTTTGATAAGCTCATACCAATTTATGACCACCTGGTACTTCGAAGGCAACTTTTTTGTCATACCACGTTTTATAGTGACTTGTATTCTCTTTGACGTTATATGTCACGTCACACGGGAACGCTTTCGACCGGGATAAAATGTATCCTATGTCCGCCTCCTGGTTCTAAGCTACCTCCCCACCAATTTTCAGCCAAATCGGTTCAGCCGTTCTTGAGTTATAAATAGTGTAACTAACACAATTTTCTTTTATAGAATGTATGTATTTAGAAATATATAAGTATGTCTATCAGTTGTCTGGTTGCCAACGTACAGGCTCTGCCTAGTTTGGGATCAGATAACAGTGTGTGTTGGTTATCCAAAGATATTTATTTATAGACCCCATATTTCATACGCCACTTATGCCATTTATATAAACAATATCAATTTTAGGTTTTTGCTGGTCAGCAGTCTCCACTAAATTTCTATTAGCTATAGTAACTATTGGAGTCAATTTTCTCAGCATCGAACTTACGTCTAATCTGCTTATTTTTAGTACCTCTAGGTGAAACCCTACTATCAGATACTATTCCCCTGAAAGATGGTAAAAGGCATTCAACTCTAAATACTTACAGAATAAGGCTCAGCTTTATCAGGCACGATAGCCTGATGCGGTCGTTGTGGCGCGTCAGTGTTGTCATTGCTGTCGGCGTTGCCAGACGCACGTACGAGTCCGCTGTTGTCGGTCATATCGGGAGCCACTAGGGTCGATTCGAACCACAGTCCGAAAAGTGGTTCGCTGTCTTCTGGACAAAAATGTAAGGTATTTATCAACTAGTTTTGGTACAGACGCCAACACTTAAAGCTACTACAATCTGTCAAATTTATTTAGTAGATTTTCAAATTTATTGTTAAAGTTATTTTATTGTTCAAGATTCATTGGGAAAATTTGACAGTTTCGGGCAGCTTGATGTGCTGACGTCTGTACAAAATACATTCGATTTAGAATGATTAAAATCTAGGCAAACGTTTTTTGATGCCAAAAGTATTGTCAGTTTCTTTGGCAGTTGGCACATACATTGGCAGTTACCAAAAACATTGGTGATTGCCAAAAATATTGTCAGTTGTGCAAACATTTACTGTCACACAAATATTCGCTGTTTTTTTACGAAGGTTTTTTATTCCATTGTCCTGGTGCTTGTACTGGTACTACGCGCACTTCAGGATTAAGTAATATTTGAGTAAATGTTACCGTCGTCAGTCTCCGAGTCCTCGGAGCACAGTATCATGTCCTGGAAGTAGACGGTGGAGTCGGAGCGGTCAGGGTCGGCGTCCTGGTGCTGCTTCTGTACGACTGCACGCTTCAGGTTTGTTGCTTTGCGGTAGCAGACTACTCCTAGCGCTACCAGAAGCTGTAGAAATTGTTTGAAATTAGTTGTCTGTCGAAAAATCATGGCCAAATAAGGAGAAAACTGAAAAGAGCATGTTTTTTTTTTGTATTTAAATCATATCTAGATCCAGAAAGGCGATTCAATTAAAAGATCAGCAACATTTATGAAGAAAGTATTTAACACACAATATCGCATTGCAGCCGTTTTAAAACCCGATTAGAATAATTTAATGTTGATTAGCGGTAGAAATATGTAGGTAAGTCACACTTTAAGCGAAAATGGATTTGGAATTTCTTCCTCAGATAATTGTAACAGAAAAAAGAATTCAAGAGTCTATTTTTTTCTTTTCGTGTTTGATGAACTGTTGATAAATTAATGTTATTCTGTCTTTTTGGGTAAGATTGACACCTGAAAACATAACATTACCTGATGCAAAGGCGCAGCAGAAGCCAGTCTAAGCTCCCTCTGATGCGCAGTGTGCTGTGCTAAGATGTGCAGCGGTGCAGGAGTCGACACCACTGCCTCGCCGCAACTGAGCGCTTCGAGACGCGCGTCGGATAGTAGGGCTCCTACCCAGGCGAGGCAACGCCCGCCTAGCGCTACCCATACTACGCCAAGACCTTGTTGCCTAGGGAATAAAGGTCATTATTACAGTTAGAATAACGCTACGTATAATGTGAACTGCATGCGTAGGATAACCACAGTAGAAAGGAGTTTTGTCGACGGAAGAATAGACAAGATTACAGATTGTAGAAAGATTAAAGACAGAATTAAAGATTGTAGAAAGATACCATTTTATGCTGGCGTAGCATGACAGTTCTATCTCTATTCTACCAAGAATAGACAAAGTTCTTTTTATGGTGGTCATGCTACGCGTGCTGAATGGCCTTAATTAGGGATGGGGGGAGGGGGGGCGACCGTAAAAGCCGTCTAGTCGAGAAGGCTTTCTAGCTCATACAAACAATCTGTTTTAGTGTTTCGAGACGCGCTTCGGATAGTAAGACTTCAGACCCAGGAGAAGAGGACTTAGCCCTGCAGTGGAACAGTAATAGGCTGGCATTACGATCACACATCAGTAGGTTACATGAATTCGTTTTTCTATCATTGACATTGTTTTTCACTAAGGCTGGGATCTATCTATCACACGCCGACCGCGATCGACGACGGCCGAATGTTATGTTCGTAAAAACATGGGCGCGGTATCACGCGCACGCCGTCCGCGACCGCCATATGCGTCGACAACAACGAACGTTTTAGCAACTGACGGCGTCTGTGTCAGCCGTCCTAAGGCGGCCCCTAGACCTACAATAACATTGTACAATACATTTTATTGTACAATAAGATTGAGAGGCGCTTTGAATCCAAACGATCAATTATATTGCACAATAATACGAACTGCGCAATATTTTTGTGTTCAGTCGAAGAATAGTATTAATGCAGTTTACGACACAAAACTAAAGCACTTTCTGTAAAATTCATCACAATTCAGTTTTTGGAAAAAACTCAAGCTACGCGTCTGATTTCCCGCCAGAAATACCCGTGTACTCCTCGTTAAGACAAAACACATACAAAAAAATATTGCGCAATACTGACCCTACACGATGCAATGGAATAATATGGTGCAATAAAAATTAAACACGCTCAAACTTTCATTCAATCATTGCGCAATCTTCAATATTAACCCTATACGGTCAATAATATTGCACAATTCGTAATATTGCACAATTTAATTGATCGTTTAGGGGCCGCCTAAAGTCTCCGCACGCTCTCGGTAGCATTTGACGTTTCAGTGAGACCCCAGGCTAAATAGTCAGTGATTTTTATTGTTCCTGGGGCACTGGACCCGTGTGCATAACTGCATGACATAACGTTTATGAATTCGTTTTTATTTTTGTTTTGGTTTTATTTATTTGATGAGAAATGCAAGTAACGTTGTTTCTTATGTGTTATTAACTACAATATCAATCTGAATAGATTCAATCTTGATTGTAGATTGTAAGCCCACACAAATTAGTGACAAAATGTACCTACTAAGCACAAGGTGTATTTCACACGAACACCTCAGTCAAATATTTCAAGGTAGTCATTAAAAGGCACTTTACAATAAAACGGATTTGATTGCAGGAGCTCTACCTGTAACGTATAATATAGTTTTGTGTGGAGAAGAATAGTTCAAAGGGAGTGTTAAGACTTACATCTTAGTGAGATTGTAAGGCCGGGAGGGCGCCTTGGCGGGACTCTTGCCGGGCGGTGCGCACACGCAGGGCGCGCCGGCCAGCGCGTGGTGCAGCCCGCACAGCAGCACCCAGCCGCCGATCATCAGGTGGTTCTGGTACACCTGGGAATAGATACCGGAACCTTATTAAAAAATCGAGGGAAATAAAAACGAAAAATTTTCTACTTTTAACTTTGTAGTGTATCTAGATATTCTTATGATTTGTCTCGAGCGCATACGTCACAAGGTGCGGGGTGAGGGGGGGTCATTCCTTGCCCAACCGCCAGCCCGCAAGCACGTGGTGGTGCGTAGGCGAGCCAAATACTATCTTAATATTGAGTAGCTATCCTAGCTACCACAAACTTCATGGCCTAATTACAGCTAACTCACAATATTTTTTAAAAAATGCAGCCTAGTGCAAGTCGGACTCGACGGGTCACGTACCGTACCGTCACCGCAAGGCAAAAACGCCGAAAAAAACACTTTTCTTGTATGGACACCATCCTTGATTTGTTTTACTATTTGTTGTTATAGCGGTAATAGAAATACACTCTGTGAAAATTGCAAATGGTCTACCTATTAGGATGGACAGCAGAGACTAGAGGCTTACTAATAGAGTCCAGGAGGCACTTTTGGGTATGAAACCCTAAAAAGCTACAGGCAAAGGTGTCTGTCTATTTTCCCAAGTAGCCGCTTTTTGGACAATTTACTATGTCGCACATCTGTTGCAAGCTCACTTCTAGTGAGAAAATCTAGAGTATTATACCATTATCAAAACCTTACTGAGATTACCTTTCGATGACTTCGAATAAAAATACTCACATAACCACCAGCGCGAGTAGATTGTTTGAATGTCTCCCCAACAGTGTTGTACAGGCTCAGTGCACTTTCGACCAGAGTGGCCGTCTGCTGCTCATACTCTTCGTCTTTCGGATGTAGAGATGCCTGTTAGGAAATAATAACTCATAGTTTACTACAGTATTTAACATAATTAACGCAAGAACTAAATTATTTCATACATCCCAATTAAAGTATCGAGTTGAAAGTAAAATACTATACACTATTTTTCTTGCGCTAACTATAGTTTTTTTTTTTTTAATCCAGTTGACTTAGCATTTAAATCTGAGATTTCAAAGCGGTATAATATAATCAACCAAATAGGTGTTAGAAAAAGTAAATCATATTTAATTCATTGAAAAAATAAATCAAAACTTCGCGTTGGCAATAAACATTCAAATGTTTACCTGAGCAGTGGCGCATAATAACCCAGCGATGCTGACGTCACTGAGCGTCATGATCCGTTCAGGCGTAAACGGCTCGAGGCAAGGCAGAGACAAAGCGAGGCGGCAGACGTGCACCTCGTTCACGAGGAAGTGAAGACTATAAGGAGAAATTAAGGGTTAATAAAGGCACTATATTTGCTTAGTTCTAAGTTAACATTTTAGAAAAGATATAGTTATTAATACTAAGACCTTTTGGTCTCAGAAATAACTTTACAATAGATATTAGTTGGCAAACCAAAAACTGGCGACATAGATCGCGCTTGTATGAAAAACCCCGCGGGTATACTCCCGACATTTTCATTCTCTAGGCAATTTCGTGAGCAAAGTTTTGAGTATGGTATAGGGGAAGACCAAAGAAACAATGGATGAACTGTGTGAAAGATGATATGGCTAGCAGAGACAACTAACAAAGGATGACTTTGAAAACAAACGACAACATTTAAAGGAATTTTATACCCAACATTAAACAACTTTTATTATGGAATCAATTTAGAATTCTCAAAAAAATTCATTCTCATTTAAACCTACATTTCAGATTGGACCATTTTGTATAACGTCACATTTTTGAAGACGGAAAGCTGCGCCGATCCCAAATAAATTGGGATACAGGAAACGTGATCCTATTTTTTTTATGTATTCAAAACAAAGGATTATGGTACACATTACACATACAGTTTTAGAAAATAAGTACTATTTATACAAACGTGTGGGTGAGCACTGCTCTCCTAGCTAGGTTATGAAAACCTACGTTAAGGAGAAGATATTGCAACTAAACTTTCTAATATTTGATTCAGCATAATTTGTCGAGAGTTAGAGCAATAAAAGAGTATTACGTAGGTGATAAAATAAATATAGGTTCATACAGTGAGGCATCAGAGTTGAACTGCGGCGCGACGGCGGTCTCCTTGGCAGTCTGCCAGCGGTTGAGGTACCGCTGCAGGCACGGCAGCGAGGCACACACCTTCAGCACCACGGAGCCGGCTCTCAGCTCCATTAGCAACGATGAGCAAGTTGATGCCACCCATTTCTGTATTTGACATACAAAATTTTAAAAATACATTGATACCCATTTATGTCTTTTTTTATCCTCAATAATTAGGCTACCCGACTCAAAAATATTTTTTCAATTCGAACCAGTAGTTCCTGAGATTAGCGCGTTCCACCCCCCATTTTAGGGAAGTGGGGGGTTAGAAAGAGACAAAAAGTAGCCTTTGTCACTCTCCATCAACTATCTCCACCTAAAAAATCACGTCAATTCGTCGCTCCATTTTACCGTGAAAGACGGACAAACTGACACAGACACTTTCCCATTTATAATATTAGTATGGATTATTACATTTTACTTTTTTATATAATTGTAAGTCACAAACCAAATTATTTTTTTGTTACTTGTGTGAAAGAAATAAGATAAGGACCACTGAGCAAAGAGCACCAGTTCATTCTTTGGCTTCACATCCTCCAAGTTTAAGGACCGTCGTCTAATAATTTCAATGAAATCCTGATCCATTTTTTAATGTATGTGGTATATGTTGCCTATTTGGTAGTGGAGAAGGGCCTTGATTAATTACAACAAAACTATGATTGCAGATTTCTCTCTCGCTTTCCAAATCCAAACTAATTCTCATAAAAAGACACAAACAAACCTTCATATCAACAGAAGACTGTTGCGAAGCATTCCCATCCTTAGCGCTCTCCAAACTATCCTTACTTCCGGGCGACAGGACAGCTGTGGCCGGCGCGGCTTGGGATGACGTCATCGAAGACACTGGGTTCCGTAATGGCGCCGTCAGCTGTTCCAACAAAGCGTCAGAACGTCTTTGGGCGTTTGACGGCGGCTGCTTCTCAGTGGGTGTGGGTTGAGAAGCTAGTGACGTAATCGAGCTTGGTATGACTGATGATTTTGTTGATTGGGACTCTGAGAGACACAGTTGAAAGAAAATTTTAAAAATGCTGATATGATTAGATTTAGAAAAAAGCATGACCTGTACAATATTTGATTACAAATAAAAAAAAACTCTGTAAAGTTCTATGTTGAAATTATTTCTGACAGAACAAGATAAGTAAAAAACTTCTGGGTTTTATGTTGACCACATATGTTTTCGGTTCTTTTTCACTTTTCATTTCATGAAATTAAAAAATGATAAATAAATACTATTTATTTTAATTTGTTTCAATAACTGACTTAGGTCAGTCAGTAAAAAGTTGGTGTATATTTTAAATACATACCAGGCACAGTAACATGTGCGGGTAGTTTGGCATTTTTCAGCAGTGAAGTCAAGATGACTAAGTCAGATTGGGGGTAGCCCCCTCCGTCGATTCCGCATAGTCCCACAATGGGCAACAGTAGCTGTGGGGAAAACATTGTTACAACTTTATTACTTAACTTGTTTATCATATCTTAGAAACAACACTAAGTTTATAACAAAGTAACGGTTTGATTAGTGGTCTCCATTGTATAATTTTCAAAAAGATAACTACAATCAATGGAATTAAGTTCCTTTCACTTCTGTGTAACATTTTGACTGTCACAACCCTTTTGTTATACAACAAAAGTGTTGTGATGGATAAAGTGCTTCACTTTTATCGTTCCATCTCTTATTTGCAAAGAGTGCAGAGTCTATCATGAGATAAGGAACTTTGTTCCAAGAATATTATCACTGATGAAAAAGCATGTCTTTTTAAGTGAGTTAATTTAGCTACAGCACAATGCTGACACTGTTAAAGGTCACGATTAATATATAAAAGGTATGAAACACTGGCACCTTGCAATTTAAAGTAACATATTCTGTTGCTGCATTGAATTTGTACACATTAGCAAACAGATTTCTTTATTATTATTTTTTTAAATAATTTTGTGTCAAATACAAACCTGCTTAACCGAAACGTTGGGTGCAGCAGTCGTATTATTGGTGTCATCGCAGCTCAATCCAGCTTCGGAGAGCTTCTTCAGTATTTGTCGGAGAATCACTCTGAATGCATCTCTTGCAGTACTTAGTTGGTCATTTGGTACTAAAAATAGAATAGGGTTGATTTAGTAGCTCCTTTTCTTTCATTTAGTATCTTATGAACAATGATGCAATTCACAATTTGGTTCATAGAAATGCTCTATTCTAAGTTTTATAATAAGTAACATAATTATCACATGAAAATTTTGTAGATTTGATCACCAGTGGAACGACAGGAACAAGAATTTAATAAAATAATTTAATGTTTATTCCCGTTTGTCCCGTTGATTTTGTTGGTTAGGACTGAGTTGTTTTTTTTTTTGAAGAAAGTTGTGAAAAAATGTTTATATTTTAACAACCTTTTAAATAACTTAACACAGCCAGATTTAATGACTCTGAAAAAAATCCAACCTCAACATGCTGTGAGGAATGATCTGTATGTAAAGAATTTTCTATTGTTTTCTATAGATGTTAAGGAATCAATCATTGTTAAGTTTTAAGTTTCAAATGAAGCAATGATTCGTAGCTCTTTATTGTCTTTCTAAATCTTGGTAGGTATCTTAAAATTAAATAATTTGTTTTTGTTCTCAACAAATATTTTATAAATCCCTTGTTAATTATAACCAGGTAACCTTTATTAATGTATGAGTAATTGTTCAAAAAAAATCCCTGTTGCACAATGTTGAGAAAGTCATCACTTCAGTTACATTCTTACTAAATTAAAGCAAGTATGCAAGCATTGCATGATGATGATTTCTTCATTTAACAAACCTACATTTTGTTAGTTAATACAATAATAAATCTGCCTATAAAATGTCCTTTCATAACATAGGCATTCTCATTGGAAATATTTTATTAATATTTACTAATAGATGTTTAACCTCATAAAACTAATATTGTTTCCTATGAAGCCAATAATCCAAAATATGAATATCATGTTAATATTTTGGATTGATGATTCAACATAATAAAAGTAATTTCAAATTTAACTGTTATAGTAATACTTACAATTATTAGCATTCATGCTAATAAAATGTGCAGAGAGGCATGCAAAGCATGTGTAGAACAAGTCGTAGATGTCTTCATGGTTCTGGAACTCACTTTCACTGCGAGCAAGGAAATTCAGTTTTTCAGCATAAATGAATTGAACCAGTCGCAAAGACATTTTTTCTAATAAGTACAACTTAAGTCGAATGTACAGGTGGAGTTGTTAACGTCGCGATATTCGCAATGATATTTCTTTGAGGGTAACAGGGACAGTGTAGAGAAAAAAAAATTGTATTCATTGTGGGGTATTTGCAGATTCTTTTGATTGGGTGTCCCCATTAAATGTATAACACAGTTTGTGCGTCCATGTTCATCGAACACAAAGGAGCCGTTCTCAAAAATATTACTACAATAACCTAGATTTAATAACAAAAGACAAGTTTATAAATAAATAGCTAACATACCAATGAATAATCAGATGAGCTATCAAAATAACTTTTGTTATACTTATTAAAGTGCTCGGATGAAACAAACCTTTTGATGATGGCTTGAATGATTTCAACGGCATCATTTTTGTCGAAGAATGGGCCGTAAAGTGCTGTTAATATTGGTTTAACAGTTGTAGACCATTCGATATTTCCTCCTGATGCGGCCATTTTCGGGTAGAAAATGACTATTGTGGATTCGATTTTCAGGATGACAAATGCTTGTCATTGCCAGTGTCACTCAACTGTCAAAACTTTCTAGACTATGAGGTTCCTTGATGTTTACAGTTTCATTCGTGAAGTGGAACGCAGTGAAGTAAATACACACTTGAAACACTTACTGACCTGCTTGGTCTGATAAGATCTGATTATGCAGTGAGGCTAAAAACTGAAAGCTCCTCAATGTTTAACAGGGCTGACATGCACACGAAACAATTTTTATAATCCATCCAATAATAAAATCCAATAGTTTAAAAACATTTGTTTTTTTGCTCTCGGTGGGTGGACTGTAATAATACACACGTGATAATTTTTAAGTTTAGTATTTATGTCTCATCACCATCATCATTTCAGTCGTAAGACGTCCACTGCTGGACATAGGCCTCCCCAATTTGGTTGCCACGCTTGGCAGGCGGGTTGGTGATCGCAGTCTGATGGTATTCTTTAGTATAGCTTGGCAAAAAAGAGTCTGTCATGGTGAAAAATGGAACTAAAATATTTTTTTTGTGTCAACACTGCTTTGTTTATCAACTACAAGTAGCTAATCTGTCATTGTGTTAAGTTCCCAGTTGTATTTCACTTATTTCTAATGAGGATCAGTGACGATTTTAGTTAAATATGTAGAGTTAAAGTCATACCTAAACCAAATAATTCAGTGAAAGAATTATTAAAATTGGACCAAGAATGACGAAGTTAGAGCGGTTTTAATTTTGCATTTTCAAAAACGCTCGCACATATGCACAATTCGTTGATGACGTCATTCGTCTCCTTCGCGTCCGCGGCACCGCCGCGCATGTTCTTTCCGCCTCTTAAGTTACGTGACTCGAGTCGCAGTACATTTAAACGAATAATGGTGCCGATTCTGTTGTACACGAACAAAACTAACTAAACTATCTCTAAAATTCCTTACTTTTTGCTAGGAGAATTGTAACGCTATTCTGCAAGAAAAAATCTCTAAACTTAAAAATTATTTTGACACGACTAAAATCGAATTTGACACTCGCGACTCAACGTGGTATTTTTTTTTCTTTTGGTTTCGCAACGTTGTACTTGTGTGCGCTACGCAATGAATTTTTTGAGAGACGAATGCGCGTGCTATGTTGCAGCCTGGACGTGTTTTATATGGAATTTTTCACTTTTTCTTCGAAAAAAAAAAAAATTACCCACGTGTTGAGATTTATATGTGACGGGCTTGTAAGGGGGGTCGAAAATTTCATTATTTTTGCGATAGGAAACGCCATTTTCGAGATATAAGCAAAAGAAGTTTTTTTGTTTTCCTTTTCTTTTGCTTATATCTTGAAAATGGCGATGGCGTGCATGATATAAATCTCACGTGGTAATATTGTTTTTTGTGTGTTCTCATTGTCATGTGGATAGTGATAGTGTTATGTACAGACGCCAGCAAATAAAGCTACTATAATTTATCAAATTTCTTTAATAGATTTCAACTTTATCGCTAAAGTGTTAAGGTGCGGTTAAACGGCCCGCTGTAACACGAGCCGCACCGCGCTGCACCATCCGTGTAGGCGCGGCTCGGCTTAATTCGGACGCAAGCCTGCTCGTTTAAACGACGCGGGGTAGCACGATCCTACGCGAGCCAAGCCGTCCGTGGAGATGCGGCAAAATGGGTCTTCCTTCGTCGCGCGCTCTGTACCATCTGTTTAGACGGCGCGTATTAACACAAGCCGAGCCGAAGATGGCACGCGCCTTTGATCCGTGTCGAAAAACCGACAATTGGTGGATCGTGCGAACTTCGCCGAGCCGCGCCGAGTGTAGTTGTTTAAACATCGCGTGGCGCGCTGAATCACGAGCCGAGCCAGGCTCAGTTCGCGTGTTTGCGCGCCGTTTATTCGTACCTTTAGGTTCAAGATTGATTGGGAATATTTGACAGTTTCGGGTAGCTTGATGTGCTAGCGTCTGTATCTGACGGCTTCGTTAGTCAATTGTTCAACTTTATTCGATATTGCCCGTACCTTTTGAATGCGACATGTTACAGGTACTCTCCGACCTCCGACTTCCGATTAGTTTCCGACAGTATGCAGCTGTTAGTCACCTTCTTGTTGACTATAAACTGGCTGCATTAACAGGATTCGTTCATTAACATTAATGTCAAATTTGATACAGGCATACCAACCATCGAATGGTTGTGAATACCCTAGATGGTGGCCGGAAATGCGATTGCTGAACATTATTTATTGTGTATTGGGTTCAATCGGCAATCCCTGAGTGTGATTTAATTTATTTTTATAGTGAATAAGTTTTCATTATGTTATTAAGATGGCACTCGTATGCGCATTCTACTAAATATAATGAAAGTAAAAGCATGTGTGCCTATCAAGTCTTGAAATTTTGTCTGTTGAGAATTCCCGGAATCTTGTGTTTGTTGATTAAAACACCAATTATCTTATCACTTTTAGTCCTAGTATACAGGGTGGCCATACCTGCTTAACAGGCGCCCTCATTTTTTCCAGACTCTTTTTTGCCAAGCTGTAAGTCCCTGCTGCCTATTCTTTAGTAAAGTCTTTTAGTCACTTCTTATGACATTAACGGGTAGAAATAGGATGGTGTTATTCCTGCTATCCCAAAAAATGACAATAAAATTGAAAAATATTACACTTTTTTATGCGCTGTGAGTCCTGTGACAGGCAGATGAACGGACGAATGGATAGCAGAGCCTTAGTTATAGTCTTGGTAGGTCTTGGGGTTTAGGGCAGCAAACCCTAAAAATAATACCGAACCTAAGCGGAATCGTTGCGATCCATTTAAGTCCTTAGCAGTGGCGTAGCTTGTCTTAAAGGCGCCCTGTATCAAGATTTTTTCAGAGCCCCCCTTTTTAGTTGATTGCGGCCAAACTCAAAAATACGATATACTTTTGTTTTATTCAAAATAAAGAAAACAGCGTCCAGACTCGGGTAGGGTAAATTTATGTGTGATTTGACTTTAATGCAAACACTTATTAAGAATTGTCCTGCTCCTGTAGCTTGAAGCTTATGTAAGACAAACAAGTTATATAAGGTGTATCTATTCATACACGAAATATTTTAAGAGGTACACCTGTAGGTAGGAAAGAAGCTATAGCAACGAAAAAAAAAATTCTAAGGGTTTTTTTTTTAAATTTAATATTTATAAATTATTTGACGTACATACATAAGAAATACTGGCTCCTTCTTATTTTTTACGGCCCGTGACACCGCGGCCATGCTCGTGTCGTCCGGTCGTCGCCCTCGCAGCGCCAGGCCGGCCATTCATAGAATTTGGAGTAAAGGTTTTATGCAAAACGTCTCAAGTAGTTTTAAAATTATAATAATTACGAATATTCAAAAACGCTTAGATAAAAAAAATATTTTTGCTTCTATAGCTTCTTTACCACGTACAGGTGTACCCCTTAAAATATTTCGTGTATGAATAGATACACCTTATATAATGCAAGTAGCGGCCGAAATAGAATTAAAAATAATAACGAATATAATTGCAGATATTTGGGATATATAAGCACCCACCCACTCACTACTGTTATCTTTAATCTGATCCAGCCCGTCTTTTGTTGCCGTCTTTCAGTGACGCCCTAAGCCAAGGCCCGCACCCCACAGGGAGTACCCTTAGCGTGTAGTCGCTTTAGTTGTAAGTTTTACGCCCTAGCTGGAGGTCTTAATTTATTGTGACCTTAATACACAGGCAAATATGCTTAACCCTTTATTGGACGGCTTATACAAAGTGGCTAGTAAATTGGACAGTCAATAAGAACTGTGCTTCTATGTACGTCTGAGTTCTTTGGTCGAGGGCTGACAACGGACCGACTGTCAAATTGTCTTGTCTATTGTCTACGTTATCAAACAAGAAAATAAATAAGCGAAAAATTATTTATTTATTACAAAAAACTGTTAATTTTTGACTGCAACATGTCTGAAAAACAAACCATTATTAAAAAACGAAAGCTATCTGAAGAAAATGGGTTGGAATTATCTGGTCAGCAGTATAACCTATCTTTTCAAATTTCACTAAGAAAACAATTTTCATTATACAATTTTATACTTTTGCAGAACCCTCTTCAAAGACGTCAAAGCATATACAGTGTCCCTATTTAGATACTATCAATAGGCACGTCCTGGACTTTGATTTTGAGAAGTTATGTTCGGTATCATTGACGAGAATCAATGTTTATGCGTGTCTCGTCTGTGGCAAGTACTTTCAGGTAAATAAACTTTACACAAATTTTATTTCATTCACTAAAACGTTATGCTTTCAGATTTAAAACAAACTATCAATGTTTGACTTCACACACTACTGAACAGTGTTTCAATCTCAGTTGTATTACTTGTATTTTTTATTAGTTACAAGAGTACTTTCGGTTTGCTTAAATACCAAGTATGAAGTTACATCAACTGCTTGGAAGCTTAATCAGTCTTTACAACACAATATAAGTTTTATTGTTATTATTGGGAACATTTAATGCCTTGCAAAGTATTAACTTTACACTATCCTATTCAATAAACCAAATATAAATTAATCATCATCATCACATGCAATAATTGAGACCTGTGATAGATGATTATGATGATGACTCTTGTAAATGTGTTGTCCACAGGGTAGGGGCACAAACACTCATGCCTACACTCATTCTGTGGCTGACGGTCATCATGTATTCCTGAATCTGCATACATTGAAGTTTTACTGCCTCCCTGATAACTATGAAGTTATTGGTAAGTCATTTAGGGGTTTCTTAGGAATATTTGTTAAAGTTAAGTAATAATTAGCAACTGTTTCACATAAAACTATGATGTTTAAAGTTATACATCTCTTAACTTTATGCAGTACGCAAAATAATTGGTAAGATGTGGAGTTGCAGACACCAGCCCATTCTACCTATTACCTAACTTTATGCTACATTAAAACCAAACCCCATATTCTTACATTGGCTCACAGGAATCCATAAAACTGGATTTAAGAGGGTTTAACCAGGAAGTTACCAATGTCGTAAATCGCTGATTTTAATTCACTGTTTTGATTAATTGGTGCATATTACTAACTGAAACTGTGACTGTGAAAAATGATAAGCCTAGAAAAGGGTTGACACAAAGCAGGATATGTTGCTGATTACCCAAATAAATTAGGATATCGGCTGAGGACAGAGGATTACTATAATGTGAAATGATGAAACTTGACTTGTAGTGCACGATAATGTTATATAGATTGTAAAGTCTAGAAACAACACGCGGAGGCCATCTATTATCTAATAGCGGAATTAGACGGATCTCTCTGGTACTATGTCGAAGCTTCGCCGCTAACTGTGGCGAAGAGTCGCGATTTTTCGAGAATGTTCAGCGCCGCATATAAACAGCGGATTTTTAGACTGACTTCAGTTTGGTTACAAATACGAAATAAGGTACAAAGACTAATAATATAATTAAATGTTTATTTTTTCTACAAAACAACTGTATTTGTATTGCAAGAACAATGTCTGAAAATGTTTAACAACTTCATACTTCTTTTAGATTCATCATTGAATGACATCAAGTATGTCCTTAATCCGATCTTCACACCAGAGCAGATCACACAGCTGGACTATAGCACCAAGATGTCCCGAGCTATTGATAGCACTATGTATATGCCTGGAATTGTGGGCCTTAACAATATCAAGGCCAATGACTATTGCAATGTTATTTTGCAGGTGAGTTCCAGATTTCAAAATGTTTAAGAACATTCTTATTGGATTACTAGCTTCTGCCCGCGACTTCGTCCGCGTCAAATTTTTGCTCCCCTGACCCTTCCCGTCGCATCGATTTGCCTGCTAGTTTTCGTCCATTTTTCGTTGCTGCTCGCTCCTTTTGAGTTATAGTGAGTCAACCTTAAAAGATAGACATATGCTCTCGCGGACTTTTTTTTAGAACTTTTTAAAAGGAATAATTCCGTCATACATGATTTTTGCGTTACTTTAACCGTTTACGCAGCGCACGCAACGGAAACTCTCAAAAGGAATAAATTTTCCCCGTTTTTGCAACATTTTTCATTACTGCTCCGCTCCTCTTAGTTGTAGCGTGATGTTATATAGCCTATAGCCTCCCACGATAAATAGGCTACCCAACACAAAAAGAATTTTTCAATTCGGACCAGTAGTTCCTGAGATTAGCGCGTTCAATCAAACAAACAAACAAACTCTTCAGCTTTATAATATTAGTATAGATTTAAATTTTACTACACATGAGTCAGCAATGAAGCTCTGGCCTGGACATAAATGTGTGTGAACAAGGTCATCTAAAACACACATGGATATCTTTTTGAACTTCTGATGGAGCAGTCCGTGTCATGGCCCCAATATGTGCGGATAGGACCTTTAGTCAGTCAAAGCATCATTTGTTAGATTTTCTAAGCTAAAAGCTTAGCTATAGAAAAGATTCTTGTGCATGCTTTTTAAGAACTAGATTCTAGTTAGAAATGTTGCACATGTTTTGTATTCAAAATAAATTGTAACCTACTTAATGATTATTATGATTTTAGTGTCTATCACAAGTACGTCCCCTCCGCAACTACTTCTTACGCGAGGAAAACTATGCAAATGTGAAGCGGCCTCCCGGTGACTCCTCATTCCTACTGGTGCAGAGGTTCGGAGAACTACTCCGAAAGCTATGGAACCCGCGTGCCTTTAAAGCCCATGTATCACCCCATGAAATGCTGCAAGCTGTTGTGTTATGGTCTAAGAAAAGGTTTCAATTTATCAAGCAGAGTGAGTAATTTACCTTCATAGTTTATAGCCAATTTATGGTTGATATTTACTGCTAGATATTGTTATAGATGAATTTAGGATACTATCCAATCCACTATTAGACATATCAGCAAAAAAAACAATGACTCACAAAGGGTTTCACTTTGTAGTGTTTTTATTTTTCATTGAGAACCTCTCTTTTAAACTGTCGGTTAAAAAACAACACAACGTTCTTTGCTCTATTTTAGTTACACAAACCATTTTTTTTCCAGGTGATCCCATTGATTTTATGTCTTGGTTTCTAAATTCTCTACATATGGCTCTCAATGGAACTAAGAAACCAAACAGTTCTATCATCTACAAATCATTTCTTGGTCACATGAGGATATACACCAGGTAAATGCTCCATATTATTATATCATAATGGTTTGCCAACACGATGCACATTCCTAAGGCGCGGTACAGCGGTTTTGGTCAAACTATACCTGAATTTGAAATTGTGATCCTATATTTTTTTTTGTCCATAAATTCTACATCGATCTTTATCAATTTACCAGAAAACTACCACCGGCGGATGCAGACGACGCTGCTAAAGTGGACCTCAGCAGTGAGGAGTACAGTGAGATGATAACGGAGTCTCCCTTCCTGTACCTGACCTGTGACCTGCCTCCCACTCCACTCTTCACTGACGAGTTTAGAGAAAACATTATTCCACAGGTGACTATCACGCATAGAATTTATATGGACCGGTCGAATGACTCGTGGCACACGTTGTCATAAATGCTTCTTGATTTTGATCTACAACAAATGTATGTTACGTATCTAAAATGAATTAACGTCATCACATCAAATTCGCATTTGTGCCAAAACCATGTAATGGAACAAATGTGCCTTATACAGGAAACTTTTTTAACCAGTGCGCAAATTTTTTTTGGAGGTTCAGTATCAATAATACAACACATTTCAACAATGTTTTCAATACTATTTTCCTTAAATCAGTAAACTGTGGACACCTTACATATTTCGTAATATGTTATCGACAATAGGAATACGTCGGTAACCGCGCGCCGTAGATACTTCGAACTTCTTAGAATTTTGACCGATCGAACAGCTGGTAGGTACTTGTAGCTACGCTCGTTCGTGTACCTTCGCCGCCGCGCGCAAGTTACCATAAAAACCAGTTTCAAAATCTTCCGTTAACGATATTTTTTTTTGTACTAAACGAGTTATAATAACCATGCATTTTTTATTTTATTTTTTTTTATTTTGATATATTATATCAAAATAAAAATTGCATGGTTATTATAACTCGTTTAAGTTTAATTTGTTAAAATTTGCACACTGGTTAAAAACTTATCCTGTATACAGTTATCCTATGTAATGGAGTGTTATTAACGCCACATCATCCAACTAGCTATGGGTGCCAGACTTCATCGAAAACACTCACTCCCTTAGTTGTAATGCTGTATAGTATTTAGATAAGTGTTTTTGTACAACCAAAGGTAATAAAAAGTCTTTTTTTTTAACTAATATTATAAATGTGAAAGTTTGTGCGTTTTGTTACTCAATCACGCAAAAACTACCGAACGTATTTGGATGATAATCGGTACCTACACAGATAGTTTATAATCTGGATTAACGCTTGGGATACTTTTTATTTCGGTAGTATGCCCATAAGAAAATTCGCTACTTCCACTCAGCCGGAGGCCCTGATAAAAGCTAGTAGATTTATAAAGAGGAAAGGCATGGAATTTTAAAATTGGTGCCTGGTGAAAAATCCACGTTGAATAGTGTTCTTAGAAAATCCAGAAGTGTACCAACTAGTGTATCTTTGATTAAACCATGTTTTGTTCTTACAGGTGAACCTGTACCAACTACTTTCGAAGTTCAATGGGCAGACATCAAAAGAGTACAAAACGTACAAAGAGAACTTCCTGAAACGGTTTGAGATCACCCAGTTGCCGCCTTATTTGATATTATATATCAAGCGATTTACGAAAAACACATTTTTCGTGGAGAAGAACCCAACTGTTGTAAACTTCCCAGTCAAGTGAGTAGAGAAAGATTTTTCTAAAGGACTCTTTCACAGTGGATAGGCTCTTTGATAATGAATAAATCAGCCTGTGTTGTCCCACGGCAAGGCAAAGGCCTTCCTTCCTTTGTCCACTCGACACGATCCTGTGCCAACATGCGCCAATCCCGCCTGTAGGTGTCGACCTCGCCCCCTTGGGTCTTCAAGGATCCATATTGTGGTGGTGGTATTAACCCACTTCTTATTATCACTTTGATAGCCTAAAAGTATATTATTATCTGCTACCTAAGTTAACCTAAACTTTTCCACTTCTTCTGAAGTAGGCCACATGCTTCTGGCTACCAGTGGCGAAAGCACCATATAACACGATTCCTACCGGCTTGCCTTCGGGGATTCGCATTGGTAACTCTATCACTATTAAAAATACAATAGTATGTAAATAGTGGCTACTATTGTCAATAAATATAGTTACACTACGGGTATTTAATTCACCATAACATTCAAACAACAAAAAAGGTTATTTATAGCTTTGTATTACAACAAAAGAGAAATGTTCTAAATTAACCCGGCGCCAAAACGTCATAATCGGGAACTAAAAATTCATACAACAGCGATCCCGTAATGATGTCACTTTAGGTCACGTGGCACCGCTTGATATGTACGAGAGCAAGCCGCTGTACAACGGGTTATGACAGAGACAGGTATAGAAAAATGCGTCAGCGAGAACGAGATAGAGGAATATTGCATATTTTATTCGTTTTCAGCTGTTCAATTTAATTGTATTTAATTCATTACATTCCTATATTAATTTTAGAATGATAGTAAGTATTCTTTATTGATGAGTCAGTAAGTTAAGGCCGACTTCGCTTCGGCTTCTCTTTTAGAAAAGTTTACGCCTCGCCGCTGCTGGCTACCCTATTTTTACATAACATCACGCCTTGTTTCCCCTAAGACTTGTTCTATAGTACACCCACATTTTGCCAGTTATATTTAAGTCACATGCAAAATGGGGCTAGCCTATTGTCATCGTCGGGCGCAAATCTAGACGCCGAGCTGCTACTGTACTGAGAAATTACGTTTAGAAAAAACACAATAACATTACAAGACCTTGGAAACAAACCCAGGACCTCATGTTCAACAATAGCGGTTGCGACCACGAGACTAACGAGGCAGTATTTTTAATTCCATATTATTGAGTTCAGGTTTTGAAAGGTTATCAAAGATAGCTACGATGTCTTACATCCGACAGACTAGACAGGTCTGTATGCACGCGACCAAATTGATTTTCATGATATTTAAATGAATTTCAGAAACGTCGACTTCGGCGATATTTTAACACCGGAAGTGAAGGCAAAACACAACGGGAAGACGATCTACGAGTTAGTTGGTAACATAGTTCATGATGGCACTCCTGAGAAGGGCACATACAGGGCACACGTTCTTCACAAACCAACACAGCAGTGGTGAGTGTGGCTTTATTGAGTAAGTGACGTCAACTGGCCCTTGTACAGATATCCTAAGGAGACTATGACAAGGAGTATGCGACTCGGGAATGATCCCCGAAGTGGTAGACGATCTTCGGAATAACGAAAACGCGTTTTTGAGATTTAGCCTGTAGAGCGCCAAGGGGTACTGTAGTACCCAGAACGAACAAACTAACATCTACCCTCAAAATTAATAAAAAAAAAATCTCATTTATTTCAGTTTTTTAACTGTATATTTTATTTTGGTATACAATTGTGATTTTAATTTACGAACTACGGATGTGTATGTGATCGGATTCGGATGTGATCGAATAATATTTGGGGTCGGCCGGAAAATTGCAGAAAATGAGGCTATCAAGTCGCTAATAATAGAGCTGTGACAACCACGACTTGCCTATTTTATATTACCAGCGTTACTAAGTTATCTATCTATACATATCGCTGATTTTATCGTGAATATACAACGAACGATTTGGAAACAGCGTACTAACGAACGTTGATTTTTGATCGTTTGGCATACAGTATTCACCCGACGTATTCATTTATATTTTTTGGCTTTGGCTTGCCCGATATGGAGTCAACAGTTGTAACGGACAAAAATGGAAAAGTTTTAGCACAAAATTTGTGGGGCGACGGCCGCCCACATGCCGAAACAAATTCAAAAATCAACAACGGTTTGCTGCACTAGAATTTGTGTAGGCGGCCGGCGTACCACGTGGCGGTGAGTGTTAAGAGCCGAGCAACAAAAAAAAAAGAAAGAATGCTAAGCGAGAACTAAGTCATAAGGTTGGGGGAACAAGAAATATCACGCGAAGTCTAGTAGATTATTTGCCAAGTCATAAAAAAAAAAACTCATAACTTGATTTACAAATGAAGATGTGCTACCGTGTTAGGTAACTCAACGCAGAAAATTTCATACATACCCGCAATGTTAGGTCCACTACAACAAAGCACGGCAGTACGAAAATTTGAAGTTTAGCTTTACTTCTGTGGCGCGACGTTCGTGTTAACTCGGAAATACGAAGATCCCTTTTCTGGTTTTACTGCATGTAATGCACGATTCATCAACATGGCACGATTTAGCGTAAATTATCCTCCAAGCCAAGCCGAATGGCTAGTAAGCAACATTATACTATGTAGCAATCCCAATTTTTTTATAAAACTTTCTTTGAAGCTCTTTACAGTCTGATAAGAAAAACTTTGTTTCAGGTACGAAATGCAGGACCTTCACGTAACCAGTATATTACCTCAAATGATCACACTCACAGAGGCATACATCCAGATATATGAACTAAACCAGGACTGAGTTTAGATAGTTTAGTCAATAAAACTAATTATAAGTACACTTGTGTATGTTTATTTATTGAATATACAAATTCTTGATAATTCAGAATCCCCATTTAACAAACTGTGGCCCTGGAATGACCTTTATACTTAAAACAATAATTAATGATGAGTGTTACACCATATTTTATAAATATGTGACGAAAATATAATAATATATTAAAAAATTCACATCTACTATTTGACACAGTTTGAGAAATGATTCTGTTAATTTCATAGAAAATAGTTCAGGTTTGGTTATATTGATATTTTGATGTGAGAGAACCGGAATGAGGCTGATAGATGAAGTGATGACTTATTTTTAAATTCATGGCTGCCAATATACTCTATCAAAGGAACTAAGACATTCCCACACCAAGCCACTTGAATTAGAATTTACTGAACACAGAGCAAGACTGAACTACCTTCTTAGAAAGATTTATGCTAGTGGCTCTCCCCTTTTTTGCCTGCCACCCGCTTAAACTCTCCCATATTGGTGGTGGAAATTGGGGAACCATAGAATGCCAGGTGGTCAATTTGTGTGACTTCCCCACCGGACTGGTTGTCCTTTATGAACAGTTGAATGTTCTGTACACTTTGGAACTTTACAAACTTCAGAGGGAGCGGGTTCCCGTCTAGATCACTTGGTGAAAATCTGCAATAGAAAGATAAAAATTAAGATGTTTTTGATGTCTATACAATCTCAGTTCAAGCATTATGAGCATAATAATAATAAACAATATAAGGACCATTTTACTTACTCAACATCCTGCACTGACATGTTTCCAGAGGCTTGATCAAAGTCAAGTGTTCTTGGCTGGTTGATGAATATCTTCACTACCTTGGGCCCCTTGTCACTGGGAGCTTTGATTTTTAATGAGTGTATTTTCACCAGCTGAAATTTAAAGATATTTCATGTTCAATATCAAAGTGATTGAAAAGTTCTAATCATTAATACAGTGATAGCCTATGTTTAGTTTTCTTAGTCCAAATTATAGGTGGTTTGGTTAACTGCATGTAAGCGCAGTTGCGAGGGAATCTATAGAAGAGTTTGTTTGTTTGATTGAACACGCTAATCTCAGGTACTACTGGTCCGATTTGAAAAATTATTTTTATGTTGGCTAGCCTATTTATCGAGGAAGGCTATAGGCCTTATAACATCACGCTACATCTAAGAGGAGCGGAGCAGTACTGAAAAATGTTGCAAAAACGGGGAAAATCGCACGGGTAGGCGATTCGACGCGACGGGAAGGGTCAGGGGAACAAGAAATTTTATGCGAAGTCGCGGGCAGAAGCTAGTAATATATATTTCCGATTACTCTGATTTTGCAGTTAAATTTTGTATTTCTATAAGTTTCAATAAATGAACAATATGTGAACTCGTTTCAATTATTAATATCTGGTTGACCGAGCTTTGCTCGGTATTTTTTGGTAAATTGTGTTTAAAATAATAAGTTATGTTCAAGTTGATTATCGATAAAGTTGGTCATTGAAAACACGAATAAAACGACATTTTATAAAAATGAATCCTAGCTAGATCGATTTATCGCCCCCGAAACCCCCTGTATACTAAATTTCATGAAAATCGTTGGAGCCGTTTCCGAGATTCAGATTATATATATATGTTATGGACCAGGTGATTAATGCGGGCATTATACATAATGTATGAGCATTATGAATAATGTCTAGCTCTATCGGGCAAAGTGATTAATACTATTTTAACTTCATTATTTATCACATTGCACGGTCATTATTATATTGCTACTTGATAATTGGGCAATTTGATAATAAAGCTAAATATGACGCGGTGTGAGGGCAGGGAGGGAGGCACGCATGGTGTGGCACGCTTTGACCAATCAGAGACCGCCATTGTGACTTTCCTTAAGTTTTAAATGCAAAAATTAGTGAATTCTTGATGTAGAAGTTCTTGATAATTAATCCAAATAATAAGTCTAATTATTTAAATGGTTTAATATTTAGTTTATTTTAAGTTAAATGACAATAACAATAAAAAAAATTGTAATTAAATATGGGAATTAATTTTTACAACTGTTTAATTTTCACAAGTATTGTCTTATAAATTCAATATGTTGTGCTGCATTTAGTGACAGAAACGAATCACTGCAAAACCGACTGCACGTAGTCTTGTCTGCCCTACCCCTAAAGTGTAATTTAAAACCGCGTAGGCGCGGAGGGGCGAGGCGGCCCGCGAGCTGAGGAGCAGGTGGTTTTGACGCTCGCCACCGCGGCTGAGGCTGGGCGGCGAAGCCGGCCAGCGAGCCGAAGCTGCGGTGGTGAGCGTAAAACACATCTGCGACGATAAGCTCGCGTGGGACCGTCGGAGCCCCGTAGCGCCGGAGCCTTGACAGAAATCATGCCTGCTGCATATTGCATGCTTGCTTGCATGCCTCATCGTTTATAGAACTGCTTAAAATAAAATTTATTACTAACCAATTACGATTTGTTAACTATACGCGCCTAACCGCCCAGTTCAACTATTCCACGGCTCAGTATTTATTGAACTGCCCGTTTAAATTATTTTAGGACTCATTTTTATTTAGTTTACTGCTCAGTTTTTACTGCTAAACTAGTTTGCAAACATGAGTTTTAATTTTTTTTACCTACCATAACTCAAATATTGAACTGCCGCTTTAATTCTATACCATTAAATATATTTGTATTACTCTGCCCAAAAGGTGATGGACAATATGTATAATGCCCGGTCAATTTGATTATTTGAATAATTATTATCAAATTGCATTCTCATATTGGGCATTTTTCATAATGACCGGGCATTATGTATAATGCTCAATTTCTCACTTGGTCCATAACATATATATACAAGAATTGCTCGTTTAAAGGTATAAGATATGAAGAATGAGCTACTTTTTAATTTTGATCAATTGATCTCAAACTGGCAACTGTTCCGTGAATTTTGCTGAAAGAGGTCTAGAATGACAAAATTTTGTATACCGCCTATCTTAACCATAATCAGCCTGTTTATTTAACTACCTGATTGAAACTAATGTTCATGATGAGCTGTTCATCACAGTCACTGGCTAGGTAGCCCGCTCCACTTGTCAAGCAGTGCGCCATGGGATGGTTGTCAGCTTCATTCAGACATTCACACTCACTCTTTGTTATGAATGTTGCTAGGTCCATCTGTAAATAAAATGTCAATATCAGAATAAAATTAAGGTTCACCTTAATTCATTTTGGATCCCATTCCGCTCTATAAGATGATGAATTTGAATAATTTCAAATTCATGGTAAGCACAGTCAGGAGGGACTGTCTTTTATATGAATATGGGTTTTAAGACTAATATGACTAAAATCAATCTTGGATGATTGGTGAAGGATGTCTTTATGTGGAATATTGCACAAAGCAAGTCCATCAAATTGCAGACAGTCTAAAGATGACATTTGCACTTGTAACTTAGTTGCAAGTGTTCATTCTGTATACTTACATGTCCAGCAACAGTGTTATCTTCATCTCCAGCTTCATCAGTGCCATAATATTGTCTAACTTTAGTTTCTAGAGTGGTTGGGTCAGCACCCTGTAGCTGGTCAATCCGTGTCTGCAATCAATGAGATTATTTTAACTACAATTATCATCCAATTCGAAGGATTGCTAGCTCATTATAATGACTAATATAATGTTAAATCCTAAAAGAAACAAATGAATGATAAGTCAGCTTGGTGTTCCGATTCCTGCATGATTCTGGGGCCACGTACCCGGTTTCTATAGAAGATGAACGTCGGCATCGCGCTGACGCCCTGAGCGCTGGCTGTCTCCGCGCATCTGCCCACGTCCACCTTCAGGAACACAGCCCTTGGGAACTTCGCTGGCAGCTGCTCGAAGAACGGCGCGATCCGTTGGCAAGGGGGACACCTACACACAACATTATCAATTATTTACTATAACGATGACTTGAATATTTGAACGGAATCAGGTTATATTCACCAAGTCGCTGTGAAGTCCGCTACAACAAGTTTTGTGCCAGCATTGGCCATTTCAGTTTGGAAATGAGCATCACTTTCAATAACAGTAGCTAAGCCCATGGTTTATTTTAATTATTCCAATTTAAAACAAGAGTCCACAACACAATGACAACAGCGGGGAATGATACTTCAAAATGGTTGATTGACAGTTTTAGTGTTGCCAGAGTTATTTGGTGCGTTCAATAAAAATCAATACATTTAGGGGTCAAAAGTGGGGGTGACATGACCCCTTCAATGTTAGATTGAAGGGGTCATGTCAGCTTGTTTGAATAGCTTTTTATTACTAGAATTGCAAAATGAAATTGACAATTCCACGAATAGAAACAAAATGTCTAAATTCTACTGAATGATCATCTTTCACAGATGGAGGGCTTAAATGAGTATTGCGAACTAAAAGTGATTCAAGGTGAAAGCTCCAGGGTAGCCCACAAAATTTAAATTTTCTTACGTTTTTAGAATTTAATTTTACAATTTGTAGGTGTCTCAATAAAAAATTAAATTATTCTTCTACAGTTAAGTGTACGCGGAGTTAGTTCCAGATGTGACCGCTAGATGTCATTGTGCTGATGACACGCATTTCTGAAGTGCGGTGTTAAGATTCTCCACGATTGAGTTGGGTCTCGCCATTTCTAATTGACAAGTATCGCTTCTCGGCCTTTTGGCTAAGATCAAAGTGTAGTATCTGTTCTTTTCAGCTTAATATC
Organism: Aporophyla lueneburgensis; assembly: GCA_932294355.1. Lineage (NCBI taxonomy): Eukaryota > Metazoa > Arthropoda > Insecta > Lepidoptera > Noctuidae > Aporophyla > Aporophyla lueneburgensis. Next base: position 8,018,011 of record OW028737.1, read on the forward strand.
TGAAAGTTCCCTCACTGAGGGACCAGTATATTAATCTGATTTTTGTAAGCTGACGGGATGTTCGGGGCTCGCTCCACTCCCGTCGCGGGTCGGCCCGGCATTGCAGTGCCGCCGGGATCGGCCCACATTATACCTTAACAGAACTAAGCTTAGAAATGAGCAATCGGTGCTGAGAGCTAGGGATGGGATATACTTGCAAAATTCAATACCAGGGCTTCCAAGTACGAGTATGTAAAAATACCAGGGTCGAAAACCAGGTATAAAAATACTTTAAAGTATTTAGTCGCATTCGGTATAGGGTTTAGTCTTTCGTACCGTTCCACAATCTTGTAGAGTTTTTTGTAGATGCAATGAAATCTTTCCTTCCTACTTCGTTAATCACAGGCTTAGGACTGTCTGCTAAGAGAATTATTTATGTATGGTATTTTGTCATGAGCTGGTTTTAGAAACTTAGTATTAGCAGGCGTAGTTAAAAGATTTCATTTAATTAATTTATGAATATGATTTTGTGTTTTTTTTTGATTTACGATATTATCACTTTTAGCGTAACTCGGAATGCGGCCATTGTTACAGCACTCGGATTCGGAAAGCATCGGAATATTTCGCATGGCTGCCAAGGCCACCGATGAACCCCGAACTTGCTTCTTGCAGTACCCAGAGTTGGAAATACTTGCATAGGAAATCGGTCTGTGATGATATACAAATAAGAATCATAATCGTATTTGCAAATAAAAAACTGAACTATCAAGTATTTTTCGCTGATTCGATTATGCTCCTTATTCATAAGACCACACGAATCAATTTCCTATACAAGTATTTTTAACTCAGACGCTAAAGGCGCGGCCGCGGGCAGCAAGGGACTCGCGGCGTTGGCTTCCGCGCGCGTCGCCGCCAAAATACTTTCATAGGAAATTGATTCGTGTTATCTTACGAATAAAGAGCAAAATCGTGTCAAGATAAAAATACTTGGAAGTTAAAAGTTTTTTTATTTGCAAATACGATTGTGCTCCTTATTTATATAGGAACATGGATCGATTTCATATGCAAGTATTTTCAAGCCCTGCCTGCGCTCGATGCTAGGTAGCAAATACTTTCACACTTGCAAGTTTTTCCTGCCCGTACCAGGGCGCCGTACTTTGAAGCAAAGCCCTGGTTTACAAACCTCGTATGGTAAATACGTCTCATATCTACTGTGAGCTACCAAAGCGTGATTTATCATGAATGATTGTTTGTCAATTTCTTTGCCCCAATTTCAATAAATTGATGGCAACATGACCGAAGTAGAAACTAAAGATAAAAACCCTAAAAATGGCTATTATTTCGACCGTATATATATATTTTTTTGTGTGTTCGCGGATAACTTCGTCGTTTATGAACCGATTTTGATGATTCTTTTTTTGTTGGAAAGGAGATATTCCAAGGGTGGTACCATGATAAGGAAACCAGAATCTGATGATGGCATCCTTGAGAATGTCGTATCGATGGGAGCATTCGAAAATCGTAGTGGCGACTAGTGCGTTTATTATTTTATTCATTAATTATCTTAAAGCCCTACTATTTAATGAAGGTCTAGTTGCTCTGATGATGAAGCCGAAAGACAGTCGAGGGAACTCCTCAACGACTTACAGCTATTACCCGGTGTTTGGACTTAACTAATTTCTATTGATGAGAACTTTGCACTCATATGGGTTATAAGTGCCATTTCAGGTCTGATGATGGAGACCATAGACAGTTCAGGGAATTCTTCAACGATTTACAGCAGTTCCCTCTTGTTGGGCTTGCTTTATACGGTTCAAAGTGCCAATTTTATCACTACTATTTAATTAAATTCCGGCGTTTATCTGATCATGGAGCCGAAAGACAGTCGAGGGAACTCCTCAACGATTTACAGCATTTACCTGGTGTTTGAACTTAATTCATTTCTATTGATGAGAAAGCCCCCATAAGGCTTATAAGTACCATTACAGGTCTGATGATGGAGACCATAGACAGACAGTCGAGGGAATTCCTCAACGATTTACAGCAGTAGTAAAATATTAAATTTCACCTGGCGAGTAGGTATAAGAATTAGTGCAGGGTAGACAAAAACTAAATAGTTAAAAATAAAAACTTTTTTACAAAAAAAAAGCGACTTCCTCAAAAACACTACAAAGTGAAAAATAACTTTAATTTCGGAAGTCGTTGGCAAAAAACTCAAATACAGATCCTAAGACACCGACTTCCGAAATTAAATTTATTTTTCACTTTGTAGTGTTTTTGAGGAAGTCAGTTATTATTTTTTTGTAAAAAAGTTTCAAGATTTACATTCCACCTAGGGTTGCCAACTTTTTTTGACAAAAATAACGTATAAACTAGTTTGGATAGGAAAAAAAAAAGTATTAGGGACAAAAAAAAGTATTTTTAAAATGTTATGATTTTATTGTTTTAAAAACGTATTTTTGTGTGCTTTTAGCACATGCTAACAATATTTTGTTATCTTTAAATGTTACAAAGCTTGTTTGACAGTCAACATTTAAATCTATAGGTTTTATTAAAGGTTGTTTATTTAAGGTTTATACTTTTGTAAAACTTTGGTTATTTTAGCTTTTCTAGGAGTCACTGGTGTGTCGCTATCAGAATTACTCGTCATTATTTATTTTAAAATGCATTCTTCACTTATAAACAAAAACAACGGACCAGTTTTGAACAATTTCGTCGATAGTGACAGGTAGTGAGTGACATCTGTGACAAATGTCACAACTGACATCTGACATTTCGTTCAGTAATTATAAATCGTTTCCATTATCCGTTTTAAACAGTTCGTTCAGCAATTGTAAATCGTTAAGTACCCATAATGAGTATTTTGTTTTACGCATCACAGTACTGACGTGTGAATCCAAAACACTGTAACTCAGAAACACCTATTTCGAGAAAACGGCTTTTAAAACTTTTTTTGGTTTTTAGTATGTTTTACTTAAAATTTTATAACATTATGTTATGTGACAGGTACCAAATTCAAGGTAATTTTACGTTTTATCTGGCCATGTACAGTTTACAACCATGATATTCATACGATTAGAATGAACTAAGTAAACGTGTATTGTCTCTATAAAACTTAAATAAATGTTACCGATTGTTTGAGCAAAACACTGTATCTTTAGTTACAATGTATTGGAAGCGGAAAAGAAGGGCGTAACCTATTGCGACTTGCTCTCCAAAGCTAAGGCGGCAGTGGACCTCCAGGAGCTCGCCCTCTCCGACGGCCTCCGGGTGAAGGTCACTTTAGCCCAGATGCTGGAGATCCCCGGTGCGGGCAGTGGCCCGACTGTTGACGCTCTGGCCGATAGGCTCAGGGCGTCCTTAGACGCGGATGAGGCCCGAGTGTCCAGGCCCACTAAGTGCGCTGACATGCGCATCCTGGGCTTGGACGACTGCGTGACGGAGGTGGAGGTGGCAGCCGCCATTGTTAGGACGGGGGGGTGCTCTCCCGATCAAGTGAGGGCAGGCACCATCCGTCCTGACATCATGGGGATACGAACCGTAACGGTCAGCTGCTCCGTGACGGCGGCTTAAAAAATCACCAGCGAGGGCCGAAAGCTCCTGGTAGGCTGGGTTTCGGCGCAGGTCAAATTGTTGGAGCCCAGACCTGTGAGGTGCTTCCGCTGCCACATGGGCAACCACTGTTTGTGAGATATACCTCAGAGGTGGACCGCAGCGGTCACTGCTTCCGCTGCGTTCAGCCCGGTCACAAGGCCGGCTCGTGCAATGCCATGCCGCACTGTTACATAATGTGCGGTAGTTCCGCAACTCCCTTGCGTAGTTGAGAGTCGTCGTCGTCGGGTTCCCTCCCCTCCCCGTGCTCGTACTCGGTGACTTCAACGTTAAGAATTTGGCTTGGGGTTCCCGGTATACGGACACACGGGGCAGGATGGTGGAGGACTGGGCTCTGGAGACAGGCCTGTTCGTCCTAAAACACCGTCCGCGCATCCAAGCAGGAACAATGATTCATGAAAACTAACGGTTGAGCTCTCGCCCTCCTGGCCCCCGCGTATCTTGCACCTACCACGCGTAGGGACATGTCGCCACGCGCGACGTCTCCAGTTTGTTTGGTTATCCAAAACACCGTATCTCAGTTGATTTTCAACTAATCTCGCGCAAACTTATTCAGCAAAAACACTGTAACTACAATCACAGTGTTATGCCATAACAAACCATAAATGTAACTAAAATACAGTGTTTAGTATGTGCCTATATCTCCTTGTATATACTATAAAATGAAAAAATAATAATATAGGGATATGTATCTACCTCGAAATAATCAAATGAGCGCTATTAAGGCAAAACACTGTAACTCGAGTTACAGTGTATTGGATTTACACGTCAGAGTAACGGTTGAAAATAAAGTACCTATTTTTGCATACTTTATTTGTATGTAAAAGTATAAAGTATAGTTATCAAAAATAAAGTAGGATACGTTATTATAAAGTATGGTTGGCAACCCTAATTCCACCCCACATCACATCAATATTGGAAAATTGAAGTTGTCCGACTAAATTAGCGGAAATTTTTGATTATAATTGGACAAAGCAGTCTCATTTAGCAATTAAAGTGTTTTAACATAGAAAAGTTTTAAATATTTTCAAGAAGTCTCTGTGTAGTCATAAATGAAAAGTAAAAAGCTTCCTGCCTCTTTAGATATTACCAGAGCAGCCGGATTTGGGCGAGGGCAACCGGAGGGCCTCCACAAGTGGGGAGTTTTACGGCGCGCATGCCGTAACAGCCGCGCGGAGCCCTATTTTCAACGTCAAATTAAAATGATAAATAATGGAGATAGAGTTCCGGGAGTCGGGACTTTTTTATTGGAAATTTCCTCCTCTTTAACGGATTTTTTTCAAAATTGCTTAAATGTTAATATTTTTTGAGTTATTAACAAAAAACGAAATATCACTTTTTTTCATCTTATTTTGTCAATAACAATTGCAATTTTTTACCTGCACCAAAATCATTCAAAATCATTTTTCTAGAGGTGATTCCGAATCGAATGAGCCATCGCTTATATTTTTAGGGCCTTTATCTCTATTTTTCACGTTTTTGAACTTGTTGACTAGACTATATGTTAACAATCGAATCGTGGAGGAGATAAGAACTTGTGAATTGAAGTTTCCGAGTTTCTTTTCTTCTTCGCGTATTTTTCTGTTTTATTGAGTTATTTTAATGCCTATCAAAGCTATTCTTAATAAGCATTGAAATATATTATATTGATTTATTTCGGGAGCTGGATTTCAGCGAAATCATCGACGATTTTTCGTCAAAAAAGGCTCGGAAGGTTCCATTCCTTAACGCGATAATTTAGTTTCATATCATTCTTATACTTTACTATACCCACAAATGTTTCTTAATAAAATTTAATTTGTCTTGTAATAAATTATTGAAACACTACAATTTAAAAAAAAATTGATTCATCAACGATTTGGAAAATTATTAGGGGCTTCCACTCCTTTGTTGCCCCAGGGCCTCCAGACCTTTAAATCCGGCCTTGAATATTACAAGATGTCAGAATCTTGAACTTAAGTGTTCGGGGAAAAAAAAAGGTAAATTTCACAATGCGATCTTGAAATGTAGGCAATGAGGTTGCGTTTAACATTTAGGTGACTTACACTGAAAAATAAAAAACGGAGTTATGTAGAATCCAGATAAAAAAAATTATGACTTTCCGTAGACTTCGTTTCTTTCTTAGCACCGTTGCAAGCGATGGAACCATTGACTGAAGCAGTGGGCCCACTCTCCTTTAGGAATCTAGACCACGCCCTTTTCAAACGCAGCCAATCTTAAGGGTACATAAAACCATTTCGTCTAAGTTTATCTTTTATTTTTAGGAATAAATAAAAGTCACAAGGTTCCCGGTCGGTACCGCTTTCCACAAACTTTCAGAAATTTATGTAAACATGAGTAGGATATGAGAATACTTGGTGGAGTACATTTATTGGCCTGTTTTTTTTTACTGGCCTATTAGTCTGGTGGTTAGTGACCCTGACTGCTAAGACTGAGGTCGTGGGTTCGACACGATCATTTGTTGTGTCTGGTTGTAATTTATCTATAATATGTATGTATTTAGAAATATATAAGTATGTTTATCAGTTTTCTGGTTACCATAGTACAGGCTCTGCCTAGTTTGGGATCAGGGGGCCTATTACGAACTCTTATTTCCAGGCAGTTTACGGCGTAAACTGAACTGCCTTGCAATTTCGTATTAGGAACTCGCCAAACAAGCCAGTCAGCGGTCACGTGACACGCTGGCCGACTTCTGACCGAATATTGCCTGGCAATACCGTAATACGACCGTTCGTTTGACATTTCTTTTCGTATTAGAACTGTCAAAAAGTAACTTCACAATCCATTTTGTTTACGCTGCGTCAGAGTAGCTTTTATTGAATTGTTTTGAGTTTATTTGGCGAAATTATTCGAGTATTATCTAGATTAGTAAAAGAAAATACGATGTGTGACGAATATGAACTATTTGAGTTCCTGGAAAGTGACTTTTCTCATCGAAATAGAGTGTCAAGGAACAAAAGAAGACGACTTCGTGATGAATGTAATGCGTTCGACATGGATGTTGTGCAATTTATTCAAAGATATCGACTTAGCAAAGACTTGGTACCGTAAGTTGGGGTGACTTTGCGCCTGCCAGTAATACTTTGCTCCAAATCCGTATGACTTTAAAAATAAAATTAAAAAAAAAGTTTACAACTCTATAGTTTTATTGATGTCTGAACGCAATCATAAGATGTCAATGTTCTGTCATGGAAGTTGACAGGTCGCCATTGTTGCTATTACCTGTGCAAAGAGTGACAACGAGAAAGTAGAAAGTTTTTCAAAAAAAAAAGTTTGGTAAAATCCGTGTGTACCCGTGCAATCACTGTACTTATGCAGGTAAGCCTAATAATATTACATCCGTTATTTGTTCTTTTTGTCTAATAAGAAAGTATTTCATTCCATAATTCAATGAATTTAATTTTAGGTAATTTTTTTTAACGCAAGGTCGAAATGCCACTAAAATGGGGATACTTTGCACCTGGCGCAAAGTATACCCATTTTGGCGCAAAGTATACTCGTTTCAAGTAATATTCAACTTCTTTTGCTTTTTATAGATATTGCAACATGCCGAGGGTCTACAAAAGAAAACTAGGCGCTCGAAAATATGCTGAGTACTCCAAGGAACAGTTGGAATTATGTCTGGCGGCTATTAAGTCTGGGCAAATGTCGCAGAGGGAAGCTAGCATACATTTCAACATTCCGCGGAGAACTCTGGTTTATAAAATAAAAAAAGCCCATATGAATCGACCTGGTCAGCCTCAAATATTTACAGATGAGGAAGAGGAAGCCATAGCGTCACATATTGAGATAATGGGCACCTATGGGTTTCCATTAACTGAGCATGACCTCAAAATTGTTGTCAAAATTTATCTCGAAAAATCTGGACGCATTGTTCGAAAATTTAAGAATAATACGCCCGGAAATGACTGGGTTAAACAATTTTTGAAACGCCATCCTACCCTCTCAGTGCGTTTTGCAACAAATATCAAGAAGATCAGGGCAGCGTTATCAAAAGAAATTTTACAAGAGTACATTGAAAATTTAACACCACAAATTAGAGACATCCCTCCTACACATATATTTAACTATGATGAAACAAACTTAACAGACGATCCCGGCCAAAAACGAGTTATTGTTCGAAGGGGATGCAAATATCCTGAAAAAATTTGCAACGCGTCAAAATCGAGTACTTCGATCATGTTTTGTGGTAGCGCTTCAGGTGAGCTGATGCCCCCATACGTAGTGTACAAATCCCAGAAATTATGGGATACATGGACCGAGAATGGTCCCAAAGGATGCCACTACAGCAACTCTCCTTCAGGTTGGTTTGATCACCAGCTATTTTCAGATTGGCTAAAAAATCTTATGATTCCAAGACTTAAGAAAATGGAAGGCACAAAGATGTTGATTGGGGATAACTTGGCTTCCCATTTATCGGTTGAGACATTGAGACTCTGTCGAGATAACGACATTGCTTTTGTGTGCCTGCCGCCAAATAGCACTCACATAACTCAGCCGCTCGATGTCGCGTTCTTTCGTCCTTTGAAAGCTGAGTGGCGGAAAATTATAACGGAATGGAAGGAAAGTTCTGAAGGAACCAGAAACCCAACGATACCGAAACAAACTTTTCCTAGTTTGCTAAAGAAACTCTTAGAAAACATCGAGCCAAATGTGAGAAGCAACTTGAAAAACGGTTTCCGCAAATGCGGTATTTACCCCTGTAACGTGAATGAATTGCTTGCGAGAATACCAGGGGCAATCGATGTAGACAACACAATAGTATCGGCATCTTTCATAGATCACCTGGAATCAAAGCGGAAGACAATCACAGAGTCTGGGCCAAAGAGACGTAAGAAGAAATTTGAAATTGCTGCTGGTAAAAGCATTGCTCATGAAGTATCGTTATTAGAAGAAGAGACTGAGAACGAAGAAGTTTTTGACGGCAAAGATGACAACATTGCCTCATGCTCAAGGCCACGCACTGGTTACGATTCGGACGCTTACTCATTACATGATGATTCAGACGATCCTGATGGTTGCTTTTTAGAGCCCAACAGCCCAGAGGAGAGTAATCATCCACCTCGACCAGAAACGAGATTCAAAGATGTGAGACGTGAGAAAGAGTCATTTGTGGTGGTAAAATATGATGAGAAACTGTACCCTGGTCTCATTATCGACTTCGATGAGAAAGGAGCAACTGTCGATGCAATGGCTAAGTCCTTAAAATCCTGGAAATGGCCACAGAAAAAAGACATTAACTTCTATGAGTGGGAAAATGTCCTTGGGAGCATTGACCCTCCAAAACTTATCTCTCGGCGAGGTTTTTTCAGCGTCAAAGAGCTTGACGGTGTTGAGTAAAGATTTGCGCCAAAAACGATGCGGGGTATGATTGCGCCAGTATTATTTTCTATGAGTTAAGGCTGATTTTATAAAACGGCGCAAAATATCCCCCCCGAAGGGAATACTTTGCGCCAAATTTTTTTTTTTTAAATTGTGTACCTGATTATGTGCCATTGTTAATTAGACAATAAAAACAATTTTGAATACCTAGTCTTTCTATAACTAAAAGTCCTTTAGTTTAAATGAACATACAGCACTTTCCATTTGAAATTTACTAATCACATAATGAAATTCGGTGCAAAATCACCCCAACTTACGGTACTGAATCTTTTTGAGGAGTTGAGACCGCTTTGAGTACTCTCGTGCTTGGGCAGATTTATTGTACCCAATCGCCACTTTGTGGGAATTTAAGAACACCTACAATGTTTCCAGCTGCACATAAGTTACGCGCTGACGACGGCTAGAACTCTCATGCACTGAACTATAATAATTACAAATATATGAATATTATATCATGTTCAAAACTGAATATTAACTAAAAACAATAACACTTACCTACGCCATAATTTTGTTTATACTCCGAATATTATTACGAACGGAACGGAAGTATCAAACGAACAATTTGTTATCTGTCTTAGTTTGTGAAACAATACTTCCTAACTTGTTGAGTACGTTCGGAAACATAATCTCGCGTTACAATTTACAAACAAAGAAAATTATAATATGAATTAATTGTATGTCGCAATAAATATTGTGTTTTATTTTCACCTACTTTTATACTAGTGTAACTAGATTATTATTTTTATCATAAAATAAATGATTTAAATAAAACCGTAACTTACCGATACATATTTAATTCTATTTCTGAACGTTGCGACAGAGAATTACAACTCTAGCCAGCGTCAAGTCGGGCAGAATTTGAAATGTCATAGTACGAAATTTAACCAGCCAGTGAAATGAATTGCTTGGAACTTGCCTGGTTTTTTAAAAGTTCGTAATAGGCCCCCAGATAACGTTGTGTTGGTTGTCCTTAAGATATTTATTTTATTATTATTTTCGAGTAAGGCGGCCCCTAAACGATCAATTAAATTGTGCAATATTACGAATTGTGCAATATTATTGACCGTATAGGGTTAATATTGAAGATTGCGCAATGATTGAATGAAAGTTTGAGCATGTTTAATTTTTATTGCACCATATTTTTCCATTGTATCGTGTAGGGTCAGTATTGCGCAATATTTTTTAGTATGATTTTGTCTTGAATGAGGAGTACACAGAAATTTCTGGCAGGAAATCAGACGCGTCGCTTGGGTTTTTGTTAAATTTTTCCAAAAACTGAATTGTGATGAATTTTACGACAGAAAGTGGTGTAGTTTTGTGTTGTAAACTGTATTAATACTATTCTCCGACTGATCACGAAACATTGCGCGGTTCGTATTATTGTGCAATATAATTGATCGTTATTGTAGGTATTGATCGTTATTGTAGGTCTAGGGGCCGCCTTAATCTATTCAGATCCAATACAAACTACATTCACGGGCCATGTAAATACAGCGTTGCTCAAAGGAGTGGAAGCGTATGAAACGTTTTTCTATATTACGAAATATAGAAAAACGTTTCATAATAATAACAACTTCAATTTATTATAATCCTTAACACTCAAACATAAAGTGTAATTACGATTGCAAAATATTCATATTTAAGTCCTTTTGTCATCGGAGAAAGCTAAAGAGCAATAAATTTAAAATGTCCCTTAAAAACCAAAAGTCATTTGTATACCGGGTGATAAGTACAAAATTATTTATTCTAAACTGAAACTTAAAGTCTAAGCAATAAGGTTACAAACAATGTGTTGACAATTTCGTGCTTACTCTATTTTGGAACTAGACGTAGTTCTTGGTATTACATTTCAATGCTCAGAACACAGTACGAATTGAAAGACGTAGAGTTGCAGAATATAATTTTTTAGGTGAAGGTACGTTTTGATGATGGCAAACATTTTTTGCACACACTTACACATTTATATTTCTTACTACGAAGTAAGAAATATAAATGTGTAAATGTGTGCAAACGTGGCCACTTGAGCGCCTTATTTTCGTTCCTGATCCTTTATCTAGTGCTATTATTGATCGAAGCATAGTAGACTCACATTTCACAGGTTAAAGTCTCAAGCAATAGGGGGCGACCTATTGCCATTAACCGGGCACAATACACAATTGTGTGAGTCCAATTCAAGGTAAGTAAGTGTTCGTCCGTCTTTATTCTGCCATCCTTATCACTAGATAAAAACAAAGAACTGAAGAAAAGATAGACAGTTTTTAATTGATTTCAGACGTTGAAACATCTGCGATCTGCTTAGTTAATATAACTAGTTATAACCACGCAATGAGTGAGTTAAAATCGATTATATTGTCAAGCGCGTTCTTCCTAATTTCTTTGTTATTCTTGACATCAAACATTACCGCCGTTGTTGCTATAAATGATGAAAGTTTTCGTAAACAGATCGTTGATGACTTACCAACGACAACAGATATTGAATATTATTTAGAAAAACTAGAAAAGGCAGTAGATTTTTGTATAAGACATACAGTTTACGTGGATGCAAATATGGAGTTCGGGTTGTTTATGATAGACGGTAAGATTGTGCAAAATCAATGCATTTATTGAAATTAAACCATGTACAGGTAGGTACCTTCTTTTGAATCGTCATAAAGTCAGCTAGTTAGTCAGAAAGCTGAAGCGAGTTTCCCATTCCAAAACGTAGATCTCTTTGGACTAAAATGGACAAGAATCTCCAAGTACTCTTTTTTAACACTTAATCAGACACAGGGAACTATTTTCCCACCCCATCTAGCTAAATACACGAATATTTTTAAAATGACCACTTCCCAGACTCTATTTTTACCCAAATCTAAATCAGTAATTATCCAACTTTAGATTTGATTTTGAAAAATATTCGTGTATTTGCTAGATTGACTGGAATATCATGAATGAATGGATTATGGATAAATTTAACTTTTCTGAAAGCTAGTTTAATTTTTTTGTCGCTAAAGCCAGTAAACAATGAAACGAATCGGTTCTTTCTTTTGCGGTTGAAATCAATCCGTTCATGATAAGTAGATACATGTTTTTACGATGATTCCAATAATTTTGTTAGTATCTCATAACTTATTAATAAACTTCGAATTTTGTCGTTGTAACTAAACTACCCATAGTTTAGCTAGAACGAGAAAATTCGGTGGTTATTCAGACAACTTCGTTCTTGATGGGGGGGGGGACCCCCGATCAACAACGAAGTTTCTTATGCCTATTCTTCAACTCGGAATGCAAGGTCGTTTACTCTGTCTTAAAATTACTCAATTTTTATTTTTACCTCACCGGCGGCTTCAGCACCCTCGAAAACCATGAAAACGACACCCATGATGTAAATTAAAAAAAAATCGAAACGGCCGTTTTAGAAAGACTTCACTACTGGCTTCAGCAAACTTCCCTCGAAAACCATAAGAAAACCCATGACGAAAATTTAACGGCGTTAACACCGTCGAAAACTATAAAAACTATCTCACTCTCTTTATCTCTTTCTATTATAAATGTTAAACAGTCGCATGGAGGCATCGTATAGCGGTTGTTCGTTACGTAACGCTATTTTAGGTACGTGACGATTTCTACAATGTTAGTCCTACCGCAAACTCGTTCCGAAAAAACCCTATCCCCGCGTCCTAATCAAAAGCGATCTTCGCTCGAATCCGCGATCATTGCGTTTATAAACTTTTTATTCGGTGAACCTGAACGCGCGCTCGTACCGACGGAGGGCTCTTTCGCTTTTGAATAGGACACGGGAATAGACTTATCACCATACATGAACGCACAGTGTTAAAACAATAAAGCAATTTCTTTTCTTACAGTGAATTTGAAGGAACTTGTGCAAGAGTATCGTATGAGTTTCCCTAAAAATATACTTTTCCATTTGGAAAAACTACTTGTGAAGAGCAACGTATTGACTAAATTTTTCCACAAAATGGTCCACAAGGTTGAAAATGATAATGAAATGGCGCAGGAAATAAACTGTAAGACCCATCGAGAGTTATATATTTTTTTCCTGAGAAGTTTTTATGTTGTTGTCGGTAGTTCACTGCGTACGTTCGATCTACTTATTGACAGAGAGAAGGTGGTCAGTGTCCCAGCAGTGGGAACATTATAGGCTGATTATGATATTTTCTGCTTTTAAACACAGATTTTTTTTTATTAATAATATTTAATAATTTATCTTTTAATTTACTAGAGAACCATTTGTTTTGATGAACTTGAAAAAGTGTATTGCCAGTAATTAGACTTGTGACTATAGTTGGAATCATATTTGTTATTTCGCTACTGTTGAGCATGAGGTCCTACTGAGTTCGAATCCCAGGCAAAGTTTCAATGGGGTTTTCTATCCCGGAGTCTGGATTTGTACCCGGTTGATGTCAATAGGTTTGTCCCTTATTACGTGGGACTTAAACAAAACTGGCGAAATGCGAGTGTACTATAGATAGGTACACCTCTGCTCAACCTTATGGGGAAACAAGGCGTGCTGTTATGTTAAGTTGCAATACTTTACGGAGTATTTCCCTCGGCTTTGCTTTCAGATAAACCGGCTATTAACAACCGCTTGATTAACTCGAATTCAATTGTTAAGGTTTCTTAAGGGGGTACGCTAGAAAATGGTAACTTGTCTATGTTGTGTAAAAACCTGTTATTTTGACATTACAACCAGGCACTTCAATTTTTTCATTTTTATTTTTATGTATGGATAACTAATTGTATATTTTATGAAAATACACTGGTTACCGTTTTATAAATTTAATCACTTAATGTAGGTATATTTTATTTATAGTTAGTACTTGGTTCGAAATACAACCAACTTACATTATTATTTTTTTTGAAAAGAGAGATTAACTCTCACATTCATGATTAGAAAGAACGGAAAATATCACCTACCAATGAACTACCACAACAATTCCAAGTCCACAATCGACAATTCCAAGTCCATTATTGATTTCAGCGACTCAACTATTTTATAACAGAACTACGTGGTCTAGACCTTCAGATATATTCAATGAAGATCTGCTGCAACAGACGAAGGTCTACAGTCCCGAAATGTTGGAGCAAATGTATGGCAAATGGGAAAAGTACGTCGTTTATGCATTCGACGTAACTAAATATGTACCTACGCCCGCAGATTCGGGTAAAGTGTATAATTTGTCTATATTAATATTAGGTTTATCTATAAGTACTGACGGTGTTTTTCATAACTTCCGCCTGCTCGATTGTGCTTGACCAAAGCGACTGCGAAGCCGGATCGTCAGTCGCGCGGCGGACTCTGTTCGATTTTATGTGGCAAGACGCCATTTGCACACCTACGCGACTGTAATACCCCAGACGTTAGTAGACCAATTTCCATGATGTTTTCATATAAATTGTTCTGTTAAAGTCGCATCGCGCCAGTACCAGTCCGACCACTATGTAGTACTATCCCTTGGGCGAAGCAAGCTAAATACTTAGGTGTGATCCTCGACCACCACCTTAACTTCAAGGAGCACATAACGACGGGTCGTTCGCGCGCCGCTTTCGATCTTGATAGACTCAAGTTCATTCTGACCACTCGTGGCAAATTATCCCTTTGGTGCAAATTGCGTATCTAGACCGCGGTCATGCCATATCATGACTTATGCGTGCGTCGTCTTCGCGCACGCTAAGCCCCAACACATACATAGGATACAGACCCTTTAAAACCATTTTCCTTAGAAAGGTTACGGAAGCCGCCATGTGCGAAACGAGAATTTCCATCTACATAGATCTCAGAATGTCCACCATGAAGCAGTTCATGAAACACCATTCCAAGTGTTTCGACTCTGCTGTGTAGCACCAATCCCCTGATCACGGCAGCCGCTGCCTACACTCCCTGGAGCTTTAGTAGGATTCGCCGATCGAGTCCCGACGATGCTACAACCCTTCTCCAGGAGAGTAGTAAACTCACTAGCAATCTCAAGACACACCGTCGTCGCAGACCACCGTCCTTCTGTCGTTGCCGCAGAGGCCCACTGCGACGTCCCAATCCATGTCCGCCACGACCCTTGCTCGAGCCAGCCCGCACCACACGGCTCTCTACCAGCGATGCCCTTAGCCGTCGCCCTTATCCCGCCCTTAGCGAGTTGTCGCTCTAGTTTTAAGTTTTTAAGCCCTGGTTGGAGGCCTTAATTTATTAAAGTAGTCACAGGCAAATCCAGATAAACAGCCGAAAACTTCGTACTTGATGCGCAGGTTTGGCCGAAGCTTTATCAAACATCTAAAATCTTGGTAGAGTCTCCAAGTCGCTAGTATGAAATAAAAAAATTCCGAACTACATAATGGATTTTAATGCGGTTTTCATAATTGATATATAACTAGATACTAATAGTAATTTCTTTCGGTTTAGATGCATGCACGGCCCAGTTGGCGTCGAATAAAGTAAATGATCCAACATTTCGGGGTGTCTGTCAGATTTCCGATGACTGCCGGGAGGCGTTGGAGAAAGGCAGCGACTACGGGTATGGATTGTTGCATAGGTACGATATACTAAAACATATAACTTCTGAAAATCTGTTGACTAAAAGTGGAACGAAGCCGCCATTTTATTTTTAGGGTTCCGTACCTCAATAGAAAAAAACGGAACCCTTAAAGGATCACTTCGTTATCCATCAGTCTGTCTGTCACTTTGTAGCGGCCATTTATGTCAGAATCGCATGGAGGTATCAAATGCATATTACATATTATTGAATACATAGGTCTACGACCTTTGGAGCTCTTAAAATAAAGCTTCAAAATCATCGGAATTAAAAAATCATTTTTCATACTTGCGTATACCTGACGTATATAGTCCTGCAGACCGTATTTCGTTCAAGACCAATCTTTCCGGGGAGTAGTCATCAGCGCGGGAGATATTCAGACGCAGACACAGGGGCGCTCTCTCTTCCCTCAATGACCGATTAGACGGCAATCCGACACTAGCGTAGATAGATCAGGCGTAGAACAAACGGCTTAACGTGATTTTCGAGGCACGCGGGTATCGCATATAATGCCAATAAACACATTTTTCTTTCTTTCTTTCACACCGCCAAAGATCCTTGTTCTTGAACATATAGTCATCTTCTTCTACATATAGTCATTTTAACTCCCGACGCAAAAAGAAGGGTGTCTGTGTGTGTGTCTGTCTGTCTGTATGTGGCATCATAGCTCCCGAACGGATGAAGAAATTTCAATTTATTTTTCTTTGTATTATATGTGCGAGTGTTCTTAGACATGTTTGATGAAAATCAGTTAAGCCATTTAAAAGTTGTGGGGGGTGAAAGTGGGGAAGAATAACCGAATGTCTGCAAATATACTCGAGTGGGGTCTCAAATTAAAGCGCACTGAAAGAGAATATTGATGATTTAATCGAGAGTGTTTTTAGTTTCGTTTGATGAGAAAATTGGTGGTGGGAAAATTGGGACATGGAAATCCGATTGTCAAGTGAGAGTATCAATTACTACATCTCAGTTTCTGCAATTCTGCTAAAAATGATTTGTCATGTGGGTGATTAAATAGTTTTCTTTGGTCGACCTCACAAATTGCTACACCATCCAAGGAAAAGTACTTTTACCTAAGTAAACCACAGCTTTTTCAACTGTCGTCCCTTGTAACTTATCTGCTGTAACCGTCCGACATAAAATGATAGAAAACATTGTTCTTTCAATATTTCCATATCCTCTAAGACCTTGAAAAGTTACATTATGTGGCCTTATCAGAATCCACCCATTCTCGTCAACACAACTCCGGCCGATAGTGGCATCATCAAATTGAATTGATATTGTTTTTGGAAGCTTGCCATCTTTCAGTTGGTCACGGCGAAATCCTATGTATTTACAACTTAACAAAATCTATGTTAGAATAAGTACCTATAAAAAGTATAAAATAAAAAATTCAATTTTAAATTTTAAAAACCCCCGACACATAAAACCTAAGTTCCCTTTAAAAAGTAAAAAATAATAATTATCAAACTCAATCTTAAAGTACCTAAGTACATATGTATTAATAATTCAAAAAAAAAAACGTCGCGTTGGGGGACTGCTCCGCGAGGGCAGACGTCGTTGACAGTCGCATCCTAAATGCAATATTTTGAAGTTATTTTATACAAGTTTTCTTTTCTTAATTTCGTTTTTAAATTCATCTATGTTGCTTAGTTACTTAATAGACTATTTGTAATTAAATTGTTAGGTTTGGAGCGGTCCCCCAACGCGACGTATTTTTTTTAAAATTATTAATACATACTTAGGTGCTTTAAGATTGAGTTTTTTAAATTATTTTTTACTTTTTAAAGGGAACTTAGGTTTTTGTGTCGGGGGATTTTTAAATTTTTAATGTTGTATTGACATGAGTAGGAAATGTACTTGAATTCGCTAATTACTATTGTGTGAAAAAGTAATCTTAAGATGAACTTAGAGGGCATTTAAAAATAATTTAAATTTTCAAGGACTTTACTAATGATCGTCGCCCGTTTGTCTCGAAACTGCGTCGTGTTCTCCAGAAATGCAGACAAATTTACGACCGATAAGTATTGCATGATGTCTTTCAACGAGGCGGAGTACATTGCTTTTAATAGCTTCGGAATGCCGGACCTCATGTTTGAACATAGTAAGTGAACTAAGGCAGTAGTCATTCCACTTAAAAATTACATTATAATAGTAGTAAGTTTTAGGGAAAAGTGGCGTACGACGGCTTTCAGATGAGAATATTTTCTTGTTTCATACTTTTTAGAGCATGATTTTTGAGTAGTTGGGTTTAGGTTTTGAATTTACCTTTTTGCGATTAAAATGGCTACAACAACGCTTGGTGCCATGTTCATTGAAAGAGTCTCCTGTAAATAGGCGAATTGTGCATAGGCGGCGTAACAATACGGTGGAGGATGCAATTGTAAGTCGATATCGATCGCTAGCACCTGACATATACAATACTCATTGCGCGGCTCTAGCTACGAGCTAAAATATATTACGACATTAGTATGCTAGTGTGCGCTCGGCCTGCCTGGTTGGTCTAGTGCTGCTAAGGATGAGATCCTGGAGTTAATTTCCAGGTCGGGAAAGGTGTTATTGGGTTTTTCCTTATTGAAATACTCGGTGTCTGAAGTTGTGCCTAGTTGATGGCAATAGGATCGCCCCCTATTGCATGGAACTTAAATGTCGAAATGTGGGTGTACTATAGGTACACTTCTACTCAACCCTTCGGAAAAACAAAGCGTGATGTTGTGCGGGTGGTGCGGCCGTATCAGTCGCTCGTTCGCGTGAATCTCACATATAATTCGTGACATGTCACTAATTTCGTAATATAATATTGGCATAATATTTGAAGCTGTTGTAGCCCAGATCTAATAATTATGAACAAACATTTTAATATCAACACGAGTATTTTACGATAGATTAATAAATAAATAAATAATATTTATTTCAGACCATCAGTCCATTAATCTTTCATGTGTTTCAGTTGCTCTCTGCGGTCTTCTAGGCCACGCTCAGTTTTACCGCAACTATTGGCTCAAAAGTCTCCTCCAGTTCCAAACTGAAGAAGGTTGCTTCACTTCGAAGTTAGCCACAGGAGATTTTAATGAGACAAAACTGAGAGAAGGAGAAGGCGACACGTGGAGATTGAATAACCCGAGTATCATGAATGGGCAGTGCGACGGACACTTCACGGCGGTGGCGGCATTGGCACTCTCAAATGCCCTCAGATATATAATAGAGAGTTATTATTGAAAATTATGACATTTTACTTTTGCTTACCTTCTACTGGATGAAATCGTCAAAGGCTGATATGTAGTTTCCTTTTGATTTCGATAGCAGCAGGCTATCGCTTGTCTTTTGTGCCTCAGTAAATTGCAGGTATATGAGGCGGCATCTAATCTAAAAAATCAACTAAAAGCGAATCACTTTCACACAATAAATGCTGCGAACCAAATTGTACTTAGTAGTCTAGTATTTTTTCATTTTTGTGTCAGTCGGTCTGTCATCCGCCTAATCTTCGAAATGGCTGAAACAATTTTGACAGGACTTTCACTGGCAGATAGCTGATGTTATAAGAAGTAACACAGACCTTCCCGGTATTACGTTCCTATGGGATAATTTCCGACAACCACGCGGGCGAAACCACGGGCAGAAGCTAGTCCCCAAATAATTTAAATTAGGTTTAATTTGTAACTTACTGGTAACGTATGCGCACGTCATCACGAACGAACGACATTCCAAAATTTGAAATTCCTATTTTGCTGCGTTGTATGGATCTCGAGGAAAACCTTTGTGACAGACGGACAAGAAAGTGTCATTAAGTATAAAGGTTCGGATTTTCATATTTACTCTTCTAACTTGTTACTGACTGCCATGATAGCCTAATATTAAATAATGGAAAACATAATATTTTTGTATTATTATAAACAAATTAAAATGTTAACAAAAGGGTGTAGTTATCTTTGGTGTTCTTTCCAGCTCTAGGGCAGAAATGGAATGTAAAAGGCTTGCGTGTTCAAAAAGCTTTTTCGTAGCCGTATAGATAAGACATAACATATCATAACATCACGCCTATATTCCCCGAAGGGTGAGGCAGAGGTGTAGTACACCCATATTTCACCGGTTATATTTAACTCCCATCTAGGGGCTGAACATTTTTTAGGTACGTAGTGTTTAGGGCAAGTTTCGCCAAACTCTCAATAAAATACCAAATGATATTAAAGATCTAAACTTGACACAATTTAAACGGAAACTTAATATTTTTTTAATTGAAAAATGCTACTATACCATTGACGAATTCCTTCTTGACAAAATTTAGATAGTAAACTAAATGATAATTATGAATGTATGCATGAAAATTAAATAATATGACATTTTAATTGTAGGTATTCTAAATGTTTATATTTCAAATTGGATGTATGCTTAGTATTTTTTTTAATATGTGTTAGTAATCTCTGTTATTTTGCATGTAAAATCGATTTAATTTTTTTATATAGTTAAATAGTGTATGCCCAACAGGTAGTTTTGTGAGCTCACCTTACCTAACTATAAGACCTACCGTATCACCAAAAATCACACTAATAAATACTTTGACTTTGACTTATTATTAACTACCTTCTGCCCGCGACGTCGTCCGCGTCAAAGTTTTGTTTCCCTGAACCTTCCCGTCGTATCGAATTGCCTGCCAATGTTCGTCTATTTTTCGTTGCTTCTACGCTCATTTTAATCGTATCGTGATGTTATATACCACATAGCCTTCCTCAATAAATAGGCTACCCAACCCAAAAAGATTTTTTTTATTCGGTCCAGTCATTTCGGAGCCTATTCAATACAAACCAACAATCAAATCTTTCCTCTTTATAGTCGAACGGGATAAAAAAAGTATTCTATGTCCGTCTCCTGGTTCTAAGCTACCTCCCCACCAATTTTTAGCCAAATCGGTTCAGCCGTTCTTGAGTTATAAATAATGTAACTAACACAACTTTCTTTTATATATATATATAGATATAGACTAGCTTTTGCCCGCGGCTTCGCCCGCGTGGTTGTCGGAAATTATCGCAAGAGGACGTACTACGGCGGTATGAATGTATTAATCCATGTTATACATACATAAAATTACGCCTGTTTCCCATGGGGGTAGGCAGAAACTACGGAACGCCACCTGTTTCGATCCTTACATATCATGTGTTTTTGATGTACTTAAAATAAAACTAATAGTATTCAGAGCAAGAAGACTGCGACATAGGGTTGGATTGAATTGAATATAACTCTTCCTGGTTTTTCTTAATGCTCCTATTCTACCTATAACGTAACGTAACGTATACGATACTTACTACGTGTATATGATACTTACTATCCAGGATAACCAAAAAACCAAATCCATCCAAAAACCTAAACATCTAAGCCATATTTCGCGGTCTCTTACTTGGAATAATATAATTGGGTTTATTTTGAGTACTTCGAACACACATGATATTCGCATTTACTATGAAGCCCGCAACAAAATCCGTTGCGTTAATGATATGCTGTAAAAGGCAATTTTGATCTACATGAAATGCACAACATATCTAATGTATTTAATTGGATAAGAATTAATGCTGTATTGCTTAAAATCGATTCGTAAATAAGGCATTATTTCTCATAAAAAAAATGTCTCTCAAATTAAAGGATAAAAAATGGTTATTGTTGGTTATCCCTAAGAGATAGACATATACCATCGCGGACTTTTTTGTAGAAATTTGTAAGGTGTACAATACTGTAGTACATTATTTTGATCTATTTCGCAGGGTTCAGCCAGCGTTCGCAAAGTAAGCGCAAAAATAATAATTAATTTATGACATCACATTAGAAACCTCTAAAATTATCAGTGTTTCTTTACTATATTATGCATGTTATATACATATAAACCTTCCTGTTGAATCATTCTATGTATTAAAAAAACCCGCAACAAAATCCGTTGCGTAGTTTTAAAGATATAAGCATACATAGGGACAGACAGACAGCGAAGTGACTTTATTTTATAATATCGCACATCCTCTAAAAAACTGTCATAACGCGGAGGCGAGTGTGAACACAGATGGGGGCACAGTCGGGATATGACTGTGTTATTATCTGTGTTCTTACTTTTTTTTCTCTAAAAAACTGTCACTACACAAAAAAAAGTAAGAACACAGATAAAAAACGCGGTCATATTTTGACTGTGTCTTTGTCTGTGTTCTTGCTCGTTTTTGTGTTGTGACAGTTTTTTAGAGGATGTGCGATATGTAATGATTAAAAATGCCCCGTTCAGCAAACTTTGGGAAGGCCTATGTCCAGCAGTGGAAGTCTTTCAGCTGAAATGATGATGATGAAAATGACACGACGGTAGGCTGAGTGGGCTTCAGTAATTGCTACCTTTGACAGAAGAATATAGTATTTTTATTTAAGTACTTGCAACATCATCCATCAACACGGTATCCAGTCAAAATTCCACCAACCCAGCACACTGTGCAACCCATCGCACATATTAGGGGATTGTCGTTACTAAAATGCTCAGTAACTTTTTGAGAATCTATTTCAGTTTAAAAAAGAAGAAAGAAAATACGTTTATTGGCGGTATACATGACGCAAAGAAAAACACAAATTCGAAAAAAAATTAAAGTTCGAAGAATAGTAGATTATTAACCAAGGGGATAAAGCAGTGTCTTCTGTCGCGGGTGACGATTTAAATCGCGAGCGTAACGAAGGACTCGAGGTTTACTCCCGAGCGTAGCGAGGGTGTTAAAAACTTAAATCACGAGCGATGCGAGGGATTTAAGACGAGTTCTGAGTGTAGCGAGGGATTTAAGTTCACCCAAGACTAAGACAGCTTTATCACCGAGGAAAATATTCTACTTTTCGTACCATTTGCGAAAAAAATAACACAATAATAATATGAGATATGTATTTATTAAAAATAATGACAATTAAAAGTAAAAGTTAACATTCGAAACATTGGTCCAATTAACGTTTATGTATTTGAAGAAAACAAAAACGCGGCAAATTCCTAGACTAATATTTTTTTGTCGGAAAAGCAAAGGCATCAAGCTCATACGGCCTCGTCGGTTTTCGTAATTTTATTTAATAATCATAACTGCATAATAAATGAGTATTCC
The DNA here is from genome assembly GCA_932294355.1 of Aporophyla lueneburgensis. Taxonomy (NCBI): domain Eukaryota; kingdom Metazoa; phylum Arthropoda; class Insecta; order Lepidoptera; family Noctuidae; genus Aporophyla; species Aporophyla lueneburgensis. The sequence continues at coordinate 8,040,608 of OW028737.1, forward strand.
TTTTTCAAAAAGATGTATAATGCTTTATATACAAACTCAATGGTGTAAACACAGATGTAGTTCAGTATAAATTTCGGTAAGTATTCCAAATTTAAATCACATTCTCCCTCTAGAGGATGAATGAAATTCAGTATAATTTTCTTTAACAGATTAGAAATGACTATTGTTATGTTAGCTTTTTGTGGCATAGAATGTCACTTTTTTGAGCAAGTGTATTTATTTACTTATTTTATTGACAAATTATTTTATTTCTGAAAGTAGATTTATACAAACACTTTTACACGTCAATCATAATTTAAAAACTATGCCCGTTCACATTTGCAACCATTCGATGTATTTCCGTGCCGAATCGAATATCAATCAGTGTTATCATAGAAGTCCCATAAACCCTGTTTAGAAATCCAAAGCCCGAAATTTTTCTTAAATTTTACAAGCGACCGTCACCAAGCGGTCGTTTTTTTGTGTTTAAACAAAAAGACGACCGCTATTCTTCCGACAACTGTTTGCTGACGGGGGCAAGGCAAATCAGTTGAAATGTCTTATTTTCGATGTCAAATGCTTGTTAATAGCTATTAACAAGCATTTGACAGGCTATCGTAAGCGTAGCTACGCTGGAGAACAGAATTCTTTCCCAAAGCCTACATATTAACGTGCGACAATTTGCAGTTGAACTTGAGACATGTCAGCGTGCATATGCATCGGTCGTAATGTGTTCATTCGTTTTTATTTTCTCATTACTATCTCTAGATAAAACAGAAGCACAAAAATAGCAGCCAGTTGTCATTCGACTTTAGACGATACAACATCTACGCGGTTCAAGTTAGGTTACGATGCACAAGTTAACATCGATGATGTCGTTAAGTCCGTGTACAAAAATGTCCATTTTGTTCTTTTTAATGACGTCTTGTTTTCCTACGAATAGTATGGTTGCCAATTATAAGTACAAACAGATCATTCAAGATTTACCAACGGAATCGGATTTGGACTTTTATTTAAATGTATTAGAAAAGGCAGTAAATTTTGGTGTGAAACATAAACTTTACGTGGATTTGAACCTACAGTTCGGATTGTTTCTGGTTAACGGTAAGATACTATGTTTTAACCTACTTAACATAATAAATATCTGATTGACCGAGCTTTGCTCGGTATTTTTTGGTAAATTGTGTTTAAAATAATAAGATAATGTTCAAGTCGATTATCGATAAAGTTGGTCATTGAAAACACGAATAAAACGACATTTTATAAAATGAATCCTAGCTACATCGATTTATCGCCCTCGAAACCCCCTGTATACTAAATTTCATGAAAATCATTGGAGCCGTTTCCGAGATTCAGATTATATATATATATATATATATATATATTCAAGAATTGCTCGTTTACAGGTATAAGATAAGATTAAAGGTATAAGATTTGAATGAATCTGGTAATAAACGAGTGTTATTTTGCTAATTAGCAAATGAATATATTTATGTATGATGAGCATTATTCATCTTTGCTGAATTTTGATTCCGCTTTAGTGCGTTAGGGCGCTATTTCCGATCCAAATTCGAGATTCATCCGAAGTGGAAATTACGTTACGTATCTTTACGTAATGTTAAGGGTACCTACAACGAAAAGAATCAGTGAAATGCGTTTTATTGCGCATTAAGTCTATCCGAGCATAAGAAAAAAGTCTACAAACCTAATGAATCTTGCATCACGAACGGATTGATTATGATTATCATGACCAATCAGAGTCAATTGGATTTTTTCTTTACTACACTCATCAAAAATGTCTAGATATTAAGCAAAAGATGAAAATCTACTGTCAAATCATTTTCCTATATAATCTAAGAAATTTTATTGAATTGACCTTAAATCCGTTGCAAACGAGCTTAAGGTCAATTTAATATTTCTGCTGTACTTCTGAGTGGAATTAATAAAAAGGAACGCTGGAGTGAAGATGTCACCAATACAAATTACTGCTTCAAGAAATCGTACAATGTTGGCGATGATACTGGTTACGAGGCTTCATAGCTCGTCAGAGAAGTTATTAAGTAATGAAACTTAAGTATTCGATTGTGTGAAGTCAATTTCCATTCTCGAATGCCACTAAGTGTACCACCTTCCCTTTTCCTTCTTTCCTTTTGGAATATCCTCCCCTAAAAGGACCTCCCCGCAATCGTAGGGCCCGTTTACAATGGGCTGCAAAATGAAGAAGAAGAAGAGCAGAAGAAGATTGGCGTTCTGTGTGTTTTTCTGACGAACCTCGCTTTGGTATGAGGCCAGAAATCAGACGTACACAGAATTGGAGGACGCCTAGACGCCAATAACGTAAAAATCATGTTAGGAAGTCCATGCAGTGGTAGAACAGTCATGATATAGGTGGAACAGCAAGTTAACAATGGATTTTCATAGACGCTTTCGTTCGACCGGCACATTTGCACAGCAGTATTATGACGTTCATAGTGTAATGAAGTAGTAAGAACGAAAAGTAGTAATATAAAGGTATTTTGTGAATGATAAATTATTATTTTTAAATCATTTAATTCGAGCAACAAAAGGCTGTAACACGTACTTTATAGGTGTAGTTAGTACATTAGTTCCATTTGTAAAGAAGCGGATGATGAAAACTGATTTCAATTTATTTTACAAACGCCAGAAAGTCAATTTTAAAATCTTGTTAGAATTAATCATCTAGGCAATTTCTTTTTGCAGTAAATTTGAAGAGATTTTTGAAAGAAAAACGATATATTATTCCTGCAAAATCATATTTCCAACTAGAACAACTATTGTTGAAGACTGATATATTGGCTGACTATTTCCACACTATGGTCCATAAAAATAAAGATGTGAAAGAATATAGACAGGATATAAAAAGTAAGTTAAAATAATATGTTTCTTCATTGTTCCTTCAGGTGTAATTTTTTAGTACCACTTACAGATGAGTGCTTTGATTTGTTTTTCTTTTTTTAATCTATACTTCTATACCATACTATATACTATCTATCTATTACTATATTAATATTATAAAGCTGAAGAGTTTGTTTGTTTGTTTGTTTGATTGAACGCGCTAATCTCAGGAACTACTGGTCCGAATTGAAAAAATCTTTTTGTGTTGGGTAGCTTATTTATCGAGGGAGGCTATAGGCTATATAACATCACGCTACAACTAAGAGGAGCGGAGCAGTAATGAAAAAAATTGCAAAAACGGGGAAAATTTATTCCTTTTGAGAGTTTCCGTTGCATGCGCTGCGTAAACGGTTAAAGTAACGCAAAAATCATGGATGACGGAATTGTTCCTTTTAAAAAGTTATAAAAAAAAGTCCCCGAGAGCATATGTCTATCTTTTAAGGTTAACTCACTATAACTCAAAACGACGTGGACGAAAACTAGCAGGCAAATCGATGCGACGGGAAGGGTCAGGGGAGCAAAAATTTGACGCGGACGAAGTCGCGGGCAGAAGCTAGTAATATTATAAAGCTGAAAAGTTTGTTTGGTTGAACGTGCTAATCTCAGGAACTACTGGTCCGAATTGAAAAATAACTTTTGTGTTGGGTAGCTTATTTATTGAGAAAGGCTATATGCTATATAATATCACGCTACAATCATAAGGAGCGGAGCAGCAATGAAAAGTGGACGAAAACTGGCAGGCAGTTCGATGCAACGGGAAAGGTCAGGGGAGCAAAAATTTGACGCGGATGAAGTCGTGGGCAGAAGCTAGTCATGATATAAATAGGTAGATAAGTATTTCATGTGACATTTGAGATTGATTTTATAACCCCAATTTTCATAGATGATTTTTCAATTGCTTTATCTCATGAAAACAATAATTGTAGGAAAATTTAGCGTGGAATTATAAAATTTTAAACTTCTGAATACTGAATGTGTTGAGTAATAAACCTTTTAGTGACTAATTGGGTAAGAATTTGACCTGTACCGTAATTGAGTAGCACGCTTGCTATTACAAATTTAGGGTTTTACCACCCATATTTCGTAAGTTCTATTTCAATTCTATTTAATAGGGGGGAGCCTATTTTCTTCACCGGGCACAATCCAGACTCCGGGCTGCTACTAAAAAATTCTAGATTGAAAAATCCAATAAAACTTTTCATAAAAAAATGAATATTTGAAATTAGGGTTTTATAACGGTAACCATAGGAGCTAAAGTGCTAATTAAAACTCTATGATTATTTTCAGTAACGCAACTATTCCATAATACAACCACGTGGTCGGGACCTCCAGAAGTTTTCAGCATAAATCTGCTGAACAAAACGAAAATCTATGGTCCAAAACAGTTGATGAAAATTTATGGGAAATGGGAGAACTATTACAATAGTGTGAATGACTACGATAAATATAAACCCTCGCCTAAGGAATCGGGTAAAGAAGATTTTGCTAATCTTGTCCTATATTGATAGTAATCCATAACAGTATCGATTTTATCCATACATTATGATATAAGCTCAACATCTATATCTATACATCTATCTATACAAATAAATAAAATTGGAGAATCTGTTTGCAACATTAAGATAACCACTTTTTACTAAGTGGGTATGGATGTATACACGGTACATATACCAAAACAATTTTTCATCCCACCATCTCGGAAAGAGTATTTTTAATCTTCAATATCTGAGTGGAAAAGCCGTTTTTATTCTCTAGAGGATAAAGTAAATTGAATTTTCATCCCATCTATTCGAAAAAGACGACTTGGTTCGCCTTTAAGTGCACCCAAAGGTGGTGTTTTCTCTTCGATCAATGTTTTCTATAAGAAACTTTTAGCGGGCAGTAATGAGTTTTTAATCCTCTTTATAAGTGCGCCGCAATTATCTTTGCCGCGCACTTTTTGAATTTGGAACATCTTGTGTTCAGCGCCCAAGAAATCGAACGCAAATATTGTTTGAATAAAGACTGGCTGGTGCGACGGCCCATAGTAGCGCCGCGCGCTGGCTGAATACAAAAAAAAAAAGAAATAAAATTAAAAACGCGCGAACTATAGCCCGCGTTTTCGTCAATTTTCACGGATTGATAGAAATTCATGATTTTGTTTTGAAAAATGAGTTCTTCAAGTGACAGTGAAAGTATAGAATTAACTCCTGATAGTATTAGAACTGACGCAAGAAATGTGATGGATAATCTACTACCTGCAAAATCCCAGGAGAAATATATGAAAGCTTATGGTAATTTTATTGAATGGAGAAATTCAAGAGGCGCCAAGAATTTTTCAGAATCTGTGTTTTTGGCCTACTTCCAGTACTTAGCCAAAACTAAACAACCTTCCACACTTTGGAGTACCTACTCAATGCTAAAATCAACAGTCAGTTCTAATAACGACGTAAAACTGGACACATATTCGAAATTAATAGCGTATCTGAAGAGGATGTCTGATGGATTTAAACCTAAAAAATCCAAAGTGTTCTCAGTCAAAAACGTGGAGACTTTCCTTAATGAGGCACCCGACAACATCTTTCTTGCCGTAAAAGTAAGTAACTATGTATGTATATATGGTGGATCAGTAAAGTATAACCAGTGTTTTAAAATGCGCATTTTATTGTAACCTGTACTTCGATAGATAGGTACTTGTCTTATTCACATTCGGTTTTGTTACAGGTGGCTTTAATTTTCGGAGTACATGGAGCTTGTCGTGGCAATGAACTTTTAAAAATAACTGTTGATGATGTCGAAAATCACTCGGATAATTTACTGTTAGTAAAGCTGACAGACACAAAAACAAAAACTGACCGATCCTTCGTAATCCGAGGAGAATACAAAACTATTGTACAGAAATACCTGGACCTGCGTCCTGCTGATATAAAGACCAATCGGTTTTTCATCCGTTATCAAAATGGCAAGTGCTTCAAACAAGTTATGGGAAAAAATAAAATTTCTTACATGCCACAAGAAATCGCTACTTATTTGAAGTTACCAGATATCAAGCTATATACAGGACATTGTTTTCGTCGCACTTCTGCTACCCTGTTGGCAGATTCTGGAGCGGACTTAACTGTTCTCAAGCGACATGGAGGATGGAAGTCGAGTGCTGTAGCAGAGGGATATATAGAAGATTCCATTGAGAACAAGGCGAAAACATGTGAACGCATCGTGGAAAACATTAAATTGCAACCTTCAGTTAATCCATCCATGCCACTGTCGCCGCGCCCATCTACATCCAAACAAAGAGATTCACCGTCACATTTTCCTCAAAATGAGCCAGATTCTGACATTATTTCAAACACGCAGAATAAAATTAAATCTACAACAATCTCTATTCCTAATAAAACTGTAACAATTAATTTTCAAAATTGTGAAAATGTCTCAAATGTAAATATAAGTTTTTAGTTGTTTTATTATTAGATACTACTTAATTTCAATTTAGTTGTTACTCTGTTTCATTAAATATTAATATTACAATAAAATATGAGGCGCCTTTTATTTTCTCATAGTGGGTGATGAAAAGTAGAGTGTATCACTCGGGCGCAAAATATATTTTTGGCTCGGGCGACGTACTTTGAATCCCTCGCTACGTTCAGGATTCTACTAAAGAATCCCTCGCTACGCTCGGGATTCTACTCTAGAATCCCTCACTTCGCTCTGGATTCAAAAAAGCGCCCTCGCCGTAAAAATATTATTTTGCTCCCTTATGATACAATCTACTATTAGAACATCGTGTGCACTAAGTTTGTGAATTAAAAAAACATTAAACCTATTTACTGCTACCTCTATGGTGCCGAATATATCATACATCTTTTTTTTAATTTGTTAAAAACTCAGACTCGGAACCTTCTTGGTGTTCTTTTTTCAATTTGCTTTGTACGCGGTTCTTTACGCGGCATTTTTTCACGTCATTGTTAAACCTTATATTAAAAAAAAGAAACTTGAAAACAAGTGAAAAAACTAAAATGAGTGATTCTAGCGACGAGGAAGTTTGCTTGACGCCAACAGAATTGACTGAAACTGTTAATAATGCGCAAATGAGCTTTCTCCCTCAAAAATCACGCGAGAAGTATTTAAAACAGTACGATATGTTCAACACGTGGCGACTAGCAAAAGGAGCCAAAACTTTCTCAGAAAACGTTTTGCTGGCATATTTTATAGAATTATCCGAGAACAAGAAAGCAAGCACTCTATGGAGTACGTATTCGATGCTAAAAGCAACAATAAAGATGAAAAAAGACAAACATATCGATACCTATCCTAAATTAGTGGCATTTTTAAAAAGAGCCTCATCTGGTCAGCAACCAAAAAAATCGAAGGTTTTCACAATATCTGATATTGAAAAGTTTCTTAACGAAGCACCCGATTCCGTATATTTGGCGGCAAAAGTAAGTCAGAGTATCTACTTAAGTAAATTAATCTCAATTAAATAGTATACTTAGTAGATGTTGATAGGCATAATTATGCGTTCATATCAATTTTATTCATTTATCTACTACAATACTCTTTACGTTACAGGTACGTGTTCTTATTATTGGAATAAACGGAGCATGTCGAACTAATGAACTAACACAACTTAATGTCAAAAACATTGAGAAACATTCAGATGACTTACTATTGATTAATTTACCTAATACAAAGACAACAAGAGACCGCAACTTCGTCATTCGCAAGGAATACGTAACGATTGTTGAGAAATATCAAGCCTTACGCCCGCCTAACACTCCAATCAATCGAATTTTTCTACAGTATCGCAATGGAAAGTGTGTTAGACAGCCTATGGGTACTAATAAAATTGGCAGTATCCCACGAGAAATAGCAACATTTCTTGAACTTCCAGAACCCCTGTTGTACACGGGTCATTGTTTCCGACGAACTTCAGCCACACTTTTGGCTGATTCCGGAGCTGATCTCCTGTCCCTTAAGCGCCACGGAGGCTGGAAGTCCAATGCAGTTGTAGAGGGATACATAGAGGATTCCATCCAAAATAAGTCTAAAATATGTGAAGGTATCGTAGGAGCCATTACACTGAAAGAGCCTCAATCGGATCCTTGGACTGGCCCTTCTACATCAAAAATAAGCCGTTATGAAACACCTAGAATCATACTTAAGTAATAGGCTTCAGTGTACAGAAATTTCTAGAATATGTCCAAATACTAAATTAGAAACCACTTATGTATCAAAGCCGAGGTACGTAAGATACGGTGTACCACAGGGTAGCGTACTAGGGCCGCCACTTTTTTTAATATACATTAATGATCTCCCAAAAGTAACATCAAACAAAATGGTTCTCTTTGCAGATGACAGTACAGCTGTAATAAACTGTACAAATATTAATAATTATGAGAATGACATCAATAATTGTATACATGACATTATAAATTGGCTACATAATAATAATTTAGTAATAAACCTGACTAAGACAAAAGTTATGTTATCAACGCTGCGAAACTCCAAACGTTAGTATTGCCTACCAAGGCTGTGAAATTGAAGAAGCGAACAAAACTAAGTTCTTAGGTATAGTAATTGACGATAAACTCACCTGGAAACCTCATGTTGAAGATATCTGCAAAAAACTGAGTAAATCCGCATATGCCCTCTTTCAACTTTCCAAGAAAGTCAACAGCCAGGCTCTTTTGACAGCATACCATGGACTAGTTGCGTCTGTTTTGCGGTATGGTGTTATTTTTTTTGGGGGCAGTCTACTGATAAGGAGCTTGTATTTAGGATGCAAAAGCGATGCATTAGATCAATGTGCGGTCTTAAGACCACGGATAGCTGTCTTCCTTATTTAAAATCCTTGCAAATACTAACATTTCCATCATTATACATTTTAGAAACGGCTTTATTTGTGAAAAGTAATCCAGGTCTATTTAAAAAATTGTCGGCAGTCAGAAGGAATCCAATACGGACTCAATATATAAATCAGTTGTGTCAAGTTAAATGTAAAACAGCACTAATGGAAAAAAGTTTTTTTGGCATAGCCCCTCGCATCTTTAATAAAGTACCTAATATTATTAAAACTATGACTGTTTTCAAATTTAAAAGGGCACTAAACAAATTATTAATTGATAAAAGTTATTACTCAATTGACGACTATCTTAATGATGCATCACTGACTGATTGACATGATACTTTACCTATTTACAGTGTTTTTTATTATTTATATTACTGTATCCTTGATGACCGTTGACATTTTTTGTATTTATTTTTATTGTAACTTTATTGACATTTGACATTTTTCGTTTTATTGTGACATTTTTACCAATTTGACATTAATTTATATCATGGATTATTTTATTTTTCTTAATGTTTGTTTGTGTAAATTCAATAATAATAAATAAAATGTGATTTGCATGCCCATGTGACGGTAGGACATGGAGGACTCATAAACTTAAACACCTATTTATTGTATTACCCATGTTTGCAAACAAATAAATGATTTGATTTGATTTGATTTGATTTTCCCTAACCATCTCCCTCTCTCTCCAACATTCACGCCAAGGGAATCCGATGAATCGGTACAACTATTAAGTATGACAGATAGTTTACCGAAAAACAGTACACAAGTGACTAACACCAATATTACAGTACCAAACAAAAATATTACACTCAATTTAAATAACTGTAGCAACGTTACTTTAAAATTTTCTTAATTATACCTTAGTATTATTTTGTTATAATTTAAAGATTATTCTGTAATACTTACCTGTCATAATGTAGTAATTAATACCTAAACTGAAATAAAAGTGTACCTATCTTGTGATTGTAAAGGTTTTTTTTTTTGCATTTAGTCATTTCCTCGCTGAGGTGGAATGAAAAGTTACGTGTTGCACTCGAGTGCAAAGATTTTTCACCTCGTGCTCTTTTGATTCCCTCGCTAACGCTCAGGATTCTAATTTTGAATCACTCGCTGCGCTCGTGATTAAATTTTAGAATCCTTCGCTTGCTCGGTCATCAAAATTGAACACGCGCTTAAAAAGCAACTTTGCACTCTTGTATAACAAATAACTATTTATTACAATTTTCGTCTGTCTGTCTGTTTGTTCCGGCTAATCTCTGGAATGGCTGGACCGATTTTGACGGAACTTTCACTGGCAGATAGCTGATGTTACAAGGAGTAACGTAGGCTACTTTTATTTTAGAAAAAAAATTAATTTAAAAAAAAATACCTGCGTTAATTTCCGACATCTACGCGGGCGAAGCCGCGGGCAAAAGCTAGTTTATAATATAATACTTATCTGGTTAGCCTTTTCCCAACTATGTTGGGGTCGAATTCCAGTCAAACGGGATACAGCTGAATACCCGTATTTTACATAAAGCGACTGCCTATCTGACCTCCACAACCTAGTTACTGAGTAATACAATATTCTTTGGTAAGAAAGGTTGTCAAAGAACCACGAATGACAGCCAGGACCAATAGCTTAACGTGCTTTCCGAGGCACGGAGGGTTCTTGGTATGTAAAGATGGTCAATCATCCGCGGACTTCCTGTGGCAAGCGTAGGTACAGACGCCAACACATCAAGCTACTACGATCTGTCAAATTTCTTTGATAGATTTTCGACTTTATTTCTAGAGCATTAGGTTCAAGGTTCATTGGGAAAAATTGACAGTTTCGGGTAGCTTGACCTGGTGGCGTCTGTACCTGATCGATCTACCCTTACGGCTGCTATTACTTAGCCACAAGTATATGTGTAGTGTAAAATATAATAGGGATTTCGGGTTAGATCTGTGAAAATCTTCAATTAAAGCTCTGGTCCCCTCATGGGACGGGCGATTTTGTTATAATGATTAGAAAGTCACGCGACCAATCGTGCTATGTTGTACACTTCCATACACGTTAGGTAACACAACCATGTCAACCACCTTCCCCTTTGATAAAATACCCAATTCTACATCACCCTCTTAACTAAGGCTACGGTCTATGCGACTACGCAATGACCGCGACCGACGACGTTTAGCCCTCCGTCGCTAACGACGGCGGCCGAATGCTATTTTCGTAAACACACGAACGATATCTTGATCGCACGCGGCCCGTGACTGACAGTTGCGATGACGCGAGACAAGGAACGTTTTGACAACCGCCAGCGTGTCGGTCATCCGTCATGACGTCACCACACGCTGTCGGTAGCTCCTGACGTTTTAAAGAGACCATAGCCTTAGCAGCACAATCAGCAACATCCTTCAGCAGATTTATTTAAGGAACTGGGTACCAATATTAATTTTCTTTTTATTTAGATAAATGCATAGAAGATTTGGCCAAGACTCCACCAACAAGAGCTCCGGAAGACTGTCACACATCCTCAAGTTGCAAAAATGGGGTGCAAAAAGGCAGCGACTTCGGCTATGGGTTGACACACAGGTACTTCAAGTAGCTAGGAGTAGGTATGAAAAAATCATGTATCTCAAACTAAAGGAGTAAATCAAAGTACCCAACTTCTTCACCACTTGTATTGTTTTGGGGTCTAAATCTTTAAGGATGATCTCCGTCGGAGGAAGTCAATAAGGTATTTAAATGATGAGGAGTAAATGTCCTGTGGGGTAATTGTATCACTCACGAATGGTAAGAATGGCTCTAATTTTGACAGTTCAAAAACATTTGTTGCGATATTTACGTTGTTGACCAGACAAATTTTTTGAACATACATATATGAAGCAATGGGTTAGAAATATCCTTCAAAATGATATAGATTCTGATTAATAGTGTGTTACCAAGGAGGCCAGGGAGCTAAAAAACGACTTCTTCTTTAACCAGTCAATTACCGTAATTACAGACACAATTAAATAACGATTGTGTCTATACCAAATGTGGTATCTCAGGGACTTAGAGGTTAATGCGGTGTTGTAAAAGTTTTGTTTTTTTCTTCTAGGATTTTATTTATGGCCATCGCCCGTTTCTCTCGTATGTGTGTCGTATTCTCCAAAAACGAAGACAAACGTTTGACGGATAAGTTTTGCAAGAGGTCTTTCAACGAGGCGCAGTTCATTGCCATAAACAAGTTCCAACTGCCTGACCTCATGTATGAGCATAGTAAGTGAATTAAGAAATACGGGTATACAGGGCGGGGATTTAGTCTCCTGCATCCATCAAGGGCTGATATAACTGATACTAAACAACATTCGCTATGAATTCATGTCCGATGATGCGCAAAATCATCACCTTGCCGGTTGCAGGTTACCTAATCACCTAGGAGTAATTACATTAAATTATAACATCATAATTACAGCCGAAAGACGTCCACTGTTGGACATAAGCCTCCCAAAATTTGGGGGAATTTGCCATAATTGCCACGTTTGGCAGGTGTGTTGGCGATCGCAGTATGGCGGTAACTGCCCCGTTGGTCTCGTGGTCGCAGGCGCGACAGCTAAGCGTGGGGTCTCGGGTTCGATTCCCGGGTCAGGCATAGTGTTATTGGGTTTTTCATTAGGAATTTCTTAGTAGCAGCCTGGAGTTTGGAAGTTGGCGGTATGTTACCCCCGTACCTCGGAAAGCACGTTAAGCCGTTGGTCCTACGACTGATCTCTCTCCGGTCGTGTCGGATTGCCGTCCCATCGACTATGAGGGTGAGGGAAGAGTGAGTGCTCCTATGACTGCGCACACACTTGAGCACTATAACATCTCCCGCGCCGATGGCTAGTCTCCGTTGAGATTGGCTGCCGTGGCCGAAATACGGTCTGGAGGACTATATGGTGGTAAAATGCAAAGAGAACGCTGCTGCCCATTCTCTAGTAGGTTCTTTAGTCACCTCTTAAGTCACCTACATGAAGAAATGGGATGGTGCTATTCTTTACGTCCGGCACAACACCGAATCAAAACTTAATTAAATTATTAACTACAATTCTTTAAACTGTTTCAGTTGCTCTCTGTGGTCTATTTGGCCATGCCCAGTTTTTCCGAAACTCCTGGCTCAAAAATCTCCTTAGGTTTCAAACTTCAGAAGGTTGCTTCTCGGACACGATAGCACCGGGAACATTTGATGGGCAGCCGATGAGAGAGGGTAAAGACGATAGATGGAAAATCGCGAACTCAATGTATATTATGAATGGGCAGTGCAACGGGCATTTCACGGCGGTGGCAGCGGCGACCCTCTCACATGCCCTCAGATATATAATAGAGACTCATTATTGAAAATTATTACGTGTTATTAATGCTCTCAATGCCTATTCCTACTATTAGGTTTAACTTTGTTACAGAACTGATCCTCCTTAATTTAAATAGACTTGCCTGACTGGTCGTGACTGGTGATAAATGTAATTTTAACCATCCTCTTTTTATTTTTTTTATTTTTTTAAATGTGAGTAGCGTTTGAATGTGGAATGCACTCTTAACTTTACAATTTACTTACACTTAACATAACTGTTTGTACAAATTACTTTTAATTTTGTACGTGATCCGACACGTAGCGAGTATTAAACATACCAATACCAGAACTAGCGTAATGTAGGAAAGGCATACAAGCTTGGTGTTTTGTTATGGAATCGAGTCAAGCATTGCACATACATGCGATTGCTTTATGTAATGCGTCAATATAGCTTTGAAGATACACCATGCTGTCAGACATGAGGCACACTTCGTCAGTGTATAGTATATACAGGATGTTGATTTTCAGTCATTTTGTTTTTACTCTGATCTTTGATATATCGAATACACCTTTGTCAGTTCGGACATTCAGTTAAATTCGATCACTATAGTACCGTAGGGCGTGTCATATAACAACAGCGAAATAAATGGCAAAGAGTGTGGGTGCAATGACACAACCTTGCTTTACTCCACTTGTGATTTGGATCACCTAGGGCGTTTCGTGTTGAACCTGGGCTTTCATACCAACATGAAACTGGCGTAAGAGGTTGATGTACTTCTCTGGGTGACCATGCTTACGGAGAACAAGTCACAGGGCCTCACGCGGAACTCTATCAAATGCTTTTTCTAGATCAACAAAGCACACGTAGAGAGGCCTTTGATGTTCTAAGCTCTTCACTTGGAGTTGCCTTACGACGGATATGGCATCAATAGTATATATGCTAGGATGAAAGCCACTTTGACTCTAAGGCAGAAATTCTTCAGCAAGTTTGCACTAGAGAGAAATGATAGCCTCGGTAGGAGCTGCAATCGGAGACATCTCCCATCCCTTTGTACAGCTTGCTTGGATCATTATCCAACACCTACGTCACTACCAGCGAGATATTTGGGTGGGTATGACATACTATAAGCCGCCAGGCAACGTTCAAGTCAATGAAAGACGTAGGTACCTATCCAGTATATGACTGAACAGTGTGGAATTTATACAAGGTTTACATTTTGTCTCATTCAGTTGAAGTATTTGGGGAGGTATTTTATCATAACATTTTAAACAGAACTCCGAGAAAGATGAATATACTTTAGCTAGTCTGAAATCTGGTTGCACTAATTGTTACTTATTTCCAGTGATATGTGTCTTTCATCGTTTTTTAATAGAAGATGTAGATTCTTCCTTATATCCATGATGATTCCATAAATTAATGTAAAAAATAAAAATCGAATGGACAGTTGAAAATTTTATTGTTTTGTTCCCTTAAGTGGGTTTAAAAACGTGTGGAACCAATATGAGGAAAATTGGTGGTCGTCCTTCTGGATTTTCCAAGTCTCATCACTAGATAAAAACAATAGCACTGAAGTAAATGAAGCCAGTTATCATTCGAATTGAGATGCTCAAACATCTTCGCGGTTTAATTGTTAGGTAGAAAATTCCGCGATGAAAGTGTTTAAGTCAATAAAATCTTTATATCCGTGTAAATTCATTTCGATGTTGGTATTTTTAATGGCATTTTTTATTCATACAAACAGGGTTGTTGCAGATGAGTATAAAAACATTATTCAGGATTTACCAACGCCAACAGATTTTGACCATTATTTAAGTGCATTAGAAGTGGCGGTAGATTTTTGTGTAAGAAATAAACATTATGTGGATTTGAACATGAAGTATGGATTGACTTTGATAGAAGGTAGGGGCATATATGGTAAGACTTTCTTCACACGCTAATCTATTTGTTCAGATGCAGATGAAATCAATCCGTTCATGATTAAAATTCTAATAAGTACATGATAAGCAGATGAATTTCGTTCATTGTCAGTACCTTCGTAATCTTTGATGCCTGTTGCAGTTCAGTAGGTGATCGACTTTATGCTCTGTAGGCTTTAAAAAAACCTGGCAAAATTTGGGTGCACTATGGTCATGCCTTCTGGGAATGCAGGCGTTGTAGAAATAATGAATTAAGTCATTTACTTCACTTTTGCAGTGAATTTGGGGCAACTTTTGCAACAAACGACTATCCCTGAAAACATACGTTCCCGTTTGGAAGAACTTTTTGTGAAGAACTACGAATTATCTAAGTATTTTCAACTGATGGTACAAAAACATCAACATATTTCAGAAATTGCACAGAATATGAAACGTAATTTATTTTTCTTTGTATTGTAGGTACAATCAATATACAGCCTTCATTATTAAGAATTTCTTAGGGAATAAAGGCGTCGTGTAGATTGAATGTGTGTGTTATGTTCAATGTTATATTAAATATCTTAGTAGTTCATCATTTGCCTAGTCCTATCCCAACTATATTGGGGTCACTTTCCAGTCTATCCGGATCCAGCTGCTTATTAGACTTTCACAACCCAGTTACTGGGTAATACGAAACCATTGGTCCTTACCAAGAGTTAATCGTATTACTCTGTAACTGGGTTTAGGTTACTTTTCAGAGTTTTGCGCTTGTGACTACACGTAACGACCGTCAAAGATCTACAAATGACAACTTTTCGAGGACAAAGGGTTCTCGTAACGTACTGTGTTGTATTTTACTCTTTCCTGCTTTATACATACGAGTATGTGTGCCTTTCTGTTTGTGCTAAATACATGTAGATATATATGTATTGGATGGTCACCCATTCACAGACCGACTTCAGCTAGCATTGTTAGACCTATTGTTTACAGATACAATTCTGGAATTAAAGTATCGGCCTGAGATTCCAGTAAAGTCAAAATATGGAATACTTATTTTCTGATTTGCTTGTTTGTAATGGAAATCCCAGATGCTTAAAATACAATAATATCCACACTTTTCAACTCGCTCATTCTTTTCAGTGGTACAACTATTTTTCAACGCAAGTTCTACGTGGCCGAGGCCTCCAGATAAATTCAATTTAAACCTACTAAACAAAACAAACTTCTACAGTCCAGAACAGCTGAAACATATTTATGGCAATTGGAGGAACTATCACGCCAATGTGGATAATTACGATGAAATTGAACCTTCGCCTGCTGAATCGGGTAGGTATAGTGGATTTTGAACTGACGAAAAATGGAGGTGGTTCTCAAGTCGACTGTTACAAGTGTCAACTTATGTACCCAAGTTGTTTATAGAAAAAAAACGCCTTTAATACCCTGACCTGGATCTGTTCGGGAGGACCTGCCTATCACGGCCTGGGGGAGCTCGTACCGGGAGGCCCCAGCCAGGGATCGTGGTAGTCGCTTTAGATTTCGTGATCGGTCGTAGGTGTGGGAGGGAACACCGGGATAGTTTTAGTCAGTTAGAGACTGACAGACCCCTCTGCCACCCCAGGGTGGTGGATATGTTAGCTATCAATAATAATAATGTGTTGGTTAAACAATGTTATAATAATGTAACATTGTTTAACTATTGATATAAACCCACTCAGACGGTTATTGAGTTGGTGATCTGTTGGTGATCGAGTTTACAAATCGGTGACTAAGTTGATAACTGGTGAACGACTTGACAAGTTTATTAGTATGAAAACTATGAAAAATTTCGTTTATTTATTGTTTTCATGTAAAAGATGATATCAAGTAATAACCTATAAAACCACTAAAACATTTACGTTAAACTTATAATTTTGACTGACCTGTTAGTCTAGTGGTTAGTGACCCTGACTGCTAAGACTGAGGTCGTGTGTTCGATTCCCACTCAGGTCAAATCTTTGTGTGATGAACACAATAATTTGTTCTGAGTCTGGGTGTAATTTATCTATAAGTACCTGGATGCCCGAGCTTTGCTCGGTATTTTAATTATTTTTTTGGTAAATTGTGTTATTTAGAAATTATATTTAAATACAAATTACATTTTGTTATATTACTTCCCATAAAAAAAAAAAACATGAGTTTATGTTTAAGTTGATTATCGATTGATATTGAAAACGACATTTTCTAAAAATAAATCCTATCTAGATCGATTTATCGCCCCCGAAACTCCCTGTATACTAAATTTCATGAAAATCGTTGGAGTCGTTTCCGAGATTCAAATTATATTAATAAGGTGTATCTATTCATACACGAAATATTTTAAGAGGTACACCTGTAGGTGGTAAAGAAGCTATAGCAATGAAAATATTTTTTTTCTAAATGTATTTTTTTTCAAAATTTAATATTTATAAATTATTTGACGCACATAAGAAATACTGGCGCCTTCTTATTTTTTACGGCTCGAGACACCATGGCCATGCTCGTGCCGTCCGGACACCGCCCTCGCAGCGTCAGGCGGGCCATTCATAGAATTTGGAGTAAAGGTTTTATGCAAAACGTCTCAAGCAGTTTTAAAAACGCCTAGATAGCAAAAAAAATATCTAAGCGTTTTTTAATTTTCATAATTATTCTAACTAGTGATCGCCCATTGGTCGAAATTCGACCGGTATCTATTAGAAATACGTTATTAAATGAAAAAATATAGATAATAATAAATTTAAAAAAAATAATATGGTTATATTTGACATTCAGTAACATTATAGACAAATTGTTGACGCTGTGCTACTGTTCGGTTCGCTGGCGGGATGGTGATGGCCAGGACCAGGACGTAGGTGTAATGAGTAAAGAATACTTCTTGAGGACTCTCTTTTTTATTTTCTTAATACTTCTTAACTGCTGGATATGGAACAATATGAAATGAATTATCACAGAAATTTGTTCTGTTTTTATAGAATTTTCCCTATTATTTTTAATTAATTATGACGGTTCCAAATGTCATAATTATAACCAGCCCGTACAATCTATGACCAGCCTGTACAATCGTGAGGCATACAACCTCTACAGTTTGCACACGACACTAAGTTTTGTATGGAAAACTTACTAATGCCATACTTGACACTCCCCATAAAACCACAAAGAATATTTCTTCTAAATCTAAACTAAATTCCTATCGTCGCTAATAGAAATAATATTAAAGACAAATATTCTCGATATGATCATAGATTTTAAAAATGAAATAGGTTTTATATCTATAAAATTAATTTATTACCTATGGTTATACATTTTTTTTTTTTTTTTTTTTTTTTTTTCAGGATGGGCAATCATCAAATGACTTCTCCCGCTCTGGGCGGAGCGGGAGGGCGTGTCAGACTTTTACTGACTAAAACCCACCCGTGTTCCATCAGTTGCCCATGTGCCAGGGTCACGGTATCTCTTTCGAACAATCACGCGACCCCGGCAGGACCTATGGTTATACTTGACATTCCATTCAGTAAGACTATAGACACAAAATCAGGCTTACCAACTTAGGGGTTTTCCCAAATTTAGGGGGTAAATAAGAGGATTGAGATTTTTAAGGGGCTTTCCAGTTTTAGGGGTATTCTTAGGGATTTTTTGCCATCTTACATTTCTCATTGTGTTTTTGATTACAATAAAAGTATTAGCGACTTCTAGTACGGTTCCTCGATACTAAGAATGCAGAGTGAATGATTAACAAATGTCGCGTAATAAATATAGACAAATATTACTACTGTGTGCCGGTCTATGATTACTGAACATTCTTTGGTTATTTTCATTATAATTTTTTAGCGGATTTTTTTAGTAATTGTGGCAATTTTAGGGATTTTTAACTTAAGCTTTAGGGGTAAATATTTCTGGATGTTGGCCATTACCGTGTATCTAATACACACATGCATAGATATTCTTTTGTTTATGGTCCAAATCTGTCTTTATTATTTTGTGCATAGCACTGCACATCTATGCATGTCTATGCATGTGTGTATTAGATACACGGTAATGAACAGTAGTGTGTGTAACGTGTTATTTATTGAAAATAATGAATTTTAACGCATAATTTAAAAAAAATATTAGCATTCGTCACTTCTTCTCTGTATAAACTATAAGTGTGCGAAATTTCATACTCCTCCGTCCGTCCAATTTTCGTAAAAAAGGATCCAAAATTTTCGCTTCACGTATTAATATATAGATTTTAATATAATAAAACACTACAAAGTGATTTCGGCAGTCGGTGTCTTAGGATTTGTATTTAATTTGCCACCGACTTCCGAAATTAAAGTTATTTTTCACTTTGTAGTGTTTTTTAAGGAAGTCTGTTGTTTTTTTTTGTAAAAAAGTTTTTATTTTTAAATTTTTAGTTTTGGTATCTACCCTGCACTAATTCCAAACAAACAATGCATATTTATGCGATAGCAGAAATTGCGGTTGATTTGCCGTCATTTTTTAAAGAGTTCCGGTGTCTGTCTCCGGAACTCATCATCAGATCTATATGAAATTTATATGGGACCATTTCGGAATAAACCCCTTTCGAACAAAAAAAGAATTTCGCAAGTCCGTTTATATATGATGGAGTTATGGCCGAACATACATAAAAAAAAAATATAAACATCCGAATTGATAACCTCCTCCTTTTTGAAGTCGTTTAAAAATAAGAAGGAGCCAGTATTTCTTATGTTGACGCACATAAGAAATACTGGCTCCTTCTTATTTTTTATTAATAAATAATATAATTTATAAATATTAAATTTTGAAAAAAATACATTTAGAAAAAAAATTTTTTCATTGCTGTAGCTTCTTTACCACCTACAGGTGTAAAATAATAATAATAAAATAAAAATGTTTATTTCATCAATTATGTTGATTACATTGTCCACTTTGGAGTCACCTTTTAAGCAAAGATTTGCTTGTAGTAGGTGGCTCCGCTCTTCCAATTTACATTACATATATGTGAGAGAATAAACAATGGATAATTTTGAAAACACGCCAAAGGTTTAAAAAAAAATAATAATAATAGAAAATACAGAGAATAAAAAATTAAATTAAATTAAAAAATTAAAAGAAAGCGCACAATGTTATGTGTTTGTATGTGGGGGGAGTATGAGTGAGGTGAGGGTGTGTGTGTGTGATGGGGGTGAATGTTGGTGTAGATTTGATTATGTAATTGTATGGAGCATAGCCTCGATTTCTTCGTAACCTTTCCTTTTCAACCATTCGGTGAGTGTCTTTTTGCAGTCGCGGTATGTCATAGGGAATATGTTGAGAATATTAAAATAAAAAATATTTCGTGTATGTATAGATACACCTTATATATATATACAAGAATTGCTCGTTTAAAGATATAAGATATGTATGTATTTAGAAATTAAGTATATTTATCAGTTGTCTGGTTATCATAGTATAGGCTCTACCTAGTTTGGGAACAGTTAGCGGTGTGTTGGTTGTCTTAAGATATTAGATATTGTTAGAAATTTACCAGAGGAGGTCAAAACTTTAAAAAGGCCGTTCAGTCAAATTGCTATTTTCACGCCAGCCACGGAAATTCTCTTAATGATGACGCATCGCAATCCAGTGTGCAGCGACTTTTTCTATACTGTGTACTATAGATAGGTTTAATATTTCATAGTACTTAATCTGACTTAATTACTTAGATAAATGCATAGCATTATTGGCACTGAATGAACCCATACATGTGAATGGAACATCTCAGATTAAGTGTCTGACATCCTACCAATGCAGAAAGGTGATGATGGAAGGCAACGAGTTCGGATATGGGCTGACACATAGGTACGTTTTGTTTTACTAATATTACACACTAGCTTTTGCCCGCGACTTCGTCTGCGTGGAGTTCGGTTATATCGTAGCGTAACGTAGCGTAGGCGAGCGGTAAGAAAGAAAGTAGAATTGCACGACGAAGTCGCGGCCAAAAGCTAGTAAACTACAAAACTTCTTTATACACTACAATTTTTGTGAAATAGTTGTTGTTTTCGTAATCAGCGACCCGATAAACCATAAAAACGATACCCATGTTGATTTTCAGAATTTGTCACCCGTTTTCCACCTTTTAGGGGTTGAATTCTGAAAGAGCCTGAAACACTTGTTTACTCATTTATTGATAGGATACTCCTGTGAAGTTTCGAATAAAATAGTTTAACTAATCTTGTTTCCTCATACAAACTTTCAAGTCCCTTTTCACCCCCTTAAAGGTTAATTTTCAAAAACCCTAGGACACGTAATTGTTTATTTTTAATCGTTAACCTAAAACGAAAGTTTCAGGCTTCTAGCTCTAAAAATGACAGACACATACAAAATTGTAACCCCTTTTTCACCCCCTTAGGGGGCGAATTTTCAAAAATACTTTCTTAACGGATGCTTAAGTTATAACAACTATCTGTATGCCAAATTTCAGTGAAATCCGTTCCATAGTTTCGGCTGTGCGTTGATAGATGAGTCAGTCAGGTTTGCCTTTTATCTACACTAATATTATAAAGAGGAAAAATTTGTATTTTTGTTTGCTTGTTTGTAATGGATAAACTCAAAAACTACTGGACCGATTTAAAAAGTCTTACACCATTAGAAAGCTACATTATCTGCGAGTAACATAGGCTATATAACATCACGCTACAACCAACCAAAACCGAAACCAAAGCGAAGCAGTAAAGAAAAATGTTGCAGAAACGGGGAAAATCGCACGTGTAGGCGATTCGACGCGACGGGAAGGGGGATCAAGATATTTAACGCGGATGAAATCGCGGGCAGCAGCTAGAATATATAGATAAATGTGAAAGTTTGTATATTTGGTTGTTGGCAGTCAATCACGCAAATACGAATGAATGGATTCGAATAAGATTTGGCACACAGATAGTTTTTTACTTAGATTACCATATAGAATACACGTTTATTTCGGTGGTACAATCTCGTGGTTTAATTTTCGGCTTCCACGCGGGCGAAGTCGTTAGAAAAAGCTAGTCTTGTATAATAATAAAAGTAGCGTGTAGTCAGGGGGATAGTTTCCGAGGCATGTAGGTTTTGATATTGAACAAACTACGACGATCAATCTTAGAAAGCTACCTATAGTCTATTAGCGTTAAGAAAATAGTGACTCATTGTGTCACTCAGCTTAGCCACGCCCGTAGTAAATCATAGTAAATTGCCAAACGACGTGTCCGTACTATATGAAGGGCTTACTTCAAATGGTCAATGTGAACACGGCTTTGTAATTTACTATGATCTAATTGGTCAAGGGGCGTGGCTAAGCTGAGTGACAACAATGAGTTATCTTAACGCGAATAGACTGTATTGCTTTTACTGTCTGATCTTCATCTTCGCTCTTGATAGAGCTGTCGTAGTCATAATGAATTTGGACCAATCGTTGATTAGTCGTAGCTTGCCTCAAAATTTCTCTCCAACTGTTCCTTCATCTGTAAAATGGCAGTTTGACGCATTCATTAACAGAGCCTCTAGCCGTGGATTTAATTTGCTCGGTCCCCTCATCGGTACCCTGCGCCACTAGACGCTTGAGACATGGTCTAAAAACTTCAATATTTGAGACTGTACAAGTGCTGATAGACGCTACTTCATGCCGAATTCTTGCAGCATGGAGACGTTTGTGCGGAATTCTATCCACGAGATGTTAAGCATTCAACTACATATCTAGCACCAATACTGTCTGATAATACATGTAAAAAAACACCTGACGGAGACAAAGATCTGATGATACGGACACATCTTGCCTGATTTAATCGACCAGTACTTAGTCACTTTTTGTCAATCAGCAAACATCGCATATGGGAAAAACAAAATTTGCAATACGTCAGTAGGTACACACGGCGACAAATCAAGCTATATGTTTCTACTGTAAGCTGATTTCTCATTATACAGAAAGCCTGTACAATGCGAGGACTGTCAAAACTGGAAATGTACAGCTTGATATGTAGCCGTGGGTACATAACGTTTTTTTCTAAAGTTCAGTAGAAATCCTTTAAAATAATCTGTGTTTTTAGGATTATATTTATGATGATCGCCCGATTTTCACGAAGATGTGTTGTGTTCTCCAGAAAAAAGGACAAAGCCAGGACGGATATGCTTTGCCAGAAGTGTTTCAATGAGGTGAACTACATTGCCTCAAATGACTTCAAACTGCCTGATCTCATGTATGGACAGAGTGAGTGCATTAGAAGATGTGATTATACATATGTATAATAATTTTAATTTAGAAAAAAAAATACAGTAGACATTCTTTAAAGTTCTTTAATTGTTTTAGTTACCCTCTGCAGTCTTTTGGGCCACGCTCAATTTTTGCGTAACAGCTGGATCAAAAGTCCCCTTCGGCTCCAAACTCCAGAAGGTTGCTTCTCGGAGAAGATTACAACTGAACATTTCGGTGACGATCAAATCAAAGATGATGAAGATAATATCTGGAAAATAGTGAGGCCATTTGCTATAATGAATGGGCAGTGCAACGGACACTTCACGGCAATGGCGGTAGGGGCGCTCTCAAGTGCCCTCAGATATATAATAGAGACTTATTAACTTATTGTGTGTTCCATTATTTTCAATGCTTTTTTCTTCACTCCTTTTTCCCGGAGCAAGTTTTCAAATGACACATGTTTGGCTGGTCGTTGTTGGATGTATTTTAGGAATAATCAATATACAGCCTTCATTAGATAAGATAAGATAAGATTTCTTTATTTGTTTAAACATTGTATACATACAGAAGCATGCAAGATATTATATTATTTCAGTCCAGTCATGTTTAGCCGTAAGAATCGGCGTACAAATATTTTCATGCATAAAAAGAATTTAAGACATAAAAGAATTAACAATAAAAGAAATCATAATAATTACATACAAAATTTACAAAATTTATAAATTAGAAATTATTTTTATTTTAAAATGTCAAAAATTACATATTTAAATTGTCAGGAAATAGGTAAAATTATTCAGTCAAAAAACACTTTTTCGGCTAGAAATTCGGAGACACTATAATAAGATTTTTGCAAAAGAAAACATTTTAAATGGCGCTTGAATGCCTTATTGTTCAGCTCTTTCCAACGTTTAGGTAGTCTGTTAAAAATAGTAGGCGCCATACAGACGATACTTTTGCGCATGAGTGCCGTTTTTGCAGGATATACTCTAACAATGGTCATATCCCGTCTATTACGCGGTACAGTTTCCTGTAAACGCGGAAACAAATTGGGGTTTGTTTTAACAAACATTGCGGTTTCCAAGATATACATACAAGCAAGAGTTAAAATATTGTACCTTTTAAAATATGGTTTACATGTATCGATCGTTTTTAAGCCAAACATAGATCTGATGCATCTCTTTTGGGCCTAAAATGCCGTGTTAGCGTCAGTTGAATTTCCCCAAAATATGATGCCGTATCTAAGGTGAGTCGCAACTAAGCCGTGATAGGCCGCAATCAATGTATCTACATTCACAAATGCAGCTAGAGAGTGCAATGCAAATGCAGAACTACAAATTTTTTTGCCGAGGTTCTCGATTTGTGGTTTCCAGTCAAGTCTTTCGTCAACTATTAGTCCAAGGAATTTGGTAGTATTTACGGTTTCAACAATTTTATTATCTACATTTATGTCCAAATTTTCTATATTCAATCGTTGTTTAAAATGTATGATTTTAGTTTTATCTAAATTAATCTTTAAATTATTATTGTTTAACCATTCTATTATAGATGTCAAGGTATTGTATATGTCAAGTTTAAAAGTAGTTTCACGTTCATCTGATAAGTATATCTCTTCCTTTTTTGTGGTTAAATTAATTCTCGTGATTTCGGTCTTTTGCTTTCTATTGTCTAAGTATGATTTAATTAAATTAAGAACATTGCCTCTTATCCCATATGTGTCAAGTTTTTTAATTAAAATGTCATGGTTTACATAGTCAAATGCTTGAGTCATATCGCAGAAGATTGCACATACAGGTGTTCTTTTGTCCACTTTTATCAAAACTGTGTATAAGAAGTCGTATATCGCCATATTTATAGTTTTATTTTCGCGGAATCCCTTTTGCTCTTTACATAATATATTATTTTTTTCTATGTAGCCGTTTAATTCCTTTTGAATGAATTTCTCAAATATTTTTGAGAAGATAGGAATCAGAGAAATAGGCCTGTAGAATTCCATGAGTTCTCTATCTTCTTTCTTATATAAGGGCTTAACGATCGCTATTTTTAGTGCGTCAGGAAACGTGCCAGCTACAGTACACAGATTTATAATATGAGATAAATGGTCACATATTTCAGATGCTACAGCTTTTATTACTTTAGTTGATATGCCATCGTACCCGACGCTATTTGTGTTTTTTAAGGCCATAATAATTCTGTATGCCTGTTGTGGTGTACAGGGTGCCATAAACATCGAGTTTTTGTTGTTTAAGATGGACCGCATAGTTTTATACTTGGAATGGGTGGGTTGTATTTTATTAATAAAATAATCATTAAATTGATTAGCAATTTGTTTCGCATCCGTAATCTTGTTATTATTGATTTTAATTTTCGAAATATAATTTTTAGGTACATTATATTTACCTTCATTTATTATTTGCCAGGCGGCTTTACATTTATTGTGTGATGTTTTGATTTTATAGTTATTTTGTGAACGCTGTGTCAGAGTCATAATTTTTCTAAAAAGCTTAGAGTATTCTTTAAAGCGAGTTCTATTTGCTTCATTTGATTTTAATCTGTAGGCCCACAGAAGTTGCCGTTTTTTCTTACTACACGATTTAATACCTTTAGATATCCACCTTGGCTTTCGTATTATATTTATTGTAATCCTAGTTCTAGGAAAACAGAGGTTATAGAAAAATGAAAATATTTCATGAAAATTGTTGTATGCAATATTCGGGTCATCCGTTTCATATATTTCGGAGAAATACATTTTGCTCATACAATATTTAAATTTAGATGTATTTTCCTTGCTGTAATTGCGTCTAATAGCACAGTATTTGTGAACCGTACATATTCTATTTACCGGGCATTTTAAGATCTGGGCTGTGTGGTCTGAGAGGGCAAACTCTAAGACTGACGATTTACACCGTTTGTTAAAATTATGCGCAAAATTATCGATACATGTCTGACTTTCCGTACGAGTAGGTTGATTTATTGCTAGTTTTAGGTTAAAGCTAAGTAGAAGGCACTCAAACTCCATCGACTGATAATTCCTTTTTAATATGTCTATATTGAAATCACCGGCTATGACAATATTTTTATAGGCATTCTTTGATAGTTCATGTAAGACTGCTTCGAATTGAGTAAAGAAACTATTTATATTGTTTAAATTTGGAATTCGGTAAACACATACAAACGCAGTTTTGTACTTAGTTAGCTCAATGGCACAGCATTCAAATGTCCCTGTTATTGACATTTGACCTTCATTATTATTAAGTACTTTTTAGGGAATACAGGCAGTAATAACTTGTTCATCTGTAAATGATAATTGATTTTATTTCTGTAAGTAGGTTTGTATAAGTTGGTTTAATGTAGTGTGGAACCAATTCGAGGAAAATTCGTGGCCGTCCTTCCGGATTTTTAACCTACTTAAAAAAGGAGCGGTTCTGTGTTTGACTATATATATATATATATATTTAATGTATGTTCACCGATTCCTCCGCCAACAATAGACTGATTTCAATTTTTTTTTTATTGATAGGTTATGCTTCAGGGGTGATCCCATATACATTTATTTTTAACTTTGCTTTGGATTTTCTTGCGTTAGCTTTGAAAATACGTATTTAATGCACTTTGTTTATCGTTATGACATTCTTATACTTCCTGTCACTGCTGCACCAGGCCAGTAGTGGTATACGATTTGCACTAATTCGGGGTAGATAGTGATACCGTAACTAAAAAGTGAAAGTAAAAACTATTTTCCAAAAAAACCCAACTTCCAAAAACACACCTACAAAGTGATAAATAAATTTAGTTACGGAAGTCGGTGGCAAAAAACTAAAATACAGATCCAAAGACACCGACTTCCAAAATTAAAGTTATTTTTCATTTTGTAGTTTTTTTGGAAGTTGGTTGCTTTTTTCTCATTCTTATCACTAGATTAAAACAAGCACTAAAGACAATGAAGCCTCTTTTCATTAGAAATTGAGATGTTCAAATATTTTCGCGGTTTAATTGTGAGATGATAATTCCGCGATGAAAGTTATGTTGCAAAATCCGTGTAAATTAATTTTGATGTTGGTATTTTTAATGACGATTGTTATTTATACGAACAGAGTTATTGCTCATGACACAATGAGAAACATTATTCAGCATTTACCAGCGGCAACAGATTTTGACAATTATTTTATTGCATTGGAAATGGCGGTAGACTTTTTTATAAAATATAAACATTACGTGGATTTGAACATGAAGTTTGGATTGATTTTGGTAGACGGTAAGTAAGGTCATGTTTGGTAACACTTTTTTCACACGCTAATCTATTCGTTCAGATGTAGATGAAATCAATCCGTTCATGATAAAAATTCTAATAAGTACATGATGAGCAGATGAATATCGTTCGTTGTCAGTTCTCTTGTAATTTTTTATGCTTATTGCAGTTTAGTAGGTGCTCTGGGAGGTGTTCAAATCCTAAGAAGTACAATTTAACTTAACTTACAATTTAATTTAACTTATGTTCCAGACACACTGCCTAGGAGGAGTTTGTGGATGAGTGACCATTTTTGTATACCAAGAACCCTCCGTGCTTCGGAAAGCACGTTAAGGTCCCGACTGTCATTTGTGGATCTTTGACATTCGTTACGGGTCGTCAGAAGCCCGAAAGTCTGACAACTAGTCTTATCAAGGGGCATCATATTACAGCACAGTATTATCGTTTATACCCTAGAGGTCAGATAGGCAGTCCCTCCATGTAAAATACTGGTATTCAGCTGCATCCGGTTGGACTGGAAGCCGACCCAAATATAGTTGGGAAAGGGCTAGGCAGATGATGACATACTGTCTTATTACAAAATGTGATAAAACTTTAGTCTAGTCCAAAACTGTGAGACAGTTTTTGCATTTTCAACATTATTTCAACTTGGGTAAAGTTCTTAATATTAAAATGATAACTTTTTACTTGACTAATTTGTCCGTTTTTTAAAAAGGACTGCATTTTTATACAAATTAGGTTCTTAATTCAAAAACTGGTTTGTTGGTGACCTTGTATTGTAAAATGGGGATAGCCCGGAGACTGGGCCTTGTGTCCAAATGATGCCAATATGCTTGGAACTTTAACAAACCTGGCAAAATGTGGGTGTACTATGGGTACACTCATACCCTCTGGGGATGCAGGCGGGATAGTATGTAATGAATTATGTAAGTAATTTACTTTACTTTTGCAGTGAATTTGAGGCACGTTTTGCAACAGCAACGAGTGGGTCTCTCTACAAACGTACGTTCCCGTTTGGAAGAACTATTTGTGAAGAACGATGAAGTGTCTAAGTATTTTCAACTCATGGTACAAAGACATCAAAATAATTTACAAATTGCACAGAATATAAAACGTAATTAATTTTTCTTTGCATTGTAGATACATTCAATATAGCCTTAAGAGCGCCTTCACACTAGCGTTTGTCCAGCATAGGCGTTCGATAAACGCATGCGCACCGCAGACGCCGCGACTACGCGGCGCAGGCGTCGCGTTGTCGCGGCGTGAGTGCAAGGGTAAATGAATACGCTGCGTTTGCGCTGCAGGTGCGCGACCTATGCGCCGCATGTACAGACGCCACCAGGCTACCCGAAACTGTCAATTTTTCCCAATGAACCTTGAACCTAATGCTCTAGAAATAAAGTCGAAAATCTATCAAAGAAATCTGACAGATTGTAGTAGCTTGATGTGTTGGCGTCTGTACAATAAATCAAATGTAATGTATTTTGAATCATTTTTATGTGTTTACAATAAAGCACAAAATAATTACTTTCACTTGACCGTACACTCCTTAATGGGTTCTCACATATCCTTATTTTTATTTTCACGTTTTCGCAATAATTTTCTTTTAAAAGCAAAGCCAACAATAGAGTTTCCTCGTCAGAATCCATTTTGTTAATGATATTTCCGAAACCACAATGACGACGCAATTGTGTGACGTCTGCGCCGCGCTAGCGCAGCGTTCAATTAACTCCAGAGGAAACGCCGCAACAACGCGATGCCTGCGCCACGTTGTCGCGGCGTCTGCGCTGCGCAAACGTTTATCGAACGCCTACGCTGGACAAACACTAGTGTGAAGGCGCTCTATTTTTAAAGAATTTCTTAGGGAATATAGGCGTGGTGTAGGTTCACAATGTTATGTTCAATGTTGTATTAAATATCTTAGTAGGTCATCATCTGCTTAGTTCTTTCAATTCTAAATTGGGTTCGGCTTTCAGTCTATCCGTATCCAGCGGCTTATCAGACCTCCACAACCCAAATACTGGGTAACATGTTACCTCTTGGTAAGACTAGTTGTCAGAGTTTCGCACTCCTGACTACTAGTCATCACCATCAAAGATCTACATATGACAGCTTTCCGAGGCACGAAGGGGTCTCGGTAGGTAATGGATGGCTATCCTGAGATAGACTTCGGCTAACGTTGTCAGTCCTACAAAAATTTCCAGGTACAGTTACGGAATTGAAGAATCGGTCTGAGATTCGATTTTAGTTAGTAAAAATCTGGAATTATAATACCTTCAGTTTGCAAACAAAATATGCACATTTTTTAGGATTTTCTTATTTATAATTGAAATCACAGATGCTCAAAATAATATCTACACTTTTCAACTCGTCGATTTTTTCAGTGGTGCAACTGTTTTACAATGTAACTACGTGGCCGAGACCTCCAGATAAATTCAATTTAAATCTAATGAAGCAAACAAACTTCTATAGTCCAGAACAGCTGGAGAATATTTATGGCAAATGGCAGAAGTATCACAAAAATGTGGATAATTATGATGAATTGAAACCTTCGCCTGCGGAATCGGGTATAGTAAATTTTTGACAAACAAAAAAAGGACGTTCTCAATTCAACGTATATATATTTAAAGGTATTGTGGTCACGGACGTAAACAATATGGCCACCCCATTTCATCCCGTGGGTGTCGTAAGAGGCGACTAAGGGAACTAGGGGCCTAGTGCATTCCATTGTAGCACCTTAGGTCGTCCGCGAGGTGGCGGGTAAACCACCAACAATAGCATTCCCAAGGAGGGTTGGTGTCAGGCTGGCGGCCGACTGTCAAACTTTGCCAAAACCCATAGCAACATGAGAGGAAAAGACATGATGCGCGATAGGACTAGGGCGTACCCCACAGGCGACGCGCAAGGGCAGCACCCGGCTTTTGTGGAAAATGGACAAGGGTTGCCGCACCAGAATGGGCGGGTGCGACGTAAAATGTAAGCTTGGAGTGGGTGGGATCTTAAGTTTAGGTGAGCGAGCTGGAATGAAGGTACGATGACTGGAAGAGGAATGGAGCTAGCGGTTGTTTTAAAAAGGCGAAGACTGAACATAGCATGACTGCAAGAGACGAAATGGAAACGCGCGAAGGCTAGAGAGATAGGAGAAGGATATATGTCAGTTTTATTACTGTGGAAGCGATGGCAAGCCAAATGGTGTGGGTATAGTTTTAGATAGTCAGTTGAAAGAATGTGTGGTGGATGTTAAAACAGTGAGTGATAGAGTGATAGCTGTTAAAATGATTGTTGAGAGTGTTGTGGTTAATTCAGTTAGTGTGATGCACCGCAGTCTGGGTGTGAGGATAGCACTTTTGGAAGGACTTCGATCGTGTGATGATGGATGTGCAAGATAGTGAGGAAGTGTATGTAGAGGGTGATTTTAACGGGCATGTAGGAAGACAGAAGGATGGGTATGAGAGAGCGCATGGTGGTTGGGGATACGGAGACCGTAACTCTGATTGCGAAACACTGCTGCAAGCTGCTTCGGCCTTTGACCTGGCAATAACAAATACGTGATTCGAAAACGAAATGAACATCTCATAACGTACAAAAGTTGCCGCCACGCGACATAAATTGACTACTTGTTGGTACGACGGAATAGTCTTAAAAGTGTCAAAAACTGTTGGAGCATATACATAGACTCATCATAATGGAGGTAAAAGTCAGTGTTTTGTCCAGTATAAACAAGGAAAGACCCCACCTAAAACCAGATGGCGTATGGTAGAAAAAGAAGAAAGTACCAGTAAGTTTAAGAGTCAAGTGGTAGATAAAATGATTGCAATGAAAGATATGGAAGGAAAATCCGTGAATGAATTTTGGAAAGAGATGGCAGATTATATGAGGAAAGTAGCAAAATAAGTGTTTGTAGAATCGAAAGGTAAAGGTATGATAGAAAAGGTACATGGTGGTAGAATGAAGGCGTGAAAAAGATGCTGAAAGAGAAGAAAAATACGTTTAAACAATGGCAGGGCGTAGAAAATGGGAATGATAGAACGAAAGAAGATAAGATGAAGATTTATAAATAATGTAAGAGAAAGGCAAAAAAGGCGGTAGCAGTTTCGAGGGCCGTAGGAGAATTTGTATGACTCACTGGATAGCTCGAGAGGTCAGAAGGAGCTCTACCGTAATAAAAAAGCAAGAGAAAGGAGAACGAGAGATATAATCTATATTAAACGTATGAATGACGATGCCAGTAACGTTCTATACAAAGATGACGAAATAAAAGAACGATGGAAGCTTTATTTTGAAAAGCTAATGAATGAAGAGAATAAATGGAATGGTGTGCTCGGAGAGGTACAAACCAATATGGGTTTGGTGAGGGAAATTAGCACAGATGAAGTAAGAAAGGCAGTTTAAGGTGTGAAAAATGGAAAGGCTATGGGCCAAGATGATATACCCGTAGAAGTATGGAAGTGTTTAAAAGAAGATGGATGTATGTGGATGACATTATTCTTCAATAAGTTGTTGAATGAAGGAGGGATCCCACAAGAATGGTGCAATAGTTCGCTAGTGCCCATCTTCAAGAATAAAGGTGATGTACAGGACTGCAACAACTATAGAGGGATAAAGCTCATGTCACATAGTATGAAGGTTTGGGAGAAAGAAATAGAGTAAACTGCGAGAGGAGAATGAGATTACAATGAGAATCCTGAATCAGTTTAGGTTTATGCCAGGGCGAGGAACAATGGACGCCACTTTTGCACTCCACCAATTGTGCGAAAAGAACAGACGTGCACGCAAAGACTTGCACATGGTGTTCATTGATCTGGAGAAAGGGTATGATAGGGCTTTATTATTTGATTTTTGCCTGTAGGTATGCTGATTTTGAATAAAGAATTTTTTATCGATTTGTGAATTTTACTTTTATAAAGTATGCTATAGGATGTCTTAAAGAGTTTCACCCTAAAAATTAAGATAAGACTACCGAACATTCCAATAATGGCGACTCAGTGTCACTTTATTATGAAAATGTATGGTCACTCTACTCTAATACAGTTTCATACTACTATATTTTAGTGAATATCTCCTAAAATATAAAGCCTGTAGTTATATTCGCCACATTTATCCAAACTAGGCTACGATACCTGTCGATTAGTACTAGAACTAAGCTTGAACCTACTACAAATAACGAAATAAACGCCATTGTATTTTAGGCATATTGCCGTCCGCGCGGCCAACTAAAATCGACTGTAAAAAATATATTGAACCTATTTTCTAGTATTTTTCTTGTTTATTTGCTGCAACAAATTAGTAACTAATTGTCCGTACACATTAGCCTCTATTTATTTGATTTTATGGTGAGATACGTACCTACACTTAACCTGAAAACTAAATACATATAGCATAACTTTTTGCATATTTAAGTTTTGATGATTTTTATTTTTGTAACAAATACAACAAATTAAGACCTTTCTTTTGATGTATCATTCGCCTATCTGCATTATTTAGTTTTTGTGAAATCACGGGCGATCACTACGGCAAGTGGCGGTTCTAGCGGCCAACTGTTTTTGGTCTTAGCGTCTTTGTTTTTTTTGTAACAAATTCAGGAAAAGAGGCGTGTTTTGTAACAAATTTCAACTAATTCCTGGCAAAATTTCATCAAATTTTAAGAGTAGGCCGCGCGGTGGAAACAGACATGAGGAATTCACAGAAGGGTAGAAGCTAGTACACCAATATATTCCCTTAATAATGGTGACAACATCACAATCCAGCGATCAGCGTCTATTTCTATACAACGACTGTTTAAATACTTGGGTTTAATATTTCATTGTACTCAATCTGACGTAATTATTTAGATGAATGCATAGCACTACTGGCACTGATTGACCCCATACATGTAAATGGAACATTTCAGACTAAGTGTCTGATATCCTCTCACTGCGAGCAGGTGATGCTGGGAGGCAACGAGTTCGGCTATGGGCTGACACACAGGTACGTCTTGTTCTACTAATATTATAAATATGAAAGTTTGATGTTTGGAGTTCGTCACTAAATCACGCAAAAACAGCTAAACGGATTTATATGAAATTTGGACGCAGTTTATGACCTAGATTAACACATAAGTTACTTTTTATCCCTGTGGTACGTTCCCGTGGGATAATTGCCGCCGTCCACGCGGGGTGAAGCCGCTAGCAAAATCTAGTCTTGTGTAATAATAAAAGTAGCTAGGGCCAGGGTATAGGTACCGAGGCACTGCCTCCATGTCAGTCGAGATCTTGATCAAACTACAACGGTAAATCATAAAAAGATACCTATAGTCTCTTCGCGTTAAGAAAATAGTGACTCATCGTTGTCACTCAGCTTAGCCACGCCTCTTGACCAAATCAATCATAGTAAATTTTCTAAAGACGCGTCCGTATTGTCTCCGTGGTATTGTCTGAAGGGCTTACTTCAACTGGTCAATGTGAACACGGCTTTCTAATTGACTATGATCTAATTGGTCAAGGGGCGTGGCTGAGTGACAACGATGAGTCAATACTATAGTGCTTTTACTGTCTGATCTTCTTCTTCACTCTTGACAGATCGCACGTGATCATTATGGATTTGATCCACCTATAAGATGACAGTCTAGGGCATTTACAGGGTTTCCAACCGTGGATTTTTTTAAACTTGATCGCTCGCCTTGTCCGCGCCCTGCACCACAAGTCGCTCTATGGCCAATTCATGCATGTGTGTATGAATGTATGCATGTACGGTCATTTTTCGCCCCCAGACAAGATCAAAGAACTTCAGAATTCGAGATTGTGCTAGTGCTAATAGACGCTATTTGATGCCGAATTCTTGCAGCATGGAGAGGTTTGTGCTGAATTCTGGCCAGGAGATCCCAAGCATTAAACATCTCCAGCACCATTAGAAACATATCTTGCCTGATTTAATCGACCATAACTAGTCACTTTAAGTAGATCAGCCAACATCGTATACTGGGAACAACAAAATCTGCACTACATCAGACACACACAGTACAGTACAGTAGACACTTTGTGTCCTAAAATTCAATAGAAATTCTTTAAAAAATAATATGTGTTTTTAGGATTATATTTATGATCATCGCGCGTTTTTCACGAAGATGTTTCGTGTTCTCCAGCATACAGGACAAATCTAAGACGAATATGTTTTGCCAGAAGTGTTTCAATGAGGTGAAGTACATTGCTTCAAATGGCTTCAAACTGCCTGATCTCATGTTTGGACAGAGTGAGTGCATTAGGAGATGTGATTATACATATGTATGATAATTTTAATTTAGAAAAAAAAAATACAGTACTCATTCTTTAAAGTTCTGTAATGTTATTAAAATGATTACACTTGTTATCATATCTTCTAATGCACTCACATTAGAAGATATGATAACAAGTGTAATCATTTTAATAAAATCGGTGGAAGAGCAACATTAATCAAAGTTCTTTAAACTGTTTCAGTAACTCTCTGCAGTCTTTTAGGCCACGCTCAGTTTTTACGTAATGACTGGATCAAAAGTTCCCTTCAGTTCCAAACTATGAAAGGTTGCTTCTCGGAGAAGATAACAACTGGACATTTCGATGAGAATCAAATGAGAGATTATAAAGACGATAGCTGGAAAATAGTGAGGCCATTTGCTATAATGAATGGGCAGTGCAACGGACACTTCACGGCAATGGCGGTAGGGGCGCTCTCAAGTGCCCTCAGATATATAATAGAGACTTATTATTGAAACTTATTGTGTGTTT
This sequence comes from Aporophyla lueneburgensis, assembly GCA_932294355.1. Lineage (NCBI taxonomy): Eukaryota > Metazoa > Arthropoda > Insecta > Lepidoptera > Noctuidae > Aporophyla > Aporophyla lueneburgensis. The sequence continues at coordinate 8,075,691 of OW028737.1, forward strand.
CATTGCTCTTAATGTTTTTTTTTCACTCTTTTTCCCTCGAAACAAGTTTGCAAATGACACGAATCTGGCTAGTCGATGTTGGAAGCAGTGATGCGATCCATGGGTACATTTTATGTAACTTAGCTCATACTTTCCTTTGTAATTATTTAAGAATGTATGCATGCGTCTTAGCACAAATGCATCTTACGAACCCATTTTCAATGTACATAATAAATAGTAAGTAGCGAGATGTGTATGCGACACCCCGATTTCGAAATTATCGTAAACGATATCTCACCAGTAAGATCTCGATTTGCAAATTTTGATTCGAGATTGCATTCCCTGGTTGTCTAAAATCATATTTTTTTTTATGAGGATATAAAGATTATGCTTCACACCGTAGTAATTCAAATTCAGTTAATTTAACGCTCCTGTAAGAAAAGATATTCATTCTTTTCTACGTAATGATTATTTATAGGGGGATCGGTGTGAATCATTGAAACAACTTAAAAGGTAGTCACCCGCGGCGTAGCTTATTCACAGCTTATCCCTGCTATAATTTACCGAGAGTCGCAATACATTTTAATATAGACAAGTCCTTTATTTTTGAAACGGAGGTTTTAAATCCTCTTTCAATATTCTTGTGTAAGTGCCTGACTCTTTATTTTGAGTAATTATTGTTGCTTTAAAGCAATTTATTGCAAGTGCTTTCTTGTAGGTGCAATGAGTATTGATCGGATAATTATTTGTTAATTGAGTGTAAATATGGTGTTGTTTCACAAAAAATAGGACACTAAATATCTGTGTTCTGCTTGCTCTATCGTCTGCATGTTACGGGAACCAACGGAAGCTACTGAAGGCACCAAAATCGTTGCCAAATTTCTGATCGACTCCAAGTAGATTGCCATCGACACAGTAATATGCAAAATTGTTGAAAATTTGTTATTTTATGTCCATCTTACCAGCTGATGGTTGGACGTGGAAGGAAACAATGCTATCAGTTACTTCACTGTGCATAAGTAGTGTGATATGCGAAGATTTAGTATTATGACATCAAAGTGATTATAAGCCAAAAAATTCTTGCGTAAAAATATGTTTAATTTTACGAAAATTTAAGAGGAGCCAATTGTCGAAGCAAAGAAAAACTGTATAAGTAAGTGCACCGGACTTTAAAGGGAAATTGTGTGGGAGCAAAACAATTTGAGGAAAAGACTTGGTCATTCGTCTTTATTCTCTCATCCTTATCACTAGATAAAAACAATAGCACTGAAGAAAACACTGCCAGTTTTCATTCGAAGTCAGATGTTGAAACATCTTCTCGGTTCAATTTTACGATAAACATCCACAATGAAAAAGTTAAAGTCGATTTCTTCGTTACGGCCGTGTATGATGATTTCCATTTTGCTTTTTTCAATGACGATTATTATTTTTAAGAACGGTGTTGTGGCTGACAATGCATATAAAGAAATTATTCAAGATTTACCAGAGGCATCGGATTTTGACCGTTATTTAACTGCTTTGGAAATGATGTTAGATTTTTGTATAAGACATAAACATTACGTGGATTTGAACTTGCAGTTCGGATTGTTTTTGATAGACGGTAAGACCTCATTACATTAATATGGTGTTTTGAATGAATGTGTTCTTTATTGGTTGTTATTTAGAGTGTAAAATAAATGTGAACGTCTCTTTTTACCCGATTGCTAAGAATTAGGGTAAGGTAATTAGGCATGCTATTTAGGATGTAGTCTCTAGAATTTGAAGGTCAGTGTCAAGTTGTATCTTGATTATAATATGTTTCGCGACCGTAACAAATATAGCTTTAAAGAATTATAATCATTAAAATCAGCAATAGCTTTTAAATTCATTTAATGCCATAGTATGACTTTTTCGTGAAATGGTCAATTATTATAATTCGGTAAATACACGTTACGTCAGACACTGACTTAGAACTTTTGCAGATCAATTGCGCTTTAATTGATAATTCGGAACACTGTAATCGAAGCTTGCGATTAATAATTGCTAGTTCTGAGCAATGAAACAATCAGCTAACGTATACCTTTGTATAATAAAATATTATAGTTATTTATTATATTATAATCAAATGTTATAGGTGCTGTGCGTATAATCATATTCCATCAGGAACTTATGCGCACTGCCGTCATGATAAAAAATATACCTATTTAGAAGGTATCTTAGCTGTACTCGCGGTAATATTTCCTGTTCCTGACCCACCAAAACTTCTTTTTCGTATTCGCTCATTTTCAGCCAAAATCATACATTAAATGCAACATTACATTTCTTTTGCAGTGAATTTGAGGCAAGCCTTGCAGCAGAAACGGACCAGTATACCTGCAACAATACGTTCGCGTTTGGAAAAGCTATTTGTGAAGAACGACGTAGTGACTAACTATTTCCACCTTATGTTACAAAACGTTGAACATGTACCAAAACTTAAGCAGAGTCTAAAATGTAAAGTATGTTTTTCTGTCTGTCGTAGGTATTTGCACTAAGTACACCCGGCTGCATTACAAGCTGTTATAGCATTTATTGCATTTCTAGTTTCAACGGACCTCAAATTGTATAGGCTTTCCGTAGAATGAGAAGTCAGTTTATACTGGAAATGTTTAGCTTGATTTGTGTGTTTGCGCTGTGCGTACAATCAATGTGCAGCATGTATTCTTAATAGGAATAACCTTAGTACCATACCCTATTTGAAAATTTTGTGGGTAATATTCCGGAATTGAAAAGGAAAAATGCTAATTGGAAACTTGCACCTAACTTCAGAGTGACGTTTTTCATAAGTGCCAAGTCTGAGGAAATTGTCAACAAACAACTATTCGGTACCCTAATTTTGTAACACACTATCAATCAGAACCATTTTTTTTTTCTGTTTCTTTTTTGTATATACCCAATATTACATGCAGTAAAACACTACTTATTTATTTTTTGTAATTTTTATATTTACTAAGAAAATTGCAGAAGCTAAACATAATTCTCTGATTTTATTTAACGTGTATCTATACATATTTTTACACCTTTATTTTTTTAGTGTCACGACTATTTTACGACGCAAAAACGTGGTCAAAGCCTGTTGAAAAATTCAATTTGGATCTGCTGAATAAAACGACGATCAACACTCCAGAACAGTTGAAGAAAATTTATGGCAGATGGGACAACTATTACAAAAATGTGTATAACTACCTAAACGATAAACCTACACCTGTTGAATCAGGTAAAAAGTATTTTGTTTATTTTGTACTGTTATATTCACCTTAGTTATAAATTGGTAAAAAGAACTAACATTAATGAAAATATCGAAGGAAAATCGGAGGAAGACTAGTTCCTAGTGATGCATGATGGTTCTAACAGAAAACCGTTTAATTTAAATATCCGGTTAATTTATTTAATCAAATTTATTTAGTAATTTTTTTTACACAAAGGGTGCATTTATTCAACAATAGGTAACCCATAAAAATAAAATTCCTAAAAATTAAAATATTTTTATTACAAAGTACAAGTATGATGGTTCGGAATTAGAATGTAAGGTACCGACTCACCAGATCTAGGTTTATTCCAACCTGTGTTTCAGACCATTACTTTACATTTCAATAGAATCGGGCCATTCAAATTTCAAATAATACTTATTTATACAACTACGAGAAAAAACATGTTGTTACATTAGTTAATGACTTACATCTATACTAATATTATAAAGCTGTAGAGTTTGTTTGTTTGTTTGATTGAACGCGCTAATCTCAAGAACTACTGGTCCGAATTGAAAAATTATTTTCGTGTTGGGTAGCCTATTTATCGAGGGAGGCTATAGGCAGTGTAACATCACGCTACAACTAAGAGGAGCGGAGCAGTAATGAAAAATGTTGCAAAAACGGGGAAAATTTATTCCTTTTCAGAGTTTCCGTTGCGTGCGCTGCGTAAACGGTTAAAGTAACGCAAAAATCATGTAAGACGGAATTGTTTCTTTTAAAAAGTTCTAAAAAAAGTCCGGGAGAGCATATGTCTATCTTTTAAGGTTGACTCACTATAACTCAAAAGGAGAGAGCAGCAACGAAAAATGGACGAAAACTAGCAGGCAAATCGATGCGACGGGAAGGGTCAGGGAAGCAAAAATTTGACGCGGACGAAGTCGCGGGCAGAAGCTAGTTAAAGTATAATATATATGTGTAGGTTTGTTTTTCCTTGTATGTAATCTAACGTTATTATTTTAGATAAATGCATTGCATATATGGTGCATTCTACTTCTAGACGATTAAATAGAAGATCACAACCAAACTGTCTGACTCCCCCTCGCTGTAAAGCGATGCTGGAAAAAGGCAGCGACTTCGGCTATGGGTTGACACACAGGTATGTATAGTATAAAATCTAGCAAGTTTTTCCCAACCATGTGGGGGTTGACTTCCAGTCTAATCAGGTGCAGCTGAATATCAGTATTTTACATGGAACGACTGCTTATCTGACCTCATACCCCTTTTTTTTCTGGATGGGAAATCATCAACTGACTTTTCCGCTCCGTCTCGCTCTGGGCGGAGCGGGAGGGCGTGTCAGACTTTTACTGACTAAAACCCACCCGTGTTCCTTCAGTTACCCATAAGCTAGGGTCACGGTATCTCGTTTGAACAATCTCGCGACCCTGGCAGGACCTCATAAACCTTGGTTAGACTGGGTGTCAGATGTTTTTAGACTACTGACTTCCCGTAGCGACTGTCAAGGATCTACGAATGATAGTTGGGACCAACGCTTTAACGTGCTTTTCAAAGCACATCATCATTTCATTTTGTAAGACGTCCACTGGACATTAGCTTCCCCCAATCGGGGAGGGGTGGCCGTAATCGCCATGATTGGCAGGCATGGATCGCAGTATGGTGGTAAAATGCTTAGAGAACCCTGCAGCCCATTCTCTAGTCAGTCCCCTTACTGGCCTCTTACACCAAGGGAATTGGGACGATGCTATTCTTTACGTCCGGCACCATATTGAACCTCGGGCCTTCTTAAGCTTTCCAAATATCCGGGACTCCAGGGTCCGAGGAAATGTTATGAGCCGTAATAGTAGTCTAAATATATTTAAAATCTGTTTTCAGATAAACCAGTACCTACTTCAATTCAATATAAAGTAATCGTTATGTTTTAGGCTTTTATACCTGATCATCGCCCGTTTTTCTCAAAGATGTATCGTGTTCTCCGAAAAAGAGGACAAACTTAGATCAGATATGGAATGCAAGAATTGTTTCACCGAGGCGGAGTTCATTGCCTTAAATAGCTTCCAAATGCCTGACCTCTTGTATGAACACAGTAAGTAAAATATATACTATACTATATAATATTATAAAGAGGAAAGATTTGATTGTTTGTTTGCATTGAATAGGCTCCGAAACTACTGGTCCGAATTGAAAAATTATTTTTGTGTTGGGTAGCCTATTTATTGAGTAAGGCTATAGGTTATATAACATCACGCTACGATCGATAGGAGCGGAGCAGCAACGAAAAATAGACGAAAACTGGCAGGCAATTCGATGCGACGGGAAGGGTCACGGGAGCAAAAATTTGACGCGGACGAAGTCGCGAACAGAAGCTAGTAGAAAATGTGGTGTTATCATCATCATCAGTTAATCTTTTTAACCGAATACAGCTGAATACCAGTAGGTATTGAACATGGAGCGACTGCCTATCTGACCTCCAGAACCCAGTTACTGGGTAATACGATACCTTCATGGTAATTCATGATTGTTATAATTGATTGTATTAATAAAAGGAGGAAAATCTTATCCAGGGGTATAGTACTACCCAGTAACTGGGTTGTGGAGGACAGATAGGCAGCCGCTCCATGTGAAGTACAGGTACTCACCTGCATCCGGTTAGACTAGAAGCCGACCCCAACATAGTTGGGAAAAGGCAAAGCAGATGATGAATAACAGAAGGAAAATGTGATGTTAATGAAAGTTCTTTCGACTGTTCCAGTTGCTCTCTGCGGCATTTTCGGCCACGCTCAATTTCTCCGCAACTATTGGCTGAAAACTCTTCTACACTTCCAAATTTCTGAAGGTTGCTTCTCGCCGAAGATTGCAACTGGAGAATTCGATGAGAGTCTGGTGAGGGAGGATGAAAACAAAGTGTGGCAAATCGAGAGGTCCTCGAATATGATGAATGGGCAGTGCGACGGACACTTCACGGCGGTGGCAGCGGCAACCCTCTCACATGCCCTCAGATACATAATAGAGACTCAGTATTGAAACTTAATTCCTGTTAGTTTTGCTCTCTACACTCCGGCCGGGTAATATCAAAAGGCTCTTAGAAATAAGTAAGTTTTTAAAGCGTATAAATGTTAATGTGATTATGATATGAATTGGTTTTATTAAAATGCTTGTATTAAAGGGAACGTTTTTACTATAGAAAAAATGTTATAGCAACAGCAAGTAGAAACCTACCGATAAAACTTCGACAGATAAATTATATTTACTGTCACATCATAAACGTAAGATCTCCTACGTCCCAATTAGAGTATTGAGTATAAACTATAGTACAATGACTAAAACTTTGTTTAGGTTTTATAAGAAACTTCTGATGGAAAAGCACGCCCTGGGTATCAAAACCAGGACCTTAGGAAATCAGGGCTTACTGCTACTAAACAGTATTAAGGGGCCCGCAGACCAGCGCGATGTGACAGCGCGACGCGATTCTAGTAGATCAATCGCCAGCAAGTTTTCTTAAAAATTGTTCTATCAATGTCGTTCCGCACCTGTTTGCGGGAGCCTTTTGTGTCAAATAAAATTGTAAACATGTACGTGTTGGACTTCTTAAAACTAAGGTCTCGTCTCGAAAGTGACAGCTGTGGTCGACCTCGCCTCATCTTAGGTAGGTAGGTGCTATAGACCGCCGAGCCAATGTCGACCGGACGTTGAGAACCATGATTATATTTATAGTCTCTTCCGGTTGTAGGAAGTTACTAGGTACAACAACCATGAGAGCTTTAACAGTTTAAAAATGTGAAAAATAATTGAGATGACCAAGTAGGTTACAGTGATTTTTGATTTAAACTAGCTTTTCACAGCAGCTTCACCCAAATGCATCACCGAAACACCAAAGAATTGGCGAACATAACTGGCACTAGGCAAGGATCATTGCTTTCAAAACCGATGACCGATGGGTCCGAAAGGTTCTGGAGTGGCGACCGTGTAGCGGAAGACGTAGCGTTAAAAGGGTACTCAAAAGGTGGACCGATGACCTTGCGAAGGCCGCTGAAATCCACTGGATGCGGGAAGCACAGAACCAGTCGAAGTAGATGAGCTTAGGGAAGGCCTATGTAAAGCGGTGGACGTGTTTGGGCTGAAATAATGATGTATGTTATTATATTATATTATATATTATATGTTATTATCATATATGTTACTATATCAAGACAAGATTTTCTCTACGAAGTTTTAATGCCAAAGTGTGTAGAGATCGTAGTAGGTGGCGTTCCGTCGTTTCTGCCTAACCCCATGGGAAAAAGACGTGAATTTATGTATGTATGTATGTATTTTAAAGCCAATTACTTACCTTCCTAACGGAAATGTTATTGTACTTGGCGAATTAAGTTCCGGTTAGTTAAGAGAACTAGTATTCAATGGTGTAATTAATGCAACCTTCATGGGAACACCTGTGTATGGGTGAGACCGAGAAATTAATTAGCTTATTGATACTGAGAAATGTCTTCATTCTTTGGAAGTAATAAAACATTATTACGAACATTAAAAAGTAGTAGTATAAGAGAAAACTAGATACATTAAGCCTAATCAAGCTTCATGTAGTTAGTTTTCTCACACATTTGCCTTCACTTTCGTCGGGGAAAACTCCCCGTGAAGGCAGATGTGAACTTATAGTAATACCCTCATTTCTCCCGTTATGTTGAAGTCCTATGTAATAAGGAGCTTATTGCTATCAACCGGTAACTAATATACTTATTATTACACCGCTTTTTGTTGTCCCTAAAGAAAGAAATAAATAAACCCGGCTCAAATTCGGACTCCGGGCAGCTACTGAGAAATTAGAAAACCAAATAACACTACCAGACCTGGATATTGAAACTTGCAGGATCTTCTGCTCAGCAGTAGCGTTTGCGACCACTAGACCATCGAGGGAATTATTTAGCTTAATAACAGTCTTGTAGATAGGAGAGTACTAACAATGCGGAACGAGGGATTTAATTAGGAAAATGGCTTTTATTAAAATATTTTACGGCATCTTCAAGTAAAAGCGGACACGGGTAGGAAGTAGAGGTATGTTCAGTCACCATTATATGCCTAGCCTTTTCCCTACTATGTTGAGATCGCCTTATAATCTAACAGGATGTAGCTGAGTACCAGTATTTTGTGACTGCCTATCTGATCTCCACACCCCAGTTACCTTTGGTTAGACTGGTTGTCAGACGTTCGGGCTTCTGACAACCCGTATGTATACCCGTTTGTCCAATCATGACCGCAAAAATCTACACAATTAGCAAAATTTAAAGTGATTTTCTCGTGGAATACCAATTGCAACTTTGGGATAAGACCTATTTCATAAAAGTATGAGTTCAAAAATACTTTGTTCGTAACAACACAGAATTATAAATCAATAGTGTAAAAGAAAATTCGTTTTAGTGCTTGCTCAGTGGTGCCGATTCCCTTATTGACAAACTAAACTAAATTTAAGTTCAGTGCATCTTTTTCTTTCTATTTCATTAAGGAAAGGACAAGTTTTTAATCACGTCTAAACTTGTATGGAGTAGTGACAGGCGCTGATTAACTTGACAGGACTAAACTAAAAAAAATCTTTTGTCCTCTTCTTAATGTACAATACAAAGAAAAAGATGCACTGAACTTAAATTTAGTTTAGTTTGTGAACAAGGGAATCAGTACCAATGTCTCTCACGGAAACGTACTACCGGGGTACATAGTTTCTTATTACTAGTTTTATACTATCTGATTTAAAATCTGAAATATCAAATTTCATCAAAATCCAATAAGCCGTTTTTGTGTGATTAAGTAACAAACAACATACAAATTTTCACATTTACTTATAAAATTAGTAGGATTGGGTACTTAATTGTACCACACATGGATAGACTCAGTATTATGGAACAAACTCGTAGACAATCAAATGAGTTCTTGTCGATGTGTAAATCTTTTTTAAATGACTGTCGATAATCATAATATTGTATTGATTCTGTTGACAATATAACCCGGATAAACAAAAACACAATAAAAATTCTTGGTATAGAAGTATAGCTATTTGTTTAGTGGTAGTCACCACTAGGTAAATAATTATACTTCAGTGGATGTTGATATTATTGTTTGCGGTTATAATGATTTTATCTAGTATTATTGAGCACTAGTTTTTGCCAGCGGCTTTGTTCGCGTGGAGGTCGGAAATTATACTGCGGGAACATTCTACCGTGATAAAAAGTGCCCAGTGGTATCGGCCGCGACTTACGAGTAGTAGGTCGTGAGTTCTAACCCAAGCAGGTGCATTACTTCGTGTAAATTATTTCATCGCCATTGCTCTCAAAACGGTGAAGGAAAACATCGTGAAGAAACCGGTATGTCTTAGAACCAAAAATTCGAAAACATGTGACATCTACCAACCTGCACTGGGCCCGCGTGGTGGATTATGGCCCACTCCCTCTCACCGAGAGGAGGCCTGTGTCCCAGCAGTGGGAACTTTATAGGCTGATGATGATAAACTATCTCCTGATATGGTCACGGATTTGTTCGAAACATTTACCGTGGCTCTGGCACAGGCAACTGTAGGAACACGGATGGATTTTAGTCAGTAAAAGTCTGACATGCCTTCCCACTTTATTCGGAGCGGGAGAAGTCAATTGATAATTTCCCACCCAAAAAAAGAGTATAAATTATCTGTGTGTAAAATTATATCAAAATCTGTTCAGTAGATTTAGCGTGAATGAGTTACAAACATCCATACATCCCCACAAACATATAAAATTAAGTTAACATTTGGCGGTTTTAAAAAAGTACAGCGAAAGGATCTTTTAATTCGATTTTATACTTTTTCACTAAATACAAGTTCTTTCACGATAACTCTATAGCAGATATGGTGTTACTGTCAACATCATCATGATCTTTATTGTTGTTAAAGGTTGCTGTTAGGTTCAACCACTGAAAAATCCGTCAAATCACAGTGACTAAAGAGGCAGTTCTAAATTTCAAAATTGTTCGAATTTACGTTACATTCGACGCTGCATGTTCATGCGTAGCCCACTGGACTCCGTTCAAATGGTAAATGTAGTTAAATTTCATTGCTCCCACTTCTAAGAAAAAGTCCTACAAGAAGCCGTCTATTTGAGTAGTTTTTGGTAATTGGCCCATTATTATGTACAAAGCATATACTTGTTTGATCGAAATTAGATAACGTTATTCTAATAATAGAGTCGTCAACAACATAATCACGATCTAATTTGTATGTGTGAACAGTTGCACCGTTTAGTTCACTAACTTTTTTTATAAAAAAAATATTCAAATGTATTTTTTTTAAACTACGTATTCTGAAAAGTGAAGAAATAAAATTGTAATTTTTGGAAGAGAAGAAATACAGAAACAATAATTTTTTGGCAGTCCTTTAGGGTAGTACTTACTATGAAAACTTATGTAATTAAAAAAAAAATGTTTTGAACATAATTTCAGCACGAGATCTCCATCTCGATTCTAGGGAAAAGGGACTTATCGTCTGGGTGTCTTTAGAACTTAGAAAAACAATACGAAAAAAATAACATTCAAATCGACATTTGCTTCAATGATTGTCATTCAGTAGACGCACACATCGTACATCTTATAAATAAATATCCTGTCAGTCTTCCCTTCATAAATTTCAAACCCAAAACCGCTCACAAACTGTAGCATAAATTAGAATAACAGAATAGTGCCATACACGGTCTAATTAGGTGTCGAATTGAAATTCGGGCCGGGTTCCTTGGGGGACACAAAGTGGTGCTAACGGTAACCATCACACACTTGCATTCTAATATTGTAAATAGCTTTACTTCCAGTATCGGTAAAGTTAAAAGGAATTTGTTTAACAATCGTTTTGTGGAAATAGGTGGGTTTTAAGCAGTGGTGGCCTAGTGGTATCAGCTCCGACGTAGTTCATGAGTTTGAACCAAGACAGGCACTTTTCTTTGTGTATTTAATTTAATCATCACGGCTCTCAAAACGGTGAAGGAAAACATCGTGAGGAAACCGACATATCCTAGAATTAAAAAAAAATCAAGGACATGTGACATCTGCCAACTCGAACTGAGTGTGGTGGGTTATATGGCCAACGCCACAGAGAAGAGGCTAATGTCCCAGAAGTGTGAAGGCTGATTTTGTATACAATGCTGGTGGCTTATATCAGGGATGTTAGGGAGCTCCCCGAGCTCCGTAACCGTAACCGAAACTATCGGATATCCGATATAAAAATTTATCCGTAACCGTAACCGAATCCGAAATAAAAGTTTCGGATAATATCGGATTTGTTATTACATTTTTATTTTAGGTAGATTAGATAACACTCAATATAATATTTATAATCATTTTTATTTTAAATAGCTGTAATAATTACTCACGGACTGATTGTAATTCCTACCAAATGGTGACATATAAATAAAACCATTTTATTAGCTATTTATATTTTACTTTTGAAATTCCTTAAAAGTTTAATATCCGTAACCGATATTATCCGAAACTAACGGATAATCCGAAATAATTTCATTTCCGTATCTGTATCCGTATCCGGTATAATAATCATTCCTACATCCGTATCCAATCCGTATCCGAAATGTCATATCCATAACATCCCTAGCTTATATGAGGTACTCGTATTGTCGTCTCATGCGCATTATAATTGAAACGAAAATCGATGTCACGCTTTTGAAATTAGTTGAATTTCCAATCAAATGGTTAGTACTTAGATGTACCTAAGACTAGTATAATTATAGCTAAAGATTACAGTTGTGTGTTCTTTTTTAAAAGTTAGTTTTCAAATTAACCTACTCAGTCTGTCTAGTCAGTTTTTTTTTTGTGGGTGTGAAATCATCAAATGAGGTCTCCCGCTCTTGGGTGGAGTGGAAGGGCGTGTCAGACTTTTACTGACTAAAACCCACCCGTGTTCCTTCAGTTGCCCATATGCCAGGGCCACGATAACTCTTTCGAACAGATCTCGCGTCCCTGGCAGGTCTAGTCAGCTTCCCGTCTAACCCTATCAGCAGCTGCAGCTGAATATCAGTACTTTAAATTGAGTGACGCCTATCTGACTCCACTATAGAACACACGGGTAACACGATACCCCTTCGTAAGACTGATTGTTAGACTTCTGTAGACCCGTAACGCTAGTTAAAAATCTACAAATTACAGTCGGGACCAACACGAGGCACGGAGGGGTGTCTGTATGTACTAAATGGACACCCATCCTCGAACCAACCATAGCAGGAGTACTATTTTTAACCGACTTCAAAAAAAGGAGGAGGTTATCAATTCGACTGTATTTTTTTTATTATTATTTTTTATATTTGTTACCTCATAACTTTTGACTGGGGGAACCGATTTTGATGATTCTTTTTTTGAAAGCTGGTGCTTCCCGGATGGTCCCATTTTAATTTGGTTCCATTAGGACAATGGGGTCTATGTGAAAACCTTATAAGTCTTAAATTTGCATTACGTATTTGCGCGACAAATTACCGAATAACGCGATTAGATTAGTGCGGAGTATCTACCACAACTAAAAAGTTAAAAAATAAAAACATTTTACAAAAAAAAAAACAACCGACTTCCTTAAAAACATTACAAAGTCAAAAATAACTTTAATTTCGGAAGTCGGTGGCAAAAACCTTAAATACTAAGACACCGAGTTTCAAAATTAAAGTTATTTTTGACTTTGTAGTGTTTTCTTTAAGGAAGTCGGTTGTTTTTTTTAAATTCAATTAATTCTACTATGAATGTATTTTTTATACTATAACCTTTCTGATATCTACCTCATGTGTGGATTAAAATGAACTAATATACAGTCCCAGTGGTGTTCCGTATGGTGCCGGATCTAAATAATAGCACCATCCCATTTCTGCTGGAGGATGGCGTAAGAAGCGACTTAAGGGACCTACTACATAATCGGCAGCAGCGTTTTCTATGCACTTTACCACCGTACTGCGATCATCAACCCACATGCCAGGCGTAACGATTATGGCAACCCCCTCCCAAATTGAGGAGGCCTATTTTTATTAGGGGACGTCTTTCAGCCTAAACGATGATTATATACAGTCCTTGGAAACAGGATGAACTGATACATTTTATTATTCTTAATCTTGCTCCGGCTGTTATAACGGGTTTATTCAGAATTACAGCTTAACATATTTAAATGATTTATCTGTCCGATAACCCAAAGTTCAAGGCTGCAGAATCTGATATTAAATTGATTTATTATTATTAATAATCAGAAGATTTTCGCAAAAACAAGGTGCCAGTTTATTATTAAGTTTTTAGTATGAATATAAATCTTCAAACAAGAACCACCTTTCAATACGCGAAGTATTCTCTCGCGCACACCGCACGCATGCTCAAACCTGTATCGCAGACCAGGAAGGGAGATGGGAAGAGCTGCTGTGAATCTGCCAACAGGTGTTCGAAACAGCGTGGCCCGGCTTCAGGTACGTGTAACTAGGCTAGCTTCTTGAAGGTGGAGAGGAAGAAGAGGAGGAAGCCTCCTAGTCAAAACCAGTGCAGGACCGCGCTGGCAGGACCGCGAAAGGCTACGCAACACCGCGCAGCCAACACAATGCTGTCACTTCGTGTACAATAGTTTTATGTTTACATAGTTTTTTTTTTGTATATGTGATAGTCTGTAAGGTATTTTTGATGTGGGTCTCTGTTAGCCGAAATAAATTATTTTATTTGATTTTAATTAAGGTTCTCGGAGATATGCACGACATGACAGCGCAACCTCATAGAGACTGTTCTGCTAGAGTCGCTTCTAGCCTGTCTCAGCTTTTACGTTATTGGTAGAGCCATATTATTTATTCTAATAAACCAATTCGTTTGTTCAGTTCGCATAGTGGTGTCATAACTTTGGTATTATAATATTGTTACGAGAATGCAAATTGTCATCCGGGATCAAAAGATCGAAGGATCGATGGCAGGAAGTGTTATGGCGAATATCGGCCATTTGTAATCATTACTATCGTATTCACTTGACGTATATGTGGTTTGAATGATCAAGTGAATGAAATAGGCCTATGAAAGTGCCTATGAAGTCATAAATAATGTAGGTACACTCAACAAACGATATGAGTAAACTGGGGTGCATTAACAAAAATGCTTTTGAAAATATCACGTTCCTTTTTAGCTTCAGTCGGGTAAAATATACAGAGTAACATAGATTAACGTAATTTTATATGTAACTACTTATCTACTAGTATTGGACGATAACTTGTTGAAGATTAATGTATTAAATATTAACAGTGTAGTGCAAGTATCAGAAGATAAAACTGCTGTAGCGATCATGGCAAATCCGAGGAGGCGTATGTATAGCTGTGTCTTTTGGCTGAAATGATGATGATGAAGAATGTAAATATAATAATCTAATGTTTGGATTTTAAAAGAGACCATGACCTCTCGGCATTTCTGCTCAAGGAGCAGTCTGCTAGAAAATGCAGGCGCCATCTAGTTTTAAAATATTGACATGTTAAAGTGTCTTAAAAGATTTACTTCCATGAATAAACATTTCATATCATTTTAAGGATTTTTGTCCAGCATACTTAAATGTTTTGTTGACTGTACTTACTTCTATGGTGGTTGACAGTAATGGTGTATTGTTTTGTAAATACTTACACCGCATGAATATTTAGACTCAATTGGAATTCGTGGTCACCCTTTTCCATGAAAAACTATTCCACAAAGGATACCTACGGAACGGTATTCAGAAAGAAATGCAGCACCTATACATCCCATGTATTGTTACGTCACCTATTGAGGTCACCAGTATAAGGGAATGAAGAGCAGGGTGTACAGTTCTGACATCCTCCATTTAAAAGGGAGAGTCCCCCGACCGTTATGTCTGGTGGGCAACTGCAAGACCTCAAAAATACTTAAAACTAAAGCGATATGTTTGCCCCCTGTGGATTACGAACGGAAGAGTGCAGCAAGGGATGGGCTGGATCGGAATAAGGCCTTTTTTTGGGTGGGAAATCATCATGTGATGACTCACGCTCTGAGTGGAGCGGAAGGGCGTGTCAGACTTTTACTGAGAAAAACCAACCCGTATTCCTTCAGTTGCCTAAGGCTTAGCGTGGTAACCTCAAATTGCGCGATGCAGGATTTTACGTGACCTCAGTGGGACACGTAGTTCACATTAGGCGATATAGATGCTGCTCCAATAAAAAGAAGAGAATATAAATAAATAAATAATAATAATATCTTACGACATCCAACACAACGTTATCTAATCCCAAACTAGGCAGAGCCTGTACTATGGCAACCAGACAACTGATAAACATACTTATATATTTCTAAATACCTACATATCTATATATATAAAAGAAAGTCGTGTTAGTTACTTCACTTATAACTCAAGAACGGCTGAACCGATTTAGCTGAAAATTGGCAGGGAGGTAGTTTAGAGCCAGGAGAAGGACATAGGATACTTTTTATCCCGTTTTTTTTTTTTTTTTTTTTTTCCCCTTTTTACGACCGCGTTCCCGTGAGACGTCACATAAAACGTCAAAGAGAATACAAGTCACTATAAAACGTGGTACTATGACAAAAACGTTGCCTTCGAAGTAACAGGTTATCATAACTTGACAGGAGCTTACCAAACAAAGGAGTGTCAGCTAGAAAACGCTTTATGCCTTCGAAGTACCAGGTCATCATAACTGGGTAGGAGCTAACCTAACATATGAGTGTCAGCTAGAAAACGCTTACCAGATCACCACCGCGTACCAGGTTGTCAAACTTGGTACGTTTATAACAACATTTATTGAATCTGAGGCGATACGAAGTTCGCTGGGTCAACTAATTATCTATACTAATATTATAAAGCTGAAGAGTTTGTTTGTTTGATTGAACGCGCTAATCTCCGAATCGAATCCGGTCCGAATTGAAAAATTCTTTTTGTGTTAGGTAGCCTATTTATCGAGGGAGGCTATAGGCTATATAACATCACGCTACACCTCAGAGGAGCGGAACAGTAATGAAAAATGTTGCAAAAACGGGGAAAATTTATTCCTTCTGAGAGTTTCCGTTGCGTGCGCTGCGTAAACGGTTAAAGTAACGCAAAAATCATGTATGACGGGATTGTTATTTTTAAAAAGTTCAAAAAAAAAGTCCCAAGAGCATATGTCTATCTTTTAAGGTTGACTCACTATAACTCAAGGAGCGAAAATGGACGAAAACTAGCAGGCAAATCGATGCGACGGGAAGGGTAAGGGGAGCAAAAATTTGACGCGGACGAAGTCGCGGGCAGAAGCTAGTCTATATATATAAAAGAAAGTCGTGTTAGTTACTTCACTTATAACTCAAGAACGGCTGAACCGATTTAGCTGAAAATTGGCAGGGAGGTAGTTTAGAGCCAGGAGAAGGACATAGGATACTTTTTATCCCGTTTTTTTTTTTTTTTTTTTTTCCCCTTTTTACGACCGCGTTCCCGTGAGACGTCACATAAAACGTCAAAGAGAATACAAGTCACTATAAAACGTGGTACTATGACAAAAACGTTGCCTTCGAAGTACCAGGTTATCATAACTTGACAGGAGCTTACCAAACAAAGGAGTGTCAGCTAGAAAACGCTTTATGCCTTCGAAGTACCAGGTCATCATAACTGGGTAGGAGCTAACCTAACATATGAGTGTCAGCTAGAAAACGCTTACCAGATCACCACCGCGTACCAGGTTGTCAAACTTGGTACGTTTATAACAACATTTATTGAATCTGAGGCGATACGAAGTTCGCTGGGTCAACTAATTATCTATACTAATATTATAAAGCTGAAGAGTTTGTTTGTTTGATTGAACGCGCTAATCTCCGAATCGAATCCGGTCCGAATTGAAAAATTATTTTTGTGTTAGGTAGCCTATTTATCGAGGGAGGCTATAGGCTATATAACATCACGCTACACCTCAGAGGAGCGGAACAGTAATGAAAAATGTTGCAAAAACGGGGAAAATTTATTCCTTCTGAGAGTTTCCGTTGCGTGCGCTGCGTAAACGGTTAAAGTAACGCAAAAATCATGTATGACGGGATTGTTATTTTTAAAAAGTTCAAAAAAAAAGTCCCAAGAGCATATGTCTATCTTTTAAGGTTGACTCACTATAACTCAAGGAGCGAAAATGGACGAAAACTAGCAGGCAAATCGATGCGACGGGAAGGGTAAGGGGAGCAAAAATTTGACGCGGACGAAGTCGCGGGCAGAAGCTAGTTATAGATAAATTACACCCTGGGAATCGAAACCACGACCTCAGTCTTAGCAGTCAGGGCCACTAACCACTAGACTAATAGGCCAGTTAAATAGGCCAGTCATATTGTTAGAAGAAGTTTGATTTTAACAATAAAATATAAAGACTGTTTTTATACGCAACAAGTCTGTGGCATCATATTTCCTGCAATTACACTTAGCACTAGAATTGCGTGAGTTTAGTTTCTTAACAAAATGCATGACCCGTCGTTGAACTTTACTACAACTTTCAAAAAACATCATACTATATTTAACTAGACTATTTACTTTTGCAGTGAACCGGAACCGTCTGCTATTATAACCGACGAGGGAATCTTCTTAACAATGGTATTAAGAGTAATAACATTTTACTACAGTAGTTTTATGTTTTTCAACCGACGAAAAAAAATGGAGGAGGTTCTCAATTCGACGCGTATTTTTTTTAAATGTAATACCACGCATAACTTTTTACATAGTGGTCCGATTGTGATATTTCATGGAACTCTTCTATTGGAAAGGGTATAGGGTAAGGGTAAAGGGTATTATTATATTGCGAAGGTTGTCCCATATAAATTTGGAAAACAAAGTCGAACCCTAAGGGTCGGAAAACATTTTTTGTTGGGCTAATCATTACTGCAAAATTCAAGAGTTTTTTTACTCCTGGAGAAAAACTGGACGGTGTAGGGTTAATTCTGTGTACAGATTCGGATTCGGCAGCTCAAAATACGTAAAGACCATGTGGTTTAATAACAAGTACATTTTTATTTTTATTTTTTGTGGGGCTGTGTTATCAATCAATCAGCTGTTTAAATATTTTAATCATGTGTAGT
Organism: Aporophyla lueneburgensis; assembly: GCA_932294355.1. Taxonomy (NCBI): domain Eukaryota; kingdom Metazoa; phylum Arthropoda; class Insecta; order Lepidoptera; family Noctuidae; genus Aporophyla; species Aporophyla lueneburgensis. The sequence goes on from OW028737.1 coordinate 8,093,948, forward strand.
GCGTACGTATTCAATTCATAATGTACCTAATTCCTATGTGAAGCTGTTTTGGGAAGATAAAGAGTCAATGAACGAGTTTGGAACCTGTGTATATCCTTAAAGGCTTTGAACAATGCAAAAAATTTGACAAGTATATATATTAGCAAGTATGTATATTTATTAGAACTAGTGATCGCCCATTGGTCGAAATTCGACCGTACTTCATTTGAATATAAATACATTATTAAATGAAAAAAAAAACAAATACAATAATAAATATTTAAAAAAATATGGTTATACAAATATAACCATATTTTTATAGTGTTACTGAATGTCAAAACATTCAGTAACACTATAGACAAATAATATTAAAAACAAGTATTCTCGATATGATCATAGATTTTAAAAATGAAATAGGTTGTTCAATCTGTCTATAACATTAATTTATTACCTACCTTACCTATTTATTACTTGACATTCAGTAATAGTTAAGGAGCTGGCGAGCAAAATTTCGATATGATCAGCACACAAGGCAGACGTTATTAATAGTGATAATTATACCCTAAGAAACATCAAGGACCTCGTCTGCCACCATGGTGGCGCTGCGTTGTAAATTTATAGCGTTTCAACAATGTTTAAAAAAAAACACACGTCTGCCTCTGGGGCTGATGATCACAGTCATCCTGGAAACAGAAAGAATCGAAAAGGCAGACATCCAAGGCTCTGACTTTTGTAGTATTATTTTTTTACATTTATTTTTATGATTAAAAAAACTCTATATGAAGTGCACACTTGGCATATTTGAATTGTTCGATTAAAAACAATGAGAAGAACCACGGAAAAATAGTCTGCCAACATGTTGCCTCTGCGTTGTCTATTGAGCTCCAAAAATGTAAAAAAAGGTGTGCTATATTATGCGCATACGTCTACTTCTTGGACTCATGTTTGGATTCCTTATGAAAACCAAGAAAATCGATGAGGCAGACGTTCAGGCCTCTGATATTCCAAAGGTAGACCATTTGATTTCTTTTTTCAACCCGACGCTCGCGCCAAACCAAGCACGTATAAAATATCCTCATAGTTCCTTTCGTGGTGTCTCCCTTTTATTTGGGAATATGAGTGAGAACGGTATAACTCAGTTCCGACCTTTTCCGTATTGTGAAACTAAATGTATAGAGCGTATATCTATATACAGCCTCCCCTTTTATTTTGCACGCTTTTCCTCTCTCTCGCTCTCAGACACTTTCACACGTCTTGGTTCAAAATCTACGTATTTTACACAAATAAAACGTGATTATTAGTGATTATAATATCTATGCATCTGTGTATTAAATACACGGTAATGAATAGTAGTGTGTTCAATAATATATTTTTACACATAATTTAAAAAAAATATTAGCATTCGTTACTTCTTCTCTGTATAAACTATAAGTGTGCGAAATTTCATACTCCTCCGTCCATCCAATTTTCGTAAAAAGGGATCCAAAGTTTTCGCTTCACGTATTAATATATAGATATGTATGTATATTGAATATAAGTGACCCGAAAATGATTTAAACTTCATCATCATCAGCATTCCAGCCGACTGAGTTCCACTGCTAGACATAGGCGCCTCTCAAGATCCACCACTTTGACCAGTTCCGTGCTTCTCGCACCCAGCGGATTCTTGTGGCCTTCAAAAGGTCATCGGTCCACCTTGTGGGAGGCCATATAACGCTACGTCTTCCAGGACGCGTTCACTACTCCAGAACCTTTCGATATAAACATGCTTCGCACAATTACCTATAAAGAAATATTTCGTAGGTTTCAGAATTCGCATTACTACTTTGCCATATACATATGCCATCAATATAAAATAATGCCGTTTTCCTGTTTTGGAAATCAAATTTCTTTAGGCCAACAAAACAAGTAAAAACGTGTCTTTGTAATCTTTAGTGTAGGTACCTAGTAACTGGTTACTAACAAATAAGGAAGTAAAGATGCGCTTACCAATTACCTACAGAATCCGATTGTAACGGTACACATGCACTATGAGAAACAGCTGGCATTTAGCGTTGTCGTAGAGAATGCGTGTGCGAAGGTCACCATCCTTAAATTTGTCAGTATTTGAATTGTGAATGAAAAACAATTGAAACGTGGGGATGCTTAAAAGTTTCTGGAAACAATAACTGTATGTATTAGGGATATCTTTAAAAGAAAATGACTGGAGAGCAGTGGTGGTCCTGTTGCAATGGCCCCGACTTACCGAGTTGTGAGTCATGCGCTCGAACTCAAGCAGGCGCTTTTAGTTTTTAACCGACTTCAAAAAAAAGGAGGAGGTTATCAATTCGACTGTATTTTTTTAATGTTTGTTAATTCATAACTTTTGACTGGGTGAACAGATTTTGATGATTCTTTTTTATTTGAAAGCTGGTGCTTCTCCTGTGGTCCCATTTTAATTTGGTTCCATTCGGACAATGGGATCCATGTTAAAACCATATAAGTCTTAAATTTGCATTAAGTATTTCCGCGACAAATGAACGAATAACGCGATTAGATTAGTGCGGGGTATCTACCATTACTAAAAAGTTAAAAATAAAAACTTTTTTCGGAAGACGGTGGCAAAAAAACCTGAAATACAGATCCTAAGACACCGACTTCCAAAATTAAAGTTATTTTTCACTTTATAGTGTTTTTTTTTTTAGGAAGTCGGTTGTTATTTTTTTGTAAAATTTTTTTCGTAAATAATTTCATCGCCACTACTCTCAAAACGGCGTAGAAAAATATCGTGAGGAAGCCGGTATGTCATAGAAACAAAAAATTCGAAGACATGTGAAATCTACCAACCTACTCTGGGCCCGCGTGGTTTACGCGCGATGGACTTAGAGTAGGCCCCCTGTATCTATTCACCCGGCAGACTACCGAAGTCTGTTCACCCGTTGATTCTAATTTCTATAGGATCAAATTCACTTTACATAATAATCAATGTCACTGGCATGTAATATAGGTAAGACCTTAGAATATTGATTGGTAATTCAATTATTATTCAAAATATACGAACGTTATTAAACATTTGTTTATTTAATGTTTTGACAGCAAGTTAAATGACACTTTCAAGGTCAATTGAAGGTTGCATGACGGAATGTCGATCAGTTTATAGATTTATAATTGAATTAATTTAAAGGAAGTTAATGAGAGGAAATCCTATTTTTTCTGTAGGTATGTACCAAATGTTGGTATGCGACTTCTCAAGAGCAGGTACATTAATGTAAGATTGAGAAAATTAAACAAAAAAGAAGATAATTATTTTTCCATAGTTACGTCTATTACAGGGAAGGGCTTATGGCTAAGTAATAACAGCTGCACGGATTGATCTTTCAGGTTAAGCTACGCTATCCACTGTTGGACCGTGGATGGGTGACCATCATTACATACCAAGACCCTTCCGTGCCTCGGAAAGCACGTTAAGCTGTTGGTCCCGACTATCTTTCGTAGATCTTAGACAGTCGTTACGGGTCGTCAGAAGCCCGAAAGTCTGACAACCAGTCTTACCAAGGGGTTAACGTACCCAGTAACTGGGTTGTGGAGGTCAGATAGGCAGTCGCTCCATGTAAAATACTGGTACTCAGCTGCATCCGGTTAGACTGCATGCTGACCCCAACGTAATTGGGAAAAGGCTGGGCAGATGATGATGTTGATGATGAATTACGTGTATATCTATTACAGGGTTACCTGAAGCAATAGTGTACGTATCTTAACTCTTGTACTAACTTAATATTATAAAATCTTAAACTATTAAGTAATACTTTCAAGGTTACGAAGTCTTTTATTTTTTTAACTTTCTTACGCCAAATTGGAGAATACTTCACCTTGATAAATAAATTTGTCCCACAATGACATCAGTAATTAATTTCTATAAAAAAACTCTAAGATTTCCCTAAGTATCCGTCTACCATTCAATAGGTACACTAATAAGGATAATTAACATCCAGTTGATCGGTAATCATCAGTATACATCCTCATTAACAGTAATGGTTTCCGATCAATTAGTCTAACACGAGTCAGTATCGTGACTATTTCCCGTGTAATGAGCAATTACATCTTCTGATATAAATAGTCATCGTGGAAATTGTCTCCATATACATACATTTCATTCTATATTCATATTCATTTATTTTGCATTTCATCTAATCTAATCTAAATCTAAACTTCTAAATCTAAACTAATATTATAAATGCAAAAGTAACTCTGTCTGTCTGTCTGTCTCGCTTTCCTGCTAAAACTACTGAACCGATTTAAATGAAATTTGGTACACCGATAGTTTAGAGCCTGAGAAAGGACATAGGCTACTTTTTATCCCGGTAGTATGTTCCCGCGGGATAATTTTCGACCTCCACGCGGGCGAAGGCGCTGGCAAAAGCTAGTATTGTATAAAATCTAAATCTAAACTAACATTATAAATGCAAAAGTAACTCTGTCTGTCTGTCTGTCTGTCTCGCTTTCCTTCTAAAACTACTGAACCGATTTAAATGAAATTTGGTACACCGATAGTTTAGAGCCTGAGAAAGGACATAGGCTACTTTTTATCCCGGTAGTATGTTCCCGCGGGATAATTTTCGACCTCCACGCGGGCGAAGGCGCTGGAAAAAGCTAGTATTGTATAAAAGATGTAACAACGGGCTTAAAGCTAGGTACATAAATATTAACCCTGTAAGGGTAGTTACAGCAAATTAGGAGACTGGGAGAGGGCTTTATAATATTTATTAATTAGTTGGTATTTACATGCCAAAGGATCTAAATAAATGAAACTGAAGTATCTGATTGTTGGGCACGCCACAATTGCGGCGGTAAGTCCCCTCTTTGAGGAAAAGAACGCCGCCTGACGCAGGTTCTCACCGGGCATGGGTGCTTCGGTGGGTTCCTGTTCAGGATAAAGCGGGAGGATACGCCCGGATGTTTCCATTGTTAGGATCGTCTAGAGGACACGGTGGAGCATACGGTGGAAGTTTGCCCTGCCTGGGCGGAGCACCGCCGTGTCCTCGTGGAGGCGATCGGCGGCGGCGACTTCTCGCGTCCGGCCCTGGTGCGAGCCATGATACGGAGCGAGAGGGAATGGGAAGCCGTCACCTCCTTCTGCGAAGCAGTAATGCTCGCGAAGGAGGAGGCGGGGCGCGTGAGGGAGTGGCAGTCTCTGCGCCCTTACGTCCCTAGCCGCTGCAGGAGGAGACGCCCCGGGCGTCGGGAGTCCAAAGCGGACTCCCGGCCACCGTAGCGCGAGCTTGCGGGTGGCGAGAAATGGGTAGCTCGCCACACGGTAAGGACCAAGTTCGGGTCGACGGCGCGTAGTGTTCCACGCGCGCCTCAAAGAGATGTCAGCAAAACTGAAGGGGTCTGCTAGGACCGATGCCTGCCGGGGTCGCGTGATTGTTCGAAAGAGATACCGTGACCCTGGCACATGGGCAACTGAAGGAACGCGGGTGGGTTTTAGTCAGTAAAAGTCTGACATGCCCTCCCGCTCCGCCCAGAGCGGGAGAAGTCATTTGATGATTTCCCATCCAAAAAAAAAAGTATCTGATTGTAGGGACAAAACACCAGCTTTTCATAAAAAAATTTTCAGAACATCTTTTTATTTGTACATAAGAGACAAAGTACTTTAGACATGTAGACAGTAGGTTGTACAATCGAGTCTAACATTATTGTCAGATTTCGGCTCTCTAAGCTACCTACTCAGACCTGTATCCAAGGAGTCGGACATTTTTTAGCTTCCATTTTATATGATACAATACACCCGTGACATTTCAGAGATGGCAGAAAGAAACAGATTGGTTTATTGCGACTAAACTTCACGGGACTTTCGCTGGCAGATAGCTGATGTTATAAAGAGTTTTTGTCGTGGTACCACGTTCCCGTGAGATAAGACATCCGAAAGCCATGGGCAGCTACTGAATTATATAATAATATTATCAGGTTTCGTTCACGCTACGTTTTACAGTTGCAGAAATACATTTTGTATCACAAACTTATTAGTAGTGTGAGAAAATTAAATGATAGTGCTATAGTGCCTTCTGAAAGCCGTGGTACTGCACATGGACCGGTCGACATGGCGATGTTTGGGTTTGGGTGTGGCCTAAATCCAGCCGTGGACGTCGTTTGATAATGACCCTGTAGCATAAGTCCTATTATTGTAAATACCAACACTTACAATAGTATACCTAGTGTATATTGTCATCTGCCTAGCCTTTTCCCAAGTATGTTGGGGTCGGCTTCCAGTCTAACCGGATGCAGCTGAATACCAGTATTTTACATGGAGCGACTGCCTATCTGACCTCCGCAACCCAGTTACTGGGTAATACGATACCCCTTGGTAAGACTGGTTGTCAGACTTTCGGGCTTCTGACGACCCGTAACGACTGTCTAAGATCTCCGAAAAACAGCCGGGACCAACGGCTTAACGTGCTTTCCGAGGCACGGATGGGGCTTGGTATGTAAAGATGGTCACCCATCCACGGACCAACCGCGGCAAGTGTAGCTTAACCTGAACGATCGACCCGTGCGGCTGTCATAAATTATCCACAAGCCCCTCACCTAGTGTATATTGTATTCCTGCTAAATCCGTTCAGCAAATAGTGGCGTGGACATAAAGAGCTTAGTATTTCAGTTTCATAACGGACATAATAAATTAACATAATTATTAATTAGCATACAGTAATCCGTTGTAAATGTCACTGAATTTAATTAGTTGCGCTCAATTTGTGTCATAATTTTGATCTGCATAATTCAAACGAATTTATTTGATCTCACTCTTTTATTTTTTTATGGGATAGGTAGAAGTTCAAGTCATTCACCCTTATTCTGGATAGAAAACTATAGACTGCCTCGTTGGTCTAGTGGTAGCAAGCGCTTCTGCTGAGCATGAGGTCTTGGGTTCGATTCCCAGGTCGGGCAAAATTTCTCAGTAGCAGCCCGGAGTCTGGATTCGTGCCCGGTTGATGGCAGTAGGCTCGCCCCCTATTACATGGGACTTAAACATAACAGGCGAAATGTGGGTGTACTATAGGTACACCTCTGCCTAACCCTTCGGGAAAAACAAGGCGTGATGTTATGTTATGTTATGATAAAACTATACATATTTCAGACTACAGATAGCTTTCAGAAAAACCCAAGAACACTTCGCCTGATTTGGAACTTGAACATTTCATTATCAATACCTCCTCACACTTATATAGTAAGATAACTGGTTTCTACGGCGAGCATCGTCATCTGCCTAGCCTTTTCCCAATTTCTTTGAGGTCGGTGTCCGCTTTAACAAGATGTAGCTGAATACCAATAATTTACTTGAAACGACTTCTTATCCGACCTCCACAATCCAGTTACTGGGTGACACGATACTCCTTTGTAAGACAGGTTGTACCGGGTGGTGCCGGACGTAAAGAATAACACCACCCCATTTCTTCCCGTGGGTGTCGTAAAAGGCGACTAAGGGACTTACTAGAGAATGGGCAGCAGCGTTCTCTATGCATTTTACCACTATACTGCGATCGCCAACCCGCCTGCCAAGCGTGGCGATTATGGCAAAGCCCCCCAAATTGGGGGAGGCCTAAGTCCAGCACGGGACGTCTTACGGCTGTAATGATGATGATGATGAAGACAGGTTGACAGAGTTTCAGACTTCTGACAACCTGCACCGACTGTCATAGATCCACAATTGATAGCCGGCACCAATGGGTTAACGAGCTTTGCCAGGCACGGAGGGGTCTTGGTATCTAAGGTTGGTCACCCAAACACGGAGCAACCACGACAAGCGAAGGTTAACCTGAACGATTGACATGTACGGCTGTCTTAACCACAAGACCCTACTGCAAAGGTAGCTTGTTATTTTTACCTTTTTTTAAGAAATGTATGAGCTGATCACAGTTAGTGAACTACTAAACAATACACAACTAAAATACTTAAATGTATGGTACTAATCCAGTGCGAAATGGTACCATATATTTCTGTATATATATATATATATCAAATAACGTGTCTAATAATTATAATTTACACGAATGAACGTGTAAATTATAATTATTAGACACGTTATTTGTGCAATTACAGTCAGTTGTATGCTGGTAATTTACGTTACAGAATTTAGATAACTGTCATCATTCAGAATCTGCATATTAAGTAAATTAATTCTGCATGTAAATGAGGAAATGGCACGATCCAATGAAACAATTAGATGACATTTTTGGCCATTGATCTAGTTTCTGATCGTAAATCTAGTTTTATTAATTGATGATTAGTTACGAAATAAATCAAGGTATGCAATTTGAGAAATATATATAATAATAAGTATAAATAACACTAGGTAATCTATTGAAACATACTTAAAATACTAAGCAAAAACACTAGCGAATTATTAATACATCAAAGATAAGATAATCCAAATCATAAAAAAAAATAGTCACACAAATTCAAGGTCTCTTAAGCTGCTCATCACGTAGAGAAAACGTGTGGGTCATTATGAAAATAATAATGGTTTATCGGTATATATCGTCTATTATCGTAAATCTTGTACCTTCACTATTAAAAGGAATAATAATGGAGAAGTACTGTTAGGGTGACCATTTTATTTGTTTTCATTTATTTATAAACTAGTTTTTCCCCTCGGCTTCGCTAGCGTTAAATTCGGGGTAACACGGTTCCCCTTTCCTGATTTAGAACACAGAAGAGAAGTCGGAACAGAATGTTATTTTAATACGCTACTGTCGACGATATTATATGTCTTTCCATTTGGGGATAGAATGTAAAGATTCTGGGCATTGGACACACGCGAACATGCTACATACAATTGTCCATGAGAAAAGCACGGCTTTTCTAAGTTCACCCCAGCCACCTTTAATGTTTGACCTGGCGCTTTGTTAATGATCTGGTGAAATGAAATCACGTCAATTCGTCGCTCCGTTTTGCCGTGAAAGACGGACAAACAGACACACACACTTTCCCATTTATAATATTAGTATGGATTTATCATTCGTTGAACTCGTCAGAAATAGATTTTAGTGGGATCGATTTCGTGGTTTATGCCATGGTGCAGTAGTTACGCCAGCCGCAGCAGCGAAGCCAGCATATAATGTTGGCGCCGCTGCTGCGGCTGCTGAGACCCTCAAGCGGCGCAAATACTGGAACCTTATACCTAAATGTAACTACAGTTTTGAGCCGTTTGGGGTTGAAACGCTCGAGTCATGGGGCCCGAGTGCTCATCTCCTTTTTAAGGAAATTTCTCTCCGACTGGTCGACACTTGACGTAACCAGAGGGTTGGGTCATTCTTTGGCCAAAGAGTTAGCATTGCCATTCAACGTGGCGATGCTGCCAGTCTTCTGGGCACGTTTCCGGATGACAGTGATGCAGACGAGTACTTCGACGCCTTAGTGTCCTGTTGTTTTTGTTTTCTATTTGCATAGTTATCAATTTGTTTTAGTATCTTTTCCACAGTCTCTAAATAGATTTAAAGTAATCATTAATAAATTCAATCACGACCGTATCTTTTAATTGGTCTTTTATGACCTGATAATGAGAGCAGTGGTGGCCCAGTGGTAACGGCCGCGACTTACGAGTAGTAGGTCGTGAGTTCAAACCCAAGCAGGTGCATTACTTTGTGTAAATTATTTCATCGCCACTGCTCTCAAAAAACGGTGAAGGAAAACATCGTGAGGAAACCGGCATGTCTTAGAACCAAAAATTCGAAGACATGTGACATCTACCAATCCGCACTGGGCCCGCGTGGTGGATTATTGCCCACTCCCTCTCACCGAGAGGAGGCCTGTGTCCCAGCAGTGGGAACAGTATAGGCTGATGATGACCTGATAATAGCTATGAATGTATGTAAGAAACATTTACCAAACCATCGTGAGGAAACCGGCATGTCTTAGAACCAATAATTCGAACACATGTGACATCTAACAATCCGCACTCTGCCCGCGTGGTGGATTATAGCCCACTGCCTCCCACCGAAAGGAGGCCTGTGTCCCAGCAATGGGAACATTATAGGCTGCTGATGAAACAATTTCCAAAAACATAACTGATGAAATGTGGGTGGTACTATCTCTACCTAAGCCTTCGGGGAATACAGGCGTGACGTTAGGTTGTTGTAATTTTCAGAAAAAAGAAACTTTTCTCTTTTGTTTTATTTTTTATTAATTACACTGTTAAATCTCCACACTTACTAGTCCTATGAAACTCACACTCTAATGAATTTTGTCTCTTTGCAGCTAGAAAGCATGGTGAGCCTAGTGAGTGCACGCATGCGCCTTACTACTCAATATTCAGTACATGCGCAGGAGCGTTGACATCGGCGTGACACAGATTTCTTTGCGATGTCTAGACATTACTTTGAGTTATTTAGTAACCGTATTCTATTAAAATAACTGTAATTGATTTATTGTAGCGGTCTTCTTCTTATTATTAGAGAACAGTAGTGACCCAATGGTAACCCCTGCAACTTACGAGTTTTTGGATCAAATTTTGCCAGACACTTAATCAATACTACTCTCGAAAACGGTGAAATAAAACATCGTGAGGAAACCGGCATATACTAGAATCAAAAATTCCAACCATTCCAATTCCATGCCAACTTGCACTAGGCCAGCGAGGTGTATTTTGGCCCACACCCTTTTAAAGAGGAGGCCTAGCCTATATCCAGCAGTGGAAACATTATAGGCTGATTATGTCTTAGCAGATATCTTGCATATGTTGTGTAAAGTACATATATACATTTTTTTTTTGGATGGGTAATCATCAAATGACTTCCCCGCTCTGGGCGGAGCGGGACTGTCAGACTTTACTGACTAAAACCCACCCGTGTTCTATCAGTTACCCATGTGCCAGGGTCACGGTATCTCTTTCGAACAATCTCGCGACCCTGGCAAGCATCGGTCCTATCAGACCCCTTGAGTTTTGCTGACATCTCTTCGAGGCACGCGTGGAACACTACGTGCCGTCGATCCGAGCTGGGTCCTTACCGGGCGGTGAGCTACCCATTGCTCGCCGCCCGCAAGCTCGCGCCTACGGTGGCCGGGAGTCCGCTATGGACTCCCGACGCCCGGGGCGTCTCCTCCTGCGGCGGCTATGGACGTGAGGGCGCAGAGACTGCCACTCCCTCACGCGCCCCGCCTCCTCCTTCGCAAGCATTACTGCTTAGCAGAGGGAGGTGACAGCTTCCCATTCCCTCTCGCTCCGTACCATGGCTCGCACCAGAGCTGGACGCGAGAGGTCGCCGCCGCCGATCACCTCCACGAGGACACGGCGGTGCTCCGCCCAGGCAGGGCAAACTTCCACCATATGCTCCACCGTGTCCTCTAGACGATCCTCACAATGGAAACACCCGGACATATCCTCCCGCTTTATCCTGAACAGGAACCCACTGAAGCACCCATACCCGGTGAGAACCTGCGTCAGGCGGAAGGTGAGGACGCCGTGACGCCTCTCTATCCACTCCTCAAAGAGGGGACTTACCGCCGCAATTGTGGCGTGCACAGCACTGGGTTATGACAATCGCACCCGCCATGTCGCCATGAGATCACACCGGAGCTCTGTCCGCCGTGCCGCGATTTGTCGCGGCAGCGGAGTTAAGTATATACACTTATGTGTTCATATGTGTTCTATCAGATAGTTCCAATGCGGTGAATTACATCTGTATCCATTGGCCAAATTGGTCATTAATTAAATCCTAAATCGCCCAAGCAGAGTTTACTGCACAACTAGTATAATTGTACAACGTCCAGATGATCGTCGGGTAATAACCCACCAGACAAAATGCCCGTCAGCTCGGAGGATCCCTTTTCAAACGAGGATGAGTGAAACTACACCCTGTTCAGGCTTCTATACTGGTGACCCCAACATGAACGTTAGCGCATTCTTCGTACCCCTGCTGCAGCACTACATCATCTTCATCACTTCCTCAAGGTTTTGAGAGGTGAGTCATACAACCACCAGCATCCACGGCTTCTTCAATGGGTAGGTAGAATGGGCTGGTGTCAGCAATTCCACGTCTGAGCGCGTATTTCGCGTACGGGAGGGAAATCGGTTATTCGATCCACCCCAGCTCCTCGAGAAAGGCCAGCAACGCCTTGATGTGCTGACCATCTCACGTGGGGTACCTGGGTTACCGAACTACTTGGCCCTGTATGTGGCGATCGCCGGGCAGTTTAGTAGCACGTGCGCTGCTCTTCAACGGGTATATTGACCAACAGCATGCAGCGGATGCGCATACCTGGGCATCACACTTAGCCTTATCACTTTCATCCGTCCCACAAGCAGTGCTCCTAAACCCTCTCCTGGTCGACGCATGCAGTCAGTCTCAACCCGGCGCTGTACCACATCCGATGTACCGGAGGATAATGCAGCGCAACCCGGACTCACTGAGGAACAAACGCAGGCAGGTCAGGCTCACCAAAGGAACAAGTGGACAATATTTGGCTACGTTGCATTTTATGTATCTTTTTTAATTTTTATTTGGTAATGTGCGTTTTGTTTGTGCAGAATAAACAATTTTTCTTTCTTTCTTTCTATTCTCACTGTTTTTTATCAAACGTTTTAAGAATAAATAAGTAGGCAGTTGTAGTATCTAGCTTTCTATCTTTCCTGAAAAGATTTATGAAACAGGAAAACATTATAATATCATTGTAATTCTGTACACCATCACTATCCACTGAATCACAAGGAAATACTACTTGAATTTGATAGACTTGAGGTTACTTAGAAAGTATTTTGGATCAGAGAAGCCTGGGGTGTATCACATAAAATATGAAAAGTATCAAGAAAGTGCAAAGCAATTATTTTTCTGGTTTTAAGTACATTCATCTAAACTAATATAAAAAAGAGGAAAGATTTGATTTTTTGTATGTATGTTTGTAATGGATAAACTCAAAAACTACTGAACCGATTTAAAAAATACTTGCACTTATAGAAAACTACATTATTACCAAGTAACAGGCTTTATTTTATCCCGGAAAAATGCACAGGTCCTGTGAGTCACGCGGACGATGTCGCGGGCGAAGTGTTAGTTACAAATATTTAGGTTCTTACTCATCCAGTCTTTAATTTTCGCTATTTGTCATGCAGGAAGTCCAATAGTCAGGCTCAATACTGTCTATAGATACCTATCTACAACTCTGCAATGCACTGTCATTTATCAGAAAAAGATTACGTAACTCCCATTACCTAACACCTATACGTACTCCTACCAAAACACCTTTATCGGCCTGATGACTAACAGAATCCTTGAGTATCGGATGCAACTCCTGCATACATTACATTCGCATTATCTGCGATGTTGCGCAGGCGCAGCGCAGACGCCGCCATTGTTGTTGAACAATGCCGCGAACACCCACAGATACTTTCTGTCAGCACACGTGTGCAAGGGCATTAGTTTGATACCTACTATTATCACATCGAAATGAAACAGTGGTCTCGAACGTCATAGAGCGAGATCGGTAGAATTGCCAGTTAAAAACGGTATATTTGTACCCAAAATCGGTAAATGACATTTCCATGTGTACTGTGAAATCGTAGAATATTCGTTATATTTCCGTATTTCGGTAGAACAGGGCCTGCAGTCTCGACATAGAAAGCGACACTATCGCAAACTACCGATCGTTAAATAAAACCGAAAAAATTCGCTTTCCGTAACGATGCCAGCGACAAAATGGAAGTCTCGACATCTGAGATACAGACCAAAGTCATACATTATACTTGAAAAAAACGATGACAGTTAGCGCAAAACGCATTCATAGTTCGGTTTAGTAGCAATGGTACGATATTTGGTAGTCTCGACACTCAAAGTTATTGATTGACATCGACATTTCGATGAACTTTACCGTATTTTGTTAATGTTTACGAGTATGTGTTGCGTCCATTTTTGAAAGCCCGCAAAGTGATTCGTTAGCAACGCAAACTATATGTTTTGGTGTTTGCAAGTGTTTATTAACAAAAATGGCGTACTCGAAGGTGTGACTGTACTACTGAGGCTTTAAGGCCATCTATTTATGGGTTCCGGCAAAACTAGTTACGAACGAGCGTCGCTAACAACCATCGTATTAGAGGAAGCCAAATACATTTAGTATCTTTTTGAAGGGAGCCGATCGTCGTTTTTATATTTAATAAATAACACACAACCGCAAATCATGTTTCCAACTTTATTAAATCTCCATTAAGTATCATCACAGACAATCATCTCCTAATTAGACACGTTCCTTTAAGCTAGAATTTCTACGAGACGTTGCATTCTTATCCACAGGACATTTCCACCGCATTCTGCAGTTTAATAAAATAGCTCGACGTTATTAATCTACACATATAATATTTAATGATTGATGATGATAATGATGATGATATAAATAATACACAACGGAAAATAATGTTTTCAACTTTATTAAATCTCTATTAAGTTTCAACAGTTCATCACACACAATCATCTAACTACACACATTATTTTAATCTAAACACTTTACATGGCACATATTGCATTCCTATCAGCATAACATTACCACACTTTAATAAAGTAGCTTGACAAAAATAATTTAAATATACATACATATCCAAAAAACTGATATCATGCACTATTACTAAAGGATAGCCGTGAGAGACATGACATAAATTACAGTAGTCAAACCGCAGGAAAACTGAATTAATAAACAGTATTTATCACTTTGTATACAAAAAACATACAACAGCAAATCATGTTTCCAATTTTATTAAATCTCCACTAATTATCAACAGTTATGCTCTCTCTATTCAATTAAGTTTCAACAATTCGTCACACACATTAAGTTTCCTGTTGAAACTTAATAGAGTTGTTCGACTTCATCAAACACAATAATATAATAACACACATTCTTTTATACACTTTACATGGCACATGTTGCATTCATAACTGCATAACATTTCCACACTTTAATAAAGTAGCTTGACAATAATAATTTAACTAAAAACATCCCAAAAACTGAAATTATTTAATTAATACACTGTTATTTTATAATTTAAGCATTGCAATCTTAAGTCTAAGCTCCTTACTACTTACAAAAGAGCAACATATGCACTACATTATGCGCAGACTATAGTAGTTAATACATAACAATAAAAATCTGGCGACAATATGGGTGGCTTTTCATGTTTTGGTACTTCTTTGTCTCCCTAGAAGTAGCCATACTTGTAGCTAACCAACAATATTTTCTACCTCAAATGTAACCCATGTAGTTAACGTTGGATCTCAAACTAATTGTGAATAAACATCGGTGCCCAAGAAACATTTTCTTTGTTTGTTTTGCACCTGATGTTCTAAACTTCTAAATAAAATACCTAAGAAAATTTACCATTAAAAACAACAGCTAAAATAATTAAACAGAACTTGTTAGTATTTTGCACAAGATTTCTTAACCAACAAGAATTATTAAAATTTTGTTTTTGTAATTTAAATGTACTAAATTTGCTTACTTAAATAGGTAGAAAGTACATAGATTCCTCCCAACTGTTACAACTGATTGCAAGTTGTACATTCTTTGCAATAAAATATATCTATTCTATTGAAAGATATATAAATAACACATAACCGCCTCATGTTTTCAACTTTATTAAATGTCCATTAGCCCTCCGACAGCCTTGATATGGCTATGAGACGGCAAATCTCACGCAAATGAAAATCCTTTGGATTTGTTCATATCTGTACATTTACAGAATTACAGTAGAGGTGTTAACCGAGCTCTTAAGTAAACATTAACCATTTCTTCGAATACAACAACCTCACGAATCTCTGCAGTGTCCCAAGTGTCTGTACGCAGCTATAATATGATTTAATAAGAAACTACATGAAGTGGAGTCGGCGCATGACTCAAAATGAGTTAGCTGAGTAATAATATGCTGTAACCTTGGCTATTAATGAAAAATTATCATGTTAAATACCACATAATTTGCTATATCAACAAAAAATACATTTTCCATAATGATCTGACACTTGACAACTTTTGCATTATTTATGTTGTTTAACTGTCATTTTTTTTATTGACATAAATACGGGGCTTTTGGCTACGTTGCATTTTGTTACATTTTTATCTTGTAATGTGCGTTGTGTTTGTGCAGAATAAACAATTTTTCTTTCTTTCTTTTTTTACAATGTTGTAAGGAGGCAGATTATATTTTTAATAAATTGCTAGCTGACCCGGTAGTAATAATAGATTCTACAAATTTTTTACTCATTCTTTTGATACAATCAAATTCATTGACTTAAAATCATTTCATGGAAAACAAAAACCGCAAAAATTCAAAGTGATAAGTAGGTAAAGTATCGGAATGTTGAAATTAAGCACACACAGACATACTCTTTTTGAATTAACATTTTATTTATCTCATCTTAGTTTATAATCAAATCAAAATATTTTTAATTTACATAAACCTACATGTGCACTTATGAAACGTCAGAAGCTAGGTGCATGTTTCCAAATTGTTGATTTCTATGAAGAAAAACCGGCAAGAAACTCCACGGTTACTCTTTTAAAAATAATTGGTGTTTACAATGGTTTCAAATTACAGTTCTAGGGCAGTACTGCGCCCCACAGTGCGTCGCTTGACTCCTGATATTGGCGCTAAGTTTGGTCGCCCGAAACGGTGGCGCCAACACAGTGTTAATATCGAAGGATATCATTACCTTGATTAAGTCTAATCATGTTTTTAAACTATTCACCATCATCATTTCTGCCGAAAGTCGTCCAGTGCTAGGTTCTGTGCATGTACAGGAGGTGTTGTCATCATCACCATGCTTGGCAGGCGGGTTGGCTATCGCAGTATGGTGGTAAGATTCATAGAGAACGCTGTGGTCACTTTCTAGCAAGTCCCATAGTCGCCTTTTACGACACCCACGGAAAGAAATAGGATGATGTTATTCTTTACGTCCGGCCGGTTTAGTTCATCTAGCTACAAAAGTTCTTTTTATCTATCCTGTTGATCCTGGCACAAATTTATGAAATGAATAAAAAAAAAACACGAATTATTGAAATAGTACGGTTATGTCGTGAAAATTACTTACACCACCATCTTTTAGGAATTCCTAGAACTAAACAATAAATACAAACTATTTTCGTATAATAAAGATGTTTTTTCCAAATATAAAGAACAGTAATAATTGAGATAAAAACTATCCTATCTTTTAAGTTGGACCAAATTATAAATAATTAGAAGTTTGTTATGAATCTGTTCAGTAGTTTCGGATTTTACCCGTAACAAACATGATGGCCCGAGATTTTTTAAATGTTTATTAGTCCTTCTAAATTTCTTTAATAAACAGTTTCCAAGATAGGGTTTAAAAAGTCACTATACAATTTGTAGTAAAAAAATATATTTTTTTACCAATCCACTGATTGGTAAAAAAATATATTTAGTTAGTCTCCATTTTTTTCCAGAATTCAAGGATTTGTACTTAACGGCTAATAATTGAAGTCGAACTATAAATAGTAGTCTTCGGTAGTGTCTCGGCATCGTTTTGTACGATGTTGCGCGGTATCTCCGATGTAGAGACTTGCTTTTGTCGTATGCATCGGTACGGCAAACGAGTGTTTTCGGTATTATCTACTGATCCGAATTTTCGATGACATAGTGGTGGCCGTAAGATTTTCTCCTTGAATTCAGGGAAAATTGAAGAACATTTATTAATAAGGAATAATATTTTTCTAGAAAATTGTGCAGTGAAATTGGAAATTATATCTTGCAAATACTAGTTTTTTTATGGAATCTACTAAGTAGCAATAACTGTTTTACAGGATTAAAATAACTTGTTATAAATCTAAGGTCATTACAATCTGCATCCTTGCAACACTATAAAACTAATGCCAAACTTGTGAAGTCATGTCTATTTGTTTTCATTGATTTTTTTCTCAAGTGTAGTTTACACATATTTTCATAGATAGCCAAGGTTACAGCATACTATCACATATTATTACTCGGCTAACCCATTTTGAGTCAAGCGGTGACTTCACTTCATATAGTTTCTTATTTAATCATATTATAGCTGTGTACAGACACTTGGACACTGGGACACTGCAGATATTCGTGTGGTTGTTGTATTCGAAGAAATGGTTAATGTTTACTTAAGAGCTCGGTTAACACCTCTACTGTTAATTTGTAAATGTACAGATATGAACAAGTCCAAAGGATTTTCATTTGCGTGAGATTTGCAGTCTCATAGCCATATCAAGGCTGTCGGAGGGCTAAGGCAGCGTGAAACTACGGGTCCACAGCTTGAATTATGTTTGGAGATGCATCATTTGTGGTACCTAAGTCATTGTCTGCTGTAAGGAGAGCACAACATGGAAGAAAACAGTTTGAACTAAGTGAATAGTGAAAGTGTAAACAATTGATAAAGATTTTTCAATAGGTGTGCACCATGCCTCATGTAAACAGTATCTAAATAGAGTGTGTAAACTTAGATGATTCTGCTAATGGACATTTAATAAAGTTGAAAACATGATTTGCGGTTATGTGTTATTTATGTATCTTTCAATAGAATAGATATATTTTATTGCAAAGAATGTACAAATTGCAATCAGTTGTTACAGTTGTGAGGAATCTATGTACTTTCTACCTATTTAAGTAAGCAAATTTAGTACATTTAAATTACAAAAACAAAATTTTAATAATTCTTGTCGGTTAAGAAATCTTGTACAAAATACTAACAAGTTCTGTCTAATTATTTTAGCTGTTGTTTTTAATAGTATGTCTTTCAATTTTCTTAGGTATTTTATTTAGAAGTTTAGAACAACAGGTGCAAAACAAACAAAGAAAATGTTTCTTGGGCACCGATGTTTATTCACAATTAGTTTGAGATCCAACGTTAACTACATGGGTTACATTTGAGGTAGAAAATATTGTTGGTTAGCTACAAGTATGGCTACTTCTAGGGAGACAAAGAAGTACCAAAACATGAAAAGCCACCCATATTGTCGCCAGATTTTTATTGTTATGTATTAACTACTTTATAGTCTGCGCATAATGTAGTGCATATGTTGCTCTTTTGTAAGTAGTAAGGAGCTTAGACTTAAGATTGCAATGCTTAAATTATAAAATAACAGTGTATTAATAAAATAATTTCAGTTTTTTGGATATTTTTAGTTAAATTATTATTGTCAAGCTACATTATTAAATTGTGGAAATGTTATGTGGTTATGAATGCAACATGTGCCATGTAAAGTGTTTAGATTAAAATAATGTGTGTAATCAGATGATTGTGTGATGAACTGTTGATAATTAATGAAGATTTAATAAAGTTGAAAACATGATTTGCCGTTGTATGTTATTTATATACGAAGTGATGGATACTTTTTATTTATTCAGTTTTCGTACAGTTTGACTGTTGTAATGAACTACAGAATGCATTAGTAATGTCAAATGAATAGGAATGTAACATATGTAAGCAGCATCTAGATTATAAGAATGTGTGTAATTAGGAGATCATTGTGTGAGATGATGATGATACATGCAGATTTAATAAATTTGATTTGAAACATGATTCGTGGTTGTTTTTATTTATTTATAAACAGCGATCGTACGATTCGATCCCTTCAAAAGATATAAGGCTCCTTCTAATGCGGTGTTTGTTGGCAAAGCTCGTTTGCACGTAGATTGTCCGGAACCCATAAATAGGTAGACTTAAAAGCCTCATCAGTACAGACACTCAGACACACTTTTGAGAACCCCCATTCCTCATAATTTTTGTTTATAATTACTTTCAAACACCTAAAAAACTAGTTTATGAAAACAAAAATGGCTGCAAAAACGACTCGTAAACATTAACAGAGCTCAGTTGCGACAGACCAACGACAGTTGATAACTTTGAGTGTCGAGACTACCAAATATCGTTACATTCCGATCTTCGGAACTTTATAACGTTTTCGTTTGTTAAAATGGTCGCTATCTATGTCGAGACTGCAGGCCCAGAGCCCATATCGGTAGAAATACCGAAAAATCGGTAGGTTCGAGACCACTGAAATGAAATTAATAGTGAATACTGACAAATATATGCAGTGAAGGCCTAGTGGTAACGACTGCGACTTACGAATTGTATTCGATTCGGTCGTGTATTCGATCCCGAGCAGAGGGGTAATTACAGAACTTTTTATCGGTAGGAATTGGTTTAATATTCATAGTTAAACAACATTCATTGCGTTATTTACGTTACTGAGCCACAATTTATTCGAACAAATGACGCAATGGTTTAGAAATAATCTTCAATCCCATTCAGATTCTGATAAATTGTGTGTTTCGCAATTAGGGTGCAGGCACTATATCTGGTGTGAATTATCTTATTACATTTGTACCTAACCATCGAGAAATATAGGCGTGCTGTTGGGTTTATGTTAGTCATGTTGGGATTAAGAGTCATCGTCTCTACTAAAGAGAGGCAAGCGATTATGTCAGGTGGCTGACAAGGGACCCGCCCCCTTTATTACGAGGGAATTAAACATAAACTAAAAATTTGGTCTTTAAAAATCTTAAAAATTTTTGTTCACTAAAAATCATGATGTACCTATTATGGGAACGCGTCTGCCTAACTCTTCGGGGAATCAAGGCGTGATAATATGTAATTATTTCAGCCAAAAGTTTCTGTTTACTTTGCCTTTTCTCAGGTGGTAACGTCATGGCATTCAAAATCTCCTGAAAAATATAATACCGACTCATTTACAAAGATTGTGAGAAAAGATGATGCAAGAAGGATATCCGCAATCCTTCGTAAATTCAAAATAAAAGTGAATAAAGCGCCTGAACTAACCTTCAGTGTGATAATTAGTTTTGTAAATAACAAGAAGTTGACTAAAGACTTTTTGACTCATAACAGTAACTACTTCTTGAGAATTTGATAAGTCACAGGTTCAGTTAAGACTTAGCAAAAACCTACTGAAAACTTTGAAAAAAGTCAGATAAAGTCTGTTTTCTTTGAAAAAGTTTTAATGATTTTTCATTGTAATGTCAAACTAGCCAGTGTTATCAGAACACTGGTAAGGATAGGTTTTTTTTTAAATTTAATACATTCAAGTAGAAGGAAAATAAAGAGTTTCTGTACGAACTTTGCGGGAGGCCTTTGCTCAGCAGTAAGACTGTATAGGACAAACCTGGTCCAGTGGAAAACCGTCAGGTACAGCTGTCCGGATTTTTTGCTGATCTGGATCTGATCCTTTTTGGTGCAGCCCAAAGACGTTTCTGATATCGCACTTGACGTTTTTACTATTTTTTTATTTGTGTATTATTGAAATAATATTTTCTTTCTTTCAAACAAAAAACAAGGTTAGAGTAGGTATTTTGATCTTTGCGCTGCAGCAGGCTCACAGGGCATCAGCAGAGGGCAGACAACGGCCTCTTCCAGCTCCCATGAATGGAATCCGTCCCGAGGTAACAGTCTGACAGATCCTTCTACCCACTCCAGGGCGGAGGACATCCATAAGGATTTCCAAACTGACATCCAAAAAAATAAAACAGAAAGCAACTTTGATCGTTAGTAACATTATGTTCGAGAAACAAGCTGCAGAGAAAAACAAGCTGGCATCAAATAAACAAAAAGCTAAATCAATCCTGAACTTCAAAGTTATTAACATCAACCCAAGAATGTCAGTGATCACTTAACTCATAACCATAATGCACTAAGTCTTAGCACGTTTCGTCTAGTATCCATCGGTATGCGCAGTATGGCAACACTGTAAAATTAATCTGTGCAATGTTGGCGGCCTTGAAGTCGTGTTACGTCATCAGGAAGCCTGACCAGCCCTATCACGAACTGGTTCAAGAATCTTAGTGCAGTCAGGGAAAGACTGACTAACAAGTTAATTCGTTCATATATTTAAATCACCTCCGTCTTTCTTTGTTAATAAATTTGCCTAGCCTATTGCCTTATTAGGTTGAGGTCAACGTCCAGTCTAAGCGCATTCAGCTTAGTACCAGGATTTTACATAGAGCGACAACCCATTTGACTTTTACAACCCAGTTACTACGTAATACAATACTCCTTGGTAACACTGGTTGTCAGACATTCGGACATCTGACGACCTGTAACGACTATCAAAGATCCAGGAATGTTAGCCGGGACCAACGGTTTAACGTGATTTCCAAGGCACGGAGAGGTCTTGGTAAGCAAAGATGGTCACCCATTCTCGGACCAATCTCGCCAAGCAAGTCTTAACCTGTACAATCGACATGCACTTCTTTCTTTATTAGTCGTATGAAATGGCTATAATGTGGGGATCTAACGAAGTACCCACCTGCCTAACAATACTATTAGTTGACTGTACACACGGCTACATATCAAGTTATAGGTACATTTCCAGTTTTAGCTGAGCTTACATTGTGTTGATTTTTCTTGCGATGAGAAGTCAGCTTATACTGGAAATCAAAAGCTTGATTTGTAACCGTGCGTACAAGCGGATTATAGTCATGTTTGTACTATGGTAATTAGCTAGTATTTCATAGGATATGCATGTTTAATTAGTGTTATGACATGTGTGAGTCATGTAGGCTTACAATTATGCGAGTATCCTTGACACTGTGAGGTTTGAAAGGCTATACAGAAGCCTGTATGATGAGTTACACGTCATTTGCATTAAAATTGTAATGCCGTAGTAAAATTATAATAAAATAAAACAAGTACTTCTTGAATAGGAGTAGGATATTGTGTAATGAGAACCTTTTTTAATCCCCCGGAGCCTTAATGCAAACTGTTTGCGTTTTGGTGATATTACAATATAAGGTTGGAGTGTAGCCTTATTAGGGGCGCTATGACTGCCGGGGTCGCGTGATTGTTTGAAAGAGATACCGTGACCCTGGCACATGGGCAACTGATGGAACACGGGTGGGTTTTAGTCAGTAAAAGTCTGACACGCCCTCCCGCTCCGCCCAGAGCGGGAGAAGTCATTTGATGATTTCCCATCCTGAAAAAAAAAAAAAAAAAAAACGGGGGCGCTATGAAGCGAGGATTTAGATATTTTGTCTTTTTTCGGAAAAAATCCAAATTTCTTGAGAAGCATGTCTCTACGATGTACCGTTTCCGAGATAGGAGTTTTTTTCTTTTTATGTCGGTCTTTGTAACTCGGATGGAAAATATTTCTGAAAATAAATTGATGTTCTGGTCGGAAACCTGAGATGATGTAAAATACCCGCAGAATAAAGAAAAAAAAAGAAAACTATATACCCTATTAAGTACAAAAAAAAAACAGTTTTTGTTTGTTCATAGTGCCCCTAACGCCTATCCACCAACTTAAACTCCGCCCCTGAGACGACCCACTGACCCAATACAATAACCACCTAGCATCCGAAGATAACGATGAGAAGACAATGTGACGTTCACCAGCCCACACTAGACCCGGGGGTTTGGATTACAGCCCACGTCTTCACACAGAGAGGAGCATTTACCACTATCACGTAACCATTTATTATATTCTACCAACAGAACGGAGTTACTAAAGATACGAATTTTCAACCGACGAAAAAAAACGGAGGAGGTTCTCAATTCAACGCATATTTTTTTTTATGTATGACCACGCATAACTTTTTACATAGTGGTCCGATTGTGACAATTCATCTTCTATTGGAAAGGGTATATACTCCCAAGGTGGTCCCATATAAATTTAGAAAACAAAATCGAACCCTAAGGGTCGGAAAGCAGGGGATGATTGATTGTTCACTCACTGATTGTTATGTATAACCACGCATAACTTTATATAGAGTAGTCCAATTTTGATCATTCTTTTTTTGCTGGATAGGGTATACCTTGCCAAGTATTATTAGTACATTAAAGCCACAAAAAATATAAAATAAAACTTTTTAACAAAAAATTAAACCGCCGAAAAACTGAAAAGCAAAAAATAATAAACCTGTCGGCGCTGAAAAATCAATGAACAAGGATCACTCCAAGCGCCGACTAGGGTTTGCACTATTCGTTTAATTTTACTGTTCGAATAAAATGAATACTTCTAGAGCTAAATATTCGAATATTCGGGTATTCGAATATTTTTTTAACATTTATTGACAATAATACAATATCAATTCAACACAAACATGTGTGAGCAGCAATACGGGGGTTTAGTTTGATTGCCGCATAATTCTATTCAAATAAAATCAAGTATTATAATTAGTTTTATTGTTTTTTAATAAAAAAACCACATTAATTATCGTTTCACAGAGTAAACATAGGTAAGTCTTAGCTTAGGGATATGATGACATGACACTGATGAGTGATGACGCTTAGGATAAAAAATAAAAAAAACTTAACAGTCAACAATTAGTACAAGTACAAATATATATCATACTTATCTTTACTAGAAAGTAGAACTAGAATAGGAACTTTGGTTACATTTTACATAACATTCAGTTAAGTTTTATAATCAAAACAAAATCGTATTTCTTTTAGACTCAAACAAACATTAATTAACATTACAAATTAACAATCCACAAATCAATAAAACAAATCAATCAATTCAAACTTTGATAATATGAGCGCAAAAAGCTTAAGGCGTCCAAAGTATCGGCATTCATTTTCGTTCTTAAGCGGTTGCACAAGTAACTCGCCGAAGAAAACACCCTCTCAGCTTCGACACTGGAGGGTGGAATGGAGAGCAGTAAATTATATGCTCGGGTTAAATGAGTACCACGTTGTCCACCGCCGTCAAAGAGACCCATCTCCACTTGGATTTTAGTGCCAAGATCCAAGACCTCATCTCCGGACTGTCGTAGCTGTAAAGATTCGGCTGCGTCATTTTGTAGCTTACGGCGCAGTTGATCTTTCATAGACATACTGTTCTCATCATTGCTTTCTGTCTCTGTTTGTACTTGTGGGCTGCTGCGGCTACGGTCTTCAGAGTCTGTTGATGACTCAAAGTAGCTGTTCAATTTCACGATTGTGTTTTTAACCACCATATTATGGGGATTTTCAAATGGATATGAAGACTTCCCTTCATTGTAAAATTTTGCGCAATTATCCAGGTATTTGAGAGTGCCGCTTAGCTCTGGTAGTCGTCGTTCTCCAATTCTTTGTTTCAGTGATACTAAGAGATCACGGCTCACGTCATTATGAATTTCACCCAGTTTCTCAATCATAAACTTCAACGCTGTTTCTGTCATTAACAGGTTGGCATTTTCTTCACACAGAACTTCAACAGTAGCTTTGATCACATTCATTGTGTTGGAGAGTTCTTCGAGTCGCCTCATCTCTTCTTCTGAAAATGTGATATGGTTGTCATAATCAATCAACGTTTTCTGGACTACAACTTTCAATGTTAGAAACCGGGACAACATGTCAGCAAGGCTGCTCCAACGTGTCTTGCAATCAAGTATTAGTCTTTCTTTCCTTCCTCCGAAGCATATTTGTATAAGGTTTCTGCTCGAGTAGGAGATGAACGAAAAAAAATCACAGCTTTTCGCACTTTGTTTATAACATCTTTGAAGCTTCGCGGAAGCGCAAGGCTGACCGTTGAAGTGCTGGCATATTCAATGGTCACATCAAATCCAGCTCTGTCCAGTTCATCATCATTGTCGCTTGCTTGGTCAGTGTTAGTCTCATCAGTATCAGTCTTATCGCTGTCTTCTGACTCAGGATCAGGAATAACTGAAACTTCAGGAATGGCTTTATTCTTCTTGTAAAGGACATCAATTACTGCCAGTTGAATACCATGCGCTATGCATAGTTGATGAAATGCATTGGTCTTTCGACCTAGGGCACACATAACGCTCGCTCCATCAGATGCCAGGCAAATTATATCATC
Source organism: Aporophyla lueneburgensis (assembly GCA_932294355.1). Taxonomy (NCBI): domain Eukaryota; kingdom Metazoa; phylum Arthropoda; class Insecta; order Lepidoptera; family Noctuidae; genus Aporophyla; species Aporophyla lueneburgensis. Next base: position 8,119,676 of record OW028737.1, read on the forward strand.
ATCTAATGACAGATTATATTCAGCAATTTTTCTTTTCAGAAGGTTGAGACAGTTATCTGCTGTGCCCTTTCCTGTCAGTTTAGCTAAACCCAGGTTGCTGAACGATTTACGTTTTAATTTTGGTGAATGAATGTTGACATTCATATACCGTACATTTTGAGACGACGTCCACTCATCGAGGGTGATGGTGAATTTTATCCCTGATGATTTCAGAAGGTTTAATTCCTCAGTTAGTTCTGCCTTAAGTTGGTTGCTTCTGGTGATGACAATTTTCTTTATTGTGTGGGGAGACTCAGGTAACTTATATCCGCTTTTATTGAATAACTTACGTATCGTTTTGGATGAACATATACGAAAAAACGACAGACCATCTAAAGCTGCCAACATGGAGATCATGTCTTCGGAGCTATCTTCAGATTTGAAATAATCTGTGAGTCGCCTTTTCTTCTTCTGTACTTCATTGGAATTTTCTTTGCTTCCACTTGCAGTAACTGTAACCTCATCAGAATTATTGATCTGTCCTTTTACAAATATGGAATGCTTTTTTTGAAGATGTATGTCCAAAGGAGTCGTTGACATAGAGTTTGACAATACTACTTTGCAGATTTTGCATTTTGCTTGTGAACCACCGCACGTAAAAAGTGTTGCCACACAGATTTTTTGTCTTTAGATCGTTTGGTGTACTCTTCGAATTCAACTTTGTCAACACTTCCACTCGCCATCACTAAGATTTATTTTGTCTTAGATAGACAGCTTTCAATGCAGGAACTGAAATCAGAACAAATTTAAATTAGATACGATTATTATAAATATAATACCTACTGTATGTAAGTTTAAGTAGTTTAAAATGTCACACACAACAATCTAATATTTTTAAAATCGTAACTGATCACATCATACACCGGCTCGCGTAACCAACCAAATCAGTAAGTAGCGAAGGAGGGATTTAATACGTACGCTACGTCAGAGGAATGCAGAAACCCGTTGCAAAGTAAAACACTTAGGCCGAGATAAATAAACGCTACTAAGCACTTGCTTTGGCTTAGCATCGGTTGTCACTGTCGCGCAACGGGCAAACTACAAGTGCTTGATAGAGACAGAGAATGGCTAAGCCAAAGCACTTGCTTAGTAACGTTTATTTATCTCAAACTTAGTGTAGGAGTGTAGAAACAGGAGTTTCGGCTCAGTAGTTAGGTTAGATTAGTCTATACTATAATCTACTAACCTAACCTATAGCAAAAAAAACAGTAAGTATTCTAAAATATTTAAATTTTAATTAAATAGTGCTTTTTCGTAGTAATGACCTCGACTTTCAAGTTTTAGGTCGGTATACCTACCTACTATTGAGCCAAAATTCCTGTTTCTACACTACTTAATAATAGTTTGTGGCATTAATTAGGTTTGTCTGAAATACTTACGTGAATGTCGCCACGCGCAGTTAATAACAGTAACACAACACAACTCTCAAATAATTATGCGTTCGAGCATGCACACTGTCCTTGGCGGTGGGCGAGGGACGACTGATGACTGAGTGAACGATTGAGTACAAGAACACAACAGGGTGGGACTCAAGGGCAGGGTTGGACTTAGAATCAAAACAATATAAGGGCCTTTATTACTTTATTAACTATTCGAATATTCAGATAATTTTAATGAATTATTCGAATTTGTGATTGTACCGGATATTCGAATAAAATGAATATTCGAATATTCGAATTGCAAACCCTAGCGCCGACTCATAATTTTAAGTTTTATTATTTTATGCTTTTCAGTTTTTCGGCGGTTTAATTTTTTGTTAAAAGTTTTAGATACTTAACTAAAATATTGTTACTCATCCTACTAATATTGTAAATCTGAAAGTTTGTGAGAATGTACGTATGATTGTTACAATTTCACGTAAGAATTATTGAACAAATTGGATACCCATATAGTTTAAACAGATTTACAGATGGGATACTTTTTGTCCCGGTAGTAAGTACCCGCGGTAATATCCGACGCTCACACGGGCGAAGCCGCTGGTAAAACCTAGTATAACATACATTACACCACGCCTGTATTCCCCGAAGGGTTAGGTAGAAGTTTAGGCATCTATAGTATACCCACATTTCGCCAATTCTGTTCAGGTTCCAACTAATACGGGGCGATCCTATTGCCATCAACCGGTTACAAGTCCAGAATCCTGCAAGACAGCTACGGATAAATTCTAGATGGAAAATCTTAATAACACTTTGCTTGACCCAGGAATCGAACTTAGGTGTCGCAGTAGCGCTCGCGGCCACTAGACCAACTTTGTTGCCTTGCCAGTATAACGGTCTATTGCTAAAGCTTTCGTGTTTACAACTCAAAACTTTTACTTCTGAAATTGTGTATGCACTAAGACAAATCAAATATCAAATAATCCTCGAGTATTTATGACAGATGAACAAACACAATTTGTTCACACTGAGCGGAAGAAGGCTAATTACAGCATCAGAAACTCCATTACAAATGTCATGCCGAACCTAAATACCACGAAACAGAATCTCTGTTGCCAACTTGAAAATTATTCTCAAAGATTAAACTTGGGACGAAAAAAAGTTGTGTACACCAAAAATACTGGCCAGTTCCAATGCATGTCATACTATTTAAATAAAAACAAAAAACAATCGAGCATCAATCAATAATAAAGATAATTTTAAGCATTTCTGTTGTGTATAAAGTTATAATGAACATTTTTTTATCAAAAGTTTTGTGGAAAAGTAATCAAATCGCTTAACTGTTTTGGAAATGTACGTATAAAAACGATGGTTTTTACACATTTCCGAAATTAACACTTGTTACTTAGTGTTGTACGCACGGTTACAAATCAATTACCACTTGTTACGTTGTGGTCGCCCAGAGATCGAAATTCGACCATAATTCATTAAAATTAAAATATTAGCTTGTACACCTTCTCCAGAAAAACTTTAATTTCACGCTTCTCCGCAAGTATCATTTTCTTTAAAAGGAGTACAAAGTTACTGACTCACGTATTAATACATAGACACCGACTGTCATGCTAACTAGTGCTAACAAACAAAACATTATGAGAAAAACCTCAAAACAACATGTCGAGTCTGTCTGGTGACATTAATCTGCGATGCTCCCCTCTTCAAATGACGCAACTGTCGGCACGGGCACGCGTTGCGTAAAAGCCTTTTTAGCATGCCGCCTGCGAAGCTTTCTCGCCAAACATCGGGTTCGGAGAAGCACCCGAACGCTTTGTTGTTTCACTCCACGTAGCCGAAGAACAAAATACCCCATGCAGGGCATGAAATCGACACAAAATCTTTGTCTTATTTTTGTAAAGGGTGACGAATGTGAACGACGTAACCCAGTCGCTTGGTTACCGTTGTAGCTTCAGACTTTTTAAAATTAGAACGTTATTTACGTTCACGTTTAGTCTGAAGCTTTTCTTTTGCCATTTAGGTTATTAGCGGTCAGGTACGGATCTAGATCTTCATGATGTTATGTCAAAATGTTCTGAGCGATGTTGAGGCTTCTTTTTCTTCTTTCCTAACGTTCTTAAGATATTTGAAACGAAAATAGCATAGAATTTAGTATTGTTCATGCTTAAGGAATGCATAGACGTCATTAGATTGATTATAAGCGCACCTATTTAATATAAGTCAAGGTTCATTTATGTAAGCAGGTCAGTTTCGCTTGAGGCAAGTGTGAATTGCTTGCTATTTCAAGATCTGCTCTTAAAACGTCGATGTTTCGATAGAAAAATGATTTAAGAGTTGTTTTCCGATCAATAATTAATTTAGTTTTGAACGTTATCTATTAATTTTAACGTTTTTATTATGTTAATAATGTTTAAAAGATCACAACTCATTTCAATTATCTATTTTGTTTATAATATTGCAAATGGTTTGAGATCTTTCCCAATTAAATATAGTAAAAACAACTTTATTGCTTTAATATTTCCATTGAATAAGTGTACATTGCGGAAAACATTTCCTCATATTTTTGCGTCTAAAAAGAAACATAAATCGTGGGTCAATGTTTGCTGATTTCAAAATAGCTACACATTACTATGTGTGCGTAAACATCAATGTTTAAACTAACTGTTCAATGCGTCACTGAATAACTTATTCAAGTATTCAATGACTGTCTATCATATTTATCTACAGTCATTATTTTCGCTTCAAACCGCAAGACTTGAACGATAAAATACGGTACTGTACGTATCGCCGGCTGATCGCTAATGTCGCCACGTCTGCGCCTGAGCATGCTCTAACATTGCACGTATTATGTAAAAGAAATGTTGAATTACGAGGACACAACTCACGTTCGAGTTCAGACAAACGGTCGGCGACCTTTTACAATTATTTGCGAGGAACTATTGTTTAGAAACTGCGACTTTTTATTTTAGATTCTTATTCTAGCTCTATTCTGTCCCACATCTGATCAAAAGATTCTTTGAATTTGGTACATGTCAGGTGACAAATCCGGGAAAATCTATGGTTAGGTGACTATTAATGAGTAATTACATGTTGTAAACACAATTTTTTTACTGTTATACAGACGTTTTGCATCCCTCAGTTGTGCCATTAATAGATAGTATATCCAGGATTTTACTAGATATACCTTTGCAAGCAATAGGGTTTCGTTACTGAAGCTAGAGAAACAAGAGCTGATTCTCATATGGACAACTGTACATCGCTTCCAATGACTCTTTGTTATTTTTGCTGCGGAGACCTAAACTACAAACGTAGGATGCAGGATTTTTTTTTAATGTGACTGATATTTCCGTATACAGGGTGGCAAGGATTTTAGGCAAAAGGGTTCAGAATCATGTACTGAGTACATAATAACAGTGGTGCATTGATATCTCCAACCCAGAAGATGTGTGTCTTACGACTTCACCGCATGCAGAAGCAACTAGCTTAGCAGAATTAAATAGTAATTATTCTGCAAATCAGTGAGTAAAGAAATAAAAAAACAATACGAGGTTATTTTCAATGTTTATGAGGCCATTCATAACCAGTTGCTATTTTTTTATCTTGTAATTTAATCATCACAAAAGCATCGTATGCGGAACTAGTAATTTTAATACATAAGAGGACAGACTACCTTGTCATGTAACCGTGCGCTTGCGCAGAGGTATTCCTCGAAGCGCTACCATTTTGAGGCGCACCTAATGAGGCGCTCCTTTTTTATTCCTCGGAGCGCACCGTTTAGTAGCGCTCCCGATAGCAATTCAAAATATTAAAATTTTATTCCTTGAAGCGCACCTATGATTAACTTTCGAATAGAGATAGGATACTAACTGAAACTATCGATAATAAGTAAAACACGTTATTTTATACAATTTGCAAAAACTGTATACTCCTTGACCTTAGATTGGATCACTTGATTTAAAAAAAATAAAGTGATCCTGGTTAGTATGGACAAAGACAACTGTATCAGTCGGTACGTACTCAGCCCCGACTCCCCATTGTATCCCAGATCGTCGCATTTCCGGAACTTGTTTACTTAAAATTGTATAGTTTTGTTTTGTTGTGTTTAACTCACAAATTGCGCGAATGTGTCACGTAGTTTCAAGTGAAGCTATGAACTGAAGAAAGTTTGTTTATTTAAGAAAGTTTATTTTTGTGCAATAAGGCAGTTTTGTGGCTCGGCTGGATTCGTGTGAACTCGGTGAACGCGACTATCTAGGATACAATGGGGAGGCGGGGCTGCGGCTTATGTGTGCAGTGCTCCGGCACCGCACGCGCAGCATCGCCAGAGATTAAAGTACGCACCGACTGATACATTTGTCTTTGTTCATACTAACCAGGATCACTTTTTTTTTAAACCAATCTATGGTTATAAAACAACAAACAAAAACTGTATACTCCTTGAGTATACAGTTTTTGGTACAGAGTTGCGTTTATCTTAGATCGAAGCATTCCTTACTGTTTATTTATAAGCATATTGCAGTTTGTTTCTGTGGGATGGAGACTTAAGAAGTTTGATTATTTCTTAGACATGTACTTTGTTCTTGAACTAAGATAAACGAATGTGGGATTGGACTCAAAGACATAAGATACTTAGAATTACCTGTTTACGTACAAAGGTTAAACTACGATTGCTGCGGTTGGTTCGTCGATTGGTGAGCATTAATCACATACTGAGACTCTTCTGTGTTTCGGAAAGTTCGTTAAGCCGTTGAACCCGGCTGTCATTTTTAAATCTTTGATAGAGTTATTATACCTATCACCTGGTAGTCAGAAGCCTAAAAGTCGGACACCTAGTCTTACCAATGGTTATTGTATTACCCAGTAACCGGGTTTCAGAGGTCAGATATACAGTCGCTCCAAATAAAATAGGCCTCATGTTTCATGGTATTGCAGAGCATTGCATATCAAGGAGTAGACCAAGGGGCGCTGTGGCGGTAGGAAAGACGAGTCCTAATGATATGAAAGGATTGCGAGCCGTACCGGATATGCATTCTAGAGTAGACACTGGAGTAGTTTAGAGCCGGGTGATATTTATCAACGGAAGGGCAGATGCGGCGTCGTTAAAAGATTTGAACAACGTCGTCGCCATGTTGACTCAGGTTTAGTTTTGCCGGTGCATCTTTTGGAAAAGCTGAACTATTTTCTATCTCGTTGCTTCGCTGTGTTAAATGTTGCTGTATTCATTATCTCGCAACTATGCGATTTGTTTTTTTTTTTTTGTAAATCCTACTAGCCGCTTTCTTAACTCATTTAGCTATGACAGATTCACAGTCGCCGACTCGTCTAGTTTCAAATCGTCTCGTTCACGTGTCGTGGACTATAAAATACAAGCCACAGTTTGGTCTCCAATACTTTCGTCGAGTTTCCGTGGGTGAGATACTATCGGTTGTCGCCGCTACACAGAATACTAATGTTCATCTCTACGTATGGCTCCCAATACAATGGGCCAACGGGTTGCATAACAAACCTATCTTGTAACAACTTGTTGGAATTTGAAACGAGTCTCTGATTATTCAATTTGAGGGAAAATCACAGAATGTCCCGCTTTTGATGGGTTCATCGTTCATGGGTTCATTGGTTCATCATTTTTTACGAATACGCGTGTGTTTACGTCAAGAGTGTGTCATGACTCTTCATAATTTCTGCCATAATACGTCCACTGCTGGACATGACCTCCCCCAATATGGGGGGCTTTGCCATAATCGCCATGCTTGGCAGGCGGATTGGCGATCGCAGTATGGTGGTAAAATGCATAGAGAACGCTGCTGCCCATTCTCTAGTAAGTCATGACTCATGTTGGAAGCCAAATATATATTTATACTAATTATAAGTATAAAGACAGATACAATTATAGGACCATTCAGTTTTATAGTGTTAAATTTTACGTCTTTCATAGTGCACGTGTTATTGCACAAAGGGAATTTTAATTAAGTTTCAGGTTCATAGAGTCTACATTGAATAAAAGGGTGTGATGGTATCTCAATCACTTAATGTTCTCTTGCATCTGTTTACAGATTTAAAAGATATAAGTACTTTCCACTTTCACAAATCATCGTGGACATTTAAGTTGACATTGATACGGACGTAATAAATACGCGGCGGGATTTTATTACGTATGATTCTTCAAAAATCCCACCAGATTCGGCCTTGCAGATTTAGCTAAGATATTATTTTTTTACTGTCACACTCGCGTTTTATCAACACGTGAGGATGCTATTTATATAACAAAAACAAGTTTTTTTTTGTTATTAGACCGTTGTCAGTAGGTGACTAGAACAAAAATATATTTGAGATATGTGGTCCAGCCAGCTGACAGACCGTCGGATGATTACTGCCATCTGCGAAAATCTGCAACATCAAATTCTTGATATTTATGCAACGCATCACTGTTGCAAAATATTACAGAACTACTTTCATCATGTCAGTCGAAACATGTTATTTATTCGTATATAAAGGGCACAGTTCATATGTTTGCATTAAATATTAATTATGAAACTATTCATTTAAAGAAGATGGGTTGCATGTTAAAGTTGTTTCATGATACCATATTTCGAAAATAATCCTCCTTCTCTTTCGTTTACTGTCGCGCTCCAAATATCCCATATTTTTTTTACCATTCTCATTACAGGGCAAAGGCCACCCAAAATTCTTCCACCTATCCTATCTCAGAGCTACCTTGACCCAGCCATTCCAGAAAATTCATTACAATATGATTATTATTATTTCATTTAACCATCCATGATTTGCGTAAACCAGTTTTCTATTCAGGGAGTAGGTTTATGCTATATTGCTCTATGATTCTCTAGAGGGTTTATCTAGAAGTCATCTGTGGAGATAGCCATTCGAATGAATTACAAATTGACTAACATGTGATTACTACTTAGTTCACATTACGCCACCTTTACGTCAATTACTTACTAAAGATAGAGTCTAAATGAAATACCAGTAACTTGATAGCCCATATAATTACACAACTCTCGAAATTAACGTCAGATTGATGCTTAACAAACTGAAGCATAAAATTCATAAAGTGCAGTAACATATAATTATAATAAATCATTCGATGCGCAACTTCTTACGTGCACCATGAACCCAAGAACAGACGGAACGTAGCCATCGCACCTTTCTCTGTTCGAGTTGACTGACATTTCGCTACAGTAAATACTAATTCCAAGCATTTCGCACATTCGCCCGAGAATCATCGGGCCCGATCCGAAACGCTCCGAGAATATTCACGAGTTCTTTATTCAAATCCAAGAGACGAGAAAGTGATTTATCAACAAACTTCAATGCATTTTACGTGAAATAATGTCACATATCCTGTTTTTTATTTATCTTCGAATAGGCTTTTGTTTCATCACCGATGACATAACTTTGGCACTTACGAGTATGTTATGTGCTTGCAAATTTCTTTTTTATTAAGGTATGCAGCAGACAGTGCAGTGGTTTTTCGGTATTTGTTGTTATTTTTTTAACCATTCATACGAAATACTTACTCGGTCTTTACTTACGATACAAAATCATTTAATAGACCATTAACGTGACAAAATAATGACACATAAATGAGCCTTAAAAATGCATCGACATTACATTAAAGTCACTTGATTAAAAGCGCTGAATCATGTCTATGAGTCAGAATTACCAATTTAGGCTACGAATAACACCTACGGCGTCCTGACGAATGTTTTGCTATAGTATTTGCCAACAGCCTTCTGGATAGATTCCAAACTGACAGAAGATTGATGACCGTTTTAACGCAAACGGAGGCGAAGTCACGAGCGCACGATTATTCAACTTATTGTTTCTATTTAATTCACATTCAAAGGATGAATCTGGAATTTAAATGGTCTTAGAATAGATGCGGGGAAAAAGCTCAGCTTGAAGTTATGTAATGCAAACTTAAGCTCATGGTCACAAAGAACTACCATACCCTTTTATTTATAAGCGATACATAAATTCAAGAAACGTTCAAACGTCAAAAACACATATTGTTAAACAGTCGCTATCAATATCATTACTCTATTTTAGCAAGATTAATAAATAATCAAATATGTTTAACAGCGTTCATTCCAAATTTTTTTTTAGCAACGTTTGAACGTTAATAAATAAATTATCAAATATTTAACAGCGTTCATTCCAAAATTACAAAACTAAGTTTCTTAATAAATGCTTAAAGTCTAATATGATATTGCAAGGGATTGAAGAGTTGACTGAGACGATGGTTAATACAAATGTATGGAAGAAGAGGATATTTTGCGTCGACATCGAATTAATTCGAATTAAGACAGGAGGGTGTAAAGTTTGGGCACGCCACAATTGCGGCGGTAAGTCCCCTCTTTGAGGAGTGGATAGAGAGGCGCCACGGCGTCCTCACCTTCCGCCTGACGCAGGTTCTCACCGGGCATGGGTGCTTCGGTGGGTTCCTGTTCAGGATAAAGCGGGAGGATACGTCCGGGTGTTTCCATTGCGAGGATCGTCTGGAGGACACGGTGGAGCATACGGTGGAGGTGTGCCCTGCCTGGGCGGAGCACCGCCGTGTCCTCGTGGAGGCGATCGGCGGCGGCGACCTCTCGCGTCCGGCCCTGGTGCGAGCCATGGTACGGAGCGAGAGGGAATGGAAAGCCGTCGCCTCCTTCTGCGAAGCAGTAATGCTCGCGAAGGAGGAGGCGGGGCGCGTGAGGGAGTGGCAGTCTCTGCGCCCTCACGTCCCTAGCCGCCGCAGGAGGAGACGCCCCGGGCGTCGGGAGTCAATAGCGGACTCCCGGCCACCGTAGGCGCGAGCTTGCGGGTGGCGAGCAATGGGTAGCTCGCCGCCCGGTAAGGACCAAGCTCGGGTCGACGGCGCGTAGTGTTCCACGCGCGCCTCAAAGAGATGTCAGCAGCAGTGTAGGGGTCTACTAGGACCGATGCCTGCCGGGGTCGAGTGATTGTTCGAAAGAGATACCGTGACCCTGGCACATGGGCAACTGATGGAACACGGGTGGGTTTTAGTCAGTAAAAGTCTGACATGCCCTCCCGCTCCGCCCAGAGCGGGGGAAGTCATTTGATGATTTCCCATCCTGAAAAAAAAAAAAAAAAAAAAAAAGGGTGTAAAGTTCCGACCCGAATGCTCTCTCTGTTGATAATGTTCGAATTGGTTTTGTAAACCTGCACCCTAATTGCCAAACGCACAATTTATCAGAATCTGAATGGGATTGAAGATTATTTTTAAACCATTGCGTCATTTGTTCGAATAAATTGAGGCTCAGCAACGTAAATAACGCAATGAATGTTGTTTAACTATGAATATTAAACCAATTCCTACTGATAAAAAGTTCGGCAATTACCGCTCTGCTCTAAGGAGTCAGTTCAGGAAAGAGCCTTTCTTTTTTATTGTTATATACAGGTCAGTGTTAGTCTGTGTGTTGAACAAAGTATGATACTTATAGCCATCGACATTCGTACTTGAAATTTTACGCACGATATTTTCCTCATTCCTCTGCATCATATGCCTATACAACTGATTTTTGAAAGCAATTCTAACCAGCCACCAATACCATTCGTAATGACCGTCAAACAAACACTTGATACCTAATTAAGTTTTAGTGTTTTATAGTATTATTTCATGCTAAACGAAGCATACAACATTTTGGCAGTAAACAGAGGAATAAAATTTTAAGAACACAAATCTTAAAATTTTATTAGAAAGTCTATATTATTGTGGTCTTGTTAATTAAGATAATTTTTGTTGTCGTTGTTTTCGCGAAGGTTTGGATTTCTTCGATCAATTATCATCATCAGATCGAGGGCTCCAAAGTCAAGCCTTGGCATGGTCAAGTGATAAAAAAAAATACAGTATCATCATCATCATTATCATTTCAGAAGAAAGAGATACACTGCTGGACATAAGCCTCCCCCAATTTGGGGGGGTTAGCCATAATTGCCTCGTTTGGTAGGCGTATTGGCGATCGCAGTATGGTGGTAAGTGATAAAATGCATAAAGAACGCTGCTGCCCATTCTCTAGTAAGTCACTTAGTCGCCTGTTTCGACACAAAAGGGAAGAAATGGGATGGTGCTGTTCTATACGTCCGGCATAAAACGACGCAAATTTTTAATTTTCATATTGTTCTGATTTTTAGGGTTCCGTTGCCAAACGGCAAAAAACGGAACCCTTATAGATTCTTCATGTCTGTCTGTCCGTCCGTATGTCACAGCCACTGTTGAAACTTGGTAAATAGATGTATTTTGTGAACCGCATTAAGATTTTTACACTAAAATAGAAAAAAAAACAGTAAATTTTGGGGTTCCCCATACTTAGAACTGAAACTCAAAAAAATTTTTTTCATCAAACCCGTACGTGTGGTATTTATGAATAGGTCTTCAAAAATGGTATTGAGGTTTCTAATATATTTTTTTTTTAAACTGAATAGTTTGCGCGAGAGACACTTCCAAAGTGGTAAAATGTGTGTCGACGTCCCCGTAACTTCTAAAATAAGAGAATAATAAAACTAAAAAAATATATGATGTACATAACCATGTAAACTTCCACCGAAAATTGGTTTGAACGAGATCTAGTAAGTAGTTTTTTTTAATATGTCATAAATCGTAAACCGCAATTTACCTTTCATTCAATCAACTCAAATATAAAAAATTAAAAAAAAAAAACATTTAATTTCATAAACATAAGCCTTATGCATAAAACGAGAATACCTACAGGATTGTACGGAACCCGCAGTGCGCGAGTCCGACTCGCACTTGCCCGGTTTTTTTACAACTGTTTCGGGCTGCATTCTGTCACCTTCACGTTGCTAAGATTATGTTCGACGCCTGCTTCAAAGTAGATCCATATGCGTTTGTCTGATGTGACGTGATGGCGTGAGTTCTTATGATTTCATTCGATGTTAAGTAAAGGTTTACTCCGCAGGATGGCACTATAATTCAAAATAGCTACTGCCCCTTGGCTTAAAATTTCTTGTTTCAACATAAAATAGATCTTAAGACAATCCGTAATAGATTCCTATTACTGAAAGATTTTTCGTAATAAGAAAAAGAAAGAAAGAAAATACGTTTATTTGCGGTAAATATGACGCAAAAAAATAAAATTGAAACACTACAAAAATATAAAAAAGCTGGGGAAAATATGCGTCACATCCACGCAAAACGGCCATCGCTCAGCATAATACTGCGACTCTATGTGAGACAGAGCCCCAGCGCTGGTTTTCAGCGACAGCCGGCGCCGACGTGTGACGTCGAACGGTGCAGAAAATCATGAGTAGAAGAAGTACAAATTAATACTAAAACTTAAATAATAAAAAACAGTATTAAAAGCAAACAATGAGTAAAAAGAAGTACAAATACTCAGAAGAAGTTCAGAATCAGGTTCGGGATCAGTAGTTCCGAAGATGGAACCCCTACATTACAGTCTGCTAAGTTTCTCATTCGACTACTTTCGTTGCCTCATATATTCGAACCACTTTTTTTAGCATACCATATAATTAGACTAGTAACAAAATATATGTGGGTACCAAGTCCCGTTATCTAGGGTCAAGTGCAACTCGATTATAAGGCAACACGCACACTGCTTCCGTTACACTAGTCTGATATAACTATGACATTTTGCCCAATGGGAGTCTAAAGTAGGACGCACATTGTGTTGGTATCGCGGCCACGCTCTGTAAGGATACCGCACGGCACTTGACACATATTACCGCTACCGACTATTTGTCACACTTTTGTATAGGTTTAGTGGGTTAATCTACGAATTAATTTGGGAACAATTGACCCGAGTATCTATCCTCGGGTGAACCTAGCAAAAAGTTTTAAACAACGCTATTATAACTTCAGTTGTAAATTCTCACTGCTGAGATGCTGCCGCAGTGGCAGAGACGCAAATTGAAACCATGAAATTGGCACTTCGATGTTTCATAGAAAAGTGCAAATTTACGCGGTCACAATAGTAGTAATAGCGGTCGCGGTAGCATTTTTTTTTTCTATTAACCGACGAAAATTTCAACGTTAGGAGATTCAGAATCATGTACTTCCTCCATAGGAGGCTGGGCGTCGCTGTCCCACATCCTCCTCATACACTGTTTAGTCAGTTTTTTTGTAATTTCACAAATATTCTGCGGCTGTTTATTTTTTTCTGGGATTATTCTATCTTAATAAAGAAGTTGCAGGTTATGTATGTATGATGCATTAGGAATTTTACGCAACATCGTCGCGTCGAGCTTATTTGCTGCTGAACTTTGCTGAATGAAGAGATAATTAATTCTGTTATTTCTAGAAACTGTATCATTCAGAAAATACACTACATTCACTTTATGTTACTATCCCGACAAAAAGTTTCAAATTTCCTAAAATATGGTCTATTTAAAAACTATACGCAGAACCAATCCTTTGAACCATTGAACAAAGTGAACCGAAACACGTACGTCCCATTCATTTTAAGTTCTAACGGCACCGGTCTTCGTAATTCGGGTGACATTATTGTCCGCCATATTTTTTCATATGTAAAGCAATTTATGGGACCTTGGACAGAACATAAATATTCAGAGACGTTTCGAATTTCACAGAGGTCCGACTGTGTATTCTATGAGTGTTGCCAGTCACCGTTAGCAAATCGAAAATGTTCGGATGGCATTTAATGAGTTGCGCAGGCTTTGGGAGTGTCATAATGATGAATTTTGAGTTATTAGTATCTATATACTTGTGTCAAATTTAAAGGTTAGTGTCTATCTTTTTTTATTCGTTTTCAACTAAGGCACATCAACGACTTGATCACATTTAGCCGAAGGACAACGCTTCTCGTGTAGTGCTTCACTCTTTGATTAAAATAAAACTAGCGGGCTTCACTATTATTACGAAAAACAAAAGACGAATACTGACAGAAAGACTGTGCGTCAAGAAGACATTAATTAGTTTTTGTGTTATTTGGTGTGCTAAAAACAGTGCTTATTCTCTATGTTTATCTTTTTTTTTGGAAGGGAAATCATCATCTCCCGCTCTTCATGTCAGATTTACTGACTAAAACTCACCCGTGTTCCTTCAGTTGCCCATGTGCTAGGGTCACGGTATCTCTTTCGAACAATCTCGCGACCCTGGCAGGCATCGGTCCTATCAGAACCCTTCAGTTTTGCTTACATCTCTTTGAGGCGCGCGTGGAACACACCGTCGACCCGAGCTTGGGCCATACCGAGCGGCGAGCTACCCATTGCTCGCCGCCTGCAAGCTCGCGCCTACAGTGGCCGGGAGTAAGCTATCGACTCCCGACGCCCGGTGCGTCTCCTCCTGCGGTGGCTAGGGACGTGAGGGCGCAGAGACTGCCACTCCCTCACGCGCCCCGCCTCCTCCTTCGCGAGCATTACTGCTTCGCAGAAGGAGGTAACGGCTTCCCATTCCCTCTCGCTCCGTACCATGGCTTGCACCAGGGCCGGACGCGAGAGGTCGCCGCCGCCGATCGCCTCTACGAGGACACGGCGGTGCTCCGCCCAGGCAGGGCAAACTTCCACCGTATGCTCCACCGTGTCCTCTAGACGATCCTCACAATGGAAACACCCGGGCTTATCCTCCCACTTTATCCTGAACAGGAACCCACCGAAGCACCAACGCAGGTTGTGTTAGGCGGAAGGTGAGGACGCCGTGACGCCTCTCTATCCACTCCTCAAAGAGGGGACTAACCGCCGCAATTGTGGCGTGCCCAGCACTGAGTTGCGACAATCATACCCGCCATGTCGCCATGAGATCACACCGGAGCTCAGTACGCCGTGCCGCGATTTGTCGCAGCAGCGGAGTTTCGCCCCGGCGTTTCGCCTCCTCGCGCCACTCCCACATGTGCGCGAGGACCTTTACCTCCAGATCCCATGGCGGCACTCCGGCAAGGAGGCTCGCTGCCTCGAACGAGACCGTGCGGTATCCCCGGATTAACCGGATGGCCATGACCCTCTGGGCCGCACTCAACCAGCGCGCTGGGCGCAGCCTCAACGAGGGCGCCCACACCGGTGCCCCGTAGAGGGTCATGGACCGCACGAACACCGTGTAGAGCCTCCGGCAGGAGGCGTTTGGACCCCCCAGATTGGGCAGGAGTCGCTTTAAGGCAGCCCCAGCCCGCTCCAGTCTTTGAGCCAAACGTCGGAAGTGCTCGACGAAGTTCCACCGGCTGTCGAGGACAAGTCCCAGGTACTTCATCGTCGACTCGACGCCGATGTGAACCCCTCCCACCGTGAGTTGGGAACCCGCAGGTGGTGCGTTCCGAGGACCATGAAAACCCATGGCCTCGGACTTGTGCAGGGCCACCTTGAGTCCCAATTGCCGGATCCTATCGACGATTGTCGCAACCCCGCGTGTCATAAGTTCGGCCGCGCCTCGTGCGACCTCCCCTGCGCCAGGTTTATCTTGTTTATCTTCATTGATGTTTTTAACATTGCTCGAAGAATTGCCAGGCACATTGTACGCAAAACCGATGGCCCATGGCACCAAAAGGGTCTGGAGGACAACTTACCGGAAGACGTAGTGTTGGAAGGTATCCCACAAGGTGGACCGGGGACCTGGTGAAGGCCGCAGGAATCCGCTGGATGCATGAAGCACAGAACCGGTCGAAGTAGTGGTGTTTGGGGGAGGCCTATGTCTTGCAGTGGAGGTTTATCGGCTGAAATGATGACTGATGATGATGTTTTTAACGCGGTTAGGTAATTACTATAAAATTAATCAGTTCGGGGATCAACCAACTCACCAAACTCTTTAGCCACAGTGATGGATAGAACACAACATTCTTGACATCATTATGTCAGCCAAAAGACGTTCACTGCTGGACAGAGGGTTTCTCCAATTTGGGCGGGTTTGTCATATTCGCCACGCTTGGCAGGCGGGTTGGCGATCGCAGTATGGTGGTAAGATGCATAGAGAACGCTGCTGCCCATACTCTAGTAAGTCCCTTACTCGCCTCTCGGTGTCGTAACACACATGGGAAGAAATGGGATAGTGCTATTCTATACATCTGGCAACACACGAGACTTGACATATTAAAATTATTCCATACAAACATTGATGCTCAATAGAATATAATGTAAGTACCCATAAAAATTGTTTCAGAGTCAGTTGCAATAGTTTGCGAACCGATTGTTAAGTAGTCTTTGCCAATAAAATGCATACAGCATGTATCAAAAATACGTGCAAGTCGGATTTGCACACGAAGGTTCCATACCATAAGGTAATATAAACGTTGAAAAAACGGGGTCCCTGAGTACCCCGTTTCCCGAGGCCCCCGTCCCGGAGGACCCCGATTTATTTTTATCTAGATAAACTCAATTCAAACAGTCAATTTAGCTTAAAGTACCGTCAGCAGATGATATGTTAAATTAAATTTTATTACTCACTAAAATTATAATACTTTAAGAATCAGGAAAACATTATAAAGTCTTGCTTGGTTAAGGTAAATATTATAATTAGAGAATACAATATAGAGTCTCCTAGAGCAATTACAGGTTTTAATTATTATCACAATAGTTCCTTTTTCAATACAGAGAATCAAAATATCTACTCTACATGGAGCATTAACATAATTTAAAAAATTCGCGAAAACACTCACTCACAACTATAAAATAAATCTTCTAACATGTAAAATCAGTTTCACTTACATTTTTTTTTTTTACAATACAGTAAATCAAAAATACTATTAAAAATATATTTATAATACTGTAACATTTATTTTATATTTTAGATACATTTTATTCAAACTGTAATAACCTCTATTAAAACTATGATTCGACATTGTACAAAATTTCAAATAAACTACTTTCGTCTTATGCATTTCAATCACATACATTTAAGCACTTTTTATGTCGACCGTAGAAGTTGAAAGCAATAGAAAAAAGAAATGTTATCATATTTATCGTATTCGGGTTTCTCCGGGACGGGGGCCTCGGGGAACGGGGTACTCGGGGAATAACCCGAAAAAACACGTTTCTCGTATGGATGTCACCCTTTATTTTTTGTCGAGGCTTTACCCGCGTTGAGGTAAGTAATTATCCTGCGGGAACATACTACCGGGATAATAGGTATCCTAATTGGTTAATCCAGGCTACAAACTATCTGTGTGTCAAATTTCATACAAATCCGTTCCGCCGATTTTGTGTCATTGAGTCAACCCACGTTCCCATGGAGGTAATAAGATCACGACGGGATTTTTTCGCGCACTGAATCTTCAACGCACTGCTTAGGGCAAAGAGATGAAAATCGAATACTTTGTTTTCGTCGCGCTGAGACTCACTCGCGCTGCACTCTGTTCGATTCACAATACTCGGTTCAACACAGAGAGTTGAAAATCCAGTGCGTGCATAAAACCTGGCGATTTTACGACCGTACGACTGTCAACTTAAAGCATCCAAACACACAAGTTTTAACATTAATAACATTATACTAGGATGATTTTAATTTTATTCTTATTAAAACATAACATCACGCCTTGTTTTCCCGAAGGGTTAGGCAGAGGTGTACCTTTAGTACACCCACATTTCGCCTGTTATGTTTAAGTCCCATGTAATAGGGGGCAAGCCTATTGCCATTAACCGGGCACAAATCCAGACTCCGGACTGCTACTGAGAAATTCCAGATGGAAAAACCCAATAACACTTTGCCCGACCTGAGAATCGAACACCTGGGGACCTCATGCTCCATGCGTAGCTTCCACTTGATCAACTAGGCGGTTAGGTACGGAGCAACGAGGTATTTTATTCTTATTATTTTTTGTTTTTGCGGCAACAAAATACACATAAAATTGGCATCGTTAGGTTACAGAAACTCAAAACGTGTGGGTACAGACCACCAAATTTTTTCAAGGGATCAACATCGTAACCGAGAAAAATAATCAGTACTGAAGTTTTATAAGGGTCAGTTGTTAAAGACCACACTTTCGTGATACACGCTGTATAACGAACGTGGTTGTTGCATGTTGCGGCTCCAATGTATTCAAACTTAGATGTGATTATGTGCGATGACAATGTGATTTTTCATTATGTATTTGATTTATTTTGCGGTTAATAAATCCATGCTTGCAGCTTGGAATGATTGTTACGATGTTTCAATTATGGTATTAAGTGACCGTTTAAAAATAGATTTATGTTATTGGGTCGTTTAGTTTGTTCAAGGTTGATGTGGATAAGTAACCAGCCAGTTACATATTAATGTATAATAGTTTATATAGGGTGACAGGGAGATCAACCTGTTACCATGGATTCAGTAAGTACCTACATGATTGTGAAAAATTTGCTGTTCCATACATTTTGATCGCGTATGTTGCTAACTTTTCTATGATATAGCAGAGTTTTTTTTTATTGATAACCAGTGAGTAATTTTAACACTAAGGGTCTATAATCATGAGCTAAACTCATGGTTACAGTTTGCGTGTCTATTTTCTCTGCCACCTTTTGTTTTTTGTTGGGAAATCATCAAATGACGTCTCCCGCTCTAGGGTGGACCGGAAGGGCTTGTCAGACTTTTAGTGACTAAAACCCACCCGTGTTCAGTTGCCCATTTGCCAGGGCCACGGTATCTCGAACAAATCTTGTGACCTTGGCAGCCCTGCCACCCTTGTAGCATAGTGCAGTCAGAAGATGAATTCTCGTAATTAAAAAAAATCATAATCTAGTCTCAGTGTCATTTCGGCGACAATTTTTTTTCTGATAAATTTGGTCAAGGTTATGGTAGCATATTTAATCAGTGTTCACAACAGTATGTAATTAATAATTGTTCACCCGGTGCCAGTATTAGCCAATTATTAAGTAAAATTAAATTGTCAAAAATAAACCCTGGTTCTACAGTAATATTATTATATGCGGATAGTTTAAATGTTAGAAAAAAAGAAATAACTCAATGTGTTCATTTGATGTTACATCTCAATGAGACCAATCACTGTAAATTTATTTTCTGTGCCTTGCCTTATTCTCAATACTTGTCTGAGGAGCAAAACAGGCACATTTATAATTTAAATATGTTAATTTATAATAGGACTAGTTGTCACAGTGACGCTATTTTATATTTTGATTGTAATCAAGTTATTACTGATTACAAATTAACAAATTATACTATGTATTTGCCACCTAGTTGTAGGAGACAAATTGCTAATCTTTTAGCATACAATTTACACCGTGACACTGGTACTTGTAGGGTACCTGACTGTTAGTAGTGGTTCTAGCACCACTTTTGATACACCTAGTAGTTTAAACTGTTAGGTGCGACAACAGGTAAGCCGCATGTGTTGAATGTTGTTCATCAAAATATGCAGGGTTTGTCCGGCAAAGAACTAGAGTTAAGTTTATTTATAGAAAAACCATGATGTTCAGGTATTATGTTTGACTGAACACTGGTTGAAAGAACATGAAATAGTGTTTATGAATGATGATTTTTTTACTGTGCAAAGTGCATTTGTGAGAAAAAGTGCTATACGCGGTGGATCATTAGTTCTTGTTTCAAACAAGTTGAAATGTAAACAACGTTTAGATTTAGTTAATCTTTCAATCGAGCGCACTATTGAGTTGTCTTGTGTTGAACTAGAGCGTTACGTCATAATATGCGTCTATCGTCCACCCTCTGGGGATTTTATTCGTTTCGAGTCGGTCATGGAGGACTCACTCAATAAATTAAAATCAATTAATAAATGTATAATTTTAATGTGGAGATTTTAATATTTTAGATGCTCCTTTGAGTATTAGACTACTCAATCTGTTTAAGTCATTTAATTTAATAAACTTGTTTTTCGAACCTACTAGGATCACATCATCGTCTTCGACTTGTCTTGATAATATATTTAGTGATTGTGATGCCAATAATAAGTTAGTGTTAAGTGACTTAACGTCTCACCAATGTGGATTATTAGCCAGCTTCCCTTTGCCATTACAAAAAAAAAGCCGCATAAAATAGAATGCAGTCCCTATACAGTTAGTCGTTGCAACAGATTTAAAAATAATATTGCTCATAGGATTACACCATCTATAGTAGAACACAATAATCCTAATGCAATCTATGGAGCCCTTTTTGATATTGTGCAAAAAGAATACCAATCTACTTTCAAGACCAAAACTATTGACATTAATAGCACCTCTGTTAGCTTCAACCAATGGGCTACTCCAGGTATTTATAAAAGTAGAGCGAGACTATACGAGTTATATAATTTAAAAAAATATATATTTGATACTCCTTTTCTAGAGTATGTCAGAAATTATTCAAAGTTATTTAAAAAAATCTGTGCTTTCGCTAAATCTAAATTTTTAAGCGATACCATAAAAAAATCCAGTAATAAAATAAAAACCACTTGGAAAATTATTAACAATGAAACGGGTAAATCGGTTAAACAGGAAAAACAACTAGAGATTATGATTAAAAACAAATTGGTAAATAAGGCTGTCGACGTAGCTGAGGCATTTAATGAGTTTTTTGCCAACATACCTATAACTACGACGTGCTCCTTAAATTCGTCCCCGTCTAAAGCTGAAAACCTTTTGCATAGTAGTGTGCCCAGATGTAGTCGCTAATTTAGTTTTGAACATGTAACGCCTCGTGACGTTGTTAATATTTTTAAGACACTTAAGTCAAAAAACACTGGAGATTACTGGGGCATCTCCATTAAACTGTTAAGTAATATAATAGACATCGTAGCCCCCTATCTAGCTGTAACTTTTAATAAATGTGTTGATTCAGGATCTTTTCCTGACCTCATGAAGAGTAGTAAAGTCATACCATTATTTAAAACAGGTAATAAAAATAACGTTGGCAATTTTAGGCCCATTTCTATCTTACCTGCATTTAGTAAAATATTTGAAAAGTTAATACTCAAGCAGTTACTAAGACATTTTAATTTAAATAGCCTCCTTCATAATGAGCAATATGGCTTTACAAAAGGTCGTTCGACAACAGATGCGGGTGTTGCTCTGCTAAAACACATTTTCAACGCATGGGAGAACTCGCAAAATGCTATCGGAGTTTTCTGTGATCTCTCCAAAGCTTTTGATTGCGTTCACCATGACACACTTTTGCGTAAACTGCGTCATTACGGTGTTCAAAACGAAGCTCTCAATGTCATAAGTTCTTATTTGCAAAATAGGCACCAATGTGTAGATATCAATGGTGTAAAATCTTCCGGGCTACTAGTTCAGTTAGGTGTACCTCAAGGCTCAATACTGGGTCCTTTCTTATTCTTAGTGGATATAAATGACTTACCATTCTATTTAAAGATCTGTGAATTATCTGTGACATTGTACTATTTGCTGATGATACTTCACTTATCTTTAAAGTAGACAGGAATAGAAAAGATTTTGACGACGTAAATAATGCGCTCTCAATGGCCACGGATTGGTTTACTACAAATAACCTAGTTCTTAATGCTAAGAAAACGAAATGTATAAAGTTTGCCTTACCGAATGTTAGGAACCTGGTACCCAATGTCGTTTTAATTAATGAGGTGCTTGAAACTGTTAACTCGGCAGTTTTTCTGGGCATAACAGTAGACGCCAAACTTCAGTGGGGATTACATATATCGAGCCTAGCGGGAAGGCTCAGTTCGGCCGCCTACGCCGTAAGGAAAGTTAGACAGTACACGGACGTTGATACAGCTCGACTAGTCTATTTTAGTTATTTTCATAGCATAATGTCCTACGGCATTCTGCTGTGGGGCAAAGCCGCGGACATTCAATATATTTTTGTTCTTCAAAAACGAGCTGTTCGAGCGATTTACCAACTAGGTGCTAGAGTTTATCTGAGAGATTTGTTTAAAGATATTGGTATTCTTACGGTGGCATCACAATTTATCTTCGCCACCATCTTATATATTAGGCAAAATATACACTTGTACACTAAAAACAGTGATTTTCATAATATTAATACTAGAAATAAGGACAAACTACGAACCCCCTTTTACCGGCTTCATAAGGTTCATAATTCTTTTGTTGGTCTTGGTATTACCTTTTATAACAAGCTTCCCTCTGCTTTGCTAGATTTGCAGTTTAATGAGTTTAAAGCTAAAGTAAAATCCAACCTTTGTTCAAAGGCATACTATTCTATCAACGACTACTTAAACGATAAGAATAGCTGGTCGCTGTGATTAACTCAAGACAATGTTTATGTTCTTTCAATCCAGAATTAGCTTTCCTACCGACAGTTTATATGGGTAGTTCATATAATTGTTTTTTTTTTTTATTTCACTGATTTTGTTAATTTATTTTATTTTCTTTTAATTTCATTTATTGTGGACATAATCTACTCATTACAATTATTGTAAGTGAGTTGTATTGTAACATGTAGTTAGCTAGCGACCTCGTCAGCTGTTCATAATATTCTTGTCTCACCAACCGGCAGCAAGTTCGTCATGCTCCCTTAGATGTCACTGCTTGCTGTAGCGTCGGGGGTTGGGTTACCACCTTCCCTCAAATATGGCGAGGGGGGTAATGTCTGACCTTTGCGTTATGCTCGTGAACGGGTGCTGCTTGTGGTGACTGGTCGTCTTGCTGACCATGGTTTTTGTTATTGTTACTTGTATTAACTGTTATTTTATTTTGGTCCGGAGGTCCTTAGTTTAACTATTGTAACTTCAACTTAGCTGTATGTATCAATTTGCATTGTTGAATATGTAAGCGGGCACGCCCTTTATGCCTGGAGGCTTTATTTAGGTTTTAAGTTCTGTTCACGATTTTGTTTTATTATTTATTTCAGCTTGAGTTTAGTTTTCAGTGTTTTGTTGGTGGTATATTGGCGTGTGCTAGCTGACATATGTGAATAATGTATGTTTTGTTTTATAATATTAATTACTTACACAGTATTGTATAGAATCAAGTTCTTCTAACTTAACAGACAGCTGTGCTGCTGGGGAGTTTGTTCCGCCACTTCTTCTTCCCAGCTAAAGCACTAGGAAGTGTCGAAGGGCGGGCGTTTTGGGGGGACTGTTTTGTGTAACTTTGACGTTCAAAAAGTGCTGACTCTCAGCCTAGTTTGAATAAATGACTTTTGATTGATTTTGATTTTGAATCAAATGTCAAAAACTTGCCAAAAATTTACGAGTATTGCCTTGTATCTGCATAAATTCATAGGTTCCGTGTTCCCATGGAAAAAAGAGAAACGCCAAGTGCTATGATTTTATACAATTTTGTTTTAAAAGAAAGAGAGTAAGGAATAATATTACAAATAATCATAGCACAGCTTACTTGAAGTACCTAAGTATTAAATTTGAAATCAAAATCGCAAAATATTGGCATAACAAGATATACCTGTTATATACCTAATGCTTGAAGATTTATTGTATTGGCGCATGCGAAATGATCACAACAAATGTATAGGTAGCGATATGTTACAGTTGACCGAGATAAAGTCAGAGGTAACGATTAAATATTTATAGATAGAAGATACATTTCTTAACGCTAATGCAGAAATGTCAGTGCCATTAAATATGACTTATGTTTAATAAATTTCTTCCTAATTATCTGACAGTTTTCCAGATAAAGTAAAACACACAAATGGTGATCAGAAAACAAAAAAAAAATATATATATATATATTCTACTTTGCTTTACTATTTCTGCGATAGGAAACAAGTAGGTGCTGCCTGCAGCTCCACCTGCGTGCATTTCGGAAATTATCCCAAGGGACCGGGACAAAAAGTAACCTACGTCTTTCCGCAGAAAGCCATATACCTATGTATATATCTATCTCCTTGCCAAATTTTTGCGAAATTCGTTCAGTGGTTTAACCGCGAAAAGAGTTACATTCGAATTTATAATATTAAGAGTAAGGATATTTAAATATATTATTTACCTATACCTATAATATCATGGTGGTATCAGCCCCGACTTACGCTTTACTTTGAGCAAATAATTTCATCACCCATGCTCTCAAGAAAAACACCGTGAAGAAGGGTGTCCTAGGACCAAAATTCGAAAACATATGACGTCCAACAACCCACACTAGGCCCGCGTGGTAAATTACAGCCCACTCCCTCTGAAAGAGAAGAGATCTGCACCCCTAGCCAAGTTGATAATCTGCAATCGTTAACGCTAGTCGAAAACTAATCGAATGTATGGGAATGAAATCATCTCAACGTTAAGTCACGTGGCTAGAACAAACGAATAAAAAATTCGAAGCCAAGTTCACATCGTTCAAAATGATAGAATAAATTGATATCGTTTTTACAATGTTCAACGCTACATCCTTTGTTATAATGCCGTTTTTCTAAAGACATTGTAGAACGAGCGGCCGACTCAAGCGCGTCAACATGACTACCAACTTATCGTTTTCTACAATTGCTGACACCGAGGCGTTACCGATTGGAGAACGGAATTCGACACGAAACGGTTGTAACTTGGCTGGAAAATTATAGGTTGGATGTTCATGCTATTATATACATATAGTCTCTCGATTAATTTGAAGATCTGCGATAGATAAAAGAAATAGAAAATATTTTATTGTCTAGGTAATACAGTAAGCAAACATAGGTTAACATCATGTTGAGACGACATGAGTAGCCTAATTACTACCTACAGCCAGTTACAGTATATTATTTCCCAGTGAACCAGAACTTACGGCGATGACAGAACTTACGGCAAGCAATGAACTCAATAATCAGTCTTGATCGGCTTTACAACTTAGCTGTTAGTTGGCCATATAAATGATTCTTACATCACACATAACACAACGCTAAAACGCCCATAACGATAGGTAGGGGTGTACCAATACTACAACCACATTTCGCCAGTTATACCAGGCCACTCAGAAAGTATTGCGAAAAAAGTTTTTATGTATGAGAGACTGGCCAGTTATAAACGATTATAAAAAAAAAGATTATTTATAAGTAAAAATAGGTACGTTCCAATTTCAAAATTTCCCTCTATATTTTTTGCGTGTTAATTAAATTATCGTGTCTCATTGGAAAATGGATTTTCACCCCCCTTACAGCCCTGACCTAGCACCGTGTGACTTCTTTTTATTCCCAAAAATAAAAAATCAGCTCAAAGGAATACAATTTTCGTTGTCGGAAGATGCGCTGTCAGCGTTCGAGCAGGCTGTAAACGATGTGTCTGCGGTGGACTGGAAAAAGTGTTTCGAAAACTGGCTCAGACGCATGCAACGTTGCATAGAGGCTAGTGGAGAGTATTTTGAAAAGATTTAATAAAAAAATATTTACCTATAGAACACTTCTTTTTATTTTCGCAAAACTTTCTGAGTGTCCCACGTATGTAAGTCCTGTGTAAAATGGAGGGCGAGCCTATTGCCATGAACCGGATACAAATATAGAATTCGGTCTGTTACAGAGAAATTCTAAATGAAAAATCCAATACTCGTAACATTTTACTCGAACCGGGAATAGAACCAAGGACCTCATATTCTAGCGCTAGCATCCACTAGACCAGGAATGCAATACCTACATAATTCCTATATTTAAGAAAAATATAAACTATTTTACTGGTCTTCAGAATCTCTCTGACTACTTGCGGAAACATCTGAATATACATTGCATTAAAACTTAACACGACTTTGACGAACATCAAAAACCGGTAGTTTCTCTTGTCTTTAATTATTAAGTAACATCAATTGAAAGTACTTTTAATTGTTTTACGCATGATACCATCACTTCAGAGAAATGTTTATGTTCAATTACAATCGACCTAAGGTTTCGTAACAGTGAAAGCTCATCACGAACTGCAGAAGCATTAAGTCTACTGTTCACGATGGCCGTAGATCAACCTATGACTCTGTAGGTGTAGGAAGAAGTGAGGCGTTGGTGAGTGAATCACCAATGAAGTTCTTTAATACTAGCACTTCGTCCGCAACTCCACGTGACTCACAGGAACTGTGCATTTTTTCGGGATAAAATATAGCTTATGTTGGCTTGGTGATAATGTAGCTTTCTATACGTGAAGGAATTTTTAAATCGGTTCAGTAGTTTTTGAGTTTATCCATTACAAACATACATTGAAAAAAAAATTAAAATCTTTCCTCTTTATAATATTAGTTTATAAAATAATTGTAGTTGGTCGTCTTTTGTATCGTTCGGATACGAACTAAAGACTGTTTTCACCAGTTTTCAGTCAATGCATCAGTAACGTTCCGACCAAAAGGTTCGGGTCCGAAGTTGTATAGTACACTATGGGGTTTGGTCCCATAATTTGCGACTGACAAACTATGATATTTTGGGATCATTTGGTAGTGTGGAAAGTGGTCCCAATAATGGACATTCGTAAGTTGTTATGGTAATTGAGATGCATCGTTCAAGGCAGACAGGCGATCGAAGGTCGAGTTGACACCTGATATATCGAGGCGAGGTTCAAGACGACTACTTTTTTATTTCAATTAAGACCGAACAGGTTTAACAGGTATCATTTTTGGCCACCTAGGAATAAGAGGAGAATAATAATTATCAACATGAATGTCACCAGTAATAACAACTAATGCTGTTATTACTTAAGGCCTAATAATCTGTTAACAAAATGGCCCATAAATGATAATGATTTCATTTCTGTAAGTACGTTTAAAAATACTTTTACACGTCAATCACATTTTTAATACAACAAGAGGACAGCGTTTCCTATCTGACCTCTCTGAGAAGAAAGGCCAAAACACATTCAGAGGTCACAGTCTCTTACGATCTTGGTCAGATCATGTGAAAACCATGTACATTCAATTGGTGTCTGAAATTATATTTTTGGAGGGAACCACACATATTGAGTAGTTTGTGTGGTGCCAGACGTAAAGAAAAATGTAAAAAAAAAGAATATCATCACCCAATTTTTTCCCCTGACTGTCGTAAAAGGCAACTAAAGAACTTACTAGATAATGATGATATGATGATGACAATACACTGTACTACGATCGCCAATCCATAATAGATACGATCGTAACCCTCCCCCCCTCTGTCAGGGTCGCGAGATTGTTCATACCGTGGCCCTAGCAAATGGGTAACTGAAGGAACACGGGTTGGTTTTAGTCAGTAAAAGTCTGACACGCCCTCCCGGTCCGCCCAGAGCGGGAGAAGTCATTTGATGATTTCCCATCCAAAAACAAAAAAACGGGTGGCCTCCGCAATATTATGGATCCAGTTTCCTTAAACATTGCATTTGCCAGATGGTCAGCTCTTGACCTCTAAAATAATCTTTAAGACATCTGTAATGACCGTTTGCAGAGTCGTTTGAAAACTATAGAGTCGATAATGTTACATCAAAGGTATCTAACGAGAACGATTTTGAAAACGGAATAACTAGATTGTATTTGTTTTTCTGAATTGATTGATTGTATTTGTATTTGTTTTGGAGAGGGCTATGCTTGGAGTTTCCCTACGCGATCGAATCAGAAATGAAGAGATCCGTAGGAGAACCAAGGTAACCGACATAGCCCGAAGAATTGCTAAACTGAAGTGGCAGTGGGCAGGGCACATTGCTCGCAGAACAGATGGCTGATGGGGCCGAAAAGTTCTGGAGTGGCTTCCGCGTACCGGAAGACGTAGAGTCGGAAGGCCTCCAACAAGGTGGACCGATGACCTTGTGAAGGCCGCAGGAATCCGCTGGATGCGGGAAGCACAAAACCGGTCGAAGTGGCGGAGCTTGTGGGAGGCCTATGTCCAGCAGTGGACGTCTTTCGGCTGAAATGATGATGATGATTTGTTTTTCTATGAGTACCAGCATTTCTCAAACTTAAATACGTTTACAGTAAGATTAATGTACAACTTAAAAATGCTACTTCGAGAAAAACCTTGAACCCAAACTGGTAAATTTTTCCGTTCGAGAATCGAGCCAAAAGAAAACTTTTAACCGATATGTAATCAAGCCGTCAAACTAATAAGTTTATGACCAATTATAGTAATTTCGAAATGGGTTCGTTTACTGTTTAATATGGAAATTTAATATAAAAAGTATTTATGGAATGTTTAATGGCCATTTTACTATTAAAATTAAGTGGTTCTTGTAAAGGCGTGTACAAGAATTTACATACTTTTAATTTAATTATAAATAAATAAACATACACCGTAAATTAAGCTACATAAGCTTTCATTTTCTTATTTTTTTCTGGGTGGGAAATTATCAAATGACGTCTTCCGCTCTCGGCGGAGTGGGAGGGCGTCTCAGACTTTTACTGACTAAAATCCACCCGTGTTCCTTCAGTTACCTATATTTATGGCCACGGTATCTCTTTGGAACAAATCTCGCGACTCTGGCAGGCATGAATAAACACTTCACGTAGCTTTAGTCTTTTTCTGTGATAACATTTCACGTCATCACCCACTTTAGGGACTTGGGTTAGCCTTCTATGAGAAGGAGTGGGTCATAATCCACCATATGGGCCCATTGCGGGTTGGTGGATGCCACATGCCTCCGAATGTTTACTTCTCGGACATGTCGGTTTCCTTGATAAGTTTTAAAAACAGTGGTGATGAAATGATTTACACAAAATAAAGCACCTGTGTAGCGGACGCCAGAGACGCATCCTGCACCAGCAGTGGTACTTGACATTTCCCACTATTGTTGAGGAGCGCTTCTTATTATCGGAGTCGAGTGAATATGCTAGCGGCACACGTCTCCACGTACCCTTGAATATTTTGTGGTACAATCCACAAGGACCTCGGGGAAACACGGGTAGTGTAAAGGAAGCAATCTTGAAATAAACTACAGATTTCTAAAGGCGTATACAAGAATTTACCTACTTTTCATTTAATAATAAAAAATAAACATATACAGTGAATTAACCTACATAAGCTTTCATTTTCTTTTTTTTTCTGGGTGGGAAATAATTAAATGACGTCTCTCGCTCTGGACGGAGCAGAAGAGCGTGTCGGACTTTTACTGACTAAGACCCACCCGTGTTCCTTCAGTAGCCTGTGCCAGGGCCGCGGTAACTCTTTCGTACAAATCCGCGACCCTGACAGGCATCGGCTCTAAGCTACATGGGCTGGTATTTAGATAATATAAACTTTTCATAACTTTAAAGTATTTGCATGTGATCAAGTTTAATGACATAATATGCTGTAGTGAACTTCTACTTAATTGACCTCGAAAGCATGCGTGTCTACTTTTAGGAATTTGGTGAAGTCGGTTTCTAAATAGGTACTAACTAGACTGCAGCCCTGATTGAAGTTAAGTTTATTTACATTACATCACGCCTGGTTCCTCCGAATGGTTGGTTCGTATCTGTACTACAATGCTGGTTGGTGATCACAGTATGGTGGTAAACTGCGTAGAGAACATTGCTGCCCATTCTCTAGTAAGTTTCTTAGCCCCTTTTACAACACCCATGGGAAGAAATGTGATACTTATAGATGCTTAAAGATAAATTTTAATTGAAATAGCAGGGTTCGAGCTTTTAACCTGTAACTCAAAATAATATCACATAACTTTGTCGCGGCAATTATATTACCTGTAAACGTCAATGCCATAAACGACTGTGTGTATGTTTTAAATTATTCTTTAATCATAATATTGTAAGTACCAGAAAAATTGCAATTAAATACCTAGGCATTTAAATTCAGGCGTTAACTATAGTTATTACTTACCGTCGGAGAGATGACCTGATATCCTTGATGATTGCCGACAAAAAAGAGTCGGATTAATTACGACTGTTATCCGTATTCGATGCTTGTGCCTTGACCAAAATAAGGTTTTGAACTTCAGACCTTAAGCTATAAGGCGTGGCAGATATTTTCAATTGCTTCGTTGGGGTAGTGATTGCAAGTGCAACTGTTGGCTTTATCGTTGATTCACATAAATTGACTCGCCCGAAACGGGAATTTTGAATAATATATTATTTCCTGTGGGCGACGCGCGTTTTTCAAGAAAACGTACTAGACAATTTGCACGTTTTGATTTTTGTGCAATATAGGTAACTGGCTTCTGCCCGCGACTTCGTCCGCGTTAAATTTCTTGTTCCCCCGACCCTTCTCGTCGCATCGAATCGCCTACCCGTGCGATTTTCCCCGTTTTTTAAACATTTTTCATTATTGCTCCGCTCCTCTTAGTTATAGTGTGATGTTGTAGAACCTATAGCCTTTCTCGATAAATAGGCTACCCAACACAAAAAGAATTTTTCAATTCGGACCAGTAGTTCCTGAGATTAGCGCGTTCAATCAAACAAACAAACTCTTCAGCTTTATAATATTATATAGTATATATAGTATAGATATATAGTATAGATTAAGAAGAAAGTGCACTTAACTTCATTTTAGTAATATTCTAGGAAATTCGGGTCCGTGGCTTAGGCCCCCAGTGGTCGAGGCTCCCGTGGCCGACGCCCCCGATTCGGTTAATCTGATAAAAATAAAAATTTGTGCTTAAAAGTGTTCCAACATAATAATAAAGTACTTTTTCCCCCATATTTTATAGGTTTGCTGTCATACAATGAAATGATACACTTCTCAAGTACTTTCATTTGATACATATATTTATTTTATTTTATTCTTACCATATGAAAATTTTATCTGTCAACTTTAACCAACTCGTCAACTAAATGAGCCAAAACGGTTATTGGTAACAATAAAAAGTCCGTCTTTTTGTCCACAAAATTGAAAATAATAAGGAAGTATGAATAGATATTACGTCTTTCACACCAGAGTCAAGTTATTTAAAATTGCAATATGCAACTGATAAGAAAGTTTAGTATGTCATCTTACAATGAGAAGGTGAAGGTTCTTCGCAAGGACTAGTGCAAAATAAAATCGACTTGGTGTAAAAACATTGTTGCAAGCTGAATTTGCGTATAATATTCATAAAAAAAAATCAAAACTAGTATATGACAGTGAGTGAATAAAGGACATAGCTAGTGTGGTGGTGCCGTTAAATTGATAAATGAAAGTGACAACTTTCAAATGATAAAAGGACATGAACCTGAGTGTCAACCGGATGCATAAAAATCGACCTATTTTTTTTTAATGAATGTCTTAAACAGTACACTTGATTACTTTTATCCTTGAAAAAATTTAAAACATTTCACATGCAAAAAAATTGTTACTCTTCGTGTACCTTTGTTTTTTAAACCTGATTATTTTGATGTGTTATTGCTATTGAAACTGACTGTTATAATTAGGTAAAATGATTTCCATTTGTTTAAGGTTTCCCAGTTGATTATGTTTAATTATTATTGTTACAAAGATGAAAAGAACATTTCACTATGTACTTTTTAAGACTGATTATTTAAAATAACTATCTTATTTATAACATTTGAAACTGATTATTCCGAAGCCCTCCAAATGATGGGAGGCCTACGTCCAGCATTGAATGTTTAATGGCTGAAATGCTGAGATTAATTATTATAATTAAGTTAAATGATTATTTTAATTATAGGTGATTCAGATACATTTTTTTACTAGATTTCTTATTGAGATAAATAAATAAATAATGAAAAAAAAAAAACTAAGACTTTCACTTTTCAAAACATAGGTACATCCAATAAAAGCATTTCTATTACACGCATTACCACGCATTTATCAGTAATCATGCAGCTCAACTTAGAATATAAGGTGCTCATGGATTTGACGAACAATACCAAAATATGTTATAAATATAATTATGATTTAATATTAGACATATACTTACAATCAATATACATTTATTATTTTTGTAAAACATTTTTGTGTCTGACAGTATATTTGATCAAAAATTGCTTTAAATTAAAATTATCGAATCGGGGCGTCGGCCACAGGCGCCTCGACCACTGGGGGCCTAAGCCACGGACCCGGAAATTCGTGTGAAACAATTAGTAAGCCCAACATAACTGTTTTAATCCTAGGGTTTCACAAAGTGTGGTTGTGTCTTTCAATTGGGAAATTCTCACAGTAAGCCTAGAGTGTATAGTTGCTCCTGTTAGACTTTTAACATATCAGGTGAAGTGCGTATATGGGTCCTCTGTCTTCCTCCTCTGAAAATACAGTCGTTATTGTGTAGCAGGAATAAAATAAAACCAAATAAAATATAAATTAACGATATTTATTTTCCTTAACGTGCTTATAATTCTAACATGACTAGATTTGATTTGATTCCTATAAACTAACTAATCTATACTAATATTATAAACTAGCTTTTGCCAGCGGCTACGCCCACGTGGAGGTCGGAAAATATCCCGCGTGAATGTACTACCGGGATACAAAGTAGCCTATGTGTTAATCCAAGTAATTTTTTTTTAGCTCGAGAGCGCATTTTCATCCGACTTGCTTCAAATTTATCGTCACTGCTCGGCTCCTATGTGTCTTAGCGTTATGTTATATAGCCTATAACCTGCCCAGGAGTATGGACTACAATCGTACCAAGTTTGGTTAAAATCCCTTCAGTACTTTTGACCCATGCATGCACATATAGACAGACAGACAGACAGACAGACAAAAAATTTACGGATTGCATTTTTGGCATCAGTATCGATCACCATTCATCCTCCAATATTAATTTTGAATATATTTTCAATGTACAGAATTGACATCTCTACAGTTTTATTATAAGTATAGATGCGAAAGTAACTCTGTCTGTTTGTTACGCTTTCACAACTAAACCACTGAATCGATTTTGAAGAAATTTGGTGCGGGGTAAGTCTGAACCCCAAGAAAGGACTTGGGCCTATTTCTTTTCCGTGACTTAGAATGCGTCCGCAATAAACGACATTTACGCGGACGAAGTCGCGGGCAAAAACTAGTATTATATAATTGGATAAACTTTTTTACAAACTTGACCTTCCTTGTTGCTCATTGAAATAACAAAACTGCATTCATTATAATGTTTTTAAGTACTTAGTACTTATAAATAATATTAATTACTGATACAATGACGTATCAAGAACACAGGAACACTCATACTTTTCGAGGCAAACTTGATTGGATCTGCAATTGCATTTTTATTAAGGCAAATAGTGCAAGAGTGACGGAGAACAACTTTCCGTTATCCTGTATTTAAGTTAATGTTTACGCCTTTATTTATAAATGCTGCTTACCTAAACCCGCACTTAAGTCAGAATTTTTTGTGACTTAAATAGTCAATTTTTACACAGAAAAGCGTTACCTATGCGTTGTTCACGCCGCGCACTTGATGGACTACTTAAGTCAGATGTATCGTAATGTACTATATATTAATCATCGCTAATCCTTACGCTAAACAAAGTTTGTAAATAAACTCTATGAAATATGTTAATTTAGACTCCGTAAAGTACGTTAATTTAACAAAAACCCAAAAAACGAACCTTAGGCCCTTGATACTCCATTCACATCGTAGGTCAACCATTTTTAAAAGAGTTCGACCTGCATAAGTACAGTCGAAGGCACGTCAGTATTAAGACTTTGATCTTGGGCTAGCGTAGCGTACGTAGTAGGTACGGAATTACAATAGGCTAAGAAACCAGCTTGTACTTTTAAGTCACTAACGTGCGGCCTACCGCCATCTGCCTAGCCTTTTCCCAAGTATGTTGAGTTCGATTTCCAGTCTAACCGAATGCGGCATGATACCAGTATTTTACATGGAGCGACTCTCTATCTGACCTCTACACCCCAGTAACTGGGTAATACGATCCCCCATGGTGAGACTGGAAGTCAGACTTTTGGGTTTCGGGCGACCCAAGGTTCTAACGGCTTGATGTGCTTTCTGAGGCACGGAAGGGTCTGAAGGTCACCTATCCTCGGAAAAACCGCGGCAAGCTTAGCTTAATCTGATCTATTGGCCCGTGCGGCCCTTAATACTTAGCCAAAATAATAATATCAATGGAGGCTAGTTTAAATTAATTTATGTTATAGCTATCACACGCATATTTTTCTTTGTATACATTTTGTCTTTCACTTCTTCTTATTCTTTTTATTAATATGTGGACAATGGTGTGGGTTACATGTTTGTTATTCTAAGTTAAGGATCTATTGTATTGTTCTTAGCATGTAACTGTTTTTTGTCCCTAATAAATAAAATTAAAAAAATTAAAATTAAAAGCCCCTAAAAGTGCAACTGTACAATGTCTAAAAAAGTACTGGTTTTTGCCTCAGCCTAATTTCATGCCAAAGGGCTATGTGTCAGACCTGTTCGAATTTCGAAGCCTGTCTAATAATAATAAACCATAAGTAACCTTACTCTGAAAGTAATAACTGCACCTATATTTTTAAATTAAGAACAGATTTATGTGTTGACCTCAATTTTGATTATGCAAGATCATGTAATCAATATTTGCTTAACAATTTCTCCGGAGCTAGTACAGCTTAACCTACACATCATAGAGAAATCCGGTCATAACATAGATTACACATTTTAGCCTGCGGTTTTATTTACCTACGTGAACTTGAATGTTAAGTACTATTATGACTATATTTATTATTTCTTGTTAACATTAAGATAACTAATTATAATAATTAATTAAATAAATAGCAAAATTATATCCTCACTTAACAATTTACACTATGGCCAATTCTCGTATTCTCATCTCGGGGACAATTAAACTTTGAACTTTATGGTCTAAAAACTAGTTTGTTTAGATATCGGTACTTTTGTTTTACAGTGCTGTTATCGTCAGTTGGACTCAATGATTGTATTATCCTACTAATATTATTAATGTGAAAGTTTTTGAGGATGGGTGTATGGATGTATGTTTGTTACTCTTTCACGCAAAAACTACTGATCGGGCTTAGATGAAATTTGGCGAAAAGATAGCTTATAAACTGGATTAGCTCATAGGGTACTTTAATCCCGGCAGTACGTTTCCCGTGAGATAATTTCCGCGACCTGATTTTGGAGACCTTCACGCGGGCGAAGCCGCTAGCAAAATCTACTGCAAAATATATTTTAGACTAGCTTATGCCCGCGGATGTGGATGTCGGAAATTAACGCAGGTATTTTTCAAATATAAAATATTTTTTCTAAAATAAAAGAAGCCTAACTTTCTCCTTATAACATATTTCTATCTGCCAGTGAAAGTCCCGTTAAAATCGGTCCTGCGGTTTCAGAGATAAGCCGGAACAAACAGACAGACAGACAGACGGACAAAAATGTTAGAAACTGAACTGTTAATTTGAAATTACAAACATACACTTCAATTTTATTTATTTGTATGTAGTATGTATAGAGTATAGATGTATAAATATACCTGCCTTGTTGGTCTATTTTTCGCAAGTACTACTGCTGAGTAGGACGTTCTGGGTCCGATTCCCAGGTCGGGCAAAGTGATATTAGGTTTTTCTTTTGGAGGATTTCTCAGAAGCAACCCGGAATAAGTGGTGCCCGGTTGATGGCAATAGCTTCGCCCCCGATAACATGGAGAGCAGTGCTGGCCTAGTTTTTTTTTTTGTATGGGAAATCATCAAATGACCTCTTCCGCTCTGGGTGGAGCGGAAGGGCGTGTCAGACTTTTACAGACTAAAACCCACCCGTGTTCCTAAAGTTGCCCATATGCCAGGGCCACGGTACCTCTTTCGAACTAATCTCGCGACCCTGGCAGGGTGGTGGGCCAGTGATAATTGCAGCGACTTACAAGTTGATGGTTTTAGGTTCGGAACCAGACAGGCAATTTACTTTGTGTTAATTATTGCAGTACCATTGTTCTCAAAACGGTGAAGGAAAACATCGTGACGAAACCGGCCTGTCTCAAAAGCAAAAACTCAAAGATGTGACATCTACCAACCACGCACTCTCATCGAGAGGAAGAGTGTGGAAACATTATAGTCGGATTATGTTATGACATAGGAATTTAACGTAACTGGCTAAATGTGGGGGAACTAAAGGTACAAACCAACCATTCAGAGAAACAAGGTTATTGTTACTTTTAACCGACGAAAAAAACGGAGGAGGTTCTCAATTGGACGCGTATATACAAGATTATTTTTAGTATATGCGAAACCTGAATATAGTTTGTTCAGAATCAGTAACTGAATCGATTCCAATAATTTTTACACCATGTTATATTTTGTACCAAAAATATTTAATTACGCTTCCAAGTCGCGGGCCTTAGTGTTTTGTTTAGATTTTAAAATTGTCATGTCTTTCTCGTATTCAAACGTCCATTACACGGAGATGGTACGTACACTAGCTGTTTGTGGTGATCTGCATATGTTTTTGCGTGGACAACCAGGTAACTTATCAAGCTTATAACTTTGTGATTATTAATGATACAGTTTTGAATTTTTTTTTCATAGATTCTTTACATAAAAATACTAGACCCGTGTTTCGGGTTTCGCATAAACAAAAATTAATGTTGTATATATAGTTTGTTTATCACCGCGCATAACTTTTTACATAGTAGTCCGATTGTGATAATTATTTTTTTATTGGAAAGGGTATAGGTACCCCGAAGGTGATCCCATATAAATTTGGAAAACAAAATCGAATCCTAATGGTTGGAAAACAGGGGATGTTTGATTGTTCACCACGCATCTTTATACAGAGTAGTCCGATTTTGATAATTCTTTTTATTGGATAGGTTATACCTTGCCAAGTATTATAAGTATATAGAAGCCACAAAAAAAAAAACTTTTAAACAGAAAAATTAAACCGCCGCAGAACTGAAAATCAAAAAATAATAACCCTTAAAATTTTGAGTTGGCTCTTTGAGTGGTCCTTGTTTATTGATTTTTCAGCGCCGACTCAAAATTTTTATACTAGCTTCTGCCCGCGACTACGACCGTGTTAAATTTCTTGTTCCCCCGATCCTTCCTGTTGCATCGAATCGCGTGCCCGTGCGATTTCTTCGTACTTCTGACTTCTTTTCTTTTTACTTGGCTCCTAAGGGTCCCCTAGCGTGATGTTTTATACCCTACTACAATTTTACACGACAATCATATTTTTTTTAAACTAGATGTAGTTTAAAAAAATATGATTGTCGTGTAAAAGTGTTTGTACAAACCTATTTGCAAAAATAAAGTCATTTATCATTTATATTCCTCGATAAAAGGGCTATCCAAAGCTAAAATATTTTTTCAATTCCATTCAGTAGTTCCTGAGATCATAGTATTCACCCAAACAAACAAATAAACTCTTCAGCTTTAAATCATTAGTATAGATGTAAACAAGATGACTGATTTGTGAACTAAGAAATTTATATTAGTTGAATAATTGATTGATATGTGACGATAAATGATCCGATCCCTTTCCACTGTTTTGTACCCATAATGGTGTTTGTTATTGTTTCATCTTTATGAAATGCTGTTAGATTTAACTTAACTATCGTTGCTAGTTTAATTTGACTAAAATGACTATTTGTCCTATAATATCTGAACATCAACATAATAAAAAGTTGAATTAATTAATTTACTGATAGACAACTTATACCCTTAACCGTTGTGGCTGCATGAAATGCGCAAGAGTTCCTTAAACAAGGTCAAATTAAATTAGATGGCGAGACTACAGGACCAAAAAAAAAGTACGTATGTCAATGCCCGTAATCGATCAGCTGTTTTAAATTTCCAAAAATGAAAGCATAATTAGTCATTTGATTGTTTTAATATACATGTCAGTGTCATTTAAAGATTTGAACAAAGTTGGGATAGTGAAAAATTTTTTTTTTTCATTTTTTTGTTTTTATTAGCAGCCAGGAGTCTGGATTTGTTCCCGGTTGTTGGTCCCCTCAATTTTTTATTTTTTTTTGGAAAGCGAATCATCAAATCACTTCTCCCGCTCTGGGCGGAGCGGGAGGGCGTGTCAGACTTTTACTGACTAAAACCCACCCGTATTCCTTCAGTTGCCCATGTGCCAGGGTCACGGTATCTCTTTCGAACAATCTCGCGACCCTGGCAGCTCGCCCCCTATTACATGGGGCTTAAACATAACTGGCGGAATGTGGGTATACTATAGGTACACCTCTGCCCAACCCTTCTGAGAAACAAGGCGTGATGTTATGTTTTCGATTTCGATACTCAACACGTGGGTAAATTACTTCCAGCTAATTTAATTTGACCTTGTTTACCTACAATGCAAGCAATACGGAAGGTTTTTTGAAAATTCTTCGTCATAAGGGGTTAATAAAAAATTGTAATCCCATAGGATTCGTCGGTATTCTAAAAAAAAATCTGTAGAACAGGAGCCTACACTTAAATATTCTGAGATCTTGAATAAATAATTCAATGTCATAATGCTCAGACTATGCTATAAAAGCAACATAAATTTCCGTCTGGATATAAATAATAAATTATAATTAGTAAATTATTTCGACTAACTATGTATTTCCTGCTTTTGCAGACGTATTTTGTAGACGGCATCTTGCTATTTTTGTATTAAATGATAAACAGGTACGAAAAATAAGTTGAAACAGTTCTATGGCTACATTTCTGGTAAGTCTGAAAGACATTTAACGTTAATTATCACACTTGGGTTTGCTAACTAAGCTTTTATCTATCATCAATCTTCCCCCTTACTCATACAAGTTAAGCAATGGTTAACATCTACTTAGCTACAATTTTTTGCTTACGAGTATGCTTTGTCTAAAACACTTATAACTATAAATACACAAATAACAAGATCACATCTTCACTATTTCCCATAACTGCTAAAACTTAAATATACTGATCACAACTTGAAATACATTCGAGGTGACAAACACACTCTGTGTGGTATACCCCGCTGTATTTGCCATACTAGCTACAAGTTCATTTTCATTATAATTTTTCTCACCCAGGAATTATAAGAAAAACCACTATACTTTATATTTATTGAAATAATCCAAAAATTTCGTATAAACTACTTCAGGCGCGTTGTCGGCCCAAACATGATTATGATGACTCCAATACGATTGTGACACTAAGTAATTTTCGACCAAATTCGGTAACCTAGATACTAAAATATCAACATCTTTCAATGTTGATAATGAATCACTTTTGGCACTTATCAATACAATTGGGGAGGATACTCGGGAGACGTTGTATTGTGGAGTCTTTCGAGTTCCATACCGTTCCATATTCCCCTCAATACCTTCATCGTAGCGCTGGAAATTCCCACTTAACATCAACTGCGCAAAATGTGCTATGTTCTTTATAGATGTACCACTAAATACATGGGCAATAGCAACAGATAAGTTTTTGAGAGGTATGGTGCCCGGCTTGTAGCCAGTAGCTAAAGTGAGCCCTACTTCGCAAATATTCGGAGCTAACTCACAAAGAAACTCAATAATGAAATGTACAATATGTTCTCTACCAAATATTTCATTTAAACCTGCATTGTCTATAAAGGCTTTTATTGGGATGTAGTTTCGGACAGCTAAGAGTGCTAAAGGATTGTTATAGTTCTTCATCCATGCCACAGGACCTAGCATGACGGCTACCCTCACCTTGTCATTGTATTCCGGCCTTAAAGAAGCCATAACAAAATAATCTGTGCTACCTTGAGAATGTCCCATGTAGAACAACTTCGAGTGTCCAGTGGTGCGAAGAATGTAGTCAATAATTGCTGGTACATCAAAGTTGCCATGTTCGTCGATCGTGAAGTTCCAGTATTCTGGATCCTTATTCGGATCAAGTTTAACGTGTCGTCGAGAATAAAAGTTTCCTCTGTTGTTGCCAGCCCACACATCGTAACAATTATTGGCTAGTACGTAGCCGATCCCAGTCCGTGTTCCAGTAGCTATCCACATGTCTGCTGTATCAAATATTCCATGCAACAAGAACACTGGGTATGGTTTAACCGTTGCACTGCACTTTGGTAATATTCTAAACACATTTAAAATGTATCCATCGTCCGTCGTCACTGTATGCACTTCTGTAGGATACTTGTATTTGTCGGTAAGTTCTGTGAAGTTCAAGTATACATCCTCGTTGAACCCCAGAGCCTTCTTGAGCTGTCGTTTCTGAGGCAGGGAATAAGATACGAGCCTAGTCGGTCGAAACGTGGGACTTGATGTGTCGATATGAGGCATATACTGTGTCAGTAGCAAAAAATATAGTGTAAATATGATTGAATATTGTTCCATCTTTATTCTTATGTCACGGAAAGTTTAACAACGTATGTTTTCATTGTAAACAAGTATCCAGTTTTATAACATTCGATTGACCTTACAGGAAGGCCTTAAGATAACTACGCAGGCGTGTAAAAAAACTGTATTTATAGAGATGAGACAAGTGTTTTTATAACATAGATTAGAATACAATGTGATAGGCCCGCGATTATGTGGGTACTTCCTGGTGCAAAATACTTGCTTCTTAACGTTTTGCAGCAAATGACTGATATCATTAAAACAACTACGTGCTTTATATAAAGTTTCTTTTGAAAACGACCTTAAGAGTAACAAGATCTTTCCAGGAAATCAAATCCAGTTTGAGTAGTATAAAAATAATCATATATTTTGCAAATTCCTGGTGAGTAGTCAGTATAAAATCTTTGGACGAGGTAGTCATTTTCAGTGAACTATTGGCACTAACTTTAAAATGCACTAACTGTAGGAAGGTTTCAATTGTT
The DNA here is from genome assembly GCA_932294355.1 of Aporophyla lueneburgensis. Taxonomy (NCBI): domain Eukaryota; kingdom Metazoa; phylum Arthropoda; class Insecta; order Lepidoptera; family Noctuidae; genus Aporophyla; species Aporophyla lueneburgensis. Next base: position 8,160,465 of record OW028737.1, read on the forward strand.
TTTACGAATTTTAAAATTTTCATGGTCAGTATTTACAGTGGCATTTAATTTATGATCAGTAAGTAAGTGGGTATTTTTTGTAATATTTTTTTTTTTATTAACCTTCAGCATTCGTACACGATATTATCAATATTATATAATGGTAAATAGAAACTGATTGCACATTTATGTGTGTTTCTGATTTGTATATAAAGCACTGCGCTTGTTCATTTTCGTAACAGTAAATAAATACTTGTACATACAGACGGTTTTGTTATAAATTTATAACTGTGTAGTGCTATAGGTGCAGGTGCCACCGCGAAAATTTCCGGCCAGCCCCGCTTGGTGCAGATAGAGTAACAGGGTGTAACGTTCCTCAACCTCTATAGAAAAGTGAGGTTCTTCCGACCAAACCGGTTTTGTGTGTGGTGCAGTATTACCCGATGGGTTATGTTAGGAATTTATTTGGGGTCGGCGTAATATGTCATTTTCTTCCACACTTCTCTATCAGTCGTCATCTCAGTAGTCACCCCCTTTCTATCCATATCATAATTCACACAGTCCATCCATCGTTTCTTTGGTCTCCCGCTACTCTTAAAGACATCAACATTCATACTCAATACTTTCCTCACGACATTTTACTCATTCCTCCGTATCACGTGACCAGGATATTGGTATACGATAATAAAAAATTTTGCTTGTGTTATGCAGGATTTGTGTGCCGTCAGGTATGAGTTCGAATTTTGCGTTGAGGCGCCAAATCTTCTTAAGGGTTGGACTAGGGAAAAAGAAGATTAAATTACCCCTGCACATAAAAATATCGAACTAAAAGATGTATAATCATTCAAGCTCTCCCATAACTCCGCAGTACATAGAATCGAAAGGGCCAATGGTTAAGAAAATAACAAGCAACATGTCATTGATGGTAAATTATTACAGATCCAAGGTGATTTGTACTTCTACGATGATTGTAATTATTATAACTATGTTAAATAGTGGTTATGTTGAGTATATACAGATAAATCTTTTTTACTACAAGGGGTCTATCAAAATATAATATATCATAATCATAATGCAACGGTATATTTGGAAAAGTCGATTAACTTCGTACCACGGTTCTAGATAAGTTGACTTGGCTAAAAGAAGTCTTTAAACATACTCCGGTCCCATGTTGGCCGAAGCAAAGAAAATCTACTCAGAAGTATATTAACAGATGACTCCACCCTGGAGTTCACCTTGGTTAAGTTATATAAACGATAGGACGCCTAATATTCATATTCAGCGTGTTCTGTTGTCTACACGTTACAGGAACTGATGGACGCTACTGAAGGAATCAAACTCGTATTCATATTCTAGGTCGAGTCTGTTTATATTGCCATCGATACGCTGAGAAAGCTCCAGGCTTTGGTAGGTGGTACAATTTAAGTTTTACGACAATAGTTGAAAGAGACACGCACCATGTGCAGGTCCCCCATAAACGATACCTCAGCTCCTGTCCTGTACTTTCCACACGCACTTTAGACCTGTGCAAGTATAGCAACGTCAAAGTATTAGCACTATAGTTGGATGATTTTGGAGTGAAGAATATCAATAATAGGTTCATCATCATCATCATCATTTCAGCCGAAAGTCGTCCACTGCTGGACTTAGCCGTCCCCCAAGCTCAACCACTTCGACCGGTATTGTGCTTCTCGCATCCAGCGGATTCCTGTGGCCTTCATAAGGTTATCAGTCCACCTTGTGGGAGGCCTTTCAACTTACGTTTTCCGGTACGCGGTCGCCACTCCAGAACCTTTCGGCTTCATCAGCCATCTGTTGTGCGAGCAATGTACCCTGCCCACTGACAAGCTTCGGTTATGGTGCCAATAATTTAGGTACGAACCGAATGACAGGTGGATGGATAGTTATTATTATAGTCAACGTGTATACCAGGGTAGGTACAATCAACTGCACATTACGGGAAACAATTTGACATTGATATCACCTTTATATCGTAGCAGTAAGGTTGTAGTTGAATGTACGTGAATAGAGGTATCCGGAAGTGACGGAACTAATGAGGTATCGAAAAACACTGATCAAGGACTATGACACGGAAAGGTCAAATATGAATTATGGAAAAACAGTGATTCGTAGGAATATTTTAACTCATAATATCACCTCAAAATTGCTGTATTTCTTAGGTAGCGGTGTACTTATAAAACACCCACATTTCGCCAGTTATATTTATTTTCTAGTAAAAATAGTATAATTATTTATGTACTGACCAGTTTTTTGTACATATGTCAACATATCTCTACATCATCATTATCATAATTTCAGCTGAAAGATGTCCACTGTTGGATACAGGCCTCCACCAAAGGGCACTCCCTTTGGTGGAGGCCTATATGTAACGGTGGACGTCATTTCACCGCGTTGTTTGCCATAATCACCACGCTTCGCAGGCGGGTTGGCGATCGCAGTACAGGGGTAAAATGCATAGAGAACGCTGCTGCCCATTCTCTAGTATGTCCTTTAGTCGCCTTCTACGACACCCACGGGAAGAAATAGGGTGGTGCTATTATCTATACACAGTATAAAATAAAGTCGCTTCCAGCGTCTGTACGCTTAGAACTTTTAGACTACGATTTTGATGCGGTTTTTATCAATACACAATCAATGAAGAAACCGAAGCTATTGGATAGAGCTAGTTTACATATAAAACACTTTTCAAATAGGGGACAAAGTCCTTCCATAGTTATAGGTAACCAGCCCATTTTTAGCAACCCTACCCCGATGAGTTTGGGGCTAAATTGGACTGGTAGGCTTATTCAAATAAATATTTTTGTTTCCATATTCTGCAATAGTCTTGCACCAGCTGGGGGTTGTCCTTGGGTACACTGTCAAAGTGCATACAGGGATCATCGTCTGTTGGTGCTAAATTGCCTCTGCCCGGCGAAAGAAAACATCGTGAGGAAGCCGACATGTCCTCGAACCAAAAATTCGACGTGTGACATCTTCTAACTCGCACTACGCCCACGTGGTAGATTACGGTACACTCCCGCTCATAGAGTGTAAGATTGGACCCTTTGTACGCCTATCAAATGTCCGGGGTCCTTTATGATCTCGTGATATACGAAAAGATAATAAAATAATATTTTAAGGACTCAGTTATATCGTTATGTATGATCGATTGTAACAAGTGATCTAGTTCTCTCAATCATCTTTACCCTTCAAGTTTAAATGAACGGCAAGTTAAACAGGTTTATTACAATCAAAACAAATCGAAATGATCTAACTAAGGTACTTGAAAGGCGCATGTGCAGTAAAGGCAACTTAGAGAAAATATGGAAGATGAATGGAAACCGAAGGGCATACTTTTCCCGAGGCTACTTATTCGAGTCCTAATTACGCAACTACAAATTATTAATTAAAAATTCTTGCCATATATTTGCATAGAGCCAGATAAAATGTTGGTTTTAAAAAAACGTTATTACGAAAGTAAATTTTACGGGCATAGTTCATAATAAACAGTAAACTGAGTCCATGTTCGCACAAATGTAAAGATATCGTGGTAGGATTTTTAATTTTTCTTAGTAAAAAAGTAGTCAAAAATCAAAATCAACTCTTAAGTACATGAAAGAGATGACGAGATGTTAGGACGCATAACGCGAGGGTTGATTCAAGGGGGCCCGTAAGAAGAGTCCCTGGTAGGAATTTACCTTTAAAAAAACTAAGTACATGATAAAAATAAACGATCCTACATGTGGAAGTTTACAAACTATTCCTAACCATAACTTATAGTTAACAGTAGTAAAATCTTTTTTGAAATACTTTGTCTTTGACTATGGGTCATAAAACGTATATGTGGTTTTGCAAATGGCGTTCGCAGTTGATAGCCTGGCCGACCTTGAGATTAATGTAGGGCCGTCCATATTGAGTCTATGAATTAGAATGAGAATGAACGGAATTTTGTGAAATAATTTATAGGTATAAGTAAACCTTTAGTGTGATTAAGGTATGGTTGTATTTGTGTATAAACTACACATTTATTTTTTGTCGTATTTGCTTACTTTGTCACCTGGGGAGTTGATATATGCACAATATAAAGACCACTCCAGAAACATAGGGTGAATAAAAAAATGTAGGACTTGTCTACACTATTGGGAATCCATCATTACGCAAATACATCACGCTCTATCTGTTGAAGTGTCGAAAGCCACTTACTGTTGACTTCAGCACCCGTGTAAACTATGTACACTATATGTCTCTCTCTGTTTCTTTTCTCTTTTGTTTTAATAACAAGTTACTTGGAACCCGGTCGTTACGCGATGTTTGCACAAACAACAAGCTACAAGTTTACTGCTACCGTAAGAATTTCGTTTCAATAATAATCTTGTACAGTGTGGTGCCGGACGTAAAGAATAACACCACCCCATTTCTTCCTGTGGGTGTCGTAAAAGGCGACTAAGGGACTTACTAGAGAATGGGCAGCAGCGTTCTCTATGCATTTTACCATCATACTGCGATCGCCAACCCGCCTGCCAAGCGTGGCGATTATGGCAAAGCCCCCCAAATTGGGGGAGGCCTAAGTCCAGCAGTGGACGTCTTACGGCTGAAATGATGATGATGATGATGAATAATCTTGTTGGTTGACCCAGAACTGAAACATCTGACGAAGTATGACGAGGAAGATCTCTCTTTGCCTAGACTTATCTCAAATGAAATGGGATAAGGCTAGGCAAAGATAGAATAATCTTGTTGCTTCTTCTACCAGGTAACTTTTTACATGGAAGAAAAATCTTTAAATGACAGAAATTACATTGAATTATTTCTACATAGTATACAATAAAAAAGTTTTCCGCGTTTGGACATGTACGCATAAAATCCCTTGCGTATTTTAAAAGATCTAATACAATACTTTTAAAATACGCAAGGGATTTTGATGCGGTTTTCATCTATAGACAGTGATTCAAGAGAATGTTTTATATATAATATGCCGGCGAAGCCACTGGCAAAAGCTAGTTTCTTAATAAATAACATTGTAGTTTCTGTCACTTAGCCACCGAACAATACTGTTGTACAACGCCAACAGTTTTTTACACGTGTATAATACCTCCATTTTGTATTATGTCAACCTTGTCATATTACATAACAAAGTGCGAGCAAAGGACACAAATATACATTCATAGACGTAGACACTATTTAAATGAATTCGTGTGACTATTATACAAATAGATTATACGCTCATCGTTTTGAACTACTAATTATGTTACCATGACCGTGGTGAACTTTACAAGGGAGCCTTGCACTTAAGGGGAATGCATTCAAAACATATCTTTACATAAAAATAAAAGTCGGTTTTCGTGTTTGTCTTACGCAAAATTTTCATGCAGTTTTCAAGATTAGCTATTCAGAAAATTTATTGCGGAAGGTTTATATGTGTACGTAATAAATGAATATTTATTGTACTTATATTATAAATTAGCTTCTGCCCGTGACTTCGTCCGCGTCAAATTTTTGCTCCCTTGACCCCTGTCGCATCGAATTGCCTGCCAGTTTGCGTCCATTTTTCTTTGCTGCTCCGCTTTTTTTGATTGTAGCGTGATGTTATATAGCCTATAGCCTTTCTCAATAAAAAGGCTACCCAACACAAAAAGATTTTTTCAATTCGGACCCGTAGTTCCTGAGATAAGTGCGTTCAACCAAACAAACTCTTCAGCTTTATAATATTAGTATAGATGTTAAAGTTTATATTTTTATATGTTCCGATGTTTGTTACTCAATCATTCAAAAACGTCTGAACGGATTTGAATGAAATTCTGCACACAGATACGTAGTTTAAAATCTGGATTAACACAGAGGATACTTTTAATCCCAATAGTACGCTAGTCTAATATATAGCAAATAAATCTCGTTGTTTAGACATCTGTAGATGGCACTCGTGCGAAACGGGAATACACACGAAGCAAGGAAGGGTCACTAGTATGTAAAAGAAAAATGGCGCTTAAAGATAATATATAACAGTATTTTGCATGCATGGCTCTACTTTAATTATAACTGTATATAGGTGACAATCAAAATACAGCGGAATTTGTTAAGTGTCAAATCAGGGACGTCCCTGGACTGCGAATTGTAGTGGTGTCACCGAAAAGCCGTCGACGGTGAGGAACAGTGAGTACCTTCTTCAATCCCAGTTTTCCAAGTGATTGTGTATGACTAAAGGCTTGCCCATGGCCACAGTTCCATCGAAGGGTTTTATTCAACAATAACCACAACAGAATTAATTAAAATGAGGACTAGGAAAACTCCTGAGTATGAATGGAATGGACACCACAGAAAGCAAGTCATGCAGTCGTAATAGTCGTGACGCCTGCCAAGTTTTATTTATCCCTTCACCCATCAGGTTGAAAACACTACACAAATAATAATAACAATAGTCCTCCAGACCGAATTTCAGTCATGGAGGCCAATCTCAGCGAAAACTAGCAATCGACGCGGGAAATATTATAGTGTACATACAAGTGTGTGCGCACACACTTTGTATAGATAGTTCAATCCATGAAGACGCGCCCCACTCTTTGACAATTGTACTGGGAGCGGTTAAAAACAAAGGAAAGCGGCGCAGATGGGCGCGTCATCGTGGATCGAACTATCTGTACACTATTATATTGCTCAAGTGGGTTTCTCGCGTAAATAGAAAAGAAATCAGATCGATGAACAAGCACAACCCTTGCTTGAGCCAGCCCGCGCCGCTGAGCCTATAGCTTTAAATTCGTCCCTAAATAATAACCCAATCCAGCCCGTCCCGCGTCCCTCGTTGCCCTCTGCTAGAGACACCCTTAGTTAAAGTCCGTACCCCACAAGGGGTTCTCTTAGCGCGAAGTCACTTAGTTTTTTGACCTAATTAATTGAGGCAGCCACAGGCAAGTGAGGTATTCCACTAACAGCACTGATTTGAACAGCACTTGCCCGAACCGGACTTGAGACCTTCCACTAACAGCACTGAAACAAAATTCAATTTATCGTTATTGTATTAAGTGTCCGAACAGCACCTGGTAACAGTTTATTAGTGATGGGATGAATTTATTCTTTGTTCAGGATATTACAAACATATTGATTCAGCAACTGTACGTGGACCTTCCACGCACAATTGCGGTTAAGCAGCCAACAACCTGCCAAAGTCGATCTACAAGATGTCCATTCCAAAAAAAAAGGCTGACGACCGAGCACAGTGCTATTATACCTTTGCATTTCCCTGTGCAGGCAGCATCGCCTTAACTAATAATATATGTTTTCCAATGACCGTGATATGAACTATGCCATCTAACCTTAGTGATAATCTAGCAATAAATTTTACCATTTCCGTGTTACTTCTTTTAATAAGCGGCATCTAAAAAGGAGTAGTGCCTCATCATTCAGTTCATCATCATCATCATTTCAGCCGAAAGATGTCCACTGCTGGACATAGGCCTCCCCCAAGCTCCACCACTTCGACCGGTTTTGCATCCAGCGGATTCCTGCGGCCTTCACAAGGTCACCGGTCCACCTTGTGGGAGGCCTTCCAACTCTACAAAGTCGCACATATTTTAATCTATTTAATAATCAATTAAGGACCGATTTTGACAGTTTTTTTAATTTTTTAGAGAAAAATTATCCGGTGGTCCCGTTTAATTTTTTTAACTTGGGTAGTTTCCAACTTAGCTTCAATAATACGTATTTTTAATTCGGTTGGTGTATGTTCGTGAAGTTAGAAAACTTCCCATTTCTGTTGTTTACATAACAACAACAAGTAGACGTATACTTGCGAATTGATGTACCCTCACATACACCACAGCTACAAAGTGAAAAAAAATCAAACAATCTCCAAAAAACACACTACAAAGTGAAAAACAACTTTACTATTTGGGATCCACGCATCATAGTGCCTCTTTAGTGTCATATTGGTTTTAAAATTCTAAGAAGCATCATCAAGCGTTTTCCCCAATGAGGTTGGCAGATTTGTACACATAAGACCCTATTTAATAGGAACCTCGTAACAGAGATCATTTTTCGGACCCTGTTCCAACAGCAGCTATGGTTTATCTAACAGAAAATATGTAGGGTTCGTCAGAGGAATACCCACATTTCTCCAGTTATGTTTATGTCCCAAGAAATAAAGAGCGAGCCTGAACTGGGCACAAATCAGCTCCGGGTTGGTACTGAAACAGCTTTTATAGAAAAACCCAGTAACACTTTCCACCATACTCTCCACTTTGGACTAGCTCATAGCAATAGCACAAAAAAACAACGGCACAATTTGTAACTTAAATGAGTAAATTCTTTAGGGCTTAAATGAAGGGCTTGTGGCTAAGTTACAACAGCCGCACGGGTCGATCGTTCCGGTTAAGCTACACCTGCCGCGGTTGATCCGTGGATGGGTGACCATCTTTACATACCAAGACCCTTCCATGTCTCGAAAAGCACGCTATGCTGTTGGTTCCGGGTGTCTTTCGTAGACCTTAGACAGTTGTTACGGGTCGTCAGAAGCCCGAAAGTCCGACAACCAGTCTTACCAAGGGGTATCGTATTACCCAGTAACTGGGTTGTGGAGGTCAGATAGGCAGTCACTCCATGTAAACTACTGGTATTTAGCTGCATCCGGTTAGAGTGGAAGCTGACCCCAGCATAGCAAAAGGCTACGCAGATGATGATAAGTAAATTCTTTAGCAACCATTCGATAATCTCACGAACCATTACATGGAACAACAACAACGTTATGGGTAGACAACACCGTTATGGATAGACTCTGTAATATGTAATGGACACTTAAGTGACACCTAATTGTTGATACGGATTGAGCCATGACTTAAAGCCCAGAACATTACGTACACGCACAACGTAATCTTGACTTCAAATTCGCAATACTTGGTGACGCATAAGCAGATTGAGCAATTGGTTTCCCTAAGGCGACACTTTCAACTTTGGAGGTAATATGTATATACAGTCAACATGACATGGTTTTCCTCATTGGTTATTGAACTAGATCACTTTTATATTTTCGGGGAAAACTAACAGTTTGTTGTCTAGATATGACCGTAAAGTTTGTATTTACTTCTTTAAAATCAGTCCCGTAGACCATCACAAGGGGTGCATAGCCTGTAAAAGGGAAAACTGCAACACTAGTTACCATCCTCTTGTTTTTATTTTTCAGATCTAACACTTGCAATTTATTAAAGTTTACCCCTTTGTCAAGGGCCACACGTGTTATAAATATTATGCCGTCGGAAGATGCGTTCGATGCCCTCCGAATATTTGAATCAGGAGCACAAAGGTGCATTGAAGGATGAATACATATTTGAAAAAAAAAAAAAGTATTTTTTAGTTGTATGTTTAATGTTGAATTTTATGTTTAAGTGTATTTTATAATATATAGATACTTTAACAGGTGTGTACAACATCATTTTGGAATACTGTGAGATGTTGTACGTCTTGGTGTAAGTAAATAAATACATTCTCAGGGTCCTTTTCCTTAAAGTACATTAACGAGGTTATTGGTCTAAATAAGTTTATGGATACTATACGCCTTATTTTGGTTCCAGCACCCTAATTGCGGAACTCACTATTAATCAGAATTCGAATAATTTTGAAGCTTATTTGTCATCCATTCATTCATATGTTCAAAAAAATTGTTTGCTTAGCAACGTAAACAACGCCATGAATGTTGTGGAACTGTCAAAATGAAACCAATTCTTACTGATAGTGGTAGTAGGCAATTACCCCTATGTTTCCTTAAACATTGCATTTTCCAGATGGACAGCTCTTGATTCCTGAAATAATATCTAAGTCATCATAATAACCGTTTGCAATTCGGGTATTAAACTTTTCACTGTTTGTTTTTTATTGGGATAACTTACCGACCATTAAATTATCGAATTACCGTCACTGTCATAATATTTTGATAAATCGCGGTACAATAAAATGGTAATTATGTAAAGAAAGTGACAGCTTTACAATAAGAAACAAAATATCGACCTTTTTTTTTTTCTGGATGGAAATCATCAAATGACTTCTCCCGCTCTGGGCGGAGCGGGAGGGCGTGTCAGACTTTTACTGACTAAAGTCCACCCGTGTTCCATCAGTTGCCCATGTGCCAGGGTTACGGTATCTCTTTCGAACAATCACGCGACCCCGGCAGGAAATATCGACCCTCATACTCATAACATTGCAGTGTAAGGTGCACTGCAATGTTCAAATCAAATCAAAATATTTTTATTTCACATAAACCTGCAAGAGTACTTATGAAACGTCAGCAGGTAGGTGCACGGTTCTAAATTGTTGATTCCTATGGAGAAGTGCCGGTTGTTGTTCGAGTGAGCAAATTATTCGTCGAAGAAAATCTTTAATGCATTCATTGCCGTACAACAACATCACCTGCCTAGCCTTTTACCAACTATGTTGGGGTAAGCTTCCACGTTAATCGGATTCAGCTGAACACCAGTATTTTTCATGGAGCGGTTATCTATCTGACCTCCACAACCCAGTTACTGTGTTATACGATGCCCTTTTGGTAAGGCTAGTTGACAGACATAGCGATCTATGAATTTTAATTTAAAAACTGTATTTACTACCTATATTAAACAAATAAAAATGATTAAGATTTACCAGGTTTTGACGACCCGTAATAACTGAAAAAGATCCAAAAATTACAGTCGGGACACACGACCTTCGAGGCACGGAGCGGTCTTCGTATGTAAATGGGTCAACCGTAACATGTGTAGTTATATCCTGAGCGATCTGCCGGTGCGGTTGTTAGTAGCCACAAGCTCTTCAGACGATTGAGATTCACTGACAGACAACGCTCTGTAAATCGTTAGGTAAATAATAAATAAAATAAAATAATAAAAATGTTTATTTGTACAGACAGAAAAACATACATAAGTACACATTAAGGAAAAAAAAAATTGTACAATAGAGTCACATTAAAAGGCAAACTGATGCCTCCTAAACTAGGCCAAAAACCTGTGCTTTAGGAGACAAAGTTCCTCCAGTTATAATAGCATACAATTTGTATTGTCATGCAAGTACTTATAGGTAACAAAAAAAATAAAATAAACAACGCCTTAATTTAAATACAGTAATTACATCTGTTAAGAGACAATTGTAATAAGATTCTCGGTTTCGTCATATATTATGTTAACTTCTGCAACCATTCAGTAAGTTTGATTTTAACTTTATGTTTAGTCAGGGGGTAAATGGAAATAATTTTATTAATTTTGTTGTACAGTCGAGAGCTAGTTGCCGCATATTGTCGGTTGGCAAACTTGGAACGGCATTGGACTATATCACACACAGGAGTGCCTTTGCGTTTTTTCAGCTTAGCATGGTCTAGGTGTAGCGTAGAGTGTTTGCGCAGCACGGCGCGGAGCACAAAAAGCTGTCTTACCGTTAATACTTTGGCTTCTGAATAAAGTTGGTTGGTCGAAAAGTCTCTGCGTTTAAAGTGAATGACTTTCAAGATCGCCCTTTGAGCTCTTTCAACTTTCAGTAGGGATGTTTTGTTGGTTCCGCCCCAAACCGGCGTACAGTATAAAATATTTGATTGACAGAGGCACTGGTAAACTATTAAAGCTAGATCGGGACCAGCAGAGTGCCTTAGCTCCTTAAATATATAGATTAGTTTTCTGATTCTTGTACAGAGGGCTTCGATATGGGGTTGCCAGCTAAGTTTATGATCCAAGTGGACTCCTAAGTATTTAATGTCAGGGACCAATGACAGGAATGGGCAGTTGCAATTGGGCGTCTCACCTGAGCATATGTGGGCTTTAATTTGACCTGATTCCGGTGGAGGAGCCAAGGTATTAGGTAGAGAGAATCTAACGACCTTTGTCTTTGTTACGTTAAGGGTAAGTAAATTTTCTGAGAGCCACTCCATCATAAAGTGAAGCGACTGTTCTGCCCTTTTAATTGCCCTGTCCCAGTCAGTATCATGAACTATCAACGCTGTGTCATCAGCGTACGTGAATATGTCGCAATTTGGAATCTTTGTGTGGCACAGGTCATTGATGTAGAGCAAGAAGAGAGGGGGGCCAAGGATACTACCCTGCGAAGGTGTTGAAGCATGACAATTTTGCAAAGAACTTTAGAGATACGTTATAACGAAGGTGAGCACGAAGGGAGGTTTTACTACAATAATGTCCTGTAAAGCGGTTAAATAGGGGACGAACATTGTATGAAAGTTAATAATATTTTGCCAATGACAATTTCTCAACAGGCTTTCTTACGGCTTGTGGGAAATAATCTTTAACAAAATAAGAAAAATTGGGAGCATTAAGTGAAAGTTGTGACGGAAAACTCTAGAAAATGGAAAAATCGATTTGCGATTGATATCATAACCAATCTATATAATGTTCCTACTGCTGGAACACAGGCCTCTCGGTGAGACGGAGTGGGCCGTAGTTCAACACACGGGCCCAGAGCGGCTTGGTGGATGTCACATGTCTTCTAATTTTTGGTTTCCTCACTGTGTTTTCCTTCGTCGTTTTAAGAGCAGTTGTGATGAAATTAAATATACTAGTGATCGCCCATTGGTCGAAATTCGACCGTACTTCATTTGAATAGAAATACATTATTTAATTAAAAAAACATATATAATAATAAATATTTAAAAAAAAATGTTTGCATTTGACATTCAGTAACACTATAGACAAATAATATTAAAACAAATATTCTCGATATGATCATAGATTTAAAAAATGAAATAGGTTATATAATATATCTATAAAATTAATTTATTACCTATGGTTATACTTGACATTCAGTAATAGTTAGGGAGCTGGCGAGCAAAATTTCGATATGATCAGCGCACAAGGCAGACGTTATTAATTCTGGCGGATAACATTATTTTAAACTTATATTTACGTTTTATCTATAAGTGAATGTATGTATATTCTTTTGAGAAAATAAATATCTTTAACCGTAATAGTGATAATTATACCCTAAGAAACATCAAGGACCTCGTCTGCCACTACGGTGGCACTGCGTTGTAAAACAGCGTTTCAACAATGTTTAAAAAAAGGTGTGCTATATTATGCGCACACGTCTGCCCCTGGGGCTGATGATCACAGTCATCCTGGAAACAGAAAAAATCGAAAAGGCAGACATCCAGGGCTCTGACTTTTGTAATATTCATTGTTTACATTTATTTTTATGATTAAAAAAACTCTATATGAAGTGCACACTTGGCAGATTTGAATTATTCGATTAAAAACAATGAGAAGAACCACGGAAAAATAGTCTGCCAACATGTTACAACAACTATAAATAATAACAATAATCCCATACAATACCCGCTGTCCCTTGATTCCGTGAATTTAAAAAAGTTATACAGCTGAAAATCAGTGAGTAAAGAGTCTACCATATGTTTTTTCGAATCCACAGAGTCATAGTGAATCGAATGGGCGCAATGAGAACCGCGTGCAAATGACTTAGTAGAGCTTTTTTTGTTAACATTTTTACAACTCCATCCCATGATAATGCAGAGTCCTGAATGCCTGCCTCTTCGATTTTCTTCGTTTCCAAGATGATTGTGACCATGAACTCTAGAGGCGTACATGTGCAAATGATTTAATACCCCGATTTTTTAAGCAACTTCTTCAATCCGCTGTAACGCGAAAACGCAGCGACATAGGACCTTAATTAATTGGACCAAATCGATTCGTAATGATTTAAACTGCAATCCACCTCGACGTGAAACGTGTGCAAATCATATACCGAAATGCTCGCCAGCTCCCTAACTATAAGACAGATGTTCTCGATTGGACCATAAACAAAATCTATGCATGTGTGTATTAAATACACGGTAATGAACAGTAGTGTGTGTAACGTGTTATTTATTGAAAATAATATATTTTACGCATAATTTAAAAAAAATATTAGCATACGTCACTTCTTCTCTGTATAAACTATAAGTATGCGAAATTTCATACTCCTCCGTCCGCCCAATTTTCGTAAAAAGGGATCCAAAGTTTTCGCTTCACGTATTAATATATAGATAAGGTTTTGCCTGTCTGGGTTTGAACTCACGACCATTGGGCCACCGATGCGAATGATATAATGCTTACTAAAAATAGTAAGTTAATAAAGTTAGATAGATAACCAAGACGACCAGCCGATCCGAAAATCAGCGACACACTGCTTGTCTTGACTACAGTCGGGCTGATATAGAAGTATATCTTATGAATTAAACAATTTATTATGTCTACTTTAAGTGCCATTAAATACAACACAATGGTTGACCCTCATGATGGCTACTGTTGTCAAGAGTGTAATCATACTATCAATTGCATAACCACAAGTAAAGAATAGCACCATCCCTTTTCTTCGAGGCGACTAAGGAACTTACTAGAAAATGGGCTGCAGCGTTCTCTATGTATACCACCATACTGCGATCGCCAACCCGCCTGCCAAGCGTGGCGATTATGGCAAACCGCCCCAAATTGGAGGGGGCCTATGTCCAGCAGTGGACGTCTTACGGCTGAAATGATGATGATGATGATGATGATGAAGTGTTGAATGTGGTATGTCTTTAAGTGATTTTATTTTTCATTTCCTCATAAGTAGAAAGACGAGGTTTTAATATTGAATATTATGTAACCAAAACAATGATTAGCGGTACAAAATAAAGCTTTCAGATTTTTATTTTTCCAGCGTCAACTCTTTCAAGTTTTCTCAAGTAAGTACTTATTTATGCGCTAAAGGGTCCTCTTTTAAATAAAATAAATAAATAAACAATTGACAGCTCATCCCTTCACGCACTTATCCGGATATAAATAAACCAAAACTTGTGGGTCAGTAACCGGCTAAGTACCTACCTCCTCGAACCGACGACCTTTCGTTGCGCGTGCGCTTCTTCAAATGCCAAACTATTGAGTAATTACAAGCGTCGTGTCAGAGAAGCATTGATGTAATAGTTTACGTACTACTTTTGTATGTATGATACAATAGATTTTTAGGTTTACATCGAATCATAACAGCCTCTTTTGAAAAATTTCGTCGACACAAAAGCAGCATTGTATGTGAAAGTTGTATTGTTGTGGGTCTCTTTGGTCAGGTTATGTAGTTGGGATCATCATTACGTGTTTACTTCGAGAAGAGGTTGATTATTGACAATTGAATTTTAAATCAATATTTGCCTAGAGTAAGTACTTTAAGGTTTATATACATAATTCATATCGGCCTACGTTACTTAGTAGTCACTGTAACCTAGATATTGCATGAAAATAGGTTTTGTCTGAACCTAGATCTTTCCTAATCTGGGTAATGGCTGGAGAGGCGGCATGGTGACTCAGTTTCCGGCTGACACAAGTCTTTACTAGACACGGATGTCTCGTCAAGTACCTGCAGACATAGATCGGGAACTGATCCCCGCTTCGTCATCACTGTGTGGACTGCCATGAGAACACGGGGCAACATATGCTGGAGGAGTGCTCAGATTGGATCCAATAGCGCTGTGCCCTCGTTTCGATACTTGTTGTGGGTGATCTTTCGCCGATCTCCCGGCCGCGGTCCAGGCCATAGTTGGAAGTGAACAGAGAGGTTTTAGTCGTGTGAGTCCGACATGACCCTCCGTAAATCCAAGACGTGAACGGGTTTCCGTGAGGATTTCCTCACGAAAAAGAAAAGAAAAAAAGTAATTGGATGCCCAGCGTCAAGAGATATCGGCAGGACACATGGAAAGGAAAAACGTGAACTTATAAGGATCTAGTATGGTGATCAAGGGGAGACAATATAAATGATAGCAGTCCTACGCCAATCGAGGACGTTACCATAAGTATACGGAGAGAGAAAACTTAAGAGACGAATCAGGGGGCCTACTCTCTGCATCCGTCAACGAAGATTGCCCGTTCAAATGTAGTTCTAAACGTAAAATCGAAGTGAACCCTACACCTTATTAATTAACAATATCTGGATGACCGAGCTTTGCTCGGTATTTTTTGGTAAATTGCGTTTAAAATAATAAGTTCAGCCGGCTTACTATGACTTTTTCATTTGCAACGCTACCTCCTGGACCATAACGTCAAACCAAACACGTCAAGCCAATGACTTAGTGTTGCTTAACAACGCTATCTGTTGAAGTAGCTTTAGTGTTGTTGTGTCGTTAAAGCAGTTAGTTGCTCCCAATTAAAAAAATAGTATTATAAGTCGCCAATAGATGTCAGGAACAGTCATATTTTTCAGTTTATGTTTAAAAGTTGATTATTGAAAACGCGAATAAAACGACATTTTCTAAAAATGAATCCTAGCTAGATCGATTTATCGCCCCCGAAACCCCCTGTATACAAAATTTCATGAAAATCGTTGGAGCCGTTTCCGAGATTCAGATTATATATATATATATATTATATCTATATATTAATACGTGAAGCGAAAACTTTGGATTCCTTTTTACAAAAATTGGACGGACGGAGGAGTATGAAATTTCGCACACTTATAGTTTATACAGAGAAGAAGTGACGAATGCTAATATTTTTTTTAAATTATGCGTTAAAATACATTATTTTCAATAAATAACACGTTACACACACTACTGTTCATTACCGTGTATCTAATACACACATGCATAGATATTGTTTTGTCTATGGTCCAAATCTGTCTTTATTATTTTGTGCAGGGTTACCAACACCCAGAAATATTTACCCCTAAAGCTTAAGTTAAAAACCCATAAAATTGCCACAATAACAAAAAAATCCCCTAAAAAATTATAATGAAAATAACCAACGAATGTTCAGTAATCATAGACCGGCACACAGTAGTAATATTTGTCTATATTTATTACGCGACATTTGTTAATCATTCACTCTGCATTCTTAGTATCGAGGAACCGTACTAGAAGTCGCTAATACTTTTTAATGAGAAATGTAAAATGGCAAAAAATCCCTAAGAATACCTCTAAAAATAGAACGCCCCTAAAAAATTTCAATCCTTTTATTTACCCCCTAAATTTGGGAAAACCCCTAAGTTGGTAAGCCTGATTTTGTGTCTATAGTCTTACTGAATGTCAAGTATAACCATAGGTAATAAATTAATTTTATAGATATAAAACCTATTTCATTTTTCAAATCTATGATCATATCGAGAATATTTGTCTTTAATATTATTTGTATTAGCGACGATAGGAATATAATTTAGATTTAAAAGAAATATTGTTTGTGGTTTTATGGGGAGTGTCAAGTATGGCATTAGTAAGTTTCCCATACAAAACTTAGTGTCGTGTGCAAACTGTAGAGGTTGTATGCCTCACGATTTTACAGGCTGGTCATAGATTGTACAGGCTGGTTATAATTATGACATTTGGAACCGTCATAATTAATTAAAAATAATAGGGAAAATTCTATAAAAACAGAACAAATTTCTGTGATAATTCATTCCATATTGTTCCATATCCAGCAGTTAAGAAGTATTAAAAAAATAAAAAAGAGAGTCCTGAAGAAGTATTCTTTACTCATTACACCTACGTCCTGGTCCTGGCCATCACCATCCCGCCAGCGAACTCTCTCCACAGTAGCACAGCGTCAACAATTTATCTATAATGTTACTGAATGTCAAATATAACCATATTATTTTTTATATTTATTATTATCTATATTTTTTCATTTAATAATGTATTTCTACTCAAATGAAGTACGGTCGAATTTCGACCAATGGGCGATCACTAGTATATATATATATACATATATACAAGAATTGCTCGTTTAAAGGTATAAGATTTTCGGACGCACAAAAACATATCGGGAAAAGGTACAACTGTCAAATTATGTTGTCATTCACTGTAAAGTCGAGGATAAATTTTCAAAAAAAAAAAAAAAAAACTGTTGTTCCATAGAATAGTGCAATGCCTACTTATATAATCGACGAAGAATTTCAACGGAGTGAGGTTCAGATGAGTTCATATGAACTGAATTCTATGTGTATAAACTGAATTCTATGTATTTACTTAATCCATGATACTAGGTTGTGCGTTGATGACCCTGTCAACCAGATTCCCAGGGCAAACCTTTATTAGGTTTTTCCATCTGGAAATTCTCAGTAGCAGCTCAAAGTCTGGATTTGTACCCAGTTTATATGTAGCTCGCTCCGTATTATATGGATCTTAAACATAACTAACAAAATGTGGGTGTATTATAGGTATACCTCTGTCTATTCCTTCGAGGAATACAGGTGTGATATTTTGTTGTGTGTTTATTGTAATTTTCCTAGCATTTGTATCCGACTATGTTTTTATGAGTAGGTACCATAATAACACATATGTGACAGAATCACTGACAGGAAATCGCATGAAAACGGACCTCAACAAAATCCATTATCTCTATACAATTAACACTCCTACTATCAGTAAAAACTAAATTATTTAGGTAAACGACTTCTTACATCATTTTTATATTTAGTCACCCGCCAGCTGTCAATATTATTATCTAATTTGTGATCAAGGCTAGGAAAATGAGGTAATTCTTAACGATACATTTCTACATTAATTAGGCAATTAAATTCCTTCTCGGTATTGACAAAATCTACTCGTTTATTTACAGGATATGGTGTCATTTAATTAAATGTAATGTGTTCTTCAAGTTCATAAAAGTTTATTAATGGAAATAGATTAGGTAGGTACAATATTACAAATAGCATGCTCCAGAAATGAATAAAGTACATAATATTATATAATAAATAATATGTAGAACAAAGAAAATAACTCGCTTGTTTTCGCATCAATCGTTCATAAAAGCAAAATACATTATGTTTTATTAGAGTGATATTGCACTTATTTTAATAATCTGTCAATATTACTAAATTTTAATGGCATGTAATAAATAGTGAAAAATGTATAACAATAACACAAGACAACAATAACAAGTTAAACGATGATAGCTGCTAAAGTTTAAACTGTAGCGCAGGTAACAACGCCCTTCTCCAAATACAGAATGGAATGATGTCCCATGCAAAAATGCTAGTTGTCATCACAACCAGAATGTCATTGAAATTACCATTATAAAAGCAATGAAATAAGGAACAACTCCAAAATGGCTTAGAGCAGTCGTATGACGATTAAATATTTCAATTACAAACTTAATTAAAAACAATTAATTCGATTAAGCAATTTACAGGAACTCTTGAATTGTCAAAGAGTCGGTCACTCAGAAAGCCGAAGCTTACTTAGCTTAGACCCCCATCCCATAACGTAGATGAAGAACTCCAAGGATACTCTTTCAATTTAAGATATTAAAAAAAGCCTGATATAAGTATACTTCTTGTTGCTTCTATATCTGAGAACAATGTCCAAAGAAATAATAAATTAAGAAACAATTGAAAATATAAGATTAAAAATAAACCGTGGCAGGTAAGAGATGAGTAAATAGATGAACCATGTACTGCGTGGTGCCGGACGTAAAGAATAACACCACCCCATTTCTTCCCGTGGGTGTCGTAAAAGGCGACTAAGGGATTTACTAGAGAATGGGCAGCAGCGTTCTCTATGCATTTTACCACCACACTGCGATCGCCAACCCGCCTGCCAAGCGTGGCGATTATGGCAAAGCCCCCCAAATTGGGGAGGCCTAAGTCCAGCAGTGGACTTCTTACGGCTGAAATGATGATGATGATGATGATGAAATAGATGAACCTAAGAAAGCATTGCAAAACATAGGCCTTATAACAGTAAAATACTATAAAATACTCAATTTACCTTCCAATTTGTATATAGCTCCAAAAAATGTCCCTTATTTAATATAGTCTACCAATATGCCGTTGTATTTGAAATACAATCAGAAGGAAGTAGGTACGTGTCCGCCGCGACTCTGCACAATTTCGTGCGGGAGCTTTTATATGTGACAACAATGTTAAAAGGAAATAATAAATTAAAAACAATTGAAAATATAAGATAAAAATAAGCCATGGCAAAATATGGGCCACATTATCATTAAAAAACAGTAAAATACACTAACACAATTTACCTTCCAATTTTCAACTATTCTTAAAAGTATCCCTCATTTAATATAGTCTACCAATATGCCGTTGTATATGGTATACAATCAGAAGGAAGTGCGCGTACGCCGCGACTCTGCACAATTTCGTGCGCGCAGCCTTTATGAATATTAAGTAAGGAGTACCGTTTTGTATAAACTTATCGGGATCGCATTGAGTTATTGCCATTGACTATGGTTTCTTGGGAAGTAAGGCAGCGTATGCTAATGTGGAAGATGGTTTGAATAACTTAATTTATTTGTATTATGATGGATAGCAGCCGTCGTGCGTTTGCCCCTTTCGGGGGGTTGCAAGGAGGGGCGATTGTCGTAATTTTAAGCACGTTCACAGTCTGAAGGATAAATCTCGCAATTATAATTGTTTAAAATCTAGTTGCAGTCTGATTTCGGTGACAATCAAATGTCAAAAATGTATGGAAACTCGAGGTATTTTTGACAGATTGAGATTGAGGTCAGATTGTAAACATTCGTAAAAATACGAGAATTGCTCCTCTGATTTTAGACTCAAAAACCCGTCTAGTTTAAAAAAAAGAACGTCTACGATTTTATGATAATCTTAAGAAATTAGATTCCACTATGTTTTCCACAGGACCGGTCAAAATGGTAGAGTTTGAAGGACGCCTATGATAAGCAGCAGATGTCATTCGGCTGAAAAAGATAAGATGATTTTGCCTAACCTACAAGAAGCTGTTGGTGTACCGAATGTTATTCTATAGTCATAGTCATGGATACCCAAATAAACAGATTTACTATTCATTTGGCTATCCAAATGCACAAATACAGAATGATACTACATTTTTTAAACGTACGCTACAGATTATTCTATCCGATTCTAGAACCCACACAGTTCATTAAACTGTCACTCAGTCATTTAAATTTAAAACACAATATTACTAAGGCACGATTTACAAAATACTTGAGGTTATCCAATTTCTTTTGTTAGTTCACTGAGATGGAACAGTACCATATTCTTAAAACGTTTCACAAAATTCATTTATTTATCATCAAGAGTTGAATACTATAATTTTAGAGGTGATTGTAAGTTTAGGCATTTCGTCGACGGGGCTACCATCCGCATACTGCACATAGCTGCGCCGGCGCAATGAGGCAAACATCGCGGTGACAACGACAAAGATTATGCTATTAGTCATATTTTGTAACGCAGAGGTACTTAGGTAAAAATGATCATTTGTTAATGGTAGATAGTTTCAAATGAAAGTTTTTTAATTATGTCATGTGTTCTTAGTTGTCATAATTAGCTATTGGTAATCAGCTCAAGGAAATTAAATTAGTTAGGAAACGCCACTAAGTAGCTTGGTTTCTATGAATTTGAAGTGTAAACAATTTAATGTATGCGAAAGAACCGACAAGACGATAGAATTAAGTTTTATTTTAGATCGGAAATATGTTTTCTCAAAAAGCCACTTCAATTAATAATGAATTGAAAATTAAAAAAAAAAAAACAGTAATCAAAATCAAAAAATCTAAATCAAAAGTCATTTATTCAAACTAGGCTGAGAGTCAGCACTTTTTGAACGTCAAAGTTACACAATACAGTCCCCCCAAAACGCCCGCCCTTCGACACTTCCTAGTGCTGTAGCTGGGAAGAAACTCCCCAGCAGCATAGCTGTCTGTTAAGTTAGAGTCAAGTTCTTCTAACTTGATTCTATATAGCACTGTGATAAGATCAATCAAGATTATAGAGCAAAGCAGACGTGATTATTTTTAAAATTCCGTATTTTTAACTTCTCTGAACCCAAAATAAAACATTTCTTCAACGGTAGATGAATAGGGCAACAACTGTAGTAGAATTTATATGGTAAATCTAGAAAGTTCATAAAAATCTGAAGTTCTTTAAGTTGCTGAATAAGAACACACCTCCTATACCGCTGGGTTTAGAAGCCTGACATTCTGCAAAAGAGTTCCTCCTTTATAGGAAGTGTAAAGTAAGATTTTTGAAAATAAATGTCCAAATAGGGGATGAAAAATTGTATGGAATTTCGTAATTTTTAACGATTGGAAATGTCATCGGAGCATACAAAGCCATCGCTTGTCTAGAATAAGAATATAAATACAAATGAACGTAAAATTACAACGAATGCGAAAACAGAGAAATCTATTCTAAAACTAAACCAACATGCAAACATAAGTCAACTGCCACATCTACACTTCCATCATCCTTGCGCCTGCGCCGTGAAACCAGCAGGCCTTCGCGCCGGGCGCGGACGGTCGTCGACTTGCTACTTACATCCTTGTCCTAAATATACGCATTTATCGTATGCGTGATCTTATCGATCAGTTACCATAATACTAGCCCTATAAAGGTAAAGAGGAAATCGGGATAGAAATGGGTATGGACTTTGGGTCTCGGGAATTATATGGAAATTGCAGCTAGTCGTCTCCTGTTGCTAGGCGCTTTGGGTTAAGATTATGGGTACTGTTTCGAATTTCGGAATCAACAGGATATGATAGTATGATAATCAAAAGAATACATAAAACAAGTACCGCACCGTACAAAAACGTAATTATAACTGCCTTCATTAAAATGGGTTGGTCATATGTTCGTCTGTTTAAAAAAAATAATTAAACAGACGAATATATGACCAATATAATGATTTTTCGTAAATTGTGGACCGATATTGAAAAGTGTTTTTCATTTAGTAGAATATTTTATTGTTATATTTATATACATTTTGTTTAATTAGCTAGGTGTTTTTTGAGTTAACTTTTATAATACGTATTTATTCCGCTTTGTGTATCTTCATGAAGTTTAATACTTTCTGTGACTGTTGCTCTAGCAAGTAATACTAAAAATTAGTGTGAGGTAGGTGCAGACGCCAACACATCAAGCTACTACAATCTGTCAGATTTCTTTGATAGATTTTCGACTTTATTTCTAGTGCATTAGGTTCAAGGTTCATTGGCAAAAATTGACAGTTTCGGGTAGCTTGACCTGGTGGCGTCTGTACCATACGTAGGAACTAAACAGTTTTTAGATCCTTAATACAATAGTTGGAGTTCTTATACCTACTTAGAACTAGTACTACCTAGATTTGCATCGTGCTATTTTTACCAATTACATGAAAGTTTCCAAAAAAACACTGAACAATTCAATAGGTATTTTTGTACAATACAGATAAGTTTTATATATTGTTTACAAACACTATGCAATGATTAAATCTTAATCTCTAGTTATGTTCCTTTTCTAAACTCTTTACATTTTTTTGTTTTACATTAAAATGCCTATCTCATATTATGCAGTTATTGTTTAACACAAATGTTTTTTATGTTGCCTGAGATACTAATAGTTTCATAGGATACACGAGCACTGAATGATAAAATTATGAATCGACCATTTTATACATCCGTTGTTCCGTACACAGAGATCAATGAGAGATTTTAGTCTCCAAACCTTGCGAACTCACCTTCGTTATCAGTCGACTGTAAAATTAAAACTATTGTCTTACTTCACTTTGAGAATATCGTAAACTAGCTTATGTCTATGACTCCGCCCGCAGGGGTTTGAAGTATTGATTTACCGGGTGTTTTTTTTATACTAACTCGCAATATTCGTTTCATTCAATTGCATCACTTATTAGAAATCGTTAAAGGTTTATAACCAATATAATTCAAGATATAAGATACATACACACGCATAGTGAACAGTATCCAACCAAGTATCATCATTATCATCATCTTTATCATTATCATCATTACATATTATAAAATAAAGTCACTTCGCTGTCTGTCTGTCCCTATGTATGCTTATATCTTTAAAACTACGCAACGGATTTTGATGCGGGTTTTATTAATAGATAGAATAATTCAACAGAAAGGTTTATATGTATATAACATGCATAACGTAGTAAAGAAACGCTGATAATTTTAGAGGTTTCTAATGTGATGTCATAAATAAACTCATTTTTTTGCGCTTACATTGCGAACGCTGGCTGAACCCCACGAAATAGATCAAAATAATGTAGTACAGTATTGTACACCTTAAAAAGGTTTACAAAAAAGTCCGCGATGGTATATGTCTATCTCTTAGGGATAACCCACAATAACCATTTTTTATCCTTTACTTTTTACGAGAAATAAGTGCTTATTTACGAAGCGATTTCAAGCAATACAGCATTAATCCTTATCCAATTAAATACATTAGATACGTTGTGCATTTCATGTAAATCAAAATTGCCCTTTACAGCATATCATTAAAATGAATATTTTAGAAGATATCAGAGATTATAATAAAATAGCCGCAGAGCGGCTAGTTAAGCGACGCGGGCCGTCCCGCGTCCGGCCATCCCGGTTGGTAGCGGTCGGGTAGTGCAGGATTAGTAGGATTGTAATATTGTAATTCATATTACTTTACCGTGTGGTGCCGGACGTAAAGAATAACTCCACCTCATTTCTTCCCGTGGGTGTCGTAAAAGGCGACTAAGGGACTTACTAGAGAATGGGCAGCAGCGTTCTCTATGCATTTTACCACCATACTGCGATCGCCAACCCGCCTGCCAAGGGTGGCGATTATGGCAAAGCCCCCCAAATTGGGGGAGGCCTAAGTCCAACAGTGGACGTCTTACGGCTGAAACGACGAACGACGATTAGTTTGGCTTCATAGTAAAAGTAGTAGTAGTAATAGTCAATATCATGTGTGTTCGAAGTACTCAAAATAAACCTAATTGTATTATTCCAAGTAAGAGACCGCGAAATATGGCTTAGATGTTTAGATTTTTCATATACGAATTATACTATACCTTTCACAAGTTCTAATCCTGTTACTTATCGGTTCCTATTTTATTATTCCGAAAATTTGGCTTGCTGGTAGAAACTAGCCATCGAACATAATAATTCGTATATGAGAACTAGCCAAGTCAGACCTTAGGCTACAATATATTATCCTAAGTTATAAGAAGAAATGATATTTTATGTAGTTACAAATAAATTTCAGGACTGACCATTGCACTTGGCACCCATTTAGATCTCACTTCTTTTGTCGTTGAAGTCAACAACCAAGGCATATATTGAACTTGGCTCTCAGTTCACATTTATGTTTTTGATGGGATCCCAATATATTTAGGACCAGCGCAACATATCTTTTCCTTCACACTTCTCTTTTAGTCATCATCTCGGTAGTAACTTCCTTTCTAGCCATATAATCTTTCACACAGTTAATCCATCATCTCTTTGTCTCTTCTGTTTCGATGCAGTGCATTGTCCAACATAGAGACATCGCGGCAAGCGCAGTCGGAGATGGCAGGATGAGCTGGACTCTTTTAATAAAAATTGGTCCTTGGCAGCTCTAACAGAGAGACGTGGATTGAGTGTAGGGAGGCCTTTGCCCAGCAGTGGGACATCAACGGGAAAAATATAAAAAAACGTTCAAAATAAATTCCCGGAACTATTTTATGTATATATAAAGATAGAAGATAAAATAAAGTACAGCTATATCTCATGCTAATTTTATTAGCATCCTATTAAGGTATGAACATTTCCTTTCATGAACGCTATGTTTAATTCAAGGTTTGTAAACCATCGATCAGATAAATCGTGATTCATCTCTGAAAATACTTTCGCTAACTGTTGGCAAGTGGACGCTGGACCGTGGACCACTTGTCTCCGAGGATCGCTTGTGTTTTTTGCTTGAGTGAGCTCGAGATGTTTCGACTTAGTACGCTTGGGGGACATCCAATATGTTTACTATTTTTATGTGAAATAGGAGAGTTGTATGAAGATGTATGCTTTGATGACCTGTGAAGGTAATTCCAGTATTTAAAAAAAAAAATAGTTATATAGTTTTTTAGATATTGATGATACTTGCTGAAATTGTAATTTCAACGAGCGATTAAATTTGGAACATTTTCGATCACAAACATTGACCATCAGATTTTATTCACTTTGCGTTTAAAAAAGATCAATCTAATCATGGTAAGCAGATATATAATCTGATCTCTAAATAATGAAACCAAATAAATATGTGTTACAAGTTAGGCGGTCTAAACAAAACTGAAAACGAAAATTAATTCATCATAAATAAAAGATGTTTTAACTAATTTTAAAGACTTGATCAAGACATGTGTTTACCAAATATATTTAGCAATATGGTTACAGAAATACATAATCGTGTCCTAATACTCTTTGAATATAAAAATAATAAAACACACAAACGGTGATTACCTAACTTATGCGATGATGTGTACAATGCATCAATTGTGTAGCTCCTACAATAAACGAATATTGATTACACAGAATTCATAACACGGACGAAGGAATGATTAATTATGTCATTAATCTTTACAGTTTCTATTACAAAGTAGTGAAGCAGAGAGTACTTGGCTACGTGTGAGAAATTGAGACTCAGTCAGAGCAACCAATAAAACGAATTTTGCCAACACCATGATTGTAGTGAGTGATCATGATGTACGAATGTTGACAGTGGCGCGGGGGTGCGCGCGCACCCCGGGAGGGCGAGGCGGGCGCGCGCGGGGCCTGCGCGGGCGCCGGCGTCGCTTTTCACCGTCGCTGCGCCGCGTACGCCTACCCGATATAAAAGCCTCAACCGCCCATTCACCCGCTCGCAGTGTGTGCTTGAACGTTACAGTGTCCACTTCACTTGTGCAAGGACTTACAGTTTAATCATGAATTCACGGTGTTTAATAGTGCTAGCAGCCGCCCTCGGCGTGGGTACGTAACATTTGAAATATTTAGGGTGCGCCCGCGACGTGATCGGCGGATACCTGTGCCTAGTGACGGCGGAACTATCTAGATGTGTGGCTCGCCTGCTCTCATGTATCGATAAAAATGTAATTGGCGTTGCAACGCGAAAGCAGTTGTAGTGTTATCGATACAGTTTCCACACTTAAGCGTTGCAACTGCGCGAGCGCAACAAGTGTTGAGAACAGATAGATTGCGGCCAGCGATGTGGTGTAACGACAATGACTTGCCCCAGTGACACACGGAATGATCATATCAGTACTGGATATTTGCTGTCAAAATCGTGTTATGGAACTGTAAAAATATCAGTGTCCACTAGGCTGAAATTCAACCCAACTTAAATTGTTACTAAAGTTGCCTAAAAACTACGAAATAGCATCTGCATTATTCTTACAATATGACATTCTGACATCTTTACAGAACAATAGAACCTGTAACACATTGATGTAATTAATCACATAATGCTATACAAGTGTGTGAACTAGGTCTTATTGCGATGTCAGTCAACCCCATTTCTACTGGCACTATTCTTTTTCCCACATGTCAATGACCTCATAACTTCATAGTACAGAAAGTTTGAGCATTTTAATGTTAACTGGAGCTGGTATTTGTTTTCGAGTAAGAACATGCAGCTATCGACTGCACAGCACGAGAAAGCGGTTTCTCGAGTTTTCGTAATAATTGTTTATTATATCAAAACTATTGCTTGCCCATTTAAACTTTATCGGCATTCATTTGATGTGTTATTGAAAGCTTAATCGTGTATAAAGAAGCTTTCACTTAAAACATCGAAAACCATTAAATGCAGAAGAATAGATATAAATTGCATTATGCCAATGGCTGCATAAAAGAAGATGGATATAAAAAGATTACGTCATAATTTCTATGCAAAGAAATTCTGTGACCTTAGAGAAATGTTGTAATCCTTTTAACAGTATATTCGTTCTATACATAGAGGGTGTTGCGCAATCAAAATTGACTGATTAGCATTTTTCGCAATGCACGCACCCACTGGTGTGAAGTTAAGACACAGATAATATATTTGTTACTCAAAGCCATCGGAATGGGATCAATAGTTCCCGCGTGTTACTACATAATTATCATCGAAAGTTGATGCTTAAGTTAAGTTTACATAACGAGGGAGTTCCGAAGTCGTTTAGTTAAGTTATGTTTGTTAACAAAAATATCTTGGGCTCTTTCATAACTTTATCTCTCAACTTCTTAGTATATTCCATAAATTCCGAAGGCTTTCTTTTAAAAGAATTTAAAGTCTCATCCTACAAAGTCGTTATGGCAGTCACAATGTCATTATAAGTTGACAACTGTCCAAGGGTAGCCTTTCATATATCAAAGAGTATACATACGCAATTTATTAATATTAATAAATAAAATATTCAGCCAATTACTGTTGCCCATAGTATCCGAACTTCCTCCGCATTATGGACTTCCTCATATACTTCTATAGCAGTTACTTCCGTTTATCGATGAAGGAAGTCGAGTGTAATGACAATATCATTTCACATTGACTTGGAGAATTATCATTGTCTTAACTGTCTGGCCCATTGATTGTTATTATTTAAATATGAATATGTTAATGATTGTTAAATCATGTCATAAAAATCTTATCATCATTCTCCAGCTTATATCCCAATTTATTTGATTTCAACGCATGATTTCTTCGTTGTTCATCTTTATTAGCAGTCATTTCAGTAGACGTCCTCTCTCTAGCTATATTATCTTTCGCAAACATGGTTTCTTACGAAACATAGACTATATTTTTCATTGTAACTGTAGAAGCTGACGCTTTCAAATTCCCTTCAATGCAAACTATTTAATGGAACCTGCTTGACTTTTTCAATGCTATTTAACCTCTGGCTTATAACTTAACGTAACTTAGACGAGTCCTTTCACATTCCTGCAAAGAAGACATAGACCAGTTTTAAGTATTATGTCATTTTAGTTATCAGCATTTACTGCTTTGTTTCACCGTATCATATAGGCATTCGGTCCATGTAAAATATTGGTATTTAGCTGTATCCAATTAGACTGGCAGCCGACCCCAAAATAATTGGGATAACCACTTGATAGCCTCATTTTCCACAATTTTCCGGCCGACCGCAAATATTATTTGACCATATCCGAATCTGATCACATACGCATCCGTAGTTCGTAAATTAAAATTTTGAGTCATGGTTCCCTGGTACAATTTTATTAGAAAATCTGTTCGTTGATCTCCAGTTTCCCAGGGTGGTGCAAGTTGCCCCGAGGCAGGTTTTAAGTGATATCATTAATATAACACTCGTGTTCTTAGGCAGGATGTTCAGTTTTCACTCTGAGGTTAGTTATGAGCCGCCCGTGGAATTCACCATTGTTAGGATTTCTAACACGTACCCAGTTCTCACGGACAACGCGATCAATTGCGCAAGCACCGATAATTCTCGACTTTTTCTTTAATAGAACAATCTTGAACCATGTGTGTTTGTTTTCTAATTGCCTACAAATGGTTCCAACAACAAAAAATGTAAACTTCAACTGTTTCGTGTGTGTCGTTGTTATTGTTTTCGATCGAAATATTCGAAGGTTAAATTAAATCTAATAAACATTTGCAACGGTTTAATGGTCGAGTTAACTTAGTTAACTAAAAGTAACTTTAACGGCAGTTAGCCACGCTATCAAATATTTATAATGTCATTATAACAAGCGTGAAGGTATTTGATTATCGAGTCTTGCAGTGCGTGCGCGAGTTTCACGAGAGCAATGAAAACACGGAGAAAATGTATCAGTTGCTTGCGTGCGCATATAACTGTGCGTTAGATTTTATCTGATATTGTTATAGCTTTTGAAAGTGACTTTATTCGAGAATAAACTACATAATATATCCTTGGCAACGTACAACTGATAAAGCTGATACATATTAAACTATATGATTTTGATAACAGGCCGAAAAAAACAAAAAACTATCGTTTTGGCTTCTTTTTATTTCAAAAATAGACTCACCTGTCATTGTATATAGGGAGGTTGGTATACCTGTACAGACTGCAAATTATTTTAAACAATCAAAGATTATCCTCAATGATAGAGCTCGGATTTATTAAAGAAACGCCGCAAGCAAAGCTTAAACGAAGTAGAAAATGTAATGAGCAAAAACTTTCCTTCGTAATCTTTTGTCTGTATTACCTTGGAGTGTTATTTCATGAAACAATTTAAATAAATATTCTGAAAAACTGATTTTAGTTGCTCGATAGATATAATAAATAGAAGTTAAGATGCTTAGTTTAATTTGCGTTTTCGTAACGTTTTTCTTGACAAAAATATACAACAGGTAATGAATTCTTTTTAGAGAAAATATAAGTGTCATTTTTTATTACGTTTCGCAGTTAAATTGCTATCGATTGTTATAAAAGTAACCGTCAATTTGTTCATGCATTGCGTGTTCAGTAAAATATCTACATTACAGATAATTGGATAATTAGGTTACTCTCTCTGATAGAATGCGATAATTACGGTGTAATTGAGTAATCTACAGAGTATCATTATTAATTTGTTCGATAAATTGCTTAACGTGTTGAGTAATTTTAAGCCATTGAACTGCCTTGAAGGTATTTCTATCTGATATGTTGTAGATGAATTTATTTGGGTACTGATAAGTACTAAGTCGCATTTATTCAACTGGTAAATAAAACGAAGTATGGTAAAAACAAAACTATAATTTGACATTTTATTTAAAAAAATGTATAACCTACAAAAAAAAACTTCAAAGCCACCTTAACCGCTTCTCTACATGCCCTATCTATGAAATTCCTTAAGACCCTAATCCATACATAATTAATTCCATGAGAAAATCCATAACGTACCTATGGAACAGCCATTGTTATTTAACGTTTGCTTACTAAGGATTACGATCCACACTTGTCAAGATAATTCTAAGGTTACTTAAAAAAATAAAGTCAAATTTAATCAAGAGGTCGTTTGACCGGAAATCCACGAAATAATTAACGATCTTGCACCTAAACAATGCACCGGAAACTGTTTGTTCTTAGGCAAAAATACACCGTCGACAATGATATCTCACGGCTGAACGTTTTATTGAACAATACCTTGCATCCTGTATGTTCCCATCCTAAAATACAATGACTGGCGATTCTTATAAAAATATCAAGTTTTTTGCAGTTTATTGGTCATTGACAGAAATATAAAGATGGATTGTTTTAAAATACCTCGGAAGCTCATGCAGCCAAATTCACTCAGCCTAAAGGCATGCTTCATGGTCCCTACTTCTGTGTGCAAAAAGTTTAAATAAAAAACAATTGACTAGGTATCTATAATCGAACAGAATCTAAATTCAAATCAAAATCGATTGTTAGCTTCTTTCACATTACATAGATATCTTCACTTGAAGCCAACTTCACTCTGCCTGAATGCACGCTTCATCATCTCTAGTTCTGTGTGTTAAAAAGTTTAAACCAAAAACAATTGACTGTCTACTATCGAACAGAATCTAAATTTAAATCTTTATCAATTGTTGGCTTCTTTCACACCATATAGATGTTCTATTCATTCTTTAGATTTTCAATCACTTCGATCGCCTACAATCTGTATAACCAAGTTCCTAGTGTAGCTACAAGCCAGTGATTGTCTGTCCTTCGAGCGACGATATAAATAACCTCTTGTTAGCCCTACGCATTGTACTGTTGTTTACTTTTTTTAACATCCATTGGCATCACCATACCTCGTTCACGTAGGCTTTTTTAGCTTTTTTTTACTAGCAAAACAGGCCTCGAATTTTAAAGGAAAATTAAAATTCAGTAGGTATTACTTTTCCAGTTAAATTCGCCAATTAATTTAACCCTGTAGTAGTCGCGCGGATTACAATTGAAATTCAGGGTATTAAAAAAAATTAAATATTTCAAAAACAATTCAAGTGTGTTAGCCGAGACTCCATGTATTTTAAGTTCCATGGTCCCCGACCCCACTCAGTAGCGCTCAAGCATTGCCGATGCGTGGTTTGTCCCTGGAGAGGCTGTTTATGTATTACAAATTAACCCTGGATTACAATTGTAATCCGCGCGACCACTGCAGGGTTAAGTGTACACTGAAAATTGTGCATGAAATTAAATAATATTGCAAGTACCTACCAGTTGTACATATACATTAATTGTATAACATGAACTCATCTTTGCATACTTTCAAAGCTTTAAAATGCTGCAATCGGAGTTAAGGCTTGACACACTGCATTTAATTAGTCTGTGCCATTCATAATTTTGCAAGTGCCACTAAAATGTAGCTTTAATAACTCTACCCTTTAGATGCGCAAGAGTGGTTCGAAATAGAGTTAGTGATTACGTAACGATTACGCGACGACACCTGTGCTCACGCCCAGCATCTCGGTACGATGTGAATTTGTATTGCTCATTAATTTGTTATAGGGTCGTTGACTAAACTACAGGCATTGTAATGTATCAATTAAATAAAACAAATAAGTTTAAAGAATGGTCTATTAGCTGTAGCTAAATGTAATGAAATTGTGAACACTATCTATTAGAAATCTTTCAAAATATAAAAAAATATACAATAACATCACAATAAGCCATTCAATTTAACAATATTAAAACACAAGTGTTTCTTTATAATAAATAATACACCACACGATACTAAACATGATACTCTCTATTACCTTGTACATAATTGCCTCTCATATTAAAAATAAATGCACCCATTAAAGCTATTATATTCGTAGTGAGCTTTACGAACTTTCACCGTCCGACAATAGCCGTTATCTAATGTCATATTACGTCAGGTAAGGCCACTCATAAGCTAGTAATAATTTCTTTTTAAACATTATCAACGTGAGAGTGAACTCTTTTAAAAGTGGAACGTCGCGTCGTGAATCGGTTGGTGAACTGATGTATGTTACGCTGTGGCCATTTTGTTTTTAGCGTTCTGTTAGGTTACTGCGTCTGTGTGACAACGTCTTTTGTAGATAAATTTGAAATGCATTTGATGTAAAAGAGAAGATTATAGTTTCGCCTTCTGTAGAGAGTAATTAGCATTAGCAATTTTTACGTAAAATCTATACTAATAAAGCAGCAGAGTTTATTTATTTGAACGCTAAAATCTCAGGAAATACTGATTGGAATTGAAAAAATATTTTAGTGTTGAGAAGCCCATTTATCAAGGAAGGCTATAGGCTATATAACATCACGCTACGATCAATAGGAGCGGTGCAGCAATGAAAAATGTTGAAAAACGGAGAAAATGTATTCCTTTGAGAGATTTCGTTGCGTGCGCACGGATGATTCGATGTGACGGTGAAGGTCGGGAGAAATTTAACGTGGAAGAAGTCGCGGGCAGCAGCTGGTATTGTAATAATATTAAAAACTTAGCATTTTAATTCAATACGAATATAGTATTTTTCGACATCCAATATGAAAATGAGACCTTTAAAAACATGCCAAATAGACGTGAGCTAATTTATGTGATACATTCAACGGCCCACAAGATAAAGGTCAGGCGTGAGTGAGATTACTCAACCTCACAGACGCGGGCGCATCGTCTTAACGAAATCGAAAGTTCCGCCCACTTCTCGTCGGTAGGTCAATTTTTGAGGCTTTCACTGTATTACTTAATGTATTACACGACCTTTGTTTTAATAATGTAATGTACACATGGAGTTATTACACAATAGGCGTAATTTGCAGTATTAATTTCTAGTGACTTGCTATTTCTTGTGTATCTCATATTATGTCCATAAGTGTACATTGTTTGTAGGTAACACAATGCGTTGTTCATGGATATCATACAAATAATAATTATCTGAGGGAAAGTTTGGCTTGCTAATTGTGGGTTTGAGAACATGGTCAGACAAGAGTGTACATAATTACTTTATTAATTGCATAAGTATCTCTTTTATTACCGTCTAGTACCTACTTGGAAAGGTGTTTAATTGTCAATCTCATGAGATGATGTTTATTTTTTATGAGTTAATTGTGGATGTGATCTCATAACGAAGAAATTATGTTTTGCTTGTAAGCCCTTTTATCGCTTGGTTTCAATTCATGTCAAATTTCCTTAACCTACTCAAGCACTTAAGTGAGTATTAAAAGTACGAAACAGGTGCAAAAACCAAGTAAAAAATCACGTAATTGCAAAACCAATTCCCAGTAGCTGTAACTGTTATATAATACGTTATGACAAGGTAGCATCGGGCAGATCAATAATTATGTCATGTGCACACACGGGGTCCGATGTCGCCCGGGCATTGCGCAACCTGCCCGGTTCACTACACACATGGCCCGGTAACTGCTGACACTAATACATACGTCACTGTTCATCAGGCATTTTGTGTGATGTCTTGCCAGCCAGGGCCCATTTTCCCACGAAGTGCTATCACGTTTTTGAAAATCGAATGTTTTGCACGTGAATATCGCATGATTAGGACCGTATTCTAGAATATCTCTGTTTTTTTTATGCATGCAAATGTCCTCGTGTGCAAAAACTAGACTAGACCTGTATTTTAGAACAAATATGTTCTTGATTCAGATGTGAGTGATTACATACAAATTCAATCGAGTATCTTGACTGAATATCGTTCTAGAACATCTGTCACAAGAAGACCATTTAAATTTTGCCCTCAAAAAAGTGTGAAATCCACTTAGTTCCAACACAATAAGTATACTAATGTTTGACATGTGTAATCAGCACCTCATTTCTGCGATGTTCACTCACTCCACAAACTTAATGAGCGATTAAACCCCAGTCATCTGCCAATTAACAGATGTAATTGGCGTAAAACAAACATAAGGCGACCCAAAGAGCAGTGATCCGAATTTTCAATGATATCGAAATCGCTCTACATTTGTACTATAGTGCTTATTAGTCTGGGCCGAGCTATGCGAGGCATGCGACTGTGGTTCACCTCGATATCGACGTTTGATTTTAATAAGAAAAGTTGTTTGCGCACTTATGCAGATGAGTATAACCTACAGCTTTTTAGTAGGAACAATTTAATTCAAGGTTGAATAATAAAAACCGATTTTACCGGTGATTTTCCTGTTTATATTTAAAACTGACATCCTTGGCAATCGATATACATTCTAACTATTTTAATAATCGATTTTTATCGATAACGTCATTGTTTGCTATTGGTCAGCACGAGAGCAGAACAAACTAAAAATGGATGCGTTCCTAATGACTACATAAAACAATTAGTATTGTTTTCATCAGCATTGTGCATATCAGTATTGTAATTATGCTCAGTGCGGTTAAACAACAAAGTGATGGGAAGAATCTTAAACTAGCTTATCGGTACAACAGAAATAAGCATTGCATCCTGTTTCATTTTTCTACTTAATGCTAAATATCAAACCGGTCTCGAAAGTTGTTAAAGCCATTTCTAAGTTTACAACTCGATTCAATTCACAGCAGTCCCTACAGAATTTATCGAGCTAATTCACTTGCAGATCGTTGAACACTCTAGAGAGAGTAATGTATTGCAAAACTGTACGGATGAGGGCTTTCTTCTCGCAAATGTCACCCAGTACAGGTGACACACATGTTGTGACATAATGTGACATAACTCTCGTACGGGGAAGCGGCGCGTACGCAAACAAGGTGTTAACGTGGCAAACATAAATTACGTATACCACATTCAGTACTCCTAAGGTAATTCAAACCGCATTCAGACATAAAGAAACATCAACGACATAGATTTCACACATACAACGTTCAATTAGCATTATAATGTATGATTCCGCGTGCCGAAAATGAACGCTGAACCGTAATGTTTGAGCAAGACTTGTAATAGTTATATTTGGTAACAACGACTACCCAAAACGGGATTACCTCATGTATCTACGAACAAAGACTACACGTGCTAACCAGTTAGACTGTAGTGTGTTTAGTGTCGTTGTTGCCTCATTGCGTTCCTTGGAGAAAGAGCGGCCCTGCCCGAGTCCAGTCTGTTTCAACATCGTTCGCGCACCATAATCGTTATTTAGCAAACCCCTTAGCGGTTTATTTTGTAATTTCATTAAAATTCAAACATTGTGATGTGTCGTTACACCACCGCTGTTGCCAATATTGGCATTTTGTCAAACAGTTATACATATTGAGTTTGAAAATGGAGTCCAAGGCGTTCGTAGATTATGCAAAGCTATTGATATTCGTGACTTGTCGGAGGAACGATAACAGCCACATTGTCCGCCCACAGTTTTCGACGACAAAATAATATTTTCTTTTCTCTATCAACATTCACCAACAACTTCTAACCAAATTTTCTCTTTACAGCGGTCGGTCAGGAGACTTTCAAATGTCCCGATGACTTCGGCTTCTACCCCCACCACCTCTCCTGTGACAAGTACTGGAAGTGCGACAATGGTGCCGCTGAACTCAAGACTTGCGGCAACGGACTTGCCTTCGACGCCACTGACTCCAAATACCTGACTGAGAACTGCGACTACCTCCACAACGTCGAGTGCGGAGACAGGACACAGCTTGGTAAGAAAGTGTACTTCTTTTTGTTTTATATCTTCGAGAGTAGCTGGTAGAAAATTAGAAAATATTCTAGTATAAAAAGTATAAGAATGAAAACACAATAAAGCAAAAAACTGTCATCCGATTTTAGCTGTCACGCTTGCCAATTCAGCCATCTGTCTCATAAAAATCGAAAGGAATGCTTAGCAACAATAGTTTTTCTAGCACAAGCGGTCAAGGCCGACGGTTTTACATAATCACACATGTGTCATAAGGATAATATTATTCGAAATACCAAACTCCACCAGGATGTCGTAAAGGTCACTGGGCCAATTGACACCATACAGAAATATCTATACATACATATGTATGTATACATGTTTTTTTTTTACATCACCTAATGCTCAAATATCTATTTTATGCAAATAAATGTTAGATATAAATACACATATCACTGCTTACCTTGAACTAGAGCCACTTAATATTTAATTTTATTGCTGCCAAGCTCAGTAGGCAGGTTTTTTGTCGAACTCTTTGATGGCTTTTTCTGGAAATGATGATTGAAAGCTTTTTGCTGCTTTTGATTGATAGCCAATTATCCTCAAAATGGAGTGACATTTCGGAGAACGATGAACGTTTTGATGCAGGTTTTTTTGTAGTTTACCTATTAAGTATGAGTCCTTACCCGGGACATTAAGAAAACAAAGCCCGCAAGCAGGCCTGTTCCAAAACCAATTTTCGACGTTTCATTTGTTTTGCGGTCGTCTCGTCAATGTCTCCTTTCGTTCCACAGAGCCACCAATCACCACCCCCCACTGCACGCGGCTGTACGGTATCTTCCCCGATGAGAACAAATGCGACGTCTTCTGGAACTGCTGGAACGGTGAAGCTTCCCGCTACCAGTGCAGCCCCGGTCTTGCCTACGACAGGGAATCCCGTGTGTGCATGTGGGCTGACCAGGTCCCCGAATGCAGGAACGAGGGTACGTAACATTTGAATGTAATACCAATAACTTGACCTATACAGCACCCTTATTGATTTGCGGTTGAACTGTCGATCTGTGGTTTTATTAGTGACAGTTACAGACCGCAGATCTTCAATCCTTGAAAATGTAATTCAGGCTCAACAGTTGTTTGCAATGTTATTGTAATGATTGTTGTGGATATAAATCTTTAATAGTCGTGCAGTCTGATCAAACGATCTGTCTGCTATATGTACTGTTAAAATACGAACATTGGTACTTAGTATCTAATGCACATGAAGCCTGTATGCACGTACTATTCCAGTGAACTTACTTCAACTTCATCACCGCTGTCACTGTTGAATTTCGGTTTCGCCTTCCGCACTCTCGCTCACGTAACCTCTTTGGTGTTTCCCAGAAGTAGCGAATGGTTTCGGTTGCCCTGCCCCCGGTGAGGTGTCAAACGCTGGCTCCTTCAGCCGTCACGCCCACCCCGAGGACTGCCGCAAGTACTACATCTGCCTGGAGGGAGTCGCCCGCGAGTACGGATGCCCCATCGGCACCGTGTTCAAGATCGGAGACGCTGACGGCACAGGCAACTGCGAAGACCCCGAAGATGTTCCCGGATGGTGAGTTACCTTTCTAAAACCTCGTGTACATATTGTATACACACCACATCATAGGACATACGCATTTCAACATCAATCCAGTTCAACTTCTCATGATTCATTTTTCATAGAACTCTTAATATTCATAGTTGCACGATCGAATGCGGATGTCCTATCCACACCGTTCAAGTAACGCAAGTAAGACAGGCAGCTTGAACGCACCATAGGACTCTTCTACTCACTGGTTGAACTGGTTCTGTGGTGTTACCAGCGTCTTGTGTGGTACATTAACATCTAGTACCTACCCTAATCATGGACACCAAGAAAGTATCCTAAATTCTTGACCAAAATAACTAATACTGAGTGGGCTCCCGAACATTAATCTGGTATAACGATATTCTTGGTGTCCCAAAACCCTGAGACCCTGTAACCACTTCCACACAACCAATGTCGTCCTTGTGACTAACAACTCTTCTTGCACATAAATAATGAAACATAATATGAACACAGATTGGTTGCACTTCGTGTTGCCTTAGCTTTATTATATACGAATCGATCAGCATTGTACAGATGTCGTTGTGTAGGTAGACATACATAGGTGGATACGTAGTAAAGCTCGCCCACCTGAATAGCTGGCCGCAAGTATGCGGTCCGGAGCCTTGCACGCTTGCGACATTTAGGACACTTTGAAATTAACATGACTTAGAGCAAAATAGTGCGCTCGCAGTCGTGTCATGCGCGGACGACCGTGGTCAATGCCGACCGGTACATAACGGAGTGTGTATGGTAATGACCGTTGTTTCACTCAGACATATCGTATCGACCGTAACTGTTCGAGTATGACACAAAGGTTAATTATCAATGCCTTTCATAAAAAAAGGAAATGTTCAAAAGAATGCCGGTGACTGGCGCAGACTTGCAATCATGAAATAGTTATGAGGTTTTTTTTTTAACTCTTAACGCTCGAACGTTCCAATTGGCTTGACATTTATGAAAGTATCTAGTGTTCGCTTATGTATTTCAACAACTTATCAATTCTATGCGCAGTTTCTACAAAAAAAAAAAACTGTTACATTTGTCTGACCCGAACTGTTTGTCTATTGAAAAACAATGAGCAAAACTTTCAAAATGTTTATATCCGGTTCATGGTCTGTGTACGTCGAAGAATCGCAACTAGATCGATACTGAGATGCGCCAGCGCCGGTCACGATGTAACCACGTTAACTGAAGGTCGTAGAACAAGTCAGTTTCAAAAGTCTTTGCGAGAGCTCTGGACCACATAATTGTCTGCCAAGAAAAACAAACGTTAGATAACGCTAGTTGGAAAAGCGAGCGGATATCATATTCGTTGCCGTTTCAAGGCGGTTCACTCTTTAACGCCAACTGTGTACAAGATTACATTACACAATTCTCGCAGCCAGTTACCACTCGCGTAGTAAAAGTTGCTAGAAATTGAGATAGCCATTTATGTACTCACTCGTCGTCGATAGGCATAAGACATAGAGTTAAGGCTAGCTAGTAGTCGAGGCAGGTAGTAAGGTGCGCGTACATTTTCAGCGAGGACTACTACGGGGATCTGGATCTGAAGACGATCCGCAAGAGCGAGCTGCTCGCCGGCCTCCAGCAAGACGGCCAGACCCGCAACACGCCCAAGCAGCTCAAACCCCGCCCCCAAAAGGAGAACAATTAAATACAATTCCCCACCCCATAACCTTTTAATACTCACATAGTTTACTATAAACCAATACTCTGCGCGCACTACGAGCAACCTTTACAATCTGACAATCCTGGCTGAATACATATACATTAATAAGCTATGAAAAAAAAGTTGCTCATGGTGTGTGGAGATCGTGTTCCAGGTTCAAAAATATACGATTGCTTAGTGAGTGAGCTACAGTTGATATGTATCACTTCAAGTTGCCAAATACTTCTCGTTGTAGCTTCTTCGAACGGTTTCATTGAGGCACGTTAGGAAATTAGTAAAACCATACAGCGATAGATATATTTATTATTTTTACATTATATCTTAGTATTTATAGTGTCCTTTCAACATTATTATATTGAAACCAGTAATCCCAGCATGTATAAAGTTTGCACTATAAACAACTCAAGCGTTAAAGTAAGTTGTTTTGCATTTATGACAACGTAGTTCTGTTTATAATCCGTGAGGACATCGATATATCATTGTATCCGTTTAAATACCATGACCTTGTAAATATATTATTGTACTGAATTATTTCGCTGCGACTGAGTGTTGTTGTTTGATAGAAACTGTAATACTTAAGTTTTATTTTTAGTGATAAAATAAACAAAAATTTATAAAAAATTAACATCTGTTGTATTCATTTCCTCTGTGTATACAGATGCACTTTAGCACCGTTTCCTAACATTTTTCACCACACTATTTTCTGTTTCATTAATGCATTCACTTTCTAATATATTAATATTTTCTTGGTTCTTTTAGTAATTTTCTTCTGTCTAATCATTTATTTACTGACTGTAACAGCCAACCGTCATCCTTGGGAATCCAGGTACGTTAATTCTTCTTTAACGTTGAAACTATTGCATTTTAAGGTGTAACCTTCTGTAAGTAATACCTTTGTTCAAATTACTATCAAATATTAATCTTAATCTAAGTTTGAAGAGTAAGCATGAGCCTTTTTAAAATGCACTTCAATGAAAGTCGATTTAATATGGCGTAATACATACAGCATATTATCTACCTGGTCTAGAATCTCCTCATTTTAAGAAAAAGAAGATTGCCAAAACACCATATCTGTAAAGACCATCACATTAAAGCCTTATCTTCTGATGCAGAAAAGCATATTACACATGCAAAGATAGATAATATTCGAGTGTTGATTTCTTAAATGTTGCAAAACGCGTTTAAAGAAATGTTATATGTGAATTGACGCTTCCGTTCACAAATGAATTAAAAACATCTACTGCGTAAGCAGTTTGTTCTGATCATGCTCATGGTAGTGAATCTCCCACAGTTACTTCATTTAAAACTATTCAACAGAACTGATTGTGTGTTTGATCAGTAGTGCACAAAAGTTCCTGTGAGCACAGTTCATCATGCAAATAAAATGAATACAATATCGACGGTATAGAAGATGTCGTCTCCCAATCTATATGATACAATAATTTTAACTAGTCTGCAAACTGTAACCCTGAATCCAACATTTGATTCTAGACCTTACAATAAAAAAGGTTAAAAAAAGCTTTTTCAAAGAAAAGTGCTACGCGTTCAAAATGTATGGAATGTCGTTTTTGTTTTTTCTAATTTACGAATCATTTCTATGCTGGGTAGCTTAAAACTTTTCTCTAGAGTTATATGCTGAGTTCATGGTAACAGTCTACGTACTGATTAAAATTCTATCCTGCATATGAGTAACTCAAACTATAGCAATTGATTCATAACATTACAGCGAGGATTACTACGGTGACGTCGACCTGAAAGCTTTGAAGAAGTTGGGATTCTGAATGTCAAGGAGCGGCTCCAAGGACAGACTGAAGCTAAACCCGTTCCAATTGATATAGCGTACGAACGGCCTCTTCATAGTCATATGTTATTGTAAGAGCCCCATGTGCCTAGTGACAAGTGACGTCACATCGACTGTAAACCATCCAACATGATGATTGACATTCGATAAATTATTATCTTTTTCTTTCTCTATATCATTTGTGTGAAGATGTCTGTTGTAGTCTTAAAAAGTGCGTCTAGTGATTCTTGAAAGGTTTTTTGTCTGTTTGAAGAGGCGCTCGAGTATCTCCAAGCCTTGCTCTTCGAAAGTAAATCAGAACCCACAATATTTTTGGTTTGTTTTTGTCTAAAACAATTGTTGCCAAATTTTGGAAATCTTCAAAAACCTTGACATGGTACCAACACAATGTGCCGGTGCTGTGTCGAAATATATGTTGTTCTTAGTCATAAAACTTATGTAAGTTAAGTTAAGCGAACTTATATTTTTAATATTTTTTGTAAATAAATAATATTTTTATACAAATACTTTTTTATTTCATCGAAGTACACTTTCTACCAATCATAAACTATACTAATTATAATTTGACCTTAGAGTGACAAGGAATAAAATGAAACCAATGATTAGTTACAGTTTATTAATAAAACATTTCAATAAATTAAAATGCAATTTGCTGATAGAGTGTCAGACTTAAATAAGACATTATTATTAATCTAGGCGGAATCTAATAGCCAAACTAGATTTACAACCAATTAATTGCTCAATTCAACTTATTGATACGTATTTGAATAAAGTTGGTTAGTGTTACAACATTTGTGTTACAAGAGTGTCTAAGTACACGCCCTGTTTGATCTCACTCTAGCCAAGCATGACTATATTGACCTATTTTCAAAGGATTGTTTACCAGTAGAGGTAGCAAAAGCCTTAAGATATAATATTGCAAATACTGTGAAATTAGACATCGACTTTAGCGATGTCACCAAGCTGCAACTGACGTATGGCATCTTGACGAGACATGGCTATGTGGGAGGAGGTCCAACCTGAAAAATAAATTATATAGGTTTAGTAAGAGTATTGTCTTATGACGATGAGGACCAGAAAAAGATGGGGAATACTCCAGTTCTTGGAAAAAAGTGACCCGTAAAACCCATTGCATTTTCTTAAAGTATGATTATTATGCTGCAACTAGCAGGAACTACTTACTCATCATCTGACAAGCCTTTTCTAACTATGTCGGGCTCGATTTCCAGTGGTAAAAGATGCAATTGATTAGCAGTTTTTACTATAGAACTACGGCCTATCATACTGACCTCTGCAGTCTAGTTATTAGTAACACGATACCCCTTGGCAAAACTGACTGTCGGACTTTCGGCCAGAAGAAACAACTAAGTACTGTCTTTTTTAAATAAACGCGACACATACGCAACATCATTTATTCTAAAAACTCTAATTACTCAGTGTAGTAATTTGTTATGAAATCTAAATTATGACTATCTTAATTAATAATTTAGGTAACGGTTGAGCATTCGTTAATTAGCTTGTATCCATTCGCATCGTAATAAACTTACAATTGAGCAAATACCTTGTAAATTGTATTGATGTTGAAAAATTTAGAGCACTATTAATGTTTGTAATGAAGCACATAAATTTTGCAACAGTCTTTGTCTAAGCGGTTATCTTGCCTAACATATAATAAAGACAAATAATAAACTACAACGTAAAAGTGTTCAACTTACTTTGAGTATTAACTATAGAGTTCTCTGAGAATACGGTCTTGATCTTCCCAGGGTTTAGTATGGATGATGAAACCACTACTAAAGGTGACGCTGGCGGGGCAAATGTAGCTGTTGGTGCTACAGGAGCTAATGGTACAATAGGTGCAGACGGGACGACAGAGCTTGGTGAAGCCGCAGAAGCTGATGATGCAATTGGTGCGGGAGTAGGTGCAGTGGGTTGGGCTGAAGTTGATTGAGGAGCAAAGACTTCCGTGTTGATGGCAGTCGAGGAGCAGTCAACGCGTGCAGGGTAGTCACAGATGCCTAGTTGCTGAAAATAGAAAAAATAGCACATTAAAATATAGAACACAATCTTATTACATTGAAAGAGTTTCTTTATTACTTTGACGAAGTACAGTGAGAGTAGCTAAAAGAGTATGAATAATTAAATAATAAAGCTGAACCATTTTGTGGCATTGAAAAAGTAAAAACGATAAAAAGTGACTACGAAATTGTGTAGGCACTTCATAAAAGTACTATAAAATCATGTTAAACTGGTTATATTGCAAAAAAGGATGCTGATATTCTGTATTGAATGCCTATATTGGATATATAAAATGAGTCACTGTTTACAGAGTGTGGACATATTGAGATAAAACAAATAAGGTAAGCCATAAGTACGACGACAAAACTGTTAAGATGATAAGTAGGTAAGTAAAGCACTTAAGGGCATCTGACATCTCTCTGTAACTGCATACAATGTGTTCGTGAAATATTGATTATAGAAATAATATTTATTTGCATATACATGGTAAATCTGCCATGGTCGCGAGATTGTTCGAAAGAGATACCGTGACCCTGGTACATGGGCAACTGAAGGAATACGGGTGGGTTTTAGTCAGTAAAAGTCTGACATCCCGCTCCGCCCAGAGCGGGAGAAGTCATTTGATGATTTCCCATAAAAAAAAATAAAAAAATACATGGTAAATAAAGTTCTTTTAAGATACATTGTACAGATACTGTTAACTGGTAAGTTTAATTTATACGCATGCAAATATTATTGGTTGCATTTAAAAAACTTAATCGTAAGTAAATTCTTTCATGCTGTATTTTTATTTAGTTTTATACCATTGCATTCATGATAAGTTTTTTTTTTTTCAATCTAGGATCGAATTGTTTTTAATTATTTCGTGGATACATGGGCATTAGCAACCTCATTGAACTCCCAGTCTACGTGTCTCGAAATATAATTGCGCGGGACATTTCTAAAGTAAAAATATTATTTAAAACAATCCAGTTATTGGATTGTGAAATCTGTTGACTACCTATCAATAGCTTGCTTAAGTCATGGTACTACAATTAATGGCTCAGGACACCAGGACAGGGGCCGACCGTCGCGTCGCGCTAGTCTGCACGAGCCTTTAACATGCACATACTTTCCCATACCAAAATAATTGATAATATTTTGATAATAATAAAATATTCACTGTAATTGTTATAACCTACTTTTCTCGCTGAGCTATACGGAAGGTGCATGAAAAATGCACCGCATGGATGCATGCTGCATGCTTCGTCATTAGACGACGATTATTAATTTTAAATGTTAAATCTCA
Organism: Aporophyla lueneburgensis; assembly: GCA_932294355.1. Classification (NCBI taxonomy): domain Eukaryota; kingdom Metazoa; phylum Arthropoda; class Insecta; order Lepidoptera; family Noctuidae; genus Aporophyla; species Aporophyla lueneburgensis. The sequence continues at coordinate 8,205,002 of OW028737.1, forward strand.
TTTAAGTGAACTGTATCATGTTCTTATGAGAAATAAAGATTCTTTAAACCTAAAATCGTGAAGGATGGAATGATAATTTAATGAATGGATACTAATATGGATGTAATTGAAATACCTGATTGTATGAAAGGTCTGCAGGACACTTGAATTTGACAGGCTGTCTTCCAACGCATACGAAGAACTCGTTGCAGTCCTGTGCACTGCGGAACGCTTCAAAGTCTTTTCTGCATTGTGGCTGGGTAGGTGGTTGTTCTCCTGGTGAAATAATAGAAGTTATGTGTAATACACAAATGAACAGTTCAAAGTCGAACCACATTAATTGCTTTCCTAACTATCTTTTAAGTATATAGTTTTGTCCAACCATTTATTATTAATTTACTAGCAATAGTTGCAGTAGTTGATCGTGTTATTGTATAACTTTTTTTATAGGAACATTTTATTAGTTTATAAAAGACTAGCGTCCACGACTTCATCCCCGTAAAATTTATAGTGCATGTTACTCCGAAATAATGTTCCAAAGATGAAATATTTCTTTAAAATGGTTAAGTCGTTTTTGAGTTAATCCTTTATATACAATTTTACAAACAATTAAATCTTTCTCTTTATAATTATAATATTAGTGTAGATAAATCGAAAGGATCATAGATAACTGTGAAATGTTTTTCCCTAAAAGGGTGTACCTGAAACTACATTTTGGCAGTTATGTTAAAAAAGTCATGTAAATGAGAGGTGAGCCATATTCATTAGTTTTTATATAAGGAACTACTCTTATTAGACCAGGGTTCACACTTAGCATCACAAAATCATTCAGAGGTTATAGGTGTGACCAGTACACCAGGTCAGAGGCACATTCGTATTTCGTAACACGACGACCCGGCTACGGATTTTATATAACCTGACATTTCCACGTGTGGCGACATCTTCTAGTGGTTATATTATTTACATATCCGTCGATAAGTAGCTATGAATTTTCACATAACTTAGAGAAGGTATTCGGTACTTGGATATTTCTGGATAAAACGGTAATATTGATATGGTACACAGTTTATAAAAAAAAAAAAACTGAATGTGGCTTCGCGCGAGTGGAGGTTGTAAAATATCCCTCAAGAACGTATCAGGATTAAAAATACCCTGTGTTTTAATCCGAACAAAACTATCGGTGTTCTAAATTCGATTAGCTATGTTTGCGGTAATCCGAAACATACATCTCAATTTCTTTGTTACAATTTTTTTATAACTAGTGGTCGCCTAGTGAAATTCGACCGTAACTCTAATGCAACAATATACGAGTATAAAATCATAATCATCATAATCATAATCATTTTTTATTTGTGTAACATAGGTATTAAATACAGTTCTTAAATTAAAATACATAGGTCAAATATAACCTTTCTGCACTTCTTCTCTATATAAACTTTAACTGTAAATTGCTTACTCCTTCGTCCGTTTAATATACAGATGATTATGTTTCTTATATTTAAATGAATTTATCGTCGAATTTCGAACACTGTGCGACCACTAGTACAATAGATATAGGTAGACCATCTTTTCTTAACCCTTCAGGAAAAATGTGTGTTATTTTATACAATGTGTGTTTTTTATTATACTAGTTGCTATCCATAATACATAGCACAGAACGTAAAGACAATATGGGTTCCTATGTCATTAGTAAAAGTAAACGTTAGGTTATTAGGTAAAGTCATAACTTAAAGAATAGTAAACCTGGGGCCCTGTGTCGTTTGTAAATATTATGAAGAGTGTTGAAGTGGAACATTCAGGGGATATTTATAAGTTCTTGTAACAGTTGAATGATCTCCACAACACAGTTATTAGGTAATACGATACAGGAGGAGATGCCCCGGGCGTCGGGAGCCCATTGAGGACTTCCGACCAACGTAGGTGTGGGCTTGCAGGTGGCGCCATCCGGTAAGGACCAGGCCCGGGTCGACGGTGCGTTGTGTTCCACGCGCGCATCAAAGAGATGTCAGTAAAAACTAAAGGGGTCCGCTGCGATCGATGCCTGCCGGGTTGCGTAATTTTCCGAAAGAGTTACCGTGGTTACTTCAGTTGGTGGATAGGTTTTAGTCAGTAAAAGTCAGACACGCCCTTACACTCCGCTCAGAGCGGGAGACGTCATTTGAAGATTTCCCACCCACAAAAAAAAGGTAATACCGTACCCCTTGGTATAGAAATAGAAAATATTTTATTGTCCAGGTAAAGCAAACATAGATTAACATTAAGTTTAGACGACATGAGTAGCTTAAGTATTACCTACAGCTAATGACAGTATATTATATTCCAGTGAACCCCAAACTAGACAGTTAGTCTGTATCTTGTGGCTCAGGATACGAATAACAGAGTGGAGACTAGAGAGGTGATTTCAGTAATGGTATGAGTGTATGTGTTAAGTTTGTGTGGTGTGTGTGTGTGTGTGGTGTATATTGTGTGGCGTGTGTGTGGTGTGAATGTGTGGCGTGTATGTGTGTACTTTTGTTTAGTGTCAGGTCGGGGTCGTTATATTAATTGTTCCGTGTCGTCATTACCAGTAATATGCAACATTTTCTTTACAATTTTCTTACATTCGAATGCGGTAGTATTTTTAATATCGCACAGTTTACAAACTTTATTGTATGTATTAATGAGAAATCGGTGGAAAACTGGTAGGGCTTCTTAAAAGTTACTTTAAAAAGCGCTCTCTGTGCTCTTTCAACTTTAATCAAGTAGGTCTTTCCAGCACTACCCCACACGCTGATGCAATACTGGATTATTGATTGGCAAAGCGCTAGGTACACTTGTTGTAGTGTGTCTGTCGGTAGGCAGTCTCGTAGCCTACGCATAGTGTGAATGAGTTTCCTAATTCTGCCAGAAATTTTTGATATATGATGCTTAAATGTGAGGTGATTGTCGATAAGAATTCCGAGGTATCTAATAGAAGAGGTACGTTCAAGAGGAGGACAGTCGCAAGAGACTGTAGAAATGTTAGAAGAGCATTGATGTAGTTGAAGATTTAAGTGTATCGGTGGGTTAGAAGCAGTGGTTTAGGAAAAAACAATATATTTAGTTTTTCTGCCATTTAGCGTCAGGAGCTTTCTGTCCAAGTTTTGCGCAATTTATGCCAATCCCTCTTCTGCTAGCCGGTGTACATGTTCCCACGATTTTCCGTGAAATACTACGGCTGTGTAATCTGCATTGATTATTATTTTAGCATTATTTACAGAGAGTTTAAGTATGTCGTTAATGTAGACAATGAAAAGTGTGGGACCAAGTACACTACCCTGTGGAACTCCAAAGTCTATGGGAGTTGATCACTAGAATAGGAGTTTACTTTTATGTACTGCATTCGGTTTGTCAAGTAGCTTATATACCATTCAAGGCAAATTCCTCGTATTCCTGCACATTCTAGTTTCTTGTGTCGAATGCCTTTGCAAGATCAAGGAAGATAGCAAGGAATTTTTATTTTTCTCAATATGAGACGAGACACAGTCAACAAGAAGAGTGGCTGCGTCTTCGGTTGACCTATTCTTTCGAAAACCAAATTTTTTATTAGAGATAAGATGATTTTTGTCAATGAAAGTTAAATAAGACGGGAGTTAACTATCCTCTCTAATATTTTTTGAGACAGAGCTTAGTAATGCTATAGGTCTGTAGTTGTCTGGTGAATGTTTGGGACCACTTTTGTGGATTGGGGAAATCGCAGCTATTTCCCAACATTCTGGCTTTCCAAGCCGGAACAATTTTTGCCGGTCTCAAGGATTTTAAAGTTCTTTTGATAAGTGAAATCGAAATTTTGTCAGGACCTAGAGCACTATCGTCTTTGAGTTTTGATATAATTTTGGTAATTTTGTAAGCATTCGTCGGTTCAACGAGAAGAGAATGTGGGTTTGATGCGTATGAGGTGTATGTATTTATTAAAGATTCATGATTTAGTTTTTCTAGTATTTTGTCTGCCAGACGGGTTCCTACTGAGGTAAAGTGTGAATTACAGGAGTTGATGGTTTCTTTTTCTCTATTGGGGATCAGTAATTGAGAGGTATCACTAGTTATAACTTATTACTATATATATGTTGGTATAACTAGTTGTCAGACTTCCGACCCGTAACGACTGATAAAGATCCACGAATTACTGCTGGGACCCTTAACGTGCTTTCCGAGGCACGTAAAGATGTGGTATGTAAAGGTAGCTAGCTAACCATTCACGGACCAACCGTGGCAAGCGTAGCTTAACCTGATCGTACGACTCCTGCGGTTGTTATTAATTAGCCAAAAGGTCCTCCACTAACTTATCGAACGATGGAACAAATTTTATATTCAGTAGGATGTATTAAATAAACAAGAAACATCAGTTCGATTGCGTTAACTTTGAAATCATCTCCGGTCATGTTGAAATGTTATCTCAGTGACATTACACATGTTATTATATTAAATGAGTTCTGATGTTTTACGATGTACAGGGTGATGAAAGATTTTACCTAATGAAATCGCAGTTTAGTATGTATTTAAGAGAAAATGAATGTGAATTTTAGTAATTGTGTCTAAGTTGAGGATGTGATAACATAACATTCCGCTTGTATTCTCAGAAGGGAAAGACGACACGGTTGGCGTAATGGCTGAGCGATCCACTGCTGCCCAGCGTGTCGCGGTTTCGATCCCCGCACGGAACAAATATTTGTATGATCTGCAAGTAATTGTTCCGGATCTGGGTGTTTGTGAGTTTCTATGTTTGTAAACGCACCCACGATGACGATACAGGAAGAAATTCCTAATGTAGCGCAACGTTTTAAAAAAACCAAAAAATAGGCAGAGATGTACAGACGCCACCAGGTCAAGCTACCCGAAACTGTCAATTTTTCCCAATGAACCTTGAACCTAATGCTCTAGAAATAAAGTCGAAAATCTATCAAAGAAATCTGACAGATTGTAGTAGCTTGATGTGTTGGCGTCTGTACGTATACCGGTGTACCTAGTACCCCCACATTTCGCCAATTATGTGTAAGTCCCATGCAATAAGGGGCGAGCCAATTGCCATCAACCGGGCACAAACTAAGTCTCCAGGCTGCTACTAGGAAAGTCCTGATGGTAAAATGACACTTCGCCCGTCCTGGGAATCGAACCCAGAGCTTCATGTTCAGCAGTAGCGGTGGTGACCACCACACCAACGCAATATGGTGCATTATGATCGCAGTATGGTGGTAAAATGCATGGAGAGTAAAGTTCCGTAGTCGCCTTCTACGACACCCACGGGAAGAAATGGGTTGGTGCTATTCTTTATGTCCGGAATCAATTAATTAATTATGAGTTGTTATTTACGTTTATTCTGGTAATTTTATCTTATTAAATATATCGTAAGACATGATTTGTGTTTCTTCACGATGCGCGATGTTTGCCTTCACCGTTTTGAGAGCAGTGATAATAAAATAAATTACACAAAGAAAAGCGTCTGTCAGGGTTCGAACCTACGACCTACCTACCTACCAGACTTACTTGGTAGCCACCACTCACTGCTCCATTGAATGACGTGCGACCGATGAACGAGTTCTAAATTCGAATGGTTCCCGTTGCACTTTCATTCTCATACAAGTTTCATACGCTTGTATGATGATATATAACTAGAAACTTTACACAAATAAATCACCGTTGTTACAAAAGGATACTCACTCAATTTCCTGCTCTCACAATTCACACTGTCCGAATAGTCGCAGTACCCTTGACTGCTAAACAGCAGCCCAGCAGGACACTCCTGTTCAACTGCCCACCCATCCCAGCAGTTCAGATAGTTGTTACACAGCTTTGGTGAAGGGATCTGCGACCTCTTCCCTTCGCACAGCGGGTTTGGTTCGATCAATGCTTCTGGAGTGTGGGTGAGTATCAACTGGTTGTGGTAATTTGGGTCTCTCTGGATCTGCTGGATTACATCGTTGGATACCGGGATCGTGAAGGAAAACATGTTGCCGATGTCCTGTTGGAATAGATGGAATGTTATTTTGTGGTTTTTGTAAGAGTCGTCGAGGCAGGGATGCTCGACCTGTTACCATGGATTTAGTTTATGATTCTGAACGCCTGCGTTGTAGTTTTTCTTCGGTTATCAAAAAATAAAAACAAATGTTTCATAAACGTATGAGGGCACCAAAAGATATAAGTAACGACCCCTTTGTTGGATTAAGTTGATGTTTTGTGAAAAACTGATACCTATGTACATTGTACATGTTGTTTTACAAATATTCATCGGTTTCTCAAATACTGAATACTTATCTTTTTTGGTGACCGAACATATCCGGTCTAAATGTATGGAAAAACATTTTTTTTAAACTGTCGAAAAATATCTGACTCGGAATCATGTACTGATTCAATGGCAATAGGTTGCACGTCGAAGTCCCTGTCACTTAGTAGATATGATGTATAATAAACTATGGGTACCATTCGTACCTCGGACTTTTCTAAGTAAATAATCAGCTCGATGAAACATTTGGAGTGTATGAGTTCAAAAAATATCACTCGAGTACTTTGCGATAATCTTTTCTAATTCTAGTATCTTCCACTGTCTGGCATAGCTTCAGGGACAGAATCCCGATTTTCGGCATTGGCTGGAGACGGGCAGATCATCATCATTTCAGCCAAATGACGTACACGGCTGAACATAGGCCTCTCCGCAAATGAACGGGGGAGGGGGAGATGCCATAATCGCCACGCTTGGCAGGCGGTTTGGCTATCGCAGTATGGTGGAATGCATAGAGAACGCTGCTGCCCATACTCTAGTAAGTCCCTTAGTCACCTTTTATGACGCCCACGAAAAAAAGAAAAAAAACGAAAAGAGAGAAATGGGATGGTGCTATACTTATCTTTACGTCCGGCATCACACGGAATATGGACAGGCAGAATGGTCAACCAAAAGTTACTTTACTGTTTTTGGGGATAGGAACTCGTACAAACATTATCTTTTCAAAATAGACTGCTAATCAAGGTACTGTAAAGGTTGTCTACAAAAGATATATTATTATCTAGTACTGGCTGGCAACAAAATAACTTTAATAACAAACAAACATTCGAGGATTTTTAAAATGAACTTTTAAATGATTTAAAATAGGTTTTTGTCTCGAGAAGACGAGGTACTGTGACAGGCGCGTAGCTTTAAACACGACAGCGTGAAATAAACGTAATGATTTATATATGATCTTCTGTTATGTCACTTATGTCCCACAACATACATTATAAAACGCGGAGACTCTAAGGCGCTTATAGTACGCACAGCGACAAATCAAACTATACACTTTCAGAATAAGCTGACTCACATTGTACGGAAAGCCTAATACATCGTGAGATCTGTTAAAACTGGAAAGGTATAGCTTGATATGTAGCCATGTGTACCTACGAGAATGCCATAAAATAAATAGAAAAACACTACAACTCACTTTAATAAAACCGAAAAACGGGTTCATGAAACTTCCATAGTAAGGCATATGACCAGCGTTGAGCCTCAAGTTTTGTAGGAACGGGTTGTTAGGGTAAGGGTTGTTGGAGTATGTCTTCACTAGGTTTCCCTCTTCATCGTAAACTGAAAGCAAAATACATGATAATTATATTTATTAAAACCATGATATTACATTTGACGGCTGCATGAGAGTAGAGTGCCACAATGGAATTTTTACCCAACCACGGCAAAGCAGAGGAGGGTTATGGTTTTGCGCATATATTTTCACTAGTTCCTTCATCATTTTTAAATTGCTTATTTGACATATTATAGGGTATCGTTGGAAGTCGTGTTGGGTATCTGATGAACGGGCTTAATTAGCACATTTAAAAAAATACGTTTCACTTCGCTGAGAAGAAAATCCAAAACAAACTCAGAGGTCTCTTTTTAACGCCAGACATAATATTGAAGATAATGGTCATAATATTGTGAAGACAAAATAGATTGATGTCTGAAATAGTCTTTTGAGGAAGAACCACACAGATTAGTATGACGTTTCCAGTTAGTGCACGCTTTTGCAGTAATCGTGTAGCAACTCAGTATTTAAGGCTTAAACCTAATTACAACTTCACAAAACATCAGCATAGGCATGGCACAATCTGTTTATAATCAATCAATCAATCAATCAATCAATCAATCAATTTATTTATTTCGGGCTACAAAGACCCATAACATACATACAAATAAAAACAATGTAAAACTATTGGGTCCGTGGCTTACGCCCCCAGTGGTCAACGCACCTGTGGCGGACGCCCCCGATGCGAATAATTTAATTCAAAGCAATTTTTGATCAAATGTACTGTAGGGCACATAAATGATTTACAAAAATAATAAATGTATATTGATTGTAAGTATATGTATACTATTAAATCATAATTATATTTCTAACATAGAAATGTTTCTTATTGGATATATGTTTTGAAAAGTGAAAGTGTTAGTAATTTTTCATTATTTATTTATTTATATCAATAAGAAATCTAGTAAAAAAATTGTATACAAATCACAGTTTTTAGCACATACAATCAAGAGAATCATTTAACTTAATTACAATAATCAGTCTCAAATGTAATAAAGTAAGATATTGATGTTAAATAATCAGTCTTAAAAATTTCTGCAGAGTAACTTACTTTTTACATAATGAAATGTTCTTTTTATTTCTGTACAATAATAATTAAACATAATCAACTGTGAAAACTTACACAAATGAGAATATTTTTACCTAATTATAACAGTCAGTTTCAATATAAATAAAATAACAAAATAATAAGGCTTTAAAATGAAACGTACTCGTAGAGTAACAAATTTTTTACATGTGAAATGATTTCAAATTTTGTAAGCATAAAAATTATCAACTGTAAAAACTTAAACAAACATAAAAAACTAAATTTAAAAAATTAAAACTTAAAAATAGTGTATAAGCAAAATACAAAGTAAGTTAAATGATTACTTTTTTGGACGGATTGCCACATATGGGCGGATAAATGTGTTCTAAAAACATGATCGTGGTAATTTTTTTGTTTTCATATTGTTCAGTCAAATGTTCAATATTTTTTTACTCACTAATCTTTCTTATCAGTTGCATATTTCAATATTCAATAACTTGACTCTGGTGTGAAAGAGATAGACATAATATCTATTCATACTTCCTTATTGTTTTCAATTTTGTGGACAAAAAGCTGGACTTTTTATTGTTACCAATATCTGGTTTGGCTCAGTTAGTTGACGAGTTGCTTGAAGTTAAAAGATAAAATTTCCATATGGTAAGAATAAGGGGCAAAATGTCCCTACCCTTGTGACACTCCCATATATGATCAAATTAACCTACTTGAGAAGTGTATCGTTTGATTGTATGACAAACCTATCAAAGATGGGGAAGAAAAGTTATTAAAAACAGATAACCTTTGTTTAGCAAGAAAAAATACTTTATTGTTATGGTGAAACACTTTTCTCATTTACTGTACTAAGTGAAAAAGCGCAACTTTTTATTTTTATTAAAATAATCGAATCGGGGGCGTCGGCCACAGGTGCGTCGACCACTGGGGGCGTAAGCCACGGACCCAAACTATTGTACACGAAGTGACGCCGTCGTGTTGCGCTGCGTGGTGTCGCGTAGCCTTCCGCGGAATCGCCGATACACGACACCCTTCGGCCAAAACTCTGCCTTGAGGAAGGTCTCGATTTCAAGAGTTGGAACTCGCACCACGAATGACTTGAAGTTTGTGTTGTGGCGCGGTTCCAACTTCTCGACCCTCAAAGTCCAGTTCGTTTTTACTCGTACATACTCCACGATCTCCTCAACCTTCGTGGTGTAGTGTAGACGGGACACATAGAGCTGCGTCGTCGGTGTAGCTGGACGCAGCAGCATGCTGGGTCCTGCAAGCGCGGTCCCGCACTGGTTCCGACTAGGAGGCTTCCTCCTCTTCTTCCTCTCCACCATCACGAAGCCATCCTTGTCACACGTGCCTGAAGCCGGGCCTAACTGCTTCGAACCCCTGTTGTCAGGTTCACAGCAGCTCTTCTCACCCCCCTTCCTGGTTTGCGACACAGGAACTAGGACAAAGGCCTTCTCGCTTCGAGAGGAAAGTGGGCTGTTATCTTCCACGCGGGCCCAGTGCGGGTTGGTAACGCAAATCATTACCAAAAATGTCTAACAACTAAAATAGGGACACCCCTTTAAATGTCGTTATAGCGACAAAAGATCTTTGGAACACTGTTATGTTCTGTAGATATAAATTCTATTCACAAATAAACTTTTGTAACTCGAACTAAGGACCTCTGCGTGTGGCAAACCTTTAAATCAAAACATTTCCTGGTACATTGTACCGTCAAGTTCATATTACATTTTGGAAATAAATCGTAACATCAGATCTGTCTACATAACATTATTCAACAAGGGTTCGTGTACGCTGACAGTTGAGTTAAATGAAAACTTTTTGACAAAAAAAAAAACCGACTTTCTCAAAAACACTAGAAAGTGAAAAATAACTTTAATTTCGGAAGTCGGTGTCTTAGGATCTGTATTTGAGTTTTTTGCCACCGACTTCCGAAATTAAAGTTATTTTTCACTTTCTAGTGTTTTTGAGGAAGTCGGTTTTTTTTTTGTCAAAAAGTTTTTATTTTTTACTTTTTAGTTATGGTATCTACCCGCACTAATTCCTATACCACTAATCGCCAGGTGAAATTTAATACTTTACTACTGCTGTAAATCGTTGAGGAATTCCCTTGACTGTCTGTCTATGGTCTCCATCATCAGACCTGTTATGGTACTTATAAGCCTTATGGGAGCTTTCTCATCAATAGAAATGAATTAAGTTCAAACACCAGGTAATTGCTGTAAATCGTTGAGGAGTTCCCTCGATTGTCTTTTGGCTCCATCATCAGATCAACGCCGGACCTTAATTAAATAGTAGTGATAAAATTGGCACTTTGAACCGTATAAAGTAACCCCAACAATAGGGAACTGCTGTAAATCGTTGAGGAATTCCCTCAACTGTCTATGGTCTCCATCATCAGACCTGTAATGGCACTTATAGCCCATATGGGTGCAAAGTTCTCATCAATAGAAATGAATTAAGTCCAAACACCGCGTAATTGCTGTAAGTCGTTGAAGAGTTCCCTCGACTGTCTTTCGGCTTCATCATCAGATCAACTTCAGACCTTCATTAAATAGTAGTGCTTTAAGATAATTAATGAAAGAAATAAAAAACGCACTAGTCGCCACTACGATTTTCGAAGGTTCCCTTCGACTTCTCTGGGATGCCATCATCAGATCCTGGTTTCCTTATCATGGGACCACCCTTGGGATATCTCCTTTCCAACAGAAAAAGAATCATCAAAATCGGTCCATATACAACGAAGATATCGGTGAACACACATAAAAAAAAAATATATAAACCTCCTCCTTTTTTTGAAGTCGGTTAAAAACCTCCTCCTTTTTTGAAGTCGGTTAAAAATAATATTTATTTTAGTTGAGTGTCAGATGTAATCCCTTAGGTTTAAAGACAGTTAATACATTAACGTTCGTGTAACATAAATACTATTGAATTAATTAACATTAACTCACCATGTATAGTCTGTGCCAGATGTGAAAAAAATGAAAGTCGTTGACACCCGCCTTCCAATGTTTTCAAATACTTCAAAACGACACGAAAAAAATGTAAAGAAAGTGTCGCTAGTACGGTCAAAACTAGTAGTGGGTCGTTGTCGATTTTTCGACGGACGAAACGCAACCGTTTTTCCGACGACGAAAACGGTTGCAGAAAACGGTCGTCGTCGCAACTGGTTTGAAGAGCCGTCTTCAAACCAGTTGTTGCGAAGACGACCGTTTTCGTCGCGTGAAATAGTTGCAGTTTCTTCGAGAAGTAGTAATAAAATATAGACTCTATACCATTGACAAAAAGTTCACTTTTTACTGGAAGAACTGTTTTGTAAATGAACGCGGTTCACTAAGGACGACGGCGACGTCGCGACGAGTGTGATAGTTGAATCAATGCGTTCTCGACAGTATTTTCTTAGCTGTAAAATACATAATCGCATCTAGTCATTCGAAGACTGGTTTGTGCAACGAAGACTGTTTGGATCCAAGACGTAAAAACAGTTTCATCGTCGTAGTCGTCGCAGAACATAAAACGGTCTTTGGAACGGATTAAGGACGACGACGCAACGAGTGTAAAAGTTGAATCAATGGGTTCTCGACCGTATTTTCTTAGCTGTAAAATACATAATCGCATCTAGTTATTCGAAGACTGGTTTGTGCAACGAAGACTGTTTGGACCCAGGACGTAAAACGGTCTCATCGTTGCAAAACATAAAACGGTCTTCGGAAACGGTTCGTTGTCTAGTCAAAACTAGTCAAAACGGTAATTTGAATACATTGGTAGGCAGGTGTCAACGACTTTTATTTTCCTCACATCTGGCACAAACTATAGATAGATTCGAGATAGATTTTTAAAGATATTCAGTGATAGGGATTCTGCGAAGCTACGTGGATTCAGAGAGAAAATCACGCTTTCCTTGACAAGTTGTTCTTAATTTTAATTTCTATTTTTATTTGCGATTTTTTTTGGTGTTAGGCGGTTTATTTGCACTTGTCTGTTTTCATTTAGGTAAGTTCAGTTTGGAATAAAGTTTAGTTTAGCATTTCAAGGCAGCATGGTATTTTAACCAATGCTATGTAAGGTATAACTGTCAGACGCCAGCACTTGAAGCTACTGTAATCTGTCAAATTTCTTTAATAGATTTTCAACTTTAACGCTACAGTATTAGGTTCAAGATTTATTGGGAAAATTTGACAGTTTTGGGTACCTTGATACCCTGGCGTCTGTACATTAATCTCTTAGTTATTCAGATTATTCCTAGCATAAGTTCAATTATTGTAATTTGGCTGTGATTTTTTTAAATAATTAAACTACATCACACAAGTATTTTCCGAAAGGGTAGGACAGGTTTGCCTACAGAACCCTCAAATTACGCCCGTTATGTTTAAGTCCTATGTAGCAAGAGGCGAGCCTATTGTCCACTTTACTAAATTTAGATAAACATGTAATGAGGCTGTTGAAGATCATATCACAATAACTAAGTTGTATTCGCATTAAAAATGTCTTTCAACCAAACCACATCATCATCATCATCATTTCAGCCGAAAGACGTCCACTGCTGGACATAGGCCTCCCCCAAGCTCCACCAATTCGACTGGTTTTGTGCTTCTCGCATCCAGCGGAACCACATGTTACTATTGAAACAAACGAGAATTTGAATGGCATTTAAGAAGCCAAGTTAAACTCCAAAATAAAATGTAAATTCACACACATCTTGTCACCTTTTCCAAACAAACTTGACAAATATCGACAGCATTAAAGACACATTTACACACAAAGGTACCGCGAAGCAACGTAACACAGCTGAAACGCGTCAGTTGCGGCCCGGCGACATATGAATCGCCCTTAACGTGCCACAGACAATCAAAATAAAGGACTTAAAGACGTGTAGGTCTTCTCAACACTTCGAACACAGCTATAAATCCCGAAAGAGATCGTACACGCTGTTGTAACATCACTATTTAGTAATTAGTTAGTATGTACACCACTAGATAATAATCTATGGTTCCGCTCTGCATCGGTCCGTCACTGCTATGTCGGATCCCGTCTGAAATACCACGACTGAACGTGCTCTGTGAAACTGTGATCCTAGTCTGATTAAACCAAGTCTACTCAACATTATCTTTCATTTCTACAAACACAACATGGTGTCAGAAGTGGGATCCGAACCCACGCCCTCGTGAGCGTGGTCTCAATATATTTAACACATTTAACTTAAAGATTGATGGAAGCACACTCCAGGAAGTCAAGTCCAAATTCGACAAATTCTTTGAACCAAGAAAAAATGTGACGATGTGTAGATACCTATTCTTCACACGTAGGCAGGAAAAATCCGAAAACATCGACGAATTCCTCACGGATTTGGAAAATAAAAGCAGAGAATGTGAGTTTGGCACGCTCAGGGAGTCTTTAATCAGAGATATTTTTATAGCAAACCTCAATATAGATTCGTCACATGTACGTCAGAGGTTACTGCAAGAACCTGATTTGACATATCAGAGAATGCAAGAGCTGGCGAGGACACTCATAATAGCTCAGCAGGATGCTGAAAAAATCGTCAAAGGTACCAGTGTCGCCAGTGAAAACGTCATGCATCTCAGTCGGAGGAACCGTAGTCGACAAGATGGTCAACAGCGAGCTTCCAGTCGCAGGTCGAGCAGTCGCCAGTCAGCTTCGAGCAGTCGCAAGTCAGCATCAGCTTCAAACAGCGACCACATCAGCAACTCGAAGACATGCAGCCGCTGTGGGCAGTCTCATCGCTACAAATGTCCAGCTAAAGGCGTTCAATGCAGGTCATGTAAATCTTTTGGTCATTTTGCTAAATATTGTCTCAAGAATAAAAAAGTCAGTCAGTTGCAATCGTTTAATTCAGATAATAGTAGTCAAGAATATTTTGTTGGCATGTTGAACAGTCAATTAAAGTCGAGTAAAAGTCATTCAGATAATCATGAGGATCATAATGCACATAGTAGTCAGTCAAGTAGTCATTATACAGCAACACATAGTCAGTCTCACTCACACAGTCAGAGCAGTAGACACGGACACAAAAACACAGCAGCAGTGGTATTTCAGATGGGACAGTCACAGTCACCGTATCCCAATGATGAGAACAGTGACAAGTCTGAGAGATCCAACGTCAAGTCCAAAAGTCAACGTCCCCATTCTTTTTATCTCTGTGATGAAAGTGGTGATGTATCTGAGAGATGTATTGAAAGTAATCAACATCTCAATGATGAAAATAGTCACATATCTGAGAGATCTATTGTCCAGTCAAACAGTCAACGTCCAAAACAAAACAAAACACAAGGTCATAGACTTAGAAACGGTCGTCAGCATTCACAGTTTCACAGAGCACACAACGGATCATTAGTCAGTCACTCAGATATAAGTCATACAGTAAAGAATGTCAACACTGTGGATAGTAACCATGCAAAACAGTCATGGGAAATTAACCTAGTAGTAGGAAATAAACAAATTAAATGCATCATAGACTCTGGTGCAGATGTCAACATTATGTCAAAGCAAACATTTTATAACCTGTCAAAAGTGTCACTTGTCAAATGTCAAATAAATGTCACAGGATTTGGTGGAAAATCCATTCCGATTCTAGGCAAAGTGAACATAAATTGTAAATTATGCGTTAATAACAATGACGTCGTCGAATCTATAATGTTTATAATAGCAGATTTAGATTGTCCAAATGTTCTTGGTCTACCAACATGTGAAAGGTTAGGAATTATAAGACGTGTCTTTTCAGTATCAAAGCAGGGTTTTTGTAAACAAATTCTCACACAATATAATGATGTTTTTCAGGGACTTGGATGTCTACCTCCAGTCTGTCATCTTAAACTCAAGCCTGATGCAGTACCATGTGTTGATCCGCCCAGGAAAGTTCCATTTGCGTTACAAGGGAAATTACACGAAGAGTTGGATCGCATGATGGAGATGCAAGTTATTGAGAAGGTTACAAAACCAACAGAGTGGGTTAACTCAGTCGTCATAACTGTAAAAAGTTCAGGTCAGTTAAGAATTTGTCTAGACCCTAGAAATTTGAATAAAAACATCATGAGAGAATTTTATCCACTTAAGTCAATTGATGAGATTAGGTCTCAGCTCGAAGGGGCTGTATGTTTTTCTCATTTAGATGCATTTTCGGGTTTCTGGATGCTACGTCTGGATGAATACAGTTCTGAATTATGTACCTTTCAAACACCATTTGGTAGATATAAGTATTTAAGATTACCATATGGCATAAATGCCTCGTCTGAAATCTTTCAAAGAGTCATGATGAATCTATTCGGTGATATCGAAGGAGTCTTAATATTCATAGATGATATTTTGGTTTATGGACCAAATGAGTCAGTTCATAATGAAAGATTACACAAAGTCATGCAAAGAGCTCGTCAAGTCAATTTAAAATTTAACAAGTCAAAATGTAAATTTTTAGTCACAGAAGTATGTTTTTTGGGTTATGTCTTCAGTAAAGATGGTGCCAGGGCAGATCAAGAAAAAGTCAAAGCCATTGTCAATATGCCCACACCAAAAAATGTCAAAGAGTTACAGAGAATATTAGGTATGATTAATTATTTAGGACCTTTCATTAGTAACTTGTCAGAAAAAACACAAATATTAAGAAATCTTTTGAAAAAAGATTCAGTCTGGACTTGGGATGAGAATTATAGTCAATGTCTCAAAAAACTGAAAGATGAGATTACAAACTCACCAGTTTTAGCTCATTACAATCCTAAGATACCATTAGTCTTGTCAGTTGATTCGTCGAAATCAGCATTAGGAGCAGTCATATTACAGAAAAACAAACCTATAGCATACAGTTCAAAAACTTTAACTGAAACCCAGGAAAGATATGCGCAGATAGAAAAAGAGCTACTAGCAATTCAATTTGGTTGTGAAAAATTTCACCAATATGTATATGGCAATAGAGTCACAGTACATACTGATCACAAGCCATTAGTCTATTTATTCAAAAAGCCATTGCATGATGTCCCCGCTAGATTACAGCGTATGATGTTAACTGTACAAAAGTATGATTTAGAAGTAATACATGTACCAGGTAAAGAAATGTATATATCAGACACTTTATCAAGGGCAGCTTTGAAAGACAATTACACACCTGAAAATGAGTCAGAAACGTCTTGTCATGTCAATTTAATGTATGCTAATTTAGCAATAACAAAGGAATACAGCACAAAATTGACACAGGAAACCAAAAAAGATGAATCCTTGCAAATATTAAAAAAATATTATAATGAAGGATGGCCTAAAAACAAGAACAATGTCAGTTCATTAGTCAAACCATATTGGAATATTCAAGGTGAAATACATGTAATAAAAGATTTAGTGTTCAAAGGTTCAAAATTAATAGTACCACAGTCAATGTATAAAGAAATGTTAGAAAAAATACATCAAGGTCACCAAGGTATAAATAAATGTCTGAAAATAGCTAAAGAATCTTTGTATTGGCCAAATATGTCAAGTGAAATTAAGAATTTAGTCGAACAATGTCTTGTATGTGCAAAATTCAAACCATGCAATCAAAAGGAACCACTACAAAATTTCGAAATATGTAAATATCCATGGCAACAAGTCGGTATTGATTTAATGCATTTTGAAAGTTTAGTTTATTTAATTGTCACAGATTATTACTCAAAATACATAGAGATAGCATTATTAAATAAAAACAGTACTGCTCAAAATGTAATTACTCATTTAAAATCTATTTTTGCTCGTCATGGAATACCATTGTCACTGGTGTCAGATGGTGGACCTCCTTTTCAGTCAATTGATTTCAAAAATTTCTTACAAGAATGGGACATAGAACATGTTGTTACTAGCCCATATCATTCACAGTCAAATGGTCAAGCTGAAAGTTCAGTAAAAATAATAAAAAACATGTTAAGGAAATGTAAAGAAAACAAAACAGATCCATACATAGCTTTATTACAGTATAGAAATACACCAAAAAATAATTTGTCATCACCAGCTCAATTGTTAATGTCAAGAAACTTGAGAGACAATATTCCAGTATCATATAAGAGATTAAAGCCAAAAGTAGTAACATTTCAGGATTACAAACAGTCAGTCAAGAAAAATGATGAAAACAAATCTAGGAATTATGATAAAAATACTAAGTCAATGTCGATGTTACATTACAATGACCATGTCTATTTTAAAAGAAATCCAAAAAGTAACTGGGAACAAGCTATTGTCAAACAAAGATTAATGAACAATAGGTCGTATGTGGTTGAGGATGTCAATGGTGTACAGTATAGGAGAAATAGAATACACTTAAGACATAAGTATTCCCAAAACTATGCAAACCCTCCTATGCAATCCAACTCGTCGCAGGAGAGAGAGGAAGGTGACAGACAGGAGTCTAGACTTCAAGAATCCTCATCTCATATATCCTCAAGCGTAACAACCAGGTCAGGTCGAATTGTAAAACCACCAAGAAGGTTAATAGACGAAATAGATAAACCATTAACTAAGTAGTATTAAGAAGGTTGTCTAGATTAAATGTAACTAAGTATTAATAAGAATGTTGTCTAGTTATAATATAACTATAAGTATCATAGAGCATGTTGTCATGTAGGTAGAGTCACTTGTCAATGTACATCTTATTAATTGTTTGTCAGGGGTTTAATTTGAACTCAACAAGGGGGATGTTGTAACATCACTATTTAGTAATTAGTTAGTATGTACACCACTAGATAATAATCTATGGTTCCGCTCTGCATCGGTCCGTCACTGCTATGTCGGATCCCGTCTGAAATACCACGACTGAACGTGCTCTGTGAAACTGTGATCCTAGTCTGATTAAACCAAGTCTACTCAACATTATCTTTCATTTCTACAAACACAACACACGCTAATAAATAAAGATGAAGTGTTTCACCCGTCATTTAGGTTCTTGAGATTTTGTTGGTGTAAATAAAAAAAATTGTGAAGTTTTCTTGGTTTAAAGACCTTTTTATTGATACTGGTACTGTATTTGTAGAAGTTAATACAAGTGTGTGAATATTACACTCGCATTTTTACGGCTAGGTTGACTGACTATAGTACCAACAACCGGACATAAATATAAACTACGGACTACGAAACTTCTTATGGAACAACATTTTTGCCAGCTTGTCAACCACTAGCGAAACCAACTTATAATAAAAGCAAGAATTCACTGGGTGAGAGAAGTACAGAAATGGACTAAGTATCGATGCTTGGAGGTCTATGTCCAACAGTGGGCGTCTTGTAGCTGAAATAGTGAGATAAAAGGCCTTTTCTAATACAGACAAGACCTGAGCATTGATCACCACGCTTGCTTAAGGGAGGATGGCGATTTCAGACTTATATTAACTATAGGTCAAGGTTTTTCAAGATAATCTCAGAAAGTACACATTAATTGAAAAAGCCACATTTGTACCAGATTTGAGCCAACCAACCTCATACATAAGAGTTGAGACCTAACCCACTGGACATCACGACATTTACAATGTTTTTATTTAATTCATTAATTCTCTATGTTCTGGGAAGGTGGAAGCTAAAAACGCGATCCCTACCGCAACTAAGACGCTAAAACTATATTCTAGGAAATTATACTTAAAAAATACAAAAGATTATATTTACTACTTAAATATAAACAAAGTGCAATATAATAAAACCAAAAGGTTACCGTCCGAGATCGTTGACCGAGAGTGAACAGCGCGAGTGCAATAATATGAGATATCCTTACTGCTTGTCATGTTAGCCGTAATTGAAAGATGAAAGAATAACCGCCTCGCCTGGTTAGTCTATTAGAATGTAGGCAGGTCTTTACCGTAGTCATAGTCAAAGTAATGTATGGGTAGGGGATTCATACAAGTCACACCATTGCATTCACAGATAAGTTAAATGTAATAGATCATTTCTAATTCTTGTGAATGGAATTTCTTTTGGCCAAAAGTGGCTTATGTAATTTGGCAGTATTACGGAGGGTTAAGTAGTTTATTGCAGTCTCAAAATTAGTTTAAAAGAAAAACTTTTTTTAAGTGGAATGTTTCTGAATAGAATGTTTGAAACATTCTATTCCTATGCCAGAAACATTCCTTAATTTTGAGACTGCAATAAACTACTTCCTTGAATGATAGGGCTAAAGAAATAAAAGTGGTGTTTATAAAAAGCAATAATTATGGTGAAAAAGGGAATTTGATACTTTATATTTAAAATGCGACTTAGTCTCACTTTAGGCATTATCATCAATCAAAACAAAAGTCATTTATTCACGTTAGTCTGGGAATCAGCTATTTTGGTACGCCAAAGTTACATGAGACAGCCTTAGTCGTTCACCGTTCACCACTTGCTAGTGTTTTAGCAGGGAAGAAAAAAATACATTTTCCAGAAATCACGTACCTAACTACACGTTCACATAAGAATAATAATTGACAAGACAGCGACAACTCGCTTATACTTGTTAAGACTACCTACCAAAGGTGTTTTATTTTAACCCTTTGACCGCCATTTAAACAACGAGAATTTTTATTGAGTTTTACAGTGCTACATAGAAAATAACAAAACTATTTTGTTTTTAACACCTGTAAAGATAGCCAGTCGTGGTAGGAGGTGGCTCTTCAATGAAGATACTATGCAAATGAGCAAATTCCTAAAACTAGTTAGTCGGGGTCTTTACCACTGGGCCACCTCTGCAAAACATTTATTTCAATTCAGCCACACGGGTATCAGTGTACGTGGGTGCTAAAGCCGATAGTGAGGTCAAAATGAATATACAAGTTGGTGACTGCGAACATGATCGTATTTTTCATCATGGGTGTCATTTTGTTGGTTTTTGGGGTTGCAAAAGGCGATGGTTGGGTCAAATTTAAAATCCAAGGTCAAAGCACCCTCTAACACCACAAAAACCGTCTGTTGATGTAAAAGAACTCGGCGTACAACTCATTTGGGTAACATACATTATTTATTAATACTCGGAATAGATAATGTACACACCAAAGAATAAATAATTTCTCCGATTTTTACATGTAGAAGTACCTAATTGGCCAAAACCTAATTTGATTTTCTTTGTAAAGTCATGTAGGAACAAAATGTTATTGTTTGTCCAGTGCGACCAGATATGGCAACTTATCTACAATTTCTTTGTCTTTCTGTTCTTTAAACATACGTTTTTAGCTGAAATAACTACACAATATGAGATAAAAAATAAGCCCCGATAGTTAAGAGATGACCAGTCTCAACTGACGGCGTCATTTCTTGAACATTACTTAAGTATTAATTTATTTATAGCAATCCGGGTTGCTAATTCTATTTGCGTCGATATAGTTTATCGAGTGCTTGATTTATTGATATCCGATACTGATACTGATTCAATGTTACATCTTAAATTATTTCGGGTCATCATTTTTTTAATCAAAATTTGTAACATAACATTAAGCTTGCAATTCCCGAAGGGTTAAGGTTAGGATTATCAGTAGTATAAGGGTGGAAAAGTGTTATGAAAGAAATGTCTTTTCAATTCACGTAGTTTAACACGTTGAGTGCCAAACCCAGATTGATAGTTAATCCGATACGGCCACAGATTTTAGAACGCATAAAAAATTGTTAGTAGCAAGCACGCGATATCGCGTGATGGGTCATAATGCAGAGCCGACGAATAACGCGATATCGCGTGATCGGCACTCAACGTGTTAATGCAATAACTCTAATCTGATTTTAATACGAGATTTTGTAAACATACGTGCCTACTTAAAATTTTGGTTTACTATAGGTACACAACTGCCTAACCCTTCTGGGAAACAAGGCGTGATGTTTTGTGTTATGTGAAGTGCCTAATTAATACCAATTTTACCCGACTAAGGCGAAAAATAATATAAATAGATCCCGTGAAAACTGTAAGGAGAACACGCGGCGCTCGCGTAAGATGGTAGTAGTGGAGGGAGGCGTTTGCAAAGGAGAGGGACAGTGGAGGTTAGTAAAAAAAATAAGGCGAAAAAAGGAGGGTTATGATTTTGAGCGGTGTGTATGTATGTATGTGTTCATTTGTTCCCTCATAACTTCTTAATTACTTGTCTCAATTTGAAAAATGAGGTATCTTTCCTATCGTCTTAATTGCCCGCTGGTTATACAGGACGTCACATTAAAATGAATATAAAACCCTCGCGAGGAACTAAAGTTATGAATAAAAAAAACATACACGGTTTTCTGATGAATATTCGCAGTAGTTTTGCACCAACAATTGCTGAGTGAAACCTCTGGATAAATTAATCAAAACATACTTCAATTCTTACGCAAGATCCTTTCGATTTCTGATAGATTTATGACCAACTATTATTGACTGTTTAATTATAATTTCGATTCTTATTTACGATTTTAATAGCTTCCTGAAAAATCATCGATTTATGTACTCACATATACCTATAAAAATAACAATTCAAGGATATTAAGATACACTTTTGGATATACAACTATCCGAATTTATTTTTTGCAAAATAAAACAATTTTTCTTTGTTGTTCGCGGGAATTTAGCAAACAAACGGATAAAAATGATAATATCAACACGTCTTTCGCTCACTTTATTACACGTAATTGGATTTCAAGTATTTTTATTATATCCTCAGTTGCTTTATGTAAATAAAAAATGACTGAGTAGTGTAATTGAAAGAAACAGGTGACAATTAACTTAAAATGTCAAGTGCATGCGCGCACGCAGCTGACCGGTGGCAATCAAAGGATTGAATGTTCCGGGTCTTATTCCTCGTCTTATTCGGGTTATGTCCCTTTGAATCCTACTAATATTATAAATGCGAAAGTTTTTATGTCTGGATGTATGGATGTGCGGATGTTTGTTACTCTTTCACGCAAAAACTACTGAACGGATTTGAATGAAATTTGGAACACAGTTAGTTTATAACCTGGATTAACACATTGGCTACTTTTTATCTCGGTAGTACGTTCCTGCGGGATATTTTCCGACCTCCACGCGGGCGAAGCCGCTGGCAAAAGCTAGTTAAAAATAAAATTAAAATAATAAAAGTTTTTACTGTTTTTCATAAAACTGATATACAGCTCAAAATTGAGGCAAACCCGATAAGTTATAAGGATACTCGTGAGAGCAGTGGTGGCCCAGTGGTATCGACCCTAAATTACGAGTTGTAGGTCGTGACTTCGAACCTAGGCAGGCGCTTTACTTTGCGTAAATAATTTCTTCACCACTGCTCTCAAAACGGTGAAGGAAAACATCGTTAGGAAACCGGCTTGACCAAGAACCAAAAATTCGAAGATATGTGTCGTTTACCAATCCACATTTTGCCCGCGTGGTGGAGTATGGCCCACGCCCCCTCACCGAGAGGAGGCTGTGTCCCAGCAGTGGGAATAATATAGGCAGATTATGATGATGGGGTTATCTCGCAACTTCCCATGGGTCTATCTATAATGGTTCTATCTACAATGTTGAGACATAGTTAAAAAATAAGAATTGTAGGCACTAGGGTGTTACTAAATTATTGAAGCATGTTCAGGTATGTGTAGTGTTTGTGTGTGTGTGTGTGTGTGTGTGTGTGAGTGTGGGGGGGGGGTGGATGTGCGGTGTGTGTGGGTATGAGTGGGTGCGTGTGTTAATGATGGAATATCTGATGTATATTATGGTTGGGAACAGGTCATATTCTGATAAATATAAGTTCAATTTCATTGTACGTTTGTGCTTTTCCCTATTCCCTATTCCGTAAGAGTATTTAAAACATTCGTATCGCAACATGTGGTAAATATTCAATTTAAGGTTAATTTCATGAGCAGTTGTGGCCCAGTAGTTACAGCCGTGATTTAGAAGTTGGAGGTCTTAGGTTCAAACCTAGACCTGGGTGAGACCTGGACGCTTTAACTGGTGTAAATTATGCTATCACCACTGTTTTCAAAAATGGAGAAGGAAAACATCGTGAGGAAACCGAGATGTCCTAGAACCTAAAATTAGAAGACATGTGACATCTACTAAGCCGCACTAGGCCCGCGCGGTAGATTACGGCCCACTCTCACTCATCCCACAGAGAGGAGGCTGTGTCCCAGCAGTGGGAACATTATTGGCTGATTATGAATATACCCTTTGAACTATTGAAAATCAATATTTTAACAGCGAGGTGAGAACGGCAAGAACTCCGATACCTACGTAATACACATAAACGAGAAACGATTGCCTCATTGAAATTGTTTAGTGAGTAGGCGTTCTGTTTTTTACCAAATATAGCACTAAAAGACCGGCGCGACGCGATCTTAGTACAGACGCCACCAGGTCAAGCTACCCGAAACTGTCAATTTTTCCCAATGAACCTTGAACCTAATGCTCTAGAAATAAAGTCGAAAATCTATCAAAGAAATCTGACAGATTGTAGTAGCTTGATGTGATGGCGTCTGTACATCAATTACCATAAAGTTTATACACAAATGTTCTAGTTGAGTTCCGTCGCGCTGTTGCGTCGCGTTTGTCTGCAGAAGCTTTAATTAGGAAAAAATATATATAACTGCTAATATAGCGCCCAGTGTACTTCGTTACCAGCGTATGTTTAGAATGATAATAATGTTTTACAGTTACCTAGTCTTTACATAGTACAAAACAAAGTCGTATTTCGTGGATCTTTAAACTACACAGTGATTTAAGTGGAGAGTTCACCAGCGTATTATGCATATAAAGCTATAATAATACGCGAACCGGCTGAAAAAACCTAGTATAAAATAAATAAAATCTTGAGGGCCTCAAAATGTGACATTATGCGACAACTGTGATGGAAAAGTCCTTTAAGCACATAGAATCGAAATCAAAAAGTAATTCATTCAAACAAGGTAGAGAGTCAACACTTTTTGAAAGTCAAAATTACATGAGACAGTCCCCAAAACGCCCACCTTTCACCACTTATAAGTGTTTAACCTGGGAAGAAGAAGTGGATTACCCACTATGGGCTACAGAAAATCTTATTTCAATCTTGTTGAAAGTCGTTGTAAAAATAAGAAAGCGATTGCCACTTGACTAGACTTCCTGGCCGGTTTTGGTTTTTTGGGGCTTTCAAACGACAGAAAAGGTTGAGCAACGTTACAGCACAATGGGTTAAATTTTTCTTCCAAAAGGTGGCTTAATACATTTCAATAGAATCTATTAAACAAAAAGTACTTTAAAATACAAATGACAAACTCATAACAATACTACCTAGTTTTAATAAAAACGCTTTTGAAAAAAATTCTAAGTAATTGCAAAGAGGCAATAAAACTGCTTCCAGAAGCATGGAACAACCTCCTCTATTAATTTGTATGTTCAGACCAACATTTTTATGATCAGTACTATGAAGGTAAAAATTCGTTAAATAACAACTGCAGTGCGGAAAACTACACCGAAAGCGGCGAAAATATTCCAATGTTATTGGAATGTGATTGGAATGTGAGTTATATTCGGGACGTATAGGGTTGGAACATTAAAAACATGGGGTCCGATTGCCCACTTGGTTTTTAGAGATATTGCCAAGCGGTAGGTCACTCTTCACGTGACCTCTTCAGGCCAGCCCGCCTATGTTTTGACGAAAACATCAGCATCGTCATAAAGCAGGCAGCCTGTTTGGCACAGTTGTCATTGCTGTGTGGACACATTTTTGAATACCCTGTGATTCTTTCCCTGATTTTTATATACATGTCCATATTACTAATATCATTTCAAGTCTGTTACCTTATAAACATAAATATTAGAGACAATAAAAACTTGATTTTTCTTTTGCCTGTTTTCATCAAACACCCCCAAAAAACATAAAAAGAAAGTACAAGTACTTACATAACAATCTCTTCTGCCGGCTATCTTTCGCACTCGCGTCGCCCTTAACGCAGACGGCGCAAATAAAAATGGCAAGAGTTACAATTTTCATCTCGATCCTTATAGCCAGTGAACGGACAGGACAATGTCAGGGCTAAGAGCAAAACCTAGCTTATATACCGTCGGAGAACGAAAACAAGTACTTGGCTATACATACGTGGGATCTAGTTTTAGTCAGGATACTAAAGGAAAGCCTAAAAGGGTGCGCTCGTTCTATAATAAGTAAAGATTTTTATAGACTGAGGATTAAATTATGTTGCGTCATCGATTTTATTATTGTCCTTTTTAGGTATTTTCTTGTTGGTTGTTAACAAAGGGGAATTACTGACATGAGGGGCAATTGTCGTAATTTTAAGAACGTTCACAGTCTGATCTGTCTCTAATCTGTCAAAAATATCTCGAGTTTCCATCAATTTTTGACAAACTTTTGACATTCAATTGGCACCGAGATGTGGCTGCGGCTAGGTTTTGAATGCTTTTGGTTACGAGAATTGGCCTGCTGATATCGTTTGATTTAATTCAATCTTAAGTTTCGGAGTTGTTAATCGTTTTTCAGTCATTTTCTTTTACACAACAAAATGACGATTTTTATAATTTAATACAATTTTGACCCTCATTGTAGCCATGGGGTAGAGTTACAATGATAGAGATATGAATCCCGCCCGATATGTATCGATGTGGTCATAATACGTACATGACATTAGACAGCCACTAAGCTACGTAATGCAGATTTCAAGCTGGATATCATTAGATGAATTTCAAGTTCTAAGCAAAAATCAATCAAATCAAAAAATCCATCTAGCCCTTCCTTTACAATTGCATAGTTGGATGAAAATCATCATCAGCCTGGCTTTTTCCCAACTATATTGGAGTCGGCTTCCCGTCTGACTAGATGCAGCTGAACGCCAGTATTTTACCCAACCCAGGTACTAGATAATACGATACTCCTTGGTTAGATTGGTTGTCAGTTTTTCGGGCTTCTGATGACCGTCAAAGATCTACGGATTATCAGTCTTTCGAGCTTTTGATGACACCAGTAATTCGTACTTTCCGAGGCACGTAGAGGGCTTGGTATGTAAAGATGCTCACCCATCCACGGACCAACCGCGACAAGCGTAGCTTAACCTGATCAATCGAATCGTACGATTCGATTGATCAGGTTAAGCTGCTATTACTTGTCCGCAAACCATTGTTGGATAAAAATACCAGTCCTTTATTACAATATCAACTACGAGTATTCTTACTATAATACTACTTAACATGCCCTAACAATTTGCGAAGGCAACATAACTCATACTTACTCGATTCCTGTCTAAGCGAGGCATCTAGGCATCCCGGTTACACCATTAAATCATGGCCGCGGATCTGATAGAACATTCTCGAAGCCCCATTAATCAAACCTGTATTGTTCATCTTCATTTTGAAGCATTATTACATGTCCTGAGATATAAATTACAAACATTTTGTTAGGAGATGAGTATCGTTACCAATTCGCTGACGATGTTAAGCGTGACACCTAATTTTGAGTAGATTTTTGTATACGTTAAGTGTGTGAAATCAATCTTAGTAATCTGTAAATAAGTGTGAATTAACAGCAACAGGACAGATCAAAATACGGACAGAGTGAATATTTTGACTATTGTTACTATTGATTGACAGATTAGGGATGGCAGTATCTACAATAATATTACAATGAGATTAATTTTTTGTGTGTATGTTTGCGTAGCCCTTCCAATGCCAGCCTACGGTATGCGGCTGCTGAAATATGAAGATACATTCATAAAAAAAAGTCCTTGGCAGTGGAAGACATTGGGGGTAATCTCTAGAACAACCATTCTGATTTGAATAAATCTTATTGCGTTTTATAGCCCAATTCTTCAGGAAAGTTATTGACTATTTAATATCATGAAAATAACAAAAGTCGGAAAGAACGTTTAGTGAAAACGAAGTCATGGCGGGGTTGGGCGATGGAACCCGACGCGCCGAGGCAGGTGCCAAAATTTCACGACGACGAAATTGCAGGCAAAGTGTTATTGTTATTATAAAAACAAAAGAACTGTGATCAAGCTGCCGATCTTAGCAAATACCTATATTTGGTTCTAATTGACTCAATGAAAAGTAAAATCAAAAACTTAAAAAAAACTGGTTTAATTTTTTGTTAAATGTTTTTATTATATATTTTTTTGTAGCTTTAATATACTAATAACAAGTGGCAAGGTATACTCTATCCAATAAAAAGATTTATCAAAATAGGACTACTCTGTATAAAGTTATGCGTAGTTAAACATTACAATCAGTGAGTGAACAAAAAAGTTCGATTTTGTTTTCCAAATTTATATGGGACCTTCGGAGTATACCCTTTTCAATAAAAAAGAATTTTCACAATCGGACTACTATGTAAAAAGTTATGCGTGGTCATACATAAAAAAAAAAAACAAAAAAAAAAAATATACGCGTCGAATTGAGAACCTCCTCCGTTTTTTTTTCGTCGGTTAAAAATTAGCGTAATCTTTATCACCTTTTTATATCAAATATGTAATACTTATATACAAAAATAATTGTATATAAGTTTAGGAAATATCTAGATGACTAAAACAAAAATTGGTGGGTTGTATACGTTCACGGATGAAAAATAAAACAGATTTAAATTAAATTACATTTGGAACAGTAGAGCGTCTTATTTACCATTTCATAAGAAGTCCTACTATTCCAAATCTCTCAAGAAAATCCTATTTTCATATACTGCTGTTTAAAATTATTATTCCGCAAGCCAAATTTTAACGGCCATTGTAGCGAGTCTTGCGTAGGATTTCATTGAATGTGTGCTTTTATTGTATTTAGTTTAGTTAATTACGAGAGAACACGCGCCAACGCCTGCCTGTACAACCTTAATGAATCTCTTAATAAGAAGAATTATAAACATAAGAAATTGATAATTATCAATTAAATACAAGTTTTATGTTCATCATGTACACATTATCAGATCACAATAAAATCTGTAGGTTTCTTGTCTCATTGCAGATAATAATCTTCGCTATCCTTACATGATCTGTGCAAGATTTCGTCAAGACTTATGCGGATATTCTTTAAATACAAAATTCAAATTTTCTTTTTCTTGTTCGCGAATCACGTTTTAATCACATACAACCAGAAACTAACTCGCAAATTGGAAAAAAACGTTCGAAATTTGAATTGCGCCGGTTACCACAGCGCACTCTCCTTAAGTGTTTCTTCTCAGAATAGACAAATAGGCCACACTGACCTCATCTAGTTATAATTGACGTGTATAAACCTTCTTACAGAAAAAAAAGACTTTAAAAAAGCCTTATTTTTCGTAGATGGAGAGGATAAAAATGTTTCATTGTTTAATGACCACAATAAAACGAAGTGCAGCATCTTGTAAGCAAGAGCTCCACGATAGCGCCAATCACTGCTATAAAATCAAGATAGTATTAAGTTTCTTAAAGACATAATGAGGCACATTTACAGTGTCGTACCTTTCGCTATCGGTTTTTTTAGTCTGGGATAGGTTTTTCACGTGAATTGATGCAAACCTGTAGGTGGCCTAAGTGGTAAAAACTTTTCGGTTCGTCACATTCTATTCGGCAGTGTTTATTGAACAGCAAAACCGATCCAAAGCAATTACTACACATAATCGGCTTCCATTCGGCTCATGCCAATCGTCAAACTACGATCGGCATCTTGAATCATGATTTGGGGAGAGTAAATCATGTTCAATTCGTCTCGACGCAACTCGAGCTAAGCCTAGCGGCTTTTTCCCGGACATACATTCTGAAAAGAATTGAAACAAGATCTTTTAAGACATTTTTACGCGTCAATATTTCATTAGTCATTGTTTTAAATAATAAAGTCATATACAAATAAAAACTTTTTGATGAAACAAAGAAAAAAAAAACTTTAATTTTGGAAGTCGGTCTTTGGATCTGCATTTTTTTCTATAACTAAAATGATTTTTCACTAGTTTCTTTATTCTCAAGTCGGTTTTTTTGACATTTTTTTTTGTTGTTTTTTTTACACTTTTTAGTTATGGTACTGCCCCACACCAATACCACTACTTACTTTGTAAAAAACAGTGCCAGAACAAAGTGGATTACAAACATATTATCGAAGCTAATGAAAAAACTACAAAAGCAAAGCCAATTAAATTTAGATGGAATCGCTCCAGTGGTATCCCTATCAGTAAAAAAAAGATTTTTTAAATAAATTTCTCAACTGTCTGAAATATTGCAGAACACGCAAACAAAAACTTGAGAACCTTCTTCTTTTTGAAGTCTGTATTCACAACCGCCAGAGAATTTTTGTCATATTTTCAATCTAGCTTGTCTTTTAATTCGATTTCGTAACCTGGCTGCGCCGAATTATGCCGAGCCGAACAAGTTAGTAGCAACCCTTTTTTTTTTTTTTTTTTTTTTTTTTTTTTTCAGGATGGGAAATCATCAAATGACTTCTCCCGCTCTGGGCGGAGCGGGAGGGCGTGTCAGACTTTTACTGACTAAAACCCACCCGTGTTCCATCAGTTGCCCATGTGCCAGGGTCACGGTATCTCTTTCGAACAATCACGCGACCCCGGCAGGTAGTAGCAACCCTCACACTTTGTTTGCATCAACATTTCAAGACTTTGTTGCCGCACTTGCGTCTAGACAAAAACATGTATATTTTTTTGTACCCGCATGTATAATTAATTACTTATACTTAAAAAAAGCAATTCCTTTTTATCTGAAGATTCCAAGATAAGGTGACCGTTTTACAAAAGATTACTTTCACGCGATCCCAGTATTCCACAGGCCACAGGCTAGTCAAAGTGCTTTTTAATGTTGATCGTGCAAGGAACGCATGGGATGTGTAGTCGCTCGCCCCGAAGCGTTGCTCATTACAATTTTTTCACACAAGAAATTATTTAGTAAATATAGAGACAAAATAGGGTAAAAAATATTAGGAAAGAATAATATTTGTTTCATATGAATTAGTAAGAGGCATACTTGACGGTTTGGGTTCATGAATTAATTTTTAAGACCAAGCTCTCGGCAGTAGTTGCACAGGTCATACCCGTGAAGTCATAAGCGGTTTTTCCGCATACATCTTGATCAGTCTAGATCCCCTAGAAATATTGGGATCCAGGTCATGGTCTTCCTATCGATGTCTCCACAGAATAAATGTGCAAGAATTCCGACACGATTTTTTAAAAATAATTTTTCATTTCTTTTGCCTATCCTGCACCTACTTAATGTTTTTTTAATTTTAGGATCAAAACACGCCTGTTATGACTTTATTCTATGAAAATAATTAATTTTAAAGTTATAGGAATAATAGTTTATGCTATTATTACATGCTTTTCGAGTCGCCAAGTACACAAGAATAAACTTGCTAAAACCCATTACCTACATAAATGAAAACCGATCAAGTCTATAGTTTATTTTTTTTTTGCCCATAATTCGATTATACAGTATTCATAACTATTTATAATGAAAGTTGCAATTTTTCTCTTACACGTTTATTGGTGGGGCCATCGCTATGTGCCATTTCATTCAATTCCGTTCAACTGTTTTAGCGTGAAAGCGAAACATATAAAAAATCTTATCTTTTCTCTTTATAATATAACTAGCTGTTACTTGCGACTTCATCTGCGATCCATATCCGTATGAAAATTAGAATATGTCCTTACTAAGGTCATGGTCTATCTGCGTGCCATTATTCATCTAAATCCATTCAGTCGTTTTAGCGTTATCCGTAACAAGCAAACGTACTCAA
Organism: Aporophyla lueneburgensis; assembly: GCA_932294355.1. NCBI lineage: Eukaryota > Metazoa > Arthropoda > Insecta > Lepidoptera > Noctuidae > Aporophyla > Aporophyla lueneburgensis. Next base: position 8,236,176 of record OW028737.1, read on the forward strand.
AATCTAATATTTTCTCTTACGACGTATACACAACAACAACAAATAATTTTCAGTCCTAATTTTTATCTTGGTCATGTTTGTTTGATGATTTATTAATGGTGGATTTAATTGGCATTATTATTATTTATTTATGTTTAGGTAACATTGATCAATTTTGTTAGTAAAATAGTGCTTAAACCTATGTTAATTTACACATAAACGCATACAATATTTGAAGAACGGAAATCATACTTGTCCGCTATCACACTCAGAGGATAAATACAAAGCAAGATTTATATTTCAACCCAGGTTTGTGACCAAAGAGTTATTGTCTGATAGATCTTCCGTCTAATTCAACGATTGACATGTAAAAATTCGTTGAATTCGAAATAAAATAAAATATTTTTAAATGTTATTAGAAAAGTTAATGCTATGTTCATTTGGCTGAAATGATGATGTTGATACGTTTTAAAAAAAAACAAATAATGCACACGCACTTAAACATGATCTAGACACGCGGCAGCGTGTCAAGCCAAGTTCAAGTAACAGAACTGGCGAGCAGCACCGTGTGTAATATTACACGAACCATTTGGAGCCACTTTTGACCCCCTCATAACTCAAAAACTATTTCACATAAACGTGTCAAATTTGGCTCATATAGTAAGACTTGCAAGATACAAATGTGCTCCAAATTTCATAAACATATCTTAAACGGTTATTTAGATAAATCGTCATTTTTGTCACTGACTGACCTATAGATCAAAACTCTAACCCAGTTCCAGATGACCTAGAAAGTTCAAATTTAGCATGCAGATAGGTAATTAGGTGAATACAAAGGAATAAATCAGAAACTGGTAAATTTTTATCATTTTATTATAACTTTTCACTTATTTGATTCTATTAGGAACACTTATAACAAACACCATTTGGTATTAATTTTGTTATAAATACGTACCTACGAATAATTTATGTACAAAAAGTAATGATATCCCATCAAAAACATAAATGTGAAATGAGAGCCAAGTTCAATATTATGACATATGCCTTGGTTGTTGACTTCAACGACAAAAGAAGTGAGATCTAAATGGGTGCCAAGTTCAATGGTCAGTCCTGACTTGGCTAGTTTTCATATACGAATTATATCATAGCCTTCGCAAGTTTTAAACCTGTAACTTGTCGGTTCTTATTTTATTACTCCGAAAATTTGGCTGGCTGGTAGAAACTAGCCATCGAACATAATAATTCGTAGGTATATGACAACTAGCCAAGTGCCAAGTTCAATAATGCTACAGCTGGTTTTATTTTACTATTACTTCGTAATTCGTTAATGTTGGAAGTTAAATCCCATCAAAAACATAAATGTGAAATGAGAGCCAAGTTCAATATTATGACATATGCCTTGGTTGTTGACTTCAACGACAAAAGAAGTGAGATCTAAATGGGTGCCAAGTTCAATGGTCAGTCCGTCAGGACTGACCATTGAACTTGGCACTTGGCTAGTTGTCATATACGAATTATTATGTTCGATGGCTAGTTTCTACCAGCCAGCCAAATTTTCGGAGTAATAAAATAAGAACCGACAAGTTACAGGTTTAAAACTTGCGAAGGCTATGATATAATTCGTATATGAAAACTAGCCAAGTCAGGACTGACCATTGAACTTGGCACCCATTTAGATCTCACTTCTTTTGTCGTTGAAGTTGACTTCAGTAACAGAACTGGCGAGCAGCACCGTGTGTAATATTACACGAACCATTTGGAGCCACTTTTGACCCCCTCATAACTCAAAAACTATTTCACATAAACGTGTCAAATTTGGCTCATATAGTAAGACTTGCAAGATACAAATGTGCTCCAAATTTCATAAACATATCTTAAACGGTTATTTAGATAAATCGTCATTTTTGTCACTGACTGACCTATAGATCAAAACTCTAACCCAGTTCCAGATGACCTAGAAAGTTCAAATTTAGCATGCAGATAGGTAATTAGGTGAATACAAAGGAATAAATCAGAAACTGGTAAATTTTTATCATTTTATTATAACTTTTCACTTATTTGATTCTATTAGGAACACTTATAACAAACACCATTTGGTATTAATTTTGTTATAAATACGTACCTACGAATAATTTATGTACAAAAAGTAATGATATCCCATCAAAAACATAAATGTGAAATGAGAGCCAAGTTCAATATTATGACATATGCCTTGGTTGTTGACTTCAACGACAAAAGAAGTGAGATCTAAATGGGTGCCAAGTTCAATGGTCAGTCCTGACTTGGCTAGTTTTCATATACGAATTATATCATAGCCTTCGCAAGTTTTAAACCTGTAACTTGTCGGTTCTTATTTTATTACTCCGAAAATTTGGCTGGCTGGTAGAAACTAGCCATCGAACATAATAATTCGTAGGTATATGACAACTAGCCAAGTGCCAAGTTCAATAATGCTACAGCTGGTTTTATTTTACTATTACTTCGTAATTCGTTAATGTTGGAAGTTAAATCCCATCAAAAACATAAATGTGAAATGAGAGCCAAGTTCAATATTATGACATATGCCTTGGTTGTTGACTTCAACGACAAAAGAAGTGAGATCTAAATGGGTGCCAAGTTCAATGGTCAGTCCGTCAGGACTGACCATTGAACTTGGCACTTGGCTAGTTGTCATATACGAATTATTATGTTCGATGGCTAGTTTCTACCAGCCAGCCAAATTTTCGGAGTAATAAAATAAGAACCGACAAGTTACAGGTTTAAAACTTGCGAAGGCTATGATATAATTCGTATATGAAAACTAGCCAAGTCAGGACTGACCATTGAACTTGGCACCCATTTAGATCTCACTTCTTTTGTCGTTGAAGTCAACAACCAAGGCATATGTCATAATATTGAACTTGGCTCTCATTTCACATTTATGTTTTTGATGGGATTTAACTTCCAACATTAACGAATTACGAAGTAATAGTAAAATAAAACCAGCTGTAGCATTACCAAACAAAAATACACTTTAATAGCACCTCATTTAAGTTAATTTTCCACTATATACTAAAAAAAAATGAATGTCATAAAGTCTGTGATAAAGTGAAAACATTGCTTCAGAGGAGATCACTTTCTATTGCGCGTGCAACGATGAAAGCGATATTAGCATGATGCGCACGAAATCAACAATTATCTTACACTTACGCTCATTATTTGCGTAAATCGGTAGAGAGTAGTTTTATTAATCGGTGTGCCGTTATGTAGAACATGAAAATACCAGTGTAATGTGAAAAGAAAAAAAATAATGTCGTCTCTTTGGTATACTAGTTTCACGATTTGCTTTTAAATGTACAGCGTGTTTTAATTAACTTAGAAGCTGTATCCCAAGGGTCGTTGTTTAGCCGCCATTGCGGATTTCCGGCCGAGACGTAGGCGCGGGCTTGCGGGTGGCGAGCAATGAATAGCTCACCGCCCGGTAAGGATCAGGTCCGGGTTGATAACGCATTGTATTCCACGCACGCCTCAAAGAGATGTCAAAAAAATCGAAGGGGTTTGCTAGAACCGATGCCTGCCAGGATCGCGGAATTGTTCGAAAGAGTTACCGTGGTCCTGGCATAGGCAACTGAAGGAATACGGGTGAGTTTTAGTCAGTAACGTTCGTTGGATCAAAGAGCTACCCTGATGCTTTCGCCTTAAGATCTTCAAGAGCCTGAATCATGTTTAGGATAAAAATTCAGCATCTCTCGAGATAGATATAAATAAACGATACGAATATAATTATATACTTTGTATTTCAAATCATCATTTTCTTGCCCTTATACCAATTTATTTGGGGTCGGCGCAACATGGCCTTTTATTCCACACTTTTCTATTAGTTGTTATCCCAAAAGTGATCACTCACAACAAAAAGTCCATCCATCGTTTCTTTCTCCCGCTACTCTTATAGCTATCGACATTCATTCTTACCTTGTATTCGAAATACAAGGTAGTTATATGAGTCCACTCTTGCTTAACTATGGTTGATGTGAACAGAGCGTTATCAATAGCAAGAATTCTGTCCAAACAGATGATCTTATTTATCAAGGGCTAACATAATAGGTAGAACGGGCTGGTGTCCGCAACTCCACGTCTGAGCGCGTATTTTGCGTATGGGTGGGAAATCGGTTATTCGATCCACCCCAGCTCCTCGAGAAAGGCCAGCAACGCCTTGATGTTGCTGACTATCTCACGTAGGGTACCTGGGTTGCCGAAGTACTTGGCCCTGTATGTGGCGATCGCCGGGCAGTTTAGAAGCACGTGCGCTGCTGTCTCGTCGTCCCCAATGCAGGCCCTGCACAGCGGACTGTCTGTAACTCCTATGACAGATAGATGTCTATTAAATGACCCATGTCCAGTTATTGCTGCTGTTACCATACGCAGCTGTCGTTTGTCTAACCGAAGGACCTGTTTAGTGAGGCGGGCATCGATGGTAGGAAGTGCTTCCTTGGCCTGCCTGCACTCACTTTGGTCCACCCATAGCTTGCAGTGTAGATCCCTGGTACGTTTTCTTACCAAAGAGCGTAGGAACCCAAAGGGAAGTGGCGCGATGGGTTCTGGTCCCACCGGTGTCATGCTCGACCCCCTTCTGGCAAGTTCATCGGCGGCGTCGTTACCTAGCGAACCGCTGTGTCCTTAAGGGCTAACCTAGCAAAAAAGTTACAATAATCATTTTAGTCTTTATTACAATCGTCTAACCTTTAGCTTCCAACAAATCAAATCAAATCATTTATTTGCACAATACATATAGGTATAAACAGATGTTATAAAGAAATATTAAGTGCTCTGTACTACAACCACTGACCTATGACTGCATTAAATTACAAAAGTATAATGAAAATCGGAACACCACGCTGCAATGCAGAACGGGTATAACAGACTTAAGTAAAAAGGCTGCGAGGCTCAAATGAAATTGGGCGGGTCACATCAGCCGAATGCAGGATAACCGCTGGGCAAAATCTCTACACAATGGTTGCTTGAAGATAGATGACGCCGCTACGGTCGGCCCAGAAAGCAGTGGCGAGACGACCTGGAAGCGTACCGTGAAGGCTGGTTCGAGGTTCTACGGGAAAAGAGTTCGTGAAAGAACTTGTGGGATCTCTTTGCCCAGCAGTTTGACAGTATAGGCTAACTAAAAAATAGACATTACGCTCCACTGGTACTCAGTTGTATCCGGTTAGACTGGAAGCCGAGCCCAGTTGGGAAAAGGCTAGGCATATGATGGTGATGATGCATGAAATAGAGATTATATTATACTCTTGGGTTTTTCAAATTTTTGTGGTAGCTACACAAATAACTCAAGGTTGGCAACTGTGGACTCTGTAGAGTCAAACCAATAGGTTTCAACTGAAAAACTCTTACGGCCTTAGAAAACGAGGTTTTAATTTTAACATGATTTAAACGATTGATTTAGTTTTTGAAATTGGAACGTAACTATTTTTAAGATACAATTCTTTGTACAAACCTAACAACTTAATCCAGTGGTAAGTTGGCAACTAAACCTTGGTCAGAATAAAGTTGGAAATTTAAAAGTCGCTTTATGGTTTATCCTTGGGGCTGACGATAATTCTTGTTTTCTAATAAGACGTATAAAGTCATAATATAATGACGCCTGAATACGTGAGTGCTCTCTGTTCAGAAATAAACCACAGAAAACTTGGATAGTTTTTTTTTTTACAATAAATATTCACTCGGTCTTTTTTTTTTTTTTTTTTTTTTGTGGGGCATCTCGTAGTTAATCCTGAAAAGATTGTGACTACTTAAACGGATTGTGGCCCGGCGAGTTCTAAAAAGTTACCTTTTTAGGCCTCCAGCCGGGGCTTATTATACTTAAAAACTAAAGCGAAAGCTCTAAGGGTTACCCCGAGGGGGGTACGAACCTCGGCTTAGGCAATCGCTGATAGGGGGGCAGCAAGGGACTGGCTGGATCTGGGTTAAATTATTTAGGGACTAATTTAAAGCTAACGGCGCAGCATCGCGGGCTGGCTCTTGCAAGGGTCGGGGGGGACTGTTAAGTCGGGGTCGCGACGATGGACCTCGGCGGCGAGGTCGGTACGGTTTGTGTCTGTGTGCTGGTCTAGCTGTACTGGTCTCTTTTCGACTCTCCTGGAGGAGAGTAGTGGGATCATCAGGATCGGTAAGAACGTGCCGCGAGCGGCGGACTTTGCTAATACGGGAGGGGGTGTAAGTAGCTGCCGCCACAACCAGAGGGTTGCGGTGGGCTACGGCCCTATCGAAGAAACGCTTCGAAGCGCGTTTTATGTATTGATGGATAGTCGGGAGTTTCATGTCTAAATGAAGATTGATATTCCGAACAAACCAAGGCGAGCCTGTGGCTTGACGGAGAAAACGGTTCTGGAGAGTCTGCATCCTATGGATGAATCGGGGCTTGGCATGTGCCCAGACTGGGCTTGCGTATGTCATAATCGGCCTGATACAAGCGGTGTAAAGCCGCTTCTTACACAGAAGAGACAATTTACTCCGCTTGTTCAGGACGCAATGGAGCCTACTGAGAGCGAAAGCGGCCCGCGAGCGAGCCTGCTTTATGTGCTCGGAAAAGGTGAGGTGTTCGTCGAGGATGACACCTAGATATTTGGCTTGCTTCGCCCAAGGGATCTGCTTGCCGAACATTGAGATGGGTCGGGGAGGGGGGTGATTACGTCGCGGTCGGGTGTAAAAGACCGCCTGACTTTTATCGGGGTTGACCTCGATTCGCCACTTCCTGAACCAATCGCCGAGCTCGTCGACTGCGGTTTGGAGGTAGCGAACCAGCGCTGTTTCACTCGGTCAATAGAGGGCGTGACTAAGTTGTGCGATAGGATGATACGTTACGAGTTAGATCACCTTTCTTTCGGCAGATGGCACTAGCAGTGGCGTTAGAAACCATGTTATATGCCGTATCTCTTTGTATTTACTGTATGTACATTAGTGAAAAAATAAATATTAATTTTTTTTTTTCTGGATGGGAAATCATCAAATGACTTCTCCCGCTTTGGGAGGAGCGGGAGGGTGTGTCAGACTTTTACTGACTAAAACCCACCCGTGTTCCTTCAGTTACCCATAAGTCAGGGCCACGGTATCTCGTTTGAACAATCTCGCGACCCTGACAGGATAAATATTAGCTCAGAATCATATTAGAATAGTTAATTATTTTCACCCAAATATTTTGCTCATCTGGCTGAGGCATGAAAATCATAATTGCCAAGCCCCTATTTTAATATTTTTTGTACATATCAACTCACACCATTTTCTCATGGGGGTAGGGAAAAACTACGGAACGCTACCTGCTACGATCCTTATATATTTAGCCTCGTTTAGGTTCATACATCTGGTCATACACGCACGCCGGTTGCGAGTACTACGCACCTGACCTTAAAGAGAAAATAAGGTCCCTATATGTCCTCCTAGAGCGACCCCTTCACTTACATCTGCCTTTTAAATACCTTTTGTGAGACCATGACACTTCTAGATAAGAAATGTCATCTGGTAGACAGTCGTCAAAGCATTTGGTGAATGTTTTTATTCCGACTATACATCACTTTGGTTAAAATTGACTATTCATTTAACTTTTAAAATGATTAATTATGATGATGGTTTCTTTGTTTAACAAGCTGAAATACACAATTATATTTACAAAGATACCCAAATCTTATGTTTTTAATTTTATTTAATTATAACTTTTCCGCGTCCATGCCTCATTGTATAAGTAATCCTGTGTTTACTTTGTCAGTTCGCGTATCATTACATAGTATCAGAAATAAAAAAGTTATTAATTCAATACCCTTTACCATTACTCATGCAAAATATTGAGCACTTAGCGATTTGTTTTTATCTTTTTAAATGTATCTGTATGTATATGTATTGTTATATTTATTTTGTCAGGGCTATTTCACATTATTGTTTCAAGTTATTGATTTATTTTGATTTCAGTGACGGCAGGAACTCACCGTATTCAAAACAAAAAAATGGATACAATTAATTAAATTAACAACGTTTGAGAGCAATGAAATGAAAAAAAGAGCAGCGGTGGTGGCCCAATGGTAACGACCCTAACTTATAAGTTGTAGGTCGCAGGTTCGAACCCAGGCAGGCGCTTTACTTTGCGTAAATAAAATATATTTCATCACTACTGCTCTCAAAATGGAGACAGAAAACATCGTGAGGAAACCGGCATGTCCTAGAACCAAAAATTCGAAGACATGTGACATCTACCAACCCACAGAGAACCCGCGTGGTACATTACGGCCTACGCCCTCTCGAAGAGAGGAGGCCGGTGTCCCAGCATTGGGAAAATTATTGGCTGATTATGCTAAATTAAAATATGTAGGAATGCAATAATGTAAAAGGCTATGCAATAATCTATAATTTATCACGTAGGTATAGTAGTTTTCTATGAAACAGCAGGTATTTTTGTTGAAGACCGACGAATATTTTCTGTACTTTGGGAGTAGAATCATGTGCGGAATTCAAGGTTCAACTGGTTGCGCGTCCCTTGTATAAACTTTACCTTTAGCAACGTTTTTAAAAGTCATTACACTCATGAATGTAAATTTAGTTTCCGAGACCTTACTTCCATTAATAAACTTAAAAAATTCTTTAGCACGTCTTGCAACGAAACAATTTATTTCGTCGATTATTGATCGAACCTTAATTGCTCCACGGTATGCGTACAGCAATTATTATTGGAAATATCAATAAATATCAATTCTTATAAATCAGTAGCAAGTATTATTTTGCATAAAACAATCTGCGAACAGAAACCGTCCTATAATGGGCTCTTATTTATAACATATTTATTAAGTTTTCGAACAATGGACACGATAATAACGATGTGTGATAATCCTCTGACATATCCGGGACACTTAATCACTATGTAAAGTAAAAATAACACGAGTAATATTGTTCGTTTGCTCTCAGCCATCTCTGGAAAGGTGAAGGATTTATATCCGGTGCAGGAATGTTGTAGATGTGACCGTAAATTGCGACCGCCAATTATATTACTATGCCCTTTCCTTATAATAAAGGTATTTTCCCGCAAGGAGTAAGTCTTACTTTGTTGAAAGACGGGTCTATTTGATCTAGGAAGTCCCTTAAAGATCCTTAAAGAACAGAGGCTTTTTGTCAGTTTAAATATATATCGATATTTAATAGCCTTCATGAGTGGCCATGCTTAAGAATCATATTCACTGCGACTATTAGCTTCACCATTTTTGTACAAACATTCGTTCCGCGAGCTTCAGTTACGCAACGAACACTCATTCGATTTTTAAACAAGATTATAAATGACCAGTTTATTGCCTACGTGAATCCGAAGAGGAAAGTAATTATCGTTTTACGAATGAATGTTCTTGATGTAACAAAAGGACGAGCAACGAGTGTTCGCAAAAAAGCCGACTCATCGGACGAAGCAAATGTTCGTTCGATGAGTGTTATCCACTGTTTGCCACACACTGTCTTGATGCGAGTTTTTTTTTACCATACGTTTTAAAAATCGAAAGACTGTTCCTATCAAAGTTACGAACAGTTAAGATCTATTTTCAAAATCAAAATGTTTAATTTCACAAGCTAGGTGCACGGTTTCAATTGGTCGTTTCCTATGAAGAACAGCTGGCAAGAATCTCCACAGTTACGCTTTAAAAGTAATTGGCTTTTACAATGTTTTCAAATAACAGTAAGTATGGGAGGATAGCGTAGGCCTTTTTTTTGAGTCGGAAATCATCAACTAAGAAATCAAGCGGGAGGGCATGTCAGAATTTTACTGACTCAGGAACTCAGGTGAGTTTTACCACCTGAGTTTCTTTACTTGGCTGTGCCAGGGCTACTGTAACTCTTTTGAACAAATGCGTGACCCTGGCAGACATCAGCCCAAGCGGATCCCTTCAATTTTGCAGGACAGTGTAGGGCTGTCAACAAATTGCTTCAACTACAACCAGTTTGTGGTAAAATGCAGTATGGTGGTACCTATCTGAGGTTGGCTAATAACAAATACTTTCGTACTAAAAAAAGACACATTCCAGTTTGCTGTCTACGTCCATTACGGCTGAAATGATGATGATGATGATGACAACCAGTTTATTTATATCTTAACCGGTCAGGGTTTTAGATATATTCAAATTGCGCCCGACGTTGATAGAATACCTTTTTTTTTTTTTTTTTTCAGGATGGGAAATCATCAAATGACTTCTCCCGCTCTGGGTGGAGCGGGAGGGCGAGTCAGACTTTTACTGACTAAAACCCACCCGTGTTCCATCAGTTGCCCATGTGCCAGGGTCACGGTATCTCTTTCGAACAATCACGCGACCCCGGCAGGCATCGGTCCTAGTAGACCCCTTCACTGGTGCTGACACCTCTTTGAGGCGCGCGTGGAACACTACGCGCCGTCGACCCGAGCCTGGTCCTTACCGGGCGGCGAGCTACCCATTGCTCGCCACCCGCAAGCTCGCGCCTACGGTGGCCGGGAGTCCGCTATTGACTCCCGATTGATAGAATACCTTACAACTTCAACAAGAAACTTGGCAAGATTTTTGATGTTAATGTTGTGGACAGTCTGGGAATCATTTGAATTTACAAACAAGATATAACTTCCTTGGTTATATAACCAGTAGATTTGACATTTCTTAAGAATTATTTGAATATAATTAAGTATATACAACTGCATCTAGCACATCTTTAAGAATATAACTATAGGTAGATCTCGATTAATCTTGTACGGAAACCAACAAAAATAAAATTATTATTGCTTTAATTAAGACAATACGGGAGGAGTGGTAGCTCAATGATAACGGCTGCGACTTACGATTTTAAGGTCGTTCATTCGAACCCTAAGAGGCGCTTTACTATGGGTAAATTATTTTATAAACACTGCTCTTAAAACGATGAAAGAAAACACCGTAAAGAAACCAACATGTCTTAGAACTAAGAGTTCAAAAGCATGTGACATCTTCTAAACCGCGTGGTAGATTTCGGCCCACTTCCTCTTACGTAAAGGAACATCCGAAATATAATTCGCGCATTTTCCACATCACAAACCAAGAAGTTTTCGTTTGTATGGCCCACGACAAGAACTAACTAGCTGTAATGAAGCCAGAGCCAAGGCTTTCATTTATTTCTTTTGACTCTATTTTTTCGTCTTCTCTAATAAAAATTGTCATTTTTTAATACTTATGCTATATCACACACATAGATAACCTTACGGATCCTATTTTGAATGAGTAACATCCATGTCATCGTTGTACAGTTACTCAGAAAGTTACAAAAGAAGAAAGCCCCATTTTCTTTAGGCAGTATCTTTTTAATTATACAAAAATAAATCATCTTTTTACGACTGCCATCCATTTTTCCACGCACCGAGCCGTGTCCCCCACACGCAACATTCTTTCATAGACGTAAATACATATAAAGGTGACACATGCATTTAATGGACTCAGTCCACAATGTGCAGAACATGTTACTTTGCTTTTAAGGACTTTTATTTTGATTCAGGTTTTTTATGTTCTTGGGTAAAACTATTATAGTTTTTGCTAGGGTTTTAGGCAGAGTAGATGTGGATGGTTCATAGTTTTACAATGTGTATCTTGATCTATCTACAACTTAGTTAATTTTCGTGATGTTTTTGCTATGATATACTATGAATGCGTCGGACCTAGGAAAAAAAATGGACCGCCAGATTTTTTTTATTTTAGATGCTTGATACCCTACTGTGTCTGATGCCATTATTATAAATAAAACTTTCTTTCAAAGCAATGAAATGATAAATGAAGGTTTCATATGCAATAATAATCCCTAAACCTTACAGACACACATGAATAACAACCATTTAACATTCAACACAGTATGCACTGCTTTCCTAATTTTCGCAACAAATTCCATTCAGTATGCAATCAATTGCCTAACAATCAATTAATTACTAATTTTCTAATATCAATTAAACTTCATTTAAAACCGGATAACTGCATTTCGGCATTTGTAAATATTCTTGCAGAACACGTAGAACAATAACAGGATCCGAAGAGTTTACGGAGAGAGAGGAATGGAGATATGAAAATTTGTGAGGGGGAAGGAGATAGAGAATTAGTGTAACCTTTCGCTGAGCTGTAGCACAGCTAAGAATGGATAACAAAAAGTGAATAAGTCAGTGTGGCATAGAGTGCGGTGCGGACGTCAGGCAGACATTAATAAAGTCACTTATAAGTGACATTTAAGTTAAATAAGTGATAGGAGTGATATCACGAGATGGCGTTCCGATCGTGCGTGGGAGTCGTTTTCTTGGGCTGTTTAGTTGGTGAGTTTTTATTTATAACCACGTTAAAAAAAAAACAAATTAAAAATAAACAAAGGACAATTTACGTAAAAAACTTTTTGATTTTTATCAATAAGCATTCGACGAAAAAAATAAATTAAATACAAATCATGTACTTTCATTAATCCATACTTCGATGCCGACCTATTTCGATAACCTTTAACAAATCAATATTCAGTGGAGCAGTAAGTATTACAATATGTCAGGCTACACGTTAGCCTTGACGCCTAGCATTACAATTCCTGTCTAATTTGAATGGTAGACTATAAGCAATGGCAATAAAGTTGTAATTGCTTTCATTAACCACTTACTTAATTATAAATTATATTATTGTATAATTATTTACCTAACTTAGTTCATTCTCTACTTTACAGACAAGGCAGAACCTGTATCTCTGATAAAACAATAGAATAGAATAAGTTTCTAATATTACCTAATCCACTTTCATAAATAGAACAAAATATCATGATAGAGCAAGCATAGCTTAATCCACTGAAGACAAATACTGACAAATTGAAAGGTGATGTTGTCCCTTATATAAAAGAAAAACACTCAAGATAGATTCTAAGAAACCTCAACCAAAGAGCAAATTATAGTTCCATGGGGGTTTGAAGAAAATATGAACAAAGTCACAGGCATTCACTAGTATTTAAAACAAAGACGTGTTCGCAATCAAATAACAGTTAAAAGTTTACAAATACTTGTTTTATTCGTTAGCTAATGATTTTGCTTCGTAACGACAGTCATCAGTTACGTCTAGGAAGAAAAGACATCAACGCGCGTGCACCTTTTTAAAAGAGAAAGTTTCACGTTTTCTGAAACATCAGTCAATGTTTGATGGATTTGAATTGTTTTACCCAACCGTAAATTGAAAATAGTCATTATTTATGATTATTATTATTAGAAATGAAGACGTTTATTTGGAAACATTGCTTAACGTGAATATTAATGATTTACGGCTGCAAAAAGTTTATGGCGACATAACTCTAAAATATTGAACATCTAAAAGTATCTTGGATAGAAAATATATATCTAAATATAACTGGCTAACTCCAGTCTGATCATAGCTACCCATCAATTACCTTAGTTCAAACAACAGTTAAGACAACGATTCCAAGTAAAGTAACGGAGAAATTGCGTACTTATTCAACGCACGCAGAGCTGCTGAATGCCATTAAAGTTCAAATGAGCACAATATGGACATACATACACATGTACTCTGTGTGGATGGAATTTATAATGAGGATGACGTCACAAATAAACAATTGAATGAGGTCTCATGGTAGTTAAACGAGGGTAAATGATGACACTATTTTCGCAATAGTATCCTTTAAAAAGCAAAGGCAAAAAGTCTATAGAATATTCGGAAATGCCAAATCTATAAAATTATCTTAAAGATCTGGTTAGACTGGTAACTAAGTTCTTTAAAAAAAGGTTAAGATAATAATAAATGCTTCTATAGTTCAAGTATTTCGTATTTGTAATGGTAAATGCCAATGATACTTTAAATGTCTCTTCTCAAATACAAAAAGTCAAAGTTAAATCATTTATTTCAAACTGGTTTCAAAAGGTAGTTTCGTATGGAAAAAAAATGGGCAAAAAACTACCCCGTCACTTTTTATAAGGAGATTTTTTTAAACTTTATTTATGTAAGGGATTTTTGTACACACATAAGACGATGTCAATCCCATCATGCTTTTACAAATAATCACTTACTGATAAACTAAATAAACTAACCCTAGTCACGCAAAACTTAATCTGATTTATTATTTAATAAAAAGGGATACAATATTTTTGCTGCTTCACAAGTAGGATTTGCTAAAATACCATGAAACATTCCAACATCCATTACCGACGACTTCAACGAGTTCAGCTGTGCGTTTCTTTTGTTATAAGGAACAATTGATCGCTACTATTTACTACGCCTGTGTGATACCGGACGTAACAAATACCTCCAATTCATTTCTTCCCGTGGGAGTCGTAAAAGGGGACTAATTGTATGATACGGACAGCAGCGTTCACTATGCATTTTACCACCATACTGCGATAGCCAACTCGCCTGCCGAGCGTGGCAATGATGGCAAACTCCTCCAAATTAGGGCCAGCTTATGTCCAGCAGTGGACGTGCTTCGGCTGAAATGATGATCATGATGATTGACTATACTTCTTCATTGCGTGTCGGCAATTTCAACCAAATGAGTTTAGGTATCCATAATACAATGCAGATTATTTCTTTCACTGTCTAGTACCTATCTGAGGTTGGCTAATAACAAATACTTTCGTACTAAAAAAAGACACATTCCAGTTTGCTGGTTTCCGAATTCATAATCTGATGCTGAAGAAGCAGTAATGCAAATGGGCATTGTAGTATGGAGGTATTTTTTGCCACCATGACTGCATAAGTACAATTCCCAGCTCATCATATGGCTTGCCTTTTTCGAACTATGTTGGATTCGGCTTTCAGTCTAACCAGATGCAACTGAATAGCAGTATTATATATGAAGCGACTGCCCATTTGACCACCACCACCCATTTACTCGATTACACGATAACCCTTAGTACCGCCGACGTTTGGCTCCCAGACTGGAGCGGGCTGTGGCTGCCTTAAAGCGGCTCCTGCCCAATCTGGGGGGTCCAAACGCCTCCTGCCGGAGGCTCAACACGGGGGTCGTGCGGTCTATGACCCTCTACGGGGCACCGGTGTGGGCGCCCTCATTGAGGCGCGCCCAGCGCGCCGGTTGAGTGCGGCCCAGAGGGTCATGACCATCCGGTTAATCCGGGGTTACCGCACGGTCTCGTGCGAGGCGGCGAGCCTCCTTGCCGGAGTGCCCCCATGGGATCTGGAGGCAAAGGTCCTCGCGCACATGTGGGAGTGGCGCGAGGAGGCGAAACGCCGAGGCGAAACTCCGCTGCCGCGACAAATCGCGGCACGGCGTACTGAGCTCCGGTGTGATCTCATGGCGACATGGTGGGTACGATTGTCGCAACCCAGTGCTAGGCACGCCACAATTGTGGCGGTACGTCCCCTCTTTGAGGAGTGGATAGAGAGGCGTCACGGCTAACCTAACGCAGGTTCTCACCGGGCATGGGTGCTTCGGTGGGTTCCTGGATAAAGCGGGAGGAAACGCCCGGGTGTTTCCATTGTGAGGATCGTCTGGAGGACACGGTGGAGCATACGGTGGAGGTGTGCCCTGCCTGGGCGGAGCACCGCCGTGTCCTCGTGGAGGCGAGCGGTGGCGTCGACCTCTCGCGTCCGGCCCTGGTGCGAGCCATGGTACGGAGCGAGAGGGCATGGGAAGCCGTCACCTCCTGTGAAGCAGTAATGTTCGCGAAGGAGGAGACGGGGCGCGTGAGGGAGTGGCAGTCTCTGCGCCCTCACGTCCCTAGCCGCCGCAGGAGGAGACGCCTCGGGCGTCGAAAGTCGATTGCGGACTCCCGGCCACCGTAGGCGCGAGCTTGCGGGCGGCGAGCAATGAGTAGCTCGCCGCCCGGTAAGGACCAAGCTCGGGTCAACGGCGCGTAGTGTTCCAAGCGCGCCTCAAAGAGATATCAGCAGCAGTGTAGGGGTCTACTAGGACCGACGCCTGCCGGGGTCGCGTGATTGTTCGAAAGAGATACCGTGACCCTGGCACATGGGCAACTGATGGAACACGGGTGAGTTTTAGTCAGTAAAAGTCTGACACGCCCTCCCGCTCCGCCCAGAGCGGGAGAAGTCATGTGATGATTTCCCATCCAGAAAAAAAAAACCCTTAGTACCTGCCAGAGTCGCGAGATTCGTTCGAAAGAGTTACCGTGGCCCTGGCATATGGGCAACTGAAGGATCACGGGTGGTTCGTAAAAGTCTGACACGCCCTTCCGCTCCACCCTAGAGCGGGAGACGTTATTTGATGATATCCCACCCAAAAAAAAAAATTCTTAGTAAAACAGGTTGTCAGACATATTCGTAAACCTATGGAAATTAAATATCTGTGGGTGTTAAGTTATTAGCGGGCTAAGGGCCACTTTAGCATAATCTAAACCTGTTATTAATGCTGTTAGGCTTGGTACCTACTACTACTTAGAATATTATTAACTACGGATAGGGATTAATAGGCTTTAATGGGTTCGAGGTTAACATTTAATGGAAAGATTATTAAAATGGTGGGATGCTGGGTAATTTCTTTGAACTTGTGCGTTGACCTATAACCATAGATTATTTATCGAATAGATAATGATAATATATCTCGGAGATGTTTAAAATACGATCGTGTTCTTTCTAATATTCTTTGGATTCTTACATTTTGTCTTAGTGCAAAGGAAATTAGCTAGCACTTTAAAAACTGTTCCTGATCCTCCGATCATGTAAACCTTGTCTTATGGATCTGACATTGACAGCACGTAGTGAACAAGCGTATAGTCAAACTCGTCCCATTCTTGCTTCAATTTTTCTACAGTATTCTGAATTTTCCTAATCACTGCTTCTGTCTACCACTTATTTTTTACAAAATCTTTGAATTTTACATACATTCATAGGAAGAAGAACTTTTCCTTTCTATTAAGGTCTAATTTACCACTTTGATTTATCAGTGACTTAATCAAAAACAATCAACGCAGATTACAGTCGATCACTGCCAGTCACAGTTATGCCTCGCTGCGGCTTTGCCACAACACACCCTATCTTCCACCTTCCGTAAGCAGTCTGTCCAAACCAACTTTTTAATGAGGAGGTAGGTATTGTACTTATGCAGTCGTGGTGGCAAGAAATGCCTCCATACTACAATGCCCATTTGCACTACTGCTTCTTCAGCATCAGTTTATGAATTCAGAAACCAGCAAACTGGAATGTGTCTTGTTTTAGTACGAAAGTATTTGTTGTTAGCCAATCTCAGATAGGTACTAGGCAGTGAAGGAAATAATTTTCATCGTATTATGGATATCTAAACTCATTTGGTTGAAATTGCTGACACGAAGTGAAGAAGTATAGTCAATCATCATCATCATCATCATTTCAGCCGAAACACGTCCACTGTTGGACATAGACTGCCCCTATTTTGGAGGGGTTTGCCATTATCGCCACGCTTGGCAGGTAAGTTGGCGATCGCAGGATGGTAATCTGCAATGCATAGAGAACACTCAGGTGCCCATTCTCTAGTAAGTATCTTAGTCGCCTTAAACGACTCCCACGGGAACGTCGGTACATCTAGCTGGGAGGTGACTACCGTTGGGCAGTAATTACCAATCAATTATATCCTCAATAGATTTGGTTCCAATTTCAAAAGTCTGATTGTATCACAAACTAGGTATATTCAGCAAGTCATTTCTTTGTTCGCACAGTGAAGGCTATCGATTGAAACATTAATACAACACTAATATTTGGACACACTACCTCGTACAAATCTACGTGTGTTAGGTAACAGAGAAATCAGCTCTTACACCACAGTATTGGTTATCTTTCATCTGTTTAAATATTGCCAGTTGCCAAAATATGTGTTTTATTTCATACTTCGTGATTTGAAAGTGTTGTTTACGTTGAAAGGACCCATTGTCTGCCGAGCCTTTTTCCAACTATGTTTGGGTTGGCTTCCAGTCTGACGGGATGCAGCTGATTTCCAGTATTTTACATGGAGCGACTGCCTTTCTGATCTCCACAACCTAGTTACTGATAGTCCGATAGATAATCTGATACCCCTTGGTAAGCCTGGTTATCTGACTTTCGGGATTCTGATGACCCGTAACAAATGTCAAAAATCTACAAATGACAGTTAAGACCATCGGGTTTGGAAGGCCAGAAAGGGTCTTGATATGTAAAGATGGTCACCCATCTATAGACCAACCGCAGCAAGCGTAGCTTAAGCTAATCGATCAACATGTGTGGTTGTAATTACTTAATAATAATATGTAATATCTTGGGACAACCAACACACCGTTATCTGATCCCAAACTAGACAGAGCCTGTACTATGGTTACCAGACAACTGATAAACATACTTATATATTTCTAAATATATACATATTATAGATAAACTACACCCAGACACAGAACAAATGATTGTGCTCATCCCACAAACATTTGTCCTGGGTGGGAATCGAACCCACGACCTCAGTCTTAGCAGTCAGGGTCACTAACCACTAGACTAACAGGCCAGTCAAGCCCCTACTTAGCCATAATCCTCTAAGTTCAAAGAACCCAGTTGTTAAAATTTACGCAGAAAAAGGTCCAATTGCTTATTAGATAAGCATGACTTAAGGACTGTGTAGATTGTCCCCGAATAAAAATAAATAACGTTGCCTTAAATCTTATTAATCAAATGATAAGATAGTTACAACATTCTCGTTATGAAAATTGCTTTTAACATTCAAGGTAAAGTTTTAATTTGTTTTTGATTTCATGTTACTGTTTACGCATAGCAACGGCAATTAAATTAAAATATTCACAATCAAAGATGATGGTTTTGATAATCGCTAGCCAATTTAGTTGTCATGAAATGTCAATTTATAAAATAGAAAAGAATACAGGTTTTTTTTTTTGGATGAAAAATCATCAAATGACATTTCCCGCTCTTGGGTGGAGCGTGAGGGCGTGTCAGATTTTTACTGACTAAAACCCACCCGTGTTCTTTCAGTTGCCCATATGCCAGGGTCACGGTGAAAGAGTACAGGTTGGTTTGCTTTTAAATAGGTAACGTTCGATAAACTACGAAAAGATTGCTGTGCAGTTATGATTTTACAGTTATCCTAATCTGCGCGATAGTTTGCATCATAGAGCCTTTGATCCTCAAATTCCCACGGAAACTTAATAATTCTCGGAAATTACGATTGTTTGAAACCACAAAGTAAATATTACGTGTCATATGGCGATTTCAAGTATTTTCTTTCATACACAGCGATCGTATCTTTTACGTTTTCCCAGCCAATTTTCAAGGGTTCATTTTGTTAGTGAATGAATATGTAAACATGGGACCGTGACTCGCACAGGGGTCATGGATTTTGTGCAAGTAGTGGTTCCAGAGTCAAAAAATTTAGTATAATTTCGCTGTACCTTTCAAATATTTCGTTGGCTATCTGTAGTTTTATTGACTGCAGTTTAATCCACGACGTTTTGTAGACCGAGTACATCCGCTTTCATAGAGAAATCAGACAGACGTTTTACATCCTCTTTTTCATATTTCAACATTACAATCTTTAGCGCCAAGCTTCGTAATTAACTTACAAATATCCAATTTTCTTAGCGTCCAGTTTAAACATTTAGAAAGTACATGACAGTGCAGTGTTATTTAGTTTTACTGCAGCTAATTGCAGCATTGAACTTAAGGAAGTGGCCGCACTCAATGTGAACTACTTTTGTCAACGTATGCACAGGAAATGTAGCGGGCGTGTCATTGAGCTTAACTGATGTTTATAAAAAGTTTTATTTGATCTAATGTATTGAGATTTAACAGGATAGGTTATTATTGCACATTAAAATGGTTTTAAGCGTTTAGTTACTGAGCAAGCTGCTAGTAAAATGAAATAATATTCCCAACATTTTAGCGTCCTTTAAAACAAAATTCCCAACATATGCGTTTCTCTTTTGTTTTCTCTCGTAATGACACGAATTGTATAAAGCTAATTACAAATACCAGCAGGCTGCCTGCACAGGAAATTGTTTATTTACTATGTCCTCGTAGAGGCTATTTTAATACTACATTAAGAGCTGATTCTGAGACAGAAATTAAAATATGCACCAATATATGTTTATGCTATCTTCGTTACATGTTACACTAACACATTTACATATATTTAAAATTACATAAGCAAAACTTAACGGGTTTCGTTATCAATTGAGGCCACATTTGGTAATAGTTAAGAAGTTAAGTTATGATGCTAATTTGTATGGCCTACAGATGTTGTACCGAATATGAATATCAAGATGATATTTATGTAAAGTAAAATATCTGCACGCTACGTGAGACCTACAATTATAATAATTATATGTAACTAACTGACCCAACAGACGTTTTCCTGTCTTAACGATAACTATTTAATTCGAATTGGTAACTATATATATAAAAATGAATCCCTATTTCCCTTGGTTACGCCATCACGCGTGAACGGCTGGACCGATTTCACTTTTTTTTTCACTTTTTTATTTTTTTTTCTTTCATAAGAACCTTCTCCTGACAATAACAAAAATAACAAAAAAAAAGTGAAATCGGTCCAGCCGTTCACGCGTGATGGCGTGACTAAGGGAAATAGGGATTCATTTTTAGGGTTCCGTTGCCAAATGGCAAAAAACGGAACCCTTATAGATTCGTCATGTCTGTCTGTCTGTCTGTCCGTGTATGTCACAGCCACTTTTCTCCGGAACTATAAGAGCTATGTTGTTGAGACTTGGTATGTAGATGTATTCTATGAACCGCATTTAGATTTTTACACTAAAATAGAAAAAAAAACAATAAATTTTGGGGTTCCCCATACTTAGAACTGAAACTCAATTTTTTTTTTCATCAAACCCATGTACGTGTTGGTTATCTATGAATAGGTCTTCAAAAATGGTATTGAGGTTTCTAATATATTTTTTTTCTAAACTGAATAGTTTGCGCGAGAGATACTTCCAAAGTGGTAAAATGTGTGTTCACCCCCCACGTAACTTCTAAAATAAGAGAATGATAAAACTAAAAAAAATATATGATGTACATAACCATATAAACTTCCACCGAAAATTGGTTTGAACGAGATCCAGTAAGTAGTTTTTTTTTAATACGTCATAAATCGTAAACCGCAATTTACCTTTAATTCAATCAACTCAAATATAAAAATTTAAAAAAAAACTTTTAATGTCATAAAAATAAATCTTCTGCAAAAAACCGAGGATACCTACAGGTTTGTACGGAACCCTCGGTGCGTGAGTCCGACTCGCACTTGGCCGGTTTATATATATTATATAGATTTTAGGTTCTCTATAATATCTCACTCACTGTTGTAGCGCTTGCTTTTTGGTTTTGATGCTATTTCTTAAGCACTGGGCTCTCCTACGAATTTCCTTGGTCTATTTGGGTACCTATAAAACGAATAACCATAGGCATTACCAACCTGTAATATGAATAACATACTAACATGATCTGCCTATTATGTTCTCACTGCTGTAATACGGTTCTCCTCTCATCGAGAGGGAGCGAGCTGTACTCCACAACATGGGTCCAATGCGGGTTGTTAGATGTCACATACCTTCAAATTATTGGTTCTAGAACATGCCAGTTTCCTCACGATGTTTTTCTCCATCGGTTTGAGAGCAATAGTGATGAAATTATGTACACAACGTAAAGAGCCTGCCTGGGTACGAAAACACAATTCACATCTCCAACAAACGAATGAATAAATGACGCTAATTGGTCTAAGAACAAATGACTATTGTTTTGTAAATTCAATCATAAAATGACCCTTTACACAAATTCCACCATTTTTGAAGCTGTTGTTGCTTTGTCTTATTGTTATAGGCCATTGTATAATGTGGTAAGCAAAAATACAATTTTAATAATTAATCCTTTCTCATTCCAGTGCTGGCATCATCAGCCACCCCAAGGCCAAAGGGTAGGAAACCAGTAAACCCTCCTATCCGGACCATCAATGACAACGAGAGAAAAGCCGAAGCCGAGGCCGAGATCACCAGTGACTGCCCTGAAGACGGCTTCTTTGCTGATGCTGAGCAGTGCGACAAGTATTATGAGTGCAGGTAAACATGACTTTACTTTAGAGTAATTACTAGGTTTTGTCTGGGAAGACGATGAACCTGTGTAGGTAGCTGACAGGATGATAGAAGAGAGATGAAAGAAACTGTTATCTAGACAGAACACAATCTGAACCGACAGAAATGAAGAAGAAGAAGAAGTGAAGAAGTGTGAAGTGTGAAGTTCTATCAGTAATATGGCCTTTACCTTGGTTGCTGTATCTTGATTATTTTAAGACACATGAAAAGAGCAAAAATCCTTTCAGTCTCTTTAACACACAACCTGCCATGGCTGAAATCAGAAAAAGTCAAAAAATTTACTTAGTGTTATTTCACTTTAAATAGATTATTTACTCCATAAATACATTATTTATTCCAAAAACATGGCTGTCGGGTAGCAATGACATGTGCAGATTTTGTATGTGTTGTCGGTCATATAGTCCGATAAGGCCTGAATGGAACAAAAAGTTAACGTGTTAAAAAAACTAAGTAAAAATCTGGTAAAAGTGTCATAAAAAACCAACTCATTTTATAAAATTAAAATTCAAGAAACATTTGCCAACTCATTCGATGGGTTCTTATTCAAACTAACTTTTCCCTGTCCATAATTTATACATGAATCATGATATTTGAAATGCACAAAGCTTCTTACAAAAACATTTAAATTTCCCTTCTAAATCTCATTGGTGCTTTGAGCTCACATAAATCACTTCAGTTTCGTATAATTTATCACAAACCCAAACTTACTAAGCGTATTTTTTTATCCTCGTTGGGTCATCGAACTTGTGATATTTTAAGAAATATGTACATAAATACATCACCTTGCCAAATATTGAACGGAGAAAGGATATTGACTCGAAGCGTAAAGTCAGGGATATTTGAAGTGGCATACACAAAGAATTGTTGAGTGGTTTAAACAGACAATTTTTTACTTGCACTTTGAGTGCATTTTGCAGGATGGAAAGAATAAATAAACTTAAATGTTTTAAAGAGCAATGTGCATGTTCTTCCCGTGGGTGTCGTAAAAGGCGACTAAGGGACTTACTAGAGAATGGGCAGCAGCGTTCTCTATGCATTTTACCACCATACTGCGATCGCCAACCCGCCTGCCAAGCGTGGTGATTATGGCAAAGCCCCCCAAATTGGGGGAGGCCTAAGTCCAGCAGTGGACGTCTTATGGCTGAAATGATGATGATGATGAATTCGCATGTGTAAACTTTTTATTTTTAATGCTGAATGTGCCAGCGAATGATGAAGTCTATGATGGACCGAACGTGTTTTACGTATTATATACCTATCTTGTAATGCACGTGAACAGACCCAATAAACATAGGCAATTTTTTGTCCTCTGGATTTAATTCAAAGACATGAGTTCATACTTTGTACTTTAATAAATTGCTTTCTTTCTGCTAATACTTTACCTTTTAACAATAAGGATAATTAATCAATTACGCAATTTTTCATTTACAAACGAATTTTTTTTTTCACTGTTTTCACTCGACAGTGACCCTGTCGCTTTCTTTCTCTTGGGAAAAGGCTCCTTCCACTTCTTCTTTATTTTGCGAGTCAGCACGTAGTTATTACAGTTTTGATGGAACCTATCTAGCTTGCCTCGCCATCCTACGTTATCAGCCACGTTGCGGAACTAGAAGCTAACACTTTACTTTTGAACTACAAATATTATCCTTCACACTTCACTTCATTCCTTCACAGCTTCAGAGAATGCAATTTTACATCCACAAACTCGACCACGTCCACATATCAAGCAATTAACCGTTTTGACATACTTTTGTATCATAAATGTCCTTCTATTCTTCAGAGCCGGCAATATAATTGAGAAGCTGTGTCCTGACGGCATGGTGTTCAACGACTACAGTAACCAGGAGGAGAAGTGCGACCTGCCATTCAATCTGGACTGCTCAGCCAGACCTAAGCTCCGTAAGTTATTTTACTCATCATCATCTCCAGCTGGAAGCAGCTGTAGTTTTTATATGGAGCAACTGCTTATCTGACTGCCTAGCCATAAGTTCTTTTACTATCACGTTTTAAACCAGAGGGTTTAGACAAAGGGCAATCACTTTCAAAACAATTCGTATTTCAACAACGACTTTTGAAATAAGTCTGTCTGTAGCTTATGTACAGTCACACACTTATGACTTTTCCACTATAGTTAACGCTAATAATATGCCACATTGTTTATGCTCTCTGGACGTTAATCTTTTCCAAAACAGTCTGCATACTGACATTTTAAAAGAATAACGAGAATCCGAGAAGGATTAGCGCGGAGTGATTCTAGTATAAAATAGGTTACAGGAATAAAGTGGAGCGACAAATTATAGTAAATATGACATCACACATCGGCCTCGTTCTTTCTGGTGATCCTGCTATGCATCACCAGATGGATAGATTAGATATTTTTGGTAAATTTCGAATCGTTTAGCCTATCCAAAAATACTTTGAACTTATTTTGGGAGGCACCAAATTCAACTGATTATAATTATTGTGGCTGCTAGGATGCGCTGACATTGGACAGACGGCTGATTAAGGTACTTACTAAATTGATTTAGCCTATCCAAAAATACTTTGAACTTATTTTGGGAGGCACCAAATTCAACTGATTATAATTATTGTGGCTGCTAGGATGCGCTGACATTGGACAGACGGCTGATTAAGGTACTTACTAAATTGATTGGAAACTCAGTAATACGTCACACCAGTTATTATTGGCTAACTTGGAAGTCAGTAGGCATTCGTAGGATTTATGACTAGAATTTAATAGTTAAGTAGTTGCTGTTTCCGACGGAGACACGTGAACTGCCTAAACACGTGTTTGTTGTTAAGTAATAAGATAGGGCTGTCATACTTATCTGCCTTTTACAGTCGGTAGCTACCTAACTAAAACATAATTTATGGCAA
Source organism: Aporophyla lueneburgensis (assembly GCA_932294355.1). Lineage (NCBI taxonomy): Eukaryota > Metazoa > Arthropoda > Insecta > Lepidoptera > Noctuidae > Aporophyla > Aporophyla lueneburgensis. The sequence continues at coordinate 8,261,074 of OW028737.1, forward strand.
GGTTTTAGACTTGGCTAGTTAGCTGGCTGATTAACGCCACACCAATGTCTCAACTCGGATTGCTCTGGCAATTCTTGAGGACGATGGTGATAATGGCAAGTTCACGGAGTGGGACTAAAAATTTTACTGCTGTGGAATATTTCAATTTTGACCTAGGAATCCTTTGGATCCTTTTATTTGGCAGCCTCTATTAATATAAACAAAAAGCTTTTTTATATTTATTTATTCACTGACATGGCAGTGGCAGTGCCTAAACCGCAACGTTAAGAAACATGCACTAGAGTTTTTTATAAAACAAAGATCAGCCTTAGGAAAGCCTGCCAGGGTTGCGGATTAGGTCAAAAGAGTTACCATGGCCCTGGTAGATGCAACTGAAGAAATACGGGTGGATTTTAGTCATTAAAAGTCTGACAAGCCCTCCCACTTCGCCCAGAGCGGGAGATGTAATTTGATGGTTTCCCATCCAAAAAAAAGGCTCTAGGAAAGTAGGAAGGCTTTTTAAAAATAAATTCCTTAATGCGGCTATGCGGTTAAATAGGAGATGATATATTGTATTGAAGTCTGTAATCTTTCTCGATGACCCATCGAGCACATGATTTGTAGATCCACAAAACTTGCGCAATAGCATAAAAACAACAATTCCTTCCACCGTCAACCCTAGATAAAGCCACAAAGTGACTGGTTAGTGACATCATTAGAATACAGATTACACATAAATGCCGTAGGTCAACAGAGCTGGAACAACTTTCACAACTCAAGGGAAGCGCGGCCTTGGCGGAGCGACGCGGAATTTATTGTCCGTCCGAAATATACATACGGATAAAGCTTTATACACGAACTCGGACGATAACATGAATAGTACTTGATGCAATAAACTTTAAGAGGAATCTTCTTCTTAATTAGGAATCTTCAGTCATTTTTGTCAATCATCAGCGGTTATCAAATCAAATCATATTTATTTCAGATTAAAAGATCCATAGGTGTTAGTAACAATAAACTTAGCCTAATATTAGTAGTTATGATGACAGTAAAAAAAGTCATCATTATGTTAAGTAGCAAGGATTTACATACTTCTTTTAAGTTTTGGTGATATGATACCCTAACGAAATGCAATAAGACGTTGTTTTCCTTGTGAAAAAAAAAAATGCGGAAGGACATAACATACTCGTATTTGCCAGTTTTCAACAAGTTTTGTCCGTTTTCATGAATGTTGGTAACTTTTCGATTTCAAGGGAAGTACGACCTTGTCGAACGTCTAAAGCTTTTTTGTTATTTTAAATTAAACACTATTAAAAAAAGTGTTATTTGTAACATAAAATAAAATACTGTGAGCAGTGACGCCCCAGTAGTAATGGCCGCAATTGACGAGTGAACTTTATTTTTTGTTTTTTATTTTATCACCACTGCTCTCAAAATAGTAAATGAAAACATCGTCGTCATACGTGAACTATAAAAGAACCAAAAAGTTCTAAGACATGTGGAATCTAACAACTCATACTGGGCTCGCGTAATGGATGTTGTCTGTGATCTCATAGAGCCGTAATCTACCACACAGGTCCAGTTCGGGTTGGTAGATGTCACATGTCTTCGAAATTTTGTTTCTAAGACATGCCGGTTTCCTCACGATGTTTTCCTTCACCGCTTTGAGAGCAGTGGTGATGAAATTATTTACACAAAGTAAAGCGCCTGAAATCGTAAGTCGGGGCCAATACTACTTGGCCACCACTATCTAACTAACTGTGATAAATGATAAATGATAAATGATAAATGACTTTATTTTTGCAAGTAGGTTTGTACAAACACTTTTACACGTCAATCATTTTTTTTTTAAACTAGATGAGTTCGGCATTTCCTATCTGACTACTCTGAGAAGAAACGCCGAAACAAACTCAGAGGTCACAGTCTCTTTTAAAGTCCAGACATAATCTTGATCAGATCATGTGAAGACCATGTGGATTGGTGTCTGAAGTGGTCTTTTAAGGAAAGAACACACAGCTTGAGTGGACCTGTCCAATCAGTGCACGCATTTGTCAGTAATCATGCAGCCCCACTCAGAACTTAAGGAGGTCAATGATTCGACGAACAATACCAAAGAAAGGACATTTGTGAAGGTCGCACAAATTACTCAAACTGCCAGACAATGTAAAAAATTAAATTAGAAGAAAAGGAAACCAAAAAAAAAGAACACCCACTTCGTCTTCACATTTACAATAGGTAATTAAAACAATATAATACTTAAAAGTAAATATTCATGTCATTGTATAAGTAAAATTCCTCAGTGTTAATGTGTATATAAAATCAGGAAATAGTCCCGGTCTGATCATTTGAGGACCATGTACATGGGGGTGTCTGAAATGGTCTCTTGAGGAAAGAACCATACAGATTGAGTGGACCTGTCCAGTCAATGCACGCATTTGTCAGTAATCTTGCAGCTCAACTCAGAACATAAGGAGCACAAAGATTCGACGAACAATACCAAAGAATGGACATTTTGGTAGGCCGCATTAAGTACTCAAACTGCCAGATTATCATTAAAATGGAATGAGTAAGAGAGATATAAAAAAAAAAACAAACATCACCTACATAGTCCTCACATTCAAAATCACTTAAATAATAATAATAATATTATACTTCTGAAAGTATATATTCATGTCATAGTGTAAACAATAATCAAATGTCAAAGTGTATAAGCAATAATCAAAATGTCAAAGTGTATAAGCAATAATCAAAATATCAAAGTGTATAAGCAATAATCAAAATGTCAAAGTGTATATTCCCAATAAAAAGTTAATAAAAAAAAGGAAAGTAATTAATAATAAAAATAAAAAATATCATTCAGTACAATAATAATTTAAAAATTAAAATTAAAAATTGGAGCAGCTTAATCCCAAGCTTTTTTGTCCTCAATATAATCTTTAACAGTGTAAAAGGCTTTCTGGCACAACTTACGTTTAATGAATGATTTAAATTTATTGAGACTTAGATCTTGAAGAATGTGAAGAATGTGAAGTGTACATTCTGAAAACCTACAGATTTTGAAATGCCTACTTCAAGTATTAACTAAGCAACTAACAAACCAATTGTTATCACCAGAAACGCCGATCCCGCAACTGCACTGCCCTCGTCTGAACGGCTACTTCGCCCACGAGGACCCGAAGGAATGCGGCAAGTTCTACTACTGCGTTGATGGCAAGTTCAACGCCATCACTTGTCCTGATGGTTTGGTATACAATGACAAAACTGGCATCTGCACCTGGGCTGATGAGGCTAAGAAGAAGGGCTGTGGCGCTGCTGGTGAGTAACTTACCATATGATTGATAATTTTTTGCTGAGTTGTCGAAAACATGGAAATGTTTAGAGTAGTTATCTATATATCTATATTCTATATACATATAATAAAACAGTAAAAAAACTGTGTCTGTACATTGAATATATTTAAAAAAAAATAATTGAGGGGGTTTAGAAACAGTAATAGAGCACGAAACCAAAAAAAAAAGTATGTCTGTTTGTCTGTTTGTCTGTTTGTCTGTTTGTTTGTACACGCTAATCTTCGGAACTACTAAACGGATTTGAATGATTTTTTTTTTGTTGTATAAGTATTAAATCTGGGCAACATATAGGCTATAATTTATCTTGGAAACTTGAACACCTGATGCAGAACCGCAACAGACCAGCTAAATTATAAGAGATACAAAAATGGTACCATAGCAAAAATTTTTTAACGTGATGAGCATTTTCTGCTAAGAGAATAAATTTGAAGATCTGGAACACCTGATGTGGAAGTCCAACAGCCCAGCTACACTATAACATATATAGGAATGACGTCTTAGCAAGAGTTGTTCAGCCTGATGAGCACTCTCTGTTGTCGTATAAAATTTGAAGATCTGGAACAGCTGATGTGGAACTCCAAGAGCCCAGCTACACTATAACATATATAGGAATGACGTCTTAGCAAGAGTTGTTCAACCTGATGAGCACTCTCTGTTGTCGTATAAAATTTGAAGATCTGGAACAGCTGATGTGGAACTCCAAGACCCCAGCTACACTATAACATACATAGGAATGACGTCTTAGCAAGAGTTGTTCAGCCTGATGAGCATTCTCTGTTGTCGTATAAAATTTGAAGATCTGGAACAGCTGATGTGGAACTCCAACAGCCCAGCTACACTAAACATATATAGGAATGACGTCTTAGCAAGAGTTGTTCAGCTTGATGAGCATTCTCGGTTGTCGTATAAAATTTGAAGATCTGGAAAAGCTGATGTGGAACTCCAAGAGCCCAGCTACACTATAACATAATTATATAGGAATGACGTCTTAGCAAGAGTTGTTCAGCCTGATGAGCACTCTCTGTTGACGTATAAAGATTGTAGATCTGGAACACCTGATGTGAAAATCAAAGCTATCACTAATTTCACTGTATTATTATAAAATAACATAAGGTGGGAGTACCTCCACGCGGTGAAGGCGGTAACAGTTTAGGACTGATTTTCGATGAAAATTCTATGAATCATTGAAAATTTGACTCTACTGGCTAAAACTCCCATTTTATTTTATTTTATCGAAGAAATATGCCTTCGAGCTTATGTTGTTTGAGTGTTTAATTTACTTTTCCATTTATCTTCGTGACACGGTAGCCTACCCGGTAACGCAGATGAGCAGTCACTTAGATTTTAATTGATCAGGTATCTTCAGAATAAAACTGTAACCATGCCTAGAAAGAGGTCAAATCTTTCCCAACGTTCCAAAGGAGCTGAAAGATTGAGGATCATAAGATCCCAAGAATCTACCGAAGAGCGTCAGGATAGACTTGATGCTGTTCGAGAACATCAGGCTGCAACTCGCTCCGTAGAAACATCTTCGGATCGCGAAGCTCGCTTGCGTTCTCAGCGTATTTATGCATCTACATCCAGGTCTCTAGAGACCAGTGAAGAATATGATGCGCGACTGTCGGCTGATCGTAAACGTCATGCATTGTCTCGCGAGTCGGGGACTTTTACGGATAAAGAATTGCGCTTGAGTTCTCAGCGTATCTACGCATCTGCTGCTAGGTCTCTAGAGACAAGTGTGGAACATGATGCGCGACTGTCCGCTGATCGTGAACGTGGCAACATATAGGCCATACATAATTTATTTTGGAAAATGAACACCTGATGCAGACCGCAACAGACCAGCTAAAGTAAGTATAAGAGATATAAAAATGGTGCCATAGCAAAAAATATTTCACGTGAAGAGCATTTTCTGCTGTGAGAATAAATTTGAAAATCTGGAACACCTGTTGTGGAACTCTTAAGTAAAACTCTTAATAACATATTAAGGAATGACGTCTTAGCAAAAGTTGTTTAGTCTGATGGGCATTTCCTATTGACATACAAAAATGAAAGATCTGGAACGACTCCAATCGTCTCGCTCATCCCGTTGTTTTCCCGTCCCCGGGCCTTAGAATTCTACAGCAGACGTTTCAGATCTTCGATTTTGACGACCCCGTTGTCGCTGGCATAAGCAACAGGATCCGCGTACGAAGTCGCGGGCAGAAGCTAGTTTATAATAAAAACCAAATATTATAGAATAGTTATATTTTTGATTCCAAATTCAAATACATTAACGATACGTTTATCAGTTTAAACGATTGACTGTTTTAAGAACAGTATCAGATATGTAAGTCTGCTGTCTCAAATGTGAATTATAAAGGGTGATCAGATAATCGGGCGCGTATATACCTAAACTTCTTCCCACGAAAGAATAATATTGGCAATTCTTTCTGAATAAATAAGTAATCCCGGGTTCCCGGGATTAAACTGTTTTTTAAAAACAACTATAACAAACTTAATGAAATTATAGCAGTAGTTATTTAGATTTAGTATTATAATTGTTTCAATTCCGTAAGTAGTTAAGGGTACTGGTCTGTTACTAAACCAGTTCTCAAAAAACTTTCATTGTAAATTAAAAATTCCATTAGAATCAGCCTTTTAAATCTAACAAAAATACAGAGAGTTTAACAAGGAACAGTCGTCTTCAAAGTATGATTAAGTATACATATCTTTACATATTATAAAATAAAGTCACTTCGCTGTCTGTCTGTCCCTATGTATGCTTATATCTTTAAAACTACGCAACGGATTTTGATGCAGGTTTTTTTTAATAGATAGAGTGATTCAAGAGGAAGGTTTATATGTATATAACATGCTTAATATAGTAAAGAAACGCTGATAATTTTAGAGGTTTCTAATGTGATGTCATAAATAAACACATTTTTTTGCGCTTACATTGCGAACGCTGGCTGAACCCTACGAAATAGCTCAAATTAATATACTACAGTATTGTACACCTTAAAAAGTTCTACAAAAAAGTCCGCGATGGTATATGTCTAACTCTTAGGGATAACCCATAATAACCATTTTTATCCTTTACTTTTTACGAGTAATAATGGCTTATTTATGAATGCGATTTTAAGCAATACAGCATTAATCCTTATGCAATTAAGTACCTTAAATAAATTGTGCATTTCATGTAGATCAAAATTGCCCTTTACAGCATATCATTAAAATTAATATTTTAGAAGATATCAGAGATTATAATAAAATCGCCGCAGAGCGGCTAGCGGGCCGTTCCGCGTCCGGCCATCTCGCTAGGTAGCAATCGGGTAGCGCAGGATTAGTAGGATTGTAATTCATATTACTTGGACTTCATAGTAAATGCATATAATCATGTGTGTTCGAAGTACTCAAAATAAAGCTAATTGTATTATTCCAAGTAGGAGACCGCGAAATATGGCTTAGATGTTTAGATTTTTGGATGGATTTGGATTTTTGGTTATCCTGGATACTTACCATATATAACATACCATAGATATTTTATCCCGTTAGTAGTTTCCCGGGTGATATTTTCCGACAGCTATACGGGCAAAGCCATTGGCCAAAGTACTATTCTTATAACTATATTTAATTTGGTGTCTGGTAAATAACTGAGTGTTTATATAGGTAGAATAGGAGCGTTAAGACCCAGCACGCGTAGCATGACCGCCTAGAAACGGAATTTGTCGACGGAAGATAAGACAAAATGATAGATTGTATCGTAGAAAAATTGTGTAAAACTGGAAAAAAGAACTGTTTCTATTCTTCAGTCGACAAGAGTACGATGTCAAGTATGATGACTATTTTTCTGATGAGATAAAAACATTTTACAGCATTAAAATACATAAGGAACTTTTTGTTTTGTTCTTGGTAGAATAGATATAGAATTGGTCATGCTACGCCGGCAGGAAGACTTATATTCAATTCAATCCAGCCCTATGTCGCAGTCTTCTTACTCTGAATACTATTAGTTTTATTTTAAGTACATCAAACACACAAGATATGTAAGGATCGTAGCAGGTGGCGTTCCGTAGTTTCTGCCTACCCCCATGGGAAAAAGGCGTAATTTTATGTATGTATAACATGGATTAATACATTCTTACCGCGGTAGTACGTCCTCTTGCGATAATTTCCGACATTTACGCGGGCGAAGCCGCGGGCAAAAGCTAGTAAACAATATTTAATGAAAATTTTTCATTTTCCCAACGAGTTCTAACTATATTTTGTATGCAGGCAAAATTTTAAGTAATCTTAAGAATTTAAAATGATTCCAGGATCCGGCATTCTGAAAGGCATGTCCTTATTATTCTTTCATGTGCATAAAAGTGAACTTTACGTATATTAGCGCCCGATTATACGATGACTGATCAAAAATAAAAGATACAAGTACCCGCAGATATTATTATGTAGATTATAAAAAAAATGTTCGAAGTAATTATTATGCTTTCACAGATGTATTTGACTTCCAATGCCCCCCTGTGAACGAGACCTTCGGTCTAACGCACCCTCGTTACGCCGACCCTGACGAGTGCCAGTTCTTCTACGTGTGCATCAACGGCAACACCCCTCGTCGCTCCGGCTGCAAGCTCGGACAGGCCTTCGATGATGTCCAAAAGAAGTGTGAATGGGCCAGGAAGGTACCTGAATGGTGAGTAGCTCTCTTGATTATAAAGTAGTATAAAAAGTATCGTATCTGCTTATCCAGGTTAAAAACTATCTGTGTGCCAACATCCAAATCGGTGCAGCCGGTTTTGCATAATTGAGTAACATACTCGTATAAACTTTCACATGTATGTATAATAAATTTTTTTTTTTTTTTAATTAAATTATTTTCATAAGCCAAATACGGTAAGGAGAGGAAAGCGTTGACAAAAAAAATCCTTAAATAACTTTATCCTTAAATTAATAGGCTTATCACTAGGTCGTTCTGTGAAACTCCTGACACCCAAACAAGGATAAATCCTTTATCTCAGCGTTCCTCCCTGGCAATCACATTTGTAAAGTCTAATATTAGTAGGATAGTCAGAGTAATGACAAAAAGATTGGAGAGACGACGCATGTATCGCGTTGCGGATACAACAATTTAAGGCCATTTTATGATGATAATTTTGGGGAAATGTTAAAATATTTACTAACAGCTTATATTTTCTTAAATCCCTGTAATTAAGACTTGCACTGTAAAGTCGATCGAGTAAAAGTTCAAGTTGAAAGAAATAACTCAAAGCATATTTGGGAGTCATGTCGACTCCCAAAATATGACTTTGGGAGTCGACATAACTGAATAATGAAGTGGTTACCAAAAAATATATAGGTATGAGTGGCTGTGTTATAAAAAATCTATCAATTAAATGCAAAGATTTAATTAATAAAGTTATTTACTGACCTTAACTCTAACAATCCTATATTATTATCAATACCTAACACAAGTTTTTTCTTCCAGCGCTGACTGGTACAAGGGACAGCTGACTGATGCCGAGCTGGACGCCCTAGAGAACCCCCCTACCGCCAAGCCGGCAGGCAGCGGCCGTCGCAAGCCCAATAGGCCCCAGAAAGGCAGCAAAGCGGTGGTAGTTGACGACGAGTAGCGCATTTAATGTAAACTAGAATAATAAAGTATTTTTGTAAGGAGACACTTTGGTTTGATTTTTTTTAATATACGATGAGAGTATCGATTACGTAGTTAGTAAGTGTTAATTTTTCCTCAGGAAACCTTTTCTATTATCAAGTATCGGAACATCGGGAAGATAAACGCTAACAAAGAAATCAGCATTGGCGTCATATTTCACCGCTCGTCTTTTGAGCGGAAACTGGAAATATTTTGCCAGAAATTACGCGTAAATTATTATTTTATGATGGAATTATAGTACCACCAGCAAAATATGAGGAGAGTTTTCAGTGTGAATGTCGGTGGCTATAAGAGTAGGGAGAGTTTCATTTGGATCTAGCCCATCCCTTGCTGCCCTCTACCAGCGATGCCGTAAGTCGAGGTCCGTATTGGCGTATGCTAGCTGACATATGTCGAATAATTTGATGTATGTTTTGTTTTATCTATATATTAATACGTGAAGCGAAAACTTTGGATCCCTTTTTACGAAAATTGGGCGGACGGAGGAGTATGAAATTTCGCACACTTATAGTTTATACAGAGAAGAAGTGACGAATGCTAATATTTTTTTAAATTATGCGTAAATATACATTATTTTCAATAAATAACACGTTACACACACTTCCATTCATTACCGTGTATTTAATACACACATACATAGATATTCTTTTGTTTATGGTCCAAATCTGTGGTCCAGTCGAGAACATCTGTCTTTAATATTTTGGGTCTATAGTCTTACTGAATGTCAAGTATAACCATAGGTAATAAATTAATTTTATAGATATATATCCTATTTCATTTTTAAAATCTATGATCATATCGAGAATATTTGTCTTTAATATTATTTGTATTAGCGACGATAGGAATATAATTTAGATATAAAAGAAATATTTTTTGTGGTTTTATGGGGAGTGTCAAGTATGGCATAAGTAAGCTTCCCATACAAAACTTAGTGTCGTGTGCAAACTGTAGAGGTTGTATGCCTCACGATTGTACAGGCTGGTCATAGATTGTACAGGCAGGTTATAATTATGACATTTTGAACTGTCATAATTAATTAAAAATAATAGGGAAAATTCTATAAAAACAGAGCACTGTGATAATTCATTTCAAATCCAGCAGTTCAGAAGTATTAAGAAAATAAAGAAGAGAGTCCTGAAGAAGTATTCTTTACTCATTACACCTACGTCCTGGTCCTGGAACCCGTCAGCGAACCCTCCCCACAGTAGTACAGCGTCAACAATTTGTCTATAGTCATAGTGTTACTGAATGTCAAATATAACCATATTATTTTTATATTTATTATTATATATTTTTTTTCATTTAATAATGTATTTCTATTCAAGTGAAGTACGGTCGAATCTCGACCAATGGGCGATCACTAGTAATATTAATTACTTCCATAATACTGTATAGAATCAAGTTCTTCTAACTTAAAAGACAGCTGTGCTGCTGGGGAGTTTGTTGCACCACTTCTTCTTCCCAGCTAAAGCACTCGGAAGTGTCGAAGGGCGGGCGTTTTTGGGGGACTGTCTTATGTAACATTGACGTTCAAAAAGTGCTGACTCTCAGCCTAGTTTGATTGACTTTTGATTTTGATCCGTATTTTTTGGCCCTTTAGAGGTCTTAATTTATTAGCGTAGCCACAGGCAAGTCCGGTTAGACAGCCGACAACCTCATAGGTTGACCCTTGGATCGCCTGTGAAATAACATTCCGAACCAAAAAAAGAGGAGGGGTAGATCAAAAGAAATGATGGATGGACTCTGTGAATGATGATATGGATAGAAAGGAGGTGACTAACAAGATGATGACTAATAAAGAAGTGTGGAAGAAGATGACATGTTGCGTCAAGCTGAAATAAATTGAGATAATAGTGGGAGAATGATGATGATGATGAAGCAAGTGCCCCCCAAGTGTTTGCCATGTGAAAGTGTATCTTAAATCTGTTTTTTTATGGGCTACTGTAAATTAAGTTCCCTTCCAAGCAATATGCAGCTAGAGCTTAATTCTAGTGTCCTGAATTGTCTTTGGTGAACCACACTGTATATCACCTATTTGTAGTTTTACATCGTCATTTCTTTAGGACACAAGCATCGAAGATAGAATAAATTGAACATGGTCCCTCTGTACAACCTTTTTTTTTTTTTGGATGGGAAAACATCAAATGACTTCTCCCACTCTGGGCGGAGAGGGAGGGCATGTCAGGCTTTTACTGACTAAAACCCACCTGTGTTCTTTCAGTTGCCCATGTGCCAGGGTCACGGTCATCTCTTTCGAACAATCTCGCGACCCTGGCAGGTGTACAACCTTCTCACATGATTTTTCGTGATAAGCAATATGATTTATACTAATGCTTATCACGGTTACGTTTTCTTACATTTCAGATTTTACTGGTTGCATGCAAAGTTATTTTGTGTAGGGTTTTGTGGCTAAGCAAAATACAAGACACACGGGTCGATCGATAAGGTTAAGCTACCCTTGCCACAGTTGGTCCGTGGATGGGTAACCATCTTTATATATCAAAACTCCTCCGTGCTTCGTAAAGCACGTTAGCCTTGGTCCCGGCTGTAATTCGTAGATCTTGGACAGTCGTTACGGGTCGTCAAAAGCCTGAAAATCTGACAATCAACCGTACCAAGGGGTAACGTGTTACTCAGTAACTGGGTTTTGTAGGTCAGATAAGCAGTCGCTCCATGTAAAATATGATATTCAGCTGCATCTGGTTAGACTAGAAGCCGACCCAAACATTGTTGGTAAAAGGCTAGACAGATGAAGATGATGCAATTTTACTTGGTTCGAAGATATAAGAATATAAAATGTGAACACTTGAATGGTTAAACTAAATGATTTTAATTTTAATATCAATTCTGATGGCTGGTAGTAATTGTCAGGTTTAACTGCATCAACCGTGGCAGTGACACATGTGTCAATCGTGTCAATTCTGTTGCTCTTGCACGAACACAATATCTAACATAGCTCCATTCGAATTACTGACCATATTCTTTTCATTCAGTCAACAAAAATATACAGAGTTAACAATAGATAAAGAGGCACTGTTCAAATATCCTTCTTAAATTGGAATAGTTTACTCTAATTTAGATACAAAACTTCTGACTTTACAAAACCAACGCATATAGTCCGCATCTTTTAGCACTTGGATTAATCCCAGTCCAGCGCCTGATCTCTCTCCAGTTGTGTCGGTTAGCTGTCCCATCAGAATATGAGAGTGAGTAATGAGTGAATCTACCAGGAACGCGAGATTTGTTCGAAAGAGATACCGTGACCCTGGCACATGGGCAACTGAAGGAACACGGGTAGTTTTAGTCAGTGAAAGTCTGACACGCCCTTCCGCTCCACCCAAGAGCGGGAGACGTCATTTAATGATTTACCACCCACAAAAAAAAGGGAAGATTGAATGACCCTGTGTCTGCGCACACACTTATGCATCTATAATATCTCCCGCACCGATGACTAGACTCCGTTCCAATTGGCCTCCGTGGCTGAAATACGGTCTGGAGTATACTAAAATAACATAAAAAAATCAGACTTTAAAAATGCTAACTATGCATAGCGGTAATCCGTAGTAAATTTTTTCCAATACATGTTATGTTCAATTGTTCATTGTAATATTTCGTCTACAGATTTTAATTAAAACAAACAACTTTTTAATTAATTAAATATATTTCTCTTCTCGCATAACTTTCTATTTACATTTCCACTATTTCAGCAGCAATATTTACAGAAAAAAATCTATATGAAAAATACATAAATTTGACATTTCTATTGGTTAACGATACATATGTCTATGGTAACTAATATCACTCACGAATCAACTGTATTTGGCAAATCATTCGTTTTTAGTGTGTGTTCGGGAAATTACGGGATCACACGGAGTTATTTAGGATAAGGAATAAATAGGACTCGGTGGAAATATATTCCAATCATTCAGTGAAATTAAATTAATATAAAAATAACGTATCACAAAACGAAAACGGTTCTTGATATTTTATTAGTGATTTTTACTATTTTATTGTACTTTCGACTGTCTTATTTGACTTAGGTACAAATACATAAAATGGGTTCATTAATTTAGATGGAAGAAAAGCATTTTATTTCGTCAGTATTTTGGCACGGGAGAAGCTTAAGTAATGAGACACTTACAGTAATGTCGGTAATTTAATTTAATTCTGCTACTCAGATTTTCTGTCTCTATTTTGTATTTTATTCACCAATTTCGTTTTCGTCTTATGATACCAAGCTCATCACTCAATCACGCATGTCCACAGTGGGGGACCAGCTCAGGATCCTCACAGGTCAGGCTCTGGTCATCGAACACCTTGTCTTCACCACAGCTGATGAGACGCGGGTGACCTTCTACGCAGGTGATGAGTCTGTGGCAGTCACCGGGAACGGGGAAGCGGGGGAAGGGCCAAAACTTCGCTGCTTGGGTGTTGGCCGGCACTTTGGTTGGGCATTTGAAGCCGACGACAGCTGGGGAAGAAAGAATTCAGTTAAGTATGGTAATGGAAAAAACAGGAATGATATTGTGCTAATCTTGTAGCAGCGCCCTCTATTTATCCACAAGTTAAGTAGTACCTACAACGTTAAAGAAGATAAATAATAAGTGTTCATTCTGACACAAGATGGTGTTGATACACTCATTTCGTTTGACCGGAGCTATGTTTTTTTTTGTCTTCTGAATTACCCATATGGTGGAGATTTGTGTCGCCTTTGACTTTGCTAAGTATTCAAAACACTTTTAAGGTCGACGGCGCGTAGTGTTCCACGCGCGCCTCAAAGAGATGTCAGCAGTACTGAAGGGGTCTGCTAGGACCGATACCTACCAGGGTCGCGAGATTTGTTCGAAAGAGACACCTGGCATATAAGCAACTGAAGGAATACGGGTGGATTTTATTCAGTAAAACTCTGACACGCCCTTCCGCTCCACACAGAGCGGGAGACGTCATTTGATAATTTCCCACCCACAAAAAAAAGGACTCAGTCGTCCGGCATCATTTGATAAATCACGGAAGGGAAATATTAGAGCATAGTCACGTCTATTTATAAAAGATTTTTTTAAGCAGAAACGCGTTTTAATTACCTTCAGGATTGCAGAAAGGCTGGAGTAGATCGGGCCAGTTGCATCCATGGATGCGTTCATCGTAAACCAGGCCAGGGGTGCAGGGTTCCTGCTCGGGGATGCCATACGCGCACTTGATGTAGCTGGTGGAGCATTCGTCGCTATCTGGGTAGATACCGAACTGGTACTCGCAGCCAGGAGTTGAGAGAGGGATCACTAGAATTGGATAAGAAGAAAAATATAGGCATTTTTAAAGATTGTATATGACTGCCTAAATTCGTATTCGTATGCTGACTCTATTAATTAATATTGATGATGTCATCACATAAATTCGCAATTATGTAAGTGTATTTTCTGAAACTATCTTAGAAGCTTTCTTCAATGTATTCTAAAGCGTACTTGTTTAGCCTAAAGACACTTATAATGTGAAGCGACGCAAAAAGGCAAGTTAAAGCGTCTACAAAAGACTATGACTAGTGTTCATCTCTTAACAAAAGGCAATACATATTGCCATTCTCTAGGTAAAAGAGAAAATTTTCTAAACACAGAAACATTGTCATTTCTGACAACATTGAATGAAAACTTTAGTACTCACAGTCAGCTTTCCTCTTTTCACATTTGACAGCCCAGTGATAGTTGCAGTGGCTGTGCACAGCGCCTTGGCCGTCAAACAGTAAGCCGTTTTCGCATGTTTCCACTGTCAGGGAACCGTTGGTGCATAGGAAGAACTGGTCGCAGAGCTCAGGGTGGGCGTATGCCTGGAAAAATGGGGAACATGTTTGTAATTGATCAATTAAAATTATGCCCTACAATATCATTATTACAGAACATATTAGGTTTCGGATTTCAGCAACACATGGTGCTTAAAATTAGTTTTTCTATTGTCTCCGTTATTATCTTTCGAAGTTTCGAAGCATCTTAACATGGTAGGAGCTTATTTTTCTTATTATTGATTTCGTCAAACGGTGATCTGATCACCGGTAATTTTATCGAGTGATGACAAAAAAAAAAAATGAAGCCACAGTTCGTCTGGACTTCTCATTGAAAACTATAAACCGTTATAATAATAATAAACCGTTTATTAAACAAATAGTGTTCTTATATTTCTTTATAATTAAAGTACAAATAAACTACTTCTAAAATTATTGTTACAAGGGACACAATATTCGGTTCCGTTAAAGAATTTATTATATTAAAGAACACAAACAGTTCACTTTAAAATATGAATAATACAAATAAGTCATGCAGTTTTAAGATAACATTATTACTCCGTGATTCGAAAAGAATATTAGTATTCTAAATACTTTAAATGAATACAGAAGGTCAATTACTATAAGCAGGCAATACACTTTCATAACGGTGTGTTGGTTGTCCTAAGATTAAAAAAAAAAACAAGATGGCAGTGAATATTTACCTGAACTCCATACTGTTCAGGACAGGCAGGTGCATGCTCTAACAGGATACCAGCGCTTGCTGAAACAAAAGACAATCAAATTTAATTATTATTCAAACAGTTAATAAATTTCATCCAGTAGTCTTTTTCTTTTGGCAATGACCGCTAGATGGCGCTGCTACGCATTTTCAAATGATACCCAGTGTAGGAATAGGACATAAGCCTCCTCTGAAAGATGGAGAAACATGAATCTGTTATAACAGTGGGCGCTAGATGACGCTGCTAAGGAATTCTTGTTTAATTGTATCAACATCAGTGATTTATTAATTTGAGCTGTTCGTACTGATTACAATTGATTGATTGATAGAAGTCGTTCGTAATAGGTATATTTAATTGTTCGAGGTCTTCTAGTAGATTTCTAAACTTGTTATCGCCTCTGAATGTATGGCTATACAATCATATATCCTTCAAAGCTTTTTAATTTTAATTTTTTTTTCCTTTCACAGGATAAGATTAACATTTAATATACTATGTATTACTTCTTGTTTGACTGTGTTTTGTTGACCCATCATTTTGGAATTACGTTTTCATACTTTCTTTCTTGTTTTCACACACTTTTGTTTACATTTCTTTTTCATTTCTCCTTTCGCAGGTCTACTAGAAGAAATTTCTTAAGAAATAAGCAGAACCCTTGTATTTGAATTTTACTGTGTGTACATAAATAATAAAACAAATAAATAAGGTCAATTCTCGTAATTAAAAACGTTCAAAATCTAGTCACAGTCTCAAGTCAGCGAAAATCAAATGTCAAAAACTTGTCAAAAATGGATGGAAACTGGAGGTACTTTTGACAGATTGAGACTGAGATCAGACTGTGAACGTTCTTAAAATTACGAGATTTTCCCTTCTGAGATATTTTAAATTTCCCAATGCATAATTGTATACAAGTTTATTTTTTCCTTTGGACCTTCTAGACCATTAACCCCCATATTTAAATACCCGTAACGACATTTTCGACATACATTAACCAATCAACTGCGATTCAACGATCAAGGGTTGGCAAGAGGTAATTCGAGGTTGCACTTTCGACGTAATAATATGCGTGTGTAACGTGCATTGAAGCGAAACGTGTTGCAACCCTATTGTGAGTGAGGTCGTCGACAATTGGTTATTAATGAAACACTTGGTCGAAGCTAGTATTTAGACTAATTGGTGCACACTCCGGCAGAATGATTAATAAGGTAAATGAAATCATTTTTCATAAGCTAAGGTCGCGTAGAGTTTGTCTGGAGTCCTTAATTTCGAGTCTTAATAGAGTGCAATGTTTTCTAAATTAATACAGAGGTACTTAACACAAACAATTCTTAGTTAATATTGTGTAGATTTAGGATAAACATATAACATAACTAGCTTCTGCCCGCGACTATGTCCTCGACCCACCCCATCGTATAGAGAGTTATAATTTAAATTAGTATAAAATAATATAATAGCACAGTCATAAAGTCAGTCAGGTATACTTCTAATCTTCTATACAAAAATGAACTAATAGCTTATTTGCAAACTTCGTAGCTTGTCCAAACTTCATTATCGCAACCTTTTAATTCATCACTTAACAACTTACAAGACATTTCGACAAGTTAATTTGTTCCTTTATTTTATATCGTCATGTTTCATTTATAGACAAATTGATTGCCTGTAGTGAATAAAACGATAGGTGCTTAGATCTTTATAAGCTTCTTGAGTGTCCTAATAAAAACGTTACATAAATAACCTAGGATAGTAAAGAAAGATCAAGTGTCAAGACAATAATAAATATCAATCTCTTAATGTCCCACAAACATTGGTCAACACGCTTGCTGCAATCGTCCTTGATAATTGGGCTACCAAATTAAATAAACGAACAACTCCTTAGTTTTATTATTACTATAGATTGATATACCCAGGTTTCCTGATGATGATTAAAGTAAAAAAAAAAATTGTATTTCCAAATAACCATCATCATATCGAGGCCCCTGTGTAACCTAGGATCGTTAATTGTTGGCAATCGGAAGGGCAATAGAGTACTCTAAGTGTCATTATTAGGATATAACTAAAGCATAGGAACTTAAAATTCCCTTACTAGAGAATGGGCAGCCCCGCCTACCAAACGTGGCGATTATGCCAAACCCCTCCAAAATGGTGGAGGCCCATGTCCAGCAGTGGACGTCTTTCGGCTGAAATGATGATGAAGTAAAATTATAATATCTCTATCTAAAATATAGAAACTCAGTCAAATCTGATAGACGAAACAATGAAGACAGCAAATATATTTAAGACGACCATTACTTTCAGATAAATTATCATACAAAGCACTAGCGCGTTCTTATTTAGGCAAACCGAAACCTTAAATACATGTTGCTTCATTTCCTACAATCCACTATACACCTGCCTTAGACGCTACAGATAAATCGTGAAAGGTCAGCCTCCGCGCTTACTCCATGACCTATGAAAACACTTTCCCCTAGCACACTGTTGACTAACAAGTAGAATCTTTCACTTATACCACTTGGAACGGTACAGTTCCTATTGTCACTTCCGATAACGAAATGAACAAAGTCATACTACAATTATATGCTGCATATCATTTCATAATTGTCATATTGTTCATCATTAATTGGTATCATGAATATGTAGCAAAATTCAAGAATGGAAAACAGAAGAAGGTAGGTGGAGTGAGTAAAAACTTTGAAGATATTTAAACTAGCAGATAGCACAATAAGCTTATTATGTTCTCTGTGAGAGAGAGTGCGTCATAACTCATAATCCACCACGCGGGTTCAGTACGGATTGGTTGATATCCCACGTCTTCGAATTTTTAATTCTAGAATATGCCACTTGTTTCCTCACAATGTTTTCCTTCACCGCTTTGAGAGCAGAGGTGATGAAATAATTTACACGAAGTAAAAACTGCCTGACTGGGTTCGAACTTACGACCTACAACTTCGTAAGTTGCGGTCGTTACCATTGGACCACTTCTGCTCTCACTAGCAGATAGCACATTTGAAAATAAATTAAATCAGTAGTAGTTGAATATATCGTGACAGCAAAATTCAATAGTGGAAAACAAAAGAAGCTGTTTGAACGCAATTACACGTATAAAGCTATTCAAGATTTAAAAACAGATAAATAAAAAATCTTTCATAATACTGTTGTACTGCGGCAAATGTAGGAAGTCATCTCACAATAACGTAGGAAGTACGAATATACAAACTAGAAATACAAAACAACCGTAATAGCTATTGCATTTATCTCGTGAATAGTGTTTAGAGTTAGGAAATAGTACTACAGAATTAGAAACAGTAACAACTAGGTAACTAGGAGTATTGTTTTCGTTGCGTAACAAGATGTAGAGCAAGATAAACATAAAGGAAATAAGAGATAGCAGGTTTCAAGCAAGTCCGATACTAAAAGAGAAGAAGATACTATTACTAGTTTTAATAGATCCATTGAAGACCTTGAAAATGAAGAATCGTTATCCTACATTGAAAAAGGTACGACAAGTAGTTACATAGGGACCTTCGTTACAAATCACTATTAAAGCCCTGGAATCGGTGGTTCTTGCCTTAAAAGACCAGGTCAGACACATCTAACACCTGAATCTGCTTCATATGGCGTAACTTTATTTCAATGTCTCTTCTCAGAGTAGTCGGATAAAAAACACTGACTGCGTCTAGTTTTAAACTTAATTTATTAAGTTTATTGAAAGTGTTTTAATAAATACAAAAATAATTTATAAATTTTGAAACAAACTTTCACACAACTACCAAACATTTTTTTTTTTTGGACAACCAACACAACGTTTTCTGATCCCAAATTAGGCAGAGCCTGTACTATGGTAACCAGACAACTGATAAACATACTTATATATTTCTAAATACATACATATTATAGATAAATTACACCCAGACACAGAACAAATGATTGTGCTCATCACACAAAGATTTGTCCTGGGTAGGAATCGAACCCACGACCTCAGTCTTAGCAGTCAGGGTCACTAACCACTCGACTAACAGGTCAATCCATTTAAACGGATCTTATGTTTATGAGATCCAAATGAAAAGCTTCCTGAATGAGACAACTGTAAGACTGCTGAGTAGGAAACACTCAAAAGTGGGTGTCTTTTTAAAGTGCGGTAAAAAAAAGTAGAGAAAAACCACATCAATAAAAAGAGGCGGAGAAATTGGTGGTCATAAGTTAAACTGCATGCTGTGAGAAGTGAGAAGATACTATTGTGTCAAGAGAGACTGAAAACTCAAAAAAGAATAATAACCTTGACAGCAAAAATCAATTATAATTATTTATATATATAATCAATTATACTACTGATTAGCATGACTGAATTCAGTTCAACTGGACTCTGTTTTTTCAACAAAGTTCTATTTTTGAGTTTAAGTCCTATGAAGACTGCAAAAAATGTAACTCATGTTTAAAAAAACTCCCTAAATTTGAAACAAAACTCCAATTTTCAAACAAAAAATCGCACACGGATTGCGTTTATCTCGCTCCAGATGAATAACATCGTTAGTGAAGCAACGTCATCGCAGAAGTCGGCCACCGAAGCAATAACCTCGGGCACTTTTACTTTTACAATGCGAATGTACTTGGAGAACATCTTCGTTCAATTGTAGTGGTTTATTGTATAGTTGTGGATAGGTCATTATTTGGAATAGGAACGTATGTGTGTCGTTAGAGATGAGAGTGTACTGTGTCGAAATTGCTGATAAGGCATATATTTTTTGTGCATTCGACTCCTTGTTTTTTATGGATAGACTTTAACCTATTAATATTGTTTTGTTTTTCAAAGTGTGATGAATGTACAGTAGCTTCCTTTGGGTAAGAGTTAGCATTTGTAGCGGTCTTCATTAAAAAAGTGATAACAAAGTCTATTAAAATGAAATAAAAATAATTCTTGCCAACGTTTCGTCGGAACACAAAATTGATATTTGAATAACACTTACACTAAATCTAAATAGAAGTCAATGTCGCCTAACATTGCACTGTCGATTATATATCAACAAAATAAAAAAAATATTAAATGTAATTGTAACATACGCAACTGGTTATTAAGAATACTAATTATACTAAACGTTATATAAAAGAACTGGCCTCTGATATACTTTCCGTGACCTTGCGATACATAGCAAATGGTATTACTGACTGATAATGTATGTTGGGCCGCTAAAATGAAACTACTTTTTTTTTTTTTGTTTAAATTTTGATTCATGTTTTTTTTTGTTTTCTTTTTAATGGTTATAGTTATCATAGTCTGTTATTGACTTAATAAACAAAACAATTATATATATAATTGTTTTGTTTATTGTTTTGTTTTGTAGTTTAAATCATAGCAGAGTATATACTCTGCTATGATTTAAACTACTCACTTTTATACTTATCTTATCTAATGCGGGATTTCCTCCAATTGAATGAAACTTATAGAGATTTTTTTCCCACGGATATGTCGATTATAACTAATTAACCTGATAGGTGTTAGATAAACTGGTTATTAAATTACTCTCGGTGATTATGATGCTGAATTAAAAATGAAATTTATGGTGATGAAACTATGAGCCTAAGCTTTACTCATTAATTAGTTATTACATCACCTTTGGGTATTTAGGACGATAGGTATTCAAGCGATGATCTTTATTTAAATCTGCCAGATTAGTTTACAGCACCTACCTACCTACCACATAATTAATTTAGGTCTATAGACTGATGCTGTTAAGTTCTATACTTAATTAGTTGCATTCTCATTAAATTTAATTCGAAAGTACATTAAAGTATTTTTGCTTTACGTAGTTAATAAATAGATTTTGATTGTTCACTTTACAATGTCACATTTTTATGATTTGATTTCAACAATTACTTTCAATTAATTGGTATGACCATTAAAATTTTTAACCAGTGAAAGTGATTGTCAAGAAATTTTTTTCGATTGCAGATTCATTGACAACAAATAGTTACTGCACACACTGCTCTGTTTTAAAACCAACGATAGCAGACTGTAGTCTGTTTAACTTACTCAGCCACTGATAGTCCAAACTCCACAATTCTTTAAAAAAACGCAACTTAAAAGGTCCCAAATTCACTCCATGAACCTTGTTCCGCTCATCGCTTTTATGCACCAACATTCTAATGCATCCGAGCATTACTCGTATAAATATGAATAATTCATGCTTTGAGCACTGGTTCGATGTAATCTCTATTGCAGTGTCGCGTACGCATGTCGTGACAGAAAACCAACGCGCCTCTTGAATTTATGAGACCGTGATTGATTTATAAATATGATTTATTCCTTTATGAAGCCACGTGTTTGCTAATAAAAGTGTTTGCATTATGTAAACATATAATATTTTCCGAAGCTACTTAAGCAAACCTAATTAATAAATCAAAAAGCCGGAAAACGTCTATTCTGATCATATTGGGTACGATATTAATCTCACTACAACTGGTTTTAGTCTGTACCAATAAATAATAATAATAATTAGTGCACAGTGCAACCGTAACTTGTTTCACGATTGCAACAAATTCATACATTTTGCAATTTAGGAGACCATATAAATACCCTTTTCAAACTGTAAAATACTACATTTTACTTCACTTAACCAGCTGTGTGATATATTATATCCTTACAGAAATCGGTATCGCAAAATGTGTGTGCAACATTTTAGCGGCCCGGGTGGCTAAAAGGCGAAAGTAGTTGCCTGTGAGTGGCTAGCCTTGGTGGTCATGCGCAGTCGCCGTCGACGCTAACTGCTTCAGATTAGATCGTACATATACTACATTAAACAATGGTTTAGTAGACAATCTGATGTAATTATTATAATTAATCTTGTTTAGCGGCTGGATATCTTGATGGATAGTTTCGTGCATGGGCGTACCCAGGGGGGGGCAGAGGGGGGCAGCTGCCCCCCCCCTGGAGTTTGTGAACATCCCTACTAACTATCTACTTCTGTCGATAAAATTAAGAAAAATAACTTTTTGCTATTTGTAATACAATATACAACTTTTAAAATAGTTCATATATGCAAGTGTATTTTTTAAGTTTTATAAACTATTATTTATTTTCTATTTTTAGGGTGTTTCGTATTTTGTGACGTATGTCAGAGTAGTTTTCGAAGACGGTTTTTTGGCTATCCTGGTATGCCCGGCAAGAATGATTGCACAAATTTATAAAATTATTGTGTTGTCATCGGTTCTTGATAAGTAAGCCAAATTTTGAGTTAATCCGACGTTTTGGAGGGGGTCAAAATCATGTTCAAAGTTTCCGTTGTATAGGCTACATACACGTTACATTACATAATAGAATTCGTATGAAGCTAATAAAAGTGTGTTAAAAATCGTATGACGCGCCCGTTCTACCTTTTCGGAAGTCGGTGTCTTTGGATCTGTATTTCAGTTTTTAGCCACTGACTTTCGAAATTAAAGTTATTTTTCACTTTGTAGTGTTTTTTTTTGGAAGTCGGTTGTTTTTTTGCAAAAATATTTATCTAGCCTGCACTAATTCGTATACCATTGCCTACAGGCCAAGTCAATAGTAGTTACAGGAAGTATTACAATATCAACACGCTGAACAGTGGATTAAATACGTATTATCGAAGCCAACGCAAAAACGAACAAAACGAAATTCAATAAAATTTATATGCCACCCCTAAAGCATAACCTATACATAAAAAAGATTTTTGAAATCAGTTAGAAAAAAGAAATACCGTGGAACAAAGAACCACCTACTTTTATGAGGTCGGTTAACAAATACAATTCCCTGCTGCAACCTATCCTTAAGATATAACAGTCTAAAAGGCTTATTTTTTTGGGTGGGAAATCATCAAATGATGTCTCCCGCTCTGGGTGGAGCAGAAGGGCGGGTCAAACGTTTACTGACTAAAACCCACCCGGGTTCCTTTTTTTTTTTTTCAGGATGGGAAATCATCAAATGACTTCTCCCGCTCTGGGCGGAGCGGGAGGGTGTGTCAGACTTTTACTGACTAAAACCCACCCGTGTTCCATCAGTTGCCCATGTGCCAGGGTCACGGTATCTCTTTCGAACAATCACGCGACCCCGGCAGGCCACCCGGGTTCCTTCAGTTGCCTATGCCAAGGCAACGCTAACTCTTTCGAACAATTCCGCGGCCCTGGTAGGGATCGGTCCCAGCGGACTCCTTCAATACTGCTGATATCTCTTTGAGGCGCGCGTAGAACACCACGCGCCGTTGACACGATTCCTTACCCGCAAGCCCGCGCCTATGGTGGCCGGGAGTCCGCAATCAACTCCCGCCGCCCGGGGCGTCTCCTCCTGCGGCGGCTAGAGGCGTGAGGGCGCAGAGACTGCCTCTCCCTCACGCGCTCCACCTCCTCCTTCGCCAGCATTACTGCTTCGCGGAAGGAGTGACGGCTTCTTATGTCCTCTAGTTCCGTATCATGGCCTGTACCAGGGCCGGACGCGAGGGGTTGCAGCCCTCGATCGCCTCCACGAGGACACGGCGGTGCTCCGCCCAGGCAGGACACACCTCCACCGTGTCCTCCAGGCGATCCACGCAGTGATAGCACAAAAGGGTTTCCTCCCACCATATCCGGAACAGGAATCTCCCAAAACAGCCGTGTCCGGTGAGGACCTGCGTAAGGCGGAAGGTGAGGACACCGTGGCGTCTTTCTAGCCACTCTTCAAAGAGGGGACTAACCACCGCAATAGTGGCGCGCCCAAGTCTAAAACGCTGGACATAATAAAATTAGAGAACACAGGCCTTCCGCGGAAGAAGGGAATGAAAATTTAATCGATTCAGCTGAAGAAATTGCTGCGGCTTTGAACCTTGAGCTGCGTTGACCTAAGACAGCAAGTCGCCAACAACAGAGGCCAAATCAACCAGCTGCCTACTGTAGCGAGCCCGAAATAACATAACATCACGCCTTGTTTCCCCGAAGGGTTAGGCAGAGATGTACCTATAGTACACCCACATTTCGTCAGTTATATTTAAAGTCCCATCAACTGGACACAAATCCAGCCTCCGGGCTGCTACGGACAAATAGCGAGCCCCTTAGCGATTATTTTCGTTGCTCGTGTGCCCTATTTGGATTCGGTACCATCTTCATTATAGGCGAGATTCGGCAAAAACCATTCACCACCGTTTACTCTTTAATTGCTGCACCCTGTAATCAAAATTACAGTTCCAAAATTACAAAAATACATTTGAATTGACTGACAATGAATACCTTATTCCTCCGCTACATTTGAAAGATCATTCAGCACACTTAGACGCGTAAAAACGTAGCTAAGATCGACCATGATTGAAGTAGATTGAATGGGCTTTGTATGCCGTATGCAGTTCTACATAGAAAATTTGTTAACGCTATGGGCGATTATTTCACGAAAGATGCCACAAACCGTTTTGCTGAAGACCCTCTGAAAGTTACTTTTAAAATAGCTATTGTATATTGAAAGCATATAAAAAAACCTTTTCATCCCACCATCTCGGAAAGAGTATTTTTAATCTTCAATATCTAAGTGGAAAAGCCGTTTTTATTCTCTAGAGGATAAAGTAAATTGAATTTAGAACATTGTGTGCACTATCACAAACTTAGTGCACACGATGTTCTAAATTCAATTTACTTTATCCTCTAGAGAATAAAAACGGCTTTTCCACTCAGATATTGAAGATTAAAAATACTCTTTCCGAGATGGTGGGATGAAAAACCTATTTACTTCTACCTCCATGGTACCGAATTTATCATACAACCTTTTTCTAATTTGTTAAAAACTCAGACTCGGAACCTTAATGGTGTATTTTTTTTAATTTACTTTGCGCGCCCCATTTTCTTTTCACGTCACTAACAAAAATATTACACTCTACTTAGTCAGCTGTAGCAACTTTACTTTAATTTTTTCTTAATTATACCTAAGTATTATTTGAAATAATTTAAAGATAATTCTGTAATACTTACCTATCATATTTTTTTTTTAATTTCCTCGCTGAGGTGGGATGAAAAGTAACGTGTTGCACTCGAGTGCAAAGATTTTTCACCTCGTGCTCTTTTGATTCCCTCGCTAACGCTCAGGATTCTAATTTTGAATCACTCGCTGCGCTCGTGATTCAATTTTAGAATCCTTCGCTTGCTTGGTCATCAAAATTGAGCACACGGTTAAAAAGCAACTTTGCACTCTTGTATAACAAATAACTATTTTTAATTTATGTTAATTTATTTGACTAAGTGTTTATAATAAATCTGATTTGCCCCCCCCTGGCCCAGAACCTGGGTACGCCCATGTTCGTGTGTGGTGAAATGTTTTAAACATAGTTCAAAGCAGGCTATTCTTTTTCATACAAACATACTCAAAAGTATATTTGAGCTTAGGTGAATCAGGCTTAATTAGAAATAATGTTTGTCTTCGAGGTGTAAAACAGTTGTCCAGGATTGGTGTCGTTCTATTTTGAGTTGTATTATAGGGTAGCTAATAAAAGTGTGTTTTGGATATAATATTTTAGATAATTGCATAAACGCTGTATGTTGTAGCTGTAGTCGTAAAATCTGTCGTTGTGTGGGCAACCACACCGTATCCACATACGGAGTGTTTGCCTACCATGCCATAGTTTTAGTCTTAGTTTTAAATTGCATTTAGTTTTTATGTTAAAGCAAAGATTCGTGCTAAATCCACGAGAACCTATTGCCGACAAATTGCACTGCAGTTTGGCAGATGATATGTAACAATAAAACTGTAACATTATGGATTAAATAAACATTTAAAAAAAGTTGCTCAGAAAATGTTTTGATGCCGTTATTCAAGTACTAAAAATTCTTATTGTGATCTTGAGCAGTTCGTTTTTGTACAAAAACATTGCTAGTTCGAATATTTGCAAACGAGATAATTAAATTTTAAGTTAGATATTAAGATATTAACAATTCACAAGCCATACATAATTAAGTTAAAGTATTTTCTGTTATATGGTGAACATACCACAGAAAATAATTAAAATAGTTCAAATGAATAAGGATAAAAACCAAGGTTTCTTATTTTTCAATAAAAATGTAGGTATTATAAAGCGCTAAATATTAAAATGAGATTCAATAATGACATAAAAATAGTTCACATTTAAGTTTATCAACAAAAATACTTCCTGATTTGGTTCTATTTTAAAATGGTCTTGTAGTGTTAATTGCGGTACTCCCTTTCTTCTCCTAAAATTGTTTGTCCGAAAATCATTATCCATAACACGTTAGTTATAAACGGCAGTAACCATAATATTCAAAAAGTCGAAATTTTGTTTTACATAATTATCTTTGCTTCTAAAACTATTCTGTCATAATATCAAAAACTATAATCATTAAATCTCCTAATTTTGCATGTTATAAAGTCGAATGTCCTAAGTATTGTATTATATAAATTGTATTATGCCGAATGTTCATTTATAATAAAATCCTTAGTAGTAAAAAATGCTACAAGTTAGGTTTTAGTGACAGAAACGAAGCGCTGTAAATCCGACTCCACGTAGTCTTGTCTGCCCTACCCCTAGAGTGTAATTTAAAATCGCGTAGGCGCGGAGGGGTGAGGCGGTCCCACGCGAGCTTATCGTCGCAGACGGTTTAACGATCACCACCGCTGCTTCGTCTGCCTACGCGATTTTCGATTGCATGTTGCTTGCGTGCATGCATGCTGCATGCATGGTGTATGTTTTTTCGTATGTTTCTTAGAGGGAAATAAAATGACTTGTTCACAATCACCTGTTTTATTGAGTGATATTGTATTTATTGAGTGATAATACATGCAACGCCATGCCAGGCCTTGATAAATACCGTAATGCTTTTGTATCTTTACTATTTATGTATTGTATCAGTTGAATATGATAAAATAATAAAATTCTTAATGAACTCCGTAATACTTTGTTTTAAAAATATAATTAGGATAAATAAACATAAATAATTTGAATTTAGAACTTATAACTTTTATGGAAAACAGTTTTAAGTCTTTTGTATGTTATTGATAGTAATATTTATGACAAACGGATTTAGGGCATATTATATTTAGGGATTTCAATTGTATGGCATGTGATATTATGTGACATTTAGTTCGGGCAAGTTATCATTCGGACAAATGATGATTAGGACAAAAAAAATATGGCTCTTTAGATTATGGATAAAAAAGTTAGGTCACACAATAGAGAACCGTTAATTGCATCTAGGCATGATATTTTAATTTAACTTAAAATGATAGGAACTTGGTAATAGTCGAATAGCGGCTATAATCAAATTTAAAATGGTTGTAATACTCGACCTTGCTGATATAATTAGAGAAGTAATAAATAATACTAATTGTTTATAAAGATTATTGGCCAATTATTAAATAATACTAATTATATTTAAGTTGTTCCGCTAACTTGTGTCATTAATGATACTAGTTAATAATCTCCTATCTTAATAAATTAGGGCAAAGGTGTCTTTTACATACTAAGAAGGGACAACCACCATGTTTGTAATTTGCGTATTGGCGACTTCCTTGCATTAAATTTAGGTGACCCTAAAACCATTGCGAAGTAAGCCGTCAGTATGAATTTGGAGAGGAAAAACACAAATTTTACTATCCCCGTTTTGAACTTTTTTATTCTTTGGAAAATCCTCATGGATACCATCCGTTTGGAGAGAATGGAGTATTACGTACAACCTAGACGGTTGTCGACAGCTTAACCGGGCTTGCCCATAGTTGCTTCAATAAATGCCTTCAGCCAGGCCTTAAAAACTTATAATAAAACGACTAACATGCTAACGCCCCTCGTGTGGGGAACGACCTCGGCTTAGGGCGTCGCTGGTCCCAGCCAACAATGCAAAGTACGGGCGCAATTGGAATGATACCTGGATATTTGTACATTCACCGCACCCCTGGGGGTCTAAAAAGGCCACTTTGGTGGAATCATAATAGGAAAATATTATGAATCATATTATAATTCGTAAAATGGTCACAAACTGACAATTCATAATATGTTCTGCGTACAATTCGTTAAACACAATTCATCTATTTGACAGTTTTGTATGGAGATTCCTAAAATGGTACACTTAATATGAATTGCTATAACGAAGTTTAATATCAAATAGCAGAATCATAAGAAGTTAGTCAAGAGGATCATTTTACAAATCATATTTGGGATTTTGTGAAAAAATATCGTAATAATGGCAAATTTAGGCCTTAAGAAAATTTTCTTGAGCACGCTCGTGATATGTAGTCCATTTTAAGTCATCAACGAATTGTGGCACTTCGAAAAACGGACATAGCGTTTCAAATGTGGGTCCTCCAGGTTTTTTTGGGTTATACCTATAGGCAAAATATATGTCGTGATAAGGTCCATGAGCTGGAGCCGTACATACGTACTGCCGCGCTGGCATGAGTACTACGTACCTTCAAGAATAGTAATGAAGTAGTCAGTTTAAAGGTAGTTCCAAATAGACACTACCATCTAGTCTGTCCCGTGTGGTGCCGGACATAAAGAATAGCATCACCCCATTTCTTCCCGTGGGTGTCGTAAAAGGCGATTAAGGGATTTACTAGAGAACGGGCAGCAGCGCTCTCTATGCATTTTACCATCATACTGTGATCGCCAACCCGCTTGCCAAGCGTGGCGATTATGGCAAAGCCCCCCAAATAGGGGGAGGCCTATGTCCAGCAGTGGACATCTTGCGGCTGAGATGATGATGATGACTACCATCTAGTGTTGTGAATGTTACAAATTATTACAATCTTTTCATATTTTAGGCACTGAGTAGATCCAATTAGTACTTAAGCATCTGGATCACACAACAGGCTAATATGGGCGCACACCAATACACAACACAACATATACTTATATACAACGATCAACGATTAAATATTGATTTAAGATGAATAAGTATTTACTTACTCTGTATTAAAAACGATCCAACTTACATGAAATAAACATACAACCTACCTTCAAGAATAGTAATGAAGTAGTCAGTTTTAATGAAGCAGTTCTAAATGGACACTACCATCTACTCTTGTGAATGTTACAAATTACTATAATCATATTTCACAGGCACTGAGTAGATCCACTTAGTACTTATGCATCTGGATCATACCACAGGTTACCAAGGGCGTACACTATATGAAACACCAAGTTAGTGTATAAAACAGTGTGATAGCTGTAGGTACCAATAACTTTCTTCTCAGAGTAGTCACTTAGGAAACGCCGAACTCATCTAGTTTAAAAAAATATCATTGACATGTAAAAGTGTTTGTACAAACCTACTAACAGACATAACAGGCGAAATGTGGGTGTACTATAGGTTCACCTCTGCCTAACCCTTCGGGGAAACAAGGCGTGATGTTATGTTATGTTGTGTTACTAACAGAAATAAAATCATTTATCATATAACTCGTAACACTTGTCCCAGTTGTAAAAAAGAATATAGCACTAGCAGCGGGCACTATAAATTGGTTGTATTTTTTTTTCTACGCATTTTGGCAACCCAAGATTCTAAGTACCTTCAAGCCGATAGCTTACACGCCCCCACTCCGCGGGGCGGCCAGTTTGAGCGTGGCGCTTGTTAATGGAGGACGTGTAAAGTGAGTATGGGTAAAAATACCCGGTAGCGACGTTCCTTGTTATGTTATTTTTTTATATGTTTACGAGATTCATTTTTGTTTTAGAGCAATAACAAGATGAGTATTCCTTTACAAGATAGTATAATAGAAGAACTGCTTCAAGGAGAAGACAGCGGAGAAGAAAATGTGTCAGAAAAGAAGATTTTGAAGAGAATAGTGAACACGAAAGTGAAACTGAGCAGGAAGCTGATAGTTCAGACTCGGCCTCAGATCCAGAAAATGTTTTTGATCATCTACCTTCAGATTCAGAAGTTGAAGAATGTGAAGAACTGCATTCAATAGATGAAGAATATTTAGAAGATGTGCCATTGAAGTACCTGAAGCGCGGAAAGTTTACTGGAAAAGATAGAACTACTAAGTGGCATGTTCTGGCGCCAACACAACGTGTCCGTATACAAGATCCCATAATATTGTCTATCATTTACCAGGACCTATTGGCGAAGGAAGATCTTGTACATCGATGTTAGAAGCCTGGGATCTTATGATTCCGGAAACTTGTTTACAAAAGATAGTCTTTTACACTAATATTTACATTCAAGAGCAAAGATCCACATTTTCAAGAGAACGCGATTGTAAGAATATTGTTGAACTTAGAGCTCTTTTAGGATTACTCTATTTCTGCGGAAGACTGAGAAGCGGGTACCTGAACACAAGAGATCTCTGGGAAAAAGATGGAAGTGGTTGCGATGTATGTATAGTGACCATGTCACGAGAGAGGTTCCATTTTTTACTGCGAAATTTGCGATGCGACGATATTAGAACAAGAGTTGAAAGAAGACAAACGGATAAATTGGCACCATTTCGAGAGATTTTCCAAGACATCAATGACAATTTCAAAAAATATTACGCCGTTGGAAACGACGTAACGATTGATGAAAAGTTAGATAAGACACGTGGTCGTTGTCCATTCAGGCAATATATACCCAGCAAACCTGGTAAATATGGCATAAAAGTTTTAGTGATGGCTGACGCGCGAACCTTTTATACCAATAACATGGAAGTATACGTTGGAAAGAATGACTGTCCATACGATCACAGCAATTCACCAAGAGATATTGTCAAGCGTTTGGTAGAACTCTTAAAAAACAGCCACCGAAACGTAGTAATGGATAACTGGTTCACCAGTTTTCCCCTATTGAGTGACTTGCTCAATGATTATGGATTGACAGCACTCGGCACTTTGAGGAAGAACAAAGCTGAAATCCCACCTGTTTTTATGACAACTCAGGGCCAAGATATTCACAGTTCCCTTTTTGGCTTTCAGAAAGACTATACTGTAGTCTCATATGTCCTAAAGAAAAATAAAGTAGTGCTCTTGGCTTCAACTATGCATCATGACGGCAAGAAAAGTTCTGAAGACAACAAAAAGCCAGAAATGATTTTGGACTATAACAGAACAAAATGTGGTGTCGATGTTGTGGATGAGATGTGTGCTACCTACTCCGTGTCAAGGACAACCAAAAGATGGCCATTGGTACTCTTCTATGGTCTTCTGAACGTCAGTGGTATCAATGCGTACGTTATGGTAAAAGCAAATAAAGAACATAGCGGAGCGGTCATGGTCCAGAGAAGAATTGCCTTAAAAGATCTAGCTTTGAGTCTTGTGATGCCGCAGATTAAAAAGCGATTATCGGTACCTAATTTGTCATCATATATAAAAACTAAAATAAAGTACATGATCAGTGACGGTTCGAATGACGAAAACACATCCGCCAACGCCAACTCATCCAGGTTGCGTCCGCCTGTATCGTCTTCTCGCTGTGCTGTATGTGAATGGAAGAAGGATCGGAAAACGAAGACGGTTTGTGAATTATGTTTCAAAAAGATATGCCGCGAACATACAACCCCAATATGTGGGGATTGCTATGATAGAGTGAAGTAGTTACGTTTCCAGGAAGAAATTTAGAACAGTTTATTTAGTGTTGATTATCTCAATGTTCACTCAATACAAAGGTATCATTATTTTTCAGTATTTTACGAGTGTACCTAGTTTATTTTTTATATCAATGTCTATTTTGCCAAATATGTAAGTAATTTTTTTATTATTGTTGATTTTGTAAGATTACTCAAAAAAAAAAAGAATTTTTTATTGTTTTCTTAGGATAAGCTCTAATTACAAATAAATAAAAATTAACACTTTCATTTTTTGTTTTATTTATAGACAATAGTACCAATAACACAAAAACATTCTCAAATATTAAAACTCAAACGTATTTTCGAAAATAATGGCATTTCAAGTCTGTGGTATTTATTACCCGGTAGCAAGTGTTAATGTTCGTAAATACCTAGCGAGTACAGCCGGGTTAAAACTTTCGAACTGTCAAGAAGATTTAGAACGATCCTTCAAATATTTTAGCGTTGGGTTTTTTGCTTCGGAAGAAGAGACATTTTAATTAACGAAATCATTTATCACTTTTTTTACTACTACTTTTTTTTACTACGACTATTTTTTATCCCGTTCGACTATAAAGAAGAAAGATTTGATTGTTTGTTTGTATTGAATAGGCTCCGAAACTGCTGGTCCGAATTGAAAAATTCTTTTAGGGTCGGGTAGCCTATTTATTGAGGAAGGCTAAAAGTTATATAACATCATGCTACGATCAAAAGGAGCGAAGCAGCAACGAAAAATGGACGAAAACTGGCAGGCTATTCGATGCAACGGAAAGGTTCAGGGAAACAAAACTTTGACACGGACGAAGTCGCGGACAGAAGCTAGTAAGTTCATAAAATACTCGTATGTATGTTATTATAATACACATACGAGATATATATTTATATATATATAGATTTATCCCAGAACTCAAGACCTCTGCGGTCCCACAATACCTATTAGGTATAGTATTTCTGCTAATATTGGTAAAAACTAGAATGACTAAATTAGATTAACCAACTACGAACTAAAAGGCATTAAACTTAAAAAAAAAAAAACTTTTAAAACGACGCACACAGAATATGTCAAACGCTTCCTCGATGACGCAAGCCGAGATGGCTCGGAGCCGGTTTCTCCGAGCCTTCCGCGGTTTTGCAATCCTATTATCGAATAAATAGGAAATCGACATCTTATCAGCCATTTGTAGCTTCACGACTTCTTTTAAACAAGAGGTCTCATTTTCACCGGCTAGACTAGAAAGTGACTTTCAACTTAGTGTAGTCGAATTCAGCGGTAGAAATATCTAGAATATGGATTCAGGTTTTTTTTACTTTTAGGAGGTTCTAATTGGTAAAATCTAGATTTTATGATGAAATTATTTTCGTTTCGAGGTGTGGCTGCTTTGGTCAACCAATACACATTCGTCTGTAGGCTGTGCAGAGTCAAGTTTTATTCGATTTCACAACGTTATACCTAGTTTTTGATTACGAAATGGCTTTTATTGGTTTTGGACAGTAAATTCTGATACTACTGACTATTATAACGGTGAGAAAGCTGATGTATTCTTGTTATAAAATGTGATTTATGATTATAATATCATAAATAAATAAATTGTTATGACAGCTTTTGGACATATTATTCGATCAAACCTTGGGATATTTGGTTGGCTAAACTTCCTCGTTGATCTAGTTGTCAATAGTACTACTGCTGAGCATGAGGTGCTGGGTTCGATTCCTAGGCCGGGCAAAGTGTAATTGGGTTTCTCTATCTGAAATTTCTCAGTAGCAGCCCTGAATCTAGATTTGTGCCTGGTTGTGGGCATTTGGCATGCCCTCTTTTACACGGGACTTAAACATAACTGGCGAAATGTACATAACATAAGTAACATAAGTAGTACATAAGTATAACATAAGTATACCTCAGCCCTATCCATGTGGGAAACTAAGCATAGTGTTATGTTATTTGTGGATTTCTAGAATGTTACGTATCTCTTGTTGTGGTGAAGGGACAAATATGACAACGAAGAAATTTCCCGCCTCTACTATTCATGGCCTTCAATTTAGTAAAAGTTCATTAATTTCGTCAACGAGTTTGCAAAAGGTAACATTATTAAATCCAGTTTTATTTGCATAAGGCAATTTCTAGAATTCTTTAACAAAAAAATTACTTTCGGAATATATTTCTGCTTTTGTAATTTATCGTCGATTTTTACTAAGAAATGTCACCAAATATAATAAAAACTCTATATTTGTTTTTATAAGTGGGGACCCAATACAGCAATGCAGTCATAATTTCCACACTCAGAGACGCCTCCCAAAAACCATTTTAAGACCACTTTTTTGTTTTTTGGGAATGACACCTCGCAGGTCAACCTATTAGGTTGTCGACTGCTTAACCGCACTTGCCTGTGGCTACCTTAATAAGTTAAAGCCCCCAGCCAGGGCTGAAAAAACTTAAAACTAGAGCGACTACTCGCTAAGGGTACTCCCTGTGCAGTACGAATCTCGGCTTAGGGCATCTCTGGTAGAGGGCAGCAAGAGACGGGCTGGATCGGAATGATTATAATTACTATTATCAAAGGACGAGTTTAATATTACAGTGTCAGCGGCGCGAGCTGACTCGAACAAGGGTCGGGACAGACATTGATTGAGACGTCACGGCGGGCTTCGGCGATGAGGACAGAAAGACGGAAGTCTGTGATGGTGTGTCTTGAGAGTGCTAGTGAGTTTACTACTCTCCTGGAGGACGTTTGGAGCGTCATCGGGAATGGTTAAACACCACCACCAACAAATCAGTGATAAATAAATGCAGTCACTAACCTTTTATATTCGTGTACATTACCAGAAGCTTATTATTTAGAATGATACATACTTCCTTACAACTGATACATAAAAGTTGAACAAACCACTAAAATGTGCGGTCGAGCAAAGTGCGCATTAAATATTGTTAGAACGTAATAAACGACATTGCCACAATATAATAAAATGTGAAATTCCACGGTTCGCTAACGATCCATTCATCATGTGAGACTACTATATCATTGATACTCGAGTCATTCATGTTATTGCTGATATCACGGAAGGCGTCATTAAACTTCTTTTAAGGAATTCGTACATTTTCGAGTAATGATACTGAGAAAGTGAGATTTGTGTGTATTGACGTAAGTTGTGCTTACTTAAGTAAGTAATCAATCACAGAAATTGTACGTAATGCTAAATGGTACCATAAAGTACTTACATGTGTGTACTTTACTATTTACTAATTACACGAATCGGTTAGAGTTATTGCAAGTGCAACCAGCGCGGCTCTGCGACAATTATTTTTAAATGTCGCAGCATCATTCTGAGATAGGAGTCTTGCCCTCGTGCAGGCTCGTATATTTTTATGATTGTGTTTCGTGTAGTTTGTGATTTTCCTGTGCGTGTACCTTTTCTTTCTTTCTAACTGAGATAAAAGTGTGGCTGTTATTATTATTAATTTTTATTTTCAAAATACTTATTCTATATTACATTGATTTTGCCATACAACGAAAACCTCCCAGGGTTTATATGTGTGCTGGCCAGCCGTTTACATTTTTTGACAATAGTTTAAAACAATTTTGAATCAATCCAAAAAGAGAAAAAAAAAGAAACACATGTTTAAAATAATATCATTACAATTCTACAGGAAAATTTTGTGTAAAGAAACGTTTTGATTTCGGCTTATAACTTTTCGAAATATTTTTGTATAATTTTTGTAGATCTTCTGGAAGTTTATTAAGAAATTAAGGTATTAAATATTCTGCAACCCTCGTACCGTAAACATTGTTGGCTTTTGGTAAAATGTATTTATTATTAAGTGTAAGAGATCTCAAAAATGCCGGCGTCTTGTTTTTTCATTTAGCAGCTCGGGCCTTTTGACTTGAGCAAGGGTGAAAAATTCAACTTTATTGAACACATTCATAACATTACAGTATTTAAATAGATCGCCGTCGCAATTGTTTAGTTTTTTTTTTTAATATGTTTATGTGTAATGACTTTTAATATTCGCAATGGTAACTTATACATATCTGTCAAGTATGTATGGTAGGTTCGCCCATAGCTGCTGAAACCGTAGTTGATAACAGAGTCTGCCAAGGCCATGCATAATATTCTTAGTTAGATAAGTTCATACATAAATAAACTCACGCTTTTTCCCATGGGGGTAGGCAGAAACCACGGAACGCCACCTGCTACGATCTCTACACACTCCTTTTGCCTCGTTTAGGTTCATACAAGTGGTCACACACACGCCGGTTGCGAGTAGTATGCACCTGATCTTTCTAAAGAATATCACCAATAAGTACAATATACCAAAAAAATAAAATTCTAATTTGCTTTGATACTTTGATTCCAGGTTTTAGAGGAAACATACTTGGACATTCATGAAAACCATGTATGTATAAGAAAACCATGAGAATTTTAGAGATAGGAGTAATAGGATACGGTTATTTTTACGATTATACTTTTTAAATGGGATACGGTTTCTAAGTCTCAACCATACTTCATAGTTTAAATATTTTTTAACTATTCATAAATTCATCTTCAAATTGTTACTGCACAAAAAAATATATTAATAATAGCTATAAAATTCTTAATGGAAACTTGAGGAAGCAGATAAACAAACTGGGTTATGATAATTTGCATCGCAGGCTATTAACCCATTCGTGTTAAATGAGGCATCAAAAGTATTATGATTACACACTCCAAGTAGAATGAAAATGGCACACGGTTCTAATAATAAATAGGTATGTTTCTGTCCATCGTGAATCTAACATAGAAATTATAATAAACGTACTATATTATACAATTCGTATTCTATTGTAAATTGGTAGTCTAGGGCCGTCTGGACGTTGTGGTCGTCTTACAGCTGAAATGATGAATAATAAAAGGAGTTGTTAGACATTTCAAGACTATTAGGATGAAAACGTACGATTTATGAAAAAACATGACATAACATAACATCACGCCTTGTTTCCCCGAAGGGTTAAGCAGAGGTGTACCTACTGTGGTACACCCATATTTCTTTTGACCATAAGCATAACTTACTCATTTGACTACCTATGTAAATACGTGCCCATTATATATTTTCTTTAATTTCCCTAAACTGCGCATACGATATTGCAAGCATGAGTGATACGCACAAAATTACGTGTGACATAAAAGAAAGCTCATTATTGTGCGTACGCGCAACGTAATAGATGTTAATTTATAGGCGATAAGATGAGCGAATGATTGTGTAAGCGACGCGCCTATCCGTGGCATGAAGGCTTATTCAGACCGGCGCGACGCGACAGCGCGACGCGATTCTTGTAGAACAATTTCCATGAAGTTCACATAAAAATTGTTCTACGAGTGTCGCGTCGCGCTGCCGCGTCGCGCCGGTTTGTAGGAGGCTTTACGAGCGAAACCGATTCGCAAAGTTTTATTGATGACTTGTTTGATTTCATTTATTTATTTATCACTGGCTGAGGCCACGGTTTTGTCTGCTTTGGTGTCTGAAATTATCCTACGGGAACATGTTACCAGGACAAAAAGTAGCCTATCTCGTCTAGCAATCTATCAGTGAAAGTCTCGTCAAAATCGGTGCAGCCGTTTCAGAAATAAGCTGGAACAATCAGACAATTAAAAAATTGTGATTTTGTTATAACACTTACATATGCATTTAGTAAACAGCTGTTAAAATTATTTGGATAGATCAAACCTGCCAATTAAGTACTTGATTGTGGTTGTAAACCTAATAAGTTGAAATCACTCCACGCCATTTACAAATCATGATGCCTGAAAGTGTCGGCAAGAATCCACCTCATTACTTCAGCCAAAAGAAGTCCACTGCTGCACATAGGGCTCCCCTAGCCCCGGCACTTCGACAGGTTCTGTACTCTCAAATCCAGCAAATTCATGCAGCCTTCACCAGGTCATCGGTACACCATGTGGGAGGCCTTCCAACGCTACGTCTTTCAGTACGCGGTTAATACTCCAGAACCTTTCAGCCCCATCAGTCATCTATTGTGTGAGCGCTGTGCCCACTACCACTTTACTTTGGAAATTCTTCGGGATATGTCGGTTACCTTACTAGAGAATGGGCAGCAGCGTTCTCTGTGCATTTCACCGGCATACTGCTATCGTCCACCCGCCTTCCAAGCGTGGTGATTATGGCAGTCCCCCCAAATTGGGGGAGGCCTATGTTCAACAGAGGATGTCTTTCGGCTGAAATGATAATGACGATGATGTCGGTTACCTTGGTCTACCGACATTTCTTTCGTTGTGGGGATCGGCCCCAGGAACTCATGTTTCGTCACGCCATCATAACGTGGCAATCAAACACACAGTAGATATGCAGGACTTGCACACTGTTTTCTTTTTTCTAAACACACAATAATACTTAGATAGGGCTGTATATGTATATTATGACCTCTACACCTCAACTCAAGTTAATTATATGTAAACTGGTGTAACTGGTTTCTAAATTCTTAATACATCGCTATCTCTATGTAGAGAGTAGCCTAATCTAAACTCTAAACTTTTACTTATTTTATTACTAGCTTTTGCCAGCGGCTTCATCAGCGAAAAAAAAGTATTCTAGGTAATTAGGGATAATTTTCAACCTAGATTAATATCCAGGTTATAAAATATCTGTGTACCATATTTCATCTAAATCCGTTCATCCAATTTTGCGTAATTGAGCAACCGACATCCAAACATCGAAATTTTCACATTTGTTTTTAGTAGGATAAAAGTAGCGACCCAGCAGACATTGTCTGGTTCTAATTTCAGTCATTTTTCTGGCATATTTTCAAACTTATTTTGCATAAGAACTTGGTTCTGATTATTGCAAACGTTTTAAAACAAAAAATAGCCAAATCCAACAACATTTAATTATTACTATACGAGTTATTTTAAAATGGCTAAATTCCGCAGACTTGATGGATATCGCGGTCCAAATATGATATACTAAAACAATAATTAATTTCATCATTTTTGTGGGGTCACCGACCGTAGATTTTAGTTACTTGAAATATTAGGTTAAAAATATAATGATTTTTGTATTAACTTCACAGATATGATGAGTATATCTAAATATTATGAAACATAACTTATATTGAACTCATCTTTCCAGTGATAACATTAATATTACGTAGTCGTTAGCCTCCCAAAAATGTCTAATCTTGTTATTTTTTTCGTCTATATATGAATATCGAAAACCATAGCGTCTGCAGAGTTTAGGTACCCAATTTAAAATAACCCTGTTTAGAAAACAAAATAAATCGAGAGACACTTTCATCGCAAAATAAAGTCATAGTCATTATATTAAATTTTAGTATTCATAAAATAGTGGTTTTTTCTTTTTGTATGTTTTTTGTTACATATGCAATTCGATACAAGTTAGACGGTAATTTATTTTCATATGGACATTCTTGTGGTTTTACGAATACGTATTTAATTTTTATAAGCTTTATATAGCCACACATTAATAATGTTATTTATTGCTTTTGAAAAGTGATATTACGGTGAGTTTTTTTGCTGGTCACACCTTTACCTAAAAGAAGAATAGTTGACACCTTAAATCGAAATAACTTAACTACATAGGTAGTTTCCGGAACTACAAGCTGAATTATACAAAAAACTTTCTGCATTTGATAGCACAATCCTCAATGAAGTTTATGGGCTTACTTAATATCACACTACGATTCTTCGGGCCCCAAAAAAAAGACGAAAAGAATGCAAGAGTTATGAGATGCGATGCAGCGGGTCGAGGGCAAAATGTCATGCAGACGAAGTCACGGGTGAAATCTCTTAACTAGGCATTGGTCCACAGTAGGTACTTATTATAAGGCAACACATGAAGCAGACTTATATGTATAATAATCAGACCACACTGTTCTCAGTGCTAGGAAACAAACCTCCTGACCGTGGGCAGAGTGCGTTAGGGTAGGATAGCCTCTAAATGACGATAACAGTATTGAAAATTTTGTAACTGACAACCGTTTATTCCAACATAATATGACATACACTCAAACTAAATACACTTTACTGCAAAGGAACTTCCTTAGCTCAACGAAACTAAAAAACTAAATACTATTCACCAACACATTTAAACATATCGTTACTAACAAACGCACACTTTGACCGCGTAATTGTTAATAAGGCACATAAAATGGCTGTCGCAAGGCTAACCTCGTTCACATATCAACACTGTACATGGACAGTCAAACATTCAGACTGTATAAATATGCACTTCAGACTGAGACCACGAATTATGATTATGAATATATTTATTTTATTGGCGATATTTCATTCTATATCTTTGTAAGTTACGACATGCAATAAAATATAATTTGATAATTATTATTTTTTAACATATCGTACTGGATAATGTAAAAAAAGATTTGGGAGTGTTTTATCTAATCCATGATCTACCTAACCTTCAAGTCTGAAAATTATACAGCTTGGTAACTAAACGAAAGTCTGTTGAAGAAAGGTCATGATTATCAACATTTTAGCCGGACGACGTCCACTGCTGGACATCGGTCTCCTCCAAATTGGGGAGGTTTGCCATAATCACCACGCTTGGCAGGCGGGTTGGCGATCGCAGTATGGTGGTAAAATGCATAGAGAACGCTGCTGCCCATTCTCTAGTAATTCCCTTAGTCGCCTCTTACGACCCCCACGGGAAGAAATGGGAAAATTTTAAGGAAGGTATAAATTTTTAGCTCCCTTTCCGCTTATCGAATGGTTTTTCACCCTATTATAGTAATTCTTTTCAAACCCAATAATAAATTCGTAAAGTAGTACAGTCAACAGAAGCAAATAAACTAAATAAATCTAATACAAATTCGCTCGCCCGAAACAGATAAATTGACGCTTCGCATGAAATTAAGTTAATTTTGGATGAATCGACAACTCTAGAAATACGCATAAAGCAAGTGGCCCGTTTTGAGATTTATATTTAAATTCGTGCAAATCAACAAGATATAAGCTGTGAAAGTTATGGCATGAAATATTACAATTGACACAAACACAATTTGTTCAATGTTGTTATTATTAAAGCAAAAAGTTGTTAATAGCGTATCTTGTAAATTACAACAGAATAATGAACTAAACACATGTTCTTATATTTGTAAGCACCTAGGTCCTAATTGATTATGAATATCGTGTGAATGTATATTTTTTGTAATCTTATTCACTTTTGTTAGTGTGAATATTTTTTTAGTTTCATTTGTCACTTTTGTAATCCATTGTGCATTGTAATTAGACCTGTCTCTTGCTGCTTCACTGAGTACAATTGGAGGCCTTGGTTGTACTGAAGTTTATGACACACTTTTTTCTTTGTATCTTATCTTACGGAATTAGTAACATCAAGGATATTTTTCTTTAGATTTTATTTCTAAGTTTATCACAGAGTAGTGTTGTCCCAGTGGAAAACAGTGGAGAGTAGTGGTGGCCTAGTAGTATTGGCCCCGAATAACAAGTTGTAGGTCGTGTGAGCAAACCTAGAAAAGCACTTAACATTGTATATCTCATCAAAAATAAAAGAATAAGCCACTTGGGCATTCGAACCTCAGGCACCGAAGGGGAAACAACCAAGAAGGCGAAGGAAGGCGCGTTAGAAAAGCCTGTACTAGACCAGCGTGGTGGAGTCTCAACTGTGGGTGATGATGTAAAGTCATATCTCAGAAAGAAACTGACGCAAAGTGAAGTATTTATTCAAAATCGTGACGGAAGTTGTATTCATAAACAAATAACAAAATACTATATACGGATAGGATAACCTTACAATATGAAAAAAATAAGTAGTTATTAAACTTACTTGAATTGTTCAAGTGATTAATGCGGTTCCTACTTACTTACGTACATTTGTTTAACATAAACATACAACCATCACGTCGAATTGCATGACTCATTTAATAAATATTTCAAAAATACTGCATCCATAACATCCTTTGCAGAATTTAAATTAGTATAAAAGTACTTATACATATTAGTATTATGAACAAAAGCAGCTCACGAGTTTACTAGAAAGATAAAATCGCTATATATACAATGGATCGCGTAAGTAGCGCGTTGAACTCTTTTGTACGAGCGGTTTTCGCGCACGCCGGTTATACAATTTATACTCGACAATTACAGATTATAACCGTGCGATTATTTAATCTTTATCTCACGATTAACATTGTTATTTTACTTTGCATTGCAGTGCACGTTGGGAATTACACAACTAGGATGGTTTGTATACTTGGTTCGAAAGAGTGTTTCGACAAACGCTGTTTGTCAAAATACTTTAAATATGCATTTATTTTATGAAATACTTACTGTTTCTCGTGAATTCTTCTGTGTGTATTTTATATTTTTATACTGAAAATAACTGAGATGAAAACTAGCGTATGGCCTTTTCCAGATCCCAGACTAAGTCCTATTTATCAATAACGATCTTTTAAGTGATTTAGGCGTGGAAAGGACAGACATACTGTGTTTTTTGGATGGGAAATCATCAAATCATTTCTCCCACTCTGGGCGGAGCGGGAGGGCGTGTCATACT
Source organism: Aporophyla lueneburgensis (assembly GCA_932294355.1). Lineage (NCBI taxonomy): Eukaryota > Metazoa > Arthropoda > Insecta > Lepidoptera > Noctuidae > Aporophyla > Aporophyla lueneburgensis. The sequence goes on from OW028737.1 coordinate 8,303,571, forward strand.
TTTACTGACTAAAACCCACCCGTGTTCCTTTAGTTGCCCATATGCCAGGGCCACAGTAACTCTTTCGAAGGAATATCACGACCCGGGCAGAGACATACTGTGTTACTTGTTCATTTATAATATTAGTAAAAATTTAGAAGAGATTATCTTATCATAAGTTCCAATTTGTCGATTATATACATAACTCACCCAATACAACGCGCGACGTATTCATGCGAAAATGGACTAGAAGCAATCCTCACAAGCCCACTTTGTCATAACACATCCGACATTTCAATAGCCATTAAGCATTACTCAACGACACATAAATCACCGTTCGGCCCAAATATATATAATTTTTAAATGTCGTTCAGAAGCAGGTGTGGACCTTGAGTTTTGTACAAGCGGTCTTGATTCCGGCTCCCTTTCCAATTGGTTGGGTAACCGACTGCAGGAAACAGCTCTATTTTATACAATTATACACGAACTACGTATTAATTGATATTATGTTTCACGTGCTGGGCGCTAATTGAAACACTGTCCTTTGATTTTAATTTTTGTTTGGCGATAATTAACAGCATAGATTTTTTAATTACTTAAGGCAATAAGGCTTTTTTTGTTTAAACTATCGTTCAGTTATAAACTTGATATTTATGTAATTAAAGTTCGGGTTAGTGTTTTTGTGCGTGCAGTTAAATATTTCGGTATTCGTGTCAAGAATTTGAACAAAAACTGACAAGAATGTTAACATAACTTGTCGCAGCGAGCACTTGCATAACACAATGGTTATGTAAAGTTGTTTTTAAGAATACTGACAAATAAAGGAAAATCCTGTAGAAAATATTTTTAATTATTTAAGGGTAAGTTTTTTTTTGTAGAGGAAATCCAAAGAAACGAGGGATAGTCTGTGTGAAAGTAAATATGGTCAGAAAGGAGGCATGCAGAGCCGACGCCAAATAAACTGAAATAAGGGCAGGAGGATGATGATAAGGACTGATTTAATCAACGTCAGATTTTGTACAATAAAATTCAATCAATCTAAATGATTGCTCATCAAGAAGCGATATGGCGTTAGCACTTATTATTGGCAAAGAATTGTCAAACTTAAGTGGAAGTGGGCAAGGCACAATGCTCGCAAAACAGATGGCCGATGGAGTCAAAAGCTTCTGGAGTGGCGATCGTACACTGGAAGACGTAGCGTTGGAAAGCCTCACATAGGGTGAATCGATGACTTGGTAAAGGCCACAGGAATCCACTGCCGATGATAGAAGCACAGAACCAGACTAAATAGAGGTGTTTGGTAGATGTCTATGTCCTGGAGTGGATATTTTTCGGCTAAAATGAACATAATGATTATCAAGCGTTGTTGAAATCGGTAAATAATTAAAGATTTTCAAGTGTATCGTTTGCTAACAGATAAATCCCAACCCTATTTGCAATGATTAATTTAATCTTAGACTTGAAGCCCATAAATTAATTGAATTTGATAAAAACGTGTTTGTTTGTAAGTCTATGAATTGTCTCTTTCCAACATAATCAATATACTACAGACGAAATGTGTAGAAATAATTTGATATTTTTCCGAACAAAAGCCAAAACCACAACCAACAAATGTTGTTAATTAATAATATGATTTACAAAATCATGTATAATTATGTTATTGATATTCAAGACTAGGCAGTGTCTCGTGTGTGATGTGATGTAGTAATAATTTTGTTACGAATCTAAACAAGTTTCGCTGGTTTATTAAAATTAGACTATTCATTCGTAAAAACCTAATCGTTGGATCTAATATATTCTGGTTTTGTATACTTGTTTATACAAATGATTGGATGCGTGAATGTTTGTATATGGTAGTTATTTTTTTATACCAATTATACGAGCGAGTTATTTTTGCGATTTGGCAGTACATTGAGATTTCTTTGTTTAATATCAACGTCTTATACGCGTAAAACTTCTTGAAAAAAATCCCAAAACATACTTATGAAAACCGTATCAAAACCCATTGCGTAGTGTAGAAGAACACGCCGGTCACACATTGATGCGAAAAGCGATTTTTCTTGAAATAATTTTATAGGTTACAACATCTGTGACATATTTTTGTCATATATGGGTGGTATAATATAGAATTTGTAATATTCTGAATGAATTTGACTGAGTGAGAGATAATTTAGTATTAAGATTACACATTTATCTACACACTGATAAGAAACAACATATAAATAATAGACATTAAGATTCAAAAATATTTTGTATATGTGTTGCTTTTTCAATTAGGGCTTTGACTTATCAAAGGACAAAACAATAACCTGACTGACCTGACTGGTTTAATAATATTTTATAATTTATTCAAATTTTAAGAGTCAACGTTTTTTTCTGTGAATTTCTTCGTTTATAATTAAATCACGCTAACATTGTCAAAGGGTTCAGCAGCAATTCTAATTTAACTCTATACTACCCAAACCCTTAGTTCAAGTACTTTTAGTAGGCTTCAGCAGGCTTAGGTATTATTACTGAATGTAATTTTAAAACTTACCGTAGGCCACGCAGGCGAAAAAAACCGCGAACTGTGCACTACTCCTCATGTTTGCTTGTTTGTTTGTGTGTGTGTGGTTGTCGCGACGTGTGCGCGTCGTAGTCGGCCCGGTAGCACTGGCTGCGCGCGCACAGACCACCGACCGCCCGCCGAACGCGGGTGCCGCGGTAATATTTATAGTGTGGATGTGATTTTCTTTTGATAAGCCAGATGGTTATACAAATGGATACTTTAAGCTATTATTAGAACATACTGCAATTATGAGTATTGAGGGATTTATTTTAACAATGTGACCTGTTTCAATTTTGAAACTACTTTGTTCTCTATTTCAGCAAATCTGTTCCTAGTAGTGCCTAAAAACAGTCATTTGACATAATTATACAGGTCATATCGGCATTCCATAATGGTAATTAGTTAAAATTGTTTGCATAATTTAATCATATATTCATTAGTTAAAAGAACAAACCGTACGAGTCATGAATATTTTTTATGAAGAGTACGGGAGGAAACAATTAACCTGCCAAGTTTTCAAAAACATGATAAACCAAATAAATCTCTTGCAATGAGTTAAAAAAGTGCTCTCTAAGGACCAATTTACAGTTTATTGCTTTTGCAGCTGCACAAATTACCTGCTTTATGAAACGGGCAAAAGAATGAAATTAAAGATCGATTCTTAGCAAAAAAGAAATCAAAATAAACTAAACTAATTTGTACACAAGGCTACATATCAAGCTATACATTTCACAGTTTTAGCTGACCTCGCAGTGTGTAGTCTTTATGTCTATTATCTTTCTACTATATTAAGTATTGTATTTGCACATAAATAAAAATCATTTAAAATGAAGCATTGAAAGGCACTAAACATGAAAGGCAGCACCAAACTTGGTCCCGAATAAATTTCGTGGCATAATTAAAACTTTGCACTGGCAGCAATATTGCAACGCTGTCATTCCAGAACTGGGCTGTCATGGCAATTATTTTGTTAAAAATATTAGTATTATATTTATCTGTTTCACCAATACATCATGCTTAATCTATAAAGAAAATAATAAAATATCCATACAGCCTCCTCGATAATATTATCAGTTTTGGCTAAAGCAAGACTATGAATACGGCTCCTGTCGGTATCGGTCTCAAGTCACCTCTTACGAAAACGGCCATATACCTCACGCGCGGCGTGCTTTGATTGACAATACGACACAGACATACACGCCTGGAAGTGATAGTAATTAAACGAAATTAAACTTTAATCTTATTGCGCAAAGTCGTGAGAGAAACTGGCTGTCACTGTGCTAGTGACAGGAATATCTATCAAGTTAAGTAATTAAGACGACAGGGAGATTAATTGTGTATACAATACCTAGATAGTTGAGATTTATTATTTTGTAACTTCTGTCACTGCTTTGGATTACAATTGTTATGTCATGTCACAAATAGTGTGGTCTGTTTTTAGTAGAACCGGTATAACCACACAAGTTATTGCTATATCAGCCTAATCCATTTAGCTATTCCATAAGAATATATTATCAGGCCGGTCACTGCATAGTTTTGGTATCAAAATCTCGCTGTTTATTATGCCTGAAAGTGGGCTATTCCATGATAAATTTGTCCTTTGAATACTTTAACATTATGCGAAAAATGATTGCACCTAGGTAATTCTGTCTTCGGTCCATCTTGTGGGAGGCCTTCCAACACTACGTCTTCCAGTACGACCTGGTGAATGCCGCAGGTAATCCTTTTTTTTTTTCAGGATGGGAAATCATCAAATGACTTCTCCCGCTCTGGGCGGAGCGGGAGGGCGTGTCAGACTTTTACTGACTAAAACCCACCCGTGTTCCATCAGTTGCCCATGTGCCAGGGTCACGGTATCTCTATCGAACAATCACGCGACCCCGGCAGGCATCGGTCCTAGTAGACCCCTACACTGCTGCTGACATCTCTTTGAGGCGCGCGTGGAACACTGCGCGCCGTCGACCCGAGCTTGGTCTTTACCGGGCGGCGAGCTACCCATTGCTCGCCACCCGCAAGCTCGCGCCTACGGTGGTCGGGAGTCCGCTATGGACTCCCGACGCCCGGGGCGTCTCCTCCTGCGGCGGCTAGGGACGTGAGGGCGCAGAGACTGCCACTCCCTCACACGCCCCGCCTCCTCCTTCGCGAGCATTACTGCTTCGTAGAAAGAGGTGACGGCTTCCCATTCCCTCTCGCTCCATACCATGGCTCGCACCAGGGCCGGACTCGAGAGGTCGCCGCCGCTGATCGCCTCCACGAGGACACGGCGGTGCTCCTCCCAGGCAGGGCACACCTCCACCGTATGCTCCACCGTATCCTCCAGACGATCCTCGCAATGGAAACACCCGGACGTATCCTCCCGCTTTATCCTGAACAGGAACCCACCGAAGCACCCATGCCCGGTGAGACCTGCGTCAGGCGGAAGGTGAGGACGCCGTGGCGCCTCTCTATCCACTCCTCAAAGAGGGAACTTACCGCCGCAATTGTGGCGTGCCCAGCACTGGGTGGCGACAATCGTACCCGCCATGTCGCCATGAGATCACACCGGAGCTCTGTCCGCCGTGCCGCAATTTGTCGTGGCAGCGGAGTTTCGCCCCAGCGTTTCGCCTCCTCGCACCACTCCCACATGTGCGCGAGGACCTTTGCCTCCAGATCCCATGGCGGCACTCCGGCAAGGAGGCTCGCCGCCTCGCACGAGATCGTGCGGTATCCTCGAATTAGCCGGATGGCCATGACCCTCTGGGCTGCACTCAACCGGCGCGCTGGGCGCAGCCTCAGTGAGGGCGCCCACACCGGTGCCCCGTAGAGGGCCATGGACCGCACGACCCCCGTGTAGAGCCTCCGGCAGGAGGCGTTTGGACCCCCCAGATTGGGCAGGAGCCGCTTTAATGCAGCCCCAGCCCGTTCCAGTCTGGGAGCCAAACGTCGGAAATGCTCAACGAAGTTCCACCGGCTGTCGAGGACAAGTCCCAGGTACTTCATCGTCGACTCGACGCCGATGTGAACCCCTCCTACCGTGAGTTGGGAACCCGCAGGTGGCGCGTTCCGAGGACCATGAAAACCCATGGCCTCGGACTTGTGCAAGGCCACCTCGAGTCCCAATTGCCGGATCCTATCGACGATTGTCGCAACCCTGCGTGTCATTATGTCGGCCGCCGCCTCGTACGACCTCCCCTGCGCAAGGACTAGCATGTCGTCAGCGTAGCAAACCACGCTGACGCCGCTAGGGAGGTCGGCGCGCAGCACCCAGTCGTAACCGATGTCCCACAGATGCGGCCCCAGGACCGATCCCTGTGGGACACCGCACGACATCTCTCGCCGGTTCCATTTTCCCTGGTGACCGGGGTAGATTCCGGCCCTATCCGTGAGATAGGCCTCGACCACGCGACAGAGGTAGGTCGGCATCTGGTGATACCGGAGTGCCTCCCTAATGCAACTCCAGGGTAGGGTGTTGAAGGCATTGGCGATGGCGGGCCACTGCATCCCCCGTTGTGAGGGCTCGCACGCGCATGATGGCGTCCACCGTTGAGCGCCCCTTGCGGAAGCCGTACTGGCCGTCCGACAAGTCCGGCCCCTCCCGCACCAGCCACCCGACGAGGCGGTCTGCAATCACTCTTTCAAAGAGCTTGCCCACCTCGTCGAGCAGCACGATGGGCTGGTAAGCGGCCGGAGAGTCCGCTGGGCGCCCAGGCTTCTTAATGAGGACCAGTTTCCCCGTCTTCCAACGAAGTGGGAACTGGCCCCTCTCCAAGCATGCGCTTAGAAGCCCCCTGAGTCGAGGCCCGAGAGCCTCTAAGGCCAGGACCCATGCTTTGCCAGGCAAGCCGTCGGGTCCTGGGGCCGTATTCTTGGCATTAAGCCTTCGTACCGCCACCCTCATCTCTACCTCGGTCACTTCTGGAGCACAGTCGTCGTCGTCAGTTATGTGGTCCGCGTCGGGCACCGCAGGAGGCGGAGCCATGGGTGGGGGACTATGTTCCCCTCGCGAAGGGAACAGAGCGCTCACCACACCCTCCACGAGTTGGGGCCGGAGACTCTGAGTCAGCGGAGGAGCCCATGGGCGGAGTTTCTCCCGGACGGCCTTGTAGGGCCGTCCCCATGGGTCCCTGTTCAGAGTCTCCAGCGACTCCTTGCGGGCCAGTCCTCTGGCCCGTAGGATCTCCTTTTGGAGGGCGGTCTTCGCCACTCTGTACCCCTATCCGCAGGAATCCTTTGGATGCGAGAAGCACAGAACCGGTCGAAGTAGCGATTCTTAGGGATTCCTGTGTCCAGAAGTGGACGTCTTTCTTTATTGGATGATGATGATGAATTCAGTCTATTAAAATTCATCACCATTATCATTATTTCAGCCGAAAGGCGTCCACTACTGAACATAGGCCTCTACCAATTTGGGGGGGTTTGCCATAATCACCACGCTTGGCAAGCGGGTTGACGATCGTAGTATGGTAGTCAAATACATAGAGAACGGTGCTGCCCTTTCTCTCGTAAGTCCTTTAGTCGCCTTTTACGACACCCATGGGAAGTAATGGGTTGGTGCTATTCTTTATGTCCGGCACCACTCTGTATTCTTTGTGGTGCCTGACGTGATAAAATTAAGTATCACGACAATTCGGCAATTTGGATATAGTTGGTTTTCATAATCAGACTTCCTTGATTTGATATCTACAGTGGTTAACTGCTTAAACTTCTCTTTTCATGAAACAACCATCCAAAAAACTCGACGTGTAAAATAAACAAATGAATAAACATAAAACAAGACGCAACTTGTTACGTGAAGCTACAATGGTACTTACTATTGAGTCATTCAACTGGTCTTTTATGCTCCTATTAAAGAGTATAAGGATTTACAACGGTTTAAATTGCACTTTATAATAGTTGAATATGGCTCGATCAAATGTGAACAAGCTTTAGTGTATTCATTATATCTGTGGAGAACGTGGTTGATTTCACATTTGTATCATTTCTGTATCCTATTTTTTTTAAACTGAATGTGAAATTGTTTGTTTTCCCAAATAAATAAAATAAAATAAAATTTAATGGATTCGTCATTTGAGCTATTATATGATAAACAATTATATTTCCTTGTTTCGCGAATCAATACTCAATACTCAATACTCAATTCTTTATTGCATTCCATATGTTACATAGATGGTTAAAAATAAAATGGTACAAGATCAAATATGGACCCTGTCGGGCACGCAAAAATTAGGAGAGAGGAAGAGGGCTGAGTTACAATTTAATTAAATCAGTATTCTCATTTACTGTCTTTCATTTGGTATATAATTATATTGTATACATATTATTATTATGTTCGTGTAGATAGATATAACATATCAGTTGTTAATTACATATATTTGCACGAGATTACATTATTATTATTAAATTCTTACAAGTTTTCACTTTTATTATGTACTCAATTAGATTAATTATTATAAGTATAAATACCATATACATTTATTTTAATAAATTATGAGAATTATTTAAGTATTCATATTTTTATATTCTTTACTTAAGTATCTGTATTCAATATTTAATTTAATATTTTATGTACCTATATATTTTATTAATATTTATTTTATTTTATAATGTTTTGTATCAGAAAGAGTATTTTATTTTTCAATAGATTTATCATCTAGAAACTCCTTTACGGTGTAGTATGCCTTGGATTCAAGAAATCTTTTCAATTTATTTATAAATATATTTGTTTTGTTTTCTGCTCTAATATTATTTGGTAATTTGTTGTAAATTTTTATGGACATAATTAAAGGGCTGGTTGAGTGCATTTTGATTCGGGATTGAGGTTTGTTTATTTTGTTTTTGTTGTGTCTAAAGGTGTATCTTTTTTGTGTCTCTTCGCAAGTAGTGTAGAAATCTTGATGTTTTTTGACAAATTTACATAATTCTAAAATATATAAACAGGGAAGTGTGAGTATTTTATGTTTTTGGAAGTGTGGTTTGCAGCTATCTGTTTGTTCTATGTTTGTTATTATTCGAAAATCTATGAATTGTTAAGGTGTGGTAATTTTATTTTAGGTGCATCGTCTTCACATCTTTACTAATATTATAAAGCTGAAGAGTTTGTTTGTTTGGTTGGTTGATTGAACGCGGTAATCTCAGGAACTACTGGTCCGAATTGAAAAAATAATTTTGTGTTGTGTAGCCTATTTATTGAGGAAGGCTATAGGCTATATAACATAATGTTACGATCAAAAGAAGCAGAGCAGCAGGGAAAAACAAAAGTCCTGACTCACTGACTGATTCACCAATGCCCAGCCCAAACTCTTGGATCTAGACAACTATTTTTCACAGAAAGTCCTTTATGATGTAAATAGGCAATAAAGCCGCTGGATTTTTCAAATTTTCCACGTGAAAGCGATTACTAGGCGATTGAAATTTATCATTTTTTTAGGATAAGATTCGACCACTATATACTTATGGAATTCCATAATACCATAGAAAATGAGTTAGTAGAAACAGAATTCAGAGTAGATTCAGAATTGATCTGTGAGTTGCTCTATTTTACTTTAAAAGGGTGGATTTCTCAGCAGGTGTAGTAAGAGCAGCAAAAGAAATGGGCAATCTTTACGAAAACATTTAGGTACTGTTTCTTATAAGGATCAAAAATTCCCATTTTCTCCCTAACTGCAATTTCTTTTTCAAAATCTGTGAACACAGATAAAAACATTTTAAAAAAGTTAAGGACCTACCGACCCAAGACCGTTTTAGCGACCCTTATTGTCCCGTCTCAAACATCCAACTTGTATCAACGTAGATAGATCTGTTTGTCTCCTTTTGCTTTGCTCAGTTGAACGTGTTCGGTAGATAAAAGGTGATCGTTTTGCAAGTCTGAGCGAGGCAGCCAGCTTGTCATGTTTCGCAATCACTTTTCTTTATGCTAATCTCATGCTCAGTGTGTATTTCAACAACGGATATTTGTTTTATGTTATTTAAAGAAATTTTGAACATTTTCTGTGAAATAGGAAATAATTTAAAAGGAAAGAACTGTGTTAGGTAAGTGCCAGTCAGATGGTAGTAAAACGAATGATTTGTGATGCTAACAAGCAACCACAAATTCTGATAAGTATTCTCCTTTAAGATGATAGTTTCTTTTTGGGACACTTATATAAATAAACTTAAACAGTGTGACTAGGACATCGAACCGTAACCGTACCTAATAGATTGCGGTACGATGTCCCAACCACCCTATATGGATTCAGTACATGGTTGGATTGATCACAACTATATTGGGGTCTACTTCCGGGCTAGCCAGAAACAGCTTAACATCAGGATTTCACATGGAGTGATTGCCTATCAGACTTCCATAACTCAGTTACCGGGAAAGACGATATCGCGTGGTAAAATTGGTAGTCTGACTTTCGGGCTGCACAGCCAGGACCCGAGCCAGGACCTGAGCGGCTTAGCGTGCTTCCCGAAGCCCGAACTCTACGGGTGACTGTAGTGATTTAGAGGCTAGCATTTGGACAAGCTTTTTTCCTATACTAAAGGCTGGTAATGATGATGGTTTAACGTAAAAATTAGGTACACAAATATTATTGACGCCTTAATATTAGTTCAAGACTTTTAGAAATAATCGGGTTAGTTTAATGATGATAAGATCTGTGAGAATCGGTAAACAAATTGTTACATTGTTCAAGCGTCGACTAATGAAATAATAAGACAATCTATACTCTATGCATATTTATGATGAAATAGTAGAGAAATCAGAACTGATGAGTATTTTTGAAAAAAAAAAAATAAAATAAAAGCTGCTTGCTGCGAGGTGTGGTAATCAGTTTGATGCCAAAAAAGAAGTTCTTAGAATTTTTGCCCGTTTGTCTGTTTGTCTGGATATATGTTCCGTATTGGCGCAAAAACGGTAAAACAGATTTAGATTAACTTTGGGACACAGATAGTTTATGACCTGGATTAACACATGGGTTCTTTAAATGCCGGTAGTGCGTTCCTGTGAGATATTTTCCGACATCACCCGCTCAATAGTTGCGAGACTCCCGGAAATTCTTGTGTCGTTTTGAGTAGGTAGTAAGGAGTGTTTTGCATAGTTAATAATAATTGTTCCTAAACTTCAGTCTTATACAGAACTTTACTTCTAGAACAAGTAAAGTACGTTCTAATTTCGCCAGCCTATTTATTTGTAGGCCTTTCAAACTGCCGGAACAAGTAGCAATACACACGGTTTATACAGAATTGCTCTCATTTCGAAAACTTCTAAATTAATACGCTCACTATTTCGGAATACTGGACCTGCTAGACAAAGTAAGTGGCTAAACTGAATCGACATATTGGGAGCGATGTATTCTGTTGGGAAAGGGTTTTGACAGAAATAAGAGCTTTGAGATTTAAAACACAATAAAAAGCATGTCTTTATTATCAACCCAAACAAACTGTCAATAGTCGCGCATTGGTTCTGAACCATTTTAGATATAAGAAAAATATGTGTAAAGAACTCTAGGACATGCAAACATTTTGTCGGTATTTCTTTAAGAACAAAGTGCGTTCTCGAACGTTAAACTTTACTCACTTGGCGAATGAGACGAAGACAAAAAAAAGTTTAACACTTTGACCGTCATGACACTTATGTTTACTTTGTTACAATCAGTTGTCCCAAGACACCCTTCGACTTTTTTTTAAATAAAAAATATCCTCGTGCATCTCGTTTATTTATGCTTAGGTAAGTTCCGTTCTCTTTTTAACTTATTAAGTTTAAATGAAATCAGAAATATTTTTTTTTGTAGTTTATGAGAAATTTAATAAAAGTTAAAACAGATTTAATTCAACGTTTTAATAATTCCTCTTTCAATGTTTTATTAATGAGATAGAGCTTGTTTGCCTAAATGACATCTGCGCCTACTATAACCATTGCAGACAGAACCCTAAAAATCCCAGCTGGCAACCAGTCATTCTACAATCAGTCATCAAAACAATGTCCACAAAAGTACAAGAATAAAAATCTGATATTACAAGCCGGTATTATTACGAGTTGCGTACGCGCAGAAATCGGTCACGATTCGAGTCACCGACAAAAAGTCGACGTTATCTGTTATCAGTCGCTCCACTAGTTATGTTGTAAAGACACTTGACGTAACCAGGAGTAAGGAAATATATGAAGGAGGTAATTTAAAAAAACAGGTCTTTTTTGTGTGGGTCCCACCCACACAAAAAAAAACCTGTTTTTTCCTCTCTCTATTTTTAATCATCAAATGACTTCTCCCGCTCTGGGCAGAGCGGGAGCGCGTGTCAGACTTTTAGTGACTAAAACCCATCCGTGTTCCTTCAGTTGCCTATGCCCTGGGACCACGGTAACTCTTCTGAGCAAATCTCGCGACCCTGGCAGGCGTCAGTCCTAGTGGACCCCTTCAGTTTTGCTGACATCTCTTTGAGGCGCGCGTGGAATACAGCGCACCGTCGACACGGGCCTAGTCCTTACTGGGCAGCGAGTTACCCATTGCTCGCCGCCCGCAAGCCCATGCCCACGTTGGGCGGCAGTCTGCGATAGACTCCCGACGCCCGGGGCATCTCCTCCAGCGGCGGCTAGGAATTTGAGGGCGCAGAAACTGCCTCTCCATCACGCGCTCCACCTTTGTCTTCACAAGCATTACTGTTTGGCAGAAGGAGGTGACGGGTTCCCATGCCCTCTCGCTCAGTGCTATGGCCTGCATCAGGGCCGGTCTCCTCCACGAGGACACGGCGGTGCTCCTCTGAGGCAGGGCACACCTCCAATAGCAGCCCAGGGTCGGGATTTGTGACCGCTTGATGGCAATAGGCACGCCCATATTACAAAGAACTTAAACATAATTGGCGAAATGTATGTGTACTATTTCACCACGGTTGCTCTAGATGGGTTGGCAATTTCAGCCTATAAATCCAGGTCCAAATCCATCACGATTTTTCCTACAACAGTGTCAGTTATGTCTAAGATAGACTTAGAAAGGACATATTAATTGAGAAAGTCACATTGGTACTTGCCCGAATTCGAACCAACAACCTCGTGCATGAGAAGGGGGCCTTAACCACTAAGCATCACGACATTAACCGGAACACTAATAACTATATAAAACGTCATAATATTTCTTCGATTCCTAGTTTGCGCTCTGAAAATACATGTCTGTATACATAATATACATATTTATACCTAATAAAAACTAGACGTTTCTAAGAACATACACACTAATACTTTCTCTGTAATATTAGCACAAGATAAATAGCACTGTTATATAATACTTGAATAGGAGTCGAAAAAAATTGCGAGTCGTGTTCTACGGGCTAAGAGAAACATATCATATGTGTGTCTATAGTCATAAAAGATATTGATGTTTGATTGACGTTTCTTTTATTGTATCTTTCTGAATAAACGATCAATAACTTTTACGACTAAATAGGCTATTGAAATCGATAGTATCTCTCAAGGCCCACCTTACTATGTTTGTATTATAAAATAATCAAATGCAAGAATTTACTTAACTCCTCAGATATGTTGGATACCGACATCGTTTTTTTTGTTTTGTAATGTATTGGTATTAAAGTGTTACATTTATAGTTGTGTGAATAAACCGTAATGAAACCAAAATCCGTTTTAAATTTGATTAGAATTTTTGAAACGATTAACCATTGAAATGAAATGAAATGTTTCTTTCTGTAAGTAAATCTTATAACACAATTTTACACGTCAACAATTTTTATTTATATATTATATATGTTACAGCAAAAGTAATAAATCCGGATACTATACATACTATCCAGCCATTATGTATAATATCTACTCAATTTAGACAAAGTGATAATTGACACAGAATTAATCACATTAACTAGAAATTTTATTTAATGTCTTGGAATTGTTGGATAAAGTAATAAAACAAGTATTGGTGAAGGTTATAAAGTTTTAATTCAATTTGGCTCAAGCATAAATATTTATGTGTAGCATCAATTGGTGTTATTTTTAATAGTAATGTATCAAGTATCATTCATATTTTACTGGTTGTTAAATTACCGGTTCGTGTCCGAAACACAATATTGCTCTCCAAAACAAAAATAGCTGACATGGCTCAAAAGGTTGCCCAGCTCAAAAGGGACTTGGCACGACATGTTTGCCGCATGTCGCATGCCGATAAACTGTGGGCCCAAGTAGCATGGAACTGGTGCCCTGACACAGTGAGGCGAGGTCACGGCAGACCACTAGGAGATAGTGGAACTAGCTGGATAGATTCCGTCAAAACTGGAAGGCGGACGCGCGGTCTAGTGAAAAACGGAAAGAGTGGACCGAGCTCTTAGCCCAGCAGAGGTACAGTGGAGATTAGAAAAAAAAAATGTTTAGTATAAGTTTTCAAAACATTATGTTCAAAACATAGTAATAGAAAATATTAAAAAAAAACTAATTTGAAAGCCATAAGTCCATACCTGAATATAGGCTTATGGCTTTCAAATTAGTTTTTTTTTTCAGCATTCATCACCATTTCAGCCGAGAGACGTCCACTGCTGGACATAGGGCTCCACCAATTTGAACATTTTGAGACTTGTTACAATTTGTGTTACACAACAGGCTTGACTTTTTGCTTTTGCATCTAATAGAAACACATTGGCCAGTACAGTTGCAATTTTGAAATTCTCGGCCGCCAAGATGTAACTCTTCATTTACATATTGTCGGATGATAACTTCGTATTCAGGAACAATATAAACTGTAATAAACATTTATTTGCAGACAGTGCACTGATTTCTAGTGTAAGGTAACAGAAAGAGAATGAGGGGAAGCAAGTTGGACTGTATTTATTACTTTGACTAACTTTGACCTGCTATTATGAATAATATTCGGATAAAGTGATTAATTTATCTCATTTTCTAGACAATTTAGTCATTATATATAATAACCAGTCGTTATGTATAATAGCTGTTTAATCATTATGACTGTAACATATATATCTAGGTATGTGAAGTCATTTATCATACTTATACTACTAGTATAGCACTAGACAGACTGAAAATAATCTTGATAATTAAACGTATTTATTTAAATATACATTTTAGAAACACTTTGAGCTATAAGTATTTATAAATGTGTATTTATTTTTTAAAGTATCTATCAAATAAAATCTCATTAGGTTTTTACTCAGCCACTGCAAATTTTTAGAATACTTAAGGTAGGTATATATATATTTTAATTTTGATTGTCCTTGATATATTCTAGATCGGGCAGTAGGTGTGGTCTAGATCACTTTGTGTGAAGCCTCAGTTTATTATTCTTTTTTTTTTTAACTATTACTAATCCGCTAAGTGTGATTTTAAATAGTTAAAAGACGGTTTAAAACCAAATGGTTGCAAACATTAAAATTCCCTTTTGCATCTATAGTTACATGTAATTTGAAATGAAATAAACTATCTATTTATAAACTGATCACTTGATACGACCAAATCAATCAATATTTTGCGATCTCCTTCATGTCGAATAGACGTCAATTCGATTTTAAACTCATTGAAAGTAGGAGCCGATTGGTTATGACAAGCATGTAATTTAATATGTAACCTGAGGCTCTTTAAACAAAATTATAATTATAATTCGATAACGTGAATGTGATGCAATTATAAGATAATTGTTACAAATTGTTGGTACAGTACACTGTTACGAAATGTAGCCTGTATAAAGGGAACCCATAATTTTTGTTTTTGCCTTTTTATTCCTTCAAAACATATTCTATAAAATATTTCCCGTTTCCTTAAAACCCTGTTACACAGTTTATTTAAATAAAACAAAATGGATTTGAAATTTGTGGAAACACCGGGAGGGGACGCCCTAGGAGGACATATAGTGACCTTATTGGTGATGTTCTTCAGAAAGGTCAGGTGCGTAGTACTCGCAACCGGCGTGTGTGTATGACCAATTGTATGAACCTTAAAGAGGCAAAAGGAGTGTGTAGAGATCGTAGCAGGTGGCGTTCCGTGGTTTCTGCCTACCCCCATGGGAAAAAGGCGTGATTGTATGTATGTATGGATTTGAAATTATTTAGTTTGCCGGATAAGTTACCCGGCTAACTGATTTATAAGCCTATCTACCCTATAACCTATAATTTTTATTTGGTTTAAAGCAATATTCCCTACATAATAAGGTTTATCAATATCGATAATATCGAGAATAATTACAATATTTTTTAATAGTTTTATTTTGCTTTGTCGCGAGAACCAAACATGTATAGTAACTTCAGGCAAAGTGGGCGAACTTTTGATTGTAAAATTCTAGGACACATAAGTGAATTTAAATGAAAGCTTTTGATGATTTAATATTAATTATTAAAAAGTTTTGCCACTATCTACGAAGTCTGTAAGCGCTGCTAATATTAGCCACGATAGGATAAGTGGTGCCATCTCTACGTGATAAACACGAACCTCTAACAAAATTATTTTCATTTGTTTGCTAGCAGTTCACTAGAGTGCCGGCAGAAGTCATCAGAAACATAAAATAAATAATACAAACAAGAAAAAATGGACTAGAAGATTTTGCTATTTCCACGTTTGAATATCCACGATTAATTTCTTTTATTTTTATTACTGACGATCTTAAAACGATGAAGGAAAACATCATGAGAAAACCAGACGCACTCTTAGAATATTCGACTACATTTATGAAATCTACCACACTGTGGCACTGGGCCCGCAAGGTTGAATATGTCCCACTCCCTGCCACAGAAAGGAGCATTGTGTCTCAGCAGTGGGAAAATTATAGGCTGATAAGATAGTACAAGTAAATATTGTTGTTTAAGTATGTATTGATTATTCCTTCCACGGATACGAGATAAGTATTAATAAAAAAAATTCTTAAATAAAAACACAGTGGGTCCCTGAGGACGGACGGCGCAACCGAGGCCGGCCTAAGAAGAGGTGGCAAGACTACCTAGACGCGTACTACAAGGGTTGGATTAAGGTAGCCGTGGAAAGAGATGCCTGGAAGGATTTCCTTGCTCAGCATTGGGACAGTGGAGGCAAAAATAATAATATTTTGTACTCAGACCAACCAGAAACTTTATCACCATAATTATAATCACTTCAAATTCTGTCCACTCTACTTTTCTGACATCGATGTATTGGGAACGGGTGACTGCGACCGCGCTTGCGCAAATGCTACAATTATTATCCGTAATTGGTTTGCAATACGGTCTGCAACGACCTACGGCTTACTTGCTCGAATAAAATTTGCAAGCCAATTTGTGTGTTAACATTATATTATGACCGAGCTTTGCTCGGTATTTTTTGGTAAATTGTGTTTAAAATAATAAGTTTATGTTCAAGTTAATTATCGATAAAGTTGGTAATTGAAAACACGAATAAAACGACATTTTATAAAAATGAATCCTAGCTAGATCGATTTATCGCCCCCGAAACCCCCTGTATACCAAGTTTCATGAAAATCGTTGGAGCCGTTTCCGAGATTCAGATTATATATATATATACAAGAATTGCTCGTTTAAAAGTATAAGATTAATTTAAGAGTGTCCGTGTACTTTCTTGCCCGTTCTTCTCCATACGACCCTACTATGCTTTGGATTGGGCAACTGGTTTCATTTTTATGAATGACCTTAACTGTTCAAAAGTGCCTGTAATTCATCATCATCCTCAAGGCCACAAGACGTCTACTGTTGGACATAGGCCTCCCCCAAGAACCACCACTTGGACCGATTCATTTTTTTGGGGAGGTTCGCCATAATCGCCACGCTTGGCAGGCGGGTTGGCGATCGCAGTATGGTGGTGAAATGCGAAGAGAACGCTGCTGCCCATTCTCTAGTAAGTTCCCTAGTCGCCTCTTACGACATCCACGGGAAGAAATGAGATAGTGCTATTCTTTACGTCCGGCACCATACGGTACGCCTGTGTCTGCTTCGCCTGTAATTGGTTTAATTGAAAAATATCGACGATATAGGATGGGCGGCCTTATCGCTGTCTGCGATCTCTTCCAGGCTCCCTTGATATCGCCAGTATTTCTTATAATTAATTTGGCATGGGATACTGGGTTAAGATTAACCGTATAGTAACTTTCGTATGTCAAATATCTGACTATGTATTAGGAAACACTTTATACATTCAGGAAAAACTTGGAACAACCTTTTAAGGCAAATTTTGTCAGCCTTGGGTATTTAGGGGAATAGTTACATAACAATGTACTCAAGGGAATGTCTTCGTACTTCGCGTCATTGCTAGGGGGCGCTGCTTTCATTTCCTCATATGATAGAACTAGCTTCTGCCGCAAAGTCATATGTACTATAAAACAGACTCTATGGCCCTTGGCAATAGTGTAATTTATTGCCAGAGAAAGAATTTTCGAAATCGCAACTAGACTTCCAAAAATTAACCTCTTATGTCCAAACGTGAACGGTGAAGGGAATTCTTTCGTGAAACCCACTCTAGGTTTCACCGTAATTTTGGTAGCACGGAAAATCTGTGTTTCAAGGGGGAAGTTCAACATATCCTAAGTTGAACAATCCCATCGAATGACTATTTCATAATAACGTTATTCAATGGTATTAACTTAGAGGGCTATATTGATGATTTTAATTATTATAATTCTGTAAAGCTACATATGTTTGTTACCGTCGCAATTCATAATTTAATTAACTTATGTCTTCCACTGGCAAGAAAAAAATTAATCATATTTCAGCTGCCGTATACCATAGTCTGCCGCTGGATAACCTAACCTAACATTGGCCTCCAAATTGCGAGAATTAATCTTCATTATAAGGACGTAAAGAAAGCATCACTCCATTTCTTCCTGTGGGTGTCGTAAAAGGGGACTAAGGGACTTACTAGAGAATGGGCAGCAGCGTTTTCTATGCATTTTACCACCATACTGCGATCGCCAACCCGCCTACCAAGCGATTATTGCAAAGCCCCGCAAATTGGGGGAGGCGTTTGTCCAGCAGTGGACGTCCTATGGCTGCAATGATGATGATGATGACAGACAGGGGAGCTAACATTACAGTAAAGAGAATTCTTTCGTGAAAACAAACATTACCTTTTTGTGTTATAAGTGTAGATAACTTATAATTTCAATGGAATGCCATGATTGTGAAGATTATTCTTCATATCGAATAGTTTAGTTAATAGTAGATAATTTTAAATTCTACAATTGCTTACATGTGACGGCATAGTTTAATCCATTTTCAGCTTTCCATCCTTTTCCGATCTACTACATTCCGTATACACGGGAGCATATGGCTATATAATAACAGCCGCACAGGTCCATCGAGCAGGTCAACCTACACTTGCCACGGTTGACAGGGTAACTATCTTTATATACAAGGACGAGGGTCCTTGCCGTCGTCGGGAGTCGATAGCGGACTCCCGGCCACCGTAGGCGCGAGCTTGCGGGTGGCAAGTAATGGGTAGCTCGCCGCCCTGTAAGGACCAGGCTAGGGTCGACGGCGCGTAGTGTTCCACGCGCGCCTCAAAGAGATGTCAGCAGCGCTGAAGGGGTCTGCTAGGACCGATGCCTACCGGGGTCGCGTGATTGTTCGAAAGAGATACCGTGGCCCCGGCACATGGGCAACTGATGGAACACGGGTGGGTTTTAGTCAGTAAAAGTCTGACACGCCCTCCCGCTCCGCCCAGAGCGGGAGAAGTCATTTGATGATTTCCCATCCAGAAAAAAAAGGGTCCTTGCCGTGCCTCAGAAAGCACGTTGAACCGGTGGTATCGGCTGTCATTCGTAGAACTTTGACAGTTGTTCCGGGTCATCAAAAGCCTGAAAATCTGACAACGGGCCTTAACAGGGGTATCGTGTTACCAAATCACAAGGTCGTAGAGGTCAGATAGGCAGAACATTGGTAACATCGTATAGAACACTGGTATTCCGCTTCATCCGGTTAGACTGAAAGCTGACCCCAACATAGTTGGAAAAAGGCTAGGCAGTTAATGATTACGTATCGTATATAAATCCTAAAGAAGAAATATCTACTTTTCTAATAGATACTACTTGGATGAATAAATGAAACTCACAGTGACTTATTAAATATTTAATGATACATAACTAATATCTTAATAAGTATGACACACTTCACGCCTTCTTAGGTTTGCTCTTCTCAAACGTCTGGCCTTCATAGTAGTTTTCACTGAAACACACATAAATAAGTTTAATAATAAGGTTTATGAGCACTACCAAGTATGTGTATGTTTGTGTGTGTATATTTACACTGTCTTTAATGATTAAACTAGCTTCTACGCACAATTTCGGCTGCAATTTTTTTTTTAATGCTGACTAGTAGTTTCGGAGATAGACGCGTTCAAATTAACAAACTATTTGGCTTTATTATGTATGGTATGAGTATTTAACATGTATCGAAACGAATACGTCTTATGAAACCTATTGCATACTGTTAGCTGATTATCGAAATAGACGATAGATTCTTAATTCCAGCATTTTCTATTTTGCTGAATAATTGAATTGCTTAGCTACAAAAATGCATCTTGTAAGTATGTAACTAGAGGCTGAAAAACTGAACCATAAAGAAAAAGATAAGAGATTGCAATACACTTTCTAGGGTTCAAACTTAACATGAATTTCATCACTGAAATTTCATCGACCTTCAAAATAAATACTTCCATACTTAACACAACCATATCAATCAGTCAAGACTTGCAGTTGATGCATCTATATTTTGTATATCTAATCTATTAAGCCAGGTCCTTACCATCCTTGAACCTTCTCAGCGTCATCGCACATGAAGGTGTCCTCGTTGTAGACCTTGCCGAATGGGCAGAGTCCCTTCTGGGGCTGGACACCATTGCGGCAGATATAGAACTTCTGACAGTCTTCAGGATGGGGGAAAGTGGGGTGGGGCAGGGCGCGGCCGTTGGGTCCCATCACTTCACCATCGGGGCAGGAGAAACCGTCATCAAGCAAGTCTGGAAATCAGAGATAATTTGTTAGTACGCAATACATATAGGGATGATGTGGGAGCTATGTTAATGGCAGTGCTGATTTTTACGAGCTCTTCTAAACGCTGTTTTATGTCCTTCATTCGATAGGGTTTTTAAGTAAACAGGGTTCCACTATTGTTTTGGGATAACCCGTGTTACTTGATCATGACCTTATGACCATGTCCATAATCATAATACGTTGAGTTCAGTAGTTTTTCTGTTTTTTTTTATAGCTTCATATTCCATTGTACAATATTACCTTGGTTTGCACTCATATCCAGAAAGGGTTACATGAGTAGGTAGGTAGATAGGTAAGATAATATATAGGGTTATTTTCAATTTTGTTTTTGAGAAAGAGATAAGTCATGGTATTAACTGAAGAATGTTCGTTGTGCAACGTACCCTTGGTGAGTTGATCACACTGCCTCTTGACGGATTCCTTCCAGTCACAGTTGGAGGTCTCCTCGTCGAAGTACAGACCGGGAGGGCAGGGCATCTCGTTGGCTGTGCCGTCCGAGCAGTAGTGGAACTTGTCGCAGGCCTGTAAATGTCGTGAGTATGTGTGTAAGTACAAGATAACGTCTTTAACAGTAGCCTATAATATTATCCAGCACGTGAAGTAAAACTTATTTTCTAGGAAAACAAAGTGACATTTTATTTCGTAATTTTTGAGATCGTGCCATAGGTACCATTCTTTTGTTTTTGTTTGTTCCCTTTTTACGGTGGCCGTTTTACGCTACATAGACACGAAACTAAGAAAAACTATTTAATTCTAATCAGCCAATTTACAAAAACGAAAATATTTTTTTTTTCTGAAATAATGTTTCAACAATATAATGTTGCACGCTTCGTGCAAATTTTGCGTGCGACATACAGTCATGCATAACATTTGCCCGAAATGTATGTATGAACTTCAAATTACGTAACATACATTTAATTCCATTTGAGTTAATACGCTTTTTCCTTTTTTAAATATTTAAATTTAGTACAAAAAAAAACATGATAAAGATGATACTATGCAGCTCCAAAACTATTATATTATTCCACCATTTGATGGTACATAAATGCTAGTTCCAATACTAGTTGGTTTCACAACGTACCTGAGGATCGGGATGTCTGAAATATCCGTTCTGTCTGGGGCAGCCTTTAGACGGCTTTGGCTCCTCTGTGGAAAAGAAATCTGTTCAGTATAGGAACATATAATTGTGCAATAATAAGGTAAGAAGTTTAGCTGACCTCAGGTTACACTTTATCAGTTCTGAGTTGACCTGCATGATTACTGATAAATGCGTGCACTGATTGGACATGTCCACTCAATCTGTGTGGTTATTTTCTCATAAGACCATTTCAGACACCAGTCCACATGGTCTTCACATGATCTGATCAAGATTATGTCTGGATTTTGAAAGAGACTGTGACCTCTGAGTTTATTTCGGCCTTTCTTCTCAGAGTAGTCAGTTAGGAAACGCCGGCCTCATTTAGTTTATTTAAAAATATGATTGACGTGTAAAAGTATTTGTACAAACCTACTTGCAAAAATAAAATCGTTTATCAAATCAACTTTCGATTTCGCAACTTTTGTAATTAAAAAAAAAATACATAATTCATTAATCATAATATAAGACACTTTTCATAACAGAAAAGTATTCAAATAAAACATTTAGGCTCTATCATAATCACAATCCATTCCTTTGATAAGTCTACTGATCAATAAATTCAAAACAAATAAATTATTCTCGCTTACAGAGGTGAACTAGGTAGGTACTTAATTCATAACTTTCGATGTTATAGCCTGTCGCAATGTCAGTTTATCAGACAGTTAACTAAGCTTAATCCTAGTAAATGAAGTAGATTCACGCCTATAGTTACTTATAGGGATAATCATCTGCCTAGCCTTTTCCTATATTGGGGGTTGGCTTCCAGTCTAACTGGATGACTGCCTATCGGACCTCCACAACCCAGTTTCTGGGTAACAAGATACCCCTTAATAAAACTGTTGGTCAGGCTTTTGGCTTTCTCACCCGTTACGGCTGTCAAAGATCTGCAATTGACAGCCGAAACTAACGAATTAACGTGTTTTCCGAGGCATGAAGGGTTATGTAATGGATTTTTACCCATCCACAACATGGAGCGACCTCGACAAGCGTTGCTTGACTTTGAAGATATACGGATCGCAGCCTTCCATAGTATCTCATAGGGATAGGGATTAGTAACACAAGTAAGTAGGAGTTACTTACGCAGCTCTTTCCTGTCTCCGCAGTCTACATTAGAGGGGATGTCGCATTTTTCCTTGTTGGGGTTCTCATCATTGAAGACCAGACCGTCGGGGCACAGCTTTGCTTCCGATACACCTGTGTAGAAACAAAAATAAGAAATAGATGAGTGAAAAAGATATACTTACGTTTCTGCAAATATTTTTGGATCGAATGAAATGGTTCGCGCCTGGGTGTCTTTAGTAGTGGAGGTTTCTTGACCAAGATCGTGTCTTGTAGATTCGTGTAGTTAATATTTCTTGCATTCTTAACGTTTGTCTAATTCATAACGACCCCCAAAAAAGTGTGAGGCGCCCAAGTTTTATGCAAGCCAGGTACCAAAAAATTGCTGACTTGAATCGCATGACACGAAAAAGGCCCATCAAAACTCAAATCTCTGTAGACAGTTTGTCTCTAAAATAAGCTTGTAAAGGCTTCTTCAGACAGGTGCGATGCGACAACGCGATGCAATTCTTGTCGAACAATTTACATTCAAGTTTTCATAGAAATTGTTATACGAAATTCGCGTCGCGCCTGTTCGTGGGAGCCTTCAAACTGTACATTATCTACTACAATATTTACCTACATAGACATATACGTAGTCATTGCAAAACCACAAAATACCACTCACTTGTATGTACTACTGACGGAAATACAAGAATGCATATGTTGGTGCATTACAAAATGATACTGTGAAACTGCATACATTTGTATATTAACCTGTTGAATGCCGTAATTACAGACACAATTAAAAACAATTGTGTCTATGCCAAATGTGGTATCTCAGGGACTTAGAGGTTAAGGCTAACAATTATTGCTATTGTATCTAGACTATTCTAGAGGTTATGAGGGTTTGCCTAAAATTTTATGGTTAAGTCGAACAGCTCCAGTTACTGAAATGGTACTCTTAATTTGTTTGTATCATGCTATGGTTTGATTGTAACATGGTTTATTATTGGTTGAGTAATAGTTACCGATCAAATTGTAGGTAAATGGAGCCGTTATTATGATCTTGTTGATAGGGACATTCGCTTCCAAGAAGGTTGTTAAATAATCTGAACGGAGATATGAAGGCTACTAAAATATCTACTTGTAATATCTGTATAATACACCGGTCTATTTTAAATAATAACTTTGAGCACTACCTTTGACAAATAAGCTGATATCATTAAATAAATTCCAGATAGGTGCCTCCGATCAAGAGTCACGACCTATCATGTTCTATCATAATGTTTGGTAACACGAATCTAATCCGTCGAACGTGCTCAAAGACGAATATACATAACATCTAAAATTATACAAATTACAGATTTTAAACAGTCCTCTGTCGCTCAGTTAACTAAATTGAAATTAAACACAATAATGAAATAAATTTCAGAAGAGACTCATATCATAACTCTCTAAAAATAATTTGCAAATAATTTTAAACAGCAGATACTATACAGTCCATTGTCGCTCAGTTTACTTTGAAATTAATCACAAAAATAAAACGAAGTAAACGGGTACTCATCGCACCGTCTAATGTAATCTACTCGTAACTAGCCTGTATTGCCCCACTGCAGGGCAAAGGTCTCCCTCTCCCTTTTCCATAAAATTCTGTCTCATTATACCATAACTCTATAAAATTATTTGCAAATTATCCCGACAAATAATTTAACAATTTTTAATACTGATTTAAAAGCCACTGTCACTAAATTAATAGTTGGCAGGTACATAATATTTTAAACAGCAATTATACGTATATAAAGACAGTAAACCATTATCGCTTCTAGCTTTCTCTTTACACAATGCTTTTAACTTGCAAGCGTGTCTAAATCGAATTTAAATTATCCATGAAATGTTTAAATAATAGAAATCTTCTTAATATTCCCGCTGCATCTGCCTCACATTATCTTCTGTAAGATTCCATACAAACAGAGGAAAGTGCTGTTTTGAATAAATTAGAAAATCTCTATTACCTCATAGGTGATAGATGTGTGACCTACATGAACTTGTTTTTAAGCTATATATCTTAAAGCAAAACACGATTACACGTCGTATGGAGATCAACACAAGTTCACATACAGAATTAGCAGATGTTTACCACAGCCTGTTTTGGTACAGTTTCATCATAAATGCTGTTTGCAATAATCAAAGGTCCTATGAATAGATTCATTAATTATTGTGAAATTGATGATATATTATTATGTAACATCGGGTCATCAGTTTGCAAAAGCCAAAATTTTTCGCTGGCACTTTTGTTTCCTCCCCTTCTAATAAATTACGAGTTAATTGATATACCAAAGGTATAATTAAAACAGATTGGTAATATTTATGTTTATGCTTAACGCCATCTTTAAACTATTTTACTGATAAAGTTCTTCATACGTCATTTTTGCATGTCGATTCTCTGAGCTGTGTAAAGTCAGTCATAAAATACATTTTTTGCATGCACACACGATTGCCGATAAACACATTTTGGGCAATACCGTGCAAGCATTTTATTACCCAGTTATGGTCGCCTTCGTAACATTTTGCTGTTTAATAATGAGGAAATATTAGGAATTTTTACACTCTACTTGCTATAATAATGAGAGTGGCCGAATGTTCGCAAAAAATACGAGTAGTCACGACATTTTGTGTAGTAATGTCACATTTTACAATGGGCCTACTCACTTATTGAAGGCGTAGTAGGTAAGCACGCGAATTGGTGCGAAATTGCGAATGTCAAATTTAACTTGCTAACTAGCGGATGCCCGCGGCTTTGTCCGCGTGTATATTGGAAATAATCCAACGGGAACATGCTACCGGGAAATAAAACCTAGTCCATGTTATTCCTTATAACATCAGCTTTCCGCCTGCCGTTTCGGAGATTAGCCAGAACAAACCGACAGACATACAAACATTTTAAAAACAGTTTTTGCTGTCATTACCGTAAATGCTTTATATATGATTTTGTTAAAGCTGTTATATTGACATTCAAAACAGACACATTGAATTTTATTTATTTGTATAGATTGAATGACCTATTCGTAAATGGGACATTTTGGTATTCGAGGTGTATTTTATGGTGCTAGAAAGTTTATGACTGTGTAAATAAGCCTTGAACTGCTTAAACCGAGAATTATATGTAGCTTAACGTGTTTACAAATTCTATTGCACAGGCTGCAATAAATTATAAGTTTTTGGTGCCGCATCTTGAAAGCAATGAATGAAGAAACAGTGCTTATAAAAATTCTAAATGATCATAAAATGCAATACTTCATTAGAAGTGGCGCTTTTATTTTAGACGATAATAAAAAATAATGATGTGAAATATACCAAATTAACTGTAACGTTTCCGAGCATTTTTTACAAGTGAATGCTCCCTTAGGAAGTGAACAGTGGCAATTAAAAGAACCAGCGAAACTTTTCTCACATTAAAACCAAACAAAATACTTCAAGAACTATTAAAACCTACTTATAAAGTGAAACCCGGAATACGACAAATAATCTTCGACGTCGCAACTATCCTCTTGCACAGATTACATCATCAGAGATACCTATGCACTGCATAGTTGACCTTTATATACTGACCTTTGTTGCATTTGTAGTAAAGGTCACACTGGTAGGAATCCGGGTAGAAACCGCTCTTCTCGGGGCAGTCGAACTCTTGTGCTGAAACTGAAATACAAGATTTTGTGAATTATAGGCGGAAATGTCACGTGAGTACTTAATATTAGGACTTATAAAAGATGAAAATATTCAATTGGGGTACGACTGAAAATTGGGTGATCAATCTATACTATAATATTATAAAGCTGAAGAGTTTGTTTGTTTGTTTGATTGAACGCGCTAATCTCAGGAACTACTGATCCGAATTGAAAAAATCTTTTTGTGTTGAGTAGCCTATTTATCGAGGGAGGCTATAAGCTATATAACATTACGCTATAGCTAAGAGGAGCGGAGCAAATAATGAAAAATGTTGCAAAAACGGGGAAAATTTTACTTTTGAGAGTTTCTGTTGCGTGCGCTGCGTAAACGGTTAAAGTAACGCAAAGATGTATAACGGAATTGTTTCTTTTAAAAATTTCTAAAAAAAAGTCTGCGGGAGCATATGTCTATCTTTTAAGGTTGACTCACTATAACTCAAAAGGAGCGAGTAGCAACGAAAAATGGACGAAAACTAGCAGGCAAATCGATGCGACGGGAAGGGTCAGGGGAGCAAAAATTTGACGCGGACGAAGTCGCGGGCAGAAGCTAGTACAAAATATAATAAATCTAAGCTACCTAGCTTTTCACAACTATTGCAGAACAAACTAACTAATAGATTAGGGTCGGCTGCCAGTCCTAACATCCTGTCATAGATATCCTTAATATCAAAGAGCGACTGCCTATCTCACCTCCACAACCCAGTTACTGAGCGACATATACAACATACCCTTTGATAAGACTGGTTTTCGGACCTTTCCCATTTATTGTATTTACATCGATTATTTTAGTTGAGCAATGGTGGTCCAGTGGTAATGGCCCTGACTAATGCGTTGTAAGTGGTGATTCGAACCCAGGCAGGCGCTTTCCTTTGTGTAAATAATTACATCACCGCTGCCCTCGAAATGGTCATAGATATAGTCCTAAAACTAAAAATTAGAAGACATGTGACATCTACCACTGACTGACCTGACTGGCCTGTTAGTCTAGTGGTTAGTGATCCTGACTGCTAAGACTGAGGTTGTGGGTTCGATTCCTACCCAGGAAAAATCTTTGTGTGATGAGCACAATCATTTGTTCTGTGTCTGGGTGTAATTTATCTATAAAAAAATAAAATAAATAAATATCTTTGGACAACCAACACATCGTTATCTTATCCCAAACTAGGCAGAGCCTGTATATTATATTATAGATAAATATGTTATAGTATATTATATTATAGTGTATATTATAGATAAATAACACCCAGACAGAACAAATGATTGTGCTCATCACACAACGATAATATAATATGTATGTATTTAGAAATATACATATAAGTATGTTTATCAGTTGTCTGGTTACCATAGTACAGGCTCTGCCTAGTTTGGGATCAGATAATGTTGTGTTGGTTGTCCTAAGATATTTATTTATTTATTTACCAACCCGCACTGGGCACGCGTGGTGGATTTTAGCTCACTTTCTCTCAAAGTGCAGAGGCTTGTGTCCCAGTGGTGGGAACATTATAATTATGTTGACTATAGACAATCCAAACGAAACAACACCAAAAATATTGACCACAATCAAAGTTAACAACAGTAAGACCAGCGGCACTTTATAAACAAGAAAGTAACTGAACGCCTAAACCAAGGCCGCTAAGTCTTTGAACTAATTCCAGTCAGTAACCGTAAGAGTTATTATCATTGAATTATTACTATCGTTTGAGTTGAAACACGTGTTACTCATTTTGTTTTACGTCTAATTAAAGAGCTTAAAACACTTTATATTGTGTTAATTATTTCATCACCACTGATCTCAAAAAGCAAGGAAACCAACATGTCCTAGAAGTTAGAACCAATCATTCTAAGACATGTGTGATATCCACCAAACCCAACTGTTATCTTATTCTCTCCCTCTCACAGCGCGAAGAATCCTGAGTCCCAGCTTGGAGAATAATATAGACTCATTATGATATATTAAGATAAGAAAGAAAGAATGAAAACTGTTTTCTAGAACGCCATTTTCACAAAATCCTATCAAAATTGAACATCTTCGATTTGCCTTACGATTGCGCTGCATATAGTAACACGGGCTACTATTATACTTATTGCAAGTGTACTTAATAATGTAATGGAAATTGTATTCATTTTAATGAATAAATATAAGATCAACTGAACTTCATAAAGTCATGTGTTCAAATTTTTGAGGATGGTAAGAAATTACAAAGCTATTTTTCAAAAAACAAATGTGAATTAACGTAACATAAACATCACGCCTATGTTCCCCAAAATGTAAGGCAGGTACCTATAGTACAGACGCCACCAGGTCAAGCTACCCGAAACTGACAATTTTTCCCAATGAAACTTGAACCTAATGCTCTAGAAATAAAGTCGAAAATCTATCAAAGAAATCTGACAGATTGTAGTAGCTTGATGTGTTGGCGTCTGTACATTTTGCCAGATATGTGCAAGGCCATAGTAATTGTCATCATCATCATCATTTCAGCCGATAAACGTCCACTGCTGGACTTATGCCTCCCCCAAATTGGGGGGGTTTGACATAATAGCCATGCTTGGCAGGCAGGTTGGTTTGCATAGAGAACGCTGCTGCCCATTCTATAGTTAGACCTTTAGTCGCTTTTTACGACACCCACGGGAAGAAATGGTATGGTGCTATTCTTTACGTCCGGCACCACACGGAACCAACTAAATTGTCATCAACCAAGCACAAATCAACAAGTCTGCCTAGTCTTTACCCAACTATGTTAGGGTCGGCTTCTAGTCTAACCGGATACAGCTAGTGACTGCCTACCTAACTTTCACTACCCAGATAATGGGTAAAACGATACCTCTTGTTGAAACTGGTTGGCAGGTTTTTGGCCTTCTACCCGTACCAACTGTCAAAGTTCTATAAATGACAGCCGGGACGACAACTTAATGTGCTTTCCAAGGTCCTTAATATGTTTTGGAAGGTCATCCAACCACATACCGACTGACACAAACATATAGACTAGCGCAACTTCGATCGACTCATGCGGCTATTATTATTTAGGCACAAAGCAAAATCTAATCACTAAAGGCGTACCTTTTTTTTTGTCTGGGAAATCATCAATTGACGCGCTCCGGGGCGGGAGAGCGTGTCAGACTTTTACTGACTAAAACCCACCCGCGTTCCTTCAGTTGCCTGTCCGAGGGCCACGGTAACTCTTCCTAATAAATCCAAGACCCTGGCAGGACTAAATATGTACCTACCAATAGAACTAAGCTACGAACTATCTCAGGCTAATATACAGGCAGTTCTGAAACCAGACACAATACACCCAAGACATTGCTCAACGTTCCTTTGTTACCATCTATTGTTAACGCTCATTTGATTCCATTATAGAGGGTGATATAAAGACTAGCTTGCTTTCGCCAGCGACTGTTTAGTCGGCTGTGTAGGTGTTGTATTATTTCCTATTGCTTAATTTCGTTTGTAGGAGGTAATATATGTATTGAAGATTATATTGATAAGCACGGCAACAAATCAAGCTATACATTTCCAGTATACGTTGACTTTGCATTGTACGAAAAGCCTACAAAATCTGAGGACAGCTTAAACTAGAAATGTAGCCATGTATTCGTGTTGAAAATCAAAATTTTGTCTAGAACTGGGATAACGAACTGGGCAAGTCGTGGGTAATTTTAAACTATTGTGGCACTGTGGCACTTTGTCTTTAAAATGTTTGCCATCGCTTATCTATAACGACATTGGTAATGATTGAAATGGTGTTTTAATACATTTTGTACCTATTGATGAAAGTCAATGACAGGTATATTATGGATAATAAACCCTCATGTCACTTAATTGAGACGGAAATTATCAATAAATAAACATTGAATAATTTATTAAACAAGCAAAAGGTGGAATACATTACCAAAACCAATTTTATGTATTAGCTTAATAACCTCATCGGTTTTATTATATGCAAAACAGTACTTTAAATTACCCGCATAAGAAACTTGAGACATTAAAATTCTGACCTATAGTTAGAATTTTAATGTCCCAGTCCAACCTTGAACGAAATTACTTGCCTAATGAACAAAATGTACAGTCGAGAAAAATATTTGGTTATAGACCAGTTATGTATCCTTGAACTACAAAGGCAAACATGCCCATGTTTTTTTAATTAATTTAATGTATTCATAATGCATTATTTTATAAAAATATTAGTTTTCTGCTAAATGTCATACTTCTCCGTCCGCGTAATTTGCGAAAAAGGGGTACGAAGTTTTTGCTTCACGTATTAATATAAAGTTATTTATTACTAGCTTTTGTCAGCGGCTTCGCCCGCGTGGAAGTCGGAAATTATCCCGCAGGAACATACTACCGGGATAAAAAGTAACCTATGTCCTTTCTCAGGCTCTAAACTATCTGTGTACCAAATTTCATTTAGATCGGTTCAGTAGTTTTAGCAGGAAAGCGAGACAGACAGACAGACAGACAGACAGACAGATAGACAGACAGAGTTACTTTTGCATTTATAATATTAGTATGGAAGTATGGATAGTATGGATGGAAGTATGGATTAGACGATAGACTTTTTTAACTGCTAAGCTACCCAAAAATATCGCCACAATTATTTGTCCTGGGCAACCATCGTTTCTTTCACATTTGGAGAAACGATGGATTGACTGCGTAAAGAAAGAAAGGGAGTGACTACTGAGATGTCGACGAATAGAGTAGTATTTGAAAAGAACTCATGCTGCGCCAACCCAAAATAAATAGGATTAACGGCTACCTGTGAGCTTGAAAGCAATGCTGGTAACACGAGTTGAATGTCGTAGGTTCAAACTCAAACAAGCACCTTACTTTGAGCTAATTATTTAATTACCATTACTCGCAAAACGATGAAGGAAAACACTGGAAGAAAACCGGCATGTCGTAGAACTAAAAATTCGAAAATATGTGACATTTATCAACTGGCACGGGCCTCTTGTGGTGGATTTCGGCCTACTCCCAGGAATAGATTAAGCGTCATAGGCACCAGCCTATTACGCATAACCATATGCAACTTGCATAACTGAGGATTCAGTGGATAATCTTCGACAGATTCACCTACTCAACAAATGTATACTCTAAGTTAGAAAGAGTAGGTACGTATTTGCTTAGCTGACCTCACACTTACTTCTTCTTGACTGTACATACGAGCAATTACTTCCATAGCATTCTAGTCTAAGTTGTTGACCCCGACGATAGTCAATAGAAGCCTTAAAATTGAAGTGACAGCTACTCAAGTTCGCCTTGCATTTGGCATTCAAACGACTTGTTGCATCATCAGTACTTGATCAGTATCTCAGTGAGAGTAGAAAGTGTTAAAAATTCAGTAAAGTGTCACTTAGTATTGGATTAGGTAACTGTTGACAGATATATTTTTGTAGTTACTACTGTTGGTATGCTATGTAATTACACCACAGAAAACCCGGTTATAAAACGTAACACAAGGCTCAACAGCCCTTTACCAGATGCAAAGCGATGTATCTGTCATACACAGAAACAATTTCGGTAATTTGCGAATATGTTATGTTATGACATGAGACAGCTTCTCGTTTCTAAAAATAAATAATCCTAAAAGAACATTTTATCTACCAAGTTACGACGAAGCTCGAAGTTATAACTTAAGGTAAGAAAGATCATTCGAGAATGAGAAAGAAAGATTTATACCAAGTGACGTCACATTCATTCTAGAACATCGCAAACATAACAGGTTCTCCTTCTGAGATCGTCATAAAAATCATGTAATACAATCTTACTTTTTCTTACCTCAAGTCAAATAACAATCAAATCTCATACAAGTTCAACTTCACTATCTGTCTAACCTTTTCCCAACAGTGCATGATGGGGTCAGCTTCCAGTCTGACTGGATGCAGCTGAATACCAGTTTTTTTACATGGAGCGACTATGGATGTAAGCACAATCAGTTACCGGC
This sequence comes from Aporophyla lueneburgensis, assembly GCA_932294355.1. NCBI lineage: Eukaryota > Metazoa > Arthropoda > Insecta > Lepidoptera > Noctuidae > Aporophyla > Aporophyla lueneburgensis. Next base: position 8,335,874 of record OW028737.1, read on the forward strand.
TTCAGATAACCCGTAATGATGATCAAACAGCCATGAATGATAGCCGGTATCAATTCATGGAGAAGTCTCGGTCTGTAAAGATGGTTACTCATCCACAGACACACAGCAGCAAGCGTTTTAGCTACCTACGTATAATCTAGAAATCTTACGCGTCATGTAATGTTCTATTTTTCACAGAGTCGTCTAGTGGGGATTTGTTCCCGGTTGATGGCAATAGGCTCGCCTCGTATCATATGGGACTTAAATATAACTGGCGAAATGTGGGCGTACAGACACCAGCACATCAAGCTACCCGAAACTGTCAAATTTACCCAATCGATCTTGAACCTTAAACTTTAGTGATAAAGTTGAAAATCTATTAAAGTAATTTGACAGATTGTAGTAGTTTTGTGTGCTGGCGTCTGTACTATAGATAGGTATACCGCTGCCTAACCATTAAGGCAATACTGGCGTGATGGTATGTTATGTCATCGATGGAAATGGTAAGAAATGTCATCAATGTTAACTAAACGCTTGCAGACTTACTTAGTTCCTACCACACTTTGTTATATTTCATTGTGTAAATAAAATAACTCGACCAATTTATTACTTTACTGTTGTTACTATTGCCAAACCGAAAAAAAGCGTTTCGAAATGAGTTCAGATACATTTTAGGTCGTAACAAGCTGACATGTCATTACTTTTAAAATATAATTACAAAACCTAAAGTGTAACTTGTGAAGGCAGTATTTATTTGGTTTTAGTATGGATGAAAAAATCAATGATCATTCATTTGGATTTGCTTCTAGAAATAAATCCACTAGCAATTGCAAAGTGTATCTCTATCATAGTTTTGATTCCTTCATTTCCTTAAGTCTACATAACTTGTAGACTTAAGGAAATGACCTTTAAAAACGGATCTTTAGTCAAAGTTCAAACTATTTCTGAAATATAATTTGGACCCACACCAACCTTAGTCTACAAAAAATCTACTGGAATTAATAGCTGAACACCTTTACAGCAAAATTACTGCACACTACCAAATGTTTGAACCGGTTACCAAATTTCTTTAGCGTACATTTTTATTGCAGTTGTGACCTATCAGGTCATGCTTTCCGAGGTCTAACCGCGTTTTAATCCGAACTTTAGCTATATAGAAATGACCCTTGAGCTGTGCTAATTAAAACATTTTTTTTTTCTAGAACGTGAATATTGTTATATGAGACATCAAAAGCAACACTACTTGGATTACTAGTCAAATCAACCTATGATGTTCCCATTGCTGAGACACAGGCCTTCTCTTGGTGACAGGGAGTGAGCCGTAATCACCAAGCGGGCCCAGTACGGGTTGGCAGATGTCACATATCTTCGAATTTTTAGTTCTAGAATATGCCTGTTTTGCGAGCTGTGGTGATGAAATAATTTACACAAAGTAAAATGTCTGTCTGGGCTTGAACCTACAACCTACAACTCACAAGTTACGGTCATTACTACTTCTCAGACTTTGGATTACTATCTTTTTTTAATCTTTTCTTTTTTCTTTTCTTTTCAAAAACTATCAGACGTCAAATTCGCTCTACTGATAAAAGACGACATTAGCTTTCAGTCGTGATTAGTGTTTACTTTTCTCTGTATTAGATTTGCCTCAGTCTTCCATGGCGGTTTTGCTCTAACGTGTTTCACTTCTACAATTCTTACTTCATCACTCTTACAACTAACAGTACCTACTTAACAAAATTACCTATAAGAGCAAATCGTGACTTTTGTTTCGAAAACTCTCTGAGTTTCATTGCCTATGCAACATATGTATTAGGCAAATTAAGTAGAGCATCGAACATTGAGGTGAAAGGAAGACTAAGCAGATCTACATCGATAACATAGGTTACAGTTCAGTAGTTATAATCTCATTCATTATCTTCATCATCATTTCAACCGAAAGATGTCCACTGCTGGAAATTAACCTCCTCCAATTTTTGGAACTTTGCCATAATCACCACGCTTTTCAGGCGAGTTGACGATCGCATTATGGTGGTAGAATGCATAGAGAACGCTGCTGCCTATTCTCAAATAAAACCCTTAGTCGCATTTTTCAGTCGAACGGGAAGAGATGGGATGATTCTATTCTTTATGTCCGGTCCGGTACCACACGGAACCTAAGGCAACCTTGCCTGAATGTACGATAAATGAGCAAATTTGGATTTACAAATCTGCAAGCGTGGAAAATCCATAAAAAACGAATGCTGCGCGATACGGATTTACCCGAGTCTCGATCCTATGGCAACATAGGGATAATAAGTATTCTATGTCCTAATCTAAGTCATGGTGTACCCATGTGCTAAATTTCATCCAAATCTGTTTAGCCGTTTCAGCGTAAAAGCGTAACAAACCAGCATACAAACATAATATTTTCTCTTTATAATTTTAAGTTTAGATTTCCAAGAAAATACTTTTTGGTGTTTAGCTTAAGATGATTTCTGAGACACGAGTGGTTCTTATTTTTCATACAAACCTATTTCTTGTAACTTTACCAAGAAGAAATACTCGTACATATTCATTAATAAATGACTCTAAATAGGTAATTAAAGAATATCTTACCTAAGTATCTAATTATCAATTTCAGACTTATAATAGCTTAGTATCGACATAATGTTATTTAATTAACTACCAATTACCAAATGTAATGAGGATCGGAAATCAATGCATAAGCATTTAATAAGAGTGATTAAAACCAGGAATGTTAATACGTAAACGATGTTAACAGAATTTTTAATTGTTTTTAATTATGTAATTTGGTAGGGCATATAAAAATAAGGATATTTGAGTCATACATAACATAACATGACGCCTTGTTTCCCCGAAGGGTTGGGCAGAGGTGTACTTATAGAACATCCATATTTCACCAGGTATGTGTTATGTGTCCCATTCAATAGAAGGTGAGCCTATTACTATTGACCAGGCATTGTTGCTATACTCAGAAATTCTAAATAGAAAAACCCAATAACACTGCTGACCTGGGAACTGTACCCAGGACCTCAAGCTAAGCAGTAGGGTGATCACTAGATCAACGAAGCATTCTTCTTCACTCATATAGGTTTATGTTCACAACTGATAGGTACGTGGGCCAGGCAATAAAAGTTAATCAGATTCTTAAGTAACAATTGATTGATTTGTACTGATTGATATTAAAGGCTGTTTCAAAGTTAAGATGACCCACTCTGGTGTTTGAAATCTCTTAGTTAATCCCTATCACCGATTTATCATACACATGTGATGACATATGATGACTGCAATTTTTCGTTTGACCTTTTATTTTCGGGGTCGTAGGATGTCCCTTAGTCAGCAATTAATGTCTAAAAGCTGACTTAAAACATATGCACTAAAGATTGAGTACGTAATTTACAAAGTAATTGAATAAATAAATCAACATGAAAAAAACTGCCAGAGAAGTAAATTAATTTCATAAAAGTTTACGACAAACGCCAAAATTTGGAAACCAAAATTGAAAATTAAATCAGTTGAAATTGTATTACAATAGACAATTTCAATTGAATTAGCAATATTCTGTACAACTAGTCGAATGTAGGAAACCTAAATAACTAAATTCGTAACAAGTAACTAATAAACAATACAGCAGTTCTAGTTTCACACAAAACTATTGCAAAAGTGTATGACAGACTTCTGACGTCATTCGAGAATATATTGCAATAATCCCTTGCCAATATCCCCAGTAGGTACCACAGTAACGTAAGAAATGAGGACACATGCCTTAAGTAAAGGCAAATAAAAATGCCATTTATGAAATTGTCCCGGAAAATAATGGTTCCTAAAGTTAGGGCAATCCGAGATTAGGAAACGCTATTTTAATCCTAAGTCAACCTTAAGACCCAAGTTGCAACTCTATTTTTAAAACAGCAGGCATCGATAGTGTCCAAAGAAATGTTCTAGAAGTTTCATTTATTGCAACACCAAAACCCTACGTAATTGTCGTAATCAGTAAAAGCTCGATCAAGCATCAGAGTTTAATCAAGCAAAGGCAACTGGAACAAGTCGTTGACTAGGAGAACATTTCATTCTGAAATTCACATTGACAAATATAATAATTTAAAAACTTAATTGAACTCATGAATGTGAATCTAAATATGGGCAATGACCGCTACAATTAACGGTATCGTAGTGTGACTGAAATATTCGATTCATTGACTAAAATGGTAACTTAACACGACCCAGCTATGCATACTGCATACAATGTCAAATTTGTCATATATGGCACATTATACGCGAAGACTACTGAATGAAATCATAAAAGAAACTAACGACCCGCCTCTACCAAGCACAGTTTTTTCGACTTTACAAAATATCAAGATTTCTTTATTATATCTTAGTTTAATATAAAGTTATTATACTTATAATTTTCCGGAATAAATTCTCTAAATAATGGACAAATAGCATGAAAATCATTTCCAAAGTTTAGAAGAACAACGGTCACACAAAAAGCGAATTCAATATATAAATTTTGATATAAATGGCCACAAATGGGCCACGTAATAAAGTGTGAACTGTCACTAAAGGTTTAATAAGTATAACAGATTGATTATTCACCATTGTCGGTGCAGTTTCGATTGAGTCATAGACCTACTCATTGCGAAACTACAAGTATGACTACTAAATATTTGTACGATTTGAAAAGGGTCAACATAATGCCCACTTAAGTTACGTAAAATAAATACAGATGACAGACTTGTAAATATTATGTCAGTCTTATGGTAATTTTAACGAGTTTATTAAACTCTAGAAGGAAATGGAAGGTGGTATTTATGTAAACGATGACGGAAAAAGCTTTTACGAAGTCACATAAATGACATAATATGTTAAAACTTTTCCATTGGTACTTTATGAGGAATTAATTCAATATGGCGTTCCGCGTATAAAGGTACCAGTAGGGAGGTATTGAGCTAAGGCCGGATATAGAATCTAGAAGAGTCCGTTTAAAATGCTGATTACAAAAAATAATACTTTTTTGTAACAGACATCCAAAGTTGAAATTCTGAAAAAACTAATTTCGAGAAAATGGAGTTTAAAAGTTCCCGCTGAACTCTCTCTCAATTGGTGATTCCCCCATTCTCGGCAATTCATTATATGCATCAATGTATCACTAACATAACCGATACTGTACTGCCAATATACAAATAGTATTAAAATTTAAAAATCTCAACATAATAATTATCCGACATCTGGTAACTTTTTACTTAACATTTCCTATAAAAAAAATGTGCTTATAAATGTTGTCAGTAGATGTTAATTGTATCAAATTGTAGCAAATGTTTTGTAGAACAATAATCAGTAAAAATCACAAAATGCCATATTTCACCCAATTTTACAATAACGCAAATAACTCGGAAACTAAATGCCAACATCTGGTATCTTTATGCGCGGAACCCCACAAATTACCACAAAAATGTATGAATGTTTAGTCAATACTTTGATAAACAACTTAAAAATCTTTCGCATTCAAAAACAATACTAGTATTATTAAAACAGTAGTGCTTAACAGAAAACTACAACCATAGTTGAATCACCCAATTTCTCAATCGAATTCCCGTTGGTAACACACCTCGCTAACAACATCAAGTTAACGTACACTAACTTAATTTAAACTTAACAACAAAAAGTTAAAAAGTAAAATAAAAATAACACTTACCTAACCCGCACACAACACCGACGACAAAAAGTAAACTTTTCATTTTTATTTTTTATTAAATTTATTTGAGGTAGAAAATATAAATAGAATTAAACTGTTCGTACGTGCGTTTCCTTTCGAAGGTTGCTCTGTATTGCGAGCGGGGACTATTGTGGCCGGCGCAAGCGCAGCTTACTACACCACACACGACCGAAATGATTGCGATGAAAGTGAATGAAAGTTTAAAAAAAAGACAGTGACTGATGAAGCTTACACACGATATGTTATTTTAGAATTTGTGTTTGTTTTGTAGATATTATTTGTCTGTTGTAAGTTTTTGGGTGTGTTATGTGTAATTAATCTTCATACGTACTTGAATTACTTGTCGTTGCTTTATTAGATTTGTTAGTGATTATAGGAAATCAATTATTTTGTCTGTTTTGACAGGTTATTAGAAGAAGAGTAATTTATTATCGACCAATTTATTTTGAGCGTGTATGAGGTAATGATTGATATAGATACGCGTGTTTTGGTATCAACGCCTTGTTATTACAAATTGGAAGTCATCCAGTGAATTAACATGATCTTAATATGATCTTATAACATTTTCAATTTTCTAAATTGACAGCACCTTAATATACCCAATGAGTTATATGTAATATTTATCCAATGCGTGTAATTTATCTATAATATGTATGTATTTAGATATATATAAGTATGTTTATCAGTTGTCTGGTTACCATAGTACAGGCTCTGCCTAGTTTGGGATCAGATAACGGTGTGTTGGTGGTCCTAAGATATTTATTATAATAAAAAGTATGTATAAAAGTAAGCTTATACGTATAATAATAAATCTTCTGCCATACAACTGTACAGTTTCAGGCTGTAATTTTTTTTTAACTGAGAATAATATTAAGAAAAACTATACAAATTTGTGAACGGTGAACCATTGTTTTTTTTTTTTTTTTTTTTTTTTTCAGGATGGGAAATCATCATATGACTTCTCCCGCTCTGGGCGGAGCGGGAGGGCGTGTCAGACTTTTACTGAATAAAACCCACCCGTGTTCCATCAGTTGCCCATGTGCCAGGGTCACGGTATCTCTTTCGAACAATCACGCGACCCCGGCAGGCATCGGTCCTAGTAGACCCCTACACTGCTGCTGACATCTCTTTGAGGCGCGCGTGGAACACTGCGCGCCGTCGACCCGAGCTTGGTCCTTACCGGGCGGCGAGCTACCCATTGCTCGCCACCCGCAAGCTCGCGCCTACGGTGGCCGGGAGTCCGCAATCGACTCCCGACGCCCGGGGCGTCTCCTCCTGCGGCGGCTAGGGACATGAGGGCGTAGAGACTGCCACTCCCTCACGCACCCCGCCTCCTCCTTCGCGAGCTTTACTGCTTCGCAGAAGGAGGTGACGGCTTCCCATTCCCTCTCGCTCCGTACCATGGCTCGTACCAGGGCCGGACGCGAGAGGTCGCCGCCGCCGATCACCTCCACGAGGACACGGCGGTGCTCCGCCCAGGCTGGGCACACCTCCACCGTATGCTCCACCGTGTCCTCCAGACGATCCTCGCAATGGAAACACCCGGACGTATCCTCCCGCTTTATCCTGAACAGGAACCCACCGAAGCACCCATGCCCGGTGAGAACCTGCGTCAGGCGGAAGGTGAGGACGCCGTGACGCCTCTCTATCCACTCCTCAAAGAGGGGACTTACTGCCGCAATTGTGGCGTGCCCAGCACTGGGTTGCGACAATCGTACCCGCCATGTCGCCATGAGATCACACCGGAGCTCTGCCCGCCGTGCCGCGATCTGTCGCGGCAGCGGAGTTTCGCCCCGGCGTTTCGCCTCCTCGCGCCACTCCCACATGTGCGCGAGGACCTTTGCCTCCAGATCCCATGGCGGCACTCCGGCAAGGAGGCTCGCCGCCTCGCACGAGACCGTGCGGTATCCCCGGATTAACCGGATGGCCATGACCCTCTGGGCCGCAAACAACCGGCGCGCTGGGCGCAGCCTCAGTGAGGGTGCCCACACCGGTGCCCCGTAGAGGGCCATGGACCGTACGATCCCCGTGTAGAGCCTCCGGCAGGAGGCGTTTGGACCCCCCAGATTGGGCAGGAGCCGCTTTAATGCAGCCCCAGCCCGCTCCAGTCTGGGAGCCAAACGTCGGAAATGCTCAACGAAGTTCCACCGGCTGTCGAGGACAAGTCCCAGGTACTTCATCGTCGACTCGACGCCGATGTGAACCCCTCCTACCGTAAGTTGGGAACCCGCAGGTGGCGCGTTCCGAGGACCATGAAAACCCATGGCCTCGGACTTGTGCAATGCCACCTCGAGTCCCAATTGCCGGATCCTATCGACGTGAACCACTGTTTAGTCCTTATTTGGAAAACATACTGCAACCCCCATTGCTTATCTAATACGATGACTGGCTGACAATCTATTGAGTGAACAATATCATTAAGAAACCTATATCTTTGGCGTAATTATACTCGCACCCTAATCTAGTGCACGCCCTCTCATTACAGTGAGTGTATCAAGCCGCCAAGAAAAGTCACGACACTTACCTATACGTATACATATACGTGATATATACATATATGTATGTATAGCCCCGCATTGTCGAGGTCCAAAGACGATAGCCTCCAAAATGGCCACGTCACGGCCAATTTCATGGAATTGAATGCGGTTTGGTTCAGTCAATTGGTACCTTATTACTATGCATTTTATGTAATGGCTGTATCCTGGTTTTTTTGGTAGGTACTTCATTTTTATAGTAGGCATCGCTGTTTTAATGAAGATGTAGTCGTTAATGTACATCAAATTATGAAGGCTTTTTGAGGAAGTCAAAGCAGTCTGCCCGAAAAAATGTATATTATCTCGTATAATTTTGGCATTGAAAAATCACTTCATTTCAAAATAGTAGGTAGGTATTTAAATTTTGGCCTAGATTTAGAAATTAAACGAGATTAAATGGGCAATAAATCACCATATTGTTTAGCTGTCATCATTCTACTTATGGCCATCTGCCTAATCTTTCCCAGAGCATGTTGAGGTCATCTTCCAGTCTTACTGGATGCAGCTGAATACTACTAGTTTACATTGAGCGACTGCCTATCTGACTACCACAACCCAGTTACTGGTTAATACTTTTTTTTTAAATTATGTTATAGTTAAGCCACCATCTAACTTAGGATAGCAAAACATTCCAAATTTTTGATGAGTATAAAGAAGAACTAGTTCCCGATTATGGGCATCACGTTCCTAACTTGGTAAAACTGGTTATCTTGTAAAAGTGTTTGTACAAACCTACTTACAGAAATAAAATCATTTATCAATTTGTCACAGTTCCGGGCTTCAGCCTACCCGTATCGTCTGCCAAAGATCTACTAATGACAGCAGGGACCAAGGGCTTTGCCTGTATCGGGACCTCTTCATGCCTCGGAGGTCCCGATATTTAAATAGATGGTCACCCACGACCTTGGCAAGCGTAGCTTAACCTACAATCAACCATCAGCAGTTATTATTTAGAAAACGAATCCCGTGTATGATAGGCAATCAAAAGTTACATTCATACGAATAGTATATGTAATTAGGCGCAAATCCGCCACAATTTTAAAACTCTACGTAAATATGGTGACAGGAGCAAAAAGGAATGTTAATTTTTATTATTAACGTGTGGTAACTTGAAGGTTGTACAGATCGTTTAAATACTTCGATGCCTCGATGTTAAGGGTTATTAGTATTTTTTAAATCTACCATTTATGTCTTCCGATGCACTAAAGACTACTTACGTACTTATTTGCTTAAGTTTTTGTCAAGTTTACTATAAAAATATAGGTTCTTGTTCACGTTTCCATACTCTTAACTAATAATAATAATCAGCGTGTACTGTCCACAAAAACGTCAAACAGCATCGCGGAAGACCCACGAATTCGAAGCCTAAATGAGGGATTGGTCCTTATTGGCTCAGGATAGAGTTGAGTGGAAAAAGGAAAGGGAGGTCTTTGCCCTGCAAAGGGACAATACGCACAATATAGCTAGTGTGAACATCTACCTAACTTTGTAACTGTACCTAATTTATTTATTTGTTTTAAGATACCTGCTGATGTCGTTAGTTAAATTTTAGACCCCGACCCGCCGCGGCGCATACCCTCGCTAATACTGCGTTTCAGTAAGCGTTCTTTCCGTACTTTTTCTCGGTTCTCGAGAATCTTGGCGTGATCTTGAATAGCCTGTAACTTTCCTCAAAAATTGGGCTATCAAATGCATTTTTTTTTAAATCCAACTTGTACTTGCAAAGATTACCCCCTACATACAATAACAAACAAATTTTACCTCTTCATCAGCCTATAGCAGTCCACTGCTAGATATAAGCCTCTCCAATTTCACGCCATTCTGCTCGATTCTCAGCAACTCTCACCCAGCTGCTACCAGCCACCCTGCGAAGATCGTCGCTCCACCTAGCCTGAGGGCGCCTTACCTTACGTTTGTCGATTCGCGGTCTCCACTCAAGAACACGTCTACTCCAATGGTCATCGGTTCTACGGCTAATGTGGCCGGCCCATTGCCACTTCAGCTTGCTAATCCTATGAGCTAATATTAGGATAGATAATGCTAATATGGTGGGACTATAATTTTAATACAATATTTATAGAAACTGTATCTATAGCGTTTTGTATAGCATTTTTTGCTATTGTAGATAGCAGAGAGAGAAAACCCAGTTACCATTTAATAAAGCAAAAATTACCTTGAAGTACCGGCTACGCTTTCCATCTTGTGTAAAACTTGTGCAATTTTTCTATTGCTACCTGCTCTTCTTTCTGCTTACCCTTTAGGGACGCAATCTGAGCCATACAAAACTTTCATCTGAGACATTACCATAGCTCTTACCTACTCTAGTTAAATTAACATAATAGACTACTTTCAAATACTTTCGTTTTGTACGTCTATTTGAGTTTACAAAAAAGAAAGAATTAAAAAACGTCATTTGCAAAAACAAAATAATAAGTTGGGGAAAATATGCGTCACGTCCACGCAACACACGACTCACCATAATGCTGAAACTATGCGAAACGCTGGTTTTTTTGCAACTATAGAGACCTTGTTGATTTAAGCAAAAAATGCGAAGGTTTTCAAGGATTTAAGGTACAGAATGAACATTCTTGTACAGTCCATTCACTGGTATAAAAATGTGAATTGAAAGGTTGCTCAGAACGTCGGATTAAATATTTTTATAAGCCCTAAAACCAGTTTAAACCAATCAAATTGCTCTAAACTATAGTTAAGTAATGCATCAGTCTTGAGTTCTGTAACACGAACAGAATTTTTTAATTCCATACAAATTGCACCAACCAATTTCACTTCATTACTCATACTCATCGGTTTATTATAAAAGGTATGCATAGCTAATGCCCTTCCTCAGGGTCCAAGCTATCTGTGTACAAAATTTTATTGAATACTGTTCAGCGTTTTAGCCGTAAAAAGTAACAAACAAAAGAAGCATTTATATTTGTATTAATATCACCACCAGCAGTCAAAATAGGTATTCCGACAGCCGCACTTTCATTAAACAAACAGTAACAAAGATAAAAGGTTAAATAAGATGCCTCTTATTTACCAACACCCTGAACTTAATGGCAATTAAGTCATGAACTGTCTTCGTAATTAATTTTATCGTATAAATTAATCAGTGAAAGTGAATGCTTGAACAGTAAAATCTATTATATACTCGATGCTATAATATGCCCTAAGGATTAGAAATAGCTGCCGTTGTTGCCAATCCAGTTATTGATATGCAGGAAATGGACATCCATTAGGATGTTACTTCAACAGTTTTAATGGGCAGTAACTAAATTCATCCGAAATCGGATTGCTTTTCTGACGTTTTACAATTCTTATCTTTCCTTCCGAAAGACGTCCACTATTGAACGTCAGCCTCCCCCAATTTGGGGCGGTTTGACATAATCGCCTCAAATTGGGGGAAGTCCCTTAGTCGCCTTTTACGACACCCACGGGAAATGATAAGACGATGCTATTCTTTATGTTCGGCACCAAACGGAACCTCAAAAAGATAACGAGTGAAAAAAAGTTATTTGATCTGTAAATAGAATAGGATTCACTTCACAAATCAAAATTTATAAAAAAAAAATATCTTTCCTATCTGACTACCAATGAGAAGAAATGACGAAACAAACTAAGGAAATGCTATGGAAGAATACCTACTAAGTTACGACTTTTATTGCTTTCCTCTTAAGGTCGGATATCGTGTAAGGAACTTTTGTTTTAATTATCTACCACCATATACGTAACCATTTTCAGGCAAATAAACGATTTGATTTGGTTTTTAAAACGAAGACTACATTTTGAAATCAGTGAAGCTACAAAAACGTACTAAATACTTCTGACATACCACTAAATAAAGTCAAATACATTTCAAAACTGTCTCGTGCCAATACAGATACAAATTAACTGATAAACCGATATTAGGCAATATTAGCACATTAATGGTTGGGTAACTGCAGGCCTAGCAAACTGGTCTAGGCATTGTGAACTAGACACGGGGTCCTAACGTTGCGTGTGCACATTCACGACCGCTGCTTAGGCTGTGGACACAAGAGTCGGTTGTCGTGACCACGACTGGATATGGCGACACGTTTTATTCATACCAGCACCTTTGTTAGGAAGGATGTTGTAGCTTTTACTTTAACACTACAAAGAATTAATAATAAAATATTGAATGTTTTACTCAATATGAATAAAGGAATAGTTGACAGCTATTGGTGATGATTCTATTGAACACTAACTAAACTTAATTTGGGCTATTAAAATTATTAATATGTTTTGAAATTCTGAATATGTAGGATGTTGGATTACGCCAATATTTAGTAGAAATTTCTATTAAATATTGGTGCTATTGATATCCTATTTGTTCAACTACTTTTGTAGCTACGAACCCTTGTTTAAGAAAAACCGTCAGGATTGAGGAGCCATGTATTACCGTTCTTATGTAGCTTTAGCATAATAGCGTTTTATCTAACTACAAATTAAAACATACTTAATACTAAATGATATTAAAAAAAATATTTTAATTGGTTCATTCGTTTCCGACACACAACGCGGGGACATTGGATTTTTATGATAAATCAAAACACGGTGTAGCTCTCATCGTCACCTCAAAATCAGCTGTACAAAACCCATGTGTTGTACAGATTACGTATAAACACTACCAAGTTTTGAGGAATACCCATCGGCTAGTTGTCGAGTTCTAAGCTGGCTTCTCAATTCAGTCACGTCTGAATTGAGGAACTTTTTATGAGTTTTACAACAAATTCCACGATTGGGCCTACAAAATCGGCTAATTTACCATTCATTCTTTGTAGTAACAGCGTTTAAATATGAGACAAGGCTCCTAAATACATACGGACACGAGGAGCCACAGTAACTGGTGAGCTATTTTTAGTTACGTCTACAACACAATGAGAAAAAATCTACAACCTTCTTTTATTCGGTTTTTAAGGCTTAAATATTTTCGATGTGATCGGATAATCATTGTCTCGGGAACGAAGGATCATTTTTGGCCTTGGAATTATGTTCCTCCGACATTCTACTTTTTCTTCTTTATTTTCAAGACGATTTAAGTTACAGGAATATCATGTTAATAATTAAACTAGTGGTCAAAATTAATTCATAACGTTCATTTAAATTTTAATTTGAACGTTGTATGACATTATCATAATTATTTGACATATTGTTTGACATTCAATAAGACTATAGACATCAAAGATAAATAATACTTGAACTTCCCAAAAGTTTTTCTTTACCGGAAGAACGCTTGTAGCTAAGTAATAACAGTCGCACGGGTTGATCGATTAGGCTAAAAAACAGGTCCGCTTGCCGCGGTTGGTTCGTGTCGTGGGTGAGTGAACATCTTTCCATACCAAGACGCCTCCATGCATCGAGAAGCACGAACAGCCGTTGGTTCCGGCAGTCATTAGTGGATCTTTGATGGTCGTTACGGATCGTCGGAAGCCCGAAACTCTGAAAACCAGTCTTACCACTTAGTATCATATTACCCAGTAACTGGTAGTCAGCTGCATCCGGTTAGACTGGAACCTGACCCCAATATGCTTAGGAAAAGGCTAAGCAGATCATGATGACTTATTGAGAACTTATCCCATGTAAGACCTATTACACACGATTGGCATGTTGCCAGCGGCAGGTAACTGCAGCCGTCGACACGCGATGATGACGCTGATCTTTGAAGTTGGCATGTCGCCGACTGTCGTCGAGATGCGTTGACGGCTGCCGCCGACTCGTATCGACGGTACCGACCTTTGCCGTTGACAACATGCCGCTCGTATGTAAGAGCTCTTAGGATGAAAATAGTTGGTTTTCCATTCGAGCAACGTGCGATTGCGTGTCAACATAGTCTTAATACAGTAAGGGAAAATAATTGTTGACCTAATTGACCCCCTACGACAATTAGCTGTCTTATAGCAATTTCATGCAGCTGTCAAAGAATGGTTCCATGCGGTGCCGGTTTAAAGAATAGCATCATCGCATTTCTTCCCGTGGATGTCGTAAAAAGCGACTAAGGGACTTTCTAGAGAATAAACAGCAGCATTCTCTATGCATTTTATCACCATACTGCGATCGCCAACCCGCCTGCCAAGCGTGGCGATTATGGCCCCCGCATTTAGGGAAGGCCTATTTCCAGCAGTGCACTAAAATGATGATGATGAATTTAAAGTATGGCAGTCGTGATGTACTGTTTTGATAGTAGCCAATTTGAATGAATTTCCCTGACTAATGGAACAGGCCTTACCGGCGCCAACAAGCACGATGACTGGCTGTCAAGAAACTTGCATCACACGCATAGGTGAGATAATTTAACAATGTTGTAATCTAAAAGGTTGAAGAAATAATAGTTATAAGCATTACTGACTTTTCGTGTTAAAAGTACATTAAGGATTATCATTATCCAATTTTATTGCTTTCGTCATTGGCAAGAATAAGATTAACTGTTTCTAAAATAATCCAGGTAAGTATACAATATTAAGGCACCATGGGACAGCCACACTTGTGATTAATCAATTAACTAAGCCTATCCACTGCTGGACACAGGCCTCTCTCAGGCTGCACTAGAACACCGTGTCCTCCGCCTTCCGTATCCAGTCTGTCCTAGCCACTTTCTTTAAGTCGTCAGGCCATCCAGCTAGGGGGCGTCCAATGCTACGCTTGCCGATACGTGGTCGTCACTCCAGGACTCGACTGCTCCAACGGCCATCGGTCCTTCGATAGTCATGGCCAGCCTACTGCCACCTCAGTTTGCTAACTCTGCAAGCTATGTCGGTAACTACGATTATTTCTATCCCTCATAGCATAGCCCACCTGTAAGATGCCAACATAAAAATATGTTAAACCACGTCATAGAACTAAACTTACAACTAAATTTTGCAGTACATTGTGACAAAAATGACCTAAGTGTTCCAGTTCCAGACTTTGCATATTCTTTCACATTACTTCCAAAACAACCTTACTGTAAGCTGACAAAAAAAAAAATGGAAGGGTGTATATGTACGGATGGAACTTGTATGCAAGTCCTCACTTAGATATTAATCGTCAAACCAATTGAGTGTATGACAGAATTTTAGTACACGTTAATTATAATTAGCCTCAATTACCTAGTTTTCTGCTTTTTCACAGTTGACAGCCATTGAGCTGATTTCTAAATTATGTTTCATCATTGGAAAGTATGACCTTCGAGGGTGCTATTAATACAATGGATTATGGTAGGCTTAATCCGAGTTTATGGGGTTTTAACACGGTTTCGCCTTTAACAATATTTATAAATATGTGAATACCTATCAAATAATTAATTTAACTATCATTGTTTTGTGTTTAATTATTTTAACTCATTGTAGTATGGCAATTTTATTCTAGGTGCATATCACATAAAATTATATAATATAGGTATAAAAAGTTGCTACGATCTTTAAATACCTTTTTTCTTTCGTTTATGTAAGGATCGTAGCAGATGGCGTTCTGTAATTTCTGTCTACCCGGGAAATAGGTAAGAGTTTATGTATATATGTATGTATTTAAAATACTGCGAAACATTTTTCGCAAATGTATAAAAAAAGCTAGAGTTTATGGCCCATTCTTCTCCGTACGAAACTACCCTTTGCAATTAGAGCCAGTTCCATTTTTTTTGTAAATTTTGACGTTCAAAAGTCTAAAAGTTTGACTTCGTTTAAAAATTATGGTTACACTAATTTACACCAATATCGGTTAAAGCTGAGAATTTGGCTCATACCCTTATTATGTTGATCTTATTCTTGCAGCATCCTTGTCAATATCCACAGTTCATGAGCCTCCATTTGGACGATAGTAGGTATGCTACTAAACCTATCTAATCACGAAATAATTGAGAATACCATTGGCCTTAAAACTGCCCGAAAATCGGTCACTTCCAACTACCGGACTTAGGAAGAGCAAGCAAAAGCTAACCTTTTTTAAAGATATACCAATAAAACGAGCAATAAAATGATATAATAATAGTAATAGTAATGTTACATATGCGTGTTGAAACACTGCACATCAATCATGTTCATGACACTGATCTGAACACATCTGACGTCCTTTCACTAAACTATAGCACTTTATCACGACATAGAGAAAGAAGCACTTATTACTATATCTACATTATAATATGTACCTACACATAAAGTAGATTTTATAGTATTTTTTTTTTAAACTAATATCTAAACCTTTTTTTCGTGATAGTACGCAGTGAGTTGCCTGCGCGACTGCCTCGCGGTGGTCTACTGGTCATAAGCGGTACTGCTGAGCAAAGGTCCTGCGTTCGATTCTCTGGTCAAGCAAAGTGTAAATTGGGGTTTTCTATCTATTATTTCTCAACAGCAGCCCAGAGTCAGGATTTTTGCCCGGTTGATGGCAATAGGCTCCCCGTCCTGTTACATGGGTCTTTAACATAACTGGCATAATGTGGGTGTACTATGGGTACTCTTCTATCTAACCCTTTGGGGCAATATGACGTGAGTACTTAAAAAGAAGATTTCTTAATGTTCTTCTCGTACTGCTAAAGCCTGTCTCCCTTCATCTTATCATTTTACAACTATTCTTTCCCTTCATATGAGTGTCTAAGTCTAATATTTCATCACCACTACTCTCCAAAATGGCGGAAATCATCGTGAAGGAACCAGCAAGTCCAAGAACCAAAACATCGAAGGCATGTGACATCTACCAACCCGCACTGGCACGCGTGATGTAATACAGCACTCTCCTTCTCAAAGATAGGAGGCCTGAGCAATTAAAACATACCTATAGACTGCTTATGTATGTATCTAATTCACATTTGGTCCCTGCATACTCGTAAGTATACAATGATCATTACCGAATTGTAATGCAATAGCAATCTCCTCACACTTTTACATCACTTGACTACAAAGAATGTATTAGAGAATTCATTGATAGACATTTTGTAAGCCTAAGTCAGCGCTAGGTCATAAGCGCAATGTAAAAATAACCAGCACACACTTACACAACGCATTGCTGCCTTGCACCACGCCATTTGCTACTCGCACGATGGATAAAATAACTAATAGCATAGGTATAAAAACAAAAAGTTCAGTTTTAATGTTACAGCATTGGAGAATTTCAAAAGTATTGAATTTTGATTTGGAACGCACATTTGTTTTTCTCTTGATGTAATTGGCTTTCAGCGTTCTGTGATTATTCAACAGTTTATTTTATTTCATGCTGTTTTTTGTTTCATCTTCATACCTGCATCGTCATCCTTGCTTTGTCCCAATCGTGTTGGGGTCAGCATCCAGTCTATCCGGATGCAGCTGAATACATGGTATTCCACATGGAGCGACTAAAACCAGCCAACTAAAAAATTCTGGACCGATTCCCAAGAAATAAATTCCTCTACTTGAAAAAAAATCAAAAATTCAGCATGAAAGGTCATTGGGCGGAATCCGACCCGGTCGCGGACATGAATGAAAATGGTATAAAATGAAAGAGTATAAATTCAATTAACATTGTATAAGGTTACTTTATTTGGAATCCATGGGAGAACAAAGTTTGAACCAAAAATATATTTATGAAAAAAATCTAATACTTTATTTAAGTAAAATAAGTTGTCGTTCTATTCAATAGCTACTAAGAGTTTTGGCGAGTGCATGTGCGTCCCGCGTGATCAAATCGGCAGGTATACGTTCGCTCCCTCTCTCTCACACATTAGGTCACGTCTCGCTCGTTGCGCTGGCGCATTGTTTCGACCGTATCATCGCAGTCCTTCGTTGTCTTTCGTTGTGATCTGTGCGCTTACTTGTAATCTATTGTTTTTATCGACTACCTCCGTACGTTTACTGGACCTGATTTTTTGCTGTTTGTTTGGAATTTATTTGATATGGATAGAAGTAATAATTGTGTAGTGTGTAACCGATCCGTGTTACGTCGCAGAAAACACATACTAACAGAACTGTTTTTAGAAAGATTTCGGAGTCACGCAGTGTTATTGTTACAAGAAATAATACCACACGAGGTAAGTTTTGTATTAGCATGCTTTATCAGTTTTGTCTGTCCCAATCGTTAGCCAGCGGATAGCCATATTGCAAAAATCAATGTCTCGTAATTGACAAACATTAACTGTTATATTTTAACTTATTTCAGATTCCTTTTGATGGTACTAGATCAATATGTCATCCTTGCTGGCAAAGATTTGATCGCGCTGTGCACAATCAGCATACACAAGGGCAGCCACATAATCAAGTTGATCAAGGAATAGCAGTCGAGGGTCAAGGTTTACTTACTATTCCTGGATATTTACGAGCAT
Organism: Aporophyla lueneburgensis; assembly: GCA_932294355.1. Taxonomy (NCBI): domain Eukaryota; kingdom Metazoa; phylum Arthropoda; class Insecta; order Lepidoptera; family Noctuidae; genus Aporophyla; species Aporophyla lueneburgensis. Next base: position 8,354,394 of record OW028737.1, read on the forward strand.
CAAATACTGCACGACGCTGCATATTTCAAAACTGCAGGAACATTGTTACACGAGGAGTGCCATTATATGCCAGATTTTATCTATTACATAATCACAATTTATATGTACCCGATCTAGCACGAGCTTGCCAGCCCCATATAATGGCAAATGATTGGGACATGCTTGCGAATGGTCAGATAACCCATGAAAACTTTAATAGTGCACACGTGCTAGACTTAATAAGTCTGTACAAATGGGGATATGATCGTCGAAACCAAATGGACTTTGAACATATTGAAGAATTTGATGATGACGAGCTGCATTTTTGGACGTCTTTAACTAAAATTCAATTTAAAAACATTTTACAACAAACTCCATCTCTTCGTGTCAGATCTGAATATCCTGCCACCGTTTTAGGGGTTTATTTGGTAAAAATAAGAACCGGCGATTCGGATGAGCGCTTAGCATCAAAATTCAATATGTCTAGAAGAACATTTGAGAGAAAGCTACAAATAGCTAGACAATGCTTAACTGAAGATTTTATGCCGCGGTATTTGGGCTTGGATCATTTAACTCGAGAAGATACAGTAGCCAGAAACCTTTCGATCCCGAGCCATATTTTTGGTGGTAACCAAAATGAAAATGGAATTTTTGTGATGGACGGAACGTACTTGTATGTCCAAAAGAGTGCGAATTTTTTATTTCAAAGAAAAACTTATAGTCTTCACAAATTCAGAAACTTAGTGAAGCCTTTTCTGGTCGTTTGCACCGATGGCTATATAATAGACGTAGTTGGGCCATACCCAGCGACAACGTCAGATGCCTCAATCCTGCGTCATCTGTTACAAAGTGAAGAATCCCCTTGGCTTTGGTTTTTAAGACCTAATGACATTTTTATATTAGATCGTGGATTTCGAGATTCAATTCCATTAATTGAAGAATGTGGTTATGTTCCACATATGCCACCATCTGCAGGAAGAGGAGAACAATTGACGACGGTAGATGCCAATAAGTCACGATTGATTACAATGTGTCGATGGGTAATCGAGGCCATAAATGGCCGTTTTAAAAAAGATTATAAAATATTTCGACATACGTATTTCAATGTAGCTATGCGAAATATGATGGCGGACTTCAAAATCACGGCAGCAGTTATCAACGCTACCAGGCGTCCGTATGAAGATAGTGTATACGTCGAGCAGTTTATTAACATTATAAATGACAACATGAATAGAGAGAACGAACTGGCGCAATACGTAATTGAAAACAACATAAATAGACAAAGAGTTGCATTCATGCCATTAGATGGAAACAATCCAGATTTTAGAGATTTCCCACAGCTAACCTATGAAGAACTTATATTATTCACATTGGGCAGCTATCATTTAAGACTGGCCAGGTCGTACTGCCATGAACACATGAGACCAAATGGTGTCTACTTGATAGAGCTCTATCGTCACCAAGGCTTAATAAACAATAAAATATTGATACGAGGACGAATTCAGTCGCGACATGTCAGAGCGCGACAATACTACACATATATTTTGATAAATCCAGCGAGACAAGGAAGACAAAGTGTTGAAGATTACTACTGCTCGTGTATACACGGCCGCCGTACCGTCGGGAGCTGCGCGCATATTGCCAGTATAGTTTATTTTTTATCCTGGGCTAGGCACCAACAACAAATCGAAGCCCCTGCCGTATTTTTAGATGAAATCACAGTGGATATTGATCATGTCGAATAAATAATGTGAAATGTAAAAAAGTTTTTTTTTTTCAAAATTCCCACAACCCACAAGAAAGCGACCCTTACCATGATAAACTAGAGACATTTATCTATATATCTTCACAATTTCATTTCTGTCCGCCGTGGGTTTTTTTCCCATACTAATTGCCCATTGACCTTTTTCACTAGTGTTCTTAGTGCAAAAGTGTTTAAAAAAAATCTAATGTGTAGTAATGTTTTAATAATTCTTTCTTAAATTCCTTACTAGTTAGTTACTTAGTTTACCCCCTATAATGGGGTCTCAAATAATAGAAAATCATTCTTAGACTTAATAACACAACGCCTAGCGCCCTCTCATATCGAAAAACAGAATTATTTATCGAAAATTTTTCTTTATTTTCCTTACCTTTTAGACCCGTGAAACTTTTTTGTCTATAAATTATAGACTTCAACGTTTGCAAAAATAAAACAATATTTGCTGCACATTGATTTTTACACCTAGGCAGGCACCCTTAAGCTCACTGCTCACGTCTATCATTTTTGCCGATAGAAAATCTCACTGGCCAAATGGCTTGTAACTAATATTAATAATGTTTGGCCGATTTAGACGTAATTCAGATCGCTTAGTTAATAATGTTATTTTCATAGTTTTTCTTTTATACAATATTCACAAGACTCAAAATACCAATTCCACAATGAGATCATAATAAGTTCATTAACCACAAAACAGTTGTCAAGGAGATATGGATATAATAAATCGTAATTAAGGGCCCTTCTCCACGGACAATAAGTCTTCCATACAAAGGCATGCCAAAAAGTATAACTGAAGTACTAAATATATGGGAGTAGAATCAACTGCGCAGCAGATGCTCTACGAAAACCGCTCTTACTAAACAGACATAAAAGCGCTGACAACGTCAAATTTTCATCACTGATATGTGGTTTAATTTATTTACTTTATATAAGTAAGGACTATTGAGACCCAATACTAAATATTGGTTGACATCTGTAAAGGAAACTGGAACTCCTATATAAGGTGAAAAAGGATTGTTCCTTAAGCATATGAATATAAATGAATGTTAGTACCTACTCAGTATAATGACGGAATTCAAATTGTTTGTCGTAATTTAAAAAAGATGTGATCTCTTCACGTTAAAAACATCATTCTAGATCACATTTTATTTTACAAGACTACGAATCAATATAATTTACAAAACAAAGCTTTCAATTAGAGGTGAGGCGTATATACTGGTACAGGTATATATACCAAGTATGTGCTTCCCAGTACGCAGCCCGGGTACAGACCGGAATACTGGGTAAATACCTTGAAGGTATGACGTCATACGTATAGGCTAGTACGAAACGAACCGCTACCACAAGGTATCAGCCAGTTCGTGCAGCATCGGTCCGCCGAAACCACCCGAAGCTACCCGACCGCTTATGGCAGGACCCGAAGCGTCATTCGTGCTTTAGGAACGTTCGGACGATCTAATTCACGTGGAAAAAATACATACGTCTGCGTTCTTAAGGAATATAATTGCAAAATAATGTTATTGCATAAAAAATATTACGAATTACATTTTTATCATATCAAAGAGTTCCTTAAAAATAATTATGTGTAATAAAGTGATTTTTAACTATGCAGCTACTCTAGTTAGTCAGTTTAAATAAAATTAATGTTATTTTGCATATAATATTTAGTAGGTACTCACTAATAACCATCTTCATATCTCTTTCTTGAAACGTCGTACCTACATAATATTGGAGGTATGCCATACCTATCGCATACGTTTACTTATGGGAATCATAACACACCCAAATACTTACAGGTATTTTGAAACCCGGTTTTTGGTCCAGGTATTTGGCCATACCCATACCTTGAAGGCCGGGTATGGAGATTGGCAGGTATATCTCATCTCTACTTTCAATATTAAATTCAGAGGACCAAAGCTGTCGGCTCTATCGATCTATAAATACAACAATCCAAACACAAAAATAAAACAATATTTGATTTGTATTCGATAGTTTTAAAATCTAGATATCTATCTAAATTACATTATGCTATAATTACTGTTTAGATACGGCAGTTTAAATAAAACTAAATCGTGATTTTATCATTAAAACCTCATCATGACTGTCCTCCTTTCTCATACAATAAAAAGAATTATTTTGCACCTATTTGTGTATAATTATTGCGAATGTTTGGGTTCCGTTTACGAAGATCATTTTTGTACTAAAACAACGCACGCTTGCCCGTGTAAGCACAGGAGTTCTCGGTATCGTCCAAAACAGCCGCAGACGCTACTTGTCTTCACGCACACATTCACATCATGTTCGTATACTTGGCTACCACAAGTCGAACGCGCGTCGCTTCCTGCGATAAAACAATTGTGACTTTATAACTCGATTAAATTCAGAAAACAGTGAATTTCAACAATTTTGGAGGCCCTTGTTATGACGCTTTAAAGCAAAGAAAAGGACAAACAATTAAGTTTTTCAAATACAGCGTGAAAAACTTCTGATCGTGTTGCTTTTTACTCTAAGGACTGGCAGAATAACTATCGACCAGTTACAGCACATTCTGGTAACAGCTACTTTATGTAAAGTTTTTTTATTGCAACCTACATTGAAAGTAAGCAAAACGTTTTATTATATCGCCACGGATCCCTGATTGCAATCCGCAGTAACCAGAGGTCTTCCAGTATACAAGGTGAACGCTTTTGGAGGCCACTAAAAATAAAAAATACCTGAGTTTAGATTGGAACATTTTACTGAGGTTGTCGACCTTTGCAAACAACTTAATTAACTTAAGGATTTGAAAGGGATTTTTATAATCTAAAAAGTTGATACGGTCGCAACCTATAATTATATTATACTAGCTTTTTTTTTTTTCTTTCTGGATGGGAAATCATCAAATGACTTCTCCCGCTCTGGGCAGAGCGGGAGGGTGTGACAGACTTTTACTGACTAAAACCCACCCGTGTTCCTTCAGTTACACATATGCCACGGTCACGGTATCTCGCTTGAACAATCTCGCGATCCTGGCAGGCATCGGTCCTAGTAGACCCCTTCACTGCTGTTGACATATCTTTAACGGGTAGCTCGCCGCCCGGTAAGGAGAAGGCCGACCCCAGCCTTCTCCTTACCGGGCGGCGAGCTACCCGTTGCTCGCCGCCCGCAAGCCCGCGCCTACGGTGGCCGGGAGTCTGCGATCGACTCCCGACGCCCGGGGCGTCTCCTCCTGCGGCGGCTAGGGACGTGAGGGCACAGGGACCGCCACTCCCTCACGCGCCCCGCCTCCTCCTTCGCGAGGATTACTGCTTCGCAGAAGGTGGTGACGGCTTCCCATGCCCTCTCGCTCCATACCATGGCTCGCACCAGGGCCGGACGCGAGAGGTCGCCGACGCCGATCGCCTCCACGAGGACACGGCGGTGCTCCGCCCAGGAAGGGCACACTTCCACCGTATGCTCCACCGTGGTCTCTAGACGATCCTCACAATGGAAACACCCGGGCGTATCCTCCCGCTTTATCCTGAACAGGAACCCACCGAAGCACCCATGCCCGGTAAGAACCTGCGTCGGGCGGAAGGTGAGGACGCCGTGGCGCCTCTCTATCCACTCTTCAAAAATATTATACTAGCTTTTGCCCGCGACTTCATCCGCGTCAAATTTTTACTCCCCTAACCCTTCCCGTCGCATCGAATTGCCTGCCGGTTTTCATTCATTTTTCGTTGCTGCTCCGTTTCTTTTATTGTAGCGTAAAGTTATATCCTCAATAAATAGGCTACTCAAAACAAAAAGATTTTTTTAATTCGGACTAGTAGTTCCTGAGATTACCGCGTTCAAACAAACAAACTCTTCAGCTTTATAATATTATAGTATAGATGACGTACAAAACTTCGGTATTAATCGCGAGAGTAGTCCTATCCTTGTGTCAGAGATCTAGATTCGAATGTCATATGCTTGTCTCGAAGGTTAATCGTTAGATTGGCTATAAAGGCCCTCTTGTAGTTGAAGACGTCTCGGCGAACACTGGCCGGTCGGGTCGTTGCGAGCGCTTGAACTGCTAGATTTTGTGTATATTTGTTTCGTAGATAAAAACTGATAAGGAAATTATAAAATACTAGCTTTTGCCAGCGGCTTCGCCTGCGTGGTCGGAAATTGTCCCGCGGGAACATACTACCGTGATAAAAGTACCCTATGTGTTAATCCAGGTTATAAACTAACTGTATTCTAAATTTCATCCAAATCCGTTCAGTAGTTTTTGCGTGAAAGAGTAACAAGCAACCACACATTCATACATACAAACTGTCGCATTTATTATATTAGTAGGATAGTGGGAAGTAGGATAGTAGGATTTTCTCAGGGTGCCCTTTCTTTTCGTACAAGTTTTACATGGTTTAATGATGAAATCTCTTCAAGGTACACGTTATAAATAGCGAATTAGTGTCATATTTGTTTTTTTTTTATCGAGTCAATTATAAAACAATTTTCACGCCTCTATCTTCACTTAGCGCGTGGCAATATGATATATTTTCCTGAAATATATTTTTTTTTTCGGAAACTTGTTAGTTTTCTGGATTTACAGAGGCTTAAAAAGTTAAAAAGTACTGCAACCTAGCCTAAAATGTGTTACGATGTTTTAAATATAATTATTAAATAATAGTTGATATTATTAGTTACAAGTTATAGTTCACAATGTCAAGTTAGCAGTTAATGTGCCTGTTACCTTCCTTCGATAGCGTTGCTATTTCTCAAGTTTCTCCTACGGCCTATAATGTCGTAAATGTTCACCACCCCAGTCTTTATTATTTTGCTATCCTGGTGATCCTGGCCTGGACAATGTCACGAATTTTATAAAATTCTTGTACTGTCTTCGATCCTTGATAAGTGTGCACAATTTCAAATTAATCTGATGTCTTTAAGTTGGTGAAAATCAAACTCCAAGATTACAAGCACTGAATGTATTTCTAATGCATTATTATATACAAATAAAGTCCTTCTACATATAAAGTTGAAGTGTACCAATTTTCAGACTTCTAGAAAAGGGGGTACAAAGTTCTTGCTACTTGTATTAATATATTTTTTTTTATGGCGTACACAATAAAGAGTATTATAGCTAATACTTCTCTATTTTAAAATCTTGGTGAGCTTTCGAAAAAAAAAATTACTGTTTGCGATTTCTAAATTCACGGGTGATCCTGTATGGAAATAACCATAAACGTGTAATCTGTGTATTTTTAATCAAATCCTAGTAGTTAGATGGCTGAAACATTGATATAAAAAAATCATAGCTACTCTAGCAATTAGACAAACCTACTCTCGCTTGGCAAGACCAACATAGGGTGCGGGCCGTAAAGAAGTTTTGCACATAATAGTTGCACAAATTAAGAGAGATTGTTGATTTTTAAATCTGAGAGAAAGTGACAGAAAAGTATGATATAGTAACGAATCGCAATACGACCGCGTACATGGAAATAAGGACCATTTTTCTTTGAAGGTATCATTGTTTTTATGTACGACAGAAACCAAACTACCTTTACACATAACAGCTTTTACATAAACGTATTCACATTGACGATAGTTAAAGGTCATGTAAATGTCAAATGAGAGTCAAATGCTATGCTGAGATACACGCATGTCAAATGCCAACAGCACTGTCTTCCTAGCGTGTGGAAATAACGAGAATCATGTTGAATTTAATACCAATTATGGAAAATTTAAGCACTAGTGTCTTGAATTTATCTGAAATGCTGAGGTTTGATTGACGCCAGTATTCAATTTTGCGGAATAACGTGGGAGTTGGTCCAATTTTTTTAGTCAAACGACTGAAGGATTTCTGAGTCAAACCATTTATTTCTATTACGCACATATAGGACACGTTTGAACGTCAAAGCTTACAAGCATCAGAATTAATTATTTTGTCTTGTTGTTTAGTGTTGTAATGAGAACAATGGGCAAGAAAGTCTATAGTTACTCTCTTAATTAAATCGATAAGATTCCATTGTTTCGATTCTTTGTCGATAGTGATAATTGAACATGTCACAAACTAAACTCATTACTAACAGCATTAAAAGGAGACTATACGGAAGCGCCAGGAAGAGCTATTGGTCAATTAAAGATCTTCTAAAAGGAGATCTGCCACTATGTCTCAATCGAAGGACACATAACATTTACCCATATTCATCATTCTCGATGAATATGTATAAATGGCCTTCGTGCCAGTGTCTTTCCCGCTCCCGCAAAAGTCTGTTCTTGGAAATGTCTTTTCGCATAACTGGGTTCGCTAAGTGACTTTCGTGGAATTTGTTTCGCGAAAGTGTCCAGAATTATTTAGTCACAACTGCTTTTAAAACGGTGAAAAAAAACATCACGAGGAAACCAGGATATCTTAGAACCAAAAATTCGAAGACATGTGACACCTAGCAACCCACATTAGGTCCGCATGTTGGATTATAGCCCACTCCCTCTCACCGAGTGGAGGCCTGTGTCCCAGCAGTGGGAAAATTATAGGCTGCTGATGTTGAAGTGCCCCACACCCTATTTTCCCCATTTTCACATATAGTGCTTAAACCGGATCTTGATACTTCAGCAGAAGTCCAAGGTCGGCGTTTAGCAGCGAGCTATGGAACGCAGTATCCTCAAGGTTCAAATTCCGGACCGTATTTATAAAGAATACAGTAATGCGCTCCAAAACCAAGATCACAGACGTTACCTTGTGGAATCTTTATTAGATTATCCACCAAGCAGGCCCACAGCCAGTTAGTAGGTACTTATAATTATAACGTTGATATCATTTTATATGATTTTTTTTCTTTATACTTGATCCCTCAGTGCCAAGGTTATTAAAGTCTTGTCCTGGCTTGGCGCCATATTTGCCGATCCTAGACCACTTTGCAGCCATTTTAAAAGATAAGTACTGATGATTTCTAGCAACATGTCGATAACAATGCCTTATTCGCTTTTACTAGTAGGGTGGCCAATTCTCAGTACTACTCAACACATTCACATGGACATTGTCTCCTACACTATTACATTATATTTGTTACGTGCAGTGGGAACTAATTTTTGAAAGCTTATTGTGTGTGACATAGTTACAAGTTAAACAGTACAAAGCCTGCACTGAGAGGATGTGACTAATTTTGTAATTGTCTGACAGTTCATTAGATGATATATTACACTGAGAAAACATTAAAGATAAAGCAATAAAGATATTGAGTATTGAGACATTTGTTAAATTTCATTCTGCATGATTTTTTCTAGCTTTATTAATTATTGTGTCAGTTGAGTTGAGAAATATCTTCACATAGACAGATTGACAGCTCGGTATATGTATTTGGTAGTAATAAAAAAGTAGATTATTCTGTATAAATATGCTTCAACGTTAGTATGATGCTAACCGTAAAGTATCCGTATGGTTGCAGACGTAAAGAATAGCACCACCTCACTTTTGCCCGTGGGTGTCGGAATAGGCGACTAAGGGACTTACTAGAAAATGAGCATCAGCGTTCTCGATGCATGTTACAACCAGACTGCGATCGCCCTGCCTACCAAGCATGGCGATTATGGCGAACCCCCCAAATTGGGGGAGGCCTATGTCCAGCAGTGGACCTCTTATGGCTGAAATGATGAGCATGATGATGCTTTAACAGGCGACTGGGGAAATGGGATTCATTGTAATAACAATGCTACAGTTTCTAAGAGCAAAGAAGTAGGTATACAAACTCTATTTAATTTAAAACCTTTTGCTTGGCCATTGGTTTTCATGATGTCATTTGACTTAATTCACAGAGCACAACTGCACAAAATTGTATGATTTATAGCTATATGAGTCGAAAAAACCCTATCAAAATATGGGAGTTCCCTTGGGTAAGTTACATATTTCACTGGAAAGAATTTCCGCGTACTAACTACAAATATTTTTGTGGCCTGATTGTTGCCATATAGCATTTCAAGAAACAGATTTCCAAGAGCAGCTTGGGTGGACGGCGGCGGAAAAAGATTCTCCAGGGTCTACGAACCGGCCTCTGCAACCAATGTCTCCTTCCAGCGACAAAAACAGCGTCCGAGTCGAGACATGGACTCTCAAAAAGGAGAGTGCCATGGAGCGAGTCATGTTTGGCATAACCCTACTAGATCGAGTGCATACACCGAAATCCATCGTCAGTCTACGACGACGGACGATGCGTTCAAGAGGAGTTGGCCGATGAACTAAAGCTATGATGAGTGGTGGCCAAAGTTAGGCCAAAGAAACCAGGGCCGTCCAAAATGCGTTGAGTTGATGATATCGTCAAAAGTCGCGGGAACACTTGGATGAAGGACGCACGAGAGTTGATGATATCGTCAAAGTCGCGGGAACACTTGGATGAAGGACGCACGAGAGTTGATGATATCGTCAAAGTCGCGGGAACACTTGGATGAAGGACGCACGAAAACGGGAAGTATAGCAGAAAACAGGGAGGCCTATAGGCCTAAATGACGGTGATGATTATTTGTATGGCAAAAACTCAGGTTTTAGTTTTTACTGACATGCATACAATGTAGGTAAATGTAGCCGTGCAACCCTATTTCATTTGATATTATCGGGATACACTAGGAGTTCCGCAATGCAATAAACTTTGTCCATTATTGTTTGAGTTTTAATTTTATTTGACTCTTGGGATAGATTCGTGATGTAACAAATGACAGCTCCAGGTGACATGCAACTTTTTTACAACGTTTATTACTCTGAACTCAATGACATATTCGTTTGATAATAATTATGATAGTGCTTTATTGTTTCCTAAATCAACAATTCAAAGGAAGACAGTAAAACTGAAAACTTTGTAAAGAAATCGGCATGTCTTAAGACGTGTATCATCTACCAACACACACTGGGCCCGTGTGGTAGACTGAAACCGACTCCCTCTCAAAAAAAGGACGCCTGTATTCCAGCGCCAGCAACATTATAGGCAGGTTATGCTTATTCCTTCGAATTCGAAGACATGTGACATCTATGAACCTGCACTGGGCCCGCGTGATAGATTACAACCCACTCCTTTTCACAGAGAGGGCAGTATCTCAGCAGTGGAAACAATATAGAGATAATTATGATGCTTATTTCTTCACCGTTATTGAGAGCAGTGGTGATGAAATAATTTACACAAAGTACAGCGCCAGTCTAGGTTCGAACTAACTCATAAATCGGAACCGATAACACTAAGCCACCATCGATCTGTAATTATTGGTTGATTAAGAAGTATTGATTAATGTTGGCTCTCTGATATACCTACATATGTTTACAAAAAAAACTTAAAAGGCTAATTGGACAGATTGCTGGCCTGGTTTTGATTTGCTAATTATTTCAATTTTTATTTGAAGGTAGGATTACAGCAACATGCATGATGAGACTTCAGCATTTTTTGGATAAAGTACAAATCGCACCTTTAATAATAAACTGAAATAATTACAAAATTACGATTGTTGGAAAATAGCGTTTAAAGTTTTGAAAACACTGCATGATGCATTTTCCAACAATCGTAATTTTGTAATTATTTCAGCTTATTATTAAAGGTGCGAAATGGTTACACAGACAAAAATGGGCATTGGTTCATCCGTGTGGCCAGTAACTTATCAGATTTCAAAACATTCGTATACACAGGCAGTCATGAAATAAAATGCATTAATTTAACTTAAAATGTATTTAACTTATTAAGTCTTAACATACAACTATATTACGATATCACTAGGTCTTAAGATCTCGCTTTGGGTGCGGGCGGGGCGTCGTCGGACTCTTTACCGTACCAATCCTCACTGAAAACATAAAAATAGAATAAGTTTACGTTTCTTACCATATAAACAATTGTTCACTATGTATTTGTAAACGAGGACTGTCTAAACTCTTGACAAATATGGTGCTGAATAATGAAACAAATTATATAAGGTTGTTTTTATTGCACACTCAAAATAAGCTATGACTTTTGTTCTTAAATGATTTTGATTTTCAATGGAAGGTTGCAGAAATTCCCTTCGCTCGGTCATTATTTAAATACTTGCATTAATAACTCATATATGTTACCCAACATTCGTACCGTGAATTAATGTCACTGCTTTCTAGAAAATTTATTTTGTTATCTCTACACAATACAGTCCATATTCCAATTAGCTGTTCTGACAAACCAGCCCTAAAGAAGTAGAAAGTAATACGGCCAAGAATGTATATTTTAGTTAGCCCGTCAAATATCAGTGTTCCGCTGCCTACCCCTCTGGTTTAAACTGATGCTTTTACAAGCGCCAAAAAATCAATACAGTTGAACTCACCATCCGCGCACGTTCTCAGGGGCGTCACACCTCTCGGTCTCCTCATTGTAGACCTCTCCGGTCTGGCAGCCAAGGTCACGGGGCTCCACGCCGTTCAGGCACACGTAGAACCTCTGGCAGTCGTTGGGGTGGGGGAACTTGGGGTGGGCAACGATCTGACCTTGGGCGTCGACCTTTGGTGACTCAGGGCACTCGAAACCGTCTTTGGTTTTCTCTGTAATAGGAGATGGATAAGTTAAAATTTTTGATACTTTATCAAAAAATATTTCTACAATGTGCTGTAGATATTTTTGCCTGGTTTAAAATGCATATTTAGGCTAACCCAAGCATCAAGGAATATCCAATAGTGATAGATCACGTGAGAGACGATGTTTAAGTAGATCCTGCATCTCAGATGGTCTACAACTTTACTGAACTTGCTGAACAACTGTTTTTTTACTAAGGCTTTTATAACTAGTCTATTTTTATATATAAGGTGCCGCCACGAGAAAAGGAATAATTGAATAAAAATAATAAATTAACTCCCACACATTTAAAAAAATACTCACTCTCTTGAGCCTTGCATCCTTGTCTGCCAACGGTATCGGGCCACACGCAGGTTCCGGAGTACTCGTCGAAGTGGAGACCAGCGGTACACTTGACCTCAGTGGACTCGCCTTCAATGCAGTTGAAGAAGATGTTGCAGACAGAGGGGTCGGGGTGAGCGAAGAAACCGTTACGGCGGGGGCACAGAGGGTTAGCCTTGGCCGGCTCTGCAAAGAAGAAATGAGTGAGTATGGTTGATGATGTTAGCCGTAAGACACGAGGAGAGATAAGGGGACAACTTCTACCGTTTGTGAAAATACAAAAATTCTGGAGAAGTTGATACAAATAAGTGAAAAACAAAAATCTAAAGTTTGAAATCATCGTTCCAGACACATTCGTAACGATAATTAACCAATAACACAAAGCTTATGCAAATATCATAAAAAATGCAGAACATAAAATCAATTATGCAAAACTGTAAAATAAATAATCTAAAAATAATAGCTATAGCATTTCACGTGACCTATTGCGTTTTAATAACTCTGGTCCATAAATTATAGTTACACATCAAAACCATACATAAAGACAGATGCAGACTGGTTGCATAAAATCATTGCGAACTACTTTTTGAAATTCGAATATTTAAAAAACTTGATTTTGTGTCATCTGACTTAGGAATGCAAAGAGTCTTGGCATTGAGTATTATTGGTAACTGGGCCTTGATTATAGATGGTCTTTGGTAATTTAACCTAGGAAATGACAGTTGCATTACGCTGTTTAGGAAGTCAATTCGGTTTGGTTTCTTTCACTTAGTTATGTCAAGAGCTCTACCGTTTGCAGCATTTATTTTTAATTATTTACACCTGTTATGTACCTTAATTCCAGACATTCAAAAATGTTTAAGTTTATCACTTTTGACTTCGTATCTAATTACATTATTGCGTCTATTAGATATCTCTATCAAGTTTATAATGATATCTCATAACTTATCAGTTTCGTAGAGGAAAACATTGATCTTTCGTACTCATGTAAGCTGATGTTGTCAAAGTTACTCAACTTTCAAGTCACGAACTTTAACTTGTTGCATTCCACACATTTGAACGAACTCCATAGCTTTACGACACATTCCTATGTAAATGTTATTACTTAGAATATGCGGTAAAAATGTATGAGTCTTCTAAATAATTGGGAAAAGTAACGGTCAACGTATTAAAACTACACGTAGAACATACATCTGTTGTAATAGCAGATTTCTGTGGAAACTACAATAAGACATATTTAAATGACATACCCGGACACATTTCAAATACGCACATATGAATGTCTAGAATTGTCTACCAGTTGGCCTAGAAAGTCAGCCACGTGTCGCCACGACCTAGTCGGTCAAAGGTAGACAGGATACCTTCACTTCATGAGAATTGTCGCAAGTGACCTCATACGGACATTTGATCTAACTTGCAGTTGGACAACACAATTTGTAGATATTTTTTCCTCCTGTGGCTTTTGTAATTCGCTTCCGAGAATAATGCTTTATTGATATCAATAGTTTTATTGGTGCGAGTTCTACGAATCTGATTGTTTAAGTTTTGTATGACTTTGAAAACTACCGGGAGGTTCCTGGTAGCAGTTACAATCATTTTAGTAAATATCATATCTGAATTATTATTATCTTCTTTTTCATATCCGTCTGAATTGTCCATCAAGGCTCTTTCACATGATACACTGTTTCTTTTTGAATAATCTCTTTGAACATTTCACAATCTAGTGTGAATTCAGTACCAAATCTTGGCAGTACAAGAGAACCAAGCTAGTTTTTCGGACCACCTAGATCGTCACGAACCTTTTTTGTCTGGGTGAGAAATCATTAAATGATTTCTCCCGCTCTTGACGGAGCGGGAAGGCATGTCAGACTTTTACTAACTAAAACCCATCCGTGTCTCTACAATTGTCTGTACCACGGTCACGGTCACTCTTTAGAACAAATCGACAACCCTGACAGATCGTCAAGACCCTGGATCCACAAAATAAAATTAACCAATTCACTTACGCAGCTCAGTCCTGTCTCCACAGTCTACATTGAAGGGCTGGTCGCACTTGTTGATCTTCCTAATGGTGGGGTCGAACACCAGGCCATCGGGGCACAGCTTGGTGGTTGCCTTGCCATCCACGCACTCGTAGAACTTGTCACATTGAACCTCGTCCTCGTATTGCCCGTCCTTGCTTGGGCATTTGAATTGTGCACCTGAAAGGAAAAGTTACTTAAGTGACTTGTTTTTAAAGAACGTTTAGGAATTATTGGGAAAGGTTGTATTCTTTGTGGAAGAATTTCTGTGTTTTGCAATGCTTTGAAAGATTGTTCTTTAACGGCCTATATTTAATCATTCTGGATATTACTGTTGTTTCCAGATAATTTCATGAATTGACGAGGTGAAGTATGTAAGTACATTATGTCACAGGTGTCTGTGTTTATATTATCTTTGATTGAGCCAAATATATAACCAGCATTCGAGATGTTTTTCATTGCACTTAATTCCCGTCCTTAGAAATAAATAATAGAATTTTACAAATATCACATTCTAATAACATTTCAATACACATTTCCAAGTCTCCATAAAAAATTGATGTAGGTACTTAATATGTTAAAGAAATTTTTCGTCCAGATTATTATTTAAAAAAATATTACTAAAACGCGCCTTAATTAACACTAAGTGCAAACATTACAGCAACATCTAAAAAGTATTGACCCAGAACAATTAAAAGTTTAAATGACTATATCAATCATTATTTTATAAAGTTATTACTTCGCAGCGATAAATATTAACTCATTAACTGGCTAATTAGATTAGTTACAGAATCGTTCGCCCGAATCGGTTCCGGTCGGACAGGTTTGCCCAAAATCGGACCGGTCAGTGAAAGCCGATTTAGGTAAATAAGCAAGTTTTTCCTTCTGAGATACAGATCAAGTTTGTGTTACATAAGTATGTACTGTTATATACTTATATAAGAGGTGACACACATTCAACTGTTCTCGACGGCTCGATACGTTACGAATAGTGCTGTGATCGGTTTCTTTACTTGAGTTGTGCAAATATTTTTTGCGGCTGCTTGAGTGTTCCGAGTCATTTTGTTTACTTTCATTACTTTGGTGGTAATGTATAATTTGTTAGGTGTTTACTGAGGAAACGTATTTTCATTTAACGACTATGTTGAAGTTTGAAAATAATTTTTCATCAAGTTAAGGTCGACATGAATTTTTGAATAAAAATTAAAAGATTTAATTTTCATCACTATTATTAGTGTTTGTTTAAAGTATTATTTATTTATAGATACGAGTTGATATTGAACACCAAAATATCTAACGATGCGCATCTTTCCTACATCACTAGGTGAATATATAGATTGACATTTTAGGAATAGCGGTTTTTTTTTTGCAATTCAAATCAACAGTAATTGTCAAGGCCGTATAATATTAACATAAGTAATAATTTGGCATATTATTGTTAATTTAATTCGCTTGTATTTTAATATCTACTTAACAGATCGATTAGTGATTTAATATACATGAATAGCCTCAAAAACTTATAATATTAAATTAATTAATAATTCAGAATAATATCTCAGTGTTATTGAAAATTCTATGAATTTATGCTTACAAAGCTGACCTGATTAGTATCACGTTCATGACATTATCATAAATTAACAATTCTACAGGGTTTAATCTTGACCTTTCTACTGTTCATATATAGAAAATACACTTATTATTGGGTAAGACAAATAAGTCACAATTTTTTTGATAGATGAAGATGAACTTATAAAATCTTATACCATGTGAAAATTAACACCTAAACTACTACTATACTATTTGTGATGAAACCAATTCTCTGATCAATACTGATCCATTTTCAAAACTTAGAAAAAACATCTCATCAAGTCTATGTATGTCAAATAAATTCAAACATTTTTTGCAAAAACTACTTCTTAAAATAAAATCGCCAACGTTACTTTTTTCTGATTCTACCTCTCTGCATTACCAAGAAAAGTATGTCACCAAGTGACCCAAGTAACAGATATTATAAAACAGCCTCCCACGACCCGGAGATCGTGTAAAGTGTGCGACGCAATGTAAGTAATTGCATTCAAATAGCCCGTGTGGGATGTATCTACTACAGAAGTGAGATTGGTAGATGATATAGACACCGTACCGTAGAGTAATGGCAGGTGGTTTCAAAGTAAATGATGGAAGATGGTCAGTGAATCTGCTGTCGTATGTTAATGGTTTCGATAACGTCAAGCCATACTTATGATCTTTAAAACTAGTCATTCGACGTGTGACTATTTTAAAATGACACATTTAATTGTATCGACCTGCAGAATTATAACTGTACTATGAGCATCAAAATGGTGACTTTACACTACATTAACACGAGTCTCTCTATCTCTTTTTTTCCCAGTGCCAGCTGAAAAAAAAACACCGTGGTGGTATTTCTACAATATTCGAATTTCTCACACTTACCCTGTATCTTATACCTGACATACTTTTATAATACATCCAATCTATGACCGACTAAACTTTTAACCAGGCTTTAGACAACAGTGTAACACAAATCTAACCTATCGATCACTACATCAACAAAAGCTCGTAGCATAATGTAACACATGATTATCGAGACGTACCTGAACCGACTCGCTCGCATGACGCAAGAAGTGAAAGTCACTCGAGACTTACGACACCAGTGCATCGCGCTGATGCAGCAAGGGTCGAGATCACACTGACCTATGATTATACTGTTCTCTTGAATATGTTATGTGAAGGAGAATTTCGTTTTTTAGAATTATCTAATGATAAAACTCATCAACGACATAAGCTTAGATAAGAAGTTGAGAAAGAGGAAGCAAAAAAATAAATGTACAAATAGTTACGGGGACAAAAATAATCCTGCCATCTATAATAGTAAACCAAATATATATAAATAACGACATAGATAAGAAAAACCAAACAAATATAAAAGTAACTAAAAGAATGTTAAAGCAGCAGCAGAAATTCACTGACGCAATATACGAAACCTTGAATAAAATATAACGAACAAGACGTATGTAAGGCTGTAGAAGAAATTATTAAAACAAGAAAACTATAATGAAATGGAAGAGTTATTTATACCTGTTAAAAAAACTTAAGATCGACTACATGAAAATTGTAAGATCATTATCAGATGTTTAACTGACAGATGAATTGAAGAATTATTTTAATAGCCTCAGTAACTATGCACTTGCGTTCAATGATTAAAACAGATGATGTTGTTTTGTCCGCTTTTATTAATATCTTTAACATATTAAAATAGGTAATGGTTCACTATACGACATGAATTTACATTAAAAGAAGCAAAACCATGAGTAACTGCAGTCTCTATAATTAACTACAGATGATCGAAAATAAACGAAAGTTTCTCAAGGGAAAAAACCATCTTGAACAGGTTCAGAATACAAGCTATTCTGAGACCTAACCCTGAATATTAATGATTTGTTATCCAATAAAAAGCAAATATATTTAAAACACGGACGTATCTGAGAATCACGTTTTTTCTCGTGTAGTGACAGGCATACGAAAATAACTTAAGACTTATATCTTGTGGATAAAGACATTCCGTAAACGGGTTTGAGTTTTATTTGCTCAGTAGCTTAAAAAGCAATTCCATTAATTATTTATCTTTGCTTTTCCGAGTAAATGTGAAACATTATGTACCAACTATCGTTTAAAATCGTGGCAGTGGGCTGGCCATATCTGTCGAAGGACCGATGGCCGGTGGAGCAGACGAGTCTTGGAGTAGAGACCGCGTATCGGCAAGCGTAGTGTGGGACGCCCCCCAGCTAGATGGACCGACGACCTTAGGAAAGTGGCTGGGGTAGACTGGATGCGGAAGGTGGAGGACAGGGTATTGTAGCGCAACATGGGAGAGGCCTATGTCCAGCAGTGGACTGCGATAAGCTGAGTTGATTGATCGTTTAAAAGGGTTAATTTATAAAACATAGATTTAAGTATTCATGTTAAGTGTTTAATTACTTGTCTGCTTCTTCCTTATAAATTATATGTAGGATTAGGATTTCCTTATCAGCCTTCAAAATTAACATACCTGTGAGTATGTTATTATTGTAGTTTCGCAAAATCCTCACTGGAAATGATCATTATGACCGTATTAAGTACCTAGTTAAGTTATGGATGGATATATCATTATAATAAATCATAATAATTGTATTGTTACCATTTGTTATAATTAATATTGTTCTGGCAAATAATACTTATTTGCAATTACGTTAATCTATTCAAACTTTGCGACTGTCGTAGACTAATAATTTTTATTATGATTGACAATTAAGAAATATTAATGAAAATGGTAGATACTATTGGAAATTAAAATATATTGCAATAGAAATTGCTTCATGGTAATAAATAAAAATGGCGATATTATAACCATTCAAACTATTAACATTTTGAAAATGACTATAGAATATAAAGTAATGCAAGCTTTGCATAACAATATTTCACTTAGACACCTTTTTCACAAAATTATCACTATCTATGATAAGCAGAGGCCAGAGTAAGTAGATTGAAATGGGATCAATGATCTGGCACGTATATATTAGTATGGATATGCCTCCGGGATTCCGCGATTTTGAAATTAATTTCAAATGTTGTAATGTGTAGAATAAAGAATACATCAATATGAAAAAGAAACGTTTAACCCTTTTGCTGTTATTTTCGCCCTTCTACAGTAAAAAAAAAAACATTTTAAATGTTTATCTATCGCATTTTATAAATTTCTAATGTAGTACCTAGTTTAGAAATCGTTAATTTCACAATATTTGATTAAATCCCGTAAGTACCAAAAAGAAATCCCGGAAAAAAGGCTTATCCATGTTGTGATTTCTATGACTATTTATGATGCGAGTTACGTACTCGACCATAAATCAATCTACCTACTCCGACCACTGATGATAAGTCAATAAATTTCCAATATGACTAAAGTTTCAGCACAATATATTACAGTCATAAATCCATGCTCTCTCCGCAATATTTATTACAAAAGCATACAATATTTGCGTAAATTTTAATATCACCGATGTCAACATAGTTCCACGCAATATTTTGTAGAAACGCATGAACTTATTTTTATTTCACGAATAAAAAATATTCAAAGCAAGTGAATGTCAATGTCGGGTTTCAACAAAACCACTCGATTGTAAAGGTAAACGCTATTTCTCAAGTCTGTTTATTTTCATTCCGTTTTGTTATTATTTTCTAGCTTTCTATAACGTAAGTGAAACTCCGTCGAATTCTTTGATGTTTAGGAATGTTAGCTTCGGTTGATAAATGTCCTGAATTGATTGGTAGTTGCTCAAATACTTTTAACCTTTACGTAGAGTTTTCGTAAGAATAAGTTTAAATTATTTCTTTAATTTACATAAATGTTGTCATACCAAAAGATGATAATCAAATTATATTCTTAATTTTAAATGTTAATGTCTATCACTGATATCCATATTGTTGACATTAGGCATTGATTTAAATCATAATTATGTCAGTGCCATTAGGAAACTTCAAAGGGTCAGTACCAAATATCTTTTACATTTCAAGGTCCTTGAAAACTGCCCTCATTTTGATAAGGAGAAATAACAATTAATATCGACATATAGACCTGATTGCATGCAGCCATTACACACGGTTGGGTTACTAATTGATTGCAAATATTTTATGAATGCAAGCGAGGCGGTCTAACGGGCTATTACTAGGCAATTGAACCTGAAAGTACGTGATGGGAATTGCTTGTGACATTTATTCATAGGAATATTTTCTTACTACGCTGTTTTGGGATTAAATTTTATAGGAATCAATGTCTTAGAAAATTTTGCGTTTGTGATTTTTATGACCCTTAAAGTTGGGAGCAGTGCAGTGCTATTTGATTCCACATTTTGATTGAGCTGTCTTTTTCGTCTTTTCGTTGACACTTGAATCACTTGGTTCCTGTTATATTTGATATGAATCTCTCCTAAGTTTTTAACTTGAAGTTCTAAATTTAGGAGGTTTGGTCCACGAAAATATATACAGTTCCTATCTCATTGCTCATAAGTGCCGAAGGTTTAGTATGTATTTATTGTGTGTGTATTTTTTTTTTATATCGCTCAATCTATATTTTAATATATTTGACACACATTTGCATCAAGAACAATCAATTTTAAAAGTATTCTGAAATGAAATGTCGTCATCAAGATTTTGATCACTTTGATCGAAATATTCGTGCAATTGATTGCTTTGTCTGAAAAACACGTAAAATAGATCTAATTATTTTTACTGGTTGCGAACTAGTATACGAACTAAGTGCTTCAGTATTTCAGCACTCTCAAAAGCTGCTGTCTGGATGGTGACGATATTGTTTAAAACGAATATTTTATTGAGAATTGACTTCTGTACATCAGATTCAGACTTATTGACTGATAGAAAAATAACTCCATCAGTGTTTTAATTCAATTTGAACTACAATATTATTCCGTTGTCAAAAAACCTTCGTGTGGGACAATTAGCCGGGTCAACAGCTAGTTGTGTAATATTTTCGCAATAGTTAGCTACATAGCCTTACTAGGTATTGTTACGTGGATATAACAAGGAACCATAATTGCGTTATTTCAAGTAAATAACCTCCTCTTATATTAAAAGAGAAAATATGGGTAGGTTATACAGAGACACATGTCACATAGTGGGACATTATGTCAACTGAACTGCGTTGAAAATATGTCAGAGGGCTGCTTATTTTTCATATAATACAATAAATATTACATATTCTCAGTATAAAATATAACCTTATCATTTAATTAATATAAGGGGAGTATATAAGATCATAAAAGCAGTTTAAAAGAAATTGTCATAGATTTTATAAAACAAAGTGCGCGCGTTGAAGTCTTTTGTACTGACCAAGATCGAAGTGCTGCATTTGAGCTTTTTTGAGTCAAATATCGACTTCGTGGCATATTATGGTTGTGCAACCGGTCAAAGTATATAGGCTACACACTTTGACATTATATACTCACTTAACACTGGGAATATTAATCAGAGAATAAATTAATGAATAACCAATGATCTGCACCTTCTTTAGCATTTATGATGAAATTCTGGTCTACAATTTTTCCACCATTAATTATTTACTTTTCCACAAAGAATACTTTTTAGTAACTAATATATTGTAACAAATATATAAAACTTATATCAAGTATACTTACTCGCTAGCGCGGTGACTGCTGTTAGTACGATGAACACTTTCATGATGGCTTTTTGATTACAAAATTATAAAAATTACAATTATAAAAAAAGTTTTTAATGACTAGATTGTGGTCCGACCCTAGTGGCGACCCTGGCGAGACTGACGAACTCGGGCGTCGCGCGCGCCTTTTCTTCGCCTGCGCACGCTTCGGAACCGGTAAGACTTAGGCGTGATTTAACAAATTCTTCTATTAGTGAAACAATAATAATTTGTTATAACATTACGCGGTTGCATAGCCCCATCATCAGCTGATTATGTTAACTACAACTTTAATGAGATCCTAGAAATCCGAGGGATTACGAATCGATGGTGCAACAGAGTCGAGCTTCGTTTGATTTGAAAAGTTTCCTTACTTGTTCTCGTGCACACTGCAGTGTCCTTGAAAATGCAAAGTTCTCACTTTTTCGCCTCGTTCAAAATTCCAAAGAAGTCTTTGAAATAGCACTTTTGTGCATCGGAAAGGATTGTATGCATGTGTAATTTCAAGGTCTCGACCATACCAGATACTCAATAAATTAATCAGACAGAATTTTTAGTATTCTTGAAACGCCTTGTATACGAAGATGAATTTAATTAGTAGACGGACTATTTAAAAATTTATACCACACTATATATTCATATCTGTGAGGCAATTCTCGTAATCTTAAGAATGATTTCTCAGTCTCAATCTGTCAAAAATGCCTTGAGTTTCCTTATATACATATCTGACAAGTTTTTGACAGTTGATTGTTGCCGAAATGAGACTGCGAGTAGATTTTGTACATCTTTAATTACGAGAATTGACCTTCTGTTTAATTATTTATACAACTCTGTCTTTTTTTGCCAAGAGAACCCGAAAGTTCATATTTAAGAAGAACTTACCGATATTTTTCATGAAAATCTGCAGGCTTCATTTTTCGAGAAAGAATATTTCGTTACCACTTCAAAATTTAAGAATCTATACTAATATTATAAAGCTGAAGAGTTTGTTTGTTTGTTTGATTGAACGCGCTAATCTCAAGAACTACTGGTCCGAATTGAAAAATTATTTTTGTGTTGGGTAGCCTATTTATCGAGGAAGGCTATATGACATCACGCTACAACTAAGGAGAGCGGAGCAGTAATGAAAAATGTTGCAAAAACGGGGAAAATCACACGAGTAGGTGATTCGACGCGACGGGAAGGGTCGGGGGAACAAGAAATTTTACGCGGCCGAAGTCGCGGGCAGAAGCTAGTTAATTATACATTCGCATGTTCGCTTCCATCACATGCAGTTTGCAACCATTTGATATCACTTGTTGGGTCCCAGGAGTGTTGTAAGTTCTCTGAATGATATGGCAAAAGTTTGTAATGTCGTTTTCCTTATAATGTCCCTCATTTCACCTCTGACGCCTTAAATTTTAGACCTTATGTTGAACGGTCTAACCTTGTGAGACTTAAAAGGGTCAGTGATCTTAAATGAAAGTATTATGTATGTTCAAAGCGATCGTTCCCTATAACTGTCGCTAATAGTGAAGTAGTATTTGCTCTTTATAATAACAAATACAATAAATTGTCAATTTTCGGTATGTCGATTCTGTGAAGCAAACGTCTAAACTATATACAACTAGCTTTTGCTGGTCTTCGCCCGCGTAAAGGTTGGATATTATCACGTGGGAACGTAATACCGGGATTAAAAACACCGTGCGTTAATTCAGGTTATAAACTATCTGTGTGCCAAATAACATCCAAATCCAATCAATGGTTTTTGCGTGGAAGAGTAACAAACATCCATCCATCCTCATAAAGTTTCACATTTATAATATTAGTAGGGTAGGAAGTATAAGGATTAAATGTTCAAGTTGAACTACATTCGTAAATAGTTTCTAACAAATAAAGAATAAAGCATACACTCGCTTCGTCAGATATTCTTGCAGATACTTGAAGTAAAAGTTCAGTGTAGCAAATAGGTCAATTAAAGCTGGTAGGTCAGAGGCTAACAAGCTCTCACTAATTAAGAAATTATGAACAAGAAATAATTACAGCTTAGTTTTTAATAAGGTGTTCAGTTTTTTACTGACGTAAGGTCAGGTTTAAAATCGTTAGGTATATTGTTTTGCCCCCATTGCTCGATGATATTTTTAACATCAATGTGAACACAAAAAATTATAAAAGTTTTTTATCGATGGATAGTCACTATTTCAGTAAATTTACTCAGCCTATCGCAATCCACTGATGGGCATAGCCCTGAAAGAAAAAGGGTGGATTTTAGTCAGTATAAGTCTGACACGCCCTCCCGCTCCGCCCAGAGTGGGAGAAGTTACTGGATGATTTCCCACCCAGAAAAAAAAAAAGAAAAGGCATGTATCTTGCCCTACACCAATATCCAATCTGTCGCAGCCATCTTTTAAGATCGTCAGTTTACCTAGCTAGGTGGGGTCCCACACTACGCTTGCCGATACGTGGTCTCCAATCCAGGACTCCATTGGCCATACACTACGGTCACAAATTACCCAAAAAAGAATGTTTAATATAAAGCAATATTTTGTGAAATCATCTGACACATAAGTTAACGGGAACTGGTCAACGCAAATAAGGCGTTACTAATTAGTTTAATACATGTGGAAGCTTGTAATTAGCAATTGTCATTACTTATTTAAGATATTCTTGTTTGTTATTAGTCTGTAAGCTTTCTTTCAAAAATAAATAAATAAACTTGTCTGGAGGAAATGAAGAAAAAAGGAGAGAAGTGAGGAAGGAGGGAAGTGTGAGTGTAACTTTTTTATGATTTAAACTTTTTATGATTTTTATATAGGTACTTTAATGGAGATGTTTTTTTTTAATGAAATAAATAATGATAAAAAAATTGTACAAAATATACAAATTGAAATAGCACTAGCCTCCACACTACTACAAATAAACTGAATTAAAACTATAGAATAAAAGGCTTACAGCACCTACCTACATGTAAAGATATATTGATACAGCAATATAAACTTTCATTTTTTTATCAGTTAGATAAGTCTGTCTTTATGCAAATGTGCCTATGTAAGTCAGTGGAGTGACTCAGGCTTTGTTCAATGCTTTATTGTTTGTTATGCGTAATCGTAGGTTTCAAAATAAAACTATCGTATCTGTGTATATAATAAATTCTTAGATTAACCTCGTCATGCAAATTGTGGGTCAACACGTGCACAATGCAGTGCGTCTAACAAAATTAAGCATCATCATTATTCTCGTACCATTTATTTCTGGTCACTACCATACTTTTTTTTTGTGGTTGGGTGACATCAAATGACGTCTCCCGTCCGGGAGGGCGTGCCAGACTTTTACTGACTAAAACCGACCCGTGTTCCTTCAGTTGCCCATGTGTCAGGGCCACGTTGTCTCTTTCGAACAGTCTCGCGACCCTATCAGGCATCGGTCCTAGCAGACCCCTTCAGTGCTGCTGACATCTCTTTGAGGCGCGTGTGGAACACTACGCACCGTCGACACAGGCCTGGTCCTTACCGGGCGGTGAGCTACACATTGCTCGCCGCCCGCAAACCGGTGCCTACGGTGGCCGTGAGTCCGCTATCGACTCTCGACGCCCGGGGCATCTCCTCCTGCGGCAGCGTCACTACCATACTTCCCTTTTAGTCGTCATCACAGTAGTCACCCCCTTTCTTGTCATATCATCTTGGATACAGCCCATTTATGATTTATTTGGCTTTTCACTAGTCTTATAGCTATCCACATTCACACTCAAAACATTCCTCATGTGCGTTTCTTTTATTCTTTCCTTGCTACAGTCGCAAGATCAAGCAAATCCGAATAATTTAGAACTACTTATGTATTTACAAGTAGACCAAATGAAGCTTGGCATGTTAGCATCTTTCTTACACTTTTCAAAAACAATCCACTGCCAAATATTTAAATCGAAAATGCTTTGTTAAACGTAAACCAACCAGTCACTTCTGATTTGTTGGTTTATAACTTGATTAAAAACTTTCCCATTTAGTTATAAAATCCACAAAAATCCTCAAATTTTTAAACCTCCGAGATATTTACGAAAATGCACTATGCCTTTTGCCTGTGACTTCTAACATGATTGGGTTAGGTACTTTTGGCGTTCATCGTGGAGGTCTAACATAGAGGTCCATTAAGTTTATAAACAGATACACTTAAATAAAAGACATTTTTTCAGGAGTACTTTGCTATTATGTTATCATTTAATTAAAAACGGTCTAAATTTGCTAAACTATTTGATATTTCAATAGTCACATTCTGACGTCGAGAAGAAATAGCCAGGTACTTACGTATCAATAAGCATTTTTCTTTTCAAACATCAACTTTATCGATAATCAACTTAAAAATAAACTTCTAACATGCTTTCGACATTTATTCGGTTTTAAAACTAAAATACAGATATACCTACTATTGTAAAATAAATAACTAACTATACAAATAAATACAAATTTTTCTTTTCATATTAAGAGGGCAAACGAACTTGTGAGCATGCGATGTGATGTTAGGCAATCTCTGCCGCCCATGCACATCTGCAACACTAGAGGCACGGACGTGTTGCCGACCTTTTAAGGAGACATCACACTCTCTTCTTGAAGGTCCTAATACCGTAGGTGCAAAAATATCGCTGACAACAGCCGATTTCACAGCCGTCATACTGTAGTGACAAAATACCTACATAAAAGCAAATCAATACAACATTATTCCTCGCACTACCTCGTACCACTTACGACATACAGGAACATAATTAAAAATATTAAGTAAAACAAAGAACTGGAGCGCGTTTCGGTAAGTTAACTGTCCAATGTCCATTCCAAAAATCAGTCATTGTGCCGCTACGATACGCATTTCAATACGTACCCTAATTTATAGGAGTCGTGTCGTATGCGTGTGGCGAACCGTTTGTACAAAGACGAATGTGTTCGGTCAAGTCAAAAGAGAAAATCTGTGGTGGATAGAAGTAGACTTGTGTAAGGAATCTTAAGAGATTCGAGGAGAAAACTTGATTTAATCATGAAATAGTCACGTGGACTTATACTAAAATGGAGTCAGAAAACTTATCTAGGAACGAGTGGTTCTAGAAGTATGTTCGTGCATACTAACGGCTAGACTGCGAGCGAAATAAGGGCATTGATCATGAGATATTCAGATCAAGATTACATACGGCGATGTTGAAGGTCTATTAGCAAAACTTTTTCTCAGGCAGCGATTCGAAAATTAAGAGTGAAATTCAAGGATGCGTTACGTTTTGGCACATTTCGTTACATGGGATGGATGGAAGATATAAAACACACACACACACACAAACTCTCTCTCTTATTCTTAATTTTTTAAGAAGTTTCACTTCCTTCCTGTTTTTTTTTAACTACACCTTTAAACTGAGAGTGAGAGCCTACTTATCTAATAGCAGGTTATAGTAATCGACATAATGATAATTACCTATAATATCCTGTACAAAACGATGTGTCAATAAAATTGCGAAATCGTTCAGTGTAATACAAGGCGGAAATAAAAATATTTGCCTAATGTAATACCTAACTAAAAGGCATTACATAATGTGCATTGACTGACTGACAATAGTGGAGGTAGATACATTGCAGGCACATGGCCAAAAATATTTTGTATCTATTGTGCTTTCCAGTTCCAATCGGAAAGGTAAAATTGAATTAGGTCGTATTTTTATATAAGTAGTTAATTTTTTGGAATTTCCTGGCACCCATCTGCAACTTGCAAAGTTTCTTATTACTTGACACTGGTCAAAATTGAAATAATACCTTTTGTTACAAACAATTAATGTAGCAAAAACTATTTTTTTTTGTTTTAACGTTTTGTTAACATGAAAATATTATTGTCCTCACTTTCGTGTCTACATCCGTCCATAATTTTGCCGTCAAAGTATTCACCAAAGCATTAATTACTTAAGTAGGTGCTAAGCAGCAGAACACCATTGTCTATACTTTCCGGGAACTTAGGTACTCAACTACTCTTACGCCTCATAAAAACAGACAGCGGATATACAAACAGCTACATAATCAAAATAGCCCACGTTACGCGCAAACATGCGCACAAAAACAGCCGCCGTGCGCGTGCGCACTTTCGCACAATCTCCTTCGACACGGTCCTAGAAGATCGCGTGACCTCGCCTGCCAGATTGTTGCTATCAGCTTGTTCCGATCTGTCGCAGATAAATTGTTATCAGAGATTTGTGCTTGCTTGAGGCTGCTAGATAACGATCATAGATTTGATTACAGCGGGAGGCCGTGTCAGACTTTTACTGACTAAAACCCACCCATGTTCCATCAGTTGCCCATGTGCCAGGGTCACGGTATCTCTTTCGAAGAATCACGCGACCCCGGCAGGCATCGGTCCTAGTAGACCCCTACACTGCTGCTGACATCTCTTTGAGGCGCGACCTGAGCCTGGTCCTTACCGGGCGGTGAGCTACCCATTGCTCGCCACCCGCAAGCTCGCGCCTACGGTGGCCGCCGACGCCCGGGGCGTCTCCTCCTGCGGCGGCTAGGGACGTGAGGGCGCAGAGACTGCCACTCCCTCACGCGCCCCGCCTCCTCCTTCGCGAGCATTACTGCTTCGTAGAAGGAGGTGACGGCTTCCCATTCCCTCTCGCTCCGTACCATGGCTCGCACCAGGGCCGGACGCGAGAGGTCGCCGCCGCCGATCGCCTCCACGAGGACACGGCGGTGCTACGCCCAGGCAGGGCACACCTCCACCGTATGCTCCACCGTGTCCTCCAGACGATCCTCGCAATGGAAACACCCGGACGTATCCTCCCGCTTTATCCTGAACAGGAACCCACCGAAGCACCCATGCCCGGTGAGAACCTGCGTCAGGCGGAAGGTGAGGACGCCGCGACGCCTCTCTATCCACTCCTCAAGATTTGATTACCTTAGGGCAAATTCGGTCAATTATCTGGCTGGTCGCCGACTGAGAGCTAACTCACCCTTTTGTCGTTTGTAAGTGATAACCTACCTAGTATGCAGATATGTTATGTACACCTTTTTATTTTATAAATATAACTAAGCCGGGTTTGTTACATTTATAACGCAAAAACAGCTAGTCCAATTTTTATGATCTTTGAATTGTTGGATTTGTATCCACCTCGAATTAACTATTAAAAAAAAAAAAAAAACCTTAAAATTATGAGTCGGCGCTTTGAGTGATCTTTGTTCATTGATTTTTCAGCGCCGACTCAACATTTTAAGGTTTATTGTTTTTTGCTTTTCAGTTTTTCGACGGTTTAATTTTTTGTTAAAAAGTTTTTATTTTATATTTTTTTGTGGCTTGAATATACTAATAATACTTGGCAAGGTATACCCCATCCAATGAAAAAAGAATGATCAAAATCGGACTACTCTGTACAAAGTTATGCGTGGTTATACATTACAATCAGTGAGTGAACAATCAATCATCCCCTGTTTTCCGACCCTTAGGGTTCGATTTTGTTTTCCAAATTTATATGGGACCACCTTGGGAGTATACCCTTTCCAATAAAAAAAGAATTATCACAATCGGACTACCATGTACAAAGTCATGCGTGATCATACATAAAAAAAAAAAAAATATACACGTCGAATTGATAACCTCCTCCTTTTTTTTCGTCGGTTAAAAATGGGAAAAATTTACGAAAAACGAATAAGGATAATTCATTATCTCATACATCTGGTGTCTCAGCTAGAAAACGTTTTATGTCATCGGAGTACCAGACATGATAGGACATCATGCGCAATGACTCGAAACACGACACAACACAACATTACAAAGATAAGCTAACACATTTTTTTTAATTGTGACGTGGTATGAAATTTGTTGAGTCAGTTAGTTGTACATAAGTCCTGCAATATGAATTTTATCAAACAACTAATACCTAAGCACGAGAATTCAGCTGGTAGGTACCTACCTAAAATGCCAGCTAGGTCATTCATTTACCGTCGTTATACAATGCTAACAATTGTTACCGCTTTCTGTAACGATTAAGACCAAGCTAATTTAACTTACTGGTTTATCAAAGCGTTATATCTTCGATGCGTCACTGCCAACTAGGCACTGATTAACTCAAGCTTTTCTAGCTTCCTAACACCACCAGAAGTACATTTTAATGACAACCATTAATCTCTAGGCCACATAGCCAGACATCGAACAATTACTAAACTATTTCTCTACAACCTAACTGACACATACCTTTGTACAATAGCTAACTTCGAACCGTATCAATGATACATTCTCGGTATACGGAACAAGCAGTACCTACCAACAATCCAGATCGATAATTTCATCAGAACTCAGAACAGCTTATTTGCATAAATGAAACCGGTCGACGACAAGATCGCAGATAGATCACAGACAATGAGAGTGACAGACAATAGTTTGAAACTTTCACATTTCGATGCCACGTATCGCTCATAATGATAAACGTAGTGCAATCGCGAAATTAATTGTATGTTAGTATTCGCGTAGGTATGGGTTGGGTGTAGGTAGGGAGTGTGCCCATCGTAAGATTCCTGAGGCGAGATTAAGAGTAGGTTTTGCTGGTACAAGTTAAGGTGTGGAACATAATTGAATTGGTGTTGATTCAATGTGCAAATTAATTCATATTATAAACCGAAACCCCAAGCCGTTTTTCTATCTCTCTGAACGTAATAAACTCAAAAACTGCCGAACGGATTTTCAAACGGTTCTACTATTGTACGACGTGATTTATGAGGAAGGTTTAGGTGTAAAATTAATGAAATTTTTGTGTAAATTGTCTGAAATATGACGACGATTGTTAAAACTGTCCGAAAAAATATACCGACTGAGATCTTTACTAGCAAGCGCCGCGTAAACATTGATCGCATGAACTTGGCACACAGATACCAATGTAGTCTACAACCTAGATTAATACACAAGGTACTTTAAATCCCGGTAAGACGTTCCCGCAAGATCATTTCCGACATTCGACACGGGCAAAGCCACGGGAAGAAGCCTATAGGTCCTAGCGAATGTATAAGCTTGTTGTACTAGGTATGACAAAGAATAACAAGTGTTGACAGCAACTCCTGATAAAACCAAATCAAGATTCTGTGCTAATTTTCTTATTTATTTTGTGAATAATGGATAAAGTTTTAAAATATCAATGTACCTAATGTATATCGCGTTCTTTACCACAAAATGATTGCATACATCCTTAGCTATCAAAGGGTTAATCAATATAATGACCTACTTCACGGGGGGTTTGTTGGCAGAATTCCATACTCACATGGACAAACTTCCTGAAAGATTTCATGTGGACCAAAGAGAATGTCCACTTGGTTGACCCGGCTCCATGTCGCATAACTGACACGCACCGACCAAACAAAGATGAGTCTAAAGGCGACGTTGCATAACCACGCATAGCATAGCGACAGAGCCAATTATCAAAAGGTCACAACTACATAAGCGCTGTAGAGTCGATAAAAATTATACAAACATTGGTTTAACATTCTCGACTATTGTTTTTATTGTGTAGGTTTTTTAAAAGCAAGCTGTGTAGCTGAAAACATTGTGAAATACAGAGACGATATTTAAGAAATCGACTCATCGCGGCTTTTTATTGCGTTGAGATACTAAGGTTCTAATCTCTATCCTGCACCTAGCTTCTAACATTTCATAAGTGCCCTTGCATTTTGATTTGAATTGATTTGATTTGATTTGATATCTCTTCTAAATTTTTTCTTCTGAGTGTCTCAGCCAAAAGTTCGACGATAGACATGGTTAGTGTGACCCACACAAAAACCGTTCATAATCATCAACATTTCAGCCGTAAGACGTCCACTACTGGACATAGGTCTCCCCCAATTCAAGGGACTTTGCCATATTCACCACGCTTGGCAGGCGGGTTGGCGATCAGAGTATGGTGGTAAAAAGCATAGAGAACGCTGCTGCCCATTCTCTAGTAAGTCTTTAGAGGAAGCCTATTATAGTAATACTTATTTGTTAATAGATGAAGTTTCTTAGATAAATGTTTATACAAGACTATTACTAGACAACTATTAATAATCATCAATTCGCTACCTGCCGTAGTGAAAAGGCAACATCACGAAACTTGTATGATAAAATGGCACCGTATGGACTTGCCTTATCCTGACAGCGAGCGTAAGTCACTCGCTATAAAATGCACCCCTACTATGAAATGTAATGTAAAGTACAGGACTTGGAAATAAGATCATTTAGAGAATTCAAGGAATTCATTGAACGGTTCCGAAGATTTTTCCAAAGCCTTCGATTGCGTTCAGCATCAGTTATGTCTCATAATCGAAAACTTAGCTAACTAGATAATATGGCGGCTAGTGACAGCGTAATAAATTATCTGCATTATAGGGTTACTTACTTCAATTGTAATTAAGCGATATTTGCTAAAATACCTGCCTGTACAAGAATTAGTACCTCAGGGTTCAATGCTTGGTCCTATAGTGTTTATATTTATAACCGCTCCGCCCTGAGCAGGAGACGTTATTTGATGATTTCCCACCCAGAAAAAAATTGCCAATAAAAGGCGACTAGACTGTTAATAAACAAGATAATACTTTACAGAATAGAGAAACATAAGACAATGGCAAGAAACTAAGTGTTTATTTGTCCTTTTTAAGCAGACACAAAATGCTCATGACCAAGCGAAGTACGCTCTTGATGTGAAAAATCTCATTTGTTTGCGATTGTCAAGTTCTTTTAAATAAATGGAAATATACCAGGTAACAGTAGCTTAACCTTTTTATTAATCTCTTACAGGAAAAACAAAATACACTACGTCTCCTCTGTCATTTCCACAAGTCTTAACGCGACTTCTTCTAATTGCTTATTCTTTGACAGTAATTCGTTATTCTTTTTCTTCATATATCTTAGTTTTTCCTTCAAAATGAAAATGCTTTGCAAATTTTGCCCCAACTTTTCCCTTTGGGTTTCATCTTTTCTGCGCCTCTTTGATCGATAACCATCTTTTATATACCATATTCTAGTGTTCCCCTCTTTCCCTCTCTGCGTCGTAGTAATTTTGAACATGGCCTTCTCGTTGTATATGTTCGTAAACATATGGAGAACGTCCATGTACGTCTCCTTTGCAAGAGTTTCAATGTACTTTGGGAAGTGGGGTTGTGTCATATATTTATCTAAGTTATATTTATGTACGTATTCATGTTTTGTGTATGTATCACCAGATTTACTGTTAGAGGTGTTATGGATTATCTCTACATCGTAATCTTCGTTTCCTAACTCTTGTGTGTCGCTGTAACAAATGTAAAGTAGAAGTAAGTTTGTGAGCAGTGATAGAGCATAATGCAAAGATTCTTCATTTATTAGCAAAGATTTTTTTAAATAAATATAGTTTTAATTAAACAAAGTAGGTATCAATAATGAATTAAAAAATCGTTTATAAAATGTATGACGCTCACCTAGCTGTAACATCTTCATTGGTTTGAATTTCTTTATCTACACCATCTTTCAGCCCGCTGATCAAGTTATCACTCACAACAAAACCCGTAACATTTCCATCTTTCATATACACATCGAAAACTGGCAACAAAGAATGTGCAGTACTAGCATTGCCGTTTGCATCGTTTCCTGTTTGAACCGCAACATCTTGTGCACTTACTTCATTAACCTCATCATCTACATATTCCACTACATTATTATTTTCTCCAGTATCTTCGGTTATATATTCTACATGATTTTCTTCATCGACTGTATCCTCAGTATTGTCAAAATCGTTCAAAATTTCACTTTGGTCATTATCGCCTTCTTGCGAAATAATTTGGTATTCAAGACCTTCTTCCAAAGTATCCTCTTGATCAATATATTCTTGCACTATGTTCTGACTTTCGTCGATGTCATCAGTGACGACCGTTTCGTAAGCAATATTATTAATATCGTTTTCCTCAACTTCGGTAGCTTGGCCTTCATTAATGATTTCAACGAGTTCATTACCAATGATTTCATGATTATCATCATGACAGTATTCTATGGTGTAGCTCAAATTTTCGATTGCATTATGTGCGAGTAAATGAATGTCTTCATCTGCTAAATGTTCAACGGTTTGTATGTGTACAGTTTCTTCAACAGGTTCGGGTTTTATCGCAGTCCTGAAAATAATTGACAGTATAAGTACTTACAGCAAAAGTGAATGCAATTCAAAAGTGAATGGTTAATAGTAATTAGATTAAGATAAGATAAAGAGTAAATCTTTCAATTATCTACCTATTAGGCAATACTGGAACACACTGATCCGCGATCCATGGGTTTCTTTGAATTTCACATTTTACGGATTCTTGTAAATGCTTAACACTTAGCAATGTTTCATCAGTGTAATTATTTTCTGCAGGTTCTTTTTTGATTTTTATTCTTTTTGAGTCATCAGAAGACGTCACTTGGTTAACTTCATTCATTGGTTTTGATCCTGTGAATGAGAAAAAAAGTACTATTGTAAAGTGCCGTGTAAACGAATTAAAAATAATTGTATTAGTACTGCCAAGTAACTTACGTCTTTTTAGTGGCGGAATTTTGTTCGATCTTGCTCCTTCTGTCGGTTGAATTGCCCGCCTGTGCTTTATTTTCTTAGTTGCTTCAGTAATATGATCTTCATCAGCATCTGAGTTAAATATAACAAAATTGATATTTTATTTCACAGTTTCAGCTCAGACTGAGAGAATCGTCGCGAATAGGATGTCCTAACAACATTGAATTTGACACGTTGTTACGGCTCTGGTCGTCTCCAGGCTCAACATAGCAGAAACCCTAAGTAAAAACTCTAGTCAAGCACACACGCATTAAGGAATATGCGACCAAACGACAACCAATGATGGCATCAGCCTGCGATAGACCCCTACCCGTCTACTACGCCTGGACAGAAACGGCCTGCGTCTGGTGAGGGGACCATCACGGGATAATGTCTGCTAAACAAACACTTTTACTAAATAGGCATAATGGACAGTTTCTATGCAGGGTTTGCATGGACGCTCGAGGAAACCGTTGCGCATGTACTGTTTGAATGCACGTGCGTCGCCTAGATTAGAACAGAAACCCTCGGTGCAGCCAAATCTTACACAGACGTTTTAACATATAAGAAGATATAATCAACTTCTGAAGAAAGAAGGGCTGGTTGGAATAACACCCGAAGGCCGCCATGGCCCACGCACAATTGTCCACTTGAAGGACTAAGTGTAGAAACTAGAATCCTTTAAGCATAGAGCATCGAAATGTTTTCAGTGTATTAAAGTGCAAAGTTGTATGAATAATAATGATGGCATCAAACGTCCCGAGTTCAAATGCTCGGGAGGCATTATCGAAAGCGCCAGCGCTTTCTCGTTAGCACTTCATACACTGATGACGATAATAACTAGTTCAATGTCATCAGAAAATCCTCTATTCTGCGCTTCTCTCCGCCTGCACTAATCTTATACTTAAAACATCACAATTTGTAGTGCACAGTAATAACTGACTCTCTTATTTAGTACTTACGATGTTGCATCTGTTCGGCCTGTTCATCTCCGTTTTCTTCCTCATTGTTGCCGTACATTTCATCAACAGCTGGAAATAATGATAAGAAGTATGTTAGACATTATAAATACTAGCGGCAAGTTGATTACTTACTATATTTCTATAGATGTTCCATTCTATGTGCTTACTTTGCCTTTGGTTATGGGTGCCATCAACAAGTAAACGCTTTCTTAGCTTTTAGGAACAATTTAAATAAATTACCTGCAATTTTTTGGTTCAACAACATCAATCTCTGCTCACTAATATGTCTTTCTACCTCTCTGCTTTTCAAATTCTTTTCTAAGGCATAGAAAAATGGACGACTCATGGTGAATCCCGTTTCCATTTCAACATACGCTCTGATTTTCATTATATCGACTTTGAGTTGCAAGAAATCCTTTATCTGTAAATGAAGAACGCAATGCCATTCAGAAATTCAACATCTATACTTCTACAAACGAAAGAATCACTGACAATACGGAATCATACGTCTTGCAAACAATGCTAACCACGAAATCTGCATACCTCTAGAAAAGCTGATAATAACCATTAGGCAGTTTTCCACCAGATATAATACCCCGGAGAATTATCCCTTTGCGATGGAGGAATTTTACCCTGTTCCTACATGTCTCCAAAAAATTATGGGTTTTAATAAAAAGTCATTATACTTCTAAAGAAATACATAGTATAAAACAAATCCGTGTCATGCCTTTGTATGCTTTAGAGCTTTTAGAACTTTTAAACTTCGCATTGGATTTTAATGTGGTTTTCATCAATAGACAAAGTGATTCAAGAGGTTTATAAGGTTTATAAGTAAAAAACGCGGGCGAAGACGCTGGCAAAAGCTAGTCCATAATAAATTAGTAACAGTATTCCCAGCATGTAAAGAATAACACCACCCCATTTCTTCCCGTGGGTGTCGTAAAAGGCGACTAAGGGACTTACTAGAGAATGGGCAGCAGCGTTCTCTATGCATTTTACCACCAAACTGCGATCGCCAACCCGCCTGCCAAGCGTGGCGATTATGGCAAAGCCCCCCAAATTGGGGGAGGCCTAAGTCCAGCAGTGGACGTCTTACGGCTGAAATGATGATGATGATTCCCAGCATGTGAAATTATTACCTCTTCTTTTACATACGGTGGTAATCTTCGGCCATGCTGCAGCTTATAAAATTCTTGTAAAGATAATTCATGATCATGGTGATTGCAAACGTACACTACTGTTAATTGTTTCTCATTGGGCAGATGCCTTAATTTTATTTTGCATGGGCAATCAGTCTTCATGTTATTATTTCTGTAAAAAAAAACATAATTTTGAGTCTGTTATTGTAAGGGGCCGCCTATTAATCACGTGATGTATTTTTTTGTCATTTTTGACAAACCCAACACCCTTGGTGATACATGGTGAGGTTTATGACTACTCCCCCATATCACGTGTATTTTTTAGTACCTACAAAGAATCTATTTTTTTTTTTAATACAGGTATAAGTATCATCTAATTAAAAAACAAAAAAAAATACACGTGATATATTACTAAATCCCCTCCCCCTTTGTGATATTTCGTGATTTTTTTTATGGACCCCTCCCCCCATTTCGAGCCTCACGTGATTAATGGACAGCCCCTAAGAGGTAAGCTAGGTTTTATTAAACAAAAAAATGTGGGTCAGAGAGTGAGATAGTTTTCATGGTTTTCAAGGATTAAGCCAATAGCGCCAAAATGAAAAATTAAGATGGTGGCCGCGTAATTTTTTTTTCAGTTAGCATTTCGTTTTCAATGTTTTATACGGTGCTGAAACAGTAGTGAGGTCAAAATGAAAATCCAAGATGGCACCAGCGAAAATATTCTGATAAAGATCCCACTGACCACCCGTTTTTTTTTTTACATTCAACTCTAGCTAACTTTGATGAGGTCACAAAATTATGGAGATAGATAGTCAGTCTTTACATGTTACTAACTCTAGGCAGATTATGGTAAAGCAGCATTAAATAAAAATCTCATAATGGTTTCTTGTCTATAAAATTAATAATACAAACCTCTTTCTCAGCCCTTTCTTCTTATACTTCTCTTTATTTCTCAAATAAACGCAATTGTACGTATAAGTTTCAGAACTAGTGTTAGGTTTACGTGAATCAGAACACCTGTAGTAAAAGCACCATCTCTTTGCATTTTCATTCAGGTATTGTACAAACTCATCATGTGAAGTGAACTTATCACCAGGCTTCACGAGTTTATCATCTGAATGCAAGAACAATCCTTTGTGATCTGAACAGTATTCACTGTATGGCATGTATACAAGTGCTGAAAAGAAACAATAGCATAATAATTATTATTATTAGATACAGAACCTTTATTCGTCAACAATAAATTTAGTGGTATTCTAATAAATAAATAAATAAAGTTTAATATAATAACCTACTAAAGGATACTGAACAAGACATAATAGAAAATTTTGTTGTTATTAGGTCTAGGGGTGGGCTCCGCGTGGTACTGGACATCAATTATAGTACCATCCTGCCATGGTTGCGAGATCTGTTTGAAAGAGTTACTGTGGCCCTGGCATATAGGCAACTGAAGGAACACGGGTGGGTTTTAGTCAGTAAGTCTGATACACCCTTCCGCTCCGCCCAGAGTGAGAGACACCATTGAAGATTTCCCAACCACAAAAAAAAAAACAAGTATAGTACCATCCCGTGGGTGTTGTTGAAGGCGACTAAGGGACTTATTAGAGCAGGGGCAGCAGCATTCTTTATGCATTTTACCATCATACTGCAATCTCCAACCTGCAATTTGGCAACCCCCCAATTTGGGGAAGGCCTATGTCCAACAGTGGACGTCATTTGGCTGAAATGATGATGATGAAATTAGAATCACACTTTAATTACGTTTTTTACCTTTATGGGAATATTTATGAGTATCCTCACTACTAACAATCATTTTACTACTAGAACTCCCTGATATATCTAAATACCTGAAAATAAAGAAAAATCTTATTAGAGCTGTGTGTGCATCCAATTAATTATTAGACTTTATTCAGTACTAGCTCTGTCTGAAGCTTCGCCTATATACAAGATTATTTTTAGTATATGCGAAACCTGAATATAGTTTGTTCAGAATCAGTAACTGAATCGATTCCAATAATTTTTACACCATGTTATATTTTGTACCAAAAATATTTAATTACGCTTCCAAGTCGCGGGCCACGCTGTTTTGTTTCGATTTTAAAATTATCATGTCTTTCTCGTATTCAAACGTCCATTACACGGAGATGGTACATACACTAGCTGTTTGTGGTGATCTGCATATGTTTTTGCGTGGACAACCAGGTAACTTATCAAGCTTATAACTTTGTGATTATTAATGATACAGTTTTGAAATTTTTTTCATAGATTCTTTACACAAAAATACTAGACCCGTGTTTCGGGTTTCGCATAAACAAAAATTAATGTTGTATATGTCGCAAATTATCCCACAGAAACATACTACCAGGACACATAGTACATAGTCCTCTGTTGTTCCTAAGAACATCAGCTATCTTCCAGGGAAAGTCCCATCAAAATCCAGTTGATCCAGTTGTTTTGCAGATTAGCCAACACAAATGAACGGGCAGTTTTTTTGCTGTAAGTACCATGTATAATTTCATACATATTTAACAAAAAGCTGTTTTTTAGACATACAAACACTTAAATTTTATTTATTTCTATAGACTAAAATTAAAGACCCAATTAGGCATAGCTTTATCAAATATCTAGCAAAACAGTGCAAATTTTGTTGGAGTTATCTAACTTTATTTTATTTTTATTGCTGAGTGGGCTAACTGTTGAACTGATCACACCTTATGAAAATCAATGGATGAGATCTATGGTGGAATGAACATGCGAACTTTATGGGTCAAACCTATACAATTGAATGTTGTCACTGATAGTGTAGGACTTGTCATAATGAACATCTTTCTTTTCATTTTCATTTCAGATTTATTATTATTATCAAATAATGATGAATCAATCTAACATCGCTTCTGCTTGAAATAAATCATTAAGAAAATAAGAAAAAAAAAAGTCATTATTCCAGCCCGGTGACATTCAAATATTTCTGCCTAAGTGCCTATTACCATGGGAAAAGGCATAAGTTTAAGGCATTATTATATAATTTAAGCAACATCTACTTCAATAATTGCACAGTTATAATTACCTTCTGACAGGTTTTTCAAGGATAACATTATTCTGAGGTACTTGATAATTCTCTTCAATAATTTCCACATTCATTGCTACACTGTCTGCGGGATCATCCAAGTAACAATGATCTTGATTAAAATGTTTATCAAATCCCATTATTCTGAAAATAATTATATGTTATTGATTAAACAGTACATCAGGTTGTTTCATACCCATCCTTTTTGAAAAAATTCATTGTTCGCACGTAAAGATTTTAGAAACAGTTCCACAATAATACCTGATAGCTATAAAATCAAATCATGATATTAGAACAAAATAAATAACAAGTTAAAACTTGTGAACAGATTTGGAAGGTTACATTTCGAGTTGGTTTCAAAGATAAAAACTATGTGCAGTTTCGACCGAAGGAGTTCACCTAAATGTAGTTAATTTACCAACCTAAACTCTCTGCATTTAGAAACACCTAAAACTAAAATAAAAAACTGTATTATGATTAGGTAGTTAAAGTACACAATGTTTTCTTTCACGCACTTTTTCCTTTTCATCGAGACATCGATAATTTTTGACAAGAAAACATTTTGACATTTGCGTGACACCACATAGTACAGATTAAAAATTCAGTGAATACCTACCTGGGTTAAATTATGCGAATCGATTATATTATAGATTAACATCGTTTTTTGGAGTTGGTTGAATGCACTGACCTCTATCTAATACGCTGGACTGGCTATCCCATACAAAATGACAACTATTTGCTGTGCCGATTCAAAGCGCCCCCAGTGAGAGTTCTAAGAACTAATAAGATTGCAAATGGCCGTTGTTTGTTGTATTTGAGCTAAGCGTCTCTGCGAAATAAAAAGTTTTCTAAAGTATTTACTGTGATTGTGATTTCGATTAAAGTGTTATAATAATGACAGTGATTATAACATAGCTTGTATTGTTCGTCCAACATGAAATCGTGCGTATATTGTAAAACACGATACGAAAAAGGCAGTGGTGTCACTTTTCACAAGTAAGTGTATCTAAATCATAAATACTTATTAGAAAACCGCTTAAAGCAGTGTATTTTTACAATAATAAACGTTTACGTTTATTATTGTAAAAATACACTGCTTCTGTTCGAGTTTACGGGATTTTACGAACATTTTTACTTAACCAATAACTTTTGTTAGGGATGTCAAAATTCATATCGATACTTTCGTAATATTATATTAAGATGTAAAAAAAAACATGCTTAACAATAATGTTTATCATCTTTGTTAAAATAATAATACGCACATTATTATGATCTGTAATAATAGCAAAACACTTTAAGGTTTATTATTATTAGAGTCAATAACAAATAATTTAACACCTATGATTCATAATTCTCATTAAGTGTTCTATATAATTATAGATATACTATATTATTTTAATTTTTTACCCATACCTACTATAATGTTTCTTTTAATTACAGGTTCCCCTCCGATTACACTCTCAAACTTTGGTTAAAAAATATGAAGGTTGTCAATTGGACTCCAACCATGTATCATTATCTTTGTTCTAAACACTTCACGGATGGATGTTTCATAAAACATCAGTCACGGACTACATTGAAAAAATGCAGTATCCCCACAATATTTCT
This sequence comes from Aporophyla lueneburgensis, assembly GCA_932294355.1. Classification (NCBI taxonomy): domain Eukaryota; kingdom Metazoa; phylum Arthropoda; class Insecta; order Lepidoptera; family Noctuidae; genus Aporophyla; species Aporophyla lueneburgensis. The sequence continues at coordinate 8,395,491 of OW028737.1, forward strand.
TGGTGAGTGTACATTCATAGTACCTAAGTAAATACTTTGTCGGTATCCAAGAAATATTATTGATTATCTTAATAAAATAAAACTTTTGTTTTTCTCAGAAACTAATTTGTCCTTGGTACAAACTGAGATGCTTAAAGACGCTGACCAACCAACGAGATACCAATGCCAGAGTGATATTGAAATGAACTTGGATAAATTTAATTTACCTTTAGTACCTGTGCAAGTCGGGTTAACAAATTATGATTGCAAATATATTGAAGTTAATCCAAAAGAAATATTGCCATGTGAAGCCCATGCAGGTAGTTATGTAAAAAAAAATTATCTAAAATACTGAACATGGTTTACTGATGTACTAAGTTGGCGACTAACAGTGGTTAAATACTAATACTAAACAATGTTTAATTTTGTGCCCTTGTGTAATTTTTTTTTTTAAATATACGCGTTCATATCGCATGTTCTTTGCGTATCGGAAAACGTAAAGGTGGACCGATGACCTGATGAGAGTCACTAGAATCCGATGTGGCGACGCTTGGGGGAGGCCTATGTCAAACAGTGGACGTCTTTCGGCTGAAATGATGATGATGACATACCTTTCCAAATTATTTTCAATGATATTTTCACTATCTAATCATCCTTCTTTGAATAATATAAGTAATGAAATATAATTTCTTGTTACAGTTCCAAGCACAAGTTACAACACAAGCAACTGTAGTACACCAAAGATATCTAGAACTTTAGCGGAAATCTGTTCTAGTGTAAAATTAGATCACCGCTACGAGAACACCCCAAAATCTTCCAAAATTAAATTGGAAAGGGTCAAAAGAGCCTTGAAAATGTCACAAGCCCGAATTAAAGTATTGTCTCAAAATGTGAAACGTATGAAAATTACCGTGTCTACTTTAAGATCTGTAATTGCTGATTTAAAAAAAAGAAAACTGGTATGTGATGATTGTTTATATATGTTAAATCAGTACGACAATTTTAAACCACAACTTTTTAAAAGAATGACCAAATATTTAAAACATGCTAAGTATGCTCCAGAATTAAGATCATTTGCCATTACTCTACATTTTTACTCGCCAAAGGCATATGCATATGTGCGTAGTAAATTTAATTTGGCCTTGCCGCATCCTCGTGTTATACGCTCATGGTATAGTTCAATTGATGCCAATCCAGGTTTCTCTGTTGAAAGTTTCAATGCTTTGCGACTTAAAAGTGAACTAGCAAAACAAAAAGGGGAAAAACTTATATGTGCATTAATAATTGACGAAATGAGCTTAAAAAAAAGTTGCACTCGCAGTCTTGATGGAGTGACTCGTGGCCAAATCGATTTGGGTATAGATTCTGAGAGTAACGATTTACCTGAATGTAAAGATGCGTTGGTATTTATGGTCGTGCCTTTAAATAGTTATTGGAAATTGCCCATAGCCTATTTTTTTATTAATAGTTTGACTTCAGAAACCAAAAGTGCTCTAATTAAACAGGCTTTAATTCGGTTGCATGACGTATCTGTGGAGATATGCTCCTTAACTTTAGATGGACCACCCGAACATTTTTCTGCAGTAGCTAAATTAGGGGCAGAGCTTCAAATAGGAACAGCAGCAAAACCATAATTTCTGTCATCCCATAGATAAAGAACACAAAGTGCATGTTATTTTTGACCCCTGTCATATGTTAAAAAATATAAGAAATTGTTTGGGTGATCTAAAAGTTTTAAAAGATGACAGAGGTGATTTAATTAAATGGGTATATGTCGAGAATTTGGCAAAATTGCAAGAAACTGAAGGCCTAAGATTAGGAAACAAATTGAAAAACTTGCATATAAATTATAAAAAAATGATTATGAAAGTTTACCTTGCGGCTCAAACTCTCAGTAGCAGTGTAGCAGACGCGATTGAGTTTTGTGATAAAATTTTAAATCTCCCTGAGTTTAGTGGTTCCGCAGCTACGGTAAGGTTCATAAGAGCTGTGGATAGAATCTTTGATTTTCTAAATGTACGGAATCCTTGGGGTCGAGGATTTAAAAGTCCTTTACGAGTAAATAATGAAAACAGGTGGAGGACAAAAGTTCTTGACGAAATTAGGTATCTGAGTCAAATCAAACTGATGGATAATACTTTGGCAGTAAAATCACGCCGTAAGGCGGGTTTTATAGGATTCTACAACGCAGTAATTTCTGTTATGAATATATTTGATATTTATGTGAAGTCAGACAGACCTGAATTAAAGTATCTTCTGACATATAAGATGAGCCAGGATCATCTAGAATTGTTTTTTTGTGCCATTCGTAGCCGTGGGGGTTGGTGCCCAAACCCAACAGCTGCACAATTTGTCAATGCATATAAACAGTTATTAATCCATCACGAAATAAAAACTTCTACCGGCAACGTTCAGGACAATAATGTATCCATATTAACTAATTCTAGTGCAAAGCGTGCTAAAATAAATAAATTTAATGTTGATGATTTTACGAATGCTGAAAATATGCGTACTACGAAGAAATACCGCCTTGACGACGATGATCCATCCTCGTTACAAACCGAGTTAGGTGAATTTTTACATATATTTTGGGCTATACCCGACTCTAATATTAATGAGACTTCCAAACAATGCATTGGCTATATTGCAGGTTTTGTAATTCGATCGATTCGAAAAAAAAATTAAATGTGATGAATGTTTAATGGCCTGTGAAGCTGTACCACTAGATGCAGTGTCAAATAGGAGAAATGGGGTAGCACTTATTATCCAAAAGCAGAGAGGTGGTTTAACTGTGCCCTCTGTGAGTGTAGTCAATATTTGTTTTATGGTGGAATCATTATTCCGACAAGCATGTAAATATAATAAAAATAAACCACCTATAGAGTTGAATTTTCCTGCAGTACTCACTGCAAAGGTAATAAGGAACCTCTTAACAAAAACAAATGAACTGTTTCCTAAGCTAGAAGATCATTTTAGAGATAGTTATGTCTCAGACAATTTTCACAGTCATTTAAATATTCTTTTAAAAGAAATAATAACTAAATATGTAAACATCCGTTTGTTCGCAGAAACAAAAAAATATTCTTTATTAATAACTGGAGAGAAGGTTAGACATTTTTTGACTCGGCAAATAATATGGGCTCGACAGTAAGTTTTAATTAAACAGTTATTAATCCATCACGAAATAAAAACTTCTACCGGCAACGTTCAGGACAATAATGTATCCATATTAACTAATTCTAGTGCAAAGCGTGCTAAAATAAATAAATTTAATGTTGATGATTTTACGAATGCTGAAAATATGCGTACTACGAAGAAATACCGCCTTGACGACGATGATCCATCCTCGTTACAAACCGAGTTAGGTGATTTTTTACATATATTTTGGGCAATACCCGACTCTAATATTAATGAGACTTCCAAACAATGCATTGGAAAACTTTTTATTTCGCAGAGACGCTTAGCTCAAATACAACAAACAACGGCCATTTGCAATCTTATTAGTGTCAAAAAAATATTCTTTATTAATAACTGGAGAGAAGGTTAGACATTTTTTGACTCGGCAAATAATATGGGCTCGACAGTAAGTTTTAATTTAATAAAATATGTGATTTCAGAATGCTTTTTTATTTCCCTGTCCCCCTCCCCTGCGGTAATTAAGTTGTTACAAGTTAATTACCGTAATTACAGACCTAATAAAAATTTATTGTGTCTCGTACCACATGGCGACATACGGTATCTGACTAGTAAAAGATAATCCCTTCCTTTAAAGAGTGCACGATAAGACAATTAGAGGTACTTAATTTACTATTTTACAGAATTTTATTATTTATTGATCCGATAGTTAACTTTTATCCGTTAAAGGGCGAATTTCACCAAACTTTTATACCTAGAATAAGTCATATCCAGAGAATACATTTTGAATTTTTGACAGTTCATTCGTACTGAAACTGTCAAACGTCGATTTAATTCCCAGGATAAAAGATATCTGACGTTGCTAAAATCTGCCCTAAGGAGAACAAGGAAGGGGTCAACTTATTATGAATTACAGTCCATAAACAGTACTATATACTGCTATTTCAAGTTATGTTTTATATGTAAAATATCTGTTTATTACGACTATCTATAGTTCATTGGTTTAGTTAGGTACTCAACTAGTGCAGACATGTCTTTTTATTTGTGTTTTAGTAACAAAATATATGCCTATATTACTTGTTTTAAATTAATTATCTATGATTTTAGTAAATCCTAACGTATTTTATGTTATAAAACGTATTCCACGTTTTAAAAACATTACGTTTAGAAGACAACACGAATGTTACATGTTAATAATTATCTAAACAAATTAATTTATAGAAAATAGTAACAAAAATAGCCTTGGTAATATTTCTATCATTGTAGTCGATATCAGAGAAGTTTTTATCGATAACAAACCATTTGTTGTACATCACTAGTATTAGTTCCATTCCCCCTCACTGCTGCCGTCAGCGCCAAAATGGCGATTTTCAAATAGGCACAATAAATTGATAGCGGTAGCCAGTCCAGCGTATTAGATAGAGGTCAGTGGTTGAATGTAAGGAAAGTATGGGTAAATTATTATTAATTTGTTTGTCAAATTGACACATTCGCTAATTTTCCGTGTTCAATGATCAAAGAATCATCGTTAGTGCCAGAGCCAACTATTAGTTAAGGATGACAAACGCTTTATCACTTCACAAAAGCGCAACTGAGAAATCAATAATAAGGGATTTAACAATATTTTATTTTTACGTTAGCATTTAGCAATCAGTGGTAAGTATATGTATGTTCCATTGACTAATGAAAAAACTCTAATGGCTTCGTACAGGGATTCGTAAACAAGTGTAGAAGGAAGCGCAAACTAGTTCACATATTCAGTATGCGAATCCATTTGCTTATACGCTGTCCGAGGCTCTTCAATGTTCCATTGATGAAATAAAAAAGAAATTATTTTTTCCATTATCTTCTTACAGGGATTTGTTATGAAGTATAGGAGAAAGCAAAATGAGTTCGCATATTGAGTATGCGAACAACACCACCACAAAAGAATAACACCACTCCATTTCTTCCCGTGGGTGTCGTAAAAGGCGACTAAGGGACTTACTAGAGAATGGGCAGCAGGGTTCTCTATGCATTCTACCACCATACTGCGATCGCCAACCCGCCTGCCAAGCGTGGCGATTATGGCAAAGCCCCCAAATTGGGGGAGGTCTAAGTCCAGCAGTGGACGTCTTACGGCTGAAATGATGATGATGATTGAGTATGCGAATCCATTTCCTTACACGCTAAATAAAAAAATTAAATTATTTATTATTTTAGACAACAGAGATCCATTTTATGTTAGTGAATTATGTACAAAAAAAGCAATAAAAACTTAAGAGCTATGTTAGTGTGTTAATTTAACTAAATAAATACTGAGCTTACAGAAACGATTATTTACAAATATGCACCAAGACAATATAAATCACTCCTGCCTAACCAACACTTGCATGAAGTGATTCATCATTGGTGAATTAAATTTATCCATTAACATCTTCAGAATGCTATTAGGGCTGGACCGTGTTCTTTCCAAAAGCGATGCCGTTTTTCTCCTCAACACAGCGTAGAAGTCATGAACGCGCGCCTGAGCGAACATGCCAGAGGCACTACAAAAGCGCGGCAGCCCCAACAACATTCTGAAGCTGTTATTATACTGAACTCTCAGGGCATCCATTGTTTTCCGCGTGTAGCTAGCCCACAGGCTGCTTGTGTAGAAGGTCTGGCAATAAGCCTTGAACAAAGTAATTTTAGCCTCCTTACTACAACATGCAAACCTGCGTACCAGCATATTGCTTCTCACAGCAAGAGCCCTGCGCTCGCGTTCAATATCTTCATGGTCTTTAAGGTCCTTCGTTAAGCAGAGACCCAAATATTTTGTTTGTTGAACCCTTTGTAAGGGTTGGCCACAGGGCTGTAGCTAGACTCGAATTTAAGGTAGGGTAGCATTGGCTACAGGTAGGGCGGAAGTACAAAATATATCATAACTAGCTTTTGCCAGCGGCTTCGCCCGCGTGGAGGTCGGAAATTATCCCGCGGGAACATACTACCGGGATAAAAGTAGCCTTAGGTGCCGATTCTGTTGTCACAAAATTCTCTAAACTAAACTAAAAATCACTAAAATTTGGTTTATTCCTGTCAAACGACGATTTCCTATTCTGAAATAGACTAAAGTGACACAACTTAACTTTAATTTAGTTTGACAGCACTAAGATTGCACTGAGTTATTAGTTTAGTGAAAATGACAATTTTGCTATTCTGAGTTTGCCGGTTTTCACCAAAAATGTTGACTAAAATAATTTATTTTAACTAAATCTGAATATTTTTAACCGCGATTAAAAAGGTGTGGAATAAAACTTGTGGTCTTGAACTAAAATTCTCAACAACGCCTCGCCTTCACGTGCAAAAACAGTTCTGTACTTTTTATTTTCATTTTGCTTATATCTTGAAAATGGCGTGTCCTATCGCAAAAATAATGAAATTTTCGACCCCCTTTGTGTACCCCGGAACATTTAAATCTCAACACGTGGGTAACATTTTTTTTATATTTTTCAAATAAAAGTGAAAAATTCCATTTAAAACACGTCCAGGCTGCACCCTAGCACGCGCCTTCGTCTCTCAAAAAATTCATTCTACGCAATGCACACACAAGTAAACGTTTCGAAACCAAAAGAAAAAAAAAAAAACCACGCTGAGTCGCGATTGTCAAATTCGATTTTAGTCGTGTCAAAATAGTTTTTAAATTTAGAGATTTTTCCTTGCAGAATAGCGTTACAATTCTCATAGCCAAAAGTAAGGAATTTTAGAGATAGTTTAGTTAGTTTAGTTCGTGTACAACAGAATCGGCACCAATGTCCTTTCTCAGGCTCTAAACTATCTGTGTACCAAATTTCATTTAAATCAGTTCAGTAGTTTTAGCAGGAAAGCGAGACAGACAGACAGACATACAGACAGAGTTACTTTTGCATTTATAATACTACTAGCTTTTGCCAGCGGCTTCGCCCGCGTGGAGGTCGGAAATTATCCCGCGGGAACATACTACCGGGATAAAAAGCAGCCTATGTCCTTTCTCAGGCTCTAAACTATCTGTGTACCAAATTTCATTTAAATCGGTTCAGTAGTTTTAGCAGGAAAGCGAGACAGACAGACAGACAGAGTTACTTTTTCATTTATAGTATTAGTGTGGATATATAATATATATAAATAAGTCTATATATAAAATATATAAATATATATTTGTAATTAGTATGGAAGTATGGATTGATCTGCTCTGAAGCACGGCCTCTTAAATCACGGATCGGGGAGCGGGTTCCTCAAAATATGTACCTTGGTCTAGTGGTCACAAGCGCTACTACTGACGTTGAAGTTCCGGGTTCGATTTTCAGGTCGGTTAGTGTTATTGGGTTTTTCCATAAGAAATTTCTCAGAAGCAACCCGGAGTCTGAATTTGTACCCGGTTCATGGCAGTGAGCGAACCAAAATTTCACCAGTTATCTATGTGTCCCATGTCACAATGGGCGACCATTGTGACATGGGACACAGATAATTGGTGAAATTTTAGTTTACCGTATACTATAGATAGCTGATTCCCTCCGGGAATAAAAAAGTGATATTATGTACATCTTAAGTTCGTCATTAGTTAAGGTATTCAGGGACACCGCTTTTACATGGGGGGTATTAAAGAATGCTGCCAAATTGGTGGCAGCACTTGTTGATAAATAAATAATTGGCACTAGGATATCCCTGCCAACCATGAGAATGATTAATGCTAGAGCGAGCGAAGCGAGCTCGAAAATTTTAACAGCCCGCTTCGTTCAGGTTAGGTACTATTTTGACGTTTTCAAATAGAAATAGGAGTTACATTATCGACTTATACAGGATATCCCTGTCAACCATGAGAATGATAAATGCTAGACTGAGCGAAGCCAGTTCGAAAATTTTAACAACCCGTTAAGGATAGGTTTTTTTTATGTTTTCAAATGGAAATACGAGTGACATTGACGACTTATACAGGATATCGCTGCCAACCAGGAGAATGATGAATACTAGAGCGAGCGAAGCGAGCTAGATAATTTGAACAACCTCCCTCGTTCAGGTTAGGTTTTTTTTTGATGTTTTCGAACAGAAATAAGAGTTACATTGTCGACTAATGCCAGAACAGCCTGCCGGGGTCGCGTGATTGTTCGAAAGAGATAACGTGACCCTGGCACATGGGCAACTGATGGAACACGGGTGGATTTTAGTCAGTAAAAGTCTGACACGCCCTCCCGCTCCGCCCAGAGCGGGAGAAGTCATTTGATAATTTCCCAACCAGAAAAAAAAATGCCAGAACAGCCCTAGCAACTATTTGTTTTTATTTTATTTCATATGGGAAAACAAAAAGTAGTATGCTAAAGATAAGCAGAAAAAAACTTAACATACAAATTAACAAATATACTACCCACTACATTTTCCACAGATTACAATTTACAAATTTACGAGCTGATGACAGCGTTAACTGTAATCGGGGCAAAATCAAGTAAACACTAGATAAGCCTAGGGCAGTAAGTCCGCCTTCATACCTATTTTTGTCTGCGAAAACTTTATAATACATAAATAAAAACACTATAAACTTAAAATAACTAACTAAAAAAAGTCTTATTTATTATATTATACTAATTTGCTTATACATACAGAATTTACTGCTGATCCCTTAACATTTTAATGATATTATTTTTAAAAGTATTACGGCTAAGAAATAGTATGTCGATTTCACTAAATCACTTATTATATGTGTCGACTAAGCGGTGTAGCGGTGAGCGCACACCAGCCTTGGACTTACAGAAACTGGTAGTCTGGTGGTAGTCTCCTGGTGCGTGACTCCCACCCATGCACATGTCGAGGAACCTAGCTCAGAGCAATCAATTTTGTTGCGGCATACATTAAATAGAGTCATAGTCTCAAGCAGCGTACGTCTTGACTGTAACGTAAGTAGGCCGTAGTTTTTAAGTAGCCACTGGTAACTTACTTTTTTCCGAAAACACCTATAATGCATAGCACGAAGGTACTTACGTTGCATTATTTCTATAATTTCAAAATATTTAGCATAATAGGGATTCCAAATCGGTACTGCATATTCTAATTGTGGTCTTACTATGAACTTATATAAGTGTAGGAAAATGGAAGGGCGACGGAATTCTCTAGAAGCTCTCATTACAAAACCAAACATCTGATATGCCTTATTAGTTATGTTTTCAATATGAATGTTTAGATGAAGTTTCGAATCCAGCTGCACAAGTGCACACCCAGATCACGTAGACATGTAACTTTGTTAATAATGCTATTAGCAAGACGGTAATTAAAATTAATAACATTTTTCTTTTTTTGTAAACGTTATAGTATGACACTTAGACAGACTAAGGTATAGCTTATTAGAAGAACAATAGTATGAAAAACGATCAAGGTCTTGTTGGAAGTTAATACAGTCCTGTTCATTGCAAATTACTTTGAAAACTTTTAAGTCATCGGCATAAAGGAGATATTTGGAATTTCGAAAACAATGTTTTATGTCGTTTATACCGTGTGGTGCCGGACGTAAAGAATAATACCACCCCATTTCTTCCCGTGGGTGTCATAAAAGGCGACTAAGGGACTTACTAGAGAATGGGCAGCAGCGTTCTCTTTGCATTTTACCACCATACTGCGATCGCCATCCCGCCTGCCAAGCGTGGTGATTATGGCAAAGCCCCCCAAATTGGGCGAGGCCTAAGTTCAGCAGTGGACATCTTACGGCTGAAATGATGATGATGATGATGATGATGTCGTTTATAAACAGAATGAACAACAGAGGCCCTAAAATTGAACCTTGCGGAACTCCTGATGTGACTTGAATACAGCTAGATTCGAAACCATTAATCACAACTTTCTGGGTTCTATTTGTTATATAGGAGACAAACCAGCGAAGAAGATCACCTCGGACACCATTGTATGCGATCTTATCAAGGAGCAATTTATGATCTACTTTATCAAAAGCTTTCTGAAAATCTGTATACACCGCGTCAGTTTATTGCCTGTTATCAATATTTTCTATGAGATTTCTATGAGATTGTTGAATACAAAGGCGAGCGAAGTGAGCTCGAAAATTGTAATGACTCAACTCGTTTAGGTTTAGTTTTGTTTTATATAAGGTGTATCTATTCATACACGAAATATAATATTTTAAGAGGTACACGTGTAGGTGGTAAAGAAGCTATAAAAGCAAAAAGATTTTTTTTTATCTAAGCGTTTTGAATTTTCGTAATTATTATAATTTTAAAACTGCTTGAGACGTTTTGCATAAAACCTTTACTTCAAATTCTACGAATGGCCCGCCTGACGCTGAGAGGGCGGCGACCGGACCGGACGGCACGAACACGGCGCGGTGTCTCGGGCCGTAATAAATAAGAAGGAGCCAGTATTTCATATGTGTGTCAAATAATTTATAAAAATTAAATTTTGAAAAAAAAAATATTTAGAAAAAAATTTTTTTCGTTGCTGTAGCTTCTTTACCACCTACAGGTGTACCTCTTAAAATATTTCGTGTATGAATAGATACACCTTATATATTCAAAAAGACCTAGGAGTTACATCATCGCCTTATTCCAGGAAAATTCAGGCAACTAGGAGTATTATGAATGTAAGAGCGAGCGTAGCGAGCTCGAACATTTTTGCCCACCTCGGATAGGTTAGATTTTCTTTTGATTATTCCAAAAGAACCGGGAATTATTTGGTTGGTCGGTCTATAAAGAAAAGCTCAAGTATCAAGAGAATGTAGACTGCAAGACCACAAACTTACTTAAAACTGGAACGTATCATACAGACTCTTGACTCGTTGGGGGGGGGGGGGGTCATGACCCCTAGGACCCCCCCCCCCTCCCTCGGACCGCACCTGCTAGGTCAGTGATGTACATTCAATAGCTATTCATAGACAAATAATTCAATGCCATCTATAGACAGAGAAAAAAAATATTATAATATGAAATGAATGTCTCAAACTGTGGTATGTTCGGAAAAGTTTAGATACCTATTGCTACAATTTTTTATCTAAATCTATAAACATACAATCCCATTCTAGTAGGTTATCTTCGTTTTTGGTATTTTTAAGGCCTACCTTAAAAATAATTTTAAATTGTGGGGCAATGCCCTAGCATTGCCCCACAATGCCCCCCCCCCCCCCCTACCAAGTTTGATACACTATGAATTTTCACAGATAAATAATTTTTGGGCTTCCTATACCACGTGTTGATGACTGATATCTAGACAATGGTTGTATCCGAACATGAAAAAGAAATAGGCAGATTTCTACCTTGTCTGTGGTATGTTATTTCTGTCACCGAATATTTCAAACCGCCAATTCAAACAGTGAGTGCGGTTTGTGGAATGTAAAAGCCGATTTTGGCTACTTTTTCCTCTAGCTAAAATTAATTTTGTTATTTGCGAGTGAATAAAATGGATCTTAAGAAGTTTCACGGAAAAACATGTAAGTAATATCAAATACTTCTTGACGAAAAACGGACTAGAACTTTGTATCTGAAATGATACTATATGCAGTTATGTATGCATACGTTTTTCAAATATGATACTTCATGCATTACAGTTTGTGCCGTGCCAGTGCTCGGTCAGATATGAGACTACATGCAATAAGTACATCGTACAGGGATTTAATTTTTTTATAATAATGATAGTGAGAAAGTAGAACAAGCGAACGTGTTTGTATATTTGGGAAGTTTTACACCGTGGGTTCATCTAATGTTATAAAAATATATTTTTGGCTTGTTCCTATTTACTGGTGCTATAAACGTTTGGGGCTTATGAAGGTATTTAGTGTTTTATTTATTTTCAGGGACTCGAACCGCAAGCGGGCGTGATACTCCTTTAGATAGCGATTATGAAGACCTGACCGATGATGAAGATTATTTTTTACCGCCCAAACGCGTAACTATCGAAGAAACAGATTCGGAGTACGATTTTTCTGATATTAGATTATATGATACGTTGTTAGATTTTAAACTGTATATAGCTGATGTTTTGATGCGGGAAACGGGAGGAGTGTTTACTCCATCTACCCGAGGCCGAGGGCGGCCTGCTCTAGAACATGATCTAGAACATTTAGAGAAAGGAAACGACGTATTGAACTGCCTCCGCAAGAAGTGGTATACGACGGGATTGGACATTGGCTCAACTGGGGCGAAAAACGGCAGAGATGCAAAAAATGTTCACGCCTATCTTACATTTACTGTAGTAAATGCCAATGTATTTTTTTGTTTAAACAAAGATCGTAATTGTTTTAAGGATTTTCATATGGTTTTGCATTAAATATTGACATAAAATGTGAATCTTATTCATTCAATAAAATTAATACTTAATAAAATATATTATGTATATGTATAGATATACGAAAATATTTACCCCAACTGCATGTTGTACCATATATGATTTCGTATTTTCCGTTACCTGGACTGCGTGTTGTATCAAATGTGAGATTTTGTGTTTCGAAGCAATTATTTCGGTTTCTAAAGTCCGAAAAAAAAAAATACTGGGATACCTATTATGCTATAGAACCATGTAAATTAATTTGAACCAAATCTAAAATTCCATGCGGTAAAGGGTTAAATATCATGAAATGGCTTTTTTTACAATTATAGAGTAGACCATGGCTTGCAGCGTATCCTTCACAATATTCCAGAAGCTCCCGTACATAGCCAGCCGTTGGACCCAGCAACACCATGTCATCTGCGTAACTGAGGTTATTGACGCAAACGTTATCAATCCAACATCCAGTCCGCTTGCTGCTGAGTCCAGCGATCAGCTCATTTACGTACAAATTGAAAAGCTTGGGTGAAGTTAGCCCCCCCCTGTCTCACCCCACAATCCAACCCATACGCAGAAGAGAGGGAATTATTCCACTTCATATAGTTCACTTGATTACCATATCAGTATTTGAAAACACGTATAATTTCAGCTGGCACGCATGCTTCCCCGAGCTTTTTCCATAGTATGTCATAGGAGACAAGGTCAATAGCTTTAGAGAGGTCGAGGAAACACGCGTATGCAGGCGTGCTTTTATCAGTATAATATTTAACAGTCTGTTTGAGACTTAATATTGCGCTTTCAGTGGAAAGTCCAGGCCTGAACCCGAACTGTGCGTCGTTTAGTTTCAACCATTTGTCGAGATTTTTGTCTAACAGACTGTCCAATACTTTAGCTAGTACAGTGGCAAGCGATATGGGTCTGTAATTAGTTACGTCAGAGACGTCACCAGTCCTATTCTTTACGATTGGAACTACTATTGTCTGCATTAATTCGGGAGGAAGATACGAGTGACTCAAACACAAAGAATAAAACGTGGCTAGTACTCTCGCACAGTGTGCACCTGCGTGCTTCAAGTGCTCGATGCTGAGACCGTCATGTCCTGGAGACTTACCTCTGGCCATTTTCTGTATTGCAGATGATACTTGCTTGGCAGTAAAACGAGTTAGGGGGCCATTTTGACATATCTCAGCATCGACCATTGATTTAGAAGGCCCCAGCGGCGAGGAAACGCGAAAGTGGTTCAGGAAAGTGGAAGTGTATTTCCTCTGGTTTACTGCAACCCGCATGTCTGACGGGCCTTTAAATGTGGGGTTGTAAGTGACCGGGGTTATAACAGTTTTTCTGGGGTTACCTATTAAACTCAACACAACAATAACCAATAATATTCCATTTCCAGAAACTATTTACATTGTTATATTATTCGCACCAATATTCTATTTAGATCTAACGATACCCTACAAGTTTATGTGGTAAATTTTTATTTCATCCCTTTTCTATAATATTCTACCCCTAATTTTTGCATAATTTTTCTACTCCATTGTATAGCGACTCATAGAATTCACCATATTCTTGTAGTAAAATTGTTGTGATATACGGTTGGACTGATGGATATAAACTAAGAAGGGTTACGAATCAATTCCTGCCATTTCGAAACGGAACCCTAAAAAGCGTAATGTCTATGAATCTTCTACCGACAAATGTCACTGTCAAATCCATAATCAATCAAAACAAAAAAAGAAAAACATGTGAACATCTTGGCATTGTCGGCAACTCTCCACTTTCCATTTCATTGGGAGATAAATAAAGACCACATTATTTTGAAATCTCCAGTCCAATCCGTGAATCATGATTGTTGCACTTCAGACTTTGGTTTTTTTTCGTGAATCCTTGTTTACTACATTCGACCGTTTAGTGCGGCCTTACTATAAGCAATTGACATTCGGTTTTTTCGCTGGAAGTGGGACTGACTTGGAGGATGACGAGGCTGAGGATCAGGTGTTTTCGGAGTTTGACGAAGAGAAGGGAGTTACGTTCTACCCGCCGATGTACGCCCAGCGGTATGCCGCGGTCAGTGACTGCCTCTTGGATGACCGCTGGTGTGGAAACATTGAGAAGGTATTGCTTAAAAATATCGTAATTTGTTAGAGCCCCAGCGGCACAAATTTGTGCCACCAAACCCCGACCGATTTAGAACTGTATTTGTATTAAAGATAAGTCTTAAAATCTTTTGTTTTCTTTGTGCCGCTGGGGCTTCGCTGGAGCTCTAGAGGTTGGCCCGTTATCATCATCCTAGCCTTTTCGCAGATATATTCGGGTCGGGTTCCAGTCTTGACCAGAGGCAGCAGAATACCAGTATTTTACATGGAGTGACGGTCTGTCCTTACACAATTCCCTAGACAAGACTGGAATTCAATTACCGGACTAGGATCTAGTTAGCAGGACAGGCAAACCTACCTCTAATTCTTGAATTATACAATTTGAAAGTCTAAAAAACACAAAGAATAGAAAAAAATAATAACTTAATAAAAGTTTATATTCCACTGATCAATCACATCAAGGAATTGTCTGGCAAAACAATATGAAATAATATTGGAACTTATTTTATAAATAAGCTAGCTAATACTCACTTCTGCTTTGCCAGACAGAACTGACACTTTTGTAAAAAACAGCAGGTTTTTAAAAATAACCAACAAAACATTTATGCTGATGTGTCAGGAATGTACGGAGTTTATGGTAACAATGTCCCTGACTCTCTATATGACATATTTTTACATTAATAAAAATTCTGTATGACGATATGACCTGCATCAAAATCTTTCAAATAGATTAGATTTAAATGTTATGAATAGATTTTTGAACAAATGCATAGATTTTTACGAATAAATTATTCTGATTCTAAACAGATCAATCAGCATTTGTTTAAGTTACAGCCTTATTTTAGAGTTACTTCATTGCGTTTTTTTATAATTCCTTGTTTCACAGGTAGTGGATTTTGGTCACCATGACATGAGTTTCATCAAGTACCTGAAGGAAGTGCCTGGTATTCGTTGCATTCTTGGCGTAGATATTGAGACGATACCTCTCCGATGTTCCTCTGACCTGCTTGGTGGCGATGAGTACAGTCCAAAGCGGGAGAACCCTTTGAAAGTCACTGTAAGAAAACTATTTGTATTTTTTTTTTATTTCTGATGTGATAATGCTTTGGCAAAAACTGTAAGTATGATGAAAAATCAAATTGGTAAAATAAACTGACAACACACACTGTCTCTCTCTTCCATACATACATAAAGTCATGCTTTCTTTCCATGGGGGTAGGTAGAAAACTACAGGATGCCATCTGCTAGGATCCTAACTACTCCATTTTAACTGACTTCAAAAAAGGAGTAGGTTCTCAATTCAACTGTATTTTTTTGATTTCATACATGTGTAGTCATAGTCATACACACACTCCTACTACATAATAAAACCTGTACCTACCATTGTGCTGTGTGAAAATGCTCTCTCAAAAAACGTAGGAGTTACAAACAAGAGAACTAAATTTCCTAATAGATGGTGAGGATTGAAAGACACTAAGTTAACTTGATTTTTCCAGTGATTTTAATAACATCAGTCATGAAGTTCTTTTATCCATCTTTTCATATCTTATGGCCTCTCCGGAGTTATTGGAATGGTCTTACCTTTGGGGAAGTCAGCAGTCTGTTTGTGTTCTATGTTGTATGTTAGTGGGTTTGTTTTCCGCACTTAGTCCTTAAAATGGACCATTGTCCTTAGGCCATAGCAGCCGTCAATGATTATTACAACTGTTTGTTGTTAAACCTCTGTTTGTTTGTGTTTATGAGACAGTTCCTCAAATTGGTGTGATGTTGCAACTGGCGTCCCTCAGAGTAGTATATTATCTTCTATTTAATTCTTCGCATGACGATTTGCAGTTTTATTGCTGAAACACCTCCCATCACAAATAAAAGCAATGTTTGTACAGTCCCTGATATGTCCCAATTAACTATGGTGATGAATTCATAATATGTATTTGTATGTTTATGACAGATTGCATGCGCATAAACACAATGTACATTTTTTTTTTAAATTACAGCTATTCCAAGGCAATGCAGCTGATCCAGACTACCGGCTTATCGGCTGTGATGCGGTGATTGCTATCGAGATGATAGAACATATGCTCCCTCACGACCTGGAAAGATTTGTTCACACTGTTTTTGGCTTCATAAAACCTAGGATTGTCATTTTCACTACACCCAATGCTGATTTCAACATCCTGTTCAAGGCTTTAGAGAAAAATGGACTCCGACGGTGCGATCATCTGTTTGAGTGGACCAGAGAACAGTTTCATGATTGGTAATCATTCATTTAATTTATTTACTAGCTAAAAAGAAAATTATGTCGGAAATTATTCCACGGGAACATGCTTCCGTGACAAAAAGTCTACAATAGCATATGTTACTCTGTATAACATCAGCTATCTCCCAGTGAAAGTCCCGTTAACGTTGTTAAGGAGATGAGCCGGAGAAAACAGACACACGAAAATGGCATAAATACCGTGTGTACTTTCTGATGCATCTAAATGTATAAGAAAAGATATACAGTACTTATAACAAAAAAAAAAGCTTTTTACTAAAAACAAACTGTAATTGCATCTAAGTCGAGTCTGTATACCTTTGCACGAAACAAAGTTTGAATACTAAGTATCAGAATTGTTGGAAAACTTGGTAAACATTTCAATATTTGTCTACAGGTGTAGCAACATTGTAGCGAGGTACCCTAATTACACCGTGACCTGCAAGGGTATCGGTCCCGGACCACCTGGAACTTTGCACCACGGGTGCTGCAGCCAGTTGTCGCTGTTTATTGCAAAGGAGTACAGCAAGCAAGCTGACCTCAATATAAATTCTTTAGCCACACAATTGGTCGGAAGTAAGTATTGTCACTTGTGCTTGAGAGCAGTGGTCGCCCATTGGTATCGGCCCGACTAGTATTACCCTGCTTCGCCCTGACGGTACTAGTTGTAAGGTCGTGGGTTCGAACCCAGGCAGGCGTTTTACTTTGCGTAATTAATTTCATCAACTCTGCTCTCAAAACGGTGAAGGAAAACATCGCGAGGAAACCGGCATGTTCTAGAACCAAAAATTCGAAGACATGTGACATCTACCAACCCGCACTGGGCCCGCGTGGTGGATAACAGCCCACTCCTTCTCATAGCCTGACCTTTGTACCAGCAGTGGGAATACTATAGGCTATTTATGTTATGTATGTAGTTCACACTTAGAGTATACAATCCTGAGCATGTTTTTCAATCCCGGGATTACGGGATTTTTGAAGCGTAATCCCGGGATCCCGGGACTATCCCGAGAGTAGACTATGTGGTTTCTAATTAGAAACCACATAGTCTACTCTCGGGATAGGCCCGGGATAATTATTTAAGTATTTTTTCATTTGAGCCCAATTGGGCTCAAATGAAAAAATACTTAAATAATTAAAAAATAATGTTTTAAATGTTTTTGCATAACACAAATCATAATATAATAAGAAAAGAAAAAGACAAAACAAAAAAATGATACCAAGAAATCAAAAAGACAACACAAAAAAAAATTGAATTTCAAAATAACATCGCAGAAATTTCAAAGCATCCAATCTTTGGCTTCCAAGCCTGCTTCGTAGTTTATTGCCAACATAAGCACAGCAGCTGAAAACGCTCGCTCTGGTTCTACGCTGGTTGGAGGAGCAAACAATAGATACTTATATACGCTGTTTCTAAGTGATATCCACAAACTCCTCCATTTTCGAAAAGGCTCATTTCACGTGTAACACTATTTGCCAACCCCAATTCATTTTGTACTTGTACTTCAGGATCTGGGGAATTCATAATCTTGTTAAGTAAGCCAGCTTCCAGCTTTAGCTTTTCCTTTAAGTCCATTCTAAGTTCTAAGACAAACATATATTAGGACTGTACCTGTGTAGTGTATACTGTGTATAGTAGGTACGTATCGTACGACGGCGTATCTAAGGGTTTGCTTTTGTCGTTACGTAATAAATGCTATTAATATAATTTGGGTATGATTTAAGCTGTCGCCAATTTAGTTTTGTGTTTCTTAAATAATAGGGTTTACCAATAGTAGATTTGTCACCAAAATATAGTCACCAAACAATATAAAATCAATTCCACAATAAATTACCTAAAAACATGGAGATATGGGGTCAAGTACCAAAAAAATGTTTTTGTATGTATTATAATAGGTTTGTCCTAATAGTATTTAAGCAAACTAATTTAAAGAGATCACCAATAAATCATATATTATGTCTCTAGAAAATTTCATGAAGTTCCAAATATGTACGGTTGGTGTCATCATCCTTTCAACCAAAAGAGTCTACTACTTAACTGGCCATGTGCCTCCCCCAAGGGTCTTAATTTCCACAGGTAGTATAAATATATTTAAATAAAATTTCTAACAGAATAGTAAATAAAACACTTATTAAAGTCAAAATAATCAATATTTATTGTTAAAAATAATAATCACTGAATAATCAGCGCTGGTTTGGCTTTTGAAGGCCACCCCCTTTTTCTTTTCTGGCCGATAAGCACATTTTTTGCTTCTGGTGGGGGGTTGGCCAGCTTTAAGCGTATGGCTAATCCGATAATATGCTTGCACATATAATTTTTGTAAAACGCAGGGCAGTTCCATTTCCATGCATCCAATCAATAAGCGCGCCAATTTGTCTCCGCCACCTTTGAACATATTTTCATTAATATTATAAACTGATGTATTAAATTGATAACGAATACATTATTTTAATAACTGAACGAAACAAAATGTAACTACTGTATTGGTGACAAAATAACAAATAAAAAGGAGTCGCAGTCAGGGATCGATTAATCGATTTATTTGGTGACAGATCTACCATTCTGAGCACAAAGCTATTATTTAAGTAATAAAACTATTATTATAAGAACTAAGTTTATATTCATGTAATGCACTACAATTTCATTGGTAATTTATCTCATATTTTACACATTATATTAACAATAATTTGATAATTCATACCTGGGAACACTCTTTGTTTATCTGAAAACGAAAATATTTCGTGGCGATAGATCTATTTATTAGGTTATACAACTTGATGAAAAATATAAATTTTGGTGACAAGAAACATAGTCCCCATATAATTTAGGCAAGGTTATTGTCAAGGTGCAACGGACTACGGAATACAAATAAGACTTGTTTTTGGCAATCCCGAAAATCCCGAGATTAGCCAAGTACAGTCCCGGGATTTTCGGGGCTAGAAAACGGTCGGAATCCCGGGATCCCGAGATCCGGGATCCCGGGATTGTATCCTCTATTCACACTGCAATCCGTACTGATGGAGTTCCTTTCTCCTCTAAAAGTGCATAATTAAATACTCTTTTTTTCAGATGGCCCGAACCGCACTAACTTTAGCGAAATCTTTGATGGCTGCTGGGAAAGTTCGGAATCACCGTCCCCACAACCACAACCAAATGCGTAAGTTTCAAATAATAGTTCTTTGTGTTCTTTGTAACGCTCTACTAATAAGTAGAGCGTTACGTACTTAGAACCTAGGGATAGAGACGTTCTGAGTTAGGTATGTTAACATGAATTGAAATAACACTCAAAGTTCGAAATTTCTTCCAAACTTGAGTGAACAGTCACTGGTGGATCTCTAAACTCCCCAACGTTCATAATTACATGAACGTCGCATTGTTATGGACAGCCTCTTTGTCGTTTCTTATTAATTCCCCAGAAACATGGAGAGCCAGATCGTTTGTTTTCGCCTACTCATCTGATACACATTAATTTGAGATAGATTTAACGCAACAATCAACTTCTGGAGGGAGGTGGGCTGGTTAGAATAACGGCCGCCATGGCCCACGCACAAACCCTAGAGTGGACTCTAAGGACTAAGTGTGGAAACCAAACCCTTCTAACATAGAACAAAGATTTAACGCTCTACGGAGCAGTGGTGGCCTAGTAGTATGCGTACCGGCTTAGTTGTAGATCGTAGTTTCGTACTTAGGCAGGCGCTTCACTTCGCTTCACGCTTCACACACGCGTGATTATTCGAAAGAGATACCGTGACCCTGGCACATGGGCAACTGAAGGAACACGGGTGAAGGAACAAAAAAGCTATGGACTTATAGAGTAGACCCTCAGTTTGGGGAGTTATATGATCGTATAGTGCCAGCATGATATTCATCCGTTTTCTACACAAACGTCAAAGAACCACTATTTACAGACCTCTTCGCCGTCTCAACAGGCAACGGCCCAGAGTCATGCCGTGTTTTACAGCTATTGCATTTTAAATTTTACTGTGCTATAAATAAAGTTCAAATAGGGGTTGACGTCAATTCTTATTATTAAAACTGGAACTTTGGTTGATGGTTTAAACTTGGGTCTAAAGCTAAACCTTAGATTTTTGTTCCATATTGTGTCCCACTGCTGGGCAAAGTTCTTTCCTTTTTCCTTCGAAACCTCCCTGTTATGGCCAAATATCTTTCTTTTTGTGAGTTGTTTGATGACTTTCAAAGATAAATGAAACCAGAAGATGGAGTAAGTAGCAATTGTAGCTCATTTCAGTAATTCCTTCCAACCCTTTCCAGCGAATCCCTGACCGAGCTCCTTTACCCTGAAGAACAGTCACACATGAGTCTCGTTTTCTCCTCTACTTTTGTCAATTCCGCACCATTAACAGAGAAAACGTTCACAATGGATACTTTTTCGTACCGTGACAAGACTTTGCAGTGTAACCTAGAATCTGAACTAGGGAAGAGTTTCATGATGTTCGATTTTCAAGATTACTATAACGTGGTGGTGCCCCGAAGGAGGGTCCGTCATAAAGTTTATGAAATTGAAGATGTTTGTAGCAGGTTGTGATTGATTTTGATATAGTTTAGTGATACACTTTGTAGTGTTACCTGGAAAGTTTTGAATTGTAGAAATGGTAAAAAAAATGGTATTGTGGCGATAGTTTTAAAACAGAATATGTATTCTGATGCATCAATTTATAAACGACGTGTGTAACGTGTCCTTAGTCGCCAATCAACTAAAGAGCTCCAACGTATTTTTTAATGACTATTTTATGACAAAAAAGCGTATTGTTCTGGTAGTTTAAATCTTCCTATAACAATTTTTAATTAGAAATAATTTAAACATTACTTAAATTGTTCTGTAGTGTTTAAGGTTTAAAATAGTCACTCCTCCGTAATTTTGAACAAGATGTACGAAAACTGTCTTCGACCAGTTCATAAGTTTCTATTTCACATTTCAGGTTGAACTGCACGACGTTACAAGTGAAAAAATTCTCAAAAACTACACAAAATTTAATGGCAAAAAATAGAATCGACTCTATAGTACATACTAGAGAAGTGGTTAACGAAATCCGTCACCTAACTAAGGTGTTGAATTTTAATCATTTCAGTCAGGCCGTAGATGGGGGTCATATCTGGTGTAACATCAATTGGGGGGACAACGCACCGTACTGGAACCAGTACTATAAGATCGTGCGGGAGTACGCTTATCCCTTTGAGGTGAGATATAACCATGTTCTTTTGATTTATTGTGTGTGTGGTCTTTTCTTAAGAATTGTGATGATTCTTCAGTGCCTTTTGACAAATTCTGGCTGCGGGCATGGCATTGCAGTGTGTAGGTATCATATTTATGATAGGGACTAGTACAATTAACCCGGCCTAATACCCTACGACTTCTTATTTGCCACTGACCAAGAGCGAGATTGTAATCTGTCGAAATATTGTGATCAAGCGTCTACCTTTGCCGTTATCAATGTCGAGAAAAACCGAGCAAAAAAATCACGTTCGTTGTTTGAGAGCCCCTTAAATATTTATTTTATTCTGTTTTTTAGTCTTTGTTGTTATAGCGGCAACAGAAATACATCATCTGTGAAAATTTCAACTCTATCACAGTTTTTGAGATACAGCCTGGTGACAGACGGACGGACGGACGAACAGCGGAGTCTTAGTAATAGGGTCCCGTTTTACCCTTTGGGGACGGAACCCTAAAAACTACTTTGCGTATATTCTGGTATTGTATCAGAAGACACATATAAGAATCAATGTCAAAACTTTGTAAAAAATGTTGGGAAATTCGAGGTATTTTTGACATTGTGACGGAGATTGGAATGTGAACGTTCTTAAAACTACGGGAATTGACCTTCTGGTATGCTGCTGATATAGAAATAAGAAAGACAGAAAAAGTATTTATGTAGACTCGTACATGAATTTCACAAATGAGACTAAACACACTCATAGTAACAGATAATACAAAAAAAAAAAAAATGAAAATAAAAACAGAAAGTGCTGTACGACGCCAAAAAGACCTTGTTTCAGCATGATGCTGCGACGTTTGAAAATAAGTGTACATATCAAGGCTTAAAATCTATTTTTTACTTTTTCAGACCAAATCAGAGGAGGCTCGCATCTTAGACCTTGTGTCAGAGGAGATCAACCGTCTTATAGACAACGAATATGACGCAGAGTTCTCAGTCGATGTGAACAGGCTGGAGATCCCGCTGGCGCATCTCATGGCTGTGTTGCGGCACATTACCGACGATGTTGATAGGGTTCGGTTAGTATACGCTTTTTTAACTGACTTCCAAAAAAGGAGGAGGTTCCCCAATTCACAGGACTCCGCCATTTATAAACCGATTTAAACCATTTTTCAGTTTGAAAGGGTATACTAATCGAGTGGCCCTATACAAATTTCGTCAAGTTCTGATTATTGGTTTTTGAGTAAGCTTTAATAATACGTATTTCTTCCACTTGTTGATGATTCATATCATTCATGTTTTCCATTTATAATAACGTCCTATATCGCTGTTATTTTACTAAGCAAGTGAAGATATACACGAATTTATGTGGGGTAGGTACCACAGCTAAATAGTGAAAAATAAAAGTTTAATTATTTAATAAAACAAACAACCAACTTTAAAAAATAACAATAATACAAAGTGAAAAATAAATTTAATTTCGGCTGCAAAATTAAATTACAAAACCAAAGACCTTCCGATTTCAAACTTGCTAGCCTAGTAGTAAGCTCTCCACTCTCCGACTTCTCTGATTTTAGAGACTTGCTAAAAAATCTTGAAAACTGCTTACTTACCTGGCTACCTTCTCGCATTCAAATTTAGACTCAATTTATTGGAAAATAATTAATTTATCGTCGCCACAAATGGTAAAGCTATTACGAAGTCGACTATATCTACATTCACCTTTATAATACTTTGTGCACAGGGACCTCATATGTTATTCTTTCACAGGGATCTCCTGGAATGGAACGGCTACGAGGTTGTGGAAGACGTGGTGATCTATTCTCGCCTGGTGGTAGACACCACGTCGGTGGCCACGCACGAGGAAGAGTGGCAAGACAACGACTTCTCAGATGTAATTGTACCAGATTGAACTATGTCATGTAGATCGTTGTCGTACCGTACTGTTAGGCGACTCGATATGATTGAATCAGTCATCTCATTTGTTAGTGCCTTTTTTACACACGCTGGCTGGAAGGTAATCGGTGCCGGATACCGCCGAACACGGAATCATCGCGACTGCATTTGTATTTTTGTATCCCAATTTATTTGGGATCGGCGCAACATATCTACTTCTTCCATACTTCTCTAGGACGCGTCGTTCGGCTCTAGCAGCCTCCACCGAAGCGTATTTTATTTTTAGGTCTGTGTCGGTAACGAAGTGTACTAGGAAGTACGAAAGCATTTTACATTTACCACCATAATACACAGCTTATATACCACTAACCACCATATAGCACCAACGCTGCGCCGGCGCGCATCTGACGAAGCGTGGCTTACACCGCCGAACAAATATCAACCTTGTGTAGTCGGAATAACGTTGAAAATAAATATACTTTCATTAAGGAGAGAGGATCAAAACGGACATCGTCTCGGTTATTTATTTTAGATTTTATTTTAGGATTAGCAGTGTTGATATTTGTTTGGCAATGAAAACCACAGTCTTTAGATACAGCCTGAGCGTGTGAAAAAGGACTAACAATAGTTATTTTATTTTGTGTTGAATGAATGTCTTTATTTTAAATAGGCAAGTAGACTTTCTCATTAGTTAGAATCGATTTGAATTGGTTATTATTAAAATCGAGTCCTCTATTATTTTTGTGAATTGATTTGGTTACGTACTTATTATTCTGGATGACAAATATCAAAATTACCCTATTAAGATATGGATTTTTGCTGTCTGTAATTTGTATAGCGTACTGATATTAATTTATAACTGATAAAGACTTAAAATGTATGTATGTGTAATATACTCAGTACTAGTGATGTCGGATGTTTTGTTAGTAACGAAATTTCCAGGATATCCAGATTTTCATTATATTGGTCGAGTGTGTAGCAATCGAGACCTCTGCCCAACCTTTTGGGGAAACAAGGCGTGGTGTTAAATTGAGTTTATTTTTAGTAAAATGTCACAAAACAATGGTACAAATATTTACCAAACGACGCCACACTGTCAACGTCATTGGAGCACTAAATTTTTTATTTATATTCCATTACTCATGATTATCTCACTTAAAATGTAGTTGTAAGCAAACAATTATATCAATATTTATCAGTTAGCCCTCAAAGCGGATACTGAGTTGCAACGTTTGTTTGTAATGTATCGAGTTTTTGCAACGTGTTACAGTAGTCATTGCGAGCGCATGTTTACAATAAAAACAAGTCAATGCAGACGCATCTACGCAAGTTCAACGTATCTCGTTTTACTTTTTCTTCCAAAATATTACTATTATTTTTTTACCTCCTGTACATCTCTCTACGTCCGCCATTCTGAATAAAAATGGAGCATGCTTTTTTATTTATTTTTTTCAGGATGGGAAATCATCAAATGACTTCTCCCGCTCTGGGCGAAGCGGGAGGGCGTGTCAGACTTTTACTGACTAAAACCCACCCGTGTTCCATCAGTTGCCCATGTGCCAGGGTCACGGTATCTCTTTCGAACAATCACGCGACCCCGGCAGGCATCGGTCCTAGTAGACCCCTACACTGCTGCTGACATCTCTTTGAGGCGCGCGTGGAACACGGCGCGCCGTCGACCCGAGCTTGGTCCTTACCGGGCGGCGAACTACCCATTGCTCGCCACCCGCAAGCTCGCGCCTACTGTGGCCGGGAGTCCGCTATTGACTCCCGACGCCCGGGGCGTCTCCTCCTGCGGCGGCTAGGGACGTGAGGGTGCAGAGACTGCCACTCCCTCACGCGCCCCGCCTCCTCCTTCGCGAGCATTAATGCTTCGCAGAAGGAGGTGACGGCTTCCCATTCCCTCTTGCTCCGTACCATGGCTCGCACCAGGGCCGGACGCGAGAGGTCGCCGCCGCCGATCGCCTCCACGAGGATACGGCGGTGGTGCTTGAGTGAAGTGCTCGTAGCGTTTGTCACGTTTAGAGTATCGCCGTTTTGTAACAAGAAATGGAGCATTGAGCCATGTTCTCGAAGCGAGCGTTTGCCGCGTCTTGTGTATCGCCGTATTGTAACCAAACTCACCTCGATTGATACATTACAAACAAACGTTGCAAGTCAATCTACGCCTGTAGAGTTTAATTATAGATATAAACGTACAGTTAAGGTCAAAAATAAGTATACGCTTAGGAATGTTTATTGGAAAACTATTGTTGGATATCATTACGTGTTGTGTTTGTTTTTATTGTCATATTTCTGTCTTGTTCAGCTTGGTTTTGTACAAACATCACAGTAAAATATGCATCGTCTACTCATAATTTGTTGCTTTAATTTTATAGTATGTCTCAGACATTGAAATTGTATCGTATAAATGGGTCTTAGTGCTTTTAATTGTAGTAAGATATTGTTTCAAAAAGTTGGTGTCACTTAATTCATGTCATAATTAGACTACAGTTTATATTTAGTAGTCGAGGGTATAAAGCGTGGTCGGATCGTGCTTACTAATACAGCATTTTTGTCTCACAAAGTGATGCGCGCTTTACTTGTGGCACCCAAGTGTACAAACACGCTGTGAATGTGTGCATGAAGACGAGTAGCGTCAGCCCATGACATGCAAACACGCACACATTTTAAATGTTACTATCGTCTCGGTCGGTATCAAGACCCTGTCTTACACACATTACGCTTACTCGCAGCGTGTTTGTATCTCTGGTAACTACAAGTAAACCGCACATCGCGTGCTGTCTGTAGAAAAGTTGTCGCGTGCTGTCCGCTAAATCTGTAGTCCATACCCTAACTACATGACTGTTGAAAGCATTTTAAATTTTCTTGTAGACTTAGATTTATGATATTTTAGCAAATAAGCGATCACGTATAATGTAAGCCAAAATTTATTTGATTAAATTTTTATATTCATTTCGGTCGTTTCATTAAAGAAAATTCATGGAAATTAGTTGTTAAGCTAATTGACTAGCAACTTCAATTGCCCGTATATTCGGCATATTTCAAGGACGCAGTATGGATTTACCTGTACATTAATAGGTATCTTGAGCCAGTTTCTATCATATTTCTCTAAATGACTACATAACCGAGGGAAAAATCTGAAGCAGAAACCACGGAACGCCACCTGCTACGATCTCTACACACTCCTTTTGCCTCGTTTAGGTTCATACAATTGGTCATACACACGCCGGTTGCGAGTACTACGCACCTGACCTTTCTGAAGAACATCACCAATAAGGCCACTATATGTCCTCCTAGGGCGTCCCCTCCCGGTGTTTCCGCTCACATCTCCCTTGTACCTTTTGTGAGCCGTCCTTCATTCATCCTCTCAACATGACCACACCTAAGCATACTTTTTTCAATTTTTGTCACTACATCTTTTAAACCACACCGTTCTCTTATCACATCATTCCTCAGCCTATCATTCATAGTCACACCATAGATGCTTCACAAGGAACGCATTTCCACAGCATTTATTCTACTTTCATGCTTCTTTTGCACACCCAACATTCACTTCCATACATGAGCGTAAGCACCAGTACACCATTGTGAACAGCCAGTCGAGCCTTATCGAACATCAACTGGTTGGTCACAATCGCACGTAAAGCACCATTTACTTTATTTCCCGCATTCACTCTTCTTTCCACATTTTTATCAATCTTTCCATCCATTGTAAACAAACTCGCCCAAATATACGAACTCACTTGCTCCACACTCTTATTATTTATTTTCACATCACACACATCGGTGTGATGTGTAAACGTATCGACGTTCTCTTCTCTTTCAAACACCATGACCTTCGTCTTATTCACATTTATATTCATCCCCTTCATCTTAAATGCGTCATCTATTACAGTCACCATGTCTTGCAACTGTTCTGCTGACGATGCAAGTAGAACTTGATCATCTGCGTAGAGAAGGCATTTGACAGGCAACTCACTCATTGTCAATCCACACTCATCCTCCATCAAATCTGTCAGATAACTATCCATGTACAAGTTGAATAGCCACGCTACACAGCCCGCCTTACATCCCTCGAGATGCAAAACCAGTTCGTGTATGCCCCATTTATCCTAACACAAGCACTGAAATCCTTGTTTAAAGATTTCAGTGCCCGTAGCAAGCGCCAGTCCACACTGTACATGGCTATGGCTAGAAAAACTGTGGTCAACACTATTGTTGACCACAGTTTTTCTCTGCACTGTCATAGGCCTTCTCCAAGTCAATGAAAGCGCAGTAGACTTTCTTGTGCTTTGCCAGATGTTTTTCGGCTATGCACCTCAGGGAGAACATCTGATCCATACAGCCCATCCCCTCTCTAAATCCTGCCTGCATATCCCATATTTTCTCACCGGTCACTCCTATCACTCTATTTATCAAAACCTTCGCATATAGTTTGCCTACAACACTCAAAAGACTAATGCCGCGGTAGTTTTTAAACCCCTGCTGTGAGCCTTTCCGATTGAATTCCGATAATCCACGGCAAATTGACGTAGGGTGTCAATTTGCTTAGCAGTAAATTTCTGCCTGTACATGGGATAATTTCCTATCCTATGTCAATTTGACGCATATTTGCTTGTAACCCAGTTTTTCTCTGAGTCTCTCAGAGTCACTCAGAGTCCGGTAGTGATTTGACGCGCGTTATCGGTCAACTTAACACATAGTTTTTTTTAAATTCGATTACTGTTCTTTCAGAGATTTAACCTCTTACAACAATCCACCAGTAACCTTATTGCAATTAAAATACAGATCACTTTGATTTTGACAGTAGTATAAAGTCAGAGGTAAAACTGAAAGACTCAAGACTGGATTATTTTTCGGAGTGTTTTCTCCTTAACTTGTAGGTGATCATGTCTTTTGTTTACTTGCAGTGGGACACCGCAGATCTTCGTTCAACATCAATATCTGATGGCAGCACAATCGTTCCGGATTTACCTGGTTTGAGATTTTAAAGATGAATAATGGCACGGAATAGTAATAAATAAAAAAATAAAACAAGTTCAGTTTATCCATAAACTCGATGGGTTACCATCGAGTTTGGGCGCATTTGTTTTGTTTAGTTAGGAATTTCCTACGGCCATCTTACAGCTTTCTGATCAGAACAGCTTCATATTAATGTATTGAAAGCTACATTTGGGCACCAGATTTGAGCCCAATCGAACATCGGGAAGTGGTTCTGATTTAGTTTTCAAGATTCGTGCCGAACACATGCAAACGAACATCGCAACTTAAAGCTTGTAAAATAGATTTTACATGTCTGATGCTGAAGTTAGATTGATTTCAAACCAATTTTTGGTAGTTTTGTTTGTTTTTGAAATAGTGGCTCTGAGTTATTGCAGACCTTTTTTTAATTTTGCACACATTATTATTTCAGTACAGGACGTAGAATTAGTTGTATTATTTTTCTACCCAAGGACGTTGTCTACGCCGCGCTCTGGACCAGAAAGTCCGCAATCTCCGAACGATGCTATTGGTTGATGAGGATATTACAACGGAGTTGGACAAAGTTGTATGTCGGCTCATGAAGTTGGCGCTACATTCCAGTACGGGACGACAGACTCCCCCGCCTGCTAGATGGATGCAATGCAAGCTGCTAGATCTTCTCACCCTAACTGAAAAGGCTATAAGCAGACGCAAGAAGTGTTTTATCGAGAACTTTCCTTTGCTAGCTGGTACGTTATATTCGATCAGTACGTTATAAAGTGAGCAGTGGTGGCCCAGTGGTATCGGCCGCAACTTACCGAGTTGTAGGTCGTGAGATCGAACCCATGCAGGCGCTTTACTTTGTGTAAATAATTTCATCACCACTGCTCTCAAAACGGTGAAGGGGAAAACATCGTGAGGACGGCATGTTCTAGTAGCAAAAATTTTAAGAAATGTGACATCTACTAACCTGCGCTGGGCTCGCGTGGTAGATTAAAGCCCACTCTCTCTCTCACCGAGAGGAGGCTTGTGTCCCAGCAGTGGGAACAATATAGGCTGATTATGATGCTGATGATGACGTTATATTCGGGCCGTCAAGGGAATGCGGTCCTGACACTTGACAGTTGGACACAATAAGGAACTTAAAGTTTAAGTTCGTAAAAGACGTATTTTTTTGACTGCCGCGCTGTTGAATGAGGTCTTGGGTTCGATCCACAGGTCAGGTAAAGTGTTATTAGGTTTTCATCTGGAATTTCTCTTTAACAGCGCGGGGTTCGGATTAGTGCCCGGTAGGCAAAAAGCTCGCCGCCTATTACATTGGACTTAAACATAACAGGCGAATTGTGGGTGTATTACTTTACACATCTAATTTACCCTTAGAGGAAACAAAGCGTGGTGTTATATTGAGTATTCTTTTTTACTCCGCGTTTTCAGTCCATCCGCAGTTATTTTACCTTTAATATAACAGTGCTCTTTACTGAGGTTGGTATAGGGTTGCTGTCAGATGTTAAACAACTGTGAAAGGACTACGTATTACTGACAGGTGTCAGACATGCCTTTCTTGAATGATTAATGGAGATAGTCGTTTCAGCCGTAAGATGTCCACTGCTGGACTTAGGCCTCCCCCAATTTGGCCCCCCCAAATTTGCCATAGTCGCCACGCTTGGCAGGCGGATTGGCGATTGGCGATATGGTGGTAAAATCCATAGAGAACGCTGCAGCCCATTCTCTAGTAAGTCCCTTAGTCGCCTCTTACGACACCCACGGGAAGAAATGGGATGGTGCTATTCTTTACGTCCGGCATCACACGATCCAATGGAGATAATTAAGATTTATTCATAATTTTTCTGAGCTGGTGAACTGGTGGCTTTGATGCCAAGGTCGAGCAAAGTTATTGGGTTTTCCGTCAGGAATTTCTCATTAGCACCCGGAGCCAGTCTGCATATTATCTGGTTGATAACACGTTCCCACTACATGGGACTTAAACATGGCGGAATGTGTGATATTGTTATTTTATTAGACGTTTTTAAGAAACACCGTAAATACCTACAGGCAGGACGTTACGGGCTAATTAGATAAGATTGGATTATGTCCGTGTGTGCCTTTCATAATTCTTTAGGAAGGTGCCATTATTAATGGTATTTTTTTTGTGTACCGGTGGGTACTGAATTTATAAAAAATATTGTTTGGCGTTTTTTTTATTAATATGTCTTATTTCCAGATAAGCAACCAGATGTTGTTGTGTTGGAGCAAGATACTAGAGTGTGAGTTCAATTTTTGAAATAAAGGTGCAATATGTTCGTAAAATGATCGGGACGTTTTTAAAAAATCACTGAAACTCTGGGCACACTGAGGCAAATCCACGCGGGGTCTACTGCATGCGTCTTTAAATTATGTCACGCTAATATTTGCGCTAGTTTTAACATTATCTATTCGAGCTTATTGACACGATGTCGGTTAGTGAAACGCCTTTCAAAACGTTTATTTGTCTCTGCATAAAGCACTCCTATTCCTGATAGCGACAGCCGCCCTCACATCTCCTCCCGTATACGTAGTATTCGTCGACCAAGGCTAACTTTATCCGTTCCCGACGACGATACAACCCTCTTCCAGGAGAGAAGCAAGTTCACCAGCACGATCAGAAAATACAAAAACAGGCCGCCGGCCTTCCGTTCCACGACGTCCCAATCCATGTCCGCCTCGACCCTTGCTCCAGTGGTCTCGAACCTACCGATTTTTCGGTAGGTTCGAGACTTCGTTACATAAGTATGATTGTTATAAATTAGTCTGTAAGTTTTTTAAAATAAATAAACGAATTTGATTGTCTTTTTTTTGTCATTTACCGATTTACCGTTTTTAGCTGGCAATTCTACCGATCTCGCTCTATGACGTTCGAGACCACTGCCTTGCTCTAACCAGACCGCACCAATAAATAAAAAAAAATCTGCGTACGTGTATTTTGTTGCATATCCTGCTCGGATTCACTTCAGTTTGGCCAAAGCTTAAGTGTAAAACTGTAATTTTGCCCATTTAAAAGAAATAACATCATCATTCATCATTGTACATACTACTACGTACTACATAATTGCTCTATACAACATTAATTTTTGTTTATGCGAAACCCGAAACACGGGTCTAGTATTTTTATGTAAAGAATCTATGAAAAAAAATTCAAAACTGTATCATTAATAATCACAAAGTTATAAGCTTGATAAGTTACCTGGTTGTCCACGCAAAAACATATGCAGATCACCACAAACAGCTAGTGTACGTACCATCTCCGTGCAATGGACGTTTGAGTACGAGAAAGACATGATAATTTTAAAATCGAAACAAAACACCAAGGCCCGCGGCGGGTGCGCGCGCGCTCGCGATTCGTGCTCATCAATCGGTGGCATTCGGACGACTGAGGGAGCCGAGGAAGGGAGTTGTTACCCGTCGTCGCCGTCTCGCTGTGCGCCCACGCGCGCTATGAACTGCCGTGACCCGCACAGATGATTGTGGATACGTATTGTCGTTCGGTGTCCTACTTGGAAGCGTAATTAAATATTTTTGGTACAAAATATAACATGGTGTAAACATTATTGGAATCGATTCAGTTACTGATTCTGAACAAACTATATTCAGGTTTCGCATATACTAAAAATAATCTTGTATATGTAGAACTATTTTGAGTGAAGATTTTACACAGACAGTAAAAAAATATTTGAAAATACTTTCATATCTTAAGAAAATAAACTTTATTATGAAACTAAAATAGACTAAACATAACTATTAACATTTATTAGGCACCTAATAATCATACTTTCAAAATCAATTATTTTTACTCGCTCAAATCCTCCGCTCTGTTTTTATCAGTTTTACGACAGTCACGGCATTGAAAAACCTGATTTTGAGGTCATATCCACTTGTTCTGAGGTCACGTTGTTTTCTGGTGGATGTAAAAGTGTCACACGAAGGCCCGCGTGTTCTTCTATTATAGTTTTGGCGCCAAACTCCTCACACGTGCGGTTGCCCAGAACATGTGTTTTGTGGATGCGTTCGGTACCTACAAAACACCCGTTAAATTTCCAATAATAGCTGTGTTCTACACCAGCAGAACTCGCGAATAAAGGAGTTTTACATATAATTCAATATCGTTTCTGTTTCAGGAAGGAACTTGTGGATAAGTACCGTCATCTTATTCAGCCAATAGGTAAGTCGCTTTTAAAGTTGAAGTAACTCATGTTCAGTCAATGGGATTGAATTAAACGATTTTTTTGCAGAAAAAACGACGAGCACTGATGATAAGAACTATCTTGTAACTGACGTGGATATTGAAGACGAATTCCTCAGTACAACTAGTAATGAGTTCTCGAAAGGCATGTTAACTGTAATTTGTATAGTTAGACTGTTCTTTTTTCTGCAAATTTCTGAAAATGCAGCAAACGAGGTATGTAAGAATCGTAGCAGGCTTCTGAAGTTTATATATAAACAAGCGTCAGTTTCAAAGGCGTGAGTTATGTACATATTTTTACATTTCTACAGTCCTATTGTTACTCGTAAAGAATAACACCACCCCATTTCTTCCCGTGAGTGTCGTAAAAGGCGACTAAGGGAATTACTAGAGAATGGGCAGCAGCGTTCTCTATGCATTTTACCACCATACTGCGATCGCCAACCCGCCTGCCAAGCGTGGCGATTATGGCAAAGCCCCCCAAATTGGGGGAGGCCTAAGTCCAGCAGTGGACGTCTTACGGCTGAAGTGATTGTCACTCTAATGGTAAAACATTTTCAGAAAACGAATTCGCTGTGGGAATGTCTCCTAGTCTAGTTATTCCTCGGCCCGTATTCAGCACGGAATCTTTCCGCACAGAGGAGGCATTCAAAACTCCAGAACCAACTCCGGATCCAAACCTATTAGAAAGAACTAAAGCATGGCTAGCCGAAGACGTTGAAGTGGAACCGTATTCGAAACACGAAATGGTCTACGAGGATATTAGTTCAGGTGATACTGATCAGAGTGGTCCTACAATTAGACACAAACACAAGAAATCTATAAAAAGACACAAAACGAGTAACAAGAATATTCGAGAGTCAGTCGCAGATCCAAAAATATCCCCAAGCAAAACTTCGTCTACTTTTAAAATTAAACGTGAATGTAGAAAGAATAGTAAAACTCTGATTAAAAGTATGGCAAGAAAGAAATCTAATAACACCAATATGATAGAAAATTCCGAAGGTGAATATTTGCCAGCTGAGTACGGCAACTGTGTGATTGGTTCGGAGGGAATAGATTCTGGGAATCCAACTTTTAATGTGGCGGCATCCAAACCGGCAAGTTATCTCTTAGCTAATAATTTAAAAAATCTTATACTAGTGTTAATATTTTTAATTCCGCTCTTAGCATTTCCCTTTTATCGGTATCATTTTTGTGTTTTCAGATTCCAGAAAGTTTAATAGCACTATGTCATCCAGATTTAAAAACAGAACAAGGCATCGAGTCGCCTGAAGTAAGTGCTAATGCTGATATAACCAACATGGTTAACATTCCTAGTTGCATATCTGCACCTGAAGATACTCTCCACATTGATATTATTATGCAAGACTATGAGAAATCTATAGCTCTGCGTAGAACTATAGGAACTGACTCAAAAGGAGACACAGAAATTAAAAGAAAACCAAGTGACGATAACTTAAGCAATGATTTTGATAATCAATTATGTACCAAGCATGAAGTCAGCACAGAAAATGTTCAGTCGCAAACAATTTTTCTTAACGGTATTTACCTATCGTACTATATACATCTTAATGAATAGTGGAACCATTTTAAATGAAATTAATTTTCTCCTCTAGATATAAACGAACCCAGTACATCAAAAGGAATTCGTCATAATATAAGCATGGATGTACAATGTGGCCCCGATTCTCTCGCGGCTTATCCGCTGTCAACGCCGTGTACATCTTTAGTCCAGATGCCTCAGGTATTTTCTACGGGTATTAAAATTAATGATGTATGTGCTGACAGTAAAGTCAAAGGGAAAGATTTTGGCACATCTACACAAGAAAGGAATACTTTCAAATCAATAACACCAAGATTGGAACGAGTTGGAATAAAAATAAAAGATTCTGAAATAAATTTATGCAGTCAAACTGAATGTTCTACTATGACCATACCTGACTCCGTGCTACAAAGTCCACAAACGTTTGCAACAGATCACAGCTTACTGGTACATAGTCCAGCGTCGTTCAATGGAACAAAACTAAGTAAGCCTGTATCGAGTATTTTAAAAATAAAGGATTCAGGATCAGATTTTTTTACACCAAGTATCGCCAGTATGAACAAGACGCGTACAGATTGCATGAATGTATCTAAAACTACACGAAATGTTTTCGTGGAAACTTTTGAGAGCGGTGTAGTGCCAAAAATGAACTCGCTTACTAAAATGTCAAGAATGGACTCTCCCACGAAAATATCAAAACTATCCTGTGGTGCGGTTCATATTCACAGTTATAGAGATAAACAAGTTTCTGAGGATGTCGTCTACCAAGGCGCGTGGCAGCGATACAAGCCAAAAACTACACGGAAAAAGACTTTAAATTTTTTGGCGTTGAGAAGAAGTAGCGAAGCGGTTACTAGGAAAACTAAAGAACATTTAAAAGATAATAAAGTTAATTATAAGGAAAAAGTTTATAGAAAAAGACAAGAGAAGAAACAAAAGGAGGCGGAGCCAATAGAGCCTACGCAAGGTCGAAATGTCAAGATACGTAAAGTAAATCAGGAAGAGAAGAGTGCTCAGGTTAAGAAGCCTCGTTCTTCTAGAAGTGCTACTAAAATTGCAAACAAAACTAAGGGCATCCCTAGGCCCATAAAAACGATTAACAAGGTAATGACTAAAAACCTTAGTAAGATAATATTAAACCGTACCCTATTAAAATTTGTTTAAATATTACAGGTGCCATCAAAACACGCAATAAGGTATTATTTTTTCTTAATTATGTCCGATATTGAAATTAACGAATATTGAAATATTTTCCTTTTTATAGCGTCAATACTTCTAAAAATGCAAAATCTACGTTTACTATTAGAAGATCTGGAATGTTAGGGAATGTTACTGCTAATAAAAAAGAAGTCGATAAACCGCAGAGGCCCAAGAAAAGTTATATACCTTTATATTTAAATAGAACGTTACATAAAGATATACTTAATAAAAGTTTAGATT
The DNA here is from genome assembly GCA_932294355.1 of Aporophyla lueneburgensis. NCBI lineage: Eukaryota > Metazoa > Arthropoda > Insecta > Lepidoptera > Noctuidae > Aporophyla > Aporophyla lueneburgensis. The sequence goes on from OW028737.1 coordinate 8,431,442, forward strand.
CTGCTTCTGATGTCATGAAGGACACTATAGATACATTCGTCAACAAAATTGCTCCCCTGGTGAGATCGAATACAGAAGAGATCAGGAATGATTTACTGAAATTAAGTGATGACTTGCGTGTAACTATTAATTATGTCGTCTGCCGTAACGACATAGAAGACAAGATTAAATCACCTGACGAACAAACTAGCGAAACTAGTAAAGATTACAATAAGAGTACCGCAAGGCAGTTAGACATGCTGAAGCGTTCACATAGTCCAAGTCATTCTATCAATAGTTCTTGTTCTTCTCTGAACAGCGTTGCTACAGTTAAAGCTGCCTCCACGCGGACTAAAGTTACGACAAAGAGACATTCCGCTCCACCTTATAAAGTTAATTTGACTAACAGCGAATCAGATAATGCCTCACCACCAAAGACTAAAAAAGTTGTCAAAAGGTATAAGGCTGCAAAAAAGTCGGAAAACAAAGATATTGGCAATAAAGAAAATATTCCGGAGTCTACAAAGAACTTTGTTAATAAAGATAAAGAAAAAACAATTAAGTCGCCATTCACGGGTAGACCCAAAAGTATGTGTATAACACAAGTAGAAACAGAATGTTCGTCACCGCTTTTAGCGCGACAAAAGGCACAAATATCAAATAAACCGAATGTTAAAATATCTTCACGAAAAGATTGTGATGAGAAACGAAAAGCAATTATTCCGTCAGTTTCCAAGAAGAGGTCACAAAAATCTGAAACTTCTTTAATTTATGACGACTTTATCAAAAGTGAAACAGATTCTTTTAAGACTTCAGATTCTGCGAATATGGTTCTTGTGTTGGAACCACAACAGAATTATGAAGATCCTTCAGTGACACGAAATGTTTCATGTAAATCATCGGTAGAGTTTGCTGCTAAAAGCAACCACAATCTGGTGAATCAGTTGGTCCATGAGTCGAGTTTACACAGTGACGCCAGCCGCTGCTATATTCTGGATTCCATGAGACAGATATTAGAAGAAACGCTAGATAGAATTATTATGCCATACGTAAATGTACGTTGCATAGGTTCGCAGCAAACAGTGATATTAAGTAATGATGATGTTCAGAAAGCTTACTTTGATAAAGTTATTTCGCCAGGAATTAACACAAGCGTCGTTCTACTCGAAACCAGTCCGAGCGACATGAACAAATCTTTGCATCGAACTTTTGATTCCGCACTCGGCGACGAGTCCACGCTGAGTTTAAATGACAACAGGTTATCAGTTGGTGATTTGGATTTACTTTCATTTAAATCTATCACATCAGATTCAAAATATTCGGAGTATTATTTGGCTGATAACGAATTGAATAACTCTCAAGAACTTGATGAGATTCACTCACCAAATACGACTTCAGTGCAGGATATATTTGAGCGAAAGGAACCGCATTTGACCCAGGTAATTCGGAATACATATAAAAATACATATGAGGGACTTGTGGCTAAGTAATAACAGACGCACTATTTATTACTTATTATTTTACTCCGGAGGTCCTAGTTTAACTATTGTAACTTCAACTTAGCTATATGCATCAATGTATGTATATGTATCATTTTGCATCGTTGAATATGTAAGCGGTTACGCCCTTTATGCCTGGAGGCTTTATTTAGGTTTTACGTTCTGTTTACGATTTTGTTTTATTATTTATTTCAGCTTGAGTTTAGTTTTCAATGTTTTGTTCGTATATTGGCGTGTGCTAGCTGACATATGGCGAATAATGTATGTTTTGTTTTATAATATTAATTACTTACACGATATTGTATAGAATCAAGTTCTTCTAACTTAACAGACAGCTGTGTTGCTGGGGAGTTTGTTCCGCCACTTCTTCTTCCCAGCTAAAGCACTAGGAAGTGTCGAAGGGCGGGCGTTTTGGAGGGACTGTCTTTTGTAACTTTGACGTTCAAAAAGTGCTGACTCTCAGCCTAGTTTGAATAAATGACTTTTGATTTGATTTTGATTTTGCACGGGTAGATTGATCAGGTTAAGCTACGCCTGTCACGGTTGATCTGTGAGGTCAGGTAGGTAGTCGCTACTTGTAAAATACTGGTATTCAGATACATTCGGCTAATCTGGAAGCTAACCCCAACATATTTGGGAAAAGGCTAGGCAATGGATATCTTAGCAATTCTACATAAAATACTCTCAAAACAACCGACTAGGCAACTGCAACCGGTCCGTCAGTTGTGATTGAGTGGTGTTGCCGCTACAGTTTACCTTCGGAAGAGTATAGTAGATATACAAATGTTTAGACTAAATTACAGAATACTGCTGTACTGGGTACTCTTGCGGGTCAAGCGTTCAGTGGGTTTTCTCTTGACGCTGCGCTAGTGGCTGGTGATCAACCAGACTCGATCGCTATCGTCGACTCGGAGCCCGGTAGCATGGCCGTGGATATTAACAGGCAAGCTGTAAGTACGCTGTTGCTTTTATTTTTACTGTAAAGATCGCTGTGTGCGACCTAGTTTCTTTATGGCAGAATAATCGTGAAAGCTCGTAAATGACACGGCAAACGATAGGTTCTATGCGTTCGTTTCACTAAAATCCCCTAAATCAGTAGACTACGATGTCTACGTTCCACTACGGTGACCTAGGGGATCATATAAAACTCTAATTTCCTTTTGAATCCGCGAATGGTTTAAGAACCTAATTATTGCATTGAAACCTATTTACGACATACCATTGGCATTGTACAAGGTTTTTTTTGTGGTTGGAAGATCATCAAATGACAGGCGTCATTTGATGATTTCCCAACCACAAAAAAACGCCGCATTTGATGATTTCCCCGCTCTGGGTGGACCCGAAGGGCGTGTCAGACTTTGGAAAAAAAACTGATGGTGAGGGAGAAGAAAGCCAAAGAAAAGATGGATGGATTGTGTGAGGAGCGAAATGAAAGAAAAGGAAGTGTGCCGTCGAACCCAAATAACATGGGGCAAGGGCAAGATTGCGATGATAATGGCTGGCAAGATTGACTTTTTTGAAAGCATCTAGCACCTATGGAAGATTATTCGTGGTCTGATAACGCTCTTAATTTGACTTACTACTAGGTCATGAAATGATGAATTGTTTGTTTTTCCAGACGTCAGAAGAATTATTCGTATCTGGCAGATCATCAGCCAGTTATGGGTCCTGTGTGTTAGATGATGATGATGCCGTTGTCCCCAATTGGTTGTTTCAACTGATCAGTCAGCAACAGTCTGTAAGTTCCTTATATCAAACTGTCTTTACCCTGATTGAATTGTTTTCTGTTCCTCAAATTGTTGGTTTTCACTATGGTTCTAAAAGCGGTATTGACAAAACTCCTCCTTTAATTTTATGCTGAATGGAGCGCCTAGAACGTTTTCGTTTTTTTTTTCAGGTACTCCATTAAGCATAAAGAAATGTAAAACGCCTGGGACAGCAGTCGCGATCCTTCACATCCCTTTTCTTCTAGCTGATACTATGTAGGTACATGCGTTTGGGTTGCGAGCACTGCACACTAAATTTTAAAGCTTTAATTAGGTGGAAGAAGACCAGGAAGTTCCAGTGTTTCTTGGCCCTGTAGCTGCGCCTCTTGATGAACCGATGTATGACGCGAATGGAAACATCTTAGAAACCCCTTTGCTTGGTGTGGCCGCCGGCGCAGGTGACGGACGAGGCATGCATAGTGACCACTCGCAGGATAGTTCAGGGAGAGGCACATCAGTTAGTTCCAGTGATACCTCCTCCGGACTGCAGAGCGAGGTCAGCGTGAGTAGTCTTCTTGCGTTTGAAGTAATTATTGCTTGTTTTTTAGGTATTTTTAGCGTTATCTTATACCTTTAAACGAGCAATTCTTGTATATACGTATATATATATATAATCTGAATCTCGGAAACGGTTCCAACGATTTTCATGAAATTTAGTATACAAGGGGTTTCGGGGACGATAAATCGATCTAGCTAGGATTCATTTTTATACAATGTCGTTTTATTCATGTTTTCAATGACCAACTTTATCGATAATCAACTTGAACATAAACTTATTATTTTAAACACAATTTACCAAGAAATGAAAGAGAAATGAGAAGAGATGGTCAACCAGATATTCAGAAATAAAATGAACTAGCCAAGGATTTATTACAAAACTTTCTAGTCAAGTAGTAAATTACTGTAGGGTAGCTATAAGGCCTCCCCCACATTAGGCGTGCGCGATCCTCGGGCGCGAGCGCCGCGAGCGCGCCGCGAGAGCGTCGCGTTTAGCTGCCCTGCGGCGCGCTCGCGGCGCACTCGCGGCGCGCTCGCGGCGCGCACGCGGCGCTCGCCTTGGCGTTTAACCCCCTACAGCTAAGTCAGTCACAATTTGGACAATTTTCGTTTCAAAATCAACACTATCCACACTAATATTATAAATGCAAAGTAACTCTGTCTGTCTGCCTGTCTCGCTTTCCTGCTAAAACTACTGAACCGATTTAAATGAAATTTGGTACTCAGATAGTTTAGAGCCTGAAAAAGGACATAGGCTACTTTTTATTCCGTGACTTTGTCTGCGTCCGCGATAAACGACATTTACGCAAAAGAAGTCGCGGGCAGAAGCTAGTCTTTTATAAATAAAGTGCTGATTTCTTCCCACACCTTTTTTTTGCAATACGATCACTATACTCCTTTGTAGTCATGTCCCATATCGCAGAACGATTCTGTATTTCTAGGATAAAGCTTTCGATATTCATTTCACTCGTGACTCTATTTTTAACGTGTGTCAACACAACACTGCCCACCATGTGACTGACCGAAACAGTAGCAATATATAACAAGTTACCAGAATCCATAAGGACAGAGAAAAAAAGCCATCTATTTACTGATAAATTAAAAAAGCTGCTGTTAAGCAAAAGTTATTATAGCGACAACGAAATTTTAAATGATAAATCCCTGAAATTAGTTTAGAAAAGTCCAAAGCATGTATTTCATCTATTTTTAATTACTATTTTAGAATAAGTTACATTATAAGATAATCAAAAGGTCCTCCTCTCTACCTACTGTATTTTCCTTTGCTGTGCCCGACAGGGTCCACAACTGTTTCTAAATAAAATGTTTTACCACCTAAGCATTGTGGAATGCAATAAAGTATTGAGTATTGTAGCGGGCGAAGGGGTAAGAACGCGACTCGAGCGCCGCGTGCGCGCCGCGAGCGCGCCGCGAGCGCGCCGCGAGGGCAGCTAAACGCGACGCTCTCGCGGCGCGCTCGCGACGCGCTCGCGACGCGCGCGTGGCGCTCGCGCCCGAGGATCGCGCACGCCTAATGTGGGGTCAGCCTAAGAATGATGGAGCTATATGAAGAACCATTACGTGAGACTCAAGGTTTAACCAAAAGAGTTGCACTACTGGATTTCGCATTTACGGAGTACAGGAATTTTTATTTTTAAAAGGTTGGTTTCTTATTTTCTGTTTTTATTGTACAGACTGTCTTAATGGACCCTTCAGCCCAGTTTGAACTGCTACGGGATCCTATGACGAGTTCCGCTGTGATGCCGACTGACCGTCACCACTCGATAGATCGCACTTATGGAATTGCAGGTAGAACATTTTCTCAAAACTTCTGCTTCGTTGGTCTACTGGCCGCTGAGTATGGGGATTCCAAGGTCGTGCTAAGTTTTCATTCTGTTTTTACAACTGGAATTTCACAGTAGCAGTCCGGAGTCAGGATTTGTGCCCGGTTGATGGCTTGCTTACCACATGGGTTTTAAACACAGCTGGCGAAATGTGCCCAAGACTTCAAAAAACGTGAACCGAAAAACTTGATTTGCCAATGTTTTAAAACAAACTTTTATTTCAGATACCGCCGGTACACTGACTAGCTCTCGCGCCGATCGAACGAGAGCGTTAAACGGGGCTAGTGACGTCGACGCTGATATTAGCTCTATCGATACTGACGCCCCGGATCTTTCTGATAACTGAACATCTTGTCACACACTGTATAAAGTCGTAGCGTCTAGAATGAGCTGAGAAATCGCTAAGGACTTATCTTGGGTGTAAACTGGATAACTTAGTAGTTTTTTCGTTTTTACCCTTTTCTTAAGCTGGGAGAAAAATTGCCTGTTATCTACCTCATAATTGTGATCTGACTGAACTGTTCAATTAATTGTTTTTAACCAGTTTTCTCAGCTATGGCCCTACAACTTATCGTACAGTGTGTTGAGGATTAAGTGCTTTGGGTTAAGAGTAGAAATGGTTCATTTTGAGGCAACGGGCGAAATTCTACATCTTGGAAATTATAGTTGTGATATATTATGTGCGCCGCCTCGGTGCATTGTGGATTTTGATGTTCTAATAAATTATTTGTTATCTTGGTTTTGAGAAGTTTTATTCTTCTGTTTCAATAACTTCAACACTACGGTTCCATTATTTTATTAAATTTAAATAAAATGTTTTAAGCCTTGGCCTGAGACCTTTAAATAAAATGTTTTAAGCCTTGGCCTGAGACCTTAGCCTTATATATTTTTTGTAACAAAACATATCACGGACGTAATTTCCGAATAGTTAGGCAAAGGTGTACCTATTTCACCCACATTTCACCAGTTATGTTTAAGTCCTGTGCAACAGGGAACAAGCCTATTGCCATCATCATCATCGTTTCAGCCGAAAAACGTCCACTGCTGAACATAGGCCTCCCCAAATTTGGGGGTTGCCATAATCGCCACGCTTGGCGGGCAGGTTGGCGATCGCAGTATGGTGGTAAAATGCCATCAATTCAATTGCCATCAACCAGGCATAAATCTAGCAGCGGCAGCTGCTGCTGAAAAATATCATCAGGAAAAATCCAATAACACCTGGGAATCGAACCCAGGGCCTCATGCTGAGCAGTAGCGCTTCAGAATACTAGACCAACGAGGTTATCGAGTCAGTATTTAATTTAGCGCAAGAAAGGCACATGAAAAAAAAATGTTCAATTGCGAGTCGGAGCCGCGCACAGAGGGTTCCGTACAAACTATTTAGAGATCTCTAACAAAAAGATGAACTGCTTAGTACCAGCCCCAACTATCGGCGAGTAATCGCTCGTCACCGTCCAAGTTATCCATTTTAGGTCATAATATTAACACGGCGAGTTTTCCGCGCACTGGATGATCAACGTACTGCATAGCGCTGAATGTTGTAAATGGAAAGATCGTTGTGTATTCGACGCGCCTGGGATGCAGTCTGTTCGATTTCATTAAGTCCGTGTGTACGTCAATTTAATACAATAATAATCTACAAAGGTCACGGTCAAGATCAAGGTCAAGTAAGGTCATCCTTCAATCTGTAGACAAACTTCACGAGTAGTCGCTCGTCGTTGTCAAAGTTATCCATTTTAGGTCATAATGTGAACACAGCTTCAGACTCTTCAAAGGTCACGGTTAAGGTCAATTAAGTTCATAGGTCATCAAGTTTGTCTACTGATTATTATTATTTATTATTTTTGACCTAGGACTCCTAGTTTTCGAGATATTTGCGAAAAACTCAAAAGGAACATCGTTACGACGCGGCGACGACGTAGTAAAACTTCTACGAAAGTTACAATGACTTAGTAAAACTATTACAAAGTTTTCTACGAAGTAGCAGAACTATTCCGAAACTTACTATAGATGCTTCGCGGTCAATTTGCTGCAGTACTTACCTAAATGGTTTTACGGTTGTTGGGTTGGGTGGTGCAATAGCTTTGTAAACGAAAGTCGTAGCACTTCAGCTACGCCGTAGCACATCTGCTACGCCGTAGCTGTAAAATCCCAACGTTCGTCGGCTCAACAGCACGCGTAGCATGACCACCGTAGAAAGGGGTTTTGTCGACGGACGATTAGACAAAGTAACGTTTCGGGTACACAGTACGACAGCAGCTAAGTAGAAAAAGTCAACTGCACTTTTGATGTGAAACATCTATAGGCGAGGGTAAACCTAAATTTTGGCGTGGTGAGCGTGGCCACGCACAGTGGCCCATACTGAAAATTAGTGGACTTAGGCAACAAAGTTTCAATATCGATGCGATTTTTAGATGTGATAATTAACATATTACATCATATGTTTGATTATACTATATTTATTTCTTTTCGTAAAGCATGCTTTATAAATATTACCTTTACAAAACATTTTTTTTTGTTATGCCTTGTGTCGCAGGTTCGCTAGGTTAAGCTGCACTTCACAAGGTTAGCCTTTGGATGGGTGACCATTTACTTTATGTGTGGCGTTTTGTCGCAGGTTCGCAAGGTTAAGCTGCATTTCGCAAGGTCAGCCTTTGGATGGGTGACCATGTAGTTTTTGTTTTGCCTTGTGTCGCAGGTTCGCTAGGTTAAGCTACACTTCTCAAGGTCAGCCTTTGGATGGGTGACCATTTACTTTATGTGTGGCGTTTTGTCGCAGGTTCGCAAGGTTAAGCTGCACTTCGCAAGGTCAGCCTTTGGATGGGTGACCATTTACTTTATGTGTGGCGTTTTGTCACAGGTTCGCAAGGTTAAGCTGCACTTCGCAAGGTCAGCCTTTGGATGGATGACCATGTAATTTTTGTTTTGCCTTGTGTCGCAGGTTCGCTAGTTTAAGCTATACTTCTCAAGGTCAGCCTTTGGATGGGTGACCATTTAGTTTGTGTGGCAAAATCTGTTCACCCAGTCGAAAGTTATGAGGTAACAAACATTAAAAAAAATACAGTCGAATTGAGAACCTCCTTTTTTTAATTGTCGGTTAAATATAATTCTGAGTCGAATCATGTCGAAGAGTAAAATTTATAAAAAGTGCTGTTGACTCTTTCTACTTTACTGCCGTCGTACTGTGTACCCGAAACGTTACTTTATCTATTCTTCCGTCGACAAAACCCCTATCTACGGTGGTCATGCTACGCGTGCAGACGTAGATATAATTTATTTCACTGGTATAGTTTTGCTTAGCTAGGTACGTACACTCTACGTAATTATTTAAATTTAACTATTTAAAAAACATGTTTTTGAGTGTAAATTAAATCTTTCTATAAACCAAAAAAAAAACAGTTTATTTTTATTTGGGTTTACTATTTCGCACAAATAACCGATTTGATGTTCGTAAATACTGTAAGTTTATATAAAAAGAAAAAATCAAATATTAGTGTTGATATGGTTGTCAAAAGGTGACGTCCTTTAACGCAGCTTGCGGAAGGAGTAAACTTGTAGAAATCGGCAGGTACCTAACGAAAAGTAATATGATAAACCTCTAAGCGACTTTTTATTATATTGAATACTAGCTTCTGCCCGCGACTTCGTACGCGGATCCTGTTGCTTATGCCAGCGACAACGGGATCGTCAAAATCGAAGATCTGAAACGTCTGATGTACAATTCTAAGGCCCGGGGACGGGAAAACAACGGGATGAGTGAGACGATTGGAGTCGTTCCAGATCTTTCATTTTTGTATGTCAATAGGTTGCCCAAGAAATGTGTTGACTGTGGATGGTCACCGATTAGCAGTGATCTTAATATTTCTGGAGGATTTTCTAATATTTCAATATGTAATTTCCCACCTGAGCAACACATACCGTTTGTTCTTTTTTGCCATTTAACAGCTTCACAAAATGTACAATTTTGAACCACACCTCCGATGGCGGAATATGTGGCGTAGTCAATCATAGGAGTGAACGTAAATGCACTCCGTTCCTTATCAACCCAAGGAAGGTCGCCATGCCCTACAGCGATATCTTGAGACACGTTCGATTCTTCAGATGATATCGACATTCTGTTCAGAGAATGTCGAAGGCGATCAGAATTCAAACGTTCGTTGCGCTCTTCTTCTGTCTCTTCATACCGTGCTCCAGCAATTCTTTCTCTCTCACTTTCTAACTGATTATGAATATTTTGTTGTGTGCGTGTTCGGGACAATGTATGATAATCTCGATCAGCAGTTAATCGCGCATCACGTTCATCACTCGCTTCGAAAGACCTGTTAGTAGATGTGCGAATTCACTGAGAACTCAAGCGCAATTCTCTATCAGTGAACGTCTTCGACTCGAGAGACAATGCGTGACGTTCACGATCAGCGGACAGTCGCGCATCATGTTCCGCACTTGTCTCTAGAGACCTAGCAGCAGATGCGTAGATACGATGAGAACTCAAGCGCAATTCTCTATCAGTGAACGTCTCCAACTCGAGAGACAATGCGTGACGTTCACGATTACCGGACAGTCGCGCATCATGTTCCGCACTTGTCTCTAGAGACCTAGCAGCAGATTCGTAGATACGCTGAGAACTCAAGCGCAATTCTCTATTAGTGAACGTCTCCGACTCGAGAGACAATGCGTGACGTTTACGATCAGCGGACAGTCGCGCATCATGTTCCGCACTTGTCTCTAGAGACCTAGCAGCAGATGCGTAGATACGCTGAGAACTCAAGCGCAATTCTCTATTAGTGAACGTCTCCGACTCGCGAGACAATGCATAACGTTCACGATCAGCGGAAAGTCGCGCATCGTATTCTTCACTGGTCTCTAGACACCTGGATGTAGATGCATAAATACGCTGAGAACGCAAGCGAGCTTCGCGATCCGAAGATGTTTCTACGGAGCGAGTTGCAGCCTGATGTTCTCGAACAGCATCAAGTTTATCATGACGCTCTTCGGTAGATTCTTGGGACCTTATGATCCTCAATCTTTTAGCTCCTTTGGAACGTTGGAAAAGATTTGACCTCTTTCTAGGCATGGTTATAGTTTTATTCTGAAGATACCTGATCAATTAAAATCTAAGTAACTGCTCCCCTGCGTTACCGGGTAGGCTACCGTGTCACGAAGATAAATGGAAAAGGAAATTAAACACTCAAATACCATAAGCCCGAAGGCATATTTCTTCGATAAAATAAAATAATAAATGAGAGTTTTAGCCAGTAGAGTCAAATTTTCAATGATTCATAGAATTTTCATCGAAAATCAGTCCTAAACTGTTACCGCCTTCACCGCGTGGAGGTACTCCCAGCTTATGTTATTTTATAATTATACAATGAAATTAGTGATAGCTTTGATTTCCACATCAGGTGTTCCAGATCTACAATCTTTATACGTCAACAGAGAGTGCTTATCAGGTTGAACAACTCTTGCTAAGACGTCATTCCTATATATGTTATAGTGTAGCTTGGCTCTTAGAGTTCCACATCAGCTGTTCCAATCTTCAAATTTTATACGATAACCAAGAGTGCTCATCAAGCTGAACAACTCTTGCTAAGACGTCATTCCTATATATGTAATAGTGTAGCTGTGCTGTTGGAGTTCCACATCAGCTGTTCCAGATCTTCAAATTTTATACGACAACAGAGAATGCTCATCAGGTTGAACAACTCTTGCTAAGACGTCATTCCTATATTTGTTATAGTGTAGCTGGGCTCTTGGAGTTCCACATCAGCTGTTTCAGATCTTAAAATTTTATACGACAACAGAGACTGCTCATCAGGTTGAACAACTCTTGCTAAGACGTCATTCCTATATATGTTATAGTGTAGCTGGGCTGTTGGAATTCCACATCAGGTGTTCCAGATCTTCAAATTTATTCTCTTATCAGAAAATGCTCATCACGTGAAACAATTTTTGCTATGGTACCATTTTTGTATCTCTTATAGTTTATAATAATAATAATAATATAATATTCCACAACTATCACACAACGCCATCTAGTCCCAAGCTAAGCAGAGCTTGTGTTATGGGTACTAGACAACTGATAAACATACTTATATATTTCTAAACATACATACATGTTATAGATAAATTACACCCAGACACAGAACAAATGATCGTGCTCATCACACAAACATTTGTCCTGGGTGGGAATCGAAAACACAACCTCCGGCATAGCAGTCAGGGTCACTAACCACTAGACCAACAGGCCTGTCAGGAAGTTTAGCTGGTCTGTTGCGGTTCTGCATCAGGTGTTCAAGTTTCCAAGATAAATAATAGCCTATATGTTGCCCAGACTTAATACCTATACAACAAAAAAAAAAAAAACATTCAAATCCGTTCAGTAGTTCCGAAGATTAGCGTGTACAAACAGACACATTTTTTTTTTGGTTTCGTGCTCTATTACTGTTTCTAAACCCTCCTCAATTATTATTTTTTAAATATATTCAATGTACAGACACAGATTTTTACTGTTTTATTATATGTATAGATAGATAATGAGGCAGTGAGAGATTTGAAGTTTTCTAGAATGTTGTTTTCAAGGTTTTCGATGGTGCTGATGCCGTAAGGTCAAAATGAAAATCTTAGATGGCGATAAATTTGTGGGAGCTTCTTAAAGCTTACACTAGATTACTTCATATTAAAAACGCGTATTAAATTAACACTTGTCCCTTTCTATGTTCGAGTTCGTGTGTAGACAAGTTTTGGTAAACCAACACCTCCCAACCGCTTCCTTACCTTGGTAAACAGTCTATATTGATGTTGCATAAACAAGGTGTTTTTTAGGGTTCCGTTGCCAAATGGCAAAAAACGGAACCCTTATAGATTCGTCATGTCTGTCTGTCTGTCTGTCCGTCTGTCTGTCTGTCTGTCTGTCTGTCTATCTGTCCGTCCGTATGTCACAGCCACTTTTCTCCGAAACTATAAGAGCTATGCTGTTGAAACTTGGTAAGTAGATGTATTCTGTAAACCGCATTAAGATTTTCATACTAAAATAGAATAAAAACAATAAATTTTGGGGTTCCCCATACTTAGAACTGAAACTCAAAAATTTTTTTTTCATCAAACCCATACGTGTGGGGTATCTATGGATAGGTCTTCAAAAATGGTGTTGACGTTTCTAATATAATTTTTTGCTAAACTGAAAAGTTTGCGCGAGAGACACTTCCAAAGTGGTAAAACGTGTGTCCCCCCCCCGTAACTTCTAACATAAGAGAATGATAAAACTAAAAAAAATATATGATGTACATAACCATGTAAACTTCCACCGAAAATTGGTTTGAACGAGATCCAGTGAGTAGTTTTTTTTTAATACGTCATAAATCGTAAATCGCAATTTACCTTTCATTCAATCAACTCAAATATAAAAATTAAAAAAAAAAACATTTTTCATTTTTTTTTTCCTACAGGTTTGTACGGAACCCTCGGCGCGCGAGTCCGACTCGCACTTGGCCAGTTTTTTGGTATCCCATAACTCTAGGATATTAGTGACACCAAGTCAAATAATCAACTGGCAGATGAATAATTTTCTCCGTTTGAATTTTTCATAAAAAAATAATTGACGTCAGGATTATTTATGTAATGGGTGTAAGGGTTTTTGACTTACGTGAAATGTGATTATGTTCCATTTTCTTAGCTTTAAATTTTAATGAAAATATTTGCAAGTACGAGTAAATCTTTTCACTGCAACCGTATCAATGATACATACTTCCATATTAAAAAAAAAACCATTACAACATTTTTTTTAATTGTATGCCACTTGGTCTCATTAATATCTTTGAGTTATGGGATATCATTAGAAACACTTTGTATAAAAGTTACGTCATCACAAATATTGTTATACAATCTTCAGTTAGGAAAGGCAAGACAGTAATTTTGGTTCTATTGGAAAATGATTGAAGGAACACTTATTAAAAAGTGGGTGGTTACAATTTAACCTTGAAAGGGAGGGTGATGAGATTGATTTTAGAATTGATAGTAATTATAGTGGATAGTCTTTTAAACAGCTTTTCTAAATTCAATCTAATAAAAACACACATTATCGAGGAAATGTCTTTTTGCATTTATTCATATTGTACAATCTTATAATATGATTCATTCTGCAAAATTTTACAGGCGAGCAAGAATTCATATATAAAACAGTAGCTCTTTCGTATTGTACATAACCATTTTACCAGTATAGTGAAAACATGCGTATAGTTTTTTAGTTTTAGGATAATAAATTACTTAAATACTAATTTAAGTTTGGTTCTTTATTAATACAATATCATTAGGATTGCACTATCCTGTAAAGTTATTGGAACATACCAAAAGTCATTCTATGGTGCTTCATTCGATGCTGCCGATGAACTTTCTATGCTAAATATACAATTATAATTATAACTTTTAATATAAAACATGATCTTCGTGAAGCGATTACACAGATACAAGGCAGGCATGACATCTTGGCTCAGACTTTCTCATCTCACTTCAATAGTTCAATTTATTCGATAATTAATAGGTAACGAGCACACGAGCTTATTTATATCGTAGTACTATTTATTATATGAAGTTTCAGGCCAACATTGATTATCGCAAAATGAACGGCTCGTCTGACACGTCCTAAATGAAGGAAGTGAGCTAAGAGAGTGTTTATATTAGTTACAATTTATTTATTAACAATTTTAGTACACCTTGTTTCGTAGCTGCTGTTATTATATCAGTGTTCGTATTATTTGTCTCTATCGTTTAACAAACTAATTACTTTGAACGTAAACCGCAGTGTCGTTTGTTATTCAATACTATAGTGTCGTGAACACGGAACAATAGAACGCATTAGAACGATTGAAATGCCACTTATTTGTAGTAGTTTAGTAACTATTACATCGAATATTTTCATTATTATTTTAAGGCAGTGAAACACCCAACTTAAATTCAAGGACAGTTGGGGACGAGATTACCTAGCTAACATTAACTAGTAACATATCACTAGACATTTTCACATGCGACCTCTACACAACGGTCGCTTTATATTTTACAATATTTACACATCTTAAACACGTATGTTAGTGAAACATCGTCGTAGTCAATACGAGGGAGTCACGAACACTAAAGCGGGACGCACTCGGTACTCTAAAATACCACTCAGTCATCGAAAGTCCATCGGCTTATTGTAGATATCATCCTAACACCCCGATTACAAATGACAAAAAGAAAATACCCATACGCCTATACAATAACAATATAAATATTTCTCATGAGTCAATCTTGTAAAATAATAGAACTACATAGAAGAAATCTAACACTCTGAAATCGAGGGCAACAATTTTATATTTTGTGAGACCTTGCGAACACTTTTTAAAAAACAATTTTTATTGATTTCTTTTATTAAGACTAGATTAGCATTGTAATTATAACATTAATAATATCAATTGTTCAAAACGATCGATCACATATATATGTATGTTTAGTTTAAACGGAATTATGAAAACAGGCATATTACTCGACAAATACGACACGATTCATATGCCAGCGTAGACATTTTGTACTCGTCACTTTAACAGAGGTAAAATATAAAAGCTATCTTATGACTCCTGTTCTTCATCAAACAACAAATCAGATCAATCAACGATCAAAATCCTGAGGGAGTAATATCCGATTCGACTAAAGGTATCTGTTAGACGTGCCGCGTGTTTGGAAGTAACAGGTATATTCCGACTCGAGTGGAACATCGCCTCATTCGAACCTTTCGATGTTCACACCATTACTCTTAAAGCCTGATTTACACAATGCGATTTTATTGCCGGCATATCTAAGTTGAAACAACAGTAAAAGCTGCACCGTCTAAACACTGTTTAGATGGTGCAAGTAAATATGTTTCTTCAATTTTATTGTTCGCCACCGGTAATTAACTCGCAACGTGTAAATGGGACATTATAAATCTTAAAGGCATATTTGGTGCACATGAACTATATCTATCAAAACTGAATAACAAATGCAATATAATTTATATCTTTGTTTTATATATTTCTATTATCGCGCACAGCACTTGATTATTCAATGAAGAGGCAATCTATTCGGTAGAAATTTACTATATCTATCAAAACAGAATAACATACGCAATATAATTTCTATCTTTGTTTTATAAATTTCATTTATTGGGCATAACACCTTATTATTAAATGAAGAGGCAACATATTCAGTGCATATGCACTATATCTATCAAAACTGAATAACAATTGCAATATAATTTATATCTTCATTTTATATATGACTTTTATTGGGCATAACACTTTATTATTAAATGAAAAGGCAGTCTATACAGCGCACATGTACTATATCTATCAAAACTGAATAACAAATGCTGAATAATTTATATCTTTGCTTTATATGTATCATTGGGCTCACCACTATATTATTAAATGTCACGCTAATATCCTTCTATGTAAAGTCGACGATCCTTATCACTTCTCGGTTTATGCCAAACACGCGTCGTCCCTTAGAGAAATGAACAACACCCCTATGCAATCACACAGTTCTAATAATAACTCTCATTTTTTCATCATGTTATCACAGAAAATTATGTATTTACAATTTTGTCGTACTAAAGTAACCTACTTGCATGCTTGCAACAAATGTGTTTGATGGTGTTGAACGATTCACTCTTCGTTGCGACCGTTGTACTGCTCATCGGAGACTTGTGGCGTCGTAAGACGTTAAGTGAATTTCAAAAGAAGTGAACTATATTGAAAAATTTACTGAATTATATTTCTAATATTTGTTAATACACTTCTTCGTGCATTCGTACATTATTTGATGTTTCCAGCACAAAAGTCGCAACAAAGATCACAGCTAACAAGTGACTAGTATGACAATGGCATGAAGTAGTATCAAGTGGAATTAGGACGAATATACTAAACGGTACAATCATCTGCAGAATTGGTTTCACCGCTTTTGCATAGGTGTTGATCAATGAAGATGATTCTTATCAAGGATAACCTTTTCTTATTATTACTATTTATTTAATATGCTTAACACTAAAGTTGTAAACCAATTCTGATGTAGAGCGTACAAACAATAGTTCGATTTTGTGCCTGGTGACACTCGTTTCTTTGTTTTGCATGAAATAATCGGCCATCGACAATAGATTCCTTATGCGTATTAGGTAATGCCGTGTGTCTTTTCAATGGATATTTTAATCTATGAATTACCTACTTTTAACATTTATATTGAAAGTCACTCATATTTGAACTGTTGAGACTTACAGGTAGTTATAACTCATAACCTACTTTTAATATCGCTAACGTTAAAGGCAAAAAATCAAAATGTCGATGACTGTATCATTCTGCGGTGGGAGTATCCTGTTTTTCCTTAGTATAATAATAATTTATAGTCAACAAAAGTTTGGCTTGTCTTTAATTTACATCCTAATATGTTAATTGGAGGTACATTATAGAGCTCACAAAGCAATAAGATACTCCCACTCGGCACAAAACTGCGCGTCCTTATACATTACAAGTACGTAGCTCTACGTCAAGTGGTAACACTTTACATACCAGGCGACAAAATCTTTTAAACAGTACTCAGTACACGATTTAACAATTTGGGTAATCATTTAATGCAGAAATATATTTTCAAAGTTTACACACAATTCATCTTTATTTAGTTTAATCGTATTTAAATTTAAATAACGTAGGTATAAAGCACTTGGGGGAAGGACAGCAAATTCAATAAAAAATGTTTAATTATTTATTTAGTATATATTAACTAAGTAAAAATTATTCGCTATGTAAATATTTTATACAATACTAGTATTAATTTGTCTGACGATGAATCGCTAGTGTTCTCCCAACGTGTTACTTGAATACGAAACGGCGTCGGGCGGGGTGGGGCCGGGACCCGCGCCCTCACCACGCGATATAACGTAGACTTTACGTAGTGCAAATTTAATATAGAAAGTTTACTTTTACAATACAGACTAGTAATTTCATTTTATGTAAAAATCCTAGCGCAAACGAGTCGTCCAGCACCGTCTCATACCTCGATCGCCCTAACCGTAATACAAATCAAGGAGTAAAATTTTAGCGAATTAAAAATTAAATTTTCCAAAACTTCGTAAATACTAGAATTCGGAGGCGGGCCGCGGTGCGGCGGCGGGCCGGGAGCGACGTCCGAACCGCTGAGCAACGGGAGTCGTCTATGTACACACGGTCGCCGAGTATAAAACGAGATCGTTCGAGGCGCGGGGCGCTCGCGGGCGCGTCATAGGGAGTGCGGCGAGCGGGGCGCGGGGGGCGCGCGCACGTCCCGCTGCGAGCGCGCGCGGCGGCGCCGCTAGCACCAGTCGTCCTCGTCGGAGTCGGAGTGCCTCGCGCGCGGCTTGTACCCGTTGGGCAGGCGCGGCGCGGGCGCGGGCGACGGCAGCGCGCGCGCGCCGCCGCCCCGCCCCAGCGCCAGCGCCGCCTCGTAGCTCAGCGGCGCCTCGTACGCGCGCGCCGTGCCCCACTCCGCGTCGTAACCCCGGCCGCGTCTGCACACGCCCAGCGATTAAGCCATCCTCACACAGCACTTGTTTCGATGCTATATTGCATGCGGGGACGCCACAATACAGTAAAAACAAAAGAGCTACAATTTACTGAAAGGAGGTTAGCGAAAGCGGAAAGCGCTTATTATTCAGTTATTTGCGTCTACGTCAATCTTACCTGATTGTGTGCAACCGGGCACTGACTGACGAGGGTCTGTCAACCCATATGCGCTAGAAAACGATTCTAGCTTTTGCAGTTGACTAAAATTAAGCTCATGTCTAGCAATAGACTGACCAAATGCGCCATCTAGCATAAGTAGCAAAACTAACTAATTTATTACATTAATTCAAGTACTAAAACAATGTAGCAGAGAAACAAGTTTTGTGTTTGGCGCGCTTTAAATTACTGCTCAGAATATCAATACTATCTGATAGAAATATTTGTGGACCTTGATTGGTGCATTCACCAGGTCCGCAGAAATTTCGTCGAGAAAAAGATATCTTTCGTAGTATGTACGTACCTCTCTCTAGATCTATAATCTCGGTGTATCAGTCTTTCAACTTCTCGGCCGTACTCGTACTCATCGTGTTGAGGCTCCAACGGTTCTCTGACGGTGTGCCTCAGCGATAACTAGAAAAATTGTTGGAACACATCTAAATATCCTGATCGCTGAGGTTGACGTCGTGTTTCTAACGAAATCAGGATTTCAAAAAGACAGTTCCTTCGATAACTGTTTACAAATTAGACACTTTATCAGAGGTAGTTTAGTAAAGTATTAGTAGATCAATTAATGCCTTTGTCCCAGATAGAATCTTGGCATCTCGTTACTCGGAGGAGCCTGGAAAACGCGATAGATAGGAACACAGGTTTCCTTGGTTAGGTACTCACGTGCGAGGGGCTGTGGCTGATTCTGGTGAAGGGCGGCTGCTGCTTGACCTGTAGCGTGGACGGCTTGGTGGGCGTGGGGGGCAGCTGCCGGCCGCGACCGCGCCGCGCGCCCTCCCGCTCCCACGACCGGTCGCGCCATTCCCGCCACTCCCGGTCCCGCTCCCGGTCCCGCTCACCTATCGGGGCCCAAACTGCGCTCTGAATGATTTGATGTTCTACACCCCACCAACAATAAATTCGAGCTATGCGGTAATGATACATATGATATTATAAATCCATAAATAACAGGACGTTCGAATCAAATCAAGGAAAATAACAGGGGTCATAATCAAAGTATAAGTATACCTATTCAGATGAATAATAAACAGATGTGCAAACAATTTTCTTGTGGATATCCACCATGCTTTCCGTCTACACTCGCACCGCTTTCATACATCTACAGACGTGCAAAGCCGGATCGCATCGACATCGATTTACTAATAAATTTAGACACATTTGCTATTTCAGCAAAGGGTCTTATGGATCTAACAATTTTAAAAATAGGCGCCAATTGGAATTTTGGTTCAGACCCTTTGCTTTACAATCAATGACACTGAATATAAATAATAACGCCCGACTGAAATTTTCACAACAGTTTGAAGAATATGTTGATGTTCCTCATGGCTGCTTTTCAGTTTCGAATTCGGGTTGATGATGTATTTACCTAGGTTTTGTTTAATGTTATTAAGGTGATGGTTTGTTAACACATTTTTTTCACGAGTTTAGACCTGATTATAATTTTTAACATTGGAATAAGTTAGTTACCGTAACGTGCCTGTTCTTATACCTAAGTACTGAATGTTGGTTGTCGCAAAGCGCTTATCGTGATGATAGTCAGTGTGGTATGTGAGGTCCGCAGTGTGTGGCGAGTGGATCTCACCGTAGGTGTGGTGTGGCGGGCTGGGCGACCGCGAGGGCTGGCTCAGGCTGGTCGTGGGGTGCGGCGCCCTCCACTCCTTCCCTGCTGTCAGGAATACCTTCATGTACCTTCCACCACGGTTTACCCTATGCCCGTCGGACTACCGACCTTATTTCCTTACTCACAAAGGTGACTCTAAAAGTTTTGGGTGTCTGTCCTACGTGGTTCCAAATGTAAAGGTTTTATGAACACGGAATTGGATAGACAGGGAAAGGTTTCTTGGTTAATTAGCTGTGTGTCCAAAGTTGTAACTACAGTTGTAGGAGAACCGAGAGCATAATACTTTAATACAATTGGTAAAAGTTATTCATAACAATATGAGATAAACTTCTTTGATGTAACTATAGCAGACTACTGCAGAGAATACAAAAATAAATACAAAAACATTGTTAAGCTTTTGCATGCTGCATGATTTATGTGATATCTTTGAAGTGCATGCGCTTTAGGTACCGCTGTTGCGAGGCACCAATGATTAAGCAGTTAAGTGCAAAAAGGAGCAGATATGTTTGGTTGGGCACCAATATTTGAGCATGCAGCAGGCAAATTAAGTCAATTTTGTTATATTATAATACAGGCCAATTTAGATAAAGTTTACAATATTAAATGCTTCTTTAGAGTATGTCACGGCTCAGTCTATTGCCAATCTGTAATGTACTTACAACTAATTATTATGAAAGGCCTGGTGATTAAAATAATGATAGTTACGGCTAACAATATAAGTCACGAGCATATTATAGGAGCAGTTATCAAATCATAGCTAATTAGCTACAAATATAATGTTACAAGACTAGCCTTGTGAGAATGTTCAATTATTAGCTAGATATTACAATCTAATTCTAAGTTCATGATTATCAGTTCCAGCAGTAACTGCTTCGCTCGCTTTCCTCTTATAACTACAACTACGAAAAACATGAATATCTACAGCTACTTTTAAGCTAGGCTTCCCATCTTCTCACAAAACTTTCAGAGTACCTTCATGAGAAGAAAAATGTTTGCAAAACTGTTTCAATTTGTTAATTGAAGCTAAATAAAATATATTTGGTATGTTAACGGTTAATGTTTTTAGTATGAATAAATAATACTACAGGAATAACAAAAGAATAAATAGTTAATAGCATGTAGCTCATTTAAAGGCTATATATTTTTTAAGTATGATATATATATATGTATATTATTAAAACGCCGATCTATCTCGTCAAAATTGCAATAGCGTTAAGCCATACTTGGCGAAATGGCAAATCTGTTGATAGGCTATCAAACAACAGAAAAAAACACGGTATGATCTAGAGTGAATATCTAAGTAACTAGATTATCTATTTGGATCACAACAAAGATAATCACCAGGGTGCTTACTCTCGAATATAATTCCAATAGATTGACATTGGAATTGTCAGTCAAACGTCAGGGATTGGCTGGACTCACTGAGTCTAGCCAATCCCTGACGTTTAACTCAACCAACTGACGTTTGACTAATGTCGATCTATTGGAATTATATTCGAGAGTAAGCACCCTGATTTGCCTGTAATACATAAGTTTATATTATCTGTTGATAAAAGGTACTTAGTAATGGTTAGATCTGGCTTGTTTAGCGGGATAATGAAATGATCGCTTACCATGCGGGTGGTAGTAGTGGGGAGCTCTGTGCGTTCGTCCGTGTCTCTGATGTTCGTGCTTTACTATCTCGACCACGTTGCTGACGGTGTCGGAGAACCCGATATCGTGATGATAACCTCCGTAGTGGCCTCGTCTTCTCGGACTTGGTGTTCGTCTGTAAATAAACCACGGTTAGCAAAAAAATATTAAGTGGCAACGTTCATTAACCATGCATGTTACCAATCATGCAACACCGAGAAGATCGGGGAGTGAAATTGGTTAGTCCTGAAGAAAGTACATTCGGTTAGTAGAAGATGTGTACATAGCACATACCGTTGTTCACTACGATAACTTTGAGATCAATGGACTCTTCTTCGATGACACTATAAACATAAAAAGGAAATAACAAACTAAATAATAAAACAAACAAAAAGTGACATTGATTTGCGGTTTGTGTGTATTTACCTTAAACTGGAAGATCTCCCGTGGTGGTGGTGACCATTCTGGTATGTGTGAGGTGCTTGTAATCGCCCCTCGTCCAATGACTCCATTGAGGCGTGGTGCGATCCTTGCAGTTCCAATACCTACAACATTAATTGTTTTAAAACCCCGAACAAGTATAAGACATGCAAAGCGTTCATCTGCAAGCTAGTTTAATTTATGTTTCATTAGACTTACTGTCCCATATTTACAAAATTTTAGATTACCGTTAATTAAGAAATCATGCACACGAAAGTGTCAAACTTTGCATTGCATGCAACAGTCCGTGCTTGTGCAATATTATGCTTTACACTACTTACCCATTCTGTTTAAGAAATCTATATTTTAATATCTAAAAACATGCTAGGTTTCATCAAGTTTGCATGCAATATGTATTCCGGCAAGAAAAACGACATGTCCTGGTGTCATGTTAGATATTATGACTGTTATGTAAGTATGTATGTATTGATAGTGAAAGTGCTATGTCTAAGAAAACTTTCAAATAGTCATCCCCAATGACAGAAGAGTCGTTTAAAAAACCATTCCCTATCGAAGAAAGAGAAAAGACAAAAGTTCTACAAGATCGACATAAAAAAACAATAATCTATTACTGAAATTCTTTACCTAAACATCAACAACCATCTGTAAACTTTAAATTGTACGATTAAAACTTTCGAATGGACATCACATAAATTGTTTTACTATGAGCCTAAGGCCCTAAGTTACTTTGTTTACGACAATAATACCTAGAAAAACGGTTAATATTAAGGGCTAAGTTGTAACAACAAACATTAGTGTCCTATGATCATGTTAGTAAACACCCAAAACAAAGCTCTGAACATAAAATTACAACATCGACTATCTATGACATAAGAAAATGCATTGATGTTTAGTAGTACTAAAGGGAGGGAGACCCATTTAGCGGATACACATATAACATCACATTTTCGACCAACATCACGTATGTACGGGGTAAATTGTCCAATTGTCACTTTACTCGTAAAAATTGTTACAAAAAATTTTGTTTGTGATAATGATATTGGTGGGAACATCGATTGCACTAGACAATGGCTATCATGGCTCTGGCTGATCAGGTTTACAACAGTAATGATCGAGTCAATATAATCACCGTTTCGCTTAAGGTTTCACACACCTTTTTATTGTTCCTGTAACAAAAGAGAACCGTGATGAAGGGCAAGTACATTTTTGCTATCTTTTTTTTTTCAAGTTTGTCTCCTCTTCTCTAAGGTTGTATAAATCACGTACAGCAACGCTGCCTCTCAGGGCATAACAACATCTTTATTTATCATACCTGCTGCCATCACTAATCTCTCTGCTATGGATGTGGACGGTTATGAGCAGATACTTAAATTGATTCGTCCCTTGAAACCTTTTTATCAGTTCTTTGTAAAATGTCGAAGAAAGATTATGCACCTTCACTATGACCACATTAATCTCTACTTATAAGATCTGTTGCTGTTTTTTTTTTAGTATAACCTACTAGTTATACTTGTTTATGATATGTTAGTTGAAAGTATACAACACAACTCACTTGAGCGATTTTCTGTTGCCGCGTCTGGCGAGGTTGGCAAGCAGATGCGGGTCGTCCGGATGTCCATCAGCGTTGACGGGCCCTTCTTGGCTGAGTGAGCCAGCACGCGAGCCGGGGCCCAGTCCCGCCGCCACGTCCATCAAGCAGTTAAAGAGCGACGCCTTCTACACACGCACCCCACATCACGCATCCCCCCCAAACACGCACACTTGCGCATGCTCATGTCACACAGCGTCAAAGCGCATAGGACTTAATAGTCACTAACGGCTAAAGCCTACATGAGTTTGCGCAAACATCCCATACATCATGTCCATGCTGGAGTTCTCTTTAATTGTGTTATGTGTGTATCGTTTGTGTAAGAGATCCAACGAATGGACAATTGGACATACAACCGAATTGAAAATGTATATTTTGTAGTGTAAGTGAGGAATTCGGCTACAGGTATCTGAGAAAACAACTATCACACTTTAGTTGTATTATGTTAGAGTAAATTTTGTTCAGTCCATGTCGGTGAAATCGTGAAAGAGCTGAAATTACAAAGCATCTTGTTTCGAAACGGGTGCTGTTATAATTATAAAATCATGTGCGACAAAGTTGAAGCCAGAGGCAGAGGTTGCGAGTTCACGTTTGCATTTTATCTCAGAAATATGATACGGTAGTCGAGTGACTAAATATTTTTGTTCTCCAGCATGCGCAGACTTGAGAATAATGATTTTTATATTAATAAATTCTTATGCTATATTATATAAATTACAGGAGGCAAATAAGAGCGTAGGTAGCAAGAAAGCGTAATATTTTGTAACGTTTCTTATATCACCAGGCTTCTAAAATGATAATATCGATTGAGCCAAAATGTAATCGAAAGTAAATTATACTATAATAAAAGCGAAAGAATGGAAAAGAAATCTGTTGAATAGTTTGAACATTTCACCATGCAGGCTACCTAAAACTTGTATAAAATAAATGGATCACAGTAATCGAAAATGCAAAGTGAATATATTTAATATTTTTTAAAGGAAGTAGCAAGAGGCAAAGGGGACGATATGACACACATTGGTAAGACAAACAAATCTACGAACA
This sequence comes from Aporophyla lueneburgensis, assembly GCA_932294355.1. NCBI lineage: Eukaryota > Metazoa > Arthropoda > Insecta > Lepidoptera > Noctuidae > Aporophyla > Aporophyla lueneburgensis. Next base: position 8,456,115 of record OW028737.1, read on the forward strand.
TTAGGGTTTCTATCTACGAGACACGGTTTCAAACATTGTAACACACATTCTTTAACTACTACATTATTTTGCAACTATAGGACAGGTTTCATGTTGTGGTTTACAAAGCCCTGACGGACACTTGACAGACAAACGTGCTGACTTGCACAAGTTTGCCAAACTAATGTGTTATCAAGTGCGTCACTAGTTCTAATTCTAAATTCTTTAATTAATTCAATCTCTAAACTACGGTTTTTATTTGTTCGTTTTATTTCTTGACCATCCATTTAGTCTATAGGCCATCGTGTATTATTTAATGTTTCTTTTTTAAATAAATTTATTTAAACACAATGCGAGAAGAAATTTATGATAAAGAAAAATATCTAGAATAGTGCAAGAAAAAGTATTCAAAGTTTCGTTCCGTAAAATATTTTAATACTACCGGCTGAATGGCCGTAGGGCTATTCTCGTTGAATGCCTGAAAAGTAAACCACCAATGTAGTCGACTCGTTAAGAGTCGATTTCAACTAGAGTGATTCTGTATTGTTGTACTCTTTGTTATACAGACATTTTGTTAATAGGGAGCCAATCACAAGTTATGTAAACTGAACACAGGAATAAATGGTTTTTGACAGAATTGAAGTTTTATTTCAAACATGGTTCTGTAAATGTACACAACAATACAACCACAGGTAGACAACACAACCAACTCTATAGAACTAACTATTATGTTCCAAATTGTAATCTAATGTGGGGAATTATAGGGGGCCATCAACAATCACTACTTGAAAACGTGTAGTTTTACCTACCCACGTAATAGTTACATTTGGCTCAAAGTATACATACATATATACATACTGGCGTAAGCCACACGAATTTACTCTGGCTTCATTTGGATCTACTAAAGATACTATATTTATATGTATATAAAAATTCCATTATTATACATAAATACAGTGTTGAAAACATATTTACTGAGAGGTGCGTTAAAATGGGAGTTGTACTTACCGGAACACCGTTCTGCTTGAACCTTGTCGATCTCCAACTTTCGAGGATCAGTAGACCGGCGTATATCTTCCCAACTGTCAGTTTCCCAGCGTTGAGTACATCGTTTCGAGGCACCAGCAAGTCGAGCATTTTCTTCGCTTGTAATGGCCATATATGGGTTATCGTTTCTCTTAATTCCTCATCTGCTTGGTCCATTTCCTCTGCTGCAATTTGACATTGAAATTATTTACTATTATACATGTTTAATTATAGGCTTATTTTGCCGTGGTTATCTTGTTTTTCTTTCTACTGCATAGTGAACAAAAGTAGTTATAAGGTAATACTTACGAGATCTCATTTTGATGTTTAAGTTTTCTCGTATTAAGGCAAATAGTGTTGTTGTAAAATTAACTTTCCCCTCATCGTCTAGCGGCATATTCATTCTAATAAGCTTCTTATATGCTAGTCTATTTGGACATTTGTTACCAAACCCCAGAGGCGGATCCATATTCTTCAACATATCATACATTTCTGTATAATGGATCTTACCCCTGAAATTATAAATAAAGTGGTGTTAGATCATTTAGTATAAAATAACGAATCTTTGAAAGTCATACAACGGAAATATGACTATAAGTATTATAAAACATGAACTGACGTGGCGTTTGGATCGTATTCTGCCCATATTCTAACAAATTCATCAAGATGATGTGCGCCGAGGATGGACGAGTCCCTCGTTAGGTAGTCAAAGTTATCCATAATAACGGCAACGAACAAATTCAACATCTGAAAGCAAATGACTAGTTTAAAAAGTATACGAATTAAAAGGGGGAATTTTCAAAGTTATAAATGGTATACTCACAAGAAATGAACAGAAGAATATAAAAGATACGAAGTAGGCGTAGGCGAGCGTACTTCCACATTCTTCGTTGGATGACTTTCCTGCTGCTATGTCGCACTTGGCGGGTTTGCGGCAAGCCAACATTATGTTGGGCCACGACTCTCCCGTCGCGCATCTAAACATACAGTGGCTCACAGAAACCGTTCCATATTCAAAAGCCATATCAAAGAATTCTTATAAAATGCAATGAAGAATACTATAAAAAGAGCATTTCCAGAATTAGTATTGATTGATTTAGTATTGATCAATTATGGGAAAATACACATTCGGTTTGCACAAAACAGACTGTTCTACACGTTTCACAACTAAGTAACAGTGAGTGAGTGATGAAGTAACTCTTGATAGTTGAAGTGCATGCATGAGACGTGCGCGATGATACACAAATGAAATCATTCTAAATTACTCCCATAACTCCATTGAGAAGCTTACTCGTTACTCTACGGGTTCTTAACATGTTAACTAGATTGCTTCTGGCTTAAATTAATTAGAGCAGTCTAAATGGTGTTTCGATAAATGTTTGTATTTTCCTATGTTTACAAAGTTTACAGTATATCTTCAGGCTGGAGTAACTTGTATCAACGTTCCTTACCTGAATAGTAGCATGAGTGCTTGAATGAAGCTTCGAAAATTGTTGTGTCTGTTCATGTCAGACTCTGGTGTTAATTCTATATTGCCAAACACCTGTGTCCAAGCAGATACAACACAGAACGTCAGCTTTGTATGCAAAATATAACACGTAGCCCGACTCCTATGCTTCATCCCACAAAAATAAATACTCTACCTAATGACGTATCTATCTATATATAACTAGCACTAGGGATACGACAAACGATATCAAACAAGGTTACCAAACTATCTAGAGATACAAACATAAGAAGCAATCTCAAAGTTAAGGACACCAATCAGGATATTGTCACTAAGGATCTTCTAAATCTACGTTCTGATTATGTGAATATACATATTGATGATAGTAGTATTGCCAATGATAATGATAGTAAGTACATATGTAACACTGATAGTAGAGACAGATTTTCGGCAGTGGCCGCAAGACTGAGTAACAGCTACGTCTTTTGTACTCTCACCGAAATAGTAGCAAGAGTGCCGCCACGAAAGATTGGAAGTTGTTATGCCTGTTGATGGCATCATCTGGATCATATTGTATGTTTCCGAAAACCTGTCATTAGAAACTTATCAATACTGGTTTTGTATATTCTTAATCCAATCTTATAATGTACTCACTACTCATAACTATTATGAGTCCGTCTAAGATGAATTTTGCTAATTCATCTTAGACAGGCTTATTATATTTTTGAATTTTAGAAAATTTTACTACACAACTAAATACGATTACATGTTGGAACAAAATTTGGATTAAGGTTGACAATACTTGGAATATCTAGGAATTTGTTATTTTTATTCTATTATTTAATACTAGGATTAGTAAATGGACTAATTAACACTAAACTTGACTATGTTTTTCTAAGCATATGATAAGAGGAATACTAACAAATATCTGATGCTATACTGATATTTTGAACTAGCCCCTCAAAAATATTCTATAGTACCGGGGTGGATAATTACGACATCATCACAAAAGGATTAGAACTCACGATATTTCTATCGAAAGTCCGTCACCTAGCATAACGCTAATGTAACTAAAACCTATGGTTATTAGACCCTAACGCTACGAACTAATATTATAAAATAAACTAGGAAACTTTATTATAATCAAAACTAGTTTCACTAGTGAACAATTAATTACAAATTGAATAATCTATAAGAAACACTATTTTCAAGTAAAATACAAAAATTTCCCCCAAAAAAGTACCTATCAAATATGTAATTATATTTCCTGTCATAGATATATCATAATTATTCTTGGTTATAAAATTATTAGTAACGATATTAATATTAATCAAGTTAGAAAATTAATTAGGAATTTCATGTGACAAGGAACAGGAGGAATTCCAACAGACCTGCATCCCGATGATGGCATAGATGAAGAATAGCATCGCGATGAGAAGGCACACGTAGGGTAAGGCTTTGAAACTCTGCACGAATGTCCAGAGTAGTATCCGAATAGTGTATCCCTGTCGGAGCAGCTTGATCAGTCGCGCGGCTCGGAACAGGCGAAGGAAACCGACGTTGAATGTGTTCTCCTGGGAATGATATACACATTTACATGTTTGAACCTTTTGTAGACTTAAACAGATTTCATTAAAAAAAAACCACACGTTAAAATCAACCAACATCCTGGACAACATGTCTGGTACTCAAACAAGCTGATGTTCTAGCCAGGCTTACTCCAATATCTAGTAATATTATGATTTAAAACTAACGACAACCTTTAAATAAAACTAGTCAATGAGATAAGATATACTAGATAAAATCACGAAATTAAAGAAAATAAATTATATTCAGATTAAGTAATGAAGAATATGAAAATATAAATGTAATGAAGATAATAATTGTATCAGCTACGTCTTTGTACAGTATTGAACAAACTTCAATACTTTCTCACAATGTAAAATATAAATTATGAAAAATCTAGCAACATTTACGAGAAAAAATTCAAATATTCTAGGATTTTATAGAAATTAACACACAATTTATAATTGTCATAATATCTAAAACAACCCCAAAAACAATTGGTCCCTAGCGAACAACCGTACATATGTTATATAAACTACAAAACTTCTATACATCCTAATATTCTAAAAATATTCTCTAGCACTACTAATATTAGATCACTGTCCAATAGTATGTACACACTCTGTCTAAACCATCGACCAATCCGTTACAAAAATCTAAGATTCCTAGCAATCAAATAGTTGATTTGTTACCTGCTGACAGGATATGTCAGCACAGTTTTCAGCAAGGTCGGTCTGTAATCAGGATAGATCCTTTATCTTCACTTTCATTAAAGTCAAAAATTAAATATCAAAACTGCCGGCAGCAAAGAAGGATCGAGTAGACAAAAATGAAATTAGTTTAATAAATGTAAGTGTAGAAGCTGAGAAAGATTAGGGTTAATCATTTGATGATGATACTTACGCCAAACTCCATAATGAGTGCGTCAATAATACTTCCAATGACCGTAATGAAATCGAATGTATTCCAAGGGTCTTTGAAAAAATTCTGGAAACAGACCAATAAGTTAGCATAAATTCTGTAAAATTCTCGAATCATTTCAAAAGAATTTTAGAAAATGAGTACAATAACATTTCAGGGAAAACTGTATACAAATGTACACTTTCCATTCTTAGACTGTTTTAAGATCAAAGGACTTTATGAATAAGGAAAGGAATGAGGAAATCTCTCTTTATTTTTTAAATCTATGCAAATACATAAAAATATGTTATTCATAAATCTAAGAAAAGTTTAATGCATTTAAAAACCTATGTCAATTAAAAAGCGTTATCTCGTAAATTCTCTATAAAAATGAATTCTAAATTGAAATATATTCAAGTCAGTATTGAATATTAATAGCTAGGCTAAAATATTTATAAAATAATGATAGTGTATTAGTGTTAGGCGCACACGATTATTTTGCACATTCCATAATGCAGTCGTATTATTTTAAATAAATTTGCAGCACAAAGTCATACAATCTCAAATGATTCAATACATTAGTTTAGCTCATTTTCACACCTACAATTGATTTTTGTCTTTACATACCCATGGCTTCTTGCATTTTTTTATAGAAATAAAGCTATCATGTTCTTGGTAAATGATAAAATAAATTTTAATTAATTAGGTAATATAAAAATTCAAAGTGTGTCAAATTCTTACCGTACACCCGAAGGCGATCAGCTTCAAAACGGTCTCGAGAAGGAAGAAGATCGTAAAGACGAGGTTCATGAATGTTAACATGTCCATGAGTAGTGGTGGAGCCTCGTGAAACTACCACAAAATCAATACCAGTCTTTTAAACCTTAACTCAAAACATTATCAAATTATTTAAAGTTAAATGCAAGACCAGTGCAACTGTCTTTTTCATGTAAATTTTCAAAAATATCCATTTGCTAAATGGACATATTTTGTTCTAGCATTTAACTTTGTATGATTAAAAATATTTTATCTAGCCGATATTATTATCTAATAAAATAATGTTTTGTTATGTAAACATTTTTCATGTAAAAGTGAGTGTGTTAGTATTTGTGTTATGTTCCTTAATTGTCGATGAGTATCATGTTCTTGAGATGTATTTGCGAGACATGTGGCAAAGGGTGCACGTGCGGCATGCTGTTCTGAATGTACAATCATGCGATTAGGTGTTATGACGGACAACATTTATTACAGAAAAAATATAAAATTATACTGACCTCAGAAACCGCAGATCTCCGCCAGATTTTAAAACATCACAGTACTTACCTCATGAATACGCTCGGCAAGTATGGATTAGTAAAATCGGGAGAAAGACAACATTATAACGCGTGTATTCACATACAATAGTGCTACATGCAGCAGGAAAAGAAGCCATGCTTTACAATTATTGCAAATAAACCTTTACAATCATCATCGTCGTCAGAGAGAAACTAGTACTGGATACTTGGGAAGGGATAATAATTACACGGCTGGAAATAATCCCATACAGTCATGTAAATAGATAAAACAATCACGTTAATAGCAGAAAGAGTACATTTGTACCTATATCGTATTCATTTATATTTCATTATGTACTTGTACTATTTGTCGGTCGATACTTTGTGTTTGTGTACTTACTTTGACACCATAAGCGATGATTTTCAACACGGTTTCCACAGAAAACATTCCAGTAAACCCCATATTCGAATACTTGAGGACATCCGCGTAGATGTCATTTTGATTATAGTACTGCCATTTTGTGATGAAGTGCCGGACGTTATGGATAAACCCATGGCAATGAAAATACATAATTGTTACTTTATAAATTACCTCATCCACAAGAATTAGTATTTTAATGTGATGTACAAAATTGAACTTTGTATGGAATCAATGTAAGTAAGTAATTAGTTATGTTACGGTTCATGTAACAGTTGACAGTAATACATAGTATATAGTAGAAGGATAAATATACCAAGGGGATAAGTGATAAGAGTTGGGTGAGGATATGTGCGAAGACCTTATTAAATTACATAGATTAACATAAATAAGACAGGGTCACAGTGAAATTAAAGCTAAACGATTTATAATTCTATAGGAATATATAGGAAAGTAAACATATAGATCTTAAAAATAATAAGAACATAAAATCAAACAAAGTTGGGTAGAACAAAATATAGTGTTATAGTTTTGACCACGTAATATAACTTCAGTTCCTTTTAAAATTTTGTCTCAATTAGAAAAATGATCAATTTTGTCAATTTTCCAATAAATATACAAAGCAGCCCATAGCCACCAACAGATCACGCCTGGCAGTAGGCCATTCCACCAAGCATGCACAATATCCACATAAAGACAATTAGGAATAGGTCTTAAATAAGATCATGCAACACGAACAACATATATGGCCCATGCCACGTCCTATCTGTACCCAGAGATTGTTGTGCATTCACAAGCACGAATAACCGAATAAAATGTTTGGTGTATCTTGTGCCATAAATGTGCTGGAAGGACAGGTATATCGTGCAGTAAACACCGATACATACATATTTAATTAATAGCAAGCGAGGAGTAACGAAAGGATTATCCAACAAAACACAGGAGTAAATAAAATGATATTTGGCGGTAGGTACATTTGACGGGATAGGCTCGGTAATAATTTTAAATACGGCGCATTCCGATGCAGTGTATACTGACGCCGAATAAGTACAGTGATGTCGTAAACACTTTGTATGTTGTGTGTATGTGTGTGTTGTGATTTTTGAAAAACCTAGTAGGCAGTACTAATAATAATAATAATAATAATAAAACATTTATTTTCAGGTAACAAAGACCCATAGACAAATACTAATGTCGTGCCAATGATGTTGTTGTATCACGACGTCATCCAGGTATAGTTTTACATTTAAGACGTTACACAACTAAGAAATTAATTCCACTAAAAGGATCTATCAGGTGCGAACATATATTAGACGCATATGCGACAAATGTTGTCTTAGTATAAGTTTTGCCAAACTAGAGAGCTTATGACATACATTTGATGAGCTCTCTAGAATGGTGCTGTGCAAGCTTCAAGGAAAGGTTGCTAATCTAAATCATCACTTTCAGTGCCTTGTGAGACAGGCTAGGTTTTTCAGCATCTACCTTAAAAAAGTGATCATTTTCTACTTTTCACATTTAGTGCTTTTTTTGTTTATGTATTTTGTATGATCACTTTTGGAAAAAGTGTTTGTACTTAAAATATAATAGATCTTTATTAAAACAAAATTCAGATTAGTTGTAATAAATCTTACATTAATTATTCTAGAACAGTCAGAAGCGTCGGTGATACATACCTTCATCATGAGCAACAATGTGTTGAGAACGATGAGGGTCATGATGAAATACTCGAAGGGCGTAGAGACTACTATTCTCCACACTTTGTACTTAAAACTCGTCCTTTTGCTTGGCATATACCTCTCAAGAGGTCGCGCTTCTATTGTGAAGTCTATACACGATTTCTGTAAACAAAAATTTAGGATCGCATCCTCATCGGGAGTGGCTGGTGTCGGTTTTACTACACTTTTGTGTACTACCGTATCATTGGCAACAACATTTAGTTAATTAACTCACCTGATTCTTATCAATTTCACCATCCTGCAGTTCAGCTTCACCCTGCTCTTGAAATGTGATAATTATCAGAGCTACGAATATGTTAACAAAGAAGAAAGGAAACACCACGAAGTAAACTATATAAAATAAGGACATTTCTATTCGAAAATTTTGTATGGGTCCCCTGTCTTCGTAGGTGGCCGCCATTGAATTTTGTAATACTCTGCAAACAAAGAATTGTGTTAGAGTCTTGTTTTCTGACAAGACAATCACAGGACTAGACAAAATTCAAGTTGGAATCAGAAATATAAAAATAATTGATCTAATTAAAAATTCTTATATTGTTTCAACAGGACAAAAAGTGAATGAGAATAAAATAATAACATTTCTATTTTTTTAGGTTTGACGTCGCTGTTCGCCTAAGTTAGCTAGCCGTTCGGCTAAGAAAGTTTTCAGGGATAATAATTATCTGCTACTACAAAAGCTACTCAGCTAAATTTAGTTACACAATCAAATGTTGAAATAATGACTTTAAAAAATATATTATACTCACTGAGGCCACCCCTCCCCGGTCTGCACGGCAAACAGCGTAAGCATTGCCACTGCTACGTTGTCGTAATGGAAGGATTGCGTTGTCCACGTGCGCTGGTTGACTTTCGGCAGTAAGGTGTTAGACTCGTACATGAAATACGACCCTCTGTCACACACAACAAAGTAAGTATTAGAATTTAACCTTCAGTAACAAAGTGCGTGTTGCATTTATTGATTTCATCCACTTTGCACGATGAGAAATTATAATGCATTCAGATAAATGCAATACGATTTCTTTATATTCAATGTTGAATTAAATCAAAACACTAATCGTTTATTAAAAGCAGAGATATCAGAGAAAATGAGAATATTATGATTGTGTCTAACACAAGCAAAGGTTTTGATTGGACGAATACATTTAAAAATACCCAAGTTAACATTCATGTTACGAAAGTAAACAAATAAAAACTCAATACTCACTGGCAGTCTTCAAAAGTATTCTTACTGATATCGTTGCAGTGAAAAAATTTACCATTAAAAAGTTGAACTGCAATTACAGCGAATATGAATTGAAACAATATGTACACAATGAGAATGTTAATGACGTTTTTCAAAGAGTTCACAACACAGTCAAACACTGCTTTTAACTTTGGAACTCGTTTTATAGTTTTCAAAGGTCTGAGCACTCGTAACACTCTTAACGATTTTATTGTGGACAGATTCTGCCCCGCACCCTTTTTCACGCCTCTGTAAAAAGGAAATTACAATTAGTTCATATGACAATAATAATGTGAATATAACGTCAAATCATCTTTCATGATCTCAAGTCGATCCACCAAATGGAAGTTGGCTTTTTTTTAACGTAAAATATTTTCTTTATCGCAATATTTTACACTGAAAACATAGTGACATGATGTATTCGATCTTTGATTCAAAAAAATAATTATAAAAATGACATTTCAAACATTGTTACTGCTGTACATTATAAACATGTCATCGAGGTAAAAATATTGTCCTTTATGCATTTAATTTAATTTCTAAAACTGGCGAGAATGCTTATGACGTTAGGTGAATTCATGATTTATAATACGTTTACAATGCCCATTCTAACTATAATATACATTGATAAGCATGCCATGAAAGTTAGAAATACTATTCCAAACGTACCCGATCTCAAATCCGAAGCTGACTAGGGCGCATATAACGACGGCGGCATCCATGATGTTCCACAAGTCGCGTAAGTACGCGCCCGGGTGGAACAGGATGCCGAGGTCCACTATCTTCAACAACATCTCCACGGTGAACACGCCCGTGAACGCGTAATCGAAGTAGTTCAGGATTTTGTTCCTGTGTAACGGATGAGAGAGTAAGATTAAAGAAAACAGAGTAGCCACGTTTTCAAAGGTAGTTAGATCGTTTATTTAGTTCACCACTCAACGTAACAAAACTCAAATTCAATTACAACTGGGTTTTGTAGGACCTCTTTTACATACAGTCAATTAAAATCCACTCAGAATCAATAACGTTAAAGTACATAATTAAATATTCAACTTTACGTGAATGTAAATTTAAAATTTAGAAAGAATATAATTCAAATATAAATTCGGTTAGGAGGATATCAGCTTTGGAAATTAACAAGAAATATGTTTTTTGAAGCTGCTGTATTGGATAAAAAATTGTTGAGGTAATTGTTTCCAGTTCCTGTTGGGACTCATGAGTTATATAAACTACACACAACTTACCTGTCACTCTCTTCCACTACGGGATCTTCAGCCGCTAAAGCCGCAGAACTCATACATATAACTACCATGATAAAAAAATCAAAATATCTTAAATTTACAACCCAGTGTGCGCCTCGCCTAATCCTGTAACATAGAAATATCAAACAATTACAATAATACCAAGTCTAATAGAGAAAAGAACTCAATAAGTTGAATATAATGATTTAATAAAGAGATACTTACGGATTAGTAGGTGATAAAATAAACATGGACGAATATGGCAGCATTGGTTTTGGTCCATCTGGTACCTCATCATCATCATCTTTTTTGGCCTCTTCTTTCTTTTTATTCTGAAATATTACAAATCCATAATAATAAACGTCCCCTATAAAGTTTTCATCTACATCTTTCCACTACTTTCTAAATTGTTACTCTTGCTCTATAAGAGTTCTTTAAAAATTTTGAAGAAAACTACACTAGATTCAGTAAAAGTTTTATGATAAATTACATGATGATGTTTTATTTAGCAAGTGATCACTATTATGACTTATTCAATGAATAAGTACACGAATGAAATTATAAAAAAACTTATTACTAGAAAGTTTCACATTTAGATTTAAAAGGTAAAGACTAATACACAAGCCATTACTGATGAATGTCGTGGTAAAACATGCGTTTCAAATCAATGTCGTAAATATAAATAAAAAAATCTAATAAGGAAAAGGAAAGAATGATTCTCAAGCTAGAAAGAAATCATGTTCTGAAATTAATGAACCAGTATGTATTTTATATGAATAAAGTAGCCACCTAGTTGATATTAACGTAAAAAGTCAAGTTGATGTTGACATCCATTAGCCATCTAGAGATAAAGATCATAAAGATTTGATAAAAAAAAAAAAACACCTATCATGACATTCTGCTCACATAAGCGACATCGACCCGTCTAGCGTACTTAAAATATTGTTGATATCGAAGTCATGAACGAACACACATAGGAAATAACAACACATCAGACAGCGTGCAATGTCATGCAGTGTTAAGAGAAGCTGCAGAATGAGATCTTAGAAGAATTCAATGGAAATAGTGGAAGTTATAATATCAACAATATTTTAAGTCGTCGACACCAATACATTTTGAAGCATAGCTTTGCCAATGCCGAGCTCTTTTTACCTTCCTACTCGTCGGCGAAGAGGGACTTAGGTCTACTCCGGTTGGAGAGCCGTCCACCGCGTGTAATGCACCCATCTCTTTCTCCAATTCCTAATTATCCGGAATAATGTATGAAATATGTACAAATTTCGTTCAAATCAACAGCTTAAACCAATTAGTACAACCGCTTGAAAGTAAATGCTTGTGGAAGAGTGGTTGAACATGCTATGGCTTTGAAATTGTGATACTATCAACTAAACTCCAAAGCATCAGAGGATGAATACTAGGTACTATAAACAAAGAGAAGCTTGAGACTTACTTGGAGCTGTTTTTCCTTGTCTTCCTCGACTTGTTCCTCTTCTGCTGCTGTCAATTCCTGTAAATACAGATTTGCAACATTTACACGAAAAGCGGCGTCAGATTTACAAGAGCGCGATGACGTCAACACATATCAAATTGGCGAACTTCTCCGTTGTGAACACATACATAGATACTGGTTTGCGTTAGTTGATCTTAATACCATAGTAACACGTAAACAAACTATGAGATAAGTTGTCATTTTACTTTTGACTACTCTAGAGATTGTATTGATTCTAGGTAATGATTACAATCATTTCAATCATCGATTAGGCAATGATTCTAGGTAATGATTACAATCATTTAAGACCAAGTAACGCAAAACAAAGCACAGACAGAGAAACGCACCTGGGCATTAGCCAAGTTGTCGACAGCGATGGCAAGGAACACGTTTAGCAGCGTGTAGTTGCCAAACAAGACGAGGATGACGAAGTACAGCGAGTAGATCATGCCTCTCTGGATACCGCCCTGAGACTGGATGCCATCATACATCACTTCGTTCCAATCTTCACCTGTTAGAATCTGGAATAAAGATAACAAGACATGGGTTTAATTGGGGTAAAATATGTTTAGAATACAACCTCAATAACTGAATCTCAAGATCTATCGCAATTATACACCGTGTCATTTTATTCATCTTATAAAGGTTGTCCACTCAATGTATCCGACATAATATACCTCTAGGCGTGATTAAAAAATTGTTACCAATAATTTATTTATTTATACATATAGTCTTAATACAGGTTCATTTTTGTTTCGTACCATTAAAACAAAAGTGGTTTGTATTGATACTCCATTCGCATAACATTAATAACACTGCTTAATCACTAATAGATAAATATACGTAAACAATGTGGGTACATCGAAAATATTTTACACGTAACTATGATAGTCGTAAACATCTATTAGTAAGTACCTAATCTACGTGAGGCGGCTCATTACCACTCATTAGAAGACCAATCCTAGTCAACGTCAATATTTTTATACAGGTTGCTTCACTTTTTATTTATTTTTATTAGAGTTTTTTTTTTCATTTCTTTTTTATTTTATTTTGATTAACTACGTTAAGTATTTAATATGCAGTTATAATAGCATTTTTGTATTTTTGTTTATAGTTGTTCACGTTAATTTCCTTTTTTTACCTATTTTGGTATTTAATTCATTATGGTGGGAATTAAAAATTTTACCGTTCGTCTGCCATAATAATTTGTAGCCTGAGGTACTGTCAGTTTATTTTGACTGATACTTCTTGTGATTATTTTATGTGATATAGGTATTTGGATGCTTTTGTTTTCAAATTGCTCGATTACGAGGGCCATTTTGAGTCTAGTTTGCACTGGCAAAATTTTACAATATTTAAATAGTTCAATGACGTTATCTTTATATTTGTCTTTTATTTTTCTTGGTACGACGTTTTTCTTAGTACGTATTAAGAAAAATATCCGGTTGACCGAGCTTTGCTCGGTATTTTTTGGTAAATAGTGTTTAAATAATAAGTTTATGTTCAAGTTGATTATCGATGAAGTTGATCATTGAAAACACGAATAAAACGACATTTTATAAAAATGAATCCTAGCTAGATCGATTTATCGCCCCCGAAACCCCCTGTATACTAAATTTCATGAAAATCGTTGGAGCCGGTTCCGAGATTCAGATTATATATATATATATATATACATATATACAAGAATTGCTCGTTTAAAGATATAAGATACGTACTGAGAAAAAATAATAATGCACTAGAATTATGAAACATTCTGTTAATAATATTTACGTATCATATGGTAGAGAACATACATACCTACCCAGCATACGAGTCTACTAGATCATTCCATCTCCATTTTCCATGAGACAAAATATCAAACAAACTACGTCATGGGTCATCATAAATAATAATATTTTAATTTTTTAGTTATTCAAATGTTCATTTTTTTCTTATGAATGTGTAGTAGTCATTGGATACATGAAGTGGGCTGCCGTTGTAAAACTACTAAAATTTCACGGTGTATCTTATACGTGAGATTTAACAAATCTGTAAATAGTCTTGAGCTCTTGGAATTGTAGTGAACGAAATATAGAAATGGATAAGTGCATTTCGCCAAATTGAGAGAATAAGCGCTATATTGGAATTTTAGTATGTATAAATACATGAATCCATCGAATTTCATAAATAGCAAAGTCACAATGAAATAAAAAAACTATTTTGATCCATTTGAAAAAACATGATCTATTTCCATCAATTGTATCTTCGTAAAGGAATGGTAAAAAGGCAGTAATTAAAGTTCATAATTACCTGGAAGACAGTTAGTAGCGCGATAGGAAAGGTGTTGAAGTTGGTCGGCGGCGTGCCATCCTCGAAGTTGAACTGTCCTCCGAACAGTTGCATGCCGAGCAGTGCAAAGATAAGAATGAAGAGGAAGAGGAGGAACAGCAGCGAGATGATGGATCTCATTGAGTTGAGGAGAGATATCACCAGGTTCCGAAGTGATGACCAGTACTTGGTGACCTGGAAAATACAAATAATGTATGAATCATTTTATAATTAGTTGTTTAGTTTTAATATTATCAAATAAATCTTCATTGTAAAAAAAAACAATTAGTTAAAGAACAAAGTAAAATAATACGTTTTGACAAACACTTGTAATAGCGAAACAATAGTATCAAAGTAGTAGTATGTTACATAAAATCGTTGAAACTACATCCTTTGTTCAACTTTTATGTTTTATATTGGCAGTGATAAACATGATCGTGGAAAATATTTTAACTTTTTTAGCATAATTCCTTTACCTTGAATATCCTCAGCAGTCTTAGAGCTCTCAGGACAGATAGACCGAAGGAGCCACCCTTGACCTCAGACCAGACGACCTCAAAGATGGAGCCGGAGATAACTACGCAGTCGAACCGGTTAAAGGACGACTCGAAGTAAATCAGTGGCCCCAGCGCGTACATCTTCACCCACATCTCCATCATGAACAACCCCAGGAACACAAATTCGGCATAGTCTGTGGAGAAACACTTTGATATTTATTTTGACACATTAATTGGGTTTAGTTCATTGATGTTTTTGTTTTGTTCTTAACTGTGCTCGAATCAATCATGGTAATTTAGAACCAGCCAAAAAGCACAAATAAGCACAAATCAGGTGTCTTGGTTCATTCTTATTATCTGATGGATACCTAACTAACTAACATCAATGTCGAAGTTTCAGAAGTGTTTGAAATTAAAACAGCAAATCTTCAATTAATAAAGTGAGGCACAAACTTGCACAACCCGATGTCTTCAACTGCTGAGCATAGGCGTCATGCCCAACAGTGGAAGAAGTGGGGCTATCGATGATGATGATGATAATGAATGAGTAAAATTGTGTACAAAAATATAAGAAACTTACATAAAAAGGAAGTCAGCCATTTGGGTTGTCTATAGTGCTCCACAGCCACGCATATCGTGTTGAAGAGCACCAAGACAATGACGAACCAGTAGAACCACTGGGTCTTCACCGTATGTCTGATCCAAAACCGAAACCTCTTCTCGGCTCGCCAGAAGTCTGCAAATCTCCCGGCTGACCGTGCTTTACTTTTCAGAAAACCTGTTGTAATAAAAACAAAGATAGTAATTGTCTTGATTGTATAGTCGCCGTTGATCTTGCAATTGTCTGACAACACTTTAAATGCCACATCATGATTGTATACTATAATTTTAACTATACAGTTTATTATGTCAAAGGTACCAGTGCCCTAAATATGTGAGCCACTTTTAGGGTCCAAGTCTCTATGCTTTCATTATAAATACATCGCGTGTAAATAGCCGTATTCGTTACCAAATATCAGTAATTTAAAGGGTCTAATGTTTATTGCATGATCAACGGCATTTGCATTTAACTAAAGGATTCGGGTTTAACATTCAGCTAATTGTTTATTAAATCTAGCGTACGCACGTCACGATAGCAGTCCTACTACGTTCACAGATATGCGACACAAAAATGCTCTTGTGCTTTTAAAGCTGGTTTTTTATCGTTAAATTTTATATCCCGAAGTAATTGGACGGTATGGAAGCGGCATCGAAATTCAATCGGGGTCGCAATCGGATACTTCGTTCGCATAAGTCACTAACAACCCTCTTCTGAGATACCGTCCCGTTTTATCCCCAGAAAAAATATGTTACGTTTTATGGTAACTTTTTGGTGAAGCTCACGCTGTACAAGCTTTGGGTGAGGGTGGTGGAAATAGCAGACCTAAAGGTAGAAAAGTAGCAGGGGCTGCAGGGGATAATTACGAGGGTACTCTGACGTCTGTACGGTTAAACGACGATTCCGAATCACATAAGGCAAGTGGAATATCATTCCTACATTTAGACAATTTTGGGAAACACGTACAAACGTTTTCACAGTTTGGATGTGGGAAGGGTACTATTCCAAAATCTAAGACTAGTCTAAATTGTCTACTGTAGAAGATGAAAAGGAATATTCTACCAGCATCACGTTTGATCCCATACCTTGCTTTTTCTTTGGAACTGTAAACAACCAACACACAAATAGAGTACGAATACGCAATGAAAATGTATGAACATGAAATAAAAGAGTTAGTAATCGAGAGAATATCATGCAACATTCATGAATTTACAATATTTTAATTACGTGATAAGAATAGGATAATATTTTAATGGTTACAAATGTGACTAATGTATGAATTGGAAAGTTAAAAAAAATACCTAGCCTGACTATTCATAATATTATTTAAGACGGAAAGTTAACCAATGTAAAGAAACTGAAAACATGCTTCTAAAATTTGATTTCTGCTTGATTAATGAAACGAATTTGTGATTTAAAAAAAAAACCTGAATATATTTTTATCTGTAGTAGGTACACACAACACGACACTCAGATTACGGATTATGTAACATTCATGTGATAGGAAAATGATACTGACCGTCATCACCACAGTCTTCATCCTGTTCTTCCTCTTCAGTGTCTGTGCTTTTACTTTTACCAAGGTTTTTTAACTTCTTTTTGGCCGCTGCTCTTCTCCGCGCTAGCAATACAAACAAAACATATTATACATTAGTAACTATAGACAAATAGAGCATTACACATTCACTTGTCCTCCAAGAAATCACAATCTAGAAATCATTTCAATTCTATCAATCTGCTTACCTTCTATTATGTGCATTTTTTCTTCTTCTGTTGTTCTTTCTTCTGCTAATATTACTTCCTCTGTAACCAACATTAACTCCTATTAAGTAGTAGTATTTATAAAAGTAATTTATTATTTTGTGACACTTTGAAAACATCAGTATTTTATTTTTAATCTAGTACGACTGCCAAGTTTAGCATGTGTATATGTTCCACACTTACCTGCTTTACATATCCACTCAACGTAACCATTGAGTTCTCTCTCGAGTTGCTGCTGTCTTCTTAATTTAAGAAATTCTTGTCTATTTTCTACTTTCTCTCTTTCTTTAGCGAACTCACTGCAAACATAATTACGCGTATTGAACTACTCTAGCACTAATGATGCGAATAGTCAACAACGATGATAATAATCGTTTCAATAATTTAAGTCAAAATTTGGAGTTAGCCTTAATCAGTACCATACGAAAACTCTTTTTTAACACGCTTTTATTAGGTCGACCTGTATGTAACTAACTATGTAATGGAATCTAAGGTAACTAATTTAACCATCTTTCAAGGATCGTAGCGTCATGAAAATTGGCAGCTGTATGTAGTTCTGATGACAATACAATAATATGGTACTGTCGAACTGATCTGATGATGGAGCCGGAAGATATGAACTAGAACTTCATGATGGAATATCTTATCATAGCCGTGTTTGGACTTGTTAGAAAGGTCTTGTAATGAACTTTGACCACGATAAGGTTTTTTAGTTTTTACGTGCATTTATAAAAGCGTGTTTTTCTAGTGATTTTTCAAACTATAAATTTTTATATAGCATATTCCACTAGCAGTATACGTAGTTTGAGCACATGATTTAAAAGGATCAATTCATAGTCAAATACTTTTAAAAGAAACGTGTATGCTTCTTCATACATCTTCTATCAAATCTTTAACTACAACATTTAATTTACATTTGTTTCTAGCATTACTTGAGCCCAGAGTATCACTATTCAAAAGACCTGCTTCAGTTATCCAGTTGAGATATGCATTGAAGTCGGCGTTGAACATTGCTAGAGCTCTTTCTTTAACAAACTGAGCCCTTCGTTCAACGCGCCCTCTTTCATTAGAGAACTCTCTGGATATAAATGGTAATAATGAAAACATAAATAAAAGAAAATAAATCTAATAAAAATAAAAATGTATGAAGTAGATGTAAAAAGGTTGACGTATGTTGACTTACCCGCTAAGAACACCGAGAACTAAGTTGAGCATAAAGAATGAACCCAATACTATGAGAGGCACAAAGTAAATCCAGTTGAACGCACTACCTAGCGCGTCATTCGTCTGCAACAAACATTCTACATAAGAATCGAAGACTTTGACATCAGTCTTAAAAACAGTGTCACCTGCACTGACCACAAAGGTAGACAATCTAGATAAAGATAATGTAGGCATTGTTATAGAAGAAAGATTACTAATAGTAAGTAATTCCACTTACCCAATAGAGGATGGCAGTCCAGCCCTCCATGGTGATGCACTGGAAGACGGTGAGCATAGCGAAGCCAATGTTGTCAAAGGACGTGATGCCTCTGTTTGGCCCTTCCCACTTCTCTAGGCACGTGCTCTTTTCGTACTCACACACATTCGCACCGAATGGTGCTAGGCTAGCGTTGTCCGCATTGCACGGCGTTGCACTGTCGCCTTCGTTTACTATTTCACCTGGGGAAGTAAAAAAGGTTTTAATTACTGCTTCGGAATGGTCATTTTTATAGTGAACTATTATCGATTGCATGAGTTTACCTAAGACACGAATTATTTGTGATGTATTGGTATATAATTGACGTTAGTGCCGATGCAAAGCCATAATAAGGATAAAATATATTAATGTATCTATTATAGTACCAATTCTCGAGCATCTAGAATACCTAGGTACGGAAATTATTACACCACACAGAATCATAATACTGTTAACTTTAGAACTTGTAAAATATGTGTCATAATATCTCAATACTCAATATTTTATTGCACTCCACAATGTGTCTGCATAGGTGGTAAAAACTGGATTTAGTCACAATCGTTGACCCTGTCGAGAACAACAAAGGAAGTTCTTCATTTGTCTCAACGTATCGTAACAGATATTTGAGATATAGAAATGTTTCTCACTGTACTTGAGTTCTGTATTACTCAAATAGGTAAAAAAAAAAAACATTTACCCTGTTATGTTGATATAATCTCTGATACAATCTAATGACGCCTACATTCTTAAAATGCAATATAAACACTAGTTTCCGAAGGCAGTAGTAATTAACTTTAATAGCCAATAATTAAAACGTTGAAAACTTTCGAAGTTCTACTTATTACATTTGAAGTTTAGCCGTTAATTTAAATTTCCACATGCAATGGTGTCGCCTGTTCGTGAGTTTGTGACTGCATGTTAGTGTAGTACAAACTTTAACTGGGTTGCTTTTATTTACCGATATTTACCGGCTACCTACCAAAGTTTCGTGCGAATCGATATAGTGTGTGTTTGTATTTGCTACTTGGAAATAAGGGCGTCACGCCTTAGCGGAGTTAGGCAGAACATCTAATTAGACGAGGAGATGGTGGATGGAGAAAAGCTATGAACAAATGGTGAGTAAGGTTAGGCTAAAGATACCAGGGCTTTCCAAATGCCCATTGGGTTGATGATATCGTCAAAGTCGTGGGAAACATCTGAACCGGGAAGTATGGCAGAAAAAAGGGGAGGCATATGGCCAGCAGTGGGTAGTTCTGGGCTGAAATCATGACGATGACGACTTCGAAATAAAATTAATTTTTGATATAACTTTGGCTATAGCAGTGTAATATGTAAGTTTAATCAGGTGTAAAGAACGTTTCCACGAAGTGTTAACACTTTTTGGGACATTACACCGACTAATACCTACCACATTCCTCGAGAGAATAATTTGTGGAATGATAAACAGAAACAGTTCAGTTTTGAGTGTTAGTCGTCTTTAACTCATCGTGCAATGACACAGAACTGTTTTGTATACATACGTTTATTTTTATTCTATAGGGTGGGATATTTAATTTTATAAATAGATACTTACTAATATCTTCTAAATTATAACAAGTCTTATGCAGCGCCCCTGAGTAGAACTCGAGGCCGATGATAGCGAAGATGACTATCGCGAAAAGCACCAACAGGCCGATCTGCAGCAGCGGCGCCATCGCCTTTATAATGGACTTCAATACGACTTGCAGACCTATAGGGAAATGGTTTTTATTTGTATTAATCAATAGGGCTCAATATTTAATGTCGTGCCCTGTAATTTATAACCGTTTAGCTATTTGGTGAATTGTTCTGCTTGATAAGCCATTTCAAGCATGAATTAATTGAAAATTGAGGAGGAATATCAATTTTCCATGAGCCCAGTGAGATGAATTTTGTGGAAAATTAAAATATGGAGAAGCTGAATTTCCTAAAAAAAAAGAAGCTTGAACATTCGTTTCAAAATGAGTGAGTAGGCATTTTCATTGTGTGTAACAACGTTTAAGTTACCAATGTTTACTCTTCCAATTGGTGTTGGAATTTAGAAGATAAGCAGCATAGTTAAATTATTAAAATAATAAAAATAAACAAAGATGAGAAGCAAAAATAATTATATCCAGTTTTTAATTATAAATTACAGGGCAATAATATTATATTGCATACGTTCGTGAAATGAAATTTTGAAGAAGAGATTTCAATAGTGTTTTGAAAATTATTATTTATCATTGGCATTAAATTAAATTAGATAAAACAAGAGATAATTATCAAATATGTCGTTTATTTCTCGACGTTAGTTGCTAATTTTAACGATGATAACATTAAAAGAAAGTTTCAATAAAGATACAGACAACAAGAAATAGATTTTCTGACTAAATGCCATATATCTAGAGATGAAAATCATTAACTATTTATTGGAAAAGACTCAGAACAATGGTAACACAATATAAAATCAAAAAGTCATCGTGCACAATGATTTTCACTGTTGCATAATTTAATTTAAAAATGGTGCCAACTGTTTTCTTTTTTTTCGAACATCAAATGGCCAGTATTTTAACATAAAAACTTTTTCGACAAACTTGCTAGTGCGATTTTTGAATAACATTTTCTTTTCTATCCAGCCAGTGTTTTTAACAGTAAAATTATGCAACAGTGTTTCTAGTGGAACTACAATACGATTAACTAATCTATGAATGTTCTAGAACTCACTAGGAACGCCCGATACTAATTTAAGGGGCCTCAGCACCCTAATGGCACGCAAGGTCCTGAAGTCGACTTCGGTTGGCGCGATCGGCAGCTGCGTGATGATACTGCCAAACACATATCACTCGATACTATAGCTTGAACTAGCAACTAGCTGAGTAATAAATTACTACTGAAGACTGTGCTTTTGTTTTATGAAATTATTTTATTATTCAAAACAAGGTTCATATGGGATGCTCACTCATAATCGAAATTAGTTAGTTTGATTTTTCTGAGTGTCAACATACCTTCTGCCGATGCATCATTACCAACACAGGATTCTGAATAAGGACCTGTGTTGATGTATAATGAAGGGTAGGAAGTTATATTGATTACTCTTACAGTCGTTTCTATTCCGATTCTGAGCGTGTTACATGATTAGTCCACTGGTTATCCTTGATGCCTCGAACAAAATTGAAAACAATATAATTTATGACTTCTATGGAAATAAACGGAAAATAAATTAAACAAAACGTAGGTGACAAAGCACAGCCTTATTTTTATGTAAAAAATAACTACGATCTAAATATCGTGTATCTAATTATTTCGATTGTTAATATATGCTAAGTAATTATATTAATTTTACACATTTTAATCTAAATACACCATATTTATTCACACCTAAAACCATTTCTTTATCTAATTTCTTACGTATTAGCTTTTATATTTGATGTAAACCTACACAATACACAAAAATGTATAGCAAATCTTTACTATGCAACACGTAGCTTTAAAACATTAAACATTTTCAATAAATCACATATTAATTAAAATTCACACATTTTCTAATCTATGTTAAGTATGTCAATAAACATGTCGAGAATACGAGGCTACGTATTTTTACTAATAATTATAAAAATTCTATTTTCCATAACTAGCTGTAGTTCTACATTCAAAAAAGTTTCAAAATTCGAAAACATCTAGCGAGTAACGTCTATAACAAATAAGGTAGAGGTATTATGTGAACTTTTCGCCAATTACTGTGAATTACTTGGTATCCGCGAGACGAGCTTGAGCGGTCGGAGCACTCTGAACGAGCGCAGCATCCGGAGGTCAACGTCCACGTTGTATTCGGCGAATATCGTCATCGACCTAGTTTTTGTTATCGAATATTCAATAATGTCAACTCTTCTTTGTGTTTGACAAAACCTAGTGTCCTACGTTTTAGTGTCAACCAATTGTGTGGCCTAATAGTTTGTAAATGGCAATTTGTATAATTTAGAAAATAATATGACGTATCACTGTGAGCAGCCTCGGTGCTTCCATATTTTTATTGTTGAAATATTTATTCAAGCAATCGAGGATGCTTTATTGTAGTGAATGTTGTGAAATAAAAGTTGTGTAAAGAATCATAATTTTAGGAACAAGTTACTCCGATTGTTTAATCTTTTGTCTTATGTCATGGTAGCTATTACGACTAGTCAACGAAAATATCAACAACTGATCGTGATAAGATAACAAAATATTTGACAATCGATTTTAAAAAGAATATCAAGATTCTTTACATAACTTCATCAATACCTCTTATCGAGTAAATTAACACTAATGGTAAGACAAAATATGAAAAATAACTCACCCGGTTACTACTACGAAAAAATCCATGATGTTCCAAACGTTTCTAAGATACGATCCCCTGTGTAAAACAAAACCTAAAGCTAAGATTTTTAACGAGGCTTCTACACAAAATATTGCTAAAAAGTACGCCTCGGTCTTTTCCTGTAACAATGGAAACAGTGTTCAGTACAAAAATATTTCAAACACAATCAAAATAAATGTTGACAAAAATTTAGAGATATTTCAATAATTAAAACAATATATTGTGGTATCGATGCACAAACTGTAACCATGAATTCAGCACATGCTGCATTCATGGTTACATAGTTGGATGCCCCAGCGTAGGTATTATGAAATTTCACGTAGCGAAGATATGAAAAAAAAATATAGCTGTTTCCATGCATTTTGTCCGCGTAGGTATTGCATTTTTGCAAGAAACAACAATTTTATTTAGTATAAATATTCGATGGAAAATTTCCCTATCAGCCTATATATACAACTATTGGGATGAAACGAGGAGTATAAGAAAATCCCAAAGCATACATAGATTCGCACAAAAACATATCCCTTCTTAGCAATGGTGTAGTAAAACATGATTACGTTGTCAGTATTTGCACAGAAATCATTAGTTTTAATGTATACAATAATCATAATAATCATGGCGTATTAAAGACTATTTAGACTGCGTTAATGCGATAATGATATGAGCCTCGTAGCTTAATGTATAAAGTACCATACGACGATGTTATAGTACGTTTATCTCACAAAGCGTTATTTTTCCTTACCTTATTGTTTCTGTATGCGTGCAGGGGAGCCTACTGTTTTGGCCCATTCAGCCAAAACAGTAGGCTTCCGAACTCAAGCACACAGCAACAATATGTACGTGTAACTAACTCACAATAGGCCGACCACGCTTCGTGAGATGAACCTCAATAAATGGATATTATTCCGTGACTATGAATCAGCATGCTCAATAGATTATATTGTTATTACAAGTAACAATAGACATAACACACGATTAACTAATGTGTTGTCTCTGACCGGCTGTTTTGTCTGAATCGAGCGTTAGGTCACAAAAGGGATGAATGAAAGACAATTGGATGCAGCTGAGATATGATGGGAAAGAGACATGTGGCTACACATCCCTCTTAGTATTCACGTCTGCATCTGGATTATAGGAATGGACAGAATTAGCAATGAAAGGGGAAATATGAAAGTGGTGCTGGGGACTGAGAAGGTAGGAGGAAATCGGTTGTCATGGTAAGGGCATGTGATGCGGTGGAATAAGGTACATGCTGTGACGGAAGTTTTGAGTATGTTGATAGCTATGAGAGTCTTAACTATTCAAAAGTGCCTATAAACAGTGTAATGGAAATGAAAGCTTGGATTTGAGTAGGGGAAGAACGAAGAAATAATATCTGATTATAAAATATAATATATGATATGGCTAGAAAAGTGATTACTAAGGTGTTAGCTAATAGGGATGAAGTTGCACACGGCACAGATAAATTAGGGTAGCAGTAGTATGGTGATGACGACGATGACGTGGGTTTTAAAATCACATGAATTAGTTTGAACCAATCAAAGTTGCATACAATATTGTACAGCTTGTATTATGATCATTAGATCTTAAAGTTGACTAAGTTATCGAAAAAAGCGCAGGGCGATGGCTGTGTGGGGAAACATGCTAGCTCGCAGGTTTATTGGTTGTTTAGTACCGGTTCAAATAACATTTTTAAGGCGTTTTGTTAAATATTTTACATCAGTAGTCTGCGGGCTAATCATACCCAAAAAGCAGACAATACACTCAAAACAAACATGCGTTCAGGGCGCTGTTGCGGGTTTCGCGTTACTCTAGTGCTTCAGGGATGATCTCTGATGTGCACACTGACGATTATTTTGCGATCATGAGCAAGAAAGATGAGCAGAGTGAGTGCGAAGCAATAGCATTCTGAAGGTTTTTTCCGATAGGTTAGAAGAGCCGACAGTGAAAAGGTTTACAAGCTACATTTCAGCCTTAGGCTTGATAAATCTTCCTTTCATTAATAATAATAATATTCCACAACTATCACACAACGCCATCTAGTCCCAAGCTAAGCAGAGCTTGTGTTATGGGTACTAGACAACTGATAAACATACTTATATATTTCTAAATACAAACATATTATAGATAAATTACACCCAGACACAGAACAAATGATCGTGCTCATCACACAAACATTTGTCCTGGGTGGGAATCGATCCCACGACCTCCGGCAATGCAGTCAGGGTCACTAACCACTAGACCGACAGGCCTGTCAAATTTCATTTCATTGGATGCTGTTTGGATGTTGTGTCTTACTGCTAACAAGCAGTAACACACAACAGAACTAAACATAACACATACTTGTTTTTTGGTAATACTAACACGCTATGGGCTTTTTTTTTTTTCAGGATGGTAAATCATCAAATTACTTCTCCCGCTCTGGGCGGAGCGGGAGGGCGTGTCAGACTTTTACTGACTAAAACCCACCCGTGTTCCATCAGTTGCCCATGTGCCAGGGTCACGGTATCTCTTTCGAACAATTACGCGAAAAACGCTATGGGCTTTCGATGAAAAAACTGCTGAATCGATACATAGTGATATAAATTGTAAGATCAACAAATGATACACACACTTATTACTTCTTTTATAACTATCTCTGTGTTTTGCATATACACAGAGGTAGTATAAAGTAATTAATTGTCATTTTTAGTTTATTTCATGGTGTCATAACATTCTGATTCGTCATTATAAGAATTGAAGAAAACTGTTTGAATGACTTATAATCTTTATATATATTCTAATCTTTATATATAAAATTCTACTGTATGTGTGTATGTCACTGAACTTCTCCTAAACGGGTGGACCGATTTGAATGATTTTTTTGTATACATATATTTTTGGGTGGCACCTTGGATGGTTTAGTTTCACTATTGGACCCGGTAGGTGGCGCCGCTATTGAGTTCTAGGAATAAGGACAACGTCTGTACGGTCAGCTAGTTATACATATATATAAAGATAAGCTTTAATGCGTTAGTTGGAGTTGTCTGGAAATCTGTTGTCATAGTTAGGGCATGTGATACGAAGGAATGAGGTAAATGTCGTGGGGAAAGTCTTTCCGGATTTTTCATATACACATTGACATTGATAAATTTTATTTAAACAATGACATGAATATTTACTTTGTAAAGTATCATATTGTTTAATCATTGTGAATGTGAAGACTGTGTGGGTATGTTTCTTTTTTTCTTTTATCTTTCTTTATTTGTCAAGTATGTTGTAATTGTGATCTGGCAGGTTGAGTAATTTTTGCGGCCTACCCAAAAGTCCTTTCTTTGGTATTGTTCGTCGGATCGTTGAGCTTCTCAAGTTCAGCCGAACAATTAGTGTGTACAAATGCGTGCACTGACTGGACAGGTCCACTCAATCTGTTTGGTTCTTTCCTCTAAAGACCATTACAGACAGCTATCTACATAGTCTTCACATAATGTTACCAATATTATGTCCGGACTTTAAAAGAGACTGTGACCTCTGAGTTTGTTTGTTTCGGCCTTTCTTCTCAGAGTAGTCAGATAGGAAACGCCGACCTCATCTAGCTCAAAAAAAATATTATTGACTTGTAAAAGTGTTTGTACAAACCTACTTACATAAATAAAATCATTTATCATTTAGTATGAACGTTGATGGCTGTACAAGTAGGGATGGACTGTAGGAATGATGATGTGGTTAGAAAGGCGGTGACTACCAAGATGACGACTATTAGTGAAGTGTGGAAGAAAAAGACATGTTACGCCGACTCCAATTAAATTTAGATAGGGGCAGGAGAAGAGATAAGCTCTAATGCACTTTTACAGTATACTTATAAGGTGGAAATTACCAGATTCTGTGCTAAGATGGTCTTATCGCCGTTGGGCAAATGCTCCTCCAGCGCCAGCACCACGCAGTTGGCGATGATGGTAAGCAGCACCGCGTACTCAAAGGGTGGCCAATCGATGATGAACTTTGTGGACCTGGAAATAGAATTAATTTTATTAAAAAAAGAATTTGTTGTGTATTAAATTAATAAGGTTTTCCCCTGGATTCGTTCAGAGGTGACCAAATGCGGGTTATAATTCGAATAGACTGCTTTCGATTTATAAGTTACACATAGCAATGTATTATATACCAAAGACTTGCAGCATTTTATCTCGATAAAGTGAACAATTTTTCTCAATTACCCAAGACATTTTAATGACACGTAAATAGTTTCCTCTCACAACTAGGCAAGGAGCTAGCGTTATAATACAAAATATTATCGGGTTACCTTCCGAGTAGACGCGATAATAGGGCAACTGTGTCGCGCTCCGACTATTAAACGATAATTAGATAATGCAGTTAGCTTTGAACGCTCACACGAACGTTTTCATGTACTATGTAGAATAGCTGATTATTGGGACAGGGGATGCCTTTTTGTGTTGCCTCTTGATTTGAATTTGTGTGTACGTTCATTGATTTTATGTAAATGCTTGTAATTTGACTGAGAGACTATACATATATAGATGAACAGAGAAGAATCAAATTAGCATTTTGAACAATCAATTCAAACATAGTTGGGCATAGGTGTACCTATAGTAGTGTAGTGTACCCACATTATCCCAGTTATGTTTAGATCCCATGTAATGGGGAGGGGTGAGCCTTATGCCTTCAACCAGGCACAAATCATGACTCTAGGCTGCAACTGAGAAATTCCAGACACAATGACACTTATACCGATCTGGATTTCGAACCCAGGACCTCATGCTCAGCAGTAGCGCTTGCATCCACTAGATCAACGGGGCGTTCAAGTATAATCTGTTTATTTTGTATAATCATTCAATAACAGTAGACCAGTCCAGTGGAATTAGCAGCAAATCTCTACGCACTCGAGATAAACGATAATATTGTACTACATGTATTGAAAGTCAGGCATTAATAATAGAATATCGATTTTTATCTATTCTACCGCTCAACATGTAGAAGGTGACTTCTTTTCCCAATTATTTTACCTCTGATTTTGCATTTTTGTCAAAATCACTATGATCTTTACTCTAGTTGCAATAAGGTTCCTGTTGGTTTAGCCGTGAAAGAACTGCAGCTGTTATGTCAAATCATACACAAACTGACATGGCTGACACTTTTATGGTTTTTAATATTTGAACGTGAAAATAAACAGCCAAGTTATGTATCTGTTCCTTATTCAAAAATTTAAAAAAGAATATCACTTAAAAATTTAAAGTTTGAACCACAATACCGTTCGTATATCTTGCTCGTTCTATATTTAGTTTCTATAATAATGTAGATATGCAGAAACATTTACAGCGAAATGTTGACTATGATTCTTTGACAGCCGACAATGTGCACCTCTTACAACGAAAACCAGGTGTGAAAAGTTCCACAAACTGTGAAGGGTTTTCTTGCAAAATTCTGTCGAATGGAGAAGCATTTTATGCAGTTCATGCTTTACGTATCTTATCATTTTCATAAATGACAGTGAATTTATTATAGTAAAATTAAAAATGCACTAAAAGAACTTTTTTGTTTTCATCTATATCCTTATTTAAAACAAAAGAAAATCGTCAGAAATCTACTAAATAAACTTGACTAGCCATACTAAACTTCATCGTCGAGTTTAATTTTTATCCAAATTAAAGTCATTTACCAAGGTTAGTTTGGAATTTAAAATACCCTATTTACGAAATTAAATTCAAACAAAATAGAAAACAACAAGGAACAGTTCTTCAACTAATCAAGAATATATTCCTTTGGCGGCGTCCTATATACATAATTTAAAGTTACCATCATGAATTTCGTGACAACACGGAAATATTTCAAACGAAAATGTTTCAAAATTAAATGACTGATGTCTACGAGAATCGGGGCTAGCTTCAATGAATTCAATCGATTGTTTTTTGTTTACTTTCTGTGTTATTTTTAAACATTTCTATTGAAATATTGGCTTTATTGTGTTATATTAAAATGTAATGCTTAATAATAATAAACACATGTTATCTACACACTTATAAAGCGATAATAATGATAGTCCTAGATAATAATCATCGTTCATATTGCAATGTATGATGTACTTGAATGTTATTAATAAACATAATTAATTAATTAATAATGATCATCTAACTACCATCACGTCTTGTTTCCTCGAAGGGTAGGGCAGAGCTGTGCTGCTGGGGAGTTTCTTGCGCCACTTCTTCTTCCCAGCTAAAGCACTAGGAAGTGGTGAACGGTGGGCGTTTTGGGGGACTGTCTTATTTAATTTTGACGTACGAAAAGTGCTGACTCTCAGCCTAATTTGTATAAATTACTTTTGATTTTGATTTAGAGCTTTACCTGTTGTATACGAACATCTAACTAACATCCAGATGTCAAATGTTGCACAATTCACTGCTTAATACATAAAATTGCAAGCAAAAACGTTTTAAAATTTAATGATTGATCTGTTCGAGGTTCGGGCAGGCTTTAATGGAAGTCTTTTTTGTTACCATTTGTGTTCGCTGTTTCGTTTTTTCATCATCAGCAGCCTATAAATGTTCCCACTGCTGGGACACAGGCCTCTTCTCGGTGAGAGGGAGTGGGTCATAATCCACCACGCGGGCCTAGTGCGGGTTGGTGGATGTCACATGTCTTCCAATTTTTGGTTCTAAGACATGCCGGTTTCCTCACGATGTTTTCCTTCACCGTTTTTGAGAGCAGTGGTGATGAAATAATTTACACAAAGTAAAGCGCCTGTTTGGGTTCGAGCTCACGACCCTCGTAAGTCGCGGCTGTTACCACTGGGCCACCACTGCTCTTGTTTCGTTTTTTAAAGTTTTCCTTTTCTTGGATAGTGTGATATTAACATGTCAGGTTTACTTACTAAAGCATTATTCCGTTTTACAAAGTTGGTACGGAACTTTATTACTTTGGTGGAGTGTACTTAGCTCGATTATAGCAAAGCCTGTTAAAATCTGAGAAAAGATGATTTGGGTTCACGCCTTTTACATTCGTGTGACTGACCAAGCTTAACCCGTTGAATGCCGTAATTACAGACACAATTAAAAACCATTGTGTCTATACCAAATGTGGTATCTCAGGGACTTAGAGGTTAAGCTGCCTACAGACTGTCATTTGTTTCATTTTTTAAGGAAAAAGTATAGTAAGATTCCTGCTAACAACAGCTTCTATTGATTTGAATGAATGAACGGCAGTATACATCGAATTCCTTTCCATTTTCAAAAAAACTGCACTGCTATAATTCCGCACATTTTTCTAAAACAATCTAAATAGAATCATACAAAGAAAAACAAAACGACACTGTGTCTCGTTCCGCAATACAATCTCTTTTGTTTTCAAATTACGAATACCTAGTGTAAGAACGTTCTTGTTTACAAAATGCATAAGGGGGGTAAATAAGGTGTGCGGTTAATATGTATAAGTGGGGGCAATAGCGACCCGCCTTTGCTTGCTCCATGCTAAGTTCTGGCCAGATGTTACGCAGGGTTAAGTCGTAATATGAAGACGATAGTAGATGCTTTTGGGGTTGATTTAAGTTCTCTCTACGGTATAGAATGCTGGGTGGTTTGTGTCCCATTTTAATTGGGATTTGAATTGAAACTGTGTTGCAATCAGAAAATATTTATGAAACATGTATTGTCATTATTCCGTATGGTGCCGGACGTAAACACCATCCCATTTCATTCCGTGGGTATTGTAAAAGGCGACTAAGGGACTTACTAGAGAATGAGCAGCAGCTTCCTCTATGCATTTTATCACTATACTGCGATCGTCAACCTGCCTGCGAAGCGTGGCGATTATGGCTAACCACTCAAAAAAATAATCGGTGAAATTGAGGGTGCTTGGGGAGGCCTATGTCCAGCAGTGGACGTCTTTCGGCTGAAATGATGATTATGGTGGCGATGGGACTTGATGATTTGAATTGAAACTGTATCGCATGTAGAAAATATTTAAGAAAACATGTAACTGAAAGTTACGACGTCCACTATTTATAGTCGTTTCACAAAGATTCTTACTTAAAACCTGAACTATTGCTGGTTCAACTTCATTTACAAAGGCCGAATTCTAACTGTAGCAGTAAATTGCAACGATTTTTAATCAGAGAAAACTAACCTGAATAAATAAGTACCAACATGATAACTTATGCATATTATTTCATAGTAAACAACAACGCAAACAAAATAACTAAATTACAGTTCATGTCACTATAAACTTTCCAATTTGTATTTATTTACGTTCCGCATAGGCTGCCGGCATCACGCATATCGGATGCCAAATTATGTTCCATAGAATGACACCCAATTATCTACGCCTACCGTTTAAAATGGAAATATAAACCTTAAATTTTCACGCTTGTTTTTCGTTCCATGGCCATCTATCGGGACGTTTTTTTTATCATTTTTACTGGCTGCGTGGAAATAACAGTCGATATTCTTTTGTTTTTAATTTTTTTTTCAATGTGTTATACCGAAACATGTTGTCAGTTCTTGTGACTAATTGTGTTGCAATTTGTTGGAAATATTCTCATCGGTTTAAAACTTGACCTGTACTAAATGCCTTTTATATTAGTTTATTATTTATCTATACTAATATTATAAAGCTGAAGAGTTTGTTTGTTTGTTTGTTTGTTTGTTTGATTGAACGCGCTAATCTCAGGAACTACTGGTCCGAATTTAAAAATTATTTTTGTGTTGGGTAGCCTATTTATCGAGGGAGGCTATAGGCTATATAACATTTCGCTACAACTAAGAGGAGCGGAGCAGTAAAGAAAAATGTTGCAAAAACGGGGAAAATGTATTCCTTTTGAGAGTTTCCGCTGCGTGCGTTGCGTAAACGGTTAAAGTAACGCAAAAATCATGTATGACGGAATTGTTCCTTTTAAAAAGTTAAAAAAAAAGTCCGCGAGAGCATATGTCTATCTTTTAAGGTTGACTCACTATAACTCAAAAGGAGCGAGCAGCAACGAAAAATGGACGAAAACTAGCAGGCAAATCGATGCGACGGGAAGGGTCAGGGGAGCAAAAATTTGTCGCGGACGAAGTCGCGGGCAGAAGCTAGTTAAAATATAAATTATGTCGATGGTCTAGTGGTTGGAAGTTATTTCTGAGCACACAAATCCAGACTCCGGGCTGCTACTGAGAAATTCCAGGTAGAAAAACCCAATAACATTTTGCCCGACCCGGGAATCAAACCCAGAATGAGGTTCTGGTTCAGTTAATTCAATAGGCATGCCCTCATTACATGGGACTAAGTCCCACCATAGTAAACCCAGATTTCGCCAGTTATGTTTAAACATAACTGGCGCAATGTGGGTGTACTAAAGAGAACATCTTTGCCCAACCCTTCGGGGAAACAAGGCGTGATGTTATGTTATTAAAACATAACTTTTGGTAATACAGTAGAGTCCGTTTAGTACGACTTCGCATGTAACGACCAACCGTTTTTAGCGACGTAAGTATAGGCGCGTGTTTGGTTTTAATATGAGCCACTATGAAAGTACGTCCGTTTATTACGACTCCGCTTACAGCGACCAACCGCTTTTAACGACGGAATTTCACACAAAATTGTCTGGTTACAACGACGACGAGCGTTGACGTGTTTACAAATAAATCGTAGGTAAGAAACTATCTCCGCCCCGCGCTTCCCCCTTGCCTGCACCTCGCTGATTCGAATGCGACTGTTTAGTTTACGGCACGGCGTTAATTTGCGGGTGATGCGTGATTTCGCGTACAAGAATGGCTACTACAAAACGAAAAAGTTTCTCTGTTGAAGAAAAAAGTGTCATTATTATTTATTATACATTACATGTAGGTAAATTATGTGAAATAAATAAATATTTTGATAGAAATGTTTTTTTTTCTCTTGGTCTTGTAAATATTATTAAATATATTATGTTTGTATGTATATAAATGAATGTGATTTGAATAAAAATCAAAAACTGTCATTTCCTTTAGTACGACTTCCGGTTAGTACGACGTAATATCACCGGTCCATTCACCGTCGTTATAACCGGATTCTACTGTATATGAAACGATTAGTATTTAATGCTTCTGCCAATTAGAATGTTCTGTGATGATAAAAACCGCATTTATAAATTTAATAAATTCGTGAACAAAACGTCTCTTTCAAGCGAAAAACCTTGGTTTCTGAAACAGCTAATTTCTGCTTTCCTAATAGGGCGAGATTATGTACAGTCGCTTAGTTTGACACAGTTACCGACTGAATTGTGTGATTCGAGTACTGTCGGGTTGCAATTGTTTTGTGTGTGAGAGGAAAGGTCATTAAACTGCGCCTGGTAACAGAAAACAGGACGCACCATCTAATAAAGAAGATAGATACACATTTTACGGATCAAACAATCACCATATCTACCTACTGAGTATGAAGAAAAACTTATAAAGACAACACTTTTCATAGTTAAAAATTTGTTAAAATAGCATTACCCTCCTGCCTCTGGGACTGCCCCACAGTCAGGTATTTAAACATTACTATGAAAATATAGGGCCGCAAAAAAATTACTGCGTTTAATTTCAAATGCTTATGTGCTGTACACTTTTAAAATATTGCTGTAAACATGGCTTTGGTAGTGCAAATAGATAATGGTATACTTACTTCCGAATAGGATTTTCGTCGGAAAATATAAAGAGTGAGCTGGGCCCTGGAGTACTGGGCTGGTGCGCGCCGCCCATGGTATCAGCTGGCGCCGCGCGAGCCTGCGCCCCCGCCGCCTCCTGCGCTGCCGCCAACCTGAAACGTAACATCGTATAGTTAGTAAGTGCAACCTGCTGAGTGACATGTGCTCCTAGTAAGTACCAGGGAGCTGAGTTCTTGTGTAGCTTTTGTCTCATTTTGCAGGACTGGACAAGGGTGTCTCTTTTGGTGGTATGCGTTCCTAGTGGGAAAGAGTTAAGTGTTTGTGTTGATGTTGTCCCATTTGGCAGGACTGAACAAGATTCCGTAGTGGTGCGATTACCACTGGTAATTAATTACGTATTGCAAATCCACATTCAAAAATATTAAATGTTAAGGATAACATGAAGGTAATTTTGTTACTATTAAAAAACTGATGACCTTCCGTGAATCCTTATGTCGTAAGGTTTATTTGTTTTACTAGAGATAACTTTGGATCCTTGTTTTAAAGAGGAAACTACAAATAGTCGTGTGTCTAAGGTGTATGATTTATAGAGTGAATCCTAAAATATCTAACTTATGAATTGCTTTAGTAATAATAATGATGCAGCAAGGGATAAAACGCAATTATTTCACAATTACGTATTGCTCCCTCGGTACGCTCTTAATTTGTTGCGCCGTAGCGTGTTGCAACATCATTAAACATTTCTGTGCATGACTGGGAAGGCTCGAGCGGTTAATGATATCATTATCACTTAACGAATATTTAGAAGTTTCTATGATAATTATCATTTTTCGGTGCGGTTTTTTTTTCATTCGAAACGATGCGACTTTTAATAGCAACATCAGTAAGTTTGTTTTTCGTTTTAAAATGATTTCATCATTTTCATTTCATTTCAGCCAAAAGATGTCTACTGCCGGACATTAGCCTACCCCAATTTGAGGGTTCGTCATAATCGCCACGCTTGGCAGGCGGGTTAGCGATCGCATTATGGCGGTAAAATGCATAGAGATCGCTCTGCTGACCATTCTCTAGTAAGTCCCTTAGTCACCTCATACGACACCCACGGGAAGAAATATGATGGTGCTATTTTTTACGTCCGGCACCACACGGAACTTTACTAATGATGTATTGTAAAGAAACCAAGATTGTTAATTTTGTTAGTATCCTTTAAGGTGGTAATCTACTGCTGGAAAAAGGAAAGCAAAGAAAGGTTTTCGTAAATGCAAGACCGTATTTTTTACACCTTAAAATCTGTAAAAAGTGAAGTAAAAGAACCTAATGTAACTCGCTAAACTGCTGACCGACCTTCAAAGCAGCAACAAAAAAAATCGGAAAACCGCGGAAGCCAGAATGTTTTCTTCACAATGGTAATTGTATTACGACTTGTACTGACACAGTATATATTACGTGTGTGGCAAAATTGAATAGACAACATGCAAAATCTAGGTCAGTACCACAAAAAAGTACAAAAGGTTGATTCTATAAAACAGCGAAAATGCACGGACGCTTAGACAAGCATCATGTACATTCCTCCACAATTTGATTGGAGAACTTCTTTACAAAATAAAAAATCTATCACATCATCTAATCTGTTGAGTATTTTGTACAAAGTGTTCCTTTTGATATGTCATAAATCTAGGGTATTACTGAGACCATTTCAAAGAGTCAACTTGCATTTGTTTTTATTTTCGTTTTAATTTTTTGTACAAAATAATTCGACGTCACAATTATATGTTAAACACCCTTAAGTGAAATATGATAACATTGCATTTCCTTAGTGTTAAATTTGAGTTTTTGGTGTGAATGAAAATTATTTACACGTACTTATCAAAGAAAAATACGGATTTTATAAAATATGTTAGTTGATTCTTTGGCATGATCTCATGTTTATTAACACTAGAGTTATTGGATATCAATAAGAATACGTTGTATGCGTACAGTGTCGTGTAAAGCACTAAGTATCAGCGAGTTCGGATCGGGGGAACAGACCGTAGCCAGTGTGCAGATTTATGAGATAGACTGAGACCGAGATCTTAAAATGATAATTGTAGGCTTCGCTATAGTCCTGTCACTGTCACATAAGTGTGAACAGTGCAAGATAGAGACGAGAACATGTGAAAGCATGAACTAAGCAATGTTTATAGACTTCGGCCTAAGATCACCGCACATACACGTCTTTGAGTGCGTTCTTCTATTTTCGCTCGTCAAATAAAGCTAGCCTTCTGTAATATTCTGTGACACTGCGTAACTATATGTACTTGAACACGTGACGGTAGAAAGGGAAGCCACGGTTTCAGTACATTAGATTAATTAATATGCCAGTTTTCGACTATTATCAGGGTTTGCCATCTAAATAGAAGCTTTGGGAGATATATAAGCAATGGTGCATTGCACGCAATTAATGAATAGCAATACTTTTTGGATTCGTAGAGAGTTTGTCCTTTTAAAGCTCCCACACACAAGCTATGATAAAATCATCGAAATTGTTCTACAAATGCCGCGTCGCACATCTCTGAAGAAGCCTTTAAAAGAGTATATTGGCAATAGGAAATAGTAACTAACCACTTAGTGTTGACTCAACGAGGCGGGCTCTTGGATCTCATGACCCCCTATTCGGATCAAACGACTCAAAACGATCATTACACAATCAATTCAATTCAATAAAATCAAGGGGAGCTCAATTCTCTTAATACAATTCTTGATGCGTTCACATTCGGTCCCCCAAATCGGGAGTGTCTTGCGTCCAGCTAATGTGACTGACCCCTTGACTTGTCCAGATCTAGGTCAGCGGAACAACTAAATAAAGAAAACTATTACAGGTTGGCATTCATTTGTATTCGGCAGATTTTTAGGTAGCTTCTATTACATGACATGATGCTGTATATTTTTTTTAGATACGAGGCAGATTTACGAAGAGTTAGATTCTCCAGGGCGAGAAAGCAATGAAGCTATGCAAGGGCTAGGGATTGCAGACTTTACACATCATCTCTTTTTCATTTGAATATGGTGTTATTTTATACCACACCTTTATAGTATGGGTTGTGTATCATGAAAATGATATCGTGAGGCATTCATGTTAGGTACCTGTGTATCTATATCTTTTACAAATTAAAGTCAATTTTCCGTCTGTTTGTGTGACCTCGTTGTTGTTCAAAACTACAACACAGTTTTTTTTGTTGCGGTTTTCAAGATAATTTTGGGTATTTATTCGGGAAGGTTTTCGTATAATAAATTTAAATATAATAAAGAACTCTCGATGTTTTGCTAAGTCGTAAAGCCGTGTGAAGCAGGGATTAGATTATTTTGTCATCATCATCATCATTTCAAGCGTAAGACGTCCACTGCTGGACTTAGGCCTCCCCCTTAGTCGCCTTTTACGACACCCACGGGAAGAAACGGGGTGGTGTTATTCTTTACGTCCGGCACCACACGGTACGGGATTATGTTGTATGAACCAGTTAAGGTAAGATCTAATTTGGAAGTATTCGTGTCAGTTTTTAATGGATTCCAAGTAAACAACAAGCTTCAAGCTAAGCTAATATTTTTCCTAAAGTGAAAATTACTTCACTCTCATAGTAAAATGGCGAAATGGATGGATACATAGGATACTTTTTATCTCGTTATTTTGACGGGATCGAGACGTATGCGGCTGAAACCACGGGGTGTAGTTAGTACCATATTATTATCGACTTCAATATTTTTAATTGGAGCAAAAGTTTTTAATTTACTGTTTCTGTAAACAGAGAGTGTATTTCTATTGCCGCTGTAACAGCAAATAATTAAAATGAAAAAAGTAAAATTAATCTATCCAAAAAACGTGATTTTTTTTCGTCGTTTTTGTCCTAAAATACGGACTTACGGAGGTATGTTTAATTCGTTAAACAAGAAATTTGATTCCATCTTGTACATACCAAGAAACATAGCAGACTAAAAAGTCATCCAAAACAAATCACAGGTATAAAAGACAAATCACACTCATTCGAACTTAATGTTATGAAAACTGAACACAATTTTGATGAAAGAACAGGCACCCGAAAACCTCATGAACACAATAGAGAGGCACGGGGAACGAAGCGGGGGGAGGGCAAAGGGGGGGTTAAAGGGAGGCAGGGAGGGTAGGGAGGTCGAGTGATCGGCCGCGACTAAGGACATCGGCGCATCTTGCCCTTCGACCGCCTCATTAGCTAGAACACTCGAGTTATTGTCGTCTGGATATGAGAATAGGGGGGAAATGTCGGTCTTATGTTACTGGGCCGATCGTGTTGGCACAGCGGTAAAGTGTGTGCTTGCCTTTTTGCTCGCGATAGTTACGTCAATGGGTGTTCGCTGTACATTGTAGGTAGGTGTGTTTCGTATATGAATACCTGTGTATACGTTGCATTGATGAATGTACTAGTTCTAACTCTTCCGAAACAAAGTCTATGATGATATGGTTGAGTTTTTTGCAATGAGATGTGATATGGTTTGTAACTTATTCTTCTAACTCATACTTTAAAACTTTGTGGATGTGAGAACTTCTAAGCTTTGGAACTATAAATGTGTCGACCATTTTCTATTTTTATTAATTGGATGGTACTTGTTGACAGAATTACACTGTTCTCCCATAATGATTAATACAGTAATTTTAAATCCTTGTAAAGTCAATTATTTAACAAAGTGACCGTGTAGGTTCTTGCCGGCTCCTCTACAGGAACTGACCAATTAAAACCGAGCACCTATCTTCTCGCGTTTCATAAGTGCTTCTGTAAGAAAGTGAAATAAAATATTTTGATTTGAATTGATTGTTGTTAGTAAATGGGATGGGCAGATCATATTATTAACAGCTCATACAATTCTTCCTTAAACATTTGATAAATGACATCAGTGAGGCAATTCTCGTAATTTCATGAACGTTCTCAGTCTGATCTCAGACTCAATCTGTCAAAATTGCCTCAAGTTTCCACACA
The DNA here is from genome assembly GCA_932294355.1 of Aporophyla lueneburgensis. Taxonomy (NCBI): domain Eukaryota; kingdom Metazoa; phylum Arthropoda; class Insecta; order Lepidoptera; family Noctuidae; genus Aporophyla; species Aporophyla lueneburgensis. Next base: position 8,494,974 of record OW028737.1, read on the forward strand.
TTTTTGACAAGTTTTCGATATTTAATTGACGTCGAGACGAGACTGCGATTAGATTTTGAACGTTATTAACTACGAGAATTGGCCCTTAGAACTTCCAGAAAAATGGCGACGATGCGAAGAGTTTCTCCAAATTCATGGCCTACGTCTTGAGAAACTAAAATTATATAGCACATGATGGGACTGACATACGCTATGCGTAAAAGCATTTATTAATAAATAAAGAAAAAAAAACTTCCAGAAGTTAAAATGAAATGACATTACAAACAAACATATAATTTATACAGCATTATATATAGAAAAGATAAGATTTATTATAAAATGGATATCATTATTGCAATCCTCAGTCGTCGTAACAACAGACAAGGAAGGAGAAACAAACAAACAAGTCACTTATCCCTAAATTACAATGTGGAACTACATAGATAAGACTCAACAGTTATCCTCCTTTCGGGGATCACAAACAAGAAAACATCCCAATTATACAGGTATCCAGCTCGGAACTTCGTTTTTTTGTAGTCTTACCCTACGGTAAACTGACACTGGTCAACTGGTGAAATCAAACTTGGAAAATATTTTAGAACATAGGTTCTAAAATATTAAGTCTTTACCTATGAAATTGCCGTTCTGCAGTACTGGCCATTTCAAATCAAAATAATTTTTGTTTGTCTAAGAATTCTAATTTCAAATTAATTTTATTTTAAAAACATGAAATTCTTTTTCCAAAAGTAGTCATTTGTTTATTGATTAGTGTTACATTTTCATCGCATTTCAATCTTTTTCGTCATCATGGATACGTTAAAAATTCGAGTAATTATGGAATATGAGTACCGTCGTGGCAGCAACGCGGCACAAGCGGCACGCAACATCAACGACGTTTACGGAGCTAACACTACAAACCAACGCACCACCTGTTATTGGTTTGCTCGCTTCCTTTCTGGAAATTTCGACCTGAAAAATGAACCTCGCGGTCGTACGAAGACTTTGGTCGACAATGACGAATTAAAGGCGATTGTGGAAGCTGATGATACACACTCTACGGCTGAATTAGCAGCAGCTTTCGACGTTAGCGTCAAAACAATATTGGTCCATTTGCGTCAAATTGGCAAGGTAAAAAATCTTGACAAATGGGTGCCCCACGAACTCAATGATCGCCAGCGCGAAGTACGCGTCGAGACGTGCCTTGCACTGCTCAACAGACACACAAATGAAGGAATTTTCGAACCGTATTGTTACCTGCGATGAAAAATGGATTCTGTTTGATAACCGCAAGCGCTCAGCAAGTTGGTTGGATCCTGGTTCAGTACCTAAACAATGCCCTAAACGAAATCTTACCCCTAGAAAAGTGATGGTCACTGTTTGGTGGTCTAGCGCCGGTGTGATTCATCACAGCTTCTTACCAAACGGGGTGAGCATTACTGCAGATGTGTACTGTGAAGAACTGAACTCAATGATGGAGAAGCTGGCACATCTCCAACCAGCATTGGTCAATCGCTCGTCTCCGCTGCTCCTGCACGACAACGCGCGACCTCATACTGCACAGCAGACGGTCTCCAAGTTGCAAGAACTAGGGTTGGAAGCTCTCCGTCATCCACCCTACTCACCAGACCTTGCACCTACAGACTACTACTTTTTCCAGAATTTGGATAACTTCAAAAAAACTTCAACTTGAAAAAAGTTCAATACCCGAGAGGCAGTACAAAATGCCTTTGAAGAATTTGTTGCCTCCCGTCCAGCTGATTTTTTAAGAAGGGCATCAATAAACTGCCACTGCGTTGGCAAAGATGCATTGATTGCATGGGTGATTATTTCGATTAATACAAATAAAAAATACATGAAAAAAATTCGTTTAATTTTTTTCATACAAAACGGCATTTTCATAGGTAAAGACCTATTATTTTCTAAGTTTGAAGTCTGCACAAATCTGCCAGTGTCGCGAGATTTGCTCGAAAGAGATATCGCGGCCCTGGCATATGGGCAACTTGAGGAACACGGGTGGGTTTTAGTCAGTAAAAGTCGCCCAGAGCAGGGAACGTCATTTGATGATTTCCCACCCACAAAAAAAAAGTCTGCACAAGTACATAAAAGAATACTCATATTAAAAGTTACTGAAATCGATTCAATATTCAATTATTATGAACAAACTACTTTCAGGAGTTGCGTTTATTCTGTTACACCTTGTTTATACGCCCAAGTCACAGATTGTACTAAAATAATCCATGTTTAAACACTGTTTTTAAAAATGGCAGAATATGTATTTTATTCTAAGATGCCGCTTAACACTTACACTATTGTGTAATGGAGTGCACAATAACTTTTCAAACATTAGAAAATTTGTTCCGCATCATTGCCCCATTAAAACTCCCCATCCTTCCCACGTTTTATTCCTCTATGGATCCGTTATTGATTTGTTAAATATTTTTATTGTTTTCGCGCAAACGGATAAACGTTGAGATGAGAGCAGTGGCCCAGTGGTAACAGACGCGACATACAAGTTGTAGATCGTAGCTTTGAACCCAGATAGGGGATTTATTTTGCCAATATTACACCATCACTACTGCTCTCAAAATGGAGTGAGACTGCTCTCAAGGAATACATCGTAAGGAAACTGGCTTGTCAGTGAACGAAAAATTCAGAGACATGTGACATCTACCAACCTGCACTGGGCCTGCGTAGTGGATAACAAGCCACTATCTCTCACAGAGAGGAAGAAGGCCTGTGTCCCCCTGCCGGGGTCGCGTGATTGTTCGAAAGAGATACCGTGACCCTGGCACATGGGCAACTGATGGAACACGGGTGGGTTTTAGTCAGTAAAAGTCTGACACACCCTCCCGCTCCGCCCAGAGCGGGAGAAGTCATTTGATGATTTCCCATCCTGAAAAAAAAAAAAAAAAAAAAAAGGCCTGTGTCCCAACAAGGGAACATTAAAGGCTGATTGAAACGTTATCGATGATTTTATTGCAAGAAAACGCATAGCGTAATTTGAAAAGCAATAGTTTTAAGCTTGGCTACTTATGTATTTTGTTGACGTCACGCTCTGGACGTCACATAATAAGATCAAAATATAAACATGAACGGTTTCTATTTTCTTTTTTGGCCGATGTCGACTATTCTGCAAGCTTCGGAGAACGGTTGTGAAGGGTCCCCAAAACGATCAATTTCAATTGTCACTGTTAACGCGAAAGATTTCAAATGGTAGACGAATGAAGCCTCAAGAAAGTGTATCATTTGCCCACGCCTCTTTCGATTTTTAAAAAAACTCGCGTCACAATAAAGTCTATGATTTCAAATGCAAATAAACAAGACAATGCATTTCTTGCCCAGCAATAACTCTTGCGGTGTCAACTCAGAATGAATTAAAGAGATAGGCATTTGGTATGAAGAATGGTATAAACTGTCATGACACAGAAAAATGTGTAGGCGCTAGCACATCAAGTTACCCAAAACTGTTAAATTTTCCCAATCAATTCTGAACCTAATACTTTAGCGATAAGTTGAAAATCTATTAAAGGAATTTGACAGATTGTAGCAGCTTGATTTGCTGGCGTTTGTACGTCGATCATGTAAACTGTTATGTTGTGGTCGATTTTTAAAATAAACTTTGTCATTAAATGTAAATACTCGGTGCGTCAACTGCTATCAATCAATTTTTTCCCCTAATTATTATCATTAAGTCCAAAACGACTATTTATTTATTTTTATTATAACAACGCACACTTGCTTTTTCAAGTCAGTTTAGACACTGGTAGACTGATCGATATCAGCTGTTTGCCATAGTTAAAAATGAACAAAATAGAACAAAATCAATTTTCTTGTCTTTTGCTGTAAATCTGTCTCTGTAGTAATATTGCCAATTGCTTCAATTGAATTTTGTAGACGATCATTTAGCGCACCAATGTATATCAATCACGTAAACATTAACAATTACGATTGATCAATTTGGGGACCCTTTACAAAAAATTGGGTGCAAACGTGGTTACCAAAAGTAATGAATTGGAAAACGCAAGGTTATTGGACATATGCGCTTGTATTTAAATGATCGAACATTGCAAACATGATAGACGGAACAAAAATATCACATAGAAATCATGAAATAGCTTTGAACATTTGTATTACTACGATCACCAACAAAAAAAGATCAATGATTTAATCTCGCTAACGTCGTTTCTCAAATCTAGTTTCAGGAAGGACCCTTAAGCCAGTTTAGCCACAGCTTAATAATTAGTAGTCACTCATCTGTTTTAACACTGTATAAGGCTTCTTTAGACGGGCACCACGCAACTCTTATAAAACAATTGCCATGAAGTTCTCATAGAAATTGTTCCTCGATAGTCGTCGTGTCGCGCCAGTCTTCACGAGCCTCAATAATTTCAAGATTGACAAAAAAATTAAAGAAATCTACTCACGACATGTTGTCTGCACCTTCATTTGACAACGAACACAAATTCTAATATCACTTTGTTTACTCCATTACTTTTCCTAATCTATATTTAATTAGAAATGCTTAAATACTTCTTGTCTAAACACTCCTTATCACTCACAATATTCTTGCTCACTGTCGACACTGCGAGTTTAAAATAATTATTTTTGAATACCCTCCATGTGGCGATAGGTAATCAAATAAGTTATTTTGTAAACTACCTGCGTTTTATAATAATACGAATACTTGTATTGTTTATAAGTAGCGGTGTATTGCCAGATTATAAAAGATAAATGATTGAGAATTGCCAGTATTATAAAGATAAAAAACTATGATTTCGAAAGTCATCGCCTGCTTAGTCTTTTCCCAACTAAGTTGCAGTCGGATTCCAGTCTAACTAGATAATTACCAGAATATTACATGAAGTGACTGTTTATCTGACCTCCAAAACCCAGTAGCTCGATAACCATACCCCTTGGTAAGTCTGGGGGTTAGACTTTCGGGCTTCTGGGGACCCGTAACGACTGTCAAACATCTATAAATGTCAGTAGTGACAACGGCTTAACGTGCTACCCGAAGCACTTGATGATGATTAAGGTCACCCATCCACGGAACAACTGCGGCAAGCGTAGCTTAACCTGACCGATCGATCCGTGCGCCAGTTATTAATTAGCCGCAAGCAATCATATCGAAAGTATACTCGTATTATTAATTCAGTGGTAAACAAAATTACAGGTTCTAGCTGCCGTTTTGGTGATATTATTAATGAAAAAAAATATAAATGTATAGGAACTGTATCATTCAGTACAATAATACGCAATGCGTATAATATATCATGTAATAAAAATAGTTACAATAATTTCCTTTGTATATCGAGGTCAGCAGTGGATTCCAGATACTTAAATTACATACACATGAGATTTTATGCCAAGTCGTTCACAGTATTAAAGATAATGCGTGGTTATGGCATACAGCAGCCATGGTATCGCCAAGTTTCGTTTATCCGAGGATTTACAATGAGATATATTTGGCCACTTTCCATTTTGACGAGGCAACGTTACGTGAATTGACCGCAACGATATATAAGGGAATCGGCAAAATATGTGTTCATATGAATTTTATGGAGTTGTAAACTAGTGTATTTTCAGTATTTAATTTAACAAAAGAATAAAATCAATCTGCTCAGTCTTTTCTCAACTATGTTAGGGTCAGCTGGCAGTCCAAACGGATGCAGCTGAATACCAGTATTTAAATTGAGCGACTGCTTATCTGATCTCCATAACCAAGTTACCACAATATTCCTTGGTAATACCGGTTGTTAGAGTTCTGGGCATCTGGCTACCCAACTGTCAAAAATGTGCGAATGAAAACCGGGATCAACGGCTTAGAGTGGATTTCACCAATTAATCTGAACGCGTTAACACATCTTAACCGAGTTCAAGGACTGTCAGTGTGATCATTATTGTACAATATTGACACTTACAGCTTTTGATCATAGTTTAGACGTAGTGTGGATGCGCTGATCGCGTTCACTTTAATTGTTTTATTTTCGAGGCATAGATTAAGAAAGATGCGCTTGGTAGTTTGCGTAATTCAAGTTTTCTTACGCTTTTTATAATTTGCAGGTCAATGTCAGATTGTACGTTGATTAAAATATGATTCATGAACGTAACAAATATGGCAGTATAGAATTATATTAAAATAATTCGTATATTTCTCTAAGATCATTTAATTTTGCGGGCTACCATAACGCTTCTCTCTTAAACAAAAACGTTTGTTTCTTACTCATTCACGCAAAACCGGCTGAACAGATATACATGAAATTTGACACACAGATAGATCATGATCAAGGTAAAGACAAAGGCTATATTTCATTCCCAATCGTAAAAGAAAACACGAGCACGACTAGTTTAGAAAATTTAACAATATCTACCCACCATTTCAGCCAAGACGTAAAATAATTGCATTATCCATACAGTTTAGTATCTTTATCATATTTGTTTAGACGCTGTACATTTAACCGGTACGCCTGACATTCAAATAAACCCTTGTCTGTGCCCTTCATACTCAAAAATATCGTAAATAACAGCTGAATTAAGTAAATGTGTTAAAAATGTAAGTGTATAATGAGAATCAATAACGGTACACGATACGAGACTTTTCTTAGATTTTCAGTGTAAGGTTACGTATCCACTGACATGTGACTTGCTTAGCGCCTACAGCCTAGCGACTTATATTGCGAATGTTGAAGTGAAACGAACATCCTAATACTGCGAGCTTGACGCCTTCTCCATTCGTCTTCCCTACTATTATAGCGCCTCCCTGGTCTACGTCTTGATGTGCAATGGCCTATCAAGCACCATGAAACATGAGGCTTCAGGTCAGCGTGGTGAGTTTTCGTCTATGTCCTCTCACCGAGACGAGGACTGCGTCCCGCTGGTGGAACAATATAGGCTGATTTTTCTAAAGTAACTAAACGAATAGAAGGTGAATGACGTTTATATAACGTAATTTTTATCTTGGTAATAAAAATTGGCGACTCAAACTTAGCCACACAAAGAAAACATCTATTTTTAATATTTTCTTCATTATTATCCCATAAAGGTACATTCTAATATCCTTTAAAGACCGCTTACGGGCAATAAAGTTGTGAGCTTTGTTTAGTTAGCAACGGGACATTTGTTTTTGCCTACAAAACTACACAAATAGGTTTGGGCAAGAGGGGCTTGTGGCTAAATAATTTTAGCCACATGATAAATGATAAATGAATGATAAATGATAAATGACTTTATTTTTGCAAGTAGGTACAAACACTTTTACACGTCAATCATTTTTTTTTAAACTAGATGAGGTCGGCATTTCCTATCTGACTACTCTGAGAAGAAACGCCGAAACAAACTCAGAGGTCACAGTCTCTTTTAAAGTCCAGACATAATCTTGATCAGATCATGTGAAGACCATGTGGATTGGTGTCTGAAGTGGTCTTTTAAGGAAAGAACACACAGCTTGAGTGGACCTGTCCAATCAGTGCACGCATTTGTCAGTAATTTATTTATTTATTTATTTAATACTTCAAGCACATTAATGTACAGAGGCGGACTTAATGCCATAGGCATTTTCTACCAGTCAACCTTTGGGTGGTGCAGAGACATACGTGGTAGGTGCAATGATTAAGAGGATATGTAAATATGAACGCTTAACATATTTAAATTATTAACATAAAATATATACCTAACTATATATAATCATGCAGCTCCACTCAGAACTTAAGGAGGTCAATGATTCAAGTCATGAGTCGATCGGTCAAATTAAGTTGCGCTTGCAGCGTTTGATCTGTGGATGGGCCCATCTTTAAAGAAGAAGCACGTTAAGCCGTTGGTACTTTGACAGTTCTTACGTTAGATGCCCGAAAATCTGTCATCCAGTCTTGCCAAGAGGTATCGTGTCACCCAATAAATAGATTGTGGAGGTAAAATACGCAGTCACTCCATGTAAATTAAAAAAAAACTCGAAGCCGATCCAACTTAGTTGGGAAAAGGTGATGATGACAGAAATAGACAAAGCATTCCTATATACGAATATATAGGACGACCACCAGGCGGTAAGACGCGTATGGCAAAGATTTTCGAATTGAAAAAATGATTATGAATCTTATTTCCATGCCCTTTTTTTTGGGTTAGGAAATCATTAAATGAAGTTTCCCGCTCCGGGTGGAGCGGAAGGACGCGTCAGACTTTTACTGACTAAAGCCCACCCGTGTTCCTTCAGTTGCCCATATGCCAGGGCCACGGTACCTCTTTCGAACTAATCTTGCGACCCTTGCAGGTGACGAAGCACTTTACACCGGTTTCATACCCTTAAGTTATCAATGATATCGTTACAGAAGGACTTGAGCACACAGCGGAAGGCTTCGGCGTCGGCCGGGCTATACAAATTTAAATGCTTTGCCGTGCAATTCCACGTCGTGACGCCTTGTGAGCGCCGGCCTTAAAGGTAACAGCTACAGTAATCAATCTTGTAGGTAAATTTCACAGTGTGGTCGATGAACTCTGTTATGCTGGTGAACTTTCAACCAAACAGAATTTTATTATGATACTAGCTGGAGCCCACGAAATGAAACTTCTTTCTTTAACTTAAAATGTATTCAATGATACAGGGTAGCAGGTACTTTAGATTCTTATTAGTGAGAAGAAGTAAGAATTTTCGGAATCGGATCCGTAATTCCGAAGATTACTCCCTACATACAAACTCGCAAATATTAATCTACTAGCTTTTGCCCGCAGCTTCGCTCGCGTTAAAAATAACAATATATAGATTTTTTTTTTCTCATAAAAAGTATCCTGTGTTACTTCTAATACCGCTAAGCGTAATAAACAAACATACATTCAGGCCCAGCGGTAACGGCCGCGACTTACGAGTAGTAGGTCGTGAGTTCAAACCTAAGCAGGCGCATTACTTTGTGTAAATTATATCATCGCCACTGCTCTCAAAACAGTGAAGGAAAACATGAGGAAACCGGCATGTCTTAGAACCAAAAATTCGAAGACATGTGACATCTACCAACCCGCACTGGGCACGCGTGGTGGATTATGGCCCACTCCCTCTCACCGAGAGGAGGCCTGTGTCCCAGCAGTGGGAATATTATAGACTGATAATGATGATGATGACATTCACATTTATAATATTAGTAGGGATATAGTATTCGAGAATATTAAAGTTTGTATAGAAAGATGTTCACACAACGCTGATAATGATGTAATTTACAGGGGGGCAGGGGTATCAACGCACAACCTTCTGCGTCCATGATGCGTAATACAAATGCAGCTCTTTATACAAACATACTAACTTCAGTACTAAGTTGTCAGTTTAGTATTAAGAACTTTCCCTTCATCGAAATTAAGTTCTAAATACAAATACTGGAGAAGATGGGCTAGGTTTGTAAGTATTTTTCACTAAAGAGAACCTAATAATAGAGTAGAGATAAAAAAAAAATACAAGAAAGCTAGTGTACAGAAGATTTTTCAAAAGTACGTGGTTGAGGAATTTTCAGTATGCTCGGGACGCGGATGAAGGTATTGCTGTGATTGTTAAACGCAACTACGCGAATTCATGTTGAAGCGGGTCATTATAACATTTACTTGGATATTATGATGGTACGACGGTAAAATGGAAAGCAGAGCGAAAGGTTACAAAATATGAATGAATAAAAACGGAATATATAAACCTGTTTAAAGATTGGTTTAGGCTTGTACTAACACTTTTATACGTAAATCATATTTTAAAAACTAGATGAGCTTGGCTTGTTTCCTATCCGACTACTCTGAGAAGAAAAGCCGAAACAAACTCAGAGGTCACAGTCTCTTTTAAAGTACAGACATAATCTTGGTCAGATCATGTGAAGACGTCTGAAATGGCCTCTTGAGGCACACGCGCCCTTTTCACACATTTGTCAGTAATCGTGCAGCTCAACTCAAACCTTAAGGAGCTCAACGATTCCACGAACAATATCAAAGAAAGGACGTTTGAGTAGACCGCATAAATTCTTCAAACGACCAGATCTAAATTAATATTAAAAAAACATGTTATGAAACCCTGGAAGCTAAAGAGTATACCAACCTTCAAAGGATATAATACGTAAGATACGCCACTCAATTCTAGATACAAAACATCATTAACATTTTTTCACTTTCCCGCCACCAAGTTAAGCGACACAACAAGAAAACACAAACAAAAACGTCCTTTACTTGAGAAAAATGACCTATCACACAACGACACTGACAAATTATAATATTTCCTTCACCATAGGGTGTTCCCATTAACATAACAGGCGGGCGACCTCGAGGCCTACATCTATAGGCAAAAAATCTCTGGGTGTCTTCCAAGGCGCCGGTTGATCTGGTTTTTTCGGAGATGAGGCAGACGAGACGGCGCCGCCGCCCCGCCGAACGGGCGCCGCGCCGAATTGGGCCACCTCCTGCGTACCAGAGCTTTATACCCTGTTTCATTTTGGCTACAGAACTATTGCTTGAACCCGTTCGGAGTTCGAGTTGAACTTTGTAAATGGTTGTGAACCGAATATAATGGAAGATAATATAGTAGAGTGGGTAAATCTGCAGATGCAATATTAGTTAAGATAAATATAAAGCTTGTCATTTAAAGTCGAAGAAATATACTTTTTTAGGAAAGGGTATTCTTAAAGCTCCTGTTCTATTTTTGGATTTGCTTTAGTTTGACTTTGAGTACACCAATTTATTATTGAAATCAGCCTCGTTCTGGTAACGTAATACAAGATGAAGGTATATTTTCCTGCCAGGGTCGCGAGATTGTTCGAAAGAGATACCGTGACCCTGGCACATGGGCAACTGAAGGAACACGGGTGGATTTTAGTCAGTAAAAGTCTGACACGCCCTCCCGCTCCGCCCAGAGCGGGAGAAGTCATTTGATGATTTCCCATCCAAAAAAAGGGTATATTTTTAAAATTTTCTCCGATAGGGCTGCTTGTTAAAACCGTTTAGTAAGTTTCCAATAGTTCTGTTTGTTAACACCTTCTAATACGTTTTAGAACTGTATCAATCAACTTACATTAAAAAAAAAAATAGCTTAGCCATGATTTCATAAAATATTTCAGCTTCCATCATTTCAGAATAATTTGAACTGAACCTGGTATTCCGAATTGCAGTACTAATACTATTAATTAATGGACAGCATGAACATACAATTACTGGAACACTGATTTTAATTGAGTGATACTAATTTGTGATGATATAATACAATAACATTGTTTCATTGTGTTTCAATTGATCTATTAATCAATTGTTAATCATCGATGTAACGAAACCGAATTGGCCTGTTTCAATTTTAATTGAGTGTTGGGAATGCTAGAATATATCGATATGGGAAATATTTCGGTTGGAATTTATAAATTATCTTATTGCTGTTTTTGTGTTCATTATGTTTGATGAAAAGCTATGAATAAAAAACTGTATTGAAAATATGTGATAAAAATAAAATAAAAGTACCTGACGTAAGTGACCTAAAAGTTCTCATACATATTGATGTTAAGATATGGAGTAGCATTTTTATTTACGTTTAAATAACAAAGTATGACCACCGAAAGAACCGAAAAACCTGCAAAAGCAGAGATTTTTTTATTTTATTCCCTAGGAAAATGGTTGAAGACTTACAACATTCTATTAGCAGGTTCTCTGCTCTGAACTTTATAGAAAGGTGAACTAGTTGATTGTTTTCAATACAAGTGCAATCAGTACTTTGTGGTAACGACCAAACTTAAACAGCTAACTCAATTTCATATAAAGTTAATTGCACGAAAGTCCTAGTTACGCGGTATTTAAACGGGTACAATACATCTATTCCAAGAACAACGAAGAACCTTTCATGGAAGTAGTGAAGCCGTGTTGTTGTGACGCATTGCTAGCGTGGGCATTGTAAGAATGAGAACACACGTCACCCGTTGATGCGAATCTGAGGGGCGATTCCCGAAATCTAAGAACGTTCGCAATTTGAATCTTAGCGAGAATCCATAATTTTTTTAAGTAAAAAAAAAATATTGATCGTCGCTGTTGTGAGATTTTAAAATAAGAATTATAAATAAACATTGCTTTTTATATCGTGTGCATGATTAAAATGACTCACTAGATGAGAGACAAAAGACAACTCGTCGACGAATCGATATCGACTTTTCTAACCATAAAAAAAAATTGAATACAATAGAAATACAGGAGTTTGCGAAGTTTATTTATGGTGTACTATATCTGTAGATTGTGAATGCGTTCGTCATTGAACTTCGCTCCTGTTTTTCCTAGAAATCTCCGAGTATTACCCGGTGGCCTACTTTTCACCGTAACTTTTTTATTTCACAGGATCCACGTTGCGTCTGTCGGGGAGTCTGATAGGTAGTCCATTCAACTTTTATATAAATACAGGTATGATAGTATAGCGCGAATAGTGAGCAAGAGTTGCGGTATTTGGAATGTGACTGATTACATAACATAACATCACGACTCCTTCCCCAAAAGGGTTCGGCAGAGGAGTACCTATAGTATATCAATATTTTGCCAGTTATTTTCAAGGCGAATAAAATATGGGGCGAGCCTATTGCCATCGACAGGGCCAAACTCCAGCCTGGTACTGAGAAATTCCAGATAATAAAACCCCATAACACTTTGCCCGAGCACATCAGCAGTAGCGTTTGCGACCACTAGACCAACAAGGCGATTGCACAGTATAAAACAAGCTCGCTTCCCTATGTCTGTCCCTATATATGAATGTTTGTTTAGATCTTAGAGTAGAAGGTTTTTACGTATAATACGTGGGTGCAGCCGCTGGCAAAAGCTAGTTAGTTAATAAATGAGAAAGATGCAAATAATTAAAAACGTACACGTCGCTTTAGGTTTTAATTTATAGGAATAAATGGTGAACTGATGGAGTGTAAAAGGATATCTAGGAATCTATTGGCTAATCAATTAACACCATTATAGTGGCCTCCATACTACGGCACTTGCTTGGTAGTGACAACAACTTTATAAAAATGATCGCTGCTAAAGTGGATTGTCCCTTCCAGGAACAGTGGGTAGCGAAAGTCTTATTAAATTAAAAAATAATTTTGTGAAAATGAAAAAAGTTACTGTTAACCGTAATCACTTAAGAATTATTGTTATTCACACCAAAATACTAACAAAAATATGGATCTTAGTCCGAAATAAAATTTAATTGATTTTTAAAAGTATTCATTTTGTTTTCAATCTTACCTTTTGTGCCTAATTAGGGACACTACATCGAGTTCATTTACTTCAAATGATGAATTAGTTTGTACTAAGAAACTATCCGAATCAAAACATCCTTCCAATCCAGGACCAATATCGCGTGATGACGTAACAAGCTCTGCATTGTCTGGAAAACAGCCAGTGGGTTGTCCTTCGGTCCTTGGCGGGAGATAGGGCGACGGCGCGGCGCCATGGCGGTATAGCGTTATGGCGCTTTCGAGGTCACCCCACTGTCCCCGGGAATAGTACTGTAATACCGCATTCTGACTAATGCGGGAATGTGTGGGTTTGGAAGTTTCGATGCTGTTGTTTTTTTTTTGTGATGCGGATTGTCTGATGACTCACGTGATTCAAAGTGTTTGCTTTCGGAATGACACTCGAAAGTCAGAATCTATTTCTGCGTTTCAATGACTTTTTGAAGTCAAATGGTACTTTTATTGAATAAATACATTTACATAGTGCCTACGTCAGACAAACATTTTTTGAAGATACTGATAGAATAGATATGATAGTTATAGGATACTCTTTATAGATTGAAGAAAAACAAATATTCGCAAACTTTAAGATATTCTACTCAAACTTAAGGCTGTTTTTCCAATTGTAGTTTGAAATCTTAGTCATAAAATATTCAAACTAAAACCAGCTAATTTTACCTACACGCTGTAAGAGTATAATAGACACAATGTTATAAGGCTCGGAGCACACCGGCGGGAACAAAATTAATATAAGCAGTGGAGCGCCCACTGCTTCACAATATATGACCCACATTAGCAACATCACTCAGAAAGAATGTCCAGTTAGCGACGGTGTTAATGAACAGTCCCATTTATACTTCTACCTGTAATAACTTATTTAGTGCATTTAAAAAGTTATTGTAGACACGATTTGGGTCACTGCAGTTTTATAGGCTTTTTTTTTTTTGATGGGAAATCTTCAAATGACTTCTCCCGCTCTGGGCGGAGCGGGAGAGTGTGTCAGACTTTTACTGACTAAAACCCACCCGTGTTCCTTCAGTTGCCCATGTGGCAGGGTCACGGTATCTCTTTCGAACAATCTCGCGACCCTGGCAGGCATCGGTCCTAGCAGACCCCTTCAGTGATGCTTACATCTCTTAGAGGCGCGCGTGGAACACTACGCGCCATCGACCCGAGCCTGGTCCTTACAGGGCGGCGAGCTACCCATTGCTCGCCGCCCGCAAGCTCGCGCCTACGGTGTCCGGGAGTCAGCTATTGAAGTTTTATAAGCTTACAATGTTTTATGTCGTAGAAATTGTCAAAAAGTTTTTAATAAAGTCATCATCTGCCTAGCCTTTTCCCAACTAAATTGAGGTTGGCTTCCAGTCTACCAGGGTAAAGCTGTATACCAGTATTTTACATGGAGCGACTGCATATCTGACCTCCACAACTCAGTTACTGGGTAAGAAGATACCCCTTGGTAAGACTGGTTGTCAGTCTTTCGGGCTTCTGACGGCCTGTAACGACGGTCAAAGACGGTGTAACGTGTTTTTCGAGGCACGGAGGGGTCTTGGTATGTAAAGATGGTCACCCATCCACGACCCAACCGCGGCAAGCGTAGCTTAACTCGGTCGATCTGTGACCGGATGTTATTACTTAGCCACAAACCCATCTGTTTTTAATAAAGTAATTTAATTTTATGGAGAAATCAGTTTTTGTATTCAATTAAGCAAGGGCAGTTTTTATCAATACAATTATTATCCCATTGAATGACTTTTTCATGATAAAGACAGTGCAAATTGCAGAAAACGTTAGAAAAATTGAATTTCTTGGGTTACCCTGACACTTCCCCGTTAACCAAAAGCATGCAATTATTGAGTAATGTGCCGATAATTCTAAATAGTAGAAGCAATTAATGCAGGAAGAAAAATGTATAAATATGAAGAATAGGTATCACACATAGGTAACGAGATGGCGTCACAACAATTGTATATCTGAAGGCAACTTTACGAAAACAAAAATTTACTGGCCGATAACTAATAATGACATAAAGGAAAGACTGCAGGCAGAAGTAATATAAACGACTGAAACTAAACGTTTCATAATTTTAATTTATAAGTCTCCGTCATAATTTTAGTTAAACATGGAAATATTGTATCGTCCGCATCACATAGCGTTGATAAAATGACAAAAAATCTATACCAATTTACTAATTAAAAATTCTTTTTTTTGGGTAGCCTATTTATTGAGGAAGGCTATAGGCTATATAACATCACGCTATGATAAAAAAGAACGGAGTAGCAACGAAAACTGGACGAAAACTGGCAGGCAATTCGATGCAACGAAATTTGACGCGTACTAAGTCGCGGGCAGAAGCTAGTACCAAAAATACACATTCAAATTGCTAGACCCACTACGAATCATGCCTTAATCCGACAGAATTACGTCACTCAACTTACTTATCAACCGATTGCGGTGAGGTTTACACATAATTACAAATCAGTTCGGTGTGCAACGAAGTTTACAACCACATTTGTACACAGAAGTGTCTATGAAGCGTAAATCCAGTAAAACAAAGGAAACTCTTTTATTCCATACAACATAAAAGACTAGACATGGCTGTGTTTTAAACCAGGTTTGGAAAACAAAATTACCGTCCGTATTCGTTATGAAAATTCATATTTCCATCTCAAAATTCACGGTCGAAGCACGTCACAACCACGTCACTCACTTATTAACCAATTGCGGCGAGGCTTACACAAAATTACGGGCCAATCCGGTGTGCAACGAACTTTACAACCGCATTGATACACAGCGGTGACTATGGAGCATTATCCAGTTAGGTGTAACTAACTCAGTTACCATGGTTAACCGGGTTCGACGATGTATTTA
Organism: Aporophyla lueneburgensis; assembly: GCA_932294355.1. Classification (NCBI taxonomy): domain Eukaryota; kingdom Metazoa; phylum Arthropoda; class Insecta; order Lepidoptera; family Noctuidae; genus Aporophyla; species Aporophyla lueneburgensis. The sequence goes on from OW028737.1 coordinate 8,511,020, forward strand.
TAGACATAGGGAGCAGGGCTTCGGCGTTTAAATATAGGCGATATTGTTATACGTGTGAGGTTATGTGATTGGAAGGATTAATGTAGGGTTTTAGAATGGATTTTGTTTTATTATAGGTGGTTTTAAAATGTGAAAACTTTGTGTTAATGAGCTCTTATATTTCGAAAAACTAACGCGGGGTTTGAGCTACATACATAGCGAATCTTTTAGCAAAGGTACGCAAAACGACATCAATTTATACATAGCCAGTATAAGCTGACTTCTCATTGTACAAAAAGCCTATACAATATGAGGTCAGTTAAAACTTGACATGTCGTCTGTAGAAGATATAATAGAAAAGGATAGGTTGTAGTGTCTTGACTTAATGACTCTTAAGTAATTTTGTAGTATACCTAAGCATACTTTCTTAACGTACAAACTGGAAATTGATAAGCACATGAACCGTTTATAATAAATATCTTAGGCTCCGTCAGTGGTCAAACAGTAGACCAAACTGTGAACTTCCAAGTACTGATTAGATGGCAATTTAATTTAATTTAAAACTCGTTTGACGTCTATGCCTTTTTTCATGAAACTATTATATCAATATGACTGAATAAATGAAGCAAGCAATACCAAAACTATTTACGAGCAGGGTCGTGGGTTTGAACAGGTGATTTACTTTGTGTAGGTAAATTATTTAATCACCACTGCTCTCAAAACGGTCCTAGAACCAACAATTCAAAGACATGTGATATCTACCAACCGGCAATAGGCCCTCGTGGTGAATTAGGACTCACTCTCTCTCAACTAGAGGACGCCAGTGTCCCAGCAGTCTGGATGTCATTAGCTGATTATACCTATATATGTATGTACGAATAAAACAGCACTAACAAGATAATCAATACAAATAAATAAAATTGGAGTGTCTGTTTTTAATATTAAAATAACCACTTTTTACTAAGTGTATATGGATGTATACAGTGTACATTTACCAAAACAACATTTTTTACAATTTTTGTCTGTCTTTCTGTCTGTTTGTTCCGGCTACTCACTGAAATGGCAGGACCGATTTTGACGGGACTTTCACTGGCAGATAGCTGATATAACAAGGAGTAACTTAGGCTACTTTTATTTTAGAAAAAGTCTTTTATTTTGGAAAAATACCTGCGTTAATTTCCGATATCCACGCGGGCGAAGCCGCGGGTAAAAGCTAGTTTGTAATAAAAATAGAAATTGGTAAAAAGTATTCAGAAAAAAAAATCAAGATTCATCCCCTAATTTTTCATCCTTAAGAGTTGCATATTTATCACTTTAAATTATTAGGGTTTTTGTATGGGACCATCTCTGAGGCATAACCTATCCATAAAAAAATGTTTTCAAAATCGATCCACAATTATTGTCGAAGTTATCGCGGAACATAATTATGTAAGAACACGTCCTCTTTTTTTAAAATTGATTAATATAAATACTATTTGACACACAAGTGCTAAATATTAAGTAGAAGCTTAGCTTAGCATAGCTTCTACGTTCTACGAGTTACTATGAATACTCGTCTGGCTACACGTGGGTGGTGAAACCCGTCCGCGTCACTATTTACGAGCATCTGTTATCTTTTCTCAACAGGTCATGAATATTGCACGTAAACTATCTAGTCATCCTAATTTTCTTGTTACCTTTTACGAAGTTTACTAAGCTTAATGTGTGTTATGTTGTTAATCGTTTCAGCACCCTAATAATTAATTAGAATCTGAATCTGGTCGTGATCATTTTAATGGATATTGGTAATCCATTGCTTTATATGATCGAAAAATTTGTGTGCTCATCAGCGTAAATAATGCAATGAATGTTGTTGTACTGTCAAAATTACAGCCATTCCTCCTGTTGCAGGGGCGTGTCGCCCCGGCTTCGCATGTTTTTACGACTCGAGAAACATGGAGTTTTAATTTTAGGTGAGAATTTAATTTTAGTGTATTCTATACATACCCCCATACCCCTTTCGGAATACATTTTCTGAATGATAGTGAAACGTGCATTAAAATCCATTGCGTACAAGTGAATTTACATAGTATGTAGAGTGCGCCTCCTATTAAATAGAATGGAAAACAATTCGGTGGCTGCTAATGGGTTGCGACGGTATCTGTGATTACCTGAAAAATTTGTCATCTACCAAACCGTTTTCTAACTATATTTCAGTCAGTTTTCAGTATAAGCAATATCTATACTTATGAAGCAGAAGAGTTGTTTTGTTTGAACCTTTTGATTTCTGGAAAATCAATCGGATTTGAAAAACAATTTTTACGTTCTCGAGGAAGATTTAACATCAAGCAATGATCCATCCAGAGCCAAGCAAAAAGAAAAATAAGTCAGAAAGAAAGCTAAACGGTGGAAACGAAGTCATAGCGCGAACGGGCGATACGTTGCGACGCGATGGATCTGGGGCTGAAGGAGTTTATTAAAAATGTTGCTGATTCTATAGTATATTGTTGTTCAGTAATAACAGCCGCACGGGTTGATCGTTTAAGCTACGCTTGCCGCGGTTGGTCCGTGGATGGGTGACCATCTTTACATATCAAGACCCTTCCGTGCCTCGGAAAGCACGTTAAGCCGTTGATCCCGGCTGTTTTTCGTAGATCTTAGACAGTCGTTACGGGTCGTCAGAAGCCCGAAAGTCTGACAACCAAGGGGAATCGTATTACCTAGTAACTAGGTCGTGGAGGTCAGATAGGCAGTCGCTCCATGTAAAATACTGGTACTCAGCTGCATCCGGTTAGACTGGAAGCCGACCCCAACATAGTTGGGAAAAGGCTAGGCAGATGATGATTTTAGTATATTGTTATTTTAGTTTCGTGTCTTACGACTACTATGCGGACGAGTAGAAAGAAGCTAGTTCTCACATTAAAATAAAAGATGGATTTATTTTCCAACATAAGAAATAATTCTGAAGCCAGACTGAAAAATGTGTGACGATCTTAACCTAGAATTAGTATGGTCATATATGTAGTTCGTCTATTTTTAATCTGAGCTACGATTTGCATGTACATTGTACCGTGGCGCTAGCATTTGTTACTATTAATATATAGGCAGTCTCAAATACGTTGGTATTCGTATATGTATTTTCATAAAATTGTCTACAATCTTTGTTTTATAATATTATTGCATATTTGGCACTTAATTGCCGCTACTAATTGTTATAGTGTTATGGAAAACAAATTCTACAAAGTAAAATAAATTATCGTCGCTGTTATTATACATAGACAATATTTGAGGCTAATTGTACTTTTGTATATTTTTGAGGCTAACTTGACTTGAACCTATTCTTAAACGGTTTAACGATTTAAATGCCTCTAAAAAAGTCCCTTTCAGAGAATTATGCATTTATAAAATATTAACTGTGTCACCTGGATGTGTTCTTGTATACAGGAAGAGCTTTCTTCCTATCTTCAATGGTTATCATGGCTCTCAAAGTAATCCCTCTACAAAGTTCAGTAATAAACATTAATCTTTCACTGGTAACTGTGTGCAAAAGCCAAATAGATTGAAACTAACATCAAATTGACTTAACAAACCAAACACTGCCAAAAAAAATTTACACCAAATATCTAGTTTACAGCTACTTAACAAGTACTAAACACGTTACTATAGCGATACTAAAAATGATTGCGCAAAGAAATCTTACAAGTGAAGGCCAGATTATATGAGGCGTTCTGGAACTGGGGGTAATGACCGCTACCGAACGCGAAGCGAAGACTCCGCGGCGCCGAACTAGGTGAAACAGCTCGATAATATGCGACGTCGAAGATGTACTTTCGTTTTAGCCACTTTTAGCCCCGGCTTTCAAAAACCTGTGCGATTCGCTTATCAGTAGGCAATGTTAGTTCAAATGTTGCTCGTTTCAAGTAATACAACAATATGGCAGGTAAATTGCAAAAAATAACAATTTATGAGCTGAATCGACTGCATTTTGTGAGGCTAAAACTTGAACATCGTCAACGAGTCATAAACCTCTCAGAGTATTGTAGCCTTATTGTCCAAAAATAACTCCAGCTTTAAAAAGCCTGTGAGATACGATTATCAGTAAAGTAACTTCACATTATTGTGGGTAAATTACAAAGAATAATTATTTTATGAGCTAGACTAACTGCATTTTGTGGGGCTAAACACCAGATTTATCTAACTAAATAATCCCGAAATATTATCGAGCCTGAACTTGGTGAAACGGTTAGATATTAAGCGACGTCGAAGATGTAGTTTGTTATAGCCACTTTTAGCTCCGGCTTTAAAAAGTCCGTATGAGTCGACTAAGCTGTCAACAGGCAAGGTAAGTACAAATATTGTACGTGCATAGTAACAATATGGTCGATTAATTGCAAAAAATAACGTAATTTTACGGGCTAAGCCGACTGTATTTTATGAGGCTAAAAACCAGCTTTATATAACAAAAAATGAGTAATTAAAATTACTTGATCATCACTGAGTCACAAGCAACGGTCTCAGAATATTGTAGTCCTCTTGTCCCAAAAGATTATGGAGCCCAACTGGGTTCGATATTCATGACGTGAAAGATGTAATTTGTTATAGCTCCAGCTTTACATAGCTTGTACACAGTGTATAAGTCGCTGATCGGAAAATCTCATGACACCTGTTACATTTAATTTGATAGTACTTATAAAATGACATAAATTATTCTATAAATACTATTCCTATTTATTTCAGATGATTGCATTATCTATTTAATAGAATTGAGAATTCATGAGTATGTTTACGTAATCGAAACAAGGGGGGCTTGTCCTAACACATATGAGTGTCGAAGTTAAAGTCGTATATTTGTTGGAAAAGGCTACTCGGCGCTGATTGGGTTAAAATTGTTGAATGAAAACGTTTTTCCTCTGCAAATATAGTAGATTGACATTATATTGTGCAAATTAATATTTTATGTAATAAGCTAAGAAGAATCTTGTTGTCGTCACAAAACTAAATGAATATAAGGTTGAAGGGTCAAGTTCAATCAAATCTGTTAGTTTCAAAATGTTCCACTAAACATTTTGAAGGACGTAAGTCCGTCTATGCAAAACAGTTAAAACAGCAATCAGCCGTCAGTGTTTTGTGAACTTGGCCTCTAAAGCTTTCAATGGGAAGTTGTATACTATACAAATACCGAGAAATTTTCTCACATCAGACAGAAGCTTTCGCTTTCAAAATACCGAGAAACGGTGAATCACACTGCAGCTGCTTTGTCTGGGTTTGAATTCGTAGAACTGACGTTTATAGAGATGCGATTGCTACGGCGTAGCCAGCGTAGACTTACTACTGCTACGGGCCAGCGTAGCGGCGTAGACAGCTACGAACGAAGTCTACGAGGTGTCGATGTGATAAACAATTAAGCTATAACGTTGTTATCTTAAATCAAAAAGGTGCGGATTTCTATATCAAATTATGTTTAGCTTTACTTAGCTGTGAAAGGGCCATTTTAGGAAAAGATCCTACAAACATATTCTTTAACCACGTAAATAACAACAATGCAATTATAAAGTATTTCTTTTGAGTAGCTAAGCTTTAAAACTAAATCACGTTACTAGCCCGGCTAGATGAACTTAAGCTAACTTATTTCAGTAACTTTTTCTGACATATAATATGAGGCTGAGAGATTTTTATGTCATGTGTTGTGTTGTATTTTTAAACTTCTACGTAAGTATTTGTAAGTGTAAAAGTGATAGAAATAGCCATGCACATTTGAAACTGATTTTTTATTGATCATTTTACTGGGGCATTCATGAATAATATTGTTAATATTCAATTTTATGTAAGTAATTATACATTAGTCATTCCCTATTTACCACACAACACTAGCGCAGGTATTACAGTAAGTAGCAGTCTAAGTGAAGTCTAGACAACCATAGCGCCATCGTTTGCATCGAGTTCACATTAAGCCAGGGAACACTAACCGCAGATAAATGTGTTGTTTTGCAGAGTACAGTCACCAACATAAACCTATACTTTAATATTATAAAGCTGAAGAGGTTGTTTGTTTGTTTAGTTGAACGCGAAAATCCCAAGAACTACTGGTCCGAATTGAAAAATTATTCTTGATGTTGGTTAGCCTATTTATTGAGAAAGGCTATAGGTTATATAACATTATGCTTTAGTCAAAAGGAGCGGAGCAACAACAAAAAATGGAAGAAAATTGGCAGACAATTCGATACGACGGGAAGGGTCACGGGAGTAAAAATTTGATGCGGACGAAGTCGCGGGCAGAAGCTAGTATATTAATATGGACGACACTCAATGCTCGGCAATATTATCTAATTGCAACTTCAAAAATTAATATCTGGTTGCATTGTATAAAAGCTCGTTTATTTAGATATAGGGAACTTTGGGGAATTTGGGAGAGTACGTGGTCTAAATCGGGTTCGTAATTCGAATTTCGTGGGGTTCGATTTGCTTAGATTAAACCAGCCAGTAGTCAATGTATTTTTATTTTTTTTGTGAAGGCACAACCGTTCCCATTTGGGCAGATACATTTTTCGAACTTAGAAAGCAATGGAGTAGCAATAACCTTGAACCAAAATGATTCAGATTCTTATTAATAGTGTTATACGTAATAGATGTACTGAAAATTGCGAAAACGTAAGAAACTTTGAGAGCAGTGGTGGCCCAGTGGTATCGTGGCATCGAACCCAGGCGGGCGCGGCGTTACTTTGTGTAAATAATTTCATCACCACTGCTCTCAAAACGGTGAAGGAAAACATCGTTAGGAAACCAGCATGTCCTAGAACCAATCATTCGGAGACATGTGGCATCTACCAAACCGCACTGGGCCTTTGTGGTAGATTACGGCCCACTCCCTCTCACCGAGAGGAGGCCTGTGTCCCAGGAGTGAGAATAATAAAGGCTAATGATGATGAAGAAACTTTGAATTGAAAACGCATTTTCATACAAAAGAGTGCGATATAACCCGCCCGTGCGCACGGTTACACATCAAGCTATGGATTTCCAGTTTAAACTGATCTCACATTGTATGGGATTTCCGTATATGGAGAGGTCAGCTTGAACTAGCAATCATAGCTTGATGTGTAGCCGTATATACGTGTGCCAACTTAAACCATTTTTCAATTATACCATTTATAAGCTCTTTTGAATCGTCAAAAAGTCGATCTGTTAGTCGGAAAGTTGAAGCTAGTTGCCCAAAACGTAGATCTTTATGAAAGAGAACGGTCAAGAAATTCCAATGACGAACTTTTAAAATCAGGATATTGCAATACCCTGAGTACATGGTGCATTGATTCAAAGAACATGTACGAAAGTAATGAAGGGGAATTTTGCAATGCGTCGCGTTGCGTCGTGACCCGTCCCAATCTGCTTTCACTACGAAAACCACCCTTATGAACTACTGAATAAAGATGCTGCCGATTTTGAATTGTTGCCGTAGACGTGCAGTTTAAATTGGTCGGATTATTTGCCAATAAACTGCCAAAACGTTAATTGTCTTAATTGAATTTTCTAATTAAGTATTATTCTGAAAAGCACGCATTTTAATTTACTTAGCCTATAGTTTTTGATATAAAAAACAGTCTATAGGAGTTTGCCATGCCGTGAACGATTATTGTTCACGCAATATTTCCGAGCTAAAATAAATTCTAATAGAATTTAAACATTAATAGTAAAACACAATTAACAGCTTGCTTGAACAGGTTAGTATTTCATGACCAATGCTTTGTTTTTTCGGGTTGTACCGTCGAATGGTTGATGAATGCCAGAATATAAAATGACATTAAAAATCTTCCTACTTATTGCATTTTCAATCCAAGTAGCTGCCTAACGCCCTTTATTACACGGCACGGTTTGTTTACGATACGGTGTATAAGCCGCGCCGTAGAAAACACGTGTCTATCTACAAGCTGCTATAGTGATCCATACTACACTGACGACCGTGCGTACACACCTCAGATAAACCATCGTTTTTCACGGCAAAAATAACGTATGCATGTTCATATATCCATACTAATATTATAAATGGGAAAGTGTGTGTGTCTGTTTGTCCGTTTTTCACGGCAAAACGGAGCGACGAATTGACGTGATTTTTTAATTGGAGATAGTTGAAGGGATGGAGAGTGACATAGACTACTTTTTATTCCGCGACTTCATCTGCGTCCGCGATAACCAACATTTACGCGAACGAAGTCGCGGGAAAAAGCTAGTACACTATATTCCGGCGACATCGAGAGAATGCGTTCCAGTCAGTTTAGTCCTTTAGTAGTAGTACTGGTTTGTAGTCCTTTATTATTTACTGATGTGCTGTGGTCTCCTATAAGTGAAGGAGTACACCTACTTAATACCTCATGTTACCCTTTGTTTACGTGTCAATATATTGTATAAATGTATGATGGAGATCCAAAAAAAAAAAACAGTCTATATATTGTGGTTGTTATAAGGTTGCTGTCATAGGTAAGATACAGTCCGTTCACACTTATTTTATTTCTGATTTTGCGTCATTGTCTGAAGCAAGGTGTCTTTATTTTCATAGGAAAAAGGTTGATTTTGGGTCGATGTAAATAACAAGTCTGTCAATATCACAATGATCTTCATTCTTGTAACATTAAGGTAGGTGTTGGGTTGCTGTCAGTGGTAATATTACGGTTAAAGGAGTGTATATTATTGACAGGTATCAGGAACGCATTTTCAAATTAATAATGGTGTAAAATGTATAATAACTAATAGTAGAATGGTGATTGAGAAGGCTGAATGAATGGCTTTTACCCAAAAGGTCAATAGAAAAGGCTACATTTGGAGTTCCCAATGCGATCGAATGAGAAATGAAGAAATCCAAAGTAACCAACATAGCCAGAAGATTTGTCAAACTTAAGTGGCAGTGTGCAGGGCCATAGGTTCTGGAGTGACAACCGCGTATTGGAAGAATAAACGTTGGCCTCCCTTAAGATGGACTGATGGAATCCGCTGGATGCGAGAAGCATAGAACCGGTAGAAGTGGCGGTGCTTGGGCTCCCCCAAGCACCGCCACTTCTACCGGTTCTATGCTGCCCTTGTCCAGTAGAGAATGTATTTCAGCTGAAATGTTGATGCTAATGATTGAGAAGCTCCGAATGATTAAAGATTGTGATTAATGGTCAGCTAGTATTCCGGCTTAAGTATTTCAACTAGTAAATTACTTTAGACTGAAGACTACATTGAAGGTAATATCAGGATACAATGCGGTAAAAATTACCATTGTCATTGAAAACAAGTAAGTAGGTAATATTATCTATGTGACGTTTTACGTCGTTAGTTTTACGTTAAGTTGCCATTAGTGAATGGTGGCTGGCGTTGCCAGGCGACTTATTGCCGGTTGGCACGCCAGTGGGGCTTGTAAACACGTCGCCATGGAGGCTACAGCATCTGCAATGCTAACTAACGTTCTCTAGTCTACACCGATCGTGTGAATCGGAGCGTTTACTGCCAAAATTGCAAACTGGTTTTTTTTTGTGAATTCTTGGATTGAGCTGTGGAATTAATTTACACGCATAATCGGGATATATTCCTGGCTGTAAGCTACCTCGTGGGGCCATTGCGGGTTGGTAGATGTCACATGTCTATAAATTTTTGGTTTTAGGACATAACGATTTTCTCACGATGTTTTCCTTCACCGTTTTGAGAGTAATGATGAAGAAATTATTTACACAAAGTATATCGCCTGCCTGAGTTTGATGCCACTATGATCTCGCACGTCGGGACCGTAACCTCACTGCTCTGTTTTTTTTTTACTTAAGTTTTAGTCACTTAACAATATTTAATTTACTTTAAGTAATAGATTATTTTAAATCCAAGTAAAGTATTGTAGTTCTCAAATAAAAAAATTAACTTTAATCTTTAAAATCTTTCACAATATTGAATTTTCTAAATATAATTTAGCAAATTTATCGTCATGTTTGTCTTAGTCCACCCGCATAATATTTTATGACTGGACTTTCAAGGTGATCTGACGCACAAAAATAGATATGGAAAACTTTTCATTCTAGACCAATAAAATAAAAATGGAGTTTTTAATACTTCTTGGTGAAAATTATAATGGTAGCACAAAAATGGAATACTAAGCTAAAGTACAAAAAGTTTTAACTGCAAGCAACGCGACCCGTATCAACAACACATCGATAATGAATTCCTTTAAAACGCACAAATACAATCCGAAAATCAAAATCCTCGATGTTTCGAAGCTCAAAAACATCACTAGAGCAAATATGTCAATCACTGCACGAAAAATTCATAGAGGCGCAGTGTCCAAACGACGTTTGACTGACAAAACGAGTCGCGTCGAGGTATCAACGATCGTCGGATATGGAGCAATTTCCCGCCAAAAATGACCGCTACAGAACTGCCAACGATAGCGTCAGGTGAGGGAACAGGCGCCAATGACAGCGGGGATGGTGGGTTGCGGATTATAGAATCGAATTTCGAATTGAATTTGAATTTTAAACCTAAGAGCTGAAGAGAATAAAAAAGTGTGTTGTTATGTTATTTCCGATCCTGTTTTGTTTTTCTACACAATCATAACAGAAGCCAAAAAGTCTTCCAGCCAGTATTACCTAGGGGTATCGTTTTATACCTCGTACGTTGTGCACCTAGCTTCTGACATTTTATCAGTGCCCAGGTTTATGTGAAATAAAAATATTTTGATTTGATTTGATTTGATTGATTTCCTAACCAGTAACTGAGTTGTTGTTGTCAGATAGATGGCTCCATGTAAAATACTGTTATTTAACTGTACGTTTAGACTATCAACCTCAACATAGTTTGAACAAGTTTGGTAGATTGATTGTTCCTGTCATTTCACCGCCTCCTCATATCATTTAAGTTAAAAAACCGAAAACCTGTTAGAAAACTGAAGGAACATGGGTGGTTTTAATTCAGTAAAAGTCTGACATGCCCCTCCGCTCCACCCAGAGCGGGAGAAGTCAATTGATTATTTCCAACCCAAAAAAATAAAAAAGGTGGTAAAAATACATTAATACACGCTATATTTTAAGGATCTCTCCTACACATAACTGTTTACGTGTATGTTTTAGAACAAAATCTACCACGTACATGAAAATTTTCCACAGGTTTCATCGCCCTAAATATCAGAATACACCCACCAACCTATAAACACGTCTCCATGCAGCTGACAAATACGACTTAACCCGTAACCGCCACTGTTCAAGCTATCAGCTGTTCACTCGTCACAAAGTCAGACGACGCAAAGTGGATTACAGTACTCAGCGGCGACTGAAGTGTCCATGGACGTCATACGCGATATTTACTCAACTTAATAATACTTGTGGACGCCATTGTACGTTGCTGTGCTCAGTATTGCAGTTGGATTAAGCATCGTCTGTCATTTCGTGAACTAAATACAGAGCACTTGTGACCGACAGTGTCATGCACTTGTGTATGTCACTGTACTGAATATTACTGTGGATGCCACTGTACTTAGTATTGCAGTTTATTGAATGTCGTATGCGATCATAAATTATAGATACTTTATATTACAAAGTCAGAATCTAATCGTTTCTTTCGATAAAACCACTATTTAAGGCACTTTTGAACGTCATAAAGCAAGGAAAAAGAATGAGCTAGTCTACGTGTCCTTTCCATAAGGTAGTTTCGTATGGAGAAGCATGGGCACCAACTCCAAAGCTACTCTTAAAAAAAACGTGTAAGTTGTGTAACAAAATAATTTATCTGCTAGGCCATCCCTTATTATTGCACACCTTTGAACCTACCATCTTTACTCGCACCACGAAATCGCGCACTTTATAAACTAGTTAAGTAATCTTATCAGTTCTAACAACAACAGTAACAGTGTTGAAAATCTAATGCATGGGCTATGAAAATCAATACATTGTTCAAGGAAACATGGACTTTAAGGGCAGTGGCTTCCACTAATATAAAAACTAAAACGTCGGAAACATCAAAATCGGACCACTCTATAAATGGTGACGGAACGTCGTACAAAAAAAAAAATACGCCGCGATTTTAGATCCTCTTCTTTTTTCGTCAGTTGACAAAGACTGGATTACTTTAAATAGGTCCAGTAGCTTGCAGTCAAGTAAAACATATTCGGGGAAGTGAACAATGCCTAAAAAAATTTTACTCATTTGAAACTTCAACTATAAAAACACATTTATAATAAAAAGTTTAAAACAATTCATAAAGAAAATGCAACAAATTCACCAGTATAATGTGAAATGCGTTAGAATTATACCGGGTCAGTAATTAAGAGGGGAAGTAGGGCGGGCGCGACGAGTTAAGACCATTACTTGCACGGTAACACAGGGGAGGTGGGGGAGAGAGGGTGACTTCAGCTGTGTAACGCTTTTGTGGGCTATGCACCGATAATATGTCGGTTGTAACGTAATGTAGGTGTTGTGGTCAGAAAGGGAACTGTTAGAGTCAACTTAGTAGACTTATTATAGATAATGATCAGTATATTATTAAGCAGCGCCCCCACCCCTGTTTTGCACGGTTTTTGTGACTAAACAAAACATCGAGTTTTTTTTGTTAAATGTTATTAGAAAGACGAAGAAGAAGAAATAAAATTGCGGTTATTGTCATTATATCATAAAAAAACCTTAAAACTATTTAAAAAAAATACTGCAATAGGGCCTTAGCTCAGCATATATTTTACACATACACCTCTCGAAATATTAAAAAAAAAAATGGTGGAAACGTTAGTTTAAAAAAATAACTAGATCTGTTTAGACTGGAAGGCAAACCCAACATAGTTGAGAAACGGCTAGGCAAATCATGAGTTTAGATTAAAGACAACGTGATCATAAAGACAGACAAAAAGCGATTTCGATTTATAATTATGTCTACTAATGGTATTATTGCCTGGACTATGAATACATGAAGAGCCATTTTACATTTTTGCGCGAATATCTACGATTTTAGTCGCCTTATTTACCTCTCATCTCATCATTATAAATACTCTGGCATTGACGAATACATGTAAAAAATAGATCAATCTTTTGTTTTCTTACTTTTAGTAGCACATTTACAAAAACTTATTTGTTTACTTTGTAGTAATTAATCTCCCACAACTAGTTTTCTTAAAAATCAGCGCAGGGTCAATTTCTGACTCCTATTTCTATCATTAATATGTAGAAATTTGAGTATAAAAAATACACAAAACATCAGACATATAATCTAGTTGTTACATTTAGTAGTAGAATATTGATTTTTAATGACATTAATTAGTTAAAAAAATAAGTCTTATGGCAATTTTTACGATTTATTTGCAATTTTATCGCGTTTTTTTTTGGTTTGAATAAAGCATAATTACGTTAAAAAATTCATGGCAACATAAAGTATACTGTATAAGAAATCGAATTCTCAAGTTTTATTTAAATCCGTTTATTTAATTAGACATAATATCGTTTTTTAAATCACTCTAAATTAGAATAAATTACGATGCACAAGCGGGCAGAGTTTAGTACGGCGCAAGCGCCCAACGAGGCAGGACCTGTACCACTTTTTCCCGCGTCTCAGTTTTTGGGTCCTTGTATCGTGAACGCAAAAATATACTATGACTACAACATTTTGCTACTCTTCGCATTTTATTTTTTTGTATTCTTTTTCTCTATTATTAAACTCTTGTTTCGTTTATTATCAAGTAAAGCATTATTTTAATAGATTGTAGAAAAATTTTGACTAAAATAATTTATTTTAATTAAGAGCCATTTTACATTTTTGCGCGAATATCTAAGATTTTAGTCGCCTTATTTACCTCTCATCTCATCATTATAAATACTCTGGCATTGACGAATACATGTAAAAAATAGATCAATCTTTTGTTTTGTCACTTTTAGTAGAACATTTACAAAAACTTATTTGTTTACTTTGTAGTAATTAATCTCCCACAACTAGTTTTCGTAAAAATCAGCGCAGGGTCAATTTCAGACTCCTATTTCTATCATTAATATGTAGAAATTTGAGTAAAAAAAATACACAAAACAACAGACATATAATCTAGTTGTTACATTTAGTACAAAACTATTGATTTTTAATAACATTAATTAGTAAAAAAATAAAGTCTTATGGCAATTTTTACGATTTATTCGCAAGTTTATCGCATTTTTTTGGTTTGAATAAAGCATAATTACATTAAAAAATTCATGTCAATATAAAGTATGCTCTATAACAAATCGAATTCTCAAGTTTTATTTAAATCTGTTTATTTAATTAGACATAATATCGTTTTAGAAATCACTCTAAATTAGAATAAATTACGATGCACAAGCGGGCAGCGTTTAGTACGGCGCAAGTGCCCAACGGGGAAGGACCTGTGCCAATTTTTCCCGCGTCTCAGTTTACGGGTACTCGTATCGTGAAGGCAAAAATATACTACGACTACAACATTTTGCTACTCTTCGCATTTTATTTTTTTTTGAATAAGAGTTTCGTTAATTATCAAGTAAATCATTATTTTAATAGATTGTAGAAAAATTTTGACTAAAATAATTTATTTTAACTAAATCTGACTATTTTTAATCGCGATTAAAAAGGTGTGGAGTAAAACTAGTGGTCATGAACAAAAATTCACACCAACGGCAACGGCTCGCCTCACGTGCAAAAATGGTACTGTATTTTTTTTTTTGCTTATATCTCGAAAATGGCGTGTCCTATCGCAAAAATAATGAAATTTTCGACCCCCTTTATAGAACCCCACACATATAAATATTAACACGTGGGTAATATTTTATTTATAGAATTCAAACAAAAAATGAAAAATCTAAATATATAAAAGGCAAACCTGACTGACTCATCTATCAACGCACAGCCGAAACTACTGAACGAATTTCGCTGAAATTTGGCATACAGATAGTTGTAATGACGTAAATATCCGCTAAGAAAGGATTTTTGAAAATTCGCCCCCAAGGGGGTGAAAAATGGGTTACAATTTTGTATGGAAGTCCGTCATTTTTAGAGCTACAAGCTTGAAACTTTGTTTTTAGGTAAACAAACAGAAATAAACAATTATGTGTCCTAGGGTTTTTGAAAATTCAACCCCTAAGGGGATGAAAAAGGGTTTGAAAGTTTGTATGGGGAAACAAGATCAGTTAAACTATTTTATTCGAAACTCCACAGGAGTAATCCTATCAATAAATGAGTAAACACGTGTGCCAGACTCTTTCAGAATTCAACTCCTAAAAGGTAGAAAAGGGGTGACAAATTCTGAAAATCAACATGGTATCGTTTTATTGATTTATTGGGTCGCTGATTACGAAAACAACAACTATTTCACAAAAACTGCACAAAAACATAAAACAAAATAGACAAGAAAATTTATACAAAAAATTGCATAAAAATTAAAAAAACAATGAAAATAAACAATCAAACCAATTTTTTTTCAAATTAAATGGCAAATTCAAAAGAAATACTAAGGTGAGAAATACCTGAATGATCTTCCCTATGAATTGAAACGAATACAGTTTCCCCTCAAAGTGTTTTGCAATGACCAGAATCACAAGGGCAGACATTAAAATTTGTGGGTATAGACTTGAGAGAAAACTGTTTTTCACACGGGCAATTCTATGTGGCTTGCTCTCGCGTAACCTCGCCTAGTAGTCTGATAATTTTGGCATACAGTAATAGATTAGCAAAAAATGTGGTGTATAAAGAAGTTTTGTAGTTTACTATCTTTTGGCCGCGACTTCGTCCGTGCAATTCTACTTCCTTTCTTAGCGCTCGCTTACGCTACGTTACGCTACGAAGTCGCTGGCAAAGGCTAGTTCCATATAAAACACGTCCAGGCCGCCCCCTTGCGCGCGCCTTCGTCTCTCAACAAGTTCATTGCGTAACGCACTCAAGTACCAAGTTGCGAAGCCAAAAGAAAAAAAAAATACCACGTTGAGTCGCGATTGTCAAATTTGATTTTAGTCGTGTCAAAATATTTTTTAAATTTAGAGATTATTTCTTGCAGAATAGCGTAACAATTCTCATAGCTAAATGTAAGTAATTTTAGAGATAGTTTAGTTCGGTGTACAACAGAATCGACACCAATTTGTAATTGTTTGAATTTTTTATTAGTCTAGAAATCTTTATTAGACTGACTAAATAAAAGTAAGTATTTTCATAAATCTCTAAATACCGCATTATAATTCTAACGGCTCAAGATTGTTTAGGCCGGCTCGACACTCGCGTTACACTATTTGTATTGTGCATGTGTGGATAGCTAGCTACGCACACATAGATAAGATTGCCGTCTTTTACCTAAACTCGAGCATTCAAATTTTGTGAGAGGGCTCTTAAGGATTGTGCGTTAAAGTCACCTGCGAAATTAAAATATTCTTTCGGCTTCTGCATTTTGCAGTTAGTATCAGTTTGGAAGTTTATAAAAAATTATTCGCGACTGTATTCAATATTTATTTACAGAGTTTTAATTATTAGAATAATTAAAATAAAACGAAAAGTATTTCTTTCTATTTAAGATTTGACCTCAAATGTCGTGATTTCATAAAAGGTCAATGTTATTAAATAGGGCGATGTGAACTTAGACATACATTTAAACTAGAACTACGTTGCTGTGTCAAATAAATGAAAGGACATTTTTGTACAAATGGATATGAAATAAACTTTGTATGGGTACAACAAAAAAATCAGCCAGTTGTGCCACTCTACCTGTGGTAGTTCAATGACCGAGCCAACATTGGATTTTAATTATTACACACATCGCTTTTGCGGGCTTCTGCGGCTATGCATATACTTTTTTTAAACCAATATTGTACTACAACAGAGAAATAGGATTAAAATTGTAAATATTTATGTGCGCATTTCTTCTTTTACAGTGAAAAATAGAGCCTAAATATTGCAAATTACGAGTAAGTGTTATTAGCGCATGCAGCATTTTGTTGAAATTCGAGAGCAAATTAAGCGTAAAATTCAAAACTTGTTCAACAATTACTCAGTTAGTAGTTTTAGTTCAACATATTTTTTCAGCCAAAAGACCTCCACTGCTGGACAAACGTCTCTCTCAAAAAATGGGGGGTTTGCCAGAATCGCCATAATTGCCAAGCGGGTATCCGATCACAGTAATGTGGTGATATGCATAGAGAATGCTGCTGCCCATTCTCTAGTCAGTCCCTTAGTCGTATTTTATGACATCCACGGAAAAAAATGGGACAGTGCTATTCAAGTCAGGCACCACACGGACACGGTTGTTCAACATATTTTCCACGAATTAATTGTGTATTTTGTCATGTAGTGTAAGTGCCTAAAGCATCAATGAATGCATCAATTTGTATTCTCTATTAAAAGAACAATGAACAGGAGTTAAAAGCCACTCGCAATCCTTTTGTTTCATTTGTAAAATCGCATTAATTTATTGAATTCCAATTTTAAATATCACACTTCTGAACGTTTTCATATCATGATGTTAATTTGATACCACGAATGTATTTAATTTTATCGAATGTGGTTGAACCAAAATGTGTGTATGAATGGAGCGAAAAATTATATCAAAATGTGAAAGTTCACATGGCATGCGACATTTTGTCGAGGTGAACGTTTGATGACGGAGTTATCCTTAATTCTGTAATGTTCCAATGCATCAGAAAAGTATGATATTTAACATAACATAACATCAAGTCTGGTTTCCCCGAAGTGTTGAGCAGAGTTGTCCCTATAGAATACCCACATTTCGCCAGTTATGTTTAAGTCCCATGTAACAAGGGTGAGTCTATTGCATCAATCGGGCACGCTTTCAGAATCCGAACTGCTACTGAGAAATTCCAGATAGATAACCCCAATAACAAGAAACCAAGACTTCATGAAAAGTATTCATAGTACTATTGATGGCTAATATTAACATATCATAACATCTCGCCTATATTCCTCTTTGAAGGAGCAGACTTCTGTCTGTACACGAATATTGTGACTGTTATATTTAGGTAATAAGTAATACGAGCGAGCCGATAGTCGTTCGTTATATGACCATAATATTAAGTCTAGAGAAATATCTAGAGAAATATGATCATTTCATCATCTGCCTAGCCCTTCCCCAATTATGCTGAGTTGGTTTCCAGTCTACCCAGACAAAGCTGAATACCAGTATTTTACATGGAGTGACTGCCTATCTGAACTCCACAACCTAGTTACTTCGAATATCTGGTAATTCATAATATAATAATTTAATTAAATTAAATTATTATATTATTAAATTAATATATTATTAAATTATTCCATTATTAAATGATTAAATTAAATATATATCATTTTGTAATGTTTATCTTTAGTAATATTTACTTTGCACCGCACCATAATTGTAACGGCAGCTCGATCACGGCGGTGACGGAACTAACTGGTGCTTATAGCACAGGAGTCCTCCTAGTTTAAGCCCAGTTGCACTTGCGTCGTATCTTGCCAATTTACTTATAAGGTCTAATTTAAGGTTCTAAGAATTGTAAATAGGTTTAAGGTTTTGAACAAATAAATATTATTATTATATTATTATTATATACCTTTTCATAAAACTGATACTCAAAACTCGTAACGGCTGCCAAAGGTCCTTGAATGACACCCGGAACCAACAGCTTAGCGTGCTTTCCGAAGCACGAAGGGTCTTGGTATATAAAGTGTTTACCCATCTACGGACCAACTGCGGCAAGCGTAACTTAACTAGTACGTTCCTGTAGGATATTTTTTGACATCCAGGTGGGCGAAGCCGTGGGCAGAAGCTGGTCTGATATAAATTCAAACCCTATCTGCCGCAAGTTTAAGTGTAAAAACACCCAAAGGAAACACCAAATTAATAAAAGTCAGGAAGTCTCACCCTCGGTTCCGGTTCTTAGTCTAATGAAGTTCTTAATCAGTGAGTCAGCTGTCTAATCTCATTCCAGCCAGTTCGTTGTAGCTTGATCAAAAGTATTCCATTAATCATATCAATTCGAAAAACCGTTACGATTTGAATAAGCTTTCCGAAGATGGCGGTTAGTTGAAAAGCGAAGTTTGGCAGTGGGCCCAGAATAACATGAGATAGAATAAGTCTTAAAACATGCAACCTGGCATTTGTGGAGCAAGTCGGGCAGAAATTGATTATTATTCCCGCTGCTCTTTTTGCTGTGCCCACGTTTTTCAAGTCATGGTTTTTTAGTTCTGTATGTGTGGTGGCATTTTACTTTTTATTTTCTTTTGAGAGAAATGTGAAATTTCTCTCAAAAGAAAATAAAAAGTTTAAATAAAAATAAAAATTTCATTGCATGCATAGCTAGGAGGGAGAGGAGGAACTTACTAGTGAATGGGCAGCAGCTTTTTCTGTGCATTTTACCACCATACCAACGGCGATCGCCAACCGGCCTGCCGAGCGTGGCGAATATGGCAATCCTCCCAAATTGGGGGAGCCATATGTCCAATAGTTGACCTCTTTTGGCTGAAATGATGATGGCTACAGTGAGCAATCTAGTCTCACTGAAAAACTGGACTCTCAATTCAATCTAGTAAGATCAATCAGGATTTTCCGGACGGAAATAATAATGGTCAAGGGCTTCTTTATTCTTGTGCTAATCTCCACGCTCCTGTGCCAGCCTCATCCAGGTTTTGTCCACGCAGGGACACAGCTTGCTTAAGTGGCAGTGGACAAGGCACATTGCTCGCAGAACAGATGGCCGATGGGGCCGGAAGGTTCTGGAGTGGCGACCGCATACTGGAAGACGGAGCGTTGGAAGGCCTCCCACAAGATGGACCGATGACCTGGTGAAGGCTGCAGGAATACGTTGGATGCGAGAAGTACAGAACAGGTCGAAGTGGCGGTGCTTGGGGGAGGCCTATGTCCAGCAGTGGACGTCTTTCGGCTGAAAATGATGACGATGATGAGGGACACAGGCCTCCTCTCTGTGAGAGGGAGTGGGCATAGCGCGTGTTGGTGGATCTTACACTTCTGCAAATTTTTTGGTTCTAGGACATGCCGTTTTCCCACGGTGTTTTCTGTCACTATCTTGAGAGCAGTGGTGATGGAATTTAATACACTAAATAAAGCATGTCTTACGATCTTACGAACTACAAATCGAAAGATGTTGCTAATACCTCTAGCAAAATGTGGATGGACTAAAAACAAGGCATGACGTTAAGTTTCTAGGCAAACAGGTCTGTCTAGTCGTCCAACATTCAATTCTAACATTCAATCTATACATGCAACGTTCAAGAGTACATACATACCTATGATAGGACCTACATTCTATACCAAGGTCATCAATACACAGGTCATCGTCCATTATATTCTGCCGCGTTCGAATTGAACCGATTATGTCATCCATCGCGGTAGTTAGCCATTCAAACCTTTCCAAGAATAATGCATTAATAACAAACTAATTAATTAAATAATAATGAGAATTTACAGAGTATATGTGTATGAAAATGTTGATATAATAAATTAGTTGAGTGTTTGATAGTAAAGTAGAGTTAAATACAATGTGTTCTGTAGTTATATTTTTAACATAGAAGTTCAAATTCAATGAGAAAATTCAGGTAAAAGTAAATCGGTCACCACGTGTATCGGGCCGGATGGTTGCGTTAAAATAAATATTAGTAGCGTATTTCGGAACGCAGCTTTTCACTGAGGCGAAGGTACGCGAGTGCGAGCGGGATAGCGCGAGATGAGATCACAGGAGCGAGCGAGATGACACGAGCTTATCCGATCGATAGCCGCAGCCGCAGAGTGCCGCGAGTGACGTCAGACGCCCGTCTCGTCATCTTTGACTCTGTTCAAAGAATTGTCACTATATTTTTGTATACAGTGAACGCCATTAACAGTTCGATATAAAAACGAACTATTGTATGGTATGGGAAGTGTGCCATTGTACTCTTTGTGTTTGAATAATAATGTTATTTGCGTCACGTAGGCGACGTAAATATGTTATTGATTGATTATAATCTCTTATGAGAGATATGAGAGAAAGATGAAGCGAATTTATGAAAAACGTAGTCTATGAAAAAAAAAAATACACAATTTGAATAATACTACTTCGGATTTCCAAAAGTAAACCTAACCTTAACCTAAAAAAGTACTTAGTCTTAACTGTAACACATACTAACAACGTTATTACGAACAATAACTTACTAGTTGCCAACGAAAGTGAATCGATGAAAATAACCCAACATAAATGAATTAACAGCTCGATGATTAATTTGTACGCTACGAACTCGTAGACAGTCTATGAGCTTCGTAGCTCGTGCTACGGCGTAGCGTTTCACTTTCATGCAGAAAATGCGAATAATAAAACTTTTGAGACTCGATGCATCTACGAGTGATTCCAGGAAAATGAAATATAAGGCATTTTATATATTTTCTTCTATGGGAACCTCCGTTATAGAAAGGGAAGGTTTTGCCATTGCGTCATTTAGGTCATTCGTACGATAGTAGTTTAATAGTGTGACAAGGTCGTAAGCTTTCTTTTGTATTACACGCTTCGGAAATTGGATACATTACGAGTAGTCTCAATTTAATTAAAGTGCAGACATTTAAATTGTACTGTTATTTTTTATAGGTTGTAACTTTCTGAATACTTTGTTGCCAGAAGCAACATTATAAAGATAAATTAATGTTTCGCAAAAAAGTAATAAAGCATGTGACTTTTAGCATCTGATTAAAATTTATTGTAAAATATATTTTCCTACTAATAAAATATGTCTGTAGTTGTATTTGAAATTTTGTGTAAATAATATTTTCCGTGATTCACATTAATCCAGCCCCATTTTCAGCTCGTATTTATTTGTATCGAAAAATTGAGTACAAAGTTCGCACAATCTCACAGCTTCGATGTGGAATTAATTAATTATACTTTACTATATCTCTATCGAAAAATCCAAATATATTTCAGGCAAACAATTTTATGATTTTCCAATTTTATACAAATATAAACCCCGCGACTTCGTCCGCGTCAAATTTCTTGCTCCCCTGACCCACCGTGTCACATTACGTCGCCGCCCACGGTATCACTTCGTTTTCGGTTAGGTTCGGTGTTGGTTCGGTCCTGACATTTTTTTCTTTTTACTGGACTCCTTAGAGTTGCAGCGTGATGTTAAAAAATGTATATCCTTCCTCAGGAATTGGACTATCAAATACACGAAGATTTTTTCATATCCAACTGGTAGTTCGAGAGATAAGCGCTTTCAAACAAACTCTTCAGCTTTATTATCTTAATTTTTACACCGTGACATTTTACTCGTTAGAAAAATAAAGAATGCATTAGAAGTATGAAACATCCTGTTAATAATGTTTACGTATCAGACGATACAGAACATATCTACCCAGTGCACGAGTCGACTAGATCATTCCACCTCCATTTTCCATGAGACAAAATATCAATTTCAAATTACGTCATGCGTCATCATAATGAAAAATATTTTTATTTTTTAGTTATTCAGATGTTCTTTTTTTCTTATGTTTAGTAGTTATTGGGTACATAAAATGTCACGGTGGGAATCATTATGACCCATTTACCAAATTACCATTCACAATCAACACATCCATGATACATACTCATAATAGAGATTATACCATAAGTTTAATTTTTAAACGCGTCCGGTCCGCACGAGCTGTAAACCTCTTAAAATACGCTACAGGGCGCCCTTCGCGCATTTTAATTGGCCCATGTTAATATTATAGACGATGTTATTCCGTAATTTTACTGGCTCAGCACTGTGAAGCGTGTTTAAGGTCCACGTGTAAACGGATTTGTTTTGTTCTTTGTATAAATATTGAGCTTATATGCCATTGTGATCAATATTTTGGTCATTGGTAGTACCAACAGATGGGAAACAGGGGAACATGTCTTCATTGTACAAACTATTGAATATCGTAAAATGGTTTGACTGCTGAAATTTACTTTAAGGAAAAATGAAAATGCGTGCCTTAGACTGATTTTTTTCTTTTGGGTCTAGTCTAGAAATGAGTAGAATCATTATCAGATACATATGTTTGTGTAATAGGGGTAACTTCTACCTAACGCTCTCAAATGGACATGCGTGTTGATATGTTATCATTGGATCTGCGGTCACGCGTATTTGTTCCAAAGAGTTACCGTGGGCCTGGCACAGGCAACTGAAGGATCACGGGTTTTAGTCAGCATGGTAGTGACACGAAGAGCGGGAGAAATCATTTGACGATATCCCAGCCAGAAAAAAGAATCACCAGATATTTTATGCTAGCTTCTGCTTGCAATTTCGTCTGAATGAAATGTCTTGCTCCCCCGACCCACCGTGTCACATTACCTACGTCGACGCCCACGTTATAACTTGGTTTTCCTTTAGCGTTAGCGACTTATTTTTATTGCACTCCTTAAGGCTGCAGCGTGATGTTAAAAACCTATAAACATTCGCAAGAATTTGGGCTATTTAAAGCAAAAATATTACGCTTGGCAGGCGGGTTGGCGATCGCAGTATGGTGGTAAAATGCATAGAGAACGCTCCTGCCCATTCTCTAGTAAGTCCTTTAGTCGCCTTTATGACACCCACGGGAAGAAATGGGGTGGTGTTATTCTTTACGTCCGGCACCACATGGTACATTATCTATACTAATCTATACTTAATATTATAAAGCTGAAGAGTTTGTTTGTTTGTTTGATTGAACGCGCTAATCTCAGGAACTACCGGTTCGAATTGAACAATTCTTTTTGTGTTGGGTAGCCTATTTATCGAGAAAAGCTATAGGCTATATAACATTACACTACAATCAAGAGGAGCGGAGCAGTAATGAAAAACGTTGCAAAAACGGGAAAAAACGCACGGGTAGGCGATTCGACGCGATGGGAAGGGGGAAAAAGAAATTTAACGCGGACGAAGTCGCGGGCAGAAGCTAGTTATCTATACAAATAAATAACTCTGAAGTGTCTGTTAGTAATTTCAAATTAACAGCTTTTCACTAAATGCATATGAAAGTAACTTACCCCAAAAAATCATTTTTTAAACTTTTGTCTGTCTGTCTGTTTGTTCCGGCTAATCTCTGAAATGGCAGGACCGATTTTGACGGGACTTTTATTGGCAGGTAGCTGATGTAATAAGGAGTAACTTAGGCTACTTTTATTTTAGATTTTTATTTTAAAGAAATACCGTGAAGTGAATTTCCGACATCCACGCGGGCGAAGCCGCGGGCAAAAGCTAGTTAGTATATAAATTATAAAGTACATATAGTAGAAATTAACTTTCAAGAAACCTATAGGGGACTAGTAGAAGGTAGTATAATGGTCTTAGTGTGAAATTTTGCGTTTAAAAAGATTAATAAGGCTAAGCAAGTTCAGATATATCGCTTTTAGTTGCATGACACGCAGAATGTTCTTCGACATATTGGTAATCATTCAGTTTGTAAATATGGGTGATATTTAATTACTTATTATTAAATTTTTCCCTCAAATTTCATATTAGTTAAAATGACAGCATTGATAAATGTACGCTTGTCTGGAAGTAATCTATTCACTTTAGATTGATCGACTTCCAGGTTACCTATAACTACTAGGAAAAATATTCTAAATTCCATACATTTTCGACATTTGCCGAGATGAGACTGCGAATACATTTTGAACGTTTTTAATTGCAAATATCGGCTTTCTGATAGGCAGTCGCACTATGTGACATAATGCTATTCAGTTGCACCCCAACATAGTTGGGAAAAGGTCAGGAAGATGAGATAGATTTTGAGTTACTTTCAATAAGACGTATTTATTCCACTTAAGGTATATATTGATGATTAGCTTCTGCCCGCGATTTCGTCCGCATTAAATTTCTTGTTTCCCCGACCCTTCCCGTCGCGTCGAATCGCCTACCCGTGATTTTCCCCGTTTTTTGCGACATTTTTCATTACTGCTCCGCTCCTCTTAGTTGTAGCGTGATGTTATATAGCTTATAGCCTTTCTCGATAAATAGGCTACTTAAAACAAAAAGAATTTTTCAATTCAGATCAGTAGTTCCTGCGATTAGCGCGTTCAATCAATCAAACAAACAAACTCTTCAGCTTTATAATATTAGTATAGATGTTATAATTATCTTCCTGTCACGTATACAAATGTGTGTGGTACCACAACTAATTTGTTTATTTATTTCTCAAAGAGATTTCTTACACTCTCTTTCCAAAAGGTGCAAACCACCAGTCAACACTACAAACCTTAGAGTGCGTGTCAACCAGGTTTAACCTACCTTCTCAGGATAGGGGAGGTTTAAATGAGTTCTGTTTATACAATGATTTCCTCGTTGTTTCGAATAAAAATATGAAGTACACGCCATCGCATGACGGCAGGCTACTCCGATATTTCGGCATTAAAAATATCGGATAACGAGGGTAGTTCAGTGTTTTGTCAGGTGTAAAGTGAATTAGGAAAATGTTTGTTAAGTTTTAACTTTTATTATAATTTGAAGTAAGTTTTCGGTGTTAATTTTCGTGGTGAATTTAATTGAATTTTATATGAACTTCGTCATAACAGATTTTTTCTTTCAATATTAATTAATCCACGGGGTGTGGGAGAGCAAACAAAAATACATTGATACAAAAACAGTTAACTAATTCCTTGTTTAATTACGTTTTCATTGACATTAATCTCAAATGTTTCGTAACAATAATTTATTTAAATGATTGTAGGAACTAAAGTTCAAATCTAACTACTCTTTGGATATTCGCATGTAAGTGAGATATTCAGGTATCCATCTAATTTTCATTGACCTTTGCCTATTCCCAATTATGTTGGGATCGGCGTTTCTAGACTTAACGGATGCATCTAAATACCAGTATTTTACATGGAGATTCTGTCTATCTGACCTTCACACCCCAAAGTCTAGGTGATACGATACTTCATGGTAAAACTGGCTGATAGACTTTCAGGCTTCTGAAGTTCTTTTCGCCAATATGGACCGTAATAGTAGGCATATCATGTAGGTAAATGCTACATCTTGAAGTCGGAATACCTGTGTAAAGTATTGCAATTATTGAAGGCCTACATTACATTGTAGACCTTTGCCCTGCAGTGAGACAATACAGGCTGATATTTTTAATTCTTCGTATGTTATAAGTTGCAAAGCTCTGGCCCATGGGGTCCGGGTCATTTGGAAGGCGTACGAGGGGCCAAACCCAACTCGCAGAAGCCCCTTAGGCAATTTTTAAATGGAATCATATTATTTATTACATTGCGCTCGTCTTACCTGGGGACTAAGTTTTTATTTAATTAATGCAATTAACTCTAAACGCTTCGTCAGACATAATACTGCACAATGTCATATTTTATATAACAACCCCATGGGTTGTTATCATGATCACATAAAAGTCACATTACAGAATTAAAATGATGTGAAACCATAAATGTAATGGGTTGGTTGGTATTCTATCATATCTAGTTATCTATCTACAAAAAAAAAATATTGGCACGAAGTTCCTTATCGCGCGTTGCGAAAGGGGGCTAGACGGAAAAATTAAGACCAAAAGTTGTAACGACACTTTTTGCTATAGTTGTAAGCCGTGCGGCGTGCGCATGTTTCTCTGTCTGTCTCTCTCTCTCTCATAGAAAGCAACCCAGTTATTTTCGTTTCGTCTTTCTATTTCGCATTGAACAGTGTGGTGTCGTGACGATTATTTTTGTTGAGTGTATACAGGTTTTTTGTACATAATAAATAATAAAGAAATATTTTTTTTTATTACAATTCCTTCACTAATTAATCGAGAGGAACTTCGTTCCATCCGGGTGTCCCTTGATACCTCTCAAGTTTTTTTGTTATTTACTGTACTGAAAAAGTGAGCTTATTGGTGATGTTCTTCCGAAAAGTCAGGTGCGTTGTACTCACAACCGGCGTGCGTGTTTGATTAGAAATATGAACGTAAACGAGGCAAAATGATCGTATCAGGTGGCGTTTCTGCCTATCACCATGAGAAGAAAGCGTGAGTTTATGTATGTTTGTATCTACTGAAAAATAAACTTTATGTAGGCTAGAATTTGGAAAATATATCGTAGCTATCTAAAACTAACTGTTATGGGTAAGAACACGCTATCAGGTGATTACGAACGGTTTTAAAGTTGAAGCAAATGTGTGTCTGAAAACTACAAAAGAGAGTCTCTACAAGTGAAATATTCGTGTTGTTCATTTTTCACCGACTTCAAAAAAAGGAAGAGGTTCTCAATTCGACTGTATTTTTTTTATGTTTGTTACCTCAGATCTTTTGACTGGGTGAACCGATTTTGATGATTCTTTTTATTTGAAAGCTGGTGCTTTCCGCGTGGTCCGATTTTAATTTGGTTCCATTCTTACGATGTAATCCATGTAAAAACCATATAAGTGTTAAATTTGCATTAAGTATGTGCGCGACAAATGGACGAATAACGGGATTAGATAAGTGCGGGGTATATACCATAACTAAAAAAACGTCGGGTTGCACTCCGGGAGTGCCGGCAGAAGTGAAAACTTGAATATTAACGATGTGCATTTTTGATATTTTGGAATGGTTAGAGAATAATTTTGCACGAATTGCTTTATTTATTAGTATAAAAGTACTATCATTTACATATATGTGGTAGAATACAATATTTATTTATTGCGCTATCGTACACAAAGATGACAATTTATATTACATTAAAAAGTTTATCTCTCAGAAAAATCATTATCCGTCCGTCTTACGAATTTTCGATCAGGTCACGTGTCCTGACGCGAGTTTAACATTTTTTACCCATTACAAAAAAAGTGCACAACACCGCTAAAGAAGTTTTCACTTCAAAAGTTAAAAATAAAACCTAAAAAAATAACAACCGACTTCTTTTAAAAAAAGTCGCTACTTTTTTAAAAGTTTTTTTACAATAAGAAAAAGTTCATTACAATGCATGAAATGCATTGGAATTTCATAGCACTGCTTAGCGCCGAGCGTTGAAATTCCAAAAATGTTGTTTTTTTGAGGATGTGGTCTGTTGGAGTTTCGCTGTTTGGTTTAACACCGAGAGCTAAAAATCCAGTGTGCAAGACGGAATTTGATTGAACAAAAATAAACAATGATAGTTTTGCATCAACGGCTACTTATGCTAGATCTTATTATTATCAGCATAATTATGATGTAACATATACGTTGTTCCAGTTGAAAGATCCTGTTCCAATTCTGAAGATGTAGTCTTTAAAAATGTTTGTATGCTACCAAAAGGACTGATCCGCATTGGCCTATTTTGTAACTTGTAAGATATATATTTTAACTTAAAAAGTAGGATTGATGATAGCAACCGTCATTGTTGCGCTAGGTATTTATTTTATTTATATTTAAAGATAAAAGTAAAAAATTACTCGAACGTGTTAGTAACAATTTTTCTTATCACATATGTTAGTAAACTTAACCTACACTGCCATTTACAGTTAAAGTGAATCCCTGCTACAAGCTGAATACCGAAGTGGACAGTTTGCAGCAGCGTTTCACAAAGACGCGGTTCGTCTGCTCGCGATAAACCGTATAATGTTGTGTATACCTAGACTCAAAACTTCTATGAAAATTCCCCATCAACATTTTTCATTGCTTGAGAAAAACGGTCGACAGTCAGTAGTTTTTTTTCGAAAACCCAACGAATTCTAAAAACAATTGACCACCGCTCACCATATGTGTGATACACGAGATAACAAAGCACATTTTATTGTACTAATTGATGGATTGACGCGGGTATGACGTGTGGAGTCGCCTCATCGCCTCAATAAAAAGTATGGCGGTTTTATGTCGTTATAAAATCAACTAACGCTGTTGTAATTAATATTGGGAGTGTTATTTATGTAATGGAAGTTTTTGTGAAACTATTTCGTGTGAAAGTCAACTTTTAAAAGGTATTGTAGCAGATAATCCATATTTACCCGATTACGGGGACGCAACAAGGAGGGTTATGATTTTGATCAGTATGTATATCTATGAGTTTGTAACTATACCTGTTCATCTGTTCCCACATAACTTCTAAACTACTTATTGCATTATTCGACAAATGAGGAGAGCGAGAGCGTTTTAAACATCTGCTGGTTGTATGCCTTCTACACTCACATGAAATATTACAAAACAGTAGTAAGCGATCATAACATCGCTTACTACTGTTGCAATGTATTTAGGGCAATGTGGTTAAGGGCAAAGTGGCATTCGGCTACGACTTTCAGTTGAATATTTCTTTGTTTCATAGATTTTAGAGCGTGATTTTAGTGGTTGGGTTTTAGTAAGAGAACTTACTTATTCAACTTGCTATATGATGCATTAATATTATTCAATATCGAAACACAACATAAGATCATCCCTGTTTATCCCGAAGGGTAACGCTATTTATACGATAGGAATGTCGTGAGTATATTGTTTAATGTGTCTCTAAATAGCATAATACTTAGTCGTTGCGCATACGTTTAGAACTTGTAAGTTTATTGGATAATGATGAAGTTTTTACCATTCTTAAATTAAAACATTCATACTTTAATTATATTACTGAAATTGCGATGCGGGTCGCTAGTACAGATGAAATAGGCAGTCATGGGACTGCCGACAGAAGTGAAAAATTTAAACTTTGTAAACAAAAAAAAAAAAAAATACGTCCAATTAGCATGTCAGTGACGAGAACCCAAAAGTTTTGCTGAAGTATTAAAATGGAAATGTCTACAAAGAAGAATGTAACCTTTGCATCAAATATAACTGCTAAGTCTGTTAAAACAGCAACATCATTCTAAGATCTTTGGTCTAGCTTGAGTTCTTTAGGTACGAACACTCATGTTCAGCAATACACGTCATAAGGCTGTTATGTAAATACGTCAACATCGACCGGTATGTGAATAACTTCACGCTGTTCAAATATCGAACAACCATAAGTATACATATAGACGTCTATAGTAACAGTTTCGTTACTTGATAAACAAACATGTTGCAAAATAAACACAAGTTCTGTACAGACTCGATTACTGAAAATGATTTTTTTTATATTACAACTTTAGGAACGTGTGACCGACTGACCGACAGTAACTGAATTGTGGTCAGATGGCCAGCTGCTCCATGTAAAATACTGGAATTCAACTGCATTTGGTTTGACTGGAAGCCAACCCTAAAGTTCGGAAAAGGGCTAGTAAGATTTTTGGTTGATTGAGTGACGCGTGATTTTCAAAAAATGGGGATTTCATTATAATAATAATATGTATTTCAGTCAGTAGGTATTAATGTTTAATACGCATAAAATTTCCAGAATAAATTCTCTTAATTTTGTTTATGTTGAAAAGCCATCAAAATCCGAAGAAACACATACCTAAACGAACACGAGCATGTCGTTTTACACTTTTCACAGATAAGTCGTAACTAAAATAACACCTAATTACTTTGACAATGGTGCCGATTCTGTTGTTACAAAATTCTCTAAACTAAACTAAAAATCACTAAAACTTGGTTTATTCCTGTCAAATGACGATTTCCTATTCTGAAATAGACTAAAGTGACACAACTTAACTATATTTTAGTTTGACAGCACTAAGATTGCACTGAGTTATTAGTTTAGTGAAAATGACAATTTTGCTATTCTGAGTTTGCTGGATCTCACCAAAAATTTTGACTGTAGTAATTTATTTTAACTAAATTTGACTATTTTTAATCGCGATTAAAAAGGTGTGGAATAAAACTAGTGGTCATGAACTAAAATTCACACCAACACCTCACCTTCACGTGCAAAAACAGCACTGTATTTTTTTCCTTTTCTTTTGCTTATATCTCGAAAATGGCGTGTCCTGTCGCAAAAATAATGAAATTTTCGACCCCCTTTGTTAACCCCGTCACATATTACTCTCAACACGTGGGTAATATTTTTTTTATTTTTCAAACAATAAGTGAAAAATTCCATATAAAACACGTCCAGGCTGCACCCTTGCGCGCGCTTTCGTCTCTCAAAAATTTCATTGCGTAGCGCACACAAGTACTACGTTGCGTAGCCAAAAGAAAAAAAAAATACCACGTTGATTCGCGATTGTGAAATTCGATATTAGTCGTGTCAAAATATTTTTTAAATTTAGAGATTTTTTCTTGCAGAATAGCGTTACAATTCTCATAGCCAAAAGTAAGGAATTTTAGAGATAGTTTAGTTCGTGTACAACAGAATCAGCACCAATGTCTCCATATATGTCTTCATCCGCGTGTTTATGGTTCATGTTACTCCGGAATAATGTAGTTTTGTGGAAAACATGGTGAAAGAATTTTTGAAATCGTTGAAGTACTTTTTGAGTTTATTCATTACAATTTTTTTACAAACAATCAAAATCTTTTCTCTTTATAATATTAGTGTAGAAATAAAAATGCAGCCTTATCTCAAAGTCATGTTATGCAGCTACAACATACACGAAAACAGTTTAACCAGTCAATTACCGTAATTACAGACACAATTAAAAACCATTGTGTCTGATACCAAATGTGGTATCTCAGGGACTTAAAGGCTAAAATGCATATTATTTCGGTTTAAAATAATAAAAAAAAAACATTCGTTTCATGTACTTCAATTACACAATTAGTTGTTGTATTATGCATATAATTGAACATTCTAATTGCTGTGTCTAAGGACTTGAGCTTATTCTGTCACTCGTGGTATAAAAATCGTAGTAGAAAGGTCGACGTTCTGTAGAACGTTTACCGGCGGTTCATCGGCGGGTATGGTAACGTGCAGTCGCGGAAATGCATATTATTATATTTTTGAGCAAGAGACACTTTGACTTGATTTTTTCGAACGTTTAAAAAAATTTGCTTATTCAAAGTTACCATCATTCTCTTCCCCTTGTCCCTATTTATTTGGGGTCAGTGCAATATGCCTTCCTCTTCCCTAACATCTATTAGTCATCATTTCAGTAGTCACTACCTTTCTAGCCATTATATTTTTTCATACGGTATTCTGCTGTGGGGAAATGCCGCCGATATTCAGACAATTTTTGTTTTACAAAAAAGGGCAATTCGTTCGATTTATAAATTAAGTCCCAGATACTCACTTAGAGACAAATATAAAGAGATTAATATAATGACTGTGCCTTCTCAGTACATTTATGAAAATC
Organism: Aporophyla lueneburgensis; assembly: GCA_932294355.1. Classification (NCBI taxonomy): domain Eukaryota; kingdom Metazoa; phylum Arthropoda; class Insecta; order Lepidoptera; family Noctuidae; genus Aporophyla; species Aporophyla lueneburgensis. Next base: position 8,543,003 of record OW028737.1, read on the forward strand.
TGCTGTTTGCACATAAAAATATTAATCTCTTTAAAAGATACAGTGATATCCATAATGTCAATACTAGAAACAAACAAAAATTTGTTGTTCCTAAGACCAGGCTCAAGAAAATAGGTGGCTCGTTTAGATGCCAATGTATTCGTTTTTATAATAAACTTCCTAGCCTCATTCAAGAACTAAGCCTAAATAAATTCAAATCTTTTATAAAGCGTAAATTATGTCAGAAAGCCTATTATACTGTTAAAGACTATATTGAGGATAAAACGGCCTGGGATTGAACTGCTCCAATAAATCTACACTGACTGTTGTTTTATTATTATTATTTTGCTATTTTTTACTCTTTTTTTTAATTACTTCACATGACATGAATATTAATTGTATGAATATTACTTTGATTATTGAGAATTTGAGGACTATGTGGGTCACTGTTTCACTTTTGACTATTGTCTGGCAGTTTGAGTAGTTAGTGGCAATATCTGTGTGGTTCTTTCATCAAAAGACCATTTCAGACACCGATCTACATGGTCATCAAATGATCTGACCAACAAAATTATATCCGTTTCTTTTTTTTTTTTATATACACATTGACATTGATAATTTTTATATATACAATGACATGATTATTTACTTTGTAAAGTATCGTATTGTTTTAATTATTGTGAATGTGAAGACTATGTGGGTCTTTTTTAAATTTTTTTTTTCTTTCGTTCTCAGTAATCACGATCTGGCAGTTTGAGTAATTTATGTGGCCTACCCAAATGTCCTTTCTTTGGTACTGTTCGTCAAAGCGTTGGGCTCCTTATTTTCCGAGTTGAGCTAAACGATTAGTGACAAATGCTTGCACTGACTGGACAGGTCCACTCAATCTGTGTGGTTCTTTCTTCAAAAGACCATTTCAGACACCGATCTACATGGTCATCAAATGATCTGACCAACAAAATTATATCCGTTTCTTTTTTTTTATATACACATTGACATTGATAATTTTTATATATACAATGACATGATTATTTACTTTGTAAAGTATCGTATTGTTTTAATTATTGTGAATGTGAAGACTATGTGGGTCTTTTTTAATTTTTTTTTTTTCTTTCGTTCTCAGTAATCACGATCTGGCAGTTTGAGTAATTTATGTGGCCTACCCAAATGTCCTTTCTTTGGTACTGTTCGTCAAAGCGTTGGGCTCCTTATCTTCCGAGTTGAGCTAAACGATTAGTGACAAATGCTTGCACTGACTGGACAGGTCCACTCAATCTGTGTGGTTCTTTCTTCAAAAGACCATTTCAGTCACCAATCTACATGATCTTCACATGATGTGAACAAGATTATGTCTGGACTTTAAAAGAGACTGTGACCTCTGAGTTTGTTTCGGCCTTTCTTCTCAGAGTAGTCAGTTAGGAAACGCCGAACTCATCTAGTTAAAAAAAATATATAATTGACATGTAAAAGTGTTTGTACAAACCTACTTACAGAAATAAAATCATTTATCATTTATCATTATCATTTACAGTCCATTCACTGTTTCTTTCGTAATCTATTTAGATAGATCAAGACGGACACGGACAGTCTTTTAACCCTTAATAGGACGGCTCATACAAAGTGGCTTGTAAACTGGACAGTCATTTCAAGATACCTTGGATCTTGAAGTGGACGGCCACTTCTTCACTATTCACTGTTCAGTTTACTGGTCACTTTATACGAGCCGTCAGGACGGCAAACAGTGAACAATGAAGAAGTGGCCGTCCACTTCAAGATCATAGGTATCTTGAAATGATTGTCCAGTTTACTGGCTACTATATATGAGCTGTCCTATAAAGGGTTAAATCAGAAAATACCTTTAAATTCAATATATCCTAATCCAATATATCCTTTTTACCCTTTTTTAGGTGGGAAATCATCAAATGTTTTTGAATTAAAAGAGTGTCCTTAGAGCTTCTTGCCCTTTATTTTCGATAGGTACCTACTCGCTTTGAATTGGGCCAACAGCTTCATTTTTCTGGCTGACCGACCCTTGAGAAATCAAAATTGAGTTTGAGTTTTCATTGGTAGTTTAAAATCAGATAAATAAACCTAAAGGGTGAGTAAAGGGGTGCTTGACCTCTTCATTCCGCGACTGTCATTAGAAAGTTACAGAGGACGATCAATACTTTGCCAATAAATAGGCGAAGGCTGTTGTGGAATAGACAAAGACATCAGCGGGACAAATAAATAGCGCAATATGGTGGTAAAATGCATAGAGAATCGCTGCTGCCCATTTTCTATTAAGTCCCTTAGTCGCCTTCTACGACACCCAGGAGACGAAACAGGATGGCGCAATTTTTTACGTCCAGCACCAATCGGATCAACTAGTAAAGGCTTTTTCCTCACCATTCGGAGAACATAGATGTTGTACTATTAAAAAAAAGTACTACTGGACCCTCTGGATGATCTAAAACTACATTGCATACCGGCTTATATTTTTACTATGACATAAGCGAGCCGTGTGTCAGGGGCTTGTGATTCCTACCAGGGCCGCGGATTTGTACGAAAGAGTTACCGTGGTATGGCATAGGCAACTGAAGGAACACAGGTGGGTTTTAGCCAGTAAAAGTCTGACACGCTCCCACTTCGCCCAGAGCGCGAGACGTCATTCGATGAATTCCCGTAAAAAAGGGCTTTTTCCGTGTAAAATACTAGTATTTAAATGCATCCGGATAAAGTCCAATCCTAATAAAGTTAGGAAAAGGTGGGGCAGGTGATGATAAGCTGCCAGTGTGACAGGAAAAGAAGTTAAGTAAATGCTCTCGTAGTGAATTGAATAAAGCGTAGTGGTGTCTAAAGGAAATTACTTCAGTGGCAGAGCTAAAGTGCATTTCCGCCTATCAAAATTATTGGATTTGAATGAGATTATTTTTATTTCTCTACACGTTGCAGATGGCATTCTGTAGTTTCGGCTTGCTCCCATAGTCGGGATTTTTACATATGTGTGTATATATTATATTTTTGAGTAGGTTAGTTTTGCTACTCTGTGACATCATGGCATAGAGTATTAAATTCTACGTGGGAACCGGTAGTCACGATTATGTTTACTAGATCAACAATGCAGTTATTAAGTTCGATTACTAGTAATAAATGGGTACTAAGCTTTCGTGCACGCTTGAGTAGTTCGTTAATCGTGGTACCAGAAGACGTTAAAAATAGTCGTAGTCTCATCTCGTCGAAATTCAAATGTCAAAAACTTGTCAAGAATGTAGGGTATTTTTGACAGATTGAGACTGAGATGAGACTGTGAAAGTTCTTAAAATTATGAGAATTGCTTCTCATTTTGCTGACGGTAGCCATTCTTTTTATCACAGTGATATAATATTCTCACTCTAGCAAAGAAGATTTCAACTGTAAGTGACAGTAGCTCATCACATACATATTATGACCATGAATGAAACGTGTTTCGAAATGTGCATCCATATCAAACTTACTTTAGCGCAACATTTTGCATTAAGTAACTTTCTATAACTAAGTTAACTAAATAACTGTTTGTCATAAGCTGCTATCCACCAACATTTGCAAATGATGCTCTATAGAAAGTAGCTTCGGTGAGGATACACCTTTAGACAATAAACGCTCAGGTTCATATTTCTCTTGAAAGCGATATTTGGCTACAGCTCGTAAACTTCTGCCAACATGTTTATATATATCTTTATTCAACAGTTCTAGTGCAACGTTAGAAACTCCAAGTAAATTGGCAGCCAGCAAATGTTTGTTCCAATATTTGAACAAACGGCGAGCTGAGTTTGGGCTACATGTGACTGACAAATTCTCTATTCATAAATTGAGCTTTATCTTCGTAAGAGTAAGTAACGAATTACGTGTAACTTTGGGGTTATAATTGTTAAACTACCAACTTGAATTGAAATCACATCTCTCATTTTTTGAAATTTTTCTTAAATATATAACGCGGTAAATTGACGTAGAGTGTCATATAATCAAGACGATATATGTATATAAATATGACTTGTGGTAGACAAGTCATATTTAAAAAAGGAGATTATTTTGCTGGAAAGTTCGTTTGCAGTAGACACTTTAAGGTAGGTACTAACTTAGTTTGCACTATCTAAGACGATAATAACACGACTTTAACAAAATTTTGATTTGGGAAATGTAATATTATAGTATTTATGTTTTTTTTTTATTTCTTATGTATTTTTGTGGTGTACATTAGAGTTTGTTTATAAAAAAAAAAACCGGCCAAGTGCGAGTCGGACTCGCGCACCGAGGTTTCCGTACAAACCTGTAGGTATTCTCGGTTTACAAATATATTTTATTTTTTAATTTTTATATTTTAGTTGATTGAATGTATGGTAAATTGCGGTTTACGATTTATGACGTTTTAAAAAAAACTGCTCACTCGATCTCGTTCAAACCAATTTTCGGTGGTAGTTTACATGGTAATGTACATCATATATTTTTTTAGTTTTATCATTCTCTTATTTTAGAAGTTACGGGGGGGGGGGGACACACACATTTTACCACTTTGGAAGTGTCTCTCGCGCAAACTATTCAGTTTAGAAAAAAATGATAATAGAAACCTCATTACCATTTTTGAAGACCTATTCATAGATACCCCACACGTATGGGTTTGATGAAAAAACACATTTTTGAGTTTCAGTTCTATGTATGGGGAACCCCAAAATTTATTGTTTTTTTTTCTATTTTAGTGTGAAAATCTTAATGCGGTTCACAGAATACATCTACTTACCAAGTTTCAACAGCATAGCTCTTATAGTTTCGGAATAAAATGGCTGTGACATACGGACGGACGGACAGACAGACAGACAGACAGACAGACAGACATGACGAATCTATAATGGTTCCGTTTTTTGCCATTTGGCAACGGAACCCTAATAACGCTTATTTAACCGTTACTAAACCTCTTATTTCGAGTTTTCAAATTTATCCTGTTTAATAAGAGCAGTGTTTTGTGAGCTACAAAAATAAAGCGACAAAAACTGAAAACGTAATTTATTGTTCTGTCAGTTGTAAACCACTTGTTATTTGATATGTTTGACAATGTCATCGATCAATCTAATTTGAAATTTATGTCAGTGTGATAAGAATCACATAGCACGTTAAACAACCTAGTCAAACCTGAAAAATGTGTTATCGCTTGATATTTAAATTAACGTTATTCTATTTGAATTTGTAAAAGTATGCAGAAGAAATGATAATTATAAATGCATTTATTAAATGCGATTACATCTTCTATGAATGTGATGATGTATCGTAGTTTTAAATGTCGCTTTTGCATCGTAATGTGACTACGAAATCTATAACTAGATATACATGTTATATATTGAAGTCGGTTTTCATGTCTATCCTTATGATGATAGCGTTATTTTTTAAATCTAAGCAACGGATTTTCAATAAGGATGGGCCGAATATTCTTTTTATGGTCGATATTCGGCATACTCGGCAGGTTTACCGAATATTAGTATATGGCCGATTATTCGGCAAAAATGTCAAAAATTCTACCTAATCGTATTATAATTTAATAAAAAAAAGTCTATAAGCAAATATGAAGTAGCGCAATTATAAGTACAAGTGGGCCCATTTAATACTAGAATTACCAAAAATGTGTTTTGTCAATAGTCCGAATCGTCCGGCGTCACCAGGCGGAAGGGGCGTGCGCTTCTAGATGGTCGACACGCACAGATTGTTTTTTTTTATAAATCCTGCCGAATATTCGGTTCGGCAAACTTTTAACAGAAAATTCGTATTCGGCAAAACATCGACCCAACACTAATTCTCATGCCTTTTTACCACCATTTACAGAATTGATTTCGGAAGGTTAATATGTAAAGGTAGAACATAATAATATTAAACTTAAGAAACAGCATTGAAATCTCGTTGTTTTGACTTATTACCCCACCAGTACATTGCACCCATGTGACGCAGGGTCGGGTCGCTAAATAAACCACTCGTTAAATTATTACTTGAAAGACATAATTTTTTAAATCGAATGCATATAGGACTTACCCAAATAACACGCTCCCATGACCTCGTTACTTCAATACCAATCAGTCATATCAACAACAAAAACAAAAGCCAGTCGACAATAGGGAACAACACGTCATAATTCAGCTGTGACGTCACGACAGTATCAGATGGAACATGTTACTCGGCTAATTGTCAACTAGACTTTAATTACTTAGAGCAATCAAGATGTCACAGCACGCCACGCCACGGTTATTAGGGAATCAAAAGCATTATGACGGAGTCCTAACAGGGATGCAAATAAAAATTGTGTTTTCATATTACATGGGCACACTTTTTCAACTTTGTATGTAACACTAAGATTTGAGGGGTTTGTGGCTAAGTAATAAACGTACGGACCGATCGATCAGGTTAAGCTACGCTTGCCGCGGGTGTTTCGTGGATGGGTGCCCATCTTACATACCAATACCCCTCCGTGACTCGGAAAGCACGTTAAAATGTTGGTCCTGGGTGTCATTTGTGGATCTTTGACAGTCGTTACGGGTCATCAGAAGCCCGAAAGTCTGACAACCAGTCCTACCATGGGGTACCGTATTACCCAGTATCTGTGTTATTCACAACCTTCAGGTCATATAGGCAGTCGCTACATGTAATATACTGTTATTCAGCTGCTGCATCCGTTAGATTGGAAGCCTACCCCAACATAGTTGGCTAAAGGCGAGGCAGATGATCTAACTCTAAGACGCCTTGGCACCGAGTCGATATTTTCCATACAATTCATTGTTTACTGGGTGGTATATTTTGAATTGATATAAAACGAGGGAGGAGAAACAATACAGTCTTACCAAGGGGTATCGTATTATCCAGTAACTGTGTTGTGGAGGTCAGATAGGCTTTTGCTGCATGTGAAATATTGGTATTTAGCTGCTTTCAGTTAGACTGGAAGCTGACTCTAACATAATTGGGAAAAAGCTAGACAGCTGATATTCTCACCAATACTGCAAGAACAATAATGCAAGAAATATTCTGAGTTGATGGACAACCTTCAGTAATTAGAGAGGCTCCAATAGAAAAATAAAATCAAATCAATCAAATCAAAATGTTTTTATTTCACATAAACCAACATGAGCACTTATGAAACGAAAGCTAGGTGCACGGTTCCAAATAGTTGATTCCTCTGAAACTCCACGGTTACTCTTTAAAAAATAATTGGCTTTTACAATGGTCTTAAATTACAGTATTAATAGGCATGGGAGAACAATATAGGACTGACAACAAAATTGCCTACAGTCTACAAGGACTGCAACGTTCTCACATTCACAAAGTATAAAATAATCTACATAAAGAATAGTATTTCATAAATAAGACAATACACTATTTAAGCCAAATGTCACTATTGCCATGACACCCAATATTAAAGAGTACAAATTAGAATTGTAGGTATATAATGTCAAAAATGAGTAGATGTCAAAGAAGACTGTAAAAAAGACACGTTTGATGTGTGATTTGAAAAAGCATGCATTTATAAATCCTATGTTTAGACGTGGTCACATGTATCCATTGCATTTATGGCTGAACTAAATTACAATAGGTACTAGCTTCTAATAACTATGTCACAAGGTTCTATGATGCCCACGCAAAGAAGCCGCTACAAAAAGTTCTGCCATTTAATTCAATCGATTCCTATACGTCTGACGGCCACTTATACTACGCTGTTCCGTAATGATAAAAAGTTATACGTATAAACGGACGATCAATGTTCGATGACGTCACGCCGATGGCCACATACTCGTAGGTAACATGACGTGTTGGTTCAAATGAATTGACCGCGTTTTATATTTGCAACTAACTTCTGCTCGCGACTTCGTCCGAGTCAAGTTTTTGCTCCCGTGACGTCGGACTCCCGTCGCATCGAATTGCCTGCCAGTTTTCGTCCATTTTTCGTTGCTGCTCCACTCCTTTTGATCGTAGCGTGATACTTATAGCCTTTCTCAATAAATAGGCTACCCAATTCAAAAATAATTTTTCAATTCGAACTAGCAGTTCCTGAGATTAGCGCGTTCAACCAAACAAAAAAAACTCTTCAGCTTTATAATGTTATTATAGTATAGATTTTCTTATATTCGAACTATTAAAACGTAAAGTAAGATGCCCATAGGTTACGTGGGGCGACGATCTTAGCAGGGTGGCTGGTAAAAGTAGAGCTGCCAAGAATCGAGCTGGATGGCGAGCGATTGGAGAAGCCTTAGTCCAACAGTGGACTGCTGTAGGCTGATGATGAGGATGAAAACTATGCAACAAGTAAATTGCCACTTATAAATAGGTAGTGGGTACTATTTAGTTTATTTTGAAACCACTTATGTGATAGTAGAAATAGAACGTACACAAGCTCACAGACAATTGGTATTTCTGTGGCTTATGAAGTTACCATACGAGCAAAGTGAAATGTACTGACCATCTTAAAGTAGTGAGTAAACTAGCTGACAGCTTTGGAAACCTATAGACACCATAAGAATCTACTAAGTAAAACTATTTTATCTCCAAACACATACACTCACCTTCCACACCTAGAGGTCAGCAACCCTTTCATTATTTTTAAGTGATAAAGATCATATTTTAATAACAACCGTTGTTTTTGTTTGTAAGGTCGTACTTGGATACCCAGTCCGAGGGTTTCAGTCACATACACAGGCTATAAACCTAGTTTGGCAGCAGATAGATTGTTCGACGCCAGGCCAAGGCCCTGGCCATAGGATTTAATGAAGTACGTGGAAGCGTGATGATCGTCGAGGCGCACAGAGTAAACAAGTCAAACGGTCGCACGGTCGGTTGGTCGGTCCGTCCGTTGTCAAAAGAAAAAGAAAGAAAAAATGTTTATTCTGCACAAATCACGGGACGAAACATAGATACTTATAATTAGACATCATTGTAACTGATTTACTATTGAACATAACAAACAAACAAACAAACACAAACAAATTGTGTAACATGTTTATTTCTATATGTTCTAATAAATATTATTAAACTAGCTTTTGGACAGCTTTACCCGCGTGAGACTGGAAATTACCCGCTGGCTGAAACGTACTACCGGGATAAAAAGTACCCTATATATCCAGGTTATAGATTATCTGACTGCCAAATTTCATCCATATCCGTTTCGTTGTTTTTGCATGAAAGAGTAAGACACATATGTATATACTTCCATATATCCTGATAAACTGTCACGTTTATACTATTAGTAGGATTATAAGAAATGTATGGTTCATCTACACCTGAGACATTCGATATTATGTTATGTGGTTTTTGGCCGGTGTTTGTAAACTATGATATTTACGAGTATCTTCATTCATTCAAACATGCTTGGCTTATATGTGGTTTTTGTGGTTGTTTTGGCTTGGAGGTTTCGAGGAAATAATAACACCAGTAAGTACCTAATGGAAATACGAAATGACGGCATGAAAACAAACATAAATTAATAATAGAATAGAATATTATAAATGCGAAAGTGACTCTGTCTGTCAGTTACGCTTTCACGACTAAAGCACTAAACCGATTCAGATGAAATTTAGTACGGAGTATGTTTGAACCCCACGAAAAGACATAGTCTACTTTTTATCCCGCGACTTTGCTGTGTCCGCGATAACCGAAATTTACGCGGACGAAGTCGCGGGCAAAAGCTAGTAATTCATAAACGTGAATGACCAGTAAATACTTCAACCAATTCACTCACAATTCTTCATTCATTCACAACCTGGATCCTATTCCGATTATCCCACGCGAGCCTCGTCAATGCATCAGTCTCAGGTCTAAGTTTAATTGAAAGCGCAATTTATGCAAATAGAATCGGCCGCTAACTTCATATTCCCTCGGGTGATGTAATCCGGAATATCGCTCGATAATTGTTCTCTATCTGAGCCCACCATCTGCTGTTTACATTAGAATAGGAACCTTTTAATGTGGAATGGTGATAAATTTGGTCTTTTAGTTTTGTTAGCGAATTGTAATAGCGTGAGGTGTGGTTGGAAATTAAATTCAGTTGCTCGTTTTAATTGGAATCATCTGCAGCAGCTCGTTTTAATTTGTCTTATACACGAAATTATATTTACTTCGTAGTGTAGTCTACAAGTTTTTTTGTTAGCTTATTACACCTGTATGTAATTGCTACTTTAACAGAAATGTTGAATTGAGTGGGGGAGATTTGTTTGAGTCAAATTTTGATGATCTCGAAGCAAATTTTAAACTGTTTTGTAACCGATTTTTATAATCTGCATAGCCTTTTTCCAATGATGTTGGGGTCGGCTTTTCAGACTAACAGATTGCAGTTTAATACCAGTATTTTATATGGAGCGGCAGGCTGTCTAAGCTCCCTAACCCAGTATCAGAGTAACACGATATCCCTCGATCAGCCGAAATCAACGGCATAACGTACTTTCCGAGGCACACTCGAGTCTTTTTAGATAAAGAGAGCTACCCATCCACTGATCATCTGCGGCAAACGTATTCTAACTTGCTAGATCAAACCGTGCGGCTATTATAACTAAGCCACGAGAGCCTCTTAGCAAAAACCGAAATTCACAAAAAAAAAGCTACAAAAGATGAGGCAAACAAAAAGTAAGCATACCTGCGAAAACAGATTTGTTTACGATTTGTTTTTATTTTTTTGGTTTAATTGATTGATGAAAGGTTCCAGGAAAACTCAGCCTTACAAAAATAACCTCATTATTACACACAAGATAACAACTTCACACCACTTCCCATATGTCTAACAAACATCAACATCAACAATATGAGTTTATCAATTGACTCCCAGTTATCATGGTGACTGACAATCAGTGCAGCGGGTGCGTCAGGAACCGCACTGGAGTATAAATCGATTGGCTAGTTAATACCGTCCTCAATCGGTCGGTGTTGTGGCTTTATCGGATTATGTGCCTACTCGCTTATGGTACTTGGGTAATAGAAACTGAATGATGAGTCGCATAAATGCATGTTTTAAGTTTTTTTTTTGTATTGAAGTTTAGAACTAATTTATACCTTGAATCCATCCAAAGGATGTCTGTTATAGATCACTTTAAGCTTTAAGACCGCCCACTGTGTCACTCTGTGTAAAATATCTACATTTATATCTGTTATTTTGATAATTTACATCATAAAGAGTATTGTATCCATCTCTCTATCTATTCAAATTCGGCTGACTCTATATCTTGATAAGCAGTAGGTATGCAAAGGTTTGTTGCAGGTAATTGTTGCTGAATTTACAGAATTTGTGTGTTAGTTAGTTTTACAATCTCATTTCTCAAATATTTATGTATGTATGGAACGTACTATCGGGATAAAGTATTATATGTGTTAATCCAGGTTATAAACTATTTTGGGTGCCAAATTTCATCCAAATCCATTCTGCCATTTTTGCGTGGTTGAGTTACAAATATCCAAAAATCAAAGCGTAAAAAATTTAACATTTAAAATATTAAATGGGAATAGTAAGTTAATAGATATTAGGGTAAACTAGGTATCTATCTGTCTGTTGTAGTGCCGATGTAAATCGTTGGAATCACGAAAAATATTTTCATGAAAATATTTTCCAAGATTCTATGGGCGATCAGCTGTTTTTTTGTAATTTGGAGTAAAAATATTTTTTACGAATATTCAAAAACCAAAACTTAACAGTCATTTGGTTGCCTTAATGTACATGTCGGAGTCATTTAAAGTTTTGAAAAAAAAAATTGGAATGATGAAAAAAGTTTTCTTTTTAGTTTTCGATACCGATACCCAACACATGGAAAAAGCAGTGTCACCTAATTTGATATGACTCTTTAGTTCTACTAATATTATAAATGCGAAAGTTTGTATGTATGGATGCATGGATGTGTGGATGTTTGTTACTTTTTCACGCAAAAACTACTGAATGGATTTGGATGAAATTTGGAACACAGTTAGTTTATAACCTGGATTAACACATAGGCAACTTTTTATCCCAGTAGTACGTTCCCACGGGATATTTTTCGACCTCCACGCGGGTGAAGCCGCTGGCAAAAGTTAGTCATATATAATGGGACGTATCTAATTGCAGCATTACAATTGCAAACACGTCTTTTACCCCCACACAACTAAAACAAATCACATCCCAGTAAGTACATCAATTCTAGTCAATAAATTAAACGTCGACCAAACGTCAACAGACCATTACGCCAGGCTTATAGAGCCGTCATTATCGGCTAATTGGCCAAAAGGCTGCGAGCGTATTGTCCGTGCTCGCTCCATTAGCCCAAAACAGAATACCGGAATAGATTTTAGTGCATTTTAATTTTAAAGCGTCAGCGATGGTTGTTAGCGGCCGCTGAATAAAGCGCTGTAAATTAAATGGTTGCTTTCGGTGCTGTGTTTATTACTGAAGTCTTATTGTGATTTCTAGATCGAATAGCTTTGCTTTGAAAGGTGGTTTTGGGATTTTGATGGAATATATACACAATTTCGAAAATGAGTATATTCTAAATGATGATGATTTAGATCTGTAAGAGAGTTTTTGCATCTTAGTTTTAACTACTGTCTGCTGTTTCTTTTATTAAAGCTCTATACTATACTAATGTATTTGCTAGACTTAAACTATAAAATCACCCCTTGTTTCTCTGAAGGGCTGGACAGAGGTGTGCCTGTAGAAAACCCATATTTCGCCTGTTACGTGTTTAATCGCATGTTATAGAGGACTGAGGCTTGGGGGCCCTTTTGTCTCTTTCACTATGTCGGATTGCCGTCCCATCGTACTATGAGAGTGAGGGAAGGGAGAGTGATCCTGTCTGCGCACATAATTGTGCACTATAATATCTCCCGCGCTGATGGCTAGTCTCCGTTGAGATGGGCCGCCATGGTCGAAATAGGTCTGGAGGACTATATTGGAGGACTACAGAGGGCTAGAGTTCTATGAAAAAAAATATGGACGAATTAAAACGTGAGACGAGCGTATAATCAAAATTCTGAGGGTCTCTGCAAACGAATCTATCATTAGTATTATTAGCGTGTATTGCATATAGGCACATTAGCAGTTCCTACCTCGAACAATCACCATAAGTCTGTCAAGAACATTTTAATGTGGGTCCCAAAATTACTACGAAACTAACTAAATTATCTCTCCGAAAAGAAACCTGTGTTTGTCTGTCTAGACAAAAACAGGCGGCCTACGTCAGTGCAAGCACTGAGAACCTATTCGATACTTATTTAATATTGAATAGAGTTACGGCTCCTAAGAACAACTTAATATAATATTCTTAACAAATCGAATTAAAAACATTGTTAATAAAACAGTAGGTACTGCAACAAATTGCCCCACGATCCTCGAGGCTTCGATTCTATACATGTTTACACGGAAAAACAAACAACGGAAAACTAGGTCACCGTATAACCAGCCAGCATTTATTGCAAAAAGCGGGCAGCTTGCGAATCATCGTTGCATAGGAAGTATTCGCATGTTTTCTGCGCTGTTATTGTGGACTTCTGATAAGTTTTCTTGATAACAAACTTTGAAATGCTTGGGTAATTATGCTGTGTAGGCAACATAGAAGGAAGTTTTGTAATGCAATCTGAGTTACTTTTTATTGGTGGTAATTAAAGATAGGGCGAGATATAAGACATAATAAGATTGCAGCGTGAGGCTTGTGAGAATCCTGCCAGGGTCGCGAATTTGTTTGAAACAGTTATCGTGGCCCTGGCATTGGCAACTGAAGGAACACGGGTGGATTTTAGTCAGTAAAAGTCTGACACGCCCTTCCGCTCCACTCAGAGCGGGAAAGGTAATATGATGAATTCACACCCAAAAAAAAATGGCTTATGTGAATCCTACGCTTCCGACTTACGGAGATAGATGAAACACCCTGCGACCCCCTGACTAAACTCCTGGTGGATATTTTCCTACATGAAGTTGAATTTTTTTTTTTTGTAGATATAAATAATACAAAAAGTTTAAATATTTATAAACGTGAGTATAGGCCAGCTGTCCTCCTCCAGGAAACAAATGAACATAATATGAGAATGGAAGATTGTTGTGTTCGAAAGAACACTCTATAAAATCATACGGTTCCTTTGAATGGATAACTTATTATTTTCCGACTGAATAACTCACAAATAAACATACAATGGAACTCACAGAAAATGCTATTAGTACCTACCTCAATTCCCAACCACTCAAAACTATAATACCCTGTTGCAAAATCTTTATAGAGACTTATTGGATACTAATTTCTGACTGCGACTTCGTCCGCGTCAAATTTTGGTCCCCGACACATCGCGTCTTTTCACTTTTCGCTTATGGTCCTTTCTGAATTCCTTTTCTTTGTGCTTGGCTCTCAATAACCCAAGCGTGATGTTAGGTACCCTATAGCCTCTCTCAAGAAATTAATTAGATAATAATTTAATGAAAAATTTAAACGCACTGGTTGTTCAAGAGACTAGCGCTCTTTATCTATACTAATATTATAAAGCTGAAGAGTTTCTTTGTTTGTTTGATTGAACGCGCTAATCTCAGGAACTACGGGTCCGAATTGAAAAATTATTTTTGTGATGGGTAGCCTTTTTATCGAGGGAGGCTATAGGCTATATAACATCACGTTACAACTAAGAGAAGCGGAGCAGTAATGAAAAATGTTGCAAAAACGGGGAAAGTGTATTCCTTTTGAGAGTTTCCGTTGCGTGCGCTGCGTAAACGGTTAAAGTAAGGCAAAAATTATGTATGACGGAATTGTTCCTTTTAAAAAGTTCTAAAAAAAAGTCCGCGAGAGCATATGTCTATCTTTTAAGGTTGACTCACTATAACTCAAAAGGAGCGAGCAGCAACGAAAAATGGACGAAAACTAGCAGGCAAATCGATGCGACGGGAAGGGTCAGGGGAGCAAAAATTTGACGCGGACGAAGTCGCGGGCAGAAGCTAGTTATCAATATAGAAGTTTGTCTTATATAAGTAATAAATTATGTTGGTCTGTCATTTCTAATTACCAGTGGCGAAAGCACCATATAACACGATTCCTACCGGCTTGCCTTCGGGGATTCGCATTGGTAACTCTATCACTATTAAAAATACAATAGTATGTAAATAGTGGCTACTATTGTCAATAAATATAGTTACACTACGGGTATTTAATTCACCATAACATTCAAACAACAAAAAAGGTTATTTATAGCTTTGTATTACAACAAAAGAGAAATGTTTTAAATTAACCCGGCGCCAAAACGTCATAATCGGGAACTAAAAATTCATACAACAGCGATCCCGTAATGATGTCACTTTAGGTCACGTGGCACCGCTTGATATGTACGAGAGCAAGCCGCTGTACAACGGGTTATGACAGAGACAGGTATAGAAAAATGCGTCAGCGAGAACGAGATAGAGGAATATTGCATATTTTATTCGGTTTTCAGCTGTTCAATTTAATTGTATTTAATTCATTACATTCCTATATTAATTTTAGAATGGTAGTAAGTATTCTTTATTGATGAGTCAGTAAGTTAAAGCCGACTTCGCATCGGCTTCTCTTTTAGAAAAAATTACACCTCGCCGCTGCTAATTACACTGGTGGCACTATACGACAGGTATTATGTAAAATCACGGATATTAATTGCATTTTTATTAACTACACACTTAAATAAATAAATTAAATTTTTATTTCTTAAATAATAGAAAAAGTTGACTGAGGAGGGTAACACCTCCATTGCGAGGATCGTCTGGAGGACACGGTGGAGCATACGGTGGAGGTGTGCCCTGCCTGGGCGGAGCACCGCCGTGTCCTCGTGGAGGCGATCGGCGGCGGCGACCTCTCGCGTCCGGCCCTGGTGCGAGCCATGGTACGGAGCGAGAGGGAATGGGAAGCCGTCACCTCCTTCTGCGAAGCAGTAATGCTCGCGAAGGAGGAGGCGGGGCGCGTGAGGGAGTGGCAGTCTCTGCGCCCTCACGCCCCTAGCCGCCGCAGGAGGAGACGCCCCGGGCGTCGGGAGTCGATTGCGGACTCCCGGCCACCGTAGGCGCGAGCTTGCGGGTGGCGAGCAATGGGTAGCTCGCCGCCCGGTAAGGACCAGGCTCGGGTCGACGGCGCGCAGTGTTCCACGTGCGCCTCAAAGAGATGTCAGCAGCAGTGTAGGGGTCTACTAGGACCGATGCCTGCCGGGGTCGCGTGATTGTTCGAAAGAGATACCGTGACCCTGGCACATGGGCAACTGATGGAACACGGGTGGGTTTTAGTCAGTAAAAGTCTGACACGCCCTCCCGCTCCGCCCAGAGCGGGAGAAGTCATTTGATGATTTCCCATCCTGAAAAAAAAAAAAAAAAAAAGGAGGGTAACACCTAGCATTATTTAGTATATTTCAATTAAAGCTGTCATTGAAAGGTATAATTATTCAATACGGCAAATTAGCTTGTCAATTTGATAAAAAAATAATTTCCCTAACTGTACGGTCATGAGCTTTTGAATACTGCTTTTTAATTTGGCTATGTTTACATATAGCCAAATTCAAAAGCGAATTTCTCTTTAAATAAGATTACAACTTTGAGTTAAAGAGTATTTCATATATTACTATTTAATAATAACTTAAAATTACAATCAGACAATAGGAGAAAATCACTTTTAAAAGTTGCAAAGTGCATACATATTAGTACTTGTGACTGTACCTAGACAAAACAAGTCCGAATAGAGAAGTATTTTCATCTTCTATTACCTATTTTAATTAAAAAAGAATTAGATTCCTTCTTCAATGCTAACCTATTAACACAATGTGTGACCTGAATCTTCTGTCTAGTCACAACTGAACGTATTTTTATAAAAACAGAAGTATGAAGCATGGCTGTCGAGATAGAAAGTGGTTTGTTATGAAATTGCAGTACCGTAACTATCAGATTTCCTGGAAATCTCGGCGTTCTGTCTGGGTGGCGAGACAAATCCTTTTCAATTACTTTCACTCTCTCTACTATGGAAGTTAATGAACTTGTTCGTAGGTGAATGAATGAATGAATGGGTCGATAAAGAAGATGTCAATGTTACAATCAATCAATCAGATTTTTTTTAAATATTTAATTACAAATGATTGAGTAGTATTACAGCATTCCACGAAATTGCATTTATTTAAGATTTTATGGCATTCTTATCAAATGGTGTCTATGCACGACATTTTTAGAAGTTGAAACCTCTATTTCTTTTCTTAATACAAACATAGTATAAAGTGCATTGTGCATAGTGTGTCTGTTTGTGTGAACGCTTAGATCGTCTTAAGTACAAAATAGATTATGATGTATATTTCACCATAATTTCGCGTTGCGCATGCGTAAACCTTTCGTACTGCTCTACGTTCCAGAACGAATTCAAATCTCAAAATTTTGTGCTGCTATTGTTGACTTAAAACAAAAGAAGAATAAAGATTATTTGAAACTTTGTTAGATATAGTAATCAATTAAAACGGCCCCCAATGAAAATGTTTACGTTCGGTACGTCCCGGGAAGTCAACCCAGCCTTACTAAACCACAGGGGTAATAGCATAACACTAAGTTTCATTTTGACATCACAACAAAATTCATCGCGTTATTTACGTTAGTGAGCAGACAAGTGTTCCAAACATATGAGGCAATGTATTAGCAAAATGATCCAGATTCTGATTGATAGTGAATTACGCAATTAAAGTCGACCTTTCTGGCTGATAAACCTTATTAAAGTATGCATAAGCATGCTTTTGCTGTGCAGTTCTTACTAATATCAGTGAAGAAAAGAACCATTGCGTATGAATGGACGTTGAGTTCAATGACCTGCCTGTAGTCAACGCCACGACGCATACAGCTTAACGCTAGTGTGAGTGCACAGAGGTATCAATAATAAATTGATGACATGGAACACAAAAAGAATAAGGCAGTTAGCAGCCCTATTCTTTCGATACCAGTTGGGGGTGCGATGGGTGTGTAATTAACTCTCTGGGCCCCGATATATGGTAGTAGAACGAATAGTGGGGTTTTAGTCGGTAGAAGTACGATATAACTCTCCATTCTCCACAGAAAGTGGGTATGCATGAGATTTTTCCCATTAAAAAAAAGGCCTATTCTTTGCCAGAAGTATCAAAAACCAAATACACACATAAATTCATGTCTGTCACCCCGAATGGTCCATGTCCTCCTCCAAGGGTTAGGTAGAGTAGTGTTATACACACACAAATTTCAGTGGGTTTAAGTCCCATAAAGAAGAGGGCGAGTTCACAACACACACGCACTCATTCTAGAAGACACAAACACAAAAACACACACACACACGAGAAGTAATAAAAAAGCCACAGTAAAAATTATGCTACAATAAAATTTTACCTTACCACAAACGGGTACACTGCTACTAGCAACACTGTCAAAACACGTGTATCAATTCCGATACGTGATGGATGTGAGTTACGATACCACTACACTATATAGGATGTTCCATAGCACGACAGCAGTGATAAAAGAGGAGGGGATCATAACAAAGGAGGGGATTTTAACAAACGCGTCAGCTTTGTTTGTCCAAAAATTTAATTTTGCACATATATAAAGACCTGGCTAAGGACATAGGCTACTATTGATCCTAGATTGCAGACGAATTCACGTGTAAGAGTAGCTTTATTAGGTGTTAATACAACAGACAATATATATTGGGATATTTTAGGTCTTCAGAAAGGTCAAGTGCGTAGTACTCGCAACTGGTGTGTGTGTATGACTAGATGTATGAACCTAAACGAGGAAAAATGATTATGTAAGGATCGTAGTAGGTGGTGTTCCGTAGTTTCTGCCTACTACCAACGAAAAAAGCGTGAGTTTATGTATGTTTTGTTCATTTACTATTCAAACAATACAACTGACACCGAAATGTTATTGAGACATGCATCTTAGGCTATCGTTTCTGACGGCGCGTAGTGTTCCACGCGCGCCTCAAAGAGATGTCAGCGGAACTGAAGGGGTCTGTCAGGACCGATGCCTGCCACGGTCGCGAGATTGTTCGAAAGAGAAACCGTTACCCTGGCACATCGGCAACTGAAGGAACACGGGTGGATTTTAGCCAGTAAAAGTCTGACACGCCCTCCCGTTCCGCTCAAGAGCGGGAGACGTCATTTGATGATTTCCCATTCAAAAAAAAGACTATCGTTTCTTGACCAGTCTCTAAAATTACTTGACTTTGCATGCCATCTGTACCAAACGCCCTATATAAACTCTCTTAATACAACAAAGTGACCGACAATAAACGCATCCACACTCACAAATGGATCACATCCTGCGATTTAATTCCCCTGGGGCTTTGTAGTGTTAAAACTGTCATTGGGACCGTGCGAAAAAGGGATGGAAGTATCTGTCACATAGCTTCTTCTCTTTCCCGTACCTACTGGAACAATGATGGGTCTTAAACGACATAATGTGGCCCCTGATACGATTGACATTATCTGCTTCTAGATGCTACTCTACCCCAGATTCTGTGACGGAACGAGTTTGTCACAAAAGAGTACTAGCTGGTCTGAACTTTTGACCTTAAAGTGCCGGAGTCGCCATCAGTTAGATAAAGGTCAAATGGTAGTCGTAGACACTGTTGGGTGACTACAAAATGTACAGGATTTTCTGTTTTTTGTGTCGTCTATCTAATTTGTAAATGTTGACAATCAGTTTGGACAAGAAAGTTTCATATCGCTTAGCAAAACAAGCAAAAGATGAATATCAGTCAAACTTATTCCAGGATAATAACCATACGTAAACCATATTCGTTTTCATTGATAAAATTAAGTACAGCCATGATTACATAATTTTGTTTATTATATGCCACTGATTTATATAAATACAATATTATTTCCTGCTGAAGATAAAGCAAGCTCATTTAAACATTTTAATTAATATCGTAATGTGGTCAATAAGCATTCAAAGGATTACGATTTTAATTTGTAAATGTATGTTGTTAGAGGTGATTTTCGCTTGTATTATGTATGCAGTTACAGGTGATTTATTGTTTCGCCATTGAATGGGCATCGAATGAACAGAATTCATGCGATATTATTTAGGTCAGTAGGGAAATGAATTATTACGTATGGTTGTTTGTTTTGGGATGTAGATTCTATTGATACTTAGAACAAACTATATGTATTTTGATAAATAAGTGATTTTTACCGTACTGCTGTGATCACCTGTATTACAACATATATAGCATGTATAACATAGCTGTGACATGTCGGTACAGGATTCTTGAAAAGGACGTGTGATGTGCACTTTGCAATCACTTTGCAGATTGTAGAGTTTGTTTCTTGCAGAGTTAAGGTATCTCTAAATAGTATAAGTCCCTGTTTTTATGTGTCTATTTCCCCCTTTACTTCTTCTAAACCACGATACAAATTTTGATACGGGTTTAACTATAATTTAGAGAATTTATTCCGGAAGATTTATATGTATAATACAAGCATGTTAAAGAAATCCCGGTGTTTTGGCAAATCGAAAACACCATGCGAAGCAAAAATGGAGCGCTATATAGCAGGAACTCAAAATATGGGGATGATGTTACCAAGACTAATAGAAAACAAGTTCTTCGGCAAAGCAATGATCGACAAACCAATCCGTTATTGAAGTCGTCCAAAATCGTGAACATAATCGATGAACCGCTAAACGAGCGTATCTTGACTTTGTCTACAGACAATATCACACTTAACTGACCCAATTTCTAAAGGTTGCATCTTGTCCTAATTCCGTTGTGGGCTAAAATGTGATTTCAGTTGGCCAGCGTTTCTCAGCTGAATATCAAAATACCTCTTTAAAGAGAATTTATTAAGTGCTACCGGAGAGAATTGTTGAACGTCTTTTAATATTTATACTAAACTAGCTTTTGCCAGCGGCTTCGCCCGCGTGGAGATCGGAAATTATCCCGCGGGAACATACTACCGGGATAAAAAGTAGCCTATGTCCTTTCTCAGGCTCTAAACTATCTGTGTACCAAATTTCATTTAAATCGGTTCAGTACTTTTAGCAGGAAAGCGAGACAGACAGAGAGACAGACAGACAGACAGATCGACAGACAGACAGAGTTACTTTTGCATTTATAATATTAGTATGGATATGGATATGGATAGGATATATATAAATATATATATATATATATATATATATATATATATAATATATAAATATATATAATATTATATAGTAAAGTAATATATAGTAATAGTAACATATAGTATATAGTATCATAGTATAATAGTATATAGTATATAGTATGGTTAGTATGGAAGTATGGATTGGTTAGACTGTTATCGTTTTTAGATAAGGTAGATTTTGTAACAGCTGATCTAGGGTTTGTTGTTAGTAAAATGTTTGGTGATTTCAAGCTGTTACATAGAACCTTTAAGCACAAACTTTGGAATACTCTATTAAATGATTCTAACAAATCGTTGACTTAAAAAAAAGAAAAGTAACACTATCTTTATACCTCTTTACATAGTCAACACGTTACATAATAAGAGTATTTGTGAGGCGTTCATCAAGCCTTTTATTATCTTAGATAATTAAATATAAAATTGATATAGGTATCTTGATTTTTTACAATCTAGGAGCAGAAAAATGAAACAGAAGTAAGAAAATAGCTCTTTCATCTTTTCATTATCAGAGATAATTGATAGTTGGTGAAATTACAATTTACTATTAAATATATGATCACTCATGAAATTATTTGGAGAAGCTAATGTTGACAGTGGAACTCTACAGGCTGTTATGGAAAGTTTTAGTCCTATTGATAAATGATAGCCCAAGTAATAAAACTACAGTGTTATTGCTTAACTGTGACAGAGGATGGGTGGGTGGGCATTTATAACTTGGTAGGTTTTAGTTTAAGTAATTAAATCAAGATTTTTATTCAAGAAACGGTGAGAGATCATGTTTTGAAAACGGTTTTGAGCAGCATAAATTTTTATGAAAATGGTTTTCTCTGATTATGCTTTGCTGTGTTACTTAAAACTTTCACTGTCCATGTTATAACTAGGTAGTTTTTAGTTTAAGTAATTAAATCAAGATTTTCATTCATTAAACGGTGAAAGATCATGTTTTGATAACGGTTTTGAGCAGCATAAACAGCCAAAGCATTAAATAGAAATTTTATGAAAATTATTTTCTCTGATTATGCTATGCTGTGTTACTTTAAACTTTCACTATCACATGTTCTGTATGATGCAGTAAGAATCTGTTGACTAAAATAATGGTGCATGATACCAGTATAGTTTTAACGGGTAATATTAGGTTTTAGGGTGGTGTTTCTGTCGTTTTCGTTTTCCGTTCTATCTCTTACTTTACACTCTGAAATAACCAAAATAACAAATGACATACAACAACGACCCAAACAACTTCCTCCACTGATGAAAATACTGTTTGGGTAAACAATCAAGAGTTAAAAATTATATAGCTGAAAATCACAAAAAATCTATTTGCACACTTTTATCCGACATTTGAACTTTAGCCACTAACCTACAAAATATGCGTAGCAAAGCATAGGAAATGGAACAAGCATATAATATAGAATTTTTTGTATCACACAACGAAAATAGCCTTAAAATAAGCTAAAGCCTTTTGTACGTATTTCTGTATATAAAAGCACATATTTTCAGTCGTCGTTCGTACTCTTTTCGCTACGTATACTACCGCCATCTTTAGTCGAATCTAAGAAACGTTTTTCGGAGGGCCGTGAAGTTCGCTTCTTTATAATAAAGATTAGGACTCTTACGGGTATACATATGTATGTATAAAGAATATAACTGCTGTAAATAAGAAATGTATAGAGAATGAAAGTTCGTGTTCCATGAGTTTTCAGGTTATTTTCAGTCTCTGTCATAACCTGTTTATTGATCATTTTGTGATAAGAAACACTTTGTATATGAATACTATATCATTTTTATCTAATCAATTTATGTTCACGTGTGTGCCCTACATTGTATGATTGCAATTCTTAATCACGCGATGAATAAAATATGATTAACGACGCGTCAAAAATGATATCGTAACGAATAAAACTGAACAAACGCTGTAAATTTAATAAATTAAATAAAGGACGAATGGTGTTTATAATTAAATTAATTGGATGTGAAATGGCCGAATAATTACTACGGCGTTGGTATGAGCCACACGCAGTCCCGAGGCACACAACATTACGTATTGACGCAGAAAATATTGTAAATACAAATACACTTTATCCA
The DNA here is from genome assembly GCA_932294355.1 of Aporophyla lueneburgensis. Lineage (NCBI taxonomy): Eukaryota > Metazoa > Arthropoda > Insecta > Lepidoptera > Noctuidae > Aporophyla > Aporophyla lueneburgensis. The sequence continues at coordinate 8,566,166 of OW028737.1, forward strand.
CTCTTGTTTCGAAACATCTAAGTTATTGGCTTAGGTGATAAAAACACCTACGCGGTATTTCACGCGAAAATGGCACACGAAGCCTTACAATCTATCACTCACCAGAGTTAGGGGCATGGGCGCGGCGCGACTCAGCACCCACCGCACTCCTTTAACTAAATGAATCCACGACTATTTACTGCTTCGATTCTCGCCATTTTCTCAATAAAACCACCGAACATTTAGCTAAAGACTTAAGAAGATGGTTGCCCTCGCTGTCGCCGTTGTTGCTAGGTGCAGATCAATTGCCAACCCTTGTAGGTTACATGAATGAAACCTACACATTTTCGGTGCGTCATAGCTATCATATCGCTCGCACCCGACGCGGACCTTCAGATGTGCCACGGTTGTACTAAAATTACAGGATATTTTGTAAACGTCTTCAAAATTCAGTCGATTGAATGTGAACGTCTCGTTTTGGATTTGGCACGTAAGAGGGGCGGAGGGTTAGTGTGGAGCCTGACGTGTCAGTGTCGTGTGTCGAGCGAGTGGTAGACGGCGCTGACGGAAGGTCGGGGAAGCCGGGCCGTCGGCTGGGGCGCGAGCCCGGGCTCCGCTGACGTCAGCGACGGCTCGGCGCCGAGCGGCGGTGCTCACCACCGGCCTGCCAATTATTATTTTATGTACACGAACGGCGCGAAACAAAAGGCGGCGACGGCGACGGCGGGGCGCGGGCGGAGAGCGCTCGCCGCAGGAGCGACTCCAGGCGCCATCTATCGGGCGCGCGGCGACCACTTGCGCCTACTCCTTTCGGTCTGCGGACGATCGAATAGGGACAAGACCTTTGCGCTGACCGACCCTCACTGGCCTACCGGACTCCGGCAACACTGTCACTGATCGGGAGTAGCGCGGAGCGTTGATGGGGATGTCGGTTACGCTGCGGGCTTGGAGGTCACGTATCGCAAAATGCGTTCACTGATGCGTACCGTCGTCAGAGCGTGGCTGCGTGTGATGGTGGCGGTCGGGTGGGCCATGCTGTCAGGCGGCGCGGGATAAGCGCGGGCCGGGCATGGCGGGCTCCTGCTCGACACTGCGGTGCGGGCGTCCGCGGCGCGCGCTGCACGCCACTGACCCGCGCACCGCCCTCGCCCGCCACGCCGCCGCCGCTGCGCGCGCAAGGCCGCACCGCCGGCGGCCGCACCGTGCGACCGAGCTTTCGGCCTCCAACCTGCACCGCGTGCACCGGCACCACACCGCACACGGTCCAAGCAACACAACACACGCTACCTATCGATTCCACTTTTGGGTTCTGCACCTTACGAAAGGTCGTCTCTAAGGACTCTCACTCGGACGCAGATTGACAAGTGTAAATAAACTCGACACGTAGACTAATTGACGTAACGACGTTGTTAATCATTATTCGTGTTCTTGGCGTGAACCTGGCCATTCGGAGTAGGTACGAGGCATCATTTTTCAATTCAAGTAACATTGACTCTAATAAACGTATACAATGAAGTGGTTATATACATACTTACGATACACATTATTAGTAGGTATATATCGCTAGGTGTTGGTGTCTGAATCCAGTTCACTTGCAGCGAGACACGTCGTCGCCGCGTCGTGAAAATTTTACGATTTCGCTCGAGTGTGCTAACCCAAACAGATTCTATCTGGCACAACGCGATGCAGGATTTCCTTCCTGCTACCTACCGAGCACCTCATCATCTCATATGAGGCACCTATGGAGGATCTTTCTTCCGTTTATCTTATCAAAGGTGTAGTCACGATTGTATACAATTTACTTATAAATAATAAGAAAGTATACTGTGTGCTGCTACAATTATATTAATAAAATTTTGACGATATTTTTACGTATAGGTAGTTTCATAATGTCAATATTAGTTGTGTTCAAAAAACCGAAGTAATTTTTAAACAGTTCCTAGAACAAAGCCAATTACAGCCAACACGAGCGGCGCACCTTTCGACACAATTCTTTTAAATCGGATTCTCCGCTTTGCCTTATATTGTGCTTATCCTGTTATTTTTAAATCGACGCTCGCTTTCTTCCCAATTTTTTTTCAGTTCTCCTTACTTTGTTTATGCATGTACATATATACATATTTTATAGGAAACGAGGGCTTTTATAAAGGTGTTAAAAGTTTTGCCTCAAGTATCATGCCTAGTATCCATTTTATTTGAATAACACCAATTACACGCAAGATACTTAAATAAATGAGTAACAATATACAAATAAACGCGCACTTGAGCCCAATGACCCGAGTGTTTCAACCCCAAAGTGCTCAAAACTACAGTTACCTATAAGGTTACAGTATTTCCATTCGTATTCATATAAAGTAGCGGCATTAGGTAGGTTCGTATGGCAATAGTTCGAAAAGCATTTTCTTGGATTTGAACTCGGAACAACGCACAACCACCCAGGTTTTAAAATAAACATGCGAATGATTCCGTATCATCAAGTTTCAAATCTGGGTATTATATATATTCAAATTTTATTTCAAGTCACCATGACTCACTTGTTATTAAACTTATCCTATGTTAGTAACTAAGGTAATTTTATATACATCCAAATATACATAGCGGCAGCACTGTCCAACGCGTCACCGCGGCTGTACCATTCCTTGGGAAATGGCGCAGCAGCAACTCACATACGGACAGTCCAGCCTGCTCAAAATTAGAGACAATATACTGTTATTGCTGCCCCACAGCCCAAGCACCAGGGACGCTCAGCGCTTTCGCATCGTGGCAAAGAAATATGAATAACAACTCAGATGAAACCTTCAAGTCATAAAGAAACAGGTTTGTCAGTCAACAGAGTCGCTGTAATAGAACTTCACAGCGATTACCTGCCGGCCAGTATTTTGTAAAAATATCACCTTAAAAAACCAACGTGAAATGGGCTGCCATTCCACCTGATGCCATGAAGATTGACAGCTCCCTTCGCTTCACCAAAATGTTCACGGTAACATTTTGACAGAATAGATCAGCTGCTCCTTACTGAGAACCATATGGTCACCCACTCAAGTCACATAGTAAATACAAAGAAATAATTAAAAACCCCTTCTTCGAACAAGAATAATGTAATTAAAACTACTAAGTAACTTACAAGTTTATCAACAAAGAATCGAAGAAAAACTGACGTAGTCACTATAATCCAAACTTACGTGTGACTGTTCTAAAAACTGAACGTGTTTCAAAAAAGTGAAAAGCTCTATCTAAAGCAATATCTGATCTGATCCATCCCTGCTTCATGTAAAAACATTAAAATTTCTATGCTTTACCTAAGCTAAAAAGTAACATATTATACACATACATCTACCTGAATACATGCTCTTAATCAAAGTGAAAAAACTGCATTAAAATCGAGTCTGTAGTTTAGAAAAACTTTGCAGTCAAAAAGACTCGAAAAGCTCTATTTTATAATATCTTTAGATATGGATAAGGCTTGTCCTAGTTGGTAAAATAATACAAAAAATTCGTGGTGTTTTACTGCTACTTGATATCGTATTCACCTTTTATACATCTAACCTACCTTATGATATATACTCAAAAGACCATTTCAGACACCAATCAACATAGTTTGCACATGATCTTACGAAGATCTCTGAGTTTGTTTTCGGCCTTCTTCTAAGAGTAGTCAAATATAAAACACCGATCTCATCTACATATGTAGTTTAAATAACATAAAATTGACGTATAAAAGTGTTTATACAAACCTACATCCAAGCTAATATTATAAATGCAAAAGTAACTCTGTCTGTCTGTCTGTCTGTCTCGCTTTCCTGCTAAAACTACTGAACCGATTTTAATGAAAGTTGGTACACAGATAGTTTAGAGCCTGAGAAAGGACATAGGCTACTTTTTATTCCGGTAGTATGTTCCCGCGGGATAATTTCCGAACTCCACGCGGGCGACGCCGCTGGCAAAAGCTAGTACAGAAATAAAATCATATATACTGTAGGTAATTCATAAAAGCCACACGTAGCTCGATCACAAAACTGACTGCATTTACAAATGAACGTTATGAAACAGGCATGTCAATTTATGTAAAATGAAGCAGACAATGTTTCATCCACTGCCTGAAGAATATTGCAGAGTTCAAGTTAACAAAGTTAACTGACGACATTGTTTGTTATTCAGCCGGCTTCAGTTCTCGTTGTAGTGCAATCTAATCTCTGAAGCACGTGGCTTCGAAAACTGGCTCGATTTCACGTCGGCTGGTAACCTATTAATCTGTGTAAGCTTGTAAATTCAAAGCCGAAGCTGCGTATTATATGAATACTGACTGACTTAAGAGTATCTTCTTTTTCTCTCATGTACTTCAGAGGGGCAGAAGACAGCCTAATCAGCAGGACTTCCTGTTTTATGTAGATTTGGTTCTTTATTAGGGAAAACAAGGCAGTTGGGCATATGTAAAATGACGGAAGATAGGAATATTTCCAGAAACTACGTGAAAAAATATCTAATGACGCACACATATACACATAAACTCACCCGTTCTACTATACACTTAAATAAACCTTAATATCTAACAAACTCATATCCTGAATTTCTCATAAATGTGAACGGAAACCGGTAAATAATCTTCTTAGAATACCGATATTTGTGTTGCGTTAGTCGCAAATACTTGACCTGAACTGTACCTTGAGGTCAACTAATAGTCAAATATCAAAGCCGTTTTGCATTGCTATTTCAAACTACAGTTGCTCAATTTATCGGAAATTATAGATGACAATATTTAACAGAAATGTGCACATCAATTCGTAATATTATGGTATAAAATGTGTCCTTTGTTCAATGCAACTGAAGGAACCATAAATAAAGAATTCTATCGTTGCATTTCACATAATATATGTTTCTATATGAGACGGCAGCCCGTTTTAAAGTCACATGTAACCTATTTTCGCTCGAAAGGATACGCATGAGAAACATTATAAATTATGCTCCTCGTATGTTCTCAGGTTTCATTCGGAAGATGGTTTAAATTACATACATCCGAGCGACGCTCTAAATTCAAATTTTGTGTAAAATTCTAAAAAGCTTGGGGTAAAGATGAGCTGGGCGTGTTAAGAATGTGCACTTGTTTTACAAAATCCTGGATTTCCGTGAGAATGGTTGGCCTAAGTCCCGACCCAAAAAAGTGGTATTGTGAGTGAACTTTCGCATCAATCACACGTTTTAATTTAGATCATAGGTATTGTGCTAACTTTTAAATAATAATTTACGTTATGATTACATTAAATGTTAAAAAGAACATGCGTCTATTCAGAAAAGCTTCTGAACATCGCTATAAAATGATTAGACAAGAATTTAGACATGAATTATGGGTTCCACCATCGACGACCGCCTTGATGCACAAAAACATATTTTGCATGGCCCCGAAAATCCATATGTACTCTAATGTATATCCATACTTCCATACTAATATTATAATTGCAAAAGTAACTCTGTCTGTCTTTCTGTCTCGCTTTCCTGCTAAAACTACTGAATCGATTTAAATAAAATTTGGTGCACAGATAGTTTAGAGCCTGAGAAAGGACATAGGCTACTTTTTATCCTGGTATTATGTTCCCGCGGGATAATTTCCGACCTCCACGCGGGCGAAGCCGCTGGCCAAAGCTAGTATTTAATAAATTACCGAACAGATTTAAGGACCTAAATATTATTCTATTTAAAAATAAATTCAATTCATTATTTATATGTATAATCAATTGTTAATATTTTGCTTGTTTTTTCTGACTTCAGTTATGTTGTGTTTTGTTGTAATTATTTTAATGAAGTATATTGATTTTTCTTTTTTATAATAATTAATAATTACGTTAAAGACACTTGTAAGGTAGATTTTTGGGGAAGTAACTAATTATTATTAAGATATCATGTAAAATAAACCAAAAATCACACCAATAAATGAATTTGAATTAAAAACTGCTTTTAATTAAGTAATACTTTTTGAACAATCCCTATCACCGCAAAATAAAAAATATTTGTTCACCAATTATGACAAAAAGAGCCAAACATACCATACCTACATCCTATTTACACACATGAAAACAACAAACAGGAGGGTAGCATCATCGTCGCACCTTGTGTGGCAGCATTGAATATTGTATGACCAAGAAGACGTTTCGCAAACTGCGCCCACTAACCCGAACAGCTCACTCCGTCTTGGAAATCACCTCATTGGCCTAGTATCCGCATGAGGTTACATATCGTGAACATCTGGATTAGAACCCAATGTTGTGTTACCGGTTTGTTTTTTGTGCTAAATTCTTAGTGCACCTAATTTTTTTTTGTGCTTGGGAAATAATAATATAATATAACTAGCTTTTGCCAGCGGCTTCGCCCGCGTGAACGTACTCCCGGGATAAAAAGTAGCCTAGGTGTTAATCAAGGTTTTTTTTTTAGCTCGAAAGCGCATTTTCGTCTGACTTGCTTTAAATTTATTGTCACTGCTCGGCTCCTATGTGTCTTAGCGTTATGTTAAATAGCCTATAACCTATGGATTACAATCGTACCAAGTTTGGTTAAAATCCCTTCAGTAGTTTTTGACCCATGCGTGCACATACAGACAGACAGACACTGTCTGTCTGTATGTGCACGCATGGGTCAAAAACTACAGACAAAAAAATTACTGATTGCATTTATGGCATCAGTATCGATCACCATTCATCCTCCAATATTAATTTTGAAAATATTTTCAATGTACAGAATTGACTTCTCTACAGTTTTATAATAAGTATAGATAATATATTAGGACAACCAACACAGCGTTATCTGATCCCAAACTAGGCAGACCCTGTACTTTGGTAACCAGACAACTGATACTTATATATTTCTAAATAGATATATATTATAGATGAATTACACCCAGCCACAGAACAAACAATTGTGCTCATCACACATTTGTCCCGGATGGGAATCGAACCCACGACCTCAGTTTTAGTAGTCAGGGTCACTAACCACTAGACTAACAGGTCAGAAATCATCAAATGACGTCTCCCGCTCTAGGTGGAGCGAGAGGGCGTGTCAGATTTTTACTGACTAAAACCCACCCGTGTTCATTCAGTTGCCTATATGCCAGGACCACGGTAACTCTTTCGAACAAATCTCGCGACACGCGTTTATGTGAACTAAAAATATTTTGATTTGATTTGAGTTGATTCGATTAACTGGTTGATCGTCCAAATGATAGCCCCTTGGGTGTGTTATAGGTACACCTCTACGGAACTTTTCTTAGGAAACAGGCATGATGTATTGTTATACTACTATGTGTTAGCTAGACACTTACTAAACGCTCGTTAGGATACAGCAGAGGATTAAAATCAGAAGTGAAACTTATAGAGAGACTTGCTGTGTAATCTATACTATACACTTACACTATATATTATAATATTATAAAGCTGAAGAGTTTGTTTGTTTGTTTGATTGAACGCGCTAATCTCAGGAACTACTGGCCCAAATTGAAAAATTCTTTTTGTATTGGGTAGCCTATTTATCGAGAAAGGCTATAGGCTATATAACATCACGCTATAACTAAGAAGAGCGGAGCAGTAATGACAAATGTTGCAAAAATGGGGGAAATCGCACGGGTAGGCGATTCGACGCGACGGGAAGGGTCGGAGGAACAAGAAATTTAACGCGGACGAAGTCGCGGGCAGAAGCTATCCATACTAATATTATAAATGTGAAAGTGTGTATGTCTGTTTGTCCGTCTTTCACGGTAAAACGGAGCGACAAATTGACGTGATTTTTTAAGTGGAGATAGTTGAAAGGATGGACAGTGACATAGGCTACTTTTTGTCTCTTTCTAACCCCACATTTCTCTAAAATGGGGGATGGAACGCGCTAATCTCAGGAACTACTGGTTCGAATTGAAAAATTATTTTTGAGACGGCTAGCCTACTTATTGAGGAAGGCTATATAGGCTATATAACATTATGCTACGATCAAAAGGAGCGGAGCAGCAAAAAAAAAATGGACGAAAACTGACAGGCTGTGATGCGACGGGAAGGGTTACGGGAGCAAATATTTGATGCGGACGAAGTCGCGGGCAGAAGCTAGTGTTTGTATAATTTTAAGTTACCCATTTACTTTTAATTTTGCATGTTTGCATGTTTACGTTGTCTACACTTCAATTGCATAAGATAATGATAAGTGGAAGCGTGAAGTCTCCTAACACAAGCAATTCCTTGCTTAAAAGGTGATCTCCAATAACTTGTATCGAAATGCCCTTTGTAATTGAAATAAACAATTTTATTTCTATTTTTTAATGCGGGACTTGTGGTTAAGCAATAACAGTCACACAAATTGATCGATCAGGATAAGCTACACTTGCCGAGGTTAGTCGTTGGATGGGTGACCATATTTACATACTAAGATGCCTCCGTTCCTCGGAAGGCACGCTTAGCCGTTGATGCCGGCTGCCAATTGTAGATCTTAGAAAATTGTAACAGGTCGTCGAAAGTCCGAAAGTCTGCCAACCAGTCTTACCAAGAGGTATCGTATTACTAGGCTAGGTAACTGGGCGGTGGAGATCAGGCTTCATGTAAAATACTGGCAGTCAGCTGTATCTGGTGAGACTGGAAGCCAACCCCAACATATTTGGGAAAAAGCTAGAGCAGATAACAGAGAGAAATTGACTGAACGCTCATTAAGATATAGTAGAGACTTAAAATCAGAAGTGACACCTAGGAGAGACCGGGCATATAATGTTAAATAGGTACGAACTAACTCAAAAGTTTCCATGGTTCCTGGTTTATTCTTTGATCAAGTCTCTGTTAACTAAAATGGAAACTTTGTTCAGTGGCAGAGGGATCTCTGGTTAGTAAATCTACTCCCAAATCTATACTAGACATGAATAATAATGCTGAAGAGTTTGTTTTTTTTTTGCTTGTTTGTTTGAACGCGGTAATCTCTAGAACTACTAGTAATCGTTGCAGCAAGTTATATTCATCATCATTGCAGCTGTAACACTGTTGGACATAGGCTTCCAAAAAATGGAGGGGTTGCCATAATACTCACGCTTGGCAGACGATTTAACGATCGCAGTATGGAGGTAAAATGCATAGAGAACGCTGCTGATGAAATGGGATGGTGCTATTGTATACATCCGGCACCATCCGGAACATTTTTGCACTTAATAATCGAATTTCAGAACAAGGCTAAAGGTGTAATAACATTACGCTGGTTCATTAGGCGGCGATAAAAAATAAAAAAGTCGAAAGGACGCTAAGCGAAAACGAAATCATTGCACAGTAATCCGATACTATGCGACGGGGTGGGTCGAAGCAAAAAAGAAATTTAACGCGGACGAAGTCGCGAATAAAAGCGTGTTATTAATAAAACTGTATGAAACAGTCTTGCAAGGGTAGGTGGATATGTTAGCATGGCCAAAGACTGCTGAAGTCAAGTCAGCAGTGTGGTTAAACGAGATAAAGAACATGAAAAAAAAACAGATATAATATCTTGATCAAAAAGTTAAACCTAAAATTGAAAACCGGCCAAGTGCGAGTCGGACTCGCGCACCAAGGGTTCCGTACAAACCTGTAGGTATCCTCGGTTTATGCGTAAGGTTTATGTTTATGAAATTAAATGTTTTTTTTTTATATTTGAGTTGATTGAATGGAAGGTAAATTGCGATTTACGATTTATGACGTATTAAAAAAAAACTACTTACTGGATTTCGTTCAAACCAATTTTCGTTGGAAGTTTACATGGTTATGTACATCATATATTTTTTTTAGTTTTATCATTCTCTTACTTTAGAAGTTACGGGGGGGGACACACACATTTTACCACTTTGGAAGTGTCTCTCGCGCAAACTATTCAGTTTAGAAAGAAATGATGTTAGAAACCTCAATACCATTTTTGAAGACCTATTCATAGATACCCTACACGTATGGGTTTGATGAAAAAAAAAATTTTGAGTTTCAGTTCTATGTATGGGGAACCCCAAAATTTATTGTTTTTTTTCTATTGTTGTGTAAAAATCTTAATGCGGTATACAGAATACATCTACTTACCAAGTTTCAACAACACATCTCTTATAGTTTCGGAGAAAAGTGGCTGTGACATACACGGACAGACAGACAGACAGACAGACCGACAGACAGACAGACAGACATGACGAATCTATAAGGGTTCCGTTTTTTGCCATTTGGCAACGGAACCCTAAAAACCCCCGACCCAAACAAAAACCTCTAAAAGGATCGTCGTATCGAAATGGCTGAACCAATTCTGATAAAATATATCTAAGAACCACCGCTAGAAAAACTACATTGAAATAAAAAAAAATCTGCACCCAAATCGGTTCACCCGTTTAAGAGCTACGGTGGCACAGACAGACATACAGCGGTCAGATTTACAACACCCCTCTTTTTACATCAGGGGTTAAAAACCGGTAGTTAGAGGTAAAGACAATATTTGCGAACTCCCGGGTCAGATGCAGGCAACTTACAGCTATTAGGATGAAGCCATAAAAGCAGCGGTGGCAACAGCGCCTCATATTCATACAAGTAGGTGCAGACGCCAGCACTTCAAGCTACACGAAATTGTCAAATTTTCGTAATCAAACTTGAACCTAAAACTTTTGCGACAAAGTTGGAAACCGAATAAAGAAATATGACAGATTGTAGTAGCTTTTTGTGCTGGCATCTGTACCTACGTACATACCCTCTCACTTGCATACCCAGTTTACTGTGTATTTGTGATGGATTTTGATGAACAAGAATGTTGGGAAGAAGTGTAAGTTGTACGAGTGACCTTTCACGTCAAAATATTGCAAAATCCCACATAGTTAGCGATGAGTGATATCATAAATACGATTAAGGACATGCTCTTTTGTATGAGCAAGTTGGACTATTCATAAACTCACACCTCCTTCCCACGGGGATAGGTATCACCAACAGAACACCATAGAATATAAGCAGCAAGGTACACGTGGAAAACATTAAAAATTCTCAATCTGTATTTATCCCCTGAAATTGATTCCTAGTATTATTATAAACGACCCATACTTCAGTGAAGTTACACAATACATACCACTCTAAACTCCGCAACAATATAACTTTACCACGTGATAACTCCCCTCACTTAACAACCAAATAACCTTAAAAATACTTTACATCCCGGGAACACTGCTCATTTCAGTGCACCCGCTAGTTTATTGGCCGCTGTACCCCGGGGTACAACGGCCAAAGCAGCTGGCAAAGAACCGTAGCAAGTTTTGTCGACCCAGTTATAACCAGACTCAAACGTATGGCACGTGGAAAGACGTTCTTAGGGTAACGCAGACATGCTACGATTAGTGACGGCGATTTTGCGATTTGGTGTCGCGTTTTAGCAACTCTATGCGCAAAACCCACATACTGACTTCACAATGCTAAGTTACGTAAGTGTCTTATACGAAAATTAATGCTATTTTTATAAAGTTTGCGTTCAAATTCGTATACGACAATTGCTCACGTATGGTTATACGAATATGAACATTAATGAAACAAGTTTAAAGTTTATATTCGAACAAAACTTTTCAGAGAAAAGTATGAATTTTACCGTATGCGTTCGGTCGCCATAGTAAAACCGCGCGTGTCAGCCTTTGATTCGATGCTACGCGTTTTGACAACACTACGTTGCGATTACCACGGATGTTCGGAGTTTTCAGTCGCAATATCGAGCTTCTAAAAAGCTTGTCGTAAATGCTGTAGCATGTCTGCTTAACCCCTTAAAGTTATGGACATATAAAATGAATCTATTCCATGTATTTCAGATTGCAGGATCGTAACATGGGTATCGAACGTGGGTGTAAAATAGTAATTTGTTGGCAATGTTTTCCTAGAAAGTTGTTTCGTGAGAATTGAGTCAGCCTGCTGCAGGTAATGGCTAGGGACCTAAAGCGTCTTTTAAATGCTTGGTTCATATAATTAAACTATAGTTATTAGGACTTTTTAACAGTGTGAGTGCATAGTACGTATTCATTGTTTTGCGCAGCCAAGAAAAAAACAATTACACACATAATCAGCTTATATTGTTCCCACTGCTGGGACACAGGCCTCCTCTCGGTTAGAGTGAATGGGCCGTAATTTTCCACGCGGGCTCAGTGCGGGTTGGTAGATGTCACATGTCTTCGAATTTTTGGTCCTAGGACATGTCGGTTTCCTAATGATGTCTTCCTTCACCGTTTTGAGAGCAGTAGCGATAAAATTATTTTACACAAAGTAAAGCGCTTGCCTGGGTTCGAACTCACGACTTTCAACTCTTAAGTCGGGGCCGATGCGATTGGGCTACCACTGCTCAAAAAAAAAAACAACGAATTTTTTTATTTTATTTATTATATTTTTTTTTTATTATTAACAAATATAATCTATACTAATATTATAAAGCTGAAGAGTTTGTTTGTTTGTATGTTTGTTTGATTGAACGCACTAATCTCAGGAACTACTGGTTCAAATTAAAAAAAATCTTTTTGTGTTGGGTAGCCTATTTATCGAGGAAGGCTATAGGCTATATAACATCACGCTACAGCCAAGAAGAGCGGAGCAGTAATGAAAAATGTTGCAAAAACGGGGAAAATCGCACGGGTAGGCGATTCGACGCGACGGGAAAGGTCAGGGGAACAAGAAATTTAACGCGGACGAAGTCGTGGGCACAAGCTAGTGTAATATAAACTTAATCAGTCCATCAGCAATATCCGGAACTTGTGCAGAAACACTGTCTTTTTGTACATAATAAATAATAACAAAATTAATCCTATTTTGTTATTATTTATTATACAATGTACAAAAAACCTGTATACACTCAACAAAAATAATCGTTGCGACACCACACTGTTCAATGCGAAATAGAAAGACGAAACGAAAATAACTGGCTTGCTTTCTATGAGAGAGAGAGAGAGCACGCCGCATGGCTTACAACTATAGCAAAAAGTGTCGTTACAACTTTTGGTCTTTATTTTTTTCGTCTAGCCCCCTTTCGTAACGCGCGATACGGAACTTCGTTCCAATAATAATTCGAACGGACTGCCTCGTCTACAGGTTGCAAGCACTGAGGCTAAATGTTACTAGTCTTTAAACATCTAGTTTCTCAGTAACAGCCCGTAGTCTTGTGGTTTGATGGCAATAAATATATCCACTCGCTACGACATGGGATTTATACATAACCGCCAAATATGGGTATACTATATCTAGATACTCTTCTGCCTAACTCTATGGGGAATATAGGCGTGATGTTATGCTATATCATGTTTCGAACGGAGCAGTAAAGCCAATCCTGATGGGATTTTTAATCATATGCCTATACATTTCTCAATCAAAATCAAAAGTCATTTATTCAAATTAGGCTATGGATCAGAACTTTTTGAACGTCAAAATTACAAAATTACAGTCCCCCAAAACACCTACCCGTCACCACCTCCTAGTGCTTTAGCTGGGAAGAAAAAGTGGCCAACAAACTCCCCAGCAGCGCAGCTGTCTGTCCAGTTAGAAGAACTTGATTCTATACAATCATGTTAGGGCCATCTTCCAGTCCAACTCGATGCAGTTGGATCCAGTATTTTACATGAAACGACTACCTATGAGACTGACTGCCTCGTTGGTCTAGTGGTCGGAAGCGCTAATGCTGAGTATGAGGTCCTGGGTTCGATTCCAAGGTCGGGCAATTTGTTATTGGATTTTTGTTTCTAGAATTTCTGAGTAACAGCGCGGCGTCTGGATCTGTGCCCGGTTGAAGGCGATAGACTCGCTCCGTTTTACATGGGACTTCAACATAACTGACAAAATGTGGGTATACTATAGGTTCATCTCTGCCAAGCCCTTCGGGAAAACAGGGCGTGATGTTTTGTGTGTAACTGCCTATCAGATTTCTACATCCAACTTACAGGTAGATAAACTTCTGGGCTTCAGACTGCCCGTAATGACTGCCAGAGATCTACGACGAATAAACAGATTACGGACTGTAAAAACAAACTCATCGCTGAAAAAGGCTGAAAATTATGCATTTACCATAGAAAATTATTCGGTCACCTACACTAAAATAAAGGTAGTGAGATGATCAATATTTTTTCCAGAAAACCCAACCCTATTACACGATGCATCACGATGACGAGAATGACGTCATTGTATTTTGTTGTACCTAGAAATATTAGTCAACAAAGTGATACGAAGAAGTGCTTATTTGATATTATTATTTTCAGAAACTGATGAATCAGTGTTTGTTTTCGTTGACCTTTAGTTTATAATAGCTTTCTATTTCGTACTATGAATGATGTTTATGTTTAGGTTATAGATCATAATTAGTATTAATCAAAGTAGAGTCACAAGCATAAATATCTTTCATTCGTCAGCGTTTTCGTGTGAAATATTTGTTGCATCTTTCAGAAAATTCCTATTTATATAAGTAAATATTTAAGTTTCTGCTGACTGCTTGTAATTTCAAAATATCAGCTATCTACTGCTTATGAAAGTATATACGGTACTTAAAAAAAAAGTTTTGTCTGTCTGTTTGCTCCGAGTAATCTCTGATACGGCGCGACTGATTTTGACAGAACTTTCATGGGAATTTACTGATACTAGTGATCGCCCATTGGTCGAAATTCGACCGTATTTCATTTAAATAGAAATTCATTAGTAAATGAAAAAAAAAACATATATAATAATAAATATTTTAAAAAAATAGTTATATTTGACATTCAGTAACATTATAGACCAAGGAACATAAATCCCTAAAGACAAATAATATTAACAATAAATATTCTCGATATGATCATAGATTTAAAAAATGAAATAGGTTATATAATATATCTATAAAATTATTTTTTTACCTATGGTTATACTTGACATTCAGTAATAGTTAGGAAGCTGGCGAGCAAAATTTCGATATGATCAGCACACAAGGCAGACGTTATTAATAGTGATAATGATACCCTAAGAAACATCAATGACCTCGTCTGCCACCATGGTGGCGCTGCGTTATAAATTTACAACGTTTCAGCAATGTTTAAAAAAAGTTGTGCAGCAATATAGGACCTTAATTGATTGGACCAAATCGATTCGTAATGATTTAAACTGCAATCCACCTTGACGTGAAACGTGTGCAAATCATATACCGAAATGCTCACCAGCTCCCTAACTATAAGACTATAGACACAAAATAAAGACAGATATTGTCAATTGGAACATAAACAAAAGAATATCTATGCATGTGTGTATTAAATACACGGTAATGAATAGTAGTGTGTGTAACGTGTTATTTATTGAAAATAATATATTTTTACGCATAATTTAAAAAAAAATATTAGCATTCGTCACTTCTTCTCTGTATAAACAATAAGTGTGCAAAATTTCATACTCCTCCGTCCGCCCAATTTTCGTAAAAAGGGATCCAAAGTTTTCGCTTCACGTATTAATATATAGATTATAAGGAAAGGGATGTTATATTTTCTGTCTCGGTAGCACGTTCCCGTAGGATAATTTCCAAAATTTAAGAAGAATAGAATGGTATTGATAGTTATATGTTCGTTTTATATTGACATTAGTATTGTATTTAGACTTATGATTATGTGTGTTGACATGCAATGTATTGACTTTAATTTCACTTGCTATTTATAATTAATTATTTTGTATTGTGAAATGTGTATACTGTAATTCTGTATAATTGTTTTATTGTTCGGGCTTATTGTATTTATTTTATCATTGAGATTTGGCTGGCTTGATCACATACATTTTGTGTTTTCTTTAAATATCATCATTATTGTACCTATGTTGAACAAATGCATAAATTAAATTAATTTTAAATCTCGCGTAACTGTAAGCTTTTTCAGCTAGAACATCACTGAGTGTACATCGTGATCCTGACAGAGCATAAAAACTATACAACAGAAGAGCAACGGTTTGTTATCAAAAAGAGAGACCATCCAAAATGATGTAACATGATGCCTTCACAGCGTCGCAACTGTAGCAAAAATCGAAGATCTGCCAACGTCTTCATATCATAATTTACCTGCCACCATTAAACCATCCTCCCTTCTGCGTCCTCCGAACTACGTACTCCATTAAATCTAAAAACTGCATCGGAAGTCCCGAACTTCCAAAGGTACTTGCCCAGCCGCGCTAAACTAGAGCGGGTCACAAACGTACCGCGTTAGACGCAAGCCTTGCTTGCACGATTAAAAGGGGTCCCAGTTTACATTACACGGAGCTTTAAAGATTTTTCAATGAAAAATAAAAGACTGTTCTTGAATAAATAGAAGAGTTTTATGCAGCTTGATAGCTGGTGTAATCATGGTTTAGGTGTTTCGGAAGAAGATGGGGCGATCCAATTTTTGAGGAATACAAGTAAGGTATAAGGGCGAAAACACAAACATAACTTACGAGGTCACATCGTGGTACGTTGTGAAGTCGTATCACGACATGAATATGTATCGTGGTACGATGCCCAGCACGTCACGTCGCCGTGTCGTGAAAACGACTAATGGACGTTCTTAAGGGCCTACAGTCTTAATTTATATAAATTATGGATAATCTACTCTCCCAGCATCGCTACCTGTCGTTATAGTTATTTAAAGCAGCCTTTCTGGGTCAAGCTGATGATCGTCGCTTTCATTTGCAAAGTGTGTCTGCTTCGCGTATAGTAAACTGCACTACCTGGAGGCTATATATGGCATCTAAGGGCCGAGTCACACCGAAATGGCAGCAGCCGGCAGCGACGCGGCGAGCACTTTCAGTGTGAAATAATTTTAAACTTTAACTACATACTTAAAAGACCAGTATCACTTGAAAAGCTTGAAAAGGTCGCGAGGCCGCCCGCGGTGACGCGAGCGGCCGCGCGCCTCGCGCGTCTTGTTGGTGTTTCCGCCCGCGGCCGCCAGCGGCGACGCGAGGCCGCTCGCGGCACCGCGGGCGGCTGCGTGCTCCTCACCCCCGCCCTCGCCGCAACATTGACTGAGCGCACCATTTCTCTGTGGTCTAGCGACGGGATACGTTGCGTCGTTAGAAATAAAATACCTATTTTAAAACACGATAATAATGTGCTGCGTTAAACAAAAAAAAAAAAAAATGGATATCGAGGAGAAACTAATTACTACGGTACAGCCATACAATGTTTATATAATACAAAATCAAAATATTATAGTGATAAGCACGCTAAGAGTGATACCAGGCGCGCGGGGTCTGAAGGTCACGCGAGGCCGCTGCCATTTCGGTGTGACTTGGCCCTAAAACCTCCTAGATTGACCAGTGTGGTGCACTTCAGAAAAAACTCATTCTCATCACAACTACAAACGCAACCATGACACCAAATTCCGACATTACAAAATCCATCACTCTTCACAGTTCATTTCACTACCACTCGACGCTGCTGTTATTACCCTGCATACATAACCTGCAATGTATTCACAACCGGAGAACGAAGTCCAAATCTACGTATAAATATTTTCGAGCCGTGTCCGCGTTTCCGAGATCCGTGTCCACCGAATATTGCACTTTGCAGCAAACTCTTTGTTCATGAAGGCTGCATTGGACTGCTTTTTAGGGTTTCGTGGGATGTTGCTTTGTTCTTGTATGTGCAATCTTGGAGGAAACGTTCTGTTTGTTTTTTTGTTGGATGTCCTAATATCTTGGTCTGGTTTGCATAGGCTTAGAAGATTGGTGGGGGTCATGACCTGATACATAAGGATGTTGATTTTCTTAGGTTTATATTGTTGCACATCATTATCATCTGCCTAGTCTATTTCCAACTATGTTGTGGTCAACTTCCATTCTAACCGAATGCAACCGAGTACCAGTTTTTTACATAAGGCAACTGCTTCTCTGGCCTCCACAACCCAATTACTGGGTAATACGGTAACATTGGATGTCCGACTTTGGGCTTCTGACACGACGTAACGACTGTCTAAGATATACGAATGACAGCCGGGCCCTACGGCTTAACATGCTTTCCGAAGCAAGGATGGGTATGTAAAGATGGCAACCGTAGTTTAATCTGTCGTCTTAGAAAATTCATTATTTACGTAAATTCGCCACAATTTTGGGGCTACTGACATTACGTTTGTTTGCACAAAGAATGGCAAACTTGACTACTATTGCCATTTCTGTAATTATAATGTACTTAGTTAATATTTTTCAACGAACTTCATCTAGAAACCAAGCTTAGTGTCGAGTTACTAAATCTATAAATGACTTTCTCAACTTATCGAGTGAATGACAAAAATCAAGCAGGTCAGACAAAATGACGTAGTCAAAATAATCACTAAGATCCCGCTCGAACTTTGCTATTTTCTTCTTTTACACCGTACACTGTCTTGGTATAAAGTATTCCAATGTATAGCCAGCACGTTGTAAGCGGATAGTTTTCTTTTTATTAACCCAGTACTTGTATACGTACCATAGTTATAGTGGAATATTTTACTATGTTTGTTTTCCGCTCGAGTAAAATATGTACAATGACCTGGGAAATGGAAGTCGGGAACGTGTAGGATGCTTCGTATCTTGGCTCAGAAATCTAGTGTCCCGACTGGTGCTATGTGGAGTTATGCTTATGGATCTCTTCTTAGGGGTTTTACTGGACGTCTATCAGGTAAAACATTGCCAGTAGACGTTCGTAATACATATGGTGGAACAATTCTTATCACAATTTGAAAAATTTTGAGGGAAATACCTAATCTGTTGCTTCATTACGTTTGAAAAATTCGTCAACGATAAAGTAAATAATGCAATGACTGGTGTTGAATTTTCAAAATGATGTCTTACGCAATTACCACGTAGGATCTCCAGTGATACGATGTTTTTAAATGTGCTTTAATATCTTTGTGAGAGTTTCTTTTCCCCAGAACCCTACTAAGCTAGCGTACTAAGAAATTTAAAGTGAGTTAAGATCTGTCAAATCAGTGATTGCCACAAGAAATTAGTACTAAACGCAGTTTACCACCAGCCACAGGGCACACATAACTACCCTCCAAACCAAACAGCGAATCACGACGCCGAAACTCTACTACCACAAAACGGTTTATCATACATTCTCTCTCAACCCAATCATCATAAAAATACATCCAACTTAGTTACACTGCATTCCACTGCAATTCCAACTGCCATAGTCAGATGATTTAATAATAAGCTGTACTAAACTATGCGATAATGTAAGCACCGTTCAACAGTTCAACCTAGCGCTTGGCAAACAATTGAGAATTTGTAATTCATAAGTGTGCAGGCGCCGGTATAAATCATTATTATTAATAGTACGTATGTTTTACTGTATCCTGAGACTGGAATGTTGGTGAAAGACCGTATTTTTGTCTGATTAAGTTTTGAACCGAAAAATAGGTAGTTGTGCCAATTATTCTTCTTTTTAGCTTGTCGATATCAATCTAAATAGAGTTCAGTAAATAGAGCCCAGAATTTCGCTACGAGCTTAGCATTTTCAGTAGCGTCCGTATTTCAGCTTGAGTTTAGTTTTCAATGTTTTGTTCGTATATTGGCGTGTGCTAGCTGACATATGGCGAATAATGTATGTTTTGTTTAATAATAGTAATTACTTACACAATATTGTATAGATTCAAGTTCTTCTAACTTTACAGACAGCTGTGCTGCTGGGGAGTTTGTTCCGCCACTTCTTCGTCCCAGCTAAAGCACTAGGAAGTGTCGAAGGGCGGGCGTTTTGGGGGGACTGTCTTATGTAACTTTGACGTTCATAAAGTGCTGATTCTTAGCCTAGTTTGAATAAATGACTTTTGATTTTGATTTTGTCCATAAAATCTTGTAACTTGCAAACCGCAGGACACGCTGGACAGACATCAAGTGCTGCATTGTATGTGGGACAGCACCATATGTGCCAATTATTATTCTAAATACTCACACACACATTTTCACGAAAAGTGCTGCTTAGTCAATGACAAAAAATATAAAGAATAATACTGGTTTTAATAAATAGGCCCTGACTCTAAGTAAATACACATAACCTAACTAGCATCTACTAGAGATTTTGAACGAAACTGAATTAAATAAAAATATGCTTCACCGCCTTCAATAGCGCTTAGCAGCGTTCGTACATTGACCTCATAAATATTTTTATCTGGAGCGGACGTGAGGTTTAAAAGCCATTGTTTTCCGAATATTTGTGGTAAAATAAATTATGCACACCAAATAGCTGTAGCCCATGAAAAGCTACTGCAAAAAGCAATGGAGTTTTTTGAATCACCAGATATGTCATAAATGTACGGAAACGATGGGTGGACTGTGTAATAGATGATATGGCCAGAAAGAGGGTGATTACTAAGACGACTAATGGAGAAGTATAGAAGAAAAGACATGCCACAAACTCTTTTACCACTACGAATTCACGTGAAAACTTTCGTTACATCGATGCTAATCCATTACAGCAACATGAGTTAACAATTCTTCAGCGTTCCTACGGGAGCGCAAACCGAGGGTAGTCACGCAATCCAGTTGCGTACTATACACTCCATTACGCAAATTGTTCATAATAATTAGTGGGCAAAATATACATATGGATGGAGGAACATAACTGTTGCTTTATTGGTACAGTCAACCATATTATAAGTAAAAAGAGGGAGATAGATTATACACGCTTTGCAAGTGCTACTTAAAACTTGACCAGTTAATCAAGTTACATCTCGTTTTGTCTCTTTTTCGCTCCCGATATTTATGACATGCCATCCTACTTTCACATGTCATGTAATAGTGTAATATTGGGTAATTTTTTAAGACTAATTTATCTACTCATATGTGTAATATCAATAGGTGCAGTATGACCAAGAGAAGTGTTTAAATCTTTTTGACGCTGACTACACAGTCCCTTGTCGCGAAATGGCTCATTGAGTTGTAGAAAAATGGCAGCTTTGTAGAGCGTCGTCCCTGTCTCATGTTGTGTAAACGTCTCTTTCTGAGTCCCGACTACTTGTATTAACGATTACAACATCATATTCCCAGTAATGGGACATAGCCTCATCTTTGTGATGAGGCTATGTCCCTCATGTACTCATGTACTCCTCATCCACCACGCGAGCCCAGTGCAGATTGGTAGATGACAAATGTCTTCGAATTTTGGTTCTAGGACATATCGGTTTCCTGACGATGTTTTCCTTCACTGTCGGAGAGCATTGGTGATGATATCAATACACAAAGTAAAGTGCCTGCCTGGATTTGACTCATGACCTTACAACTCGTAAGCCGGGGTCAATACCACTGGGCCACTACTGTTCTCTTACGCCCGAGTACTGTTTACTTATTAGACTCCCGAACTCGTAATTGATCCCCGGCGCACTTCCAACATACAAACTAATTAAGAGTCAAAGAAAAAGTTTTCATGCAGTTTAAATAAAATACTGGCCATCATTTTGGTGTCTTAATTATTCCAAATCATAATTTGAATTCACGACCACTAAAAAAGTTATAGATTTCCATACATATTTCTATTTTAGCTCCTGTAATACAGTGTACACTAGCGCAGAAGGTAGGGAATTCGCAGAAATGTTTGTATAAATTTATGTCAATAAAGATTCATTATAAAAAAATACAGGGTGGCTCGATTTAGATTGCGGGAATGTATCTATTAAAAGAAACAAGTCAGAATGTATACAAACGATAGCTCAATTTTGAAATAATTACTTTGTTCTGTAGTGTGAAATACAAGAAATACAACTGATAATTGTTTTGCCCAGTAATTGAGTTGTGGAGGTCAGATGGTAGTTGCTTTATACTTAAATATTCATATTTCAACCAAATTTTTGTCTTTAACATTCTGGAAAATTGCTGTAAAGCAGGAGTCTCTATATTTCGACTTAAACATTCTCGCATTATTACCAAGCATATTTTCATAGAAGGATTTGAATTTGAGAGGGAAAAGACATGCATTTTAGATACTAATGCATGGATTCGGAGTATTATGACGTTGGTTTACGTTTTATCCAGTCATAGGAGATTGTGGTTGAGCTACTATAAACAATGTTTTCAATAGGCTTACTGTTTATAAAGGCCGATAGATAACCTTTGTACGAAAAAACTAAATCGCTAGATTGGACTCAACGTAATAAGTGACACGAAAGAGTATCCATACTGCGAAGGCACACATTAATTAAAGCGTTTCCATAAAAATAAACTATAGTGGAGTCATTTTAATAGGTAACATTTGACGTCTGTCAGTTCATATGAAAGCAAATCGTAAAATTACTCGTATCGGTCATTATTACAATAAATATTTAATCGTAATTGAAAAAAGTTAAGCAATTGTGCAGTTCTAACAAAACGGAAAAAATATATTAGTTTATGCCCGCCGTTACAAGGTTACGTTGTTGAATTTTGATGAATTGTCAAATGTTACCTATTAAAATGACTCCACTTTAAGTCACTGCATCATTGTGTATGTTAGAGGTGTTAAAACGCAACAGAAGCGCGACTATATTTTGCCGCGATTTGGCGACTCTAATAAATTAACCTCTAAGTCCCTGAGATACCACATTTGGTATGTAAGCAATCGTTTTTTAATTGTGTCTGTAATTACGGTAATTGACCGGTTATAGGTTTCTATTAATTCCAGCACCCTAATTGCGTAACACACTATCAATCACAATCTGATTCATTTTGATCTGAATGCATTGAATCTTATGATGGAAAAATTCGTCTACCCAACAAAGTAAATAAAACAATGAATGTGGTTGAACTGTCAAAATAAAAAATGAAAAGCAAAAAATAATGATAAATGATAAATGATTTATTTCTGTAAGTAGGTTTGTACAAACACTTTTACATGTCAATTTTTAAGCCGCCGTAAGAAACGCCTTCACCTAGACGGCGTTTCCTAACTGACTACTCTGAGAAGAAAGGCCGAAACGAACTCAGAGGTCACAGTCTCTTTTAAAGTCCAGACATAATCTTGTTCACAGCATATGAAGACCATGTAGATTGGTGACTGAAATGGTCTTTTGAGGAAAGAACCACACAGATTGAGTGGACCTGTCCAGTCAGTGCAAGCATTTGTCACTAATCGTTTAGCTCAACTCGGAACATAAGGAGCCCAACGCTTTGACGAACAATACCAAAGAAAGGACATTTGGGTAGGCCACATAAATTACTCAAACTGATAGATCATGATAACTGAGAAAGAAAGATAAAAAATTTAAAAAAGACCCACATAGTCTTCACATTCACAATAATTAAAACAATATGATACGTTACAAAGTAAATATTCATGTCATTGTATATATATATTTTTTTATCAATGTCAATTTGTATATAAAAAAAAGAAACGAATTATAATTTTGTTAATAAACTTAATGTTAATAAACCTTAACATTATGAATCAGCGCTTTGAGTGATCTTTGTTCATTGATTTTTCAGCGCCGAATCAAAATTTTAAGGTTTATTAATTTTTGCTTTTCAGTTTTTTCGGCGGTTTAATTTTTTGTGGCTTAAATGTACTAATAATACTTGGCAAGGTATACCCTATCCAATATTTAAAAAAAAAAAATTAAATCGGACTACTCTGTATAAAGTTATGCGTTGTTATATATTACAATCAGTGAGTGAACAATAAATCATCCCCTGTTTTCCGACCCTTAGGGTTCGATTTTGTTTTCCAAATTTATACGGGACCACCTTCGGAGTATGCTCTTTCCAATAAAAAAAGAATTATCACAATCGGATTACTACGTAAGAAGTTATGCGTGATCATACATAAAAAAAATATACGCGTTGTATTGATAACCTCCTCCGTTTATTTTCGTCGGTGAAAAACGCAATTATGTCACGGGTCTGTTCTATCTTCTCAGTATAGTGCAATTTCTTCTAACTTCTCCTTTTACATGTAAACTGTAGTCAAGTGATGTGTTAGTTATTTACGACGGTTATATGAGCGAAAAAACGTTGTATTTATCAGTTGCGTGTCAGCACAAACTGCGGTACCATGTAGTGTTTTATGTCACGTGTGGGTTGCATTTTTTTATAGCTTGTACAGTCAACAGCAAAAGTAGATGATCAAAATCAGAAATTCAATACTAATGAACGGAGTTCACGTCAAAACTGTGTGGCGTCTAAATGATTCAAAAGTATGTGATTGTAAATTATACCAAACATTTACTACTAGTACAGCTGCCATATATTCGTGAAGTGCTCTCATTAGTATTAAATTTCTGATTTTGATCATCTACTTTTGCTGTTGACTGTAGTCGTAATAATGGATGATTGCTTTTGTATTTTCATTTAAATTGTAAATATCTGTTTACCTAAGGAATTATTTCAAGGTTCATCATTTGCCTAGCCTTATCCTAGCATCATCTTATGTTGGAGCCGGCTTCCAGTCAATACGAATATTCCGAAATCTTAGGGCTTAATTAAAATATAAATGATTTTAATTAAAATATAAATTATTTTAATTAAAATATAAATTATTTTAATTAAAATATAAATTATTTTTAATAAAATATAAATTATTTTTAATTTACATTTGCATGGACTTCGTGAATATATGGATAGAAAAGGGTTGACAACCGAGATGACGACTAATAGAGAAGTGTGGAAGAAAAAACATGTTGCACCGACCCGAAATAATATGGAATAGGGGCTGGAGAATAATGATGATTTAATTTAATTTAATTAAGCCCTAACATTTTTGTAAATAATAACAGCGAGACGGGTCGATCGATCAGGTTAAGCTACGCTTGTCGCGGTTGGTCCGTGGACGGATGACCTTCTTTCACCGCTTTTTTGTCGCTCGAGGATTTTTGACAGTCGTTACGGGCGGCTTCCAGTCAAATCGGATGTAGCTGAATCCTGTATGCTGTATTTTACTTGGAGCGACTGCTGAACCTCTGACCTCCAATACCCACTTTTTGGGCAATACGATACCTTGGTGAGACTGGTTATCAAATTTTCGGGCTTCATACAGCCCGTAACGACTATCAAAGATCCACGAATAATAACCGGACGGACAGAAGGGTGAAGTAAAGTAAAGTAAAATTTTATTTGCATAGATTGCAGGTACAGTAAATAAGATGTGACAAATAATATGGGTGATCCTTGTACAATCTACCTTAAATTAGGCATGCAACATTATTAATACATCAACAATTAATATTATTATTTTATAGCATAGTTAATACATATTCGGCATGGTACATTCACATAATAAATCATTAACTCAAAAAAGCTGCAATACAATTGGAATAATAATCATAAATTACAATGTCAATATCAGGTAGGTAAGTCAAAAAAAAAAAATATTTAGTGCAAATGTCAGTATCATTAAGATAGTCATTCTCAGAATAATAGCATTTCTCAATTAACAGAGGTGTGGTACGTAAAGATGGTCGTGAGTGGCCCGATCCGCGGAACAACCGGGGCAAGCGCCGCTTACCCTTTTTTTTTCTGGATGGGAAATCATCAAATGACTTCTCCCGCTCTGGGCGGAGTGGGAGGGCGTGTCAGACTTTTACGGACTAAAACCCACCCGTGTTCCTTCAGTTGCCCATGTGCCAGGGTCACGGTATCCCTTTCGAACAATCACGCGACCCCGGCAGGCCGCTTACTATTATAGATCGATCCTTGAGGCTGTTATTACTTAACCATTAACCAATCAAACATGTTGATACGTATACTATACCTATACACTCTCAATTAAAACTAGCAGAAGCGTCTACCTTCAAAGTGCTTAATACAATTTCCCTTCATTCGTCTAGCTAGTGCAAGTGTAGGAGGAAGCGCTATTGACAATGCCGTCCAATACTTTATGACAGATAAGTGCTCACATAACCTAGTTATGTGCTGCAAAAACAGTTATGTGCCAATCTGAGTGATGGAGGGCGGTTTGCTGTGCTTTTGTTTTTAACCGACTTCAAAAAAAGGAGGAGGTTCTCAATTCGACAGTATTTTTTTTTACTGACTTAACCGATTTAGATGATTCTTTTTTTATTTGAATGCTTGTGTTTTCCGTGTGGTCCCATTTTAATTTGGTTCCATTCTGACAATGGGATCCATATGAAAACCATATAAGTCTTGCATTAAGTATGTGCGCGACAAATGGAAGAATAACGCGATTAGATTAGTGCGGGGTACATACCATAACTAAAAAGTTAAAAATAAAAGCTTAAAAAAATAACAATCGACTTCCTTAACCGACTTTCCTTCGAGTCAGTGGCATAAAAACTTTAAATGCAGATCCAAAGACAAAGACTTCCGAAGTTAAAGTTATTTTTCACTTTGTAGTTTTTTTTTTTAAGGAAGTCGGTTGTTTTTTTTTTAAGTTTTTGTAGTAACAGCCTCTGTTTCCATTAAATGGGACTTGAGAGTCACTAGCGATGTGTGAGTTTTTGAATGTTTTCTGCTTACCATGATAAACACTAATAAAGAGATTTGCCATGATAAACACTAATAAAGAGAATTTATAGGTACTCGTATGTATCATATCTTATCTTATACCTTTAAAGGAGCAATTCTTGTATATATATATATAATCTGAATCTCGGAAACGGCTCCAACGATTTTCATGAAATTTAGTATACAGGGGTTTCGGGGGCGATAAATCGATCTAGCTAGGATTCATTTTTAGAAATTGTTGTTTTATTCGTATTTTCAATGACCAACTTTATCGATAATCAACTTGAACATAAACTTATTATTTTAAACACAATTTACCAAAAAATACCGAGCAAAGCTCGGTCATCCAGATATTATGATTGAAATTAGAATTGTAGGTATTCAAGAGGAAGACAGGAGTGATGTAAATGGTATGTTTTGTTTTTTTTTATTTGGTCTTCTGAACTTAACCATTTCATTATAAGGTAGTAAAGCTTCGACTGCCCGTTGGTAGCAAGCGCTACTGCTGAGCGTGAGCTCTTGGGTTCGATTCTCGGGTCGGGAATTTTTTCTATCTGAAATTATCTCAGCAATTCGGAGTCTTCATGTTAGCCCGGTTGTTGGCAATAGGCTCACCTTTATTACATCATGGAACTTAAACGTAACTAGCGAAATGTAGGTGTACTACAGATGCACCTCTGACGAACCCTTTGGGGGATACTAGCGTGATGTCATGAAGTTAAAGAAAGAAAGAAAAGAAAACACGTTTATTTGCCGTAAATATGACGCAAAGAACACAACAAAAACATAAAAAAGCTGGGGTAAATATGCGTCCAATTCACGCAAAACGGCCATCGCTAGGCAATTGCTAAGTTCTATGTTAAGGTTTTTTCTGGAAGTACTGATTCGATTACAAAATATTGTTCATCGATAAAAAGCTAAATTGCCCAATGCTATAGGATATGCTTTATGTTTAAGATGTCTTCCACATTCCGCTTGAAGAGTGAAAGAAAACCGTATCATCAGCAGCCTATAACAATCCCACTGCTGGGACACAGGCCTCCTCTCGGTGAGAGGGAGCGGGCCATAATCCACCACGCGGGCCCAGTGCGGGTTGGTAGATGACACATGTCTTCGAATTTTTGATTCTCCTCACGATGCCTTCCTTCACTGTTTTGATGAAATAAATTACAAAAAGTAAAGCACCTGCTTGGGTTCGAATTCACGACCTACAACTCGTAAGTCGCGGCCGTTACCACTGGGCCAGTGGGCTCCACTGTTGCACCACTGCGGACTGAACAGCGTATACATTTTCAAAAAAGATTGTAGCTGCAGCTTTCCTTTCCTTTACAAATCGTATTCAATTTATAGTTATACCCAAGTTTTAATGATTGTATTTAAAAACATTTCATTGTAGAATCTATACAACATTAATTTTTGTTTATGCGAAACCCGAAACACGGGTCTAGTATTTTTATGTAAAGAATCTATGAAAAAAATTTCAAAACTGTATCATTAATAATCACAAAGTTATAAGCTTGATAAGTTACCTGGTTGTCCACGCAAAAACATATGCAGATCACCACAAACAGCTAGTGTACGTACCATCTCCGTGTAATGGACGTTTGAATACGAGAAAGACATGATAATTTTAAAATCGAAACAAAACATTAAGGCCCGCGACTTGGAAGCGTAATTAAATATTTTTGGTACAAAATATAACATGGTACACCATGTTATATTTTGTACCAAAAATATTTTGATACAGTTTATTAATGATACAGTTTTGAAATTTTTTTCATAGATTCTTTACATAAAAATACTAGACCCGTGTTTCGGGTTTCGCATAAACAAAAATTAATGTTGTATAGATTCTACAATGAAATGTTTTTAAATACAATCATTAAAACTTGGGTATAACTATAAATTGAATACGATTTGTAAAGGAAAGGAAAGCTGCAGCTACAATCTTTTTTGAAAATGTATACGCTGTTCAGTCCGCAGTGGTGCAACAGTGGAGCCCACTGGCCCAGTGGTAACGGCCGCGACTTACGAGTTGTAGGTCGTGAATTCGAACCCAAGCAGGTGCTTTACTTTTTGTAATTTATTTCATCAAAACAGTGAAGGAAGGCATCGTGAGGAGAATCAAAAATTCGAAGACATGTGTCATCTACCAACCCGCACTGGGCCCGCGTGGTGGATTATGGCCCGCTCCCTCTCACCGAGAGGAGGCCTGTGTCCCAGCAGTGGGATTGTTATAGGCTGCTGATGATACGGTTTTCTTTCACTCTTCAATCGGAATGTGGAAGACATCTTAAACATAAACCATATCCTATAGCATTGGGCAATTTAGCTTTTTATCGATGAACAATATTTTGTAATCGAATCAGTACTTCCAGAAAAAACCTTTTACAAACAAAACATAGAACTTAGCAATTGCCTAGCGATGGCTGTTTTGCGTGAATTGGACGCATATTTACCCCACCTTTTTTATATTTTTGTTGTGTTCTTTGCGTCATATTTACGGCAAATAAACGTATTTTCTTTTCTTTCTTTCTTTAACTTCATGACATCACGCTAGTATCCCCCAAAGGGTTCGTCAGAGGTGCATCTGTAGTACACCTACATTTCGCTAGTTACGTTTAAGTTCCATGATGTAATTGAGGTGAGCCTATTGCCAACAACCGGGCTAACATGAAGACTCCGAATTGCTGAGATAATTTCAGATAGAAAAATTTCCCGACCCGGGAATCGAACCCAAGACCTCACGCTCAGCAGTAGCGCTTGCTACCAACGGGCAGTCGAAGCTTTACTACCTTATAATGAAATGATTAAGTTCAGAAGACCAAATAAAAAAAAACAAAACATACCATTTACATCACTCCTGTCTTCCTCTTGAATACCTACAATTCTAATTTCAATCATAATATCTGGATGACCGAGCTTTGCTCGGTATTTTTTGGTAAATTGTGTTTAAAATAATAAGTTTATGTTCAAGTTGATTATCGATAAAGTTGGTCATTGAAAATACGAATAAAACAACAATTTCTAAAAATGAATCCTAGCTAGATCGATTTATCGCCCCCGAAACCCCTGTATACTAAATTTCATGAAAATCGTTGGAGCCGTTTCCGAGATTTAGATTATATATATATATATATACAAGAATTGCTCGTTTAAAGGTATAAGATAAGATATGATACATACGAGTACCTGTAAATTCTCTTTATTAGTGTTTATCATGGTAAGCAGAAAACATTCAAAAACTCACACATCGCTAGTGACTCTCAAGTCCCATTTAATGGAAACAGAGGCTGTTACCACAAAAACTTAAAAAAAAACAACCGACTTCCTTAAAAAAAAAACTACAAAGTGAAAAATAACTTTAACTTCGGAAGTCTTTGTCTTTGGATCTGCATTTAAAGTTTTTATGCCACTGACTCGAAGGAAAGTCGGTTAAGGAAGTCGATTGTTATTTTTTTAAGCTTTTATTTTTAACTTTTTAGTTATGGTATGTACCCCGCACTAATCTAATCGCGTTATTCGTCCATTTGTCGCGCACATACTTAATGCAAGACTTATATGGTTTTCATATGGATCCCATTGTCAGAATGGAATCAAATTAAAATGGGACCACACGGAAAACACAAGCATTCAAATAAAAAAAGAATCATCTAAATCGGTTAAGTCAGTAAAAAAAAAATACTGTCGAATTGAGAACCTCCTCCTTGAAACAAAACATTAAGGCCCGCGACTTGGAAGCGTAATTAAATATTTTTGGTACAAAATATAACATGGTACACCATGTTATATTTTGTACCAAAAATATTTGATATAAAAATATTGGAATCGATTCAGTTACTTATTCTGAACAAACTATATTCAGGTTTCGCATATACTAAAAATTATCTTGTATATTAATACGTGAAGCGAAAACTTTGGATCCCTTTTAACGAAAATTGGGCGGACGGCGGAGTATGAAATTTCGCACACTTATCTATATATATAAAAGAAAGTCGTGTTAGTTACTTCACTTATAACTCAAGAACGGCTGAACCGATTTAGCTGAAAATTGGCAGGGAGGTAGTTTAGAGCCAGGAGAAGGACATAGGATACTTTTTATCCCGTTTTTTTTTTTTTTTTTTTTTTCCCCTTTTTACGACCGCGTTCCCGTGAGACGTCACATAAAACGTCAAAGAGAATACAAGTCACTATAAAACGTGGTACTATGACAAAAACGTTGCCTTCGAAGTACCAGGTTATCATAACTTGACAGGAGCTTACCAAACAAAGGAGTGTCAGCTAGAAAACGCTTTATGCCTTCGAAGTACCAGGTCATCATAACTGGGTAGGAGCTAACCTAACATATGAGTGTCAGCTAGAAAACGCTTACCAGATCACCACCGCGTACCAGGTTGTCAAACTTGGTACGTTTATAACAACATTTATTGAATCTGAGGCGATACGAAGTTCGCTGGGTCAACTAATTATCTATACTAATATTATAAAGCTGAAGAGTTTGTTTGTTTGATTGAACGCGCTAATCTCCGAATCGAATCCGGTCCGAATTGAAAAATTCTTTTTGTGTTAGGTAGCCTATTTATCGAGGGAGGCTATAGGCTATATAACATCACGCTACACCTCAGAGGAGCGGAACAGTAATGAAAAATGTTGCAAAAACGGGGAAAATTTATTCCTTCTGAGAGTTTCCGTTGCGTGCGCTGCGTAAACGGTTAAAGTAACGCAAAAATCATGTATGACGGGATTGTTATTTTTAAAAAGTTCAAAAAAAAAGTCCCAAGAGCATATGTCTATCTTTTAAGGTTGACTCACTATAACTCAAGGAGCGAAAATGGACGAAAACTAGCAGGCAAATCGATGCGACGGGAAGGGTAAGGGGAGCAAAAATTTGACGCGGACGAAGTCGCGGGCAGAAGCTAGTAGTTTATACAGAGAAGAAGTGACGAATGCTAATATTTTTTTAAATTATGCGTTAAAATACATTATTTTTAATAAATAACACGTTACACACACTACTGTTCATTACCGTGTATCTAATACACACATGCATAGATATTCTTTTGTTTATGGTCCAAATCTGTCTTTATTATTTTGTGCAGTGTTACCAACACCAAGAAATATTTACCCCTAAAGCTTAAGTTAAAAACCCCTAAAATTGCCACAATTACTAAAAAAGTCCGCTAAAAAATTATAATGAAAATAACCAACGAATGTTCAGTAATCATAGACCGGCACACAGTAGTAATATTTGTCTATATTTATTACGCGACATTTGTTAATCATTCACTATGCATTCTTAGTATCGAGGAACCGTACTAGAAGTCGCTAATACTTTTATTGTAATCAAAAACACAATGAGAAATGTAAGATGGCAAAAAATCCCTAAGAATACCCCTAAAAATGGAACGCCCCTAAAAAATCTCAATCCTCTTATTTACCCCCTAAATTTAGGAAAACCCCTAAGTTGGTAAGCCTGATTTTGTGTCTATAGTCCTGAATATCAAGTATAACCATAGGTAATAAATTAATTTTATAGATATATAAACTATTTCATTTTTAAAATCTATGATCAAATGATCATAATTATCGAGAATATTTGTCTTTAATATTATTTGTATTAGCGACGATAGGAATTTATTTTAGATTCATAAGAAATATTTTTTGTGGTTTTATGGGGAGTGTCAAGTATGGCATTTATTAAGTTTCCCATACAAAACTTAGTGTCGTGTGCAAACTGTAGAGGTTGTATGCCTCACGATTGTACAGGCTGGTCATAGATTGTACAGGCTGGTTATAATTATGACATTTGGAACCATCATAATTAATTAAAATAATAGGGAAAATTCTATAAAAACCGAACAATTAATTTCTGTAATCATTCATTCCATATTGTTCCATATCCAGCAGTAGCAGAAGTATTAAGAAAATATAAAAGAGAGTCCTGGTACTGGCCATCATCCCGCCAGTGAACCCTCTCCACAGTAGTACAGCGTCAACAATTTGTCTATAGTGTTACTGAATGTCAAATATAACCATTTTATTTTTTATGTTTATTATTATCTATATTTTTCCATATAATATTGTATTTCTATTCAAATGAAGAACGGTCGAATTTCGACCAATGGGCGATCACTAGTAATACGTTCAAATATGAAAAAAAAATTGCGATTCAGAAATAAAAATACGTTTAAGTTTCAAAAGAATGTTTCCATATCAGAAATAAAAAAAGATAATTAAAAGAAGACATTAATCTCTAAACAATCACTGTACAAATTATAAACTACTTTTTCAAAAACATACAATTATTTACTCCATAAAATCAGCCCTATTCAAAATATACGCGTACACAAACTCGTAAACATGAACTTGAAATAACTAGACTCAGCTGCAAGCCAGTTCCCTGAAATTCACAATATTTAGACACTATACGTAGTTATATCGCTCAATTCTGCGAACATCCCTACAACCGGCCCAGATATTCAGCCCGTCAATCGCAAAGTTCAAGTACGGAAGGGGGATGCAGTGTCCTGCCGCGGCGTCGGTGACCTACTGACCGAGGTCGACGACCGGTGCAGCGCAACCGTGCAACGTGCAACGTAGCAGACGCGCTCGCCACTCGTGTGAGCGGGCGTTTTCATGTCGTCTTTTTTGTTTCGTGTGAAGGGGTCTTTTTGTGTTCGAGTTTTGAATTTCTGTGGAATGTTTTTTGAGGAATATGCAGAGATATTTTAACGTGACGCTGTTCTTTTATTAGTTTTGTAGTTTTGCTGGAGAAAATTCCGATTAATATTGAACTGCCGTGTTTTTTGTTCGTCATTTTGCCTTTTTAGGGTTGCAAATAATAATTTGTACACATGAAATAGTAAATCAAATCTTTCAGGGCCTACTTACTCAATAGCTTAACTTTTAGGTAGCGAATACGAAACGCATCTATCTAAGCAAACACCTGAAAATTTTACTTTTATCGTTTCAGAATTCTCTGTTTTCGGCCTCCACGTCGCCGTCGTTGCAAATATCTAGATCGCCCCGTCATCTACTAAAAATATCTTAAACTAAAATTAATTATTCAAACTCTAAGAAAATTGTAAAGCGTTATCAGGTCAAATGTAGTTAAAAACGTTAACAGAAATGGGTCAGCAACTCGACTAGGTGGCTCCGTCTGTAGTGTTGCAATCTTTGAGCATTCAAGTTACAACTTAACTTTACTTAGAGCGGTTCTATGTTCTTCTAGCTGTTTAGCTAGTTGATTCGGCTTAGAGGTAGGTTTACTTAAGTTGAAATATTGCATCTTGGAATAAAATTGTTTTTTGTTGTTAATATTCGGTCAAAACCCGTTTCGTTTAGCATCTCTATGTATTTTATATACAGATTCATGCGTTTACCCATGGCGTGTAAGCAGTAAGAACATATCGCTATGTACGTGGGAAACCGCGTACTTTATGTACCAACTAATTCACATCTTTTAACTAAGTTTTTTTAGTAGATATCTTACTTTACCAAGACTACATTACGAAAGACGATAAGGTAGCTCGCGAAATTCAAATTTTCTTATGCCTTTTGCAATTAGCACGTCAGTGTCCCATTGAATGACTTTTTCATGAAATAATATTAAATGAAGTAAGCAGGTTGAATGCAAGATTTTAACAATTACAGTTCCGTAAAGCCATATTTATTACGGTTGCAAATCATATTTTTTACCTACAAATTGTGAAAACTTAAGAAAATTTGGATTTCGCTGGTGACCTTGGAGCTTCCCTCGTCATCATTTCAGCCGAAAGACGTCCACTGCTGGATATAGGTCTACTTGGGGGTCTACAGTCTCTAATTCCCTCATATGGTTGATTTAAAAACAGGGTGGAAAATCATTGTTGATATATCCCTTCATATTTATTTTAAGAATTAAATTCCCAGATGAAATACTCTGCCTCTATATTCCATTAAATTATTCGTTTGAATAAAAATTACATTATATTTTGCTCCATTAAATTGATTAAATAAAATGCTACAAGCTACATTCTGTAGATGTATAGGGACATTACATTCTTCTCAAAGGCGTTGTTAGATAAAGGTGCCGTGACCTGACTCCGCTGCAATTGACCCACGAACCTAGAAAAGTGTCAACGTCGAACAATAGACGGTTCACACTACAACTACATAGGCGCCTACTGTAAATGGGATAGACATTTTGTTGGAATAGTGCTTTTTTTTTAATTTATTTATTTGTTTTTCCCTTCAGGTTACAGACTTCATTGTACCTAGCCCTGGCTTTTGTACTTGGAATGCCCGTATCACCAGAGCCAAATAAACTTGATTTTGGAATTTTTTGATAAGTTTACAACATGGAAAATTGTACTGAATCATTTAAGAAAATAGTTGTGCATAAATTAGTTAAGTCCTTTGTTTTATATGGCATAACATAATCCAGTAAAACATCGTTTCTTTTTATGATATATTTTATGTTGAAATATTTTTGGCTACAATATTTTTGTAGTGATACATCTATGTCTTCTCCCGCGTGGCTGGTTTCTTCTGAGACGTCTCGAAGACTACAGTATTTCGATAATTATCTTATTGGATTACAAAACTAAATTCTGACTAATTTCGACTTTTGTACCAATTTACAGCAAATATTAAACACACTTCAATTTATAAGATTTTTTCTTTAGACGTTATGCTTTTAGCATTACGTAATAATTATTGATTTGGTAAAGAAATATAACCATGAGATATATCATTACAGTAGAGCGTCGATTATCCGAACTAATTGGGGGACAGGATTGTTCGGAAAATCGGTTTTTCGGTTAATCGAACTGTATTGATTCAGCCATACATATTTATGTACAGGTGAATGAAAACCTTATGTTTAGGCATAATTAATGACAAATAGTTTCTTTCACGTGGTAAAATTTAGTTTCATCAACTAACGGCTACTTCAGAGTAACATACGAGTACATACAACTAATATTTCGAGACAATTTCGCGTGTATTGTTGCGCGGGAGGAGAATAGTACGCGCGAGTCGGGCGGGCGTAGTAGTTCGGATAAGCGGTCGTTCGGTTGATCGACGCTCTACTGTACTTGCCTAGCCTTTTCCTACTCATGTTAGAGTCGGCTTTCAGTCTAACTGAATATTTAACACCAGTATTTTGCGTACATGGAGTGTTTAAATAACATTTTATAAGACGATGGATAGCTATGCACACATTCACACAGTCTGAGTACATCGGCCACACCTCAACATTAATGGCTGCTGCAGTGCGCTGAGCTGCTGTGGCTGCGTCCTCTATTCGGAACTATGGAACTGACCGCATATCTATGTACATTATAACTATGAGGTAGATACAATCGCTTAGTAAAATTTATGTAGGCTTGCTTTGAGTTTATGGAATGTTTTTTTGGGCCGCTCTATTTTTTCACATGATGACTACGATGACTTTACGCAGATTATGTTTTGTTTCTAAAGTTAGTGCATATTTTTTTTTACTGGCTTCCAGTGTCCCACTCCTGGGCAAAGGCCTGCCTCCATTCCTTCCATTTTTGTGAGCCCGAGCGTCCACCTTCCAATTTTGACAGAGCATACACTGCACTGGAGATAAAACCTAAATGGAAATAAAAACTTTTTGGTCGTATTTTGGTACCGTATATAGTTACTTTCATATTATGCATTTAGTAAAAAGCTGTTATTTTAAAATTAAATTCACACTTCAATTTTATTTATTTTTTATTATATTTAGATTCATGGAGATAGATTTAATTCAATAATTTCCTATGAATAGTGAGACACACACTGATCATGTGATTGGGACTGCAATCACTCTTAGAAAAGGACAGAAATTATCTAAAATGCACTCATAACAAAGTATTGTAAAGTATGTCGTCGAAACTCCGTATTGTTGCACATATTAGACCAGAACTTCAACGTAAATATTGCCTCGTAACTAACAAAGATATACTAGAAAATGGAATTTTTAGACATCCACGAATTCAGTAAATAATCATTTCCTATTTTCATGTTAATCCAAAGTGAAAAATGTGCAAATGCAAGTACAAGTTTAAGTGCATCAAATGCCCACACAAGTTTTAAAGGTTGGCTCCGGAAAAGGATTGTAGGTAGTGCTTGTAAGTGATTGGCTGGTACTACATAAGTATGTACATACGGCTACCGTTTTCTTCCCACCTTTTTTTGACTTTTCTACTTTTGTGAAGTTTTAAAAAGAAAGGAAATACTAAAATATTTTATATCCAGAGAAATTCATGTTTTAGTTACATCATCATTCTAATTGACAGTATAAAGTAATCAGCCTATAAAGTCTAAAATGTTCCCACTGCTGGGACACAGGCCACCTTTCGGTGAGAGAAAGACAACCATAATCTACCACGCTTGCCCACTGCGAGTTGGAAGTTGTCATCTTTTTTTTTTTGAATTTTTGCTTCTAGGACATGCGATTCCTCTGTTTTTAAGCACTGGTGATGAAATAATCTGTACAAAGTAAAGTGCTTGTTTGTTTCGGTTCGTAAGTCACGGCTCTTACCGGCTACCACTGCTCTTAAAGTAACACGTCATTGCAAAAATGTAATTAATATACTATACAAGGAGAAATCGCACTTGAAAGTTATTTATTACGATTATCTTTTGTTTCATCGGTGCATCCTGAAAGGGTGTATAATGATTACGAAGTGCAAGAAGGACGCTGCGTCTATCTAATACTGAGTGGGCAACCGGCTTGGTATTGGGCATTCATCATAAAGTTCTTCTTAATTGAGCAAACAATTATATAATATATAATAATAATAATATCCAACGGATTCTCTTAAAAAAAATGATATAATTGTTTGCTCGAAGTTACTTGGCTTTTAGTATTTATAGGAGGCCAAAATAGAAATTATATGAGGTTCAAAAAAAGTGGCAAAATCTTTATACCAGAGTATTAATCAATACTTTTAGGAGCGCGAAATGGGAAAAATTAAGAGTCCGATGAAATAAATGGACTCTAAACGCCAAGTAGCTTCGATCAACTGTGAGACAAGGCCAGAAAATTGAAAAGAGCCTCAATTATTTTTTTGGTGTGTATCATAAAGAAGCGCATAAGCATTTTAGAAGTTCACTTAAAAAAACTGTCTGTTTTTAATTATATAAGTTTTTTTTTTTTTAAGAAAATCAGATAGTATGAATACTGGCAGGCTATATTTTAATTAACTCAGAAGTAATTAAAACCATTAACCCTGCACACTCTCTAGGAATTTACTAAACCCATTCACTCAAACGTTAGTGCAAGCAATTTGCATTGAACGATCCGTTAGATTCCCTTTGACACTCGATACTGTACGGGCCTGCCTTACTCAACGCTAGTAATTGATTACTAAGTAAATATCGAACGTGTTAATAGTATAAGTGATTGAGTTAGTGCGTTTATATTGGCACTGTGATTTCATTTTAAGTACAGGCTGTATTAATTGGCTTAGCGCCAAGATTTTTCTAAGAAAAAGGGGTACAACGGAGTTGTTAGTTACTTGCAGAGTTGCTGTTTTGTCGAACGATAGGTTTTTGATGTGAAGGATTTTTACGGAATGGGTTTTTGGTTAATTAAGTGGGCAGAATTTGGTTTTGATTTGACGAGCGTGGTTACTGAAAACTGAAACGCAAGAGAACTAAAGATGATGTGAAATGTTGGGAGGGTCAAACGCTTTACCAGGATTCAGTACGTGCGAAGGGAGATGTACCTAACCAATAATGACGGTAAACTGGTATATCATGAACAAGAGTATCGTAACGTGAACAAGTAATACCAGCGCAATTATTTATTTTTCTTATAACAACAAATATGTACTTGTATATCCATCATACGTACATGCAGTTACACAAAGAACTGCAAATTTATTTAGTGTTATCTTTTCTTCCTTTTAATTTATAATTTTTTGTAATCGTTTGTAAATAATCGTCTCAATATTGTTAATAATGAAGGGAAAGAGCGAGATAGCCCAACACAGGTATTATAAATTACTGATTGGGGATGTCTAATTTATAATCCACGTAAGTGATTTGGGACAAATAAACATATTTTTATTTTTATCCATCTTCCTAGAGAGGAGGAGCTTATAAGCATTTAATAAAAGCGGCCATCGAGAGCCCCATTTTCCACAGCGGACATTTTCAAACTCCTCTCGAATTTGACGAGCAAACATAGAACACAGAACCAACCTAAATAAAACAAAACTCGGCACGTATTAGGCTGCGGTTGCGCTGGAGCGGTGAAGGCACAAGGGAGGGAGAAATGGGCATCGTTCTACGCTCCACCGACAAGAGGGAAATAATTTCACACGTCGTGTTCACAAAGCTGCCGCTGCCATAAATTAAAAGGGGGGTTTTGGGCATGTCGGCGTGTGACTTTTAGTGCAGTCTTTTTAGTGTGTGTTTTCAGCTTGTTTTTGAGTGGACCCATGAAAATATGCCAAGAAAAAATGATATAGGTAACTATAATAGATCTGATAGACCAAAAAACGAACGAACAAGCGGTGAACGCTTTTTATAAATGCCAGTAAACGCATTTTTCTTTCTTTACTTCTTTATGAAAATGATGTACCTACATAAAAAGGTTCTCTGTTGGCTGAAAAGTACTCATATATACCTATTAGCACTTTATAAGACTTTCCAGCATTTAATTCAATTTGTTTTGCAAAAAACTCAATTAAGTATTGGAGGTCGTAAATACGCTTACAGTAGAACTAGATCCTGCAATGCATTTTACATTATTGCATGTCTACGAAGCAAAAAAATAATCTGAAATGAACGAACAAAATACATCACTTTGTAGTAATTAAAATTCCAACATAAGCTTTGGAAGCATTTACTTACACATGCTAGTAAAACTAGTTAGGTAGATTTTTTTTTTCTCAAAAAATAAAATGGTTTCGTGTAGAGAAAAACAGCGCTGAATTCGACAAGCCTGTTAGACCTATTCGAAAAAGTTCTTTGACTATAGCAATCACTTTTAGTAATTGCTTGATGCTTATATTTGAATTTTATTGCAGTGCAGAGTTTCAATATTGTTGCTTCTCCAGTAAAAAGAACGCACACTGGATAAGCAGGTCAATGACCACGGAGCTCAGAGCCAACGCGGGTTCAAATATTTGTCTCTGCAAAAATCCACCGCTGAATATGAAATTTTACAATTCACATTTTTTTTATTTCCAGTTATCTTTTCTCCTGTTTTATATACTTGTAAGTATTATACTGTAGTGTTAACTATAGTATACTCTAGGTACTTAAGTGCTCGGAATACGACCTTAATTCATTTAATACATAGTTAAGGTATTTCTAATGCATTATTATATAAACTTCTTAGCTTTCTGCACTCCTTCTCTATATAAACTAAAACTGTGCCAAAATTTCACACTCTCCGTCCATGGAATTTTCGTAAAAAAGAGTAAAAACTTTGTGCTTCACGCTTAATAGTAAAATCAAGATTACTGTGTAACTAACCTGAAAATGTGGTGGATGAATTTGCATCCATAGTTAGTATATGTATCCTGTTATTATCGTTCTCCTAGGTAGCAATGCTACTTAGGACAACGAGAGTGCCAATTCAAATGATTCCACAATACACAATCTACGTAAAAAAAAAAAAATAAAGAAGTTATGTTCATACTTCTTTTTCTATCTATTGTGCTATCGGTGACTATGGAAGAAAAATACATGTTGGGTCGATTCCAAATTTTGGATAAGGGCAGGAGAATACTGAACTCTGTGAAACAAATATTTATGCGCTATCTTGATGTAGAAACGTAGTGCTGTTGTTGTTTTGCGAATTTCAATTATTTTTAGTTCCATTTCCATTGCAAACTGTTTCATTTTCGTGTCACCTGAGGGCTTAGGCAAGTTGCAATAGTTCCAAAGCGTTTCGCATTTGAGCACAAGCTTTTCGGTAGTTTATGACAATCCAATACATTTTTAATTTCCACATCATCATTAAAGGTGATAGAGTGGTAAAAAAAGAAGTAAAGGTAAATTTAGCTTATGTAGGTAACTACCGCCCATTGTACGTTTTTTTTTGTGTTAAATATTCTTGTTGTTAATTTTTTTCTGGTGTACAATAAAGCATATATAAATAAATAAATACTTGTCATCACCATCATCTGTCTAACCTTTGCCCAACGATGTTGGGGTAGGTTTCCAGTGTAACCAGATGCAGCTAAATACCAGGATTTCTTTTTAATTATTTAATGGGTAATACGATACCTCTCTAAGACTTTCGGTCTATTGACGACCCGCACGGATGGTCTTGGTGTTTGAAGATGGTCACTCATCCACAGGCCAACCCCATATGTAGCGTAGCTTTACCTGTTCGGCCGACCCCTGCGGCTATTATTGCTTATAACTGTTAGCTTTTGTACCTACTATTATATAGCACCCGATTTAGCCAGTTTGTTGGATACAGTCGAATTGATAACCTCCTCCTTTTTTTGAAGTCGGTTAAAAATCCTTAAATACAGATCCAAAGACACCGACTTCCGACATTAAAGTTATTTTTGACTTTGTAGTGTTTTTTTTTCAGTAAGTCAGTTTTTGTTTTTTTGTAAAAAGTTTTTATTAATCAACAAGCGCTATGTGGTGAAAATCAAATGACGTCGTAGGGCGACGTAGGGCGTGTCTGACTTTTACTGACTAAAACCCGCCCGTGTTCCTTCAGTTGCCTGTGCACGGGCCACGGTAACTCTTTCGAACAAATCCGCGACCTGGAAGACATCAGCCCTAGCAGAGCCCTTCAATTTGTGCTGACAGCTCTTTGAGGCGCGCGTGGAACATAACGCGACGTCAACCCGGTCCTGGTCCTTACTGGGCGGCGAGCTACCATTTGCTCGCCGCCCGCAAGTCCGCGCCTACGGTGGCCGAGAGCCCCCTGTGGACTACCGACGTCCGTTGCGTATGCATCATTTAACAACTGCCAATCAATGGCCCACAGCATTTAAACTATGTCTCGTCCATCATTTTTAATAACGAACGCTATGTGTGTATATTAAACAGTTTTTGGTCGTTCGAGGTGGAAATTTACTAAGGACCATATGATATTACATGCACGTGTAGAAAGCTTTAATAAGATAAGGCTATTTTATGGCAACATGTAACAATATTTACTGAAGCAACTATTTATTAGGAGAGCTATTACGAAACGGAAGTGTCCTCGCATTGTTTCGCAAGATTCAATTATTTCAAGTTCCGTTTTCTTTCGCAAACTCTTTCGTTATCGCTTCGCTGTAAATGATTGCACTCATTTACAGCTTCTTTGATTTGTGACAACACTGGTGCTATCTTCTTTTGTTTTCCCTTTCTTTTCCCGTTTTGTTTTAAATTAGAATTTTAATGAGATTGTTGCTGAAATTGGTGTTTTAATCTGTGAGTTCCTTTGGAAGTAATCTTTAGCTGTTAATCTTAAATGGAAAAACATTTATCACCATGCTTTTTGATGCATGTAGGCGATTTTCAGCCATTTTCTTTCCACCAAATTTACGAAAATCGCGTACAATAACACTGCACATTTTACAGTACAATATCTGGTTGACCGAGCTTTGCTCGGTATTTTTTGGTAAATTATGTTTAAAACAATAAGTTTATGTTCATGTTGATTATCGATAAAGTTGGTCATTGAAAATACGAATAAAACGATATTTTATAAAAATGAATCCTAGCTAAATCGATTTATCGCCCCCGAAACCCTCTGTATACTAAATTTCATGAAAATAGTTGGAGCCGTTTCTGAGATTCAGATTATATATATTTATACATATATACAAGAATTGCTCGTTTAAAGGTATAAGATACAATATCTGGATGACCGAGCTTTGCTCGGTATTTTTTCGTAAATTGTGTTTAAAATAATAAGTTCAGCCGGCTTACTATGACTTTTTCATTTGCAACGCTACCTCCTGGACCATAACGTCAAA
Organism: Aporophyla lueneburgensis; assembly: GCA_932294355.1. Lineage (NCBI taxonomy): Eukaryota > Metazoa > Arthropoda > Insecta > Lepidoptera > Noctuidae > Aporophyla > Aporophyla lueneburgensis. The sequence goes on from OW028737.1 coordinate 8,608,413, forward strand.
CCAAACACGTCAAGCCAATGACTTAGTGTTGCTTAACAACGCCATCTGTTGAAGTAGCTTTAGTGTTGTTGTGTCGTTAAAGCAGTTAGTTGCTCCCAATTAAAAAAATAGTATTATTAGTCGCCAATAGATGTCAGGAACAGTCATATTTTTCAGTTTATGTTTAAAAGTTGATTATTGAAAACGCGAATAAAACGACATTTTCTAAAAATGAATCCTAGCTAGATCGATTTATCGCCCCCGAAACCCCCTGTATACAAAATTTCATGAAAATCGTTGGAGCCGTTTCCGAGATTCAGATTATATATATATATACAAGAATTGCTCGTTTAAAGGTATAAGATACATATATATTTTGCCTATAACGTTTGCACTGCTGGCACACAGGCCTCCTCTCTATAAGAGGGAGTGGGCCGTAAACCACCACGCGGGCCCACTGCAGTTTGGTAGATGCCACAAATGCCTTCAAGATTTCCGTTCTAGGACATGCCGATTTCCTCACGATGTTTTCCTTCACCATTTTGAGAGCAGTGATGATGAAATAATTTACACAAAGTAAAACGCCTGACAGGTTTGAACTTAAGCCCTCCAACTCATAAGACGGTCCGATATCACTGGGCTACCACTGCTCTGCATCTCTGTTCACATTTTACAATACTGTCGCGGAATAACAAATGTTTATCTACCGATACCTACTATCCAGTCCACCTTGACTGAAGTGTAATTCTTCAATAATCAGCCGAATCTATTTCAACTATACACACTTTTTTCTTTTTGTGTGGGAAATCATCAAATAACAAGCCTGGTCCTTACCCGGCGGCGAGCTACTCATTGCTCCCCGCCCGCAAGCTCGCGCCTACGGTGGCCGGGAGTCCGCTATCGACTCCCGACGCCCGAGGTCCTCCTGCGGTGGCTAGGGACGTGAGGGTGCAAAGACTGCCAAACTATACACACTTTGCAAAGGCCCCATCCGCAAGCAGAGGGGCAATTCTCGTAATTTTAAAAACGTTCACAGCCTGATCTCAGTCTCCATCTGTCAAAAATACCTCGAGTTTCCATACATTTTCAACAAGTTTTTGACATTTGATTGTCGCCGAGACGAGACTGTGATTAGATTTTGAACTTTTTTAATGACGAGAAATGGCCTTCTGGTCTAGACTAAAATTCTGCGAAAATATTTTACAATTTCTAGCGTTTATTTATTCAAAACAGAATTTATTTTGCAGGTGTTCATGCTTTAATAAAACATAAACGATTGCCATGATGAAAATTAATTAGTTCCAATTAGTAATTTATTTATCCACTACAGGTAAGCACCGTATTGCTATTTTGCGGTACATTGTTACACTGGCTGGTGGTAATTTGAAGTTATCCGTTCGAAACTCGATGGTTTTAACACTTTAATAATAGCCATTTTATGTTTAAATGAGTAAGTTATATCGTGATTATTTTTTATGGGGATTATGTGTATTAATGTCATACTTAGGTACATAAATAGTGCTTACTGAATGCGGTAGGTATCCTCTGTCGCGTGGTCGAGGCTTATTTGACGGATAGAGCCATGATCTACTCCGGTCTCCGGGGAGACTGGAACCGGCGAGAGATGTCGTGCGGTGTCCCACAGAGATCGGTCTTGGGGCCGCATCTGTGGCACATCGGGTACGACTGGGTGCTGCGCGCCGACCTCCCTAGCAGCGTCAGCGTAGTTTGCTACGCTGACGACACACTGGTCCTGGCGCAGGGGAGGTCGCACGAGGCGGCGGCCGAACTCATGACACGCGGGGTTGCGACAATCGTCGATAGGATCCCGCAATTGGGACTCGAGGTGGCATTGCACAAGTCCGAGGCTATGGGTTTTCATGGTCCTCGGAACGCGCCACCTGCGGGTTCCCAACTCACGGTGGGAGGGGTTCACATCGGCGTCAAGTCGACGATGAAATACCTGGGACTTGTCCTCGACAGCCGGTGGAACTTCGTCGAGCACTTCCGACGTCTGGCTCCCAGACTGGAGCGGGCTGGGGCTGCCTTAAAGCGACTCCTGCCCAATCTGGAGGATCCAAACGCCCCCTGCCGGAGGCTCTCCATGGCCCTCTACGGGGCACCGGTGTGGGCGCCCTCATTGAGGCTGCGCCCAGCGCACCGGTTGTTTGCGGCCCAGAGGGTCATGGCCATTCGGTTAATCCGGGGATACCGCACGGTCTCCTGCGAGGCGGCGAGCCTCCTTGCCCGAGTGCCGCCATGGGATCTGGAGGCAAAGGTCCTCGCCCACATGTAGGAGTGGCGCGAGGAGGCGAAACGCCGGGGCGAAACTCCGCTGCCGCAACAAATCGCGGCACGGTGGACAGAGCTCCGGTGTGATCTCATGGCGACATGGCGGGTACGATTGTCGCAACCCAGTGCTGGGCACGCCACAATTGCGGCGGTAAGTCCCCTCTTTGAGGAGTGGATAGAGAGGCGCCACGGCGTCCTCACCTTCCGCCTGACGCAGGTTCTCACTGGGCATGGGTGCTTCGGTGGGTTCCTGTTCAGGATAAAGCGGGAGGATACGCCCGGGTGTTTCCATTGCAAGGATCGTGTGGAGGACACGGTGGAGCATACGGTGGAGGTTTGCCCTGCCTGGGCGGAGCACCGACGTGTCCTCGTGGAGGCGATCGGCGGCGGCGACCTCTCGCGTCCGGCCCTGGTGCGAGTCATGGTACAGAGCGAGAGGGAATGGGAAGCCATCACCTCCTACGAAGCAGTAATGCTCGCGAAGGAGGAGACGGGGCGCGTGAGAGAGTGGCAGTCTCAGCGCCCTCACGTACCTAGCCGCCGCAGGAGGAGACGCCCCGGGCGTCGGGAGTCGATTGCGGACTCCCGGCCACCGTAGGCACGAGCTTGCGGGTGGCGAGCAATGGGTAGCTCGCCGCCCGGTAAGGACCAAGCTCGGGTCGACGGCGCGTAGTGTTCCACGCGCGCCTCAAAGAGATGTCAGCAAAACTGAAGGGGTCTGCTAGGACCGATGCCTGCCGGGGTCGCGTGATTGTTCGAAAGAGACACCGTGACCCTGGCACATGGGCAACTGAAGGAACACGGGTGGGTTTTAGTTAGTAAAAGTCTGACATGCCCTCCCGCTCCGCCCAGAGCGGGAGAAGTCATTTGATGATTTCCCATCCAAAAAAAAATAAATGCGGTAGGTATTATACAGGCTTGATGAATATTCGGCTTGATAGTCGATTCGCTCGAAATGGGCGAATACACACACATTTAAATGATATTTTATTTTATATAGGCGATTCACACGAAATAAATTTATTTGCTGGTGAATCGACAACTCCTGAAATACTTATTAGGCAACTGGCACATTTTGAATTTTATGAAAAACTATCTTTTACCAGCGGCTTCGCCCGCGTATTAAACATATAAAACTTCTTCTTGAATCATTCTGTCTATTAATGAATACCGCATTAAAATTCGTTGCGTGGTTGAAATGATGTAAGTGTACAAATGCGGCGACTTTGTGTTATTCTATGTAAAGATTTAACTTATATCGCTACAGAAGCGATAGTGTGTTTGGTTCTTAAAATTCAAAGTTGCTAAGTGCCGACTATTCCTGGAGTGGTCTGCACCCTAAAAGTAATTGCATTTTACTGAAAAATACTAAAAACAGTAGGTAGATAACTGCTGTAGGCTGATAACTTGGGGAGTTTGTTGCCTGAACAGAGAGAGGCCCGTGATGGCGACGCGCCGTGTTCCGCACGCGCCTCTCTCTGAAGGAACTTCGGCCACACGTGGCCGTTAGGGTGACAGGGTCCGCATGTATCAACACCTAGCCGAGAGAGTGTGACAAAATGCGCAAGCACTCCAGCCCCCCGGTTAAAGGTAGCAGCAGAAAACTGTGTGGTTTTAGTCAGTAGAATTCTGACAGACCCCGCCACCCACCCTAGGGCGGCGGACATCCATGAAGATTTCCACACGAAAAAAAAAGCTAGATAACTGCATGGTCATTTCACGCAGGTTTCATTTTTTTCTATCCACTCAATGTTTGTTGGCATGGGGTAAGTAATAGATGATATAACAACAAAATCTCTAATATTAACAACATATAACAACGGAACCTACAATTTTATTTAATATAGCGATCAGTTAATATAATGAACGATTGATATAATTTTAAAATAACTAATTTTTATAAGCATAACATACATTAAATATAACATCGTTTGACGTACCACTCAAAACATATAAAACTTATTTGGTCTAATATGAATATTAACCTAAGTAGATATTAAACATATCTAGTAACTGATTACCACCTGCGTTAAGATTGGGCTCCTATTTCTGGGTGGTTTAAAAAAAATAACCACGAAGGTTAACCTTAGCCTTTTAACCTAATCTATCCGAGTCGGGGTACTCTGAGTCGGGGTGTTAACCATAATGACGTTTTTTATATAAAATATGTTAAACGTTAGACCTAATTATTTTCGATTGAATAAAAAATATACGTATTAAACGTAAGACCAAATGATTTTCGATTGAATAAACAATATACGTATTAAACTTTAGACCAAATGATTTTCGATTACATAAACGTTATATCAAAAAACGTTATAATAATTAAGTTTTAGAATAAATAAATGTTATATGTAAAGAAATTATTGGTATATTAAATTGGTATATATCTCACGTTGATTATATCTTATGAACGATAATAAAATGAAATTAGACCAAATGAGTTTATACGTTATGAGACGCACCCGTTGGCATGACTCCGAAGTTTATTATTTAAGAACTAGTTTCATACCGCGACACTATTCACATAGGTACCTTGTTGGCATGATTTACAAGACCCCTTTATAAACGAGACTTCTAGTATAAAGTGCTGCCAAAAACATTGAAAAACTATACTTTTCATTCATAATTCCAACTTTGGGATTATTTGCAATAACAGTAAAATTGCTTTTGCTGTCATTCTTTTCATTACCTGAAAGATTTAGAAGTCTGTTTTTCTTGGTTATTATTACTACTCTATTCGTCCCATACCTTCCAATCTATAGACACACTTTTATCCAAATTGGTATGACGATCTAATGGAAGTCTAACAGAAGTTTAGGTATATTGAAATAATTTTCAACCAAAAGTACCTACTTCGTTGCATGAATAAAAAAGAAACAGCAAGAAAAAAAAAAACAAGAAATTAACAGTAGAAAACAAATTATTCTTTGATATAAACAATGTGATTATTTAATGACGTAAACAATCCGCTTTGCTCGGTCGGCTTCTAGTCTAACCAGCATGTAAAAAATAATAGTTTAAAAAAAAATTAAACCGCCGAAAAACTGAAAAGCATAAAATAATAAACCTTAAAATTATGAGTCGGCGCTTTGAGTGATCCTTGTTCATTGATTTTTCAGCGCTGACTCAAAATTTTAAGGTTTATTATTTTATGCTTTTCAGTTTTTCGGCGGTTTAATTTTTTGTTAAAAAGTTTTTATATTATATATTTTTTGTGGATTTAATGTACAGACGCCAACACATCAAGCTACTACAATCTGTCAGATTTCTTTGATAGATTTTCGACTTTATTTCTAGAGCATTAGGTTCAAGGTTCATTGGGAAAAATTGACAGTTTCGGGTAGCTTGACCTGGTGGCGTCTGTACTAATAATACTTGGCAAGGTATACCCTATCCAACACAAAAAGAATTATCAAAATCGGACTATTCTGTATAAAGTTATGCGTGTTTATACATTACAATCAGTGAGTGAACAATCAATCATCCCCTGTTTTCCGACCCTTAGGGTTAATATGTAAAAAGTAATGCGTGGTCATACATAAAAAAAAAAAATATACGCGTCGAATTGAGAACCTCCTCCGTTTTTTTCGTCGGTTGAAAAACTATGGAAAAAAGCGTGCCCGATATCAATAAAAAATACCTTAAAAAGCACCCCACGCTTTTTTTTCCATTATTTTCTACTTTTTAGTTTGGTTTTCTTTGGAAGCGTGTTTTTTAGTTTTTTTTTAAACTATTATTTATTTTCTATTTTTTAGGGTGTTTCGAATTTTGAGTCGTAAGTCAGCGTAGTTTTCGAAGACAGTTTTTTGCTGTCCTGGTAACCCTGGCAAGGATAATGGCAAAAAAAAAATGAAATTATTGCATTGTTATCTGTTTTTGACAGGTGTGCAAAGTTTGAATGAGATCAGGTCGTTTAAAGAGGGTCAAAATCGCGCTAAAAGAAGTCGGTTACAAACAAACATACAAATATAGGTACAAACATACAAGTGAAGCTAATGTAAAGCGTGTAAAAACAGAATTTTACATGGAGTGATTTTCTACCTGACAACCTAGTTACAGGCCAATACGATACCCATTGATAAGACTGGTTTTCCGTTTATGACTTCTATATCTTCGTTATAGCTAATAGAATTTCACTTTATTTCGGCTTTCTGGTGAAAAAATAAGTATAAATATAGCTATGTAGGTATATACTTCGTCAGCATCACCATCTGCTAAGTCTATGTTGGGAACGGCTTCCAGTGTAAATGGATGCAGCGGAATATCAGGTTCACATGGAGTCACTGCCTGTCTGACTTCCACAGTTCAGTTACTCGGTAATACGATACCCCTTTTAGACTGGTTTTCAGATTTTCGAGCTTTTGACTACGGGTAGTCACATAGTAATGGCTGTCAAAGATATACAAATAACAATGACCAATGACTTCACGTGCTTTCCGAGGCACGGAGGAATCTCGGATATGTTATGGATATATGATTTTATTTCTGCTAGGTTTGTACAAACACTTTTACAATTCAATAATTTTTTTTTTAGCTAGATGAGGTCGGCGTTTCCTATCTGACTACTCTGAGAAGAAAGGCCGAAACAGTCTCAGAGGTCACAGTTTCTTTTAAAGTTCTGACATAATATTGGTCACATAATGTGAAGACTATGTAGATAGCTGTCTGAAATGGTCTATAAAGGAAAGAACCATACAGATTGAGTGGATCTGTCCAGTCAGTGCACGCATTTGTCACTAATCGTGCGGCTCAACTCAGAACTTGAGAAGCTCAATGATCCGACGAACAGTACCAAAGAGATAAACCAATACGAACAATACCAAATATATCGACCCATCTGTGAAATGTCCGCGGTAAGCATAACTTAACCTTCGACCAACCCGTGTGGCTGTTATTAGCAAGCCACAAGATCCTTATTCTCCTTAATTATTTAATGACACATCATTATAAAATATTTTCAACAATTTCCGCTACATATACGTATGAAATGAGGCCAATTAACGCGGTGCTAATCCCGGGTATTTATTCCCGTAAGCCGTGAGGTGCAGGTGCGTCGAACCGCCGGCCACCGGTAATCCGTTGATTTACTGTTCAACCGGCAATTGTTGCTCGTTTGGTGATTACTGTGTATGGTGATTGTGATAATATTGATAAGGTTTTAAAAAGTTTTATTTCATGATCATAAAAATAGCATACCTAATAAAACGATTTCCCGATAAAGAGTTAATGCCAGTAGGTAGTAAAACTATCGTTAAAATAATTGATTAGTTTCTATAATGAATTTAACGAATAATTATTGAATAAGATTATCACTTCATCGAAGTAGAAATATACGTTCACTACACGCATTTTATGCTTAAGAAGAAATATGAATTAAATTTATAAATCCAAATAAGTATCAACTTTGGATATTATGCCTATTGAAAGCAACACAACACAATGCCCCACAAAATGTAAAGGTATACCGTAACCGCTTTATTATTCAATCAACAATGTCGAGCAAATTCGGAAAGGTTCTATTCTGTACTCAATGACGCGAAACAGTATCGTAGTTCAACATAACACGAAAACCAAATACAAAAAACAAACACATCATTATAACCGAGCTACTGTTTAGATTACATCGCGCCTACCGAACTTTTCACCTAATTACTTAGGCTGTATTAATATAGGGAAAGCGGCATAAAAATAGGTCATATATTGGCGAAAGAGAGGGACGGAAAATAGTGCAACAAATTGTGGTATGGCGCTGTCTCGTTCTCGCGCCGGAAATCAATAATGGCATCTCACCACGTGGAGGCAGGAAGCAAGTCTGCTCCATTTACACTGGCCGAACGTGGTGTACGGACGACTTCACGAGACTATTATTACAGAATTGAATCCGACCGTCTTCTGTTTTGGACTCCGAATGGAAATTGAATTTCCAATCGATAGCATCGGTCGGAATACTTCGACAAATAGGCTTTTGTCGATGTTGCGGTATTCGGGCGAATGTTGACTCTGATTTTGGATGGGCAATATATATTTACAGAACCAGTCTTGACTAGATTAAGTATATTTTATTTAAAACTATAATACTAGATAGTAATCGGAAGGAATGTATGAACGTAAATTTGAAAAAAAGAGTCTTTATTAGGCCAAGTACGCTAAGCACGACGAGTCAAAGACTTCCAACAATCGTCGTTGGTCTGACTCATAGAGACATCTATTGGACGTGAATAAAAAACACAGTATCTACTTCTCCTTATCATAGTATCCACCCTCTGAAATTGCAAACTGATATGGTACGCAGAAGCTATCCCCGCAAAATTGTTGAAGCTAGATGGCTTCAGTGTCGCGGGATTGTAGTTTCTCATTTTCCCGCACCGGGCGCTGATGTCGCATGACCGTTTTAGTTCAACATTTTCCTACTGTTAGCGCCAGGCCACTAGATGGCGTTGCAGGTGGCGCGATGCCGCGTAGGAAAATTTAACTTAGTTGTTCAAGACAATGTTACTAGAGTGCTCTGGCATCGCAATTATTATTAAGTTGGCGCTGCCTATCCTTTGAATCTAAAAGCTTTGAGATAAAATTGATAGAGGGCGACAGCGGTTAAGAGGAAGTTTTCACTTATTTGTTTTAGCAATTTTTTTTGCTGACTTTTTGCTTATGTTTTTAAAATAAATACAATCAACAATGCTAGGTGTTATGTAACTTAGAGTTTGTATAGACTAGATCCTAAGTAAGTGTTTGAAATATAACTTGGAAACTTAGCAGCAACTTAGTAACAAAATAGTACAAATTCTATGTGTCCATCAATCTTAAAGGAATTAATATGGTGCGCTATACATTTCGTACTATGAAAGTAACAAAAATAACCAAAAAGGTGGTATTTTTATACAAGTTTTAGCTTAAAATCTTATTTTAGTTCCTAAGTCTTAGAAGAGCTTAGGAGCGAAACCTAACATGCAGATCACAGAGGGAAGGTAAAGATTTAGATGTTTACTAAAAGATTTAGGAGAAAATAACCTGGCTAAGGGCCTGATTCGCAAAGCCAAATGGTGATAGCCTTGCTATTATACCTATCCCTACTAATATTATGAATGTGAATGTAAGTTTGTTTGTTACCCTTTCACGCGAAAACTACTTAACCGATCATCATGAAACTTTGTACACATATTCTTGGAGGTATTAGAAGTAACATAGGATACTTTTTATGAAAAAAATCTATATTTATTGTTATTTTTAATGTGAGTGAAGCTGCGGGCAAAAGCTAGTATTAAATACTAGTTACTATGTAGATAATTTTATGAAATGTATTTAAGAGCTACGCGTGTATAGTCTAGCTGTGTAGCATTTGAAAGTGAGTTGCCGAATAGATTACATACACACATAACATAACCTAACCAGCGTATTATGTCAGGAACATTGTAGGGTGGTTAGGTTATGTTGTACTGCGGGGGGTCTCCTATTTGTGCGAGAGAGTGAGCCGTAATTGACCACGTGGGCCCATTTATTTTTATTTTCCAGCTTACTTCTACCATTACATGTTTGCACTTAATGCGATAGTGTTACATCTAAATTCATAATTTACACAAACTAAAACACCAATCTGGGTTTGAACCTACGACCTACAATTCGTAAGTCGCGGCCGTTGTCACTGGGCTACCCTGTGGGGCTACCCCTGCTCTGTTTGATTATTTATGTATATTTTTTATTTTTATCATGTTCATTTATATAAGGTGTACACCTGTAGGTGGTAAAGAAGCTATAGAAGCAAAAAGATTTTTTTTATCTAAGCGTATTTGAATTTTCGTAATTATTATAAATAATTTTAAAACTACTTGAGACGTTTTGCATAAAACCTTTACTCCAAATTCTATGAATGGCCCGCCTGACGCTGCGAGGGCGACGACCGGACGGCACGAACATGGCCGCGGTGTCTCGGGCCGTAAAAAATAAGAAGGAGCCAGTATTTCTTATGTGCGTCAAATAATTTATAAATATTAACAGACATTATATAGAATATTAACAGATCAGTTTGAAACTCATTGAAACACACGTAGGCGGTCATAGCCAGCGCAGCCCTGGGATAAGTTTCAAATTGATCTGCCGCTGGAAGAAGTCTTATTTGATGAGATAGATGTCAAAACGAGCCCATTTCATAATAAAAATGAAGTATTAACCTAAACACTTACATAATATCTCCCAATTTGAGCCTCGTATGTATGAGCGCGCAGGTCTTGTGGTCTGACGCAGCCATTGCGGCGCGGCGCCGGCGCACCGGCCGCGGTGACGCCGGCGGCGAATCGTCTGCGGCGGCCGCGCCTGCCGCATATCGGCGCACGCCCGGGGAGCTGCCGCGCCGGCGCACGGACGCGTGCCGCCCTCCCACGCCGCCCAGCATCCTGCAACAAGATACATAAAGTTAGTTTGTTTTACATTGGACAGAAAGTTAGTCGTTGAGCTCCAAAAGGCAGTGCACGCATTTGTCCACTCAAATCTTTGTAGTTCTTTCCTCAAATGACCATTGCATTCAATAATCTACATGATTATCACATGAACTGACCAAGTTTATGTCTTGACTTTACAGCTGACTAGTCGGATAGGAAACACCAACCGAATCTAGATTTAAAATATGATTAATGTGCATGTAAAAATTAAACCACCAAAAAAACTGAAAAGCAAAAAATAATAAACTTTATAATTATAATATAATATAATAATAATAAGTCATTTTGATTCGGCGCTTTGAGTGATCTTTGTTCATTGATTGTTTGGCACCGACTCAAAATGACTGAAAGGTTTATTATTTTTTGCTTTTCAGTTTTTTCGGCGGTTTAATTTTTCGTTAAAAAGTTTTTATTTTATAAATTTTTGTGGCTATAATCTAGTAATTACTACATGCTTGCAAAAGTGAACAATCAATCATCCCGTTTTCCTACCCTTAGGGTTGGATTTTTTTTCCAAATTTACATGGACACACAAAAGTTATGCGTGGTCATACATAAAAAATTTACACGTCGACCAGAGAACATCCTCCGTTTATTTTCATCGATTAAAAAGTCTATAGGTAAATCTATATAATCTAATAAAGTTATTTATTATTCAGTTTTGTTAACATGGCACAGTTCGTGCAGGGCTTGCCATTTGGTCATCTGTGTCCAATGACGCAGACGTACAATTTTAATCATGGTTGTGGTTGTGACGCTCCAGTTTAGGACTTAAACGGAGCCCTCATCCTTGACTTTACGTGGTGTCAGTATAGGCTGAACGACAAAGTGAAGACTATCAAAGACGCCATGGTCCCAGCATTTTAAACACAACAGGCCAATTATGAGAAAGAGTACGTTTAAGTAAAAAAATTAAATCACAAAACGATTTTTGAAAGCTGCCTAATATTTCAATTATTTCCGTAATTTCTTTCCCATAATTCAGTAAAATCAATCCCCATTTTATATTTCGAACACAATATCCTTTTCATGTCTATGTCCAATTCCGTTTTGTGAATCGACAAGAAACCTTTCGGTACATTGAAAATTAAATTACCTCCAACCTTTTCCAGTTTAGTTGTTTGTTGAGCTCATTGAAGGAAGCCTTCTAATATTCTAATTAAAGTGACCTCAGTCATCTTCGAGTCCGGATCGAGAGAGTTAATTTTATATGATTTCCACGGCAATCAGAATAGGGATCCTTTGATGCTTTTCGATCAATTCTGATTATACCCTTACAATTGGCTACAAGAAAGGTAGGTGAACGGTAAATAACATGGATTTTAAAGAAGTAAAATTGTTTGTTTGTCTGTAAGAGGTTATTTCTGGAAGTCCTGATCTGTTTTCTCAAATTCTTTCACTGGTAGGAAGCCACGCTATTTCTAAGTGCCAACAGCCGTTTTACGTGGATGTGACACATGTTTTCCCCTAGCTTTTTTATGTTTTTGTCTTTATTTACGTCATGTTTACCGAAAATAAACGTATTTTCTTTCTATATATTTAATGGTATAAATGACTTTTACGTGAACGGAAATCACGGGCAGAACCAAGTGGTTATGTAAGTTATAAATACTGTAGGACGAAATCGAATAGGAGTAGCAACGGCATAGTTCGAAAGTGTTTTTCAATAAGATAATTACATTCAATGACAACTACATACATAGGTGAAAGTGACACTAGGCTTTGGTTTATACCGAAACGAACAGACATGTTTTAGCCTAAAATCCAATTAGGCTTACATGTTACTCTGTTAGCCATTAGGTGTTCTATTTATCTAGAAAGGGTTCCCTCTATCTGGTAGAAACTTGATGCTCCAAATTTTATTTGGCATAACACACTTGGCATAATCTTGTAAGGCATAATATTTGTAAGGCATAAAAAATGTTTAGCATAGTCATTGTTTGGCCGAATGTTTATATGTCCGACTTTACGCTGGCATACTTTTAAGATGGCAGAATTTTATTTCGCATAATTACCTTTGGCAGACTTAAAGTTTCGCATAATTTCGTTAAGCATATCATTTATTTAGAGCGACGATTATTTGGTACAATTTCATTTGGCATACTATGAAGATGGCAGAATTTCATTTTGAATAATTTTGTTAGGCATATTGTCATTTCTATAAAATTGCATTTTGACCTTAAATTAAAATTAAAATAGTGTCTCAAAAAGTCAATATATGTTGTGCTACAAAAGTTATTGACATAAACGAATCGCTGCAGAACCGACTCCACGTAGTCTTCTCTGCCCTACCCCCAGAGTATAGAGAATATAACCACTAGAGAGCGTATAGGCCAATATCTTCTAAGCACACGACTCATCACTGCGGGCCGGGGGACGAGGAAGAACGCGCGACTGCAATTGGTCAGTTCAAGGTCAAGTTGCGTAGGTATGCCCATCTTAGGCCTGCTCTACTTCACTAAGGGAAAATAGTCAATATCGATAAAATGGATTTAAAATTGTGATAAATACTCAATTAAAATCAAAGAAATCATATTTAATCAAAATCAGTCACTAATAAAATGAAAGCTAGAGAATCCAAGAACAAAATTTACGCCACTATCATATTCGACGAAATGGCATTCAGAAGCGGGTTCGAATATCATCCCCAAGGCAGAAGGTACTATGGCTACGTGAGTTTTGGCGCCGGTTTACAAACGGATTGTCAAGACGAAGCTAAAGAAGTCACAGTATGTGAATTGAATAAAATTTTCACTTATTTTAATTTTAATTTTCGATATATACTTTCAGCTATTAAAAGTAACATCACTCATTTTTACGATAAAAATACAAAGGGAAAGTAAGGGATAGATGCATTAGAATTGTCTAATGAAAGAGCGAGACTTTTCCAAAAGACATCAACGCGCGCGACTCAACCGTGTGCTCGTTCACCCAACCACCATTTTAAATAGACCACTACGGTGGATCATAATATGATTATATCAAAAGAATTTTTCGTATTGTTTACTTACTGAAGAAAAGTTATGCGATCCTTTTTGTAACTAGAAGTCTTGGAATGTTTCCCACACCACTTCACCCCGCATGAAGGCATTTTGATGCGTTATAAGTACAGATGAAGTTAAATTATTTCCATTAATTTAGCGTGCACAGAGGTCTACAAACTGGTCACAACTAAAATGGTTCCTAGAACCGTAGCCTATGCATAGGCGAAAAAATACTAATAGTTTTCGAGCGTCGGGGCACTGTATGCGCAGTCAAGTGGTTATATAGTCTTTGCCCCAGAGTGTGATTTAAACCCGCGTAGGCGCGGAGCGGCGAGGCGGCCCGCGAGCTGAGGAGCAGGTGATTTTGACGCGCGCCGCCAGCGGAGCCGGCCAGCAAGCCGAAGCTGCGGTGGTGAGTGTAAAACCATCTGCGACGATGAGCTTGCGTGGGGCTGCATGCTTGCTTGCATGCTGCATGCTTACTTGCATGCTGCATGCTTGCTTGCATGCTGCATGCATGGTGTATGCTTGTTTGCATGTCTGAATGCAGCGTGCTAACTATGATTTTTCTGTAATGTAATATGTGAGTGTTCCAATTATTCTGGATATGAAATGTATGCCAATAGATGATTCTAACTGTAATGTTTCTGCGATATGATAGTTCTGCCTTTTAATGAGTATCGATATGAAATTATGCCAAGAGACGATTCTGACTGCGAACTTTCTGCGATATGATGGTTCTCCCTTTTGATTATTATGGATATAAAATTTATGCCTAAAGATGATTCTGACTTATAATATTATGCGTTGTGAATGTATGATAAATGAGTGAATGCCAAACGATTTTCTGCGAAATGAAGTTTATGCTATCCGCTGTTATGCAAAATAATATTATGACGAAAAAAAATCTGCCATAAAGGGTGGACGCATCTAGAAAATCTCTAGGGCGTTAACTTATATCTGTATAGGTATTTCTAAATGCTAACTTGTAATATGACGTATTCCTCTCAGGTAGTGATAATGTGACCCATTTGCAACAATAAAGCATCCCATAAAGCCTAGGTGAAAATGTATGGGATTCTAGACCCACATTTACATGTATTTTTTAATTTGTCCCTAAATTACACTTTTCTCTTTAGAGACACTACTAAGAAACTAATATTAACCATTCAAAACCAGCGTCACCTTGTGACCTGGACGCATTGACCTGGCAATCTACGCAGGAAAGATTGCTGGGTCAATTTACAAGTCCCTCTGTATCCCTACCTATTCATAGTAAGAAACTAAGTCGCTTTTCGTGTCTGTATGTATGACCGCGTCGGTCTTCTAAACTTCGCGACGGATTGTGATACGATTTTCACCATCATTTACAGAATATATTCCTGATGGTATATACATATTTATTTATTTAAAATTTATGCACAAGTAAAAAATACTGTACAAAGGCGGACTCAATGCCTGACATATGGTATTTTAATTTAATTAACTTACATAAAGCACATAAATCTCGATGTATTAACTTGTCGTCAGAACAGTAGGTACATTGCACTCGTACCAAGCACGGGTCAGTCGCTAGTTTATGATAAACTATTTTTGTACCCTTTGCCAGCAGCATCGCCCGCGTGGAGGTCGGCTATTATCCCGCGGGAACCTACTACTGGGACAAAAAGTACCTTAAGTGTTATTCCAGGCTATATATTATCTGTGTGCCAAATTACATCCAAATCCGTTCAACAGTTTTTGCGTGAAACAGTAACAAACATTCATTCATCTTCACAAACTTTAATATTAGTAGGGTGATAACGCGTAGGCAGCGCCAATTTGGTATCCTCTCACGCAAAAAACCGCAGTATCTCATTTCCATTAATGTACATTTACAATTTTGATTAAGTTTCTCGAGTCAGTAGGTACGGAGAGGTAAACATCTGTGTCAAAGAAGATGAGATACAGATTATAATAATGATACGGTAGATTCTGAGTCTTCTGCAAGACTGAGTTTTATAAATTCAAATATTTCGTACAGTTTTACAAAAAAAAAAAACATTCATTTTTTGCATCAAGAAACACAAATTACATTCATCGTGTTATGTTGTGGGGGCTATTTTATGAATTCTATTAGTATAACCAGTTGTAGTAGTAGTATATTTAAACAAAAATTGCGTCTCACACTCCAAAGATGACGCTGGAAGAAAACCAGACTTCACACATTTTTGCCAAGAGCTTTTTTATGTCTTAATTTTGTTTAGAAGTTTAAGCATTTACGATGAATTTTCTTTCGGTTTTCAAAGATATCAATCAAATACATAAATAAATCAAACGTTTATAGAGATACGAGGAACAGTATGTGCAACTCTTCATCCTCGTTTAAAAAAGGAACACTCTTGTTTCTTTTTTTGGGATTGACATCTAGCAGGTCAGGTCAAGGAGTGGGAGGTTGTCAGATGCTTAACCGGGCTCGCCTATGGCTTCCTCAATAAATTCTAAGGAGTTCTAAGCCCTGGCGATGTAGATGGCACCACATTTCTATTATCTAGCTGAAGCTCACCATCTAAGAGTCTCAATATTCCACCATTTAGAAACTACACAATACTTGCATATTCATGTTAGTTCTACCTAAGTAATATCTCATACATATTGAGAAAGCTGTTTTATTATCATAATCTTTGGATCTTGACAATATTATGGGTTAAAGTTTACTTCCAAACTACCAGAATCTATCACATTTTATGTAAGGTTGTATCTATTGTAATGAACGCTTTTTGTATAGGTATCTACTCTTTAGAATATATTTTACGTGCTCGTTAACAATATAACTTAACGTTGTAAAATTAAGTTTCATTATACAATAAGTGCCCTACAATTAATTCGTTTTATCGTAAAGTGTCGTGTTAAATTAAGGTAATGTTGCATTGTTAGTAATTAGATTCTTAATGGCTTAATAACACGCAATGATTTAACTAATTTAAAATCTGTTATTTATTTATATACACATATTTTTGTATGCCTTCCTTATGAGGTCTCATGTACTTAGCACCTGGTATTCGACTGAATACCTAAATAAATATGAATGGGCCTTAATTTTCCTTGCATTCGTTTTGTATCCATATAGTTTTAAGGGAAAACTGGCTTCCCATATACCAACAGGAGTTATGGGAAAGTAGGTGATCACTAATATTATTTTTACAAAGTTTTTCTTTTTGTTAATTTGTCCCTCATGCAAGCAGAAACTGTGCATGGAAAGTGAATATAAATAAATAAAGGACGTTATACCATTGATCCCAGCTGTCAATAGTGGCTCTTTGGCAGTCGTTACGGGTCGTGAGAAGCCCAAAAGTTTGGTAAGCTAAGCAGTCTTACCAAGGAAAGTAACTGAGGAGGATGATGGAGGTCAGTTAATCAGTCGCTCCCAGTGAAATACTGGTATTCAGCTGCTGCATCCATCCAGTTAGACTGGAAGCTGACTCCAACATAGTTTAACAAAGTCGGCTAGGCAGATGGTAATGCACAAAGGCTATTATTTACGTAAAAAAAAGACTCAAAAAGCAGTAAACATGACCGAATTCGCAGGAAAATAAATCAAGGACATACAAACTATGTTTCAACTTCCGCTATCAAACGCCTCATTCATTTGAAAGCAACAGGCAGCTCAGTAATGAATCCAACACGAGTATATCGTACAAATCTCACGTAAGACGAGAGCGATCCGAATCAACAGGTAGATCAATTTGGGAGAGTTCTGTGGATCGCAGCTTGGTGTCGGAGCCGCGGTCTGTAACTTTGTCTTGTCGTGGATGTGGGAAAAGACAGTGATTTGCGTGGATGTGGCGACACAATAAGGAGTTTAGTTCAAGGAATTTCATTCTACAAGAACTGAAATATGTTAGGCCTTTTTTGTCTAAGACAAATAAAATGTTGAACAAACAAAAAACTGTAACTAATTATATTGGACTAGCTTCTGCCCGCGACTTTGTCCGCGTCAAATTTCTTGCTCCCGCGACCCACCACCCCGTCGCATCGAATCGCCGGCCAGACCGTAGTGTTGAGCAATCAGGTTGTTATATCTCGTAAGATATTCAGTAATCTCAAATAATGTCAAGGCAACTTTGTTCAAAATTAAATATTTGTGATGGATAAGGATTTTATCGATGTTTATGAAAACACCTTCGCAAATAATGCATTTTTTATAACGAATTTAAAAAACATAGTGCGCCAATCTTAAAAGGTGGACATTGCTGTCGCGGACATTTTTTTAGAACTTTTTAAGACGAACAATAATTCCGGCTTACATCATTGTTACGTGACTTTAACCGTTTACGCAGCGCACGCAACGAAAGCTCTTGAAAGTGATAATTTACCCCGTTTTTGCATTATTTTGCATTGGTTCTCCGCTCCTATTGGTCGCAGCGTGATGTTATATAGCTTATAGCCTTCCTCGATAAATGGGCTATCCAACATTTAACATAGTTCTTGAGATTAGTTACTCTTTATAACATCAGTTATCTGCTAATAAAAGTCAAATCAAATTCGGTCGACACACACACAAAACTATTTTTTTTTTACTATAAAAATAAAATAAATAAATAAATATCTTAGGACAACCAACACACCGTTATCTGATCCCAAACTGGGCAGAGCCTATACTAAAGCAACCAGACAACTGAACAAAAAAAAAAAAAAAATCTTGTTTATTTATATAAATACTAGCTTTTTCCAGCGGCTTCGCCCGCGTATTATACTTACAAACCTCTTTCTTGATTCACCCTGTCTATGGTGAAAACTGTGTTAAATCCTTTGCGTAGTTTAAAAGATCTAAGCATGTAAAGAAGATTATCTAGAAATTGAAACCCACGCCATCTATTAGGAATTCATAGAACTAACCAATGAACACACATTGTTCTATAAAAAACATTTGATTTGCAAATAATGAGATCAGTAATTGAGATAAAAACTATCCTATCTTTCAAGTTAGACCAAAATACGGGTACATGTGAAACTTCATTGAAATCGGTTCAGTAGTTTCGGAGTTTATTGGCAACATACATCGTGACTCAAATTTTTATATATATAAATATGTTACTTTCATTTGAATTAAGCAAAAACCTGTTATTTTGATAGTATAAACAAATACTTTTTTATGTATTTGTGTGAATAGATTTGTAATTGCGAAAGTCATGGAAAATCTTAACTAATACAATATGCATATGCCCATATCTTATTCCTGATGCCGTACCCATCATTATCCGGCTATATAATGGACTTTGTATACGTACCTAATTCAGAGCTAAATTAAGTTTCTTCAGGTTGGTAGGTATTGTAAGAATGAGCTTATAATTTATTCTGTCAACGTTTATTTGTTCTGTTAACTTGTTCTGTAAACGAAGTTATTTGGCACTCGTAAATAACTTCTAGCAGTGATTTCCTTTGAAAATTAACGTTTTCTTGCACATTTCTACAATACAACCTACAAAGCACTACCGAAATTATTAAACATCATCACCCTACAGCAGTCCACTGCTGGATATAGGCCTTCCCAATTGCACGCCATTCAGCTCGATTCTTGGCAATTCATCCATCTGTTACCAGCTACTCTACAAAGATCGTCTCTCCACCTAGCCTGAGGGTGTCCTTCCATACGTTGGCCGAAGAAAACGTCTATCTCAATAGTTATCGGTTCTACGGCTAATACGTCCAGCCCATTGTTACTTCAACTTGCTTTTGTGAGGTATACCGACAACTTTGGTTCTCTGCCTAACTCACACTTCAAAAAAATGCAAATACTATCCACTCCAATCAACTCTAAAACTTCTCACATCCTGGTGGTCTCTGTAATACGAACGAACAACAGCCGGGATCCAGCTCACCACGAGCTGGATCCCGGCTGTTGTATTAAGGATACCGTTAGGTTTGCCGACTGTCGTCCAATGATAACACAGTTACGTGCCAAATAAAATGGCTTTACTGTTTGTTTCAACCTTTGTTTATCGAGAATGCTGCCTTCAACTGTTGGCAGTGAAATTGAAAAGGAGTGAATGATAGCTGTATGTGCTGAAATGTTACAGGGAACATTGAAATTACAGCAATAAAAACTTCACCAGGTCTTTGTGAACAAATCTCTGAAAGTATAATCGGAAGAACAGTTTAATCCTCTGTTCTAGTTTTGCAATCTTATAGGTTAAATCAAACATCAACTCAGCCTTTACATATAGGACACTATCTTTTGCCAGCGGCTTCGCCCGTGTGGAGGTCGGAAAATATCCCGCGGGAACGCACTATCGGGATAAAAACTAACCTATGTCTTTTCTCAGGCTCTAAACTCTCTGTGTACCAAATTTCATTTAAATCGGTTCACTAGTTTTAGCAGGAAAGCGAGACAGACAGACAGACAGAGTTACTTTTGCATCTTTACATATTATAAAATAAAGTCACTTCGCTGTCTGTCTGTCCCTATGTATGCTTATATCTTTAAAACTACGCAACGGATTTTGATGCAAGTTTTTTAAATAGATAGAGTGATTCAAGAGGAAGGTTTATATGTATATAACTTGCATAATATAGTAAAAAAACGCTGATAATTTTAGAGGTTTCTAATGTGATGTCATAAATAAACACATTTTTTTGCGCTTACATTGCGAACGCTGGCTGAACCCTACGAAATAGCTCAAAATAATGTACTACAGTATTGTATACCTTAAAAAGTTCTACAAAAAAGTCCGCGATGGTATATGTCTAACTCTTAGGGATAACCCATAATAACCATTTTTATCCTTTACTTTTTACGAGAAATAATGGCTTATTTATGAATGCGATTTTAAGCAATACAGCATTAATCCTTATCCAATTAAGTACCTTAAATAAATTGTGCATTTCATGTAGATCAAAATTGCCCTTTACAGCATATCATTAAAATTAATATTTTAGAAGATACAGAGATTATAATAAAATCGCCGCAGAGCGGCTAGCGGGCCTTCGCGCGTCCGGCCGCCGGCCGTCCCGGTTGGTAGCGGTGTAATTCATATTACTTTGGCTTCATAGTAAATGCGAATATCATGTGTGTTCGAAGTACTCAAAATAAACCTAATTGTATTATTCCAAGTAAGAGACCGCGAAATATTGCTTAGATGTTTAGATTTTTGGATGGATTTGGTTTTTTGGTTATTCTGGATACTTACCATATACATAGGATACTTTATCCCGGTAGTACTAGGTGTCCGAGTGATATTTTCCGAAAGCTATACGGGTGAAGCCACTGGCAAAAGTACTATTCTTATAACTATATTTAATTTGGTGTCTGGTAAATAATTGAGTGTCTGTATAGGTAGAATACGAGCGTTAAGAAAAACCAGGATGACTTATATCAATTCAACCCAACCCTATTTGACAGTCTTCTTACTCTGAATACTATTCATCAAACACACATGATATTCCCATAAACTATGAATCCGAAGTAATATGAATTATAAACCTACTTACTACTAATATTATAAATGTGAACATTTGTATGATTGGATGTTTGTTTCACAATCATGCAAAAGCGGCTCAATGGATCTTGGTTGAAAATGGCACACAGATAGTGTATTTATTACCTCTATATAATTAGCCTATATAATTCCCACTGCTGAGACACAGGCTTCCTGTCGGTGAGAGGGAGTGGGCCGTAATCTACCACGCGGGCCCAGTGCGGGTTGGTAGATGTCACATGTCTTCGAATTTTTGGTTCTAGGACATGCCTGTTTCCTCACGATGTTATCCTTTACCGTTTTGAGAGCAGTGTTGATGAAAATGTTTACACAAAGTAAAGAGCCTGCCTGGGTTCGAACCCACGACCTACAATTCGTAAGTCGGGGCTGATACCACTTAGCCACCACTGCTCTCTTATCTATACATCTATACAAATAACCATTTTTTACTAAATGTATATGGATGTATACACGGTACATATAATATAACAACATTTTTTACAATTTTTGTCTGTCTGTCTGTCTGCCTGTTTGTTCCGGCTAATCTCTGAAATGGCTGGACCGATTTTGACGGGACTTACACTGGCAGATAGCTGATGTAACAAGGAGTAACTTATGCTACTTTTATTTTAGAAACATCTTTTATTTAAGAAAAATACCTGCGTTAATTTCCGACATCCATGCGGGCGAAGCCGCGGGCAAAAGCTAGTTTATAATATTATAGTGTGGATGTGGATTAGCTGTGTCCGTGACATCGTTCGCGTGCGTACTGAATTTTTTGGTTTTAAATTTTAGCTCGGAACACTTTTTTCATTTCTAAAATAAATGTAGCATTAGTATATCCATATAACAATAGCTATCTGCTAGTAAAAGTGACATCAATATCGGTCAAGCTGTTTCTGAGATTAGCCGGAACAAACAGGCAAACAGACTGAAATACCATAATATAAAAAAAATGTTATTTTCTATATAAATAAATAGCATACGTGCTTCCTTCAGGATTTTAAGTAAAAGCTATTATTTTGACATGACAAACAGACACATCAGTTATTTTTTTATTGTATATATACAATATGTGTAGAAGTAGATCAAAATTTGCTCATTCAGTTCTTGTAAAAGGCATGGAAAAACGAAACTTATCGCTTATGCCGTACTAATATTTCTCTGGCTATGGTGTCGACCCTGAGGTAAATCCAGTAAATACTTTACGCAAGCTTGTAATTCGTTCTGATAATGCAAACTACTAGCAGCGATTTCCTTTGAAAATTAACGTTTTCTTGCACATTTCTACAACCTACAAAGCAAATTATTCAATATCATCAGCCTACAGCAGTCCACTGCTGGATATAGGCCTTCCCAATTGCACGCCATTCAGCTCGATTCTTGGCAATTCATCCATCTGTTACCAGCTACTCTACAAATATCGTCTCTCCACCTAGCCTGAGGGTGTCCTTCCATACGTTGGCCGAAGAAAACGTCTATCTCAACAGTTATCGATTCTACGGCTAATACGTCCAGCCCGTTATTACTTTTTTTTTTCTTCTGGATGGGAAATCATCAAATGACTTCTCCCGCTCTGGGCGGAGTGGGAGGGCGTGTCAGACTTTTACTGACTAAAACCCACCCGTGTTCCATCAGTTGCCCATGTGGTCACGGTATCTCTTTCGAACAATCACGCGACCCCAGCAGGCATCGGTCCTAGCAGACCCCTTTATTCTTGCTGACATCTCTTTGAGGCGCGCGTGGAACACTACGCTCCGTCGACCCGAGCTTGGTCCTTACCGGGCGGCGAGCTACCCATTGCTCTCCGCCCGCAAGCTCGCACCTACTACGGTGGCCGGGAGTCCGCAATCGACTCCCGACGCCCGGGGCGTCTCCTCCTGCAGCCCATTGTTATTTCAGCTTGCTTTTGTGAGGTATTACGACAACTTTGGTTCTCTGCCTAACTCACACTTCAAAAAAATGCAAAAACTATCCGCTCCAATCAACTCTAAAACTTCTCACATCCTGGTGGTCTCCGTAATACGAACGAAGTGGTGAGCTGGATCCCGGCTGTTGTGTTAAGGATAACGTTAGGTTTGGCGACTGTCGTCCAACGATAGCACAATTACGTGCCAAATAAAATGGATTTACTGTTTGTTTCAACCTTTGTTTATTGTGAATGCTGTTTCAACTGCTAGTAGTGAAATTGAAAAGGAGTGAATGATAGCTATTTATGCTGAAATTTTGCATGGAACTATTAAAATTACAGCAACAAAAGCTACACCAGAGGGGTAATTGCGTAACTTGCTATCAGTAGGAATTGGTTTCATATTGATAGTTAAACAACATTAATTGAGTTATTTACGTTGCTGAGCCGACAATTTATTCGAACAAATGACGCAATGGTTAAGAAATAATCTTCAATCCGATTCAGATTCTGATAGATAGTGCGTTTCGCAATTAGGGTGCAGTTCTTTGTAAGCAAAGTTCTTAAAGTATAATCGGAAGAAAAGTTTAATCCTCTGTTCTGCTTTTGCGATTCTATAGGTACAATCAAACATCAACTCAGCCTTTGCATATAGGACTTAGACACTGTCCTCAGCCTTCCACATCCAGTCTGTCCCAGTTACATTTGTAGGTCGTCGGTCCATCTAGCTGAGGAGCATCCCACACTACGTGGTCTTCACTCCAGAAATCGTTTGCTCCAACAGCCATCGGTTTTTTGAGAAACTTAGCCAGCCCTTTCACGTATTTTTGAATAGAACCGGTATAACCAATGTCGTTGAATTAGATAGATTTAAGTTTATAATTTGCAGAACCTATTAATTTGGGACACAAATCAGTAAGAAATTGCGGCTAGCCGCAATTTCTTTATGATTTATCTTTCTTTTTTGATTTTATGGCAGGTCAGGGAGACCGAGTCATATAAATGACTCGGTCTCCCTAACATGTCATAAAATCAAAATCTAAAGTCATTTATTCAAATTAGGCTGAGAGTCAGCACTTTCTGAAAGTCAAAATTACATGACAGTCTCCCAAAATACTTGCCGTTCACCACTTTTTAGTGCTTTAGCTGGGAAAAAAGGTAACTAATAAGTAATCTCCCCTATAAATAGAAAGACTGAGGGGTACGGGTAGGTATAGACTCCAGCACATTAAGCTACCCGAAACTGTCAAATTTTCACAATCAATCTTGGACCTAACACTTTGGCGATAAAGTTTAAAATCTAATATAGAAATTTGACAGATTGTAGTAGAGTTCTATGTGCTGGCGTCTGAACATTTTCTTTTTACGATATAATACAGTAACCATGTTTACGAGTGTTTATTTCTGTCAAGAGTTTCTCGACTCTTCTACTCTGCATAAAATGTTTTGATCAACTCCCTGATATTCGATCATGCGCGAATTGACTCACGAGTACGAGTTGATTTCATTGTTTATTAAGAATATGAGTTCCACTTTAAATACGTTATTGTACTGAAAACACTGTAGACAGCTGCCAGTAAATGTTAACGTTATATGCAGGATTGTGGGTTTAAATTGTGCCTATAATTAATCCATTCACTTGTACAAAATGTAAGGTGTGAGGTGGCTTAAGAAAAATAAAAGAAAGAAAGAAAATAAATTTACTAAGACTGCCTCGGTGGTGTACTGGTCGGAAGCGCTACTGCTAAGCTCATGCTCAGTAGAACCCAGGATCTTATGGTTCTAGGTTCGATAGGTCGGGCAAGGTGTAATTAGTTTTTTTACTAAACTTTTTCAGTAGGAACCTTGAGTCTGGATTTGTGCTCGGTTGGAGTCTTGTTTCCCAGCATTGGGAACACTATAGGCTGGTTGTGATCAAACTTGGTAAGGTTAAATGGAGATCTCATTACAAGTATTTTTAGACGCTGTTACTACTCAATACACTTTTACGGCACTCTCAAATAAGGAAGGAGTTGGCACGGTTGTGAATTCAATATCCGATTTTAGGCAGTATAATTGTCTGAAATCGGATATTTAATTCACAGCCCATTTGTAATCAAATATTCTATTAAATAAATTGAAGCACGGCAAAATCTTATTACCTATTTATTCGAGTGTAAATAGAAATCGTTCCATTTATATACCACTCATTTTGGGAGACCCATTCATTAAACAAATTGGGTGGAATTAAGAAATTGTGAATTGAAATATGAGGATTTTAGAAGACTGCGGAAAGACGAGATAATGTTATCTTTTTACTGGATGTATAAAAAACCGGCCAAGTGCGAGTCGGACTCGCGCACCGAGGGTTCCGTACAAATCTGTAGGTATTTTCGGTTTAAAAAAATATATATTTTTAAATTTTTATATTTCAGTTGATTTAATGTAAGGTAAATTGCGGTTTACGATTTATGACGTTTTAAAAAAAAACTACTCACTCGATCTCGTTCAAACCAATTTTCGTTGGTAGTTTACATGGTAATGTACATCATATATTTTTTTTAGTTTTGTCATTTTCTTATTTTAGAAGTTACGGGGGGGGGGGACACACATTTTACCACTTTGGAAGTGTCTCTCGCGCAAACTATTCAGTTTAGAAAAAAATGATAATAGAAACCTCATTACCATTTTTGAAGACCTATTCATAGATACCCCACACGTATGGGTTTGTTGAAAAAAAACATTTTTGAGTTTCAGTTCTATGTATGGGGAATCCCAAAATTTATTGTTTTTTTTCTATTTTAGTGTGAAAATCTTAATGCAGTTCACAGAATACACCTACTTACCAAGTTTCAACAGCATAGCTCTTATAGTTTCGGAATAAAATGGCTGTGACATACGGACGGACAGACAGACAGACAGACAGACAGACAGACAGACAGACATGACGAATCTATAAGGGTTCCGTTTTTTTCCATTTGGCAACGGAACCCTAAAAAGAAATATTCTTTTTATACATTCAGTAAATACATTCGGTACTTATAATAAAAACATTCATTTTGAATTACAACCTTAGTTAACTTTAAATTTAGCGTGCATTGTTGTCAACAGTGAAAAAGTAGTTCCGGGACTATACAACAACAACCCTTAAATAAAAGCCTTATCACAATTTGATTTTAGATTAAAGAACACGTTTTATCAAAGGATATTTTCATTAGTTCTGTTATCTTTGTGTTTGGCTCAATAAATCTAAATGTTCCTATCGCCAACTCTACCGGCTAATAGCGCCCTAAGGCGATGTACTTACCCCTTGATTTATACTAATCGAGTGGAGATAACCAACTGTTATTCATTCTGTTTTACTCCTATTTTCAGGTTAAGGTACTAATTAATAGAGTTTTGTGTTTACTGTTAGCATACCATGAACATAACCAGAAGGAGGGGCTCGTGACATTAATCACTACTTGTTATGGTTAATGATATATAACCCTTCGATGGAACTGTGGCCAGCGAGCCTTTGGTCGTGCACAATCACTTGGAAAACTGGGATTGAAGAAAGGTTTAAATAAATAAAAAACAAAAAAAAAAGTTTCTCACTGGTCAAACCGTGGAAACCCACATCCAACTGGGATTTTGTTTTATTTCATTCACTTATAGTAAAAATAGATAAAAAATCTTGTGAAGCTTTTGAACTTCCATGTAGTGGGTATGAGTTTCCACGATTTGACCAGTTAAAAACATTTTTATTAGAGAGATGTAATACATTAAAGCGTTCATCCTTAACAAATATTTCAACAGTGGCGTTGCCTAATAATACCAATATTAACAAAAATAACACAAACTTAAATAATAACTCTAACACTACTGCATATATCGATAGATCAGGTTAAGCTACGCTTGCGGCCGTCAGTCCGTGGATGGGTGACCATTTCACATTTACATATCGTAACCGAGAGCAGTGGCAGCACAGTGGTAACGGTTTCCACTTACGAGTTGTAGGTTGTGGGTTCGAACTCAAGCAGGCACTTCACTTAGTGTAAATTATTTAATCACCCTAACTCTCAAAACGGTGAAGGAAAACATAGTGACGAAATCGATATGTTCTAGAACTGCATGAGTAGCATGACCACCATAGAACGAACTTTGTCTATTCTTTAAATTAGTAATTTATTACACATTTGTGTGCGTGTTGCAAACAATAGTGCTTAAAATATAGGTTATATCCAAAGAGACCCATCTACAAGATCCTCAACCACTGCCAGACAGCTGGCATATTCACTCGTGGCAGTCAGACAGAGTCTAAAAATCTAAACACCTAAACATCCAAACATCCAAACATCTATACACCTGAACATCTAAACATCCAAACATACAACCTTTAACATGTACATATTTGTAGAATTCTTACGAAAACCGTGTTTCGTAGCCTCCTTCAGGACTTTAATTATCCTGTCTGACACATAATACCATTATATGGACGAAGAATTAATTAACACCCAAAAATTATTGTTCACTTCGAAAATCAATCTTCTGCGCATTTAGGACGGAATCCCTATAAAAACCGCTCATAAAGCCGTTAATTTCAATAAACAGGACAGGAAGGAAAATATTTACGACACGAGCTCCGGCTTTATTATCGACGACATAATGTTTCACTACGCAATATTCTGTTTCAGAACATTGATGACGTTTTTGTGTAGAAGAAAATATAGCTGTTCAATATTTTTTTGGCAGTTCTGGAGTATCCAATAACACGTTAGGTGTGTCTTGTATCAACTTGCTCATATCACGCCTTGTGTTCTCGAAGGGATTGGCAGATGTGATAATACACTAATATATCGCCAGTTATGTTTAAGTACCATGTAATAGGGGGTGACCTGCCGGGGTCGCGTGATTGTTCGAAAGAGAAACCGTGACCCTGGCACATGGGCAACTGATGGAACACGGGTGGGTTTTAGTCAGTAAAAGTCTGACACGCCCTCCCGCTCCGCCCAGAGCGGGAGAAGTCATTTGATGATTTTCGCATCCTGAAAAAAAAAAAAAAAAAAATTGGGTTTGAACCGATTACCATCAATCGGGCACAAATCCCAGACTCCCGCGTGTTAGTAAAAGTCTGACACGCTCTTCCACTCCACCCAGAGCGGGAGACGTCATTTAGTGATTTCACACCCACAAAAAAGGGACTTACTGGAGAATGGGCAGCAGCGTTCTCTGTGCATTTTACCACCATACTGCGATCGCCAACCCGCCTGTCAGGTGTGGCGATTATGGCAATTGCCCCAAAAATGAGAGACGCCTATGCCCAGCGGTGGACGTCTTTTAGCCGAAATGATGATGATGGGCTCGGGTCTGAATTTGTGCCCGGTTGATGGCAATGGGCTCGCCCTTATTACACGAGTCTGAAACGAAATGAGGGGGTACTATACATTATGCTTCTGCCAAACTCTTCATCGGGATTACAGGTGTGACGTTATTTCGTTATAGTCTGAAAAGCCTACCTAACAAAGATCAAAATAAAATATTTTCTAACGCAAAACCACTAAAAAGTAAATGTAAAATATTCAAGAGAAGTTTTTTTATTAATTGCCCGTGAAGTTGAGCAACATTTACAATAATAATAAGGGCTATTTGTTAGCACTAACGTTCCGTGAAGTTGGCAGAATTGCTACAAAGTTTTCCACGGGCGGTTCGGAGTAATTATACAAAATTATTATTTTTTACATTTCGTTAAATAGGATTTTATTTTGCTGAGGTTTATTTTTAATGTTAGTTGTCACATGCTTCAACTGATTCAATTGAAAGCCGCAGAAATAGAACATATGTCAATTCGTCGTCATTTCAGCCGAAAGACGTCCACTGCTGGACATAGGCCTCTCCTAAATCGGGGTGTTTGCCATAATCGCCACGCTTGGCAGGCGGGTTGGCGATTGCAGTATGGTGATAAAACGTATAGAGAACGCTGCTGCCCATTATTTAGTACGTCTCAAGTCGTCATCTACGACACCCACGGGAAGAAATGGGGTGGTGCTATTCTTTACGTCCGGCACTACACGGAACAATGTTAATGTAATGACTCACTTTTATGGTTACACCAGATATTGCCTAGGATTTCGTCTGTCTGCATTTTGTATAATCACTACATAGTATAAAATAAAGTCGCTTCCCTCTGTCTGTCCCTATGTATGCTTATCTACACGTAGATCTTTAAAACTGCGCAACGGATTTTGATGTGGTTTTTTTTAATAGACAGAGTGATTGAAGAGGATGCTGGCAAAAGCTAGAAAATTATTGTTTAGTAATTCAGGATGAAAGAAATATACCTGGTCTTCTCCAGGTACCAGGTTACCTAAATGGTAACTATCATAATGGTTTGGGTGTACAAATGTAACAGAGAGACAAATCGAGAGACTTAATTTTAGATCCAGTACATATGTCGTATGCAGATTAAATAATTCGTCAGTATTAATACTTCAATTCG
The DNA here is from genome assembly GCA_932294355.1 of Aporophyla lueneburgensis. Taxonomy (NCBI): domain Eukaryota; kingdom Metazoa; phylum Arthropoda; class Insecta; order Lepidoptera; family Noctuidae; genus Aporophyla; species Aporophyla lueneburgensis. The sequence goes on from OW028737.1 coordinate 8,637,926, forward strand.
TCAATACGCAAACGGCCACTACTATACGAGTACACACGACACCGTCCGTTTGCATATTGTCACTGTTATGTGTAATGCCTAAGGCCTAAGGTCCACCGTAGGCGCGAGCTTGCGGGTGGCGAACAATGGGTAGCTCGCCGCCCGGTAAGGACCAAGCTCGGGTCGACGGCGCGCAGTATTCCACGCGCGCCTCAAAGAGATGTCAGCAGCAGTGTAGGGGTCTACTAGGACCGATGCCTGCCGGGGTCGCGTGATTGTTCGAAAGAGATACCGTGACCCTGGCACATGGGCAACTGATGGAACACGGGTGGGTTTTAGTCAGTAAAAGTCTGACACGCCCTCCCGCTCCGCCCAGAGCGGGAGAAGTCATTTGATGATTTCCCATCCTGAAAAAAAAAAAAAAAAAAAAAAAGGCCTAAGGTCGCGAGATTTGTTCGAAAGAAATACAGTGGCCCTGGCATATAGGCAACTGCAGGAATACGGGTGGGTTTTAGTCAGTAAAAGTCTGATACGAGTTCCCGCTCCGCCCAGAACGAGAAATATCATTTGATGATTACCCACCCACGGAAAGAAAAAGGATGCAAACGCAATCATTTTGACTGGCCTTTTATTCTAGTGGTTAGTGACCCTGACTGCTAAGACTGAGGTCGTGGGTTCGATTCCCATCCAGGACAAATCTTTGTGTGATGAGCACGATTATTTGTTCTGTGTCTGGGTGTAATTCAACTAAAATATGTATGTATTTAGAAATATAAAAGTATATTTATCAGTTATGTGGTTGCCATAGTACAGGCTCTGCCTAGTTTGGGATCATATAACGGTGTGTGTTGGTTTTCCTAAGATTTATTATTCAAAATATCTATCACATATACAATGTCAATGACTTATACAGTAATAACATATTAAAATTAAATACTGGCAGTACTAGCTCGTAGCAGATTTTTTAAACACACTAATTAATAGTTAATCATCATTGCCGATCTTTTGTTTGCACACTGGGTTACACGAAGTTTAAACGACTGTAAGCCGTTATTATAGTATGATGTGCATTTTGGATACTTCAAACGTTTTGAAAGGCATAAGTGAACCGTGTAATGTTGCCATATAAAATAAATTGTCTCTGGTAAATCTATACAAATAAATAAAACTGAAGTGTCTGTTTGTAATTTCAATTTAACAGCTTTTCACTAAATGCATATGAAAGTAAATACGGTAGGTACTTACACCAAAAAATCATTTTTTTAAACTTTTGTCTGTCTGTCTGTGTTTGTTCCAGCTAATCTCTGAAATGGCTGGAACGATTTTGATGGAACTTTTATTGGCAGGTAGCTGATGTAATAAGGAGTAACTTAGGTAGTGACTTAACTTTTATTTTATAAAAATTGTTTTATTTTAGAAAAATACCTGCGTTAATTTCCGACATCCACGTGGGCAAAGCCGCGGTCAAAAGCTAGTTTTAAATAAAGTTGGTTTGCAGATTTTAATGGAATTTTAATATCTTTAAGATCCCAGATTTTGAGATGAATTCAATTTTCTTGTTAGCAAAGAAAATGATTAACCTTTCAAATAACAATGTTTTAGCCGAGTCTATCCTTGTTAGGAAAATTACTTTGCGCATAATTTAGACAACGGTAAAAGGTCGATAAAATTACTTTCAACAGTGACAGGTTGGTCACTATTTTAATGCTTTTTTGGAGGTATTACGTTCATTTTATTTATTTTATAGCACTAAGAGACTAATAAAAATTAGACAAAATCATCTGTCTGGCATCACCAATTAAAAAAATGAACCTATTTGGCACGGCCGAAAGGCACACACAATCATCTATCTATACTTATATACTTATAATATTATAAAGCTGAAGAGTTTGTTTGTTTGATTGATTGAACGCGCTAATCTCAGGAACTACTGGTCCGAATTGAAAAATTCTTTTTGTGTTGGGTAGCCTATTTATCGAGGGAGGCTATAGGCTATGTAACATCACGCTACAACTAAGAGGAACGGAGCAGTAATGAAAAATGTTGCAAAAACGGGGAAAATTTATTCCTTTTGAGAGTTTCCGTTGCGCGCGCTGCGTAAACGGTTAAAGTAACGCAAAAATCATGTATGACGGAATTGTTCCTTTTAAAAAGTTCTAAAAAAAAGTCCGCGAGAGCATATGTCTATCTTTTAAGGTTGACTCACTATAACTCAAAAGGAGCGAGCAGCAACGAAAAATGGACGAAAACTAGCAGGCAAATGGATGCGACGGGAAGGGTCAGGGGAGCAAAAATTTGACGCGGACGAAGTCGCGGGCAGAAGCTAGTATATTATATACGTTTTTTATTTGTTAAAATGTGTTCCTATCGTACGGTGATATGACAAACATAAACGATGCACGTTATCACCATTTTTTTTCTGAATGTTGTGGGGGAAGTTTGAACCCCATGAAAGGACATAGGCTACGTTTAATTCCGCGACTTCATCTGCGTCTACGATAACCGACATTTACGCGGACGAAGTCGCGGGTAAAAGCTGAATCTGCCTAGAGTTTTCCCAATAGTGGTAGGCTTTCAATCCAACCGGTTTCACCTTAATACCAGTATGCGCGGAGTATGCGCGTATGGAGCGACTGCCTAGCCGACCTCTATAACAAAAGAAATTGGGTAATACGATAACCCTTGGCAAGATTAGTTGCCAGACTTTTTGGCACTTAAATACCGGTTGTACTACGTGAGCTCGCCTCGGATGTGCGAATAACACTTGTGCGACAAAACTGTACTGCGACTCACAATAATTCGAATGCACGCTTGTGCGACACACTTGAGCTCACGTAGTACACTAGGTTAGGTTAGGTTAAAACTGTGACCCTAACGTGAAGAGGCCCGCAGAGGCGGGTCGGCACCAGTCGGGGATCGCGGAAGACGCATTAGTTCCCGTGGTCCCCGACGTAGGTGTGGGACGGAACACCGGAGTGGTTTTAGTCAGTAGGTGTCTGACAGACCCCTTCGCCCACCCCACGACGAAGGACATCCTTGAAGATTTCCACCTGGATATCAAAAAAAAAAAAGGTTAAAACTGTGACCTCCTACGCACGAGCCGAGCGAGCGAAGCGAGCTGTGCCGCGGCAGCGCCTGGCGAGTACTAGAAACGACTAGATTCAGTGTGTCGCACAAGCGTGCATTCGAACTATGGTGAGTCGCAGTACAGTTTTGTCGCAATAGTGTTATTCGCACATCCATTTGTCGAGCTCACGTAGTACACTTCTAAATACCCGTTACGATTAAATATGTATATTTTCATTAGCAAATTAAATGACATTATAATGTTACAGAAAATATATAATATTCTTTAATTAATCTAACTCAGGTTTTCGCCCCAAAAACAAAGAAATCGATCTTTTCTTTCTTCTTACAAAAGCAACAAACTTTCTTTGCACTCGACCGCTATAAATCGAAGCCGCCGAATTATTAACAAGACACAATGTGTGGGTACGTTACCACATTAATATTCTAAAAAGATACGGAAAAGTTTTCTTTATCTTTGGATATTGTTCGTAAATTATTTAAATTTGCATTTCTAATGGAAGCCGTTTACGTTGTTTATAGTCCTTTTAATTTATTGGAAAATTTCTTAAGGACAGAATAAACTAATTATCATAAAGTGTCAACACACGAATTTAACTAGAATAGAATCGACACTACGGTTGTGAATTAGAATGTTTGTCCACAAAAGGGATAAATGAAAGGCCGTATGGTGCCGAACGTAAAGAATAGCGCCATCCTATTTATTCACGTGGGTGTCGTAAGTGGCGACGGACTTACCTACTAGAGAATGGGCAGCAGCGTTCTCTATGCATTTTACCACCATACTGCGAACGCCAACCGAGAAATGAGTACTTAATATGAGAAAATGGCACCGGTGACTGAAAAGTGTGTAAATGCACATGTGTGTGTATGTGTGTGCATTATGCTGAGTTTTGGCCGTTTTGCGTGGATATGACGCATATTTTCTCACACCTTATTTTTTATTTTTGTATACTTTTGGTTTTCCTGTGCGTCATGTTTGCCGCAAATAAACGTATTTTCTTTTTCTTTTTTTTTTTTCAAAATAGGTGACCATGTTATGGACAAGTGATGCGGAGGAATGAGGAAAGGATTAAGGGAAATTTTGTGTATAAATATGGATGGCTATTGGGGTAGGGGAAGACCAAAGAAACGACTAATGGATTGTATCAGAGATAATCTGGTGAAATGTGGTTGTACTGGTACATCTCTGCCTAACCCTTTAAGGGTTAACAAGGATTACAGGCGTAATGTTATGATAAAACTGGTTCAAATATTCATCGATTAGAAATAAAAACCAAATAGTCTTCAACTATTAACGTCCTGTGTACCATGGCGAATTATTCTAACAAAACATCTGTCCCGACTTTTACCAACAAAGTAGTATCAGCCCCTCCCGGAGGATCAAAGTCTATCAGAGGGAAACTTATTTAATTTGTAGCCTGTATCAACAAGCTGATTACAATTGGTGTTGTTTACGTATTTTTAGTTAGGGACAGACGGACTTAGCTATAGAAGTGGGAACTTAATTTTAGGCGAAGTTTGCGGGGAGAGGGTTAGAAACTAGGGCACTCTAAACCTTGTGTTTGTTTTGGATGTTTCCCGCACGTATTCATTAGTACTAGGAGACACCTAAATTAATGGGTATATAATCATCCTCATTTCAGCCGAAAGACGTGACCACTGCGGACCTGACCAAGAGAGAGAGAGGGATTTTCCATAGTTGCCATGATAGTATATCACTCGATAGTATGGTGACAAAATGCGTAGAGAATACTGCTTCCCATTCTCTAGTAAGTCCCTGAGTCGTCTTCTACGACACCAACGGGAATAAATAGGATGATGCTATTCTTTAAGTCCGACACGGATAATTTTCACTAATCGTGCAGCCCAAATCATATAGCTCAATAACGTGGCAAAGTGACGAGGAGCATCAATTTGCTCATCAGTTAATTTCTCTAACTGTACATTTGCATGAACACAGTCCGTAATTCCTCTTTTTTCATACAACCAACACATCCACACGAATGAAGGAACAGTTTCCAAAAACACTGCATTTTTACGGTAAAACTTTCAACCAATGCCCGTACGTTGGAAGTTAAAAGCTTTGGTAATTGCTTTCGGAGCATATGAAAAACTTTTGAAAAACCGGCTTTAATGGGATTAAAATATATTAATGGAATGAGAGGGTAAAAATAGTAGATAACTGCATCGAGTAGGTCAAGTAAAGTTGTAGTCTCTTATCAAAAAGTTTTTTATTCAAATATTCACACCGTATTAGTGATGTTCTTCAGACAATTCCGGTGAACTCAGGTTCGAAGTACTCAAATTCAACTCAAAGCATTTATTTCAAACTAGCCTATGCCAGCGGATTCTACCGCGTAGGTTTTGAAATGTATCCCACAGGAACGTGCTACCGAGTTAAAAGTATCCTATGTGTTAATCCATAATATAAACTATAGGTGTGTGCCAATTTTATCTATATCCGTTCGGCCGTTTTTACGTGATTGATCTCTAAACATACAAACTTTCACATTTAAAATATTCGTAAGAGTGGGATAGTAGGATAAACCAATTACGTATAAGCACTTTTAAATTATAAAAGTATAATATAACTATCATTTACAATGGCACATTGCATGAAAATATTAAGTAGGTACTGGTTCAGTACTTACCTACCTTCTTCCAAGGTTCTTATCTACTTACTTAAGCGCGGAAGTGCAGTAACTAAGTTGAAATTAGTTTTAACCGCATTTCGGCACTTAGCTTAGAACAAGGAACTTAGCGCTAACTTAGAACCACTTAACTACACAGCTTTTGGTAGGTTGATTACAGCTGGAGGTTTCTTTTATCCGAGATAACAAAGAAAATAAATATAATTTTGTTCACAGATCAACCCGTGCTGCTTAACCGGACTTGCCTGTGGCTACCTTAATAAATTAAGGCCTCCAGCCAGGGCTTCAAAACTTAAAACTAGAGTGACTACTCGCTGAGGGCACCTATCGGGGTTAAGGACCTCGGCTTAGGTCTTCGGTGGTAGAAGGCAAGGGATGGGTTGGATCGGACTGAATTGAGATTGCGATTTGATTTTGAACGTTTTTAAGTACGGGGAATACCCTTCGTAAATCAATGTTATTTTTTTCAGGAACATACAGTGGCAGGGATATCAACGTGCAAATTGAAACCATGAACATAGCACATGATTCTAGATCCCTTTTCGTAGTTATAAAAAATATATTTGCTGTTCCATTTAGAAATGGAACCGAAAATTTGATTTTACAACCGACGCCGACGGTTCAGAATCACCTACTGAATCCATGGTAAAAGGTTATGCATCGAGGAGCCTGCCACCCTCTATACAACATGAACCATAATTAACGCAAAACCACATACTCCTCAATTAGAGTATTGAGTTCAAAATATAATACAATGACAAAAATGTTTTTAAAGCTTTATTTTATGCATTTAATATTGGGTCTTATCGCCTTGAAATAAAATTGTTTTTTCTTCGGCTCAATCAGTGGAAGGTATGACAAAATTCATATTTTTGAAAAAAATATTACACTACTAATAAAAAATACTGTAATCGAATTAGTAGTCACGATAAGGAACAAACTACTTTCAGGACTTACCTTTATTCTGTGAAACCTTGTATGCGTATGCATACAAGGTTTCACAGAATAAAGGTAAGGTAAGGTCAAGGTTAATGTATATTAACTCAACTCTTTTACCCATTGAGGTAGGCAGACTCTACTGAACCGAAATGCGTGACTATTTAACACCCTAGTAAATAGCCTAAACATTCACGCAGTTTGACCACACTTCTAGCAAAAGGACATAAATATAGGGGTAATTCTATCTTATCAAACACACCAGAACATTTGTAGATAAAATCCGTAACAATTCCATGACCCAATTTCCAAAATATCTTCCGTGTTATCAAATTACGGGTCATCAGGCAATATTGCCGAATGCTATAATCAAAGGTAAGCAAGTCGTGAGGAAACGACAACGATTGATTTACATAATCTGACAGAGCGCATAGACAATCTAGAGGACCAAAAGATCTTGTAGGTATCGTGACTAGAATATACAAAGGAACACTGTATTGAATTTGGGTATAAGCAAAGTAAGTGGCGAGTCAGTTGTTTTCAAAGGTTTGGAGCAGACCCTATTAGGTTATCTGGGTTCCCGACACCATAATTCATCGTTGTTATCGTTTTCAGGGTTCAGTACTAAAATAGTAAAAAGGCACCCATACGGTGCGAGAACCAACTCTATGAGTGCCAGAAGGCAAAACAAAATAAAACTTAATTGTCACCCACTCAAAGGCTGACCTTAGAAAGTGTACACCCTAGTCTGAAGCACCAGCTTTCAAATAAAAAAAGAATCATCAAACTCGATTCACCCAGTTGAAAGGTCTGAGGACAAACATAAAAATTTTCCATCATAAAGCGTGATGAAGCGTCGCCACTACAATTCTCGCCACGCCAAAAAACAGGTTTACCCTTGGCTATAGATGTTTCACATCAATATTTATATATGATGGTACGGAACCCTCGATAAGCGATCCCGACTCGCTCTTGGCCGGCTTATCATTGATTTTACGGCTGTTAAATTACAACATCGTTTTAAAAATATACAACATCGTTTTTTGGTATTCATCGTGTTTACAAGAAACTGGGTGTTACTCTATCAACAGTGATGAACGTGCTTTTATAAGATTTTCATAGCTTAAGTACAAAATGTTTTACAGGAAAGATACTAAAATAAATTACTAACTATACAAATCAAAACAAAACCAAAAGGACACTTAGGCGTTGAAGTATTAGTCCGCATCACTGTCATACGGAAACGTGCCCAGAAGACTGGTAGGATTGCCACGTTGAATGGCATCGCTAGTTCTTTGGCCAAAAAATGAAACAGCCCTATGGTCACGTGAAACATTACGTTATGTACTATTGTTATATGCCTATATACTTTTTTATAACATTAATAAATTTAAATAGAACGTCAGCTTCCTAGTTAATACTGAATAAAAGCTAGCATAAAACTGAGAGAAGCATAAAATTTCATAAGTATTCAAGAACGTAAATTAAAATATTCCACAACACTATGTAAATCTTAAGCTTCCTTAAGAAAATAAAAATGTCCCACTGGGCTTAAAATTAACACGCAGCTTGAGGTAACAAAATATTAAAAAAAACATTTTTCCATTTCTCATTACAACTTTTATAAATGGTAAATCAAATCCGAATGAGAACAACTTTGCTAAGAAGTCAGCAGTTTTCGAAGTTATGAATGGCCGTTATAATAAGGACATTTAAGAATATAATATTGTAAATGATTCGCCAAGTTGAAAAACAATTTATCGTGTATGTACTTGAGCCAATTCTGTTTGATGTGATGGTTATGAATGTTTTATACATTACTAATTTTTGCCAGCGTCTTCACCCAATTGGTGGGTGGCAAGTCAACCGCTGGAACGTACTACCGGGATAAAAGTACCCTATGTTTTAGCCCTATATATTGTTAGTCTGTGTGCTATATTTCATCCAAATCCGTTCAGTAGTTTTTGCGTGAAATAGTAACCAACATCCATTGATCCTCACAAACATCCATAAATCCTCACAAACTTCCACATTTATAATATTAGTAGGATCATTATGATCCTACTAATATTATAAATGTGGAAGCCTTTTCAAATGATGTTGGGGTCAGTTTTTAGTATTACTAGATGTCGATGAATGATTTGTATGCAGATGACTTGCAGCTATACTCTCAAGGGAAGGTTGATGAATTACCTGACGCTATTGGCAAACTAAACAGGGACTTGATAGCCATAAAATCCTGGGCTGATAGATTTGGTGTCGCTGTAAACCCTACGAAGTGTCAGGCGATCATCATTGGCAGTCCTCGTAGCATTAGCAAAATGGTTGGAACAATCTTGCCACCAGTTCTTTTCAACGGTACGATCGTTCCTTTCAGCACTGACGTGAAGGACCTAGGCTTGCATATAGATAATTCTCTTAACTGGCATACTCAAGTCGCTAGGGTAAGCCAAAAGGTTACTGGAACGCTGCGGGCTCTGTACCGATTAAAAAGCTTATTACCATCGAGCACGAAGACAATGCTTGTGCAGTCCTTAACTTTTCCTATCATCGATTATGGGGATGTGTGCTACTATGACCTGAATGCAGATCTCCTCAACAAACTTGACCGTCTTCTCAATAACTGCATTCGATTCGTTTTCAATCTGCGTAAATATGATCATGTCTCTGCGCATCGGTCCCTTCTTAAGTGGTTGCCCATACGCCAGCGCAGAGAGCAAAGGGCGCTGACCACATTGTTTTCATTTCGTGTTTCTCCCTCTTCCCCTGTTTATCTAGCCCCACACTTTCAGTACATTTGCGCCAATCACAATAAAAATCTACGCTCATCGCACAATCGTCTTCTTCAGTGTCCCACTCATCGCACAGACTTCATTCACTCTTCCTTCTTTGTCCAGTGTGTCTCTCTGTGGAATGCGCTCCCCCAGGAAATCAGGATGGCATCCAACCGATCGACCTTCAAATTTAAAGTTCGCGAGCATATTCGCAAGAAGTTGGCAGTATCATCACAACGGTAATATTTCGTCATTGTTTGTCTCGTTTGTTTTAATAAATTCAATTATGTATGTATACTTATTTATGTATTTATGTTTATATATAGTTAGGTATACATTTCATGTTTATAATTTAAATATATGTTAAGCGTTCATATTTACATATCCTCTTAATCATTGCACCTACCACTGTATGTCTCTGCACCACCCAAAGGTTGACTGGTAGAAAATGCCTATGGCATTAAGTCCGCCTCTGTACATTAATGTGCTTGAAGTATTAAATAAATAAATAAATAAATGAATACTGGTATTTACACAGAGTGATCGCCTATTTTAACTACTAGTAAAAACTGACAAAGGTCACTGAATGACAGCCGGGACCAGCGGTTTTAAGTGCTTTCCGAGGCACGGAGGCGTCTCGTTCTATAAAGATGGTCACCCAACTACGGTAAATTCACCACGGACCAACCGCGGCAAATCGATCGACCCGTGCGGCTGTTATTACTTAGCCGCAAGTCCCCATGTTTAAATGATGGTGTTTTGTTTGTCTTTTTGGGTTACATTAAATTGTCAATAAGGATGCTATATTAGTCCGGTGATAAGCGTTCGCGCGGAAAAGATTATATTCGCACGTGCTATTTTTGCATTGGACCTTTAGCTTATCATATAGTATCTCGGTTGGTACCGTGTGGTGCCGGACGTAAAGAATAACACCACCCCATTTCTTCCCGTGGGTGTCGTAAAAAGCGACTAAGGGACTTACTAGAGAATGGGCAGCAGCGTTCTCTATGCATTTTACCACCATACTGCGATCGCCAACCCGCCTGCTAAGCGTGGCGATTATGGCAAAGCCCCCCAAATTGGGGGAGGCCTAAGTCCAGCAGTGGACGTCTTACGGCTGGAATGATGATGATGATGATGATAGTATCTCGAACTGCAGCGGCATCTATAACGTAACGTGCGAACTACTCTTCAGACTAACGTTAGTAGAAATCCTACATCGCGCAAGCAGAGTTTACCGTGCAACTAGCTTTATACACAAAGTCCCGACATCAATAGTCGAGCCAATCAGACACAACACCCGTCTGACGTCGGAGAATCGTCCCACGATGTGATCTTTACACCCTGTTCCTGTTCCACCCTGTATACTAGGGGTCCGAATATGAACGTCACCGCAGACTACGTGCAAACTCATTAGCGTGTCGTCAGCATCATCACCTCTTAATGTGGCGAGTCACACTGTCTCATACCTCAGAAGGACTATACGACATAAGTACTTTTAGTAGTTAATGAATAAAGACGCTGAATAGTATTACAGGGAGCAGGAAAATATCCACTTTAGAACTTAATCCTTAGCGACAGATAAAATATTCAACAAAAATAAGCAACTCTGAAAACCACACTATTTCAAGTAACTTTAGCATATTGGCAATTATTTACATATTTTATAAATACGAATTCTGTTTCTTTTCTGTTAAAAACACACGGAAAAAAATTCGTCATAAAAGGTCATAAATACTTGAGAACCGCTTTCTAATCCCTCAAAGAAAGATCTAGAAAATAGTGTAGTATCGTGACAGATATATCCCTTTGTCCTGACAAGGGTCAACCTACTATTATTATGATTCTGAAGACGGGCTCTGAGATATTGGGTTTGACTGATTTGCGTTAAGTCTATTATTGAAAGGTTCCGCATATTGTTTGTGTTTTCATTTTTCTTGGTTTTTGTTGACTATTATTATGGTTGGGACAATACCTTAATATATCATTCATGGTTATTCTACAGGTACAAATTGAATAAGCTGAAGAAACTTCGTAGTCGAGACAACAAAAAGAAAATGATCTTCTATACTTCAAGTAACAATACCTGCGGTCGATGACTCCGCAGTTACTTGAGTTGGAAACATCCGTTTTTATTTTAAATATACAATGCTCTTTTAATAAATCAGTGGTGACCCGCGAACTACGAGTTTATTTTGAACCCAGACTGGCGATTTACTTTGTGTTTAATATTATCACCACTCTTCTCACTCATCTCTCAAAACGGTGAAGGACAACATCGTGAGGAGACCGGCTGTTTCTAGTACCAAAAATATAAAGACATGTGACTTCAGGCCCGCGTGTGGCGGATTACAGCCCACTTACTTTCGAATAGAGGACGCCTAAGTCCCAGCAGTAAGAACATTATAGGTTGATTATACTGTATGCCCTTTAACGATCGATTTGATTTCCAGCAAAAGGCAATAAAGAACCTATTACTTTTTAAGTATCCTACAAATGCAGTGACACCTTTTTATTATTTTGCGATGGTTACAATATCAAATTTTCACTATTCTTACCGTATCTCAATTTCTTCCATATCCATTTTTTTTTTCCTGGACGGGAAATCATTAAATGACTTCTCCCGCTCTGGGCGGAGCGGGAGGGCGTGTCAGACTTTTACTGACTAAAACCCACCCGTGTTCCTTCAGTTGCCCATGTGCCGGGGCCAGGGTGTCTCTTTCGAACAATTACGCGACCCCGGCAGGCATCGGTCCTAGCAGACCCCTTCAGCGCTGCTGGCATCTCTTTGAGGCGCGCGTGGAACAATACGCGCCGTCGACCCGAGCCTGGTCCTTACCGGGCGGCGAGCTATCCATTGCTCGCCACCCGCAAGCTCGCGCCTACGGTAGCCGGGAGTCCGCTATCGACTCCCGACGCCCGGGGCTTCTCCTCTTGCGGCGGCTAGGGACGTGAGGGCGCAGTGACTGCCACTCCCTCAAACGCCCCGCCTCCTCCTTCGCGAGCATTACTGCTTCGCACCACACCACACCACTCCACACCACACCATGCCACTCACTCACTCCATACCATGGCTCGCACCAGGGCCGGACGCGAGAGGTCGCCGCCGCCGATCGCCTCCACGAGGACACGGCAAGGCGGTGCTCCGCTCAGGCAGGGCACACTTACACCGTATGCTCCACCGTGTCCTATAGACAATCCTCACAACGGAAACACCCGGGCGTATCCTCCCGCTTTACCCTGAACAGGAACCCACCGAAGCACCCATGCCCGGTGAGGACCTGTGTCAGGCGGAAGGTGAGGACGCCGTGGCGCCTCTCTATCCACTCCTCAAAGAAGGGACTTACCGCCGCAATTGTGGCGTGCCCATCCCATACCTATTGATACTGTAATTCGCAAACGTGTAATCGTGGTGTTTCATGCTGGCTCTCTTAGGAGCCGACTAATTGGAACTGTGCACCTAGCTTCTTACGTTTTATAAGTTCCCAAGGACGGGTGCGTCTCATAACGTATAAACTCATTCGGTCTAATATCATTTTATTATCGTTCATAAGATATAATTAACGTGAGATATACCAACTGTTGATGTAATTTCTTTCCATATAACATTTATTTATTCTAAGACTTAATTATTATAACGTTGTTTGATATAACGTTTATGTAATCGAAAATCATTTGGTCTAACGTTTAATACGTATATTGTTTATTTAATCAAAAATCATTAGGTCTAACGTTTAACATACATAAAAAAACGTCATTATGGTTAACACCCCGGCTCGGATAGATTAGGTTAGAAGGCTAAGGCGGGAGCGAAGCGGAGCGGAGCTTCCCGCCTTAGCCTCCGTGGTTATTTTTTTTTAAACCACCCAGAAATCCTTCTTAGCGCAGGTGGTAATCAGTTACTTTCTTAGCGCAGGTGGTAATCAGTTACTTTCTTAGCGCAGGTGGTAATCAGTTACTTTCTTAGCGCAGGTGGTAATCAGTTACTTTCTTAGCGCAGGTGGTAATCAGTTACTAGTTATGTTTAATATTTACTCATATAGACCAATCTATATCTCTATTCATATTAGACCAAATAAGTTTTATATGTTTTGAGTGGTATGTCAAACGATGTTATATATAATGTATGTTATGTCAAACGATGTTATATTTAATGTATGTTATGCTTATAAAAATTAGTTATTTTAAAATTATATGAATCGTTCATTATATTAACTAATCGCTATCTATACTTATAATAAAACTGTAGAGAGGTCAATTCTGTACATTGAAAATATATTCAAAATTAATATTGGAGGATGAATGGTGATCGATACTGATGCCAAAAATGCAATCAGTAAATTTTTTGTCTGTCTGTCTGTCTGTCTGTCTGTATGTGCACGCATGGGTCAAAAACTACTGAAGGGATTTTAACCAAACTTGGTACGATTGTAGTTCATACTCCTGGGCAGGTTATAGGCTATATAACATAACGCTAAGACACATAGGAGCCGAGCAGTGACGATACTTTTTATCCTGGTAGTACGTTCACGCGGGATATTTTCCGACCTCCACGCGGGCGAAGCCGCTGGCAAAAGCTAGTATTAAATAAAATTATAGCTTCCGTTGTTATATGTTGTTAATATTAGAGATTTTGTTGTTATATCATCTATTACTTACCCAAGGACGATTATATGACATTAAATATTTTAATTATATTTAAAAATGATTAAATTTTATTAATACCAACCTTATAAATATTTCAGCTTTACCTCAAAAGCAAAAACCAAACTCGTAGTAAAATCTTTGACAGTCTTCATTCAGTGTTTATTCTACAAGGTAGCGTAGGAAAATTCCTTCCTTTTCGACTTACGACGCCTTAAAATCATTTGAGTAGTACAAGATGTACGCGACTGTAAAATAGGCCACTCCATTCATAAGCTTACCTCGCTGCAACTTTGATGAGTTTCAACTGAATGAAATAGGGACCGAGCCATTAATAGGATTATTATCAAAAAGGACTCCGCACTCTCTTTGATACAGATAAAAATCGAATGAAATAAGTGGCGCTGTGCAAGCTTTTATACAGTTTTCAAAAAAAAAAAATGGTAATTCTGCAACGCTTATTGGTTGTAATAACGTATTAAAGAGAAACGAAAAAGGGACCACCGACCGTGCAACCGTAATAGGGTTATCATCAAAACTGCTTTGAAATTGGATGTTGGGACTTTAAAGATGTTTCACGGTTTTGGTAATCTGACTTTTGAGGGTAGTTTTGAGTTACGAGAGAGCGACCCGTGTGTCAAATGTTTATACCGGAGGGGTTGCGGATTTCTAAAAGGTATCTGTAGTAATTATAATCATTTGCTAGTTTTGCCAACTATACTGGTGTCGATTTTCAGTCAAACCGGATGTAGCTGAATTTTATATGGAGCGGCTATCTATCTGAACTCCACAACCCGTTACAGGCTTTTGGTAAGCCGGGTTGTCGGACTCTCGGGATTCTGTCTTCTCGTATTTTCCAAAGATTTACGAGTGGCAGCCGGGACCAACGTGCTTTCCGCGACACAGGGGTCTTTGTATGAAATCATGGTCATTCATCCATGGAGTAACCTCTGCAAGCGTAGCTTAACCTGATGCATCGATCCGTGCAGTTATTACGTAGCTACAAGCCCCACAGATAACTGCTGTAGTGAGTATCGAAGTCAATATTATTGATCGCT
The DNA here is from genome assembly GCA_932294355.1 of Aporophyla lueneburgensis. Lineage (NCBI taxonomy): Eukaryota > Metazoa > Arthropoda > Insecta > Lepidoptera > Noctuidae > Aporophyla > Aporophyla lueneburgensis. The sequence continues at coordinate 8,653,058 of OW028737.1, forward strand.
GCTACACTGCTTAATGCCCACAGGGGGGGCCATCATCACCTCTTATAGCAGTATTATTTCATTCAATGTGAAAAAGAACTGGATATAGGTATTTCTCCAGGAGTCTTTTATGAAAAATTCGTTTTTTCGACAGTTATCCTACAAAAAAAATTAAAATTCCTTGTCATAATAGAAAATCTGTGTAGTGACGATATATATGTGTATATACATATACCTACTTGCAGTAATGTCATCGACGTCACCATAACTTGTTGACATAAGTTGACATTACATTACACGGACGTAATAAAACAGCAGCGGGATTTTTTCGCGCGCTGCGTTTTTGAACCGACCATTGAGAATCCAACAGAATACATCTCAACGCACTCATGGAACATTGAACAGCGTGTTTTACTGTTTGATTTTGAACTCTCAGCGCTATACCGTGCGTTGAAGTTCCAGTGCGTTAAATAATCTCACCTGGATTTTATTATGTCCCTGGTTCGAGTGGGCTATCATCAAACTGTCAGCTTGTAGAAAATTCATCACCGTCATTACCTGAAACAAGAGAATACAAGTGTTAAAACTTGAAAGAGATGAAGTACCCTCATTTAGCTACAAAATGTATAGTCAAACAAATTATTTTGTATACAGGCATGTAACTTGCAACTACTTTTAAACAATGCTGTGGTTAGAATGTACATGCCATATACACAAAATAAAAATTAATATCAAATAGCATGTATTTAAAAGTCAAATAATTCTCAATTTTTGTTCCTAAAATGATTGAATACTCTAATAAAATAAATGCGCCTCATTTTGTGAACCTCATATAATTTACATTTTGGGGATCTGGAGATACTAAATGACCAAATAACTGCGACCAGCTGTGATGTTGGTCGTAGTTACAATCTTTCCGAACGCGTTTGGACGGGACCTTAGATATTGCGTCATATACATTGTTAAAAGTTAAAAAGAGGCTCCCCCTGTTTTAAAAAAGGCGCATCATCAAGCTTAAAAACAATGAATAAACATTTTCCATATAAATATACTGCACTGTACTCCTTGTTTGGTTACCGATTTAGATTTAATTTTTATGAGGAAAATGCTAGGTAAACGTTTGAGCAATTCCGTCATTATTTTATTGAATCGGGTTATTCGGAAAAAAAAGAAATTCTATTTTGAATTCAATACAAAATCATCGAAGAGGAAGGTACTCCGAAATATTAAAATAATGTAATAAGCGTATTTCGTTTATTTCAAGTTTTAGCTGTTCCCCTCAATATTTCCCGACAAAATAATATATATACAGTACTCTAATAATACTATAAAAAGTACCACTTTGTCAGGTTGGGATACTCCGATGAGCCGCAGAATGACTGTGGAGCCACTATGCCCCAGCTCTTGTCAAGCTCTCTATACACTACCATCTGCACTATGGAAAGCCATTGTGTGAGACCAATGATAATGCTGTCGAAGTGGCTGAATTCTGGTCGAAGCTGATTTAAAACCAACAATTGGAAACAAATTGTGTCCTTGGTTAAAAAGGTAAAATTGTTGAGATTGTATGTAGGTGGTAAACTTTGGAACTACTGATCCGAGTCAAAAAATTTCTACACTACGGGTAAGCTAAAGTATTGCCGAGTGTCATAGGGTCTATATTTAAATTTAAACACATAAAAACTGGGTATAGTCGCGGGCAAAAGCTAATAGCCTGCTCTTCTTGCTTCATGCATTATTAATTTCCCTTTACAAATAATTTTGTAGTGGAAAACAAATATCGTCTACCTGAAGTTTGCTTCATACAAACACTTTACGATAATAAAGCCGCAGGTGCTGAAGTAATCAAAGGGCAGGGGTGCTCACTACAAATAACTTGAATATTATTAGGTTCCCGATTCGGTGCGGTTGTGATAGTGACAAAATGTTGGCGTCGACGCGGAGTGTTGGGGGCGATGAACGTATTAAGGTGACTGTAATACAATACGTTTCAGCTCACGCCCCAAATTTCTATTATTTTATGAGGAAAATTGTTCAGGTGTTTCATGATTGTTTTCGTTTTAACCCAACATATAGAACTATCCCTGCAGTACATCCTGCCGGGGTCGCGTGATTGTTCGAAAGAGATACCGTGACCCTGGCACATGGGCAACTGATGGAACACGGGTGGGTTTTAGTCAGTAAAAGTCTGACACGACCTCCCGCTCCGCCCAGAGCGGGAGAAGTCATTTGATGATTTCCCATCCTGAAAAAAAAAAAAAAAAAATCCCTGCAGTACATTGTATAGGTCGTATTTTGCCTCAACTTTTGTCATTTCAAATTTTAAACTAAAACATATGCATTCGTGAAAATAAGATCATATTTATTAATGCTCGCAAATCAAGTGTAGCCAAGGACATAATTTAAATCGTCCGTATTATTAAATTAAAACTGTAATTCTTCGACAGTTTTATGAAATTTAACATGGTAAATGGACGTATGAGTATGTAAGGCTTGTAGCAGGTGGTTCTGTGGTTTTGGAAAGATTTGAGTTTATGTACCTATGAATCTATGTAAATTGACGTCAGTTCAGATTTTCGTTGATATTAATTTCCTTCACTTTACAACAAGACTAATAATTACTTAAAGTACGATCGTGCTAAAATTATCAACAATTCAAATCAGCAATATTTTGTTTAATAACAATCTTAAAACAGTTTCAATATTTAATTACAAGTCCAATCAAATAAACTGAGATAAGACGGCTGAGCATTTTACACAGAACAAATATCCGGCTCCACGGAGACTTACAATGGCCGTTATAAATGATTTTCAATTATTTCCCTTAATGAATTTATTACCCGACATTACGGAAAATGTTATGCTGATTTTTAGGGTAATCTGGGTAAATGGTGAGGGGGGCGGGGGGGTGGTTCTTTCATGCTTTGTTAGCATAGCTGAGCAACCAACGGGCATACATAGCCAGTTGGTTAGGTGACCTACTTACAGAAAATCACGGGTAAGACCCGGATGAGACTCGCACAGACCAGCGGGGTGATTGCGTATGAAACTAACATTAGGAATGGCTCTCGTTTTAACGGTTCAACAACATTCACTGGTTTATTGACGTTGTTGGGCAGACTTTTTTTTAACATTTAATGAAATGGTTTAGCTATATCCTTAAAAAGGATGATTCAGATTGTGCTTGACAGTGTGTTACGCGATAGGTGTGTTAGAATACCTTCAATACCAAAGAACTGGAGCGAACGAAGTACAAGTAGGCAAATAAATTCACACTGCACATTGTGAGAACATTTCTACAGGAATAATAACACTCACCTTAAAAATCACTCACTCGTTTATTCTTTAACAATTATTATATTTTTCCACAATTAACAAACTACAATCCAATTAATTCGTACAATACACGTATCAAGCACTCCAGGGTTATCCGAACCCGACCCGAGCTGAAGTCAGACTGCCCGTGCCCCAAGCCCCCCATGATCTCATGGGGAGATCATGGGGGGCTTGGGGCACGGGCATATTATTTTAAACGTTTTTTTTTAAATATTACTTCCGGTCAAACACGTGTTCAAATTTTGCCAGAAAAACAACTTTTAAATCAAATTAAATACTGCCATTCTTAGAAACCTAACACCGATAATATTTAAACGTTATTTTCTATTACTTCCGGTCAAGTACGTGTTCAAATATTACCACAAAACAACTTTTAAATCAAATTAAATACTGAAATTCTTAAGAACCTAACAACCATAATATTTTAAACGTCATTTTCTATTACTTCCGGTCAAGTACGTGTTCAGATATTGCCACAAAAAAACTTTTAAATCAAATTAAATACTGAAATTCTTAAAAAAACCTAACAGGTGTGTTTTTTTTTTCTTTTCTGGGTTGGAAATCATCAAATGACTTTTCCCGCTATGGACGGAGTGGGAGGGCGTGTCAGACTTTTATTGACTAAAACCCACACGTGTTCCTTCAGTTGCCAGTACCAGCGCCACGGTAACTCATTCGAACACATCCACGACACTGGCAGGATGCAATTAGGGTGCTAGGAAGCATGACAAAAGGGAGAAGGGCTACATTCAGCAGAAAATTTTCAGTCGCAATCCGATGGATTTTGAAGAAAAATCTTTATCCATTGCTTCATGGGTTTAGAATATTCGTATGCTCAGCAACATAATAATGCACTGAATATGGTTGAACTGTTAAAATGAAGAACATTACCATAGTAAATCTTACACAATTACCCCGCAGAGCGCATTTATTTAATACAATTCAGTCCATGTATCATCATATGCCTAGCCTTTTTCCAACTATTTTGGGGTCGGCTTTACCGGACCATAACCACAAACAGATACAGGTGAATATCAGTATTTTGTATGGAGCAACGGCCTTTCTGAGCTTCACAATCCAGTTACTGGGCGACGATACCCCGTGGTTTGACCGTTTGTTAGACATTCGGGCTTCTGACGACCCGTAACGACTGTCAAAGATCTACATTTGACAGCTGGGACCTTTAGTGTATGTAAATATTATAAAACATTTTAAAAGAGTAGCGCTGGAATTTGTTGCCCATTCTTATCCATTTAATTTTTTTCTATGGAACACTGCCTTTTAATGGACAGCGCAGTCCAATCAAAAGAATATAACTTCGGGCTACTATCCTTCACGTTTCAGTCGATGTTCCAAAACCTTTAATATTATTCATTAATCATCCTACATCGCGATTAGTGCATAAAAAGCTTTTAGCGGCAACAAAGATGGACACGAATTTGATATACATATCAAACGGTCAAGTCGGTGAGGTCACCGCGGTTTTAGGGTCGCGGTCTTCAATGTAGGTGACGAATTAATTCTACTGTCAGTTATTTCATAGAATCATGAACATAGACATCGGATTATATACAATATCAAAACATATGCACAGTCGAAATAGAAGTTGCGTTCATTTTCACAATATATTTCTGTGCCTCCTGTGATAAGTGATATAACTCGAGTTGTACCCTTTTTGTGATTTTCACATGAGCATTATCAAAAAAAAATACGTCTTTTTTGGTCTAACTCACGTTCTTCTATCTGCTATAGTTTCGGAGATAATTTCGTGCAAAGTGATACAACTATAGGGATTTTGGCAAAAAATTCGTTACAATCGATATTTGTCAAGATGTAACCCCAAAACCGGTCACTTAACACACAATTTTTCGTGCTTCGTGATTTAAATGCTATTGTATTTAACTTCACATTTTATTTTTCAGTTCATTTATCGTGAATTTTGATGTGACTAGAGTAATATCCCTTTAAACTAATTCTTTCGATATGCCTCTAGGATACAAATCGACATGTATCTACAAATCTGAATGTAAGGTATGCTCTTTTTTGTGAAAAGTGATACAACTTGACTTAAATCATTCTACACAAATCTGTTTTTATGTGTAAACAGATATAAATGTAGTTGTATCTAAAATTCCAACCAATTGTAAAAACATGGTACAAAATAATAAATGTGCTAAGTGATACAAGTGCAGGTTGCGGGGGTTCGAGGGGGTAATCGGAGGTGCGAAGTCAAAGTCAAAGTCAAAGCATTTATTTCAAATAGGCCCAAAAAGGCACTTTTGAACGTCTACAGTTATATGAAAATAGAATTGATTCTAGTTGCCCCTTCCAAAAGGTAGATTCGTATGGAGAAGAATGGGCAAGAAACTCCACCGTTACTCTTTTAAAATAGTTTTCAATATTTGTATACAATATTTATATAATGACTGGAAAGGGGCTGGCATCAACATCAATGGCGAGTACATCACTCACCTTCGATTTGCCGACGATATAGTAGTCATGGCTGAGACTATGGAGGACCTCAGTACAATGCTCGATGACCTCAGTAGAGCTTCCGAAAGAGTGGGTCTTAGGATGAACATGAACAAGACAAAGGTCATGTCCAATGCTCATGTGATACCCACTCCAATGAAGATCGGAAGCGCTACACTTGAAGTTGTGGACGAATATGTGTACCTAGAACAGACTGTCCAGTTAGGCAGGTCCAACTTCGAGAAAGAGGTCAATCGTCGAATCCGACTCGGCTGGGCAGCGTTCGGGAAGCTACGCGGTATATTCTCGTCCCAATTACCGCAGTGTCTCAAGACAAAAGTCTTTCACCAGGGTGTGTTGCCAGTGATAACATATGGTACTGAGACGTGGTCGCTCACAATGGGCCTCATAAGAAGGCTCAAAGTCACCCAAAGAGCAATGGAGAGGGCTATGTTTGGAGTTTCCCTACGTGATCGAATCAGAAATGATGAGATTCGTAGGAAAACCAAGGTTACCGACATAGCCCGAAGAATTGCCAAACTTAAGTGGCAGTGGGCAGGGCACATTGCTCGCAGAACAGATGGCCGATGGGGTCGGAAGGTTCTGGAGTGGCGACCGCGTACTGGAAGACGTAGCGTTGGAAGGCCTCCCACAAGATGGACCGATGACCTGGTAAAGGCCGCAGGAATGCGTTGGATGCGGGAGGCACAGAACAGGTCGAAGTGGCGGTGCTTGGGGGAGGCCTATGTCCAGCAGTGGACGTCTTTCGGCTGAAATGATGATGATGATGATGATTTATATAATTATATGTGAAGACAATGCACCTAAAATAAAATTACCATACCACAACAGGTGAAAATTTAAAAAGAAGCAAAGAGAGATAAATTAATTATTATGATAGATACATGGTGCCCACATACTTATAAACATTGCAAAGGCAAAAATACAAATTGCCTAATATTTTACAAGTTACAAATCAGTGTATGAGTTATAGTAATCGTAGAATGTAAGTCAGTGTTATAGGGGAAAAATAAATCTAATACAATTAAGTTAGCAACAGCAACATAACCGAGCTTAAGCTCACAGATCGATGGACCGGATTACGACATATATCTGTCAATCGGCGAAGCAGCTAAATGACCACAAATCCCTTGTAACCAGCCATTCAGATCATAGAAATCTAATCCATGATATACGTAAACATTCCTCCTAACAAAGTGACTAAAAGATATATCCTGGATTGTGTCTACCCAAATGAAATTATCAATTATTTCAATTGAACAAACAAAACTATTCAGCCGAACATACACGAGTAGTGTAATTGTGAAATCTTGGTTGCGGTATTGAGGAATATGTGAAAAATCAATAAAGTGTGAATTCAATAACTAATTTAACACATACCGATTTCGAAGTTCACAGCAGCGGCAGTGACTATTAAATTATGGTCTAATGTTGCGTTTATACTTAGTTTCACGCTCAGATTTCTGCTGACAGCTGCTCTATGGCTTGTAACATTACTATTAGGTACTATTAAAAAAACTACTGATACAGTTACTAGCTATATTATTAGGCCCATTTCATCCGGTAGGTATCATAAGAAGCTACTGAGGGACTTACTAAAGAATGGGGAGCAGCGTTCTCTATGCATTTTACCACTATACTGCGATCGCCAACCCTCCTGTCAAGCATGGCGATTATGGCAAACCCCTACAAATTGAGGGTGCCCTATGTCCAGCAGTGGACGCCTTTCGGCTGTAATGATGATGCTGACGAACTGTTTTTTTTTTTTTGGAATCATTTCACGGGTGTATGTACTTGATTTTCTAGACTACCTCCATCCCACTAATATTATAAATGCGAAAGTTTGTATGTATGGATGTATGGATGTGTGGAAGTTTGTTACTCTTTCATGCAAAAACTACTGAAGGAATTTGGATGAAATTTGGCACACAGTTAGTTTATAACCTGGATTAATACATAGGCTACTTTTTATGTCGGTAGTACGTTCTCGCAGGATGTTTTCCGACCTACACGCGGGCGAAGCCGCTGGCAAAAGCTAGTTTAGATATACATTCTAGTTTCTATCTAATAAGTTTTACACACAAAGTATATCACAATTTCTGTTCGTCTAGAAATCCTGAACTTCGACTTCTCTACTAAAAGAAAATTACCAACGTGCAACTTTGTACGTAAATTCTTGACTTACATCATTTAACATATCTTCTGAAAGACTAGGATTTTAGTAAATTGATACAGTTCAACTAAAATATGTCAAGAGGTGACTGATAAGTAAAAAAAATAAACCTTAAGGGTTATATCTTCATCTTTTGTTTTAGCAAATTTTGCTAGAATCATTATTCTAATGAGTTATTAGACGTTTTAACTTGATGTATATCAGTTTACACTAAGACAATTTATTGGTGCAAGCTTGGTGCAACGTAATATAACTGTACAAATATCATTAATAACTTAATTTTAGCACATAAAAACTAAGTAAAAGTTACAAGTCGCAGGTTTTTCATGAATTACTTCCAAAATTAAATATCTATCAAAAAATCTAAATTATATGGAGAAAGAAAATGTTTTGTTCTACAAAAGAGTGCACTGTTATTTTACCTAGCCCATTTTAATTAACGAACTAGATTTTTTAAAATCTTATTTTTGCTGTCCTGTAAAATGACGTTTTATGACTTGTATCACTTATCACAGGAGGCACAGATTTAAATATAAAATCAGTTTTAAATATTTCAAAAATATGTACAGTTAAATATATTTTTAAACTTGTGACGTTGTCACATAATAATTACTATCTGGTTGACCGAGCTTTGCTCGGTATTTTTTGGTAAATTGTGTTTAAAATAATAAGTTTATGTTCAAGTTGATTATTGATAAAGTTGGTCATTGAAAACATGAATAATACTACATTGTATAAAAATGAATCCTAGCTAGATCGATTTATCGCCCCCGAAACCCCTTGTATACTAAATTTCATGGAAATCGTTGGAGCCGTTTCCGAGATTCAGATTATATATATATATATATATATACAAGAATTGCTCGTTTAAAGATATAAGATTTGTAGGCCATGGCTGAAAATGACGGGAACGGCAGTCCTAGAAAAGCCAAGATGAAAGAGGTTTTCTGTTAAGGTAAGGAAAGAAACAAAAGCAAGCTATGAAAAAAACTGAACAATTAACATGGCGGTAAAAAAAGTTAGCAGCCGGAAGACCCCCGTCAGGAAAGTTCCTTACTTGTTGGCTTCACAATCCAGATAAGTCTTATAGTCATCATCATCATCATCATCATTTCAGCCGTAAGACGTCCACTGCTGGACTTAGGCCAGCTTGGGCTGGCTTAGGCTTATAGTCATATAAAGATTTTATTATTATTTGGTCTGAAAGCTTGCTGGTTAACAACCCGCTTGCCCATTGTAGACAGAGAGAGTGCACTTATGTCCATCATTCAGTGAACTATATAAAAATAGGTAAAAAAACTTTTTAAGTTAAACGGTTTTATGTTAAACATACATTGCAATGTTTAAGATAAATGTACTAAAAACCAAAAAATAATAAAATAGATACAGTCGTGGGAATTATAAACATATGCATAGACTAGACTAAAATAAAACCGTGGGACACGTCAATTGTCTACAAATTATCGACTTAATTGTCTACAATCAACGATTGTAGACAATTGACGTGTCCCACGGTTTTATTTTAGTCTAGTCTATGCATATGTTTATAATTCCCACGACTGTATCTATTTTATTATTTTTTGGTTTTTAGTACATTTATCTTAAACATTGCAATGTATGTTTAACATAAAACCGTTTAACTTAAAAAGTTTTTTTACCTATTTTTATTTTCTGGTTTTTAGTTTTTATTTCGCATTCTGTTTAATTCATTTAGTGCTTCATTATTGCAAGGTTTCTTTCCCGTTAGTTTATTGCAGTCCAACTCCTCTATACGTAGTCCCTGCAAAGATCTTACTCTACTAAGAGCCAAAAAAAGGGGCAAGGCTATGTACAACAAGATGCGCCTGAGTCTTGAGGGGAAAACGCTAACGACATATCATTTTTATCCACCCTAATGCCATACAGTTCTCGGCGCATTTTAACCTTTCACCTTAACTTGGGTGGTGTACCGCTAACGACGTATCATTTTTAGCCACCCTAACGCCACACAGTCCTCAACACGATACAAAATCTTGACTTGGGTGGTGGATTCAGGCTGGATTAATCAGATACCTAAATTACAGATTCAATTTCTAAATATAAATCTTATTATTATACGCCATTTGGTGGCTGCGCCCATCTTAAATATTGAGGTTGTATAGTGCACTGTATTCTTCTTGTCAAGCCCTTTTATTTGATACCCATATTGGTGGGATTGATAAAAAATTGTTATCAGCCATTTGGTAGCGGCGGCCATCTTAGATTTCAATTTTGCATAGTAAATTATATTCTACTTGTTGAGACCTTTCATTTGATACTGTTAGCGCCATCTATTTTGTTTTGCTAAACTATTACGCAAGATGTCAAGCTAATCCTTTATCCGCCAATCAGCACCGTGCACCTTCTCGCCAATGAGCGTCGCCTTCTTTATGGCTCGCTTGGAAGGGACATTATAACAGTTCAAATATGGACGCCGTTGTCATCGTTTTCCCGCTGTTTTTCTTACCCGCTGTGTTAATTTATCGCAGAACGATATAATATGGATATTATAAGTTCATAGCAGTCCCGCTGTTTCTTTAGTGGTGTATTTTGTGGCTTCGACGGCTGAACTGAAGTGCTGTGTAGTGCCTCTGGACTTGGTTCGACACGTGGTAGCCGAACTCTGCGAAGACTCCGGAGCTCCGAGATTCTGCTGGAGGATCGAGCGGTGTCACGAGGAGGTAGGTGCACGGTTTCCCTCATCCCTTACCCCTAGGCACGACACTTGCGTTTTCAGCTTTTTTTCTGTCCGCGTCGAAGGTATCTAATTTCGCCTTCCGTCGGAGCCCTATCATTATTGTGGTCCTTCGAACCGTACTGATACAGTTTCCGCCCCTTTTAGGTCACCTAATAGGAGATTTAGTGTTAAAACCCGCCGTTTTTAGGTTTTTGTTAGCCTAGAAAAAGTAACCTCCGCCATTACGCTCGCAAGCGTACCGCGAAGGCATTTATTTAATTTGTTACCGCTTAACACTAAATACTTATTTTTCCCGCTGTCATACTAATATTTCATCTTATTATTCGCTGTAATATTCATATTCTCAGTGGTATTCGCGAAATAAGGTTCTATTTCGATCATTTTCGCTGAGATTTACCTTTTTTAGAAGTACCCACTTGTACTTTTATATTACTCGCAAACTCACAAATAAATTATTTTGCTACCTTCAATTTAAAATTCTCATTTCATAATGAAGAAAGCTATTAAGTCTAATAGTACGGAGTTATCATTGTTGGCGTTGGAAGCCAAACGGAATGCTTTATTCGAGTGTTTACAGTCTGCCTACGATTTATCTAAAGACATAGGCACGGGAGATGAAGCGAAAGAGGCTTTTCTGGACGCTAGCTCAAACATTGACGCTATTCGTTCCGAATTTCATGAAGTTATGGATCAGTATAATAACTGTCTACTGACAGCCGATCCCACCGCGCGCGCTGATTACAAGGCGCTGGTTTCGTTTGAACAGTTATATAGTCGCTTAAAACGTTTGGTTGCTACCAATGCAGACGTCATTCCGTCTATCTTAGAGAAAAAATCTTCTTTCATTAAGTTACCGCCGATTGAATTAATGAGTTTTAACGGTGACATTCGTTCATGGCCATTGTTTTACTCAAATTATAAATCCGCTGTTCATGATAATCCATCTCTCTCGGATCATCAAAAATTACATTATTTACAGGGCAAATTGACCGGTAAAGCGCTAGCCGCATGCGCCGGCATTGTACCTACCGCTGAGAATTACGAACTCATTTTCAATACGCTAGTGAATCGGTATGAAGACAAACGCACACTAGCGGCCACTTATTTAAAACAGATCATAGATTTTAAACCGTTAACTTCCGTTACTTCCGATAATTTAGACATTTTTAATGATAAGTTTGTTAACGCCGTCCGTGCCTTACAACATTTAAAAATTCCAGATTTATTGAATTTAATTTTCGTACAAATAGCTATTACCAAGTTAGACAGTGAAACTGTTCGTAACTTTGAAAACAGTCAGGATCAGTCTGATATTCCATTATTTAATGATTTAGTCGATTTCGTTAATAAACAGAGTAAAATGTTGTATCGCGCTAACGCTTTAACAGCCGGCGCGCAATCACATAATTCCGCAAAATCAGCTGATCGCTCCCGCAGTTCTAATAAGTAAAAAACCGCAGTCTTCCCCGCGTTATAACGCGTATATAAGCACGGTCGAACCTAATTCAACAGATAAATGTTTGTGTACTAATGTCACACATCAACACTTATTTAAATGTCCTGATTTTCATAAATCAACTCCGTATGAACGCTTACAGGTTGTTAGGAAAATTAACGGTTGCGTTAATTGTTTAAGTATTAAACATAAATTATCGAGTTGTCAATCCGCATCTGGCTGTAGAACGTGTAAACAACGTCACCATTCACTATTACATTTTACTCGGGATTCGAACCCACGGACCGCGGAAGCGGCGAGTTCAATTATACCTGCGTCGCAGCGCGAAGCGCCCGAAGCGCCCGTGCCCGCGTCCGAGCCGGTGCGCTCCGCCACGCAGCCTGATGTAGCTTTGTGTTCGATGTCCGTTGACGCTCCGCGTTCTGTTTCCTCTAAAGCCGCTTGCGAGACGCCGCAATGTGATTCGCATACTACCGTTTTGCTCGCGACTGCTCAAGTCATGACGTACGATAGTGCTGGGCGTGAGCATTTAATAAGAATTTTACTCGATTCCGCCTCGCAAAGTCACTTCATTACTAGGGAATGTTGTGAACTTTTACGTTTACGTCAAAACAATACACGGTCTACGACCGTAAGAGGTTTTGGAGGCACAGAGAGGACGTCGTTCGGGACAGTAAATTTACGTATATTTTCACGCTTTAACAAAAATATCCGATTTGATATTGACTCGTTAGTAGTTGATCAAATTACGGACAACTTACCTTCCGCTTTTGTTGATATTAAGGCCCTACCTTACTCGAATAAACTTCAGTTCGCTGATGATAGTTTCGCTATTCCAAGTAAAATTGATATTTTGATTGGAGCATCGCTGTTCCCGCATTTACTTTTGCCTGACGTGGTTCCTGGTGTCCCGTCAGTGCCCGCCGCTGTCAATACGGTGTTAGGCTACGTACTCATGGGGGTCGTACCTACACTCAGTAACCGCCCAGCATGTGTCACATCGTGCTGCGCCATAGTCCCTTCGCCTATGGATAACAATTTTATTTCCCGCTTCTGGGAACTTGAAGAAGTTCCTGGCCCGCCCGTTCAGCATCCTGCTGATGCTGAATGTGAATATTTTTATCATTCAACTACGCAACGGGACCCAGTTACTGGTCGCTATACCGTGGGTCTACCGTTTGATAAGGATGTGTTCACACTGGGTGACTCATTCAATATCGCTCGTAGACGTTTTTTATGCTTAGAGAGGAAGCTTGAAGCTTCACCTGAGCTACGCGCCGCTTATGACGAAGTTTTAAATGATTACCTTTCTAAAGGTTATATCTCGCCCGTCTCAGTTCTCCCGCATGAAACTGCAGATGTGTACCCTACTTATATAATCCCACATCATGGGGTTCTCCGCCCAGACAAGTCTTCGTCTAGGTTGCGTCCCGTGCTGGATGGCAGCTGCAAAACATCGTCCGGTGTTTCGTTAAATGATTTGCTGCACAGTGGGCCCAACCTACAGGGTAATTTATTCAAAATTATTTTAAATTTTCGTCTACACTCTGTAGCGATGACCGCTGATTGTAAACAAATGTTTTTACAAATTATGATTCGCAAATCTGATCGACGTTATCAGAGAATTCTTTATCGTTTTAATCCTAACGACCCGCTGCGCTTATATGAATTTAGTAGAGTTTGTTTTGGCTTAAAGTCCAGTCCTTACCACGCTCTGCGCACTGTGCAGCAACTCATCGCTGACGATGGCGCTGAGCATCCCCGCGCTGCTGCCGTCGCCTCCTCGTGCCTGTATATGGATGATGTTGCATTTTCTGTCAATACCGAAGACGAGGCGATTGACACCGCTAAAGATTTAATTGCTCTTTTTAAGGGCGCTCAATGGGACCTTGTGAAGTGGAACAGTAATTCAAAGTCTGTTCTTAATGAACTTCCCGCCTCTCATAAGGTGACGACTGAGGTTGAATTTGACAAAACCGCTGACCATAAAATCTTGGGTCTTCGCTGGTCTATAGGCCAAGATATTTTCTATTTTAAAATCAACCCGCCAAGTTCGAATACCGCGTGCACTAAGCGCACCATACTGTCAACCGTCGCGAGACTGTGGGATATCATGGGATTCGTCGCTCCTTCTATTTTAGTAGCTAAACTTCTTATTAAGCAGTTGTGGCAGTTGAAGGTGGATTGGGACGTCCCTGCTCCTACTCATATTGTCAAGGCTTGGCAACAATTTACTTCAGAGTTACCAGCCCTAAACGAAATTAAAATACCGCGTTGTTTAGAAGTGAAGAACGACTGTGAATTGACATTGGTCGGGTTCGCTGACGCCAGTGGCGAAGCTTATGGTGGCGTGGTATATCTACACGTTTTTTTTTTTTTTTTTTTTTTTCAGGATGGGAAATCATCAAATGACTTCTCCCGCTCTGGGCGGAGCGGGAGGGCGTGTCAGACTTTTACTGACTAAAACCCACCCGTGTTCCATCAGTTGCCCATGTGCCAGGGTCACGGTATCTCTTTCGAACAATCACGCGACCCCGGCAGGCATCGGTCCTAGTAGACCCCTACACTGCTGCTGACATCTCTTTGAGGCGCGCGTGGAACACTGCGCGCCGTCGACCCGAGCCTGGTCCTTACCGGGCGGCGAGCTACCCATTGCTCGCCACCCGCAAGCTCGCGCCTACGGTGGCCGGGAGTCCGCAATCGACTCCCGACGCCCGGGGCGTCTCCTCCTGCGGCGGCTAGGGGCGCGAGGGCGCAGAGACTGCCACTCCCTCACGCGCCCCGCCTCCTCCTTCGCGAGCATTACTGCTTCGCAGAAGGAGGTGACGGCTTCCCATTCCCTCTCGCTCCGTACCATGGCTCGCACCAGGGCCGGACGCGAGAGGTCGCCGCCGCCGATCGCCTCTACGAGGACACGGCGGTGCTCCGCCCAGGCAGGGCACACCTCCACCGTATGCTCCACCGTGTCTTCCAGACGATCCTCGCAATGGAAACACCCGGACGTATCCTCCCGCTTTATCCTGAACAGGAACCCACCGAAGCACCCATGCCCGGTGAGAACCTGCGTCAGGCGGAAGGTGAGGACGCCGTGACGCCTCTCTATCCACTCCTCAAAGAGGGGACTTACCGCCGCAATTGTGGCGTGCCCAGCACTGGGTTGCGACAATCGTACCCGCCATGTCGCCATGAGATCACACCGGAGCTCTGTCCGCCGTGCCGCGATTTGTCGCGGCAGCGGAGTTTCGCCCCGGCGTTTCGCCTCCTCGCGCCACTCCCACATGTGCGCGAGGACCTTTGCCTCCAGATCCCATGGCGGCACTCCGGCAAGGAGGCTCGCCGCCTCGCACGAGACCGTGCGGTATCCCCGGATTAACCGGATGGCCATGACCCTCTGGGCCGCAAACAACCGGCGCGCTGGGCGCAGCCTCAGTGAGGGCGCCCACACCGGTGCCCCGTAGAGGGCCATGGACCGCACGATCCCCGTGTAGAGCCTCCGGCAGGAGGCGTTTGGACCCCCCAGATTGGGCAGGAGCCGCTTTAATGCAGCCCCAGCCCGCTCCAGTCTGGGAGCCAAACGTCGGAAATGTTCGACGAAGTTCCACCGGCTGTCGAGGACAAGTCCCAAGTACTTCATCGTCGACTCGACGCCGATGTGAACCCCTCATATCTACACGTTGGCTCTGCCTCCGGCAATATTGTCCGCCTTTTATGTTCCAAGTCAAAGATCGCGCCTTCTTCGCCCATTACGATTGCTCGTATGGAACTTTGTGCAGCACTTTTGCTGTCAAAATTGCTTCGGACTGTTCTTGAGACTTATGACAACCGTTTTGCAATTAAAATTTACGCCTTTACCGATTCAAAAGTCGCACTCTACTGGATTAAAGGTTCACCGCACCGTTGGCAAACGTTCGTTGCCAATCGAGTTATTAAAATTACTGATAATATCTCCGCAGATAAGTTTTATCACGTTGCAGGGGTTGAGAACCCGGCGGACTGTCTGTCACGTGGTGTCTCTCCTGCTAAGTTAAAAGACCACCCTCTGTGGTCCCAAGGGCCCCCCTGGCTAACATTACATCCGTCGCAGTGGCCTATTACTGAAAATACGGAACCGCTCACGTTGGACGAGATACCTGAACAAAAGAAACTCGTTCACTCTGTTTTAATTCCCGCTGACGATTCTTATGTTTATGATACTCTTTGCCGCCTTTCGTCATGGAGTAAAATACTCCGTACGATTGTTTACATTTATAGATTCGCTAATTTGGTACCACGTCGCGATTCCGTACATATAACCGCAGCTGATTTGAGTTTTGCAGAAAACAAATTGCTGAAACTCATCCAAAATAAACGTTTCAATAAAGAAATTTTAAATTTAAAACTGAACACGCAGGTTTCATCGTCTCTTAATAAATTAAGACCGTTTTTACATAACGATTTAATCAGAGTTGGTGGACGTCTCACCTATTCTGATCTAAGTTACTCACAGCAGCACCCGGTACTTCTGCCAAGCCATGACTTTTTTGTTAACTTATTAATTGAATATTATCATAAGAAATATTTACACGCTGGGCCTGAACAGCTCATGTCACTCTTACGGCAGAAATACTGGATACTGTCCGCTCGTCGTGCTATTCGTAAGGTAGTTCACGATTGTAATATTTGTTTCCGCGCTCGACCGCGTCCCGTCTTCCCGCTCATGGCTGATTTGCCGGACTGTCGGACGCGTCAGGTTATTAAGCCGTTTACTCACACGGGCTGTGATTACGCAGGTCCTATATCTTATACTCCCATTCGCCGTCGGGGTGCAAAGGCTTTGAAAGCATATATTTGCGTGTTCACTTGTCTCACAACTCGCGCGCTACATATTGAAGTAGCCACTGATCTTAGCACCGCCAGTTTTTTAGCTGCACTTAAACGGTTCTTGTCTCGCAGGGGCCCTGTCCAAGTAATGCACTCGGACAGAGGCACTAATTTTGTAGGCGCTAATTCTTATTTACGCGACTTATATAAATTTCTTAATAATGTCGAGTTCCGCTCTCGCTTCGAAGAAGAGCTTGCTGAAAACCGTATCACATGGAAGTTTAACTGTCCGGCCGCCCCACATTTTGGCGGATGTTGGGAGAGTATGGTGAAGGTCGTCAAGACGCACCTTTTCAAGGTCATCGGTCAACAGCTTCTCTCTTACGAAGAGCTAGTTACAGTGCTCGTTCAGATCGAGTGTTTGTTAAATTCTCGGCCTCTTACGGTTCTGAGTGCCGATCCCGCAGAACCTACCGCGTTAACGCCAGGTCATTTCTTGCATACCGCTCCTTTACTCTCATTGCCCGCGTCTGAAGTAGAATCAGATAATCTCAACTTGCTTCAGAGACATTCTCTGCTTGATAAATTAGTGCAATCTTTTTGGAAAAGATGGAGAATGGAATATTTACATAGTTTACAAACCCGAGAGAAATGGAATACTCCGTCTGTGCCAATCAAGCCTGGCACGGTTGTTGTTATTATAATTGACAATTCACCTCCTTTATCGTGGCCATTAGCGATAGTAGAGAAGATTCTTCCTTCTAACGATGGTATAACGCGTGTAGTGTCTGTAAGAACAGCTAAAGGTACATACGTGCGTCCGGTCGTACGTTTGTGCCCGTTACCTACGCAATAAGATTGTTTTTTTTTTTTTTTTGTAACCACAGTAGTTTAAGTGCTAGCAGTTAGTTAGTTTAAGATTGTCGCAGTTTACCTTATATAAATCGCAGTTTCAATATTATATTTTCGCAGTTCTTTATTACACTTTATGATTGGGTTTAAAGGTGACCCTTTAAAAGGGGGAGGAAATGTTAGCGCCATCTATTTTGTTTTGCTAAACTATTACGCAAGATGTCAAGCTAATCCTTTATCCGCCAATCAGCACCGTGCACCTTCTCGCCAATGAGCGTCGCCTTCTTTATGGCTCGCTTGGAAGGGACATTATAACAGTTCAAATATGGACGCCGTTGTCATCGTTTTCCCGCTGTTTTTCTTACCCGCTGTGTTAATTTATCGCAGAACGATATAATATGGATATTATAAGTTCATAGCAGTCCCGCTGTTTCTTTAGTGGTGTATTTTGTGGCTTCGACGGCTGAACTGAAGTGCTGTGTAGTGCCTCTGGACTTGGTTCGACACGTGGTAGCCGAACTCTGCGAAGACTCCGGAGCTCCGAGATTTTGCTGGAGGATCGAGCGGTGTCACGAGGAGGTAGGTGCACGGTTTCCCTCATCCCTTACCCCTAGGCACGACACTTGCGTTTTCAGCTTTTTTTCTGTCCGCGTCGAAGGTATCTAATTTCGCCTTCCGTCGGAGCCCTACCAGATACCCATGTTGATGCGATTGATAAAACCTAAGTTATCCGCCATTTTGTAGAGGCCGCCATCTTGGATTTTAATTTTTTATAGTATATTGTATTCTGCTTGTTGAGCCCTTTCATTTGATACCCATATTGATGGGATTGATAAAACCTACGCTATCCGCCATTTTGTAGCGGCTGCCATCTTGGATTTAAATTTTTTATAGTATATTGTAGTCTGCTTGTTGAGCCCTTTCATTTGATACCCATATTGATGGGATTGATAAAACCTACGTTATCCGCCATTTTGTAGCGTCTGCCATCTTGGATTTCAAAGTGCTCAACCAGTATAATACAATGTACTATCATTGTATTATACTGGTTGAGCACTTTCATTTGATACCCATATTGATGGGATCGATAAAACCTACGTTATCCGCCATTTTGTAGCGGCCGCCATCTTGTATTTCAATTTTTTATAGTATATTGTATTCTGCTTGTTGAGCCCTTTCATTTGATACCCATATTGATGGGATTGATAAAACCTACGTTATCCGCCATTTTGTAGCGGCTGCCATCTTGGATTTCAATTTTTTATAGTATATTGTATTCTGCTTGTTGAGTCCTTTCATTTGATACCCATATTGATGGGATTAATAAAACATAAATTATCCGCCATTTTGTAGCGGCGGCCATCTTGAATTTATAATGATAATGAATAAACATAATTGTATTGTCACCAAAATCCAAAGTGTATACAAAATTTCAGATTAATCGGTTGACAGGAAGAGGGTGAAATTTGAATTACTAAATTTGACCCAAGAATAATAAATAAAACAAACGGGGTGAGCTAAATAAAACCGTTTAAAAATGAAATAGAAAATAAATCGCCGCGGTCTTATTTCGACTGCTGACAGAGCTTTCGAATTTTTGCGTCCAAATAGGAACCCGATACTCTGTAATATTTCGATGCTGAAAAAATAAGTGTTCCGTATGGTACTGGACGTATTGAATCGTACCATCCTATTTCTTCCCGTAGGTGTCGAAAGAGACTAAGGGACTTACTGGAGAATGGGCAGCAGCGTTCTCTATGCATTATACCACCAAACTGAGATCACCATCCCACCTGCCAAGCGTGGTGATTATGGCAAACCCTCCCTGAATTGGGAGGTCTATGTCCAGCAGTGGACGTCTTTCGACTTGAATTTCATGATGAATGATGATGACAAACTAAAAAGACCGTAGTCACTCATTAACTCAGTAAAGCTGTAAATGCCAAATCCAACCCAATGTACATAATATTGGGGCTTAAGTTTAATCATTTCATCATCACTCAAGGATAACAATTAATTCACGACGGAATCACGTCGCGTGAAATTTATTTCAGGCCACGTTGGATTTTGTGAAACAAATCCCATCGTCTTATGGTTGTTTGATGTCATATTTTATGGCGAGATCCGGAGATCGACACGGTCTGATTGTCCTTGTATTGCGATCTTCTCAAAATATATTTACTAGTTTTTTACACATAAACTTTAAGTGTGCCAAATTTCATACTCCTTTGCCGCATAATTTTCGTCAAATGGGGTACAAAGTTAATTTAGGTTAATTAG
Organism: Aporophyla lueneburgensis; assembly: GCA_932294355.1. NCBI lineage: Eukaryota > Metazoa > Arthropoda > Insecta > Lepidoptera > Noctuidae > Aporophyla > Aporophyla lueneburgensis. Next base: position 8,673,143 of record OW028737.1, read on the forward strand.
GACAGTACATATCTCACCTAGACGGCCAAGACGGACGGACAAGATTAAATAATAATGTTCATATCATAAGAAACGAACTCGAATAAAACTCCTAAATTCGAATAAAACTCCCGATAGACAATACGACAACGTATTGAAATAGGGTGGCGCTATCTACACCTTGTTTTGACGATTACCTACAACACACCTAACCATGGTTCGATTCTAAGCTCCTACTACTCCATTAAATCCCTGACCAAGAAGTAGTCCACCTCAACTATTCCCATCGCTCGTGAAAGGAGTACGCAGCATCCTATCTACTGATAATCTCATACTGCAAGATCCTGATTTCCCACAGGATGGCTGAATCTATCCTAAGCCAAGCGAATACTGGCAATATTTTCAGGAATACACTATCTTAACCTCTAAGTCCCTGAGATACCACATTTGGTATAGACACAATCGTTTTTTAATTGTGTCTGTAATTACGGTAATTGAATGGTTCAGATAACTAGTTTCTATTGTCGTTTAGTGGAGGAATATAAAATATGGAATAACGACGAAAATGCCGATACACAGAGGGACAAATTAAAGTAAAACGGCAAAACAATATAAATTGAGGAGCTTCAATATCTGCAATTAAAACGTAAAAGGCTATTGATAGTCATGAGTAACGGATGAAGTTGAATACACTGAATGAAGTCACATTATGGAAGTGGTTTGTTCAGAATCGTTTACTGAATCGAATTCTATTATTTTTAATTATGGTAATTTAATTACAGTTACACTTCTGCTGTATTAAAAATTAACCAAAATGGATGGAGTACCTACTATACTACATGCGTACATTACAAATGTACGCATGTAGTATAGTAGGTACTGGTAGGTGTGACTACAATTTTGCTCCCTCAGTCAGTATACAATTTTTAATAAACAAACAATGTTTTAAAAATAATAGTAAAATATCTGTTTTGTATTATGCTTATAACAAAATATTCTAATTAGGGCGTTTGGTGCCGTGCGTTAATTCTGGGAATTGCAGTATGTTTTTTTAGTTATTATAAAACAAAAAAAAATCTAAATAACTTTAGCTATTTTATAAAATGCCGGACATGTCTGACGTATATCCAGTGATAAATGGGCTAAGAGAACCACCGATTGGGTTCCACTAAAAGTTCGACGTCATCGCGGCGGGCCGAAACGAAGATGGCGATACGAACTTGACTCCTACTGAAAGGACTCGGCGGAAAAAACTAGCAAAAGACAGAATTGTATGGAGAAGGACAAGGAGGCCTTTGACCTGCAGTGAGACAATACAAGCTAGTTAGATTTGATAAAACTAAAATATTGTCTCCAGTTTTAATTGCCCTCTAGACAACATTGAGCACTAGTAAAAATCCAATAAAAACTGTTTTTGCATCTCCACAGTTACAAGTGCCAATTGATACGAGTTACATTCGTTATAGGTCGAAAATATCCTGATATATTTGTAAAGCAGTAACGAACCGGCAGTAATTGGCACTAACATCACTCCAAGTTAGATAGAACAGTAACGAACCTAGTTTCTTGTTGAATTTAAGTAAAGCTTTTCGCAGCCGATGTTGAGTTATCTAGTTTATAATAGAGCTATGAGAACAAAAAGTTATGAGTGGGATTTTTTTGACCTATAAAACAAAATCCAAAGAAATTGAATTGAATTGATTGAATTGATTGAATTGAGACTTGAAAACCTCGACCTATTTTAGTCACTAAAAAATATAGCCCCTTATGTGACTGAAGGAACATGGATGCGTTTTAGTCAGTAAAAGTCTGACACGCCCTCCCGCTCCACTCAGAGCGGGAGACGTCACGTAATGATTTTCCACCCACAACAAAAAAAGGTCACTCCTTACAATATCCGTTAGCGGCCAGTGAAAATGCCGTCAACAGAGTCTAGCCGTTACAGAAATTATCCGGAACAAACAGATAAACATATTTCCTAAATGTTTTTTTTGTTATTAGTACCTATACCTATAAGTATTTTGTAAAACGCTGCTATTTTGACATTACAAACATATACTTCAATTGTATTTACTAGTGTCAATTTATTATTAGAGGTATTTGTGAGTTTATAAGTAGTACATCATTTTCAGAACAACTAATCCGATTTCAAAAATACATTAACTGATAGAGAGCTTATACTATTGCCAAATTCTGAAAAAAATATTAAGACAAGCGGACGAAGTCGCGACCAGAAGCTAGCGGTGAATATATGAAAGTTTACTGGCATTTTTTTAGGTCAAAACTATCATTAAATCATTTTTAATCGACACGAATTTCTAATTATAATTAGAAATTACAATTGTCGTTTGTAAAAAAAAAACATGTTTGTAATTACAAACGATAATGCCACAGAAAACGTACTCCTAACTACAAGATTTTAAATCCATAAAACCTGTAAGGACAAACATACATATACCTAGTTAAACTGAACATTAAATGCAGCAAAACTTTGTCAAACCAGGTCCTTATGCTTGCTTTACCATTTCCTAGGATTCATTTTTACGTACCTACTCGAACAGGGAATCAAACTACTTTCAATAAACTTTTCCCTGTGAATTTACAGCAATACTTCAATGGTAATGCATCAGTTAACTCATTTCTACTAGAGAGCTGATGCGAATGTTGTATAAAACATCTTTGAATATTTTATTCAAGAAATATTAGTTCAAAGAGGGAAAAAGAGAAGAAGAACATCATTTCTTGCCGTGGGTGTATTAAAAGGCTACTTAGGGACTTACTAGGGAATGGACAGCAGCATTTTCTTTGCATTTTACCACCATAGTGTGATCGTCCATCCGCCTTCCAAGCGGCCTATGTCCAGCAGTGGAAATCAATCAGCTGAAATGATAATGAGCAAAAAAGGCAAAAAGAACATTTCCTTTCGAATATTTTTTTTTAGCGTCCCTATATACTCTTTATGTACAAATTACTAATCAAACGGGTGAATCTCGCAAGTGCACGGGACGAGACTGCACGCGTGTATTGTTTTGATTCAACTTTGAGTATGAATATCGATGGCTATAAGCGTAGAGTACAAAACTGCACTGACTCGGGACACGGGACTGTGTTTATGATTATATGAATAGAAAGGGAGTGACTACTGAGAGGACGACTATATAAATAGAAGTGTGGAAGAAAAAAAAAACATATTGCGCCGACGCCAAATAAATTGAAATAAGGGCAGGCGAATCATGTGCAGTGTTAGTTGATACAATCGGAGTGAATGAATTTCAACTCGCAACACGAATGGGATCCGACCAGAACCATAATTGTGTACCTCATTATCAATGAGAATCTCAATAATTTTGCAAGATATTGTTAATACATTGCTGCTCAGGACAAGGTCCAATTTAAAATACTCTTAAATAAGCTACATGGAATTGGAATTCGTGGGAACGCTTATGACTGGTTTGCGTCATATTTAAAAGATAGGGAGCAATTCGTTGAGATTGAATATTACAGTCAATTAACAAAAGAAACACAACTGGTAAGATCAGACGTCAGACCAATATATGCTTCAATTCCCCAAGGAAGTGTCGTAGGTTGTTTCTTATTCCTTGTATACATAAACGACCTCCCCAAAATCATAGACGGCCCATGTGTAGTTTTTGCAGACGATATTTCTCTCCTCACCTCATGTCAGACACCGGCTAATTTGAGTGAAACACTGGACACTATTCTAGATAAAACAAATAACTGGATGAGCAAGCATAATCTTGAAATTAACTTTAATAAAACAAAATTAATAACTTTTCACCCTTGGCAAAAAAAAAACAATTAAATATGAAAAAAACAAATATATAAAACAAAAAATAAATAAAAAAATAAAACAATAAAACAAATAAAATAATAAATAAAACACTTCACATTTAAACAGCACACATTAGAAACAGTTAACAATTTCTCTCTTCTTGGATTAACAATAGACACACATATAAACTGGAAAGCGCACATACAGAAAATTAAAACCAAAATATCAAAATTCTCATACGCCCTCCGCGAAATCAAAAAGACCACCAACCAGGAAACTGCTCTAACCACATATTATGCGTATGAGAATCGCTTGGTTTAGCTATGGCATCATTTTATGGGGCAACAGTACAGACGCACCCTCACTATTTATTCTACAAAAAAGCTTATACGAATAATAACTAATATTGAACAAACAGATAGTTGCAAACCGTACTTCCAGAAACACAAAATTCTAACCCTAGTGAGTATTTATATTGTGGAATTATGTAAACTAGTCCGCAAACACCCAGATTCTTACAAAACACGGGAAGAAATACAAACTAAATATTCGCTGCGCCATAAAAACAGACATAATTTGCCTCCTTGAGCCTTAAATTGCATTCTTCTAGTCCACATTCTATGTCTGTAAAAATTTATAATAAATTACCGGAAAGCATAAAACAAGAAATCAAAATAAATATATTCCTGAATAAGTTAAAAAAAAAAATCTTAATAAATAAATGCTATTACACAATAGACGAATATCTATCTGATAAATTCAATAATAATACACACACACATGACATATAATAATTAGGTATAATATAATATAGCACAATAATGTCAATAATAAATTAATTAATTAATAGTAATAATAAATAATAATAAAATAAAATAATATAAACATGATTAAAATAAAAATAAAATTCTTATTAAAATACAGAAACTAAATATACGAATTACAATATGAAATATGTAAATAAACACGTAATAAACAATAATAATATACAATATTAAGAATTTATAAGAAAATAATTAAAGCGCTCTTCCTCTATTCTAATTAGAATTAAAAATGTTGCTGTGCCCTACAGGGTCCATAATTGTTTCTATATATATCAATACCCACCACCTGTATACATTATGGAATGCAATAAATATTTGAGATTTGCTTTGAGATTTGGTTAGAAAAATGTGTATACTCAACAACGTAAATAGCGCAAGGAATTTTGTTGTCCTGTCAAAATTAAAGTAATTACTAATGCACTGTTACGAAATTACGCTTACGCTAGAGAGTTTCTGCAAATCAACTTGACAGCTGGAATTAATTATAAAAAGGGTGTTTAAACTGGAATTGGTCTGTTTACTCTGTTAATGAGATTTTAAGGGGTTTCAAGAGCATCTTATTAGTGAGATGATTGGATTTTAACCGACTTCATTAATAAGGGTAGGTTATGATGCCCCAAAGGAATGGTAAAAACCTTTTTAATACATACCTTTATACCAATAGATCATATCAGGATAGAAATTATAACAATGAATAGAAATACAAGCGGAAACGTTTTCATATTTAAGTAGTTGTATGTATGCGTATGTTAGTCCGTGTGATACCGTAGGTTTGTGCGGTGCTGGACGCAAAGATAAAGATACATAGATAGATAAATAGTTTATTTGGTGCACACAAAAGACATAACAACATACAAAGCACGATTAAATAATAATTTAACGTCTTTACAATTTAGCTTAACTAGGTACAAAGTGCCAATAAACAACAAGAAAAAAAAATGAAGACATAAAATAGTGATGATGACACTTAGTCACAAATTAAAATATAAATGAAAATAACGTGCGGTAGAATACAATCATGCAAAGAAAAAAAAAAGAATAGCATCATCCTATTTCTTCCCATGGGTGTCGTAAAAGGCGACTAAAGGACTTACTAGAAAATGGGCAGTAGCGTTCTCTATTCATTTTACCATCATACTGCGATCGCCAACCCGCCTGCCAAACATGGCGATTATGGAAATCCTCCCCAAATTAGGAGAGGCCTTTGCCTAATAGTGGGTGTTTTCCAGCTGAAATGATGATAATGATGTACGTATGTGTGTAACATACACGGTATTATTACAAATAAATATTTTTGTAAAAGTATGGTTGAACCCTGTTTTTTAAATAAAAACTTAACAGAAGCGGAAATACAGTTCTTTTTACAAAACTGACAAGTTCAGCCGGCGTATCCGAGAACTAATAATTCGAAGACATGTGACATGCCAAATGTCATACTCCTCCGTCCACATAATTTTCGTAAAAATGAATACAAAGGTTTTGATTCACGTACGAATTGTCCTGGTACATCGTACCAGGAAAACTCGCGAAATTCAATTTTTGACAAAATAATGATTACAACTAAAATATAAACAGAAGAATTGTATCGAATGCTTCATGAAGGCGATCAATCAGACTATATGAACTTAGAGTATTGTGGGTATTCTAATGATTAAATTTCTGTAAAGCCATATGTTTTAAGGTCACGAATTATATTTTAATCAACTACAATGTGAAACTGACCAGCTAATTGCAAAAATCGGAAGGAGCATTAAATTCGCGAGCAAGCCTAGCGTAACCCCTTTAAAGTATAGCTCTTGAGAAAATGAGCACTTTATTTCTGGTCTAGGTAAGTAACAACTCGATGTTTTGCTACAAAGTTACTCTCCAACTTTTGATGAAGAGAAGTTTCAGATATCCTAGAACGAACCGCGTTTTACCGGCGAGGTAAATCTTATTATTTCGATTACCTGCTGTATTTTTATTTCAGTTACTTTTATTGCATAGATTCTACTTTATTATTACTTAAATCTTACTTATATTATAAATGCGAAAGTTTGTATGTATGGATGTATGGATTTTTGTTACTCTTTCACGCAAAAACTACGGAACGGATTTGGATGAAATTTAGAATACAGTCAGTATATAACCTACTTTTTATCCCGGTAGTACGTTCCCACGGGATATTTTCCAACCTCTACGCGGGCGAAGCCACTGGCAAAAGCTAGTTAAAACATAAATGATGGAAACAGACGCCAATAAAGACGTGTCATTCACTCCCCGTATTTATTGGTATTTTTTTTTTTGCTGAACTGTGCCTTTTTGAGACAGCCGTGAGATATACTTTTATTTTTGCTTTTGGATTGGAAGTCTTCAAATGACGTCTCCCGGTCTGGGCGGAGCGGGAGAGCGTGTCAGACTTTTGCTGACTAAAACCCTACTGTGTTCCTTCAGTTGCCCATATGTCAGGGCCACGGAATCTCTTTCGAACAAATCTCGCGACTCTGGCAGTACCGTGAGACATACTTTATTGCTAGTTTTTTATTTTATTTTTGTCAAGTAAATTTTTGTTAAGTAAATTTTTGTCCTGGTCAGCGATGGCTGAGTGACAGCGCCGTCATCCTTTCGATTTGGTGGTACGAAATCCATAGTGGTTTACAATAAAACCGATGATAGAGCAAAGCAGTCAGTATTTCACTTCAGAATAATTATCACAGTACAGTACTTATAACGGTCACGCATTATTTTCTAAGTTCGGGCAAACTGACAGTTTCGCAAAGTAGTGGCAGTCTGTATTAGTTGGTTGTCTTCACAAGAATGACTCGTATTGCAGTCGCTTGGTAACCCTGGTTCTACAATAATCAATTGAGTGAGTGTACTGACGTGTATTTCCTTTCTTCTTTCGTAATACTATAGTAATACTTTTTCGAACTAAACCACACCTGGAACCGTCTAGTTACAGAGATAATGAAGAAGGAGATTTTTATTCACGAAAACCCGTTTTATATGTCATAATTAAACTTCAAATACCACCATAACTCCTGTGTTGTTGTATGGATCCTTAAAAAACTCACGTGATTTGTACACCAAAACATTCTCATATGAAAGCCGTAGTTGTATGCCACCTACCCTAAAAAAACAATACATTCTAACAGTAATAACCCAAGTAACACAGACATGCTGAATAAAGTTTGAGTAATAGCAATTCGCAAATGTTTACAGCTATAAGCTACATAATGTGTGAGTAAATGGCTATTGAAACAGTCAAATTCTGAATAATACTCTCTTTCGGCCTTTATAATTCTTTTAGTAAAAGTTGCGTTAAGTTGACAATTTTTCTTAAAGCTTAGTAAGAACTTCTATACCGTGTATAACACAGATGTTATTAAACCTAAAGCATTACAGATGACTTTTATTTGAAAAAGAGTGTTTGGGACAGCATTTATCTGTATAATAGTACAAGTAGCTGAATAAAGGTAGTTATCTAATACCATTATACAAACTTTACTCAGCTTATTGCTTATGAATCCACTAAATACTATAAAATAGTGTCCTAACCACCTGTCTTCTGAATATTGGTGTAGTTTATTTCTATTAAAAAGCTTGATTTTGAATAACTGCTTTTATTTTGTCTTTAAGTCACATAAGGTTCCACATTTTATTAATTATTCAGTTACTGTATAAAAATGTTTTCTGGGTTCTTTATACAGCTTATTTCGGTATAATGGAAATAAAGTCATAGTTTATAGTCAACTAACACAAATGGAAGCTGAATGATGTATTCTTATTCCGCAATTACTTGAAAAAGTATCATTTTTAAACAAGTTATACAACGTTTTTCTGGGTAGTAATTGAATAAGGGACGTTAAACCATTAAAGTATTACTAGATAGACCATTGTTCTCTCGTTGCGTATTGTTGTACCGCAAGTTTGTTGTAAACAGTTTGATAAAAATAGAATAAAAATCTAGGAGAAGAACTGGAGGAATTCGTCGTAAATGTATGAAAGAGTAATACGGTTTCAGAGACAAATACGAATGCACAAACGAATCAAATATATACCGAGAGCAAGCTTAGTCATACGTTGAGTCAAGTCCGAACAGACCAAATAATGTTGATGTGTTGTGTGAATGTGTTTTCAAATAATGTTGATATTGATTTTGTACGGAATTCAGAAGACAATGGTTCCGCATCTAATGAAGATGAATCAGATGGGAATTTAATTGAATTTAAAAATATAACCTTTTGCTGTAAAATTAAAGAATGGGCAAGAAATTGAAGTAATTAAAGAATAGGGGTCAGCTGCATTGATATAACTTAGGTACATGGTACAAAAAAAGAAAAGAAAATAATGTATGTTATATTATTTGCATTAATAATTATGTGGATGTGGAATCAATCCGCAGTTCTATAAATAGAACTGCTGATTGATTTGTTATTAACTTATTATAGACGTAAGTTATAAAAAGATAAGTATCAAATTTCCCGAAAAATTGGGTCGACTGCATTTTATTTTGAACCCTAATTAGCTGTATTATCAATCATATTTAGTAACTTATTCGAATGTTATTCAGATATTGGTACTACCAGATCACAATTTCTCAAATAAAAGCTTAACAAAATAGAAAAGCGTAACTTTTTATTCAGAGTTGTGCTGCAAAATAGCTGCGTGGAGAGTTTTTATCCAGTTTATAATGAATCGCCATTAAAACTTAATTTTAAGTAAACTATTGAATCATTATGTATATCAAATGCCTAATTTTAGTAGTTCATTACAGTTAAAAATAAATTTATAATTTATTTTTGAAAGATATGCATTAGCTGCCATCCTAACTATTTTTGTCACTTCTAAGAGTCGAGAGAGAGAGAGAGAGATTTATGTCTTATTTACCATCACTAAACTTGATTACCTAAGCGGCGCGTGAAAAATATTGCAATAACTCATATACTATTCACGATAAAACTACTTGCGCAGTAATATTTATCGTGCATCATGGTTATAATACGTAATAACATTTACATCCGTTTCTCAGTTTCACCGTGCTTGATTTTATTGAATGCAAATAAACTATAAAGTGTGAAAAAAAGACGCACTGCAAGATTAAACACCACTTTTTTTCTACTTTACAACTTAACTCTTAATTCCGTTTGAAAAGTATTACGCAAATGAACTTACTTCTTAATAATTTCTGAATATCAATATCTATATGCATTTGTCTGAATAAATGCTGAGATGTCAGCTTTTTTTCAGATGTTACTAAGCTATTACCAAGACATTACATCGCTGTTATATAGACTCAAGCATTTAAAAATGTGCCCAAATTGCTTGAATAACAGCTGTATAGACGTTTACTCCGACATTATCCCGACAATAGTTTCAGCTTATACGAGTAGCTTCGCTGATCGCTATTACTCAAATTTTATTCAGCATGCCTGTGTTACTTGGGAAGCGATCATAAGCTTTAGGGCAAAGTGGCATTCGGCCACGGCTTTCAGATGAATATATTTTAATGCTTCTTACTTTTTAGAGCGTGATCCTTCAGTAATCAGATTTTAGTTATATTATGTATACTCCACTAAGCCAACCAGAAACTAGAACTATTGAATGTCAGTCGAGAAAAACGTTGATGTTTGATGGTAAAAACTTAAAATAGGCATCTAAAGTGCTTGCATTTAATTTTTGTGCCAGACAAATTGTTTACTTAAAATTTAAATAAACCAATCAGTACAAATTTCGCAAACACGCTGCAATAAAAAAACAACCACCATTTTACAACAACAATGTTGATTTAAATAAAACAAAACACTACTCACATCGTGTTCCATATTATTTTAAACAAAAAAAACTTGAACAAGATAAAAACACTCGTTCCCGTCAGAATGACGACAGCAACAAACGCTTTGCAATCATGTGTTCGTCGCCTGTATGTACGGAGAACGTAGTGTAATTTTCACTTGTGAAATATAGTGGATGTTTGTATCACATTTTATAAGAATATTGTTGCGCTGCTGGTTTGAATTGCGCTTTTTATTTTTTACATACATACATACAATCACGCCTTTTTCCCATGGGGGTAGGCAGAAACCACGGAACGCCACCTGCTACGATCTCTACACACTCCTTTTGCCTCTTTAAGGTTCATACAATTGGTCATACACACACGCCGGTTGTGAGCACTACGCACCTGACCTTTCTGAAGAACGTCACCAATAAGGTCACTATATGTCCTCCTGGGGCGTCCCCTCCCGGTGTTCCCACTCACATCTACCTTGTGAGTCGTCCTTCATTCATCCTCTCAACATGACCAAACCATCTAAGCAGCACTTTTTAAAATTTTTATCTTTACATCTTCTTTTAAACCACACCGTTCTCTTATCACATCATTCCTCAGCCTATCATTCATAGTCACACCACACATGCTTCGCAAGGAACGCATTTCCACAGCATTTTTTCTACTTTCATGCTTCTTTTGCCACACCCAACATTCACTCCCATACATAAGCGTAGGCACCAGCACACCATTGTGAACAGCCAGTCTAGCCTTATCGGACATCAACTGGTTGGTCACAATTGCATGTAAAGCACCATTTACTTTGTTTCCCGCATTCACTCTTCTTTCCACATCTCTATCAATCTTTCCATCCCTTGTAAACAAACTCCCCAAATATGAACTCACTTTGTAGCCGGAAAGAGAGTTTGCTGATGAATTTTATCATCTGTCTAACCTTTTCTCTACTATGTTGGGGATTCTAGTCTAACCGGATGCAGCCAAGTACCAGTATTTTAAATGGAATGACTGCCTACCTGACGGTCACAAACCAATTACTGGGAATATGATATAGAAGACTGCTTGTCACACTTTCGGGCTTCCTTCGACTCGTAACGACTGTCAATGATCTACGATTAATAGGCTGGACCAAGCTTTCTGAGGCTCGGAGGTCTATTGGTATCTAATGATGGTCACACATCCACGGACCAACCTCGGCAAGTGCTGCTTAACCTGATCGATCGACCCGTGCAGTTGTTCTTACTTAGACACACACTCCTATGATTGTGTTGATGAACGTGGATTGAAAATTATATTATTAAAGTTGTCTGAGGAACTGCACTTATGATAATTTCGGTTCAGTCACGTTAGTGAACCGCCTAGGTGTCGCTGAAATCAGTGCTGTGACTGGAATGTCTCACGAAGACAAAAAAGCAAAGGAATGGTTATGCCGCTAACGCGTGTAAGGTTGCACTAGTCGACAACTCATTGGGCGTTGTTAGTGGGTACCATGCTATTTTATTTATTCAGTTATGTTTTTAGCTTTATTTGTTAAGTAAAACAGACTGTGAATTATAACGAAAACAAGCACGTTAATTTTCATGAAAAGTAATTTTTATTGCTACTGAAATTCTAATACAGTTGTAGTACCCACTTTTTAATAATGTTTTAGGTAATAGCTTAGTACTAAAAGGAGCTATAATATAAAATCTAGGAAGAAGCTATTACATTTAACAAGAGTATAGCAGTCTCTGCAATTTATACCTTAAGTGAATAACGTATAAAATGTATAGGCCACTTAACGCACTCTTGTAATTTACAACGACTACAACTTATGCTCAAGGTAAAAATTGAAACGCAGTTAACATCAAAATTACGAAATAAATTCCCGCAACGTATACTCTCGTTCTTTTATTTCTCTTAAATAACAAGGACCTCGACCTCAAAATAAAGTAAAATTTAACGGGCAACTTCCATATTGAACCGAAAAAAGGCTAAACCACACACAGACAAGCATTTATCCTCATGAATAAATGTATTTGTTCCCCCACTTGAGAAAACTGTTTGAAAATGTCCCTCTTCTTTTGAATACAATATGCCCTAGAAATGTAGAAAGTGTAAGCTGAGTTTTCAACAGAGGGATGAGCTGTGCGAGGGAAGCAAAGCTGTTAGAGGATCTGTCTTTGTCGTAAGTAGCTGTGTGGCAAAGCGGGCAGGATATGCAAGGACTGTCGTGGAAGGAAGCGGGGCAAGCGCTGCGGGCTTGAACGATTGTGTCGTCTACAGCTTTACTGAACTATCTATGTAGTATAGTTATTCTGTGATTACAATACTCGAAACCTTGTATATTTTGGTATCATGTGAGATAAAATACTTCGGAGACCACGTTGGGAGATAATTTGAAAAACAAAATCTTATTGGTGGATTAGCTTCTGCTCGCGACTTCGTTTGGTAGTGGTGAGAGACCAAAATTTAGTGGCAGCCAAATTTCACGTCCGCGCTAGTAGTTTACATCATAGAAATATCCAAATCCGAATACTCCGTGTGGTGCCGGACGTACAGAATAGCACCTTCTCATTTCCTCCCGTGGGTTTCGTAAAAGGCGACTAAGGGACGTAATAGAGAAAGAGCAGCAGCGTTCTTTATGCATTTTAGGACCATACTCCGGCCAACCCACCTGCCAAGTAAGGCATTTATGGCAAACTCCCCCTTGTGGGAGCTGTGATGTCCAGCAGTCGTCGAGGACGTCGTCCGGCTGAAATGATGACCGAAATATAAAAACAGAAATGGCAAAATTTCTTTCTTATATCTATGATTTTTGCTTAGCGTTCTTTTTGCCTTATTTTCTTTATGCTCGGTTCCTCAGGGTTCTAACGTGATGTTAAATAGCTTTCAACCTACGACTATCAAATATGACAAGAATTCGAACATTCAATATCGACTGCTAGTTTCAGAGATTAGCGCGATCAAACAAACAAAAATCAAACACAATCTTTAGCTTTATTAATGCAGGCCTCCTCTCGGTTATTAATATATAGACAGATTATTAATATTATAAAGTATAGATTCACACATCGTGCTTGAAACGCCTAACAACTAGATGACAAAAGCAAACACAAACAAATTGTCTAGAAAGGCGTTTTAGCCAGCTAATCATAGCAGTCAACATAACATTAACAGCATTTTAGCTTCTGCGTTGGTAAGAGCCTTTTGTCCTATAAAAACGATGGACAATCATCCTAAACAACATAGAACGTCGGGCTATTGTCCATAGCTGTAGCTAAAATCCGTTCAGCAATTTTTCAGCTGCAGCGCTTGATTGTACCTGTCTATGCTAGACACCTATTTTGTTGAAGCTACTGTCAAAAGAACTGTATGGGCTTTACTGACGATAGGTTGTTGATTGATTTTGAATAAAATTGGTGAAAAAGTTATGTGTATAGTGTTTTTATGCTTTAGATAGAAAATAGAATTGTTTGCCATACGCACTGTATAAATAACATGCCATATCCGTTGGTTAGAGATGACTTTGCGTATGCAAAATACACAACATTAACGGATATGGACCTATACTAGAGTTTGCTGCCCAATGTAATCCTGATGGTATATTGCCAGGTTAGAAACCAAAATAAATCTTTTGTATATGTAATTTAGATAAGAAAAAGAAATTCATATTTCCCCAATATTCTCTACATTCTAAAAAAATAACAACCGACTTCCTAAAAAAAACACAACTAAGTGAAAAATAACTTTAATTTTGGAAGTCTGTGTCTTAGGATCTGTATTTAAGGTTTTTTGCCACTGACTTCCGAAATTAAAGTTATTTTTCACTTTGTAGTGTTTTTTTTAGGAAGTCAATTATTGTATTTTTGTAAAAAGTTTTTATTTTTAACTTTTTAGTCATGGTAGATATCCCGCACTAATCTAATCGCGTTATTAATTCATTTGTCGCGCAAATACTTAATGCAAATTTAAGACTTATATGGTTTTCACATGGATCCTATTGTCCAAATGGAACCAAATGGGACCATATGGAAAGCAACAAGTTTCAAATAGAAAAAGAATCATCAAAATCGGTTAACCCACTCAAAAGTTATGAGGTAACAAACATAAAAAAGTACAGTCGAATTCATAACCACCTCCTTTTTTTGAAGTCGGTTCAAAATACGCGTGTATACATTCGTCCACACAAATTCCATAATCATAAGGTTACGGGGTACAATCTCTATTATTAAATATCCACTATGGAAATAATTCGATAACAAAAACTCTACTTCAGTTGCAAGGTAAAATAACAGCCCTTTCCGTACAGCAACTTATCAATCACAGCTGTCAGACTCAAGGTCATACCAAAGGTGATATGACGTCACATCACCGTATAGCTCATAAGGCCATTGACCTCTCGCAACATTTATAAGGTCCCATGAAAGCAGCTATGGATCTTTGTAGTTATTTTTTCCGCCGTTTCCTCGTATGAGTGAATTTTGTGGTTTGGTATTGAAACTTATTTTATGAACATGAGGATGAATTTGGGTTTTCAGATCTCTTTTCTGTTGCCTCTATCAGTATGATCATTGTCCATAATAGAACGTTATGAGTAGGCTAGGTTTATATGCATGCTCTGTTAAACGTACAGTTGAAGTAGGAACTCAGAAATATTTCCTACTTCAAATGATTGCAATACAATTCTTAATTGTTTTTGTTTTAATAGTATTTCCGTATAGCTTTTAGAGATCTGATACCGCGGTTACCAAAACCACCAGGACGTGATTGTGATATTATCACGTCCTCCGTCCGTTCTCCTATGAACATTGTCTGTATTGGTTATTTGTGTTTATTTCCTGATTAATTTAAAAAAATGGTGATCCACCCGGGACAAATATTTGTGTGATGAGCACAATCATTTGTTCTGTGTCTGGGTGTAATTTATCTATAATATGTATGTTTTTAGAAATATATTATATAAGTATTTTTATCAGTTGTCTGGTTACCATAGTACAGGTTCTGCCTAGTTTGGGATCAGATAACGGTGTATTGGTTGTCCTAAGATATTTATTTATTTATATCTAGCTTTGGTAAAGTCAGCCCTAAACGTCAAACTAAGGTCAAACACCTTCCAACTTGAAGTTATTGGTTAATAAATCTAATGGGCCTGTAGATTTATTGGCCTGTAAATCTCTAACTACGTTGACCTTTGCAGAAACTGTTACGCCTACCTACAAGTCTTGTATGGCATTTTGATATGTAAATGCGAACTAAACTCAGCTTGCCAACCTTATATAAGGTGTATTTATTCATACACGAAATATTTTAAGGGGTACCTACACCTGTAAGTGGTAAAGAAGCTATAGAAGCAAAAAGAAAATTTTATCTAAGCGTTTTTGAATTTTCGTAATTATTATAATTTTAAAACTACTTGAGACGTTTTGCATAAAATCTTTACTCCAAATTCTATGAATGGCCCGCCAGACGCTGCGAGGGCGACGATCGGACGGCACGAGCATGGCCGCGGTGTCTCGGGCCGTAAAAAATTAGGAGCCAGTATTTCTTATGAGCGTCAAAAAATTTATAAATATTAAATTAAAAAAAAAAACGCTTAGAAAATTTTTATTTTCATTGCTATAGCTTCTTTACCACCTACAGGTGTACCTCTTAAAATATTTCGTGTATGAATAGATACACCTTATATATAATACATACATGCATAATCAGCTTATAAAGTTTCACTGAGACACAGGCGTCCTCTCAGTGTGAGAGAATTGGCCGTAATCCACAAGGTTGATAGATGTCGCGTGGCTTCGAAGGACATGCTGGTTTTTTCACTATGTTTTCCTTCACCGTTTTTGATAGCAGTGGTAATGATATAAATTACACAAAGCAACGCGCCTGGTTCGAGTCCACGATTTGCAACTCATAAATCGGGGCCATTAGAACTAGACCACTCCTATAACGTTATACTTTTATGTTAAAAAGGAGTAGGTAGTAACTATATCCAGACGAGTTCGTGCCTAAATAAAAAGTAAATGTTATATTTCCTGTCAGTCTCATTTCTAAGCAACTTCTATTTGCAATAGTGTGACGAAAACTTCGTTCTATCCAAAGCGAACGTCACATATGAACACGCAACGCTCACGTTTGTTCAGTGAACACGACCGCGTGTTTGCGCCTACGGAGGGCACTTTCCGATCTTCCAAACTAATAAGTGACGAATTTTTGCGACGATCACTTATATTAGGAAACGGGGTAGTCTTTGTAATTGTCTTATGTAGTTTAGATAAAAATTTTGAATGAAAATTGTATGTTAGTTTGCGAACAACTTATTCAATATCGTCATCTGCCTAGCCTTTTCCCGAGTATGTTGGGATCAGCTTCCAGTGTAACTATATGTAGCTGAAATACAGTATTTTACATGGAGTGACTGCCTATCTGACGTCTACAACCCTGTTACTACGTAATATGATATACTTTGGCACGACTGGTTGTTGGACTTTCGGTCTTGTGACAACCCGTAACGACTGTCAAAGATCCACGAATCGGACCATCGGTTTAACGTGCTTTCCAAGGCGCATGGAGGGGATCATTATAGGCCGAAAACGTCCACTCTTGAACATTCGCCTCGCCGAAGTTGGGCGGTTTCCCATATTCGCCAAGCTAGGCAGGCGGGTTGGCGATGAGAGTAAGGTGGTAAAAAGCATAGAAAACGCTGCTGCCCATTCTCTAGCGCTTAGTCGCCTTTTACGACACTTACGGTAAGAAATGTGTTGTATTTAAAAATGGTTAATCTAGTGAAAACAGAAAAAAAAACAAAATTATAAAATTTTTATTTTTTTTATAGTTCTAAGACTTTTTTTTAACCTCCAAGTCCCTGAGATACCACATTTGGTATAGACACAATGGTTTTTAATTGTGTCTGTTATTAGCGGCATTCAACGGGTTAACCGCTTGTAACCCGAGCGCGCATCTTCTTAATGTCAAAAGGAACTTTCCGAAAGATATTTCCCTTTATTTTGCGTATCTGTGTCAACTACACTATAGTTAACACATCAAGGGCTCTTATCAAATACTCATTGATGTCAAGTTTTGATATCATGAATAGAGATCCTTTTCATTTTAAATGAACACATGTCACATAATAATTCGACCCTTTCATAACCTTTTATAATAAATACTACGTAATATGTATCCATATATGATCTCAGTGATATTTAGTCAAGGAAATTAATTGTAAAGCAAAATGTTGACTAACATCTTAATTTTTTGTGGTTATTGTTAATGATTGCTATTGATGTTGGGTCTCCTAATCTATGTGTTGTTTTTCAGTTGTTGTTGTGTTGTGTAAAAGGGTATAGCAGGTTAAGTATTGAAAATGTGCCCCCAGAGCCAAATGTAATGGTAGGTTTTATTAGTAGGGGCTTTCGTAGACCTGTTATAGATGTCCGTTTAAACGGTACTTTATTAGACGTAGTAGACCATGTGAAATATTTGGGATTATGGCTAGATAGGGGTCTCCGTTGGAAGAAACATATAAATGAGGTTCGTGAGCGGGTACTTAAACTGATTAACATTTTTAAGGTTTTAGTTGGGCCCGGCTGGGGTGTTCATCCCAACTACTTAAGAAGGCTGTATATTTCACTTATCCGTAGTCGTATCGTCTTTGGTAGCTTCTTACTCGACAATAGCGCTGACACACATTTAGCCAAACTGGATCGATTGCAAAACATTTGTCTGCGGTTAATAGGTGGATTTATCAAAAGCACTCCAATTCACGTAATGGAATCCGAATTGATATTGCCTCCTCTTTTTATTCGCCGCCGATATTTAGCTGGTAAGTTTTACTTAAAATCTAAGTGTTACGATTTCCCTTTAATAGGCATATTAGACAAACTTTAGGGTCTGTGTAATAATAATCCTTATTGGAGTAATAAGAAAAAACCTCTGCTAGTCATGTCTCACGATGTCCTAAAGCAAGAACATATGTACTGTAGTAATAAAATTGGCATGTTCTCCATGGATACTTGGGTCAGCAATATGGACTTATCACGTATTGTAAAGCCGAGTTTAGATTCGGTTGATAAACCTAAACATTGTTATAATACGCATAGTTTAAGATCTATTTGTTGTAAGTCTTTAAATGAAAATTATTCTGATTTTCATTGTGTGTATACGGACGGTTCTAGACATGAGAATTATTGTGGCGCAGCTTTTTTTGATTCGCAAGTTGGTACATTTTTTAAATTCCGTATTACATCAAAAATTTCAATAATGCACTTGGAGTTAATTGCTATTGCTGAAGCTTTGGCCTACATCAAGTCTTTGGATGGAGTTCAGTTTGTAATTTTCACTGACTCGAAAAGTGCCCTTCTTCATCTGATGAAATGCACGAGTACTTCACCTTTCAGAGGGCTTCCACTGGCGTATAGTATCTTAAGAACCATCACTGAATTTGTTACCGAACATAAAACAATTGTATTGCAATGGATTCCCTCTCACGTTGGACTGGATGGTAATGAGATGGCTGATCGGTTGGCTAATGAAGCTGCGTCTGATGGAGAACTATATACTTGTCTTCCATGGCATACCGAGCTTTTACCCCTCGTTAGAGACAGATGTATACAATCGTGAGCAGAATATTTTGATAAAAGATCTTTAACGAAGGGCATTTGGTACAGGACGATTCAACCATCTCTCCCACGTATGCTTTGGTTCAGCGAGGGCAGGATGAATAGGCAAGAAGTTGTGATGGCTTTGAGACTCCGATACGGCCACGTTCCTCTCAATAGCTTTGCTTTCATGATGCGCAAAGTTGATTCACCCAACTGTACCGTCTGTGGAGTCATAGAAGATGTGCATCACATTTTAACGGAATGTAGTCGTATTGGGGTATATAATCTAAGTATTGGGGTCCCGAGACGTCAAGCCTTTGACACTAATTTTAATGTAGGCTTCTATAATAGTGTGCTGGCCTCACCATTGTCAGATGAGGCCAGAACTCTTTATCATATTATTATTATGGGTACAAGGTTACGGGTAGGCTAGTTTTTTTTTTTTTATTGTATTCAATAATCAGGGTGGCATATTCTTTATAGAAAAAACCCTGTAAATAAATAAAGATTAAAAAAAAAGAGTGGTGGAGACCATTCGAAACGGCCATGACGTCATTTCAAGGGGCGTTCGAACGTCAAACAGTCAGTATGTCATGATTGTGTCAATTGCGAAAGAAATTTATAAATATTTTTAACAAAATGTGTTACGTGTTCATAAACATCACAGAAGACGCTGCGATCGCCACGACAAGGAAAACACATACGAAGAAATCTTCAGGCCTCGTAGAAAGGTCTATCGCGTTGCAATCATTACATACGCGGTACCACTCCAAGCGACGGTTTTTGAGCTGCAGTGCTCACCATCCTTCTGCATATTTCCCAATTTCACCCACACATAGATAGAGAAGAAGCCAAAGCCAAATGAGTACTAATGGAAGGACGTTGCTGTAGCTGTCGCAGATGAAGTCGAGCACTACTACACACTTTAAGTACTTCATCATTGAGGTTCCTGCGCTGCAAAAGTCCATCGTCCTTAGCCCAGAATTGTTCTCGGCTTGTGTTGAGTTTACATGTTACAGTGAAGCATGACTAAACCCAAGTGTGGTGTGATAATAATTCTGTTTTTGTGGTTTATTCTGAATTTATGTAAACTAGTCTGTGGTATATTTTTGTAAAGGCTCTTTTGTCACCTATTATTATTGTCTTACAACAGGGCCAATACTGTGGAGAATATTAAAGACATTGCAAACAATAATTATTTCTTTATTGTATTTTTTCAATATTAAACTTATAAATAGGAACAATACTGTGCAAAAATAATACATTATGAGAATCACTAGTTTACATGATTAGTCGGCATCATGTCATCATCATCGCTGAATCTGTACACCCCTTGCCCAAAGTCTACGTGAATGTGGACACACGGTCGTCCAGCAGTTTCACCACAAAAAAATTGAATTTCGTGTTCGACAAGACTCCTACTGCTTGTCCTTCAGGCAGGAAATTTGTTAACACAAATATTAACAATATTTTCAGACTTCGTAGAGTAATGTAGCTGAAACAAATATGTATATAGATACAACATACAACTGTGTCGTTGGAACGGTTGGACGCAAAAGCTAGCCAGTGATTCGTTCCGGTCTTTACGACAATCACGCTTCGTCTTCTCCATCGTGTTAGGCTTTAATGTTATTTAGTAGTTATCAGTTTACTCATTGGCAGACATTCTGTTTAAATTACATTATATGTATAGGTAGATAACCAATGTAAACAATAAAATATGACTTTAATTTGACGTGATAAAACTCATGACATTTACAAATCAGCATCTTTCTATAGGCGGCCATGCATTCTGTTGTAACAAATACAAAGGAGAATTTATTTGAATATTTGTAATTATATAAAAATTGATTAACGCAATCAAGCATGTATTATAAGTAACTAGCTTTTTCCAGCGGCTTCGCCCGCGTATTATACGTACAAACCTCTGGATTCAACCTATCTATTGGTGAAAACCGTGTTAAATCCTTTGCGCAGTTTAAAAATCTAAGAATGTAAAGATGATTATCTAGAAATTGAAACCCACGCCATCTATTAGGAATTCATAGAACTAACCAATGAACACATACATTGTCCTATAAAAAATATTTAATTTGCAAATATTGAGATCAGTAATTCAGATCAAAACTATCCTATCTTTTAAGTTGGATCAAACTGCACGTGGTCTACAAATTTAATTAAAATCGGTTAGGTAGTTTAGGACTCCATCCCGGACAAAAAACGTGCCTCGTAATTTATACACTTAAGATATATATTACTTTTGTACCTTGCACATGTTATTATTTAAAGAAAGTGCGCTTTTAAATTTGGTATTTATAAATAAATAAACTAGGTATTATAAATTAAAAACACAGCTAGTATACGTGTAAAATTTATATTACTAACAAAATTAACAAAATTTATAAAAATCACTAGTTATTACGAATAGTCGGGAGTCATGATCGCGGGCTATCCTCGAGTTTAGAAATCGCTGGTTCGTTTCACCTCTCGGGCAAATTCTTTATGAATGTCGAAAAATGATCGTGTGGCACTCGTGTTTGATGAGACTCCTAACGCGACCCGCAGGGCGAAGTTTGTTTTCGCAAGAATTTTCCAACGTTCGTTTGGGCCTTTGTATAGTAATTTCATGGATCACATAGGTATACAGCTGCGTCATTGGAACAACAGGACAGTCCGGTTGGAGCACAACCACACGCATTACGTCAGTTATACCCCCTCCTCTTCTTCTTCATCTTGAAAAGCTTTGATGTTATTGACCACAATAAACCGTTTACTACCTATTATCTGTTTACTTAGAATATCATTGGCAGTCATTCTATTTTATTTAATTATTAATTTGATCAAATTTGACCGATGTAAACAAACAATCAAATGATGGCTTTAATTTGACGTGACGAATATCGGTTGACATTGACAAAATGGCAGCAGTGATGCGTTCCGTTGCAGCAAATACTAAGGAGAACTTATTTTAATGTTAATATTGAAAATAAAAATGGAGTTACGAAATTAAGAATGATGATATTGATAAATGTTTATAAAATACGTACCAAATGCTGCTTAATACATTTTTCTGACTTGAAAATCATTTTTAAAGTTGGTCGAAAGTAAAATAACGATTGCGCTATATCGATAGCATCGTTATGTAAAATGGATTACATGGTGTGACGCATAATGGCAACATTGTTGTCCCTAAATTCGTAATTTACGATCGACTTGTACTGAGAATAGCTGATTTCAGATAATCTCACCATTTTATAAGCGACTTAGAACGCGAGCGAAAATAATGAATGTGAGATTTACGAGTGAAAACGCGAGAATTGCCTTCCGGGAACGTTGGAAGAACATGGAGGAAGCCTATGCTAAGGCAAAACAATCTTTGGAAACCGATGTCTGAAGCAGAATATTGATTTTCTTTTTACCTATTTAATTAGATGTAATCAGATAGTAAGATTGTTAATAAAGGCTATTAACATGCATACTATCACGTCTGTAATCTCCACAGGGTTAGGCAGATATGTACCTACACCCACATTCCGATAAAAGCCCCTTATAACAGAGGGCGAGCCTATTGTCCCTAACCGGGCACAAATTCAGACTCCGGGTTGCTTCAGAGAAAATCCTGTTGGAAAAATCCAAAAACACTTTGCCTGACCCGGTAGTAGTGTGCCCGGATGTAGTCGCTTATTTAGTTTCGAACACGTAACGCCTCGTGATGTGATTAATATTTTTAACACACTCAAGTCAAAAAACACTGGTGATTACTGGGGCATCTCTATTAAACTGTTAAGTAATATAATAAATATCGTAGCCCCCTATCTAGCTTAACTTTTAATAAATGTGTTGATTTAGGATCTTTTCCTGACCTCATGAAGAGTAGTAAAGTCATACCATTATTTAAAATAGGTAATAAAAATAACGTTGGCAATTTTAGGCCTATTTCTATCTTACCTGCATTTAGTAAAATATTTGAAAAGTTAATACTCAAGCAGTTGCTAAGACATTTTAATTTAAATAGCCTCCTTCATAATGAGCAATATGGCTTTATAAAAGGTCGTTCGACAACAGATGCGGGTGTTGCTCTGCTGAAACATAGTTTCAACGCATGGGAGAACTCGCGAAATGCTATTGGAGTTTTCTGTGATCTCTCCAAAGCTTTTGATTGCGTTCACCATGACACACTTTTGCGTAAACTACGTCATTACGGTGTTCAAAACGAAGCTCTCAGTGTCATAA
Organism: Aporophyla lueneburgensis; assembly: GCA_932294355.1. NCBI lineage: Eukaryota > Metazoa > Arthropoda > Insecta > Lepidoptera > Noctuidae > Aporophyla > Aporophyla lueneburgensis. Next base: position 8,696,321 of record OW028737.1, read on the forward strand.
GTTCTTATTTGCAAAATAGGCACCAATGCGTAGACGTCAATGGTGTAAAATCTTCCGGGCTAATAGTTCAGTTAGGTGTACCTCAAGGCTCAATACTGGGTCCATTCTTATTCTTAGTGTATATTAATGACTTACCATTATATTTAAAGAATATCTGTGACATTGTACTATTTGCTGATGATACCTCACTTATCTTTAAAGTAGACAGGAATAGACAAGATTTTGACAACGTAAATAGTGCGCTCTCAATGGCTACGGAATGGTTTACCACAAATAACCTAGTTTTCAATGCTAAGAAAACGAAATGTATAAAGTTCGCCTTACCGAATGTTAGGAATCTGGTACCCAATGTCGTTTTAGATAATGAGATGCTTGAAACTGTACACTCCGCAGTTTTTCTGGGCATAACAGTAGACGCCAAACTTCAGTGGGGATCACATATATCAAGCCTAGCGGGAAGGCTCAGTTCGGCCGCCTACGCCGTAAGGAAAGTTAGACAGTACACGGACGTTGATATAGCTCGATTAGTCTATTTTAGTTATTTTCATAGCATAATGTCCTACGGCATTCTGCTGTGGGGCAAAGCCGCGGACATTCAAAATATTTTTGTTCTTCAAAAACGAGCTGTTCGAGCGATTTACCAACTAGGTGCTAGAGTTTCTCTGAGAGATTTGTTTAAAGATATTGGTATTCTTACGGTGGCATCACAATTCATCTTCGCCAACATCTTATATATTAGGCAAAATATACACCTGTACACTAAAAACAGTGTAATTCATAATATTAATACTAGAAATAAGGACAAGCTACGTGCTCCCTTTCACCGGCTTCATAAGGTTTATAATTCTGTTGTTGGTCTTGGTATTACCTTTTATAACAAGCTTCCCTCTGCTTTGCTAGATTTGCAGTTTAATGAGTTCAAAGCTAAAGTAAAATCCAACCTTTGTTCAAAGGCATATTATTCTATCATCGACTACTTAAACGATAAGAATAGTTGGTCGCTGTGATTAACTCAAGACAATGTTTATGTTCTTTCAATCCAGAATTAGCTTTCCTACTGACAGTTTATATGGGTAGTTCATATAATTGTTTTTATTTATTTTTTTATTTAACAGATTTTGTTAATTTATTTTTATTTTCTTTTAATTTCATTTATTGTGTACATAATCTACTCATTACAATGATTTTAAATGAGTTGTATTGCAACATGTAGTTAGCTAGCGACCTCGTCAGCTGTTCATAAGATTCTTGCCTGACCAACCGACAGCAAGTTCGTCATGCTACCTTAGATGTCAATGCTTGCGATAGCGTCGGGGGTCGGGTTACCACCTTCCCTCAAATATGGCGAGGGGGGTAATGGCTGACCTTTGCGTTATGCTCGTGAACGGGTGCTGCTTGTGGTGACTGGTCGTCTTGCTGACCATGGTTTTTGTTATTGTTATTTGTATTAACTGTTATTTTATTCTACTCCGGAGGTGCTAGTTTAACTATTGTAACTTCAACTTTGCTATATGCATCAATGTATGTATATGGATCATTTTGCATCGTTGAACATGTAAGCGGGCACGCCCTTTATGCCTGGAGGCTTTATTTAGTTTTTAAGTTCTGTTTACGTTTTTGTTTTATTATTTCAGCTTGACTTTAGTTTTCAATGTTTTTGTTGGTATATTGGCGTGACTCATTCGTCAACTCGCGCGCAATTAACTCGCTCGCTCGAGCGAGTTGGCACATTCCGATTTTATCTTTTTTGTTGTCGTCAACTCGCGACTGAGCGAAAATTTACAGTCGTCTACAAAAGTGTTTTTATAAATTTAACATTTAATTTAATTGCACCTGCTTCACGTGTTTAAGACATTAAACGTATAGAGTGGGTTAACTGAGGGTCAGTAGGTCGTCTTAGAGGTGAAATTCTGCTCGCGGTTCGAATCTTTCTTTCCAAAGAAAAGCTTTTGTTAAGTTACCATTTGGCGAAATTACGAGAATGGTTGGTTGTAAATTATATCTCAATGTCCGCGAGATGAAAATATTTTCAAATTTAATGATTATTTTGTAGAGACTTGGTTAAATGACACTTTATTTTTTGCTGACAAATGGTCTTGCTATAACAGGCATCATCGTACAACAAACATGGTTGAGAGCTGCCATTCTACTATAAATAAAAAAGTCAACAATAAACCCTCAAGCATTGCACATTTTTTGACCATCTTGAAAAAATAAGATGATTATTATCAAACTTTATACTTGAAAGGGTCAGTAAAGTCAAAAGAAATGTGCGCTATTGATGAACACATTACATTTACCATAAATGAATTTATGCACGGCGCTATAAGTATCGATTTATGTATCGAACTTCTGATCTTGTGATTATTACATATACACAGTAGTTATAAAAATCATTTTCAACACTGTGATTCTTTTAATCAGTAATATATTAGCGTTTGTTATAAAAGTCATTTACAACAAACCCTGATCTGTGATTTTATAGTTCTTAAGACTGTGATTGTTTTCATTAGTAAGTAATATGTTAACGTTTGTTATAAAAATCATTTACAACAAACCCTGATCTGTGATTTTATAGTTCCTAAGACTATGATTGTTGTCATTAGTAAGTAATATGTTAAAGTTTGTTAAAAAAATCATTTACAACAAACCCTGATCTGTGATTTTATAGTTCCTAAGACTATGATTGTTTATAGTAGTATGAATTAATAATTAGCCAAATGGTATACTCGTATTTTTTGATTTTACTTTGTTATATTTGTTTAGTTTTAGTCATGTTACATACTAGGCTATTAACCAAAATCTTGAGGAAAAAAATCTTAAAAAAATGTGATATTGTTGATAATCTTCAAAATGTAGGTAACATAAATATGAGCAGTTTTTTTTTATGTTTGGCATGTGTTGTAAATTATAAATACATAATATATCTATTAAAAAACTACATTTCTTTTATTTCAATTTCAAATCGTACAACGCCTTAAACTTATAAAGTAGGTTTCTATATTGAATTTATTATAACAATTTTATAGATGACTGTACCATTTTTCGCTCTAGTCGCGAGTTGACGACAGCAAAAATAATTAAAATCGGAATGTGCCAACTCGCTCGGTCGAGCGAGTTAATTGCACGCGAGTTGACGAATGAGTCATTGGCGTGTGCTAGCTGACATATGGCGAATAATGTATGTTTTGTTTTATAATATTAATTACTTACACAATATTATATAGAATCAAGTTCTTCTAACTTAACAGACAGCTGTGCTGCTGACGAGTTTGTTCCGCCACTTCTTCTTCCCAGCTAAAGCACTAGGAAGTGTCGAAGGGCGGGCGTTTTGCGGGGACTGTCTTTTGTAACTTTGACGTTCAAAAAGTGCTGACTCTCAGAAAATAAATAAAAATAAATGACTTTTGATATGATTTGATTGATTTGGTAATCGAACCCAGGACGCCCCGGGCATCGCGAATCGATTGCGGACTTTCGGCCACCGTAGGCGTGGGCTTGCGGGCGGCGAGCAATGGGTAGCTCACCGCCCGGTAAAGACCAGGCCCGTGTCGACGGCGCGTAGTGTTCCACGCGTGCCTCAAAGAGATGTCAGCAGTGTTGAAGGGGTCCGCCAGGACTGATACCTGCCAGGGTCGCGAGATTTATTCGAAAGAGTTAACGCAGCCCATATGCCATGAGCACTGAATGAACACGGGTAGGTTTTAGTCAGTAAAAGTCTGACACGCCTTTCCGCTCCACCCAGAGCGGGAGACGTCATTTGATGATTTCCCACCCACAAAAAAGGGGTATCGTGTAACCCAGTAACTCGGTTGTAGAGGTCAGGCAAGCAGTCGCTCCATGTAAAATACTGGAATTCAGCTACATTCGGTTAGACTGGAAAACGTCCCCCACGTGGAAAAAAGCTTGCCAGATTGACTGCATCAGAGGTAACAAAGTAAATACAAACAACCTTTTATTAAAATCCCTCCCACTTATCAATATGCTTATACGTGTAAGACGTTCATCAGTATCCGTATGTCAGTTGTGCCACTAACAGATTGTATGCAATTTGCAATAGACTGACACGGTTCCCTATCCATTTGCATAAACATTTAAGACCTAATATAACTTGGCATACTTTCGTTTCTCCTAATTAATATTTTTTGTGGGCAGGTGAGTTGGGCAGACAAGATTATGTGGTGTAGGTTTTGCAGCGATTTGTCTCTGTCACTGTGTCAGTCATTATGCCTAGTAACATTATGCGAATTAAATTTATGCCAAAACAAATTAGCCTTCAAGATAATTATGTCAACTTAAACTGTATGCCAAAAAAAAATATGGCAACGTATTATTATGGCAAAACATATTATGCCAAATAAGTTATGGCAAAGTATATTAGAAAAAAGAAGATTAGCAAAAAGAAAGGATCCCGACTGAGACTCATGCCCTTCACACGACATCTAAATGTTAAGCCAAGTGTGGTAATTATCGGCGACCTCTCGCGTCCGGCTCTGGTGCGAGCCATGGTACGGAGCGAGAGGGCATGGGAAGCCGTCACCTCCTTCTGCGAAGCAGTAATGCTCGCGAAGGAGGAGGCGGGGCGCGTGAGGGAGTGGTAGTCTCTGCGCCCTTTTTTTTTTTCAGGATGGGAAATCATCAAATGACTTCTCCCGCTCTGGGCGGAGCGGGAGGGCGTGTCAGACTTTTACTGACTAAAACCCACCCGTGGGCCATCAGTTGCCCATGTGCCAGGGTCACGGTATCTCTTTCGAACAATCACGCGACCCCGGCAGGCATCGGTCCTAGTAGACCCCTACACTGCTGCTGACATCTCTTTGAGGCGCGCGTGGAACACTGCGCGCCGTCGACCCGAGCTTGGTCCTTACCGGGCGGCGAGCTACCCATTGCTCGCCACCCGCAAGCTCGCGCCTACGGTGGCCGGGAGTCCGCAATCGACTCCCGACGCCCGGGGCGTCTCCTCCTGCGGCGGCTAGGGACGTGAGGGCGCAGAGACTGCCACTCCCTCACGCACCCCGCCTCCTCCTTCGCGAGCATTACTGCTTCGTAGAAGGAGGTGACGGCTTCCCATTCCCTCTCGCTTCGTACCATGGCTCGCACCAGGGCCGGACGCGAGAGGTCACCGCCGCCAATCACCTCCACGAGGACACGGCGGTGCTCCGCCCAGGCAGGGCACACCTCCACCGTATGCTCCACCGTGTCCTCCAGACGATCCTCGCAATGGAAACACCCGGACGTATCCTCCCGCTTTATCCTGAACAGTAACCTACCGAAGCACCCATGCCCGGTGAGAACCTGCGTCAGGCGGAAGGTGAGGACGCCGTGGCGCCTCTCTATCCACTCCTCAAAGAGGGGACTTACCACCGCAATCGTGGCGTGCCCAGTCTCTGCGCCCTCACGTCCTTAGCCGCCGCAGGAGGAGACGCCCCGGGCGTCGGGAGTCAATAGCAGACTCCCGGCCACCGTAGGCGCGAGCTTGCGGGTGGCGAGCAATGGGTAGCTCGGGTCGACGGCGCGTAGTGTTCCACGCGCGCCTCAACGAGATGTCAGCAACACTGAAGGGGTCTGCTAGGACCGATACTGCCGGGGTCGCGAGATTGTTCGAAAGAGATACCGTGACCCTGGCGCATGGGCAACTGAAGGAACATGGGTGGGTTTTAGTCAGTAAAAGTCTGACATTCCCTCCCGCTCCGCCCAGAGCGGGAGAAGTCATTTGATGATTTCCCATCCAAAACAAGAAAAAAAAAAGCGTGGCAATTATCGCAACCCACCCTATTAGGGGAGTCCTATGTCCAGCAGTGGACGCTGGTTGGCTGAAATGATCGTGATGATAATTAGTAAGTATAGATATGCATAACGTACATATGAACTTAATTTGCTTTCTACCGTTATTCGATTTTTCCAACCCAAAAAAATAAAACTTATGTCAACAATAATACCGTCATAAAACTCAAAGGAAACTATCCTTAGCCACCAAAGCAATAAATAACCTATTAATGTTGTGCCCACACGTTGTTAGCAAGACAAGCAGTCCATTATTTTATACTCGATCCCAGGCGAGTGCTGGAAATGCAACAGTTGTTGTTATTAGCGGCTACTAGGAAAATATACTGAGGAGTGTTTTGAAGTTACTTTTACTGTGAACTATTGTGAGACTAGGTATGGGAACGGATTATATTTTAGATTTAAGACATAATTCAACAATGATGGAAGACGGAATAATGATGGCCTACAAATGTAGCAGAAAGACGAAAAAAAAAGAAGTTTAGTGCAAAATGAATTTGTACGTTCTGACAAATAGTACAGTACAGTGCGTTATTTTGTATTGTGTTTATAATTATAAACTCGTTCCCCGGTGAGTCCTACAAATAAAACAGCTGCTGTTATTAGCGGCTATATGTTGAACTATTATAGTTTCTGCCCGCGACTTCGTCCACGTTCAATTTCTTGGTACCCCGACCTTCCCCATAATATTTAGATTTGAATACAATTAAAAACGGTATAGTAAGCCAACCTTAAAAAGATAAACATATGCTCTCGCGGACTTTTTTGTAGATTATAAAATGTCGCGTTCATTCAAACTTTTATTTGAATAAAGAAAACAAAATGTCAGGATTATAAAACAATGAACTGGTAACTTCTTATATTTTCGTACATATCACTTTTAATCACTATCATAATTGTTTTCTGGCTTTAAAAAGTTAAATAGGCACAATTTACTATGTACAAATTCACATTTCACGTCAAAAAATACCTTACTTACATTTTTAGTGAGATTGACGATCACTATCAGTTCTCGATAGATAAATAATCAAATAACGTAGTTTCGATGCCCGTTCCGAAACAATCGTTTAGCATAAATTGATTTTCCGACAGGCAAGCGAATGGGTGACCAATGGATGAGTTAACAACAGACACAGCAAGTTACCAATAATATTAATTGAAGCGAGAAACGGCAGTCCAAAGGCTCGTGCTCTGATTGGCTATTAATTGGGAAGTTATACTCTGTTGAGCTTTAGTGGTGAGCCCACTGTAAGCAAGCATACTCGAGCATAGTTAGAGTAGTTAAATTTTAAGAACTATTCACATTTTAGAAATTAAGTTGTCGAATAAACAGCGTGCTATGTCAACCGGAGCAGGCCCAGTGGTAACGGCAGTAGGTCGTAAATTTATACCTAGACAAGTGCTTTACTTCGTGTATATTATTTCATAACCACTGCTCTCGAAACGGTGAAGGGAAATATCGTGGGGTACCCAGCGCACTAGAACCAAAAATTTGAAGACATGAGAGATCTCACCGAGAAGAGACCTGTGCCCCAGCAGTAGAACGATTTAGGCTCATATTGCCAAATATAATAGTACTGTTAGAGGAGAAATTACAAATGATGAATTAAAATATTGCACAAAAAAGTAAGTAACCAAATACATGTCACTCCACCACAAAACAAAAGGACTGGTTATCCTAAACACAAACTCAAACTTTTGCTAGCTACTTTGTATACTAAATCATAAAACGTCACAATCTCCGTATTATAACGAGTTGTTATCAGTGTGCTAACATTCTTTTGTAAATAGTTCTAACTTTTCAAACTACCCACATTATTTAGATGAAAGTTCGCGGTTTCATTATTAAGTGGTGAGATAGGAAAGTGTCTCGTGTCTGGTTGTTACAATGAAGTGGGTAAACTCAAAATATGTGGAGTTAGTACCTACAATAGTGATGTTAGAATGTATTCGAAGATAATGTTTACATAGTTTAAAAGCTAGTCTTAAAGTAATGACAGCGACTATCTCCTGATTTTATATACACATTGACATTGATGAATTTTACCTATACAATGACATTAATATTTACTTTTAAAGTATTATATTGTTTTAATTATTGTAAATGTGAAGATTAAGTGGGTGTTATTTTTTTTTCTAGGTTCCTTTTCTTCTCTTTTATTTTTTATCACAGTCTGGCAGTTTGAGTAAGTTATGCGACCTACACAAATGTCCTTTCTTTGGTATTGTTCGCCGAATCATTGACCTCCTTAAGTTCTGAGTTGAGTTGCATGATTACTGACAAATGTGTGCACTGATTGGACAGGTCCACTCAATCTGTGTGGTTCTTTCCTTAAAAGACCACTTCAGACACCAATCCACATGGTCTTCACATGATCTAACCAAATTATGTCTGGACTTTAAAAGAGACTGTGACCTCTGAGTTTGTTTCGGCTTTTCTTCTCAGAGTAGTCAGATAGGAAACGCCAACCTCATCTAGTTTAAAAAAATATGATTGACGTGTAAAAGTGTTTGTACAAACCTACTTGCAAAAATAAAGTCATTTATCATTTATCAATAATACGTACATATAAGTAAATAGTAAAAGGAGAGGTAATAACCACAGGGCATCAAAAAATCGCTCGCTTTGCTGTCAACAGTAAAAATGCCTACAATACAACAGTAAAAAGGCTGGCGAATTATGTGGCCAGAAAATTATAGTTATAATATATAATCTATTTATATACAATTTTGATACCTATGTTATTGAAACACAGTTTTTTCATCGAAGTAGCTTAGCATCTATATATTTTATGTAACTGTAAACAAAGAGCCACCGACATAAAGTCTTTAATAAATAAAAAGGAATGAAGAAACTGATAACACTTACACAAATCATTATAAACATACCACAATTCAAAGAAAAAAAAACCATCAGCACTTGTAAATGCTAATGAAATAAACTTTAAACGAATTCATAAAACACTAATTAAACACTTAATTAACATGTTACATTAACATAAAACATTATGAAAACTTAATTTTAATCTACACGTATAAACTTAATAAAGTTACCGTGTAATAATTTACTAAAACAACTATGTGCTACGCGCGCTACAGGCTACGAACGTGCTACGACAAGCTACGAGTACCTGCTACGAGAAATGTATTCGCGGTACACTTTCACAGGAACTTGATCATTCTTTCAAACTTTATTTTTAAAAGTCAACACATTGGCACGGTTTTCTATTAGTTGAAAGCTAAATATCATTGTTCATTTAATTATTCATGAAGCTAAAATCTCAGTGAAACAGAAGATGTTGGATGAATTTTGAATATTTTTTAAATACCTACAGTATTATCGTGCTCTTGCACTTGTCTCAAATTATTTAAGGTTGGTGGAGCAACATGTCTTTTTCTTCCATATTTATCTACTGACTGATCTTTTAAGTAAAAACACGTGTCACACAGTCCATCACAGCATGATATCGCAGTATTATGCTGAGATAGGGGCATTTGGGCCCCGTACAGGACTTAAAATGTTTTTTGTTATTTTTAATTTAATTTTTATTTCATTAAGTATTGTTTTTCTGTGCGAGTCCCAATGAATACTTTTTCTTTCTTTCTTTTTCATCCATCGTCCAGCTCCAATGGCGTACGGTAGGTACTTAGAAGTCCATACATCTTATTTTGTATCTTATCTAATAATTTTGGTACCCTGTGGTAGGATAAGTCCCATAAATTCCCATGTGTGTCGTTAATGGGTACCAAACGATTATGTCAGAACGAAGGGCGAGAATGTTCAACCTATGTAATAATTAACATACTAAAACGTAACTTCACCTGTAATTAGGAAATACCCTTGAGGATGTTTGCTGAACCTTTAATCACCTGCAAATCAATATTAATTAATCAAGCCATGCCATAGTTTGCGTTATCTGGGTACATAATCTTAGTTGCCTCATAGTCGATCAGTAAACGTAAGCATGGTTCCTGAGTGTGAGTTCCTGGGTAGGTTGGGAACGGTCAGGAGATATTTTTAACCGATTTTAAAAAGGAGGAGGCTCTTCAATTACTCTGTTTTTATTTTGTATTCGGTGATATCTCTGGCAATTGTGGATGAATTTCGAAAATTATCAGGGGTGGTCTCATTTAAACTTTATTAACTTTGCTTGGATATTTTTTTTAATTCACTTAGTATAACTAGATACCATTCTACTGTTTCTTGCCACTGTTGTGGAATTGATGGGCGGTAGGTAACATGACTAAAAAGTGAAGAATAAAACCCACTTCCAAAAAAAAATGTATGTGTAATAGTTTTCAGTGCTATTTAATAGACATAGACTTTTTTTTTGGATGGGAAATCATCAAATGACGTCTCCCGCTCTAGGCGGAGCGGGAGGGCATGTCAGACATTTACTGACTAAAACCCTCCCGTGTTCCTTCAGTTGTCCATTTGCCAGGGTCACGGTATCTCTTTCGAACAATCTCGCGACCCTGGCAGGCATTGCTCCTAGCAGACCCCTTCAGCGCTGCTGACATCTCTTTGAGGCGCGCGTGGAACACTGCGCGCCGTCGACCCGAGCCTGGTCCTTACCGGACGGCGAGCTACCCTCTGCTCGCCGCCCGCCGCGTAATAAACGTTGGAGTCACAAATTCTTGATGAAATCATGTTAATTTATACATCTATACAAACCTACATGCGAATAAATAAAATTGAAATGTCTGATTATAAGGTCTAAATGACAGCTTTTTTCAAATGCTTATGAAACTATAATTGAAACTTTTATTTAAAAAAAGTTTTTTTTTTTCATTTGTCTATCTGTCTGTTTATACCGGGTTATCTCCGAAAAGGCTAGATTGATTTTAATGGGAAATTTACTTACAAATAACAGTGTTATGAAGAGTAACCTAGGCTACTTTTTATAACACCTGTAGCACGTTCCCGGGTGAAGCCAAAATTGTAATAAAACTATCATCACCAAATATAATGTAACTATGTGAAAATAGCTGTCATAGTAATTCGTTCCTCAAATAAATTATTCTAAAACATATATTACGTCCATTTACATTATTTACTTGTGCTAGATAAGACACGTTATTAAGCGTAGGTGTGTAATAAATAGCGCTGTTGTTACTTACACGTTTCATAGCGACTAAGATTTATCGCAATTTTGCCACTTCTAGCTCAAGTAGCTATGTATCAACGTGTTTAAATATTTTGTGAACGAGGGCTACCTACTATGAAAGTGGATTGCACATCATATACATTAGGTGCCTAGTTATCCTGTCAAGGTCGTAAGATTTGCCAGAGTGGGAGACGTCACTTGATGAGTTCCTAACTACAAAAAAGGTACCTAGTACACGGCCATACGATGTACTGCATAGAAGAAGTTTGCCATCAAAAGACACCACCTCTGTGGTCTAGTGGTAAGACCACCTGTCACTCTGACCAGCATTCTAATTGCGGAACACACTATATTAATCAGAAAATGAATCATCTTGAAGGTTATTGCTAATCCAGTCCGGAAAAATTGGCGGCTTAGCAACGTAAACAACGCCATGAATATTTTGGGACTATCAAAATTAAAGCGATTCCTAATGACAGTATACTAGTGATCGCCCATTGGTCGAAATTCAACCGTAATTCATTTGAATAGAAATACATTATTAAATAAAAAAATAATATATAATAATATGTACATATTAAAAAATAATATGGTTATATTTGACATTCAGTAACATTATAGACAAATTGTTGACGCTGTACTACTGTGGAAAGGGTTCGCTGGCGGGATGGTGATGGCCAGGACCAGGACGTAGGCGTAATGAGTAAAGAATACTTCTTCAGGACTCTCTTCTTTATTTTCTTAATACTTCTTAACTGCTGGATATGGAATGAATTATCACAGAAAGCTCTGTTTTTATTGAATTTTCCCTATTATTTTTCATTAATTATGGCAGTTCAAAATGTCATAATTATAACCAGCCTGTACAATCGTGAGGCATACAACCTCTACAGTTTGCACACGACACTAAGTTTTGTATGGGAAACATACTAATGCCATACTTGACACTCCCTTAAAACCACAAAAAATATTTCTTATAAATCTAAACTAAACTCCTATCGTCGCTAATACAAATAATATTACAGACAAATATTCTCGATATGATCATAGATTTTAAAAATGAAATAGTTATATATCTATAAAATTAATTTATTACTTATGGTTATACTTGACATCAAGGCTTGACATTCAGTAAGACAATAGACACAAAATATTAAAGACAGATCTTCTCGATTGGACCACAGTTTGGACCATAAACAAAAGAATACGTTTGCATGTGTGTATTAAATACGCGGTAATGAATAGTATTGTGTGTAACGTGTTATTTATTGAAAATAATGTATTTTTACGCATAATTAAAAAAATATTAGCATTCGTCACTTCTTCTCTGTATAAACTATAAGTGTGCGAAATTTCATACTCCTCCGTCCGCCCAATTTTCGTAAAAAGGGATCTAAAGTTTTCGCTTCACGTATTAATATATAGATTACGCAGTAACCCCCTCTGGTTGTAAACTATTTGTGTGCCGAATTTCATAGAAACCCGTTGAGACATTTTTACGTGATTGAATAACGAACATCCAAACTTTCATATTTATAATATTACTAGTTTTTGCCAGCGGCTTCGCCCGCGTATTATATGTTGAATCACTCCATCTAATTAAAATAAACCGCAGCAAAATCCGTTGCATAGTTTTAAAGATCTAAGCAACAAACTCGCTTCCCTCTGTTTGTCCCTATGTATGGACAGACAGAGGGAAGCGACTTTGTTTTATTCTATGTGGTGATTCACGACTTTAAAGATAGTACCTATGAAGCAACTGTTATTAGTGTTTTCGTTTCTTTTAAAAAAGAAAACTATAATAATATAATATGTGTGTTTGGAAAGAACTGCGTTGACGGCTTAGTAATCACAACTGCTACTGCTAAGCATCATGGGTTCAACTCCCGGGCAAAGTGTAATTGGGTTTTTCCATCTGAAATTTCTCAGTAGTAGCTTGGTTTCTTTATTTGTGAATATATAATGGAAATAGAGTCTTGTTACTTACATGTGACTGAAACGTAACTAGCGATATGTGGGTGTGCTATAGGTAGATTCTCTGCCTAACCGTTTGAATATCGGCGTAGTGTTATGTCATAATATGTAGAAAGAAACGGCAACTCTGAAGTTTTTTTAAACAACTGCACGCGTAGCATGACCACCGTAGAAATGGGTTTTGTCGACGAAAGAATAGACAAAATTACAGATTGTAGAAAGATTAAAGACAGAATTAAAGATTGTAGAAAGATTTGTACCGTTTTATGCTGGCGTAGCATGACAATTCTATCTCTATTCTACCAAGAATAGACAAAGTTCTTTATATGGCGGTCATGTTACGCGTGCAGGAACAGATAGTTTACCGAAGTTAGGTTGTATGTGTGACCATGCTATCTACAAAATCTTCATATTCCTTTTCTGTCCCTTGTTTACTTATTTATAAGTTCCTGTAAATACCTAATATTATATTCATGTTTTGACCTAAATATGATCAAAACATGCTCATAATATGAGGTATTTTTAGTAAGAAATAATTACCTAATTACGTAGGTACACATAAGTATATTCTGAGTTGGCCTCTGAGTTTGTTACGAACACCGAACTTGTCTTGTTTACAAACTTAATTTATTTATGTACTAGTTGTGCCCCGCAGTTTCACCCCCATAAGACTCGATTTTGTGAGAATATCTGAATAAAAATATTCCTTGTCCTAATCCAAGTCATGATCTAATCATTTGCCAAATTTGATTGAACACCGCTTAGTCGTTTTAACGTGAAAGTGTAACAGAATAACATACAGAAAATCAGATCTTTTCTCTTTATAATATTAGTTTTCTTACTTACTCGGCTCCTAAGAATCCTAGCGTGATGTTGTATAGTCTATAGTTGCTGGATAAATGGGTTATCAAACACAAAAACGTAGTGCCTGAGCTTAGTGTGTTAAACTAAACAAACTCCTCAGCTTTATAGTATAAGAAAAGATAGTATTTGGATTTGATTACAATTTAAAAAGTGTTAGTGAGCTACTATAAAAGATAGACATTTAGAACTTTCTAAGAGGAAAAAATCCGTCTTACATGATTGTTGCGTTAACGAACTTTGACCGTTTACGGAGAGCACGCTACGGGAGCTCTCAAAAGGAATACATTTTTTCCGTTTTTGCAACATTTTTAATTGAAACTTCCCTCCTTTTGATCCTAGCGTGTTGCATAACCTATATCTTTTTTCGATAAATAGGCTATTCAACACAAAAATAATTTTTGAATCCAAACCAGTTGTTCCTGAGATTAGAGCGTTCAACCAAACAAACTCTATTAGTATAGATAGAGATAATTTATCATGCGTCACAACTTCTACACCTTCAAAATAGGTAGCTCATATTGATCTTAAGTTTCAAAGGTATTGGAATACCACAATGCATGTCTCAGTTACCCTCACATTCCTGAGTGATCCGGGTTTAGTAGACGTGACGTACAACACCCACACAACGTCATAGTCGTACGGAACAAAAATACGTTAGATGTAGGCAACATTTGATTTATAAAGCATTCGTGCTTTTTAATAGTTCCGTGAAATATTTGTGTGTATGTGTGTGGCGAAATGTGTATGTTCTATAGGTGCACCTTTGTATACATCTACAGGATATACAGGCGTGATAATTATATTACGTTTCAGTGGAAGCGAAAATGATGTGCATTTTGTACGAATCAAAATGAATGCACATAATTTTTGCTGTTTCAATTTAGATGTTAGCATGATGTGTTTGAATAGAGTGGGACAAGTTGATGAAAAAATCATAAATCAATTTGGATTAAAGTTTTATAATTAATCATCATTTGCTTAGCCTTTTCTTATTATTTTTTTTATTGTTGGAGTCGGCTTGATGCCTTACCGGATGCATTAGCTGAGTATCATTATTTTACAAGGAAGGACTGCCTATCTGACCTCCATAACCCAATTATTGGGTAAGAAGTTTTTTTTTGTTTTAATTTACCTTAATTACATACTTATTTATGACTGAATATTACGTAGTCTCGGGATATTTCTGTTTCCGTATAATTATGCATACATGGAACAAAAGTACCTTTGCTCAGCAGTGGAAAAAAAATTGTTTTAAAACGCGAAACGGAAAGCGTGCATTCCTCCATAGCTATTTCCAAAAATAACCCGCCACAACTTCCAGTTATCCATTCACCTCAATCTTTGTAAAACCCGCAGCTACAACGTAACAAGCAAAATCAAAATGGAAATTAAAATGCCAGCGGAACCACTGCTGTTTATGCTAGCCGGTTTTATTCAAGCGTCCGAACCGACGCTGCAATATCCCCGTACATTGTGTGTTTACCCGTCAATCAAAACGTCAGCGGTGGAACTTCGGCAATATAAATGTAAATTATCGTACGAGGCCGATGGCACATACTCGCAAGTAAACACTAGTTTAAAACGTACATCATACCGGAATATTCGGCGAATACATTCGCCAAAAATTTAGAATATTGCATACATTTATCGTGTTCAGTGTTTTATGTTATCACAAAATAGGTATTTGACAGAGCTCTGCAAGAGATGGGCTAGGAAACCTCCGTTCCACCTACAGGTTATTATTAGTCTGGTTTTTTTGGGATTGTCATTTCGCAGATCAATTTATGTGGTGGCTGGTTAACCGGACTTGTGGTTCGGAAAAGTTAACGCGCGAGTAGAAATCTGTCATAAAAAAAAAAACATTAAAGGATTTTTTGATGTGAATTGAATTATGGCATTGTATTCTATTTGAAGAAAAAAGATAGAAGCGTTTACAAAAGTGAAAGTTTATATTACTAAAAATTGAGATTTTAAATAAATATTACGTTGGTTTGTTTACACTAGTCTAAGTATAAAAACAGTGTTTCTGGGAATTTTCATCTATCTGTCTGTTTGTTTGTCTGAAATTATCTCATAAACGGCTCAATCGACCTGAATTCCTGTGATGTATTTAGAAAAACGTGACGCGAAATCTGAATCATTTTAGCGTTTGAAATCGTTTCCAGATTTTTTTCTAGGTAAAAATCGTTCCCAGAATTTCGTCTAGGTAATATTATTGGGTTATCGAATTGCAGCCTTTTTTTTGTGGATGGGATATCATCAAATGACTTCTCCCGCTCTGGGCGGAGTGGGAGGGCGTGTCAGACTTTTACTGACTAAAACCCACCCGTGTTCCATCAGTTGCCCATGTGCCAGGTTCACGGTATCTCTTTCGAACAATCAATTGCAGCCTTTAGTCTCGATTTTTCGGAACAATTGCGTTATAAAATAGAAAGCCCCATGCCCAGTGGTATCGGACCTGACTTACGAGTTGTACGTCGCGGCTTCGAACCCAGGCAGGCGCGTAATTTGTGTAAATAATTTCATCACCGCTGCTCTCAAAACGGTGAAGAAAATCATCGTAAGGAAACCGGTATCTCCTAGAACAAAAAATTCGAAGGAATGTGACATCTACCAATCCGCACTGGGCCCGTGTGGTAGATTACGGCCCACTTCTTTTCACGGAGAGGAGGCCTGCATCCCAGCAGTGGGAACGGTATAGGCTGATTATGCTAATGGGTATTTCGGGTACCGTGTTACCCAGTATCTGCGTTAAGCCGTTGATCCCGACTGTCCTTCAAAGATCTTTGTCAGTCTTTACGGTCGTCAGAACCCCGAAAGTGTCTAACAATCAGCCTTACTAAGGGGTACCATGTTACCCAGTATCTCCGTTAAGCCGTTGACCCCGACTGTCATTCAAAGATCTTTGACAGTCGTTACGGTCGTCAGAACCCCGAAAGTGTCTGACAATCAGCCTTACTAAGGGGTATCGTGTTACCCAGTATCTAATTGAGTTGTCGTAGTCAGATAGGCTAAAATATTGGTTTTCAGCTGCATCTGGTAAAAAAAACTACAACATAGGTGGAGAAAGTTTAGGCATAATAATTGTAGAGAATCAAATTGTTCTTACTTTTTGGGTGACTGTCTCTTTTTTGTCTAGTTTGAACAAAAGACTTTTGATTTGTAGATACTTCATAGAGTGTTATATCAGAAAATTCAAATGATTATTATTCTCTTCAATTATACTCCTATCTAACATTCGAATCTTTCTACTATTAATTTTAAATCACTTCCAGTGATTACGGAAAGCGATCCAGAGGAAACTTTGCATACTCGTGAAATAACAGAAACATTCCTTTACTTAACGGTATATTATGAGCTCATCTGAGGATGGAAATCAGAGATGGTCTGCTAGTGCAAAATTTTATCATTCATTCATTTCATCTTTATCTTTATCGATTTTAATGCGGTTTTCATCAATAGGTAGACTCAAGACGAAGGAGATTCAAGACGAAGGTTTATATGATAATACGTCCCATTTCTTCCCGTGGGTGTCGTAAAAGGCGACTAAGGGACTTACTAGAGAATGGGCAGCAGCGTTCTCTATGTATTTTACCACCATACTGCGAGGTGGATGTCTTTTGGCTGAAATGATGATAATACGAGGATAAAGCCACTGGGAAAAGCTAGTTTATTCATGAAACAATTTACTCTTTTACTCTTTTTTCAACCGACGAAAAAAAAACGGAGGAGGTTCTCAATTC
The DNA here is from genome assembly GCA_932294355.1 of Aporophyla lueneburgensis. Lineage (NCBI taxonomy): Eukaryota > Metazoa > Arthropoda > Insecta > Lepidoptera > Noctuidae > Aporophyla > Aporophyla lueneburgensis. The sequence continues at coordinate 8,713,794 of OW028737.1, forward strand.
GACGCGTATTTTTTTTTTATATGTAAAAAGTTATGCGTGGTCATAACCACGCATAACTTTTTACATAGTGGTCCGATTGTATCAATTCTTCTTCTATTGGAAAGGGTATATTCCCAAGGTGGTCCCGTATAAATTTAGAAAATAAAATCAAACCCTAAGGGTCGGAAAACAGGGATGATTGATTGTTAACTCACTTATTGTAATGTTTAACCACGCATAACTCTACACAGAGTAGTCCGATTTTGATAATTCTTTTTTTGTTGGATAGGGTATACTTTCCCAAGTATTATTGGTACATTAAAGTCACATAAAATTATAAAATATTATAAAATATTTTAACAAAAAATGAAACCGCCGAAAAATCTGAAAAGCATAAAATAATAAACCTTAAAATTATGAGTCGGCGCTTTGAGTGATTTTTGTTCATTGATTTTTCAGCGCCGACTCAAAATTTTAAGGTTTATTATTTTATGCTTTTCAGTTTTTTCGGCGGTTTAATTTTTTGTTAAAAAGTTTTTTATCTTACCATACTTTTATATAATTCGTCATCGCGGTATTCACCCGTTTCTAGCCAAATCATCTTTCACATAGTCTATCCAGCATTATTTTGGTCTATTCCTACCGATTTTTACACAAGTTCTCAGTCACCCGTGGCACTTTCAGACTTTTTACATTGGTTGTGCTAAATAGTTTGGTTAAATTATTGTGATTACTACCCATTACAAAGTAAGATAGTTTATTTCGTTTAGGGGTCGTAATGGCTGACACGCGTTATTGGATTTTATTGCTGCATAAATTATCAGTTTCATAGATATTTATTATTTATTCTTAAAAATTATAGTAGGTACATACTACATGAACTTCTCATAGGTGTTTAACACTAGCTTTCGTCAGCGGCACTATCCGCGTGGGGTTCTGTAATTATCCCTCGGGAATTTATTACCTACTATACGATGTGTTCATCCAGGTTATTAAAATAAGAACATCTAAATTCTCGCATGAATGAGATTTTTTAAATTTCTTTTATACTATTAGTAGGGTGATAATAATTTTCAAAAGACCCCAATCACGACTTTCTAGAATATATCAGCAAAGAAACACAATAAAAAAGAAACATAAACACCTCTAATTGGTTACAAGAAATATTTACAGAATTACGTTTTCCATTTAAAACTTAAGTAGGTATACAGTTTATTCATATAGCCCAATTATTATGCACTCAAGATCAAAAACATAACTTATAGCATCCGTAAAAAACACACAACAAATTTTATTTTCTACTAGCTTCTGCCCGCGACTTCGTCCGCGTCAAATTTTTGTTCCCGTGACCCTTCCCGTCGCATCGAATTACCTGCCAGTTTTCGTCAATTTTTCGTTGCTGCTCCACACCTTTTGATCGTAGCGTAATGTTATATAGCCTATAGCTTTACTCAATAAATAGGCTACCCAACACAAAAATATATTTTTAATTCGGACCAGTAGTTTCGGAGCCTATTCAATACAAACAAACAATCAAATTTTTCCTCTTTATAGTCGAACGGGATAAAAAAAAGTATCCTATGTCCGTCTCCTAGTTCTAAGCTACCTCCTCACCAATTTTGAGCCAAATCGGTTTAGCCGTTCTTGAGTTATAAATAATGTAACTAACACAACTTTCTTTTATATATATAGACTAGCTTCTGCCCGCGACTTCGTCCGCGTCAAATTTTTGCTCCCCTTACCCTTCCCGTCGCATCGATTTGCCTGCTAGTTTTCGTCCATTTTCGCTCCTTGAGTTATAGTGAGTCAACCTTAAAAGATAGACATATGCTCTTGCGACTTTTTTTTTGAACTTTTTAAAAATAACAATCCCGTCATACATGATTTTTGCGTTACTTTAACCGTTTACGCAGCGCACGCAACGGAAACTCTCAGAAGGAATAAATTTTCCCCGTTTTTGCAACATTTTTCATTACTGTTCCGCTCCTCTGAGGTGTAGCGTGATGTTATATAGCCTATAGCCTCCCTCGATAAATAGGCTACCTAACACAAAAAGAATTTTTCAATTCGGACCGGATTCGATTCGGAGATTAGCGCGTTCAATCAAACAAACAAACTCTTCAGCTTTATAATATTAGTATAGATAATTAGTTGACCCATTAATTTGTTTATTATTATTAATTTATTGTTATAAACGTACCAAGTTTGACAACCTGGTACGCGGTGGTGATCTGGTAAGCGTTTTCTAGCTGACACTCATATGTTAGGTTAGCTCCTACCCAGTTATGATGACCTGGTACTTCGAAGGCATAAAGCGTTTTCTAGCTGACACTCCTTTGTTTGGTAAGCTCCTGTCAAGTTATGATAACCTGGTACTTCGAAGGCAACGTTTTTGTCATAGTACCACGTTTTATAGTGACTTGTATTCTCTTTGACGTTTTATGTGACGTCTCACGGGAACGCGGTCGTAAAAAGAGAAAAAAAAAAAAAAAAAAAAAAAAACGTGATAAAAAGTATCCTATGTCCTTCTCCTGGCTCTAAACTACCTCCCTGCCAATTTTCAGCTAAATCGGTTCAGCCGTTCTTGAGTTATAAGTGAAGTAACTAACACGACTTTCTTTTATATATATAGATTAGGTACAAGTTAAAATTGTCAGCAGCTATACAGTTTATTTATAAAGCACACTTATATGCAGCTACATAAAACATGACCAGAAAACTTCAGTAGGTACCTACTTATAAATCAGAACACGTCACCGCCCACGATATTGTCATACATCTCAATTAACACCAAACGAACCCCGTATCTCCACTTAATGAACTATTCTGTGAACTAGCGAGTGGGCGTGTTCTCGCATACCGTACCCGGGCCCAAAGCTACTGACACGTATGCTCATATAGCATGCTTCCTGGTAAAGTTTTGCATGCTTAATATATATATGTTTTTATCACCTGTTGCTAAGCAGTAGTTACTTAATAATATGATTTATCATTTCAGCCGAAAGAAGACACAGACCTCTCCCAATTTGGGAGGGTTTGTCAAAATCGCCACGCTTGGCAGGCAGGTGGGTGATCGCAGTATGATGGTAAAATGCACAGAGAATACTGCTGCCCATTTTCTAGTAAGCCCTTTAGTCGCGTCTTAAGACACCCACGGGATGAAATGGGATGGTGTTATTCTTTACGCTCAACTCCACACGGAACGTAATATAATTAGGTAGTGTTTGTTAATGTTGATAATGTTATCAAAATTTCCTTTCACTGTTATTTATTTACTTACCAAGTGAAGGTATACGAGATTATGTGGGTTAGATACCACAACAAAAAAGTGATGAAAGTAAGGTGGTGTGTTGGGCACCAGTGGCGAGGTGTAAATTTTTCTAAAAGAGAAGCCGAAGCGAAGTCGGCTTTAACTTACTGACTCATCAATAAAGAATACTTACTATCATTCTAAAATTAATATAGGAATGTAATGAATTAAATGCAATTAAATTGAACAGCTGAAAACCGAATAAAATATGCAATATTTCTCTATCTCGTTCTCGCTGACGCATTTTTCTATACCTGTCTCTGTCATAACCCGTTGTACAGCGGCTTGCTCTCGTACATATCAAGCGGTGCCACGTGACCTAAAGTGACATCATTACGGGATCGCTGTTGTATGAATTTTTAACCGACGAAAAAAAAGGACGAGGTTATCAATTCGACGCGTATATTTTTTTTTTTTTTTATGTATGATCACGCATAACTTTGTACATGGTAGTCCGATTGTGACAATTCTTTTTTTATTGGAAAGGATATACTCCCAAGGTGGTCCCATATAAATTTGGAAAACTAAATCGAACCCTAAGGGTCGGAAAACAGGGGATGATTGATTGTTCACTCACTGATTGTAATGTATAACCACGCATAACTTCATACAGAGTAATCCGATTTTGATAATTCTTTTTTTGTTGGATAGGGTATACCTTGCCAAGTATTATTAGTACATTAAAGTCACAAAAAATATAAAATAAAAGCTTTTTAACAAAAAATTAAACCGCCGAAAAAACTGAAAAGCATAAAATAATAAACCTTAAAATTTTGAGTCGGCGCTGAAAAATCAATGATCACTCAAAGCGTCGACTCAAAATTTTAAGGTTTATTATTTTATGCTTTTCAGTTTTTTCGGCGGTTTAATTTTTTGTTAAAAAGCTTTTATTAGTTCTCAATTATGACGTTTTGGCGCCGGGTTAATTTAGAACATTTCTCTTTTGTTGTAATAAAAAGCTATAAATAACCTTTTTTGTTGTTTGAATGTTATGGTGAATTAAATACCCGTAGTGTAACTATATTTATTGACAATAGTAGCCACTATTTACATACTATTTTTAATAGTGATAGAGTTACCAATGCGATTCCCCGAAGGCAAGCCGGTAGGAATCGTGTTATATGGTGCTTTCGCCACTGTTGGGCACACCACAATTGCGGCGGTAAGTCCCCTCTTTGAGGAGTGGATAGAGAGGGGCCACGGCGTCCTCACCTTCCGCCTGACACTGGTTCTCACTGGGCATGGGTGTTTCGGTGGGTTCCTGTTCAGGATAAAGCGGGAGGAATTGCCCGGGTGTTTCTGGAGGACACGGTGGAGCATACGGTGGAGGTGTGCCCAGCCTGGGCAGAGCACCGCCGTGTCCTCATGGAGGTGATCGGTGGCGGCGACCTCTCGCGACCGGCCCTGGTGCGAGCCATGGTACGGAGCGAGAGGGCATGGGAAGCCGTTACCTCCTTCTGCGTAGCAGTAATGCTCACGAAGGAGGAGGTGGGGCGCGTGAGGGAGTGGCAGTCTCTGCGCCCTCACGTCCCTAGCCGCCGCAGGAGGAGACGCCCCGGGCATCGGGAGTCTATTGCGGACTCCCGGCCACCGTAGGCGCGGGCTTGTGGGTGGCGAGCAATGGGTAGCTCGCCGCCCGGTAAAGACCAGGCCCGTGTCGATGGCGCGTAATGTTCTACGCGCGCCTCAAAGAGATGTCAACAGTACTGAAGGGGTCTGCTAGGACCGATGTCTGCCAGGGTCGCGAGTTTGTTCAAACGAGATACCGTAGCCCTGGCATATAGGTAACTGCAGGAACACGGGTGGGTTTTAGTCAGTAAAAGTCTGACACGCCCTCCCGCTCCGCCCAGAGCGGGAGAAGTCATTCGATGATTTCCCATTCAGAAAAAAAAGGTGGTGTGTTTTCCTAGAGAGCTTTTTTGACACCGCAAAGTAAAACCTATCATTTGAACGACCATCGTCACTACGGTCGTTATGTGGCAGCCACGGCTCTCCTGGATACAGTAGCTTTAAATCAATCAATCTTTTAGCGTACCTCTTTATGTCCTACCTAGGGTAGTTTTCGTAGTGCAAATGTTCCAATATTAAAACTAACGTGCATTCGTATTCGATTTTCAAAATCGCAGCGTGATTATATCGTGCAACGGATTCTCAACTCTCTGTTTTAAACCGAGCAATGAGAATCTAACAAAATACATCCCATAGCGTCAAAAATACACACTATTCGATTTTTAAACCTCGGCTCTAGCAGTGTGTGGAAAAAAAAACCACCGTGATTTTACTACTTCTGTGGAAACGTAGGCTTGGACTGCACATAACGTGACGTCAGAACAGAACCGACACTTTATTTTTCATTCCAGTATTGAATATGGTTTTTTTATTCATTTTGATTGAACTAGCACGTCTGGAACATATTCGTTTGAGTGACGGGTTTATTACGGAGCTGGTATGAGTATATTAAAGAAATAAAAATGGCTGTGATTTATGTTATGAAGACTAGCTACGTGAAGAAGACATTCGATCAATCTTTTTAATGTGAATATCAAGTTCTTATAAACTGTACAGCTTGGCACATCAATGCGCAAACTGTACATCACCATAATTTCAGCCAAAAAATATCCACTGCTGAACATAGACCTCCAAAAAGGTTTGCCATAATCGCCACGCTTGGCAGGCGGATTAGCACGTCGCAGTATAGTGGTAAAATACATACAGAATGCTGCTGCCTATTCTCCAAGTCCCTTAGTCGCCTTTTACGACATATTTTACCAATTATGTTAAATGGAATGGTGCTATTCGGCACCACACGAAACGCATGTCAAAATACCCTAATCATGTTTATATATTCACGATACATAAACATGATTTTGAACCCTGAATTTTGAATTTTTTAGTGGGTTATTAAAACAGATTCAATGTTCCATACATTTTGATAAAGTAGGTATTGCACTTTTGTATGAAACAGAATAGTTTTTACTTTTTTAGTCGACCAAAAATTTCTACGTTAGGAGGTCTAGACTCATGTGCTGAATTCATGCTTACAGTGTTCGTGATATGTCCTTGCTACCCTGTCTTTTTATCGTGATTTCAAGTCAATCAACTTCAAATCAATTTCGATGAAATGCCGCCAGTCTCTTGGGTACGTTACCGGTCGACAGCGATGAGGATGAATTTTTCGATGCTTTATTTTAGGTTTTGTATATATAGTTTTGGTTAAGTTAATATATTGTATTATGTTGTTATTTATATTAAAACAAAATATACAGTTTAAAAAAAAAAATTCGATGAATATGGCAGTGAACCAACTTTGTGCTTTGAAAACGATTTAAATAATAATTTCATTATTATTTAGAAAACAGGTGTCGTACACGCGAGTTCGCGCTTGCAGGCACTAAATTGGTTCCTGGATAGGCCATTTTCAAAGTTCTAAGTATTGGCAGTATTACCATGTTCAGTTCAACAATCAGGGGGTTGTTTAGTATAAGTGTTGCGAATGGATTCAATGACTAATCAATCTGTTAATAGTCCACGTGCCAGATTGCTACTACTATATTTATTTTTTCAGAATTGTTTTACGAACTGTTACTGTATCATATCCTACTGCTAGGCAAAGGTCTCTCTCCGCATGACTTCCGCATGACTGATTGTACTCCTCATCACTTGTCCTAAAGTTTCATTAGAAAACCAGCGTCAGACAGCATCTGTCTGGTATTAATGTTGAAATGAACCTTTTTGGCGCAGCCGTGAGGAACACACTTAGTCTTGTTGTTATTTAATTTTCATAGTATTTTATATTGTGTTTTACGTCCAAATAAATGGTATTCTTTCTTTCATTTACATTCAACTTTTAGTTAATGTGGACCAATGCTAATTTTGTTTCGTGCAGCTTGGTCCACCATCTTCTAAGAGTCGGTTCAGTTTTGAATGGAAAAATACTCGACCAAACTTCTGGCTCCATTGAAAATAGGACAGTATTATCATAATCGAAAGTAGAATATTGAATGGATATGGACTCACAGTCGGGTCGCACATGCTCACAATTTGGTTGCTAGCTTGAATTGCGGCAAGAGAAGGCTCGAGACTGCACGAGGATATTTCCGACCTGTCTGATGGACCCTACGGCGTCTGAAGTGATTCCTACTGGCTCTGTCTTACAGGATTCCACACTTTAGCTCATTTGGAATGCGGCAGATGCCAACCCAAGTCAGTTCAAGCTTGAGGGTTTTTGACAAGAAACCTGAAATGTGGAGCACAGTGTGGTGTTGCAAATATTGTCTGGAAGGCAAAGGGCCCTACTTATTTGCCATGTGTATGCACGGTCGTCATTGTTGTATGGATCACTATGGAAGTTTGTTGACCACATGGTGGCACTAGGGCACGACGCCTTCGCCATACACCATAGAATCGTGTATTATACAAGGTCACACGGTTTTCTATGGCCCAGTTAACAAGCCGTAGAGCAAAAAAACCGTGCCGTGTCAAAGAGCCTCAATCTGCGAATTGAACTGAATTGAATTTGTCTTTAATTTTGGTCTGTTTTACAAACCACGCAGAATAGAAGGTGTAGTAGTGGTAGTAGTATAACCGGAAAATTAAAAATTAAACCGCCGAAAAAACTGAAAAGCAAAAAATAATAAACCTTAAAATTATGAGTCGGCGCTTTGAGTGATCTTTGTTCATTGATTTTTCAGCGCCGACTCAAAATTTTAAGGTTCATTATTTTTTGCTTTTCAGTTTTTTGACGTCTTAATTTTTTGTTAAAAAGTGTTTTATTTTATACCTTTTTGTGGCTTTAATGTACTAATAATACTTGGCAAGGTATAAGCTATCCAATAAAAAAAGAATTATCAAAATAGAACTAGTTACTATGTATAAAGTTATGCGTAGTTAAACATTACAATCAGTGAGTGAACAATCAAACATGTATTTTTCGACCCTTAGGGTTCAATTTTGTTTTCCAAATTTATATGGGACCACCTTCGGAGTATACCCTTTCCCCTTATGTTGTTGTATTACCCTTCTTTAAGAATTATCACAATCGGACGAGTAACGACTGAAATATACGCGTCGAATTGAGAACCTCCTCCGTTTTTTTTCATCGGTTAATAAAGTAAGTAATTTAGCGTGAAAAATCTTTGATAGAACGTCATTGAAACCAGTAAAAAAAAAAAGAAATAGAAGTACATAGATACACAAACAACTTTGAGATGTTGATCCATCGCATCATTCTATCGTATCCTTTTACTTGGGGACCCGTACAAGATGAATGGGGCTCTCTCCGCACTCGAACTGATAACATTTTTATTTATTCGCAATATTTTACGAGTTTATCTGTATAGAACTTATACAGGAATAGACTGTTGCCAAGGAAACTACTTTGAAAATACTGATTGAAAGGTTTATTTTTTTAAACAAATCCTTCTAAGACTTGTATTATCAGGGTTTTAAAGATGGCTTTAATAATAACACAGTTGCGGTAAACTTTCCAGCACAATTCCAAGGGTTTAAAGGAAATTCCTGATGCATTCATCATCATCATTTCAGCCGAAAAACGTCCACTGCTGGACAAAGGCGTCATTCCGCCACTTCGGCTAGTTCTGTGCTTCATGTATCCAGCGAATTTCTGCGGCCTTCACTAGGTCATCGGCTCACCTTGTAGGAGGTCTTCCAACGCTAAGTTTTCCAGTACGAAGTTGCCACTCCAGAACCTTTCGGTTCTATCGGCCAACTGTTCTTCGAGCAATGTGCCCTGCCCACTTAAATTTAGAAATTTTTCGGGCTATGACCTAATGCATTACTTGATTATAATAATTTGTTTGAAAAATTCATCAACGCTAACAACATAACTATGCGTTAGTTATGTTGTTAGCGTTGACGAATTTTTCAAACAAATTATTACAATTATTATTGTTAATAAACTGTAAAAAATTAATGGTAAGCCATTGCTGGAGGCCTTAATTTATTACGGCAGCCACAGGCAAGTACGGCTAAGTAGCCAACAGTCTCCGAGGTAAACCTGCGAGATTCATTCCAAATAAAAAAATGGTATCGCCAATGTAAGAATGTTATGCTATTATTCCGCTTAGCACTACAATACGACTTCTTTTTAAGGGCAGACACCCAGTCGCATAGTATACCTATACCAACATTTTAAACAAGCCGAATAGGTATTTCAGTGCATCCAAGTGTCTCTAAATGTGTTTTGGTCCTTCCAAATTGGTATATATTAATTCAAGTAGCTTGAATATATACTACCGTGGACAGTTCAGCGTATGACCTGAATTTATTATCTAGACTGCATTACACTTACAAATGGTATTAAATTAGGAAAGCCGGTACAACTCGTACATGCGAAGCTCTCCGACTATATTTCTAAGCTATTCAACACTTTCTGTCTTTTTTGAAGAGTGAAAAAGAAGCAGATGAATATTAAATTGTACTATAGATACACCTTTGTCTCACCCTTTGGGCATTACAGGCACATTAAGATGCTTATTACTCAATCACAGCATAACGGACTTGGACGAATTTTTCCACACAGAAGGTTTATAATCTGGATTAAACATAATACCCCTTTTTGCTTTTTACCCCGGTAGTAAGTACCCATGAGATATTTTTTGACCTCCACGTGGTTGAACTCTCTGACAAAAGCTACTTAGGAATAAAATAATCCTCCACATAGAAATCAACAAAATATTCTGCACAATTTTTATGTTTCTGCTGCAAGACGCACCTTATATTTCGTTAAACAAAGCCCCTTAAAATGGCTTGCTGCACGTTCCCTAATAAAAATACGGCAAGTGTCACGATGTATTTTTCGTTTCTGTCGCCCGACCCTTTTTGCACGGAAGGGAAGCCGTTCGCAATGTTCAAGCTAATTACTGAGCGTCACTGCAGCTGCTTGAAATGTGCACTCATCGAGTTTGATTTTGCTGTGTTGCCAGTTTCCTTTACGTGAACATTTCGAAATGTTTGAATATTGTTCGTTCCATTTTTGAAATGGGTAGGTGGCTGTTTTTGATTGGCTGGTTTAATGGGATTGACTGGTCATTCGTAGTCTTCTTCTTTGTGTCACTGGCAAGACAGTTAGTAAATTTTGTTGGCCCAGAACTTCGCCGATTCCTCGGCGTTATCGGTGGCAGTGCGGAGATTACCTTGGCAACATGTTTTCGGGTACAGAGGGTCAGATAGGAGGTGGCGCATAGTTTATCAAACAATTCCACTTCCAATCCCGTTACACTCTTGTAGATGGTAAAGTAGATGACACTGCAATCCAGAGCTCTGCTAATTCTTTTAACAATGTTACACCAGCAGAGGCAGAGTCAATAGAAAAACCATATTTTACGGTTCCCTTATGGCCTGCAGGGATTCTTACAAAAACTTTTTACTCACAAAATCAAATAAAGACACATATACATGTGGCTGCCTAAATAAATACCAAACATAGGCAATTAAGATCTAATTGCGTTCTCTTGAGACTTAAGCCACACACGTAAGGATGGCAATAAGATCAATAGTGGCACGCTGTGGTCACACATTGGCCCATTGTCTATTGACCGCCTGCTGTTTGTGTTGATCAAAAATTAATTAATTTGATGGTTATTGTTTCTGTTGTTCGTGTCTGCGACTTATTAAAAGCTGAAGGTTTTCTTTTTGCTTGCTTACTTGTTGTGCTTATTTGTTTATTATTATCATTTTAATCGCTACCCAAACCTGCTTTGCACGGGTACTACGGAAACAGGTCATAATATCGAAATTTTTATCAAAGTAATGGTAAACACCGCATCAAGATCGATTGGGAAGTTTATGAGATCGAAGCGGGCACACAAACAGACACGAAAAGCGACTTTATTTTAAACTAGCATCTGATCGCGGGCTTCACCCACGGAAACATGCGGTCGGGACAAACGCGCTTTAAATTTCTGCCAGTGAAAGTCCCATCAAAATCGTTCTAGCCGTTTTGGAGATAAGCCGGAACAAACAGCTAGACAGATAGACAGTTTTTTTGTTATTAGAATAATAAAATACTTTCAAAAGCACTTAGTTTAACCTTGTTCAAAACGGATACCTCAGTTTTATTTATTTGTAGTGTAGTATTTGTTTGAATATATGTATGTATAGAATATAGACAATAAAGGTATAGCAGATGTACTCCTTACAGCCTACTTTGGACATCTGATATACAATGAACGTGAATTTTATAATATATGGTGATATTTATAAAATTCATATATATATTTTATTTATAACATATTTTATTTTATAATGTATTTATGGTGTCAGTCAATCAGGTAACGTAATAACAGAAACCAAATGAATAGAGAGATTTACGAACGTGATGTTTATCGTTTTATTTTTGCCAACAAACATGTTGGCTCAATTTGCTGTATATTGGCTATTGGCATTCGCGTAGGTATGTAGAATCAATGTGTAGAATGCGGGCCTCAGTGTTGAGCCATTCCGCCGTCGATTGGGATAAATATTTATGTGATGATCGAGGTAGGTGTTTATAATTACTTGTTGGTATTGTTTTGTTTATATGTGGAATTGTAATTTATTTATTGTTACTTTAATTTATATTCGGTGTAAATTTAATATTTTATTTAAATTCCAATTCCGTGACCCGTAGACATTTAATTTTATTTCAATTCTGTCACTTTAATTGTATTCTGTTAATGACATTTAATTCTTTTCTGCTGCAGCATTGTACAATTTTATCTTAATTTTTTTTTAATGAGTTTTGCCTGGAATTAAATGTTTTGTTTTTTATACGTACATATAATTTGACCAGATTCAACAGAAAACATACGCAGCAAGGCTTGTCCGTACCGTGCAGATATTCTATTACCGTATATATCTCGCCTTTTTGGTATCTTATTGTGAACCGGTGAAATGTGTTTGTATTGCTAAGATACATCTAGGTTTATCCCTTTGGGAAATACAATTGATATGTTGTTATATTTTCTTCTATTACTTAAACCAACGACAAAAATATGTGTCTTTCTTAGTAAAACGAGGAGCTTGTAGCTAATAGTAGCCGTGCGGGTTGATCGATAGGCTAAGCTACGTACGGTCCTTGCATGGGTGATCATCTCTACATACAAAAACCCCTCCGTACCTCGGAAAGCACGTCGTTAGTCGTTACGTCGTCAGAAGCGTGACAGTTTGATATCAAGTACTACCAAGGGGTATCATATTATCCAGTTACTAGGTTGTGGAGCTCACATAGGCAGTAACTCCTTGTTAAATACGAGTATTCAGCTGCTTTGTGTTTGACTGGAAGCCGATTCCAACATAGTTGGAAAAATGCTGAGCAGATTGATTATTCTAGGCAAACCGAAAAACGTAGAAATACACCAGAAGGTCAAAAGTCGTAATAAATAGCGTTCAAAATCTACTAGCAGTCTCGTCTCGGCGACAATCAAATGTCAAACTTGTCAAAAATGTATGGAACCTAAAGGTATTTTTGACAGATTGAGATTAGTGTCATTTTGTCAAAAATACCTCGAGTTTCCCAGTCTCCCGGAGTTATTCAGCCAAACTTAAAATTACGAAAATTGTCCCTCAGGTTTTGTTTTTAAGTTTTTCTGAGATTCTCTTTTCCTTCTTAAACAAAAACAGATATATCTCCAAAAACGTCCCATTCTTAAAAGTTCATAAGTACCTTTGTTTTAGTTCCCGAGGAAAGTCACTCAATAATTGTTTTAGCCGACCTGTTGCGTTCTCCCGGGAACAGTATCATGACAATCTAATACCAACGTTATACTGTTCAAGCTACGGTTAATTTTCGCAGTACTGTAATGAAATTGATAAAATCTAAACCCAAAATGAAACATTGAGAGTAAACTCAATTTTGTGATGTGTTGAGCGATATTACCTAACATCAACGTTACGGAGGCTTGGTACTGGCTTTTAAACCTCTCGACTTATTCATGAACAGGATTATGATTGAAATTTTCCAAAAATAACTGTGAATATTTACATTTTTAACGTTTATGGAGTACGGCTGTTGTTTTGATTTAAATCTGAGTAAATGGGGATAAGAACTGCAAACTGAATGACAGTAATTCTCGCTATTGAAAACGTTTAAAATCTAGTCGCAATGTCATCTAGGCGACAACCAAATGCCAAAAATTTGTCAAAAATATATGGAAACTCGAGATATTTTTGGCAGATTGAGAGTGAAATCAGACTATTAACGTTCTTAAAATTACAAGAATTGCCCCCTTGTCACTTTAGATGTCGCAACTTACTAAAGATTTGACAGCTAGATGACACTATCCATCCATTTTATGGAAACAAGTGACATATTTTACGCATAATTAATTAATTTTCCTCGTTCGTTCTGATGACTGAAACTAGATATAAAAAGACGACAATGGTATAAGAAAGCTTCCCGAAAAATATTGGAAACCCATTTATATGGGAAAAATCGTATACAGATGATGCAAAGAGAACTAAGTCCATTTTTATTACCTACGGGGTGGGTCACTTGTGGTGTAATATTATCTAAATTATAGTAAAGGTGTGTTTGTGTCTATATTATCATATTAAATCAGTGCTAGAAATACAAATTGAAATAACGCTCTATCTACCCTTCCTTGGTTTGTTTACTATTCAAGCGTTCGTTGTAAAGTTATTCCGTTTGTTGTTTGTTGATGGCCTATCGCTATGGCAACCTGTTGGTTGGACCTGAGCGGTTTATCATCGGCCATTTATTGTCCTAAGTGTCAGAAGCACTATAAAACTGGACAAATATGATTTGGGAAACATTTATCAAAGTATTTTGTGGTAGATGTAATATTGCTGTACAAGGAACATAATATTTTCTAAATAATTGGATAGATACCGGAATCAAAAGAGATATCAGTCTACGCTAGGAAACTAAATGATAAATGATTTTATTTCTGTAAGAAAGCTTGAACAAACACCTTTACACGTCAATCGTATTTTAAAACTAGAGGAGGTCGACATTTCCTGTCTGAACTCTAAAGGCTACTACACACAGTGCCGGCGGCAATGCCGCTGGGTTTACGCCGAGCGGCTATGCCACCGGCAAAACAAGCCGCCCCGGCTTTGAATGCCGCCGGGTGCACGGCGGCTTGCCCGGCGGCCCTGCCGCCGGCACTGTGTGTAGGAGCCTTAAGAAAGGCCGAAACAAACTCTGAGGTCACAGTCTCTTTTAAAGTCCAGATATAATCTTGGTCACATCATATGTGATTGGTGTCTGAAATGGAGTTTTCAGAAAAGCACCACACAGTTTGATTGGACCAGTCTAATCAGTGCACATGCAGCTCATCTCAGAACTTATGGAACTCAACTATTAGTACTGTGAAACTAATCATGTTTAAGTGTGGTAGTACTTCAATACTAGCAACTGACCTGGCTTTTGGACTGGCCTGTTAGTCTAGTGGTTAGTGACCCTGACTGCTAAGACTGAGGTCGTGGGTTCGATTCCCACCCAGGACAAATCTTTGTGTGATGAGCACGATCATTTGTTCTGTGTCTGGGTGTAATTTATCTATAATATGTATGTATTTAGAAATATATAAGTATGTTTATTAGTTGTCTGGTTACCATAGTACAGGCTCTGCCTAGTTTGGGATCAGATAACGTTGTGTTGGTTGTCCTAAGATATTTATTTATTTTTATTTAACATTCTGAACTCAATTTGAAGTTCAGAACGCCAATGTAGAGTTTAACAAGTTTTCTACTTCAAACTCTCAATTCATAAACGGGTAGCTGAAGCAACAAAACTAAGCAGAATTAACGTATGTAATCTACGATTTTGTTATCTCTTGTTATACTCAGCCTCACGATGGGAAGCCTTTTTTGGGGTGGGAAATGATCAAATGACTTCTATCGCTCTGGGTGGAGCGGAAAGGCGTGTCAGACTTTTACTGACTACCCATCCATGTTCCTTCAGTTGCTTTTGCCAAGGGCACGGTAACTCTTTCGAACAAATCCGCTATCCTGGCCGGAACGATGGGAAGCTTAACACATTTGACGGAAAATACGTCGTCCTTGATTGCGTATAGCCAGAACGGAAAAGTAGATACTAAAACATTCGACCTTGCACACTCAACCGATGATGCGTCAGTGCGTCAAGCGAAGTAACAAGAAAATAATGAAGTTACGCCCACGCATTTTCCATCAGATGTGCCATCCGTAGACAGTCATAGAACATCAGACATAGATGTAGGAAATCTTATTCGCATTCCATGTAGCACAGACAACAATATCGTTTCAAAGCACTTAAAAGAAAAATCTAAAACATTTATCGTAAAAATACTCTAAAATCAAAACAGCGAGGAATGAATTATTTCTATCGATTGATTTACAACTCTAAGATTTACACCTAGCTCCAAACAAACATAAAACTCAAAACTATAAAACGAAACAAAATGCGTTGACGTCGTAGAAGAAACGCTGCGATAAAAATCTATTACGGCGAGTTGGCACACAGAGTAAGATATCCAACAGAGATCAAACTTCAAACAATCAAGTTCATTTTGCAAAGGAAATTTTAACATATATGTAACATATATGGTGTGGTATGATTTGATGTGAGTATACCACACTACACCATGCACAACTCACCACAACACGCCACACACTACTCACCATATCACACCACACGTCACACACCACACATACCGCACGCCACACCACTCGCCACACATCAAACCATACACATTTCACCACACCACACATCATACACCACTCGACACACTCCACATGCCACACTTCAAACAACACACAACCAACATGTTAATATATACACCTATCCACCTCAGAAACTAGCACAAACTATCAGCAGAAACCACTCCGCACACCATAACTCCATTATAAGCAGATGTAAGAGATAAGTGCATCATAATCTTCGCATGATACGTCTTACCAATGCAATGCACTTTGATCGGAAATTGGTCGTAACGAGTGATAATTTATACCTAGGATATATGGCGCTTTGCAGTGCAGTGGTGGCCTAGTGGTAAAGGCCGCGACTTACGAGTTGTAGGTCGCAGGTTCAAATCCAAGCAGGCGCTTTACTTTGTGTAAATTATTTCATCACCACTGCTCTCAAAACGGTGAAGGAAAACATCGTGAGGAAACCGGCATGTCTTAGAACCAAAAATTCGGAGACATGTGTCATCTACCAACCCGCACTGGGCCCGCGTGGTGGATTATGGCCCACTTCCTCTCACCGCGCGATGGTATGAGTAATGGCACAGCAATCATCATCGCAAATCTTCTCGAATAAACAATCTATTGAACGTCATGCAAACATCTTAAATGAAGAAGCATACAAATATCACAATTGTATGAACCGTCGGCTCTGTTTGATATCCACTCACGTCGAGTCTCTCTATACTAAATCTTCCTCAAGGGTTTTCTCAAATGTTTTCTTTGCATATGTAATCGCACTGGGGCCATTTGTTTTGATGGGATAATCCTGTATTTTGTGCGGAGCCCTAAAAATCTTAATGCATCAAGCAAATATGTTAACCCTTTCAACAGCGAAGGTAGAAAAGCACCCATAGTACCAACACGCTTGTCTCTGCGAATAAATTGGCTTTATTATTCTTGGTGTTATTTATCCCGGGTTTAACCGGTCAAGTACCGTAATTACAGATACTAAAAAACGATTGTTTACATACCAAATGTGGTATCTTAGGGACTTAGAGGTTAAAATTGGCACGTTGTTTGGCTGTCTATCTACGTATGAATATATTCATAAATCTGTTACTAAGAGGTTCCTCAAAATTATTGTAAGTAATCAATCCTCCGGTAAACATTTGATTGTGATATTACTAGCTTTAGCCAGCGGATGCGCCTGCGTGTTTATCTGAAATTATCTCACAGGATTCTAATGCGTCTAAAAGTCTATTAAATCCAAGTTATAAACTATCAGTATGCCAAATTTCAAACAAATCCGTTTAGCCGTTTTTTACTTTCAAACATCTAAATCTACAAACTTTCACATTTATAATATTAAAATACACATTAAACATAACACCACGCCTGAATTCCTTGAAACATTAGGCAGAGTTGCACCTATAGTAGACTCACATTTCGTCAGTTATTTTGAAATCTCATGTAGTATAGCCACCAACCGGATATATAAATCCAAACTTCGAGCTGCTTCTGAGAAATTCCTGTTGGAAAAAGCAGTTAAAACTTCTCCCTTCCCGGGTTTTGACCCCAGAACCTCATAATCAGTCATATAGTAGGACCTTAAATCACATCAATAGAATTACATAGAGACTCAATTAGGAGTCATCTTTTCCTCAATAACATTTATAATCCTTTGAACCAACTCCATACTAGTCGCCTACGATACCCGTACCAGGAACCAACTCTTATCTTTAGTAATATCACAATAATTGCCCTGAAAATGATAAAAAACAAATAACCGTCAATACTCTCAAGAGAGCAAAATGTAACAACATAATCGAATAAAACATCAAATCATTTTCTCCGTATTACTGCAAATAGAACCGCTTCCTTATTCTTCTTATACAACGTTTTCCACTCAGTATTACACCCTGCTGTATATTTGCCACAGAGCACGGAATAAAGGTGCCGGCAGTATTGTGAGAACTTAATGGACTCTGTACCGGGACAAAGGAATGAAACACGTGTGTAGGGCAAATTAAGAAAGTATGTAAGCTGTAATTTCAAATAAACCCTGAATTCTATAGAGATGCCGTAGTGCGTCTGACATGTTTATGGAGTCTCGGATTGATGGTTTTCATGCCATCATGAGAAAGCGAGTGGCCTCCATAATGCACCGTATCCGAGCAAGCTCCAACAGCATTCTAAAAATAATAGCATACCGGTTAGACGGTCCATTTATTAGACACTGGATTGCACTCCACGTGTCTAATTAATTTGATTTAATTTTGTATTTAATTTTTTATTATTATTACTGTTTTTTTTCTACTTTAGTAACTTAGTTCTTAAGTCCTTACTAACACAAATATGGATTATTTAATCTGAATTAAAGTAAATATATAAATAGTTTAGGACAAATTGCAATTTTATAAGTGAGGTAAGTTAAAGTGCTGAAGGTATAATGTATGCGAAACAGATGCACATAGTATAAAATTACCATACCACTATAGTTAAAGGTAATTAAAAACATAGATCTTCCAGTTCAATTAATTTTATATCTATACTAATATTATAAAGCTGAAGAGTTTGTTTGTTTGTTTGTTTGTTTGTTTGATTGAACGCTCTAATCTCAGGAACTACTGGTCCGAATTGAAAAATTCTTTTTGTGTTGGGTAGCCTATTTATCGAGGGAGGCTATAGGCTATATAACATCACGCTATAACTAAGAGGAGCGGAGCAGTAATGAAAAATGTTGCAAAAACGGGGAAAATTTATTCCTTTTGAGAGTTTCCGTTGCGTGCGCTGCGTAAACGGTTAAAGTAACGCAAAAATTATGTATGACGGAATTGTTCCTTTTAAAAAGTTCTAAAAAAAAGTCCACGAGAGCATATGTCTATCTTTTAAGGTTGACTCACTATAACTCAAAAGGAGCAAGCAACGAAAAGTGGACGAAAACTAGCAGGCATATCGATGCGACGGGAAGGGTCAGGGGAGCAAAAATTTGACGCGGACGAAGTCGCGGGCAGAAGCTAGTTAGATATATGGTGCTCACATATGTACAAACATTGTATGAGTAAGTACACGATTTCCTGTTTTAACAAGTAATAGGTCAGTGTGTGAGTTATAGTAATCACATAATCTCGTAAAAAAATAATTATACAAATACTAGCTTCTGCCCGCGACTTCGTCTGCGTAAATGTCGGTTATCGCGGACGCAGACAAAGTCACGGAATAAAAAATAGCCTTTCTCCTTTCTCAGGCTCTAAACTCTCTGTGTACCAAATTTAATTTAAATCGGTTCAGTAGTTTTAGCAGGATAGCGAGACAGACAGACAGAGTCACTTTTGCATTAATAATATTAGTGTGGAAGTGTGGATATTAGCAACCAGTTGGATTTTTTCTAGAAAACCGCCTCCGTACTCTGTTTTATTTACCCACTTATGTGGGTTTTATGATTTTCTATATTGGCAATACTCCGGTACAACCTTATGGTGTTATTGCAATCATAATTCTACTCTCTTTTATCTTAGCTTCGTACTTTGGTAGCCTGAGGGTACTCTTTGAGATGTTCAAGTTTTATTATCTCCTTCATTGGCTAGGGAAAATATTGCGATACAAATATTCTGTTATGTGGCAAGGAAATAAATAAATACATTAGTTCCACTTAGTTGAACTTATCTACGCAGTAGAAAAAAAACAAAGGAAATTCTTTCTCACATTTTGTTTGCTTGAAAAATAATCCTAGAAACAAAAGATGTTTTAAAACGTTCTTATGCTTTGTGATAATTCTAAAATAATGAACAGCGTTTAATCAGAAGCGGCAGGCTTAGAAAGCTCTGGGGAGACGATTTGGGTTCGTTTATTATGGATTGGCTATAGAAGTGTGAAGGGAAATGTGGAAGGTTTTGGAATGGACCTTAGTCCAGAAATGGGTCAGAAGATAAGAGTGAAACAAAATGATATGTCTTTGATAGACTTATCTATCAAGTAATATTTTAGAATACTGCTGCATCGGCATAGCTACTGCTATTAATACATTCAATACGTTTCCGTGTCTATTGAAACATCAGTTGTATCGTTGGAGCTAAATAAACGCTGTTCATAAACCCGAAACCTGTTTTTTTAACAATTTAAACCAAATATCTAATCATCGGGGACTAGGCAATTCAGGTACCCGAAAATGTGTTAATTTCGATTCGTAAAAATGTCTAATGATTGTGAATTGCTACACCAGCAGCTATACTCTGAAATGAGATTATGGCCTTGATGTAAACAGGAACAAAATATGCAAAAAACTTTCAAATGAAATATCTCACATGTTTTTCAGTTTACTAATTGAAAGCTCAAACCCACAGATCCATAATTTCCTACAAATAATAGAGAGACACTGCCCACGTCCGGTTCACTGTTAAAACAGAATCCGTTATTTGATTTGCAGATCCATTCATTGTTCGCCAATAACACAATATAACAATCTAGTATTTGGTTTTAAATGCTTTCGCCAATATTTGATTTAATTCTTGTTTGCGTTTTCGCTCCAATTCACTGCTCCAGACACGTTTATTTCTGGTTCGCATACAAACAATTATTAATCCTTTCGTTCCATTTAATAAAACTGTGTGTACAATGCAGTTTCCACACATTTGTTGTAATTTTTCTTTATTTAATAAATAAAAAAATATGACGAAAGAAAATATACCCATCTGAAAACCACTTGCCCTTAAGCTTGTGATCGCTTACCTGCTACTCTTAGAATGTATTGTTTAGGTTGCAATACGACCACGGTTTTCTGATGAAAATATCTTTTGTTTCAGTAGTTGGGTTTTAGATTGGAACTTACTTTTTATATAAATTATTTTGGGGTTAGCTGACAATAAACATATTTTTTAAATCTCTACTTTATATATATTATATATTATCTATACTTAATATTAAAAAGCTGAAGAGTTTGTTTGTTTGTTTGACTGAACGCGCTAATCTCAGGAACTACTGGTCCGAATTGAAAAAATCTTTTTCTGTTGGGTAGCCTATTTATTGAGAAAGGCTATAGTTTAACGCGAACGAAGTCGCGGGCAGAAGCTACACTAGCTTCTTATTATAAAGCTGAAGAGTTTGTTTGTTTGTTTGATTGATTGAACGCGGTAATCTCAGGAACTACTGGTCTGAAATGAAAAAACATACTTGTGTTAGATAGTGTATTTATCAAAAAAGGCTATAGGCTATATAACATCACGCTACAAGTAAGAGGAGCGGAGCAGTAATGAAAAATATTGCAAAAACGGGGAAATCGCACGGGTAGGCGATTCGACGCGACGGGAAGGGTCGGGGGAACAAGAAATTTAACGCGGACAAAATCGCGGGCAGAAGCTAGTGTGTTAATATAACTCTTTAACCTTTTTATTCGTCACTTTAATTTCTTCAGAGGGCGCCATATTCAATTTATTGTGACATCTACCAACACGCACTTGGCCCACGTGCTACATTACAGCCTAATCCCTCTCAAATAGTGGAGGTGGGTTTCCCAACAGTGGAAGTATTTAGACTGACATCACGCAGGTCAACCTATGAGGTTGTCGGCTGTTTAACCGGACTTGCCTATGGCTACCTTAATAAATGACTAAACTGACGGACTTAATAACCACTATACGCTCAAAGACTATACAACAAATAAAATATAAATAAGTTCCTTTGATTGATTTTCTTTTAGCATGCTTCCGAGCATTTAATATGTAAATAGGGTAAATTTCGTGGCCGTTGGCTGCCTGTCCTGTGTGAAACTTGGCGTGCAGTGAGTAATTAAACACACACATTGTGGTGGCGCCCCGTATCGTGGCTAATCTTACTAGGTAACCGCTAATCTCCGTCTGAGAGCAAAACATAATTGTATTCGTGTGGAATAAAGCTAGTGTCTACTGCAACGTTTCTTGTGCTAATACAATTATTATGAGGAACTAGCTGTACCCTGCCACGCTTCGCTGTGGCACATTGTGATTGAATGGTTGAGAAATGAGAAACACAACAAAGAATACATTTGTTTCTCATATGACTGCGCCATTATTATTGCAGTTGTCAGCGAGTGTTTTCCTCGCTTCCGGCAGATGGCACGATCACTGGTACGCAGCTGATCGTTAAAAAAACAATTTTTTCGCGGTCGCGGATATGTGACTAATGCAAAAAATAGATAAAAACAATCCTTGATGCGGATTATATAGCATGCTAAATTTTCAGTTCGATCGGTGCAGAACTTTTTGAGTTTTTAAAGCGTACACAAACCAACATAACATTTTTATATATCATAAGATGTGCAGTGACTTTGTATGTCTGTCTTTAAACTTATAAGACGGTCTGAAAAGTTTGGCAACGATTTTGACAAAAGTATCGAAGTGAAACTTACGTGCTTACACAGGTGGCTGGCGAAGTGCTCATAGTTGCAGAGTTGCACATTACTGCTACAAACTTGGTAAGTAGATGTATTCTGTGAACCGCATTAAGATTTTCAAACTAAAATAGAAAACAAACAATAAATTTTGGGGTTCCCCATACTTAGAACTGAAACTCAAAATTTTTTTTTCATCAAACCCATACGTGTGGGGTATTTATGAATAGGTCTTCAAAAATAGTATTGAGGTTTCTAATATCATTTTTTTCTAAACTGAATTGTTTGCGCGAGAAACACTTTCGAAGTGGTTAATTGTGTGCCGTCATCCCCGCCCCGTAACTTCTAAAATAAGAGAATGATAAAACTAAAAAAAAATAAACGATGTACATAACCATGTAAACTTCCACCGAAAATTGATTTGAACGAGATCTAGTAAGTAGTTTTTTATTAATACGTCATAAATCTTAAACCGCAATTTACCTTTCATTCAATCAACTCAAATATAAAAATTAAAAAGAAAACATTTACCTTATTGCATAACCCGAGAATACCTACAAGTTTGTACGGAAACCCTCGGTGCGCGAGTCCGACTCGCACTTGGCCGGTTTTTTTTTTATAATAAAAACACAAGTAATTAGTGAGGGTTTGACTTACTCTACGACTTACTTTTCAAGAAAAGTAAGCTGCTGTTAACTTCACCAAAGTTTTACAACCCGTAAGAAAAATTACAGTTTTGAATCTAATACGTTTTAATGCATGTACCGACATCAAAAGTGTTACGAAAAGACCATCGTTACAATTTTGATGTACTGTTATATATAAGGTGTATCTATTCATACACGAAATATTTTAAGAGTTACACCTGTAGGTGGTAAAAAAGCTACAGCAACCAAAAAAAAAAAAATTACTAAATGTATTTTTTTCAAAATTTATTTTCTATAAATTATTTGACGCACATAAGAAATACTGGCTCCTTCTTATTTTTTACGGCCCGAGACACTGCGGCCATGCTCGTGCCGTCCGGTCACCGCCCTCGCAGTGTCAGGAGGGTCATTCAAAGAATTTGGAGTAAAGGTTTTGTGCAAAACGTCTCAAGTAGTTTTAAAATTATAATAATTACGAAAATTAAAAAACGCTTAGATAAAAAAAATCTTTTTGCTTCTATAGCTTCTTTACCACCTACAGGTGTACCTCTTAAAATATTTCGTGTATGAATAGATACACCTTATATATTGTATACTATAGGTGCAAAGAGTATATAAGGATCGTAGTAGGTGGTATTCTGTAGTTTCTGCATATCCCCATGAAAAAAAGACGTGAGTTTATGTATAGGTACAAATCAGAATTTTCCTACCAGGTCAATTGGCTGTTATGCGTAAAAGAAAAGCATCCCTGATGTGAAGGATTCGGGGGAGCACCAACAGCATTTTAAGCCTAGATACAAGATATTTATTTTGTAAAACATGAGTGCAGAATTATACAGGTCTTAAAAATAATAAGAGGTAGCTACATGTTTTGCCAATCATGGCGTACAAAATTAGTCGCACTGAGACGACTATTACAAAAAGATAATTATAAAATCGTAAAAATCGTATAAATCGTAAATTCAAATAAAATAAAATTAAAATTAAAAAAAAAAACATAGGATTAAATTAAAATGTCAACAATTTAAATTCAATTTAAGTAAAATACAGATTAGAAAAAATAATAACATAGGGACACATTCCAAATTCTATTGCAGAAGATTGTCATTTAAAAAGTCATCTACGCTGTAATAGTACTTTTCTAATAAAAACCCCTGAACGGACTTTTTAAATTTGGTTAAAGGTAAACATTTAACAACATCATATTTTATTATAGATAATGGGTGCCCTACCAAAGGAGCTCTTTTGCAGTAAGGCAGTTTTGCACTTGATTGGACACAATTAAGAAGAAGAGATTGCAGGTCTGGTGCAACGGGAAGGGCTAATAGTGAATAAGCCTGATTGCCCGTTCCTGGGGCACTGGACCCGTATGCAAAGCTGCAGTTCTGGTGCAACGGGAAGGGATTTCCTCTTCCCGTTGCACCAGAACTGCAGCTTTATAGGTATTTGAATAACGAGTAGTTTATAAGTTTTTGAATTCGTTTTATTGGTGTTTTATTTATTTATTTATTTTAGTTTAATGAGAATTGTTTTACTAACATAGTTTTATAAGTATTACTAACATCAATATGAATCATTGTATTCGAATTAAATAAATAAGTCAAGTAACATTGAAACTCTTTCCCAAAAGTTACTTAAAACATCCACTTGTTTCACCCTCTGATTACTTAATAATCCCGTTGACAGCCATACCACGGTTATCTTCAACGCCCCCTTTCTAATCGACTTGGTCGTGGAGATTAAAAAAACAGGAAAGCTCTTGTTAGACGTAATTTGATTAGAGGGATCTATCCTAATCCATCCTGGGGTTCTTAAAGGATTGAGTCGCGTTCAGATGGGTCGGTGAACGAAGGATTATGGCTGTACAGACGCCAGCACTTGAAGTTACTACAATCTGTCAAATTTCTTTAATAGGTTTTCAACTTTAATGCTAAAGTATTAGGTTCAAAATTGATTGGGAAAATTTGACAGTTTCGGGTACCTTGATGTGCTGGCGTTTGAAAATTTTCTAAAGGTATGTTGGTATCTCATTACAGAAATTTTCAAAAGTAATTTCGACTTTTTGATGATTTATGTATTCGATTATGTTCGGAGGTTGCTGTGATGGAATTTTAAAATGTTTATAAACAACATGACATTATCCTCGATAGGGTTGGCAAAGGTGTTTGAAATACATTTAGGTTTTGTTGGTATGTTTAAGTCCCGTCTTATTGCGGATATCTTTTCCTTTTTGTGGCTTATTAAAGTACGTTTTGAAATGATGTAGATATTTTAATAAATGAATGTACCTAATACAAATAGAAGGATTGGTGAATATTTAAGTTACACAAGAATATTTGAATTATTTAGTTCGAGTAATTTATGCGGCCTACACAGATGTTCTTCTTTTGTCTTGTTCATCGAATTGCTCTGCGTTGCGCTGCATGATTACTGTTTATTGCGCGCGCTGATTGTTTAGGTTCACTCAATCTGTGTGGTACTGTTCTCAAAACACAATTCCAGACACCATTCTACATGGTCTTCAAATAATCTGACCAAGATTATGTCTAGACTTTAAAAGAGACCTCTGAGTTTTTTTCGGCCTTTCTTCTCAGAGTGGTCAAATAGGAAACTCCGTCCTCATCTAGTTTTTAAACTATGATTGACGTGTAAAAGTATTTGTATAAACCTATTTACTTACAGAAATAAAATTAAAGTTTTGTGGTTTTTGTTTGTAGCTCTTTGGACCAAACATACATAAACTCACGCCTTTTTCCCATGGGGGTAGGCAGAAACCACGGAACGCCACCTGCTACACTGAGAAAACTGACAATCATAAAAGAGGTGAATTCAGCTTAAAGTATGATGAATTCACTCAAAGGACGGAGCATAGTGATTCACCAAAAAGAACGATGATAATACTGATGTTGATGATAACAGTATTTAAGATGATGTGTCACCATGGATTTAGTTTTAGTTACCTACTATTTTTCGATGCCTTCGTCATATATCCAGTTATATCCTATTAGTTTTCCTACAATTTTTCGGTGACTTCCTCACATATTCAGTTATGTCATACAATTTTTCCAACTATTTTTCGGTGCCTTCCTTATATATCCAGTTATATCCTATTATTTTTCCTACTATTTTTCGGTGACTTCCTCACATATTCAGTTATATCATACAATTTTTCCTACTATTTTTCGGTGCCTTCCTCATATATCCAGTTATATCCTATTATTTTTCCTACTATTTTTCGGTGACTTCCTCACATATTCAGTTATGTCATACAATTTTTCCTACTATTTTTCGGTGCCTTCCTCATATATCCAGTTATATCCTATTATTTTTCCTACTATTTTTCGGTAACCTCCTCGTATTTTAGGTTAGGTCCTCTTACTTTTCCTACTATTTCCTCATATCTCTGGTTATAGCCTATTATCTTACGGAGGTCGCCCTCAATAGGAGGATTGTGTTTTTTAATAAACCAATTAATATCTCTATAATACACCAGTGATTAGTTGTAGTTCTACTCATTCTCCATCAGTAGGACTACAACTAAATACTGGTGGATTACACAGAAATTGTTTGGATTATTAGAAATCACAATCCTCCTATAATTGAGGGCGCCACTGGACTTACATGATCCCCTTATTTTTAAGTATCCAATATTGGTTCTTTCCTTTTAAATATTATTAGGTGTGAGCTCAACATTAAAAAAAAACTGAAGAACCCTAAACTTGAACCTTAAAAAAATGGAGAGTAAGTAAAAAAAATAGAAAAAAGTACCTTGGCAAGAATGGTAAGAAGGTGAAAAGGGATGTATGTATAAATTAAACAGAAAATTGAATGGTATTTTTATTTCCATAGTATGAATGAATAATTATTATATACTCTAAACATTTATATTCAGTATAAAAGAAGACTGTTTTGTTTAGAAACATCCTCGCCTTAATGATTACAGTATCTATTTGTCGGTCATTATAAAGAATCATTATATACATTATGTTCAATAATTCTAGTTTTTACAAATTAAAATAAAGGTTGAGACGAGTAGAAATTTAATTTACAAAAAATAACAAACTTTACATTAATGTACCTATAACTAAAACATTTTTGCCCTTAAGGTGATTGCTTCAGGGTAGCCGTTTTTTGCAATTTGCAGGCCAGTGCTAGGTTGTATGTTAATTAAATGTTGCACGCGGGTGTAAGTACATAAGTTGTACTACATACGTCTTACACCCGCGTCTAACATTTCAATCAAAACCTAGCACTGGCCTGCAAATTGCAAAAAACGTAAGAAAATTTGAATTTCGCGGGCTACCCTGACGCTTTCACCTTAAAGCTGCATACAATAAATTGGTTATATTATTATAGTAAATATATATTTTCAAGTAAAGTGCTACTATAAACACTCCGATGAGACTAATCTATCCCTCATACAAATACTTTACTTTAAAATCTATTACTAAAGGTGAACGCACACTTTTCAGAGCCGAAGGAGGCGAAAGAATCGAATTTTAGAATTACTTGTATGAAATCCTATGGAACCTCGCACACTTACCGAATCGGACGAATAAGGTCGTACGATTCGGTGCGGATAAGTGTGCGAAGTTACATTGGACTTCATTTAAGTAATTCTAAAATTTGATTCCTTCGCCTCCTTCGGCTCTGATAAGTGTGCGTTCACCTTAAACCAGCTATTGGTGCTGGCTCATACCATTACTTTATGCGGACACCGTTATCGGGCCGTCTTTATAGGATATCCTAAAGGGATATCCGATAAATACCGTAACTAAGGGTAGATTACTAGTTGAGCGCACTCTGCTATAAAAAAATAACTGCCCTTGGACTCTGCAGTGCCTCAAACTAGCAACGCCGCGTACGGTATAAGTACATAATTAATAATTATGTAAACGTTTCCAAAAAAAATTGATATTACTGGATTCAAAATAAAAACACCTTAACCACTCAACCGTCCATGGTTACAAAAGTAACCAAATAAAATTTCGTCGAAGTAACCATGGACGTTTTATGCGTCATTCGTCACTTGAAACGTGTTTATCGCTACAGTCCTTTGATAGTCGTACATTAGAGAAATACTAGATGTCGCTATATGAGATTTGTCATCCAGTAGAGTGAATTTCATCTATGGACCGGCAACATAAAATTTAGAAAAAAAAAAAGAAAATGACAGTTCATCCGTGTTGTCTAGTGAACTATGTTTGTGTGTGGATCTCCAACTAAAATATGGTAAGTTTTCTGTTTTTATACCACATTTATGTTGTTATTGTATATCAAATTAAACGTGAAGATATTTCCTTTACGAAATATGCATTACTACGCCAATTTCGAAACGTTTACATGGAATAATATAGCTGGAAAAGTTTTATGATGACCGCGCGGACATTGTTCGTTGGTTGTTGTTGATCCATTTTTCGAATTAGTTGTTTTTGTTAAATAAATGCTTAAATATAAGAGAATACTTTACTATTAGCACTATAACAGCTATTTACAAACGAAATATATTGAGATGGGGTCTACAAATTATTCAAACGCAACTCGTAATTCATGATTTTAATGTTGGCTCGGGGACCATTGGAGAAGTATTTGTTTTTTCTTGATAGAAAACTAAATACTTATATTTAGATATTGGTGTCATTTTGAAGAGTATATTATGTACTATTATAATAAAAATAATTTTGCCTAGTAACTATTATACTTTTCTTGTAAAATACGAAATAAAAAATAAATACGATATTTTTTTGAAATCCCCGACTTTATTTTCTAATTAGAATTCAATATCTAATTAGCTTTTTGTTTGATTAATTTAGTTTTTTCCAATTAGAATTCGATATCTTATTAGCTTTCCGTGAGTATTTCTTATTAGAATATAGCTATAGTAGTTTTTCAGTCGTAATCGTTTTTGTGCAAAAAATTCGCAATGTCGTAAAAAAGAAAGTGAAATTTGACGCCCGGACAGTTGGGGAGATAATCGCCGCGCGGGTTGGACGGTTGAGTGGTTAAAAATGAGCAAACGAGTTAACTCGTTTGCGCATTTTCAAGGTATTATAGCAGCGACCGTAAGCCGTTAGAATACCTACAGAATTTTGAAATTTTTACTCTAGGTACCATCTACTTGTAATATATGACGTGTTACCTCGCATTAGAGTGAGCGTGTTAGGACACGGAGAAACGGCATTTTGGCAAGGAAAGCACAGATAATCATTACCACGTTTAACTTCATAAGAATTGTAATGAGAATTAAATTCAATAGTTTCAAACATACAGCAACGGAAAAAAACCTCTTCAGTATCTGTCACCAAAATTGCATCAATTTGGCCAAAAGTGGGTAAGAATTGTTCATCATCTATATCTACAGTAACAATAGAGTTCCGCTGCCATATAATACCAGCTATTGTAGCGGAAGTAACCGAATATTTGAGGACAACGCCAGTGCCGAGAGAAAACTTGACAGTGTCTCCTGAATTTAATGCAGATTTTTTTCCTAGTATTTTTGTTGTAGGTATTGTATTTTTCACAAACAAGTCATTGAGCATAAGTTGACATTTTATTGCTAGAGTCTTGCAAACATTGACTCGATTAAAAGATGATCTAGCCACTAACTTAGATACCCTGTGCTTGGCTTCAAAACGCATAGCCCACATGTTACGTACGGGGCCGAACTTCATTAGCATGGTAGGATAATGAGTCAGAAAATGAAACTTTGGCTGCAGGGGTGATTTTGTTAGCTCCGTGTACAATTGATTAAATTCTGCTATTATAACCCGGAGTTGAATATTGGTGTCACTGAAGACCCTATGACTTAATAACCTGTCGGTGATTTGCCGCAACATAATGTATAATTTCCATACTTTATTTTCTAAAGGAATGTAAAACCCGGCTATTAGGCTGAAGTATCTAATAAGGGTAAGCATTTCTGATGCTGAAGTTTTCAATTTTACTTTCGAACCTTGGACAACTAAACAATTACTTGGTTTTGAATTCCTATCTGGTCCATAATCAAATGAAATTATTCTTTGTTGCAATACTGAGATCTTTAAAAGACCTTCGGCAAGGAAGTGGTTTATGACAAAGGTCATTACATAACGAGCTACACCTTCTAATATATCATGCATTGGGTCTACTGCTACATTTTGAAATAAATCAAATCCTGTCACCTTAAGCCAACAGCATGATTCTTTAATGCCCGTGTTAGGTGTATCGTTTTCTTGCAATTGAGCGTGGTATGAAGTCATATTTCTAAGCAAGTTACTGTTTTCATATAGAGCAGTTTGCAAACCTTTCTTGTCAATGTTACAGATTCTGCAACACTTGTTAGCTGAAAAACTTTCAGTAAACCCGAGAATTGAATTCAGGCCTAAATTATCGCCAGTTATAGCAACAACCTTCAATTTTACGGTTCCTTTAAAAAACTTATTTTCTATAAAAATTCCTTTGTTTTGCAAGTAATTCAATTCCTCAATAACAGGGTCAAAAATAGCTTTGTTTCCATATTTAGTTTTGTCAGCAGAATGGCAAATAGCTAACAGCAAAATGTTATTCAACAATGAAAATAAATGTGGTGGGAGTGCTGGCAAGGAAACGTATACACCACCAAGCTTATGCACCCCAGCGTGGCTCCCCAAAGGATTTCCAATTTCAAAATCATCATAGTATACTACTAAAGGAAGAATAATGTCCGACGCCTGCGGTGTACACATTGCCAGCCATACAGATCCCTGCATTACATTTTCTAGACACATTGGCCTCATCGGATTTTCTTCACGGATTATTAAATTACCCCTTAGGTGGTTCAAATAATCCGTTACATCTTTCCAAATAGTGTCAATGGAAAAAAAATTCTTCAAAACCTGGCGAAGTTGAATTACTTGCATTGTACGTGGCTTGGTGTGTAATGTTAAAGTGTTACTCCTTTGTGAAATGTCAGGACAATAACCAACGATTACTTCATGTGGTGGTATAAAAGAACCTAATAAATTCAATTCTCGGAATCTCAAATATTCTGAACGAAACGGAAAAAAGATGCCCTTCAAAGCTGTGTTGAACTTATGAAGTCGTTTATTAATTTCGCTTCCAGACATGCTTTCCTCATCAGCTAGCACAGGGCCGAATACGGACATTAAAGACGGTGCGATATTGTCAAGAAGGGTTTGCAAATGACTAACCATAGCTTGTACAGACGATCGAGATACAGAGGGATTTACATAGAGCGTTGAAATAAATTTCAAAACTTCTTTATGAATAATACTATCAGCATTATCAAGGACTTCCGGTTCACTATCAGCTTCAATGTATATGTGCTCAGTTGCTACTTTGGTAGTCTCTGTTTCACACATAGGAACTACGCAAGCCTCGTTTGAGGTGGATGGCAAATAACGAGTGTTTACTTTATTCAAATGTTTTAAGTTAACATGTTTTCTAAATTGTCTAACGTCCGTGAAATACCGGTAGCATGCGTCTTCACCACATTTATAAACTCCAGTAATATCAATTTTTTCACATTCTTTCCTTATGTGGGTAATAAGTGAAGAAAACGTGGGAAAAGTCCTTTTACAACTGTGACACTTCATCTTAATTTAAATTGTGACTCCGAGAGTAACTAATATCTCCTTCACAGATTGTGACATACGATCGTACGATGTTTTGACTTTGTAAAAACCAATTTGGATAATAAGCCAAATGTTATAGCTTTCAGTAGGATATTTAGCCGCAGTAGCATGAAATATTTTAAAAGTCACATCAACAGCCTCAGTTAGTGTTGTGAACTTGTAAAACGTATTGTCACATACTGTGAAGGAGACACCTGACTGGCGGCACCAAATTATAAATGGTTGGAGGCTAATACCTAGGTTTTGAAGCTTTTGGCGACGCTCCTCAATTACCACTTGCACGTCTGCGTCATCATCCACGATGGTCACAAATCCATCCAATATCTCCGCTCGTGAAGCTTGCCAGTCTTTTCTAGATCGACGGGCAGGAGGAATATTAAAGAGACAGCCGAGTAGCAATATCGCTGCTATTAATTTTGTCTCCGGTTGTTCATCTGGAAAGAAAATAATAATAGTATATTTGACACAACACATCATCATTAACTGAGCAAATAGGGAAAAGTATCAGAACAAAATAAAAGCGATCTATATAAGTAAAAATGAATTGCCGAAATGTGTGTCCGCCCGCCCGTTACTTCTGAACGACTGCACCATGTTAGATAATTTTTAAATTCTATTTGTCTATATATTTTATAACGGGTTCACCGACCCAGGGAGGTCGAGCACCTAGAACTATATAACAGAATCATTTCCTTACCGTCACAAATTGCCAATGTATCAGCTATTTTTCGACGAAGAAACGAGTCCTTTGTGGTGTTAAGCTTCTGCTGAGCAGCTTTTAGTATGTTTTCCGATGAAGCATCCAAGGCGTCGAGGCCCCCGGATTTATCAGGGAACAGTGCTTCGTAGTCATGAGTCAGGAGTCGCCATCCACCACTTGACTTCAGGATAGGATACTTATTGAAGTACTCCTGTAATGTCCCTTCCTCGTAGTACAAGTACCGGAGGCGAGCTCGCACCGTCTCCCGCCACAGGGCACTGACCTCCTGCCACGGACCAACTGAAGGACTTGACAGCTGCTCTAATGCTGACGCTACGTCCTCCACTTCACCTGCACACAAAAATTAAAACGATTAATAATTAGTACAATGACAATAACGGTTCTTAGATTCAGATATTTTGTAATTTGTAACGAAAATTTATACTAATTCAGATATTTTTCTCAATAATTTTGTTCTTGATAATTTAATTCAATCTGAAAACATAAAATTTCTTGAAAAGGAGTTACCTTCTTTAAGTCCGGTCAGGTCGATTCCAGCGAGTGGAGGGGTGTCTAGCCTAGGACTGGACTTGGAGCGAGAACGTGACTTGGGCTTTTCAATAAGGCCCAACGAAACTAAATGCTGCCGTCGAGCCCTTCTGGCGGTGACTAACCAGCCAGAGATATTGCGCTTAGCCTGGTAAGCATCAGCCGGCAGGTACGGCGCGTAGTATAGGGGTGGTGACTCCTCTTTAAATAATCTGCCAATGTCGTAGGATAGAGCAAGCAGCTGCGAATCTGTCAGAAGTACCGGGTTTTCGGCCGTAATGAGCTTCTCCATAAGCAGCTTGCATAAACGCCCACGCACGTTTGAGGGTAAGGTGCCCGTTTTCTGCCCAATTGCTATTATTTGTTTTCCCTCGACTGATGAATTCAGTATGGTATTCACCTGAAACACAAATAGTATAAGTATGGCATTACAAACTAAATATGCAAGGTAAAAGTTAAAAAAAAATGTCACTAAAATGTTGAAAATACAGGTTCAATACCTACCTTCCATTCAGTATAATGATCAGTTGGAGTCGGTGCCAGTCTAGGCATCATGCATTTAGTTGTTAGTTATAGCTGTCACCAACTCCAAATATATTACTGATCTTTGTGACATATAGTATAGCTCCTAAACGGCCGTCCGTACACACATACAGGACAGGACAGGTACAGACGTTAAACTTATCTGTTTACGCCGGGGGTTAACAATATTGAATGTCAATTTAAATTCCTTATCAAAAGTACAGGATTATAGGCAATAACTTACTAAATTGCTCCCGGTGGACTCTTGTCTAACTGCTTCACCCACTGACGACGACGAGTCCAGTGGTATCACCAGTATGTCACCATCCTAAAATAATATTTACTTTGAGACAATGTTATAATAGTACATGTAACAAAAAGGTGTGATAATATGAGTATGTACGGTCAATTAACCTCAATAATCGTTGAAATAATCACTAAATGTGTCCGAGTGCGACCGTTAACTAACAGGCTATAGCTAGCCCTAGCCGGAGATAACTCAAGGGAAGTGTTATATTTTTTTACTAGTAATCGGTTCAGCATTGCAGGTGTGATCGGTCCTGCCCTCGTCCCTTGATCCGGCCCTGATAAAAACTAATCGATCAAGATCAGGACTGATCCTGGTCTCAAAGAATGTCTACACCAAATTTTGCATCGGTTCAGTGTCTTAGGTATGAAAATGTGAAAAGGTCCTGCCCCAGCCGACAGATAGACAGACAAACTTACTTTCGCATTTATAATATTAGTATGGATGTAATTACAAATTAATACATATTGCTCTTGAACCAAAAAACAGTAAGTACGAGTACTTTTCTACAATTTTGCAGAACTTACCAAATTTTCCTGGTTAAGTCCTGCTTCGCAGTCTTGGTTGAGGATTGAGCTTTGCAGTCCTTCACACGGTGGCAGAGGCTCTAAGTTACAAGGTAGACTAGTTAACAAGTCATTCCTCAGGACCTCTTCAAAGAGTGATGAATTGTAGGAGTTATCCTGAAATTTAACAAGAAATTTAAAAAGGTAATAATAATGTACTTAGTTGGTAAACTAACAAGACTGATGAAAAGTTATGATTTTATTCCACTTTTTAAATAAATACTGCACCGGTTAAATTGTTAGGTATCTTAAGAAGACTTTAAAATAATAAAAGTTAATAAGTAGGTACCTACCTACCTACATGCAAGTAGGAGAATGTGCATTTAAGCGACGCAGGGCATGTGTAAGCAAAAAGTTTAAAACAAAATTTACTTTTTTGAAATACAATTTAACATGAAAACAAACCATATCTTTTGGTTGGTCGCTTTTTAACATGGCCAGAGCTGCTTCAAACCGGAGTCTGTCCCCTATTTGAGGGAACATACTATGTATGTCTTGTTTACTAAGCATCTGCATTGTTGCGATATCAATTCTTTCAGCTGAAAAAAAAAGGTAAATTTAACAGCGCCCTGATTGCAGCTGTGAAATGCACTACGTCGCATCGACTTTATAAAATGTAGGTTGGTAGAGCTCGTCTAAGCTGAAATGACGCGCCCCACTACTTAAATTTGTATACGTACACTACGGTAAATGCGGTAGTGGGGCGCGTCATTTTAGTTTAGACGCACTCTACCTATTTGTTTTTTTTTGGGTTGCAGTTGCACATCGAATCTAGTGTATAATATAAATATGAACGTATATCTAGGTAGGTGGGTAGGTACCATACGACAAGACTATTCTTGGTTGGAGTGTACAGCGGCCAAAAAAGTGTTATTTTCGCAAATCGTTTATTTTCTCGATTCTATAGTATGTAACACCTAGAAAGGCTAAAAGTGTCTGGGTGTTTTTTGTCTCCGACCAACCGTTTGTCGTAAAAACGATGTCGAAGGGATCCATAGGTAAGGTTATGTTAGAACTGTGACCTTGAAATTGGTCGCGAAATTTTTTTAAGTATATTTTCATAGTGCCTCTAAGACGACACTCTGACCCTATTCTTGCTAGAAATTAGAATGTGTGAATGTAATGTGTGAGCTCATGCTAGCAACTTACTAGGTAGGTTTGTCAACTTACTTTCAAAACGATCGATGTAGCGTTCCAAATTCCACTTCTTCAAAAGATCACGCGTAGCCATATCCATTTTTGCACTGATCAAACACGTTCACTGGCACTAATGGAATTGTTATTGCTATTAATTAAACGAGTCGTGAGTCGTGACTTGCCGGCTGTAGCGGTGAAATACAAATGGCCGACCGAAATGGCGCGGCGGCGGAATGAAGTGAGAGAGGGAGACCTCATTATATAATGCCGTCACCTTAAATTTGTAGGACATCATTCAAATGCTACTCATAAATGGGTCTCTGTAATAATAATTTAGTAGGATACACATAAAATAATATGACTATATTATTGAACTTTGATGCTTACTCTAAAAATATGAGATTATTTAATCGTATTATCATAGGATTCACATAAAATAATATGACTGTAATATTAAAAAATGATGCTTACTTTAAAAATATAAGTTTAAAGCATTATAATTTAATATAGTACATTAGGGGGAGGTCATCGTATTTTTAGAGATACTTCTTCATATTAAACTATGAAATCTATTTATATTACGGTGACTGTCATTGTGTTTTTTAATTAGAATCTTATTTATAATTATCATACTAATTTATGGGACAGTGGACCATTTTCTATTACATTGTGTTATTATTTGAAGAAGACAATGTTATTTCATAATTACAAATTTTTACGATGACAAGTATCATAATATTGCATTATTTACCCAAAAAATTCGATTCCATCTTAACACATTTCAGTTCTAGCGTAATATTTACTTATTATCAACATATTATAAGACAACGCATCTATTTTAAACCAACGTCACGATATTTTAAGATTATGCCAAAATGACATTTTTCTCAGTGTACGATCTCTACACACTCCTTTTGCCTCGTTTAGGTTCATACAATTGGTCATACACACACGCCGGTTGCGAGTAATACGCACCTGACCTTTCCGAAGAACATCCTTTGACCAACTTATATCATAATAGAGTTATGTAAAAATTGTCACTGAAAATTATGTTTTCCTCTAAAGTCATTAATAGTCAAAAGATATTAAATTGTTCAGCCCACCTCTTTAACTTCAGTGTCGTCAACGAAATATGTAGTTATTTGAAAACTTTTGTTGTTAACAAAATCTTAAAGCGAGGTTGCAGTACTTTTTAACTTTTTCAAACCTCTGTAAATCGTGCAAAATGACAATATTCCGTAAAAACAAAAATAGTTTAGGAAAATTGAACATATTGTCCAGGGTTGTGTGAAGATAGAAACGTGAATTAAAACAAATGACTCGATAAAAAAAAATCATAAAAATAACACTAAATCACTATTTTAAACGTGTGCCTTGAAGAGATTCCATCATCAAACCTTGTAAAATTTATACCAAAAGATAGGGCTTATTGTTTTTAAGGGTTTGGTGAGAACACATTTTATAATTTCCTTATATTTTTTTTCTACGAAACAAATTTACACGAAATCTA
The DNA here is from genome assembly GCA_932294355.1 of Aporophyla lueneburgensis. Taxonomy (NCBI): domain Eukaryota; kingdom Metazoa; phylum Arthropoda; class Insecta; order Lepidoptera; family Noctuidae; genus Aporophyla; species Aporophyla lueneburgensis. The sequence goes on from OW028737.1 coordinate 8,750,627, forward strand.
GCAGTGCAAGCGCTCGTAACGACCGGCCAGTGCACGCCGAGACGTCTTCGAGGTTGGACGCACGTCGTTTGTTCCACAGACTTCCCCCCTCGCTTGCGCTTTGTAATAGATAAACAATTTAATAAAAACTTGTGTTGGTTTGTAACAAAAATGGGTAATAAAAAGAATAAAAGGATATACAGAAAGTTGAAAACTAAGGTATATCGAAAATTCGTACTTGACTCGTACCTACGTAATTTCTAATAATTTACTGTAAATAAATAATTAAGTAGATAATCTACTTATTTACGGTAAATAATTTCGTTTGATAATGTTCAGTTCCAAACATTATTTACCTACAATCATTGCTTAGACGCGCCACAAAATAAAAAAGTACAGTAGGTAAAGATTTACTGAACAGATTGAATTTGTTCAAACTATTTTTATGGTTGCTCAATAACTTTAAATATCGTATAGTAAAATAATTGATATTAAAAAATCTAGGTAATTATACCAAGATTTTTCAAAATCAATTATTATACTATACGATATAATATAAATAAACGTCGTTTCACGTCATTAAAATTATTTAACGACGTAAAATGTATCAGATTACATGAAGTTTATTTTGCAGCGCTTCAATGGGAACAAAAAGCTATGGGTAGTTGTCACTCCTTAGACAAATTTGAATGCAATATGCGAAAGTCCCAAATAAGTACTTTAACTTTATTACTAGTGGTTCGCCTAGAACTGAGACCTCACAATGCATGTTCCGATTTTTCCATCTTTGCATAGTTACTAAAAGTGTATGACGTCAAAAAACAAAACATAATTTACACATGTACAAAAACATTACAACCGTTACAGTTTCAATTAATCTTCGTTTTGTTTGAGGAGTGGTTGAGTCAAATACAATTTTTAAGTTTGAATCTGAGCATAATCGGTCGCAGGGGTAACGATCTAAGAGGGGATCGAAAACATGAATATAAGAAAGTATAATGTTCGAGTGAGTCAAAAGAAAGGCCTTCATTTGTAATAAGTTAACGAAGTAATCAATGAAATACATTTGCAACTTCCAGCACCATCTAGTCACATGGTCTCTGTTCAGAACGAACTACTAGTCACAGTAAGCTCACCATAATTTAATAGAAACATTCTCTCGTACTATGTTATGTATTATAAGTAGATAACGAATGTATCTTGATAATGTATTTTCATATATTTTAAATGAACAAGGAAATATTCAACATACGATATTGCATAATATAGTCCCAGACATTAAAGTTTCCCATGCACTTTCTGTGACTATGTGTTGTGATAATGCGTTTCTTTAGTAGGTTGTTTTCTAATAACGTTATCGTTATTATAATAGACCAGCCGACCTACTCCAATTCGCAAGGGTTATTCTCGGTAATATATCCCAAATAATCATAAATATTTCTCTAAACATTCCTCTTGGAATAATCGATTGAATGGTAAAAATTCGAATAAAATCTGTTTGAGATTTACATTATTATGTATTTTGTGTATAATACTTTATAATTATCGATTTATTATAGAAGCCACTAAATGTAAGCAAATAAAATTATTATATTACTGCAATTTTTTTACGTAATGGCTAAAACAAAGTTTTCAAATTGAATTTCTAACTAATTTTATTTTAGTGTTAATAAGTAGGTATTTTAAATTGGACTTATTTTTAATTTCGGTAAATACCTACCTATTTACGAGAATAGTAGATGGACATATATATGCCTACCAGTAAGCTACTCAAGACCTTCAATAATGAAAGGTAAACCTAAAACCAACTAATTCATTTCTTCCCTACTTAAGAACATATTGAACTTATTCAAGGACAATCAAGGGTTTGCAAATACGGAACTAAGTGACCTGGAACAGTTTGTTTAAGAGTAATTAAGCTGAGTATTGATTATTGGGTTGTTTTATTGTGTGACTGTGTGTATTGGCTTTATTTAAAGACGTAGTTTAGACGGTTAAAAGTTTAACGGTTAACGTTTTGATATTGTTGTAAAACATAAAGTGAGATGAATTATTAGAAATTTGCTTCAAACGTCAACAACAAGAAGTAGGTATACAGATTCCATCCTTCTGCCTAGCCTTTGTCCTTAGCCTTTGTTTTGGATGGGAAGTCATCAAATGATGTCTCATGCTCTGGGTGGGGCGGAAGGGCGTATCAGACTTTTACTGACTAAAACCCACCCGTGTACCTTCAGTTGCCCATGTGCCAGTGCCACGGTATCTCTTTCGAACGAATTTCGCGACCCTGGCAAGCATCGGTCCTAGCAGACCCCTTCAGTTTGCTGACATTTATTTGAGGCGCGCGTGGAATACTACGCGCCGTCGCCACGGGCCTGGTCCTTACCGCCCGCGCCTGCGGTGACCGGGAGACCGCGATCGACTCCCGACACCCGGGACGTCTCCTCTTGCGGTGGCTAAGGACGTGAAGGCGCAGAGACTGCCACTCCCTCACGCGCCTCGCCTCCGCCTTCGCGAGTATTACTGCTTCGCAGAAGGAGGTGACGGCTTCCCATGCCCTCTCACTCCATACCATGGCTGGAGGACCTGAGCGGCTCAGTGACCCTCATTTCGTCCATAGCCTTAAAGAGTCATTCATGGTTACAGTTTTTGCGTTCAAACCCAGCACAGGTAGTTTCAGAATGGCATCTCAATTAAAATAGTTCATCCCATAATAATAACTACACGGTAAATATACCTTCAGCGGAAGAAAAGTAAACTGGTGTTTATCAAACCTGATCCAAGCGTTAATAAAGTCGAGTCGCGCGCGCGCACCCGTCAGCGTCGGGTCAGTTTTGTATACGGAATGTGGATTCGTGTGTTGTAATAAAAATGACGAACGTTGCAAAGTGCAATGTGTGTAATATCATCATTGATGAGATGTTGTCGTACATTCAAAATAAAGTATCAATCGTAGACGAAGAATCACTAGTGCGTATCTGCAAGGCTACCTTCACAAGTGAGGAAATTAAGAAGTCGAAGTCACTCCTGTTTGAATCCATTCCAACGGACGTAAGGAAAATATTACGAAAGAACAAAAGAAAGGAGGAGCGCGATGTAATAGACATCATAAACTTATTCAAATCGACAGAGCCCGACATTATTCCAATTTTTGTGGCAAAACAACTGGATAAATTACCACCAATCCTGATGGATCACTTGGATTGTTCTAAATTGTTAAAGGACATGCAAGTATTGAAAGCCGAAATTGAAGGTATAAAGTCGACCTATGCTACACTAGAAAGTGTTAACAAATTAAAAACGGACGTTCTTCGCGTAAAAAACGACTCCCTGCCGCCAACGTCGGCGTTCAAAGTAAACATGAGACGCGGTGCCTGGCTGGATAGTGGTCCTATAGGCCTTTCACATGACTGTCATAATTTGAGTGACGAGACAGATATGAACAACAAGAATATTGATTCTTCGAATATTCGATCACCTTTGCCGCAATATAGAGAAATGAGGGTAGTCGCGCAGAAACAAACCGAACATGAATCAAGTGAGCAGCAACGGTCGGTAGAATGCGGGTTGGCGAGCGCGGGAGGCGATCGCCCGTCGTCACCACCGCGACATAAGGCGAGCGCGCGGACCGGTTCCGTGCCTAGCGCAGTGTTGACGTCAGATGCAACTAACATGCCTTTGCAGAAAACGGATCAGCTGACAGTAGCTGTTGAGGATGTGCAAAGCTCTGTAAAGGAACACCATGGATTACAGGAGCCGGTATATGTATGCGAAACTACGACCGAAGCAAACAATAGTAACAACGAAGGATGGCAGAGAGTAGTGCATCGTAAAAAGTCAGCGAAATACCGTTTCGTAGGCAAGGCAGGTGTAGCCAGGGATTTGGAGTGCACATTTCGTGGAGCCGATCGAAAAATTCTAATGTTTATTACAAATGTGCATATGTCGACTATAGAAAGTGACATAATAAAGCATATTTACAGTAAAACACGGGAAACTGTGTCTTTGGACAAAATAAATATGAAATTTGAAAGGGGACACAAAGCATACAAGTTTTTTATATCAGAGGCCAACCTGTCAAGGTACATGGATGAAACTTTATGGCCAGTAGGTGTCTTATTTCGGCGTTATGTGAACTTCAAACACAGAACAACAAACGGTGCACATCTTACCGGCGCCGACGACGGTGTTAAGAAACAAAATAATGGATAGTGGCGCTTATCGATTTGCTACATTCAATTGCAAAAATGTAAAACGCTCCATCAGTGACGTCAGAGACCTGTGCCATATGTGTGACGTGGTTTGTCTTCAGGAAACTTGGCTGATGCCGCACGATATACCCTTTATCAGCACTATCGACATCGGTTTCGGATACACTGCGACGTCTGCAGTTGATACATCCGCGGGTATATTGCGCGGGCGTCCCTATGGCGGCGTTGCGTTGCTATGGAGATACAGTGCGTTTCAACAGGTGTCAGGGCTACAGTGCGATAACGCTCGTATTTGTGCCATTAAAATAACAACGAGCGATAGACAAGTGATCGTAATGAGTGTTTACTTACCAACTAACTCTGTGGATAATTTACAAGACTTTACTGATTGTTTGAGTGAAATAAGTGCCATTATTGACGAATATGGAATAGAATCTGTTTTTATTTTGGGCGACTTTAATGCGGATCTGGGTGAGTTGTTTTACACTGAACTTATTCATATTTGCAGCGACCAACAATGGTTATGTATAGATACAGACATGCTGGGGTTGGCCTCGGGTACTTTTACTTTTATAAGTGATGTACACGGGACTAGCAGCTGGTTGGACCACTGTTTAGCTACTCACTCGGCAAAGCAGTCTATTGTAAATGTAGATATTAAGTATGACACTCTGTGGTCCGATCATTTCCCACTTATAGTTTTATGTCATTTAAATTTATTATCCCCTAAGGTCACGCCTCAAGTTACCAAAGTAAATAAAGACGTTGTGTGGGGTATAAAAAGTGAGGAACATGTTTCTATATACGCCAAAGAGTGTCATAAGCGACTTAAAATAATTGACTTCCCTTCTGAGTGTGTAAGTTGTGCTGATTGTTTTTGTAGTGACCGTGGCCACAGGCTTGTTCTGGATAAGCTTTACTCCGACATTGTGACTGCCCTCTGTGACGCGGCAGTGGCGAGTCGGGGAAGGGTGGGGGTGGCCCGCACATTGCCGGGTGGAACAAACATGTCAGCGAGGCTCACAGGGAGGCCAAGCCTAAGTTCCTCGATTGGGTGTTGTGTGGTAGGCCCAAGTCAGGATTTTTATATAAAGAAATGAGCGATAGCAGAAGACTATTCAAGTCTCGATTGAAATGGTGCCAAAATCATCAGGACCAAATAAAAATGGACGCTCTAGCTGTGAAACACTGCAAAGGGGATTTTCACGGTTTCTGGAAGGGCACCAAAAAAGAAAACTTACGCCCTGGCCTTCCTGTGAGCATCGATGGTGTGAATGACCCGACTGAGATTGCTACTCTTTTTAGGAATCTTTTTTCCGTGAAGTCTCCTTTGGGTTCGGCGACGGAGGTGCTTAATGCTGACGTAAACGGTCAGGACGTGGCTACTGCCTTCCGGGCGAAGGATGTTACTAAAGCCATAAGGCTTATCTCACGCGGTAAGTCCCCGGGTCATGATGGGCTCAGCATTGAGCACCTACAGCACGCAGGACCACACATTACTAGGGTCTTGGCTATGTTTTACTCGCTGTGTGTGAGCCATTCTTACTTGCCAGCCGATTTTATGAAAACAGTGGTAGTGCCTGTAGTGAAGAATAAAACTGGTGACCTTACTGATAAGAGTAACTACAGGCCCATTTCTCTTGCCACTGTAACTGCCAAAGTGTTTGACGGTTTGCTTAACGCACAATTAAATAGATCAGTAACACTGCACGATAACCAGTTCGGGTTTCGTCCCCGGCTGTCCACTGAAAGTGCTATACTGTGTCTTAAGCACACCGTCAAATACTACACAGACCGTAAAACACCTGTGTATGCTTGCTTCCTTGACCTGTCCAAGGCTTTCGACCTGGTTGTTTATGACCTGCTGTGGAGCAAGCTGAGGAGCATAGATTTGCCGCCAGATCTCATCAGCATGTTCCAGTATTGGTATGGGCACCAGTCTAATAGTGTTAGGTGGGCAGGGGCAATGTCGGATACGTATCAGCTCGAATGCGGAGTCAGGCAGGGTGGCTTAACATCTCCTACCCTGTTTAACCTGTATATTAACGGTCTGATTGTGGCGCTAAGCAGCCAGCATGTCGGTTGTCACATTGACGGTACTTGCGTTAATAATCTAAGTTATGCTGACGACATGGTGTTGATGAGCGCTTCGGTCTGCGGCTTGAGGAAGTTAATTCAGATATGTGAGGAATATGCTTCTGGTCACGGTTTGTTATATAATGTTAAGAAGAGCCAGTGCATGATCTTCGAGACCGCCAGTGCAAAATGTCCGGGAAGCATACCTCTTGTCAGACTTAATGGGGTTCCTTTGGAAAGGGTTGACCAGTTTAAGTACCCTGGGCAAGTTTTGACTGTCGATCTCAAGGATCACGCAGACATGGAACGGGAGCGGAGGGCGTTGTCTGTTAGAGCGAACATGATCGCCCGCAGATTTGCACGGTGCTCTATTGAAGTTAAGGCTACGCTCTTTAGAGCGTATTGTACATCGCTGTACTCGTGCAGTCTGTGGGCACACTACTCTAATAGAAGTTACGGCGCCATCCGCGTCCAGTACAATAACGCGTTCAGGGCGGTGATGGGGTTACCCTGACACTGCAGTGCCTCGGGTATGTTCGTAGAGGCGCGCACGGACTGCTTTCACGCGACCATGCGCAAGCGCGCCGCGTCCTTGGTGCACAGGGTGCGGGTTGGCCCCAACACGGTACTGGCGATGATTGCGGGAAGGCTGGACTGCCCCTTCCTCCGACATTGTTCCAGCAGACATATTGCTGTACCAGTGCCGGAGAGAAAATATTAGTTTTATAGTTTAAATGACATTGTGTTTTGATAAATTTTATTTTGGTGTACCTAATTTTATTTGAATTGATTTTATTTGATTTTATTTGACATTTTTGGTTTAATTATGTAATGTTATTTCATCTGTAAAATGTTGTATTAATTAATTTATGTTTTGCTATGGGTGCAAATTTTACCTGAAATAAAAGAATTTATTATTTATTATTATTATAAAACCAATATTTACCCAAGACTCTTTAGACAAAATAATATACATGGGAAAAATATCTACATTTATACCTATCCTTTTAATGTAACGTACTGACCTAAGATCATAACATTTATAACATACATGTAGAAGTAACATGCATGTATATGTAGAAGTTAGTAAGTACACTGTGAAGATACCAAGATGACGATTGACCCTTGATATTTTGATTTACAATATAAGGGGGCAAGCGTGAAAAGATGAGCAGGAACAATGGTGGTCTAGTGGTAACAGCGCGACTTGGAGTTGTTGAGAAATGCTCTGAACGGAGAAAGAAAACATTGACATTTACCAACTCGCATTGGGGCCGCGTGGCCCATTCCCTAATCGTCGACTAACAAACGGGAGGCCTATGTCCGAGTAGTGGGAAAATTATTGGCTGACTATGTAATGAGCTATCATATACCGCTAAATTATAACTTTCTTACATTTAGTGAGAATAAAATAAAAAATGTATCTAGGTCGCAAACGTCACAATTGCATGAAACAGTCAAATATTCGACCAATTTTTACTCAAAGCATTGTGTAAGATTGGTTGAATGATCATTTTTCGAGTTTATTTTTTTACTTTTTTTTGTTTTGTCTTTTCTCTCTTTTTTATACTCGGCTAATAGTTCTGAGGATTGCTACTTATTTTATGACCTAACAAGCAACTGAAGATGGTGGCTACAAATATTGACAAAGTTTTCATAATGGGTGACATTTTCATAGTTTTCGAGGGTGCTGAAGCTTAGAAAAACATTGATTATTTTAAAGATAGAGTTAACGATGTTTCATCCGGATTTGAAGAAAAAGCTCAAGGAAGTTCATTCCTACATGTTTTTTCAATACATTATTTAATACAATATTGCACATACATATTACACATATGTTAACAAACAGCGCCCCCTATAACGTCATTCGAGCGCTATAAGATCCTTTTAACAGTGTAGTTTAAAATACTATGTCCTACTAAAAGCGTGACGTGACTACGGTTTCAACGCAGTAAAATGATTGAAATCCAATATTGCCAACCTGAGAACTGGTTCAAGAAATATAGTACCCACTGAGAATGGGCAATTGAGTTTGTGCTCGGTGATCCCATAATCTTATTTCTAAGGGGACTATTTTATCCATCAGTGAGTTTATTGGCTGTTTACTTCTCACAATCGATAAACTCTGTGAGTGCTTTCCTTCATCTCAGGTAGTGGTATGTGTATATCTGAGTAGGTACCTATTGGCAATGGGATTAAGTTATTGGAGTATCAGCCTTCTCTTTCTGTTTTTATATAGGGTGACTGAAATTCGACATGTGTATTGGCTGTTTGTGTCGAGTTTTTTTATAAACGGTTTTATTTTCGCTAGCCCTGTTTATTGTTTTTTAAGTCAAACTTCGTCATTGAAATGTAACCCCCTTCCTTTGGTCGGATTGATTTATAATTTGGTCACACATCTTTTGGTGACTATTTTATACACTCTTTCAAAAATCTTACTATTTTACTAAAATCAACTAAACGGAACTGTACTCAATAAATTAGTGGATTACCAATAAATTGGTTTATCATGTTCACGGTATTCCCTAGTTATTGAAAACATAATTTTGACTTTTTCTTCAAAACATTGACTGAAATTTCTGTTATGAACTATCGGTCTGTAAGACTGTCTGCGAGTACAGGAGTTACAAAATTGGGCGCGAGAAAAAGATCGTTAATGGAAAGTTTGTACGGAAGTTCCTCATTTCTTTCTGCCAATTGGAAAACCATCAGACACTCGGCCCGTTTCCAAATATAAGCCTCTAAAATTATAGTTCGCAAAACAATCGACATTCACCACGCTTGCCGTTTGGCATTATTTATCAGTCTGTTTAGACTGATAAATAATCGCATAATACTGTTAAATGAAGTGTTACTCAAGTAGAGAATTAATTCAAACACGAGTACCTCTCATACCTTAGAAGGTACACTTGATCCTGTAATAGATACCTTTGCTTTGTTTACGTGCCGCTTGGAATTCTAAACACAATAAGTATCATAAGACGTGATATTGTATTTCATTTATAGTTAATACGTAACTAAGACACAGAACTAGTAACCGCTCATTACTACCTTATTACTTGTTATACGTTGACATTATTTTATTTTCCTTTATTCCATTAAAACATTCTTATAAATTATATTTTTAAATATTAGTAAAAAAAAACATTTAAAAATATAAAAAATAGTAGCCCACCGGTATCGGGAACAGGGTCCAAGCTACCGGTGGTCAGGGCTCCAGAGAGAGGAACCTCCTGACAATGCGAGCCGTGTCCAGAAGTACCGCTTTCTGAATCAAGCCCTTGACCCAGCTGCCTAACGAGAGCCTCTTTAGATGTTGATCGAGGCTCTTGGCTATCAAGCCATTGGCAGTGACGACTATCGGCACAATGATTGCTGAGTCCACATCCCACATGTCGACAACCTCGCGAGCCAAGTCAAGATACTTGATCTGCTTATCTTTCTCAGCTTTCACGAGGTTCTCGTCATGTGGGACCGTTATGTCAACAATCATTGTGCGCCGCTCTACTCGATCCACCACCACTATATCAGGCTTATTTGCTACAATAGTCCTGTCAGTGATGATGGATCGATCCCAGTACAATGTGATATTTCCATTTTCGAGAACTGGGTCGGGCACATACCTGTAGTACGGCACTTCTGATTCCACAAGGCTGTATTTAAGAGCAAGTTGCTGATGGATAATCCTGGCTACTAGGTTGTGTCTATGCAAGTATTCTTCGTTAGCTAGACGAGAACACCCGGAGATTATGTGCCTAATTGATTCCCCTGGACGGTGGCATGCCCGACAGATGTCAACCGTGCCGCCTTTCACAATAAATCTCCGGTAATTGTTCGTCATCATAACTTCGTCCATAATTGCACAGACAAAACCTTCGGTTTCCCCAAAGAGGTCACCGAAACGCAGCCAGGCTACGGACGCTAGTATATCTACATCGGGTCCATGTAGGGCCCGGAAAAAGCGTCCGTGGAGCTCCTTACTCTGCCATACTTCCATGCGTTCATTGGTGTCAAGTATTACAGGTTTGCGCCAGTTCTCGTTAGCCAAGGAGAGCGGGGTGAGGCCCTTGTCAACCGCCACCACATCTCGATGCATCCCCACGTCGGTTTCTAGGAAATATTCCCTGAGACTGCATATCTCGCGATTGTGGAGAGTCTTAGCGTTTAAAAAGCCTCGACCTCCACACTTTCGCGGGATATACAGCCTCATTACCGATGACCGTGGGTGGTGCATTCGATATGCAGTCAGCAGCGTACGGACCCTCCTATCCAGGGCGTCTAGTTCGGTTTTAAGTCCATTTGAGTATGCCGAAAGAGTACATCAAAACCGGCATGACCCAACCGTTGAAGGCGCGCACCTTGTTTCCGCCTGATAGAAGACTATTAAATACTTTCTTCAGGCGGCCAAAGAAGCGCTCCTTCAACGATTGCTTCATGTCAGTAACATTGATGCCCAACGCTTCCGACATACCCAAATACTTGTAGGTTTCGGATGCGGAGAGGGCTCGGAGGTTTATGGAATCCGAGAGTTGGGTTCCCGCGGATTCCACAATCTTCCCTCGCTTTACATGCATGACCGCACATTTGTCCACACCAAATTCCATCCTGATGGCGCTACTGAAGGTTTCAGTTACCTTCAGTAGCTCCATTAGTTGAAAATTGTTGGGAGCAAAGAGTTTAAGGTCATCACAGTATTTTATATCATTAATATTTTAGTCCTAATAAAAGTTCCATAGGTCAATCGATAGTAATTTTACAGTTGCCGAGATCAGTAGAAAGAAATGTTGGTGATTGTTTAGTTCCATTCACAACGAAGGTGAGTGGTCACTGGTGCGGACGGAAAGTAAACGTGTTTATTGATTAATCAGCCAATAATGTTGACACCGCTGGGACACAGGCCTCTTCTCTGTAAGAGGAAGTGGGCTGTGGTCCACGCGCTGGATGTGCGTGGACCCAGTGCGGGTTGGCGGATCTTGCATGCCTTCGATTTTTCAACCGACGAAAAAAACGGAGGAGGTTCTCAATTCGACGCGTATATTTTTTTTTTTATGTATGACCATGCATGACTTTTTACATAGTGGTCCGATTGTGACAATTCTTTTTCTATTGGAAAGGGTATACTTCCAAAGTGGTCCCATATAAATTTGGAAAACAAACTCGAACCCTAAGGGTCGGAAAACAGGGGATGATTGATTGTTCACTCACTGATTGTAATGTATAACCACGCATAACTTTATACAGAGTAGTCCGATTTTGATAATTCTTTTTTTGTTGGATAGGGTATACCTTGCCAAGTATTATGAGTACATTAAAGTCACAAAAAATATAAAATAAAAACTTTTTAACAAAAAATTTTAACCGCCGAAAAAACTGAAAAGCATAATACCCTATCCAACAAAAAAAGAATTATCAAAATCGGACTACTCTGTATAAAGTTATGCGTGGTTATACATTACAATCAGTAAGTGAACAATCAATCATCCCCTGTTTTCCGACCCTTAGGGTTCGATTTTGTTTTCCAAATTTTTGTTTAATTTTTTGTTAAAAAGTTTTTTTTAGTGTACGACTAAACGCCGACAGACTGAACACCGACAAAACTTCACTTCGATGGGACTCTTCACCGAGAGGACAGTTCGCCGACAGGAGGCCATAGTGCGTAGGAGGTCACAGTTTTAACCTAACGATTTTTTTTAAACAATTAACCTCGTCTAACTAGTTCGATTCTTGATAGACTGCATGGATTTCCAAAGTAAGTATCTGATATCGGAGATAAGTTGCGTCGCTGATGATTTGAAAATTGTAAATTGTACTAATGATCAGGCAAAGGGCAAACTTACTAAAAACCCAACATTCCTCCCATTCCCTCTCCGTTTCAAATAAACAATAAACCAGAAAACGCTTCGTCGAATAAAATACCACCAGTAGCATCGAAATCCACATAAAATCTTCTCACTTAATTAACATAGAATAGCTTCAATCAACATGGGCTATCAACATAGAACGTTTTCATCTGCCGCGATCATTTGGGACGATAATAAAGGGTGCCATAAACACTTGGGATTGTTTGGAACCCTCTATCGCCATGTTTTATGGCGTGAAGGCAATTTGTGGTGCTTCGAGCTTCGTTGTAAGGCTAAGAATAGTGAACTGATTATGATAATGTAAGTGTTTTTGTTTTATGGTGGTTGCTGATAATTTAGTTGACTGGGTGATATATATTTTTTTACAATATTTTACATTCGTTATTTGTGTTAGTTAGCTGACGTCGGATATACAAGAAGAGGCACCGTGGTGCATTCTGTTTGCCGATGACATTGTTCTTGTCGCTAAAGATATGTCTGATCCAGAGCAGATTGGAGAAGTGGCAACAGAAGCTGGAGAATGTTGACTTGAAAATCAGCAGAACCAAAACCGAATATATGTTCTGCAATTTCGGCGGTCTTCCCAGCTCTGGAGCCATAGCGCTTGCTGCTGTGATTCTCACTATTAACGGATTGACCTGCAGTCTTGTATGAGTCAGAATATCGGGCCACAAAAGGGATCAATGAAAGGCAATTGGGTACTGAGATGAGACTGTGAAGAGGGATGTGTCGTGTTACACGAATGGAGAGAATAACAAATTATTACATTAGAGGAAGTCTGAAAGTGGCACCGATAGCTGAAAAGTTGTGTGGGAATCGATTGTCATAGGAAGGTCACGTGATACGGAGGAATGACGGAAATGTCGTGAGGAAGGTATTGAGTATGAATGTCGCTGGCTATAAGAGTAGAGGGAGGCCAAAGAAACGATGGATGGACTGTGTGAATTATGATATGGTTAGAAATGGGGTGACTACTGAGATGACGACTAATAGAGAAGTGTGGAAGAAAAAGACATGTTGCGCCGACCCCAAATAAATTGGGATAAGGGCAGGAGAATTATGGGTTATTTGTGTTAGTTAGTGTTTAAATACACTAGGTACTAAATGAAATGATTAATTCAATCAAACCAGTATCTTACATACAGAGACTGCCTGTTGGACAAGGACAACCCAGTGTCTGGGATATACTCCTTGGTAACACTTGTTTTCAGACTTTTGGACTTCTGACGACTTCTAACGACTGTCAATCAAAAGTCAAAATCAAAATCAAAAGTCATTTATTCAAACTAGGCTGAGAGTCTGCGCTTTTTGAACGTCAAAGTTACACAAGACAGTCCCCCCAAAACGCCCGCCCTTCGACACTTCCTAGTGCTTTAGCTGGAAAGAAGAAGTGGCGGAACAAACTCCCCAGCAGCACAGCTGTCTGTAAAGTTACAAGAACTTGATTCTATACAGTATTATGTAAGTAATTAATATTATAAAACAAAATATACATCCAATTACTCGCCATATGTCACCTAGCACACGCCAATATACGAACAAAACATTGAAAATTAAACTCAAGCTGAAATCTTTACTTATAATAAAACTGTAGGGAGGTCAATTCTGTACATTGAAAATATATTCACAATTAATATTGGAGGATGAATGGCGATACTGATGCCAAAAATGCAATCAGTAAATTTTTTGTCTGTCTGTCTGTCTGTATGTGCACGCATGGGTCAAAAACGACTGAAGGGATTTTAACCAAACCTGGTAAGATTGTAGTCCATACTCCTGGGCAGGGTATATAACGTAACGCTAAGACACAAAGGAGCCGAGAAGTGACGATAAATTTGAAGCAAGTCGGATGAAAATGTGCTTTCGAGCTAAAAAAAATTAACCATGATTAACACATAGGCTACTTTTAATCCCGGTAGTAGGTTCACGCGGGATATTTTGCCAACCTCCACGCGGGCGAAGCCGCTGGCAAAAGCTAGTAAATAATAAAACAAAATCGTAAACAGAACTTAAAACCTAAATAAAGCCTCCAGGCATAAAGGGCGTGCCCGCTTACAATGATCTACGAATGACGGCATGGACCAATGACTTCACGGTTTTCCGAGGCACGGAGGGGTATGTAAACATGGTCACCCATCCAAAGACCAACCTTGGCAAGTGTATCTTGAACTGAACGATCAATCTGTGAAGCTGTTATTACTTAGCCACGAAATTTTCCTATTTCATTTAATTAAATCTTTACATAGTATAGAAAGTCACTTTCTGTATTTCTTCGCTTAGACCTTTTAAACTACGCAACAGATTTTAATGCGATTTGCAACAATTGACAGAATGATTCAAGAGTAAGGTTTATATGTATAATATTCGGGCGAAGCCGCTGGCAAAAGCAAGTTACTTTACAAATAAATACAAAAACCAAAGGACACTCAGGCGTCAAAGTACTCGTCCGTAATCATAATCATAAATCATTCAATCATTTGTTAAAATAGGTACAATAGAATAATTGTTATAAAAGAAAATACAAACACGCTATGTTATACCAGAAAGCATACCAATACTCATAGAAGTAATTGAAATAAAAAATTATACAAATTACCTTATTCTAACGATTTAACTGATATTTAAAAAATAAAAAATAAGAAAAATATATATATCCCAAAAAGAAAAGAAAAAAAGTAATATAATTAATTAAAAAATTATATAAAAGTGACACGTGCAAAATTAAATTCGTATCGCTGTCATCGGGAAACGTGCCCAGAAGACTGGCAGCATTACCACGTTAAATGGCATTGTTAATCCTTTGGCCAAAGAACGACCCAGCTCTCTGATCACGTGTAGTGACGACTAGTTGGCGAGATATTTCCTTAAAAAAGTATTATACTGTTTCATCTAGTCTGTTTTTTTTTTTAATCTAGGATCTGTTTGCTGTGAGAGAAGACTCTTATCATAAAGCAAATTAATCGCTGATGTACTTCTAGCCAAACAGATTAAGTGCTTACTTGTTGTTTTCATTTAAGGAGATTATTTTTTATTTTTGATAAATTACATTGACCTGATAAACTTCTATTTCTATCCTAAAATTAAGAAACTCTCTTTACATGGAGCCGAATTCAACGCTTAGCACGAGGCAATTAGTGTTTCCTTTAGTCAATTTTTTTTTGGGAATCTTAAACTGATATGTTTTTTTTTTTTGTTTTAATGATGAAGCGTCTATTTAGTTTTCTGACCATTTTAGTTCTCACAGTTAGACAAAGTAACGAACCTAACCTAACCTAACCTAACCCCGCCATAGGATCTGGAGGCAAAGGTCCTCGCCCACATGTGGGAGTGGCGCGAGGAGGCGAAACGCCGGGGCGAAACTCCGCTGCCGCGACAAATCGCGGCACGGCGGACAGAGCTCCGGTGTGATCTCATGGCGACATGGCGGGTACGATTGTCGCAACCCAGGGCTGGGCACGTCACAATTGCGGCGGTAAGTCCCCTATTTGAGGAGTGGACAGAGAGGCGCCACGGCGTCCTCACCTTCCGCCTGACGCAGGTTCTCACCGGGCATGGGTGCTTCGGTGGGTTCCTGTTCAGGATAAAGCGGGTGGATACGTCCGGGTGTTTCCATTGCGAGGATCGTCTGGAGGACACGGTGGAGCATACGGTGGAGGTTTGCCCTGCCTGGGCGGGGCACCGCCGTGTCCTCGTGGAGGCGATCGGCGGCGGCGACCTCTCGCGTCCGGCCCTGGTGCGAGCCATGGTACGGAGCGAGAGGGAATGGGAAGCCATCACCTCCTTCTGCGAAGCAGTAATGCTTGCAAAGGAGGAGGCGGGGCGCGTGAGGGAGTGGCAGTCTCAGCGCCCTCACGTACCTAGCCGCCGCAGGAGGAGACGCCCCGGGCGTCGGGAGTCGATTGCGGACTCCCGGCCACCGTAGGCGCGAGCTTGCGGGTGGCGAGCAATGGGTAGCTCGCCGCCCGGTAAGGACCAAGCTCGGGTCGACGGCGCGTAGTGTTCCACGCGCGCCTCAAAGAGATGTCAGCAAAACTGAAGGGGTCTGCTAGGACCGATGCCTGCCGGGGTCGCGTGATTGTTCGAAAGAGATACCGTGACCCTGGCACATGGGCAATTGAAGGAACACGGGTGGGTTTTAGTCAGTAAAAGTCTGACATACCCTCCCGCTCCGCCCAGAGCGGGAGAAGTCATTTGATGATTTCCCATCCAAAAAAAAAAACCTAACCTAACCCGCTTAACCGCCACATCCAAGTTGGTCACAATTAAGTAACTTAAAACTATACTAAACTCGTTACTAAACATACCAAATAGCCAAGTTGCTATATAGTAGATATCTATGCCTTAGTTCACAATTGTACCAACTACAAAATGTTCATTTTTCACTTTTTTAATGCCAAACACTAAATATACATTACAATATTGAGATATTTTGATGGAGTTAAAGGACTAGTCTTGTGAATAGATGCATATTTGTTTTTTTATTTTACTTTGTTTTTGTACTGTTCTTGTCTAAACTTTAAAGCCCTCAAAATTGTCACTTTTGTAGTTAGTGCAATTGTGAACTAAGGCATCGATATATTTAGGATCCCAAAATAGGATAATACGTTCACTAAAAACAATTGTACCCTAAATTTTTTAAAGTTTCGATTAAATATATGGCTCTTTTTGTGTTACGTTTTGCAATAATGCCTACAAAAGCGAGAGTATGTTTCGCTTTTGTAGGCATTTTTGCGAATATTAACGAACAAAGCAAAGGCTAATCACCTAACAGGGCCCTGATATGTAGAGGTTTTTAGTATTCAAAAGAATCTAGATCTAAGTAAAGATCTAACGTAAATACTTCTTCTTCTAATGTTATTTTAATCGCTACTCGTAAACTCGTGGCAAATGGTCTTTATTTGCATTTATATTGTTATGTGATTTGTAGAAGAGATTGTATTATTTTTTCATTCAGGGTTTCTTTAACGATTGCAAACAAACCAGAATGTTATTTTTAAGCCTTAAAGAATGAATTTTTAGCAGAGCCTACGTATAAATGAAGATTTTATATATTAACAAAAAAAAAATGTGAATTTTGGTTGCACACTTAAACTTTTAGAATAAGAATGAATTTTTTAGATAATTTGACGATACCTACTTCTTGTCTAAAAACAACGCCAGAAATATTCGCTAATACATTCTGGTGGGTTTACAATCGGTAAAGAATTCAGTTCTGTATACATCTCTATTCTACATGTAAACTGATTGCCTTGATTTGATCCATAGAAGTTACGACATATTTAAACGTAACGTCATCTCTGTCTAAACTATTCATCCAATACAAATACCAGTCAATCGTACATTAATCTCACCGAACTAACAGAAAGCACGTTTAAACATCAACAATTTAATATCCGACTAAACCTAGAAATTGTTTATAAAATCTGGTTAAGATCCGTTTCCAATTTCTCGAAGCACTCACGGTATAGATCGTGCCTCGTGGCGTCTTCGAACGCAAGAGAAATAATATATGAATCTCTTGAAAATACCCATATATGTAATTGTATAATTATTCAGTTCTGTATTTACTTCTGTTCTAAAAATAAACTGACTGTCTTGATTTGATTTGATCCATACCTAAACTACGATATATTAGAACCAAAGGAGATGTTTCATTTTCGGCCATCAGGCGTACATTTATCGAAAAAGAGGAAAAAATACCACAAATTGGGGAAAAATATTCTCTGGTGAATTTGAGCCTGATTTGTTGTGTACAAAAAATAATAGTTGTTCAATTATTGCCATGTTTTATTCAACATGGCGTCTCGTTTGCTTGCAAACTTCATTCGTTCTGAAATCATGTCTCACCAAATCAATGTTAAGTAGAAAATAATTAAAAAATGTGTTTATTCTTGTTGCGATAAAAATAAATTACTATTATTCTCTTACACATATTTTTGAGTAAACATAATTAAGTGTGACCATTTCATCGTTACAAAAATCTTTAGTCTCCATTTTTGAAGTGTGTTTCTAAACGACTTCAAAATAATCGCTCGCTATCTCATAAGACAAACGTCAAACATTTTTAATTTTTATTTTGTACTTATAAACCATTTGATGTTATGAAAAAAATGTTACTTTATTCTATTCAGGAGTAAGTTTCCCAACTTCGCTAAACTGTACACGTTATGGCCGGAGCCCCATATAAAAATGAAACATCTCCTTTATCTCTAGCGAAACTATTAATCTCCACTGCAAACATAGGTAATCCAATACAATATTTTTAAAGTCCGTTCCAATTCCTCGAAGCACTCACGGTATAGATCGTGCCTCGTGAAATAATATTATGAATCTCATAGTACGCTGGATTATGTGTTGGCTTTCGAGTATCCTAGAAAACCGTTCAAGGCTTAATTTTAAAGGAAAATACAAGCGAAAAAAAGCGACGTTGACGTGTGGAATGCAAACGGG
Source organism: Aporophyla lueneburgensis (assembly GCA_932294355.1). Lineage (NCBI taxonomy): Eukaryota > Metazoa > Arthropoda > Insecta > Lepidoptera > Noctuidae > Aporophyla > Aporophyla lueneburgensis. The sequence goes on from OW028737.1 coordinate 8,769,201, forward strand.
ATTTCATGATTTTTCTTGCATAAAGTGCAATAGGCCTGTACGTTTTCTTTATTTTTATTACATGGACCTATGATAAGGTTGCTTTTTACAACTGCATTGACACTTCGGTTTTTGGGTCTATAGAAAACCAGTACAAGAAAGTGATTTGGTAGGTATTATTTCTTGTTAGAATGAAACATAGTAACTTTATTAGTGATGTTCTTCAGACAGATTAGGTGTGTAGTACTGGCAACCAGGAGCGTGTATGACCATATGTACGAACGAAAAAAAAGCAAAATGAATATTTAAGGATCGTAGCAGGCGTTCTGTGGTTTCTGCCTGGGAAGATGGTGTGAATTTATGAATATGTGAGAAAGTAGATTTAGTTATGGATGCAATAGCTAGTCTTTTTTTAAATCATTTGTTGAATGCTAAAATATTCAAGAGGGCCTTTACCACTTCCATTGTTAATGTGCCCTGCACTCTATCTATTACATAACTTAGACCTACTGTCATCATAATCTGCCTGGCTTTTCCCCAACTATGTTGGGATCAGCTTCTAGTCCAACTAAACACCAGAATTAAAATTTAGCGACTGCCTATCTGACTTCCACAACCCACTGGATATTAAAAGACCCCTTGGTAAGACTGGTTGACAAACTATAGGGCTTTTGAGTACCCCGTAACAATTTTAAAACTATCAATAAACCGGGCAAACGACACCTACCCTATAAAAATCTATCTCCTCTTAAATACAAGTTCCCCGCCCACAACTTACGAACTTGGAACCTCACGGTACCAGTTATGAGTTTGCAATGGACGTTAGTATACCTGAGTCAAACTTGTTGTGGAGAATCAAGATGTTTGAAGTATAAAATATTGAACTGGCATTAACTTTTGAGGACTATTTCCAGTGAGTTGTGATCTTTACTCAACTACTGCAAAAACAATGAAAGCTTATGATTTTAACAGGCTATGTTTGTTCATCTGTTCCCTCATACGTCCTAAACTACTCGTGGTATTTGACAAACGAGGTATTGTTGAAATCATTATGTTATTCCGCGGATTCAAAGCTAAGAAAAGTCTCATGAGTTGGCGTTTTTTCGTAGTTCATAGTAATTTTTTGCATGTGAAGAAGATTCTTTATATCTAATTGAAGACATCTCTGTCTTTTCAGTATATTGGATCGGCTTTATGAGAATAAATTTAGTAAGTATTCGTCATATAGCTATGGATCATGGTATTTCCATTCAGTCTTTTGGAACACGCGTGGGTAGCACGTGTCGGCGTAACAAGCTTAAAAAATCGATGTAGAAATACCGAAAATAGACGATATTTTTTTCAGGTAACTCCTTAACTGGGGATTATACTGGTTCATACAGTTTTTATGAAAAAAGAAGTGGAACTAGGTTTATTGGAAATAAGAAGTTTTGAACTGGTGATTGGAGCCTCCTTTTAAGCGTGTAAAGTATTTGTAAAATACTTGTTTATTTCTATTTAACCAATGTTGTACAAATAAAATAACTTAAAACTATAAAAAATAAATAATAATAATTTTATCAATCCTTTTTCCTTTTTTTCAGCCTTTTATGGTTTCCTTAGTTCTGAAGATCATGAACAGATTTTCCATATTTAACGAAGCGACCAGTTTGACTTTTAGAGTTAAAATATTGTATTTGCTATTGCCAGTACATTTGGGCTTGGCAAGATGTACTTTACAATATATTTTGTATAAGCAAGTATTATTTCATTATTTTTGGTCCTAAGAATTTCTTGGAAAAACTTTTACAGCACTCAATACTTTGGTTACGCGGCAATTCTTCTTTCTTACAATTCTACGTAAGAAAGTGGTGTCTTTTTTTTTTTTTTTTTTTTCTTTATCAGGATGGGTAGTCATCAAATGACTTCTCCAGCTCTGGGCGGAGCGGGAGGGCGTGTCAGACTTTTACTGACTAAAACCCACCCGTGTTCCATCAGTTGCCCATGTGCCAGGGTCACGGTATCTCTTTCGAACAATCACGCGACCCTGGCAGGAGAAAGTGGTGTCTCTGCTGCACAGAGTGCGTAAGAGCAACATTTTTTAAATAGTATGCGTTTACGCGAGAAATAACATAGTTTTAAGTACTATTTTTAGTAACAACATGGATCATCATCATCGTTATCATTGCAGTCGTCCACTGCTGGACATTTAAGACGTAGTCGTAAATCTCTTAGTCGCCTCTTACGACACCCACGGGAAGTAATTATTTATTACTAGTGACCGCCCATTGGTCGAAATTCGACCGTACTTCATTTGAATAGAAATACATTATTAAATGAAAAAAAAATAAAAATAATAAGGTTATATTTGACATTCAGTAACACTATAGACAGATTGTTGACGCTGTACTACTGTGGAGAGGGTTCGTTGGCAGGATGGTGATGGCCAGGACCAGGACGTGGGTGTAATGAGTAAAGAATACTTCTTCAGGACTCTCTTCTTTATTTTCTTAATACTTCTTAACTGCTGGACATAGAATGAATTATCACAGAAAGCTCTGTTTTATAGAAATTTCCCTATTATTTTTAATTAATTATGACAGTTCAAAATGTCATAATTATAACCAGCCTGTACAATCTATGACCAGCCTGTACAATCGTGAGGCATACAACCTCTACAGTTTGCACATGACACTAAGTTTTGTATGGGAAACTTACTAATGCCATACTTGACATTCCCCATAAAACCACAAAAAATATTTCTTATAAATCTAAACTAAATTCCTATCGTCGCTAATACAAATAATATTAAAGACAAATATTCTTGATATGATCATAGATTTTAAAAATGAAATAGGTTATATTTCTATAAAATTAATTTATTACCTATGGTTATACTTGACATTCAGTAAGACTATAAACACAAAATGTTAAAGACAGATGTTCTCGATTGGACCACAGATTTGGACCATAAACAAAAGAATATCTATGCATGTGTGTATTAAATACATGGAATGAATAGTAGTGTGTGTAACGTGTTATTTATTGAAAATAAAGTATTTTGACGCATAATTAAAAAAAAAATATTAGCATTCGTCACTTCTTCTCTGTATAAACTATAAGTGTGCGAAATTTCATAATCCTCCGTCCGGTTTTTTCGCTTCACGTATTAATATATAGATTATTATTTATTTGCTAAGGCACAAAGTCCCAATAACTAAATCACAAATACATACATCAATTTCATTACAGCGTTGAAACAAAATAATTTAAATTCATTACAAAATTAAAACAAAATACATTGAATTCATTACAACATTAAAATAAAATACACTAAATTCAAATACATTAAATTAAAATACATTAAATCAAATAAAACATTAAATAAAAATACCTTAAATCGAAATATAATAAATTAAAATACATGCACAATCAAATCTAATCCAACCAAGTAATGGGATGCTGCTATTCTTTACGTCCGGCAACATACGGAACAAAATGGATCACGTTATATGAATAAATAAATAATTATTATTTTTACTTGCCCTTAATTTGTTTGGTCTTAATTTAAAGTCAAAGAAATGAAAAGTCTTTAAAAATTAAAGCACGCGTCACTGAAATTTGATTACTTATACTAAACTAATATTCCCGAGTTAGTTCTGAAGATATTTGAAAAGTAAAAATGTTTCTAGCCTGTAGAGCGCCAAGGGGTACTGTAGTACCCAGAACGAACATAACTAACATCTACCCTCAAAATTAATAAAAAAAAAATCTCATTTATTTCAGCTTTTTAACTGTATATTCTATTTTGGTATACAATTGTGATTTTAATTTACGAACTACGGATGTGTATGTGATCGGATTCGGATGTGATCGAATAATATTTGCGGTCGGCCGGAAAATTGCGGAAAATGAGGCTATCAAGTCGCTAGGCTTATTACGTTCGTAATTTATTACGTGATTATGTGTCGGACCGTTATAATTACAGGCCTATTACGACCTTGGGCGACACCTGATAATTTTTATAGGTGCTTATAAGCAGCTTGGAAATTATAGTGCTTGAAGGTAAAATAAGGTTCTTATGTTGGAATTGCTTTTCCGGAAGAACACCCATGGGGCGGACTGATTGCTTTCTGACCGACTTCTTGACAATTCTTTGCCATTTTAAAAGTATGTTGGGGTCAGCTTTCAGGCTGACCGGGTGCAACTGGATACCAGTATTTTATACGGAATGTCTGGCTATCTGACATCCACAACCCAGATACTGGGTAACACGATACCTCATAGTATACTTCCAGGTTTCTGACTACCTGTACCGACTGTCAATGATATACGAATGACAGCTGGGACAAACTGCTTAGCATGCTTTTCGATTCTAGGAATTGTTGGCAATTCAAAAGATTCTTTCAAATAAATTATTGTTTGGTAGACCAATTTTAAAAGGAGTTTGCCTACATATATTTTAGTGTGTTTCCTCTTAATATTGATCTTAGTACGATTTGATGAATTTATATTAACAGTTATAAATAGACATCAAAGGAAAATAACCGTCGCAGTCGTTCTGGAACTGCGTGGAAGTCATTAAAACAGGCATTCAAAGTAAGATTTGTTTAGAGTACCTACGAATAAGATGAAGAGTTTATTTTGCAAAATATATTATACTAGCTTCTGCCCGCTACTTCGTCCGCGTCAAATTTTTGCTCCCCTGACCCTTCCTGTCGCATTGAATTGCCTGCCAGTTTTCGTCCATTTTTCGTTGCTGCTCTGCTCCTTTTGATTGTAGCATGATGTTATATAGCCTATAGCTTATCTCAACAAATAGGCTACCCATTACAAAATCGTTTTTCAATTCGGACCAGTAGTTCTTGAGATTACCGCGTTCAACCAAACAAACAAACAAACTCTTCAGCTTTATAATATTAGAATAGATTTATACAAGCACTTCGCTCGTGACCTTGTTTGCGTAGATTTTGTATTTTGCTCCACAAACTTTAACAGTCCTTAATTCCTTTATTTTATTTTATACATTAAAAAAAAATGACGAATCTACACCTACGTACGTAAGTCAGGGTCGTGACCACTAGGCCAAAACTGCATCTTACCTTACTTACTTATCAGAAAAACTGGCAAAATGTGGATGCACTATCAATACACCTCTGCTTTACCTTTCTATATATTCTTCGTTATATTCTACTATGAGAAAGGACTATCAAAAAACATGAAGAATTAAGCCACATTTCCCTTACAGAAACCTGAAACCTGCCGAAGAAGCAACAATAGACAGCTACTTATTCTCCATAAGCCTTATATAGAAACACAAAAGGGTACCTACTTACATCTCTTTGACAATAACGAAACATAAAAGTGGAAGCAACAATAGCAGATACTCTCGGTTTCGATTGCTGAGGGAGGGTAGAAACCTTTGAAGTAATAAAAGGTAGGTGAAAGATGAATGGTAGAAGTAGTGATACATTTATTTTTGGTTTTCACACATTAACAAATGGAACCAGGTCAGGTACCCTATAATCGACTTACAGAGAATTATTCGAAATATCACATTAAAATGTCTGTGAAAATTAATGCACGCTCTAAAACCCAAGCCGTCAAAACGACATTTAACTTTAGCCTGAGTTTATAACGTCAAGTCAGTTTTAGGTATTTCGAAGTTCTTAATTCAAAATTGATAGCTACAATATGTTTAAAAACAGTTTCTGCATTTAGAACATCGTTATTAATCAAAATGTTCTCGGAATACAATACGAAATTTAAAAAATGGTTCTATACTTTAAACTGGTTCTATTAAAACCAGTTTTCTTTTAGACTAAAAGAAAACTGGTTTTAATAAGACCGAATACAACCAGAAACAAAATGAAATCTTTTCGTAACAAAACCGTCGCAGATAATAACGCTCACCTAAGGAAAATGAAAAACTTTTTCACTTTTGATAAATTGCCTCAAATCTGCCGTTAGTGAGACATTATTTAGAAATACTTTCAGAACTAGTTAAAGATGGGAGATACCCGTAAAGCATTACGTCTGACCAAAAGATTAGAGTGTATTTGTGTGTTGAGCATATTGTCAGATTTTATACTTTTTAACCCCCGGACTATAAGGAATTTACAACGCATTTCGGTCAAGATTTTAATCGAATTGAAACTTACAAATGAATGAATGCCTTAATTTATAAAGACAACTGGTTAACCTGCGAGATGCCACTTAAAAAAAAACCTTATATCTGGATTTTTTTCTAAGTGGCATATCGCAGGTCAACCGGTTATCTCCAGTTTGGTCGGACGATCCTCCTTTTTTAACCGACTTCAAAAAAAGGAGGAGGTTATCAATTAGACTGTATTTTTTTTTTTATATGTTTGTTACCTCATAACTTTTGACTGGGTGAACTGATTTTGAAGATTCTTTTTTTATTTGAAAGCTCGTGCTTTCCGAATGGTCCCATTTTAATTTGGTTCCATTTGGACAATGGGGTCCATGTAAAAACCATATAAGTCTTAAATTTGCATTAAGTATTTGCGCGACAAATGAACGAATACCGTATGTTTGTTACCTCATAACTTTTGACTGGGTGAACCGATTTTGATGATTATTTTTTTATTTGAAAGCTGGTGCTTTCCGAATGGTCCCATTTTAATTTGGTTCCATTTGGACAATGGGGTCCATGTAAAAACCATATCTATATATTAATACGTGAAGCGAAAACTTTGGATCCCTTTTTACGAAAATTGGGCGGACGGAGGAGTATGAAATTTTGCACACTTATAGTTTATACAGAGAAGAAGTGACGAATGCTAATATTTTTTTTAAATTATGCGTAAAAATACATTATTTTCAATAAATAACACGTTACACACTACTATTAATTACCGTGTATTCAGTATACACATGCATAGATATCTGTCTTTTAATATTTTGTGTCTATAGCTGTCTTACTGAATGTCAAGTATTGGTTATACTACTAGGTAATAAATTAATTTTATAGATATATAAGCTATTTCATTTTTAAAATCTATGATTATATCGAGAATATTTATCTTGAATATTATTTGTATTAGCAACGATAGAAATTTATTTTAGATTTCTAAGAAATATTTTTTGTGGTTTTATGGGGAGTGTCAAGTATGGCATTAGTAAGTTTACCATACAAAACTTAGTGTCGTGTGCAAACTGTAGAGGTTGTATGCCTCACGATTGTACAGGCTGGTCATAGATTGTACAAGCTGGTTATAATTATGACATTTTGAATTGTCATAATTAATTAAAAATAATAGGGAAAATTCTATAAAAACAGAGCACTGTGATAATTGATTCCATATCCAGCAGTTAAGAAGTATTAAGAAAATAAAGAAGAGAGTCCAAAGAAGTATTCTTTACTCATTATACCTACGTCCTGGTCCTGGCCATCACCATCCCGCCAGCGAACCCTCTCCAAAGTAGTGCAGCGTCAACAATTTGTCTATAGTGTTACTGAATGTCAAATATCCATATTATTATTTTTATATTTATTATTACATATTTTTTTCATTTAATAATGTATTTCTATTCAAATGAAGTACGGTTGAATTTCGACCAATGGGCGATCACTAGTAAGTCTTAAATTTGCATTACGTATTTGCGCGACAAATGAACGAATAACGCGATTAGATTAGTGCGGAGTATCTACCACAACTAAAAAGTTAAAAAATAAAAACTTTTTACAAAAAAAAAACAACCGACTTCCTTAAAAAAACACTACAAAGTCAAAAATAACTTTAATTTCGGAAGTCGGTGGCAAAAACCTTAAATACAGAGCCTAAGACACCGACTTTCGAGATTAAAGTTATTTTTGACTTTGTAGTGTTTTTTTAAGGAAGTCGGTTGTTTTTCTTTTGTAAAAAGTTTTTCAATGGAGGGTAAAATATCGAACACCGATATACCGGCCGCTCAACTCATTCGTTCACTAATTCAAACATAAACAAAGCAACAGATGAAAGAGTACACTCAACAGCGTGAGTACGTCACCAAACTTCACATGCCACCGGCTTTCCAATAAGACGTGACTTATTTATTACATCGGTCGGCTACCAACAGGTCGCGCCAGCTGCCGAACTGTTCAAAGCTTTTGACACCTATCCGATGGCGCCGAACTTGGCTAAGTGAATTAAAATGAATTGTTATATGAAATGAAAGGGTTGTAGTGGTTCTGTGCTGTTTCAGTTCACTTTTAGGCCCAGTTGCATCACAAACCACTATATATGTTTAAGAAGGAAGCGCAAAATTAAATATATCCAATTGAAAGACAATTTCATTAAAACGTCCGTAAATGGGATTGATGAACTACCGAAGAGGGTTGTATTGATGCTTTTTGAAGATTAAAATTCTGTTAAGCCATATTTGTTACGGTTTCGTATCATATTTTGTTCAACATACAACCTGACACTGACCAAAAAATTGCAAAAACGTACAAACAAAATAATTTCGCGGGCTACTTTAGCACATCCTCCTTAACGCTAAAACATAATTCTATATCTGTCATTTTTAAATAGTTGGAAACAGAACGATTTATCAATTCTTATTATCCTAAACGTGCTTAGTGATGTACGCTGCAGGTTTTGCTCTGTAAATTATGATATAAATCAATATTTTACGTGGGGTCTGAATACTGGAACCAATTTCTAACAATCTAACTTAGAGTACTCCTACTAAGTTATGTTCTTGCTTCCATGTTCTTGTACAGTATGAATTTAAAAGCTAACGCTGCCTTTCTTTCATACTAAAACTACCAGTTAGTTGCACTTTTAAAGAAAAATATCCGACGTTGCTTGCTCTTATTTTCCATGGTATAAGCTGCATTAGGTAAAAAAATAATATCTACCTACCCTTTAAAAATAAGTGTTTTTTTTTTGTAACTTACTATATTTAAAACAGAGCGATAGGTATTTAATTAATGTACCGATATCCACAATCCAGGCCGCCAATTAAATGTAGCAACATCACAAAATTAACCTGTATTTTATAAGCCCAAAACATAAAAAAAAAAAATTATACTCTCTATATTAAATTCAAAAGAATCTTTATGAACCGTTCACTCAACTAAAGTAAAAATGCCTAAATATAAAGACAGTAAATTGGAGACGCTCTTCATCAAAAGATGGAGAAGCATTACAAGTTTACAAACTAATATAACCTACGTACGTACTTAATTTTATTTTTCATTTCGTCAAAGAAAATTAAAACACGATGTCTTTATGAAAAGGTATTCAAGTATATAAATTGTGTGGATTCAATCATTTTGATGGGATTTGTGGCAGTATTCTGGTACATTGTAATCTTTTCTTCTTACGCAGATTAAAGCTGTCTCGACCTCTCCATAAAAGATGTATTGAATGTAAGATAATATGGGTACCTATTCTCCTTTCAATGTAGCTGTTATGTATCTTATCGTCTCTAATATAATATAATTATAAGATTGTGTGTGTTCTGTCTAGTTTTGTTATTGGTTTTATAAACTTGACTTGACTTGCCTCGTAGGGCTAACGGTCCCTACCAGGGTTGCGGATTTGTTCGAAAGAGTTATCGTGGCCACGGCATAGGCAACTGAAGAAACATGGGTGGGTTCTAGTCAGTAAAAGTCTCCCAAAAAGGGTCGTAAGCGCTACTGCTACTGTCGATACGCTCTCTAATGCATGGGACTTAAACATACTGTTGGTTGTACTTCTGCCTAACCGTTCAGAAAATACAGGCGTGATGTTATGTTGCTATTTTTCGAACTTGACTAGGCTGCAAATGAAAAGCTGAAACATAACCTTAATCAAGAGAATGACTTATACCTAAATAACTCATGGTCCTACATGTTTCTGACTTTGGACTGCCGATGTTCAAATATTTTTTATACATAGCTTAATTTCAATGAACCTACAAATATCCTTAGAAAAAAGTTAAAAATAAAAGAGAGATTTTTATTCTCATGGATAGGGATGATAATTAGGTTCTGATGAATATGACATCTAGAGGCCTTCTCTAAGTCCGTCAAGAAAGATACGGGTCCGTCGGAAAGTAGTTCGAGACATCGAAGTAAACCCACATCCGATTTAATTACTTTTTGTACGGATAAAAACATATCAGAGGGTCAATTCTTGAAATTTTAAGAACGTTCACATTCTGAGCTTAGTCTCAATCTATCAAAAATATCTCAAGTAGGCTACACTTTTAACATTTGACTGTCGCCATGATGAGACTGCCACTATATTGTAAACCTTTTTAACATACTTCAAAAAAGGAGGAGGTTATCAATTCAACTGTTTTTTTTTTAACCGACTTCAAAAAAAGGAGGAGTTTATCAATTCAACTGTATTTTTTTGTTTGTTACCTCATAACTTTTGACTGGGTTTACAAATTTTGATGATTCTTTTTTTATTTGAAAGCTGGTGCTTTCCGAATGGTCCTATTTTAATTTGGTACTAGTCGGACAATGGAATCTATGTGAAAACCATATAAGTCATTAATTTGCATTATTTATTTGCGCGACAAATGAACGAATAACGCGATCAGACTAGTGCGGGGTATCATCTACCATAACTAAAAAGTTAAAAATAAAAACTTTTTACAAAAATATAACAATGACGAGAATTGGCTTTCAGGAATAAGCAACTATAAAATTTTGGTGTCTCTTATTCTTAGGTCGGGGCTAAAACTGATCTTACCTAACTATTTCCGTACATGATACGGAGTAGGTAGGAGTTGCAATACTTCGGCCAAAAATACAGATTTCGTGCTTATGAAGTGGACCTTCTGACACGTATATTAGAACCGAGTAGAAACATAGATATCTCCATAAAACGAATCACTCCCAAGTTTAAAAATGTAAATAGACACTCACATACAACTCTAGCTACCTCTTTACACACTTAAATGCGTACTACGCTCTGCAAGCTAACTTAGGACTTAGAAGTAAGGACATAAAGAACTGTTTCCTGCAAAAGCCTTCAACGCACAGCTTGGTTCATTTTAACTTTAACTAATACACTCCTTTGTTTCACCACCTATACCAGCGGTACTGAGCGTAACTACATGTTCCGGACCGTATAAATTAGTTACTTTATGCGCCTACGTTTCTAAACGTGTAACAGAATGACATCTGACTTGTCAGTTTGATTTTGACACTTGACACTTCTCTTGGTTTTTGATTTGGCTTGAAAAGGTTCGTCGCCGTATTGGGACCCCGCGACGCGTTTGTTGAAATTAATCCTTTTAAATCGATCCGTTTGTGACAATTAGTCGTGATCCAATTGCTTTGATTGTAAATAACCCCAATTTGGTGTAATAACACGGGTTGAGTTTTGGATATATCTTGTTGAAATAGTTTGAAGGTTATTCAAAGTGACGCTATTGGAAACCGAATGCTGTGATTGCCTCCAGCCTCATTGTTGCGGCTTGTAACCTGGAAAACCCATTTACAATGTCACTACACGATACATATACACTCACTTACATACATAACTCCAGGTAGGCACCAGAGCAGGTGTTCTTCTACCACAGGTAAGTTCTTTTGTTCGTATATTGTACCTATTGCTTTGAATTGTACTTGTATTGTCTGCTCCGTGTACGGCGGACTAGTTTCGCTAGCCACTTCTTGTCTCCTGGACCCCACCATCATAACTTCCACTGCGCTATTGAAATGCTATTGTAGGGGGTCTAGCCTGGCAGCGAACACTACACGTACAGTCAGCCTCAAGAAGATGTTTACATCGAAACAAAATAATTCATGAATCGGAATACCGGGCCGTGAAGTTGAAGGATGAAAAAAAGATTACATGCATACATACAAGGGATGAGAATGTTAAGATGGATGGGCGGAATAATAAAACTGGATAAAGCATGAAATGAATATACATAAGAGGAGAAGTTTGAAAATGGTGCCCTTGCTCAACCACGCACCGCTGAGCCTGTAGCATTAAATTCCTCCCTAAATAATATAAGCATTCCGATCCAATACGTCCCTAGCTGCCCACTTCCAGTGACGTCCTAAGCCGAGGTCCGTACCCCACACGGTGTGCCCTTAGCGTGTAGTCACTGTCTTTTTAAGACCTGCCCGGAGGCCTTAATTGAATAAGATAAGGGGCAAGTCTGGTTTAGCCGACAACGTTCTTGGTAGACCTGCGAGTTGTCGATCATTCTAAAAAAAAGTGTAACCAGTGACAGAAAAGTTTAAAGCAAATCAAATTTGGCTTTGGAATGGCCATGTGATGAGCAGGGAACGCCTGTAACTAAAAGAGTGATGAATATAAATGTCGATTGACATATTGTGATAGGAATGATATAAAAGAGGGATAAATGGTAGCGTAACGGTTGACAGGGAAGAATTTAAGAAGAAAAAGTGTTACGCCAACCCCAAGTTACTTGGGATAAGGGCCATAAGATAATGATAATGTCTAGGTACAATATGTGTTGTATAATATTGTATTCATATGTAGTCACAAAACATAATACATATTGGGTACCTAATTGTAACTACACATTGATACAGAATTATGAGTACAAATTTTAAACTCAAATTAATTCTTGTCGATTTATACGTAATTTTGAGGCTAACTGTACCTACTGACTAGTCTAGGCTTTTAATGAGTTTGAGCTGTATTTTCTAGTTTCTATAACAACTTATATGCAATCCAATTTTGACTTTCCAGATTGTATGGTAAACAGAGGACTATGACTAAACTGTTGATTCCTAAATCGAGTGCTCTGTGTTCGTGACGTAAATAATTCAGAGACCGCAAGACGAAGCAATTTTTCGATATTTTAAATGTAATAACCTCATTTTGTAACCACTGTTGTTATAGTAATAAAGCTGCCATGACTAACTATCAAATATGACTAACGAATCTAAAATAAACTTCAGAAGAATTCACTATCCAATTTTCCCAATTTCGTTAGTCTCGGTTTTCAGCCTAATCAGCCACCTGAGTTGAGTTCATCATATTTTATTTGACAAAAACCTACAGTTTCCTGTAGCGATGACACATAACAACCGCAGCAACGTTTATCGTGAAAATTTGGCAGCAGAGTTTGACTTTACGATATCAAAAAACGGTATCTAGGATAACACACCAACTTCCTTTCATAAATAAATTTTCAGTGATTTCATTCGCCTGTGCATTACGGATGATTTGTGGGCGACCACCACTGTTTCAGGAAACCGTAGCTTAAAACTAAATGGGCTTATTAAACGTAAGAGTATCAAAAAAAAAACATGTGGCGTCACAGGCACGAACTTCCTGATGCTTATTCTTCAGCTCAGCAGATAATGTCGTTTACTCTATCTTTAAAATCCTCAATCTTTACTTTGACTACTATCGGCTTTAGCACCCTCAAAAACTATTTTTAAAGGCCCCACTTTAGATTTTAATTTAGACATTACTATCGGCTGCAGTACCCTCGAAAATCATGAAAATGACACCCAGGACGAAATATTTATAAATATTTGCTGCCGCCATAATCGATTTTCATTTCAGCAGCCTTTAAAACTAAGAAAATTATCTCACTCTCTCTGTCCCATGGAGGGGGCATACATTTTTCGTTACGTGACGTATTCTACAATTTTATTCCAACCGCAAGATGCGTTAAAGAACTTCAATGCAATAATCAATATAATCCTGTACTAAAAACAAAACAGAAACCTTAAAACTCACTTCAGACTTCAAAGGCATCAGGTAACTACAGTAAAAGTAACAAAAGAAGATCGGACATCCTCGTCACCGCTACAATTTTATAATCCATCTATTGTGCCTCCTTCATTTACTGAGCGCCGTGTCTCCCGCTGCTGGCTTCGTTAGCCGTCAATAAGCTTCCTCTATGTTCTCGTCACGGCTTCAGGTTTTTCTTTTTCATTATAGAGTACAGTTGCATTAATTATTTCCTAAAATCAGGCTGGAGTAAGGTATGGAGAATAGATTCAGTATTAACATAATTTATTAACACGTTCACGGACAGTATTCCCTTACTGGTTAATCGTGTTGAGACACTACAAAATTTCATTTTTATTAACATTTTTTTAACGTCATGATAAGACAGTAAAAGATTAAAACTGTATCTGTGGTGAAACTATAGAATGCCCTTTTTGTTATAAGTGTATAAAATATAACGTCGCAAGTCGTACTGATTGTATGCAAGTCAAAAGGTTGATGTCGATAGGCGTACTGTCGTATTATTTTATCCAGAGAGAACGTCGAGAGGCGTTCTGTCCGTGAACGTGTTAAAGAATGAAGCGGTTTTAGGAACTGGGAAAAGTGAAAAGTGCTGTTCCGACAAGAGCACTGGAGTTAGTGAAAATGAATGCAAATTAAGTATAAAGAAAACACTTTTCGTGTTTGTGACCCCTTAGTTGTTCTAAACTACGTATCTTATACGTAGATTATTCCCCCAAAAAGTAGAAGTTTAAATTTTAATCATGGGCATTAAAAACTGTGTCTTTAATATTTAATTTGGTGGAATCGTTCCGCGGATCTTCACTTAGCCATATTTTAAATGGTCATATTCTAAGAATCTTTTCTTCGATCCCAACTTAATTATATTCTTACAACTTCATAGTTAATAACTAGACACTAAGTGTAGTAAACATTATACATTCCACTTATAAACGGCTTAAGACGACATCAATCTTCAACTCGAGCTAGCATGCCAATTGTAGAGATGCCAATTTGCATGATTTAACCTATATAGGACGGTAATAGCTAGGAAGGGAAGCCATTTACTAACATTATGCATAGCAATTAAGATAATTAGTAGACATCTCAAAGGCCGAGTTGTTACCGATAGGTATACATGGAAGAGACCAGGTAGGGGTAGGTTTATGTGATAGTGGAAGTAACTAAGATGTGGTGGAACTTTGTATGGATCGGATTGTGTTTTATAAATGGCTTAAAAACGTGTAACCCACAGTATAAGTCTTGTCCGCAAGTTTCAGATGAAAATGTGCTTTGATTGAAAAAACATCATTAGAACAACGATTGTTAAAAAAACTGGTAAAACATAAAGTTGAAACCTTCTAAATACAGATGAACACGTTAGAATTCGTGAACTCTAAACAGGGTTTTTTTACACTTTAGTCAGATCCTTTTGAAACAGACTTTAGTTTGCAAGGCTAGCAATACTATAAACCGAATGTATTTTCGGATACTATTTTTGAGCTACGTTCATTTCGGATACGCTTCATTGCTCATTTGTTAAGGAGATAGAAATGCCATTATAACCATGCGTGTAAAATTGTCTACTTTCGGATTTCCCCTGATGAAAGCGTGTCACTACATACTACTTATTTAGGTTGTTTTGCGGCTGAAGACTAGTAAAACCAATATCTATCCGTAATATTGTCTGTAGAAATGCATTCTGATTTCCCAACGGCTCAGACCACTGAATATAAACCGAGATTCGCTTAATCATGCATGATTCTCCCCGAAACAATACTGTGCCTAATTCGACCAAGCCTGCCACACACACTACTGTAGCGAAGCATGCAGGACATATGTCACAAAATCTGTGACACTTCGCATAACAAGATCACACGTGTAATTCCTCGAAAGATTAGGGAGAGGTGTACCTGCATGTACACCCATTTCGCCAGTAATGTCAGTGTTAGATTAGTCCTATGTAATATGGGCAAGACTAATGCCATCAACCGGGCACAAATACAGATTTCGGGTTGCTACTGAAAAGTTCCATGAAGACAAACCTAACACCACTTTGTCCGACCTGGGAATCGAACTAAGGACCTCAAGATTAGCACTAGCTCTTGTGACAAACGAGGCGGGCATGCAAGACACATGTCAAAAAATCTCATTCTCGTGAGATAGCAGTACTACCAAAGACCATTGTAGCATGATATTAGGGCAAATAAAGTTCGGGCAAACGGCGGTATACCGTTTTACATTTCCGATTGCTATTTAGGAAATGTATCGATTTACTAGGAAATGTGTCTAATATAATTTATTTCACACATTTCCGGGTGATTTTAGGAATTACATACATTTCCTAGGAATTGTATACAATGACGGATTACATACATTTCCGTTAACATATACAAATCTTACTATTGGGCCTGAAATCGCGAAAAAATATCAGCTGTTCAGCGTATTAAATCAACAAAATGTATAAAGTCCCAGCTTTTTTTAAGTAGTTTGTAATAATGACCACTTCTTTTTAGGAGTTCGTAATAATGACCACTTCCAAAAACTTTCAGAGATTTAGGTTCAACAAAAATTAAGCTATAGGCGAACAAGTAAAAGTACAGTCATCCTCAAAAATATGTAGATATCGACAACAGTTTACTTAACTGTCTACAATCTATGGTTTTATAATATTGAATCGTAGTGTAGTTAGGCTAGCCACAAACCTGCCAGGGTTGCGAATTTGTTCGAAAAATTTATCGTGGCCCTGGTACAGGCAACTGAAGGAACACGGGTAGGTTTTAGTCAGTAAAAGTCCGACACACCATCCCACTTCATAAAAAAGGCTAGCCATAAAACATATGACACATAGGAACTGTATTAAAGAACAGAAATTGTAGAAAGTCAAATCACTGCTCTTCTTTTAGAGGCTGGCTGTACCTACATCTTCCTATAACAATACACGAAACTCAACGTAATAGTACCTCCATCCTATTAAAATCCATCGCATTATTGACCATGTACTCAGACGAGTACAATCAAAATCGTGGATATTGCGTCCCGGTGATTCGTACGGTAGCCGGTTTCTTTTGTTGCCGCCTCGTCCGTCACGTGCCCGGACCGGATCGATTCTCGAGTATCATTGTTGAAAATTGAAAGGACGCAACAAGAATAGTTAGCTTTTTGGTATTGTTATGTTGACTACTCTCCTACATGTATGATATTGGCACTTGTATAAGGCTGGTTTACGAAGTATTTTTGCTCTGCGGCCTACTATTTTGATTGCGTCAGTTAGACTAGCTTTCGAAGGTGTCTTCACCCGTTTTAAAAAATCAATTAACTCAGCCTATCGCAGTCCACTGCCTCTCTCATGCTGCACCTTAACACCCTGTCTTCCACCTTCCAAATCCAGTCTGTCCTAGCCACCTTTTTGAGGGTGTAGGTCCATCTAGCTGGGGGCGTCCCAGACTAAGTCCGCTTTAAAGTGGGAAATTATCCCACAGGAACGGTACTACTGGTATAAAAGTACCAAATGTGATAATTAGGGGTTTAAACTGTGTGCCAAATTATAACCAAATCTGTTTGGCCATATTTGAGTAATTAAGTAACAAACATACAAAGTTTCACAGTTATCTGTACATAGTGTAAAACAAAGTCACTAGGTACCCGCGTCTGTACGCTTAGATTTCTGTTAAACTAAGCATTGTATTTTAATGCGGATATTGTAAGTAGGAAAACACAGTATTTTCTATCAATTTACCAAAATCTTTGATGCTAGCTTCGGATTGATGTAATTTGGACGTAGTACACAACCTCTTATACAAATAGAACATACCTACCACGGCTAGGTACTTCAGACAATTATTTTTCGAATTCAGGTTTGGATCGGGGACCGAATTTATCGAATATAACAATAATATATATCTTACAACCAACACACCATTATATGATCCTAAACTAGGCAGAGCCTGTACTATGGTAACCAGACAACTGATAAATATACAGTAGAGCTTCGATTATCCGAACGTCGATCAACCGAACGACCGCTTATCCGAACTACTACGCCCGCCCCACTCGCACTTAGGCCGCTATCCCACTAGGCGTTTTACGAGCGTCGGCGTCTCTTGAACGTCTGCGCAGCGTCAACGTTGCGCAGACGCGACGTTGACGTCGCGTCGTCGCGTGACAAGCATTAAAGTCCGCTGAACGCGACGTCAACGTCGCGTCAACGTGCAAATGGCCGCCGGCTGTAGCTTCCGCCCGTACCCACACGGACAGAGCAGGACGGAGTGATTGTACCTGTTGCCAACAAACGCGACGTTAACGTTGCGCAGACGCGACGTTGACGTCGCATTCAGCGTTAATGCTTGTCACGCGTCGACGTGACGTCAACGTCGTGTCTGCGCAACGTTGACGCTGCGCAGACGTTCGAGAGCCGCCGACACTTGTAAAACGCCTAGTGGGATAGCGGCCTTACTATCCTCCTCCCGCGCTACAATACACGCGAAATTATCTCGAACTATTAGTTGTATGTACTCGTATTCACTCTGAAGTAGCCGTTAGTTGATAAACTAAATTTTACAGCGTGAAAGAAACTATTTGTCATTAATGATATGTCTAAAAATAAGGTTTTCATTCAACCTGAACATAAATATGTATGGCTGAATCAATACAGTTTGATTATCTGAAAAATCCGATTTTCCGAACAATCTGTCCCCCAATTAGTTCGGATAATCGACGCTCTACTGTACTTATATATTTCTAAATACCTAAACACGGAACAAATGATTGATACAGTACGCTAACTTCTTAGGTATGTTTACGTCTATTGAGAAGCGAATGTACAATTTCTTCCAGGTCCCCGGCTTATGGTAGTGGATAGAATGAAGAGTTGGGTCCTAGTCAGTTCTTCCCGGACGGTGGTTATCCATGAGTATTACCCCGCGATAAAAAACAACAAATATTTAAAAAAAACTGTCATCACATTACTCCTGTATTCCCTCCGAATGGAGGGGCAAAGGTGCATAATACACCCACATAAGTAATCTTAAAGATAGAAACTGTCTTAGGAAACATATCACGGTAACAAAATGGTCGTCATCTCGAAGGATCTATTAGCGTTCAGTGGCTCCAAACTTCGTGACTCGACTAAATCTAACTTATTTAATCTGCGCCTGGACCAAGTTAAATGAAATAAACAGCAATCAGAGAGTTAATCTTACTCTGATGGTTCGTAAGTCTACACTCAGTGCTATTTGTCGCAATCATGAAAGTTAAGGTTTTAGAGGTAAATGTTCAGTGGCAAAAATTAAGTTTGTTTACTTTTAGTTTTAGTAAATCCAATTAACACCTGCACCCTAATTGCGAAACGCACAATTTATCAGAATCTGAATGGGATTGAAGATTATTTCTAAACCATTGCGTCAGTTGTTCGAATAAATTGTGGCTCAGCAACGTAAATAACGCAATGAATGTTGTTTAACTATGAATATTAAACCAATTCCTACCGATAAAAAGTTCCGCAATTACCCCTCTGAGGGCCAATTCTCGTAATTATAAGAACGTTCGCAGTCTGATTTCAGTCTCAATCTGTCAAAAATACTCCAAGTTTACGTACATAAAAAAATGGACATTTGATTGTCTCCAAAATGAGTCTACGACTAGATTTTGAACGTTTTTTTTTTTATAAAAAATGGCCTTCTGATGAGGGAGAAGGAGAACCCTAGCAACCCATATTCTTACTATCGATACTAATATTACAAATTGGTATAATTTGTTTGTTGGTATGTAGTTAGTATCTCTAGAACCAGTCAGATTACAAAAAAATCTTTTTGGGTTAGAACTACTTCATTTTATAGACGTTTATAGTATCTGTCTAAGAAATACAACATACTTCAAAATGAAGTTCTTAATAAAACTTACTATTGCACGCTCTTAGTATTGTTGAAAGAAATTCAGAAGCTGTCTTCAAACGGACATTAAAATGAAGCCATGCTGGTCGGTGACAGGCATTTAATCCTTACCTACTATTATTATTTTAATGTGAAACTAAGATTGTTTATTTGTTTGATACACTTTCACGCTTGAATGACTGAACGGATTTAGATGAATTTCGGGGCAGAACTTGATAACGGCCTGGATAAGTGCATAGGCTACTTTTCATCCTTTATTGCAGACCAATTCACGGACAACAGCTAGTACTGTTATAAAGCCATTAGAAATATTGTTCTAATAAAGTTAAGGAAAGATCTTTATATAAATTCGGAAAAAGAAAAAACGATGAAAGATAATACTGAGTTCAAATGAAGTTCGTTACCTTGTCAACTTTATTTTACGCGACAGGTCAAGTGTAAAGCGCTTTCACTTTCTTATACTCTGTTGTTATGCGAAAAAAATGTTACATTTCTCTCCAATTCTGTAAAAGAAATATTTTATCGTAAATTATTCGTACGTAGATACCACCTACTCTGCTATCTGTCAGTACAAGTCTGTTATTAGGTTATAGTTAAATGTATAGTTTATAGGTACAACCAGTGTACTTATCCTGTCATCTTGATGTTGAGAAACATAGCTTCATTCTGTTTTTGAACGTATGTAGGTTGAAAAGAAAATGAGAATGAACTTATTACATTCCAATTTTCATAAAACGGACACATTTTTAAAAATCAAACGTCAAGTAAGGCTGTCAAATAAAATCAAAAATCAAAATTATGTTATAGTGGTGAAGGGCGGGCGTTTTTGGGGAACTGTCTCCTCAAAAACGCCCGCCCTTCACCACTTCCAAGTGCTTTAACTGGAAAGAAGTGGCGCAACAAACTCCCCAGCAGCACAGCTATCTGTTTAGTTCGATAAACTTGATTCAATACAATAGCAGCAAAGTAATTAACATTAGGAGATAAAGAATATTAAATTAAATGATTTGTTATATGTATGTCTGCAAGCCATGCCAATATACCAACAAATAAAATGAAAACTGTACTCAAACAAAAAAAAATGTAAACAACCATTGACATAAGTACCAGTGGCGTTAAGTACATCATAATAACTATCATACCAATATACAACTCCATTAAATATGGCATTAACAGTCGATACACTCCCACGTTCCGTTTATTAAAAATACTTCCAAGTTTCCATAAAACGTTTCAATCTCCGATGCGATACATAAAGGCAGTGAATATTGAATGGTACGGTTGCACCTTTCGAGCGCGTTTCAGAGGTTTTCAAGGCTGGCAGCCTAACTCGTAGTGCTCACACTGGTTTCGACGCGACCAAGCCTTTGCTCACGAAGATTCTCGTTTCAACAAATAAACAAAAAACTACAGAATTTAAAAAATCGGGAGTCCGTGATTTTGATTTTTTATTCTCGTTTTTATTTGGCACAGATTGTTTTTTTTTTCCTAAAGAAAATTTTTCACAACACAAATTCGTATACTCAGGCCTTTTTTTTGGATGAGAAATCATCAAATGACTTCTCCCGCTCCTGCCAGGGCCACGGTATCTCGTTTGAAAAATCTCGCGACCCTGGCAGTATAGGCCTTCAGTTGCTAATCAAATAACAGTAACAGGAAATTATAAATTATGACAACGTCATCAACATACACTAAGTGGAAAATATACGTATTTTTGAAGCTAACTGAAGTCCCAAGTTTATATACGACCAGTCGGGAAGTATGCCCGCCCTTTCAAACTAAAGATTTATTAAACCGGTTTTTAAATGACGGAGCTAAAACGCACCAAAGGTTAAAAGAGTAAGTCGGTTGAAGATACATGGTACCCAAACATTGGTGCAGCTTTATTACAGTAAAATATTTTTTTGTAATCGGATCAGTGGTTACATTTCTACATACAAACTAACAAATTTTGTCTCTTTATAATATAACTAGCTGACGCAGCGAACTTCGTACCGCCTCAGAATCAATAAAACCCATAGGTGAGCTCCAACCAAGTTATGCCAACCTGGTACTTCGAAGACATAAAGGGTTTTCTAGCTATCACACACCCATGTTAGGTGGCTCCTACCAAGTTATGACAACTTGGTACTTCGAAGACATATTAATAAGGAACTTTTTTGGATGATTTTTACACCTTGGGTCCGAAAAACCCAAATATCTTACGGATCCCTATTTTTTCTAAAATAAAATATAGCCTATGTTACTTGCAGATAATGTAGCTTTCTAATGGTGAAAGATTTTTTAAAATCGGTGCAGTAGTTTTTGAGTTTATCCATTACAAACAAACAAACATACAAACAAAAATACAAAGTTTTCCTCTTTATAATATTAGTATAGATAAAGTATAGATTTCAACGTTCAGTGAAACGTTTCAAACAGCGATACATAAAGGCTGCAGGTATTGAACGATACAGTTGCACCTTTCGAACAAAATTCAAAGGTTTTCAGGGCTGTCACGTACTCGCAGTGCTCACAGTATAATTAAATATCCAGTTGTACAACGCGTTTTATATAGGAAGGTAGGACATTTTAGTCTTGGCGTGTATGACTTTCAACACAAGTTATACAACATGAGTGATTAATATCGTAGCAGCTTTCATCTATATCTATAATAGTATAGTAGTAGAAGTAGTAATAATAGATAAAGCTGAAGAGTTTGCCTGTTTAAACGCGCTAACTTTTGGACCAACCATTCGTGTTCGAAAAATATTTTTTGCGTTATACAGCCCAAATCTTAAGTAAGGCCATAAGGCTACGTTACATCACGCTAATACCCTCAGGAGCCGAACAAAGAAAAAGAGAGGGAAAGAACGCAGAGTGAAAACGAAGAAGCACGACAGGCGGTGCGATGCGACGCGCGACGGCTTGGTACGGAGGCACAAGAAATTATCATACATACGGACAAAGACGCTGGTAGAAGTTTGTACTAATAATAAAACCGATAAGTTCATTTGGTTGAACGCGTTAATCTCTGGAACTACCGATGGGATTTGAAAAAAAAGTGTAGATATGATGTGATAGTTCAGTTGAGGATAGCCCAGGACGGTAGGGTTATGGTATTGGTTATTAACTGATAGATCATTGTATTTCTAATTGTGTTTCTAACATCACGGTATGAACCTTGACGCCGAGTAAAAAGAACGGGTCAGCGTTGAAAAGAGGTAAAATAGAACGCTAGCGTGTTAGCGTTCTTTTTGTCGCAGCCGTGAGGCACACTTCAATTCTAGTTTCTAAAATTGTACTTCACACTTTTTATTTTACTTTTTTTGCTGCCTTTTAGTCTGTTCTAAATAACAATATATGTGTGTTGTCGTTCTTTCGTACTTTCTTTCTTAACAAACTGAAAACACGGGTGATGTGATGCGACGGGCTGTTTCAATGTCTGGAGAACAAGACTTTTCACTCAAGCAAAAACTAGTCGTTAATATGAACGCAAAATGATACTCGATCAACTGAGGCATTAGAGAGCTATTGTGTCATATATTTGATTCTCATTCCTTATTTTTTTTTTGTGTAGATTAAACGTAGATAAACGTACTTGTAAATCTATCCTCTAAATATACTTCTGTACAGACATGTGATTAAAATCAATCCGAAACAGTAACTGCCTATAGATGTTTAGTTACAGTTCAATCAATCCCAGCTTTTCATCCCGCTACCCTTGCATGTTCAAATTACTTGCATTGACCGACCGTACGTAGGTATAGGTATGGACTCTAGTAATACCTATAAAGCCTAGTATAGATTCGCGAACCGTAACATAAAATGTAAAGGTGGGAACGGGAAGGTTGTATGCAAAAGACGACCTTACGTTGTAGAGGGGACTTACTCTTCAACCTAATTTCAATTCCAATCTAAAGCCAATACAATTCCAATGTTAATTTTGCATACACGTAATTCGGTACTCAATATGAAACAATAGTGTCAACATTGGAACAAAAACAACGCCCGATCTCGATTCCACTTAGTTCTCCAAAATGGACACCCAATTTAAACACATTTTGGCGCTAGCGTCGAACTCAAGAATACAAAACGTCAAAATTCCAATGTCAATCGGATCGGAATTAAAATCAAGAGTAAGCACCCAGGTTGGTGATTAAAAACTTCATTGACTTTCGAACGGTCAAACTAATTTAGACAGAATAGTAGAAAAAACAGTAGACGTGGGATTGGACTGACAAGCCGAAGGAAGAAGATAAAAATAAGACTCGTAGATCGATTCTAGAAATACATAAATGCGAATAAAATACAATAAAGATGTTTTTTTTATTAGGTCCCGGTACACAAGAATCTCAGATACGTGTGATGCTGGACTTAAAGAATAGCAACATCCCATTTCGTGTCGTAAAAGGCGACTAAGGGACTTACTACACAATAAGCAGCAGCGTTCCCTACGCATTTTACCACCATACTACGATCGCCAAGCCGCCTGCCAAGCCTGGCTATTATGGCAAATCTCCTCATTTTTTGGGAAAGGCCTATGTACAACAGTGGACGTCTTTTAGCAGAAATGATAATGATGACAAGAGATCCTCAGGTAATCACATTACTGGCCAGAGATGTAACATGTTACAAAGCAATCATTCGTACTGTCAGTATGCGAATGTTACATTACACCCCGTAAAGCCAGTTTGTACTCACCTTAACACAGTGAGCGGTACAAACTTATTAACAAAATGACATGCAACACAATAACTATGCGGGTTTGTTTAAACATTACAAAGAAACGTTGCAAGTCAGTCTCCGCCTTTATGTGTCATGCTACGTTTCACCAATACGCACCCGGCATTAAAGAGTAACAGGAAAGCTGTAGGTGCTTTGCAAATGTCAGGAACGCGGGGTGAATGACAGGAAATCTATTATTGACAACCGCGCTGAATTGATACTGGCTTGGCATGGTTATGGTGGAGTAAATATTGCAACATAAATGGAAATTCGTTCAAATATGCCACTGTTTTCCATCCGTGGAAATTATACTTCGTCGTTCTATATCTGATCGACATCAATTCTGAGAATTGTTACTTCACTCTTAAAGATCACAAACAAGATAACCACGAGCATCATTGATTGAATCCCAAGTCGTATCAGATTCCGCCCACCCAACAATTAGTAAACACCAATCCAATTACTACAAAATCAATTTGTCTCAAAGACAAGCAACATCAACCTACAATCAAATATTTGATCTAACTGCAAACCGCGCGTACATTGCCGAATCTCTTGGCAATATCTCTGCGTTACATGCTCTCCAATCCGGACTGAATACTTAACTCATTTACAAACTCGCTGCAACCGCGTCTAGACGTAAGCTTCCGTGTAGTTACGAGACTTTCAAAGCTTAAGCTCCATATTTGTCCCCCACTCGTAGACAGACGAAACGAGTACTAACATCCCGAGAGGACTGGCGGGCTGAAAGAGGATGAGAAGGGGGGAATCCCGGGCAACAGGTGCCCGGAGCGTTGCCAAGCAGCCTCCCTACTAAATCAAACTTCAACAATATCAGCGTTTCCAATTTCCTTCTACATTGAGCGACGCAGCCGAGCGTACACATTCGCAACTTATTAACAACGAGCAATGGACAGTGTTTAACGCGACAGCCACGTCTGTTACCCTTTATCAATTTGGGAAATGGCTGTTGTAATAAAAGTACCCTGCAATGTTGTGTAAATTAACAGAAGTTGGTGCAATACCGAGCCAATTAGTGTGCAATATTAAAATCTCGGATACCGATGCTCGGTGAATTAATTATCGTCTATATAATAACTAGTTATTCTTTGTGTAATTAAATTATCAGTCGTGTTTTATTACACAAGGTATTATGCAGAATAGTTTGTAGTTGGCAGGTAAAGCGATGTTGGTAGGTAATCAAATACTAATTAATGTTGATATTAAATCTGAGCTAGACAGGGTGGCAGGGGATCCCAGGGTATCGACATGCAAACTGTTACCATAGATTTAGTACATGATTTTAAACGTATTCGTAGGTTAATAAAAAATAAATTGCATACATTCTGACCGCGTGTGTATTGTAGTTTTCTATGAAACAGCTGCTTTTTGTTTTTGTTAACCGAGGAAAAATTTCTACGCTAGGGTCTAAAATCATATGCTAAATTCTTATTGTCAGGTGCTATCATGTGCTCTTATTGTATTCTTATATTTATCCCAATCAAAATGGAGTCCGCACAGCACGTCTTTTTCTTCCATACTTCCATTAGTCTTCATCTCAGAGTTCATCCTAGATATGAACGGAGCCATATCAATTTCCAGACATTCAATCCGTCTTTCTTAGGATCCTCTATAGTAATATTATTTCTTAGTCAAACTTTTCTTCTATATTATTGACTGACTGACTGACATATCAACGCACAGCCTAAACCGCTGGTCCTAGAGACATGAAATTTGGAGGATGTGTTCTTTGTGAGGAGTAGGTATCCACTAAGAATGGGTTTTTTTAAATTCCATTCTTAAGAGGGTGAAATAACGGTTTAAATCGCGAATTTTTAGACATCCACGCGGGTGAAGCCGCTAGCAGAAGCTAGTTAGGAATAAAGAACAATGTCAATTGCGACACATGTTTTTTTTACACTTAGATATATAATTAAAGACGTAAAGCACCGTCCCGTTTCTTTCAGTGGAAGCTGTAAAAGGCGACTAAGGGACTTACTAGAGAATGGGCAGCAGCGTCCTCTATGTATTTTACCACCATACTTCGATCGCCAACACGACTGCCAAGCGTGGCGATTATGGCAAACGCAAAGCTGTGGATGTCATTTGGCTGAAATGATGATAATAATTGAACATATCACGAAACAAAGAAAATTAATAATTTAAGGGCTATATATCCTATAACAACAAACATCTAAACTTTTTCCTATTAACGTATCTAGGTGAACCGCCGATTACAGCAAAATCAATATTTCAAGACATAAGGATATGCTACGTCTGATATCATAGTTCCAAGAAATAATACGTCTACAATCGTTGTATCATTGGAAATCTATACATCTATACAAATAAATAAAATTTAAGTGTCTGTTTGTAATTTCAAATTAGCAGCTTTTCACTAAATACATACGAAAGTACATATATACGGTATAGGTATACTTACATTTAAAAAAAAAATCATTTTTTTTTTGTTTGTCTGTCTATTTGTTTGTTCCAGCTAATCTGTGAAACAGCTGGACCGATTTGGCAGGACTCTCACTCGCAGATAGCTAATGTTATAAGGAGTAACATAGACTTTGTCCCGGTACCACGTCCGTTTTCACATCCACGCGGGCGAAGCAGCGGGCACAACTACATAGTTAGTAATAATATACTCTTGTATGGTCTATTCCAAAAGGATATAAAGTAATCAACATGATCAGAATACGTTATTATGGATACCAATTTGTATAGTACAGCTTACAAATTGAATGCTTTGATCCGATTTCTTAGTATAATTCTATTTTTATATCTCCTTAGCGTGATTTACATATAATTTTATAATCTCGATTTTCGTCGAAGAGTTATCGATTACAATTTAATAAAAAAAATTAAGCAATAATTAATTGTTGAAAAAGTGGTATGATATTAAGTGGAAATCTTCTAAACACAAACAAACGTGTAGCTAATTTATTTTCTTTCTTCTTTACACTTACGGTGTGGTATGTACAGACGGCACATACAGAGCTCTACTACAATCAGTCAAATTTCTTTAATAGATTTTCAACTTTATGCTAGGTTAGGTTCAAGGTTGATTGGCAGTATTTGTCAGTTTCGGGAAGCTTGATGTGCTGGCGTCTATACTTTAGGGACAGTACAAATAATGTGAGAATAAAGAAAATATATAAAACTTTTCTCAGATCTTTGAAAACCTCTTTCATGAAGTTACTCTAACGATTGCTTTTGTCGGAGTAAAGCTTTGAAAAGGGTCACACTCAAACTTTCACAACGGGGAATTAATTCGGGGAAAATTGGACAAGCATATGGGCGATACTTATTGTGTCCTACCTACTATTAACCGTATTTTTCTTAAATGTGTTATTAGGTAAACAAATATAATTTTGAGAAAAATAAATGCGTTGAAATTGAAAATTTGAACCTGTTTTTATCATATTCGTATCTTAAGGCGCAAAAGCACCACGAATAACTAAACTAATTTAGTGCTAAAAATACCTATATAAAACATCATCCCATCTCTATCATCCTCAAACAATTGACTGAAATGGGACGATATTTTAAAATCGATTTGTGGTGCATGTTTTACAAATGACAAAACGTAACTTTAAGTAGGGAAGTAATTGATGTTCGATGTTCCTTTTGAGTTTCTTACTATTTGCTTAATACATATGATATGCTAAGAAAAACACACTGTAGGTGTACAGTGTACCTTTAGTGTACTATGTAGGGATGGGTAAGTAAAGATTTCGTTCAGTACACAATGGGACCTGTTGGTTTAACGTAAGTAGGATACATTGATGGATTGGTTACATTTTGATGGATCTATCGTGTTGGTGTAAGAACCGAGCTTGGACGCTATGTGTTGGACTGAGGATAATGAATTTGTTAGATGAAAATGAAAAGATTTATGAAAGATTTTTGACCGTGCATCGAATAAACATTTTCCAAGTTTCTAAGTATTTACCCATACCAACACTCGCTGAAATATTAATGATTAAATTGTACGGCTAAGTGCAAGTCTGACTTACACACGAAGGGTTCAGTATCATTACGCAAAAAACGCCGATAGCGCATATCTTGTATGGAGACCGTATAAACCATAGACAGATGAAATTCTCCCAGATTGTGTATTTTAACTGAAATACACAATCTAGGAAACTTTCAACTGTCTGCCTCTTATGAGTTATGAAATACAGCCTGCTGACAGACAGTCGGACGATTGGACGGTCAGCGGAGGCTTAGTAATAGTGTCCTGTTGGTTACCCTTCGGGTACGTAACGCTAATAACGAAATACCTTATATATTTGATACTTGCTTGTACGCAATTGTTTGTGCACACGATGACTTACTATCATATGCCATTAGACCTAACAGACATACAAATACATCAGAATTTCGTTACCTATTTACTTACCAATTTTACACGTGGGTGTAGTGTACTAGGTATCTCTAAAGTATACCCACATTTAAAATGAACAAGGTATCTCTCTGCCTAAGCCTTCAAGAAAAACAAGTGTTACGTCATGTCATCATGTGTCATTACCAATATTACAACAATTTAACTAAATAGCTAACCCCATCACCCCGTAACCACCAACACTAACCACCAATCAATAAATAATTTCTCAAGCCTGGTAATAGAAAGGACACGACAGACAAAGTGACCGCACCTTACGAGACAACAGTCTTAAACGATGAAATATTAAATAGAGGGGGGTGTGTCAGCGATGGTCCTAACAGTAATGTACACAGGAATGAGGGTATTGGCAATAATGTTGATGAAGAGCTTTCTCGTCGACGCGTGTTATTACAGAACGGCGTGTTTATTTACTTCGCTGTCAACGTTGTGTGTAGCTGTAATGTTAAAGGGGTCTAAACACTAAAGGCATAGAAGTGTTCGTTTTTAAGCGACTTAAAAAAAGGAGGAGGTTCACAATTCGTCTGAATTTTTTTTTGTTTCTTTCCTCAGAACTTTTGACTGGGTGAACCGATTTTGAAGATTCTTTTTTATTTGAAAGCTGGTGCTTCTCGTGTGATCCCATTTCTATTTCATTTAGTTCTGAAAATGGCATCCATGAGAAAACCATATAACTCTTAAATTTGTATTAAGTATGTGCGCGACAAATGGACGAATAACTCGATTAGATTAGTGCAGGGTACACTACATAAATACGAAAAACTTTATTCCGACAGTCACAAATACGAATTTCAAAATACCGATTTTCATAATTCCGAATCATTCAAAATTCCGAATATAACAACTCCGACTTATCATTGCTCCTATTTTTATAATTCCTAAATTTCAATATTCCTAACGTTTATAATTACTATTCTCAAAATACCGAGTTTCAGTAGATCGAATAATAAAAAGTCCGACTTAATGATAATTCGAAACATCAAAAATACGAATTCCGATCATTAAAATACCGATTAATACAATTCCGAAATAAAAACGCCTTGTAAAGCCGAATAGCAAGACAAATAAACACATAATTACTCGTCAAGAGAAGTATAATATTATGTTTAGTATGAGGAGGTAGAATTAACAAACATGCAAGCAAGCATGCAGCATGCAAGCAGGCATGCAGCGTGCAAGCAGATACGCAGCATGCAAGCAAGCATGCAACATGCAAGCAGGCATGCAGCATGCAAGCAGGCATGCAGCATGCAAGCAGGCATGCAGCATGCAAGCAGGCATGCAGCATGCAAACAGGCAAGCAGTAAGCAAGCAGGCATGCAGCAAGCATTGTTTCTGTCACGGCTCCGGCGCTGCGGGGTTTGGGCGGCCCCACGCGTGCTTATCGTCGCAGATGGTTTTAACGCTCACCACCGTAGCTTCAGCCTGCTGGCCGGCTGTGCCGGCCAGCCTGTTAGTTTTGTTAGTTTTCCGATTTCCATACGTTCGAAGAATCAAATGCTCGAAAGGTTCTCGGTCCGAAAAACGACATTCCGATTTTCAATACTCCGAATAAACTAAAAGTCAACATGTTGTGCTACAAAATTTAGTGACAAAAACGAATCGCTGCAAAACCGACTCCACGCAGTCTTGTCTGCCCTACCCAGTGTAATTTAATCCCGCGTAGGCGCGGAGGGGCGGCCCGTGAGCTGAGGAGCTGGTGGTTTGAAGGCCCGCCACCGCGGCTGAGGAGCAAGCCGAAGGTGGTGAGCGTTAAGAACATCTGCGACGCCCGCAGCGCTTTAGCCGTGACAGAAACAATGCTTGCTGCATCCTCGTTTGGTTGCTACATGCCTGCTTGCTTGCTGCTTGCCTGCTTGCATGCTGCATGCCTGCTTGCATGTTGCATGTCTGCTTGCATGTTGCATGCCTGCTTGCATGTTGCATGTTTGCTTGCATGCTGCAATTCGGCTTGCACGCTGCATGCCTGCTTGCATGCTGCATGCTCGCTCGCATGTTTTTTTTAATTCTACCTCCTCATACTAAACATAATATTATACTTCTCTCTGACGAACAATTATGTGTTTATTTGCCTTGCTATTCGGTTTTACAAGGCGTTTTTATTTCGGGATTGTGTTAATCGGTATTTTAATAATCGGAATTCGTATTTTTGATGTTTCGAACTATCTATTAGTCGGACTTTTTGTTATTCGATCTATTGAAATTCGGTATATTGAGAATAGTAATTATAAACGTTAGGAATATTGAAATTTAGGAATTATAAAAATAAGAGTAATGATAAGTCGGAGTTGTTATATCCGGAATTTTGAATCATTCGGAATTATGAAAATCGGTATTTTGAAATTCGTATTTGTGACTGTTGGAATAAAGTTTTTCGTATTTATGTAGTGTACGGGTACATACCATAACTAAAAAGATAAAAATAAAAACTTAAAAAAAATAACAACCGACTTCCGTAAAAAGACTACAAAGTGAAAAATAACTTTAATTGCGGAAGTCGGTGTCTTAGGATTGGTATTTAAGTTTTATGCCACCGACTTCCGAAATTAAAGTTATTTTTTTTGTTCAATTTTAGTGAAATTATAGTTTTTTTTTTTACGAACTGTGAGTTCAACACGGGGTCCTCCACTAGATTTAAAACTGTAACGAGGCCGTTTACGAAATTTTGTCGAATTCGTTAGTTTCCTTCAGACGTGCTTTTACGGTTAAAATACGGGTAATTTCAGTTATTATAATGTATGAGCTCTTTTTTATTTTTGTCGATAATTACAATGCGACATTTAGGTTATTTTAAAAGATTATTTACTCCACATTCTTTTTAATTTTTTTCATAATGTTTCTTGAAATGGATTGATCTTGAAATAAACTTTACTTCTGTTGCTTTCGTTTTATGGAGAAGATTTCTGAGTAGTCGAAATCAAAACCAATTCATTGCCGATTTTTTCTAAAATTTGACTAAGTCACCAGACATAGCGGTACAGCTATGTCTGGTGACTTAGTCAAATTTTACCCATCGTACACCCACATTTCACCGGTTATATTTAAGTTCAATGTAATAGAAAGCAAACCAGTCTACAGCCATCAACCGGGCACAAATCCAGAGACCAGGTTTTCACAGAGAAATATCTGACGATTAAACGTAATAACACTTTGCCCGATCTGGGAAACGATCCAAGTGGGAACCGATTACTTTTCCGAATTTTTTTTGTTCGGATTTCATTTTACCGAAAACTATTGGCCGACGTGTTTTTTTGCAATATGCATCATTTGACATATTTTTAAATCATCGAAGTATCATGTGTCATAGGTACTATTTTACCGAATTATGTTTCGCCGATTTATGAAATAACTTTTTGCTATTGGCCGAAGCCTCTATTGAACTTTTTTCATTTGCCAAATGATTTGTTTGCCATATTTTCACCACAGTGAAACAAAATTTTAGGGAATATTATTTGGTCACAAATATATAGCCGGTTACTTGGTAGCGTTTTCAATATTAAATTAAATATATTATGTAGTGTCATAAAAAGTCAATATATTGTGCTACAAAATTTAGTGAGAAACGAATCGCTGTAAAACCGACTTTACGTAGTCTTGTCTGCCCTACCCTTAGAGTGTAATTTAAGCCCGTGCAGGCGCGGAGGGGTAGGGCGGCCCGCGAGCTGAGGAGCAGGTGGTCTGAGGGCCCGCCGCCGCAGCTGAGGCTGGCCGGCAAAGCCGGCCAGCAAGCCGAAGCTACGGTGGTGAGCATTAAAACCATCTGCGACGATAAGCTCGCGTGGGGCCGCCCAAACCCCGCAGCGCCGGAGCCGTGACAAAAACAATGTTTGCTGCATGTTGCATGCCTGCTTGCATGTTGCATGCCTGCTTGCATGTTGCATGCCTTTTTGCATGTTGCATGCTTGTTTGCACGCTGCATGCTTGCTTGCATGCTGCATGCTTGCTTGCTGCTTGCCTGCTTGCCTGCTGCATGCCTGCTTGCACGCTGCATGCATGGTTGCATGTTGCATGCTTGTAGCAAGCAGCATTGTTTGCATGCTTCTTACTGGGACCCTTTAAAACACCTTTGTTCATAATAAACTGTTTTATTAAGTGTCATTACATTTAAAATAAATAATTAATTAAACCAAAGAGTAGGTTAATCATAATGTTAAGATTAACCTACTCTTTATAATGAATGTCTGGAAACATAATACTTCGAACAAATGTTATTTCGGCTAAGTGTAACTTCGGTAAAAAGTTTATCGACCAAATGAAACGTCGGAGTAACGAAAAAAGTTAAATTGATAATAGGGCAACTGATACAGTGGCAGACGTGACTTCGATGAAGTAAAAAAAAACGAAACGATAATAGTTGAAAAGTTTTAGGGGAAATGAAATTCGGTCAAATATTTTTCGAACTTATGATAGGTAACCGATCCAAGTACCTCATGTTCAACAAAAGTCCTAGAGACCACTAGACAAACAAGACAACGACGAAGTATGAAACTTACCGTCTCAAAATTGCCTGACATGACTAAGGTATGATGACTTATGTTCCGAAGAGCTGATGATATATATTATTTGCTAGTGGACATCACTCATCAAAATAGTGAAGGAAAACATTTTAAGGAAACCGGCATATCCTCGTACGAAAAATTCGAAGAAATGTGACATCTACCAACATGTACGTACGGCCCCGAGAGTAAGCCTGTGGGAACATTATAGACTGCGTAAGATGAATATCATTTATAACTTTCACCATGATCTCATAAGAATTTCTTAGAAAACTGTAGGTTTATGCCAACCAACCAAGACTTTCAGCTTTCTAAGAAATTCTTATGAGATCATGGTGAAAGTTATAAATGATATTCATTTTAAGCAGTCTATAATGTTCCCACAGGATTACTCTCGGGACTTTCTGTTTAATGGTTAGTAAAAATAAATCAGCGTAATGCAAGTAGAAAATTACATTCCAGAGCTGCAGATGACGTTCTTCAAAATTAAATAACTCCGTAACTTGAATAAAAAAGTAAAAGATTTATATAAAATGAGGTACGGAGGATTGACGACACATCGTTCTCAGCCACGGCTTGTGAATTCAATTAGGAGGGAATAACGGCACTAATATAGTTAGCTATTAGGGGTGGCGTCTTATTTTAGAGTCAACTGCTTGATAGCGGTATAACAATGAACCGTTTTCAATGTTACTTTTAGATTCTATGTCTACAGCAACTAAATCAGATCCAATTGATCAGTATTTTACAGTTGTTAAGTATTAACAACAAACAGTTACCACTTGTAATTTTTTTGTCTGTCTGCCTGTTTGTTCCGGGACCTCTCCGAAACGTCTGAACCGTTTTTGACGAAACATCCACTGTCAGATAGCTGATTTTATAGGAAGTAGCAAAGACCACTTTACTTCTTTCCCCAGGAACACATTTCCGTGGAATATTTTCCGACATCAAATCGGGTAAAACTGCGAGCATAGCTAGTAACAGATAAGTATTGAATAAAAATAAAATCACAAACTACAAATGTTAACGATGCAACTAGTTTCCATTGCGAGGATCGTCTGGAGGATACGGTGGAGCATACGGTAGAGGTGTGCCCTGCCTGGGCGGAGCACCGCCGTGTCCTCGTGGAGGCGATCGGCGGCGGCGATCTCTCGCGTCCGGCCCTGGTGCGAGCCATGGTACGGAGCGAGAGGGAATGGGAAGCCGTCACCTCCTTCTGCGAAGCAGTAATGCTCGCGAAGGAGGAGGCGGGGCGCGTGAGGGAGTGGCAGTCTCTGCGCCCTCACGTCTCTAGCCGCCGCAGGAGGAGACACCCCGGGCCCCGGGAGTCGATTGCGGACTCCCGGCCACCGTAGGCGCGGGTTATAGACTTCTATTAAGCTTGCGGGTGGCGAGCAATGGGTAGCTCGCCGCCCGGTAAGGACCAAGCTCGGGTCGACGGCGCGCAGTGTTCCACGCGCGCCTCAAAGAGATGTCAGCAGCAGTGTAGGGGTCTACTAGGACCGATGCCTGCTGGGGTCGCGTGATTGTTCGAAAGAGATACCGTGACCCTGGCACATGGGCAACTGATGGAACACGGGTGGGTTTTAGTCAGTAAAAGTCTGACACGCCCTCCCGCTCCGCCCAGAGCGGGAGAAGTCATTTGATGATTTCTCATCCTGAAAAAAAAAAAAAAAACGATGCAACTAAATAATTTAAAACAATAATAATTAAGTAGCAATTAAAAAATTAAGAATTAATATGATATCAGAAAATATAGAACCAATTTCAATATCAGTGCTATATTTTTTGTTTTACTCAAACATATTCTTAAATTAACACACAAATTTACCTCCATATGCACTGACAGTCCCTAATGCCCCAATTTAATAATCAAAGAGCAACAGAGTCCTGCATGTCCTAACGGTTTGCAAAGTGAATTACTGACAACTTGAGTGTACCGACGAAGACACGTTTGAAGAGGAGAGCCCAAGAGACGTTCTGATTTGTGTATCATGTGTGATATGTTCACAACCAAATGAAACCAACCAAATGAACTTTGTTCTTTTTGTACTATATTTTTTCAAATTAATTATTTCACCAGAACGTGGACCAGGATTTATTTACTGATACCAAACATAACAACAACCATTTTACAATAAAACAAAAAATTATTATAGGCTATAACGAAAATAATGTATCATGAGAGCGTCTGTAGCCGAACTTGGTGAAAAACCTGTATCTCGGCGACACCGCCACAACTCTCTGATAACAGACTGGGAGGTTTTGGGCCAACATTTTCAATTTTTTTAAACGAATTGAATATTTGTTAATACAGAGTATTTTGAAATCAAAAAAGAGAATTGATTACACGTTAAATGAGTTGTAGAGTGTTAACGAGAGTAGGTGATATGTGAGTGTGTGTCCTTGTGTGTAATGTGTGAGCACGGAAGGTAAGGATGCAAATGTTTGGCTTACTGAAGAGACTGGACCTCACAATACAGGAAATCTTAGTGTGGGGTCCAGAGCATTTGTAAAATCTAGCTTAGCTTAGGCTTTAATGTAATCTGTTATTAGTTTTAACATATTACAATATCGTATTTTTCTGATATGAATAAAGTTTTTATTTATTCAAATATAGTTTTGATCCATTCGGTTTTTTCCGAATGATGAAAATGCCTAATTTTCTCACATCAAAATTTTCTGTATATCAGCGAGTATATAGAAAAATAAACTGTTTAAATTACGCAAATGGCTGCAGGAATTTCACCTTACAAATTATTTTATTTACGTCTAAAACCGAAAAAGAACAACCCGTGCGAATCACTGTTTAAAATTACAAATAAATCAGAAAATGCTTTCAAAGGAATAGGAACGGAAGAAAAACACCGAAAATCGAATGTTACTCATCTGGCGGAAGGTGTAAAAGTCAACTAAAGGAAACTGTTCACTTTGATGTATAAAGTGATAAATGTTCTAATAACCTTAACCTGTTACCAGGACGTCGAATAGATTGACATGTAAATGCATAGTCAAGGCTAATGAGTTGATCCACGCGTGCCTCAAAGAGATGTTAGCAGAACTGAAGGTGTCTGCTAGGACCGATGCCTGCAAGGGTCGCGAGTTTGTTCAAAATAGACACCGTGACCCTGGCTGAACTGAAGGAGCACGGGTGAGTTTTAGTCAGTAAAAGTCTGACACGCCTTCCTGCTCCGCCCAGAGCGGGAGAAATCATTTGATGATTTCCCATCCAAAAAAAAAGGCGCTTTTGCTAGGAGTCTGTCAGTCAGAAATAGGCAGCTACAGGTGCCCATTTTAAAGCGTAGTAGGTACCTATGGAGAAGAACGGGCAAGAAGCGCCATGTGCACTCTTTGAAATTATATTGTTACAAAAATATTACTTCATCATTCATGCTGAATTTATTTAAGAGAACGATGTTATGATGTTTAAAAAATTGGTTGCCTGTAAAGTCGGTATACGGGCGAAAGTTTTACGTGACAACGACTTTGAGTGGTAAAATAATTTTAATGTGAATATTCGTTCGTATAGTAGGAAGAAGGATGAAATAATAGTAACAATTTAAAACATTTATTTATACAAAGAATTATATTTAAAGGCGCGTGCCTTTCACTTTTTATGTCTCTCTCTCTCGCTCTTAGGCGGGCTAACCATGCCCGAGTGGAAGGGACGCGTGCCTCTCACTCGCTCTCATTGTGAGCGCGTAACGTGAGCGGAGCGTAACGCAGTTTCTTGAAGTGTCACCCGGCAAACCAATTTATAAGACGTTGTCACGTCAAAAATACAATAAAAAAGTTCAAACATACCGTGGCAGCTAAGATTCAAGAGCCGTTCAAGAAAATGATGCACAGATCAGCATCATTTTGCTCAAATAATATACGCAAGCAACAATTCTGGCTTGTTTCTGGCATGGTAATATGAACCATTATATTGTCTTGTCACTATAGCGCTTTAGGATTACTGATCAAACTGTATTTTGAGTCTATAGCGCTGTAAACAAACTGTATTTTCAAGCGCAAAAGTGACTCAAGAATATTTGAGTATATCTCACCTATGTAACTCGCTTACGCTTATCTAAAATGTTTTCTTGATGATGATGATGTCATCTAACCGATTATGACCAAACTGATAGCTGTCTATGGCTTCCTATGATAAGCTAAGGGCAATGTGCTGATCCCTTGATTGTCCTGATGTTAATAAAACAATCCCCCAAAAAAACGTTTGCTGAGTGTTAATCAACGATACAATTAATTTATGAGGATATTCATTTGTTAAAGGAATTACTTGGTATAGCAATAATTACAGTACTAAACAAATTGATAAAAGAAAGAAAGAACCAATTTTTTTCATTCTTTGATGTCAGGGGTAACGACCAAATAATGAAAATAACGTAATTGTGCTCAATACTTTTTTAAATTGTTCTTTTTCTCAAACCTCATTGGGACTATTAAGAGAATGAAATTGACAAATCAGTGTAGCCGTTCTAAAGTGATGCGCTTTACCAACAGACAGTATTTCATTTTAATATATTTAATACTATCTACTCACTTAATCTATTAAAAATGCTATAATAAACTCACTGCCAGCAAAAACATTGTTAATTTAATTTGAAGTGTTGAGAATAAAATTAATAAGTAATTTCTGGAATTCTTTGAAAAATAACGTAACAGAGAGGCGAACAACAGGTAGTAATTATATTACGGACAAAGTTTCAAACTCCGATGTTCCGCAGTTGGGAACAATCTACCTGACCAGTGCGCTCGTTATAATAATACAATCAACAGTTCCATAGGAAATCTTTTGCCTGATATTGAAGTTGAATTAAATGGGAATATGAAATATATACAGAATATATAGAGCAGTGATGGTAGAAACATCTGCAACTTACGAGTAGTAAGGTCGTAATTCTGCACCGACGGTACTTTAGTTTGTGTAGTTAATTTCATTACCACTGCTCTCAAAATTGTGTAGGAAAACATCGTGAGGAAACTGGCATGCTTAGAACCAAAATTGTGAAGATATGACATTTACCAACCCGTACTGGGCCCGCGTGGTGAATTACGATCCACTTCTTCTCACAGAGAGGAGGCCTGTGTCCCAGCAGTGGGAACATTATAGACTTCTATTAAACATGAAATTGATAATATATCCTGGTAGAAATCGCACTTTTTTTTTGGAAATGTAGGATTTTTTTTTAAAACTCTGTGCTGAACCTTTAAGTAATAACAATTATTCCTGACTCCTTGACTGTTAAAAAAACGACGCATAGTATATGCTTTTGACTAAAAGTAAGTTAAACATATCCTATGCGAACCAGTAACACAAAATCATTACCAAAATTAACATGTCTTATGTGTGGGCACTTTAGCTCCATGGCTTTTCCATGCCACCTTTGCGCGTATTTTATAAATTAATGGCTTATTTAAAATTTAATGAGGTAACACTATATCGAATTAAGAAGATATGATAATAATAGAGATCAGCTCGAACAGCTAACAGAGCGCGCCATCATATAAAATACTATAGAATGGGTTACAGAAATATTTATTTTACGTTTTAAAATACGTCTTTCATTGAACAATCCCATCACAGTACCTACTATATCTACCAAAATACTATCTCTATATAAAATATCGTAAAACAATCACAGTATCTATACGATGTATCGCAAATATTGATTCAAAAGCACGTACGCAAATAACTATACGAACACCGAATACAAATCCGTAGCCATTTCTATCAAACGAATATCTCGATGATACTCTGGATATACAACATTAATTTTTGTTTATGTGAAACCCGAAACACGGGTCTAGTATTTTTATGTAAAGAATCTATGAAAAAAATTTCAAAACTGTATCATTAATAATCACAAAGTTATAAGCTTGATAAGTTACCTGGTTGTCCACGCAAAAACATATGCAGATCACCACAAACAGCTAGTGTACGTACTATCTCCGTGTAATGGACGTTTGAATACGAGAAAGACATGATAATTTTAAAATCGAAACAAAACACTAAGGCCCGCAACTTGGAAGCGTAATTAAATATTTTTGGTACAAAATATAACATGGTGTAAAAATTATTGGAATCGATTCAGTTACTGATTCTGAACAAACTTTATTCAGGTTTCGCATATACTAAAAATAATCTTGTATAACAGATATCTGTAGGAACTGCAGAGCAAATACCTACGCTCCGTGGCTTTCTAACTACAAATGGTAGAGTGGGTACCGGGTAGGCCACTCAGGTTGCATTTCAGAGACCGATGCGGTTTACACACTGCCGTAATTTTATTATTTTACTCTGCGGCTCTGATGTCTGTCGCTTACAACGGATGTATGAAAGTAATTTAGTACCTAGGGTAATGTTTGTGAATCCATTTTCGTACTATAACTGTCTTCACTTGTTTTTTTTTTTGAACGAATATTTTTAATTCAGCTTGCGGTAGGAGTAAACTGGTAGAAGTTGTCACGTAACAAAAAAGAGTAATACCCTCTCCATGAGACTTCTAACGTACATAATAGAAAGAGATAGAGAGAGAGATATCGTTTTTATAGTTTTCGATGGTGACGACGCTGATAATCAGGTCAAAATGAAAATCCAAGATAACAGCTGAATTTTTACCATGTAAACTTCCACCGAAAATTGGTTTAAACGAGATCTAGTAAGTAGTTTTTTTGTTAATACGTCATAAATCGTAAACTGCAATTTACCTTTCATTCAATCAACTCAAATATAAAATTTAAAAAAAATAATTTCATAAACATAAACCTTATGCATAAACCGTGAATATCTACAAGTTTGTACGGAACCCTTTTTTTTCTGGATGGGAAATTATCAAATGATTTCTCCCGCTCTGGGCGGAGCGGGAGGGCGTGTCAGACTTTTACTGACTAAAACCCACCCGTGTTCCCTCAGTTGCCCATGTGCCAAGGTCACGGTATCTCTTTCAAACAATCACGCGACCCCGGCAGGCATCGGTCCTAGCAGACCCCTTCAGTGCTGCTGACATCTCTTTGAGGCGCGCCTGGAACACTACGCGCCGTCGATCAGAGACTATCACTCCCTCACGCACCCCGTCTCCTCCTTTGCGAGCATTACTGCTTCGCAGAAGGAGGTGACGGCTTCCCATGCCCTCTCGCTCCGTACCATGGCTCGCACCAGGGCCGGACGCGAGAGTTCGCCGCCGCCGATCGCCTCCACGAGGACACGGCGGTGCTCCGCCCAGGCAGGGCACACTTCCACCGTATGCTCCACCGTGTCCTCTAGACGATCCTCACAATGGAAACACCCGGGCGTATCCTCCCGCTTTATCCTGAACGGGAACCCACCGAAGCACCCATGCTCGGTGAGAACCTGCGTCAGGCGGAAGGTGAGGACGCCGTGGCGCCTCTCTATCCACTCCTCAAAGAGGGGACTTACCGCCGCAATTGTGGCGTGCCCAGTACGGAACCCTCGGTACGCGAGTCCGACTCGCACTTGGCCGGTTTTTTTTTACTTTGTGACCCTCGTCCTGAAACGTAAATCAACACTAAATTTTTTTAACAATTATATTATCAAACGTTTGTCTACTGCTGTGATGAGAGTTGACTGAATAATCAACAGCCAGTTTGATAACTTGACATGAGTACCTACTACAAATCGACGCGTCGTTGATTTTCCTACCAGAAATTGTATTACATTTTATAATGTCTGTTAGCATTGAAGAGAACAGTTCAAAACATTACTAAATGGACTGCCATTTTTTTTAAATAATCACATATTTATAAAGATCTTCCTGATTATTAAAAATTGGCAGTCATAGGAACTGCTGATAGAAGTGAAACTTAAAATTACTTGACTTACCCTTATTCTAAAGAAAAACTTGTTTTTAATATCCACAAGATTTTTCCCAACAAAAAATCGGTCAACACGTCTAAAAAAGTGTTCAATTCAAAAACGAATTTAATCCAAACCTCTGTTGAAAAGTTGCTCTACTTATTGGCAGGTTTCCAGCCAGTTAATCAACCTAATCAAGTTTACAGTTTCATTCATTCATTCAGTCAATTAACATCAACGTGAACTGTTCATTCCACTGAATGATCGATGAGGTATTGGTCAATCTGTCATTACCGAGCATTAACTTGTTGACTTCGGCTATCGGTGGTTAATTAATTAGGAGTTCATTAAGGAACTTATTACTTCTAAGGTCATAAAAATAATCGTTTAATAAATTAAAAAATAAGCTTGCATAGAAAACCAAACTAAAAAGTAGAAAATAATGGAAAAAGGCGTAGGATGCTTTTTGAGGTATTTTTTAATTGATATCAAGCACCCATCTTTTCTCTCCCATTATTTCCTACTTTTTAATTTGGTTTTCTAAGAAAGCGTGTTTTTTATTGTTTATACTACTATTTATTTTCTATTTTTTAGTTCGGCTAGCTACAAAAGGGGGTTTTTTTTGCTCTCTTGGTGATCCTGGCCAGGATGATGGCAGAAATTTAGGAAATTATTCTATTGCCATCGCAAGTGCTTCACAAGCACTTATCAAGCGGTTCGTGATAAGTGTGCAAAGTTTCAAATAAATCCGACGTTTTGAAGGTGGTGATAATATAGTTCAAAGATTCCGTTACATAGGTACATATGCACATGCATACCTAGGTAATAAAAGCGTGTTGAAAAAGAAAAAAATGCTTGTTTTAAATAAAATTACAATAACATCCTTTATAGAAGCGAAGATTTTTCAATCTGAAATCGGAATATAACTATTTTTGCACCATAACGCTCCACCATTTTCAGTCAAGATATTGCAGTAAAAGGATAGCTTTTCCAACGCACTTTACACACGAGTGAAGTTGTCTTTCACAAAGTGCACTGTAATCTATCGAGACACATGATTACCAAGCGATAATTACTCTGTCGACAGCATAACAAGATTCCATACATATACACAGTTAAACGACTAGTACGTCAAAGATAATGAGCCGCTACATCCATAACTGTTGATAGACTGTGACACGGGTTAATGAGGATTGAGTGTTGAGTTAATACGCATAATAATCTGTAATGTATCTTAACTGGTACATACAGCGTGTAACAGAATTAACCCTAGACCTCATAGACTTCAATTAGATTATTGAGTTAAGCATAATCATTGACCAAAACTTTTTTTTTTTAAAGCTATTCTTAAGAATTCGGGTTGACGCTAGCTTTACTTTTTGCATTTAAAATTGAGTCTTACTGCTTTGAATTTTCTTTAGCTCAGTGGGCGGTAGGTATGGCAAATACATTTTTTTTAAATGATAATACCTGTACTCCAAATGATCGAAATCGATTCAGTAGTCAATTATGAGCAAACTACTCATACTTTCAGGACTTGCATCTACTTTGTCCCACCTTGTATAGTTAAGTACTTATGTGTAAATCGAAGTGCTTATGGCCTCTTTTTCTCAATATCGTAATCCCATAAAATTATCAACTGTCCCATATAAATCTTCAATATCTACTTACTGAACTTAAAAGTATGGAACTGCTGAATTTTTTTGTTCACTATTACGATGTTGGTCTAATAGAGAACATTGTTCAGTTCATTAAATGGTTCTATGTTCTGCGCCACACCCTTATATTTGGCAGGTCTTTGAAAACGAACCATATATTATTTACCAGCGGCGAGGTGTAAATTTTTCTAAAAGAGAAGCCGAAGCGAAGTCCGCTTTAACTTACTGAGTCATCAATAAAGAATACTTACTATCATTCTAAAATTAATATAGGAATGTAATGAATGAAATCTATATATTAATACGTGAAGCGAAAACTTTGGATCCCTTTTTACGAAAATTGGGCGGACGGAGGAGTATGAAATTTCGCACACTTATAGTTTATACAGAGAAGAAGTGACGAATGCTAATATTTTTTTAAATTATGCGTTAAAATACATTATTTTCAATAAATAACACGTTACACACACTACTGTTCATTACCGTGTACCTAATACACACATGCTTAGATATTCTTTTGTTTATGGTCCAAATCTGTCTTTATTATTTTGTGCAATGTTACCAACACCCAGAAATATTTACCCCTAAAGCTTAAGTTAAAAACCCCTGAAATTGCTACAATTACAAAAAAAAATCCGCTAAAAAATTATAATGAAAATAACCAACGAATGTTCAGTAATCATAGACCGGCACACAGTAGTAATATTTGTCTATATTTATTACGCGACATTTGTTAATCATTCACTCTGCATTTTTAGCATCGAGGAACCGTACTAGACGTCGCTAATACTTTTATTGTAATCAAAAACACAATGAGAAATGTAAGATGGCAACAAATCCCTAAGAATACCCTAAAAATGGAACGCCCCTAAAAAATCTCAATCCTCTTATTTACCCCCTAAATTTGGGAAAACCCCTAAGTTGGTAAACCTGATTTTGTGTCTATTCTTACTGAATGTCAAGTATAACCATAGGTAAAAAATTAATTGTATTTATATATAACCTATTTCATTTTTAAAATCTATGATCATATCGAAAATATTTGTCTTTAATATTATTTGTATTAGCGACGATAGGAATTTAGTTTAGATTTGTAAGAAATATTTTTTGTGGTTTTATGGGGAGTGTCAAGTATGGTATTAGTAAGTTTCCCATACAAAACTTAGTGTCGTGTGCAAACTGTAGAGTTTGTACGCCTCACGATTGCACAGGCTGGTTACAATTATGACATTTGGAACCGTCATAATTAATTAAAATAATAGGGAAAATTCTATAAAACAGAACAAATTTCTGTGATAATTCATTCCATATTGTTCCATATCCAGCAGTTAAGAAGTATTAAGAAAATAAAAAAGAGAGTCCTGAAGAAGTATTCTTTACTCATTACATCTACGTCCTGGTCCTGGCCATCACCAGCCCGCCAGCGAACCCTCTCCACAGTAGTACAGTGTCAACAATTTGTCTATAGTGTTACTGAATGTCAAATATTACCATATTATTTTTTTATATTCTATATTTTTTCATTTAATAATGTATTTCTATTCAAATGAAGTACGGTCGAATTTCGACCAATGGGCGATCACTAGTACAATTAAATTGAACAGCTGAAAACCGAATAAAATATGCAATATTCCTCTAT
Organism: Aporophyla lueneburgensis; assembly: GCA_932294355.1. Lineage (NCBI taxonomy): Eukaryota > Metazoa > Arthropoda > Insecta > Lepidoptera > Noctuidae > Aporophyla > Aporophyla lueneburgensis. The sequence goes on from OW028737.1 coordinate 8,813,456, forward strand.
CTCGTTCTCGCTGACGCATTTTTCTATACCTGTCTCTGTCATAACCCGTTGTACAGCGGCTTGCTCTCGTACATATCAAGCGGTGCCACGTGACCTAAAGTGACATCATTACGGGATCGCTGTTGTATGAATTTTTAGTTCCCGATTATGACGTTTTGGCGCCGGGTTAATTTAGAACATTTCTCTTTTGTTGTAATACAAAGCTATAAATAACCTTTTTTGTTGTTTGAATGTTATGGTGAATTAAATACCCGTAGTGTAACTATACTTATTGACAATAGTAGCCACTATTTACATACTATTGTATTTTTAATAGTGATAGAGTTACCAATTCGAATCCCCGAAGGCAAGCCGGTAGGAATCGTGTTATATGGTGCTTTCGCCACTGTTATTTACGGGTTCTAATAAGTCTAGCAAACCTTACGCAGAAATTACGCTACGCGAAGTTCAGCGTGTTTTTACCTTGCAATGCCTATCAAAATACCTATGACGCATCGGGCCGAAATTATCTCGCATAATTTTCATATAAAACAATGCACTCCAAAAGTTACGTCACGTGATTTTTGGTAGATTCCAAATGTCATAATGCTGAGTTAACTCTGTCTGAAAACAAACTTAAGGCAAAAGTTACCGTAACAAAATACCTAGATAGACTGAAATATCAGCGAAATAGGAAACATCTTTTTAGCTACCTTGTTACGCGAAAACCAGGCATGCTTAAATTTTACGTCATATTGTATTCCGAGATGTACCACATCATTATGAGACCTCAGTGATACATGCTGGATACAGTTACTCTGGGAGCACATGAAGTTTCTCATTATACTTGTAGTCTGAACAATTTTACAAATAAATGTACTGCTTTCAGAGTGATCATTTTGTATCAGTCAAATTAAATACCAGTTAGTATATGTTACGAGTAGACGGAAGTTAGTGTAGTGTGTGTTAGTTAGTGTGTCGTAAGTGTGTGTATGTGTGTGTAATGGTAGTGGAGTAGTTAGTGTAGTATGAGTATCAAATAAAATGTATTTTGATTTTTCCTCCGTATTTTGCAGGTTCTGCATATACTGAAATATTTAATTACAATTTTAAACTTTTTCTATTGACTCAAACCGTTATGTAAGTTAAAATTAAATCTAAAAGAGCCGCGTGATCTGGAACTCAGAATCCCTCTATTTCAGTGTAAGATTGTGCATGATCAGTGGTATTCTAGTGATATCGTTCTCGACTTACGTAGGTCATGGGGTCAAACCTAGGTAGACGCTTCACTTTGGGTAATTATTTTTTTCACCATGCCTGCAAAACGTTGAAGGAAAACATCGTGAGGAAACCGAACCTAGAACCAAAAAATCGAAGACATTGGACATAGCAACGCGCACTGGGCCCGCGTGGTAGATTACGCCCCGCTCATCGAATGGAGGCGTGTGTCTTAGCAGTAGGAACAATATAGGCTGATTATATTATGATGAAGATGTTGAGATGAATAAAGATTGTAAAGATTGTGGTCACTTTATAAATATATGACTATGGTAACCAGACAACTGATAAATATACTTATATATTTCTAAATACATACATATTATAGATAAATTACACCCAGACAGAGAACAAATAATTGTGCTCATCACACAAACATTTGTCCTGGGTGGGAATCGAACCCACGACCTCAGTCTTAGCAGTCAGGGTCACTAACCACTAGACTAACAGGCCAGTCATCAGTCACTTTAGTTTTATACTCGTGTATGCCTTTAGCATTGTAAATTAAATTAACAACCAAATTTTTAGTTAAATTTAAAAACTTTAAGCGTGAATAACAATGAGACTTGATTTCTTTTAGAAAGTACACTTATTATATCACGTTAAATCTGCCTACCTATATTAATGATAATAATCGTTTATTCTCTCTTCACAAAGCTGACTTAAAGTTAGTGTGTACAAAAATAAGGTCTCAGCTATATTCCACCTTTGTGAGAGACTGGTGTCTGAAATAGGTTTTTAGAAAAAACCTGTGTTACATGTCACCAGGTCCCATCCACGGCTAGAATTAGCTAGTAGGTACAGGGATACCGTGCAAAAGTCGCAGGCAAACAATATGCATAACAAAAATCAAAACTAAGTAAGAATAGAAAAAGAAAAAAATCTTAACACAACTAAAATATTACGTAATAAAAGAAACTAGTGATCGCGCATTGGTCGAAACTCCACCGTACATTATTTGAATAGAAATACATTATTAAATGAAAAAAAATATAATTATACATATCTATCTATCTATCTATTCTTATAATAAAACTGTAGAGAGGTCAATTCTGTACATTGAATATACATTCAAAATTAATATTGGAGGACGAATGGTGATCGATACTGATGCAAAAAATGCAATCAGTAAATTTTTTGTCTGTCTGTCTGTCTGTCTGTATGTGCACGCATGGGTCAAAAACTACTGAAGGGATTTTAACCAAACTTGGTACGATTGTAGTCCATACTTCTTGGCAGGTTATAGGCTATATTACATAACGCTAAGACACATAGGAGCTGAGCAGTGACGATAAATTTGAAGCAAGTCAGATGAAAATGCGCTTTCGATCTCTTATCCTCGCATATGTTGATCCATACACCAAAAGTAAGTTCCCGCGGGATATTTTCCGAACACCACGTGGGCGAAGACGCTGGTAAAAGCTAGTAAAAAATAATATGGTTATATTTGACATTCAGTAACACAGTGTTACTGAATGTCAAATATAATTTCAGCGTCAATAACAGCGTCAACAATTTGTCTATAGTGTTAGTAACACTATAGACAAATTGTTGACGCTGTACTACTGTGGAGAGGGTTCACTGGCGGGATGGTGATGGCCAGGACCAGGAGTAGGTGTAATGAGTAAAGAATACTTCTACAGGACTCTCTTCTTTATTTTCTTAATACTTCTTAACTGCTGGATATTGAATGAATTATCAAGTTTGCTCTGTTTTATAGAATTTTCCCTTTTATTTTTAATTAATTATGACAGTCCAAAATGTCATAATTATAACCAGCCTGCACAATCTATGACCAGCCTATACAATCGTGAGGTATACAACCTCTACAGTTTGCACACGACACTAAGTTATGTATGGGTAACTTACTAATGCCATACTTGACACTCCCCATAAAACCACAAAAAATATTTATTTTATATCTAAACTAAATTCCTATCGTCGCTAATACAAATAATATTAAAGACAAATATTCTCGACATGATCTAAGATTTTAAAAATGAAATAGGTTCTAGATCTATAAAATTAATTTATTGCGTATGGTTATACTTGACACTTGACATTCAGTAAGACTATAGACACAAAATATTAAAGACAGATATTCTCTATGCATATGTGTATTGAATACACGATAATGAATAGTAGTGTGTGTTACGTGTTATTTATTGAAAATAATGTATGTTTACACATAATTTAAAAAAATATTAGCATTCGTCACTTCTTCTCTGTATGAACTATAAGTGTGCGAAATTTCATACTCCTCCGTCCGCCCAATTTTCGTAAAAAGGGATCCAAAGTTTTCGCTTCACGTATTAATATATAGATAACAAAATAAAAAAGATTAAGAAAAAAATCTGCAGAAGTTGAGTGACACAAGAAAAACACTGATTCACACATCGTCTCACAACACGTGAGACGATGTGTGAATCAGTGTTTTTCTTGTGTGAAGTGTTAAGAGCCATTTTACATTTTTGCGCGAATATCTAAGATTTTAGTCGCCTTATTTACCTCTCATCCCATCATTATAAATACTCTGGCATTGACGAATACATGTAAAAAATAGATCAATCTTTTGTTTTGTCGCTTTTAGTAGAACATTTACAAAAACTTATTTGTTTACTTTGTAGTAATTAATCTCCCACAACTAGTTTTCGTAAAAATCAGCGCAGGGTCAATTTCAGACTCCTATTTCTATCCTTAATATGTAGAAATTTAAGTAAAAAAAATACACAAAACAACAGACATATAATCTAGTTGTTACATTTAGTACAAGAATATTGATTTTTAATAACATTAATTAGTAAAAAAAATAAAGTCTTATGGCAATTTTTACGATTTATTCGCAAGTTTATCGCGTTTTTTTGGTTTGAATAAAGCATAATTACATTAAAAAAATAATGTCAATATAAAGTATGCTCTATAACAAATCGAATTCTCAAGTTTTATTTAAATCTGTTTATTTAATTAGACATAATATCGTTTTTGAAATCACTCTAAATTAGAATAAATTACGATGCACAAGCGGGCAGCGTTTAGTACAACATTTTGCTACTCTTCGCAATTTTTTTTTTTTTTTTAACAATAGTTTCGTAAATTTTGACTAAAATAATTTATTTTAACTAAATCTGATTATTTTTAATCGCGATTAAAAAGGTGTGGAGTAAAACTAGTGGTCATGAACAAAAATTCACACTAACGGCAACGCCTCGCCTCACGTGCAAAAACAGTACTGTATTTTTTTTTCTTTTGCTTATATCTCGAAAATGGCGTGTCCTATCGCAAAAATAATGAAAGATAATAAAATTTTTCGACCATAAAAACCGACATATAAATCTCAACACGTGGGTAATATTCTTTTTTATTTTTCAAACAAAAATGAAAAATTCCATATAAAACACGTCCAGGATACCCCCTTGCGCGCGCCTTCGTATCTCAGCAAGTTCATTGCGTAGCGCACAAGTACTAAGTTGCGAAGCCAAAAGAAAAAAAACCGGCCAAGTGCGAGTCGGACTCGCGCACCGAGGTTTCCGTACAAACCTGTATGTATTCTCGGTTTATGCATAAGGTTTATGTTTATGAAATTAAATGTTTTTTTTTTAATTTTTATATTTGAATTGATTGAATGAAAGGTAAATTGCGGTTTACGATTTATGACGTATTAAAAAAAAATACTTACTAGATCTCGTTCAAACCAATTTTTGGTGGAAGTTTACATGGTAATGTACATCATATATTTTTTTAGTTTTATCATTCTCTTATTTTAGAAGTTACGGGGGGGAGGACACACATTTCACCACTTTGGAAGTGTTTCTCGCGCAAACTATTCAGTTTAGAAAAAAAATATATTAGAAACTTCAATACCATTTTACCCCACACGTATGGGTTTGATGAAAATTTTTTTTTGAGTTTCAGTTCTACGTATGGGGAACCCAAAAAATTATTGTTTTTTTTTTCTATTTTAGTGTAAAAATCTTAATGCAGTTCACAGAATACATCTTCTTACCAAGTTTCAACAGCATGCTCTTATAGTTTCGGAGAAAAGTGGCTGTGACATACGGACAGACAGACAGACAGACATGACGAATCTATAAGGGTTCCGTTTTTGCCATTTGGCAACGGAACCCTAAAAATACCACGTTGAGTCGCGATTGTCAAATTTGATTTTAGTCGTGTCAAAATGATTTTTAAAAGAGATTATTTCTTGCAGAATAGCGTAACAATTCTCATAGCTAAAAGTAAGCAATTTTAGAGATAGTTTTGTTACTTTAGTTCGGTGTACAACAGAATCGGCACCAATATGTAATTGTTTTAATTTTTTATTTTTATTGTATACTTTACATAACATATAGTTGTATTTTTTTTTATTAGTCTAGAAATCTTTATTAGACTGGATAAATAAAATAAGTATTTTCATAAATATCTAAATACCGCATTATAATTCTAACGGATCAAGATTGTTTAGACCGGCTCGACACTCGCGTTACACTGTTTGTATTGTGCATGTGTGGATAGCTACGCACACATATATAAGATTGCCGTCTTTTACCTAAACTCGAGCGTTCAAATTTTGTAAGAGGGCTCCTAAACTAGAAGGAGATGTATAGTATGTTGTATGGATGATGTAGATGTATCTATAGTAACACCCATCTTTCACCAGTTATATTTAAATCCCATGTAACAGACAGGGAGCAAACCTACTGCCACCAACCGGACATTTATCCAGACTTAGGGCAAAAAACGAAAAATCACTTTGCTTGACCTGGGAATCAAACCCAGGACCTCATACACAGCGGTAGCACTTGCGACCACTAGACCAACGAGGCATTATGTAAATACAAAAACTTGAGGTAAAATTTTAGTTGTTTGACAAGAAAATATTAATTTATTATTAGTTTTTAGCCATATCGCACTTATAACATTTTAACCCCAGACATCAATATTTGAAGAAGACGAAATACCTACCTTTTTTATCAATCTAGAAAGTTTAAATCTCTTAATTTAAAAAATAGAATGGCAAACAGTTTAATATCTCCTCCAAAAATACTCCCATAACTTCTGTAACTTATTTAAAATTTGTGAAAAGTTTCCAAAGTGTCTCAGTGTCTCAGTGTTTGCGTTCAATTTCTGAAAGTTTTATGAATTCATCAAATATTTTCTATAAAAATAATGAATATCTTAAAATAAGCTGGTTCGTCTATTTTGATGGAAATTATTTATTTTTGACCAACTTCAAAGAGGTTTTAACTTATTTTTTCAAATTTATTATAGACTGCCTACCTATTTCCTGAAAAGTTTCACAAATTACCTATTATGTATAATACTTTTTTTAGATTTTCATTTATTTATGCTTGCGGAATTTGTACACCCGACCGGCCCGCTTATTTACAGTCAATTAAATTAATTAAGTTTCTTTTTTTATGGGCACGTTACCCGTTGACAACGTTGCAGATAATTTTTTTTGATGCCCTTTAAATATTTTTCTTTTATAAATACGATAACATTTTTTTTGGCCCTACATTTAAAATATGGATATATTGTAACAATTTTATAAACGAAAAGTTCAAATTGACGTGTGTCAATTTTCTTCACAAAGCCATTTCGTACAATTGTCAGACCACGTTCGCTCGCACTAGATTTTCAACTCTAGATGCTGAGCAGTGCGTTGATTAATCCAGTGAGCGAAAAAATCCCGCCACTAACCCCTTTATACATAAACGTTGATTAAAGTTAAGAGACGTTTATACGTCAAAATGTATGGTTAAACAGCAGCTAATCATTACTTAACTTTAAACAACGTTTATGAATAAAGGGGTAAGTATGTCAGTGCAATCGTGGACTTAAAAGTAGTCGTGATTTTAATACACGGGGAATTTACGAGTAAGCTAGTGACCAATTTCCTAAATAATTAATAACCCTGACTTTACGACTTTCAAATTCTTTTGATTAACAGCAAACTGAACCAAACGTCAGGTGGACATAGGGTTCAGCTTACTATACAATTTGTACTCACACTAAGCTCGCAATAAAATAGAAGTTACAAGCAATTATACTAATTCACATTGTTCTTCAATCAACGTCTACAGCACTTAACTACTTTAATTATTACGTCACATGACGTCACACGACGTATGACAGCTGTCAGAGAGTTATGATTCATTTGCATTTTACTATAATTGAGCCCAAGAGGCATAAACTTAACGGTTTAAATGTTGCAGTTGGCTGTAAGGTGTTCATTAAAATAAACTTTACTAAGATTGAAACGTAGTATCTGTTCCAGATCATAAATGTACCATTTTTTTTTCCTTTTTATTTTGGGAATAACATCTCACAGATCAACCTACGGGGTACGGACCTCGGCTTACCTCAGCAAGGGACGGGCGAGACCGGAATGATCAGTCTTTGGCTTAATTTCCTCTAGTCGGTTATCATTTGTGTCTGAAGGGACTAGTTGGGATCACTTGGGGCCAAGTAGGAGCTAAATGCAAGACTACGGGGCGGTAGTCGTTGTTAAGCTTGTGGCACGTCTCAATATACTGTAAACGGAGGCTTACATTCTTGAGCAGCGCTACATCAAGAACATCGGGATTTCCTACTTAAAACATCTTCTCTGTATATGAGAAGACAACGTGACTTGTATGTATACAATAAGTTCAATTTCCACTTGAGTTTTCTCGTAATCTAAACTAATGGCCTACGAGACGATTTAACCACTTATACTAAAGTAATCGTGTGAGGGAAATTCATAACAATAATAGTTATCATAACGTGAAAATACTGAATCATGATAATAATCTCGCCAGACCACATGCTGAGTTGGAAAATATAGTGAAGTGTTTAATATGCTTCCACAGAATTCCGAGGGGCGGAAAAATTGCAGTTTGCCATAAATACAGGTAACGCCTTGCTACATTGAAATATTTACAACAAGAAATAAAATTAAATGATCATACTAGGATAAAATTAATTAATGTGCACATCTCAAAAGGAGTTTGAAGAAGGAACTTTCCTGCCTGTTCTTTCCATAGGTACCTACTATGCTTTGGAAAGGGTAAATAGCTTCATCTTTCTGACGGACCGACTCCTTGAAAACTCAAAAGTGCCTGTGCCAAGTGTGCCTGTCCCGGTTTATTAGAAATAAATGCTTTGAGTTTAAGTTTGAATGCCATGTAATAGGGAGCAGGCCTAATGGCAATCAATCATCTCAACCTATCGCGTTCCACTGCTATATATATAAAACTCTCCTATGTTTCTCCATAAAATCCTGTTGTCTAGCTGGGTCCACCTAGTTGGGAGATATCCCACGCTACGCTTGTTTATACGCGGTCTCTACTTCAGGAGTCGTCTATTTCATCGGCCATCAGTCCTTTGATAGCCACTTTAACTTGCCTAATTTACAAGCTATTTCGGTAACTCCGGTTAATTTCCTGATAATTTCATTTCTGATTTTAACCTTTAAAAAATCCGAGCATAAGCCACTGCATAGCACGCGGAGTGAAATTAAAATAGAGCACCTGCCCAACTGTCAGTGTCTATATTTCGCCACCGTATCATTATGACAAAATGCCATCCACCGGGCACAAATCTAGAATCCAGGTTTCTAGTGAAAAATTCCAGATAGGCCATACATTTAGCAGTAGCACTTGCAACAAGTAGACCAGCGAGACAGTCTGATGAGGTCATCAGACTCAGTTTCTATAGTCCCATGAAGGTTTATGTGGACTATATGAACTTGACCCATGACACTCCGTCGTAATGTCTAATGGTCAAATATTGTCAACCTTTAAAATTAATGTATTAGGTAAACCATTAGTCGATTAGTTGTCACTCGACACGATTAAAAAAAATATGATGGAGTACCTATTAATTACGATGATGTGATAATGGGGAATATTTTTGTGCTTATTGTTTAGTAATGACTTTCAATTTATTCTAAATTCAATTATTAGACAGTCGTGACGTGTCGTCAGAAGCCCGAAAATCTGACAACCAGTTTTATCATCTTGTTTCCCAGCAACTGGTTTCTATAGTGCATACAGTTAGACTGACTAGACTAAGCCACCCCACCATAGTCGAGAAAAGGCTAGTTAGATGATGAGTGACATCCAATTTGTCCATTCCAAGACGCGTAACCGATAGGATTTATTATCGGTAAAAATGAAGAACTTCCCTAAAACTTTTGATCCCCTAATTAACTCCTTTAGCGGATGAATTTTCCAAATTACTTCTTTAATGCTCCTACTTACATAATAAAAGAAAATGTTATGCTTCTATACCCAGCGTCTTACAATACGTCACTCGTTTATCGTAATCCATAATGTGTTCTTAGGTGGTAGCTTAAAATGTGGTCATGTATTGTAAGTCATGCGTACGGGTAGTTTAGTTTGCGTATCGCGACAACGTAGCAATAGAATTAGGAATCTATACTAATATCTAAACTTCTATACTAATATTATAAATGCGAAAGTAACTCTGTCTGTTAATCTTACACGACTAAACCACTGAACCGATTTTGATGAAATTTAGTACGTGCTAAATTTGAAACCCAAGAAAGGCTACTTTCCACTTCGCAACTTCGTCTGCGTCCGCGATAACCAAAATTTACGCAGACGAAGTCGCGGGCAAAAGCTAGTAGTGAATGAATTTAAGATTTTATTGAGTATGGGGTATTCTATTGTACTCTGTCAACCAAGCAGTTTTGATATTTATCACAGACCTTGCACTATGTTACAACATAAAGTCATCCTAGAGAAATAGGTAATTGTTCCAGCAAAGAATATTTCATTACATTTCCCTATCGCATCAGTCAGCCGTAGATAACCTTATCCTACCATGCAAACAGATATATTCTTTGAACGTCCTTGTTATTTCCTGAAACGACGGATGCAGTTAGTTTACGAGGTATCTTTTCAAACAACAGAATATACGTATGTTATTACCAGAGAGAGATAATAAGTAGCAAACTTGGAAATGTTTATTTTAAACTATTTGTGGAAATGTTCCGTGTGGTGCCGAACGTAGAGTAGCACCATCGCATTTTTTTTCCATGGGGCACGACTAAGGGACAGACTAGAGATTGGGCAGCAGCGTTCTCTATGCATTTTACCACCGTACTGCGATCGCCAACCCACCTGCCAAGCCTGGCAATTATGGCAAACTCCACCGATTGAGGAAGGCTTATGTCGGCCTATGTATGGCCTGTAGACGTCTTTTTTTTTTTTTTTTTTTTTTTTTTTTTTCAGGATGGGAAATCATCAAATGACTTCTCCCACTCTGGGCGGAGCGGGAGGGCGTGTCAGACTTTTACTGACTAAAACCCACCCGTGTTCCATCAGTTGCCCATGTGCCAGGGTCACGGTATCTCTTTCGAACAATCACGCGACCCCGGCAGGCCTGTAGACGTCTTGTGAGTAAAATGATAATGATGATGACTTCTGGCAGTATTCAATCGATATATGGAATAAGCAAGACTGTACCACCGACTCCGCTCATGTGTATAAGTAATAAAATAGTATAAAATAAAGTAGCTTCCCTCTGTCTGTCCCTATGTATGCTTAAATCTTTAAAACTAAGCAACGAACTTTGATGCGGTTTTTTTTTAATAGATAGAGTGACACAAGGGTAAGGTTTATACGTGTAATACGCGGGTAAAGCCGCTGGCAAAAGCTAGTAAGTAATATACCAACTAAATTCTACATACATTTGATAGACAGTTGAAGCAAAAACACGTATAAAGGAACAGTGTGCACGCACTAAACAATTTATTTCAATCCAGCTCGTCCCTTGCTGCCTTCTACCAGCGATGCTCTAAACCGAACTCCGAACCCCACCCGTGCCCTTAGCGAGTAGTCGCTCTAGTTGGAAGTTTTTATGCCCTGGTTTGAGGGCTTAATTTAATTAAATAAGGTAACCACAGGCAAGTCCGGTAAAGTAGCCGAAAACACCAAGGTTGATATGCGTGGAGTCATTCACAAAAAAACAAACTCACTGAACAAAAAAAGAAGAACCTTCGTGTCGCTGCTGCGACGGTTATTCATGTTAGCTGAAATCTTCGCCGCGTCCATGACGATATCGGTAACAGCACAGTGGTAATTTCTGCTACATATTTAGGAGCATAGAAGGCCATGTTAAATGGAAAAGCGGCTGTGCAGAATTGCATTAATGTGGAACAAGTTAAAATGTAGACCCAATTGGTGTGTCATGTCCCTTTATCATGCCTGCTTTTATAGTTATATACCACATTTTTATACCTTTCACCATAATTGCAAGTATTTACCTAAGTACATCAGAAATTACTACTGAAATTGAAATCACATACCCACATACGTGTGCAAGGTAAATGAACCAAACTTCCTATCAACAGTGTTTGCATTCCCAAAGCACAAATATGTGTTAATTTAAATGCAGTAGTTAGGTATTACAATGAAGGTACGCTTTGAGCTTTCACCGCGGACTCTAAATTAATTTGGTTCCAGTAGAAATTCATTAGAGTAGCTGAATAGATCTAGACTATAATATAAAATATAATAACGAAGCATATATCAAAGAGGTAAAGTTTGTTTGTAAGAAGTAATCTCTGAATATAGAGAGATATCCCAATTTTTGAGTAAGAATATAGGTTATTTAACATCACGCCGCGATCCTTGGGAACCGAGTTAAATGAAAAAATGTCGGAAAGAACACTAAGTGTAAATGAAGTAAAAGAGCAGGCGGACAATGGGGTACGACGCGACGGGTCGGGGGACAAAATTTCACGCAGACGATGTTGTAGGCAGAAGCTAGTAGTAAATAAAGTGCCTAATAATAATGGTTTACATCACCGTGACTATTGTGGAAAAGGAAGAATGGCCAAAACAAAACTTAGCGCCGTTAAAAAAAAACGTATTTATACAATAGTAAATATGAACTAAGTTTCAATTTTTTTTTTTTAAATAACCTATTATCATGAAATAAACGATTATTAAAATAATCATGATAAGAGCTACATTGTGCACAAAGCGGCCACATTGCAAGCAGCGAACAAAGAGTTGTCTTGTTATCAAAAGAGAGAGAGAGCCTCCAGAATACAATAAAATAAATATGAAAAGAAGCCACCTAAAAAAAAAATTGTTAGAGCTTAGAAGTTAGCTTTAGGAAATTAAACTTACAGTAACGTTATTTAACAAACAAATTAAACCTATGTCAATTAGAAAAATAATGACTTGAGTTACTATTGCTCGTATCATACCATAATGTCAAACTCTCAAAATGACAACCAGACGCAAAATGTCCGCTTCTCAGAATGACAACTTCTTAGAATGTCAAATTCGCATAATGTCAATTTCTCAAAATGTCGAATTCTCACAATGAGAAATTCGCATAACGTCAACTTCTCACAACATCAACTCCTTAAAATGTTAAATTCCCTTAGTGATAACTACGCGAATTTTACCACGAGATCACGCAGTGTCTACTTTAACATGGTCTTTTGAATATGGTTTTAAGTAAAGCTAGGTATACATATACTAAGGGGTATATTAAGGTATCTGTAGACTTTAAAAATGAAATATTAAAATTTATAATCAATCAGCTGTATGGTGTGTCACCTTTAACATATACAAATTAAAAACCAAACTAAAAAGTAGAAGTTGGTTTTCTATGAAAAATGTTTTTTCGTTTTTTAAAACTATTATTTATTTAAATTTTTTTAGTGTTTCGAATTTTATGACGTATGTCAGCGTAGTTTTTGCTTTCCTGGTAACTCTGGCAAAGATAATGGCACAATTTATGAAATTATTGTATTGTCATTGGTTCTTGACAAGTATAGCTTTCGAGTTAATCCGAAGTTTTGAAGGGGGTCAAAATCATGTTCATACAAACATAGTAGCATACGTATGAAGCTATTAAAAGCGTGTTAAAAAAACTACTGTCATCAAAATGTCAAAAAAGAAGCATAATGTTGGGATCAGAGAATAACGAACCGTCTATTTAAAGTTTTAAGAAATAGGAAAGGATTTCGTGACATAATTTTGAAATTAAATACTATAAATATTTAACTGCACTGAGAAATGCAAGTCCGAAACCGGCATTTTTTTTTTTAAGATAACAGTTTAGCAGCTATCTTTATTCAAAAAGTAAATGAAAACTAGCAGTTTTAAAAGCATTTTTTTTATTACTGTGGTAAATCAAATTTTTCTTTTAGTTTTGTTCTAATTTTGGTATGTTTTTCGTCACTTTGACTATGGTGTTTTTTTGTTTTTTTATGTTTAAGGTGACACACCATACAGTTAATTGATTATACATTTTAATATTTTATTTTTAAAGTGTACAGATATTTTTAAACCTACCTTAATATGCCCCTTTGTATACCTTAACTTATCACCATATTTAAAAAACCTTCTTAATGTAGACTCTTTTTTTTTTACGTGGAGATAAGCGAATTTACCTTTTTAAGAAGTTGACGTTGTGAGAAGTTGACGTTATGCGAATTTGTCATAATGAGAATTCGACATTTTGAGAAATTGATATTCTAAGAAGTTGGCATTCTGAGAAGTGGACATTTTGTGTCTGGTTGTCATTTTGAGAGTTTGACATTATGAGATGATACGCTATTTCTGCCTCGTTGCGTCTCTTATAGCCTCTTTAGTCTAGTGGTCGCGAGCGCTACTGCTGCCATTGAGATCCTACATGGATTTGATTCCCAGATCGGGCAGTCTCACTGGGTTTTTCTGTCATGATTTTCTCAGTTCCGGCCGGGGGTCTATATTTGTGCCCGGTTGATGCCAAACGGGTCGCAGGAGGCGAGTATACTGGCATTTACTTATCGAATCTCGCTTAACTATAACATGAAATTCATACATATATTTGCCGAAATGTGGATGTACTAGAACCTCTGCCCAATCCTCCAGAGCGCACAGGCGTGATGTAGTGACGTAGTTACTCTTCCTATTCCACAGTAAAATAAATTAAAGAACTCTGTTATTGTAGGTTTTTGCGTAGAATTCTATAACTATACGAAATCGCATTGCCTGTTCAATTTCATGTAAACTATTCAACTTTGATGCAACTAGAATTTCATAACGGAATATTCCCAATGCCTCGCTTCTAATATATATAAATATATTCGATACCTATCTGTGATATGAAATTTGAATAACTTTACTTACTGCTTGTCTATTAGAACATAACATTACGCATACAGTCCCCATAAGGTTGGGCGGAGGTATTAGCTTTTAGTACAGCCACGATTCGCTAATTAATGTTTAAGTCCTAATAAGGGGCGAGGTATAATGCCTGTAAACAGCACGCTGGGCATGCTGAAGCCGGCGAACAGTATTGTGGCGCAGCCTGGGAGAGACCTTTATCCATCAGAGGACTGTGATAGGCTGAGTTGATTGAATAAGGGGCGAAACTGTTGCCATCAAGTCACGATGTTTTCCTTAACCGATTTGAGAACAGTAGTGACGAAATTGTTTACACAGAGTAAAACGACTGCCTGGGTTCGAACCCACAACGTCCAATTTGTAAGTTGAGGACGTCGATACTGGCTTACCATTGCTTTCAGTCCTTTTTTGGGTGGAAAATCGTCAAATGACTTCTCCCGCTCTGGGCGGAGCGGATGTGTGTGTCAGATTTTTACTGACTAAAACCCACCCATCTTCCTTTAGTACCTAAGTAATATAAAATTTCGAAAAATTATCTTAACACGAGTCATACAGAGCGTTAATTTTTTTTGTATTAAAAAAATAAATGTCACAGTTATCTCACTATCAAAATAGCAGACCACTAAAAAAACAACATTAATACCGTCAACCCATCCAAAGGCAGATCAGAGCCAGATGTCACAGTAGCTCGTTAATTTTACAGCCCAATGATGCACGGCATCCTGTGCGGTCGTCGGTGGTAGACTAGCTCTGACTAATATTACTATCTATACATCTACCTGTGTTATAAGGATCCTGTCCTGACTGTAGTGGTATGATAAATTAAATAAATTCAAAATTATAGATATAACTAAATCGATGAAGGGCTGGCACGCAAAAAGTTACCTAATGACATAATATTGCCCAAGGTTCCCACAAAGAGGTACGACGCGACACTCGTAGAACAATTTTTATAAAAAACAAAAACTAAACATTTTATGAAATTGTTCAACAAGAATCGCGTCGCGCTGTCGCGACACATCAGTCTAAAGAAGCCTTCATTTCAATTATTTAAAATAAAAGAACCATTAAAATGGAGTCTAATGTTGGTTTCTACAACAAGTTAGTTTAGTATTTAATGACAACTTTAAAAGTTAAAGTTCCTTTCTGCCACCGGCTGTAAGTCAATAAAAAGAACAAACTATACATAAAAAAAAAAAAGATTTTTATTGCCTTCAGTTGTATAAAAACACTTATCTAAATACTATGCAGCATTACAACTAAGGGAGTGAGTGTTTTCGATGACCTCTGGCACCCAATGTAAGATTTAACTTGTGTTTAGGGTGCCAGCGTCCTCGCCTAAAATATGAACACATTTTAGTAGTTGTAAGACAAGCACAACATAAATATTAATATTAAATTTTAAGACTACTATTTACTAATAAAAAAAAATGCATGATGAGGTTTACTGATGAACCTATGGGTATGTCCTGCCGGGGTCGCGTGATTGTTCGAAAGAGATACCGTGACCCTGGCACATGGGCAACTGATGGAACACGGGTGGGTTTTAGTCAGTAAAAGTCTGACACGCCCTCCCGCTCCGCCCAGAGCGGGAGAAGTCATTTGATGATTTCCCATCCTGAAAAAAAAAAAAAAAAAAAAAAAAAAAAAAAAAAAAAAAAAAAACCTAAGTATGTGTATGTGTTGATAGGGGGATAAATATAGTGAAAAATTGTGTATATAAGTCTGTGTTAATCTAATTATATGTCTCTAGCTACATTAAGTTTATTTAACCGATTGCAATTTTTAGTAATGCTTCTAATATCTATTTGTTCCGTGTGAAGAATAGCACCATCCCATTTCGTCCCGTGGTTGTCGACTAAGGGACTTACTAGAGAATGAGCAGCAGCCGTTCTCTATGCATCTTACCACTATACCACCAACCCTGCCACGCGTGGCGATTATGACAAACTTCCCCTTTGGAGGAGGCTTATGTCCAACAGTGGACGGCTGAAATAATGATGATTATTTTGATTTACTTTAAGGGAGACTTCGTCCTTGGAGTGCCATATTTCAGGTGTTTACGTTTTATTTTTTTTAAAGGAAACGAGTAAAGCTTTTTGAGCGCGGTTTTTTTCTTGCTTTTATTCATGATATATAGAACGTTAAAAAAAATATTTTGAGAAAAAAAAACCAAAATGGCGGCCGTTGCAGCTCCGCGAAAACAAGTCCTCAAATCGCGGGAGGTAAACGGCTGACATCACTGCCCTCTCTTTGTTGATCTGAAACACAAATTCAAAGCATATTATCAATGTGTGACCCTTTGGCCATGGAATGACGGATGGGTTTTTCGTTTAGTACAAATTTCGAAAAATGGGGGCTATTTAAAGAAAAAGATCGAATTTTCGCGTTTTTTTTCGCATAAAAAGATAGATAATAAATGCAAAAATGTATCTATCGAAAAAACGATCCGTCATTTCATGGCCAAAGGGTCACACATTGATAATATGCTTTGAATTTGTGTTTCAGATCAACAAAGAGGGGGCAGTGATGTCAGCCGTTTACTTCCCGCGATTTGAGAACTTGTTTTCGCGGAGCTGCATTTTGGGTTTTATTTTGCATAAAAATAAATTTTTAACGTTCTGTATATCATGAATAAAAGCAAGAAAAAAACCGCACTCAAAAAGCCTTACTCGTTTCCTTTAAAAAAAAAAAACGTAAACACCTGAAATATGGCACTCCAAGGACAAAGTCTCCCTTAAAACATGATACATTGGGGTCTTATTAAAAGAATTATAATCTTTCACGTTTCACCAAGGCGTGGCATACAAATATTTGAAAATGTAAAAATTTTAAGATGCCTGGCCTGTTAGTCTAGTGGTTAGTGACCCTGACTCCTAAGACTGAGGTCGTGGGTTCGATTCCCACCCAGGACACATCTTTGTGTGATGAGCACGATCATTTGTTCTGTGTCTGGGTGTTATTTATCTATAATATGTATGTATTTAGAAATATATAAGTATGTTTATCAGTTGTCTGGTTACCATAGTACAGGCTCTGCCTAGTTTGGGATCAGATAACGTTGTGTTGGTTGTCCTAAGACATTTATTTATTTTTATTTATTTTTTCAAGATATTACTTAGTTGGGTTAACCTCTAAGTCCCTGAGATACCACATGTGGTATAGACACAATCGTTTTTAATTGTGTCTGTAATTACGGTAATTGACTGGTTAAGTCATTCGATTTTAAAAACAACAGAACCCTTCTCCAAATTTAGGCCAACTCAAAATTCTTCAAATACCTACTCTTATTAAATCAACATCAAAAAGAAATAACAATTCGAAGAACAAACGAAATTCCAGCCAATCATCGATCAGGATTGCTTTTTCAACAGAATCTCGTAATTATATCGTCAGTAGGGAGCGTTGCGAAAAAAATATATTCATAAACAGGTGAAAATAGCTTTGCATGGTCCACTGAACTGTGGGCCGTTTACAATGGATACCTGTGGGCTTAGTATGAACATCCCGAGTAAATGGAACATAGGTACAATCGAACGATTTTATAAGTGAAAAATACTGGTTTAAAACCTTTATTATTCTCTATGGGTAAAGCGAATTGTGCTTGTTGCATAAATTTAAAGCAACATGCAACAAAATACTGGCGTTGTCCACTAGTTAACCTGATGGACGTTGCGTAGTCCAAATTCCCATAGAAAATGCAATTTCAAATTTTACCCGAATTTTTGGCTGTTCCTTTGGGTACGGTTTTGGTGGTTCTAAAAAAAATGAAAATGAGAAATTTTCCTTTTCTTTTAAACCAATTTGTCGAAAAAAAAAACAAATCGCTTAAGCTGTTTTTGAGTTTTAGCAAGACTAACGAACTGCAATTGATTTTTATATACAACATTAGTTTTTGTTTATGCGAAACCCGAAACACGGGTCTAGTATTTTTATGTAAAGAATCTATGAAAAAAATTTCAAAACTGTATCATTAATAATCGCAAAGTTATAAGCTTGTTACGGTACCTGATTGTCCTCGCAAAAACATATGCAGCCTACCGGAGGGCACCACGCCAGCCGCGCGCGCGGCTCTCACTCTCACTCATTGATAATAATTTGCCACAGTGATTGTTTATGTATTAGTTGGTGATAAACATTTTCCATCACGCTTGCAGGCTTTGGACTGTCGTAATGGTCAAGTGTAGGTAGATATTATTATGTAATTTATTCGTAAATGCAGTAGTAAGTGGTAAAATGTAATCAATGCCATTTGTTGCACCTTATGTCAACAACTTAAAGTTCAAAATGGATGAAAATTGTTAAACATCGCATTACTGAACCACAGCAGGCTGTAAACAAATAATAAATTTGTACCCTTGACTATTTTTGCGTGTTTAAAAATGTTAATCATCACTATCTACAATAATTGGCGTAATCACTATTCACTCAAACAAACTGAAGCAACTGTTAAAAAAGGGCCCGTCTTTCTCATAAGCACTGACGCACTGCCACACCACCACAAACAGCGAGTGTACGGACGTTTGAGTACGAGAGAGACATGATAATTTTAAAATCTAAACAAAACACTTTAGCCAGGGCTCACGGCGGGCGCGCGCTCGCGATACGTATGCATCGATCGACGGCATTCGGGCGACTGAGGGGAGCGCCGTCGCCGCCCCGGAGCAGTGCGTACACGCCGCCTAGCCCGCGCTATGACCTGTCGTGAACTCGTGACCCGTGTGCAAACAGATGATTGCGGATACTAACTTTTAAGCGTAATTAAATATTTTTGGGACAAAATATAACATGGTGTAAAAATTATTGGAATCGATTCAGTTACTGATTCTGAACAAACTATATTCAGGTTTCGCATATACTAAAAATAATGTTGTAGAGACAGATTTTAAAATCGTTCGAATTTACGTTCTGTTTAAGTCGCGAGTTTGTGCTAGAGCCTCTGAACAAAATTGTGCGAAGCCGCCAAATTCTGCCGGCTTAATGATACAAGTACCTTGTAATAGTAGTCTGTCGATAGCTTTAGACGGTAAGAATATCTTAATACATTAGGAAAAATAACCTTATTTCAAACACATAATTATGCTTTTCACATATTTAAGTAGATTACATAATAGATACTTTTCAAATAAAGTCATCATCATCTATCTAGCCTTTTCCCAACTATGCTGGGGTCAACATCCAATCTGTATTTTACATGCAGCGACTGCCCATCAGAACCCAGTTAACACGATACCGTATGGTAAGACTAGCTGTCGCGAATGTCAAATATCTACAAATGACAGCCAGCACCAACGGCTTACCGTGCTTTCCGAGGGACGGAGGAGACATGGTATGGTATGATTGTCACTGAATATTGTCACCTGTGCATTTAATGACTGCGTCAGTAAAAGAAGTTCGCGTAGCTGAATTTTGGGTCAAAGATGTTTGAACTTTTTGCCATCGATACGCTAAGAAGAAGACAGGACTTACAATCTTTTGTACTTTACTTGAGCGAGAAAATCGTTGATAGATTCTTCGTCGGTGGTAGAACAAGTGCCACAGATATATTCTATGTTTTCCATAATCAAACTGACAAGTTCAATCATTGCCATTGACCTCTTTAAATATTCCTACGACTATAGATAAAAACAATTATTACACTCTTAACATAAATATAACATCACGCCTTATATCCCCGTAGGGTTGGGCAGAGGTGTAGGTACTCTAGTACACCCAAATTTCGCCTGTAACATTTAAGTCCCATGTAATAGGGGGGGGGGGGGGGACGACAGGCTATTGCCATCAATCGCACACAATGCAAACTCTAAGCTGCTTCTGAGAAATTTAGATAGAAAATCCAATAACACTTTTCCCGACCTGAAAATCGCACCCATGCCCTCATGTTCACCAGTAGCTTCTGCCCGCGACTTCGTCCGCGTTAAATTTCTTATTCCCCCAACCCTTCCCGTCGCGTCGAATCGCCTACCCGTGCGATTTTCCCCGTTTGTGCAACATTTTTCATTACTGCTCCGCTCCTTTTAGTTGTAACGTGATGTTATATATAGCCTATAGCCTTTCTCAATAAATAGGCTACTCAACACAAAAATAATTTTTCGATTCGGACCAGTAGTTCTTGAGATTAGCGCGTTCAATCAAACAAACAAACAAACTCTTCAGCTTTATAATATTAGTATAGATACGTATGAATAACCCGTAACAATCTATTGTGTATTCAAATCATATATAGTGCATTATATCGGAGACATGTCTCAATAGCAACAGTATTGAGCTGTAGAGACAAAGGAGATATGATACGTCTACAACTCATGTAGGTCGCAAGTCGCAGGCTTACAGAATATCATATAATAGGCATCAGATATTATCACAGAAATGTGTGAGAAATATTATATTCTGTTGTGAAAGGGGCTGTGTTAGGCAGAAGACATCTTGTGAGGGAGGAATGTTTTTGCTTTTGTTAAAGTAATGATTTTGGTTAATACAGCACCAGTCACAATGAAAATCTATATTTGCCTGATCTACCTTGTTTCGTCATGTTAATTACTTACATTTTAATGTAAAGAATCAAGTTCTTCTAACTTAACAGAGAGCTGTGCTGCTGGGGAGTTTGGTGAGCCACTTCTTCTTCTCAGCTAAACCACTAAAAAGGGGTGAAGGGTGGGCGTTTTGGGGGACTGTCTTATGTAATTTGGACGTTCAAAAAGAGCCGACTCTCAGCCAAGTTGGAATAAATAACTTTAAATTTTTTACGGTTAATGGTTAAAAAACAGGACGGGGAAACTTACAAAAAACTGACAACAATGAGACATGGAAAATAAAAATAAAACCTGTAGGTATTGCAGAACAATAACAAACTAACATCAAAAGTTTCTCTAATGTATTCTCCAGCGTACAATTAATTTCATCTAACAACGCATGCTTCCTCGGCGACCATTTTATAAACGCTAACGAGAACAGTTCACTAATTAAACTTAATTTCACTCTGTTACACTGTTTTGTAATTACAATACAATACTACAGACAATGTTAGGTACAATTATGTTGCAGTACTGCACGAGAGCTGTGGTGGCCCATTGGTTTTGACTCCGAATGATACTAGTGACTATGAATTTAGATCGTGAGTTCAAACCCAGGCAGGTATTTACTTTGTTTATTAAATTTCATCATCACTGCTCTCAAAATGGTGAAGGGAAACATAATGAGGAAACCGGTATGTCCTAGAACCAAAATCCGAAGACATGTGACATCTACCTACCATCCTGCACTCGGCTCGATATAAGCTGATTATACTTACGTCACGAAGAGACGCGCGCTTTACTTGTTTAACTTACCAAGTAAACAAACACTCTAGCGTAGGAGCTCTCGGTACCATCCGAGACGATAGCAAAGTTAGAGATGTGTGCACGTGTGTGTAATGTGCTGACGATACTGCACACACGCACAAATTCACAGCGTGTATGTACACTTAAAAACCATAAGTTAAACGCGCGTTGCATTCGGTCTAACTATATTTAATATCAATAGCCATTAAAACTTCATAAGATTAATTTCCATTTGAAGCATTTAATTACGTTTGATGATACTTTTTTACTCCACACAGGAATGGAGCATAAAGAACATTAATTAACTCCGCAACAAGGTCTTATATAAATAACAGCTTAAAGCAGATGATACATCTTTTACTTTTTTTATCGATGAAAAGGGAAAATCTTTTCCAGTTCTAATAAATTCGTTCTTACTTTAGGTCCGTCAGAATAATTTGATTTTATATAAGAAACTGAATAAGGATGGTTGAAAATAGGTTTCACAAACAGTTAAATAATAGGTCTTTACCTATGAAAATGCCATTTTGTATGAAAAAAATTAAACGATTTTTTTTCATGTATTTTTTATTTGGATTAATCGAAATAATCACCCATGCAATCAATGCATCTTTGCCAACGCAGTGGCAGTTTATTGATGCCCTTCT
The DNA here is from genome assembly GCA_932294355.1 of Aporophyla lueneburgensis. Classification (NCBI taxonomy): domain Eukaryota; kingdom Metazoa; phylum Arthropoda; class Insecta; order Lepidoptera; family Noctuidae; genus Aporophyla; species Aporophyla lueneburgensis. The sequence continues at coordinate 8,835,818 of OW028737.1, forward strand.
TAAAAAAAAAATCTGCTGGACGGGAGGCAACAAATTCTTCAAAGGCATTTTGTACTCTCGGGTATTGAATTTTTTTCCCGCCAAGAAATTATCCAAATTCTGGAAAAAGTAGTAGTCTGTAGGCGCAAGGTCTGGTGAGTAGGGCGGATGACGGAGAGGTTCCAACCCCAGTTCTTGCAACTTGGAGACTGTCTGCTGTGCAGTATGAGGTCGCGCGTTGTCGTGCAGGAGCAGCGGAGACGAGCGATTGACCAATGCTGGTTGGAGATGTGCCAGCTTCTCCATCATTGAGTTCAGATCTTCACAGTACACATCTGCAGTAATGCTCACCCCGTTTGGTAAGAAGCTGTGATGAATCACACCGGCGCTAGACCACCAAACATTGACCATCACTTTTCTAGGGGTAAGTTTTCGTTTAGGGCATTGTTTAGGTGCTGAACCAGGATTCAACCAACTTACTGAGCACTTGCGGTTATCAAACAGAATCCATTTTTCATCGCAGGTAACAATGCGGTTCAAAATTCCTTCATTTGTGTGTCTGTTGAGCAGTGCAAGGCACGTCTCGACGCGTACTTCGCGCTGGCGATCATTGAGTTCGTGGGGCACCCATTTGTCAAGCTTTTTTACCTTGCCAATTTGACGCAAATGGACCAATATTGTTTTGACGCTAACGTCGAAAGCTGCTGCTAATTCAGCCGTAGATTGTGTATCATCAGGTTCCAAAATCGCCTTTAATTCGTCATTGTCGACCAAAGTCTTCGGACGACCGCGAGGTTCATTTTTCAGGTCAAAATTTCCAGAACGGAAACGAACAAACCAATAACAGGTGGTGCGTTGGTTTGTAGTGTTAGCTCCGTAAACGTCGTTTATGTTGCGTGCCGCTTGTGCCGCATTGCTGCCACGACGGTACTCATATTCCATAATTACTCGAATTTTTAACGTATCCATGATGACGAAAAAGATTGAAATGCGATGAAAATGTAACACTAATCAATAAACAAATGACTACTTTTGGAAAAAGAATTCCATGTTTTTAAAATGAAATTAATTTGAAATTAGAATTCTTAGACAAACAAAAATTATTTTGATTTGAAATGGCCAGTACTGCAGAACGGCAATTTCATAGGTAAAGACCTAATATAATGTGTAATGAGGTCGTATTTTAGAAAGTACTTTATTATTTTTTGTATTAATATGCCTTATTAACCTTGTGATCACAAGTGCTACTGCTGAACGTAAGATTCTATTCCCGGATCGGGTAAAGTGCTATTGGGTATTTCCATCTGAATTTTCTCAGTAGTAACTGAGAGTGTTTCTGTGTGCCCGGTTTCTGGCAATAGGCTCGCCCCTTTTGACATGGGACTTAAACATAATGGCAAAATGCTGGCGTCCTATAGATAAGCCTCTGCCCAACTCTTCAGAAATACAAGGCGTGATGTTATATTTAATTTATTTATTTAACCATTTATGTACACACATATATAAACAGACAAGAAGAATATAACAGAAAAAATAGTACAAAGGTGATGCTTATTTCTATAGAAATCTCTTCCAGCATACCCACGATTGGTCCTCTACAAGATAAAGAAATGTAGACAGCGTGCGTAAGAGTAAATGAGAAAATAAAATACATATAATCAAAAACCATTCACTTAATAAATTATCTTCAAACGGACTTAAAATATGTCTTCCTATAACGTCTTCTACCACTATCTGACTTGTCCCTCATAACTACGCCAAAATATGACCATAAACTCAACACGCCTTATCTGAAGTGGTAAAAATGGACCCTAATATAAACTATTCACATAGAACCACTATATAGGTACCTACATATGTAATAGAAATGCTAAAAAAATGTCTTAAGGGCGCGGAGTGGGTGTATTTATTATATCGAAGACTCTGTAAGAAATTGTGTCCATTTCTGATGAATTTCATATCAATTTTCCGAGGCGTAAGCGTCGTCCATACATAATATGTTGCACGCGTCGTTCAACGAGCGAAAAGGTAATACCCTCGGCATGTGCCCTTCATGTCATGGCTTTTGGATTACGGGGAGCCAAGGGATTATACGGGGAGGTACGTGACTTCATTACGTTTTAGAAATGAAACAACAGTGTCGTAATGCATTTTATGTTCCATTTACAGCTTTCAAACGAAGCACGATCGTAAATTCCGAAGTGGTTTGGAAGAAAAACAGAGTTAAAAACTCACATCAATCAATCGGTAAAAGTTTCAAAGAGATAAATGAATTCGAATGCCAATATTGGTCATTTAAAAAAGTCACCTTTAATTTACTAAAAGTATAAAACACAGTCAATGGAATACGCGAGCGAGACTTTTCAATTTAATTTTCTGATTTAAATAAACGTACTTCTCTTTTCACTGATGAAGATAATATTTCAACTACTCCGGTAAACACAACCAATATGCATCGTCAAAACTATTTGTGTTTTAAAAATAATTAAATCCCTGAAACATACAAATAGCATTTTTAAATGAGATTTAGAGTCTGCTTTTACAGAAACTTATTCCACATTCAAAGTTATGCCTTCATTACTGAAACTGCTTACTCCAGCAAAAAAAAAAAAGAAATCAACCCTTTGAAATACTGTGTAGCTATTTTTTTTTTCTATTTTTCACACTCTCACATTTGGCACAAGTATTCTCACATAATCTAGCTTTTTCAACAACCGTTATAGGGTTGTCCCTTCGTTGAATATATTACCGATTTAAATAAAACTGAGAACGTGATTGCGTTTTGCTATCTGTGTATTATTCTATAAAGCACAATTTTTCAAAATTCTGAATACTTCGCCGCAATTTTGAGATCAACGGTGTCTAAAGTTTTGGGAACTGTTTATGAGGTTCATTTCGTTCGTCGTCTTACTTAGTTGTCATTTTATTCGTTTTTATTATCTAGTAGCTTTTGCCCGCGGCTTCGCCCGCGTATTATACAAACGAACTTTCCTCTAGAATCACTCTATCTATTGGTGAAAACTGCATTAAAATCCGTTGCGTAGTTTAAAAGGGTTAAGCATAGGTACAAACACAGGAAGCGACTTTGTTTATGATATGATGGAAAGATAAATCGTATCGTGAATTTATTAAAGAGTATTATATTGATTTTTCCGCGTATCGGCAAGCGTAGTGTGGGACGCCCCCCAGCTAGATGGACCGATGACCTTAGGAAAGTGGCTGGGGCAGACTGGATGCGGAAGGTGGAGGACAGGGTATTGTAGCGCAACATGGGAGAGGCCTATGCCCAGCAGTGGACTGCGATAGGCTGAGTTGATTGATCGATTTTTTAATTGATTAAGAGTATTATAAGCCAGACGGACAAAGTGACATTCAATCAGCGATAACGGATATGGAAAAGTCAAAAATGTATGAGACTGACATAAGCTTACGTCAATCCCGTTTAATGTCGTTCGCATTATGTATACGAAACGCTTTGATAGCAATTGTCACTTGTCAATCAGATAGGTGAACTTTTTTGTTCTTTTATTTCTATTGACTCAAAATATATATATCCATCCCTATTTATTAAGCAGCGAGAGTCGAATGCGAAATCAGCGGTACTCGTGTGAAGCACCCAAGAGACGGGAGCGTGCCTCAACGCCCCACTTTGTCAAACTATGACCCAATATGATTTATCACGAAACCTGTATACTCACACATCTTGGGATCCCTCAAGTGGTCAGTGAGCGATCGACTGATGTGTGACCCAATCTTATTATGGTGTAAGTGAATCTGGTTACCAAATCAGATATTCCAAATTCAGGGTGTGTTTTGTTGGGTTGAAATCTTTTCGACAATGTGAAAAGGAAATCTTGTGAAGCGTAAATAGGGGATTCGATTCTAAATTATAATAATTGGACCTACGAACAGATACAGAAAAGATAATTGTAGAAGCAAAATTTATAGTCACGAAAAATAAATCGATTGTAGAATTTTATTTTATTTTACCATCCGAGTTTTAACCCTTGCCATTTAAAGCACTCTCAGTCACTGGCAATCAGGTTGACCATAACCACGGGATTCATTAACTTTAGTTCAACTTATAGTGCTCTTTTAATAACATTTCCAACTGCACTGAATTTAAGTCTATTTCAAATGACCAAAAAAAAATAGACGTAGATAATTAGCATGCTGCTGTGTCGTTCTTTTTTACTAAAGAAACCAATAAAACTGATTTTCCTTTATTATAGTTTATAATCACAAAGAGATTAATAGGTTATGGATAGGAGGCATTGTGCAGGTGACATCTGATATTAACAATTTGCCGACTATCTATAGCTTGTAGGTAAGTACCCTTTGTAAACGAGCTTATTACAAATTAGAGGATAACATCCAAGATAAGAATGGAAACATGCTGGTCCCGCTCCATAGGACAGTCTTAGAGTTTATCAAAGTGGTTGCTAACTTAATTGTATAGTTTAGATTTTTTTCTTCTATGACACATTCTGTGATTACTATAACTCATACACTGACTTGTAACTTGTAAAAATATTAAAAAAATTGTATTCTTGCCTTTGCAATGTTTGTGAGCACCATGTATCTATCATATAATTGATTTATTTCTCATTTTTTATTTTACTTGTTGTGGAATAGTAATTTTATTTTAGGTGCATCGTCTTCCCACAAAATTATATTAATATTGTAAACAAATATTGAAAAACATTTTAAAAGAGTAACGATGGAGTTTTTTCCCATTCTTCTCCATACGAATCTACGTTTTGAAAGGGGCGACTATAATCAATTCTATTTTCAAGTCACTGTTGACGTTCAAAAGTGCCTTTTTTGGGCCTATTTGAAATAAATGCTTTTACTTCGACTTCTTTTTTTTTTTTTTTTTTTCAGGATGGGAAATCATCAAATGACTTCTCCCGCTCTGGGCGGAGCGGGAGGGCGTGTCAGACTTTTACTGACTAAAACCCACCCGTGTTCCATCAGTTGCCCATGTGCCAGGGTCACGGTATCTCTTTCGAACAATCACGCGACCCCGGCAGGCATCGGTCCTAGTAGACCCCTACACTGCTGCTGACATCTCTTTGAGGCGCGCGTGGAACATTGCGCGCCGTCGACCCGAGCCTGGTCCTTACCGGGCGGCGAGCATAGCTCGCCACCCGCAAGCTCGCGCCATGCTTTTACTTTGACTTTGTTTGTAATTACGGCAGCAATAATATTTGTAATTAATTTAATAACAAAATGTTTTAAAAATATTATATTGAGGATTAATAAAATAATAATTATTAAGCTTGCATTTAAATTAAAAAATCATTATTCATTTACTACAATTTTTTTTTTTTACTATAATTTTACAAATTAGATAATTGTGTCTTTTCGTTTATCGTCAATGAACTCATCAACACTGTAATAGCCCTTCATCTATTCTTTTAATTTGTTTTTAAATAAGTTAATGCTGTTTAAACTTTTAAATTCTATTGGCAACATGTTGTATAAAAAGACATATTGAAGTCTAGGAGCAATCGATGTAGCGATCTGAATAATAAATTCAACCTGCCTGACAGGGTGGTATTTTACTATTCATATGCAGACTGTAATTTCAACCTATTGTACACTACAAAGAGTAGAAATAAACTAAATCGAATGCTTTAATATTGCAAACTAAATTATCGACATAGCGGTCAAAAGAAGGGGTAAAAATGTCAGACTTTGTTCTTCAGGTTAGACATAATTTTACTAAGTTATTTTATCAGGAAATTCTTTGGAGCGGCCCGGAGTTTGGAATTGTTTCCGATAAGTGACATGAGCTGTCATGAAACTGAACGTTGGTATCCGAAAAATGTGGGGACGTAGGTAGACAAAATACCTTTGACAGGATTGATGTTCGTTTTCACTAACACAAAATGAACGCTTAAATATTATTGCCCTGTTGGACTTGTAACTCTTAGGCGCTAAGCCGAGTGTTAAAAATTCAACAGAGACCTTGTATTGAGACATTACTTTAGGTGTTACTTAGTGTTGTTGTAGTGATACTGGCCGCGTCTTACAAATTGTAGATCGGTTCGAACCTCAACAAGCGATTTGATTTAATTTAATGAGCGATTTTGTTAATTATTTGACCACCGCTGCTCCCAAAAATGATGTAAGCAACTTATCATGAGGAAATCAAAATATCCGGTTTTACTGAGAATCCGAAGACATGTGGCTTCCATCAACCCACACTGGGCCTACGTGGTAGATTGCAGCTCACTCCCTCTCACAGAATAGAGTATATATTACTCCCAGTAGCGGGAGTAATATAGACTGATTATGTTTATGCTAGTGTTGTTCAAAATTGGGATGAAACGTGTAAGTTGGTATTTAGACTATTCTTTTGTAAATTCCAAACAGTTTCGACTTACTTCAAAAACAAAAACTTTTAGAAGTGAAAACTTCTTTAGCGGCGTTGTGCACTTTTTTTGTAATGGGCAAAAAATGTTTAACTCGCGTCAGGATACGTGACCCTGTTCGAAAATTCGTAAGACGGACGGAGAGTAATTTTTCTGAGAGATAAACTTTTTAATGTAATATAAATTGTCATGTTTGTGTACGATAGCGCAATAAATAAATATTGTATTCTACCACATAAATTATAGTACTTTTATACTGACTAGTGATCGCCCATTGGTCGAAATTCGACCGTACTTCATTTGAATAGAAATACATTATTAAATGAAAAAATATTGATAATTATATACATAAAAAAATAATATGGTTATATTTGACATTAAGTAACACTATAGACAAATTGTTGACGCTGTACTACTGTGTACAGGGTTCACTGGCGGGATGGTGATGGCCAGGACCAGGACGTAGGTGTAATGAGTAAAGAATACTTCTTCAGGACTCTCTTTTTTATTTTCTTAATACTTCTTAACTGCTGGATATGGAACAATATGGAATGAATTATCACAGAAATTTGTTCTGTTTTTATAGAATTTTCCCTATTATTTTTAATTAATTATGCAATTCAAAATGTCATAATTATAACCATCCTGTACAATCTATGACCAGCCTGTACAATCGTGAGGCATACAACCTCTACAGTTTGCACACGACACTAAGTTTTGTATGGGAAACTTACTAATGCCATACTTGACTCTCCCCATAAAACCACAAAAAATATTTCATAATAATCTAAACTAAATTCCTATCGTCGCTAATACAAATAATATTAAAGACAAATATTCTCGATATGATCATAGATTTTAAAAATGAAATAGGTTATATATCTATAAAATTAATTTATTACCTATGGTTATACTTGACATTCAATAAGACTATAGACACAAAATCAGGCTTACCAGCTTAGGGGTTTTCCCAAATTTAGGGGTAAGTAAGAGGATTGAGATTTTTTAGGGGCGTTCCATTTTTAGGGGTATTCTTAGGGATTTTTTGCCATCTTACATTTCTTATTGTGTTTTTGATTACAATAAAAGTATTAGCGACTTCTAGTACGGTTCCTCGATACTAAGAATGCAGAGTGAATGATTAACAAATGTCGCGTAATAAATATAGACAAATATTACTACTGGGTCGGTCTATGATTACTGAACATTCGTTGGTTAATTTCATTATAATTTTTTAGCGGATTTTTTTAGTAATTGTGGCAATTTTAGGGGTTTTTAACTTAAGCTTTAAGGGTAAATATTTCTGGGTGTTGGTAACACTGCACAAAATAATAAAGACAGATTTGAACCATAAACAAAAGAATTTCTATGCATGTGTGTATTAGATACACGGTAAAGAACAGTAGTGTGTGTAACGTGTTATTTATTGAAAATAATGTATTTTAACGCATAATTTAAAAAAAATATTAGCATTTGTCACTTCTTCTCTGTATAAACTATAAGTGTGCGAAATTTCATACTCCGTCGTCCGCCCAGTTTTCGTAAAAAGGGATCCAAAGTTTTCGCTTCACGTATTAATATATAGATAATTAAAGCAATTCGTGCAAAATTATTCCCTAACCATTCCAAAATATCAAAAATGCACAACGTTAATATTCAAGTTTTCACTTCTGCCAGCACTCCCGGAGTGCAACCCGTCGTTTTTTTTAACTAGCATGAAGTTTACACAACACTAGAACTCAAAACTCAAAAGAAACGTTTTGTGTAGCAAAGCGGACACGTTTGTCGCTCGCGACACGTATGCAACAAAAGGTAACAGACAAAATGTCGCGAGACACGTCCCAACAAATTACATCGACGAGTACGCAAGGCACGCGAAATTCGTCATAACACCCGATTCGAATGTTTGAGAATATCCGGATTTTGACGAAATAATCGAAATTGGACCATGAATTTATTTGTTCTTGATTCAATTTTGTTTAACTTCAAAACGATTGGAACGATTTTATTGGTAAAAATGAAGAATATTTAATATATTTCGTTTTTCAAGTTGGGGAAAATAACTGAGCGGTTAAGGAAAACAAATTCATGTTTTCGTTTTTCTAAATGGATATTCTTGTTCGATTTAGCCATGAAACAATGATTATGGAATTGGATGTTTGCTTTTTTTCCGTCTCTAAGAGGATACAGTATTTATTTGTAATCTTTGGCTTGGCTTTAATGCTCATTCCGATCCAGCATCCGATTCCGATTCCGTCTACCAGCGATGCCCTAAGCCGAGATCCCTACCCCACAGAAGGAGCCCTTAGCGAGTTATCGCTCTAGTTTTAATTTTTTAAGCCCGGTCCGAAGGCCTTAATTTATTGAATGATAAAGCCTTACAAATATAGTAACTCACGGGATATTGTGCATGACTAAAAGTCGACCTTCAAAATATCGTACAAAATTAAGCAATTTTAAAACATTAGCAAATATTTTCCAATCCCAATATTATCAGCTTAGAGATATTGTGGAATTAATTTTAATCCAATAACTACCTAAACTGTGGTGCGGTGGTAATTAGTGACGTCATGTACAAAGCACATACCTATAATTACAGTTTCATAGACATGTACAGGTTGATTACACACACACACATTGACTGATAAAACGAAGGACATTTATTGGAAAGACGATACATAGAGATCGATTCTCATTTCATTAAAATATGTCCTGTTATCAAGGAGCGCATGACTCTGAACCGAGGAAAAATGTATTCTGAATGTGCTGAATTCATGGTTAGAGTTTGCGCGTCGCTGTCCCTGCCTTGTATATTTATGCCTATCCTAAGTGCATTTAGAAGAATGAAATACCTATTTTAAAATAAAATGAAGGAATAATGTAATAACGGATCATTCTTGCGCGCTTTAAATTCGATGTACCCCGCGCCCCAGCGCTATGTGTATCAACACTTCGTAAAACGAATAACACTATTCTGTGTGTATTAATTCTGCCAGGGTTGCGCATTTGTTAGAAAAAGTTATCGTGGCCCTGGCACAAGCAACTCAATGAACACAGGTGGGTTTTAGTCATTAAAAGTCTGACACGCCCTCCCGCTCCGCCCAGAACCCGACGTCATATGATGAATTCCCCACACAAAAAAAAAATGTTTATTCATTGAGGTTTTCATTAATATAAAAATATTTATTTCATCTAGTACTTTCTGTCATACATACTGTTACGAGTTATACATGTTTTATTTTATTTATTTTCTTAATCCTGTTTTGTTAGCCTAGATAAAAATGATTATCTCTTTGACTAATACAGTTCGACTGGTTAAACGAGGGACTCGTTTAACCAGTCGAACTGTATGGCCTGAACATAATATTCTAACGTTAGATATCGAATAAGGCTCACTCGAACAAAGCTGCTGAAACCTCGAGGAACTGAACTAAGTCCTATTGAGCTTAGCTGGATCCTTCATATAGCTTCGCTTATATGCACTTATGCATATAAAGGCTTCTCGTAAGAACCTTGTAGTTTGAACAAAGCTAGGCTCTATAAGAAACTAGATTTCTGATGGCTTAGTTTCTGCAATAGAAAAAACATTACTGTGAAAAAACAAACCACAGACTTCCAAAAAGACACTACAAAGTAAAAAACTAACTTTAATTTTGAATGTTGGTTGCTTTGGTTATTTTATTTTTTTTTTATTTTATTTATTTGGGAAAACAAACAGTTACACATTACAATATTATACAAAAAATTATCTTAACAGTGAGTAAATGTGTAACCCACAACATTTTCCACATATTATAAAAACAAATTATAAAATTAATGCGACGTGCGCTTACAGTTTAAAGGTACAAAAAAAAAATACATTAAGTGTTACTGATAAAATTAAACTTAAACTAAACAGGCATGCAATAAAAAAAAATATAAAAAAGAAAAACAAGAAATTATAAAAAAAATACAGTTTCAACGTTACATACTAGGAAGTAATATTCAAAATTGTTTCCTGAACAAGGTCTCTAAATTGACCAGTTGCTAGAGCAAAGATGTCAATATTCTGGAAGAGATTGTTATATTGACCAGTGATGCGACGTAGGGGTGCTCGTAAGCCTGCATTCGTACGACTAGATGATACGGCAAAAGGAGGTCGTGCCCGCACCTAGCTTATCTTATTGGTAATATCCATACAATCATATGAGCTATTACATACATCAAATAAAAACATTGTCTCCAAAATAGTACGTCTTGCTTTGAGGCTGTGTAGCGCATACTTATTCAGAAGATCGAGATAAGAAGCATAAGTACGAAAACAACGGAAATGCATGGCTTTCAAAAACTTACTCTGAACCTTTTCTATTGCGTCTGAGTATTTACTATAGAAGGGATTCCATACCGCCACAGCATACTCTAACTGGGACCTTATTAGCGATTTGTAGAGATGCAAGTATGTATATGGGCGAACGAATTCTGTGGCTGATCTCATCACAAAACCGTACATACGAAAAGCATTATTTATAATTTTATCAATATGAACGTCAAGGTGTAGTTTATCATCCAAAAGAACACCGAGATCGCGTACTAGTATATTCCGAACTAAAATGACATTATTTAAAGAGTAGGGATGCTTGATAACATTTTTATTTTTAGTAAAACTAATACAGCTACATTTAGAGACGCTAAGTTGTAGTTTATTAGCTGAGCAGTACGCAGAGAACCTGTCTAGGTCATCTTGTAATAGTAGACAATCTTCCAACTTTTTAACAGGTCTAAAGATTTTCAGGTCGTCTGCGTATAGCAGTAATTTTGAATTATGAAAACATTTATTGATGTCATTTATAAATATAATGAATAAAAGAGGTCCTAAAATCGAGCCCTGGGGCACTCCAGAAGTAACATTAAGGGTGCTAGAACTAAAACCATGCATCACAACCCTCTGAGTTCTATTGGAAACGTAAGATGAGAACCATCTCAGAAGATCTCCACGTATACCATTGAAAGCAATCTTGTTCAATAGAAGTTGGTGGTCAACCTTGTCAAAGGCTTTCCGGAAATCAGTGTATATAGTGTCAACTTGAACACGAGAGTCCATGTTGTTGAATAAATAGTCTACAAAGGTTATCAGGTTGGTTGTAGTTGACCTTCTTTTGACGAATCCATGTTGTTGTTGAATGATAGTATTGTGCAGTACTGGGTATACTTTATCATGGACTAGTCTCTCGAAAACCTTTGACAAAGCTGACAGTATTGATATAGGACGATAGTTCACGACATCGTCCTTAGGTCCAGACTTGTAAATAGGGGTTATATTTGCGAGTTTCCATGCTTGAGGAAAGCAACCTTGAGAGACAGATTGGTTAAATATAATATGAAGAGGTGCACACAAATTAATAGCTGTCTCTCTTATGAAGTTTGCTGGTAAACCATCCGGTCCTGGCCCTTTAGAAGGGTCCAGTGCTTTCAGCGCACGAAGTACTTCATCCATTGTAAATCGTATGTCATTTAACAGAGTGCAGCTACCAGAGCAGTTGTCATACGTGGATGGAATATTAGCAGAAGTGGATGGTTCAAAAACCGAATTAAAGAAGTCGGAAAAAAGATTACAAATGTTTTCTGGGTTGCTAGTTGACTGGTTGTTAAACGTCATAGTAGATGGAATGCCAGTGGATTTTTTTCTATTAGAAATGAACGTCCAGAAATGCTTCACATTGCTCCGGATACCATCTTCAACAGAATTGATGTAGTTCTTATAGCAGTTGTTACATTCATCGTGGAATCTAGATCGGTAAATCGCGAACTGCTCATAATCCGCAACATTGTGATACATTTTCCATTTAATCCAGGCCCTAGCTTTATTTTTATAAATGTGTATAAGAGGTTTTGAGAACCACACGGGGAACTTAGAGGATCTGCAAGTAGTCAATGGTACATGTTTCTTAATAATACCGAAAATAATGTTATAGAAAGTGTCGAGAGACTCGTCAACCGATGGGTAATTTAAGGCGTCTTTCCAATTTATTTTCTTTAGGTCGTCATTAATTTCGTCGTAACTTGCCTTAAAGTAATTATATTTTTTTATCGTATTGCGTACCATTGAACTATAATGTAAACGTAGCGAAATTAATACACAGAACGGGGGGTGGTGGTTGTCAAGCTGTAATAAATAATTTGTTGGAGTAGAAATTGTGCAATCATCATTACTTATGGCCAGGTCTAATATTCTCCCGTTCTGATTTTTTATGTTATTAAATTGATGGGCGTTTAGGTAGGACATAAACACACTCAAATTATTACACGTGGGTGAGTTACCTCTACAGATCTGTGCGGAAACTGAAGTACTATCAGTGCTAGCAACCCAGTCGACATCCGGCAAGTTATAGTCTCCTAACAAATAAAACTTTTCGATATTAATATCTTCAAGAAGTGTCTGCAACGTGTCAAAATATTCAAGATATACACAGTCAGGTGTTTTTGGCGGTATATATACTGCCGCAACCATCTGAGACTTACCTCTGGTTGAGCTCGGGAACTGTACAAGAATTTGTTCAATGTTTGTGTGCATGGATGAACGCGGAATTATACTTACTGAACGCAACTCCCTCAGTATGGCTACGAGAACACCACCTCCATCTTTTTTATTAGTGGCAGTGCGATCGCGATCGCATCGATACACGTCATATCGTTCATCAATGAACTCTTTGTTAAATATCTCGGGCGTTAACCAGGTCTCAGTCAGAATTATGATGTCGTAACAGTTGGCCAAGATATTCATATAAAGAATGTGTAATTTCGTGCGAATCCCTCTACAATTTTGGTAATACATAATTAAGTTATTAGTCATTGTAGAAGGTATTTCTACAGGAAATAGTAATACATGCATTATCCGTTATTATCGTAATCGCCAGCAACAGGCTAGCAAAAAAACAAAAATCTAAAAAATAAATCAAATAGATCGTCCATAATAAGCAACACACAAAACAGTACATACAATGTTTGATTAAAACAATAAATACGAATATCGCATTTACATGTTCGCCTAATAGAAAACTCATAGCAAGCGTTGGCACAAAATGGTTCATATACTCAATAATCACACAGGAAAAGCAGTATTTCATGACAGTAAATTCTGTCTTATAAAGGAAGCAATATTTATCGAAACTCGTATAGCGGGAATTAATTACAATGTTACATGCAAATCTTAAAAGTTGTTCAGATCCATTACCGTTAAACAAGCTATTGAGCGACGCTGGCGACACCCTGGTTGTCAATCGGTGCTGCAAAACCAGGCTTGATTTTTGTAATGTCATGCGACGTTCGAATAGCAAAAGCCCGTGCCCCTTCTTTTTCACGAGCAAGAATGATCCCGTGCTTAACCCAGAGAAACTTATAACTATACTTCTTGGCAGCATCTCGACACTCACGAAATAATTGCTTGTTCTTTAATGTCAGGTGCTCATGCATGTATATTGGCAGCGATGTTCCTGAAATGCCAAGTTGTTCAGACGTAAGTCCCTTACATAATCGATGGGCGCTTAGAACATTGTCCCGCAATATACGTGAGGCCAATTTCACTATTATATTTTTTGGCCGGTTGCTTTGCTGATGTGCTTGTGGAACACGGTGTATAGAAATAACTTCGTTTTGTGGAACATTGCATTTTATTGCGGACCCAATATTTTGCATCAGAGATAGAAGGTTTTCGTTGCGCTTCTCTGGAACGTTGCATATCTCTATATTACAACTCCGAGCATTTTGCTCTAGATTGTCAATCTTTGCCACAAGCTCAGCAACTACAGGCTTTAAATCAACGGTATCTTGAATACGCTTGTCCAGGTTGTCAACTTTCTTAACGAGATCTGTGTGCTCATCAGAAACAAAGTTAACCGTGTCTTTGAGAGAATCGATGCGTTCCGACATACCTTCGTACTTCACATCCAAATCTGCGATTCGGTGTCGGAAAAGTAATTGCTCTGATCGAAGAGAGTTAATATCGCTTCTGATATCTGACGTAACTTGAGTAAGTGAAGCAAGTTCAGTTTTTATGGATTCTACATTATCTGATATTTTATTCATACTAGTTTCCATGTCTCGTCGCCACTCATTAAGCGTATTCTTAAACTCTGTGGACAGGTCTTTAATAGCGTGCGTCCAATCCGAATCTGGTTGTTCCGAATCTGGTTGTTTGCGCTTGCGCCCTGACGCGTTTGGTTCGCCTCCATGCTCGCCGCTCATTCCCGAACCAGATGCCAAATCGGTTTCGGAATGAAACTTTTTCTTGTCCGGTGAGTGAAACATTATTCGGTTAGTATTAGCAATCTTTGTTCAAATAATGTTAAATTGTAACAGAAAAAGAATTGCGCTTGGCGAGATCCGAACCGGCGACTCTCCGAGTGGCCGCGGTGTTACAAAAAACTGCGGTGATTCCACTCGACCACGGTAACTTACAAGAATGTGTCGAAATTTTGAACCAGTATTTAAAAATTTAAAGTGTCAATGACTTGCAATATGTTCATTACTAATGAGCTTCTTTGTTCGCACAATCACTAAGGTCACCTTGAACACTTATTAACGTTGTAGTTTTAAACTGTTTATGGATATTACTGATATTAAACTGAGTGTTTTTGCAAATAATTGTGCAAATTAGGAATACACTAGAGTCACTGTATAATTATCAACAAAGATTTGCCGAATTCTGCAGAGAATTGCCACTTATTCAATATTAGTATACGGAGTAACATAAAGTCACTGTACTCAGAGCAACGGTCGCACGCGTTATGATATTGTTTTTTTGTTGTGATGATGATGATGTTATTTTTTGTTTTTATTTTGACACCGACTTCCTAAATCAAACCTCAAATTAAATTATTTAAAAAAAACACATAATCCTACATGTGCTCTTATGAAACATCAGAAAGTATATAAGTGCACGAATCCATTTGATTGATAATTAGGTTTTGTCAACGGTTTCGCCCGCGTTTTATATATACACTAGCTTCCGCCCGCGACTTCGTCCGCGTTAAATTTCTTGTTCCCCCGACCTTTCCCGTCGCGTCGAATCGCCTACCCGTGCGATTTTCCCCGTTTGTGCAACATTTTTCATTACTGCTCCGCTCCTCTTAGTGTTAGCGTAATGTTATATAGCCTTCCTCGATAAATAGGCTACTCAACACAAAAATAATTTTTCAATTTGGACCAGTGGTTCCTGAGATAAGCGCGTTCAATCAAACAAACATACAAACAAACACACAAACAAACTCTTTAGCTTTATAATATTATTATATATATAGTATATATAGTATAGATAAACCTTTCTCTTGAATCATTCTGTCTGTTAATGAAAACCGCACCAAAATCCGTTGCATAATTTAAAAAATCTAAGCGTACAAACACAAAATGCGACTTTGTTTTATACTATGAAAGAGTTTTTAGAACTCTTTCCCAATAAATGGCGATGACTAAATAAAAATTCACACCTTTTCTATTTAACGTTTTTTCGCCCATTCCCAAGAATTATGCACTAACATACTAGTAGGTATACGACACCGCAGCTAAGTATTTTCCCACTTAACTCACTACAATGATAAGGCGTCCTGTTCACAACCCGAAAATAGAACAAAGCAAGTCTAAAGCTTAGCTGTTTCTCTACAAGACAAAGTCTTATTAACACAAACAATTCTACACCTCAAAAACTCAAGTAATAAGAAAATAACTTCCACAGAGGTTCTTTGCAAAATAATTACATGGAATTTCACGTGAAGTTTATTTACTTTGAAGAAAGTGGTTTGAAGAAGCTCCTACTAACTACAGTTTGTGAAGATCGAATGTGTTGGGTGGAGTGGCGACCGCGTACTGGAAAACGTAACCGAACGACGAATTTCGGAATCGATTGAATGCGAGAAACTAATGAACCGATTGGAGTGATGGTGCTTAGCAGGGCCTATGTCCAGCAGTGGACGTCTTTCGGCTGAAACGATGATGATAATGAATGGGTATGGCAACATTATGTAGCATAACATCACGCCTTGTTTCCCCGAAGGATTGGGCAGAGGTGTACCTAGTATCACATTTCGCCTGTTATGGTTAAGTCCCATGTAACAGGGGGCGAGCCTATTGCCATCGACCGGGCATAAATCCAGACTCAGGGCTGCTACTGAGAAATTCCAGATGGAAAAACCCAATAACAAAGTGTTATTGGGTTTTTCCCGACCTGGGAATCGAACCCAGGACCTAATACTCAGCTATAGCACTTGCTACCACTAGACCAACGAGGCAGGCAACATTATGTTTTTTTTTTATTCACTTTATCTACGAGATTACTGACATTTGTGAAATATCGTAAGAAAACCTGGAATTGAAGTAATTAATATAAAGTTGAGACAGGTTTTCTACATTACCAGCCAAAAATAAAGATGCATTGAGGTTCCTGCTTATTAGCTCTTAATGTATTATTAATCACGTAGGCCTTAAACAATACCGCCAAAAATCTTTTTCTGAATCTCTCACTCCTAATGAGTAGCCATTTTCATCTTTCTTAAACAAACAGTATTTTGAGACTCAATCAGATTGAATACCGAAAATAAAGTCAGTAAAAAAGAAAATAAATTATCTTGATGGACAGGTTGTCCTTCCAAGCCTACCTAACTCGAGACTGATCCCTTAAATATGTTTAAATAGAGCTGTTGGAATTGAAAAGATTTATCGACTCTTAAGTGATGCGAAATGGGTCTCAATCCGAGGTGTGTATCGATAAGCTAAAGCGATTGTGATTGAATGACCCCGATTTCTGGAAGTCAATAGAAATTAATGTAATCAAATAATAACGCATTTTACTTGATCAAAATAACATACATACATTGAATAATACGTTATTTTGATCAACCAACATACGATTGCCCAGCATGCAAAATAAATTGTTTCACTTTCTGAAAATTCTCAACTTGTCAGATCATTATAAAAGTAACCCTAAAACAAAATTAATAGCAACATAGTCCTCACATTTACAATAATTAAAGTAATATAATACAACGCAAATATTCATATCATTTTAATTACTTACAAAATTACTGAATAACTATGTGTATATACAACATGGTATTCTTAGAGCGCAATATTTAGATAGTTGTTAATTTAACCGGTACAAAAAACCTTTAAAATTGACGTTACAAATCAATAACCAGATTAAGTCTGTAAATAATTTAGCCTCTTTCTCCATCTCATCATCATCATTAAAGTAAGTAACCAATCATCGAGGTTAAGTAAGGGTATCATTATCATCATCATAATCATTATTTCAGCCTGAAGACATCTACAACTGGACATAGGCTTCCCCAATTTGGTGTGGCTTGCCATAATCGTAACGCTTTTTTTTTAGATGGGAAATCATCAAATGACTTCTTCCGCTCTGGGCGGAGCAAGAGGGCGTGTCAGACTTCTTTCGAACGAATCTGGCAGCCCTGTCAGGCATCGGTCCTAGCAGACCCCTTCAGTATTGTTGACATCACTTTGAGGCGCGCATGAAACACTACGCGCCGTCGACCCGAGCCTGGTCCTTACCGGGCGGCAAGCTACCCATTGCTCGGCACCCGCAAGCTCGCGCCTACGGTGGCCGGGAGTCCGCTATCGACTCCCGACGCCCGGGGCGTCTTCTCCTGCGGCGGCTAGGGATGTGAGAGCGCAGAGACTGCCACTCCCTCACTCACCCCACCTCCTCCTTCGCGAGCATTACTGCTTCGCAGAAGGAGGTAATAGCAGGCGGGTTGGCGATCGTAGTATAGTGGTAAAATGCATACACAAGGCTGCTGCCAATTCTCTAGTAAGTCCCTTAGTCGTCTTTTATGACAGCCACGGGAAGAAATGGGATTGTGCTATTCTTTACGTCTGTTACTGCACGAAACTGTTTCTCAGTCTGTAATGTTGTAAATCCTGTCATATTTTTCATGAAAGTGCTGTTTATCTTTGCGGCTGATTTATTCCTACAATCGAAAACACAACGTTCAATTGTTTCAACACGTCACAAAACCGATTGAAACTTGTTAAGCCTTGTTTTGTTTCCAAGACTAATTACGGACACACATGGGACACTTGTAATTAGATTGCTTCGGATTACGCTTGAATTATGAAGAGCGTAGAGGCCAATTTAGCTTGCAGGGTGCTTAAGGCCTTTTTCCTTTAATATGAAGGGTGTTTAATGAAGTGAGGCCTTCGTTTCCGCTACCGACAGGGGTCTATGACGGCTCAGAATATTAAATTGCAATTTTAAATTTGTGTTTCGGTTATATTTATTATATACTAGCTTTTGCCAGCAGCTTCGCCCGCGTGGAGGTCGGAAATTATCCCGCGGGAACATACTACCGGGATAAAAAGTAGCCTATGTCCTTTCTCAGGCTCTAAACTATCTGTGTACCTAATTTCATTTAAATTGGTTCAGTAGTTTTAGCAGGAAAGCGAGACAGACAGACAGACAGAGTTACTTTTGCATTTATAATATTATATATAGTGTGGATTTTTGTAAGTTTTAAATTAGAAGCTGATCTGAATTTCAAGTGACAGTCACGCAAGAATTTGGCTTATTTCAAGTATTGTCGATGTTATTAATTTATTAGCAAACCCGCCAGATATTGGCCTGAAAACAATAGTTAATAGAAAAAGGACTTTCTTTTTACAATTTTCCGTAGAACTTTTTAAGTTTTTCATTCTCTAAAAATCTTATATGGAGTATAACAAAGATTTTTTAATAAAAATCAGCCAAATCAGTCTAGCCGTTCTCAATTGATACCACCACCACCACCATTTCAGCCGTAAGACGTCCACTGCTGGACTTAGGCCTCCCCCAATTTGGGGGGATACAATTGATACGTTTACCTAAAAATAAAATTTAATTTTCATTAATAGATGGTTTTCGATAAAGACGGTCCAACACCAAAAACGTCAATAGCCATTGTCATTTTACAAATATAGCGGGATGCATGTCAAATGCGTTGTAGCAATATATAATATAAGTAATTTTAATAATTTTGAATGCCCTTCAAAAATTCTTAAGCGCCCTTTTGAAACAATCCACGTCTACACTCTCGACAAAATTCCACGCATATTTCACATGAATGAACAATATTGGCGTTGTTAGCCCATAAAACTTATCAATATTCACCGACGCCCACATGTAAATGTAGTGTAACAAAATTTACTGTCTTTTAGGGTTTAAAAAAAAAACCACCATAGCATGTCAGTAAAGATCATGTTTTACACGATATGTGCAACATGACTCAGTAAAAGGCCTAAGTAAATACACCACTCATTTGAGAGCTCCCACTTAATATAGGATATGTAATTTGGAGGGGCGGCACTAGAAAGATGTATTCGTTTAGTGACCTTATTGGTGATGTTCGTCAGAAAGGTCAGGTGCGTAGTACACGCAACTGACGCAACCGGAAAAATGTACCTGTATGTGATGATGAGATATATGAGAGAGACATATGATATACATCTCGTATGTATGCTGCTTACCCCCACGGTAAGGAGGAGTGGGTTTATATTAGTACGCAATTTATGACTTAACTTGAATATTAAATAACAAAAATATGAAAATAACTAAAATAACTTGATTACGTTATGACGTCAAGCATTCGCCATTTTGTATTTCCAATGACGTCACAAATTAGCTAACGTCATCCACTTAGGTCAGTCTAGATTAAGACAATATATTGTCACTCCATACAGTGAATATAACAATGGAGGCTCTTATAAAAACATCGAATACTCGTTTAGGAAACACTAATCTGTTCTAGTTTAGAAATGTTAGTGTTTCTTTTTGACGTATAAAAGTGCTTTTAAACCGATTTAGAGAAATAAAATATCGTTAAGTATATCCTGACCGTATACCTCTTATTTTACCGTAAATAGCGTAGTTATTAAAGCACTAATCAGTGAATTCTCATTGATGTTAAATAGAGCTTCCAAATTGACCCGTCCACTGGAGTCCACTTTCTTGGGGCTGTAACTGGCAGGTGATTAATTTATGTTCGAACAGAAATTCGGCCGGTCAAAATGTACTAATCGTTCAATCGACCAATTCCTCATCATTTATCATAATTCCGACCACTAGTCATCGATAAACATACAACGAAAATCGATTCATGATGAATCACGCCCATACTTACATAAGTTACCTTTCGTAGCCGCGTACGCTTGCTACGCTGCTACGCCGTAGCACCTCTACGAAATATAGTTACACATTCTTTCACCATCACAATAATCGCTAATGGTTCTTTTCCACAAAACATAAACAGTAACAACAGCTTTCAAAGTTTACGACTGCCTATAAACTACATTCAGAGCGTTGATTTATTACTACTCCCTTGGCAATAGTGCTTTATGTCGCTTTTTCCTCTAATACAACATGCAATATGCCCAAGAGATTTTATCTGGACTCGACTCCAAGTTGAATTTCAATAGGTACGTCGATATCTGTCGGGGCCTCGCATAAATTACTCAACAGGTAGGTTGGAAGGCTCTGTGAAGTGGTTAAAGGCTTTTTGAGATTGTTTAGTAAGTCTGTGAATGAAATTGTTTTTGGTTTTGGCGATAAAAATGTATTGTAGGACAAAACTGAGTAATACAAAGTAATTCTCACTGTTTTGTACAGTCAACAAAAAGGATAGAGAGAGTAAACAGGTAGTAAACTACAACTATTTTATAATGTAAAATCTTTGAAATCGTTGGACTGAGTCTTTAAAAAAATTGTCAAGTGGACCGATGTCCTTGTGAAGACCACAGGAATCTGATGGATGCGGGAAGCACAGAACTGGTCAAAGTAGTGGAGCTTGTCGGAGGCTTATATCCAGCAGTGGACGTCTTTCGGCTGAAATAATTATGATGATGATGATGAAAAACCTGAATAGACATATTTAACACTAGCTTTTGCCAGCGGCTTCGCCCGCGTGGAGGTCGGAAAATATCCCGTGGGAACATACTACCGAGATAAAAAGTACCCTATGTGTTAATTTAGGTTAATTCTTTTAGCTCGAAAGCGCATTTTCATCTGACTTCTTCAAATTTATCGTCACTGCTCGGCTCCTATGTGTCTTAGCGTTATGTTATATAGCCTATAACCTGCCTAGGAGTATGGACTACAATCGTACCAAGTTTGGTTAAAATCTCTTCAGTAGTTTTTGACCCATGCATGCACATACAGACAGACAAAAAATTTACTGATTGCATTTTTGGCATCAGTATCGATCACCATTCATCCTCCAATATTAATTTTGAATGTATATTCAATGTACAGAATTGACCTCTCTACAGTTTTATTATATTTATAGATATTATGTGTGTAACATACACAGTCAAATTTAAATTAGCTAGCGGAATTCCTAGTTAGCAGTATATTGATATTGCCCGGTGAATTGTAACATGTTTCAAGCATTTAAACAAATTCGTATAGTTATTGTTCATGTTACTCGTATGTTTCACCCAACTTTCCCAGGCTTAAGAACATACAAAGGTATACCCGTACAAGGTGTAACAGAATAGACGCAAATCCTGAAAGTAGTTAGTTCATAGTTTTCTACTGAATCGGTTTCAGTCATTTTTAATATAGGTATTTTTTATATGTATTTTGCCACCCCTACAGCCGATTGAGCCACCGGCCTCTCACGTCCGGCCCTGGTGCGAGCCATGGTACGGAGCGAGAGGGAATGGGAAGCCGTCACCTCCTTCTGCGAAGCAGTAATGATCGCGAAGGAGGAGGCGGGGCGCGTGAGGCAGTGGCAGTCTCTGCGCCCTCACGTACCTAGCCGCCGCAGGAGGAGACGCCCTGGGCGTCGGGAGTCGATAGCGGACTCCCGGCCACCGTAGGCGCGAGCTTGTGGGTGGCGAGCAATGGGTAGCTCGCCGCCCGGTAAGGACCAAGCTCGGGTCGACGGCGCGCAGTGTTCCACGCGCGCCTCAAAGAGATGTCAGCAGCAGTGTAGGGGTCTAGGTCTACTAGGACCGATGCCTGCCAGGGTCGCGTGATTGTTCGAAAGAGATACCGTGTCCCTGGCACATGGGCAACTGATGGAACACGGGTGGGTTTTAGTCAGTAAAAGTCTGACACGCCTTCCCGCTCCGCCCAGAGCGGGAGAAGTCATTTGATGATTTCCCATCCTGAAAAAAAAAAAAGAAAAAAAAAATCCACCGAAAATTTAATTTTAATTCAACGCAATAAGACTCAATTTTGAATGCAAAAAATAATGGGGTCAACAAAATTTTCTTAATAATAACAGATAACTATAAAAAAGTATTGGTCATTGTATTATGCTTTTAACTTAATACTCTAATTGGAGTGTATGAGTTCTTGCGTTAGTATATTATACTTTCTATTCATGTGTTCTGAATATACAAAATCTTCGTAACACGCCTGTCACTTTATGAATGACATATTTTATTGAAACACGACGTGATCATATTTGAGAACGTGCATCAAATGTTAGTTACAATGTTCTCGTAACGCGGTTTATATGTATTATTTTATGTTACATGTTATCGTCGGAATTGTACCCACATTTTGAGAGAGTTTTTGTATAAAAATGGAATTGACAAGAATTGATTTACATCTTCGACTTACTCTTAACCAATACATAACTTAAATTGATAACGGTAAGTCATCATGAAAATAATGATTTTCATCTAACGTGATTTTTTTATTCGTAATAAAATAATTAAAAACGAAACTCAGGAAAACAAAGTTATCAGAAATTGTACTTGTAGATTTTCGGATTATTCTATTTTTTTCTTGTAGTGTTGGAGTTTTGAAATAAAGTTAATAGATAACTTAATAGTAGAGGTACAGGTAATTGCATTTACTAATTAAAAAAATGCTCCCATAATAAAAGCTATCTTTATTGATGTTTTCACCTAGAATAGGTACAATGGTGATTTTCCCTATGTTAGGGTCGACTTCCAATCTGACCGGATGCAGCTTAATGCCAGTATTTTACGTGGAAAGACTGCCTACCTAGCCTGCATCACCCAGTTACTGGGTAATACCCATAACAAGACAGGTTGTCAGACTTTTGAATTTCTAACTATCCGTAACGACATTCGAAGATCTACTCGATATGTCATGGATGGTCACCCATACATGAACCGACCGCAGCAAGCGTGACCTATGCGACTGTTATTATTTAATGACGAGACCCTCTCTACCTATAATTTTTAATATTTTTTATTATGATTTTAAGACTTTTATTTATTTGCATTTAAATTATTAAGATTTAATGTAAATAAGTAATATTTAATAACAACATACATATAACAAGAACATTCTTACTAGGTTCTAATTTTGACTTTCTTCAAGATCTTCAATAGAAAGTCTTAAATAAAGCCTACTACCCAATGTCCGACATTCTACTAGCAATAATCGGCCGCTTTCCAACACACATCTAATTCCAGTTCCTAGTACGTACGTACGTACTATTGATTATTCAATACGTATTGTGTTGATGGATTGACGTGTATGACTACATCAAAGGGGTAGCAATCATGTCATGATATTTATTGACGATAGGAATGGACTGTATGGGATTATATGAGGTGTGGTGCAATAAAACCAAGTAATGGCAATATAAATCTAATAAGCAAGTAGGAATATTCTATACAATGTGTTGAAGGGAAGACAACTGACAACATCACTTGAAACAAAAATCAAAAAATAGACAACTAAGATAACATACCAAGAAGGTTGTCAACATTCCACCCCCTTGTGCATGATAGTGCACAAAATAATGCAATGGGTCTCCTATGTGGAAATCTTGACAATCCTCTTGGTGGGCCGACGAAGTATGCCACCTGAGGTAGCTACGTCCACCACTCTAATTACTCCATCTTTGCCGGGAAAAGTTCCGGAAACACGGCCTCGTGGCCAAGTTCCTCTCGGCATGTTCTCATCCACGATGAATACAATGTCACCAATTTTCAAAGCTGGTTCTCTGCTGTCCCCGACCTGCCGTGGTTGCATAGTGGGCAGAATCTCTCTGACCCAGCGATGCCAAAAATGATCAGCCAATCTTAAAGCTTTTCGCCAGTCCGCTCTTCTTAATAAATCCCGGTCGTCTAGAGTCGAAGGTAGAACTTGATTAGATGACGTGCCGAGCAAAAAATGAAATGGAGTTAATGTTTCTTGGTCCTCGTGACAAACCGAAACGTGACTCAGAGGTCTAGAGTTGACAATCGCTTCGGCTTCTAACAAGAGAGTTATAAGGACCTCTTCTTTGGGGGCTTGTTCTTCCAAAGTGGCATTTAGAGCCACCTTCACGCTGCGCACCAACCTCTCCCAACATCCACCAAAGAATGGTGCGGCGGGAGGAATAAACTTCCATTTTATTCCTCTATTGGCAGCAAAGTTTTCGACTTCAGGTTGGTAAAAATCACGAAGAATTCGGTTTGCACCAACAAAACACGTGCCATTGTCCGAATATATTGTGTCAGGAGTTCCTCTTCTTGCAACAAAGCGACGCAAAGTCATAATTGCAGAATCAGCAGAGAGGGAATGCACCAGCTCCAAATGAATGGCTCTGGAAGTCATACAGGTGAAAAGGGCAACGTAACGTTTTTCTCTTCTTCGGCCAATTGCAGTAGAGATGGGGCCAAAATAATCCAAGCCCGTAAATGTAAAAGGACGGCGATGGTGAGCAAGCCTTTGTGCCGGGAGATCTCCTGTCTTTGGATTCATTGGCTTTGTTTTCCTTATCTTGCAGAACAAACATTGGCTGGCTACACTCCGGACGATGCTGCGAATTCGAAGAATCCAATATTTTTGTCTCAACTCATTAATTACCATCTCATTATTGGCATGACCAGCTCTGCGGTGGAAATATTGCACCAACAAACGGACGACATGGTGGCGACCATCTAACAGTATCGGGCGCTTCACATCGGAGCTGACATTTTCGACGGCTCTAATTCTTCCGACCAATCTTAACAAACCGTCTTCTCCCATCATTGGTGAAAGCTTTGACAAGCGGCTAGACTTGGGTATCGTTTCGTCTCGATCGATGCACTGAATTTCTTCGGCAAACGCTTCTGCCTGTAGGCGTTGTAGGATATGCCTTTCTGCGGCTTCCATTAACTCAGCTGACAAAGGCAATAATAGAGTGGTGGACGCAGGTAAACTTGCACAATGGCGGTCTCTAACATCGGTGTTAGGGACAGTGAGTCTAGTACGGTCCAAAAATGAACAGAGTTTGGCCGCAGCCTGCAAAACGCGAGCAGTAGCGCGGAGCAAACGAAGCCAGTCACTGAAACGACTGAAATCTACTGTCGCAACCAGATGAGCAACCAAAAGCACAGGAGAACGTTTACACTCCTCCCGAGCCATAGGCTGGCCAGCTGGTTCTATAGGCCAATCTTCTGGGGCCTCTAAAAGAAATGAAGGACCCGAAAACCATCGATGGTTGGGATTCAGGTGCAGAGGCTTTATACGAGTGGCATCGTCAGCAACATTCAAGTCGGTTGGGACCCATCGCCAATCTTGAACGCATGAATTTTCGGTTATTTCCCCGACTCTATGAGCCACAAACGGCTTGAATGTTCGTGCATCGCTCCTCAGCCAACCAAGAACGGTTCTCGAATCCGTCCACAGATATGTGCGCATGGGCTTCTTTTTGTGACAATCTTTGATTGTGACAGCAAGGCGAGAAGCAATCAAAGCAGCTTGCAGCTCTAAGCGTGGAATTGATGTTGGTTTTAATGGCGAAACTCTCGCCTTACTGGCAATAAGGGCGAGTTTGACGATGCCGTTAGCATACGTAAAACGCCAAAAAGCAACACAGGCATAGGCAAGCTCGCTCGCATCAGCAAACACATGCAGTTCCCTGTATAAAGGTTCACCATTTTCATTAGCGTACCAGCGTGGAATACTAAAAAATGATACTTCAACGAGCTCTTCTAACCATTCACTCCACCTCATAACCTCTGAGGGTGGAAATGGTGTGTCCCAGTCAATATTTTTTCTCCAGGCCTCCTGGAGCAGGATTCGGCCCTTAACAACGATTGGCCCAAGTAATCCCAACGGGTCATAGATTTTCATAAGATGAGACAACGCTTTTCGCTTATTTAAAGAGCCTTGAAACCTACAACTTTCTAAACCGGTCCTAAAACCTATAGTATCTGATAAAGGATCCCATGAAACGCCTAAGACATTATTTATAATAGTGGAATTATTACCAAGTTTCACTTCAGTCGGTTGTGCGGCATGAAATTCTTTTGGAATAAGACGTAACGCTTCCTGATTATTAGAGATCCAGCCACGCATTTCGAAACAGGCGTTTCGATGGATAGTGACTATATCAGATGACAGCTGCGCAGCCTTGGTGACGTCGTCCACACTATCAAGATAATCGTCCATATAACAACTATAAACACTAGCGTTGGCTGCTTCTGGATACAAATCTTGATGAGACCTGGCGTTTTTGTTTTTAATGTACAGAGCAGTAAATGGACTGGACGACGCTCCAAAGATAACAGCAGTCATACGATACTCTTTTATAGGCTTTGTATTTTTGTATTGAACATCACGCCAAAGAAACCGTAATGCGTCCCTTTCCTGCTCTCGAATTCGTATTTGAGGAAACATTTCCTTAATGTCAGCAGACATTGCGACACGGCCCTCTCTGAATCTAAAAAGAATACCTAATAAGTTCTCTAATAGATCAGGCCCCTGGAGAAGCAAGGAATTCAAAGACACTCCTTGATTCGTAGCAGCCGCATCGTGAACAACCCGAAGCTTACGCTTTTGTGGGTGATACACGCCAAAATGTGGCAAGTACCACCTAATCCTCGTACTAGAATTAGAACTAGAAACTGCTCCAGGACGATTTGTTGTCGAAAAGGGCGCAGTCTGTTTAGAACACCCTGAATTGAGACTGATTATATTATTAAGATTTTCTTGACCAGTAAAATTACGATAGTAAGTGGTAGGATCACACTCCTCCGCATATCCCTTAGTAAGCATATTATCAATAAACTGTTTATAAGGACCAGCAAACTCTGGTTCTCGGAGCATGCGTTTCTCTAGACTCAAGAAACGTGAGAGAGCTTGAGGATAGCTGTCGGGAATAGATTGAATGTCATCTCGCCATGGGAGTCCTACTTCGTACCTACCAGTTGGCAAACGTGTAGTAGTCGCGTCTAAAATCTCAATAGCACGCAAATCCTGCTTACTATGAAGAGTCTCACGCTTGGAAATACCAAGTGAATCAAGTTTGTACTGCTCTTTTATGAGAAGTTCTAAATGTTCGTATTCCGATAGTTCGGCTTGGTCTAACTGACAGTGGTTAATAAATACGACTGGTTTAGTTTTACTAGAAGCTACTCCATACAATGTCCAACCCAACAAAGTGTGACAAGCGACAGGCTCATTGCGGCGTCCAGTGCGGACCTCGTGAGTTATCGATAGATGCCAGTGCTCAGCGCCGATAAGCACGGTCGGTACAGCGTCACTATAAATTAGAAAATGAGCTAAGTCTTTTAAATGGTTGTATGATTCAACCATTTGGTTGGACAGTGTTTGTGTGCTTAAATTTAGTGCTTGCATAGCCCTAGCACGACTAACTAAGTATTTGTTATTTTCATGTTTACCCTGTATGTAAAAATTAACATATGAAATGTTTGTACTTTTCTGTAAACCACCGACACCGTTGATAGTTATAAGTTCTTGCGGTCCTGATAACCATATACGAGCAGCCACGTTTGCGTCAATCAATGTCGCTGTACTGCCGTCGTCAAGAAGAGCGTATGTTTCATAGTCACCAGCTGGACCAGACACAACAACTGGTACTATTTTTAAAAACGCATTGGTTTGTGATGACATCTTGAAATGTTCATGGATACCTGTATTAGAAACCGTTACCTTTTCTTCCATTGGCTGGAGCGCGAGCGGGGCGGCTGATGAGGGTGACGTGCACGGAACGTCACTAAGAGACGCAGCTGCACACACAGTGTTGTTAAACGACTGCTTTTCGGATGCAGGCGATGACGTTAACGTATCCTGCCTACCATGTAAAAGAGGATGGTGGCGAAAAGAACAACCGTCGACCCCACAAGGATTTACTTTGCAAGATTTCCATTGATGGGAAACACGCCTAAGACATTTGTAACAAATCTTGTTCTCACGTATCCAACGCCATCTTTCGTCAACTGCCAAGGATTTTATTTCGTCGCAGTTTTTAACGTTGTGTTTTTTTTTACAATAAACACATTCTGTTTTATCGTTACTTTTAATTTTATTGTGTGACACAGAATGAATGTTCTCGCGTTTTAATGGTTTATTGACAGACTGAATCACGTGCGATTGATGTGTAGCTTGCGAAAGACTTAAGTCAGGAGACAAAGCAAACTTAATATAACGCTCATGTTCACGAGTTAAAAATTCGGACAAAACCTCTAATTTTGATACCAGAGGGTTTGATACCTCTGACGCATAGTCAGACCATCTCATTTTCATCATAGGGTTTAATTTACCTAGTATAATGTGAAAAAGTTCTGGTGAGTGTAAATAGTCACGATGATTGAGTAATTTTATCGTAGAAAGACTATTTCTGACTCTATTTGCAATGGTACCTATTTCTTTGAGGTCATTACCGAGCCGTGGCAGTTGTTTCAACACCTGTACCTCACCGAAGACAATCATCTCAGGGCACGCAAAGCTTCGCTCGAGGGCGCGCATGATCTCCTCCGGGTCCTCTGCAGAAATGAGCAGCGACGCGACGGACTCGCGTGCGGCCCCACGGAGCGCGCTTTGTAAGCGCGCAACATTCTCTGCGGGGGTGTATGAGAGTTTAGTAGTGTCAAAAAGTTTTCTAAATTGAAGCCACTGAGACGCATTTCCAGTAAATGCGAAAAGCTCTATTTTTGTTTTTTGTGTTTTATTCTGTGCGACAGCCAAAGACTTCGCTGCAGCGGCAGTGTCTGCGACTGCTTGTAAAAGCAAGGGAGAAAACTCATTATTACATACAGGTATATTGTGGCGCTGTTCCTCCAAGCCCATATAAGAGGGTGGCAACACCGTGGCGGCCAGCCCGGGCACTTGGG
Source organism: Aporophyla lueneburgensis (assembly GCA_932294355.1). Lineage (NCBI taxonomy): Eukaryota > Metazoa > Arthropoda > Insecta > Lepidoptera > Noctuidae > Aporophyla > Aporophyla lueneburgensis. Next base: position 8,865,232 of record OW028737.1, read on the forward strand.
GAACGAAACCTGCCTGATTTTCGAGGTATGCTGCTGATAATGGAGCAGCAGCCTGAGGGTTCATTGATAAATGAGCAGGCTGTGAGACCTCTTTTGGTTTATTTCCTTCGTTTACTTGAATTGTAGAAATACTTCTTACCCATTCTTGCGTTCGTTTTTGACTCGTAGTACTTCGCCTACTTTTACCTTCAACCTCCGCTTCAATTTGTTCAATCTCCGCGCGGTACTCGGCCTCCTCCACTTCCGCGAGCTGCTGCTGTAGCGCTTTCATGTTTTCGAACTGGCGGCGCTTGTACGCGGCTTCCGCTGCGGCCTTGCGTGCTTTCAGCGTGGTGGATGAAGCGCTAGAATTAGTCTGCGCAGAGCGCATGCTGTTCGCATCGTCACCGGCACTAACTCTTGACGCTACGGGCTCGTGAGTGGTTGTTGAAGGTTCTACTGGTGAATGACGGGCGATACTATGAGATGACATTGCCAAGGCTTTGGTTTTACTACGCGTGTTCATGTCGTAATGCTAAAAATGGTACTTACCGATGTGAAAATGACAAAAATGTATATGAAATAAAACCGTCGAAGGACCAAAATGTTGACGATAGGAATGGACTGTATGGGATTGTATGAGGTGTGGTGCAATAAAACCAAGTCATGGCAATATAAATCTAATAAGCAAGTAGGAATATTCTATACAATGTGTTGAAGGGAAGACAACTGACAACATCACTTGAAACAAAAATCAAAAAATAGACAACTAAGATAACATACCAAGAAGGTTGTCAACAATATTACAAACACACACACAGACACACACGAATACGAGCCTAGATTACTGATACGCTGTAGTTGACAAGGTGACAAAGACATGGCGTGTGCAATATCGGCCATGGAGATATGTTTACTGGATTTGGCCCGAGGCTACTACCGCTTGGATGTCGGAAAATACCCCAACGTACCTACTACCGGGATTAAAATGTACTGTGTATTGTGTTAATTTAGTTTATGAACTAGCTTGGTGCCAAATATAACTCTATTTTAATGGTTTGTGCAGCAAATGCCAGTAAAGCTTCCAGTCGGCATGATTTTTGCCAAAATTTTCGACAATCAACGTCATACACACTTCACCATCCGTAGGTTGGAAATATATAAAAAACAATTTATCGCATATGGATGTTTCTTACTGTTTCACCCAAAAAACTATTGAATGGTTTTGGATAAATAATAAATGACTTTATTTTTGCAAGTAGGTTTGTACAAACACTTTTACACGTCAATCATATTTTTTTTTAAACTAGATGAGGTCGGCATTTCCTATCTGACTACTCTGAGAAGAAACGCCGAAACAAACTCAGAGGTCACAGTCTCTTTTAAAGTCCAGACATAATCTTAATCAGATCATGTGAAGACCATGTGGATTGGTGTCTGAAGTGGTCTTTTAAGGAAAGAACACACAGCTTGAGTGGACCTGTCCAATCAGTGCACGCATTTGTCAGTAATCATGCAGCTCCACTCAGAACTTAAGGAGGTCAATGATTCGACGAACAATACCAAAGAAAGGACATTTGTGTAGGTCGAACAAATTACTCAAACTGCAGACAATGTAAAAAATTAAATTAGAAGAAAAGGAAACGAAAAAGAAAAAAAAATGAAAGATGAAAGGCACACACATTCTTGTGTAATCTGGATTAACACAAAGTACTTTTTTCCGTAAATACGTTCCGGCGGAATACTTTCAGAACTCCACGCACGTGACGCCACTGGCGCACTGGCGCACTGGCTGCATGATCGGTTTCAGATTAGCTCATCTATACTTAATATTATAAAGCTCAAGAGTTTGTTGGTTTAGTTGAACGCAAACCTCAGGAACTACGGGGCCGAATTGTTTTTTTTTTTTTTGTGTTGGGTAGCCTATTTATTGAGGAAGTGCTATATAACATCACGCTACAATTAAAACAAGCGTAGCAGCAACGAAAAATGGTCAAAAACTGGCACGCAATTCGATGCGACGGGACGGGTCAGGGGGCAAAAAATGGACGCGCATGAAGTCGCGGGCAGAAACTAGTACTTAAATAAAGCCAGCAGCATTCTCTAGACGCAGCAGCTTTATCATTACATATATATTTTTAAATCGCTTCTGCCAATGCCTTCTCGCTTACCAAGCGAGCACGAGAAACCCGCCCAAAGTTGAGGGAGGTGTCCAGCAGTGAACGTCTGTTGGCAGAAATTTTGAGTTAAAGTCTCAATCATAACAGCTGGCCAACCAAATGGATTATATTGTATTCTGCGTAAGCGGTATCCAAGCGTACTAAATCTTTGTCTGTGGGTCAAACAAGTCACCGCTATGTACCTATTATTTCACTGAACTTATACAGCCTTATATGCAAAAGTATGTAGGTATATTGTAGCATGTTGATCAACATTTTAGAGCGAGATCCTATGAATAATAAATAATATAGAACATTATAGCTTTCCATACCTGCCTACTCAAAATTATATTACTGTAAGAAATTGAAAGCCCGCTTCTGCCTACGACTTCGACTCTGTTTTCAAAACATGGTTTTTTTTTTCTCCTATACTGTCCCACTGCTAGACTAACGCCTCCCCCCTGCCAAGGTCGCGAGAGTGCCGGGGTCGCGAGGTTCGTCAGTAAAAGTCAGACACGCCCTTCCGCTCCACCCTAGAGCGGGAGGCGTCATTTGATGGTTTACCACCAAAAAAAAAGGCCTCCCCCAATTTCTTCCAGGAATTGGAACTCGTGTCCTGCGCCATCTCAAAGCAAGATAGTTTTAATATAAATTCATTAGTCATGGCCACGTTATCACCATCTCCATAGTCTTTCCCAAAACATTATAAACTATCTATTTGCCAAATTTCATCTAAATCCGGTCACCCGTTTTTGCGTGACTCAGCACTAAATAAACTTCAAAAAACGATTGAAAATGTATTGCCCTGGACATGTCTTGCCTATCTTCTCACACAGCATTGTACCGATAAATAATTTAATGTGTACACAATACATGATTCGTTGCATTTGATTCTCAAAATAACTAACTATAACGTTGTATATTCCGTCTGCCAAGCAAAGCGACATTGTTAAGTGACTTTATAGTGGCATTATAAATTTAATCATGCAAGCGGTCGATTTATAAATGTTCATTTAACAAATGAAAATCTAGTCGCAATCAACGTAAAAGGGGTCGTATTGCAGTTAACTTCCTGCATAATTAAAGAGGAACAGAAGATAGTAATGATTCTGTTAGCTTTTTAAACACATGAAATGTATTAGAAAATTGCAAATGAGTCACAAGTCTATTATCAGTGTTTTAAATATTTACTTTCAACTTTTTCAAATGTCAAAAGCATTTTGTCAAAAACGGTGCAAAAATATTGTTGAAACCATTTTGTTAGGGCATTCATTATTTGTGTTTGTTTCACTTCTGTATGGACACGCATTCTATAACCTATCTACATTGATTTCACATAATTCCCATCATTATTTTCCGAAACTGAAATATACTCCTTCTCCCATACCCCTATCCCAAATCGGTTCATAATTGCTCGGATATCCGTAGCCTAGAGCTGAAATCCTTTATCCCTAATAACCGTACCGAGACGTACTCAAACTGAATTTGGTTAGTTGCCGGCACAAACGGAGATGACAGCATAATTACTGCCGAAATTAGCAATAATAATCTGCTGCCGTGTTCCGGTAATAGGGATGCCAGACGGCTCATGGAGCCGAATGTCGGTATTTTGTGTAAAAATTTACATCAAAACATTGTTCGGCGTGGAATAAGCATAACGGCATATGGCCGTCATCAGCCAATTTCACGTTCATCTCAGCTGCCGAGCTATCGTGAGTAGACGGGCGAGGAGAATTAAAGCTGCGTATTTATGACACACGATTATTATTTTGATAGGATACTAACGAAATCACAATCAGCACTTTCTAATTGGTCAAAATACAGAGACGCTCCACTGAACACGTATTGCCTCAGCGCGATGCAAACGGGTATCCAATTGTCTGATCGCTGCACGCAAAAGAGCCTGGTGTTGCGACAGAGTGAAGAAACGTCATCCCGCGCTTGTCAAGATGTCTGCTGTCCTTCTTGACGTTTCTTGCACTCTAAAAAGGTCGAAGCACCGTCAAGCATTATAACTATTTTGAAAGCTGTTGATTCAAATTTTAAGTTAAAAAACAAAAACCTTTTATCAAAATCAAACCGAATTTTGGTACGCTATCATTCAGTATTTCCAAACGCCCGCCCAATCCATGGTCGAAACTGAGAAGATGTGCAAACAAAACAAAAAATCTTTCAGCTTTTTTTTACTATATTGACTGGGCCTAGGCCTCCCCTTTTTTTAGTCTAATTTCACTGTCTTGTGCGATCTCTGCCCTGCAAACCTCATCAGACCATTGCACCACCTTCTCCGTTGTCTACTTAGGCGACGATGTCCTTCTTCAAGCATGCAGTAAGTGATGATCTCTGAGTGCACTCGCGTGACGTATCCGGCCCACTCTCAGCTTTTTTTTTGTACAACATCCGCTGCTTGTATCATAGAGCGTAGAACTCTCAATTAGTACCTACTCATAAATACCAGCAGGTATTTCATCATGCAGATGACCTACAATAACATAAACTAACGTTTCCCAACTTTGTCAGGGCCGGCTTCCAGTCCATACTAGTATTTTTTTTTTTTTGAATAATCGCGTCGAACTAATTGCGACATCATTGGTGATATATGATCGACTCAAACCGATTCTGCGTCGATAAGTTGTGAACAGTCACCTTCATGTACATGACTTGCTAGTTTCATGTTGTTTTCATCAACTGCCTACTTAAAATTAATCTTAACATCAATCCTTACCTGTCGTGCGCGTGGAGCAGCGGCGTGAGGCGCGGCCGATCGCCGTCGTCAACTTAGCAACATGGCGGAGGCGTCCGACAACCTCGAGCCTGCGCCTGCGCACCGCGGCACAGCACTAGCACTACACTACACTCAGGAGCGTGTGCACATTATATACACTTACACACGTATTTACTCTCCACTGCACTTCTTTGTACCTGGAAAGAGAAGGTTTTGGTTAGTTTTGGAATATTTCTAATGCGCGACTGTTATATGCAAGTCTTCTAGCTCTACTTTAAGTTCTATGTATTGTCGTTTTGGCAGAAATATGAATTGCAGAAGGGCAACAAACCGCAAGGGTCTTTAAAATAAAACGGTTTTAAGTCTTTTAATATGGTTTATTAATTTATTGACACATTGCCAACGAGACACAACAACAGTACAATTATCTTCTTCCTTCATTAATTTTCTTCTTGTGCTTCTTCTCCTTCTCTTTTTGTCTAGTTTCCAAAGTTAAAAAAAAATACTATTCCAATTTCACTACAGTAGAGATATTTTAATATATAAAGATATCGTTTTTATTGAGTTGTGAATGGCGTAAAGGCACTATAAAGTATAAGGATTGTTCCAATGAAACCATTCGTAAATCAATGTTATCATTTTTATTAATCATTTCAAAAATAGCACTACAACAAACTAAAAAACAGTACTATAGCGTTAACAATAGTACAGGTGATGACACCTGGCATCAGTACCGAGACGGAAGACGGTCATGTAAGGCAGAGAGCGATCAACTCCCCGAATCCGTTCCGAAAGAAGCGTGTCCATGTGAGCCGATCTGCCAAATAGCCGGGACGTGCATGGCCTTATAAAGGTCTCTTTCATGGATGTCGTCCCAGCAAAGTAAACAGTACGTAAGAATGTTATTTCTTAAGTAAATCGTTAAAAGGTTTCGGTGCTCAAATATCACCTCGCCGAGATAGCCCATACATATCAAAGACACTCGTGGAACACGGTCTTTTCAGATTGATGATCCCATCACTACAAACCAAACTGCAGGTTTGAACTATTCCCAGCAGCGTGTCCGTATGAATGGCTGGCATCAACTGTCCCGCCTAAACTCTTCTATCTCTTCTTCTTTCACCGGCGAGGTCACCCACGAAAGAACAAGAGCTTACTCCACCAGAGGCCCTGGCAATAACTGCCGAGCGCCGACCCCGTGGAAGACCGCCAAAGAAGCAGCAGCCTTCATCAACCATAACTCTTAAACACTACTCCTTTAAGCAATCAAAGACGTCCTGCAGTACTCTGAAATGATCATTTAGACTGGTAGATCATCCAAACATATACCTAACTAGCCTAATGTAACGAGGGATGTGCAAAATCTATCCATAGACGCTGAAAAGTCACAGATCCATTAGTAGACCGAATGGTATTCTCAAAAACTTCATACATACCGAATGCTGTGAATGTCTTCATCCTTAACATGAATCAGTCAGTATTGTAGACATCTATCGTCCTCATGCAACTCGTAAGCATATTACTGAGTAGAAGGTCGTCGATACGTGGAAATGAAAACACCTCTGTAGTCGTGATCGCGTCCAACTGAAGATAATCAATATACACTGATCTACTGCCGTTTTTCTTCGGAACAAGTTCTTATGGCTTAGACCCAGCTGAGAAACACGGCACATTAACTCCTTGCTCTACCGTCTCTATTTCCACCTTCTGAGTCTGCATCTTAACTGATGATAACCTATAGAATGGAAGCTTGTCTGGACACGTAGCAATGACGTGTTCAGTCTCCGCTGTTGCCTTTCCATTGTATACGAATACTTCTGCTGAATTCCTCTCAAGGAATTTTGTATGTGTTTGGCATTTTTCCCCGTCAGCAGGCACTCTTGACTGAATATAGAAACGGAAGCGATCTTTATTTCTAGGAATAAACTACCAAGGTCTGGTCATTGATATTCCTGCTTGCATCTTCGTACAGGTTCATAATCAGATCCAGAGCGAAAAAGACTGTTCGTGATATCTTAAGTGGGTGAGGATTCCTATGGTTGCGGTTTGCTCTATTGCAACAGGTCAGTTCTCTGAGGAGAATTTGGAGGCGTCATCATTTGGATAATCGTTTCCTGATGCTGTTGCGGAATGACTTTTGGCATACGAATGGGCACTGCTACAGGCCTGGGTGTGTACATCATCGACGACTCCATTGCTGACAAACACATCTGTATAGATCTCTAAATTCAGAGCTTAAATCATGTGTGGCTCATCAAAGAAATGACGAGTTCGCACGTCCTGCTTTCATGGTACTTCATCGGCGAGTGTTATATACAAGGTTTTCGCCACTTTTTGGGAGCTTGAGGTAGCATCAGCTTTAAGAACAACAACATTGTGCTTACCTGTGCCCTCTCTTGCGTTCTTTCTACATATCTCGGCTGTGTTACCGGGAGGACGACAGTTAGCAAAGCGTACCATAATTTTTTGTTTATTATTTTTTTATAAAATGTGACGTCGTTATACCTTTGTCGTGTAAATACTCTGATGCCGCTTTTCCCCCCTACTTTTCTTTGAATACCCCTTGCGATTTTTTGTAGTTCACCAAAACGTTTTTTAGACACCCAACAAATCTTCTCCCTCACAGCGAATTTAATCTGGTCAACAATGAGAGTGATCTTTGATTATCTTTGATTTGAGATTTGATTATCTTTAAGGTTTCTTCAGCAACTATTCCCTAATAGATTACATAATATTTGGGGAAAATATTTGGCACAAGCGTTCCTCAAAATTGCCCACGACTTCACGTTGCTATTTACGCCTTACCACCAAAATGCTGCATCTCCGATCAAAACTGATGATAGGCCTTCAAGAGACCACCTCCTTAAACTCTGTCTTTGCTGCTAAAAAAACATCAACTTCTGCCGTTGAACCTCCAAAAGCTGGGCATTGTGCAAAGGCACTCCTTCTTCGTGAGCTGGTGGCGATTGCGAGAACGAGCTCCTTGAAATGGCTGTCTGAAATGTTCATAGCCATTCCAAATTGAACTGGATTGCGAGTGGGCCGTGACCTTAAATATTTTATATCTCCAGCCTCCATGTTGTACGCCAATTATAAGGATAGTTTCAATGAATCCACTCTTAAATCGAAAAGCGCAGGATATTTATTGATCTCTTCACACTTTCACAATAACAACAGTATTAGAGCAATAACCAAAGTACTACGTATGAACGCCCGATGTCGGTCGGTGGAAGCCTGAGAACAATGAACGGCCCGAAACCGTTCCGAAGGAAGCGAGTCCGTGCGAGCCGAACTGCAAATGGCGGCCGCGGCGCATCTGCAGTCGCGCCGGGCGGCTAAGTCTGTGAGCGCGGTAGTGGGGCATGGTAAGAGGAAGCACACGTACTAAGCATGCGCAGAATACTGTGACGTCTTCCGGTAGAGCTACAGTTGAAAATATTTGTATTCAAATTTGATGAGCATTCTTAACAACAATTCGAAAACAAAATTTAATTAAAATGAGTCAATTATGTTGTCATAATAAACAAAATACAGAAAATATTCCGGTACAGAGAAAATTGTTTCAATAAAAGCAGTAATTATTTTTGCAGGACCGTTTGTTTTCAATACGTTTTAATTTGCAGTGCCATCGAGTGTACTTGTTTAAGCAAATTCATGAGAACGATTATGAAAAAGCGGACGGGGCCAGTCTTAATATTCATCAAACTCGACATAAGTAGGTACGTTGAATTTATTCTTGAAATAACGAACCGAGAGCAGCGACATTTGTTTTTTCGTTACTTTGTCAGACGAACTTCTCCTTCGTAAAATCGAATTAGTTGATAATAAAAACCATCATTTTGTCTACGTGCGTCTATAAACGTCTATTTACAGCAAAAAAAAAACATAACTCACAATATGACAGTCATAAATGGTTCATAAATGTGTAGGTGGGAAGAGTACAGGCAATATGGGTGGGTACTATAAACCCCGAACTCGAAATAGCCACATCACGTGATCGAGTACTTATATTATCAACTTTATTGACCACTTTTATGGTCTTAAAGCGAGATAACAATCGAGTTTGATGACCGTGGTAGGCTTTCAGTGAAAATCAATAGATGCATAAAGCCGAAATGAAATGATTCCCTATGAAAGTGAGGTGGGCCGTTGCGTGGGTGGTTATTAGTGATTTTACAGCTTTATTTACAGTATAGACTGTGGGATTTTATTGATCGATTAAATGTTTATTTTTATTCATTACAAAGAACCTTTATTACGATACTAGTCAGAGTTAATACATTTAAACTAGATTGAAGACGAGTCACTTTAAACAGTGATGTTTATTGTATTTTTGTTAACTGATTGTAAAGATAAAAGAAAAGTTTAAATAAGCTTAGCTATAAATTGAATTTAGTGAGTCGTGCAAGCTAGCCTAAATATTTCAGACTCGACTAAAATATGTCAGAACTTTCTAACTATAATTCATTGCTTCTTTTATTTATTTGTACAGATAGCATGCCACACGGAATGCACCAAAAGTTTTTAATTATATTTTGAAAACATAAACTGGAAACTAGAACCGATCGGCGGAATCAATCGACAATACAATCATTGTACAAAAATGTTTGCACTGGGCTCGTAAAACTAGTTTACAGTTGAAAACTATGTAAGATCACACGGTTGGCTTACTGCCAATAGGATCAGCTGTAGGATGCGATCGCAGCGGCTGACCAAGGTCCAACAGGTCATCTTAGAAAAGTGTTGCGTATTTCCGATTCTATACCTCATTTTTGTGGAGAAAAGTAAGTAGTATATTACAAAAATTGAGGGCCTTTTTTTTCAAATGAAGTATGTTGTCAATGGAGTTTTAGACTTTTACTGACTAAAACCCAACCGTGTTCCTTCAGCTGCCTGTTAGTCTTTCGAACAAATCCGCAGCCCTGGCAGGCATAGTGGACTCCTTCAGTTTGTGCTGACATCTCTTTTAGGCGCGCGTGGAACACAACGCGCCGTTGACCCGGGCCTCGCCCTTACCGGGCGGCGAGCTACCCATTGCTCGCCACCCGCAATCCCGCACCTACGATGGCCGGGAGTCCGCAATGGAATAATGGAGGGCCTAAGCCATGGTATCAGTACAAGGTTTTGCAGTAACTGCAGGTGACATTCATTTTGTTGTAGGCGGTGGTCCCCAAACTAGGCGATGCCTGTATTTTGCAGACCTGAGCTGTAAATACTGAGTCCGTTATTTTTACTGGTGTGTATATGGTAATATATACACCAGTAAAAGAAAATGCACCTAGTTGCTAACGTTTCATAAGTGCCCATGTAAGTTTATGTGAAGTAAAAATGTTTTGATTTGATTTGATTTGATAATCTAAGCTGAAATTTGTTGTGAAAGTGTAAAAGTGAACTAGTATTGGTCAAAACGTAAAACTAAAGAATATAATACAGTCAAAATAAGATGTTTGGAGCGAGTTGGTTCTGTGAAGTAGAGTGTTTAGATATTTGGGTGGGTCTGTCGTGCTAGTGAGAATCCGAGCGTGGGTTATATTATGAGAAAACTTTCTCGGTCAAAAAATGGTAAAAAGCCATTTTTGACCTTTTTTTTTAATGCAGAGAGGGAGAATTATTTGAAGTCATAAGGCATAATACTGACCTTGCCTGTTCTATATTATAAAGAGGTAAAATGAGTTTGTATGGAATGTTCTCTGACACTACCAGTCGGATCTGACGAATTCTTTACGGCATTTGATTACCTAAGTCTTGAGGAAGGTTATATAAGCTATTTGACATTACGCTACGGCCGTAAAGAGCGCAGTAATAAGAAAAAATCCAAAAAGATCGCTAACAGAAAACAAAGCAATACCGCGAGCGGGCATTGCGACACCATTTTTTTTTTTTGGATGGGAAATCATCAAATGACTTCTCCCGCTCTGGGCGCTCAGCGCGAGGGCGTGTCAGGATTTTACTGACGGAAACCAACGCGTGCTCCTTCAGTTCCCCATGTGCCAGGGTCACGGTATCTCTTTCGAACAATCACACGACCCTGGCAGGCATCGGTCCTAGCAGACCCCTTCAGTATTGCTGACATATCTTTGAGGCGCGCGTGGAACACTACGCGCCGTCGACCCGAGCTTGGTCCCTACCGGGCGGCGAGCTACCCATTGCTCGCCACCCGCAAGCTCGTGCTTATGGTGGCCGGGAGTCCGCTATCGATACCATTGAAGTGGAATTTTGAAGAAGTGGTTATTTGTAGCAGAATTTTGAAGTTAATGGTTAGTAGTCTGGTCTGATATTTCTGTGTGTCTGTAGGCATGCATTGTGGAGAAACAGTTGGCGGACACGGAGAACTTAAAGGTTTCCGTAGCGAGGCGCGACGCTACAGCGCGAATAATTAATTTTTCAATCAATTTTTTTCTACGACAGTCGCGTCCCGACTGTTTGTGTGTCTATAAAAATCATTGTAGGAACAGAGAGTGAGTATTTAATAAAGAGTAATCTTTTTTATTCTCCATAGCTCAAAATCAATTGACTAACGTAAATTCTTTTGTGCGATTCGGTTTACGGAGACCAAAACAGTACGTACAGAATAGTGGATACGTATCTACTCTACTATACGTTTTGCAATGTATTTTTGCGAAAAGGCTTTTACTGTTGCTTCTGTTTTAAATTTTACAGGAAAAATCGTACTATGATTTTTTCTGACATTCGGAAAGGGCACTTTATACAGCTTTATTCATTACCAACACTTCCCCTTCACACACACACACTCGCACACTCACTCACTCACTTCTTTCCTCTTTCTTTTCTTTCTTTACTCTATGTGATTTAACGCGATGTACAATAATGAGTTGTTACAAACAAAGTGTATTGAAATTCAGTAAAACAATCACATTGATTTATCATGGAAAGTTTTGGTCAAGTATTTAACTTTCTTTACCAAATTGTTCGTATAAATTCAAATAACAACTGAATTTTTTTGACACGGCAAATTGACGTTATCTTTAATTACGCAAGAGATTTTTATAGTTACTGTCATTTTATATGTATAACATAGTAGAGAAATGTCGAGAATTTCAAAGATTTTGTACTGATGTCGGTAAAATCCTTATTTTTTCTGACGATGGCTAAACCTTACGAGATAGATCAAAATAATGTGTACCTTAAAATGCTCTACAGAAAATCCTTCTTTGATATGCGTCTATCTCCTAAGGATAATCTACAGTACCCATTATTATCCTTTACATATTACTTAAAGAATAATGGGTGTTTTACGAAGCTATTTTAAACTAAACAGGATAAATCTTTAACCAATTAAATACGTTAGGTAAATCGTATATTTAATGTTTAATAAAATTGTTCTTAACAGGATGTCATTAAAATGAAAATCTAAGAAGATATCGCAGATTTAAAATTATTAATCAATCTCAGCAAAAGGGGCGAACGACCTCGGCAACATACACTGTACGTGTACAATCGTGCAAAGCCGGGGCGAGTAGCTAGGCAATTCGTTGAAAAATAAATTCTCCGTCTATACTAGCAAATAAAGTTTATTTAAAACAAGTCAGAAATAAAGTTATCCTTTAGTTGAAATGTGGGCACCTACACGGAAAGGGCGTTTACGAGTGTCGGTATATAAGTAATTTCTATGCACCCTTAGCAGTCTGCCACTTATCTGACGGCCTGGTCGGTGCTATACTGAATTATTTACGTTGAGAGTACCAATTCGTCGGATTGTGGCATAACAGCCGTACGGGTCGTTCGATCAGGTACAAGTTACGCTTGCCAAGGTTTGTCCATGGTTGAGTGACTATTTTAAAATACCAAGATCCCTTTGTGCCACAGAAAGCAGTTTAAGCTGTTGGTTCCGGCTGTCATTTGTGGACTTTTGACAGACGTTACGGGTCGTCAGAAGCCCGAAAGTCTGAAAACCAGTCTTACCAAAGGGTATCGTGGTACCCAGTTACTGGGTTGTGGAGATCAGATAGGTAGTCGCTTCACGTAAAGTATTGGTTTTTAGCTGCATCTGGTTTTACTGGAAGCCAACCCCAACATAGCTTGGAAAAGACTACGAAAAGAAAGATGAGCTTGTACCGACTCGACCAGAATTTTGCCACTTCGACAGCGTTAGCGTTTGCTTCATAAAAGTCTTCCATAGTGCAGGTACGTGCACACAGAGCACGACAAAAATGAGGCATCGTTTATGATGTGGCTCCACAGTCGCAGTGTGTGCTGTATGTACTGTGGCTGGTGTGTGTCGTGATTGTTCGCCCTTTTCAACGGACTCGTTAAAAATACACGATCAATGAACCAGCATAAGACGTAAATGAAATTAAACGCCATTTCAAATTCAAAAGCACAGTCTATGAATAAACAGAGTATACGACATTACAAGTGGGCACAATTTCAGATTCCGAAATGCAACTGAGAAATCTCTAACGATAAACCATTTAACACTTACCCAACCTGGACATCGAACCCACGACTGCATGCTCAGCAGTAGCGCATGCAACCACTAAGTCAACGAACGCAGGCAAAATATGTGCCCGGTTGAAGGCAATCGGCTCGCCCTCTATTACATGGGACTTAAACATACCTAACTGGCGAAATGGGGGTGTACTATAGGTATATACACCTCTGCTTAACCCTTCGGGGATTACGGGCGTAATGTTATGTTATATAAAGATAATTCAAATACAAGTATATTTATTCAACCCTAACACATTGTTATGATGTTGAACATCCTAGCGAGATGCGAACTAACAAGGTGTGAGACATTACCGTACCTAACGACTGCACATTACGACACTAATAGTCTAGAAGCTAGGTACTTTGATTGCTGTTACATCTAATTAATTTATAACGTACCTAGCTATCTAGGAAAATGAATAAAATTGAAGTGTCTGTTTGTAATGTCAAGCTTACAGCCTTTCACTAAATACATATGAAAGTATAAACGGTACTTTTTACATCATAAAATCAATTTTAAAGGAGGGGTATCGATAAGCTAAGGTAATTGACCCCAATTTGACCAAAAATTTAATAATATGTTTTTTTTTTATATTTTTCATCTTTTTTGTAAAATACAGGACACGAACTTTACGCTTAAATAAAATAAAAGTCCAAATAATTGCGTTTTGCTCACGAATCAAATCAACAAACTGAGTTCAAAATGGCTTTTTTTAGGAAAATTGTACCTTTTTTTGCATTATCAATTTTTTTCAGACATGAGCGCATCTTTTTAGCAGTTTAATTTGTATGTGTATATATTTGTTAACATCTAAAGAACAACATGTAAAAAAGTCATCGTGCTAAAATAATGCGCTCATAGTAAAATAAAACTTTTTTAATCTTGAGCAGTCGTATTCAAAAAATACACAGCCCCGCAGAAAACAAAACATGTACTTGTTATTAAACCACATGATCTTTACGTATTTTGAGCTGCCGAATCCGAATCTGGACACAGAATTAACCCTACACCCTCCAGTTTTTCTCCAGGAGCAAAAAAACTCTTGAATTTTGCAGTAATGATCACCCCAACAAAAAACAAAACAAAAAAATTGCACGTGTTATTAAACCACATGCTCTTTACGTATTTTGAGCTGCCGAATCCGAATCTGGACACAGAATTAACCCTACACCCTCCAGTTTTTCTCCAGGAGCAGAAAACGCTTAAACTCTACCGTAATGGTAATATTAAAAAGAAAATATATATTTTTTTCATTTTTTTTATTAGACTTCCTGTCCTTTTTAGGGCTTTTTGTATCATATTATATGTTATAAGGTAATGTAAACGTAAAGTTACTATGATTATTCAAATTTTCTTTTTAAAATTATCATTACTGCAAAATTCAAGTTTTTTTTTTGCTCCTGAAGAAAAACTGGAGGGTGGAGGGTTAATTATGTGTCCAGATTCGGATTTGGCAGCTCAAAATACGTAAAGACCATCTGGTTTAATAACAATTAATTTTTTTTTTTTTTTTTGCGGGGCTGTGATATTATCGTATATTATTACTGCTATCTTCATTTCACCTTGACCCCCCACTCTTCATTTAAATCGTGCATTGGTACTGTCAATGTAAGGTAGGAGCTCGTGCTGTTGGTTACTGTGCTCACATAGCATCAATACTGTGGTATTTATCATATCAAAGACATGAAACCAACGTACAGCGTGACATTCATTACAGTCAGTTTGTGCAGGACGCAGCAGTGAACACTTCCAAGTGCGGGTGGTCAGATGATTCTGATGCAGAATAGATACCATTTTTTCAATATTTTGTTTAATTTTTCTTGTGAGTTTTAATTTATTGCATGCTAAACCTACAAATATAAGTAAAATTCAAAATATCTTATAATGTTGCATACTTATATGAATTGTGTTCTTAAAAATAATCAAATATACAGACCGCGTCAGTTGAATAGCTTCACCTCATATTTCAGCAATTTATATTTATACAATATACAAATACGTACTTATTTGTCATATTTTGATTATTCGTCTACCGTGTATAACAAAACACGCACGAACTTGTACGAGCGTATCCACGGCGTACTGCGCGTAAATCGACGCTTGAGTTATCAGTTCCACATGAATAGCCTCAGTTGACTTCCAACTGTCCTCGCATTTGTTTGTTTTTAATTTTGGATGCCAATTCATTGTACTAACAGTGTTCGTTTCATTTCATATAGTTTTTGGAATATTATCATTATGGGTCGTGGTCGAAAATTACATCATCATTCTACGCTCGACGCTCGCCCTGGAAGGTCGTTACGCTGCTGCTCCGCTGCGCGTATCCCCTCCACCGCTCGCCGCTCGTTCGCCCGTCAGTTGTGCTCCGTGCGCCACGCTGCGTAGTCGCCCCGACTACTCTCCGCTATTTTGCGATTTAAATTTATTTAAATCGCAAAATTCGGACTTCCTGTTTCTTTCGTCAGATTCAGTCTAAACCGTACTGTCTTGTTCGCAAGACAGTAGTATTTCTGATTCGTCAGAATCGTCAAAAACGTGTGTTGTGTTGTGGCCCCTTCAGGGCAAATCCACAGTTTCGTGGTCACTCGGTGGATACCTTAACGGTGCCAACGAAGCCGAGTGGGTGCAGACCCAACGCACCCGTCTATCCCCTTCAGGGCTAGACGAAAGTTGGACGGGTCCCGGATCGCTGGCCTTGGGGGCTTCCCTCGTCAGCCCCGGTGACAGTCTTCCCTCCACAGCCACGTACTAGTGCCGCGGGTATATCTATACCCCCCGCACTAGACTGGTCGGGTACCTTCAGTACCCATCGCATGACCGGTTAGGAACCCGTTCGCACAATAAGATTGGCGACGGGGGACACTCTTAGGGCTCACCAGGTTCACCTCCCTGTCTATACCCGACAGGGAGTGTAACACTCACCCCCGGCAACCCACCGGGGATTAGGCTACGTAGGAGTAGGGTTTTGGTCAGGATCACTCTCATGAGTGATTAGGTCCCCCCTCCCCTCCGCCATGGAGAAACCCATGGATCCTACGGAGAGATTAGCAAGAATCGAGGCGCTCCTGGCTGAACTTGCGAGTCAGCTTAGCATTGAGCACTCGGAGGTCGGGGCTGTGGTCTCTGTTTTTCTTTTACTTATAAAGAAAAACAAAGATTTCGCTGCCGAATTCTCCGAGCTGTACAGAGCTGAGCAGCTCGCAATTCCGGCCAGCCCGGGCATCGCTGACTTCAGCGATGCCCTCGAGGCCCCCACCGTTACCGACGAACCGCCGTGTCAAATGGACACGGAGGATATACCCACCCCTCCTTCCGATACTGCCGCGCTCACTCCCCAGACGGACTCGCACTCCTCTTCGTCCTCGGACGCAGAGACGTACGAGCTCGTCTCCCACACAAAGGGCAAAGGGAGCAAGCGCAAAAAGAATAAGGCGAGCAGCTCAGCCCCGGCCGCTAAAATCATAGCGGCTGAGGACTCCGCTCCTCCGTCTCGCGCCCCCACCCCGCAGGCGACCTCCGCCACCGCGAACCCCCCCCACCCCACTACGCAGGCGACCCCCGCCACCGCGACCGCGTCCATCCCCTCCATGCCGCCGGCGACCGCCGCCAACGCGGCCCCCTCCCGCCCCTCGCCTTCAACCTCCGCGAAGGTTGCCGCACCCCGCGCTAAAACCAGTGCCCCGTCCGTGCCCTCTGGCTCAACCACCGCCAGGAAACTCCCTCCACCGCCCCCTGTATTTATACAGGACAAGGCCAAGTGGACGGAGGTGTCCAAATGGTGCGTTGACCAGAGGGTCAACTATACCAGTGCCCGTGCCACCCAGCAGGGCATTAAGGTATCGGTACCGACCTCGACCGACTATCGCGAGCTGACCAGGCTCCTCACAGCAAGGAACGTGTCATTCCACACGTATTCCTTGCCCGAGGAGCGTCTGACCAGGGTGGTGATCCGCAGGATCCCCTGCGAAATCGCCACCAGCGATATCAAAGCAGACCTCGAAAGGCAGAACGTGCTTGTCCTAGAGGTCCACAGGATGCACAGATCCAGGCAAGCCATTGCCTTTGATATGGTCCTGGTGGTGTGCCCTCCCACGGAGGGTCACCACCCCATTTTCAAGGTCAAGGCAGTCTGCAATCTGTCTGGTCTCATAATCGAAAAGCCCCGTAAGTCGGGCATCATTCGCCAGTGCCATAGATGCCAACTTTACGGGCACTCAGCGTACAACTGTTACGCCACTCCCAGGTGCGTAAAGTGCCTGGGAGAACATGGTACAGCCGACTGTACCCGGCCTAAAGACCGCACTCTCTGCACCGAGCCACCTAGTTGTGTGCTCTGCAAAGAGTCCGGTCATCCGGCAAACTACCGGGGCTGCCCGAAAGCCCCCAAGTCATCTTCCCCTAAATTGGCGCAGCGTTTCGGCGCTCGTCAGACTAGGGAATCCCCCTCGGCCAAATTCCCCGTGAGACTGGCCCCACAGCATCCCTCCCAATGGCCTCTAATGAGTTCCCAGAAGGAATTCCCCCCACTGGCCTCCAGGCCTAAGCCCGCTCCCATCCCTCCATTAGTGGACCCGCGTACCCGTGCCCCCGCGCCCCTTACGCCCCCCGGTTTTCCCGCGACCGCACCTCCCGCCCGCGCCGCGGCCCCCTCCACTGCCCCTATGGCAGGACCAGTACCCGTACAGAGGAAAGGTCAGGCTCCCCTTGATGCGTTTAACGTCATCACTGGGACCTTTAATACCTACAGCACGTTCCTCTCCCCGCGTGCCCAACAGATGGCCCAGGAACTAGTTGCCGCCGGTGGTAACTTGTTCCGAATCCAGTCAATTTATGCTGCGTATCCCGAGATCACGCAAGCAATCCACGTCATGAACTCCCAACGCCCCCATTATGGATAGTCGCGGAATACTAACTAGACAAAAACCCCGTTCCCTAAAGCTAGGCTTCTTTAATGCCAACGGCATTCACGGCCAACGTGATGAGATCGCCACGTTCCTCCGCGACCATCACGTAGACATTTTACTCATTCAAGAGTCGCTCCTAAAATCTCACCACATCGTGACCCGAAAATTGCAAACTATCGTTTAGTTCGCAACGACAGGTCACGTTGTCATAGAGGCGGCACCCTCATATACTATAGGAAGTCCCTGTACTGCATACCTATGGATCCCCCCCAACTCTCCCGATTAGAAGTTTCGGCCTGTCGGTTAGCACTGACAGGCCACCAGCCAATCACTATCGTGTCGGCTTACTTCCCTCCCCCAGACGGTTCCGAGGACCCTCAACTCCTCACTAATGACCTCTCTGAACTTTTCGGCATGAGTGACTCCGTTATCATAGCGGGCGATCTCAACGCCAAACATCCCGCCTGGAATAGCACCAGGACCTCGACTAGAGGTAGGCAACTTTTCAACCTCGGTTCTACCATGAACTTTGACGTCATCGCCCCGATGACTCCCACTCACTTTCCTTTCGACCCCGACCAGTTACCCGACGTTCTTGATATAGCACTCCTTAAGAATATCAACTTAAGGTTGGATTCTATAGAGGCTATTCACGAACTCGACTCTGATCATCGACCAGTAATCATGAACCTGGCCCCCCGATTAGGTACTCGCGACCCCTCTCAACCCCCCGCCACTAAAGTGATCACTGACTGGAAGAAAGTAAGTGAACGCTTACAATCTAACACGTCACATCACTTAGACTCTATCCCAGATCAGTTCGACTCTGTCGCCGACACAACGGCCGCGATCGACTCTCTCACGGAGCACGTACAATCGATCGTGAACGAAAGTTCACGGGAGGTTCCAGATACGGGTGACCGTAAATGGAAGTTCCCCGACGATGTACGTGATCTGCTGACAGAGAAGAACGCAGCCGTTCGTGCCTACAGCAACTTTCCCTGTGACGCTAACAAAGCTCACATGCGTTACTTACAGCGTGCTGTAAGGACACGTGTGACTGAGCTGCGTGACGCTAACTGGGACAAGATGGTGGGCGAACTAGAGCCGACTCATCTCGCATTCTGGGAACTTCAGAGGAAACTGAAATCCTCTGAGTTTTCCACTATGCCCCCCCTGACCCGCCCCGATGCGACCATTGCATTCGAGGATATCGACAGGGCTGAATGCCTAGCCGATAGCCTCGAAGCCCAATGCACACCCAGTTCGCAGCCAGTAGACCAAGCGTTTGTCGATAAGGTAAACGCGGAAGTCGAACGCAAAGCCTCACTCCCGCCCGTTGAAGACCCTGATGATCCCCTGCCCCCTGTCACACCTGACGAGGTGCACGAGATCATCAAGGGTCTGAAATCTCGAAAAGCCCCTGGATCAGACGGCATCACCAACAGAGTGATCAAGCTGTTCCCCGCGCACCTGATTATGCTCATGTGTACCATCTTCAATGGTGCCTTGAGTAATAACATTTTCCCCCAAGCGTGGAAGGAAGCCACCGTTATTGGCATCCCTAAGCCCGGTAAGCCCAAAACCGAGCCCACGAGCTATCGCCCCATTAGTTTGCTCAAAGTTCTCGGCAAAATCTATGAGAGACTTATTTATAAGCGACTCAGAGATTATGCCGAAACCAAGGGCCTCATTTCCAACGAGCAGTTTGGATTTCGAACCCAACACTCGTGTGTCCATCAGGTACACCGTATCGTCGAACATATCAATGCTGGTTTTTAGCGTGGTATGTTCACGGGCGCTGTATACTTCGATATAGCGAAAGCGTTCGACAAAGTCTGGCACAACGGCTTATTATATAAGCTGTACCAACTCGGAGTGCCAGACCGTCTCGTGCTCATCTTACGAGACTTTCTTGCGAACCGTACCTTTCGCTATCGCATCGAAGGGGCACTTTCCTCCCCTCACCCGATCCGTGCAGGAGTCCCTCAAGGCTCTGTACTAGCCCCCCTCATTTTCACGCTGTTCACTAGCGATATCCCCAGAAGCAAGAAGGCAAGGTTAGCTCTGTTCGCAGACGACACTGCCATCTTCTTCTCGGGATTTAGTGACACAGCGCTGGTTCGCTACCTCCAAACCGCAGTCGACGAGCTCGGAGAATGGTTCAGGAAGTGGCGAATCGAAGTCAATCCCGATAAAAGTCAGGCGGTCTTTTACACCCGACCTCGACGTAATCACCCCCCTCCCCGACCCATCTCAATGTTCGGCAAGCAGATCCCTTGGGCGAAGCAAGCCAAATATCTAGGTGTCATCCTCGACGAACACCTCACCTTTTCTGAGCACATAAAGCAGGCTCGCTCGCGGGCCGCTTTCGCTCTGGGTAGGCTCCATTGCGTCCTGAACAAGCGGAGTAAATTGTCTCTTCTCTGTAAGAAGCGGCTTTACACCGCTTGTATCAGGCCGATTATGACATACGCAAGCCCAGTCTGGGCTCATGCTAAGCCCCGATTCATCCATAGGATGCAGACTCTCCAGAACCGTTTTCTCCGTCAAGCCACAGGCTCGCCTTGGTTTGTTCGGAATATCAATCTTCATTTAGATATGAAACTCCCGACTATCCATCAATTCATAAAACGCGCTTCGAAGCGTTTCTTCGATAGGGCCGTAGCCCACCGCAACCCTCTGGTTGTGGCGGCAGCTACTTACACCCCCTCCCGTATTAGCAAAGTCCGCCGCTCGCGGCACGTTCTTACCGATCCTGATGATCCCACTACTCTCCTCCAGGAGAGTCGAAAAGAGACCAGTACAGCTAGACCAGCACACACACAAACCGTACCGACCTCGCCGCCGAGGTCCGTCGTCGCGACCCCGACTTAACAGTCCCTCCCGACCCTTGCAAGAGCCAGCCCGCGATGCTGCGCCGTTAGCTTTAAATTAGTCCCAAAATAATCTAACCCAGATCCAGCCAGTCCCTTGCTGCCCCCCCACCAGTGATTGCCTAAGCCGAGGTTCGTACCCCCCTCGGGGTAACCCTTAGAGCTTTCACTTTAGTTTTAAGTATAATAAGCCCCGGCTGGAGGCCTAAAAAGGTAACTTTTTAAAACTCGCCGGGCCCCAATCCGTTTAAGTAGTAACAATCTTTTCAGGATTAACTACGAGAGGCCCCCAAAAAAAAAAAAAAAAAAGGTCGAAAATTAACGGATTTCGAAATAGAAAAAATAAATTTTTATTTGGATGAACAATTGTCTCATCGCGATATTGCGCGTAAAATTGGTCGTAGTGCTAAAGTGATTAATAATTACGTGAAAGATAAGGAAAATTATGGAAAAAATTACAAAGGTCGCACAAAATTGGCGACTTCGTTACGAGAACGCCGATTTATTTTACGTGCAGCATCTAATTCTTCGAAGACAGTGCGGCAAATAGCAAACGAGGTAAACACCAGTGCTTCATTATCTACAGTGCGACGCATAATAAACTCTTCATCATACATCAAACAGAGAAAAATGAAGAAGAAACCCCGTTTGCGCGAGAGTCATGAAAAGGCCCGATTATTGTTTGCTAGATCACATATGTCCTGGACTGATCAGTGGTATGATGTTGTTTTTACCGACGAAAAAAAGTTTAATTTAGACGGTCCAGATGGATATTCATATTATTTTCACGATTTGAGAAAAGAAGACAAAATTTTATCACGTCGTCATTCAGGAGGTGGTTCTGTAATGGTCTGGGGTGCGATTTCTTATCACGGTAACATCAGTATTTATATTATTAAAGAAAAACAAACTTCTAAACTGTACATAAACCTTCTTGAAGAAAAAATAAAAGAGATTCGTAAAGTTGTTAAAAAAAGAAAGTGGATTTTTCAACAAGACAATGCCCCTTCCCATACTTCACATGAATCAAAAAATTGGTTTAATCAAAATAAAGTTCAAGTTTTAGATTGGCCATCGAACTCTCCGGACTTGAATATTATAGAAAATGTTTGGGGCTATCTATCTCGCCAGTTATTTGCCGATGGACGCCATTTTAATAACAACGCAGATCTTATGCAAGAAATTCATAGAACTTGGAATAATTTGGACCAAAATTACATTCGCTCGTTATATGATTCTATTCCCAATCGAATTTTTGATGTTATTAAAAGTAATGTAAAATATACAAAGTATTGAAATTTAATTTAAATAATTTTTTTCTGAGTTTTATTTTACTGAGGCTATTCAACTGACACACCCAATTTGTTACTTCAGAGTGCAATTTTTATTATTTATTATTAATTGTCTAGTTTATGTAGTAAACTTGTAATAGTAAGCTATTGTTATTTATTTATAAAATTATTGAAGCAATTGCTCTCATAGAATTGGATTGACAACAAATTTTGGGAGTGAGGCTAATTAAGTGACGCGGTCTGTATTTCTGGAAAATTAATTGTATTTTCTTTACGTATAAGGCTATTCAAAAAACATAGTTTTTAAAATTTTCTAGAGGGGTCATTTTTCTTAGCTTATCGATACCCCTCCTTTTTTAACCGACTTCAAAAAGGAGAAGGTTATCAATTCGGATGTTTTTTTTTTATGTATGTTCGGCCATAACTCCGTCATTTATAAACGGATTTGCAAAATTCTTTATAAGTTTCATATAAATCTGATGATGACTTCCGGAGACAGACATCAGAACTCTTTAAAAAATGACAGCAAATCAACCGCGATTTCTGCTATCGCATAAATATCCATTGTTTGTTTGAAATTAGTGCGGGATAGATACTATAACTAAAAATTTAAAAATAAAAACTTTTTTACAAAAAAAAACAACCGACTTCCTTAAAAAGACTACAAAGTGAAAAAACTTTTGACAAAAAAAAAACCGACTTCCTCAAAAACACTCGAAAGTGAAAAATAACTTTAATTTCGGAAGTCGGTGTCTTAGGATCTGTATTTGAGTTTTTTGCCACCGACTTCCGAAATTAAAGTTATTTTTCACTTTCGAGTGTTTTTGAGGAAGTCGGTTTTTTTTTTTGTCAAAAGTTTTTATTTTTTACTTTTTAGTTATGGTATCTACCCGCACTAATTCCTATACCACTAATCGCCAGGTGAAATTTAATACTTTACTACTGCTGTAAATCGTTGAGGAATTCCCTTGACTGTCTGTCTATGGTCTCCATCATCAGACCTGTTATGGTACTTATAAGCCTTATGGGAGCTTTCTCATCAATAGAAATGAATTAAGTTCAAACACCAGGTAATTGCTGTAAATCGTTGAGGAGTTCCCTCGATTGTCTTTTGGCTCCATCATCAGATCAACTCCGGACCTTAATTAAATAGTAGTGATAAAATTGGCACTTTGAACCGTATAAAGTAACCCCAGCAATAGGGAACTGCTGTAAATCGTTGAGGAATTCCCTCAACTGTCTATGATCTCCATCATCAGACCTGTAATGGCACTTATAGCCCATATGGGTGCAAAGTTCTCATCAATAGAAATGAATTAAGTCCAAACACCGCGTAATTGCTGTAAGTCGTTGAAGAGTTCCCTCGACTGTCTTTCGGCTTCATCATCAGATCAACTTCAGACCTTCATTAAATAGTAGTGCTTTAAGATAATTAATGAAAGAAATAAAAAACGCACTAGTCGCCACTACGATTTTCGAAGGTTCCCTTCGACTTCTCTGGGATGCCATCATCAGATCCTAGTTTCCTTATCATGGGACCACCCTTGGGATATCTCCTTTCCAACAAAAAAAGAATCATCAAAATCGGTCCATATACGACGAAGTTATCGGTGAACACACATAAAAAAAAAAAAAAAATATATACGGTCGAATTGAGAAACCTCCTCCTTTTTTTGAAGTCGGTTGAAAATAACTTTAATTTCGGAAGTCGGTGGCAAAAACCTTAAATAAAAATCCTAAGACACCGACTTCCGAAATTAAAGTTATGTTTCACTTTGTAGTCTTTTTAAGGAAGTCGGTTGTTTTTTTTTTTGTAAAAAAGTTTTTATTGTCTGTCTGTTTGTTCCGACTAATCTCTGAAACGGCTGGACCGACTTTGACGCGAGTTTCACTGGCATATTGTTGTTATTATAAGAAGTAAAATAGTGTACTTTTCATTCCTGCGGCTGTGGCTGCGGTGCTGGCAATACTGGCAGCCGGCCGTCAAAAATTTTGGTGTTAGAATTAAATTGTAAAATTAGTATAATTTGCGCTTAAATATTTAAAAACGTGTTTAATTACGATAGATATAGTGATAAATAATAAGGATTAATGTTTGTGAGTTAATTCGTTGCAAAATCAATGAAATATCAATAAATCAGTACCAGCTGTCATCCAACGGACGGATTTGAAATCACCACCTAACCCGGGGAGTATTTCTTTTAATTTAATCTTATCCAACTAAAATCTTATTAGATCCCATTGCACCTTTTGCCCTTTAACGTTCATACTACTTGTAACAGTGATCTAAGTCGTAAATAACCCTTTATTTCTCTATAATGTGTTTGACATTAAGTTCATGCACTATTAGGATAAAATCACCTAAACAACGTTAAAGACCCCATAGAAATCACTGTTCCATATTACTAGATTTACTTTTTATGTTCAATTGCTGAATTGGTAGGACTTCGGATAGTCGGGCGTCGATTTAAGGGGTGGTAGGGGGAGGGGAGGGAGGGGGGAGGTGTAGAGCCCCCCCTGTGAAGGAAAAGCGTCGATACCCCCCCGTTTTCAAGATATTTTTTTTTAAATATTCTAACCTTACTTTCGAATTTTCGTGTATCGACATCGATTTAAAGGCCGGAAAAGGTGTGGGGTTGACGAATAAAACGAAGGGGAAGTAGCAACGCTGGACAGGACACTTCGCTGACAGGGCTTGTCAACAGAATCAAGTCGTTTCTGGGAGGACACAGTTTCAACCTAACCTAACCTAACCTCCCCAAACCATGTCGTTTCTGGTACGAAGGGTATTTCAAGGCTTAAAAATAACCCACAACCTAAATACCATAATCATCATAATGACTAACAGACTAACAACAAACAATAGCATCGTGTCACGTTTGGGTTAATGTAATAGTATTAAATTAAATTAGTGAAATAAATGCAATATACTACAACATACTTAAAAGTGTCGAAATAACTAATTTTATGTACTTATTGCATCATAATGATGAATTAAAGTATTATAGTGAGTTTACCTTACATGAAACGAAACGTTCAATGGCGAGACAAAATGTCAAAGTGACAAAATATTGCAAAATTTTACGATTTTAATTATTATTTTTTTCATTAACTACTTAATTTCGACACTTAAAATTTTACGTGGTGGTTTCTAATAATATGATCTGTACGTGAAAAAAATATGGACTCCCAACTCAACGTCAGATAATACGAAACTTAGCCGCTGAATTAGAACCACCATAAGAAATTAATGTTAGAAACTGAATTGAACAATATAATAGTAGTAGCTACCCCCAACCATTTTTTTTTATTTTTGCACATATAATAAAAAAATATTTTTAGTCCTTTCACTTTTCGCTGTTGTTAATTATTATCTCTTTTTCATTCATAATTGAGATTTCACCCTTTTAATAGTATTATTCTTTTATTTTATCTCTTTAAAATTTGAACTCCCGTCATTTACTATCCACTTCTCACCCCTCTCTCTTGTTCCTTTCACACACTTAGCTTTCTCTTCTCTGATTCCAGGGTGCCTCTAGGGTTGGTCTGTCAATATGTTGACCCGTAGAGCTGCATCCTTAGAGGAAAAACTGAGGGCTACGTTAAAGGAATCGGAATCTAGTAAAAAGCAGTGCAATCAGCTGATACAGGAAAGGGAAGACAGTGAGGTCGAAATTGAGTTCATTAATAACAAGAACACTGAGCTTAAGAATCAGTTGGCTGAACTACATGTGCAGCATTTGGACATACTTGACCAGCATCAACACCTTCGTCAGCTAGTGTCAAATTTCCAGCATTGTAGTGACACCCACGAACTGGCTTTGAGAAGGATTTCTGAACTGGAACTGGAATTAAGCAGAGCCCACAACTCAATAACCCATTTAGAAACTCTCAAAACCGGTGAAGAGTCTGCGATCACCTGCAGTCTCTATGATGAGTTGGTTGGTAGCGGGTCCAAACCCATATGTGTTGAGCCAATTGTAACGATAGACTTAACTGATGATACATTCAGTTTCCGAGCTGACTCAGATGCTAGAAGATCTTAGCATGGCAAGCCTAGAGGTCGGGCTTCAAATGAATATGTCAAAGACCAAGTTGATGACAAACAGCGTGCATCAAAGGATCATCGTGGCGGGTGGGGAGGTTGAATATGTCGATGAGTATCTCTATCTTGGCCAAATAGTTTCATTCCAGGCAAGACAAAATAAAGAAGTTGCAAGACGCACCGAAAATGCCTGGAGGAGCTATTGGGCCATGAAAGATCTAATGAAGGGTGATCTTCCTCTATCCCTCAAGAGAAGGCTCATCGACATGTGTATTCTTCCCATACTCACGTATGGTTCTCAAACATGGTCTTTGACAATTCAGCAGATGTCCACGCTCGGGGTTTGCCAGAGAGCTATGGAACGGAGTATTCTGGGTACTAAACTTGTGGACCGGGTTAAGAATACAACAATCCGTTCCATTACTAAAATAACTGATGTCGCTCGGAAAGCTGCCACGCTTAAATGGAATTGGGCTGGACACATCTGCCGTATGTCAAACGATCAGTGGGCCAAACTTACGACCCAATGGGTCCCGCTTAATGGCAAGAGGCATCGCGGCAGGCCCAGACGGAGATGGCGGGATGAGCTGGACTCTTTTAATAAAGACTGGGCCTTGGCAGCTCTGGACAGAGAGACGTGGAAAGAGAGTATCCCAGGCCTTCGCCCAGCAGTGGGACAGCAACGGCTAATAATAATAATATAATAATAACATTCACTAAAAACAAATTGTTTACTAGTCACAATAAGTTAAAAAAATACATAAGAATTCATAGACTAATCAGAAAATATCAAAAATCATTGAAACGCCAAAAAGTAACCCAATTAAACACAAAACTTAGGAAAATAAATCTAAATTTAAAACAAGAATTAAAGAAGTGTTATAGTGATTTACAGTTATGCAATACTTTGTATGATACGGACACTCAGCACCTTCGGGATGAATTGTTTGTTAGGGAATATGCTCTAAAGGATATCTTTAGTAAATATGAGGCTACTCAACAAGACCTGAGTAAGCGCATGCACGAAGCCTGTGACTTGGCAGACCTGGTCAAGTACAATGCGGAGAGGTATGAGTCTCTGACAAATAACTTCTCTAGCTGTGCTTGCTCACAGACTCAACTTGATACAACCACACCCTCAGCAGCTCACCCAGTAGATTGCTGTATTGTTGATAATAATAGCATGATAAACACAACTTATATTTTTTCTGACAAATTTGGTCAAGGTTATGGTAGCATATTTAATCAGTGTTCACAACAGTATGTAATTAATAATTGTTCACCCGGTGCCAGTATTAGCCAATTATTAAGTAAAATTAAATTGTCAAAAATAAACCCTGGTTCTACAGTAATATTATTATATGGGGATAGTTTAAATGTTAAAAAAAAAGAAATAATTCAATGTGTCCATTTGATGTTACATCTCAATGAGACCAATCACTGTAAATTTATTTTCTGTGCTTTGCCTTATTCTCAATACTTGTCTGAGGAGCAAAACAGGCACATTTATAATTTAAATATGTTAATTTATAATAGGACTAGTTGTCACAGTGACGCTATTTTATATTTTGATTGTAATCAATTTATTACTGATTACAAATTAACAAATTATACTATGTATTTGCCACCTCGTTGTAGGAGACAAATTGCTAATCTTTTAGCATACAATTTACACCGTGACACTGGTACTTGTAGGGTACCAGCGATTACTGTTAGTAGTGGTTCTAGCACCACTTCTGATACACCTAGTAGTTTAAACTATTAGGTGCGACAACAGGTAAGCCGCATATGTTGAATGTTGTTCATCAAAATATGCAGGGTTTGTCCGGCAAAGAACTAGAGTTAAGTTTATTTATAGAAAACCATGATGTTCAGATATTATGTTTGACTGAACACTAGTTGAAAGAACATGAAATAGTGTTTATGAATGATGATTTTTTTACTGCGCAAAGTGCATTTGTGAGAAAAAGTGCTATACGCGGTGGATCATTAGTTCTTGTTTCAAACAAGTTGAAATGTAAACAACGTTTAGATTTAGTTAATCTTTCAATCGAGCGCACTATTGAGTTGTCTTGTGTTGAACTAGAGCGTTACGTCATAATATGCGTCTATCATCCACCCTCTGGGGATTTTATTCGTTTCGAGACGGTCATGGAGGACTCACTCAATAAATTAAAATCAATTAATAAATGTATAATTTTATGTGGAGATTTTAATAATAATATTTTAGATGTTACTTCTTTGAGTATTAGACTACTCAATTTGTTTAAGTCATTTAATTTAATAAACTTGTTTTTCGAACCTACTAGGATCACAGCATCGTCTTCGACTTGTCTTGATAATATATTTAGTGATTGTGATGCCAATAATAAGTTAGTGTTAAGTGACTTAACGTCTGACCACTGTGGATTATTAGCCAGCTTCCCTTTGCCATTACTAAAAAAGCCGCATAAATTAGAATGTAGGCCCTATACAGTTAGTCGTTCCAACAAATTTAAAAATAATATTGCTCATAGGATTACACCATCTATAGTAGAACACGATAATCCTAATGAAATCTATGGAGCCCTTTTTGATATTGTGCAAAAAGAATACCAATCTACCGTCAAGACCAAAACTATTGACATTAATAGCACCTCTGTTAGCTTCAACCAATGGGCTACTCCAGGTATTTATAAAAGTAGAGCGAGACTATACGAGTTATATGGTTTAAAAAAATATATATTTGATACTCCTTTCTAGAGTATGTCAGAAATTATTCAAAGTTATTTAAAAAAATCTGTGCTTTCGCTAAATCTAAATTTTTAAGCGATACCATAAAAAAATCCAGTAATAAAATAAAAACCACTTGGAAAATTATTAACAATGAAACGGGTAAATCGGTTAAACAGGAAAAACAACTAGAGATTATGATTAACAACAAATTGGTAAATAAGGCTGCCGACGTTGCTGAGGCATTTAATAAGTTTTTTGCCAACATACCTATAACTACGACTTGCTCCTTAAATTCGTCCCCGTCTAAAGCTGAAAACCTTTTGCATAGTAGTGTGCCCAGATGTAGTCGCTTATTTAGTTTTGAACATGTAACGCCTCGTGACG
This sequence comes from Aporophyla lueneburgensis, assembly GCA_932294355.1. Classification (NCBI taxonomy): domain Eukaryota; kingdom Metazoa; phylum Arthropoda; class Insecta; order Lepidoptera; family Noctuidae; genus Aporophyla; species Aporophyla lueneburgensis. Next base: position 8,894,763 of record OW028737.1, read on the forward strand.
TGGTTAATATTTTTAAGACACTTAAGTCAAAAAACACTGGAGATTACTGGGGCATCTCCATTAAACTGTTAAGTAATATAATAGACATCGTAGCCCCCTATCTAGCTGTGACTTTTAATAAATGTGTTGATTCAGGATCTTTTCCTGACCTCATGAAGAGTAGTAAAGTCATACCATTATTTAAAACAGGTAATAAAAATAACGTTGGCAATTTTAGGCCCATTTCTATCTTACCTGCATTTAGTAAAATATTTGAAAAGTTAATACTCAAGCAGTTACTAAGACATTTTAATTTAAATAGCCTCCTTCATAATGAGCAATATGGCTTTACAAAAGGTCGTTCGACAACAGATGCGGGTGTTGCTCTGCTAAAACACATTTTCAACGCATGGGAGAACTCGCAAAATGCTATCGGAGTTTTCTGTGATCTCTCCAAAGCTTTTGATTGCGTTCACCATGACACACTTTTGCGTAAACTGCGTCATTACGGTGTTCAAAACGAAGCTCTCAATGTCATAAGTTCTTATTTGCAAAATAGGCACCAATGTGTAGATATCAATGGTGTAAAATCTTCCGGGCTACTAGTTCAGTTAGGTGTACCTCAAGGCTCAATACTGGGTCCTTTCTTATTCTTAGTGTATATAAATGACTTACCATTCTATTTAAAGAATATCTGTGACATTGTACTATTTGCTGATGATACCTCACTTATCTTTAAAGTAGACAGGAATAGAAAAGATTTTGACGACGTGAATAATGCGCTCTCAATGGCCACGGATTGGTTTACTACAAATAACCTAGTTCTTAATGCTAAGAAAACGAAATGTATAAAGTTTGCCTTACCGAATGTTAGGAACCTGGGACCCAATGTCGTTTTAAATAATGAGGAGCTTGAAACTGTTAACTCGGCAGTTTTTCTGGGCATAACAGTAGACGCCAAACTTCAGTGGGGATCACATATATCGAGCCTAGTGGGAAGGCTCAGTTCGGCCACCTACGCCGTAAGGAAAGTTAGACAGTATACGGACGTTGATACAGCTCGATTAGTCTATTTTAGTTATTTTCATAGCATAATGTCCTACGGCATTCTGCTGTGGGGCAAAGCCGCGGACATTCAAAATATTTTTGTTCTTCAAAAACGAGCTGTTCGAGCGATTTACCAACTAGGTGCTAGAGTTTCTCTGAGAGATTTGTTTAAAGATATTGGTATTCTTACGGTGGCATCACAATTCATCTTCGCCAACATCTTATATATTAGGCAAAATATACACTTGTACACTAAAAACAGTGATTTTCATAATATTAATACTAGAAATAAGGACAAACTACGAGCCCCCTTTCACCGGCCTCATAAGGTTCATAATTCTTTTGTTGGTCTTGGTATTACCTTTTATAACAAGCTTCCCTCTGCTTTGCTAGATTTGCAGTTTAATGAGTTTAAAGCTAAAGTAAAATCCAACCTTTGTTCAAAGGCATACTATTCTATCAACGACTACTTAAACGATAAGAATAGCTGGTCGCTGTGATTAACTCAAGACAATGTTTATGTTCTTCCAATCCAGAATTAGCTTTCCTACCGACAGTTTGTATGGGTAGTTCATATAATTGTTTTTTTTATTTCACTGATTTTGTTAATTTATTTTATTTTCTTTTAATTTCATTTATTGTGGACATAATCTACTCATTACAATTATTGTAAATGAGTTGTATTGTAACATGTAGTTAGCTAGCGACCTCGTCAGCTGTTCATAATATTCTTGTCTCACCAACCGGCAGCAAGTTTGTCATGCTCCCTTAGATGTCACTGCTTGCGGTAGCGTCGGGGGTCGGGTTACCACCTTCCCTCAAATATGGCGAGGGGGGTAATGGCTGACCTTTGCGTTATGCTCGTGAACGGGTGCTGCTTGTGGTGACTGGTCGTCTTGCTGACCATGGTTTTTGTTATTGTTACTTGTATTAATTGTTATTTTATTTTAGTCCGGAGGTCCTAGCCTATTAACTGTTATTTTATTTTAGTCCGGAACTATTGTAAATTCAACTTAGCTGTATGTATCAATTTGCATCGTTGAATATGTAAGCGGGCACGCCCTTTATGCCTGGAGGCTTAATTTACGTTCTAAGTTCTGTTTACGATTTTGTTTTATTATTTATTTTAGCTTGAGTTTAGTTTTCAGTGTTTTCTTGGTGGTATATTGGCGTGTGCTAGCTGACATATGTGAATAATGTATGTTTTGTTTTATAATATTAATTACTTACACAGTATTGTATAGAATCAAGTTCTTCTAACTTAACAGACAGCTGTGCTGCTGGGGAGTTTGTTCCGCCAATTCTTCTTCCCAGCTAAAGCACTAGGAAGTGTCGAAGGGCAGGCGTTTTGGGGGGACTGTCTTGTGTAACTTTGACGTTCAAAAAGTGCTGACTCTCAGCCTAGTTTGAATAAATGACTTTTGATTTTGATTTTCCGGGATCACGTTCCCGTGGGATAATCCCAATATCCACGCGGGCGAAGCAGCGGATAGCAGCTAGTTTGTTATAAATTAAGTAAAAAACCTCTTTTTGGCTAATTTATATTATCCTCGTATTATTATCGTCGCAGGACATCACCGTATATACCACGCTGAGTTTAAAAAATATATTAATTTTTTCATGATTTTACGACAAAATACAGTTTGGTTTATTGTTTTAATACCTATAAATTTACATATTAATGAGCTATGCTGACGCTATATATAACGAATGTTACTACAAAAAAAAAAATACAGTTTGATGTTCTGCTTGTGTTCAATAAACATGCGTAAAATTCATTAATTTACATAAATGTATGTTACATATTATGTTAAAATAAATTCTTAATGAGTCTTCACATTCACAATAATAAAAACTAAAATTTGTGTTTCACAATCTCTGTCAGAAACTGTTGGCAAATAAATGTATTTCGTAGTTTTCTTTCTGTATATGTCACGAATGACTAAGCTGTTTTGGAGCATAGCTCTTAAACAACTGGGTAGTGTAAGAGACAGCTATGTAGACTACGCCACTTGGAGAGAAATTTTCAGATGATCGCGTCGATCGCTTCGGATTAATGAACACGGAAAATGGAAATTCATTCAAGAAATTTGAAATACTTTTAGAAGTTTGTTGGAATTGAGTGTCATAATATTTTTGCTTTTCAAGTTGTGGTAAAATTCACTCAAGACTATTTACTCCAGATGTATTTTAGGAAAAAACACATGTTGGAAGAAAGTTCGTAGAATTTGTCTGGTTTCAACAAAAACAAATAATAATTTGTAATATACTACTATGTTGCTTCGACAGATTGATCGATTTTCTTCCTTAATTTTACTGTCAGTATAGACTAGCACACAACTGTTAATATTGCAACTGCTATTGGATGCACTCTGTTGGATTTTGAAAACTCAGTTCAACACCGAATGCTGAAAATCCAGTGTGGGATTAAATGCTGTCACGATATTTTTATTTCCATGGGAACGTGGTCTTAAACTACACAATTGGTTTTTCATTGATGCAGTTTTCACCATGGTGTGGGTAGTCTATATATATATAAAATTCAAAGTCCTGAGTGACTGACTGACTGATATATCAACGCAGAGTCTAAATCGTTGGTCTTAGAGACATGAAACTTGGAGTATTTATTCTTTGTGAGGAGGCATTCCTAAGAGGGTGAAATGGGGGGTTGAATGGTGATTTTTTCAACATCCACGCGGGCGAAGCCAGCAGAAGCTAGTATTTTAAAATCAATTGCGATATTATAAATTACGCTTTATTTTAAGCCATGTAGCATACAGTTTCCAATACATCAATACCCGTTAAAGTGTGTTTGAGATTTTGGCAGCAGCCAACTAGTAGTTATAATTATTGGTTTGTCTGAATTGCTTTGCTGATTCCTGAATTTCTAGTTCCAAAGGTCATTACGTGACCAGAGGTTTGTTTGAAAAGTTTAAATAAATCTCGTACAATTTGATTTAAATTTAGCTCTGATATATCAAATAACAATGATTTTATAAAAATACTATTACTATTACTATTACTACTACTTATCATTCGTGTTCAGCAGAAGATAATGTACCATTGATTAAGTACTCAACAAGCATGCAAATAAAACAAAACAATAAAAAAAAACCTAATAAAATCCAATAAAAATAAATCTCATATATTGATACTTGACACCGGCAATAAGGATAAAATACGCTTTCTATTAAAGGGTAGATCTTGAGATCTTCTTTTTCAATTGTTATTAAGAATTGTCAAGGACAAAACATATTGTTGATCATGTCAAAATAACACTCCCTAACTCCCAGCCTATAAGGTCCAATTTCCACTAAAGTGGTGAGAAGAATATCTCTTAATACTACAAATAGGTAATTGTATTGTGCGGAGGAGCAGTTCCGTTTGGTGCCAGACGTAAAGAAAAGCACCATCCTATTTCTACCCGTGGGTATCGTAAGAGGCGACTAAGGGACTAGTGAATGGGCAGCAGCGTTCACTATGCAATATATAATATTACTATACTGCGATCGCCAACCCGATTGCCAAGTATGGTGATACCATCCCCCCCAATTGAGGGAGGCTTATCCAGGATTGGACATCTTTCGGCTGAAGTGAAGATGATGATGATTGTGCGGAGAGGTGAAAATTATGCATGTTCTCATATTCCTCTCCTCTTCCCTCGGCCAGGCCTTAACACTTTCACTGCTAAGTACGTAAATTGCATAAAAATTGGCATGCCATAAAATGTGTGACGCAAATCTATAACAACCCATCTGTTGAGTCCATCGGCGTGATGGTTACGTAACGGGAACCCCATGCCGCAGCACCCGAATCCGAGTTCAGTAAGCCACGCCCACAACCGGCCTGCCAGGTAGGGTTGTCGAACGCCAATTTTTTTTTATTGAACACTGTTCTTTCTTTATGTATTTTTGTTTGTTTGCCTAGTTATTAAAAAATCATAACTCTTACGCCAAGAGAACCTTACAGGATATCTCTAAGGTGCCTCCGCAGTTGTATCCGCGAAATTAAATTTATCAAAACATAAGAAAACTTGATTTTCGCGGGTTACGACTCGCTCAAGCGATTCGCCTCAAGTAATTATCTAAGATCAGTGAATTATTAAAACAAAAATGAACCGACGCCTTTGTTCTTATTGTTTATACCTTCAGCAATGGTCTTTACCGCAATAAAATACGTGCAGATAAGGAAAAAATTGAAACATTTGCCTTCTTTTGTTTTTAAATACTTTGTTGACGCCTGTGTTCTCAAACTTTAAGCTCCATAAAAACAAACCGTTTAAATACTTTGTTGACGCCTGTGTTTTCAAACTTAAAGTTCCATAAAAACGAACCAACACCTTTGTTTTAAACCTTCAGCTTATTTTGGCAACCCTAGTAGTACGTAATAATTTGCACCCGGTAGGCGGGTGCTCGGCATGGTCACAAGACACTTATAACTATTTATATGTAGGACTCGGATGCGAGTTGTCGGCATGCGAACAAATTATCGTTCGACCCGGGAGCCGGGTGCTCGGCACTGAAAGTGAGCACGTACTCCAAAGATAATGTTTATCACTGTGTTATAACATTACACGCCATATCAACCTGGTTTATTAATGTACTGTTGCGTCACTAACAGATTTCAGCAACTACTCTAGATAGAGGCTTCATTTAGACTTATCATACAAGTGCTTTATCTATTATTTTGTATGTTCATCGGTATATGATATTTTGAAATTTTTATTGCTGGAAAGTCCAAACACAATGTAGTGGTGTTGACATTTTATCGTGTAAGTTGTAAAACTTGACGTTATTACCTACTAGGTTTTGCCAGTGGCTTCTCCCGCGTAGAGTGCGAAAATTGTCCCACGGGAACATACGACCACGATAAAACGTATTTTTGTATTAATCCAGGCTATAAACTATCTATCTGCCACATTTCATTTCAATTCGCTCAGCCGTTTTTGCGTGGTTGGTTAATAAACATCCAAGCGTTTACAAGCGGCATGCCGCGTTTACAAACTTTCATATTTGTAATACTGATAGGATAGATGGCTACAGGGACTATAAAGATAAACATTAGCGTATTCCAAAAAGTACACTCCCACTCCAACTTTTAGTAGACAAAAACACAAAAAAACCGTTGCAAAATTAGCGATTACGAAGACTTGTTTTTTGAATGTAAAATGCTGCCAGTTCATGAGAGGGTAGTGTTGTCTTTAGCTGTAGAACAACATGGTAGTGATACATTTAAAAATAACATAATACGCACAAGATTAGGGGTCACAAAACCGGTTTCACCGAAAACGAAAAAAACGGTTAAACCGGTTTTCGCGTTGTTTTTAGGAACCGGGTTTCAGTTTAGCGAAAACCACGGTTTCGATTATTTCGGTTTTCTTTAAAAATAATAACTTATCCAACGATATGACATGTTTACAATGTACACATATTGTCTCATCAATTACAATTATTATATTGATCACACCACTGTCTTTACCGAGGTATAGTATCAATCAATTGAAAAGTTTGTGTCTGAGTCTCAACCTAAGAATAGACGTACGACGTCCACCGCTTCCCCTCTTTGGGGAGTGGCTGGAGAGGCTCGACTTACGCAGGTATTTATCACTGTGTGGGTCGCCTGGAGGACACGGTGGAGCATACGGTAAAAGCGTGCCCTGCCTGAGTGGAGCACCACCGTGTCCTCGTGGAGGCGATCGGCGGTGGCGATCTCTTCCGTCCGGCCCTGGTTCATGCTATGTACGAAGCGAGAGGGCATGGGCAGCCGTTACCTCCTTCTGCGAGGCAGTAATGCTCGCGAAGGAGGAAGCGGATCACGTGAGAGAGAGGCAATATATGCGTCCTCACGCCCCTAGCCACCGCAGGAGACGCCCCGGGCGTCAGGAATCCATTATGGAGTTCCGGCTACCATAGGCACGGGCGTGCGGGTGGCGAGCAATGGGTAGCTCACCGCCCGGTAAGGATCAGGCCCGGCCGATGGCGCGTTGTATTCCACGCGCGCCTCAAAGAGATGTCAGCATTAATGAAGGCGTTATCTAGGACCGATGCCTGGTCACGGATTTGTTCGGAAGAGCGGTGGCCCTGGCATAGGCAACTGAAGAAACATGGGTGGGTTTTTGTCAGTTAAAGTTTGACACACCCTCCCGCTCCACCCAGAGCGGGAGACGTCAAGTGATGATTTCCTACCCGAAAAAAAAGGACGTCCACCGCTATTGATACGAGATTCGAGAATGATTTAACTGCCATCACTAAAGTAGAGCTGGCCCTTTATGAAAATGGAAGCTTTTGCAGGTGTACAATAATTTGTTTAAAGTTCCTCCCTCCGAGTGTCGAGGCTAAAAGAATCATCTCATCAGCCGGTTACCTTTATAATCACTTAAAGGCCGTGGCACAATTTTGTTTTCTCTTTTGTGGATGTATGTAATTTTACAGTTAAAATACTGTATTTCTATGTTCGTTTATCATTTCAATTTATCAAACTATGTATGATCATTTCAGTTTTGATGAAATTAATGAGCTACGTTTTTATTTTTATAATTTGATTTTGATTAACTGACGTCAAACAGACACTAAAAATACGGCTGAATTATAAAGTAAATCAGGCTCCGAATCTCACTGAATGATAACAGTTTAGACATTCTTTCAATTTTACGGGCGAATTACAAAAATAAGAATGGAGTTTAATTTGTCGTTGCTTTGAGCCAGATGTTTTGTTGATACTCAGATACAATAATTGTTGTTTTTTTTTTTTTGTTTATTCACTCAAAAGGAGTTTTTCAATTTATTCTAGTGTTCTCTGATTTAGCAATAAGGCTTATTAACGACTGTTGACGACAAAAAGACTTAAGAACCATAAAAATAGGTATAAGTAAAAAAAAACATGGAAATAATCGAAATAACCGAAAAAACCGGAAAACCGGTTTAGGGACGTAATGAAAATCGAAAAACCGGCTTTCTAAAATACGAGCGGTTTTGTGACCCCTACACAAGATCCCAAAGAAACAATAGTTTAAAAAGATTTGTGGTAAAAAGATTATTATACGTGGGCAACGTATAATAATTATTATGGTCAAAGGTGTAGACATTTTCTAGTTCCCACAATTTTTAATAGCCTTCCAGACGATATTAACAGCTGTACCTCAAAAACCGTTTTTAAAAGTAAAGTTAGTAAGTACCTTTTAGATATGTTTTTCCAAAGCCTCACTGTAAATAATAGTTGAAAAATGTACGAATTTGATGTCTCTGTTTATTGTTGTTTTATAAGTTTAAATGAAAAGGTGTTAATATAGTATTATTACAAAAATTTGAAAAAAGGAGCTACATCTGCCAACAAACTGCCTTGCAGTTTGGCAGAAGTAATATATTGTATAAAAACAACCTAACATTGTGAAACACTTTTTCATTTTTTTTTTTTCACTTGTAGCCTTTACTTTTCTGTTTTTCATTAAGAACTAGATATGACAAAAGCCTAAAGAGCCGGTTAGAGAAAAGAATACACTCTAAAGATATTAAGCGTCGAATAAGTTAAGTTAACACTATGAAGTATACAAACAAAATAATATTATTTTTACGAGCTGGGATTCGGGATAAATTAATAAAAATCAATTTTACCAAAACACACAACACAGTTTAATTTAATAAACACAAATACCACAAGAAACTCACAAATAATCACTTGTTTCGCTTGTACAGTATCGCGTGAATCGTATTCGATCGCTTCCGTAATCGAACTGCCCGTCGGCCCGACAATCCGCTATTTATATCCCGAGCAGAACATTCGCGAACATTCGACACTGTGCCACAGTCCACACGTAGCGTAGAAGCTTCCAGGAACTTCCATTAACCAGCCGTTTACTGTTTAATCCCACTATTCGAAAATACATGGCGGTAGCGTCTACGTACAATTTCGTGTAGTACTTCCTACTCGATAACAGATGGCGTTAGCGTGTCGTGTAGTTTCGAACACTGCCCCATCCTTAGATGGAATTAGCTTGACGTTTCTAGACTTTTCGATCTACGTAACGTTGTCCCTTTCTGAGATGGAGTTAGCACGATGTTTCTAGACATTACGATTTACGTAACACTGCCCCCTCCTTAGACATGCTCGTCCCAAGCATCATTATTCCCGTAGTAGTCGTGCCAATCGATCTACATGAACAATTTTAAGCGCAGTTCGCATACCCTTTTGTATTCGGTAAGTGACGTCATTGATCTTGGTCACAATCCGGTATGGCCCGTCCCATTTTGCCTGTAGTTTAGGGGACTTCCCTTTGCTACGCACTGGGTTATGCAACCATACTATCGAACCTTCGTCGAAGCCAGTATTGTTCATCTTTCGATCATAGCGAGTTATCATTCTCTCGGATATCTGTTGGCCTGATTCTCTGACATGCTCATATACATCATTCATCTTGTTGCGCAGATCATTTGCATAATCGTTTATGCTGCGTGGTGAATCAGGGGGAATGCCGGTTATAAGATCAGCTGGCAACCTTAACTCCCTTCCAAAGTTCGCGAAGGCTGGCGTCACAGTTGTATTCTCGTGAACTGCACTTCGCTAGGACAGAAGAAAAGGTTGTATGTGCTTGTCCCAATCCTTTTGTCTGCTTGTTACAACTTTTGCCAGATATCTTTCCAACATCTGATTAAATCTCTCCACCATTCCGTCAGATTGTGGGTGGTATGAAGTGGTTCTGGTTTTGTGAGTACCCATAACCCGACATGTTTCCTGAAACACTTGAGACTCAAAATTCCTTCCTTGATCGCTGTGGATTTCCAAGGGTACCCCAAACCGACAGAAGACTTCGTGGACTAATTTATCAGCGACTGTTGAAGCTTCTTGATTAGGGATGGCGAAGACTTCCGGCCACTTGGTGAAGTAATCCATGACAAACATGAAATATTTATTTCCACTTTCACTTTCGGGGAATGGCCCAGTGACATCTAGTGCTATTCGTTGCCAGGGGGCTCCTACGTTGTACACCTTCAATGCACTCCTGCTGCGTGTGTGTGGTCCTTTTACCGCTGCACAACTGGTACATCTGCGACAGCAGTCCTCCACATCCTCTCGACAATGGATCCAGTAAAACCTTTCTCGGATCTTTAACAGAGTCCTTCTTACTCCCATATGACCTCCTGAAGAACCATTGTGGTAGAGCTGTAAAACTTCTGGTACCTTCGTTTTTGGGACTACCATTTGCAGGTGACAGCTATTCCCTCGAGCATTTTCCCATTTGCGGCACAAGACGCCATCCTGGATCATCAAGCTCTCCCACTGTGCCCAATAACTTTTTGTGGTCGTACTCATCGCTGCAACATCACACCATTTCAGTTAGGGAGCATCAGCTTTAATCCACTCGAGAATTGGCCTGATATCTGTGTCACTCTGCTGGGCATGCCGTAGGGTTTCCTTCCATTCATCACTAAGGTCCGTTCTTAGCACCCTCACAGGAACTACTTCCTTAGCTTCCTGTATGACACAATGTTTTATTCTTCAGGAGAAGGTCTTCTTGATAAAGCGTTCGCGTTACCGTGGGATAAGCCGTCATTGGCCTGTGACATCGAAATCTTTGGGAGTCTATTAACACCAGCCAATACTCGTCCCGCACTCTTATCGCTTACGAATTTCTCTTGCTGCTGCGCTGTGATATCGGACACCCTTCTAACCTGGGTATGATATTCGCTGGCAACGTTTCGCTTCGGGCAATTCGACCGGAGGTGGCCCTTTTTTCCACAAGTGTAGCACCTAGGGCTGTACCTCAAACGGTCACGAACAGGTGATCCCGCAACCTCTCTGAAGCAATGGGCTCGATGATCATGCCTCACTGCCTCCACCTCCAACGCATGGGCCAAGGCGTTCTTGAGGGTCTCATGGTGCCCAAGTCTCACAGCAGTCCTTACTTCCAGGTCCCGTATGCCATCTATGAAGGTTTGAATTAGTTTACCCTCGATAAGCGCGGGCGCAGACTGGTACGCCTTTCAAACCAGCTTTTCGATTTCCAGGGCCCACTGCTGCAGGTTTTCATCACTGCGCTGCACACGATCCTTCAACTGGGCACGAAAAACGTGTTCCAGGTGCGCTTCACCGTATCTGGCCTCTAACGCCTCAACGAGCTGCTCGTAGGTAACATTTTTGCCGAGAGCCTCTAACACAGTTAAGGCCTGGTCACGAAGGGCCAAAGTAAGCGCGGTCATGGCCTGGCCCGTTGTCCACCCATTTGCTTCCATGACAGCTTCAAATTGAATTTTGTATGCCGACCAGGAAGATGTTCCGTCGAAGGGTGGTACTTTAAACCCGCGCACGGAAGGTGCAGCAATTATCGAAGCCGTAGTCCGGTCTCCAGCTTTCAGAACTCCAACCCCTTTTCTTATATCAGCGATCTGGACTTCGGCCTCGGATATACGATTTTCATGTACCTGAACAATCTCCTTCATGGCTTTGATGTCCTTGCCAAACGTCGCGTGTAGATCTTTCAAAAGGAGAACCTGCTCCTCTTTATCACGCTGAAGCTGTTCTTGCAGTCGGCGGGTCTGTTCTTCCTTTTGACGGGCCTGTTCTTCCTGCCGGCGAGTTTGTTCCTCTTTATCCTGCTGCAGCTGTTCTTGTAGGCGGCGGGCCTGTTCTTCCCGTCGGCGAGCTTGTTCCTCTTTTCTTGCTGCAGCTGTTCCTGTAGGCGGCGGGCCTGTTCTTCCTGTCGGCGGGCCTGTTCTTCCTGTCGGCGGGTCTGTTCTTCCTGTCGGCGGGCCTGCACCAGCAGCATCGCCATTAGAGCAGAAAGATCCATGGCTGGTGATGCTGTAGGAATACCAGACGCTTCGGAAACTGACTCCGTCGTCGGCTGATTACCCCCAGGTGTCTGTCTAGAAGATCGTTCAAACCGCATCTGATCCACCTCCTGCTGGCGCTGACTTCTGGTACGGATACCTTCCGTATCCTCCTTCGGTAAAACTGGCATAATTTATCCCTTACTTTTGACACCAGATGTTACGAGCTGGGGTTCGGGATAAATTAATAGAAATCAATTTTACCAAAACACACAATACAGTTTAATTTAATAAACACAAATACCACAAGAATCGTCACAAATAATCACTTGTTTCGCTTGTACAGTATCGCGTAAATCGTATTCGATCGCTTCCGTAATCGAACTGCCCGTCGGCCCGACACTCCGCTATTTATATCCCGAGCAGAACATTCGCGAACAGACGACACGTTTTTACCCCCCAGATCCAGCCTATCCCTTGCTGATCCCCCCCACCAGTGACTCCCTAAGCCGAGGTCCGAACCCCACAGGGGGTGCCCTTAGGTCTTAGTCGCTTAGTTTGTAGTTTTACCTTTAGTTTGTTAGCCCCTGGCTGGAGGCCTTAGATTCGCGTCTAAAGTCATTCGCAGGGAAAGCCCGGTTAAGTAGTAAAAGCCTTCGGGCTAACTACGAGAAGTCATTGTCCAAAAAAAAAAATTCGCGAACATTCGACACTGTGCCACAGTCCACACGTAGCGTAGAAGCTTCCAGGAACTTCCATTAAACAGCTGTTTACTGTTTAATCCCACTATTCGACAATAGATGGCGTTAGCGTGTCGTTTCTAGTAGTTTCGAACACTGCCCCATCCTTAGATGAAATTAGCTTGACGTTTCTAGACTTTTCGATCTACGTAACGTTGTCCCTTTCTGAGATGCAATTAGCACGATGTTTCTAGACATTACGATTTACGTAACATTATGATTAATAAATGATTCTTCGCAACTTTCAGTAGCTTGTATCGTGACTCATTTATTTTACTAATAATAATAATAATAAACCCGCAGGGCAGCATGTGGCGTGCTGTTGGGCAGTAGCGACCCCACGGACCCTATCTCCCGGGAGAATTCTTGTTCCTCATCTCTGACTTCGAATTCTTGTTCCTCATCTCCGACTCGATCCCGGGATCCCGTATCCCGGGATATCGGGATACCGATCACATTTTCATCCTGAAATTTTCGGGATAAAATTTCAATAAGTCAATAAAAATGTGCGTGAAACGAAACGCACTTACCTTGATTTGACATTTTGACAGCCATCTTGTTTACACAGCTGATTTCATTTGTTTTTGATAACCGGTACCGGATTATGCGTAAAAGTGAGTAAAAATTCCCGCTTCACGTCGTGTATAGATATTTCTATTTTTTTTTTTTTTTTTTTTTGTTTTGTTAATTGGTGATAATCAATGAAATTATTAAAAAGCAACAATGCGTTAATATGTCTCAGTTTTAGATGAAAAACAACAAGTGTTATTTTATGTAGCTCTAAAAGGTTATGTTAATGCCGTACCTACATAGACTTAAATGTTCTTTTCATTTTTGTTTAGGTTTAAGAAGGAAACAATGTCACTATCCAAAGAAAGTTTTTATGTCAAACATAAAAAAGATGAAGGTGTTTCGTTAATGCAAAGTATTATTTTGTTTAACCGCCTTTTTAAAAATTTAAAACTTTAATATTCTACGTCCTCACAAAACTAAAAGATAAATAAAAAAATGATTTTGATTTGTTACACTGTCTTTTTGTTACCATTTTCCATTACCTATGCAATCCCGGGACTATCCCGGGATCCCGAGATTAGCTGTAGAAAATCTCGAAATCCCGGGATTAGAAAAATCGACCGGGATCGAATACTCTACTTCTGAGTTTCGCGTACGAACCTCAAACAGAAATAAAAACATTTATCATTAATTTTCTGTATTCCATAAAAACTAAGACAGAGGTGAATGGTACCACCCACATCTCGCCAGCTACTTATGTGAAAATCCCATGTAATAGGGGGCGAACTTATTGTGATTTCATGCAGTCATATCCAGGCTCCGGGCTGTTACTGATAAATTCCTTGTAATAAAAACCCATGAACACACATATTATTTTTAATTCATTGGCCCCTCTGCCATCCAGAGAATTATTAAGAAGCTAATAAATTGACAAATAAATATCGACAATGAATATAGTTGTGGTCGTGGTTAGTTCGTGTTATGAAATAAAAATCAACTTAGGTTCTCAATCGTATATACATCCGAGAACCTGGAGCCTATAAAACTTCTTACATAGGTACCATTATTAACAAAGTGTCCTTTTGAAAGTAAGTTTTTTGACGCTTGCGGTAGGAGTAAGCTGATAAAAATCATTACATAACGAAACGAAAATGCGTTATACCCCGTTATAACTCTATGCGACTTTACTTTTTAGGTAGTTTCCATAGTTTTCTAGGGTGCTCAAAACGATAGTGAGGTCAACATGAAAATTATCATATATATTACTAGCTTCTGCCCGCGACTTCGTCCGCATAAAATTTTTGTTCCCCTGACCCTTCCCGTCGCGTCAATACTGTTCCGCTCCTTTTGATTGAAGCGTGATGTTATATAGCGTATAGCTTTCCTCAATAAATAGGCTACCCAAAACAAAAATATTTTTTCAATTCGGATTTTCTAATTTTTCGCGCAATTTTTTAATTTTTTTCTTTCATAAGAACCTTCTCCTGACAATAACAAACAGAACAAAAAAAAAGAAAAGTGAAATCGGTCCAGCCGTTCACGCGTGATGGCGTGACCAAGGGAAATAGGGATTCATCTAATATATAAAATTCTCGTGTCACAGTTTTCGTTGCCATACTCCTCCGAAACGGCTTGACCGATTTTGATGAAATTTTTTGTGCTTATCCGGTATCTATGAGAATCGGCCAACATCTATTTTTCATCCCCCTAAATGTTAGGGGTAGTCCACCCCTATTTTTTTTTTATTTTTTAGATTTTTTTTTTTATTTCTATTTTTTTATGATACAACATACAAAAATACATACAATCCTCAATTTTCACCCTTCTACAATCAACCGTTATTTTTTAATAGCCATTTTAGTAATTTAATTATTTTTCCTCTCCGGTCGAAAACTGATCAATCGTGATTTAATTAGTTATCCCCGCCTAGGAAATTATTTATATGGCAAAACAACGTTTGCCGGGTCAGCTAGTTTTTATATATATAGATGACAGCTTTTCAAAACTCGTACTGAAAACACATATGGCTTTGTCTTGAAAGCGCGTATAAAATTCACAAGATCTCTCATTCTATCTTTCAGCCTCTTTCTGTTAAATATGAGTATGTTCGCGTGCGAGTATCGCGTAAGGAACTTCGTTCCCGACGAATATCTCCTAATGGCATACGTTTTTATTTTTTTTATGTTAGTTATTATTTTTTTATTGTCAATCGCCTAAAATTCTTCAATAAATAATAATTGTTTTATTTGAACCAGACAATGCTAACGTTCTTGTTAACCTTTAAACTGTAGTTTGTTACCTTTATAGGATAGAGTTTGAACTCAATTTTAAAGTTGTTACGACGGCATTTGCTACTAACATAACTGCACTTTATTTTTATTGCGGCAACAAGTACAAAGATTACAGCACCATTATGGAGGTTGTAAGGTTTTAGGACTTATTTAAACAAGCTGTGGAACGTTTTTAGCTTGACCTTTGCAGTTTTATTTTTGTATAAATGGAGCCGCTAGACGGGAAACAGTGTCCTTTATTAAGTACCCTGACAGTACGAAGCAAGCTGTGGACGGCGTATTATTAAAGGGTTTTACCGAAAGGTAAATGCTCTTAGTATCTGGTACTTGTAAACGCATATCATCCGACAATAGGTCCTTATGGACTAAGGCTGTAAGAAAATATTGACTAAATTTTTCTCCACATACACCTTTACATAGAAATATTTCAATTAAAATCTCTTTCCTAATTAAAACTTATAAAAGAAAAGTTCTAACTCCACTCCTCTAAATTCTAACTTTCGAGGTCCAAGAGTTTGGGCTAGCTATTGCCTTATTAAACCTAAATGAATAATTAAATGAATTCTGGAAAGTTTTCCATATCCGAATTATTCTTTTTTTTTGAGAATATAAGATGAATTCTCTGACAAATTGTAATAAATAAAAATACATTGCAATTTTAAATATGTCCATCGCTTTAAAAAGATTTCATAATAATAAACGATAGCCGATTTCCCAAAATAAAAAAGAATGTATAACAGAATAAATTACAACACAAATGGTGATGTAAATAATTTCCCATGCGGAAACAACCAACAAAGAGGTTTTATTTATTAACTAAGCCGTGTGGAAATAACTCGATAATCTGTTTTCGTACGGAAATCGTTTTTATGTAGGTACACAAAAAATGGAATTGCTATTTTCAGAAATGTTATAAGCAATATGGAAAAATCTTTTTGTTTGAAAACAAAATTATGGTCGCCAAAGTCCTCATCTTCCTACCCTTGTCCCTGTGGCTTCGAGTCGATGCAACACGTGTATTCCTTCCATCTTCCCGTGTCAACCGTCACGTTCATATCATTCGTCATACAATTCATCCATCCTTGCTTTGAAAATAATTGTCAAAGTATTAAAAATTGCACGTTTGAAACCAGTCCAAAAACAATTTGAATTATCCAATTGCAGATTATGCAATTGTTGTTGTTGATTGATAATGGTATAGTGTAAGTCATACTAAAATACTTATTGTAAACATTTAAAATGGTGGGGTCCCAATGGTATCACACCCGACTTCCCCGACGAACCCAGGCGTTTTTCTTTAAATAATTTAATCACCCCTTTATTGTTGATTTTTTGTGGGTAGGTAAGCTTCAAATGACGTCTCCCGCTCTGAGTGGAGTGGAAGGGCGTCTCAGACTTTTACAGACTTAAACCCACCCGTGTTCCTTCAGTTGCCAATGCCAGGGCCACTGTAACTGGCAGGAATTTAAAAACCCTGCTCTCAAAACGGTGAAGGAAAACTGCTTTCTTATCTTGAGGAAATCGGCATGACCTACACCTAAAAAATTAGAAGACATGTAATATCTACCAATATGCACTGGGCCCGCGTGGTAGATCAGCGCCCACTCCCTCTCTGGGATCTGGATCTGGGTTAAAGTCTTTAGGAAACTTATGTTTTTATATTGGTAAATCAAAGAATCACTTTAAATTATGGCAAGTAAATAAATATATATTATATCCTACTTATACGTTGTTTGACAACTGTATTAATAATTAAGTGCAAAGAAAAATTCTTATATGTATGGTTAAATTGCTTTGTGGCAAATGGCTTGCATGATAATCATAGGCCACGGACCACTTACTACTTGAAACAAGAGCCATTAAGCACTATACTATCCGTTGGCAATAATGCATTCATTATCCTGAAAAATAGATTTAACTTAGTAAAGACAAAGGATTTTTTTTTTACTTTTCTAAAACACAATATAATTTAAACTCACAGTGTTTAAAATTAATTTAAATAAGTAAAGGCAATTTTAACAACTGCCCAAAAGCGCTTATTCTTTCATGATATTTAAAACTTCGTTAAAATTTATCGATTCTCGATCCAAAACTTTAACGATATTATGGAGTAGTAATATATTAATATTCTAGTATAGTATATTATCTATAAGTAAATATTTATTTTGTTTCATTTTCTTTGCTTTGATAGGTTTGGGAAAATCTCGTTGATACCTTACCGTGTTCTTTGTGCTGCAACCCTTATTACTTAAAACTATTGGTAGTATTTTATACTGGAATTAAAGCCTGATATAATTCAACTAGGTACATAATCTATCATTTTTTAAAACAGGTAAAAGTTGTGAGTGCATATGTAGGTGTTAATCTTCGGAACTGTTGGTCCGATTTCAAAAAATCTTTCATTTGTCGGAAACTACAATATTGCCGAGTATCATGGATTATCTTATGTTTAAACAAAAAAAATACGCGGACGAAGTCGTGGGCATAAGCTAGTACACTACAAGTACATAAGGAACTTCTATATACCTGTTTTTATATTTAAAATTTTATTGCTTAAAACATACCTACACACACAAAATCCAACTTCCTAATTCAAAATTCACAACACACCACAAAACAAAACTGGCCACACTGCACTCATTAATATCGTTCGAACCGAAAAAAAAAGCGCTTCTCAATTCAAAAGTCCCGCCATAATCAATTGCATCGTATGGCAACACAGCGCGACGCGTCTGGCAACCTCACGTCAACAGGTCGCGTCCCACACTGATGTCTGCCGCCCCGATTCATCGCCCCGTTCGCGCTCGCGCCAAAAATAATACTCTCAGAAAGACACTGAAGGTTTCCAATAGCCCTGTTGCTATTGGAAAATGGGTTTACCTGGACCATCGTCAGTTATTTTTTTGGAATCACATTGATTTGCTACGTGACTTAAATGTTGGGTGATATAAAACGATGACATTTTATCTTCTGAAACGTAATAATACATTTGGTACTTTTAAATAAAGCGGTTAATACATTGACAACGCACAACCCAAACAACAAGTGAAAATATAAAAAGTATGCACCTGTCCCACCGCCAGCAATAAATGAAAAACGAGAAGAATTAGAAAATAATATCATTGTTGTTTAAGCAAATTAATTAATTTAATTTAATTTAAAAGCTCTAGTCACTACTTCAAACGAGAGGGTACTCGCCGGTGCGGTGTTTACTTTGGACCTACTACTACCTTTTGTTCGTTTTTTGAGCGAGAAAAGCGTTGGTAGCTAGTCGTTGATACCTGAAGGCCAATTCTCGTCATTAAAAACGCTCAAAATCCAACCGACGCCTCATCTCAACGACAAACAAATGTCAAAAATGTACGGAAACTCAATTTATTGAGGTATTTTTGAGTGATTGAGACCAAACTGTGAACGTTCTTAGAAGTGCGAGAAATGCCCCTCTAGTCAACGGTTACGAACTAATATTATGAAGCTGAAGAATTTGTTTGTTTGGTTGAATCTCAGGAACAACTGATCCGAATTGAAAAATTATTTTTGTGTTGGTTAACCCATTTATTGAAGAAGGCTATAGGTTATAACATCATGCTACGATCAAAATGAGCGGAGCAGCAACGAAAAATGTTCGAAAACTGGCAGGCAATTAGATGCGAGAGGAAGGGTCAGGGGAGCAAAAATTTGACGCGGACGAAGTCGCGGGCAGAAGCTAGTCTAAGATATTGATGTTGTTAAACGGGCGTAGAGGTGCACCACCTAGAATTTTTAGAATATTAACCTTTAACTCGACATTCACAAGGTCGTAATAAAATCGTGGTAGGATTTTTTCGCGCAATTAATTTTCAACTCTCTATGTTGAACCGAGAATTGATAATCAGTGTGTAATGCGAGTGAGTCTAAGCGCTTCAATAAACACAGTGTCCGATTTTCAACTCTAAGCGCTTACCAATACGTTGAAGATCCATTGTATGAATAATCCCGCTAAGATTTAATTCCGCTCGTGGAAACGTGGGCTAAGGGTAAGTTTGCATGCCAGGGTCGCGAGATCTGTTCGATAGAGATACAGTGGCCCCAGCACATGGGCAACTGAAGGAACACGGGTGGGTTTTAATCAGTAAAAGTCTGACACGCCCTCCCGCTCCGCCCAAGAGCGGGAAACGTCATTTGATGGTATCCCACCCACAAAAAAAAAGAAGGGTAAGTTTGTACCTAAGTATAGTAGAACCTTCTTTGTGATCTAAGTCGCTGTCTAAAGCTAGTAGGTTTTAGCAAAGGTGTTGATTGTTTAAGTACTGAAAGATTTAACAATGCTATGACATATTTACGATGTGTTCATAGATATATTTATTGTCTAGCGCATCTTCGTTTGTTTAAATCGATGTAAAATTCTGTTTCCGTTGTGTACCGACATTTATTATAATGTGTTTACGCAAGCCTGTGGGCATTTAATCATTATTTTTACATTTAAAGGTCAGCACCCTACTGAGTTTAGGTATGTCATCATCTGCCTAGCCTTTCCCAACTATGTTGGGGTTGGTTTCCAGTCTAACCGGATGCAGCTGAGTACCAGTATCTACCAAGGAGCGACTGCCTACCTGACCTCCACAACCCAGTTACTGGGTAATAATTGGTAAGACTGGTTGTCAGACTTTCGGGCTTCTGACGACCCATAACGACTGTCTAAGATCGAAAGCCAGCCGAGAGCAACGGCTTAACGTGCTTTCTGTAACACAGAAGGGGTTGGTATGTAAAGATGGTCACCCATCCACAGACCAACCGCGGCAAGCGTAGCTTAACCTGAACGATCAACCCGTGCGGCTGTTATTTCTTAGCCACAAGCCAGAGATTATGTACGGAAACGCAATTATTTTGAAAGTATAAATCACTTTAGTAGTCAATTATTAATCGGATAAACATAAAGTTGGAATTTGTAGGGTGCGTTGTTATCATACCAGAGGTTACTAAGCAAGGATTTACGGAACTCCCTAAGGCATCCAAAGGGTTGTTTTTTAACACAATATTTTCCGGTTCAAAAGCCGTATCCTCGTGAGATATTCGATCGAAAATACCTCTGGAAAAGTCACGTCAAGAGAACTGTGACCTGATTATTCTTCATAGGAAACTATTATCGTAAAAGCACAGGCGAACAAGCCCGAAATCTAATCTAGAATATAATAACTCATCCATTTATTTTTTATTACTAGTAATAAAGTCTAATACATGAGGTAAATCCAATTACTTAGATAGATTGTAGTTACTTACTCTATTTTCTGTAAGCAGTTGTCGAACTGTCAACTTCTTCAAGTACACCTGTTGAAGGTGACGTCTGAAGCCTGAATTTTTGGTACTGATTATACATTAGGATACCTACTTCATCTACACATACACACATAAATATAAATAAAATTGAAGTGTCAGTTTATAATTTCTAAATAAAAGCTTTTTTTGACTGTATTTTTTTTATGTTTCCTACCTCATAGCTTTTGTCTGGGTGAACCGATTTTGACGACTTTTCTTCTATTTGAAAGCTGATGCTTTTCGAATGGTCCCATTTTAATATGATTCTATTCGGACTATGGAATCCATGTGAAAACCATATAAGTCTTAAATTTGCATTAAGTGTTTGCGCGACAAATGAACGAATAAGGCGATTAGATTAGTGCGGGGTATTTATCATAACTAAAAAGTTTAAATAAGAACTTTTTACAAAAAAAAAACAACCTAAAAAACACTACAATGTCAAATATAAACTTTCATTTAGATACTAAGACACCGAAATTAAAGTTATTTTTGACTTTGTAGTGTTTTTTTGAGGAAGTCGGTTGTTATTTTTTTTTTTAAAGCTTTTTAAATACATATGACTTATAGTTATAACAAAAAAACGTTTATTTTTATTTTCGTCTCTCTGTTTGTTCCAGCTAATCTTCAAAACGGCTAAACGAATTTTGATGGCTGATAGCTGATGTTATAAGGAGTTACATAGACTTTTAGTCGCACCTTGACGTTAATTTAACAAATTGTATGACGAATAAGCTATACTAATATGATAAAGCTGAAGAGTTTGTTTGATTGTTTGGTTGAACGCGCTAATCTCAGGAACTACTGGTCCGAATTGAAAATTTCTTTTTGTACTAAGTAGCCTATTTATTGAGAAAGGCTATAGGCTATATACCATCACGCTATTATCAAAAGGAGAGGAGCAGCAACGAAAAATAGACAAAAACTGGCAGGCAATTCGATGCGACGGAAAGGGTCAGCAGAAATTTGATGCGGACGAAGTCGCAGGCAGAAGCTAGTATCAAATAAAGTACGTCGTATATATTAATGATAAATTACATTTGATAAGTTATTTGTTTACTTACAAGCCGTGTCTCATGGAATATCTCACCGTCAAAAATGACGAAGTGCCATACTTAACTTCTTTCCCTTATTTAACCCCTATACGGGAATTATATTCATAAATCCTTCGTTAGTGCTCACCTTCGTTATAATATAAAGAACTCTTTGCTAGACCTGGAGGTTGCAGATGTACGTTGTCTCTCAGTGAATAATGAATTTAAGATTTTTACTAAATTGGAGATCCCTTTTTATACTTTTTCCCGAGTTTTTAATTGAATTAGAAAACGTTAATTAGCACAGTCTTTCAAATTATATTCGTTTAATCCTAGTTATAATAATTAATAATACTAAAAACGTATGTATGTTTGGATGTTTATATCATCATTTTTTTTTTTTGTTGTTAGTAAATCATCTAATGACCTCTCCCGCTCTTGGGCAGAGCTGGAGAGCGCGTCAGACTTTTACTGACTAAAACCCACCCGTGTTCCTTCAGTTGCCCATGTTCCAGGACCACGGTATCACTTTCGAACAAAACTCACGAACCTGGCAGGTATCGGTCCTAGCAGACCCCTTCAGTACTACTAACATCTCTTTGAGGCGCGCGTGGAACATACGCGCCGTCGACACGGGTCTGGTCCTTACCGGGCGGCCAGCTACCCATTGCTCGCCGCCCGCAAGCCCGCGCCTACGGTGGCCGGGAGTCCATGATCGACTCCCGATGCCTGGGGTATCTCCTCCTGCGGCGGCTAGGGACGTGAAGGCGCAGAGACTGCCACTCCCTCACGCGCCCTGCATCCTCCTTCGCGAGCATTACTGCTTCGCAGATGGAGGTGACGGCTTCCCATGCCCTCTCGCTCCGTACCATGGCTCGCACCAGGGCCGGACGCGAGAGGTTGCCGCCGCTGATCGCCTCCACGAGGACAAAGCGGTGCTCCGCCCAGGCAGGGCACACCTCCACCGTATGCTCCACCGTCTCCTCCAGACGATCGACGCAATGGAAATACACGGGCGTTTCCTCGCGCTTTATCCTGAACAGGAACCCCTAAAGCACCCATGCCCGGTGAGGACCTGCGTTAGGCGGAAGGTAATGACGCCGTGGCACCTCTCTATCACTCTTCAAAGAGGGGACTTACCGCCGCAATTGTGGCGTGCCCAATGTTTAGATCATCATGGGATACTTTTTATCCCGGTAGTAAGTTTCCTTGGGATCATTTTTGACATCCACGCGGACGAATTTGCTGGCCAACGCTATTAATCTAATAAATAATGGTTACGTTATAATCCATTTTTACTTGAATTCTTTTCAGTGGAGAAAAATCACAATTTCGCAAATTGTTATTTGCGGTGAAAAACAATAGTATGAAAAAAAAGGTCACGCGAACCAGTAACATTAATTTACAAAACTACTCTAAATAGATTATATTAACAGCAAATGAATCGAAATAAAAAAAAAAACATTTCCTAGTTTTTCTAACGAGACTAACGAAATATCCATCGACCTAACAGTTTCCAATTATTGCTTTAACATTTACGTCCGATAGGACCAGTATATACACACATATAGGTTTACTATAGTTCCATGTACTCAGCAATGTTATGTACGTACTCATATTGTGGATCTTTGATAGACGTTACGGGTCGTCAAGCCTGAAATTTGTATCCGCGTGGATATTGGAAACTATGCCACGGGAATGTGCAACCGAGACAAAAAGTAGTTATAGCTATGTTACTTCTTATGACATCAGCTATCTGCCATAAGGGTTTTTACCATTTTGGTACGAAACCCTAAAAGCACATTTTCATGTAGTTATTACAAGCTGGAATTAAAATTCAGCCCAGTCAGTTTTCTATTACACTGCTTACGTATGTAACTCACACGTTTCCTTTATTTGAACGGATGGAAATGAAACTGCAGGAATTACCAACATGAATCGTGATTGCATTCCAAAAGCTACGTAAAGCCGTAATAAGTTGCACCTGGATTGGATCACAGGTCTGTGTAGTAATTGTGTGAATGTTTGAATGCTACTATTGCAATTCTGATTTAATTTTTTTAAATGTTTTTTTTTCCTGCTGTATAGCTTTTTTGTAAAAGCACCAACAATGAATTCAGAACTACCCCTTTCGGGATCTTTGGATGTCATCATTTGTATGTAATAAATTAGATGTGCTTCATCTAAACTAATATTATAAGGAGAAAAGATTTGATTTTTTGTTGTGACGCTAAAACGACTGAAACGTGTTAAATTTGAATAAGATTCAGTCGGAAGGCACATGAGTGTACCATGACGAAATGTCTACATGATCGAGACTAACGTGGTTAAAACTGCGGGGCGCAGCTAGTCTTTAATACTTACGTCGCGTCGTATGCATTTCTGTTAGTCTCTGAGCTTGATGAGGTTCTTAAATCCATAGTTAATTAGTCTTTTCAGAGGACTAGAGTTATTTAAAATTTTATTTAGTTTATTTGACGTTAACTTTGTCTTTTTTTTTCATCTTATATTAGTCTCACTGTTGGGTCACAAGCCTCCTCTCTGTGGGAAGTACTGGACCGTAACACAACACGCGGACCGAGCGCGAGTTTGTGGATGTCAATACGCTTTAGATTTTTTTAGTTCAAGTACATAGCCGGTTTCCTTATGAATTAATTTTATGAAGCTTTAATGAACTTTTTAAGTAACAACACCACACCTATCGACTAACACAATCACAATCGTAACACAATCAAATAAACCAACAACAAACTTAACAAAACATACAACTTAAACCACAGCGCCGTCAGGGACTTATCAGCCGTGAAGCGAGGCACTATAAATCAAAGCATAGTGTCTCTATGACAGCTAACATTAACAGACAAGTAAAACTGTTAACACCATGGCACTGTGGTGACCCATTTCCTAGATTGACTGACGTGGGAAGAAGCACAGCTGTCTACGGTATTGTTCTAACTTTGATTACCTTATGACTTGTCTTGAAGTTAGCGTTTATTAGGAGGAGTTCCCTTTTTGCAGTGCGTATTTTTTTATTCTTTTATTAAACGACTTTTGATTTGAAAAGTCTTCTTTAGTTTGTAAGGGTGCACTTACTGAGTACCCATATAAATTTGGTCAAGTTTTGATTAGTGTTTTTAGAGTTAGCTTCAATTATACGTATTTTATCCTCTCAATTATACGTATTTGGCTCATGTTGTTGTTATAATAATTTCCTTTCCCTATTAATTACTTATAAAGTGAAAGTTTAGAATTTGTGTGGGGTAGGTAGACACCTATCACACCCAAAACCTATAAAAAAACCGTCTGTCAATAAAAGAACACTGCAAAATGAAACGCTGGAGATTATAGTCATTTCTTGAGTCGGCTTTAAATAAAAATCTGATCACTTAATAAAACATCACCTATAGAACTTTAAAAAGGCAGGTCTGTGTACGGCTTTCAGTACCTACTTTTATTCCGCGGAAACATACTACCGAGATAAAAGTACCCTACGTATTAATCCAGTTAATCTATATATCCACATCCACACTATATATATTATATATATGTATATAATATAATATTATAATTATATAATATATATAATATTATAATATATATAATAATATAATATTATCCATACTCCATACTAATATTATAAATGCAAAAGTAACTCTGTCTGTCTCGCTTTCCTGCTAAAACTACTGAACCGATTTAAATGAAATTTGGTACACAGATAGTTTAGAGCCTGAGAAAGGACATAGGCTACTTTTTATCCCGGTAGTATGTTCCCGCGGGATAATTTCCGATCTCCACGCGGGCGAAGCCGCTGGCAAAAGCTAGTATTATATATTTCGTAAATTTTGACGACCAAATGTACCTTTTGTGTGCCTATTTAAAATAAATGATTTGACACTGACTTTATCGTTCAAGTACTTATAAACATTTTCCTGCACGATGTATGTATAATTTTTCCTACGCTAAAACTTTATAGAGTAACAATACCTACAGCAAATTGAGTGACTTCTCGTGCGGTGCAAACGTGCCTCGCTTACAAACTAATATCCTTGTGCAAGGCTTAGCACATAAGGACGATATATACCGACGGGGTGCACATAGCAACAACAACATAATAAACTACGTTCCACAAGGTTATTGACTTACTAAGAATGATGTATATAATAAATACGGGTATATTATAAAGATATAGAGTGACTAATGAAATAACGTCCAATTTAAAAAAAAATCTTCTATTAACTCCCCTCCCCACCATTATTTATAGTGGACGAGTTAAGAAGTTCAGTTTTATTTTCGGGAAATTCTAACTTTTTGTGGGTTTGAAATCATCAAATGATTCAGTTGCCCATGTGCCAGGGTTTTTTTTTTTTTTTTTTTTTTTCAGGATGGGAAATCATCAAATGACTTCTCCCGCTCTGGGCGGAGCGGGAGGGCGTGTCAGACTTTTACTGACTAAAACCCACCCGTGTTCCATCAGTTGCCCATGTGCCAGGGTCACGGTATCTCTTTCGAACAATCACGCGACCCCGGCAGGCATCGGTCCTAGTAGACCCCTACACTGCTGCTGACATCTCTTTGAGGCGCGCGTGGAACACTGCGCGCCGTCGACCCGAGCTTGGTCCTTACCGGGCGGCGAGCTACCCATTGCTCGCCACCCGCAAGCTCGCGCCTACGGTGGCCGGGAGTCCGCTATTGACTCCCGACGCCCGGGGCGTCTCCTCCTGCGGCGGCTGGGGACGTGAGGGCGCAGAGACTGCCACTCCCTCACGCGCCCCGCCTCCTCCTTCGCGAGCATTACTGCTTCGCAGAAGGAGGTGACGGCTTCCCATTCCCTCTCGCTCCGTACCATGGCTCGCACCAGGGCCGGACGCGAGAGGTCGCCGCCGCCGATCGCCTCCACGAGGACACGGCGGTGCTCCGCCCAGGCAGGGCACACCTCCACCGTATGCTCCACCGTGTCCTCCAGACGATCCTCGCAATGGAAACACCCGGACGTATCCTCCCGCTTTATCCTGAACAGGAACCCACCGAAGCACCCATGCCCGGTGAGAACCTGCGTCAGGCGGA
This sequence comes from Aporophyla lueneburgensis, assembly GCA_932294355.1. Lineage (NCBI taxonomy): Eukaryota > Metazoa > Arthropoda > Insecta > Lepidoptera > Noctuidae > Aporophyla > Aporophyla lueneburgensis. The sequence goes on from OW028737.1 coordinate 8,921,489, forward strand.
AGGTGAGGACGCCGTGACGCCTCTCTATCCACTCCTCAAAGAGGGGACTTACCGCCGCAATTGTGGCGTGCCCAGCACTGGGTTGCGACAATCGTACCCGCCATGTCGCCATGAGATCACACCGGAGCTCTGTCCGCCGTGCCGCGATTTGTCGCGGCAGCGGAGTTTCGCCCCGGCGTTTCGCCTCCTCGCGCCACTCCCACATGTGGGCGAGGACCTTTGCCTCCAGATCCCATGGCGGCACTCCGATGTGCCAGGGTCACGGTATCTTTTTCGAACAAATCTCAGGCATCAGTCCTAGCAGACCTCTTCAGTTCTGCTGACATTTCTTTGAGGCGCGCGTGGAACACTACGCGCCGTCGACACGGGCCTGGTCCTTACCGGGCGGCGAGCTACCCGTTGCTTGCCGCCCACAAGCTCGCGCCTACGGTGGCCGGGAGTCCGCAATCGACTCCCGACGCCTGGGGCGTCTCCTCCTGCGGCGGCTAGGAACGTGAGGGCGCAGAGACTGCCACTCCCTCATGCGCCCCGCCTCCTCCTTCGCGAGCATTACTGCTTCGCAGAAGGAGGTGACGGCTTCCCTTGCCCTCTCGCTCCATAACATGGCTGGAAATTCTCAGTTGACTACAGATTTGATATTTTTCTCGTCTCTTCTGCTCCTAAACTATTGACAATCAGTAATAGAGAGGATTTTTTCTTTTGAATGTCTTTTTATGGGCTATCCTGTATGAGTTCATCAATAAAAGTGAATAAAGGATATTTTTGGATATGTCGAGTTGCACGCAAGGGGGAGATACCGGACAATTCTGGCTTGATACAATGTTCGGAAAAGCGGAAGAAAGCAATAGAAGACTGTCAAATAAAATAAAAATATTTGATTTCGCGTAAAATCTACATGGGCACTCATGAAACAACAGAAGCTAGGTGCACGGTGCCAATCGGTCGATTCCTATTGAAAAGAGACGACAAAAAACTCCATCTTTACTCTATCCACACTAATATTATAAATGCAAAAGTAACTCTCTCTATCTCCCTTTCCTGCTAAAACTACTGAACCGATTTAAATGAAATTTGGTACACAGATAGTTTAAAGCCTGAGAAAGGCTATAGACTACTTTTCATTCCGCAACTTCGTCTGCGTCCGCGATAACCGACATTTATGCGGATGAAGTCGCGGGCAAAAGCTAGTTAAAAATAATTGGCGTTTACAATGTTTTCAAACCACAGTATATAAAGAGGACAGGAGGATGATGGTATGCAACGACAGTACAGAGATCGGTATACGGCATCTTCTTAAGAAATAGTAGCTAGGTCTGGAAAATTTCCTTAATTACCACGCTTTGTAAACTGATCAGTAGATAATCGTAAAAGGTCATATTTATTTTCGGAAAATATTGATGGTGCATCTTTATAATAAAAATATGATTTTAGGATTGAGATTTAATCACCACGCTAGGAAAACCTAATTAATGATCTTAGTAGGTAGTTTTATTAAAACAAAAATAAAGCTCTCTAAATAAAAAAACCGTCTGCAAAAAAGACAATTTAGAATTAATGCGCTAAAAAGATCGAAATAAGATTGAGAATAGAAAACAAAATTAAAAGAACCTATAAACAAAGAAAACTCTACTTCGAGCTTCGGTTTAACAGACTATAATTATGAGCTGATAGTCTTAGCTTAATACCCGCATTAAGTTTAGTAGCAAGGTGACGCCACTTATTTTCTATCGTTTTATAATTTGCAATTCGGTCTTTAAGACGAATACCAAATTACAATTTCATCCAGGCGTTTGGAAAATACGAGGTGATAAAATACAAACAAAATGAATAAATAATAATAATATATAAGATACGCGCAAAAACATAACCATTCCTTGGCAGTCGGGTAATAAGAGAGTAGGTACCTCTACACCAATTCTTTAGCAATCAAATAAATTACCGCACTTGAGTTTTGATTAGAGCTTATCTCAAAGTTCGATTTACGTGCCGACACCGTTGAAATAAGTTATTTGTAATCTCGAAAACAACGAAATAAAGTAATTACTAAACTCGTATATTTTCCCTTCGAAAGGAAAATGATACGAAGTTTCGTATTGGGCAGGCAACGTGAGTAATTAGCAAAGTTGTGTAAATTATTGTGGCACTTTAGAAAAATGTGTAATTAAATACTAATTTTGCGTCAAGAGTTTAACTGTTTTTATAGCTACCTATATTTCTAGTTAGGTTTTTTAATGAACTTCTACTAGCTCATGTTATGTTTAGAATATGCCGAACGTACCTTCAATTTTAATACAATATCGACACGCATATAAGCTTTTAAATACATCCATTTTATGTATTTAATGTGGAGTATCAAACCTACCATTTATAATAAAGATTGAAAGATGGCTTTTTATTTAGATAAGTTTTAACCTTTTAGATACATACGTACCTTTTTCACATGAGGGTAGCCAGGAAATATACAACGTTACCTGCTAGGAAACCGAACGGAATCTCTTTAATTTGACTTTAAGTTGAAAACGTATAACTTGAAACAAAAAATAGAACTAAAACGATTACTTTGTGAATACTTTTACTTCAGTTTGTTATTTTTATTTATTATTTAGTTATTAATTGTTCCGTGTAGTTTCGGAAGTAAAGATTAGCACCATCCCATTCTTCCCGTTGGTGTTGTAAGAGGCGACTAAGGGACTTAGTAGAGAATTGGCAGCAGCGTTCTCTATGTATTTGCCCATCTTAAGGCTACTATACACAGTGCCGGCGGTAATGCCGCCGGCTTGCCCGGCGGCCCTGCCGCCGGCACTGTGTGTAGGAGCCTTTACTGCAATCGCCAACACGCCTGACAAGCGTGGCGATTATGGGAAACCCTCCAAAATTGGAGGAGACCTATGTCCAGCAGTGGACGTTATCCATAGGAAATGATGATGTTAAGTTAGGATAGAATTAATTATTTTTTAGCGTAGTATTAATTGTTATTAAGGTACATTTTACTTATAATTTAAATAAATTAACCTTCCAAACGAAATGTTAACATACAATTTAGTTTATGCATAATTAAAATCCGAGGTATTATTTAACCTCCGAGGTTAGTCAGCAAATCGATGTGTCCCCTTTGAGACAGACCCTTTAAGACCTGTCTACATTACTCCCCAAGGTATTAGAGGAATTAGGAAAATTAAATTACTGGCTTCAGCAAGATTGTTGTGGTTATGTTGTGTACATGTAATTGTATACGTTCGGTTTCTGTTATAGACATTGTTTGACAGCTCCAAATTAAATTTGTCGGGCATAATTATAGTTTGGCATCGCTATTGATAATTTTGGTAAGGTTATTTCTATTTTCGGCACAAATACAGCTATACTAATATTTTAATACGAAAGTTGATAGATATTTTTGAATATCTGTCTGTCACTATAGTGCATTAAAACTACTGAAATAATAATTATGTTTGACATAAAGGGTAAGTAATCTGGGAAAAGGAGAGGAAATAGGCTACTTTTCATTCTGGATATTCTTATTCTAAAGTTCGACTTAACTTTTCTTATTGCCTTAGTGATTATATTATTTCCGATAGTTATGTACAGACGCCAACACATCAACTTACCCCAATCTGTCAAATTTCTTTAATAGATTTTCAGCCTTATATCACAATAGTGGAAGGTTAATTTTCGATTGGTAAAATTTGACAGATTGGGGTAGCTTGACCTGGTGGCGTCTGTACCTAATTTATCATCACTTTTTTTTATAAATCTACAAAATGTTAACGAGATGTTATCATTGCGGTTCCTAAGGGTTTAACGTGATACTAAGTCTATAGTCTTGTTCATGAATTCGGCTATAAAATGCAGTTAGTTTTTCATTTATCCGATTGGTATTTCCGGAGATTTGCGCGTTCGATCAAACAATCTCTAGCTTTATTATTTGTTTAGATAATTGTTGTTTCGATATTAACATAAAATAGCATACAACACTCAATTATATCAAAAGCAGTTAAATGATTTAATTTTTTTGATATAACAATAGTTCTAATAGAAACTAAGTTAAGTTTTCGAAGCAGATATGTTTCCACTTTGTGAACTGTAATCTCAAACCTAACACATGTTTCAAGTATTCCTGAGAGCATCTTTAGTTTCGCTAAGAGATTCTCATCGAGGAAAAGATAACATTATATGAAAACCAAAGGATTTTCTCAGCGGTCACATTGTTTTAGATATATTTCTTATTTCGACCTTGCTTTTGTTTTCTTTTTTCTAGGTGGCCAGACTTTGGTTCAATATACTTTAGCTTAGGGAATTATCCAGAAATTATCTGATAATTATTATTGCTCATTAAAGAAACCTCTCAAATATTTTCGTGAGAACAGAACAAGAAACAATGAATCTTTGTAAAACATCGTACCTCTTTAATTCAACTCTTTATATTCTAACACGAATTAATTGACTTTGATCATTATCACAACGGTAGACAACATGTTTCAGAATACATAAGTTCTCATACACACGCTGTGCTTTTACTAAGCTACTTATAGACTTGAGAACAGATCCTACACAATGCACATTTATGATTTCTAGTCGAGAACTTCTCGTAACGTATTCATTACTTATGATCCCACATGATCCCTGCAAAGAAAATCCTCTGACACGTGTAGAGGTTCTAAATTGCCTAAAGCTATTGTGCATCAAAGAATGACTAGCAGTGTACTACAAAGTTAATTATACCCAACTAAGTAAGTAGTAAGTAAGCAGTGGTAGCCCAGTGGCTATAGCCACGACTTACCGAGTTGTAGGTTGTAGGTTCGAACTCTGGCTGGCGCTTTGCTGTGTGTAAATTATTTCATCTCTACTACTCTCAAATCAGTGGAGAAAAATATCATGAGGAAACCAGCACGTCCTAGAACCAAAAAATCGAAGACATATGACATGGCCCGCGTGGCGGTTTACAGCCCACTCCCACTTTACGAGAGGATGCTTGTATCCCAGTAGTTGGAAAATCACCTATCATCATCATCATCATCATTTCAGCCAAAAGACGTCCACTGCTGGACATAGGCCTCCCCCAAGCACCGCCATCTCGACCTGTTCTGTGCCTCTCGCATCCAACGAATTCCTGCGGCCTTCACCAGGTCATCAAATCACCTATAGGTTGATTATATTATGTATGTAAGTACTATTACCAAATTGGTCTGCAAAACGTAACGATTACGGGAATTTTTCAATTTTTCTTCTAATTGTGGCCAATTAGCTGTAGAAGTTTACGATATATCATCAGACAAACTAAACTACATTATTGATAGGCTTTTGGTAGTAGACATACAGGAAAGTGCGTTTTTACAAACATGCTTCATAATCATCATCTCATCCGAAAGATGTCCACTGCTGGGCCTTCCTAGATATAAATCTAAATGGGTGCCAAGCTCTGTAAATAATCCTGAAATTTATTTATGAGAACATAAAACATACAAATAATAATTTATAACACAATTACTGGCCTTTTACTGATACAACAATGTTTGCTATTTAAAAATGTAACTAACTTAAATTATTTATAGAAAGTAGTCAAGATTTGACTCAACTAGTTTTCACATATAAGTTACTAGCTTCTGCCCGCGACTATGTCCGCGTTAAATTTCTTGTTCCCCGACCCTTCCCGTCGCGTCGAATCGCCTACTCGTGCGATTTTCTCCGTTTTTGCAACATTTTTCATTACTGCTCCGCTCCTCTTGGTTGTAGCGTGATGTTATATAGCCTATAGCCTTCCTCGATAAATAGGCTACTCAACACAAAATGAATTTTTCAATTCGGACCAGTAGTTCCTGAGATTATCGCGTTCAATCAAACAAACAAACAAACTCTTCAGCTTTATAATATTATATAGTAATAGTATAGTATAGATTTTACATTCAGGTAATCAACTTATCTTTTTTATGTTATACGCAAGTTACTTTTATTGTACAGACGCCAGCGCACAAAGCTATAATCTTATAATAATATTTCTTGATTAGGTTTTCAACTTTATCACTGAAGTATTAGGTTCAAGATTAATTGGGAAAATTTGACAGTTTTGGGTAGCTTGATGTGCTGGCGTGTGTATTTTAACCAGCCAATTACCGTATTACAGACACAATTAAAAAAACATTGTGTCGATACCAAATGTGGTATCTCAGGGACTTAGAGGTTAAGTTAGTTCTTAAATGAATACTAGCTTTTGCCAGCGGCTTCGCCCGCGTGGAAGTCGGAAAATATCCCGCGGGAACGTACTACCGGGATAAAAGTACTCTATGTGGTAATCCAAATCATAAACTAATTGTGTTCCAAATTTCATCCAAATCCGTTCAGTAGTTTTTGCGTGAAAGAGTAAAAGACATCCATACATCCATACTCACAAACTTTCGCATTTATAATATTAGTAGCAGCTATTCCAACTACCCAAAGCCTGTTCCACAAAGAACCATTATGACGGCAACGTGCGCCGAGGTAATCAATCAAGCCCCGTTGAATCACATCCGAAGTGGCTTGACTTTCGCCAGGATTGGTGTCACTGTCTAGCAGCGCTTTATTACCAGATTGTCGAGGAGTACAAAAAAAGGATTAGTGATAATTGATGAATATGGTTTTTATAAAGTCGAATAACGGTAATTATTGCAATGCAAGAGAAGCTTTTAGAATTTTCTGATTTCAATATAGAAGAGATATAAACCAAAATTGATAAGACTTAGGTATAATATAAAAATAGTATGAGTAACAACATGATATTTCCAATATTTCTGTGGAACAGTAAAACGAAGTATGAAGATTTAAGAAGTTATCTCCAATTTTCACGTATTTGTAGTTACAACGCTAATTACTAATAGGATAAAAAATATTGATTATGTGTATTAATACAAGGTGTAAGCATTCTTTTAAATTCGTTTTATTTTTAGTATTATTACGACTAAAGTACGAAAAAATTCATAGAAAGTCCCGAACGTCAAGATTGGTGTACTTAATGTCCCCAATATGAGAAGAATGGCTAGACGGCTTTGTCGAGCTAGGAATGATTTACTTAGACTTAAGGTGAATTACTTTTTTTTAAGAATCACATTGTTGTGAATCAAAAGCCAGCCATCCATTGCATCGGCATGAACCGCAAAATTATATTAAACCTTACTGTCACAAAGATGTTATCTAAAACTATAAGTATAGGACTGACATTATTAATAGCCAAGCCTTATGGCGACCCAGCATAGTTCCGTTCTAGCGAGCACCCTCGTATGCCGAAATATCATTACATTGACATGGTGACTTGCAGGGTTGTGAACACGCTTTTTATAAACCCGAGTCGAAAATCTGTCAGTGTGGTCTGGGGTGACTTTATCTATGGATCCATTTCTTAACATAACCAAATCTTAGAATAGTCATAAGCCTGTTAACTTATAGACGTTGTTAAAAATTTGTCCGCCACTACAATGCGGCACAAAGTTACAAGATTAGCTTGAGACTAACTGTCTCATTCATAAAAAGTTATCAAACATCTAAACCCTTGCTAAAGTCTGGTTTTCAGCCCTCAAGCCAAGCCAAGCCAAGCCTTTGCCTTTGCCCCCTTTTTACACACAGATATTATTATTGTATTCCATGGAGATGTTTCGGGCGACGGCCGACGGGCCCAAACTTCACAACTATTACTAAAACCACAATCGGATCTTAACGGAGGAGGTAAGTGGCAGCAATTAAATTGTTTTGTGGTTCTGTTTCTGGATTTATTGGACAAATTATCTTTAGAAGGATGAAGAAATTGTTAATTAAATGTTTTCTAAAAGATTCTTCTTTGAATAATTTATCTTAATCAATCAATCTATTTAATCTTTTTTATTCATTGGACTGAGTTTTTTTTTTTTTTTTGTTTGCAATATTACTTATTACAACTGGTGAATCAGAGTGAAACGGAAAACTAACGTGATGTTATTTTTAAAGGGTATAATAATAATAGTAATCAGGAAACAGTACTCACGGACGCGGCACGCATAGTAAGGAGGTTCGTCGCTCTAGAGCTCTGAACACCCGGCAGCTTGGACCCGGTTCCTGTTGCCGATGTGCCACTATTTTTTATATTTTATTGTATGTGTTTTGTAAAAATATTTTAAAATGCAATCTTAGTATAAAGATTAATAAATGAAAATGATAGTAGTAATAATTGGAAGTTAATTATATTCCAAATCGATGTTACCTTTTGATTTAAGATTTAACTAAAAAGTATGTTACCAACCCATCACCCATTACAAAATTGTTCGTTAAGCATAAAATAAAGGATAGCTGTAGATAATAGAGTAATCAATACCATAAAATGTATGCAATGGCAGCGACGCGCAACGCAGCTTGTTGATCGATCGATACAAACGGTTACTTGAAAGTCACTCTGCAAATAATGGTCACCTTTTTGTAAAAGAGCTTGACCATTCAGGGGGAAAAAATAACCAGTGCACAAATTTTAACAATAAAACTTATACGAGTTTTATTACTTTTACACTATTTTATTTTTAACAAGCTTTCATTACCTTCACCTGTATGTTTGTATGTAACTGTTTGTAAGCGACTCCTTTGGCCTTGATTTTCACCCACTTCAAACGGTCAGATTTCATTTAAACTTTGTAACACAATGACAATACAATACATAACAATACAATAATTTCATAAATGTGTGGCATTATCCTTGCCAGAATTACCAGGATAGCAAAAACAAAACACTCCTTTGTAGCTAGCCGCACTAAAAAATAGAAAGTAAATAATAGTTTAAAAAACTAAAAATACGCTTCCATAAAAAACCAAACTAAATAGTGAACAAGGGTGTTTTTTTAGTTTTTTGAACTATTATTTATTATTTTGAAATGTCCTAATAATTAAGTTTTTGTTCTCGAAAGATACCTATCAGCGATGCGCTAGTATGACGCGAAATAGATACCTATCTACCTAAACCGTTCCTATAGACATTCAAAAGTGCCTTTTATTTACTTATTTGAAGTAAATGCTTTGACTTTGTCTTTGACTTTTTACCAGTGCGAATTAAATACACACTTGCACTGAACAGTACTTTATGAGTGACGTCACAGCGCCTAATTAAGTAGAATGCAATCAGATAGCCCGTGAGATTTTAAGGAGATCACCCATTCTGAGAAATATATACTACTAGATGACCCAGCGATCTTCGTATCGCCTCAGATTCAATAAATGTTGTAATAAACCTACCAAGTTTGACAACCTGCTACGCGGTGGCTATCTAGTAAGAGTTTTCTAGCTGACACTCATTTATGTTTGGTTAGCTCCTACCCAGTTATGATAACCTGGTACTTCGAAGGCATAAAACATTTTCTAGCTGACACTGCTGTTTGTTGATAAGCTCATACCAAGTTATGACCACCTGGTTCTTCGAAGGCAACGTTTTTGTCATACCATGTTTTATACTGACTTGTATTCTCTTTGACGTTTTATGTCACGTCACATGGGAACGCGGTCGAACGGGATAAAAAGTATTGTATGTCCGTCTCCTGCTTTTAAGCTACCTCCCCTCCGATTTTCAGCCAAATCGGTTCAGCCGTTCTTGAGTTATAAATAGTGTAACTGACACAACTTTCTTCTATACATATAGAAGATAGTCTATGCCAGATAAGAAAAAAATAAAAGTCGTTGACACCCGCCTTCCAATGTATTCAAATATGTCAAAACGATACGAAAAAAAATGTAAAGAAAGTGTCGCTAGCACGATGAAAACGGTAATTTGAAGACATTGGTTGGCAGGTGTCACTGACTTTTATTTTTTTCACATCTGGCACAGACTATTACCTGCAGCCCGCGAAATATAAAAGAGATAACCCATCCTGGGATATTTTTTTTAGCTGCCACCATAATAAAGACATTTTTTTAATTACTCACATAAACGTTTATGTCAAAATCGAGAACACTTTCGGTTCGGAGATATATATCAGGTAAGAATTAGAACATCGCGTAGACTAGAAGCAATTAGTTTATATTGGTATTGTAAATACGCGCTGCAGCTTAAAGTAAAAAACCACTAGAATAAGTTTTTAATGTTAAAAAAACAATCTTAAAAAGGAGTTTTTTTATAAAACAGAACACACGGGAAGGAGGAACTGGAGGGAGCGGGAGGGGCGGTGCGGGAGGAGTCACGCGCCCGCCCATCCCACGTGCTTGTTTTTGAACATCGTTGTTTTATTTTATTGATATCCGTATTACACCGCTTACACAAGGGCTAGTTAACAGTGTTGTATGTGTTAGGAGCTATACCAGTACAAAATAGAGAAATAATTGTCTTACCGAACCTTACACGAAATGGCGGACATTTCTTTGTTCGCAAAGTTATTACAGCATTGCCGCCATATAAATTTACTTAATTCTTGACCGCAGACGTTGTCTTTTTATCCCAAAAACCTATTATGTTCAACTTATAGCCTGACACTGACCTGAAAATTGCAAAACGTAAAAAAAAATAATTTCTGTAAAAATAAGTCTGATTGTACGCCAGATTTTATAAGGTTCAAAGTAGATTTTTTTTAATTAGTAGGCCGTGAGCTGCAGTTATTTATAATATAGTTCCATTTTTTTTCTTATTACTTGCCTTTGATTGGCTTCAAAAATTCTCCTTCCAATAAGTATCGCGAAGCCGATCCTATTGGCTCGCAAATAAGGTATGCTCTCCCTCGCAAACATTCTTGGAACTGCTCGTAAGATTTCATCACTTAAAAAATACACTCGCACCACCTTGAAAAACTCGCGGTTAGTGAATTTGTGATGGTATCGTGTTCGGCCGGTACGACACACGCGCGGCGCGGTGCTTGCGTGAAAACGCGACGCGACGCGACGTGATGACAGCGTGCGTATGAGCAGACTGTCGGCCAATGGGCGCAGCGGCGGCGCCGGGCTGCTTTGCCGCCCGGGAGGGTATTGCACCCGGGGCTCTTTGATAATATTACGAACGGTATAGACCCAACAAAAAAAAAGTTGCGCATTGGTTTAAATTTTCCCTGCATAAGGATGGACGAAGGTCGTAGTTCCCTCGTATATTCTCCTGTATAAATGCATCACACATTATTTATGTATGTACAAAATAATTGATGCTCTTTGTTTTTGTTTTTAATTATTATTTTATTTAATACTAGCGATCCGCCCCGGCTTTACACGGGTGTAAATAATATGTGATGGAGGTTGTATAACTGAGCAGAATGCCACCATTCTGTAGTTTAAGCCTACCATGTGAAGATAGGTTATTCCCCGAGTACCCCGTTCTCCGAGGGCCCCGTCCCGAAGAACCCCGAATACGATAAATATGATTCTTTTTTTTTCTATTGCTTTCAACTTGTACGTGTTTGAAATAACATAAGACGAAAGTAGTTTATCTGAAATTTTGTACAATGTCGAATTACAGTTTTAATTGAGATAATTATAGTTTGAATAAAATGTATCAAAAATATAAAATATAGGCTTGCAACGAATAGTATATTCGACAGTATACCGAATACCGAATATTCGGCAAGACCCCTGACCGAATAGCCGAATATTAAGCAAAAGTATTCGGCCGGATTTTAGCGCCAAACCTTGTACAGGCGTGAATGTTTCGCGCTCGTTTGTTCTAACCATTCTACCGCTGTCACCGTAAAACGTCAAAAAATATAGTTTGCCAACAACCTTGACGAGATCTCGCCTCTTTTCGGGTCACTTGTGGTTAAACCCCAATTTATCGATATTTTACTACGAAACCCATATAAGATTGTGACTGTTTCATAATGTGTACAAATCCTATTCGGTGTATAACATTTATGTAATTTGGTTCAGAATGAAACGAGTATCATTATAATAAAAAACGAGTTTTGTTATTTTTGTCTCATTTTTATAATTAAAGGTCCCAGAAATTTTAGTAAAAGACATATTTTAACCTTGCCCTTCTAAATTTTGATTACGACAATAATTCAAATCCATAGAATTCTTAACTTTTCTAATACAGAAGATGATTATGTACCTGTATTATGTACCATGACTATTGTTGTTGTTACTTAAATAATAATAAGAGAAATGAAAAGATGAATATATAAGGTGTATCTATTCGTACACGAAATATTTTAAGAGGTACACCTGTAGGTGGTAAAGAAGCTACAGCAACGAAAAAAAAATTTCTAAATGTATTTTTTTCAATATTTAATATTTATAAATTATTTGACGCACATAAGAAATACTGGCTCCTTCTTATTTTTTACGGCCCGAGAAAACGTGGCCATGCTCGTGCCGTCCGGTCGCCGCCCTCGCAGTGTCAGGAGGGCCATTCAAAGAATTTGGAGTAAAGGTTTTATGCAAAACGTCTCAAGCAGTTTTAAAATTATAATAATTACGAAAATTCAAAAACGGTTAGATAAAAAAAATCTTTTTGCTTCTGTAGTTTCTTTACCACCTAGAGGTGTACCTCTTCAAATATTTCGTGTATGAATAGATACACCTTATATATGTACGTAATGAATCGATTTTTTTTTTTCATTTCCCAATTATCTCCCTATAAAAAATATATTACTTAAGTATTCGGTATTCGGCCGATTAATATGTAGATAATAGTAATAAAAGCAGCCGGATACCAAATAGTAACCGAATATTCGTTGCAAGCCTGATAAAATAAATGTTACAATATTATCAGATCATACTTAACAAATATATTTTTAAAAGTATTTTTGATTTACTGTATTGTAAAAAAATAATGTTAGTGAAACTGATTTTACATAAGATTATTTTAGAGTTAACTATTTCCTATGCTACATTAATTACATATAAAAATAATACCTGAAAGTGTTTTTGCGTATTTTTTAAATTATGTTAATGCTCCATGTAGAGCAGATATTTTGATTTTCTGTATTGAAAAAGGAACTATTGTGATAATAATTGAAACCAGTACAATAACAGGTTCGAATTATTATATAATAATTTTGAAGGTTTGAATTATTAATAGAGTCTCCTAGAGCAATCTCTTGGAGACTCTATATTGTATTCTGAATTATAATATTTATTTTAACCAAGCAAGACTTCGTACTTTTTTCCTGATTCTTAAAATTAAGTATTATAATTTTAGTAAGTAATACAATTTAATTTAACATATCATCTGCTGATAGTACTTTTAAGCTAAATTGACTGTTAATCGAGTTTCTCTAGATAAAAATAAATCAGGGTCCTCCGGGACGGGGGCCTCGGGGAACGGGGTACTCGGGGAATAACCCGTGAAGATGGGGAGAGGTTGTGTGTATGTATATTTCTATTCTTTTGTTAGGCGTTACGCGATGATTAGTGATAAATGATAAATTACTTTATTTTTGCAAGTAGGTTTGTACAAACACTTTTACACGTCAATCATTTTTTTTTTAACTAGATGAGGTCGGCGTTTCCTATCTGACTACTCTGAGAAGAATCGCCGAAACAAACTCAGAGGTCACAGTCTCTTTTAAAATCCAGACATAATCTTCATCAGATCATGTGAAGACCATGTGGATTGGTGTCTGAAGTGGTCTTTTAAGGAAAGAACACACAGCTTGAGTGGACCTATCCAATTAGTGCACGCATTTGTCAGTAATCATGCAGCTCCACTCAGAACTTAAGGAGGTCAATGATTCGACAAACAATACCAAAGAAAGGACATTTGTGTAGGTCGCACAAATTAATCAAACTGCCAGACAATTTAAAAAATTAAATTAGAAGAAAAGGAAACCAAAAAAAAAGAAACCCACTTCGTCTTCACATTTACAATAATTAAAACAATATAATACTTTAAAAGTAAATATTCATGTCATTGTATAAGTAAAATTCATCAATGTCAAAGTGTATATAAAATCAGGAAATAGTCCAGGTCTGATCATTTGAGGACCATGTACATGGGGGTCTCTGAAATGGTCTTTTGAGGAAAGAACCATACAGATTGAGTGGACCTGTCCAGTCAATGCACGCATTTGTCAGTAATCTTGCAGCTCAACTCAGAACATAAGGAGCACAACGATTCGACGAACAATACCAAAGAAAGGACATTTTGGTAGGCCGCATTAAGTACTCAAACTGCCAGATTATCATTAAAAATGAAATGAGTAAGAGAGATATAAAAAAACAAACATCACCTACATAGTCCTCACATTCAAAACCATTAAAATAAAAATAATATTATACTCCTCAGAGTATATATTCATGTCATAGTTTAAACAATAGTCATCAAATGTCAAAGTGTATATTTCCAAATAAATAATAATAATAATTAAAAAAAAACATTCAGTATAATTGTAATAATACATAAATTGGAGCAGCTTAATCCCATGCTTTTTTGTCCTCAATATAATCTTTAACTGTATAAAAGGCTTTCTGGCACAATTTACGCTTAATGAATGATTTGAATTTATTGAGACTTAGATCTTGAACATGGCTTGGAAGTTTATTATAAAAACGTATACATTGACATCTGAATGAGCCACCTATTTTCTTGAGCCTTGTTGAAGGTACAACAAATTTGTGTTTATTCCTAGTATTTATATTATGGATATCACTGAATTCTTTAAACAATTTAATATTCTTATGGGCATATAAAAGATGTTCAAAAATATACTGTGAAGGCACAGTCATTACATTAATTTCTTTAAATTTCTCTCTGAGTGAGTGTCTCGGGCTTAATTTATAAATTGATCGAACAGCCCTTTTCTGCAAGACAAAGATAGTCTGAATGTCAGCGGCATTTCCCCACAACAGAATACCGTATGACATTACACTATGAAAGTAAGCAAAATACACTAAACGGGCTGTCTCGATGTCAGTTAAATTCAGAATTTTTCTAACAGCGTCTGCAGCGGAGCTTAGCTTTTTCGACAATTTATCTATATGTGGGCTCCACTGAAGCTTGGCATCCAAAGTTAAGCCCAAGAATACAGTGCTATCTTCAGGATTCAATTCTTCACCCTTCACCAACATATTCGTTTTCACTTGCCTAACGTGAGGTAGCGTAAACTTAATGCATTTGGTTTTTGTTTTTTCATTAAGAAGCAAATTATTTACATTGAACCAGTGAACTAATTTTGAAATTGCGCTATTAACATCGTCAGTATCCACTTGCTGACGTTTAAGTTTAAACAAAAGTGAACTATCATCCGCAAACAAAACTATATTATGATTATCTTTTATGAGGTAAAGCAAGTCATTAATATAAATAAGAAACAAAAAAGGACCAAGAATTGAGCCCTGTGGGACTCCCATTGTTACGATAGATCCGGGAGACCTTTTTCCATTGACATCGACACTCTGAATCCTATTACTCAAATATGAAGTAAGAAGATCCAGAGCGTTGTTCCGGATCCCGTAGTGGCGGAGTTTCCTGATGAAAGTTTCATGAAGAACGCAATCGAATGCTTTAGATAAATCACAGAAGATGCCCAAAGCATCGCATTTATCTTCCCATGCATTATAAATATGTCCTAAGAGTTCAACATCGGCATCGGTAGTTGAACGACCCCTTGTAAAACCGAAATGTTTAGTATGTAATAATTTATGTTTATTAAACAATCGTTGCAACTGGTCTAAAATTAATTTCTCAAAAACTTTACCGAAGGTAGGTAGTACTGAAATAGGTCTATAGTTAGTGGGGTCTGATGTACTACCAGATTTAAATAAAGGTATTATTTTCTTCATAAGATCAGGAAACTCCCCACACTCAATACAATTATTAAATATAAGAGCTAAAGTAGGTGCTACAATGTCAATAATAGACTTGGCGACTTCTACAGAATTACCCCACAGATCTGCAGTCTTTTTTACATTTAAAGTGTGGAAGGTTTTAATTATATCTTTACAAGTAATATGTTTTTTGAAATTCCGAATCGCAAAAATTAACATTATCAATAAGCAAAGACTCAGCAACAGAAGGTGATGTGAAGGTGATGTGAAGTGAATAAGTATTATAGCATTGATTACTTTTTGCCTGAGAAAACACAAAAATTGATCATCAATCTCAACTGACTTTCAGATTTGGCTGATTAATAAATCACTAATTGATTTTAAAATATTTTTTTGAAAAAAAAAAATGTCTTTTTCTCATAATATTTTTTTAATAATTTTTATAATTTCAATATTTAAATGTATAAATTATAATTTTGATGCGATTTTATTGATGAACAACTTTATTATTTACCGATTTCAAAAAAGAGGAGGTTCTGTCTTCCACTGTTTTTTTTTTAAATGTATGTTTACCGATTTCTCTGCCAACCATGAACCGATTTCAAAACTCTTTTTTATAGATAGGTTATGCTTGACCCCTCAAGCCATTAAAAAAGAGTTTTAGATTTTTTGAGTTTTTTTTTTTGTTTCATATAAATTTTATTGACATTGCTATGGTAGTTTTAATTCACTTTGTTTAACGTGATGACATTATAACACTTTCTGTAACTGCTATTGACCTAGCCAGTAGTGGTATATGAATAAGCGCGGGGTAATTACCATAGATAAAGAGAGAAAAATAAAAGTTTATTGTAAAAAAAAAAAAAACAACCGACTTCCAAAAAAACACTGCATAGTGAAAAATTACTTTGATTTCGGAAGTCGGTTGTTTATTTTTTTTTTTGTTACTTTAAAAAAATAAATGTTCTCCACAAGATAAAAGAGGACTTCCCTTCACTCAATTATCCTGGCTATCTATACATAAAAGCATCAACGGGGCAGCCATTTTAATTCAATTATTGGCCCTAGGTTGCCCACAGGCAAAGGCTTGACTGAATATAGCACACGTGAGTTCCTGTCAAAGTAACGCATATTACCACACCGTAGAGGTCTTCTGGATACAATTTCCAGTGCGGAATTTCCCAATAATTCAATTATATTAATATGGTAGGACAATTTTATAATATTACTAACGACCCACCCTGAATCGCAGTTTTTACGACTTACGACAAAACATCTAGATTATTGTAAACATCATACTAATATAATAGTAATATATTATACAACTATCGGAATACATCTTTTAATTGATGGTAAAAACCGCATCGAAATCCGTTGCGTAGTTTATAAAAACAACACACAGACAGACACGAAAAACGACTTCAATGTATAATATTATGTAATAATATTCTTCATTCTTCTTCAATGTATAGAAGCTGTAATAAAACAGTTTTCAGTTAATAATAAACGATTTGAATGAAACTCCATAAATAAATTTTATTCTACTTTACGGCACAAAAATTCAAACATGAGGTTCTGTTTGATCGTAGCACGATTGATCGTAGCAGTGCCGCTACGCCGTAGCTCGGCGCGTAGCGAAGCCAAAGCGCGTAGACACCGCGTGGTTTTTTACATACTTTTTAACCCTCTACAAAAAAGAGTGGTGTTATAAGTTTGTAGTATGTATCAGCATATTTGTGTGTCTGTATGTGGTGGTATCATAGCTACTGAATAGATCAGTTCCTTGAACTGATTTTGTTTTTTTTTTTTGTTATTGTAAAAGATGACTTAATCAGGAGAGTTCTTGGCTATGGTTCGAGAAAATCTGTTCAGCCGTTTGAAAATTATCAGTTATTTTCTAGTTGATAAAGGGATGTGAGCATCTTCCACAGGTCTAATCGAGTCGAAATTTGGTATTCTATTAGTTCAATGATGTTAAAAGAACAAAGTAACCTCGAACTTATGCTGCATCACCTGAAATGGTCTCAATGATTAAGTTATAGACAAATGGTGATCAGGGTCTAATGATGGAGTAGAAATGAGAATAAATTAGTAACTAGTTTCACTGTGCCTGCCCCCGCTGTTTAACCCACATACGTGTCGATTGTCCAGCTTCCCGTGTATTTATCCAGGCCATGGTCTACCTATTTGCTAATCTTCATTCAATTCCGTTCAGCCGGTATAGCGTAAAACCACATCAAATACCACAAAAATCAAATAGGTATTTCCTTTTTTGTATAATAAGAAATCAACGTATCCTTTTAAAGGTGAATAAAGCCGTAAAAACCTGTTATGAACTTAATAAATAATCAAAAATGTTCGTTTAAAATAATTAAATATCTGGTTGACCGAGCTTTGCTCGGTATTTTTTGGTAAATTGTGTTTAAAATAATAATTATGTTGAAGTTGATTATCGATAAAGTTGGTCATTGAAAACACGAATAAAACGACATTTTATAAATATGAATCCCAGCTAGATCGATTTATCGCCCCCGAAACCCCCTGTATACTAAATTTCATGAAAATCGTTGGAGCCGTTTCTGAGGTTCAGAATATATATATATATATACATATATACAAGAATTGCTCGTTTAAAGGTATAAGATTAAACCACTATCATCACCACAACAGTCAGTTTGTCTGTCTCGTTTCCATCGTGGAATTAATTACTGCCTCTTGTGGCACTCATTCAGTGACAAAGAAATAGGTGTCCTCTGCGTCTGCACGAAATAATTACATTCTTGTTCGCAGCCCTTCACAAATTGTACGCATACGTTGAAGCATTATACTAATTGGAATTAAAATCAAAAGAAACGTTGAATGAGTGTTTTCGTTTGAAATTTGTAATCGCAATGGACGATAATAAAGAAGATTTGGGACATCAAAATCTTCAAAGAGAAGTATTTGTTCTTTAGAAATTGGGCGATTGCTATTTTCGAATAAATAATTTAAAAAAATAATTGTTTATCTCATAACCATATAAATAGAAAGTTAGTGATTGGAGCCTTCTTTTAAACAAGTAATACCTGTATTAGAATATTCCGCTGTACCAAAATAAATTCACATAACATGTGTAAAAACATCTAATATCAATACTAAATACCGTCAGACCAGTCTTTTCCCAACACTAAAAAGGATGACATCCCAACAATTGTTCAAGCACCTAAATCTAAACATACATAATTTTGCCTACCGATACCACTGTGCATGCATAATTAAATAGGTACTACCATTAAAATAATTATACTAATTGATAACATGAAACGTCATCGATGCGGTATCAGTTATAACCACAGCTACACTGATTAATCAATGTCTGTCAATTAACACGCAAAAGCCTTTATGCTCTGTTTACTGTACATTTGACAATTGATTTGAATAGTGCGTTTCGCAATTAGGGTGCAGGTTCTACATATAAATCATATTCTATACAGGCTCAAATTAAATTTGCTGGCAATTTATTTCCCTTCGATCTTCGTTTAAAACTTCAAATTACACTGTGACATGTATTATCGCAACCAAATGATTGTGTTATGGTTTTACTAATTTTACTATATTGATGCATGCTGCATGCATAATAAACCAGTGCAATTCGATAAATCAGTGGACGGCGGCAGCGATGGGCAAAGGTTACTTGCCCATAATGATTGTGAGTTTCTTCGTACTCTGTCTGTTACCTTTTACGTCACGTCAATCGATCGTTGTATTTTTTTTAATTATATCAGAAATATAATATCACGTATTCTATATGCGTGATTTTAATTAATTCCGTAACCTAATCACCACCCTTTTTTATTAAACAGCCGCCAAACCAAAACAACATTGAAATTCTGAAGTATTTTTGAGAATTTTAAGGTTGAACTGGTTATTTTTTAACACCCTGCCTCTGCTATAAAAATCTCGACGCGATGCGGACCCTGTTAAGCAGAAAAGATCCAACCGACAATTTGTCGAAAATCGAGTTATATATATAGTTAGAATTTACACATCGAACTTTATATACTAAAAAAATAT
Organism: Aporophyla lueneburgensis; assembly: GCA_932294355.1. Classification (NCBI taxonomy): domain Eukaryota; kingdom Metazoa; phylum Arthropoda; class Insecta; order Lepidoptera; family Noctuidae; genus Aporophyla; species Aporophyla lueneburgensis. The sequence continues at coordinate 8,941,205 of OW028737.1, forward strand.
CTAAGCAATCTGATCACTTTCACCAAACAAACCTCTATGCCACTACATGTACCAAAACACATTTAACGTTTTAAAGGAAAGCAAAAAAGATCCATAACCCTTAGATCTAAAAAAAAATGAAATGTATTATATTTTCCTATTAGATCGATTGTGGATTAGACTTGATTAGGTGTATGCACCCTTTCAAGATTTATATTAAAATTAAAACCTACGGAACTATCGCGTTTTATTTGCTTTCACTTTATCAATAATTTAAGCCGAAATTTCAGACACTATTTACGATCCTTTGTCACAGGGCAAGTGTCCGAAACGTCGGGCTACATAATAAAGTAAAACTAACTAAAAAATGTGTGTTCCATTTTTTGAAGATTTTTAAACCTTCATATATTTTTTATTGGGATCCCCCATGTAAAGATGTTACCGACAATTTCCTTTTTTGCATAAAAGATCCACAGGTAGTTTTTTAAGAAAATCAGGAAAACTGTGTTCAACTTGTCTGTGGCGTTACATTTCAAATAATGCTAATTTACTGAGTTACCATTAGTAACTTTCCATTTTTGTATTCCTCTGCTTGTTAGGTTTATTGTTCGATTTGAAGTTTAGGAGTGAACTCCTAAACTTCAAATCGTATTTACTAAAAAATCACAAAATGTTGGTTGGATCTTTTCTGCTTAACAGGGTTTAGATCCTTCTCTAATTGTCTGTAAATACCTACCCTTGTCAAAACATGTAATGATCCGTCTCATTCAACAAGTGTTTCACACTCAAAGAATCTTGTCCCTTGGATTAACTCAGCGATTTTAGATGTCTTTTCTTGTAACATTGTTGGCAGTGTTTCTTATTTCCTGATGAAAAAATAGATGCTTGTGAAACATCTTTCTATGACGCGTGGCTATGTGAGTGAGAGTAATAAAGTCGGCTGATCACAGAACTAAATTTATTATTTTTCACTAACTTTAGAACAGTACATCACGATTGTATTCTACGAAGGATTAGGCAGAGGTGTACTTACCTTCAGTTACACCTACATTTCACCAGTTATGTTTTAGTCTCATGTAATAGGGCACAAATCTAGACTGCAGGCTGATACTGAAAATATCCAGATCGATAAACCCAGGACCTCATGCTCGAAAGTAGCGCTTACTACCACTTGACCAAAAAGGCTGACGTTTTCATTATTTCAGCCGACAGACGTCCACCGCTGGTCATGGGCCTCCCCCAAGCGACGCCACTTCGACTAGTTCCGTGCTTCTCGCGGCCTTCAACAGGTCATTAGTCCTACTTGGGAGGCCTTCCGACGCTACGTCTTTCAGTACAGCTTTGCCACTCTAGAAACTTCTGGCCCTATCTTTCCGACTACAACAGTGTTCTGCCAGAAATTCGCCTGCCCACGGCGAACCGGTAACCGAGCGCGAAGTTTTTAATATTATACGCGGAATGCAAAATAAACGTAGCTTTGGAGTGGACGATATTCCGCCGCTATTAGTTAAGAAATGCGTAAATGAGTTAACACCGCCTCTCACTAAACTTATAAATATTTCTTTCGACGAGGGACGATTCCCAGAAAAACTTAAAATTGCGAAAATACGCCCAATTGCAAAAAAAGGAGGAAATTCAGAAAATCCTAGTAATTATAGGCCCATTGCACTATTGCCCACATTCTCAAAAATTTTCGAAAAAGCAATGGCGACTCGTGTTAACACATTTTTAGAAAAATTTAATATTTTAGACAAAAACCAATTCGGTTTTAGGAAAAAATGCTCAACTACATTAGCGGTATACAACTACGTAAACGAAATTTACAATTGCATTAACGAACGAAAGTACGCAATTGGACTGTTCCTAGATATGACGAAGGCATATGACAAGGTGTCACATGACATATTATTACAGAAACTTTACGGATCTGGTATTAGAGGCCAAGCTTTTAATTGGTTCAAATCATATTTACAAGACAGGGTTCAATTCGTAGAAGTAGAATATTTCGATAGCGTTAGCCAGGAAATGTATAACATAGGATCAGACTTGGCTACCATTAATCATTCAATACCCCAAGGAAGTGTTTTAGGGTGTACATTATTTATAGTATACGTAAATGACTTGCCAAAAAAGATAAATTCATCGTGTATTTTGTTCGCTGACGATGTTTCATTATTATTTAAAACGCCCGCGAATGTTGACCATTTAGCTATTCTAAAAATGTTTACAGAAACTGAGCAATGGTTAAACGATCATAACTTAGAAATAAATATATCTAAAACTAAAATATGCCAATTCAAAACTTACCAAAGAGCCCCAATAAACCTAAAATTACTAACGCAAAGAATTAAATTAGAAGAAGTAAACGAATTTACACTTTTAGGCCTAACATTAGACTCAAACCTAAGTTGGAAAAAACATATAGAAAGCACAAGAGCAAAATTGTCCCAATTTATTTATGCGTTAGGAATATTGAAGTGCAACACGGACTATAAAACCGCCATTTCTGCCTATTATGCGTATGCCTACTCCTGGCTGAGTTACGGTATAATTCTGTGGGCAGAAAGTACGGACTTTTTGAACCTGTTCATTCAGCAAAAGAAATGTATCAGAATTTTAATGAACATAGGCCCACTAGAGAGTTGCAGGCCACACTTTATTAAACAACACATTTTAACACTACCAGCAATATATGTATATACTGCAAAGTTGCATATTCGTTAGAAAAAACAGGCACCTCTTCAAATCTAATATCGAAATAAATGAAAACTATAACCGACGGAACAAGAATAGATTAATACTACCCATCACAAACTTAAAAGTTATCGGGAAAAGCCCATACACAAGACTAGCTCGCATTTACAATAAGCTACCGGAAAGCTTAAAATCCCTACCAAATGACGCAATATTCTCGAAACAGTTGAAATCTCTGTTAATAAAGAAAGGCTATTATACCGTTGAGGAATTTAAAACTGACAAATTGTGAAACGATCGACCTTGTAATTATTTGCTTGACGTAAATGTGAAATGATAAATGACTATCCTTCCTATATTACTTTCATGACTAAAATGTATGATCAGACGCTCTTGATTGTCTAATGTTTAGTATTATGTAATAAATTTTAATAATTAGAATCGATTTTATATTATGTAATCTAATAATTTAATTTTAATTCAATAATGTAATAATTTAATTCAATTCAATAATTTAATCATTTAATTTAATTCAATAATTTACACTTAGTGAGTGAAATTTGCAATGCCCTTACAGGGTGCATGTTTTAATACTGTCATGAAATTTTAATGCATGCCTACTAATGAGTGTTAAACATGTTAGCAAATAAATAAATAAATAAATTAAGTTTGACAATTCTTCGGGCTATGTCGATTTTCTTGGCACTCCTACGGATCTCGTCATTTCTGATTCGATCGCGTTGAGAAACTCCAAGCGTAGCCCTCGCTATTGCCCTTTCGTTAACTTTCAGCCTTATTATGAGACCCATTATGAGCCACCTCGTTACAGATCCATATGCCATCAATCTCTGTCGTTAAATTTAACTTATTGTAATATCATCATGTTACAGCTGGTGTCACCCTAAATACGTAGGTGTGAACGTATAAGATGATAGTATCATTCACCCCTTCAATCGCAATAGGGTTACCCAAATCATATCACCGAAACGAAATGGATGTACGTCATGTATTTCCACCAAAATACGCACACTTGAGCAATTACATTTGCGAAAGAAGAGTCAGGATGGGAATATCTTTCCAAAAAAGTGGAAACCTACACACACATATAACACACGCCTTCTTCCTACGGGAAAAATTATAGTACGTCACTGACTACGATCCTTATATACTACTTTTGGATTCTTTGCGTTCCTACCTACCTAAAAGTAATTTATTAACGACATAAAATTTTTCAACCACCGTAAAAAAGACTAATAACTTGTATAATAAATAAACAATGCGCAGCAAGGTCACAAAAAATAATAACATCATAAACATCATAACATCATTCATGCCTTGTTTACCTGAAAGGTTGGGCAGAGGTGTACCCATATTTCGTTAGTAAAGTATAAGTTCGTATTAGGGAGTGACCCTATTGCCATCAACCGGGCACATAACTAGACTCAGGAGGTGCTGCTGAAAAATTTCAGATACAAAAACCCAATAACACTTCGCCCGATCTAGGAATCGAACCCAGGACTTCGTGCTCAGCGATAGCGCTTATGACCAGTAGACCCACGAAGCATTCATCATATTACAGTAGAATCCGGTTATAACGACGGTGAAGGGACCGGTGACATTACGTCGTACTAACCGGAAGTCGTACTAAACGAAATGATAATTTTGAATTTTTATTCAAATCACTTTCATTTATATACATACAAACATAATGTATTTAATAATATTTTCGTGACCCAGAGAAAGAAAAACATTTGAATCAAAATATTTATTTGTTTTACATAATATACATACATATAATGTACTAGCTTCTGCCCGCGACTTCGTCTGCGTAAATCAGTACCTACTCAGACTTCTGACCAAGTTTCTACACTTACAATCATCTACAAGACTGTAATATCGCCTTTACTCTATTAAAAACTTTTAATAACCTCGTGCCGTATTGCTGCACGGAGTTACAAGCAATTTTAACCTTTTGAACCTATTACCTGGAAATACTGTAAAAGTTAATATCTACGTACCTAGGTACCATGACTTTCTGATAGAACATAAGTTTACTAACCAGTTAGCTAATTTCCAAAACGGTTTATTTAGTTACTTTGAGATTTAACTTAAAAACCTTAATTTATTAAGGCTGCCCGAGGCAAGTCCGAATAAGCAGCTGACAACCTCCTAGGTTCAACTGCAAGATGTCATTCCTAAGAAGAAGAAAAAAAGGGCTAATTTGGAAGTAACTCTCGCCGGCCGCTGGTACGGCACCGCTCGCTCGGCTCGCGCACGGTTGGTCATCGTTCGAACCTAATCCATTCGTTCAGAATACCCTGGCTTAGTTACTGCAACGTGTTCGGCTACCGCCAAGACTGGCCAATCACGGACTATTCTATTTTTCCAGATTGTTCCAGATTATAAACTATCTTAAATTAATACTATATGTTGTAAGCAGTATGGTACAATTTACAATGTCGCGAGATAGATTATAAACTCACGCTGTTCACAATCATAAGGTGACATATCCATCCAAGACATTTTACGAAAACTAAAACTTACATTCTTAAAAAAAAATGGCATCTGGTACGTTAATATCCATACACAATTATGTATAACCGAGGAACCCTTACCTTGTGCCTATACTTATTTTAAGAATAGCGAAATCGCTTCACTTTTATTGAATAAAACCAAATATGCTTTCAAAACGACATCCACCGTACTGTATTCCACAAACGATTGATGGAAACGTCACACGTAATTCGAGAATTCACTCAGGCCGATTTAAAAATGCCTCCGTCGAATAATAAATGAGGGCTGTTCATATTCAGTGGGTCCTATATGAAAAAAAGGCAATTTGTCGACCTTCGACACTCACATTTACGTATAGTACGGGTATTATTTTGGGAGTTTTTATCCAAAATAGGGCCGTGCGAAATGTTTTTCTGATAAGTATTTTCTATGTGCCCCTACTATGCTATAATAATGTAAGACGAAAGAGACTAGTCTCCACGGCACAGGGACTCCTATTGTGGAGGCTAGTACTTTTTTAATTTGTACTTGCTTTCTTGAATAATCAGTTTTTATTAAGTATTATTTAATTAATGTACTTTATGAAAGGTTTAAAATATTTCCTTGCAATAATTATTTAACAAACACACAGCTTGACCATAAATATTGAAACCTGTGAGTTGTAGCTTAATTGTATTATGCAAATAATTCAGTATTTTAATTAAAAACAAAATGTCTCAGCCCTTTATAAAATCAATTTTGAATATTTAATACCGACACAACTCCTAGTCAAAATATATTCCCTTTTGTCACATTTAAAAGGTTTTAAAACAACAACCGAACTTCCCAGACATGTTATTCAAAAACAAAGTTCCTTTGATACCTATGAGAACATAGTGACCAGGCCTTTTAATATTTGTATTGGAATTTAGATTGGTCCACAGACTGTTCAAAATAAGTAGAAATGCCTACAGTTAAACAGTCCGTTCGCACTTATTTTACCTTTGATTTTATGTCACTGCCAAAATTGGAAGTGGTCTTTGTTCTCGTTACAATATTTTTTCTTATACAATAGGTTAATAATAGGTATAACTAGGATAACTATAAAATATGTGAACAGACTGCAGACTTAAAAAATATTAAAATGAAAGGGATTTTATTTTAGGTGCCCACTTAAATTACTTACCTAGGCCAAAGTTTAAAGCATCGAGATTTTTTTTTAAATTTGGTTTATTGAGACGACGTCCACACTGACGTTATAAAACCGTGGCGAGATTTTTTCACACACTGGATCTTCAACCACACTACTTAGTGCCGAAAGTTGAAAATGTAACAGAATGCATCCCAGCGCGGCGAGCTGTGCGAGCGCACTGAGCGATTTTCAACTCGCGCAGTAGAAAAAACGCAATCACGAGTCCGCGCAATGGAATGAAAAAACGCATCGAGACACCAACGAAGCAGCAAATCCGCATTTATTTTTGGATACGCCCGTAAATTTTTCTATCTTGCGAAAAAGTAGGCCTGAAGGCCGTAGAGGGATCAACCACTGTTTAGGTACTATTTTTTTTAAAAACGTGCCTTTTGTTCACCGTCTGTGCACAGACCCGTGACTGTATTTGTTATTCCGTACGGTAAAAAAATTACGCAGTCCACCGCGCCGCAGTGTGCACTAGCCTTATACTTTTTGCGTCGAGATCAGATCATGTTGGACTCCAAAAGATGGGCAATCACAAAACATGCTGGTAATGATGAGAATTAAGTCATATATACGAATCCATACTAATATTATAAATGAGAAAGTATGTGTGTCTGTTTGTCCGTCTTTCAGGGCAAAACGGAGCGACGAATTGACGTGATTTTTTTAAGTGGAGATAGTTGAAGGGATGGAGAGTGACATAAGCTTTTTTTTTTCTTTTTTATGTGGCTGGGGTGAACTTAGAAAAGCCGTGCCGTTTCCCATGGAAAATTGTATGTAGCATGTTCGCGTGTGTCCAATGCCCAGAATCTTTACATTCTATCCCCAAATGGAAAGACAAATAATATCGTCTACAGTAGCGTATTAAAATAACATTTATTTATTTATTTAAACTTCTCGCACACAAAAATGGTACAAAGGCGGACTTAATGCCTTAGGCATTCTCTACCAGTCAACCAAGGGTGGTGAAGAGATTAAATGGCAGGTGCTTTGGTTGAGAGGATCAGTGAAATACTATTAAAACTACAATAATCAAATTGAATTATAAATAATAAGGGAATAGTAGTATATAAATAGACCAAATCTAATAATAGACATACACACATACATATTTCCTATAATATATACTACAATAAATAAATATATATGCTTATAATATATAAAAATATATCAATATATATATATGTATATATATACGGATTAAACTGAGACAGGAGATGAGACTACTCTACACTATTTGTTTCGAAAATAACTCTGCAATTTCCGCTTAAATGCATACCGACTGGTGGCCGATCTGATATCGAGAGGGAGCGCATTCCAAAGAAAAATGGACTGAATATGAAAGGACGAATGAACAAAGTCAGAGGTATGAGAAGGACAGAGTAGGAGAAGATTGTTAGAAGAACGCAGATTTTTAACGTGAGAAGAACATAGATATTGGAAGTGAGAACATTCTATTCCGAGTTCTCTTCTGTGTTCTAAATCAGGAAAGGGGAACCGTGTTACCCTTGAATTTAACGCGAGCGAAGCCGCGTGCAAAAGCTAGTAACATATATTGCCGATTAAGTTGAGAAAACGTGCGGAGATTTTTTTTTATTAAATCAATGGTATCGATATAAAATGAGAAGGAATGCCTATTAATAGGTCCCTTTATTTTATTATGCGGTCTATGAGTGGCCTGTACCTGCCTATGTCTAGATCTAGGCATTATATTCAGTGCCTAGGTATTCGCGAAACCCCTTACCGTGATCGATTAAGGTCAGCCATACATTACCTTAAGTTTAAATTTATGAGCAGAAAATGTTATTACCTGATTTATTAATATTGTTTTAGTTTACGATAAAGGTAGTTGCTTTGAATATGGGTTGTCTTTTGGTTTGGTAAAGTAAATGAGCAATTCGGATACTTCATTAAATAGCTCATAGCCTATTTAAGGATATTTCTAAACGGCTGGTGGACACTTCCCGTGACCCAAGAGCATGGTTTTTACCTTGGCCAGAGGCTAAGCATTGCCATACAACGTGGTAATGCCGCCAGTCTCTTGGGTACATTTTTTTTTTCTTTATTAATTTAAATATGAAAACCAATAAAAAAAAATTACTTAATTAAATGTACCAACAATATTATAAAATGACTTGGGTCAGTCATTTTCATCAGCCTAGCCTTTTTTATTGTTTTTTTTTTAATCAATTTTGTAACACTACTTAGGTCTTTTAGGGGCTTGTCTAAGTAATAACAGCCGCATGGTTCGATCAATCAGGTTAAGCTACGGTTGCCGCGATTGGTCCGTGGATTGGTGACCATCGTTATATACAAGACCCCTGCGTGCCTCGAAAAGCACGTTAAGCCGTTGGTCCCGGCTGTCATCGTGGATCTTTGACAGAAGTTAAGGGTTGTTAGAAGTCCGAAAGTTTGATAACTAGTCTTACCAAGAGGTTTCGTCATCATCATCATCATCATCATCATTTCAGCCGTAAGACGTCCACTGCTGGACTAAGGCCTCCCCCAATTTGGGGGGCTTTGCCATAATCGCCACGCTTGGCAGGCGGGTTGGCGATCGCAGTATGGTAGTAAAATGCATAGAGAACGCTGCTGCCCATTCTCTAGTAAGCCCCTTAGTCGCCTTTTACGACACCCACGGGAAGAAATAGGGTGGTGTTATTCTTTGCGTCCGGCACCACACGGTACAGAGGTTTCGTATTATTACCCAATAACTGGATTGTGTAGGTCAGATAAGTAGTCGCTTCTCCATGTCGAGTATGTATTCGTGAGAAATCGATGGCGGTTTCTTAGTAAACTTCAACTATATCCGACGATCCAGTTATTCATCTTTTTTGGTGACCTTTTACAGTACACACGGGTGTGCTAAATTGAAATTGCCAAAAAACAAGAAATAAACCAATAATCTTCAAAAATATTTGACGGTTTGAAACTTAATTAATAAAATCGTTTAAAAGGAAAAATATTGCTGTAAATCATTCTATTAGTGGCTTCATTTTAATGCCTCCAAAGACGGTTCTAAAAACGTTATGCGAAATTGCTTTTAACCGCCGCCCCTTCAAGCTGAGCTGATAATGTTAAAGTTCACGCTTATCGGAACGCCACCGGCTCTATTAATAGAAATGCGAAACTGAATTGAAAATTATTCTGTCCGTTTTTTTTTAATTAAACCTTTGAAAAAATAAAGCTTCAAAAATGTTGCGTACCTACCCACCGAGTTGGCGAATATTCATTCTTGTTTGTTCTAATTGAGCTCATCACCAGTGTGACCAGATTCAGTATTTTAAATACTGAATGGCTCCTAAACGGCTGGACCGATTTGAATGAATTTTTTTGTATGCGTTTGGGTGGCACCCTGGATGGTATAGATTCACTATTGGACCCGGTAGATGACGCTGTTATCGAGTTGTGTGACCAGATTCAGTATTTTAAATACTGAATCTGGTAACACTGCTCATCACAGACTTAGCTATAATATCATCACCATCATCATTATAACAGGCAAAAGACGTCCACTGCTGGACATAGGTCTCCCCCAAGCTCCGCCATTTCGACCGGTTTGTGCTTCTCGCATCAAGCGACTTCCTGCGGCCTTCACAAAGTCATCAGTCCACCTTGTGGGAGGCCTTCCAACTTTACGTCTTCCGAAGAAATCGCATTAAAATCCTACGCGTAGTTTAAAACGTCTGAGCACATAAACGCGGGAAGCAATTTTGTTTTATACTATGTAATGATAAAGACACGGACGTAGGGTAATGAAATTTGGCACAGTCAAATTTTATTTGGAGGGGAATGCAGAAAGCTTATATTTGATTAAACAATGCACTTAATTATATTTTTTAAGAACGTTCAAAGTTATAATTAAAATGAATTATGGTCAAATTTTGACTACAGTCCAACCATAATTTCGGCGTCATTTTATGTCGAAAGTATTCCAACCAGTATTTTCCCTGCTAAATTAAAACAATGTTCCTATATTTACTTCCGAACAAATAAATCACTATATAGAGCTAGTAAGTTAAACAAATACCAGGTGCATTACGTGGCTTCACTCAACTCGGAGTCAGTGACTAATGGCTGCCTGCCGCCCCCTATATTGAGTTTTCTACCTGTCAGATGGTTTTATCCTGTTTCTCAGGGTTCATAATGAAATCTGGAATACGGAATAAGAAAGATTGAAAGAAGTAGCTGAACATAGAAATGAATCTTCTAGCACATAAATCATATCTGCCTAGCCTTTTCCTAACTATGTCGGGACCGGCTTCCAGTTTGATCGGATGCAGCTGAACACCTGTATTTTACATAGATTCTGCCCGCGACTTCGTCCGCGTTAAATTTCTTGTTCCCCGACTCTTCCCGTCGCGACGAATTGCCTAACCGTGCGATTTTCCCCGTTTTTGCAACATTTTTCATTACTGCTCTACTCCTCTTAATTGTAGCGTGATTTTATATAGCCTATAGCCTTTCTCGATAAATAGGCTACCCAACACAAAAATAATTTTTCAATTCGGACCAGTAGTTCCTGAGATTAGCGCGTTCAATCAAACAAACAAACAAACTCTGCAGCTTTATAATATTATATAGTAATATATAGTAATATAGTAATATAGTATAGATAGTCTGACAGCCTACCTGAATCCACAACCAAGTTACTGGGTTACACGATACTTCCGGGCTTCTGACAACCCGTAACGACCGGCCAAAATCCACTAATGATACAACAGCTACGTACTTTCCGAAGCATCCAAGAGTAGATACGTAAATATGGTTACCTACTCACGGACCAACCACAGCAACCGTAGCTTCACCTGATTGATCGACCCATGCGACTGTTATTACTTAACCACGCCCAAGATATTATATTATTATTGCTAGATTGTTACCAACATTCTCAAAAAAAGGGTGGCCGGTTTGTTTAACAATCGGTAAGTATGGTAATTTTCTTAACAATTTACCTAATTTTGTAAACTTCACAAATTACTTTTACTCACAGAACCAAAACAATTCACAAGAAAGGTGTGCGTATTTCCATCTTGTAATATAATTTCGTGGTATCCAGTCATAGTGGGGTGGAGCAGGCTTATTCTGATCCAAAGTATTATTATAGTAACACTACGAAATTACTTTTTTAGCTTTTTTGTCTAGACACAGTTTATTGCTCAAGCATATTGTATTAAATTATTCAATTAATGTTGTCATAAAATGTTAAAGGTATGGCTATCAAAATTTGGAACAGCTCAAGTAAATGTGTAGGTACATTCTGTCATCGTATATGTAATAAAACATACAAACATACATACAGTCACGCCTTTTTCCGCCACCTGCTACGATCACTACACTACACACTCCTTTTGCCTCTTTAAGGTTCATACAATTGGTCATACACACACGCCGGTTGCGAGTACTACGCACCTGACCTTTCTGAAGAACATCACCAATAAGTTATGTAATAATAAACATCTTTTTAATACACTATATTTTGTTTATCAATACCCAGTTTGGTTTGCACAGCGTGTCCTATTCTCAGATGTCCGGTTTGTCTTAAAAAATAAGCACGTGCTAGTTACTTGCGTAAGACATTATCATTGAGTATGACTTGCATTTTGACAATGCTACAACATTCTTTGAGTAATCTACGTTATTGAGCAAACTAGTTTTTCGAACATACGAAATAATGCCTTAGCAATATCCCTAAAATTAATTCAGATTATGATTGACATTCCAATTAATCACTAACCACATTTCACAACTTATTATAATCTTAACGTACATGTCTGTCTCAATATTCAAATCACAGTATAAAATCTTTTTTTTTTTGTTTAGCCTATACTGTCCCACTGCTGGGCAAAGGCCTCCCCCAATTTCTTCCAGGAACTCTTGTCCCGCGCCACCTCAAACCAGTCGTCGCGGTACGCATCTAGGTCGTCTCGCCACCGCTTTCTGGGCCGACCGCGGTGGCGTCGTCCATCTTCAGGCACCCATTGTGTGCAAACCTTTGCCCAGCTGTCATCTGGCATACGGCTAATGTGGCCCGCCGAATCCCATTTGAGCCTGGCAGCCTTTTTGCCTACGTCGGTAATACCCGTTTTGAAACGCAGCGTGGTGTTCCGAATTCTGTCTTGTCTTTTTACACCCAGAATACTGCGTTCCATCGCTCTTTGACAAACTCCAAGGCGGAACTTTTGAGACTCGGTGAGCGACCAGGTCTGAGCACCATAGGTTAAGATGGGCAGATAAAAACTGGCAAACATAAAAAAAAAACTTTTTACTTAGGTGGTCACTAACACAATACAAGAGCAACACCGTCTAAGAACTCCAGAATAACCCCACCATGGTGAAAGGCAGGTATTGCCCGTATCTAGCGGAAATTGCGCCCCCAAGCCAAGGGTCGATCTAATCGGCGCGTTGCGTGTACCGCACAGATCATTAGCGCCAGCTACTGATAGTTCTACCTTTCTTAACCCACTGTATAGGGTTGGTGAACCAATGGCATGCGTGCCCTACATCCTTTAAGACAAAAAATAAAGGCACTAATTGATATTAGTGTATCTATCGTCAACAAAACTGGTAAACACTCAACAAGAGATAAGTACGCAATTAACTACATTATTTTTGGAACGAATGTCTTCTATACCGCAGCTAGAAATCTTGTAGAAATCGTCACGTAACGAAAATTGTAGAAATCGACATTAAGAAAGAAAGATAGTTTTTATAGGTTTCGAGGGTGAAGGTGAGGGAGGGTGGTGGGTTTAAACTTTTCATCATGGGTGACGTTTTCATAAACTTCGAGGGTACTGAAACCGATAGTGAGGTTAAAATAAAGTTTTGTGTTTCAAAGAAGTAAAAGACTTTACATCCGGAGTTGAAGAAAAAGTGTAAGTAATTTCGGTCCTGACTGGTCTCCCAAACCCGACAAATAACTTCAATTTTGGAAGTTTGTAGCAAAAATCTACAAAACAGATGCATAGACACCAACTTTTTACTTTGCAGTGTTTTAGAAGTCGGTTATTTTTGTGAAAAAGTTTTTTATTAAGGACTGTGGTGATGATATTATAAATTACAAAATATAGGTAGTGCCTGTCTGGGTTCGAAACCACGACCTACAGTTAGTCGGAGCCATTACCACTAGGCCACAGTGGATTTTGGTAAATATAATACAGTTTTTCCAAAATCTACTCACTAGTTCTTTTATAATAATGATTTTTTTATTCGAAAAATAAAACTTTGAATCACTCTCCTGCAACTTTCAGCAAATGTCGATTAGATCAAATAGCCTTTCAACCGTCGATATGATTATTTTCCTCAATTGATACTTTCATAACTCTACGTTTGTCATCCCTAGACCACTACATTTACATTCACATTCTAAATGTTTGGCGCCCCTTGTCACACTGTCAGTGACCTGTATTTAAGTTCACCCTCAGTCGGTCAGAAACCTGACAGATAACATCTGGTTTATGGACAGTCAGTTGAAATAGGCGTACTTTTCTTTTAAAATTATATGTTTCGACATCAACACGAACATTTTAGAGGTAAAAACGGTACCTACAAAGTTCTAAATGACAATTATTGTACGCGTGAGTATCGTCAATTGAGTATTTACCTACCTTGTTACAGGCCTTATCATCTGCCACATAATCAATTCATCGGTATGGTCTTTCTCTATTCATTCGTATTCGCCTATTACAATTGATTCAGTACATGATTCTGAACCCCCAGCGTTAAAATTCTTCATTGGGTATTAAAAAAAAGTACCTGTTCCATACATTTAAACCGCGCTATATTACACTTTCCTATGAAAGCAGTTTTTTTTATAATCGACGAAATATTTTTATGTTTCGTCTAGAATCATGTGCTGAATTCAAGGTTTCAGGTCCATTCCATTCTGTATAGTCTTCTTCACCGTATCCACCGACAGCGACCCACACTAATTTCTGGACAACTTGTTTCATAACATTTAAGTGTACTATTTTTATAGCCATACTAATTACGTCAATGAATCTCTCGAAAAACTTTTCTCACTCCTCCGCATCTCAAGCCCAGCACTATCCGGGTCCACTATATCGACAGTAAATACTACTCAAAGAAAATCTGAATTTAAATCGTGGCTAAATAATAACAGCAGCACAGTTCGATTGAAGGTTAAGCTACGCTTGCCGCGGTCCGTATGTGCAGGGTGATCATCCGTAGCTTATCGAGACCCTTTCGTGCCTCGGAAAGCATTTTAAGCCGTTGGTCCCGGCTGTCATTCGTAGACCTTTGACAACCGCTACGGGTCATCAGAAGTCAAAAGTTTGACAACTAGTCTTATGAAGGGGTATCGTATTACCCAGTAACTGGGTTGAAGAGGTCAGATAAACAGTCCCTCCAAGTAAAATACTGGTATTCAGCTGCATCCAAATACACTGGCAACCAACCTCAACATAGTTGGAGAATGGTAGGTAGATTAATTGATTCGGTACGAGATAAATACAACGACAAAATTTTGTCATGTTAGCCTAGCAGTACTTATAGCCGACTAAAAAACTGAAGCGTATAACATGACAACAACAAGTCGAACCCACAGCCGCACGAGTGCTTTTAACAGCGTGTGGCCGCGGTCACTCGTCAATTAGGACCTACGAACCTTTGACATGTATGTAATGGTGAAATATCATAGTTATCTATTGTTGTTGTAGCACCATTATGGAAGCTTTTTAGGCGTTATTAATTTATGGTTGGTAGCGGGGAATTGTATGATGTTTATACAACGGTCATATTTTAGGTGTAGTATGGACTATCAGCCACTGCTGCAACCTACAACTCTGACTGCGATAGGTTGAGTTGATTGATTGATGGACTATCAAACTGAAGATTTTTCTCCATGTTACCAACAAAATCGCGAAAAAATATCTACAGTCTTATACATTTGGATCGAATAGGTATTTAAGTTTTGTGTCGTGGAGAGCAGATTTTTTCGCAAGTACGTTATTTAGTCCCATTGAGAATAGTTGTTTTGATTGATATCCAGACTCTATACCACACCCTTAAATATGTGACCACACATTTTTAGACACGCTCTGTTACAAGAATAATCGTTATGTAATATTGTGTGTATAATATGTTATTTTGAAATAAATCTCAATCTCAAATCATAATCAGCATCAAGAATTTCCCAACTATGTTTGGGTCAGCTTCCAGTCTTACCGGATAGAGCGACGGCCTATCATTGTCATTACAATTGACTAGTTTCTGCCCGCGATTTCATCCGTATCATATTTCTTGCTAGCCCGTTTGGGAGATTACCCAGAATAGATAGGGAGACAATTTTTTTTTTATAATATTGTATATGCTTTAATTTATATGCTAAGAGTACAGGTTAAGCACCCTCGAAAACTCTTTATTCTACAAATGAAAGCTCCATATTGCTTTTATGTAACAAAAAACATCACAAAAAGACAAAGAATCCATACTAGGAAGTGGGTTAACAAGGCTTTAAGTAAATAGCTACCTTTTGATATAAGTAACATGGTCGTACAATGAAAAAACATCATTCGGAGAGTAACGAATATCCTGCTTGTTATGTTTCAAATAAAACCTCTTTTAATCACTTAAATATACTTTGTAAAGCATATGAGAGACCTAAAAACATATTAAACTAAAGAAGTCAAGATTATTCACATACGGGGCCGTCCATTAATTTCGTGACAATTTTTTTTTGGCATTTTTTTAACCCCCCCCCCCCCCCCTTGGTGATACATGGTGAGGTTTAATACTACCCCCACCCCTCCCCCTATATCACGTGTATTTATCTATATATTAATACGTGAAGCGAAAACTTTGGATCCCTTTTTACGAAAATTGGGCGGACGGAGGAGTATGAAAATTCGCACACTTATAGTTTATACAGAGAAGAAGTGACGAATGCTAATATTTTTTTAAATTATGAGTTAAAATACATTATTTTCAATAAATAACACGTTACACACACTACTGTTCATTACCGTGTATCTAATACACACATGCATAGAAATTCTTTTGTTTATGGTCCAAATCTG
This sequence comes from Aporophyla lueneburgensis, assembly GCA_932294355.1. Taxonomy (NCBI): domain Eukaryota; kingdom Metazoa; phylum Arthropoda; class Insecta; order Lepidoptera; family Noctuidae; genus Aporophyla; species Aporophyla lueneburgensis. The sequence goes on from OW028737.1 coordinate 8,957,603, forward strand.
TCTTTATCATTTTGTGCAGTGTTACCAACACCCAGAAATATTTACCCCTAAAGCTTAAGTTAAAAACCCCTAAACATGCCACAATTACTAAAAAAATCCGCTAAAAAATTATAATGAAAATAAGCAACGAATGTTCAGTAATCATAGACCCGGCACACAGTAGTAATATTTGTCTATATTTATTACGCAACATAATATATGTTAATCATTCACTCAGCATTCTTAGTACCAAGGAACCGTACTAGAAGCCGCTAATACTTTTATTGTAATCAAAAACACAATGAGAAATGTAAGATGGCAAAAAATCCCTAAGAATACCCCTAAAAATGGAACGCCTCTAAAAAATCTCAATCCTCTTATTTACCCCCTAAATTTGGAAAAACCCCTAAGTTGGTAAGCCTGATTTTGTGTCTATAGTCTTACTGAATGTCAAGTATAACCATAGGTAATAAATTAATTTTATATTTTTAAAATCTATGATATATGATCATAGATTTTAACGAGAATATTTGTCTTAATATTATTTGTAATAGGAATTTAGTTTAGATATAAAATAAATATTTTTTGTGGTTTTATGGAGAGTGTCAAGTATGGCATTAGTAAGTTTCCCATACAAAACTTAGTGTCGTGTGCAAACTGTAGAGGTTGTATGCCTCACGATTGTACAGGCTGGTCATAGATTGTACAGGCTGGTTATAATTATGACATTTGGAACCGTCATAATTAATCTATACTAATATTATAAAGCTGAAGAGTTTGTTTGTTTGTATGTTTGTTTGATTGAACGCGCTAATCTCAGGAACTGCTGATCAAAATTGAAAAAATATTTTTGTGTTGGGTAGCCCATTTATTGAGAAAGGCTATAAGCTATATAACATCACGCTACGGTCAAAAGGAGTTGAGCAGCAAACGAAAAATGGACGAAAACTGGCAGGCAATTCGACGCGACGGAAAGGGGAGCGAAAATTTGACGCGGACGAAGTCGGCGGCAGAAGCTATTAAAAATAATAGGGAAAATTCTATAAAAACAGAGCTTTCTGTGATAATTCATTCCATATTGTTCCATATCCAGCAGTTAAGAAGTATTAAGAAAATAAAAAAGAGAGTCCTGAAGAAGTATTCTTTACTCATTACACTTACGTCCTGGTCCTGGCCATCACCATCCCGCCAGCGAACCCTCTCCACAGTAGTACAGCGTCAACAATTTGTTTATAGTGTTACTGAATGTCAAATATAACCATATTATTTTTTTATATTTATTATTATCTATATTTTTTCATTTAATAATGTATTTCTATTCAAATGAAGTACGGTCAAATTTCGACCAATGGGCGATCACTAGTATAAATAAAGACACGTAACACCGCTTTTCGGCAAAACAGACATTCTACGCTCGACGCTCGCCCTGGAAGGTCGTTACGCTGCTGCTCCGCTGCGCGTATCCCCTCCACCGCCCGCCGCTCGATCGCCCGTCACTTGTGCTCCGTGCGCCACGCTGCGTAGTCGCCCTGACTACTCTCCGCTATTTTGCGATTTAAATTTATTTAAATCGCAAAATTCGGACTTCTTGTTTCTCGGTCTAAACGTTACTGTCTTGTTCGCAAGACAGTGATGTTTCTGATTCGCCAGAATCATCAAAAACGTGTGTTGTGTTGTGGCCCCTTCAGGGCAAATCCACAGTTTCGTGGTCACTCGGTGGATACCTTAACGGTGCCAACGAAGCCGAGTGGGTGCAGACCCAACGCACCCGTCTATCCCCTTCAGGGCTAGGCGAAAGTTGGACGGGTCCCAGATCGCTGGCCTTGGGGGCTTCCCTCGTCAGCCCTGGTGACAGTCTTCCCTTCACAGCCGCGTACTAGTGCCGCGGGTATATCTATACCCCCCGCACTAGACTGGTCGGGTACCTTCAGTACCCATCGCATGACCGGTTAGGAACCCGTTCGCACAATAAGATTGGCGACGGGAGACACTCTTAGGGCTCACCAGGTTCACCTCCCTGTCTATACCCGACAGGGAGTGTAACACTCACCCCCGGCAATCCACCGGGGATTAGGTTGTTAGGTTTAGGGCTTTGGCGATAGGATCACTCTCATGAGTGATTAGGTCCCCCCCCTATCTCCCCTCCGCCATGGAGAAACCCCTCGAAAAAAACGCGAAAATCGAGGCGCTCCTGGCTGGACTTGCGAGTCAGCTCAGCATTGAACATTCGGAGGTCGGGGCTGTGATCTCTGTTTTTCTTATTTTAATTAAGAAAAACAAGGAATTCGCAGCCAACTTCTCCGAACTGTACAGGGCTGAGCAACTCACAATTCCAGCCAGCCCGGGCATCGCTGACTTCAGCGATGCCCTCAAGGCCCCGACCGTTACCGAGGAACCGCCGTGTCAAATATACACAGAGGATGTACCCATCCCCACTCCTTCCGATTCTGCCGCGCTCACTCCACAGACGGACTCGCACTCCTCTTCGTCCTCAGACACAGAGGCGTACGAGCTCGTCTCCCACACAAAGGGCAAAGGGAGCAAGCGCAAGAAGAATAAGGCGAGCAGCTCAGCCCCGGCCGCTAAAATCATAGCGGCTGAGGCCTCCGCTCCTCCGTCTCGCGCCCCCACCCCGCAGGCGACCGCCGCCACCGCGAACCCCCCCCACCCCGCTACGCAGGCGACCCTCGCCACCGCGACCGCGTCCATCCCCTCCACGCCACCGGCGACCGCCGCCAACGCGTCCCCCTCCCGTCCCTCGCCTTCAACCTCCGCGAAGGTTGCCGCGCCCCGCGCTAAAGGTAGCGCCCCGTCCGTACCCTCTGGCTCAACCACCGCCAGGAAACTCCCTCCACCGCCCCCTGTATTTATACAGGACAAGGCCAAGTGGACGGAGGTGTCCAAATGGTGTGTTGACCAGAGGGTCAACTATACCAGTGCCCGCGCCACCCAGCAGGGCATTAAGGTATCGGTCCCGACCTCGTCCCACTATCGCGAGCTGACCAGGCTCCTCTCAGCAAGGAACGTGTCCTTCCACACGTATTCCTTGCCCGAGGAGCAACTGACCAGGGTGGTGATTCGCAGGATCCCCTGGGAAATCGCCACCAGCGATATAAAGGCAGACCTCGAAAGGCAGAACGTGCCTGTCTTAGAGGTCCATAGGATGCACAGATCAAGACAAGGCATTGCCTTTGATATTATGGTCCTGTTGGTGTGCCCTCCCACGGAGGGTCACCACCCCATTTTCAAAGTCAAGGCAGTCTGTAATCTGTCTGGACTCATCATTGAAAAGCTCCGTAAGTCGGGCATCATTGGCCAGTGCCATAGATGCCAACTGTACGGGCACTCAGCGTACAACTGCTACGCTACTCCCAGGTGCGTCAAGTGCCTGGGAGATCACGGTACAGCCGACTGTACCCGGCCTAAAGACCGCACCCTTTGCACCGAGCCACCCAGTTGTGTGCTCTGTAAAGAGTCCGGTCATCCGGCAAATTACCGGGGCTGCCCGAAAGCCCCCAAGTCATCTTCCCCTAAATTGGCACAACGTTTCGACGCTCGCCAGACTAGGGAATCCCCCTCGGCCAAACTCCCCGTGAGACTGGCCCCACATCGTCCCTCCCAATGGCCTCTCTTGAGTTCCCAGAAGGAATTTCCCGCACTGGCCTCTTCCAGGCCGAAGCCCGCTCCCATCCCTCCCTTAATGGACCCGCGTACCCGCGCCCCCGCGCCCCTCACGCCCCCGGTTTTCCCGCGACCGCACCCCCCGCCCGCGCCGTGGCTCCCCCCACTGCCCCTATTGCAGGACCAGTCCCAGTACAGAGGAAAGGTCAGGCTCCCCTTGATGCGTTTAACGTCATCGCCGGGACCTATAACACCTATAGCACGTTCCTCTCCCCGCTTGCCCAACAGATGGCCCAGGAACTAGTTGCCGCCGGCGGTAACTTGTTCCGCATACAATCAATCTATGCTGCGTATCCCGAGATCACGCAAGCAATTCATGTCATGAACTCCCAACGCCCCCATTATGAATAGTCGTGGAATAATATGTAAACTTAAACCCCGTTCCCTAAAGCTAGGCTTCTTCAATGCCAATGGCATTCACGGCCAACGTGATGAGATCGCCACGTTCCTCCGCGACCATCACGTAGACATTTTACTCATACAAGAGTCGTTCCTAAAGCCTCACCAACGTGACCCGAAAATTGCAAACTATCGTTTAGTTCGCAACGACAAGTCACGTTGTCACAAAGGCGGCACCCTCATATACTATAGGAAGTCCCTATACTGCATACCTATGGATCCCCCTCAACTCTCCCGATTAGAAGTTTCGGCCTGTCGGTTAGCACTGACAGGCCACCAGCCAATCACTATCGTGTCGGCTTACTTCCCTCCCCGAGACGGTCCCGAGGACCCTCAACTCCTCACTAATGACCTCTCCGAACTTTTCGGCATGAGTGACTCAGTTATCATAGCGGGCGATCTCAACGCCAAACATCCTGCCTGGAATAGCACCAGCACCTCGACTAGAGGTAGACAACTCTTTAATCTCTGTTCTACCATGAACTTTGACGTCATCGCCCCGATGACTCCCACTCATTTCCCTTTCGACCCCGATCACTTAGCCGATGTACTTGATATAGCACTTCTAAAGAATATCAACTTAAGGTTGGATTCAATAGAAGCTATTCATGAACTCGACTCTGATCACCGACCAGTAGTCATGAACCTGGCCCCCCGTTTAGGTACCCGCGACCCCTCTCAACCCCCCGCCACTAAAGTGATCACTGACTGGAAGAAAGTTAGCGAACGCTTACAATCTAACACGTCACATCACTTAGACTCTATCCCAGATCAGTTCGACTCTGTCGCCGACACAACGGCCGCGATCGACTCTCTCACGGAGCACGTACAATCGATCGTGAACGAAAGTTCACGGGAGGTTCCAGATACGGGTGACCGTAAATGGAGGCTCCCCGACGATGTACGTGATCTGCTGACAGAGAAGAACGCGGCCGTTCGTGCCTACAGCAACTTTCCCTGTGACGCTAACAAAGCTCACATGCGTTACTTACAGCGCGCTGTAAGGACACGTGTGACAGAGCTGCGTGACGCTAACTGGGACAAGATGGTGGGTGAACTAGAGCCGACTCATCTCGCATTCTGGGAACTTCAGAGGAAACTTAAATCCTCTGAGTTTTCCACCATGCCCCCCCTGACCCGCCCCGATGCGACCATTGCATTCGAGGATATCGACAGGGCTGAATGCCTAGCCGATAGCCTCGAAGCCCAATGCACACCAACTTCGCAGCCAGTAGACCAAGCGTTTGTCGATAAGGTAAACGCGGAAGTCGAACGCAAAGCCTCACTTCCGCCCGTTGAAGACCCTGATGATCCCCTGCCCCCTGTCACACCTGACGAGGTGCACGAGATCATCAAAGGGTCTGAAATCTCGTAAAGCCCCCGGATCAGACGGCATCACCAACAGAGTGATCAAGCTGTTCCCCGCTCACCTGATTATGCTCATGTGTACCATCTTCAATGGTGCCATGAGTAATAATATTTTCCCCCAAGCGTGGAAGGAAGCCACCGTTATTGGCATCCCTAAGCCCGGTAAGCCCAAAACCGAGCCCACGAGTTATCGCCCCATTAGTTTGCTCAAAGTTCTCGGCAAAATCTATGAGAGACTTATTTATAAGCGACTCAGAGATTATGCCGAAACCAAGGGCCTCATCCCCAACGAGCAGTTTGGTTTTCGAACCCAACACTCGTGTGTCCATCAGGTACACCGCATCGTTGAGCATATCAATGCTGGTTTTCAGCGTGGTATGTTCACGGGCGCTGTATACTTCGATATAGCGAAAGCGTTCGACAAAGTCTGGCACAACGGCTTATTATATAAGCTGTACCAACTCGGAGTGCCAGACCGTCTCGTGCTCATCTTACGAGACTTTCTTGCGAACCGTACCTTTCGCTATCGCATCGAAGGGGCACTTTCCTCCCCTCACCCGATCCGTGCAGGAGTCCCTCAAGGCTCTGTTCTAGCTCCCCTCATTTTCATGCTGTTCACTAGCGATATCCCCAGAAGTAAGAAGGCAAGGTTAGCTCTGTTCGCAGACGACACTGCCATCTTCTTCTCGGGATTTAGTGACACAGCGCTGGTTCGCTACCTCCAAACCGCAGTCGACGAGCTCGGCGAATGGTTTAGGAAGTGGCGAATCGAAGTCAATCCCGATAAAAGTCAGGCGGTCTTTTACACCCGACCGCGACGTAATCACCCCCCTCCCCGACCCATCTCAATGTTCGGCAAGCAGATCCCTTGGGCGAAGCAAGCCAAATATCTAGGTGTCATCCTCGACGAACACCTCTCCTTTTCTGAGCACATAAAGCAGGCTCGCTCACGGGCCGCTTTCGCTCTCGGTAGGCTCCATTGCGTCCTGAACAAGCGGAGTAATATGTCTCTTCTGTGTAAGATGCGACTTTACACCGCTTGTATCAGGCCCATTACGACATATGCAAGCCCAGTCTTTGCACATGCTAAGCCCCGATTCATCCATAGGATGCAGACCCTTCAGAACCGTTTTCTTCGTCAAGCCACAGGCTCGCCTTGGTTTGTTCGGAATATCAATCTTCATTTAGATATGAAACTCCCGACTATCCATCAGTATATGAAACGCGCTTCGAAGCGTTTCTTCGATAAGGCCGTAGCCCACCGCAACCCTCTGGTTGTGGCGGCAGCTACTTACACCCCCTCCCGTATCAGTAAAGTCCTCCGCTCGCGGCACGTTCTTACCGATCCTGACGATCCCACTACTCTCCTCCAGGAGAGTCGAAAAGAGACCAGTACAGCTAGACCAGCACACAAACACAAACCGTACCGACCTCGCCGCCGAGGTCCGTCGTCGCGACCCCGACTTAATAGTCCCTCCCGACCCTTGCAAGAGCCAGCCCGCGATGCTGCGCCGTTAGCTTTAAATTAGTCCCTAAATAATTTAACCCAGATCCAGTCAGTCCCTTGCTGTCCCCCTACCAGTGATTGCCTAAGCCGAGGTTCGTACCCCCCTTGGGGTAACCCTTAGAGCTTTCGCTTTAGTTTTTAAGTATAATAAGCCCCGGCTGGAGGCCTAAAAAGGTAACTTTTTGGAACTCGCCGGGTCACAATCCGTTTAAGTAGTAAGAATCTATTCAGGATTAACAACGAGATGCCCCACAAAAAAAAAAAAAAGTAACACCGCTTTTCGGTTCGGTATCGCGCGTTTGCCGAAAAAATTAATACACGTGATATATTACTACACCCTCCCTCCCCTCTTGTGATATTTCGTGATTTTTTTTATAGACCCTTCCCTCCCCTTTCGAGCCTCGCATGATTAATGGACAGCACCATAGTGAAATAAACAAAAGTTAGTGACCTTTAATATGAGTGTAGGTATGTGTTTTTATACTAAATGACCAATTTAATCATCATCATCTTCTTCCCGAAGTCTACCTACATCCTGCTTTTAAACCTCCACTTCGGACGATCTTGCTGTACTTTACAATATGGTTTGGCTAATTGTGGCCTTTAAAGGAGCGAGTGCAACCTTCCAACCCCGAAAGGAAAGTGTTCGCTAGCGCCTCGTTCGTCATTCTTCAACTTGCAGATGAGGTTGGCTTGGCCTCTAAGGTCTCGGCGTCCCCCATACACCCAATTAAGCAATTCAAAGGTAAGAAATGACGCCCCAAATTGGGGGAGGCCTATGTCCAGCAGTGGACGTCTTTCGGCTGAAATGATGACGACTGCTTCGTTGTTCTAGTTGTCGCTAGAGCTACTGCTGAGCATGAGGGTTCGATTCCCACGTTGTCAAAGTGTTAAGTCGTATTGGGTTTTTCTAAATGGAATTTCTCACTAACAGCCGGGAGTCACGATTTGCGCTCGATTAATGGTAAGTACACCTCTGCCTAATCCTTTGAGGCGTATAGGCGTGATATTATGTTATTTTCTACTACTGGCGGAACAGTGTAGTAGCGGCACCAAGACCGCCACTTGCGACCTACGCTACAAACAACAAACGTATCGCAAAATCCAGCATCGCGCTAACAGAGTTTGCCGCGCAAATAGATTATAAACAACGTCCCGATATCAATCGTTGTGGGTGTCGGGTATCGTGTCTGGTAAGCAACTGCCCACGACACCCATCTGATCGAAGGCACCCCTTTTCTACAGAAGTTGATACCCTATTCCTCATATCTCCAAATTGTGTACGTCAGTATTGATAACATGTAACATTACATTGTGTCTAGAATTGTATAGAAGCTCCATACGAATAGAGTTCCAGAAAAAGATATTTCGAAATAAACAATTTTGTTCATCAGAGATATCATAATCAATGTTGTCGTAAGTGCAATAAACTCATTTCCAGTGCCTCTCTTTTTTCTTTCGACATCATAAATTCAACTAGCCTGTACCCTGACCAAGATTATAATTAGATTTACCACTTGGTCGTAATTTTCCACGCCAAGCCCAGTAAAATCTGACAAAGCGGTATATTTTTTGCCGTTAAGGCGTCAGCCATAAAAGCAATAAAGAAAAAAGTAATATTATTATAATATGGCGTGTAGTCGAAAGAAAATTGATTGAAACCAAATATTAATATTCTTGAACCCTCAAAATGCGATCGCGTGGTCAATTAACTCCACGCGGCGCTAATACTATATAACTCATAATACAAAGGAAGTGAATTAGGAAGTTTTTCCTAAGAATTATTACGATTTCTGCCTAAAACTATGTGCCAAAGTGTTATTCATATAAGTATGAAATCATAAATAACAAGTTTAGTTCAACCTCGAACAATTTTGTAACAAAGAAATGGCATCACAAATTATTTTTGAGAGGTGTTATGTTTAGTAACGTCGTTTCTTATTATGATTCATAATTTTGAGAGACAGCGCTATTTTACTTTATTACTTTCTTGACAGGGAAGAAAAATGTCGTACCTTGTAGGTGTAGAGTGTAGACAAAAAGGAAATAAGATACCGAAAGATCTGTTTCTTTAGTCTTAATAATTCTCATTTTATATCTTTGTTATTATTACATAGTATAAGCACGTTGCCTTTCGTGTTTGTACGCTTAGATATTCTAAACTACGCAACGGATTTAAATGCAGTTTTTGTCAAGAGACAGAGTGGAATAAGGAAATGGTTTATGTGCATAATTCGCGGACGAAACCGCTGGCAAAGGCTAGTGCTCTATAAACGAAAGTTTTTCAATACATTCATTCCGTAGCGCTCACCCGACTTCGAAGTTTCTTTCTTAACTCCACTACACCCACCACCACTCCACTCTTCAGCCTCAGCCTCACCTTTAACAGTATACCCCTTTATTTTCTGCGGACAATATACGTCCAAGAAGATTTCATGATCAAACAGAACCCTAGAATTTCAAAAGATAAACTTCATAAAACCCGGCCATGCCACACAAAAAAAAAAGAAATACAAACTTTCACAAATCATACAATTCGTTCATTCTATAACCGTTCATATAGTTCACTCGACACAGTAGCTGTCACCGCAGAAACGCACGTGCCACAAATATACTCTCTGACGCGGAAACCCGCCTCCTGGCGATTTATTTCAGCAGAAAACTTTTGTTTTGTTCGTGTAACAAATAATATAAATGTATATCACAGTTTCTGTGTAGTTTTGTGCGATGTATATGATCGAGAGAGATATTACTACTCCCTTGAGTAAGTGATACATTGAGTTTATGCCAGTATGTCTTGTAATGGATGGCTTGGAGTAACTGGCTTATTATATTGCATCGATGTATCAACTTAGTCTTTCGCTGTCTCTTGCTGGGAGACCTGTAGCATGTTGCTGGTTACACTATATTTCCTAATTATGTAAAAAATAAATGAATGAATCCTCGGCCACAATCAAAATATTCTGTAACAGTAATCCCATCAAAAACATGAATGTGAAATGAGAGCCAAGTTCAATATTATGACATATGCCTTGGTTGTTGACTTCAACGACAAAAGAAGTGAGATCTAAATAGGTGCCAAGTTAAATGGTCAGTCCTGACTTGGCTAGTTCTCATATACGAATTATTATGTTCGATGGCTAGTTTCTACCAGCAAGCCAAATTTTCGGAATAATAAAATAAGAACCGACAAGTAACAGGTTTATAACTTGCTTTAATTCGTATATGAAAACTAGCCAAGGCAGGACTGACCATTGAACTTGGCACCTATTTAGATCTCACTTCTTTTGTCGTTGAAGTCAACAACCAAGGCATATGTCATAATATTGAACTTGGCTCTCATTTCACATTTATGTTTTTGATGGGATATCATTACTTTTTGTACATAAATTATTATTAGGTACTTATTTATAAAAAAAGTATAACAAAATTAATACCAAATGGTTTTTTGTTATAAGTGTTCCTAATAGAATAAATTAAGTGAAAAATTATAATAAAATGTTAAAAATTTACCAGTTTCTGATTTATTCCTTTGTATTCACCTAATTACCTATCTGCATGCCAATTTTGAACTTTCTAGGTCATCTGGAACTGGGTTAGAGTTTTGATCTATAGGTCAGTCAGTGATAAAAATTACGATTTTTGGACGTTAATATCTAAATAATCGTTTGAGATATTTTATGAAATTTGGAGCACACATGTATCTTGCAAATCTCACTATATGAGCCAAATTTGACACGTTTATGTGAAATAGTTTTTGAGTTATGAGGGGGTCAAAAGTGGCTCCAAATGGTTCGTGTAATATTACACACGGTGCTGCTCGCCAGTTCTGTTACTTGAACTTGGCTTGACACGCTGCCGCGTGTCTAGATAATAGCAACAAGGTTTCAGTATTAAGGCTCTCATGGACAGGTGCGACGTGACTCTAAAAGAAATAATTTTTATGAAACTTCAAGGAAATTTGTCGACCGGCGCAAAGCGACTACAGTCACCTTACAATGTCGCGTCGCGCTGGTTTATGGGAGCTTTTAGGTTTAGGGAATACCTGATACCTACTTGTAAGATATTACAAGTATTACATTTTATGTCAGAATTTAAAGGAAGAAAGAAAAATTATTGAGTAGAATATTTATTGATGTTTATCGGGTCCAAACAAGCGGAAATCCAACTGTGGTTTTCTTATAATGTAAGCTCGTTTGATTTTAAACTATATATGGAGATCGAAAGCTACATAAAAACGAAAAGAAAAAACAAGTAAAAAAGGTATTTTGCTCGTATTGAGTATTGAAAGGAAGTGACATTCGACAATCAACACGAACACAATACCTGTGCCTATCAATAAAAAAATCAAATCCGAATACCGTAATATTATTACGTCCTAAAAGGTCCGCCTCATTCCGGAATCCCGAAACGATAAAAACAAAGATTGATTAGGAATTCAGTTCAGCTTCAATCAATCATGCGTTCTACAGAGAAGGTTTGTTCCCATATCTCGTGTGTACAGACCCTTAACTAATTATGCACATAATTATGGTCGTAGAGATTCAATGATTTAGATTTTATTTTGAAACTCCGAGAGCTATATGTTCCGTAGATAGATTATGGACTCATAAGTGTTCTTCGATTTTTTAAAGAGAAAAACATATAATCCAAGATCGGTGCAAGTTGCAGCTTTTCACTAAGTTATACTAGAATTGTAGAGAAAATCGTTGTTATAATATTACTCAAGCATACTCAACAGTCCTACTTTTGTAAAATTATTTTCAGTCAAATTAGATTTATTCGTTGGCCAATGTTTCATGTAGCCGATCTTTCAGACATTTCAGATCTTTTCTTTATCCACAATGACGACAATTAGATTCCTTCTGGCTTCTTATAATTTATCTATAATATGTATGTATTTAGAAATATATAAGTATGTTTATCAGTTGTCTAGTACCCATAACACAAGCTCTGCTTAGCTTGGGACTAGATGGCGTTGTGTGATAGTTGTGGAATATTATTATTATTATTATAACATGACACTTATTTTTCATTTAATTACAACAAGCACATAGCTAACATCATTATAAAACAGAGTACTTACATTAAAATGTCCACAATATTTCAATAAATTTTAGAGTGCCACTATTCAACTGATGGCATCCATTCGTGTCTGGTCATACAGAATTGAGTTAATAGTCTATCTGCAGTTTAAATATTCCTGTAATAATATTGGCGTTTTTGCCATTTTAAACCAATGTTTTTCGAACTAGAAATAAAGATCTTGGAATAAGATTTCATTCAGCATGCTTTGCTTGGGTGGGTTTATTTTAACATCAAACTTTGCCAAAGACTTATCATTAATGTTAGCCAAACGGTTTGGCCAACATGAATGACAAATCTTCAAAGATAAAGAAGCAGATTATTAATTAAATAAATGGTTGATAACTGCCGTAATCATTAATTTTCGACATCCGTTGCTAAGTAATTAAGAAAGGCAAGATGATATTATTAATTGATTTGTGATCGTTTAACCGTTTTCCGGCATTAGATAGCTGCCTTGTCAGAAAGTTTTTGTCTTGAAAGAAGTCAAGGACTTTCTTGAACTCAGTCTTTGGAAACAGTTTTTTATTTTTTTATCTTTGGACCACCAACACATCGTTGTCCGATCCCAAACTAGGCAGAGTCTGTACTATGGTAACCAGACAACTGATAATCATCTATACTAATATACTAATACTAATCCACACTTCCACACTAATATTATAAATGCAAAAGTAACTCTGTCTGTCTGTCGATCTGTCGGTCTGTCTGTCTGTCTCGCTTTCCTGCTAAAACTACTGAACCGATTTAAATGAAATTTGGTACACAGATAGTTTAGAGCCTGAGAAAGGACATAGGCTGCTTTTTATCCCGGTAGTATGTTCCCGCGGGATAATTTCCGACCTCCACGCGGGCGAAGCCGCTGGCAAAAGCTAGTATATATATATTATATTATTATAAAGCTGAAGACTTTGTTTGTTTGTTTGTTTGATTGAACGCGCTAATCTCAGGAACTACTGGTCCGAATTGAAAAATATTTTTGTGTTGGGTAGCCTATTTATCGAGGGAAGCTATAGGCTATATAACATTACGCTACAATTAAGAAGAGCGGAGCAGTAATGAAAAATGTTGCAAAAACGGGGAAAATTTATTCCTTTTGAGAGTTTCCGTTGCGTGCGTTGCGTAAACGGTTAAAGTAACGCAAAAATCATGTATGACGGAACTGTTCCTTTTAAAAAGTTCCTTTTAAACAGTCCGCGAGAGCATATGTCTATCTTTTAAAGTTGACTCCCTATAACTCAAAAGGAGCGAGCAGCAACGAAAAATGGACGAAAACTAGCAGGCAAATCGATGCGACGGGAAGGGTCATGGGAACAAAAATTTGACGCGGACGAAGTCGCGGGCAGAAGCTAGTACTTATATATTTCTAAATACATACATATTATAGATAAATTACACCCAGACACAGAACAAATGATTGTGCTCCTCACACAAACATTTGTCCTAGGTGGGAATCGAACCCACGACCTCAGTCTTAGCAGTCAGGGTCACTAACCACTAGACTAACAGGCCAGTTAGTTGAAAATCGTTTTATTGAATTTATCTATTTTAATAATTATTATCGTCATCTGCCTTGCCTTTTCCTAACTAAGTTGGGGTCGGTTTCCAGTCTAACTTCTGTTTTACATGGAGCAATTGCCTATCTGACCTCCAAAACCCACTTGCTGGGTAATACTGTTTGGCAGACTTTTGGGGTGCTAAAGATCCGTGACGTTTTTTAAGAACGAATTTTTGGTATTAAACTGAAGGAAGAAATATGTTACGTAAACTTGTCCGTTAAAAGCGTCTCTTCGATCCACCACGCTTACTATGCGAACACCATTAGGTTAATGATGGCAAGGAACCCTACAAAATAGCTCTACCCCATTTATTATATCTATCAGCGAAATTAATCTATGTACATTTCTAAATATTTTCATATTATTCTGTCAAGAATCAACTAGTTTACTCGTAAGTTTTTATTCATATTCAACCGAAAATACCCTTTCCTTCTAACAATATTACAGATAGATACTACTCCTCATTGAATGTCCCAAAATAAAGTACATTCTGCCCACACATACTAAGATATACAGAGTCTATCATCTTCAAACATTTAGGTTTCCTTTACTAAATTGCATTGGGACTACGATATTACATTCCGACCCAAGTAAAAGCCTATTTTCCTAGCATTTACTAGTCTATGTACGTTTCCGTTTCTTCATATTTCAGACTTTCACAAAGTTATGTAAGAATAGTTTTGTAACCATATAAATGTCTTATAAGATATAAACATAATACACAACACAACACAAACACAAGCTCTGCTTAGCTTGGGACTAGATGGCGTTGTGTGATAGTTGTGCAATATTATATTTATTTATATTTATAATACCACGCCTTGTTTTCCTGAAATACAGTATCAACATCATTATAATGTAACACTTCCCGCCCCCGCCCTATTTTTGTAGTGTTTCAATTTATTTTTTGTGTCATATTTACCGCAAGTAAACGTATTTTCTTTCTTTCTTTTTTTTTTACTTCCACTGCTGGCTACTTTTACCGCCACGCTTGGCAGGCGGGTTGGCGATCGCAGTATGGTGGTAAAATGCATAGAAAACGCTGCTGCCCATTCTCTAGTACTCATGTTCCCACGCCACGGGAAGAAATGGGGTAGTGCTATTCTTTACGTCCGGCACCATATGGCCCCTAAATTACATCTATATATAAATATAGTACAGCCACATTTTGCCAGTTATGTTTAAGTCCCATATAACAGTGGGCGAGCCTATTGCCATCAACCAGGCCCAATCCAAACTTCGCGCGGAGAAAAACCCAATCGAGTACCTACTAGTCGCAAATGAATATAGACAATGCAACGCAGAAAAGCCACATGTACAAAGTTCAAAGTCGTAGTTAATCGACACGCTAAGCGCGCGCCGACGCGGAACATAATTACATCAATTCACTACCCGGGCTACTACGTGTCTGTAGTTGTAGTAACATTCACTAAGTTCATACACACTGACAGCTGACACACGCTACCACATCGTTATTATGTTGTCACTCTAAGGCTGCGTTTATAGAAGAGCGGGGAAACTAGCGGGCTCTCTAGCTTTGGAACAGAAGCTCCCAAAACTGCGATTGTATGTATGTACATACGTACAACTACCACTGATGTTGTGATTTGTTGACTTTTTCATTCTTGAAGTTTTAAATGCTACTACTATCCGTTTTATGAAGTCCTCGAAAGTCTGACATCCAGTCTTACCAAGAGGTGTTACTCAGTAACTGGGTTGTGGAGGTCAGATAGGCAGTCGCTCCACGTATAATACTGGTATCCAGATCCATATCCAGATCCATAATTCCATTTTCTCACCGGTGACACCTAGAAGAGTGCCTATAGAAAAGTGCAGTTGAATTTTTAGAGCTGGGTTCAGCACGAGACTTGAAAATCGAACAGCGCAATAATACGTAGACGTTTATTTAAGTGTTTTCTACAGCCTACAGCCTATCTGGGTCCAAAAAACTGCGATCGTGAAACTAATTTCCTTTGTATGGAACAATTATTTGTATGAGTAAATATCTTCAGTATAGCGTTTTGCCTTATGTCAACAGATATCATAACAGCCAAACTTCATTGACAAACACATACCGCTAAATGTTTTCGTCTATTATCCTCCTAGTAGTCTTTATGTCCAACTAATAGTGTACCCAAACCTAAAGGCGTGTCCCCATTCACCATTGATTACCATCGGCACTTAATCGGAAAACTTCGGTTGACATCGGGTTTTTGCTCCGTCAATCACCATTAGATATTATTAGGTGCGGCAATAAAGGATTTTGGGTAGGGCTGCCACAAAATTATTTAGCTATTTTTGTTTTACAACCTTTACGTTTGCATAATGTTAGGACCACGTCTGCTTAAGGATACATACCGGAAACCAGTCGTGATGTTATGTTATGTTTAGTAATGGAATAAAAGATTGATTAAGATGAATTCAAAGTTTCTCATTCAATATTATCCGGACTCCACTTCAGTCGGATAAAAGCAATTGTCGGAATTACAGACTGATTGTTGAATGCAGAATGAGCAGTGGTGGCCCAGTGATAACAGTCGCGACTTCTGAGGGTGGGTATGGTTTCCATGGGTTTGATCCGAAGCAGGCACTTAACTGCTTTGCAGTTTGGCAGAGGTTATATGTATTAATTACTAGCTTCTACCCGCGACTTCGTCCGCGTCAAACATTTGCTCCCCTGGCCCTTCCCGTCACATTGCAGCCTGCCAGTTTCGTCCATTTTTTTGTTGCTGCTCCACTAATAAATAGGCTACCCGACTCAAAAATAATTTTTCAATTCGAACCAGTAGTCCCTGAGATTATCGCGTTCCACCTCCCATTTTAGGGAAGTGGGGGGTTAGAAAGAGACAAAAAGTAGCCTATGTCACTCTCCATTCCTTCAACTACCTCCACTTAAAAAATCACGTCAATTCTTCGCTCCGTTTTGCCGTGAAAGACGGACAAACAGACACACACACACACTTTCACATTTGTAATATTAGTATGGGTGTATGTAAAAACCAAACTAAAAAGTAGAAAATAATGGAACAAAGCATGGGGTGTTTTTGAGGTATTTTTTAATTAATATCAAGCACCCCACGCTCTTTTCCATTATTTTCTACGTTTTAGTTTGTTTTATATGGAAGCGTGTTTTTTTTTTAGTTTTTTTAAACTATTATTTTATTTTCAAATTTGTAGGGTGTGTTTCTAATTTTGTGCCGTATGTCAGCGTAGTTTTCGAGGACAGTTTTTTGCCAACCTGGTAACCCGGGCAAGGATAACGGCACAAATTCATGAAATTATTGTGATGTCATCGGTCCTCGATAAGTCTACAAAGTGTAAATGAAATCTGACCGTTTGAATTGAGTCAAAGTCGAGTCCAAAGTACCTAGTCGGTTACAAACATACAAACATACAGGTGAAGCTAATAAAAGCGTGTTAAAAAAGTATCTCTGTGAATAAACACTTTTTTTCTAGCACTGCTTTCTAAACGGTGAAAAGAAAATCATGAGAAAAATGTCCTAGAATAAAAAATCTAATGGCGTCCGCCATCCCGCTCTAACCCCGCGTGGTGGATTATATTGCCCACTGCCTCTCACAGAGAGAAGGCTGTATCCCAAAGGTAGTTGCTAAAAATGAACGCTGCTGACGATGAATTCTTCTGAAGTCACAGCATTTTGCTGAGCAACGACCTGTCCTGGCACAGATACGATGCACGGATCAAGTGTTCTTATTTTTGTGGGATGGTTGTCACAAAAGTAGCCAGAAATGCACTCTGCAACCGGCAATTTATTTTTTGTTTTGTTTTTTATTAGATACATAAGTGTCAGTGTCGTAACGCAGATTTATTTTGATTTGTATTGTCTTTGGTCCGTAGCATCAACAAGCCATGGATAATATTGTACAACTTTTTTTTAACTTGAATAAGGGGCTTTTGCCTACTTTGTACGCGTGCATTTTTCTTTTTGTAACTATTTTATATTTCATATTGTGCTTTTTTTGTGCAGAATAAACTATTTTTCTTTCTTTCTTTGATTCGGCTTATGCTATGTCGATACAATTACCTAAATTCATATTACTGTCACAGCCACTGTTCCAAGATACACGAAGCACAAAACAGACTACGTGTGTCAAGTCGAAATACTAAAATAAGAACGATTGTAAAAATACATTCACTCAAGATTTAATATCGGGCGATGCGGAGGACTACTGAAGCGTAGAAAAAGCGCTGTTTTGGAATAGCATTTTTATGTTATGCGTTTTACATAAAACTTTAAGGATGCTGTCGAGTAGACCTACCCTAGGACCCTTTATAAGCATGAGGACTATGGTTTAAAATATGGTACGATTATGGCGTTTTTAAAACTTTATGTGCCTTCTGTCTTTCGAAATAAAAGACACCACTGAATTACAACAGTAAAATTGTGAAAAACAGACCAACCTACGTTGGTCTGAAATTGACAGCAAAGTGTTTTGGGTAGATCTTTACCTTGTAAGGCCTTTTGGCTAAAAACTTAATTATATTAAAAGAAAATTAAAACAGGAAGTTCTGGTATTCCTGTTTTATTTTATATTTTTATGGCTGTGTTTAGTTTATATTGTAATTTTCTTGTGTGAGTCACAATAAACACAATTTCCTTATGTCTTTTTCTTTCTCACTTTGTACCATGGTGACGCCATAACATCCCCCCGGTTCCCGCATTGTCTAAGTGGGGGGACTCAGTAGCCGTGGCTTAGTCACCAACGGTGAAGCGAAGAGGAACCCGAGGAGGGACCGCTCGGCTTTTGCCAAGCCGACGACGCGACGTAGCGGCGAACATGTAGGTTGCGGTGCTACATCGTGGTTGAGGGTTGGAGTCTGCGTCGGAAGAGGAGTGCTGGCATTGAGGTCCGCTTCTCTCCCTATCCCCTACTGCTAAAAAAGTGGTAAGCGGCGAGCCCACTGCTGCGACCTGTCGCAGGGGGACCAAGAGAGCCATACACGAGGTCGTCTAGCGCCCGTGTACTATTTGGTCCTTGGGATGATCACGGCGTGCTATGCGTTCTGATGCGCCAGTGATGAAGGGTACTCCGTACAGGACAGACCTGTGACGAATAGCCGCTGTGGGTTCGCAGATAAGAGCTTACGCGTGCCCGTATTCCCGCCAGATGCGGCACAGGAAGTCACCGAGGCCATAATCTCGACCTACTGGTCGCAATCAACCAACGAGGCAACCACCCCCATCATCATCCTAGCCTTTTCCCAACTAAGTATGTTGGAGTTGGCTTCCAATCTAACTGGATGCAGCTGAATACCAGTATTTTACATGGAGCGACTGCTTATCTGAGTTCCACAATCCAGTTACTGGGTAACACGATACTCTTTGTTATCAGACTTTCGAACTTCTGACTATCCGCAATGACTATAAAAGATCTACAGATGATAGTCGGGACCAACGGCTTAACATGAAATGGACCCCTCCACTCGGTATAAAATGCATGGTCACCCATCCACGGGCGGACTCGACAAGCATTGCTGGATGACCATTCATAAGTGTGCAAATACACGAGCGACATATGTCAACGGCAGAGGCAACTGCGCCAGCCGACAATGTGCAGCTCCTGCATACGGTGCTCTAACACGCGCGACATGTCGTCGCTGGCTGCAGTTGCCTCTGCCGTTGACGCATGTCGCTCTTGTGTATGAGCCTTTGCATGCCGAGACTTCTCAGCCGTAGCAACCCTACTACACATAATTACCCTCAATACCTCTTTGTCTTAAGTATTGACAATTACTCCAACTTTCTCCTGACAGGGGTCTGAAGCGACATCGAGATTGCGGGCTTATATAAACAAAAACGCTTGCCAATATAACTCCCTTTACTTTTAGAGCACGTACTAATTAACGTGGGTGACGTGTGTCCAATATGGGCCACTGTGTAAACAGTGAGATGGGTCTTTGGATATCTATATATATAAAAGAAAGTCGTGTTAGTTACTTCACTTATAACTCAAGAACGGCTGAACCGATTTAGCTGAAAATTGGCAGGGAGGTAGTTTAGAGCCAGGAGAAGGACATAGGATACTTTTTATCCCGTTTTTTTTTTTTTTTTTTTTTTCCCCTTTTTACGACCGCGTTCCCGTGAGACGTCACATAAAACGTCAAAGAGAATACAAGTCACTATAAAACGTGGTACTATGACAAAAACGTTGCCTTCGAAGTACCAGGTTATCATAACTTGACAGGAGCTTACCAAACAAAGGAGTGTCAGCTAGAAAACGCTTTATGCCTTCGAAGTACCAGGTCATCATAACTGGGTAGGAGCTAACCTAACATATGAGTGTCAGCTAGAAAACGCTTACCAGATCACCACCGCGTACCAGGTTGTCAAACTTGGTACGTTTATAACAACATTTATTGAATCTGAGGCGATACGAAGTTCGCTGGGTCAACTAATTATCTATACTAATATTATAAAGCTGAAGAGTTTGTTTGTTTGATTGAACGCGCTAATCTCCGAATCGAATCCGGTCCGAATTGAAAAATTCTTTTTGTGTTAGGTAGCCTATTTATCGAGGGAGGCTATAGGCTATATAACATCACGCTACACCTCAGAGGAGCGGAACAGTAATGAAAAATGTTGCAAAAACGGGGAAAATTTATTCCTTCTGAGAGGTTAGGTAGCCTATTTATCGAGGGAGGCTATAGGCTATATAACATCACGCTACACCTCAGAGGAGCGGAACAGTAATGAAAAATGTTGCAAAAACGGGGAAAATTTATTCCTTCTGAGAGTTTCCGTTGCGTGCGCTGCGTAAACGGTTAAAGTAACGCAAAAATCATGTATGACGGGATTGTTATTTTTAAAAAGTTCAAAAAAAAAGTCCCAAGAGCATATGTCTATCTTTTAAGGTTGACTCACTATAACTCAAGGAGCGAAAATGGACGAAAACTAGCAGGCAAATCGATGCGACGGGAAGGGTAAGGGGAGCAAAAATTTGACGCGGACGAAGTCGCGGGCAGAAGCTAGTTAGTATATAATTATATACCTGGAGGTCGCGATATATATTGTCCGTGTAGTGCCAAACGTAAAGCTCTGCTAGGAAGTTGGTTGCGCTACTTCTTCTTCCCAGCTAAAACACTAGGAAGTGGTGAAGGGCGGGCGTTTTGGGGGACTGTCCCAGGTATTTTGACGTTCAAAAAATGCTTACTCACAGCCTAGTTTGAATAAATGATTTTTGATTTTGAGAGATCGGTATCACCCCATTTCTTCCCGTGGGTGTCGTAAGCTAAGCTTACTAAAGAATGACGGCAGCGTTCTCTAGACATTTTACCACTATACTGCAATCGCCAACCCGCCTGCCAAACGTGGTGGTTATAGCAAAGCCTTCCTTCTTCTCTAAAAGAAACTGAAAAACGTAAATAAACTTTTTAGTCAAACTAAACTCCAAAATTAATGTATGTGTCCATAATATTTTCAAAAGCACGTTAAGCCGTTGTGGACCATTGATAGTCGTTACGTGTCGTTAGAAGTCCGAAATTCTAACAACCGGTCTTACCAAGGGGTTTCGTATTACCCAATAACTGGGTTGTGGAGGTCGAATAGGCATGTTGCTCCATGTAAGATAATGGTATTCAGCTGCTGCACATGGGTAAACTGGAAGTCAACACCAACATAATTGGGAAAAGCTGTTAACAAATATAAAAAAAGTATCCACATGATGAACATAATCTCAGGCAATGAAATATTGATAACCTGCCATCTGAGAGGAGCAATACACCATTTTACGGTGTCATTAAACTTAGCATGAATTTAAGATATCACAAATTATTGTGATACGATTCCATTTTAAGTATGAAATAGTTTATTTTCACTTACACGCAGCTATATCATAAACATACCACCTTGTTTCCCCGAAAGATAAGGCAGAGGTGCACCAATATTAAACTCAGATTTCGTCAGTAACGTTTAAGTCCCATATAATCGGAATACAGTTATATTCACAGAAAATAACGTCAGATGGGCTTGTGGCTTAGTATTCTAATAACAGTCGCACGGTTCTATCTTCCATCTTGCGGTTAGTCCGTGGGTGGGTGACATCTTTACAAACCAAGAAAAGTAGAAATTATGTTAACCAGTCAATTATCGTAATTACAGACACAATTAAAAAAACCGGCCAAGTGCGAGTCGGACTCGCGCACCGAGGGTTCCGTACAAATCTGTAGGTATTCTCGATTTAAAAATATATATTTTTTTTAATTTTTATATTTCAGTTGATTGAATGTAAGGTAAATTGCGGTTTACGATTTATGACGTTTTAAAAAAAAACTACTCACTCGATCTCGTTCAAACCAATTTTCGTTGGTAGTTTACATGGTAATGTACATCATATATTTTTTTTAGTTTTATCATTCTCTTATTTTAAAAGTTACGGGGGGGGGGGGACACACATTTTACCACTTTGGAAGTGTCTCTCGCGCAAACTATTCAGTTTAGAAAAAAATGATAATAGAAACCTCATTACCATTTTTGAAGACCTATTTATAGATACCCCACACGTATGGGTTTGATGAAAAAAAAACATTTTTGAGTTTCAGTTCTATGTATGGGGAACCCCAAAGTTTATTGTTTCTTTTCTATTTTAGTGTGAAAATCTTAATGCGGTTCACAGAATACATCTACTTACCAAGTTTCAACAGCATAGCTCTTATAGTTTCGGAAAAAAGTGACTGTGACATACGGACGGACAGACAGACAGACAGACATGACGAATCTATAAGGGTTCCGTTTTTTGCCATTTGGCAACGGAACCCTAAAAACCATTGTGTCGATACCAAATGTGGTATCTCAGGGACTTAGAGGTTAAGCCGTTGGTCCCAGCCATCATTTGTAAATCTTTAACAGTCGTTACAGTTTAGTACGAAAGGCTGACTGACTGGTTTGTGGAGAAAACATAGGCAGCTGGCGCTCTGTGTAAAATATTGGTTTTCAGCTGCATCCAGTTAGAATGATTGGCGACTCGATCGATATAGTTTGGAAAAGCTAAGCAGATGATGATTCATAGAAAATAGCTGCAAATTTTCGCCAAAAAATATAACATCACACATTTAAGTAAAGCCAGCTATTGACAGGCGTTATATTGATATATTATCTACTAAACTAATCACGGCAACTAGTAAGCTTGGTCTATTTATCAGTTTATCTCGCGAATATTGATAAAAATGTCCGTGGCAACTTGTGATACAGATTCGCGTACATAATTAATGGGGCATCGATTTTTATGGTGAAAAGCGAAATGTATTATATTTTTTTAAGTGAAAACTTTTGTAAGCGCACTATGCGTTCTTGCTGAACAGTGTATGAAATTGAACCGTCACGCTCGGGTATGTGACGCTGAATCGGGTACTACCTTTAACTAAAGGTGTCTTCACACAGCGGGCGGGGCGCGGCGGGACGTGACGGCGATGCGCCGCCTTCATACAGAACCGTCGCGCCGAGCGCTCTGTGTGAAGGCATCCGTAATATCTAGTACATTACAACTACTCAGCGTCGCGTCGCCGTCACGTCACGCCGCGCCCCACCCACTGTGTGAAGACACCTTAAGTGATCGCGACTGCGATTGCTAAACGTGGATACATGGTTTCAATTCCTGATTGGAATAAACGAATGATTGACTAACCCCTAAAACACTACTAATTCATAACGTTCCTAATCAGTTTCGTGATAGCAGTGCAATGAAATATACTAAAGTCAATATTGTCTATCATGACAATACCCATAATTATTTACCAGCTCTAAAGAAAACTATTCTGTGGAAGTGACTACAGAATCATACATTAGAAGGTTGACCAGCTGAACTATTTTGTAACAATCTCACCGTGGATAAAGCTCATTTCATACTCACTTCTCCTATTAAGAAATCATCAGCAATTACTAGAAACAGGTGGGCCTAATGCTAGGAATTGCTAAAAATGGACAGCTTACTTCAAGCTCACTTTACCTCAGATTTCACGGCGAGATATTCTCAAATTAGACTCACATGTCTTAGTTACCAAAATAGCGTTTTCTGAGGTACCACAATGGCAAGTGCCTCCGTAAACAAAAGCCTCTGACATTTCACAGTATTAACAAAACGAAAATTTACAACACACCTAATCAGTAAGACCAAAATTGCTTTCTAAATGTTATCAACGTTATGCGGGCTATAAAAAGGATGGATGTGCGTACACGTTACCCTGCCCGCGGCTAAGATTCGGAGAACTAGTGAAGTGTGTCACTATCTTTATTGCTTGGTCCCCTACAAACACGACTTGGTGATAGTTTTCTATATGAGGGCCCCATTGAAGCTTGCTATCCAGAGTTATGCCTAGGAATACCGTTGTATCTTCGGGTTTCAACTCTTCATCCTTTATGAGAACACTAGTTTCTACTTGTCTAACATGAGGTATCGTGAACTTAATACATTTCGTTTTTTTCTCGTTTAGAAGTAGATTATTAACATAAAACCAGTTAACTACATTTGCAAGGGCACTACTTACATTGTCAGTAACTGGCTGCTGATGTTTGAGTTTAAATAAAAGTGAAGTGTCGTCGGCAAACAATACGATATCATGTTTATCCTTTATGAGGTAAGGTAAATCATTTATACAACATTAATTTTTGTTTATGCGAAACCCGAAACACGGGTCTAGTATTTTTATGTAAAGAATCTATGAAAAAAATTTCAAAACTGTATCATTAATAATCACAAAGTTATAAGCTTGATAAGTTACCTGGTTGTCCACGCAAAAACATATGCAGATCACCACAAACAGCTAGTGTACGTACCATCTCCGTGTAATGGACGTTTGAATACGAGAAAGACATGATAATTTTAAAATCGAAACAAAACACTAAGGCCCGCGACTTGGAAGCGTAATTAAATATTTTTGGTACAAAATATAACATGGTGTAAAAATTATTGGAATCGATTCAGTTACTGATTCTGAACAAACTATATTCAGGTTTCGCATATACTAAAAATAATCTTGTATAAATAAGAAATAAAAATGGGCCTGAAATTGAGCGCACACCGGAGCTCTGTCCCCGCCGCGATTTGTCGCGGCAGCGGAGTTTCGCCCCGGCGTTTCGCCTCCTCGCACCACTCCCACATGTGCGCGAGGACCTTTGCCTCCAGATCCCATGGCGGCACTCCGGCAAGGAGGCTCGCCGCCTCGCAGTCGAACGACCCCTTGTAAAACCAAACTGTTTGTTATGTAATAAATTATATTTATTAAAAAATCGTTGCAATTGATTTAGAATAAGTTTTTCAAAAATTTTACTAAAGGTAGGTAGCACTGAAATAGATCTATAATTAGTAGGGTCTGATGTTGTTTCGTCCCGTGACAACAGACGGACCGTTTGACTTGTTTAATCTGTGCGCCTACGCATCATAACGAAACGGAGTGACATCTGTCACTTGTCAGTTTGATTTTGACACATGGTTTTGGTCTTTGAAAGATGGACGGTCGTTAAATTTTGCTTTGCGACCCTTGTTGTTGTTAATCTTCTCGAATCGGTTGTTTTGTGGACAATTTGTCGTGATCCAATTGTTTTGTGTGTAACCAACCCCTTTTGACGAAATAGAACGGGTTGATCTTTGGAATTTGATTGATAGTCCAGTCATTATAGTCAGTTCACCACGGAATTCGAGATATCCAGCTGTAAGTCTGTAAATACTTGTATATTGACACCCTAAAAGTTGTCTCAAAACCTACATATGGTAGGGTGTACGCAACTATTCCATTTTAAGGTCAAAGGTCACAAATATAGTTTTTTTGCGCTTTTTTTGTACATATCTCATTTCCTATGGGTTTTTTGCTATTTGTATTTATTATCAATATTGTAGAATACAAAATTCTCTACGAATTTTTTTTTATTTTTTTTTTTTAATACGGTGAACCGTTTTCGAGATAGAGGGCGGAGAGCGCGCGGTCACAGCATCACTTCAGGTCAACCGGTGCCTCCGGTCGAAAACGCGCGATATATATGTAGTTGATGAACTGTTGTTGTTGTTGTTGTCTATTTTTATTAACTATTATATTATATATTTTTTCCTAACCTATCCACTTTTTATTCAGTATTAATTTATTTAACAACACTTACCTGCCCATGTAATTGCAAAATTGTTAATGAAAATATAGGAATTATATTTGAATTTTAACCCAATTAATATTAATAACTTCTTATATGATGAAAAAAAAAACAAATAAATTATGAATTAATCTTTTTATTAAAAATATCATTCAATACATTTATTTTTATTAAAAGTAAAAAAATGGAATAATTGAAGGGTACAAAAACTACAATTTATAATTTTAATTATCTTCTTCCTCTTCATCGTTGTCTTCCGGCTGCTGGTAAATTTCAAACTGGTCTTCATTATCGTCGTCAACGACATTTGTCTCAAGTTCTTCTATGATTTCGGGGTCAAAGGTTCCATCTTCGTTAATGTCGCTCTGATATGGTAGAGCATTGAGACAAGCTTGCCCATTACATTGGCCACAAGCTAAATAGCACTGCAAGCCCGCTTTCCTCCGCATCGCGAACCACAACCACTCTTGGAGTTGCAGAAAATTGTATTTAGCAAATATTCTGGAGCAGGTGGCAAAATTCTCATGATAGGCTCAAGAAAATCGTTTCGCATTGGCCAACCACATACCTGGGGTTCCAAATCATACCCTAACCAAGTTTGAACTTGATAATATACACGTTTGAAATGTTGGTGAGCAGCTGCACTTGTTGGAGGAATATTTGAAAGCTGCACAGGTTTATTAAGTTTTGTAGACTTGACGTAATGCATATAACGAAGATGATCGAGACTTTTCACAGATTTCGGAGCATTATAGACAGCCAATAAGGTTTGAGTTACACTCTCTAATAATCTCTGGGCCCAACAATCTTCTTCCTCAAATGCTGCAGCTAGTTCATCCAAATTTGACAGTTTCTCAAAAACGTTTTTCAAATTGACATATATTTATAATAATTGATTTATCGATAGTTCATGAACTATATATATATCGCGCGTTTTCGGCCGGAGGCACCGATTGACCTGAAGTGATGCTGTGACCGCGCGCTCTCCGCCCTCTATCTCGAAAACGGTTCACCGTATAAATTTTTTTTTAAACAAAATTTGTAGAGAATTTTGTATTCTACAATATTGATTATCAACACAAACGGCAAAAAACCCATTCGAAATGAGATATTTACAAAAAAAGCGCAAAAAAACGATTTTTGTGACTTTTGACCTTGAAATGGAATAGTTGCGTACACCCTACCATATGTAGGTTTTGAGACAACTTTTAGGGTGTCAATATACAAGTATTTACAGACTTACAGCTGGGTATCTCGAATTCCGAGATTCTTACCTAATTTTAGCTTACATGACTGGACTATGAAATAGTTTGATGTGATAGTGACCATTGGGACCGCGTGCTGAGAAAAACTCTAGCGTATTGTAGCGGCCTGGTATCCTGGAATACTTACAGCTCCACTACACAATACAATATACACTCATTTACATACATAAATCCAGGTAGGCTCCAAAACCAGTTTTCCTCAACCAGGTGAGTCTTTTGAATATTTGTATTAATCAGCTCCGCGCACGGCGGGCAGTTCGCAGCCACCTTTGTCCAAGGCCGACGATCATCACGCTTCCACGTACATAATTAAATCCTATGGTCAGGGCCTTGGCCTGGCGTCGAACAGATGTACTACCCGATTTAAACAAAGGTATTATTTTACTGGTTTTTATAAGATCAGGAAACTCACCATGGTCAATACAATTATTAAAAATAACAGCTAAAGTAGGTGCTACAATATTCATAATAGACTTAGCAACGTCCACAGAACTACCCCATAGATCGGCGGTCTTTTAAACATTTAACGAGTGAAAGGTTTTAATGATATCTGTAAAGGTGATATATTGGAAATGAAATTCATTATCACATATAGGCACGTTTTCTTTAAGTAAGGACTCTGTGGCAGTCGTTGATGAGTTTACAGATTTAGTAATTGATTTGGGAATCTCTGCAAAGAAATTTTCAAAGGCCGCGGCGACTTAAGAATCCGATTCAATTATAGTGTCATCAATGGTAAGACTGTAATCACTATTTCGATTGCATGACCTTCCTGTTTCGCTATTAATGATATTCCATGTCATTTTAATTACATTACTGCTATTTTTTTATTTTTGAACTCAAATAATGTAACTTGGCAATACCACAAACTTTTTTAAACAATTTAGAATAATTCTGAACATACAAATTAAATTTAACTGTGTTTATACAAGTCCGTTCATCATACAATTCATAAAGTCGTTTTCTACTTTTATGTATACCAATGGTGGCCCAGTCACTGAAAGATGCGTTACTACTAACCGATAATGTCTTAGGTATTGTTTGACGACAGGCCAAGGCCCTGGCCATAGGATTTACAATAGCGCAGTGGAAGCTGGTGGTGGGGCCCTGGAGCAAGAGTGGCGTAGCGAACTGTCCACTGTGCGTGGAGCTGATCAATACAATATTCAAAAGACTCACCTAATGGTAGAAGGAAACTACTTCTGGGGCCTACCTGGATTTATGTATGAAAATGAGTGTATATTGTATTGTGTAGTGACGTTGTAGGTAGGTATTCTCAGGATACAAGGCCGCCCCATAAGGCTGGAGGTATTCACAGCATGCGGTCTCCAATGGTATCACTAACACATCAAACTAATTTCCATTTAAAAAAAACTGAACCCGTATTATATCGTCACAGGGGGTTGGTTACTCAAACAAACAATTGGATCACGACAAATTGCCACAAACGGATCGATTTAAAGGGATTAATTTACAACAGGTCGCGGAATCCAAACGGCGACGATGCTCTCTTTTTCCAACGCCAAACCAAAGTGACGCGTTGTCAAAGTCAAACTGACAAGTGACAGTTGTCACTCTGTTACACGAAATGACGAGTAGGCGCACAGAGTAAAAAGTCAAACGGGACGGAACATCTACCCCCCCCCCCCCCCCGGACGGGCCTTCCCGTCCGCTAATCAATTGGCAATCTTGACAAGGTTGCGTTTTATCAGTCCACTTGACGCGCTGCTGGAGGATGTGCAATTACTCCAAGCTCCAACGCTTCCAAAAACTCTGAGCGAGCTACTGCACCAACTGAAACCGCGATAGCCGATTTTGGCTCACATCGACAAAAGGGTACTCGGGAAGGGCGACAAGTGGCTGTCCAATCAAAAAATGGCCCGGGGTTAGGGCCTCCAAGTCTTTCGGGTCCGAAGACAGCGGGCACAATGGACGCGAGTTCCACACAGCTTCAATGCGGCAAAATACCATAGCTAACTCCTTAAAGGTGAGAACGGTGTCTCCCAACAATCTGCGCCAGAGTCTTTTTGCCGCTTTCACCGCGGCCTCAAATTACCCCCCCAATGGGGGCAGGCTGGGCACGCCACAATTGCGGCGGTAAGTCCCCTCTTTGAGGAGTGGATAGAGAGGCGTCACGGCGTCCTCACCTTCCGCCTGACGCAGGTTCTCACCGGGTATGGGTACTTCGGTGGGTTCCTGTTCAGGATAAAGCGAGAGGATACGTCCGGGTGTTTCCATTGCGAGGATCGTCTGGAGGACACGGTGGAGCATACGGTGGAGGTGTGCCCTGCCTGGGCGGAGCACCGCCGTGTCCTCGTGGAGGCGATCGGCGGCGGCGACCTCTCGCGTCCGGCCCTGGTGCGAGCCATGGTACGGAGCGAGAGGTAATGGGAAGCCGTCACCTCCTTCTGCGAAGCAGTAATGCTCGCAAAGGAGGAGGCGGGGCGCGTGAGGGAGTGGCAGTCTCTGCGCCCTCACGTCCCTAGCCGCCGCAGGAGGAGACGCCCCAGGCGTCGGGAGTCAATAGCGCCTCCCGACCACCGTAGGCACGAGCTTGCGGGTGGCGAGCAATGGGTAGCTCGCCGCCCGGTAAGGACCAAGCTCGGGTCGACGGCGCGCAGTGTTCCACGCGCGCCTCAAAGAGATGTCAGCAGCAGTGTAGGGGTCTACTAGGACCGATGCCTGCCGGGGTCGCGTGATAGTTCGAAAGAGATACCGTGACCCTGGCACATGGGCAACTGATGGAACACGGGTGAGTTTTAGTCAGTAAAAGTCTGACACGCCCGAGCTCCGCCCAGAGCGGGAGAAGTCATTTGATGATTTGCCATCCTGAAAAAAAAAATGGGGGCAGGCTGGCGGGTCAAAACAATAACAAACAACGAAAACAACCAAACAACAACAACAACAACAATTTAACCAAATGGCCCTCCTTAGGCAACAAAAGGGGGTGACGGGCCCCATAAGGAAGGCTACAGTGCCTCAACCGTCCCCCAACACGCAAAAGACCCGTATCGTCCAAAAAGGGGTTCAACTTAGTAACGGCTCCCGACACTTTCCAAAACTCTCGCTGCAGAATGGCCAACAGCGCATTGCAACCGGCATGCAACCGAATGAGCTAAATTGACTCAACAAAAATCAGGGTCAAACGGAGAGTCCTTCGTTCCAACAGCGAGCACCTTGAGCCCGGGCAAAGGACCCCACCATAGGGGGTGAGCAATCAGGCGGGGTGCCATGCACCCACGTGAGGCCACGTCGCCTGGGTTCAGATCTCCAGGCACGTGCCTCCAAATCAAATGCGTTTCAGAATTTTTAATCTGGGACACTCGGTTCGCAACAAAGACCTCCAAAGAGTGGACGGACGTCTTCAACCAACACAAAACAATTTGACTGTCCGTCCAGGCGTAAGAAGCCCGAATGTCCACAGTTCCACCCAAAGTGTGAGCAACGTGGTTCAATAGACGCACAAGAAGCGCCGCCCCTGACAATTCTAACTTAGGGAAGGTTAGTGCCGTCCGGAGGGGGGCCACCTTGCTCTTGGCCATGACCAGTGACCACTTCACCTGGCCTGTCGCGCTGACGGTGCGTAGATAAACAACAGCTGCATAACCGTGCGAAGACGCATCACAAAACCCATGAAGGGTAGCAGTGTAGTTCCTGGGGGGGAGAATAGCGTGGGGTAACACGATCTCGTTGACTGCAGGGAGGTCGAATACAAATTGGAGCCAATCTCCAACAGGGTTTCCCGAAGTGGCTCGTCCCAACCAAGTTCCGCAGTCCAAAGACGTTGAAGAAAACAATTTCGCCCAAAACAATACACAAACAAAACAACAAAACAATAGACAAAAGGCAACCCTGGGCTCCCGTGTCCAAAATGGCACGGACCACAACGGAGTCCCCCGTGGGCCCCCAGACCCTGACGATGCCGTTGGAACAAAACCGTATCCGTATCGCTCGTGTGTATGAGCCTTTGCATGCCGAGACTTCTCAGCCGTAGCAACCCTACTACACATAATTACCCTCAATACCTCTTTGTCTTAAGTATTGACAATTACTCCAACTTTCTCCTGACAGGGGTCTGAAGCGACATCGAGATTGCGGGCTAATATAAACAAAAACGCTTGCCAATATAACTCCCTTTACTTTTAGAGCACGTACTAATTAACGTGGGTGACGTGTGTCCAATATGGGCCACTGTGTAAACGGTGGGATAGGTCTTTGGATATTAGTACATAATTATATACCTGGAGGTCGCGATATATATTGTCCGTGTAGTGCCAAACGTAAAGCTCTGCTAGGAAGTTGGTTGCGCCACTTCTTCTTCCCAGCTAAAACACTAGGAAGTGGCGAAGGCGTTTTGGGGGACTGTCTTAGGTATTTTGACGTTTAAAAAATGCTTACTCACAGCCTAGTTTGAATAAATGATTTTTGATTTTGAGAGAATGGCATCACCCCATTTCTTCCCGTGGGTGTCGTAAGCTAGGCTTACTAAAGAATGATAGCAGCATTCTCTAGACATTTTACCACTATACTGCAATCGCCAACCCGCCTGCCAAACGTGGCGGTTATAGCAAAGCCCTCCAAATTTGGGAGGCGTTGTCCAGCAGTGGACATAGGCCTCCCCTTAGGTAAGACATAGGTCTTACGGCTGAAACGACGACGATGATACCGGGATTATTGGTACTATAATATTATTTGTTGAAGTTATTACGATGAAATCGTCAGAACACAGCAGGCCAATTGAATAGTAAAGAATAATTTAAAAAAAAACTAAGGCATAACGAGTGTCCATTCACACAGTGATTATCTCTTTTTTCGGGAAAAGCTTTTTAACAAAGAATTAAACCGGCGAAAAAGAAACTGAAAAACATAAATAAACTTTTTAGTCAAACTATGGATCATTGATAGTCGTTACGTGTCGTCAGAAGTCCGAAATTCTAACAACCGGTCTTACCAAGGGGTTTCGTATTACCCAATAACTGGGTTGTGGAGGTCGAATAGGCATGTTGCTCCATGAAGATAATGGTATTCAGCTGCTGCACATGGGTAAACTGGAAGCCAACACCAACATAATTGGGAAAAGCTGTTAACAAATATAAAAAAGTACCCACATGATGAACATAATCTCAGGCAATGAAGTATTGATAACCTGCCATCTGAGAGGAGCAATAAACCATTTTACGGTGTCATTAAACTTAGCATGAATTTAAGATATCACAAATTATTGTGATACGATTCCATTTTCCTAGTGGTTAGTTACCCTGACTGCAAAGACTGAGGTCGTGGGTTCGATTCCCACCCAGGACAATTCTTTGTGTGATGAGCACAATCATTTGTTCTGTGTCTGGGTGTAATTTTTCTCTAATATGTATGTATTTAGAAATATATAAGTATATTTAACAGTTGTCCGGTTACCATAGTACAGGCTCTGCCTAGTTTGGGATCAGATAACAGTGTGTTGGTTGTCCTGAGATATTTATTATTTATTATTTTAAGTATGAAATAGTTTATTTTCCCTTACACGCAGCTATATCATAAACATACCACCTTGTTTCCCCGAAAGATAGGGCAGAGGCGCAAACTCAGATTTCGTCAGTAACGTTTAAGTCCCATATAATCGGAATACAGTTATATTCACAGAAAATAACGTCAGATGGGCTTGTGGCTTAGTATTCTAACAGTCGCACGGTTCCATCTTCCATCTTGCGGTTAGTCCGTGGGTGGGTGACATCTTTACAAACCAAGAAAAGTAGAAATTATGTTAACCAGTCAATTACCGTAATTACAGGCACAATTAAAAAACCATTGTGTCGATACCAAATGTGGTATCTCAGGGACTTAGAGGTTAAGCCGTTGGTCCCAGCCACCATTTGTAAATCTTTAACAGTCGTTACAGTTTAGTACGAAAGGCTGACTGACTGGTTTGTGGAGAAAACATAGGCAGCTGGCGCTCTGTGTAAAATATTGGTTTAAAGCTGCATCCAGTTAGAATGATTGGCGACTCGATCGATATTGTTTGGAAAAGCTAAGCAGATGATGATTCATACAAAATAGCTGCAGATTTTCGCCAAAAAATATAACATCACACATTTAAGTAAAGCCAGCTATTGACAGGCATTATATTGATATATTATCTACTAAAATAATCACGGCAACTGGTAAGCTTGGTTAATTTATCAGTTTATCTCGCGAACATTGATAAAAATGTCCGTGACAACTTGTGATACAGATTCGCGTACATAATTAATGGGGCATCGATTTTTATGGTGAAAAGCGAAATGTATTATAATTTTTTAAGTGAAAACTTTTGTGGGCCTGATGCTAGGAATTGCTAAAAATGGACAGCTTACTTCAAGCTCACTTTACCTCAGATTTCACGGCGAGATACTCTCAAATTAGACTCACATGTCTTAGTTACCAAAATAGCGTTTTCTGAGGTACCACAATGGCAAGTTGCCTCCGTAAAACAAAAGCCTCTGACATTTCACAGTATTAACAAAATGAAAATATACAACCCACCTAATCAGTAAGACCAAAGCTTTCTAAATGTTATCAACGTTATGCGGGCTATAAAAGGATGGATGTGCGTACACGTTACCCTGCCCGCGGCTAAGATCCGGAGAACTAGTGAAGTGTGTCACTATCTTTATTGCTTGGTCCCCTACAAACACGAATTGGTGATAGTTTTGCAATTTCCTACAAATTGCAAAACTATCTACTAATTATGTTCCGTAATGTGAAAGAAGCCGCATATTGATTGAGACATATAAACGTTAATTTTCTTGGAGTCAGAGAACTTTTCTTGGTATTTTGTAACTGTTGAGGAGCCCCCCCCCCCCCCCCCCCCCGGTTAGTGAGTCAGTCATCATCATCATCATTTCAGCCGAAAGACGTCCAGTACTGGACATAAACCTCCCCCAATTTGCCATTATCACCACGCTTAGCTGGCGGGTTGTCGATCGCATGATGGTAAAATGCATAGAGAACGCGGCTGCCTACTCTCTAGTCTCTTAATTGCCTCTTATGACAAGTATGGGAAGAAATGGGATGGTGCTATTATTTACGTCCGGTACCACACGGGAGGGAGTCACTATAGTAGAGCGTCGATTATCCGAACGTCGATCAACCGAACGACCGCTTATCCGAACTACTACACCCGTCTGACTCGCGCGTGCTGTCCTCCTCCCGCGCTACAATATACGCGAAATTGTCTCGAACTGTTAGTTGTATGTACTCATATGTCACTCCCAAGTAGCCGTTATTTGATAAACTAAATTTTACCGCGTCAAAAAAACTATTTGTCATTAAAGATATGAAGGGCTAAGGGGAAGAATCGGTTGTCACATTTTTTTTTTCAAATTGATTTTTATTGTCTATGGTCACAAAAATCTACATTTTAGCTAGTTCTTCTCATTAGCCCTTCATATGTCTAAACATAAGGTTTTCATTCACCTATACACAAATATGTACGGCTGAATCAATACAGTTCGACTATCCGATAAAACCGGTTTTCCGAACACTCCTGTCGCCCAATTAGTTCAGATAATCGACTCTCTGCTGTATTTGAAAATTAATATTTTGTATTACTAAAGAATAAAACATTAATTTTAAAACATGATATTGATTGATTTTGTATTGCACAATTAAGTATTCAATGGCCTGAACTTATTTCTAAGCTGTCTACGAATGTTCCACCTCGATATTCTCGTTTTAGAAATCTTATTCATGCTCCGTGCGGTCGCATAATTTACGTGATAACTCCTTTAAGATTCGCTTTGTCGAAGCAATTAACAGAATTGTAAAGACAGAGGTGGTAGGTGTAGTGGTGGCCTAATGGTAATGGTCGCGACTTACGTGTTTTAGTTCGTGGGTTCGAACTCAATAGGGCGCTTTACTTTGTCAAATTTGTCCAACACCGTTAAAAAAAACGGTATAAGAAAACATCGTGAGGTAACCTGAAATCGAACATTCGAAGACATGTGACATCTACCATGGCCCATTCCTTCTCATGGAGAAGAGGATTATGTGCCCAGCAGTGGGAACGCCATAGGCTGATTGTTTTTTTTTTCTAGTATAATGAGCCCATAGCGATAGAAACAATTCCACTGTACGCCAAGTATGTCGCCTATTCGGATATGCAATTTTACTGATTTTGGTTTTATTGAACTATTAACCTAAAAAAAGCATTATCTTTCAGTATCTTTAACAAAAAGTTATTTTTTTCTCATAGTTTTTGATATAGCCATGTTAACAAAGTCGTAGCACGACTGTCCGTTAACAATGATCGATGTTAACTCACGACGTTTTTAGCGGGGCGCGAGGGAAGGATGCGCTGGTGGTTGTGGCAGTTCGAATCATGTTGTAGGGGCGTGCGCACGTCATGTGGTAGTTTAGTGCTTATTCATATTGTTTTAAGTTTACGTTATAATTAGTATTATTCTAATCAAGCAAAATGACAAGTCGATCGCCGAGTCGAGTTGCCTGTATCTGTAAAAGAAAAGTTTTACAACATGATGTAAAGTCATTTAGATTCTGGTTCGATAACTGCGCCGGGCAAAACAGAAACCGTATAGTTTCTGCTCTTTACCTTCTAGCTGCAAAAGAATTTGGGGTGACAATTACTCATAGATTTATGGAAAAAGCTCATACCCAGAACGAGGGTGACAGTGATCATGCCACTATTGAGCGTGCAACAAGCTCATTTATGTACCAGAAGAATGGTATCGTCTCGTTCGTTGGGCTAAAGTTGAAGGTAGTCCTTACACAGTAAAAGAGATGACAACTGCCGATATATTCGATTTTAAGTCTTTTCTAGCTAATAACAATTGGACAAAAAACACAAATAATGAAAAAATACAGTGGACCCGTTTCAGAGAAGTGACAGTACATGCACAGCATTATGATAGGATTTAATACAAATATAATTTTGAAGATAGACCAAAAACCTATAATTGTGTTGAGGTCTGGTACCCGAAACACAGATAGACTTACCCGTGAATTTCAAATCAAGCAAGCCTATACTGGAGACCTTCCTATCAGTCGTGAGAAATATAAAGATTTGATTAACTTATGCCAAATTCGAATAATCCCAGAAAAGTACCACCAATTTTATGAAAACTTAAAAGTTGGTAACAATGCTCAAATATGTGATACTATTTCAGATGATGATGACTAATAATTGTGTTGTTTATTTTAATGATTAGTTACCATAATATTTTTATGATTATAATGATTACATGATAATTTTAAGGTTGATTATTTTTTCATTTGGTTCTTTACTTATGATAATCCTTGATTTTAAATGTTAATTTTTTAAGTTTTATTTTGTAAGCATTTTGTTTTGTCAGTAAGGCTGTTTTTCTAAAATATTATGTCGTCGTCGAAATAATATTTTTATTAGATAGTTATTTAAGATAAATAATTATCAAAAATATAATAATGTAGCACTATTAAGACGCAATGCGAAAATGCAACCTAAAATGTGATTACTGAGTGCCATTGATGAAGCTAGTTTATTATTGTTACTTATAAGATAGATCTCAATTATATTGTTGGTAAAAATTTTGATATTATGCAATATAAAATTTAATAAGCATTGTGATTATAAGTACATAACGTAGTATAACTTTCATTTTGTGTTACGCCTGTAGAAGTAAGGCATTTTTCATTTTTGTTATTTTGGTGACTACTTTCATTGATATTTACTTTTGAAATAAATATATTGAAATTTATAATAATTTTATATTTTATTTACAATTCATTTAATTTTTAACCGACTTCAAAAAAAGGAGGAGGTTATTAATTCGACTGTATTTTTTTTTTTATTTTTTTTTTTTATGTTTGTTACATCATAACTTTTGACTGGGTGAACCGATTTTGATGATTCTTTTTTTATTTGAAAGCTGCTGCTTTCCGAATGGTCCCATTTTAATTTGGTTCCATTTGGACAATGGGGTCCATGTGAAAACCATATAAGTCTTAAATTTGCATTATGTATTTGCGTGACAAATGAACGAATAACGCGATTAGATTAGTGCGGAGTATCTACCACAACTAAAAAGTTAAAAAACAAAAACTTTTTACAAAAAAAAAAACAACCGACTTCCTTAAAAAAAAACACTACCAAGTCAAAAATAACTTTAATTTCGAAAGTCGGTGGAAAAACCTTAAATACAGAGCCTAAGACACCGACTTTCGAAATTAAAGTTATTTTTGACTTGGTGGTGTTTTTTTTAAGGAAGTCGGTTGTTTTTTTTTAATACGATAAAAACTTGACTAGGACTTCCTATTAATAATGATGTATGTGGGACTTGCGACAATTAATCGATACATTTTTCCAGGTAACTTTGTAGGATATGACAGATCCGACTAAATAGGTACAATGAATCCAATACCGTTATGAAAGTCATTTCTGACTTTTTACATATTTAGAAAACGAAAATAATATTTCATTACTATGTACATGAGCTTTAAAACGTATATAAATTGATAGATTTTTTTTGTAAACCTAATTTGTATATTTAAAAAAATATAAGCAATTTAAACTTTGACGCGCTCTCCTGTAAAATTGCTGATTTGCAGATCCTACATTGTTAATAGGGACAGGCGATTATTTACTAACAAGTGAGAAGTACGAGTAGGTATTTTAGGTAGATACAAAACAGTATGACTCAAACAACATATTTATTAGCAGTCATCGGTATAGTACAGAAGCCAGTACATCAAGCTACTACAATCTGTCAAATTTCTTTAATAGATTTTCAACTTTATTGCCAATGCAGTAGGTTCAAGGTTGATTGGCAGAATATGTCAGTTTCGGATAGGTTGATGTGCTGGCGTCTGTACGTCGGTATCTGGCTCAAAATAGTCCAATGACACCCAGGAGACTGTTGAAGCTGGCACGTACTCTACGCAACAGGTATGCTGCATTTGTAGCGTCTGATTGCTGCGAAGCCGTCAGATTGCACATCTGCGACCTTACTCGAGACATTACAGGAGCGTTATAGCTCCAACAGCATCCTAATTGTGGTTGTACTGAACGCGAAAAGAATAAACAGCTTTTTGAGTCATGTACCTACTTATGTAAATATTGCAGAAATAAATTACGATATAATAAACTAAGTGCTCCATACAAGCACTTATGTAGAGCACTAACTTGAAATATCATATTTATTACATTTAGAATTAAGTATTTTGTATTTATTTAACTCATTTTTTGTTGTAACGGTCGACGTCATCACGTCTGCGCCGGCTGCCGCTGACAACTAGCGCTGAGGCTCTGTCTCGCATAGGGTCGCAGCATTATGCTGAGCGATGGCCGTATTCGTGGATATGATGCATGTTTTGTCCCAGCTTTTTCTTTTTTTTTTTGTGTGCGTCAAAACTTTCCTTGCATCATGTTTACTGCAAAAAAAAACGTATTTTCTTTCCGTCTATATAAGACAGGAACTTAGTATCTTACAAAAATAGTCGACTACCAGAAAAACTTAAACATACGAAACTAATTCCGAACATAAAAGACATCTCCGCAAAAAAGCTTGAAACTTTTCAAATAGTCGTCGTGGAATAAAAAATACATTAGCTTTATAAGAAGTGAGAAGATAAAGTTAAAACCGCGAGTTATTTTAAATTTATGTAGGAAATACTTCTTCTTCAATCTGGCTAGCCTTTTCCCAACTACGGGGGGTGGCATCCAGTCTTACCGGATGCAGCTGAATATCACTCCCGTCTTGTCAATAGTTTTGACTTCGCAACTCCTTGAAAATTTTGGCAAATGTTGGTACTTCCAATAGTTTAGATCGAAACACCAACTTACTGCCGCTGCTACGCCTACTACAGTTCATAACATAAGATTTCTCCGTATTCCCCCAAGGGCTTAGCAGTCGGATGTCTACATTACGCCCACGTTTTACCAATTATTTCAGTGCCATGAAATTGAGGGTGAGTCTAATACCACCCACAACACAAATCACACATACAAATCCTGACTCCAGGCTGCTATATGTACTACGAAATTCCAGATGTAAAAAGCCAATTAAATTTTGCCCGACCTGCAATTTAAACCTAGAACCGAAGAGCAACAAATCTTTTTCAAAAATAACAAAAGCAATACGATAACAGACGATATAATACTACTCTGATAAAAGTGCCTAATCGCATTACAGTTCCCTGATGTGTTGATTCCATTATATTTGCCAAAAAACGTTATATGTCTCCGAAAAAACCCAAATAACACAAATACACACGTTCTCAAGCAACTCAAGTTATCATAAGAATGAAATACGAAAAATGTCACGCATCTTATGTATTCCATGAGGAAAAAAGCTGCTGATGACTTTGTACAGTCACGAGCATAAACATGTGACATTTACGCTAAAAGTCATCGCATTTATTTTTATTAAAACAATTGCAGGTCCTTTTAAATTGTAAAGGAGTTGGTCAGTCAAAAATATTGAAGCTACTTCCAAAGTGGAACGTCTGTACATATTATAAAGAAACATTCTTTTTTTGCTAATACTTTTTATTCACACAACTGCACTCTATTACTATCGAACAACGGTCTACATTTTACCATGTAAAATGAGTTTTGTGCCCCACCCAGAATAACGATAATATCATAGCATCATTATTTCTAAGTTTTGCCAAAGTAGAATAATACATGCAGTTGCCGTAATAAAATAACACATTGTAAAAAAAAAACTAAACACTCACGACTATGATAGAGCAAAACCTCTATAGACACTCTTCTAAATCAAAAGGTTTCTTAAAAAATATATGTTAGGTAAGTACATTATTCAAAATGAAACTATTCACATAAGAACGAATTGTGAATTATAATGGTGTTACAAGCACAGTATTTTCAAAACCATAATAAAATCAGCTTTTCTCAAGGTTCCAATCGTTATTTCACAAGCAAATCGCTTTTGAATTTTGCGTAGATATTACGTATTTATGCTTCTGACTGTAAGATTTTTTCGAGATCCACGTAAATAAAAAATAACAATCTTGGGTTATGTAGTACCGTCTCTCAGGGAATATGCTTGACTTATGGAGTTCCTTCACCCTATTCTTGCTAAAAATGTCTTTTTCAATATTCGACAACCGATAAGATTATGACGGGCGTTGGTGGAAAAATAATTGGGGAAAGTAGGGTCGTATCATTTTACAAAGAGAAAACGAAAGTGGTTGTCAATTACTTTGTGACGTCATGGTAGTGACAAAATATTATCGCTGTAGCGTAAAACCCTTATTTTGTGTTAAGGTAGAATGTTCCATAAAAATTGCTGCGGTTTTCACTACAAATTATGCTAATAATCGTAAATTATTAAACTAAACCGTCCATGTTAATTGGAATTAGCAATGATTAATAAAATTAATGAATAATCATTACGTTCAACTTAATGGCACCGGCTTTTCGAGAGACCTCCGTCGGGAAATATCCATATCTGTCATATAAATAAAACACAGATGTTAAATGCAAGTAGGTAATTACCAAGATCTGGTAGGAACCTTTTGAACCTTATAAAAATTGTCTATAGGTACACGTCGACAGAGCGCAATACAAATTAGTACAGGCACAACAACAAAAAAATAAACTATTTTCGTAAAGGCTCCTACACACAGTGCAGGCGGCAGGGCCGCCGGGCAAGCCGCCGTTCACCCGGCGGCATTTAAAGCCACAAAGCCGGCATGGCTGCCGCCGCTGCCGGGTGTGCCGGCGGGTTACGCGGCTTACCGGCGTCAGTTCGTTCCTGGCATTCGAGCGGTAGTGGTGTGCGGTTTGTTTGTTATTCACAACCGGAATTATGCTTGGTGGCTTTGCGCGGCTTATGCCGGCGGCTTGTATTGCCGGTGGCATAGCCGCTCGGCATAAACCCGGTGGCATTGCCGCCGGCACTGTGTTTAGTAGCCTTTAGAGTTGTAATTCAAACTCATTTCTATTATACAAACTTCATCATCATCATCTGCCTAACCTTTTCCCAACTAAGTTGAGGTCAACTTCTAGTCTATTCGAATGGCACTGACTACCAGTATTTTACATGGAGTGACCGCTTATTTGACTTCCACAATCCAGTTACAGGGTAATACGATACCCTATGGTTATACTGGTTATTAGACTTTCGGGCTTCTGAGCACCCGTAATGACTGTCATAGATCCATAAATGGCCGCCGGGATCAACTGGTTATCATACTTTCTGAGACACGGAACGCTCGTGGTATAGGTATGCCGTGACCGTTCCGTTATAAAGATGTTCATCAAACCACGACATGCGTAGCTTAACCTGATCGATCAACAAATGCGGATGTTCTTACTTTATTGCAGCCACTTTTGTAACGCCACACTTATACTGAGAAAATATGATTCAATTCAATTCAGATTAAGTACAGACGCCAGCGCATAAAGCTACTACGATCTGTCAAATTTCTTTAATAGGTTTTCAACTTTATCGCTTAAGCATTGGGTTCAAAATAGATTGGGAAAATTTTACAGTTTCGGGTACCTTGATGTGCTGACGTCTGTACAATAAATTACAATCATTACATTATAATAACCCATACTAGTTATATTTTATGTTATTATAACTTTTAAATACCTCATCTATATACATAAAAAAGTTGTGTTAGTTACACTATTTATAACTCAAGAACGGCCGAACCGATTTGGCTGAAAATTGGTGAGGAGGTAGCTTGAAACCAGGAGACGGACATAGGATATTTTTTTAATCCCGTTCGACTATACAGAGGAAAGATTTGATTGTTTGTTTGTATTGAATAGGCTCCGAAACTACTGGTCCAAATTGAAAAATTATTTTTGTGTTAGGTAGCCTATTTATTGAGGAAGGCTAAATGTTATATAACATCACGCTACAATCAAAAAGAGCGGAGCAGCAACGAAAAATGGACGAAAACTGGCAGGCAATTCGATGCGACGGGAAGGGTCACGGGAGCAAAAATTTGACGCGGATGAAGTTGCGGGCAGAAGCTAGTATCTATAATATAGCCGTTCTTGAGTTATAAATAGTGTAACTAAAATCTATATATATAAAAGAAAGTTGTGTTAATTACACTATTTATAACTCAAGAACGGCTGAACCGATTTGGCTGAAAATTGGTGGGGAGGTAGCTTACAACCAGGAAACGGACATAGAATACTTTTTAGGGTTCCGTTGCCAAATGGCAAAAAACGGAACCCTTATAGATTCGTCATGTCTGTCTGTCTGTCTGTCTGTCTGTCTGTCCGTCCGTATGTCACAGCCATTTTATTCCGAAACTATAAGAGCTATGCTATTGAAACTTGGTAAGTAGATGTATTCTGTGAACCGCATTAAGATTTTCACACTAAAATAGAAAAAAAACAATACATTTTGGGGTTCCCCATACATAGAACTGAAACTCAAAAATGTTTTTTTTTCATCAAACCCATACGTGTGGGGTATCTATGAATAGGTCTTCAAAAATGGTAATGAGGTTTCTAAAATCATTTTCTTCTAAACTGAATAGTTTGCGCGAGAGACACTTCCAAAGTGGTAAAATGTGTGTCCCCCCCCCCCCCGTAACTTCTAAAATAAGAGAATGACAAAACTAAAAAAAAATATATGATGTACATTACCATGTAAACTACCACCGAAAATTGGTTTGAACGAGATCGAGTGAGTAGTTTTTTTTTTAAAATGTCATAAATCGTAAACAGCAATTTACCTTACATTCAATCAACTGAAATATAAAAATTAAAAAAAAAATATATTTTTAAACCGAAAATACCTACAGGTTTGTACGGAACCCTCGGTGCGCGAGTCCGACTCGCACTTGGCCGGTTTTTTTTTTATACCGTTCAACTATAAAGAGGAAAGATTTGATTGTATGTTTGTATTGAACAGGCTTCGAAACTACTGGTCCGAATTGAAAAAATATTTTTAGTTGGGTAGCCTATTTATTGAGAAAGGCTATATAGTATATAACATCACGCTACGATTAAAAGAAGCGGAGCAGCAATGAAAAGTGGACGGAAATTGGCAAGCAATTCGATGCGACGGGACGGTTCAGGGAAGCAAAATTTTGACGCGGACGAAGTCGCGGGCAGAAGCTAGTAATAATATTATAAAGCTGAAGAGTTTGTTTGATTGAACGCGCTAATCTCAGGAAATCATCAAATGACTTCTCCCGCTCTGGGCGGAGCGGGAGGGCGTGTCAGACTTTTACTGACTAAATCCACCCGTGTTCCATCAGTTGCCCATGTGCCAGGGTCACGGTATCTCTTTCGAACAATCACGCGACCCCGGCAGGAAACTACTGGTCTGAATTGAAAAATTCTTTTTGTTTTGGGTAGCCTATTTATCGAGGAAGGCTCTAGGCTAGCATCACGCTACAACCAAGAGGAGCGGAGCAATAATGAAAAATGTTGCAAAAACGGGAGAAATCGCACGGGTAGGCAATTCGACGCGCCGGGAAGGGTCGGGGGAACAAGAAATTTAACGCGGACGAAGTCGCGGACAGAAGCTAGTCTATATTTATATAAAAGAAAGTTGTGTTAGTTACACTATCTATAACTCAAGAACGGCTTAACCGATTTAGCTGAAAATTAGTGGGGAGGTAGCTTAGAACCAGGAAACGGACATAAAATACTTTTTTTTATCATTTTCGACTATAAAGATGAAAGATTTGATTGTTTGTTTGTATTGAATAGGCTCCGAAACAATTGGTCCGAATTGAAAAATTCTTTTTGGGTTGGTACCCGGTTTATTGAGGAAGGCTAAAGGTTATATAACATCACGCTACGATCAAAAAGAGCGGAGCAGCAATGAAAAATGGACGAAAATTAGCAGGCAATTCGATGCGACGGGAAGGGTTACGGGAGCAAAAATTTGACGCGGACGAAGTCGCTGGCAGAAGCTAGTATAATATAAATAGGACTACACAACAGAAACGCTGGATCAAGGCCGCACTACTCGTACATGTAGCTTTGTCCAGTGTTCCATGCAGGAGCAGTCCACATCCATTCTCCCTGCAATAAGTTGCAGGAAGCTGTTGGGGCTGCCCCGTATGCGGCGCATCAGAGACGCTATTCTTTTGCGACGTATCGCTTGAAAGCCATCCACTTGAGCGTCTGCAAACATACCTGATGCGCTACAAAAGCGTGGCAACCCCATCAACATCCTGAACGCGTTATTGTATTGGATAAATTAGTGCATGACAAGTGCCTTTCACGATAATTTTAAAAAGCAATACTCAATATTGTCGGAGATATAATCGGAACCTTCAAAAACCATCTAAGTATAAACGTCGCCTTCGTTCACGGCACTCACTGTACGCTGCCAGGCTAGACTAGACCCCTA
The DNA here is from genome assembly GCA_932294355.1 of Aporophyla lueneburgensis. Taxonomy (NCBI): domain Eukaryota; kingdom Metazoa; phylum Arthropoda; class Insecta; order Lepidoptera; family Noctuidae; genus Aporophyla; species Aporophyla lueneburgensis. The sequence continues at coordinate 9,001,868 of OW028737.1, forward strand.
CCATAGGATTTCAATTGAGTAGGTGGAAGCGTGATGGTGGGGTCCAGGAGACAAGAAGTGGCGAGCGCAACTAGTCCGCCGTACGCGGAGCAGACAATCAAATCAAACACTTACAATACAACAAAAGAACTTACCTGGTGGTTGAAGGACACTGCTTCTGGGTTACCTGGAGTTATGTATGTAAGTGAGTGTATGTGTATCGTGTCGTGACGTTATGAGTATTCTCCTGGTAACAATCCGCTTGCAATAAGGCTGGAGGCAATCACAGCATGCGGTCTTCAAATCACTCATTCACAATAGCGTCACTTTGACTTGACCTTCAAACTATTTCAACAAGATATGTCCAAACCCGTGTTATTACGTCAAATTAGGGGTTAGCTACAATCACCACAACTGGGTCATGACAGATTGTCCACAAAACGACCGGGGTAAGGGATAACTTTCCAAAAGATCGCGAAATACAACCGGCGATGCGTTCCCCTTTTTTCCCACCGAAAATCCAAGAGAGATGTCAAGTGTCAAACTGACAACTGACAGTTCTCACTGTTACACGTTTAGAAACGTAGGCGCATAAAGTAATAAACGGTACCGAACATCTACCCCCCCCGGACGGGCCTTCCCGTCCGCTAATCACTTGGCAATCCCGACAAGGTTGCGTTTTATCAGTCCACCTGACGCGCTGCTGGAGGATGTGCAAATACTCCAAGCTCCAACGCTTCCAAAACTCTGAGCGAGCTGCTGCACCAACTGAAACCGCGATAGCCAATTTTGGCTCACATCGACAAAAGGGTGCTCCGGCAGGGCGACAAGTGGCTGTCAAATCAAAAAATGGCCCGGGGTTAGGGCTTCCAAGTCGTTCGGGTCCGAAGACAGCGGGCACAATGGACGCGAGTTCAACACAGCTTCAAGACGGCAAAATACCGTAGCTAACTCCTTAAAGGTGAGAACGGTGTCTCCCAACAATCTGCGCCAGAGTCCCTGTGCCGCCTTCACCGCGGCCTCAAAATACCCCCCCCCCCCCCCCCCAATGGGGGCAGGCTGGCGGGTCAAAACAATAACAAACAACAAAACAACCAAACAACAATAACAACCACAACCAAATGGCCCTCCTTAGGCAACAAAAGGGGGTGACGGACCCCATAAGGAAGGCTAGAGTGACTCAACCGTCAACAACCAAACAACAAAGACCCGTATCGTCCAAAAGGGGTTCAACTTACTAACGGCTCCCGACAATATCCAAAACTCTCGCTGCAGAATGGCCAACAGCGCATTGCAACCGGCATGCGAGTTCATAATGTGATGATCAGTCACCAACAATTCAACAACAAAACAACAATTCAACAATTTGTCGAGGGAGCTTTATCGACTCAACAAAACTCAGGGTCCTTTGTTCCAACAGCGAGCACCTTGAGCCCGGGCAAAGGACCCGACATCAAGACTGGCGATCGAGGCCAATCATCCTCGGGGTGAGTCAGCCAGTCTGGTCCCCACCATAGAGGGTGAGCAATCAAGCGGGGTGCCATGCACCCACGTGAGGCCACGGCGCCTGGGTTCAAATCTCCAGGCACGTGCCTCCAAATCAAAGGCGTTTCAAAATTTTGAATCTGGGACACTCGGTACGCAACAAAGACCTCCAAAGAGTGGACGGACGTCTTCAACCAACACAAAACAATTTGACTGTCCGTCCAGGCGTAAGAAGCCCGAATGTCCACAGTTCCACCCAAAGTGTGAGCAACGTGGTTCAATAGACGCACAAGACGCGCCGCCCCTGACAATTCAACTAAGGGATGGTCAGTGCCGTCCGGAGGGGGGGGGGCACCTTGCTCTTGGCCAAGACCAGTGACAAATTCACCTGGCCTGTGCGCAGACGGTGCGCAGACAAACAACAGCTGCATAACCGTGCGAAGACGCATTACAAACAAGGGTAGCAGTGTAGCTCCCAGAGGGGAGGATAGCGCGGGGTAACACGACCTCGTTGACTGCAGGGAGTGCGGATACAAATTGGAGCCAATCTTCCAACAGGGTTTCCCGAATTGGCTCGTCCCAGCCAAGTCCAGCAGTCCAAAGGCGCTCAAAAAAACAATTTTGCCCAAAACAATACAAACAAAACAACAAAACAATAGACAAAAGGCAACCCTGGGCTCCCATGTCCATAATGACACGGACCACAACAGAGTCCCCCGTGGGCCCCCAGACCCTGACCGATGCCGTTGGCAACAAAACCGCGTCGATCTGAGGGGTACCTTAGCGGGGCAGGCGCCAATGTCCTAACAATGCCTGGGCGGCGACCGATCACCGCACCCAGGTCCAAGTCCTTCCCGACGAGGATGGAGGACAATTCCTCGTCCGCGCGGTGTCCCGAGCCACGCGCCATCGCTGGAAGGGCATATCCCACCGGATGCCTGAATGGCGGGGGGCGTGACTCCAACCGGGGACTTTCCGCCAAAGGAGGGGAGGGCAGGCGGTGCTGGTCTGGCCAGCGCTGCCTAGCAACAATTGCGTAATCGCCTTTACGCGGGGAGACCAAATGGCGGTCGCGCGGCTCCCGATCAACTTGCGCGGGGGGTGGAGTGCGGCGCTCAAAATTGCGGGCCTCTCCCCGGTTCTGAACCGGCGAGGCAGAAGCCCGGTGACCAACTCCATGGTACCCCCCCGTACGCGAACCTTCATCAGAGGCTGGTCTGCCAGCGTGGTTCGTGTTAGCGCACAATATGTCCAAATGGGACCCCCCACAAATTCTACAAGGGCGGGGGTTGGGGCAGTCCCGATGGAAGTGAGCCCCCAAACAAGAGAAGCACATGCGGGGTGCATTGGCAATTCGGCGGCGGGCACAAACGTGCAATTTCAAAAAAAGGCCGCGCAAGTTGCCATGCCATGCCCCGTGTCCCTACAAACTCACAACCAGGACGACTCTGGGTGCCAGCAAAACGAGCGGCGGGGCGACCATCAACAGGCCCGCGAGCCCTAGTCCGTCCCTGGTCTCGTGGCCGGGAAGACGGCTGGCATGACTCAGTGGCAACGCCAGAGTTGTCCACAAACCGACACTCATCCTCCAAAAATTGGACGAGGTCACCAAATGGGGGGAGATGTGTAACACTATCCCCACCATACCTTTGCTCGAAATGAGCCCTCAAATCGGCAGGAAGCCGTTGCAGCACAACATGCACCAAAGGGTAAGACCATTGGTCCACCGGCAAGTCCAATCGCTTTAAAGCGTTGGTCGCTACCACCAACGGGTTCAACAGGTCAGTACGCAATGCTGACAAACTAGTAATGACCGGTAACCCCAAAATCAATGCAATATGAACATCAGCCAAACAACGTTCATTTGGTACCGCTGGGTGAGTAGTCCCAAAGCGGTAGGGTAGGCTGAGTCAGTCAACGACAGATGCTGTACCAAGGCTCGGGCCTCACCTTCCAGGACAGACAACAAATAGGCCAACTTTAGGGCGGGTCTGAGGTCCGAGCGTGCATCAACCAAACTTGCAAACAGGTTGTGGAAACCGTACCAGTGGTCCCAGCGACCGTCAAGTGTGGCAGTTCCAAAGCAGGCAATCTACTCAATAGTCCGGGACCTGAAACAACCGAGGTCTCCGGCTTGACCTGGACAGGTGACCGGCACTGCAATATTTCCATTTGTATGCCATTGCACAAGCAAAACCATTCAAATAAACAAAACAATTAAATTATCAAATAACAAAGTTCAATCAATAAATAACAAGGAAATCCAACACAAACAATCAAATAAAATAAACCAAGCAAAAGGTAATTAAGTAACAAAGTTCAAACAATCAATTACAAAATAACTACAAGCAAACAATCAAACTACCAAACTGACTAATCAGCAACTCAAGAAATAACAATATATTGGTTTCAATTCAATTCAACAATAAACTTTTATTGTAATTCAAACCCAATATCAACGTTCAAAATTCTATTTCATATTCAATTCAAATATTCAAATTCTAATCCAATTCCAAATGTTAAGTTCACAAACCACTGTGTGGTACAACAATAATGAACCTTTATTCCAACTCAAACAATGGTAATACACAAAAATGCCAATTTCAACAAAACTACCATATTGATGGTACAAAACTCAATATTTTAATGTCTTCCTGACATTCAATACAACACAGATCAGACACAAAAAGGGGCTACAACAAGGGGCTGCACCACAGCCCAATCCAATCCACTTTATTAGCCCGGCTGACCTTGGCAACATCAGGTTACCCGTCTCAACAAATTTACAAATTATTTCAAATAAACTAACAATCATAGTTAACAAACATTTACAGCGCATTACTACTTCCCTTATAGAGACTGCCAAGTAATTAGCTCACTGTAAATTACCAATTTGTTGGTTATGTCTTATAACCGCGCTCTGAATACCAAAAATTGTACGCTGCCAGGCTAGACTAGACCCCTACCATAGGATTTCAATTGAGTAGGTGGAAGCGTGATGGTGGGGTCCAGGAGACAAGAAGTGGTGAGCGCAACTAGTCCGCCGTACGCGGAGCAGACAATCAAATCAAACACTTACAATACAACAAAAGAACTTACCTGGTGGTTGAAGGACACTGCTTCTGGGTTACCTGGAGTTATGTATGTAAGTGAGTGTATGTGTATCGTGTCGTGACGTTATGAGTATTCTCCTGGTAACAATCCGCTTGCAATAAGGCTGGAGGCAATCACAGCATGCGGTCTTCAAATCACTCATTCACAATAGCGTCACTTTGACTTGACCTTCAAACTATTTCAACAAGATATGTCCAAACCCGTGTTATTACGTCAAATTAGGGGTTAGCTACAATCACCACAACTGGGTCATGACAGATTGTCCACAAAACGACCGGGGTAAGGGATAACTTTCCAAAAGATCGCGAAATACAACCGGCGACGCGTTCCCCTTTTTTCCCACCGAAAATCCAAGAGAGATGTCAAGTGTCAAACTGACAACTGACAGTTCTCACTGTTACACGTTTAGAAACGTAGGCGCATAAAGTAATAAACGGTACCGAACACTCACATTATAATTGCTTTTCAAACTCAAATACGTTGCCGTAAATCCAAATTGTTTAGTAATGTAACTTTATATTTTCCACCCTGTATAATTTAATGTTTTATGTATTTTAAGTGACATCTTCTCAGTCAAAGTTTTTATGATTTATTTTCTTCCCAAATACAGCGTGTTTCAAAAAAGTGTGGGCCAAAATTAAGGGTGCGGTACAGAACATCAATCTGAACAACAGTCTCAAATAATCAGTCGTCCGATACATTTGCGTCGAGTAGGTATTCAAGTGAAAACTGAAAAGCTTTAAAATAACTACAACCAATTTTCAATGGAACAAAGTAAATAAACAATCATAATAATTTACACATACATACATACAATCACGCCTTTTTCCCATGGGGGTAGGCAGAAACCACGGAACGCCACCTGCTACGATCTCTACACACTCCTTTTGCCCTTTAAGGTTCATACAATTGGTCATACACACACGCCTGTTGCGAGTACTACGCACCTGACCTTTCTGAAGAACATCACCAATAAGGTCACTATATGTCTTCCTAGGGCGCCCCTCCCGGTTTTTCCACTCACATCTGCCTCACTCTCAACATGACCAAACCATCTAAGCATACTTTTAATCAAGCACCTTTTACTTTTTATCTAAGCATAATTTATTAATAGAAAAGTAACATGGGTATATATATTATTGAAGATATATTTTTATAAATTACTTAGTGTACAATGGTCCCACTGCTGGGGCACAGACCTACTCTCTGTGAGTGAGAGTGGGCTGTAATCCACCAGGCGAGGTCAGTGCGATTTGGTGTATGTAACATGTCTTCGAACTTTTGGTTCCAGGATATGCCAGTTTTCTCACAATGTTTATCTTCACCGTTTCGAGAGCAGTGGTGATGAAATAATTTACACAAAGTAAAGCACATGCCTGGGTCTGAACCGACGATCTACGACTTGGAAGTCGCGACCGTTACCACTGGGCCACCACTGCTCATTTGCTATTATTTAATGTTTAACCTCTAAGTCCCTGAGATACCACATTTGGTATAGACACAATCGTTTTTTAATTGTGTCTGTAATTACGGTAATTGACTGGTTAAATGTAATCACAGGTATATTATGTAGTTAAATCTAACAGATGATTTAAAAGAATATGAATTAGGAATTGTATCACATATTGAGAATTGATTGTTTTATGAAGTACTTCTGTTGTTTATTACTAACAATAAATAAAAGGCAATATTTTTTTTTTTTTTAAGACTACATGACTATTTTTTCCCGATTACGATTTTGGCCCAATGCAAAAACTTGTTCAGCCTGATAGTCTCTTCCAAAGTCCTAGTTTTGACATCTTTCTGATACATACTGTATAACATCAGGTAAAAAAAAACATTTTTCTTTTTTGGATCGCGTTGAGGTTTCGTTGAATGTGGTAAATCCTTAGGGAGGGTAATGTTTTCCTCGCGTTTGTAACGTATAGATATAGGAATCTTTTATTATTTTACCTTGGGGTAACTTCTCACGGCTTTAGCCCTCAAGCGATTTACGCAATAAACGAGCTATCATTAGATTTGTTTTGTCTTATGTCATGAGGATTTAGGCTAACGCGAGTCACGTCCCGCTGTTGCGCCGAACCTGTCTGCGGGAGCCTAAGAATTTGAAAGACGGTAGAGTGCAATTTAGACGTCATAAACATTTCACAATGGATCCTGTCCTTATTACTTCTTTTTACTTTTGATTTGCTGCACCGTTCGACGTCACACGTCAGCGCCGGCTGTCGCTGAAAACCAGCGCTGGGGCTCTGTCTCGCATAGAGTCTTAGTATTTTGCTGAGCGATGGCCGGTTTGCGTAGATTTGACGCATGTTTTCCCCACCTTTGTTTATTTTTGTGTTGTGTTCAGTTTTTCTTTACGTCATATTTACCGCAAATAAACGTATTTTCTTTTTTTTTCTTCTTCTTTTATCCTGGTCTGGAAGGTTGATTTGCGAGGTAATTGTGTAGCACACTAACACTAGGAATGGGTTTCATTTTGTCAGTTTAACTACATTCATTCGGCTATTTTCGTTATAAGTTCTGAAAGAATGGATGAGCAATATTCTTCAAGCTAATTCACATTGTGATGAATAGTGTGTTACGAAATTGGGGTGAAAATTAAATGAGGTAGGAAAGAGTATGTGCCATACCAATCACTATGAAATGAACAGAGCATAGTAAAAAATCAACTTACTGTACCACAACTTTATCCTTAGGAACAGGAACAACATTACAATATAGTTTCATTTTTTCAAACCTGTGCTATTTACTGAATTCTATCGGCAATGTCGCCACGAAAATCCGGGAAGAGATATCTTTTTTTAATACAGCAATATCCTCAAGTTTCATACTCAACACCCAGGAGAACCATTCGTTTTTCCAACGATTTGGAGCTACCTACATTAGAGTGTGCCATATTATCTGCCGTTTCGGGGACGCAAGCAACTTTTCAAATGGCCATTACATAACTTCACGCTAGATAACTTCGTAAAACGACTTTTATTCTATCTTTATAAACCGGTAAATAATAAAAGTTATCTTTTTTTGTGGATGGGAAATCATCAAATGACGTTTCCGCTTGACGCTCTTTGTGGAGCGTCAGGGCGTGTCAGACTTTTGTCAGAGTTATCCCTAAGGTACTCGGGAAAAGGAAATCGACTCATGATTCTGCAATGTGCTGCTTTGTCGTAATTAAGGTTAGAAAAAGACGAAAGCAATATCTGGCTGACCCAGTATCTGGGTAGTACGATACCACTTGATAAGACTACATAGTTGTCAAACTTTCGGGTTTCTAGCGATCTGTAACAACTGTGAAAGATATGCTAATAACAGCTAGGAACAGCGGCTTAGCGAGGTTTCCGAGGCACGGAGAAGTCTTGTTATATAAAGGTCCCATCCACAGAGCAACCACGGCAAGCGGAGCTTAACCTGATTGATCAACCCGTTATTAATTAGTCACAAGCTCCTCCATTATACCTATGTAATTAATTATCCAGAAGTACTAAAGTGCTTATCCTATCAGCCAAAACCATTTTAATTAAAACAACACATTTTGAAATATACGGACAAAATGAAGTATTCGTCGCTACCAAACAACATAGGTATTTACCGAACCAACACAATGGAAAGCTATATCAGCGATTGAAAATTATTATTTTCAAAGAGAAATATTCTCAGACGTTACAAAGGGTTTGTTTCATAAACTCCGAAATATAATCAATTTTCAAATTGATATTATATCCGTGCTCGAATTTTAGAGTTTTGGGACATTAAAAGACAGGAAGTTCCGTTTGAACTACAAAGGATGTCAAATGTTAATATTAATGTAATATTATTGCTTGTATATCCAAAGATCCTTTCCATTTGATCACATTCATGCACTTATATCTTAATTATATTTAAAGAGGTAAATAGGTAGACAGTAGTGGATAGACCGATGCCTGCCAGGGTCGCGAGATTCGTTCGAAAGAGGTACCGTGGCGATGGCATCTGGGCAACTGAAGGAACACGGGTGGGGGTTTAACCGACGAAAAAAAAAAGGAGGAGGTTATCAATACGACGTGTATATTCTTTTTTATTTTTTTTTATGTATGATCACGCATAACTTTGTACATGGTAGTCCAATTGTGATATTTTTTTTATTGGAAAGGGTATACTCCCAAGGTGGTCCCATATAAATTTGGAAAACAAAATCGAACCCTAAGGGTCGGAAAACAGGGGATGATTGATTGTTCACTCACTGATTGTAATGTATAACCACGCATAACTTTATACAGAGTAGTCCGATTTTGATAATTCTTTTTTCATTGGATGGGGTATACCTTGCCAAGTATTATTAGTATATTCAAGCCACAAAAAAATATAAAATAAAAACTTTTTAACAAAAAATTAAACCGTCGAAAAACTGAAAAGCAAAATGTTGAGTCGGCGCTGAAAAATCAATGAACAAAGATCACTCAAAGCGCCGACTCATAATTTTAAGGTTTATTATTTTTTGCTTTTCAGTTTTTCGACGGTTTAATTTTTTGTTACAAAATTTTTTAGTCATTAAAAGTCTGATATTGGCCTCCTGCTCCACCCAGAGCGGGAGACGTCATTTGATAATTTCCCCGCCTCAAAAAAAGGTAGATAGGTTTTTTTTTTTTTTTTTTTTTTTGGTTCGGTCGTAAATATATCGCGGTATGATTTTTACGCGTACTGGATTTTCCAAAATTTAAATCCCATGTTATAGAAGTCGTGACTGGGTAGAGCGATAATAAACGAAACAACACAGGTTAATCCTCTATTGTGGCGATCATCAAAAAATTGCCACACTTTGAAAACAAAACTCCGGAGGGGTGTGCAGAGTTATTACAACACATTTCTTAAATTATTATTAAGCTCTACTGAATTTTGTTTTATCATGACTATGAGCAGTGGTGGTCCAGTGGTAACGGCCGTGACTTACGAGTAATAAGGTCGTGAGTTCGAACCTAAGCAGGTGCTTTATTTTGAGTAAATTATTTCATCGCCACTGCTCTCAAACCGGCGAAGGAAAACATCGTGAGGAAACCGGCATGTCTTAGAACTAAAAATTCGAAGACATGTGACATCTACCAACCCGCACTGGGCCCGCGTGGTGGATTATGGCCCACCCCCTCTCACCGAGAGGAGGCCTGTGTCCCAGCAGTGGGAACATTTATAGGCTGCTGATATTGATGTTGATGACTATGATTCTACTATTTTCGATGTAGTGTTTTAGTCCATATTGATATCCTTCTAGGCTAGCTATACCACACACTGTGAAGTCAAACAGTTTAATTGGATGTATGCGCTCCGGTTACCTTTCGTTCGCCAATTTATTTTGTAAGCACTATTATACTATTGATTGACCTGATTACAGTACGTATATAATTCAGCTTTTCAAATTTAAGCTATCAATTTTTTTTATCAAACCTGATAAATTAGATTAAATTTTCCAAAGTAACTTTGACCTGCGGGAATTCGTTTGAATTCGTGCAATTCAAGTTGAAATTGCATGCAACATTAATTCCATGGCAGTTTTTATTTACGTTAAAATTATATCAACGTTAAAATGGAGGATTAAATCAAATATTTGGTTTTTCCCTCGAAATTGATGGGTTTGTGTGTATAGCTGGAGCTGAAATTTAAAAAAAAAATTGCTTCTGCCCGCGACTTCGTCCGCGTTACATGTCTTGCTCCCCCGACCCTTCCCGTCGCATCGAATCGCCTACCCGTGCGATTTTCCCCGTTTTTGCAATATTTTTGACTGTAGCGTGATGTTATATAACCTTTCTCGATAAATAGGCTACCCAACACAAAAATAATTTTTCAATTCGGACCAGTAGTTCCTGAGATTAGCGCGTTCAATCAAACAAACAAACTCTTCAGCTTTATAATATTAGTATATATTAAAATTGTTTATCCCTACAATAACACTTACCTGTTATTGTTGCACTACAGGGCAAAGCCCTCTTCTTGTACTAAGAAGAATCAGCATTGATCGGCACGCTTATTCAAGTTAATAATTTATTAAAAGATATTTTTTTATTCAAGAAATATTTCGATTATTCACTCTTGAACACTTTAAACACCCAAAGTCACGAAAGTTAGTCATAGTTTTTTGTCTTGACAAAACATCGTAATTAAAGTAAAGTTTTGTACATGTAAATCTTCTGGAACAACGCGGTTTCACAGACATACGAAAAACAACTTTAATATTGTATAAGTGTAGACAGTCAAAGACAGAATTCTTGCCTGCTAATATGGATTAATTCAGTCTCTTGGTGGTCTATAGATAATACATAGGTATTTAAATCGAATAGAATGAAAACGTTTATTTGTCACTAAAGAAATATATTAAAAATAAATAATTTATTGGAACGAAGTTCCTTATCACGCGTTGCGACCACGACCAAAAGTTGTAACGACACTTTTTGCTATAGTTGTAAGCCGTGTGGCGTGCGCATGTTTCTCTGTCTGTCTTTCTCTCTCTCTCTCTCTCTCTCTCTCTCTCTCTCTCTCTCTCTCTCTCTCTCTCTCTCCCTCTCTCTCTCATAGAAAGCAAGCCAGTTATTTTCGTTTCGTCTTTCTATTTCGCATTGAACAGTGTGGTGTGGCGACGATTATTTTTGTTGAGTTTATACAGGTTTTTTGTACATAATCTTATACCTTTAAACGAGCAATTCTTGTATATATATATATATAATCTGGATCTCGGAAACGGCTCCAACGATTTTCATGAAATTTAGTATACAAGGGGTTTCGGGGGCGATAAATCGATCTAGCTAGGATTCATTTTTATAAAACGTCGTTTTATTCGTGTTTTCAATGACCAACTTTATCGATAATCAATTTGAACATAAACTTATTATTTCAAACACAATTTACCAAAAAATACCGAGCAAACCTCGGTCAACCAGATATTAAATAATAAAAAAAGGAATCCTGACAGTGTTTCTGCACAAGTTCTGGATATGGCTGATGGAGTTAGGTAAGTAGAGATAAATTGAGCCTATTGATTAAGTTTATATTACATTACATTTGTTTATAATAAAAATATATTACTATCCATAACTTAAATTACAATTCCTTCACTAATTAATCGAAAGGATCTTAGTTCCATCCGGGTGTCCCTTGACACCTCTCAGGTTTTTTTTATTATTATGTATTTATATATTTTGTTTATTTATTTAAATTTATTAGGTACAAAAAAAATCTTTCTCCCAAACTAGGCTTAGGCCTCCATTTTGGGGCTAAATCATGGAATCTGTTGACTCAAGACAGCATTTTGTGCTTGAGAGGGGGTCGCCACCTAGTTGGTACGATAAGATCATGTAATAACTTAAATATTTAAAAGAGAATGGAAAAGATAAAATTTTATAACTTACCTAATAGACAGTTCCAGGATATGTTGTGGCGGTATAGGTATTTATATTGTACATACATACATCAGCCCCGATTTCACATCTATCTACTTCGGAACTGAAAAGCGTGGAAAACATAAACATGTAACATTATTTGTTTACTGAAATACTTTTATCAATCCAACCGTATTGTTTCGGATTGCCGATACAATTTGATTGATAGCCAATTGAAGCACAATATTCCCATTTCAAGTAACATATGCGACCTTATATTTGAACGAAACAATACAATAAATAGAACTTGTATTTTTTGTGAAAACTGTGGGCTTACAAAAAAAAATCGGTTGTAGAACAACTCTTGTAACTGCATAGAATAGGCTCCCGGAAAATGTTCTGATGGCTCTTACACTGAACTGCTTCAAGACATATTTAAGAATCGAAGAGGTTGATTTTATATCTTCAAGCTTTTTGATACATACGCTTATTATCTGCTAGTGTATCTTACCAAACAATATTAATAATATTGTTCAGGTTTAAACATCGACAGTTTTGACTTGTGTAGTGTAAGAGTATTAGCCATTTGATTAAAAAACCTTTAAAAATTCTTCAGTTAAAATGTAGCTGCCTTCTTTATCACCATTATTTTCATGAATTAATTGAATGGAATGGACCAGACCGGATTCTGCTCTGATATGTTTATTTTAAACACGCATACCTATATAGTATATAATAGGTCTACCTATGAAAATGCCGTTTTGTATGAAAAAAAATAAACGAAATTTTTTCATGTATTTTTTATTTGTATCAATCGAAATAATCACCCATGCAATCAATGCATCTTTGCCAACGCAGTGGCAGTTTATTGATGCCCTTCTTAAAAAAATCAGCTGGACGGGAGGCAACAAATTCTTCAAAGGCATTTTGTACTGCCTCTCGGGTATTTTATTTTTTTTTTTTTTTTTTTTTCAGGATGGGAAATCATCAAATGACTTCTCCCGCTCTGGGCGGAGCGGGAGGGCGTGTCAGACTTTTACTGACTAAAACCCACCCGTGTTTCATCAGTTGCCCATGTGCCAGGGTCACGGTATCTCTTTCGAACAATCACGCGACCCCGGCAGGTCACGCGACCCCGGCAGGTCACGCGACCCCGGCAGGGCCTCTCGGGTATTGAATTTTTTTCCCCCCAAGAAGTTATCCAAATTCTGGAAAAAGTAGTAGTCTGTAGGTGCAAGGTCTGGTGAGTAGGGCGGATGAAGGAGAGCTTCCAACCCCAGTTCTTGCAACTTGGAGACCGTCTGCTGTGCAGTACGTGGTCGCGCGTTGTCGCGCAGGAGCAGCGGAGACGAGCGATTGACCAATGCTGGTTGGAGATGTGCCAGCTTCTCCATCATTGAGTTCAGTTCTTCACAGTACACATCTGCAGTAATTCTCACCCCGTTTGGTAAGAAGCTGTGATGAATCACATCGGCGCTAAACCACCAAACAGTGACCATCACTTTTCTAGGGGTAAGTTTTCGTTTAGGGCATTGTTTAGGTGCTGAACCAGGATCCAACCAACTTGCTGAGTACTTGCGGTTATCAAACAGAATCCATTTTTCATTGCAGGTAACAAACAATGCGGTTCAAAATTCCTTCATTTGTGTGTCTGTTGAGCAGTGCAAAGCACGTCTCGACGCGTACTTCGCGCTGGCGATCATTGAGTTCGTGGGGCACCCATTTGTCAAGCTTTTTTACCTTGCCAATTTGACGCAAATCGAACAATATTGTTTTGACGCTAACGTCGAAAGCTGCTGCTAATTCAGCCGTAGATTGTGTGTCATCAGCTTCCACAATCGCCTTTAATTCGTCTTTGTCGACCAAAGTCTTCGGACGACCGCGAGGTTCATTTTTCAGGTCGAAATTTTCAGAACGGAAGCGAGCAAACCAATAACAGTTGGTGCGTTGGTTTGTAGTGTTAGCTCCGTAAACGTCGTTGATGTTGCGTGCCGCTTGTGCCGCGTTGCTGCCACGACGGTACTCATATTCCATAATTACTCGAATTTTTAACGTATCCATGATGAAGAAAAATATTGAAATGCGATGAAAATGTAACACTAATCAATAAACAAATGACTACTTTTGGAAAAAGAACTCCATGTTTTTAAAATAAAATTAATTTGAAATTAGAATTCTTAGACAAACAAAAATTATTTTGATTTGAAATGGCCAGTACTGCAGAACTGCAATTTCATAGGTAAAGACCTAATATATATAACATCATACTTGTATGTATGTCCCGAAGGGTTTGGTAGATGTGCCTATAGTACACACCCTCACATTTTGTCAGTTATGTTTAAGTCCAAAGTAATAGTGGGCAAGTCTATTGCCATCAACTATGGGCACAAATCTAGAGTCCAGATTGTTACTGACAAATTTATAGTGGAATCACCCAAAGCACTTTTTCCAAACGAACCCAGGACTTCAAGCTTAGCAGTAGCGCTTGCGACCACTAGCTAAACGAAGCAGCCTATTTATTTTACTTTCACCACAATCAGTTACATACTGTCGTTGAATGAACCTGAAGTTCTCGTGCATCGGTATCGGACAATAAAACAAGAACAACAACAAATAATTAATTTATTCTGTTAAGAAAAAAATAAAAAGTATTTATTGTGAATCCCACAGGAATATCACAGACTGAACTTCTTAATCACAATATACTTATTAAAATGTTATTCATAAAAACATTCTGCGTTATTTAAAAACTTTTTTTTTTGATATGGCAGCCCAATGAATCCAAATAGAATAGAGGAAAAAAACGATAGGGCAGGGCTCCTACCATTTTTTTCCTCTATTCTAACTCTAAATTAGTTTAAATGTTCCAATGTCGCTCAAGTTATTTATCTCCAGCCTGTCATCTTTTACATACAACCTTTACAATATCTACAGCAATCAGTCTGTGGTTACAGATCACAACCTCCTTGCTAAGTAAAAGTAATTACGGCAAATATCCCGTAGGACTAATGGCCTTATTCAATGGAAGTAGCCATTACGGACAATGGACGTTTCTAGCAGACACAGCTATACATAGATAAGGGTCGAGATAGATTATAACTAGGCATTGTCTATCTCATAATGGATGAGAGTTAGATACACTATATGATTGGTATATTGGTTGATAGACTTACGGTACGTAACATGGAACGTCGGTAATTTAAACCTTTGCAAAACAAGTAAAAGCATATAATGTGTACCACAAATCTTTGAGCAGAAGTACTAGGTATTTTGAGAGATTTGATGCGTTTTTACATACAACTAAGAGTTTATATCTAGTGACCTTATTGATTATGTAAATCAGAAAGGTCAGGTGCGTAGTACTCGTAATATAGGTATGGACGTAAACGAAACAAAAGGAGTATCCATAAAGGTGGGCGTTCTGTAGTTTTTGCCTACCCCAATGAGAAGGAAGCGTCAGTTTATATTTGTCAGGTACTTTGTCAGCTTGCTCGTGCGGCAGGTATGAATATAGGTACCTACTGTATTATTTTAACTTATTAAATACTAACCCTTAGTAAATTAGTCTTAACTAACCAGTGGACCAATGTTGTCAAATTAAATAAATAAATAATAATAATAATAAGAGTCTAGAAAAAAAACTAACTTCACGTAAGAAAGAAAACACATAGCTAGTACAAATTCATAAATAGCTTTAAATCATTAATTAGAATTACATTAACGACCAATAAAAATAATCAATCATCATAAAATTCATGTTATTTTTACGCTAAGTGCTAGCATACTTAATCGAACAATCCTCAATAATATTAATACTCCACTAAACATGAATAACATAACATCACGCGTGTAATTTGAAGAGTTAGGCAGAAGTGTACCTATACTACTCCCACATTTAGCCAGGAAATTCCCATATGACGGGAAGCGAGCCTTTTTTTTTTGTGGGTGGGACATCATCAAATGACGTCTCCCGCTCTGGGCGGAGTGGGAGGGCGTGTCAGACTTTTACTGACTAAAACTCACCCATGTTCTTTCAGTTGCCTATATGCCAGGGCCACGGTAACTCTTTCGAACAGATCTCGCGACCCTGGCAGGGGGAAGCGAGCCTATTGTCAACAACCGTGCACAAATCCAAACTCAATCCAGATGAAAATCAAACAACACTTTTTACCACCTGGAAATCAACACCAGGACATCTTGCACAGCAGTAGCTCTTACGATCACTAAACCAACTAGGCATAGACATTAATCATCATATGCCTCGCCTTTTCACAACTATGTTGGGATTGGCTTCCAGTCTAACTGGAGTGAGCTGAATACAAGTATTTTACATCGACCGACTGCCTATTTAACCTCCAGAATTTAGTCACTAAGTAACACGATACTTCTTAGTAAGACTGGTTATCAGACTTTCAGACTTCTGACGACCCGTCACGATTGTCAAAAAATTGAATTAAGAACAAATTAAATGTCATTCCTTCCTTAACGACTGCCAAAGATCTATGAATGCCAGAAAGGACCAACGGCTAAAAGTGTTTGACATAAACATTAACCAGTTAATTACCGTAATTACAGACACAATTAAAAAACGATTGTGTCTATACCAAATGTGGTATCTCAGGGACTTAGAGGTTAATATCGATAACAAAAGAGACGTTTTGATAATTCCTTCGGTGAAGGCTTTCAACAGAATGCTGCTTACGTCAGCATAACATTTCGAATTTAATAAGGTTTAAAAAAAGAACGGTGGGTGTATTATGGTATTACTAACGTTACAAAAACAAATGCGTGAAGGGCGCTCGCACTATATGGGTTTCGTATTCTTACAACTACTTAGCGCTGCTTTAAATCAGTTAAGCAAATATTAACGAGCCTTTACGTATGACGATGCTTATGTAAGTACTTACACACAGTCCGTCATATTTTAGGCATTGAGCAACGCTACTAACCTAGCCAACTGGCGAATCTCTTCATCAAAGCTATGTAGTAGTAAAGTGCATGCCTGAGTTCTAACTCACAATCTACGATTTCCCGAGTTATGGATTTTTCAGATCTGACAGGTAGTTCCAGGACAGGTCAGATTTGAAAGATATTTTTGCATTTGATAGTCTAATTCTTGAGGAAGGTATTTAGGCTAATTACCACTACGCTACATCCCTGAGGAGTCAAAAAAAAATTAAAAAGTTGGAAAGACTGTTAAGTGTAAACGAAGTTAAAGTGCGGGCGGGCAATGGGATACGATACGATGAATCGGCCGAAATTTCACGCGGAGAAAGGCATGGGCCGAAGAAAGTCACAAATAGAGAAAGATATCTGAGATAGGAAGTTCTTTAGTTACAAATCACTTGGCTGTTTTAGATACGACATGTTAATTGACTTTACGGTTACAGTCAAGATAATACATTTGTACGTTATCAAAGTTTATGCTTGCCGTATTTAAAAGTATAAGCAGACCGTTTTACTTATATTCCTAAACCATTTTCAATTACTACCTACATAGTAATGTATGTATTTTAATACTTGTATGTGCAGTTTCATACAATGATTTATCTACTAATTAATAGACATTGGGATTGAACTTACAAAATAAAAGATTAAAGTTTTGTGATGCTATAAAAATGGCACCCCCGAATATGCGTTCCATTTATAAAATAATTGATGGAAACTCTTTCATCGTCACTATCATCATTTAAGCCGAAAAACGTCCACTGTTGGACATAGGCCTCCCGCAAGCTTCCCCGTTTCGATGATCCGTTCTAGAAACTCCTTGGCGATTTCAAGATCAACATGATCAACAAACATCATTTTATTAGAGAAAAAGTGTTATGATAAATTATGATTCCATTTTTAAATTTCTGTATTGCATTCATAAATTAAACGTTAACATAAACTCGTTTTGAAGTTTACAAATCAAACTTTCCGATTTGAGAGGAAATGAAACCATTTTCAATTACCTGTTAAAAACAAGAAGATTCTTCTACTACCTCTTAGTATTTTAAGAAGCTTTGAACGTATTCCAGAATAAAATACTGAGAGTCCCTGAACGAGTATTAACGTCCAGCAGTTTACAACTGTACGACAAGTCACCTGAGCTGCCTCGCAACGCAATTGCTTACTTTAACTTAGAGCTCTTTTAAGTGGTCTTGAGTTAAGTACTTTTACTAGCTACTACTTACTAGATCTGCTTTATAGCATCTTAAATCTTTTAGTTAACGTTAATAGTTTAGAGTAGCAATTAAGTAATCAATCCTCTAATCAAGCCTCAATTTAGAGATGAATAACAACTGTTTAAGAAACAACAAAATCTTTATTTTTAGTGAATTCGTATCTTACGAAGCGACTCGCACTTTACTTGTGGTAACTAAGTGAACAAATACGGTGTAAATGTGTGCGTGGAAACGAGTAGCGTCAACATATAACACACACGCTTACACACTGTCGCCGATGACACCAAGGGCTCCTGCGCTTACATACACATTCGAAGCGTGTATATATACTTGTTAACCACGAAATAATCGCGCGATCTTATATCCTACGTCAAGATATTAACCTTAATAGTCATTTTTCAGGTCTTGACGTAGATTCACGTAGCATTTCATGGATGAACCCATCACGCAATAAAAAAAAATTATGATTACCCACTTATTTTAGGTTAGTAAAGTTCCTACACTAATTAGTAAACAAAAAAAATGGATTACATACACACTAATTTTTAAAAATCTTTTAATCTGGCCTATAAATCCAGTAACCATTTTGGCATCTTTGACTTCTTCTAAACCCCTATGACCCTAACCCAAATTTCAATCATTTTTAATTAAGTAAGGAACATTTTTCACCTGCAGGCACTTAATTAGCGAACTCCAAGAGGCAAAGTTCAATGACCGTTGAGATACCGGAACTCCTTGTTATTGTAACTTTGAGTGCAAGGCTAAGCTCTTCATCGCTCGAGTGTTAAAAACACAGACTTATATTTTCACTAGGCAGTGCCGTGAACGTGACAATGGCTGTGTAAAATTTTCTATTTCCAGGTGTCATTTTCAGATCTACATAGAAACATAGTGAACTGACACAGAGAACTGTGAAGTCGTTCCGTTTAAGCCCAGGTACGCACTATTTTCCTGTTTGTCCTAGAACCAAAAATTTGGAGACATGTGACATTTACCAACCCGCCTTGGGCCCGTGTGGTAGATTACGGGCTACTCCCTCTCACAAAAATAAGACGTGCGAACATTAATAAAGCTGATTATGTAGTATACTGCAAAGAACGAACACCCCTCAATCGATTTGTTTGTAAGCTGCTTGAGGTCCATTAGTACTATTTTATCTTAAAACTTTATTGTTTCTGATGCATTCTTATAGTGGTTGTGCATGCATTTCTGCCAATGCATGTACTTCATGTAATAGTTTAATACAAGTTATACTTAGTTGGTTTTATACTTAATGAAAAGTTAATCACTTACAAAACTTGTACAATAATACTCTATTGGTATCTGTGGTGGCTTGTAATTGACTTGTCGTGAATAACCTCACTATTACTTCTATATTAAGCCACACAAACAAACAGAGAAGAAAAATATAACAAACTAACTTTTGCCAGCGGCTTCGCCCGCGTGGAGGTCGGAAAATATCCCGCGGGAACGTACTACCGGGATAGAAAGTAGCTGTAGGCGAAGCTCAATAAAACAAGCTATAGTTAGTATTTATGTTTCTTTATTGTTTTGGGCGACGCCCTATGAGACTAACTAACTTTTAACATTAATATCTCCTCGCTATTGTATTCGGTAACTCCGGTATAGCCTCTGTAAAATACCTAAACAAATACCTATACTGTTCTTTAATAAAAGTAGTAGATTTCCATGAAGATACTTAAGTAAATACCGATGTATGTTTATAATCAGCTGTATTACCATTGTCTTGACCTTTTGAATTCTAATTAACCTGCAATTACCTGTAACAATAACCTGTTGGAATCTAATTAGTCTGTAATGCCTGTGTTATGTTTGTATAAAACTAATTAGCTTATAGTTACCTAACTCATTTATTGTAAAGCACTAATTAGCTGTGAGTAGGTATGAATATACCTAAAATACCTTATGTAGTTCGTACACGATTTTGAAAGTAGCGTATGTCCAATAGGACGAGCCACATTGTTAATCCAATAAGAAAGCAGAAACCTTGAACTCGCTTACACGTGTTTTGAAATTCTCGACAAGTCGAAACCTGCACCTTAGGGAAAGTCCATTTTTCTCGCTCTCAATTGGCGGAGCGGCTAATCAAAGTAAAGAAATGTATACGCTACTTGCGGTAGGCAACAAAAGTTATAAAAGGGCCGAGCGTCTATTTTTGGATTAGTATTGTTACAAGTTCACATGAATCATCAAGTTACCACGTAGTGTTTGTGAAGTAAGTGGCTCCGCTGTCCACTGCTTAGTCGCGATGTACCCTATATCTAGTTAGCCAGTCTTCAAGTGTAATATAGCTAGGATTTAATTATGTGTACTGCTTATTCTAACTGTATTTTATATTGTGTGCTGTGTACTCTTTTACAACCGTTTGTAGTGATTTCTGTGTAATTTTATGTGTGCCAAATATACTCAATTATTACGACATTCTGACTGGTTTAATTTCACTCTTTCGTCAAGGGAACACCGTCACCCCCGCCTACAACACCTGACTCCCGTTTTATTAACATTTTGGTCCTTGCGAGCCGGATCAGGTTCAATTAGAATAGAGTGAACCAGTCAGAATCATGAGTCACAGAAGTGAAATCACCACACGCAGCAAGTTACGAAGACTGGCGGAAGAAATGGGTACGCGACAAGCAGAGGACATCGTCTCTGACTCAGGCTTACCATCCGAAAGGGCTCCAGGTTCTCCGTCCGTAGCACCGACATTGGCATCGACGTCCGCTCGCAATATTCCGCTCACCGGTGGCCGATTAATTGACCACAGTAAATTGACGTCAGAGAGAGCGCACGGGGGGCAGGCAGCGCCCAAGGGTCGCCACACCTCGCCGCGCAGCAAAATATCGTCAAGAAATAGCCACAGGAGCGTCGATTACCTTAAAAAACGGATCGAGTACGAAGCGGAGCGCGAATTAGTGCAGTTGAAAGAAAACCTGGTCAAAGACAAGGAAAACCTCGTCAAGAAAAGGATGGAAGCGGAAATAGCTGAGATAGAGGCGGCCGCTGAAAGCGATGATTCACAGTCAGATGTGAGTACGACACAGCGCGTCGAAGAGTGGGTGAAAACCACGCCCCAAGTCCCCCAATTGATAGAAGTATTGGGGACGCCGGCTGTGTCAGGCGCACCTATTGAAATGGCTGCGCCCCGTGAAACATCTGACCCCCGTGAACAAACCGTAAGTAGGGTGAATCTTGTGAATAACCACCGTGGGTCGTCAGTGCCGTGTGATCTAGACCAGTCCCGAGTACCTAGGACATCCGCGTCTGTACCGTTACCTAACATAACGGCACCAATTACGTCCAGGTACATGCCAGTAACGTCAGATGGAGTAAGGTTCCAGTTACCCAGCCGTTATACCGCCTTTACCACTCCGGTCGCAAGTGTACCTCGAGTAGCCACACTCGAGTCGGATACACGGCGGCAGATGCAGTACGGAGCGGATGAAAGAGAAAGGCGGAGAGAATCGTCAGGGGACAGAGACCGTAAGATAGACAGACTGGCAGAGGCTATCACGAACATGGCACGACCACCACGACCGGTACCAAGACAGGCATATGAATTGCCCTACTTTAAAGGTGACCCAGCCGACTGGATATCATATCGGAACATGTACTGGGAAACATCACAATTATACAATTTCAAGGCGCACGAAAACTTAGCACGATTAAAAACCTCGTTACAAGGCGACGCAAAGGTATCAGTAGAGGACTTACTACGATCGTCAACTGATCCGTCCGAGATAATGCGCGCGCTAGAGGATGAGTACGGTCACCCGACCCTAGTGCTACAGTACGCCATACAAAAGGTCAAAGAATTACCTAGAGTAACGGAAAGTGGACGCGAACTAAGGAAATTCTCGTCAACGGTCCGAAATTGTGTTTCGTTACTCAAAAATATTCGTGCGGATGGATATATAAATAATCCACAGCTGGTGAGTGACCTGCTGAGCAAGCTGACCCCTGTACAGCGCGCGCAATACGGTGACTTCGCAATGGGCCTGGACAACACACAGGGGGTGGACCTAAGAGTGTCTCCAAATCTAGAAATATTATCACATTTTCTAATACACTTGACACGCTCAACGTCGTACTACACTCAGGCGAGTATGTTTGAGCCCGGTCCATCGAAGCCCCCTGCCAAGCAACAGCAGAAGTATGGCGGCGCCGGTCAGTCCCGGCCAGCCAACGCCGCGCGCTCGGCCGCGAGCAGGCCTCCGTTGACGCAACGAGTGAACACGCAGAGCGACGAGTCTGCCGCTCCTGAAGAATGCGTTATATGTCAACGAAAGCACAACATAGAAGAGTGTGACCAGTTCAAAAAGCTTACCGTTCAACAGCGTTGGGACACGATAAAGGAGAAGAACACATGCTTCAAATGTCTCGTGAGTAAACATCCCAAGAGGTTTTGCCGTGCGAGTAGATGCAAGAAGTGCGGGTTCGGACATCACCTGCTGTTACACGCGGATAAGCAGCCGAAAGAAAAGGTGGCTACGCCGCCAGAAAGTAAGACGGAAAGCGTCACAAATATAGGCGAGTGGCGAGCTACGGCACTACTGAAAATTATGCCAGTAACGGTCAGCGATGGAAACAGTGACGATAATCAGTGTTACGCACTACTGGACGATGGTGCGACCGTGTCACTCATCGACAGCTCGCTCGCCACAGACTTAGTGGGCCCATGTGTTCCTCTCTCCTTAAAAACCGCGGGTGGCTACGGAGTAACAGACTCAACGTCGCGAGTGGTACAAGTGCGCGTAAAAGGACCTAACGGTCAGTGCCATAACATTACGTGTCGGACAATAGTGGACATTAACCTACCAACGCAAACAGTGACCGCCACAGTGATCGACGACAACGCGCACCTACGCGACTTGGGTTGCGTAGAGATGAGGGGAGCCAAACCGCTGCTGCTTCTCGGTCAGGACAACTGGGAACTGCTCGTCAGTCAGGACATCCGCCAAGGAAAATCCGGTAAGCCAGTTGCCTCACTCACTAAGTTAGGTTGGGTCATACATGGACCATTTAATATTAATAACAATAATAATAGTAAAGAATGTGTTAGTTGCATGACCGTTTCCCTTCCTGATTTACATAATCTAGTTAAATCACAGTTTGAGCTAGAAGCGATAGGTATTTCAGAGAATTTACGTAAACATAAAGATGTCGAAAGGGCATTAGCCGTGTTAGACAGCACTAGCCATCGTATCCCTGACCAGTCACAATGGGAGGTCGGTTTGTTGTGGAAACATGACAATATTCAGTTACCTGATAATTATAATCAGGCCAGGCAAAGGCTGTACGGCATAGAGAAACGTATGCGTAAAGACACTAGTTTCGCTGAGCAATATTCAGCTCAGATAGGTAGGTTAGTAGACGAAGGTTACGCGCGTAAAGTAGACGGTAACATAGACAGCTCGCCGGTTTGGTACTTACCGCATTTCGGAGTCGTTAACCCGAACAAACCGGGCAAGCTACGTCTCGTGTTCGACGCAGCCGCTACGTCTCATGGGACGTGTTTAAATGATAATCTGCTAACCGGACCTGACTTACTGAATTCTTTGCTAGGTATTTTAATTAAGTTCAGGATAGGCCCCGTCGCGTTTTCAGGGGATATCGCTGATATGTTCTTACGAGTAAAAATAAGGGCAGAAGATCAAGGCGCGCAATTATTTTTATGGAGAGGCGCGGATCACCATAAAGAACCAGATACATACGCGATGAATTCCATGATATTTGGTGCAGCCTCGTCCCCTACTACGGCAATATATATACTCAACAAAAATGCCGATGATTTCATTGATGTTTATCCCGAAGCTGTGGAAGCCATCAAATCTAGGCACTATATGGACGACTATCTAGATAGTGCTTGGACCGAGGAGAAGGCTAACACGTTAATAGAGGAAGTGACACGAATACATGCATCCGGTGGATTCATTATCCGGGGGTGGGTCACTAACTCATCGGAGCTAAGGGAAAGGCTGAAAATAGAAATGCCTGATAAGGTAGCCCTTGAGAAGGGAACAGGCTCAGTAGAGAGGACCCTAGGTTTAATATGGTCACCTAAAGACGACGAGTTAGGTTTTGATCTGTCATTTAAGAGACTACCACCGGAAATTATGAATGGTAGTTTAGTGCCCACTAAAAGACAATTTCTTAGTATGATAATGTCGATTTACGACCCGCTAGGTTTCCTATACCCGTGTGTAATTCAATCACGCATATTAATGCAACGAATATGGAAGTCGGGAATACAATGGGACGAACCCTTAAAAGAAAAGGACGCCAAAGTATGGTTTAATTGGCTCCATAATTTATACCGCTTAAACGAATTAAAAATACCGCGGTGGTACGGGTTAAAACTCGATAATTTAGAATTACACGCGTTCGGGGACGCCAGCGAGCTTGCTTACGCCGCAGTAGTATACCTAGTGGGCTCTAACTCTGAAGGAAAGAGGGAATCGGTTATGTTACTAGGGAAAGCGCGAGTAGCTCCACAAAAAGTAGTATCCATTCCCAGGCTAGAGTTACAAGCAGCCGTGTTAGCCTGTCGTATAGCAGACACTGCCCACAAAGAGTTAGGTATACGAATCGAAAAGAAATTCCTTTGGACCGACAGCAAGACTGTATTAAAATGGATAAACTCCGATGCACAGGAATTTCAACGATTCGTCTCGCACAGACTAGCCGAAATAGATAGGCTGTCAGACAGAGGCAACTGGCGCTGGGTACCTTCACAGGATAACCCAGCTGATAAGGCCACCAGGTTGTGTTGGCCCGATGACCACGCGGAGTGGCTCTCGGGCCCCTCGTTTCTATGTAACCCACAGGAGCTGTGGCCTGCGTGTCCCGAGGCTGAGGCGTCGGAAGCGGACCTTGAGCGCATCCAGCGGGTCCACGCCGCGGCAGCACCGGCGGCACCACTCCTAGAGTACGAGCGCTACTCATCGTGGACGCGCATTCAGCGTGTCATGGCGCGCGTGCTCATCTTCAGCGGCCGATGTCGTAAACGTCGGTCGACTACGGAGCTGTGTCAGCGAGACCTAGAAGATGCTCACAACAGCCTGTTGAGGCTGTGTCAAGAAGAAAGCTTTCAAAGCGAGCGGGCCACCATCCTTAAAGGCCTGCCCGTTCCCAGCAGCAGCAGCATCAAGGCTCTCGACCCCATGCTAGCCGACGACGGGTTGCTACGAGTGAGAGGGCGCCTGAGTGCCTGTGAGGTGCTCACGTTTGGCGAGCGGCACCCTATTATCCTGGAGGGCCGCCATCCTCTGACAAGAAAGCTAATCGCTCATTACCATGCGATGGCTCTGCACGCCAACCACGAGACCGTCGTCAACAATCTACGGGAAAAATACTGGGTCACTAAAATCAGAACCTCAGTGAAGACAGTGGTTGCCAACTGCCAACTCTGTCGCGTCTGCCGAGCCAAGCCCGCGCCACCGAAGATGGGTGACCTGCCGCTCGCAAGGCTGGAACCATCCAGACGAGCCTTTGTGCGAGTGGGGGTGGACTACTTCGGCCCGATGGAGGTCGCAATCGGGCGACGGCGCGAGAAGAGGTGGGGTGCCCTATTCACCTGCCTCACTACACGCGCCGTCCACCTTGAGTTGGCCGCTTCCCTAAGCGCCGACTCCGCCATACTAGCCTTGCGGCGCCTCATAGCGCGCCGCGGGCAACCAGCACATCTGTACTCTGACCAGGGTACCAACTTCATCGGGGCCAATACCGAGCTTCGAGCAGCCCTGAAAGACCTCAACCAAGGTCAGATAAGGGCCGAGGCCATTCACCGTGGCATCGAATGGCACTTCAATCCCCCGGCGGCCCCACACATGGGTGGCTGCTGGGAGCGCCTGGTGAGATCCGTGAAGAACGCACTTCGCAGTACGCTCAAGGAGCGTGCCCCTCGTGAGGAGGTCCTCTATACCCTCCTCACCGAAGCCGAGCTGATCGTAAACAGCCGGCCACTGAGCTACGTGAACGACGACCACGACCAGCCCGTGGTCCTGACGCCGAACCATCTACTCCTGGGCACTGCGTCCGGGAGTACTCCGTTTGCATCGAGCGACGCCGAAGACATCGACTCTCGCCGGCAGTGGCGGCGCGTGAACGCGCTCGCCGACATGTTCTGGCGGCGCTGGCTGCGAGAGTACCTGCCTACGCTCCAACGTCGGGAAAAGTGGTTAAACAATGTGCCGAACGTACGTATCAGTGACGTAGTAGTGATTGTGGACAATAATAGACCGCGAAGTGCGTGGACCAAAGGTCTCATCAAAGCTGTGTATCATGGACACGATGGTATTATCCGTGTAGTAGATGTTAAGACTGTAAATGGGGTCCTACGTCGACCCGTAGCGAAGATTATTGTGCTTCCCACAGACCAAGAATTGTAAGTCGGTTGAACCCTGTTACAGGGGGTGGAATGTAGGCGAAGCTCAATAAAACAAGCTATAGTTAGTATTTATGTTTCTTTATTGTTTTGGGCGACGCCCTATGAGACTAACTAACTTTTAACATTAATATCTCCTCGCTATTGTATTCGGTAACTCCGGTATAGCCTCTGTAAAATACCTAAACAAATACCTATACTGTTCTTTAATAAAAGTAGTAGATTTCCATGAAGATACTTAAGTAAATACCGATGTATGTTTATAATCAGCTGTATTACCATTGTCTTGACCTTTTGAATTCTAATTAACCTGCAATTACCTGTAACAATAACCTGTTGGAATCTAATTAGTCTGTAATGCCTGTGTTATGTTTGTATAAAACTAATTAGCTTATAGTTACCTAACTCATTTATTGTAAAGCACTAATTAGCTGTGAGTAGGTATGAATATACCTAAAATACCTTATGTAGTTCGTACACGATTTTGAAAGTAGCGTATGTCCAATAGGACGAGCCACATTGTTAATCCAATAAGAAAGCAGAAACCTTGAACTCGCTTACACGTGTTTTGAAATTCTCGACAAGTCGAAACCTGCACCTTAGGGAAAGTCCATTTTTCTCGCTCTCAATTGGCGGAGCGGCTAATCAAAGTAAAGAAATGTATACGCTACTTGCGGTAGGCAACAAAAGTTATAAAAGGGCCGAGCGTCTATTTTTGGATTAGTATTGTTACAAGTTCACATGAATCATCAAGTTACCACGTAGTGTTTGTGAAGTAAGTGGCTCCGCTGTCCACTGCTTAGTCGCGATGTACCCTATATCTAGTTAGCCAGTCTTCAAGTGTAATATAGCTAGGATTTAATTATGTGTACTGCTTATTCTAACTGTATTTTATATTGTGTGCTGTGTACTCTTTTACAACCGTTTGTAGTGATTTCTGTGTAATTTTATGTGTGCCAAATATACTCAATTATTACGACATTCTGACTGGTTTAATTTCACTCTTTCGTCAAGGGAACACCGTCACCCCCGCCTACAACACCTGACTCCCGTTTTATTAACAGTAGCCTATGTAGTAATCCAGGTTATAACCTAACTGTGTTCCAAATTTCATCCAAATCCATTCACTACGTTTTGCGTGAAAGAGTAACAAACCTCCACACATCCACACATCCATACATTCATACATACGAACTTTCGCATTTATAATATTAGTAGGATTAAAATCTAGTTTCAATGCTGAATAATTAATTCAGCATTGTAGCGACATCTATACCACCAGATGCGAACTACGCATCACACAAACGTCACGCAAAAGCCTGCATCGCGCAAGCAAAGCTTACCGCGCAACCTCAGATAATGTAACGTCCCGACATCAATCGTCGGGCAGTTGTCCACCAAACTTCCTGTACCTCCAAACTGGTGACCCCGACGTGATGCTTTTTTATATGTGCACAGGGTGTGGATTCTGCCAGGGTCGCGAGATTCGTTCGAAACATGGCCATGGCCCTGACATATGGGCAACTGAAGGAATACGGGTGGGTTTTCGTCAGTAAAAGTCAGACACGCTCTTCCGCTTCACCCAGAGCGGGAGACGTCATTTGATGATTTCCCACCCACAAAAAAAAAGAAAGGGTGTGGACGTAAGACATTCCACCCCATGGTGAACATACCTATCGGTTTTCTTTCATTCTCCCGTACGTACCCCCTTCAGCATCAAAAGTAAGTTGATATCGGAAACTACCTGTTGACCAAGCGACCCAGCGACTAAGAGCGCTCTAAAGAGACAAATTACAAGATTCACTTACAGATTCGGTCCAACGTTGTGAAGAAGATTAGTAATGCCATTACTTTTAAATAAAAAGAACTCTTTTAAAAGAAATCTTATTCCAATAAGTAAGTAATCCACTTAACTTGTGAATCGGGTGACAGTTTTTTTTTATCCGACTGCCTCAGAAGGACGGTAATTATTCTTTTTTGTACTAAGGTTATCCATCATTTCGAGATGTTGGCAATAGGAAAACCTGGTTCATAATCATTATTTTACCATTACCCCAATTTATTTACGCTCGGCGCGACACGGCTATAGGAGTATAGATCTATGTTAGTCGTCATTTATTTATAGTTAATTATTTGGCTTCTTAACAATGAGTACACTTTTATTTTATAATGTATACATTGCAGTCTTAAGTCTACGTGCCTCACTATTTACAGAAAAGAACCACACGCACTACATGATGCGCATAAAATAACACACAATTATTATATTTAAAACAAGTAACACAAAAGTAATACGAATAGGAAAAATAAAAGTGTACAACTAAACGCTAAATTAAGTTTTAATTTCATGAATGGTTTCATGAAATTAAAACTTAATTAAATAAAGAATAAATTAATTTACTTTCATTAAATTAAATGAGATAGGATTATATTTTCATCATATTATATGTCATCTCGGTCGGTAATAACTCTCTTTCTAGCAATATTATCTCACACACAGTCAATACATCGTTTCTTTGGTCTTCCTCTACTCATAAAGCCATCCCCATTCGTACTCAACACTTTTCACACGATATTTTTTATCTTCTCCGCCATTACTTAACCATACCATGACAAACAATTTCCACATATCTATTCAGTCACCAAAATAAAACATCACGTTTTATAGGAAAATGGTTGAGAAAAGTAAATTCAAAACCAGTTTTTAAAACGGTACACCTTTGATGATAATCATGGGTGAACTAACCACCCCTGCTTACCAATTTAGAGGAAATCAAAACCACATTTCTCTGGTCATGTTAAACTAAAAAATAATTTTTAATACAGTTGCTCAAAAAGTGGTGTATTGCAGGGACGTATAGCGTTCGGGATGTGGGCTATTACATACTAGTGCTTTTTTTTTACCTTTCCCGAACTCGTGCGTTCTCTTTCCCAACTGTCAAAATAATGTCTATTAAAAAGAAAAACCAACCATGAAGTTTTTACTAAAGAGTTTTTGTGATTCATACAAATACGTATATTTCTAAAAAGAAGCTACTAATTTATTTCAATATCAGATTTAATGATTTAATTGAATGAGTTAGGTTAGGTTTCATTTCATTTCATCTCATTAAATTTCATTTTCATTTCATATCAATAAAAAAAATCTACTGAAGACTAAGCTGTATGGATAGTTCCCTTTGCCTACCAAAATGGGTGAAAAAAAAAACTCTGCTTATATTATACGGTTGGCGCCATTTTCCAGAAATTTTCTTTGCGAGTTTAGTTGTTTGTTGCACAAAATGAGTAATTTCGACCCTATTTTTTTTTGAATTAACACCACCGGAACTCAGTATAATTGCACAAAATGCTTCGGAGAACATTTTACCGGAAAAGTCAAAAAGTCGTTACATATCTACATACGACGAATTTATTGCGTGGAGAGAAGAGAAAAAAGCAAATAGTTTTTCAGAAAATGTTATGTTGGCATACTTCTCCGAACTCTCAGCAAAATTAAAACCGTCTACGTTATGGTCGAGATTTTCGATGGTAAAAAGTATGCTGAAAATAAGGAACAACGTGGATATAAGTGAATACCCAAAATTAAATGCTTTCTTAAAACGACAATCAGACGGTTTTACAAGTAAAAAGTCGAAAATATTAACATCCAATGAAGTGGAAAGGTTTTTGAACGAAGCTCCCGATGATCGTTATTTAGCCACAAAGGTAATTTATTAATAAGTACTTATATTTTTCTTTAGTATTCAGTTTACGAAATCGCAAAATACAGTCAAAACATTATTTAAAAAAATATTAATCAAATCCCTTTTTTTGTAGGTTGCTCTGATTTTTGGCGTTGTTGGAGCTTGCCGCAGAGAGGAGTTAGCCAATATTACTTTAAAAGATATTGAAGCCCATGGAAAAATGCTACTAATCAAGATTCCGAACACAAAAAATAAGATACCGAGAAGCTTTGTTGTTGAAGGAGATTTTCTTAGAATAGTGCAAAAATATATGAATCAGCGGTCCCAAAAAGGAAAAACCGACCGTTTTTTTCAAAATTACCAAAAAGGGAAGTGTACAGCTCAAGCAATCGGGATAAACAAATTTGGTAATATGCCAAAAGAAATAGCAACGTTTCTTGGTCTGCCGGATGCTGAGTATTATACTGGGCACAGCTTCAGGAGGACCTCTGCTACATTATTGGCAGATTCAGGAGCCAATTTGACGTCCTTAAAGCGACTAGGAGGTTGGAAATCAGACAAAGTTGCAGAAAGCTATATTGGTGATTCATTAAACAACAAACTAGAAACTGGGAAAAAAATCACACAATCCATTAATTTAAGGTCCAGTCCGTCTTCTTCACATGTTGAAGAGAACGTTCGTCCATCTACCTTCGTTGATAATGATAATTCATCAGATCCAATTCCATCAACTAGCAAACGCCATTGTATGACAAATATACATGAGCAACTGTATTAAAAATAGTCGTTCAGTACACCTGCGGAACCGTCATTGCAACTTGTTCCGACTGTCAACCCTCGCCTTCGGCTGCGCCTCGGCTCGGGTAGACATTTGTCGGAACTCTTTGCAATGACAGCCTTTCCGCACTTGTAACGAAATATACTATTCTGAATTATATTACCCGCCCTAGAATGGACGGGTTATTTTGACAATTCAACAACATTCATTACGTTTTTTACGTTGTTGAACAGACAAATTTTTAGAACTTATGATGCAATGGATTAGCTTCAAATTGATTCATATTCTGTTAAATAGTGTCTTACGAAATAAGGACGCAGTATTTGTTCAGCTATAAATTAAAATTACAAGTACGTATTTTTACCCCTTGAGAGTTTTAGGTTTTTTATCAAACGATGTGTCGTTTGATAAAAAACCCCAATGCAGTAACGGAGGGTGCAACCTAATCATTATAAAGACATGAAGTGTCTTATTATGGAATGAAATATCTCTGTTGTAACTCGACATTAAGTACCAACGTTGTAATACTGAAACGAACAAGGTATAATTTCACTGTCTGATTTGAGTTGCCATTCTTCACGTAATATGCAGGTAGTCTTACCTATCTTGCTTAAAGACAGTAAAATTGTCAACTAAATAGACATTTACAACGGTTAAAACCTTTTTTTTTTACTAAGGGTTTCTTTCCTTTTATAGACAAAGAAGTCAAAGGTTTCCCACCCTTCTAATAAAACCTCTTTAGTAACAAGAATTTTATAGTCAAATCGATATTTGACGTGCAGATAATAACATACTATTTTTGTACAGACGCCAGCACTTAAAGCTACTACAATCTGTCAATTTTTTTTAATAGACTTTCAACTTTATCGCCAAAGTATTAAATTCAAGATTGATCAGGAAAATTTGACAGTTTCGGGTAGCTTGATGTGCTGGCTTCTGTACTTTTCCAGCACCCCCTCTGAAGTATTTTATACGTACTGTGATATAGAGCAAGGAGTAAATCATAGGGTGGGTACAGGTGGTGTTGTCATTGCGTGGACGGCCTGGAGGACATGGTGGAGCATACGGTAAAGGTCTGCCCTGCCTGGGCGGAGCACCGCCATGTCCTCGTGGAGACGATCGGCGGCGGCGATCTCTTGCGACCAGCCCTGGTGCAAGCTATGGTATGGAGCGAGAGGGCATGGGAAGCCGTCACCTCCTTCTGCGAAGCAGTAATGCTCGCAAAGGAGGAGGCGGAGCGCGTGAGGAAGAGGCAATCTATGCTCCCTCACGCCCCTAGCCGCCGCAGGACGAGACGCCTCGGGCCTCGGGAGTCCATTGCGGACTTCCGACCACCGCACACGATAACGACCAGGTCCGAGTCGAGACTTACCGTGGCCCTGGCATAGCCAAATGAAGGAACACGGGTGGATTTCGGTCAGTAAAAGTCTTACACGCCCTTCCGCTTTTTTTTTTGTGGGTGGGAAATCATCAAATGACGTCTCCCGCTCTTGGGCGGAGCGGGAAAGTGTGTCAGACTTTTACTGACTAAGACCCACCCGTGTTCCTTCAGTTGCCCATACGCTGGAACACGGGTGGGTCCCCAAGTAGCACAGAACTGCATTATAAATGGTCACTTAAGGCCCACAGCGGTAATCTAAGCATTTATAAAGACTTATAAGTATTCACCTGTGCTGCAACAGCTGTTTCGAAAAAAACGTGGCCAACTATAATGCTTTTTTCTGTACAGTAATTCTATTAAGCACCACAAACACGCCACAAAGTCACTATTATTGAGCGCTTAGTAGTGCAGTACCCTATTAGCTGTAAGTTTTCTGAATAATAGCCCACACGTGTACTATACAACCGTTGCATTTTAAGAGAGAACATATCACCCACTATAACATCATCAGTTACTTTGTGAAGTTATTTAACAAAAATTTAATGCTTTATGCTGCATACAGATTCACTTTTCCCCTATTAGTCAGGTGTTTACCATACACTCGAATAACAGCATGTATCCAAGTGTCGGCATGCGCGAATGGAATATTGGACACGACGGGTTCCGTATGTTATATTTATTAATAAATAGAATGAAATTAATTTATTTCAGACATAACCCATATTACAAAAATTAAGATAAAAGTAACAATGCTGCAGCAGAAAAGAATAAAATGTCATCAACAAAATAAAAATACGCCGCGTTGGGGGACCGCTTCAAACCTAACAATTTAATGACCAATAGTCTTACTACCTAACTAAGCAATCAACGACGTCTGCACTCGCGGAGCGGTCCCCCAACGCGACGTTTTTTTTTTTTGAATTATTAATACATTCTTAGGTACTTTAAGATTGAGTTATTTTTTATTATTTTTTTACTTTTTAAAGGGAAATTAGGTTTTTGTGTCGGGGGTTTTTTAAATTTTAAATTTAATTTTTTATTTTGTACTTTTTATAGGTATATACTCAATATAATGTAGAATCAAACGAAGCTAAGAACACTCTCGATTAATTCATCAATATTCTCTTTCAGTGCGCTTTCATTTGAGACCCCACTCGAGTATATTTGCTGACATTCGGTTACTCTTCCCCACTTTCCCCCCCACAACTTTTAAACGGCTCAACCGATTTTCATCAAACATGTCTAAGAACACTTGCAGATAAGTCACCTTTAATACATATTTTTTTTTATTGAAATCGCATCATCCGTTCGGGAGCTATGATGCCACAGACAGACAGACAGACAGACACGTCAAACTTATAACACCCCTCTTTTTGCGTCGGGGGTTAAAAAATGCCCTGCTACAAAAATCTTCTTATAACCTACCCATTTTCGGGACTAATATGGTTGCGACAAAATTAATATTGTTGTTTTATAATTTCTGGTACTTACCTAAAAATGAAGAAAATGTATTGTTACGAGCTGGGGTTCGGGATAAATTAATTTAAACCAATTTACCAAAACACACAAACTGTTGAATTAAATAAACACAAATATCGCAACTACAAGAAACGTCACTTGGAATCACTTGTTTCGCTTCGCTACTGTATCACTCGAATCGTATTCGCTCGCTTCCGAAATCGAACTGCTTGTCGGCCCGACAATCCGCTATTTATATCCCGAGCAGAACATTCTCGAACATTCGACACTGCCACAGCGTAGAAGCTTCTAGTAACTTCCATTGAACTGTTTAATCCCACTATTCGACAATAGATGGCAGTAGCGTCTACGTACAATTTCGTGTAGTACTTGCTACTCGATAACAGATGGCATTAGTGTGTCATTTCCAGTAGTTTCTAACACTGCCCCGTCCTTAGATGGAATTAGCGTGATGTTTCTAGACTTTTCGATTTACGTCACACTGCCCTTTTCTGAGACGGAGTTAGCATGATGCTTCTAGACTTTACGATCTACGTAACACTGCCCCCTCCTTAGACATGCTCGTCCCGAGCATCATTATTCCCGTAGTATCATGCCAATCCATCTACATGAATAATTTTAGACGCAGTTCGCATATCCTTTTACCACCGCACAACTGGTGCATTTGCGACACCAATCCTCAACATCCTGTCGATAGTGGATCCAGTAGAACCGTTCTCTGATCTTCAATAGAGTCCTTTTTACACCCCTATGTCCTCCTGAACAACCGCTGTGGTAGTACTGTAGAACATCTGGTACCTTTGCTTTCGGGACGACCATTTGCAAGTGACAGCTATCCCCTCGACCATTTTCTTTTTTGCGGCACAAGACACCATCCTGGAGCATCAAGCTCTCCCATTGTGCCCAATAATTCTTTGTGGTGGTACTCATGGCTGCAACATCACACCATTTCGGTTTGGAAGCTTCAGCTTTAATCCACTCGAGAATTGGCCTGATATCTGTATCACGCTGCTGGGCATGCCGTATGGTTTCCTTCCATTTGTCACGAAGGTCTGTTCTTAGCACCCTGACAGGAACTACTTCC
This sequence comes from Aporophyla lueneburgensis, assembly GCA_932294355.1. Lineage (NCBI taxonomy): Eukaryota > Metazoa > Arthropoda > Insecta > Lepidoptera > Noctuidae > Aporophyla > Aporophyla lueneburgensis. The sequence goes on from OW028737.1 coordinate 9,036,765, forward strand.
TTAGCTTCATGTCTGACACAATGTTTGTACTGCTCAGGAGAAGTTCTTCCTGATAAAGCGTCCGCGTTGCCGTGGGATATGCCGTCATTGGCCTGTGACATCGAAATCCTTGGGACTCTATTAACAGCAGCCAATACTCGCCCCGCACTCTTATCGCTTACGAATTTCTCTTGCTGCTGCGCTGTAATGTCAGACACCCTTCTAACCAGGGTGTGATATTCGCTGGCAGTGTTTCGCTTCGGGCAATTCGACCGGCGGTGGCCCTTTTCTCCACAAGTGTAGCACCTAGGGCTGTACCTCAAACGGTCACGAACAGGTGATCCCACAACCTCTCTGAAGCGATGGGCTCGATGATCATGCCTCACTGCTTCCACCTCCAACGCGTGGGCCAAGGCGTCCTTCAACTTCTCATGGTGCCCAAGTCTCACAGCAGCCCTTACTTCCAGGTCCCGTATGCCATCTATGAAGGTTTGCAATAGTATACCCTCAATGAGCGCGGGCGCAGACTGGTACGCCTTTCGAACCAGCTTTTCGATTTCCAAGGCCCACTGCTGTAAGTTTTCACCACTGCGCTGCACACGATCCTTCAACTGGGCACGAAAAACGTGTTCCAGGTGCGCGTCACCGTATCTGGCCTCTAACGCCTCAACGAGCTGCTCGTAGGTTACATTTTTGCCAAGAGCCTCTAAGACGGTTAAAGCCTGGTCGCGAAGGGCCAAAGTAAGCGCGGTCATGGCCTGCCCTTTTGTCCAACCATTTGCATCCATAACGGCTTCAAACTGGATTTTGTATGCCGACCAGGAAGATGTTCCATCGAAGGTTGGCACTTTAAATCCGCGCGCGGAAGGTGCAGCAACTACAGAAGCCACAGTCCCGTCTCCAGTCTTCCGATTTTCCAGCGCTTTTTTTATATCAGCCACCTGGATTTCGACCTCGGAGATACGATTTTCGTGTAGCTGAACCTTCTCCTTTATGGCTTTCATCTCTTTGCAAAAGATCGCATGTAGATCTTTCAAAAGGAGAACCTGCTCCTCTTTATCACGCTGAAGCTGTTCTTGCAGGCGGCGGGTCTGTTCTTCCTGTCGGCGGGCCTGTTCTTCCTGTCGGCGGGCCTGTTCTTCCTGTCGGCGGGCCTGCTTCTGCAGCATCGCCATTAGTGCAGAAAGATCCATGGCTGGTGATGCTGTAGGAACACCAGACACTTGGGAGACTGGCTCCGTCGTCGGCTGATTACCCCCAGGTGTCTGTCTAGAAGTTCCTTCAAACCGCCTCTGATCCACCTCCTGCTGGCGCTGACTCCTGTTACGGATACCTTCCGTATCCTCCTTCGGTAAAACTGGCATAATTTATCCCTTACTTCTGACACCAAATGTTACGAGCTGGGGTTCGGGATAAATTAATTTAAACCAATTTACCAAAACACACAAACTGTTTAATTAAATAAACACAAATATCGCAACTACAAGAAACGTCACTTGGAATCACTTGTTTCGCTTCGCTACTGTATCACTCGAATCGTATTCGCTCGCATCCGAAATCGAACTGCTTGTCGGCCCGACAATCCGCTATTTATATCCCGAGCAGAACATTCTCGAACATTCGACACTGCCACAGCGTAGAAGCTTCTAGTAACTTCCATTGAACTGTTTAATCCCACTATTCGACAATAGATGGCAGTAGCGTCTACGTACAATTTCGTGTAGTACTTGCTACTCAATAACAGATGGCATTAGTGTGTCATTTCCAGTAGTTTCTAACACTGCCCCGTCCTTAGATGGAATTAGCGTGATGTTTCTAGACTTTTCGATTTACGTCACACTGCCCTTTTCTGAGACGGAGTTAGCATGATGCTTCTAGACTTTACGATCTACGTAACAGTATTAAGAGAAATCCAAGATTTTTTTAACGTAATAAATTAATACCTTTCGAGACTTTTTAAGATTCCAGATTTCGACAATATTTTTCTCATAGGTAGTCAGTTAGGAAATACCGGTACAGCAAGCATCTTAAAAAAACAACGTAATTTTCTTTATTTTATGTTTATTTAATGTTCCCTTTTTAAAGTACAATTTAGGGTGTACCACCCTGGTCCAGGCCTTGAATTTTCATCTTTTTATAATTTCAAGGAGTACAAAAGTACTTCTCGGTGGCCACCATAGAATTTCCTTAGTTTTGTGCAGGAACGAATGTTAGATGGACAACACCTCTCTCTATAGTCTGAACTATTTTGAAAGTCTCGTTCTGTAAAAACAAGAAAAATATACTTATTATAATAGAAGTATCAGTTTCTTAATGACAACATTATCTATACAGTTTTTGAGGAAAAAAAACAAAAGATACAATAACATATTAAATACCTAAACTTAACGTAACATAATGCTATTTCATGTGGAAGTAATTAAATTATTAGGCCCGAAAAATACATTATCTTTAGATAGGTACCGACTAATTTATAGGTATTTTGTCGCATATTGAATAAATCAATAACTTATGTATTATACATAGAATTAAATTAAAATCTCAGCTACTTAAATTACAATTTTAATTAAGTACTTATCGTCGAATAACAACTAAAAAAGGGAACAAAATGGCTTTAAAAGAACCACGGCGGAACCCTAAAAGCTTGGATCCATAAAGGTACTTATCTAGGTAACTGACGCAAATGTGAACCAATACTACTCTCCTAATCGATCCATGTCTGATTTGTATTTCACAAGTGCTAAACTATTTTACTCTTGGCTGAATTACAGGCCACATGTGAACACCCGTACAGACCTTAGCATTAAATTGAGATTAAAACTGTTTACTTGCCATCCGCCATATTCACTGCGTTACTTTGTATTATTATAAAATTTTATCTTTAAATTTTTGTTTATTTTAGAGGATATCAATTGTAAATATGGATTAAAAAATAATTACACGAAAACAGTTTTTTTTTTTGGTTACTTTGTAAAAAAACGAACATATTAATTTTATTTTCATTCTAATTTTGTTGCTTTTCTTTTAGTATTTAGTGGTATTCCGAGGGCGCGTGAAAATTTTGAACTAAATATGTATGGTATTTGACAGTAAAGTTACCTTCCCAATAAGATTTCTAATATAATAGGAGGAAATCGATGTTTTACTTACCTTCAATTTTATGTATGTATATTCTCACAAATGGCACCTGAGATCTTGCACACAACGATACACTTCATGTTTTACAATTTGACAGTTCATATCAAAGAAAAATAAATAATTTAAGTTATTGCATTCCACAATTTCGCTCAGTGTGTAATTTCAACTGTATAAAAGTACACACAATGTACACATTCGTCTTCCTTGCTGTATAATAAGTAACACGTCGTGCCTCATTAATCAGGCAATATGCAGCTCTTTAGGTGACTGTTACACACATAAATGCTACTATAATGTTGTTATAATGCAATTATTTGTCAATTGGATTTCTTATACAGCTATGTGCTGAATAATTTGTGCCCAAATTAGAGTTATATCCTCTGAGGATGCGCTGTCTACGCTATTATTCAGCAACTAATGCATTCACTGTGCACTGTTAAAATGCTGTTATACAGCACTTTTGTGCTACTTGGGTCTTAGCCCTTCCGCTCCACCTAGAGCCGGAGACGTCATTTAATGATTTCCAACCCAAAAAAATGGTGGGTACTTGTCAGAAACTCTTTTCACAATCCTCCATGTTCACCAGAAGACGTCTAGTCGTTCGTTAACGTTATTCCAATATGTCTAACCAGAAATTAAACTTTAGCATTCTCACCACCACGCAAAAGTTTATTTTTGCCTGATTGAGTTTGCTCTCGACCTGAGGAACGGGGTCTATAGTGGAACGAGTGACTTTCCTTTAAGTTTCTTCCATTCATGAAAATTGTTATTATACACGGGCAAAACTCAGGGGCTGACATTAGTAGACCAACTTCCAAGTACTTACGGCAGCCCCTAAGTAAGTACAGTAAGCCTGTTCTCATATGTCTAATACATAAGCCTTTGGTAAACTAGATAAACCATAACTCAACAATTGGGGTATGAACTCGGAAACTATTCGGAGTTCGAAATCCGACCGTTACATACATTAAGAGGGAAGCCCCTTCGGAAGATATAGGTTTCGATGGAACGTGAGTTACTTTAATATTGATTTTAATGGTACTTTTCGGACCTCTTTTAATAATACATAACGCACCTTTAGAATTTTAAAGACCTAATAAAAAGAATTAAGATTTCATCTTTGACTCATAGAATTATAAAACTCTTATTTAAAATTGAGCTCTATAATTGTGACATAGAGCTCAGGCTCTATGTCACAATTATAGAGCTCAATTTTACTATCAATTATAATAACAATATGATCATTTTATGACTGCCTCGTTGGTCTAGTGATAGCAAGCGCTACTGCTGAGCATGAGGTCCTGGGTTCGATTCCCAGGTCGGGCAAAGTGTAATTGCGTTTTTCCATCTGGAATTTCTCAGTAGCAGCCCGGAGTCTGGATTTGTGCCCGGTTGATGGCAATAGGCTCGCCCCCTATTACATGGGACTTGAACATAACAGGCGAAATGTGGGTGTACTATAGGTACACCTCTGCCCAACCCTTCGGGGAAACAAGGCGTGATGTTATGTTATTAACCTTCCGAGATTCACTAAGGAAACAAAAGAGCGGATGAAGTGACATGTAAATGCCCAATTAAAAGAAATAAAATGTAAAACTGTCGACTTTTATCTCGTGCCCTATAATAAGTAAGCATCGCGAGAATATGCGATCGTTGCGTTCATTTTATGCGGCCAAAGGGCGTGTTCGTTTTCTTACAAATTAGTGATAAAAATCGGGGAGATCACTTATTCACGCAATGATCGCTTAGGTATGTTAGGACACGACAAGAGGTTTCTTCTCATCCGACTACTGTAGATGCTAGCTGAAGAAGAAAAACATTTTATTTATGCCAACAGAGCCGGCTAAAAAACAATTCGTTTTAAGGAATATTTGTCACACGATTGGTCAATGAACTAGAGACTTATGCCTTCCAAAAAAAAATGCAAGCAAGCATGGTCCTTCACTTTCTTTTGAACATAGAGATAGAGAACATTCCAATTTCGAAATCCCAAAATATCCTTATCACTTACTTTTCCACCAATTAGAGGAATTCGAATTGTATTTTTTTTTTATTCCAAAAAGTTTTAAATCATTATTAGATGATGCAACCAATAAAAATAATATTGCTATCAAGAACAATTTGATTTTCGAACTTAGAACAGATAGGAGTAACTTCTTTATTACACTGAGAAAAATGTCATTTTGGCATAATCTTAAAATATCGTGACTTTGGTTTAAAATAGATGCGTTGTCTTATAATATGTTGATAATAAGTAAATATTACGCTAGAACTGAAATGTGTTAAGATGGAATCGAATTTTTTGGGTAAATAATGCAATATTATGATACTTCTCATCGTAAAAATTTGTAATTATGAAATAACATTGTCTTCTTCAAATAATAACACAATGTAATAGAAAATGGTCCACTGTCCCATAAATTAGTATGATAATTATAAATAAGATTCTAATTAAAAAACACAATGACAGTCACCGTAATATAAATAGATTTCATAGTTTAATATGAAGAAGTATCTCTAAAAATACGATGACCTCCCCCTAATGTACTATATTAAATTATAATGCTTTAAACTTATATTTTTAAAGTAAGCATCATTTTTTAATATTACAGTCATATTATTTTATGTGAATCCTATGATAATACGATTAAATAATCTCATATTTTTAGAGTAAGCATCAAAGTAAGCATCAAAGTATTTTATGTGTATCCTACTAAATTATTATTACAGAGACCCATTTATGAGTAGCATTTGAATGATGTCCTACAAATTTAAGGTGACGGCATTATATAATGAGGTCTCCCTCTCTCACTTCATTCCGCCGCCGCGCCATTTCGGTCGGCCATTTGTATTTCACCGCTACAGCCGGCAAGTCACGACTCACGACTCGTTTAATTAATAGCAATAACAATTCCATTAGTGCCAGTGAACGTGTTTGATCAGTGCAAAAATGGATATGGCTACGCGTGATCTTTTGAAGAAGTGGAATTTGGAACGCTACATCGATCGTTTTGAAAGTAAGTTGACAAACCTACCTAGTAAGTTGCTAGCATGAGCTCACACATTACATTCACACATTCTAATTTCTAGCAAGAATAGGGTCAGAGTGTCGTCTTAGAGGCACTATGAAAATATACTTAAAAAAATTTCGCGACCAATTTCAAGGTCACAGTTCTAACATAACCTTACCTATGGATCCCTTCGACATCGTTTTTACGACAAACGGTTGGTCGGAGACAAAAAACACCCAGACACTTTTAGCCTTTCTAGGTGTTACATACTATAGAATCGAGAAAATAAACGATTTGCGAAAATAACACTTTTTTGGCCGCTGTACACTCCAACCAAGAATAGTCTTGTCGTATGGTACCTACCCACCTACCTAGATATACGTTCATATTTATATTATACACTAGATTCGATGTGCAACTGCAACCCAAAAAAAAACAAATAGGTAGAGTGCGTCTAAACTAAAATGACGCGCCCCACTACCGCATTTACCGTAGTGTACGTATACAAATTTAAGTAGTGGGGCGCGTCATTTCAGCTTAGACGAGCTCTACCAACCTACATTTTATAAAGTCGATGCGACGTAGTGCATTTCACAGCTGCAATCAGGGCGCTGTTAAATTTACCTTTTTTTTTCAGCTGAAAGAATTGATATCGCAACAATGCAGATGCTTAGTAAACAAGACATACATAGTATGTTCCCTCAAATAGGGGACAGACTCCGGTTTGAAGCAGCTCTGGCCATGTTAAAAAGCGACCAACCAAAAGATATGGTTTGTTTTCATGTTAAATTGTATTTCAAAAAAGTAAATTTTGTTTTAAACTTTTTGCTTACACATGCCCTGCGTCGCTTAAATGCACATTCTCCTACTTGCATGTAGGTAGGTAGGTACCTACTTATTAACTTTTATTATTTTAAAGTCTTCTTAAGATACCTAACAATTTAACCGGTGCAGTATTTATTTAAAAAGTGGAATAAAATCATAACTTTTCATCAGTCTTGTTAGTTTACCAACTAAGTACATTATTATTACCTTTTTAAATTTCTTGTTAAATTTCAGGATAACTCCTACAATTCATCACTCTTTGAAGTGGAATGACTTGTTAACTAGTCTGCCTTGTAACTTAGAGCCTCTGCCACCGTGTGAAGGACTGCAAAGCTCAATCCTCAACCAAGACTGCGAAGCAGGACTTAACCAGGAAAATTTGGTAAGTTCTGCAAAATTGTAGAAAAGTACTCGTACTTACTGTTTTTTGGTTCAAGAGCAATATGTATTAATTTGTAATTACATCCATACTAATATTATAAATGCGAAAGTAAGTTTGTCTGTCTATCTGTCGGCTGGGGCAGGACCTTTTCACATTTTCATACCTAAGACACTGAACCGATGCAAAATTTGGTATAGACATTCTTTGAGACCAGGATCAGTCCTGATCTTGATCGATTAGTTTTTATCAGGGCCGGATCAAGGGACGAGGGCAGGACCGTTCACACCTGCAATGCTGAACCGATTACTAGTAAAAAAATATAACACTTCCCTTGAGTTATCTCCGGCTAGGGCTAGCTATAGCCTGTTAGTTAACGGTCGCACTCGGACACATTTAGTGATTATTTCAACGATTATTGAGGTTAATTGACCGTACATACTCATATTATCACACCTTTTTGTTACATGTACTATTATAACATTGTCTCAAAGTAAATATTATTTTAGGATGGTGACATACTGGTGATACCACTGGACTCGTCGTCGTCAGTGGGTGAAGCAGTTAGACAAGAGTCCACCGGGAGCAATTTAGTAAGTTATTGCCTATTATCCTGTACTTTTGATAAGGAATTTAAATTGACATTCAATATTGTTAACCCCCGGCGTAAACAGATAAGTTTAACGTCTGTACCTGTCCTGTCCTGTATGTGAGTACGGACGGCCGTTTAGGAGCTATACTATATGTCACAAAGATCAGTAATATATTTGAAGTTGGTGACAGCTATAACTAACAACTAAATGCATGATGCCTAGACTGGCACCGACTCCAACTGATCATTATACTGAATGGAAGGTAGGTATTGAACCTGTATTTTCAACATTTTAGTGACATTTTTTTTTAACTTTTACCTTGCATATTTAGTTTGTAATGCCATACTTATACTATTTGTGTTTCAGGTGAATACCATACTGAATTCATCAGTCGAGGGAAAACAAATAATAGCAATTGGGCAGAAAACGGGCACCTTACCCTCAAACGTGCGTGGGCGTTTATGCAAGCTGCTTATGGAGAAGCTCATTACGGCCGAAAACCCGGTACTTCTGACAGATTCGCAGCTGCTTGCTCTATCCTACGACATTGGCAGATTATTTAAAGAGGAGTCACCACCCCTATACTACGCGCCGTACCTGCCGGCTGATGCTTACCAGGCTAAGCGCAATATCTCTGGCTGGTTAGTCACCGCCAGAAGGGCTCGACGGCAGCATTTAGTTTCGTTGGGCCTTATTGAAAAGCCCAAGTCACGTTCTCGCTCCAAGTCCAGTCCTAGGCTAGACACCCCTCCACTCGCTGGAATCGACCTGACCGGACTTAAAGAAGGTAACTCCTTTTCAAGAAATTTTATGTTTTCAGATTGAATTAAATTATCAAGAACAAAATTATTGAGAAAAATATCTGAATTAGTATAAATTTTCGTTACAAATTACAAAATATCTGAATCTAAGAACCGTTATTGTCATTGTACTAATTATTAATCGTTTTAATTTTTGTGTGCAGGTGAAGTGGAGGACGTAGCGTCAGCATTAGAGCAGCTGTCAAGTCCTTCAGCTGGTCCGTGGCAGGAGGTCAGTGCCCTGTGGCGGGAGACGGTGCGGGCTCGCCTCCGGTACTTGTACTACGAGGAAGGGACATTACAGGAGTACTTCAATAAGTATCCTATCCTGAAGTCAAGTGATGGATGGCGACTCCTGACTCATGACTACGAAGCACTGTTCCCTGATAAATCCGGGGGCCTCGACGCCTTGGATGCTTCATCGGAAAACATACTAAAAGCTGCTCAGCAGAAGCTTAACACCACAAAGGACTCGTTTCTTCGTCGAAAAATAGCTGATACATTGGCAATTTGTGACGGTAAGGAAATGATTCTGTTATATAGTTCTAGGTGCTCGACCTCCCTGGGTCGGTGAACCCGTTATAAAATATATAGACAAAAAAGAATTTAAAAATTATCTAACATGGTGCAGTCGTTCAGAAGTAACGGGCGGGCGGACACACATTTCGGCAATTCATTTTTACTTATATAGATAGATTTTATTTTGTTCTGATACTTTTCCCTATTTGCTCAGTTAATGATGATGTGTTGTGTCAAATATACTATTATTATTTTCTTTCCAGATGAACAACCGGAGACAAAATTAATAGCAGCGATATTGCTACTCGGCTGTCTCTTTAATATTCCTCCTGCCCGTCGATCTAGAAAAGACTGGCAAGCTTCACGAGCGGAGATATTGGATGGATTTGTGACCATCGTGGATGATGACGCAGACGTGCAAGTGGTAATTGAGGAGCGTCGCCAAAAGCTTCAAAACCTAGGTATTAGCCTCCAACCATTTATAATTTGGTGCCGCCAGTCAGGTGTCTCCTTCACAGTATGTGACAATACGTTTTACAAGTTCACAACACTAACTGAGGCTGTTGATGTGACTTTTAAAATATTTCATGCTACTGCGGCTAAATATCCTACTGAAAGCTATAACATTTGGCTTATTATCCAAATTGGTTTTTACAAAGTCAAAACATCGTACGATCGTATGTCACAATCTGTGAAGGAGATATTAGTTACTCTCGGAGTCACAATTTAAATTAAGATGAAGTGTCACAGTTGTAAAAGGACTTTTCCCACGTTTTCTTCACTTATTACCCACATAAGGAAAGAATGTGAAAAAATTGATATTACTGGAGTTTATAAATGTGGTGAAGACGCATGCTACCGGTATTTCACGGACGTTAGACAATTTAGAAAACATGTTAACTTAAAACATTTGAATAAAGTAAACACTCGTTATTTGCCATCCACCTCAAACGAGGCTTGCGTAGTTCCTATGTGTGAAACAGAGACTACCAAAGTAGCAACTGAGCACATATACATTGAAGCTGATAGTGAACCGGAAGTCCTTGATAATGCTGATAGTATTATTCATAAAGAAGTTTTGAAATTTATTTCAACGCTCTATGTAAATCCCTCTGTATCTCGATCGTCTGTACAAGCTATGGTTAGTCATTTGCAAACCCTTCTTGACAATATCGCACCGTCTTTAATGTCCGTATTCGGCCCTGTGCTAGCTGATGAGGAAAGCATGTCTGGAAGCGAAATTAATAAACGACTTCATAAGTTCAACACAGCTTTGAAGGGCATCTTTTTTCCGTTTCGTTCAGAATATTTGAGATTCCGAGAATTGAATTTATTAGGTTCTTTTATACCACCACATGAAGTAATCGTTGGTTATTGTCCTGACATTTCACAAAGGAGTAACACTTTAACATTACACACCAAGCCACGTACAATGCAAGTAATTCAACTTCGCCAGGTTTTGAAGAATTTTTTTTCCATTGACACTATTTGGAAAGATGTAACGGATTATTTGAACCACCTAAGGGGTAATTTAATAATCCGTGAAGAAAATCCGATGAGGCCAATGTGTCTAGAAAATGTAATGCAGGGATCTGTATGGCTGGCAATGTGTACACCGCAGGCGTCGGACATTATTCTTCCTTTAGTAGTATACTATGATGATTTTGAAATTGGAAATCCTTTGGGGAGCCACGCTGGGGTGCATAAGCTTGGTGGTGTATACGTTTCCTTGCCAGCACTCCCACCACATTTATTTTCATTGTTGAATAACATTTTGCTGTTAGCTATTTGTCATTCTGCTGACAAAACTAAATATGGAAACAAAGCTATTTTTGACCCTGTTATTGAGGAATTGAATTACTTGCAAAACAAAGGAATTTTTATAGAAAATAAGTTTTTTAAAGGAACCGTAAAATTGAAGGTTGTTGCTATAACTGGCGATAATTTAGGCCTGAATTCAATTCTCGGGTTTACTGAAAGTTTTGCAGCTAACAAGTGTTGCAGAATCTGTAACATTGACAAGAAAGGTTTGCAAACTGCTCTATATGAAAACAGTAACTTGCTTAGAAATATGACTTCATACCACGCTCAATTGCAAGAAAACGATACACCTAACACGGGCATTAAAGAATCATGCTGTTGGCTTAAGGTGACAGGATTTGATTTGTTTCAAAATGTAGCAGTAGACCCAATGCATGATATATTAGAAGGTGTAGCTCGTTATGTAATGACCTTTGTCATAAACCACTTCCTTGCCGAAGGTCTTTTAAAGATCTCAGTATTGCAACAAAGAATAATTTCATTTGATTATGGACCAGATAGGAATTCAAAACCAAGTAATTGTTTAGTTGTCCAAGGTTCGAAAGTAAAATTGAAAACTTCAGCATCAGAAATGCTTACCCTTATTAGATACTTCAGCCTAATAGCCGGGTTTTACATTCCTTTAGAAAATAAAGTATGGAAATTATACATTATGTTGCGGCAAATCACCGACAGGTTATTAAGTCATAGGGTCTTCAGTGACACCAATATTCAACTCCGGGTTATAATAGCAGAATTTAATCAATTGTACACGGAGCTAACAAAATCACCCCTGCAGCCAAAGTTTCATTTTCTGACTCATTATCCTACCATGCTAATGAAGTTCGGCCCCGTACGTAACATGTGGGCTATGCGTTTTGAAGCCAAGCACAGGGTATCTAAGTTAGTGGCTAGATCATCTTTTAATCGAGTCAATGTTTGCAAGACTCTAGCAATAAAATGTCAACTTATGCTCAATGACTTGTTTGTGAAAAATACAATACCTACAACAAAAATACTAGGAAAAAAATCTGCATTAAATTCAGGAGACACTGTCAAGTTTTCTCTCGGCACTGGCGTTGTCCTCAAATATTCGGTTACTTCCGCTACAATAGCTGGTGTTATATGGCAGCGGAACTCTATTGTTACTGTAGATATAGATGATGAACAATTCTTACCCACTTTTGGCCAAATTGATGCAATTTTGGTGACAGATACTGAAGAGGTATTTTTCCGTTGCTGTATGTTTGAAACTATTGAATTTAATTCTCATTACAATTCTTATGAAGTTAAACGTGGTAATGATTATCTGTGCTTTCCTTGCCAAAATGCCGTTTCTCCGTGTCCTAACACGCTCACTCTAATGCGAGGTAACACGTCATATATTACAAGTAGATGGTACCTAGAGTAAAAATTTCAAAATTCTGTAGGTATTCTAACGGCTTACGGTCGCTGCTATAATACCTTGAAAATGCGCAAACGAGTTAACTCGTTTGCTCATTTTTAAGGTGTTTTTATTTTGAATCCAGTAATATCAATTTTTTTTGGAAACGTTTACATAATTATTAATTATGTACTTATACCGTACGCGGCGTTGCTAGTTTGAGGCACTGCAGAGTCCAAGGGCAGTTATTTTTTTATAGCAGAGTGCGCTCAACTAATAATCTACCCTTAGTTACGGTATTTATCGGATATCCCTTTAGGATATCCTATAAAGACGGCCCGATAACGGTGTCCGCATAAAGTAATGGTATGAGCCAGCACCAATAGCTGGTTTAAGGTGAACGCACACTTATCAGAGCCGAAGGAGGCGAAGGAATCAAATTTTAGAATTACTTAAATGAAGTCCAATGTAACTTCGCACACTTATCCGCACCGAATCGTACGACCTTATTCGTCCGATTCGGTAAGTGTGCGAGGTTCCATAGGATTTCATACAAGTAATTCTAAAATTCGATTCTTTCGCCTCCTTCGGCTCTGAAAAGTGTGCGTTCACCTTTAGTAATAGATTTTAAAGTAAAGTATTTGTATGAGGGATAGATTAGTCTCATCGGAGTGTTTATAGTAGCACTTTACTTGAAAATAGATATTTACTATAATAATATAACCAATTTATTGTATGCAGCTTTAAGGTGAAAGCGTCAGGGTAGCCCGCGAAATTCAAATTTTCTTACGTTTTTTGCAATTTGCAGGCCAGTGCTAGGTTTTGATTGAAATGTTAGACGCGGGTGTAAGACGTATGTAGTACAACTTATGTACTTACACCCGCGTGCAACATTTAATTAACATACAACCTAGCACTGGCCTGCAAATTGCAAAAAACGGCTACCCTGAAGCAATCACCTTAAGGGCAAAAATGTTTTAGTTATAGGTACATTAATGTAAAGTTTGTTATTTTTTGTAAATTAAATTTCTACTCGTCTCAACCTTTATTTTAATTTGTAAAAACTAGAATTATTGAACATAATGTATATAATGATTCTTTATAATGACCGACAAATAGATACTGTAATCATTAAGGCGAGGATGTTTCTAAACAAAACAGTCTTCTTTTATACTGAATATAAATGTTTAGAGTATATAATAATTATTCATTCATACTATGGAAATAAAAATACCATTCAATTTTCTGTTTAATTTATACATACATCCCTTTTCACCTTCTTACCATTCTTGCCAAGGTACTTTTTTCTATTTTTTTTACTTACTCTCCATTTTTTTAAGGTTCAAGTTTAGGGTTCTTCAGTTTTTTTTAATGTTGAGCTCACACCTAATAATATTTAAAAGGAAAGAACCAATATTGGATACTTAAAAATAAGGGGATCATGTAAGTCCAGTGGCGCCCTCAATTATAGGAGGATTGTGATTTCTAATAATCCAAACAATTTCTGTGTAATCCAACAGTATTTAGTTGTAGTCCTACTGATGGAGAATGAGTAGAACTACAACTAATCACTGGTGTATTATAGAGATATTAATTGGTTTATTAAAAAACACAATCCTCCTATTGAGGGCGACCTCCGTAAGATAATAGGCTATAACCAGAGATATGAGGAAATAGTAGGAAAAGTAAGAGGACCTAACCTAAAATACGAGGAGGTTACCGAAAAATAGTAGGAAAAATAATAGGATATAACTGGATATATGAGGAAGGCACCGAAAAATAGTAGGAAAAATTGTATGACATAACTGAATATGTGAGGAAGTCACCGAAAAATAGTAGGAAAAATAATAGGATATAACTGGATATATGAGGAAGGCACCGAAAAATAGTAGGAAAAATTGTATGATATAACTGAATATGTGAGGAAGTCACCGAAAAATAGTAGGAAAAATAATAGGATATAACTGGATATATAAGGAAGGCACCGAAAAATAGTTGGAAAAATTGTATGACATAACTGAATATGTGAGGAAGTCACCGAAAAATTGTAGGAAAACTAATAGGATATAACTGGATATATGAGGAAGGCATCGAAAAATAGTAGGTAACTAAAACTAAATCCATGGTGACACATCATCTTAAATACTGTTATCATCAACATCAGTATTATCATCGTTCTTTTTGGTGAATCACTATGCTCCGTCCTTTGAGTGAATTCATCATACTTTAAGCTGAATTCACCTCTTTTATGATTGTCAGTTTTCTCAGTGTACTTGTGAAGTAGTCAATGGAATGTTTTCATACAGTCTAGTACACGTGTCGTGTAAAGGTAATGCCTTATTAACCTATAATAGGTATTGATTAGGTGACAACGTGCTGGAACATATGTTAGGGCGCTGTTTGAATGTTGGAATGTTGTCTTAAGCCATATATGCGTCGCAAGAATATTTTAGACGAGTGAAATAATTGCATCACTTTTCTGAGTACGTACTCGTTGTTTTCGAAATGCTTTGTTATCGATAGTTTGGGGTATTTCATCAGCTGGATCATAATTATGTGTCATGTAAGCAACTAACCATACCTACATGTAAAAAACCAATTGTAGCTACTCCCATTTTCTACTTAATAAAATCTCAAATTCATGCACTGGCAGACAAAACAAAACCACTGCTGCACTGAGTTCAAAGCCCGCCACCTGAGTAGGACAGTTATATTACTTTACCACTCATAAAGTAAAATATTACTGAATGAGTAGGTACCAAAACTAGATTCTTCGCTAATCATAATATCACAAATAGCCAAAGTTATCATCCTAGAGCAAAGAACAATTAATTTACTTTTCGATCCGTTCCGATAAACTGTTCAACCAGTTTCAAATTGGATATTCCAATTTCATACAAACTCTTGAAAAAACAGTTGCTGACAAAACCGTGGACTGAACGCAATGACAGTCCAAAAAGTATTTAATCTACTAAGACTTTTCTTTTAAACTAGCTTAATTTTATTCTAGCCAGCTAGGTACAATTTCCAGTCATAATCTGTTCGAAAATGGAAAAAGAATTTTGAACCAGTCAAACAAACGTATTCGAAACAAGTGAAAATCACGATGAAGTTGTACATGATTGTTCAATGGCCGATATTTGTTCGAAATCGAAAAACTCTGTTTTATTGTCTGTGTAATGTACGTTGGCAAAGTTACTGAAAGAAAGCCGAAACAAAGTTTGTAGCACCAATTTACTTACCCTCTAGAATTCTAATTCTCGAGGGAAAAAAACGTTTTAAAAGTTTCGGTTTTGCCAAATCACTGCCGAGTGTTTATGGCATTTTGCACCTAGATAACCGTTTGCCTATTTTGAATGTTTTATAACTTAGTTCAAAAAATCTCTTTATCCGACAAATAGCCTTTATCTTAAATCTTTTTACATAGTTTTAGAGTTCTCAGTTTTGAGTGATAGTAACTTAGAGTATCTCAAATATAGGATAATTGTTATTTGACGCAAGATAAATCTTTTCTTTGTTTGAAATGAAATAACTTAAATAATGGGATTCCTATCAAATTTAGTTCCTTTTTTAAACCCATCCTTTAAATAAATTTAAAGAAGATTCAATACGCCGTAAACAAAAAGAAATAAAAAGGAAGACAGATAAATTCAAATTTTTACGCCCGACATTAGCGGCAAATGGTTCACTTGGTTTCAAATCTCGTTGTCATCATTTTCCGATTCGCTTTTATGAGTTAGTAAATTCAATTTCGAAATGGGTTATTAAATTCCATTCAGAACATAAGTGAAGTAAAGATTTTTTAAAGTAAACTTCACAAATACCCAATAGTTATACTGAAAATCATACATACCCGCACGAAAATCCAGAAAATGGAAAAAAAACTACACAAGAAAAGTCACAACACTCAAAACCCACTGACACAGCGTCTCACTACTAATAACAAAAAACTAATAATTAAAAATAAATAGACACCATTTAAATAAAGAACAGATGAATTCTTTTTTTAAATAATCGCGGTAAAACCAAGGCGTTGATTCCGTACAGCCGATTTTGACGGTAGGCGTCCTAACGTTGTTACCTCGCGTCGCTCACTGCTTCTCGCGCAGTGCTCGCGCCGTTTCCACATAGGTCTCGCTTTTCAGACGTCGTCGGTTGCAATATGCTCTTGCGAGCACTATATGCATGGCACAACTGTTGCTTTTGCTTTACATAAAGTATCAAAAACTCTTTTCAAGTAACGTAGTCTACGTTAGGAGAGTGCCTTCGTGTAATTTGAACAAAATCTATTTGAATTTCCTTCTTGTGTGTGGTATACAAAACTGGTAAATGATGGAAGTAGGTAGGTTCTGATGCTGTTAGTATTAAAGATATTGCTTTTATTGTTTCACTGTTTTCATTACAAATAGAGATAAGTCCATGTTTAGCTTGATTATTTTATAACATGGCAAATAACAAAAATATTTTGACATACATAAGATCCAAAATGGCAGTTCTTTCTGTTTACAAGGTTGTCAGAACTTCTTAAGACTTTAAAAATACCAATTAAGCCTGAAACATTTAGATTGTTTCAAAGAAACGTAACAACGGAAACACGGTGCGTGTGAAACTCGCGCTTCGCCCCCTTCCGAACATAGATCTTATAATAATCTGTGTAACCCAATTTTACGCGTTACTACACGTAAATTAGCGACGGAACCCAGGTGTGCCGTGTCGAGTGCGTTTCATAGCTTAAGTGTTGCCAGCCGATGCGAAATATTGTCCCTTTCTTCTTGGTACCCATAGTCTATTAGTGCCTGTAAAATTTATGGCTCGTTAATGTTAAATTTCAACAACCAATCATTTTATAGAAAAACTTTTATAATTTAATGTTTTATACTGAGATCAGGACAAAAAGTAACTAAAGTAGGTAACTAATTAAGAAAGTTTAGAGTTACAAAACGTAAGTAATATAATGAATTCATTTGTTTGGCTTTAGTGCCGTAGACTAACCTTTAAATATAAAACCCCCGATGAAAATTGAAGGCCTAATTTCTATAATGGAGTTTACCTTTCATTAAATACAACTTTCTCAATAAATAGGTTGGTTTTGGACAGAAGTTCCGTATCGCACGTTTCAATCTGCACACTAGGCGAATGAGAGCTAGATATCATTTTTACAGTCACGACACTTTTGCTATACGTGATTATGTGTTTACAAGCATAACTATGTACAGATATTGTATAGGGTCAAAATAAATTAGTTACCAAAACTTTACTCACGTATTGGGTAACTATTGATATTGAAAACTAAAAAAGGGAAAGAAAAAAAATGTAGCTATCAAAACTTTAAATGACAGTGACATGTAAATTAAGGCAGCCTAACGACTCTTATTTTTAATTTTTGGAAAGTCGTAAAAAATATCTCTGTTCCACGAAAAATTACAAAAACAGCTGACAGATAACCGGCTTTCGATCTTCTTTGATCTCTTTTTCGATCGACTAAACTTCGTAATTTCGGTACTGCCTCGTTGGTCAAGTGTTTGTAAGCGCGACTGCTGAGTATGAGGTATTGCGTTCGATTCCCAGATCGAGCCAAGTGTTATTAGGTTTTTCTGTTTGGAATTTCTCAGTAGCAGTCACGAATCTGAATGTATGCCTTTTTGATGGCAAAAGTCTTGCCCCCTATTACATGGGACTTAAACATAACTGGTGAAATTTGGGTATACTATAGATATATAGACTCTACCCAACCCTTCGGGAAAACAAGGCATGATGTTATGTAAATTTTGTAACTAAAATTTTTTTTTTTTTAATTCATGACACTTTTTACCACTCCTTAATTATTACTTTCAAGCTTTGTCAATTTATTTTATTGTACCTGATATTTAAATACATAATATACAAAAAAACTGTCTTCGTTCCATCCGAGTGTCTCACGACACCAAAATATTTTTTTTTCTACGAAGAAAGCAGCATTTCCATTATAGCAACACTACACCAAGTGATTGATGTTTTACCGCCAAAAAGAATTACTGGCCAGTCCGTTTATGAGTCATGGCCGACAAGTTTTACATAATAACGCCTTGTTTCTACCGCGATCGAAATAAAAGATAAAAATAAACACGTTATCAACGCACCTTTTTGTTTATGAGCTTGTCGGGATATTAATCACGGGAACTGTTGCCAACAGATAGAATGTTTGGACTGTTTTACTATCGAGAAAAAAATATTTGTTTATATGTTACTGTGAAAGAAGTACCGAAGGTAAATTCAAAGATTTTCCGGATACGCCATTGAAAACTGATGAACGCTTATATTTAGTTTAATGCTGCCAGATAAGTAAACAACAAAAAAGTTAAATTTAAAAAAAATATGAACCAAAAAAAACGCTACAAAGTAAAAAAAAAATATACCTATATGTTTTGGCCCTTAAGTTTAATAAGAAGTTCTGGTATATTTTGATCAAAGGTTCGTCGTGTTGAAACGGCTGAACAGATTTTAATAAAATATGTCTAAGATCCACCGCTAAAAAGCTTTCTTTCAAATTAAAAACCGCACCGAAAACCTTTCACCCGTTTCATAGCTACGGTGCCATAGTCAGACACACATAGCGGTCAAACTTATAACACTCTATTTTCATCGAGGGTGAAAAACTGTGTGTTATTCGTTTCAGACGGGGGTCCTCCCATCAGAAACGTAGTTCTTTACGCAAAACTCGCACGCACAAACACACGTATATAATAGAAGGATACATAGAGAGAAAAAGTCGGGAAAATTTCTACCAGTCAACTCCTACTGCAAGCCGCGTTAACAAACTTCGTTCCAAAAAATCTTGTTAACATTACACTGATTTGCTTTGTGATTTATCCACTGGAGTTTTGTAGTTGCTTGTGTAAAAAGTTAAGGATCCTGAAACAAATGATTCCTCAAAAAGGGAAACATATTGAAAAAAAGAAAAGAAAGAAAGACAAATAACTTTATTTGTGACATAAACATCGCATATAAAAAACGTGAGATCACATAAAGCACATGAAAACAACCCAGATTTTTATTTAGAAACACACAAAAAATAATATTATATCAAGTGAACTCAGAGGGTTATATTGATGATTTTAATCTATATATGAATACGTGAAGCGAAAACTTTGGATCCCTCTTTACGAAAATTGGGCGGACGGAGGAGTATGAAATTTAGCACACTTATAGTTTATACAGAGAAGAAGTGACGAATGCTAATATTTTTTTTTTAATTATGCGTAAAAATACATTATTTTCAATAAATAACACGTTACACACACTACTGTTCATTACCGTGTATTTAATACACACATGCATAGATATTCTTTTGTTTATGGTCCAAATCTGTAGTCCAATCGAGAACATCTGTCTTGAATATTTTGTGTCTATAGTCTTACTGAATGTCAAGTATAACCATAGGTAATAAAATTAATTTTATAGATATATAACCTATTTTATTTTTAAAATCTATGATCATATCGAGAATATTTGTCTTTAATATTATTTGTCTGTAGTGTTACTGAATGTCAAATATAACCATTTCTTTTTTTATATATATATTTTTTTTTTTTCATTTAATAATGTATTTCTATTCAAATGAAGTACGGTCGAATTTCCACCAATGGGCGATCACTAGTTATTATAATTCCGTAAATCTTGTAATCAACAAACAACCTGACACTGACCTCTAAATTGCAAAGAACGTTTTAAAATTATAATTTTCCGAGCCTCTCTGGCGCTTCTCTCTTACCCAAATGTCTATGAAATACACCCCTAGTAAATCGTTGCAATCCCTAGAAAGAAAATAATTTTTAAAATGCTGAAATGAAAAAAAAAAATTAAACTGTCGAAATACCGCAAAAACGACCAAGTATGAAACTTTTACAGTAACACACGCAGTCTACGCAGGCTAAATTAAAACAGGAACTAGTCTAACTAACAGAAAATAAACAACAACTATTGCTTAAATGAAGCTAAAACACCGAGCTAGATTCACTTCACGCTCTTCTTTAATTATAATGGGTAGATCGTCACAAAAACTAACTCCTCGGCATAAACTACATCGTAAAGATTAAAAGATCTCAGTGTTTATCTAAGAAAGTGTTTCATAGTTTCAGCTGGTTCTTTCCCGCGCAACTTTTGTGAGTAAACCCGGGAAATGGGTCACAGAACTACAGTGGAACAAAGAGTTTAGTATGTAAAAATGTGAGGGAAATTCAAATTTTCTTACATTTTTTTGCAATTCGCTGGTCAGTGTCAGATTATATGTTGATTAAAATACGATTTGCGACTGTAACATGTACATATGTAATTGCATAATTATTATCATCAATGCTAATCTTTGTTTTTCCCATTGAATAACTCTTTCATGCATTAGTCATGCATTCCCTGGCTGCCTTGGCGCATCCATCTTAACAATGCCAAAAATACTGAAGCGCTCAATAGATTGAGCACCAAAATACGCCACTGCAAACACAATCAGACAAAATTGGGGAATAATAGTTATTTGTTATACAAGAGTGCAAAGTTGCTTTTTAACCGCGTGTTCAATTTTGATGACCGAGCAAGCGAAAGATTCTAAAATTGAATCACGAGCGCAGCGAGTGATTCAAAATTAGAATCCTGAGCGTTAGCGAGGGAATCAAAAGAGCACGAGGTGAAAAATCTTTGCACTCGAGTGCAACACGTAACTTTTCATTCCACCTCAGCGAGGAAATGACTAAATGCAAAAAAAAAACCTTTACAATCACAAGATAGATACACTTTTATTTCAGTTTAGGTATTAATTACTACATTATGACAGGTAAGTATTACAGAATAATCTTTAAATTATAACAAAATAATACTAAGTTATAATTAAGAAAATTTTAAAGTAACGTTGCTACAGTTATTTAAATTGAGTGTAATATTTTTGTTAGTTGTTTGTTATTCTTTAAATAATATTGTGCAAAATAAATTCCTAGAGTGACAACACTGTATCTGTCACTCGAAAACAAAATGTCGGCGAGGAGACCATCATCGGTTTTTAGCAAGGTAAAAATTTTGATATTTTAATGTTTTATGTAACAATAGTAAAAGTATTTTACATTGGGTGATAGAATATATATGTACGATTATGTTTACTCGTAATTCCTAACGTTTGATGTGTGGTTCTATTGTTTTTTTTTTGCTTCTTAACCTCTTTGTCCGTCCCAGCGTACATTGCCAAAGATCTAGAAAAGTTGTTCTAAATTACATTGTCCGCTGGGACGGACATCACCAAAGTTAGTTTAATTTGCGGTTATGGGTGCTTTCTTATTTTGTTTTTTTTTTCCGCTTGTCAACAGCACACACGTGCGTCAAAAATATTGGGCTTAGTTCCTAACGAGCATGCTCCTTCAGATGCAAGTGGAAAATCAGACTGAATCTGAAATGCATGATGAATGTCCTTCTACTAACAGCAACTATTCCTCTATTGCTCCTTCAATTGCATATTCGCTTGAAAATTTGAATATTAGTATTTCTGAAGATGAAGAACCTGAAATTTATGCAACATATGACTTACCTGATTCAATGCCTCTTACTCCTATTCTAAAAGATCTTCAGGAATCTAATTACGAAAATTTAGCGTCATTATCTGCAATTCCTTCACTTCCATCTACACCTATCACACCAGGAAATCCTGTAAGGTCACGAAAACGAATCGTACGATCAAAACAGGTTTCAAAAGCACCAGCTGCAAAGAGAGCCAAAAAACCAAAGAGGTTTCAGATGGCTTACAAATGGAAACTTGCATCGTTTTGCCACAGAGCTACAATTTAAGAAAACCTAGAAAGCGATTTTGTCGATTTACCGGACGCTACATCATCCCCCTTGGATTACTTTTTCATGTTCTTTTCTAAGGATATATTGACAGACATTGTTGACCAGACTAATTTCTATTCAGTTCAAGAGTTGGGCAAGTCAATTTTGCTGACTGAGAACGAGTTGAAAGATTTTCTGGCAATTCATCTAATTATGGGTATAGTCGAGATGCCTTCATACCTCGATTATTGGTCGCAAAAATTTTAATATGGTAAAGTTTCTGACATAATGCCTCTGAAGCGTTATCAGCAAATACGGCGTTGGTTGCATTTCGCAAATAACAACCTGGAAGATGGCGACCGGTACTATAAAATTAGACCGATTCTAGAAAAAGTAAGGCAGAATTGTTTGACACAGCAAGGAACTGAAACACGATATAGTATAGATGAAATGATGATACTTTACAAGGGAACGAAAGCAGGAAAACGCAAACAGTATATGAAAGATAAGCCTAGCAAATGGGGTTTTAAAAATTATGTAAGGGTTGGGGTCTCGGGTATCATCTATGACTTTATACTTTATGGTGGTGAAGATACCTTTCGTAACCATACTTTTTCCGAAGAAGAAGTATCTCTTGGTGTTGGCGCTCAAGTAGTCGTTGCTTTGTGTCAGAGTATCCAACGGAAGCCAGCAATTATCTATTGCGATAATTTCTTTTCGTCTCCAGAGTTATTTTATATTTTACGAGAGAGATATGGTATTTTCGCTTTGGGCACAATACGAAATAATCGCATCAGAGGCGCAGAAAAGGTTTTACCAAATGAAAAAGTGTTCAAAAAGAAAAAGAGAGGACATTTTGCTGAAGTTACATGCGACAAGAATCGTTTGGCAGTAGTCCGTTGGCATGAAAACAAGGTTGTGACATTTATAAGTTCTTTTGTCGCTAGTGAGCCTGTGGAACAGATCTTGCGATATTCGAAGGACGAGAAGAAAAAAGTAGATGTTCAGTGTCCACAAATTGTGCGACAGTACAACAAACATATGGGCGGAGTCGACCTAGCTGATATGTTGATATCGCTGTACAAAACCCCATTCAAAACTCGACGCTGGTACATGTGCATTTTTGAGCAATTACTAGACATTTGTCTCAACAATGCTTGGTTGGTTCATAGAAAGGTGAATAAAGGCAATCGTAAAAAGAAGATGACACTGAAAGCTTTTCGATATGCTGTGTATGAGAATCTCATCTCTGAAAACCGTTGTGCCAAACGAAGCAAAAGCGGAGCCCCAAAAGTCAACAAGCCCCATGCGGCACGCCCTTCTAGTCCAGTAAAGTATGACAATGTAGGTCATTTCCCGCATACCATGGAGGAAGGACGATGTAGATACTGCCAAAAAAAAACTGTGGTGTACTGCATAAAATGTCAGACGCGACTTTGCTTTGTAACTGGAAAAAATGGCAGAAATTGTTTTTTAGATTTCCATACCAAATAATATAAAATATGTAATTTATTTTTAGTTATAAGTTATTACATTCTTAATAAAATATTAAAATAGTTGGATTTATTATTTTGCCCTAATTTGATAATGTCCGTCAGACCGGACACTTAAATCAGCAAGTCAGTTTTTACATATTTGGCAATGGCCGTTGTGGCGGACATTGGTTTTTCGCGAAAGTAAGCATATTATTTTTTTTTATTATTTTTTTTCGCATCATTTTACTCACTACTAATTAAATATTAACAACAACATTGGTATTTTCAACATATTTTTCCTTGCCAAATTAAGGGTTAACTTAGAACCGTGTACTAATTACATTCATACTAAAAATTTTGACTTCCTACGTGTAGTTTTCTAGATATGACTTATACAGAAAAAAAATCAAATCTACAACGAAAAACAGCATTTATTAATTTGTTATGTTCATAAAAACTTTATTTTTCACGAATTTCGTGAATTTGGTGTATTGGGACAATCACGTAGTATACCCCAGCAGTAGTCAGCCGTCATATGCCGATCCTAACGGCCTTGATACCTCTCCTCCCCCCGTTTTTAGGTCCTGGTGAAACCATTTCCTTTGTTATCGCTATAGAACCCAAGTTCTGGAAATTGATCAACGCCTCTGGCGGTAGTGCACTTTGATGAACATATTACATCCTAAGTTCTTGGATTTCTCTACAAGGGGAAAAATACCATTTTCCGAATGAAAAAAAGGTAGCAGGTCCTGCTACCGTGTACGATAGAACGACACTTTTGTATCTGTCGCCAAAAATTTTTTCTTTTAATCTGGAAGCCAATACTTTCACAGATTCTTTAGGTCGCTCAAGAATCCTTATCGAATCATTCAATTCTTCTTGAGTAAGAGGTTTTGGTCCTGTAGACGCTATGCCTTCGAAATCACTGTCGCTACTCACTTTATTAAAGATTTCGTCGAATGATGGTTCTCGGGTAGGACAAAATGTTGGAACAGGTACTTCCTCTGAATGCGGCAAAGGTCTTCTAGCCGATTTTAAGTCTGGGTAAACCATTTTTTTAACGTTAACACCACGCATATCAACACAGCAGAAGTAAAAATCATCGATGCGATTTTTTTGTCCTTTTCATTGCATAAGTACTCCGAATGTCATAGGTACGGCTTCTTTTACCACTGACCTATTGTCTGAAGTGTCCACAGCCAATTTGAGGTATCCACCCACGGCTTGTATTTATTCACAATTTTTTAATTAAAGTTAGAGAAATAAGATCTTTTATGAAATCTTTCATAGATTTTCTGTACTTTTAAACTGTGTATGTAACAATACACATATGGTTGGTTCATTGAGACAACTTTTTTGCGATGAAGGCATAATATTAAAATCAATTTATTTATAGAAATGTGCCGAGAAGTTAGCAAACCGAGCGCATGAAAGTACTGATTACAGCCAATAAACAAAACTGAAGGTAACTCCAAAACTACACGTAGGAAAAAAAAAAACTTTGTTTTTAGTGTTATCAATGGCTACTTAATAAAATCCACTATCGCTAACTCTGCACCAATTTTTTTTTTTTGTTGACCTGTTTTTTTGGCAGTGTGTTACGTGATTAGCGTGCTGTACCTACATTGACCAGTTTCAAATTAGACAAAGTACATACGTCTTTTATGGGGTACTTTAAAACTCATATAAAATGCACACTTTGTAAACAAGCATATTACAAATTAGAGATATTCAAGGTAAGAATGCTTGGAAACATGCTGGTTCTGCTCCATAGGACAATTTAGAGTCTAGATAACATCAAACTGGTTTGCAATTGAATTGTATAATTCATTATTTTTGTGAAATTTATTTACGAATGTGGTTACTTAAACTGATGACTTTTTACTTGTTGGTACTGTGAAAAAATGTTATACTTACCTTTTGTTTTTAAATATGTGAGCACGATGTATCTTATTATTCCCATCATATTAGTGTATCTGTCATTACTTCATTTTTAAGTCTTCTTAACTATTGTGATATTCCCTTCCCCCCGGATCTCTGTGCGGTACAGACGTGTTTTAAGTTGGCTATATTGTGAATATTTAATTAAAATAATTAAAATCAAATACCAAAAAAAAAAAAATCGTGGAAGTACCAGGCGCGCATTAGCAGTACGAAGCCAAGTGTAACCAGTGTGCGACGAGCGTCACCTATATGAACTATCGCTACGTCTGAACTGCGTGAGTAATTAACTAATTAGCCAATAAGGTCAAGACCACACCCCTCGTCGCTAATCATCAGCACTACTCACGCAACGCTATTGTCACCGCCCTCAACCGTACCGGTGCGCGCGTACTAGGAGCGTAGCTGCCGCCTAGTACCAGGAGTATTAGACTAATCAAATTCAATATGCCGCTTCGACGTACTCCTCCGCAAGCAGCGACCTCCTCGGAAGCTTTGATCTCCCCATACCACGGCGGCTCTGAACCGAGTATTCCCACTAGCGGTCTTGATGAAGTTGGTCTTAGTGACTTCTCGACAAATGTTAGTATGCGAGTACCTAAACGTAAACACGACCAAGAATATTTAGAGGAGTGGCAGTCCTTCAAAACAGAGATTATGAGTACATTGAAAACTTGGTCGGATTCTCAAAACAATAAGATCGACCAAATACTAACTAGCGTGAACGAGATCCGAGAGGAATATCGTGAACTGCGAAAATCAGTTGAGTTTAACTCAGACAATTTCGACGACATACTTGCAAATGTAGCGAAATTGGAGAATGAACGGCGTGATAACCAAAAATATATAAAATCACTCGAATATAGATTGGAATCTATGGAGAGAAATTTAAAAAGGTCAACTATTGAGATACGGAACATCCCCATAAACGATACCATAGAGACCACAGAAGATCTGATCAACATAATTAAAAACGTTGGGAAAACCGTTAGTGTAGACGTCGAAACAACAGGTATCCGTGATGTATTCCGAGTGAACACCAAAACAGACGGTTATAAGCCTATAATCGCTGAGTTTACCAGTAAACTAACGAAAGACAGTTTGTTATCTGCCGTCAAAAAGTTCAATCAGGTCAACAAAGACAGCAAACTGAACACTTCCCACCTACAAATAAAAGGGCCGCAGACACCGATTTACGTAGTGGAAACTTTAACTGTAAACGCGAAGAAGCTTTTTTATTTGTGTAGACAGTTTGCGAAAGAACAGGAATACACATTTTGCTGGGTAACCCACGGACGGATATTCCTACGGAAAGCTGAAGGGCAGAAACAAATTCGAATCGATAGCGAATCTGATCTCAATAATCTTAGAGGGCAACAATGACTATCCACAACAATTGTCAAAACCTGTTCTTTGCCAAGTATAGTTATAACTTTTTAAATTAATTATTTACTTTTTATGTTTACTTTTAAAGCTTATTTGCATGTTAACTTTTCATTGTTTTATGTCATTATATACACAAATTACACTAAACATATCTTCAAACTCTACACTTATCCTTCTCATAGAACACACAACTCTACACTCAAGGCTCATTTTAGCTCATTCTCGCATCGTTTGTATACCCACTTAGCAACTGTACCCATTAAAACGTCATATCTACACCAGAAATTTATAAAAGTAACATTTATCCATTTGCATAGAATTCGATCATAATTCCCAATTATCATTACATAATGAATTAGATGAACTAACGGTCGCTGACTCCAGCACTTGTCTTATTGATGAATGCTCTAGTTTAATTCACACCGAGAATTCTCCTTTAAACATTATTGTACAGAATATAAGAAGTGTAAACCGTAATTTTACAGGATTGCAAACCCTCATCAAACGATCAGAAATTGACTGGGATGTGATCATTCTAACTGAATGTTGGATATCTCGGACACCGTTTATTCCACTCATGAGTGGTTATCAGTTTGCTAACACACACAATAACAGGACACAAAACGAGGGCATTATTGTTTATTATAAATCTACCCTTACCTATAAAATATTAGAACCGTCGCTTGTGGATGGCAATTGTCTAATTATTGTTATTAATTCGCAGACTGTGATTTTGTGTATTTATCGTCCCCCGGGGGAAAGAAATGTCTCCAAATTTCTGGAATCATTAAACAATATTTTACTAACATTATCAACATACAGTAATATTTTCCTTACTGGCGATATTAATATCGACATAACGCCATCTTCTTCAGATTCAAGAGCAGAAATGTACCTTAATTTATTAGCCTCCCATGGCATGTTGCCTGCATACTATATTCCCACCCATTCTCATACATGTCTTGACCACGTAATTGTCAAATCAAAACTTTCAGTAAAATGTATTGTTGCCCATACAACCCTTACCGACCACTACAGCGTCATTAGTAGTCTTTCTAATATGAGCCCCTCACACCATCGTTCAAAATCAATAAGACGTATTCATTACCCATCCCTTGACGAAAAAATTAAAACTATTGATTTTGAACACATTTACTCTTTACATAGGGCTAATGAAGCTTTATCTTTCTTCCTTAGCACCCTGACCACCTTGATGATTACTTGTACTGAAAAGATTACTGTTCCGAGACGTAAGCGATTAATTAAGCCATGAATTACCCCTGGACTACTGCGATGCATGCGAAATCGAGACAATCTTCATCTCAAGTCTTAAAAGCATCCAAATGACGAAGTTACAAAAATAACCTATACACGCTACCGTAATTTTTGTAATGAAATTTAAAAAAAAATTAAGCAAGAGTATGATAAGGTTGAACTCTCTAAATGTCTCAACTCTCAGGGCAACACTAAAAAATTATGGGACACCATCAAAACAATCACCTACACCACTAAACAGAACAGCCCACCTATGGATCTGATTGATCCAAATAAGCCCAAAAACTCTGTCAAAGAGATAAACCAATACTTTGTAGGAATCGGTAAGTCTCTAGCGGGAACTATCACAGGGTTTGACCTTACCACATTCCAAACTTCTTCTGTGCCGCCTTGTCTCTCTTCTTTTGTCCTGCTGCCTACTGATGTGGAAGAGATCAAAAACATCATAGCATCTCTTAAAACCACTTATGCCTTTAAGTGTGACGACGTGTGGAGGTGTGCCCTGCCTGGGCGGAGCACCGCCGTGTCCTCGTGGAGGCGATAGGCGGCGGCGACCTCTCGCGTCCGGCCCTGGTGCGAGCCATGGTACGGAGCGGGAGGGAATGGGAAGCCGTCACCTCCTTCTGCGAAGCAATAATGCTCGCGAAGGAGGAGGCGGGGCGCGTGAGGGAGTGGCAGTCTCTGCGCCCTCACGTCCCTAGCCGCCGCAGGAGGAGACGCCCCGGGCGTCGGGAGTCGATTGCGGACTCCCGGCCACCGTAGGCGCGAGCTTGCGGGTGGCGAGCAATAGGTAGCTCGCCGCCCGGCAAGGACCAAGCTCGGGTTGACGGCGCGCAGTGTTCCACGCGCGCCTCAAAGAGATGTCAGCAGCAGTGTAGGGGTCTACTAGGACCGATGCCTGCTGGGGTCGCGTGATTGTTCGAAAGAGATACCGTGACCCTGGCACATGGGCAACTGATGGAACACGGGTGGGTTTTAGTCAGTAAAAGTCTGACACGCCCTCCCGCTCCGCCCAGAGTGGGAGAAGTCATTTGATGATTTCCCATCCTGAAAAAAAAAAAAAAGTTTGACGACGTTCCCAGTGAATTGATTAAAAGACATTGTAGCTTATTATCTGCTCCCATCACGTTTATTTGCAACATCTGCCTATCCACTGGTGAATTTCCCTCGGATCTCAAGAAATCCGTAGTCCACCCAATCCACAAGTCTGGTAGCAGGGACTGTGTCAATAACTACCGTCCAATATCCATTTTGCCTACACTATCCAAAATTCTAGAGAAACTTATTAACAAACAATTAACCAATTATCTCGAAACAAATAAACTTTTATGGGATAATCAATATGGTTTTCATAAAGGTAGATCAACCAGCGATGCTGTACATCAACTGACTGATACCATAGTCTCTAAGTTGGATAAGAGGAAAAAGGTTCTTACGATTTTCCTCGACTTGGCGAAGGCTTTTGACACAGTCTCTGCGCCACTCTTACTGAAAAAGCTTGAACACCTCGGAATTCGTGGCGAACAGCTAAAATTGCTCGAAAGCTACCTGCACGGGAGAGCTCAACGTGTTGTGGTTGACAAGTGGATGAGTGATGACTGCGAAGTCAATATCGGTATTCCTCAGGGGAGTATTTTGGGGCCTACCCTCTTTTTAGTTTTTATCAATGACCTCTGCCAGTTAAACCTCATTAATGGCAAGATTATTACTTTCGCGGACGACACAGCTCTTCTTTTCTATGAAGACACTTGGGAGGAAGTGTATCACTATGCTTTTTTTTTTTTTTTTTTTTTTTTTTTTTTTTTTTCAGGATGGGAAATCATCAAATGACTTCTCCCGCTCTGGGCGGAGCGGGAGGGTGTGTCAGACTTTTACTGACTAAAACCCACCCGTGTTCCATCAGTTGCCCATGTGCCAGGGTCACGGTATCTCTTTCGAACAATCACGCGACCCCGGCAGTATCACTATGCTCAGATGGGCTTCTCGCGAGTCATGGCCTGGCTAAATAATAACTTACTCTCACTTAATACAGACAAGACTAAATACATAACATTTACACTAACAAACACTCACGCAGCACAAATCCCATCACTAGATATTACCGCCCATTCTTGTAACCATAGCACTTCCTACACAAGCACTTGCCCAAAACTGAAAAGGTAGACTCGCTGAAGTACCTTGGTGTAATTATTGACAAAAACTTAAACTTCAATTCCCATATCGATGTGTTGTCTAAAAGAGTAAGAAAGCTGATCTTCATTTTTAAAAACCTACGACGTGTTGCTAAGGTTATTAAAACAGTATACTTTGCACTTTGCCAATCTGTCCTAAACTATTGCATCTCTGTTTGGGGTGGTGCCCCTAAATAATTTATGATTAAAATCGAGCGAGCTCAAAGAGCAGTGCTCAAGGTAGCCCATGCTTTATCGTTTTTTCACCCTACCTCTGAACTCTACGATAAGTGCAAGGTTCTTACTGTTCGACAATTGTTTATCGTTCAAACAATTTTGCGTAAACATTCTACCTTGATTTATAACTCATCCTTGCACGCTCATAAACGCATAAAGACAAATGTATGTTCTACTCAACTATGTAAAAGTAGTCTTTCGCACCGCAACTTTTGTTTTCTTGGCAGTTATTTATACAATAAATTAAACGCCATTTTAAAACTATACGCTCTCAATAAATCAAACTGCAAGCGTGTCCTCACTGCTTATCTACTGAACCTTGACTACGATACTACTGAAAACTTGCTAGCTGTTATAAAATAAATGTGTTTAAAGCCTGCCAACCACTCCACACTACATAACACCATATTACAGTAAACTACAGCTCACCACACCTCAATATGCCACACTACACCATACCACATCACACCACGCAACACATCACCACACCGCACCGCATCACACCACTCAACACATCGCCACACTACATCACATCACACCACGAAACACTTCACCACACTACACTACTAAATACTACACCACACCACACTTCAGTACACCGTGTTGTACTGAAGTGTGACACCACACTACACTTTTACTCACAATATTAAAAACATTTATCTATTTTAAAATTTTGTATTCTTTCATTCTTTATTTTTGTTGTATTGTGTTCTCCTGCCAAAGGTTAAAATCATGATGTTTCATATATTATCGTTAAGATTAAAACCTCAAACACTGTTTTGGGGGGGGGGGGGGGGCCTGGTAATCTGTGTGACAGGTTTTTCCTAGTGCAGATACCAGTCTCCCACAAAGGATTTATACTGATTATTTCTTCGTAATTTAAAGGAGCCTTTGTGGAAGAGAAATAAATGTTTTATTTATTATATTATTATTATATGATATGTAACCGACTCCACAAAAAGGTTGGTTGCACAAAGTGCTTGGCTGAAAAATAAATGTATTTTGATTTATATTTATAAAAAAAACTCTAAACACCACTAGAAATTCGACGCTGCCAGCCGGAGCGGATTGAAATCTCTTAAGACGCACTTGAGCAAGACACAAGAGCGATGTAACAAGCTCGACTACTCAGTGATCTCACAACAATGTTTAGAAGTAGTTGCAACTAGTAACCAAACTATTTGTTTGACTGTAGGTACTTGGTAGTCCGTAAGGAATGGACCGTCAATCTGAGATGGAGATCTTTGAGTTCCGAACCTAGAGCTGCAGGATCAGGTTCTGGAGTGGCGATTGGATCTTTTTTACTTCAGAGTCCAACTCTAGATCGATTACATCGTAGATTGAAGTGTTCAGTGCGATGTATTAATGTCAGTAGCTGGGTTGCGGAGGTCAGATACATAGGTAGTCGCTCTAAGTAAAATTCTGATATTCAGCTGCATCCGGTAAGACTGGAAACCGACCCCAGTTGTGAAAAGGTTATGGCAGAAACATCTCAATCTCGAAACTGAAAAGTAATATTTATTGATTGAATGAAACTTTCAACAAATTATTAACAAACAACTGTTTATCGACATTTTAATCGGAAGGTGTCATCGCAGTCGAACGAGTTTACTCTCTAAAGTCGATAAAACGTATTCCAATAATTTCAATTCCACGTCAAAGTGTTTGTCGCTGTGTACGCTGACGGCTGGAATTTGTTATCACAAACTATTGATTTCCGTAGTCTTTGCAAATGAATAGTAGGCTGGCAGCTAAAGAATTAAACGAGGGCTGAATCAGACGAGAGAAGTTTAAGTGACTGAAAAACGTTTTTTAACCTCAATGTGCCAAGCATAATCTGTCTATAATGTGCCCACCGCCAAGCCACAGCCCTCCTCTCTTCGAAAGGGAAGTGTGCTGCGCCTAGTGCGGGTTGGATTTCGTCACGATGTTTTCCTTCACCGTTTTAAGAGTGGTGGTGATGAAATTATTTGCGCAAAGTAACGCGTCTGCCTGGATTTGACACCACAAACTACAACTCGCAGGTCCCAGTGTACATGAAGATGTAGCACATGTATATGGCTCCGTACGCATACGTGTATGACAGACATATATCCCTGTGGGTTGTCACTACGTCCCGTCAGGGGGCAGTTGGTGGGTTATAGGCATGGCGGTATAATTTATGGTGCCCGGCAATACTAGCACGTTCGTGGAGAGTAATGTAGGCTTGTCTTGGGGCAAGAGCGTTGTTGCGCAGCTTGGCTATCTGTGTGAATACATTGGAATTCAGCAGGAGTGAAACGGTACCGTCTCACAGTACCACTTACGGGTCTCTATACACCAGATGGCCAGCCACAGAGGTGCCAGGCGGGGTCAGTTCCAAGTTGTATGTGAAACAAAATATGGTTTGTGACCGTACGAAGAAATAAAACATTACAAAATTATAGTCATTAAAATCATCAGTCCTCCCTGTAAGTTCATATTACTCTAGTAATTAGCCCGCCCCCCTCTCTGTAAGATGCTCCCTATTGAGGACGTAGAACCCCCGACCATCCCTTTGTAGACGCTTCCAGTTCCGGGACGAGCCGGTCACGATTGTGAAACACCACTCTTGTCAGTAATTGAATTGCGATGAACTACATAATATGAACGGGGAATGTTCATTACGTAGTATTGAAACTTCTGACCTACCCTACCGGTGTACATTTTAGATCTGTCAAAGTGTTGCCACCCTTCAGTGACACATTCTAGTCATCAGCCATTTAACGTCGGGGCACTGTTATGGCAGATTTAGGCACCACGCATCACTGCGTTGACTAGTCATAGCCCTCGACAAAATGGCGATAGCCTGATGTCAACAGGTATTTACTGCACAGATTTTGATGCTTAAAATTCAGTGAATACTGCGAGTAAATCGCGGGGTTATGTCCTTAAATTACTGAATGTTTTCAGAGTGTAGGATTAACATGAGCTTGATGGTGACAGTGGTGCTTAATATCTGTGAGTGACATCTCTAGATATGTTATACATTTTTGTGTAGAATAACTCTAAGGACTGCCTCGTTGGTCTAATGGTTGCAAGCACTACTGCTGAGCATGAGGTCCTAGGTTCGATTCCCGAAGACAAAGTGTTATTGGGTCTTTCTATATGGAATTTCATAGTAACAGCTTGGAGTCTAGATTTGTGCCCGGTTGATGGCTATAGGCTCGCCCCCTATTACACGGGATTTAAATATAACTGGCGGAATGTGGGTTTACTATAGGCACATCTCTGCCCAACCCTTCGAGGAAACAAGGCGTGATATTATGTTATGTTGATAAGAGAAGTTTTTTTATCAAAGACCCACTAATTTAAGTCAATTAAATTGTCGTTACTAATAGATATAATAGGTATATGTATGGTGTTCTATATGTGTTCCGTGTGGTGCCGTAAAAGACGCTTACTACTGAATGGGGAGCAGCGTTCTCTATGCATTTTACCACCATACTGCGATCGCCAACCCAATATAGGGTTAACCTCGCGATAGGGGCAACCCCCCCCCCTCCCCCAATTGCGGGAAGCCTATGTCCAATAGTGGATGTCATTCGGCTGAAGTAATGATGATGTTGAATAGGTAATAGCTTAACAGCTTAGTTACATCACAAATGCTATCGATACCACAATCACCAATCACTTAAACTACCGCAGATCTATTCCCACGTAGTTCTATTTAAATCTAAGAGCTTCTCACAAATTCAAAGAACCAATTAAGTTAAATGG
This sequence comes from Aporophyla lueneburgensis, assembly GCA_932294355.1. Lineage (NCBI taxonomy): Eukaryota > Metazoa > Arthropoda > Insecta > Lepidoptera > Noctuidae > Aporophyla > Aporophyla lueneburgensis. Next base: position 9,071,199 of record OW028737.1, read on the forward strand.
AACATTCTAGTACTCACAAACGACGCAATGTTCCATTGGAATACTTAACTAGACACATTGCCACTCACATCTCTCATTGAACATCCTAGCAATCTTGATTTCTAAGTGATACCAAGCTACAATTAACCTTGTATTCTGGTAAACTTCAACTAACTTTAACTTAATTTATATTTGACCTATTATGATTATTAAAAACTTGAATACAAAACACTAAAATAAATATAAGTAAAACACGTTGCTGCAGGTTAACGACTGACGTTTATTATTAAAAAAACAGACTGACATTGACAGCTTATTTTACCCAATGACCAACAGATGTTGCCATGTACCATTTTTGATATCATTATTGCCACACCCCCACTATATCAAAATAACAAATAAGCTTACATTCTATATAACAATCAATTTACTTTTGAACAATACCAAGTGTTTGCATGAACTCATAGTGTTTTATTACTGACAATCCTTTAGTTAGCAGATCCGCAGGCATACTAGAAGTTGGCAGGTACTTTGCCTCAATCTTATTATTGTTAATTACATCTCTGATGAAATTATATCTAACATCAATGTGTTTGGAACGCTTATGAGAATAATGATTGCTTGCCATCTTCAATGCACTCTGATTGTCATTATACAGAACAATTTTATTGCAACCACCTGTGAATTCACATTCTAAATTCTGTAAATATAAAGCTTCTCTACATGATTCTGACAAAGCCATGTACTCTGCTTCACAGCTACTGAGAGCTACAGTTCTTTGTTTTTTGCTTTCCCAAGAAATAGCAGATCCAGATTTCATGAAACAAAATCCAGTATATGAACGTCTATCAATGGCATCACTGGCCCAATCTGCATCCACAAAACCAACTAGTTCTGCTCCTTCTTTGGAATATCTTAAGCAATAATTTTTAGTTTTCAACAAATACTTTAAAATTCTCTTGGCATAATTCCAATGCAATTGTGAATAACAATTATTAAATTGACTAAGATAACTTACTGCATATGCAATATCTGGTCTCGTCAAGACCGCTAAATACATCAAGCTACCTATTAGTCTCTGAAAAGGTAAGTTATTATTACACATATTAGTTTTCTCTATGTTCAATTTACATTCTATGGGTGTGTTTGCTAAATTACAATCAGTCATATTAAACTTATTTGCCAACTGTTCAATATAATTCTCCTGATCTATTGTAATAACATTTTTATTTATATTAATTTTCATGCCCAAATACTGTTTAACTTGACCCAAATTTTTGATCTTAAAGTTTTGACTCAATGCTTCTATTAGCGACTTGGTTTCTATTTCATTATTTGAAAAAATTATAAAATCATCGACATAAATACCAACAATAGTTTTCTTATTGTTATTATGACTTTTTATAAATACACAAGGTTCAAGTTTACATCTACTGTACCCTAAATTACACAATGTCTCATCTACTCTTTGGTACCAAGCTAAAGATGATTGTTTGAGACCATAAACAGCCTTTTTTAATTTTAGTACTTTATTAGAATCTTTAACAGGAAATCCTTCTGGCAAATGCATAAAGATGCTTTCTTTTAAAAAACCATTAAGAAAGGCTGTTGTGACGTCTAGGTGAGTAATATCCATATCTAATTGCACACTCAAAGCAAATAGTAACCGCAAGGTTGAGTGCCTAATCACAGGTGAAAATGTTTCCTGATAGTCCACACCAGCCTTCTGCGTAAAGCCTTTTGCAACCAGTCTAGCACGATATCTCACTTTATTGTCACAATCAATTTTCTTTTTTAAGACCCACTTGCACTGCACTACACTAGCACTATCTGGAGCATCGACAATTTCCCATGCATGGTTGTCGTTGAATGACTGTAGCTCTTCTGCCATCGCCTGCAACCACTGTTGTTTCTCAGGACCGCTGATAGCTTCTGCATAAGTCAGTTCATTTTCTCCTATAGGTGTAGTACTCAAATTTGCAATCCATCCATATCTTTCTGGTTTTTTCCTTTGCCTTTTCTTTGCTTCATTATAGTTTGTCTGAGGAACATTACTTGTTTCATCTTCTTGCTCTTTCCTGTCACTCTCTTTCTCTATATTAGGTACTTCTTCTTTATTTAAAAAAACATCTTGGCTTTCCAAGTATTCACAGTCACTGGAACTCGACTGATCATGAGAAGATTCTGTCTTTACCGCAGATTCCTGCACCAATTCCCCCACTGAATCTGTGGTCTCTACTGGAACAGTTGCAGTTTCTATACTTCTTGGCTTTTCCATAATCACAACATCTCTACTTGTAGTTACTTTCCTTTTAATTGGATCATAAATTCTGTAACCTTTGACGTTTTCACTGAAACCAACTAATATATGCATCTTTGATTTTTTATCCCATTTGGCTCTTTTTTCTTTAGGTATGTGTACCATTACAGGACTTCCAAATATACGTATATGCTGTAAATCTGGTTTCTTTTGGGTCCAAGCCTCATATGGAGTCTTTTCAATACCTGAAGCTACTGATCGATTCTTCAAATAGACAGCTGTGTTAGCAGCTTCTGCCCAAAATGTTTTATCAAGACCTGCTTCGAAAAGTAAGCATCTCGCTTTCTCCACTATGGTTCGGTTTGACCTTTCACTCAGTCCGTTCTGTTCAGGTGTGTAAGGGTTTGTTTTTTGATGTATGATTCCCTCTTTCTTTAAGAAATCCTCAAAATCATTACTGCAGTACTCACAGCCATTGTCTGTACGAAAGATTTTGATTTTCTTATTCTGAAAATTTTCTGCCATAGATTTAAATTCTTTGAAACAATTTAATACTTCACTCTTAGTCTTCAGGAAGTAAATAAATGTCATCCTGGTATAGTCATCAATGAATATTAAGAAATATCGTGCACTGCCTATTGACATAACCTCCATGGGTCCGCAGACATCTGAATGAATTACCTGAAGAGTCTCTGTGGCACGTGATCCATGATTACTGAATGGAAATCTTGATTGTTTTCCTTCGCAGCATATTTGACAACTGGATTTGCTTGTTATGAACCCATCATCATAATCAAGTCCTTCTACCAATCCACACTTCTTCATTTTGTTCATATCCGTGCTATTAATGTGACCAAGCCGTCTGTGCCATGTATCTCCACTGACTGTCAATAAACAATTCTGTGTTTGTACTCTTAACTTATATACTCCATCAACCAGGTCAGCTATTGCAACTAACTCGTCCAATTTATTTCTTATGAGACATTTATTATGCTCAAATGCGACGCTGTTCCCATTTTTAATTAATTCACTTACCGACAAAAGGTTAGTCGTGAGACTTGGTACACACAACACATTCTGCACAGTGATGTCATAATTGCAGCTCGTCGTTATTTCTATGTCTCCTGAACATAAAACGGGAACTTTCGTCTTATTGGCGACAATGATTTCTGGTAAACTTGAGTATTTTGAATTTTTCAACCAACATTTATTCGGCGTCATGTGCATGCTTGCACCCGAGTCAATGTAAAAGTCACTTTTACTGAATCCACCACTGAGAAAAACAACGTTGAAAGCGTTACTATGTTTCTTATTTTCTGTTTTCTCCTTCAAAAGTGGGCACTGATTGCGGTAGTGACCAATTTCCTTACAACGATAACAAGTTATTGTTTTTGTGTTGTTCACATTTGATATTGATTTTGACGTATTCGGTGTCTGGCCGCCATGTTTACTACTAGTGCTGCCCCCTTTACTCGATTTTCTATGCCATTTTGCTGCTAATGCTGAGTTACGTTCCGATTCACTTGTGTCTGCCACTTCCATATCAAGTAATTTCGACTTGATCGAATCTGCGGTTATTTGAATCCCGGAATGTTCAATAGCCATTATCATAGGCATAAATCGCTCTGGTAATCCTGCTAGTAACAATGAACCTATCCATTCATCATTTATGGCGAAGCCTGTTCCGCTTAAACGTTGAGACGTTTCAACTATTTGTGTCACATAATTCGTCATATTTTCACAGGTTTCCAACCTTATAGAAATTAGATGACGAAGCAACGTAATCCTCCGAGAAAATCCTGAATCGTCGAACAAAGAACGTAACTTTGTCCACAATTCCTTCGCGGTCTTTGTGTCCTTTATGTGCACGAAGAGCGACGAATCAATCGTCAAAATCATTTTTGCGCGTGCCTTGGCATCTGCCGCCGCTGCATTTTCACCTGCTCCTTCTTGCTTTAGGTACTTGTCGGCGCCCTCCAAAATTAGCAAGTTCTCAACTGCGAACGCCCAATCGTCGAAGTTCTCGCGACCTTTCAACTTTTGTACGTTAGCGAGATAACTGGAACTCATTTTTTGTTGACACAACACGAGAAACACTACAATTTAACTGTTTTTTACAACTTAAATGGGTCTGGGACCATAACCTATAAGTAAAACACGTTGCTGCAGGTTAACGACTGACGTTTATTATTAAAAAAACAGACTGACATTGACAGCTTATTTTACCCAATGACCAACAGATGTTGCCATGTACCATTTTTGATATCATTATTGCCACAATAAATATATTATTTACAATAAAAAAGGGGAAGAGCTCACTGAACATCAAAGAATTCGTCCGCATCGCTGTCGGTCGGTCGCTCTTTGAGGAGTGGGTAGAGAGGCGCCACGGCGTCCTCACCTTCCGCCTGACTCAGGTTTTCACCGGGCATGGGTGCTATGGTGGGTTTCTGTTCAGGATAAAGCGGGAGGAAACGCCCTGGTGTTTCCATTGCAAGGATCGTCTGGAGGACCCGGTGGTGCATACGGTGGAGGTGTGCCCTGCCTGGGCGGAGCACCGCCGTGTCCTCGTGGAGGTGATCGGCGGCGGCGACCTCTCGCGTCCGGCCTTGATGCGAGCCATGATACGGAGCGAGAGGGCATGGAAAGCCATCACCTCCTTCTGCGAAGCAGTAATGCTCGCGAAGGAGGAGGCGGGCCGCGTGTGGGAGTGGCAGTCTCTGCGTCATCACGTCCCTAGCCGCCGCAGGAGGAGACGCCCCGGGCGTCGGGAGTCGAAAGTGGACTCCCGGCCACCGTAGGCGCGAACTTGCGGGCGGCGAGCAATGGGTAGCTCGCCGCCCGGTAAGGACCAGGCTCGGGTCGACGGTGCGAAGTGTTCCACGCGCGCCTCAATGCCGAAGATGATAATAGATGTCAACAATACCGAAGGGGTCTGCTAGGACCGATGGCTGCCTTTTTACTACCTTTGAACAATAAATTAATTAAACATGTTTTGAATACTACATTCCATACTCAAAATTTGGAAAATAAACCAATGATTAAGTGATTTAGTGGTAAAGCTGAAAGTAGGTGATTAAAACTTGAGATACATTAAACTTCTGTGGGTTGTTACGGTCATCAGTGCATGTTTTCTTGCGAATTCGCTCGGAATTCAACTATTTTTTTTTCAGGTTTAAAAAACCTCAGACTTCCTGTCCTTTTTAGGGCTTTTTGTATCATATTATATGTTATAAGGTAATGTAAACATAAAGTTAGTATGATTATTCAAATTTTCTTTTTAATATTACCATTACGGTAGAGTTTAAGCGTTTTCTGCTCCTGGAGAAAAACTGGAGGGTGAAGGATTAATTCTGTGTCCAGATTCGGATTCGGCAGCTCAAAATACGTAAAGACCACGTGGTTTAATAACAAGTACTTTTTTTGTGGGGCTTTGTTATTGTTGTAATGCATGTATGCCTAAATAGTGTTCTGATTATTTAGATTTTCTTACTCACAATCAGTTAAATTTAGTACGCCATTAAGGCAAAACATGACAGTGACTCAATCAAATTTTTATGTAACATCTTGCATTTATGTGTATACTCATGTTTCAGAAAATAAATATCTTGTGTCTTAAATTATTCAAAGTAAAATTAATCGAGTGGACGTCATTTATTTTGCCCTTTCAAAGCTTACGCAGACAAAACTATGTAATGATTTGCCTGATAGTGAAACTAGGTGACGTTCTGCCAGGATATTTATTTATATTGTCAAGCAATCCTTATAAGTACCTACCTACTTATACAATAAATAGTCTGACCTTTTCCTTAATGAATCTTCTTCGCAGTACCTACTTGTTGATCTACGCAACAACATTTGGGGTAATTTTCATCCCTTCTGGTACAAATTTGACTAACCCAAGGAGCTGTATTATTCAGTACCTTTAACTAAAAGGTACTTCCAAGGATTGGACATGCAAGAACTTAAAGTATTCCTTTCTATGAGTGATATCTTGGCGCAAATCGATAGTGTCAGTAACTGGTGAAATGTAATTAAATCTATTTGATCACATAAAATATCTCAAACCGACCTATTTAATACTCTCTACTTATGGCAGTCAAACTGTAGACAAAGAATCCAAGACAATCGTTAAACCGCGTTCAGTAATAAGGGAAATATTCTGCAAGTGCAACTAAGGCGCCTCATATGCCTACGTAATTGCTCAATTCTGATGATTGCACAATACTATTGAATACGTATCGAAAGATTGCGCAATGATTGAAAGATGTGTGTGCAAGCATAAATTTTATCGTGCAAACAGTTTTCATTGAACTGCTTGGAGTAGTCGCGATTACTCTATCGCATGTAGGGTAGGGTCGAGCAAAAGAATAGCAAACAGCAATACGCAGAAAGATAAGGAAAGGGTCGTTTTTAGTTGCCAATGTACTCAACTTTTTTCAACACAATCACTAGCAAGGCTTAGCCAAAACTTCGTCGCCTGACGACATGTTGACGCGTGGGGTATTCAATATTATTGCACAATAAAAAGGGTTTAGCCGGATAAATATGACGAGTCTGCCCCCAAACAGAAACCTGTATTGAAACTTATGTATTAATATCTAATTGATGAGTAAACACAATTTATGTAAGTTTTGCAATCGGCTTTCGCTTTGACCTTGAGATACGAGAAAAAATAATCATACGCATGATTATTTTTCAAAATTAAATATCTCAAAAACTGATTGAGCTAAAGGAATGAAACTAACGCTAGGCTTTAGGTTATAATACAGAGTATAATCATATATTTTTTTTAAATTTTTAAAATATTTTTTTATATAAAAAATAAATAAATAAGTAAATCATAATTTCTTTTTTTGTGTTCTCTAAAACTAACAATCACGAAAATAATATGTTATGCTCCTTTGTACTATTACTCATAAAAATTGCGTAACAAAAAAATTGGTGCAACACTTCGACAAAAAAATAAAATTTGATTCGCGCCTTATGGTATACATAAAAAGCAAAGTCTATCGTATTTACATTCATTATATTTCCGACGGTAATGATTTAGACAGTGTTCTCCGTTATTGCTGTGATTGCTCCAATGACAACCGTACAGTGGGATGCTGTTCACATACAGCAGCTATTATTTATTATCTGTCATATGGACGATATTTGTCCAAAATTGTGCGTCCTGCTGAGATTCTAACTAAATTATTGGCGACTCAAAATGTTGCAGTAGTAATTAATCACAACAGTGATGATGATTAATATTTTTTATTTCTGGTATTTTGATTAACACTAAAAGTAATAAAAGTGGCGAAAATTATAAATATTGGGCACTGTATGTTTTTTCTTTTCTTTTTTATCCTTTTATTCTGCCTCTTGAACATAATTATCTAAATTCTGAAACAAGTTAGTGCAATACTTCGAAAAAACATTGTGATGTGGGCCTTATAGTACAAGGGTAGGTACTAAGGCGCGAATCACATTTTTTTTTTTTCGAAGTGTTGCACCATTTTTTTTCTTACGCAATTTTTATGAGTAATAGTACATATTAGGTCTTTACCTATGAAATTGCCGTTCTGCAGTACTGGCCATTTCAAATCAAAATAATTTTTGTTTGTCTAAGAATTCTAATTTCAAATTAATTTTATTTTAAAAACATGGAATTCTTTTTCCAAAAGTAGTCATTTGTTTATTGATTAGTGTTACATTTTCATCGCATTTCAATATTTTTCGTCATCGTGGATACGTTAAAAATTCGAGTAATTATGGAATATGAGTACCGTCGCACAGTGGGCCCATACTGAAAATTAGTGGACTTAGGCAACAAAGTTACCATATCGATGCGATTTTTTTTTTTATATGACGTGTTATAATATTCCTGACAACTTTTATGCTTATAAAATTTCTTATAAACTTGATAGTTTGTCTTGAAAAAAATTTATTAGATTTTTTTGTATGGAGCGAATCACGTTTAATTTTTTTTCTTCAATTGTACTAATATGTTGCGTGTGTGGCGTGAGTATATGATAGCTAGGGTCATTTTCAATCCACGAAAAAAAAAATCAGCGCCGGCCATCTGCGGCAGCGCGAGTAATCATTCGGTAAAAAAATAATAATTTGGAAGAATTTTTTGTCATTTAAAATAAATTCAAAGCATATTTTTTGTCTCATTTGGCTGTTTTCACCTTCTTTTTAGTTAAATAAATAGTTTTAATAGCGCATACGTACTTAGAACTAGTAATTCTGGTAGAGATTTAGTTATTATTGCATGTTATCGGTACAAATGAGTCATCAATCACAATGCAGGTGCTCTGCATTGTGATTGATGACTCATTTGTTTGTGCGCGCATAACTAATGAGTCATCGAAAAATGCTCGTCTCTGATTGGCTGTGTTATTTTTTAACTGCACGTTATCTATTGTTGAATAAATATATCGTAATGTTTCAGGTTATACTAATTTTGTTAATGATAGGTGAAATAATTTAAATTTGTACGGGCAAGTCGTTGATAATTATCTACATAATCAACTGTATGTATATTATTATAGTATAAGTTATCGTACGTATGATCAATATGAAACTGTGAAGTAATTGTAGCCCTGAAAAGGGCTGTTTGTCATATTTCTAACCCTGATGGGCTTTTGTGGGAATAATTTAGAGCCGGATCACATTATTTCTTGTTCCAGAAGTGCTAGTGGGTCCGGCAAATTTTCGGACTCTGCTATGAGGCATTCTTCTTCCTCCATAATTTCACTGTCACAGGGAGGCTCAGTAGTCTGTAACAACTGAGTTGCTTCAGGCAACAACTCATTATGAACCTGTTTCATTATTTTAGGCCTTATGTAGGATATGTGCGGATCAGAGCTTATTAGAAGTCCATGGAGGATGTCTTCGTTTGTTGCTATTCTCCCCGTTTTCTGAGTGCGCCTCTCCCGGGCTCTCACGGGCTTCCGAAGCTTCTTCAGATAAGGTACCTAAAACGAATAAGTACATACATTTTAATTTCAAAACGCAATCGAGTCAAATAATACATCAAACTATATTTATTTTTTACTTACCGATTGGCAAAACACCAAAGTGGTTACAGATGTCTGCACCGTGCATTAGAAGTTTATGTACACTAACTGGCATGTAGTACCACGATAGTGTTGCACGTACACATCAGCTGTTTCTCTACAGTATCTTCTAAATTTTTCACAGTCAATGTTTTTGCCTGATGATATGGCTTGTAGAATAACGGAAAATCTGAAAATCAGATTTTCGTCAATTCCCGTTATTCTGGAAGATCTTTTGCAATCTTGGAAAAAGCGCCTCGTTGTATTCCCGTCGTTTGTAGTTCCAAAACCCTAAAATGGGAAAACAATACTATAATATACAATACATAGAGATGTAATTCACAAACAACATAAAGAGAGCGAAAATTAAATACATACCTGTTTGACTATATCAATCAGCATTCCAGTTTGCTCACGAAACTCTTGCTGTGTGGTATTTTTTTTAGCTTGTTTCAAAGCCTTAGGTTCGCCGCGAGCAGTCCATCGTTGAAAATCCAGATTATAAGATATATGGAGAAGACATTCCATACACCGAATCTTCATATGCAGTGAAGAAATTCCTTGTTTGTAAATTTCTTCACGAAGTGGTTTAGAAGTCAAAGCGTCTAAATTATTCATCTCACTCGGTTTTGCCAAGCAAATGGGACACGTTGCATATGATGGTACTCCAGCAATAATATTGGCCACTTTTCCATCAATCATGGTCATATGCAATTCATGTGATACAATAATATTTCCACACTGTGTAGATATTCGTTCATCAATTTGTTTTTTCATCTCAGACTCTTCAGACTTTATAAAGTCAGCTGTCTCCGAAGTTAAAGTGAACTTCACTGGTCGACAGTACAGAGTTGAGCAAGGTGTGGGGTTCTCCCAAACTAGATTTTCATTCCCAGATGATGGCCTAGTAGACACTAGCCGAAGAGGGACGATGCTTATCATGACTACTGATGAATCATCGAACTCTGTTGCTGTGTTTGACGTTTTCTGTTTATAGTTACTCTGCGACGAAGAACCATCAAGTCCCCATTTCCAGGTCAACTTGAGTTCTTCATTTTGAGACCTATCAACAGTATTTATATCAAGTAATATCCTCTCCACAGTGTGGTCCAATAGCGCTTGCAATTTAATGTGAGCTCCGTTTTCGGTAATCTCCATACTCTCTTGTAGCGGGTAACATCTTTTCTTGGCATTTACAAGCTTTGGATAAGATGGAAAGGCAGCACAGTTTTCTTCTTTCAGAAATTGTCGAAGAGCTAAGTACTTCCATTTCGAGAGCGCAACTGATGTATAAAGAGCTAAACACTTATCTTCAGAGACAGTACTTAAGCTCTGCTTTTTGAATAGTCTCTCTTCTACTTCGGATAGCGCATCTGGATTACTGGAAAGGTATTCGACCACTTTTGCCAGATTCGTTTTGCCGTTGTCTTTCAATTTTGTTATGTACCAGTGCTGCAACTCTTCCTCGGAATTTTATTCTACTATGGAAGTAGAACGTCTTTTCTTTTGCTTATTACTTAATTCTTCGAACGGTTTTCTGTGCTCCTTTTCTGTAGATGTTCCCGCTTCCGCAGTACATACTGCAAGAGTAGGAACATGGCAATCTATATCCACAAGCTCAGATAAGGCTGCGTCCAAAAAGCCCATCACACTTCTCAGATCAACACTGTCACAAACAGGCCAGTTGATGTTTTTTTCCAACCACTTGCGATTAATTACACGATTCATAAAAGTTTTTTGATTTCTACTTGACTCTATCCACTTTTTATTTAAATTTACACAAAAAAGTCGACAGAACTCCTTGATTCGGTTCTTGTCTTCTTCAGAAACTTCGGTAGTCAAGACAGAAATGATACTTTCATACAGAAACATATGATTTTTCAGATCACCGCCACTTCTTAATTTCACAAAAAGATCTAGATTGGTACAAAATCCAGCCATAGTTCTAATGTAAATATAAAAATACAAGTATTTCACTGTGTTCACAAACAAGCGACAAGAGCGAAACTAGATGGACTTAATGAATGTCTTTATATTTATAGTTAGTGTTAATTACTCAAGTAGTGGACATAACAGTGAGTGAAAATTATTCAGCCAATCAGAGACGAGCGTTTTTCGATGACTCATTAGTTATGCGCTTAGCCGAGTGCACAAACAAATGAGTCATCAATCACAATGCAGGTGCTACCGATAACACGCAATAATAACTAAATCTCTAACAGAATTACTAGTTATAAGTACGTATGCGCTATTAAAACTATTTATTTAACTAAAAAGAAGGTGAAAACAGCCAAATGAGACAAAAATATGCTTTGAATTTATTTTAAATGACAAAAAAAATCTTCCAAATAATTTTTTTTTACCGAATGATTACTCGCGCTGCCGCAAATGGCCGGCGCTGATTTTTTTTTCATGGATAGAGAATGACCCTAGCTATCATATACTCATGCCACACACTCAACATATTAGTACAATTGAAGAAAAAAAATTAAACGTGATTCGCTCCATACAAAAAATCTAATTAATTTTTTTCAAGACAAACTATCAACTTTAGAAGAAATTTTATAAGAATAAAAGTTGTCAGGAATAATATACACACGTCACATAAAAAAAAATCGCATCGATATAGGAACTTTGTTGCCTAAGTCGACTAATTTTCAGTATGGGGCCCACTGTGCGTCGTGGCAGCAACGCGGCACAAGCGGCACGCAACATCAACGACGTTTACGGAGCTAACACTACAAACCAACGCACCACCTGTTATTGGTTTACTCGCTTCCGTTCTGGAAATTTCGACCTGAAAAATGAACCTCGCGGTCGTCCGAAGACTTTGGTCGACAATGACGAATTAAAGGCGATTGTGGAAGCTGATGATACACAATCTACGGCTGAATCAGCAGCAGCTTTCGACGTTAGCGTCAAAACAATATTGGTCCATTTGCGTCAAATTGGCAAGGTAAAAAAGCTTGACAAATGGGTGCCCCACGAACTCAATGATCGCCAGCGCGAAGTACGCGTCGAGACGTGCCTTGCACTGCTCAACAGACACACAAATGAAGGAATTTTGAACCGCATTGTTACCTGCGATGAAAAATGGATTCTGTTTGATAACCGCAAGCGCTCAGCAAGTTGGTTGGATCCTGGTTCAGCACCTAAACAATGCCCTAAACGAAAACTTACCCCTGGAAAAGTGATGGTCACTGTTTGGTGGTCTAGCGCCGGTGTGATTCATCACAGCTTCTTACCAAACGGGGTGAGCATTACTGCAGATATGTACTGTGAAGAACTGAACTCAATGATGGAGAAGCTGGCACATCTCCAACCAGCATTGGTCAATCGCTCGTCTCCGCTGCACGACAACGCGCGACCTCATACTGCACAGCAGACGGTCTCCAAGTTCCAAGAACTGGGGTTGGAAGCTCTCCGTCATCCGCCCTACTCACCAGACCTTGCGCCTACAGACTACTACTTTTTCCAGAACTTGGATAACTTCTTGGCGGGAAAAAAATTCAATACCCGAGAGGCAGTACAAAATGCCTTTGAAGAATTTGTTGCCTCCCGTCCAGCTGATTTTTTTAAGAAGGACATCAATAAACTGCCACTGCGTTGGCAAAGATGCATTAATTGCATGGGTGATTATTTCGATTAATACAAATAAAAAATACATGAAAAAATATCGTTTAATTTTTTTTCATACAAAACGGCATTTTCATAGGTAAACACCTATTATAAAGGAGCATAACATATATTATTTTCGTGATTGTAAGTTTTAGAGAACACAAAAAAGAAATTATGATTTACTTATTTATTTATTTTTTTATATAAAAAGTTATTCTAAAAATTTTTAAAAATTATATGATATACTCCGTAATATATCCTAAAGCCTCGCGTTGGTTTCATTCCTCTAGCTCAATCAGTTTTTGAGATATACTATTTTGAAAAATACTCATGCGTACGATTATTTTTTCTCGTATCTCAAGGTCAAAACGAAAGCCGATCGCAAAACTTACATAAATTGTGTTTACTCATCAAGTAGATATTAAAACATAAGCTTCGATACAGGTTTCTATTTGGGGGCAGACTCGTCATATTTATCCGGCTAAACCCTTTTGAGAAATATTATTGTTAATATGTGTGGGCGTCTAAGAAAAATCTACAACCAGGTTTTACACACTTACACTTGCAGAATATAGCTTTTATCAAAGCAAACCCTATCAAGTTGAATAGACAACCCTACCTGTGCAACTTCACGGCATTCACCTCTTATACTTTCTTTTTAAAATATTCTAGAACACAGTGTTTTTATTTTTGTCTTCACCACGGCGGACGGCACGATCGCAGTTTGAATTATAAATGTATTCAGAAAATGACGCGGTGCCTTGAAGGTTCCTTACAATTTGCATTATAAATTCTTTTAGTATTATAATTACCCTAAGGGACGATTTTAAACTTACAAACGTACCTAGACGGGATAGATTAGTTTACCTATACCATCTTACTGCTGGGCAAAGCACTTCTCCGTAGCCTCCCATATTTCGTTTTGTGTAGGTTATGTTAGATACCATAATTACTTTTCCAAAACCAATAGCAACGTGCCGCAAAAAATATTAATTAACAAACCGTAAACTAAATTATGAAGTTTTACACAGAATTTCGACTTTCTCAATCAAGAAAGGTAATCATGCGGAAAACCCAGCAAATTATTTTCATGAATTCACTTGTAAATGCGGGACAACGCACGTGTTCCAAACTTTTTTTGTATAGAGTTCCAATGACAAACTTTTCATTCGGTGGAGTTTTGTTGAAAATTCCAACTACGTGACAACGTGATTGGTTGTCTGTTTATAGGTTTTTTTTCTCACAATGGTAGCACGTGTTCTTGTGGGAATGATTTATGTTTTATAAGTTGTTGTTAGGAATATTTGGAATACCTACGTAGATAGGTAAGTTTTTTTTAATGGCTATGGTGTCCCGCTACAATACAGGTTAAAGTTAAGGAATACATTTAAGCTACACTTGACGCAATTGGTCCCTGGATAAGTTACTGGATTTCACATACCAAGACCCCTCCGTGCGTCGGAAAGCACTTAAACCTGTCAGTCCCGACTGACATTCTTGGATCCGGTCGTAACAAGTTGTCAGAAACCCGAAACTGATAGTCTTACCACAGCGTATCGTTTTACACACTAACTAGGTTTTAAAGATCAGATAGGCATGTAAAATACTGATATTCAGCTACATCAGGTTTGGCTGGAAGTCGACTCCAACATCGTTGAGAACGGCTAGGTAGATATCCTACGAGATACTATACCATAACTATAATTTATTAAAAACATCTTACGGGCCCCTAAAACAGCAATATCCGTTTTTATTGCCATTTGATGATCTTTTTAGGGTTCCGTTGCCAAATGGCAAAAAACGGAACCCTTATAGATTCGTCATGTCTGTCTGTCTGTCTGTCTGTCCATCCGTATGTCACAGCCACTTTTCTCCGAAACTATAAGAGCTACGCTGTTGAAACTTGGTAAGTAGATGTATTCTGTGAACCGCATCAAGATTTTTACACTAAAATAGAAAAAAAATATTAAATTTTGGGGTTCCCCATAAATAGCACTGAAACTCAATTTTTTTTTTTTTTTTTTTCATCAAACCCATACGTGTGGGGTATCTATGAATAGGTCTTCAAAAATGGTATTGAGGTAGCTAATATCATTTTTTTCTAAACTGAATAGTTTGCGCGAGAGACGCTTCCAATGTGGTAAAATGTGTGTACTTCTAAAATAAGAGAATGATAAAACTCAAAAAAAAAATATGATGTACATAACCATGTAAACTTCCACCGAAAATTGGTTTGAATGAGATCCAGTAAGTAGTTATTTTTTAATACGTCATAAATCGTAAACTGCAATTTACCTTTCATTCAATCAACTCAAATATAAAAATAAAAAAAAAACATTTAATTTCATAAGCATAAACCTTATACATAAACCGAGGATACCTACAGGTTTGTACGGAACCCTCGGTGCGCGAGTCCGACTCGCACTTGGCCGGTTTTTTTAATTTTATTTTTGTTCTGGGAATAAATCTTGCTATTCGCCCACGTCTCTCTCCTGTCGCTCGCTCGATTTAGACGGCTCCTACAGCTATAGAGAGAATGAAGCTGTGTCGTATCGATCGAACTTCTAATTAGTGGTGGTGGATTACCTAGTGCATGGACTGGACTAATTAGGCGTTGGTGCACTGGCTACTTAAGTCAATCGCTTGAACCTTTGTTTTTTTTTTAAAGGAAAGAAAACACGAAACTGTCTCTAATAAACTTAATAAACAGTGTTTGGTTTGCTTTTATCTGTACGATCATGTCTTTATAACAAGAAAGAAGTACCTAATTAGTGTATCTACGTCTACTGAATTAGCTTAGGATTTTGTTAAAACTACGTAACATATTTTGATATGGTTTTTACCACAATTTAGAGAAATTATTTTCTTATGTTTATGTGAAATAGTATACATAATACGTAACATCGAGATTTCGAAGTTTTGTCAAGATGAAAAAACCTTGCGAATCAGGGGCGGGTGCGTAGTAAAATCCTGCTTACTGGGTAACAAAATAAACGCAGGACTTGAAATAAGTTCGTTCCTAATTGACTACTGAATTGCAGTTACCTACTTTGAATATGGGTATTCTTCAAATGAGTATTTTGCCATACCTACCGCCGCTTGAGCCAAAGAAAATTCAATCTCAATTTTAAATGCTTAAAGTTGTTTTTAATGCTGAAAAATAAATCAATGAGGAGGTACAAATTATAAATGAAGTACTTACTTTACTTGTAACATCATTATCGACTCAACGCAAGCCTGCTAAACTTCATTAATTTATCTATTTTCCTTCGCTAAAATGAAGTGTAAACTGATTTTCTTCCCCGTTCCTTACATTGTCTCTTATGATTAATATCGCTGCAGGCTAACAAATCAGTTTAGGCTTGTCTAGGAAACGCTGAGCTTTTTGCTAAGCGAAATTAACCTTTGCTTTATACAGGGACGAATGGAATTAGGTAACGAAACTCCGTAGATGTGATGAATCTTATACTCCTTATATTGTGAACTAGCATTTGTCAGCGGTATCGATCTCGTATTTTACACATGAACCTTCCTCTTGAATCACTCTGTTTATTGATGAAAACCACATTAAAATCCATGGATTTTAATGTGGAATCTGCGGAGTTTCACTAGCCTATTTATTTCACCCTGTATAATTACAACTCCTTATGACTCGAATACCCGTTGAGTTCCCTAGTAACTAGCAGCTTAAAATACTTGTTACCATTGCAAATGTAATCGAGAGAGTTAACATTTAAGTACCCACCTACTCCATATTTCCAAGGAAAAATTGCCTAGAAAAGAACATTCAATAAAATGTTTGCCAACTTCGAACACAGAACTCAGCAACGACGAAAACAGAAATGTACTCTCAATCAACTAGAAACCCAATAAACAACCGAGAATACAACAAATAATTTCTATTTGATTGAGCAATTAAATAGCTCGATAGAAATACAGAAACCTGCGGTACCGTGTATGAAATCGAACTGAAATGAAATGCATTCCGGGACGCAGTGCAAAAATAAATAGGCAAGACTGCTTTGCTCTCCGACAACGTTCATGTGAGAAGGTATTATAAACTTATTGATACGTGCGCTGTTTTTTAAAGTCTAGATGATATAAAATCTATTGATAAAGTACGTAAGAACTTGGAATTGTTTCTCAATAGAAAATGAAGAGAAGAAAATTTGCCGATTGTTTTCGGGATTTTCATGACACTAAATTTTCTATAGTAATCGAGTTAGTAAAACTAATATACATTCGCTACATAAACGCAATAATTTATCGTTTTCTAGGAATTAACGAAGTGCAGAACAGGAAAGTGCGAACTGTTTAAAGATAGGGTGATATGACAACAATGTATTACGGAATTATTTCTCTTAATATTTTTAAGCTATTACATAGCTTTTATCGCGGGCTTTGAGCGCGGCAACCGAATCAAGAAATTCCGTAACGAAAAAACCTAACACAAGTCACTTCCCGGTCTGTCTGTCCCTATGTAGGTATGCTTAGATCTTTAAAACTACGCAACGGATTTTGATGTGGGTTTTTTTAATAGATAGAGGGATTCAAGAAGAAGGTTTATATGTATATAACATGCATAATATAGTTAAGAAACGCTGATAATTTTAGGGGTTTCTAATGTGATGTCATAAATAAACAGATTTTTTTTGCGCTTACATTGCGAACGCTAGCTGATCCCTACGAAATAGATCAAAATAATGTACTACAGTATTGTACACCTTAAAAAATTCTACAAAAAAGTCCTGAATGGTATATGTCTATCTCTTAGGGATAACCCACAATAACCATTTTTTATCCTTTACTTTTTACGAGAAATAAGGGCTTATTTACGAAGCGATTGTAAGCAATACTGCATTAATCATTATCCAATTAAGTAATATATTGTATATTTAATATAGATCAATATGGCCCTTTACAGCATGTCATTCGAATGAAGATCTTAGAAGATATCAGAGATTTAAAAACTTCTTACCGAAACTTGCATGGCGCATGATAATCCGATTGAAATACCTAATTTCAATTGTATTGTTCAATTCAAACGAGATACTGTTCCAAAAGGTAGGGTAGCTATTTACCAAAATAATAATAATGTTACTAATATTATGACTCCGAATATTGAAATAAATATTGCACACGTTAGCGATGTTAATGTTAGGCGCTCATTTGTTGAAGATATTGTATTTGTGCGTGCTTATGCAAACTTAGAAATGGCCTATACATAGTCATGTTAGCAATTTATATTTCTCCGAATCCAAAATTGGACGAGGTAGAGCATTTTATTCATCGCACTCTACTGGAGTACACTGAAGAAGGGTCGAGAATATTTGGTACAAATGGTAATAAATTTCCACTTATCTTGGCTGGCGATTTCAACATCAACTTCGCTAATAAAAAATCAGAGCGGTTGACAACTTTTCTTTCGGAAAAATTGAATTTGAAAATGAATAATGATCCACAAGAATCCACAACAAAATATGGGACTACCATTGACGCGGTATTTTCCAGATATTTAGAGGATGGGTCTCAAATTGTGTTTCTTATTTCAGTTACCATAAACCTATAGTTTCAATGATAAAAATTCCTGAATAACCTACATGTATTGTAAGACAATAAAAATATTTTAACCGATATTTAATCATTTATTCAATAAAAGAAAAAAAAATGTTTTCTTATCGGTCAAATAAAAAATAAATAAATAATTATAATTGCATAAGTTGATAAAAAATGCTATGCAATTTAATGCGGCAATCTCCGACACGTCATTTTTTATTTTTAAAGTTTGACCGTGCATTTTCACGAGAACCAAACGTTTGTGCCAAATTTCAGCCGTTAGCTTCAGTCGAAGGAGGTGAAATATTAACTGCAAAATTCCAGGACATACAAGTGAAGTAAAATGAAAGGTTATTAAACGTAGCACCCAGTACATTTCTGTGAGATAATTTCCGACCTCCACGGGGGCGAAGCCGCGGACAAAAGCAAATTGTGCATAAAAATAATTCAAAAACATCTGGAGTATCACCGTTTATCTCTAAACAAAAACAACACAATAACATTAGACCCAAACAAAATAAATATCACTAAACATGTTAGTAGGAAATGTTCGTGGAAAAGGATGACCAACTCTTCAAAAAGTTGGGCAAAACATATATATTTGAAAGATTATAGTCACCATTGTTTGTATCGCTTGTATGTACTTAGGTGAGGACTTTGGTTCTGTTTTTGAGATAGCAAAAAGCATTCGTAGAATCTCCTGAATTTATGTTTCATAACTTTTGTTATTTTGATGAAGGAAATAACTCTTCTGGATAGCTATTTCAGTTTGCTTGTTTAAATTCTGCAATATACCCTAGATAAACTTATTACTACCCTAGGTATTACGTGTACACTTTGTGGGGTCGAAAGTAAAGAATAGCACAATCCCATTTCTTCCCGTGCGGGTGTCGAAGAAGGCAACTACGGACTTTCTAGCTAGAGAATGGGCAGCAGCGATCTCTATGCATCTGTACGAGGAGGTCTGCGAAGCACTCCCTCCTCTCTCTCTGGTCCTCTCGGCTGCGTGTGTGAGAGTGCTCTGACTACGAGGCCCATCCGGTGATGTAACAGAGAACGCCGTACCCCACTCCACTATTACAACCTTAGTTAAGGTCACCACTGCCTGTCATCCGGACGACCTTGTTGCATCCTGTCAATCCTGCTGAATCTTGCTGCATCCTGATAATCCTGCTGATCCTGCTGAACTTGTTAACCCTGCTACATCCTATAGATTCTGTTGCGGACTCGGAGCCTCCAGCGCCACGCTAAGATACAGCTTCAACTTTTTTTTATTACTTCACTTTTCAACGCTACAGAAAATTAGTAAACCCTATTAGAATCCCCTATTATTATGGAACACATTATAGTAGATAGTAATAATATCCATGTCAGTCGGTTTAATATTAAAATACGAATTGATATATCGTAAATAAACCTACGTGCCCAATTAATTTATGATTGATACGAGGTAACTAAACTAACAACTACCTAATGAAAACAGAACAGGTCGAGATGGCGGTGCTTGGGGGAGGCCTATTTCCAGCAGTGGACGTCTTTCGACGTGGTAAAAATAGTTTAAAAAACTAAAAAACACGCTTTCATAGAAAACCAAACTAAAACGTAGAAAATAATAGAAACAAAGCGTGGGGTGCTTTTTAAGGAATGTTTTTATTGATCAGGCACCCCACGCTTTTTTTCCATTATTTTCTACTTTTTAGTTTGGTTTTCTATGAAAGCGTGTTTTTTTTAAACTATTATTTATTTTATATTTTTAGGATGTTTCGAATTTTGAGACGTATGTCAGCGTAGTTTTAGAAGACAGTTTTTGCTGTCCTGGTAACCCTGGCAAGGATAATGGCACAAACTTATGAAATTATTGCATTGTCATCGGTTTTGACAGGTGTGCAATGTTTGAATGAAATCTGGTTGTTTAAAGTGGGTCAAAATCGCGCTATAAGGAGTCGGTTACAAACAAACATACAAGTGAAGCTAATATAAAGCGTCTAAAAATAGCTACTGTCGTGGTAAAAATATCTACTATCGTGGTATAAATATTCAAACAAAAATGGTTGTAGCCGAACTTATGACACGCGGGGTTGCGACAATCGTCGATAGGATCCGGCAATTGGGACTCGAGGTGGCCTTGCACAAGTCCGAGGCCATGGGTTTTCATGGTCCTCGGAACGCGCCGCCTGCGGGTTCCCAATTCACGGTAGGAGGGGTTCACATCGGCGTCGATTCGACGATGAAGAACCTGGGACTTGTCCTCGACAGCCGGTGGAACTTCGTCGAGCATTTCCGACACGGATATCGAGGGATATGCCTTGGGGGCGTGGCACGTGCCGCCTCGACACTATCAAATTGGTAGTATATTCGATCGGTGGCTGTACGCATCATTCAGTCGCTTTGCGATTGCGTACAGTGCACTATTGGTGCGTAAAAAACCGAAATGCCGAGTTGTGCAGTAATATTTTGTAAAAATTGACCGAATACCATCAACCTGAAGACAAATGGCGTGTCCTACCACCGGTTAGTAAACAATTAAGTCACTGTTTTATATTTTAAATCAATTTTTAAATGATTTACTAACTTACGTGCGGAGCGACACGAACTAATCCGAACTAGCCCGAATCTTCCCGAACGAAACGAACGTTTTAGATTTAGAGAGGTGCAATCCTTTGCGTGCGGCTGATTTTATCGATATGTGTATTATTGCAGTTGAATATTTTTTTACAGTACTCAATGGATATCCTCGTATTACTTGTATAGTAAAAGAGTTAAATTACTTATTAATTTAATGTTGTTTGAACCAAATTAAGACATTATAATTCCAATACAGTTACTCGTGAAGTGTTTTTACTTAAAGTAATATTATGCCTAAAGATTTTCACAAATTAACAGTTTTTAATTTAAAGTAGGTACAATATGATAAGTAATATGATAAATAAATATTATATGTCATCCAATTAATTACATTTGGTAAAAAAAAATACAATAATTTGTTTTCGATATGCAAAAACATTCTTTTTTTTATCTGCTATTTGGCGCATTCGTAAGGTTGGCCATAGACTATGAATAATATTGCGCAATATTATTGACCGAGAAAGATAAATATTGAAGATTGCAATAGTTAAATATTGTTGAAAATAAAAATTCTGCGCAATATTATTGTATTGATCACTAAATCGCAAGCCCATCTGTCAATCATAAGTCCGAGCAGCCAAGGTTCAAAGTTGAAATTAGAAAATTCGCGGTCCGTTGCTATTTTGTCAAATCTTTGTCTATAATACTAAGTGTTTCACATTTTATTTTATTTCTATACAAATGTGTTAAAAAATGTCGTATAACTTGCGTGAACATTGTACCATATTTTTACGCTCTCGGCTCCAATCCGGCCTCAGACGTAGTAACGCTCTTAGCCCAATTCTAAAATAACGTATTATATTAAAATATTCTTAGTAATAATCTGTATATTAATACGTGAAGCGAAAACTTTGGATCCCTTTTTACGAAAATTGGCCGGACGGCGGAGTATGAAATTTCGCACACTTATAGTTTATACAGAGAAGAAGTGATGAATGCTATTTTTTTTTTTAAATTATGCGTTAAAATACATTATTTTCAATAAATAACACGTTATACACACTACTGTTCATTACCCTGTATCTAATACACACATGCATACATATTCTTTTGTTTATGGTCCAAATCTGTCTTTATTATTTTGTGCAGTGCTACCAACACCCAGATATGTTTACCCCTAAAGCTTAAGTTAAAACCCCTAAAATTGCCACAATTACTAAAAAAAATCTGCCAAAAATTTATAATGAAAATAACCAACGAATGTTCAGTAATCATAGACCGGCACACAGTAGTAATATTTGTTTATATTTATTACACGACATTTGTTAATCATTCACTCTGCATTCTTAGTATCGAGGAACCGTACTAGAAGTCGCTAATACTTTTATTGTAATCAAAAACACAATGAGAAATGTAAGATGGCAAAAAAACCCTAAGAATACCCCTAAAAATGGAACGCCCCTAAAAAATCTCAATCCTCTTATTTACCCCCTAAATTTGGGAAAACTCCTAAGTTGGTAAGCCTGATTTTGTGTCTATAGTCTTACTGAATGTCAAGTATAACCATAGGTAATAAATTAATTTTATAGATATATAACCTATTTCATTTTTAAAATCTATGATCATATCGAGAATATTTGTCTTTAATATTATTTGTATTAGCGACAATAGGAATTTAGTTTAGATATTTTTTTGTGGTTTTATGGGGAGTGTCGAGTATGGCATTAGTAAGTTTCCCATACAAAACTTAGTGTCGTGTGCTAACTGTAAAGGTTGTATGCCTCACGATTGTACAGGCTGGTCATAGATTGTACAGGCTGGTTATAATTATGACATTTGGAACCGTCATAATTAATTAAAAATAATAGGGAAAATTCTATAAAAACAGAACAAATTTCTGTGATAATTCATTCCATATTGTTCCATATCCAGCAGTTAAGAAGTATTAAGAAAATAAAAAGAGAGTCCTGAAGAAGTATTCTTTACTCATTACACCTACGTCCTGGTCCTGGCCATCACCATCCCGCCAGCGAACCCTCTCCACAGTAGTACAGCGTCAACAATTTGTCTATAGTGTTACTGAATGTCAAATATAACCATTTTTTTTTTATTATTATTATCTATATTTTTTCATTTAACTATGTATTTCTATTCAAATGAAGTACGGTCGAATTTCGACCAATGGGCGATCACTAGTAATTTATAATTATAGTAATACCCATAGTATATAATATAATAGCAAATTAATTTTCCTAACCTGAATGTAGGTAAGCATTTTTTTTTAAGATTACGTAATATATTATTTATTACACAGCACTAGCTTTTCCAGCGGCTTCGCCTGCGTGGAGGTCGGAAAGTATCCCGCGGGAATGTACTACCGGAATAAAAATAGCTAATGTGTTAATCCAGGTTATAAACTAATTGTGTTCCAAATTTCATCCAAATCCGTTCAGTAGTTTTTGCGTGAAACAGTAACAAACATCCACACATCCATACATACAAACTTTCGCATTTATAATATTAGTAGGAAGTAGGATGATATGTAACAGAGAGCGTTCCCTTTAACCTATAATACAAAATTTTAAAAACAATTCCATTTTATATTTTAGTAAAAGTTAACTATATTTTCGGGTAGGTATATAAAAAAAAGGAATTATCTAAAGAAAATTAAACGAAGTTATTGTAGTACAAGAATGTACTAAAATTAAATATCGATAAAAATAATCGACCATCGCTTTCGACTCCCTAATTGCATGCGTGTGCATTGGATGTTCGCAGATAGCAAGTGTTTACAAGTGAATGCCCCGCCCATTCTATGTATGTGTGCTATAAGAAATTGATTTAGTGTAGCTGCTTTCTTCTTGGTGTGCGTGTTCAAATTTTAAGTGTGTGTCGTCGGTACACTATTTGTTAATGTTGTATTTTTTTGGGTGGTAGATAAGTGGCGTCACTAGGACTCCTTACTATTCCGCAATGAAGGCATATCTCTGGATATCTATGATTTCCGACGTTTGGCTCCCAGACTGGAGCGGGCTGGGGTTGCCTTAAAGCGGCTCCTCCCAATCTTGGGGGTCCAAACGGCTTCTGCCGGAGGCTCTATACGGGGGTCGTGCGGTCCATGGCCTTTTACGGCACCGGTGTGGGCGCCCTCATTGAGGCTGCGCCCAGCGCGCCGGTTGAGTGCGGCCCAGAGGGTCATGGCCATCCGGTTAATCCGAGGATACCGCACGATCTCGTGCGAGGCGGCGAGCCTCCTTGCCGGAGTGCCGCCTTGGGATCTGGAGGCAAAAGTCCTCACGCACATGTGGGAGTGGCGCGAGGAGGCAAAACGCCGGGGCGAAACTCCGCTGCCGCGACAAATCGCAGCACGGCGGACAGAGCTCCGGCAGGATCTCATGGCGACATGGCGGGTACGATTGTCGCAACCCAGCGCTGGGCACGCCACAATTGCGGCGGTAAGTCCCCTCTTTGAGGAGTGGATAGAGAGGCGCCACGGCGTCCTTACCTTCCGCCTGACGCAGGTTCTCACCGGGCATGGGTGCTTCGGTGGGTTCCTGTTCAGGATAAAGCGGGAGGATACGCCCGGGTGTTTCCATTGTGAGGATCGTCTAGAGGACACGGTGGAGCATACGGTGGAAGTGTGCCCTGCCTGGGTGGAGCACCACCGTGTCCTCGTGGAGGCGATCGGCGGCGGCGACCTCTCGCGTCCGGCCCTGGTGCGAGCCATGGTACGGAGCGAGAGGGCATGGGAAGCCGTCACCTCCTTCTGCGAAACAGTAATGCTCGCGAAGGTGGAAGCGGGAGCGTGGCGCGTGAGGGAGTGGCATCACTGCGCCCTCACGTCCCTAGCCACCGCAGGAGCAGACGCCCCGGGCGTCGGGAGTCGACAGCGGACTCCCGGCCACCGTAGGCGCGAGCTTGCGGGTGGCGAGCAATGGGTAGCTCGCCGCCCGGTAAGGACCAGGCTCGGGTCGACGGCGCGTAGTGTTCCACGCGCGCCTCAAAGAGACGTCAGCAGCGCTGAAGGGGTCTGCTAGGACCGATGCCTGCTGGGGTCACGTGATTGTTCGAAAGAGATACCGTGGCCCCGGCACATGGGCAACTGAAGGAACACGGGTGGGTTTTAGTTAGTAAAAGTCTGACACGCCCTCCCGCTCCGCCCAGAGCGGGAGAAGTCATTGGATGATTTCCCATCCAGAAAAAAAAAACATGGTTGTAGTGTGGCTGTCTGCTTAAGGCAACATAAACGAACATCTCTAGTATGTCTTTGGATTCTTAAATTCGCTGGAATAAAAACGTTTTGTAGATTGATATTAATTAAAACCCTTTAAATCATTTTTTTATGGAGGAGCACAAATTGGGTCAAGTAACCCTTCATTAGTTACTTTTTGTAGGAGCTTAATGAAAAAATGTTGGTATTTTGTACTGCTTCCGAGGAAGAGATCATTCGGGATTTTATGGCGGCAAATTACGTGGTCCTTATTAATTTAAAAAGCTATGTAACACTGACAACGTGATACGCAATTGTATTTTAACCACCGACGACAAAAAATCGATGTTTTAAGATTGACCACTAATTGTGTCTGTCTGTGGCACCGTAGCTCCTAAAGGGGTGAACCAATTTTGATGCGGTTTTTTATTTAAAAGTAGGCTTTCTAGCGGTGTTTCTTACACATATTTCATAGAAAATTATAGTTAAAACGAACTAAAAAACACGCTTCAATAGAAAACCAAACTAAAAAGTAGAAAATAATGGAATAAAGTGTGGGGTGCTTGATATCAAATAAAAAATACCTCAAAAGCACCCCACGCTTTTAACCATTATTTTTATTATTTACTAGCTTCCGCCCGCGACTCCGTCCGCGCGGATGTCGGTCTTCGCGTGGATAGTTTATTTCTCCATTTTGAGTAACTCTGACAATCACATCTTATAAATATCTATTGGAACCAAATACGGCTAAGCCTGTAATAATTAAGGAGATCCCTCTATTGAGCTACTGCTGTTGAGCTCGCGTTCTGTAGTAAGTATTTTTTTTCATAGTAATTCCGACCTTGATAAGTAGCTTGTAGCAGTAAATTACTGACAGTGACGAAAAGTTTGCAATAATAAAAAAGTGATCGTGACAATGCGACAGAAAGTTAATTGAGAGCTTCAGCATACACAACATTGTTAGTGAGCTCGTCCGGAAAGAAAATAAAATACCAACCTAAATAAACCAATTTACGATGAAAACTTAAACTACGTACGTACTATAATATTTACAAAAGTATTTACAAATAACTGATCGGAACAGTAATCAAAAAGGTCGCGCTGAAAAGCACGGTTTAAAATTACACGCATACAATATTAATTCCACGGACGACCGCTCGCCACACTGGACACGTCCGCTCGCATCAAAATTCAGAATTGAAATGCATCGCGCGGCGTTTTTTTTTTTTTGTAGGACATCTCGTAGTTAATCTGAAAAGATTCTTACTACTTAAACGGATTGTGGCCCGGCGAGTTCTAAAAAGTTACCTTTTTAGGCCTCCAGCCGGACATCGCGCGGCGCGGAACGCGGCTCGTTATATAGGAGTCGGGGAGGCGTGGCCCGCGTGTGCCGCAAACGGTTCAAGCCAAATCCGACTTTCGGCGCTACAGGTTACGGCGCTGAATCCACTGCGGGTAATGTAACGTGTGTTCGCGGTTCTACAGAACAACGTCTATGAATAAAACTGAAAAATAAGATTTTTTTTCTACGTATTTCTCCAGGATAAAAAGTATCCCATTTTATGCCCAGGATAATAAGGTATAATTATACCAAGTTTCATCGAAATCGAACCGTTAGTTTTCACGTGATGCCTGCACATACAGACAGACAGACAGACAGATAGACAAAAATTTTTTTAATCACATATTTGGGTTTGGTATCGATCCAGCAACACCCCCCGCTATTTATTTTTTCAATATTTTCAATGTACAGAATTGACCCTTCTACAGATTTATTATATGTATAGATTTTAATTTTTTAGGGTGTTTCGATTTTTTTTTATTGCCATCGTGATAACCCTGGCAAGGATAATGACACAAGTTTATGCAATTATTGTATTGTTATCGGTCCTCGATAACTCTACAAAGTTTAAATGAAATCTGACCGTTT
Organism: Aporophyla lueneburgensis; assembly: GCA_932294355.1. Taxonomy (NCBI): domain Eukaryota; kingdom Metazoa; phylum Arthropoda; class Insecta; order Lepidoptera; family Noctuidae; genus Aporophyla; species Aporophyla lueneburgensis. Next base: position 9,098,363 of record OW028737.1, read on the forward strand.
GAAGTGGGTCAAAGTCGAGTCCAAAGGAGTCGGTGACAAACATGCAAATATAAAGGTGAAGCTAAATAAAACCGTGTTAAAATCGGTAAAGCCGTTTGGAAACGACGGTCCTTCGATCAAAATATTACCTACAACTTCTTATTAAACGTAAAGGGCCGATACATATATTTTATTTTACATTTCGAGGTTTTTGTTGTGGTCGGGTGTTTTTAAATTAAATGTTTTCTAAGCTCCTAATGAATGCTAACTTTCGCATGTAGGTAAATCTGTGGGTTTTAACGTGGATACATTCAGTTATTTCATTTACAGACTGCAGATTTCTAATTTCCATATTAAAACATAAAATCCTAGTTACCTACCGTTCCAAGATTTTTTAATCTATTATCAACCTACACTTGCGGTCATATATTACTTATAACGAAACATATAAAAATGGTACATTCATGAAATACGTAGGTGGGCAATTTCAAAAAATCTTGTACCCCCGTATTTTGCCGTGTCCCTCAACGTTGTTATTTTTTTTTTGTGATGAATGACGTCTACGTGAATATTTTAATTGAAGTGAAAAGAACATATTTTAAAATATATTTATAATTTGCCGTTTAGTTTTTTTTTTACTAAATATAAAACTTACGAAGATTTTAAAATACTGAACACCATCGAATTAGCTGTACCCTTCCCAGCAGGCCTCAGAAAATCTTTGATTTCTAAAAATATTCGTATGTGCGAGTGTTTTAGTAAATATAATTTGAATTCTTAAAAGTCCAATTTATCAGTGGTTTAGTAAACATAATTTGAATTCTTAAAAGTCCAATTTATCAGTTAAAAGAATTATTTATTTTTTATTTTTCATATTTTCTCTTAAAAATAAATGTATAATAAAATCGCAAATTTAAGCTAACCGGAACATTCCGTTTTGTGACCGGTCTTTTTTGCAAATATTCTTCCAATTGTTGAATAATTCGGCACGAAATGGCAAAATAATATGTCGTTCTTCATCGGAGACACCATTTTGCTTTCATTGTCTAACTAATTAGTAGCCAGCGCTGACGCATACTGTTGAAGTGTTCTGTGTTTCAATTTCTTTGCTCAGGTATGTGACCAAGTTTTACCATTATAACACACTTTTTAAAAATTATTGATATTTTTTAAACTTTGCAAAATTGGTATAGTATATGAGACTACAATTTAAAACTACAATAAGGTGCCATTATGTGACCTCCGTTTTGTGACTTATTCTACGGTCACATATAGCGGAACGGCAAGTCACAACAGGTCGGAATGCATAAAACTTAGTTCACATTGCAAAACCTTACTTAACAAATTTATGAATACAGTTACAAATAATCTATCTTTTTATATTTTTTCATTCAAATTTACAGATTGAACTTTACTGACAAAACTTGAACATAGCACTTTTACATGTCAATGTTTTTTTTTTTTAAATATTATTGACACGTAAAAGTGTTTGAACAAACCTACTTACAGAAATAAAATCATTTATCACTAGCTTCTGCCCGCGACTTCGTCCGCGTTCAATTTCGTTTTCTCCCGACCCTTCCCGTCGCGCCTACCCGTGCGATTTTCCCCGTTTTTGCAACATTTTTCATTACTGCTCCGCTCCTCTTGGTTGTAGCGTGACGTTATGTATATATATATATATATGGAAAAAAGCGTGGGGTGCCTGATATCAATAAAAAATACCTTAAAAAGCACCATAAACCATATTATACGAAAAATTAAAATTTTCAGCATTATTGCTGATTTCTGAAAAAACGCGAACCAACTTCGCTATTCTGGCACCATATTCGGACTCAACGACCCCGAAAACATTAAAATAAAGGTGGTCTGGTCTTTCGCCCAGGGTACTTTTTTTATTTTTTGTGGGCCTCTGCAATTATAGTAATATAAGAATAGTTACAATTATTGTTTTATTTCTTACCTACTAATAATGGTATTTAGGCAACTTTTTAAGTTGTGTGCACACAGCCTTATGATTTTAAGACTTGCATTTTGTCACGGTCCCTCTAAATCGGTGGAATGAAATCTATGAAATTAGATAGAGGTTTTACCTCTGAAACCTGTGCGGCCACAAAAACGTTTACAGTACACGTATTATATTCGAAAAATATACAAATATTAAGTAAATTATTACGATTTTAGAGTAAAATTAAAAAATAACCCATTGAAATTCGACAGAGTCACAAAACCGAATAAAAAAACAATCATTTTCAGTTAATCCTTTAAAATAAGGCTATTTTCTTACATTTAACTATTAATTGCATGTATTATTAGTTTAAATAAATTTTAAAATCGCTTATTAATTTCATACTTTCCTTAAATTTCGCTTTTAAATCTAGTCACACAACGGAATCAGTTTCGCTACAAAGTCCGTTTTGTTTCGATATAATGGAAAAACTGTCTCTAATTCCGCGTTCCTTTTTATTTTCCTCTGTCCAGGCAGGACCCAGGTCCGAACTCAGGACCTTTTTTTGTGGTTTGGAAATCGTCATTTGATGTCTCCCGCTCTGGGCGGAGCGGGAGGGCGTGTGAGACTTTTACTGACTAAAACCCACCCGTGTTTCTTCAGTTGCCCATATGCCAGGGCCATTAACTCTTTCGAACAAATCTCGCGACCCTGGCAGGAACTCAGCACCTACGATTCTTAAGTCCCGGCCGTCACCACTGCCACATCGCCAGCTATTATTTATATGTAGTGTTTCACGAAAATTGCAATTTTACATTTGTTTTTCCACTACATTATTTCATTTCTTAGCACGTTGAGTGCCTACCACGCGATATCACGTGATTCGTCGACTCTGCATAATATGGCCGATCACGCGATATCGCGTGCTTGCTACTAACAGTTTTGTATGCGCTCTAAATCTGTGGCCATATCGAATTAACCATCAATCTGTGTTTGGCACTCAACGTGTTAATCCAATATACCGCCACACACTTACCTCACATGTCACTTTTATGGTTGGTTTTACCAACTTAATCAATGCCGCCATAACACCAACAATATAAATATTGTTTTATTCCTAGCTCCTGGCCTACAGGACTGCACGGCGGCGACCGCGATCGGATTTTTGCAGCAAATTGGACTTTTATGAGTAAACTACGACTCGAGAGCGCACTGCACTGAAAACTTATACGGCGATCGTTAAACTAAAATAAAAAATATGGGAGTTCTCATGGGTTTATAGAGTACCTACATGAAGCATGTATTTATTGTACTCGTGCGTCCAGCTCTTTTGGTTATCCGCGTTTTTTTGTTTTGTATTATTATTTTATTCAGATATAAAGTCAAAACAAATATTAATAAGCATACAGACCACTTCGCGTTACAGTTCTTATCTACACGTAATTTACATGACGGATTTACACCTCTCACTTCAGGTCCAGTTGAAAACCAGCATCCAGCACTAGATTGTCTGATATTTTGGCTGAACTGGGCCTTTTTGGCACAGCTGTGAGGCATAATTTCCTACTAATTTCTTACATCGCACTTTACACTTTTTATTTGATGTTTAAATTTATTTTTGTTATCTGCTGTATAATGTGTGCGTTTTAGTCTGTGTTAAATAAACGTATTTTCTTTAATGTTGTTAGGTATTTATTATTTCAGAGTAGACTATACCTGTACCTACTGGCAAAGCTTGATTATGTATCGAACTTTAACTTACACACTATCCCGTACATAACATAACTCCGGTATCCCTCCAAGAGTTAGACCGATGATGACTGAGATGTATTCTCCTCCCACATTTCGCTAGTTATCTTATATCTTTAAACGAGCAATTCTTGTATATATGTATATATATATATAATCTGATTCTCGGAAACGGCTCCAACGATTTTCATGAAATTTTGTATACAGGGGGTTTCGAGAGAGATAAATCGATCTAGCTAGGATACATTTGTATTAAATGTCGTTTTATTCGTGTTTTCAATGACCAACTTTATCGATAATCAACTTGAACATAAACTTAAAAAATACCGAGCAAAGCTCGGTCATCCAGATATTTAAGATTAATAGAAGAAACTTCGACCATTAAATAAACAAGTACACATAAATATTTCTAATTGAAGATCTTCTTCTATATATATAAAATTCAAAGTCCTGAGTGACTGACTGACTAATAAATCAACGCACAGCCTAAACCGCTGGTCCTAGAGACATGAAATTTGGAGGGTGTGTTCTTTGTGAAGAGTAGGTATCCACTAAGAAAGAATTTTTTGAAATGCCGTCCCTAAAAGAGTGAAATGGAGGGTTGAACATTCTGTGAAACTTTTTATTCTCTGGGTCGGATAAGACAAAGCAAGCAGTGCGATAAGACATTATTTACCTGGAATAACACATAGGGTAGGGGAAGGCTGGGCTAAGTGGATACCTTAACGTTTAGCGGCCTATCGGAAGGTAGCCTTTACAGATATATATCCAATAATGACTGAATTTGAAACAGTATTTATTGAACTTTTCAACATAATCAACAAAAAAAAACGTAACATTAGTACTTTACTTATAATTAAAAATCAAATTAAAGTCCGCTATCCGCTTTACCCTACCCCCCGGGTAAAGCGGATAGACTCATAGGGCAAAGTAAACACATGGTTTATTAAGGAAGAATGACCAAAGTATATAAAAAAAACATAGGTTAAATAAAGGAGACATTAAATGATAAATGATAAATGACTTTATTTTTGCAAGTAGGTTTGTGCAAACACTTTTACACGTCAATCATTTTTTTTTAAACTAGAGGAGGTCGTCGTTTCCTATCTGACTACTCTGAGAAGAAAAGCCGAAACGGCCGGAAAGGCTGTGCGTTGACATTAATAAAGAATACAACTAATCAGTCATCAGTGGAGTTGTCACAAATAAATATGCCATTTCCCTCGTAAACCGTGCATCTTTCATTTCAGATTGATCGGACACCGGCAAGTGGGTCAAATGTAAACCAATAGCATTTCAATACAGACAGACAGACCGACACACACATACACAGACAGAATAAAAGGAAGGGAAAAACAAAATAAAATCTTGTAAATTCATATGGATACGGTATCCACTTTGCCCGACGTGAACTTGTTGAATTTAACCTACCCTAAAATCGAATCTAGAAACAAATTCCCAATATAACTAGCAATAATTCTGCACGAAGACATGCACTTTTAATAGGTAATCTAGCCAATACAGAAGAACTATTTAAACATGAATAATTACAGAATTACGTACCTTGAAAAGTCGTAAGAAATGTTCACTTTTTTATTTTTATTATTTACTAGCTTTTGCCAGCGGCTTCACCCGCGTGGAGGTCGGAAATTATCCCGCAGGAACATACTATCGGGATAAAAAGTAGCCTATGTCCTTTCTCAGGCTCTAAACTATCTGTGTACCAAATTTCATTAAAATCGGTTCAGTAGTTTTAGCAGGAAAGCAAGACAGACAGACAGACAGACAGACCGACAGACAGACAGAGTTACTTTTGCATTTATAATATTATATTATATATTATATATATTATAATATTATATATATATTATAATATTATATATAGTGTGGATAGTGTGGATTTCGCAAACGACGTGTGACCTCACTTTATCTCTATTTGCTTACAACTGAGGGTCGCGGGGAGCACCTCGTGGCTCGACTAGAGCGCACTTGGGCGCACCATTTTGAAATAATGGAGGGTATCCACTTTGCCCAGGGTATCCACTTTGCCCGGCCCTCCCCTACTATTTTTAATCCTGGTAGTACGTTCTTGTGGGATATTTTTCGACCGATGAGTCTTTTATATAAATAAATAAAAATGAAGTGTCTGTCTGTAATGTCAAAATAAGAGCTTTCACTAAATGCATATGAAAGTAATCACGATAGGAAGGTACTTCTAACAAATTTTTATTTTATTTTCTATCTGTTTTTTCTATGTGCCTATATGTTTGTTCTAGCTAATCTCTAAAACGGAAAAACCTATTTTGACGAGACTATCACTGACAGATTATATTGATGTTATATGGAATAACAAAGGCTTTTTATCCCGGTAGCACGCTCCTGTGAGATAATTCCCGACATACAAGTTGGGACCTAAAAACGTTCAGGTTCAAAATGTCCAATTCTCAAAATGTCCAACGGTTTCAAAACGTCCAACTCTCAAAATGTCCAATTCACGAAACGTCCAATTCCCAAAAATGTTCAATTCCTAAAATGACCAATTCTCAAAACGTCCAATTCCCAAAATGTCCAACTCCCAAAATGTCCAATATTTGAGAATGTGGTAAATTTTGTTCAATAACTCATCAAAGCGCTTTTTTAATACTTATGTTAAACAATAAATACAAAATACTGAAAGAATCAAAATATGTTTTATTTAGAAGTAGCAAATTAAATTAAAAATAAATATTTTATTATTATATATAAATATATATAAACATAATATATTAAATATTATACACATTAACGCATGTGTCGCGAATTTCAAAGATTTTTTATATGGAAAGAAAAAATTGAACCGCGAGCGGGTTTCGAACCTAACTGTAAGACGTTAGAAATGGTTTGCAGAATTTGGCACTTGTAGGTAAGAGCCTCGGTGGCTCGGTTGGTAAGAGCATCGGATGGAAAATGAGAAATAAAAGAAGATGCAGAGACATCCAGTTTGATCGGAAATACAAAAGGTATTTCATAAAATTGCAAAACAAAGATCTCACATTACAATAATTTTTGAAAAAAAGTATTTACTTGAGACTTAGCTTGTATATAAAGTAAAACGTAATTTATTATAGTATATTATTATCACATAAATCATTAAAAAAATATGTTGACTATTAACACATTAATAAAAAAAAATGTTTGTTGATTATAAATAAAAATTATAATGATTATTACTTGATTAAGTAAGCAAGGTAAGATACAAAGTATTTTTTGTTTTACCTTGGTTATGTAAAACTATGTATAATGTTTGTTTCAATTTATAATTAAGGTCAGGTGGGGTAAGTGAAACATACTTTACTTGTAATTTTATGTAAACAGCTCTAGTACTGTAATATGACTCAAATTTATAATAACGATTGATGCGACGTACTCTTCCTTTAATCAGCCGTCTATGATTCGAGTTCCAAGCTCTATAATCGTGCATTCATCGATAAAATCATCAAATTTAAGTTGACTATGGTTTTGTTTCACTTCCCCCATATATGGGGTAACTGAAACTGTCGCCAGAATATCTATATTATTGAGTCTGCAGAACTATTAAAAAGATTGAAATGACATGTCAAAATCCTTTTATCTAATAGGAGTCGTATTTCGTTGATATTAGGTTTAATTTAGGAAATACATTAAGAAAATAGAATTTGGGGTAAGTGAAACATAGTCGCGGTGGTCAGGGGTACAAAACAAGTGCAAAAGTCGAACAAGATTTTTAATTTATCAATGATTGATAAAAATAAAATTGCGAAAATATTATCAAAGAAATTAATCTCTTTATTTAGGTACATAGTTTACAAATTCAAGCCTAGTAGTATTTGTCGTCTAAAAAAAAATCAACAATTAAACTACTGGCTGGGGTTTTTTGACCGACAGTCTGTGCCTTTTCTTAAACCCCAGAAACCAATCTTCGCCTGGCACTCCGTTATTAAATGGGTTAGCAACACAATTTTTGTTGACATATTCACCAACTACTTCCAGGAGTTCTTTCCTTGTTAGTCCAAACCCATACTTTTCCATAATATGGATATTTTTTGCCAACGACTCCTCTACTTCACGTGATAAAACCGTACTCCTGCCCAAGGTATTAGATTTAAATCCTCTGCGTTCATAAATACGGTTACCTATAGTTGATCTTGGAATATTATAATATTTGGAAGCAGTGTAAGCAAACATAGTTCCATTTTCGACTACTTGTATTGCATCTTGCAGTTTTTCGTCTGAGTAAGCAGCTTTATCAGTTTTTCGGATGTAATTTCGAGGCATGCTTTAGATGACCTGGAAAAAAATCTATTTAAATCAAATGAACTTATCTACTATTACTTAAAAACCGTAAAATGGTTTTTTTGTACAATGATGACATTGTTGTCCGATAATTAATATTTTATTTTATTATATGCATTGAAAAAATTATAGCTATGATAGCTATCGACTAATTAGGTACAGGTCCTCGAACGATTTTTTGATTTGTCTGTTTGTTCGGGATTCTTGCAAAAACTGCCTATCGGATTTTAATGAAAACTTTATCCTTCTGCTTTCCTTCTGCAAATTTACCATAACCACTCGGTTACTAGAACTTTGCGCGAACTAAATGCCAAGACATTAACCAATAAATCAAGTAGGTATCTAGTAAAACTAAACATTATACAAGAAATTATTTTTCAAAAGAATGTTTGTGTACCCTGGCACGGAGGAAGTGGGCCATATGTTTCTCTTACCCCGGCCATCACTGTTTACTTTTCCCAATCAGTACTTTTGGAGGTTAGAATTTCGGCCGCCTTATAATTCAATGGCCTGCACGTTTTAGCTGGAAATAACTATAAGAACATGAAATCTATAGTTTCAATACGTTACTTACCTATTAAAATCTTCATAAACACTATTAAATTGCTTGACACCAGCGAAAAGATTAAGCACGTCCAACTCGTGTTTTGAAGTTTACAAAATGTCAGATTTCTTTTCGTTATAAAACTTCGCAGAATGATCGTAGCGACATCTGTGCTAGAATATTGAAACCTCTTTGCCGATCCTGTTTTATCGACCGCTCGCTATTAGAGCTGAACCGTATACTTTATTGTATAGGGTTGGGTGTTTCACTTACCTCTTCGTTTCACTTACCCCACCTGACCTTATAGTTATTATGATGTTGATTATTGTATTTTTTTTATAATACATTATAAAAAAAATTGAGATTTCGATTATGTTGTGGTCTGCTCTGGTCTTAATTTACTTTTAAATAAAACAAAGTACGGCATAACATACTTTTTTTTGTCTTACCTTGTTTATATAATACTATGTTTAACAATTGTTCCAATTTATAATTAGGAAAGTTATGATGTTGATTATTGTACTGGTCTTAATTTGTTACATAAGTAACAAATTAAGACCAGTATGTGACCAGTGTGTGTTTTATTTATAAAAATAAAATATATTTTGATTATTTCAGTATTTTTTATTTATTGTTTGACGTAAGTATTAAAAAAGCGCGTTGATGAGATATTGAACAAAATTTACCACATTCTCAAATATTGGACATTTAAGGAGTTGGAAATTTTGGGAATTGGACGTTTTGAGAATTGGACATTTTGGGAGTTGGAAATTTTGGGAATTGGTCGTTTTGAGAATTGGACATTTTAAGAATTGGACATTTTGGGAATCGGACGTTTTGTGAATGGGACATTTTGAGAATTGGACGTTTTGAAACCGTTGGACATTTTGAGAATTGGACATTTTGATCCTGAACGCCTAAAAACATTGCCCCAAAACCATACACAGATATCTTTACCTATCTTTTTTTTCTGGATGGGAAATCATCAAATGACTTCTCCCGCTCTGGGCGGAGCGGGAGGGTGTGTCAGACTTTTACTGACTAAAACCCACCCGTGTTCCTTCAGTTGCCCGTATGCCAGGGTCACGGTATCTCGCTTGAACAATCTCGCGACCCTGGCAGGCATCGGTCCTAGCAGACCCCTTCATTATTGCTGACATCTCTTTGAGGCGCGCGTGGAACACTAGGCGCCGTCGACCCGAGCCTGGTCCTTACCGTGCGGCGAGCTACCCATTGCTCGCAACCCGCAAGCTCGCGCTTACGGTGGCCGGGAGTCCACTTTCAACTCCCGACGCCCGGGGCATCACCTCCTGCGGCGGCTAGGGACGTGAGGGCGCAGTGACTGCCACTCCCTCACGCGCCCCGCCTCCTCCTTCGCGAGCATTACTACTTCACTTTTACCTACCTAGATATATTATAACGTACATTTTTTAATGAACATTAACGGGCACATCACTGCAAGGAAAATGTTCATTCCAAACTTCCCAAAAGAAAGTTATAATGAAATTCTGAATGTCACACCATAAATCTTTGAAGATTGACACTATCGAGACTGAGAGTAAATCCCATTTCTTTCCTCCTCCCGTAATATTACCGGAACATTGTACGTCACGGCACTTTTTCACACAAACTTATTTTGATCATTATGTTTTGGTACATGTTGGAACTTTATACCTACCTAACTTTTAAATAAGAAGATGGAACAAAATGTGCATGAGTGCGTTGCCTCTGACAATGTAGACCGACGGGACATAGTGAAGGTTGCCAGATTCCGCTGGATAGACAGATATACCACATAATATTTACACAACAAACAAAAGTACTATTCAATGATAATAACAAATAAAATTAACCGGTCGAAGTGGTGGTGCTACGGGGCCTATATCCAGCAGTGGACGTCTTTCGGCTGAAGTGATGAAATAATCTAGACAAATAAATAAAATTGGAGTGTCTGTTTGTAACATTAAAATAACCGCTTTTTACTAATTGAATATAAGGTGTATCTATTCATACACGAAATATTTTAAGAGGTACACCTGTAGGTGGTAAAGAAGCTATAGAAGCAAAAAGAAATTTTTTATCTAAGCGTTTTTGAATTTTCGTAATTATAATTTTAAAACTGCTTGAGACGTTTTGAATAAAAACTTTACTCCAAATTCTATGATTGGCCCGTCTGATGCTGCGAGGACGGCGACCGGACGGCACGAGAATGGCCGCGGTGTCTCGGGCCGTAAAAAATAAGGAGCCAGTATTTCTTATGTGCGTCAAATAATTTATAAATATTAATTTTAAAAAAACACATTTATAAATTCTTTTTATTTTTCATTGCTGTAGCTTCTTTACCACCTACAGGTATACCTCTTAAAATATTTCGTGTCAAATCAAATCAAAAGTCATTTATTCAAACTAGGCTGAGAGTCAGCACTTTTTGAACGTCAAAGTTACACACGACAGTCCCCCCAAAACGCCCCCCCGTCGTATGAATAGATACACCTTATATGGATGTATGCCCGGTACATATACCAAAACATTTTTGTCTGTCTGTCTGTTTGTTCCGGCTAATTTCTGAAATGGCTGAACCGATTTTGACGGGACTTTCACTGGCAGGTAGCTGATGTAATAAAGAGTAACGTAGGCTACTTTTATTTTAGAAAAATACCTACGTTAATCTCCGACATCCACGCGGGCGAAGCCGTGGGCAAAAGCTAGTATTAAATAAAAACAAGGTGTCAATATATCTACAGAAATAGAAATATTAGTATCTACTAGAAATATAGTGACCCTTTTTTATATGGGTGGGAAATCAAAAGACGTCTCCCGCTCAAGGTGGAGCGGAAGGGCCTGTCAGACTTTTACTGACTATAACCCACCCGTGTTCCTTCAGTTGGCTATTCCAGAGCCACGGTAACTCTTTCGAACAAATCCGCGACCCTGGCAGAATATACCTACTGACACTATAATATAAATACTTCAAATCAAATAACATGGTACGGTGTGCGTCTCAAAGTTGTACCAAATGGTAGTCCAGCTCAGCATGTGTCAGGCAAATATACCTGATAGGACCATCGAATTTCTTCCCGTGCATGCGTAAAAGGCGACTAAGAGACTAAAGAGTGGGCAGCAGCGTTCTCTATGCACTTTACTACCATACTGCGATTGCCAGCCCGCCTGCCAAGTGTAGCGATTATGAAATACCCCGATACCCTTCCAAATAAAACGTTTTTACAAAAAACAAACCGACTTCCTCAAAAACACTAGAAAGTGAAAAATAACTTTAATTTCGGAAGACACCGACTTCCGAAATTAAAGTTCCGAAAAAAGTTTTTAGTTATGGTATCTACCCCGCACTAATTCCTATGCCACTAATCGCAAGGTGAAATTTAATAAAAAAAAAAAAAAAAAATAATAATATTTATTTGGTTGTTCCAAATAAATATTATTTTTTTTTTTTTTTAAGTTAGTTTACAATAGTACAAGTTTACAATAATTTACAAAGGAAAACGAAGATAGCCACAAAAGTAAAATACTGTGGCGCAGCTATCAACGCCCAATCCAAAATACTTTACTACTGCTGTAAATCGTTGAGGAATTCCCTTGACTGTCTGTCTATGGTCTCCATCATCAGACCTGTAATGGTACTTATAAGCCTTATAGGAGCTTATATCATCAATAGAAATGAATTAAGTTCAAACACCAGGTAATTGCTGTAAATCGTTGAAAAGTTCCTTTGATTGTCTTTCGGCCATCATCAGATCAACTCCGGACCTTAATTAAATAGATAGGATAAAATTGGCACTTTGAACCGTATAAATTGAGCCCAACAATAGGGGACTTCTGTAAATCGTGGAAGAATTCCCTCAACTGTCTATGGTCTCCGTCATCAGACCTCTAATGGCACTTATAGCAAATATGGATGCAAAGTTTTCATCAATAGAAATGAATTAAGTCCAAACACCGGGTAATTGCTGTAAGTCGTTGAAGAGTTCCCTCGATTGTCTTTCGGCTTCATCATCAGAGCAACTTCAGACCTTCATTAAATAGTAGTGCTTTAAGATAATTAATAAAAGAAATAAAAAACGCACTAGTCGCCACTACGATTTTCGAAGGTTCCCTTCGACTTTTCTACGATGCCATCATCAGATCCTGGATTTCTTATCATGGGACCACCCTTGGGATATCTCCTTTCCAACAAAAAATAATCATTAAAATCGGTTCATAAACGGCGAAATTATAGGTGGACACACATTAAAAAAAATGTATATATATACGGTCGAATTGAGAAACCTCCTCCTTTTTTTTAAGTCGGTTAAAAATGCACAGAACCGTTCACAGCGGTGGTGCTTGGGGGATTATGGTGATGATGATAATATTGTGCTGGATCCCTGCAGTGAAATACGGACGTCGAGTAGACGAGATACATCGGTGTTGTGAAATAGACTGGAGAGTGCCAAAAATCCGTGGGCTTTTCTTTTTGACAATTCAAGAAAAGTCCATGTTCATTAATAGTCGTGTGCAGGCTGAATTATGATGATGAAGGAAGCAGTAGAATTACTAGGACAGATTTCAATTAATGGAACCTCTAATATAATTCTGGTTTTGCGCTCTTAAATATTTTATTGAATACTAATATAAAGATTGCGCCTCTTTTTGTGAACCCCAAATAACTCTTATTTTGGGGTCCTAAAAATACTAAATAGCTGAAACGTATGATATACCATGCAAGCGCTGCTGTAGTATGGAGGCCGCTTTCTTTCGCATGACAGCATTGAAACCATCGACGACCTTCAGCTGTTTTACATAACGAAGCTGTTATGTAAAACAGCTGATTCAACAATCATTCTGTGATATAAGGGGCGGATACATATACGATATCGACATAATATATACATCGGATATCGTCGCGCAAACTGTTGCCATCAATTTAGTTCATGATTCTGAATCCCCGTTTTTAAAATTGTCCGTCAGTTATTAAAAGAAATTGCTCACCGCATAGGTATTACAGTTTTCTTTACAACAGCTGATTATTTTTTTGACAATCGACAAAAAAAAAACTATCCTAGGAAGTCGAGAATCGTGTGCGAAATTCATGGTTACAGCTTGCACGTTGCCCTACCACCCTGTACATATCATACCTACAGAGGCATAAAAAAAACATATCAAAATTCAAATCCAGTTATTACTCAACTAAATTCATATTTGTACCAGATATTAATAGGGTTACCAAAAGCAAACATTCATCGTTCCTCGCATACTCAGGTTCTAACTTTTCTCATTTACTAATCCTCATAAAGTTGGGCGTTCATAGGGAAATGGTCCATCTGTCAAAATGAAGCACAATTTTACCACCAATGTGGGAATTGAGTTCAAACGTTTAGTCAACAGAACTTTTCAAACATTTCGCATTACTTTATAGACTTGTATACTTTCGTTACGTACATGATTATGTTTTTTAAGCATGGCTCTAATTTACAAAACATAATTATGTACGTAACGAAAGTATACAAGTCGACAGTAGACAGCGAAAGTAGACAGCTTTATAAGCATGGCTCTAATTTCCTGCCGGGGTCGCGAGATTGTTCAAGCGAGATACCGTGACCCCGGCACACGGGCAACTAATGGAACACGGGTGGGTTTTAGTCAGTAAAAGTCTGACACGCCCTCCCGCTCCGCCCAGAGCGGGAGAAGTAATTTGATGATTTCCCATGGTGAAAAAAAAAGGGGCTCTAATTTCGATAAAAGATAATATGTACATACAGGTTGGTAGGGACAACGACACAAGAAATGTAACCAGGGATTATTCCTAGACCCCCTTGCGATGAAATTTGTTCCATACATTTTGACCGCTTAGGTGAAAGTGCACTTTCTTAAGAAACAGCAGATGTTTTTATTGTGATAACGGAGGAAACTTAAAAAGCAGCAATTATGTCCTGTATTTATGGAAACAGTTGCGCGTAGAACCCTCTCCCCTCCCTTTATAAGTAGGCTGCTGGACATATGCCTCCCCCAAATTGGTAGTTTCGCAGTATGGTAGTAAAATATATAGAGGAGAACGCTGTTGCGATTCTCTAGTAAGTCACTTAGTTGCCTCTTACGAACACCCACGGGAAGAAAGGGAATAGTGCTATTATTTACGTCTTTCGTCGTCATGAAGTTGAATCATATAATAGAACCTAGCTCTGAAACCTTATCTTGATCTTGGAAGCACGATTTGTGGAATTCATCTGTCATCTCTCCCTCTCTGTGGAAATGACGAAATGTTACACAGCTCCCTTAGGACTCGTAACGACCCTGATACCATTTTATTGCCTACCTAACATCATTATCATGAAGATTGTATCTAGAAACAAAACACAACAATATGTGACTGAATTCGCCATGAGACCTTAGACTACGCACTTGAGGCTTTTATAATCCCCAGACCTATGAAAGAACTTTACTTCAGTTGTAAAAGAAACGTGAAGAATGATTGTAGGACTCGCATATAAAACATATAAAAGAGGTCACGTTGATAAAACCGTACTGTTTTTAACCTCCACATAAAGTAGGTTGTTACAAGCTTAACATAAGTTTATTTACAACCATCGCTGGTAACTACGGATATGCTTATAAATATTCTAGAACACTTCTTACGAAATTCTTGGTATTATGGTGACTGTGGTATTTGAACTTAGTAGGTACGTGCCTCTGAGGTTCGGACATGTCAGCAGTTGGGAAATGTATCTCATATCCAAAGTTAGCCCATTTTGGTACCTATCTACTATAGTTTTCATCATAATAATCAAATCTCTCCAATCGCACGCCATTACCTACATTCTCGACTACTCTCATCAGCTTTTAACCTGCAAATATCATGGCTCCACCAAACCAGAGCAAGAGTCATAAAATAAGTCAAAGTGTGTATTTGCATAAAGGTGAGAAAACCGATATTTGATCCTTCCAGCTACTCTAAGGAGGCCAAACCTTGGTGTTACTAACAACCTCACGGAAGGTACCTGGGTTACCGAAATACTTTTCCCTGGCGATCACCGGGCAGTTCAAAAGCTGCAGGCCATGCACAGTCGACTGTCTGTGACTCCGATAGTAAAAAGGGGTTTACATAACGACCCGTGACTACTTAAGTCTGCTGTAAATATACGCAGCTGTTGTCAGAAAGCCTGTTTCGTGAGGCAGCCATAAACTATGGGCAGTGCTTCCATAGCCTACTTGCACTTTCTCCAACCAGTTTGAAATGTTGATCCCTGGTGTGTTTCCTTACTAAACAGCGTAAGTAGGTACCCGAATGGAAGTGGCACGATGGGTAAAAAAATTACATAAAGCGGAGTCCATCGCGCCATTCCAGGGTCGAGTATAACACCAGTGGAACTATCCATATTGGACCATCCACTTTCTGGCTAGTTGCTGCATCGTGAGCAACAGTCATAGACTATGTCGATTGCTTACTATTCTTATCACTTTCTTTCAAAGGATTTTTTTTTAAATATACTCTCTTACTAGCCGTCGCTGTCCCACTCCTAGACAAAAGCCTCCCGCCACTCCTTATCATTGAATCGATGATAGAAGGCGTGGACGTTCCAGGTTTGACGAAACCTATCCAGCTCAAAATTTGGTATCATAAAATTTTTCGACTAAAAAAGATTCGATCGCGCAGGTAAACAGCAGGTTCACATTTCACTGTACCTACACTTACTTATAAGTTTAAAATAAACAGGTCAAGTGAAGTTGAAATACCTAACTAAAATTGAACAAGTCGCTAGCTACCCTTTAAAACTATCTACCTATTCAGAATCTCTTCCTATTACTATGCAAACTCCGGGTACACTGCACTACTTCCATGATTAATAGATCTTGACAGATTTGAGTTCACCACTTAGCCAGGCAACGATGAATCTCCCAGCATAATCTAAGTTTTGGCCAGATTTACGTTGTCTGATGGATATTTTGATTACAGGAAGATAGGTACAATTTCGATAGTTCCAAGGAGACTCAAAACTTTCCTTAGTTCGGTTGGAGAATTGACCGAAAACTACACCATTTAATGTTCTGTCATATCAAAAGCGTTCGCAATTCTAAAAGGCCAGTGGGGTTGTAGAGGTAATGTGATAATATAAGACATAATTTTATGGTAGCATACGATTACATTTAACAGGCGATTTTTGAAATACACGATAGCAATGCACTTGTTTTGATGGATCAAATGCATTCATTGCGTTTCTTACAGTCGAATTTTTCAGACATGTGAAGCAATACGTTAGCAATGCAATTTTATTCATAGTACACCGCGTTGCGATAAAAAGGTTACTTGTTACATGATTCTGCAGAAATAACCCTTAAGCTAACTGTTACATCAATAACGTAAAGAGAATTACCAATAGATACCGACGCCCAAAAAAGATTGGCCCTACATCTTTCCATTTTCACAGTCAATAAAAAAGAAAGAGCTATGGTGATTTCTATCAATAAAATATGAAATCAATAGCGTTGCAAACATAAAAAGTTTACATTTTAAAAACTTCTGAAACGAAGTTACATATTCATGAAACAGAATACAATAGAGCAAAAATGAATTGTGTCCAACGCACGAATTCACGCCACAAGCACCACCCGGTTCACGCCTCCGGTGCCGAAGTTTTTGCAGTGTGGATAAAACTTCCTATTTACATATGTATCGGTTTGTTTGAATTGTATTTACTACTGCATATACATAAACAGATTCCTTTTTATTGCTTAACGGTAGACGATTTCAATTCGAAATTGATTAATATGCCTAAAAAAGAAAGAAAAACTGAAGCAACAGTCTCGTGGAAGCTATTATGAGAAAGTCCTCAAATAGCCATCACCCCTCACACACATCTCTATCAGGCGGTACAATATTGGATCAGATAGCGGTTGGCACAATCCGCTGGCATTTTATAGGAACACGTCCGATTTCCCAGAACTGTAGATGTAGAGAACGCGCGGAGTGAACGTAATGAACCTTCATCAATTCGATTGATTTTTTAAATTGGAACTATTCGTTTCGGGCATATCTAATATTAATTTATTTTCAAGATCACGTTCCCACAGACGTGATAAAAACGCGGCGGGATTTTTTCGCACATTTGATCTTCAACGCACTTACAAGGAAACGGCAAGAGTGTAGGGTTCTTAAATCGGAGTTCGTTAAATAAACGGAGGTTCCGCGCGTAGTTAGTACTCAGTGAGTGTATTCATATATACAAACCCTAGAGCGTAGTCATTGCCAAGAAAAAAAATCCTGAAGTTTGAAAAAGGTTATTATTTGTTTTGCAAGTTGTCGACAATATTGGTGTTTTTCTTGTTTTTATGATAAATATGATCCACAGATCCAGGTTTATGTATTGCTAAATATGAATGATTGAAAGGAATTATTTATAACGAGTTACTAAATTTTAATTGAAAAAATAGGTATATACAATATTTTTTCAAACTTCAGGTTTTTTTTTCGGCAATGACGAAGTAGTGCACTCTAGGATTTGAGTACATGAATACACTCACTGAGTACTAACCACACGCGGAACCTCCGATCGATTTAAGGACCCCACACTCTTGCCGTCTCCTTGTTAGTGTCAAGAGTTGAAAATCAATGCTCATTTCAAGCCAGAGAGCTGAAAATCCAGTGCGCAGAAAAAATCCCACCGCTTTTTTTATTACGTGCGTGTGAATGCCGACTAAGAATCCATTCACATCTATGGAGGGTTGAGCACTAATTGTGCTTGTCGTAAGAGTTCAAACCAAAATGCCACCGAAATATATATATTTTTAGTTGAATTTTTTCGGTTCAAATGCCTAGGTAGGTTTAGTTTAAAATTACGTTTGCATCGCTCGTTCGTGCTAGGCTCTCTGAGTGGGTACATATCACGCGTTGGTGACCTTTCGGGACCTACGTCAACAGAATTGCACCTAATTAGATACGGTATTTCGTTTATTTTGGTAAAACAACAACCAGAGCAAAACATAAATGCATATTTATGCATTGCTTAAAACAATTGCTCCGCAGTAAAGCGTTTTCTTGATTGAAAGTTGGCTTTAAATCGACCAGGGGGCTTACCCTTCAACCTAATTTTAATTCCAATCGAATGCCAAACCGATTCCAATATTAATTTTGCATACACGTAATTCGGTACTCTTGAAAACAATAGTGTCAACATTGGAACTACAACAACGCCCGTTCTCGATTCCACTTAGTTGTTTAAATTGGGTGCAATTTAAACACATTTTGGCGCTAGCGTCGAACTCAAGAATACGAAAAGTTCCAATTCCAATGTTAATCGATCGGAATTAAAATCAAGAGTAAGCACCCAGTTCAGGAGTATGGACCACGATCATACAGGAAAATTACTCAAAAACAATAGGTGAAGAAAAATAAAATTTATGACGCTCTCAAAGTTTTTATCACTTCGAGTGTTAAGATGACGATCGAGCTTAAATATTTTATGATCACTCCGGTCTGAGTTATAATTTCCCAATGAAAATTGGAGCTCATAAAATCGATACATAAGTAGATACAGGTAGACATTTAATAGCTCTTCGCTATCAAAGAAATTCTGGGTAAGTAATGCTTCAGTTTGTTGCAATAAGGTATTTAGGGGGAGGGGTTCGAAGCGATTCTAATCTAATCTCACGTGGAACAGAGGAGGGTCTCGACAAATATCACGTAATATTTTTTTTTATCGTAGGAATCAGTTCAAAAACCTGATAAAACCGGGCTTAATTTAAGTCGTTTTACTTAATTTATGCCGGTTTTATTATAAGCACGGATTAACGTATTAACATTTAAAACAATCAATTTGCAAATCTCACGTGACATTATTCGAACCCCCTCCGGTTCGAAACATCGCCAAAATTTCCTAACGTAATAAATGGACGCCCCTTTAGTCCAGATTTCCCCACGATGTTTTCCTTCAACGATCTTAGTAATATCCCAGATAAACTCAGACTGTACTCTCACTATAAAAAGATAGTAACTACCCAATTGTCCTTTACTTCTCACCCATTACAGTACAGTTCTCGGCCTCAATGGAAAATAGGATTAAAAAGACCACGCATGTAGGTAGATACTTATATGTAAGTACCTACAGATTAAAGAATCTACCATGTATTAAAGATTACCAGAACTTCAAAGAGCTCTACATTTTTTTCTAAAGAGGTCCTTTCCTTTGTAATACCTTACTTCGGGATTGAATACCTACATGTGAAGTTTAGGGGCAAAGTTCGTCCTTCGAACACCATGGAGCCATTATTTAAATGGTGCTTACAGGTAATCAGCAATTCGATAGATAATTATCTAAAGAGCAAAGATGACATAAGTAAGTAGGCAGGTAATTTATTTATTTACTAGCTTCTGCCCACGACTTCGTCCGCGTCAAATTTTTGCTCCCCTGACCCTTCCCGTCGCATCGATTTGCCTGCTAGTTTTCGTCCACTTTTCGTTGCTGCTCGCTCCTTTTGAGTTGTAGTGAGTTAACCTTAAAAGATAGATATATGCTCTCGCGCACTTTTTTTTAGAACTTTTTAAAAGGAACAATTCCGTCATACATGATTTTTGCGTTACTTTAACCGTTCACGCAGCGCACGCAACGGAAACTCTCAAAAGGAATAAATTTTCCCCGTTTTTGCAACATTTTTCATTACTGCTCCACTCCTCTTAATTTTAGCGTGATATTATATAGCCTATAGCCTCCCTCGATAAATAGGCTACCCAACACAAAAATAATTTTTCAATTCGGACCAGTAGTTCCTGAGATTAGCGCGTTCAATCAAACAAACAAACAAACTCTTCAGCTTTATAATATTATAAGTATAGATTATTTATTTAATACTTTACGCACACTAATGTACAGAGGTGGACTTAGGCTTAACTCACACCAAAAGAGCGTCGAAGTGCAGCGAAGCGGAGCGCAGTTTCAGTGTCATATGAATTTTAACTTTATTTTCATTACTATAATACTTATTATCGCATGAGAAACTCGGACGAGTCGCGCGGATGCACGCGGCGTCGCGGGAATTCCGGCGAATTCCATAAACCGAGACGTGCGACTGCGCGAGAAGTCGCAGGAAGTCCCGAGAATGCTCGAGCAGTCGCAAGCGGCCGCTGGTAATATCCCGACCCTCGCGCCCGCTCCCCGTGCGCGTCTGTTGCGCGCGAGCATTCGCATTCATTCCTTGCAGTTCAACGAATACATAAGTGATGGAAATGGATGAAGAAAAGCTTATTTATTTGGTGCAAATGTACGACTGCCTATACAATATCCTAATTTCCTAACTTCCCTCCTTATCTCTTCGGCCTCTTCCTCTTCTTCTTCAATTATATGTGCAATAATAATTAAATCCAAAATACCCATTTTCACTGCTTAAACACAAGTTTCCTCGAGTTTTGTTGAAAGTAAACAGAATAGGAGAGCGATCCGTGAATTCATCGCTGGCGGGCTCGAGACGGCGCGCGGAGTCCCGCGACTTCTCGAGCATTCCAGCGACTTCTCGAGCAGTCGCGGGAATCCGCGCGCCTTCCCTACCGAGCGGATCGCCGCGCTTCGCTGCCCTTCGGCGCTCTTTCGGTGTAAGTTGACCCTTAATGCCATAGGCATTTACATTTTGTAACAACTTTGAATCATCTTCAGCAGCCTATAATGTTCCCACTGCTGGGACACAGTATTCCTCTCGGTAAGAGGGAGTGGGCCATAATCCACCACACGGGATCAGTGCGAGTTAGTAGATATCACATGTCTTCGAATTTTTTTTGGTCCTAAGAATGCCGGTTTCTTCACGATGTTTTCCTTCACCGTTTTGAGAGCAGTGGTAATGAAATAATTTATACAAAGTAAAGCACCTGCTTGGTTTCGAACTCACGACTCACTCGTAAATCGCGGCTGTTACCACTGGGCCACCACTGCTCAATCACAACTTTGAATAGTAGGTTTAATTTCGTCAATGATAACAAATCCTGACGGACTTAATCATAGTCCTCTGATTACCATACA
The DNA here is from genome assembly GCA_932294355.1 of Aporophyla lueneburgensis. Lineage (NCBI taxonomy): Eukaryota > Metazoa > Arthropoda > Insecta > Lepidoptera > Noctuidae > Aporophyla > Aporophyla lueneburgensis. The sequence goes on from OW028737.1 coordinate 9,119,889, forward strand.
ATCTGGAAAGTCAAAATTTGATTTCATTTAAGTTATTATAGAAACTAGAAAATACAGCTCAAACTCATTAAAAGCCTAGCATAGTCTGAAGGTACAGTTAGCCTCAAAATTATGTTTAAATCGACAAGAATTAATTTAAGTGTTTAAAACTTTTACTCATAATTCTGTATCAATGTGTAGTTACAATTAGGTACCAATATGTATTATGTTTTGTGGCTACACATGGATACCATATTATACACAACAAATATTGTACTGAGACATTATCATTATTTCATGGCCCTTATCCCAAGAAACTTGGGGTTGGCGTAACACTTTTTCTTCTTACATTCTTCCCTGTCAACCGTTACGCTACCATTTATTCCTCTATTATAATTTTCTAATCTTTGACTGGCCTGTTAGTCTAGTGGTTAGTGACCCTGACTGCTAAGACTGAGGTCGTGGGTTCGATTCCCACCCAGGACAAATCTTTGTGTGATGAGCACAATCATTTGTTCTGTGTCTGGGTGTAATTTATCTATAATATGTATGTATTTAGAAAAAAATATGTATATTTATCAGTTTTATGGTTTCCATAGTACAGGCTCTGCCTAGTTTGGAAGCAGATAACGATGCGTTGGTTGTCCTATGATATTATTGTTGTTATTATTTTTTCTGTGTCTGGGTGTAATGTATCTATAATATGCATGTATTTCGAAATATATAAGTATGTTTATCAGTTGTCTGGTTGTCATAGTACAGGCTCTGCCTAGTTTGGGATCAGAAAACGGTGTGTTGGTTGTCCTAAGATATTTATTTATTTTGTTTATCTATCTTAACATTCTCACCCCATGTATGTATGTACTTAATCTTTTTTTCATCCTTCAACTTCACGGCCTTCCGATTCATGAATTATTTTGTTTTGATGTAAACATCTTGAGGCTGACTGTACGGGTAGTTACGCTCAGTACCGCTGGTATAGGTGGTGAAACAAAGGAGTGTATTAATTAAAGTTATTGTAAAATGAACCAAGCTGTGCGTTGAAGGCTTTTGTAGGAAACAGTTCTTTATGTCCTTATTTCTAAGTCCTAAGTTAGCTTGCAGAGCGTAGTACGCATTTAAGACTGTAAAGAGGTAGCTAGAGTTGTATGTGAGTGTTTATTTACGTTTTCAAACTTGGTAGTGATTCGTTTTATGGATATATCTATGTTTTTACTCGGTTCTAATATACGTGTCAGAAGGTCCACTTCATAAGCACGAAATCCGTATTTCCGGCCGAAGTTACTGCAACTCCTACCTACTCCGTATCATGTACGGAAATATTATAGTTAAGATCAGTTTTAGCCCCGACCTAAGAATAAGAGACACCAAAATTTTATAGTTGCCCTATTCCTGAAAGCCAATTCTTGTCATTGTTATATTTTTGTAAAAGTTTTTATTTTTACATTTTTAGTTATGGTAGATCATACCCCGCACTAATCTGATCGCGTTATTCGTTCATTTGTCGCGCAAATAAATAATGCAAATTTAAGACCTATATGGTTTTCACATAGATTCCATTGTCCGACTAGTACCAAATTAAAATGGGACCATTCGGGAAGCTCCAGGTTTCAAATAAAAAAAGAACCATCAAAATCGGTTCACCCAGTCAAAAGTAATGAGGTAACAAACAAAAAAAAAATACAGTTGAATTGATAACGTCCTCCTTTTTTTGAAGTCGGTTAAAAAAAACAGTCGAATTGATAACCTCCTCCTTTTTTGAAGTATGTTAAAAAGGTTCACAATATAGTCGCAGTTTCATCTTGCCGACAATCAAATGTTAAAAGTGTAGCCTACTCGAGATATTTTTGACAGATTGAGACTAAGCTCAGAATGTGAACGTTTTTAAAATTTCAAGAATTGTCCCTCTGATATGTTTTTATCAGTACAAAAAGTAATTAAATCGGATGTGGGTTCACTTCGATGTCTCGAACTACTTTCCGACGGACCCGTATCTTTCTTGACGGAGTTAGAATATACCTCTAGATGTCATACTCATAATTACAGCCGGAAGACGTCCACTACTGGACATAGACCTCCCCCGATTCGGGAGGCTTTGCCATAATCGCCACGCTTGGCACGCGGGTTGGCGATCGCAGTATGTTGGTAAAATGCATAGAGAACGTTGCTGCCCATTCTCTAGTAAGGTGTCATACTCATCAGAACCTAATTATCATCCGTATCCATGAGAATAAAAATCTCACATGTAATTTAAAAAAAAACTTTTTATTTTTACCTTTTTTCTAAGGATATCTGTGGGTTCATTGAAATTAAGCTATGTATAAAAAATATTTGAACATCGGCAGTCCAAAGTCAGAAACATGTAGGACCATGAGTTATTTAGGTATAAGTCATGATTAATCTTATGTTTCAGCTTTTCATTTGCAGCCAAGTCAAGTTTGAAAAACAGCGACATAACATCAAGCCTGTATTTTCCGAACGGTTAGGCAGAAGTACAACCAACAGTACGTTTAAGTCCCATGCATTAGAGAGCGTATCGACAGTAGCAGTAGCGCTTACGACCCTTTTTTGGATAGGAAATTATCAAATGACGTCTCCCGCTCTGGGCAGACGCGCGCGTGTCAGACTTTTACTGACTAGAACCCACCCATGTTCCTTCAGTTGCCTATGCCGTGGCCACGATAACTCTTTCGAACAAATCCGCAACCCTGGTAGGGACCGTTAGCCCTACGAGGCAAGTCAAATCAAGTTTATAAAACCAATAACAAAACGAGACAGAACACACACAATCTTATAATTATAATAAAGACGATAAGATACATAAGAGAGAGCTACATTAAAAGGAGAATGCCCATATTATCTTACATTCAATACATCTTTTGTGGAGAGGTCGAAGACAGCTTTAATCTGCGTAAGAAGAAAAGATTACAATGTACCAGAATACTGCCACAAATCCCATCAAAATTATTGAATCCACACAATTTATATACTTGAATACCTTTTCATAAAGACATCGTGTTTTAATTTTCTTTGACGAAATGAAAAATATAATTAAGTACGTACGTAGGTATATAAGTTTGTAAACTTGTAATGCTTCTCCATCTTTTGATGAAGAGCGTCTGCAATTTACTGTCTTTATATTTAGGAATTTTTACTTTAGTTGAGTGAACGGTTCATAAAGATTCTTTTGAATTTAATATAAGTACCTAGAGTATGTTTTTTTATTGTTTTGGGCTTTACATACAGGTTAATTTTGTGACGTTGCTACATTTAATTGGCGGCCAGGATTGTGGTTGTAGGTACATTAATTAAATACCTATCGTTCTGTTTTAAATGTTGTAAGTTACAGAAAAAAACAGTTATTTTTAAAGGGTAGGTAGATATAATTTTTTTACCTACTGCAGCTTATACCATGGAAAATAAGAGCAAGCAACGTCGGATTTTTTTCTTTAAAAGCGCAACTAACTGGTAGTTTTAGTATGAAAGAAAAGCAGCGTTAACCTTTAAATTCATACTATACAAGAACATGGAAGCAAGAACATAACTTAGTAGTAGGTAGTAGTTAGATTGTTAGAAATTGGTTCCAGTATTCAGACCCCACGTAAAATATTGATTTATATCATAATTTACAGAGCAAGCCCTGCAGCGTACATCACTAAGCACGATTAGGATAATAAGAATTGACAAATCGTTCTGTTTTCAATTATTTAAAAATGACAGATATAGAATTATGTTTTAGCGTTAAGGAGGATGTGCTAAAGTAGCCCGCGAAATTATTTTGTTTTTACGTTTTTGCAATTTGTTGGTCAGTGTCAGGTTGTATGTTGAACAAAATATGATATGAAACTGTAACAAATATGGCTTAACAGAATTTTAATCTTCAAAAAGCATCAATACAACCCTCTTAGCTAGTCCATCAATCCCATTTACGAACGTTTTAATGAAATTGTCTTTCAATTGGATATATTTAATTTGGCGCTTCCTTCTAAACAACATATGTAGTGGTTTGTGATGCAAATGGCCCTAAAAGTATACTCAAACAGCACAGAATTACTACAACCCTTTAATTAAATCTAACAATTTATTTTAATCCACTTAGCCAAGTTCGACGCCATCGGATAGGTGTCAAAAGCTTTGAATAGTTCGACAGCCGGCGCGACCTGTTGGTAGTCGACCCATGTAATAAATAAGTCACAACTTATTGGAAAACCGGTGGCGTGTGAAGTTTGGTGACGTAATCACGCTGTTGAGTATAGTATACTCCTTCATCTGTTGCTTTGTTTGTGTTTGAATTGGCGAGCGAATGAGTCGGGCGGTCAGTAATCAGTGTTAGCATTTTGGAGGTATGAGGCAGGGTCAAAAGTTAATTATCCTCCATTTGAAAAGGGAGGATCGTACGACAAAACGTACAGTGTTGTATCTGACTTTTTCTGAATGGCATCTTGCACGTCAATCGGTTGTCGGATGCTAAACCGGGTTATCCTCAATTAAAGTCATCCTTCAGGTCATAAGATTTATAAGCTTAGCAGTCGCTAAAGGTAAAGGTCGGGTTGTTGTAACCCGTATTCTAGCTATCTAAGCTATGCAGTGACAGCTTTGAAATCTAGAATAAGGGATGCCCAAAGAGTAATGAAGCATTAAAGCATTATTATCAATACATCTGGTTATTTCGATTAAAATCTAAACAGAAATGCGTTGTAAATTCCTTATGGTCCAGGGGTCAAAAAGTATGAAATCTGACAAAATTCTCGACACACAATTACACGTAGTGCTTTGCGGGTATCTCCCATCTTTAACTAGTTCTGAAAGTATGTCTAAATAATGTCTCAGTAACGGCAGATTATACGTAATTTATCAAAAGTGAAGTTTTTCATTTTCCTTAGGTAAGCGTTATTATCTGCCGGGTCATTTCACGCAGGCTCAATTTTTTACTAACTTCGGTGGAATTTTATATTTGTAGGTTTTCGGATGAAAAAATAAACTTGTTTTATTCTAGAACACATTAGTATTCTAGATGTTTTAGTAGGAAATAAACAACTGTAGTTGTTTTGAAAATATGACGGTCACCGAAATTGCCATCCCACCGAAATTGAAAACTGTACACCGAAATTGCAAATCTAACACCGAAATTGCAACATCGCACCAAAATGGATTTTTTATATTGTACCATGACAGTTGTAACGGACGCCGAGCTGCATGTGTATATAAGTGATTGAACTATGACTAAAGTGTTTAAAGTAAATAAGAAACTGTAGTATTAGTGTTTATAAGTGTACCTAAGTGAGTTAAATAAGAATTCAAATAGCTACACCGTCCGTGTAGTTATAAGCGTAGTTCAGATTTATAAGTGTTTAGTTAAGTTCTATTGTGTGAAGAAAGAGTAATTATATAATGGAAATAATTCTTATAAGAATCTAATTAGCATATGAGCGAGCACTATGTAAGTTTCCTATGTAAGTTTACCGCAACGGGTCCGTATTTTAAAGTCAAATAAATATGAAATAAGCAAGCGGTCGCCATTGAGGTAAAGGTTCGACATTGAACAGTAAAATGTAATTTTCTAGTAGCTGCATTATGATTGGTTAACGCTCGCTCGACTATTAGTTCCGTATTACTGCGCGTCCGTAGATGCCGCTAGCTGCGTCTAGCGAACACTAGATGAAATTGTATATAAGAAGGGAAACGGCGGGCTCGAGACAGTCGGTCTCCAGCTCCATACGAATAAAACAACCCACAGAAGAACGAAGTTTTTTATTTGAAGAAACCCCAAGTCAATACAGTCCACTTCAGTTTTTGGTCCTTCGGAGCGGCGGATAATCAAGATCGAAGAACCCGCGGCCACGTTGCGAAGAAACCTGCAGGAAGGAGCATATTAAAGGAGACCGGCTGCCGCCAGAAAAAACCGTTAATTTTCATCGCGTGTGGGTGCGTGAAATTCAGTAGTGTTAACGGTGGAAGAAAGAAAAACGTAAGTGTACCAGTGTCGCCATCAAGAACAGAACCAGGACGCCAATCGCCGAGCCAGCAACACCGCGTCGTGTCGAGGAGCCGCGTGGTGTGACGTCATAGCGTCGCCGGGAAAAAAGGCGGGAAGAGGAAGAAACCGCCGCGTGGTGAGTGACGTCATAGCGTGGGTACGCCAAGTGAGAAATCCACACAGGAGGTTCGAGCATCGGCACGCTGAAGGTGTCGTGTGAAGAATCGCCGCGTGGTGAGTGACGTCATAGCGTGGGTACGCCAAGTGAGAAATCCACGCAGGAGGTTCGAGCATCGGCACGCTGAAGGTGTCGTGTGAAGAATCGCCACGTGGTGAGTGGCGTCATAGCGTCCTCGAAGAAAAAGGCGCGAAGAAGCAAGAGTCGATCACGTGGTGTGGCGTCATAGCGTCCTCGAAGAAAAAGGCGGGAACAGGAAGAAACCGCTGCGTGGCGTGGCGTCATAGCGTCCTCGGAGAAAAAGGCGCGAAGAAGCAAGAGTCGATCACGTGGTGTGGCGTCATAGCGTCCTCGAAGAAAAAGGCGGGAACAGGAAGAAACCGCTGCGTGGCGTGGCGTCATAGCGTCCTCGAAGAAAAAAGGCGCGAAGAAACAGGAAGCGACTACTGGGCGTGGCATCATAGCGTCATCGAAAAAAGGCGCGAAGAAACAGGAAGCGACTACTGGGCGTGGCATCATAGCGTCATCAAAGAAAAAGGCGCGAAGAAGCAAGAAGCCGCCGCGAGGTGTGACGTCATAGCGTCGGGACGCCGAGCGAAGATAGCCACGTGGCGTCACCGCGCGGGAAGCGTCTGTTTCAGGAATCAACGGCGTTGGCGGCAAAGTTCAGAGCATCATCACGACGTGTGGAGCCGTCGTGGGGTGAGCAGAAATCAAGAATTGCGTTCAAGTGTCGACGTGTAGAATATCATCACGACGTGTGGAGCCGTCGTGGGGTGAGCAGAAATCAAGAATTGCGTTCAAGCGTCGACGTGTAGAATATCATCACGACGTGTGGAGTCGTCGTGGGGAGAGCAGAATCAAGAATTGCATTCAAGTGTCGACGTGTAGAATATCATCACGACGTGTGGAGTCGTCGTGGGGTGAGCAGAATCAAGAATTGCATTCAAGTGTCGACGTGTAGAATATCATCACGACGTGTGGAGTCGTCGTGGGGTGAGCAGAATCAAGAATTGCGTTCAAGTGTCGACGTGTAGAATATCATCACGACGTGTGGAGTCGTCGTGGGCTAAGCAGAGAGTGAAGAATCGCGTCGTAAGTAATCATATTTAACTATCGACGCGTTAGTATATCATCACGGCGTGTAGTGTCGTCGGGTAATAAGCAGCAAGCCAAGAATCTCATCGAGTGTCGTCGTATCGAAGCACCGTCCGTCGCGAACCAGGAAAATGGTGGTCACGAGAAGCCAGGCGGACGCGGCCGAAATTGAAGAGAGAGAGGCGCGCCGCAGGGAAGCGGAGCTAATTGAACGAGAGAGATTAAGAAGATTGTCTCTGGACCCTCCGGCGTCGCCGTTTTCCAGACTAGCGGCCACCAGTACGGCAGGACCATCTGGATTACAAACAACGGACGTCACGGTGCAACATAGAGTGGGATCACCGACTCGATCCGTCAGGTCTCAACGATCGACGACTAGTATTGCGACGCGGCTGCGTATGGCGGAACTGGACGCAGCGGAGAAGCTGGCTGCAATAAGGAGGAAGGAACTGGAACTGGAAGCGGACCTGGTGAAAAAGCGGTTGGCCACTCAGGTAGCTGTAATACAGGATGATGAAAGCGTGCAAGAGGAACCCGGAACCCAGAACCCGCGCGAGGAACCCCATCAGAAAGTGGATGCGTGGCTGAGGACGAACCCCATCAGCTCACGGGGTGAGGAAGGGGCCCGGGACGCAAGGGAGGAACCTAAGCAGATACGCTTTGAAGAACCACGGGGTAGATCACCAACTCCAACGAGGAAGAGCAGCATCGAGCACCTGGCCGCCACACTGGAGAAGATGGCCAGACCCAGGCCGCGGCACACCGACCTACCGACCTTTTCCGGAGCGGCCAACGAGTGGCTGCCGTTCAAAGCGGCTGTACGGGACACGACCAACATGTACCAGATATCGGCGGCGGAGAACATCCAGAGGCTGAGGAGCTGCCTCAAAGGGGAAGCGAGAGACGCCGTGGCCGCCCTCCTGCATACAGCCACCGATCCAGATGTAATAATGAAGACCCTCGAACAGTGCTTCGGCCGGCCGGAGGTGATAATCGACCGCGCCCTGGAAGACCTAAGGAGACTCCCGAAGCCTGGTGCGTCAGCAGCCGAACTGAACGCCTTCGCCATCAAGCTGCAGAATGTTACGTGCGTGTTAAGTACGATCGATCGAAGAGGCTACCTGTTCAACCCCATGATGACGCGGGAAGTACTGGACAAACTCAGCCCACACCTGCGATCACGATGGTGCGACTACGCCTACGACCACGAGGGGACAGCTGAGCCAGAGATCGTCATGATGTCTCGTTTCTTGATGCGTGAAGCAGACCGAGCGCTACGGTACACCTACGCCCCATCCACGAGCACCGCACAGCAGAAGAAGGAGACTCGACCCGCTACGATATTGAAGAAGAAGGCGAGCGTCTTCACCACGGTCGAGGGAGCGGAGGAGGAGAAGGACAAGTGCCCCAAGTGCGGTCAAGCTCACACCCTAACGCAGTGTCCGAGGTACAAGGCGCTCACGGTGGACGAACGGTGGAACTTCCTGAAAGAAAAGAAGATGTGTTTCAGATGCATTCAGAAACAGCACCGGCGCATGAACTGCAAGGCGAAGGCATGCGGCGTGAATCAGTGTCGCCGGCCGCATCATGCAACCCTCCACCAGGAGCGAGAGGCGAAGAGGGAAGACCCGAAGGCAACCGAACCGAAGGAGGAAGCAGTCCTGTCCGTGGCGTCGCGACCAGTCGCCGGGCCGCGAGCGGTTCTGTTGAAGATGTGTCCTGTCGTCATCTCCGGACCACGGGGGGAGGTGAAGACCCACGCTCTCCTGGACGAAGGAGCGACCATCACTCTCATCGACGAGGAACTAGCAGCGACCATCGGGGCCGAGGGACCAACGCAGCCTCTGCACCTGAACGGGGTCAACATGTCGCAGCAAGAGATGGAGAGCAAGCTGGTGGACCTTCGCGTCAGGGGGCTGAAGAGCGGCGACCACCACAAGGTCCGAGCGAGGACGATCAAGAATCTCCAGCTGCACCAACAGTCTATCCCTCACACCCTGCTGGAGTACGAGCACCTGAAGGACCTGACGCCAGAAGAGGTATGCTACGAGCTGACGCGACCTGGGCTCCTGGTGGGGACAGACCACTGGGAATGCATCGTATCCCGCGAACTTCGAGTCGGCCGTCCCGATCAACCGGCCGCATCGAGGACCCAGTTAGGATGGGTGGTGCACGGAACAGCACCACGCAAGGCCATCTTTCAAGAGGGGAACGTGCTTCACGTCTACGAGCCCGCACGAACGGCAGGAGCAAGCGACCAAGATCTCCACGACTTAGTCGAGGCCCATTTCAAGATCGACGCTCTCGGCATACAAGGAAAGCCGAGGATCAAGGAGACGGATCAGCGAGCCATCGACATAGTCAAACGGACGACGAAGAAGATTGACTCCGGATACGAGGTCGGACTACCGTGGCGGCGAGACGACGTCACCATGCCTCCAAGCTACGGGCAAGCGTTACGCCGGTTGAAAAAGATCGAGCAGAAGATGGACGCAGACCCAGAGTTCGCAGTTGAGTACTCCCGACAGATCGACAACCTCTTGAGCAAGGGGTACGCGACGCCATGCGACGGGACGGAGGGAACGAGCGCCGTCTGTTGGTACCTGCCACACTTTGCCGTACAGAACCCGAACAAGCCCGGCAAACACAGGCTGGTATTCGACGCAGCGGCCAAGAGCAACGGCGTGTGTCTCAACGACGAACTCCTGGAGGGACCCGATCTACTACTGTCGCTACCGGGAATCCTGTTTAGATTTCGAGAGAAACGGGTGGCCATCACAGCGGACGTACAGGAAATGTTCCTAAGAATTAAGATAAGGGCGGAGGACCAACCAGCACAACAGTTCCTGTGGCGAGGCAACGATCGAGAGCAGAACCCGAGAAAGTATAAAATGACTAGCATGATCTTCGGCGCCGCGAGCTCCCCGTACATGGCCCACTACGTCCGTAACTACAACGCGGACGTGTACGGACAGGAGTACCCACGGGCTCTAGAAGCCATAAAAGAGAGTCACTACATGGATGACCTGGTGGCCAGCTACGAGAGCGCAGAGGAAGCACGGCGAGCGGTCGATGAAACGAGAGCGGTACATGCACACGCGGGCTTCACGCTGAGAGGATGGAGCTCTAGTGACCAGACAGTGCTGCGCGACGTGCCCCCGGAGCTACACGCTACCTCCCCCAACCAACTGGGGGGAGAACGGCCCGAGAGTAAAATCCTGGGACTGTACTGGAGCGCGGAACGAGACGAGCTGGGCTTCAACACCTCAATGAACCGGGTTCCAGCTGAAGTAACAACACGGACTCGCGCACCGACCAAACGGGAAGCACTAAGCGCAGTGATGTCGATCTACGACCCACTTGGATTGCTGAGTCATTACACCATACGATCGAAGATTATTCTGCAGAACCTGTGGCGGCTACATACAACCTGGGACGAGCAGATTCCGGACGAAGAGAACGAGCTCTTCGCGTCCTGGCTGGCGCGGCTTCCTGAGCTCGCCCAACTCCGGCTGCCGAGGTGCTACTTAAGACATGGGTACGAACGCATCGACCTTCACATCCTGTGTGACGCCAGCGAACAGGCCTACGCAACCGTGGCCTACTGGAGAGTGAAGAACGTCGATGGAACCGTGAACGTCGTGCTGGTGGCCGCCAAGGCGAAGGTGGCGCCCCGTCGAGCACAGACCATACCTCGACTGGAGCTGCAGGCTGCCGTCATCGGGGCGAGACTAGCTGACGCCATAAGAAGAGAGCACCGGGTCAACATCGGCCAGACGACCTACTGGACGGACTCATCCACTGTGGTACATTGGATTCACCACGACATGCGACGCTACACCCCATTCGTCGCGCACCGGCTGGGCGAGATCGCGGAGCTGACACAGAAGGAGGAGTGGCGTTGGCTACCTACCGCCTGCAACACCGCCGACGATGCCACTCGGTTGGTGGACGCACCCATCAGCGCGACGGACCGGTGGTTCCGGGGGCCAGACTTCCTGCGTCTACCAGAAGAACAGTGGCCCACGGCGTCGACGGACGACACAGAGGAAGAGGAAGTCCTCCACCTGACCGAAAAGCCCGAGCAAGACGACTGGCTACCGGACCCGGCCCGTTTCTCAAAGTACGAGGTGCTAGTGAGGGCCGTCGCGCGAGCGATCGCCTTCACCGACATATGCCGACGAAGAGCGACCACCATGGAACACCGTCACGTCCAGCGCGCCGAGGCCGAGCTGATCCGCCGAGCACAAGAAGACAGCTTCGGCGAAGATCTGAAGAGAATCCGGTCCGCCCGTCCGATTGCGAAGACGAGCCGACTGTACCGCCTGGATCCAGTGCTGGAAGACGGCATCCTGAAGCTGCGGGGCCGAATCGAGGCCTCCTCCGCGCCGAGCGAGACGAAGCGACCGATCATCATGGACGGTCGTCACCAACTGACCAAGCTCCTTGTCCTACGTGAACACTGCGCCGCAGGTCACGCAAACAGAGAGCGCGTGACCAACGACCTACGGCAGCGGTACTGGGTTATCCACTTACGACCCACGGTACGCGCTGTCGAGAAGAGCTGTGCCTTCTGCCAGAGACGGCGAGCCACACCGCGGACACCAGCCACGGGGGACCTGCCGCGCGCCCGTCTTGACCCCTTCCACCGCCCGTTTACTAACTGCGGGGTGGACTACTTCGGGCCGATGACGGTCAAGATAGGGCGCCGGCGAGAGAAGAGGTGGGGCGCGCTATTTACGTGCCTCACTTCCCGCGCCGTGCACATCGAGCTCGTCCCATCACTCTCCACAGACTCAGCCATCATGGCGCTGAGGCGAATGGCGGCCCGCCGAGGGTGGCCGAGGGTGATGTACTCCGACAACGCGACCAACTTCCGAGGCGCCGATCAAGAGCTGCGCAACGCCTACGCCGAGTGGATGCCTGCCCTGCGAGACGAGGGGCTACAGCGCCGCATGGAGTGGCGCTTCATACCTCCTGGCGCGCCCAACCAAGGGGGCGCGTGGGAGAGAATGGTGCGTTCCGTGAAGGCGGCCCTCGACGTCACGCTACGAGAGAGGGCGCCAACAGAAGAAGTCTTGGCGACCGTGCTCGTCGAGGCCGAGTTCTCCATCAACGCGAGACCGCTGACCCACGTCAGCGTCAACCCCAGCGATCCAGAGGCCCTGACCCCCAACCACTTCCTGCTAGGGTCGTCAGGAGGCCTGCCAACGACGGGGCCGTGCGACGAAGCCGATCGAAGAACATGGCGAGTCAGTCAAGCCCTCGCTGATCACTTCTGGCGTCGGTGGTTACGCGAGTACCTACCTACCCTGGTACCTCGCGGTGAACCACAGAACAACGTGCGGGCGATACAAGTCGGCGACGCAGTCCTCGTGGTCGACAGCACGCTACCCCGAAACACCTGGCCGATGGGGATCGTCGAGCGCACACACCAGGGACCAGACGGCAGCATCAGGGTCGTCGAGGTGCGCACCAGAACCGGCGTGTTCCGACGCCCTGTGAGCAAGCTCGTCGTCGTTATGAAGAAAGAAGAGGCTACGCGAGCTACGCCGGGGGGAGAGCTGTAACGGACGCCGAGCTGCATGTGTATATAAGTGATTGAACTATGACTAAAGTGTTTAAAGTAAATAAGAAACTGTAGTATTAGTGTTTATAAGTGTACCTAAGTGAGTTAAATAAGAATTCAAATAGCTACACCGTCCGTGTAGTTATAAGCGTAGTTCAGATTTATAAGTGTTTAGTTAAGTTCTATTGTGTGAAGAAAGAGTAATTATATAATGGAAATAATTCTTATAAGAATCTAATTAGCATATGAGCGAGCACTATGTAAGTTTCCTATGTAAGTTTACCGCAACGGGTCCGTATTTTAAAGTCAAATAAATATGAAATAAGCAAGCGGTCGCCATTGAGGTAAAGGTTCGACATTGAACAGTAAAATGTAATTTTCTAGTAGCTGCATTATGATTGGTTAACGCTCGCTCGACTATTAGTTCCGTATTACTGCGCGTCCGTAGATGCCGCTAGCTGCGTCTAGCGAACACTAGATGAAATTGTATATAAGAAGGGAAACGGCGGGCTCGAGACAGTCGGTCTCCAGCTCCATACGAATAAAACAACCCACAGAAGAACGAAGTTTTTTATTTGAAGAAACCCCAAGTCAATACAGTCCACTTCAACAGTTATTAAACAAAGAACAACTTAGCCGTTGGCAACATTACGTAGCGGCTGCACAGGTGGGTATAGCAGGTCTAAAATACGTTTATTTGTCTGTATTTGACACTTTTACTAAATTAACTTTAGTTCTGCTAAATGTGATATGTTGAGGGTAATACTAAATAAAATGAAGTTATGATGAGATCTTCGTTTTATTAATACTTGAGCAAATAATTAGGTTTTTTTTTATAAAAATTCTTCAATTCGTAAACAAACATAAAATAATAAAATCTCAAAAAACTAAAGTGAACAAAACAAAAATCAAAAGATATTCAAATCACTGTGACTGAGGTTTTAATTTGTACCGTCGTAAAAAAAAAACATAAAATAATAAACTCTCAAATAGCTAAAGTGAGTAAAACAAAAATTAAAAAATATTCAAATCACTGTCAGAGTCATTTTCAATATAGTTCTTAATTTGTGCTGTAAACGATTCACCTAATCTTGATTCCTTTTTCTTTTCAGTTTTGCCATCCCTTTTCCAATCAGTTTCAGGTTTTGAATTTTCAAATTCCGAACACATTGCGCTGTCAAAGTTTTCAAAAAACGACGCGGAGGGGATGATATCCAAATAAACATTTTCTATACTCAGTGAGTCATCTAATGCCGCCAATGATTTTGATGGAATGGAAAGTTTCTTGATGGATGGCTTGTCTAAGTCAAATCTCTCAGAAGCTTTAAAACGTTGCACGCTTAAAATCTGAACCTTAGACTCAGTGCTTCTTGTGGAATTATATCGTTGAAGGTCAAGTTGTGTCATAAAACAATCTTTTTGGTTTCGTGTTTGCGAGTTATCATTGCAGGCGAGATTATAGAAACCTAAATGTCTTCCATGAGGACATATTGTTGCCTTAATCAAACAGTCAGGATGTCTACAAGACAATGATCGCAAAGCTAATTGTCGTGGTTCTGCTTTCATCCAAACTATCTGGTGTACCTTTAAAGTACCCGGAAACGTTTTTAATTGATCAGGAAGAAGCCAGTCTTTTTCGATTATTTTGTAATCTTCTACTACTTCTATTTTCACGCCTTTAACTGAAGTTTTGAGGTTTTGAACTAAAGTGTCGAGGTCGGCGATGTCTTTTCCATACGCAACCAGCTGGTCAGCAGTTCTTTTTAGTACTCCGCCGACACCGTCTTTTCCCATGGCCGCATTCTGAATAATGCCAAATGATCTCCTTTAATTGTGGACAGTATGAACTCAACTGAGATATAATGTAAAATATTTTTTTGTTCCTATATTGTGCAGAAGGTGAATCTGATACTATGTGGAGTGTGCGTACCATGGGAGCGTCTGTTTCTATTTCTCTTAATATCGGGACTAAATGAGCCCATACAGCAGCAGCGTCGTGGCGTAAAGAAGCACTGATTGTACAAAAAGCTTGTGTTTTATAAGTTTGACTGCCATGATAATAAATCACGACAGTATGTAGTGTGATCTGGTTCTTACTCCAATGTGCAGACTGTACCTCTTCATTATATTTAGTTCCATAATTTTCGCTAAAATCTAAATGTATTAAACACTGACTTTCAGTCAAATTGTCTTTTATTTCTTTGACAGCTTGATATTGATTTTTTAAATTTGCACAGTGCTTGAGAAACAACTTTAGAGCATTTTCAAATTTTTTTATCACTGCCAATGGTTTATCTGAATGGCTTATCTTAGTAACGGTTTTAGTCGTTTTTTCTACATTATCTTTAGTATACACTCTAGCTTGTTGTTGCCATGCCCAGTAAGTTATATTAGTCTGATTACTAAATTCTTGGTAGTTTACAACTTTGTCTCTGCATGATATACATTTTCTTTCGAGGCAGTTTACATTGTCTTTATCACAGCACATATTTTTTAGAAGATCTGTGGTAGTATTCTCTTTTATTATTTTATTCCTTTTAAGAGATGTTATTAATAGCTCCATATTGGCGTGTATTTGACAAAGACATGTATTACGGTTATTTATTTTTGGCTTCAAAATCCAGAATGGTCTCAATTTGGAAAATGTTGTATAGCCTATTGGCGGATGAATTTTAAATATTTTTGATGTAAATTTTTTATCGAGTCTGTTAAATATCTCTTTTGCTTTTTTACTTGACTTTTAGTAATGCAATCTTTTTTTCCGGGGCACATACGAGAATTCTCATCTTCTTCATAAAACTTTTGTACAATGTTTCGTACTTGAGAATTAATTATAGTTTTGTTCTTTGGTTCATCAGACTTTCTATTCTTTTTAACTATCTTGTTTTGTAAACGTGGACTTCTGAGAATCTTGTTCAGTCTTTCTGCTCTTTTTCTATATAAATCTTTTTCTCTCTTTAGTTGTACAACTTTTTTTCTAAGCGTCATTATCTCCTTTGCTTTTATTCTTTGGTATTTTCTGAATCTGGCACCCAAATCTTTCAATGAGGAAGACATCTCAGATAAAGAAGGTACAGGGCTACTAGGACACAAAGTAGATACAGGGCTGCTTGGACATAAGGTAAATACAGAGCTACTTGGACACAAAGTAGATATAGGGCTACTTGGACATAATGTAGAATTAGGGGTTTGATTTCTCCTTGAATAGGAATGAACGGGACTACTAGTGAATATTTTGTTTTTGGAACGCAGACGACGTGAAATGCTTGAATAAGGACTAATGCTGCGAGACCGTTGAAAGTTGGAATTGAAGTTTCCATCATGAGAAGGTCCTGGTTGTGGACTAAGCGAGCGAGAACGATTTAGAATGGAAGTACATGTGGGAGATGACACGCCTGTCATATCGTCACCCTATGTTTCAGGAGGATCATTGGTTTTTTCAGGTGGGACATTTTTAGATGGTGTTTTTTTTTTCATTTGTTAATTTTGTGGTTCTTTTTCGTCTTTCATAAAACGCTTTAAAGTTAGCTCTGTTTATTTTTTGCTTCAATCTTCGGGCTCGTGGAGTCATTTCAGCCATTGATAAAATTTTTCCTTCCGCTTTTTTCTTTCGATATCGTTCTCTATCTTTTCTTCTTAGTTCTTCGCCAAGTACTGGATCATCTTTTATTCTTTTTTTTCTTAGTCTTTCAGCCTGCTTCTTTTTTTCTAAAGTTTCTTCTCTAGATTGTTTTTCCTTTCGCTTGCCCATCCTTTAACAAGACAAAATTGAGTAGGTTATAGTATAAAGAGTTTATATATTGTACAGGTCCAATGCAGGCCCAGTTAACAAAACAAAATATTTTACACCACCCGTGACACGGATAACTTTAATGACAGCCGCTGACCGATAGAATGATGCCAGTGAAGATTGGATGGAATTACTTTCTGCCAAGTTCATTTTTATTGCTATTTTAAACAGTTTTTTTTTTTAATGGCAATAAAAACTTTTGTTTATAAACACACATAGACCTACGATGTAATAGTAGATTATTAACCAAGGGGATAAAGCAGTGTCTTCTGTCGCGGGTGACGATTTAAATCGCGAGCGTAACGAAGGACTCGAGGTTTACTCCCGAGCGTAGCGAGGGTGTTATAAACTTAAATCACGAGCGAAGCGAGGGATTTAAAACGAGTCCTGAGTGTAGCGAGGGATTTAAGTTCACCCAAGACTAAGACAGCTTTATCACCGAGGAAAATACTCTACTTTTCATACCATTTGCGAAAAAATTAACACAATAATAATATGAGATAAGCATTTATTAAAAATTATGACAATTAAAAGTAAAATAAATTTGACGTTAATGTATTTGAAGAAAACAAAAACGCGGCAAATTCCTAGACTGATATTTTTTTTGTCGGAAAAGCAAAGGCATCAGGCAGGCAAGCTCATACGGCCTCCTCGGTTTTCGTAATTTTATTTAATAATCATAACTGCATAATAAATGCGTATTCCTTTTTCAAAAAGATGTATAATGCTTTATATACAAACTCAATGGTGTAAACACAGATGTAGTTCAGTATAAATTTCGGTAAGTATTCCAAATTTAAATCACATTCTCCCCCTAGCAAGGAACTTAAATCCAACCTGGAATGCGCACAGGCTGCCAATACGCGGTCCGAGCGAGATAGCTTCGCGAGAGCCCTTTGTCCCTTTCATTAGGGTGACCAAGCAATATGATGTAGGTAGATACTAATATAACAGGATATAATATATTAACCAATAATTTGATTTTTAAAAAATAGTTTCGCTTTAAAGATGGGCAAATAACCATTTTGTTTAGTATTAATTGTCGTAAAAATCTAACAGGCGTCGTTTTTAAGAAAAATGGTTGGGACACTTTTTATTGGGCAAATGCGTCAATGGACTTTACCCGTAAATAATCTTATAATTTCGTTCATTATGGGCACCCTACTTCAAAAAAGGGACACAGGGCTCTCGCAACGCTTTCTCTCTCGGACCGAATTTCTCTCTGACCAAGTGATTGTCTGTAATAGAACTTAGTGACATATACTTAGGGTTTATTTTTATAATGGTGTCAAATTGACAATGCACATTCCAGGGGTCGGGTATAAGTTCCTTGCCCCCTAGAGGATGAATGAAATCAGTACAATTTTCTTTCCCTGTTTTTAACAGATTAAAAATGACTATTGTTATGTTAGCTTTTTGTGGCATAGAATGTCACTTTTTTGAGCAAGTGGTACGAAAAAGAATTTTAAAATTTCAACAATATTACATTCATTAGTTACTTTTTTTAAAGCCTGTTAAAAATGTTTTGATAAAATATGTACCTACTTACAATACTACCCTCCAAAATTTGTCCAATTAATTGTGTTAACTCTCAGGCGTAAATATCGTACAAAAGTCACATGAACCCACAGCAATTTTAGTATTGATGCAATATCGGTGGCAATAAACTTACCACCGAAACCACCGATATTGCACCACCGAAATTAGAAACATGAAGAAAAAATTAAATAAAAACAAAACTATTTATGCTTCAGTCATTTAAAATGTATGGTTGCTAAGAGTACCCATTAACACATAACATACTCGCGTATCATACCGTAAAAAAAAATAACATTCATTCGTACAGTAACCCACCGAGATTCCATAATTTCGTATTCTCTCATAGATTTAAAAAGCACTTACGTTTTGGCGCGAAACCACGGCAGGATCGGACACGTCACTACTGCGAGAACACAAGAGCACGACTGGACCTCCGTGTGCGTAAGGAGATAGTTTGTTAGAATAGACTTGTTTACGTTATAGGTCGGTTTCAATAAAACACACCGATATTGCAATTTTGGCGTGGACATTCCTTATCACAATGGTCCTGATGTCTGCATGATAACAGAAGTAAAGGAAGTAATAAATATGGTTGCTTTAAGCATAGACCAACATAATCATGTTCACTTTAAGTACCAAATTTCCATCACAACGTATTTAAAGAGGTAAATGCGCTTAAAAGTTAATCACGGACATACCACCGTTACACAGTGGAACGAATGTATGGGAGCGGTTGGACGTAGACATGTCCGAAAAATAAGAGTAAAATTATGACAAACTAATGATGCCATCTTATTCGATTACTTAATGCCTTCATAAATTGTGGTGATGAATTTCTTCATAACTCCCATATCTCGGGAGTAATTTGAGAAAATGTGAAATTTTACTATGAAAATGAGTGTATCGAGCTCTCTCCCTCCTGATTCCGGGCTTGTTTCAAGTAGCGGTCTCTAATATCGTAATGCTATTACTAAGAGCTATATTTAATACTAAGACACATAGTGCGCCAAATGTGCACTTTCTGGGATAAAAGGAAATGAAAATTAAAAAAAAAAACGTTTTTTCCCCATTTGTATTTACTTTAAACCGCAGACAGACTTATTAAGAGGTCTATAAATATATTATATATATACAGAAATATATATTAACAAAAATATTCACAAGAACTGATGAGAGTATGACTTTTAAGTAAGTTGATAATAAATTACCTAGTTTCATTAAAAGTACAATAAATAATTAAGATGTAAGCTCTAATTTACTAAGTTACACATTTTAAAACAATAACATCATTTAATTATCTTCGTCATCATCATCATCATCAATTAATTCAAATTCAGAATCGATGTCCGCTAAATCATTTATGTTAACAAATTCGATATCACTTTTCTCAGAATCCGTAAGCTCATAAAATTCCTTAAAAGAAGATTTTTTTACAAACTTATTTCCTTTTGGACGGATACTTGTAACAAGTGGATCAGAAGACAGTAAAAGATTGTGCATAATATCTTCATTGCATGAGATACTGCTATGCTTTCGAGAATGCCCCTCTCTATATTTTCTAAAATCTTTATTTCTAGCCTCAGATGCCTCTTCGGATAGAAAACCAATGGGCACAATTGACATGTTCTGAACTATGTCTGGCCCATGCATTAAAATTTTATGAAGTGAAGAAGGCATATAATACCATGGGTATAACTCCACGTAAAGCTTAGCAGTATCAAAGCAGAACTCTCGGAATTTAGTTACGTTGATCTTCTCTCCTGATGAAATACACTGCAAGATCACACAGATTTTTCTTAAAAGCATAGCATCTATTCCGGTCAGTTCAGCAGATTTAGTGTAGTTTTCAAAAAATCTCCTTGCCGAGTTGCCATTGTTGGTGGATCCACTGCCTTGTTTCACAACATCGAGAAGTAAGCCCGTTTCTCTTCTTACAGCCTCTTGAACTCTTTTCTTCCTGTCATCAACTTGCCTTTTTGCTATATCACCCCTTACTTGCCATGATTTTATGTCTAATTTGTAGGAAATGTGTAATAAGCATTCCATTGAGCGAATCCAAGCGTGAAGGGTGCTTAAGCTATATTTATACATGTCCTCGTTTGCGTGTTTATCTTTGATTAACTCTAAATTATTCATTTCTTTAGGACAAGCCTTGCATATGTCACACACTGAAGCTGCTGTATTGGATATAATGGAATGAATTTTACCATCAATCATTGTCAACAGCAGTTGGTGTTTGACACTAATTCCATCAGTGATGGTGGATGGAGTTAAGGCTTCAATCTCTGCTTCGATTTCAGCCATCTCTCTCTGCACATTTTCTTTGGTTTCCTTTATAAACTTAAACAATATTGGCCGGCAAAATGAAGTGGAAGATGGTCGCTCGTTTTCCCAAATTGTTACACCTTTTGAGACGAGCCGCAGTGGTACAAGACTAATCATAAAATTACTAGCAAGATCGATTTGCTCATCTTCACTCGTCCTTTGATGATAAATGCTTTGGCTAGATGATCCGTCAAAACCCCATTTGCTGGTCAATACGAGCTGTTGATTGGGATCAACAGGGGTTTCTAACGACCTAATAAGTCTTCTTGAGGTTAAATCCATCAAGGCTTGTAATTTGATTTTTGCAGAGCTCTCTGTAACTGTGAGATCTTCTTTGGCCGGATAGCACTTAATTTTTTCTTTAACCAACATGTAGTAACTCGGGTATTGAAGAGCTCCTTCTTGAGTGTTGAAATCCCGAAGAGTGTTATAGCGCCATTTCGATAAGTTCATCGATACATAAAGAGCCAATGCCTTCAAAGGGGATATTTCCCGTACCTGAATTGATTTACCTTCAATGAAGGCTTTGATTTTTGAGGCCTCTTCTGGATTCTCCGTCAAGTATTTCATAACATAAGCTGTATCGCTTTGTCCTGCCTTTTGAAGCGCCCTTTCGGCCGAAAACATAATTTCAGCGCTGCTACTGCTGCATGAAAGACTATCTTCAGTGCGTCTTCTTTTTTGCCGGTTACTAAGGTCCTCAAAAGATTTACGAGGACTAGGATGTGTACAAGTTGAAGCATCAGATTTAGCAGGAGAAATTATGGGCTCGATGACGTCACTTATATTTTCTGTAGAAGGTTCCATATTTTCATTCTGTAATTCCGGCCATTGAATTGCAGCCTGTAGCCAAATCTCATGTTTCTTCCGAAACTTATCTGTGCTTCTTCCAGACTGTGTCCATTTTGCATAAATGCGGTAGCAAAATCGACGACACCAGTCTTTTAAACTTGTTTCAGCACTTTCACATAACTGAACACAACTGTTATCTTTTAAAACACTGAACAAATAGTTAAAGTCGCGTAAATCTTTATGTGCGCGTGCGCATAAAGCAACGTGAATATCAAGATTTGTATTAAAATTTGGAAAATACATTGCGAGATTAGCTTGGATACAAGGAGGTGTAAATCAACACTGATTTTAAAGTTACTAATAGTGACCTATTTATATAAAATCCAGGTATCCCAGGTATCCTTTGTTAAATATTGCAAGGTAATTAGTTATTGTGATAATTAGTAAATGATGCATGCTAAATTAGTGTATTAAGAGCCATTTAGTAATTAAATAATAGCAATGTTCTTATCAGTAATCATTAGTGCATCAGTTTTATATGTAAACCTTAAGTCCCTAATTATATATCCTAATTAGCTTATATCTTCTCTAATTGGCTGCTCAGAAATGTTATTGTAATAAGGTAAACCTTTAGAAAAACGGTTTTAATCAACAAAATAAACAAAAAATAAAAAAATTGTGTTATAAAATAAACATCACTCTTTATCCCAGAAAGTGCACATTTGGCGCACTATGTGTCTTAGTATTAAATATAGCTCTTAGTATTAGCATTATGATATTAGAGACCGCTACTTGAAACAAGCCCGGAATCAGGAGGGAGAGAGCTCGATACACTCATTTTCATAGTAAAATTTCACATTTTCTCAAATTACTCCCGAAATATGGGAGTTATGGAAGAAATTCATCACCACAAGTTATGAAGGCATTAAGTAATCGAATAAGATGGCATCATTAGTTTGGCATAATTTTACTCTTTTTTTTCGGACATGTCTACGTCCAACCGCTCCCATACATTCGTTCCACTGTGCGTTATTGAGAAACGGATATATTTATACATTTTTTTTTATTTATATTTCAGTGATTTTTATTTATACTAGTGCCTTCATATGAGCTAGTTTTCTTATTACAAGAAAAAATATAAAATGGTCTTATAAATACATTTTACAAAGTGATTTCACGCGAAGAACCTCTAAAAACGCTGTCGGTGAAACTACCCACAGGGTTTTGTTACGAAAAGTTTTTTTTTTTTGTTTCTGGATAGTTTCGGCTTTATTAAAAAGTAAAGTTTTCTGTAAACTATAGAACCACTTTTTAATTACCTACTAATTGTATTCCGACAAAATTTTGATGAACGACGATGTTCTAAATGCAAAAACTGTTTTTAAACTCGAGTCTTAGGTGTCAATTTTGAATTAAGAACTTCGAAATACAAAAAACCTGACTCAACGGTGTAAGCTCGGGCTTAAGTTAGACCTCGCTTTGACGACTTGAGTTTTAGAGCGTGCATTAATTTTCACAGAGATTTTAATGTCATATTTAGAATGACTCTCTATAAGTCGATTATAGGGTACCTGGTTCCATCTTTTGTTGAGTGAAAACCAAGAATAAATGTATCACTACTTCTAACATTCATCTTTCACCTACCTTTTATTACTTCAAAGGTTTCTACCCTCACTCAGCAATCGAAACCGAGAGTATCTGCTATTGTTGCTTCCACTTTTTTGTTACGTTATTGTCAAAGAGATGTAAGTAGGTACCCTTTTGTGTTTCTATATAAGGCTTATGGAGAATAAGTAGCCGTTTATTGTTGCTTCTTCGGCAGGTTTCAGATTTCTGTAAGGGAAATGTGGCTTAATTCGTCATGTTTTTGATAGTCCTTTCTCATAGTAGAATATAACGAAGTGAAATTAATTTATGTTTAGAAAAGTAAAGCAGAGGTATACCTTTAGTACATCCACATTTTGCCAGTTCTTCTGATAAGTAAGTAAGGTAAGATGCAGTTTTGGCCTAGTGGTAACGACCCCGACTTACGAACGTAGGTGTAAGTTCATCATTCTTTTTTTTTTTAAATACGTAAAATAAAATAAAGGAGAATTAAGGACTGTTAAAGTTTGTGGAGCAAAATACAAAATCTACGCGAACAAGGTCACGAGCGAAGTGCTTGTATAAATCTATCCTAATATTATAAAGCTGAAGAATTTGTTTGGATGAACGCGGTAATCTCAAGAACTACTGGTCCGAATTGAAAAATGATTTTTTAATGGATAGCCTACTTGTTGAGGAAAGCTATAGACTATATAACATCATCCTACAATCAAAAAGAGCAGAGCAGCAACGAAAAATGGACGAAAACTGGCAGGCAATTCAATGCGACAGGAAGGGTCAGGGAAGCAAAAATTTGACGCGGTCGAAGTGGCGGGCAGAAGCTAGTATAATATATTTTGCAAAATAAATTCTCCATCTTATTCGTAGGTACTGTAAACAAATTTTACTTTGAATACCTGTTTTAATGACTTCCACGCAGTTCCAGAATGACCTCGACGGTTATTTTGCTTTGATGTGTATTTATAACTGTTAATTGCGTGCATTGATTGGACAGGTCCACTCAATCTGTATGGTTCTTTCCTCAAAAGACCATTTCAGACACCCCCATGTACATGGTCCTCAAATGATCAGACCGGGACTATTTCCTGATTTTATCTACACATTGACATTGATGAATTTTACTCATACAATGACATGAATATTTACTTTTAAAGTATTATATTGTTTTAATTACTTATTGTAAATGTGAAGACGAAGTGGGTATTCTTTTTTTTTTTGTTTTCCTTTTCTTCTAATTTAATTTTTAACATTGTCTGGCAGTTTGAGTAATTTGTGCGACCTACACAAATGTCCTTTCTTTGGTATTGTTCGTCGAATCATTGACCTCCTTAAGTTCTGAGTGGAGCTGCATGAATACTGACAAATGCGTGCACTGATTGGACAGGTCCACTCAAGCTGTGTGTTCTTTCCTTAAAATACCACTTCAGACACCAATCCACATGGTCTTCACATGATCTGATTAAGATTATCATCATCATCATCATTTCAGCCGTAAGACGTCCACTGCTGGACTTAGGCCTCCCCCAATTTGGGGGGCTTTGCCATAATCGCCACGCTTGGCAGGCGGGTTTGCGATCGCAGTAAGGTGGTAAAATGCATAGAGAACGCTGCTGCCCATTCTCTAGTAAGTCCCTTAGTCGCCTTTTACGACACCCACGGGAAGAAATGGGGAAATAAGAAGAAATAAGATTATGTCTGGACTTTAAAAGAGACTGTGACCTCTGAGTTTGTTTCGACGTTTCTTCTCAGAGTAGTCAGATAGGAAATGCCGATCTCATCTAGTTTAAAAAAAAAATATGATTGACGTGTAAAAGTGTTTGTACAAACCTACTTGCAAAAATAAAGTCATTTATCATTTATCATTAATATGAATTCCTCAAATCGTACTCAGATCAATATTAAGAGGAAGCACACTAAAATATATGTAGGCAAACTCCTTTTAAAATTGGTCTACCAAACAATAATTTATTAGAAAAAAACCTTTTGAATTGCACGCTAAGCAGTTTTTCCCGGCTGGTATTCGTATAGCTTTGACAGTCGGTACAAGTAGTCAGAAATCTGGAAGTATGAGAACCGGTCTTACCAAAAGGTATCGTGTTGCCCAGTATCAGGGTAGTGGGGGTCAGAAAGCCAGTCATTCCGTGGAAAATACTGGTATCCAGCTGCACCCGATCAGTCTGAAAGCTGACCCCAACATACAAGGAAAAAGGCAAAGAATTGTCAAGAAGTCGGTCAGAAAGCAATCAATTCACCCCATGGGTGTTCTTCCGGAAAAGCAATTCCAACATAAGTACCTTATTTTACCTTCAAGCTCTACAATTTCCACGGTGCTTGCAAGCACCTATAAAAATTATCAGGCGTCGCCGAAGGTCGTAATAGGCCTGTAATTATAACGGTCCGACACATAATCACGTAATAAATTACGAACGTAATAAGCCTAGAAACATTTTTACGCTTCAAATATCTTCAGAACTAACTCGTGAATATTAGTTTAGTTTAGGTAATCAAATTTCAGTGACGCGTGCTTTAATTTTTAAAGACTTTTCATTTCTTTGACTTCATATTAAGACCAAACAAATTAAGGGCAAGTAAAAATAATTATTATAAATTATTTATTCATATAACGTAATCCATTTTGTTCCGTATGTTGCCGGACGTAAAGAATAGCAGCATCCCATTACTTGGTTGGATTAGATTTGATTGTATTTTAATTTAATGTATTTTGATTTAAGGTATTTTTATTTAATGTTTTATTTGATTTAATGTATTTTAATTTAATGTATTTGAATTTAGTGTATTTTATTTTAATGTTGTAATGAATTCAATGTATTTTGTTTTAATATTGTAATGAATTTAATGTATTTTGTTTCAACGCTGTATGTAACGCAGTATGTGTGTGTGAATTTGATGTATGTATTTGTGATTGAGTTATTGGGACTTTATGCCTTAGCATACGTGAAGCGAAAACTTTGGATCCCTTTTTACGAAAATTGGGCGGACGGAGGAAAACAGAGCTTTCTGTGATAATTCATTCTATATCCAGCAGTTAAGAATTATTAAGAAAATAAAGAAGAGAGTCCTGAAGAAGTATTCTTTACTCATTACACCCACGTCCTGGTCCTGGCCATCACCATCCCGCCAGCGAACCCTCTCCACAGTAGTACAGCGTCAACAATCTGTCTATTTATTTTTATTTTTATATTTTTTTTTTATTTTTTTTTCATTGAATAATGTATTTCTATTCAAATGAAGTACGGTCGAATTTCGACCAATGGGTGATCACTAGTAATAAATAATTACTTCGTGTGGGTGTCGTAAGAGGCGACTAAGAGATTTACCACAGAGTGGGCAGCAGCGAGCGAGTGGACGGCTGCAATGATAACGATGATGATCCATGCTGTTACTAAAAATAGTACTTACAAGTATGTTATTTCTCGCATAAACGCATACTATTTAAAAAATGTTCCTACTCTTACGCACTCTGTGCAGCAGAGTCACTATTTTCTTACGTAGAATTGTAAGAAAGAAGAATTGCCGCGTAACCAAAGTATTGAGTGCTGTAAAAGTTTTTCCACGAAATTCTTAGGACCAAAAATAATGAAATAATACTTGCTTATACAAAACATATTGTAAAGTACATCTTGCCAAGTCCAAATGTACTGGCAATAGCAAATACAATATTTTAACTCTAAAAGTCAAACTGGTCGCTTCGTTAAATATTGAATTATCTGTTCATGATCTTCAGAACTAAGGAAACCATAAAACGCAGAGAAAAAAGGAAAAAGGATTGAATAATGGGCACGCCACAATTGCGGCGGTAAGTCCCCTCTTTGAGGAGTGGATTGCGAGGCGTCACGGCGTCCTCACCTTCCGCCTGACGCAGGTTCTCACCGGGCATGGGTGCTTCGGTGGGTTCCTGTTCAGGATAAAGCGGGAGGATACGTCCGGGTGTTTCCATTGCGAGGATCGTCTGGAGGACACGGTGGAACATACGGTGGAGGTGTGCCCTGCCTGGGCGGAGCACCGCCTTGTCCTCGTGGAGGCGATCGGCGGCGGCGACCTCTCGCGTCCGGCCCTGGTGCGAGCCATGGTATGGAGCGAGAGGGAATGGGAAGCCGTCACCTCCTTCTGCGAAGCAGTAATGCTCGCGAAGGAGGAGGCGGGGCGCGTGAGGGAGTGGCAGGTCTCTGCGCCCTCACGTCCCTAGCCGCCGCAGGAGGAGACGCCCCGGGCGTCGGGAGTCGATTGCGGACTCCCGGCCACCGTAGGCGCGAGCTTGCGGGTGGCGAGCAATGGGTAGCTCGCCGCCCGGTAAGGACCAAGCTCGGGTCGACGGCGCGCAGTGTTCCACGCGCGCCTCAAAGAGATGTCAGCAGCAGTGTAGGGGTCTACTAGGACCGATGCCTGCCGGGGTCGCGTGATTGTTCGAAAGAGATACCGTGACCCTGGCACATGGGCAACTGATGGAACACGGGTGGGTTTTAGTCAGTAAAAGTCTGACACGCCCTCCCGCTCCGCCCAGAGCGGGAGAAGTCATTTGATGATTTCCCATCCTGAAAAAAAAAAAAGGATTGATAAAATTATTATTATTTATCTATTTATGTATAAATAAAAATGAATCCTTATTTCCCTTGGTCACGCCATCACGCGTGAACGGCTGGACCGATTTCTTCATTTTTTTTTTTGTTGTGTTGTTATTGTCAGGAGAAGGTTCTTATGAAAGAAAACATTAAAAAAATTGCCCGGAAAATTAGAAAATTTAAGAACACTTATTTAAGAATATAAAAGTCACCTAACATGGGTGTCTGATAGCTAGAAAACGCTTTATGTCTTCAAAGTACCAGGTTGGCATAACTTGCTAGGAGCTCAACTAACATGGGTGTGTGGTAGCTAGAAAACGCTTTATGTCTTGGAAGTACTAGGTTGGCATAATTTGATCGGAGCTCACCTATCATGTTCATTGTGAGAGAAATAAATAAACTTTTATTTATTATCATGGGTGTGTGGTAGCTAGAAAACGCTTTATGCTTTCAAAGTATCAGTTTGTCATAACTCTTGTACCCAAATAACTATTTCATCCCACCATCTCGGAAAGAGTATTTTTAATCTTCAATATCTGAGTGGAAAAGCCGTTTTTATTCTCTAGAGGATAAAGTAAATTGAATTTAGAACTTCGTGTGCACTCAGTTTGTGATAGTGCACACGATGTTATATAATTATATAAATAAAAACGGCTTTTCCACTCAGATATTGAAGATTAAAAATACTCTTTCCTCGCTGAGGTGGAATGAAAAGTTACGTGTTGCACTCGAGTGCAAAGATTTTTCACCTCGTGCTCTTTTGATTCCCTCGCTAACGCTCAGGATTCTAATTTTGAATCACTCGCTGCGCTCGTGATTCAATTTTAGAATCCTTCGCTTGCTCGGTCATCAAAATTGAGCACGCGGTTAAAAAGCAACTTTGCACTCTTGTATAACAAATAACTAATGATACTTCACAATATGATATCTGAACTCGTTAGTTTCAAAAGGTATCTCTCCAGACTCTGCCTTATTCCCTAACATCAAAATAGATAGTTTCATACATTTCATTTAGCGCACGTGCAGGCATTATTTCACAAAAAGATCCGGGATTGCATAACGGTGCAGGATAGCCCTTACCAGAAGTGTCCATCGTATTAGTGGTTAAATTCCCTGTTATTGTATTACTTAGGCGATTTCGTATATATTTTTAGCTCTCAATGATTTTACACCTACCTATATTTTAATTTAAAGCCAGAGAAGTGAAAGTGCACCCTTTTGCACCCCGCATCATGGTGCAAAAGGCCCTATTAGATATCTTATTCATCTTAATTTCTCAGTAAGTCAAAGTCAAAATCAAAATCAAAATCAAAAGTCATTTATTCAAACTAGGCTGAGAGTCAGCACTTTTTGAACGTCAAAGTTACAAAAGACAGTCCCCCCAAAACGCCCGCCCTTCGACACTTCCTAGTGCTTTAGCTGGGAAGAAGAAGTGGCGGAACAAACTCCCCAGCAGCACAGCTGTCTGTTAATTTAGAAGAACTTGATTCTATACAATTGTAAGGAGGTAACATTATGAGACACAAAACATTAAATTAAATTATTTGCCATCTGTCAGCTAGCCAACCCAATAATCCAGGAAATAAAATGAAATCTATACTCAAGCAAAAGCAAAAAATATTTTTATCATGTAAATAAAGGTACCAAAATAAAAGCCTCCTGGCATAAGGGCGTGACAGCTTACATATGCAATGCTGAATCACGTTCACATAGCTGTTACGACCCGAGTTACAACTCGAGGCCTCAAAATGATAAACTAGGACCATCGGCGTAAAAACAAATAAACAGGTAGGTAATTAACAACAATACCAACATCAAGGTCAGCAAGGCGACCAGTCACCACAAGCAGCACCCGTTCACGAGCATAACGCAAAGATCAGCCATTACCCCCCTCGCCTTATTTGAGGGAAGGGGGTAACCCGACCCCTGACGCTACCGCAAGCATTGACATCTAAGGGAGCATGACGAACTTGCTGCCGGTTGCTCAGGCAAGAATTGAATGACAACTTGTCGAGGTCGCTAGCTAATCATTTTATGCAATACTAATCATTATAATATGTCAAAGCATAGAACATGTCAAAACCAATAAATACACAAAAAAAAAATGACTAACACAGTAAAAAAAATATATAATAAAAATTATATTACAGCTATATAACCTATCACTAGGTACGCTAGTACTGGAGAAAGAACACAAACATTGTCTTGAGTTAATCACAGCGACCAACTAGTTTTGTCATTTAAATAGTCGTTGATGGAATAATATGCCTTTAGACAAAGGTTGGATTTTACTTGAGCTTTAAACGCATTAAAAGGTAATTCTAGTAAATAAGGTGGTAGCTTGTTGTAAAATGTTATACCAAGCCCAACAAATGAGTTATGCACCTTATGAAGCCGGTGAAAGGGAACACGTAGTTTGTCCTTATTCCTAGTGTTAACAGTGTGAAAATCACTGTTTTTAGCGTGTAAGTGTAAATTTTGCCTAATATATAAGATGTTGGCGAAGATGAATTGTGATGCTACCGTAAGAATACCAATATCTTTAAAAAAGTCCCTTAGAGAAACTCTGGCACCTAGCTGGTAAATTGCTCGAACAGCTCGTTTCTGAAGGACAAAAATATTTTGAATATCAGCGGCTTTGCCCCACAGTAGAATACCGTAAGACATAATGCTGTGAAAATAACTAAAATAGACTAACCGAGCTGTATCAACGTCAGTATATTGTCTTACTTTTCTGACGGCGTAGGCGGCTGAACTGAGCCTCCCCGCTAGACTTGAAATATGTGGGCCCCACTGTAGTTTGCCATCCACTGCTATGCCCAGGAAAACTGTCGAGTCTACAGCTTTAAGAACCTCTTTATTTAAGACGATTTCGGGACCTAGATTTCTAACATTCGGTAAGGCGAACTTTACACATTTTGTTTTCTTGGCATTGAGAACTAAGTTATTTGCTGTAAACCAATCCGTAACCATTGAGAGTGCACTGTTTACGTCTTCAAAATCTTGTCTGTTCCTATCTACTTTAAAAATAAGAGAAGTATCATCTGCAAACAGTACAACGTCACAAATACCCTTTAAAAAGAATGGTAAGTCATTGATATACACTAAGAACAAGAATGAGCCGAGTATAGAGCCTTGAGGCACACCTAACTGAACCGGTAGCCCGGTAGATTTTACACCATTAATATCTACACATTGGAACCTATTATGTAAATAAGAATTTATTACGTTTAAAGCTTCGTTATGGACACCGTAATGACGTAGTTTACGCAAAAGCGTGTCATGGTGCACGCAATCAAAGGCTTTGGAGAGATCACAGAATACTCCGATAGCATTTTGCGAGTTCTCCCATGCGTTAAAAATGTGTTTCAAGAGAGTAACACCCGCATCTGTAGTTGAACGACCTTTCGTAAAGCCATATTGCTCATTATGAAGGAGGCTGTTTAAATTAAAATGTCTTAACAACTGCTTGAGTATTAACTTTTCGAATATTTTGCTAAATGCAGGTAAGACAGAAATAGGCCTAAAATTAGAAACGTCTTTTTTATTACCTGATTTAAATAATGGTATGACTTTGCTACTCTTCATGAGGTCAGGAAAAGTTCCGACATCAACACATTTATTAAAAGTAACAGCTAAAGAGGGGGCTACGATGTCTATTATATTACTTAATAGTTTGATGGAAATGCCCCAGAAATCACCAGTGTTTTTAGACTTAAGTGTGTTAAAAACATTAACTACATCACGAGGCGTTACATGTTCAAAATTGAATAGGCAACTACTTTTAGGCACACTACTATGCAAAAGGTTTTCAGCTTTAGACGGGGAGGAATTTAAGGAGCGAGTCGTAGTTATAGGTATGTTGGCAAAAAACTCATTAAATGCCTGTGCTACGTCAGCTGCTGTATTTACTAATTTGTTGTCGACCATAATTTCAAGTTGTTTTTTTTGTTTAACCGATTTACCCGTTTCATTGTTAATGATTTTCCAAGTGGTTTTTATTTTATTATTTGAATTTTTAATTTGATCGCTTAAAAATTTAGATTTAGCAAAAGCACTAACCTGTTTAAATAATTTTGAATATTTTTTTACATACTCTAGGAAAGGAGTATCAAACCTGTATTTTTTTAAACCATATAACTCGTACAGCCTCGCTCTACTTTTATAAATACCTGGAGTAGCCCATTGGTTAAAGCCGACAGAGGTGCCATTAATGTCAATGGTTTTGGTCTTGAAAGTAGATTTGTACTCTTTTTGCACTACATTAAAGAGGGCTTCATAAATTGCATTAGGATTCTCGTTTTCTACTATGGATGGTGTAATTCTACGAGCTACATTATTTTTAAACTTGGTGCAACGACTAGCTGTATAAGGCCTGCATTCAAGTTTATGTGCCTTTTTAAACAATGACATAGGGAAGCTAGATAGCAAACCACAGTGGTCGGACGTTAAATCAGTTAGCACTAATTTATTTTTGGCATCACCATCACTAAATATATTATCAAGACAAGTTGACGAAGAAGCTGTGATCCTAGTTGGTTCAAAAAACAAGTTAAATAAATTAAAAGACCTGAAAAGATTGAGAAGTCTAATACTCAATGGAGTAACATCTAAAATATTAATATTAAAATCGCCACATACAATTATACTTTTATTACTTGATTTTAACTTATTGAGTAAATCCTCCATTACTGACTCGAAACAAACGAAATCCCCAGAGGGGGGTCGATAAACGCAAATTATAACGTATCGCTCGAGTTCAACACAAGACAACTCAATAGTGCGCTCAATAGAGAGATTTACTAAATCTGAACGTTGCTTACATTTTAGCTTGTTTGAAACAAGAACTAAAGAACCACCACGGATGGCCCTTTTTCTCGCAAATGCACTTTGTACAGTAAAATTATCATCATTGATAAACACTATTTCATGTTCTTTCAACCAGTGTTCAGTTAAACATAATACCTGAACATCATGGTTCTCTATAAATAAACTTAACTCTAACTCTTTGCCGGACAGACCCTGCATATTTTGATGAACAACATTCAACATATGCGGCTCATCCGTTGTCGCACCTAGTAGTTTAAACTACTAGGCGTATCAATAGTAGTGTTAGTATCACTACCAACACTAATTAAATAAGACTGTGACATACTACTTATGTCTGAGTTAATATAAGCTAATAGCCTCGCTATTTGATGTCTAAACCTAAGGGGAAGATACACTGTATTCCTTGTCGATTTTAACTTATCAACAAAAATGTTAGTGTCAAAAAATATAAGTTTATCATTGTAGTGACTGACCAAAAACTGCATATGATTATTAAGCATATGCATATGTTTGTTTTTCCTACTAGATAAGTCAAAGTCAAAGTCAAAAACGTTTATTGCGAACTAAGTGTACAATGTTGGTGTTATCCTATGTTAGTACTTATGACTTAGCAGCCTTTTACAAGAATTGCAATTATTATTATTCGCCTGCCCTTATCATCATAAATTAACATGCATAACTCATTATTTTTACTTCATTATTTTCTTTTACATTAGTACAATTAAACTGAGAAAACATAAATAGTCAAAATCAAATGTCAGTAATAATGAATACAATACAATTATTCAGCCATGTCAAAGCAAGATTAATGTCATTCATGTCAGGAAGTAAAAAAATTAATTTTATTTCTAATCTAATTGTTTGTACAGGACAGATCGCCACTTTTGTATATGGGAGAAAATTGTCATTTTAAGCTAGACTCTAAATATTCTTTTACTGAGTAGAAGCATTTTTGGATTAGGTATAGTTTTAGCCTTTTTTGAAATATTATTACTGATTTTTCAGTTTTAAACGTGTTGGGCAACTTGTTATATATTTTTATTGCAATATAATAAGGGCTACCGCTTAACATTTTAATTCTTGCGGATGGAGCGCATAACCTCTTTTTATGGCGAGTGTTGACGTTGTGCGTATCTTCTACTTTAGTGAACTTGTCAATATTCTTAAAAACAAATATGCAAATGTCAAGTATGTATAATGATGGCAGAGTTAGGAACTGATATTTTATAAAGTATGGTTTGCAGCTCTCTGTATTATCTCTACCACTAGTAGCAACCCGTAGACTTGTGTTCGGCTGATTGATATAGACTCACCCTCTATTATGTGCATGGGACTTACGTGGGTTTATCTACGTATACTACTGTAGTACGTATACTACTGTAGTACTGTGTAGTTATAGCTTGGTAACCTCTGCCTAAACCTTTGCTGAATACAGACACGTTGTACTTCTTAAGGGGCCATCCATAAATTACGTCACACGAATTTCATGATTTTTGACCCCCTCCCCCGTCCTTGTCACAACTGGTCATATTTATGAGACCCCCCTAGTGTGACGTCACATATTTTACATCAAAAAATAATTATTGAATTAAAACAGCAGTTCCGAAGTTAGTTTTATTTCAATTTAAATGATTTTTTTAATAAAATTAACATCAAATCATACATTGCAAGAAAGAACCTTATTTCTGTACAGATATTTTATTTTGGTCCGGAGGTCCTTAGTTTTACTATTGTAACTTCAACTCAGCTGTATGTATCAATTTGCATCGTTGAATATGTAAGCGGGCACGCCCTTTATGCCTGGAGGCTTTATTTAGGTTTTAAGTTCTGTTTACGATTTTGTTTTATTATTTATTTCAGCTTGAGTTTAGTTTTCAGTGTTTTGTTGGTGGTATATTGGCGTGTGGTAGCTGACATATGTGAATAATGTATGTTATGTTTTATAATATTAATTACTTACACAGTATTGTATAGAATCAAGTTCTTCTAACTTAACAGACAGCTGTGCTGCTGGGGAGTTTGTTCCGCCACTTCTTCTTCCCAGCTAAAGCACTAGGAAGTGTCGAAGGGCGGGCGTTTTGGGGGGACTGTCTTGTGTAACTTTGACGTTCAAAAAGTGCTGACTCTCAGCCTAGTTTGAATAAATGACTTTTGATTTTGATTTTGATAAAGTTGCAAATGTTTTTGAGTTTTTCGTTAATAGTTCAAACTTCGTGTTTTACTTAACACTTAGATTAAAATAGATTTTGAAATGTGACGTGACGAAATTAAGGACCCCTCCCTCCCCCTTAACGTGTGACGTAATTTATGGATGACCCCTAATTAACAGGGTGTCAGTTCCTATTTTGACATCCCACGCCAAAAGCAACGTGTAAACTAGTATTTAGCACCCAACTATCATTAATCATACGACATACAGCGACTGACAGACAGGGCACTCATCCTCGCGGTCATTTTGCTTTGCCGAGTTTAAATTCTTAATCGAATGTCAGGCGTGGTAAACGGTCGGCTCTTGACGCATCCGAGCAGCGCCGATAATTACTTGTGAATCCCTAACGCAGGTTTTGTTCACACATTTTTTTTATAGATAGTAGGTAGTTACCTACTTAGCAAGCACAACATATTTGAAAAGATAGTAGGTATTTTTACCTACATATACCAAGTATTTTTGTAGAACGCCAGAAAAGTTTCATTGCGACAAAAATGTGGCCAAAATTGGCCTTTTTAAAATAACTGTCACAATCAAGTCGCAAACAGCATGTCTATTTGCAAAACCTAGGCTATGTGTAGTAAGTCACCCAACTACTTACCTATCTATTACGATCTATCAACCTACTTTCTACCCTACATGCCTTATTACTTTCAAGGCGACGTTGACTAGGTTGTCTCTCCCCAAAGGTTTGTCGACCTAATTTCTTCACCCTCACTAATAGCATCAACAGCGCAGGGTTTGCTCCCACGACGGATGATCTCACAGCGGCAGGGGCATAGGACAAATATGATGCATTTAATATCTAACAATGTTTGTATGATTTATGTTAGTTCTACTCCAAGAAATAACATTAGGTAGATACCTGAATGAATAAATTTAGTCTATTGAAATGTTACATGGGCTTTGCATTTTTTAGAGGACGCAATTTTATTTTTGGGATATGTGGGAGGTCAGTAGAAGCTTAACCTCTTAACCGTTTGTGGGGTTGCCGCCCTTGTCCCCCGGCCGCCATTTTGGAAAAAGAGGTGCATACACATTTTTCACGATATCTCAAAAACTATCCTTCTTACAAAAAAATTGTGACGACATAATTTGTAGCAAATTGTTTTGTCTACAAATATGTTCAGATAACTTTTTGCCCTAAATTGAAAATTAAAGAAGTTATAAGCAGAAAAGTGAGAAATTATTTATAAAGAATTTCTTTTTTGCTCTATAACTTTTTTTTTACACATTTTACAAAAAAAATACCTCACACCAATCTTGTATATGGATTGTAATTTGTAGATGGTCTTGTGAGGAAAATTTTTCACACATTTTTTTTTCAATTTCATTCATTTAAAACCCTGTTACAGTGCTTCAAATTTGCTCGGGTTCGTCAGTGCTCATGAGAATCTCGAGAATCTTGAGAATCAAAACTCTTTTCTCCGCCACCTATGAGATAGAGTCTATAGGCGCGTTTTTTTTTTTACGTAGTATCCCCAGTAGACCTACTCCACAGACATCTTGCTTATAAGGTAATTCTTGACATCATAATATTTTCAACTACTTACTAGCTAGCTACTCTATTCTACTTCTCTTCGATGGTCCAGGCTGTGGCTCAGAATCTAATTACAATGGTACAGACTCTACCTCATAGGTGGCGGGAAAAGAGTTTGCAATGAATAAATGAAGTGGTAGGTAGGAGTTTAACAAAAATTTTTTTATGAATGTATTTACTTACAATAAAAAATAGATCATAAAACTAAGTGAAACATTTCGTTTTGACCGGATTCTCATGAGCACTGACGAACCCGGTCAACTTTGGAGCGCTGTAAATGAATGAAATTGAAAAAAAAATAGTGAAAAATTTTCCTCAACAGACCATCTACAAGATTGGTTTGAGGTAATATTTTTGTAAAATTTATAAAAAAAAAGTTATAGAGCGAAAAAGAAAATTTTTATAAAACTTTTCTCACTTTTTTGTTTATAACTTCTTTAATTTTAAATGTAGGGCAAAAAGTTATCTGAACATATTTGTAGGCATAACAATTTGCTACAAATTATGCCTTTACAATTTTTTTGTAAGACGCTTAGTTTTCGAGATATCGCGAAAAAGGTGTATGCACCCCTTTTTCCAAGATGGCGGCTGGGGGACAAGGGCGGCAACCCCACAAACTTGAGGTTAAGCTTCTATTGACCCCCCCTACAGTTCCAAAAAATAAAATTGCGTCCTCTAAAAAATGCAATATTCGGCCTTTTTTTTTTTTTTTTTTTCACGATGGGAAATCATCAAATGACTTCTCCCGCTCTGGGCGGAGCGGGAGAAGTGAGAGAACCACTTTAGGCACACCAGACTTGACGCAGCGATAGATTACCTGCAGGAACGAGACGGCGGCGCACGGTGGATCGTCCCCATACAAGAGGTCGGACATAGAATCAAAAATTTAAAAAGTATTTAATTTTTTTTAAATATATATATACAGTTGCATAAAGAACAACAAAAATTGTTCTACGCTTTTTTATTTGACCAGCACTTTAGGCGCTATTCGATGAAAACTGTTATTTTTGTATGGAAACGAACACAAAAATGTATGTAACTCATGATTCCCTCTTTGTTTCGACTTGCTTTATTGATACAAAAAACCTTTGCCATTGCATAAGACTATGGTACATAAGTTGTTAAACGAAAGGTCACACGGATATTGTAAACCCTGACTCCTAAACTAGGTGATCCTGTGACTCAGGAGTCAGTGTTCTGCTGTCACTGTGATACCAAAAAAACCTTTAATTTGGTGTTCTAACCTTACAAAAATAGCCATTTACATTGAAGGTTATGAAAATATGTAGGTACATTAAAATTTATAATTAAGACATTTTAAGGAGTTTCTAGTTGTTTAAGTGTATGTATGTAGAGTGAGGGGGTGTATGTTATTAGAGTATGTATGTGAAGGTGACTATGGGGTGCGTGTGTAGTAGCGTTTAGGTTTGCGTGAGGACGTGTTGAAGTGCTTGAGATTGTGTTGTATATGTGGTGGTGATATGTTCCAAAAGTGACAAAGAATACTGAAAAATTGCAAACAACAAATGGAACAAGTACATTAAGTATACTTATTACTGAGAATTAGTCATCACTAAGTAGTTCCTTAAATAACAGGTGCAATTTTGAGTACTTTAATGACTTATGAACGCTTTTGTTGCAACATAGCAAAAGCGTTAATGAGTCATTAAGTAGCGACTACCAGTACTTGCTTAATCTAACTAGTTATTGTAATTACTATGTTAACAGCCCTTAAGCTCTGCAGTGTGATTGGCTCATGTCATAATTAGCTTATCAAATTCATTGCTAGTTGCAAACTTGCTGCCCTATATATTTTAGTGTGTTTTGTAAATATTGTGTTTCTTCCTTTCTCGAGTAATACTTAAGTTTTTCTTTCACTAACATGTAATAGCTTAGATATTACGCATGACCTTTAAAACTAAAGTCCCTAAGTGTGATGTAACGCCACTTGGATAACTGCATGTAAACGTAAAGAGCAAGTACTTTGTGAGTAGTAACTTCACGAAGCAAAGTATTCTGTTTAGTTTCCAGGACATTCAAGACTGTTGAGACGTGTACAAGATTCCCAAGCTATTAGCATAGCATATTTTCTTCAAGGACACATGGTGCCCCCAGAGTCTGGGGGCACCATGTGTCCTTGAAAAAAATGTGGCATAAAATGGAATGGAAAACCGCAAGTCGAAACAAAGAGGGAATCATGAATTACATACATTTTTGTGTTCGTTTCCATACAAAAATAACCGTTTTCATCGAATAGCGCCTAAAGTGCGGGTCAAATAAAAAAAGCGTAGAACAATTTTTGT
The DNA here is from genome assembly GCA_932294355.1 of Aporophyla lueneburgensis. Lineage (NCBI taxonomy): Eukaryota > Metazoa > Arthropoda > Insecta > Lepidoptera > Noctuidae > Aporophyla > Aporophyla lueneburgensis. The sequence continues at coordinate 9,158,203 of OW028737.1, forward strand.
TGTTCTTTAATAGAGGAATGCAACTGTATATTTTGTTTTTTATTTTTGTTTAATTAAATACTTTTTAAATTTTTGATTCTATGTCCGACCTCTTGTATGGGGACGATCCACTGTGCGGCGACAGACGACATGCGTCTACGGGCCGGAGCTCCATGAAGTCTTCTCTGTGTTCTATCTTAGTGGGTCTGGATTCCGCACTTAGTCCTTAAAGTGGACCATTGTGCGTGGGCCATGGTGGCCATCGGTGGTTATTACAAACAGCCCACCGCCATCCAGAAATTAAATATATCTTCTGGTGTTTATTTAAGTTCGTGTAACGCCGACGCTAGATATGATAAGGATTCGGCACGCCGCACGACTATTTGAATTTTGAGCAGATGTATGTGCACAATTGTTTAAGTGAAGGCAGGAATGGAGTAACAAAAGTTTACATACCTACTTGAATTTGTTACACGAGGAACCTTCCCAGATACTTATATCGAGGAATTGAAAAATAAAAGAAACTATATGTATATTTACACAATACGGGGATTGTTTGAGAAAAATACTGGAATCTATATAAACTGGTGCTGATGTTTACGGACTATCATGGTTTGCATTCGATCTTATTGGCAATAACATGACAGGCGAGGTCCGAGGGGGTCCTAGGGGTCATGACCCCCCCCAAAGTCAGCCATGCTGTCGAGACTCTGAACGATTTGCCTGAAAAACCCAATAATACTCCCGAACTGAGAATCGAACCCAGGACCTCATGCTCATCAATAGTGCATTCGACTACTAGACCAACGAGTAGATGTACGTTCTTAAAAATATTCTTCAGTAATCATGGTGACACCCCCCCCCCCCCCCCCCCCCCCCCAAATCATAGGCTGTGACCGCGCCTGTAACATGAGTTATTGAGTATCGATCGAAGACAAGTGGTGAAGTGTAATTATAAACAATTTATTTACTTAGTAGTAGGTGGGATCAATCTAAAAGTCCACTTTCGCAGGGATGTAAAAATTTCGCGGCAGTTTTATTTGCGCACTGGATCTTTAAAGCATTTCTTAGCGCTGAGAGTTTAAAATCGAAAAGTAAAACACACTGTTCGTTTCAAGTGATGCGATTTTATTATATCCGTGGGTACGTGGCCGTATTATTTATGGAAATATTTACGGGTACATATTTGTTACATTAGGGTATGATGGGGCTGACATACCTTTGTAAGGTAAAAGCCTCTAAATAAATAAAGATTTTAAAAAAAACGACGGGTTGCACTCCGGGAGTGCCGACAGAAGTGAAAACTTGAATATTAACGTTGTGCATTTTGATATTTTGGAATGGTTAGGGAATAATTTTGCACGAATTGCTTTAATTATCAGTATAAAAGTACTATCATTTATGTGGTAGAATACAATATTTACCTACGTTGGTACGTCGACAGTCTAACCCGATGCAGCTGATTACCAATCAACAAGATTTATCTGGAATTGTCAAAGTTCCAACAAGGTAGTACGTCCCCAAACTGTAATTGAAATATTACGAACTCTTCTCTAATATTCTGTAGGTATAGGAATTGCTGATCGTCGAGGACTCTGAACAGTCAGGAGCAAATGATGGGGCTGGACCTCATTTTTCCAAGTTACGGTTATAAAAGACATAAGTTACAACTAAAAATTACAAAATATACTACTACTAACTACTTATTATCTTGCAGGAAAGCACAGACGAACAGGCGCTTGACAGCCCTCTTTCTAGTCATTGATATTGAATAAAATACTGAAAGGCACAAGAATCAACCAGTCGGAAACGTAAAGAATCGAACGAAGATCCACTTTCAGATTGTTTTTCGATTTTGAAGGGACGTTGAGTGCAATATTCTACATCATTCCCATTTCAAAGATAGTAGTGTTAATGAAGAAGCGAATATTCGGTCAGCTTCTTGCTCAGAAGTTAGGAGTGAAGAACAGACTCGTGTTAATGAATCTATACTATATTACTATATACTATCTATACTATATTAATATTATAAAGCTGAAGAGTTTGTTTGTTTGTTTGTTTGATTGAACGCGCTAATCTCAGGAACTACTGGTCCGAATGGAAAAAATATTTTTGTGTTGGGTAGCTTATTTATCGAGGGAGGCTATAGGCTATATAACATCACGCTACAACTAAGACGAGCGGAGCAGTAATGAAAAATGTTGCAAAAACGGGGAAAATTTATTCCTTTTGAGAGTTTCCGTTGCGTGCGCTGCGTAAACGGTTAAAGTAACGCAAAAATCAAGTATGACGGAATTGTTCCTTTTAAAAAGTTCTAAAAAAAAGTCCGCGAGAGCATATATAATATCAGCAATGGTACCCATTTTAGTGATGGTGATTTAGATATCTATGAGGATAGGAAGTGCCAGAACATTAAAAATTATAATAATTGGAAATAATAACGAAGAGGAACTATAAAATCATAGTGGCAGTCGCAAAATTCTGCGTAATACTGAACTATGAAAATCTGTACGAACGACTCGAGTATGCCGAAGCAAAAGTAACCTCCACTGGTGGAAATTCACTGATGACTTCGCTCTGCAGTTTAATGACGCAATTAGTCGTTCTCACAATTTAGAGTTGCAAAGGGCTCAAGTCTTCGAGTCCTAATTTTAAAGACTCGACTCAATTATGCAAGACTCAGTGTGCTCAAAAGGCTCGGAGTCTACAGATAAGCACTCGAGTCTTAAAAAGGACTCAAGTCTTAAAAAGGACTCGAGTCTTAAAAGGGCTCGAGTCTTAAAAAGGACTCGAGTCTTAAAGAAAAACTCGGAGCATGAAGATGAAACTTGTACCTCATCATTCGAAAAGACTCGAAAGAAGGCAATAAATTCAAATTAGTGGTTATGATGTAACTTTGCTAACAAAAAAATCTGTCGAGTTTTTTCGAATGATGAACTACATGACTCGAGTTCATTTTCAGACACGAGTCGTTTTTAAGACTCGAGTCCTTTTTAAAACTCGAGTCCCTTTTTTTGACTCGACAATGACTCGGGCTCGACTTGACTCTAGACTTCGAGCCTTTTGAGCACACTAGTCTTGCATAATTGAGTCGAGTCTTTAAAATTACGACTCGAGGACTCGAGTCCTTTGCAACACTATCTCAATTCAATTGCCTGTAGAATTCAGGCAAACGAACAAGTTCAAATGAACAGGGTTGAGTACGCCTGTCTTCGGAAAATCTAGTCCAGGTTCATTGTTTCGGTTACCCGAGTTCGGATACCCAGTTTTTCTCTCACATCTACCAGTGCTTTGCCAGTCATCATTGAGCAGTCTCATCTTCATTCTACGCGTTCTTAGTCGTTAGCCCGTCTTCCAGTACGGTGCGACCAGTGTGATTATTGCAAAGGGTGCCCGAATTCGACTTAAATCGTCCGAGTACCCGAAACCAAGGAGTTGTCTGCACGCTACAGGAGTTGATGGACACAATTGAAAATGTCAATCTCTGGTACAGCTCAGCATTCTGGGCTGGCTGTATATAGACTGCTATTAACACGCTAAGAAACTGAAAATTATAATATCCGTCTGTCATTTTTGTTGTACGGCGTGAGTGCTAATCTAAGGTACTTTAAGAAAGTACACCATGAATGTAATTTCGTGTAATTAATGTCAAGAAATGTCTTCGTGAGGTCTCGATGGGTGTTAGGAATGGTAAATTAAACCACTTTTTCTCAATTTCCATCACGGAAGAGTGTGTTATATTATTAATTCATTGTAACAAAACAATTGGTATGTCCTTTTATACATTAGTCAACCGAAATACATTAAAATGCGAGGGTTCAATAAAAAACAACACGACGTACAACTACTGAATCTTTAATTATATTGAAGAAGTACTCTTAAGCGAATCTTTTAAATCATACTTAACTAAAACATAATCGCTAAAACTCGAACCTTTCTCATTTGTATTTCAGATACAAAAATATTTATATCTTATATCAACAGAAAATCCACTCATACCATGTTCTACACTAAACTTATTGAAATAAAACAACGCACTCATAATTTCAGCGTCCATCGTCCGGGATACTCGACTAGTATCTTATTATAAAATGTATTCACAAGCCAGTGGCGCCGGCTTTCAATATGAAGCCACGAGGTACAGATCACTGTCTGGTTACAAGTCTGCAAAGAAACAGTATACTAAATAAGAAAGAGAACTAATTAAGAGTGAGCACAGACTGACTGCAATTTGGTTGAAAGCAACTCATGAAGCATGACAGCTAACATTGCACATGGATTTGAAAAAAAAAATGTTTCATTTTGATAATGTAGTCAGTCTATCTTCACTCTGTGTCAATAATCCCTATGGGTACATTTTTATTTTTTTCTAGACATGTTTGAATAAACAGTATTTATCTATCTAAACAAGGTGGAGACGACAATACAACAGTAAATTAAACTTCTTTTAACTAATGAGGTTCCATCTGCATTCAAAATTTGAGTTAAATCTGTCCAATGGTTTGGTCAACTAGCCGGCAGATCGGCTAAACCCATAGTCGGTCCACTACAATTTAGTTTATTTGATAAAGTCACTTTTACACTAGTATTGTTCTCAGTTAATATCGTATTGCCTACTCCATTGCTTAGTTCATGCAAAAAAAAATATCCTTCACGCTCTTAGGTCATAAAATGAAGTACTATCGCAAAAAATCAAAAGTGAATACAAGGAAAAGATTCAGCTAAAACTACTCACAAACTCTACTTTAAGTATCACTCTTCCAAAGCTTGATAGTCTTGTCGTTCTCGAGCGCCGCAGACGCTATGATGTTCTCGGTGGGGTGGCATGCTGTACATAGCACGGTATCCGTGTGGCCAGACAACCGCTGTACGATCTCTTTTGATTGCAGGTTCCAGATGTATACGAGGTTGTCTTCTGAGCCTGATACTATCCACTGTGGACAAAGGAGATGGTTATTAAATGGGGTTAGAACAAGCTAATTGGTACAACGCAGTCTTTGTGCTATGTTTTGTGTGTGGCACTCCGTTTTGTGCAAATTCGAAGTGACTAAAAATGATGAACGAAACAATACTGTCGATCCTTTACATTTATTTACAAACTAGCTTCTGCCCGCGACTTCGCCTGTGTTAAATTTCTTGTTCCCCCGACCCTTCCCGTCGCGTCGAATCGCATACCCGTGAGATTTTCCCCGTTTTTGCAACATTTTACATTACTGCTCCGCTTCTCTTAGTTGTAGCGTGATGTTACATAGCCTATAGCCTTTCTCAATAAATAGGCTACCAACACAGAAAGATTTTTTCAATTCGGACCAGTAGTTCCTGAGATTAGCGCGTTCAATCAATCAAACAAACAAACAAACTCAGCTTTATAATATCTTATATATCTTTAAACGAGCAATTCTTGTATATATGTATATAATAATCTGACTCTCGGAAACGGCTCCAACGATTTTCATGAAATTTAGTATACAGGGGGTTTTGAGGGCGATAAATCGATCTAGCTAGGATTAATTTTTATAAAATGACGTTTTATTCGTGTTTTCAATGACCAACTTTATCGATAATCAACTTGAACATAAACTTATTATTTTAAACACAATTTAACAAAAAATACCGAGCAAAGCTCGGTCATCCAGATATTTAGTATAGATAAGCCGTGAGCCTGATGGGTTACGTATAAAAAAAACTTCGTACAATATTTCATGCCCTATTTAATCCCTTTAGGAGGTATTATCAAAAATGCTTAATGCTCAATTTCGTAATATAAGGCACATTTATGAAAAAATTAAAACTGTTTAGGCTGTGATGTGTATTAAACTAACGTTGATTTCATATAGAAAACAAAAAATAAATTATACAACACACTTTGCAGGACCGTCGTGATATTGGATAGATAACCATCATCATTCATAGTGGCAGTTCTTATCATATATTTTATTACTAGAGCACGTAAAATATTAGGTGGCACGTTTGCATAGAAACACGAATAACGCAGCGATCTCACACGCACTATTTGTTTATCAAGCGTAACATAAGTGATTGCATAAGTGAGATAATTTTCATCTGGCTGATACAAATGATTGTTTTAGAAAGTGATGAGAAATTACGATGGATTAAGAAATTATGGCAATGGTTTACAGTTGCTAACTGTTGCTAAGATAAATCGTGGGAATTCAACTTTTACCTTGACACACTTGCAATCTCTTATCAGCTACCGCAAGATAAAGCTTAACAAATCTGTGAGAGCATTTTTACTGATAAGCTACAAATCTGAATAAATAATGGTTTCCGTATGACGAAACTAGACACGTGGTTAATGAATAAAAATCAAAGCTATACTTATGAGTCCGAAAACAAGCTCCAAAATTATGTCAGAGCTAAGTTCTTATCATTCAGTAAGAAAAAAAAATCTTTTCAAGAAAACTTATGTTTAGCGCCACTTGTTGACACTAGGCTAAGTAGCCGAAAGGTAAACTGAACCTAAGTGGTGAATGTCGCGGAAATCAAGACGGTGCAGGACAGGTTCTTGTGGCGATACTTAGGGGAGGCATATATCTAGTACTGAACGTGTTTCGGAAGAAAGGGTGATAATGATAAAAACAAATAATCTTACCTTTCCACCAGTAACACTGAAGTTGGCGAAGATACAATATTTCTCGTTCTTGTGTCCCGTGTACGTCTTGAGGCACTTGCCCCGACTGTAGTCCCACAGTTTGAGTGTGTTGTCGAGCGTCGCTGCCAAAATATATTTGCCGTTTGGAGAGAACTTCACGAAGGAAACCGGCGGATTATCGTCGTCTATCAAAGTCTTTAGACATTGACCTGAGGCTGTATCCCAAATTCGACTGAAAGTAGAAAAGAAAGTTTTTATTTTTCTGCTGGATGGATAGAAAATCTAAATGACCAAACACCTGAGTTACTTATACTTGATGCAAAATGAGGCAGTTCAAATTTAGTGAAACCCGATATTGAGAAAGCAACTTGAACAAGGTTCCATTACCAAACCGTGAAGTTTGATATAATTGGAGAAATAACAAGGCCCATTAAATTAGACTCTTACCATAATCCATCATAACTCGACGATACAATAAGGCTGCCATCTCTGTTGAAGTGTACTGCTGAAACTGGATCCGAATGCGCCGGTAGTGTCTTCAAACATTTGCCTGGAAACATCATATTTAATCATTAATTAAGACTTCTATAATCAGTAAGCTACAAAGCTCGAAAGGAAGATCGTCGGCAAGATAGTGGAATCCAAAAAGGAAGAGTAAAGGTAGTAGGTATGTACCGAATGGTCGCGATCTTCAGCAAACGGCGAACCGATGCGAAAAATAAAAAGCGAGACAACGTAGCCGATACGATGAAAGGAACTCTGCACGAATTTAAATGGGTCACTTTGATCAATAGATTTCCGTATTACATTGTGAGACGTACCGTTTTAGCCAGGATCTTATTAGTATAAATAGTGCACTAACCTACTTCAACAGGAGTAGCAAGCGTGACATTTACGGTTGTTTCTAGTTCCACGTGGCTATTATTAGAAGTAATTATCGTTGTAAATATGTTGTGTGGTGAATGGTGAAAATGTGTTCACAGTATGGTGTTAATATGTTTGGCGAACGTTGTGTAATGTAAAATGTAGTTTCGGATTAGCTGTTTGAAGTTCTACGCGCGTGACTGTGTGTCACGCCTACGTTTCTGGTTCATTGTTTAACGTAATAGAGATGTATTATTAAATCAGTCGCTATGTTTAAGATGTGTTACAAAATATATGCAGATCGTTGACCGATATTCACGCATGGTAGGTGACAGTCTGAATAATCACGATAATATCAATAGAAATAAATTGTTACCACCTTGTTTATACCTACCTTACAATAGCCGCGAGAGAAATAAGTAGGCAGGAAGAAAGAACCATAATAATAAAATAATACAGACGCCGCGGTATCAATTAACCTTTTCGCGGCTACATGCGCACGACAATGTTCGAAATGTCGTTGGTGCCGTTAACGGTAAACAATTTAAGGGGCATACATTCTGCATTATTTATTTCATAACAATGGCCGTCTTTCAACGGCGTAGGTACAAAAGGTTTAAATTCTCACCTGTTCTTACATCCCATATCCGAACACTCTCGTCAAAACTGCCTGATACGATAAGATTGCTTTGTGGATTAAAATTACAGCAGAATACGTAGTTGCTATGTCCCTTTAGTGTCTTCAAACATTTCCCAGAACTCAGTTCCCATACCTGTAACATAAAAATGGGTCATGAAATATTTGTTGTGTGGGTGTCATTCTATTTTCAGATTTATGGTGCAATACCCATTCCAATGAGGCGGAAAGGTCGAGTTTCATGTTGAATATAAACGTTCGAATCTCTAATTTGAATTTTATGTCCTTTGCTTCATCTCTTAGGAAAAGCCATCGAAAAATTTGGTAAAAATCTGACGTAATTCATAGCGACCTTTTTGCTGTATTGCGGGAGCTCAATGGGTGTCCGTGATAAATAGAGATCGGATATCCAGATGCATATTCACCTAAAGTTGAAATGTTGGCTAATATGGAATGCGCGTTTTACCGTGTTTTGTGTGTTGTTTTAACTAGCACATACCAACCTACACCCGTATGTATTTGCATATGGGGTTAAACATTAATTTTAAATAAATATGATGATCCAAGAAACCTGGCTTTAATAAAAAAATATCTGGTTGACCGAGCTTTGCTCGGTATTTTTTGGTAAATTGTGTTTAAAATAATAAGTTTATATATTCAAGTTGATTATCGATAAAGTTGGTCATTTAAAACACGAATAAAACGACATTTTATAAAAATGAATCCTAGCTAGATCGATTTATATCCCCCGAAACTCCCTGTATACTAAATTTCATGAAAATCGTTGGAGCCGTTTCCGGGATTCAGATTATATAATATATATACAAGAATTGCTCGTTTAAAGGTATAAGATACGAAGCCGCTTCCATGCTTTCACAGCTAAATAGTAACATTAGATAAATATGCATCCGAATATCCGATCACTGGTGATAAAGTATGTCTACAACATTTTGGTTATCAGCAGTTCCCAGGAACTTCCAAAATGAAAAAAGTATGTGGAGGTAAAAATCGTAACTAGGCCCATTTGGTCTGCCCAGTAAGGGTATTACTCAAATGGTACTGAAATTACAACCTCTAGATAACTTTTGACACCAAATAAATTGATCGTAATAAAGCATTAATAATTAGATAAATAATAAATTGCTATGCAACACCAGATATTGACTTTGCAATGTGCATAACAATTATAATTATTAACATATTATTTAATACTTTGATATGAAATTAAAATCAATAGACTATAAATTCATTCACTTTTAATTTCATTTTATATTTAGTTTTTTTTATTACAATGAACATTATTTGAACACATACTTCATTTTATTTGCCATAATGAACAAAGATATCAACTAAGATATGAAGTTATTTTTTTTTTGCCAGACATTCAATACTAATTTGCATGGTTACAACCTAGTATAATTAACTCTTTTCTACATCTGCAGAAACTCAGCAGATGTGTTTGTAAATTTAAATTCACCACAAAAAGACATTATGGTGCAGATTAAAGTTTTAAAATGCCCGGATTCTTATATCTTAATGCTGTGGACATAAACACACACTGTTATCTTTTTTAAGATATCAGCTGGTTCACTGAACTAAGAACCATTTTATCAACTTTCCCAGACTATTTCAACAAAGGTAACTTTAGTAGTTGGCCTTTGAGAATTAGAGCAAGTGGCAATATGACTATCAATCATGATAAGGTCATGCATGTCATCTAGTTGGTCTATTCATCTTTCTAAATTAAGCATTTTCGTGCGTATCACTGAAGGACCGTCTGTGATAAGAAAAAAATAAATGTGTACTCTGACAGTTAAAATGTTTTACAGAATGTAAGTTAATTAATGCATTAAAAAGACCTAATTAACTAGCCCACAATGGATAGTGATAACATTTGAAAACCTGCAAACAGAATATTACTTGTTGCTTAGATTATAAATAGACAACGAAATAATTGTAAATTATGAATAAATATGTCTATTATTTATTCTGATACCGTTTTTCGTACGGACGGCGACAATTTACGGCGGTAACCTTTCCCCTAACAAACGGTATTCGTGAGTACGGCGACACGGAATTCGCGTGTGAAAAGGTCCTCACGCGATTCCTTATACCCCTTCCACTTCCACCATTCCCGATTAACGTTCGCCGTTCGAATTTCGCGCGCAATGACGCTCTATGGTTTTGGGTACTTGTTATTAGGAAGTAACCTTGAGTATATACAGCCAGTATGTAGAAATAAGTACGTTTTTTATTCTGTTTGAGGTCTGTTACATAGGAACTTTGACATTTATCTTCATAAAAATATGAGCTGATATTCTGTAAGCGAGACTTTACAAAGAAAAAAATTGTGTCAAGCATGAAATTTGTCTAAGATGCCATAATAAATAAAAGTATACCTTTAAAGTCTTGTCATCACTGGCACTGACTATCAGCCTGCTGTCTGAGGACCAAGCCACATCACTGATTCCCATTTTGTGTCCAGATATTGTCTTCTCAAATTTGCCATCATAAGCACCCCACACCTTAATAAGTTTGTCAGCGGCTGTAAAGTATGAAATTAAGTATTAGTTTATATTTTTATCCTTATCCATAAATCTTAACATGCAATTAGTATGACATCATTATTTAATGTGTAAGTTCAGTAGTCAAATAGAAATCATGATTCAAGTAAAATGCTGAGGTGTTGCTTGCCTAGCAACAGCTGTTTTAAATTGTAAATTTAATTGAAGGTCAACAAACTCAAATAAGTCATTGGATTTAGACATGCTTTGTATATTGTGCATTTAAAGTCTAAAATAATTTGGTTTTATATGGTAAGTCTTGATTTGGGAATGCAGGAACACATTACATGTATAGGAATTTTGACAATGAATGGTTCGCAAGATTTTTCTATAACTTTCATTCACAGTACGACCTTGCTTTAAATGTGTTGAACAATACCTACAACCAAAAGGAGTTAAGGAGTTGGAGTTATTTAAGTCAAAAGAGGTTGAATAGACTTAAATATGTGACTACAAGACATTACATCACTATTTCAACTAAACAAAAAACAGTGATGTAAACTATTCTTATATTAATACTTCCACCTATTGGCTGCCAGTATTCAAGGTCACAGTGTATACTAAACTGTTGCCCCAACATTGCTGACTAATCAGTTTTTTTTTTCAAGTTTAAAATGATTTTGTTAGGTATAATAATAAGCTTGTAAGTAGGTCATTTTGTACAGTTTGGTTGGTAGTGTCATAATCTTGATTTAGGGCAGACATTTTACATAAAAATTGAGTAGTTATAGAGCTTCCATTTTCAACAGGAAGTGGTAAAACACCTAGGATTTTACAATCAAACATTCATTTGATTGAAAGGTACTCAAATAGTGGTTTAAAGGCCAGGCTTCATATTTAGCAACAGATCACCAAGGCCTATGCTTGTACTCTGTTAATCTTACACAATATAAAGTAAGTATACTGAAACGATAAACCAGAGGTATTTTTAGGATACATTTCCAAAGACAAACTGCAAAACAGACTCTTGCTCATCAGTTGGACACTATGCTTTTCATTATTATATGGTTTAATATTTGGAAGATAATTCAGGTTTCTTTTTTAAACAAAGTTGCCACAAATTGATAATAGAATCTGATAACAACTAGATTAGACAGTATCATGACCTCTTCAGGGCTTTACATAAAATAAACAATCCAAACATATGGGGTCATCAAACGTAAATAAATAACTGAGATGGACAATTAATTTATACCAATGTGTAATACTCACAGGAGCTTGCCAGCCATTCTCCATTTGGACTGAATTTAACCGACGACACAGCTTTCGTGTGCCCCGCAAGTGTGAATTTGAGCGTGTAATTCGGCTTCTGGAAACCGACATCAAAATTAGCGCCAAATCGCACGTGCTCATACAAGTTGAAGTTACATAAACATGTGCCGCCCGCCGGACTGACGCAAACCAATGAAATGCAACGAGAGGACGCTACTTACCGCCACTGAAGACTTGTTCGACTGAGGAGCGGATTGTGATAGCGAATTTGGGCCGGAAAGGTTGGCGGAGGGCCCACCGTGTGTTTGGTGTGTAGCAGGGTGGCCTGGGCCGGGACCTAGCGGCACCATGTTTCAACTTTCGACGCACTACGCTTTACTTTGTTCGTCACCCAACACAGTCACTAGTATACAATGAAAAACAATCTAAATTAAACTTTGGATAAGGTAACACTCGGAACTTGTCACTCACTCCAGTTTTTACATTTATTTCAACGTAGATTTTCAAAGAACATTCTAAATCCGGGCGTCCCAATGCGTGCATATTTCGCGAAGACGATCAGTGGTGCCAACCTACTTTTAAATTATTCCCTCCCGCAGAACTCTAGCTGGCCAGCCTATTGTCTTTGTTTAGTTAATTTTGTAGAATAATTACTAAAAAACTATATTTTTAATTATTAAGTACATACTTTTTTCACGAATTAAAATAAAAAGAAATATTTTCTGTAAAACAAAAAAAAAAAAAAAAATGTTTTACTATTTTGTGTAATTATTGCCAGCTATAAAATAAGTAGCTTTTTATTGTTGGCATGAACGAATGACCTCTTTGCCATTTCCAAGGTTATATTTGACATTTTGGAATTCGCCGCTAGCCAAGTGAAGAATTTTCAATAAAAGTTTTTAAAACTACTTTAAAAATGGCATTAAATAAACTCAGTATCGATGCCCTTAACTTGGCTGGCAAGCGTGTGCTGATGAGGTGAGTTTATTTTTCTAAACCGTCCCACTATACGTGATATAAAAATACCGTCCTTCGTTTAGCTTGAATAAAAATCAATTGAATGGTTACAGAGTGGACTTTAACGTTCCCCTGAAAGAAGGAGTAATCACCAACAACCAACGTATTGTCGCGGCCCTTGATTCCGTCAAATATGCCTTGGAGAAGGGTGCCAAGTCGGTTGTGCTTATGTCACATCTAGGCAGGCCGGACGGTCAGGCGAACCTCAAATACACTTTGAAGCCGGTCGCTGAGGAGCTCAAGAAGCTCTTGAACAAGTAAGAGGTTTAAATATGTATCTTGTAAACGTCTGAAATTCTATTGCCTCATGAATTTATGCCAATTGTTGTCCTTATTAACATAAACATACAAGTCTAGATAAACAGTTTTAATTTTCTGACTTCAAATATCACCAAACCAAGTCCCTGCATTTTTATTACATCAACATTAACTATAATATCATACTCACACTTGCAGAGATGTGACTTTCCTCTCCGACTGTGCGGGACCTGAAGTTGAAGCTGCCTGTGCTGACCCCACACCTGGATCTATAATCTTGTTGGAGAACCTCAGGTTTCACATTGAGGAAGAAGGCAAGGGTGTTGATGCCTCCGGTGCCAAGGCTAAGGCTGACCCTGAGAAAGTCAAGGCATTTAGAGCCAGTTTAAGGAAGCTGGGTGATGTTTACATCAATGATGCTTTTGGTAAGCATAAAATATAATATAAATATATTTATATACTAGCTTTTGCCAGCGGCTTCGCCCGCGTGGAGGTCGGAAATTATCCCGCGGGAATATACTACCGGGATACAAAGTAGCCTATGTCCATTCTCAGGCTCTAAACTATGTGTGTACCAAATTTCATTTAAATCGGTTCAGTAGTTTTAGCAGGAAAGTAAGACAGACAGACAGACAGTTACTTTTGCATTTATAATATTACTAGCTTTTGCCAGCGGCTTCGCCCGCGTGGAGGTCGGAAATTATCCCGCGGGAACATACTACCGGGATAAAAAGTAGCCTATGTCCTTTCTCAGGCTCTAAACTATTTGTGTACCAAGTTTCATTTAAATCGGTTCAGTAGTTTTAGCAGGAAAGCGAGACAGACAGACAGACAGAGTTACTTTTGCATTTATAATATTAGTGTGGATAAGATGTATCTATTCATACACGAAATATTTTAAGAGGTGCACCTGTAGGTGGTAAAGAAGTTATAGCAACGAAAAAAAAAATTTCTAAGAGTTTTTTTTTTTAATTTAATATTTATAAATTATTTGACGCAAATAAGAAATACTGGCTCCTTCTTATTTTTTACGGCCCGAGACACCGCGGACATGCTCGTGCCGTCCGGTCGTCGCCCTCGCAGCGTCAGGTGGGCCATTCATAGAATTTGGAGTAAAGGTTTTATACAAAACGTCTCAAGTAGTTTTAAAATTATAATAATTACGAAAATTCAAAAACGTTTAGATAAAAAAATTCTTTTTGCTTCTATAGCTTCTTTACCACCTAAAATATTTCGTGTATGAATAGATACACCTTATATATCTTAGGACAACCAACACACTGTTATCTGATCCCAAACTAGGCAGAGGCTGTACTATGGCAACCAGACAACTGATAAACATACTTATATATTTCTAAATACATACATATTATAGATAAATTACACCCAGACACAGAACAAATGATCGTGCTCATCACACAAATATTTGTCCTGGGTGGGAATCGAACCCACAACCTCAGTCTTAGCAGTCAGGGTCACTAACCACTAGACTAACAGGCCAGTCAAAAATGAAAACTTTCAGTCTAAGCCTACTTTTTCTAATACCAGATGGAACTGACAATTTACCACAGTCATCAAGCAATTTATGGTTAAAGTAGCACATCTTCTTTCTCTTTTCAGTGAATAATTATTCTCTATTAACTCTCTCAATTATTCTCTGCCATCTCAGCACTAACCCCCACTAGACATTTTCATTCTCACAAAGTAAGAAAATAGCATGATCATTTTCACATTTCTTTCTTTCTATATTACACAGTCCCCGACCTGGGATTTGGAACGTCAGAGTTGTAAGCCAAGACGGGAATTGTCCAATCTGGCAAACTGGTTACCACACTATTATACTTAGTAATAAACCACACATTTCCGAAGTTATGAGTTACTTATTCCACAATCATCCTTCCGAGATCAGTAAAATCTCTAGTCTTATGCATCACCTTATGTCATTAAAAGAATAGAATAGAATATATTTATTTTAAAAACATGAGTATCTATCAAATAATATGTGCAAGTTCTTATAATAACAGGTAGATCTGCATGTTTTGCCATTTATGGCATACAAAATAACATTAAAAAAAACTATACTACAGTTTTAGAGTTTGAGGTGGGTAGGTTTGAGGTTTTCCTTACTTTAAATCTTAATAAGTAGTTTATTTTTCTTTGAACAGGCACAGCCCACAGAGCTCACAGCTCCATGATGGGTGAAGGTTTTGAACAGAGAGCCAGTGGCTTCTTACTGAAGAAGGAACTGCAGTACTTTGCTAAGGCATTGCATGAGCCAGAAAGGTAAGTTATAATGGGATATTTTCTTTTTAGAAAGCTGAAATGTTACCTTGATTGACCCTTTTATCAAATCATTGTTTTGTAAGCCTTTGGTGTTGTACTGCTGCACAAAATACTGTGTCAAATGCTGTTTCTTATAAACTGATGAAAATTTGAGCATTATTTTGACAATCTTCTTCAAGATAAATCACACTGGTCTTATTTATGCAAGCAGCAATAGTGCGCAAAAAAATATATTTTAATCAATTTTTTTTTATTAATATCTTGCTTTTTGCAGTATTGTACTATTCTATTACTGCTATAGGAATCTTATTGCATATCCATATAAATGTTTAGTAATTAGACTTACTTCCTGCTGTAGTAATATACGAAGTTTAACTAAGTACGTTTTCAAACAACTATTACAATATTTGTTTGAATTTTAGGCCATTCCTTGCCATTTTGGGGGGTGCTAAAGTAGCTGACAAAATTCAGCTGATTGAGAACTTGCTGGACAAAGTCAATGAGATGATCATTGGTGGTGGCATGGCCTACACTTTCCTCAAGGAGAAACAGGGTATGTCTGTAAGTATGGATCAGGCACTATAATAATTTAAAACTCATAATCTGCCAATAATTTGTGCTGCAAATGCATTAGATAATTAAAAAAAACAAAGTCTGAAAAAACCTTTGGTTTTTCTTTTTAGATCGGAAACTCTTTATATGATGCCGAAGGTGCAAAGATTGTGAATAAACTATTGGAAAAGGCTGCCAAGAACAATGTCAAAGTACACCTCCCAGTTGACTTTATTACTGCTGATAAATTTGATGAGAATGCACAGGTAAGCTACATCTTTATTTAAGTGCGAAAATTGCTTTGTGACTTTGTGGATGACAAGTCTTTATCAATATCTCGAGATTTTCAAGAATGTCGCGAGATGTTGCTGGCCACACGAGCCATTTGCCTCTAGTGGCTCTAGAACATATTTGAATTATTCTTTTTTGTTATTTTTAGGCTGGTACTGCTGACGTAGCCAGTGGTATTCCTGATGGCTGGATGGGTCTTGATATTGGACCTAAATCTAGGGAACTCTTCGCCGATCCCATTGCCAGGGCTAAAGTTATCGTATGGAATGGGTATGTATTAAATCTACCTATGTTTTAATTGGCAAAGTCGACTTTATTGCTGAGTTGATAAGGATTGTTTTTGTTTAACAGACCTGCTGGTGTGTTTGAATTCGAGAAATTCGCTGGTGGCACTCGTGCTTTGATGGACGGCGTTGTCAAAGCCACTGCCAATGGAACCATCACCATTATTGGTAAGTACACATTTATGTTTTAATATTTTCCTGGTCAAGGAGTATGTATGTGGTCTTAGTCGTTACTAAGGACTTACTGTTCAGCATAACTGGGGTAAAATACTGTGACCTCACTTGCTTTCTAAATAAAATATATATGGACTTCCAGAAAAAAAACGAAGATTGTGATAAAATTCCCCTTGGCAATATTTGGGAAATATCTATTCATTCATATGAAAAAACTCTTGTTTTTTTAAATTAATTTGTTGTCAGTGTTATTTAGGTATGTTTTATCTATACTATATATAATACTAGCTTTTGCCAGCGGCTTCGCCCGCGTGGAGGTCGGAAAATATCCCGCGGGAACGTAGCCTATGTGTTAATCCAGGTTACAAACTAACTGTGTTCCAAATTTCATCCAAATCCGTTCAGTAGTTTTTTCGTGAAAGGGTAATAAACATACACATACATCCATCCTCACAAACTTTCGCATTTATAATATTAGTAGGATATTTAATATATATAATATAAATATAATATATAATATTATATAATCTATACTAATATTATAAAGCTGAAGAGTTTGTTTGTTTGTTTGTTTGTTTGATTGAACGCGCTAATCTCAGGAACTACTGGTCCGAATTGAAAAATTCTTTTTGTGTTGGGTAGCCTATTTATCGAGGGAGGGTATAGGGTATATAACATAACGCTACAACTAAGAGCAGCGGAGCAGTAATGAAAAATGTTGCAAAAACGGGGAAAAATTATTCCTTTTGAGAGTTTCCGTTGCGTGCGCTGCGTAAACGGTTAAAGTAACGCAAAAATCATGTATGACGGAATTGTTCCTTTTAAAATGTTCTAAAAAAAGTCCGCGAGAGCATATGTCTATCTTTTAAGGTTGACTCACTATAACTCAAAAGGAGCGATCAGCAACGAAAAATGGACGAAAACTAGCAGGCAAATCAATGCGACGGGAAGGGTCAGGGGAGCAAAAATATGACGCGGACGAAGTCGCGGGCAGAAGCTAGTTAATATTATAAAGCTGGAGAGTTTGTTTGATTGAACGCGCTAATCTCAGGAACTGGTGGTCCGAATTTAAAAAAAAAAATTGCGTTGGGTAGCCTATTTATCGAGGAAGGCTTTAGATTATATACCATCACGCTACAACCAAGAGGAGCGGAGCAGTAATTAAAAATGTTGCAAAAACGGGGAAAATCGCACGGGTAGGCGATTCGCCGCGACGGGAAGGGTCGGGGGAGCAAGAGATTTAACGCGAACGAAGTCGCGGGCAGAAGCTAGTCGGTTATAAAAACATTATGTAAACTATCGTTTCTTTATTTCAACTTTTGATCCTGTGCTTGTTTTCAATAGGTGGAGGTGACACAGCCACCTGCTGTGCCAAGTGGGGTACTGAAGACAAAGTCTCCCACGTGTCCACCGGTGGTGGCGCATCCCTTGAGCTCCTTGAGGGTAAGTGATCAGAAGACTTATTTACCTTTTACTGGGATTGCACTTGGCGTATTTGCGTTAATTGGTTGGGTAATAGAAAATATACCCTAGATAAATGCAATAGAGTGCATTTTGAATTGACGAAATAAGGAAAATACGCACGGTGGAATCTCGACATTGGAAGCATGTGAATGTATTATGTACGATAGGCTAAAAGACTTTAAAGAGATTTTTTTTTTCAATGTTTTTTACAATTTCGTGTTTTTGAATGACAATTTCATGAAAAAGTAATTCAATGGAACGAACTTAGGGGTTATATTGATGATTTTAATGATTATAATTCTGTAAATAAATAAGTCACAATTATATTTTGTTCAACATAAAGCCTAAAATGACCTGAACATTGCAAAAAACGTAAGAAAAATTTAATTTCGCGTGCTACCACGGCACTTCGGCATTAAACTGTGTGTTGTGTTTCTCTTAAATCCTGAAGATAGTGAAAGATCGAAAACAGCTTATTTATGCATCTTTTATTTTATTTTACTGACTGTTAAACAGGACTACTATTTTGACAGTGGTATTCCTTTTTAAAGCTTTGTGTTTTTTACGTTGGATGTCGTCTTACATAATTACCGAAGAAAGAAGAAAATAAAAACTAAACGTAATTATGTTTAACCTTATAATTTATGTTGAGTAGGATCTTTACTACATTTGTGGTAGATTTAAAAACGGATTGTATCCGTGATCTGTTGTATTTATTAAATGTAGAGTAGAAGTAAGGATATTTGTTTAAAATTGAGAGAACTGTAAATGCGTTTAGTAAAGATGCCGTCTCTGATTAGACGAATCCATATCAAAGGTTTGTCAACCAACGGGACTTAAAAATTGTTAGTTAAATTACACCACACATAGTATGAGACTTTTTTGAGTAAATGATAAATGATAAATGATTTTATTTCTGTAAGTAGGTTTGTACAAACACTTTTACAAGTCAATAATATTTTTTTGAGCTAGATGAGGTCGGCGTTTCCTATCTGACTACTCTGAGAAGAAAGGCCGAAACAAACTCAGAGGTCACAGTGTCTTTTAAAGTCCAGACATAATATTGGTAACATTATGTGAAGACTATGTAGATAGCTGTCTGAAATGGTCTTTAGAGGAAAGAACCAAACAGATTGAGTGGACCTGTCCAGTCAGTGCACGCATTTGTCACTAATCGTGCGGCTCAACTCAGAACTTGAGAAGCTCAACGCGGTATACCGCGTACTTTCAAACATTTCGACAACGGATTTCGGTAGAGGGCGCTGTTCAAGTCCGCACTAGAAACGTTCGTTGTGGTTTGCTCACTGTACAGATAACTTGCCAGTGCATTTTCGGATTTATGATGATGTAGATCTACATACAAGCGTAGTTTAATGTTCGGTATTAAATACGTAGTTTAGCAAACGTAGATGAGTAAACGACTTAGGGCTGAATTTTCAATCATCAGCTAACTTTAGTCTGGGGAATATGGTTTGACAGCTTTTGTACAGAAATACGTCACAGCCGTATTCATTCAAGATTTAATTTTTAATTTAAGAGTAAATAGTTGTCTGATGAGTGTTAATCGAGGCTTACTAGAATAAATTAGCGGGAGACAAAAGAAAAACATTGTTCTTATTACAAATTTTATTTTTCAGGTAAAGTACTGCCAGGAGTTGCGGCTCTGTCCGACGCATAAATCATAATAAAAAGCATAGAGTATTTATAATATTTTATTTGCTTTATAGTGATGTGAAATTATCCTATTTCATAGAGAAAATCCAGAAATTATGTTTTAAGTGATATGTATGTATAGTAAACTTTATTATAAGTTTAAGACCAGGGAAAGTGTCATGTGTATCGAATATTGTAATAATTTATTACCAACACAAATGATTAAATAATATGAAAATGTTGTTTATATTGAGTTGTATTATATTATTAGCGCTTGCTGGCGCGCTTCTCCCAGTCTGTTCGATCTTTTGGTATATCGGTTCACTCCTGCCAAACGATGGCAAAGTAGTAAAAATAAGATGGATGAAATGGCAGTCACGGGACAATCTGCAATTCCTACATTCCCCTTAAACCTAAGGAAAAATGTATAAAACAATGGTCAAACCTGCTGTCTTGTATGGGTCGGAATGTTGGACCACAAAAGGGATGGATGATAGGCAATTGCGTGCAGCTGAGACGAGAATGCTAAGAGGAATGTGTGGTGTTACACGAATGGATATAATAAGAAATGAGTACTTAAGAGGAAGTCTGAAAATGGCACTGGTAACTGAAAAATTTAGTGAAAATTGGTTGTCATAAGGGCATGTGATATGGATGAATGAGAAAAATATCGTGAGGAAGGTTTAGAGTATGAATATCGATAGCTATAAAAGTAGTATAAGACCAAAGAAACGATTAATGAAAACTATTGGTCGAAAGTCGACCGTACTTCATTTGAATAGAAATACATTATTAAATGAAAAAATATATAAAACATTCAGTAACACTATAGACAAATAATAAAGACAAATAATATTAAAGACAAATATTCTCGATATGATTATAGATTTTAAAAATGAAATAGGTTCCTATGGTTATACTTGACATTCAGTAAGACTATAGACACAAAATATTAAAGACAGATGTTCTCGATTGGACCACAGATTTGGACCATAAACAAAAGAATATCTATGCATGTGTGGACCGTACCGTACGTTATCGACTTGATAGCCACATTTTCCGCAATTTTCCGGCCAACCGCAAATATTATTCGATTACATCCGAATCCGATCACATACACATCCGTAGTTCGTAAATTAAAATCACAACTGTATACCAAAATAAAATATACAGTTAAAAAGCTGAAATAAATGAGATTTTTTTTTATTAATTTTGAGGGTAGATGTTAGTTATGTTCGTTCTGGGTACTACAGTACCCCTTGGCACTCTACAGGGTATTAAATACACGGTAATGAATAGTAGTGTGTGTAACGTGTTATTTATTGAAAGTAATGTATTTTTACGCATAAAAAAAAATATTAGCATTTGACACTTTTTCTCTGTATAAACTATAAGTGTGCGAAATTTCATACTCCTCCGTCCGCCCAATTTTCGTAAAAAGGGATACAAAGTTTTCGCTGCACGTATTAATATATAAGGTATATCAATTCATACACGAAATATTTTAAGAGGTACACCTGTAGGTGGTAAGGAAGCTATAGAAGCAAAAAGATTTTTTTTATCTAAGCGTTTTTGAATTTTCGTAATTATTATAATTTTAAAACTGCTTGAGACGTTTTGCATAAAACCTTTACTCCAAATTCTTTGAATGGCCCACCTGATGTTGCGAGGGCGGTGACCGGACGGCACGAGAATGGCCGCGGTGTCTCGGACCGTAAAAAATAAGGAGCCAGTATTTCTTATGTGCGTCAAATAATTAATAAATATTACATTTTGAAATAAATACATTTAGAAAAAAAGTTTTTTCGTTGCTGTAGCTTCTTTACCACCTACAGGTGTACCTCTTAAGAGCCATTTTACATTTTTGCGCGAATATCTAAGATTTTAGTCGCCTTATTTACCTTTCATCTCATCATTATAAATACTCTGGCATTGACGAATACATGTAAAAAATAGATCAATCTTTTGTTTTGTCACTTTTAGTAGCACATTTACAAAAACTTATTTGTTTACTTTGTAGTAATTAATCTCCCACAACTAGTTTTCTTAAAAATCAGCGCAGGGTCCATTTCAGACTCCTATTTCCATCATTAATATGTAGAAATTTGAGTAAAAAAAATACACAAAACAACAGACATATAATCTAGTTGTTACATTTAGTACAAGAATATTGATTTTTAATAACATTAATTAGTAAAAAAAATAAGTCTTATGGCAATTTTTACGATTTATTCGCAAGTTTATCGAGTTTTTTTGGTTTGAATAAAGCATAATTACATTTAAAAAAATCATGTCAATATAAAGTATGCTCTATAACAAATCGAATTCTGAAGTTTTATTTAAATCTGTTTATTTAATTAGACATAATATCGTTTTTGAAATCACTCTAAATTAGAATAAATTACGATGCACAAGCGGGCAGCGTTTAGTACGGCGCAAGCGCCCAACGGATTCCCCGTTGGGCGCTTGCGCCTATGCCATTTTTCCCCGCGTCTCAGTTTACGGGTAGTCGTATCGTGAACGCAAAAATATACTACGACTACAACATTTTGCTACTCTTCGCATTTTATTTTTTTTTTGTATAAGAGTTTCGTTTATTATCAAGTAAAGCATTATTTTAATAGATTGTAGAAAAATTTTGACTAAAATAATTTATTTTAACTAAATCTGACTATTTTTAATCGCGATTAAAAAGGTGTGGAGTAAAACTAGTGGTCATGAACAAAAATTCACACCAACGGCAACGCCTCGCCTCACGTGCAAAAATAGTACTGTATTTTTTTTTTCTTGCTTATATCTCGAAAATGGCGTGTCCTATCGCAAAAATAATGAAATTTTCGACCCCCTTTATAATACCCCACACATATAAATCTCAACACGTGGGTAATATTTTTTTTTATTTTTCAAACAAAAATGAAAAATTCCATATAAAACACGTCCAAGTTCATTGCGTAGCGCACAAGTACTAAGTTGCGAAGCCAAAAGAAAAAACCGGCCAAGTGCGAGTCGGACTCGCGCACCGAGGGTTCCGTACAAACCTGTAGGTATCCTCGATTTATGCATAAGGTTTACGTTTATGAAATTAAATGTTATTTTTTAATTTTTATATTTGAGTTGATTGAATGAAAGGTAAATTGTGGTTTACGATTTATGACGTATTAAAAAAAACTACTTACTGGATCTCGTTCAAACCAATTTTCGGTAGTAGTTTATATGGTAATGTACATAATATATTTTTTTTAGTTTTATCATTGTCTTATTTTAGATGTTACGGGGGGGGGGACACACATTTTACCACTTTGGAAGTGTCTCTCGCGAAACTATTCAGTTTAGAAAAAAATTATATTAGAAACCTCAATACCATTTTTGAAGACCTATTCAGAGATACTCCACGTTTGGGTTTGATGAACAATTTTTTTTTTTTTGAGTTTCAGTTCTAAGTATGGGGAACCCCAAAATTTATTGTTTTTTTTTTCTATTTTCGTGTAAAAACCTTAATGCGGTTCACAGAATACATCTTCTTACCAAGTTTCAACAGCATGCTCTTATAGTTTCGGAGAAAAGTGGCTGTGACGTACGGACAGACAGACAGACAGACATGACGAATCTATAAGGGTTCCGTTTTTGCCATTTGGCAACGGAACCCTAAAAATACCACGTTGAGTCGCGATTGTCAAATTTGATTTTAGTCGTGTCAAAATAATTTTTAAGAGATTATTTCTTGCAGAATAGCGTAACAATTATCATAGCTAAAATTAAGCAATTTTAGAGATAGTTTTGTTAGTTTAGTTCGGTTTACAACAGAATCGGCACCAATATGTAATTGTTTTAATTTTTTATTTTTATTGTATACTTTACATAACATACAGTTGTATTTTTTTTATTAGTCTAGAAATCTTTATTAGACTGGATATAAATATTTTCATAAATATCTAAATACCGCATTATAATTCTAACGGCTCAAGATTGTTTAGACCGGCTCGACACTCGCGTTACACTGTTTGTATTGTGCATGTGTGGATAGCTACGCACACATACATAAGATTGCCGTCTTTTACCTAAACTCGAGCGTTCAAATTTTGTAAGAGGGCTCTTAAAATATTTCTTGTATGAATAGATACACCTTATATATATCATGAGGAAACTTTAGAGTACGAATACCGATGTGGAAGACCAAAGAAACGATGAATGGAGTGTGTGAATGATGTTACGGTTAGAAAGGGAGTGACTACCGAGATGACTATTCTCTTTAAATAAATCTGATATTGTATGTTGTATGAATATACCATTCTGCTTGAATATTAAAATTTATGTATCTATAGTTTTACCCTAATGAATATCATTATGAACACGAGCGAGAAATTTATCAAGATCGACTGATTGATGACTGCGCTGACCCGTCCAATAAAACTACCTACTATTACTACATTTCATCTCAAACCGATTTTTTTATCTCCATGCGTCTTTCACGTATAGGAACTTTCCACCCTACAATATTTAAAAGGCCTTACTTCCACGCCGTACCGTGAGGTAAAGTGAATTATAAATGTTTCCTAACTCAATCATAAACCTATAAAGACGATCTCGCCTGTAAGATAAACATACTTACCTAAGTATGCATGAAGGAGAATGTTGACGTTAAAACGTCAGGTAATTGATTTACGGAGCGGCAATGTATGGCATATTGAGTTTTATGTACCTGTTTAAATGTATCTTTCACTTTGAAATATTGACTGTTTGTATTTTACACAGCGGCGTTGTTGGTTCGTTTTAGAATATAATTAATTACTGTAAAATAAAAATATTTGCATGGTTACCTGTATGGTGCCGGACGTAAATAATAGTTCCGTACCATTTCCACCCGTCGGTGTCGTAAAAGGCGACTAAGGGACGTACTGGAGAATGGGCAGCAGCATTCTCTACGCATTTTATCACCATACTGTGATCGCCAACCCGCCTGCCAAGCGTGGCGATTATGGCAGCCCCTCAAAAAAATTAACCTGTCAAAATGTCGGTTCTTGGGGAAGCCCTGTGTCCAGCAGTGGACGGCTTTCGGTTGAAATGATGATGGTGATGATGAAAATATTTGAAAGCATACCTAGATTATAAATAAGACATCATAAACGGCCTATAATGTTCTTCCTGTTTGGACACCAGACTTTCGAGAGTGGGGTGTAATCTACCGCCCGGGTTGATATATGACATAAATGTCTTTGAATTTTTGGTTCTGGAATTCTTCGAATATTATTAGTTGCCTCACGATTTTTGCGTTTACTGTAACAGAGAGCAGTGGTGATGAAAATACCTATTAGCATAAAGTAAGGCACCTGCCTCGGTTCCAACTCACAATTAGTAAACCAGGCCGTTACCACTGAGCCACCACTGGTTTAGCTTTTTACACTCATCAGAATAAAAAGGAACTCATTTTAATATCGACCGTGTCTAAACTTCCAGCTATGATTGGTATAGCTTTCATACAAAACTAATAAGGCCTAATCTACATTATTCTTGGTTTCGTCACTACTTACATTGCATAATCAGCCTATAAAGTTCCAACTAGTCCAAGTAGTCTGTGTGTTGCCGGATGTTAACAATAGCACCATCCCATTTCTTCCCATGGGTGTCGTAAAAGACGACTAAGGTACTTACTAGAAAATGGGCAGCAGCGCAGTGGCGGACTAACAAGGGGGCGGAAGGGGCGGTCCGCCCCGGGCCTCCGGTTCCGGTCTTGGGGGGCCCCCAAATGCCTCCGCGTTCCTCTGATCAAATCCTAAACGACATTTTAAAAATGTGCTTAGTACCTACATAATTTCACCAAGATCAAAACACTACAGCCATCTACAAACGGGTAAACCGGTTAAACAGGAAAAACAACTAGAGATTATGATTAACAACAAATTGATTAATAAAGCAGCCGACATAGCTGAGGCATTTAATGAGTTTTTTGCCAACATACCTATAACTACGACCTGCTCCTTAAATTCGTCCCCGTCTAAAGCTGAAAACCTTTTGCATAGTAGTGTGCCCGGATGTAGTCGCTTATTTAGTTTCGAACATGTAACGCCTCGTGATGTGATTAATATTTTTAAAACACTCAAGTCAAAAAACACTGGTGATTACTGGGGCATCTCTGTTAAACTGTTAAGTAATTATAATAGATATCGTAGCCCCCTATCTGGCAGTAACTTTTAATAAATGTGTTGATTTGGGATCTTTTCCTGACCTCATGAAGAGCAGTAAAGTCATACCATTATTTAAAACAGGTAATAAAAATAATGTTGGCAATTTTAGGCCCATTTCTATCTTACCTGCATTTAGTAAAATATTTGAAAAGTTAATACTCAAGCAGTTGCTAAGACATTTTAATTTAAATAGCCTCCTTCATAATGAGCAATATGGCTTTACAAAAGGTCGTTCGACAACAGATGCGGGTGTTGCTCTGCTGAAACATATTTTCAACGCATGGGAGAACTCGCAAAATGCTATCGGAGTTTTCTGTGATCTCTCCAAAGCTTTTGATTGCGTTCACCATGACACACTTTTGCGTAAACTACGTCATTACGGTGTTCAAAACGAAGCTCTCAGTGTCATAAGTTCTTATTTGCAAAATAGGCACCAATGTGTAGATGTCAATGGTGTAAAATCTTCCGGGCTACTAGTTCAGTTAGGTGTACCTCAAGGATCAATACTGGGTCCATTCTTATTCTTAGTGTATATTAATGACTTACCATTTTATTTAAAGAATATCTGTGACATTGTACTATTTGCTGATGATACCTCACTTATCTTTAAAGTAGACAGAAATAGACAAGATTTTGACGACGTAAATAGTGCGCTCTCAATGGCTACGGAATGGTTTACCACAAATAACCTAGTTCTCAATGCTAAGAAAACGAAATGTATAAAGTTCGCCTTACCGAATGTTAGGAATCTGGGACCCAATGTCGTTTTAGATAATGAGGTGCTTGAAACTGTACACTCGGCGGTTTTTCTGGCCATAACAGTAGACGCCAAACTTCAGTGGGGATCACATATATCAAGCCTAGCGGGAAGGCTCAGTTCGGCCGCCTACGCAGTAAGGAAAGTTAGACAGTATACGGACGTTGATACCGCTCGATTAGTCTATTTTAGTTATTTTCATAGCATAATGTCCTACGGCATTCTGCTGTGGGGCAAAGCCGCGGACATTCAAAATATTTTTGTTCTTCAAAAACGAGCTGTTCGAGCGATTTACCAACTAGGTGCTAGAGTTTCTCTGAGAGATTTGTTTAAAGATACTGGTATTCTTACGGTGGCATCACAATTCATCTTCGCCAACATCTAATATATTAGGCAAAATATACACCTGTACACTAAAAACAGTGATATTCATAATATTAATACTAGAAATAAGGACAAACTACGTGCTCCCTTTCACCGGCTTCATAAGGTTCATTATTCTTTTGTTGGTCTTGGTATTACCTTTTATAACAAGCTTCCCTCTGCTTTACTAGATTTGCAGTTTAATGAGTTTAAAGCTAAAGTAAAATCCAACCTTTGTTCAAAGGCATATTATTCTATCAACGACTACTTAAACGATAAGAATAGTTGGTCGCTGTGATTAACTCAAGACAAACTCAAGACAATGTTTATGTTCTTTCAATCCAGAATTAGCTTTCCTACTGACAGTTTATATGGGTAGTTCATATAATTGTTTTTTATTTATTTTTTTATTTAACAGATTTTGTTAATTTATTTATTTATTTACTTACACAATATTGTATAGAATCAAGTTCTTCTAACTTAACAGACAGCTGTGCTGCTGGGGAGTTTGTTCCGCCACTTCTTCTTCCCAGCTACAGCACTAGGAAGTGTCGAAGGGTGGGCGTTTTGGGGGGACTGTCTTTTGTAACTTTGACGTTAAAAAAGTGCTGACTCTCAGCCTAGTTTGAATAAATGACTTTTGATTTGATTTGATTTGATTTGATCTGGACTTTTTACGCGGTACTAATATTCTTTTAACTTTGCTGATCGCGTCCAATACGTTGGGGGAATTCCCGTATTTGTAGCGGGTACTTCTCCAGGAATCCCTGAATTAATGTAGGACAAATAATTCACTCTTGTATGCCTACATTTACATTCACTACATTCTATTTACGCCATCTATCATGAGCAAACTTACTCCTCTCTTTCTCAGGAAAATACCGTCAATCTTTGGCCAAATGAAGCTCCATCAAATGAAGTAATTTTGCTTTTCGTCAAGATCTCAGGCAATAAACACTAAATAGCTTGTACTTTGGTTTGTGAGCGTATGGGCGTAATTGCAGCCAGGAACAGCCAGGAACAGTCAGTACAGGAAAATTATCTTCGATCTACAATGGGTCAAGAGCGACTGGTTAATCTAGCCGTGCTTTCAATAGAAAGAAAAAAAACTATTTCACAAAAGTTATTTGAGCAGTTCAAGTAAATTGAGGGCACGAAAACACATATAACACGCTACAAAAATAAAAAAAAACTATCTTTGATTTATTTTATCTATTTTTTTTTTGTCGATCGATATGTATTTTATTTTGCTCACCCATATCCATTCCATATTGTAGGTATGTATGTTTACTTGGCCTAAATAATTTAAATTTCACTTGCCAGATTTTAACGAAATAAACTTAAACACTTATTTATACATACAAATGTGAACTGAATAAAAAGCTTGTAAAACTATTTTTTTTATACTGGGGGCCTCATTCGGCTTAGCCGCCCCGGGCCTCTGACGGACTTAGTCCGCCACTGCAGCAGCGTTTTCTATACATTTGACTACCATACTGCAATCGCCCACCCGCCTGCCCAGCGTGGCGGTTTTGACAAAGCCCCCCAAATTGGAAGAGACCCAAGTCCAGCAGTGGACGTCTTACGTCTGAAATGATGATGACGAGAATAGTTCCAACTACTGAGACACAGGTCACCTCTTTAAGAGAGATATTGGGCCATAATCCATCGGTACTAGAGAAAGATACGAAATTGCTCGTGCTGTCGCTGTCGTAGAAACATTGGCTAGCAAAGTTTATTGCCCATGTAGCTCGGAACCCGTAACAGCTGCTTCAATGCAGCTCTTTAGTATTGGTAGCTTTATTTCCATAATAAACATGACAGTTGCTGAATTTGTAGTCATAAACTTTCGATGGACTTTGAACGTACCGTACGGGTAAATAGTACCTTCTTCAATTTCTATATTTATAAGAAATAAATAAAATTGATGTGTCTGTTTGTAATATCAAATAAAAGCATTTTTCTAATGCATATGGTAATATACAGCTTGGTAACCACATAAATACCAAGCAACTAGTCCGCAGCAGAAGTATAGCAAAATGTAATAAAAATTAATTCTAGAGCTTATATCCTCTCTAATCATTCAATCACTTCCAGCCCATAACGACCATGTATTCCCAGTTTAATATTAATTTGGTTACCAAAAGTGTTTTTTGAATCGGCTCAATATTCACACAATATTTAGGTAGGTAGGCTAGGTCCCTGTTCCGACTTGCGCAATTATTGATAGATTCAATCCAACAACAATCAGCGGGAGAGAACTCCCTGGGAACGCAAAACTCTTGAAACCCCAAGCAAACTTAATCAAAAGAAAACCTGCCAGTGCGTGAAGGAACACGCGCCGCGATCAGTTGGGGTTCCGCACTTGTAAAGTAAGCAAGTGAGTAAGAATAGAAATAGGCATATTGGAATTTGGTTTGCATCGAATAACTTGCACTGAATACCAAAAAACATGTGTTCCAAAAAAAAAAACACAAATATTTTAATTTCGGAACACCGTGTTGGTTAAGTATTTTATTTTCGATTTCGAAATTAAAATTTTAAGTTATTTTTTAGGAATGTAGTTTGTTTTTGTAAGTGGATTGTTTTTCTTTCTTTTTTTAATAAATATTTAACTGTTGTATTGTTCAAAAAGAGTAAAGATGATACCTTGACGTAGCATAAGCATTATCAGCCAATCATAAATTGGCTGCTGTGATACAAGCTTAACTTGCTAGCTTGGTATGCTATCTGAAAAAAGGATTTTTACAAAAAGTCCGATGTACCTAATCCTATAGCCTTCATGCCCTATGGGTTTCGTTTACCTTGATTGTCTTTATTGCAGGCAGCAGGATAATGATTTAGACTATGTCTGAAACAAACGCACTTATCGGAATTTATGAACATAACATGTCGCTTGTAATCTCGGAAGGATAAGGCAGAAGTGCACACATAGTACACCCACATTTCGCCAGTTAAGTTTACGGAAAATATAAGTATTGGATAAATCCTAAGATAAATTTATTACGGAACCCTAAAAGTAAGATAATTGTATAACTAAGAGTGAAAGCCTTCACGCCCCATCGAATGACGAGGACGTCGCAGAATAAATGTTTGCGACAGTTTCTGGAGGAACGAACAAAGAATAGGTACTTTGCAAAAATAACGATTATTTTCTTATTTTAATAATAATAATAAAGAGGACGTATAGCTTCAATCAAATTAAGTGAGATTGCCGTCACGAAGCACTATAGTATAGCCAAGCCTGTATAAATAACATAAAAACAAGTCTTTAAGCACTTGGTCCACGACTAGAGTATAGAGAGACTATTTCAGAGCGGCTTTCTTAAGACCATTTTTCGCAAAGACGTAAACAAGCGAGCGGTTTTTTTGGAGAACTGGAATTTCAACTCTCGGTGTAAAACCGAGCATTGAGAATCTAAGTCTACGTTCCCATGGACGTAATAAAATCGCGGCTGGATTTTTTCGCGAACTGGACGCACGCTTAAAAGAAAGAAAAATTGTTTATTGTGCACAAACTAACCGCACATAATGAAAAATAAAATCAGATAGTAGATATAGAAAATGCACACGTACAAAGTGGCCAAAAGCCCTGTATTCAAATAAAAGTTATTAAAATATTGCTGGATTGTTTTTCGCTTAGTGCAGAGTTAAAAATCTAACACACTATTACATAGATTTTCACTTGCTCCCGCGGGAATTTTATTGCGTCCGTGTTTACGTCGACAAATAGAGTGCATCCCAGCGCGTCTAAAAAACACACTGTTTGAATTTCAACTTTCGGCATAAGGCAATGCGTAAAAGATCCAGTGAGCGAAAAAATACAGTCACGATATTTTGATTTAAATGTTTAGAAATTATACTTCGACTTTTAATCGTTTTCCGCAACTTAACGGTTCAAAGAAAAATACCATACTAAAACTAATAGTGTTGAGGTAGTGAACGATTACGCGTACAGAATCTATACTAATATTATAAAGCTGAAGAGTTTGTTTGTTTGTTTGATTGAACGCGCTAATCTCAGAAACTACTGGTCCGAATTGTTTTTTTTTTGTGTTAGGTAGCCTATTTATCGAGGGAGGCTATAGGCTATATAACATCACGCTACAACTAAGAAGAGCGGAGCAGTAATGAAAAATGTTGCAAAAACGGAGAAAATTCTTCCTTTAATGAAATTATTCCTTTTGAGAGTTTCCGTTGCGTGCGCTGCGTAAACGGTTAAAGTAACGCAAAAATCGACGGAATTGTTCCTTTTAAAAAGTTCTAAAAAAAAGTCCGCGAGAGCATACGTCTATCTTTTAAGGTTGACTCACTATAACTCAAAAGGTGCGAGCAGCAACGAAAAATGGACGAAAACTAGCAGGCAAATCGATGCGACGGGAAGGGTCAGGGGAGCAAAAATTTGACGCGGACGAAGTCGCGGGCAGAAGCTATAAATGATAAAAATGGTTCAATTTAAATTAAACTTTAAAAAATCGTATTTAATATGTGGGTACCTATAAGAATAATAAAAAAACAGTTATTTCCTGTCTTATTTTCTTCTAATAGAAACAAAATGCGTATGCCTGCCTACGTAGTACGTAGGTACCCACAGCATACGACGCAAGAGATTACAGTTACACTATGACACGTAGAAAGAATAAACTAATCTCCGAGTTCGCTTGCTTTATAGCTCTGTCATGTACGGTCACCAAAATATATAAATCACCAGGGTCGTCGGATAAAGTTAAATTTTAGTAAGAAAACGATGGATGTTTTCGAATAAAATTTAATTTAATTAACCTCTCGCATGTTTTCAATAAAAAACAGCGGGAATTGAAATGTATTTTACATGATGCACATGGTGTATCATAAACAGTTGGGCATTGAAATAACATGATGCACACGTGTGCATCATAAACACGCGAGGGGTCAGAAAACAAAGAGCTCATTTATCAGATTAAATTACATTTGAAAACATCTATCGGCTTCTTACTAAATCAAGTATATCTGTTACCCCTTATCTCTTTTGGCGACTGTACTATAGGAAAAACGTACCTACCCACTTATTATAAAAGCAAGCCATTTCTTCCAGACTATTACCCGACACCATTAGGGTTGAAATTCATTCTCTACTCAAATATTAATTTAGATGAATGCTGCCTTTGACTCCGTAGTCTTGTACAATTTGTTATGTAGGTACGTATAATAATTGGAACGGTAGGCTACACTCTAAAGTAATGTGAATTATTTATTAATCACTAGCTTATGCCAGTGGTTTCGCACGCATGGAGTTCGGAAAGTAGATATCCCACAGGAACTTGCCACAAGGATAGAAATTATCCTGTATTAATCAAGCTTACAAATTAACTGTGTGGCAAATTTCATCCAAATTCGTTTGGCCGGTGTGTGTTTAAGTGGATCCCTGGATAGTTTAGATTCTCAATTAGACCAGATAGGTGGCGCTGCGAACGTCGTCGAAACGTCTGTTTGGCCAGCTAGTATATTTTATAATTCATTATACTACTAGCTTTTGTCAGCAAATTCGCCTGGGTATTATACATATAAACCTTCCTCTTAGGCGTGTTCAACAGATCTTAGCGTAGGTACAAACGCGGCAAGCGACATTGTTTTATACTAAGTAAAGAAGATATTTTACCATGGCAAACCATAGCTGTTGTACTGCTGTTTTGAATGTAAGAATAGAACCACTATACGATAGACTTAACAGAAAATGGCAGCCAAACCTGTGGGCTGGTTTCTCGAACAAAAATTATGGCAAAATGAATGTGACAACTTGTCAATTGCTGCGATTAGGTGTTGATAAATTAAATTCGTTTATTTACTTTGTTAACATAGGGTTAAATTATACAGGTGTTATATAAAAAATTTTGGTCCAAACTATTTCCCGTCAGAAGGCATACAAAATAGCACAGGTGATTGAATTTCATTTGCTCCTGCCCTTATCCCAATTTATTTGGGGTTGGCGCAACGGTGATTGAATGTCACCAGTTTTTTTTTAGTCTTTGCTGTCCCACAGCTGGGCGAATGCCTCCCTACTCTCTATCCACGTCTCAGCTGCCAAGGACCAATCTTTATTAAAAGAGACACAAAAAAAAAAAACAATAAATCTAGCCAATAGGTAAGTGGATCTCGCAATTTCACACCAAACTCGAATGAATATTATTATGTCAATAAAATAAGAATACATAAAACTACATTGTATATCTTCTATATATATATATATATATATATATTAATACGTGAAGCGAAAACTTTGGATCCCTTTTTACGAAAATTGGGCGGACGGAGGAGTATGAAATTTCGCATACTTATAGTTTATACAGAGAAGAATTGACGAATGCTAATATTTTTTTTTTAAATAATGCGTAAGAATACATTATTTTCAATAAATAACACGTTACACACACTACCATGCGTTTCACAAACACACTCTTTTATTTATGGTTGAAGTCTGTGGTCAAAATGAGAAGAGACTAATATTATTTGTCTTTATTGTCTATAGTCTTACTGAATGTCAAACAATGGTGCCGATTCCCTTATTCACAAACTAAACTAAATTTAAGTTCAGTGCATCTTTTTCTTTCTATTTCATTAAGGAAAGGACAGAAGATAAATTTTAGTTTAGTCCTGTCAAATTAATTAGCGCTTGACGTAATTTTAGTAGGCAAGTTTTTAATCACGTCTAAACTTGTATAGAGTAGTGACAAGCGCTGATTAATTTGACAGGACTAAACTAAAAATTTTCTTTTGTCCTCTTCTTAATGAAATACAAAGAAAAAGATGCACTGAACTTAAATTTAGTTTAGTTTGTGAACAAGGGAATCGGTACCAATGTGTCAAATAATTAAGATAATGTTATAGGTCACTCATATCATTCAAACTATAAATTAAAATGAATTATAGTCGAATTTCGACTACTAGGCGACCACTAGTATACATAAACTCACGACTTTTTCCATTGCGGTAGGCAGAAACTACGGAAAACCACATGCTACGATCCTTACATACCTACTCCTTTTGCCTCGTTTAGGTTCATACATCTGAGGGGTAATTGCGAAACTTTTTATCGGTAGGAATTGGTTTAATATTCATAGTTAAACAACATTCATTGCGTTATTTACGTTGCTGAACCACAATTTATTCGAACAAATGATGCAATGGTTTAGAAATAATCTTCAATCCCATTCCGATTCTGATAAATTGTGCGTTTCGCAATTAGGGTGCTGGTCATACACGCACGCCGCGCCGGTTGCGAGTACTAAAGGACATAAAACTATTAAACGATATTATTCAGTCACAACTTTAATAATAAACGCAATGAGAATGGCATTACAGAATT
Source organism: Aporophyla lueneburgensis (assembly GCA_932294355.1). Lineage (NCBI taxonomy): Eukaryota > Metazoa > Arthropoda > Insecta > Lepidoptera > Noctuidae > Aporophyla > Aporophyla lueneburgensis. The sequence continues at coordinate 9,192,692 of OW028737.1, forward strand.
CCATTATATTATGGGAGCAACATTTAAAGACAATTATCTAAAGACAGCTGATGTAAAATAATAAAAATATTCTTTTAATTTCTCATTAAGATATTCAACAAATCACAGCAGTTTATGCGTGACAGACAATTATTCACAATAATATTACGATATTTTTCTGAAAACTGCTCTTAAACCATCTTAAATTACGCCTCTGCTACCAAAAGCAATGTCTATTTTCTTCAACGTCAAATGTCAACTCCTAACAATGATAAATGATCGCAAGTAATGATCTTTATCCACTGAGACCTGAAAAAAACGTACCTACCTATTTAACGTATCTTTCACAGATTGCAATAGCTCTACGTCTACAATCGATTTGAACCTACGACCTTCCGATCACCCTCAACGATAAAGTACGGTCTATCCATCTTTATCTCGGATTTACTTTTACATTCTCGTACCACACAGAAATAAGGGTCTGTACAACAAAAGTGTACTCACCCAAGTTGCGTAAAGCCTCACCTTTCCCATAAAAGAGAAAAGGTAAAGACACCTTCGGGTCAAATCCGTCGTAGTTTTCAATGCTACCTGTAACCTTATCTAAAAGGCTACAGGACACTTTAAATTATAAATATCAACGGCGTTGTATTGGGGTCCAAGCAATCTGAACTTTATTGACATTTATCTGCCGTGTAAACAATTTGTTTTAGTTTCATGAATGAGCCGCTTTCCTTTTAAATTTTGAATCAGTTTATTTCATACCTTATTCCCACGTAATAAGATTGTTTTTCTAATGCGCGGAGTTGCGTTACTGGACCTATTGCAACTGGCATGTGGTTGGTATCGATCGCTGTTTCGCGCAAGCGTCTCTATACATGCAAGGCGAAACGACACACGGAAAATTGAAAATAAACTGACAATGAAAATACGTTAATGCCTTAAAATACGTTAAAAATGCCTAGGCAGACGTTAATGAAGTAATTTGCAGTTTGCAAATGATCTTTATTAAGAAAATACAGCAGTTTCTGCGTGCCATACCAATTAGGTCTACTGCTTTTCAATACGTGAGCTCTGGTCCAATTGGCGAGGGCCCGCGCATGCCCAGTAGAGGTAAAGGTGCTTTTTAACAAAAAATAATAATTTTACTTAGTGTCAGTGATGTAAAGGACATCAGACGCCGCCGGGCGAGCCGGCTGGCGTAAAAAATGTAGTAGAAAAATAGTCTTACCGAAAGAATAACATACGATTAGTTAAGTGAAGCGATTAATGTCAATTGTTATAGTGTATATCGATTGTATATAGAAATATCGTCGTTTTTAGGTGATTTTATTATCAGGTAAGTGATTGGTGTTTCTTGTTTCATATTTGTTTTTATTTGGGCTCTTTATCTTTTAATGTTACCTTTTTCTTTCGTTAGTTTTCCTTTGCTTGTGTTTGTAAACATTGTTTTTATCCTTTAAGAAAATATTTTCATTCTATTTAGTTCTAACAAGATTGAAGCTTTTTATTTGAAGTCGAATTTCAAATCCTGAACACCGGATTTTCAAAATTGGTTTTCTCCAACTATGTATTTCCTTCAAACATTTGCTTCTAATAAAAAGTGTATGTGAAGCTACAGGTCAATCGCAGTTACGTGTTTACATATTTGCTCATATTAATAATTGAAAACGTACTGTTTGATTCAAACGCTATTTTAATATGAATAGACGGTTTTTTGTGTTGAAACGGGAAATTGTTTGATGAATAAATTGCGGACTTCCGTAGTTAAACCTGGCTTCCACTTTACCATAGACTATTTAATGATTATTAAAATTAAGCCATCATGAAGGACGAACATATTTTATATTGGATGCATCTTCCTTTTTTTAAATAAATTGTTCTCAGGCAGACCTCTACGAGGCACGAACTAAAAGATCACATACATGTGTAAGTGTTACCGAAATCCATACTTATACTTATTACTTATAATATTATAAATGCAAAAGTAACTCTGTCTGTCTGTCTGTCTGTCTCGCTTTCCTGCTAAAACTACTGAACCGATTTAAATGAAATTTGGTACACAGATAGTTTAGAGCCTGAGAAAGGACATAGGCTACTTTTTATCCCGGTAGTATGTTCCTGCGGGATAATTTCCGACCTCCACGCGGGCGAAGCCGCTGGCAAAAGCTAGTAGATAATATACATAAGAATAAGAATAAGAATAAGAATAAGAATAATAATAATATTCCACAACTATCACACAACGCCATCTAGTCCCAAGCTAAGCAGAGCTTGTGTTATGGGTACTAGACAACTGATAAACATACTTATATATTTCTAAATACCTACATACATATTATAGATAAATTACACCCAGACATACTTCGTTATGCAAGCGAAAGTGCATATAAGTCATATGTAGGTAGATATATACGTTCAGCTATACGGTCAATAATGCACATAATTGGGTCGGGGTGTTTCGGCATGGTTCGGATACTGTTTTCAGTGCAAAACTCAAACTCCTTTATCTACAAAGGAAATGCAGTTTGTTTAGTGGAGCCTTTACTTTATACAATAGGTAGGTACTTAGCTTACCATGAAGTCGATGCAGTTCTTTATTTTTATGCCGAGGTCACGATAGCAAATACCTAGTCGATATTCAAGACAAAGACAAGTCCTTCCGTCAATTATTACGATTCAAATAAGTTATGATTCTTGAAAAATCAGCCACACCATATGATACTTACACCATTCTATGCCATACTTTTTTGTTGTTCCGAGTCGTAAAATCCTCATGAAGTCAGAGTCTTTCTGACTTAAAACTACCTCGGAGTTCCCTTCGTACACTTGGACTGGGAATCATGGGGATTTGTGCGCCTTCCACGGTCTCCAGCTGACTATGCCATACCTATCCCAAACTCGATTTGACATCTTACGTGCATAATCACTTAACAGCATTTTACAGTCATCATCAACAGACTGGTAATGACTGCTCTACTGGACTTAAGAGCTATCAGTTGCACACCACTTCAATATTCAGCCACTCTTATCAACATTCTCTTGCCTCTAACCAAATATAGCCAACTTTCGCACGGACGTATTATATCGTGGCGGGATCCAGTACGTGAAAAAATCTCGATGCGATATTATTATGTACGTGTGTACGTAACAATACGTTGTACGTAGTAGTACGTTGACTTCATAGGGTCAGAAAAGCATGTCTTCTTCTTCCATTTGTACGACTGTATCTTTCACACCGTCATCCATCTGCCAGGGGCGCGAGAGTTGTTCGAAAGAGAAACCGTGACCCTGGCACATGGGCAACTGAAGGAACACGGGTGGGTTACAGTCAGTAAAAGTCTGACACGCCCTTTCGCTCCACCCAAGAGCAGGAGACGTCATTTGATAATTTCTCACCCACAAAATAAAACACCATTATCCATAGTTTCTTCAGTCTCCTAACTCTCCTATAACCTCGGTAATTCTCTGTCTTAATCAGTTTTTAAACGTACCAACAAATCTCCTAGTCATTGTTAAAATGTAATTTTTATATTGATTCCAGAGACGTAAATTCTGTTAACTACCTTAAATGCCAACCGGGCTCTGCGCTACGATGTCCTCGTAATTTATTTACTTAACAACTAGCCATTAGGGAAAACGTGGTATGATCTTGTCAAGCTATCTTGGTATTTAGTCGGTCAAGTTTTATTATTTCTTACTCTCGTGAGACTGTTATAGAAATCTTCTTAGTAAAAATCTTAAATCTATTCATACACTGATAGACAAGACAGCCTTATTACTTAACCGATATGTCTAGAAGTATTTTGCAAAAGAGTTCCTTGTTAGTTCTTTATGCTACAAAGGTGACTACTAAGGATGGAGTTTCAAAAATGCATCCTCTAAAGAGGATAAATGGTATAGGGGAATGAAATAGCGTACTAACTTTCATCCCCAATAATATTTAACTACCTTAGGTAGGTTAGTCATATTTCATCTTAATCATAATCAGCCTATAATTTTCCCACTGCTGGGACACAGGCCTCCTCTCAGGGAGTGGGAGAGGGCCGTTATCCACCACGTGGGCCCAGTGCGGGTTGATAGATGTCACATGTCTTCGAATTTTTGGTTCTAGAACATGCGTGGTTTCCTCACGATGTTTTCTTTCACCGTTTTATGTCGTGTTTGCCGACTGAAAATCCAGTAAGACACACGGCTTGTGGAGTTATAAAATGACAGCATTTTGCAATTACGTTAGCTCATCACACTTTTATAAAGTACAAAAACACGGGACTCCTCATTTTTCCTTCGAGTTATGATTTATTGTGTCTTAAACCCGTTACACGGAGTTTCATTATGGCAGCTGCCTGTTGAGCTTGGTTACTCCGCGATCGGTTACCAAAATAGTGAACCCACCACTTTATATAAGATAGATGATAAATCTGAGGTGAAATCGATACCAGCTGACTCTTGCAGACCTACCTATGAGGCTATGACCGAATGCAATATGCAGAGTGTAGACATTTGAATTGGTCAGTTCTAGAAGCAAATTTAAACGCTCAGACCAAGGTTATCTAAATTAGTAAATAGGTACATATTGCAGTAGGTAGGTAAGTTTGTGAAATATACTACGACTGCAGTAGTGAAACATAATAGTTAATGGAATCCAATCACGACTGCATAATTAGAACATGTCGTTTACAATAGCATGACGTGGTATATTCGAGGTTTGAAGCCATCAAATTGTATCGTAAACATTATAACTTTGGAAATCCGACCTTTTTGACTTACAGTTTAGGTTGAAACTCATTAAACTTTTTAATAGCTAGGTTAAACCGCTCATTAGTGCCGTGTCAGAAACATAAGATTGTTCAGAATTGCTTGTTAATTCAAAAGTTCTAAGAATTCAGCTTTAATATTAAAACATGAGAAGCAAAGAAAATTTTAATACTGTAACAACATTTAAAATTTTCTTTTTACTGTTAGTGAAATTGTTTAGGTACGCCACCGAACCTGTTATAATAAAACATTGTTAATAAGCTTGCTAAAGTTTTTAATAAGGCGACGCTTTTGTGTAGATAGTTCGCTATATTCATGAGAATATTGAGGTTTATTAAAACGTTTAACTATTCTTAAAGGCACTAGGTTGACTGACAATCATCATCTGCCTAGCTTTTTCTAACTATCTTGGGGTTGGCTTCCAGTCTAACCACATGCAGCTGAGTATTTTCCATGGAGCGGCTGCCTATCTGACCTCCACAACCCAGTTACTGGGTGATACGATACCCCTTGGTAAGACTGGTCGTCAGACTTTCGGGCTTCTAAGATCTACGAAAGACAGCCGGGACCAACGTGCTTTCCGAGGCATCGTGCTAATATATTGGTATTTTATGTAAATTGTGATCTAATTCTATGATATTTAAATAAAACAACTAGCAATATAGTAACAAAATTTATTTAGCAAAAACGGTTGTCCTAAAGAAATTTTGAAAACAATGCAAACTGTACCATTTGAATGATACCTACACATGCATGTGTAATACATACAGGGCTAGTTTAAGCAATCAATATGCAATCCCTCACTAATATAGAAATACAGAAATCAATCAAATACGAACGGACATCTACATAAAGCCATTTACGTGTTCTGTACGTGACATAGCATTATATTTAATAGCAGAAATTAATTATACTGATGACTCGCAATACCATCAGCCTTCATATCAAATTAAAGAGGCGCCTGGTCGCGCCTTCGATGCAATAATTTATGAAAATGGTCCTAATAATGTAGGTGTCAAGATCCATTACGCAATAGCGAGTCGTTTATATTGTATAAGTTAATAGTTTTGTTTTCTTCTAGACTAGGAATGTCCTGAATTGTACTAGGGAGTCTGACTGACGATGTAATTTATGTTCCTCTGAAGTTCTTAAGAAGGAAAACGGTTCTATACTTATCATATTTTAAAATTCAAATTCGTTAGAACCATATTGAAAAAAGAAAGCTTCATCTTACTGAACAGTAACATCAAAAACTCGATATCAATAGATTTAATTTCAAGAACTTTTCAAGTTTATTAGAAAACTTTAATTTGAAAGAGACGAGGCCGCGTGATTGATTCACTTCATATCCTGAATAAATTCTATTTTGATTGAAACATTGATTGAGTTGACATTTTCATTCGTCTATTTACGCCGAAAATTGAAAAATACATGCCTTTGATAGCAATTGCTCTTGAACTTTACCGTAGCGGAATATTGGCGTAGCAAAATTTACATAGATACGTCTCGTGCTACGGTGCTACGGCGCTACGACGCTACGCGGGAATGATGTCACGTCATTGACAATCGTCACGGTAGGATAGCTACTTTGACGGGGTCTACTAGGACCGATGCCTGCCGGGGTCGCGTGATTGTTCGAAAGAGATACCGTGACCCTGGCACATGGGCAACTGATGGAACACGGGTGGGTTTTAGTCAGTAAAAGTCTGACACGCCCTCCCGCTCCGCCCAGAGCGGGAGAAGTCATTTGATGATTTCCCATCCTGAAAAAAATAAAAAAGGATAGCTACTTAGGTACTCGTAGCGTCTCTAACAATGAACCCGCACGGAAATATAACAAAGAAAGTGTTCTTTTATGTGAAATGTGTCAATTGTTTCTGACAGTGAATTGAAAGGTTTTTGCGTCGTATACCTAACGCACCTAAGCTCTATGATGTAAGCAGAATTCCGCGGTGTTCTGGTGTAAACGTAAATAAATTCACTGTGAGGGGATTGTAGTTTACTGTGAGATAAGGAAAATTCTTTTATTTATTTTATTTTTATGTACACACAGTAAAATACATAGGGATGCGACTAATTATAGTTCAAGTACGAAGGTACTGCTTATTTTTAAGAAATATCTTACAACTGATTTGCAAGAGAAGAGGTAGAAAATAAATTACTGGAGAAGAAGAAGAGAAAAATATGAATATGTTAATTCTTCTCTTGCACAGAGCATGCATTAAATTAATTTAATTGTGATATGTTCAGGTATATCATAATATCACACTGACAGCTCCACCATTCGTTTATTTTTTATAGGTGGCCACCATAAAGATACTAAAACCTTCTAACGAAACAAAAACACACGAATATTTCACCCTACCTAACAACATTCTAACTCAATAATTCTCATGACGTACTTCAACTCGTGCTATCAAAACATAACCTATATTTCGCTCCACATCGTCCTATAACAATGCATTGTGCAGTTTCGTGCCGAGCAATAAGTGAGGCGAAACGGCGCGGGTCACGGGCTCACGGGCTTGCAAGGGGGAAGGGAGCTGGGATAACGACCCACACCCCTACAACACGTATTTTAGATACTGGCAACAGATGAGTTAGGTATACAGATAACAAGTACAAATACATATATAGATACCGTCAAATGGAGTGAATTGGGATGCTGGGATGAACCGGGACGAAAGTTTAAAAAGGATTTTAACATTAAAATAGTTTGTGCCAAAAAGTTGTTTTAACTGTATTACGAATAAGGGCCCTTAAACGGGGTGACTCTGTAGGTATTTGTCAACAATGACAACTTGCCAATAGTCATTTGTACCTGTCAAATATTGACTAATGGGACACAAATAATTTATCTATTGTTACGTTACTCCCTGGGGAAATTAGCAGCTATAAATGACGAAACTTAGTTTGTAATAACTTTAAGTTTTGACACATTAAAAATAATGATGTCTTACTACTCAGCAGTTTCGCAAAGAAAATTGTTTGAAAGTATTCGCAAGTAAGCTGTCTTTAAACTTGTATGTTTGTTTGACTGTACCTACGTATGCAGCATGCAGTTAACAAGATAATCACACAGCTCTACTGCCCATTGCGAGATACGTTCCGACGCGACACGGTGGAAATTTCAAATGTCGTAGAGATAGGTATTTAAACGTCCGTTACGACATTTGTGATTTCCACCGTCACACGTCGCGCCGTCGATACTTGGATAAAAATTACTGAAATCGATTCAGTAGTCAATTATGAACAAACTACTCCCAGTACTTGCGTGTATTCTGTTACACCTTGTATATTGTCGTCCCCACCTGTCAGACTTGGTTTCATACCACAATTTATTCATAGATATTCATAAGCACAAACTTTCTTCATATTCCTGAGCATAAACTTGCCTACCATCTATGACCCCTTAAAAAACTGTATAAGTACAGTATTTTTGCAAGACCTAATATGTACAGTACTTCGTAGTGCTCAATTAATTTGCAGCTGCCTCGGGTCTTAACTTGAAATTATTACTGTTTTTACTGCAGTACATTTCCTTTCTTTTTCTGCTGTTCTAGCTACATTTTGTTGTGTTTGTGTAACACGCTGCCGGCTCCAAATACTTCCCGTGGGACTTGTAATAGAAATGGAGTAGAGAGGTTAGCAACGAAGTCTTCCACTAAGACAGAACTTGCAGAACATGAGCCAGTTTCATCAAATAGGCTGCATGCGATTAGAACATAAACCAAGTTTAAGAGCAGTGCCATCTTTGGTTCACAATGACAGCGCTTGAACGCAGTTTAGATGGGCTGTTCGGGCTCAGTTTCATTAATAAAATTAAGCCTTTGTTAGAAATGCTAAGCACGCATAGCTTAGGTAATTTTTCATTCTTGTGTAAGCATAATCATTTTATAATGTTCCCACTGCTGGGCACCACGCGGGCTCAGTGCGTGTTGGTACATGTCACATGTCTTCGAATTTTTGGTTCTGAGACATGCCGATCTCCACCCAACAACTAGTTGTAAGTCAGCCATTACCACTAAGCCTCAAGTGCTCCCAGTAAGTAAAAATTAATAGTTTAATAACAAATTATTTATCAATAACATCTTCCCACAAGCGTGAGAAAAATATTTTTTTAAATTAATTTCTGCTATAAAATATAATGCTGTGTTACATACACAACACTTAAATGTAATAACTTTATGTAACTTTCAAGATTTCTTTACGTCAACTGTTTCACTTTTGAAAATTGAGTAACAAACAGTAAAAAGAAAATTTAAAATGTTGTTAGAGTATTTAGTTTTCTTTGCTTCTCTTGTTTTAATATTAAAGCTAAGTTCTTTGAAAATGTTGATCATAATAACATTTGAATTAACAAGCAATTCTGAATACTCTTGTGTTTCTGACACGGCACTAATGAGCGGTTCAACCTAGCTATTAAAAAGTTAAATGAGTTTCAACCTAAACTGTAAGTCGAAAAGGGCGGATTTCCAATTTATAACGTTTACGATATAATTTCACGGCTGCAAACCTCGAATATACCACGTCATGCAATAATTGTAAACGACATATTCTGATTATGCAGTCGTGATTGGATGCCACTAACTATATAAGGTTTTGTTACTGCAGTCGTAAAATATTCTACAAACCTACCTACCTACTGCAATATGTACCTACTTTCCTACTTTTATAGGCAACCATGATCTAAAATCGTAAGAATAATTACTTCTAGAACTGACCAATTCTACGGCTGGAAATTCAAACCTTAAAATAAAAGAAGACTTTTGCCCAGTAGTAGGACACAATAAAGCCTAACAATAAAAAAGAAATACATAAATTTAATAAAATATTATACGTTGGCTATCCCACAATAAAGACGTGCCAAGTTTAGGGATGTTATATTTCTTTTAACACCAATGCCTATGTTATAGCTTATCGTGTTAGGTTTAGTCCAAATAGTGTTGGGACAATCTGTTTACTTTCCCACCCATCATTATTTGCTTTGAATAGGTATTTCAGATAATAAAATGGCGGGAACCTTCCTCCATGAAGATACAGTCTATTTTAGAGATGCGAACCTACTAATAAATGAATCAATCACTGATTGATTGATTCGTTCATGCGTCCTATTGTGTAGCGTAAACAAAGCCTTAGATAGCATTCATAAACATGAACAGCATTTAGTGATGGGCAGTGGATAAATACTCGGAGGATAAATACTCGAGTTTTTATCCGAAACGGATAAATAGTCGTTTTTACTCATTTTTATCGGATAAATACTCAAAATGATGGATAAATATCATTTTTGCGCATCGGATGATTATTTTAAAATGTTAATAACTTTTATTGTTATTTAGGCTTTTCAAAATACTACGTCATACTCATTACATTATTTAGTTCTAATGTCAATTGCCAGAGCTGTAATTGTATCAGAAGTCCAAATTTCTCTAATAGAGCATGCTCTTTAGATACAAATTTAGAATCTTTCTTTGTTGAGAGTTACTTTAATAGCCACATAATAGATTATATCTGTAAAGAGCTTCTAAAAGTCAAGAAAAATGCAGCGAAGACAAGTTTGTTGTTGTTGTTGTTTGCCAGCACTATAAACATGCAAAGGGCTTTTCAATTAGTTAAAAGTGTTGAGCCTTTAAACTGCGTAGCACACACTAGTAATTTACTGGCTCATGGTGCACTGAAATGCGGTAGTTTCAAAAATTTATGCAGTGTTCGACGCCAGGCCAAGGCCCTGGCCATAGGATTTAATGAGTACGTGGAAGCGTGATGGTGGGTCTTGGGCAAGAGTGGGGCGAACTGTCCGCCGTGCGCGGAGCTGATTAATACAAATATTCAATCACTCACCTGGTTGAGGAAAACTGGTTCTGGAGCCTACCTGGATTTATGTATGTAAATGAGTTTATATTGTACTATGTAGTGGTGCTGTAAGTATTCCAGGATTCCAGGTCGCTTCAATACGCTAGAAATTTCCACAGCATGCGGTCCCCAATGAATCACTATCACCTCAAACTATTTCAATCAAATTCCAAACTAAACCCGTACTATTTCGTCAAAAGGGGTTGTTTACACACAAAACAATCGGATCACAACAAATTGTCCACAAAACTATAGATTCAACAAGATTAATAATAACAATATTCGCAAGGCAAATTACAACGATTATTCATTTTTCAAAGACCAAAGACAAGTGTCAAATCAAAATGACAAGTGACAGTTGTCACTCCGTTACACGCCATTATGCGTTGGCGCACAGAGTAAACAAGTCAAACGGTCGTATGGTCGGTTGGTCGGTCCGTCTGTTGTCACGGGCCGAAACATGCAGATATGATCAAATCTTTAATAAAAAAACAATTGGTTGTCTGTAAAGTCGGTATACGGACGATAGTTTTACGTGATAATGTCTAAGACTCTTTCTCTCGGATGTATTGGCCGATGGAGTGGAAGAGAGGTAGATTTCACAAGTCGAACGCTAAGGCCGATCGTGCCTCTCTATCGCTTGTATCGCGCTCTCGCTTACACGCTCGGTTCAGGCGAAACGTGACAATGAGTCATGCTTTTCCGTGCATGCAGCCAGCGTTCATCGATTTATAAGACAGTCAAAAAATCACAAGAACTAAACCCAAAAACCACGATCGAAGCTACAACAAATCGTAAAACAAAAGGTAACGAGAGAAAAGTTAAACCAGCCATGCTACACAAAATAGGGCAGCTATCTACGATCACTAAGGAGTATGAAAAATAGAAAAGCCGCTCTCTCAGCGTACGCAAAAGAAAAGTATATCGTCAAGTCAAATGCTACAAGCAGCTTTGCTTGACGATAACTTTTGAGATTAAGTATATCAATACATATCTGTTTTTGAACCCATAACAGAACCTGTCTTTCAACAAGAGTCCAACAAATGCAATGCACTTCTAATGTTTATAATATTAAAGTATATGAAATCAACACAAAATGGGTTATATTTACAGACAGATACTGATAATGAGTAATTGGATTTGAGAAAATCTAAAAGTAGGTTTCAGTAAATAAAATTTTACCACTGTGTAGATCGCCTGGAAGATACGGTGGAGCATAGAGTGGAGGTTTGCCCTGCTTGGGCGGAGCAACGCCGTATCCTCGTAGAGGCGATTGGCGGCGGCGATCTCTCGCGTCCGGCCCTGGTGCAGGCCATGGTATAGAGCGAGAGGGCATAAGAAGCTGTGACCTCCTTCTGCGAAGAAGTAAGGCTCGCGAAGGAAGAGGTGGAGCGCGTTAGGGAGAGTCAGTCTGTGCGCCCTCATGTCCCTAACCACCGTAGGAGGAGACGCGCCGGGCGTCGGGAGTTCATTGTGGACTCTTAGCCACGGTGGCCACGGGCTCGCGGGCGGCGAGCCACCCATTGCTCGCTACGGTAAAGAACAGGCCCGTGTCGACGGCGCATTGTGTTCCACGCGCGCCTCAAAGTGATGTAATTACATATTGAAGGGGTCCGCGAGGACCGATGCCTGCCAGGGTTGTGGATCTGTTTAAAAGAGGTACCCTGGCACAGGCAACTAAAGAAACACAGGTGGGTTTTAGTCAGTAAAAGTCTGACATGCCTTTCATATTGGCGATAGCAGTGGTGGTTCGGTGGTATCAGCCCCGACTTACAACTTGTAGGTCGTGAGTTCGCACTCAGGCAGGCGCTTTACTTGTGGTAAATAATTACATCACCACTGGTCTCAAAACTGCACATTGCTCGCTGAATCCATACCCTACAATGTCGACAACCTCGCGAGCCAAGTCAAGTTATTTGACTTGTTTACCTTTCTCGACTTTCACGAGGTAGTTTATTTTTTATTTTTACAATGATTTAAGCGTTACTTAAATATTTTCTGCCTACCCCCATGGGAGAAAGGCATGAGTTCATGTAGGTATGTATGTGAAAAACCAATGTACAACTGTATAATTTTATCTAACTTTGACAGTGATTGACTAAGTGTATTCATAATTGAATGAAATTATTGTCAATATCGGCGTTTTGTAATTGTTAAAATGATTAATAAGGTACGATACCAATCTGCATTGTCCATTTTTCATTAATTTTAATCCTATTGTTAGTAAAATGACAAAAGTTACGTTACGAAAACATAAAATAGTATTTATCCGCTGTTTTGGATAAATACTCAGTAAAAACGGATATTTATCGAGTATTTATCAATTTTGAGTATTTATCCGGATAAAATCCCAACACTAACAGCATTGGTTTTTGTTAACTCTATTGTTTACCGCGCTATCTGTAGCTAGACTGGAGATGGGTGTAACAAAAATCTTTTAATTTTTAGTTTGGACCAATTGCCAGATTAATTGGGGATTTCTGTTGTTTTTCGGTAGCAGTGGTAACGCAGTGGTATCTGCCCCGACTTTCGAGTTTTCGGTTGTGACCAGGCACGCACTCTATGTATTTTATGTCATCACCAATGCTCTCAAAACAGTGAAGGAAAACATCGTGAAGAAACCGGTATGTCTTAGAACCTGAAATTCGAAGACATGTGACATCCACTAACCGGCACTCGGCCCGCGTCGTGGATAAATCTCCAGTCCCTCTCATAGAAAGGAAGCCTGTGTCCCAGCAGTGGGAACATTACATAATGATTATATGCTTATGCTGAGTTCTGTTTTCCCAGCTGTTTAAAAACTTTCAGCCTTTAAAAATATTCTTGAAATGAGTTTTATTTATGTATGACCCTGCTTATAGCACTTTTATTTCAAGTTCCATTTGTCCTTACAACGTTGACCGATTTGATAATACCTACGTAAACGTTTTGTGACGTCAAAAAGTGATGTCTAAACCGTTGCTTTATAACCAGGCTTTTTATATACTTTATTGCGTCGGACTTTTATAGTTTTAGCTACGACGCGACGCTAAGTAAACTTGACTCACTGGGACATTTATGCAGGTGTAAGGTTTTATTTTCTAGTAGTGTAGCGGTTTCATGATCAGTGAAACAAATAAAGGAAAATATGGTATCATTGTCACAGAAACTAATGCAAACTGGGGGGAGTTTGTTGCGCCACTTCTTCCTACCAGCTAAAGCACTAGGATGTGGTGAAGGGTGGGCGTTTTGGAGGACTGTCTTATGTAACTTTGACGTTCAAAATGTGCTGACTCTCAGCTTAGTTTGAATAAATGACTTCTTTTTTAATTAAACAAAAAGGTAATTAAATCGAATAATAAAGAACTATAAAATAATAATATGCATCTACAAAAATCGGTCAGGCTATAATATTTCTATAGACCTAGATATTCACTCAAATCTGTAATCCTTTGTTTCCATATGGAAACAATAGTCCTACACCAAACGAAAGTTGTCCTTGAGTGCACTTTCATAGTGTGAACAAAAATAACCGTTGGTTGATGCCTCATTCCATTGAAAAACGTCTAAGGGGCTCTGTGATTGAGGAGTGGATAGAGAGGCGTCACGGCGTCCTCACCTTCCGCCTGACGCAGGTTCTCACCGGGCATGGGTGCTTCGGTGGGTTCCTGTTCAGGATAAAGCGGGAGGATACGCCCGGGTGTTTCCATTGCGAGGATCGTCTGGAGGACACGGTGGAGCATACGGTGGAGGTGTGCCCTGCTTGGGCGGAGCACCGCCGTGTCCTCGTGGAGGCGATCGGCGGCGGCGACCTCTCGCGTCCGGCCCTGGTGCGAGCCATGGTACGGAGCGAGAGGGAATGGGAAGCCGTCACCTCCTTCTGCGAAGCAGTAATGCTCGCGAAGGAGGAGGCGGGGCGCGTGAGGGAGTGGCAGTCTCTGCGCCCTCACGTCCCTAGCCGCCGCAGGAGGAGACGCCCCGGGCGTCGGGAGTCAATAGCGGACTCCCGGCCACCGTAGGCGCGAGCTTGCGGGTGGCGAGCAATGGGTAGCTCGCCGCCCGGTAAGGACCAAGCTCGGGTCGACGGCGCGCAGTGTTCCACGCGCGCCTCAAAGAGATGTCAGCAGCAGTGTAGGGGTCTACTAGGACCGATGCCTGCCGGGGTCGCGTGATTGTTCGAAAGAGATACCGTGACCCTGGCACATGGGCAACTGATGGAACACGGGTGGGTTTTAGTCAGTAAAAGTCTGACACGCCCCCCCGCTCCGCCCAGAGCGGGAGAAGTCATTTGATGATTTCCCATCCTGAAAAAAAAAAAAAAAAAAAAAAAAAAGGGGCTCTGTGAGTTGGCTTTGGCCCCTCGTACGCTCTCCAAAGGGGCGAGACCTCAGGCTCCCGAAAAAGGTCAAGAGTCGGAGGGAAAAATAATAAGTAAAATCAAACGAAATATTTGTATAGTCACGGTTTTTTTTTCATATTGTACTTCGAAGTACAGACGCCAACACATCAAGCTACTACAATCTGTCAGATTTCTTTGATAGATTTTCGACTTTATTTCTAGAGCATTAGGTTCAAGGTTCATCGGGAAAAATTGACAGTTTCGGGTAGCTTGACCTGGTGGCGTCTGTACAAAATGTTTAAGCTGCTTGCCATAGTAGGAACTCGAGTATTCTTAAGCTGATTAAGTGATTAAAAAGGTATTCATGTTGAAGGACACGAACATTTTACAAAGAAACTCTTTATTCGAACAAATTCGTGACTTCAATATTGTTTAGTTAACAAACATTTCACGAAAACTTTGTCAAACTATGTTATCAAACTGTAATAAATATTAAATGTTCCAATACATGAACTACTGAAACAAAATTATCATGACAAATGGTACCGCTTTGACCTGATACCCTTCGTTACTTTTTTATTCATGAAATTCCGTAATGGTTGTCGTCGGTAAAAGATTCACTTTGAGTATAATACATGTTGTTAAAACGTGACATTATGATTTCTATTTATTGAACGAAATGAACGAACGGGATGAACAGAAAGTGAATTATGAGTATTATGACGCGTCTTGATGTCATCGGAAGCGTAAGTGTGCGTCCACATTGCGAGCCTAGCGCGGTTACGACGACGGGCGCGAAATTTCAAACATTTGAAACGCGCCTTTGCGTCCATAGTGTAGTGACTAAGGCGGAAGCCTAGCGCGACGGGACTGAGCGAAACAACGCGCATTTTCAAACGTTCCTGTCCGCGCGTTCTGGCCGCACTACGAGCCTAGTCAGCAAGCGATCTAAGGCGCGAGTGGCGGAGGTAACAAACCAATTCGGTCTTGCCGCTCGGCGTATGTGCGTCTGTATATTATTTTTCGTAAAACAGCGGTGAATACTGAATTGTTAACAAGTGCGATTCAATCTAAACCACATATATGGCAAAGCAAACATAATTATAATCTCAGTTCTTCATAATTATAAATTAAAAAAATCACCACTTTTCTGTTTTTATTTATTTCGTGCACACCATCTTTAGTGTTCAACACCTCTCAAGTTCAGGATCGGACTGTCTAGTAAAAATATCCTCGTCCATAGTTTGCAACTCTCGATATACGTCGAACCGCTACAAGAACTCGCGAGTCACTGTGGCCACCGCACGCCCCCGCTCGCCGCGCCCGCCTTAGGCCCAGTCACTAGGCTTTCAGTGTGGACGCACACTTAGGAGAATTCAATGTACTGCTAAAAGGCGTATCTATTAGGTACCTTTTAGACGCGATGATGAAACGGTTCCGAAATGGAGCAGAAAGGCATGTAAAGAAAGGGTCACGAAATTTAGCTTTATAAAAGGTTAACATTACTCCAGATAATCACCCATTCAGCCAACATTAATATATATAGTCTGGACGCGACAAGGGTGGTCTTCTGCCCCAGTTCACTTATTTTATAGCGTGCTGATGACAGTTTTGACAAGCTACGCCAGAATCCAATAAATAGGCACTGTTATGTAAGTGCAGTAGCCCATGCCCTATTAGCTATAAGTTCTGTACCAGTCATGTATGTAATGTGTCCATCAAACTCACACAATAAAATCAGCCCTGGGACACAGGACTCCTCTCTGGAGGGAATGGGCACCATGCTGACCCACTTTGGGTTGGTGGATATCACATGTCTTCGAATTTTTGGTTCTAGTACATACCAGTTTCCTCACGATATTTTCCTTCATCGTTTTGAGAGCGGTAGTGATGAAGTTAAATACACAAAGTAAACAACCTGCCTGGGTTCAATCTCACGACCTACATAGCCATGTAATGCCTAGTACACAGTCAGGGTAAAGCAAATACCGGGGAAGTGCTTACATTCCAGCCTCATAATTTATTAGAGCTTACATCCACTTCACATCAGAGCAAAAGTTTGCAGAACCTAAATAAATAAAACAGTCCTTGTTTCGAGTTGGACATTCACAGAGAACACTTTTGAAAAATTCAGTAAGGGTAGCAGACACACCCCATTTCAGCCAATTTAAGGACCGTAAACTACCGTGTGACCAGATTTTCCAAGCACAATAGAGGTCAGGTGTTGTAAACAGGTTAAGCCCGTCGATCCCACCGTAATGTTATTGACCCAATCATCTGAGCGAATATGGCTTGCGTACAAATGTTAAGGTACGGATCACGCTGAGATATAACAGAATATATTATTCAAATCTCGTTTAGTAAACTAACAGGATTCGGAAAGAAATAAGACCAAGTTCAGGAGTATATCAATACTAACATAATAATGTATCTATACTAAAATTATAAAGCTGAAGAGTTTGTTTGTTTAAACTCGCTAATCTCTGAAAATACTAGTCGGATTATTAAAGATAATTTGAATATAATAGCCACAATCATGAGGAAGGTAATAGTTTACTTAACATTACGCTACAACCCTCTAGGACCTGAGCAAAATGAAGAACAATCAGAAAGAACACTAAGCGAAAACGATGTAATAGCGCTCGGGAATACAATATTTCCGCGGAATTTGCGCAGGTGTATTGCTAAAGGATTATTCAATATTTTAGCTTTAGTCTCCAAACTAATACCGAACAGCTGTGCCAAAACACCGCTTCTAGAACCGATATTTACGCCAAACGTATATACCTACCTATCTATCTTAATTTATATTTGCACCTGGAACAGTACAGTTTATCCGAGATCATACTTCCGAAACGTACTGCGGCGTAATCTCTGTATTATGTTGTTTGTTATCCTGAAAGCTTAGTTGGTGTTGTTTGTCTACTTTGGTGTATTCTGTCAAGTGTGTTTATCTTGTCATTGGTGTGAAAACTGTTGAAGTGTCGTATGTCTCTCTAAGCTTCGTTATCCTTCTTTGATGTCTTACCTCTTCATAGATTCTTTGACTGTTATATATATCCACACTTCCATACTAATATATATTATAATATATTATTATTATAAATAATAATAATATAATATAATAATATATATATATAATATATATTTATATATATCTATATATATAATATTATAAATGCAAAAGTAACTCTGTCTGTCTGTCGGTCTGTCTGTCTGTCTGTCTGTCTGTCTGTCTGTCTGGCTGTCTGTCTGTCTGTCTGTCTGTCTCGCTTTCCTGCTAAAACTACTGAATCGATTTAAATGAAATTTGGTACACAGATAGTTTAGAGCCTGAGAAAGGACATAGGCTACTTTTTATCCCGGTAGTATGTTCCCGCGGGATAATTTCCAACCTCCACGCGGGCGAAGCCGCTGGCAAAAGCTAGTAGATATATAAACCGAATTGATTCACTCTTTATTTACCTCGTTTTGCGTTGATTTGGTGCATATTTTACCACAACTTGTTCGTTTTTGCCTTTGTGTTTTTTCTTTGCGTCACGTTTTAACGCAAATACTTAGACGTATTTTCTCTCTTCCTTTTTTGAAGTCTGTGAAAAGCTGTCTTTATAATTATAATTCTGGTCTACAGTAAATATCGCTAGAACAAAATGCCTGACTGGACGTGGTTGGTGTTTGCGGCGGTGTTCGGGGCGGTATCAGCGCTGTCGGTGCCGCTGGCACTGCTCATCTACTTCGTGCGTCCCTTCGAGAAGAAGACACCGACTCCAGAAGACTACAGCTTACCTATCACGTTGCCACCTGTAAGTATTCTTTAATATTACGTGTAGTACAAACATACATGAATTTTGCTTTTTCCCAATGGTGGAAACGACCCAACTTCACTTGCGTCATATTTATATTTAAAGACGACTTAACTTTAATTCCCTTATTTATTGCCATGCCTTTTTCGTAGCTTTCAGTCCGCTACATAAGGTCATTAAAATCATTTTAACGACTGTAAATTGGCAATTAATAATCATTATTAATTCATTAATTAACGTATGAAAGCCCATTCTGAATCGTCATTATGGACATGAAAATACTTAAGTCAGGAATAATTTTCACATTGTGTAAGTTGTACATGTATGTGTATGAACATTGAAATATTTTACTTCTACTTCTCAACGAAATTAGCCCGCGAAATTCTCTTAGGTTTTTTTTGCAATTTGTAGGTCAGTTTCAGGTTGCTTATTTATTACATTATTTTCATCTTATTTTGAACAACTTTTCCATGAACTAGTCATTCAATTAATAAGGGGTTTGTGTTGATGTTTATGATTATTATTTTGTAAAGCCATATTTGATACGATCACGAATCATATTTCAATCAGCGTACAAACGAAAAAGACCTAAGAAAAAACAAAAAAGTAAGAAAATGTGTATTTCGCGGGCTACACTCACCCATCCTCCCTGTGTAATACATAAGGATTATTACAGGAAATGACTGTACTTACCTATAACTTGTGTTACTACCCAACCACGTACAGGAAAATTTATCTTAGTTATCATTTGCGTGGAAGGATACGCAAAAAATTCATTCTCAAGTTGTTTCCCACACGAAGCACTATCTTGGAAAATTAACTCTCCCATCAATCTTGCATGGCATGGGGTTTCTAACATCTGAAGCGTTAACACTATTACGTGATGGGAGAAATGAAATAAAAACAAGCGTCGAAAATATAGTAACAAATGTTTCATAAATATTCTTCTATTCAAAAACGTTTTTTCAGACTTTCATGATAGAATAGGCGTCGTTATTACGTTGCCTGAAGCGAGGGAAAAGAACATTTCAGTTTGAATACAGCAATTTTGTTAGTTCAGGCTACGGCAAGTTGGATCGGAAAATAAACAACTGCCACTTTCAGAGTTAGGTAACATTCACAAGTTGTTATGTTGCGCACCGAACTGTTCTCGTGTTGACGTGGAAATTATAGGTTTAGATTTTTTATTCAATCAGTCATTGCTTGTTTTTGCGTGCTGTAATATTGGTAATTTGAATAATATCGTGGAAATATGAGTTATGGCACTCATAGTGGGTTATTTCTTTAAGAAATGAGTATGGTAATGTGAGCAGTTTCTGTTTTTTTATGGGATACCTCATAACTTCTATACTTGTTATAATAATATATCTTATATATCGTTGGAAGCGTCTTGATCGCCTGCTGTTTACAGGCTGGTGTAGTCACATAACATTGAATATCGGAAGTCACAATATTTTAATGATGCCGTGTACCTAATCAAATCAAGTGAAAGAACTTAAGTAACACATGTCTAAAAACAACTGTTGTGAAATTCTAAGCTAACCCCTAAAATCATTCAAAGAAAATAACTTAAAAAACTAAGACCTGACTACTAAAAAATCACGCTCTAAAAAGTATGATACAAGAAAATATTATCATCTGAGAGCCGTGGTCGTATTGTATGCCACCTAAACAATAAATTCTAACAGTAGTAAGCGATCATAAACATTAGGGCAAAATTCCATACGATAGACGCTGAACAAAATAATTTCTTGTATCATAGTTAAGAGACCGTTTACGGATTTTTTCCGATTTTACTAATTTGCGTGATTTTATAGTTAAAATAATGTATTTCTATAAGTATAAAAAATAAAAACGGAGCTCATTTATTAGATAATTATTGAAACGATCTTTCATGTTATGCATTAAAACTTATGCAAATGCACTATTTTAACTATAAAAGTACGTCTGTACATTCAAGTAAATTAGCGAAATCGACAAAATTTCGTATACGCTCTTTTCGTAGAGCGTGATTTTTCAGTGATGGGCTTTAAAAAAATGGCATTATCTATGCATTAACCCTTGTAAGGTAAAGTCTGTAACATTCATTTTTCTAAGCACCTCTCTTTTCAGATAACCTTACAACCAGTCCCAGGGCCCAAGATCCTACTTGATGAAAGGCCGAATATTTCTTTCAAGTATCAAACCTCTAGAGATGTACCGATCGCAGTAAATGTATTAAGCGAGATAAAAAACTCTTACCTCCCATTAGTGGCCGCTGGGCTTCTTCCAAAAGAAAGTCATCAATATTATATTGACCTATAAAAGGTTCCATTTTCCAACACCTTTAAAAGCGTAATAAGAAATAATTCCCATATCGCATTTCTTGATCGCCAGCCAAGGTTAAAATCAGAAGCCAACTCGGTACACTTCCTCGATTCTATGAAGTGTATTTACGAAAACAGACTGTAGTTTAAATTTATAGTTTAGGTAAAATTTAATTTATAGTAATATGTGTTTTGATAGTATGTGGAATGTTCCTGGCGGGTGAATGTAAACTATGTAAAGGCACATTAGAGGCGTTAGTAGCTCAAATATTTGACACTCTGCGGTGAAGGTGCTCAAACACGGCATAGTATATTTGACAGCTTTGATTTGTTGAGTAAACCAAGACTTTGTGGCAGTATGTTGTAACTATAATTTCACAGTATAGCCATCATTCGTCTAGCCATTTCCCAACTATTATGGGGTCGGCTTCCAGTATAAACGGATACATCTGAGTACCAGTATTTTACATGAAACGACTGGCTATCTGACCTCCTCAACCCAGTTACTAGGTAATACGATATCCCTTGGTTTAATAAGACTGGTTGTCAGACTTTCGGACTTCTGACAGCCCGTAGTGACTGTCAAAGATCCACGAATGATACCACGAGGACCACCGGCATAACGAGGGGTCTTGGAATGTAAAGGTCACCCATCCACGGACCAACCGCGGCAATCGTAGCTTAACCTGATCGACAGAACCGTGGAGCTGTTATTACTTAGCCACAAGCCCGTCTGCCCCTATTCTCACAATATATGTTTTGCCATCGCTCAAATATTGCTTTCGATATAAAGAATCGGTGTTTTTATCCGTCGGGGTTTACAGCTTTATCTATCGGGCGGCAAAATAATTCAATACCCGTTTGTTTCTCGCCAAAACCTTTGTTGCTAGAGATGTTCCGACTAGTCGGCGACTACTCGGTAAAGCCAACTATTCGGCCACTTTCGTCCAAGAGCGCCGACTATCCAGCTTCTTTGTATGTATTTCTCAATAAAATGTATATACAATAGGAGCTTTAACAAAGACCTCGATTGTTAATTAATCAGTTTATTTTAGAATAGGCTTACTCATTTTGAAATGTAAAGCAACCTTTCCTTTAGTAATTAGTCTCTAAAACGACTTACTTGTATAGAAAAAACAAAAATACCTTTGCCATTTATCAACGACATGCGATTTATCCGCGAATCAGCTATAAACGAAACGTGTACGCGAAAACCCCCGAAACTGTGATCGGCATAGCCGATTAGTCAGCCTCTTTACAACCGACTAATCGGCTAGTCGGCCAAAATCATAATCGGCACATCTCTATTTGTTACGCGTCCGCCCCAAAAGATGGGTAACGTTATTCGGTTACAATTTTCGATGGTGTTACTGATAAGTACAAAAAAAAACGAATAACGATCGTTCAATTTTTCCTTCTATATTTTGTCGATAAATATGTATAGAAAATCATGTAATTATCGCTGTGGGGTGAATAGGCCCCTCAAGAAGTCGCAGCCCCTGTTTCGACCCTCAATACGGCACGTGCCTAGTCAATCCAATCATGCTCCCTAAATCCATTCCCAAGTTCTCGACCCATCTCTTCACTCCTGTGACGTCATCAGCCGAGAACCGAAAGCCAATTCCCGTTATTAAAATCGTTCGAAATCTACTTGCGATCTCATCTCAGCAATGTGAAATATTTGTCAAAAATTTAGGAAAAACAGCGGAATTTTTGACAGATAGAGAGTGAGATTAAAATGCGAACATTTTTAACCAACTTCAAAAAAGGAGGAGGTTCTCAATTCGACTATTATTTTTTTAAATTACGTGTATTGCCCCCTCTGATGGAACTTGACATTGTATAAATTTTCAAGAATGTAGGTACCTATTTCATGCAAAACTTGTGCCACGAAAAATGCACTGCATACATAGGCCATGGTTCAAATGTTACACTTGTGTATGATGCGCACTCTTGACTCATGTGCGCAAACTTGCACATTATGCTGCGCACTCGTGTACACAATATGTACGTTGAGCAAAAATGCGCATTAAGGATTTTGCAATTTATTACTATTTTTTTTGGAGTTTAGTTTTCAAGAATCGATTTTCAATTATGATAATGTATGGAGAGAAATAAAATCAAACTTGCTCCGTTACGTTACGTCATGCGTTATGTTTACTAATCTATATATTTTACTAGCTTTTGCCAGCGGCTTCGCCCGCGTGGAGGTCGGAAATTATCCCACGGGAACATACTACCGGAATAAAAAGTAGCCTATGTCCTTTCTCAGGCACTAAACTATCTGTGTAGCAAATTTCATTTAAATCGGTTCTGTAGTTTTAGCAGGAAAGCGAGACAGACAGATAGACAGACAGACAGAAAGAGTTACTTTTGCATTTATAATATTAGTGTGGATAGTATGGATAATCTTTCGTAAGGAGTAAACTGCAGTCGTGCATCGGAACTGAGACATATTTTTTATTTTTTTATTTACCTAGTAGTGTATTTGCCTAATACGAAAATTAAATAAAAAAAAAAAGTAACAGTAAATTTTCGTATTAGGCAAATACGCTAGGTAAATAAAAGGCTGATGCCGATTTAAAATTACTTTGCTTTTTTAGAGAAAGAAAACGTACCCTATGGTGCTCACCCTTACCCTACTTACGAGACAAATATTTTTAGAAATAGGGTATCACTTTTACACTGACGAGAGCCCACGGTACATAATATTAGCTTCCTTTCTTTTAAGAGTACAGGAGTGATACACTAGCACATAATTATCTAAGTACCTACGTCTATTTTAAAGCCCTCATCTCGAGAGATTAGTGTCACACAGAGCGGTCTTCTCAGTAAATTCGTCTCGTTTAATCGGAACAAAACAAGATAATTTCCGAGTTTTATAAAAGTATTTTAAATGACATGAAAATTTACTTTGGAAAGTATTATATTGTTTTAATGATTGTGAATGTGAAGACTATGTAGGTCAACTTTATTTTTCTTTCTTTTTCAGTAGGTAAGTTGTAATCACGATCTGGCAGTTTGAGTAATTTATGCGGTCTACCCAAATATCCTTTCTTCGGTATTGTTCGTCAAATCGTTGGTGCTGAGTTAAACAAATGGGTCCATTCAATCTGTGTGGTTCTTTCCTCAAAAGACCATTTCTGACACCAATCCACATGGTCTTCACATGGTGTAATCAAGATTGTTTGAACTTTAAAAGAGGCTGTTGACTCTGAGATTGTTTTGGCCTTTTATCTCCATATTTAGAGCCAGATTAGACACGTAGCAAATGCTACAGGGATCGTATTTTGGGGGGGACTTGCACGTATAAAATAACAAGACATGCCACCAATAATAATTTTATCCAGTAACTAGCTTCTGCCCGCGACTTCTTCCGCGTCAAATTTTTGCTCCCCTGACCCTTCCCGTCGCATCGAATTGCCTGCCCGTTTTCGTCTATTTTTCGTTGCTGCTTCCCTTTTTTTGATAATATCGTGATGTTATATAGCCTATATCTTTCAACAATAAATAGGCTATCCAACACAAAAATAATTTTTCAATTCGGACTCGTAGTTCCTGAGATTACCGCGTTCAACCAAACAAATAAATAAACAAGCTCTTCAGCTTTATAATATTAGTATAGACTATTTCGTAGAGGTCAGATAGTCGGTACATGTAATATATAAGAATTCAGCATCCGGCTCGGGTGGAAGCCGAACCCAACACAGTTTGGAAAAGTCTAGTCATATTGATTTTTTGGTTGGTACCACCAATAGGTCCAATGGAATATTATGATCAAGAGAATATAACTTCTCCAAGTTATGATGCTCAAAAGAACGTCTTTATTTAGTGAATATTTAGTAGGCTAGTGTAATCAAATCAAAACAATCAAATAAAAAGAAAATATCTTCTACAATATGAGTACATAAGGTGTTACAGTAAATTGATGTCACCATATCCTGACATAACATGGCGTGCAAATGTAACCACCAATCAGCGATGTCAATTCATCTAGCTTATACAAATTCTTTTGAGTTATCTTCTAAATAGTCCGTAATGGTAGGTATATTATCTTTTAAATAGCAGAAGTTTGTTTATTCCATCGACTCGGAAAAAGAAAACAATGAGAAAACGATTTTGTATTCATTTAGAACCTGAAAACAAACGAAGAGTTCGTATAATTGCTACAGGCCCCGCTCTGGCAACGACTATTGTTACTACATATTCCAGTCTTGTTTGAGTAGGTACGTTCTATCAATATATAAATCGTTATTGATTACTTGTATACAATTCGTGTAGACCACTAGACTTGAACAGTGTACACAGTCGCAAATCCATTGTTCTGTAAATATATATTTCCATTTAGAAACTGAACGGCGTAATGCCTATATTGATTTAGTTTATGTTACCAAATCGTATTTGCGCTATTGTTTTGTTATTTACTGACAACATTTCTTCGTCGGATGTGCCGTATGTTTGACCAGCGCCCGTCATTAAACAGTGTCCCAATTACAGCTTACAGCCCTTTAATTAAGCACGTTGACCTCAATTTCAGTGCGAAATATATAATTAATACAACCGCTTCGAAATAAATGGTCGACTGATGAAGTGCGCGACGCCATTGCCCACCTTTCATTTATTTATTTGCAGAATATACAAAATTGTAAATGTACTCGATTTATTTGCCGAAACGACAAATTATTTGTTCGATTCGTTGAATTTGAAAATCAGATGATTGACTTGACAAGGCGTGACATCCATGAAGTTTGAAAAATTTCGCTTTCCTGCCACAGGAAATTCAACCCCCAAAACAGAAAAAGAATAGGTTTGATATAAGTAGAATAGACGTGTATGTCTTATTCGTCTTTTATATCTCATAGACATGAGAACTTCTCTTTTGGTATTTTTTTATTATATCCGTTATGTTTCATAGACTTACCGTCACATACCTAAGTAGGACGACCGGATCGATTTTTAATATAATTCTCTATTCAATAACTAGACAGCTATAAACTTTGAGTGCTTTTAGTTCTTAAACTCAAGTAAAAAGTTTTAATACAAAAGAGATTTTACTCTGTATCATGCCAGAGATATACCACAGAGTAAAAAGAGTACTGACTATGCAATACCTACTATACATACATTTACATGTTATAAAAGTGCCTTCTCCGAGGGAGGATCTTCATTACCAAGTGCTATTTTCTCACCCGTCTTCATCAAAGGGAATTATGAAGGTGGCAGATGCTAATGGCGGGAGATTAGCATTCAGTTATCTTCCCTTTGTTCTCCCGTTAATAGGCGTCTTTGTACGTCATTTATAATTTAAACTGTAACATCTACCATGAGCCGTACTACAAAGGAGTTAGAGCGTGTGTGTGGTGATGATAAAGACGATTTTATAGATGGCCGTTTTGCAATCCACATACAAAACCTAACATTATTTTAGTTTATCTTATTACTCGAAACGGTAAAGGAAAATATCGTGAGGAAACTGACATTTCCTAGAAACAAAAATCGAAGGCATGTGAGATCTACAAACCCGCACAGGACCCGATTGGTAGAGAGTAAGTGTGGGCCGTAATCTACCAATCATTATAGGCTAATAATGCTAATAATTTGTTGTTACTAGTTCAATCCAAAAATCCCAAAATTTGAAAGACATTATTACTGATGGCTAAACCAGTCCTTTTAGCCCCAAACTTTCAGCATTCATTTTAGCTTTTTTAAAGACAGTTTCATGCACTGGGTGTGTTTATAAGTAGTGTTATATTTGCCACACTTGACATAATGGATAAATAATAACAAGTAGCAGCGAGGTTGAAAGAAGCAGGAATGGCTTTCATTCTACAACAGTTCATCGACATTAATTGCGTATTATTTACGTTGTTTAGCAGAAATTTTTCTCAAAGATACGAAGCAAAAGCTTAGCAATTTCCTTCAAAATTATTTAGATTGTGATTGATAGTGTCTTACGCAAATAGGGGCGCGGAGAAAGATGAACAAAGCGTTAGCTCTGAAGGAACTTAGTGACACTTCGGAAAGAAGAAAAGTTAGTAACTTTCACTACTTTCGTTGTCCTGCTCTGTGCTGGGCTGAGCACAATAGGGACTACGAGGACAATCAAATACTAGGCTATCTACTTTCCGTGGCCCTGGCATATAGGCAACTGAAGGAATACGGGTGGGTTTTAGTCAGTAAAAGTCTGATTCGCCCTCCCGTTCCCCCCAGAGCGGGAGACGTCATTTGATGATTAGACCCACAAAAAAAAGCTCTCTGCTTTTTATACTTCTACTAGCTGTATCTTCGACTGCGCGTGCATTTAGAAATGTAAATATTGGATTTCTTGAGGTTTTTTTTTTGTGACGAGCCTTAATTATATTTCTTAAATAAAAATACCTAAGTTACTCTTGACAACATCAGTTATCTCCCAGCGAAAGTTCCGTCAAAACAAATAAACAAACAAAAAAATAATACTTTTATCTGCTTTGAGTACCGTATAATACTTTCATATTATGCATTTAGTTAAAGGCTGTTATTATTTCACAAACAGGCACAATCATCTTATATATATAATCTCCGGCCTCGAACTTTGTTACGGCTAAACTCCGAAACTACTTAACAGATTGTTATAAAACTTCTTAATTAGTTGTAATTTGGTCCAACTTAAAAGATAGGATAGTTTTTATCACAATTAAAATAATAAAGCAAAAGGCAAAGCCCCCAAATTGGGGGAGGCCTAAGTCAAGCAGTGGATGTTTTACGGCTGAAATGATGAAAATGATGAAGCTATACATTTCCAGTATAAGCTGATCTCATTGTACGAAAAGCCATGAGAGGTCAGCTAAAACTGGAAATAATATAGCTTGACCTGCAGCCGTGTGTACAATGTGTGTATTCATTGATTAGTTCCAAGAATCTCTGATCGGTGGCGGTGTAAGTTAATTCATCGAATCGTTTGAGATCTAGGTTGCGTAGACATACACTGATTGGCGTTTTTTTTTTTTTCTGGAAATCCTTTACACATAGTATTAAAGTCGCTTCCCGCGTCTGTACGCTTAGATCTTTTTAACTATGCAACGGATTTTAATGCGGTTTTCATCAATTGACAGAGTGATTCAAGAGGAAGGTTTTTAAGTAGTGTACATGCATATTATAGTAGAGAAAAGCCGAGAAATTCAAATATTTCTAATGTGATGTCGTAAGAAGCATATTTTTTGTGCGCTTACATTGAAAACGCTGGCTAAACCTTACGAGATAGATCAAATTAATGGACTACGGAATGGTATATCTTAAATATAACGATAAAAATGTCCGCGATAGTCTATGTTTATCTCCTAAAGATAACCAACAAAAACAATTTTTATCTTCTATATATTACAAAAAAAATATAGGTCATTCAACAAGCTATTTTAAACAATACCGTATCGTTCTTAATCCAATTAAATCCATTAGATACGTTGTGCACTTCATGCAGATCAAAATTGCCTCTTACAGCATCTCATTAACTTCTAAGTCCCTGAGATACCACATTTGGTATAGTCACAATGGTTTTTAATTGTGCCTGTAATTACGGCATTCAACAGGTTAAAATGAATATTTTAGAAGATATCAGAGATTATATAAAATAGCCGCAGAGCGTCTAGTGGGCCGTCCGGCCTTCCCGGTTGGTAGCGGTCGGGTAGTGCAGGATTAGTAGGATTGTAATTCATATTACTTTGGCTTCATAGTAAATGAGAATATCATGTGTGTTCGAAGTCCTCAAAATAAACCTAATTGTATTATTCCAAATAAGAGACCGCGAAATATGGCTTAGCTGTTTAGATTTTTGGATGGATTTGGATTTTTGGTTATCCTGGATACTTATCATATAGGATACTTTATCTCTGTAGTAGGTTCCCGGGTGATATTTTCCGACAGCTATACAGCCGAAGCCACTGGCCAAAGTACTATTCCTATACTTAACTATGTTCGAGTTGGTGTCTGGTAAATAATTGAGTGTCTGTTATAGGTAGGTAGAATAGGAGTGTTAAGAAAAACCAGGAAGACTTATATTCAATTAAATCCAGCCCTATGTCGCAGTCGTCTTACTCTGAATACTATTAGTTTTATTTTAAGTACATCAAACACACATATTATTCTGATAAAATATGACTCCAAAGTAATATGAATTATAAACGTACTTAGGTACTACTAATATTATAAATGTGAACATTTGAATGATTGAATGTTTGTTTCACAATCACGCAAAAACGGTTGAATGGATCTGACAGAAAACGGCACATAGATAGTATTTATTACCTATATAACCTGGATTAATACATTCTTACCGCGGTAGTACATCCTCTTGCGATAATTTCCGACATCCACGCGGGCGAAGCCGCGGGCAAAAGCTAGTATTTATATGAATACCTATAGACGGATGATCTACACTGAGGAAGTTAACTTAACCCCAATTAAAACTAATTCGAGCTTCAAATTTCACGACACATATTCAGAAATCGATAGTGAACCTACACGTGTAAATGAAACCCCATCCCCTCATCATACTACGTAATAACAGCTAATTGATTGATCGCAGCAACATTGGGCACACCTGCATAATTACTGCGTAATAGTGATGTGCCAATTCGTAAAAAAGTATATCCGCGAATACGTATCCGAATCCGGATATTTGGTGTCAAGATCCGCGGATACGGATACGGATCTTAACTCTTCTACACAATCGGTGTCGAAGCGTTGAAACAATAGTTGACGCCAGTTGACGCTGGCTTGACTGCTGGACAGGACATGTTTCGACTTGCATTGCGCGGTTCTTTCTTTTGTTTTGTTTATAGTTTAGTCACTAAATATTTGATTTTAAGAAATAAAAAATTATCTGAATGGAATTTAATAGTTTTAATTTCCCACCTAATCACCTTTTAGAATTGCATCTATGTGCTGAAAATTAATAAAGTAATAGATCCATAAAAGATCTGCCAAAAAGTAATGGATACGGACAAAGATACGGATCTGTCTTCACCTCGGATATCCGCGGACACGAATACCCGGCACTTCACTACTGCGTATATTACTCGTACAAACAGGACGTCGGGATTTGATTTAATGTGCGGTAACTGCGGTAAGGGTGTTAATTGCAGCAGCAACCATTAATTTATACGTACGATAAATAAGAAAGTTTACCGTTTTTTCGTTAGTTTACCAGTCCATATGATTATGGCGTTAAGCAGCAAAGCTGTAAACCTATTGTATACCGCAATATGGTTATCAAAATTTTTAATAGGTAAGTAATTAGAACTTCTGATAAGGTTATTTTATAAAGACGACCGCTTCTTTTCGCAACTACTGCGAACTCCATAAGCAAGGCAATATTTAAACTGAGGGGAGGGGGGGGGGGGGGGAAACGGGGGGTAATCCCGTAACACATGTTAATGTGTGTGTGTACTGTGAAGTAAGAATGCCTATCATTTTGATAGATCAACAACATTAATTGCGTAATTTACGTTGCGGAACAGCTTATTTACAAAAAAAAAAATCACGCTTCTATAGAAAACCAAAACCCCCAAACCCCCCGTGGGCACTCCACGCTTTTTTCCCCATTATTTTCTACTTTTTAGTTTGGTTTTCTATGGAAGCGCGTTTTTTAGTTTTTTTTTAAACTATTATTTATTTTCTATTTTTTAGGGTGTTTCGAATTTTAAGACGTATGTCAGCGTAGTTTGTGACGTATGTTAGCGTAGTTTTCGAAAACAGGTTTTTTGCTGTCTTGGTAACCCTGGCAAGGATAATGGCACAAATTTATGAAATTATTGCATTGTCATCGGTCTTTGACAGGTGTGCAAAGTTTGAATGAAATCTGGTCGTTTAAAGTGGGTCAAAATCGCGCTATAAGGAGTCGGTTGCAATCAAACATACAAGTAAATCTAATATAAAGCGTGTAAAAGAAATAAAATTCCTATATTGCACCCTTATTGCGTAGGTAACACATTATCAATCAGAATCTGAATCATTTTAAAGGTTATGGCTAATCCATTGCTTCATAAATGTTCAAATTTGCTCCACAACGTAAATAACGCAATTAATGTCAAAATGAAACCCATTCCTACTATATTTGTGTAACACGATTACCATTATTACTTAAACAGTTTATTGATCTATACCTAGTCCTATTTATCACCGTGGCTTAAATGCTGTAGTATCTAAATAGTTCCGAAATCAATTTTAATAAGTGCATTAATTCAGTAAATTTACTCGATTTGGCCACGTCCGCTGCGTAGAGAGCCCACCGCGCGAGTGAGCCGCGCGGCAACCTGCTTCATAGATGTGCACCCCCCTCCCCTGCGGTTTCGCCGTGCGAGTCGTGCGACACCATCATTCATTTTAATACCAATTACAATTTTAAATTCTTAATATCTTTTGAATGGATTGTCCGATTGGAATAAAATAAAAAGTTATTTATAGCTATTGAAACAATCTTGCTCAATAAATAGTTTATTTGGATAAGGATTAGTATTTGACGATAATATGATCAATAAACATAGGCTAATAATTTTAATTACTTTTATTCTATGGAAAAGTGGTTATAATGGCTTAAATATAAATGTTTGGTTTATACTATCGCGGACTTTTTTGTAGGCATTATTGAGTTCTACAACTTTTCCATAGAAGTCAACCATACATCTCTAACCATTTAGGCAGCGTTCGCGAGAATCGTTAACGTACGGCAGTTTTTTCGACGCCTTACTCCACAATTTTCACTACCACGAAAAATCCTATCTATTTTCCGGGATAAAATATAGCCTATACGGATTCGGAAGAATCCCTCTAAGTAATGGTAAAAGAAATTTTGAAATCGGTCCAGTAGTTTTTGAGCCTATTCAATACAAACATACAAAAATACAAAGGTTTCCTCTTTATAATATTAAGTACCTATAGATTTATCGATTGTTTGAAATATCAAATGGTTCTGTACGGTGTACCGACAGATCTTTTAATCGCAAATTCAGAAACCTTTTCAGGTTCTAATTGGATCAGATTAATTAGTCGCTTTTGCTTTGATTTTAGCCGAGAATCTAAACTCAATCAATTCACTATCGCTACCACCGCCACTCGTACCACTATAACCGAGTTTACTACGTGAGCTCGAGTGTATCGCACAAGCGTGCATTCGAACTATGGTGAGTCGCACTTCAGTTTTGTCGCACAAGTGTTATTCGCACATCCATTTGTCGAGTTCACGCAGTACACACCTACTCGTTACGAGAAAAATAAACTCGAGTGGTTTTACTTCATGAAAAATCTACAAAAATGTCAAAATCGTCTTCACTGTGATTTAACCCGTCTAAATTGAATGAGTGTATTGTTATACCTGCACAATCTCAAGATGAAGCAATCCAATATAATGGTATGAAAGTACTTCTTAAATAATAATTAACAAAAACATATTTGTCCCAACAGGAGGTCTTGAACGAGCTAACCCGCGGGCTAGGTAGCACACCAGAGGGTGCTCTCAATACGATGCTGCAGTTCGTCTTCCAGCAAAGCACTGCCGACACCCGCTGGCTGCGCACGCGCATGGCGTCCGAACTTGCCGAGCTGCTCGCTAAAACGTCTTCTGGAAAGATCTTTGAGTCTTTAACGGTAAGGAATATTAGCCAATTATGGCCTCCTTGCGCCAAAAATAGTTAAAAACGCTTAACGCGTAAAAAACATAGTTCTGTTTCGGTCAATTAGGAAAGTAGATGGCGTGATCATAGCCATGTCCCTACGGTCTACAATTGACATTTCGTTCATTCATTTCATTTCGTGTTCGTGAGTTTGGTTCTTTCACTGTTTTGTTGTTTTCAGTGATTTCATTATTTTAAATCAAGAATTTGACATGAGAGAGAGTGTTGAGTTTTAAACCTTAAATTCCCTTGTAATCACTTTCGCCAAAATGTTTTTGACATTACCTCAAGATCTGTTTAGGTAGTGTTAAAAAATCTCTTCGGATAAGTCTAAACCGCAACCTCCTAAGTTTAGGGTCTTTCTGAAAATCGTGGAATTCAATTTCGGAGAAATTATAACCCATAACCACGTCATTTTCGAAAAATTAAATTAAATCATCTCACAGTTGTATTTTGACAATTACCTTTCCGATAGTTGGAAGATGACAGAGACAGAATGTTGTTTTAAGTTTAGAGCCTAAATAAACACTTCCTAACTAAATTAATTTTAGAAAATGAAAAATAACCGCGAAAACAATAAATTTTCGATACGTTTTTGCTCGTTTTTGGTTGTTCTATATGAAGTTATAAGTATGTGTCCATTTTACTAAATTTCGCTGGGTATTAGAGAAGATAAAGAAACGACGCAGACGGAGGCAGAGGCTGGTATTAGTAACGCCAGACAAAGAAAGTTCTTAATGTTCGAAGCTTTTATTTGAGCCATAGGTCACGATCTTACGAACGAAAGAAACTTTGAAGGCAATAACTAACTCGCTGCCTCAAAGTTTTTCTATAAGTTATTTCAGATGCTGTCTGAAAAACTATAAACGTTTAAAAGCAACTCGGTTCGGCTGTCGCTGAAAACCAGCGCTGGAGATCTGTCTCGTATAGCATTATGCTGAGCGATAGCCGTTTTGCGTCGATGTGATGCATTTTTTTCTTTTTTTGTGTGTGTTTTTGGTCTTTCTTTACGTCATATTTACCGCAAATAAACTTTTTCTATTTTCTTTAAACTCAAAATTAAAGTTAAAGGGATCGAATTAAATAATAAAATCAACTAACAATATTAGTCAATCTGTAGGCAGACCTTTTCCAATTCTGATGGGATTGACTTCCAGTCTAACCAGTGCAATCATAAAACCAACTGACAAAATATGGAATTAAACCGAAACGGGCCATTTACAATTGATTCTAGGTTAATTCAGTTTACTTTTTCATTATAAATCACACTCGAATTACGAAACAAGCCCATTAATAGTGACTATTACCCGATATTCATTATGGAGTAAATATAGGTCGCGTGATCGGTGGTCAATGTATAATGCATGTAGCGTAGAAATCGCTGATTGCAAATTATAGGTAGCTGTTTACCTGTAATTTTGCATTGATTTAATAATTTCCGTGTGGCTTCAGCTTCTAAAACGTCCTTTTCATTTCCCTTGGACGTTGTAGTACAAATTCCCAAAGTTGCCCAAATTGGGGAAGGCCGAAGTCCAGTAGTGGACGTCTTTTGGCTGAAATGATGATGATCATGATGATGTTGTAGTACAAGGTATGGACATAATACATCCAATAAACCAAAAATCCCTGCCCAAAATTGAGATTCGAATGGAGAAAGATGAGGGTATTCAATACTAACAAACCCTGAGCTCCATCAAGCCTTCGACTGACTACCCTCAGAAACGTGAAGAGATGAACCAATCTTAAGCGACGAGGTACTTATTTTTGACAGACTTATTTACCTGTCTCTGAAAGAGCTTGTAGCCTAGATTTCAATAGAGGTGCTTGTGAACTTGATTATGTGAATTTCGTTTTTACGGAGATTTGCCATTTCTATGTATATAAAACACTAGCTTCTGCCCGCGACTTCGACCGCGTTAAAATTTTGCTCCACTGACCCTTCCCGTCGCATCGAATTGCCTGCCAGTTTTCGACCATTATTCGTTCCTGCTCCCCTCCTTTTGATCATTGCGCGATGTTATGTGGCCTATAGCCTTCCTCGATAAATAGACTACCTAACACAAAAATATTTTTTCAATTCGGACCAGTAGTTCCTGAGATTACCGCGTTCAATCAAAAAACAAAGTCTTCAGCTTTATAATATCTATATACTATAATATACTATAATAATATTATAAAGCTGAAGAGTTTGTTTGTTTGTTTGATTGAACGCGCTATTCTCAGGAACTACTGGTCCGAATTGAAAAATTCTTTTCGTGTTGGGTAGCCTATTTATCGAGGAAGGCTATAGATTATATAACATCACGCTACAACCAAGAGGAGCGGAGCAGTAATTAAACATGTTGCAAAAACGGGGAATATCTTACGGGTAGGCGATTCCACGCGACGGGAAGAGTCGGAGGAACAAGAAATTTAACGCGAACGAAGGCCGGGCAGAAGCTAGTTAGCAAATAGCATGGCTAGTTAGTATAGTTGACTAGCAAACTATTCGCTTCAATGACCGGCGACGGAGATTAGCGGTTCAATCGGCGCCAACGATTCGTGACCGCCGATGTGAAAATGCCCCTCCCGACTCGGGACGAATTATAAAAACCGTTAACGCATAATGTTATATTTATCGTACCGTCTACACGTACTTACTTACAGGACGCTGAATATAGAAATTGCGTTCTAAGTGTTCTGTTTGTAAGACAGTATTGATACCAAATCTGGGAGACCAGCTTCCCGATTTAAAGCTCCCACAAACAGGCGCGACAGCGTGATCTGACGCTAATAGAACAAAGTATGTATAGAGGAAATTGTGCTACAAGAGTCGCGTCACGGCTGTCTGAAGAAGCCTTTAGAACCTCATGAAAACTCTTTAGTCTCTTGGTAAGCTTCAACGACGTCTATGTATTTTTAGCTGACGTATAGGGAGAAGGAACTCAAGTCGATGCGTATATGATCGCCATAAAATCAGCTGAGAGACGTTCACTGCTGGACTTAGGCCTCCCCCAAGCACCGCCAATTCGAGTGGTTTACTCGTATATATTTTATTTAAATCGTGTTGTCTAACCATAGAAACATAATTAAGTGTCTAACTCTAACTGAGGTATGTCCTGGACTGCGATAGGCTGAGTTAATTGAAAATGTGCAAATTTTCAATTAACTCAGCCTATCGCAGTCCAGGACATACCTCTCCCAAGGTGCACCACAACACCCTGCCCTCCGCCCTCCGCATCCAGTATGTCCCAACCACATTCTTCGCACGTTTAACTGAAGTGGAATGGTAATGGTCGTTTTGAGCGAGCACATAATCTGGCTGAGTAAAGCTAGACATTTCTTGATTAATTTTATCATCTGCCTTGCCTCTTCCCAACTATGTTAAGGTCGGTAAACTAGTAAACGCAGTTACTGAGTAATACGATACCTCTTTGTAAGAGCTTCTGTATTCTGACGGCTCGTAACGACTGTAAAAGATTTCCAAAGGACAACCGGGACCAACGGCTTAACGTGCTTTCCGAGGCACGGCGGGGTCTTGGTATGTAGTGATCATCACATCCACGAACTAACTGCGGGAAATAACGAAGATATTAGCGCAAATAAGCCAAATGTAATGCCAGCATCACTGAGTGACCCGTGAAAAGTGTGTAGAATTCACAAGATTTTGATTCGTCACATATCCACGGACCAACCGCGAAAAGCATACCTTAACCTGATCAGTCGAGCCGTGCGGCTATTATGACCTAGAATTGGAAGAGATTTATCAAAAAAGGTGGCTCTTTTTTTATTAATCTGTTCCAATTCTAGATTAATCTGCGTAGACTTAAATTAAATGTCGTGTCGAGTTATCTTCTTACACGAGGTAATGCTCTAAGAAGTACACTCTTTGTAAAACGAATCTCTTGAGGATTAATAAATCTCTTTAACATTTTTTTTTCTGAGAATAATTTACTTGTTCCTACGGGACGCAAAGATAATAAAATACCTACCTTACTCAATAAAGATTTCTCGGTACTTAATACAAAAGTTTTTTATTTAACAGTTGGTTCCAAGAACCTAAGTACTACCTACAGGTATAAAAGAAGGTAACAAGATCGTCTTGCTTGTAAATTAATTAGTTAGTTTTAAGCTTCATAAGAGCTCCGTAGACCGGATTTAGCCCCCAGCAATAGAGTACCTTACCGACAAAAAAAAACTTTTGCCCTCTTTCTGAGATTCGGCTGTGATTTTGTGCGAAACTTCTTAAGGTTAGAACTTTTGTTTTTAGGCAATCCCTGGGGATAATACGTATAAAATGATGTTTTCTTTTCATTTTACTTGTATTTTCTCAAGAAATATTATGTAGGATCATAGTACGCCCGAGGGATACATGTACCTATCGTTAGAAAATTCATAACTATATTTATGTAATGTTATCAGAGAATTTAACAATGTAAGGCTTTTAAGGGTATGTTCACGAGTTCATCGACTCGTGTTTAATGGGATATCGTCTCATGTAAGTAATCCACTCGTGTCTCGGCTGAGTACTTTGTCTATGTTCAACTACCTCGAGTTCATAATATGCATAAAGAGGGTATTAAGTGCACTTATGATATCCGTTTGATATTCACGCCGCACGTTCTGAAAGACGTGATGGATTGTGGAAGCGATCCGGGGCGTCTAATTTCCATATTATTGGCTTGTACCACTAACATTCCTTTGAACCCTATTCTCTACTTTATTACCTGTACCCCAGAATCTATCAGGTGTACAATAGCTCTATCATGCCTCAAGGGTGCTCGGCCTTTATTCTGGAATCAACAGCATGTAGCGCATTCCAAATCAAATCCCCTTGATAGACTTGACACTCGTCAAATGGATACTTAATGCAGCAGTACAGTCCTCTTGCAATTATTATACCTCTGTTTTTACATCACAATCACAGTGATCCTTATACACATCACAGTAAGGTTGCTGTTGGATTACTACCACTGTCATCATCATTATTGTCCTGTTCTCATCCCATTTTTTTGGTGTCGGCGCAACATCTATTTTTCTTACATAGGTACTTCTCTATTAGTCGTCATCTCAGTAGTCACCCCCTTCCTAAACATATCATTTCATACTATCCATTCATCGTTCCTTTGGTCTTCCTCTTCCATTCTTCTCTTTAAGCCATAGATATTAGAACTTAAAACTTTTCTTACGACATTTTCCTTATTACTCCGTATCACTTGACAATCGATTTCCACACAACTTTCCAGTTACCGGTTCCACTTTCAGACTTCCTCTTACGTACTCAATTCTTATTTTATCCATCCGTGTAACACCAGACATCCCTCTTAGCATTCTCATCTCAGCTGCATGCAATTTCATTCGGTTGCTGCCACTGTCAAGTCTGCAAAACCACTGTGATATTTATTTTAGTTACTTAAGGTTGCCAACGGCAGATAACTGCAGCCGTCTACAACGTATGATGATGCTGATCTTTGAAGATGGCATGTCGCCGACTGCTGCCGACACCTATCAACGGTAGCAATTACCTTTGCCGTTGGCAACATGCCGCTCGTCTGTAAGAGCTATTACACATGTGCCATAATTTGGGTACGTTATCTCTTTTCTTTATTAACCATTCTTCCTCCTCCACAGCTGCGCTCCCTAGAAGTGGGCTCAGAGTTCCCCACCATCACGAACCTGCGTCTTCAGTCTGGTGAATTAGAAGAGGATGGGGCTCGCCTTAGGGCTCTAGACCTGAAGTTTGACCTGGCGTATGACGGCAACTTCCGCATCGATGTTGATGCCGTCATGCTGCTGGGGAAGATCGCTAACATATCTATTACTGGTAAGTTTTTTATCAGAAAGATATACTTCTTGAAACTTTAGTTTTGTTGGTTGACTGACTGCAAAAGCTTACCTATTCATATGAATACTCAAAACACTAAGTTATAATTTAACTAAACTTAGTTTTTTTTTTTTAATTTCCTGTCTTTTTATTGAAAGCTGCGATCGACTTTTTATGTCAAAATACCAGAAGGCCAATTCCCGTAGTTAAAAACATTCAAAATTTAGTCGCATCTCTTCTCGGCGACAACCAAATGTCAAAAGCAGGTCAAAAATGTTCAGAAACTTGAGGTGTTTTTCACAAATAGTGAGATCTGACTGAGAACGTTCTGTAAGATGCGATAGTAGCCGCTGTCATATTGGTCTAGCAAATGAAAAATCAAGAGTACCTAAACACATGCAAAATCTGCTTTTGTTGTGATTCAGTAATACACTCAAAGTCGTTACAGAAAGTCTTTCTAGTCAAGTCAAGTCAAGTCTTTCGCAGTAAACCTGAAACCCTTTGGACTGTATAATTCATCAGAATATTAAGTCCTCTTTCTAGTCTTATGATGAATCTGATTCCCTGCACCCATAATTATACCAATACTTCCTTGAGATATAAATGAACGAAGACAATGCGTATTGTTCCATACCATGAACTTCGAACATCGACTTGGAAACTTCTGAAGAAACCTTGAATCTCCTGACTTTGAAAACTTTTTCTTTTATTCTTTGTTTCCATAAAAAGAAACATGTGCTTATACAGAAACAAACGCCATCTACTTATTGGAAATATATTTTTGTTGGTGTAAAGTTTTAAAGACTCTGTAAAGACGCTGTTTAAGAGGCTCGTAGTCTATCGGTGTCATTTCAAAACAGTTAAAGGACATTGCCTAATTTTGTATGGAAGCTGGACCAAGTGCTGCCTAGAATACTCACATAGTAACCATACCAAGGTTACCTGGAAGAGATCGCAGAACGCGATAAGGCCGCCCATTGTATGTTTTGTTTTTTGTTAAATTTTCTTGTTGTAATGTATTTTCTGGTGTACAATAAAGCATATATAAATAAATATAATAAATAATAGTACATTTTGTTCCTCAGACCATCACTAATCTGTATTACAAAGCCCATAAAAATCTATCCCAGGAGTCCAAAGAAAAACAGTCTCTTGTTTTGAATATTTTTATTGGAAAAAATGAACTTAGTAGCAACTTGTATTAATTGTATTTTTGATGTTGTTGTTTGTTAGGTATCAATCATTTCATCGATAACGATGAAGACGATTAATAAATAAATTCAATATTATTGTATTAGTTTTGTTAACTGACTAATTGGTTGTATTTTGTTATTGGCATTGCATCATTTATAATAATAATACAACTAATTAGTCAGTTAACATAACTAAGATAATAATATTGATTAATCGTCTTCATCGTTATCGATTATTATTGTGTCTAGGGATAAAGCTGGACCCCTAATCACGTCTTGGTGACTAGCAAACCCAGTAAACCAGACCAAGCACATAGTGTGCGCGCAACAACCAATGGTCCTCCGACCCGTGAAACACGTACCTACAGTTTTGACATAGGTGTTCATCATTATTAAACGTGACCTAAAATGAAAAAAAAATACTTTAATCAATAGGCATTACAATGATTTATTTACGAAAATAAAATAAACATGATAATTAAAACATATTATTTTTCGATAAAACTGATCTTGTGACACCTAAGATTTAATCCTGCCTTTTAAGTAAAAAAAAACTTGAAGCGGAATAAACAACAAAGCATAAATCGTGTATTCACACACTACAAATACTTAAAATATAATATTTTATCTGCGCATAAAAACTAAATGTATCATACGCGGATACCTACGATAATAATTATACATTCACGCGGCATACTTGAAAGTACATTTTGTTTTATGGTGCAAATCGTATAGGTATACCTATACAGTGTGTTACAACCGTTTTCGGTTGTATTGCTTACGTATTTATAGGACAGCTTTTCGGAAAGCCTACCATGACCGCCTCAACAAACACGACATGATGATGATTTATCTCTCATTTTGATACGATACATTACATAGAAAGAGAGAGAGTACATTCATGTTGTTTTCGCATTAGTTGAGTCTTTGTAATACCTCCAAGAAAAATGTATAGATTAAGGTAACTAAAATAAATGGCTTACTAAACCTCACGTGGAATCACAGTTTGAATAATATGTTGCACCG
Source organism: Aporophyla lueneburgensis (assembly GCA_932294355.1). Taxonomy (NCBI): domain Eukaryota; kingdom Metazoa; phylum Arthropoda; class Insecta; order Lepidoptera; family Noctuidae; genus Aporophyla; species Aporophyla lueneburgensis. The sequence continues at coordinate 9,233,379 of OW028737.1, forward strand.
TTTGTAGATGTAAATTCTGGAGATCTCGAGTTAAAGTGTGTCTTTGAATTCTTTCCACAGAACTGTTACATATAAAACATGATCTTAACTGTGGTTGAAACATGTTCACTATTTGAAGAGTAAGTTGTATAGATCGATAGTCCAATTTGAAGCCAGGTCGTTGCATATATCGATAGTCCAGATTCGAAGCCAGGTCGCTGTTTCAAGCAAAATATTCACCACAAGAAAAAATATGCACAGTCGCGTTCACAACGGATCACAAGTGACGTGAGACTGAACAAAAAATAGTCGGGTATATCTCGCGGAATAACACCACCCCATTTCTTACCGTGGGTGTCGTAAAAGGCGACTAAGGGACTTACTAGAGAATGGGCAGCAGCGTTCTCTATACATTTTACCACCATACTGCGATCGCCAACCTGCCAAGCGTGGCGATTATGGCAAAGCCCCCAAATTGGGGTAGGCCTAAGTCCAGCAGTGGACGTCTTACGGCTGAAATGATGATATCTCGCGGCACACTTCTTGAACACCGATTGATATACCCTTTTCGCTCTTCCACATTGGCGGGAGAATACACACGAGCGAGAAGGGTATATCAATCGGTGTTCAAGATGTTTGCCGGGACCTATAATAAAGGGACGCTTATCACCGCATGCGCAGGTGAGGGATAGCGACAGATAATACATAAGAACAGGTTTTTGTCTTCGCTCGACGTGATACGGTACGATGTTATTGTAACTGAAATACATTTTTGAGAAAAAATATCTCAAAAACATTGTCAAGATTATGCATTGTCATAAAAACTGGATTTATTTACTTTTCCTGGGACCAATTTTTATTTTTTATAGTTCATGTGTATGCTACAGTACTACTAGACCAACTCACATTCCTAGGCAGCACTTGGTCCAAACCTAGGCAATCTCCTTTATTTCATCTGCATTTTTCTTTAGACATTGTTTAAAACTAAATATAAATCATCAAGCTAGTTTTTGTTTAATTAACTCTTAGATCCAAATAAAGTTATTTAAGTATACAAAACTGATAATTTAGATCGGTAATGTGTTTTGAGTGATCAATCCGTCAGAGAAAGAAATTATCGTAAATCTTATTTTGTTATGTAAACATAATTTTACAAGCACTAATTATTAAATTGTATGTACCATATTAAATAGATAAAGGTGTCTGGTATAGGCATGGGCGCAGCTAACAGGGGCTTTTTTTTTGGATGGGAAATCATCAAATGATTTCTCCCGGTCTGGGCGGAGCGGGAGGGCGTGTCAGACTTTTACTGACTAAAACCCACTCGTGTTTCTTCAGTTGCCCATGTGCTTCAGGGTCCCAGTATCTCTTTCGAACAATCTCACAACCCCGGCAGGTATCGGTCCTAGCAGACCAGCAGCAGCGGTGCTGCTGACATCTCTTTGAGGCGCGCGTGGAACACTACGCGCCGTCGACCCGAGCCTGGTCCTTACCGGCCCAAGTAGCACAGAACTGCATTATAAATGGTCACTTAAGGCCCACAGCGGTAATCTAAGCATTTATAAAGACTTATTAGTATTCACCTGTGCTGCAACAGCTGTTTCGAAAAAAACGTGGCCAACTATAATGCTTTTTTCTGAACAGTAATTCTATTAAGCACCACAAACACGCCACAAAGTCACTGTTATTAAGCGCTTAGTAGTGCAGTACCCTATTAGCTGTAAGTTTTCTGAATAATAGCCCACACGTGTACTATACAACCGTTGCATTTTAAGAGAGAACATATCACCCACTATAACATCATCAGTTACTTTGTGAAGTTATTTAACAAAAATTTAATGCTTTATGCTGCATACAGATTCACTTTTCCCCTATTAGTCAGGTGTTTACCATACACTCGAATAACAGCATGTATCCAAGTGTCGGCATGCGTGAATGGAATATTGGACGCGACGGGTTCCGTATGTTATATTTATTAATAAATAAAATGAAATTAATTTATTTCAGACATAACCCATATTACAAAAATTAAGATAAAAGTAACAATGCTGCAGCAGAAAAGAATAAAATGTCATTAACAAAATAAAAATATACGTCACATAGTTGAAATAAAATAAAATTTCAAATTTACGTCGGATTTAAATTAAAGTAACAATAAATAATAATTGCACATATGAACAAAACAATACAAAAAAGCCTTTATAAATACAGGTCAGTGTGTTTGATGACATTAGGCTGAGTAGGTACAAAAATGCCCTGCTACAAAAATCTTCTTATAACCTACCCATTTTCGGGACTAATATGGTTGCGAAAAAATTAATATTGTTGTTTTATATGTTTCTGGTACTTACCTAAAAATGAAGAAAATTTATCAAGAGAAATCCAAGATTTTTTTAAAGTAATAAATTAATACCTTTCGAGACTTTTTAAGAGTCCAGATTTCGACAATTTTTCTCAGAGGTAGTCAGTTAGGAAATACCGGTACTAAAAAAAACAACGTAATTTTCTTTATGTTTCTTTAATGTTCCCTTTTAAAAGTACAATTTAGGGTGTACCACCCTGGTCCAGGCCTTGAATTTTCATCTTTTTAAAATTTCAAGGAGTACAAAATACTTCTCGGTGGCCACCATAGAATTTCCTTAGTTTTCCACTGTGCAGGAACGAATGTTAGATCGACAACACCTCTCTCTATAGCCTGAACTATTTTGAAATTCTCGTTCTGTAAAAACAAGAAAAATATACTTATTATAATAGAAGTATCAGTTTCTTAATGACAACATTATCTATACAGTTTTTGAGGAAAAAAACAAAAGATACAATAACATATTAAATACCTAAACTTAACGTAACATAATGCTATTTCATGTGGAAGTAATTAAATTATTAGGCCAGAAAAATACATTATCTTTAGATAGGTACCGACTAATTTATAGGTATTTTGTCGCATATTGAATAAATCAATAACTTATGTATTATACATATAATTAAATTATAATCTCAGCTACTTAAATTACAATTTTAATTAAGTACTTATCGTCGAATAACAACTAAAAAAGGGAACAAAATGGCTTTAAAAGAACCACGGCGGAACCCTAAAAGCTTGGATCCATAAAGGTACTTATCTAGGTAACTGACGCAAATGTGAACCAATACTACTCTCCTAATCGATCCATGTCTGATTTGTATTTCACAAGTCCTAAACTATTTTACTCTTGGCTGAATTACAGGCCACATGTGAACACCCGTACAGACCTTAGCATTAAATTGAGATTAAAACTGTTCACTTGCCATCCGCCATATTCACTGTGTTACTTTGTATTATTATAAAATTTTATCTTTTAATTTTTGTTTATTTTAGAGGATATTAATTGTAAATATGGATTAAAAAAATAATTACACGAAAACAGTTTTTTTTTTGGTTACTTTGTAAAAAAACGAACATATTAATTTTATTTTCATTCTAATTTTGTTGCTTTTCTTTTAGTATTTAGTGGTATTCCGAGGGCGCGTGACAATTTTGAACTAAATATGTATGGTATTTGACAGTAAAGTTACCTTCCCAATAAGATTTCAAATATTTTTATTTTATTTTATTTTATTTCGGGATAAAAAACAGGAGTACAATTATATGTTATAAATAATATCTTACTAATAAACAAAATACTTATCATACTACTAGCAACATTATCCACTTATTACTAAATTGTTGATTAATAATGCTACGTGAGATAAAAAAAAACAGAATACATGCGTCAATGGAGTAAAAGATTAAATGATTAATTGATCGAATAATACTTCCTATAACAATAACATTAATTAAATCTATATAATATAAAAAGAAACAGTAGAAAACAATACAATCCTTAATAATTATAAAGCTAAGATACAATCGACTACAGATTTTCTAAATTGATGTGTTGTTAAATTGAAAATATCAATGTTTTCAAATCTAGTGTTATAAGAATCCACAAGTTGGCGCAGAGGAGCGCGAAAGCCAGCATTAGAATTACAGACCTGCCTAATATTAACAGACAGTAAGGGGTATGGACGCGCTTGTCTACGCACTACTGTCCTCGGAACGATGTAACAAAGTTTATTTGTTAATTCTGAACAATCATATTTGTTATGCACAATACCATGTAGAAACATAGTTCCGAGAAGCAGTCTTCTGGATTCTAGGGTTAACAGTTTGTAATTCTTAAGCAAAATGTCATGCGAACCATGGCTATGATAGCATCTGTAATGCAGAGCTCTTAGAAATTTACGTTGAACCATCTCAAGTGAGTCAATATATTTTGCGTAATAGGGATTCCATATCATAGTAGCAAATTCCAGACAAGGCCTAACTAGCGATATATATAAATATCTAAAGGTTGATGGACGCTTAAATTCTTTGCTATTGCGCATAACAAAACCGTACATTTTAAGGGCTTTGTTGATAACATTGTCTACATGGACATTAAAGTGAAGTTTAGAGTCTAGTACCACACCAAGGTCTCGCAATGAGTATACTCTTTTTAATTGTGTATTTAGCAAGTGATAGCTGTAATTGTGTTGCTTTTTGTTTTTAGTAAACGTAATGGAATTGCATTTAGATAAGCTTAATGAGAGTTTATTTAAGGTGCAGTAGCTGGACAATCGATCCAAGTCACTTTGAAGCATCAAACAGTCATCAATACTTCTTATAGTTTTGTAGACTTTTAAGTCATCCGCATACAATAAAAAGTTTGAATGCTTAAAACAATCGCTAATATCATTTATAAACAATGTAAACAACAAAGGGCCCAGAATTGAGCCCTGAGGAACCCCGGATGTGACGGAGATAAGCTCCGATTGAAATCCGTTAATAACAACTTTTTGAGTACGGTTTGTTATGTAAGAGGTGAACCATCTCAATAGATTTCCTCGAATACCGTTGAAGGCAATTTTTCGTAAAAGTATTTCATGATCCACCTTGTCGAAAGCTTTTTGAAAGTCCGTATATACTGCATCAGTTTGTAAGCGGTTATCCATATTTTCAAAAACATTGCCTACGAAAATAAGTAGATTTGTGTAAGTTGATCTTTGTTGGACGAATCCGTGCTGTTCTTTAATTATAGCCTTATGTAAAGTGGTATAAATTTCATTATACACCAGTCTCTCAAAAAGCTTCGACAAGGTAGACAGAATCGAGATCGGACGGTAGTTCTCTACGTCATCCTTAGTTCCCTTTTTAAAAACGGGGGTTAAATAAGTAATTTTCCATACATCGGGAAAAACGCCTTCGCAGATACATTTATTGAACAGCAGATGTAGGGGTTCACATAATTGATCAGCAACAAGTTTGAAAAATGAGGGAGGAATGCCATCGGGTCCAGGTCCTTTTGAAGGGTCTAACGACCTTAGCTCCTTATAAACTTTGGAAGGTTCGATGTAAATATTGTTGAGAATGTCACTATTATCATGAGAGCTAGAAGGCGGCGCCCATTCATGGATATCAAGGGTTAATGGTTCATACACTGATTGAAAATAGCTAGAGAATAGTTTACAAATATCACGTGGGTCACTACTGGAAGTACCTTTATATTTAATACTGGATGGAATTCCAGAGTTATTCCGTTTACTAGACACATAGCCCCAGAAGTGTTTTAGATTTTTGTGTACATTTTCTTCTACAGTATTCATATAGTTACAGTAACATAGGTAACATTCTTTGTTGAACCTGCGACGAAATAGGGAAAACTGCTCATAGTCTGATATGTTATTGTACACCTTCCATTTGATCCAAGCGTTGTTCTTATTTTTGAATAACCTTATAAGGGGTCGAGTGAACCAAATGGGGAATTTAGAAGTACTGTATGATTTTTGGGGGATGTGTTTTCTAATTATACCAAACAAGCAATCATAAAATGTGTTTACAGACTCCTCTGCTGGTAAATTTTGTAGCAACATTTTCCAGTCAATTTCAGATAAATCTGCCTTTATAAGATCGTAATTGCCCTTGTTATAGTTAAGTTTGATGATTGGGCAGCGTTTCATAGGTGAATATTTCAAATTAGGAGAAGTCACAGCACAGTAAGGAGGGTGATGTAGGTCCACGGGTACTAAATAATCACTTGGTTGGTAAACACGGCAGTGTTCATTGGAGATTAGTAAATCCAATGTTCGGTTGTTAGCGTTTTTCAAAATATGATATTGCGTAGCGTTAAATTCGGCAATAAAATTTTCGAGATATCTGCAACTAAAAGATCGGGCCTCACGGGGCTGGTCGCGTGTAGCACTGTCACAGGAAGACCAGTCCATAGTAGGTAAATTAAAATCACCGACTATGTAGAAACAATGTGTCGTGGTATTACTTAAAATTGACGAAAGCATGTCCAAATATGTAGAATAGATGTCGTCTGGTGTGTTCGGTGGTATATAAACCGCGCTGATAAAGTGTCGTTTTGCACGGTCACGGCTAGGCAATTGAATAAGTAGGTATTCTATGTGCGTATGCAAAGAGTTCCCTGTAACATTGGTAAAATATTCGGGTTGAAGTGTTCGCAATATGGCGACAAGAACACCTCCACCCTCGCGTTTACCAGTGGCCGCGCGATCTCGGTCGCGACGAAAGGTATTATAGCGCTCATCTATAATCTCACAATCTGTTATATCCGGTATAAGCCATGTTTCTGTTAGTACAATAATGTCGTATGAGTTACTTAATATATTCATATAAATTGTCTGAAGTTTGCCACGTATGCCCCTACAATTCTGATAGTAAATAGTAAGTGTGTCAGCCATTTAGCTGGTGATAAGATTTAATACGATTACTAAAAGATGTAGAACTTGCATTGATATTTAAAGATGCTGCCACTAATCCTGGTTTTAAAAGTAATAGATGATGAAAACAAAAACAATATCGAATGTAAAATGTTTTAAACTCACATGAACTTGGATTGTATAAAAATTGAAAGTTTATGTAGTCTATTTTTGTTATAATATGATGGATGAAATAGTTCGTTGCAGTAACAAGACGGTATAATATACTAAACATTTTGTTTTGTAGTTGTATCATTGGTGATTTTAAATTTGTGAAAATCATTGTTGTTTCGGATGGCAAGTATTGTTGATATGTCAGTCCTGCGTACAAGAATCGTAGAGTGCTTAACCCAACAATGCTTAAACTTGTGTTTATTGGCTTCAAGGCGACATTCGCGAAAAAAAAGCTTTTTCTTCAATGTTAGGTGCTCATTCACATATATTGTGTGTGGAGTGCCTGCTATGCCGATCTGGTCGGATTTCAATCCCTTAGCCAAGCGGTAGGCACTTAATACATTGTCACGTAAAGGCACAGGGGAGAACCTAACCACAATATTTTTGGGTCTATCTTTATTCAAAGTTTTCTGGGGCACGCGATGTATAGAAATAATATCGTTTTGGGCAATCGGAAATTTAATCTTTTCACCAATTGATGCAATAAGTGTGATCAGATTCTCCCCCCGCCTCTCCGGGACATTACACACTTCAATATTACAGGCTCTGGCTTGCTGTTCTAACGTGTCAATATAATAGGAGGAAATCGATGTTTTACTTACCTTCAATTTTATGTATGTATATTCTCACAAATGGCACCTGAGATCTTGCACACAACGATACACTTCATGTTTTACAATTTGACAGTTCATATCAAAGAAAAATAAATAATTTAAGTTATTGCATTCCACAATTTTGCTCAGTGTGTAATTTCAACTGTATAAAAGTACACACAATGTACACATTCGTCTTCCTTGCTGTATAATAAGTAACACGTGCCTCATTAATCAGGCAATATGCAGCTCTTTAGGTGACTGTTACACACATAAATGCTACTATAATGGTGTTATAATGCAATTATTTGTCAATTGGATTTCTTATACAGCTATGTGCTGAATAATTTGTGCCCAAATTAGAGTTATATCCTCTGAGGATGCGCTGTCTACGCTATTATTCAGCAACTAATGCATTCACTGTGCACTGTTAAAATGCTGTTATACAGCACTTTTGTGCTACTTGGGGGGCGGCGAACTACCCATTGCTCGCCGCTCGCAAGTTCCCGCCTACGGTGGCCGGGAGTCTGCGATCGACTCCCGACGCCCGGGGCATCTCCTCCTGCGGCGGCTAAGGACGTGAGGGCGCAGAGACTGCCATTCCCTCACGCGCCCCGCCTCCTCCTTCGCGAGCATTACCTCGTCGCAGAAGGAGGTGACGGCTTCCCATGCCCTCTCGCTCCGCACCAGGGCTGGACGCGAGAGGTCGCCGCCGCCAATCGCCTCCACGAGGAGACGGCGGTGCTCCGCCCAGGCAGGGCACACCTCCACTTTATGCTCCACCGTGTCCTCTAGACGATCCTCACAATGGAAGCTAACAGGGGCTAGGGCTAAAATTGCAATTTAGATTTGTAGGATCTCCTTATACTTAACTAGCTTTTGCCAGCGGCTTCGCCCGCGTATTATATATATAAACTTTCCTCTTGAATCACTCTATCTACTGATGAAAACGATATTAAAATCGTTGCGTAGTAGTAGACAGAACCTGCAAAATTAGGAGAAAACTGAAATAGATACCAAAAAATTGTTTTTGTTACCGATAAACTGGGGATAATTGCTAATTAAGTATATTGATTGATGTCTAATTTGACTGTTACATTATTATCAGTTTGAAAGCAGTAGAATATAGTAACTACCTAATAAGCAGTTTAGAAAATTAAACATACCAAAAGTTCAAATAAATATACAGGTTATGTATATTATTCACTGATATTTCCTCAGATATCTACATAGCTTATTAAAATAAGAATACATCAATTTATGCTACATTAAGCAAAACAAAAAAGAAGAGCGCATAGAATAGAATCCACAATATGTAGGTAGTTCAGTCAATAAAATTCATCAACAATGTTTAATTTAATTAGTATTTGCGCAAACAATTCAGTATTTGTCTTATTTATCTATATCCCATCAAAAACATAAATGTGAAATGAGAGCCAAGTTCAATATATGCCTTGGTTGTTGAATAAAACGACAAAAGAAGTGAGATCTAAATGGGTGCCAAGTGCAATGGTCAGTCCTGAAATTTATTTGTAACTACATAAAATATCATTTCTTCTTCTGACTCAGGATAATATATTGTAGCATAAGGTCTGAGTTGGCTAGTTTTCATATATGAATTATTATGTTCGATGGCTAGTTTCTACTAGCAACCCAATTTTCTAAATAATAAAATAAGAGCCGACAAGTAACAGGTTTAGAACTTGCGAAGGCTATAATATAATTCGTATATGAAAACTAGCCAAGTCAGACCTTAGCCTACAATTTATTATCCTAAGTTATAAGAAGAAATGATATTTTATGTAGTTACAAATAAATTTCAGGACTGACCATTGCACTTGGCACCCATTTAGATCTCACTTCTTTTGTCGTTTTATTCAACAACCAAGGCATATATTGAACTTGGCTCTCATTTCACATTTATGTTTTTGATGGGATATCATTACTTTTTGTACATAAATTATTAGTAGGTACTTATTTATAACAAATTTATAACAAAATGGCTTTTTTTATAAGTGTTCCTAATAGAATCAATTAAGTGAAATATTAAAATAAAATTATAAAAATTTACCAGTTTCTGAATTATTCCTTTGTATTCACCTAATTACCTATCTGCATGCCAAATTTGAACTTTCTAGGTCATCTGGAACTGGGTTAGAGTTTTGATCTATAGGTCAGTCAGTGATAAAAATGACGATTTTTGGACGTTAATATCTAAATAACTGTTTGAGATGTGCTTATGAAATTTGGAGCACATATGTATCTTGCAAGTCTCACTATATGAGCCAAATTTGACACGTTTATGTGAAACAGTTTTTGAGTTATGAGGGGGTCAAAAGTGGCTCCAAATGGTTCGTGTAATATTACACACGGTGCTGCTCGCCAGTTCTGTTACTTGAACTTGGCTTGACACGCTACCGCGTGTCTAGATATCTACACATACTAATAAAAATTTCAATACCAAACATTTACCAACAAGCTCGATAGATGGCGTTGTACTCTGATCCTGGATCACGCTATGGTTTCGTTACCGCGTCGAGTATATAAGGCTGCGAGTATTATTTTTGACAAGCATTAGTAGATCTATCAGTTGTGATAGAACAAATTTTTGTTAAAGTCAGTCCTTTTTGACTGACTTTTTTAATATTTGAATGATGAATTTTGGCAAGTTTTTGTCGTTATGTATTTTATAGCGTAGCGCTAGTAGCGCCATGCTGATGCACGTGATGAGGCAGTATTTGGAACTAATCTACACAGTACGTTTCTTTAAAACATTGTGGACATGGAATTTTGGAAATAATCAGGGTGACTAGTAAAAATAATTTACAAAAGAATTGTATGCAATGCAACATTAAGGATGTTGTTAAATTGTATGTAAGTTGTAGTAGCTACAATTTTGCAAACAATTGATTTATGTTCAATAACCATATTGCTTAGGTTTTTGTAACTCGACTTTGTTTATCTACAATTTAATTATAGTCTGATTTAATGATTTAGTCGGAGTAAAGATCGAAATACAAAAACTGGTTCTATGTTCAAACCTTTTTGATATAAAGACGGAATAAGTTTCAGTGACCCCCCTTAATAAGACTCTATATTTTCCTTTCTTCCAGTGGAAAGCATAAGCGGTAACGTTAGGGTAATGTTCCGTCGCAATCCTTACACTCATTGGGCTATAGCCTTCGAGTCACCACCGAAGCTTGAGCTCCGCGTGCGAGGAAGGTTCCAGGGCAGACAGATCAAGCCTAGACTGGCTTCGTTGGTCGCTGCACATATTAGAAGGGCCGTGGCGCAGAGGCATACCCTGCCTAATTATAAGATACGGTAAGTTTCACGTCACTTTATAGTGTCGAAATGTTGGAGTGATGGTTCAAGGAACCTAGGGTAAAGGAAAACCTAGAATTTTGAAATGTAGAAATAATATAATATATTGTTATAAATTGGTTTAAAAAAATACACTTTTGCACGGCAAGAAAAACATACGTTCTAAAACTAGACGATGAAGGTATAGGGAATCATATTTCGGCCGAAAGAAAATCACTTCTGGACACAGACATCCCCCAATTTGGGAGGGCCATAATCGCCACGCTTGGCAGGCGGGTTGACGATCGCAGTATCGTGGTAAAATGCATAGAGAACGCTGCTGCCCATTCCCTGGTAAGTCCATTAGTCGCCTTTTACGAAACCCACGGGAAGAAATGGGATGGTACTATTCTTTACGTCCAGCACCACACGGCACGGACGTCTACATCTGTATTAAGTCAAAGTCAGAAAGAAAGATACTTGGTCTATTCTGGCTTATTCAGGTTTAAAATTTTAATGTCACTACAACCCACTAAACCCGCTCGATTCTAGTAAGCAAATAGATTCTGTAATGAGACCGCTTAGAATGAAGGAAATAGGTCAATCAAGAAAGTGTATTTAAGTAGTTAATTATCATTCAAAAGTAGGCTGAATGAGTGGATACTGTGGATAAATGTGTGTTGAAAAAGATGCTAACACTACAAAAAGAAATTCAAATAAGTATATCAACAGCATCCTTAGCGTGTACGTGGCAGCACCAACAGCATCCTTAGCATGATCGCTAGTCGACTGGACTGTTGTTACATCAATCATTGCTGCGCCATTTGTCATGGAGTGGCGCGGTAGTAATTGTTGAGTTTGTTTTTATTTTTATTTGTTATGTTGTAGTTGTTAAGTATTACTAACAGTAGTCTATAAGAACATTGTTACTAACAAAATGGACACCTAGTCTGAATAAAGTATTTAATAATAATAATAATATCATTTCTGTATTTGAAACATTCTGAATAATATAATAGTTATTTGTTATACAAGAGTGCAAAGTTGCTTTTTAACCGCGTGCGCAATTCTGATGAGCAAGCGAAGGATTCTAAAATTGAATCACGAGTGCAGCGAGTGATTCAAAAATTAGAATCCTGAGCGTTAGCGAGGGAATCAAAAGAGCACGAGGTGAAAAATCTTTGCACTCGAGTGCAACACGTAACTTTTCATCCCACCTCAGCGAGGAAATGACTAAATATGCAAAAAAAAAGCATTTCAATCACAAGATACTTTTATTTCAGTTTAGGTATTAACATTTATTATGTACTACATTATGATAGCTAAGTATTACAGAATAATCTTTCAATTATTTCAAATGATACTTAGCTATAATTAAGAAAAATTGAAAGTAACGTTACTACAGTTACTTAAGTCGAGTGTAATATTTTTGTTAGGTACTGTAATGTTGGTGACGTGAAAAGTAAAATGGCGCGCGCAAAGCAAATTAAAAAAAAATTATATCAAGAAGGTTCCGAGTCTAAGTTTTACAAATTAGAAAAAGGTTGAATGATAAATTCGGCACCATGGAGATAGAAGTAAATAGATTTAATGATGTTTTGAATTCACAAACTTAGTGCACACGATGTTCTAAATTCAATTTACTTTATCCTCTAGTGGATAAAAACGGCTTTCGCACTCAGGTATCGAGGGGCAAAAATACTCTTTCCGAGATGGGGGGATGAAAAACCTTTTTACAGATTACAAGCATCGTTCTCCTTTATTCCAATGTATTGGGGACCGGTGCAACATGTCTTTTTCCTAACATTTTTCTTTTTATCGTTTTGCAGATATAAACCCTTTTTCCCGAAGTCGGACCCTGGTAGTACGGAGGGTGACGAAGGGCCCTGTCCACACGGGCGACTGACGGTGCGACTGATGGAGGTCACGCGACTGCAATGGTCCGGGGGAACGGCCACTGTGCGCGCGGCCTTAGCTGTGGACTCGCATGGATGGGTGAGTTTGAGTTATCTGCTGCTTAAACATATGTCTTGTACAACATATATTTTGTGACGTTTATGATTGAATTATTGATTTTTTTTTACTGACATTTGTTTATTTATATACCTATTCTAATTCTGTTGTGCTAATCTAGTATCTGACATCTATTATTTAATGATATTTTATTTTGACCGCCGTTTGATTTATTTTTCTTTATTATTTAGTTAATTGATTGAAAATGTGTTATAGGTTTTTTTTTAATTGTTATTTTTAATTACATTAAACAATTATGTATATGTTAACTTGCATTCCAGTTCTTCTTAGCTAATGACTGTAGTAGCTTCAAAAGTTACTCAAACCATGGTACACTCACTGACAAATTGTTATTTTTTTTCAACTAGGAAATTTATTTGTTCATGTTTGTACGCCTTTTGGCAAAACACAGAGAACGTAACTAAGTATATTGTAACATCTCACACACCATGTAACTACCTGTGTTTACAAATATTTCTTACAAATAAAAATTTCTTATTCTTCTTATTAATCTTATTCTTGTTAAAACGTTTTGCAATATCGACTCATCATCATTTCAGCCGAAAAACGTCCACTGCTGGACATGGGCTTTTCGCAATTTAGTTTGCCATAATCGCCACTCTTGACAGGAGATTGGCGATAACAGTGTGGTGGTAAAACGCATAGAGAACGCTGCTACCCATTCTATAGAAAGATCCTTAGACGCTCTTAAGACACCCACGGGAAGAAATGAGATGGTGCTATTCTGTACGTCCAGTACCACACAACATTCAAAGTTTTCTAAAGCTTAATTAGATTTCTGTTTATCAATCTTGTATCGAATCTCATGTCGGATGTTGTGATTCTCTCAAAATGAAAATAAAACAATGTTGTAAGTTAAACTCTTAGAAAGAAAGAATAAAATGAAAATAAGTTTATTCGATAAAGTATCAGTTGGTGTAACGTTTAAAAATTAAAATTCAGGCTTTCAGGAACCGGCAGTGAGTGTGTCATAATTTGAGCAAATTCTATTTTCAAGAGCATTGAATTTTTCAAACGTTTTAATTATTATCTGACACGGAACTAAATGAACTCCAGGAAACATTCGTATTTCAAACACTAATTTACTTCAAGACCTCATTTATTATTCCTACGTACTTCTTATCTTTTCCTCAAGGTATCGCTTCGCCGCGGCTTGCTGGCTCCACACTTCACGTAGTGTTGCCTGCTGTAGCTGCCACTGAACCTCATGTGTTGCCGTGTTAAAAAGAATAACCCGCGAATTCACTTCCATGGTTCTTTTTCTTTTCATCTCACAAGAGTCGTGCATAGGTCGACATTAAAATTGCCTATGTTACTCTCCGGCGCTTATACAAGATCTATTCAATAGATATATTCTGATATATCTCTGCTTGATAAAAGGACAAAAAAATACACCAACACACACACTTTTCCTTTCATATTATTAGTAGATAGTCACTCCTTCTTCATAGTTAGCCAGTGTTCCGATCCGTAGTAGGCCTTAATCCATCACGCCGACCCAGTGCGAGTTGGTAATGTCACATGTCTTCGAATTTTTGTTTCAAGGACATGTCGGTTTCCTCACGATGTTTTCTTTCACTGATTTAAAAGCAGTGGTGATAAAATGATTTACACAAAGTAAAGCACCTGCCTGGGTTCGAACCCACGACCTAGAACTCGTAAGTCGGGGCAGATACTACTGGGCCAACACTACTTACACCTTATATACATTAAATTCACGTTTTCACTAATAAAGAATCTTGTATCTTGTCCCAAGGTTTCGCTTCGCCGCGGCATACTCGTCCTAGACGTAGTGTTGCCAGCTGTGGCCGGGCCGCTAGGACTTGTGTGTTGCCAGGGCGTAGGCGCCGTGTTGGTCGACACTGTCGTACCGATGTCGCCTGCATACCGCGCTGACCTGCGGAGAGATGATGTTGTGCTGGCTATCGATAATAAGCCAGTCAATAATGTTGCTCAGGTAAGATTCCAAAAGCACTCTTTCTTTAAATTTGGTTTTATCAAACGGTATCAAGAAAATGTTTCGGTTTTATTTGAACCGGTAAGCTTCCCAATGTGTGATGTTGCAAGATAGAGAGGTTGAGAGATAGTTATCAATAAGATCCTCCAAATAGCCCCTTTACAAGTTCCCCCAGGAGTTTTAATTAACCCTGGGACCACTTAAGCTGAACTAACATTTAATTTAGATGTTCCTTGTGATACATGACCATTTTTACCATCCTCGTGCCTTAATCCAACATGCCTATAAAATTAGATAGAATTCATCAAATTTTATAGGTATGTTAGATTTAGTTAAAAAAGTGTCTTAATAAAAATAAATTAAGATCCAAAATGTCTTGATTCTGTATGTTTAAAGTCTGTTTAATTTGCATGATTACCTCCAACAGGTCGGCAAACTCCTACGGCTAGTGGAACGTCGTTCGGTAACCGTGCGTGTGAAACGCGGCGGTAGCGGCGCGGGCGCACGTCGCGACGAAGCGAGCGAACCGAAACGAATAAAGCCGAACTTCTCCTTCCGACGAGTGTCAGAAGTCATGGAGGGGGTGCGGTTGCAGGGTATGAGGGCTGCGGCGTCGAAGAGTAATTTACAGGTCAGTGGAACGAGTAAAGAATGAAATGGTGAAAGGATCAAAGCAATAATAGGGGATCTTTTATCAGATCCTTTGTCTTTCATAATGTCATATTTAAAAAATAAAGTAATATCTGAGATTTTTTACACCACTAAATCGCCTGCCTGATGAGGGGCCAGGTTTCATCACTATAACCCCTACAAAATGGAGTAAAACTCTCTTCAAGATGTTCTAAAACAGCAAGATTATAGATATAGGTACTTCCATCTTTGCATCATAATCCACTGTGTCATTAATTCCACCAGGAACCTGAATCCAGCCCCGCAAAAACAGTGGAACCACAAAACGAGACTGATGCACAAGCCAAATCGAACACAAAAACAGAGTCAGCACGGCCACCGAAAGCTTCCGACCAGCCTGCTTCGGCTAACTTCGGGCTTCGGAAGCGCCGCTGCTCCGTAGAAAATAAGTCTTCCGATAGTTCAGCTGGTAGTACCCCGCCAGCCTCCGGCGCGAGCACACCCTTACGTCAGGCAAATGTCCTCAACAAAACCGTCAAACACCCAGATATACCTATTATTAGGACTGATTCGTCAGAATGTAGAATACAAGAGAAAGAAACAAATGAAGAAGAAGAACCGATGTTCGAAGTAGGAGGCCCCCGACAGTGTGAACACGTCGAAATATGCCAAATGTTCTGGACGAAAAACTCACCTTTAAAGCCTATCATACCTTTTGACGAAGAAACGGAGTTCAAGCTAAATGAAAACCACAAGTATCTGAACATCAATGTCTGGGCGACAGTTGCCGGGGAGAAGGAAGAGATTCTGTTAGGGTATCTTAATATTCCGCTGACAGCTTTGTTGGCTGAATGCCAGGATTCAACGGTCCCTCACCAAATGAAGAGGTACCAATTTCTGCCGCCAGATGTCGATATCAAGTTCAGGTAAGATTAGAATACCGCTAGATGGCGTTAGGTACATGTGGAAAAGAAATTCGGTTTTCGAAGAAAACATTATTTTTCTTCTTGTGTGTTGTTTTTTCTGCATTGTATTTGATTGAATATCGGTCGTCTTTTCCGACTTATGCTACTACTGTTGATGATCTAGTACGTTTGCACCTGCTACTGCACCTATAGTTAATTAATAATATATTGCCATTTATGTAGCTTCGACGACTTTCACGTATTGTCGATTTTCGTGCACATACAAAGACAAACGTAGATTTTTGCGCAATTGTCCCCCTCTGGAGCACTTCTGGAGTAATTGCACAAAGCGCTGTTGATGCGCAAATGCGTATCGTATTGTTTTTCATAACAAAACTATTTTTATTTCGACACTAACAAAATTCTTTTATTGCATGTCTCTCGCACAAATCACAAGTAAGCATTCTTTCTCTAAAACATATAATCTAATTTTATCTATTTGTTAATTGCCAGGGATCTTAGCCGCTTGATTCATCACACTGCACTATCAAAAGATTTTTGAGACTGCAATAATCTACTCGTATACAGCATTCGACATGCCTCATCTTTTAAAAATCTGTTGCATTATCTACCTTACTAATATTATAAATTTCATGTGAAAGATTATATTTTTGGATGTTTGGTACTCAATCAGCAGATACTTTGTTTATAATCTGGGTCTGCTCAGATCTGCAACAGCTTTCAAATAAGATTTTCACTGCAGGCTAAAACTGTGAAACATTTGTCCCGTTGCACCATAATTTCGACAGCAATGAATAAGATGATGACGAAACAAAAACAACGGTCCTAATGACCGACAGCTACTTATAGCAATGAGCACATTTCCTAGAAGTTCTGGTTGCATGAAGATTTCCCCCAGTTTAGGTGGACATCATTTACTAAAACGTCTTAATCTGGTTTCCGTGAATTCTCGGCAACAATTGCGGTGTTGGAATCGTGCCCGAAGAATCACAGGTTGCGCTGTCCAAAGTCGCAACAATGTTCTGAAAACAAAATAATATTATGTACTAAAACTTTTTAACAAAAAACTAAACCGCCGAAAAACTGAAAAGCATAAAATAATAAACCTTAAAATTATGAGTCAGCGCTTTGAGTAATCCTTGTTCATTGATTTTTCAGCGCCGACTCAAAATTTTAAGGTTTATTATTTTATGCTTTTCAGTTTTTCGGCGGTTTAATTTTTTGTTAAAAAGTTTTTATTTTATACTTTTTTGTGGCTTTACATACATACATACAATCACGCCTTTTTCCCATGGGGGTAGGCAGAAACCACTCTCTACTAATAATACTTGGCAAGGTATACCCTATCCAACACAAAAAGAATTATCAAAATCGGACTACACTGTATAAAGTTAGGCGTGTTTATACATTACACTCAGTGAGTGAACAATCAATCATCCCCTGTTTTCCGACCCTTAGGGTTCGATTTTGTTTTCCAAATTTATATGGGACCACCTTGGAAGTATACCCTTTCCAATTGAAAAAGAATTGTCACAATCGGACCACTATGTAAAAAGTTATGCGTGGTCATACATAAAAAAAAAAAAAAAATATACGCGTCGAATTGATAACCTCCTCCGTTTTTTTTCGTCGGTTGAAAAGAGCAGTGGTAGCTCTCTAGTAGTGGCCCTGACTTACGAGTTGTAGGTCACAGGTTCGAACCTAGACAAGTGCTTTAGTTTGTGTAAATTATTTCATCACCACTGTTCTTAAAACAGTAGAGGAAAACATCGTGAGGAAATCGGCATGTCCTAATAAACAAAATTTCGAAGACGTGACATCTACCAACCTGCAACGAAAAGAGGAGGCCTGTAGGGACAGTGGTAACATTATAGGCTGATTCATGCTTATGATTCATCAGTACACATTAGTCGGGGAAATGTGGTTCATTAGTACCAACACAAATACATGATTGTTGAAATGTTGGTGTGAATACACCTCTACATAACCCTACGAGAAATACAAGCGTGATGTTTTCCTATGTTATCATCACTAGCAATCGGTCATTGTTTACTATAAAATAGGACACTATTACATTATCATTTATTGGACTTTGGATCTCCAATCCAATCACAGTTATACATAGTACCTCGAACAGCAGCAATCCGATAAAAACCTTATTACAACGAAAATAAAGATCACTGCGATATACTTGTTAATTTCAGCAACCCAAAAACTGACTTATTGTTATTGACACTAAGATTCACTTTGACTGTGACAGTGATAGAAAATCAGAGGTAAATCATTTGTAAATGGACTGCATATGTAGCCATTATAATGAACGTTAAAAACAAAAAGCTTGCTTTACACTCCTATGTTCCTTTCCACCCGTCTGCCGTCAAAGCAAAAGTGACCAGCACCCCTAGCCAAGTTGATAATCTGCAATCGTTAACGCTAGTCGCTCAACGTTAAGTCACGTGGTTAGAACAAACGAACAGAAAATTCGTAGCCAAATTCACATCGTTCAAAATGATAGAATGATTTTTTATCGTTTCTATAATGTTCAACGCTAAATCCTTTGTTATAATGTGTCGTTTTTCTAAAGACATTGTAGAACGAGCGGCCGATTCAGGCGCGTCAACATGGCTACCAACTTATCGTTTTCTACAATTGCTGACACTGAGGCGTTACCGATTGTAGAACGGTAAACGTTTGTGACTTGGCTAGGGGGGCAGTTATCTTCTAAGGGCGCTCGTTCCATCATAAACCTCATTCATCGCTTTCTATCAGGCGTAATCGAGGTTAAAAGATGTCCACACAGAAATAAGCATAATCAGCCTACAAACTTCCCACTGTAGGGACACAGGCCTCCTCTCTTCCTCAGGTAAGATGTCCACAATGCGTGCCCAGTGCAGAGTGGTAGATGACCACGATGACCACGATGGCCACGATGTTGGTGATGTGGTGGTGGTGGTGTGGTGGTGAGTGGTTGATGTGGTGGTGGTGTGTGATGATGGTGGTGGTGGTGGTGGTGTGTGGTGATGAGTGGTGGTGGTGTGTGGTGTGTGGTGGTGTGAGTGGTGGTGGTGGTGAGTGGTGGTGATGTGGTGGTGGTGTGGTGGTGGTGGTGGTGGTGATGTGATGGTGGTGGTGTGATCATGACATCAAATTTTTCATTCTAGAGCATGCCGGTTTCAACACAATGTTTTCCTTTGCCGTTTTGAAAACAGAAAAGCTTTACTAGGATTGATATATTTGATACTATCATCCACTTGCGGCTTCACGCGCGTGTTAGGTCGATAAAGAGTAGCCTAGGTCCTTTGTCAGGGTTCATAGTATCCCCTTACATCACATCAAAATTGATCTAGTCTTTCCGGAGATTACCCGCTACATAAAAAAATTAACCTCTTTATAAATGAGGCTACGCTTATACATATCATAGATTTACGATTATTAACCTAACGCATGATAGTTTAACGATGCGGGCGATAAACAGAAATCATTGATCTACCAATTAACACCTAATTATATTTCCAGCAAAAGCCACAAGCTATCATCACACGCGGGCTTTGAACCATGCCTGTGCTTCGGCGACGCGCTAGTCTGGTGGGAGTGGGAAGGACTAGGTCCAGCCCGCGCCATCCCCAGGTCAAGCCGAGACCCTGTATTGCCCAAACCGCCAAAACCTACCAGAGCAAGCCATGACTTTGTGCGAACACATTTCCATAGATCGACGCAGTGCGATTTCTGTAATAAGAAGGTGAGTTTCAGAACAAAGAAGTGTAGAAATAGGTGAATACGTCATTCTTAAATGGGTCAATACAATTTAAAGGTGAGGAAGTTTACTAAGAATGGGAATGTTCATGAATCACTGATTTTCTGGACAAAGAACTTTTATATCTTTTCCAAAATTTAGGTACAGTCGAGATGCGAAAATTTGTTAATCAATATTAAAACACATTCGTTCTCCACGTATCGGGCACATTTTACCTTTTCAAGCTGTATTTTTAAGACAATAAGACGGCAATGCATACGGAGTCAGAAATACTAATGAGGTACAAGTAAAAATTAACAACCATTAGTCAGCCTTTCTTTTTTCAGCCTAAAAGAAAAACAAGCATTCAAATATTTTATCAGCCCTTTGAACTGAATAAACGCTGCCCAAAAATAACTTTATTTACAAAAACATTTCAGTGAACTTTTTGTTGCAGTACAATATCTTTGTGCTGTATCTACAATCTACATCGCAATCTTATGTTCTTTATCGCACGTTCAATATCTATTAAATGTTTCTACTATCTGTTATCGACACGTAGTCGTTAGTATATAAGATGCACCTTTGGATAATTATAACCAGACTATACTACATCTTTGGTCTCATTTATACCTAACCATATACTGCCAAGAAGTTTGGCAAATTGGTGACCCCGACGAACGAATACGCAGCAAGGAACATGGCACAATCACCGTGCAAGGCGAACATAAATCAGCAAGGAACACTTGAAGTAGCTGCTGGCACCTCGGTTTTATCCCGCATTCCGGAATTTTGGAAAGACCAACCCAGATTGTGGTTCGCGCAACTAGAAGCCATACTAGCACCACAGAAGCAAGGAGACGAATACAAATACTGTACGGTAATAGCAAAGTTATCCAAGGAAGAAATACTACAGGTTAGTGACCTAATCACTTCGCCACCGTCTACAGATAAATACAAAAACATCAAGGAACGTTTAATTGATTGTTACGAAGAAACAGAACAGCGACAGTTTCAAAAATTAATATCAGAGACAGAACTCGGTGATCAAAAACCTTCGCAGTTATTACGTCAAATGCGAGTCCTCGGGAGAGGAAAAATCAGTGACGAAACAATTAAACTACTATGGTTCAGGCTTTTACCAACATCAGTTACTACGGTTTTAGCAGTTACGGAAGACATGGAAATTGACAAACTGAGCCTAATTGCAGACAAAATAATAATGAATTCAAAAGTAACCGAAATATCAGCTGTTAGCAACGGCACTTCAAACGACAACAATACAGCATGCATTTTAAGCCAGCTAGCAAAATTACAGATAGATATTGACGCAATTCAGCAAGGTCAATATGGCTATCGACCCAACACGCACAATCATTTCAAGGAACGTCAACAATTCCCGATTATGAGGCCGAGAACAAACTATAGAGGAGCAAATCGATTTTGTTGCTACCACGGAAGATTCGGAAAATATGCAAGAAACTGCATTAAGCCATGCGGTTGGAAACCAATGACTTACGTTCGGAACCAGGGAAACGAATAAGAGCACAGACAACGGCGAAACTCTGTGCAATCCACCCATCCAATCGCCTCACCATTACCGACCGAAAAAGTGGTATGAAGTTTTTGATTGACACGGGCGCAAATATCTCAGTCATTAGCAAGCAACAGAGATATTCAATTTTACAAAATGAACAATACACACTATACGCTGCAAATGGGACTAAAATTAGGACTTACGGCGAGAAGACGCTTACCTTGAATTTAGGACTACAACGATGTTATAAATGGAATTTTATAATCGCCGATGTTACGCAACCAATAATTGGAGCAGATTTTCTAGAGCACTATAAACTATTAGTCGACATAGCTGGTCGCAAAATTATCGACAAAGTTACAGAGCTGACAACGCATGTAACTTCAGAAAAAGCGGCACAACAAACAATTCGTACTGTCGCAGTGGGAACGAATCCACGTATTGCGCAACTTTTAAACAAGTACGAAGACATCACGAAAGAGTCCTCTCTACGCAATGCGCCCAAACATAAGATTGAACACCACATTATCACTATAGGGCCACCCGTCGCAGCTCGGGCAAGGCCATGACCTCCAGAAAAATACGACATAGCCAAAAAGGAATTTCAAAGTGTGATAGAACTCGGAATTTGCCGACCGTCAGATAGCCCATGGGCAAGCCCATTGCATATGGTAAAAAAGAAAAATGGCGAATGGAGACCGTGCGGAGACTATCGAATGCTCAATAGCACGACAGTGCCGGACAAATACCCACTACCAAGATTAACTGACTTTACATACATATTAGAAAATAAGAAGATACTAAGCAAGATAGATATACGCAAAGCATACCACTGTATTCCTGTTAAAGATATAGAGAAAACAGCCATCATCACACCTTTCGGACTTTTTGAGTACTTAAGAATGCCTTTCGGATTACGCAATGCGGCACAAACATTTCAACGATTCATGGATTCCTTGTTTAGAGATTTAAATTTCGTATTTATATATGTAGACGACTGTCTCATCGCATCGGACAGCGAGGATTTGCATTATCAGCATTTAGAAACGGTTTTCAAACGTTTACACGAGAATGGAATAACCATTAATCTCGAAAAATGCGAATTTCACAGAAGGGAAATAGATTTCTTAGGTTATCATATAACGAGCCAAGGAATACAACCTACCGAGGAAAATTACAAAGCAATCATGGAATTTCCCAAACCGAAAACGATTCAAGAATTAAGAAGATTTTTGGGCATGGTCAATTTCTACAGAAGTAATATTCCACGCGCAGCGGAAAATCAAAGAGTTTTGAACGAATTTCTACATGGTTCAAAAAAGAACGATAATTCACCTGTTCCTTGGACAACGGAAGCAGACCAAGCTTACGAAAAATGCAAGGAAAGCTTGAAAAACGCGGTATTAACAGCGCATCCTTCCCGCAGCGCATCACTAGCGCTCATGACCGACGCTAGTGCTACTTGCGTTGGTGGAGTTTTACAACAAAGATCCGGACGCAATTGGGAACCATTAGGTTTTTTTTCACAAAAATTGAGCGAAACTCAACAAAAATATTCTACGTTTGACAGAGAGCTGTTGGGAATTTACATGGCCGTCAAACATTTTCACAGATTAATCGAGGGAAGAGAATTTACAATATTTACGGATCACCGACCTTTGACATACGCATTCTCCCAAAAACCATCATCAAACGATACACCGCGACGGGTCCGGCAGTTAGATTTCATTTCACAGTACAGTACCAACATCCAACACATAAACGGACGTGACAATATTACCGCCGATGCCTTATCTCGAATAGAGGAAATATACGTGCCATCACCTATCAATTACGCTGAATTGGAAAAATGTCAATCAACAGATAATGAACTTAGTCAATTACGTGACAATAAAAGATTAAAATTCAAAAACATTACGCTTCCGGGTTCCACAATAAACATCACCTGCGACACGTCTACTGGGAAAAGCCGCCCCTACTTACCAAAGCATTTTCGCAAACAAATTTTCGATACCATTCATGGTATGAGCCATCCAGGGAAAAGAACTACGAGAAAAATGATTACCCAAAGGTATTTATGGCCGCATATGAACAAAGATATCAATAATTGGTGTAGATCATGTATAGCCTGCCAGAAATCAAAAATACAACGACATACGATATCACCTCCTGGTACATTTATGACAGCGCAGCGTTTTGAGCATTTACATATTGACATCGTCGGACCACTTCCGATTTCACAAGGGAAGAGGTATTTAATCACAATCATAGATCGTTGTACGTCATGGCCCGAAATATTTCCGGTGGAAGATATAACTGCAGAAACAGTAGCCAAGACACTTTTCGAAGGATGGATTACTCGTTTTGGATGTCCATTGCGCATTACTACGGATCAAGGCCGACAGTTTGAATCAAGAATATTTGAGTCACTCTCTCAATTTTTGGGAATACATAAAATTAGGACAACACCTTATCATCCGCAATCCAATGGAATGATAGAGAGATTTCATAGAACTTTGAAGGTAGCGTTAATGACAAGAGAATCCAACGAAAATTGGTTAAAAGAAATCCCAACAGTTTTACTCGGGTTGCGGAGTAGCTTGCGAGAAGACACAGGTTATAGTTCAGCAGAGATGACATATGGAACGCCAATACGGCTCCCTGGAGGATTTTTTGAGTCATCAGCAGCACAGTTATCAACGTACGAAGAATTTGTAAAACAAATTCAAAAGGACATCACACGAATGACGTCAGTTCCGAAAAGAAAAAACCATAACCAAGCTATATTTGTGCATCCCGAACTCAAAGAATGCTCACACGTATTTGTTCGGTGTGATAGAATGAAGAAAGCCCTGACGCCGCCGTATGAAGGACCCTACCCAGTAATTAGTAGAACGGATAAAACATTTTGCATTAGAATTAGGGATAAAGAGACAGTGATATCAATTGATAGATTGAAACCAGCTTTCATGATCAATGACGAATCAAACTACGTGCCAGATTCAAAGGATTGCGACAGACATTCACACACGTACACTACACGATCGGGACGTAAGGTTAAGCCAGTAGTACGTCTATAAAGATCGCTGATAGAAGCAAGTTATTCGTTATGGCATAGTGAAAACACTGGACAGAAGAATGAAGAGTTTAACGGAAAAAATAATAAACACTCGTGCAACGGCTGAGTCAAAATTACAGACGTCAGCAAATCACACCACAACAGGCGTCATCAAATTCCACCGCGTACAATGGCATTATTATTTATATGCATCAGCAAATAACTAGTAAGGTCTGGATCAAATTTATATTGTAAACACTATTACCATAATATTTACTTTTTTTCTTTTAAAGGGGGGTGTACTGTTGCAGTACAATATCTTTGTGCTGTATCTACAATCTACATCGCAATCTTATGTTCTTTATCGCACGTTCAATATCTATTAAATGTTTCTACTATCTGTTATCGACACGTAGTCGTTAGTATATAAGATGCACCTTTGGATAATTATAACCAGACTATACTACATCTTTGGTCTCATTTATACCTAACCATATACTGCCAAGAAGTTTGGCAAACTTTTCTTCAAAAATATTTACGTGAAATCAGTTTATTTTTCACCCGGTCCTTCAACCTATATTACAAACACATACATTTTCAGATTTGGCTGAAAGACGCGATGCAGTGTCGAAACTGCGGGCTGTCCTGCCATAAGAAATGCGTCACTAAATGTCAGGAGTCTTCACCCTGTGTTCCAAAGCTGGATAGAGGTTTGTGTTTTATTAGGTACCTTCTGTACTTTTTAGGTCTCTTCCTATTTCTTACAGTAGGTGTCGTAAAAGGCGACTAAGGACTTACTAGAGAAGGGCAGCAACGTTCTCTGTTCTGTCCCGTTTATTATCTGTGCGCCTAACGGAATGCGCGTGTAACAGAGTGAGAACTGACTTGTCAGTTTGACGTTGACACTTGACAGCGCTTGTTAATTTGCCGCTAAAATAGGTCCGTCGCGTTTTGGAACCCCCGCGACGCTTTTGTTGAAATTAATCCTTTTAAATCGATCCGCTTGTGACAATTAGTCGTGATCCAGTTGTTTGATTGTTAATAACCCCTAATTTGACGTAATAATACGGGTTACGTTTGTTAAAACTGAAGTTCTTGTAAAGGGATGGCGGTCCAAATTGCGCGTGCGACCCTGTTGTAAAGTAATCCCTTAATCCCTGAGAACCGGTCGTTTTGTGGACAATCTGTCATGACCCGATGGTTAAGTGTTAGTGACGCTGTTGGGAACGAGTGATTTGAAGACCGCATGCTGTGATTGCCTCCAAGCCTTGTTGCAGCGGATTCCAACCTGAAGAATACTCGTACCGTCACAACACAATACAGATACACTCACTTACATACATAACTCCAGATTGGCACCAGAGCAGTGTCCTTCAACCAACAGGTAAGTTGTTTTGTTGTATTGTATGTGAGTTGTTCTCTTTGATTTGATTGTCTGCTCCGCGTACGGCGGACAGTACGCTAGCCACTCTTGTCTCTAGAGCCCCACGGTTAGCACGCTTCCACATAATAATTAAAACCTATTGTAGGGGTCTAGTCTGGCAGCGTACATTCTCTATGCATTTTACCACCATACTGCGATCGCCAACCCGCATGCCAAGCGTGGCGGTAATGGCAAACCCCCCCTAAATTGAGGCAGACCTATGTCCAACAGTGGACGTCATTCGGGTGAAATTATGATGATGATGAACCTTCTCTGCTCTCTGTCCAGAAAACCAAGTCCATTTGTAAATATGGCCTTTAAGAAAAGGTGGATAATATCGACAAGAGGCACCGTGCTTTAAAAACCATTATCTCACACCTGGCTCCTGAATAAACTGATATTATAATCTAGGGCTTTATGGATTCCAAAAAGCAGAGACCTATTATAATATCGGTCGAGATCGGTCGTTATAAACTTGAAATATTGTCGCTTGCTTTAGATCCCAAGAAAACTGCAGGATTTATTTTGTTTTATTAGATTATAATGTGCTACTGTTATTCGTAAATCTTTGACAGTCGATACGGGTCAGATGTACAAAAGTCTGACCACCAGTCTTACCAAAGGGTATCGCGTTATACAGTCACTGGGCTGTGACAGTCAGATAGGCAGTTGCTCCATGTCATTATCATCATTTCAGCCGTAAGACGTCCACTGCTGGACTTGGGCCTCCCCCAATTTGGGGGGCTTTGCCATAATCGCCACGCTTGGCAGGCGGGTTGGCGATCGCAGTATAGTGGTAAAATGCATAGAGAACGCTGCTGCCCATTCTCTAGTAAGTCCCTTAGTCGCCTTTTACGACACCCACGGGAAGAAATGGGGTGGTGTTATTCTTTACGTCCGGCACCACACGGTACATGTATAATACTGGTATTCAGCTGCATCCAGTTAGACTGGAAGTCAACTCCAACATAGCTGAGAAAAGGCTAAGCAGATTAATTCGATTAATAAATAATAATAATAATATTCCACAACTATCACACAACGCCATCTAGTCCCAAGCTAAGCAGAGCTTGTGTTATGGGTACTAGACAACTGATAAATATACTTATATATTTCTAAATACATACATATTATAGATAAATTACACCCAGACACAGAACAAATGATCGTGCTCATCACACAAACATTTGTCCTGGGTGAGAATCGAACCCACGACCTCCGGCATAGCAGTCAGGGTCACTAACCACTAGACCAACAGGGCTGTCAAAATTAGATTATATGCTACAAGATTCATTGTTTAAAGTACCTACAGAGGCTACCACAAAAAGCTACAACAATCTGTCAAGTGTTCAACCTTATCGCTAAAGCATTAGGTTCAAGATTGATTGGGAAAATTTGACAGTTTCGGGAAGCTTGACGTGCTGACGTCTGTACATACGAATGGATTTTAACAGAGGTTAGGGTAAGCGGATACTCAGTATTAGTTGATTTACCACTTAATTGATGACGGAACTGGTGAAATTCATGTTGACGTACGAAATGAATTACGTTGTATTGTGAAGGTATGTATTTTCCATGTAACAAGTAGTGCATTGCGTTACTAGGACGCGTACTTCACTCAATCAATCATTGTTACAATATTTTATATCAGTGTACTAAAAATGTCTGCTTTAACGACTGGCGAGGCTTATTTTGCAATAACTATTATCAGTTAGGTATGCTCATAACGAGCAGTGTACGGTAAGGGAAGTAGAAGTCATTAGTTTTAGAACAATTTAACTTCCTACGTCAATTTGCCGTGATATAGCCAATTCATACAATGGCTTGCGGCAAAAAAATAACAGCCAGACGGCTTGAATGATCAGGTTAAGCGACGCTTGCCGTGGTTGGTACGTGGATGGGGTTATCTGCTTTACTTAGACCGCTCCGTGCCTCGGAAAGCATATTAGGCCGTTGGTCCTGGATGTCCTTTGTGGATCTTTGACAGTCGTTACGGGTCGTCAGAAGCTTAAAATCAGGGATGTTAAGGAGCTCCGTAACCGTAACCGAAACTATCGGATATCCGATATAAAAATTTATCCGTAACCGTAACCGAATCCGAAATAAAAGTTTCGGATAATATCGGATTTGTTATTACATTTTTATTTTAGGTAGATTAGATCACAATACACTCAATATATATTTATAATAATTTTTATTTTAAATAGCTGTAATAATTACTCACGGACTGATTGTAATTCCTACCAAATGGTGACATATAAATAAAACCATTTTATTAGCTATTTATATTTTACTTAAAAGTTTAATATCCGTAACCGATATTATCCGTAACCGATATTATCCGAAACTAACGGATAATCCGAAATAATTTCATATCCATATCCGTATCCGTATCCGGTATACTAATCATTCCTACATCCGTATCCAATCCGTATCCGAAATGTCATATCCATAACATCCCTACTTAAAATCTGACAACCAGTCTTCTGAAAACCAAGAGGCATTGTATTACCCAGTGACTGGGTTGTGCAGATCAGATATAAAGTCGCTCCATATAAAATACTGGTATTGAGCTGGTTACATTGGAAGCCGACCCTCACAGAGTTAGGAAAAGGCTAAGCAGATAATAATGATGATGACGATAGGCATTTTATACAACAACCAAGATAGTTAATTGTGATTTGAATACACGTACAATTTAAGTTAGTAGTCAAATTGGCCCGACTTTACTAATATCATTTTACACTGGTGCCGATTCCCTTGTTCACAAACTAAACTAAATTTAAGTTCAGTGCATCTTTTTCTTTCTATTTCATTAAGGAAAGGACAGAAGATAAATTTTACTTTAGTCCTGTCAAATTAATCAGCGCTTGACGTAAATTGACGTAATTTTAGTAGGCAAGTTTTTAATCACGTCTAAACTTGTATGGAGTAGTGACAGGCGCTGATTAATTTGAAAGGACTAAACTAAAAAATTTCTTTTGTCCTTTTCTTAATGAAATACAAAGAAAGAGATGCACTGAACTTAAATTTAGTTTAGTTTGTGAACAAGGGAATCGGTACCATTGTCTATAAATCTAACAATTACATACTAGGTATAGAACCATGGGAAGCAATTATCCTTTATCTCTATAGACAAGAAAACCCGTAATTGGCCGTCCATAATAGCGCGGTTTTTAAAGCCAAAGAGTAAATATTGTAATAGATATAGTGAGCGATATTAATTGTTAGGCAAATACGATAGAAAGAAAGAGCAATGATGGCCCAGTGGTAACGGCTCCGGATTACAAGGTCGCAGGTTAGAACCCAGGCAGGCGCTTTACTTCGTGTATATAATTTCATCACCACTGCTCTCAAAACGGTGAAAGAAAACATCTTGAGGAAACCGGCATGTACTAGAAACAAAAATACCGGCCAAGTGCGAGTCGGACTCACGCACCGAAGGTTCCGTACAAACCTGTAGGTATTCTCGGTTAATGCATAAGGTTCATGTTTATGAAAATAAATGCTTTAAAAAAAAACATATATTTCGGTTAATTGAATGAAAGGTAAATTGCGGTTTACGATTTATGACGTTTTAAAAAAAAAACTACTTACTCGATCTCATTCAAACCAATTTTCGGTGGTAGTTTACATGGTAATGCACATCATATATTTTTTTTAGTTTTATCATTCTCTTATTTTAGAAGTTACGGGGGGGGGGGACACTCATTTTTCCACTTTGGAAGTGTCTCTCGCGCAAACTATTCAGTTTAGAAAAAAATTATGTTAGAAACCTCAATACCATTTTTAAAGACCTATTCATAGATACCCCACACGTTTGGGTTCGATGAAAAAAAAATTTTTGAGTTTCAGTATGGGGAACCCCAAAATTTATTGTTTTTTTTTCTATTTTAGTGTAAAAATCTTGATGCAGTTCACAGAATACATCTACTTACCAAGTTTCAACAGCATAGCTCTTATAGTTTCGGAGAAAAGTGGCTGTGACATACGGACGGACGGACAGACAGACAGACAGACAGACAGACAGACAGACAGACAGACAGACATGACGAATCTATAAGGGTTCCGTTTTTTGCCATTTGGCAACGGAACCCTAAAAAATCGAAGACATGTGACATAGATCTACCAACAAGCACTGGGCCCGCATGATGGGTTATGGCCACTCCCTCTCAAAGCGAGGAGGCCTGTCTCCCAACAGTGGGCACATTATAGGCTGATTATAGGTACAGTCACAGTAATTATGTTTTTTCTAAAGGACAACCGATGTCAAAGTTACCCTGTTATAGCCATTTTATACAACTATCAAAGAATGACAGTAGTAATTTGAATATCCAGACAACCAATTAACTTCCCTGCCTTTATATTTTAAGTTATTCACGTTTAAATCTCACAGATCCTCCACCGCGTCATTTACTGGAAGTGACACTCACACATTCGCACTCGAAAACCAGTTCTGCCGATGACACTATTTCCCTACACCGGGGCATGGCCGCTCGTAAGTCTTGTTATATTTGTCACGCTCTGCCAAGTATTAGTCATAGGTGCTAGGCAACTGGACGCATTTCCTGAAACTTGTGTGTTTGTTGAGTAACCTTGTATTGAGGTCTAGGCCGACTGTCCCACGATGACATTCTGTTTTATGTGTAGGGTCAAATGTATTGTTTTGTAGGGTAGTCGAATAAATATTTTAGTAAAGACTAGCTGTGCCCGTGGCTTCTCCCGCGTGGATGTGGAAATGGCCGTGGTACCTGGACAAAACGTAGCCTATGTTACTCCTTATGACATCAGCTATCTGCGAGTTATAGTCCTGTCAAAATCGGTCCAGCCATTTCAGAGATTAGCCGTAACAAACAGACACTTCAATTTATTTATTTATATAGATGGAGAGTAATGGAAAATATGGCGGAGAGCATCTCAGTAGTGATAATAAATAAGTTATTAAAAAAAAACATCGATAATAGCAAGATTGGTTTGGTTAAATGTAGGGTGAAAGTGAGAGTTAAATCTCTTTGAACAAGCATACTTAGCAGAGTAAGACAAATACTAGTGTTCCTGATAACCCCATCAAGAATACTAGTATTTGTCCTATATCTATGTATGATTGAGTTGTTCCATTTCCATAGGCACTGCAAAGGAAATCAGATATATACCTTTCCATTATCCTCTGAGCCATTACTTTATTATCTTCTACCAAATACGGAAAACATATAATGGCGGTCTGTCATTGTAGCACGCAACTATTCTTGTTCTGTAAAATGTAGAGATAATAATAATTGTATTTGTTACTGGCTGTGCCCTGCGGATTCACCCGCATAAGTCTTGATTTCGTGAGAATGTCGGGATAAAAAGTTTCCTATGTTATGGTCGCGGTCATGTTCTACCCGTGTGCCAAATTTCATCAAAATCCATTCTGCCGTATTAGCGAGAAAGCAATCAATCAAGAGCAAGCAATCTGCGTAGCCTTTTCCGAACTATGTTGGGGTCAGCTTCCAGTCTAACCGGATGCAGCTGAGTACTAGTGTTTTACATGGAGCGACTGCCTATCTGACCTCCACAGCCCGCTTAACACCGTTGTTAGACTTCGGGGCTTCCGACAACCTGTATAACGATTCTCAAAGATACAAAAATGACAGCTGGGGCCAACCGCTTAACGTGCTTTCCGAGGCAGGGAAGGGTCTTGATGGTCACCCATCCACGGATCAACCACAGCAAGTAGCGTAACGTAGCTAAATCTGAATGATCTACCCGTGCGGCTGTTACTACTTAGTCACAGTTTAGCGTGAAAGCGTAACAAACAATAATTCAATTTTCTCTTTAGATTATTAGTTTAGAAAAGCGTTGAACCTATGTCCCAGAGTCACTGAATCACCTTTTTTCATCATCATCATCATTAGAGCCAAAGACGTCCACTGCTAGACATAAACCGCCCCCAATGGGGGATGGTTTGCCATAAAATGCCACGCTTGGCAGGCGGGACAGTGATCGCAGTATTGCGGTAAAATGCATAGAGAACGCTGCCGCCCATTCTCTAGTAAATCCCTTAGTCGCCTTCTACGACACCCACGAGAAGAAATGGGATGGTGCTATTCTTTACGCCCGGCACCACACGGAGCATGAATCACTTTGTTTCAATTCGTTACTTTATATCGAGCCGCTGTGTTTTTCAAATACGTGTTTATATTATTGCGTCGAATCCCCTGTAAGACGTAGTTATCAAAACATAATTTGGGGAACTTTCCTGAAAACGCTTCGGGAAAACCCAAAACAACAATTCAACAATTCTTTCCTCAGGTCATTACTGACCAAGTTCTATTTAAAAACACTTTGAAACTTCTCAAGAAGTGGAATGTTTTGACGACGAATATATTCTGCAAAAGGAATAAAATTGTAAATCTTTATGCACAGCTTGAAATCGCGCCAAAATAATTTCGTGACAGCCGAAATGTGTCAACGACCAATAAGGTCAATGTTCGAATACTTTGAAAGAAGCTAACAATGCACTCTAAAATTAGGTATCAATATAGTATAAACATCCACGTAGTCAAATGTTTGCTTGTAAATCAATGACACCGTAGTTATATTGTCATAGGCCAAAATCTTCTCCTTTTTCTATGTCTTCCTCAACTCCATATTTTCCAGATCACAATTCTAACTACATTTATTTTTAACGTTATAAGAAGCAAAAGGCTCATCTATGTCTGTAGGTAAACTTTAATGCCTATAAAACCAATTGAAAAGTAAAAACTCCACTAGTTAGCAATTTACTGGCAAGATCACGCGACACGTCAATGCAATAGAACACACTGTGGTAGCTTCAACCAATAAGATTAGACTCATGCAAAATTAAATACAGATCTATATAAATTCTAGTTCAAATAACCATTAATCTACCTAAGACGAATAAAATAAATAGCAACGCACATTTGGTGCTTTTAAAGCCACGTTACCATATTTCTCGGGAACACTTAGGTGAGATAAAATTTGGCAAAGATTTATAATTTTCACCTGTTGCTTTGACGTGTTATATTTACCATTAGAAGCACGTGATTCTACTGCGCGAAATATTTACTTTAAATAAATGAACTCGTCGAAAGACGAATGTAAAGAGGTAAGTACAGATACAACGTTTTACGTCCGTTGACAAAGACATGGGCCCCTGTATTTAAATAGTTATGAGAAAAGAAATTTTCTTAGTAAAATAAAATCTCACTCCAGTAACAGATTTAAGCCTAAACAAACGAAATTCTCTTAAAATCGATGACGTCAACATCTTACATAAGGAAAAAAGGAAAGGAATAAGGAAAGGCATGAGCCTGTATTTAAATAGGTATGAGAAAAAAAAATTCTCAGTAAAATTTAATCTCACAACAGTAACAGATTTAAGCCTAAACGAACGAAATTCTCTTAAAATCACTGACGTCAACATCTTACATAAGGAAAAAAAGGAAAGAAATAAGGAAAGGTATGGGTTCCATGAACAAAGCTGACGCATCAAATCGATGCTTATAGAGGTAATTGCGGCTCGTGCCCTCACAGTGTTCAATTTACCTTTGAGCCTTTCCAAGTAACTTTTAGTACTATCTAAAAATTAAGGTAAGTGATGAAGTAGACAAACAAATAATTAACTTCAACGCAATAAGGATACGAAAATTTGGAACAAAGCTCTGGCTTTTGGAATTGCAACGTTAAAGTATTCTGGTCATCAAATCCATTTTAAATCACAAAGAATATATCCATATTCGGGAAGTAAACGTGAACGGTTGCACGGTATATGTACATCCAAAAACCGTCACCTGATGCAATGTGTTCGTTACCTCAGTAATTGCGCTATCATTCCGCAAATGCACGCTAGATACTTACGCATTATTTACAGTAATATGTGCAACTAATATAATGAAACAAACTTATTACTAGAACTGACAAGAATTCCAACACGGCAATAAGTTTTATAAAAATTTAGAAGGTTGGCGTGCATTGCGATCGTCGACGCGGAAGAGACATGCTCCACTTTACCATTACTTTATTCTTTATAGGACTACTTTGCTGTAATACTACGTAAAATATAATTATAGGCATTTTACGATGCAGTAATTAAGGATAAGAGTCGCATTATCGTCATAAAGATAGAAATGAGTATGTTTTAGAAAGTATAGCTTTTATTCATAGGTTTTTATAATGAATTAGAGATACACACGTAAATGGACTTATGAACAATATTAATGTTGACTGCATTATTATGTTAACTTCATAAATAGTTCTTAAGAGAGACAAAATTGCCACTGGAAACGCAAGCGAGGACACTTTTCAGAAATAATTTTAGATAAAGGAAAACATAAATATTTCTGGTCACTAGGTGTATGTTTTAGAAAATATAGCTTTTATTCATAGGTTTTTATAATGAATTAGAGATACACACGTAAATGGACTTATGAACAATATTAATGTTGACTGCATTATTATGTTAACTTCATAAATAGTTCTTAAGAGAGACAAAATTGCCACTAGGAACGCAAGCGAGATAAAGGAAAACATAAATATTTCTGGTCACACCTATTTTACACAATTCATTTTCTTAACTGTCACGACTTCACCTAACTATTCTCTGCCTGTTTGTGTTTAGATTTTGTAGTTGAAAATCTAAAGAGCCAAGGTGTCAGACCGGAATGCAGATTAATTTTGTCATAAGGGTCATCTTGACTGCCTGTGAGAAGTGACACCTTCCACACCTAGGCATACATCATGACCTGTCATACTTATAGGACATAAGCATCCCTGGATGGCCTTAGATAACACTCCCCAGATACACCACACACAATTTCTTGACCGTCAACATCCGCAACTACATCATAGTCAATATAATATAGCGACACCTTTTTCTTCTAATATTATTTGTCTTTTGTTGTCTCCAATAGATTGTTCAGGCATGTTAAATTGTCCGCCTCCGGAGTTGATCATGACCGAAGCCGACGCCATCGCTGATCCTGATTCTGATGATGAACCCGAGAGAAAAGACTCCCTAGACGTCCATGAAGAGGGTAAGTTTAAAAAAGCTGATGTGTAAACACGTTAAGAAGAAATACACGCTACAGCTAGAAGTGATGAGATTAACACTAACGCCCTAACGTTGAACAGACACGAGATAGTGTAAAGGTCTAGGGAATATTGTTTCAAGGGGTCAAACCTAAAATGAGTTTAGTAGATATTTTACAGGATGTCGTTACCAACACGCAAAACGTAACCATTAATTCAGCACATGATTCTAGACCTCCTTGAGTGGACATTTTTCGTCGTATATCAATTTAAAGACATTTATTTCATAAAAAGTGCAATACCTGTATGGAACAGTTAGATTTTTAAATAATCGACGCAATATTTCAACGCATGGGGGTTCAGAATCATGTACTGAATCCATAGATGAATTTGCCAATTTAGTTCCTTGATGAACGACAGAGGCGCTTGCGTCGATCTTGTTACTTCCCGTTGCGGTAGTTGCGTGATAGATCCACTGCCAAAAATGTGCGGTGCTTGGCAACTTCTATCTGTTACTTCATATTTTCTACAAAGTGTCATCGGAACGAATAGATTGTATATTTTGTTATACTAGAGCTATTCCATCATACATCATCAGGGCTTTGCCTGACGGTCATCAATCATTAGTGTCAGAAATATCCAAATTGCCTTTAAAAATAACGTTCGAAAATATTTCTCTACATTTATTTCTATTTTCTAAAACTTTGCCTTCCGAGCTTTTATACTTTCATCTTACAGTCTTCTAAAAGAGTAAAATTTTATTTCCAAATTATATATATTTTATGTTATTTATATAAAAATAAGTTGTCTTTGTTTTGTTTGTGCACAGACGAATTATTCGAATGCTGACGAACGGAGAACTTTTCGCTATTATAATACCTCCGGCTTCACCAGTCACGTACACAGACATACACAGGTTTTCTATATCTATATATTTCTCCACAAATACATGTTTAGTCTGTGAACAGTCCGAACGAAGTCCTATATCCCCTGTACATAATGGATTCCGTACTTTAATGACAGAGTCAGGACCAGAGAGTGATCAACTTAGAACTTCACCAGCTTTTGTTGCCGATATAAAAACAGGCCACACGAAACATTGCCAACGCACGTACAATGCCTCTGGCATGCCAACACACTCCAGCAATGACTCTGCAGATATTGCAGAATTCGTAGATGTCGATGACCACGAGAGCCTGCTTGTATGCAATCTAATAACACAACAAAGCTTCCTCTGGTGACAACTAGCATGACCCTTGTATAATTTCTATGACCTAAGTCTAACAATTGAAAAACATTGCAATGGTCTCGTGATGACAGATTTTGTATGGCAAATCTATCAGCACATCACAATGAAGAGTCCATTATCACGTTATTAAATTAGAAGACTTGGCCCTCTGATGCTTGCTGGTGATAAGCCTAAGTTGCCAGCCTTGAGTGAGAAACCTCCGATATGAAATCTAAATCCGCCACTGCATATGCGCTTACGCAAAATAGTAATCTATCAATAGACAAATCGTGGAACAATAAGCGATTCCATTATTTGCAGAAGCTGTGTATTTGTTAGTGCCCTACATTTTCCTTGCCTGCCGAGTGAACCTAATGACGTCAATCAATGCTTGAGGACCCTGTGTTGTCTTATGTTCCTTTAAACACCAAAATAATATGAAGAGTCTAAACCGGAACAGCTCGCCCTATAATTTTCCATGTTAGGTATGTCATAACATAGCTCATAAAATAATACTACTTACATAAGTTACCTTAGGTACAGCAATAAAAAAAGAAATAAAACCAAGTACATAATGTCATTACAAGATCGTACCATGACTATCGTGCTCGTTAACCCCAAAAAGTGAAACATAATGTCAGTTTAATGCACTAATATGTATGTTGACAATTCACCAATGCTACCTTCGCTGATCAAGTAAACACAGTGACCTATTCTTATTCGTATTCTTCACTTCTGCGTGCCTCTTAATGGACATTTTTACAAGACATTAAATAATGTTATGTTATGAACTAAATCAAAGTAAACATATTTTAGTAAGAGTAAGCCAATAAAATTCACTTCAAACATTGTAATGCAGGAAGCAGATTCCTCAGACGCATAACAATATATCAACGATGCAACACAATATTTACGAAGTGTACAAAGATTACCCCACTTACCACTTGACACTGGTTATTTTCCTAATGAGTTAATACATAAGGCGTTTGAAAGCACTCACCAAATGTAGTAATTTTTTCACTTGTCCTTTAACGCTCTGGTTAAGTTTGTAACCAAGGATTGCATATTACCTATCTAGTGTACTCAATATCAGAACAGTTTTCAAAATACCGCGAAATATCTCATTAAATTTTATTATAATTTCTACATTCAGTTTTTATTACGTTGCTGTAATGCTAGCTAATTAGTCGTCTTTGGAAATGTTAGAAAAATATCTATCCATATCTAAAAACGAATGTAAAAAATATTCTACGAAAAGTCTTGTTTTATTAAGAAATGTTTTTGTTTCACTTTATTTTATGTATCAATTCATCATCTAGTTTTCAGTGAGTTGGGTTTCCAAGTCTTGCTACTCAATCCCTTTTAGAAGCTTCCATTAGTTCCTCTCCCATTGATTGTTCCCTGAATCCTACAATCCTGTCTTCATATTAAAAAGCATTCCTCTGTTAGCCTCACTTCCACGCCTATTAATCACGTTTTCAACACAATTTTCACCCAACATCACATGCCTTCCTTTTTAGTTCTTAGATATATTGAAATTAGATACGGCTTTATTCAGGTGGTGGAGCAATGAGCGCTCTGGTGGCTGGCCTAAGGCGCGCCGGCTCCGCTCATTCCCTCTCCGCGCCCAAAAACAATGCCTCTTCCAGGTCTTTACCACCATCACCTAGTCATACACCCAGGTATGTTAAGCACACTATTATGTCGTGTTGTTTATAACAATTATAACTCAACAACATTATGCCTTCAACCGGTAATGACACCAGCTTTTGACGGCACCTTTTCTGTAAAGAGACACTGATGCACCTACATTTAGTGCTGTTTGGAGCTGTTTCTTTTTTGCATTTTTTACATGTTAAGTTCCAACTACAATTTACATTTATATACATTTTACAACTTATATCGAGCTTATTACAAGACTCCGCTTTTTTTAAATAGATAACTCTTTCCCTACCTTTACTTTCACATAGTATTACAGTAATAGCTACAAGATATTATATTATTTGTATTAAATTTTTAAGTCCGAAATTTATTGAAATCGCGAAATAAACCATTGGAGAGTTGCGTGATAATACTATACTTTGTTTTTAGTTCGCACATCATTATGTCCTTCAACTTTTGAAGACACAAAAGGTATTTTACTGAACGTTACCTACCTATGTTTACTCTTCACTCCTATTGTTGCCCCTTGCCGTTTCCAAAAGCCGTTTTCTTATATTTTTCTTGTTCCCAAATATTAATAGAAGATTCTACAGCGTGTATCAGAATTGTATGGCCAACTTTAAGGTTGTGGCACAAACCATCAAAGGCTACAAATCTGTTTTTGGAACCAACATTGTCATCCCGTAAAACATAATCAGATGGCCATTTGGGTCGAGTAGCTATTGAAGTTTTGTACAGTGGCCTTGGTACTAGTAACGTCTGCGACCTACAAGTTGTTTGTAGACGACTGTTTGATTTCAAGTCTACGATGATCAACTTAGTTTAAATTATTTAATCACCATTGCTCTCAAAACAGTGAAGGATAACATCTTGAGGCAACCGGCATGTCCTAGAACCAAAAATTCGAAGACATGTGGCATCTACTAACCCGCATTGGGCCCGCGTGGTGGATCATGGCCCACTCCTTCTCTTCGAGAGGAGGCAGGCCTCCTTTATCTGTATTGGAACATTATAGACTGGTTATGATGGAACAGCAGATTATTTGTTTGCGATTACGATGTTGGTCCCATCAAGAAACTTATTTATTTTTATAGTCTGTACCACAAGATTAAATATGGCCACACATCTCTGATGCACGATCGAATCTTATTTAGTTTGTATCCAAAGATGATTTCGTTAAAAGAGTGTCATGTGCAACCACATAATTTGATAAATAATAAAGCTAAATTCACTATATTTCAACGCCAAGAACCCAATAATCATAGCTTCTTGTACAAAACGTTTTAAATTATCCGAATCGAGAGAATTGAGTACTTGCGACCTTATTAAGTTATTACTTTTATAATACATCAGACGTTACTGCCTTGCAATAACTATAATGGCACCTTGATTGTGGCCATGCGAGCCAATATGGGAATCCTAGGCTATCGTTTATCATAGGCATAGAACAGATTTGTTGTTTATTATATGAAATTGATGTGTCTATTGTCCCTTCCTAAGTTCATTTGTAACACGCCATGTTTCAATTACTTAACTTGTAAACCTTATGTGATGTACAGCAATCGAAATTTGGCGAGCTATTATATATTCTGTGTATTGTTCCAATACAGACCACAAATAGTTCATCAAATTCCGATCACTGTTGATGTGCCTTCTTTTCTATTGTGTAGTTTGAAATTGATTTTCGTGTTTAACATCTGTGTGGTCGTTTTCCTGAGTAGTCCTATTTATTTATTACTTTTTTCCCTTCTTATTTGAATTCCTTAGTCCCTTCCCATAATAAATGTGGATTGACGAACAGGGTAGTTGACTTACTCCTAAAATGTAAGTACCTACCTACCTACGACTTCAGCTGTATTGTTTTTCACATCTAACATACATTTTATTTACTCCTTTCGCAACACTCGCATAATGTCGTAGGACAATTTTAAGCCACACTGCAATACCTCAGCTCTTAAACAAACTAAGTAGTGTCTTGGCTGCTGGCTATAAAACATGTCGCCTAAAAACACAATACTATCTTCAATCATTTCCAACTCTTCTCACACAAAGTGGTTAAAGAAAGAAAGAGCCTACACGTTTGTTGACGAGCAGCCCGTGTGACGTAAAGGAAGCAGTCGCTGGAGTCGGGCAACCCGTTCGCCGCGTGCGGCGCGACTTGGCTGGCGAAGGGCGGCGTGGCGGCCATGCTGGCGCCGGCGCTGCGCAGCGCCCTGCCGCCGGACGTGCTGCTCGCGGCCGCGCGGGACTGCGCGCCTGAGCTCGCCAGCAAGCTCACCGCGCAACAGATACATGACATGGTGAGCATTGACACTACGGAGTGAGAGGGCATGGGAAGCCGTCACCTCT
Organism: Aporophyla lueneburgensis; assembly: GCA_932294355.1. Classification (NCBI taxonomy): domain Eukaryota; kingdom Metazoa; phylum Arthropoda; class Insecta; order Lepidoptera; family Noctuidae; genus Aporophyla; species Aporophyla lueneburgensis. Next base: position 9,273,781 of record OW028737.1, read on the forward strand.
TTCTGCGAAACAGTAATGCTCGCAAAGGAGGAGGCGGGGCGGGTGATGGAGAGGCAGTCTCTGCGCCCTCACGCTCCCTAGCCACCGCAGGAGGAGACGCCCCGAGCGTTGGGAGTCCATTGCAGAATCCCGGCCACCGTAGAAGCGAGCTTGCGGGCGGCGAGCAATGGGTAGCTCGCCGCCCGGTAAGGACCAGGCTTGGGTCGATGGCGCGTTGTATTCCAAGCGCGCCTCAAAGAGATGTCAGCAGTACTGAAGGGTTCTGCTAGGACCGATGTCTGTCAGGGTCGCGAGATCTGTTCGAAAGAGTTACCGTGGCCCTGGCATATGGGCAACTGAAGGAACACTGGTGGGTTTTAGTCGGTAAGTCTGACACGCCCTTCCGCTCCACCCTAGAACGGGAGACGTCATTTGTAGATTTCCCACCCGCAAAAAAAAAACACTGACACTAACAGTTGTGATGGCGCTGCGCAGCGCGCTGCCGTCAAAGCGTATCAACTTGATTTTGTGAAAATTGGACCCCATCAGCTCTCACAATACAAGGAGGTCCTTCCTTCCCCACACACTTTAATACAACTTTATATAATGTCAATCTAAAATATGGTTACTAGGGTTAATAACTTTGTGCATCTTTTTTTCGCACAAAGGCACAGTAACCTACAATAATGAGTAAGAAATTAGCATTCATAGAGTCATTGAACTGACGATATAATTTATAGAACATATCAACACAGAAATGAATGATTCATCTACCGTTCTTTCTTTGACATTGATTCATCATAATCAATTACTTTTATAAAAGAGAAATCCTTCCCAAAATAACGTAACCTTAAACAAGGATGTGACTTGTAACGTATGCAGCTGCTGTACGATTTATTCCTAGGTCGTCTATAATAGTCTAATTTATAACAATTGCACCTCATCTTGTGTATGGACATGATCATGCAGTTTTTGCTTTTATTCGTACCTAACTTCTGCCAGCTGTCCCCAAAACACGAGGTTTTCAAAGGGTACTCTACCTACTGCGGTATGTATTTTCATTCCATCCAGTATGACACATGATGCAACCCCCTTTACCTTGAATTTACTGAAAGGCTAGGTAGAAATCAGAGTAGGCTTAGCTCGTAGAACAAGAGACATTCCAAGCAAATACCGTCTTTTGTTTTTTTCAGGAATTCTATGTATTCAGTTCAGGTCAGGCATTTGCTTCGAATGTAATATATCAATTTCATTCGTAACCTATTTATTTCTATTTACAGTTACTAGCTGTACGAGAAGAACTATCAGCGGAGGACGCTAGCAGCGCAGGCGACGCGAATGGCGGCGAACTTCGCGCATGCGCCCTCACCGCCCTCATGTTGCACTGCTGCGCGGCCGCGCAACTCGCGCAACAACGCGCAGAAAACGCGCCCACTTGATGATATTACATTATTGTTCAATGTGCTATGACTTGTTTCATTTCGATTATTTGTAGAGTTTTCCTTAAGAAGAAAACTAACTAGTTGACAGTTATGACGTCATAAATCATTCTCAATCCGATGGCACGACGAAATTCTGTCTTTTTTTTTTCATAAAAAGCGAGTACAGAACGCACTCTATTCCAAAAATTAATATGATAAACAGTGTTTTCACTTCTCCTACTTGAATAGTTTGTACTCCACTAACTAACTGACATGTTATATGAATGTGCATAGAAATAGTACATACTTATTTATCATCACATGACACTATGTCTCTAAAGAACCGAGCAAAAAAGAAAAAAACAGGCATAACGCCAACGAAAACGAAGTACCTACCTATAGCGCGGGTGGAAAATGTTGCTGTTATTCTAATATTGTGATATCTTACAACTTCCACGCCAACGAATACGCAGGCAAAAGTTAGTGGTAATTTATTTCCCAATAATTAAGGTAAATCATCGTGGTCTCAAACAAACATTTTCACTATTTACGCACAACTGACCTTGACAACAAAACTCGTGTTGATACAAAAACTAACACCAATGAAAACTAGTTAAACAGCTACATTATTTCTATTTTGGACAACCGATTATAAACTAGACATGACATTACTACGCACTATGCACGCTATCAAAACACGAGCTAGTTTTTACGATTAACGTTCGTTTTGGTAAACAAACTCCATGACGTCATTTTTGCTGAAGGATGCAGTAAACTTTTCAGTATTGATGGTGGCACGAGTGAATCGTAAGTACGCCGGATGTTCCTAACTGTCAATAATTCTAAATCTGGAGACGCATGTTTCTCCTATTCAACTCAAAATTCAGTCACTGAGAGATTCGTTTCAAATGGACTAAAGGAAGTCGAAACATAGGCAAAACATACCTACGTAGTTCGAAAACAAACAAAAGAAAATCCTAGAACGAAAATGAGAGATTTCCCGATATTCTTCATGTTTGATTCAAAGAGTTGAAAATGCTACTGATGAAAACATAAATGAAATCAACAGCAAGTCATTGTATCCAGTCCCGAGGCAATATTCCCATCTAGACTTCAGCTATAAACAAAAGAAAATTAATAAACGAGACCAGAAGCAACAACAAATTCAGTGGCATTGACCTTTTCATTCTTATTCCAACTACACAAGGTTCGATTTCCTTTGTAAGGACGAAGGGATCAAGGAACGCGTGTACTAACTGCGTCAAATGCTCTGCCGAACAGGGAACTGGCTTCTGTCCAGCTTTTCCTGAAATAGCACAAAGGATCGACCTCAACTTTCGTTGTGAAAAAACTTCTGCGAAATGTCAGCGGTCGACGGACGGAAAATTTTATGCGTCACCGACTATGCGTGTGCGCCGGATTCGGACGGATATGATCTAGATAAGTGCCCGATAATTGTTGGGGAAGTATGATTGTCTCAGGCTGAGAGCTCATCGATAGAATGTGAAGGTATAGTAACGGAAATGTTACCACCGAGTCTCCAAGTTGTGAGTTTTTTCTTTGATTACATGTATGTGCTACACCAAAACATTGCCGGACTTCTAAACAAATCCGACTTATTACATATTTACATTCGAGAATTGTTTAGTAAACAGAAAGTTGTGGACGTAATATGTATAACCGAGCATTTTATAATGTCAGGCCAAGAAAAATTGTTAGATGTACCTAATTACAAGCTGGCAGCATGCTTTTCTAGGCAAAATAGCAAACGTGGTGGTGCCTGTATCCTTATAAGAGTTGGCCATGAGTATAAAGAGCTACCTGGCATAATGAAATACTCGATATCAGGAATTATAGAATGTTGTGCCGTTGAATTACCTATACAAAAAATTATATTCATATGTGTTTATAGGCCTCCCAAACTGTGTAACCTAAGTAAGTTTTATGAAAACTTAGATCTCATTTAAAAAAAAGTGTGTATCAAACCTTTCAAAAAAGTAATTTTATGTGGAGATTTTAATATACATAGATGTTTTAAACAGGAATAGAATGACTTTAGAATTTGAATGCTTTCTTAGAAGCTACAACCTCAAACTAGAAGTTAATCAACCGACTCGCTTTATAAGCAGTACTTGTTTAGACAATTTTGCACATAATTTTAAGCAAGGCTGCCAACACGAAGTAATCGATTTTGGTTTATCTGACCACACAGCCCAACTAATGAGGATAAAAGCTAATAAAACCAGGATTATAAAATCGTGGAGAACATTAAGACGAGATATAACTGAGGAAAATCTTGTTAAATTTAGAACACATCTCCAAAGCCTATCGTTTTCTGATGTATATAGCACAGAAGATTCGAGTAAAGCCTATGACAACTTTTTAGAAATTTTCCTAACTTTATATGATCTCTGTTTCCCTCACAAATGGGTGACTATAAAATCTGAGAAAAAAATGAAAAGGGTTTCTCGGGGGATACGAAAATGTAGCAAAAGACAACGAAAATTACTGTGGCAACAGAGACTAAAACCAACTTGTGAAAATAAAAGCACATTTAATAATTACTCAAGGAGATTTAAGAAAATCATTAAACTAACCCAGAAAGCTCAGAATAACCACATAATAAATAGCTCCAAAAATAAATCCAAAACTGCATGGCAAATTATTAATAATAATAAAATTGTAAAAGAAACTATTTCTCAAATAAAAAAGGAGATAAAATAATATCAAACCCTAGTAAAATAGCCGAATCCTTTAATAATTTCTTCATTGATCAGATTTCGGGTAAACCAAAACATACGGCAGATAAACCAATAAAAATAAATGTCAACCCTCATTCAATATTCATGATTATTCCTCAAGATATCACGCGTATCATAAAAAACTTAAAAAATAAAAAGAGCTTTGGCTATGATGGCATTACAACCTCAGTTCTAAAATTCGTTTCTAATTGTGTAGCTGCACCCTTGCTCATATCATTAACGTAAGCATAAACTCTGGAGTATTTCCAGAAAGTCTGAAAACTGTAATAGTCAAACCACTACATAAAAAGAATGATAAAGACGAAATGGCAAACTATAGACCAATTGCTCTAATTCCCATCTTCTCAAAGGTCATAGAAAAACTTATTTATGAATCTCTGTACAATTTTCTAACAAAATACCACATACTATGTGATGAACAAAAGGGTTTTAGAAAAAATAAAAACATCAACATGGCTATTTTCGACTTTCTCTATAAAATAATGCCAAAAGTTGACTCTAAAACACCTGTATGCGCGATATATGCCGATATGTCGAAGGCTTTTGACTGTGTGGACCACGATACCCTTCTAACAAAACTTGAAGCATACGGTATTCGAGGCAATGCTTATAATTTAATAAAAACGTACCTAAAACGTCGAAGACAATGTACAGAGATATCAAACTTGTGTCTAGGATCTAGAAAGGAGTTAAAATATAAATCATCTCTTAGAGAAATAAAATATGGTGTCCCGCAGGGCAGCGTTCTCGGACCTTTATTATTTTTATTATATATAAATGATTTGCCGCGTCATATACTTTATCCTATGGTATTATTTGCAGATGATAGCACAACAATTGTTTCATGTAGTAATAAAGAATCATACTTAAATGACATTAACAATACAATTAATAGTTTAATAAATTGGCTCAACAATAATAATTTAATAATTAATCTCCAAAAAATTAAAATCATGCAATTTTACCAACGAATATTCACGGGAGAGTTGGATGTAAATTACAATGGTCAAACTTTAGAAAAAGCTAACATTACAAAATTTTTAGGAATCCTAATTGACAGCCAGTTAACTTGGAAGCCGCAAGCAGAAGATATATGTAAACGTTTAAGCACAGCCGCGTTTATGTTGCATAATCTATCAAAAAAAGTAAATTTACCGACAATATTAGTCGCTTACCATGGTCTAGTAATCTCCATCTTAAGATTTGGTATAATATTTTGGGGTCATTGTAGTGAACGAGAAAGCATTTTCAGAGCTCAAAAGCGCTACCTAAGAGCTATATTTGGTTTAAGAGTGACAGACAGTTGCGTACCTATATTTAAGTCTCATAAATTACTTACCTTCCCATGCCTCTATATTCTTGCGATAGCAATATTTGTAATAACAAACCGATGTCTATTTGCAACTTTAATAGAAACTAGAAAACGAAGTACAGGTATGAGATCTCAATACCAGAACCTTTTAAGCACGGGCGCATATAAAACTAGTTTACTTAAAAGAAATGTGATTTGTATGGCTCCTGTAATCTTTAATAAAATACCTGACCAAATTAAAAATTTACCGTTACAAAAATTTAAAAAACGTTTCAGAGAATTACTTATAGACAAATGTTATTATTCTGTGCAGGACTTCTTAAATGATAATTTTGTGTAATATTTTTATGATTCTCTATTTTGTACGACATTTGCATGCTAGATTAAGGCAGAATGTACATGGATCCTATTATTTAATTTAACAACTTATATGTATGTACCTACATTCTAAGCAAATAAAGACCTATTCTATTCTATTCTATTCAGGATTCGTTAGTTACAGTTTCAGTAATGACTCATGCAACTCATGGAAGGTATACTTATTCGAAAGTACTGCATGATGCAACAAGGTCAAGGACTCATTTCAACAGGACCTAAACCTTATCTTTCTGAGTCAGAAACTATTCAACGACTGGGTATACTCTCTTATCTCTATCTTATGATAATTAGATACATAAACAGTATGATGATTCCAATGCGTCACTAAGAATACTTATGTTATCTAGTAAGGGTTCTGGAACACGGAAGGGACATTGGCTGGAAAACTATCAGTTCCTTCCTTTTTGCTCCGCTGTCAGCCTTTCTCGCTGTTCCAAGAACGACAAAAAATACTTGTGTCGGCCGCCTGTCATCGTGTGAATGATGAAGATAGAAAATTCTGCATTTTCTGGCTCACTCATGGCTCTCTAGGCGCCTAACAACACTACACGCAAATACTTAAGAACAATTGATTATGTATATTTTTAGGTAGCCCTATTCGATTATCTTGCCTACTTTCTGGGACTTAGGCACATACCTAAGTCATCATCATCTGCCTAGCCTGTTGCTTAACTATGTTAGAGGTCGGCTTTCAGTCTAACCGGAGTACCAGTATTTTACATGAAGCGACATTTTCAGCAAAATTTTGAAGATACTCAAACACCCGTCATTCGCCGTTTTTGAACTGTGAATAAATCTGACTTTGCCAAAGCTTTGTTTTGAGTGAATCAGGGGAAAACACGAAACGAATCATTGTAGCCTTAAGAATAATTTCTCATCGTGTTTAATTCTTTTCAGTTGATCAACAGCTTATTCCACTTAACTAAAAGTGGTCTACGTGGAAGTATTCTCTTCGCATTCTGCAGACTAGCCCCCTAGAAAGTAACATAACTAGAACGAAGAAAGGTCGCGATTAGTCCATGTCTAATAGTACTTCTGAATATATTCAGTGTACCTACCTACACCACACAGCACTTTTTAAATTCCTTCTTTCTTCCTAAAAAAAACAACTAGCCTATTGGAAAATACGGTCAAGATCATTGAAAGGTCATCCGTAGTTCAGGCTCTGAACACTGCAGGGGGAGTCCTAGCAAAAAAATTGGTGCCCAACGGGGGCAGCACTTTTTCTGCTAGCTGCAGTTTCCGCCCAAACATACGGCGGAGCCTCGTTAGCAGGCTAATTTAATGCTAAATGTGGTTTCTTAGTGCGATAACACAGTACAGATATCTGAATTTAGAACTCGTGCTATTTAGACGACTTTCAGCAAAGTGGAACAAGCCCACAAACTTAAAACTTTCCGTGTTTCTGTCTACGACTTCCAGTTGACAAATAAATTCCCCAATAAATAAAACGAAGATGCTTCTAAAATTGGGCCACTACGACGAAAAAAGAAAACGTAAACACGAGGTCGCCCCGTGTAGGAATATAAACACTAGTTGATCAATTTATTATCAAAAAATCTAAATGGGTTACCTTCTTGAAGTTGTTCCAAAAACTGAAAGCATATCCGACAAAAGCGGCATTGACCTCAAATATCTATATATATACTTATAATAAAACTGTATAATAGAGAGGTCATTTCTGTACATTGAAAATATATTCAAAATTAATATTGGAGGATGAATGGTGATCGATACTGATGCCAAACTTGCAATCAGTAAATTTTTTGTCTGTCTGTCTGTATGTGCACGCATGGGTCACATATAACATAACGCTAAGACACATAGGAGCCGAGCAGTGATGATAAATTTGAAGCAAGTCGGATAAAAATGCGCTTTCGAGCTAAAAAAAAATTAACCTGGATTAACACATAGGCTACTTTTTATCCCGGTAGAACGTTCACGTGGGATATTTTCCGACATCCACGCGGGCAAAGCCGCTGGCAAAAGCTAGTAAATAATAATTTCATGAAACAAAGAAACACCCGTGGTTGCACTTGGGTGTTTTAGAGTAATATTATTGAAACAAATTATATATTTCATGGGTATATTTTGTAGGGAATATTTACCTCCATAAAGTCTTTCACCTTCATGACAATTATGGCGTTTGAACTAGGATGAAAATGAGGCGGACGTCATGAAATGCAGTTACTTCTTGAGATTACATTCATCATGAAAGGAAAAAAAATCGCCGTAAGTAATTGTGCTAATATCGCCACGCTTAGCTATGGGTAGAGCCATAGAGTCACGATATTATGGCCTACTCACTGGGTACCCTCATTTGTTTATTGCCTCAGTACAACTATGTCAAGATTACCTACTGGAGTGAAAGAAAAACATAGTCTATCTCAAAGTTCCTTGTTTATTTTCCAAAAATAAATACTGTGTTTAGTGCAAATATTATAATAATATACGGAGCACGGCAGTTGGGAATATAGTTTTTGGCACCCGTTCAAGGTTAGCGCTGGCGAAAATCTACGACTCTCTTTGGCCAAAACTTCAAGGCAGTGCGTTGAACGCACGGCATATGGACGTCAAGTTTTTAACTGACGCAACTGTATGCACGAAGACGAATGAATATATATGTACCTACCTAACGCATATCTACATCATAGATATATTTACTGTTTTTCTTTAGTTCGGTCTTTGAACTTGGACGAATTTTAGACCAATGAAGCAAAACAGACATGTCCATTCAAAGGTCCAACTACTTGCCGCTTCCACAATACTGTTTACCTCACGGTTTTTACAACGGAAATGTTTACGGTCCTTGAACGAAGCGTTACTAATTAGTTAAAGTTATAAAATTATCGCACTTTCTTAGATATGGATTTCTTGAATCACGATCGATGACGGAAAGTGAACCAAGGCCGTTATGGAAATTTTAAAAAAACCTGTTAATTATCTCTTTTAATCAAAACGAGCCAGCAGTCCATTGATAGAGCAGTAAAGTATTTCGATACTTTTACTTTAAAATGATGAAATTTCAGGAAATATATTGAATAACATGCTCATGACTCAAAAATAAAACCGTTTTAATTCATCGTAATCAACTTGCGCATCGAACGTGTCCGCAATAAATTGCAACATTTAACACATTGATGGCCCGTTGTGAATTAGGCTGGAAAATCATGTTCGACCGTCAGCCCAGCCTTTCACATTGAGCTGATCAACTACATGCATTCAAACGATTATTCCCACAAACAATGCAATCAGATAACGGGCTCAGTAATCACAATGCTCTTATTGACGACGCGACGTGACAATGCGCTCCACTGAAAACGAAATCGCTGGATTGTTTATCCAAGCGGAAAACAGCTTTTCCTTTGTGACAGGACAAATCCCGTGACGGGGATTCATCCATCTCCCCTATCTATACCTACTTATCTAATATTTTCCGTAAGCTTCCGCCAGCAGCCAACTTGCGTCAACTGCGCAGCAATTGCCAGACTGTGCGAGTGAAACGGACATTTGTTGTTATTGCGCTCTCCCTCCCGCACCACGCTTCTTTGTTTTGGCAACGATATAAAGGCAGGCAACAAACGCGGCGCTCGAATTTTACCAGAGTGCTACCGTGGACCCAGGCGCATCGCGTTTCGCTGCGGTGGTAGATGATTCGTGATTCTTTCATCTTGTGAAAGACTTTCATAGTCGTGATTAGAGAAATCGTGACCTAGCAGTGACCTAAGGGATTGTGCAGTGACTGTTAATAATCAAGTGCAGTGATGAGGCCCCCTACGGAATACGAAGGTGGAGCGAGGGTGCCCACTGAGGCGGAGGAAGGAGACAGGCCTGACGCGCGGCCCATGATGATTTGTGCCAGGCTAGCCGGACGCGCCATCATCAGGGTTGTGGGACGTTGTGAAGATGCCCAGGAGAATAGTCAACTAGGTGCGTAGATGCTGATAAAAATTGTGCAAAAATCAGCATAAGTTTAATCATCGTATCAACAACAACACATAGGGAGACTTTATTGCGACAAAACAATAATAAACAAGATAAAAATAATAAAAACAACTAGTCAGTTCTTACTTGAGCTACTACAAATCCACTATGCTGTATGAATAAAATATCAGTGTCATTGTGCGAAATAACACCGGTCCGCGAATCATAATTAATTCCTCAAACGCGCAACAAAAGAATAAGTTCGTCGATTTAATCCAGAAACCTAAATATTTGCGCATTTTAGATTCCTCATTAGTTTTATTTTTATACATAAATAAATGAACGATCATAATTATCTTATCGATTCGCGAAGGTATGATAATGTTCTTGCACCCTTTAAGAAGTAGAGCGTCTATCAAATTAATTGCGGTCAAGCTAAGTGTGAATTAATGGATAATGATGACATCTATAAAATGTTTACTAACATCGTTTATTAAGAGTGTGAGAATTAGTCAATGAATTAATGAAGTGAGACCATGACACATAATTGAGAGTGACCCAGCAACTTGTGGCTTTGCTTAAAATCCAATCTAATGTCATAACGAGATGTTACGATTTCAAATGAACGTCACATCTTATTTACCAAATACACACAAAGAAGTTCCGGGACATGAGAATTACCTACATTTACGAAAATAGAATTACAAATAGGTACATTCTAAAAGATGAAGATGCTCTTGGTCTCTTAAGCTCTATTTAATTAAATTAACAAACGGAATATGTTTAATTAATCTATTCTACTTTCCCTCTTCTAATAGAATTAACATGGAAATAAACAAGTCTAATATCAAACGCAATTTAAATAGATAACTGAGTAGGTACTTAAAAGATACACAACTTTCCCTTTGTTTTTAATTTTATCGTTATCGCAACGGCAATCTTTTGCGCTATTATAGATGGTTCTGGCTGCGGCATTGATACAACAGGCTTCAAACATATCATCTATTTTAACGATCTATATTGAACTAATATAGCACATTGTAGTCGAGGTCAAACAAAATTAAATGTGCATAACAAACACAAATCTTAGTAAAGTTCAATGAAATAATTTTGTATTGATAGTCAAATTACATTCATTTGTGTAATCAAATGACTAATAATAATCAGCTGTGTTGATAAGAGAATGTTTATCAAAACAGTTTGTTATATGTGTTAACGATAAATAGGATTCCCGTCGGCAAAAATGACGCGCTTCTATAAACCCTATTTCACCCTTCATAATGGAAGAAAAAATCCCCTTAGTTAGTGCTCACCTTCGTTTCGAAAGGAAGTCTTGTGTAAACTTTCATGCTTCTGAGGACCTACTCACTAATACGTCCACGAAGAACCGGGCTCATTCAATTTCTTTTCAAAAACACATCGGGTGATATACAGGAAAACTGTGATTTAGTGTTGTCATTCATTCTTAGTTCGGGAGCCGCACGTATCTTAAATCTGTATGTGATGTGATACCGAGTAAATACGGATATCGTTCCTAGTGAGTAGACCTCCTGAACCCAGCTGTTTAGGTTATCCGTAGTCTATCAGTGAATGAATTAATTTAAGTTTTTTATAAGGTTGATTGTTTTTCTCTTAAACAGGTAAAATAAATTAAAAAGCTTGCATCTATATAATAATTGAATTGATCAGAGGGGTAATTGCGGAACTTTTTATCGGTAGGAATTGGTTTAATATTCATAGTTAAACAATATTCATTGCGTTATTTACGTTGCTGAGCCGACAATTTATTCGAACAAATGACGCAATGGTTTAGAAGTAATCTTCAATCCCATTCAGATTCTGATAAATTGTGCGTTTCGCAATTAGGGTGCAGATCAATCAGTCTTTCAATTTTGTGATGTGAGCGTGCGTACTTGCGTAGACAATCGATATCGCATTGCACTCAATTTTATTGTCATTGTTCTTACGTAGTAGTTTTCACTTACGTTGATCGACGTAACCGTAGTTAAAAATAGAATCATTTGTTAGGAGACGATTTCAAATGTTACTATTAAAAAAATACATATATGTAGGTGTCCATAGTACAACATCATTATTATTTTATCTGTGTAGTGTGGCGATTAGGTAGAGCGCCGAGAGCAGCACCGAGCTGCGTTCCGTCGCAGGTTCGATTCTCGTAAAGTCGAAAGCATCCTTGAACATGTACTAGTTAGTATTATTTGCTAAGAGTATGAGGCATTTGTTTTATTGTTGCTACACGTGTCTTGTAATAGAACTGAATTATTTTCATATTGTATCTTTATTACAAAATCTAGTTTTTCTTATTAAATACATTATTTCGGTTTCGCATTGATCGGAAAGTATGTTAAACCACAGAATACATAATAGTAGATACAAGTAGATAAACATAAATGAACGTTTACAAGATAGATGAGGTTTGCGATATTACTTCATAATTTCCATAACATATTAAGGCATAACACACATTTCCAATTCATAGGTTCATAACGCTTCCAATCATTATGCGAATGAGTCAGTTAGAATTTCCAAAGATCTATAATATTGCTAAACGCGGTATGTAAAATAAGTTGGATATTACCACTCATCTACAAGTAATGTTGCGGCAATACCTAAACTAAGTAGATATAGTAACCTGGGGTACCAATTTTCTTTTTAATAGCCCTCATCTGTAGTTAAATTACACTTATCGTAGCATAGTAAAATATTATGCAACTAGCAAAACCCGTAATTCTATGGAAGCTGCAAGAATCTTGACACTTATGAAATTTATCATAATGTTGCATAGAAGTAAGTATCTACACTGATTCTTAATAGCCGTCGCGTTTACCTACTTAAACAAAGGTATTTATATTCCTGAATATAGTACATTACTGGTGAACAAAGCCCTTAATCACCATTTCCTAACTACGTAATAGCTCTTTACTACCGCTCCTTTTTGTCAAATCTTAACGCTTATCTTCGCTCGAGGACATCATCAAAGAACCGCAAGAGACTACCAACTAACGACCCATTCATCAAAACGCTTACAAAACCCAACCTTATTTCTCTCACATAGCGTAGCTAATGGCATGCTGTATCTCGAGTGAATAATTACGCGAAATATGCCTGTTTACGCAACAACGAGGTTCAAATGAGTGTTCTGTTGCATTCGACTTTCGTAAACGAAGATATCGTGTAAAAATTGTGAAACTGAGCGAGGCCGGCCCGCTTTGGAACAGTGGCCTTTGTTACACGGATTAATTTCATTTGGTTAATTAATTCCTTGTGATACACAATCGCGTTTTTTGCAACTACATCTTATTTGTAGACGGTTATCTACAAAGAACTGGTGTCCGTGACTCTGAAATCGTGTTTATCCTGCTCAAACTACTAAAGAAATCATTTTCGGAATAGGCCTCTTATCCAGTCAGTTTTATAAATAACATGTTAAATGTTTAATAATCCTCGTTACGTAAACATATGGGATGTTTTACATTGAATAAAAAACACTAAAAAAAATCAATTCCGTTTCTGGCTACTGTACAAAATCGGAATGCTTAATATTAGTGTGTTATTTTGGAGAAGTGAAATCTTTTGCGCAGTAAACAATCATGTGCGAGCGTCCCGAGCAGGAACGCGGATTACAATTTACTTTTGCGTGTCTATAATTAATTAATAGCAGTGTGCCTATGTTGGTGTTAATAACGTTGATAGATCTATTGAAGAGTTAAAGGCTGACTTCTGACACTTAATTTCAACAGCTATCAGGGCATTTGCATAATTAACCAATTAGTTACACACTATAAGCAGGACTATTCGGTTTATCAAAGTTTTAATGAGGTTTCAGTGTTTTTTTTTTTTCTGGATGGGACATCATCATATGACTTCTCCCGCTCTGGGCGGAGCGGGAGGGCGTGTCAAACTTTTACTGACTAAAACCCACCCGTGTTCCATCAGTTGCCCATGTGCCAGGGTCACGGTATCTCTTTCGAACAATCACGCGACCCCGGCAGGCAGGTTTCAGTGTTCAATGTTTTTTGGTATTAGGTAGTTACTTCTTCTGATTGACCTTTAAACTCGCTTTAAACCACATCATAGCATCGTTGCCAGACTAAAAGGTAAACCAGTTTTACAGACAAATCATTAACTAAGATTTTTTAGTTGCTCTACGACACTCGTAACCTGATTAAGGAGCTAGCCAGAGAAGTAGCTACCAAGAACCGTTTTGATACGACATGAGCCTTAATTAATATTTTTCCATCATCATAATCTACATTCCCATCCTTATCGGCTCCCGGAAAATGTCTAAGCACAAAGAATGCTCCAACGCGGAAGACCCGCACGCATATGTAACAACTCCGCGCCATAGACCGTGCCATAGTCGTCGGTGCCATTCGAGTACGATCGATTTAGAACATCTTATGCGCGTGCCTTTGATTTACAAACTCGAACGGCTTGAACTCGCCAGCTGAACACATGTTGGCCTTAACTGACCAATTTATTCCTTATAGAGTAACACCGGCTGGTAGAGAGGTCACTGCTCGTTATACACTTCCTTGTAGCGACGTGCGTGATTCACTTATTCTTGATTATGACAACAAGAAGTAATGTAAACCTATATATGTAATCAAGCCGCAGAAAAAAATCTATGTAACAAGAAGTCTTTGTTGTTTTATAATGATGTACCTACTCAGTTGGATTCTACTCAGTTATTTGTATCATTTCAACTAATCAGGGATCTCCAAGTTAATGAGAACTCGTTTTCCCCTTTTTATTTACTATAAGGACTGTGAACCATGTCTACTGTGGAAGTACGACCTTGCCTACTGTCTGCGCCTTCGAAATTAGTCCCGGGGTATCCCGTGTAACTAACCCCGAGTTAGACCCAGAAACTACGAGTAAAATGATTTAGTTTAACCTCTAAAAGTTACTTTAACCGTAACCGTACTAAATATCCTCAAATTATTAATTACGCAGGGAAAACTACATTTATCGTACTAAATGCCAAATGCTGAATATTTTTTATAGGAGGTTTTCATTCATTAAAAGCCCCCGGACTAGTTAAGGGTAGCACACTCCCTATTTGTAGGTGACAACCTACAAAGAGGGAGTGTGCTACCCTAAAGACATCAGGGGAAGAAACCTGATTCATGTTTCATTAATACGGCTCAAATGAGCTCCTTATAAAAAATAATACATATTCAACTTAATTTGCGTTTTATTTTTGTAACAAAGACTTTAAAAATGGGAAATATTGCTCTAGCTATCTTCGCAAACTGAAATTCAACTGATTGTCAATGTCAAGCCACCAGCTGCCTAAACGTCAGAATCTGCTGTTCAAAATGTCAAACAACACGAAAACAAAAAGAAAACCACGATTTAAAAAAAAACTAATGCATAGAAATCTAATACCAATTGAGCATTATTGTTATAAGCACTTAACCTAGAACCTCATTTACGTTTCCTTTCAAACCAATTATAAATTAGAATGCTAATTTATTAATAGCTACGCGCTTTACGTGTGAACTTCGGAATATTTTATGGATTTATAAATAACTTTTGGAACTCGCGCCGATACTCGTGTTCCCGTTCCTAGTTAGTTGCAGCCAGTGCTGGTTAATTCATAGTGCGTTTAATTTAAAAATGGCTTTAGCAGTGACTCGAGTGATACTAAAATGCGAAGACGCTCAAGAAACTCAAGTACTAGGTATGATTAACAGCTATTAAACACAAGGCTAACTGTAATTAAAACTAGAAACATACTTGTGCCAGTTAATGACGTAACTACGGATGATTTCTGCTCTAATAAACAATTTGCAATGTGTCCTAAAAATGTTCAGACAATTTATGGTTAAAGTTGATTTTTTTCAACCTGTTAATATGAAAGTATTTGATTGGGAACATGATGGACAGTTATAGCGATAGATAGGCCTATTGTTTTTTTTTTTTAATGACACTGCTTGATGTCTTTATTTATAACCCTATCATATAGCTCACCTGTTTGTCTGACTGTAGGCCTATTATACTAACTTCCTTATGAGTCATAAGAGAAAGTTGTGCAATATCCGAGAAACAAGCATAAAACCAAGTTTTATATTAAACTGGCTTTTACCAGCGGCTTTGTAAATTATCACATGGAAACCTATTACCAGTATAGAAGTATCCTTTGTGTAAATCCAGGTTATAAACCATCTGTTTGCATCCAAATCTGTTCAGATGGTTTTGAGACGAACATTTAAACATCCAAACTTTTTAATTTATTATAATATAGTAGGATTAGGTGATTAACATTATTACTGAATAAACTTCCATTGTTATACAGGGTCCAGGTTATCTTGCAAGCCACTGTCTGATTATGATATATCTTGATACTTTTCATGTTTGGATGGTAATAGTATCCAGTTAAAGTCATCATTTCCACCATCAATTTCTTCATTAATTTTCTGTTACTTATTGCATACTTGAGACAGGAGTTAGTCACCCGGGTTATATTTTCTTGAATATCTCTTCACTATCATATCTTGGAATAGTTAATCAGAGCTATAAATATTGATAGTTACACAATGTATATGTTTCTTAAACAATATTTGCTACACATTACTCACACTATCATTGACTGATAAGAAATAAAAGTTGGAACTGTAAGAATCATCCATGGTATTTGAACATTTTCTTAGTTCAAGGCAGTGCAACAGCCAAGTTCTAAAAGAACTTTTTTTTCATTTCAGATTTATCAGAATGTCAGCTGATGCAAGTACCTGATGCTGTGTACCATCTAATGCGGCACACAGAGCTCAAGAGCTGTGATCTCAGTGGAAATGTTATTACTAAGATACCTCCTAAGTTTGCAGTCAAGTTTAGTTTAATTACAGGTGAGTTTCAGGCAAAATTAATTTATCATTATTTCTACTGTTCAAATAATAATCTTATATCTTTAAACGAGCAATTCTTTTATATATGTGTATATGTATATATATAATCTGAATCTCGGAAACGGCTCCAACGATTTTTATGAAATTTAGTATACAGGGGGTTTCGGGGGCGATAAATCTATCTAGCTAGGATTCATTTTTATAAAATGTCGTTTTATTCGTGTTTTCAATGACCAACTGTATCGATTATCAACTTGAACATAAACTTATTGTTTTAAACACAATCAACAAGATATTGTATCATTATTTTAGTAGTTCATTCAGATAAAAATCAAAGTCTAGCATGCATGCATTAAATTAATATTGTTTGTAAAATGACTACAACATAATTATAGAAAAAAAAAAATATTTTATCAGACTGTAAGCAAATTAACATAAGCTTGTAAAAAAGTCGAATAGCAAAAAGAGTCTCAGTTAGTGAAAACTCTTAACTTAAACCCATCTCTCAATTACAGATTTAAACTTGTCCAACAATCAAATGGCGAAGCTCCCTGATGAGCTATGCACACTGGCGTGTCTCGAGCGGCTGGACATCTCGCACAACACGTTTGTGGCGCTGCCCCACATCACCTTCCAATGCCCCAGCTTGCACACATTGCTGGCGCATCACAATCAGATCATTGGTACTTGAACTTTTATTGTAAACCTATAGTAAGGTAAATTTTTTAATGGCATACTCTTTTGTATGTGTCTTTAGTAGTAAAGCTAGAACCTACAATGATATAGATAATGTTGGAAGTAAGAAATTAATTGAAATATAAGTCTACCTACAAACTTTCTGACTGTAAAATCATTATTAGTTTCGAACTTGGCCCTGTTCTTAACACTATTATTTTTCGATTTACAGAAATTGATGTGGACAGATTAGCCAGATCCCGCGCCCTAGAGTACGTTGACCTCAGTGAAAACCCCATTCCACCGCGTACGCACGACGAGCTCAAGCAACTGTCGCGGCCCTCGGTGTCAGTGTCCGAGAGACAGAAAGAAGACTGGGAGAAAGACCTTCTAATATAAGAGTGCACACTTGTGGACTTATGCATTCAGGGCCAGGAGTTGCGGCACACGTCAACTAGAGCATGTGAGGAACTAACAAGTGTATAATACATGCATGACCTCAGTGAAATCAACAAGTCATGCTTTTTTTTCCAAACTGTGGCTCTAGCGTTAATCGTAGGGAAAGGTGCAATATTAATGTCAAAGCTTAAAACAACTGGTCCTAACTAAACTGTGATCTTCTCTGTGAAAAGAGGACAATATCAACATGATTTTAGTGTATGCTTTATTAGTAATAATTGACAGCATCGTCGTGATTTGTACGAGATTATTAAATGTTTATACATCTTTTGACAAGCTCAAAAGTAAGCGTACTTAATTAGTCTAAATGTGATTTGGTTTTTATGTCCTTTAAACTTATATGGCTTTTATTAAAATCGAAGCAAATTAATGAATTTTATATACATTATATATTTTTGATACATAAGATGGTTGGATAGTATTATGTTGATGTATCTCATTGTATTGAATACTAGTCCATCATTAGTTAAGATTGTGAATTCCAATAGGAATGAAATTATGTTGTAAGTATAATGATAAGTACACATAAATGTCTATTTGCAATAATTATGTACTGATTGGTACGGTTGTTATTTTCTACTAACGAATTCGCTCTATGTAATTTTTTTGCGTATAATTTTTATTGTCACATTTTTATTTATCCAAAGATTCATTGACTGATGAAATTACTGAATTGAATGTAAAATCCAGCAATATTCGAAAATAATTAAGTCTTTGTGATGTGTTTTGTAAGGAATACAATCAATAATAAAAAACGCATTTACGAAATGCACAAAAATATATTGTCGTTTTGATAGCCGTATCCACACAGTACAAAAGGCCCAATGCCCGACCAAACAATATCTAGCATTCTTTTTCCTTAACCGATCACAGAGCCCAGACGTGTAATTACGTAACACACTGTCAGTAGGAAACGCTTTCATTTTAACACTTTAACAACGGTCATTGCGTTATTTACGTTGTAGAGCAGACAATTTTTTGGAACTTAAAGCCTGGGATACACTAGTGGCCAAATGAGGAAACATGTTGCGGAACATATTCCTCAACAACTACGTGAAGTGTCCCGAGACAATTGTCGCGGAACATTTAGCCGAATTATTCCCAATAGTCCCCTCTAGCCCTGTCCTCCGGGGTGACAGCTGGGAATTGTCTTCCCACTTGTCACCGGGGTGACAATTTGTGCCGACTGTTCCCTTTGAAAACTGACTAGTGGGGACAAATGGGAAGTCTGTTTCTCAGTTGTCACCGGGAGGGGCGACATTTGCTACGATTCCTTCCTTCCCAGAAAAAAAAATGTAATTACCATAGATTTCAGCTTTTTTATTTCTTATGCTACATAGAATCAAATAAAAAAAATGAACACAATGTCAACACGCTCACAACATTACAAAAATATTAACTATGAAGTAAGTAAATAAAAATGTCAAAAAAGTTATATAGAATGAAATAAAAAAAACCTTCAAAGTTAAAGTTCGCGAGTACATTCGCAAGAAGTTGGCAGTATCATCACAACGGTAATGTTTCATTATTGTTTGTCTCATTTGTTTTAGTCTTCTTCTTCTTCTTCTTTCGTGTCGATGGTACTCGTAAACTTTTTACTAAGTATATTGTTTGAGCCCAGTAGGTGGCCACGTTTATTGCGGCATCAGTGGCATTTTTTAGATCATCTGAGGTGCAGGTGAACGGGCACGGGATTTGTTTTAGTAAATTCGATTATTTATGTATATGTATGTATGTGTTTTTATATTTATATATAGTTAGGTATATATGTTTATGATTTAAATAGCTTATACGTGTATATTTCAATATCTTCAAATTCATTGCACCTACCACTGTTTGTCTCTGCATCACCCAAAGGTTGACTGGTAGAAAATGCCTATGGCATTAAGTCCGCCTCTGTACATTTATGTGCTTAATGTGTTAAATAAATAAATAAAAAACAACATTCTGTTTCCTTTAATAGGTACAATCACAGATTATTAACTTATTAACACCAATCGTTTTTTTAAATTTTATATAATTTTTACATATTGCGGAATTTATTTTGTTCGGCAATACCGAGGTTAGAATTTTTTTGTTAAAATGTAGGTAGAAGAAATATTTTTTAAACTGACGATACATTTCCTACCATAAACTGTTGTACCTTATATGTTGTAAGCATGTTGACATTGTGTTAATTTTTTTATTTGATTCTATGTAGCTTAAGAAATAAAAAAGCTGAAATATATGGTAATTACATTTTTTTTCTGGGAAGGAAGGAATCGTAGCAAATGTCACCCCCCCGGTGACAACTGAGAAACAAACTTCCCATTTGTCCCCACTAGTCAGCTTTCAAAGGGAACAGTCGGCACAAATTGTCACCCCGGTGACAACTGGGAAGACAATTCCCAGCTGTCACCCCGGAGGACAGGGCTAGAGGGGACTATTGGGAATAATTCATTTAGCCGGCCACACTAGTCAGTGCTCATAGAAATGTCGCCCGATGAGGTTGTACATAGTAATTATATCGAGTGTGTTGAAACGTTAGAGAAAGAGAAGGTGGTGGATGCGGAATTTCCTACTACAACGATAAAGAAGAGTTAATATTCTAAGTGATCTCCGAATGTGACAAATGGCGCGGGGCACGTGCGCCCGCTCTCGAGGCGGGAGCAAGCAACATGCCCCGCGTCACGTAGAATGTTGCGGGGCATGTTGCGGGACACTATGCAACGTTGTAGCGTCACGTATATTGAGTATCGCGCGTCATGTTGCGGGACAAAATGTTCCCTAGTGTATCCCAGGCTTAAGACGTAAGGCCGGGACTCCACCAAAGCGGAGATGTGTGCGGTGTGCTGTGTGCTGTGCGAGAAGAGATGTTTTTCAGCTCGCGGGACTCCACCAAAGCGGAGATGTGTGCGGTGTGCTGTGTGCTGTGCGAGAAGAGATGTTTTTCAGCTCGGGTGCGAGGCGTTGAGTGCTCAGTACGCATTCTGACACGAAAGGTAGACGATGTCGCTATTATTACAAAAAAAGTATCTTCTTTTACTTGAAGAAGAACTACAGTCTGAAGAAGCAGAATTGATAGCTTTATACTACCTAAACAAAAGAAAACATCGGTTTTGGAAAAGAAGTCACTTGTATTACCATACCAGTCATGGAGAATTTTTTACTCTGTTTAATGAGTTAGATGATGAAAGTTTTACCAAGTCCTACAGACTACCGAGGAATATATTCTATGAACTACATAACTTAATTAAACCGCATATATTTAAGCAAGATACTAACTACAGGAGATCTATCTGCACCTTTGCACCCAAGAGCGGCTAGCAGTATGTTTGAAGTAAGTACCTACCTAATTATTTTTTTGTTAATGTGTGTTTGTGTTTATGTGTGTTATCTGCGTTTGAATGTGATCAGTCTTTTTTGAGTGTTTGTTTTTTTTTTTGTGTAAAAGGGCTAAGTGAGAAGTACTCAAAACGAGAATCAAGAAGTACGAGAATACATGAAAAATATTATGTAAACTGAGGTATGTAAGGATTACGAGAAATCGAGATCCGTTGTCTCTTTCTACCCCTCCGGGAGACTGGAGTGATGCATATTATGTAAAAACCAAATATATTTTTATATTATCTTATTTATTCATAAAGAAAACAAAAAAATCAACTGCCGTTCTGGGAGTAGCAAAAAAAACGTAAGGTTATATTAGAAACATAACGTACAAAAAAATTATAACAGTAAATCACATGAGACATATTGCTTTCTTTTCCATATAGTTACAAATTATCATATGTGTCTTCTTCGTTTCTGAATGCTTCTTCTATCTGTTCATCGGTCATGTGCGTATCTTCCAAGCTTGGAACAGGTGCCTGTGTCGAACTTGGACCCGGTGTTTGTGTTGAGCTAGGAACCGGTGCCTGTGTTGAGTTAGGACCACCGGCCTGTGTTGATGTAAGAACCGGTGCCTGTGTTGAGCTAGGACCCGGTGTCGAACTTGGACCCGGTGCTGAAGTGTAACCGGGGGAATACCAATTATTTTCATTTGTGTTATACCATGTGTTTTGTAGCTCAAGTTCTTCCAATTCTAAAAGAACATTGAAAATTTTACGTTTAGCCTGAAGCTGCATATATTGAGAAAGTTTTTTTACACTTTTTGATATCGACAGAAAAAAAGTGTCCATTTCGTCAAGGGTATTATTTTTCTCTATCAATGATTGTATTTCTAGTTTTTCTTGGCGTATTCTTTCACGGTTTGCATGGTGCTGTATAAGTAAATTACTTATTTCATCCGATTTTCTTGTTGCATTTCTGCATGTCGAGGCTGAGACGCTTGATGTCGGTGACGGCGAATGTTGTACAGATGGACGATCTTCTGGAGTGCTTCTTGTATGATTGCTTGATGTTTCAAAAAACTCATCGGTTACATTACTTTCCAATGAATTTGTTTCCTGTTCATTTATATTTGTTTGTGAGGTATAATTTGTAGTCCTGTTTCTATTCGTCATATATGGTATCAAAAATTCCATTACCTTCTCATATTTCCATTCACGAATTTGTTTACCACTCTGTCCACTTCTAGTGGCATTCTTCCTTTTTAATGCGTCCCGGTGGCTGTCTCTCAACTTTTTCCACTTAGATTTAGCCGTTTTTACTGAAATAAAAATAATTGAAATCATTATAAATATTAAATGTTGACATTGCCATAGTCAAAATATACTTACCGCATTATCACTCATGCAGAATTTATAACCATTATAAATATTTAAAAAATACCAGAGTTTCAAGGGAAACCAATTTATAAATAAAAATATCTGAAATCAAACATACAAAACGGATTGTATCTCTCGTACGTGGTCGCGGCAGACGGCGGCGTCGAAATTTGAAATGTTAATAAATAACGAGTGATAAATCCATTTTATTTGTTTGATTTCAATGTGTTGTGCTCGTGTGAATCTTAGACTTTTAATTGTTTATTTTCTATTATTTAAAAATGGCTATAACTTTTGAACGAGTGAAAATTCTGTAAATACATAATTTCAGTAATGCCTAATCTTTTATAGTTCCGGAAACAACACGACACTGATTAAGATATTATTTTGAAATGACCCTTCTATTCTAACTGTATATAATTCTGTATTTAATATAGTATAATAAATTGCACTTACCGTCAGATAATTGAGTTTCTTTCAAAACGTTCTCCCAAGCTGCATCTTTGACGTCAGTAAGTTTATAGGTATCTATTGATGTGTTCCATAGACATGGATATTTTTTTACTGATTCAATAAATTGTTCATCCATTACGTTTTATTTAAATTAACTAATTGTTTACGTTGAAAAATACAAACTGCACGAATTATTCACGATAAAAGCGTGTGCTCGCGTGCACGGTACTAGCAAGATGGCCGGCCGGCCGGCGCGCGCGCGGGGTTCTGCGGGTTGCTAGCGGGCGAGAGGGGGGAGGGTGACATCGCTCACTGCACGCCGCTCACATCTCTCGTCTCCACTGCGCGTCGTCCGCGCACAGCTCACATCTCCGCTTCCATCGCGACATACAAATATTACACATCTCCGCACAGCGATCTCCACTGAAGCTGAGCGGAGAGGAGACGTGTCAATAACTCAATTCTATTGGTTGTTTAAAAAACATCTCCTCTCCGCTCGTCTCGTCTCCGCTTTGGTGGAGTCCCGGCCTAATGGATTAGAAATAATATTAACTGTGGTTCTGATTGATAGTGCGTTACTCAATTAGGGTGCAGGTCTTACAATTGCAACTGAGTTAAATCATCAGGCAAGAATAATTACAACACTATTACTAGAATAACTGGAATGAAGAATCTAGGTGTGACACACATTTGACCACAAGATGACGTTTCTTGATCACAATTTCGGTAGCAAAAGATTCAATAAGGCGATCAGGTTTCAAATAGCGCAATTCTAAGTATTTCACGAACATCAGCGCTATCAAAACTATTTTCAATGTACGCAGCAAACTGGAGTCCAGTGCATGCATCTGGAACCCGCACGAAAATAATTACACAGTCTTAGAAAGATACAGACGCCAGCACATCAAGGTACCCGAAACTGTCAAATTTTCCCAATCAATTTTGAACCTAATACTTTAGCGTTTAAGTTGAAAACTTATTTAAAGAAATTTAGCAGATTGTAGTAGCTTTAAGTGCTGGCGTCTGTACATACAATAAGCTTATCTTAGGTAGGTATTAGGTAATACAAACATTTGAATGGATAATCCGTTGTCCACGCGAAACAAGGGCAAAAACATGGCGGCAGGATTTTTATTTTGGCGCACTGAATCTTCAATGCGTCGTGCTGGGGATTTTCAATGTTTAGTTCAACAACGAGAGTTGAAAATCGAGTGCACGATATTTGTACGTCCGTGCGAACGTGGTCTTAGGCTGTTTATTGTCCTGCCAGGGTTGCGGAATAGTTCTAAAGAGTTTTCATGGCCCTGGCATACGCAACTGAAAGAACACGGGTGGGTTTTAGTCAGTAAAAGTCTGACACGCCCTTCCGCTCCACCCAGAGCGGGAGACGTCATTTGATAATTTCCCACCCCTAAAAAAGGCTGTTTAGGTATTAACAATTGTGTACCTAAGTTCCTTCACGGAAAAACATGCTCTTGAACTGCACGACGAACTGTCCGATCTATTTGCTCCGATAAATTATTATGTGTTTGTGTCTTTATCTAATGTAATACTTAGGCCTAGGCCGTTTTATCTATACAAATAAATAAAATTGGTGTTTGTTTGTAATACGTATTAAGATAACGACTTTTTACTAAGTATATATGGATGTATACACGGTATATATACCAAAACAACATTTTTTACAATTTTTGTCTGTCTGTCTGTTTGTTCCGGCTAATCTCTGAAATGGCTGGACCGATTTTGACGGGACTTTCACTGGCAGATAGCTTATGTAACAAGGAGTAACTTAGGCTACTTTTATTTTAGAAAAAATCTTTTATTTTAGAACAATACCTGCGTTAATTTCCGACATCCACGCGGGCGAAGCCGCGAGCAAAAGCTAGTCTATACAAATATTATAAAGCTGAAAAGTTTGTTTGTCTGTTTGTTTGTTTGAACCGGTAATCTCAGGAACTACTGGTCCGAATTGAAAAAATATTTTTATGTTGGATAGCCTATTTACTGAGGAAGGCTATAGGCCACGCTACATTCAACATCACGCTACTATCAAAAAGAGCGGAGCAGCAACGAAAAATGGACGAAAACTGGCAGATAATTCGATGCGTCGCGACGGGAAGGGCCAGGGAAGCAAAAATTTGACACGGATGAAGTCGCGGGCAAAAGCTAGTGTTAAAACAAAAAAATAAACACAAGCGTACTGTTTAATTGAGACGGAGCCCGAGGTAACTGTGCAGCGTTAGCGGCAAGGGTGTTGACGACTTTTAGCTGGGTGTACTACGCCAAATCGAATGCCAAATAATCGAATATCAATTGATCGAACACTATAAGTCGAACGTTAATAATATCGAATGGTTACTAAATCGAACATTCAATATATCGCACACTCAATACAATGTTCAAAATATCGAATGTTTGTTTGATCGAGCGGTCAACGCATCGCATATTCATTATATCGAAATATGAATATAATATAATACTTCAAGTACAAAAAAAACACAAAATTTACCAAGAAACCACATTTTACTTTTAAATTATTATCTCTTACTAGCTGTGCCCGCAGTTTCGCCCCCGTGGTCTTCGGAAATTAATACACAGGGATCTCGTGAGATATAGCGCGTACGATTGTCACAACCCAGTACTGAACACGACACATTTTTGGCGGTGGCGATCTCTCGCGTCCGACCCTAGTCCAGGCATGGGAAGTCGTCACCTCCTTCTGCGAAGCAGTAATACTTGCAAAAGAGGAGGAGGAGCGCGTGAGAGAGAGGCAAACTCTGCGCCTACTCGCGCCTAGCCGCCGCAGAAGATGCCCTGGGCGTCGGGAGTCCAAAACGGAGTACCAGCCACCGTAGGCGCGGGGCTTGCGGGCGGCGAGCAATGGGAGGTTCTCTGCCAGGGTCACGGGTTTGTTTGAAAAAGTTACCGTGGCACTGGCAAAGGCACACGGGTGGATTTTAGTCAGTAAAAGTCTGTCACACGTCATTTGATTGTTTTCCACACAAAAAAGGGACGTGCTACTCAGACAAAAAGTAGCCTATATTACTCCTTGTAACATGACCTCCTGCAATGTTATTTTGAGTTCTAGGAAAACCCAGTGTATTATTGCAGTATATTGAAGGATGGCTCAAAAGATTGAACACGTCGCTTGTTAAGCACAAACGGCGACCCCGTTGCTACCATAGACATTTTAGTCAAGGAGCAAGCTATTACAAATAGGAAAATTGAAAAGGCAAACGCAGCTGGTTTGGGAAGACCTACTCCACAAAAAAGTTGCAAGACAGATGAAAATCTGATGATCTGAAAAAAAATTAAGTAATAGAAACAATATGGATTTAATAGTTTCTCCGAACAATTCACACAATACTTTTAAAAGATAATAATTAAAAAGTAAAATAAAATCACATTTTACTTTTTTAATTATTTAGTACATTTTGTGTTTTTCTTGTACTTTATATAGGTACTTACATAAATATTCGTCTATGAATCGCATATTCATTATGAATATGCGATGCATTGACCGCTCGATCAAACAAACATTCGATATTTTGAACACTCGATGTATTGAGTGTGCGATAAATTGAATGTTCGATTTAGTAACCATTCGATATTATGAGTATTTAGACGTTCGATTTATAGTGTTCCATCAATTGATATTCGATTATTTTGCATTCGATTTGGCGTAGTAGTCCCCTTTTAGCTGGCCAATGACGAAAAGTCTGTGACAATTATTGAGCTCTCCCGATACCTCACCACACCACTCCCGCACCACGCAGACAACATGCACGTCTCATTTTAGCTACAGGTTGTAAATTTTAGCGTTCTATATATGGCTACAGGGCCCACAGGCGTGTAAAAAAACTTTTTCTCTAGTGGCCCCACGCAGTGGAGAAAGAAGAGTGGCCCCTATCCCATAGATAAACTATATAGGTACTCCATGATTAAAAGAGAGGCAATTTTTTAAGAATATGCCAGATATTGTCATCTTGACTTATCCTTTTATTTTGTATTTTTGTGCAGAATAAAATAATTAAAATTACATTACCGTACGATAATGGCAGGTCATGGAGCAGATGATGATCCAAAGTTAAAAGGCCTTAACCGCTTATTCAATAGCCAAACAAACAGAGGAAGAGCTAATGTGAGTGTTATTTATACATGACTAGCAAAACCCCGCGAGTTTACCCGTGTGGAAGTGTGTATGATCCCATGGGAAAGTATGTAGGTACCTATCCTATGTCCAAAGCTAGGTCAACCTATTTGCAAAGTTTTATCGAAATCCCTTCGGGCGTACCTTAATAGTTAACGGACAAAGTCACTTTCGCATGAATATTGATTATAATTGATTACTGACCCAACAAGACGACTAAATTAGGCAGCGTAGGAACTGCATGGGCATTAAGTCTCAAAAAGATAGACCCAATAGACCCCTTTCTCTGCCTATCACAGTCTAGTTATATTTCTTGCAGCAATCATATCCCGAGTCTCCCATTCCCAAATGAATCGTTCCGTCCCATTCTTCGCAATCCAAGCGTACTTAGCGTAATCAATGTACCTATGCGAAATAAATAAAAGCGACCAAGTGCGTGTCGGACCACGCACAAAGAAGGTGTCCGTAGTAAAACTTAACTTAGTAATTGAAAAAATGTTCTCATAATGGGTAAATCGATCGAATACAACAATTCTCCAACTGCGAATTTGTATTCGCAACTTTGTTTCTGTGATTTTACTTACGATTTTTTCCTGCGAGACCTTGCTTCTTGCCAAATTTCATGATATGATTCTAGGTCAACGGGAAGTACCCTATAGATTTTTATTTATTTGCGAGTATAATATTATGTCGCATGATTCGCCGTATTTTGTTACCTCTGTGTTTATGAAGTTTGGGACCTGTATATTTAGTGATAGTTTCAACTTAATACCTCCCAAGCGTTCCTGAGAAAAAGAGTCTTGACAGACTGACGGACAATGAGGTGATTCTCTATAGGTTCTGTTTTTACTCTTTGAGGTATGGAAACGTAAGAACATAGTATTTAATTGATTAATTGATTCTAGTGTTTTATTTACAGACATCTAAAGTGACACTGGGTTTGGTTGCAGCATGTATTATTTACTTCAAGTTTTTGAAAAAAAAGCCTAACAAAGATAATTAAATAAATATGTAAGTGAAATCTGCAGCAGGAGCCAGCGCATATCTGGCTGGTCCCAACACAACACGGTTTTAACTGCCAATCAATTATAAACAGTAGTGCCGGAGTAGAGGCGGAATTTTCAATTTAAATAAATAATTTAAGACCTTGTTCTGCTTTCATAATTATACACTGTCGGGTAAAAAGAATAGTACCTAACTATTAAAGCCGCAGAATACATAATACTCAATTTTTGCACTCTTGTTAGCTCCCTCTCCAATGTTTTAGTTTCCTTCATAAAGGAACTGTTTTTTTATTTTCAACTATAGTTCAAGAAAGGCAATGTATATTATTTATTGTATGCCCTGATAGGAAAATCTGTGTCAATTATTTATAAACAGGCCAATAGCTTTCCATAGTGGGGTGTGGGCTTGCGGGCGGTGAGCAATGGGTAGCTCGTCGCCCGGTAAGGACCAGGCCCGGGTTGACGGCGCGTTGTGTTCCACACGTGCCTCACAGAGATGTCAGCAAAAATGTAAAGGGTCCGCTAGATCCGAGGCCTGTCAGGGTCACTGTTTGTTCGAATGAGTTACCGTGGCCCTGGCACAAGCAACTAAAGGGACACGGGTGGGTAGTAATCAGCAAGTCTGACACGCCCTCCCACTGCGCTCAGAACGGGAGGCGTCATTTGATGATTTCTCAAACAGAAAAAAGGGCAACAGCCTGATGCGGGTCTGATGCATCTGAGTAATCTCATTTCAGATTTCAGGTTTTATACTGAAATGTGGTTTATTGAAAGATAGAACTAGAACAAACGAAACGTAGGTGTCGCCTGACACTCTTGACAGTTCGTGTGTTTTTACTCCATCTTAAACCGGTTGTTTAACATTGTTTTTATGTTGTCTCTTTCACACCTTCACAATATGCAATAAGAATTTCTGCTGTCATAGTTATGTTAGAAATACTGTCGATTTCCAAGTTGCTACACGACTTTCGGAATTGCACCTACTTTGCGTTATTACATAAGGATTATAATACCTTTTTATCAGGTAATATTCCTATTTTCACACAAATTCTTGCTGGAAAGTCTAATTTAAAACGTTATTTAGTTGTTGACTAGTACAATCTTGTACTTGAAACATTTTCAGTTCATAATTGACTGTTTTCTGTATCTTTATTATTTAATTTTAGAATGGCCGGAGACAGTTCTGTCGATGAATCCCAGCTTAAAGGGTTGTCCAAATACTTCAACAGCCAAACGAACAGGGGCAGAGCTAACGTAAGTATTTAATAGACGAATAATTTAATGTTAAATTACAGCAAGTACTTTGAGGTTATGTGCGATCTTGAACATTCTAGTTTAGGCGTAAGATTCTAACAAGCTGACCTATGTAAATATGCTAAGAGCCTCATAAATTCCTAATATTACTCTTACAAATTTATAAGAGTAATACTAATAATTTCTTAACTAACATAGCAGTAAGTACAAGTATTCACAATTATTTTCAAAATTATATTAAAAAACTTGTTCCATAGTCCTTAAAAAATGCGATTTCTGTTGTTGGCTACAATCTTCATGCTGCCACTATTAATTATTGATAAGACTGAATTGTTTTGTCAGCCTTTACATAATTCGGCAATATGATGATTTCCCAACCAAAAAAGAAATATATTTACATAATGTATCTAACTAAAAACCTTTTTGGGTACTTAACTTTTTTAAATCTTATTTTACTTAATAATACGTAGCAAAGTTTTATTCAGTGGTCATTCTGTACTTGAATACAGATTTAATAAAAATCCTTTTTTTTTTCAGACGGCCAAGGCAACATACGCAGTCATGGGCGCCATGATCTTATACTTCACTCTCAAACCAAAGGCGAAGAAGTAATCTGCATTTTTATGCTTATTGTCATTTGTGATCATTTTAGTACTTTTAATTTCATTAAGGGCAACATGTAAGTTATTTAGTAAATAAAATCATGTGAACTCATTGTTGAATTGAATTTGATTGATAATTTTATTTTATTTAAAACCTTTTATAAATATAAATTTGATAGTTGTAGGCGAAGCTCAATAAAACAAGCTATAGTTAGTATTTATGTTTCTTTATTGTTTTGGGCGACGCCCTATGAGACTAACTAACTTTTAACATTAATATCTCCTCGCTATTGTATTCGGTAACTCCGGTATAGCCTCTGTAAAATACCTAAACAAATACCTATACTGTTCTTTAATAAAAGTAGTAGATTTCCATGAAGATACTTAAGTAAATACCGATGTATGTTTATAATCAGCTGTATTACCATTGTCTTGACCTTTTGAATTCTAATTAACCTGCAATTACCTGTAACAATAACCTGTTGGAATCTAATTAGTCTGTAATGCCTGTGTTATGTTTGTATAAAACTAATTAGCTTATAGTTACCTAACTCATTTATTGTAAAGCACTAATTAGCTGTGAGTAGGTATGAATATACCTAAAATACCTTATGTAGTTCGTACACGATTTTGAAAGTAGCGTATGTCCAATAGGACGAGCCACATTGTTAATCCAATAAGAAAGCAGAAACCTTGAACTCGCTTACACGTGTTTTGAAATTCTCGACAAGTCGAAACCTGCACCTTAGGGAAAGTCCATTTTTCTCGCTCTCAATTGGCGGAGCGGCTAATCAAAGTAAAGAAATGTATACGCTACTTGCGGTAGGCAACAAAAGTTATAAAAGGGCCGAGCGTCTATTTTTGGATTAGTATTGTTACAAGTTCACATGAATCATCAAGTTACCACGTAGTGTTTGTGAAGTAAGTGGCTCCGCTGTCCACTGCTTAGTCGCGATGTACCCTATATCTAGTTAGCCAGTCTTCAAGTGTAATATAGCTAGGATTTAATTGTGTGTACTGCTTATTCTGACTGTATTTTATATTGTGTGCTGTGTACTCTTTTACAACCATTTGTAGTGATTTCTGTGTAATTTTATGTGTGCCAAATATACTCAATTATTACGACATTCTGACTGGTTTAATTTCACTCTTTCGTCAAGGGAACACCGTCACCCCCGCCTACAACACCTGACTCCCGTTTTATTAACATTTTGGTCCTTGCGAGCCGGATCAGGTTCAATTAGAATAGAGTGAACCAGTCAGAATCATGAGTCACAGAAGTGAAATCACCACACGCAGCAAGTTACGAAGACTGGCGGAAGAAATGGGTACGCGACAAGCAGAGGACATCGTCTCTGACTCAGGCTTACCATCCGAAAGGGCTCCAGGTTCTCCGTCCGTAGCACCGACATTGGCATCGACGTCCGCTCGCAATATTCCGCTCACCGGTGGCCGATTAATTGACCACAGTAAATTGACGTCAGAGAGAGCGCACGGGGGGCAGGCAGCGCCCAAGGGTCGCCACACCTCGCCGCGCAGCAAAATATCGTCAAGAAATAGCCACAGGAGCGTCGATTACCTTAAAAAACGGATCGAGTACGAAGCGGAGCGCGAATTAGTGCAGTTGAAAGAGAACCTGGTCAAAGACAAGGAAAACCTCGTCAAGAAAAGGATGGAAGCGGAAATAGCTGAGATAGAGGCGGCCGCTGAAAGCGATGATTCACAGTCAGATGTGAGTACGACACAGCGCGTCGAAGAGTGGGTGAAAACCACGCCCCAAGTCCCCCAATTGATAGAAGTATTGGGGACGCCGGCTGTGTCAGGCGCACCTATTGAAATGGCTGCGCCCCGTGAAACATCTGACCCCCGTGAACAAACCGTAAGTAGGGTGAATCTTGTGAATAACCACCGTGGGTCGTCAGTGCCGTGTGATCTAGACCAGTCCCGAGTACCTAGGACATCCGCGTCTGTACCGTTACCTAACATAACGGCACCAATTACGTCCAGGTACATGCCAGTAACGTCAGATGGAGTAAGGTTCCAGTTACCCAGCCGTTATACCGCCTTTACCACTCCGGTCGCAAGTGTACCTCGAGTAGCCACACTCGAGTCGGATACACGGCGGCAGATGCAGTACGGAGCGGATGAAAGAGAAAGGCGGAGAGAATCGTCAGGGGACAGAGACCGTAAGATAGACAGACTGGCAGAGGCTATCACGAACATGGCACGACCACCACGACCGGTACCAAGACAGGCATATGAATTGCCCTACTTCAAAGGTGACCCAGCCGACTGGATATCATATCGGAACATGTACTGGGAAACATCACAATTATACAATTTCAAGGCGCACGAAAACTTAGCACGATTAAAAACCTCGTTACAAGGCGACGCAAAGGTATCAGTAGAGGACTTACTACGATCGTCAACTGATCCGTCCGAGATAATGCGCGCGCTAGAGGATGAGTACGGTCACCCGACCCTAGTGCTACAGTACGCCATACAAAAGGTCAAAGAATTACCTAGAGTAACGGAAAGTGGACGCGAACTAAGGAAATTCTCGTCAACGGTCCGAAATTGTGTTTCGTTACTCAAAAGTATTCGTGCGGATGGATATATAAATAATCCACAGCTGGTGAGTGACCTGCTGAGCAAGCTGACCCCTGTACAGCGCGCGCAATACGGTGACTTCGCAATGGGCCTGGACAACACACAGGGGGTGGACCTAAGAGTGTCTCCAAATCTAGAAATATTATCACATTTTCTGATACACTTGACACGCTCAACGTCGTACTACACTCAGGCGAGTATGTTTGAGCCCGGTCCATCGAAGCCCCCTGCCAAGCAACAGCAGAAGTATGGCGGCGCCGGTCAGTCCCGGCCAGCCAACGCCGCGCGCTCGGCCGCGAGCAGGCCTCCGTTGACGCAACGAGTGAACACGCAGAGCGACGAGTCTGCCGCTCCTGAAGAATGCGTTATATGTCAACGAAAGCACAACATAGAAGAGTGTGACCAGTTCAAAAAGCTTACCGTTCAACAGCGTTGGGACACGATAAAGGAGAAGAACACATGCTTCAAATGTCTCGTGAGTAAACATCCCAAGAGGTTTTGCCGTGCGAGTAGATGCAAGAAGTGCGGGTTCGGACATCACCTGCTGTTACACGCGGATAAGCAGCCGAAAGAAAAGGTGGCTACGCCGCCAGAAAGTAAGACGGAAAGCGTCACAAATATAGGCGAGTGGCGAGCTACGGCACTACTGAAAATTATGCCAGTAACGGTCAGCGATGGAAACAGTGACGATAATCAGTGTTACGCACTACTGGACGATGGTGCGACCGTGTCACTCATCGACAGCTCGCTCGCCACAGACTTAGTGGGCCCATGTGTTCCTCTCTCCTTAAAAACCGCGGGTGGCTACGGAGTAACAGACTCAACGTCGCGAGTGGTACAAGTGCGCGTAAAAGGACCTAACGGTCAGTGCCATAACATTACGTGTCGGACAATAGTGGACATTAACCTACCAACGCAAACAGTGTCCGCCACAGTGATCGACGACAACGCGCACCTACGCGACTTGGGTTGCGTAGAGATGAGGGGAGCCAAACCGCTGCTGCTTCTCGGACAGGACAACTGGGAGCTGCTCGTCAGTCAGGACATCCGCCAAGGAAAATCCGGTAAGCCAGTTGCCTCACTCACTAAGTTAGGTTGGGTCATACATGGACCATTTAATATTAATAACAATAATAATAGTAAAGAATGTGTTAGTTGCATGACCGTTTCCCTTCCTGATTTACATAATCTAGTTAAATCACAGTTTGAGCTAGAAGCGATAGGTATTTCAGAGAATTTACGTAAACATAAAGATGTCGAAAGGGCATTAGCCGTGTTAGACAGCACTAGCCATCGTATCCCTGACCAGTCACAATGGGAGGTCGGTTTGTTGTGGAAACATGACAATATTCAGTTACCTGATAATTATAATCAGGCCAGGCAAAGGCTGTACGGCATAGAGAAACGTATGCGTAAAGACACTAGTTTCGCTGAGCAATATTCAGCTCAGATAGGTAGGTTAGTAGACGAAGGTTACGCGCGTAAAGTAGACGGTAACATAGACAGCTCGCCGGTTTGGTACTTACCGCATTTCGGAGTCGTTAACCCGAACAAACCGGGCAAGCTACGTCTCGTGTTCGACGCAGCCGCTACGTCTCATGGGACGTGTTTAAATGATAATCTGCTAACCGGACCTGACTTACTGAATTCTTTGCTAGGTATTTTAATTAAGTTCAGGATAGGCCCCGTCGCGTTTTCAGGGGATATCGCTGATATGTTCTTACGAGTAAAAATAAGGGCAGAAGATCAAGGCGCGCAATTATTTTTATGGAGAGGCGCGGATCACCATAAAGAACCAGATACATACGCGATGAATTCCATGATATTTGGTGCAGCCTCGTCCCCTACTACGGCAATATATATACTCAACAAAAATGCCGATGATTTCATTGATGTTTATCCCGAAGCTGTGGAAGCCATTAAATCTAGGCACTATATGGACGACTATCTAGATAGTGCTTGGACCGAGGAGAAGGCTAACACGTTAATAGAGGAAGTGACACGAATACATGCATCCGGTGGATTCATTATCCGGGGGTGGGTCACTAACTCATCGGAGCTAAGGGAAAGGCTGAAAATAGAAATGCCTGATAAGGTAGCCCTTGAGAAGGGAACAGGCTCAGTAGAGAGGACCCTAGGTTTAATATGGTCACCTAAAGACGACGAGTTAGGTTTTGATCTGTCATTTAAGAGACTACCACCGGAAATTATGAATGGTAGTTTAGTGCCCACTAAAAGACAATTTCTTAGTATGATAATGTCGATTTACGACCCGCTAGGTTTCCTATACCCGTGTGTAATTCAATCACGCATATTAATGCAACGAATATGGAAGTCGGGAATACAATGGGACGAACCCTTAAAAGAAAAGGACGCCAAAGTATGGTTTAATTGGCTCCATAATTTATACCGCTTAAACGAATTAAAAATACCGCGGTGGTACGGGTTAAAACTCGATAATTTAGAATTACACGCGTTCGGGGACGCCAGCGAGCTTGCTTACGCCGCAGTAGTATACCTAGTGGGCTCTAACTCTGAAGGAAAGAGGGAATCGGTTATGTTACTAGGGAAAGCGCGAGTAGCTCCACAAAAAGTAGTATCCATTCCCAGGCTAGAGTTACAAGCAGCCGTGTTAGCCTGTCGTATAGCAGACACTGCCCACAAAGAGTTAGGTATACGAATCGAAAAGAAATTCCTTTGGACCGACAGCAAGACTGTATTAAAATGGATAAACTCCGATGCACAGGAATTTCAACGATTCGTCTCGCACAGACTAGCCGAAATAGATAGGCTGTCAGACAGAGGCAACTGGCGCTGGGTACCTTCACAGGATAACCCAGCTGATAAGGCCACCAGGTTGTGTTGGCCCGATGACCACGCGGAGTGGCTCTCGGGCCCCTCGTTTCTATGTAACCCACAGGAGCTGTGGCCTGCGTGTCCCGAGGCTGAGGCGTCGGAAGCGGACCTTGAGCGCATCCAGCGGGTCCACGCCGCGGCAGCACCGGCGGCACCACTCCTAGAGTACGAGCGCTACTCATCGTGGACGCGCATTCAGCGTGTCATGGCGCGCGTGCTCATCTTCAGCGGCCGATGTCGTAAACGTCGGTCGACTACGGAGCTGTGTCAGCGAGACCTAGAAGATGCTCACAACAGCCTGTTGAGGCTGTGTCAAGAAGAAAGCTTTCAAAGCGAGCGGGCCACCATCCTTAAAGGCCTGCCCGTTCCCAGCAGCAGCAGCATCAAGGCTCTCGACCCCATGCTAGCCGACGACGGGTTGCTACGAGTGAGAGGGCGCCTGAGTGCCTGTGAGGTGCTCACGTTTGGCGAGCGGCACCCTATTATCCTGGAGGGCCGCCATCCTCTGACAAGAAAGCTAATCGCTCATTACCATGCGATGGCTCTGCACGCCAACCACGAGACCGTCGTCAACAATCTACGGGAAAAATACTGGGTCACTAAAATCAGAACCTCAGTGAAGACAGTGGTTGCCAACTGCCAACTCTGTCGCGTCTGCCGAGCCAAGCCCGCGCCACCGAAGATGGGTGACCTGCCGCTCGCAAGGCTGGAACCATCCAGACGAGCCTTTGTGCGAGTGGGGGTGGACTACTTCGGCCCGATGGAGGTCGCAATCGGGCGACGGCGCGAGAAGAGGTGGGGTGTCCTATTCACCTGCCTCACTACACGCGCCGTCCACCTTGAGTTGGCCGCTTCCCTAAGCGCCGACTCCGCCATACTAGCCTTGCGGCGCCTCATAGCGCGCCGCGGGCAACCAGCACATCTGTACTCTGACCAGGGTACCAACTTCATCGGGGCCAATACCGAGCTTCGAGCAGCCCTGAAAGACCTCAACCAAGGTCAGATAAGGGCCGAGGCCATTCACCGTGGCATCGAATGGCACTTCAATCCCCCGGCGGCCCCACACATGGGTGGCTGCTGGGAGCGCCTGGTGAGATCCGTGAAGAACGCACTTCGCAGTACGCTCAAGGAGCGTGCCCCTCGTGAGGAGGTCCTCTACACCCTCCTCACCGAAGCCGAGCTGATCGTAAACAGCCGGCCACTGAGCTACGTGAACGACGACCACGACCAGCCCGTGGTCCTGACGCCGAACCATCTACTCCTGGGCACTGCGTCCGGGAGTACTCCGTTTGCATCGAGCGACGCCGAAGACATCGACTCTCGCCGGCAGTGGCGGCGCGTGAACGCGCTCGCCGACATGTTCTGGCGGCGCTGGCTGCGAGAGTACCTGCCTACGCTCCAACGTCGGGAAAAGTGGTTAAACAATGTGCCGAACGTACGTATCAGTGACGTAGTAGTGATTGTGGACAATAATAGACCGCGAAGTGCGTGGACCAAAGGTCTCATCAAAGCTGTGTATCATGGACACGATGGTATAATCCGTGTAGTAGATGTTAAGACTGTAAATGGGGTCCTACGTCGACCCGTAGCGAAGATTATTGTGCTTCCCACAGACCAAGAATTGTAAGTCGGTTGAACCCTGTTACAGGGGGTGGAATGTAGGCGAAGCTCAATAAAACAAGCTATAGTTAGTATTTATGTTTCTTTATTGTTTTGGGCGACGCCCTATGAGACTAACTAACTTTTAACATTAATATCTCCTCGCTATTGTATTCGGTAACTCCGGTATAGCCTCTGTAAAATACCTAAACAAATACCTATACTGTTCTTTAATAAAAGTAGTAGATTTCCATGAAGATACTTAAGTAAATACCGATGTATGTTTATAATCAGCTGTATTACCATTGTCTTGACCTTTTGAATTCTAATTAACCTGCAATTACCTGTAACAATAACCTGTTGGAATCTAATTAGTCTGTAATGCCTGTGTTATGTTTGTATAAAACTAATTAGCTTATAGTTACCTAACTCATTTATTGTAAAGCACTAATTAGCTGTGAGTAGGTATGAATATACCTAAAATACCTTATGTAGTTCGTACACGATTTTGAAAGTAGCGTATGTCCAATAGGACGAGCCACATTGTTAATCCAATAAGAAAGCAGAAACCTTGAACTCGCTTACACGTGTTTTGAAATTCTCGACAAGTCGAAACCTGCACCTTAGGGAAAGTCCATTTTTCTCGCTCTCAATTGGCGGAGCGGCTAATCAAAGTAAAGAAATGTATACGCTACTTGCGGTAGGCAACAAAAGTTATAAAAGGGCCGAGCGTCTATTTTTGGATTAGTATTGTTACAAGTTCACATGAATCATCAAGTTACCACGTAGTGTTTGTGAAGTAAGTGGCTCCGCTGTCCACTGCTTAGTCGCGATGTACCCTATATCTAGTTAGCCAGTCTTCAAGTGTAATATAGCTAGGATTTAATTGTGTGTACTGCTTATTCTGACTGTATTTTATATTGTGTGCTGTGTACTCTTTTACAACCATTTGTAGTGATTTCTGTGTAATTTTATGTGTGCCAAATATACTCAATTATTACGACATTCTGACTGGTTTAATTTCACTCTTTCGTCAAGGGAACACCGTCACCCCCGCCTACAACACCTGACTCCCGTTTTATTAACAGATAGTAGTGATCATTTCTACTTCTGGAGACTTCTAATTATGAATTGCCAACAATACTATGGAAACAGCTAGGTGCTGTCTATCCCCAAGGTATACCATATTGGCACATTTATAAGAAAGTTAGGATACTTGTTATGGTTTATAAAGTTTTAGGAAAGGTTTGTCTTTGTAGAGCACCATGTCTGTCGTTTAGACATATGTCCCGGTATTGTCGTAAATTCCTATACCTTATCAACAGCTGCACACTGTGTATCTGATTTTCTAGAACACAAATAATCCAGTATCTGCAATGTTTATAGGGATGTAGTTTTCAATAAAAGAGAAACATGAAATAAATATTTGTATTTATAGTGCTATATGCATGTAAAAAATAAATAATGCTGCACAGGATAGATCACAAAGAAAGCTTCAGTTTCAGATCTCAAAGCAAGAACAGTCGTTTTTCTTAAATATTATCTCTTTGGTTGTTATAGAAAAATGACAATAAGAAATGGTAAAAGTAAATACTAGGAGAATTTATATTTATGATATGGAACTCCATACAAAAAGGGCAGTACTGAATAAGGTCATAGTACTTCTGTTTATTTTACATGTTGTTCATATAAATATATCTTTATACAAAACGAAAGTGCAGTGACTTGAAGTTCCGTACTTTGCATTAGGTGTGTGGAGCTCCTAAAATGTTTGTTACAGCTGTTTTGACACTGAAATTAATAAAAATATCTAAGACAACCAACTTTTATAATTCTTCAAATAATTTAAAGACATACATAATCAATTACAAGTTTTACATCATTTGCAGGGAATATTGCATATTTATTCAATCATTTGTGCATTCTATATTTTTCAGTATAAAAATTTAAGACTAATCGTGAAACTCTAGCACCAAAAGCCTACAGATTAATAATACTAGCAAAGCAACTATTCCGTGTATTTATTATTTAATAAATAATTCGAGATTTAAAAATACATTACAGTTTCGATTCATCAAGTTATTTATACATGGGTTGGGCATGGAGTTTTTTTTATGTAGATGCAGATTGATTACCTAACTATAGCTAGAACTGGTCAATGAGACCTTACAATATTGCTGTAAAACAATGTGTATTCATAATACAAAATATTGTTCTGATAAGCAACTTGTAAATTTTGCGGGGTAATTGCGTAACATACTACCAATAGCAATGGCTTTCATTTTTACAGTTCGATAACAATCATTGCGTTATTTACATTGTTAAGCAAACATTTTTTTTAAACATATAAAGTTTATATTAGAGATATTCTTCAAAATGATTCAAATTGAGATTGATAGTGAGTTACGCAACTAGGGTGCCTACGATACAAATGTAGCATAGGGCCCTTTGTACACACACGCTTTTTACCGTGAAATACTACATACCTGTCTGGGTCACTTCAGAAAATTATTGCCGACACGGCGCCGTAGCCCTATAGACATAGAACGGTGTCATAATAAGGTCACCAAATTTTTCTACGACGCGATACATACACCGTACCGTAAAGAAACCGTGCCGTTTACATAGGACCTTATGATTCATTGTTAAAAACGCAGCAAAATTAAACATATTTGAAAGGAGATCAATCATATTGGGCCCAAAATTCAAAGCTACCGACAAAAAATATGTTATCCTGATCGAGGAAGTTCGACAAATATTTTTTTTTACTTTGGCGCCGAATCTCTCTATTCCTTCATCTTGAACGACTATTACCTTCTACGACAACAGACCTCTGCGTGTGTTCTATGATTATTACTTTTTGCATATTAATTAAATACTAGTGGTCGAAATTCAACCATAATTCATTTAAAATTTAATATATTCCTTATGAATTACCTATTATATAAAAATATTATCTTTCTGCACTCCTCCATAGAAACGTTAACTGTGCCTAATTTCATACTCTTCCATCCGCGTAATTTTCGTAAAAAGGGGTACAAAGTAGTTGCATCACGTATTAATACATACAGATGAAAGTCATCTTACATTGTTTTCCCCAATCGGTAGTTACGTATTCTATTAAAATGTATAAAACTAGATTTTTCAACTTTAAAAAACAGCTAAAGGAATAGTCGTAGAGATTCGGCGCAATAATGAAAAATGATAAGTATGATTTTCTGGACCAGGATACCACATTTTTTTTTTTCTCTGACTTAGGGTTATGGGCCTAACTTTGTATGAAATGTGACTGGTCTCCTTTGAATAGCAAGAGAAAACATTGCCAACTCTAATATATTTTGCAATCGTGTTGTGTTGTCATTTGTTTTTACCCTGCGTTTGTTGGGTTTCTACCAATTGCTTACTTATAATAATAATTGGCAACACGTTAGATGTTTAAATGTATTTACAGTCCGATTCAAACATTATGGCGTCTCGAGATGTTGCTCGGAACATGAGGCGAGTCGCTGCGCAGTAACAAAATCACGTGTTAGCGCACTTCAGAGACGCCATGAAGTTTGAAGCGGGCTGTCACACAGTATATAACGACTATAATTTATGAACCCAAGCAGCATTTTGACTACGTAACTATATATCGCGTTAACAATCCTCATTTTAATATCATGCCGGCGTCCTTCATGCAAATTGCAACAAATGACTAGCTTTAAAAACGTTTGATCTGCGAAATGCGTCAATCTTACAAATCCTATCTAATTCATTCGTACCCTCGTCTTTATGCCAATATCATCACAGTTCCATGCTTCAATCAGTCAATTCTTGTTAGTTTGGTTCTTGCACATCATAAACTAGTTCAGATTTCTTTTTATTCCATTGTTTGCCTTTTATTTCAAATCTACACTCGTCTTAGGAAGACTTCCGTTTTGGTTCCGAAGATAAAAATGTCGGCATGAAAGTAGTCAGTACTTTCATGCCGACATTTTTAAGTCGGAGCTACTGTCTCGAACGTGACTGAAAGTCGGTCTAGTGGGACAAGACAATATAAATAAGGAACATTTGTATGGAAGTTAGCAACCTGGATATAAGCGTGCCATTTATTTTTTGTTCAATGCAATCAACAACATTCCTTTCCCTCATTTTAACGCCATTCTTTGGGGCTTTATCGTTCCTTAAAAATATTATCTAGAGTCACCAAAATCAGTCATTTTTGAAACCAGGGCTTAATGTATTATTGCTTGTATTTGCAAAAACAAAAATTTCTGCAACATCTGTATAGGTGATATAAAATTTATTTGTGACATTAATGGGAAGGCAAAAAAGACTGATTTTAGTGGGTAATTTATGAGGTAAACGACGAGTAAGGGATTAAGCGTTACGATACATTACGACAAAATGGAATGTGGCAATTTTGCCTATCGTTGTATACAATATTAATCATAAACACGTCCACACAAATGTGTAAATCGTTCGAGCTCCTGCGTCGGTACCTAAGCTATGGATGGAATGCTGTAATTGAAAAATCCGATTTGCTATACGAGTAACGTTAACTTATATTGTACGCACAATATAAGGAAGTCTTACTTATCTGTGAAAATAGAGTATAATAGTGTACCTAGGATTAAATATCATGATTACAATGAGTAATTTCTAGAGTATTCGAAGTGAGGACATTGCCAAAATCAATATGATGTATGTTGCAACTGCCCAATATCTTCATCAAAATCAAAATCAAAATCAAAAGTCATTTATTCAAACTAGGCTGAGAGTCAGCACTTTTTGAACGTCAAAGTTACAAAAGACAGTCCCCCCAAAACGCCCGCCCTTCGACACTTCCTAGTGCTTTAGCTGGGAAGAAGAAGTGGCGGAACAAACTCCCCAGCAGCACAGCTGTCTGTTAAGTTAGAAGAACTTGATTCTATACAATATCGTGTAAGTAATTAATATTATAAAACAAAACAAAACATACATTATTCGCCATATGTCAGCTAGCACACGCCAATATACGAACAAAACATTGAAAAGTAAACTCAAGCTGAAATAAATAATAAAACAAAATCGTAAACAGAACGTAAAACTTAAATAAAGCCTCCAGGCATAAAGGGCGTGCCCGCTTACATATTCAACGACGCAAAATGATACATATACATACATTGATGCATATTGCTAAGTTGAAGTTACAATAGTTAAACTAGGACCTCCGGAGTAAAAATAAAATAAAATAACATAACAGTTAATACAAATAACAATAACAAAAACCATGGTCAGCAAGTCGACCAGTCACCACAAGCAGCACCCGTTCACGAGCATAACGCAAAGGTCAGCCATTACCCCCCTCGCCATATTTGAGGGAAGGTGGTAACCCGACCCCCGACGCTACCGCAAGCAGTGACATCTAAGGGAGCATGACGAACTTGCTGCCGGTTGGTCAGGCTAGAATATTATGAACAGCTGACGAGGTCGCTAGCTAACTACATGTTGCAATACAACTCATTTAAAATCACTGTAATGAGTAGATTATGTCCACAATAAGTGAAATTAAAAGAAAATAAAAAATAATTAACAAAATCAGTTAAATAAAAATAAAATAAAAAAAAACAATTATATGAACTACCCATATAAACTGTCGGTAGGAAAGCTAATTCTGGATTGAAAGAACATAAACATTGTCTTGAGTTAATCACAGCGACCAACTATTCTTATCGTTTAAGTAGTCGTTGATAGAATAGTATGCCTTTGAACAAAGGTTGGATTTTACTTTAGCTTTAAACTCATTAAACTGCAAATCTAGCAAAGCAGAGGGCAGCTTGTTATAAAAGGTAATACCAAGACCAACAAAAGAATTATGAACCTTATGAAGCCGGTGAAAAGGAGCACGTAGTTTGTCCTTATTTCTAGTATTAATGTTATGAATATCACTGTTTTTAGTGTACAAGTGTATGTTTTGCCTAATATATAAGATGTTGGCGAAGATGAATTGTGATGCCACCGTAAGAATACCAATATCTTTAAATAAATCTCTCAGAGAAACTCTAGCACCTAGTTGGTAAATCGCTCGAACAGCTCGTTTTTGAAGAACAAAAATATTTTGAATGTCCGCGGCTTTGCCCCACAGCAGAATGCCGTAGGACATTATGCTATGAAAATAACTAAAATAGACTAATCGAGCTGTATCAACGTCCGTGTACTGTCTAACTTTCCTTACGGCGTAGGCGGCCGAACTGAGCCTTCCCGCTAGGCTTGATATATGTGATCCCCACTGAAGTTTGGCGTCTACTGTTATGCCCAGAAAAACTGCCGAGTGTACAGTATCAAGCACCTGATTATTTAAAACGACATTGGGTCCCAGATTCCTAACATTCGGTAAGGCGAACTTTATACATTTCGTTTTCTTAGCATTAAGAACTAGGTTATTTGTGGTAAACCAATCCGTAGCCATTGAGAGCGCACTGTTCACGTCGTCAAAATCTTTTCTATTCCTGTCTACTTTAAAGATAAGTGAGGTGTCATCAGCAATGTTTTCATTTGGAAAAATACCAATGAAGCGTACGTCCTTGAACGTATAAATATCTACGGCTCGACTAGGATGAATGCTTGCAATTGCATGGTGTAAAATAATGCCAGTGACCCTAATTACTACAGCAAAGACGTTGGCAACTGCCCATGTGAATAGGCGAGTTTCAATTTTTTTTTGCGAAGACTTAGTTATGTCTACAATACAATGTATAAAACAAGACGCTTCAAAAAGAAGAAAAATACATTTCTTTCTTTTTGGTCCTTATGTTTATCATCTCAGATAAGGTGTTGACTATTTTTATTTAAATATTTGCAATTTTAGCAAAAATAAATACTTTTAACTTGAAAAAGTTAGAACACTTTAAATTTTCACAGATTTGAATATTCCAACTCCATTTTGAATATGTTTCACAATTAGTCAACTATCCTCATTGGTACTAGATCTTGCTGATTTATTTCTAAACTGTCTTTTTGGTTCAAAGGTAACCAACAAGCCGATCACATCACCCTC
Source organism: Aporophyla lueneburgensis (assembly GCA_932294355.1). Taxonomy (NCBI): domain Eukaryota; kingdom Metazoa; phylum Arthropoda; class Insecta; order Lepidoptera; family Noctuidae; genus Aporophyla; species Aporophyla lueneburgensis. The sequence goes on from OW028737.1 coordinate 9,317,797, forward strand.
TGATTTCACTAGACTTGTCGTGCGGCGAGTAGGGCGAGGTCCTCATGTATGGTCCAGGGACCATCGGCGCGGTCTCAGAGCCACGTCGGCGCCCTGGTCAGTGAGTACAGAGGTGGGGGGTTCGTGACCGGCGCGGGCGCAGCATCCGCTTCGGAGTCAGATTCTTCTGAGGAGACGCGTTCGGCTGCGCTTAGCGCAACGCGGGCGTATTCGTCTGTGTCTATGCTTTTGCAGAAATGAATTGCGTACCTGTGAATTTCGATTAGATGACTTATTATGACATCACGTCCGTATACTCCGATTTGAGAGGCAGATATTCACATTTAGCTCCTTGTGTTTAAATTCCACGCAATATGGGAGCGAACCTATTGCCATAAATCAGGTTGCTACTGAGAAATTCTAGATGGTAAAAACCCAATAACATTTTGCCCGACCCGGGAATCGAACCCAAAAAAGACCTCATGCTTCCTGTCGGGGTCGCGTGATTGTTCGAAAGAGATACCGTGACCCTGGCACATCGGCAACTGAAGGAACACGGGTGGGTTTTAGTCAGTAAAGGTCTGACATGCCCTCCCGCTCCGCCCAGAGCGGGAGAAGTCATTTGATGATTTCACATCCAAAAAAAAAAAGACCTCATGCTTTGCAGTAGCGCTTGCGACTACTGCTTTTGAATAGATCTTGTTCAAAATATCACACTGGCTGGAGAAATAATGAGATTTCAACGCCCCGACAAGAAGAAGCTGTTCATACTTAGTTTATTTCTGAAGGCTATTAGATATACAATGTGGCTTAGAAACAAAACGCTAACCTGAGTTTCTCCCGTAACACCGACTTGCATGAGTATCTCGGCATCTTGAGAAGGAAGAAGCAGGTGTAGCTCTCGGGCAAGAAGTGGTCTGGAGGCTGGTATTTGTCTAACACCTAAACCAGAATGACATCATTATAAAGAGGAAATAAAGGAACTTATGACTAGTCACTGATGGAGTTCTTGTCAACAAAAGCAGAACTTAGGTTTTAAACGACCTATCTATACTAATATTATAAAGCTGAAGAGTTTGTTTGTTTGATTGAACGCGCTAATCTCAGGAACTACTGGTCCGAATTAAAAAAATATTTTTGTGTTGGGTAGCCTTATTTATCGAGGAAGGCTATAGGCTATATAACATCATGCTACAATCAAGAGGAGCAGAGTAGTAATGAAAAACGGGGAAAACCGCACGGGTAGGCGATTCGACGCGTCGGGAAGGGTCGGGGGACCAAAAAATTTAACGCAGACGAAGTCGCGGGCATAAGCTTAGTGTTTTATATTTTTACCGGTCAGAATTGACTATTTTGTATCTACCATATTCAGCACGACAACGCCTAAGAATGATGGCAAATATGGTCATAAAACGCGCGAGTAGAGCGGAGTTATATTTTTCTAAATACTTACAGACCGTATCGTATAGCATCGCCTGAAAAAGTTTAGCTTGGTGATTTGCCAACCACCTCGTTTTTGAAGAACCATTCTACATACCTGTAACACAAAGTCCCTCTGCCTCGGATCTTGTGGAGCTCTCGGCAGTCGCGTCCGTCCCCAAACGAACCGTAGGAACAGAGCTCGTTCACTGCCCGATAACTCCTCCATTACTTCCCAGAACCACTGCACCAGAGGTGCGTTTGGCTCAATTCCTGGGTAGAAGCAGAAACAAATGAAAACATTGGAACATTGTTGATGAACATAAAGTCGTTGAATTAACAAAAAGACACCGTTTGAAAACAGTTTTCCAAAACATGTCACAATTTTATCTGAGATGCCAGGTTTTACGTAACCTTACAGAACGTATCGGTACATATACGAAGTTTCATAAAAATGTTCTGGCATTTCAATATAAGGCACAAAGATCATATAGTCTAGAAAGCTCCTATGTATATTTCCACGTCTAGCACATAACATGTGTTGATGTATGCCGTCTGTTAGAACATATTAGCTGAAAGCTGCAATGGCTTTATCTTCAAAAGGCCCTTCCAGGCATGGCCTGCATTTTTAGACTTACATAATATTTGGAATATAAAAGAGACAATGATTTCTGCGTTTGTTTCGGTATTTCTTCTCAGGGATCAGTCAGTTAGTAAAAACTTGCGCCATCTAATTTTAAAATATGTCAGTAAAATAGAGGATGTCAAATATAGAGGATGTCAGTAAAATAGTAAGGTAATCCTACCTTTGTAAGTAGCAGAAGCTCTGAGCGAATGAACAGGTATGTCAGGAGAGCCACATACGAGGGTTTCTAGCTCAGCCGCGTTGAACAACGCGAGTAACGGTGCTGGGATCACCCGGGACATGCCGTCACGAACTGCGCGGACTTGTTCGTCGAACTCGTGGAGCCTGCGGACGAGTAATGTTATGGAGTAAGACACCAAAATATGTTTCCATTAAAATCGGATTGTTAAAACTTTAAAATCCACGCAGCATCCATCCGCTTACGCTTATTATTGCAACGCATTATCATGTGCGTTTGATAGACGTGTATGAGTTGCGTCTCGCGATGCCTGCGCGATGCATACGTCCAAGCTAAATTCTACGCACGTTCAGAAAAACCACATTATAACAGCAGGGCTTGTGGCTAAATAACAACAGCCGCGCAGGTCCAACGAAGGTTAAGCTATGCTTGCGCTCGTCGGGACGTGGATGGGTGACCATTCATTACATATCGAGATGACATACCCCTCCGAGCCAAGGTTTGCACGATAAGCCGTTGGTCCTGGATGCCATTCATAGATCTTTGACAGTCGTTACGGGTAGTTAGATGTCCAAAAGTCTAACAACCAATCTTACAAAGTGGTATCGTGTAATTGGGTTGTTGAGGTCAGATAGGCAGTCGCTCCATGTAAAATACTGGTATTCAGCTGCAATCCGGTTAGACTTGAAGCGGACCCTAACTAACATAGTAAGGGAAAACACTACCTGCCGGGGTCGCGTGATTGTTCGAAAGAGTTACCGTGACCCTGGCACATGGGCAACTGATGGAACACGGGTGGGTTTTAGTCAGTAAAAGTCTGACACGCCCTCCCGCTCCGCCCAGAGCGGGAGAAGTCATTTGATGATTTCCCATCTTGAAAAAAAAAAAAAAAAAAACAAAAAAACAAAAAGGGAAAACACTAGGCAGATTGATTGATTTGTACGGAATATCATTTTGTCACGATTTTTTCTAAATCTTATCAGACTTGAATATCTTACCTGTAGTGCAGAGCCAACTGCACATATTCATCCTTATTATCAGGAGTGACTCTTTTGTGCCTCGTCGATAAAGGCACTTCATGGCCAGCCGCTGATGGAATTGAGAATGGGAGCTCGAGATTTTGGAGTTCCTGTCAACAACATCAAAATATAGGTTTTAAAGAACCTCAGCTTTATAATTAACCTATCAGTCTCAACCGGATCATTTGGTACCATATTCAGGACTACTAGTGTTTTTTTTTATAGCCACTATGGGTCGTCAGAAGCCGGAAAGTCAGACCACCAGACTTATCAAGGGGTGGGGAGGGGGGCTGTTATACTAGGTTGTGGACGTCAGCATCTAGTCAGACTGGAAGCTGAGCCCAACATTTTTAGGAAAAGGCTAAACAGATGATGATTCAGTGAAACTAGTGGTGGCAGTTATAGTTTTAAAACGTGAGAGTAGGACGGTTATTTTTTTTTTTTTTTTTGGAAAGAAATATATAGACTGTCATGTCGTCTCGCTACTACTTTTTATAACCACGCAAGTCAAAGAATTTAGCGTTTAAAGAAATTTCTTTTTAACCAACAGTGTCGAATTCAATTCATTTCGTACCTTATTATTAGGCGTCATATCTCGAATACAAAGAAGCGCAGGTAAGAAGTCTTTGTCCACTTCAGCCAAGTCCTGTGGCCTTAGAGGTTGTCCTGCTAATTGACGCCACACGCCTTCCGCCAGTGAGAGGGATAGAGGCGACCCGGTGCGGATTGCGATGCCCATTAGTACACCTGTATTTTTATAAGAATATAATTAATAAGTAATATCTTGAATAAGGGTTTCGTTATGAAGATATTACTGTCGTAAGCCAAATCTGCATGTCATTTTTTGCGTCACGTTTCTGAAATTTCAGATTTCACGAAATAAACGTATCCCACCAACATTCTCGTTCCATTTTTTCCATTTTCTTATCCAATTTTTGATAGCCCTTATTTTATATTTATATTTTTTAAATGTGTGCATTTGTAATTTTCTGTCGATAGTTTTTGCAGATACGAACGCATACAAAAAAATGAAATACTAATAAATAATAATACTTGTTCTTTATTTCACGGAAGAAACCTAATTTCTATTACGTAACATGCGCGGAATGCGCAAATTCTATCCGTTTCGATTATGAAATAGTAGATTCACATATCAGAAGAGACTTACCAAGAAACCGGAAGCAGTTGAGATGTAGAGGAGTATTAGCAGTGGGATTTAGTAAGAAAGCGTCACGCGATGCGCCTGCGTCTCCACGTCCGTTGGGCGTGGCCATGAGGAGCGGTAGCGAGCCGTTCTGTAGCTCTTCACACATCTCGGCGATGCTCTCACTGTAGCCGCCACCGCAGTCATCCACACTCTCACCTAGTGGATAATTTACATGGATTCACTCATACTTTGTTTAGAGAAACATTACCATTTTTGTTGAAAGACTTTTTTAAACGGTTGTTACAACAATAGTTAAAAAAAAAAACAAGTAAATGTTATTTAAAGAGTTTGACTATTAAACTTAATAACTATAAGCATATCATACAGTCGGAGGCACTGTTAAATTTAAGAAAATGGCCATGACAAATCGACTGACATCTCAAATCTCTTGAATCATCAAAATCGGCCTACGCGTTGTTTATAGAGTAGCTCGCAGACATACATTCATACATAGGCTGATAAACACATTACCCTCCTTTGCGTCGAGCAGTCTGACTTAAAGTCTACAAATGCAATCGAATTTCCAAAATAAAAGTATTACCCCCTTTTATATTTCCTTTATCCTTTCCCAGCTTTTCCAGTTCCCGTGAAAAGGGAATAATATAGTAAAGTGTGAATATACGTACCAACAAACTTGACCTTCCACACACGATGTGGCAGAGCTAACGCGTCCTGCGTCAAGGCAGGTAGCCGGGCCACCATCTGTCCGAACACAGACCGCATGCCGGCCGGGCCCGCCAGCCCCGCCCCGCCCCGCCGGGCTCGTCGGGCTGCGACCCGGGACAGTTCCACTACCGGCCCGTGTTGACGTTCCCGGACCATTGTTGCCATTATAGCCTGTTATAATACGATATATACAGTCAAAATGACTAAGGATTTTACGTTCTGTGTTTAGAAAAAAAAACCGCATGAAAAGTGCTAAAAAAAGAACAATTCATTTTTTAATGTAGAAAGTTCAATGATGTTTTCACATGATAATTTTTTCGAGTTTTGTATTGGTGAAGGGCCAATCGGAGCACCGAACGCGGTCGATGCATTAAGTCGTGATGGTTAAATAGTAGATTGCATCATAAGGGAGCAAAATAATATTTTTACGGCGAGGGCGCTTTTTTGAATCCAGAGCGAAGTGAGGGATTCTTTAGTAGAATCCTGAACGTAGCGAGGGATTCAAAGTACGTCGCCCGAGCCAAAAATATATTTTGCGCCCGAGTGATACACTCTACTTTTCATCACCCACTATGAGAAAATAAAAGGCGCCTCATATTTTATTGTAATATTAATATTTAATGAAACAGAGTAACAACTAAATTGAAATTAAGTAGTATCTAATAATAAAACAACTAAAAACTTATATTTACATTTGAGACATTTTCACAATTTTGAAAATTAATTGTTACAGTTTTATTAGGAATAGAGATTGTTGTAGATTTAATTTTATTCTGCGTGTTTGAAATAATGTCAGAATCTGGCTCATTTTGAGGAAAATGTGACGGTGAATCTCTTTGTTTGGATGTAGATGGGCGCGGCGACAGTGGCATGGATGGATTAACTGAAGGTTGCAATTTAATGTTTTCCACGATGCGTTCACATGTTTTCGCCTTGTTCTCAATGGAATCTTCTATATATCCCTCTGCTACAGCACTCGACTTCCATCCTCCATGTCGCTTGAGAACAGTTAAGTCCGCTCCAGAATCTGCCAACAGGGTAGCAGAAGTGCGACGAAAACAATGTCCTGTATATAGCTTGATATCTGGTAACTTCAAATAAGTAGCGATTTCTTGTGGCATGTAAGAAATTTTATTTTTTCCCATAACTTGTTTGAAGCACTTGCCATTTTGATAACGGATGAAAAACCGATTGGTCTTTATATCAGCAGGACGCAGGTCCAGGTATTTCTGTACAATAGTTTTGTATTCTCCTCGGATTACGAAGGATCGGTCAGTTTTTGTTTTTGTGTCTGTCAGCTTTACTAACAGTAAATTATCCGAGTGATTTTCGACATCATCAACAGTTATTTTTAAAAGTTCATTGCCACGACAAGCTCCATGTACTCCGAAAATTAAAGCCACCTGTAACAAAACCGAATGTGAATAAGACAAGTACCTATCTATCGAAGTACAGGTTACAATAAAATGCGCATTTTAAAACACTGGTTATACTTTACTAATCCACCATATATACATACATAGTTACTTACTTTTACGGCAAGAAAGATGTTGTCGGGTGCCTCATTAAGGAAAGTCTCCACGTTTTTGACTGAGAACACTTTGGATTTTTTAGGTTTAAATCCATCAGACATCCTCTTCAGATACGCTATTAATGTCGAATATGTGTCCAGTTTTACGTCGTTATTAGAACTGACTGTTGATTTTAGCATTGAGTAGGTACTCCAAAGTGTTGAAGGTTGTTTAGTTTTGGCTAAGTACTGGAAGTAGGCCAAAAACACAGATTCTGAAAAATTCTTGGCGCCTCTTGAATTTCTCCATTCAATAAAATTACCATAAGCTTTCATATATTTCTCCTGGGATTTTGCAGGTAGTAGATTATCCATCACATTTCTTGCGTCAGTTCTAATACTATCAGGAGTTAATTCTATACTTTCACTGTCACTTGAAGAACTCATTTTTCAAAACAAAATCATGAATTTCTATCAATCCGTGAAAATTGACGAAAACGCGGGCTATAGTTCGCGCGTTTTTAATTTTATTTCTTTTTTTTTTTGTATTCAGCCGGCGCGCGGCGCTACTATGGGCCGTCGCACCAGCCAGTCTTTATTCAAACAATATTTGCGTTCAATTTCTTGGGCGCTGAACACAAGATGTTCCAAATTCAAAAAGTGCGCGGCAAAGATAATTGCTGCGCACTTATAAAGAGGATTAAAAACTCATTACTGCCCGCTAAAAGTTTCTTATAGAAAACACCACCTTTGGGTGCACTTAAAGGCGAACCAAGTCGTCTTTTTCGAATAGATGGGATGAAAAGAAATTCACACTAGGGCCTCTGATAACAAGTGCAATTATGAGAATCCGTGTGTAATAAATAGCATAAGGTATATAATCAATTAATTTTATTCTTACCTTTCTGAATGCTGCTTCTTTGACATTGTAGAACAACAATGTCCTTAACTGATCCAGAGGCCCATCCAGGATCAGTAGCGGTAGATTTGGACATAACAGGTCAGAGAATTGATGCAGTAATACCTGAAATAAAATAATGTTGTTACTTCTGAAGGCAAAACTTTAATCCTTAGTAGAGATCGTCTTCTGGGAATTACTTATGCAGTGGTAGAAACATAACCTAGCCACTTCTAGAAACAAGGCAGAGCGGTTGATTGCGAATGATAAAAATTATATTTATTTCTGAAAATAGGTCCGAAACACACTTCAACAAGTCAAAAATAAATTAGGTTTTAAAAGCCAAACTTATCAAAACCAACCTCATCTAGTTTGATGAGGTTGATGTTTCCTATCCAACTACTCTGAGAAATAACACCAAAATAAATACAGAGGCCAATTTCTTATCACCTGGTTTCAAGAAGGAGTAAGTTTGCAATTCGTCTATAGTAGTCGTCAATATTTGTTTTTGTTTGTATATTTCGCGATAACCCCGGTAATTGTGAATAGATTTCGAATTCTTTTTCTACTTATGCTCGCTTATAATTTTTTTTAAACCTAGCTTGGGTAGTTTCTGCCCAACTTTGTTAACCTCTCCCGTCCCACTGACTTCACGCGACTATATGCTTTTTTTCTATGCCGTGATGGTGTGTTTTCGGTTGTAGTCATAGAACGCGATATCGAGTCTTCGGGACGCAGAGGACGTTTTTCGGCTGACCCGATATCGCGTCAGTGGGACGGGATAGAATATGTATTTAATCAACTTAGTGTATCAGTTCTAATACTTTCTGTCACTGTGGTTTACATAGCAAGTAGTGGTATACGAATAGGTGTTTTTTTGTTGGTCTAGACTTATGATGTTGGTCATACGAGGATTGTCTCAGATGGTCTTTTGAAGGAAGAACCACACATTTGAAGGGATCTGTGCAGTGATAAGTAAGGGTCATCTGAGAACTTCAGGTTGGAGGATATTTCTGTAAAAAATATACGTACCAGTCTATTGCAAATGAGCTGTGGTGCAAGATCTCGCAACAGGTGGCACTCCAGCGGAGGAGCAGGTGGCGCGCGGGGAGCTCGTGGAGCTTCCACACACAGTGCTACCGTGTGTGCGCTGCCACAGGCCACTTTGGTTACACGCTTCCCCTAAAAGAAACAAAGATTTTTCGAATAATGCCTTCAACACTTCTTTGAAGAAAGATGGATTCGCTGGTAAATATTTTTGAAGTCACTCATACGCAAAAACTTTAAAATCGGGTAATATTAGTTTCGCGAAGTAGTTGGGAGCTAAATAAAATAAAATTAAATATTTTTATTTCACATAAACCTATGAAACACTTACGAAACGTCAGAAGCTAGGTGCACGGTTCCAATTTGTTGATTCCGAAGATCTGGCAAGAACCTCCATGGTTTCTTTTTTTAAATAATTGGATTTTACGATGATGGTTTCAAATTACAGTGTTAATACTAGTATGGGAGGAGCTAAGAGAAGGATGTTCTTACCTGTAATGCCATTAAAAGCCTAGGTCTTTGGGCAGCCAGTGTTGTACCGTCTCCCAATTGTCCCTCATCATTGTCACCCCATGTATATACTTCCCCGTTGTCCGTACATGCCACACAGTGGAGACTCCCTACGAGTAAGAAGAATTTAGTAACCTGTGTGAATGTTTCTTTCCGTCACATCTCCGGCTGTCCGAGTAAAACTAGAGTTCGTTTTTAGTCCCAGATATACATCTGACATTTCAAGTTTTTTGCATTTGCTTTTTTAATAAAGGAGTTGGATACGACTTTGACATTACACCTGTCAAATTAGCATCGTTATAAATATCATGATAGGATATTAAATGGAAGTAGAAAAAAGATCATTTTTTAAACGAATTTTCATTACGATCAATATTTTTCAAAGTATGTGCTAAGTTAACCTAACCTAACCACCAACTCACCTGTGGCTATGGATACAATAGTTTTCCCTTGCATGCCAGTAACTCGCATTGGCCTTCGTACGTGCTCATAGCTGCCGTGCCCGAGCCGATGGTAGTCACCTTTGCCCCTATTATAGACACACACATACCATCATATTAAATATTATAATATATTATTCCGCGAAATCTGGCTCTAGTAACTTAGACGTATAAAAACGTGGTTATGTCGCACATATTTGGTTATAAGGTACGACCAATTTAGTTTCTTTACGAAGTTTTATGTTTATTTATCTGAAAAACATATAATCACGGAAAGGCAACTCGGCACTGTGACGCTGAGACGTTCTCATTCGTTTTACTTACCAAGTATAAACACTTCCACATTGGCATAAAGCTACAGAGAATTGAGATCCACATTCAACTTTGACGACCCGCAGTCCTTTCAAACAGTCTATTCTCATTGGTAGCTTACAGCCTTCTGAACCACCACGACCTGAAATGAATGACAAAAGTATATTTTTTGTACTTGTTACAACTTGAATCAAACTTATGATATGCTTGGTGTGTGCTATATTGATCTGGATTGAGCCGAGTGTGAGTAATGATCAATGCACACTCGTTTTCAACACACGTGCATGGAAAAATAGACTTGTATTGTTGATTGCTCTTCTTCCCAACATGAAGTCGAAATTATTGATAAAAACGAAAACGTTAACAAGTTTTTACGGAAAATAGCGCGGTGGTTTTGGTTTTTCCGCGCGCCAGGCTAAAGATGTATGCACAGGTGTAAACAAAGGTTCTGGCGAACCGCTAATCAGCTTATTGAAAACACTTTACACTTTACGTAAAGTAAAAACACTATAAGTGTGGAAATGCAAAATAAAAAACACAAGTGTATGATAAGCTGAATTGTGAACCTAAATGCGTTTCCATAAAATTAACTTTATAAGCACGTGTATTGAAAATAAAATTATGTAGAAATATTCGAACCCTCCGCTCCAAAAACAGCACAGAGATAAAATTATTATTAAATGATTACCTAGTTTCCCATAGTCACCGTCTCCCCATGACCACACATTGTCATCGTCAGTGATGCACAGAGTTTGTGCATCTCCCGAGCCGCAAGCAACGTCTATTACGCGGTATGATGATAACGCTTCCACCTAGAAACACAAAAATAATACGAAATTACAAAAGGTGCAAAAGCCAGTCACACTGTAAGCACCAAAATGTTTCAAAAAGAGAATAGCGTAACTAAAATAAAAATATGTCTGCCTTTTTAAATATGGGACTAGTTGTGTCACCCGCGTGGAGGTCGGAAATTATCCCACGGGAACGTACTACCGGGATAAAAATATCCTATAAATGTTAATCCAGCTAATATGTATGTATACTATCTGCGTGCCAACCCGTTTTTGCGTTATTGAGTAACAAACATCCAAACCCATATCTCTAGAATATTAGTAGGTTTTTGGCATTGTTAAAAAACCACATAATTTCTGCAACCAACAATTTTTTTTTTCCAGTAAATGCTTCTTATTGGTCAAAGGGCGTGGCTGAGTGTCAACGATGAGTCACTATTCTCTTAACGAGAATAGACTATAAGTTTGACATAACAATTTAATTTTTTGAAAATTTTTGGCACAATATCGGGTTTATTCAGCAATCGTTTCTTTTTTAAATAAAATAATTATTTTAGCTTACCATTTTAGGCACCAGCTGGTCCTCGGAGTCGCCATGTCCCAGCCGGCCGTACCGTCCCTTCCCCCACGTGTATATCCGGCCTCGCGCAGTCAGACACGCTGAGTGCGCTCCCCCACAAGCTATCGCTACCACTTCTAGTCCCGATAGAGCTGTTATTAGCTTTGGACGGTCGTAGCTCCTAGGGAAATATTGTGTTGATAACATTATAAAAAAGATAAATTTTATTTGATTAATTATGTACTAATAATACATTTAACTGACATTATTTTAATATGACATTACTAGCCCTTTTATCAACCGACGAAAAAAAACGGAGGAGGTTATCAATTCGACGCGTATATTTTTTTTTTTTTTTTTTTTTTATGTATGACCACGCATAACTTTTTACATAGTGGTCCGATTGTGACAATTCTTCTTCTATTGGAAAGGGTATACTCCCAAGGTGGTCCCATATCAATTTGGAAAACAAAATCGAACCCTAAGGGTCGGAAAACAGGGGATGATTGATTGTTCACTCACTGATTGTAATGTATAAACACGCATAACTTTATACAGAGTAGTCCGATTTTGATAATTCTTTTTGTGTTGGATAGGGTATATCTTGCCAAGTATTATTAGTACATTAAAGCCACAAAAAAAATATAAAATAAAAACTTTTTAACAAAAAATTAAACCGCCGAAAAACTGAAAAGCATAAAATAATACTTAAACCTTAAAATTTTGAGTCGGCGCTGAAAAATCAATGAACAAGGATCACTCAAAGCGCCGACTCATAATTTTAAGGTTTAAGTATTATTTTATGCTTTTCAGTTTTTCGGCGGTTTAATTTTTAAACTTTACTATTGACATGCATGAAAAAATAAACTATAATTGACTAATTATCTATTCAAATACGTAAAATTGACATTATGAACAAGAACGTGACATTGCATTATTTAAATTCAGATTGATTACTACAAACTTAATATATTTGTACACCAATTTTTATTGGTAGGGCATAAAGGTTGACTGGTAGAAAATGCCTATGGCATTAAGTCCGCCTCTGTACATTAATGTGCTTGAAGTATTAAATAAATAAATAAATAAATAGAGCTCGACTAGAATGTATACATAAGACCTTTATTACCTGTGTTCACAAATAAAGAATGATTGATTGATTGATTGAACATTATCAGTAATCATGAGGTCTTATTTATCATACAATGAAATCAAATCAAAATATTTTATGTCACACAAACCTACATGGGTACTTATGTAATGTCTGAAGCTAGGTGCACGGTTCCAATTGGTTGATTCCTATGAAGAAAACCCGGCAAAAGAACTCCATGGTACATTTTTGTACACGCGACTGTCTCTAATGTTGCAGACTGAAGGCATTATGCCGTTGAGTTTTTTCTTACGCATATATATTAGCCTCATCATATTCTTTTAACCATTGTGTTATACGTATGACATAGATTCTAAATTCGATGTTTTTAAAACTATGTTCAATTATTTTAGCTAGAGGGGCTATAAATAATACCAGTCGCACGGGTCGATTGAGGGCTATGCTACGCTTGCCGAGGTCGTTTCGTGGATGGGTGACCATTCATTATATACCGAGATTCCCCTGTGCTTCAGAAAGGACGTCAAACCATTGGTCCCGGTGGTAATTTGTACATCTTTTACAGTCGTTACGGATAGTGAGAAGCCCAAAAACCTGACATCCAGTTTTACCAAGGGGTATCGTGTTACCCAATAATTAGGTTGTGGAGGTCAGATAGGCATTCGTTCCATGTAAAATTCTGGTAGGTCTCTATTTAGACTGGAAACAGACCCCAACGTAGTGGGGAAAAAGCTAGGCAATTAAGTTTTTTTATTACTTAAATATTTTAGCTTTAGGAGCAAAGTTTATTTTATTCATATACTCACACTCTATTTCCATGTCCAAGTTTACCGTCTTCACCCTCACCCCAGCTGTAAACATCACCATCGGCAGAAAGCGCTAAGCAATGTTTGCCTCCCGAATTACAAGCGACCTGACAACAGAAGACACACATATTTTACAAATTGTATATGTTTTACTAGTATTCCTATAACATAGATCTAGTGTCTGATTAGATAAATGTTCTATCAAATAACTTATTCGTTGTTGACGAAAATAATAGTTAGGCCGAACAAAAAATGAAATCAGATTAAACAAATGGCAACTTAAATCTAGTGTAGGTAAGTTGATTTCTGAATGAATTGAAAAAGTTTCACATATTTTCAAGAAGTTTCGCAAACTGAACTTTATATAAGGGTTTTAAAGTTATTTTTCCGAAATACACATTTGTTTCGCATAAAGCTAACTAAACTAGGTTTGTATTTGGTACCTTTGTGATGAAAACGTGTTGTATTGAAGACAATAGAGTTGGTGTTGATACAGAATCGATTCCGCCAATACCCAGTCTACCGCCAGCACCATAGCCTGTAAATGATAAATGATAAATGATAAATGATAAATGATTTTATTTCTGTAAGTAGGTTTGTACAAACACTTTTACATGTCAATTATATTTTTTTTTTAACTAGATGAGTTCGGCGTTTCCTAACTGACTACTCTGAGAAGAAAGGCCGAAACAAACTCAGAGGTCACAGTCTCTTTTAAAGTCCAGACATAATCTTGTTCACATCATGTGAAGATCATGTAAATTGGTGACTGAAATGGTCTTTTGAAGAAAGAACCACACAGATTGAGTGGACCTGTCCAGTCAGTGCAAGCATTTGTCACTAATCGTTTAGCTCAACTCGGAAGATAAGGAGCCCAACGCTTTGACGAACAGTACCAAAGAAAGGACATTTGGGTAGGCCACATAAATTACTCAAACTGCCAGATCGTGATTACTGAGAACGAAAGAAAAAAAAAAAAAAAATTAAAAAAGACCCACATAGTCTTCACATTCACAATAATTAAAACAATACGATACTTTACAAAGTAAATAATCATGTCATTGTATATATAAAAATTATCAATGTCAATGTGTATATAAAAAAAAAGAAACGGATATAATTTTGTTGGTCAGATCATTTGATGACCATGTAGATCGGTGTCTGAAATGGTCTTTTGAAGAAAGAACCACAGATTGAGTGGACCTGTCCAGTCAGTGCAAGCATTTGTCACTAATCGTTTAGCTCAACTCGGAAAATAAGGAGCCCAACGCTTTGACGAACAGTACCAAAGAAAGGACATTTGGGTAGGCCACATAAATTACTCAAACTGCCAGATCGTGATTACTGAGAACGAAAGAAAAAAAAAAATTAAAAAAGACCCACATAGTCTTCACATTCACAATAATTAAAACAATACGATACTTTACAAAGTAAATAATCATGTCATTGTATATATAAAAATTATCAATGTCAATGTGTATATAAAAAAAAAAAAAAAAAGAAACGGATATAATTTTGTTGGTCAGATCATTTGATGACCATGTAGATCGTTGTCTGAAATGGTCTTTTGATGAAAGAACCACACAGATATTGCCACTAACTACTCAAACTGCCAGACAATAGTCAAAAGTGAAACAGTGACCCACATAGTCCTCAAATTCTCAATAATCAAAGTAATATTCATACAATTAATATTCATGTCATGTGAAATAATAAAAAAAGAGTAAAAAATAGCAAAATAATAATAATAAAACAACAGTCAGTGTAGATTTATTGGAGCAGTTCAATCCCAGGCCGTTTTATCCTCAATATAGTCTTTAACAGTATAATAGGCTTTCTGACATAATTTACGCTTTATAAAAGATTTGAATTTATTTAGGCTTAGTTCTTGAATGAGGCTAGGAAGTTTATTATAAAAACGAATACATTGGCATCTAAACGAGCCACCTATTTTCTTGAGCCTGGTCTTAGGAACAACAAATTTTTGTTTGTTTCTAGTATTGACATTATGGATATCACTGTATCTTTTAAAGAGATTAATATTTTTATGTGCAAACAGCAGATTTTCATAAATGTACTGAGAAGGCACAGTCATTATATTAATCTCTTTATATTTGTCTCTGAGTGAGTATCTGGGACTTAATTTATAAATCGAACGAATTGCCCTTTTTTGTAAAACAAAAATTGTCTGAATATCGGCGGCATTTCCCCACAGCAGAATACCGTACGACATCACGCTATGAAAATAACTAAAGTAAACTAAACGGGCTGTCTCTAAATCAGTTAAATCACGAATTTTTCTAACAGCGTATGCTGCAGAGCTAAGTTTTTTTGACAATTTATCTATATGGGGGCCCCATTGAAGCTTGGCATCCAGAGTTATGCCTAAGAATACTGTGGTATCTTCGGGTTTCAACACTTCACCCTTTATGAGGACACTAGTTTCTACTTGTCTAACATGAGGTATCGTAAACTTAATACATTTGGTTTTTTTCTCGTTAAGAAGTAGGTTATTAACATTAAACCAGTTAACTACATTAGCAAGGGCTCTATTTACATTGTCAGTAACCAACTGCTGACGTTTGAGTTTGAATAAAAGTGAAGTGTCGTCTGCAAACAACACTATATCATGTTTATCCTTTATGAGGTAAGGCAAGTCATTTATATAAATAAGAAATAAAAATGGGCCTAAAATTGAGCCCTGAGGGACCCCCATTCTAACTTTAGATCCAGGTGATCTTTTTCCGTTGACGTCAACTCTCTGAATCCTATCACTTAGGTATGAAGTAAGAAGATCCAGAGAGGCGTTCCGGATTCCGTAGTGGTGAAGTTTCCTGATCAAGGTTTCATGAAGAACACAATCGAATGCCTTGGACAAATCGCAAAAAATACCCAAAGCATCGCATTTGTCCTCCCACGCATTATATATATGACCTAAAAGTTCAACTCCGGCATCGGTAGTTGAACGACCCTTTGTGAAACCAAACTGTTTCTTGTGTAATAAGTTATGTTTATTAAAAAATCGTTGCAATTGATTTAGAATAAGTTTTTCAAAAATTTTACTGAAGGTAGGTAGCACTGAAATTGGTCTATAGTTAGTAGGGTCTGATGTGCTACCTGATTTAAACAACGGTATTATTTTGCTGTTTTTCATAAGATCAGGAAACTCGCCACGGTCAATACAATTATTAAAAATAACAGCTAAAGTTGGTGCTACAATGTTTATGATCGACTTAGCAGTATCCACAGAATTACCCCATAAATCGGCGGTCTTTTTTACATTCAAAGAGTGAAAAGTTTTAACGATATCGTTACAGGTTACATATTAGAAATGAAATTCACTATCACAAACAGGAACGTTTTCTTTAAGTAGAGACTCTGCAGCAGTGGGTGATGAGTTCAAAGATTTGGTAGTAGATACTGGAATCTCTGCAAAGAAATTTTCAAAGGCCGCGGCGACTTGAGAATCTGATTTAATTATATTATCCTCAATAGCTAGACTGTAGTCACTACTTCGGTTGCATGACCTTCCTGTTTCGCTATTAATGATAGTCCAAGTCGTTTTAATTACATTACTGCTATTTTTAATTTTTAAACTCAAATAACGTGACTTGGCTATGCTACAAACTTTTTTAAATAATTTAGAATAATTTTTGACATACAAATTAAATTCAGCAGTGTTTATACAAGTCCGTTCATCATATAATTCATAAAGTCGTTTTCTACTTTTATGTATACCAGTGGTGGCCCAATCACTAAAAGAAGCGTTAATACTAACCGAAAAAGTCTTTGGAATAAATATGTTATCAAATTGTGTGCAATACATTTTAAAAAAATC
Source organism: Aporophyla lueneburgensis (assembly GCA_932294355.1). NCBI lineage: Eukaryota > Metazoa > Arthropoda > Insecta > Lepidoptera > Noctuidae > Aporophyla > Aporophyla lueneburgensis. The sequence goes on from OW028737.1 coordinate 9,334,730, forward strand.
ATTATATTGTCCATTAGGGTCATCATTTGGCAACACAAGTGGTAGATTATTCGAAAGTTTAGTTCTAAACATTTCCAAGCGATTAACAGTTTTTGGGTTAACAGTGATATCTTTCTTAGTTTTTTTTATGTTTACATTTGGAATAGTGATCAATTGACCACAATGATCTGAGTCTAATAAATTAATCATTTCTTTATGGATTGCTTTAACATCTGTATAAATGTTATCTAAGCATGTGGCACTAGTGGGAGTTATTCTAGTTGGCTCTAAGAATTGGTTGGCAAGATTGTATGACTGAAACAAACTTATAATTTTAGTACTTAACCCAGAAGTTTCTAACAAGTTAACATTAAAATCACCGCAAGTGATGATAAACTTATTTGAATTAGAAATTTTGTGCAACACTTCATCCATTACCTTTTCAAAACAATCATACAATCCTGAGGGAGGTCTGTACACACTTAATACAATGAACTGCTCCAATTCAATACAGGCTATTTCAATTGTCCGCTCAACAGAGAGGCTCACAATATCCTTACGGTCTTTAAATTTGAGCTGGTTATTTACTAAAATTAGTGAGCCACCATGTATAGCTTTTTCTCTGCTGAACGAACTACCAACCTGGTGGTTACTAAAATTGAATATGAACTGGTGGCTTTTAAGCCAATGTTCTGTTATACAAAGAATATCTATATTGTTACAGTTCAGGAAAAATTCTACTTCTAAATCTTTGTTCAAAAACCCTTGAATATTTTGATGCACCAGGTTGATACGATTTAATTCTTTTACACTTACATTTGATTTCTTATTTGCCATACTAACATTGTTGCTAGAGGTTGCCTCTATTGTCTTAATTTCTAATTTAAATGGAAATCAATATCTACAAGTGCTGTCAAATTATTGGCAGTACAGTTTAAAATGTCATTGCATTGCTCAAAAGAAGCAAGTTGTTTAGCCAAATTCTTGGCTGTAATAGAAAAAAAGTATGCTAGCGATGCTGCTATCTGTCTTCTATGATAGTTTGAGAGATAGTACATAGCATTATTATGCCTATCTTTTGTTAAATATAAATTATTACTAACATAATTGCTGGTATCTAATAAGTGAAATAAATTATTATGAAATGTCAAATTATGCAATGTCATATTAATTTCAAATCTTAACCTATTTTCTTCCTGTGGCAAACTGTTACTGTAAGGGAATGTAAACAATACAATTTTTCTCAACTTAAGATTACACAATGTTCCATAATATTGTAGCAATTCTCCTTTCTCCAAATTACCCCTATTACCCATAAATATTATTAATGTGGTGTCCTGGTGAAAATTACATTTAATAATTTCTTTCATAATATGAAATAGTGAACAACCAGGCATGCAATTATTTATTATAGAGTGCCCCGGATATTCATCTGCCAACAAGTAACCTAACTCCTTTCCAATCTCATCACAAAATAATACTATATCATTTTTTACAATTTGTTCACATGGTTTATTGGGACAACTAATAGTAGGAGATGTTAAATCAACACAGAGCTGTGGTAAGGTGGTATTGCATGTTGTCAATGAATGTTCCGGTGTAGGTACATTGGATGGTGTTTGACACTGCTCACAGTTGTTTTGTTTTGAGTTTACCAGCACATTCATTGCCAACACATATTCCCTCATGAGCTCTTCTGAGGTATTATATTTAATGGTCATTGAACTAAGTTTCTCCTGTAAATAGTCTAGTTCAGATTGCAAGAATTCTGTGTCAATTTTGTACTTCCTAGTACTTTGTTCCAAATTATAAGAATACATATCCAATTGTTTTAGTAAATTTAGCCTTTCTCTATTAAGTTTAACATTTTTAATAAAGAACTTATGTTTTTTAACCAGCTTTTTTGTTTTAACAATGTATTTATTGATTTTTATGTATTTTTTAAGTTTATTAGTACTGGTGACTACCCTCAATGAGTTACATGACTTTGAATTATTATGATCTGTCAAATCTATAGTGTAGGAGGGATTAATGGCCGAAACCATTGAGGGGGCAACAGGCATCAACTCATCGAACAGACTCTGATTCAGCGAGGCGGTGATATTTGAGTTTATAGTCTGAAGTTCCGAAATTTGACTTTGTGCCTCCTGTAGCTGTTGTTGTAATAAATGTTTATGACTAAGAGCTTGTTCATACTCTATGCTACACTGGCTGAATCCGTCCACAACAAGCTGAAGCCTGTCGCGTTCTTCGATGGCATCAGTGTATTGATTATATATCTGAGCCATTTCTATTTTTAACTTCCTATTATTATCATGGGCATCGAAGAGCACCTTCTCATTGTCATCCATTTCCTTATTCAGTTGGTCACAGAGCTCCTTTGACGCCTGTAATTCGCTCAAAACCTGTTTGAGTTTGGACTCTTCCAGGCGAGCACGGGCGCTGCGAGTCATAATCATGATTATAAAGAAAAGGAAGCGACAAGAAAATGAAAGAGAGAAGATAATGGTGCCAGTAGTCTACGCGAAGATTAGTTTATGTGAAAAATGAAATTTAGATGTAAAGAAGGAGTTCTGTCACCAAACCAAAGTAAGGTTATGTTTACGTGCAAAGGTCACTGGCATTAGTAGCCGTATTAAAAGTGAACAATGGAATAGTTGGTAAAAACGCAAACAAACTAATAACACGTAAAATACAAAGTATTGTACCTGATATCAAGATGACAACGCAAAAGTTCCTTTGTGCCGGCAAGTACAACTGTCACCGATTCACTATGAAATATTTAAGTACTTATTTTGCACTTGGTATGTGAATCTAATACAAAATACACTTTATTATTCTATTAACTTGATGAGTTATTGGAAAGAGGCTATAAAAACAATGAAATATAATAATTTGTAAAAATTAGAATATTCGTTTAACATATTTAAGAAACTGGGATTATAGAATTCAGGATTCTAAATGAATAATGTAGAAGTTCTGTTCTGTTCCATGTGGTTTCAGACGTAAAGAATAGCAACATCCTATTTTTTCCCGTGGGTGTCGTAAGAGGCGACTAAGGAACTTATTAGAGAATGGACAGCAGCGTTCTCTATGCAATTTACCACCATACTGAGATCACCAACCCACCTGCCAAACGTGGCATATTATGGCAAATCTCCCCAAATTGGGGGAGGCCTGCGTTCAGCTATTTTTTTCCTGGGTGGGAAATCATTAAATGACGCCTCCCGCTCTGGGTGGAGCAGAAGGGCGTGTCAGACTTTTACTGACCAAAACCCACCCGGGTTCCTTCAGTTGCCCATATGCCAGGGCCACGATACCTCGCCTATGAACAGCTGTGAACGTCTTTCGGCTGAAATGATGATGATGATGATGATGCAGAAGTAAATATACTATGTTTAGGGTTCAGAAACAGACTTACCAGTAGCACAAACTTTGCCATCAGGCGTGACAGCGAAGAGTGTCTGTTCCCCTCCCACTAGCTGCACCGGGTTGAGTGCGGCTAGTGAGTGGCAGGGCGTGGGAGTGCGCACTTTAGCGCCCTCCACACCACCCAGCTGGCCGCGGTGGTTGTGTCCCCAGCCGTACACTGCGCAGCCGCGGGACCCGCCACCCCACCAGCCGCACCAGTCCTCTGGACGTCTGCGAGAGAGAATGGTCGGGGTATAAATAACTATCTTACACTAGCAGAATTATACTGACTGGCAGCCACAGGAAATTCTGGTTAAGTAATTACGACCTCACAAGGTCAACTACGAGATTCCATTTAAAAAAACCGACTTCCTCAAAAACACTAGAAAGTGAAAAATAACTTTAATTTCGGAAGTCGGTGTCTTAGGATCTGTATTTGAGTTTTTTGCCACCGACTTCCGAAATTAAAGTTATTTTTCACTTTCTAGTGTTTTTGAGGAAGTCGGTTTTTTTTTTGTCAAAAAGTTTTTATTTTTTACTTTTTAGTTATGGTATCTACCCGCACTAATTCCTATACCACTAATCGCCAGGTGAAATTTAATACTTTACTACTGCTGTAAATCGTTGAGGAATTCCCTTGACTGTCTGTCTATGGTCTCCATCATCAGACCTGTTATGGTACTTATAAGCCTTATGGGAGCTTTCTCATCAATAGAAATGAATTAAGTTCAAACACCAGGTAATTGCCGTAAATCGTTGAGGAGTTCCCTCGATTGTCTTTTGGCTCCATCATCAGATCAACTCCGGACCTTAATTAAATAGTAGTGATAAAATTGGCACTTTGAACCGTATAAAGTAACCCCAACAATAGGGAACTGCTGTAAATCGTTGAGGAATTCCTTCAACTGTCTATGGTCTCCATCATCAGACCTGTAATGGCACTTATAGCCCATATGGGTGCAAAGTTCTCATCAATAGAAATGAATTAAGTCCAAACACCGCGTAATTGCTGTAAGTCGTTGAAGAGTTCCCTCGACTGTCTTTCGGCTTCATCATCAGATCAACTTCAGACCTTCATTAAATAGTAGTGCTTTAAGATAATTAATGAAAGAAATAAAAAACGCACTAGTCGCCACTACGATTTTCGAAGGTTCCCTTCGACTTCTCTGGGATGCCATCATCAGATCCTGGTTTCCTTATCATGGGACCACCCTTGGGATATCTCCTTTCCAACAAAAAAAGAATCATCAAAATCGGTCCATATAGGACGACGTTATCGGTGAACACACATAAAAAAAAAAAAAAAAAAAAAAAATATATACGGTCGAATTGAGAAACTCCTCCTCCTCCTTTTCTTGAAGTCGGTTAAAAAACAGAAATAGTGTTTGGGTCACCAAGATACAGGATGTGCCTTGTTTGGGACCCGCTGCTTGAAAATTTCATACTATATTACCACTACATGTATATTTAAGAACTTTGCGTAATATTTAAAATTGAACTAAAGCAAGATGAAGTATGAAAAAAGGTAAGATTTTAAAACGAGAGAGTTCATCTTGATTGCTTGTAATGTTGCGCAACGTGATGCATGTGCATCTGGATTGAGGGCCCATTTTTTGAACCCTTACGAAACAAAATAAGACTTATAGGGATATTAGTTAAAAATAGTAAAAACTTAATGCAAAGGGCCATGAATTTCTTAAACGTGAATTAAAACTGTTATGATTAAATAACTTGTGCACTCAATCCAGACGCGTGCATAAAGTGGCATAGCCAAATAGAAATTACATTAAAAATAAGGAAAACAAATTGTAATTAGAAGGTATATAATACTTTTAGCTGCAAATATTATGACTTTCCGAATGCACTTTACAAAATGTACAGGTACTCACTTGGATCATTATGGTCACCCTACAAATTATTCTATTACAAAAAGTTGAAAATCATTTTTCTCTTAAAGTATGACATTTAGAAGAACGAACGATGGTTACAATATTTAATTCAGAAATAGTTTCAACTCTTATTCTAATTTGCGTCCATCTATGAGGTTGAGCCTAGTCAATAAAGCCGAAAATATTGGGCTCGCAGTTCAGACGTTTTAGTCAAATTCGACTTCCATTTAATTCTTAACAATTAACTTTTGTGTCATTATTTCTTTTTAACTAATTTACATAGGTATCTAAGTAAAACATGTTGAAGTCGTATTTATGTATCTCTTCATATAAATTCATGTTTTGCAGATTCCTCAGTACAGACAATAATGAAGTGAGGGCCCTAAATAGACAGCCATAAATCTGTAATGTCAAATTCTACAGATTTGGGAATTTCTTAAAATATTTAAAAGATTCTTAACTAAATTCTCATATAAAAATTATTAACCCAGAGATAGTACTTACTGAGATTTGGCTATGCCACTTTATGCACGCGTCTGGATTGAGGGCCCAAGTTATTTATTCATAACAGTTTTAATTCACGTTTAAGAAATTCATGGCCCTTTGCATTAAGTTTTTACTATTTTTAACTAATATCCCTATAAGTCTTATTTCGTTTCTTAAGAGTTCAAAAACTGGGCCCTCAATCCAGATGCACATACGTGATGCGCACCATTTATAAAAAAATAAAAATAATATCTTACTTATTAAACCAATGTAGAAGGTACTCCTCATGTTGCTTAGTAAACTTGGTATTTGAGAAGATTCACTGGTTGTTTCATCGCTATTAAACAATCCATGAACTGCCTATCTCTTGCGAACATCTGCGAAGAAATGCCTAAAAAAACACTATATTTATATTTCTCACTTACTTGTTAACCCAATGCAGGAGCTGTTCATCGTGCTGCTTCGTAAACTTGGTATTATCTTCCCACAGGAAGAACGATTCACTAGTCGTTTCATCGCTATTATACACTCCAAGATCTGCCAATCTCTTGCGAACATCTGCGACGAACGGCGACGGTAAAGGAGTTCGTCGTATGAGCGAATCGGCGGTGCGTACGCAGAGGCAGTAGCGTTTGAACCAAGACCAACGGACTGAGTCGGGGCCGCTGCACACGCGGGAATCCATGCGGAGACCGCATGCGAGCCATGCTAGTTCCTATAGAAAGAAAATACTGTTTAAAGTAAAAACGTTCTAATCTTTTTCGTCGTATCGATGATTCCATTTTTTGGGTATAAATAAGCTTTGACCAGAATTCAGCCACGTCTACAGCGTTTTCATTGGCCTCGAAAAAGGTCTCTCATAGTGTCGGTGTTAGTGCACAGAGAGCACGACAAGAGATGAGGCATAGTTTGCGATGTGGTTCTACAGTCGCCGGCGCTGGCAGCGTCCCACCTCACTTTCTAGTCGATTAAAAGCTTTCCAGGTGTATCATGGCAGTATGTAACCCATAGGAAGTCTTTCTGCACGCCCAACATTGTCAGGTAGAGGGAGGATGTTTGAGAAGCCATAATTTCAATCGTGCTGCACTAGTGATACTGTCATACATCAGGTAAACTAAGGAAAGTTGTCACGATTCTTTAGTCTTCTCTTTCTGCTCTTTTTTTTTTGCTTCAGATTTTCAGTGTCACTAGCAATTTTCCTGCGGACTTCAGAGGGGCTATTCCAGCAAGTGTGTAAAGTGAGGCGAGGGGTTTTTCCTCCATTTTGTAATGTTTAAGTAGATATGTGTTATTTTGAATACTGGCTGGCCACTGGCCAGTTACCGACAGTTAAGTTTCTTTTCTAATGATTTAAATATATTGCACCATTTTTATGTTATAATAAATTCAAACCAAATGTTGACACTGTCAAGTCTACTCTTTAATGTTTCTCAGTACAGCCCAGAGGATTTCGGGTACAGTCACCAACAGAGATAGGTAACTAGGTTCGTCGGATGTAGATGAATATTAGTAAAAAACCAACGGATGTTTTCCGCTAAAATTAAATTTAAATAACAGAAAGCAAACAGTTCATTTATAGGATTAATTTTCACTCGAGAACATGTAACTGTTTCTTACTAAACATGAACTATATCTGACGACCCTGGTTGTTTATAAACATAAATATACAACATAAAGTTTTTAGTCTTTGGTCATGATTGTCTATGTCCTCTCTCTGACGTCCGCCATAAGACGTGCGTGGTGTCTGTACATTATCAGTGAGCAATAAAAGTATAATAATCAAGCAAGTCGTTTTAATCTTAATTAAAACGACTTGCTTGATTATTATACTTTACTGACTGTATATTTTTCTGGTCTCTTGACCCAAGGGTCAAGAGACCAGAAAAATATACAGTCCACACGATCACACTGAAGGTAGCCTCCGACATTAGGCCTACGAGCTTATACCGAGGTGAAGCCGTCCACACTGGTTACTTATCTCCTTTAGTGACTCTACATGTGGTTTACCAGGAATGCTTCAGAAAATTACTCAGGCTTTTAAGCAAATTTAAATCAAGACACACACCTTTTTTTTCTGGGTGAGAAATCATCAAATGACGTCTCCCGCTCTGGGCGAACCGGGAGGGCGTGTCAGACTTTTACGGACTAAAACCCACCCGTGTTCCTGCAGTTCCTTATGCCAGAGCCCCCCTACCTAACTCTTTCGAACTAATCCGCGACCCTGGCAGGCATCGGTCCTAGCGGACCCTATCAGTTTTGCTGACATAACTTTGAGGTGCGCGTGGAACACAACGCACCGTCGACACGGTCCTGTTCGTTACCGGCCACCGTAGGCGCGGGCTTGCGGGCGGCGAGCAATGGGTAGCTCGCCGTCTGCAAGCTCGCGTCTGCGGGAGCCTGGAGTCCGCTATGAATCAAGACTAACCTTAAGATAGTGCGTGTGCAAGAGATGCGTGCCAGTCCGCAGCGCGGGCTCCTCGTGCTCGTACTGCGCGTGTAGTAACTGCGGCAGGTGGTGCAGCGCGGGCGGCGTGCCCGTACTCGTCTCGCACGCGCCCGCACCGCACCCACTGCCGCCGCACACTACGCCGCGGAGACGACGGACGCACCACACGCGGGCTCGCCACGCTGAAAGTGGGGTGGAGTTTAGTATTTTGGAAGGAAGTTAGTTGGTTAACTATCTTCAAAGAAGTATTTACTAATGTGATTTTTTGGTGATACAGTAGGTCTTATTGGGTGAGCTCAAAAAACTACCTGCTATCAGGTAGTTAAACTGTTTAACAATATAAGAATTTAAAATGGATATGACTTTAAAATTAACAGAAATTACTATAATATTGAATTCTAGTGTATTTAGGATACATCCAATTATAATAATATTTTTTAGAGTACAATTAATTACCATAATAAATATTCAGGACACAATTAGTATGTCAAGTTATTGAACAAATGTGTCTATTTTTTTTGTACCTTGGTGACCTTGATTTTGATATTGTCATTAATAATTCCCTACCTGATTATTTATTTTACGTCGATGGTCCTAGTTTATCATTTGTGGCCTTGAGTTATAACTAGGGTCGTAACAGCCATGTGAACATAATCCACCATTGCATTTAGTATATTAAAATTTAATTATTTTTGCGATAGGAAACGCCATTTTCGAGATATAAGCAAAAGAAAAGGAAAACAAAAATACAGTACTGTTTTTGCACGTGAAGCGGCGTTCGTTGGTGTGAATTTTAATTCATGACCACTAGTTTTATTCCACACCTTTTTAATTGCGTTTAAAAATTGTCAGATTTAGTTAAAATAAATTATTATAGTCAAAGTTTTTGGTGATAACCGGCAAACTCAGAATAGCAAAATTGTCATTTTCACTAAACTAATAACTCAGTGCAATCTTAGTGCTGTCAAAACTAAAATATAGTTAAGTTGTGTCACTTTAGTCTATTTCAGAATAGGAAATCGTCGTTTGACAGGAATAAGCCAAATTTGAGTGATTTTTGTTTACAGAATTTTGTGACAACAGAATCGGCACCAATATCTATCCGGACAAATTTTAAATTGAAATGTAGTATAAAGTACTTTTAGTTAAGGGGACATGGGGCGTCGCTCCTCATGAAAGTACACCACCACTTCTTTCTATTTTTTGGGTCTTTTGGGACACAAAATAACAATTTGTCCGGTGTAGCAACACTTGTCTTTTCGCATCGTGGCATGACACAATATTATTCGTTTAAATGTACTGCAAGTCACGTAACTAAAGGCAGAAAGAACGTGCGCGGCGGTACCGCGGACGCGAACGTGGAAGATGACTTCATCAACGAATTGTGCGTATTGGCGAGCGTTTTTGAAAATGCAAAATTAAAACCGCTCTAACTTCGTCATTTTTGGTCCAATTTTAATAATTCTTTCACTGAAATAATTGGTTTAGGTATGACTGTAATTCTACATATTTAACTAAAATCGTCGGTGCTCCTCATTATTGTATAGAACCTAGTTTATCTAACTAAACTGACAGCTGTGTTAAAACTCTTAAAAGTTTAGAAACATAATACTTACACAGTGTAGGCATTTGTGCACATATGGCCAATGCTTGGGCCAACCGCGGCGCCAACAGATGATCGTTTGATATCGCTGCTAATAAAGGACCGTCGAGTAACCGCCACGCCAGTTCCACTGATGGACATGATAAGACGTAGCGATCTGATCCACTCTCCTGTTGACAAACACACTTTGATTACAAATCCACATAATATAACAAATCGCGCCATTCAGACTGAATGGCGCGATTTGTAAAAAAATATGAAAAAAACAAACGGACGAAAAAGACGGAGTAGTTGCTGTAGCAAGTCACTGCCTGGAACGGAAAATTTCTAATATAGCATTTGCCCACGGCTTCGTCCGCGTGGATGTCGGAAAAAATTAGACGTCATAATATATTACTCCTTATAACAACAGCTATTCGCCAGTCTCAAAATCGAGCTAGCCGTTTCGGAGATTTGCCGGAACAGACAGTTTTTTTTTGTGAGTACTTTATATCCTTTCTAATGTGCGTTTAGTAAAAAAAAAACTGTTATTTTGAAATTACTAACGGACACTTAAATTTTATTAATTTTTATAAGTTCATAATAATTTAATTAAGTCACGGACAACAAAATTTGTTATACCTTACAACTAATGCTTGTCAACTTGTCTAAAGAAAATTGTGCAGTTAACGATCTTAGCAAGGGATAATGTTTTTTGACGAAGTTATGTAAATTGACGTAACACAGTACTTACGGTAATAGAATGTGAAGGTAGCATAGGGTGGGCAGTAAACCTCCATCCCCAGCCATTGACAGAACCGTCACTCGTGAATCTCCAACGCAATTCATCACCTAAACAAAGGAATTTTGTATTTGGAACTAAGGTTTAGGAGTTCTTATAATCAGCTCATAATGTTCCCACTGCTGGGACACAGGCCTCCTCTCTTGGAGAGAGAGAGTGGGCTATAATCTATCACGCGGGCCCAGTGCGGATTGGTAGATGTCACATGTTGATAGACCTACACTGTCCTCCCATACCTATTAAGACTGTAATTTGAAACCATTGTAAAAGCCAATTATTTAAAAAAAAGTAACTTTCCTGCCGACTCTTCTCCCTTCCCACGCGGGCCCAGTGCGGATTGTTAGATGTCACATGTTGACAGACCTAAACTGTTTCCCATACCTATTAACAATGTGATTTGAAAAAAAAAGCAATTATTTTTATAAGAGTAACCGTGGAGTTTCTTGCCGGCTCTTCTCCATAAGAATCAACAAATTGGAACCGTGCATCTAGTTTTTGACGTTTTATAAGTGCCAATGTAGGTTTATGAAAAATATAATATTTTGATTTCGAACTTTTGGTTCTAGAACATGCATAATTTTCCTTCACTGTTTTGAGGGCAAGCCATGACCTACAACTCGAGAGCCAGGGCCGATGCCACTGGGCCACCACTCCTCTTGAAGAGTTCTTATTCGATATTCGAAGTTTAAAAACATTGTTTTGTAGTAACAAAACAATGTTTTCAAACTTCGAATATTTGAGGGGTAATTTTAAGAACGTTCACAGACTTACCATACATTTTTTTTTAAATTTTGACATTTGATTGTCGCCGAGATAAGAATATGACTAGATTGTGAACGTTTTTAACTAAGTGAACTGGCCTTCAGGACATTCCAGTAACTATTTTATTATCTTACCATTTACAATGATCTCTTGCGCCCAGTCCGCAGGCTCCCGTCCTGAACGCGTGGCTAAGACCCTTCCGGTGCTATCTGATATAGTTAACGGATCATTGCGTCGTTCTGTAGAACATCCTTGCTCGAAGACTACCCGAAGTGAAGACGCACCGGGTATTTTTACTACACCTATGTATGTGAATTAAATAAAAAATGAGAAAAATGTGGTAATATCTCCGATGTAAACAATACCTTTTTACTTTAGTGTATTCACCGTAGCGTTTACGAAGCAAAATTGATCGACATGCCAAAATGATAAAATTAAATATTCAATTAATGGGTAATAGGGAGTCTTACCAGCGAAATTGAAATTTTCGTTTTTATTGACAAAAAAAAAAAAAGACAAATTTCTTGTGAATTGAAAAACAAGAAAGACATTTGAATTTTCGCGGGCTACTCTGATGGTTTCTTATTTAATGTAAATCGCAGCGTTATCAAGACTTAGAAGTGGTTAGTAACGTTACCGAAACTGTGGAAGATAATTTTAGTATTGCATATGGGTGTATTCCCTCTTAGGCCCAGAGCACATGAGTAGAAAAACGAAACAGAGATAAAGCTTCGAACAACCGCGCGATTCGATTGCACTACTACAAGCACGCGGGGCATGTGTGCGTGACCACTGGCCGCTTGTCGCGTACGCGGCGAGACTGAAAAAACCGGTTTACGCTTGCACAGCCAGTTGACAATCTCAGGGTTAGTGCAACGCACGTTGTTTGTATTGTTAGTTGCAAGTTTGAATATTTTTATGTAAAACGTGTTATTTTATTGTTATTAATGGTTGTTTATTGTACTGTGTGTATGAATAATACTAAAAAAAAATAAGATATATCATACTTTAACTATCCCAAGGAGTACAATAGGTGAGTAAATATTTGATTGCTTATTACTTTTTCAAGTAAGTTACCTACCTACCTTTATTTTATTGTATGGACCTTTTTTATTTTTTATTACAAGTTGTTAGTATGTGGGTGGTTTGATGTTGTAGCAAAGACATTAAAATAAATACGAACAATCACTGACCTCTATAATTACCACTGGACTGGCGGCTGTCAAAGTGCTTTTGTGCCCGTTTGATAATCGCCATTTTGGCGCTGTCTGACGTGATTGGACGTAGCGAGTGTATGTGGTACTAAGGTTTAAAATAACTTACAAAATAACTATTCTTTCGAAAGTCGGTGGCAAAAAAGTCAATGAAATAAAAAACAAAGTCACCGACTTCCGAAAGAAAAGTTATTTTGTAGGTTATTTTAAACTATTTTTGAGGTTGTTTTTGAAGTCAGTTACATTTTTTTTTTAAATGTTTTTTTATTTTATCCTTGTTAGTTTAAATATTCAACCCAAATTATTGTCAAATACATAATTTTCTTACATGTGCACTAGAATTTTGTAATCCGTAGCACCGGTAATAACAGCGCCCATGTACACAATGAGCTAAAAATAAAAACTATTGAAACAAACTAAATGAAAATGTTATGGGATCAAATGGCAGGTATACTGTATCGAACAAAAAAAGAATCATCGAAATCGGATCAGAAACCTCTGAGTAATCGGTGTAAACAATGTTGATATCTTTTTAGGTTTTTGTTGATTTTTCAAAAACTGCTATTCCGATTTCGATAAAAAATTTTTGGAACCATTCGGGAAGTATACTTTTTCCAACAAAAAAAGATTTTTTCAAATCGGTTAGTAAGCGACGTAGTTATGCCCGAACAAACATAAAAAATAATATAAACATCCGAATTGATAACCTCCTCCTTTTGGAATTCGGTTAAAAAAGAGTGTCCATTGAGTTTCTAGCCCATTCTTATCCATAGAGACCTACGCATTGGAATGGGTATCTATGGTACTTTTACAGTTACTATGTCTTGTGACTGGGACTGTAGCACCATAACAATTTTTGTACTCATTTTATGTCTTTTGACAATTCAAAAGTGCCTGTAATTAGCTTAATTGAATTCAATTATTTGATTTGATTCGATTCTATTCTATCATACTGAATAATAAAACTAACAAATATTTTGTTTAATTTGTCTTACCCTATTGTGACAACCCTACCAAAATAGGTAAAAATTTTGCTCATTCTTAAGAAGCTTAGTCTCTGTTCCGTTTGTCTACAGCAGTCAGCTCCACTACAAACTGACTGGCCAAACTTAACATCATCGCCTACGAGTCGACACGAAAGTATCATAGGTAACACTCCTACACTGAAATGGTTCTACTAATACGTATGACTGACTAATCGTACCTGATATATCGGTATCATCAGCATACGGGTGCGGACTGTCCACTGTGACGGGTTGCGGAGGCGCGCGGCCCCCTCCCGCGGCGGCCTCCTCTAGCTCACACACACATACTTCGACCACCATGTCCGCTACGGCCGGCTTGCTTGCGCAGAGGGCTGCTCACAGAAACATACAATATTATATTTTAGGAGAAACACTTCGAAATAGAGATTATTGTGAGTTAGCTACAGATATGATGAATGAAAAAAAAAAGTTAAACACAGGTTGACCTTATGTGTTTTTCCAGCAGCGTTCAAGTTGTATAGTTGCAGTAGGTAAAAATTAAAGTTATGAGAAGAAGAGCCAAGTCGTCAAAGGAGGTATGAAATAGATCTGTAAGCTTTTTAAAAGCTCTTATTTCAACAACGAAATGAGATATACATTTGTTAGAAAAAAAAGAAACACCTGGCAATATACTATGTACTGCATTAATGGATCTAATATGATTATGGTATCATACATCAAAGAATTAAATGTATGTATGTCATTAAACCTATATTAACTTACCCATAAGAACATCAGTGATAATTTTCACAGCGTTATTTGAATCAGGTATCCTCCCGGCTGCCGCTAACTTCAATAAGTCAACCAGCGCCCTAGCATCCGATTCACCGAGTTGTGACGTAAATTCGTCTAGAGCCAACTGCAAGAACACTTGAGAAATTATGTCAAGAAACAAAAGAAATCCGTATGAAACAAACGATAACCATTGTAAACTACTATTTTAAATGAACGACTGTCATCACGTATATTGTTAACTAGCTTCTGCCCGCGACTTCGTCCGCGTTAAATTTCTTGTTCCCCAACCCTTCCCGTGGCGTCGAATCGCCTACCCGTGCGATTTTCCCCGTTTTTGCAACATTTTTCATTACTGCTCCGCTCCTTGTAGTTGTAGCGTGATTTTATATAGCCTATAGCCTTCCTTGATAAATAGGCTACCCAACACAAAAATAATTTTACAATTCGGACCAGTAGTTCCTGAGATTAGCGCGTTCAATCAAACAAACAAACAAACTCTTCAGCTTTATAATATTATAAAGTATAGATTGATAACGAAGTCCTCAGTTTTATCTAAAATACAATAAAGGGAGTGAAAGTATCTTCAGTACTAGAGGTACAAACGGCGACATACCCAGCTATACATTTCCAGTTTGAGCTGACCTTAAATTGTTAAGGGTTTTCGTACAATGAGAAGTCAGCTTATACTGAAAATATGTCGCTGTGTCCTATATTAAATTTTTATGTGAAGATGAAAATATCGCAGACAGTTTATTTTAAACTAGCTTTTGCCAGCGGCTTCGCCCGCGTGGAGGTCGGAAAATATCCCGCGGGAACGTACTACCGGGATAAAAAGTAGCCTATGTGTTAATCCAAGTTATAAACTGGTTCCAATTTCATCCAAATCCGTTCAGTCGTTTTTGCGTGAAAGAGTAACAAACATCCACACATCCATACATCCGTACATACAATCTTTCGCATTTATAATATTAGTAGGATATCAAAGTTAAAGATCTTTTGCTTACCTTAGGAGCCTCAGCTTGTTGTACCGTCATTGTGGCAGCAGCAACAGACACAGCGCTTGAAGACATGACTGCCGAATGCCGAGACGATATCGAACCGCTCAAAGGACTGCTCGCCCCGCTCTGTATAAGAGACCATAAGGCTATATGTATAATGAACCATATCCTAACAAATAAAGATTATGATTATTGAGACAATAGAATATATATTGATTACATTTGTGTTCTAATCAACAAGCTGTTGTATAACTTTACGCTTAAAGCAAAGCTTACTAATTATTTGCAGGATTGTCTTACGTCATCGTCATCATCATTTCAGCCGAAAGACGTCCACTGCTGGACATAGGCCTCCCCCAAGCACCGCCACTTCGACCTGTTCTGTGCCTCCCGCGTCCAACGTATTCCTGTGGCCTTCACCAGGTTATCGGTCCATCTTGTGGGAGGCCTTCCAAAGCTCTATCTTCCAGTACGCGGTCGCCACTCCAGAACCTTCCAGCCCCATCGGCCATCCGTTCTGCGAGCAATGTGCCCTGCCCACTGCCACTTAAGTTTGGCTATTCTTCGGGCTATGTCGGTAACCTTGGTTCTCCTACGGATCTCTTTATTTCTGATTCGATCGCGTAGGGAAACTCCAAGCATAGCCTTCTCCATTGCTCTTTGAGTGACTTTGAGCCTTCTTATGAGGCCCATAGTGAGCGACCACGTCTCAGTGCCATGTCATCACTGGCAACATACACTGGTCAAAGACTTTTGTCTTGAGACACTACGGTAAGTGGGATTGTTTTACGACTATATAGAAATTGTTTTAACGATTACCCCATGAAAAGCTTTCTCTATACTGTAACATGTAATAACTGAGTCACTTTAACTTGATTGTATTTAACTTGTAATAATCAATGTAAATGAGGAACGTTGGACCTTGAGGTATACTATAAGAAGCTTTTTACTTAGTTCAGGAGCCAACTATTCAATCTCCTTTTGACCACTGCTTGTACAATCATTTTTAGTGTATGAAAAATTTTGTGTTTTTCTTCGTACAATAAACCTATTTTTTTATATTATTTTAACTCTATAGTGGTCAGTACTCAGGTACAATATACTAAAAAGCCCTTTTTATTCTGAATATCTTTGCGTTGTATTTTTTCTCAGTAGTTTATTAAAATGTCTCTTAATTCAGTGTGCCTTTTGGCAAAGGACTCCTCTAGCAACTTCCACTGAATCCTATCTCTAGCAACTCTTCTACAATCTGGATCAGCTGTGAGCTTAATTCATCTTCTTATCTTTTATATTGTCTTCCTTTTGCCATCTTTAGGGTACCATCCAATCATAACTTTACTCCACTTGAATGCCTCATGACATGTGCACTAACCATGTCCACTTTTGTTGATGTATTTTGGCGGGTACAATATCATAATTGCACTGACAGCTTTGCGTACTGTGGCGTAAGATAGCGAAGCGTAGCGAGACAGATGTAAGATAGCGAAGCGTAGCGAGACAGATGTAAGATAGCGAAGCGTAGCGAGACAGATGTAAGATAGCGAAGCGTAGCGAGACAGATGTTACGCTACTCCGCAGGCCGCGTGACAATTCCAACACTATCCTACAATCTATAGCTACCCGGAGAGACAGCTCGCAAACAGGACCCGATCTGTTTTAGTTATTAAATACTTACATAGACTCAGCTATTTTGTTACTAACACCGTAGACTGCATTGTAGCCTAGTTTAATGAAGATTACTACTAAAAAAATTGTTTACTGAAGCTCTGTTATGCGACGTAACTCACCGGTAGCGTAGCCCTATCAGCCGGTGCTTCGCCTCCTCCGGTTCGAGCGTCGGCCTCGGCATCTTCGTCTTCAGTATCGATCGTTGTTACCACGGGGACGACTGCTGAGCTCGCTTCGTGGGCTCGTAATGCTTCTACTAATAAATTTCGCGCCTTATGTTGGGAAAGAGAAAGAAGGTTCTTAAAGACTTGCCTTTTGTGAAGGGTTAATAGTTAATAATAGTTAAATTGTATTAGACTGTGTGGCACATGTGTTGTATGTATCTCAAAATATCAGATGATTTTTTAGAGGAAGAGGTTTCAAGTTTGGAAAATTAACCAGTCAATTACCGTAATTACAGACACAATTAAAAAACGATTGTGTCTATACCAAATGTGGTATCTCAGGGACTTAGAGGTTAATAGGTAGGTACCTATGTAAATTGATCAGAAAATTGGCCGGTAATAGATGCCATCTTGGTAAGATTTTGTTTATGGGGGCTAGTAAAATGCACAAGTTTGTGCGCAGACCTGTGTCTTACGCAGATCTGTGTGACTATGTCTAAGACACTCGCAAAGAGAGCAAACATACATACCGGTGAAAATCATCCGTAGTCGGGTAATGAGAGGTGATTTGTTTACCTGTGTAATATGCAATGCTAGCAGGATCAACGACAGAGCATGTTGAACAGCCACGGGCGGTTCTAAGGCCAAAGCCGCGGCTGCTAGAGACGCCCTCGGCCCTTGAGGTTCATCTACTACAACTTCTTCAGAGTACAGTCCTGTGAAGTTTGCATTGTATATAAATTATACATGTACCTATGTACTCCAACCTCGCATTAATCACAATGGAGGATTGGAGCTTAAAACAATGAATCTAGTAATAGGCTACTTGATCGTTTCTGTAAATGTTCCTTGTGGTCTAAAAATGGTACTCTAATATGATGTAAGGTGGCCGGTCTGAAAGACCAGGCGGCTGAATGTGACGACCCAGCCGCAGTCCTGTACTCTTTTTTACATTTTTTTAATACTTACCAAGACTTTGAGCTCCCAAAGGATCCTTCAACGTAGGAAATGGTAGAGGTGCTATATGGGGAGAATGAGCATCAGTTTGTAACGCAGCCGGTCTTAACGACCAGGCGGCTGAGTGGGAAGACCCGGCGGCTGCCCTCTGTACTCCTTCGACACCAGCTACGAGGGCGGGACGACGGTTCACGCAGGTGGTACCGTTGCCTTGCTGGCCGTGGTCGTTGTCACCCCATGCCCAGACCTGGATAATTCAAATATTTTGTCTATATTTTATTTGAAGAGGACTCGAGTCGAGTGACATGAAAACTAGCCTGCAATAAAACTTACATATTGAGGTATTGTTGGCTCAATGAATCGGGGACCCAAAGACAGTTCCTGCAATTGGGGATTCAAAAATGTTTAATGCTAAATTGAGAGCAGTGATGGCCCAATGGTATCGGCCACGACTTACGAGTCGTGTCGTCGTTACGGGTCATGGGTTCGAACCCAAGCAGGTATTTTACTTAAACCACCATACCAACCACCACAACAACACCACCACCATCACAACTCCACAGACACACACCCACACACACTGCACACTGAGACATGCTTAGAAGGTGCTAGCATGACATCCTGTTTGTTTCTGATAAAGTGTAGTTATTAAATTGTAAATCCGTAATTGGCTGCAATATTAGTTTATTTAGATTAAGTGAAATTGTTAAAGAGCTGTGGATTTTGTGATTAAATAAATAAATAAATAAATTATGTCATTATCACTGCTCTCAAAACCGTCAAGGAAAACATCATGAGGAAACCGGCATGTCATAGAATCAAAAATTCTAAGACAAATGTGACATCTACCAACCCACAGTGGGCCCGCGTGGTGTATTATGGCTCACTCCCTATCACCGAGAGGAGGCCTGTATCCCAGCAGTGGGAACATTATAGGCTGCTGAAATGCGAAATTATAGTACCACTGCAATATTTACCTGATGTTCACTAGTAACAGCAAGACAGTGCAATGCGCCAACTGCCACATGTATCACCCGGCGCCCGCGCAACGCTTCTACAAGCGTCGGGCGACGCACGTGTGCGTCACATCCGTGACCTAAGCGGAAGTAGTCACCTTTACCCCATGTCCAGACCTGGGGCAAAATAAATTATTCATCAGTCTGCAGAACTATTTTTGAATGCAGAATCGTAGAATCTCTGATACTTATCTAGTTATGGAACTACAAACTCAATATCTTACGCAATAAAGTTTAAATTCCAATGCAACCAAAATGTTCTAATTTTTTACATGATCATAAGACTACAACATAGACTACATAACACTGAAGTAAATAATTGAGACCGTGACAACAATACAAATGTAAATAATATTAGATTCTGAATTCAAGTATCATACTATCATACTTCATACTAATCATACTAATCATACTTCATACTAATATTATAAATGCAAAAGTAACTCTGTCTGTCTGTCTTTCTGTCTGTCTGTCTCGCTTTCCTGCTAAAACTACTGAACCGATTTAAATGAAATTTGGTACACAGATAGTTTAGAGCCTGAGAAAGGACATAGGCTACTTTTTATCCCGGTAGTATGTTCCCGCGGGATAATTTCCGACCTCCACGCGGGCGAAGCCGCTGGCAAAAGCTAGTAGATAATAAATAGTAGTGTTACCTCTCCATCTCTAGTCAAAGCCAGACTAAACTGTGCGCCGCATTCCACTTGAATAACCCCAAGAGTGTTTAGTCTTTCTATATTCATTGGTACTGCGCAACCATCGGACCCACCACGACCTGCAACCGAAGAACCTGGTTCACGTATTACTGCTTTCTAGGGTATTTTAGGGTTTAGAAAGTAAATACCCTTCTTAAAGGTGCTCTTCCGAAGTTAACGCAGCGCAATTGCAATGACAGTCTGCAGCGAGCCGACTGGTTTCTATGTAAAGCAAGCTTCGAGTGGAAGCATAAAGCTACATAGAAACCAGTCGTGTTGCAGTTACTTTGGGAAAAGCACCTTTATTCTTATGGGGAATAACGATTATTAACTGTAACTTACCTAGCTTGCCAAAATCTCCGTCGCCCCATGAGAAAACTTTGCCACACGCTGTCAAGGCTAAAGTTTGCGCGTCCCGAGAACCACACGCAACTTGAACAACTCTCAAGCTGGATAGCGCTTCCACCTGGAACATCAATAAAACATATTTGTTTGACAAGTTCCATAATAAATTGTATTCAATCGAATCAATCTGCAGAGTTTTTTCCCAATTATGTTGGTGTAGGCTTCCAGTCTAACCAGATGCAGCTGATTGCTGAATACCAGTATTTTACATGGAGCGACTACCATAACTCAGTTACTGGGGAATGCGAAACCCCTTAGTAAGACTGATTGTCTGACTTTCAGACTTTCTAACTATCCGTAACGACTGTCAAAGAGCCACAAATGACTGACGGGACTTACGGTTTAACATGCTTTTCGAGGTACGGAAGAGTTTCGGTATGTAATTATTTGGTCACCCATCCACTTATTTAGCCATGAGCCCAGCAACTTGTATTCAATAAATATTTAATAAATTATCATCAGCCTTTAGCACCTTCCAGTTTTTCCTCTCCTACAACACGCTATTGAGGTCGATCAATGAGAAACAACTACCTAATAGCGATGTTTTAAACTTTTTACCTTCAAAACTACAAATCCAAACCAAAGGAAATTTTATAAACTGAGTAAGAATATTCATCATTCTCCTGCTCTTATCCCACTTTACTTGTGGTCGGCGCAACATGTATTTTCTTCCATACTTCTCTATTAGTCGTCATCTCAGTAGTCAGTCCACACAGTTCATCCATCGTTCATTTGGTCTACTACCCTTATAGCCATCCACATTCATACTCAAAACCTTCCTCACTACATTTTCCTGAACTGAGTAAAATAAAATAAAGTTGTCTCTCACCATCTTAGGATAAAGCTGCGTCATATCATCTCCGTGTCCCAGCCTGCCGTACTCGCCCATGCCCCACGTATACAAATGGCCGCGCGCACTCACGCACGCACTATGTGCGGACCCGCACGCAATGCCGACCACTCGTTCGCCAGCCAATGTTTCTATTAGTCGAGGCACTTCTAGTGTTATGCGGTTTCCGTGACCTAGCTTGCCATCTTCGCCTTCACCCCAGGAATAAACCTAGATAAGTATGCAAAAATTAGTGAATGCGTGAAGAGCTATCAGCTAACGTTTTCAATGCTACACCAGGTATTCACAAAATAAAGAGGTAGAATTCTAAACACAGAAAATAATTCAAGCCATTTACATCACTAATGTAATTGAGTTTTGTATTTTTATGTAACTCTTTCGTTGTTAGATTTCATTCAACTTCTTTGGAAAACTGGTTTATTAGCCTTGAATCCGTTTCATTTAACTTTCATATTGATCATATCGTTCTACTTTCTACTTATTATTCACAGAAATAGGTCTAACCTTACATCCTACTAATATTATAAATGTGAAAGTATGTATGTTACTCAATCACGCCGAACGAATTTGGATAAAATTTGGCACACAGACAGTTTATAACCTATATTAAAACACAGAATTTACAAATAGGACTTGTATCTCGATAGTACGTTTCCGTGGAATAATTTCCGACTTGAAAGCGAGAAAGCTGCTGGCAAAGGCTTTTCATAGGATAAAACAAAGTCGCTTCCCGCGTCTGTGCGCTTAGATCTTTTGAACTAAGCAACGGATTTTAATGCGGTTTCCACCAATGGACAGAGTGATTCAAGAGGAAGGTTTGTGTGTATAATATGCGGGCGAAGGCGCTGGTAAAAGCTAGTAGTTTATAAAGCTTTAATTTAGACTCACCTTGCCATCAGCAGTAAGTGCGAGCGCATGTTTCCCTCCAGAATGCACGGCTACTCGCCGTACCAACACATGCGCAAGATACGGATTCGCGCGCGGACTGGACACGTTGTTACTGTGTCCTAGACCAAGCCGACCGTTCGTACCCTCGCCGCATGCGAATAACTGTTGAACATGAAGGATTAAATCAATGGATGCCAAAGAAGACAGACAGAAAAAGAAGAAAACTATGACTAGACCAGAGTGAGATTGCATCGTGCAAAAATCGAATGTTAGAAATACAAATTATACTTTAAAGAGATGCACGAGACACACATTTAGTTTGAGGAATATTGCTTTACTGGCACAAAACTTTTAATGCCTCTTGGGATTCCATGGGACTCCCAATTATACCGCGTCTACGTTTCCTTTAAAGAGAGATACGAGAAAATTTTCTTGGACACTTTTTGCTTTGAGAAATATTGACAAACTGGCACAAATCTTTTTAAGTCTTTTGGGAAAAATACTTCGTAGTATGAAGACAAAGTATTGCATGACAGTAAACTTACCTTTCCGTCATGAGACACAATAAAGAGTGTCTTGGACCCGCCCGCGATGTGCACGGGGCGTAAAGCGCTGAGACTTGGTGAAAATACAGGAATTTTAACCTTGGAGCCTTTCACACCACCCAGTTGATCTTTGTCATTTAAACCCCATACGTATACCTGTGAAAAATGTCAACCCATCATACGATGTTTAATATAAAATCCGTAGAAAACGTAATACATAGAATTGACGTAGAAGACTGTTAAAAAGAAGGTAGATAAAATAATATGTTAACTCGGTTTGAAAATAATTACTTACTTTTGGGCAATCATTTGGCAACGCTGGTGGGTTGTTATCAGCAGATACAGCACCCGTAGGATTGTCTTTTTCCATCCAATCTTCTGCCACAAAGTTCATACTCTGAAACATTCAGAGCAATCAAAACATGCTCTTACGTATGTCAACTTAGAGTAGAATTCTGTATGCTTACCTGTAATACTTCAGTGTATAGAGGGTTTGGTCTGAAGCCCGTTATGTAAAGACCATGGACTCGGCAGTCAGCATTTACGTTGCGATTTTGTTTTATTCCAATTTCAATACAGGGATAATACTGGAACAAAACAGTACCTTTTAAAGTTGTTGTTCAGAAAAAAAAAACGTGTAAACAATAAGCAGATCATCCAAATAAAAGAAGAAACACTGGCTGGAATGTTGGCTGCGAAAAGAGTTTGGATATTTCTGGAACCTCTGGCACGACTCTTATTCTATTCTAGGTTAACATTTACAAATTATTTGATTTAATTTTACCGACATTATATTTAAGATTAATATTCGCATACCGTCATCTACTTGTTTTATTTTCTTAGTTGTATTTTATTCAATCAGAACTTTATTACGTCCACTGCTAGACATAGGCCTCCCCCAATTTGGGAGATTAGCCTTAACTGCCACGCTTGGCAGGTGGGTTGGCGATCACAATATGGTGGTAAAACACATAGAGAACCATGCTGCCCATTCTCTAGTAAATCTCTTAGTCGCCTCTTACGACAATCACAGGAAGAAAAGGGATGGTCCTATTCTTTACGTTCGGCACCACACGGAACATGTATCTATCCATAAATTCATCATCTACCAAGCCTTTTCCCAACTATGTTGGGGTCGGCTTCCAATCTAACCGGATGATTTTACATGGAGTGACTGCTTATCTGACTTCCACAACCCAGTTACTGGGTAATACGATACCCCTTGGTAAGACTGGTTGTCAGACTTTCGGGCTTCTGACGACCCGTAACGACAGTCTAAGATCTACGAAAGATAGCCGGTACCAACGGCTTAACGTACTTTTCGAGGCAAGGAAGGGTCTTGGTATGTAAAGATTGTCACCCATCCACGGACCAACCGCGGCAGGCGTAGCTTAACCTGAACGATCAACCCGTGCGGCTGTTATTACTTAGCCACAAGCCCTTCATCTATCTATAAATTATAAACAAATATTTGAAATCTACAAACCTGTTTACAGTCAGCCAACAGCTGTATCTGTGCCAAATGCGCGGGCAGTCTGTCCCTTACTGCCGCAGCGGGCGCGCAAGGCACGGCAGCTAGCGGCGCGAGTGCGGCGTCGTCGAACGTAGCGCCAGCCCGCACGCTGAGCGCGGCCGGCCCGTGCGCGCCGCCGCCTACGCCAAGACCGAGGCGACGGACGCGCACGCCGCTACGCATCTCTACGCGAATCCAGTGCTGCGTCAAACGTTACAAAATAAAACCGACTTCTTTTTAACACAATTTTATTAGCTTCATACGTATGTTAGTATGTTCCTATGTTACGGAAAGTTTAAACATGATTTTGACCCCCTTCAAAACGTCAGATTGGCATACATATCAAAGATCAATGATGTTTAGATTTAGAAAAACTTATCAAAGACTATTAATCAATTTCGTGCAACTCAGTGTATGTGTTAATGACTTTATCAAGCGTATTTTTGTGACGGTGATTTATTTTTAAGTCTACCTACATGTTTTTTATGTTAAATTCTCTTGGTTCGGAATACATACGCACCATACAGCTCCAGTTTAAATATTTCATTTTTCCTGCTAATCACACATCTCAACAAATGAAAATACAATAATTTTATAAATTTGTGCCATTATCCTTGCCGGTTACCAGGATAGCAAAAAAACAGTCTTCGAAAACTACGCTGACATACGTCATTAAATTCGAAATACCCTAAAAAATAAATTATATAATAATAATAATATCTTAGGACTACCAAACACCGTTATCTGATCCCAAACTAGGCACAGCCTGTACTATGGTAACCAGACAACTAATAAACATACTTATATATTTCTAAATACATACATATTATAGATAAATTACACCCAGATACAGAACAAATAATTGTGCTCATCACACAAAGATTTGTCCTGGGTGGGAATCGAACCCACGACCTCAGTCTTAGCAGTCAGGGTCACTAACCACTAGACTAACAGGCTAGTCAAATATTAATTAATTATATTAATAACGCTTCCATAGAAAACCAAACTAAAAATGAGAAAATAATGGAAAAAAGCGTGAGGTGCTTGATATCAATAAAAAATACCTCAAAAAGCAGTTAAGATTGCTCCCACATTGACTTCCCTAAAAAATCACTTTATCGATATCAACTTTCTCGAAAATAGTGGCTAACATTCTTTGACATCGAAGCACAACATGTTACCCTGGACTTAGTACATGATTCTGCACCATCGCGCAGTGATATTTTTCGTTGGAAAAAAAAATGTTCTCACATACATCTTGGCCGCGTAGATATTGCAGTTTTTTTATGAAACAGCTGATTAGTTTTATACCCGACGAAAAATTTCAACGTTGTATGGTCTAGAAACATGTGCTGAATTCATGGTTTCAATTTGCGCGTCAATGCAATGTGTATATGCCACGAATGTCGGTGACTCACCTGACCATTCCCGCTAGAACTTTGCCAGTATGTATGAGGCTGTGAGTCTAACAATCGTCTTGCGCCGGCGCCGGGTCGGCATGACGACACCCGTACGGCACGGACTGCACCACGCCAACCTACTGCAGTTCCACCACTTTCACCCCATTCCGCTGTTTATAAGAGAGAAAAAGGAAACAAATAAAACACAGGAAAGAAGTTACAGCGCCATTGGGAAGCGTACATACACATGTTTATCTCTTTATCTGGCCGTGTCAGCATTATCACCATCATTACAGCCGAAAGACGTCCACTGCTGGACATAGGGCTCCGCCAGTTTGGAGGGGCTTATTGTTATATTTCGCCACGCTTGGTAGACGGGTTGGCAATCGCAGTATGGTGGTAAAATGCATAAAGAACGCTGCTGCCCATTCCTAGTAAGTCCCTTAGTCGCCTCGTACAACACCCACGGGAAGAAATGGGATGGTACAATTCTTTCCACACGGAACCAGGCCGTGTAAACTGGCATAATATAAGTGGGAGTATTGGTAACTTACATTGATCAGTAACAAGCTCCATTTCACTGACTTGTCCTGTCCATCCCGGTTGTTGAGGAAAGTCCACTGTTAGATCTCGACCATTGCTTGATATTGCTGCAAAAAAGAAGAAAATAACCAATTATTTTAAAATTCGAACAGATAGTCTACTATTCAAAACGTTAAGTACATTCTTGCATAAGTAAATACGTCCAGGACTGTAAGTGCAATCCGCGTTGCTGCCAACTCTATTTTTTTTTTAGAATGGCATCTCGCAGGCCAGGGAGGTCGTGGGCTGTTTAATGGGCCTTGCCTGTGGTTGCGTCAATAAATGACGGCCAGGGATTAGAAACATAAAATTAAGTGAGTATATGCTTGGGCGTCGTGGGGGACAGAAAGAGATGCGCGGCGGAACTTTATTGACAAACTATAGTTTATATTTGCCAGTATATCAGCCACATTTATCTTGATATTCGAGAATACTTTAGAACAGAGTTAATTATTAAAAAAGAAAGTAACAAAAGTAATAACTTACAAGTAACAGTCCCAACGCTGGAATGATCGATACATCCCCACTTGTACCGCGGTTGTGTGACGGCGGCGCGCACGCGCACTCGGTCGCCCACTGCGAATGGTGGAGTGCCCGATACCACTTCAGCATGCACTGCACGCACGCCGAAAACGCGACCTAGACCGCGCCATTCCACCTGAGCAATGGATTGTAAATAAAAATTTTTGAACGTGACAAAGTGCTGATGATTCTTCCAGATATTCCTTTGATACATTTTGTTTTCGAATTTCGAAATATTATTTTTCTTAGGTTCTTACAATAGAATAAAGTCATCAAAAGGCTAGGACGTGGGGAATCATATAATTTAATGCCACTAATAGTTATGTTAATTACGGAATTTAAGAATGACTAATGAAGTATGGGTAATGCACATATATAAACACATATCTAAGCGTCAATTAAATAAACTACGCATACAAAAAATGCAGAAAACTTACGTGTAAGAAGACATTTTGTTTTATATCGCGTTCAACTTTTTGTACCTGGCCGACATCGCCTAAAGCAACCTGCAAAAACACGTTAGAACTCTGAACATTACTGAAGCAAGCATACTTACTGAAAGAAGCTATTACATGAGTTCAACTGAGCCGCAAAATTTCCGTATTAAACTAAGACATGGGTTTTTAAAAACAAAAATCTAGCGGAACAATAGTTGCAGTAGATCCGTGACAAAAATGTTGGGTAGGAAATCAGGGAATATCAAACAACCAATAAGAATGGTGTTTGGTGAAATGTTGTGTGCACAGAGAGTGGAAGAAAACCGAAACCATAAATTCAGCAAATGATTCCAGATCTAGGTGATGTACGCCACTACGCAGTAATTTATCGTTAGTTTTCACCTGTTCCATAGAAAAGTGAAAACCTACGCGGTCAAAATGAATGGTAAACACGTCTACAGGTCAAGCCATATTTTTCCAGTTTTAGCTGACCTCGCATTGTATAGGCTTTTCGTACAATGAGCTGTCAGCTTATACTGGAAATGTATAGGTTGGTGTGTGGCCGTGCGTACTGCATATTTTATTTATTATTAACCGACAAAAAAAAAATAACACAGTGATGTTCAGAATAATGTACTCAATCCATGGTAAGAGACTCGCATAATTTTCCCTGCCACCCTTTATGTTAGTCAATAGGTTTACAAACTGTTGGAGAAGTTCCTTTCAGTGTAGCTGACCTCCACCAGACAACTTAATTTAGTAGACAAATTAATAAAAAAAGCGAATTCACGGTCAGTATGGAGACGGCAACTAAGAGAATAATATTCTTGTCTGGAACCATGTAAAGGGATCCAGATATCCATACTAATATTATAAATGCGAAAGTAACTCTGTCTGTCTGTCTGTCTCGCTTTCCTGCTAAAACTACTGAACCGATTTAAATGAAATTTGGTACACAGATAGTTTAGAGCCTGAGAAAGGACATAGGCTACTTTTTATCCCGGTAGTACGTTCCCGTGGGATATTTTCCGACCTCCACGCGGGCGAAGCCGCTGGCAAAAGCTAGTACTATATACTTTCGAATGAGACAGCTAATAGGGTTACACTGACAATAGCAGTAGCGATAGGTAGTTTAATTTAGAATTGGAAGCTTAAATGGTGTGTTCCTTCGTTCCAAAACAAAAACATCACACAGAACTTACCGGTTCAACCGCTTTACAGCACCGTACAGTCATCCCCGGAGTGATGACGTCAGACAAGTACTGCGCATACTCTTCTTCAGAGGCGAAACAACTGCGCCATCTATACGGAATCTGTTTCTTTTCCAGTTTAGTACTCAAAGGTCTCATCTCAAAGACCGAGTCGTCCATACCATGCTGAGGTAGTTCTAATAAGTATACGACTAAGGCCTCTACGGACGGTAGAGTTGTTCCACCTGTAAGGAACATTGAGCTTTATAGCTGTGGTTATAGATTTCACATTTGTTTATTCAATTAATATATGATCATAGATTCTACTTAAAGTAGATTGTTAGAAGTAATCAGCTTCGGTGCCGTTCAAATATTACGTAAGCACTATAGGGGGGCAGGGGGGTCTTTACTTTGCTTATTTTTGATGACATGGGGGATGGTGGGATCTAGATGATGATTACGTAAGCAGTAGTCATTTATTGTTTTACACATATGGAAACCTACACATTGTCTATGTTTGAAATTAAAACGCATTTTCGGGGACTCCCACAAATAATTTAAACGTTTAGGTACTGGCTTAGAACCAAGTAGCGGAATTATCGCGCGCTATCCACTCAATGTCTTGTTTCGTTTCGGTGCTATTTTATGTTATATTTTAAATGAATATTATGTGCGTTAAAGTCCTCTATCTTAAATCTATTTTCTTGTTTCTGGAATTATAACTGCTGTCCATGAAACAATTAAAAAAAAAAACAGAATAGGTACATTAAAAGAAAAATGCATATAATAATGTTTACGTAAGCATTGGGGGGGGGGGGGGGGGGGTAAGAGCTTTGCTTACTTTTGCTGACAAGGGGGATGGGGGAGCAAATAATTGTAATAAATCTGCTTACGTAATACTTGAACGGCCCCTTTATAGCTATGACAATAAAGTTTATGTTTAAATGAGAAGTATGCTTGTTTTGTTACCTAAAGCTTGAATAGCGCCGTATACAGCGTGTCTAGAGAAACCCATTTCTATTACTTGTTGCACTTGTGAAGAATTCGCCCATGTGTTGAGATCTTTCCTTGCTGCAAAAGACAATTGTAATCGAATACATCATTTTCACGACTTTGATAAAATATTATTGATGAATTATGATTATGATGAAATATTAGTTTATTAACAAGGGTTAATAAACTAATATTTCTATTTATCTATAAATGAAATGTACCAATATTATAATTTTATCTACTTACATAAAGATGCAGTACTTGTCGATGGACCCATAGATATCTGCATTACATTACTCTTGTCTATGATTGGCATTTCGGGTGGAGTTTCATGATCTTTATCATCTCCTGGAAAAGTAATTTGGTTACAGTCGAAATGTTTTTGGTCTTTTTTATCGTAGAAGTATTAAAAGCTTATTCAAGTTCCATAAATATTTATTCTCACCATTCACATGTGCAGCCAACTGTTGCACTATGGTTAGAGCTGCCGATTCAAGTTCACGCGGCGTATGGGACGCGGCCAGTGGACTTGGACGAGTGGCTAGCGCTAGTAACCGACGCAGTAACGTCCCTTCTGTACCTAACGTTGTTCCTCTCTCTATGTGGCCTGAAATATTTGAATAGTGATAGTTTTTTGTTTCGAATTTGTGCCCATATGATTGTAAACTCAATGTTCTGTATATATAAGGTTGAATTTAACTTAAACACGTTTAATATTTAAGGGTTTTTAAAATTAGAATCCATACTAATATTATAAATGGGAGAGTGTGTGTGTCTGTTTATCCGTCTTTCACGACAAAACGGAGCGACGAATTAACGTGATTTTTTAAGTGGAGATTGTTGAAGGGATGGAAAGTGATATAGGCTTCTTTTTGTCTCTTTCTAACCTCCCACTTTCCTTAAATGGGGGGTGGAACGCGCAAATCTCAGGAACTACTGGTTCGAATTAAAAAACTATTTTTAAGTCAGGTAGCCTATTTATTGAGGAGGGCTATAGGCTATATAACATCACGCTACGATCAAAAGGAGCGGAGCAGCAACAAAGAAATGGACGAAAACTAGCAGGCTGCGATTCGACGGGAAGGGTCAGGAGAGCAAATATTTGACGCGGATGAAGTCGCGGGCAGAAGCTAGTTGTATATAAAACATACCTGCATGGTCTGGTGGCTGCATCAGAACTTTCCGTAACCGTGTCCTTGTAGTCAAAAGACCTCGTACTGCGCACAATGTTAGCAGTTCCATTTGCTGCTTTCTTAGTCCGTATACGTCGATTTCGGCTGAAAAACAAGGTAAATAAATTACTAATATTATAAAAATTGATCAGGTTAAGCTACGCTTGCTGCGATTGATGGTTGACCGTAAAAATTTCAAGACCCCTCCGTGTCTCGGAAAGCACGTAAGTCGTTGACCGCGCTAATCATTCTTACATATTTGACAGTCGTTACAGGTCCCCACAAAGTCTGACAGCCAAGGATTGTGGAGGTCAGATAGGCATCCATATAAAATGCTGGTATTGAGCTGCATACGTTTAGACTGATATTCGAGCCCAACATAGTTGGGAAAAGGCTAGACAGATTGGTTTTGACTATGACAACCGGAAGCCGAACTTGAGACCGACATGGTGAAACAAAATGGTATTAGAACTAGATTATTGATTTAAAAAAACTGCTGTCGCTACTTGTTGTTATTACGTTAAAAATCAAAAGAAATAGAAAACTACTTGATACTTGATGTGTTTAACAGATTGGCTATGTCAAACAAAATCTTCTTATCCTTACCGGGTAAATGATGTGGATGCATAGGCGAAGCTTGTGGTCCAGCGCCTAGTAGCGCAGCACAAACACGTAGTGCGCTCTCGCCACCGCCTAGCGGCAAAGATAAGCGGTCGCCTTCCGCGCTTTGTATGCCGCTTAGTTCAGTCTGACGAAGGAAAATACATGATAAATGTACATAATAGATATTAAGATGTTATAACGAGTAAAAAGGGGTCAGAATTATTAGCTAAACTCCCTTATGGTGAATTTCACATCATATTTTCAGGAGTCTATTCAATGGATATCTAAGACTAGAAATTCATTCGCGTGAAATTTAGGCCCCAAACCGCCACGTCACTTACCATTACCCATCCGCGCTATTACTTTGTATTTAGTTAGCATTCTTTCTGATTGTTTTTTATTTTTTCTCGGCTCCTAAGGGTTATAGCGTAATTTTATAGTGCCTTCCATAAGAACACGCCATCCTAAAGAATTGGGCTGTCATTAGAAAATAGAGTTTTTTTTTTTAATATTATTGGTACTTCCAGAGATTGTCCCATACATACTAACTTACAAATAAACGTTACCTCTTTATGATAATAGTATTTAGAAGATTAGATTATTAGATTTGGAATAGAAAATCCTGTCCCAATCAGTGTCAAAGAGGAGGAAAAGTCATTTCCACAGGGTTCAATTTGTGAATATTGTAACCAAAACCTTTGTTTTGATAGTTCCAAAAATTATCTAAGCTTCCCCTGGTGTAGCAAACTTACCTTAGTAGTAGTGTTATCATCATGTACTAAAGTGATCTTCGCTCTCGGAGAAAGCTGGGTCACAATAGCATTGCGGGGAGGTGATCCAGCGGCCACCTTCTGTCCTATTCGAATGCGCCATTCCACACCACCGACTACTCCAAGTGCACCCGCTGCAAATGATCTTGAACCTTATATCTTATCCCATAAAGTTGCACTTTGTTTAAATTTTTAAGGTATGTGATTTTGAACCTTATGGCTACATTTTTAAAGAATAATTTATTTTGCGTGTCGTGTTAGCGTGGGTAGCTTACCAATGAGACAACTCTCAAGACTCGGCGGTGTAGGTTTCATTGTCTGAGTTATGTCTTGACTAGTGTGTGGCCACCAATGCCAGTCACTTGTTACCTGTCAAAGAAAACAATAATTGCATGTTTCTATTTTTTGGAAGCATTTAATTTTATACTAGCCGTACCCCCGATGTCCGAAATTATCCTACGGGAAAGTACTATCGGGACGGAAAGTAGAATTTGTTACTTTCTTATAACATCGGATATCTGCCAGTTAAAGTCTCGTCAAAATTGCTCCAGCCGTTTCGGCGATTACGGGACTAAAAGGGAGACAGACAGAAAACAAAAAAAAAAGTTTTTTTTTTTGTTTTGACTACAGTCAGCGTCAAAAATATCTCAACAACTAAGAAAATTAATCTTTATCGCAATTGGATAAAGTTATTGTTAGAATAACAGTTGTCATGTACTGTTTAAATTCTGAAACAATCCTTGTGTCGCTGAGTTAATATTTAAAATTCATAGCCGTTTAGATAATTTTGATCAGTCTGTTCGTCCCGATGTTATTTTCGTCAATTTTATTTATTTGTATAGTTGTACATACTCAACTGCTCGAAGGGGCAAAAGATCGATGCGCAAACTGTAAAGCTGGTATTTTTTAATTATTCTGTAATTTTTAGGCATTGAATCAGTAAGTGAAACGGAGCTTCACATCTGTTTCATTTTATTTTTGAGAGGGAGTGCTCTTGTGTCTGCTGACACACTTGAGCACTATAATATCTCCCGCACCGATGGCTAGGCTCCGTTGAGACTGGCAGCCGTGGCCGAAATATGGTGTGGAGGACTATATAAGGTGTATCTATTCATACACGAAATATTTTAAGGGGTACATCTGTAGGTGGTAAAGAAGCTATAGAAGCAAAAAGAATTTTTTTTCTAAGCGTTTTTGAATTTTCGTAATTATTATAATTTTAAAACTACTTAAGACGTTTTGCATAAAACCTTTACTCCAAATTCTATGAATGGCCCGCCTGACGCTGCGAGGGCGGCGACCGCACGGGACGAGCATGGCCGCGGTGTCTCGGGCCGTAAAAAATAAGAAGGAGCCAATATTTCTTATGTGCGTCAAATAATGTATAAATATTAAATTAAAAAAACCCTTAGAATTTTTTTTTCGTTGCTATAGCTTCTTTACTACCT
The DNA here is from genome assembly GCA_932294355.1 of Aporophyla lueneburgensis. Lineage (NCBI taxonomy): Eukaryota > Metazoa > Arthropoda > Insecta > Lepidoptera > Noctuidae > Aporophyla > Aporophyla lueneburgensis. Next base: position 9,367,877 of record OW028737.1, read on the forward strand.
ACAGGTGTACCTCTTAAAATATTTCGTGTATGAATAGATACACCTTATATATTTTATTTATTGTAGTGTCAGGATGCACTACGCAACACTAGCCACATCTAGAAATCTAATCCAAAACTTATAATCTTACAAAACGCGCTTACCGTTTGCGCCGCTAACTGCAGTTTATCTAACAACAAAGTAGTCAAGGGTGTGTGCCACTGCGCAGCGGCATGTAGTTGTCTGACAAGTTGTACTAGAGCCGCGCAAGTGGAGCCTGTGTAGCTAGCAGTAGCTGGTGCGCGCCATCTATTGTCTGAAATGGGAATATTTTGTTAGGAAAGCATTTCCAGCGATAATTTACGAAGTCTTCCCCTCTAGATAATTATAATTATGATCTATGTTGTGGTTGCTAGGTTACACCGGTTATTCTATATATCTTTGTTAGGATTATGTTCATCATCGTCATCACCCTATAGAAGTCCATTGCTTGACCTCTCTAGTTTCACGCCATTCTGCTCGATTTTCAATATATTTTACGAAAACGAAATTCCACTGCGTTTACTTTAATAAATATTAGTCTTAATAGACGACGTAGTAGTATAAGAACAACCAACAAAAACAATCATAACTAGCCCACACCATATAATGTTCCCACTGCTAGAATACAAGCCTCCTCTCAGTGAGAGGGGTGGGCCGTAACCCGACCACGCGGGCCCAGTGCGGGTCGGTAGCCGTCGCATATCTTCTATTTTTTTATTCTAGAATGTTGCTCCGCGTTGTTTTTCTTCATCGTTTTGAGAGCAATGGAGATCAAATATAATACAAAAAAAGTAAACCGCCTGACTGAAATTGCAGAAATACGTATTAATAATAATTAATGAAATCCTTACCAACTTCTTCTTCATCAGCACTATTGCCAATAGCCTGGTGGTTCGGCTTGAACGCCGGGTCCCACTGGTGAGTTTCAAGCCACAACCGTCCAATCAGGGCTAGTAACTGAGCCCCAACTGTACGCCGCCACTCGGGAGGACCTGTGTGTTCTACTAATACTCGGCGAAGAAGCCAGAGGGACTGAATCTGGAGAAAATAAGATGAATTTGAGGTACTGACGACTAAATAGCGACGTAACGACGTAAATAGCAAATAAAATATTAGGTATCTAAACCGAAAGAAAAGTTAAAGAAAGTATCAACGTAGAGGCCACCATCAATAAGTGGGTACCCGCGACCCTCACCAGGTCATCGGTCTTGAAGGATCCCTGGCTATGTTGCACCTTTCGGTACGCGGTATGTTAGTGATACTTACTTGTAAATAAATGAGATCCTGTGAGATAGGTTTGTCCGCAGCCGAAATAATACTGTAGCAGAGTTCGAACCACGAATCAGTGCATAGGGATATACGCATATCCAGAGTTTGTGCGCTCGCTGTAACAAACAAATTGAGTGTTAATAAATCAATCTTTTGACTGCGCACATTTGTTCCGACGGTGATTTGCAATCCTGCTGACAGTTGATTTACATTGATTCAGTATTTCAATCCAGCCTTTGAATACAGGGACACTATCAATACTCGTATTTTACCAATGGACATGTCACCGTCAAATTGTAAACACCTTTAGATTACAATCTATTTAGCGAGATTATAATCTGTCGAAAGACTGTGAACTGTAACATACTGCTTACAATTAGAGTAAAACTAACTTATTGTTACGAGCTGGGGTTCGGGATAAATTAATTTAAACCAATTTACCAAAACACACAAACTGTTTAATTAAATAAACACAAATATCGCAACTACAAGAAACGTCACTTGGAATCACTTGTTTCGCGTGTACTGTATCAATCGAATCGTATTCGCTCGCTTCCGAAATCGAACTGCTTGTCGGCCCGACAATCCGCTATTTATATCCCGAGCAGAACATTCTCGAACATTCGACACCGCCACAGCGTAGAAGCTTCTAGTAACTTCCATTGAACTGTTTAATCCCACTATTCGACAATAGATGGCAGTAGCGTCTACGTACAATTTCGTGTAGTACTTGCTACTCAATAACAGATGGCGTCCTTAGATGGAATTAGCGTGATGTTTCTAGACTTTTCGATTTACGTCACACTGCCCCTTTCTGAGATGGAGTTAGCGTGATGTTTCTAGACTTTACGATCTACGTAACACTGCCCCCTCCTTAGACATGCTCGTCCCGAGCATCATTATTCCCGTAATATCGTGCCAATCGATCTACATGGACAATTTTAGGTGCAGTTCGCATACCCTTTTGTATTCGGTAAGTGACGTCGTTGATCTTGGTCACAATTCGGTACGGCCCGTCCCATTTTGCCTGCAGTTTAGGGGACTTTCCTTTGCTGCGCACTGGGTTATGCAACCACACTAGCGAACCTTCGTCGAAGCCAGTATTGTTCATCTTCCGATCATAACGAGTTTTCATTCTCTCGGACATCTGTTGGCCTGATTCTCTGACATGCTCATATACATCATTCATCTTGTTGCGCAGATCATTTGCATAATCTGTTATACTCCGTGGTGAATCAGGGGGAATGCCGGTTATTAGATCAGCTGGTAACCTTAACTCCTTTCCAAAGTTCGCGAAGGCTGGCGTCACAGTTGTACTCTCGTGAACTGCACTTCGGTATGACAGAAGAAACGGTTGTATGTGCTTGTCCCAATCCTTTTGTCTGCTTGCTACAACTTTTGCCAGATATCTTTCCAAGGTCTGATTAAATCTCTCCACCATTCCGTCAGATTGTGGGTGGTATGAAGTGGTTCTGGTTTTGTGAGTACCCATAACCCGACATGTTTCCTGAAACACTTGAGACTCGAAATTCCTTCCTTGATCGCTGTGGATTTCCAAGGGTACCCCAAACCGACAGAAGACTTCGTGGACTAATTTATCAGCGACTGTTGAAGCTTCTTGATTAGGGATGGCGAAGACTTCCGGCCACTTGGTGAAGTAATCCATGACAACCATGAAATATTTATTTCCACTTTCACTTTCGGGGAATGGCCCAGCGACATCTAGTGCTATTCGTTCCCAGGGGGCTCCTACGTTGTACACTTTCAATGCACCCCTGCTGCGTGTGTGTGGCCCTTTGACCGCTGCACAACTGGTGCATCTGCGACACCAGTCCTCCACATCCTCTCGACAATGGATCCAGTAAAATCTTTCTCGGATCTTTAACAAAGTCCTTCTTACTCCCATATGACCTCCTGAAGAACCATTGTGGTAGAGCTGTAGAACTTCTGGTACCTTCGTTTTTGGGACTACCATTTGCAGGTGACAGCTATTCCCTCGAGCATTTTCCCATTTTCGGCACAACACACCATCCTGGATCACCAAGCTCTCCCATTGTGCCCAATAACTTTTGGTGGTGGTACTCATCGCTGCAATATCACACCATTTCGGTTTGGGAGCATTAGCTTTAATCCACTCGAGAATTGGCCGGATATTTGTGTCACTTTGCTGAGCATGCTGTAGGGTTTCCTTCCATTCGTCACTAAGGTCCGTTCTTAGCATCCTGACAGGTACTGTTTCCTTAGCTTCTTGCCTGACACAATGCTTACAGTCTTCAGGACAAGGTCTTCTTGATAAAGCGTCCGCGTTACCGTGAGACTTCCCACTACGATGTTCAATTGTGAAGTCATACTCTTGTAGCAATTCAATCCATCTCGCCACTTGTCCTTCTGGATTCTTAAATTGCAACAACCACTTTAATGCAGCATGGTCAGTCCGCAAGTGGAATTTACGTCCAAGCAAGTATTTGCTGAAATGCTGCAATGTCTTTACGACGGCAAGAAGTTCGCGTCTCGTGACACCATAATTTCTTTCTGGCTTTGATAAAGATTTGCTGAAGTAAGCTATCACAACTTCATAATCTCCTTTCCGTTGAGATAACACACCGCCAACCCCAGTGTTACTTGCGTCCGTGTCGACTATAAATTCATTTTCTGTGTCAGGGTAGCCCAAAATTGGGGTATTACACAAACGTTCCTTTAAATCTCGAAATGCGATGTCACAGTTCTCATCCCAACAGAACGGTCTCTTCTCCTCAGTAAGCTTGTGAAGAGGTTTGGCAATGTCAGCAAAATTCTTGACAAACCGTCGATAGTACGAGCACAAACCCAAAAATGCTCTGACCTGCGTCTTGTCTTTCGGGACTGGCCATTCCTTGACGGCGACGATTTTCTCAGGATCTGTTTGCACTCCTTCCTTCGAAACCATGTGCCCCAAAAAGCTTACTTGCTGTCTGAAGAATGAGCACTTCTTTGGACTTAGCTTAAGATTGGCTCCTCGGATTTTTGATAGAACACGTTCCAGATTTTGAAGGTGGTCTTCGAATGTGCGGCCCACGATGATGATGTCATCTAAATAGACAAGGCAGGCGTCTCCAATTAGTCCCATGAGAACTAGCTCCATAAGCCTTTCAAATGTTGCAGGAGCATTACACAATCCGAATGGCATGACGTTAAACTGCCATAGTCCCTTTCCCGTAGAAAATGCAGTTTTCTCCTTGTCCTCAGGGTCTATTTCCACTTGCCAGTAGCCACTTTTTAGGTCCAACGTGGTAAACCACTTCATTCCTGACAGCGTGTCCAGCGTGTCGTCGATCCGGGGTAGTGGATAGCTATCTTTCTTAGTAACGTCATTCAATCTACGATAGTCTACACAAAACCGCATGCTGCCATCTTTCTTTTTTACCAGGACCACAGGAGAACACCATGGACTAGACGAAGGCTCTATAACTCCATCCTTTACCATTCCTTTAATCATGGTATCTACCTCCTTTTCTCTTGCCACTGGTAGTCTTCTTGGTCGCTGTCGTATCGGTAACTCATTTCCGGTATTAATTCTGTGTTGAACCAATCCAGTCTTCCCTATGTCAGCATCATTTGTAGAGAATATGTCTGCATATTGAAGTAGCATCTTCCTAGCCTTCTCTCTTTCTTCTTCCGATAGATCTTTACGACAGTCTTCCAAAAGATTTAACACGTTAAATCTTGCACTTTGGGCGTTATTTTGAGGAGGCCCATGTTGGCATTCACGCATCCAAGCTACTTCCTCACAGGAACCCATCAATGTACCCTTCTTGATCACTTGCTCCTTTTCACTTGGGTTCAGTATGCGTACGGCTGCAACGTCGATTGCCTTTACCAAGGTCCGCGCAATCTTCCATGGAAGGTTATCATCCAATCCTTCAATGAGAATACATCGGTTCTTCTGCCTAGAATTATGTGGGAGACTTACTGGAACTATTGTTTCCGTTCGGGGAGGAAGAACAATCTTCTTCAAGCAGTACACTTTCCCTGATGGTGCACCTTCCATGAAGACTTCTTCTGATCCACATTTTAGGACTCCTTGATTAACGTCGATCTCGCAACAGTGCTGTCGCATGAAGTCCAAACCTAGGATGCAGTCATCTACTATGTCAGCCATGATGACCTTATGCCGGTAGATTGTGTTACCCAGTTTTAACTCCACCTCCTTCTCACCACGTACGGTTATGTGCTGACCGGTGGCTGTTACTAAATTTACGCCGTCATGCTTACCGAAGAAGTCCCCAAGAAAACGATTCGCTAGTTGGGAACTAACAACCGTGCGAGAAGCTCCAGTATCCAATGTCAGCTTACATGGTCTTCCGTTCACTTCACCTTTTATGACTAGGGTGTTCCCATCATGGGCTTGTGAGACCGAAATTCTTGGGGCTATTTTAACACCAGCCAGCACCCGCCCCGCAGTCCTGGCGTTTATTAGTTTCCCTGCTGCTGGGCGGTCACATCAGCCGCCCTTCTTTCCTGGGTCTGGTCTTCGTTAGCTGTGCTTCGCTTCGGGCAACTTGAGCGAAGGTGGCCTTTTTCTCCGCAAGTGTAGCATCTAGGGCTGTACCTAACACGGTCACGAACAGGTGACGCCGCAACCTCCCTGATGCGATGGGCTCGATGATCATGCCTCACTGCCTCCACCTCCAACGCATGGGCCAAGGCGTCCTTGAGGGTTTCATGGTGCCCAAGTCTCACAGCAGCCCTTACTTCCAGGTCCCGTATGCCATCTATGAAGGTTTGAATTAGTATACCCTCGATGAGCGCGGGTGCAGACTGGTACGCCTTTCGAACCAGCTTTTCGATTTCCAGGGCCCACTGCTGCAGGTTTTCACCACTGCGCTGCACACGATCCTTCAACTGGGCACGAAAAACGTGTTCCAGGTGCGCGTCACCGTATCTGGCCTCTAACGCCTCAACGAGCTGCTCGTAGGTTACATTTTTGCCGAGAGCCTCTAACACAGTTAAAGCCTGGTCACGAAGGGCCAAAGTAAGCGCGGTCATGGCTTGGCCCGTTGTCCACCCATTTGCTTCCATGACAGCTTCAAATTGAATTTTGTATGCCGACCAGGAAGATGTTCCGTCAAAGGGTGGCACTTTAAACCCGCGCACGGAAGGTGCAGCAACTATCGAAGCCGTAGTCCGGTCTCCAGCTTTCAGAACTCCAACCGCTTTTCTTATATCAGCGATCTGGACTTCGGCCTCGGAGATACGATTTTCATGTACCTGAACAGTCTCCTTCATGGCTTTGATGTCCTTGCCAAATGTCGCGTGTAGATCTTTCAAAAGGAGAACCTGCTCCTCTTTATCACGCTGAAGCTGTTCTTGCAGGCGGCGGGTCTGTTCTTCCTGTCGGCGAGCCTGTTCTTTCTGTTGGCGGGCCTGTTCTTCCTGTCGGCGAGCTTGCTCCTCTTTGTCCTGCTGCAGCTGTTCCTGTAGGCGGCGGACCTGTTCTTCCTGCCGGCGAGCTTGCTCTTCTTTGTCCTGCTGCAGCTGTTCCTGTAGGCGGCGGGCCTGTTCTTCCTGTCGGCGGGCCTGCTCCTGCAGCATCGCCATTAGAGCAGAAAGATCCATGGCTGGTGATGCTGTAGGAACACCAGACGCTTGGGAGACTGGCTCCGTCGTCGGCTGATTACCCCCAGGTGTCTGTCTAGAAGTTCCTTCAAACCGCCTCTGATCCACCTCCTGCTGGCGCTGACTCCTGGTACGGATACCTTCCGTATCCTCCTTCGGTAAAACTGGCATAATTTATCCCTTACTTCTGACACCAAATGTTACGAGCTGGGGTTCGGGATAAATTAATTTAAACCAATTTACCAAAACACACAAACTGTTTAATTAAATAAACACAAATATCGCAACTACAAGAAACGTCACTTGGAATCACTTGTTTCGCGTGTACTGTATCACTCGAATCGTATTCGCTCGCTTCCGAAATCGAACTGCTTGTCGGCCCGACAATCCGCTATTTATATCCCGAGCAGAACATTCTCGAACATTCGACACCGCCACAGCGTAGAAGCTTCTAGTAACTTCCATTGAACTGTTTAATCCCACTATTCGACAATAGATGGCAGTAGCGTCTACGTACAATTTCGTGTAGTACTTGCTACTCAATAACAGATGGCGTTAGCGTGTCATTTCCAGTAGTTTCTAACACTGCCCCGTCCTTAGATGGAATTAGCGTGATGTTTCTAGACTTTTCGATTTACGTCACACTGCCCCTTTCTGAGATGGAGTTAGCGTGATGTTTCTAGACTTTACGATCTACGTAACATTATTTATCATTCAAACTGCACCTCATTGGTTAATCAGAGATTCATTTTACATCCACAACAATTTCATATAACGAATTCTAAAGCTTTGCGGTAATTTCAATACGAAATCAATTTATCATATTCGACAAAAAACGAATTGATAAATGACGTTCAACCAAACAGCGTGCGAGATGCGTTTCGTCACATGCCATTTCACAATTTGACGGTTTCACTTCGAGAGATTGTAATATAACGAAAAATAATGTATTAGATTGTGAATGATTTCTGCAGTTCAGAATCTTTCGATAGATTATAATCTCGCCAGATAGATTTTAATCTAGTATCTAGCGCTGGCCAAATTTCGATCACCGGATTCCGATATACTGGGTCAATGCAAATTGAGAAAACTATTTCACTAGACGAAAAATAAACAAAAAACGATCTAAAAATTCTTACCTCGTAACAACGCCAAAGCCGTGTGATAATGCGTAGCGAACGCCGTGGGTGGTGGAGTAGAGTGTGCATGCGCCAAAGTTAACAATCTTCTTTGTAGCGCTGCGACGTTCCGTCTCGCGACTGTACCGACGGAGGCGAGCGCGCCGCCCGCACCGGCGCATAGAGCACGGATAGCACCCGTGCAGGCAGAGCGGACTTCACTCACTGGCCACCACTCTACTGCGTTTTCTACGACGGGTGCTATAGGAGAATCACGCATTAATATAAAAGTATTCATCATCATACATTTGAAGCAGGAAAGTGGTAGTATTGGCAATTGAAAACTTATCATGTTTAAATTTGCATGGGAACTAGAGGCAGATGTAATTGGGAATACGTTATGAAATGCCATCTGCCTTATCTTGATGGAGAGTTTATTTTCTCCAATTTTATTTTGTTTTATGTTACATATAGTATTTTTATCTCACGAAGCGAAGCTTTATGGTTACCAAGTGTACACACACGTTGTCAATTTGTGTGTAAACAGGGCAGGAGCTCTCGTTACCATCCGAGATAGTGGCGAAGCGCACTCATTCAAAGCTAAACACAAGTAAAGCGCGCGTCGCATTGTGAGATGAAAATACTGTAGTTACATGTTACTAAGATTTATATACAACGAGACCAAATACAATTCTTTGAGTTATCAAAACTCTTAAATAGGGCAAATACAATGACTTAAAGAGAAGACTAAGGCAGTTTGAAAATCTTTTTAAATTCTTACTCGTCCCATGAACAGTTTCATCTACAGAAGGCGGTGGTGACGGCGAACGGGCTAGCTTGAGGTCATATTTGCCCTCCTTGCCCATACGGTAAGAGTTGGTACCGCCAGCATCCCACGCTACTCGTACCCATCCGTCTTCACCTAGTTCACCTATGACGCGACCTTCACCACCGGGGACTCCATCCTAGAAAACAAGTTTAAGATTAAGTCATAAGTCTACGATTTTTTTCGCGCGCTGTATGTACAGACGTCCGCACATCAAGCTACCCGAAACTGACCAATTTCCCCATTCAATTTTGAACCTAATTCTTTAGCCATACTGTTGAAAACGTCTTAAAGAAATTTGACAGATTGTAATAGCTTTGTGTGCTGGCGTCTGTACAACGCACTGCTTAGCGCTGAGAGTCTAAAATCCAATAGTGTGTTTTTTCGACACGCTGGGATGTACTCTAGTTGGATTGTCAATGATCGGTTCAACACCTACAGTTAAAAATCTAGTGCGCGATAAAATCCTGCCGCGATATTTTTGCTTGCATGGTAGTGTAGCCCTAGACTAACACAATTCTTGACAATTTCTTTCGGTTAAATGAGGAATTCTATCAGTTCTGAATATCAAAACTTGCCATGCTGGGCAAGATGCAGAACTTACGGTAAGTTGAAGTAGTATTTAGTAAAATGCTTAACTTGTGGCGATTTTTGTTACAGCGCATTAAAACTTGTACAGTTAGTCTTGAAATAAAGGATTCAGTTAGACCCATAGTCTATATAGACATAGCAGGTTGTTCTTACCTGATCGCCCCATTTCCAATCTTTGCCTCTGACTACTCGAGTGCCTATCTTCATGAGTGAAGCAAGTTCAGGACCTGACAGCGACGCTCCACGAGCTCTCGCACCTAGTCTCTCATCTTCGAATATTATTAAACACTCCGCTGAAAGAAAAAGTCATATAGTTAATTTCTTTCATATGCTCGCCTACTTTCTTATGCTTAGGGTGATGCGAATTTCACATTAGACACTGAACGCGATCAGCACATCTAAACTGCGTACCGTGTTTTACCGGACGTAAAGAATAGCACCATCCCATTTCTTCCAGTGGGTGTTGTAAGAGGCAACTAAGGGACTTATTAGAAAATGGGTAGCAGCGATCTCTTTGCATTTTACCACCATACGCGATCTCCAGTGCCTGTTCAGTTTCATTGGTGAAATTCGACCTAAGTGTTGCAGCGTGTAAAACTCGGTAGCTACTGGAAATACTACTAAATGGTAACTGCAGGCACTGTTTTGGCAACATTTTAAATTTGATAGCATTCAGAAGTAATCTCTGAATGCTATCAAATATACTAGTAGTACTCTCTGAATGTGGTGTGATTTTAGTTAGAACCACCAAAATCCATCTCTGTCAGTTCTGTAATTGATAGTCTATCACCCAGCACTTCACACCCTGTCTGCTTGTGAGCAGTCTGTGTTTATTTTTATTATATTATTCCCATCTTAAAAATTAAAAATAATTATTGACTTACATTTCGACTTCAATCCACTACATATTAGAGATGTAAGTTGAGATGTGTCACCTCCGATTTGTTTAAGTAAAGTTAGGCAAGAACTCAAAGCTCCACCATTTATAAGCTGCTCTAATTCTGGACCCTGACATCCCTCTATAAGGAGTGATAGTAGCGTTATCAAAAATCTGAAAGTATAAATTTTAGTCTTTAAATATTAAAGGAAATTAGAAGAATATTTCCACAGAGCGCAGAAATTAAACTTTCTTTACCATTGTAATTGAATTACCATTACCATTTATTGTATTACCTGAACTGTATTAACATTATAAAGACATTAAAAATATCTCTGTTTAGAGACATGAGAGAGAGAGATAGAGAGAAAGGGGAGAAGGAGAGAGATAGAGAGAAGGGGGAGAGGGAGAGCGAGAGAGGGAAACAAAGAGAAAGAGAGCGTGCAAGCGCTCTTTGTAGAAAGTAGTGCGCTTATGATGCTTATACACGGTGCAAGTTAGACCACGTTGGTACGGAAGTAAAAATGTGGCGGTGGGATTTTATCGCGTACTGCACCTCTCGGTGTTAAACCGAACATTGAAACCTCAACGAGAGTGTATCTTAGCGCGAAAAAACACACTGTTCGATTTTAAACTCTCGGGGCTAAGCAGAGCGTTGGCGATTCACTACGGGAAAAAATTCCGCCGCGAGATTTTTACGTCACTGTGAACGTGGACATACCTGAGCTTGTTCGTGCGTGTTACATATGCGGTGAGTTAGTCACTGGATCCACACACTTCTTTACAAGGTACTTTACACAGTGCATTTATATTGCGTAAGTGCTTCAACATACCGGCGTCTCGTGTAGAAGCACCATAAATCATTTAGCACCAACCGAAAGCAAAAAAGAGTCAGTCTAGGACGTCTGTATGTCGTAGAAAAATATAGGGCATAATTAAAAATCTCACCTTGCTCTCGAAGGCCGATTCAACAACGCGTGCGCGCCATAATTCGCGCTCATCTTCAACGGCAGTGCCTGACTGTGTTCTCCTTCTAAAACCCTCGCTTTTAACTCTATCAGTATAAAATCCATCAACTTAGACCTTTCTAACAGCACCATATACTTTGAGTACGGTATTACAGATTCTATGCCAATTAGTGGATGTGTCAATGGTATTGTAGGTTTGAGTGGGCTGTATGGAACAGCTTCAGCCATACAAGCGCCTAACAAACCGGCAAGGGCAGCATATTTGACGCTATCCGACATCGTCTGTGACGAGTTGAGAATGCAATTGATCATGCAATACCCGTTCTTCCTTATTTCTGCTCGTTGCACCTGAAATTGAACCATATTGATAAAACTGTAAGGTAAAAATGATGATTTATGATAAAATGCAATATTGAATCTTTTGCAAAAAGACCATAAGATGCATACTAATTTGCAGAATTCATACCTGACAGTACAACGCTCTTCTAAGTATGTCTATATCACAGGGACTTTCAGTCATGACAAAATCAATAATGGCTATTGTCAAACCTTGTTGCTCTTGAGTCACTTCTTCTAGCAACCAATATAAATCTAAAACGGAAGAACATCGATCAATTAATCCTACTAATATTATACATGCGAAAGTTTATTGATTTGTCCTTCTTTTACGCAGCAATGGGTGCAACAAATCGACATGTTTTTTTTTGCACAGACATCGTTGAAATTGTGGGCAAGAAAGTAACAAAGGCTAATTTAAAAAAAAATGTACGATTCAAGTAGGATAGCCCACAGTAACGAATCCGCGGGTTAATGCCAGTTAACATATAAATAAAGGAATCAGTAAAAAATATGATAATGTTTTTACCTTTCTCGTCACACGCAAGTCTCGAAACCCACGCATTAACAAACTTATTTCTCTCAGAATTATCATCATCCTTTTCTTCGTCAGCCATTATCAAATCAGCCTTCAGATCATCAGCCATCAACATAACTTGCTTCTCGCTCTCCATCGATTCTTTTAGAATCGAGTTATCGGTAATATCGTTAATCGAACTAATCGACATTTCGTTCGTTGGCGTTTTATCATCGTTGTCTTTGTCTAACACATCGTCTCTGTCTCTGTCACCGCGACCTTCATTTTTCATGTCATCATTATTAGATGCGTTTTTCAAGTCTTTCTCTAACGGTTTGTCTTTGACTTTTATGGTGACTTTAGATCTGTGCAAGGGGTCTTTTATAGGGACTTTAGGGGGTTCGTTGTATCCTTTTGAGGGTTCGACGACGATGCTCGGAGCGTCTTCGGGCGTTTTAGATGCTTGAGCGATTGATGACTTTATGAGTAGCGCATCACCCTGTAGAAGGCTACTGGTAGCTTTGAACATACTTTTACTTAGACTGTTCTGTCTGTTTCTGAGATCTTTCGTAGTTTCAAAACTGTAAAGGACGTAAGAATAAATATAATAAAGTTATTTAAAGTTTTTGACTATTATGAAAATTTTCATAAAAGCTACAGAACTATTATCTTACCATTTACTGAATCCAGGAGTTTTGGCTGCCCGCATAACTTTCTGGAATATTTTCTTGGCAGTGGGCGCTCGATGCGATGGTGGTCGTGAATGCAATGCTGATAGTGCAGGAGACATTGCTGCGCGAACTTCGTGTAGGAGGAAACGAGCTCTTTCTAAAGGCGCTGCGCACACCTGGACATGTTTCGTCGTGGTAAGGCATTTAGTAAATAACGCAGGATTAAGAAAAATGAAAATAATCGGTAACATACCTCTTTATAACCACGAGAGAGCTGTTGCCTCGTCCTCATTAAAGTCCATTTACTCTGCTGAACCGCTTTTACGATTTCAGACATCGCAGGAGATAGTTTTACTTCGCCTTTCTCCATTTCTAAAACAAATGAAGTAGGTGATGCACTGTCAGAATAGTTTAGTGTCTTCTTCTGACGATCAAACGTTAGTGCAGTAAATATTTCAGTTGCTACTTCTGATTTTGAAAATTCATTCATCAAACTAGATCGCTCCAAAAGATACTATACTAGCTGGCTGTTTCTTAGTAGGTCTGATCCAATAATACTTAAGTTCACATGCGCAGGGATGTAATAATATCGCGGTCTTTTTTTCGCGTACTGAATCTTCGCATTGAGAGTTGAAAATCGTACAGACCGTTTTTTCAACCCGCTGGGATTTACTCTTTTAGATTCTTAATGCTCGGTTCAACAACGACAGTAAAAAATCCAGTGCCCGATAAAACCCGTCGATTTAGGATCAAAATATGCAATCTTACCAGCCATAGCAGTCGCTAGCGCATGTTCCTTCAAACCAGCGTGGTATAATAAAGCCGCTAACAGCGCTCGACGCAGCTCTTCTAGCGGGTGTTCGGGTGGGAAGTGAGGCGCGCAGCCTTCTCGTCTCTCACACGCCCACCATAGGTGTAGGGCTAGTGGGTCCTGGGTGAACAGAATGAATATGTAAACTCACTCACTCATGAAAGTAAACTTTGCTGGTTTGATGTCGACATCATCTGCTAGGTTTTTCCGATCTAAGTTTTGTCGGCTTCCATTCTAACCAGATGCAGCTGAGTTCCAGTATTTAACAAGCTTGTTTTTGGAAGAATAAACATTATCATTATCAACATGGACCGCCTATCTAACTTCCACAACCCTGTTACTGAGTCATACGTTTGGTAAGACTGGCGTCAAACTTTGCCGCCGTCATTGGTAGCGAATGACAGCAGTGACTTAACGTGGTTTAAAATTCGAAGTCCAAAATTCGATTTTATACATGTCAAATAAATTGGGATACGGGTAGGAGAATGAGATGAAATTTTATCTCTTTTTTGAGCCTTAAAGTCAGCATTTCAGCCGCAAGACGTCCACTGCTGGACACGGGCCTCCCCCAAGCACCGCCAATTTGACCGGTACAATTTTTGGGGGGATTTGCCATAATCGCCACGCTTGGCAGGCGGGTTGGCGATCGCAGTATGGTGGTAAAATGCATAGAGAACGCTGCTGCCCAATCTCTAGTAAGCCTCAAAGTAGCCTTCAAAAATTACCGAAAGAAATGTGGTGGTTCAGCCGATTAGTCCAACTAATAAACACGTTCTCTGGCTAATTATTTTTATCCAGGTTATTATGAGCTTCTCTTTTACAGTATAATTAAACAGCACAGAACAATAACTAATAATATGCACATTTCTATAAAAGAACGTAGCATACTCCTTCTTTACGAAGCGACACGACGTCATTTCTTTAGTGGCACTTACGGCTGTTCAACTTACGTGCAACTTTGGCTCAGCAAGGGCATATAGCAAGGCCTCAGCCCTCGCAGAGGACTGCGCCACGCTGGCGCGGGGCGGAGGGCGAGGAGGGCGCGACTTGCGCGGCGGCAGGGGCGCCTCCCCGGCCGGACTGTTCCCTCCAGTGGAGGACCCACTGCGGGCTTCTGCTTTTTCTTCATCGAAGGGATTTGTTAGTTGGGCGACCTGTAGCAATATGACATAGTAAGCCTTGATCAATCAGCGTCAAAAATATTGGGACGAACAGACTGTTCAAAATGATCGCAACAACTAAGAAATTAAACTTTATCTCAACTGGATGAAATTCATGTCAGAATAACAGTTTTAGTGTACAGTTTTCATTCTGAAACATTCCTTGTGTCATTGAGTTAATATTTAATTTTCATAATTGTTTAGATCATTTTGAACATGTTTGTCCCGACATTATTTACGCTGACTGTCATGTCGTGACACATCGGAAACAAAAATTACACAACATTATTTCATCATCAAAATCAAAGTGATAATGTTGATCATTAACACTTTTTGTTTGGACCTTTTCAGTGTTGCTAGCAACATGATCACGATTTTTTTTTTCATGAAATAAGAGCCGTGTCAATGGTAGTAGACATCAATTTGCTGGAGTTCTTAAAGATACTAGCTTTTATTTGATCATATTTATTTATTTTTTATTTATTTAACCATTTATGGACACATATACAAATAGAAAGGAACAGAAAAATATGCACAAAGGTAATGCTTATTTCTATTGAAATCTCTTCCAGCATACCTGCAATAGGAGAGAATATACAAAGAGATGTAGACAACGTGTGTAATAGTAGAAGAAAAATAATACTATAATTTAAATATAAACATACAAAATAAAAATATACATACATACAAACATACATAAATACTTCTAAAATAAATGTCACTAAATATATATACTAATAATGTAATAAAAATGAAAACATTCATGAGCAATTATGACAAAGTGGAGAGATAGTGTTCTTTCACTCTTCTTTTAATAGGGCAGTCCCTTATGTCAGGCGGAAGTGCATTCCACAACCGAACCACATGCACGGTGAAGGAGTAGGAGTAGAAGTCGGTTGAGTGGTGGCTTATTGTACAGTTGAGGCGCACAAACCTGCAGCCCTCCTCTCAAGAACACAGCGGCAGCGTAAGGCGCCGCGTCTCGCTCGGCCTGCTGTACTGGCAGTGAGCGCGCCAGGCGGGAGCCGCACTGTGTCAGACTCACAGCTATGTTGAACGCACATGTTGATAGTATATGGTACGTGCAAAGACTTGCTGCACTTTCCTGTAGAAGCCATGATACCTTAGTCAATTTAATGTAGCAACTTGTTAGAGACTTTACTGACTTTTTGCGAAAACCCTAAATTATTTGAACACAGAATTTCAGAGTGTATCAGATTTCATACATTACAAAGTTCAAATTCCATTGCAACCAATTTTAATATATGACCTATTTTCGCAAACCTTTAAGCTAAAATCAACTCCGAAGTAGATAATTGATTTAGTGGCAATACACGTAAATAATCCAAGACTGCTCAAGTCTGATGCCTTCTGAACTATAAAATTTTTGTAGTTATTTTTTACTAGATTTTGGCCGCGACTTCGTCCGCGTAAATGTCGGTTATCGCGGACGCAGACGAAGTCGCGCAATAAAAAGTAGCCTATGTCCTTTTTCAGGCTCTAAACTGTCTGTGTACCCAATTTCATATAAATCAGTTCAGTAGTTTTAGCAGGAAAGCGAGACAGACAGACAGAGTTACTTTTGCATTTATAATATTAGTGTGGATTGTCCGAAGTCAAAACACATTTGGCTACACGATTAAAAAATTGCATCAATTAACCGCATCGTTAACTTAAAAGCCTTAAGCTGAATATACTCACATAGCATCTGTGACTGTAAATCTGATCAACATAAAGCCCCACACATTTCTCAGTCACCCTCGACAGATACGCAGCATGCGGTTCCACGCTCATAGCAGCCGTCGCATCAGAACCGCGAAGCTTTCGTATCATTTCGACGGTACTCGCGTTCTCGCACTCGAAATTTTCGACGTCAAAAACGTGGCCTGCTATCACAACCCAGGAACCGCCTTCTTTCGTGTGGTTTTGGAGATCACATCTAGAATAATAAATGTAGTTATTATTATGCTAAAAAATAAAAATAAAATAAGCATGTATTTTCCCACTGCAGGGCAAAGCCTCCCTTTCCTTTTTCTACGCAACTTAATCCTGAGCCAATATGGTTAATCACTCATATAAGCGTCTAATTTGTCCCGCCATCTACGCCTGGGTCTTCCGCGATGCAGTTGGACGTTTTCAACAATTCTTAATGAGGTGGTCTTAGCCCACAATGTATTCGACATGTGGCAAACATGTCCAACCCATTCACTAATGAGCTTGGCTGATATTCGGTTGACGTCCGCGATTTGTGTCATATTCTAGATGTAATACATAGATCTAAATCTCTAAAGCGCGCATGATTCGCATTTAAAAACATACTCTTATCAATGTCGGTTTTGACGCCAAAGACTGTAGTACCTACTACATCGTAGCTGTTGTTAGACCTTACTCAGCGGCCGGACATTTAAGATGACCAATAGGCAGGTAGTAATAAGTAGAAGAGTAACGTAGAATATAGTTAGGCTAGTAATATTCTCTTAATCAATTCCAAATTCGCCAAGAACGTTGGCTCTTAAAAATAAGAGCTATAATGGCTTCATCTCAGGCTACTTACTTGCGAATAATACTGTTCTTAAGCTGATGTTTCTTGGACACTAGTCCTGGCCAGCCCAGCAGGTCGGCGTCTAACTTGGCAGCAGATGGCAGAGATTTGGCAGCGTCATCACAAGCGCGCGCTATCTTCACTAGAGAGTCCGCTGAGTCGGCTAGAGCGCATGGGGATCGGGCTGCGCAAGCGCCTATCCATGCGCCTAACTCACTAACGACGCGACCTGAAAATGTACTTACATGTAAAACATAATTTTGATATTGTTGCAATTCCGGAACACCTAACAGAATTATGGCAATACAATGCATCATTACCATCTTCCAAAACTGCCTTTAATAATCCCACTGCTGGGACTCAGGACTCCTGAGGGGAGGGAGTGGGCTACAATCTACCACGTGGGCCCAGTGCGGGTTGATAGATGCCACATGTTTCTGAATTTTTAGTTCTAGGACATGCCGGTTTCCTCAAAATGTTTTCCTTCACCGTTTTGAGAGCTATGGTGATGAAATTATTTACACAAAGTGAAGAGCCTGTTTGGGTTCGAACTTACGACGTACAAGTCGTAACTCGGAGCCGATATCAATAGGTCACCACTGCTTCAAACTGTAGTGTTATATGACAAAACAGAATATTGTTTTTACAGTAAATATATTCTATTCTATCGTGATGAAATGGAAATATTACATTTTACTAATCGTGCTCCTTCAAGTATTTTGTTTTTTTTGTCTTACCAACAATATCAGCAGCCACAAGCTCGCACAGCGCACTAAGTTGTGTATTATCCGCTCTATGTACCGCCCTCGTAAACGAACAGAGGGTAGATTGTACATGCTCTGCTAGTAACTCTATGTATTGAGTTATCAGTGCACGCACGCCGCCTCTAGTGCTTCGTCCGCCACGTGACCACATGGCTTCGCAGAATAGTAACCTGTTTAAGAATACAGTGGAATATTGAAGTACCAATACAGAATAGGGAAACATCTACTTAAGGTCTAGGAGGGTATTACTCCGCGAAATTTAAAATTTACTTCCCTTTTTTCCAATTTTCCGGTTAGTGTACGTTGAGTTGTTGCTGTATGTTAAGCAAAATAAAATAATTGGCGACCGTAACACGTATGTATTTTCATAATTATATTCATTAAAATCATCAATACAACCTTATTAGTTCATTTATTCTCATTGAATGACTGTTTTGTGAAAAAAATCATGTCAAATTTGAATTTCACGGCTTGCCTGGCGCTTTCTCTGAAACAGCATTACCTAAAAATCTTGAAAAACAATGTCCCGTTTCCAGCAAGGTGATCTTAATGGGTGTCCTCACCACAAACGGTTTCGCAATATCTATCAACGAGAATTAATGATGGCGTTACCTTTGGAATCGTATTAGAAGATCACAGCTAGGGCTAACTGTGTCGTGCCCTTTAGGATCGTCAGTCTTGCTTGTATCACCGTGCATTATCGCGTTTATTTGCATTTGAGTCTGACAGGATGTGTTGCGAATTAGGTGTTTCACCTGTTGACAACATACATAAATTAATAAAGACTAGTGGTAGCTCAATGGTCAAAATTCGAACATAGTTAATTTAAATACAAACACAATTTTAACACTAGAAGCGCGGAACATACCGACTGAGATAAATTTGGATAAAAAAACTATGTATATTGCAATTACGTGGTTGCAGTCTCGTATAAATTATAATAATCATCATATTTCATGAAAAGTCATAAAAAGTTACGATTATATGCATAATAAAATATTAATTAGAGCAGGAAGAACATCGAAATGGGTCAAATTTGGGACGCCCGCACTTCTAGTGTTAATCCAAAATCTTAGATTTCTGCACTCCTGCATCTATACAATATGTAACAAAAACCCTGTCCGATCCAATAAAGGCGTAATCCTCGTTCAACATACGTACTAGAAACAAGTGCGAGTCGGACTCGCGCATCGAGGGTTCCGTACAAACCTGTAGGTATTCTCGGTTTAAAAATATATTTTTTTTTTAAATTTTTATATTTTAGTTGATTGAATGTAAGGTAAATTGCGGTTTACGATTTATGACGTTTTAAAAAAAAACTACTCACTCGATCTCGTTCAAACCAATTTTCGGTGGTAGTTTACATGGTAATGTACATCATATATTTTTTTTAGTTTTATCATTCTCTTATTTTAGAAGTTACGGGGGGGGGGGGGCACATTTTACCACTTTGGAAGTGTCTCTCGCGCAAACTATTCAGTTTAGAAAAAAATGATATTAGAAACCTCATTACCATTTTTGAAGACCTATTCATAGATACCCCACACGTATGGATTTGATGAAAAAAAACATTTTTGAGTTTCAGTTCTATGTATGTGGAACCCCAAAATTTATTGTTTTTTTTTTCTACTTTAGTGTGAAAATCTTAATGCGGTTCACAGAATACATCTACTTACCAAGTTTCAACAGCATAGCTCTTATAGTTTCGGAATAAAATGGCTGTGACATACGGACGGACAGACAGACAGACAGACAGACAGACAGACAGACAGACAGACAGACATGACGAATCTTTAAGGGTTCCGTTTTTTGCCATTTGGCAACGGAACCCTAGAAATGATATATAAATATATCTCAAAAAAAAACAAAAGGTAATTGATTTTTTTATTTTTATAATCCATGCGAAATATAACAGTGAATATAATATGGCAAATAAAATTTTCATAAGTTAATAACACTCCACCCGCCGGCAAAATCTTGTTATTTTTACCTATTTTTATTTCAAAGATCCACCGCCCTACAGTACCGCGTTGTAGGCACTCGTTCGACTCTTTGATGTTGCCGACTGGTTGCCTACCGGCGCGCTACTTGTTGGCCAATGGCCAGTCTTTCGTGTAGATAGCTTTTGATCGGACGTCTGTACGTATCACGTGCCGCTATCGTTTCGCGAACAATGTCGTATTCCAATCAGCCATTCCACTGGATTTTTATTTATGGGGTCATGTTAAACAAATTGTTTATAAAAGAGAGTGCGATTCGGAAATCGAAGTCAGAGCTCGAATTCTGGCAGCTTTCGACTCACTTAAATCGGACACAAATGCGCTGCAAAGAGTACGTGCAAATTTAGTGAAAAGGTGTCGAATGTGTATCAGTGTTGGAGGTGGACTTGTGGAGCACGATCGCCGAAGTATGCAACAACAAGAGAACTGAAACCTGCAGTCGGTAAGTACATTGCCCAAAGGACATCATATTAAAAAAGCCCTTATCAGGGCTACATTTAATTCAATTAATTGTTTCTTGATAAACATGATTAGGTCTCCGGATCACTATGCCTACAAAACAATATCAGCTGATACCTACGCGTAGGCATAAGTTATGACGTAGCGTAATTTTCTTTCGTTATAAGTTTGTTTGGCGGCACGCGACAAAGCAGGTTCATGACAAAGGATCATACAAGCCGCCTCGCTCTGGCGGCTTCTTTGACACAAAACTGTACGTAGTAATACGTGAACTTTGTCGAGCGATCAGTGTTGCCTTTGATTCGTTTTTATTTTTATTGAATTATATTCACAAGGGAAAAATAATAATCTCAAATCCATTAATTGGTTACGACATAATGTACGCAGTACAATGCCGAATAATACCCTTAAGGATCGGACAGGGTTTTTGTTACATGCTGTATACACACAGTTAAAGTCTATACTTTAACTGTGCTAAATTTCATACTCATCCGTCCGTGTGATTTTCGTAAAAAAACTTTTACAAAAAAAAAAAACCGGCCAAGTGCGAGTCGGACTCGCGCACCGAGGGTTCCGTACAAACCTGTAGGTATTCCCGGTTTAAAAATATTTTTTTTTGTAATTTTTATATTTTAGTTGATTGAATGTAAGGTAAATTGCGGTTTACGATTTATGACGTTTTAAAAAAAAAACTACTTACTCGATCTCGTTCAAACCAATTTTCGGTGGTAGTTTACATGGTTATGTACATCATATATTTTTTTTAGTTTTATCATTCTCTTATTTTAGAAGTTACGGGGGGGGGGACACACATTTTACCACTTTGGAAGTGTTTCTCGCGCAAACTATTCAGTTTAGAAAAAAATGATATTAGAAACCTCATTACCATTTTTGAAGACCTATTCATAGATACCCCACACGTATGGGTTTGATGAAAAAAAACATTTTTGAGTTTCAATTCTATGTATGGGGAACCCCAATTTTTTTTTTTTCTACTTTAGTGTGAAAATCTTAATGCGGTTCACAGAATACATCTACTTACCAAGTTTCAACAGCATAGCTCTTATAGTTTCGGAATAAAATGGCTGTGACATACGGACGGACGGACAGACAGACAGACAGACAGACATGACGAATCTATAAGGGTTCCGTTTTTTGCCATTTGGCAACGGAACCCTAAAAACCAACCGACTTCCTTAAAAAAACACTACAAAGTCAAAAATAACTTTAATTTCGAAAGTCGGTGTCTTAGAAGTCGGTGGCAAAAAACCTTAAATACAGATCGTATTTAAGGTTTTTTGCCACCGACTTCGGAAATTAAAGTTATTTTTGACTTAGTGTTTTTTTTTTAAGGAAGTCGGCTGTTTTTATTTGTAAAAGTTTTTATTTTCAACTTTTTAGTTATTGTAGATACTCCGCACTAATCTAATCGCGTTATTCGTTCATTTGTCGCACAAATACTTAATGCAAATTTAAGACTTATATGGTTTTCACATGGACCCCATTGTCCGAATGGAACCAAATTAAAATTGGACCATTCAGGAAGCACCAGCTTTCAGATCAAAAAAGAATCATCAAAATCAGTTCACCCAGTCAAAAGTTATGAGGTAACAAACATTAAAAAAAACAGTCGAATTGATAATCTCCTCCTTTTTTTGAAGTCGGTTTAAAAGGGGTACAAACTTTTGCTTCACTAAGTAATATGTAGATTATTTAAATTTAAACTGAGCGCTTTTGCAAGTAACTGTATCATTTAAAACAAACGTATAACTTTTAAGTGCTATCTAATGCTTCCCTCAAAATTGTAAAATATTTAACTTACATAAACATTCATATCGAACTTACCAAATGCATTAAAGGTACAGATGCTCCCTTATCTGCTGATGTCACGTTACTTATTTGATACTCTTCAGTACAACCTAAATAATACAAAATTCTCATTCAGGATAAAACAATCTAATCTAAAAATAATCAAAGAGCAACGTAAACATTATTAATGAGGTATCCAAACCTGTTACTGTATCAGCGTCATCTCCTGCAGTTGCAAGGGTTGATCCACGTTGTCCAGTCACTATATCAATTTGATCATAGTCTCTGAAATATTTTATATCTTACGTCATCAATGATTCATGCATCATTATTATATTATTTTTAAAATGTTGTATTTAAAACATACGCATCAAGCAGTAGATGATTGTACGCGTCTACAGAGTGTGTCTGCAACGCGTTGCGTAGCGCGTCTCGCAACCCACCGCCGCCGAGTAAAGACCAAACAAGCAGCTCTGTCATAAATCTTGCGCCGGCGCTAGCTGGGACTGATCCTGTAGACAAGTCATTATTCATTTATGGAGCAGGTTATAAATTTTAACCACAAAAATGAAAAAAATATAAGTGCCTCTTTCTAGCCTACGAATACCAGTATTTTACTTACAGACAATTTTATAATAGGCAAATGTGCAAAACCGTGCGCTAAACGTTATTATTAAGTACTTCGCCTGTGTCCAGAGATTTATATTTACTGGACAAAATGAACATCAAGAGTTACACGAAATTTTATATTTCAACGCTCAAAATATGCCAGCGCATTTCTGGTAACTAACATAAGCATTTTAGTCTCACCTTGAGGCAACAACGTAATAAGATGATGCGCCCGCACTTGCGGTGTCGGCAACAACAAAGGCCAGGCAGCGGCCAATGCCCGTCTCGCCGCAGTAGCCGCCCCCGCCCCCGCACGACCTTCCACCAGGGCGACCAAAGCAGTATGAACGCCATTACACCACGAACGAGGTTCCTCTTCCGTGTCATCAGGGTCAGGGCCACGGGAACATTGCCATGCTTGTACCTTGAAAGTAAATTCATTTTTTGAAAATGGAATTTTGTAACACCGGCCATTAAAAACTTATTTAAAAAAAAAATCTTCTGATACAGATGTGTTTGGTTCAGTAACACTTACTTGTAGTCTCAATAGATTTAGGCACGATATAGCCATACATTCGACCTCTTTAATTGTTGCAGAGCTGCTTTGTTCGACGACAATCCTCAATAACCTTTCTAGAAGTCTGCAAAAAAGATACACCATGGTAAACATTTTATTAAAGAAATATACAACCAAAATTATTATATATATTTTTGTTACTTACTTGAAAGTGCTTTCAGATAAGTCAATAACGAAGGGCAAGGAAGATGGCAGATCTCTAGGACTTTCTTCGCTCCATACTAAAATCTGTGTAGGTCCACTAGAAACACCTGCGAAACAGTCCAAGAATTTTGCAGTTCTACAGCAATTAATATGGTTAAACGAAATAGATAAAGGAGAACTAACATACAATATGACCCTGTGGGTAATCACAAACCCCGATAAAGGGCCACACCGTCGGTTGGTATTTGTGATTCCCTGTTTTGCCTCTTTAATAATACTAGTGATCGCCCATTGGTCGAAATTCGACCGTACTTCATTTGAATAGAAATACATTACTAAATGAAAAAATATAGATAATAATAAATATAAAAAAATAATATGGTTATATTTGACATTCAGTAACACTATAGACAAATTGTTGACGCTGTACTATTGTGAAGAGGGTTCGCTGATGGGATGGTGATGGCCAGGACCAGGACGTAGATGTAATGAGTAATGAATATTTCTTCAGGACTCTCTTTTTATTTTCTTAATACTTCTTAACTGCTGGATATGGAACAATATGGAATGAATTATCACAGAAAGCTCTGTTTTTATAGAATTTTCCCTATTATTTTTAATAGTTTCTGCCCGCGACTTCGTACGCGTCAAATTTTCGCTCCCCTTCCCATCGCGTCGAATTGCCTGCCAGTTTTCGTCCATTTTTCGTTTGCTGCTCAACTCCTTTTGACCGTAGCGTAATGTTATATAGCCTATAGCCTTTCTCAATAAATGGGCTACCCAACACAAAAAGAATTTTTCAATTCCGATCAGCAGTTCCTTAGATTAGCGCGTTCAATCAAACAAACATACAAACAAACAAACTCTTCAGCTTTATAATATTAGTATAGATTAATTATGACGGTTCCAAATGTCATAATTATAACCAGCCTGTACAATCTATGACCAGCCTGTACAATTAAGAGGCATACAACCTCTACAGTTTGCACACGACACTAAGTTTTGTATGGGAAACTTACTAATGCCATACTTGACACTCCCCATAAAACCACAAAAAATATTTCATAAAAACCTAAAATAAATTCCTATCGTCGCTAATACAAATAATATTAAAGACAAATATTCTCGATATGATCATAGATTTTAAAAATGAAATAGGTTATATATCCATAAAATTAATTTATTACCTATGGTTATACTACTTGACATTCAGTAAGACTCAGGCTTACCATCTTAGGGGTTTTTCCAAATTTATGGGGTAAATAAGAGGATTGAGATTTTTTAGGGGCGTTTCATTTTTAGGGGTATTCTTAGGGATTTTTTGCCATCTTACATTTCTCATTGTGTTTTTGATAACAATAAAAGTATTAGCGACTTCTAGTACGGTTCCTCGATACTAAGAATGCAGAGTGAATGATTAACAAATGTCGCGTAATAAATATAGACAAATATTACTACTGTGTGCCGGGTCTATGATTACTGAACATTCGTTAGTTATTTTCATTATAATTTTTTAGCGGATTTTTTTAGTAATTGTGGCATGTTTAGGGGTTTTAACTTAAAAGAAGATGATGGATCGATCCCAGTACAATGTGATATTTTAAGCTTTAAGGGTAAATATTTCTGGGTGTAGATAACACTGCACAAAATAATAAAGACAGATTTGGACCATAAACAAAAGAATTTCTGTGCATGTGTGTATTAGATACACGGTAATGAACAGTAGTGTGTGTAACGTGTTATTTATTGAAAATAATGTATTTTAACTCATAATTTAAAAAAATATTAGCATTCGTCACTTCTTCTCTGTATAAACTATAAGTATGCGAAATTTCATACTCCTCCGTCCGCCCAATTTTTGTAAAAAGGGATCCAAAGTTTTCGCTTCACGTATTAATATATAGATAATAATATCTTAGGACAACCAACACAATGTTATCTGATCCCAAACTATGCAGAGCCTGTACTATGGCAACCAGACAACTGATAAATATACTTATATATTTCTAAATACATAAATATTATGGATAAATTACACCCAGACACAGAACAAATATGATTGTGCTCATCACACAAAGATTTGTCTTTAGCCAAAAGGTCTGCTGACCAAGCAAGAATCTACCGTTTTTGATAAGACATTGGAAAGCCCCCGAAAGATGGTCGTCTAATTTAGCATGAAATAAACTTACCATGAGCCTTAAAAGAAGGGTTGAGTACTTGCAACAGTTGCGGTACCGGTCTCGTTATTTGTGCTCGCTCGTGCGTACCCCACGCATACAATGCGCCTTCTGCCGTCAGAGCGACGCCGTGAGTCGAACCCAGGGAAAGATCTACTACTCTTATACCTAAAAGAACATTGAATACGTTAGTTGACTAATGTAAGGACGTAAAAGACAAAAAGAAACAATATTTTACCTTGCAGGGCGTCTAATATTTTCGGAATCTTCACGTTTTCAAGATTACCATGGCCGAGGCGATAGCTTTCTCCTTTACCCCAAGTGTAGACTTGGCCACTGCAAAAAAACACAATTGAATTGTGGAATACATACTACACCAAGAGGAATATGATTGTTAATTATCATGCATGATCAAGAACCGCTCAGTAGGTTAACAAGATAAATTGTATTTTTTCAAAAGTTGCACACGACGAAACTAGTTCGTATTGGTGTAATGATCCAATATAAAGAGGTATATAATTATTATATTACAGAAAGTCAATATCATACATACATACATACATACAATCACGCCTTTTTCCCATGGGGGTAGGCAGAAACCACGGAACGCCACCTGCTACGATCTCTACACACTCCTTTTGCCTCTTTAAGGTTCATACAATTGGTCATACACACACGCCGGTTGCGAGTACTACGCACCTGACCTTTCTGAAGAACATCACCAATAAGGTCACTATATGTCCTCCTAGGGCGTCCCCTCCCGGTGTTTCCACTCACATCTGCCTTGTAAATACCTTTTGTGAGTCGTCCTTCATTCATCCTCTCAACATGACCAAACCATCTAAGCATACTTTTTTCAATTTTTGTCACTATATCTTCTTTTAAACCACACCGTTCTCTTATCACATCATTCCTCAGCCTATCATTCATAGTCACACCACACATGCTTCGCAAGGAACGCATTTCCACAGCATTTATTCTACTTTCATGCTTCTTTTGCCACACCCAACATTCACTCCCATACATAAGCGTAGGCACCAGTACACCATTGTGAACAGCCAGTCGAGCCTTATTGGACATCAGTTGGTTGGTCACAATTGCATGTCAAAGTCAATATCATTCAGAATAATATCTTAACCAATATGAAGATCATAATTGATCTGAAAACTTTTAATTCTAGTATTATCAAAAAAGAAAAGGAAACTTATTCTTGCTAATTCTAGTGATGTCTACGAAAATGAACTTACGCATCAGTAAGAGCAGCATGCCAATGTTCTCCGGTGTAAACGCGGGTGATCTTCAATACCGACAGAGACGTCAGAGCTCGCGGGACGCCGCCT
Source organism: Aporophyla lueneburgensis (assembly GCA_932294355.1). Taxonomy (NCBI): domain Eukaryota; kingdom Metazoa; phylum Arthropoda; class Insecta; order Lepidoptera; family Noctuidae; genus Aporophyla; species Aporophyla lueneburgensis. Next base: position 9,395,058 of record OW028737.1, read on the forward strand.
TCGGTATCTCCAAATACTTGCACCGCGCCCTCCCACGTACAACATAGAGTTTGAGCTTCGCCCCAACCTAGAGAAGGAATTAAGGTTAGTTAAAGGGTACGCCACGCTAGATCTTAAACGAAGTCGTTTTTGTGTCACAAAACAAGAAGCTCATAAAATATTTTGTTTTTTAAATTGTAAGTCGCAATAATCTAAGAGATTATTCATTGGCTGCCAGGCTTCCCTGGCAAGCTACTTTTAGTTCCAGAGATAAGCGAATTCAAACAAAGAAACAAACGAAGTCTTCAGCTTTATTAATTCATTATAAAGGTTAGAAGTCGTGTGTTACCTAATGCAACATCAATGACTCGTTCAATATTGTGTGCGTTGAAGGAGACAGGCTGCGGCGTGAGGCAGTTCTCGATAGTGCCGTGTCCGAGGCGGCCTTGTGCCCCTCGACCCCACGTATACAGAGCACCTCGAGATGTTATCGCCGCACTGGAAATAAATATACTTCATCATGAAAAGAATTCAAATAAAATAGCTTGTGTTTATGGAGCTTTTTTAAGCTGTCAAATTGTTAAGAGCAATGAAAATTGAGTATCAATAAAAACGCTATCGAAAATAAAGCCTAAATTGTCGTTCAGGCAAGACAGATTGCATGTTGTTCGTCTTGTGTAGCTGAAGAAAAATGTCCTAATGGCCTAATAAACCTTAAAGATGAGAATTAGCTCGCCACTTTAGTACTAGGTAAGCGTACCTGCAAGCAGCACCCGCAGAAACCCTGACGACATCATTGTGAGATAGATGGTTCAGATGCGCGGGCGCATCTCTTGGCGCGGTATCTCCGTGTCCGAGTCGTCCATCGTCACCAGACCCCCACGACCACACCCCACCACATGACGAACAACACAAGAAGTGCCGACCAGCAGGGTGGCAGGATACTTGGGTAATTGTTTTACTTTCAAGACCTGAAAAAAATAAGTATATGCTAAAGAAGTGAATCGAGATTGGTAGCGCGATTGTTTGTCTAGGGACCTAGTTAGGGCACAAAAAATAAACTATGAATTCAATTATGGAATCGACCTTATTCGTAGGATACTACAGAAGTACAAGGCAATGCACAATGATCTACGTAAGGGACTAAGTGCGGAAACCAAACCCCTCTAACATAGAAGAAGTACAAGGCTACAATTTATTACCGGGGTGTCTATTAGCAAACCAAAAAAGCTATCTTAAAGAATGTGTTTAACTGTTTTGTTTAGTTAAAAGTTATGTATTTACCTGGAACTAGCTGCGGTGTCATGTTATCATATGGCAAAGTGTATACAGCACCATCGTGAGTTAGTAGCAATGCCAATTTCTCAGCACACGCTATTTGTTGAATCCTTAGAGTTCCCAAATGAAGTGGTCCTACACCAACTGACACTACTTCTTGCGCAGATTCTGTGCACTAAGGAAAACCACACAAATTGTATTTTTATTCTTTCTAAAATTTAATGAGTAATGGGGCGCAGCAATCTTGGAGTTACATTAACAGTCCGTGTTAGCAACACAGCACTGCACTCCAGAACACAAATCGCCAATGTCACCCAAAATGTAGATAAACTTAAGCGTGACTGGGCCGGACACGTTTGCTACATATCAAAAGACTCATGGGTCAAATCTACCAACAGGTGGGTCCCAGAATACGTCCAGCGACATCGAGGTAGACCCAAGATAAGACTGGCGGGACGAGCGAGACGCCTGCAGACAGGATTGGTAGACACTAGATCAAAACAGAGAAGAGTGAAAAGGAGCAAAGGAGGCCTTAGCCCTGCAGTGGGACAACATAAGGTTAAAATAAATTTTAGTAATTAAAATTTATTTTAACCTTTAAGCTTCCGCTCGTGACTTCTTCAGCGTTAAGTTTCTTCTTTTAACGTTAAACTTATAGCACTCGGCAGTAGCGTAGCATTCCATCAGTGAAAGATTTTTGGTAATCGGATCCAGTACTTCCGGAATGATCTCTTATAAAACAATTTTACCAATTTATAATATTAGTTTGAACAAAAACTTACAGTAACAAAGCCTTTTAAAGGCGGTAATAAGGGTGCACCGAGTCTGTCAAGGTGACACAATAAGGCGATTCCCGCTTTTCTTACGCTCATCAGTCCATCGCCACTTGGGATGTTCAAGTCCCTGAAACAATAACAATTACGTTATATATTATAATAAATCTATATTAGAGGAGAAATTTGACCAATACGAGTTATGGTATGGGATTGTGATACGGGGGACAGAGGCAAATGCCGTGAGGAAAGTTTTGAGTATGAATGTAGTTGACTACAAGATAAGTTTTTAACCAGTGCGCAAATTTTAACCAAAAATAAAAATAATTATAATTTCGGCAGTCGGTGTCTTAGGATTTGTATTTAAGGTTTTTGCCGGAGTCGGTTGTTTTTTTTTTTTTTTGTAAAAAAGTTTTTATTTTTAAATTTTTAGTTATGGTATCTACCCTGCTCGAATTCTAAACAAACAATGCATATTTATGCGATAGCAGAAATCGCGGTTGATTTGCTGCCATTTTTTAAAGAGTTCAGTTGTCTGTCTCCGGAACTCATCATCAGATCTACATGAAATTTATATGGGACCATTTCGAAATAAACCCCTTTCGAACAAAAAAAGAATTTTGCAAATCCGTTTATATATGACGGAGTTATGGCCGAACAAACATAAAAAAAAAATACAAACATCCGAATTGATAACCTCCTCCTTTTGGAAGTCGGTTAAAGATGGATTTTATGGTTACTTGCGCGCAGTGGTGGCGCGACGGCGAAGGTGAACGACCGAGCATAGCTACTAGTACCTACCGGCTGTTCGATCGGTCAAAATTCTAAGAAGTTCGAAGTACCTACGTCGGCGCGGTGGCGAAGGTGATCGACCGAGCGTAGCTACTAGTACCTACCGGCTGTTCGATCGGTCAAAATTCTAAGAAGTTCGAAGTACCTACGTCGGCGCGGCGGCGAAGGTGAACGACCGAACGTAGGTACTAGTACGTACTCGCTGTTCGATCGGTCAAAATTCTAAGAAGTTCGAAGTACCTACGCCGGCGCGTGGTTTCTGACCTATTCCTATTGCCGATATCATATTACGAAATATGTTGGGTGTCTGTCTAACTTACTAATTTAAGGTCGGATAAAAATTAAAAAAAAAGTATTGAAATGTGTTCTATTACTGATATTGAACAACCAAAAAAAATTTGCGCACTGGTTACAAAAATAATCCTGTATAAGAGTAGGGGAAGACCAAAGAAACGTTGGACAGACTGTTTAAAAGCTGATATGGCTAGAAAGGTGGTGACTACCGAGATGACGACTTATAGAAGAGAATGGGAAAAATAGACATGTTGCGGCGACCCCAAATATTGGGATAAGGGAATGATGATCTTACCATAAGGTTACTTCATATAGTTACCCTTCCCCTGTTGTATGATAATTACAAGCAAAGTTCTTACTAGCAAAGAATTAATACTCACTTGAGGAATATTTCTGTTAGATTAACTTCAGTAGTTGGTTCACTGTTGAGGATAGGATTAGGTGCCGCCACCTTTGCCATACGTCTTAGAAACGGTCCTAATGGCGCAGTACATTCTTCTAGTATAATCCTGAAAGAGAAGAAGATTTAGTGGAAGCCTTATCATATTGTTAACAAATAGATATTTCATTTTACGATGTTGTGTTCCTTTCATGACTCTTATGTCATTGGCACAAAGTGCTTAGTTGAAAAACATATTTTAAGTAGTCCAGTGATAGATAGGAGGTAATTATTTATGATTTGGACTTACCTATTATCCGGTTGACGTTTCTGTCGAGGAGGTAAAGTGACTAGAACATCAGCAGCCTTCAATAGTGCGGGTAACTCTGCTCTCCTAGCGCACAACTCTACCCACACGCATAGAGAAGTCCGCCAGTCGCCTTGTGGGACATTACAACCTACTTCTCTGTTGAAGTAAAATATGAATATAAAAACTACTTTATTGAAACTAATTCAATATTAGAACTGTCATTTGAGATTTTAATATATTCTTTTTCGCTTTTGGTTTCAACCTGCATGCATAACTTGTGATTTATGAATTTATTGTGTAAAAGACATACCCAATCACAACCTGATGTAGGAACTTAGCAGCACTATCAACAACTTCAGCCCATATCTTCTGCGAGCGCGGCGCGGGAGTTGATCCTGTCCCGGCGAACAGTCCCGCATCAGGGAGCGCCCGCACCGCATCGAGAGCATCACGGAGTAACGCTGAACATACGTCCGCATCTTCACCGCATCGCCATGCGCGGCGGACGAGAGAGAGGGCCAAGCGAAGAGCGGCGCGGGCGCCAACGCGAGCTAGACCGATAGCACTGCAAGAAAAAAGTGTTTCAAATAAAATCCTAATTTAACTTGAGCTCAGTTTTAACGAAAATAAACAATTGAAAATTGACAAATTTTTTTTTTTCAAGTATTGTATGTGTTCCCATACAAATTGTTTGTAGAAAAAGTCCTGATCACACCACTATTCACATTCTATTTTGTGAAACCTAATGAATAAAACAAATAAGTACAGATTGGTATTCAACTACTAAGTTATTTGTAACAGTCACAGTATAACACCACATGCTGCTCGGGGCTAGCTGGATTGCACCAACGCGGATGTATATGTACATCCGCGGTGGGGCAACCCAGACTGCCAGGCACTTCTTCTCCTGCAACCGAGCGGGTGGGCAGGTTGCGGATAGCCCAACTCCGGCTGGGGGATCGACCATCTTGCGGAAGATCCTGCACTCGGGGCATCTTGAAAGAGATCCCGGACAAGAGAAGTTCCCGAAGGCCAAAATCCCAGGCACAGGGTAACCAATGACCATCTCCCCCGCGTACCGCCATCCAACCAAACCATCCCTCCTCTTCCAGCTATCCCGTCCATCCGAAACCCCTAGGCCAGATCCCAGACCTAGGGTGACCCCAACGAACCCATTCCGTCCCACAAAGCTCCTCCCTCCCATCCTCACATCCCATCGGTCCCAGAGGAGGGGTAACCTCTACTCCAAAAAAGCCCACCCCCAATCAAAAAATAAATCAAAAAATGCAGCAGGAAAGAGAATTTACCCAGGTGGGTTCCGGCCAAGCCGGGGAATCCCACACCGCCACGGCGGTCAGCCCCCATCGTATTCTGGGGGGGGGGGGGGCAACCGACTGCAACTTTTTGCCGCGCTCTTCAGCGCACTCGGCTGCTGACTCAGCGCCATTATCACAGGCAGCGATAAACGCGCCCAGACCCTCGACATCGGCTGCGACAAACGCGCCAATAACCACACCCACGGCTGCGACTCACGCGCCAAACCCCACGGCTGCGACCCACGCGCCAAACCCCACGACGCAACATGCGCCTCCCGCGAGCCTCTGGCAACAGAGCATGGTGCGGTATAGCGTGACTAACCCGGACAACGACACAGACCGACACAGACAAAGAGGGACGGGGAAGGATGGCGAGCCTGGCAGTTCTAAAACTTTCTCGGGTGATGGAGTACGCCTGCTGCACAAGCGCGGAAAAGTCACACCCCGAGAAAGAAAAAAGGCAAAGGCACAGGCAGTACGCGACCAGACGTCGGTCCGCACAGGGGAAACCCCGAGCGAAAAGCGTCCGGACGCGGAGCCACGCGACCAGCCGTCGGGCCGCACAGGGGAGACCCCGAGCGAAACGCGGCCGGACGCGGAGCCACACGACCAGCCGTCAGTCCGCACAGGGGAAACCCCGAACGAAACGCGGCCAGGTGCAGAGCCACGCGATCGGCCGTCAGTCCGCACAGGGGTAACCCCAAGCGAAACGCGGCCGGACGCGCATCAAAGCGGGCGAGGGCAAGTCCGCGCGGGGGAAACCCAGCGCGAACAGCCTCCGCACGCGGCGGGATCTGCCAGGGTCGCCAGACGATCCCTGACCTCCGACAAGACCCACGACCAACCCGGACCTAGGACGAGGAGGGGGCGGCGGCCTATACCAACACACGCACAGGCGCCACCGGCAACAAACACCTTGCCAGGGCCCTCCAAGCCGCAGCCTGGACCAAGCGGTACAGGGCCGGTGAAAAGAGGACGCCCGGACGATACGGCTTCACCGAGCACGCTCCAAGGGGACGCCAAGCGTGTGAGGGTCCACTCTGCTCAGGGGGAGCAGAGAACCTACGCACGAGCCACGAAGGATATTCCTGCGAGGCTGGCCGTAGCGATCTGCTTCCCTCCCCCCTCCAGAGACCTGACCAAGGAAGAGGCCGAACACATAAAGACGGCCCTAGAAGACTTTCTAATGGACACCGACCCGACAACACCACTCCCGGCCTTCCGTGGGTACCCACGGGTAGCGGAAGGCACCGTGCAGATGTGGTGCGAGGACGAAAATGCCCTGACCTGCCTGACACAAGCCGCACCCAAAATCAGACTCCCTGACACTGACTTAACACTGACCGTACTGAAACAGTCCGACGTGCCCACCCGTGTCCGAGCCTCGCTCTTCGTCCCTCGTTACAAAGGTGACGTGGCCAGGCTCCAGAGTATTCTGATCCGTCAGAATACTTGGTACGACATTGCCAGGTGGTCATTGTACAGGAGGCCTAGACAAATGGTCATCGCTACCAAACGATAAACGTTAACGCTCAGTAGTCGTTAATAGATTTTCAACTTTAAACCCTATTGCATAAAGTTGAAAATCTATTACAGATTACGGAGTGTTAAGCACCGGTACGAGCGACAATGCTCTGTAATATTTAATAGATTTCCAACTTTATACTCTAGAACATAAAGTTGAAAATGTATTGAAGACTTCTGAGCGTTTACTCTTAACGTTTGGTAGCGATAGCCATTTGTCTAGGCCCTCAGAGCAACTACCGTCGGTGGCGACAACTACGGGACGTATCTGACCCTAGGTGTACCACCGGAGGAAGTTGACAGGGCCCTAGCCCAGGAGCGACGGATATCGTACCTCCTTGGGTCGATATACGTGCGCTTTTGCCCCACGACCCTACCCTCTGTCACCAAGACCGACAGCACTGACGTGACAACCGCACAACCACTGACACAGACACAGACGACTGACACCGACATTGCCCAACTGGAGCAGGTCATGGCCCGAGCAGCTATGGAGGACGACAGCGACACCTTACCGCCCTCATCACCCGGCTGGAACGAACAATTACTCGCCTCGTCGCCGGGTGACCTACACGAAGACCAGCTCAGGGTGGAAGTAGAACAAACTCTTTCCGCTGGATGCGGCTCAGACTAACTCCACCCCACCACCTTCAACGCCCATACATGTCATCCAGACCAACCTCCAACACAGCCAAACTGCCACGGCCAACTTACGCAGAGCTCTGGAGGTTAAGCCCCGAACCATCGCACTGATCCAAGAGCCGTGGATCAGGAACAACAGAAGCTGCGGCCTCAGTAACATCGGAGGTAAGCTAATTCTCAACACACACGGCGCAGACAAACCACGAACCTGCGCCTACATACCCAAAGAAATCCCTACCACACCACTCACTCAATTCTACTTACCTTAACATTGTTAACCGAGGCTCTGAACCAACTTGGGTCACAGTCCGAGGACAAACAATCATTGACCTGACGCTTACTACAGAAAACGCGACAAACCTCATCACAAACTGGCACGTCTCGGATGAACCATCCTGTTCCGACCACAGAAGAATCCGATTCACACTAACTACCCACACTAGGGAACCCGTACCGAAACGTAACCCGCGGCGCACTAATGTGCCCGAGTACAAACGCCTCCTGGGCTCCCTACTAGCTAGACATCTATCACGAGTAACAGTAAAAACCCCCGAACAACTAGAATACACCGTCAGAAAACTATCCGAATACCTGATCGAAGCATACCATGCATGCTGCAAACTAAGGGCGCCACGAAACAACAGCGAGAGAAATCCCTGGTGGAACGCCAACCTTAGTAAACTCAGAGATACACTACGCAAACAATTCAACAGGGCCAAAAACACAAGGCTCCCGGACGACTGGGAGCAATACAAAGAAACCCAATACACATACAAAAAGCAGATCAGAACTGCCAGAAGGGCAGCATGGCGGAAATTCTGCGAATCCATCGAAACCAACAACGAAGCCGCAAGGGTAAGAATAGATAAAGTGGGCCATTGACACCTTTCAACCCTACAAATCTGCAGGGCTGGATGGCATTTTTCCAGCCCTCCTACAGTGGGGAGCTGACCACCTGATACCATGCTTGGTGGAGATCTACCGGACCTGCATTGCACTCAGATACATACCCCTAGCGTGGCGCGAAGTGAAAGTCATTTTCATACCCAAGCCAGGCAAACCCTGGGCACGCCACAATTGCGGCGGTAAGTCCCCTCTTTGAGGAGTGGATAGAGAGGCGCCACGGCGTCCTCACCTTCCGCCTGACGCAGGTTCTCACCGGGCATGGGTGCTTCGGTGGGTTCCTGTTCAGGATAAAGCGGGAGGATACGTCCGGGTGTTTCCATTGCGAGGATCGTCTGGAGGACACGGTGGAGCATACGGTGGAGGTGTGCCCAGCCTGGGCGGGGCACCGCCATGTCCTCGTGGAGGCGATCGGCGGCGGCGACCTCTCGCGTCCGGCCCTGGTGCGAGCCATGGTACGGAGCTAGAGGGAATGGGAAGCCGTCACCTCCTTCTGCGAAGCAGTAATGCTCGCGAAGGAGGAGGCGGGGCGCGTGAGGGAGTGGCAGTCTCTGCGCCCTCACGTCCCTAGCCGCCGCAGGAGGAGACGCCCCGGGCGTCGGGAGTCGATTGCGGACTCCCGGCCACCGTAGGCGCGAGCTTGCGGGTGGCGAGCAATGGGTAGCTCGCCGCCCGGTAAGGACCAAGCTCGGGTCGACGGCGCGCAGTGTTCCACGCGCGCCTCAAAGAGATGTCAGCAGCAGTGTAGGGGTCTACTAGGACCGATGCCTGCCAGGGTCGCGTGATTGTTCGAAAGAGATACCGTGACCCTGGCACATGGGCAACTGATGGAACACGGGTGGGTTTTAGTCAGTAAAAGTCTGACACGCCCTCCCGCTCCGCCCTGAGTGGGAGAAGTCATTTGATGATTTCCCATCCTGAAAAAAAAAAAAAAAAAAAAAAGCCAGGCAAACCCGACTATACACAACCAAAGGCCTATAGGCCTATAAGTCTCACATCCTTCCGACTAAAAACCCTCGAGAGACTCTGCGATAGACATATCCAAGACGGACCTCTCCGAGTAAAACCGCTTCACAAACAACAGCACGCGTACTCCACGGGCAGATCAACATAGTCTGCGCTACATAGCGTGGTCTCTAAAATTGAATGCGCAGTGGACCACAAATGCTCAGCACTGGCGGTTTTCATTGACATAGAGGGCGCTTTCGACAAAACTATGTTCAACAGTATCAGCACGGCTCTCGACAGACACAACATAAACCCGACCTTGAGCGGGTGGATTACCAACATGCTCAAATTGAGAGCTGTACAAGTTACAGTGAACGACACTACAAGGGCGGTAGTGGCGAAGGGCTGCCCGCAAGGGGGCGTCCTCTCGCCACTTCTATGGAACCTGGTCGTAGACAGCCTCATCAAAACACTCAACGATAAAGGTTACTTCACCGTAGGATACGCCGATGATGTAACCATAATAATAAATGGCACCCATGAAAACACCCTATGCCACCTCATGCGCCAAGCCCTGAAAATAGTAGAGGACTGGTGCAATAAACACCAACTATCAGTAAACCCCACAAAAACCGAGATGATCCTCTTTACAAAAAAGAGAAAACTCGCGAAACTCGAACTGCCACGACTGTTTGGCACCACCCTCAGCCTATCAACTGAAACCAAATACCTGGGCATATTCTTGGACAAACAGCTGAATTGGGCAAAGCACACCAACTACATTACTACAAAAGCCAGCATAGCCCTGTGGCAGTGCAAGAGAATGCTTGGCAGGAATTGAGGAATCAGCCCCAAAGTCACCCACTGGCTATACACCACAGTTATTCGACCAATTATTACATACAGCTCCATAGTCTGGTGGCCCAGAACAGACCTGAGCACAGCCCAAAAAGACCTTGAAAAGGTGCAGCGGTTCGCTTGTGTAGCCATCACTAGCTGCATGAGGACTACACCCACCGCTGCCCTACAGGTAATGCTTGGGCTACCACCTCTACACCTGGTCGTGCGGGAGGAGGCTGCCCTGGCTGCCCTAAGACTGAACATAGCAGGGACCCTAAGCAATGACTCGAGGGTCAAGCACTCACGCATTAGGGACGATGCGATCAAGCGACAACCAATGATGGCATCACCCTGCGATAAAACCCCAAAACTACACTTCTTTCAAAAGCACTACGACGTTATACTCACAGAAGAACAAAACGACCACTCGGGCCCGGAGGAGCTAAAAGTCTACACTGATGGCTCAAAGACCTCCTCTGGAACCGGAGTCGGAGTTTTCTCACACGACCTAAACATAAAAATATCCAACCCACTGGGAATGCTCAACACCGTCTACCAGGCGGAATGCGTGGGCATCATACAGGCGGCGTATGCCATAGAAGCCAGAAGAGTTACGGACACCCATATACGTATACTCTCCGACAGCGCCTCAGTCCTCCAATCCCTAGCCAAACAATACATAACCTCGAGCCTTACACTAGAATGTCATAATGCATTAGAACGGGTAACAGTTTCTAATCGCAACAAAGTGACACTGCAATGGATAAAAGGACACAGTGGATCACTAGGCAATGATGCTGCTGACGAACTGGCCAGAAAGGCATCCAGCGCGTCAGTCTGCGGCCCCGAGCCCATCGTGCCCATCCCCTTCAACCAGCTACGCAGGTGGCTGCAGGAATTTACCCACACACAAGCGGAGAGCTGGTGGACCTCGGCACCAGGCTGCAGGCAGTCCAGGGAAGCTATGCCATCCCCGGATGGCAGGCTAACCAGACGTCTGCTACGCCTGGACAGGGATGGTCTGCGTCTGATGACGGGCACCATCACAGGACACTGCCCGCTAAACAAACACTTGTACACAATAGGCATAACGGACAGCCCCCCCTGTTCAGGGCCTGCATGGAAGCTGAGGAAACCGTTGCGCATGTACTCTTCGAATGTACAGGCGTCACCCAGATTAGGACAGATACCGTCGGGACACCCAAATCTTACACGGACGTTCTTAGTAGACCAGGAGATATTATAAACTTCTGGAGGGAGGTGGGCTGGTTGGAGTAATACCGACGGCCGCCATGGCCCACGCACAATGGTCCACTCAAAGGATTAAGTGCGGAAACCAAAACCCCATAACATAGAACACCACATGCTGCGTATTGCACATTTATGCTTACTTAATCCTTCCATACAGTGCAAAGGATTTGCAAATATAATATGCAATTTTGAAACTGTTCTAGAATGCATTTAATTACCAACTAAAAATATGGCCAAGTGTGTGCCAGACCACACACAATGAAGAGTTCAATAGTTGGGATGAATTAATCCCAAGAACAAACTTAACATTGTAGTGAAATAACATATTCGCCCATACATTCCAACTGCAAATGTGAGTTGGTTGACTATGACTCATAAACTTGTAAAGCCTTATCTGTTGTAGTTTTCCTTTTAACTACGTTATACAAGGTCATTTTTTATCCAGTGCGTAAATTTTAACAAATGAAACTTAAACGAGTTATAATAATCATGCAATTTTTATTTTGATATATCTTAGTACAAAAAAATTTAGCTATCGTTAACGAAAGATGTCTATTTTGAAACTGGTTTTTATGGTAACTTGCGTGCGGCGCCGGCACGGCAGCGAAGGTGAATGACCGACCATCTGTTCAATCGGTCAAAATTATAAGAATTTCGAAGTACCTACGCCGGCGCGCGGTTACTGACCTATTAGTACCTACCAAATGTTCGAGCGGTCAAAATTCTAAGATTTCAAAGTACCTACGCCGGCGCGCGGTTACTGACCTATTAGTACTTACCAAATGTTCGATTTGTCAAAATTCTAAAAATTTCGAAGTACCTACGTCGTCGCGCGGTTACTGACCTATTACTATTGTCGATATCATATTAGGTACGAAATATGTAGGGTGTCCACAGTTTACTAATTTAAGGTCGGATAAAAATTGAAAAAGAAAGTATTGAAAAAATGGTTGAAATGTGTTCTATTACTGATACAGAACCACCAAAAAATTTGCGCACTGGTTATAAAATTATCCTGTATTTACTATTACTGTTTTTTTTAACATATCCTAAACATCGATCTAAGTGGCAGGGGGAGGACAGTTGACTGTAACAAAAAACCGGCCAAGTGCGAGTCGGACTCGCGCACCGAGGGTTCCGTATAAACCTGTAGATATTCACGGTTTATGTTTATGAAATTTAATGATTTTTTTTTAAATTTTTATATTTGAGTTGATTGAATGAAAGGTAAATTGCGGTTTACGATTTATGACGTATTCAAAAAAACTACTTACTGGATCTCGTTCAATCCAATTTTCGGTGGAAGTTTATATGGTAATGTACCTCATATATTTTTTTTTAGTTTTATCATTCTCTTATTTTAGAAGTTACGGGGGGGAAAGGACACACATTTTACCACTTTGGAAGTGTCTCTCGCGCAAACTATTCAGTTTAGAAAAAAATGATGTTAGAAACCTCAATACCATTTTTGAGGATCTATCCAACATACCCCACACGTGTGGGTATGTTGAATTTTTTTTTTGAGTTTCATTTCTGTGTATGGGGAACCCCAAAATTTATTGTTTTTTTTCTATTTTTGTGTGAAAATCTTAATGCGGTTCACAGAATACATCTACTTACCAAGTTTCAACAGCATAGCTCTTATAGTTTCGGAAAAAAGTGCCTGTGACATACGGACGGACGGACAGACAGACATGACGAATCTATAAGGGTTACCTAGGGGAACCCTAAAAATTTGCACTTTAAAGCTCAATATTTTACATATGGATTCCTTAATACAAAAATTACAGATGAGAAAAAAATCTGTCTAGTCTCTAATGTGCTAGTATATTCTTTAAGATGTTTATTAATATGTTTCAGTATCTTTTTTATCAATAAAACTCAGTTACCTCTCAGAGTCATCAGTCTGCTCCTCACTGTCGTCCTGGCTCTCAGTACTTCCATCACCTGGTTTGTTCAGAGTACCAACCACATTGCTCAATGCTCTGTTACTGACTGCGTGAGGCGGTTTCTTATCCAATCTTACTCTTTTTACTTCTTTGTTCTGGCTTTGATCTCTGAGAAAAAATATTATTGTAAGATAGAAGTAATTCTTTAGCATAAAATTGTTGCTCAGTTACAACTTGATAATCATTTAAGTTTTAACATTATATCATTGCCATAAGACACAGGATCATTCATATATCAATTTGAAAACATTTAGAGTACAACATAAAAATAAAATAACCTTATAACAGCTACAAGATGCCGGTTGCACAACGCAATGAGTCGACGGATTTGAGATATAAATGGACAGCTAACGGCAGTATTGATGGCTCTCACTCGCTGTTCCCAGATCAGGGCCTCCATTAAACTTTGCAGACATTCTGGACCTGTGTACAGAGGTTTATTACTGGCACAATACAAAAGAGACACAAACTAGTGCAAATCCATCAAATAAATTATTTAAAGAACAAAGGAACCATGTGGCCATGATTTAAAAAAAAAGATAAGTTAAGCAACAATACCTGGGTCTTGTTTCCACTTCAGATCATCAATAATTTGATGGGATGGTAATGGTGCAACAACCTTAGATTGTATAGAGATTCTGAGCTCCTCCTCTGCTGATAGAGCACTGCAGGGTGGGCAGGCACACCCTGAGTGTGGGCCACAGAGACCATCACAACAAGTGCAGGTCAATATCTATGTAGGGTAAAACAATTTATGTTTATGTTTCAGCATCTTTTGTTTAAATTTAATTAAATATTTACATTAGTCGTAAAAAGTAAACAAGTGGCATGTTTACAATTTGAAATTAATATATGCAATAGAATATAATAATTAGAGCACATACCCTCAGACCACAGTAGTATTTCCCACTTTCACCAAGTTTAGCTGTAACACCAGCACTATTTACGAGCCCATTTCCGGCGTCGAAAAATAATTCTCTATCTTGAAATAGACTGTTAAACAGAGTGCACAGAGCATCAGGGTTATGTAGCGCATCCTGTAAATCAGGATTTAACCATTTTGCATCCAAATGCTGCTGTGGACGAAATATGAAATCCTCCTGCTCATCAGGGACAGACATTTTCGCAACCGGTGCCTTGAACTCATTCATACGCCCATTTTAATTAGCAGTAAAAACTATTTTATGAAATCTTAACAATTTCAATCGATCGTTCTTATATTTTCATTCTAGAATACCGAGTAAAAAATTATTAAAATAATACATTGAAACAAGAATCGACAAATCAATCGGCCCGAAGAAAACTGTCAAATGACTTTCGTCCCGTTTTTCGAGAGTCAGCTGTGTGATTTCATTTATATTGAAAATAAAACAAAAAAGACTGGAAAAAGTATTTTATTCTTAAGCATTTTTTACATTTGCTAGTTTATAGAGGAGTTTTATTAGTAAAAGATTCGTTTAAATTCATTTATAAACGTTTAGCTGTCACACAGCAACCAAAACTTATCCTTTGTTATGATAAATGGAACGTTGTTAGTGTCTGGGCGTCTTGAGAGTCGTTCTGAAAGTCAACTGAAAGTAAAAAGTGGTTGAAGAAATTGATAATTTCACGAAAAGATGTCATTGGAAAACTGTTGCAATTTATTTTACTGTTCTAAATATTGTTCGAAAAATACTATTAGTACGGCTTGATTTAGTTATAATACATTTTTGAGACATGGGAAAAGTAAAATAAACAAATGTAGTGTTGACCAATGAAGTGTGAAGTATTCAAATGCACCTGCTACATTTATTGGACTGCACACACTACACTACTACAGATTAAAAACATAAATTCATCGCCGTCGTGTTATTGTGCGTTTGTGTTTCCTACGCAATAATTACGTAGTAATTAAAAATTATATTGGATTATTTATGGGTCCTGTGCTATTGTTCCAATGGATACAGACATATTGATTGAGACTAAAGACTGCATATACGGTAAGTCCAGATTTCATTTCTCACGCTCAGCTCCGGCTAATTTACAACAACAATGTGCTGCTAATTTTCTTTGAATCATGTTATTGACCCCTCAAACGTATTTTGTGATCGCACGTGTCCTTGAATACGCTTTCGGTTTTATTTCAAAGCACGTAATTAGTAACAATAAATCAAACATTTCTCGGGAACGTGCCTCACGAATTCTGTTTTTATAGTGTAGTAGAGTTGTAAGTTGAGTTTTATCACTCCCGATAAGAACTGTCATTTGCATTTTCACCAAAACCTCATATTTTTAGGTGAAGATTTTCTTGATCAATTGTTATTTAATGAATACAAATGGACATCACTATTGGATGTACCGGATGCTTCGCCGAGCGAGATCCTGGCTGATGCAGCACCAAGCCTGGTGCCGCCGATATCACCTATATTAAGCATCAAGTCTTCAGAAGGCAGCAGCAACACTGATTCAGGCAGTGAAGATGATTCCAAAAAGTAAGTTGTGCAGTCACTTTTAGTTTCAGACACTTTCACTGATTAAACTGGATTTTACATAATTTTTGGAATAAAAACACATGTGCTTTCGCCGTTAAGGCTACCCACTGATCCACTTTTTAATTATATTGGAGAGGTAAAACTTGTAACTCAATCATATTAAAACTTATTGGAATGTCTGCTAGTCAGCAAGCTAATTTACTGACTTCTTCTTTCTGCAGCAGTTCCAGTAGCATTTCAGCAAGACAGTCATCTCAGTCACCTTTTGATTGGACATCAAATTTTAATGAGGAACCTACTAATAACCTGAACCTTGAAGATATTGAACTGTTCCTGCAAAAAACTGGTATGATAGAATACTGGTATGAATTCTTGTTAGATTCTTTTTGATGCAAAAATTGCATGTTGCGTTGTACTTTTACTTTGAGAGATGCAACTCTCAAACTCTCCCAATTGAGTCCCTTTCAAGTAGGTAAGTTATAAGTAAACATCATTTAGATCTCACAAAGGTTAGCATAAACCAGGGATGTTAAGGAGCTCCATAACCGTAACCGAAACTTTTGGATATCCGAAATAAAAATTTATCCGTAACCGTAACCAAATCCGAAATAAAAGTTTCAGATAATATCGGATTTGTTATTACATTTTTATTTTAGGTATATAGGCATATATTTTAGGTTTATATTTATAATCATTTTTATTTTAAATAGCTGTAATAATTACTCACGGACTGATTGTAATTCCTACCAAATGGTAACATATAAATAAAACCATTTTATTAGCTATTTATATTTTACTTATGAAATTCCTTAAAAGTTTAATATCCGTAACCAATATTATCCGAAACTAACGGATCATCCGAAATAATTTCATATCCGTATCCGGTATAATAATCATTCCTACATCCGTATCCAATCCGTATCCGAAATGTCATATCCATAACATCCCTAGTATAAACTAATAAATCTTATTTGCACACAGCTCCCAGTCCAGCAAACCCACCTTTACACAAAGCACAAACTAATGGAAAATCTCCTGAGAGAAATGGCCCGGTCATGGCTATTGAAAATGGTGTTATTAAGGTACTGATCATGTTGTTTTAATCTCACCGCTACTTATTGTGGCAACTAGTAAGTACATAATATATAGTGTTATAAAAATGAATAGAATAAGAATATTACATATAAGAAGAACTCTGAAAGAGACATAAGTGACTAAAAAGTTGTGCTTATGCAGAATATTGAGACAAAAGTTGTAAGAAAAATTTTGAGTGTGAATGGAAATGCCTACAACAGTAAGGGTAAACAAAAAAACCAATGGATGAACTGTGTGCAAGGTGATATGGCCAGAAAGGGGGTGACTTCTGATTAAGGTGACAACTAATAAAGAATCACTCATACTTCTTGAAATTGTATCGAACATAAACTTAAATAATTTGGGAAAATAGCAAGATAAAGGTGTTGACAAAAGTAATTATTAATTATGAAAAATCAATCACCCACAGATGAAATAATTTATTTTAGTTGTTTTGGATTGTGGGTAGTTGTTTATTATAATTTACTGTCTTCATTTCAGGGCATTAAAATGGAGATTGAAGACTGTGATACTGAACTAAGCACCACTTTTTCTAACTTAAATAAAGGTGAGTTTACTTATTAGTTTAATAACTGAACTAAGTTTTTGAGAAAAAAGTATTTTTTAAAGCACCAAATAGAATTAACATAAGCATTACATAACAGTTAACAATACATGGGAAAGTCATTGCATGAGAACATAAAAACAATATGGAATATTACATGTGAGGTGACCTTGTATGTGCTTGTACTTGCATTAATTGCAGTTGTGTAGTATTTTATTTTTTTATGTGCTTCAAATTGCCTTTACGAGCATGTTGCTGTGTACCCATAGTGTTTTTCAAGATAGCAGTTTTATGTCCCTCCATATTAGCTTGTAACACGAGACTGTTTTTAGATCTTTCCCCTAAGATTTCAATTATAATTAAAGAGCAAACAGTGTTGAGTCATCATCATCTGCCTAGCTTATTCCTAGATAGGAATGTGATAATGTTGGGGCTGGCTTCCACTCTAACCGGATTCAGCTGAATACCAGTATTTTACATGAAGCAATTACCTATTTGACATCCACAACCCAGTTACTGGGTAATACCCCTTCATCATTTCAGCCGTAAGACGTCCTCTGCTGGACTTAGGCCTCCCCCAATTTGGGGGCTTTGCCATAATCGCCATGCTTTGCAGGCGGGTTGGCGATCGCAGTATGGTGGTAAAATGCATAGAGAATACCCCTTAGTAAGACTGTTCTAAATCTTGAGTAAAAAGTTAAACATCTTGCAGATTTTTTTTTTTTTTGATTATACAGATGACCTCCATTCTCTGAATTGAAATAAACTTTTTTTTTGCAGGGAATGGTTACCACCAAAATGCATACTTCAAAGTAGTAAATGAAAACACGTATAATTCGCCTAGCGATAAGCAAATAGTAGTGAATGGTCAGATTCAGTTAGTCGAAGTAGAACATAAGAAGGTGCCCAGTATACTTAAAAGGAATTCCAATGTAGTGTCGAAACCCCCCAGTATTGTGATCCCGACAGAGAGTATAATGGGCGGGAAGATCGCCATATCGCCACTGACTCAGATCTTTAATGGTACCAAGGATCAAGTTCAGGTTAGTTATTCATATGTTTTAAAAGAGGAGTTGTACATTTAGTACTCATATTAATGTTCCAACAATCAAATATTGTGATAACAATACAATTACTCTGAAATATGATTATGTTATATTATAAAGTAACAAGCAAATACAATGTTTAGTGTCAGATGAAGGCCCTGTGAAATAACTAACAATGAATACAATTTCATAACAAAGTGAGGAGAACCAAAAACATTTTAGAACACCCACATTTGATGTGTCTCATTTTATTGTATTTAACAATCTAATTAAACTGTAAAAGCTTTGACAAAATTGATATTTACTGTGGTAGAAAAACTCTCGCTATATATTTGAATTCAGAAATGAAGTTTTGAGAACATAAACTTTTGCACATAGCAAAAAGTTGAAATACAATTGCAACTGTAAATTTTTTTTCGATATTTTCTTTGATAGCAAATAGAATCAATTATCAACTTAGACTGTACAACGTGTTCTTATTGATATCCCATAATAATAGCGTAATTATAAATAATTAATTGGACCATGTCAAAGAATCAACTGGCATATGATTTTTTTTTTAAATTAGGGATTCGATTTCTTTTTCTTGAATACGGGTGTAATTTTCATTGATAAGTACGAGTAAATCTTAAGTTCATGCTAAGAAAATGCTACATTATCTTATTTCACGTAGGGGCGTTTTACATACCTAAATAACCGTGGCGTCGAATTATTTTGAATGAAATTTAAAACGGAACAAAAAGGATAAAACAACATAATATGCCACTTGATTCTTTGACATGGTCTCAATAATACCCTAGAGTTATGAGATATCAAAAGAACCTCTGGTATAATGCTGATGTGAATAATTGATTAAGTGGTAATACATGTAAATCATGTAAGATTTGGTATTCAAGTATAGGTAAACTAATAAAACGTAATTGTTTATTTTAAGGTCACGTCACCTATAAGCAAAATAATGATCAACCCTAAACAGGTTGTGCCCACAAATGGTACAACTCCAAATGTAGTACAAAACCATGTGATACCTCCTAATACAGATAATGAATGTCCAAAGAGTCCTACAATCGACTTGTCGATGTTCAGTGAAGCTGAGATCAGAGCTATCAAGAAGCAACAAAGAATGATTAAGAATAGGTAAGGATATCTATAATATAGTTCATGGCTGAATGGGCACACTCAGATCTGTATGGTTATTTTCTCCAAAGACAATTTCTCTACATGGTTCACACATGATTCGACCAATACAATGTCTGGACTTTCAAAAGATTCAGAATTTGTTTCGATGTTTCTTCACAGAGTAGTTAGAAGTAATAAAAAAACCGGCCAAGTGCGAGTCGGACTCGCGCACCGAGGGTTCCGTACAAACCTGTAGGTATTCTCGGTTTAAAATTTTTTTTTTTTTAACTTTTATATTTCAGTTGATTGAATGTAAGGTAAATTGCGGTTTACGATTTCTGACGTTTTAAAAAAAAAACTACTCACTCGATCTCGTTCAAACCAATTTTCGGTGGTAGTTTACATGGTAATGTACATTATATATTTTTTTTAGTTTTATCATTCTCTTATTTTAGAAGTTACGGGGGGGGGGGGGGGACACATTTTACCACTTTGGAAGTGTCACTCGCGCAAACTATTCAGTTTACAAAAAAATGATAATAGAAACCTCATTACCATTTTTGAAGACCTATTCATAGATACCCCACACGTATGGGTTTGATGAAAAAAATCATTTTTGAGTTTCAGTTCTATGTATGGGGAACCCCAAAACTTATTGTTTTTTTTTTATTTTAGTGTGAAAATCTTAATGCGGTTCACAGAATACATCTACTTACCAAGTTTCAACAGCATAGCTCTTATAGTTTCGGAATAAAATGGCTGTGACATACGGACGGACAGACAGACAGACAGACAGACAGACAAACAGACAGACAAACAGACAGACAGACAGACAGACATGACGAATCTATAAGGGTTCCGTTTTTTGCCATTTGGCAACGGAACCCTAAAAACGACAGCATTCTAGTGGCTAGTTCAATAATAATTTCTAGGTCTACAAATTATGGAAGTAATGTAAATAAAAATAATTATATGTATATGTGATCTCTATTCAACTTATTTTTTTTTTCCTTGACCTTTATTTTGATAATACTTTTCCTTGTATAACTGGTTACATTAAACCTTATTATTATAAACGAAATAATAACTGCATCAGCGTCATAATCTTTTCTGTAACATAATACATATTTGAATTTATACTTTTTTCCAATGTCTTATGGTTCACATTGTATATATTGACGAAAAATTGCAAAGGCCAACATTGGTCCAGGGAGATTTACAATTACTTTTGTTATTATTTCATAGGGAATCGGCATGTCAATCTCGACAGAAAAAGAAAGAATATGTGTCTGCTTTGGAGCAGCAACTGTTCGAGGCACAGCAAGAGAACGCCAGGTTGCGACTAGAGAATAAATTATTAAGAGACCAGCTTGAAACTGGTGTGAGGGGGCGAAAGGTAATCGTCAACTGTAGATTTTTTCACCGACTTCAAAAAAGTGGAGATACGATATTTGTCTTATTTCTTTTTAGCTTGATTTAGCTTAGTTTAGGAGTGGGCCTCAGGTGAGTAAAGCATTCGTTTGAAATTCGGACTCACGACGACACACTCTCCAGATCGCCCTTAAGTTTTAGACGGTGCAGCGTTTCATAATACCAATCTGGTAAATAATCTACAAAAAAGAATTCTGCTAAGCTTTTCCTCATCGCATTTGACGCGATATAATTCCATTGATTATAAGGAAAATTGTGCCACATTAATTCCATAATATAAAAATACTCGGTCAGTAGCTCTATGTAAAATACTGTTATCTGGTTAGACTGGCTGCCAACCCCAACATAGTTTTGAAAAGGATCGACGGAATTTTATTAGTATTTAAATACATAAATTTTAATACAACTAATTATATTCTGTTTAAACAATGTAATGATACAGATGTGTTTGACAATCTGACCTTGTTCCAGTTTGCATACCTATGTAATGACTTTATTAATTGCTTTCGTCGTCAAATACAGATGGCTTGTGTTTCCACAGATGCCGCGGCTCGATGCTTCACTTCTGATACCTAAGAAGAACATAGCTGTTATATTTGCTATGGTCTTCATGGTGTCACTTAATTGGAACGTTTTAGGGTAGGTTAATTGTACTACTTGATCGACGTCCAGTTATCATGGCTTTCCTGAAAACTAAACTTATACTTCCGATTAATCAAGTTTTATTACTACCCTCATTCTATCAATCATTGATTAGTGACAATTTTAACAGTTTAGAGATCAATTTCAAAATAAGAATGAGAAGAACTTTAAAAAACTTGAGTAATGAGATAAATGAGTAATTATGTGGTTCCTTAATATGTAATTGCTTAGTCGTAAAAGGCATCGTTAAAGAAGTCCATTTTTCATGAACATTACTTAATGAAACCGTTAAGCATTTTACTGCCTGCCGTCCTAAAGATTGTGTTTTACGATTTTCCTCATGTTTGAATATTTTTCATTGAAGGTGGAACACAAAGCCTTTTGTCGGGCCCTCCGCTCCACATCACACGAGACATCTACTGTGGTCAGAGGACACTGTTGTAGATATCGCGAATGGTGTGTACCCTTTTCCTTTATCTTCTATACAATAAAGATGAAATCCTGTCCGTTAGTAAGTGCATCACTTCAGTACGGCTGGACCGTTTTGACTGTTTTGTTTTAAAATGTAAGAAAAACTAGAAAAGAAGGATTTTTTGAAAAAAATCCGCGAAACATTTTAATATTTTTCAGATTCGGGAAAAACGGAATGTTCTTATCCTATGGGATTTTTAAATGAATTATTGTTTGGAAAGAATAACGACTCTCAGTTCAGCTAATTGTTCATATTCTTTAAAATTGTATTTGAGCGTCATACATATGAATACAATAGTAAAACTGCACAATTAGCAACTAAAACAAATACATCGATTAATTATAAACCTTATCTACTTGCCATAAACAACATTATGGATTTAGCTGAAACTTGTTTTTATAATTATATTTCACTACAGATTGTGAACTTGACCTTTTAAGTCATGTAAATGTCAAGATATGCAAATCATTATTTTTAGCTATTTCTATGCAGAACTGGAAATTTAATATCAAGGTAAAGACTGTAAAAGCTCTAAATCACCTTCTCTACAATTCTTTTTTTACAAATCTGACAACTTAGTCCTGTACAAAGTTGTCATTTTTGTAAGAACTTTACAGAAATCGAAATAAAGTTGAAAATGCATAAACTGGCTCAGAACTATTGGCTAGAACTAAAGTTAGATCGCTTGTTGCACATAAATCATTCTATTATCGAATATTAATTACAGATGATATAACTAACGGTACATACGTCACAGACTGTCAGAACGCGACGGTAAAAGCGACGGACTTCGTGAATATAAATCAAACAGAGAGTATACGAATAGCGGGCGAGCTGAACCGATGGATCGGCGGCGGCAAGACGTTGAACTGGACCTATGATGTGCCGAGGAAAAAACAACAAGCTTACTTGAGTGAAGAAAAGATTAATGGTAAACTTTTATACTGCGTTCTCGTTTCAGTTTTAAAACATGTAAACAAATATTTGTTTTTATGGAAACAAACTGCTTTGAAAACCCATGCATAAAGTTCAGTTTATTTCAACAGTAGCTTCTGCCCGCGACTTCGTCCGCGTTATATTTATTGTTCCGCCAACCTGTCGAATAACCTGCCCGTGCGTGGTCTTCGTTTTTGTAACATTTTTCATTGCTGCTCCGTTCTTATTGGTGATAGCGTGATGTTATATAGCCTACCCAGGATCAGTTTTTATCCAGTGCGCAAACTGTAACCATACATTCAGCGTATCATTCTAGACCCCCAGCGTAGAAAATTTTCGTCGGTTATACAAAAAAACCCGGCCAAGTGCGAGTCGGACTCGCGCACCGAGGGTTCCGTACAAACCTGTAGGTATTCTCGGTTTATGCATATGGTTTATGTTTATGAAATTAAATGTTTTTTGTTTTAATTTTTATTTTTGTGTTGATTGAATGAAAGGTAAATTGCGGTTTACGATTTATGACGTAGTAAAAAAAAACTACTGACTAGATCTCGTTCAAACCAATTTTCGGTGGAAGTTTACATGGTTATGTACATCTTATATTTTTTTTAGTTTTATCATTCTCTTATTTTAGAAGTTACGGGGGACGGGACACACATTTTACCACTTTGGAAGTGTCTGTCGCGCAAACTGTTCAGTTTAGAAAAAAATGATATTAGAAACCTCAATACCATTTTTGAAGACCTATTCACAGATACCCCACACGTATGGGTTTGATGAAAAAAAAATTTTGAGTTTCAGTTCTAAGTATGGGGAACCCCAAAATTTATTGTTTTTTTTTTTTCTATTTTAGTATAAAATCTTAAGAGCCATTTTACATTTTTGCGCGAATATCTAAGATTTTAGTCGCCTTATTTACCTCTCATCTCATCATTATAAATACTCTGGCATTGACGAATACATGTAAAAAATAAATCAATCTTTTGTTTTGTCACTTTTAGTAGAACATTTACAAAAACTTGTTTGTTTACTTTGTAGTAATTAAACTCCCACAACTAGTTTTCGTAAAAATCAGCGCAGGGTCAATTTCAGACTCCTATTTCTATCATTAATATGTAGAAATTTGAGTAAAAAAAATACACAAAACAACAGACATATAATCTAGTTGTACGTTGCCAGGCTAGGCCTCCCAATACGATCTCAAGTGCGCAGTGGAAGAGTTATAATCGTGGGGCTCTAGAGACAAGAGTGGCTAGCGTACTGTCCGCCGTACGCGGAGCAGACAATCAAATCAAACACGTACAAGGTACAATATACAAACAAAAGAACTTACCTCATGGTTGAAGGACACTGCTCTGGTGCCAACCTGGAGATATGTATGTAAGTGAGTGTATGTGTATTGTGTTGTGACGTTACGAGTATTCTTCAGGTTAGATTCCGCTTCAACCCGGCTGGAGACAATCACAGCATGCGGTCTTCAAATCACTCATTCACAACAGCGTCACACTTTGCTTAACCTTCAAACTATTTATCCAAAATATGTCCAAAACCCGTGTTATTACACCAAGATAGGGGTTATTAACTCAAACAACTGGGTCATGGTCCATTGTCCACCAAAACGACCGGTTAAGAGATTGATTTCAACAAAAGCCGCGAGACCCAAACGGCGGCGTGCTTCCTCGTTTCCCCCCGAAAATCAAGAGAAAATGTCAAACGTCAAAATCAAACTTGACAAGTCAGATGTCATTCCGTTACGCGTTGCGTGCGCATAGAGAAACTTTCAGGACGCAACATCTACCCCCCCCGGACGGGCCCTCCCGTCCGCTAATCACTTGGCAATCCCGACAAGGTTGCGCGTTATCAGTCCACCTGACGCGCTGCTGGAGGATGTGCAAATACTCGCAAGCTCCAACGCTCCCAAAACTCTGAGCGAGCTGCTGCACCAACTGAAACCGCGATAGCCAATTTTGGCTCACATCGACAAAAGGGTGCTCCGGCAGGGCGACAAGTGGCTGTCAAATCAAAAAATGGCCCGGGGTCAGGGCCTCCAAGACGTTCAGGTCCGAAGACAGCGGGCACAATGGACGCGAGTTCAACACAGCTTCAATGCGGCAAAATACCGTAGCTAACTCCTTAAAGGTGAGAACGGTGTCTCCCAACAATCTGCGCCAGAGTCCCTGTGCCGCTTTCACCGCGGCCTCAAAAATACCCCCCCAATGGGGGCAGGCTGGCGGGTCAAACAACAACAAACAACAAAAACAACCAAACAACAATAACAACCAAACAACAACAACAACAACAACAATTTAACCAAATGGCCCTCCTTAGGCAACAAAAGGGGGTGACGGGCCCCATAAGGAAGGCTAGAGTGCCTCAACCGTCAACAACCAAACAACAAAAGACCCGTATCGTCCAAAAAAGGGGTTCAACTTAATAACGGCTCCCGACAATATCCAAAACTCTCGCTGCAGAATGGCCAACAGCGCATTGCAACCGGCATGCGAGTTCTTAATGTGACGATCAGTCACCAACAATTCAACAACAAAACAACAATTCAACAATTTGTCGAGGGAGCTATATCGACTCAACAAAACTCAGGGTCGTTTGTTCCAACAACGAGCACCTTGAGCCCGGGCAAAGGACCCGACATCAAGACTGGCGATCGAGGCCAATCATCCTCGGGGTGAGTCAGCCAGTCTGGACCCCACCATAGGGTCAAGCAAACAAGCGGGGTGCCATGCACCCACGTGAGGCCACGGCGCCTGGGTTCAAATCTCCAGGCAAGTGCCTCCAAATCAAAGGCGTATCAAAATTTTGAATCTGGGACACTCGGTACGCAACAAAGACCTCCAAAGAGTGGACGGACGTCTTCAACCAACACAAACCAATTTGACTGTCCGTCCAGGCGTAAGAAGCCCGAATGTCCACAGTTCCACCCAAAGTGTGAGCAACGTGGTTCAATAGACGCACAAGACGCGCCGCCCCTGACAATTCAACTTAGGGATGGTCAGTGCCGTCCGGAGGGGGGCCACCTTGCTCTTGACCAAGACCAGTGACAAATTCACCTGGCCTGTTGCGCAGACGGTGCGCAGACAAACAACAGCTGCATAACCGTGCGATAACGCATCACAAACAAGGGTAGCAGTGTAGCTCCCAGGGGGGAGGATAGCGCGGGGTAACACGACCTCGTTGACTGCAGGGAGTGCGGATACAAATTGGAGCCACTCTTCCAACAGGGTTTCCCAAATTGGCTCGGGCCCAGCCAAGTCCCGCAGTCCATAGGCGCTCAAGAAAACAATTTTGCCCAAAACAGTACAAACAAACAACAAAACAATAGACAAAAGGCAACCCTGGGCTCCCATGTCCAAAATGACACGGACCACAACAGAGTCCCCCGTGGGCCCCCAGACCCGACCGATGCCGTTGGCAACAAAACCGTGTCGATCTGAGGGGTACCTTAGCGGGGCAGGCGCCAATGTCCTAACAATGTCTGGGCGGCGACCGATCGCCACACCCAGACCCAAGTCTTTCCCGACGAGGATGGAGTTCAAACTCCTCGTCCGCGCGGTGTCCCGAGCCACGCGCCATCGCTGGAAGGGCATATCCCACCGGATGCCCGAATGGCGGGGGGCGTGACTCCAACCGGGGACGTTCCGCCAATGGAGGGGAGGGAAGGCGGTGCTGGTCTGGCCAGCGGTGCCTAGCAACAATTGCGTAATCGCCTTTACGCGGGGAGACCAAATGGCTGTCGCGCGGCTCCCGATCAACTTGCGCGGGGGGTGGAGTGCGGCGCTCAAAATTGCGGGCCTCTCCCCGGTTCTGAACCGGCGAGGCAGAAGCCCGGTGACCAACTCCATGGTACCCCCCCGTACGCGAACCTTCATCAGAGGCTGGTCTGCCAGCGTGGTTCGCGTTAGCGCACAATATGTCCAAATGGGACCCCCCACAAATTCTACAAGGGCGGGGGTTGGGGCAGTCCCGATGGAAGTGAGCCCCCAAACAAGAGAAGCACAGGCGGCGTGCATTGGCAATTCGGCGGCGGGCACTCACGTGCAACTTCAAAAAGGCCGCGCAAGTTGCCATGCCATGCCCCGTGTCCCTACAAAACTCACAACCAGGACGACTCTGGGTGCCAGCAAAACGAGCGGCGGGGCGACCATCAACAGGCCCGCGAGCCCTAATCCGTCCCTGGTCTCGTGGCCGGGAAGACGGCTGGCATGACTCAGTGGCAACGCCAGAGTTGTCCACAAACCGACACTCATCCTCCAAAAATTGGACGAGGTCATCAAATGGGGGGAGATGTGTGACACTATCCCCACCATACTTTTGCTCGAAACGAGCCCTCAAATCGGCAGGAAGCCGTTGCAGCACAACGTGCACCAAAAGGTAAGACCATTGGTCCACCGGCAAGTCCAATTGCTTTAAAGCGTTGGTCGCTGCCACCAACGGGTTCAACAGGTCAGTACGTAATGCTGACAAACTAGTAATGACCGGTAACCCCAAAATCAATGCAATATGAACGTCAGCCAAACAACGTTTATTTTGGTACCGCCGGGTGAGTAGCTCCACAGCGGTAGGGTAGGCTGAGTCAGTCAACGACAGATGCTGTACCAAGGCCTCACCTTCCAGGACAGACAACAAATAGGCCAACTTTTGGGCGGGTCTGAGGTCCGAGCGTGCATCAACCAAACTTTCAAACAGGTTTTGGAAACTTAACCAGTGGTCCAGACGACCGTCAAAATGTGGCAGTTCCAAATTAGGCAGTCTACTCAATAGTCCGGGACCTGAAACAACCGAGGTCTCCGGTTTGACCTGGACAGGTGTCCGGCTCCCCAATATTTCCCGAGCACGTTGACCAATGACATCCCCCAGGTCCAAGATCTGGTCGTAGTCAGCAAGGACCTTGTCACGTGCTGCCTGATCCAGCACTTCCAAATCCACTTCACAAATGTACTGGTTGTAGCGGGTGAGCAGAGCATCAACATTGCCGAGTCTCAAGTTCAACTGCTCGAACCGAGCAAGAGTGATCCCCTCAAGATCCTGGCGGTCGCTGCAGCTGAAGCGAACCACCGCAGCTGTGTGGTCAATCTACTGATTGCCTCTCTCACCGCTTTGTATGCCATTGCACAAACAATACAATTCAATATACCAAACAAAATAATTAAGTAACAAAGTTCAAACAATAAATAACTGGTTCTAATTTAATTAACAAAAACAAAGTTTTATTTTAATTCAAACCAATGTCAACGTTCAAAACTGTCAATATGATATTCAATTCAAATATTCAAATTCTATCCAATTCCAAATGTTAAGTTCACAAACCACTGTGTCAAAGGTACAACAATAATAAACCTTTATTCCAATTCAAAACAATGGTAATACTCAAAATTGCCAATTTCAAATATTAATATTCTCAAATAACCATATCAATGGTACAAACTCAACATTTTAATGTCTTCCTGACATTCAATACAACACAGATCAGACACAAAAAGGGGCTACAACAAGGGGCTGCACCACAGCCCAATCCAATCCACTTTATTAGCCCGGCTGACCTTGGCAACATCAGGTTACCCGTCTCAACAAATTTACAAATTATTTCAAATAAACTAGCAATCATAGTTAACAAACATTTACAGCGCATTACTACTTCCCTTATAGAGACTGCCAAGTAATTAGCTCACTGTAAATTACCAATTTGTTGGTTATGTCTTATAACCACGCTCTGCTACCAAAATGTACGTTGCCAGGCTAGGCCTCCCAATACGATCTCAAGTGCGCAGTGGAAGAGTTATAATCGTGGGGCTCTAGAGACAAGAGTGGCTAGCGTACTGTCCGCCGTACGCGGAGCAGACAATCAAATCAAACACGTACAAGGTACAATATACAAACAAAAGAACTTACCTCATGGTTGAAGGACACTGCTCTGGTGCCAACCTGGAGATATGTATGTAAGTGAGTGTATGTGTATTGTGTTGTGACGTTACGAGTATTCTTCAGGTTAGATTCCGCTTCAACCCGGCTGGAGACAATCACAGCATGCGGTCTTCAAATCACTCATTCACAACAGCGTCACACTTTGCTTAACCTTCAAACTATTTATCCAAAATATGTCCAAAACCCGTGTTATTACACCAAGATAGGGGTTATTAACTCAAACAACTGGGTCATGGTCCATTGTCCACCAAAACGACCGGTTAAGAGATTGATTTCAACAAAAGCCGCGAGACCCAAACGGCGGCGTGCTTCCTCGTTTCCCCCCGAAAATCAAGAGAAAATGTCAAACGTCAAAATCAAACTTGACAAGTCAGATGTCATTCCGTTACGCGTTGCGTGCGCATAGAGAAACTATTTCAGGACGCAACACTAGTTGTACAAGAATATTGATTTTTAATAACATTAATTAGTAAAAAAAATAAAGTTTTATGGCAATTTTTACGATTTATTCGCAAGTTTATCGCGTTTTTTTGGTTTGAATAAAGCATAATTACATTAAAAAATTCATTTCAATATAAAGTATGCTCAATTCTCAAGTTTTATTTAAATCTGTTCATTTAATTAGACATAATATCGTTTTTGAAATCACTCTAAATTAGAATAAATTACGATGCACAAGCGAGCAGCGTTTAGTACGGCGCAAGCGCCCAACGGGGAAGGATCTATGTCAATTTTTCCCGCGTCTCAGTTTACGGGTACTCGTATCGTGAAGGCAAAAATATACTACGACTACAACATTTTGCTACTCTTCGGATTTTTTTTTTTTTTTTTGAATATGAGTTTCGTTAATTATTAAGTAAAGCATTATTTTAATAGATTGTAGAAAAAAAATGACTAAAATAATTTATTTTAACTAAATCTGACTATTTTTAATCGCGATTAAAAAGGTGTGGAGTAAAACTAGTGGTCATGAACAAAAATCCACACCAACGGCAACGCCTCGCCTCACGTGCAAAAACAGTACTGTATTTTTTTTTTCTTTTGCTTATATCTCGAAAATGGCGTGTCCTATCGCAAAAATAATGAAATTTTCGACCCCCTTTATAATACCCCACACATATAAATCTCAACACGTGGGTAATAATTTTTTTTATTTTTCAAACAAAAATGAAAAATTCCATATAAAACACGTCCAGGATGCCCCCTTGCGCGCGCCTTCGTATCTCAGCAAGTTCATTGCGTAGCGCACAAGTACTAAGTTGCGAAGCCAAAAGAAAAAAAACCGGCCAAGTGCGAGTCGGACTCGCGCACCGAGGTTTCCGTACAAACCTGTATGTATTCTCGGTTTATGCAAAAGGTTTATGTTTATGAACATAAATGTTTTTTTTTTTAATTTTTATAATTGAGTTGATTGAATGAAAGGTAAATTGCGGTTTACGATTTATGACGTATTAAAAAAAATACTTACTAGATCTCGTTCAAACCAATTTTTGGTGGAAGTTTACATGGTATTGGTGCCGATTCTGTTGAACACGAACTAAACTAACTAAACTATCTCTAAAATTCCTTACTTTTGGCTATGAGAATTGTAACGCTATTCTGCAAGGAAAAATCTCTAAATTTAAAAACTATTTTGACACGACTAAAATCGAATTTGACAATCGCGACTCAGCGTGGTATTTTTTTTTCTTTTGTTTTCGCAACGTTTACTTCTGTGTGCATTGCGTAAAATGATTTTTTTGAGAGACGAAGGCGCGTGCTACGGTGCAGCCTGGACGTGTTTTATATAGAATTTTTCACTTTTGTTTGAAAAATATAAAATAAATGTTACCCACGTGTTGAGATTTAAATGTTCCGGGGTGTACTAAGGGGGTCGAAAATTTCATTATTTTTGCGATAGGACACGCCATTTTCAAGATATAAGCAAAAGGAAAATAAAAAGTACAGAACTGTTTTTGCACGTGAAGGCGAGGCGTTGTTGAGAATTTTAGTTCATGACCACTAGTTTTATTCCACACCTTTTTAATCGCGATTAAAAATAGTCAGATTTAGTTAAAATAAATTATTTTAGTCAACATTTTTGGTGAAAACCAGCAAACTCAGAAAAGCAAAATTGTCATTTTCACTAAACTAATAACTCAGTGCAATCTTAGTGCTGTCAAACTAAAATATAGTTAAGTTGTGTCATTTTAGTCTATTTCAGAATAGGAAATCGTCGTTTGACAGGAATAAACCAAATTTTAGTGATTTTTAGTTTAGTTTAGAGAATTTTGTGACAACAGAATCGGCACCAATGTACATCATATATTTTTTTAGTTTTATCATTCTCTTATTTTAGAAGTTACGGGGGGAGGACACACATTTCACCACTTTGGAAGTGTTTCTCGCGCAAACTATTCAGTTTAGAAAAAAAAAATATTAGAAACCTCTATACCATTTTACCCCACACGTATGGGTTTGATGAATTTTTTTTTTAGTTCAGTTCTAAGTATGGGGAACTCAAAAATTTACTGTTTTTTTTTTCTATTTTAGTGTAAAAATCTTAATGCAGTTCACAGAATACATCTTCTTACCAAGTTTCAACAGCATGCTCTTATAGTTTCGGAGAAAAGTGGCTGTGA
Source organism: Aporophyla lueneburgensis (assembly GCA_932294355.1). NCBI lineage: Eukaryota > Metazoa > Arthropoda > Insecta > Lepidoptera > Noctuidae > Aporophyla > Aporophyla lueneburgensis. Next base: position 9,426,550 of record OW028737.1, read on the forward strand.
CATACGGACAGACAGACAGACAGACATGACGAATCTATAAGGGTTCCGTTTTTGCCATTTGGCAACGGAACCCTAAAAATACCACGTTGAGTCGCGATTGTCAAATTTGATTTTAGTCGTGTCAAAATAATTTTTAAAAGAGATTATTTCTTGCAGAATAGCGTAACAATTCTCATAGCTAAAAGTAAGCAATTTTAGAGATAGTTTTGTTAGTTTAGTTCGGTGTACAACAGAATCGGCACCATATGTAATTGTTTTAATTTTTTATTTTTATTGTATACTTTGCATAACATATAGTTGTATTTTTTTTTATTAGTCTAGAAATCTTTATTAGACTGGATAAATAAAATAAGTATTTTCATAATTATCTAAATACCGCATTATAATTCTAACGGATCAAGATTGTTTAGACCGGCTCGACACTCGCGTTACACTGTTTGTATTGTGCATGTGTGGATAGCTACGCACACATACATAAGATTGCCGTCTTTTACCTAAACTCGAGCGTTCAAATTTTGTAAGAGGGCTCTTAATGCGGTTCACAGAATACATCTACTTACCAAGTTTCAACAGCATAGCTCTTATAGTTTCGGACGGACAGACAGACAGACAGACATGACGAATCTATAAGGGTTCCGTTTTTTGGAACGGAACCTTAAAAATCAGCTGTTCCAAACATTTTGACCCCGTAGGTATTGCATTTTTCTATGAAACAGCTGATTTTTGTAAAACCGACGAAAAGTTTCTGCGCAAGGGGGTCTAGAATGTCCTCGTGGAGGCGATCGGCGGCGGCGACCTCTCGCGTCCGGCCCTTGTGCGAGCCATGGTACGGAGCGAGAGGGAATGGGAAGCCGTCACCTCCTTCTGCGAAGCAGTAATGCTCGCGAAGGAGGAGGCGGGGCGCGTGAGGGAGTGGCAGTCTCTGCGCCCTCACGTCCCTAGCCGCCGCAGGAGGAGACGCCCCGGGCGTCGGGAGACCATACCGGACTCCCGGCCACCGTAGGCGCGAGCTTGCGGGAGGCGAGCAATGGGCAGCTCGCCGCCCGGTAAGGACCAGGCTCGGGTCGACGGCGCGTAGTGTTCCACGCGCGCCTCAAAGAGATGTCAGCAGCAGTGTAGGGGTCTACTAGGACCGATGCCTGCCGGGGTCGCGTGATTGTTCGAAAGAGATACCGTGACCCTGGCACATGGGCAACTGATGGAACACGGGTGGGTTTTAGTCAGTAAAAGTCTGACACGCCCTCCCGGTCCGCCCAGAGCGGGAGAAGTCGTTTGATGATTTCCCATCCAGAAAAAAAAAAGGGGGTCTAGAATGATATGCTGAATTAATAGTTACAATTTACGCACTGGATAAAAACTTATGCTGTATATAGCATAAGTTTAGAACAAAAAAATATTTTTTTCAATTCGTACCTCCTGAGATATAGCGCGTTCAACCAAACAAACCAACTTTTCAGCTTTATAATATTAGTATAGATTTCAGACATTTTTATACAGGTCTCAATAGTACCTACTTCATTTTGCAGTCTATTTTACATCAGTCATTTTACATTCTAAAATCAGCTTATCCGACACTATCATAAATTTTATATACGTTGTTGTAGTCTAGTTCGTCGTTCCAAGGAGGAATACCGCAGATCATTTTATCAGATATTCTTTCCGATGTCTTGTTGTCTACAGTAAAAGTCATTGCGACATTATTTGCGTCTAAGAGACCCAGCTTATCGCTCCGATCACCCGAAGCGCCTTATCACTCTCTATATTAAACTGTTTTGTTATATAAATTTCCAGGTGGTTTATTAGAAACCTACAGAATATACAATAAACTGCAATTAGACGGCAATCTCGTCGAAATCCCTAGCGTAAGGAGTCAGGCAAAAACCATCAAAGATAAGTCACGATTACGACGACTGAGGAGGAATAAAGAAATAGACTTCGCAGAGAACGCAGTCATAGACTATGAAACCTTATATCGGAAACCTATAAGGAAAGCTGTAAACGATTTCAATATGGATGACCTGGGCGAATGGAATGCGTTACTTCAAGCACTGCATAGGCGGGATGATACATTCTATATTGTAGGATTTGGTAAAGGAGAACATCTATTGTTACCAGCCGTATCACATAATGTTACTAGACCACCGAAAATGGCGCTGATTTTACCAGCTCGGAGCGGGAATGGTGAGTGTACGAAATTGCGTGTTGTGCGTCCCAAAAACGAAATCATTGGGTTCATTTTTGGATGAACAACTCATAAATAATAGTTACCTATGTAATTTAGATTCCTAATCAGTAATGTTAATTTCAGATTCTCTACTGAACGATCACGTAACACTGATGCAAATCGATTGTTCAGTCGTCAATACAACTCTAGTCAAGTTAAAATCAGATTCGCTGCCCGAGAGTTTAAGAAAACAACCGTCCAGTGACGCTACAACGGATAAAGAAGATAAACGAGCAAATAACACTAACTACAATACAAATAACGAAAATGTTGATACTAATCTCTTAAAAAACACTAGTAATAGTATATCAAATTATTCAAAAAATCAAAATGTGCCACAAAAAGAAGTAGAAGTGGGCAAAGACGATTCGTTCGCACACTATTTATTTTCTAAATACGAAAGTTCTAAAGATACTCCAGTGAGAAGGCCGCGTACTAAAAGTAATAGAAATGTGGAAAAAGATATTCCTACATTTTCTAATAACAGTTTAAGCTCAACCTGATTTAAGAGTCCTAATTAGGATACATTTTCCGATTGTAGAATCAACTCTTCGAGTTTTCTTTTTTTCGTCAGCGAGTGGCGGATGCTGACTGCAAACGATGTAAATCAAGTATCTGGAGTAGTGATAAGACTCTTCTTTCAGCAATTCTGCATTCTGTGAAAGAATTGATTGTTTGTAAAATTCTTTGAGTTTGATAAACTCAAAAACTAATTAACTGATTTAAACAATATACGGTAGGGTATTGGCGTAACACACTATCAGCAGTTACATTCACTGCGTTATTTACGTTGTTGAGTAGACAAATTTTTCTAACGTTTGAAGCAATAGACTCTCAAAGAGACTGATAACCTTCAAAGAGATTGATAGTGTGTTAAGTAATTAGAGTGCGGTTTCCTAAAAGAGTGGTGTCTACAACATAACCTGCGTGTTTTTAATTTTCTCCTGCCATTGTTGATCATACAAAAATATATAATAATAAGGATTGATATAGCTATATTTCGACGTTTTCCATTTAAACATAAAATTTATGTTAAACAACAACAATAGATAATATTAATTATGTATCGATCTCAATACGTCGTAAAAAGTATGATAATATTATTGTGTTGATAGCTATAAAAGATTTACCTGAAAATATTATGTTACAGTGTTATTGTGAATAGTCATAGGAAAGTATAGTGATGTAGTTTTTGACAAGCCTACTTAAATGTTAAGCCAAAAGTAATGTAACTGCGTTGGCTGTGTGTGTTATTACAGGTTTGGCCTGTTTTGGTCGAATAGTTTCATTATATAATTTATCAAAGCTAGTCTTGATAGTCTTGGCCTCGAAGTTGTTCGCATAGCCTTTGGCTTGGAGCTATAATGTATGAAAGTACCTGTTCTACGTGTTTGTAGTTGGCTATTTTAAGACATTAAAACTATTTTCTAGACATTGTTAAGAAAATACTTTTTAACTCGTTGTCAAGAAAGCAACGACATTAGAATTTCTTAGGTGCGAACTGTCAACTCGATGCGAACTCATAAAGGCTCCAACAAACAGACGCGACGCGATAGCACGACGTGAGTCTCGTAGAACAATTTCTAAAAACTTGATTGAAATTGTTTTAGAAATGTCGCGTCGTATCTGTCTGAAGAAGACTTTAATTCTTGGCAAACGCCGAAAGAATCTTTACAAATGAAGAACGATATCAAAAGTAAGACGACGTAAAATTAAGTATACAGGATAATTTTTTATCCAGTGCGCAAATTCTAACCATGAATTCAGCATATCATTCTAGACCCCCAGCGGAGAAAATTTTCGTCGGTTATACAAAAAGAAAAATCTGCTGTTCCATACATTTTGACCCCGTAGGTATTGCATTTTTCTATGAAACAGCTGATTTTTTTTTTTTGTATAACCGACGAAAATTTTCTACGCTGGGGGGTCTAGAATGATATGCTGAATTCATTCTTGGTTACAGTTTGCGCACTGGATAAAAAATTATCCTGTATATAGGTACTTTGTTTCGGTTCAACTGTTCATAACTTAATTAATTTTATTGTTATATGTACCTCAATGTTGTTTTGTGTATATTCTTAAGAGTTCATGTTTGAATTGAACAGTTTTAGTACTTATTTCTATTGCTCCTAATTGAGCTAGGACTGCAATAACTAGCTATTAAATATTCAAATGTTAACTGAACTATTAATATTTTAACATATTATTATATTAAGAAAGAGTTGTCATATTTATAACTATCACAAAAGTAACTTATAATAATTTTAACACTTGTTAATTATGTTGGATTTTTCACGGGATATAATTTATTTACATATTTTAAGTTTTCAATATTATGTTATGCACCTTTTTGTATTAAATTCTTGACTGTAATGAATAGGTATCGATTTTATTATTCCGTGAATCGAATATTTAAGTTAAATAAAATATACAGGATAAGTTTTTAACCAGTGCGCAAATTTTAACAAATTAAACGAGTTATAATAACCATGCAATTTTTATTTTGATATATCTTAGTACAAAAAAATTAAGTTATCGTAAACGAAGGATGTTTATTTTGAAACTGGTTTTTAAGCGCCGGATACACTAGGGAACATTTTGTCCCGCAACATGACGCGCAACACTCAATATACGTGACGCTGCAACGTTGCATAGTGCAACCGCAACAAGCCCCGCAACATTTTACGTGACGCGGGGCATGTTGCTTGCTCCCGCCTCGAGAGCGAGCGCATGTGTCCCGCGCCATGTCGCGCCATTTGTCACATTCGGAGATCACTTAGAAGATTAACTCTTCTTTCTCGTTGTAGTAAGAAATTCCGCATCCACCACCTTCTCTTTCTCTTACGTTTAAACACACTCGATATAAACTATGTACGCAGCACTAATAGCCACAACCTCCTCGGGCGACATTGCTATAAGCACTGACTAGTGTGGTCGGCAAAATGTTCCGCGACAATTGTATCGGGGCACTTCACGTAGTTGTTGAGGGATATGTTCCGCAACATGTTTCTTAATTTGCCCCCTAGTGTATCCCAGGCTTTATGCTAATTTGCGCGTTCGATCGGTCAAAATTCGAAGAAGTTCGAAGTTCCTACGTTTCGGCGAAGGTGAACGACCGAGCGTAGCTACAAGTACCTACCAGGTCGATCGGTCAAAATTCTAAGAAGTTCGAAATACCTACGCTGGCGTGCGGTTACTGACCTATTCCTATTGTAGATAACATATTACGAAATATGTAGGGTGTCCACAGTTTACTGATTTAAGGTCGGATAAAAATTAAAAAAAAAGTGTTGAAAAAATAGTTGAAATGTGTTCTATTACTGATACTGAACCACCAAAAAAAGTTTGCACACTGGTTATTTTTTTTCCTGTATACATTTTATTATGTAAATTGTTTTGTTTAAAAGTGCTTCCTCAGTGGTCATCGCATTTGACTGTAATGTAACAATCCAAGTTTTCACTGTAAAAATAAGGATTTTGCAACCATACTATACAGGCCGTCAACTGTATGTAACTGGATAGTGTAGAGACAATGGAAATCAGAAGGATAGTATAAAACATAACATAATTAAATAATTATCAGTAACACAGCTAGGTCGCGAGTAAAGATTACAAGCAATTGCTCCCGGTGAGGAAGCACTTTATTTTTGGGTGGGAAATCATCAAATGACTTCTCCCTTTCTGGGTGAAGCAGAAGGGCGTGTCAGACTTTTACTGACTAAAACCCACCCGTGTTCCTTCAGTTGCCCATATGCCAGGGCCACGGTATCTCTTTCGAATAAATCTCGCGACCCTTGCAGGTGAGGAAGCACTTTTTTTTCTGGATGGGAAATCATCAAATGACTTCTCCCGCTCTTCGTGTCAGACTTACTGACTAAAGCCCACCCGTGTTCCTTCAGTTGCCCATGTGCCAGGGTCACGGAATCTCTTTCGAACAATCACGCGACCCCGGCAGGAGGAAGCACTTTACATCGGTTTCTTAGTACCCAACAGGCAAAAACGTGCACTGGTATAACTGGTTAAAAGTTGCCTTAAGATGCCTAATGGTGACTTTTCAAAAAACACTAATGCGGTTGAAGATGTAGATAATGATTTTTAAGGGTTGTTATCAACCAACCCTCAAAAATCTAGTCTACTTAAGCTGCGCTAGTTAGTTTTCCTCTTTTGTTAATATTTATACTGCTGTCTGCTGTTATATGCAATCTTTGTACTGGGATATTTTCTGTAAAACACATTTGCAATGGTTGCGAATCATAATTTCATCAAAATACAAACTAACACCGACCTGCAAATTGCAAAAAACATGATCTGAAAACATTTAAACGCGGGCTACCTTGACACTCGCTAATAAACCTTTTATTCTTTGACTGTCGGTTTTTATAAAATTACAAGTTTTTGAACGCGACATTTTCGACACAATCCCGCTTGGTCACAGACCATCAAATAATTTAGTGTTCTGTGCTCACAAATAACAGCTGTGTGCCCGCTGGCTGTTTGTAATGTCTTGTCACTGTCAGTTGAGGTTTCAGGAAAAAGTAACCTCATTCAAAATTTACGGCTAACAGCTTATCTGAAATAAATAAAAATATGACTGAATAGAACTTGATTACTCCTAAAATATTACGTTGCGAGTCATAAAAGTGCCATCAAAATGAACTGTTTACGACTGCTACGTTTAGCCGAACGAAAACAATTTAATGTTATTCAGACAGCTTCGGCTAGATTTGTCTCTAGTCATCCTATGCGTTTCTTGGAGACGCAGAACATGTGGAGAGAAAAGGATAATGTATCAAAACGATGGCAGCTAATATATAAAGCACCTATGGATACAGCATTAAAATGGGCTTCCACATATTTAACGTTATCTACGTCTATTGTTACGGCCGGCTCATTTTACTATGGTACTTTTGTGTATGATAAAGCTGATGCGTATACCCCTGTAACAGTCGGTGATAATGTGGTCATTGCTAACAGCCCTATGGAGTGCTTTGTATATCTAGGAGCATTTGTTGCATTACATGCTGCTGTAAAAGTATTGATATCAAAATATGTCATCAGGCTGTATCAAGACGGCGACAACTATTTAGCAGTATTCAGAGGTCATTTCTTCAATAGCATAAATAAACACGAATTCCATTTGAAGGAGTTTAAAAAATTGAAACCTACTTTTGTGGTTTCATGGGGTGATGCAAGATTTGGTCTTGGTGACAAACATGGGATAATATTAGAGAATTACTTCAAAACTCCTGAACATTTTAATTACTTACTGAACAAGAGGCGTGCCGATAAACCTGATCAGAATACTGAATAATGTGTATAATTCTTTGTATTGTAAAATATTATTTTTGTAGATTTATGATTTTAGGTTTACTGAAAGCTGTTGATTTCAATAAAGGATTGTTTTCATAAAACAAATTACTTCATGTGTCTTCATTTTATCAAACAATAACTCAGCGAGGTAATTCATTAAAACTCTAACAGTAGGAATGGCTTTCATTTTGACAGTTCAACAACATTCATTGCATTATTTACATTTTTTAGCAGACAATATATTTTACATGAAGCAATATAGGTGTTTCAAAATGATTAATATTCTTATTTGCATTACACAATTTGGGTGCAGTTCCTGCTAAAAATAAGATAGTAAACAATCAGTAGGACCTAGGTTTTTAATAAAATTACATTTTTACTTTAAATATTTTATATGCTAAAAAACTAATCTACACAGTAATAAAGTTAAAATCCTCCAGTAAATGCATGATTCCACTTATATCTTGAATCTCGTTTCAATGTTTCTCCATCCATTTTCTCTTTTTTATTTTCAAATTGTTCTAAGGCTTCAATTTGTTCCTGCTTTGGCACTAACTTCTTGGTGACCATACATTTACCATTTTCCATCAGAACGGTGTAGTTGATATCATCTTTGGTTGGCTCTCCATATGGGAATTCAATTGGTGTGATCTTTATTAGATGCTTTATTTTCCAAAGCTTTGAGTTCACTTCTGGTATATTTTTCACTACAGTAACATGATTATGACACTGAAAATAAGAAAGACGTTAATTATATTAGTCTTATGTGTCGTATCCTACCATAATTCAAAGCTATTCAGACTCATTTTAGTAAACCCATCCAATTAATGACGGATCTACAAGGTTCTTGAACACTGTCTAACCAATAAAAAGTGCTAATGGATTTACGAAGTTTCACTCACTTCTTCCAAAATGTTAAATTCCCGAAGAATATCTTTTAGAAAGTGCGTCTGGTGTTTGCTGGGTTTGATTCGTTCAATTCTGAATAACTTAGCTGGTTTAACTTCTGGATCTTTATGATCAGGATGTCTGGAAAGGTCAAACATAGTTACACGTACGAAAAGGCTTAACACGTTAGCTGTCCAATGTACCGAGTACAGTACACGCCGCGTGGATCCATCACGTCCGTGTACCGTAAATGGTACACTCGCCCCGGTCTCTTTCTATGCGCTCTAACTTCATGGACTTGTGTGTTATGTTGCTCTATTTATCAGGACTTGTCAACAGGACACCAATGAATAGAAAAAACGGAAAACATGATATTTTTTTTCCCTTCTAAATGTGGGTAGTGGAAAAAGAAACAAGTGTTAGTAAAAAGGCATTATTTATGCAAAGGAACTTCAGAATAACATTGAAGACAGTACGTCTTTTTACATTTATTACAGTGCGATGCCACTCTTTTAGCTTTAGCTCTCGCATTCTTTGGAAGACTTCCCTGATCAATAAGTTTTTTATAACACCCAACACATCGTCTTCGTACAGATATGCCCCTTACTTTGCCAATATGTTCTAAAAAATGTGAAATCCTATTAGATCCTACCAGTGTAGGTACTTGAGGATGATGAAGACAGGCTTTCGTATTGCCTTTGCCCTCAAACAGGCAAAACATTTTGAATGTGAGTTGTCACTTTAGCCATTTTTGACAGTGGACAGAAATTAAAAGTCTTTTTTACTTTCTCTCAATGTCAATTTGTGACCATAAACAAGAATATTAATAAAAAAGGTGTTTTTTAAAATAATTATCCGTTCACAAGTTCACGGTACACGCTAAGTGTACACGCTGCTTCAACTCGACAAGTCCGTGTACCGAATACGGTACACGAGTAAAAGGTGTGATAAACCGAGTGATTTGTTATTAATTAGGCATATTTATCCTAAACTAGTTATTTTGTATTGATTTGAGACAGAATATTACAAAAAATGATTTGGACATTTGGGGTTATCGAAAAACTATGTATGGGGACAGTTAACGTGTTAATATTAAATGATTTAGGGAGTAATTTCCTTTAAACGTTCTCATACCTTGGATAATATACTATGCCCCCTGGATATCGGATTCCACCAGGTGCTTTATAGCCTTTTGATCTAGCTATTGAAACTAAAGGGCTAAACACTTTTAGAAGTTGCCCGTTCATTTTTAATTGATCACAACACAAACAAATCGAATTTACAGCAGAACCTTACGATATGACGATAACCTCAAAACAAAATATCATATTGAATTGACGTTAGTAATATTGTTGCCATGCATAAGTTTCTTGCTTTTTGATTTCATAGATTGGTAAAGATCAAAGCAAATTCCTTTTTATGTGAATTCATACCTTTATTATTATTTTGATTACAAACTCATTTTTAGGGTTCCGTAAAGCAAAAGCCACAATCGTAATTATTTATTTATTTTACGAGTTCTATTATAAAGAGGATTGGAAAGAAAGTAGGGAGGGCTTTGCCCTGTAGTAGGAAGGAAATCACAAATGTGCCTTGAATACCACGCGTTCTTTCCTTCTGGGTCCGTTTCATTCTTCACCACTACCACTAACTCACTCTCTAGTCTTAGTCACACACTCACAGAGTGGTAGTTTATGTATTCCTTTTTGATTCTGTGGGTCAAACTGTCACTGTCATATCATAAGTCGAGTATTTTCAAAAGTTTGTTGTACGATTTACGTGGGAATTGGTTTTTATTCATTTTTAGTATAATTTGATAAGATTTTTTAAAGAAATGTGCTATGTGATCATTGATAATGTTTATATGAAGTGACTGTTGGTTTTTTTTTAAACTTTAAAGGTTTATTTTATAATAGACGGACTTAATGAAGAAAGTTCGGTTTGAGAGTCCTGTTAAAGTTTTTAAATCCAACAACATGAACGAGCGTGAGTGCCACTCACCTCGTCCACTTATTGAGAGGCAGTTACATGCTAACATACTTGACTTATATAGTCACCCGAAGGTTTTGCCCTATAGTAATGACCCAGTGCAATTGTTTGAATGTAGCAATAGTTCCCCGTATCCAGCAATGAACAAAACGCCGTTACCGGGCTATCAAAAGGGGCCCGATTGGGCGCCATCGAACGACTTAGACCTCAGTATGCTCGATGCTTCCTACCACGAGCCTCGAAGACCTACATTTCGTAGGTCTGACCTAAAGCCTACAGGTAACAATCATAACGCTACTGAAGCTAATACTATGAAATATCCACCTCAAAGTAATTCTCAACTACAAAGTTCCATTGAGAATAAAACAATGAAACCTCCTAATGTTCTTATTAAAGATAATGATTTCTTTATAAAAAGGGATAACTTAGACAAATTCCATTTAGATATGAATCCGTTACAAAATCCATCAAGTAAACTAAGTCTAGATAAAGAAAATGATCCATTTACTAAGAAATCAAAAATAATGCAAATGGCAGCAATAAGTCTACCCGAAAATTTTAAACAAAATTTGCCACAGCCTACTAGTCTTGCTAATCTTGACTGTAGTTGTCATCACTGCGTTAAACAAATTGCTTCACCGACTGCACACTATATGACAAAAGAACAAACACCTCAGCATCACATGGCCAAGTGTCAGCCCAATTTTGTTGTTCAAAATGATGGCAGACACACTCAATGTCCATGCAGATTGCCTCCACTGCCTAGCAGATGCTCCTGTTGTAACCATACACCACCTCCTACACAATGCCAATACAACACATGTGACATGGCCCAAGTGCCGAGTCCAAAAATGAATGCAGTTGACAAAAAAACCTGGGCTATAGAAAAATATGAACAGAGCAAGAAGTCAGACTCTATGGAGGTTGAAAAACAGACAAATGTTAGTAAGGAGAAGAGAGAACCAACTGTGTCTGACCTTTTCAAGATAATTAAGCTCCAGAATGAGCAGTTACAATTGCTGCAAGAGAAAGTGGACAAGTTCATTTCAGCCAGCCAAAAGACGCAAGCGCCTGCTCAAAGCCACACCACAGAACATGTAGCTATTGAGACAGTTAGCAATGAACAGCACAAAATATCTATAGGAGTTATGACCAGCTTTGAAATGGTCCGAACTTCAACAGTAATCAATAAAGAAATTTTGAAAACAAACGATAATGCTCAAATACAATGCAATAGATCCCAAATAAGTATAAAGGAGGTTCTGTCTAAGGGACAGTCTCCTAATCCAAACTTTTTGGATGGTATTGCACCTGTGGGAGAAACTATGAGGGCAGAGTTTGAGGCCCAAGGAAATGCTGCAACGAATGGTTGTATGTTGGGACCAGCTGGAATGAATGATGAGAAAACAATGAATGAATTGAGCTTGTATAATGTTCAAATAGATAATGTGACACCTCACATGTCACCTGAGCAAAGCTTGTATTTGGATATTAGAGATTATAGCGAGTAAGAATAGTCATTACCCTGTTACTATTGGTTGATTAGTTTTGTTTTATTTGTTAACTGTAGACTATTTCTCCAAACTTTAATGCCTTACTAAATATACTACGTATTTTGTATCTTGCAGGCGTGTTTGGCTCGTCCATAGACATCAATGACCTGTTAATTATCGTAATATGAGCTACAAAAATTAAAAGGCTACACAAAATAATTTCTATCTTTTTATGAGTGTTCATAATAAAACCGAACCTATTTGAGGTGTGGTGCAGAAACTTTCTACTTTGCTGTGCTCGCTCTTAACATACCATTACCACTATCATTATCCTGCTGGTGCCTATAGTATACGTAATGCCCCTATGAAATTTTGAACTGCGACCATGCCTGTTTCCACAATTTGATGTTTAAACGGATTACCTGCCAAAATAGGTAGCCGAATAAATTTACAGCAGCTGTGTAATTGTTGATCTGTGTAAAACAAGTTATCAGATAATAAAATATGAGCTTCTTTTTCAGTTCTGAAGCAGGTAGTGATGATCAATCTAATGTTGGTTGGACATATTACAACAAAGTTATGGTAATATCAACATCTGTGTATTTATTTACCTACTACTTGAAGGCACATACATTTTTTTTTAAATAATGTTTATTATTTTCAGACTCATGTCAATGGCATGCTGCAAGATTCAGATATGCCCTCCTCAGCAAGTGCACTATACAGGAATACAAGGCAACAGATGCAGACCGTGCAAATGCAGATTGACAAGACTAATGTTAGTGTTACTAAAAGGTAAATGGAGGTATATAATTTCTATTCTAGTTGCCTTGAATGCAACTCGGAACAGAGTGATCTGGATATTTTGCCATAATTTTGTGGAGTGGTTTTTAAAAAAAACCTAATAGCTAACTAGGTACTACAGTAATATTTTAGAGTATTCGTAAGAATAATGGACATTTCGTAATTTTAGAGTTAAATTCGGCGACGATCCCCTCGGGCTACATCAACCGCACATCTACGCGTGTACTGACACCAGTCTGAAGATGAACCAGTTAGCTGCCAAGTATCTGAAGAACGGACCTCCTACCGCAGTGCCACAACGGCCGGCGCCCAGGCCTGCGCCTGCGATAGCGCCTATCGACATGTCTTTCGCGACCAGGAATTATATGGAAAGGCATAAATTGTTGCAAGGTATGCAAATGTTAAATAATCCAAAACATGATTACTTAGAATTATTTCTTCACTGCTAGCATCGCCTCTAAACAGTATTAAAAACATCGTGGAAAGCTGATTAAGAGAATCATACCAAAGCAGCATCTATCGTTTGACAACATACTGAAGTCTCACAATATTTGGGCCAAATGTTGATTATGGCGATGTTACTGTTCAGATTCTCGTCTATAAGGGGCATTATGTTCAAGGCTATTTACTGTCTTAATTCTAATCCTTATTTTAACTAATATTATAAATGTTTACGTTAACATTGTTTGTTGCCTCTTCACACCTAAATCACTGAACCGATCATCTTGAAAATTTGCATGAACGTCGTAATTTGTACAGAAACCAACATACCTTTCATCGCGCAAAAAGCACTGTTCCCGAAAAAAACAACAATAACGTTCTTATGATAATAGATGGCGCCATGTGTCTTTTGAATCATGATTGAATTATATTATTACTAGCTTTTTCCTCTCTACTTGTGTAAAAATAAAGCCATGTCAGTAATAAAAAAAAATCGATAAGATGCTAGAGATATTTTCAAATTGCATAATACTATATATTTGTCTGAAAATGCCAATGTTTTTTTCAGGTATACCTCCTTCGTCAAAGTCACCAAAGCCAGGTGAGATGCCTAGATTTTTAGACATAACTGCGTTGAAACAGCAGCCCAAGTTTTTATAGTTAATTGTAGTGTTTATTTATATTGTTATTCATTTTACAATTAAGTGCAGTTCTTAGTCTAACTTTTATTATATTGTGTTAGTTAGTTTGGAGTAGATTTATGAATGACTTACTTAGCTTTAATGTTAGGTGTATTTATAGGGTAAAGATAAAAAAAGGCGCCAGATTCTGAACAGACATTTATTTTAAACCTCAGAGAAAATAACAGAGTAAAACCCTACATTATATAAGTAGGTATATTTTGTTACTGAAACAGTTGTTTTAATTATATTACACTTTGTTCAGTATCTCGGGTTTAATATGAAGTATTATAGTGATATACATTAATTTTGTCTACGTATACGATATAAACAATAAATTTAATTTCATACAGTGTGCTATCTTTTAATTTGTTTCACACAATATCACATTTTGTCGAAACAAGTGATTAGGAAAATTAAGTCGCATGAACATTAGTAAAAAATACTAATACTGAGACAAGGTTTATGTGCATTTAAAAGTACTTATACATTTATAACACGCATGCATAATCATTAATGTTCATGCGGCATTTATACTCTCAATTAAAATATATAATATAGATCTTTAATAAACATCTGAACTACTATAACATCATTATAATTTTCTTTCAGAGGTATTCAAATATCTCTCACAGGCAATTGTACTTCCATATCTTTGGACATGGCAATAAAAATATTTTTATGATACACCAATATTCTGCTTAATATATTTATAATATTCCTATGATCAATATTCTTTGTAACTCTTTCCTACGTCGAAGTAGGTACTACAAACAGCACAATCAAAACTGAGAAACTTTATAAAAAAAAAAACAATCTTATGTTAGTTATTTACACTAATAGTTCAACATACATTATTGGGACACATACATTATTATAATTAAGAAACAAACGAAGGATCTATATAGAGTTCTACATAATTTACTATCGAAAAGCTTAGGTCTTATAAGACTTGTCTGTTTTACAATATATTTCATTTTCAATTGGACAAAACTTTATGACTACATATTGTACCCACATAATTTTAGTTCTCATGTGATATCAGCATTCATAATAATTCTTAGGATTTAATCTTAAGACTATCAGTTTGGTTCTTTTCTTTGGTTAATAAATATACATATCCGCACAACATCGAAACACCCAACACACTACTAGATTTTCTGTAATACAATTAAATAGGTAACTTTAATTAATACATTGAAATGTTAACACTACTATTACTTCTCTATGTACATTGAAGATAATCTGTATTAACACTTAAATAAGATTTCAATTCTCTTGCATCGCAAAATATTACAGTTTTACACTATTAAGTCTAGAAAGATAACCAAATAATTGGATGGCACTTCTTTTCTGGTGTCAAATAGACTTTCGAAAGATAATATTATTTTCATTTCTTCATAATTCGTTTAATCCTAAAGAGAACTATTTTACATCACTTTTTTGTCTTACATGTTGAAGTCAAAGTGACTAGAATATTACATTAAAACAAGAGATTCTTCATTTAATTATAAATATTATTTATTTGAATTACATAGTATCTGTAGTTACACTGTACATTGTATATTTTTTTGTAAAAATTGTTGTTGTCATAAAATTTCTTATCCAATAAATTATTTTAACACTGAACGGCCAACATGTAGTTGGCCGTTCAGTCGTAACGGTTAGTTTAAATATAATTTTGTTTATATAGTATTTTTCCCTTATATTGAGCATATATTTTGTGCAGAGCAATTTATTTAACTGTATATATATTTAAATGATTCTTATTTTCAATAGCAGGGAAGAGAAATGTACATCTATTGTTAAAATGTCCAATATAGCAACAATGATAGAATATTATAGTAGTCAACGTAAAATAGCTTCTTGCTAATTTGTTCATACGCTTTACGAAATATAGTTTTCACTACACATCACCCATATTTGTTATATCACATCTTTTCCGTTCAAAAGTTTCCCTCTAATATCTACTTGTACTATGTCTACATGTAACGATTCTACTTGATTTAAAAATATTTTTTACTATAGATAATTTCTTAATCTAGATATTTTAAGTTGGCTGTACACGACATAAACTGAATGAGGATCTCTACAGGGTTCCATAAAACTATCGATGACAATATTTGCAATTTTTAAAGTTATGTCGTGTGTAGACAACTTTTTAAACACTCAATATCTTTAGGACTACGATTGTATATCTAGCTACTCATACTTTAAAATTGTGCACCTGGTTCCGTATTCGATAACAAGCTACGAAGTTAGTTTGGTTGTCTACGTATCACTTTATAAAGTTTCGTCGTCACCTCCGCCTCTTGATTTGCTGTCGAGTCTCAACTCTGCCAGTCTCTGCCGAATGCTATTTGGCCTGAAAAATAACGAAAATGTTTGTTATAGATTTTGCAGTCTAACAATCAACTTCGTATCATTTTGGGTATATTTCATAGTCTTGTAATTTGGGACTCCTTAGGTAGTGATATGGATGGTCAACCATTCATCCACGGTGACAGTCTCGACATGGACAACGACTTTATGTCGCAGCAGTAAGGGTGATTTTTGTAGTGTTACCTGTCATATGGTTTATTGAAGAAATTTTATTTTAGATCAGTCTATAATGTTCACACTGCTGGGACACAGGCTTCCTCTCGATGAGAAGTACTGGGCTGTAATACGCTACGTGGGCCCAGTGCGTTCACATGTCTTAAAATTTTTGATTCTAGGACATGCCGATTTTTCACTGTTTTCCTTCACCGTTTTGAGAGCAATGGTGATGAAATAATTTACAGAAAGTAAAGCGCCTGCCTAGGTTTGAACTTTCGACTTTACAACTCATAAGTCGCGGCCACTGTGTCACCACAGCTCTGAAAATTAATTATTTTATGATAATATTCACCTGTCAGAGAAGTAGGATGTGACGACTTGATCGGCAGAGACCGACTGTCGCTGGTACGCTCCCGCGCTCAGGTTGCTCTGCGGGATCTTGTAGATGCGCACGCACCGCCCGCTGTTTTCTGGTAGAACTGGAAATTATAAAAACAAATATTACAGTGGGTTCCGAACTATATTTCTTTTCTCATCTGTAAATTCTAGAAGCAAGACAGAGGGAACTTCTGGTGTGCAATGCTGATATTTTGCGTCTTTTTTTAGGCTTACTTAACCTATTGAATACCATAATTACAGACGCAATTAAAAACCATTGTGTCTATACCAAATGTGGTATCTCAGGGACTTAGAGGTTAATCTGTGCATCTCATCTTTTAAACTAAACAACGGATTTTAATGCAGTATTCATCAATAGACAGAGTGATCCAAGTGGAAGGTTTATAATAATGTATAATACGCGGGCGAAAAGCTAGTATTATAATAAACTGTTCGGCCCAATCGACATAATTGATTTGTTTGTCCTTTATCCCACTCCATCCAGCTCATTTATTGCGGCATTGTAAATAACTGTCTTCAAGACGAAATATAAAAAGCGTTACTTATAGTTAAATTAAAAACCAACCTTGTGGAGAAGTGGGTGGTGAGATCGGAGCCATTCGTGTCAGTGGCGGTCTAATGTTCTCTTGTTCAGAAGAAATCGAGCTACTTCTGCTTGACGCTGAATTATTCTCCGAAGGTGCAGTGCGGTTAATATTGTAAGGGTCTCTGTAAACAGAAATTTGTTATTAGAAAACTGGATTCGTAAACAATGGTTGACAGAGGATACCTACGAAACGATTTCGATCGATTTTACTATCCTCAGTAAATAAATCCTCGAACTTTCTCAAAAAATTTAATCAGAAACGAAAAAGCTAGCAGCAATACTCTGTTAAAAACACTCTAAAGTTTTGCTAGTGACATTTCAATTATTAACTTCCAGAAATAATTGAAAGTTTGATTCCAATTTGTTCAACCTTCCAAAGTCCAACTTTATGCTAATTATGCGAAGTAATATCGTTGCTTACCTATCATGATTATCATCTTCGTCGAGAGAATAAGGTCCGCATTGCTTGCTCATCTGCCTGACGAGCTCGTCGTGCAGGCTGAGGCACGGATCTATCTCCCGACTCAAAGGCACGTATTCCGGTGCGCATGCCACATAGAATATATCCTGAAACTTAATTTGTGTTACTAAAGTAGGCTTCCAACTTTCCTGGCGATGATGGGATAACACTTTCTTCATGTTCACCGTTCAGTCACACTCTGAGTTGACATTTAAGCAGAACATAGCCCATGTATAGATCTATCAAAGACCACGATTGAGTAAACAGTTTTGGCGAGCTCATTCGTAGTATCAAATGCCCGACACAGGATTTTCTCTTGTTTTTTGCAAGACTTAGGACGTCGAATTGATTAATGAGTAGCCTAATGAGCCCAAAAACAAACATTCGTTAGAATTGCGTATCTAGATAAATTAGACGTTTTTCGAAGTACGAGTGTACCTATTATTGGAAAATGGATTGAGTTTGGTACTTACTCTTCGCCCGCAAAGCAATTTCAGTCCAGGTATGCAGGCTGCGTGTACTAAGGATCCATTAGCAACTAGTCGTATCTCTAATAAATCTTCGGCAAATGCCATAATGTAGGGGAAAGCGCATACTGAAACAACATACAATACAAAATAAATAGTTTATTGATTAAAGGACCTCTACAAGAACAAGGGAAACCATCGCAGTTAAAAATTAAAAACATTTTTGTACTCATACTACCTGTATTTGGTAAAAAGTACAAACCTCCGCTTTTTTACCAAATACTACTGAGTCTCAAAATCTTCTTAACAGTTATGTCGAGAGAAATTTCCATATTCAAGTCATAGCAAATGATGCGGCTTAGCTGGAAATGTGATTCAAAGGTTTTATTCGTCCTTACCTACTGCTGCAGGCACAGTTGTCCAATGAAAATCATATTCGGTATCACTTTCCAGTCCTTTACTTGTTAGTCTTTCAAAATGGCACGTATCTGTAAACAATGTTAGGATTTCAAATGCAGTTCCTTAAAAGATAATATTTGGGATACTAAAATACTCAAAAAGATGCTTACGATTATAACACAAGACAATTTGTCCATCTCTCTCATCTCCTATGCGTAAGGCGTTGACGAGAGTACCACGGCGAGGTCCACTATCTTCTGAGTTTTCTGCTCGTTTTACTGCCTGCAAAGTATCAATATAATATCAAAATTAAAAGGAGTAAATAACAAAGTGGGATTTTCTAGTAATTTTCAGGTTTAGAGGATTTACCTGTCCTGTCCCAGATTCTAAAACTTCCCAATGATGCTTGTATCCAACTACGATTATTCCTACTTCTCCATCCATTAGCTTGATCAGTATAGGAGATTCACTGAGTTGGATATCCTGCCAAGACATAAAATATTCATGTATTTTCTGTTTATTAGATACAAAGGGATGGCTATAGAATCCAAAAGTCTGCTTACTTTGATATGTGTATATTCGAAACCCATCTCGTTGTCAGTCTTTGATTCTTCAATCATAAGCATTACTCTTCTACCAATTGCTACCGCTAATGTTGTTTTACCTCCTTCACCTAAAAAGGAATGTTCAAGTCTTTATTCTAACTTTCTTCTAAGTTATTTTTTTTTTACCAAAGTGATTGCCGCCTGCGTATGATTGCAAAAACATAAATTGCGTTATTTACGTTTTTTGAGCAATTTTTTTAAGAGATGAAGCAATGTATTAGCAAAATCCTTCAAAATCATTCAGATTGCGATTACGAAAGTGTATTTACGCAATAAAAGGGTGTCCAAAAAGAACTTGTTCCATTTTCTATGGGTGACTGGCTTCAAGTGTATAGTTCTGAAACCTAGCCTATTAAATAGCCTACTGCTAGTGATGCAAAAGTGTCAATGGCTTCAATCCTGTGGGATGTATACTTTCGAAGTTGTAGCGTATTGTACAATATTTCCACTTGAACTAAAGCCTTCATTAGAAAGCGACATTTTGCACTTCCACACCGAAGGATAGCCCACGAAAAAAAAGCAAAAAATCCACCCCTTTCTAAAAAAGGGACCAGAACAATGGTGGATGCTGTTGCGCCTATTGGACCTCGGAGCTCAGCGCAAAAACTCGTAGCTTGACAAGATTGGTATCAAATGAAAGCTCTAGTTGAGCTGATTCAAAATGTTTGTTGAATGTTGTCTGTAAAAAATCATCTTCACTACGTTTCTTGAGGTCAAAGTCCTCATTCATGAAAAAATGCGCTTTATAGCGTATATCTTTGTTGTCTTACTTCGCACGAAAAAGTGCCCAGTAGTTTTTGTACACCTTTGCCAGGTCTACAAGACGGTATATGTTCCATCAGTATACAAGCATAGCCATAAATGATACAGCTATTTCTATTTTTGCAAAATCAATCTTTCCCATTTTTAAAATGCATACATGTCTTTGAGCTACTTGATCTTCATATATATTATACATTGGGCCTGAACAAGCAAGTAGACATATGAATCATATCGCATAATGAAATAGTTTTTGAGTTATGAACGCTTGTTTGTTGGAAATACAACCGGCTATAACTCCGAAACTATTCATCCTCTCTAGGATGAATAGTTTAGGTTTCGGATCTTCTGATCCGTGCCATTGAAAATTAGTCATGCTCTACTAGAATTTATATATTTGATAACTATACACGTTGAAGCCATTTTGGAACAAGTTCTTTACGAATTTTGAAAACCCCAATAGATTCTAGGATAAAATTCGTTCGTTTGGTAGAGCAAGGTGATTAGGTAAAGATTTTGTCCAATTTTGGACGGCGATAGATAGATGAGGGAAAAATGTTATACATACCAGTTTCTAGTAGGTCAAAATAATGTGCAGTCTTGGTCCGCGGGAGCCTCGCATGCTTGCAGTCCTGCAGCGGGCGCATGGCCCAGGCGCCGGCGCACAGCTCGGCGACGGGCAGCGCGTACAGCCCCGCGCCGCCCGCGCCGCCCGTCGTCGAGCCGCCGCCCGCCGCCACGCGCGCGCCCACGCGGAACAGACCCGCGCGCTCGCTCACCCGCGCCGCTCGCACGCAACCTTCCCATCTTAGCACTACTCGCGTTGTCCCACTTTCTGTTTTGTCAAAATCAAATATCGTTGAGATTTTAGTCTGTTGCTTACCTACTTTATCTATCTTCTATATACATAAAAATGTTATGTCGGTTTGTGTACGCTTCAAAAACTCAAAAAGTTCTGCACCGATCGAGCTGAAATTTTAGCATGATTATAATCCGCATCAAGGATTGTTTTTATCTATTTTTTGCATCAGTCACATATCCGCGACCGCGAAAAAACAGTTTTTTTAACGATCAGCTGTGTACCAGTGACCGCGCCATCTGCCGGAAGCGAGGAAAACACTCGCTGACAACCGCAATAGTAATGAAGTGCCACAGCGAAGCGTGACAGGGTACAGCTAGTTTAAAAATATTTTCTGAATTATAGTTCGAGTTGGGTGTTGAGGTACGCACAACGACAAATCAAGCTATGCGTTTCTGCTCTGTCTGTTAAAACTGGAAATGTATAGCTTGATATGTAGCCGTGTGGACCTTTAAAACGACAGTCTATTAAAAAATGTACTAACAAGACAAAACTTTTTTACGAATAAGAATAGGCACAGGTTTCTTGAGTGACGTGGTCTTTAGGGAAATGTAGGATTAGGTTGTTAGACTAATGAACCACAACGCCAGGAAAATTCAATGTTATAAGTTCGTACCTTCTAAAATGTATGTGTTGGAAGTAGTAGATAGTAGAAGCCGTCCCTCTGATAGTTGTTCGGCACAGATCGGTGTAGCTGGTAGTGGTGCAGCGCGCCACACTTTACCTTCCCATGGGGCTCTCCGAGAACCGCCACATCCTGAACCCATTAATTTTGTTACAACAACAAATCTTCCTAATGTGATGGAAGTAATGCGAATAGTGAAACAAACTGCAAAAATGTATCGAAATAACTTGCTCTCATTGGGAGATCAAGCAAGCGACTTAACATTATCACCATTCAGTAGAATATTAAAACCACAATAATTATTTTTCTAGTTTTATGAGCAACAATTCTATTTGCAATTCCTCAATGTCGGATATCAGACTAGCTACCTGATGATACAAGACTAGTGGGAGCATCGCCTCGCAACACAGCATCAAGTTTGAGTGCTTGTCCCACGTGCAAGAAATGTTCCGTCCGCACTGCGCCCGCGCCGCCTGCGCCTGCGCCGCCCGACCACACGTCCGATAGCGCTCGACGGGAAAGCATTGGCTGAAAATATGACTCTTATTATTAAAAAGAAGATTGAGAGAAGATTTTTAAAATGGTGTGGAGGAGGGAGAAGGAAGTCGTAAAAGGTAATTAGGTTTATTTTTCTTTCAGCATTTTTGCATAGCATGGTGTTAAGCGCTCGAATATGCATGAAAATGATTCTTCCATTCCAACTTTCAATGAAACTCTCGCAAGATCGTGTCCATCAATTTTCCGAATCTGTCGTAGTTCGTCGCTTTTTAATTATTTGGGATTTGATAAACTCTTAGTCATTCGGTAAGCTTTCGACTGAATCTCAACACGCCTGGCAAAGTGGCAAGCCGTTCCTCACAGCCCTGATGATAATGATATGAATATGATCTGGAAGTGAAAGAAAAACATATTTTTAGAACGATGCACGGGTAAGCAGACGTTGTTTGCGAAAAAAACAAACGAAAATTTGTTTTTATAATGAGCGCTTATAATACGGAGAACAGAAATTTTCTTTGTGCATGAAACGATGTTATTAAAACTTTTAAACGAGTACAATATGTAGTTATATAAGAAGAAGCTCAACTTCTTTAGCATACAACAAGCTTGGCTGGTTTGTTTAGATCCTAACTAGAAAGCTGCGCAAAAATATAATCCAACAAATGCTTGCAAGTGATACCTGCTGCTTACGAAGTTACAAGCACGTGTGGCATGAAACACTTACGGCATTGCATATAGTTAATTGTATTTTTATAACTATAAATTAAGGTGTATATGATACGGTTCTTCGAAATTACCGAATTTTAGGGTAGATACAGGTGTAGCTGAAATCTTTGTTCTAATTAAAAAACTTCGCACAAGAAGGTCCTTAACGGACAGACTAATTAAAACTTATAATCTAAGAAGTAAACAAAGAAAGTTTTGAAAGTGTAACTTACCACCTTATGGTCGGAGCAGTGTTCCGCGTAGATGTCCCTTATGAGTGAGTCTAAGGTTCTTTGTCGTTTCAATGCGAATGTAGGCGTTTGGAAGGCCGCTTTCTCTCCGTTCATTAGCTTTACCTGGGAATTTGAATTTTATTTTGTTAAATTCGAATCTTCATTGTAAAATATAATTTCGTGGAAAGCAAACCATCAAAGGAAAATTATCAGAGACCAAATTTTTTGAGAGATTTTTGAGATTTTTTGATTTATGATCTGGTGTTAACACCAAATCATTAACGAATGAACTGAGAAGCAATAAACATCGCATAAGTATTTTTTGTAATTGTTTACCAATCACTTTGTCTTTTCACGTTTGAAAATGACTTCTAACCATCTGTACATCCTGCTGGTCTATTCTGTGAACTTCTCACCATGGAAACGGGGAAGTGAGCTTCAAGTGATGTCATTTCATCTGATGCTACTAATGACAGTCACATCACGCTCACTTCACCTAAGTTTACATGGTGAGATCTTTACAGAATAGATTGGCTGTAAAAGTTAACTCACCAATAGAAATTCCCTAAATAGTTGGGGGTCATTGAATATCGGTGGACAAGGCAGTGAAGGGCCAAATGGTGGAACTGTATCGTCACTGTATACGCTCAGCTTGTATCCTTCCTCCACCTCTGAAACTACTGCGAATATGTCTGTTTTATCTCTAAGGAAAATATAGGTAATTCACGTCTTGCTGCATAAATAAATTAATATATAAATAACTGCAACATCAGTTAAGAAATAAAGTTAGAAGAATAGCGGGGTTTAACACAGAAAACATGACTGGTTTTCTAAGCATTGAAGTCCTTTTATTTCTGTTCTCAACACATAGCCTTTTCTCAACCATGGGGTCGAGACTTCCAGTGTAACCAGATGCAGCTAAATACCATTATTTTACATGGAGCGACTGGATCTGACCTCCAGAAACCAGTTGCTGGGTAATATGATACTCCTTGGTAAGACTGGTGACTTTTAGGTCTTAGACGACCCGTAACGACTGTCAAAGATCGACGAATAACAACCGAGATCAATGCGACGCACGGAGAGGTCTTGGTATGTAAAGATGGTGTACCATCCATGGACGAACCGCAGCAAGTGTAGCTTAACCTTATCGATCGACCCAAGCGATAATAGCCACTGCCACTTCCTCCTTTTATTTCTGTTCAAATTTATTCAAAAATATATTCAAAAGCAAAAACAATATGACACAAAATTCACTCCCACCAACACCAACCGTTATAGTGAACAATAAAAATACATATGCATGCAGCAGACTGAAAAATATTGATAAAAAGGATACGTGTGAAATGGCTTTTGACGCACTGCGGATTAAATGTATTGTGCACCGAGTCGTCTGTGAACACTATGTTGACGATGTCGTTGCCAATGTGGCGCTTCCTCTCGAGCTGCAAAAAATACATACAAACTTGCGATACGAAGTTAAGGCCAAAAAATAACCGACTTCCAAAAACACAGTACAAAGTGAAAAATAACTTTCATTTCGGAAGTCGGTGTCTTTGATTTTGCATTCTATTGTATTAGCCACTGACTTCGCTGTCCAAATCCTGAACTCGGTTTTTTAAATGATCTTTTTTTTTGTGCGACCTACCTGACACAAGTTCGTATAAATTATTATTATTTAACCCTTAATTTAATATCCTGTACGTGGATCCACGCGATACACAATGGCTTTTTAATTGTTACTGTAATTACAGCATCCAACCGTTTAAGCTAAGTCAAAAAATCCGAATCAGAACTTGACTAAATGTAAATGGACCACTCGGTAAGCAAACCCTTTCAAACGAAAGAAGATTTTTTCAAATCGTTTTGTAATTGACGGAGTTCGTAGGTAAAAAAAAACCGGTTTCAGAAGGTTCTCCTTTTGTTAAGTCTGTTATAAAGGATGGATTGGTTTTCGACTTCCTAAATTCTTTAAACGGAAGTTTCTTGATTCTAGTTGCAATGCTACGAAGCCGAACTGTAATTGAAAACAAGAAGTGTAAACTTGGGGCCTTGCTGCCTTTGTGATCTACCTAGAGTCCTAGAATGTACACCGTTCGTTTGTTGTTTTGTTCGGGCTCCCGATGTGAAGTGTGTTCTAGTTCCGACCCTGTACTAGAGTGCTAACATTCGGTGGACGATAACAACCAATGAACGGCTCCGTATTGACAGGAAACAACCTGAAACTACCGAAGTGCAGCCGAAATATGATAGACCTGCAGTCAGCCTCAACGTTATCTGGACAGTAATTTTTTTAAATATCTACAATCTTTGTTCCATAACATTGTATCAATGTGTAGCCATAACACATTACACATTAGATAATTAATTGCTGAAGGTATTTACAATTGCAATTCATTTTCTGTAAGTTGCGGACACGGTGGCGTAGCGCTCTTTGAGTAGAAAATGTAAGATTATGTGAGTTCTTTTCATTAATTTGCTTTATTAAAACTGGCTAGACGCTAACAATTTATTATTAAACTACTTTAAAACACGTAAAACACCAGGCAGCCGCTTGAGGCGCCGCAGTGCGTATTAGCCTATCCTATATCTGATATTCTCAACAAATTTCGGAGTACAAAGTTTAACTGGGGTGTCACAGTATAATAACATTATTCATCACAAACTTGTAAATCTTAAAATATAATTTGCGGCAGCTTGGTGAAAAAATGTCTCAGAAATTTGGAAAGACGCATCATAGACCCGAAGTTTAATGGAGTAAGTTAAGCTGGTTTTGTTAGACGGCACAAGTTTACAGAAGTTTATAATATCATATTTGGGATTTTAGCGGCTTTTTACTAAACGGATGTAACGATACAGATAACAAGAAACGTTGAGGAGCTAAATAATTGTTTTAAATAACCTGAGTCTTATTCACAAAATGAAATAATGGTTCGAAGATTTTAATTAGAAGACACACTGTACCATTAAATTTTGGGTAAATGCTCTTTATTATAATTTTATGGCACTCACCTGTTGCTTATTATCCTTGGAAAAGGGCAACATTGTCGAGACGTGAAACATAATTTCGTGTCCTTGATGCATCGTGTAAATGGAATGGCTGCCAGTCATGTCACCTGTTACAACAGGCACAATTAAGATGAGTCTAAGTAAAACGAATTTGAGCAATTTATTTTAGTTGTTTTGAAGCAAGACTTTTTGCACTTCATTAAAAATTCATGCTTATTTCGATGTCTACTCCGAAAACTGAGCGAAAAGAAGGTACTTACGTGATTTTCGACGAATGTGAGAAAACAATAATGTTCGCTGAAGCTTCGGCACGTGTAGCTTCAGAAAGTAACTTTTCTACCGTTTGTTTATTACGTGATAAGTTGTAATAAATTGAAATATGAATGTTACCTTTGACGTCCAGCCCCCCTCGAAAACGGTTCCAGCCGCGTAATCGAATTTTATCTCCCAAAAGTGAAACAAATCTGTCCCATTTCTCGTCGCCTTTCTCTGAAAGATTTCCAACATTGAAATGTCCTTTCTCAGAAATGTATTTTGCTTTTAATATTTAGTGTTATATTTACCGTTGGAAAGCATTTCGTCGTCAGTCTTTTGGCCGGGTTTCATTAGCATTACTCCTATCTTAAAATTTACAGAGCCTTCCTGTTCTTCCAGTAGTAGAACGTCTTTTTGTAATTCGGCACATGTTATCTAAATTGGAAAAGGGTTTAGAACATCACACGTTTGTAATATATGAGATCAATAAAATCAAAAATCCTTCTATTAGAAGATAACTAACCTCTCTTGGGACCTTATCAACTCGTTCCATTGAAGGGAATTGTCCTAGAATCTGCTTGACTGTTGGTCTAGTTGGCGCTTGTCCACCGCCACTGTTCCATGCACTTGGCGGCAGATATATCTTATGGGCACCCTATAGATACATTTTATTTTTATAAATAGATCCAGAAATTAAACGTTTTATGACGCTTCTGTTAATTATGCGTGAGAGCTTTGAGCACTCCAATTAACGTTGCTTCCTAGCTATCAACTTTTAAAGTATGCCTTGGAGACTACGCTCGCAAATAGTGTTAAGCAAAAAGTGAAGTGTTAGAAGTGTAAATAATCTGCAGATAATTTAACCGTAAAGCAAACAGTAAAGATGAAATCATCTACTTTATGTTCCACGTGCCAATAAATTAATTATTCTGTCACGGAGAACATTTGGAACTATAGCAGTCCTTCTGAATATATCAAGGGTAATATCCAATTTTATTCTCCGGGCAATAAAGGGAGGGCGTTATAACTTAGAGCTGACGTTCGAAATAAAAGTGATTGAAATCTTGAAGGACGCGTGCCATAACTGTAAGTAGCACTTCTCACCATTTTATTGAAGAGGATGGCTCGTAAAAGTCCCGCGCCACCTTCCTGCACCACACTTAGCAGGTACGGCTCTCTGGATCCATCCACTCCGATGTAGTTCTGATGCACTGTAAAAAATGTATGAAGGTAGAATATTATGGCTTTCGATGCAACTAGAATGCTGAAACTCGGTTTTATAACGAACATCAATATATATGTCAGTTATAAATTCGATAAACGTATGTATCTAACAAATATGAGCACTGACTGGATAGGTCCTCTCAATCGGTGTGCTTCTCTCCTTAAAAGATCATATCAGACACCAATCTACATGGTCTTCACATGATCTGAACAAAATTATGTCTGGACTTTAAATGAGACTTCTGCGTTTGTTTCGGCCTTTCTTCTCAGAGTAGTCAGATAGGAAACTCCGACCTAATCTACTTTTTAAAATATGATTGATGTGTAAAAGTGCTTATATCTATTTTCAGGAATAAATTATTTTATTATTATTTAGATACCTATTCGGCACTCGACCTACCGATGTTTGCAACCAACTAAACATAAAGCACAAACGAAAGTCAATTCGTAAACGTTGGTGTGCTATAAATTAATAATGAAAATTATCTGCTCCAACATTAAACACATAAGAGCAAATAGATGTCTGTGAAAGACCGTAAAGGTAGCCACTTCGGATTATATTCCAAGAACCGAGACCTACCGTACGATGACTTTGGATTCTATCAAGAAAGCAAACTTTACCTAGGACCCGTGTAAACAATTTCGGGAAGTGCCACTAAACGTAATATCTTTTTATATAATAGGACTTAGTATCAAAAAAATGTATAAGTAAATGCGTGTTGTTTTTGTCCAAATATGGTCATTTGACCCTCTTCTGTATGTTTCGATATCATTTTTGCTATACATTGCCAAATTTTTGCATAATCTGGCTATAATGTTTCCAGTGCTGAGACTCTGACCTCCTCCCTGTGTGAGACAGTGGGCCATAATCCATCACGCGGGCCTAGTACGAGCTGGTAAATGTCACAGTCTTTGAATTTTTGGTTCTAGGACATGTCAGTTTGCTCACGATGTATTTGTTCACCGTTTTGCAATACAAAATAATAATTTGCACAAAGTAAAGTACCTGCTAGGCTCGAACCTAACAACTCGTAAGTCGCGGTTGTTAACACTGAGCTACCCCTGCTCTATATTTAATGAAACAAGGTTTAATTTTCATCACTGTTTTTACGCTGTCGAAAAAAGAAAATAATATGGAAATGACAAAGAATATGAAAATCAACATACGAAGGTAAACTAAACTCACTGTGGTTTTTGTTTGTTGTTTATTCAGTCAAGCCGAATGTTTTAGCCGATTAGATGCCTTATTCATTGTTGTTTTACGTTTTACGTTCCCAAGAGAATAAATAAATGAATTATGGTGATGTGGTTCCAGACTGGACCCCCTAATAACGACTACTTTGATTCGGTAAAGTTTATAAACATGGAAAAGAACTTTGTATAAAATCACATAAAGCATGTTTCGTATTTTAACTGTGCGAATTGTAAAGTAAGAGTGCAGTGTGTTTTTGAAAAGCCTAATAAATAGCAAGCAGTAAATCAGTTTGAAAATATCGCCATATTTATCGGATAATTCTAACGTCAACGCAACAAATCCTTTTTAGGGTTCCGTTGCCAAATGGCAAAAAACGGAACCCTTATAGATTCGTCATGTCTGTCTGTCTGTCTGTCCGTCCGTATGTCACAGCCACTTTTCTCCGAAACTATAAGAGCTATGCTGTTGAAACTTGGTAAGTAGATGTATTCTGTGAACCGCATTAAGATTTTTATACTAAAATAGAAAAAAAAAACAATAAATTTTGGGGCTCCCCATACTTAGAACTGAAACTCAAAAAAAAAATCATCAAACCCATACGGTATCTATGAATAGGTCTTCAAAAATGGTATTGAGGTTTCTAATATCATTTTTTTCTAAACTGAATAGTTTGCGCGAGACACTTCCAAAGTGGTAAAATGTGTGTCTCCCCCGCCGTAAAATAAGAGAACGATAAATCTAAAAAAAATATATGATGTACATAACCATGTAAACTTCCACCGAAAATTGGTTCAAACGAGATCCAGTACGTAGTTTTTTTTAATACGTCATAAATCGTAAACCGCAATTTACCTTTCATTCAATCAACTCAAATATAAAAATTAAAAAAAAACATTTAATTTCATAAACATAAACCTTATGCATAAACCGAGGATACCTACAGGTTTGTACGGAACCCTCGGTGCGCGAGTCCGACTCGCACTTCGCCGGTTTTTTTACGTTTCCATGTTCAAATTCCAGGCATTTAATGGACGATATAAATAAACTGTAAAATATTTTAAAGCCTTTTGCGTTCATACCTGTACATTTTATTTAGATTTTAGTTTCAGAATGTTAAGTACGCAGGTTCGTGAGCGTTTAGTCACGTATAAATCTAGAATAACGAGGTTCAAAGCGAGTTCAAAATAGACTATTTAGGTTTCGTCTAAATTTGCTACACAAAACTTAGTATACGTCATAGGTAGGTATGTATATTCGTTTTGTATTTTAAACGGAGAACAATAACAAATAAAAATACATCTAACGTGCATGAAACGTATTGTTGATAAAGGAATTCAATAACTCGGAGCCTTTATGCTGGCTAGAGCTTGAGATCAAATACGATTTTTCTTTCTATTGCGAGTAAGTACGTATTATATTCTTTTATATAGGTACGTACTTACTTACTTCTCATAAGACATACTCCAGTAAAGTTTGTTAGAAGCACGTGTATGAGCACATTGGAAAACGAAAATTACACGTCTCTTTGATGAGTCCCTGCAAGTATCCTGAAACAGTCCAGCTCCTCTTTAGCTATTCCCATAACGCACGTCTGTAACTGCGCCATCGAGTCTGGTACTTTCCCCAATGCCTTCAAAAAGGCTGTGGTTCACCCAATCTACAAGAGTGGAGACAGATCCAACGTTAACAACTATAGACCGATCTCAGTTTTGAGCTCCCTGTCTAAAATTCTAGAACAGGTACTCAACAACAGTCTTACCGCGTATCTTGCAAATTATAATATATTAGCAAAACATCAATATGGCTTTAGACGGGGAATCTCTACTGAGGACGCAGTCTTAGATCTCACAAGTCTTGTAGTAACCAAGCTGGATGAGGGGCTCAAGTGCTTTGGCGTCTTTCTAGACTTGACCAAGGCGTTTGACTCTGTCTCTATACCTGCACTTATATCGAAGATGGAAATCATTTGAATCCGCGGTATGGCACTTAAAATATTCTCAGACTATCCCTCAAATCGTTCACAATGTGTGAAAATCGACTCATGGTACAGTAATGATGCAAATATCCATTTTGGTGTACCCCAGGGAAGTATTTTGGGACCTACACTCTTCTTACTTTACATTAACGATTTGTGCCGCTTATCAATACCTAACTGCGATATATTCACCTATGCTGATGACACGGCACTGATCATATATGACAACAACTGGGTTAATGCTAAACTAAGAGCGGAACAATCACTTCAACGTGTCATGACATGGCTTTCGGCGAACTTGTTGACTCTCAATATTGACAAAACTAAGATTATCCGCTTCTCTCTCCCTCACACGGGCGCACCTCCCATAGAATCTAGTATAGTCAAAGCCCATTCTTGCCTGAACGTTCTGGATCACAGTGCCAATGCTTGCAGTTGCCTCACCCTCTCACCAGTGACAAGCACCAAATATCTTGGAGTGCTCATTGATGAGCATCTTAGCTGGCGCCCCCATATTGATTCACTAAGTTCAAGAATTAGAAAATTAATATATATTTTCAAAGAGCTGAGACACTCCGCTGATCGTGAAACCCTGTTTCTTGTCTATCAGAGTTTGTGTGTCTCCGTTCTTACTTATTGTATTTTCTCTTGGGGAGGAACCTGCAAAACTCACCTAATTCAGGTTGAACGAGCGCAAAGGGCAATTCTTAAAGTTATGCAGTTCAAGCGCAGAGATTACCCCACTGCCCTGCTCTATTCTGAATCAATCAGAAGTTCTCAACGTTCGTCAACTCTTCATTCTACGTGCTGTATTACGGCGTCATTCTTTGCTTCCTCTTGATGATAAACTTTTGAAAAAACGTAAAGGTTACCCAGTTTGTAGCACTATTAGGTGTCGTACTTCTTTCGCAGACCGACAATTCAACGTACTCAGTGCTCGAATTTATAATAAAATCCATCGTCTTCTGGATATATATACCTTAACTAGG
Source organism: Aporophyla lueneburgensis (assembly GCA_932294355.1). Taxonomy (NCBI): domain Eukaryota; kingdom Metazoa; phylum Arthropoda; class Insecta; order Lepidoptera; family Noctuidae; genus Aporophyla; species Aporophyla lueneburgensis. The sequence goes on from OW028737.1 coordinate 9,458,159, forward strand.
AATAAATTGATAAGCAAGCTTACTAGTTGGCTATTAAAGCTATCATACGAAAATACCGAATGTGTCCTTGGAATAAACTCATAAAAGCTAACACACACACACATATACATACATACACACACACACACACACGCGCACACATAATTACACACTCGTTCTCGTACACAATCGCACAACTCTCCATAACGCTGTACTCGCCGCATGATAATTATATGTGTGACGCTATAATACGCCCAGACATTGTTACTCGGGGTGGAGACCTGGTGTCCTGAAACACAGGTTTTGGCCTAGCTTAGGCACCAGTCTCCCACAATATTGTAATGTGTATAAATAGCTTAAGACTAAATAATATGGACCTGTAAACTTTTTAATATTGTGGTGAGAAAAAAAATAAATTGATTGAATTGATTGATTGAGTTTCAAACTTCCGGGCTATGGACCAGATAAAGGACCACCACAAACTGTATTGCACATCGATTATGCCGGAAGTTATGAATGTCAAGTCCGCAAAGCGGTTCCAATTAGGCTTAATTGGAATTGAGCTAATTATTATGCGATCATTAAAATAGTCATTAAGTTTGGTTGATATTATTCAATATTGATTAGGATCAACAGAGGACATCCCAACATGTGGCGCAAAAATGATTCCTTACATAATTTTTGTATCGTTAGTACAATCGTAATTTATTGTTGGTACTTTAGCAACGGCCTTTTGGTCGAGGCAAATAAAATTAATAGCATATTGGAGTGAACTGTAATGTTCAGTTGTGAGTGGATTACGTGGTCGCCGTCGGCTGTAACCTCATTGTTTCAGGTTCGGTGGGCATCTCTGTCGTTGACACGGGCTCTGCGACACTCTTATTTTGTTGTACAAAACTCATTTTCCTTTTAGGACACAAGTATGTACGCTTGAAGGAATTTAATATCAGTGGCATATGAAACGCGTGTCTGTTGTGTAAGGTATCAGTGCCTAGACATAGCGGCAGTAGACCTAACTATTGGTACTTATCTAGTCTCTAAAGTACCTAACAAGAAGCAGTGAAATTTTGGTAACCTCTTGAAACTAATTAACCCATTAATATTACGTTATACTGTGTCACCATCTGCGTTGTATCGTTACAGGTAAGTAATTTAGTATAGGTGGTTATTTTAAGAAGATTTTAGCGTACGAGGATCCGATAAATTAGCCCGCAAAATTCAAATCGTCTTATGTTTATTGGAATTTGCAGGTCAGTCTTAGGTTTTATATTGGTTAAAATATTATTCGCGAGCGGGACAAATCTGGCTTTACAGGTTTATAAATACTTAAAATCATCTAAAAAAAAAAAAAATAACTTAGAGGATAAAAGAGCAGGGCCAAGGGGGCTTAATCCCATTGAATGACCACTCCATAAAAAAGAATGACATGGAATTCTCATCCAATTCAGTGGGATTAAATGAACTTTAATTTCGCGGGCCACCCCCTTAATCTGTAAGTACAGTATTTACGTAGACTTTTGTAGCAATAATTTTTAATGTTTTGTTGAATGGTTCCCAGCTGTCAATATCGTTGGAATATCGATTGTTAGTCTGACAGTGAAGAATGTTTGCGACGTGGAAATGTAGTAGACATTGAAATAAGACCTAAACAATTGACTGTTAAGACCCGCATACTAATAAAGTGAGTGACTATTTAAACACTTGTTACAGACTTTGCATAATAACTACGTACGTGTGTCGAAGCCCTGAAATTAGTTACATTTGCTGAAATTAATTTAAACGGTCTACATCTAGTTACGTTCGCCGGTCGGTGAAAGATACAAGGCGAAGATAATAAAGCTATAAAAGCACAAGTTTCAGCGATTTGGGACGGTATGATTATTTCACGCAAGAACAATAAAGTCGCCGGGCGTTTATACCGAATGGCTGGTGATGAAAACAACCTGCTTTCTACTCTGATCGCGTTCAACAAGCTCTTAGCGTTGTTTATACAAAATCTTGACACCTGGGGATAATGTTTTATCTTCGGGAAAAATACAGGCGCACCTTCGTTTGTTTTAGGACGAGTAATATTTATAGTTACGATTTCTGAAAGCGGAATACAGAATATTCTCCACGACGAAACCCCACATTTTGCTGTCATATCTAATATGTATTATTCGCAGACGCCCGCCACACAAAATTCGGCTCTAGGAATGAAGGAGATGCTCAATTTGGACTCACATGTATCATGCATGTTACACAATCTCGACCTCAAGTGCACTGGAAGCCATTTTGGGATGAGTCCGGTGGGACAAGTACCAAATTAATTTCTGTGTACTAGTTTAGGACCTGTATTACGATTCTATGATGCCAATGATTATAACATTTTGTTGGATAGTCTCACCTAAGTACATTTAGAATGAATGTTTTAGCCACGATGGCAAAATCACCTACACATTTAATCTACTTCGAAATAAATCTTCAGCCACATTGCAATATGCGTTGGATTAGAGTGTGTCATCTCTCAGAAATAAATGAAGCGATTTATCGAGAGAATGTATCGATAAATGTCCGTCTGGACATTGATTGAGCCATCACCATTACACACTGGAAACGGGAATAGCAATTTTTCACGTAAACCACTAAGACGGATTTTGCGGTGAAACGATCGGGATTTTTTATGGGTCTATATTTTCTACAGATTGGAAAACTTGGGATAAGGGATACCTATCTAGACGATTCATTCGTTAAAACAAGTTAGTTTATGAATATATATAGGAATTTCAGACCGTATTTTGGCCGTGGCGACGCAGACTAATCTTCGACGCGGTAGATATTAGGTCTTTACCTATGAAATTGCCGTTATGCAGTACTGGCCATTTCAAATCAAAATAATTTTTGTTTGTCTAAGAATTCTAATTTCAAATTAATTTTATTTTAAAAACATGGAATTCTTTTTCCAAAAGTAGTCATTTGTTTATTGATTAGTGTTACATTTTGAAGCGGCACGCAACATCAACGACGTTTATGGAGCTAACACTACAAATCAACGCACCAACTGTTATTGGTTTGCTCGCTTCCGTTCTGGAAATTTCGACCTCAAAAATGAACCTCGCGGTCGTCCGAAGACTTTGGTCGACAATGACGAATTAAAGGCGATTGTGGAAGCTGATGATACACAATCTACGGCTGAATTAGCAGCAGCTTTCGACGTTAGCGTCAAAACAATATTGGTCCATTTGCGTCAAATTGGCAAGGTAAAAAAGCTTGACAAATGGGTGCCTCACGAACTCAATGATCGCCAGCGCGAAGTATGCGTCGAGAGTGCCTTGCACTGCTCAACAGACACACAAATGAAGGAATTTTGAACCGCATTGTTCCCTGCGATGAAAAATGGATTCTGTTTGATAACCGCAAGCGCTCAGCAAGTTGGTTGGATCCTGGTTCAGCACCTAAACAATGCCCTAAACGAAAACTTACCCTTAGAAAAGTGATGGTCACTGTTTGGTGGTCTAGCGCCGGTGTGATTCATCACAGCTTCTTACCAAACGGGGTGAGCATTACTGCAGATGTGTACTGTGAAGAACTGAACTCAATGGAGAAGCTGGCACATCTCCAACCAGCATTGGTCAATCGCTCGTCTCCGCTGCTCCTGCACGACAACGCGCGATCTCATACTGCACAGCAGACGGTCTCCAAGTTGCAAGAATTGGGGTTGGAAGCTCTCCGTCATCCGCCCTACTCACCAGACCTTGCACCTACAGACTACTACTATTTCCAGAATTTGGATAACTTCTTGGCGGGAAAAAAATTCAATACCCGAGAAGCAGTACAAAATGCCTTTGAAGATTTTGTTGCCTCCCGTCCAGCTGATTTTTTTAAGAAGGGCATCAATAAACTGCCACTGTGTTGACAAAGATGCATTGATTGCATGGGTGATTATTTCGATTAATACAAATAAAAAATACATGAAAAAAAATCGTTTAATTTTTTTCATACAAAACGGCATTTTCATAGGTAAAGACCTATTATTATAGTGCACAGACACAGGTACCCCCACTCTCATAGTCCGATGGGACGGCAATCCGATACTCGCGGAAAGAGATGAGGCGCAGTACCAACGGCTTAACGTACTTTCCGAGGCACGGGAATATCACACCTCCAACTTTCGAACTCCGGGCTGTTACTAAGAAATTCCTGATCGAAAACCCAATACCACTTTGCCCAACCAGGAAATCGAAACCAGAGCCACGCGCAGCATCTGGCAACTGTCCCGATATCAATTTCTTTTTCAGCTGTTTCATAAAAAACTGTACGTAGGCGATCAAAATGTATGGCGATGTAAATGTAGCATTTTTTTATTGACCGACGATTAATTTTAATACCCGTAAGTCCAGAATTATTTACTAAATCCTTGGTAATATGTTGGGCACCGATATCCCTGACGCCCTGTATACTTTTTAGGGTTCCGTTGCACAAATGGCAAAAAACGGAACCCTTATAGATTCGTCATGTCTGTCTGTCTGTCTGTCTGTCTGTCTGTCCGTCCGTATGTCACAGCCATTTTATTCCGAAACTATAAGAGCTATGCTGTTGAAACTTGGTAAGTAGGTGTATTCTGTAAACCGCATTAAGATTTTCACAGTAAAATAGAAAAAAAACAATAAATTTTGGGGTTCCCCATACATAGAACTGAAACTCAAAAATGTTTTTTTTCATCAAACCCATACGTGTGGGGTATCTATGAATAGGTCTTCAAAAATGGTAATGAGGTTTCTATTATCATTTTTTTCTAAACTGAATAGTTTGCGCGAGAGACACTTCCAAAGTGGTAAAATGTGTGTCCCCCCCCCCCGTAACTTCTAAAATAAGAGAATGACAAAACTAAAAAAAATATATGATGTACATTACCATGTAAACTACCAACGAAAATTGGTTTGAACGAGATCGAGTGAGTAGTTTTTTTTTTAAAACGTCATAAATCGTAAAACGCAATTTACCTTACATTAAATCAACTGAAATATAAAAATTTAAAAATATATATATTTTTAAACCGAAAATACCTACAGATTTGTACGGAACCCTCGGTGCGCGAGTCCGACTCGCACTTGGCCGGTTTTTTTTTGTATATTTCAATGAAAAAATATTCTATAACATAAATTTAAAGTTATTAACCCCAGGAACTGCCTCGCTGGAGAAACATAATCGTTAACAGTAATAAATAATCCGCCCAACTCCACAAAAGGTGGGCACTGTCACAAACAGCTGTTGGACCAGCCCGCCATTGTTGTCGGTACATGACAGAATTCATTCTCGAATCAACTGACGCAATAACAAGTGTTTTATTATCTACGCACCTTCAATTATTTTATTGGGTAATAAATGTTTTTTGTAAAGAAGTACTTCTTTTGGTGGAAATCAATTAGTGGGTAAGTAGGTAACTAAACAGGGTCAAATTAAAATACCTGGTAACACTATCCACGTGTTGGGTATCGAAATCGAGAAGTAATGAAATAAAAAGAAAATAGTTTTTCATCAATCGTTGGGCGAAGGTCAACGACCGTAATTGATCAGATGTTTTTGTAATTTTTCGTGGAACTTAGATATTTTTAACGAATTTCCAAAAACTATATAGCCTATCAGTCGTTTAGTTGCCGTAATGTATTTGTAACAGTGGCATTAAAAATTTTGAAGAAAGTGGGGTTATGAACAAAATTCGGTTTTAAACGTTTTCGCTATGGGTGAAGAATTCATCATTCATCATCATCATTTCAGCCTTACGACGTCCACTGCTGGACATAAGCCTCCCCCAATTTGGGGGGGTTTCCCATAATCGTCACGCTTGGCAGGCGGGTTGGCGATCGCAGTATGGTGGTATAGTGCATAAAGAACGCTGCTGCCCATTCTCTGGTAAGTCCCTTAGTCGCCTCTTACGACACCCACAGGAAGAAATGGGATGGTGCTATTCTTTACGTCCGGCATCATACGGTACAGAAAAGGTACGGTACGGTAGAGAATTGCCACGTATTTAATCTGACCCGATATATAATAGGTAAATCATCTTGCACACAGAAATACCTATTAATTACTACATAACAATTTAATGTGTTTTTTGCAACCGAAACAGTTTATTTTCCGAGGATTAGGTATTCTCAATAATATGAATTCTAATTATGATGTGTTTTTAAAAGCTGGACGAAAATTGATGAGGTATACAGGAAAAGAAATAACCAGTGCGCGAACTGTAACTGTGGTTCTAGACTCCCTAGCAGAAAAAACTTGGTCGGTGATAAATAGAAAAAAATGCTGTTTCATAGAAAAGTGAAATACTTACGTGGCCAAGATGCATAACCAAGATGTACAGCAGATTTTTTAAATACATAACTGGTGTATACTTAGCGCTCTGGTTTATTTTACTTGCCGATTTATACCTATAATGGCGTTTTTATATAAGGGTGGGTGATTTTGTTAGAAGAGTGTTTTAATTATTTTAGGTATTACCAGGCTGATTGTAAAGTCGTAAGAAAACATTCAGAGTCAATATACTTACTTATAAAAAAAATTGGTTCTCTTCATTATTTTCAAGTGACGGTTCACTTTTATCTATGTAGCAATACTTATCCCAAGCGGTTTTGTCGAACTTTGTTTAAAAGGTTGAACTTCTACTGTCTGAGGTTCACAGTGTAAGTTTGTAAAGACTAGACTAAACGATAACCTACACTAAAGGTAAAGAACTCTTCTTGACATCGCTCCCTTACGGGTCATGAATTTTCTATTTATAGAAGTGCTCTCGAAATAGATATTCTCTTTTCATTTTTAATCCCACCCCCTCTATGAACGTAATTTTAGACAGTAAATTAATACTATCTAGCAAAATCCCGTGGGATAATTTCCGACATCCACTCGGGAAAAGCCGCGGGCAAAAGCTAGTTTAATTATATTACCAAAACATGTTTGTAATTTTTGTCATTGCGACTTCATTAGTACCGTCTATTCAGCAAAAATAAGCTTGAATAGAGTATAATTTAGACGAACACGACGGTCGTAACAATTATGTGTGTGTATGTCTATGTTTGAGATAGGATATTTTAGTCTGTGGACGCTTTAATTAGTGTAAATTAATTCATCACCACTGCTCTCAAAACGGTCAAGGAAAAGTATCGTGAGGAAACTGGCATGTCCTAAAACAAAAATTCTAAGACATGCAACATGATATGCAACATCCGCCAACCCGCATTGGGCCCGCGTGGTTGGTGGGAGAGGCTTATAATTCTATAAGCCTCTCCCTTCACGGAGAGGAGGCCTGTGTGTGTGCCTCAACAATGGGAACATTAGATATGCAAGGACCAGTCCATGGAGATAGAACGGAAAAAAATGTCTTCCGGAATAAAAACCATCAAGTTCTCAACCAACCCTCAAATACCGAGGAAACAAAGGGACAGTAGCTTCGCTATTTCAATTTCATTCGTAAAATAACTTCTTTGTGTATAACTCAAAGGAAATTACAATAATTTTCTTATTTCCTCTGGCTTCTCAGTGGAGTGGATAATTCCGATGAAAGAATGCGAGTTGTTCACGACTCACTGTTATTTCTTTCATTTTTACCATTGTATAGTACGCACTCTATTTAATTTGTCTTGTTGAATCTTTGCATTTTTTTTTAATTCTAAGTTTACATAATTTTCCAAATTAGTAATTTCTCACTGACAGGAAATTAGGGACTCTTTTGATTTCAAACATTGTATTAATTTCTAAAGAAATTGTAGGTGTACGGGTATTTACACTGATGACAAGAGCATATAAATGAATGAGTACTCACTTTTTCCAAGAAAATACTTGAAGTACCATCGTGTTTGAAACTCGGGGTTTTCCAGCACAGGTGCGCTCGGGGGTCCAAATAACTGTGAAGAAACACATACAATATTAATTTGATGTGATTAAAGTAAATGTAGTTCCTCCTAGGGAAACTGATGATAAAGAAATGTTTTATTTGTTAGCGTATATTGTGTCCCATTGCTGGGCAAATGTATTCCTTTTCCTGTTAAATCTCCCTGTCTTGCGACAGCTGGACATGTTATTATTGGCCCTTTAAACATGATAAGATCGGCACACAACCTATTCCGTTGTCTTACCTCAGGCGGCCAGGCGTCGCAGTTATTTGATTTGTAGGTCCCCATTTGGAACGTTGTTGGGCTAATACTTTTCTTATTTTACTGCTGATTTTCACCGTAGTTAAGTACTATGTAATATCTGCTTATTAATAGATATTTTCCATTTTGTTTCAGCCCGCTAATGAAAGTGAGAGCGGCCTTTAATTAATTTTCTCAGAAACACGCATATGAGTAATTAAATTAAATTTTACCTTTAAGGACGTAAAACTTTTTCTTCGACGTAAATAAAAGGTCAATATTTTATTAATTTACTTTTAACGGAATGTAACTTTTCAGTACTACGTCACTTTGTATGTACATATAAAGCCCTTTTCAAAAGCACTCCTGTCGAACTGAATGTGATTCTAAAGAAAAGTTTTCAATATTCCCGTGAACTGCGTAACTGACGGAGAACTAATAGAAATATCTTTTTTATCTTTTGCATCGACAACTTTATGAATATTCACGTTTTTTTTAAACTTACTTTTACGTTACTCTTACGTTTTTTTTACATCTTAAAAAAGACATATAGTGCCTATTGCCTACTGGCAATAGGCACTATATGTCTTTTTAAGATGTATTGAGGAATCCGTACCTAATTGTAATAGTCCTTTGAAACTGTTAGTAAAACGTTTTCATCGATAAATCTTACAAAGAGATCATCAATTCAATCGAAAGACGTCCACTGCTGGCCATAGGCTTCGCCCAATTAGGGAGGGTTTGCCATGATCGCCACACTTGGCAGGCGGGTTGGCGACCGTAGTATGGTGGTAAAATGCATAGAGAACGCTGCTGCCCATTCTCTAGTAAGCCCCTCAGTTGCAGACTTAGAAAAAAATCCTGCTGCAATAGAAGAAACTATTGTAAAAAGTATACAACCTTAAATAATTCCGCAGACGCCTTTAAATCCTTTAAATCTCATAAAAAGGTGTCGTTTGAACCAACTGCGTTTAAGCGTCGTAAGGTTTTATTCCGACGATTAAATGACTGTGGCTTCTAAACTTAATAAAATTTATCTCTGGAACATCTGTGGACTCTCCATTCTTATTGTGCTAGAGATGAGATCGGTTTCTGGTTTTTCCAAAGGTTTTTACGACTGTAATTTGTGAATATAAATGTAAAAAATCTCGGGCCTAAATGTTAAAATCCGCATTGTCGCTAGTAAGTTAGCGAAGGAAGTTACGCTTGCCGAGGCCGAACCGTTGATGGGTGGCCATCTATTGCATCTATCCCTCAGTGCCTCGGAAAGCACGTTAAGCAATTGGTCCCGGGCTTCATTTGTATCTACAAATGAACTCATTGACAGTCGTTACGGATAATAAGAAGCCCGAAAGTCTGACAACCAGTCGTATTTAGGGGTATCGTATTATATACTCCTCCGGACCGTATTTCATCCATGGCGGCCACTCTCAACGGAGAGCAGCCATCGGCGCGGCCGATTCTGTATTGCACAAGTGTTTGCACAGACACAGGCGCACTCCTTGTTCCCTCGCTCTTATAGTCCGATGGGGCGGCAATCCGACACGACCTGAGACAGATCAGGCGCAGGACCAACGTGCAACGGCTTAACGTGCTTTCTAAGGCACGGGGGTATCACAACGCCAACTTCCAAACTCTGGGCTGTTAAGAAGAAATTCCTAGTGGAAAAACCCATTAACACATTGCCCGACCGCGGAATCGAACCCAGGACCCCATCTTCAGCAGTCGCGCTTGTGACCACGAGACTTACGGGGCAGTTCGGTATCGTACATATAACTGGTTTGTGGAGGTTACGGTTGAGATAGGCAGTCTGACCATTAAAAATACTGGTATTCACCTGACTCTGTTTAGACTGGAAACCGGAAACCTTTTGGAAACCGACCCCAACATTGGAAAAGCTAGGATTTATATTTTTTTTCCGCATGGTTATCATCATATGATGATAACCATGTAGAAAAAAAAACTTAATAAAGTACGTATGTTCCTCACTTATTTAAAACATTTTTGGTACTTTTTAAGCTACCGGTGCAGCTTAAAAAGTACCAAAAATGTTTGAGCGTTTTGAAATTTTTGTTGAATATCGGTATGTTCCGATTTACATCCGTCATAATATGCGATATTATTCATTACTAATCATCGCTCGCTCAGCTCACGACTAGTACGTAAAGCAGGATGTATGTATAATATATGCAATCATGTGTTAGATGGATATACCCTACTCAAATTCCTGAACATTTATGAGGCTGGGGTTGCCCGGATATTTGGCAATAAACTTTTGACAAAGGCCCACAATGATTTTTGCTGTGCCTTCATTTCGTTATTCAACATTTTTGCTGATAAAATATTCATCTCTATTTTCTATGGATGTTTTTAAAGACTTCATTTTTGTTACATACAGGGTGAGTGAGTAATTACGGTCGTTACGTCATTGTGGTGATTTATTAAGTGAGCTCGGGGAACGATGTTACCAAATGGCTCTGTTCTGTCCTGGGGGAAGGTTTAACGCTTGCGTATTATTCTACCAACATGGCAACACTTTAATAAATATATATATGAAATGATTAACATACACTGAAAATACTAATATTTATCCTACCATAATATTAGAAGTGTGAGAGTTCGTATGTATGGATTTTTTTTACTCAACCACGCAAAAACGGCAGAAGGAATTTGGATAAAATTTGGCACACAGATAGATTATAACATAGATTAACACAAAAAATACTTTATATCCCGGTAGTACGTTCCCATGGGATCATTTCAGACCTCCACAACGAAGCCGCTAGCAAGTTATTAATATTTATTGCATAAACAATCCATGCATATACGTATGTACAGAACATGGAAGCAGAGCCATGAAAACTACACCGCAAACCAAACCGAAAGAGCTCATAACATTTTCCATAGTTTTTCCAACAGATAGAAACCAAATTCTTACCTCATCTTTCTCCCCCAGCGAGTTCCCATTCTCAAGGCGATAGCGCCGTGCCACCGCGTCCAAGGCCCCAGGGTCGCCGGACGCCGACAGCTATAAAACAAACATAACTATTCATGATTGACACTTTTAATCATTCGCAAAGGGTACGAACTAATGAAAGTTTAAGCGCCTTGTCGAGTCATGTCCGCCCGCAGGCTACTCATGCAGAATGCCTGAGGCACTACAACGAATGGGCATGTAATTAACACGTTTGACAATCGGGCCGGTTACAGTTTTTTGTTTAAGTCATTATAGAAAAACGTAAATCATTCACAAACACGATAAACTGCAGTTTAGTGCGCACTGCTTACACATTCACACGAGCAGCATCCGTACTTGAAGCACAGAGAAAGATAATCATTTCGCCCAAACAGTTGTGTGTTTGTTGAAATTATTACCTTTTCTGTTTTTTTATGGATCGTAATTACCTATTTAAAGAACTATCTTGAAAATAAACCACGCACATAAAAAATCCTTTACCACGCAACTATAATGTTTTTCAAATTTCAGATCTAGGGATTAGTACTTCTTAATAAATAAATCAACGATCTAATAAATTGCTTTAAACTTGTAAAAGACGTAACATGAGTGTAGGATCTATTATTAGTTTACCAGTTTTAATTGAACACCATTCTATTTTTAAAAACATTGTGTACAACATATTTATGGCCAGTAGGTATATCTACTCTTAGAATTAAAGTAAAAAAATTAAGATCTTATTATTTGAAGCGAACTGGCAAACTTTGCATTTTGAATATTTATTTTGTTTATTTTCTTTCTATTAGGCCACAAGTCTCCTACAATTTTTAACACAAAACCAAAATGGCCATGCTTATGCCTATCAAAACTCGAAATACCACAAATTTTTACATTGTTTGACCTCAAAAGAAAAACAAATACGAAAATAAATAGGTAAGTACCATAGATAAAATAAAATATTCAAAAGAAGAAAATGAATACCTCTCAAAAAATTCGCTCTTATTTTGGTTACTTGATCCCTGAGACTACGAAGTTTTCAAATTGGATGATAGAAATGGCAAAACTCAATCATGCGGATGAAGACTTTGAAACTTTTGTGAGTTTCAAAATGGTTGTATTATTATGATACATGATACTGGTCGGTATTTACGGGTTTATTTGAACTCTGATGAAAATATTTGAACAGGTAAGGTATTCATGATTATTTAAATACTTAAGTATTCTATATGTCGTACCTACTTACTAAGAAAATGGTTTTAATAAATCAAAGCTTTCTTCAACAAGAAGAATTCTTTTATTTCTCTCGTAAAAGCAAAAATGTATGCGGTATGCGAAAATGAAAAAAGAAGGTTTCATATATAATATTTATGTCATATCGAGTGCATCAAAGGAGTATCATCGTTAATCGTTAAACCTTCTTCAAATAAACCATAAACAAATGAAAAACACTGTTCTATGTTCGTGTTTACCGCCATGCAAGCCGATATTAATGACTCTTTGATTACACCTACATGCCGTAAATCAGGGCAGCACGTCAACATGATATTAAATTAAGCTTTTGACTCTATCTAAATGTGCGAATCTTGTCACAATTACGATCAGTCTGTCTATAACGGATACGAATCGTATTACCTTGACTGACAGGTTTAATTTTCCTAATGCTCCGTCGGTAATCTGTTCTAAAACAGGACAAAAACATTTAAGGACAGATTCTCTATTTAAGTCGAGGCATGGTGGTCATTTGCTAGTCGATTGTAATCAATCGAGACTAATGAGAATTCAACTCGGGTTGACAACCCACAAAGTGAAGTAGGTGTATCAAAATCAAATAAAATCAATTTACATAAACTGGGAACGTTAGGGCTTTATCCAACTTATTCGAAATTTCTTATTCTTATGAATATTTGATTGGGTTTCCCAAGGCAACGCCAATGAGACGTTATGAATATATTATGTGTTATTATTCTGTAATAAAAATAATCATTACAAATGAAAATACCCTTAAAATGTAAAGGAATATTAAGCATTTCACCACATAAACAATTTTGTGTGAAGAGTTTATTTACGAATTATTAAACTTGAATCGAATTTATTTTTGCGAGTGAACTGTGCTTGAAATCAAAGCTGCTGAAAGTAATACGCTTATTTGATTTTCAAGTGCCGATTTAAAGGTTTGAAAAGGAATTCTAGGAAAATACGTTAGGCGATACTGTTTTAATCGAACAATCACTATATAAGTACCTTCATTTCGTATTAAATAGTTTGACTATCAAACTTTGGATCCTTCGATTAACTGCTTTCTATTCAGTCGCTGAATATAATCAACTAAACAATGCCTGTCATTACTGCTGGTGGTCTAGTAACAATAAGGATTCAATGGCGGACTTAATTAATCCATATTTTGACCAACAACAAGACTATATTCGTACCTCGCATAGTGGGTGAGCTAGGATCATATTCCCTACAGGCTTGAAGGCTAATGAAATCACTTCATTAAAACAGCACTGGCCCAACAGCGAAAACTAACGAGCAAGAAGTTGTGAGCACTATTCACGGAAACCAAATTCTACCACGAGACTTTACTTGGTTGGAAATCAGCTGGTCTCTTCTCCCGGTGAAGTGGAGTTTGAAACGAGCGTTTTAAAAATGACAATCCTCAGGTGGAATGACAGCTCACTTCAAGCTCTCTTTACTGAGATTCTTACAGAATAGATCGACAGGAATACAGTCCTGCAGCCCACAATGTTATGATAAAACTTGCTGCCGTCGGTATATTTATCTGAGTCACTGAATGAATTCGGATGAGGTTCTTTTTAACCGACTTCAAAAAAAGGAGGAGGTGTGTGTTCACCGATAACTTCGTCGTTTATGAACCGATTTTGACTATTCTTTTTTTGTTGGAAAGGAGATATCCCAAGGGTGGACCCATGATAAGGAAACCAGGATCTGATGATGGCATCCTAGAGAAGGCGAAGGGAACCTTCGAAAATCGTAGTGGCGACTAGTGCGTTTTTTATGTCTTTCATTAATTATCTTAAAGCACTACTATTTAATGAAGTTCTGAAGTTGCTTTGATGATGAAGCCGAAAGACAGTCGAGGGAACTCTTCAACGACTTACAGCAATTACCCGGTGTTTGGAATTAATTAATTTCTATTGATGAGAACTTTGCACCCATATGGGCTATAAGTGCCATTACAGGTCTGATGATGGAGACCATAGACAGTTGAGGGAATTCCTCAATTATTTACAGCAGTTCCCTATTGTTGGGCTTACTGTATACGGTTCAAAGTGCCAATTTTATCACTACTATTTAATTAAGGTCCGGAGTTGATCTCATGATGGAGCCGAAAGACAATCGAGGGAACTCCTCAATGATTTACAGCAATTACCTGGTGCTTAAACTTAATTCATTTCTATTGATTAGAAAGTTCCCATAAGGCTTATAAGTACCATTAGAGGTCTGATGATGGAGACCATGGACAGACAGTCAAGGGAATTCCTCAAAGATTTACAGCAGTAGTAAAGTATTAAATTTCACATGGCGATGAGTGGTATAGGAATTAGTGCGGGGTAGATACCAACACATACCACAACTACAAAGTAAAAAATAAAAACTTTTTTACAAAAAGAAAACCGCTTTCCTCAAAAACACTAGAAAGTGAAAAATAACTTTAATTTCGGAAGTCGGTGGCAAAAAACTCAAATACAGATCCTAAGACACCGACTTCCGAAATTAAAGTTATTTTTCACTTTCTAGTGTTTTTGAGGAAGTCGGTTTTCTTTTTGTAAAAAAGTTTTTATTTTACTTTTTTCTGTTTCCCTTTCTGACTCATTGTTAGCAAAAATGAATATATCAAATCGTATACCAGGGAAAGTAGGCCTCGCATAAAGACGCCATAACTGCCATAACGAATGGCCTTAGGGGCGTTGGTGATCGCGGCTTGATATATCACACTATGGTTTAATATCCCTTAGTCAAGTCTATGGTACCTCGGAGAATGAAACGGTGTAGTGATGTTATTGCCTAATCAAAAATCATGGGGTTGTTATTCTATCATGACTGAATTCTATTCTTATTCTGATGTCGTAAACATGTGGGTAAATAAAAGCTCGGATATAAATGCAATTACCTACACTATAAGACTATACACACATCACATTTAACCTACATTTTGTAGTAGGTAACCTTACTGCCTCAGGCCAGCCTATACGTTCCGTTTAATGTCAAGTCCGCCTGGCAAGCAGCGCAACGCGTTACAATAACTCCCAATAACTATAAACAGACAGTACAGCTGGTACTTAAATAAGCCACAGCGAACTCCATTTTCAGAAACATTGTTCATCATAAAATGAGCATCGATACGATAATGGCGACGATTTTGACAGATGATATGATGCGCGTGATATATGTAATTATTATATGTAATTATTATGTGTCTAATATTGTATTATGGAATTAGTAAATGATTTTTATTATAAACTTATTTTTGTATAAGTCAAACACTGATTTGACTCAAGCTGTTAGTTTTTGAATCATACTTGTTTGTTAACGGGTATAAAAGGCCGGAGCCACAGTGAAACTGTCAGTTGCTTGGCAGATGTTCAGTTGGCTAGTTCTAGTGCTGTTGTTGTGTGGAAGGATCGACCAGAGGTCACGTAAGTTAAGTAATTGATATTATATCGTAATTATTGCCTATTATGACATTGTTATTGTACTGTTTATAGTGTTGCCAATATTGCAAATGTTTTAAATCCTATAAATGGAATATTCATATTCTTTTCCTAGATATTATTGTTATATTTTGATTATATTGATATTATTCTGAGTTCTCTTGGACAATGGTCCAAGAGATAGAATTAATGTATTTAAGATAATGATAATGTATGGCAATGTAAGAAATGTGTTGATATAATACTTCAATACTGTTTCCATGGAGTTTCTTGTCCTTCTTCTCCATGAAGACCTAGTTTTGGAACGGACGACTAGCTTTCTGATTAGTTGCTGACAAGCCTAATTGAAATAAAGGTCTAGTCTTGTCTTTCTGTGCTTTACTTATTGAAACCCTTCCCTATACATAATTAGTACATATATATACACTTATAGTTATATACTGCTTAATATAACATCAGAAGTGGCGATTGTTCCCTGTCCTTTTAAAACTGCTTACTAATGAATGTTATTTTCTTATTTTCATGCTCGATGGTGGGGCCACTAACGGTCTATTGGAAACCGTTCGTTGGCGGATCGCTGACTACACTTGCACCTTGACATCTGAGCTACGGTGCTGCAAGTTGCTGTATGAGGTTTGAAACTGTGGAACCTCGACTTTTTGTAATAATATCACGAAGTTTTCAGGAAATAAGTAGTAAATGAAATCGTTGAAATCCTTAGAGGCCCTTCTACATTAAAACGAAATACAAAGGGATAAAATGATTAAATTAAGGGATTAAGTATTGCCAATCACTTTTACATCATCATTCAATAGATAATCAAGTACCAATGGGTTATTGTGGATGGAAACATATTAACTACTTAATAGTCATACCTTTGTTTCTTTCAAGTATTATAAGAGGATACAATTTTGAAAAAAAAAGGGGAAGTAGTATGATGCAGGTGTTCACAGAAATGAAACTTCACGATGTCAGATGTTTAGAAAGTATTTATTTGCACAGAAAGAGGTACTGGTTACAGATGTTAAAGTTTAAAAAAAGAACCTAGCCACTTTTAAGGAGGTCGGTTGTTGTTTTTTTGCAAAGGGTTTTCTATTTTTAACTTTTTAGTTATGGTATGTATCTCTTATATCACTGCTGGCCACGTGAATAGCAGTGACAGGACTATTAGAATATTATCATGATAAACAAAGTGGATTAAATTCGTATTATCGAAGCTAATGCAAAAACTACCAAAGCAAAGTCAATGAAATTCAAATGGGACTACCAATTAAAAAAAAGAATCATCAAAATCGTTCACCCAGCCAAAAATTAAGAGGTAACAAACATAAAAAATACAGTTGAATTGAGAACCTCATTTTTGAAGTCGGTTGAAAAAATAGTAAAGTGAATCCGTTTTTCGTAAAGTTTTAATGATGATACACGTACTTACAACAAGAAATCGTTGCATTAGGCCCGTAATACACACTTGGCTGGCCACGTATTTTATTATTTACCGTAGCATTAGAAAAGTTTAAGGAGAAACCGTTCTTCTTCTTAGTGTGTCGATAGCAATCTAAATATAGTCAGCCCAGAATTTGGCTGAGAAACCGTTGATTAGGTTACAAATAAATCGGGAGTGCCGAGCGATATATCGTCAGGGTTTGGAGTTCCCATTTTATTGGGATAAACAAGAAGTATAAACAGTTACAGCGTTTTAATACAATATTAATTACACGATATAAAAAGAAACACAATAAAAA
This sequence comes from Aporophyla lueneburgensis, assembly GCA_932294355.1. Classification (NCBI taxonomy): domain Eukaryota; kingdom Metazoa; phylum Arthropoda; class Insecta; order Lepidoptera; family Noctuidae; genus Aporophyla; species Aporophyla lueneburgensis. The sequence continues at coordinate 9,475,620 of OW028737.1, forward strand.
GGTAACAGATGGTAAAGTAGGTTAAAACAATACAGTTCGACGAACAAAAGGTTACAGTTCGTATAGAGGCCTAAGCGACCCAAATACAAAGTGTATCTTTCGCTATTTAGCTAGTCAATACAGCTATGTGAATATACAGCAGCGCTGTCTCAGGTAAACCGACAGTTTTGTCGGGAGCAGAGGCTCTGTAATGAGTCTAATCCAAAGATAGACTGACTTGCTCACTGAGTGCCAGCTCTTTTATAGGACAATGTCTCGCCTTAATATCCATGACTGTCCGATGGCGCGCGGAAGTACGCCACGTGTTTACTTAATACAAAACGCTAAAGTATGCTTAATCTAATAAGACTTACATTATTAAGTAATCAAATATTACAATAATAATTGTCATAAATAAACAAAGGTGAATTTAGCAACGCCAATCATTTTAAAATTAAAGTAACAAGTCATTTGTTATTTTGAACAAAAGTATCGGTTACAATTATCGAAATAAGTAGCCAAAAATCAATTAGTGCGTACACCAAGTACTCAATAAATTATGCTCTGATTTATAAGACAATATCTGATAGAAACATCACCTAAATGAATGATAATAAAAACAATTCATAACAAATTATGCGGATTACCCACAATTTGTAATTGTTAATAAACTCCGACAAATATATGAAATTACTTTTAGAAAAAAATAAGGTGCTAAAAACGTCATAATGTTGACTAATTGTTTTATGCGTTTTTAATGTTTGTCTTAATCTGCGTTTGCTATTTAATTTTCAAACATGTAAACAAATTAGTTTAAAAATAATAATCTTGATACCTACACGTACAGCTAAACAGATATTCAAGTTTCTATAAAATAAATTTGTTATTAGGATTTGAATACACTATAGATAGACTTATTTCTCCAACATAAGATATATTTTAAGTGTTAATTCTTCACAGCTTGTTCATTATTAGCTTTGGAACATGTCACGGACGGTGTATGCCCAAGGTTGTTCTAGCATTTTGAAATCAATCGATTAACGGAGTAAATATGAAACAATATTTGAGATGGTAGTAAACGCAGAATTCATAGATCAGATAACACTTTGTTAAATTATAAAAGTGATTATGTAGATCTCAGTACTTAATGCAATTTTAGTTTCATTTCTTTTGAGGGTTAGGTATATTATTTAAAAATATTTAGAATTAGCTTGTGAGGTTTTTATTATAGGGACATACTCACAGGGATGAGACCTGAGACAAAACCTTGTTATTTAGGTTTGGTTAAACTGAAATAACCGGATTTATAAATCAACACAAATAAAAGAAAAATAAACTACACAATTCGAGGTGAATTTCATTGTGAAATAAATGAAAATTAACCGCTGGAGTCTTAGGCCTGGTGTTAGGAGACTCACGTGCAGCGGGTGAGACCATATCATCACTTGGGTCATAGACCAATGAAAACAATATAAATGTTCCTCTTAGCGCTTTTGACACTTGTAATTCGAGATGACGTACAGTTCGGCATGGTCGTAAAAGGTTATTTTCAAATTATAAGCATTTTTGTCCATTTCAGTTGTACTGAACGTTCAAACGATATATTGACAAAGATTAGATTTATTATGATTTATTGGATAATTATTTTGGAAGATTAAGAAAAAGGTATTGTGAATACTGATGTAATAACATGATGTAACAATTGTAATGGGCATTTACCATTATTTATTTTTTTGTAGTTATGGTCTGATCCTTTATATCTTCAGTTCTCAAATTATTTCCTTTATCAAGCTCACCTCATTAAGCTACGATACTGAGCAGATTATCACATAGAAAATTAAATTAAATTGGATTACAGCGATTACCGATAAAGTAACCCAAATCTTTTATTTGCAATGGCCTGACGATTTTATGAAAAATAAATAAAATAAAAACAACAGAAAATAATGATGCTATTAGTGTCACACTATTGATTCGGTTTGACATATTAAGATGATAGCTGAATGTCATTCTGTGCTAATAGACGTTACAAATATTTACAAACTGTTGAGTCGGTGAAGCTGTACGAATATAGTTTGGTTGACTGTACAAGTACTACAAAAACGATGTTATTTGAGAGATATTTAAATGCCATTCAAATGTTCGTGGTAATTTAAAATTACTTGTTTAGGTTCTGATGTTTATAAATTGTTTCGGAGATAATTTTAACGAAGAAAACAACACATAGTTAGTAGTAGTTTAACGTCCTGAAAATTCAATTTATACTTCGGTATGATCCTCCATTTTTTCTTCAATCGGTCTTTCGTTGCTGGAGATCGTGGTCACTGGACCCGTTTAAGCGGACAGTCAGGCTCCGTTGACTGTAAGAAGGTAGCTAACACCACCTACTGAAATTAATTTGAGGATGTGGCTTCTTTTACTTGGATTAATTCTTTATTTTTTCCAAAGTAGCGAGCATCACATAGTACAGAAAATAAATAGCTTTTCTCAAGATTAACCTCTGTGAAATAATTGTTTTTACTTTGGTTTGTTAGGTATTAGTTACAGTTATTACTTCCAAAGTGAAGTGGAAATGTTGTGGTCGGAGTGGCCATGTCAAAAATTTGTGGAAATGTTAATAGTAAATGATTATTGAATACGGTTTTCGGTTATATTGTCAGATTGACCGAGCGATGAATTATTCGAATCATTTTCATGATCACTGGCTACTGTTTTGATAGAACGGTTAATTTTTTAATTTCAATAGTTAAAAGTTAATCAATAGGAATGGCTTTTTCAATTATTTCTCGAATAATTGTTTTGTAAACTAAATTATACCGATAAACGATTCATTATTTTATCAAAATTGTTAAAGTATTTAACCTGTTTCTATTACATTAGGGAGGTAAAGAAAAAAAAAACAAAAGGTTTCGATACATAGGTAGATAAGTTTTATTACGCTTAGAGAACCTGAAATGAGAATCAAACGAAAAGTAAAAAAAAAAGTAAAGATTCGTTGGGCGATCGTTTACTTGGTGCTTGTCTATCTCACCAACAGCGGGTGAATAGGACTTGCATGACGAAGTAACCGATAAAATTTGTTTCCGCTGGTCGGTCATTTGCTTGGTGCAAGTCTATACCACTAGCAGCGGGTGGAGGGGACTTGGCACGTCTAGGCACTTGGCAAAACAAAAGGAGAAAAAACAAAAGGAAAAAAAAGAACAGTTGTAGAAAACAAGGTATCTAATGTACTTCGAGAGCGAAGTACTTGTCAGTATGGCCGTGATATATGTAATTATTATATGTAATTATTATGTGTCTAATATTGTATTATGGAATTAGTAAATGATTTTTATTATAAACTTATTTTTGTATAAGTCAAACACTGATTTGACTCAAGCTGTTAGTTTTTGAATCATACTTGTTTGTTAACGGGTATAAAAGGCCGGAGCCACAGTGAAACTGTCAGTTGCTTGGCAGATGTTCAGTTGGCTAGTTCTAGTGCTGTTGTTGTGTGGAAGGATCGACCAGAGGTCACGTAAGTTAAGTAATTGATATTATATCGTAATTATTGCCTATTATGACATTGTTATTGTACTGTTTATAGTGTTGCCAATATTGCAAATGTTTTAAATCCTATAAATGGAATATTCATATTCTTTTCCTAGATATTATTGTTATATTTTGATTATATTGATATTATTCTGAGTTCTCTTGGACAATGGTCCAAGAGATAGAATTAATGTATTTAAGATAATGATAATGTATGGCAATGTAAGAAATGTGTTGATATAATACTTCAATACTGTTTCCATGGAGTTTCTTGTCCTTCTTCTCCATGAAGACCTAGTTTTGGAACGGACGACTAGCTTTCTGATTAGTTGCTGACAAGCCTAATTGAAATAAAGGTCTAGTCTTGTCTTTCTGTGCTTTACTTATTGAAACCCTTCCCTATACATAATTAGTACATATATATACACTTATAGTTATATACTGCTTAATATAACACGCGCAAACGTAGCGGGAACCCGTTAGCAAAATTGTTTATGATCGAGTTTCGGGTATCGGTTTGATATAATCTGTGGAGTGTTTAAAGGATTTTCGGTATCGAATAAGGGATGCCGATACCGATATTGGCTCAATTTTACTATGTATTTAGTTGAGTTGACAAACAATGGATAAAAAAGGGTATGTTTTGAATGTGATACAAAAGGATTTGCCGACATCATATCCAACAGGATCAGAAAGTTTCATCCATGCGGTATTACAACTGCTAACAGTATTTTTATATTTTATTTAACAATTTTCCTGTTGTGTGTTTCCTGAGAGCTTATTATAATTTTTTCGTGCAAAATCCATTCAACCGGCTTTTCGATACGCCTCTTGAAAAAATGGGGCGCAGTCGTCGGCCTAAATATAAGGGTTAGTTCATATTGCAAAGTCACGCGGCATCGCGGAAAGGGCGTGACGAAGAGATACAATGTTACATGCACGATACGGCTAACATCGGCCTGCCATGTCGTCGCGGATCAAGGTGCCTTTAGAAACCGACTATTATTCGTACACATGCGACATACTTTACTTTTTTGATGCTGCTATACACTAATCTATTTATCGATTTCCTTTCACAGTGGCAACAGTGACCTGCTAAATCGGACTAATCGGTACCCGTAATTTCTTAAAAATTTGCAACCCTGCGATATAACACCATTTTAGCGCAGTAGGTACCGTAGATTCTACTAGATTTCATTACAATTATTTTAGCTAACAAGAAATAAATTCGGCAGAGATCACTGCATACCGAATTACATAAGCAGAAGCACGGAAACGAAATTAATTCTACAACGGAATTGTATCCATAAAAGGTTACCTTACCGTACATATACCTTTGCATTTTGAATTGAAATGAAGGTTATAGGAACAGTATCGAACACTATTCCATGTTAAGCCGGATTAACTTAGAAATTTCCTTAGTTATTCATTGCTCGTTACACGTATAAATAATTATCTAGTAACACGTGAAGCAATCAATGGATAACTAAGTTTGAGTAACTAGTTTCGTAATGCAGATTCTTATCACAAATGTACTGAGTACCTGAGACTTTTATATATTTTATTTGATTTAATTGGCTCTTACTTTTTATTGATTTTCTTTTTAATTTTTGTTAATTTATATGTATATTTTTGCAGTGTTATTTTGTGTGCCTTTTGAGTTTATGCTAAATAAATGTATTTTCTTTCTTTCTTTCTTTATTTCTTTCTTTCTTTCTATTGTCACGAACCGGGCACAAATCTAGACTCCGGGCTGCTATTGAGGAATTCCTGATGGAAAAACCCAAGAACACTTACCAACCGGGCGACTATGAAGACTTTATTGCTAGTACCTTAATATCTTTTTTTTGTGGGTGGGAATGATTTTTTTTTTTGATGATTCAAATGACGTCTCCCGCTTTGGGCGAAGCAGGAGGCCGTGTCAGACTTTTGACTGACTAAAACCCACCCGTGTTCCTTCAGTTGCCTATATGCCAGGGCCACGGTGACTCTTTCGAACAAATCTCGCGACCTTAACACCTTAATTTGTGTTTTAAAATAAAGAATTTGTGTTGCATTCGCTCAATTCATGTCACAAGTCACGTAAAAGAAGTTCGTTCCAAAAATAAAGTAAATATGGTTGAGAAAATACATATTTTGGTACTGAACCCTAGAAATATACCTGAAATGACTGAATAATGTTTACGCGCTACAATTTTGGACACATTTAACAAAGCGTCAACGACCCACATCTCGTAAATCCTTGTGTAGAAACTACCACAAATTTTGAAAGAATGCTTCATCCCTTCAGCCTGTATAAAAGCAAGAGATTATGGATACTTGGTGGTGATGGTAAAAAAATATGTTCATTAGCTTCTTATTTTGTATGTGGAATCTCCTGATGTACAGACGCCAGCACTTGAAGCTACTACAATCTGTCAAATTTCTTTACTAGATTTTCAACTTTAACGCTAAAGTATTAGGTTCAAGATTGATTGGGAAAACTTGACGGTTTCGGCTACCTTGATGTGCTGGCGTCTGTACTTGTGCCTACAAAAATGTAAGTCTCATTTAAAATTTCAAAGAGCTTCTCGGAACGTGGTAATGATAAATTACTTGTATCGACCGTTTATTTTACTTCTTAGAAAAGTACAAAATATCTGAAGATATGTAATTGTCTGTGTATGACAGGATTCGGAATTGGTGTGTTACTCATCTCATCTCTTATGTCATCGTACCTACAAGAAACATAAAGCGTAGCAAAGCATTTATTTCAAATTGGCACATAAAAGACACTTTTGAACGTCAACATTTATATTAAAATAGGACTGATTCTATTCGACCCTGCTATAAAGAAGATTCGTATGGAGAAAAATGGGAAAGAAACTCCACCGTTACTCTTTTAAAATGTTGTTAAATATTAGTATACATTATTTAAATATTATGTGCAGATGATGCACCTAGAATAAAATTACCATATTATTACAGGTAAGAGAATTAAATTAAATTAGAGTCTACAACTCCAGAAGTTAGGAGCAGAGCTATCTGCTCTTTAGAATGGCCTCCCTACTCGGCTGATCTGAATTCCATGGAAAATAGTTTATGGTATATCTTAGAAGTAAGGTCCTATGCTACGCATCATAGAAGGGTTAAGGGGAACTAGTTAAAGACAATTATTCTTCCACGGGAGTGGGAAAAAATATCTTTGGAGGAACAGCGGAAAATTGTGGAACATTTTTCCAAGTATTTCTTTCTCTTGGTTGAACGCTGTAATCTCAGGAACTACAGGTCCAAATTGAAAAAATCTTTTTGTGTTGGATAGCCTATTTATAGAGAAAGGCTATAGGCTATATAACATGCCGCTAAGATCAATAGAACCGGAGCAGCAACGACATATGCATGAAAACTGGCAGGCAATTCGATGTGCCGGAAAGGGTCAGGGGAACAAAAATTCGACGTTGACAAAGTCGCGGGCAGAAGCTAGTTCACGTATAAAATTGATAAAATAATTCGTAAAATTTCGTGACAACATTATTTTGGGCCACGGTGTAAGAAAAATATGAAGTGTGACTAGAGACAACAGCTGGGAGCTGGGCAGATTAATATTATTACCATCACGTGTAGAACCTGGATGAGGCGGCACAGGAGACTAGAGATTGGCACACGAAAAGAGAGGCCAGTTCACAGCAGTGAATGATGAAAATAACGATGCTAAGAGAGTACTGAGAATAAATATCCTCGGTACCGCTAATCATGTTATTTAGTTTTGTTTTAGTTGGCAAATTGGTTTCATCTATTTCAATATTAAATTTCGAAAGTGTGTCGCAACACTTTTAGTTAGTTTTGAAAGTTAGCATCGTACTGTTGGATCAACAAAATAATTGCTTTATTTGTTTGTTTCAAATTCAGTTAGTTTTAGCGGCCACTGCAGAAATGCTGAATCAGACTTTGTTAGGAATTATAATTTTAATATTTTTATTAGCAAAAGAACATTTGACACAAGTTTGGATACACATATTTATTTAGTACACTCATATAATATAGAATATTAAATAACATAGGCAGTGAATCCCGTAAAGCTGCACTAGAGTTTTGTTAACACGTTAATTGCCATGTCGGACTATGTGTCCGACACTTTTTGTTCCATTCAGGCCGCCTTGTCGGACTATATGACCGACAACACATTCCAAATCTGAACGTGTCTTTGCTGCCTGGCGGCCGTGTTCCTCTGCCTCTGTCAGCTATATTAAGTGACCTGCGCGATCCAAAAATCACTGTGTCAATATAACTTTTGTTTACAATTTTTTTTTGATGGGAAATCATCAAATGACTTCTCCCGCTCTGGGCGGACCGGGAGGGTGTGTCAGACTTTTACTGACTAAAACCCACCCGTTTTCCTTCAGTTACCCATATGCCAGGGCCACGGTATCTCGTTTGAACAATCTCACTACCCTGGCAGGCATCGGTCCTAGCAGACCCCTTCATTGCTGCTGACATCTCCTTGAGGCGCGCGTGGGACACTACGCGCCGTCGACACGGGCCTGGTCCTTACCGGGCGGCGAGCTATTCATTGCTCGCCGCCCGCAAGCCCGCGCCTACGGTGGCCGGGAGTCTACGATCGACTCCCGACGCCCGGGGCGTCTCCTCCTGCGGTGGCTAGGGACGTGAGGGCGTAGAGACTGCCACTCCCTTACGCGCCCCGCCTCCTCCTTCGCGACCATTACTGCTTCGCAGAAGGAGGTAACGGCTTCCCATGCCCTCTCGCTCCGTATTATGACTCGCACCAGGGCCGGACGCGAGAGGTCGCCGCCGCCGATCGCCTCCACGAGGACACGGCGGCGCTCCGTCCAGTCTGGGCACACCTCCACCGTATGCTCCACCGTGTCCTCTAGACGATCATCGCAATGGAAACACCCGGGCGTTTCCTCACGCTTTATCCCGAACAGGAACCCACCGAGGCACCCATGCCCGGTGAGAACCTGCGTCAGGTGGAAGGTGAGGACGCCGTGGCGCCTCTCTATGCACTCCTCAACGAGGGGACTTACCGCTGCAATTGTGGCGTGCCCATTTGTTGACCATTACTCATACACTTTGTGGAAAGTTTGAAGTCAAAATAAAAGTAAGGAATTAAATCATAAAAACAGGCTGTGTATAATGTAATAAATATGATATATATGTATTTTTTGAATAAATAGTCTATTTAAAGTGAAATTAAACTAAGTACATTTTTGGTCTTTTTCTGATTTTTACCATGGCAGTTAACGTGTTAACAATGCGGTAGCGGTAATTCAGGTACGTATTTAATCACGGGTATCTATTAAAACAGTGGCAAAATGTGGGTGTACTGTAAACCTTCGAGGTGTAGCGCCATCTACACCGCCACATGCGAACTGCGCATCATACTGACGTCACGCAAAATCCTGCATCGCGCAAGCAGAGTTTACCGCGCAACGCAAATATACAACGTCCCGACATCAATCGTAGGGCAGTTGCTCACCAGGCACAGAGAGGCGGGTCCTACCTTTTCCACGGAGGTTGAGTGAAATTTACACCTTGTTCTTCGTACCTCCAAAGAGGGAAAACAGGCTTGGTGTAATATCATATTAAGTTTACCTACCCACATTTTGAGTTCGTCTACGAATAGAAGTCTTGCATACAAAAACACCCAAACTAGTAGAAATGTCGACAAAACAAATATTTTATTCTTTGTAGAAATCGAACCCGTTTCCACAATAGGTGCTCATTTACTATGCTGTTTATAATTGGGTCACCCATTGTGGTGACAAAATATTTTCGGATGAAAATAAATTCGAATTGCTGCCATTCCGTTTATAACTGTAACGAGCATCAAGAGGGTTATCGATGATCAGTATCAATATTGGTTTTATATGACGCTACATGACGATGACGTATCTATTTTTTTCGAAATAAAATTTAAAGAAACCCGAACATGAATCTCTATCAACAAAAATAAAGTTCGGGGTCTACGTAGCGTATGTGCTACGGCGTACATACGAGCTACGTCGCTACGATTTCGTAGCAAGTCACTCATACCTTATTGTTGAGTCATGAGGATACCGCTTTCTTGTGTCAGTTGCCATTTTAGATAATCATCGTGATCCTGCATAAATTGCTAATAACTTAAATAGGTACTACTACTATCTAATATTTATTGTACATAATTTAGTCTTCTGCTAATCCTATCATTGATTGACTACACCAATAAACAACATTCTATTTTAAGTATGTATTTGTAAGATTGTAAGTAACTTGATTTCTATCAATCAAGTTACTTACCCACAAAATGTCAATACTGGTGAAAAGTCACTCATAAAATGTTCGATCATACGTTTTCCAGAATTTGATTAACCTTTGCGCGAGTTTGATCATCGAAACAAACTTCTGAAGGTCAAAGCGGTAACTGAAAACTTCGTGGAGAAACTCGCGTCGTTAAATGAAAATTGATAACCGTATTGCTTTTTCATTTCTTAGTACAAAGGAGAATGGAACCTCTTTTGTTACAGTTATGAAGTTTATCGATAAAGGTAGTACGATGCTTTGAAACAAAGGAAATTGAAGTCAATATTACCTTCTTTACTCAATTGCGACACAGTGATTAAAAATGTTTATTTTCGTAATAAACTACAGTCACTGTTTATTAAGACGCTTTTATTAGGTCAACTTGTATGTAACTAACTATGTAATGGAATCTAAGGTAACTAATTTAACCATCTTCCAAGGATTGTAGCGTCATGAAAATTGGCAACTGTATGTAGTTCTGATGACAATACAATAATATGGTACTGTCGAACTGATCTGATGATGGAGCCGGAAGATATGAACTGAAACTTCATGATGGAATATCGTATCATAGCTGTGTTTGAACTTGTTAGAAAAGTTTTGTAATGAACTTTGACTACGATTAGGTTTCAAGGTTTGATGATGAAGCCGGAAGATAGGCACTGGCATTCCATGATGGAATATCGTATCATAGCCGTGTTTGGACTTGTTAGAAACGTTTTGTAATGAACTTTGATCTCGATAAGGGTTTTAGTTTTTACGTGCATTTATAAAAGCGTGTTTTTCTAGTGATTTTTTGAACTATACATTTATTTTATAAGTATGTTTTGTGGTGATTAAGGGAAATGCTCATTGAGGCGTGAAATTAACTTTAAAATACAGAGCTGGTGTGAATGTACACACGTTTCATTAAAACACATTAGTGGTGGTAATTTTGTCGAATGGGCATATAGTATAGCAGCTATTTATTTCTCGCCAGAGATCGTAACGACAATAAAGTAAAAACATCAAGTTAGATGAGGTTAATCATAATCACAAAATAGCAGAAACTTAAGTATAATACTGTAGGAACGAATATAAATGTGGATATTTTATCAATGAAATTGTGGTACTTGTTGGGTAAATAAATGTTACTTTGTAGCAGAGCTAAATGCAACTTCATGAAATAGGCGTAACTAGAGATTGTTGCTGTAATTTGAAACGTTTTGATAAATCAACTGAATGTGAGTAAATACATACACAAAAAGAACATTTTAACTGTTTTAACGTCATACTAATGCTACGATAAATATAATTATAATTGTTTGGATGTTCAGATATTTGTTACTCCTGATTGATTACGCAATAACGACCGAACAGATTTCAATGAAATTTGCCACATAGATAGTTTATAACCTGGATTAACACATCGGGTAATATTCATCCCGGTTGTATTTTCTCATAGGATAATTTCCGACATATATACGAGAAAAGTCGCTGAGAAAAGCTATTGATATATAAAATACTGGTAAATATTTTTTATAAACTATACGTTTATAAAACTCCTGTGTAATGTAACCTCAACTTTATAGATTTTTGGTACTATTTTGTGCCACTATTGTGTCACCGTAGTGTAAATTTCTGTACGACTTTTGTGTCACTGTCGTATATTTACTGAACACAATTGGCACGGGGTAAAATGATCCTAGGATCATTTTGCCCACCCAATGTAGGGATCATTTTGTCCTAAATGCCTTATTAACGAAAAACAACAAAACATAACCTATGATTTTTAAATACTGTAATGAAAGACGGGTAATTCGATAGCTAATTGATAGCAAAACCCGAGACAAACATACCTGTTACATAATATGTACATAGACTAAAACTACATAATGTCAAATAACAGCTTATCTTAGATTGAACACAGGAATTTTGAATATTTTGTGATTTAAACTTTTCTACAGCGAACAACGCCATGACACTAACAGAGATTGTACAGCTTGGCCGTAGGAACCAGAAATTCACATAAAATATCCGAAATGGTGCTATTAAGTCGGTAAATTTGTCAGGGATCGTTTTACCTTAAGGGATCATTTTGTACCACCTTCCCCTACGCAATCAGCGTGACGGGCGGACAGAAAATATACGAGTTATAAAAAATCATCATATTATAACAACGAACTCCTTATAAAAATATTTACTTTTATTTTCAGCATAAAGTTATTCATATTTTATAAAAGTTTCAAACTTTTATATTTACGCAGTAGGTAATATCGTCTTAGATTACTTTATGAATGTTAATAAAGTCTGCCCGTGCGTGCGTACCTACCTTTATAATGGTGTGCAGGATAACGCAGACTTATTACCTGGATTATCTCTTGCAAGCAAGGGCGGATCCAGCTTTGGTGCCAGGGGGGGGTCACATAATCGTGGTCAAGTCACAAGAAGATATAATTTAATTTTCTTCTTCTTTTTCTTCTTGGCGTGTCGATAGCAATCTAAATAGAGTTAGCCCAGAATTTGGCTACAAGCTTAGCATTCAGTAGCGTCCATCAACTCCTGTAGCGTGCAAACAATAGGACATGCTGGAAAAGATATCAAGTGCCTCATCGTTTGTGGAACAGCACCACATTTACACTCCAGGGCTGAGTTATCTATAAATCTCCACCTGTACAGGTTTTCTTTACTGCGGACTACCTGAGTCCGAAGTCTTTTTAAAGACTTCCATGAAAGCCAAGACAATTCGTGTCCAGTTGCGAGATGTTCAGCAGGTAGAACGAATGGGTTTGGTAGGGAAGCGCCTTGTTGCCACAGGTCTAGTCTTTCCTTAGACTGTTCGCCAGTAAGCGGGGAGGAGAACACACTTCAGAAAGCTGTTGCGGCTTTCAGTCTTTGTGACACGAGGATGTGGTCGTGCATAGGGTGTCGTGTGTCAGAAACCATCTTGGCTCTTTCAGTTGAGCTTGCCACTGTTCTGCGGATTTTTGGTGGCGCTATTCCAGCCAATGGATACAGCATTTGCACCGGGGTCGGTTTGAGGCACCCGGTAATGATTCGGCACGTTTCATTCAGAGCTGTATCTACTAACTTTGCATGGGCTGAACGACTCCACACAGCGCAGGCGAAATCACCTGCAGAAAAAGATAGCGCCAGCCCAGTAGTCCGCAAAACGTCCAGCGAAGCACCCCACTCTGACGAGACAAGTCGCTGTAGGAGATTGTCGCGAGAGTGTACCTTCTGCTTAATGTTCTTGCAGTTTTTGCTGAATGTTACCCTGCTTTCCGAATTGCGACAAAAGCGATTATATCGCGAATCCGACCAACGGACAGAACGTCACAATTATTACTGAATAGCCCTTATATTTTGCGTCTTATATTTTGGTCGGATTCGCGAAATAATCACTTTTATCGCAATTCGGAACCGGGACATAAAGACCTATCCAGAGTAACGCCAAGATATTTTGGGGAGTTGCTGTGCTCAATGGGTACCCCACCCCAAACTATGTTAAGTTTGCGACACGCTTCTCTGTTGCGATGCTCGGATTTGGTTTGAGAGAGTTTGCGTGGTAGTATGACGTTAAGTCACTAAGAGCTTCTGACAAGTAAACCACGGCGTCTTCAAAGGTGGTGGCTTGAGAGGTGAGGGCAAGATCGTCTGCATAGAGGAAGCGGGACGTATTTGGGCTCGATGGTTGGTCGTTCGTGTAAATATTAAAGAGGAGCGGTGCCACGACACTACCTTGCGGTAGGCCATTTTGAAATTTAATTTAAATATAATAAATTTAATGTTTATAATCATACATAAAAGTGAAAAGTAGGTATTTTGTTAATGTATGTATAGTCTGGTAAAAACGGGTAGAAACGGCAACTAAAAGGGCATTGACCAACTTCTATGGGACTTTGGCCACTTATAAACAAACAGTTCAGCTAATAATATATGATTGATTTAATAGTTCTTATCAGTAAGAATGCCAATACAAACCTAGTTTTTGTATTAAGATTTATATTTATATAATTTTTAACATTTTATTAAAAAAAAATATGCTTATAAAAAACCTTCCTTTAGATGTGCCAGGTTCATCATAAATACAAGGCTGAACCTTGGTCCATGGAAGTGCTAGGGTCATCAGAGAATATGAATCCATTAAAGAAACAGCCAAAGTAATCGACAAAAACAACACTCACGATGCAAAAAAAAAAACAAAGTGAATGAAGTTATCATTCACTTTCTTTTTTTTGCACTCGTCATTTTGACAATTAACACAACATTTTTAAAACACTGTATTGCCAAATAATAAAAAAAGATAAGTTAAGTTGAATACAGTGAAGAGATTACCCTACACTTTAAATCGATTTGAATTTTTTGTTTATGCAGTTTTTTGGCAACACTGAAGTCAAATTCAAAGCCAAAGACTTGGTCACATCATAAAAATACCAAAAAAAAGATTTTGTACAGTGCTTATTCATACAAAGTTATTAGCATCAGATCTAAAATAGAATTAAAATTATTGATAAATTACATTTTTGTATAGCAGCGCGTTTAAAAATGGCCAAGTCTGGACAATTCCCATTGTTTGGGAGTTCGCCACTGTTCTTTTCGATGCGTTCGTTCCCGAATAATGCGTTTGCCATTATACAAAATATTAATTTATAATAAATTGATTAAATATTGGTGCCGATTCTGTTGTACACGAACTAAACTAACTAAACTATCTCTAAAATTCCTTACTTTTGGCTATGACAATTGTAACGCTATTTTGCAAGAAAAATTCTGTAAATTTAAAAAATATTTTGACACGACTAAAATTGAATTTGACAATCGCGAATCATCGTGGTATTTTTTTCTTTTGGCTTGGCAACATAGTACTTGTGTGCGCTACGCAATGAATTTTTTGAGAGATGAAGGCGCGCGCAAGGGCGCAGCCTGGACGTGTTTTAGATGGAATATTTCACTTTTTGTTTGAAAAATATAAAAAAAATATTACCCACGTGTTGAGATTTATATGTATAGGGGTTAAATAAAGGGGGTCGAAAATTTCATTATTTTTGCGATAGGACTAGCGCTGCAAATTTTTTTGCAAGAAATAAAGTATAATGAGGTCTGAGAAGAATATTAAACAGTATTTTAGAAAAATTAACAGTATTTTATTTATTTAATGTTTTAAATACATATTTTTTTAGAGCTTCTCGCACAACTTATTCATTTATAGTGTTTTTTAAAAACTTCATATGCCTCGCCACAATTATAACTAAAATAAAAATAAATACGGACCTCATTTTTTATTAAAATAATAGTTGCTCTATTTCTGTCCTCCAGCCACTTTGCATTTATTACTGAAAAAACTCTTTCAGTAAATGCTGAGTTGGCGGGAACAGAAAGTCGATATGAGACAATTTTAATTTTAATAAATGGCTCCACTTTTGGCCAGTACTCATTTCAAGAAAATCTTTGTGTTCTGATACTTTTTCATAAATTAGTTCAAAATTTGTTAATTCTGAATATAAATCATCCACACCAATATTGAGTCTATACTAGATTTTCTATAATTTACTCAAAATGATCAAATGTGATCAAAGACCGTAATAATAACAAACAGCTAATTAAAGAAGGCCAATTAGTCTAATTGAAATCGAACCATTTCTCTAAATATAAATTAGCCTTAATAAAAAGTATGAAGTTATTAATCGTTCTGTCAAAAACTTATTGGGAAGA
This sequence comes from Aporophyla lueneburgensis, assembly GCA_932294355.1. Taxonomy (NCBI): domain Eukaryota; kingdom Metazoa; phylum Arthropoda; class Insecta; order Lepidoptera; family Noctuidae; genus Aporophyla; species Aporophyla lueneburgensis. The sequence continues at coordinate 9,491,103 of OW028737.1, forward strand.
CTGTAATAGTTTTTAATACTTTTTTGTTTCATGGCCAAAATACTTTTCATTTTTGCTTTCCCAGTTATAATTTTATAAACATCTAAAATAGTTAAATTATTTTCTTCTAATTTTTTTTATCGTTTTATTGAAAACATTGAACATATGAGTAGCATTAAGAAGGTAACAATGAACTACATTATTTTCCATTTCTCTATCCAACGTTAATAAATTTTGTATAACCATTGGATAGTCAACATCCAAACTAACAAAGTAGTTACAAATTGGTGTCTATTTAAGTAAAATTGTATCTAATGGTGGTAAAAACTGTGTGAGCGTCTAACTCTAACACTAATAGTTTAAGCATTTAGATGCTGAAAATAGTATTTTGTATACTTTATTTTTGTTCAACAGTAAAAGTATAATGTAGCGCAAAACAGTATAATACTGTTTTTAACAGTATAGTTAGCAACCCTAGATAGGACACGCCATTTTCTAGATATAAGCTAAAGAAAAGGACAAAAATACAGTGCTGTTTTTGCACGTGAAGGTGAGGTGTTGGTTTGAATTTTAGTTCATGACCACTAGTTTTATTCATACCTTTTTAATCGCGATTAAAAATAGTCAGACGTAGTTAAAATAAATTACTATAGTCAAAATTTTTGGTGAAAACCGGCAAATTCAGAATAGCAAAATTGTCATTTTCACTAAACTAATAACTCAGTGCAATCTTAGTGCTGTAAAACTAAAATATAGTTAAGTTGTGTCACTTTAGTCTATATCAGAATAGGAAATCGCCGTTTGACAGGAATAAACCAAATTTTAGTGATTTTTAGTTTAGTTTAGATAATTTTGTAACAACAGAATCGGCACCATTGAAGGTATTTACATAAAATCGTGGTATTGTGACAAAAAAATACATCCTTACTTAAAACCATTACCTATGTTTAACAATTTTAAATAGTGGTCCACGGTGGACCCAGCCCAGGGGGGGGGTCATGACCCCCATGACCCACCCCCTGGATCCGCCCTTGCTTGCAAGCTGCGTTATGCTTTTAGCCAACCTAGACTTTAGAATGTCAGTACTTAAGTTGTTGATAGGGTTAAATGGGGTATGTAGCTAGAATAGCCAAACTGAATAGGTTATGTTTCAAACAGTCTGGTTGCACCTATGAAGCACAATAAACTGTGTGAACAAACATGAAATAATTTGATGAAAAATCTTTAAAATAATATCTGCTACGTCAATTTGGTGCAATATTCGCGGTTCGAGGTCAACTTCTCTTTCCCTTTGTCACTTGTTCAGTTGTTCGTAGGGATGTTTTAAAAATTTTAACATCTTTTGTAATGAATTTAAAATTATTGAGTACTTTAAACAAAATCATATAATAAGTACGTCTATTTCAAAAGCAAAACCATAAACAATGGTCCATAAAATATAAGAAAAGCAATTATGTTTAATTATAGTTACATAGTATTTTAAGTTATATTTAAATTACTTATTTGTTTAGGGTAGATTGTACTTAATGTGAATAAAGTATCGCTGGCAAATATATATTTACAACGTGGTGTATTTTCAACCTCTGACATAATTAACGCAAGACCTCAAACATTGGGCACGCCACAATTGCGGCGGTAAGTCCCCTCTTTGAGGAGTGGATAGAGAGGCGTCACGGCGTCCTCACCTTCCGCCTGACGCAGGTTCTCACCGGGCATGGGTGCTTCGGTGGGTTCCTGTTCAGGATAAAGCGGGAGGATACGTCCGGGTGTTTCCATTGCGAGGATCGTCTGGAGGACACGGTGGAGCATACGGTGGAGGTGTGCCCTGCCTGGGCGGAGCACCGCCGTGTCCTCGTGGAGGCGATTGGCGGCAGCGAACTCTCGCGTCCAGCCCTGGTGCGAGCCATGGTACGGAGCGAGAGGGAATGGGAGGCCGTCACCTCCTTCTGCGAAGCAGTAATGCTCGCGAAGGAGGAGGCGGGGCGCGTGAGGGAGTGGCAGTCTCTGCGCCCTCATGTCCCTAGCCGCTGCAGGAGGAGACGCCCCGGGCGTCGGGAGTCAATAGCGGACTCCCGGCCAACGTAGGCGCGAGCTTGCGGGTGGCGAGCAATGGGTAGCTCGCCGCCCGGTAAGGACCAAGCTCGGGTCGACGGCGCGTGGTGTTCCACGCGCGCCTCAAAGAGATGTCAGCAGCAGTGTAGGGGTCTACTAGGACCGATGCCTGCCGGGGTCGCGTGATTGTTCGAAAGAGATACCATGACCCTGGCACATGGGCAACTGATGGAACACGGGTGGATTTTAGTCAGTAAAAGTCTGACACGCCCTCCCGCTCCGCCCAGAGCGGGAGAAGTCATTTGATGATTTCCCATCCTGAAAAAAAAAAAAAAAAGACCTCAAACATCCCAATTAGAGAAATAAGTTAAAAGCATAATACAATGATCAAAACTTATCTGTTATCTATACTAGGTACTATTATAAAGCTGAAAAGTTTGTTTATTTGGTTGAACGCGGTAATCTCAGAAACTACTGGTACGAATTGTTTTTTTTTGTGTTGGGGAGTCTATTTATAGTGGAAGGCTATAGGCTATATAACATCACGATACAATCAAAAGGAGCGGAGCAGCAACGAAAAATGGACGAAAACTGGCAGGCAATTCCATGCGACGGGAAGGGTCAGGGGAGCAAAAATTCGACGCGGACGAAGTCGCGGGCAGGAGCTAGTTATTAATAAAATCATGTCGGCTCTAGCACTAATTTTATGCTTTTAAAATTGAATCTTATTGCCTTGAATTGAGATTGAAGTCTCTTTGGCTTAATCGGCGGTAGATATGGCAAACTACATAATAAAAAAGAAAAACACCTAGGTATATTAAAAATTACTGATGTCGATTCAGTCGTCAATAATTATGAACAAACTTCTTTCAGTACTTGCATCTGTTCTATTACACCTTGTATATACATATATTTAAAAAAAAGTGGTATTTTCATTGCAATCAAAGGTCGAAACTATAAAGTTCTTTTTGCGGACGCCACCTGCAGCAACACAATGAAATACGGTAAAGGAAATTTATTCATTTCCTTACATTTCTTCCTTACATTGTTTGACAGTACTCTTACAAGTACAACTATAACGTACCTTACTTTTTATACTGTCATGAAAACCGCGACCCATTTTCCAGATTCAAGCTTGCTTACCTAACCGGAATATTTGAAGTAGATATGTAGCTATAAGTTTTCGATTTGACGATAGGAATATTTCAAGCATTAAAATATTGGAACGAAATCACCATCTGCCTAGCCTTTTTCCAACTATGTTGGGGTCGGCTTCTAGTTACAGTGCATAAACGCCTTACTCAATTCATCGATAAACATGCTATCCTAAAGAAAGAACAATACGGTTTTCAAAAGGGAAAGTCCACAACATTAGCCTGTTTTAATCTAATTGACACAATCGTCACTAATTTAGATAAGCGAATTCAGACAACAGGCATATTTTTTGACATGTCGAAGGCCTTCGACTTCGTCTCACATAAATTGCTAATAAACAAACTAGAAAAATATGGGATACGAAGCCCAGCACTACAATGGATTGAAAGTTACCTAAATGACAGAGTGCAATGTGTAGAAATTGAAAAAATCGATAGTAAATTAGAACTAAAGTCACATAGATCAAACTATAAACATAACAGGTCTGGTGTGCCCCAAGGGGGTGTGATTAGTTCCCTATTATTTTTACTATATATAAATGACTTTCCTGAAGCCACTAATCACCCCTGTTTTCTATTCGCTGATGATATATCATTAATAATGACTTCGAATAATAATGACATTAATAAATATACAACTGACATCAATAATACAATTGAATCAATAATAACATGGCTTGATGAAAATAATTTACATGTAAATGTAATAAAAACTAATTTTATCCAATTTAGTACATATGGACGCGAAAACAAAGCTTTGGACATCAATTATAGAGGAATTAAGTTAAAAGAAGTATTCGAAACGACATTTTTCGGTATCATGATTGGTAAACACTGCAACTGGAAGGCACATGTAAACAAAGTATGCAGTAAAATAAATAAATTTGTGTTCGTCCTATACGAACTTTCAAAAACTTCAGAGTTAAAAACCGTGTTATCTGCATACTATGGGTATGTTGATTCTGTATTGAGATATGGTCTTATTACTTGGGGTAACTCAACGGACAGTCAGCGAGTGTTAATCGCACAGAAAAAATGCATCCACGCCATACGGGAATACGCCCATGAGAATCTTGCAAACCGTTCTTCAAAAAGTTCAAGATACTAACGTTTCCAAGTCTATATATCTTTGAATGCGCTAAATTTGTTAAAATTCACCCGGAGCTATTTAAAAAAAGCTCATGAAGTATTCGCGAAAAGTACTAGACACAGAAATAGAATAGTTCTGCCCCTCATTTCGAGGACAGCATTGTATAGCAAGAATAGCTATGCAATGTGTGGTCGCATATTTAATGCTACTAGTGTCGCATATTTAATGTATTTCTGTTCAAATGAAGTACGGTCGAATTTCGACCAATGGGCGATCATTGGTCGAAATTCGACCGTACTTCATTTGAACAGAAATACATTATTAAATGAAAAAAAAAAAACATATAATTATAATAAAAATATTTAAAAAAAATGGCTATATTTGATATTCAGTAACACTATAGATAAATAATATTAAAAACAAATATTCTCGATATGATCATAGATTTTAAAAATGAAATAGGTTATATATACTATAAAATCAATTTATTACCTATGGTTATACTTGACATTCAGTAATAGTTAGGGAGCTGGCGAGCAAAATTTCGATATGATCAGCACACAAGGCAGACGTTATTAATAGTGATAATTATACCCTAAGGAACATCAAGGACCTCGGACCTCGTCTGCCACCATGGTGGTGCTGCGTTGTAAACAACGTACAACGTTTCAAAAATGTTTAAAAAAAAGGTGTGCTATAATATGCGCACACGTCTGCCTCTGGGGCTGATGATCACAGTCATCCTGGAAACACAAGGAATCGAAAAGGCAGACATTCAGGGCTCTGATTTTTGTAGATTCATTTTTACATTTATTTTTATGATAAAAAAAACTCTATATGAAGTGCACATTTGGCAGATTTGAACTGTTCGATTAAAAACAATGAGAAAACCACGGAAAAATAGTCTGCCAACATGTTGCCTCTGCATTGTCTATTGACAATGCTCCAAAAATGTAAAAAAAGGTGTGCTATATTATGCGCACACGTCTACCTCTTGGACTGATGTTTGAATTCCTTATGAAAACCAAGAAAATCGATGAGGCAGACGTTCAGGCCTCTGATATTCCAAAGGCAGACCATTTGTTTTTTTTTTTCAACCCAACGCTCGCGCCAAACCAAGTAGGTATAAAATATCCCCATAGTTCCTTTCGTGGTGTCTCTTTTTTATTTGGGAATATGAGTGAGAACGGTATAACTCAATTCCGACCTTTTTCGTATTGTGAAACTAAATGTATAGAGCGTATATCTATATCAGCCTCCCCTTTTATTTTGCACGCTTTTCCTCTCAAAATCTACGTATTTTACACAAATAAAACGTGATTTAAAAAAGTTAAAGACTGTTCCTATCCAGATCTTAATCCTATTCAGATTACAATCAAGCATGCAATTTAAAAAAAAGACTTTCTAATTAAAGTTCCAAGCGCATTTCGTTTCTGGTTGGCATTGAGATAAAAATGATTGCATAGATTTCAGCTCCAGAAGTTTAATCGTTACCGTGAGTTTAGAGGATAATATTAAATAAAATTATAAGAATAAAACTTTAAATAATAACAATAATCCCATGCAATACCCGCTGTCCCTTGATTCCGTGAATTTCAAAGAATTATACAGCTGAAAATCAGTGATCAAAGATTTTGCCACATATTTTTTCGAATCCACAGAGTCATAGTGAATTGAATGGGCGCAATGAGAACCGCGTGCAAATTACTTAGTAGAGCTTTTTTTAACATTTTTGCAACTCCGTCCCATAATAATGCAGAGTCCTGAATGTCTGCCTCTTCGATTTTCTTTGTTTCCAAGATGATTGTGACCATGAACTCTAGAGGCATACATGTGCAAATGATTTAATATCCCGATTTTTTAAGCAACTTCAATCCGCTGTAACGCGAAAACGCAGCGACATAGGACCTTAATTGATTGGACCAAATCGATTCGTAATGATTTAAACTGCAATTCACCTCGACGTGAAACGTGTGCAAATCATATACCGAAATGCTCGCCAGCTCCCTAACTATAAGACTATAGACACAAAATAACGACAGATATTGTCAATTGGACCATAAACAAAAGAATATCTACGCAAGTGTGTATTAAATACACGGTAATGAACAGTAGTGTGTGTAACGTGTTATTTATTGAAAATAATATATTTTTACGCATAATTAAAAAAAAATATTAGCATTCGTCACTTCTTCTCTGTATAAACTATAAGTGTGCGAAATTTCATACTCCTCCGTCCGCCCAATTTTCGTGAAAAGGGATCCAAAGTTTTTGCTTCACGTATTAATATATAGATACCTGACAGCATCAAAATATTACCAGTTAATAAATTTGCAAGGTGTCTTAAAGTATGATTAAGGGAAAATTATTTCTATTCAGTAAGCGATTTATTTAATAAGAGATTGAAAATGAATAATAATCACAATATTTGACATTGCTCTGACATTGTTTTTTTTTTCCTTTCAATGTGTTTAATAAGTATAATAATAGTGTGATTTTAATTGAATTTTGACTATGAATATAATTTACTATGACTTTGTATAAACCCAAATGTTTGCATGTCACATTATTATGACTAAGTGTTTTGGATCTGTATAATTATTTATGTTAAGCCCGAAATTGTACCAACACTTATCGCAAATAAATTGATTTGATTTGATTAGTATAACCAGATGCAGCTAAATACCAGTATTTTAAATGGAGCGACTGCTTATCTGGTCTCCACAACCCAGTTATTGGGTAATACGATATATGTACCCCTTGGTAAGACTGGTTGTCATACTTTCGGGCTTCTGACGACCCGTAACGACTGTCAAAGGTCCACATATGACCGCCGGGACCCAGGTGCTTTCCGGGGCACGGAGCGGTGTTGGTATGTAAAGATGGTCACCCATCCATGAATCGACCGCGGCAAGCGTAGCTTAACCGGATTGATCATAGCCAAAAGCCCTTTATTCGAACCACCACTTATATATCATCGATTTTTTTACATAAAATGGTAACCCAATTAGTCGGTTGTATGCCTTCATAGAAAAACATATGCATAGAAAATCAGTATTAATCAAGCGTATTAATCAAGCGCAGTCCGACTATGCGACCCGATTAAATGAAACACTTGTAAACTCATGAACATATTATTATTGAAGTGAACGGCTTCAGTCGTACTAATTACTACTTCAGAACGAATTAGTTCTAGTGTAATTAGCTGCTTTAGTTATGACGTTGAATTAATATATATTAGCTTTCATTCAATTTAAATTTAGGTCTTTAGTATTTTAGTAATTCTTCTAAAGATTTGATATTATACAAATTAGTTATTTTTTTAATAATTTTTCAATAAATAATATCTGTAACCTGAATGAATGATTTATTAATTACACTTGCCTACGTCTACTGAAAATACGGGAATGGGACTCTTATAAGAATTGATAAACGAAAATATTATATTAATCCAATAGGTGTAGTACCTGCATCCCCTTTATATAACACTAGCTTCTGTTCTCAACTTTGTTAGCGTGAAATTTCTTTTTCTCTTGATCCACCGGGTCACATCGCATCGCCCGGCCGCGCTATTACTCGGTTCTTTATGTTATTTTAGCTCTTAAGCCTTCCTCAAAAATGAGGCTATATAATGCAATGTATGTTTTACCGCGCGTTCAAATGAACAAGTTTTATTACATAAAAAAAACATAATCAGCCCAATATATTTCCACTGCTGGGACACAGGCTTCTCTGTAAGAGGGAGTGGGACGTAATCCACCACGCTTGCCACGTGTGGATTGGTAGATATGACATGTCTTCGAATATTTGGTTGTAGGACTTGTCGGTTTTCTCACGATACATTCCTCCACCGTTTTGAGAGCAGTGGTAATGAAATAATTTTCACAAAGTGTTTATCAGATAATAATCTATAGTAAATTTATTATTATAAATATAGTTCAGAAAAGATTGGGCAGCTGATGATGATTATGATAGTATATGATTTTAGGGAAAATAGGGGTGGATATATTAATTTCCAGATGATCGTTCCAATTGCAACTGATTTGCTAATTAGATTTTCCGGACTTATTCGGACGGACTATTCATTTCATTGTGAGTACAAAATCACTTCACTGAAGCAGTAATGCTGGTCGAGATCTCGACTCACAGTAAACACTTCGAATAGACACACGTGACTGGAGAGTCAACGCTACTTGATTTTGACTAGGAGGTTCGGAACCTAGTAGGAAACGTCTTGAACATTGTTTGTTGTTTCCTTATTAAGTTTGTAGGCGGTATTTAAATACCCAACATGAAATCAATGACGTCTTTTTAGAAACTGTGTTCAAGCAACTTATGGCTATATTCGCACGGGTCGATCGTCTAGGTTAAGCTAAGCTTCCCGCAAGTGGTGGGATAGATGGTTGACCATACTTGGTTCAAGACCCGTCCGTGCCTCAGATTGTTCCTGATAGTCATTTGAAGATTTTGACAATCGTTACGGGGAGTCTGACGCCCAAAAGACTGACAACCGGTCCTACCAAGGGGTCACATGTTACATATTAACTGGTTAGTAGAGGTCAGATACGCAGTCACACTACGTAAAATACCTCTCCTACTCGGCTGAATACCAGCTGTATTCGGTTTCACTGGAAGCCGACCCCAACATAGTTGAACAAAACCGGCCAAGTGCGAGTCGGACTCGCGCACCGAGGGTTCCGTACAAACCTGTAGGTATCCTCGGTTTATGCATAAGGTTTATGTTTATGAAATTAAATGTTTCTTTTTTTGAATTTTTATATTTGAGTTGATTGAATTAAGGGTAAATTGCTGTTTACGATATATGACGTATTAAAAAAAAAAATCTTACTTGATCTCGTTCAAACCTTTTCGGTGGAAGTTTATATGGTTATGTACATCATATATTTTTTTTAGATTTATCATTGTCTTATTTTAGAAGTTACGGGGGGGGGGGGACACACATTTTACCACTTTGGAAGTGTCTCTCGCGCAAACTATTCAGTTTAGCAGAAAATGATATTAGAAACCTCAATACCATTTTTGAAGACCTATTCATAGATACCCCACATGTATGGGTACGTTGAAAAAAAATTTTTGAGTTTCAGTTCTAAGTATGGGGAACCCCAAAATTTATTGTTTTTTTTTCTATTTTAGTGTGAAAATCTTAATGCGGTTTAGAGAATACATCTACTTACCAAGTTTCAACAGCATACCTCTTATAGTTTCGGAGAAAAGTGGCTGTGACATACGGACGGACAGACAGACAGACAGACATGTCGAATCTATAGGTTCCGTTGCCAAATGGCAAAAAACGGAAACTTAGATATTATTCCTGCAGGCTATTTTCGGAACACTCAATTACATTATTATACCACTAAAATACCCCGTAACAACCCTTGTTAACTGACAACAATTTAATTAAATTACCCTATTATTATTAATTACAGTTTTCGGAGTGTTACTAATAATGCTACCACAGCTTCATATCGTCACCGACATGTTGGTCTGATTGTTTCATACGCTCCGATGGCCTGTTAGATTAATTGACTAATTAATTCTGGACATCCCTATGATCTCTATTGATCGGTGTAGTGTTCTGGGAATTAACCTTTAATAATTAGCGAAATTTCTGAGCTGGTTAGTCAAATCACGCAAATACAATGGTTCGTATGCGTAGGTATTATGCTGGTTTTCGCCGAAAGGTTGGGTAGAGGCGGTACCACTATTTACCAAGAGTATTGCTTATTTAGGACAAGCCAAATTTCATCATCAGTTAGCTCACAAAAGTTGCAAAAGGTCTCGATACGATAAGTCGGAACTCACACCACGAATGACTTGAGGTTCGTGTTGTGGCGTGACTCCAACTTTTCGACCTACAAGGTCCTGCTGATAATGTTCCCACTGGGTCTAGGACAGGCCTCCTCTAGAATAGAGGGATTTGTTTTTTTTTTTGGTAGTCGTTTCATCGTTTTGAGTACAGTTAGTTACCTACAATTTCTTGTTACTTCAAGTTTAACAAGAAATTGTAGGTAATACTTTGTTCAAAGGATCGTCATGTCGAAACGCCTGAACGTGATGAAATAATATTCAGAAAGTAAAGCACGTGTCTGGGTTCGAACCTACTGCCTGTAACTCGTAAGTCAGAGCCGTTAACACTGGACCAGAACTGCTGTACCACCGTACATTATTTTACACCGTCTGCCCATCATCATCACATCATTATTTCAGCTGCAAGACGTCCACTGCTGGACATAGGCCTCCCCCAAGAACCGCCACTTGGACCGATTCATTTGGGGGGGGGGAGAGGGGGGGGGTTGCCATAATCGCCACGCTTGGCAGGCGGGTTGGCGATCGCAGTTTGGTGGTGAAATGCATAGAGAACGCTGCTGCTCATTCTCTAGTAAGCCGTCTGTTTCCAATTATGTTGGGGTTGGCTCCGGTCTCACAGAATGCAGCTGAATATCAATATTTTAAATAGCGCGACTGCCACTCGGACGTTCACAGTCCAGTTCGTTGGTTAACACGATACCCCTTTGTAAGAAAGGTCGAAAGAGAAATAGCCAAAATATTCATGTTTGCTTGATTAATTGATAATCGCAGTGATAGTTTTTAAGACTTGTAGGTAGGAAAATGCTCTAGTTTTATCTTAAAATGATAATATAATTAAAAGAGGCGGACTTCCTTCTTCGAAAACCATACGGAATAGGCAACGAATGCACTACATAGAAGTTACATAAATCAGATGAAATTTACGAAAATAATTCCATGAAGCCTAATCACAAAAAAGGTTTCATGAGGTTTTGCACGTTCATCATTAATTTAAAACCGTTTTATTGCTATAAACATTTTACTCATTTGATATTTCAATTCCTTTTAAATATTACTTCAAAGCATTACTCTCAAGGACGTCAACAATGCGAGAGTCTCAAGTTGAACGTAATCGCTTTTAGGTTTGTGCTGGCGCGAGGGGTTTCATATACCGGTGGTTGTAATTGTTTCCCCAATATAAACCTGAACCTACGTACTATGTATAATAGGTACGGTAAATACACGTGGAAGGTCTCACACTAAGTTCTCTTAGATAGCGAATGGAAAGTCGTGTGAACGTTTGCGAATACCAATGTAATTTGAGGGAGATGAATTGAGCACATAACTATATCAATAACAAATGAGTTTTCAAAATTCTATAAAAAATATGTATATATATGTACGCGTCGACTTGAAAACCTCCTCCTTTTTCGTCGGTTAATAATGAGCACACCTATACCACTTAAGTTTTGAGAATTATGTATTCATATATAGGTTTACAAAAATACAGCACATAGCAATGATGGTTTAACGAGCAAATAGCCGCAAAACTATACAAGTACCATATCAGAAAAACGAAAAAATAAACAGCTTCAATAGAACATGTTTTTTCCAAACTGCCACAGGAAAACGTGAATGAGGAAAATTACCCCCTGAATTGACGAATTGACGTCACGGAAATTGGCCTCCAATGACTGGATGTGAACAGATATGTCACTACCAAATGACACATTATATCCTGTTGGAAAAGAAAAGTATAATAAACCGACAGGGTAGAAGAAATGAACGTTACTTGAAGAGAAATAACTTTGCATATTGAATAAGAATAATGCAATATATTTTAATAATATAGAAGAAAATAGAAAATAGTCTAACGAAATAGCAAATGAGATCGGCATCTTTACCTACTATAAATAAACGACAATGAACTTTTCCAAAAAATTTTTATCGAAGTCATGATGTCCATCAACCAGTATTGGGCCCGCATGGGGGATTATGACCCACTCCCTCTCACAGAGAGGAGGCCTGTGTCCCAGCAGTGGGAATATCAAGAGTTGTTTATGCATATGCTATTGAATCTTCATGAAATGGACATCACTTTTTCGGACACATTATAACTCAAACTATTGTTCCTATGGGTCGTTCTAATTTTTTTCCGACAACGGTCTGTCCTTCGTCTTGTTATGGCATCTCGTTGGAGTATTGATATTTACGGTTTTTTTTATTTGGTTCAAATAAACGTCCGTATTTTTCTTATTTATTAATATTATGTCATTTTTATTTTCTGTAACCAGCATATTTAATACGTCTTTTTCCCGTAGAAAGCCGTGACAGAGTGGTAAGTTGAAATGTGGTCTCCTCAGAAAAAGGCCACTCTGTCACATTATTTTTTTCTAAAACAAACATAAACAAATACTAGCCGTAAAGAAAATTCTAATTAGTCCCAATGAAAAAACAGATGCTATTTTTTAATCCCACACAGATACCACTATTAAGAATAGTTCAAAAACAAAAAAAAAAACAGAAAAACTTCGTTTCACTGTCGGTAAAATAGAAGAACGAGCTCTATATGGGCGTAGGCATAGGTAAACTCCTAGGCGTAGGTAAACGCCTCTGGGTTACATGTCGAATGACCTTACCATTTTAGCTTTAATGACGTTAATTTATAAATGTTACCTTACAATATAATGAAATATTTCATAACTTATTCCGTGGCAATCTTTTTGTTGTTACCTATTTTCGTGGCTCTCCACATTGCTCTCTAACCCCTGCCCTTATTTAGGTACTTATGTATCATTAGGGCACAACCAATCTAGTGCTGACCCTTCCTTAATAAGGCTTGTCAAGTTGATATAACTGGGGTATGACATTTTTGAAGTAAATTGGAGCGTGTAACGTCTTTCTGTAAGTATCAAAGGATGGATACGTATAGAGGAGCAGAAGGCTGGTTATATTATTATTCTTATACACTTTATTATTAGTCTTACAACGGCAGCTCACTTCATGCAACCAATGACTACTACACATCCATAAGAAAAAAAGTAACATTTGAATAACTAAAAAAATAAAATAATATTCATTATGATGACGCAGGACGTAGTTTTAAATTGATATTTTGTGTCATGGAAAATGGAGATGGAATGATCTAGTCGACGCGTGCACCGGTTAGGTATATTCTCAACCGTATGACACGTAAATATTATTAACTAGCTTCTGTCCGCGACTTCGTACGCGTTAATTTTCTTGTTCCAACGACCCTTCCCGTCGCGTGGAATCGCCTACCCGTGCGATTTTCCCCGTTTTTGCAACATTTTTCATTACTGCTCCGCTGCTCTTAATTGTAGCGTGATGTTATATAGCCTATAGCCTTTCTCGATAAAAAGGCTACCCAACACAAAAATATTTCTTCAATTCGGACCAGCAGTTCTTGAGATTAGCGCGTTCAATCAAACAAACATACAAACAAACTCTTCAGCTTTATAATATTAGTATAGATTTATTTGCCTGAGTACCTATTATCTTAATTAATGGTAACAATTTTGTAATCACGCCTAGAGGTATATTATGTCGGATACATTGAGTGGACAACCTTTGTAAGACGACTAACATGTCACGGTGTATAGAGAATTTGGACAAGCTTTAAAGTTAGTTAGTATCATCATTTCAGCCGAAAAACGTTCACTGCTGGACATCAGCCTCCCTCAAACGCCACCACTTTGATGCTTGAGGGCCACCAGTTCTGTGCTTCTCGCATCTAGCGGATACCTGCGTCCTTCACAAGATCACATAGCACTGAAAAATTGTAAAACCTAGTAACTTATATTTTGATAATATCAGCATTTACAAAGCTGTCTGTGTTTACATACCGGTCTCCACTGTTGACTAACATTTAATAGTTTAGATAGAGCCAAAATCTACGTAAATTCCTGTAAAGTTAAATAACAATGAGCATGAATTTAATTCTCACTTATCAATCTGACTTTTTTCTCAACCACTTAGTGTTGGCTTCCAGTTTAACGGGATTAATCTGAATACCAGTATGTTACATGGAATGACTGCCTATCAGACATTCATAACTCGGTTTGTGGAAAACACGTTATTCCTAGATAGGACAGGTTCAGATGACCCGTAACGACAGTCAAAGACCTATGAGTGATTACGGGAAAAACGCCTTAAAGTGCTTTTCGCGGCACGGAGGGGTCTTGATTTGTAACGGATGGTCTGTAATTGATCGCCGCAAGCGTCTGCGACCTCGGATCAACCCCTGTAGCTGTTATCACTTAGCCACGAGCCTCCAATTTAATTCTCACTACATTCCTTTATTAAACACATCAAGGTGTCACCAACATCAAAAACACACAGAGATAGAAACGACAGCTGGCTTTATGTCGCCGTATTTCAAACTCAATAATTGTTTGCATGTCATGCCTATTTATTGTTCATCTGTCCCTTCAGGCACACTGCTGGCTTTTCGCGTTTATCTAAAAAATGAGATACCAAGAATAAGGGATCAACTGTCAAAAAAATTGTTTACGAAAAAATATTGTTCGTAATCCTGACTAGCTGGAATGACTGTGATTGCCTTTGCGTATTTTTTGGCAAAGAGGAGATTAACTCAAATTCTGACGTTCAAGTAAAAATAAATATGAAATTCATTTGAATTAATTCCTCTTAAAATGGACAGAGGTGTGTTCACTGTTGCGATTAATCTAATCATCTGCGATTTCAAAATTATGAAAAGGTTACATGAACATGTTTCACAAAATCTTCCTAGAGGCGTATTTCTTTGAATCAATTAATAAATTCGTTAATACCATTTTCCATTATCACCAATTTAATTACGAAAATCGCCTACCACAATCATTCAAGATCCTTACAAAAACCAACTCGTAATTACTTTGAAGACCTTTAAAGCCCGGTACACAACTACGCATTGGCTTTATTAACGCAATAAAACTTAACACAAAAGCAAAAGTGTCTATTCACTAGTGACGCGGGACAAGTACGAACAATGAGCCATTGTGAGCAGTTATCACACAACAATGGCTGTAGAATTGATACAGCCCTTTGCGCTGAATCATCAGGCTAACGATTTATTTAAACCTGCCTGGAAGAGCTCGTTGTCCTTAACCTGTTGTGTTAAATGAGCTTTATAATTATTGTCTAGGGTACCCACCTGAATTAGTCATTCAGGTGGGTACCCTAGACAATAATTACGTTTGCAAACACAGAATTTTTGCGGCGGGATTATTTTCGCACTGGTTCTTCAACGCACTGCGTCGAAAGTTGAAATTCGAACAGTGTGTTTAATCGACCCGCTGGGATGTACTCTGTTGGATTCTCATTACTCTGTCCAACACCGAGAGTTGAAAATGAAATGCACGATATAATCCCGCCACGATATTTTTACGATCGTGCGAACATGGTCTAAGATATAAAGTCTGACACTGGTCGATCTTTTCTGTAATAATCTCACCGTGAAATCATAGGTGAAGTGAGCTTGAAGTGAGTCAATAATGTCAATCCCTATCATCAAATGGATTCCCCAGTCTTTTTATCGGAAACGCCAGTTTCTGTTAAATGGCATTCACTCTAATGTACTAATATTTTCTAAGCATCAGTCATCTGTTAGAGAGCAGTGTAGGCCCAGTCGAATCCACTGCGATTTACGAGTTGTAGGTCGTACGTTCGAACTCTATCAGGCGCTGTATTTTGTGTAAATTATTTCATACCCACCGCTCTCAAAACGATGAAGGAAAACACCGTAAGGCAACGCATGTTCTATACCAGGGGTTCCCAACCTTTTTTTGTCTACTGCCCACTTTAAGAATAAATTATTTTTTAACGCCCCCCTTTTTAAACATACTTAAAAACCGCTAAGTACTTATAACTGATTATTGAAACGCAAATTTATAGTATTCGGACAGAGTATCTTTTATTGAAAATAAAACAAACATAATCAATTCTTATATAAAAACGAATGTGAAGGTTGAATCTGATGCTGTTCAATAAGTTTGTTGATATCAGGTTCCAATTTACTCAAAAACAGCCGTAAGTCGCCACGTTCGGTAACACGCAAACGATTTCTCTTTTTAGTAAGCAGCGTTGCCACAGCACTAATCCACGTTCACACAAATATGACGATGGGAATGCTATCAAAAATCGTTGAACAATTGACCACAATCCAGGGTACAATTGCGGGATCGGTTTTTGTAGCCAAAATTCTTGATATCCATTTTTGAACTTGATTTTTATTTCTTCGTTTGTTGTCAATTCTATAAGTTCTTCTTCCAGCTGAGGTGACATTGCTGTGTTGACATTTGAAAACGGATCCAACACCCAGTCTGGTATTTCCAAGTTTAAAATGTCCTGGTATCGTTCGGTGAAGTCAATGTGGAGGTTTTCCAAATGTTGGCAGTAGGCAAACAAGTCGTCGTTACTGCAGTATACTGATAAATTCGGAAAATTGTGAAACTCACGTCTGCCTATATTCTATTTGTGCAGAAGCAGTTTGGCTGCGAAAGCAGCAACGACATTTTTTGTTTTAATTAAATTTAGTTCATCGCCTTGCAGTTGGAGGTTCATGTCGTTGAACATTTTATACAGGTCTGTCATGTAAGCCATATCATTCTTTGATGTTATGAGCTTGTTGCGCAGTTCTGTATCTTTAGTTTCCAAGAACTCTATCATAGAATCAAACAGGTTGTAAAATCGAATCAGACAATTGCCTCTTGACAGCCAACGAACTTCAGTATGAAGCAACAAACGGTTGAAATCTTCGTCATTAGTAACACAAAGCTGATGAAATAATCTATCATTCAAAGAGCTGCTACGGATTTTATTGACTGCTTTGATGACATATTGCAGTGATTGAAATAGTCGTTCACTTAAGTTTCTAGCAACCAAATGTTGTCTATGAATAACGCAATGTATAGCAAGGATATCTGGAATTTTATTCTTTAAGTATGCTATGAAGCCTTTATGGCGCCCTGTCATAGCCGGAGCGCCATCCGTAGCAACTGATATAATATTTTTCAAAGGAATCTCTTTCTCTTCACAAAACTTTTCCAATGTATCGAATATGGTTTCGCCTTTTGTATCTGTCTCCAAATTTCTGGCAAACAATAGTTCTTCACGTATTTTCTCATCTTTAATAAACCTCACGTAAGATAGCAACAACGCTTCATTAGTTGGTAAAGTGGACTCATCGAGCTGAATTGAGAATTGACTAGTCCTCAGATGATTGCACAATGATTCTTCAATGTTTTCAGCCATTTCATCAATTCGTCTTTGCACAGAATTATTACTCAAAGGAATTTTTCGGATAATATCTGCGGCCGGTTTATGAAGCACAGTAGTTATTACTTCCTTTATTGCTGGCAAAATGAACTCTTCTCCGATGTTGTGTGGTTTGCCTTTTTGAGCAATTAACAAAGAGATATTGTACGAAGCTCGAAGTCCGTCGTCATCTTGCTTAGCAGCCGCCGAAAATAGTTTTGATACACTTGGCTGAGTATTATGCTTCTTCTCTAGGTCTTGAAAATATACTACATTCTTTTCTGTCTTATCTGGATGCATTTTATTCAAATGATCTTGCAGTCTTGAAGGCTTCATTGCTTCGTTCGAAAATGTTTTTAGACATAGAAGACACAAAGGCGACGACGGGTTTGTGGGATTTTCAATAAATCCGAATTTAATATATTCCGCAGAGTATTGCCGTCTCTTCTTTTTTACTTCCGACATTGTTTTGTTTTAAGAAATACGTAAGTGTTGAAATCAAGTACTGCTTATCTATTATGCGCGAAACCGCAAATGAAAATAAAATAAATTTACGTCGTTTATATAGGATTGCATAAGCAGCACGCACCAACAGGAATAAGACAAACGTGCATAAACTCGTTTATCTCATTCGACGCCCAATCGTACTCGACAAGCAAGAACAAGTATTTTAGAACCAGCCGATTGGTATAGGAATGTACAATTCGGATTATTTAACAAAAACTTGTTAAAACATGAATGCCCGCGGTCTTTTATATCGAACCGAGTTTGAGCTATATCTTAATTAATATTAGTTGATGTTCACAAGATGTAGTCGAGAGTCGAGAGCTCAGTCGGTGTCTAAGAGTCTTCCTAGCTAGGTAGATGAAATTATAAATCGACCCCAAAGCCCTACACAATGCCCCCTTTTTTCTGGGTCTCTTACCGCCCCCCTTTAGGCCTGCAGCGCCCACAAGGGGGCGTTATCGCCCACGTTGGGAAAGACTGTTCTAGACCCAACAAAAAGTAAGACGTGACATTGACCAACCCGCACTGGGCCCACGTGGTATATTACGGCCAACTCCCTCTCACAGAGAGCAGTGTGTCCCAACAGTGGCAACGTTACAGACTGCTTATGTTGTCATCTGTCAAGATAGAAGGTTGACTGACAACTATTACCTATAACGATTTCATTCAAATATTTATTTCGGAATCCTCGACTATTCTACTTCGAATGGGGCTCTCAGCCATGATGAACACCATGATATAGCTCACGAGGGGTACTCCAATACTAATCAAATAAAACCCTGTCACAGAAGCTTTTAAACAGGGTTGTGATTCAGACCTCTGCATCAGTCAAGAGGGTGATTCGTCCCGACATTTTTAACAACGTTCGGCACGAAAATAGGTTTTCCAATTCGTGAAAACTAAGCAATTTCCTTTACATAGTAGACAGACCATTACGATGCATGTTTGCTTTAAAAAAAAACTTCAAATACCATCCATGTATAAGTACCCTTACAATGCCCAACATAGCTGCAAAAGCGAAGAAAATAGTTGGCATATAATAATGATAGTAGCTCTTATCATAAAGCACAGTCGATTTTGTACGACGTTCGCATTTCATACCTATGTATATTCATTTCAGCGTAAGCTGAAAATGAGCAGTCCCATTTATTTTGCATTTGCTTTTCGACGCACTGAAGTTTAATTTTGAATATCTGATATACAAAAGGCTTTGTGAGTTGAGCTTTTTGAGAGCGCATATTTAAAATAATCAAAATTGTCTCGTAAAATATTCTGAGCGTGAAAAAAATTCGTACAGTGCACAGTGTTTTATGAAGACCATTTTTCGGACATTGCTTTTTTATATAAAAAGCTGATAGTTTAAGTTATTTAAATGAAATATTTCGTATCCCTATTTCACTAGTATGTTTAGTTTTTGAGATATAATTTTTTGAAAATCTTCTTTTTTTCAAACGGGTATTTAGAAAAAATATCATATCTCTGAAACTAAATATGATACGCAATTGTGATCTTAGAAACATCGATGGCGATTTTTATGCTGCATATTTTACAGTACAAATAAATCTCGGAACTTCGTTAGATTCGGACTTATACGAGGTTTTTTGTTTTTGGTTTTTATTTTTTTTTCTCGGTAATTCCACCGTATTTGGAAAAGTTATTTATACTAAAATTATGCCCTCCATCTCCCCTACATACCACAAAAATAACACATCCTAATTGCGTGGAATCTAGAAGTTATTCCAAATTAACTGTTTTTGCTAGGGTTGTCACTTTCTAATCTGAATTTTGATGACTCAATTTTTATTTAATGGTACGTATTGGTTATTAAAATTTCGACTATTAATCCTAGGAACTTTGTTATATCCAGACTTATAAAAGGTTTTTAGTTTTTTATTAATTTTGTTCTCGATAATTCCGTAGTATTGGAATAAGTTATTTATACTGAAACTACACTTGGCCAGCAATTTCGTTCACGCATATTTTCATAAAAACTTTAACACCCTTTAAAACTGAATTTTGACGGTAGTTTTGACAAAAGAATAACGGGCTGATTCTATTGTCACAAAATTCTCTAAACTAAACCAAATATCACTTAAATTTGGTTTATCCCTGTCAAACAACGATTTTCTATCCTGAAATAGACTAAAAGTGACACAACTTAACTAAATTTTAGTTTGATAGCACTAAGATTGCACTGAATTATTAGTTTAGTGAAAATGTCAATTTTGCTATTGTGAGTTTGCCGGTTTTCACCAAAATTTTTGAGTTAATGATTTATTTTAACTAAATCTGACTATTTTTAATCGCAATTAAAAAAGTGTGGAATAAGACATAGTAATCATAGATAGTAATCATGAACTAAAATTCACACTAAGGCCTCGCCTTCACGGGCAAAGACAGTACTGTATTTTTTGTTTTCCTTTTCTTTTGCTTATATCTCGAAAATGGCGTGTCCTATCACATCATCATCATCAAAAATAATGAAAATTTCGACGCCCTTTAAAACCCCTGCACATTTAAATCTTAACACGTGGGTAATATTTTTTTATATTTTTCTAACAAAAAGTGAAAATTTTCATATAAAACACGTCCAGGCTGCCTCCTAGCGCGCGCCTTCGTCTCTCAAAAAATTCATTGCGTAGCGCAAAAGTACCACGTTGCGAAGCCAAAAGAAAAAAAAAATACCACGTTGAGTCGCGATCGCCAAATTTGATTTTAGTCGTGTCAAAATATTTTTTAAATTTAGAGATTTTTTCTTGCAGAATAGCGTTACAATTCTCATAGCCAAAAGTAAGGAATTTTAGAGATAGTTTAGTTCGGTGTACAACAGAATCGGCAATGACAATCATTATTTTGATTTTAATTTGTGCTAAGTTTTAGGTTTATTAACCTAAGAAATAAGATTCCTCCATACGATCTTTAAAAACCCCTTAATTGTTCTGTTGGAGGTAGTTCTGAAAATCAAAAATGACATTAAAATGTAAATGTGCCCTGCCCACTGCCCGTTAAGTTTGGCGATTCTTCTGATTGTGTGGATAACTTTGGTATAAATATAGACATAACTTCAGATCCGGATATGAACTAATATAATATGATCGCGTGACAACCCTAACGACGTAGAATACGGATCAAACTTAAAAATTTTGTGGTTTCTAGATTCCACGCAATTAGGATGTGTTATTTTTGTGGTATGTAGGGAGGATGAAGGACCTAATTTTAGTATAAATAACTTTTCCAAATACGACGGAATTACCGAGAAAAAAAATAAAAACTAAAAACTGAAAACCTCGTATAAGTCTGAATCTAAAGAAGTTCCGAGATTTATTTGTACTTTAAAATATGCAACATAAAAAACGCCTTCGATGTTTCTTAGGTCACAATTGCGTATCATATTTAGTTTCAGAGATATGATTTTTTTTCTAAATACCTGGTTGAAAAAAAGACGATTTTCAAAAAATTATATCTCATAAACTAAACATACTAGTGAAATGGGGATACGAAATATTGCATTTAAATAACTTAAACCATCGGTCTTTTATATAAAAAAGCAATGTCCGAAAAATCGTCTTCATAAAACACTGTGCAGTGCGTAAAGTTACTTTGCGTAGGCGTTTTGTGGGTTGTAAGTAGACATAGTTGCTAATATCCTTTAAAAAATCATAATCTTTTTATATATAATTCTACTGTACGTGTGTATGTCACTGAACTCCTCCTAAACGGCTGGACCGATTTGAATGCGTTTGGTTGGCACCCTGGATGGTTTAGATTCACTATTGGATCCGATAGGTGGCGCTGCTATCGAGTTCTAGGAAACAGGACAACGTCTGTACGATTAGCTAGTTAAGTATATAAATATTTTAAAGAGTTTCACAATTCCCAGTATGTGCTTGGAGGTATCCGTGCGGTGCCAGACGTAAAGAATAACACCAACCCATTTCTTCCCGTGAGAGTCATAGAAGGCGACTGAGGGACTTACCAGAGAATAGGCAGCAGCCTCTATGCATCTTAGCACCTTACTGCGATCGCCAACCCTCCTCCAAAGTTGGAGATTATGGCGGACTCCCCCTTAAGGGAGGCTTATGTTCAGCAGTGGGTGTCTTTGGGCTGAGATGATGGTGATCTGGAGGTCTGAGGAACAGGGAAACCAGATGGGGGTCGTGTCTGGTGGGCAACTGCCCGATGATTGATGTCGGGATATGCTAGTTTCGCCGTAAACTCTGCTTGCGCGATGCAGATTTTGCGTGACGTCAGCGTGAAGCGTAGTTCGCATGTGGTGGTGTAGATGCCGCTATATGTACAATTTTCATCAACTGAGTATCCTGGCAAAAGATGGTTACGCCGACATCGCTGCTTATGGGGGATGAATCATCCATCGGTTTCTTACTAAACTTCAACTGCATACATATATCCGATGACCCTAGTTACTCATTTGGTGACCGTATTTACCCGTGATTTTATTAAAACAGTGGAGTGGTGGTAAGCAGGGCAGTGGTGGTTTGTTCTAGTGAACATGACATTATTATGACGAACAAAACAATTAAAATAAAAACTTTCATTTTATCAACAGCTGTTACACGTTGACGTGATATTATCCATTGTGTTACACTCAATTTTATTTATCACATTGAAATGATTGTCATTCCAATAATTGTTTCAATACATTAATTCGATTACAAATAAATAAATAATGATGTATATGAAATTTATGACCTAACAGCAAAAGGAATATCAAAGGCTTGTTTTGAAAGGTAAAAATAACTCGGTGGTGATTTGGCTGTTCCATTCAGAGTTTGGATTTGTTCCCGTTTGATGGCAACAGAGTCGCCAAATGTGGGTTAAATATAAGTCTCCGTCTCAAGCATGATACTAAGGTTAATAAAAAAAAATCTGTATCTCTATCTATCTTTTTATCTATCTATCTCTATCTTTAAAATACTCATTTTTAATTTTGACCTCACTATCGGCTTAAGCACCCTCAAAAGCCATAAAACTATCTCACTCTTTCTCTGTTTCTTTCTGTGTCGCATGGAGGGAGTATAACGTTTTCGTCGTTACCTGACGATTTCTACAATTTTACTCTACTGCAAGCTGCGTTAAAGAACTTCGTACTAATAACTGCTTTGTAACGATATGCAGTAATGGAATAGCGGTTACGGTTAGATTCTGCTTTATTTTTATCCCTATAGTACTACAATTTTATATGCTCTACTGCACTGAATACTGGCCATTTTTATTCCTTTAATGTATATTGTGGGTTCCAGTTCGAAATATCGATTTCGAAATATCATTTTTATTTTTGAAGTGAAAACTTCTTTAGCGGCGTTGTGCACTTTTTTGTAATGGGTAAAAAATGTTAAACTCGCGTCAGGACACGTGACCTGATTGAAAATTCGTAAGACGGACGGAGAGTAGACAGCCGGCGCGGCGTAGGAGAGGAAGTATGCCCCTCTCTTTCTACGGCGCGGTGAAAATGTATGCCTGCGCCTGCTGTTTCGTTAAGGCGGCGCAGGACGCTTGCGCAATGTTCGTGTGTTTATGTTACAGCTTACAGCGTGCTACGCGCTTCCATGGATGGTGACAGCTGATGGCCCGACCGTCTGTGTAGTTGCCGTCGTCGAAATTATGGATGGAAGTGGATTTTTCTGAGAGATAAACTTTTTAATGTACCTAAAATAAATTGTCATGTTTGTGTACGATAGCGCAATTAATAAGTATTTTATTCTACCACATAAATGATAGTACTTTTATACTGATAATTAAAGCAATTCGCGCAAAATTATTCCCTAACCATTCCAAAATATCAAAAATGCACAACGTTTATATTCAAGTTTTCACTTCTGCCGGCACTCCCGGAGTGCAACCCGTCGTTTTTTATATATTGAATGGTTTCTCTCATTAGTTCAGCCCTAACAAGAATGGGTACGAACCCTTTGGAGCCTGAAGTGGATTATTATACGACGAATTCCAAAATCTTTTAGTGTAGAAAGTTGCAGGTAATAATAATAATAATTGAAATTAAAAATATTGCAAACCACGTAATCCATTAAAATAAAATTAACAAAAGTTACTACACATAAAAGAAAAATGGCATAGATACACACAGATATAAACCCACGCCTATTTCTTTTCTTACACATTAAAGTAGAAACATTTACGCAGCTATTTCCAACCACCCGGTTGAAAGTCTTGGTAGCATACATCCTATCAGCGAGGTCCTTTCCTGTTTCTACACGTGTTAAACCTGGAGATGAATTTAATGCTGGGTAAACACGATTACGTGACAAGTTTTTCTATTCCTTCTCAGATTCATGCCACTGGTACTTAACGTACATCCGCGGCGTAGTGAGTTGCGAAAGTTACAAGAAATTGCATATCCTATTGACAATTCGACAACATTCATTGCGTTATTTGCATTGTCGAGCAGACGAATTTTTTAATCATATGAAGCTATGGATCAGTACCTGTCTTTCAAATCCTTCGCATTATGAAAAAAGTGTTCTACTCAATCGGGGCGCTAGTTTCTGAAACGAATATAACGTTATGTCAAAATTAATCGTAAGACAAGTGATCCGATTGTCATTTGATTATTCAATCAACTTATCCAATCCAATTTAAAAATATTGACGTGTTAAAAGTAACGTAACAGATAATTACAAATAAACATTTCATTTCATTTCAATCTAAACAGTTTACAAGTGCTTGATATTTTTTTGTTATTTACTGTGTGTTTTCCGTTCCAGGAACAAGGTTGGGCTTCAGATATTTCTACCAACGTTTAATAACCTTTTAAGAACCGAGAGCTGTATTTAACAAACAAAGGGAGCAAGCTATTCTTATAACAGTTCCCATTAACCTAAAAATATATAAGGTGTGTGTTTATAAAAAAGGTATACGTTTTAATATCCCGGTAACAAAGAGGATATATTGTAAGCTAAGCTTCTCATTACAAGAAACTAAATATAACAAACGTGTGGGGCGCATGATAAACAATTCGATTTATTTATAAACAGTGCCCTACACCTAATAGTTTGTTACTTTTGGTGCTACTCGGCTTTTAAGACTTCCCCTAATTTATTTATATATTTTTAAACATTATCTCAAAAAGACCTCGTCTAGTGCTCTCAAGTGCTACTGCTGCGCATGAGGTTCTGAGTTCGATTCGGTTCAGGTTGGGTAAACTTTTATTGGACTTTCTATATCTAATTTCTCAGTAGCAGCCCGAAGGCCGATTGGTGCCCGGTTGATGGTAATAGGCTCGCCGCCAAGTACATGGTGCTTAAACATAACTGGCAAATGTGAATGTACTATTATAGGTAGACCTCTGCTCAACCCTTTGAGGAAACAAGGTGTTATGTTTTGTACGTATGTCAAAACTGAGTTATCATCGGAGTTGTCTGTTCACTTGTATATTCTGCAAAAATCTTGCGTTAAAACTTGGATTGATGAACTTGAATTAAGCAGGCAATAGTAGTAATACCATCAGTAGCAATGGCATCAGCTGGATAACAGCTAACTTATCATGTCGCGTGACCTAAGGTTCTCCGGTGTGATCTTTACAGAATACATCGACTGGTGACTAGATACTAGAGCAGTGGGGTGGGCAGGCCGCGACTGACGAGTTGTAGGTAGTGATGGGCAGTGGATAAATACTCGGAGGATAAATACTCGAGTTTTTATCCGAAACGGATAAATACCCGTTTTTACTCATTTTTATCGGATAAATACTCAAAATGATGGATAAATATCTTTTTTGCGCATCGGATGATTATTTTAAAATGTTAATGACTTTTATTGTTATTTAGGCTTTTCAAAACACTACGTTATTACATTATTTAGTTCAAATGTCAATTGCCAGGGCTGTAATTGTGTCAGACGCCCAAACATCTCTAATAGAGCATGCTCTTTAGATACAAATTTAGAATCTTTCTTTGTTGAGAGTGTAGAGAATAGCCACATAATAGATTATCTCTGTGAAGAGCTTCTAAAAGTCAATAAAAATGCGGCGAAGACAAGTTTGTTGATGTTGTTTGTCAACGCTATAAACATGCAAAGGGGAAAAGCCCTATTTAAATTAGTTAAAAGTGTTGAGCCTTTAAACTGCGCAGCACACACTAGTAATTTGCTGGCTCATGGTGCACTGAAATGCGGTAGTTTAAAAAAGCAGATATGATAAAATCTTTGATAAAAAAACAATTGGTTGTCTGTAAAGTCGGTATACGGACGATAATTTTACGTGATAGTCTAAGTCTCTTTTACTCGGACGTATTGGCCGATAGAGTGGAAGAGAGATAGATTTCACAAGTCGAACGCTAAGGCCGATCGTGCCTCTCTATCGCTTGTTTCGCGCTCTCGCTTACACGCTCGGTTCAGGCGGAACGTGATAATGAGTCATGCTTTTCCGTGCGTGCAGCCAGCGTTCATCGATTTATAAGATAGTCAAAAAATCACAAGAACTAAACCCAAAAACCACGATCGAAGCTACAGCAAATCGTAAAACAAAAGGTAACGGGAGAAAAGTTAAACCTGCCATGCTACACAAGATAGGGCAGCTATCTACGATCACTAAGGAGTATGAAAAATAGAAAAACCGCTCTCTCAGCGTACTCAAAAGAAAAATATATCGTCAAGTCAAATGCTACAAGCAGCTTTGCTTGATGATAATTTTTGGGATTAGATATATCAATGCATATCTGTTTTTGAACCCATAACAGAACCTGTTTTTCAACAAGAGTCCAGCAAATTCTTCTAGTGTTTATAATATTTAAGGATATGAAATCAACACAAATTGGGTTATATTTACAGACAGATACTGATAATGAGTCATTGGATTTGAGAAAATCTAAAAGCAGGTTTCAGTAAATTTTACCACTGTGTAGATCGCCTGGAAGATACGGTGGAGCATAGAGTGGAGGTTTGCCCTGCTTGGGCGGAGCAACGCCGTATCCTCGTAGAAGCGATTGACGGCGGCGATCTCTCGCATCCGGCCCTAGTGCAGGCCATGGTATGGAGCAAGAGGGCATAAGAAGCTGTCACCTCCTTCTGTGAAGAAGTAAGGCTCGCGAAGGAGGAGGTGGAGCGCGTTAGGGAGAAGCAGTCTGTGCGCCCTCATCTCCCTAGCCACCGTAGGAGGAGACGCTCCGGGCGTCGGTAGTTCATTGTGGTCTCTCGGCCACCATGGGCACGGGCTTGCGGGCGGCGAGGACCGATGCCTGCCAGGGTTGCGGATCTGTTTAAAAGAGGTACCCTGGCACAGGCAACTAAAGGAACACAGGTGGGTTTTAGTCAGTAAAAGTCTGACATGCTTTTCATATTGGCGATAGCAGTGGTGGCCCGGTGGTATCAGCCACGACTTACAACTTGTAGGTCGTGAATTCGCACTCAGGCAGGCGCTTTACTTGTGGTAAATAATAACATCACCACTGGTCTCAAAACTGCACATTGCTCGCTGAATCCATATCCTACAATGTTGACAACCTCGCGAGCCAAGTCAAGATATTTGATTTGTTTATCTTTCTCGACTTACACGAGGTAGTTTTTATTTTTTATTTAAGCGTTACTTAAATAGTTTCTGCCTACCCCCATGGGAGAAAGGCATGAATTCATGTGTGTATGTGAAAAACCAATTAACAAATGTATAATTTTATCTAACTTTGACAGTGATTGACTAACTGTATTCATAATTGAATGAAATTATTGTTAATATCGGCGTTTTGTAATTGTTAAAATGATTAATAAGGTACGATACCAATCTGCATTGTCTATTTTTCATTAATTATAATCCTTTTGTTAGTAAAATGACAAAACTTACGTCACGAAAACATAAAATAGTATTTATCCGCTGTTTTGGATAAATACTCAGTAAAAACGGATATTTATCGAGTATTTATCCATTTTGAGTATTTATCCGGATAAATTCCCAACACTAGTTGTAGGTCGCGTGGCGTTTCTCACACGTGTTATTTGTCTATTAAGCGTAACATAACTCATTGCATAGGTAAGATTATTTTCATCTTGCTGATTTGATGTAAATCAAAATCGAAAGTCATTTACTTCAACTAGGCTGAGAGTCAGCACTTTTTGAACGTCAAAATTACATAAGCCAGTTCACCTAAAAGCCCGCCCTTTGCCACATCCTCGTGTTTTGGTTGGGAAGAAGTGAAATGATTATTTCATAAAGTGATTAGAAATCAGTAGGTATGGCCTAAGTAATTATAGGGTCGTAACTGTAGCCCACTGGGTACGGCCGTATTTACGGGTTGTAGATCGTAGGTTCAAACCCTGGCATTTTTCTTTGTGTGGATTCATCACCACTACTCTCAAAACGGTGAAAGAAACAACGTGAAGAAACCAACATGTCCCAGAACCGAAAATACGAAGATATGTGGCATCTACTAACCTGCACTGGGCCTGCGTGGTGGATTATGGCCCACTCCCTCTCACAGAGAGGAGTCCTGTATTCTAGCAGTGGGAACATTATTGGCTGCTAATGTGCACCGACAGATATATCTTAGTCTTTACCTGCCTAAGTTTCAAGTTTGTCAGCAATTGTTCGTTGAAGTTTAATGAAATCTTGCAAACATGCGTTGTAATTACTTAGAGACTGTATTCCTTATCGTCGTGCTTGTGTAGACTTGACTAGAGTTAGACGATTCCAAGCCTTGGAACGATGCGCGAAAGTCAGTTCAACACGACAAGTCAATATGGAGAAAGCTCAACATTTAAAATCAAACGAAAAGTTTGTACGTACAGTCACCAAAAGACATAAGTAACCAGGTTCGTCGGATATGGTCGAAGTTAAGAAAGAGACCGACAGTTGTTTTCAAATAAAATTTAATTGAAAAAGTAGAAAAAGAAAAACATTACATTTATCAAAGATATGTAAGTTTTGGAAGAGCTGAGTCTTCTAACACAGGCTTATCTGCTTAAAAGGAGGCTCCAATCACTAGTTGTTAATTTTTACTTAATAAAATAATTAAAAAAATATATATATTTCATCAAATCAGTTTCATGCAAAAATTTCTATCGCTGTTTCTTACAAAACTTCAACTACATCCGCCGACCCTGATTATTTATCTCTTTTGGTGACTGTACTCGAAAACTACGTGAAAAAAGTCACGAAGTAAAAAGCTTTTTACAAGAAGTCGGTTGTTATTTTTTTGTAAAAAGT
The DNA here is from genome assembly GCA_932294355.1 of Aporophyla lueneburgensis. NCBI lineage: Eukaryota > Metazoa > Arthropoda > Insecta > Lepidoptera > Noctuidae > Aporophyla > Aporophyla lueneburgensis. Next base: position 9,520,138 of record OW028737.1, read on the forward strand.
ATTTTTTTTATAAATTAATTAGGTATTGACTGCCTCGTTGGTCTAGTGGTAGCAAGCGCTACTGCTGAACTTGAGGTCCTGGGTTCGATTCCCAGGTCGGGCAAAGTGTTATTGGGTTTTTCCATCTGGAATTTCTCAGTAGCAGCGCGGAGTCTGGATTTGTGCCCGGTTGATGGCAATAGGCTCGCCCCCTATTACATGGGACGTAAACATAACAGGCGAAATGTGGGTGTACTATAGGTACACCTCTGCCTAACCCTTCGGGGAAACAAGGCGTGATGTTATGTTTTATGTAATTAGGTATAATAACAAATTCTACTGAAAATAATAACTAAAACGATTGCGAAGAGTTATATTCTGGCATACGTAAGCAAAAATCGTTCGTTGTAATGGCGTATATATACACGTGTATTTATAAAGCCCTACTTCAGACAGTTAACAAGCCGAGCTAATTATTTGTACAAACTTTATACTTTACTCAGAACTTTCGTTTAACGAAACGTTAATTAGAACCATTTCACAGTATTGTCTGGCAATGTTTCATCATAAATAATTTCTCGTTTCTCTAATTGTATGATATCATTTTTTTTGTTTTGTCTTCGAGACTTAGCAAGAAAGTAATTTGAGACCATCTTGAGTTGAAAGAATTATTAAAGTTGACCTTGAAATTCATTTCGTGGCGTTTTTTATGAGCTTTAAAACCCTGTCTTGCTAATTTTGTACATTAGATACTACTTTTATTTGAAGGTATGTGGTTTTTTACCAACTTAAAAAAAGGAGGGCGTTCTCAATTCAGTTGAATTTGTTGATTATGTTAGTTATCTCAGGTGTCCGTTATTTTAAACCGAATTGAAAAACTGGTTTGCAAGGGTGTACTTTTCGATGTATATTTGGACAAGTTATGATTAGCGGTTTTTGAGTTAGTTTGAATAGTACGTGTTTTTTGTCTTTTATGTTGATGATGGTATAATAAGGATAAATGTCACTATTATTTACATAGCAAGTGGTACACGAACTTGTGTAGCTGAATCATGTTCTGGCTAGACATTATTATATAGTCAGAATTTCGAATGCGGTGGCAAAAAAAAAAGGAAAATACAAAAGATTTTTTTTTTTTTTATAAGCTGGATAGCAGAATGCAAACCTCTAAAAAGTAAAAAAAAAACCGGCCAAGTGCGAGTCGGACTCGCGCACCGAGGGTTCCGTACAAATCTGTAGGTATTCTCGGTTTAAAAATATATATATTTTTTAATTTTTATATTTCAGTTGATTGAATGTAAGGTAAATTGCGGTTTACGATTTATGACGTTTTAAAAAAAAACTACTCACTCGATCTCGTTCAAACCAATTTTCGTTGGTAGTTTACATGGTAATGTACATCATATATTTTTTTTAGTTTTATCATTCTCTTATTTTAGAAGTTACGGGGGGGGGGGGGACACACATTTTACCACTTTGGAAGTGTCTCTCGCGCAAACTATTCAGTTTAGAAAAAAATTATAGTAGAAACCTCATTACCATTTTTGAAGACCTATTCATAGATACCCCACACGTATGGGTTTGATGAAAAAAAACATTTTTGAGTTTCAGTTCTATGTATGGGGAACCCCAAAATTTATTGTTTTTTTTCTAGTTTAGTGTGAAAATCTTAATGCGGTTCACAGAATACATCTGCTTACCAAGTTTCAACAGCATAGCTCTTATAGTTTCGGAAAAAGTGGCTGTGACATACGGACGGACAGACAGACAGACAGACAGACAGACAGACATGACGAATCTATAAGGGTTCCGTTTTTTGCCATTTGGCAACGGAACCCTAAAAAGACGTATTGACCCTTCAAGTTTAACAAGAAATTGTAGGTAATACTTTGTTCAAAGGATCGTCATGTCGAAACGCCTGAACCAATTTTGTCAAAATATATCTAAAAACCACAGCTAGAAACCTTACTTTAAAACACAAAAAACTGCATTCAAATTGGTTCACCCGTTTAAGAGCTACGGTGCCACAGACACACATAGCGGTCAAACTTATAACACCCCGTTTTTGCGTCGACGGTTAAAAACCAAAGACAACGACTTCCGAAATTAAAGTTATTTTTCACATTGTAGTGTTTTTTGGAAGTCGGTTGTTTTTTTCACTTGTTTTATGTAAAAACAAGCCTCTTAACAATTTTACCCAACACCGCACACATGGACTGGAACTTTAGCAAAGTTCAATCTAGGCAAATATTAAACCCAGTTACCTCAATAAGACATCAACAAAAATAAGTTAAACATGTAGCGGAAACAATATTAATTTAAACCGCTACTCGAACTAATAAGAAAACCGCTGCCGCTTATGAAGTGGCACCATACCACGAAATCAGGTGATCCTTTGTTCGGCGAGGGTTCGACGGCCGCACGGTTACACGTGCCGCCCGCACACAGCGAGCGCGTGACATTTGTACCGGCCGGCGTGGAAACGACCTTGAGCGCCGGGCCGATGGCGTGCACACGAAGCTACCTGCGCGCGCGCCGAGAGTCGACCATCAGTTCAGTCTCGACTAGCTACCAAACTACTCGGTTCGCGACGCGCTTAATATTGCTCTCTGCTTGTATAGAATCGCTGTGTTCCGCTTGTAATTCAATTTCAATAATATAATTTTAATAATCGTAATAATATTCTTCATTTCTTCTCTCGGCTTTATTCATTCTCACTATCACATCCTTCCGCTACGCTTCACTCTAATCTATCAAACATTAAGTTAGATACCGGGTTCGATTCCCAACTCGAGTAGAATAGTCAACCCGACCATTCTACATTGGTGACCCCGACGAGATCACACCTTCAAGACTGAAGACTCCAAGACGCCAGTCAATCCAGAACACCAGTGGAACAAGAAGAACGAAGCCTGGAACCATTTTGTTCGTGTTATTTCCATTGCTGACGTCAAATCCGTTGAGGTGGGGTCTCAGTTTTAAGCGGTGAGCGATTTTATTATTTTTTTTTTTTGCAATGGCGGAAGCTGATGGTTTCGTTGATTGCAAGGATGCTCCCGTTATCTCAGGAGAGGTAGCGGGGGTTGGAATGCCATTGCGTTGTCCACCATTTTGTCCGGAAGAACCGGCTTTATGGTTCGCGCAACTAGAGGGCCAATTTATTATGTCCAGAATTACGAGTGACAGTACGAAGTTTTATTATGTGTCCTCGCAGCTGGAAGCCAAGCACGCCTTGCAAATAAAGGATATTATCACCAAGCCGCCAGCGAACAACAAGTACGAGACTTTAAAAGCAGAGCTCATTAAGCGATTATCAGCGTCTCAGGAGAAACGCATTAAACAACTCCTCTGCCACGAAGAGCTAGGCGATCGTAAGCCGTCTCATTTCCTGCGGCACCTTCAGAACCTAGCTGGTCCAACGGGCGCTTCTGAGTTTGTGAAAAGTATCTGGACGAACAGGTTGCCACCGAATATACAGACTGTCATTGCCTCACAGATCGATGATTTGCAGGTCGAGAAGTTAGCTGACATTGCAGATAAGGTGTTCGAGATAGCCCCGATGACCCCGCAAGTTGCTAGCGCCTCTGCTACCACCGACACGGCTTCATCCGACCTGGCAAAGCAAGTGAGCGAGCTGACGAAGCAGGTAGCTGCGCTCACTTCTCGCATGAACGACAGAGGAAGGAACCGCTCACGCTCGAGATCCCACAATCGCAATCGAAGGTATAATCGCTCCAATAGTAGACCGCGGCAACCACCTCCTGACCACCCACACTGCTATTACCACTTCACATACGGGAATAAGGCGAAGAACTGTAGGTTGCCCTGCACGTTTCAATCGGAAAACAGGAAGGGCGGTCGCAAGTAGCGGCCAGCGACTGCCCCACGTCTTCAGGCCGTATATTCGTGACCGACCGGACATCGAAGTTACAATTCCTTGTGGACACGGGTTCCGACTTGTGCGTTTTTCCCCGCTCTGCCGTCAAGACGCCCTGCATCCAATCAAGGTACGATCTGGTAGCTGCTAACGGTACGGTCATACACACTTACGGGCCTACACAGCTCCAGTTGGATTTAGGCCTCCGGAGGAACTACAGCTGGAGCTTCACCATAGCTGACGTTGGGAAACCCATCATTGGTGTGGACTTCCTCAGCCACTACAATCTGCTGGTCGATTGTAGGAACCAACGACTGATCGACAGCTTGACATCCTTGTCGGTCTCCGCCACACACTGCAGCACCATTGACATTGCATCTGTGAAGGCCGTCGTTGGTGATACCGGCTATCACCACATACTGCGTGAGTACCCAGAAATAACACGGCCACCAGGCAAACAGCTACCAGGTACTCACAACACGATGCACCACATAAGGACGACACCAGGCCCGCCGGTGGCATGCAAACCAAGACGCCTTGACCCAGCTCGACTTCAGGTTGCCAAGAAGGAGTTCGAAGAGATGTTGGCAAGCGGGGTAGCGAGGCGTTCTGAGAGTGCTTGGTCAGCACCACTGCACCTAGTGAAGAAGAAGGACGACGGATGGAGACCATGTGGCGACTACAGGGCACTTAACGCCAGAACAGTACCTGACAGGTACCCCATTCGTCATATTCATGACTTCTCTCACCAGATATCAGGCTGCACCGTCTTCTCGACCATCGATCTTGTAAAGGCCTACAATCAATTGGCCATCAATCCAGACGATGTACCAAAGACGGCGATTACTACACCATTCGGCCTTTACGAGTTTCCTTTCATGACGTTCGGTTTGAGGAACGCGGCACAAACCTTCCAAAGGTTCATCGACGAGGTCCTACTTGGCCTCGATTTCTGCTATGGGTACGTAGATGACATCCTAGTCTTCTCAGCGTCTCCTAAAGAGCACGAGGCCCATCTACGTCAGTTATTCAATCGCCTGAGGCAGTACGGCATTGTGGTCAACACAGCTAAGTGCAACATCGGACAGACTGAGGTTGTTTTTCTAGGCTACCGCGTGTCGGCGGAAGGGACGAGGCCAGTTCAATCCAAGGTCCAAGCCATACAGGAGTACCCGGTTCCCAAGACCGTCAAGGAGCTGCGCCGATTCCTTGGCATGGTCAACTTTTATCGCCGATTCGTCCCGAACGCAGCCAAACTTCAGGGACCGTTGAACGCTGTCCTTGCCGGACCCAAGGTAAAAGGCTCACATCCAGTACACATGACTCCAGAATTGCTGAAGGCTTTCGAAGACTGCAAATCTTCGCTGTCCAAAGCGACACTCCTGGCTCACCCTGATGCATCTGCAGAGTTAAGCATCGTGACAGATGCTTCTGATACGGCAATCGGCGCCTTCCTTCAGCAGCGGAAGGGGGACAACTGGCAACCACTAGCCTTTTACTCGCACAAGCTTAGTGAGGCACAAAGGAAGTACAGCCCATACGACCGGGAGCTACTTGCGATTTATGAGGCAATCAAGTACTTCCGGCATATGGTCGAGGCAAGAACCTTCGCCATCTACACAGACCATAAGCCGCTTACCTTTGCGTTCAGGATGAATAGGGATAGTTGCTCACCCAGGCAATTCCGGTACCTGGACTTCATTGGGCAATTTACGACAGACCTGAGGTATTTACCAGGCAGTGAGAACGTTGTCGCCGATGCATTGTCGCGCGTGGAGGAAATATCAGCAGCTGTCGACTTCGAGGAACTTGCAAGACTCCAGGATACAGACCTAGAACTGCAAGACCTAATTCAACATGGCTCCACGCTGAAACTTCGAAAGGTAGCATCCACCTACAGCAATGACCTACCAGTCTATTGTGACACCTCTACGCCGACAACACGCCCCTATATAACGCCTACCTTGCGAAGACAGGCATTCGATTCACTGCACAACCTACATCATCCTGGAAATGCAGCTACAGTGCGACTGGTGACACAACACTTTGTTTGGCCAGGGATCCGCAAAGATTGTAGAGAGTGGGCGAGGCAATGTATACAATGCCAGACGTGCAAAACTGCACGTCACACTAAAGCTCCACTTTCAACCTACCTTACTCCTTCTTCCCGTTTTTCCCACATTCACCTCGACATAGTGGGACCCTTAACCCCTTCGTCTGATTTCAGATACTGCCTCACAGTCATTGATCGATTTACGCGATGGCCTGAGGCGTACCCCTTGAAAGACATCACGGCGGAGACCTGCGCAGCTGCCCTGGTTTCTGGCTGGATAGCCAGGTTCGGCTGTCCCGCACGGGTCACTACAGACCGCGGACGCCAGTTCGAGAGTCACCTCTTCAAGGCTCTCACTACCTTGGTGGGTGCACATCACTACCGCACCACCGCCTACCATCCAGCAGCGAATGGCATCGTAGAACGTCTACATCGGCAGCTGAAGGCTGCCATCATGTGCCACACTTCCTCACAGTGGACAGAAGCCCTTCCACTGGTACTTCTCGGCATGCGTAATTCTTGGAAGGAAGATATCCAAGCTACGCCTGCAGAGCTGGTCTACGGTGAAGCACTGCACTTACCCGCTCAGTTCCTGTCCCCTAAAGACGACTTCACTACCACAGATGTCACGGAGTACGCTGCGAACCTGCGAGTCCACATGGCCAAGCTTGCACCAAAACCAACTTCGTGGCACACCAGCACCACTACTCCCTTCTACATGCCTCGAGACTTACACTCTTCCACACACGTCTTCGTCCGCCGAGATCATGTTCGAAGATCGCTAGAACCGCCTTACGCTGGACCCTACAAAGTTATACAAAGATATCCGAAATACTTCGTGGTCGAGGCGAACGGAAAACCCAATAACATTACTGTGGACAGATTGAAACCAGCCTACATGACACGAGAGGAGACGGGGGTTCCAGCTGAGATACCAACGGCCCCAAAACCCACGACTGAAGCAACCGGTGAAGGCGCAGAGCAGAGGACGCGAAGTGGGCGGCGTGTCAAATTTCCCGATTTTTATCGACCGTAGTCACGGTCTGGCCAGGGGGAATATGTAGCGGAAACAATATTAATTTAAACCGCTACTCGAACTAATAAGAAAACCGCTGCCGCTTATGAAGTGGCACCATACCACGAAATCAGGTGATCCTTTGTTCGGCGAGGGTTCGACGGCCGCACGGTTACACGTGCCGCCCGCACACAGCGAGCGCGTGACATTTGTACCGGCCGGCGTGGAAACGACCTTGAGCGCCGGGCCGATGGCGTGCACACGAAGCTACCTGCGCGCGCGCCGAGAGTCGACCATCAGTTCAGTCTCGACTAGCTACCAAACTACTCGGTTCGCGACGCGCTTAATATTGCTCTCTGCTTGTATAGAATCGCTGTGTTCCGCTTGTAATTCAATTTCAATAATATAATTTTAATAATCGTAATAATATTCTTCATTTCTTCTCTCGGCTTTATTCATTCTCACTATCACATCCTTCCGCTACGCTTCACTCTAATCTATCAAACATTAAGTTAGATACCGGGTTCGATTCCCAACTCGAGTAGAATAGTCAACCCGACCATTCTACAAACACAAAGTTTCGTAATAATCGCTAAGCTAAATAAACAAACTACGACCATAAAATGAGCTCTAGCTAGAACATGATTCAGCTAGATTTGGAATAACCATTCCATGATAAGAATTGCAGAAATAAAAGAACGTCCTTCAGAAATATTTTAGCTATGAAAACGTAAAACTGCGGCTTGGACGCTCGGAGTCGGCACCAATACTTTTATGCTCCGCTCCACCAACGTCGGAGAATTGCAGTCACTCCATATATTTATTTTATTGGAGTTCTCAGACATTTTAGAATAGATGTACATTGTTAGAACTTGATATTCTTCGCCGTAAACTTTATATGCAATAATGAAGCGAATGAAGCTCGTCACTAGTGCATTATTTAAGTCACTCGAGTGGTTCTTAGCAACCTTATTTAAACTCTCTGAGAAATGTTTTGACGGCAAAATGAACGCTTTCTGTTGAGAGTGGAATTATCAATTGTTATTCTCTCATTATATGAAATGACTAGCTTCTGCCCTCGACTTCGTCCGCGTCAAAAATTTTCTACCCTGACCCTTCCCGTCGCATCGAATTTCCTGCCAGTTGTCGTCAATTTTTCGTTGCTGCTCTGCTCTTTTCGATTGTAGCGAAATGTTATATAGCCTATAGCCTTTCTCAATAAATAGGCTATCCAACACAAAAATATTTTTTCAATTCGGATCAGTAGCTCCTGAGATTAGCGCGTTCAACCAAACAAACTTTTCAGCTTTATAATATTATAAGTAATATAAGTAACTAGCTTCTGCCCGCGACTTCGTCCGCGTTAAATTTCTTGTTCCCCCACTCTTCCCGTCGCGTCGAATCGCCTACCCGTGCGATTTTCCCCGTTTTTGCAACATTTTTCATTCCTGCTCTGCTCCTCTTGGTTGTAGCGTGATGTTATATAGCCTTCCTCTATAAAGAGGCTACCCAACACAAGTTCGTAATTTTTGTCTTGTATATCAATTGCATTGTAGATACGAGAAATATTATCCATTAAATTATAATTATAAAACTAAAATAGGTAATTTAGGTATTACTGTGGTAGCGTATTGAGACTTGAGAGCTAGTAGTGGCGACTAAGGAATAGGTCGCAGGTTCGAACCCAAGAAGGCGGTTTACTTTGTGTAAATTATTACATCACTACTGCTCTCAAAACGGTGAAGGGAAACCATTCGAACTTACATTATATGCCCCGCCCTTGCTTTGCATGAGTGTAATGATTACATTGCTTATTTTGTATTTGTATTTGTATTGCACCCGTGTAAAGCAAGAACGGGTCAATAAGCGCATACTTACTAATTTACTATATTTTCCTTAAGGTATATACTAAGTCCTTGTCAGTTTCGAGTCATTCAAATGAGCATGCAAATAGATGTTTGCTTCATCCTAGCAAGATGAGAAATTATAAAAAAAATATCTATACTTATAATAAAACTGTAGAGAGGTCAATTCTGTACATTGAATATACATTCAAAATTAATATTGGAGGATGAATGGTGATCGATACTGATGCCAAAAATGCAATCAGTAAATTTTTTGTCTGTCTGTCTGTCTGTATGTGCACGCATGGGTCAAAAACTACTGAAGGGATTGTAACCAAACTTGGTACGATTGTAGTCCATACTCCTGGGCAGGTTATAGGTTATATAACAGAACGCTAAAACAGTTAGGAGCTGAGCAGTGACGATAAATTTGAAGGAAGTCGGATGAAAATGCGCTTTCGGGCTCTTATCCTCGCAAACGTTGATCATATACCAAAAGTAAGTTCCCGCAGGATATTTTCCGACCTTCATGCGGGCAAAGCCGCTGGCAAAAGCTAGTATAAAAATAATACAACATTAAAACGATACAATTGTTGTATATCAAAATGTTGATTTAAAATATTATTCCACAAGATATCGTCTGTTTCAGTATCTACGGAGATGGTCCGTGTATCATCTATAATGTACAGCAGCCGTATCTTCTAATGCTGAAAATGTTTGCTACATTTACCAGATGCAACCGCCGCCGCCGGGCGCTCTGCGGTATTCTACACTTCGATTCGAATGGTCCACTGAACATTTACCTGTTCTGTGTATCTTTTGCTGGTAAACTCCATGATTTTTCTGATTAGTATTAATAATAATATAGATCTCAAAGATATTAGTACAATTTTAATATAATTTATAATTGGCGAAGTACCACCACGTCTAGAATAATGCTACTCGGGAAATATCGCCAATGAATGACCAAAAAGGAAGCTGCAGTCTACCAATGCAGTGTAAAATAATCACCACGCAAGTATTCCCTGAAGGGATGGGTAGATGTGCACCTATACAATCACATCTCGCAGTCGCCATCAGGTATTGCTTAAGTCCCTTATATAGAGAGCGAGCCTATTGCCATCAACTGGACAACAATCCTAACTCCGGGCTGCTACCGTGGTCCTGGCAAAGGCAACTGCAGGAACACAGGTCGGTTTTAGTCACTAAAAGTCTGACACAACAGAGATGTCATTTGAAGATTTCCCAACCAGAAAAAAAGGGCCACCACTGAGAAATTCAAGACGGAAAACCCAAAAACTGTATGCTGGACTTTGGAATCGAACTCAGGACCACATGCTCAGTACTGCTGGCAACCACTAGACCGCGGACCGCTAGAGGCGGTCAAAGCTTTATGATTAAGAAGTTTTTATTTGTTTTCTCGTAAAAGATCCTAATAGGTAAATAATAGGGATCTAGGCTGTGTAACTACTCAGCGAATCCAATTTAATTAGTAAGTTAAAGTGTGCTTAAGAGAAAAAGCGGAGGCTTTCACGAAGGCTTTAATTAAAACTAGTTCAATATTTTTCTCCTTTTTGCATAGAAAATGTACCTACTGGATCCTCGTTTAATCGTCTTTTAGTTTTTAATGTTTGAATATTTAAATGGATAAAGTTGATGAATTTTTCAAATGTCAGGAAACGGGTTAGTTATTTCAAAATAAATAATTGCCTGAAAATTTTTACGCATTATCCTACTAATATTGTAAATGTGATAGTTTGTGAGGATGTATCGATGTTTGTTACATTTTCACGCAACAACTACGGAAAGGATTTGGATGGGATTTGGCCCACGGATAGTTTGTAACTGTATTTTTATCCCAGTAGTATGTTCCTGTGGGATAGTTTCCGGTTTACACGCGGGCGAAGCCACTGGCAAAAGCTAGTTATTCATAATCTAGTGCCCATTTCTGAAACACAGGCCTCCCCTCTTTGAAAGGGAGTGGGCTATATAACTATATTCTACCGCACGGGCCCAGTGTGGATGGATAGGTGTCACATGTCTTCGAATTTTTTATTCTAAGACATACCGGTTTCCTCACGATGTTTTCCATCACAGTTTGTAGAGTAGTGGTAATGAAATTGTTTACACAAAGTAAAGTGCCTGTCTGGGTTTGAACCCATGACCTACTACTCGTAAGTGGGGTCTGATACCACTTGGTCACCACTGCTTCTTCCGCCTAACCATTGCACCAATTCTCCGCAATATACAAAATAGGGTAGGTTGTTGATCTTTCAGTCTGTTGGTGCAATATTGCAGCTTTTACATTTTTAAGCTTAAAAAATCCACTGTGAGCCGGACTCTCACGGGTACACTACATAAATACGCAAAATTTATTCCGACAGTCACAAATACGAACTACAAAATACCGATTTTCATAATTTCGAATGATGCAAAATTCCGAATATAACAACTCCGACTTATCATTACTCCTATTTTTATAATTCCTAAAAAAAAATATTCCTGACGTTTATAATTACTATTCTCAATATACCGAATTTCAATAGATCGAATAACAAAAAGTCCGACTTACCTAATGATAATTCGAAACATCAAAAATACGAATTCCGATTATTAAATCGGTTCTGCATGGCGCCAGTCATATTTAATCATTTACCACGGTCACTCAAAGAATTAAATGTAATATTATTTAAGAAACGGCTAAAATACTTATTGGTAAACAAAGCATCTTACAGTATTTCGAATTTTTAACGGACAAAAATTTAATAACAGAATTTTGACATGGCAATAAAATAAATGTACTGTTTCCTTTGATATAAGTTTTTTGTATATTGACATTAGTATTTCATATTGACATAGGTATTTTATATTGACATTATTAGTATTGTATTTGGACTTATTCTGTGTGTAGACATGCAATGCGTTGACTTTAATTTCAATTGCTATTTATTATTAATTATTTTGTATTGTGTATACTTCTTTTTAATTGTTTTATTGTTCAGGCTTATTGTATTTATTTTATCATTGAGACTTGGCTGGCTTTATACTTCATCACAAACATTTGTACGCCCATTGGCATGGCATAGCGCACTTTTTATTTTCTTTAAATATCATCATTATTGTACGTATGTTAAACAAATGATTAAATGACTTATGACTTAAAATACCGATTAATACAATTCCGAAATAAAAACGCCTTGTAAAACCGAATAGTATAATTGCTCGTCAGAGAGAAGTATAATATTAGGTCTTTACCTATGAAATTGCCGTTCTGCAGTACTGGCCATTTCAAATCAAAATAATTTTTGTTTGTCTAAGAATTCTAATTTCAAATTAATTTTATTTTAAAAACATGGAATTCTTTTTCCAAAAATAGTCATTTGTTTATTGATTAGTGTTACATTTTCATCGCATTTCAATCTTTTTCGTCATCATGGATACGTTAAAAATTCGAGTAATTATGGAATATGAGTACCGTCGTGGCAGCAACGCGGCACAAGCGGCACGCAACATCAACGACGTTTACGGAGCTAACACTACAAACCAACGCACCACCTGTTATTGGTTTGCTCGCTTCCGTTCTGGAAATTTCGACCTGAAAAATGAACCTCGCGGTCGTCCGAAGACTTTGGTCGACAATGACGAATTAAAGGCGATTGTGGAAGCTGATGATACACAATCTACGGTTGAATTAGCAGCAGCTTTCGACTTTAGCGTCAAAACAATATTGGTCCATTTGCGTCAAATTGGCAAGGTAAAAAAGCTTGACAAATGGGTGCCCCACGAACTCAATGATCGCCAGCGCGAAGTACGCGTCGAGACGTGCCTTGCACTGCTCAACAGACACACAAATGAAGGAATTTTGAACCGCATTGTTACCTGCGATGAAAAATGGATACTGTTTGATAACCGCAAGCGCTCAGCAAGTTGGTTGGATCCTGGTTCAGCACCTAAACAATGCCCTAAACGAAAACTTACCCCTAGAAAAGTGATGGTCACTGTTTGGTGGTCTAGCGCCGGTGTGATTCATCACAGCTTCTTACCAAACGGGGTGAGCATTACTGCAGGTGTGTACTGTGAAGAACTGAACTCAATGATGGAGAAGCTGGCACATCTCCAACCAGCATTGGTCAATCGCTCGTCTCCGCTGCTCCTGCACGACAACGCGCGACCTCATACTGCACAGCAGTTGGTCTCCAAGTTGCAAGAACTGGGGTTGGAAGCTCTCCGTCATCCGCTCTACACACCAGACCTTGCGTCTACAGACTACTACTTTTTCTAGAATTTGGATAACTTCTTGGCGGGAAAAAAATTCAATACCCGAGAGCCAGTACAAAATGCCTTTGAAGAATTTTTTGCCTCCCGTCCAGCTGATTTTTTTAAGAAGGGCATCAATAAACTGCCACTGCGTTGGCAAAGATGCATTGATAGCATGGGTGATTATTTCGATTAATACAAATAAAAAATACATGAAAAAAATTCGTTTATTTTTTTTTCATACAAAACGCCATTTTCATAGGTAAAGACCTATTATTATGTTTAGTATGAGGAGGTAGAATTAAAAAACATGCAAGCAAGGATGCACCATGCAACATGCAAGCAGGCATGCAATATGCAAGCAGGCATACAACATGCAAACAGGCATGCAGCATGCAAGCAGGCAAGCAGCAAGCAAGCAGGCTTCTATCACGGCTCTGGCACTGCGGGGTTTGGGCGGCCCCACGCGTGCTTATCGTCGCAGATGGTCTTAACGATCACCATCGCAGTGTTGGCTTGCTGACCGGCTATGCCGGCCAGCCTCAGCCGCGGCGGCGGGCCTTCAAACCACCTGCCCCTCAGCTCGCGGGCCACCCCACCTCTCCGCGCCTACGCGGGTTTAAATTACACTCTAGGGGTAGGGCAGACAAGACTGCGTGAAGTCAGTTTTCCAGCGATTCGTTTCTGTCACTAAATTTTGTGACATGTTGACTTTAAGTTTATTCGGAGCATTGAAAATCGGAATGTCGTTTTTCGGACCGAGAAACCTTCGAACATTTGATTCTTCGAACGTATGAAAATCGGAAAACTAACAAATCGCATAATACGACTTTGGGTAAAATAAATTTCGTGATTTTTAATAACAGATATTATTATTCTTAGGTATTATGAAATTCGGACTTTTGAAAATCGGAACATTGAAATTCGGAAAAAAATATTTCGGAGTATTTGGGTGTTCCCGGACTCTCACACATAGTTTTCCGGGGAACACCCAAATACTCCGAAATATTTTTTTCCGAATTTCAATGTTCGTTGAATCGCTGGAAAACCGACTTCACGCAGTCTTGTCTGCCCTACCCCTAGAGTGTAATTTAAACCCGCGTAGGCGCGGAGGGGTGGGACCAAACCACGCAGCGCCGGAGCCGTGACAGAATCAATGCTTGCTGCATGCTTGCTTGCTTGCTTGCTGCATGCCTGCTTGCTTGCTGCTTGCCTGCTTGCATGCTGCATGCCTGCTTGCATGTTGCATGCCTGCTTGCATGTTACTTGCATGCTGCATGTCTGCCTGCACGCTTCATGCCTGCTTGCATGCTTGCTTGCATGTTTTTTAATTCTACCTCCTCATATTAAACATAATATTATGCTTCTCTCTGACGAGCAATTATACTATTCGGTTTTAAAAGGCGTTTTTATTTCGGAATTGTATTAATTGGTATTTTAATAATCGGAATTCGTATTTTTGATGTTTCGAATTATCATTAAGTCGGACTTTTTATTATTCGATCTATTCAAATTCGGTATATTGAGAATAGTAATTATAAACGTTAGGAATATTGAAATTTAGGAATTATAAAAATAGGAGTAATGATAAGTCGGAGTTGTTATATTCGGAATTTTGAATCATTCAGAATTATGAAAATCGGTATTTTGGAATTCGTATTTGTGGCTGTCGGAATAATAAAGTTTTTCGTATTTATGTAGTGTACCCAGTTTCCCGTACCAGAGAACAATACTAAACACAAAAAAACTAAAACAAAACACATTCGTACAATACAAAAACGCCGTACTAAATACGTTTCTTGTATGCCCTTCTGTTTTAATAAATCTGTTATTATTTGTTGTTATAATGGCCATTATAGTACCTACACACTCTGACAACTTAAGTGTCTACACATCACGGTTCGAAAGATCCAGCCCTGACAGACGGACGGACAGACAAACAGACAGCGGAAGCTTAGTAATACGTGTACTATTGTCACTCTTTGGGTACGGAACCCTAATAAGGTACGAACCTGACTTACTTGTTCAACGGATCCATATTGTCTTCTAGAAAAGACGCCTCGCCTCGAGATGAGCTCGCTGGCCGATGATCTGAGAACAAACATAATAAAAAGTTAATAAAAGGCTCGTCCCCTATTACATGAAATTTAACAGGGAAAATGTGGGTGTACTATAAGAGCACCTCTGCCTTGCCCTTAGAGCAATACAGGGGTGATGTTTTCCTGCCAGGGTCACAGATGTGTCCGAAAGAGTTACCGTGGCCCTGGCACAGGCAATTGAAGGAACACGGGTGGGTTTTAGTCAGTAAACGTCTGACAAGCCCTCCCGCTACGCCTAGAGCGGGAGAAATCATTTGATGATTTCCCACCCAAAAAAGGGGTGATGTTATGTTATGTTACGAACATATATGTGTTAAAGACTAACCTAGTATATAATCAGTACAAATACAAATGAATTACGAACGAAAACAAGCCAATATTATAGCTTCTAGAACAATGACAAAATAACTTATAAACTGGTCATTAATTGCGCCTTTTCCTTAGGTAATAACTTCAAAGCCACGATGCCTTATGTTACTATTATCTAAACTTAGTTTAAGTTCCAAGGAATAGCATTAAAACTTCTACGAAATCGTTGTTTTAACTTTGTAAGTAACATTGGTTCAGATAACGGAGAACTGCAAAGTGCATATCGAGCAAATTTTTCACTGGTCGTTTTAGACGCCCGCGATCGAGACTTCGGGAGAATGTATCGTACGAGTATTTATATTTTACCTATGTGAAAAGGTTACCGTGAATCGGGCTAGATTATACAATAGGGCAAGTGTTTCGTTTTTAGGGTTCCGTTGCCAAATGGCAAAAAACGGAACCCTTATAGATTCGTCATGTCTGTCTGTCTGTCTGTCTGTCTGTCTGTCTGTCTGTCCGTCCGTATGTCACAGCCATTTTATTCCGAAACTATAAGAGCTATGCTGTTGAAACTTGGTAAGTAGGTGTATTCTGTGAACCGCATTAAGATTTTCACACTAAAATAGAAAAAAAAACAATAAATTTTAGGGTTCCCCATACATAGAACTGAAACTCAAAAATGTTTTTTTTGCATCAAACCCATACGTGTGGGGTATCTATGAATAGGTCTTCAAAAATGGTAATGAGGTTTGTATTATCATTTTTTTCTAAACTGAATAGTTTGCGCGAGAGACACTTCCAAAGTGGTAAAATGTGTGTCCCCCCCCCGTAACTTCTAAAATAAGAGAATGACAAAACTAAAAAAAATATATGATGTACATTACCATGTAAACTACCAACGAAAATTGGTTTGAACGAGATAGAGTGAGTGGTTTTTTTTTTAAAACGTCATAAATCGTAAACCGCAATGTACCTTACATTCAATCAACTGAAATATAAAAATTAAAAAATATATATATTTTTAAACCGAAAATACCTACAGGTTTGTACGGAACCCTCGGTGCGCGAGTCCGACTCGCACTTGGCCGGTTTATTTTTATTTTACAGAGTTATCGGAACAATGTATTGTATTATTATTTTGTTATAGATTAACGAGTTACGGTACGGAATTGCGGTACGGACATGTTATGTGCAGACCCGATGACCATATAGTGAGAAAGTGCCTTTCCGTGGTTAATAAAAAGGGAGGGCGAGGTAGACCGCAAACTACCTGGATGACAAATGTCCGGAAGGTCATGCAAAAGCTTAGCCTTACAGATGGCGATGCTTACCAGCGAAGTGAATGGCGCCGCATGATTAAGAAAGCCGACCCCGCGTTACGAGTAGAGGCGAGGGCAAAGAAGAAGAAGATTGATGAACGAATTAGTATCTCAACGCCCAATTACAATTTCATTATTGTACTCCATTTAAACTGAAAAGCAGATTATCATCTGCCTAGCCTTTTCCTATCTATATTGAGGTCGGATTCCAGTCTAACCGGATGCAGCTAAACAACAGTATTTTACTCGAAGCGACTGCCTATCTACCCTCCACAATCCCAGTAACTGGGTTGTGGAGGGCAGTTAGCACGATATCTCTTGGTAAGGCTGGTTTCGACAACTCGTAACGACTGTCAAATATCAACGAATGATACGGTAAGCGGCGCAATGACTGAACGTGTTTCCGAACCAGGGAGGAGTCTTGGTATGTAAAGACGGTCACACATCTACTAACAAACCGCGGCAAGCATAGCTTAACCTGAGCGATCGACCCGTGCAGGTGTTAATATTTAACCGCAAATCCCTCAAAATTTAAAAGCAAATATAATAAGTTATTTTAAATGAAATGAAAATATAACTTAATATGTCATTTATTTTCACCGTCTACAATATAAGAAAATCGTAAATATTCACTCCAAAACCGTTTAACTACTTTACAACGCAATTCCAAACTGTAATTTATTCGAACCCATTCCACGCAGACCGAGCTAATGCCTCTTTGATAGTTCGATCACAAAGTTCAAGCGAGTGAACCATAGGGCAAGTGAACTATCGGGCAGCATCAATAGATATCATCAGTCAGATTTAGAGCCCCAATTAATTGGAATAGACTTTGAGAGCTAATTTCCTGCCAGTTAATTGCAATCCAGACTCTGACAAGTTTAACACGCATCTAACTAGTTTCGAAAGGTCAGATCTATATTAAATTCAATGTATCTACGAAGTTAGCCATTCGTGACGTATATTCTCGCGCGTGGAAGCGCAGGCAAATAGAGGTCGAGAGTCCAGCAGATGCGGTACGCTGATTTGATTTGATTGATCGCACGTTCGGAACACCTGACGTGGAACAGCCGAACGGCTAAGTGAAATTGACATTGAAAAACTGCAAAGTCACTACAAATATTTTGGAGCGTCGTATTTGTTCTTATTCAGGTTTTTCTTAAAGGGTGGGTGAGGTGTTGCTAAAATAAAATTTAAAACAATGTGTGGGATCGGGGGACCGCCATCCGTAACCGAGTTCTTTACCTCCTAATGTAGCCTCGTTTACCTATAAAATATTTGAACTTTATTTTGACCTCACTATCGGCTAAAGCACTTACTACAACTATGAAAACGACACCTATGACGAAAAATTTGTAAACGCAGCTACCATCTTTGATTTTCATTTTGACCTCACTATTTGTGGTAATGGTTTTTTCGCTATGTGTCGATTTTTACAAGTTTACTCCTACCGCAAGCTGCGATATAAAACTTCATTCCAATACAACCATACACCTCATGCCTGCACCCTGTAACATTCTTACGCATATACACTGATTCATAAACAGTTACATACCCTCACTCACACTCACACATGCTTGCAGGTGTGCTGCTTATTTACTTTTGCTTTTTCTTTTTTCCTTTATTCCCTATTGTAAAAAGTCAAAAATATAACACGTAAATAGTACTTATTTAAGATAAGGAAGAGTGGAGTCTCCAAACACTAGTTGTTACGATATCAAAAACTGTTTTGCATTTTAATTTTTCTAATCAAATTCCAGATTTTCTTAGAAATATCGATTATTCTTAACATAAGAGTTGATTAAAAGCTGTCGGAGTGAACGTTTTATTTGCAGCTTCATTCAGTATTTACTTTTAGTTAGCCGAGCTATAATTGCGAGTCTAGGACGTTTGAATGTCGTTCACCTCACCAAGTTGCGCAGTCGGTAGGTGATGTAATACGGAAACGAGGTATAAATTCTTTCTAAATGTTTTCATAACGGAAGCGGTTTTAAAGTATTAGTGGGGTCTGTTTGTGGAAGATAAAAATAGATGGAAAGTTTATATTTTCTGACCATAACCCTTCGAGGTATATAAATTATTATTTACGCTAATGAATTTTGGACACAATTTATTACCATTTTATTTTTATTACTAGCTTTTGTCAGCGGCTTCGCTCGCGTGGAGGCCGTAAAATATCCTGCGGAAACGTACTACCGGGATAAAACGTACTGTGCGTTTTAATCGAGTTTATAAACTATCTTTTTGCCAAATTTAATCTAAATCCGTTCAGAAGTTTTTTAGTGAAAGACTAACAATCATCCATACCTCGTCACCAACTTTCACATTTATAATATTAGTAGGACTGGATCATGGAACATCTTATAAAGATTTTCGTAAAGCCAATTAATTCGCGGAAGCCAAGTTCTGGCGATATAAAAAGAAACACGTATTCCCTTTCGTAATCTGGATAAAAGAGAGGGTATTTTTTATCATTAAAGGAAAGCAATCTTGGAATTGACGCTTATGTGACGAAAGGACGTGAGGGACCAATACCAACTCTAAACACAGGATGCATTTTGATACTTTTTTACAGAAAAGTGATTGTGTTGAAAGTATGCATCTTCTAGGCGCGCTCGTTCCAAATAGACCTCATCCGTCGATTTCCGTGGCCGGTTGAGAGCCCTGTTTTCAACCGATTTCAATAAAAGGAGGAGATTCTTAATTCGAATGTATTTTTTTTTTCTTTGTTACCTCAGAACTTTTGACTGGGTGAACCGATTTTGATAAATCTTTTTTATTTGTAAGCTGGTGCTTCCCGTGTGGTCCCATTTCAATTTGGTTCAGTTCTTCTGGCAATGGCATCCGTAAGAAAACCATATAAGTCTTAAATTTGCATTATGTATGTGCGCGACAAATGAACTAATAACGCGATTAGATTAGTGCGGGTAGTACATACCATACCTAAAAAATAAAAAATAAACATTAAAAAAAAAAAATAACAACCGACTTCCTTAAAAACACTACAAAGTGAAAATAACTTTAATTTTGGAAGTCGGTGGCGAAAAACTTAAATACAGGTCCTAAGACACTGAATATGGAAATTAAAGTTATTTTTCACATTGTAGTGTTTTTTTTTTAATACCTGGGGCAATGTCGACAATGAAGAATTTTATATAAAATATAATTTAATTCATGATTAAATGTGTATTTACATGATATTCCAGTCGCATATTTTCTCCCATGTTGTTTTTGTTTTCCTTTATCATTCACGTTTAGTACAAATTAATGTATTTTTCATCCCCCCATCTCGGAAAGAGTATTTTTGCCCTTCGATATCTGAGTGCAAAAGCCGTTTTTATCCGCTAGGGGATAAAGTAAATTGAATTTAGAACATCGTGTGCACTAAGTTTGTAAATTCAAAACATCATTAAACCCATTTACTTCTACCTCCATGGTGCCGAATTTATCATACAACCTTTTTCTAATTTGTTAAAAACTCAGACTCGGAACCTCATTGGTGTACTTTTTTTAATTTACTTTGCGCGCCCCATTTTCTTTTCACGTCACTAACAAAAATATTACACTCTACTTAGGCAGCTGTAGCAATTTTACTTTCAATTTTTCTTAATTATACCTAAGTATTATTTGAAATAATTATTACCTAATAAATATTAATACCTAAACTGAAATAAAAGTATCTTGTGATTGTAAATGCTTTTTTTGCATTTAGTCATTTCCTCGCTGAGGTGGGATGAAAAGTTACGTGTTGCACTCGAGTGCAAAGATTTTTCACCTCGTGCTCTTTTGATTCCCTCGCTAATGCTCAGGATTCTAATTTTTGAATCACTCGCTGCACTCGTGATTCAATTTTAGAATCCTTCGCTTGCTCGGTCAACAAAATTGAGCACGCGGTTAAAAAGCAACTTTGCACTCTTGTATAACAAATAACTATTTCACTTCAGTAGCTCAAACATGTAGGTTTTGTTGCCTGAAATCAGTGAGCAAAATGCGATTTTGCTCACTGAGTGAGATAAAGTAACTTTTTAATTTTTGTTTTCAGAAAGCCGCGAATATCTTATTCAGCCTTGGGTTAATCATACAATTCGAAACATTTACACTCTCTCTCTTTCCCGCCATTAGAAAGAGAGAGAGACAAAGACCAGCCCTTTCGAAGTTCCGATTTTGAATTCGACCTCAAAGACAAACACGTTCGGAAATTTGTACTAACTAAAGAAATTTTGCAAAAAGATAATTATGTATTTTAATGTAATTTATTGAATTTTTAACTTATTGTTGTATTTAAACGAAAATAAGTATTTACTGCAAATAAAACTGATATTTAACCTGTAAATATTTATTTCTAGTTTCAATAACGTAAATATTTTGAATAATAAAATATCATGGGTGCTATTTCCGAACATGCCTTAATTTAAATAAAAGAGCGGGAATAAAATTCCGTAGCTGGCGTAAAGAGTTGAATAAGTTAAAAAATATTAAAATAATCGTAAAATATGATTGAAACCAGAGACGAGAACAGTATTTTAACACCGGAAGAGTTAAACATCAAGTTATTAATGCAGAATTAAGTTTCCTACCTGAGAAGTCTCGCGAGAAATATCTGAAAGCATACCATGTCTTCAATGAATGGAGACTTACAAAGAGCGCAAGCAGTTTTTCGGAGACGGTGTTGCTATCTTATTTTGTAGATTTATCACAGACGAGGCGATCATCTACAATATGGAGTATTTGCTCAATGTTGAAAGCTACTTTAAAAACAAAACATAACGTGCATATTGAAACATACGCAAAACTCGTATCTTTTCTAAAAAGAATGTCAGTTGGGCATAAGGCTAAAAAGTCCAAAATTTTCACGGCCACGTAGAAAAATCTATTAATGAAGCTCCCGACTGCAATTTTCTTGCCGCTAAAGTAAGTGGTACCTATGAATCTATGTTGTTAGTTATTAAAATTAGTGTGTAGACTGTTTTGTATAAAGGTACTTACTGCCTACTACTAATTTTTGGAGGTGCAATGTATCCTAGTCTGGCTTAGCAATACTGTTAAAATATTTAATAAGATATGTAAAAGATGCTGTAAATGTTAAATTATGCATACTAATTACGTAATACTTTCATTACAGGTTGTACTGATCATAGGAATTAGTGGAGCGTGTCGCAATAACGAGCTATTACAGCTAACAGTTAATAATATCGAAAAGCATTCAGATAAATTACTGTTAGTAAAATTGAAAAATACGAAGACGAACCTTGACAGGTGTCGTACGCGAAGAATATGTAACTATTGTAGAAAAATACCAACATTTACGTCCAGCCAATATAAAAACCGACCGATTTTTCATACAATACCATAATAATAAATGCTCAAGACAGCCTATGGGAGTAAATAAAATAGGTGCTA
Organism: Aporophyla lueneburgensis; assembly: GCA_932294355.1. Classification (NCBI taxonomy): domain Eukaryota; kingdom Metazoa; phylum Arthropoda; class Insecta; order Lepidoptera; family Noctuidae; genus Aporophyla; species Aporophyla lueneburgensis. The sequence goes on from OW028737.1 coordinate 9,542,290, forward strand.
TACCGCGAGAAATTGCCACTTTCTTAAAACTGGAAGAGCTTCGGCAACGCTCTTGGCTGATTCCGATCTCACCACTTTAAAACGTCACGGCGGGTGGAAGTCCAATACGGTTGCAGAAGGCTATATTGAAGACTCAATAGAAAATAAGTCAAAAATCTGTAAGCGTATAGTGGAAACAATAAGTCTGAATTCGACCTCGGATCCTTGGTTTCACCCACGCCCACCCACTTCCAACGACGCACAGTCAGAAAGCCGATCAGAGTCACCAATGTTCACCGTTGTTCCTTCTCAATCCGCCACCGAAACAGAAACCTTAACCCCAGATAATCAAACTAAACTAAATGCAACAATAACGTTGCCAAATAAATCTGTTACTTTTAATTTGCAGAATTGCAGTAATTTTACTTTTAACTTTTAAAATGTTCCATTTTATTGAATTGGTACCTCTACCTACAATGTTAATTATTTTGATTCACAATAAATAGTTATTTCAATCTATTCCTGTTTATTATTTTATCTCCTTAAGTGTTCTCGCTGCTGAAGTGAAAAGTTATGTGTGTTACACGAGAGGTAAAGTTTTTTGCATCTCGTGCCTTTGAATCCCTCGCCACACTCAGGATTCAACTATAGAATCACTCGCTACGCTCGTGACTCAATCTTGAATCCTTCACTTGCTCAAGATTCAAAATCAGCACTCGCAGCAAAAAACGACTTTGCTCTCTTGTTGCACAAATAACTATTTCTTATTCATTATCTTATACCTTAAAACGAGCAATTCTTGTATATATACATATAATCTGAATCTCGGAAACGGCTCCAACGATTTTCATGAAATTTAGTATACAGGGGGTTTCGGGGGCGATAAATCGATCTAGCTAGGATTCATTTGAATAAAATGTCGTTTTGTTCGTGTTTTCAATTACCAACTTTATCGATAATCAACTTGAACATAAACTCATTATTTTAAATACAATTTACCAAAAAATACCGAGCAAAGCTCGGTCAACCAGATATTTACCTTTAACTTAGTTCAAATGAGAACAACATTAAAGTTTTCTCATACTTCTCGACGATGTTCTATTTTATCTGTAGGTAATGTCGGTTCCAGAACAGCAAGGAATTTGATTTTCTATGTAACGTTACAAAAACCCTGTGTAGTGTGCCAGTGTCCGTCATAGCCACAGAGACAGTTCGTAATTTCGTCATGTCCGGCCGGACTAATGGATACTCAACACTCAACGTTATCCTTCACATCAACTCACCTGTCATATAGTTCAAAGGAATGTCGTCAATTTAATTTAATTTTTTATTTTTATTTTATTAATTTTAAGAAAACTTACAGCTAATACATTCGAATAATTAAAAGTAACATGTAGAAAAAAGCCAATTACAAGTTTCCACTTATATAGATTTCTCGAGAGATAAATGTGTCGACGAGCTTTGAAACATGTTGTAAACATGCTGTAGTGTGTTATATATAAGAAATGAGCATGTATTCAATCGAATTTCAAATAATTCACTTTTTAGGGTCTTAAAAATTCGATGAATAGAAAATAACATTTGGGTAGGCCGTATAAACTACTCAAACGGCCAGACTATTATCAAAAGTGAAACAATGACGAATTTAAAGCTAAATGAACTAGCTACAGATTTTTTTCTCATAAAGTAGTGGATTATGGTACCGATAAAATAAAAGACGGTATTAAGTCTTTTCTAAGGAGCGAAAAAGAATAAATGCTAAGCGCTTCCTTCTTTTTAACCCCCGACGCAAAAAGAGGGGTGTTATAAGTTTGACGTGTCTGTCTGTCTGTCTGTCTGTCTGTCTGTGGCATCATAGCTCCCGAACGGATGATGCGATTTCAATAAAAAAAAATGTGTATTAAAGGTGACTTATCTGCGAGTGTTCTTAGACATGTTTGATGAAAATCGGTTGAGCCGTTTAAAAGTTGTGGGGGGGAAAGTGGGGAAGAGTAACCGAATGTCAGCAAATATACTCGAGTGGGGTCTCAAATGAAAGCGCACTGAAAGAGAATATTGATGAATTAATCGAGAGTGTTCTTAGCTTCGTTTGATTGTACATTATATTAAGTATATACCTATAAAAAGTACAAAATAAAAAATTAAATTTAAAATTTAAAAAACCCCCGACACAAAAACCTAATTTCCCTTTAAAAAGTAAAAAATAACTCAATCTTAAAGTACCTAAGAAGGTATTAATAATTCAAAAAAAAAAACGTCGCGTTGGGGGACCGCTCCGCGAGTGCAGACGTCGTTGACTGCTTAGTTAGGTAATAAGATTATTGGTAATTAAATTGTTAGGTTTGAGGCGGTCCCCCAACGCGGCGTATTTTTTTTTTGAATTATTAATACATTCTTAAGTACTTTTAGATTGAGTTATTTTTATTATTTTTTACTTTTTAAAGGGAAATTAGGTTTTTGTGTCGGGGGTTTTTTAAATTTTAAATTTAATTTTTTATTTAACATCATCATCTCATCTGCCTAACCTTTTCCCAACTATGATGGGGTCGGCGTCCAGTCTGACCGAATGCAGCTGAATGCCAACATTTTAAATGGATCGCTGGCCTATCTGACTTCCACAACCCAGACATACAAAATCAGCCTATAATGTTTCCACTGCTGGGACACAGGTCTCCTCTAAGTGTGAGGGAGTAGACCGTATTCCACCACGCGGGCCCAGTGCGAGTTGGTAGATGTCACATGTTTTCAATTGTTTGGTTCTAGAACATGCCTTACAATGTTTTCCTTCACCGTTTTGAAAGCCGTGGTGAAATATTTTTCATAAAGTAAAGCGCCTCCTTGGGTTCGAACCTACGATCAACAACTCTTAAGTCGCGGCCGTTACCTCTGGGCCATCACTGCTCTCAAAACGTCAGCTCTCTACAACCCAGTTACTGATTACCACAATACCCCTTGGTAAGTTAGCTTACTGGTTATCAGACCATAAAGCTTTTCAAATATAACATAATCTATCTAATTAATTTGACTAAATAAAAGAAAACGGAACTCTCAGAAAAAATATATATGCAAAATGACACCAAGCTGAGAAATATGTATGTACCTTTACGCTATCGATAAGAAAATACATTTATATCGATATGGGGAGCGAATCAGTTTCCCCCCATCGATGCGCGATGGTGTTATCCTATTTAGCGTATGGGTATGTAATATCATACGATGATTTCCAAATCTTCACGGTTGAATAGAGAAGATACGACGAATTCTTGCTTGAGTAGGATGTCATATGAATAGCTTTGTATTGCATTAAAATTCATCACTGTCTATAAAAATAAAGACTACATTTGTATGCAGCAATGGAAAATAAACGACGAGATAATATCTACATTAATGATTCATATTGTACAGATTTACATATGAACATCTGCACTTATTTATTCATAGAGAATGAGAACATCGTTTCTATCATGGTGATGGGCTGGCTTATTACCCGAATCGACACTTAAATCTTACTAATATTTATTATTATATTATAAAGCTGAGGAGTTTGTTTGTTTGATTGAACGCGCTTATCTCAGGAACTACTGGTCCGAATAGATTTTTTTTTTCTGTTGGGTAGCTTATTTATCGAGGAAGGCTATAGGCTATATAACATCACGCTACAATTAAGAGGACCGGAGCAGTAATGAAAAATGTTACAAAAACGGGGAAAATCGCACGGGTAGGCGATTCGACGCGACGGGAAGGGTCGGGGGAGCAAGAAATTTTACGCGGACGAAGTCGCGGGCAGAAGCTAGTAATAAATGTAGGTGATTCCAACGAAGTTAATTTATTTGTGGGATTCTACAACTACCGAAATATTCGATTCGAAATATTTAATTGACACGTTTTGTATTTGCCTATTGAAAATAACAAACAACTATTATTTAACAATGACGATTCGCCCGTTACGGGTGAATAAATTCATCCGCAGCCCAACTAATAAGCTGATGGGGTTTGTTGCAAGATTAGTGAGAAATGCGTGTGGTTCTTTCTTCTATAGACCAGACAGCTATCTACATGGTCTTCACATGATGTGACCAAGATTATGTTTGACTTTAAAAGAGACTGTGACCTCTGAGTTTGTTTCGGCCTTTCTTCTCAGAGTAGTCAGATAGGTAACGCCGTCCTCATCTAGTTAAAAAAAAATATGATTGACGTGTAGAAGTGTTTGTACAAACCTACTTACAGAAATAAAATCATTTATCATTATCTTTTAGGTCCACCCTTATTACACTGAGATTTTCTCCTCTATGGGGTTGTGACTATGACGTATGAGCTGCTCCATGCAGATAGCTACCACGGACGGTAATAAAGTTGTTTACTAATTTTATGGCAAGTAGATCATTATATTGAAATAACCGTAAACAGATTTACTACCCATAACCCTGTCATAAACTTTAAATAACGAGTAGTGACGAGATATAGCTCAAAGGTCTGAGGATCAGCGTCACGAATGAGATCGCGTATGTTCGAACCTTATCCGTTGCACTTTTGAGGTTAAGCCAGCCAGGGTAATTACATAATGCACTAACTTGTAGGTATACATTTTGACAAATAAATAAAATTCGAGTGCGAGAGCAGTGGTGGCCCAGTGGTAACGACCGCGAGTTGTAGGTCCTGGGTTCGAGCCCAATCAGGTACTTTACTTTGTGTTAATTATTTCCATCACCACTGCTCTCAAAACGGTGAAGGAAAACGTCGTGAGAAAACCGGGTGCAATTGGGGTGTAGACCGCCACTAGCAACAGTTTTTTAAATTGGAATATTGGCAATGTGGAACCCACAGCTCTTGTAATTTTTTTAAATAAACATTTTTTTTTAATTGTTTTGTTTGTTACCGTAACCGTGACTGTCAAAAAGTTTTTAAATATGGCCGAGTGGAATCAACTGATCTCGGTATTGGAATGGTTTTTGGTGTGCCATGGTTAACACTGATAGTCTTCTTCTATACAACTATACATATACATACATACAAATAAATAAAATTTAACCGTCTATTTGTAATGTTAAAATGACAGCAATTTACTAAATGCAAATGAATTTATATACGGTACCTACTTATAACAGATTTTTGAAGTGAAAACTTCTTTAGCGGCGTTGTGCACTTTTTTGTAATGGGTAAAAAATGTTAAACTGGCGTCAGGACACGTCACCTGATCGAAAATTCGTAAGACGGCCGGAGAGTGATTTTTCTGAGAGATAAACTTTTTAATGTAATATAAATTGTCATGTTTGTGTACGATAGCGCAATAAATAAATATTGTATTCTACCACATAAATGATAGTACTTTTATACTGATAATTAAAGCAATTCGTGCAAAATTATTCCCTAATCATTCCAAAATATCAAAAATGCACATCGTTAATATTCAAGTTTTCACTTCTGCCGGCACTCCCGGAGTGCAACCCGTCGTTTTTTTGTTTCTTTTTATGTCTGTCTGATCCGGCGTCGGTCCTGTAATCTCTGAAACGGGTGGACCAATTCTGACGGTACTTTCACTGGCATATAGCTGATGTGATAAGTAGTAGTAGTAACATAAGAGAGACTTTTGGTCCCGGCATAACATAGGTACAGCTGATTCTAAATATTATTGGCACGAATGCCACCTGCAAATTCTGTTGTCACAAGAACTACTATTTGTTCCTAGAAGTTATAGTTGACGTCGAACGAAAGTTCAAACTTATGATTTCAATAGAATAAAGTTGGTAACGGCCTGGTGACCTGATATTTTGAGGGCACAATAGATATTAGTTCAGAGTTTCAAAGTAAATATTATAGTTAGAGAGTAAGAATGTGTAGACAGCGCCTCTTTTTGTCGTGGGGTTTGTTACAAAGAACAGAGTCAAAAGCCACTCAGAAGGACAATTTCGTTCAAATAGTTAGAATTCAAGCCGCAATCTCTCGACAATCAATGTCACAGAAATGTGAAGATAGAAAGAAAATACATTTATTTAGGACCGATTTAAAGACGCAATATATAGCTGAAAAATTAAAAAAATAAAAGTGTATGGTGCGATGACAAATTAGCATTGTAGTGTGGTGTGCCTCACGGTTGCGCCAAAAGAGTCCAAGGGGTATAGGTTAATTAGAGGATATTTTGACAAATGAAGAGTGAGATAAAAATGCGAACGTTCTTAAAAATGCGGGCTTTTGCCCCCATAGTTTTATACCAAGAGTGTGATAGACGATAGAAACTGTCTACCAAACGTGTTCATTATGGAATTTTTTTAATAGTGATGATACTAAAATACATGCTCAACATAGACTTTTACTATGATGAGTGAAACTTCAATAAAACTGCATAGAAAAATAGCACTCGATATAGTAATCTTTGACCGTAAAAACAATTTTTAATGTCTATAGGTTGTCAAAGACATCGAAGCACAAACTGAAACCATAAATTAAAAATAATTTATGCTAGGGTCGTAGACATTTTACGCCAGTTTTCAATAATAAGGTAAAACAACTTGAGAGGTGTCAAGTGACACCCGGATGGAACGAACTTCCTTTCGTTATTGTCTGTATAAAATCTCTACTTATCTAACTCCATCAGCAATATCCGGAACTTGTGCAGAAACACTGTCAGGATTCATTATTGTTATTATTCTTTATTGTTTATTATGTACAAAAAACCTGTATACACTCAACAAAAATAATCGTCGCGACAACACACTGTTCAATGCGAAATAGAAAGATGAAACGAAAATAACTGGCTTGCTTTCTATGAGAGAGACAGAGAGAGACAGACAGACAGGGAAACACGCGCACGCCGCACGGCTTACAACTATAGCAAAAAGTGTCGTTACAACTTTGGTCTTAATTTTTTCCGTCTAGCCTCCTTTCGCAACGCGCGATAAGGAACTTCGTTCCAAAAATCTGCTGTTCCATAGATAAGTGCAATACCTATCTACGTTTTCAAAATGCATGGTAGAGCAAATGTTGTTTTTTCAATAACCGTCCAAAGATGTAAATTGGTTCAAAATCGTGTATTGAATCCATGATGAATAATTTAAAACAAAACAAAACACGTAGAAAATGTTCAACCCTCTCTAAACTCTAAAAGCATTTATACATGCACCTTTTACTCCAGCCATTTGTCTAATGAAAAAGATGGAGCTCCTAATTTCATTGAAAGGTGTTTCAAATGGATACGGTCCATTTTGTCCGTCGGCGTCGTTTCGTATTATACGTGCCTTGAACCTTGTTTACGTACGAAACAATTGTTTCTGCTTGTGGAGGAGCTAAGCAGGAATTTATTCTATTGTCCGTTCTAGATGGTTATCTCCTTGTTTTTCTTCTATATAATAGAATTACTAGACTTCGAATGTGAGATAGTTTTCGTGCTAGACTTGTTGGCAGTAAAATATAATGTCGTAAGTATTTAAGACCATATTTGTAATTGTAAGGATGTTCAAAGAATAACTGGTTAAGGTTTATGGAAGTTTTTCGATTATATGAAGCATATTCTGTTACATGAGCTAAACATTCTCATTGTTTTCTTTCATTTAATTCTATTCTGGTATGAAATTGTAGATATACTTTGCGTTGCTTCATAGGGAGCATGATTAAACAAAGAGGAATAATACAAAATATTATGGTTCTGTTAACTTGCATGTTGCAGCTTCATTCGTAGTAGCAGCAAGTATTTTTGTTCGTTTGTTTAAATAACATTATGTACATAAATTATGAGTATATAGTGTTTCATTGATGATTAGAGCTAGTATTTTCATATTTACTTGAATAATACAATGAATATTCTCGTGATGTTGGCGGGGAAGCGAATGATACAATAAAACAGTCATAATTTCAGCCAAAAGACGTCCACTGCTGGACATGGTTCTCACCCAAGAAATGGGGGCGGGGGTGGGGTTGCCGAAATCGCCACGCTTGGCAGGCTGGTTGGCGATCGCCTTATGGTGGTAAAATACATAGAGAACGCTGCTGCCCATTCTTTAGTAAATCTCTTAGTTGCCTTTTACGACACCCATGGATCCTACCCATGGGTGTCGTAAAAGGCAACTAAGAGATTTGTGGGATGGTGCTATTCTTTACGTCCTGCACTACAGGGAATAAAACAGTAAATTTGGAAAAATCTATCATAATAAAATACCTAACAATGTCATCACGCCAAGTATCGTTTCCACTCAAATATCCGTTCTACTAAAGAAAATTTTAATGAAGATGCAAAAAATCTGCTTGCGACGTTATCTCATTAAAGTCCGAACGACGCTAACCTTTTTCATTTTTTTCTTGGTCAACACATTGTTCATTTACATCAGCTGTTTTAGTGTTCGTGAACATTTTCCAATAATTTGGAGTGCATTGATCTGGTACTGGGTGACCTCTCTCGAGGCTATTGAAATATCGCTTACCGCGACCCTAGCGGCAGATGGCACTCGACACAACTCAAATTCAATGTGGAGAGGGGACTCAACTTCTTGACGACACGTTCCAAATCTTATATTGTTGTAAAGTGCTATTATGTTGTCTATATGGCTTTGTGGAGGACAAGACAGTGTCTTTCGAAAATAGGGTTTTCAGATTTATGGAGTTGAAGCAAAAAGGAGTGGTTGGAGTACTATTTTCTTTTGTTTCCTACAGTACCTACAAGATGATAATAGTCTGAAAATGCAAATAGGTAATTAAGGTTTTTTAAGGAGGGGTTTGTCAAAAACTCCTAGTATAAAAAAATAAACTTCTGTTAAATTGCTTTTTAATAAGCAATTTAACAGAAATTTATTAACAACTCAATAGCAACGCAGCGATATACTAAGTTTTTTTTCTTTTTAAGTCGTTAAATCCTATCCAAACTTTCTGGGAAGACACCCATATATTTGCACGATAAATCTTTTTCGTTAATCTCCTTCCGCTAAACCTCTTTCCAAGTGAATGAATAACCGAAGCAACCTTTCTTAATATCCGGAACACAAATACATCGAGGCATGGATAAAACACTGATTATACCTAATAACATATTGTTCGATAAAGCCTGTTTCATGTTATCTAGAAAAGCACAATCTATCGGATTGATTTCAAAACAGAACATGAATCTATTTGGAGATGCTAAAACATGGCACAATTTTAAATAAAAAATAAAATTAGATTTATTTTCTCATCACAAATGTTGCAGGTTGGTACATAAAGTGCTTAAACTAGTTAAAAATATATAATAGCATTTGTGAGAAACTGGTGCCCGAAGAAGGTATTGAATACCTGTGTTACGGGTCACCAGGCCCCCCAATTTTTACAGTTAGACTTTGTATATTATTAGATTAAGACAAGTATGAGCTAAATGTGTGATGGAGTTTTCACTGTTTATTTTGTGATATAAAAGAAATATATATTAAAAAAAAAAAACAATTAAAAACGATTAAATAATGGATATGATTATGTGATTAGTGTGTGTACGAGTGTATGCCAGTAAGTGTAAGTGAGTGTAAGTGGGTGAGTGTGTGTGAGTAAGAGTACATGGGTGAGTGTGAGTTTGTGTGGGTAGTATTGTGTAGTTAGCAAAGGTTTACGAGTGTTTGAGGATATGAAAGGGGGGTTAATGTGGTGGAAGAGATGTAGGTTAGCGGATTGGAATCAGCAGTCTTTCAGTTTCGTGATAATCCAGAGTTTTCAGCCATTGAGATAAGGTTTGTTTGCAGATTGACTTACGAAGAGAGTATATTGATAGCGTTGAATTAATTTTGTTATACAGGTATCCTCCAAGAAAACAGTAAAATCTTTGTGAGAGACTGGTGTGAAAGAAGTTAGTAGGACAAACATTACCTTTTCTACGTTTATTCTTCATGAGATTTGGGTCGTATTTTATTTGTGTATGTTTTTTAATTAATATAGTAAGTATAAAGGTCTGCCTGACTGTAAGTACATCCCAGCGCTTGTATAAATCAGACGTTGGAAAACGGAAAGGTAGTCCAGCGCCAACCTTGAGAATGGCTCTGGAATACTTAAATAAAATAGTAAGTATTATTAAAATCTTTCAAAACGGTGAAGGAAAACATCGTGAGGAAAAATGGCATGTCCTAGAACCAAAAAACTCGAAGACATGTGACATCTACCAACCCCCACTGGGCTCGCGTGGTAGATTACGGCCCACTCCCTCTCACCAGCATTGGGAAAAATAAAGGCTGTTTAAGTATTCAAATTTCTCATCCTACGTTGCGCTTATATTTTTAAAAGTTTCGCTTGAATCGTTGATGCAACTAATTAAGCATACCCTTAAATAACCGATGATGGTTATTCAAAAGCCAGCTAAAAAAACATACGATGACCTTCTAAACTGTTATATCAGAACTGAACAGAGATGTCAACTCTAGTTAGCTGACCCTTCTCTTTTTAGAAACAAAAGCGTCAAGACGCCCACAGAAAGGGTTGAAGTAGTCGAGTGGGTTATTTTTAGCTGGAGGGTTTATACCTACGCCTACCTATCTATAGGTGCCTATATTGAGCAACTTACCTTAACGAGAAGCGAGTAGAGCTAGCAAATAAAAACTAGTTGGTGAGCCACGTGCGGATTTCGTGCGGTGCCAGACGTAAAGAATAGCTGAATTCCCATTTCTTTCCGTGGGTGTCGTAAAAGACGACTAAGGGACCTACTAGAGAATGTGCAGCCGTTGAGAATTTACCACCATACTGCGATCGCCATCCCGCTTGCCAAGCGTGGCGATTATAGCAAATCCCCCCATTTGGGGATGCCTAAGTCTAGCAGTGGACGTTTTTCTGCTGAAATAATGATGATGATGAGCTACGAGCAGCGAGTGCATTACAGCGACGAGCGATTACTCGCTGATATGCATAAATATCAAACATGAGTCTCTTCGCGGGTATTCTGTCCGTCAAGCGAGCGTCGCTGAGTCAGTACTCTCTTTTATAGCTCTTGTCGCTGCGACAAATGAGCATTCGCCGGCGGTGTGAACAGTTAGCGATATATGTATCACAGTCAAATTGTAAATACCGTTAGATTACAATCTAACCAGCGAGATTATAATCTGATAGCTCACAATCTTTCGGTGGATTACAATCTCGCGAGATTGATTATAATTTAAAGGTATGTACAATTTCACGTTGATATATGTATCTCTTTTACTTATACGGGATTTACTATCTTTTGCACGTTTTGTGAGCGATAAAATCCTTGTTATCTATCGCTTCCTAGTCGCCGATGGAACAGTTGCCTTAACCTACATAATATTACCGGTTTACGTGGAAATTACCGAACGATTTAAGCACCGTTCCAGTTTAGCAGTTTCGGCTTAAAGGAAATTCGAATTTACTTGAATGACTATTCCACGAACTTTCAGACAGTACAGTAGATACAGACGTTATTTTCGGCTTTAACATTTCATTCGAGAATTTTATCAAAATATCTGGCATGGAATGATAACTTGGTTTATGAGAGAAACAAGTTTTGTGTATGTACTATTGCTTATATTTAGCATATTTTCGGTATTTAGACCGTAAAAGGAATATTACGCAGAGTTGGATTAAATAAGCTAGCGAAACTCCTCACACCTGATGGGTTCGATCTCTAAACTCGCATTTGTAATGGGATCAGCGGTACCGGGGGCACTGTAGTTACTTAAAATATCAGTTTAAAAAAAGAAGTGATTTTCTTTACGCATACTTCAAGTAGATGCCAGCGGTCGTTAAACCCTAAAGTGGCTATGATGCTAGCGGTCGCTAACCTCCGAACAAAAACATTTTATGTTTTTGTTTTGTTTTATCGCTTTTAAGTAATTTACCTAATTTCACCCAGCTTATGCTGAACCATGCAGTATCTAAACCGAAGTTTAGATTTATAAAGGTAGGTACACACATTTTAGATGCCCTGTGCTCGTGATACGGGTTAAAGGCGGCGCCTTGGTTTTTTGAAATTTGCTGGTCACTGCCAAGCTGTTTGTTGAACAAAATATGATACACGATCGTAACACGTATTTATGCGTGCATATGTATTTCGCTCATAAAAATCATCAATATAACCCCCTAAGTTCACCTAATCTCATAGAATAATTTATTCATTAAACAGTCATTCAATCCAACCTTAACGCTTCGGTGGATGAACAAGAACGGCACTATTTCATATTCATTGTTAGTTACAAATTAGATCTAAGGCTCACTCGAGCCACAGCTCGGATACTGCCCAGCCTTAGACAAACCATCCTTGATTAGGAAGCTCGCAAATGACCTAGACACTGTCAATTCCCGTCCATATAAAGTGCACAGTATCCTATCCTATCTGAGTACGCTCTATTGTATCTAGACCCAGTATTGTATCTAGTATGTTAAGGAAGCTGTCTCAGTGGCTATACACAATGGTACACGAACTAATTGGGTCCGATACCGGATTGACAATATGCGTATTGTTGCCATTGTTGGGAGGGCACGGTCAGTGCGTTGCAAATAAGATGTCTGCACGAGTCGATTTAGTGCTTAGATATAAAACTGATACAAGGAAAGATATACATTGAATTGTATCTTCAGTAGGATACGGATTCCAATATTTTTCTTGGCCAGAGTGAGTGTATGACTAGGTCCAAATCTGTTTTTAATGTGGCTCAAAACACAACCCCGCAAGACACATCTTGCGGGGTTGTGTTTTGAGCATAATCAGCTTATCATGCTGCCACTGGCCACTGCTGGGACAAAGTCTTCCTCTCTGAGAGAGGATGAAGTTTACCGAAAGAATCTGTTACATCGCAAACATAAATACTTAATGTTGACAAGAGTTTCTTTGGCTGTCTCTTTGACACTTCGTCAATGAAATAAGGCAAACACCTAAGGGGCAGGCAATACAAAATAAGCAAGGAATGATCACCTATCAAGGGCAAACTACGATAATTAATGACGGTTCACGTTACTAACAAAGTCTAGCCGCGTTAGTTCCTATACAACCGACGATAACAAATAAAAAGTGTCGCTGATGAATGGGTTGCCGGTACTTTCTATGCGGAAACATGACGCGTCATGTTCGAGGGTAAATAATACCTAACAAGCAGGTTGGATACAACGCCATGAGATTGCTTAATTAATTGAGATTCTGTCAATGAAGGAGTGGATGACACATGTCGATTGGCTTTGACAGAGTGAGATGTGTTCATCTTATTTAAGAAATTAGTCATATTTAGTTCAAGTGGTTGTTCAGGCGGTTCAAGTTGTTGTTGTTTTAAGTTTCGATGTCATTAGCTCATTGAAGATTGTTGTAAAAGCTAAATGAAATGAAATGTTCATTTATGTTAGTACATCTTATAAGTCATTTTTACACGTCATTATTTTGTTGGTCAATATTTTAGAACTAGATGGCTCCAGCATTTCCTAGCTGATTGTTCTCTGAGTAGAAATGCCGAAACAAACTAATATGTCATGATCTGTTTTAAAGTTCAAACATTGTGTTATTAGAATTTTATGTGAATCGAACAATACAGGGCCAAGCTAGGAAGAGCCTTTCGAAGAAAGAGCCATTGCAGCTTTGAACTGACCTGGCCCACAGACGACATGTATGTATCAATCGTATAGCTCAACCCTATTTTAGGGAGGTCAACTACCCGTCACTAGATGCTACCAGATCTGCAAGACATTTGCGTAGGCCAAACGTTAGCTAAACTTGAATATGAATGAAGAATATTAGTCGATGAAGAAAAGTCTACTTCAATTATCTGGGATCTCTTAAGTCTAGTATAACATTGTGAAGCATAGCAGACAAATAGCATTATGTTTTAAATAAGAGCCTTTCGTTAATAGCACAAAGTAAATCTGTTTACCTATTGCGAAGAATGACAAGTTGCTCCAAGGCAGATTCAAACGATGAGGCAGGAAAAAGCTTGGAAGGAAAATAATTTCTACGACAGGCTAAAAAACTCTTAGATACACGTAGTGACCTATAGAGTACGTAAAGCTGTTGTCTTTCCTATTTTGTCTACTACTACTTATATACGGTGCGGGGATAAGACCGTAAAAAATAATTTCACGGCTAAATTGATAAAACACAAATTTATTTTGAATACTGACAATATTGTGTTCTGCACCATTTTTATCCGCCCCGTCCACCAAAACCAATTAAAATAGTAATAACCTAATTATAATTTAATTCGTACGGTCTTAACCCAGTGCTGAACTTACCTCAACACACCTTACTATATCTACATTACTATAAAGAGGTAAAGTTTATTAGTTAATTTGTAGGAAGTAATCTCTGGAACTACCAGTTTGATTTGAAAAATCTTTTTGCATTTGGTAGGCCAATTCCTGAGGGAGGTATTAATATTCACGCTACGACTCTGAGGAGCCGAGAGAAATGTAAACGAAATAATAGCCTGGGCGGGCGATGGAATAAGGTGAAACGGATCGGGGGCTAAAATTGCATGCAACCGAAGTCGTGGGCAAAAGATAGTTTTATTATAAAGAAGAACAGTTTCTGTGTTTGTATGTAAGGAGTAATCTTCGAAACTACTAATGCGATTCCGAAAATTATTTCGCTAATGGTAAGCAAAAGTATTGCCGAGTGTCGTAGGATTTATTATATATTTTGTTAAAACAAAAAAAAAAAAAACTTGCGGACGAAGTTGCAGACAGAAGTTAGTCTTATAGAAACTCTAAGACCCAAATGCATTCCCAATAAACAACCCATATTTCCTCAAACAAAATTACAAAAATTTTACGTTTTCATCATGCATGAAACTCATGAAAATGAAAATGTTACTGTGTCAATCTTTGTTCAAATATTATGAAAATATGTGGAAATGACAAAGTGCCGAATTTATTTTCACATCTCGCTTTTATGAGGTAGAATTAATCAAAATGTATTAAAGGAAATAAATTCGTTCTTTCTCAGAAAGATGTAATTTGTCCTTTTATTTGTTATCATATTGTTAGGTTTTTTAATTTAATATAAACGAGACGACGATTTACTTAGTATCCAAAAAGTTGTTATTCATTACAGCAGATACCAATTTATCTCTATAGGGTGACAAAGACTTCGTCGCGCAACATGTGTCCATGCACATACAGTACATGATTGTGAATCGACGATACATTTCAACACAGAGTGTGACAGGTGCGTTGAAAATCGTCAGTTAAAAAAAAAAGAAAGACAATAGCCGTTCCATACATTTTGAGATCGTAGTTACCGTTTCTATGAAACAGCTATGGCTGTTTCATAGAAACGTTAAAACTCAAGCTATTTTATACTTGAATCAAGTACCTACTTAAACACAATCATAAATTGATTATCAAGATTTCTGAAACACTTCAAACACGAAAAATAATCGTTATAAATGTTTCAGTACCTATGACAGTTGGTAATAAACCTGTGTCCCTGAATTTAGCATATGATTCTAGAACACGAAGCGCAGAAACTTTTCTTCGTACGAAGAAAAGTTTCTTGCGCTTCAGAAATCTTGCTAATCAATTTATGATTGTGTTTAAATACTTGATTCAAGTATAAAATAACTTGAGTTGGACTCAAAATCAATTGAAGAAGTTCGAAAAAAGAACACACGAATAAAACCGTAAATAAAAATAAGTTATATTCAAATTGGACAACAAATCCCTCTTGAGTTCGACCATAGACTACCGTTACCGGAGAAGGAAATACGCGATATCTACCCACATCGTAACGAGCTCCGGAACATAAATCATGGAACACAAAAAATATAGCACAACTCTAGCTGAAACATGCGGCGACAGGGAACCGATACATCGCCCATACAAATGTGCTGCGTTGTTGCCGAATTGCTGCCGAACGAAAAGCATAATTCTTTTTTAAAATGGATATAAGAGGTATAGAAAAGTGAATATTGTTTAGTTGTAGATAAACAATATATTCGAGTGGTATCGGTCCCAGTTTACGAGTTGTAGGTCGTGAGTCATAACCCAGGCACATACTGTAAGTATGTATTTGATTTCATCACCACTGCTCTCAAAACGGTGAAGGAATTCGGCATGACAATTCGAAGACATGTGACATCGTCCACCCCGGTGATGGATTATGGAGCACTTTTCCTCGCAGAGAAGAAGTCTGTGTCTCAGCTATGAGAGCATTATTGGCTAACCAGCCCATAATGCTCTCATAGCTGAGACACAGACTAGACACGAGAAATAACATGCACTTCAAGTAATCAAAATTATTGTTCATGCATGGTTATGCATAAACAATGGTTTGCATGTTATTTTGTGACTGAATATGCTTAAGCATAAAAGACAATGCTCTGACTAGGCTCTCTCTGCTCTGCTTGATGCTCTGCGTGTGCAATATAACAATGACTTCAGGGTGCTTTTGAGGTCACGGTGGAGCATACGGTGGAGTTGTGCCCTGCCTGGACGGAGCACCGCCGTGTCCTCGTGGAGGCGATCGGCGGCGGCGACCTCTCGCGTCCGGCCCTGGTGCGAGCCATGGTACGGAGCGAGAGGGAATGGGAAGCCGTCACCTCCTTCTGCGAAGCAGTAATGCTCGCAGAGGAGGAGGCGGGGCGCGTGAGGGAGTGGCAACTCCCTCCTCGCCTTCTCTTTTCTGCGCCCTCTCTGCGCCGCTTTCTCCCGTCTCTGCGCCCTCACGTCCCTAGCCGCCGCAGGAAGAGACGGGCGTCGGGAGTCGATAGCGGACGCCCGGCCACCGTAGGTGCGAGCTTGCGGGTGGTGAGCAATGGGTAGCTCGCCGCCCGGTAAGGACCAAGCTCGGGTCGACGGCGCGTAGTGTTCCACGCGCGCCTCAAAGAGATGTCAGCAGCAGTGTAGGGGTCTACTAGGACCGATGCCTGCCGGGTCGCGTGATTGTTCGAAAGAGATACCGTGACCCTGGCACATGGGCAACTGATGGAACACGGGTGGGATTTCGTCAGTAAAAGTCTGACAGGCCCTTCCGCTCCGCCCAGAGCGGGAGAAGTCATTTGATGATTTCCCATCATGAAAAAAAAAAAAAGGGTGCTTTTGAGGTTGCCCCGGTTCTGCAGTGCGTCTAGCATGTTTGCTGTAGCAAGAACTGACGACTTCCATGCTATTATGAGGAAAAAGACCGCATCTTTATTAAGCAGAATGAGGGCTAGCAGCGACCGTATCCTGAAAACCCAAGCCGAACAATACGATGCACCAATACTGAGCCACTTTGTCAGGTCGCTCGTGCGGCAGGTATGAATATAGGTACCTACTCTATTATTCTAATTTATAAAAACTAACCCTTAGTTGATAAGTCTTTACTAACCAGTGAACCAATGTTGTCAAATTAAATAAATAAATAATAATAAAAGATAATTAACCATGATCGTCAGTTATAGTTGAAATTTAGTAAGAAATCGATGGATTTAATCGAATAAAATTAAATGCAATGATTAGAAAACAAACACTTTGGGTTTCTTACTAAGACTACTTAGATACCGAGTTGAACTGGAGAGCTATCCGTGGGCTTCGTACGAACGCGCGGAGTAACGGTTACGAATTATTACGATTTTAAAATTGAAAATACTCTCTCTATATTCACATACATACTACATACATACATATGTATCATTACATAATACAATATTATAGATAAATACTAGCTTTTGCCCGCGACTTCGTCCGCGTCAAATTTTCGCTCTCCTTCCCGTCGCAACGAATCGCCTGCCAGTTTTAGTCCATTTTTCGTTTGCTGCTCCGCTTCTTTTGAACCGTAGCGTGATCTTATATAGCCTATAGCTTTCCTCGATAAATAGGCTACCCAACACAAAAATATTTTTTCAATTCGGACCATTAGTTCCTGAGATTAGCGCGATCAATCGAACAAACAAATAAACTCTTCAGCTTTATAATATTAAGTATAGATGTGCCTATGTAACGGAAACTTTGAACATGATTTTGTCTCCCTTTCGATTATGATGGGACTCTCTTTTTCGCACTTAGACCCTCATTCGGGTGGGTCCCCGAATGAGGGTCTTTTTTATATTTATTTTATTCTGGCTAACAAAGCCAGTCTAGCTCCGCCTAAAAGCGCAGAAGCTTCCTGGGAGCATCAGAGGCTTTCCGAAGCGATCTCATTGTTCCATAGATTGGACTGCAGATTGGAGTCAGCACTTTTCGAATGACAAAATTACATAAGACAGTTCCCAAAATGTCCGCCCTTCACCACTTTCTAGTGCTTTAGTTGGGAAGAAGACAGTCCCCCGGCAAGTTGGGAAGAAAAACTGACGCAACAAACTCTTCAGCAGCTCAACTGTCTCTTCACTTAGAAGAGCTTGATCATTATAATCAGCCTATATTGTTCCCACTGCTGGGACACAGGCCTCCTTCTGGTGACAGGGAGTGGGCCGTAATATACCACACGGGCCCAGTGCGGGTTCGTAGATGGCACATGTCTTAAAATTTTTGGTTCTAGGACATGCCGGTTTCCTTACGATGTTTCAAGAACTTGATAAAATATAATACTAATAGCTGACCCGGCGAACTTCGTACCGCCATATTTTATTTCTCTAATCTCAACTGAGGAAATTAAACCCTTCCGGTAAAATCGAATTAGCTAAATTGAAAATAAAACTGGAGTACTCGATTGAAAAATTCATAATGTCGTACAAAATGCGTGGGGTGCTTATTATAATTACTACAGGTATACTAAACTATCGTTAAAATATTTACAGCAATGAAAATCAAACCCCCCACGCTTTTTGTACAACAATATGAATTTTTAAATTGAGTACTCCAGTTTTATTTTTAAATTTTTAGTTCAGTTAGTTTCAAAAGCGTGTTTTTCAAACTATATTTTATTAAATGTAGATTTTATTTTTCTTATCTTTAACTATTCTTTATAAACAATGACTTATTTACAAAATACATGAAGAAAATAAAATAAAATGCAAGCAAAAATACTTACATGTGTATAAAGTTATGATTTTGCACTGATTAATACTTGCAGAGGTTATATACTTGGTAAATGCACAGGTATATTTACGTAGAGACTGACGCAGAGAGTAGTACTAAGACTTGCACTGAGATTTTACTGAGACTATCACTTACCGGGAGATAGTATTAATTCACTCGTTTAAAAAGGAACTGAACTGCGGTGACACTCGGCGCCAGTATTTATACCTGAACCTTGAATTTCCCGAACGTTCTAGTTCGCATGCTTCGAGAAGAATCGATTGATCGATTGTTCGAAATAGTGGGTCTCGATGGTTCGAGAGGGAGCTTTGTTTACGCTCAGAGGAGGTCTCGAGAACGAATGAGATACCAAAGCTTTGGACATTCAAACCAGAGATGGCGACTCGATAGAATTTGATGGCCAGATCTTGAAACTTTGATTAAAATTTGGCGCCAAGACTTTAATAATTCTCTAACAAAAATAGTACAATTTTTTTTTTGTTATTAATGGTTTTAATATTGTAACATAATACGCAGTATAATTATAAAAATATCAGTCACAAACCATTAAAATAATATCGTTATATCGTGAACATAAATAAATATTACGTGAAATTAAGTAATAGAATTTATATTCTAAGAAACAGAACACAGCGCCATCTATTGTGTGTATTTGTAACCTAGATGTCAAACAATATTGAAGAATTTTATTGATGAATCAACGTACACCGCCATTTATGAGAACTTCATAAAACTATGTTTAGTTTTATGAAGTTCTCTTAGATGGCGGTAAATAAACACTTGCTTAAGAAACAATTAATTGATACATTTTATTCGTTTACATTCACGACATAAGCAAATAATTGAGATGATAACTATCCTATCCAATAAGTTAGACCAAAATACGGGTACATGTGAAATTTGATTGAAATCGGTTCAGTAGTTTCGGAGTTTATTGGCAACATACATCGTGACACAAGATTTTTATATATATAAGATAAGATAATGCGACTTTAAAAATAAAGACATCTAATGTCAAAATAACAGCTTTACTTGTAGTAAAAAAACATTTTTTATATTTGTGTGTCTGTTTGTGTGTTTGTCTGTCTGTTTGTTCCGGCAGTTCCGGCTAATATCCGAAACCGCTGGACCAAATATGACGGGACCTTCATACCTTCGTAATAAGCGGTAACATGGGCTACTTTTTGTGCCGGTAGTACGTTCCTGTAGGATAACTACAGGCATTCACTCAGACGAAGCTGCGGGCACAGCTAGTGAATGATAATTGTGCTTGCTGTATTTTCGATATAAATTCTTTAAGCCGCGCGTTCCTACTAGGGCCTAGTACGTTTTACTGTG
Source organism: Aporophyla lueneburgensis (assembly GCA_932294355.1). Lineage (NCBI taxonomy): Eukaryota > Metazoa > Arthropoda > Insecta > Lepidoptera > Noctuidae > Aporophyla > Aporophyla lueneburgensis. Next base: position 9,562,492 of record OW028737.1, read on the forward strand.
TCACACATCGACCTGATATTATCTAAGATTGAATGTTCTTGTCCTAATGTGCACATGGTTTGTGGAGCCCCATTAACATTTACGTTGGCCGTCGAAATTCTCGACGTCTTACAGCAAACTCGGCTAATCAAGCTAGATGTTTTAAGGCCACCGTACAATAGACTGTTTGAATGTCGCATCATCTTTCAATTCCAGTTTATGTATTTTATAAAAAAATCTGAATGCGTAAAAACTGAATAAAAAAAAAATGGAAATAAGAAAATTTAATTTTAAGAGGTTAACTATTAAACTTAACTAGTGGTCGCCTAGTGGTTGACATTCGACCATAATAATAAATCTATATGCATATCCATTAATCCAAAAAAATGGTTATATTTGGCATTCAGTAACACTCACACACGCACAAATAATATTAAAGACTTCTTTAAGATTCTCGATATGACCATAGATTTTAAAGATGCAATAGGTTTTTCGTACCACTTGCTCAAAAAAGTGACATTCTATGCCACAAAAAGCTAACATAACAATAGTCATTTTTAATCTGTTAAAAACAGGGCAAGAAAATTGTACGTTTTACTGTGTCACACATCGACCTGATATTATCTAAGATTGAATGTTCTTGTCCTAATGTGCACATGGTTTGTGGAGCCCCATTAACATTTACGTTGGCCGTCGAAATTCTCGACGTCTTACAGCAAACTCGGCTAATCAAGCTAGATGTTTTAAGGCCACCGTACAATAGACTGTTTGAATGTCGCATCATCTTTCAATTCCAGTTTATGTATTTTATAAAAAAATCTGAATGCGTAAAAACTGAATAAAAAAAAAATGGAAATAAGAAAATTTAATTTTAAGAGGTTAACTATTAAACTTAACTAGTGGTCGCCTAGTGGTTGACATTCGACCATAATAATAAATCTATATGCATATCCATTAATCCAAAAAAATGGTTATATTTGGCATTCAGTAACACTCACACACGCACAAATAATATTAAAGACTTCTTTAAGATTCTCGATATGACCATAGATTTTAAAGATGCAATAGGTTTTTCGTACCACTTGCTCAAAAAAGTGACATTCTATGCCACAAAAAGCTAACATAACAATAGTCATTTTTAATCTGTTAAAAACAGGGCAAGAAAATTGTACTGAATTTCATTCATCCTCTAGGGGGAGAATGTGATTTAAATTTGGAATACTTACCGAAATTTATACTGAACTACATCTGTGTTTACACCATTGAGTTTGTATATAAAGCATTATACATCTTTTTGAAAAAGGAATACGCATTTATTATGATTATTAAATTAAATTACGAAAACCGACGAGGCCGTATGAGCTTGATGCCTTTGCTTTTCCGACAAAAAATATTAGTCTAGGAATTTGCCGCGTTTTTGTTTTCTTCAAATACATAAACGTTAATTGGACCAATGTTTCGAATGTTAACTTTTACTTTTAATTGTCATTATTTTTAATAAATGCTTATCTCATATTATTATTGTGTTATTTTTTTCGCAAATGGTACGAAAAGTAGAGTATTTTCCTCGGTGATAAAGCTGTCTTAGTCTTGGGTGAACTTAAATCCCTCGCTACACTCAGAACTCGTCTTAAATCCCTCGCTTCGCTCGTGATTTAAGTTTTTAACACCCTCGCTACGCTCGGGAGTAAACCTCGAGTCCTTCGTTACGCTAGCGATTTAAATCGTCACCCGCGACAGAAGACACTGCTTTATCCCCTTGGTAAATAATCTACTATTTCGTACCACTTGCTCAAAAAAGTGACATTCTATGCCACAAAAAGCTAACATAACAATAGTCATTTTTAATCTGTTAAAAACAGGGAAATAAAATTGTACTGAATTTCATTCATCCTCTAGGGGGAGAATGTGATTTATATTTGGAATAGGTACTTACCGAAATTTATACTGAACTACATCTGTGTTTACACCATTGAGTTTGTATATAAAGCATTATACCTCTTTTTGAAAAAGGAATACGCATTTATTATGCAGTTATGATTATTAAATAAAATTACGAAAACCGACGAGGCCGTATGAGCTTGATGCCTTTGCTTTTCCGACAAAAATATTAGTCTAGAAATTTGCCGCGTTTTTGTTTTCTTCAAATACATAAACACAGAACAATATTACTCCTAGCGGAGTACATAAACGTTAAGTTTATTTTTACTTTTAATTGTCATTATTTTTAACAAATGCTTATCTCATATTATTATTGTGTTAATTTTTTCGCAAATGGTACGAAAAGTAGAGTATTTTCCTCGGTGATAAAGCTGTCTTAGTCTTGGGTGAACTTAAATCCCTCGCTACACTCAGGACTCGTCTTAAATCCCTCGCTTCGCTCGTGATTTAAGTTTTTAACACCCTCGCTACGCTCGGGAGTAAACCTAGAGTCCTTCGTTACGCTCGCGATTTAAATCGTCACCCGTGACAGAAGACACTGCTTTATCCCCTTGGTTAATAATCTACTAATATACTATAAAATTAGTTTATTACCTATGGTTATACTTGATATTCAGTAAGACTATAGACACAATAAATTAAAGACAGATATTCTCGATTGGACCACAGCTTTCAACAATAAACTTTCGTAATCCATAACTATATTTAACATTCAGTAAGGCTATAGACAAATAATACCAAAAACAAATACAGACTCGATTTGTGCATGTGTGTATTAAATACACGGTAGTGAATAGTAGTGTGTGTAACGTGTGATTTATTGAAAATAATGTATTTTTACGCATAATTAAAAAAAAAATTAGCATTCGTCACTTCTTTTCTGTATAAACTATAAATATGCGAAATTTCATACTCCTCCGTCCGCCCAATTTTCGTAAAAACGGATCCAAAGTTTTCGCTTCACGTATTAATATATAGATACTAAAAATATCATTGAGATTTTTTATTATTTTACACTTATCTATAAAAAGTTTTGTTTTTGTTTGTGGGAATGTTTAATACCCAAGTTTAGATTTTTATAGATGCTAGATGGTTAATCGATGGTTCAAAATAAAAAATGATACGATAAACCACATATAGCATAGATGATTTTCTAGACACATTGAACCATACCCCACTTGACATAGTTCGATGTAATTTTTTGATATTTTCACTGTGTCACGGTGTCTGGTTGTCGTATTAAATTAAATCATATTAAATTTTGATTCTTGTCAAGTCTTTAGTGACACACGCAAGATTATAACAAATCAATTGAGGTAAGAATGTTCGAAAACCCCTTCGCGTTTGGTCTCGAGAGTGCCACAAAAATACATACGTACATAGACTGATAAAAACATAACCCTCCCTTGCGCCGCGTGGTCAGGTAAAAAACTCGCTGTGAAGGTGAAGTCAGCTGTTTTTCAATTTCCTTTGATGCTGGGTTTGACACTTATGACAGTTCACTTTATTTTAATTCGTTTTCACGGTGAAAATTTTACAGTATTGAGAAATTAACAAATGACATAGTGATTTTTTTTTCTGGATGGGAAATCATCAAATGACTTCTCCCGCTCTGGGCGGAGCGGGAGGGCGTGTCAGACTTTTACTGACTTAAACCCATCCGTGTTCCATCTGCCAGGGTCACGGTATCTCTTTCGAACAATCACGCGACCCCGGCAGGCATGACATAGTGGTTAAACGTGAGCCTGTACAATATACAAAGGTTCATTGCCTACTCATTATTACTTGCTACTGATTTTCATGCGTTATGAGATCAGCTTCCTTATATAAATAGTCCTTCATACCAATAGTGACCATACGTCCCACTTTGAACGGGACTGCTCTTTTCGGCAGTTTTTTGTTTCGGTGTTCCCACAAAAAAAACCTGGGAACGCAAAATTAACCCCTTTTCAGAAGCCCCGCGATAAATGGCGGGTTGGATAAATTATGAATGTCTGAAAAAACATAGATACAGGTTCCGATTCTTATTCTTTTCTTATTTAATATCTGAAGAATTCTGTTCTACCCGAAATCATCACCAGCGGTATTCAAACTTTATCCTGCTGACAAATATAAATAATTGCTGAAAATGTATCTTTATTAACCTTTCAAATTTGTAATAAATCATTTAGATAAAAAAAATAAAAAAAATGTGTATTTTTTATTAAGAACTGGCTGGAGTTGTCTCTGAATGAATCGGCTCTACTGAGATAAATAAACGAATGTCCCGTTTTGAGTCACAAAATAAAAGGCCACTTTATTCATTCCTAACACTTCATCCTATAACACAAGATATTAACAACCCAGAAAGCCATAAAGACCGCCTGGAATAGCATAATTTCCACGAAAAGCGATCATTCGCACTTTATGGTATAAATGCCAATAATATGTTACCGAGTAGATGTACTAAGTTATTTAATGGGATAACCATGCTTCACAAAACGGAAACACGCCTGATGGAGTGAACAGCGGTATTTAATAGACTTTTCTTGTTTCCACTCTATTGCTAAACTTATAACAACTTTCTTCAGAAGTTACTACTTAATTTTACTTACATTTGTACGTCGGAGTTAATGAGGGAAACTAATTATTAATGCAAAAGGACTGTAAATTACCGGTCAAGTTTTGAGAAAATCTTTTGGAACATTAGGTACTGTACCATACAAGGTAGGGTACAATACTATTAATATTTATGTCAGACTAGCTTTTGCTACCGAGTTTGCCCGCGAGGAGGTGAAAATTATCTCACGGGAACGTACTAACAGGATATTAACGATCTGTGCCAAATTTCATCCAAATCCATGTTGCGGTTTTTACGTGATTGAGTAACAAACATCCAAACATACAAACTTTCACACTTATAATTTTAATAGGATTTTGTCAGTGATACCTTTTCAGATACCTATTATATCATGAGGATAATTTTAATTAGATTCGAGTGAGTTAATTTTCAGCAGAACTTTCAATTGGAAAATTCTGCCCTCTTTCAGACGCACACGTGTCACAAATTGCTTTTCATGGAACATTTATTGTTCATTGGTTTTCCAGTAACCACGCGACGTCGGCTCGATTGCATACCAATTGGAGTTGTTACCCAATCCTAGTAACTATATTTACATACATGAATCGTATTGCTTTAAATATGTTGCGATGATATCAGAGTACGCTTGATTTTTAAATATTTTCGAAGACAACTATCCTACTAATATCCTACTATCCGATTATGTTAATTAAATGTTAAATGTTTGTGTGATGAGCACGATCATTTGTTCTGTGTCTGGGTGTAATTTATCTATAATATGTATGTATTTAGAAATATATACGTATGTTTATCAGTTGTCTAGTACCCATAACACAAGCTCTGCTTAGCTTTGGGACTAGATGGCGTTGTGTGATAGTTGTGGAATATTATATTATATTATTATAATCTTACTATAATATTATAATATAAATGTAAAAGTTTGTATGTAACAAGCATCCAAATGATGCTTGTTACTTAATCACACAAAAACAGTCGAACAGATTTGTATGAAATTAGGATTAATATCTAGGATTTGCCATAATCGCCATGCTTGGCAGGTGAATCGGCGATGGTCAAAATGCATAGAGGACGCTGCTGCCCTGTCTCTAGTAAGCCCCTTAGTCGCCTTTTATGAGAAGAAATGGGATAAATGACTTTTCCAAATATGTCGGTAGACTACCTTAAACTCCACAGAGCTTATGGAAATCGTTTACTTTATCCGTTGCAGTTCAAGTCAGGCACAAAATTATGTTGAGATTAAAGAATATTAGATGTTGTTTTACGGTATTACTGAAAGAAGTATTGATTTTCATTCACAGGGTTATTTACCTACTTATTGTAAAATGCGTCGTTAGGGTTAATTTTTCTGGCTGTATCGATTTAGAAAGAGATAACAACAGTTGGATAAAAATAATATACCTCTACATCTGCCTAGCCTCTTCCTAACTATGATGGGGTCGGCTTCCAGTCTATCCGGCTGCAGCTGAGTACCAGTATTTTACATGGAGCGACGGCCTACCAGACCTCCACAACCAGCACCCTAATTGCGAAACGCACTATTTATCAGAATCTGAATGGGATTGAAGATTATTTCTAAACCATTGCGTCATTTGTTCGAAGAAGTTGTTAGCGCAGCAACGTAAATAACGCAATGAATATTGTTTAACTATCAATATGAAACCAATTCTTACTGATAGCAAGTTACGCAATTACCCCTCTGGTTACTGGGTAATACGATACCCTTGGTAAGACTGGTTGTTAGACTTTCAGGCTCGATCGATCCGTAATGACTGTCTACGAACTACGAAAGAGAGCCGATATAGACAGGTTAACGTGCTTTCCGAGGCACGGAAGGGTCTTGGTGTTAAGAGATGTTCACCCATCCATGGATCAGTTGCGGCAAGCGAAGCTTTACCTGAACTATCGAGCCGTGAGGCCGTTATTACTTACCCCCAAGAATTAATATACCTATCTAAAGAAAAATAAAGGACTGTCAGAATGCATAAAACAATCACGAATATAGTTTACAAATATGTATATTGTAAAAATATCCCGGAACACAAGAAATTCTTTCTTATTCAATTTCCGGAGAATCGGCTATTGTTGAATGCCTTATGTGGACGAACGCGTTCAAGGTTCTGTACAACGACTGTTTTAGAATAAATCATCAGTATGTAGTGGACAGTCCAGCAACAAGCGAATTTGTTTGCTTAACAACGGAAATAACCCATTTTTTTCTGGATGGGAAATCATCAAATGACTTCTCCCGCTCTGGGCGGAGCGGGAGGGCGTGTCATAAACGCTTTGTAGTAAAGTAGAGTAAGAAAAATATAGAAAATTAAAAACAGGTTACTTAATAAGATTAAACAAGCCTCCTGTAACTTTATTGAGACTGAGTTTTTACGGATATTTGTTTACTAGCTTCTGCTGGCGACTTCATCCGCGTTAAATTTCTTGTTTCCCTGACCCTTCCCGTCGCGTCGAATCGCCTACCCGTGCGATTTTCACCGTTTTTGCAACAATTTTCGTTACTTCTCCGCTGCTCTTGGTTGTCGCGTGATTTTATATAGCCTATAACCTTTCTCGATAAATAAGCTACCCAACACAAAAGGAATTTTTCAATTCGGACCGGTAGTTCCTGAGATTAGCGCGTTCAATCAAACAAACAAACAAACAAACAAACTCTTCAGCTTTATAATATTATACTAGTGATCGCCCATTGGTCGAAATTCGACCGTACTTCAATTGAATAGAAATACATTAAATGTTACAATGGTACATTATATTGGACATTCAGTAACACTATAGACAAATTGTTGACGCTGTACTACTGTGGAGAGGGTTCGCTGGCGGGATGGTGATGGCCAGGACCAGGACGTAGGTGTAATGAGTAAAGAATACTTCTTCAGGACTCTCTTCCTTATTTTCTTAATATTTCTTAACTGCTGGGTATGAAATGAATTATCACCAAGAATATCACAGAAATTTGCTCTGTTTTTATGGAATTTTCCCAATTATTTTTAATTAAATATGACAGTTCAAGATGTCATAATTATAACCAGCCTGTACAACCTCTACAGTTTGCACACGACACTAAGTTTTGTATGGGAAACTTACTGAAGCCATACTTGACACTTCCCATAAAACCACAAAAAATATTTCTCGTCTAACTAAACTGAATTCCTATCGTCTCTAATACAAATAATAATAAAGACAAATATTCTCGATATGATCATAGATTTTAAAAATGACATAGGTTATATACCTATAAAATTAATTTATTACCTATGGTTATACTTGACATTCAGTAAGGGGGCGTCCATTAATTACGTGAGGTGTTCAAGGCGGGAGGGGACCAAGCTAAATCTTTCCAAATCTCACTTAGGGGGGAGGGGGAGGTCTTGGCAAATATCACGTAATTATTTTTCTCGCAGAAAACGGTGTAAAATTGCGTGAAAAATTATTTCTACAATAAAATATGGCCAAATCTGAAACAATAGTACACTGATAAAAAAAAATCACTTGACTCAAGAGCCAAAATCTTGAACCAAGAATACCATTTTGAAGAAAATGATTTTCTTGAGTGAAGAGAATGAATTTTTAACCGACTTCAAAAAAGGAGGAGTTACCTCATAACTTTTGACTGGGTGAACCGATTTTGATGATTCTTTTTTTATTTGAAAGCTGGTACTTCCCGAATGGTCCCATTTTAATTTGGTTCCATTCGGACAATGGAATCTATGTGAAAACCATATAAGTCTTAAATTTGCATTATGTATTTGCGCGACAAATGAACGAATACCGTATGTTTGTTACCTCATAACTTTTGACTGGGTGAACCGATTTTGATGATTCTTTTTTTATTTGAAAGCTAGTGCTTTCCGAATGGTCATTTTTTAATTTGTTTCCATTTGGACAATGGGGTCCATGTGAAAACCATATAAGTCTTAAATTTGCATTACGTATTTGCGCGACAAATGAACGAATAACGCGATTAGATTAGTGTACCACAACTAAAAAGTTAAAAAATAAAAACTTTTTACACAAAAAAACAACCGACTTCCTTAACTTAAAAAAAACACTCGGCTCTGTATTTAAGGTTTTTGCCACCGATTTCCGAAATTAAAGTTGTTTTTGACATTGTAGTGTTTTTTTTTAAGGAAGTCGGTTGTTTTTGTGTAAAAAGTTTTTTTGAGTTAAGAAATTATTTATTTTATTTATTTATTTATTTTATTAATCTTACGATATCTCACCAAGGGGGGAGGGGGGATCGAAAAATTCTCAAAAATGCCTCACGTAATTAATGGACGCCCCCTAAGACTATAGACACAAAATAATAATGACAGATGTTCTCGATTGGACCATAGATTTGGACCATAAACAAAAGAATATCTATGCATGTGTGTATTAAATACACGGTAATGAACAGTAGTGTGTGTAACGTGTTATTTATTAAAAATAATGTATATTTACGCATAATTTAAAAAAACTATTAGCATTCGTCACTTCTTCTCTGTATAAACTATAAGTGTGCGAAATTTTATACTCCTCCGTCCGCCCAATTTTCGTAAAAAGGGATCCAAAGTTTTCGCTTCACGTATTAATATATAGATAGTATAGACTAGTAATTTTTATGCTGCTGACTTTCTGCGAATTTCCGCACGAAGCCATATCATCAATCATTTTCATCCTAGTAGACGTATCGACGAGCAGGAACGAGAATCATGCTTATGTAAGAGCATGCTAATGTTATTTATATTTACTGGATAAACCGCTTTATAACTTGACTAGCTTTTGCCCGCGACTTAGTCCGCGTCAAATTTCTTGATCCCCCAACAAACCCCGTTCCATCGAATCGCCTGACGTGCGAGTACTTCGTATTCGTGTACTTTTTTATTTTTGCTTGTCCCCTAAGGATCCTAGCGTGATATTACATTATGAGTAGCTCGTTCAACCAAACAAACTCCTCAGCTTTATAATATTATAAGTAACTTGATGTGGATATTTTATCACTGAATGTAACTTGCACGTCCTGAAATGACAAGACCTATGTAAAGGTGAAAATCGTTTTTTAAATAATTTTATGAGAAAAAAACATGCCGCCAAATTTTAAAGTGATAAGCAGGTAGAGTATCGGAATGTTGAAATTAAGCACACACCAACATCAAAATCAGAGTATATTATTCCCATTACTGAGACACAAGCATCCTCTCGGTGAGAGGGAGTGGGCCGTAATTCATCAAGCGTGGCGGGTTGGTAGGTGTCACATGTCTTCGAATTTTTGGTTCTAAGACATGCCAGTTTCCTCACGATGTTTTCCTTCACCGTTTTGGGAGCAGTGGTGAAATAATGTACGTAAAGGAAAGGGCTTACTTGGGTCCGAACTCGTGACCTACTCTTCGGCAATCGCTGCGGTTACCACTGGGCCACCACAAGGCCTTTGTGACAGTCAGATATTGAGGGAAGTGATAGTTTAAAATTTATTGAAGTATCAATTTACTGAACTTAGTAGTAATCTACATTCTACATTAATTATAATATAAAATTCAAAGTCCTGAGTGACTGACTGACTGATATACCAACGCATAGCCTAAACCGCTGGTCCTAGAGACATATAATTTGGAGGGCGTGTTTTTTGTGAGGTGTAGGTATTCTCTAAGAAAGGGTTTTCTGAAATTCCATTCCTAAGAGGGTGAAATGGGGGGTTGCAATGGTGAATTTTTTGACATCCAGAAGCTAGTAATAGACGTGCAGAAGCTCGTTAATTATAAAAGAGGCAAAGTTTGTAATTTTGTGAGTTTGTTTGTAGGAAGTAATCTCTAAAATTGCCATCCGGATTTGAAAAAATCTTTAGCATTTGATAGCCCAATTCTTGAGGAAGGTCTTAGGCTACTTTCACATCACGCTACGACCCTTAGGAGACGAGAAAAATGAAAAAAGTTGGGTAAACGAAGTAAAAGTGCGGGCAGGCGATGGGTTACGAGTTTACGACGCGACGGGTCGGGGGCTAAAATTTCTTGATAAAAAAGTCCCGCGCAGAAGCCAGTGAGTAATATAATTTAACCACCTTTGCTGCTTAAGCCTTGCTTAATTGTTACCTAAAAGAAATAAGTCACAGGCTCCTGAAATACAGGTACTCTAACCTAGCTCTGGATTTGGAGCCAGAATATTTTTATTTATGGCAAATAAAATAATTTATTTATAAACAAATAAACTATTTTCAGAATTTCGCTGAACAAGACATGTTGCCAGCTTGATGAGTTTCAAGATCAATATGACCTTTGTCGTGGTCTAATGTCCAACTGCTACGACATGGTATATTGCTTGTATACTTAGTTTTTTTATTGGCATCACACAGGTCAACCTAGGAGCTTGTCAGTTGCTTACTCGGAATTGTCTGTGGCTGCCTGCAATAAATTGACTGGCCTGTTAGTCTAGTGGTTAGTGACCCTGACTGCTTAGACTGAGGTTGTGGGTTCGATTCCCACCCAGGACAAATGTTTGTGCGATGAGCACAATCATTTGTTCTGTATCTGGGTGTAATTTATCTATAATATGTATGTATTTAGAAATATATAAGTATACTAACTGACCGTACAGACGTTGTCCTGTTTCCTAGAACTCGATAGCAGCGCCACCTACCGGGTCCAATAGTAAATCTAAACCATCCAGGGCGCCACCCAAAGGCATACAAAAAAAAAATATTCAAATCGGTCCAGCCGTTTAGGAGGAGTTCAGTGACATACACACGTACTGTAGAATTATATATATAAAGATTTATTAGTGTTCTGGTTACCATAGTTGCCTAGTTTGGGATCAGATAACAGTGTGTTGATTGTCCAAAGATATTATTATAAATGAAGGCCTCCTAGTTTTTAAGTTTTTAGCCCTGGCTGGGCTTAAAAACTAACCGACTACACGCTAAGTGATCCTCATCTGTGGTACAGACATCGGCTTAAGGCGTCACTGGCTGACATCCTTATAAGTTGTTGTGTCCTTAGATAGGTTCTGTGTATATATTTTTAATAAGATGTCAACTTGGTCATTTTCACCAAAATATATGAAGATATTTAATACTACGCTAGCTAAAAAGGTAACAGTTACCTAGAACTGATATGATACAAAAAATATTTCTAGGCAAAATAAAACTATTTCATTGTATCTCAAGATAACTCAATAAATCAATAAATTCATTGTTGACATTAGATACAAACAACGGTAACAGATGGAACCGATACAGGGAATGAACTCCTCATTCATACATTATAGCCTTATAGGGTGCCAGGCTGTGCCAGGCGGAAGAGCTAAGAGTCTACACTGATGGCTCAAAGACCACCTCCGGAACCGGAGTCGGAGTTTTCTCACACGACCTCAACATAAAAATATCCAGCCCGCTGGGAATGCTCAACACCGTCTACCAGGCGGAATGCGTGGGCATTATACAGGCGGCGTATGCCATAGAAGCCAGAAGAGTTACGGACACCCATATTCGCATACTCTCCGACAGCGCCTCAGTCCTCCAATCGCTAGCCAAACGATACATAACCTCGAGCCTTACTCTAGAATGTCACAATGCATTAGAACGGGTAACAGTTTCTAATCGCAACAAAGTGACACTGCAATGGATAAAAGGACACAGTGGATCACTAGGCAATGACGCTGCTGATGAACTGGCCAGAAAGGCATCCAGCGCGTCAGTCTGCGGCCCCGAGCCCATCGTGCCCATTCCCTTCAACCAGCTACGCAGGTGGCTGCAGGAATTTACCCACACACAAGCGGAGAGCTGGTGGACCTCGGCACCAGGCTGCAGGCAGTCCAGGGAAGCTATGCCATCCCCGGATGGCAGGCTTACCAGACGCCTGCTACGCCTGGACAGGGATGATCTGCGTCTAATGACGGGCACCATCACAGGACACTGCCCGCTAAACAAACACTTTTACAAAATAGGCATAACGGACAGCCCCCTGTGCAGGGCATGCCTGGAGGCTGAAGAAACCGTTGCGCATGTACTTTTCGAATGTACAGGCGTCACCCAGATTAGAACAGATACCCTCGGGACACCTAAATCTTACACAGATGTTCTCAACAGACCAGGCGACATAACCAGCTTCTGGAGGGAGGTGGGCTGGTTGGAGTGAATACCGACGGCCGCCATGGCTCACGCACAATGGTCCACTCAAAGGACTAAGTGCGGAAACCAAACCCCCATTACATAGAACATAGGGTGCCAGGCTTAACATTTTTGAAAACCGATGAAAATGTTTACGGGGTCAAAAATCATGTGCTGAATTCATAGTTTCAGTTTGCCACCCTGTAGAATATTGTAACCAACCTATAATAACTCCTACTGCTGGAACACAGGACACCTGTCTATGTGGTGGGAGGGAGTGGCCACTAATCCACCATGCCGGCCAAGTACGGGTTGATAGGTATATCACATTTGTCTACGAATTTTTAGGTTTTAAGGAATGGCGGTTTCCTTAAGATGTTTTCCTTCACAATTTTGAGAGCAGTGTTGATGAAATAAACCGCTATACAAAGTCTGGGTTTGATCTTACGACCCACAACTCGTAGGTCGCGGCCGTTACCACAAGGCCATCACTGCTCTCATATATATACACCGTGACACATCCATAAGAAAAAAAAATTAACATTTGAATATCTAAAAATAAAAATATTATTCATTATGATGACCTAGTTTGTTTGGTATTTTGTGTCATGGAAAATGGAGATGGAGTGATCAAGTCGACTCGTGCGCTGGGTAGGTATGTATGTTCTCTACCATATGATACGTAAATATTATTAACAGGATGTTTCATAATTCCAATGTATTATTTATTTTTCTTTCTTCTTCTTTTTAGTACGTCTTTTCTTAATTGGTAACAATTCTTTAATCACGGTTAGACGTATATTAGGTATGTCGGATACATTGAGTGGACAACCTTTGTAAGATGACTAAAATGTCACGGTATATAATATTACGAACGATTAATATAATATTATAGAGGATCGTAATAATACGTAGAATGCTCAAAATCATAATCAGCCCGCTTGTTTGTTTCAATGCTGTTTGTACCTACTGGCACCGGTATGGTACCTATACCTGCTATGCGGCTATGTCACATGTGCGTAAGGTCGGTTATCCCCGATTCACATTCACAGTATCAAGAGATTGCGCTCGAATAACACCGGGTGATACCTTCCGCTCCCGTCAATCCTTAGGGAATCAATTTTGCTGCACACATCCGCGTATCGTGTTATACTTGGTGTTTTATAATAGGTAATTTCGTGACGATTCCCTCGGGCAGGGTATCAGGAAATGTTGCATACTAGAATAGTGATCGAAATCCCAAGGTAGATAGATAATGGATCAACCTATATGCAGCAATGAAAGTAGCATTAAACCAAACGCAGAAAATAAAAAACGACGGGTTGCACTCCGGGAGTGCCGGCAGAAATGAAAACTTGAATATTAACGTCGTGCACTTTTGATATTTTGGAATGGTTAGGGAATAATTTTGCACGAATTGCTTTAATTATCAGTATAAAAGTACTATCATTTATGTGGTAGAATACAATATTTATTTATTGCGCTATCGTACACAAACATGACAATTTATATTACATTAAAAGTTTATCTCTCAGAAAAATCAACTTCCATCCATAATTTCGACGACTTTTTCACCATCATTACTACCAGAACCATCATCGCCAATCTCTAAAACTGATACGATCAGCTTATGATAGCTGAAGTAAGAAACGAAGGTTTTGATTCGAATCTATTTAAATGTCTAAGTCTCCGACGCCCGCGCCGGCTGTCTACTCTCCGTCCGTCTTACGAATTTTCGATTAGGTCACGTGTCCTGACGCGAGTTTAACATTTTTTACCCATTACAAAAAAAATTGCACAACGCCGCTAAAGAAGTTTTCACTTCAATAAAACTATAACACCAATATGGTTTCACTCTACCATGCATAAAGAACTACACTGGCCTTCAAAACATTAAAATTGCAATAAGTTTTAAAGCACACAAGATATATTTTCGAAAAAAAGACAGCAAATAAAAAAAAAAAAATTAAAAATTTAATGGTCGATAAGGTTATCGACCATTAAGTATTTACTTTGAAGGAATGGCTGAATAATCTATATAAACAAAAACACTCCTTTTGTTTCACTGTATGTTTTCATATTTATTTCTTGATCGATGAATTTTGTTTCAAAAGCCACGGTGTCTACAGCACGTTAACTTTACGAGGACATCGAGTAGCAAGATTGTGCTACGTTTTATTCCACTGTATGTGTTCATACACATACAGTGGAGTGAAGAAGAACAGAGAGTTTACTTCACTGATGAGTTTCTATTCTCACTGTTCATTTCCGAAGGTTAAGAGTGTACTGGCGACCTGGTGAGAGATACCTACATTCAGCGTCCAATACGGTAGAGAATCTTTAAACGTTTGGGCTAGCCTCTCTTAAGAAGGTCGCACAGAGCTAGTGGCCATAGAAAATGGCATCCAATCTGGGGAAAGAAATATTTAACGAGTATGCAGTATCGATGATACATCACCCGTATTAAGTTAATATGGGTGACAGAGCAATATTCATGCAGACTAATGCCCTGCCACACACCGTTCGGGTCGTAAAAGAGTATATGCAGGAGTTTGGTATCAACTACATGACTTGGACATCAAGAAGTTCTGATTTCAGCCCAATCGAGCACGCCTGCTCTAAGTTCGGGAGGCTGCTTAGAAGGTGCCAGACCACCTCCTATCACAGCCTTATAACAGGCCCTGATGGAAGAATATTCCCCTGCATCTCCACCGAAATCTCGTCTTCAGTATGTCAAACCGACTGGAAGCTGCAATTAGAGCCCAGACGCAACAGCGGTTATTAAAATGTCAATAAGGCGTATGTAAAATTTATTGCTATAATTTATTGTAATTCGAGTCTTTTACCAGTAAGTTAAAAATACCCAATTGCCAATATTTCATTTTTAATTTCAGTATTTGTAACGAATTAATGTAAAATCTATATAAGGTGTATCTATTCATACACGAAATATTTTAAGGGGTACACCTGTAGGTGGTAAAGAAGCTATAGAAGCAAAAAGACTTTTTTTTTTCTAAGCGTTTTGAATTTTCGTAATTATTATAATTTTAAAACTACTTGAGACGTTTTGCATAAAACCTTTACTCCAAATTCTATGAATGGCCCGCCTGACGCTGTGAGGGCGGCGACCGGACGGCACGAGCATGGCCACGGTGTCTCGGGGCGTAAAAAATAAGGAGCCAATATTTCTTATGTGCGTCAAATAATTTATAAATATTAAATTTAAAAAAAACCCTTAGAATTTTTTTTTCGTTGCTGTAGCTTCTTTACCACCTACAGGTGTACCTCTTAAAATATTTCGTGTATGAATAGATACACCTTATATATATAAAAATGTTATGTTGGTTTGTGTACGCTTCAAAAACTCAAAAAGTTCTGCACCGATCGAGCTGAAATTTTAGCATGATATATAATCCGCATCAAAGATTGTTTTTATTTTTTGCATCAGTCACCACATATCCGCGACCGCGAAAAAACTGTTTTTTTTTTTCATGTTTTTTCAACTATCAGCTGTGTACCAGTGACCGCGCCATCTGCAGGAAGCGAGGAAAACACTCGCTGACAACCGCAATAGTAATGGCGCAGTCAAGAATCAAATGTATTCTTTGTTTTGTTTCTCATTTCTCAACCATTCAATCACAATGTGCCACAGCGAAGCGTAAAGGGAATCAGTTTGTTAGGGTGCTCTGGCCTAACGTGGACATTAACTTTATTTAATACCTAATAGAAATAAAATATAAAAATAAGGTTGCAGCAAGTTGCAAAAATATGCAATTTCTGGCATGCGTAATATTGCGTTCTTGTCACAAAAAACTTATATAACGAGCATTTATTTTTTAAGTAAATAGTAAAAATAAGCATTTATTTCTGAAATAAATTACATATTTTCCTTGATTAGAACCATAGATCCTTCCTCTGTTCCACTGAGGAGGGAACAAGAGATGCGTAGAAGCGTTCAAGTTCGCGCCAAGATTGTCGTCTAAAGCTGGTCAACGTAAGAAGATTCGGTGTTTATAAGTAAGGCCGGGTCGTTGTAGAGAGCGGTGTCGGAGTTCATAATTGCAGAAACAAACGAAATAACCATATTCACAAAGCAAGGAAGCAAAGCGAACGAAAACAAAGCTGTCTGTTTGTTTTCTCATCGTTGACAGAGAATGCATTCGGTGTTGCCAAGTAATGAAAAATTATTATTTTTGTTTAGAATCGATTTATGGATTCGATAATCAGATGCAAAATGATTCAATATTGGTGTTTTGTTTATTTAAATAAAAATATGTTTCAAACATTGAGCTATTATTACTACGCATAGAGCGACCATCGCGAACAGATTTTTTTGCGATACGCTTTTAGGTCCATGGATTGCAACTTAGCTCTTTACGCTCAATACGACCCCGCACACTCCGCGTCCTGCTTGGCGCTAATGGTACCAAATCACTTGATCAGTAAACGTTCTCAAGAAAATAAAAATGATTTTTTTACTAGTTATACGCAATCGATATGGAAAAAAATAAGTGCATTATTATTTTTGCGGTATGGTAACCTCAAATCGAGCCTACAACATAAAAAATGGAGCTGCTTTGGGCATGAAATCGACAAGAATACTTATTGATACTGATTTTGATTTATTTATTATATTTGTAAGTTATTATGTTAGTTTGTTCTTTATTTTCTAATCTTGCACGTTTGCATTGTCTACATTTACAATTGCATAAAAATGACAAGTGTAAGTGCGGAGTCTCCTAATACAAGCAATTCCTTGCTTAAAAAGTGATCTCCAATAATATCTATGAAATTGAAATAAACATTTTTAAATAAAACTTACCTGCAACGAGGTTTGCAACAATATTTATTTTAGAATATTTATATTTATTCGTTAAAATACTTTCTACTGAGCAGCTTGTCCGCGTCAGGCCGAATTTGGCGATTCCCTTTTTAAGGTTAGTGTATAAGTACCTACTTAAGTACATAAATGTTGTCCATCACCGGATGACATGAATGTTGTCCATCACGGGATGACATGAATATTGATCACCCACCTTTAGCACCAGCACCACTAGCTCCCCCAGCTTAATAAATTTCATCACGTTTCCTTTTAATTAAAACGGTCTTAAAATATTCTAATTAAGAGACTTGTTAAAATTTTGGTCGACGAAGAGTTAGCGTTAAGGAAATATATTTTCAATCACTTCCCTTTACTTTGATAATCAATCACAAAAGAGTATTGCTGAACACTTAATACATTATTTCACGATTTATTTTCGCTGGCAAAGGGAAAGTGGTTTCCTCTACGCAATTGTGGGAGAAAACGATGAAGATAAACGCTCGGTACAACAGATGGTTCGTTTTTAATCGACTTCAAAAAGGAGGAGGTTTTCTTTTGTATGTACATTCCGCGATATTTTCGGCCTTCGGGTGGTTCCATATAAATGTTATTTACTTTGCATGGGTATTTTTGGGGTGCGTCTCATAACGTATAAACTCATTTGGTCTAATTTCATTTTATTATCGTTCATAAGATATAATCAACGTGAGATATACCAACTGTTGATATAATTTCTTTCCATATAACATTTATTTATTCTAAAACTTAATTATTACCTATAACGTTGTTTGATATAACGTTTATGTAATCGAAAATCATTTGGTCTAACGTTTAATACGTATATTGTTTATTTAATCGAAAATCATTAGTTCTAACGTTGAACATATATAAAAAACGTCATTATGGTTAACACCCCGACTCGGATAGGTTAGGTTAGAAGGCTAAGGCGGGAGCGAAGCGGAGCGGAGCTCTCGCCTTAGCCTTCGTGGTTATTTTTTTTAAACCACCAAGAAATAGTCGACCTTTCTTAGCGCAGGTGGTAATCAGTTACTAGTTATGTTTAATATCTACTTAGGTTACTATTCATATTAGACCAAATAAGTTTTATATGTTTTGAGTGGTATGTCAAACGATGTTATATTTAATGTATGTTATGCTTATAAAAATTAGTTATTTTAAAATTATATCAATCGTTCAGTATATTAACTAATCGCTATATTAAATAAAATTATAGGTTCCGTTGTTATATGTTGTTAATATTAGAGATTTTGTTGTTATATCACTTATTACTTACCCGTATTTTTGGCGTTAGCTTCGATAGTACGTTTTTAATCCACTTTTATATCTAAATGACATTCTACTGTTTTCTGTCACTGTTACTTAAACAGCGGGTAATGGTTTTCGTATTGGTGTGGGGTAGGTACCATAACTAAACAGTGAAAATAAATGCTTTTTCAAAATAAAAACTGTCTTCTAAAAAGAAAACATTAACTTAAATGTCGGTTGTTGCTTTTTACCGTGTGCAAACACTTAATATGTGTAAATAAAACTTAAGATTTCCCTTCAAAATGGTTCAAGTTACGGTGCAATTATTTCTAGGTTTGTTTGAGAAAGGAGTGAAAATTCTGCATAAATGTAGGACAACGAGATTATCTTCCAATCTACGTCGGATTCGTGGCTAGGATTGCGGTTAAGAGCCCTCTTACAAAATTTGAACGCTCGAGTTTAGGTAAAAGACGGCAATCTTATGTATGTGTGCGTAGCTATCCACACATGCACAATACAAACAGTGTAACGCGAGTGTCGAGCCGGTCTAAACAATCTTGATCCGTTACAATTATAATGCGGTATTTAGATATTTATGAAAATACTTATTTTTATTTATCCAGTCTAATAAAGATTTCTAGACTAATAAAAAAAAATACAACTATATGATATGTAAAGTATACAATAAAAATAGTAGACTTCACAGCCCCCTTTTGAGCCAAAACCTAGCTGCAGGGGTTGAAACCTTGCTGTCAGTTTTTGGCTGTATATCCGACAGCAAAGCTTGGCTGCCGTACGCCTATATGTGCAGCCAACGGCGATGGGACGTATGCCGCCATCCTTCTTGCGCAGGGCACATAAGTTGGCCCCGTACAAGACGTCGACGACGGCCTCGTTCACACCGCCGTTGAGCATAAGTTTAATTAGGGCCGCAAGCTCCTTCAAAAGCGACTCACCAGCTTCCCCGGTGCCTGAACTCAAAAGATCCTTTAAATGTTGTGGAGTCAGGCCGTCGAGGCCGCCGGCGGAACCACTTCGGAAGGAGCTCACGGCTGCAATCAACTGGGGGCCGAAATGTCAAAGAAAGTTGAATTTAGATCAGGAGGGTCGGGAGGATCGGGGAAGGCGAGACCATCCGCAGGCGCTGGATGTTTACTCTCGAGAGCTGATAGAGTTTCTGGAGAGTAAGGCGCCACCACATCGCTGCTAAATAGTATCCTGGCCGCTCCCCTGATGTCACCTTCACTTAATTTGGATTCCACATGTGAAGATAAGCCTTTTTGAAAAGTTGTACTAAATGGAGGTAATTTTGAATCTAAAATTGGGGATGAAATGTTACAATTTTGATTAATATGGAATGTTAAAGATTTTTTGGTCGCCGAATTTTTTTCCACATGTAAAATCCTATACGGGAAGGTGAGTAGTTGCTCCCAGGCACTTTCTGAGTTCTCCTGAGTCACAAGACGGAGACATCGTGCCAAACTCAGTGCAACAGATCGTCTTGCGCCTCGGGGAACTCTCTTTATTACCGGGGTTGAATTTTTGAATTTTGCCAGCGTTTTCCATAAACTTTGATCTGAAGTTGTGGGTGTTGTGTATGTGGCTGGGGGGCACGGAGGTACACTATGAGGTTTGTGAACCTTGCCAAAGTGTATCCGTAGCCCCCGTTCGCCTTTAAAGAAGCGTGGCTGGGAGCAATGGGGACATCTCACCTGGACATCAAGCGATGTGGCAGGTTGACTGGCACTACCGGGGTTGCTACAGCCGGCATTTAACATAGGTTTATTTACACAGACTTACCTAAAATAAAGATGATAAGCACTGAACACACAAATATACTTAAATAACTATTTACACTAATTAAAATATTTCCAAAAAAAAACATTGTATAAGATTGTCTGTCACTTTGTGACGTAACTTGACGGCGGTGGCACACTGGCGCAGACGCGTGGCCTGGGGTGCTGCGATGCCACGGTGGCGTCGCCGCCGCGCGTGCAGGTCGCAGCCCTTTTTTTATTGTCAACTTCTTTGGTTTGACCAGAAAATATCAACCTCTTTTGTTGTTATAAAAGGTCCAGCCTTTTTCTATCTATTTTATGATTTTTCCACCG
Organism: Aporophyla lueneburgensis; assembly: GCA_932294355.1. Classification (NCBI taxonomy): domain Eukaryota; kingdom Metazoa; phylum Arthropoda; class Insecta; order Lepidoptera; family Noctuidae; genus Aporophyla; species Aporophyla lueneburgensis. The sequence continues at coordinate 9,583,281 of OW028737.1, forward strand.
ATCACAGACATTTTTTTTCCATCTTGTAAAATATTAACAGTTATCGGTTTTTGATAAGTCTTGGAAATTGGGTTTATTTGAATTATTAGCAATATATTATGTTCGTCTGGATGAACTTATCAATATTTATATGCTATGATATATGATATGATAATTATTTTGGATTTAAATCACTTTTATAATAAAGAAAACTGCTGTCAGCCGTCCCATCAAAGTTGACAATCCAAAGAATAGTTTGCTGCCAGCCTTTTGGGCACGTTTCCTGTTGACAACGATGCAGACGAATATTTTGATGCTTTATGATCTTTTATTTTTATATTGTATATACATGTACATATTTTTTACTTAGATTTTAAATTATGTATATATTTTAAGATAGTATGGTCAATAATAATAAAAATTAAGCATAAAAAAAAGAAATAATCTCTTTTAAAAATTATTTTGACACGACTAAAATCAAATTTGACAATCGCGACTCAACGTGGTATTTTTAGGGTTCCGTTGCCAAATGGCAAAAACGGAACCCTTATAGATTCGTCAAGTCTGTCTGTCTGTCTGTCCCTATGTCACAGCCACTTTTCTCCGAAACTATAAGAGCATGCTGTTGAAACTTGGTAAGAAGATGTATTCTGTGAACTGCATTAAGATTTTTACACTAAAATAGAAAAAAACCAATAAATTTTTGGGTTCCCCATACTTAGAACTGAAACTAAAAAAAAAATTTTCATCAAACCCATACGTGTGGGGTAAAATGGTATTGAGGTTTCTAATATTTTTTTTTTTCTAAACTGAATAGTTTGCGCGAGAAACACTTCCAAAGTGGTGAAATGTGTGTCCTCCCCCCCGTAACTTCTAAAATAAGAGAATGATAAAACTAAAAAAAATATATGATGTACATACGCCACCAGGTCAAGCTACCCGAAACTGACAATTTTTCCCAATGAACCTTGAACCTAATGCTCTAGAAATAAAGTCGAAAATCTATCAAAGAAATCTGACAGATTGTAGTAACTTGATGTGTTGGCGTCTGTACATTACCATGTAAACTTCCACCAAAAATTGGTTTGAACGAGATCTAGTAAGTGGTTTTTTTTTAATACGTCATATATCGTAAACCGCAATTTACCTTTCATTCAATCAACTCAAATATAAAAATTAAAAAAAAGAACATTTAATTTCATAAACATAAACCTTATGCATAAACCGAGAATACATACAGGTTTGTACGGAAACCTCGGTGAGCGAGTCCGACTCGCACTTGGCCGGTTTTTTTTCTTTTGGCGTCGCAACTTAGTACTTGTGTGCTACGCAATGAACTTGCTGAGATACGAAGGCGCGCGCAAGGGGGCATCCTGGACGTGTTTTATATGGAATTTTTCATTTTTGTTTGAAAAAAAAAAAAAAAATATTACCCACGTGTTGAGATTTATATATGTGGGATTTTTTAAGGGGGTCGAAAATTTCATTATTTTTGCGATAGGACACGCCATTTTCGAGATATAAGCAAAAGAAGAAAAAAAAAACAGTACTGTTTTTGCACGTGAGGCGAGGCGTTGCCGTTGGTGTGAATTTTTGTTCATGACCACTAGTTTTACTCCACACCTTTTTAATCGCGATTAAAAATAGTCAGATTTAGTTAAAATAAATTATGTTAGTCAAAATTTTTCTACAATCTATTAGAATAATGCTTTACTTGATAATTAACGAAACTCTTATTCAAAAAAAAAATAAACTGCGAAGAGTAGCAAAATGTTGTAGTCGTAGTATATTTTTGCCTTCACGATACGAGTACCCGTAAACTGAGACGCGGGAAATTTTGGCACAGGTCCTTCCCCGTTGGGCGCTTGCGCCGTACTAAACGCTGCCCGCTTGTGCATCGTAATTTATTCTAATTTAGAGTGATTTCAAAAACGATATTATGTCTAATTAATAAACAGATTTAAATAAAACTTGAGAATTCTATTTGTTATTGAGCATACTTTATATTGACATGATTTTTTTAATGTAATTATGCTTTATTCAAACCAAAAAAACGCGATAAACTTGCGAATAAATCGGAAAAATTGCCATAAGACTTTATTTTTTTACTAATTAATGTTATTAAAAATCAATATTCTTGTACTAAATGTAACAACTAGATTATATGTCTGTTGTTTTTTTTTTTTTTTTTTTCTCAAATTTATACATATAAATGATAGAAATAGGAGTCTGAAATTGACCCTGCGCTGATTTTTACGAAAACTAGTTGTGGGAGATTAATTACTACAAAGTAAACAAATTAGTTTTTGTAAATGTTCTACTAAAAGTGACAAAACAAAAGATTGATCTATTTTTTAAATGTATTCGTCAATGCCAGAGTATTTATAATGATGAGATGAGAGGTAAATAAGGCGACTAAAATCTTAGATATTCGCGGAAAAATGGAAAATGGCTCTTAACATGAATGCATCAGAAATTAATGGGATTATCGGATTGTAGAGCAGAATCTTGTCTCGGCATAACGGAGTTCCTAAAGCGTCTAAGTTAAAGTTTTTGGTTATAAGACCACCACCATAAGGGATGCAGAAGACCGTCTGAAGTGGAGGGTTACCTGAATGCAGGAAAGTGGACCCCGGACTAGGAAAGGGTGCAACAGGGATAGCGCGAAGATGATTATGATGACCAACTAAAACTGGATGAAACGAACATCAACATGAACTGATCACGATAAATATTGAAAGGCTTGAGATTCCCGAGATCAGATGGTATTGGAACGTTTATTTTTAAGAGGTTAGTATTTTTAATAGATTATATTTGTCACTAAAACGAACAATAAAATTTTCGTTAAAATACATAGGTATAATTATGAAAATTCTCATAGGTTCACATTTTTACAAATTGTTCAATTCTGGTAATATTTCTACGTAGCCAGACATTTCAAAGTTAGACTCGTATCATGACATCTTGAGTCGCAATGTGTCTGGGTATGTGAACAAATCTGCAAGAATTTACGTTCAGTGCCAACTTGAACAGAATCCTGAAAGTATCTCTGTTATTTCTAACAATTTGTCGAATGGATAACCCTTGAAACATTGCTGATTAAAATTCCTCGATAAAATAGAAGTATTCGCCGTTAATTAAATGATATACGTAAGGGGTAGGCTTTCTGCCATGGTCACGAGATTGTTCGAAAGAGATACCGTGACCCTGGCACATGGGCAATTGAAGGAACACGGGTGGGTTTTAGTCAGTAAAAGTCTGACACGCCCTCCCGATTTCCCAACCAAAAAAAAAAGTAGTAGTAGGTAAGCTTTTTGCTAAAATCGATACCAAAATCGAGTCAGTAATTAATTACTCTTTAAAATATGGACTTCTTGATGCCGTTCACCTCTTAACAGAAGGAATATAAATCGAACAAGATCCATAGTAGGTAATGTTTTCTTATCTAATTGACACCATTCAATTTGGGTCTCCGTCCCGAATTTTAATCATCTACGAGACTCAAATCCAATTAAGGCATTTAATTTTGACCGGCTGAACAGTGATATGTCCAAAGAGTAGGGAATCTAATAATGAATAAGCCAACAAAAGAGATTAGTGTAGATGGTCAAAGACTTTTTGACGCGTGGCTAAAATTGGAACTAAGGTCGCTATATTGTTTTATCAACACATTTTTCAAAAAAAATGCACCAATATTTATCCCCTCCGCACAAAGTCATGTCATCGCGAGGGCCAAATGATCCTTGTAGAATTGGATACATCTAATCTTTTCTTTTAAAATCTCACCGTAAGAACTTAAGTGAAGTGACCTTCAAGTGAGCTGAACTGACACTATCTGCCAGGGTCGCAAGATTTGTTCGAAAGAGTTACCGTGTCCCCGGCAACAGGCAACTGAGGGAATACGGGTTGGTTTTAGTCAGTAAAAGTGACACGCCCTCCCGCTCCGCCCAGAGCGGGAGACGACATTTGATTCCAAACAAAGAAAAAAGAAGAAAAAAAGGGATTGACACTAATGACAACTTGCTCACAGTTCACTTCACCCAAATAATCACGGTGAAATTTTTACAGCACTACAGTTAGCTTTCACTAACTACTCACGTAAACTGAGTAGTGAAGTATTCCATTTGGGTTATTAGAATAATGTGAAGGTAGAAGAGCCAGCGTAGTCCGCGAAATTCAAATTTTGCTACCGTTTTTTGCAATTTACAGGTCAGTGTCGGGCTGTTGAACAAAGGTTCGCAACCGTAACACGTACAGTCACGAGCACGAATATGGATACACTTACCAACTTTTAAAAGGGATTTTCTTTTATTGTACTGATTGTAATTTTATTTTATTACGAACATAGTATTTTGGGACCCACACTATTACGATATTTGCTTTTGAATTTGGCTATGTATAAACATATTATTACTCGTGACTGTACATATGTATTCATGTAACCACATTAAATCTTGCCCGCATTTTGTTGTTGCGATGTGTGTGGTTGTGGTTCGTGGGAATGGGCCCTAAGAAAATGGTTTTATTTTCTGCACCAAGTCCGTTGCTCCGCCATTGCATCGTGTTACTCTAACATATAATTAAATCATTAAAAAAAAATGCAGTTTTGCACATACTGTAGTATGTTGCTAATCCATCATTCATACGCCTAATCACCGTAATATCGGTTTTGCCGTATGAATAATGTAGAGAGAAAAATTCGTTCGTGTACTGGAGGCTATATTTTTGTTCCGTGTATTTAAATTAAATTCGTTTTACGAGTAGGTCATTGTATGTTTTTAGTTTGAAATTCATTGTGATGGAAATTTTCTGAGCAGAACTGTATTCAAATATACAGAACATATGTACATATAATTATTTTAGGAACATTTCAAACGTTACACGCAGACAAATTCGAAAGTCACATCTATAACACATAATATTTAGGTTAATTTCGGCTCATCAATTCACCGAAGAAGTATGTGGGCACATTTGCACCACATATTTCACTGCGCTGTTTAACATTCATGAAACATGGTGGTCAAAATTTACATGTTGCATGCCCGAAGTGGGGCATCGTGGTAATAAATGTCAACCGGGGTAACAGACTTGGTAACGGAGTAAGTCCGCTTACCGAGAGGGCAGTAGGCGTTTGAGGCCTCGCGTAACGTAATTATATTCGGTGTAACGTAATTATATTTTGCGTTATGTTATTTTAAGATTCGTGAATTCAGTGTGGATTGCGTGATCTACTTGTAGTATTACTTTATTTGGCTTCCGACTATCGTTTATTCCTTTCTCCGCCATAAAAATTTACCTCAACACTTCCTTATTTTTTCTCACCTTTACAAAAGAAACGTTCTAATCTACAACGGCGTGGAAATCGTTTCATTACCCCCGCTCAGTTCAACATACCCTCACTGGATTAAACTCTTCAATTTATTATCAAATCACGATCTGAATGAAAGGGCGTTACGTTCAATATCTCAAACTGCTTCCTCCAGAAAGAATTAGGGCACGTTTGTTTGACGCGTGTATTTCGTCACTTCAACAGCATAGCAAGTTAACCTGTACGAAAGGTTAGAAAATACGTTTAAGTTCAGGTCATACTTCTTTTACTAGGTTTGAAATAATGGTCATAGATAGTTAGGCTACTGCCGTGCGCTGTGATCAATGAAACGTAATAAGTTATGAAACTTAGTAGTACAGGGGGTCTTTAGCACGAAATCCAAAGTTTCGGTCGAATTTACAAGTGTTACCTACCCCTTATAACCTACGAATGTCAGATTATTCTCAACAGATTACTTGCCATAGTACAGGCTTTGCCTAGTTTGGGATCACATAACAGTGTGTTGGTTGTCCTAAGAAGATGTTTATTAGTTCGAAGCCGAAACAAATCGTGACGCGTCATCCGATGCGGTTTTTGCCCGTGCGAAAACTTAATCAGTCGGGAGTAGGGTTCACTTCGAAGTATTGAACTACTTTTGGGCTGGGCCGTATCATCGCTGAAGGACATAGGGAGTAAGTAGGCTTTTTATTCAGGCAGGGACTTTACGACGCCGATTAGATCAGCGAGTAGTAAAATTGCACCAGTTTTTTTTTTTAAACCAGTCACTGCTCATCCTGCACATAGTCAACCAGATCTAAATGTTGACGTTGATGACCAAGCGACAATATACATAGGTCATAGAGGCAGTTACTTCACACGTCACTCGATTCGACATCAATCCTTACTCTTCAACTAGTCTCCACTATTCCGACATTGCGACATCAAATATGTAAGCAATAGGCGTCTACGGTGACGGTAGTGACGAGCCGGAGGCAAACATGAGGAAAGGAAAAGAAATAACGCGTTACGGGCTCGTCTCGTGAGAGTGATAGCTTCGCAATACTTGTATCTCATAGTAAAACGGTAAATGATAAATTATTTAATTTCTGTAAGCAGGTTTGTACAGACACTTCTACACGTCGATTAAATTTTTAAAACTAGATGAGGTCGGCGTTTCTTATCTGACTACTCTGAGAAGAAAGGCCGAAACAAACTCAGAGGTTACACAGTCTTTTTTAAAGTCCACACATAATTATGTGAACACCATGTGGATTGGTGTCTGAAATGGTATTTTGAGGAAAGAACCACAGACTCCAGTCAGTGCACGCATTTGTCAGAGATTGTAGAGGCACATGTAGAGGTTCTCCTCCCACAAAAATTCTGTCATGTGTACACATCCTAAACCAAATCGTGCGTTAAGGAACGAACGGTAGGAATAAATTAAGGAGCTGACGATGTCGTTGTGTGTTACGACTTGAGAAGCTCGTGATAAGTGTCATTAACTGCGCTCAACACATCCGGGTTTATACGCATTTTAGGAATTAAGGATGTTCGGGTTTGCAGGTGGGATATTATCCGGAATAATCCGGTTTTATGTTACAATATAAGTTTGGATACAAGCAAAAACATTCAGAGAAGTTTTACCTATCGTTTGCCTGTATAAATAAGAGCTATTAGATGTATTTAACTAACGCATGGCTTTTCAGATTATAAATTCATTATGGTTGAATCCGCGGCTTCACCCGCGTGGTGAAAAACTTATATTACTTCTTATAACATCAGCTGTGTACTGGCAGCAATAAAAGTCCCGTCAAAATCGGATGCGCCGTTTCGGAGATTAGCCAGATCAAACAAACGGCGCAGATAGATTTAAAAAAAACAATAGTTTCTTGCTACAGGTACTGTATATACTTTCTTTAATTTTCTGTTGACCAAAGTTTGTATCTAAAATGGCAGTACCTACCAAAGCTGGTCGTAAAACCAAAGTCCAAAAGCTCTACAATAACAATAAGGCTTTCCTTTAGCTCAATTACATTACGTATACGAAATCTAGACTTGGTCCTGGAAACTACTGGCGGAATTGAAAATATATAGAACATGCGAATACGAATCTATTGGTGAAAGTAAGTCCTAACTTAAAGGGTGAGATTTCTTTAAAAGTAAACATTGCCCAAGTCCAGCAGTGGACGTCATACGGCTGAAATGATGATGATGATGATGAAACATTGTATTCGCTAAAGCTACCTTTATAAGTTAGAAAGTATCATAAATCATTTTAACATGCCGATAAACACGGTAGTAAATTGGTATGTGTATATTTAATGTCCTAACAATTACCATACTTTTTTATATTTTCAAATGTTTTTTATTAAATATCTAATATTTAAAAGTATAATTTATAAGCTTGTAAAGATGAATAAAGAGAATCATACTTACGTAACAATTTTTTTTTATGTTTAGTCCAGTACTAACCCCACAAGATCTAAGTAATTTAATATTATTTCTTATTTGTATTTTTTGAAGTGAAAACTTCTTTAGCGGCGTTTTGCACTTTTTTTGTAATAGGTAAAAAATGTTAAACTCGCGTCAGGACACGTGACCTGATCGAAAATTCGTAAGACGGACGGAGAGTGATTTTTCTGAGAGATAAACTTTTTAATCCATATATTCCATATATATATATATATATATCTACACTAATATTATAAATGCAAAAGTAACTCTGTCTGTCTGTCTGTCTGTCTGTCTGTCTCGCTTTCCTGATAAAACTACTGAATCGATTTCAATGAAATTTGGTACACAGATAGTTTAGAGCCTGAGAAAGGACATAGGCTACTTTTTATCCCGGTAGTATGTTCCCGCGGGATATTTTCCGACCTCCACGCGGGCGAAGCCGCTGGCAAAAGCTAGTGTAATATAAATTGTCATGTTTGTGTACGATAGCGCAATAAATAAATATTGTATTCTACCACATAAATGATAGTACTTTTATACTGATAATTAAAGCAATTCGTGCAAAATTATTCCCTAACCATTCCAAAATATCAAAAATGCACAACGTTAATATTCAAGTTTTCACTTCTGCCGGCACTCCCGGAGTGCAACCCGTCGTTTTTTAACAGTCTTCAAAATAAGGAGGAGGTTATCAATTCGACTGTATTTTTTTTTTATGTTTGTTACCTCATATCTTTTGACTGGGTGAACCGATTTTGACGATTCTTTTTATTTGAAAGCTGGTGCTTCCCGAATGGTCCCATTTTAATTTGGTTTAATTTGGACAATGGGGTCCATGTGAAAACCATATGAGTCTTAAATTTGCATTTCGTATTTCCGCGACAAATGAACGAATAAAGCGATTAGATTAGTGCGGAGTATCTACCACAACTAAAAAGTTCAAAAATAAAAACTTTTCACAAAAAAAAAACACCAACTTCCTTAAAAAAAACACTTTTAAGGAAGTCGGTGTTTTTTTTTTGTAAAAAGTTTTAATTTATAACAATGCACACGTGTTTTTCCTTTTCTTCCATTGGCAGAATGGTCGACAACGGCTTTGCTTGTCATAATAAAAAAACTTTTTGACAAAAAAAAAACCGACTTCCTCAAAAACACTAGAAAGTGAAAAATAACTTTAATTTCGGAAGTCGGTGTCTTAGGATCTGTATTTGAGTTTTTTGCCACCGACTTCCGAAATTAAAGTTATTTTTCACTTTCTAGTGTTTTTGAGGAAGTCGGTTTTTTTTTTGTCAAAAAGTTTTTATTTTTTACTTTTTAGTTATGGTATCTACCCGCACTAATTCCTATACCACTAATCGCCAGGTGAAATTTAATACTTTACTACTGCTGTAAATAGTTGAGGAATTCCCTTGACTGTCTGTCTATGGTCTCCATCATCAGACCTGTTATGGTACTTATAAGCCTTATGGGAGCTTTCTCATCAATAGAAATGAATTAAGTTCAAACACCAGGTAATTGCTGTAAATCGTTGAGGAGTTCCCTCGATTGTCTTTTGGCTCCATCATCAGATCAACTCCGGACCTTAATTAAATAGTAGTGATAAAATTGGCACTTTGAACCGTATAAAGTAACCCCAACAATAGGGAACTGCTGTAAATCGTTGAGGAATTCCCTCAACTGTCTATGGTCTCCATCATCAGACCTGTAATGGCACTTATAGCCCATATGGGTGCAAAGTTCTCATCAATAGAAATGAATTAAGTCCAAACACCGCGTAATTGCTGTAAGTCGTTGAAGAGTTCCCTCGACTGTCTTTCGGCTTCATCATCAGATCAACTTCAGACCTTCATTAAATAGTAGTGCTTTAAGATAATTAATGAAAGAAATAAAAAACGCACTAGTCGCCACTACGATTTTCGAAGGTTACCTTCGACTACTCTGGGATGCCATCATCAGATCCTGGTTTCCTTATCATGGGACCACCCTTGGGATATCTCCTTTCCAACAAAAAAAGAATCATCAAAATCGGTCCATATACGACGAAGTTATCGGTGAACACACATAAAAAAAAAAAAAAAAAAAAAAAATATATACGGTCGAATTGAGAAACCTCCTCCTTTTTTTGAAGTCGGTTAAAAATAGAATAGAACGACTGACAGCTTTTGAGCAATGTATTGAAAAAACAAGATGGCGGAGACATTTTTGATTTTGGAACGAAGCAAAAGATTCCTATATATACAGTTGTATAGATTCATCATCCTATATGTAGGTAAATTGTCAAAACATAAAGGACCTAAATGCAATAAAGTCTTATCTCTACTGCGGTAAGACCTAAGCTATTACTCACTGCTTTGCGGAAGCCCACAATATGCTAATTATATCCTCTAAAGCGGGGGAAATGTTTTTAAGTTCAAACAAATCTGTTTATCGGTCTGCCTCATTCGTGTGGATGCCGTAATATATTGCGCCCACGCTTTTGACTTTTGTTTTCTTTTAAACGTCCACTGTTTTAAATATAGGGTTTCCGGACGAAAAGGAAGTTGCATTTATACTGGACAAATGTATTAGAGAACGCATTCTTTTGTTTTTGTTTTGGAGACTTGACATTATGCTTATTAGCTGGTTGGATTAGAGATAGTATCGCATTTTTTTAGGAAGACTCAGCTGCTCATGGTCCACCATCGAACCAAACATGTTGATGATGGTCAACGTAGGTACTCGTGATTCACCCAGGCTCAGGTTTGACTATGGTTTCTCATGGTTTTAAACGATAATAATATTAGATTGCTCGCGAGTTTGTAAAACTTCGAGTGAATTAACGTGCGAAAGAACGCTATGCAAAGAATAAAGTATTGGAGTATTACCGTGACCTCTGAGTTTGTTTCGGCCTTTCTTCTCAGAGTAGTCAGATAGGATACGCCGACCTCATCTAGCTCAAAAAAATATTATTGGCTTGTAAAAGTGTTTATACAAACCTACTTAAAGAAATAAAATTATTCATCATTTACCTTTGGACAGCGGCTTCACCCGCGTGGAAGCCAGAAATTATTCTTGAGGAACGTACCTACTAGCGAAATAAAAATTATCCTATGTGTTTATTCAGGCTATAAACTATATGTGTGCTAAATTTATCCGAATACAAACATCCAAACATACCTATAAGCATTCACATTTATAATATTAGTAGTCTTACAAAGACCATAGCCTATGCATCTGCATTGCTACCATCTAAACAATTACACTCCCTCTACGGATTCCCAAACTATGCTAATTACATTATCCCCGCCCGCGGGGCAAACCGTTTTGCACTAATCTCTTTATCGGCGACCCTCATTCGTGAAACCCGGTTATATATTACGACAACAGTTTCATCCTTTTGTTTTTGTTTGTTCTGTCATCCAACATATCCAACAATGCTACATTTCCATATAAAGGGTCACGTTCATTACCTATCTTTTTGTGAAAACAATGTTTTAAGACCCTTTTTCGTTTATCAAGGGTGGTTTGTGAAAACAGTGGTGGCCCATAGGTAAGAGGGCCGCGACTTACGAGTTGTAGACTGTCGTAGATTCGAACCCAGACAAGCGATTTACTTTGTGTAAATTATTGCAGCACTACTGCTCTCAAAATGGTGAAGGAAAACATTGCGAGGAAACGGGCATGTCCTAGAAAATATGCACCAGTGCGGCATCTACCAAACCGCACTGGGCTGGTCTGGGCTGGGCTGGGAGAATAAATAGGTTTTCTTGTTCAACTTGAATCGTTATTGTTATTCAGTATTGCTATGCTCGTACATAAATCAAGCCAATTTGCAAAATAATGCGAAACACAACCGAAAGAATGAAATGTTGTTAGTCAAAAAGTATTAAGGTCAAACAATCCAGCATTTGGCAGGTACTGTTCAAAGTTCAAATATCTCTGTTTGAGTTTGTGTTTTTTTAATTAATTTATACAGCAATAAATTGTGGATGTTGAAAGTCAATCAATCTGGGCATTGTTAAACTTTGTTGGGGTTGGCTTCCAATCTAACTGAATGTAGCTGAATACCAGTAATTAACATGGAGTGACTGCCTTTCTGGCTTCCACAACACAGTTACTGAGTAATACGATACCCTTTAGTGAGACTGGTTTGTCAGACTTCAGACAACTCGTAACGACTCAAAAATCCATAAATAACATACGGCATCAACGGCTTAACATGTTTTGTGAGGCTGTTGGTGTGACTGGTCGTCTTACTGACCGTGAGTTTTGTTATTGTGATGAATTTAACTATTTATTTAGTTTACTCCGATGTTCCTAGTTTTACATTTGTTACTTCAAGTTAGCTATATGCATCATTGTGTATGTACCACAATGCATCATTGTATATGTAAGCGGGCCTGCCCTTTATGCTTGGAGGCTTTTATTTAGGTTTTCAGTTCTGTTTACGTTTTTAAATTATTTATTTCAGCTTGAGTATAGTTTTCAATGTTGTGTTGGTATATTGGCGTGTGCTAGCTAACATAATTATGGCAACTAATTCAATTTATGTTTTATTTTTCGTATTGTTAATTAATAACATAATATTATTGTATAGAATCAAATTATTCTAACATAACAGACAGCTGTGTTGCTGGGGAGCTTGTTGCTCCACTTCTTCTTCCCAGCTATAGCACTGGGAAGTGTTGAAGGGCGAGCGTTTTGGGGGACTATCTTATGTAATTTTGATGTTCAAATAGTGCTGACTCTCAGCCTAGTGTAAATAAGTGACTTTTAATATTGATTTGATTTTACGCCATGGAGGATCACGGAGGGTTCTTGGTATGTAAAAATAATTGCAGCTGTTATTACCTAGCCACAAGCCGTTCTGGATGTTAAAAGGATAGGTTCCTTTAATTCATTAAGCTGCACTATCGCACTTAACACTACTGTTGTAATGATTTTAATATCTGGATGACCGAGCATTGCTCGGTATTTTTTGGTAAATTGTGTTTAAAATAATAAGTTCAGCCGGCTTACTATGATTTTTTCATTTGCAACGCTACCTCCTGGACCATAACGTCAAACCAAACACTTCAAGCCAATGACTTAGTGTTGCTTAACAACGTCATCTGTTGAAGTAGCTTTAGTGTTGTTGTGTCGTTAAAGCAGTTAGTTGCTCCCAATTAAAAAAATAGTATTATTAATCGCCAATAGATGTCAGGAACGGTCATATTTTTCAGTTTATGTTTAAAAGTTGATTATTGAAAACGCGAATAAAACGACATTTTCTAAAAATGAATCCTAGCTAGATCGATTTATCGCCCCCGAAACCCCCTGTATACAAAATTTCATGAAAATCGTTGGAGCCGTTTCCGAGATTCAGATTATATATATATGTATACAAGAACTGCTCGTTTAAAGGTATAAGATTATTCAGTTGGAATTCTCTCTATTTGTCTCGTGCTAAGAACCGTATTTCTTTTGTTTTCTCCTTTAGTAGTTCCTCTGGTCTCAACACAATAGTACTCGTTAAGACACTTGTGTTAAAGCTTTAGTCCGGTGTTGAATTGAATTTGGTCTTTCGGCTAGTACAAAATCGAATTACTACATTGCTTTGATGAACCTACAAATGCGAATCAGTGAGAGAAATGATACAAATAAAAGTGTCAATTAGTCTACCTAGCCTTTCCCTACTATTAAGTAGGCTTTCAGGCTTTCTGTCAATGCTACAACATATTTCTTAATTTTAATAAATACGCACATCAAGATTGCTTCAGTCTGTAATCCTAAAAAAGTAGTATAACTATATTATATGATATCACATATCTTAATAAAAATGGTGAATGGTTTCAATTAGTCTTTTGAAATTATTTTTTAAAGTTACAAGCAATAGATATGTACGGCTCACGTGGTCGTGGTTTTTAACCCTTTCAAACTAAGTGTAAACGGGTTTAAATCCCCGATTTTGGTTTAAATCGGTTTATTTACAACTATAGTAATAGGTATGACGTGATGTATGAATTTAAACGAGGCAAATGGAGTATATAAGGATCGTAGCCGGTGGCGTTCTGTAATTTTTGCTTACCCTTTTCTGTAATTTCTGGTAAAAAGGCGTGTGTTTATATGTATACAAGATATATTTTTAACCAATGCGCAAATTTTAACAAATTAAACTTAAACGAGTTATAATAACCATGCAATTTCTATTTTGATATACCTTAGTACAAAAAAAAATAAGTTATCGTTAACGAGATGTTTATTTTGAAACTGGTTTTTATGGTAACTTGAGCGCGGCGCCGGCGCGGTGGCGAAGGTGAACGATCGAGCGTAGCTACAAGTACCTACCAGTTTGATCGGTCAAAATTCTAAGAAGTTCGTAGTACCTACGCCGGCGCGCGGGTGCTGACCTATTCCTATTGTCGATATCATATTACGAATTATGTAGGGTGTCCACAGTTTACTGATTTAAGATCAGACAAAAATTAAAAATAAAAGTATTGAAAAAGTATTTGAAATGTGTTCTATTACTGATACTGAAGAACCAAAAAAAAAAATTTGCGCACTGGTTAAAAAAAATATCCTGTATATGTATAACACAAGTTTCAATATTGACAGAACAGTTAATACAATCAAGATTGGAAACAACACTACTAACCAATAAATACTAACGCAATTTCCGATGAAATTCGAAACAAACAAAATTAGTTCTCACTCGTGCCGTCTATCTATCTGTTTGTCCTCAAACTGTACTGTGTTAGTATCGTTTGCTTTGGGAATACAATTTTAATGAGACTTTCCCGCTGTATGCTGGTTCGTGATGGCCGACACTAGTGCTGTAATAACATCTCATACAATACTGAAGATTCAATGGTTCTTTGTATAGTGAGCGTGTCCCGCTTTGTAGAACTACTCTACTATGTGCAGAGATTGCTGCCAATGACTGTTGCCTCTCTTTGATTAACCACATGGGGCCTGCCCCGAATATGCGAATTGTGCATGCAGAATGTGAGATTTCGTATGAATCTCCGAAATGGTTTCGTATTCTCTTGAATTGGACCCTTGTGTTATTTTCATGCTTTCAAAGATTTTATCATTTAAAGTGTCTTTTTATCAGAAAAGACTGAGTGTAAGAAACATATAGAACTAAACTAGTTCTATTGGACGTTTGCATAATGACTAACTCCTAAGTGAACATGGAGTGAACCTAGAGCTGACTGTCAAGGTGTATGGAAGCTTCTTCAATTTAGTCTAAAATTGTGAACAAACGGTATCTTTCCTAAACAGTATAATCCTATATTGCTATCAATGACTACTCGACCACCTAAAAACCGAAAACCGCCTAAGATGGTATGGACACATTAAAAGACGCAATGATGATCATCTAGTACAAACAGCACTAAATCTGTTAGAACAAAGGGAGATAGAGGCCGCCTGCCATTGACCTGGTGGACAAATATAAAAAGAGACTTCAAGAAAGCCCAATTGCTAGAACTGCCAGCCAAGACAGAGACTTGAGACAACTTCGCGCAGAAAAGTGAGAAGACGCGACGTCAAATAAGGGGACCAGGGGCGGAAAACTGAGAAGGAAACGAACAATTGACTTGACCAAAGTCTCAAAGCCTCCAAGCATAAATACATCATCATTCAATTACATAATGTTCCGTGTGGTGCCAGACGTAAACAATAGCACCATCCCATTCCTTGCCGTGGATGCGTAAGGGCGTAAGGGGGTAGATGCTTTTACAAAATTTATTAATATACGAGCCGTTCAAGATACTAAGACGACTACGGCGATCAACGTATTTAAGGAACATTTTAGTTATTTTGGCGTTCCTTCTCGTCTTATAACAGATCGTGGCTCTTGTTTCACAAGTGCAAAATTTAAGAGTTTCATTTCTAGGGGACTTACTAGATAATGGGCAGCAGCGTTCTGAATGCATTTTACCACCTAACTGCAATCGCTAACCCGCCTGCCAAGCGTGGCAATTATTGCAAACCCCCCAAATTGTGGGAGGCCTATATGCAGCAGTCGTCTGTCGGTTGAAAAGATGATGAATTACATAAATACACCTACAAAGAGAAAAAGGATACAATATAGGATAGCGCCGGATTTCCGGTAAGAAAAGTGGATCAAAACAAAAACTTAGTTGCTAGGTGCTGGAATAGCCTTATATACTTTACAAGTTTGCTTGTTGTTCGGATCAGCGAAAGTTACCCCCCTTAATTACACTGGTATTGTTGTTTGTGCTTCAATTTAGTTTACAATCTGAATGGAACGAATATTAGAGGGGCTACTTTTTTGGTAATTTATACCTATAAACTAGAATCGCTCGTGACTAAATGTCCGTATTTATGCAAAATGGACCACACGACAAATTTAGTTTTTTACTTTTTTTTAAGAATACTAAATTTAAAAGTGGTCTATTTATGTTTTAGTAAGTCCTTTGGTACCTATCTTAGAAGTGCGTGTTTGCTGAGTGGTTCCTTTTTGTATAAATATGGACACTTTTAAATTAGTATTCTTCAAAAAAAGTAAGAACCTAAATTTGTCGTGTGCTTCCATTTTGCATAAATACGGACAAATAATCAGTCTCACGGGTAGAAGGTTAAGCTACGGTTGCCGCGGTCGGTTTGTGGATGGGTGACCATCCATTAAAAAACGAGACTTCTTGGTGCTTCGTTAAGCCGATGATCCCGGCTGTCATTCATCGATCTTTGACATTCGTTTGACAATCAGTCTTACCAAGTCAAGGGTATCGTGTAACACAGTAACTGGGTTTTTGAAGGTCAGATAGTCAGTCCCTCCATGTAAAGTGCTGGTATTCAGCATCTGGTAAGACAGGAAGCTGACTACAACATAGTTAAAAAAATGCTCTGCCTATTAACTAGTTGGATATTTATACTTTCTTAGTACAAATCAGAAAATAATATAATAATGCCATTTTCGACATACTGAAACAAATGAACGAAATCCCCTGTTTTGACTATACTTTGACGCCCAGTTGGTGTTACCTGAATATCCGCTTTCCCCATAAGAGCGTTAACGAAGCAACAAATGTTGAACGGAGCACGAACATAAGTTAATTAGTATTGGCAACATACTGTACACATTGTCCGCTCACATCACCCGGATTTTGTATGGCTTTGCCCGTTTTAATCTCATACATAACAGGATTTTGCGATCCAACCCCTTTTACATTGTCGTGAAAAGTGAGAACCGGGCAAGTGCGAGTCGGAATTGTACACGTAGGGTTCCGTATCACAACGCTAAAAAACACGTGTTTTTATGGAGACCCCCTTTAATTTATAATTTTACTAGGTTCAATGTGTGGTAACAGGCGAAATGTGGGTGTCCTATAGGTACACCTCTGCCTAACCCTTCGGGGAAACAAAGCGTGATGTTATGTGTTTACTAGGTTTTGCCAGTGCATGTATGTCGAAACTATACCAAGGGTACATAATACCCGATTGAAAAGGATCTTTTGTGTTAATCCAGGTTATAACTATCGGTGTGCCAAGTTTCATCTAAATCTGTTTGGTCGGTTTTTGCGTGATCCAAATATATAGACATACAAACGCCTACATTTATAATATTAGTGGGATTTTATTTGTCGTTATAGCGGCAGTAAATAAAGAACTTACTTTGTGAAAATTTCAACTTTGTACATGTTACGTTAGTTCATGAGATATAGCCACCTGACAGACAGCTAGATGGTGAGCGGTGGCTTATTAATAGTGTGCCGTCGGCAACCCTTTGAGTACGGAACCCTAAAAGTAAAATAGAGATGGATGGCCGCCGTGTCTTTTTTAATTAGTACTTAGTGGGTTCCGTGTCGGGCTGATGACTGCAAGAATTTCTTTATGGGAACAGCTTCGTGGAATAATGAAAAAACTTTGCGCATTATTTCTTGTTGGGTAGGTAGGTATTTTCTTTTTCTTGAAGTACTAAGCGATTTTAATTAAAAGAGATTTGGTTCAGCAACTTTAGTACATAGCTACCTTGTAGTGGCATGTACAAAGCTACTACGCGAAACACCAGTATGCTGTGAACTACGCAGCATACTGGTGTCGCGCAAAATCCTGCATCGCGCTAGCAAAGTTTACCGCGCAACTATCATATTCATATTAGGGATGTTATGGATATGAAATTTCGGATACGGATTGGTTATGGATGTAGGAATGATTATTATACCGGATACGGATACGGATATGAAATTATTTCGGATTATCCGTTAGTTTCGGATAATTTCGGTTACGGATATTACATTTTTAAGGAATTTCAAAAGTTAAATACAAATAGCTAATAAAATGGTTTTAGTTATATGTCACCATTTGGTAGGAATTACAATCAGTCTGTGAGTAATTATTGCAGCTATTTAAAATAAAAATAATTATACCTAAATATATATTGAGTGTTATCTAATCTACCCAAAATAAAAATGTAATAACAAATCCGCTATTATCCGAAACTTTTATTTCGGATTCGGTTACGGTTACGGATAAATTTTTATATCGGATATCCGATAGTGTCGGTTACGGTTACGGAGCTCCCTAACATCCCTGATTCATATACATATACAACGTCTCGACATCAAAAGTCGGGCAGTTGCTCACCAGACACAAGTCGCGTCTGGTTGGAGAATCTTCCTTTATCTCTGGAAGACGCCCTTTTAAAGTTAGTACTTTAGACGAACTTTACACCCTGTTTCTTATACCTCACAAGTCGTAAGTCATTTATTCATTTGTTTAACATAGGTACAGTAATCTTAATCTTATTATAGACTAGCTGACTCGTGCCCACTTCGTTGGGCGGTAAACATTTTAACTTGTGATGAAATTATGAGTGTGGTTTGGTTAGTACTGACACGTAACCCTACCCAACTGTCACCCACCGATCAGAATAAAACTTTGCACATCGATATAACACAAAAAAATGTATGTATTTGCATGCCACTTTGGCTATATAACCGGATTTCAAATGAGTGAATGAAATGATTATGATTGAATAAATTAAGTTTTTTTAATTATTCAAAACATTTCTGTATACTATATTAGATGTAATGCTATTATTTGGTACCAAAATATATTGTCTTTCAGGAGTTCCAACCCGAGATAAGCCAACATATGTCCATAGGAAAAACACTGCTTTCTCAGGTCAATGCCCACCAGAGAGAATGTTTGAGCCTAGGACTTATTTATAGTGAAGGCAAAAGAGATTTTGACGGGATACTGTAGCCTTTTAAATGGTATGGGTAAATCCGTCGGAATCATGGGTATCCGCGGAATATAAGCCAGTTGTCCCACTGCTGGCCCTGTGAGAATGGTCGCCACGATTATATTCTCCCGCAACTCTTTTATAAGCAGCCTTGAGCCATTACACATGTTGGGGTGGGCTCAAGTTTCTTAATAGCATGATAGGAATGCCAACTTTTAACATAAGGTCATAAGGAGGTAAGCCAGAAGGGCTCAAAGAATTTAAAAATTCTTGAGGATAGTGCACTGTATCCTCAATATTACACACCGTATCAATGGACTTATAGTGTTTGACTTGACCGGGAATTTTCTCTAAAATCAGTTTATTTATCTCATTCACTATATCGTTTCTAGGAGACACTATTGCCCTGGAACAAAGTCAATGATAATCTCTTTCCAATAAATTTTCAAGACCGAGATAAATAGCGTCTATCAGATGTTCTAACCTATGTAATATGTGACCTAATCTATCGTCAAGTTTAATATCACCGCTAGTACTGTTGGTGCTAGAACAGATATTTTTTCCTTCTCCAAGATTTAGTAGTTGATGCGGAAAGTCGTTATCGTAGTTGTCGCTCAAATGAGCTCTCATGTTTGTTCGTAAATTGAGAGTTTCAACGAAACTCCATAAGTAAGATGATTTTAAGCATGCCCTGATAACATCGGCGCGTGTTCCTTTTGTTAATACAGGCAGTGTTTGCCGAAAATCACCCGCAAAATCAAAAGTAACACCACCCATAACAGTATCTGAGTTTCTGAGGTTTTTGAGCGTTCGGTTTACTCCTTCAACATGAGCTCTATGACTCATGGTACATTCGTCCCAAATAATTAAAGATGTCTCTTGTAACAGTTTCCCGAGCGGTCCATTTTTACGTATGGAGCATACTGACTATGTTCCAATGATACTGTCAGTGGTAGCTTAAAGATGGAGTGTGCTGTTTTCCCATCATTTAATAGAGTTGCGGCATTCCCTGAAGAGGCAACAGCTAGCCCATTTTTCCCGGATTGTCTGACTTTTGCCAATACCAAATTTGCGAGAAACGTTTTCCCAGTGCCTCCTGGGGCATCTAGAAAAATATATTTTACCCCTGTTATTTATAATACTGTCATAATAGCATCAAAAGCTTGTCATCTATGGGTAAATGGATAAAACGTCCGTACAAAGCATGTTCTAATGCGGTTCGTGAATGGACGGCGGCATTTTGCGATTTAGTAATTTTATATTATCTTCGAAACTGTTTAACCAATTGACATACTCTTTTGGGCAAATCATATCTCTATGATGTTCGTGTGATCATAATAATATTTTTTTCGATAAGGTTTTATATTTTGTTGTTTAAAATATCGTCCAAAGGTAAGTACGTCGAAAAATACTTTTTTAACACATAAAAGCTACTATATCTGCTAAAATATAAAAGATAGAAATATGGTGTCGCGGACTCTTTTGTAGAACTATACAAAGCGGACCAGGTTGCCATACATTGTTTTGAATTATATACAGCTGTTAAGGCAGCGCATGCAAATAACTCTGTTGTAAGAGCAATTTTTTTCCGCCTGGCTAGACAAAAATTGAGATAGTTCGGCTAATATGCATGATATCTTTATAACTTATAGCGGCCTCTGTGTTATATAAAACCTATTGGTCTGATCATTACCCTGTGTCTATAATATGTAATTTTAATTTAGTTAAGCTTATAATTTGTATGCCAACTGTTTGCATAAATAGAATAGTCTGGGGTGAACGTGACTCGACTCAAATTGCGAAATTTAAAAATGTATGTCACTCTAGGCTTCGGGAAATTGATTTTCCTTCGGAATTAAGAAACTGCTCGGATAAAATGTGTAGCGACAAAAGTCATAAAATCCTGTTAGATAACATGTATGACAAGATTATTTGTATACTGTCGGATGCCGCTGCATATAGTTATAATGTTATCGAAAAGCGTAGAGGTAATTACATTACCGGGTGGAACAAGCACGTCCGCAGCGCTCAGGAGAGGGCTCGGCTGTCCGCCATGGGATCTGGAGGCAAAGATCCTCGCGCACATGTGGGAGTGGCGCGAGGAGGCGAAATGCCGGGGCGAAACTCCGCTGCCGCAACAAATCGCGGCACGGCGGACAGAGCTCCGGTGTGATCTCATGGCGACATGGCGGGTACGATTGTCGCAACCCAGTGCTGGGTACGCCACAATTGCGGCGGTAAGTCCCCTCTTTGAGGAGTGGATAGAGAGGCGCCACGGCGTCCTCACCTTCCGCCTGACGCAGGTTCTCACCGGGCATGGGTGCTTCGGTGGGTTCCTGTTCAGGAAAAGCGGGAGGATACGTCCGGGTGTTTCCATTGCGAGGATCGTCTGGAAGACACGGTGGAGCATACGGTGGAGGTGTGCCCTGCCTGGGCGGGGCACCGCCGTGTCCTCGTGGAGGCGATCGGCGGCGGCGACCTCTCGCGTCCGGCCCTGGTGCGAGCCATGGTACGGAGCGAGAGGGAATGGGAAGCCGTCACCTCCTTCTGCGAAGCAGTAATGCTCGCGAAGGAGGAGGCGGGGCGCGTGAGGGAGTGGCAGTCTCTGCGCCCTCACGTCTCTAGCCGCCGCAGGAGGAGACGCCCCGGGCGTCGGGAGTCGATTGCGGACTCCCGGCCACCGTAGGCGCGAGCTTGCGGGTGGCGAGCAATGGGTAGCTCACCGCCCGGTAAGGACCAGGCTCGGGTCGACGGCGCGCAGTGTTCCACGCGCGCCTCAAAGAGATGTCAGCAGCAGTGTAGGGGTCTACTAGGACCGATGCCTGCCGGGGTCGCGTGATTGTTCGAAAGAGATACCGTGACCCTGGCACATGGGCAACTGATGGAACACGGGTGGGTTTTAGTCAGTAAAAGTCTGACACGCCCTCCCGCTCCGCCCAGAGCGGGAGAAGTCATTTGATGATTTCCCATCCTGAAAAAAAAAAAAAAAGGGCTCGGCTGTGTTTTCAGGCTTGGTTGTATGGGTGTAAGCCCGGGGCTGGCCGTCTTTATAATGATATGTGTGAAACTAGGCGCGCTTTTAAATCAAAGTTAAAGTGGTGTCAAAATAATTCACGACAAATAAAAATGGATATTATAGCGGAACTTCATTCAAACAAGAAATTCGGTCAGTTCTGGAAAAACTCCAATAAAATGAATCATAAGCCGGGCCTTCCCGTCAGCGTGGCGGGATTGCACGAGCCTAGCGAGATCGCCACTATGTTCTCCCACTATTTCAGGGTGGACTCTCCTCTGGGCCGAGCGCGGCAGGAGCCCGATGCTGAGGAAGGTAGTGAGCGTAGAGTTTATTTTACAACGAAGGAAGTGCGCGCGGTGATCAGAGGCATGGTGAGGGGTAAATCCCCAGGTCACGAAAGCCTCAGCATCGAGCACCTGCAGCACGCGGGTGTTCACCTACCCAGAGTGCTTTCTATGTTTTTTACCCTGTGTTTGTGCCACTCCCATCTGCCCGATAATTTAATGCGTACTATAGTTGTACCCATCATCAAAAATAAAACTGGTGATACATCAGATGTAAACAACTATAGACCAATCTCCCTTGCCACAGTAGTTGCCAAAGTGCTGGACAGTCTGCTTGGTCAGCACCTGGATAAACACGTCTCGCTAAACGACGCGCAGTTTGGCTTCAGGCCCGGCCTTTCCACCGAGAGTGCTATCCTGTGCCTCAAGCGGACTGTTCAGTATTACACTAGTAGAAAGACTCCAGTGTATGCTTGCTACCTGGATTTATCGAAAGCGTTCGATCTTGTATCGTACGATATTCTATGGGGTAAATTAAGGGATGAAACTAGTTTACCTGTAGAAATTATGTTATTATTTATGCATTGGTATAACAAGCAGAAAAATTGTGTGAAATGGGCAGGCTCGCTCTCGGGGGAGTATAGGTTGGAGTGCGGGGTGAGGCAGGGGGGGGCTGACCTCTCCTACGCTCTTCAACCTGTACGTCAACCGACTGATCGAGGAGCTCAGCAGCACCGGCATCGGGTGTCATATAGATGGAGTATGCATCAATAACATCAGCTACGCAGACGATATGGTGCTGTTGAGCCCGTCGATTGGTGCCTTACGAAGGCTCCTGAATATTTGTGAGTCCTATGCGGTGACTCATGGGCTCAAGTACAACGTAAAAAAAAATGAGATAATGATTTTCAGGCCAGACAACAAGCGATACACATTCGTTCCGAATTTCACACTATGTGGTACAGCTCTACAGAAAGTCGAGCAATTTAAGTATTTGGGCCACTGGGTCACCGAGGACCTTAAGGACAGAGTGGATATTGATAGGGAGCGCAGAGCGCTGTCTGTCCGATGCAACATGTTGGCCCGCAGGTTTTCGCGGTGTACGGGGACTGTCAAAGTTGCGCTTTTTAAAGCGTACTGTCAGTCCTTTTACACCTGTGGCCTGTGGGTTAACTATACGCAGCGGACATACAGCGATCTGCGCGTACAATACAATAACGCGTTCCGGGTGCTGATGGGGCTGCCGCGCCACTGTAGCGCCTCCGCGATGTTCGCGGCGGCCCACACAGACGGCTTTGCGGCCATCATGCGCAAACGGTGCGCTTCTATCATGCGCCGTACGCGCGACAGTCCCAACACCATCCTGCGCGCGCTGGCCGATCGGTGGGACTCTCCGATGCTGGCTCGCTGGATACGGCTGCATGCAGTCGTATAGTGATTTTCCACCACCATCGGGAAGTCCACCCGATCTGGCTACTTAATGTTTATTAGTTTTGTGTATTGTGTTTAGCAATTAATTTTTTAACTAACACTAGTTTGTAAGCTCTCATCGTACTAACAAATATGGATGTAATCGCAAGATGAATCTGAAATAAATTTTTATTTATTTATTTATTTATTTATAGCTTATAGCACTCACGAATAATGTAGCTTTCTACCAGTGAAACAATTTTTAAATTGGTTCTTTACTTCCGGAGATTACCCCCTACATACAAACTTACAAACTTACAAACAAATGTTACCTCTTTATAATATTAGTATAGACTAGCTATGATACCCGGCTTCGCTCGGGAGTTGATATGAGATTACGTGGTAGTTGAAATAAAAAAATAAACCATGACGTAAAAAGTAAAAAAAAATATTGAAAACATTTTCTCATTATTTACACTACTTGTTTATAAACAAAATTTTTCATTTTATTGTCCGGGGTATATTTATATAAATTTTTCGAATTTCCTACTCTTCAGCAAGCTACATATAGCTGGCCGTGAGAGAAGCAGGATTGTTTGAGGTTGATGCCACAATATTTTAAAGTTAGCCCTTGCGCTTTGTTAATTGTAAAACTAAAGGCTAATTCAAATGGTGTTAGCGCCATCTATTTTTATTTTGTTAAACTATTACGCAAGATGTCAAGCTAGTCCTTTTCCGCCAATCACATCGTGCACCTCGAAAACTTCTCCTTGACGAGTGTCGCCCACTTTATGGCTCGCTCGAGAAAGACATTATAACAGTCCTATGGATTCCGTCGTGATCGCATATCCGCCGTGTTTTTTTTATCTGCTGTACTATTTTATCGCAGAACGATATAGTTTTACTATTATAAGTTCATAGCAGTCCCGCTGTTTCTTTAGTGGTGTATTTTGTGGCTTCGACGGTTGAACTGAAGTTGCTGTGTTGTGCCTCTGGACTTTGTCGACACGTGGTGAGCCGAACTGTGAAGACTCCAGAGCAGAGCTGCTGGTAGATCGAGCGGCTTCACGAGGAGGTAGGTGCACGATTCCCTCACCCCTGGCCCTAGGCGCGACACTTGCGTTCATCAGTTTTTTTCGGTCCGCGTCGAAGGTACCTAATTCGCCTTCCGTCGGAGCCCCACCAAATGGAAACTGCAATCTTTTAAATTGAAATAGCAATTCAGAAGAGATCCAACCCAAATAATCGTTGTTCTGAATGAAGTTCAAATACTCGACAACAGATGGCGCCACTACACTTAATTTCTAAGTTGAAGGGTTGGAAAAGCCCTTAGATCTTTAAAAACACGCCCTTTAGGTTAAAACGGGAACTTTCTTGTTCGAGGGGGGATAAAGAGCTATCACACTATATAAGTCCCTTTATCGTGCCGGGACTCCTTTTTAAGTTTTATCGGCACGCACATTTTATCAACTTAGTTTTATTATATTTAATGATAATGATATAAATTACGCGTCACGTTGTTTGTTCGGGATGGACTCCAAAACTACTTAACCGATTAAAAAAAAATTGCACACCGTGTGCAGTTTGATCCAACTTGAAAGATAGGGTAGCTTACATCTCAATTTATAGTCGCAATAATATTATAAAGAGGAAAGATTTGATTGTTTGTTTGTATTGCATAGGCTCCGAAACTACTGGTCCGATTGGAAAAAACCTTCTTGTGTTGGGTAGCCTATTTATTGAGGAAGGATATAGGCTATATAACATCACGCTACAATTAAAAGGAGCGGAGCAGCAACGAAAAATAGACGAAAACTGGCAGGCCATTCGATGCGACAGGGAAGGGTTACGGGAGCAAAAATTTGACGCGGACGAAGATTACCGCGTTCAACCAATCAAACAAACAAACTCTTCAGCTTTATATTAATAAGTATAGTTGCGAAACTTACTCAGCCTGTATACTAACTATTCAGGCCTTAACGGTTTAATGGATTGTTCGATGTTTGGCACAAAGGTACACCATGACTTAGGTTTAGACTATAGGGTGCTTTTTATCAAGGTCATCATTTCATCATTTCAGCCGTAAGACGTCCACTGCTGGACTTAGGCCTCCCCCAATTTGGGGGGCTTTGCCATAATCGCCAGGCTTGGCAGGCGGTTGGCGATCGCAGTATGGTGGTAAAATGCATAAAGAACGCTGCTGTCCATTCTCTAGTAAGTCCCTTAGTCGCCTTTTACGACACCCACGGGAAGAAATGGGGTGGTGTTATTCTTTACGTCCGGCATGACACGGTTTATCAAGGTATTACTTGTATATTCCCACAACAAGTCACGCAGGCGATGCTTCAGTCAAAAGATAGACTTAAAAAAAAGCTATCACTAGTAAAATCAACATGATCATCTTCTTTATCTCTATCTTCTTTACATAGTGTACAACAAAGTAGCTCCCCGAATCTATACGCTTAGATATTTTAAACTACGCAACGGATTTTAATGTGTGTTTCAGCAATAGACAGAATGATTCAAGAGGAAAGTTTATCTTATCTTATATCTTTAAACGAGCAATTCTTGTATATATGTTTATATATATATAATCTGAATCTCGGAAACGGCTTCAACGATTTTCACGATATTTAGTATACAGGGGATTCGGGGGCGATAAATCGATCTAGCTAGGATTCATTTTTAGAAAATGTCGTTTTATTCCTATTTTCAATAATCAACTTTATCGATACTCAACTTAAACATAAACTTACGATTTTTTTTTTATTAGGGTTCCGTTGCCAAATGGCAAAAAACGGAACCCTTATAGATTCGTCATGTCTGTCTGTCTGTCTGTCTGTCCGTCCGTATGTCACAGCCATTTTATTCCGAAACTATAAGAGCTATGCTGTTGAAACTTGGTAAGTAGGTGTATTCTGTGAACCGCATTAAGATTTTCACACTAAAATAGAAAAAAAACAATAAATTTTGGGGTTCCCCATACATAGAACTGAAACTCAAAAATGTTTTTTTTCATCAAACCCATACGTGTGGGGTATCTATGAATAGGTCTTCAAAAATGGTAATGAGGTTTCTATTATCATTTTTTTCTAAACTGAATAGTTTGCGCGAGAGACACTTCCAAAGTGGTAAAATGTGTGTCCCCCCCCCCGTAACTTCTAAAATAAGAGAATGACAAAACTAAAAAAAATATATAATGTACATTACCATGAAAACTACCAACGAAAATTGGTTTGAACGAGATCGAGTGAGTAGTTTTTTTTTAAAACGTCATAAATCGTAAACCGCAATTTACCTTACATTCAATCAACTGAAATATAAAAATTAAAAAATATATATATTTTTAAACCGAAAATACCTACAGGTTTGTACGGAACCCTCGGTGCGCGAGTCCGACTCGCACTTGGCCGGTTTTGGAAGAGAAATAACAAAATGTAATCTTATACCTTTAAACGAGCAATTCTTGTATATATATATATATAATTTGAATCTCGGAAACGGCTCCAACGATTTTCATGAAATTTAGTATACAAGGGGTTTCAGGGGCGATAAATCGATCTAGTTAGGATTCATTTTTATAAAATGTCGTTTTATTCGTGTTTTCAATGACCAACTTTATCGATAATCAACTTGAACATAAACTTATTATTTTAAACACAATTTATCAAAAACTACCGAGCAAAGCTCGGTTAACCAGATATTTTGTATTTAAATATTATTTCTAAAAAGCACAATTTACCAAAAAAAAAAAAAAATGTTTTGAGTTTGAGTTTGAATCATGACCCGTCAATAGTCCTAACTAAGCACCCTAAAATGTATAGTTATTACCTATATTTAAAGCCCTTTCATAGTGCAAAGGGCCAGGACCTACAAGTTGTCCTAGCTGTGATCTTTCACCCGGAAATTGGCAAGGGAGCTATACATGCTTATTAACTTGGAACAGAAATGTTCTTTATAGTGTTTGAAATAGGTCCTTGGGCGACAATCGTTCTGTGTTTGAATTTCGAAATATTGTTGATGTATCTACATATTACACCGAGTTTACCGAAATAAAGTTTAAAAAGTGGAAAACAATATAATATTATTTTATCCGGATTATTAACCGCAAACTTTGATCCAACTACACTGTGTTTTTAACAAATTATAGTCCCTGAATTTCGGATACCACAAGTATTCCAATTAATTGAAATTTTAAATAAAACATATTATCATTAAATTCCTGCCTGGGCCGAACATTTCTGATTTAAATAAACTGGATTTCAAAGTATTCATGAATATACAACATAAATTAAAATAAATATTATCATCATCATCATATCAGCCGTAAGACGTCCCCTGCTGGACTTAGGCCTCCCCCAATTCGGGGGGCTTTGCCATAATCGCCACGCTTGGCAGGCGGGTTGGCGATCGCAGTATGGTGGTAAAATGCATAGAGAACGCTGCTGCCCATTCTCTAGTAAGTCCCTTAGTCGCCTATTACGACACCCACGGGAAGAAATGGGATGGTGTTATTCTTTACGTCCGGCACCACACGGCACTACATGGCACGTAATATACAACATAAATTAAAATAAATATTATAGAATATCTTATATGATTTCAGTGAGAAAAAAAGCGGCCCCACGAGTTGTAGCTCGTTGGTTCGAACCCAGGCAGGCGCTTTAGATTGTGTAAATTTTCACTCGACACTTATAAGTAAACTCAAACATATATTAATCAAAAAAGCATATTACACAATAAACGAGTACATACAAGACAAAAACATTATTTGTACACAGACAGACACCACACATAGCTAAATATTAGTATAATATATATAATTGATCTCAATTTAATAAATGATATACCTAATTAATGTTAATGACATAATTATTTTAAAATTGTCAATTGTTATTAATTTCTGATTTATTTTATTTTTTAGAATTAGTTGTAGTATTTTTTTGCTGTGCACTACGGTCCGTAATTGTACGTTAGATTTAAGCTACTTGTAAGACCTTTTAACATTATGGAATGCAAATAAAGATATGAATATGAATAAATTATTTCATCACCACAGCTCTCAAAACCATGAAGGAAAACATTGTGACAAAAATTCGAAGACATGTGACATCTACCAACCCGCACTGGGCCCGCGTGGTAGATTATTGCCCACTCTCTCTCACCTGGAGGAGGCCTGTGTCCCAGCAGGGGGAACAATATAGGCTGATTATGTAAGAAAAAGAACAACAGTAGATGCAGTGACGAAAAATCTATAAACACCAAAAACTATAACATAAAGTTGGTGTCAGAAGCAGCACCGCAATTTGCAACATAAAGTTGTAGTGTTTACAACTTTTAGGACGCAAATTCATGTAGAAGCTTAAATCCTTAAAACAAACTAACTACATACACCTCATATTCCTTAATCTACTCCGAAACAGTTGGAAAACTTTCGACGGTATGAAAATGTAAACCGATTTGCACTCTGCATAGTGCATAGTGCACACTGCACAGTTCACAGAGGGGTTAAAAGGCAATTATAACTTTACTGGGCATTTAAAAAAACAGTTTTTGTAAGTGGATTTTGCATGACTGAAATGTGGATGGCGTGAGTTGAAATGTGAAGTGCAATTGAGTTTTTAGAACTTAGTACTAATGTGGTTATGTAGCTGTATTTTTTTTTTTTTTTTTGTAGTTTCGCATATATGGAAGTAATTAATTAACAATAGGTGCTGATCGTAAAGAATAGCACCATTCCATTTCATTATTAGTTCATTCAAATTAGTTTACTATACATTTGTTTATTCCAGACGCTAATATCAGCTACATAAATCTGCCAGTAAATATCAAATGAATGGAAAATGAACGACTAATATTGGTTGAATGGAACTGTAGGTAACTATTTCTGTGGGCGTTTCGGATCGTAGGTATATCTCGCGTGGGAAGTTGACAACTTTTAATTAAAACATAAAAATGTACATGTAACAGTATTTTTATGTTTTAAATCTGCAAATGTTCTACAATAAGGAAATAATTGTCCCTCGCTGTTGAAATGAAATAACGATATCCATTTGTTGGAAAAGCAAGACTCACACTCTGCATTTTAATCACCCACATGCTTTTTAAACCCTCGAACATCGTGATGTGAAAATCCTCTTTTTTTTGGTCGCTTTTCGAATACGGTTTCACTAAAGGTTTTATTCAGATATAAAAAAAGGTTAGGAATTCCGCAAACGGTTAAAGTGTTAGGATATTTCGAGGATAGCTTAGTACTGCGGATAACGCTAAAAGAAAAACTCCACATTTTCTTCTACATTTTTACAATTTACACATAATACCCAGGTAGGTACTAGGGTTTTGCGTCTTAGTAATAACGGCTGCACGGTTCGATCAAAAATCAAAATCAAAATCATTTATTCGCGTAAATAAGGTTTCTGTACCTTATTTACGCGAATAAATGATTTTGATTTTGATTTTGGTTGGTAAAATATATGAATTTGTTCTCTAATTCTGCCTTTAATTTCGGCGTGCAAATATAAGCTAAAATTACACATTTCTTATTAATTTAAATTATATTATAAATCACAATCATGCAGTCATTAAGTAGATAATCACATTAAAATTGTATTACTGAATTAAATAAATGTCAACATAATAAAAAAAGTAATAATCATAAATGTCAATCATAATCATTTCAATAATGTGAGAGATTCGCCACCCAATAATATGAGAAAAATAGTTCAAAGTGACCGTGCAGTTTATAAAACTTATAATTTATAACCTAAAAGCGCATATACAGTGTATTTTGATTTAAATTAATAAATTGATCATAATCATGCAGTCATTAAACAAGTAATCCCATTAAAATTGTATTATAGATTTAAATAAATGACTATGTAATAATGAAAAACTAACAAGCATAAATGTCAATAATAATGTCAATAATGGGAGAGGTTCGCTACAATAATTATTTGAAATGGTCGTGCAATTAACAAAACTTACAATTTATAATCCAGAAACTCATGTACACTGTAAAAGCATTTTTCAATTAAAAACCTCGTCAAATTATTTTTAAATCTAGAAAATGATAGCGTTTTTATGGAATTCGGTATTTTGTTATACAATTTTATGCACATAATATAGCTGTTGTTACCTGTAAGTGTGAGATTCGTCCTCGGTTTAAATAACTTATTAGTATACATAGATCGTGGGGCATAGTAGTTCGTTGCTTGCTGAAAAAGTCTCTTATGTTTAAAAACAAATATACAGCATTCTAATATATAAATACATGGTAGCGTTAGTATTTTATATTTCCTAAAGAATGGACGACATGACTCTACTTGCTTCATTCCAAATATAGCTCTTAGACACTTTTTTTGCATTACGAATGCTTGATCTATCTCCACACAACGACCCCACGGGATAAGTCAGTCTCTAGCCACTCTATAGTTCTTTGAAGAACGATGTTTATTTCTTGTTCGTACGAATTTCTATCTCGTCCTTTAATTATAATTGTAGTATCGTCAGCGAACAGTACACATTTATGATTTATAACTTCTGGGAAATCATTTATGTAGAGCAAAAACAATGGCGGCCCCAAAATACTGCCCTGCGGCACGCCATATCTATTACACATAAATGAAGATTGGAATGATTCTAAGGTTTTAGTTTGTTCATTATAATTCGTTACTTCCACTGATTGTACTCTGTCGGACAAATAAGATTCCAGCCAGTTATATGCTGTTCCTCTGGCTCCATATCTGGAAACCTTTTCCAATAATCGTTCATGAGAGACGTGATCAAATGCTTTACTCATATCCATGAATAAAACTGTAACAGGTATTTTCTTATCAATACAGTCCGTTATTTCTTTTATTAATTGAAAGGCTGCCAAAGATGTACTTCTATTTTTACGAAACCCATTTTGTTTGTCCTTAATAATCTTGTGCTTTCCAACGAAGTTGGCTAATTTGTTATGAAAAGCTTTTCAAAAATTTTGGAAAATATTGGTATCAACGTCACGGGTCTGTAATTGTCCATTTGAGTGCTATCCCCTTTTTTTTAATATCGATCGATCAGGTTAAACTACGTTTGGCACGGTTGGCCCGTGGCTGGGTGACCCACCGTGGTGTTACGTACCGAGACTTCCGTGTTTCGGAAAACACGAAGAAATTGGTCTTGACTGTTATTCATATATCCTTACAATGGTTTTACTGATCATCAGAAGTCATACAAAGGTATCCTATCACTGGGTTGCGGAGGTCAAATACACAGTGACTTCATATATAATACCTCAGCTGCATCCGGTTATTTGGAAACCGACCACAATACACTTAAGAAAAGTAGGTATCAGTAAATAATAATTTCAATGTGTCCTTTACTTTACCCTTCTTTGTTTCTTTGTACTCAGACATGAGTGATACCTACCTATCTAATATAAAATGAGAAAGCTACAAAATATAATACTAAAGACTGTCACAGACAGAAACGCCTCTGTCATAACATAACTCAAAGTGAAAAGGGGACTGACACAAACAAATATTACTACAATTCACGTATTGTTAGACAGGGAACAATATACGAGATAAGTAGAATCACCTCCATCTCTGTACTAAAAAACTAAACGGAATTGAAATGGGGACGAAATGGCAGAAAATGAAGCGAGTAATAGACCATCTTCGGCGACCGAGTTTAAGGCCAAGCTTAAGTACTTGGAACTGAAAAATTACGGCGAGGTGCTGACAAATGAACGACATTTTATAAATAATTAAATAGCATTAAACTTATATTTTGTTCACAACCTGCACCACTTTGTTAGGCTTCTTCTTCTTCATTTTACTGCTTGCCATATTTATATATTACGCGAGGCACATGCCACAGCAAGCATTTTTAGAGTTCGGTACACAAAGGGTGCCTCCGCTGTCCATTCGTTTGTTCGTCTGTCTGTGAGTTGGCTGTATATCATGAACCGTAATAGGCAGACAGTTGAAAGTTTACGGAGTGTGTATGTCTAATTCCACTATAATAACAAATAAGTTAGTAATTAAAATGTTCTCTATACAAGAAAGGTGTTTTTTTCAATGTTTTTTGCTTTGTCGTCCGTCCCTCTGTGTGCGAGTCCGTCTGGCATTTGGCCGCTTTTTAGGTATTGGCATAATTATTTGCTTATAAATTATACCTACCGTAATAACACATTACTGAACAATACGTAATAATCATATGCAGCAACCATATAGATACCGGTTTCTGAACCTCTATCACATCGAACTATCGAGAACAAAATGTCACCATTAATCAAAACGTCATCCAAATAATAGTGACAGAGGTTCGCGTTTTCCGGTCCTACGATACGCAACGGTTCAATTGTTCTATTACTGAAATTCAAACGCAATGTTACCTCTGTGCCTAGTGGTATTTCGAAATGGGGTTGTGCGACTCGTGTAGAATTAATTGCTGGCGATCATGCAAGCTGTGTGGCGGTGTAGGGTTGAATCAACAGCTGTTTTGAGTTCATAGCGTCATAAGTATCTACAACAAATGGTTGTGATTTATCAATGTGTTTTTTTTTTGTGATTGAAGTGTTTCTACGAATTTATTTTTTAAATGCGAGTTGTTTATAAATGGAAATGGTTTTTCAGTGGTATATGGTAAAAATATAAATGTCATTTTGTGGTTCTTCGATAGCCGTTACGGGTCTTCAGAAGCCCGAAAGTCTGACAGTCAGTCTTAATGGAGAGTTGTATCACCCAGCAACTGGGTTTTGGAGGTTAAATAGGCAGTAAGGCCCCATAGGCATAGGTGGTGGGTATAGGCTCCATGTAAAATAGTGGTCTTCAGCTGCATCCGGTTAGATTGCAAGCCACATAGTTAGGAAAAGGCTAGGCAGATGAGGTGGATAGTCATAAATGGTTTTTTGTTATTTTGGTGACATAAATTACGCCTGTTTCCCTGAAGGATTCGCCAGAACAAAACCCACATTTCGCCATGTAATATAGGGCGAGCCTATTGCCATCGACCGGGCACAAATCCAAACACGGAGAGCGTTTTATTCGATATGGAATTCAGGACAGGCTCAGTAGTCATGCTTGCGACCGGTAGATCATCGAAGCACGCCAAGTTTTGACTTTTTCCTAAAATGTGCCACCCATTTAACATCCATTAGATTTACTTATACATTTCCAATGTCTGATTTCTCATGTTACTCGACGTTTTCCCCGTAACACGACAACGCGGAGCTAAGCACTTATTTTTCATGTCATTTTCGATTTATAACTTAGTAGAAGGTAAATCGGGAGGCTCGCATACGAAAAAATATGAGACAGAGCAATGTTTTTCAGTAAACCCAACACGTGAAGTATTATAATATCAGTTGCGTATCTTATCTTACCACTTGACGGACAGGCGTGAAATGAGGTCGAACGAGATTTCTTTGCGATAGTTCCAACGTACCGTACATCGGGCAAAGGAGATAAGTAGGCAGGCCACTTACGTTTTGTATTCGCATTATTATTTATAATGTTGTGGTTTTGCTATACTTATAATAGGTTAGTATGAGATCAAATGATTTAATTTATAACTACGAGTGTAATAATTTTTTTGGTAGAATTTGTTCCTTGTCGCAGGTCAACCTAGGAGGTTGTCGAATGCTTAACCGGGCTGTGGCTGCTTCAATAAATTAAAAACTACGAGTATAATCAAAATAATATTTGTCGAATGTCGTATCGGCCAATGGGCTGATGGCAGAAAGCCTTAAACATCTCTTGCGGCTCTCGTTAGACGGGTGGATCAAGAGCCTGATTCAGAAGGCAGTACGTCTCGATACCTCGCTTCGTTAGGAGGTTCCTGTCGCTGGAGCCCTGACCACAAGTAGATTGGACTTTGCTCCTGATACCGGCGGATCACATTTTTTTTATATTTTATGTTTCTTTTATAAAAATATTTAAAAATGTATTCCATATAAATAATCAATATTCCTTAAAAATAACGAAATTATATTTGCATTTTTTTTAGTGTTTAGTGTAATGTTATTATCTGCAACAGTAAACACTTATCGCCGAAAGGATAGATTTGTTTGATCGGCCGCCTAAGTCGAGATTGACAGTTTTAGTACTTTCGAAAAGACTACCGAAACACATTCATAGTCCTTAGATTTCCACTTAGATATTGATTTGAAATTGGGTTTCAAAGAAATTAGGAAGGCCTTTTAAGCCAAGCCAGAGTGAAATTTCGGTGCTCGGATGTAAAATTACTTTTAAATATGACCTTCTGCGATGCTTTACAACTTTTTACACGGCAAAATTGTGTTAAAATCTTCTATAAAATAAAATAATAATATACGCAATTTTGGTGTAAAAATGAAGCATTTGGGTGCTCGTTCCCACCTTCCTAAAGAATTATTAAAATTTCCAACGCCATTTCTCAGTATTCACTCTATGGAAAAAAATGAAAAGCACGATTTTCCCTTAGGGAAAAATAATTACGAAATATGTACTTGAGCTGTAATTATTGCTGTTTACACCTCGGGATAATATGTTATATTCAATAATGTTTATTTACAATTATGAACAATGGCGTATATATCAGTGTTACCAAGGGATATGTTATCTATATATATATATAAAATTCAAAGTCCTGACTGACTGACTGACTGGTATATCAACGCACAGCCTAAACCGCTGGTCCTAAGGGACATGAAATTTGGAGGGTGTGTTTTTTGTGAGGAGTAGGTATCTACTAAGGAAGTGTTTTGAAATTCCATTCCTTAAAGGGTGAAATGGGGGGTTGACATGGTGAATTTTCAACAGCCACGCGGGCGAAGCCGCGGACAGAAGCTGGTCCAGTATATGAGTCGTGGAGCAGCAGATTGGCAGTCGCTCTATGCATTTAGCTGCGTCTGGATAGACTGGAAGCTGACCATAAAATAGGCTGGGCATATGATGATGTACTGCAATGCCGTAAAGCCATGTAGGATAAAAAAAATCCACGCCACCGTTCCATTATCGGACAAAACACCGTTAACATAAAAAAAATTGTTGGAATTTGTTCCCCAATATTATTTAACGATAATCATAATCGTATTTTTTACGCGAAATCCAATTTCTGTTCCATGAATGGTAGTTCATGACAAAAATTAATAGACATCGAAGTGTTTTTTATTGAAAAGCTTCGAGAAAGCAATTTCCCCCAACTCTAGTAACCAGTTTAATGTACACTCATGAATCGAATTTAGACGGAACTATAAAACAAACAGTAAAACGGTCGACATAGGTACTTCTTTATGATTCTGTTTGGCTCCTAAACTTCGTTTTCACGGCTACACTTAGACCGAAATTAGAATGAAAGCGATAAACGAAACTAAATTGAATTCGTATAGACCCTCTAAGAATTTTGTGGAGCCGTTAATTGCTTGCCCAGAATGACTTGTATGTGCGAATTCTGTAAATATTTTACTAATTTTGTAATGAGTGTGTTCATACTGAATGAGATTTCAAAAAAGAAATAGCATATATCTGAGTAATATTTTTCTATTTGCGAGTTCGGTGTTCTTTTTACAATCTGACGTTTCATAAGTTACCATGTAGATTTATGTGAAAAGAAATATATAATTAATATAAAATAATAATAATCTAAGAATTTAGATTTTTAATCTCAGATATTTGGTATTAGGTAATCTTGTCACGTTTTCGTGTTGAGATAGAGAGAGAGCTTTAATAACTTAACTTTAGCTCTGTAGCTCTTGTCTTGAACTATTATTTTAAAGGCAACACGCAACATGTAGTAAAACAACGTGTTACAGTAATTACTGTACATTTCATTCATTTTCGTAGGTACTAAGTATAAGCTTGCATCGTCCAGGGAGCGGTAAACGATGGGGTCTATTGTTGATTTTTAGCATTGTGTGACCTAAACCCGCACTTAAGTCACACTTTTTTGTGACTTAATTAGTCCATTATTGTACGTATTTGTTACGTCGCTACGCTGAAACGTTTGAGCGGAGCGAGGGTGTTAAACGCCGTGCAATATCGTAATGTTTCATGATATCTGCGTTATTAGAACATATCAATTATATTTTTACGATAGTAATTTTGAAAAGTCTACTTTTTACAGGGCTTTTACGAGCTAGCATAATTTAAAGTTCCACAAACATTCAAAATGAAATCCAGTCCACAGCATACCACGTTCCGAATAGCTAATTTGGGACAATTCATTTAAACCTCTCCACCAAACTTAATAAAAACTGCCAACCGTAAAACCGTAAACCGGCGCGTAGTTTGTAGTTTCCATTTGACATGAGTGGCAATCGGTGCGGTCTGGGCCAATCGATACGACCAACCTGCCCCTATGACCGACGTGACTCGGATACCAATCCCACACTCGAACCGATTGAGACGATGTCCTATTAACTGGCAATTAATTTTGTCGCAACTATACGTGTTAAGTGTGGTGTGATGTGGCGTGGTGTGGTTCCACTAGAAATACAATTGGAAAGAAAGGAAAAAACAGTTTTGGATATATCGGGACGCACCGAATCGTTTAAAATTGATACAACGATGAAAATTTAACTTTATCTGAATTAGATAACATGTTTGACAGAATTACACTTTATTCATTTTGTAAGTCTTTGTTAAATGTACCGATGACCTATGCCTTTTCTGTTGTAAAGCGACTAGATTTTCACCCCCAAATATGAAGGTAAGTGACGGCAAAATCAGTCTGTTTAGCTCACGTTCGCACGGGCTTCAAAAATATCGCGATGGAATTTTATCGCGCTCATTGAGAATCCTAAAAGAATAAAAAGAATTGAAGAATGCATCTCAGAGCGTCGAAAAATACACTGTTCGATTTTCAACTTGTAAGTAAGCAGTACGTTGAAGATACAGTGCGCGAAAAAATCCCGCTACGATATACAGGATTTTTTTTTTAACCAGTGGCAATTTTTTTTTGGTGCTTCAGTATCAGTAATAGAATACATTTTAACTATTTTTGCAATATTTTTTTTTAATTTTTATCCGACCTTAAATCAGTAAACTGTGGACACCCTACATATTTCATAATATGATATCGACAATAGGAATAGGTCAGTAATTGCGCGCCACGCGTAGGTACTTCAAACTTCTTAGAATTTTGATCTATCGAACAGCTGATAGGTACTTGTAGCTACGCTCGGTCGTTCACCTTCGCCGCCGCGCTGGCGCCGAGCCCGAGTTATCATAATAACCAGTTTTAAAATAAACATCTTTCGTTAACGATAACTTAATTTTTTTTTTGTACTTAGATATATCAACATATAAATTGCATGGTTATTATAACTGGTTTAAGTTTAATTAGTTAAAATTTGCGCACTGGTTAAAAACTTATTCTGTATTTACGTCCGCTTACGTAGGCTTACTTCTTTGAGGGAACTACTGAGTGCCAAAAAAAGATGTTCCCATCTGGATAAAATTAGATACCTATTTCGTACTAAGTGAAGAAATTATAAAATCGATCTAAAATAGAGTGCGCTTTTACTGAACAACTTGGCTGGAAAGAGGCTATCAGCGATAATGGCCGCCTATTACTTATTGCGTCGACTCTTCGTATCCGGTAAACGATTTCAAAAGCCAGTCTCATTTACAGCTGCTTTCAGGCATAGTTCCAAAGTTTAATGCAATTTAACAGTTTTTGTAATTGAACTACAAACTCTGCTGACCCAATAGAGCTGTTAGCAACATCATCATCTGCCTAGCCTTTTCCCAACTATGTTGGGGTCGGCTTCCAGGCTAACCGGATGCAGCTGAGTACCAGTACTTTACATGGAGCGACTGCCTATCTAACCTCCACAACCCAGTTACTGGGTAATACGATACTCCTTGGTAAGACTGGTTGTCAGACTTTCGGGCTTCTGATGACTCGTAACGACTGTCTAAGATCTACGAAAGATAGCCGGTACCAACGGCTTAACGTGCTTTCCGATGCACGGAAGGGTCTTGGTTTGTAAAGATGGTCACCCATCCACGGACCAACCGCGGCAAGCGTAGCTTAACCTGAACGATCGATCCGTGCGGCTGTTGTAACTTAGCCACAAGCAACACACTACTATTAATTTTAATAAACTGAGGAGTAATTGCGTAATATACTATCAGTAGGAATCTCTTATTATTTGACAGTTGCACAACGTTCATGGCGTTGCTTACGATGCTGAGCAGACAATTATTTCAAACATATAAACGAATGAATTAGCAACACGCTTCAAAATGATTCAGATTCTGGTTAATAGTGTGTTACTCAATTAGAGTGGTGGTCATAATTCGTTCTTCGGGTGCTAAGAATTGGTTCTTTGTTACGGACATGTTTCTAATATAACCATAACATGCAAGAAGATTGTCTTAAATAACTCATTTAAAAGTCCCTGTAAAGGGCACTTTTTTACTGTTCATGATAAAACTAAGAACAACCAAAGCTGATTTAGGTAGGCCTTAGTAAACCTTTTTAATGTAAAAAGGTGGACGTAATACTTACTAGACGTAAGCATACTTAGCGTAACGGAATTCTTGACTGAAAAAAAAAGAAAAGAGACTTAGACTGTCCATAAATAATGTTTGAAATAAGAATTAAGTTTAGTTTTGTGTTGTTTTAGAGGATTAGTTTATAATTCTATAATTTTTGCATTATCATGATCAACATTCTAACCGAAAGACGTCCACTGCTGGACATAGGCCTCCCACAAGATATACCACTTTGGTCGATTATTTATTTTTTTGGGGAAGGGGGTTTTGCCATATTCGCCACGCTTAGCAGGCGGGTTGGTAATCACAGTATGGTGGTAAAATGCATAGATAACGCTGCTGCCCATTCTCTAGTCCATTAGTCGCCTTCAACGACACCCGGGGGGAGAAATTGAACTTTTGCATGTTTACTGGTAAATTATGACTGAACTTATTAACCTACCTATATCACCACGTTTTGTACCAATATTAGCGAAATAAAACATATTGATCTTTAATAAAACTTTGTAAGATACTTTTAGCAACTTTCCAACGTAACGAAAACACTTATGAAACCAATTAAAATTTCTTATTAATTTCCAAAAAAACCTTTCCAATTAGCAAGGGTTGCGAAAATGTCTGATTACAATCAGCAATAATAATTATTCAACAATTTGTACCCCCTTAATTAACGTTTAATGTACATTTTGATTGCTTTGTACGTGCATACGTGTGAAATAATTTGTATCGCGTCATGCGAACTGTGTTTGACATTTGATCGTGTCAAACAAAGCGTTGTTTGGCTAAAAGGCCCTGTGCCACGTGCGTATAAATTAGACATTTTGTTTCGTGCGACGGCCCTATTATGTAAATCGCGTAATTACAGATAAAATGAAAGTGCGGCTGTGCGGCTTATTTGGCAGCTGACTTACATCGTTCCTTATTTCGTGTACTCTGATTTTTCTGTGAGGAAACAGCAAGGCTTTTCATATGTCAGCTAAATGTTGAATATCCTTAGTAAGTAGATCTGTTTAAAGCCCGTGAACGCTTAAACTCGGTCACCGACAAATTAATCTGTCGTTTGCAGCACGACAGGCTTACTAGCTGTTTTTCGCTACTCATACAAAAGTTGACGGAATTAAAATATTTAAAAAATGTAGTACCTACAACTACACGTGTACGATAAAAGTATGATTTTGGGGGCGACTTTATTTAGTAAGCAGTAAATGCAGTCTTCTTAGTTTCCCTAACGTATGTATATTAGAGCTCGTATAACTTTGAAAGCTTTGGTGGAAAATGCTCCGCATATATCGATATATAATATAAGGATTTTGGGTTCCTTTGGTCATATTGCTCGTCAGGAACAAGATAATTTTGAAAATTAAGTGGTGATGGGCCAGGAAAAAGAC
This sequence comes from Aporophyla lueneburgensis, assembly GCA_932294355.1. Taxonomy (NCBI): domain Eukaryota; kingdom Metazoa; phylum Arthropoda; class Insecta; order Lepidoptera; family Noctuidae; genus Aporophyla; species Aporophyla lueneburgensis. The sequence goes on from OW028737.1 coordinate 9,623,763, forward strand.
TTCCATTCCAGTCACCAAACCTCTGATCAACCCAAGTAACCGCACAGGACGAGCTGTTACAACCGCCATGAGAGAAGCCGAGAATCGAAAAAAGTGATAGAACATCATACATAAAGCCACAAAAGTCTTCCAGGGCCACGACTTTCAGGAAAGAAGTACACGACTCAGAAGAAGAAGTATTATTGAATTGTTTCTAATCAAGTAACAGTAACCGCAATAGGCTTTAGAAGTTCGAAGTTACTTGAGATTTGTAAAGTGCAAGAAGTCCTTGCAAGAAAAAGATAGCTTACAATACCACGGCGACTAATACTTTCATAGTAATAATTAAATTGCATCGCCAACTGAGGCTCGGGAGCATTTCATTACTTTTTTAATTGCGTTGAATTGAATGGAACTACAGTGTTTGTTCCCAACAACCATGCTGTGAGAAGTTGTAATGTTATTTACACTGTGTTTCAACGTTATTATGAATGCTTACGCGTTTTTGTTTTCCTGTTTATCACTGACTAGCTTTTTCTTGTTATTCCGGCCCACTCCGTTGCATCGCGTCGCGTCCCCAGTTTTATTTCGATTTCGCTTAGCGATCTTCATAACTGTGCTCGGCTTCTTAGAGTCCTAGCGTGATGATAATAGTCTATAGCCTTTCTCGAGAGTAGTGGTAGGTACCAAATGAAAACTGTTTTTTTTATCCGACTGGTCCTTCCAGAGATTAGCGGGTTCAAACAAACACAATCTTCAGCTTTATTATTATACATTTAGATTAATCTTTGGAATGTTGTTTTTTTGTTTCAGCAGATAAATGACGACGTTCAAGGTTTAAGTGAGAAGGAACGTGATAAGTCAGAAGAATGTGGACAAGAACTTAGTTATGGAGTGGCAGCTTCACTCGGTTCAGCATCAGTGAATTAGATCTACAGCTTCCATAGATGTATGATGTAGGTTAAGAAAACAGTCTTCATTGACTAAATTATATTGAATTTAGACCCTTTTATGCGCTAATTGCCTTATATTAGACTTCTACCTCCAATTTTACCTACTCAATCAAGTAATGAAACCATTATTTTATGTTCGTACTTATAATAAACAAGCACGTACGGTAAAACTTGAGTTATGAGGTTAGTAATTATATTTCGTTCAGTAGGTCGCCGCGATTACATCTTACAGGGACCGATAGCGCCCCCTGTGGCTTTCAGTTGAACCTTGTCGTATTAGATTACGATAATGCACTAAGCTGTTCCAACTGGGCGAAGGGGCTAGAGAGGATTATCCGTATTTTAAGGTCTATTTTATCTTGAAAATGGACTTGGAGGGAAAAGATTTTAAGGCGTAATTTACAGGGTTGGAACTATGGGTCCTTTTAGATAGATAGATAGATTGATAAACTATTTATTCAGTGCACACAAAAGACAAAACGGAACTGAATTATAATATGTAAATTATACGAATATATAAAAAAGGTACAAAAAATAAAATAGAAACAAAGAAATTAAGAGACACTATTACATACTTGAAATCAAAATAACGAATTTACGAAGTGCGGTGTGCGTCTCCAGCTTGCACCAAATTGGAGTCCAGCTCAGCATATGTCAGTCAAATTTACCTGACGGTTTTATCATATGCCTAGCGTTTTCCCACTATATTAGGATCGGTTTCCATCGTAACCGGATGGTGTTGAGTACCAGTAATATATATGAAGCGACTGCCTATCAGACCTTCACAACCTAGCTACTGGGTAATACGATAACCCGCGAGACTAGTTGTCAGACTTTCGGCCTTCTGAAGACCCGTAACGACTGTCAAACAACCACGAATGACAACCGGACACGTCTTTTCCGAGGCACGGCACCTGACGCTTTTGCGGCAATAAAGCTTATTCTTTGCGTATATTTTTCGTGACAACGTAACTGCTTTGGACTTTTATACTATTATGTGCCCCTTGTGAGAACGGCATGTATTTAAATCGTGGTGAGGACGTTGATGACACGTGGATCGGACGTGTAAAGGACATGGACGTCATGTTGAGTTTGTGTCAGGTCCATGTTATGTTGACATTGTTTGGCAAGGGATAATAGTAGCTTTATGCTTACTGCAATGTAATGACCAAAGTAAATGTTGGTATAGTCACCAGAAATAACATGGGTTGTCGGATATAGTTGAAGTGTAGTATGAAACCGTTGGATGTTTTCGAACGAAATTAAATTAAATGAATAGAAAATTAACGGGTAATTTATCAAATCATATTTCAACTAGGTATATCCGACGACCTGATTACTTATTTATGTGAGTGTACCTACGTTGATATGATCAGTTGTGACTTGTGTTTCATTCATAACCATTAACAATAAATAAAAGTTTAAGAAACTAAAAAATACGTTTCCATAGAAAACCAAACGAACAATTAGAAAGTAGTGGGTAGTATTATTTATGATCTACTTTTTAGTTGGGCTAGCTACAAAAGAGTGTTTTTTTTTGCCGTCCTGGTCACCCTGGCAAAGATAATGGCACATATTTATGAAATTGCAACAGGCAAGCTATGCGTCTTCACGCCCCTGGCGGCCGCAGGAGGAGACGCCCCGGGCGTCGGGAGTCGATTGCGGACTCCCGGCCACCGCAGGCACGTGCTTGCGGGCGGCGAGCAATGGGTAGCTCGCCGTCCGGTAAAGACCAGGCCCGTGTCGACGGCGCGTAGTGTTCCACGCGCGCCTCAAAGAAATGTCAGCAACAACTGAAGGGGTCCGCTAGGACCGATGCCTGCCAGGGTCGCGAGATTTGTTCGAAAGAGATACCGTGGCTCTAGCATATGGGCAGCTGAAGGAACACAGGTGGGTTTTAGTCAGTAAAAGTCTGACACGTCCTTCCGCTCCACCCTGAGCGGGAGACGTCATTTGATGATTTCCCAGCCACAAAAAACAACCGTCCTCGATAAGTCTACTACAAAGTTTAACTGAAATCCGACCGTTTGAAGTGGGTCAAAATCAAGTCCAAAGAAGTCGGTTACAGACATAGTTACATACAAATACCCAGGTGAAGCTGGTAAAAGCCTGTTAAAATACAGTGATTTAACAACACTTCACGCTTTGCATATCACAACATTGTGTTCTTACGACTTCTATGTATGTAGGTACAATTGTTACTTACCTCGGGTCAAAGACTTCAAAGAGTCCAAATGAAATGAAAGAAAACCTGAACGTGTGTTTACACTTTCCTATTCTTTGATTGGTGACTACGTAAGTGTGTGTAGACATATAAAAGACACTTCGCACTCGATCGCCTCACAAACATTCTTCAACAGTTAATCGATATTTGACGCAGTGGGATTCGGTTTACTGGTTCTTTTTGATCATTAATCCGATATGAGAGTCAACACCTCGGTGTTTGTGTTTGGTTCTGCTGCTTTATAAGAAAAAAAATACTGGTGTTTACCAATAGCGAAATGAATTTTAGATTTATTTTGTAGATTTGCCTACATCTGCGTAAGTTCCTGAGTACCGATCACATTGATATTAATGAATTTTATTCAAACAATGACATAAAAATTTACTATTAAAGTATTACACTGTTTTAATTATAGTGAATGTGAAGACTAATTGGATTTTTGGTTTCTTTTTATTTCTCATTTAGTTTTTATAATGGTCTGGCAGTTAGAGTACTTTATGCGGCTTAGACAAATGTCCTTTCTTTGGTATTGTTCTTCAAATCATTGAGCTCCCTGCGTTCTGAGTTGAGCTGCATGGTTAGGTACAGATAAATTCGTGCACTAATTGGACAGGTCCAATCAATCTATGTGGTTCTTTCCTCAAAATACCATTTCAGACACCAATCCACATGGTCTTCACATGATCTGACCAAGATTATGTCTGGAATCTAAAAGATACCTCTGAGTTTGTTTCGGCCTTTCTTTTCAAAGTAGTCAGGAAGGAAACGTCGACCTCATGTAGTTTTAAAAATATGATTGACGTGTAAAAGTGTTTGTACAAACCTACTTGCAGAAATAAAATCATTTATCATTTAACGCTTGTTTATGACCCAACTATCAGTAAATGTATTACACTATGAGAATGAGTCGATTGAAATGTCATTTTTATCAAGACTTTTTTCAGTTTAGTGAAAAGACGAGAAAGATAATAACATAAACCAAAACCACCATGTTCGAAAGTGTCACCTACATTTCTTACTTAGAGACGCCACACTCCAATCCTAGATTCTAAAAAAATGGAAGCTAACCTCCTAAATTCCAGATGAATATAACCAGAAACAAAAATCCACAGGATTACTGCGATCGAAAGTATCCAGTAGATGGTATCGGCATTCAATTTATCGACTAACTTATTTTATGAGCAAAGTCAGACGCTCGGAGATTTATGAGAGCGATTTGTAGGCACGGCCTATCTGCCGATAAGTGACCCTTGGGCTGTCCGATGGTCCTTTAGGATACCGCTAACAAGCTTACTTGGGACCAAGGACCACTACACTTTAAATGTTTACATTTTGTTAATGTCAGGGATTTATTCAGTGACAGGTTTTAGGAGAAAATTGTTAATTTGGCAAATTGTTGCAATAGCATATTATTAGGTGGGTGAGGTCATTTAAGATTATGGCATCAGCCAGTGCTTCTCGAAGACAACCAACACCTAAAAAAACACTAGTAAGGCTATAATACGATATAAAGATATTTTTCACTTTCCAACAACAACCCTTCCAAACCATAAAAAGATTTTCCAAATCGGTTTCTAAATGACGGAATCCTGAGGTAACAAAGAAGGAATATACAATCTAATTGAGAACCTCTGTCATTTTATGAAATCGCTTATACAATGCAAAGCTTCTGATTCTAATCAGAATATTTCGGTGTTTCCCATCACACAGCATCGTCATATCCTCGCCTGCTTGTTCTAAAACGCTTCGAAGACCATCAGTATATGAGCAGCAGTCTATGTTAACAGTCTGATAATGCATGCAGAAACTAAACATACGTGTTTATCGATACCATCGTGATGTGTCGATGGGTCAGTTCACCCTTCGTAATAAAATCAAATCAGTGTAATGCTGATAAAGCGACGGCAACATACATGTCTAGTGAATAGTTGATGAACTAAAACGCGACCGTGAAGAGGGTCTGCCAGGGTCGCGAGATTCGTTCGAAAGAGGTACCGTGGCCCTGGCATATGAGCAAGAAGAAGAAGAAGGAACACGGGTGGGTTTTAGTCAGTAAAAGTCTGACACGCCCTTCCACTCCACCCGGGAGACGTCATTGGATAATTCCCACCCAAAAAAAAAACCCGTAATGAGGGTATGTAGGGCAATAAATACCTACTACAATATTTTGATGTTCAAAAGTATTCTTTCACTGAGAAATTACAGATAAGTGTCATAACAACTAAGTCGACGTTCACGCGGACGTAATAATATCGCGAAGAAGTTTTGTCGCGCATTGGATATTTAACCCAATGCTTAGCGCCGAGAGTTGAAAATCGAAGTGTTTTTCGACGCGCTGAAATGCATTTTGTTGAATTCTCAATGCTCGGTTCTACGACTAGAGTTCAAAATACAGTGTGCGATAAAATTCTGCCGCGGACTAAGTTTCAAATGATCCATCTAAACGAAAATTAAATGAGATAAACAACGGAAGGCTTGCTCCGTCTTACCAGGGTCGCGAGATTTGAAAGAAATACCGTGGCCCTGGCATGTGGGCAACTGAAGGAACACGAGTGGGTTTTAGTCAGTAAGAGTTTGACACGCCCTTCCGCTCCACCCTAGCACGGGAGAAGTCATTTGATGATTTCCCAACCACAAAAAAAAGGCTTACTTCGTAAAATAATAACCTACTCAATTTTAAGAGACAATAAAACTAAAATCCTTGGAAAACATAACGTAATTTTCTATGATAGTTGACAAAACAATAATCATTTTATTTCAATAAAGTGGGACAGTCGTAAACTGAAGAGGTCTAACAATACGATGGCAATGGGATCTTAAAGACATTACGTGTGATTAGCAAAGGTCAGGTTTATTGTCATACAGCGCTTTTACGACTCCGTCTGGACACGCCAGGGTTGCCAAAAACTGGTAATATTGTCTAGTAAAAAAATGTACGTATAGCACCGCACCTACACGTGACACGTACCTACTGCCTATCTCACTTCCACAGCACAGTGACAGCGTAATACGATAACCCTTGGTAAGATTGGTTGTCGGACTTTCGGGCTTCTGATGACCCATATCGACTGTCAAAGATCCACAAATGAAAGCCGGGACCAACGCCTTACCGTGCTTTTCGTGGCACGAAGGGGTCTTGGTATGTAAAGAGATGGTCACCCATCTAGGGATCAACCTGACCGATAGAACCGTGTGCATACGGAACGACTACCTACTAACTAACTGTGGAATACTATTATTATTTTTAACGCCTGAGGCGAAACTATACCGTTTGCCCTAAATGCTGGACGTAGTCACAAGATGTAAGGCCAAGAATGTACGTTTGACAACCCTAAAAACGCCAGTCTATCTGTCACATACGTATACTAATAGAACAGAGAATAGTATGACTAACCTGTGATTACTTAGATTGGACGCTAGTAGACGCTCAATCTTCTGAACCTATGTCTACGTGATTTGTCACGTACAGGTCACAAATAAACTTGGACTTTATCAAGGGACACAAACAACTTGTTTTGGCTTTTCTTAGCACTGGAGTAGGCGATATAATTTATGAAGGCTTTTTTGCTGACTTGATTTATAGTTGACTAGCTTTTGCCAGCGGCTTCGCCCGCGTGGAGGTTGGAAATTATCCAGCGGGAACATACTACCGGGATAGCCTATGTCCTTTCTCAGGCTCTAAACTATCTGTGTACCAAATTTCATTTAAATCGGTTCAGTAGTTTTCGCAGGAAAGCGAGACAGACAGAAAGACAGACAGACCGACAGACAGACAGAGTTACTTTTGCATTTATAATATTAAGTGTGGATGTGGATTTATCAGCAAAGTAGTAGTGTTATAGTTGATTTATCAGCAAAGTAGTAGTGTTATAGTTGATTTATCAGCAAAGTAGGAGTTATTCCGACTGGAATAATGTGATGTTTCATTGGAATGTACCCATGCCAGTCCAGTTACTGGATCACAGTCTACCTTTTCACTCCAGCTTGCCCATTCTAGTGCCATTGGAATAGTCTAGTTGGCCAATCCAGAGCTGGTTTAAAACTTGAACAGTGAACTTGCATTGTTGGTTTTTGTCTGACTGACTGGAATAATGTAGACGATATCAGTCCAGATCCAGAATATTACTGGACTGGAATTATGTGAAACGGGCTTTATATTATTAGACACGTACGATAAATGTAACTTTATTTACACCTTGGCGTAATGAGTCGAAATAATAAGAAAACTAGTTCATGTACTTGTACATTCATTTCAGCATAAATTTCGTATTTGGTTTATAATATGAAACAATATTCCCATATTTTTTAGGGTGGCAATATGTTCTTGTTATTTCAGGTTTGCTGCCCTTGATAAAAATCTTTTTGTAGTTCTTTACGCGGCGCCCATGGGAAGCAATGAGTTTACCAAAAGATAAAGTTTATACCTTCAGCGAACATTTCTTTTAATTTGCTCTACCTCGTTTTATTCTGTTTGCCCTGTCTAGGTTTAAGTACCAAACGGTATCATAAAACGCAAAATCTAAATAAATTATTTCTGACATTAGACAAAAATAGTGTTTGCTCTACAATAGTATTACTTTACACGCCTACTTTATGGACACTATTATAACCCCTATATTTTGCAAGATAACGTCAAAAATTGCGTGCAGGTGTACGTCGGTGGGTAAAACCCTTAAATACCGAGTGTACAGAATAAGTGAGCGACATTTACCGTCAGTGGCGTGACCAAAAGCTGTAAAGCTAATTTAGAAATCAGCATTTTGTCCAATTACTCAGTTCGCCGCTTCCTGTCAGTTAAATGTGATGTCATGGCTATTTTTGATTCAACCAGTTAAGTATGGGCATGTCTTGTAAAACTGCTCGTTTTAATGTTACTTTTATTTCAGTCTGCTCAAATGAATCTGATAAAAGCTAAGTACGTTCGGCGAAAGTAAAATAAAAGGGAATTGATGTGTTCCAAATGTGGAACAATTTTTGTGATTTGTTATTTATGACGAGGCTCAAATAAACAGGAAAACGTCAGATAAGTTAAGTGTTCTCCTTGTCTTATCAGAACGTCTTCGTGCCATCTTTTGGTATGATGAGTGGTTCTTCGAGTTACTGGCTTCTCTTTACTGAGAGAATGTAATTACTTGGTTGTTACTTTAAATTCATTTTTATAGTTGGGTACCTAGTCAGGTTGATTATTTCATTTGATAGATTAGATACAGAAACGGTAAATTTTCTTACATCCAAAAATATTAAGTTGTTACAATTACTTTTTAAACACGCCGCTTATGGTATTTTATTTAAATAACAAAAAAATAAAGAGGGACTACGACTTAATGGACGACGACAGAATTTAATAACGGAGAATTTCAAAAGGCTCGTGACCTATTTTAGAAGGAACAAATTCGTGTAACAAATTATTAAATTATAAATGAACGTTAGATACTCAACGCTTCATGTTGAATTATATCACGTAAGTGTCATACACAGACTATGCAAACTACATGCATTACATGAGGGGCAGACGTAGTGTCTTGCAACAGCTCAAATCTTATGGGTCTGACAAAATCGGGACAAAATAAGGTGAAAAGATAAGTATTTTTACTTATTTTCGATGTTATACATATTTTCTGTCCATGTCTACAACAGATATCCGCAGGCCAGACAAATATTTGATATAAAATATTGTATGTAAAAATCGAACCACAAAAATATAAACACAAATGACCAGCGGCAGTCGAGAAGCCACAAGGTTCATGACCCATACCAGTATTTCTTTGTATTTCCACAGGCAAAATAAGGAAGATTTATCACACGTATCATCCATCCTTACCATGTCTACTTTAGTATGGTTGCAGGCGCCGTGCGTCACAGAGTCATCGACGCGGGAACTGGGTCGGCCATATTTGTCGTTTTGGCGGCAAACGGCGTCAAATTGCCGCGCCATGGACATGCGCCACAATAACACCCTTGATATGGTAAACATTTGTAGCCTGTCATCATTACATCGGTACGATTCACTAATTCTGACGGTCGCTATCGTTATATCATATTTGTGTCACATGTATGAAGTAAACAAGCGATTTATGTAATCCAAAGGGTTTCCTAACAATGGTCAATCACCCTGCTTGTTAGAAGGACAATAAAGCTAATAACTCAATCAGATAAGGTTTGGATATGTTTTGATTGTAAATATTATATTGAAGCAAGTTACTACTGTATTTATTTGTTCACATTCAAACAACAAAATATATTATTAACACTGCATGAGTTAACAAAAACAAATTCAAAATAAATGACACACAATTTGTCATAACACAACATTTGGTTCAGTGATTTACGAGTGGGGACATGGAAAATGATTCATAACATTGCCGCCCGCAGCACGATTTCGGCCTCATTGTGCCTTTCGTACCTGTGTACGTAGGTATACTACAATAAGGCACCTGTAATGGATATAGAAATATTTCAAGGCCTATCAAACGAGGTCAGACGTGCCTGCAGACCATCAGACGAACAGCGGTGATCAATCTTGAGCGGGAACTTTTAAAGGCATTCAAATGTAACTTTTAAAGTGCTATGTCAAAGTTTCCCGCGAGTCTTATTGTAAGTCGGTGTTACAGTAGATCCTAGGACATGATATACGTTGACTTCCTTGTGATTTATAAATGTAATAAAAGCTTCTTGAACGAATTGAAGAAAACTTTAGCTTAAAATTTGTTTCCCACGCTGTTCTTACGATGTGATAAGTCCATTGGTCTCACTGTTTCGAGTATTTCACCCGAATAACAAAAGACGCAAACGACAATAGCGCTTGAATCCCTCAATAAACATTACAATACTGGAGTCACGGGTTCGCATTGAAGCACAAAAACGTCTTTACGCTTTTTCAAAGGCTCCACGATATCTATATACGCGGCCGACAAATCTAAACGTATTTTCTGAAATACGGTTACAAAACCGAGCCCTCAGTTGGCAATTCTTTTTTATCAAGTCGAGCGTGGAAAAATTGTGTGAGGTGACTTGAAAAGTATTGGTGTCACGACTTGGAGAGTTTAAATTCATGCTGCGAGTCGTCGAGGTGTGATTTAATTCGGACTTAGAAGCTATTTTTTTGCCAAGCGAAAGTAATGCTTCACGAATTGCTACTCCTGACTAATACGGGGATGTTTCTGGGTTGGTCTCGTAGCGCGTAGCTACCGTCGCGCGATCTATTTTTAAACGGAATTGAGAATGTAAATTAAGTTCGGTGTTATTTTAGAACCAGCTGGTCGACCATTAATTGGAAAATCTTTGGCGTAATGATCCCAAAATGAATTTGACTTGAGGACGTGATTTACGGTTAATGGAGCAAAAATATGTATAGGAAAAGATTTGATTGGACGTTTGGTAACGCTTACTTAATAAAATGATCAGAACAGTGGTAACGACCGCTACTTACATTACATCGTTTATTTTTTGTCTATCACTGAAACGTATTTGGAACTAGTAGCGTGTCATTTATTGGTAATACGTTTTTCTTTTGTGAAGTGTTGTGTCTCTGGTGCCAGCGGTAAGCGATCAGCATTCTTAGGGGTCAGTAGTCAGGATTAAAAAAAAAACTTATTTTTTATTTTAAAAAAGTGAGGTACAGTCTGTTACAATAAGTATAAGTCACAGTGTAGGATAAAATCGAAAAGACCAAAGTAACATAATTTGGATCTGGCGTCCTAGCTAGGTTGCACAGTAACCTAAGGTACTACCTATTAAGGTTCACCAGCCCAGATTCCCTTAAGAGTACAAACATTTTATTAGAGACTGCTTAGGAATATAAGGAGCAAACGAATTTAACTTATACTAAGGGTCAGTATAAGTAGTGTGTGTTTCGTGATGTAGGTAAGGTGTGTGAGTTTTGTGATGTAGCTGTGTATGTAAGTGTTTGGTGATGTAGGTGTGGTGTGTGTGTAAAGTAATGACGGAGTTTGAGTTTAGATACGGTGTTTTAGAGAAGTCACTACGATTGAGAGGAGAGCAGATATTTGGTGTCGTCGTATTTCAATCTGGTTACAAAGTCCGTTATTTGTTTTTTAACCATTTCGTAGGTGAAGTGATGTAAAGGGATAGTTTTGTTAATTCTGTTATGTAAAAATGTCCCAAGGTAGTAAAAGAAACGTTTGGTAAAAGCAAAGCGAGTGAAGGGAACTTTAGAAATTTCGTTCTTTCGCCTAAGCGACGATTGAGTTAATGTGACAGGAGTTTGTGTGTGTTGTTGTAATAAAACTTTGAGAAAGAATATTTTCCGGACCGTAAGGACTGTGCATTTTTATGCAGATCAAAGGTTGGGTAGAGCATTGGTCGAAAAATAGCAACCTTAAGAATTGCTCTCTGAGCCACTTCCAAAGGTTTGAGTGTAGTTTTTGCTGCTCCACCCCAACTACTAATACAGTACGAAATGACTGACTGACACATGGCAAGAAACAGGCTGCGTATCACAAGTATTGGCAATGTGTCTGAGTGTTTTAAAAATGTATATGAGTTTACGAACTAGAGCTGTGAGGTGGGTGATGTGTGTTTTGAGGTTGAGGTGTTTGTCTAGGATGATACCGAGGTATTTAGTCGTGTCAGTAGAGGAAATTGTCAGACAGTTGCAAAAGGCCAAATTGGATTGGCAGATGTGAGCTTTTTGAGTAATAGATGTCAAGGGTTGCGTAGTTGAGTTTAGAGAAAATGTTATGGGTTTAGTTTTATTTGTGTTTAGCGTGAGTGATTGAGAGATAAGCCATCTATATATTAATCAAATCCAGTTTGACCAGTTGCTTTCAGTTTAACTCAGGATTCGTCGTAAAAGGTATTTGCAGTATCGTCGGCAAAAGAGACAACGTTACCAGAGTTCAGGTGCAAGTTGCAAAGGTCGTTTATGAACACCAAGAATAAAGTAGGGCCTAACACACTACCTTGAGGCACTCCAAACAAAATAGGCAGCTCGTCACTAAGGCAACCGTCGATTTTGACTATCTGTCTACGGCCTGAAAGATATAAATTAAAAAGCTGGAGTGGTTTACCACGTACGCCGAGAAATTCTAGTTTAGATAGAAGGCAGGGAACTGGAACGGTGTCAAATGCCTTTGCAAGATCAATGAACACTGTGGTGCATTTTTTGCGATGATTTAGTTTATCAACTATTCCATTTATCAGTCTTAAGGCTGCGTCTGAAGTTGATATTTTCTTCCTGAACCCAAACTGGTTGGTTGACAATAAATGATTGCTTTCAAGGTAGGAAGTAAGTCTGTTATTAATAATTCTTTCAAATATTTTGGACATAGCTGGCAGGATTGTCAGGGAACACTTCCTGATCCCACACCAGTGCTCGTACTGTTCACACACGTGTGCAATCAGAGCACTGGTGGCCCAGTGGTAACGGCCGCAACTTATTGAGTTGTAGGTCATGATTTCGAACCCATACAGGTACTTTGCTTTATATAAATAATTTTATCACCTCTGCTTTCAACAATAAAGGAAACATCGATACATGTCTTATAACTGAAAAATTCGAAGATATGTGATATCTACTAACCCGCACTCAGCAGAGAGGAAGCTTGTGTTCCAGCAGTAGGAACGTTATAGGCTAAATATACGTAATTAATGTACTATAGAATGTTTCAATACAAAGTTGATTGAAAACTGTGAAATCCAATAGGATAAAACAGTATAATTTCATTACAAAAAAAAAAACAAATGACGAATAATGCGTAAAATAACATTTTGGTTTTAGGACTAATTCAATAAAAGGGCATTGAACCATAAAAAAAAATCACTTCATTAACCAATACTGAGAGGTATTTATCAGATTAGTTGATGCCACTCGAGTGGCTATCTGAATTAATGAAGGCACGATTGATTGCCTTTATCGCATTGATATGCCAATATATTTAACCCTTTTTATATTATATAAAATGCTTTGGAAGCGAACTTATGAATAAAATATGTCAGAATATTGTTTAAAGTTACTTGACAGTGAGTCGTGGCCGCCGCAGGAGACGATTGAAGGTCAAATCACGCTTGTCGCGGTCGGTTTTAGGATGGGTGACCATTCATTACATATTAATCGCGAGACTCCTCCGTGCCTCTGAAAGTACGTCAAGCCGTTGGTCTTGGCTGTCAGTCAAAGATCTTTCTTTAACAGTCTTTATAGGTAGCCAGAAGCCCAAATTGGACGGCACCTAGGAACTACGTGCAGCATGTGTTGGAAACTCTAGAACCCAAACCTGCCAGACCAGCGCGAGATCTGGTGAGGCGTCTTCATGCAACCGTGCGCCACCCCATTGACAACAAGCCGATATGCTTCGACGAGGATGCATATTGTTAAGACCTTTTGACTAAAGACAAATATTTCCATTAAAATATATTTAAAAAATAAATGCTCTCTATTTATTTTACGTCAGTGAAAACATATGGCTATTTTTACCGAAAATTTGTAAATCTGAATTGTTTTTAATTACCTATATAAAAAGGTCGCCTCTTGTCATTTTGATGAAAGATATTTTGGTTAATCGAAGGTCTGAACGGATTAATATTAGATTACCCATAATGTGACGGAGCGCTATAAATATAATATACAGCTATAATTGTTTTTGTAAATATAACTTTTTACGTTGAGTTCCTTCCTTCACGAGTTGACGTTAATTCTAATATCAAAAGTAAAATAATTAAATATCCAGATTTATTTATTATTCTTTAAAATAAGACAACGAAAGCATATTCACAAGAGATAAGAGTTATGCAATAGAACGAAAGACGACTTCTAGGTGACTAAAGGGAATTAGCGACCTGAATTGCACTTTATTGTATCGTAACAGGAGTCGCTATTAATTTAAATAAACTTGCGAGATAATCTTCTGTATGTATTCTGTGCTTTTGTATGAAAGTAAAGTTTTTGAGTTCTTATAACTAAAAAATGATCGCTTCTGGACACTGTTTTTAAAAGAAGTAATGGTTTCTTAAACAACTAGAAATATTATTTTACTAGCGGCAACTAATTATTACCCACATGTATGGTGTCGTAATTCTGAGTTACACCATACACACTCAATCAACGTCAACACACGCGGCGACTAATACCAATGATGATGTATCTTCACCTAGTACAGTCAGCGTCAATAATATCGGGACGAACTGACAGCTCAAAATTTTCTAAACAACTATGAAAATTAAATATTATCTCAATTTCAGATAAAAGACAGTACACGACAACTGTCATTATGACATAAACTTTATCCAATTGAGCAAAAGTTTAATGTTCTTTGTTGTTGTGGTCCCGATATTTCTGACGCTGACTGTCCAGCTGTAGGAAATTACAGACACGGAAAAGAACCTCTCTATTTATAAATACTTATCCGCAAACGCTTGTACGTTACATAAATAAGTAGCAAACAAGTTCTAAGTAGGGCAAATCCTGTTTTTCACGGTCCGTTGGTCGTGTGGACGTCTCCTTAGGGAGCAGGTTTAGGCCATCGTTGCTGAATGCGTGCGTCACTCGGGTTCAAAGAGACCGCGGTTATTTAAACCTCGCTGGTCCTTGTTTGGAAGGTACACAGGAATCACCGATCCTGGATTAATTGATGTGGGAATGTAGCAGTATGGAAAGATAAAATGTACCGTTTGATTGGGTTGTCTTTTTTTACTGAATCATGGTTGCGAGTTGGAGTTGGGTTGTTTAATGTGGAGACGACAATACGACAGTAAATGAAAACACGGCCTATTAGTCGATTTGCAGGAATTTACTCGCCCGGACCGGGTGAATCGACCACCGCCCAAGCTACCCGTATCAAAACATAATGTATTTTCGAAATCGGTCCATTAGTTCATGAAAATGTCAAATGACCTCCTTTTTAGAAGTCAGTTAAAAATGGGCTTCAGCAAGCCCAAGTAGCCTAACAGAGTATGATTAAATCTATTAAGTCATTATAATATCTTAACTTGGATCTGGTCAAGATAACCTTTACTAAAAAGAGTACGAATATAAAAATACAAGTCGTCCTGGGATTCAAAATAGTTTTTCAGATACTTCAAGGCTGCTTAATTATAGGGGAAGTACGTCCAAAATGACATACGGTTTTGTTTTTTAATCATATATTTTTAATTAACATAGTTACAATCACTGTTTAGGTTGCATAATCATCTTTGGTTCATAAGTTTTAACCTAAGTAAACTCATAATTGAATAGGACCCATGTAAAAAATATAATTTAAATTAATCGAAGCCTCTAAGAAAATTCGTTTTGTCCATATAGTACGGACAACATGACATATATAATGAATACGAAAATTATGAAGTACATATTTCACAAAATATTAAATATGAGCCCAAAGAGAACAATTGTTGCACCATAGCTAGCACTTGTTGGGCTTGGAACGGGAAAAGAGGTCGTTACAGTAAACGCATGCGTAGTCATAATCATCACCGTTCGACACAGCTGGAAATCTTCTACATTCGAGTCCTCAGCGTAATGAGTCTTCTGTACTTGGGTTCACCTTTTTTCTGACTGCTTTTAAGGATCATTATCGTATTTCGATTCAACATTGAAAACCTCATCATTGAATAAAGGTATGTCGTTTTGCCCCGAATGTAATTATGTCGTTTTGCCCCACAGGTTATCTAAACACTAATTAAGTCATAATTACTATAAAAACGAGATTTATAAATAAATACTTTTAAGTAATGCAGCATAATGCTACACTTTTTAAAACTACTAAAGATGTAATAGAAACCACGAGAAACTGATCAAAAACAGGACGAAATCAATAAAAAAACTTTTATGCGCACAAAACGCTTCCCTGCAAGTAACTTCGGCGTGACCAAGTCAATGGCGGTATAAACTTAACAGGTATGCCACCATGGCCGGCGTCACATAATGATATGCCAACTGCAGGATTATAGCCCGCCAATTTTGAAAAAAGCCCGGTGAGTCATTTTGTCCGTATATGTCATTTTGGCCGTACTTCCCCTACATAGGATTTTAAAATTCATTTAGTATAAACTTTGTCTTAAATGTCCATGATAAAATACTTTAGAATACACTTTCTGAACACATATTTTTTAAAGAAATAGTAAATAGATTTTTGAAGAATGACTTAAATCTGTATGATGCCAAACTCTTCAAAATGTCTTGCGGAGTGATAATTTAAATGGATAATTATTTCCTTAAATAAATCTTGTGGCAGTTTACTAGTTTTAAAAGGACGTGTTTACTCAAAATGGTATAAGTAAATTTGGTGCGTGATTATATTTGATTTAAATAAACAATGTAGAAATTAAAATGCAAAAATTAAAGACATCCAGGAATTTTCGTCCTCGTGTACTTACCTTTCGTCGTCGAATACTTCTTGACTGCAAATTGCAGTAATCCTATAGAAGATTGTACCAGCAATGCAACAATTTTAGATTGTTTTTTTTTAATTTGTCATGTTTATCTTGAATATTTTTAATCACCTGGTAATACGTTACCCACGTGTTGGGTATCGAAAACAGTAAAAAAAACCAGCCAAGTGCGAGTCGGACTCACGCACCGAGGGTTCCGTACAAACCTGTAGGTATTCACGGTTTATGCATAAGGCTTGTGTTTATGAAATTAAATGTAATTTTTTTAATTTTTATATTATTGAGTTGATTGAATGAAAGGTAAATTGCGGTTTACGATTTATGACGTATTAAAAAAGAACTACTTACTAGATCTTGTTCAAACCAATTTTCGTTGGAAGTTTATATAGCAATGTACATCATATATATTTTTTACAGGGGGGGACACACATTTTACCACTTTGGGAGAGGCTCTCGCGCAAACTATACAGTTTAGAAAAAAATGATATCATAAACCTCAATATCATTTTTGAAGACCTATCCATAGATACCCCACACTTATGGGTATGATGAATTTTTTTTTTTTGAGTTTCAGTTCTATGTATGGGGAACCCCAAAATTTATTGTTTTTTTTTCTATTTTTGTGTGAAAATCTTAATGCGGTTTACAGAATACATCTACTTACCAAGTTTCAACAGCATAGCTCTTATAGTTTCGGGAAAAAATGGCTGTGACATACACGGACAGACAGACAGACAGACATGACGAATATATAAGGGTTCCGATTTTTGCCATTTGGCAACGGAACCCTAAAAAACAACATTTTCACATTCGATGGTCGACTTTAAATGCCCGTAATTGATCAGCTGCTTTTCTAATTTTTCGTGGAACACAGATACCTATATTTTTTTACGCATTTCCAAAAACCAAAACAAAACAGTTGTTTGGTTAGAGTGTACACATACGGTACTGTTTATCTTTGGAAAGCGGGATTGTTTACCTAAATCCATTATTCGCTGCCAGGACGTAATACGTACAAGTTAGCGCAGATTGTTGCAGCTCTGAACCAGTTCCAGTAATTAGATTGGCCTGGTGCACTCCGATATTATATCTAGTTCACGTACTTGAACAAAAGTGCAGTTTAAAATAATAACTTTAAAATTTAAGTGGTGATAAAATCTATTTAATTTGTTATCACCCCTTAAATTTTATTTAACTGTTAATTATTGAGTTAATTAGTGTTAAGATTTTGTTCTTTCTTGAAACAGAATAGATTTTTAAAGGTTGGAAAGGCATAGACCGTTTATATGGGAAATTTATTTTAAACGCTTACGTGATAGCTATTGGTACTTTTTGCTATTCTTCTTTTGCTAAACAATTTCATAGTCGACACATACAAAAGCAGCCTGAACTGTTCCCACTGCTGAAACATAGGCCTCCTCTATGTGAAAGTGAGTGGCCATGATCCTCAACGCAAGGCAAGTGCGGGTTTTTTTTTTTTTTTCAGGATGGGAAATCATCAAATGACTTCTCCCGCTCTGGGCGGAGCGGGAGGGCGTGTCAGGCTTTTACTGACTAAAACCCACCCGTGTTCCATCAGTTGCCCATGTGCCAGGGTCACGGTATCTCTTTCGAACTATCACGCGACCCCGGCAGGCATCGGTCCTAGTAGACCCCTACAGGGCAAGTGCGGGTTGGTAAATGTCTTGATGTCTTCGAATTATTTGATTTAGGACCTGACGGTTTCCTCACGATGATTTCCTTCGCCGTTTTGAGAGCAGTAAATTATTTCATCAGAAATAATTTATTTAAAAAAAAAAACGGGCGAGTGCGAGTCGGACTCGCGCACCGAAGGTTCCGTACAAACCTGTAGATATTCACGGTTTATGCATAAGCTAATTTAATTTTAATTATAATAATTAAAAAATTTAATTATAGTTATAATAATTTAATTTGTAATTTCATAAACATAATTTATTAAATTAATTTTTTTTCTTTAATTTTTATATTTGAGTTGATTGAATGGAAAGTAAATTGCGGTTTACGATTTATGACGTATTAAAAAAAAAACGACTTACTAGATCTCGTTCAAAGCAATTTTCGGTGGAAGTTTACATGGTAATGTACATCATATATTTTTTGTAGCTTTATCATTCTCTTACTTTAGAAGTTACGGGGGGGGGGGGGTCCATTTTATCACTTTGGAAGTGTCCCTCGCGCAAACTATTCAGTTTAGAAAAAAATGACTATGACTTTCAGTTCTGAGTATGGGGAACCCTAAAATGTATTGTTTTTTTTTTCTATTTTTGTGTTAAAATCTTAATGCAGTTCACAGAATACTTCTACTTACCAAGTTTCAACAGCCTAGATCTTATAGTTTCGGAAAAAAGTGGCTGTGACATACGGATGGACAGACATGACGAATCCATAAGGGTTCTGTTTTTTGCCATTTGGCAACGGAACTCTAATAAAGTGCCTGCCAGGGTTGCGATTCGTAAGTTGCTGGGAATTACATTAAGCCACCACTGCTCTCTTACTCTATTTCTCTGACACGAATTTATTTAATTTAAGTCACAAATCACGTTACAGTACATAACAGATTTATATCTCTCCCCTCAAAGTTCAGGTCCAGTTGAAAACCAGCATCAGGCACTAGTAGCCTGGCATTTTTGCTGAACTGGGCGTTTTAAGCACAGCCGTGAGACACACTTTCATGCTAATTGCTTACATCACAGTTAACTTTTTGATTTATTTTTTATCTGCTGTGTGTCTGTGTGCCTTGTAGTCTGTACTTAACAAATGTATTTTCTTTCTATTAGTGGAATGGTTCCAAAAATGAGGTCTAACAAAAAAATAAATTATATAAGTATATTCTGTTTCTGTTCCGTGTGGTGCCGGACGTAAGAAATAGCACTATCACATTTCTTCCCGTGGGTGTCATAAGCGGCGACCAACGGAATTACAAGAGAATGGGCAGCAGCGTTCTCTATGCATTGTACCACAATACTGCGATCGCCAACCCACCTGCCAAACGTGGCGATTATGGCAAATCCCCTTAATTTGGGGGAGGCCTATGTCCAGCAGTGGACGTCTTTGGGCTTAAATGATGATGATGATGATATTCTGTTGTAACAAGCTTTAAATGCGTTTACTAACCGGAGACTCCCAACCTAACCTAAATAAAGATTCAATTATAACATTCACATTATCTCCATACAATAAACCCACAGTGTCTAACTTTCTAGTAAAGGGAACACAGCCTTTATTGCCTGGCAAGCGATAAAAACAATGACAGCGTGAATTAATTCGTGCCAAACTTTAAGCAAATTAAATGGCCGTTGTTTTGCCGTCGCCTTTGACCTATTAATCACTCTGTGCAAAGACAAATGCATCCTTAATTACTGTTTATTATTGAGTTCAGCTGACGTTTTTGGAAAAAAAAAATCATATTTAACACCATTAAAACCTTTAAATGAACTAAAAAGTACTGAATAAAACATACATACAAACATTGTAACTTAAATAAAACCTTGTAAAAAAAGAGAATTTCAATTCCCTTTACTAATTATAACTTACAAAAAATAATGATGAAGAAATTTATTTCATTTTCCTATACTTACACAATAATTATTAAGATGTCGGCCACGAATTGTTTTGTTTGAACTTTTGATCGACAAGTTGTTAACCTACATTTTAATTCTCGCTTTTAACCTACATTTTATTTAGCGCACAAAAATAACAGTATTTTGTTCATTCTTTTCAATATTCGTTGACTTCAAATGACTTGTCAAAGTTGACAGAACAAACACCAAGTGCTTACTAAGTAGCCGGCACTTGTTTTTCAGTTCCAAAGACATTATTTAAAACTCTTCGATATTTGAAAAAAGACTTTCAAATATCGAAGAAGAGTTTTAAATAATGTCTTTGGAACCGTCAATTAAAACAAAAGACAGACGAAGACGTCTGCTTTTAACCTATTTCTGGGCCCGAAGATAAATGCATTATGTCGGAGGTGCCGGTACCGGAGTGTCGGCACGTATTGTATTATTGATTTGAGTAATTACTGGCTATGGCCGGCGCCGGTACGGGCCGGGAGCAAACCGGGACACGTCCGGCCTGTGAACGTTCCGGTTTTGTGATTGATAGCGAGGAAGGGATCGAATTTGAAATTGAAGGTACTTGTTTCATTGCATTGTTGAGTTTCATTATGGTATAAGGCCATGTTTTTCTTTAGGTACAGTAAGTCTCATAAGCCGATATTCTGATTTCACGTTTCTTGTATTATTTAAGAATATTAGTCTCAAAAAAAATGTGGTACCAAGAAAGAATTCAAGTTATCTTGAATTCGTAAAAAGTGACACAAAAATCCTTTGCAGTTAGTTTTATTTTAATTTTAATCTAAAACTCCGAATGAATGGATGCTAAATATAGTAATTTGTCTCGAGTTAAGTATTATTAGAAAATATAAAATAAAAAATATTTTAAACCTAAATATCATGCATTTTCAAGCGAAATACGCCTATGAATAAAAGTAGGAATAGTAAAAATATTATAGGAAAACTAAGTTCTCGTAAACCGAGTGCTACGCTGCTACGGCGCTACGCCTGCTACGCCAAGTCTACGACACTCGTTAATATTACCTTTTAACTTTTTTTCTTACACCAAAGGCATACTTAAACATCCCATTTGCATCACAAAATACTTACTTGAGGCCCATACATTTGCATTTTAAGTTAGTAAGAAATTAATTTTCAGTGGCTCTTTGAGTAAAATCGAATTTCGCCTGACCGTGGCGGGCTCATTTCCCTAGCACTGAAATGTATCTTTATTAATTTTCATTCTATGTGCGATGATGAATTTTAAAATTTGTTTATCATAAAATCAATTAATCTTAGTTGAAGTAAGAATATAAAATGTTAATTTCATTCCCCGCTGCAAAATGTGTTGTTATTCAAATTATGCCGATTAACTGTATTTTATTGCGGTTTCTTCAGCGCGGTATGTTATGTAAATTAAACGGTGCTTTAGAAATTAAGTATTTATTGTATCGCGGACGGAGTTAAGGGGAAATCGAATTGGCTCACGTGAACCGACTTACCGCTCCACACATTTTATCAGTTCGTAATTTATACGACTACCACATGATTTTGATTTGGTTTAGAATAATATCAACACATTTTACTGCATATAAGTACCTGACCCTAGACCCGGATCTCGCTGCCATCATATTATGAGAAAAATGTTGCAGAGTATGATGTCTTGGGTTGGACTTTTAGGTAAGGCAAAGTGTTATTACGTTCATATATCTGGAATTTCTCAATAGTAAGAGGTCT
This sequence comes from Aporophyla lueneburgensis, assembly GCA_932294355.1. Classification (NCBI taxonomy): domain Eukaryota; kingdom Metazoa; phylum Arthropoda; class Insecta; order Lepidoptera; family Noctuidae; genus Aporophyla; species Aporophyla lueneburgensis. The sequence goes on from OW028737.1 coordinate 9,645,575, forward strand.
GGCTTTATGCACGCTCAACAGGCTCGCCCCCTAAAACATGGGAGTCAAACTTATCGGTGTGAAATGTAGGTGTGCTGTAAGGATACCTCTGTCTAACCTTTAGGGGATTACGGACGTAATGTTATTTAATGATACATAAGAAAAAAAAATTGGTCCTAAGTTCCGATCGAAAGATGTCACTGGTGCAGACAAGGAGGTCACAAATTAGAATACTAGCAAATCTCTTCTGACACTTGCACTTAAAATGCAAATGCGTTCCATATCTAAGAAGCGCCAAACTTGTGTACATCATAGTGAGTTATGGTCCACATATGTATCTACGCCAGTCTTAGAGCTAAGTATTAGCAATTAGTCTAGCAAACACTTTGTTCTATCCAAAGACCCCGACGCAGGAATATGAGTCTTATGCGAATACGTAATATGGTGATTCATGAGGTAAGTTTGTGATAGAATAGTTTGATATTTGTCGCAAAGTTTGACCACGCACAGACTAACTCTGTAATATACGATCTATATCTATTCTACAGGCAACAGTGTACTACGTGTATATGTTTTCTAACTACATATTTACTTTATTTATACGTTATTTACCCCTTAATAACTGTAAGAATGTTAGGTCTATCATCATCAGCAGCACATAACGTTCCCACTGCTGTTATATGAATGTTAGGTCAACTCATTTATTAAGCATCCTAACTGTAAGTAGGCTATTTTCGACCGTTAAATGCCAATTTCCTCAATAAATTTCACCATCAACATTATCTGGCTTGCGTTTTCCCAACTATGTTGGGGTCGATTCTCAGTCTAACTAGATGGAGCTAAAAACTAGACGCTATAGGTATTTTACATGGAGCGACGGCTTGCCTATGTGACCACCACAACTGAATTACTGGGTATACGATACCCCTTGGTAAGACTGGTTGTCTGATTTTGTAATTCTGATGACCCGTAAAGATCCACGAAGGACAACCGGAACCAACGGCTTTGCGGACTTTTCAAGGCACGGAGGCATCTTGATATGTAAAGACAATAGATTTCATCATAAATGCTTTAAATAATGAGCAGACAATAAACACAATCGTATTCAACCCGACCCTGGAACACAAAATCAAAACTCGACAGCTGCATTAACATTTTTGGTGAATATTTAAGTGAATTATGTAATAAATTCGGTTATTATAGTAAAATAATATCATCGCAGCTGTATTTCGACTAACAATATCCGGATCATATGGAATGCTCCTTCACTGTAATTTATTACGTAAAGTTTCACGCGGCATTACCGGAATCGTAATTTAAAATTACGGTTCATGTAGAACCAAGTTTGTACTCGGCCTGTTATATCTCATGAATTTCGAGCAGCGAATAAATTTCAATTTAAGTGATGCTGACATCTTTATATTGTGCAGAACGTGAAATAACTTGTTCTTATTTAAACCATTGAGACATTTTTCCACAAATATCCACAACAGGACTTTCACAAGTACAGTTAATATTGAATGAATCAAGTATTGTTCACTACGAAATGCAATATGTCTTTATATATCAAAGAGCAACTGACCGTATCATGTTACGAGAGCTTTTAAGAGCATTTGACATGAGAATGCCAGGAGTATTCAGTATTAATCTTAACAAACCTTTTAACCAAAGACCATTGCCCTCACTATAATAACTTCGAGACTTAAAATATCTTTCTAGAATATAAAATGACGAATAACTTAATATAACTTAGAGCTATCATTGAAATATGTTCGGGCAATTCCCTGAATTAGCATGTCGAAGCGCCCATTAGGAGCAGGTCCTGCTTTATTGCCGAAGTTCTGATGGAGACTACTCCACATACCGACACTTGGTATTAGTTCTCTTAGTATTGAAACTTTCCTGATAGTTCTGCATGCCTGGTACTTACTCGTATGTCTGACTACGATATGAGATTTGTGTGTAGGTCTAAATAATGATAATTATGAAATATATGACACCCTTATGGAGAAACGGCAAACTGGTAACCCAGTAAACATATACTCTGCCAGCTAACACTTTGTGGTTAATGAAATTTTATTCCTACACTAGCTTCTGCCCGCGACTTCGTCCGCGTCAAATTTTTGCTCCCCTGACCCTTCCCGTCGCATCGATTTGCCTGCTAGTTTTCGTCCATTTTTCGTTGCTGCTCGCACCTTTTGAGTTATAGTGAGTCAACCTTAAAAGATAGACATATGCTCTCGCGGACTTTTTTTTAGAACTTTTTAAAACAAACAATTCCGTCATACATGATTTTTGCGGTTAAAGTTAACCGTTTACGCAGCGCACGCAACGGAAACTCTCAAAAGGAAAAAAAATCCCCGTTTTGCAACATTTTTCATTACTGCTCCACTCCTCTTAGTTGTAGCTTGATGTTATATAGCCTATAGCCTCCCTCGATAAATACGCTACCCAACACAAAAAGAATTTTTCAATTCGGACCAATAGTTCCTGAGATTAGCGCGTTCAATCAAACAAACAAACAAACAAACAAACAAACAAACAAACTCTTCAGCTTTATAATATTATATAGTATAGATAGTATAGATAAGAAATATATACATATACTACTACTACATTAATATCCATACTTTTACGTCTTTTAACATGCCTCATGAATTAGCATCATCAGCAGCGTATAATGTTCCCACTGCTGGGACACAGGCCTCCTCTCGGTGAGAGGGAGTTGGCCATAATTCACCACGCGGGCCCAGTGTGGGTTGATACATGTCACATGTCTTCGAATTTTTGGTTTTAAGACATTGTTTTCTCACAATGTATTCCTTCACCGCTTTGAGAGCAGTGTTGATGAAATAATTTACACAAAGGGCCTGCTGGGGTTCACCGCCACGACCTATAAACTCATAATTTTGCGTAAGTCACTGGGTTAATTAGCATACTTATAACAATTACTATTAACGACTAACAAACTTTTACCACCACAAAGACTTGAATTTCAGGTGCGAAGATGAGTATTAGGTAATATGCATAAAAGTGGAGTATAAGGGGCGGTATAAACCTAGTTTTGTGGGCCCCAATCGTGTCGTTGTCGTCTGGTTTTATCGCCGACCCTACCCTTAGCTTTTAATTATCGGTTTCGTCAATGGACGCTGTGTTTACCTTGACGCAGACCGCGCCGAGGATTGCGGACGCAAACAAAGTAGATTGCATGTGTTTATGGTAATAAAGCCGTCTGATCATTCGTCTAGATCTATGTATCGCTTGTTAAACCTACTACGTCTGATTATAATCATTGTAATTATTGAACTGGACTATAGTCTGAGATATAGTGTAGTCTGAGATTGTGGTATAAATAGAAAGACTTTCTGTTTTTCTATACAAATCTATACTTATAATAAAACTGTAGAAAGGTCAATTCTGTACATTGAAAATATATTCAAAATTAATACTGGAGGATGAATGGTGATCGATACTGATGCCAAAAATGCAATCAGTAAATTTTTTGTCTGTCTGTCTGTCTGTCCGTCTGTCTGTATGTGCACGCATGGGTCAAAAACTACTGAAGGGATTTTAACCAAACTTGGTACGATGGTAGTCGGTACTCCTGGGCAGGTTATAGGCTATATAACATAACGCTAAGACACATAGGAGCTGAGCAGTGACGATAAATTTGAAGCAAGTCGGATGAAAATGCGCTTTCGAGCTAAAAAAAATTTACCTGGATTAACACATAGGCTACTTTTTATCCCGGTAGTACGTTCACGCGGGACATTTTCCGACCTACACGCGGGCGAAGCCGCTGGCAAAAGCTAGTAAATAATAAATGAAGTGTCTGTTTTATCATTCTTCTGCCCCTTATCCCAATTTATTTGGGGTCGGTGCAACATGTCTTTTTCTTCCACACTTTCTATCCATATCATAATTCACACAGTCCATCCATAGTTTATTTGGTATCCCTCTACTCTTATAGCCATCAACATTCATATTCAATACTTTCCTCACGACATTTTCCTCATTCCTCCGTATCACGTGACCATACCATAACAACCGATTCCCACACAAATGAAGTGTATATTTGTATTGTCAAAATAATATCTTTTTACTGAATACATATGAAAGAATACACGGTGCTTCCAACATCATAGCGGACGAAGACGCGAGCATCACCAAGTACTAATATATTATGTCCTACCATATGGTTTAGAATAGCTAATCTATTATAGACCGAATATAGACTGTCGTTATTCCATGAATTAGACAGAAACGCTGTCGAGAATTTGGAATCTTTTACATTTTATATTTAGTGGCGTCGCCCATATTATACATATAAACCTCTTGAATCACTCTGTCTTTTGATGACCAAATTAAATCCGTTGCGTTATTTAAAAGATCTAAACATAAAGATGCGAGAAGCGACTTTGTAAAGAAAATACAATTGCAGCACAAATATTATTGGTTAGATTTCAAGCTATCGGGGGTCGAGTATTATTATCCAACACATTCTTATCAACTAAGTAAATGTTAAAAGTCGAATACAAAGGATTGTTAACTAATCAACCTTTTGTATTCGGCTTCTAACATTTTCGCTTTGTAAGACAGGAGTCCACTCATTAATACATAAACTTTTAATTAAATATCGCTGACGTTACTCGTCCAAAAAAGCAGCAAAAAGTTGTAGCCCTATATTTCAAGTTGATAGATGATTGTCGTTTAAAAAGATCTGGTACCGCTGTGTTTACTTGAGAAGTAGTCAAACTCCAACAGATAAAGTTGAAATGGCAACAAGAACTCGGACCCCGACACCAGGCAAGACAAACTCTTGCAAGAAGAACAATCCTCATTTTAAGGGATGCAAAAAGGATGGACATGGAACTGTCAATAAGAATGGGCGCAATGTATTTAATATAGGGATAGTGTTTCCAGTTATGGCTTTATTGTATAAAATGTTTACAGAGCATTGAAAAAAATTAGGAAGTTTATGGTGCAATTAGGGTTCTGTTCTCACATTAAATATGATTTCAATTTCACTGTTCATCATGGGTTGTTTAACAGCTAACAGACATATAGTGGAGTCATTTATTTGACTCACTCCTTCTCACCAAAAAGAGGTCTGTGTCCCAGATCCCAGCATTGGGAACATTATAGGCTGATTATACATTGCGTTCTGCACGTTGTCAAGCAGACGAAATTTTCAAAGTTTTGTAGCAATGGATTACGAAATACTTTCAAAATCCTTCGAATTGAGTTCGCAATAGGGGTTCTGGTCTAATTAGTCTTGATCACTTGACAAAGCATAACTATAATGAATATAGGACCGACTAGTCCAATAGTGGGTAGATACGTTTCAATTTAGCGACAGCGGGGATCTTGTTTTGTTCACATTGGGGAGCGGGGATGCATCTCATTGCCCATCTCTTTGTCAAGATGACCTAATTTCAACAGCCACAAACTGGGACGCCATTGCTATAAATAAATATTTGTTTCCTCTTCCTCATACGGAGAGTTTGTTGAGTCAATTAATTTTATTGAATTGTTATCGTGACGGTTGCTAAGTTGTGAGGTTCAAAACTTTCAATATTATTTGAAGTTTCTTTCCAATAATATTGGATGTTTGTGGTGGATGCCAACTTCGTAACAATACCGGGGTTTATTGGTCTAAAATGGTCGATACGTAGTGAGTAAACGTCAGTTATTCTTTGGAAACCTTGCAATTTTATATCTAACTTTATAGGTACACTACTTTTATAAAAATTAAGAATCAGAGAAGATCTGTCTTTGTCCTGTAGAACGTTGCAGTGTATGAGGTTTTCTTAGATCATCATCATCAGCAGCAGCATGTTCCCACTCCTGTGATTCAGGCCTACTCTCTGTGAGAGGGAGTGGGCCATAATCCACCGCGCGGGCCCAATGGAGGTTGGTAGATGTCACATATCTTCGAATTGTTCGGTTCTAAGTCATGCCGGTTTCCTCACGAATGTTTTCCTTCACCGTTTCGAGAGCAGGTTTGTTTTTCCAATACTTTAATAGAATCCAGCAATTAAACGTCTGCAATGTCTTATTACTTGATAGCGAAGGAAGTCGTTACGGAAGTGTTTTTGGATTTGGTAACAATGAAGACAAAACAGAACTGAACACTACAATTTGTTCTACATGACAAAATAATATTATTATTTTACTGTAGAGTTATTATAGCACAACATAATAAAACAACAACACACAAACAATCGCTTGTTCTTTACAAATGTGAGAACCACAGTTTTTCACTTATCGTGAAAGATGGTAGAACGCCTATGTATTTCTAAAGAGCTGATGAAGCCTGGATTAGGAAACAGCGTTAACCTCTTCTTTTCCAATAATTTAAAAATCTCATGTGGAAATATATGTCATTTCCAAAGTTTTCACATGTCACACATTCATGACCTCTGCTTTCCCTTTCGGAATATACCTACTGCCGTAACGTGATTTCTCTCAAGTCTCATTACTAAATCCAAAAGTTTCTGAGTAATGTGACGTGAATAAAAATCGAATAAACTTGTTGTTTTGACTTACAAACGGCCCTAATGGTTCGATAAACATATTTTTTCGTAAACAACCTAAACGTAAACACATAACGTAGGTATACATAGGGAAAGTTTTCAATAATATAAATGGGCTCTAAACGATGTATAAATGATAAACAAATATGTTTTATTAACAGCTTCCTATCGTTTTAACGCCATACTTCCTTATTTACGGAACAGACATCTAAATTGTATAAACAGATGTTGGTACATCTCTATAAGCCGAGTTTAGACCGCACCGGGATACTTGTATGAGTCACGAGTGTTCCTTTATTTTATTTAGTAAACTGCCGACCAAGCCCTGCTTCGAGTGGCTGCAATGTTAAAACATCGGAACTTCGAGATACACATAAACTTTCTGGAATAAATTCTCTAAATATTTGTTACAACGATTTCATCAGCAATTTGTGTAGTTTAGAAGGTTTGCAGTCACACAGTCAGCAACGAAAAGTGAGTTTGTTGTACCTATGATAGTAGTAGAGGAAGACACTAGAAGAAGAAGACTCCAGACTACACAGACAGACAACGAAAAGTGAACTTGTGGTTCCTATAATAGACTTAGAGAGGAAGAGACTAGAAGAATAAGAATATCGTTACCGGAAATTTCAATTGTCGTAAAGGACAAAACACGAGTTTTCAGTAGAGCCAAAAAACAAAAAAAAATATTGTTTTTGACTTATATCTTTTTCAAACAAAGTACTATATTCATGATGTCAAAAGAAACTCTCATTATTTTTTCGTGTTCTATCCATAAAAATTAATAAAATAAACCAAACATAATTATTGACGAAAATGAGAGTCCTTTACAGCCCAAAAAAAATTAACTGAAGTACTTTACAGCCACGAAAAATTGGTTATGATAAAGTCAGATGTGACGTAAAGGACTAATCTTGATTATCATTGGATAGTACAGGTCAATTAAACCAGAGACTAAGGGGTCAAAAGGAACAAAAAACCTAAAGTTTTGAATAGAAATACCTACAATATGTAGTAAAAACAAGTGAAATTAAAATATTTTTTATTTATTATTCAAATATTTAGTAAAAAAGTAGTAAAAATATTATTCTAATAGGAATTCAAAATTTAAACAAAATGTTTTGCGCTATTACGTTATATTTATTGTGTTGTGATGGAAGGTTTTGTTACCAAATTGGACATTTTCCTGTTTGTGGCAAACACCAGTTTTTTTTAACAACCTCAAATGTTATTTGAAGTTTTTGCGAATAAAGTTGTTTTGTCAAAAATTAAAAGAACGAATTGAAACAATTCTGTCAGACTTATGTGTGCTCGTTGAGGAACAAATGGATCTCGCGTAATCGCACGAGACGTACATTCATCAAAAAGTATGAGACATAGCTGCAAAAGAACATAAAATAGCCTGAGGTCGTGAGGGAAAAGATAACCCCTTCTATGGTGTTAGTAGAACAGCAACCATGTTCCAGTTCTGACTTCGCTATAAATGAGGGTGCATCAACATCCTGTGGACCGGAAACGTGCAGTGTTGGAACATCAACATCAGTTGTGAGTCCAAGAAAACCATTTGTGAAGCTAAGCCCGCTACAGAAGAGTGGAAGAGCTCCTAACGTACAGCAATGAAAGTCTTGCTCATGCAACTGGTTTAAAAGCACAAAATAAGAATGTAGCAGATATCATTAAACTAGTCTCGGAGCATCCCGAAGAAGCTACAAAGATAAGGGAATTGTTAAAGGCATAGAAAAAAGCTGATAAAGCTTTAGGTATTTTGACCTCATTGAAGCTTTCGAAGTGGCAGTATATAACATTAATATATTGTGCAAAAGAAGAAGGAATACCATTGTATCCTTCTTATACAGCTATCCTTGAAGCGAAGAAGAACTGCTATCCGCGAAAAGATGCCATAGAAGTCACGGAAAGAGGGGTTAAAGTGAAACTTCAAGCTATTTTGAACAAAACTGTGGCTAGACTTGGAATATTTTTTCGTGTAGAATCTTCACTGCATGGCAAAGAATGTATACTTATATTCAAGTGGGGTTTTGATGGTGCTTCAGGGCAAAGTTTGTATAAGCAAACTTTGGCAGAGGATGACGATTCTAGCATTTTTATATGTTCGTTTGAGCCCCTGCGCTTAGTTTGTGGCGAAGAAGTGATATGGGAGAATCCAGAGCCATCTTTCACAATGTTCTGCAGACCATTATATTTTAAGTTTTCAAACGAAAACAGGTTGAACATAGTTGAAGAACAGGCTACGATTGGAAACGAGATTGAAGACCTGCAGCCTTCTATTATGGGAGGCCATTCTGTTAAGCACTCGATGCCTACGACCATGACTGATGGCAAAATCACTTCCCATCTATCAAATACCTCATCTCCGACTTGTGATATATGTAAAGCAACTCCTACGGAAATGAATAAGTTAGAGGTCTTTATTTGTGTTTGGGAAATCATCAAATGACGTCTCCCGCTCTGGGCGGAGCGGAAGGGCGTGTCATTATAACTCAGCCATAGTCACGGTGATTAACAAATGAGGGACTTAGTAACATCAGTTTTTAGTCACTTGTTAATCAGCGTGATTATGACTGATAATGCAATTTTGTAAAAAAAAAGTATTTGATCAATATCGTATTTAATTATTCTCATTAAAAAAGTCATTAATAGGCTATTAACTAACGACAGTACAAGTAAATCGATGCTCAACTTCGTTTGACCATGTCAAAGATTTGAAAAATCACGTATCGAAAATTCAAAAATTTGGTACGCGTGAAGCGGCACTGAAAGGTATATGAATTTGATGTCACCTTGATCGCCGTGTATGGTACAATACCTCTTGTGAGCATCAGCCCTTCAGTTCCATTCACTTTCAAATAAATTAACTTTAAGTGTTTTCACCCATACAAAAAAAAAACTTAAAACTTTTTGTTCTCACGCGTGGATGTTCAATACGTTAATATTACATAAAGGTATGTATACCAGACACATTGCAAACGTCCTTTACGCCCTAATTACGTAAGTTAAAACAACGCATAGATTTGGTCGTAAGGGTTAAGACTATATCTTTATTATGTGGTTAAGAATGTCGTATAAAAAGTTTAATGCAAAAATGAGGATTACGACCTCTTAAATAATTAAAACATGACTTTACGCTCCCCTATTGAAAATTATTTTTACGATACATCCCAAATAGTATAAAAAAATCTCGCTAGAGCTGTTGGAAAGCCAGGTCGTAAGGGGCTTTTTTTAAAGATAGAATTTTTTTAAATATACCAATCGATAGAGCTTGCGACGCTGATTCCAAATATATATATAACTCATTTTCGGCAAAATGTCCTTTACGACAATTGAAATTTCCGGTATCGATATAGTCTCGACAGAAGAGATAAAAGTAGCAAAATGAGTTTAATACAACTAACAGTTATTTCATAATAGTTGGGGGAGACCATAGAAACGATGAATAGACGCTGTGAATAATGATAATGGATAGAAAGGGGTGACAACTTATTAGTTGTCCTCGAGAAGTTTGGAAGAAAATTACATATAGCGCCGACCGCCGATAAATCGGAAAAAGGGCGGAGAATGCTGAGTTACAATTATAGTCCCATCAACTGAACTAATACGCTAAATCGGTATAAGTTTGTATTATAAAATAATAGTTACTAATTAGTGGTTGTTCGAAGTAATAAATACGAGAATTTTTGTGACTCGTTTTCCTGTTTACTTTCCTATAATAGCACAATTACTGATTTAGTTGGTTTTTTTAGGGTTCCGTTGCCAAATGGCAAAAAACGGAACCCTTATAGATTCGTCATGTCTGTCTGTCTGTCTGTCTGTCTGTCTGTCTGTCTGTCTGTCCGTCCGTATGTCACAGCCATTTTAGTCCGAAACTATAAGAGCTATGCTGTTGAAACTTGGTAAGTAGGTGTATTCTGTGAACCGCATTAAGATTTTTACACTAAAATAGAAAAAAAACAATAAATTTTGGGGTTCCCCATACATAGAACTGAAACTCAAAAATGCTTTTTTTCATCAAACCCATACGTGTGGGGTATCTATGAATAGGTCTTCAAAAATGGTAATGAGGTTTCTATTATCATTTTTTTCTAAACTGAATAGTTTGCGCGAGAGACACTTCCAAAGTGGTAAAATGTATGTCCCCCCCCCGTAACTTCTAAAATAAGAGAATGACAAAACTAAAAAAAATATATGATGTACATTACCATGTAAACTACCAACGAAAATTGGTTTGAACGAGATCGAGTGAGTAGTTTTTTTTTAAAACGTCATAAATCGTAAACCGCAATTTACCTGACATTCAATCAACTGAAATATAAAAATTAAAAAATATTTATATTTTTAAACCGAAAATACCTACAGGTTTGTACGGAACCCTCGGTGCGCGAGTCCGACTCGCACTTGGCCGGTTTTTGTTTTAAACAATGCAGTTGATATACTAAACAGACTACGTAACACGCTGTTGGTATAACATAGGCTAGGTGCCTAAATTAATGATGTGTCATATCTATGTAACAATGAACTCATATGTCGTACTTAAAAGCTTAAATGTTGTTGTGAATAGCTAGGGTAAGGTCTAACAGAATACACACAAGTCCTCAAATTAGTTTATTTTTATTTGACTACAGAATCGATTTCAGTAATTTTTAATATAGATTTTGTTTCTAAAAGATATTTATTTTGTCATATCTATTGCCGAGTGAGCCAAAGAAAATTAAATCTTAAGCCACTGCAATAAGACTCAATTTTAAATGCATACCGTAGTGCTATCGTCTACACTACACTATGATTATAAAAAAAGTTTGGTCATTGTATTATGCATCTAACTCCATACTCTAATTGGGCTACCTATATGAGATCTTGCGTTAATTATGTTACACGTTGTATGTTATGTATAATAGAGGATCACCAAGGAAACGTATAGGTGTAGGTGTAGTGAGAAATTGCTCGAAAGACCGTTAATTGGAAGATGGCGGTTTACAGACCTGCTACACTGACACTTAAAATATACTAGTTTAAAAGCAGGATTAGAACTTTAAAACCGTAGCAATAATCATCTGCCTGGCCTTATTCCCAACTATGTTAGCCTCCAGTCCCGTACGCAAAATACGCGCTTTGACGTGGACGCCGCGGTTCTGACGACCGATCCCTACGTCATAATCAGCAGCCTATAATGTACCACCCCTACGTAAAAACTGTCAATCCATCTCTCGATCCACAAATGAACTGACATCCTTTCCTACATCTCAGAAATGATCTCAACAACAATGTCTAGCAGCAGAAGATTATTTTCAGTCAGTTTAAAAACTGTCCTTCATATAAAACAATATCAACTCAGCCTACTCAGCCTAAAAATATTATAATGATTCTTTAATACTTTTACGCGATGCTAACACATCTGTGTTTTTATTATAATACTGAGGGCTAGGCAGTGCCAAAGCTACCAATACAAAGTGCATTGGAGTAACTCGGCAGGCGGTAGGCGGCACCCTAGTAACCTATATTTCTTAGTTAGCCCCACGCAGTCACGACTTGTGAAAAGATAAGCAAATAATATATTTTATGATATTATTTTCCCCCAAATCATTGGGATTGTCTTCTTCCCTTTGCTTTGTTTATTGCTTTATTTTGTACAGCGATCTGTCTTGGTTTCGCATTGTTATTTTTTTATTGACAACTTGTCAACAGTTGTGGAGATCAGAAATGGTATTTTACTATCTTTAAAAGATTGCTTTGGGAGGGTTATGATTATTTTAATATAGTTAAAATAAAATATTTAAAAAACAAACAGTGTAGGTTATGCAACGTGGACAGGCTTGATCTAATGAAGGGCTACCCTAATTAAGGCCTGAAAGAAAGCGTCCAAAAAAGAAAAATAATCAAAAACTTTTCATTGGTGTAGTAAGGTCAAAGGTGCCGAGTTTATGAAGATTTATAGAGTTTATAAATGATTCGGACACAGTAGCTCTATATTTAGAAGCTTGGATCGTTAATTACTTGGCAGAGGCACATTTCAACGTTTTGTTACTTGTGTAAGCTATTATTTTTCACTGATAACAGCTACCGTTTTCAGGTTTTCAGTAGGCATTTTAATTTACTGATTAGACGCGAAGATTACTACGCGTTTTGATAGCATTTGTAGAAATAATTTGTAGGTACCGTAAGTCTGTCCTTGGAAACCTAGCGAATGGGCGATTTGTTTAGCATTTTTTATTGTTATCGAAAGTATCGAACCATCTCATATAAGCCAACAGGAAGGCATACCCATTAAGCCACACAATAGCATTGATGATCCCTCTTAACTCCCAAGGTCTTCTACGCCACTGAAAGAATAAAATGTCCTAAAAATCTTGTAATACACTTTCCGTCCACGCACCGGATTACACAGTTTTTCTTTCATTTTCCCCATAATGGGTTGAATAGAACTGGAGTAATACCTTTTACGGTTGTTTTTGTTCTCTAACTTAGTTTTATCTAGACACATTGAATGAAAATGGGCACATAAAATATCTTTTTTTTTTTGTCGATCACTGAAACGTATTTGGGAGTAGTAGCGTGTGATTTATTGGTAATACGTCTTTCTTTTGTGACGTGTCCTGAATCAGGGGTCAGTGGTCAGCGATCAGCAGTCTTAGGGGTCAGGGATGTGTGAGCAAACAGAGTACTGGTGGCGCAGTGGTAACGATCGCGATTTACTGAGTTGTAGGTCGTAAGTTGGATCATAGTCACGTGCTTAGCGGCGAAGGAACGGCATTGTGAAAAAATCGGCAGGTCCTAGAACCAAAAATACGATGACATGTGACATTCAACAATCTGCACTGATCAATCGTGATGGGTTACGACCCACCCCCTCTCACTGAGAGGATGGAGACCTGTGTCCCAATAGTGGGAACATTATAGGCTGATTATGAGAGGTCACATTCTAAAGAATGAATATTCAGAACTTTTAGAGGAAAGTTAAGAGCAAGTGAGGAAATTAGAGAAGATGGTTGTCTAGATGACATGGGGAATAAAATTAGGAAGCTAGTCATGAAACGCAAGACAACGTAAACAATGACAGCGCTTGATGCGAAACTTACCCAATGCTGGTTGTATTAAAACTGATATTTATGCATCCATTTTAAATGAAAAGCTGTCAGAATAACTCAGTACAGTGTTCGGTAGTATCTGCTGGTAACATTGCGGATAAGATTTGCAGAAAATGATAATTATGGTTATTGTAAATTATACAAACTAAATCGAAAACGATTAGTAGGTGACTGTAAATAGGACAATAGGTACATATTTCTGTACCATCACAGTGTAATAGGTACTTTGATACCAAACAATAGACTAATTAATAAACGCGCTATATTTTGTTTCAATACATCGATCAACGCATAATCAAAGAGGGAAACAATATAAATGAATATTGGTTTCCTATTATAAGCTTATTAGGTACGTTTTACTGATAAATGCAATTTTATTGTGCCCATTGTTAATACCGACATATTTCTAAGTAATAAAAAATACTTATTTGAAACTATAACAGTGGTTTTAGGATGTCTCGTAAAAGTGATGTTTCATGTTGAATAGTTCAAAGCTCTTTGTGAATATACGATGCATGAAAAGTATACTGCACCGTTACCCGTAACGAGATACTGACAATATGGTCTGTAAAATTTCGGAAGCTCTTTTATGTTTGGGAAAGTCCATCAAACGTTGATACCTATAAAACTTATTCAGAGCAACTTACATAGCACTGCTAGCTCTCCTATGCAGTAGTTGCAGGAGGCTTCCGTCGGCGCCCGAGGAGCAGAGGCTGCGCGAGCGCGCACGCCGCTCCCCCTCCCGCGCGCTGCGCTCGCGCCACCGCGCCATCAGCGACTCCAGACACAGCATTGCACCACCATCGCACACCATCCGGGTCCTCTGCCCCACCCAGCCTTAACCACCCTCAACACATCAAACCTCCAACGTACCCTTTCACAACTAACCTCGATATCTTACGATCTTTTTATCGCCCAGTTGAACCGAGAACGATAATGGCTCAACTCGAGACCGCACTACGAACGTGACTCATTTAAATGTATGACACCGTCGGCATTACCTTCCCTATGCATTAAAAGTGCAACTCACTCACTAGCCCGCAACTAACCACTCAAACAAATTATATACCGTATGCCGTAGTCTTATATAATATTTATCGCAAACTTTTCAACTTTACGCTCACAATTTTCTTCAATATTTGAGGTTTAACTTTCTTTTTGGTGTGTTATGTATAACGGACGAACGCCACCGAGAACACGAGAATTAAATATTCACTTGAACAATTAAACTTTGTCAGGCGGCGCAAGTTAGTGATGTGCTAGTTCACGAACAAAGTTAATCACGGAGTTTATCATGATGTGGTAGACGGCGGACGATAAGTGTGGCTTACACGAAGAAACAATCGTATTAGTAAATGGGGCAAAGTCGTAGTAGTTACATCACGCGAGGAGGTAGGCCCGGTTTTATAGCGGTGACTGAAAGTGCAGCAAAACTTTTAAGTTAAACTTTATGTACAGCCGCGGCGGCGGAGATAGAATCGGAAGTAGATAGCGAAGTAATCGGGATGTTTATTTAGAAGTTTCCCGCCGACGCGAGGTGCGAGCGGACTCCGAGGCCGGTGTCGTGTCGCACGGAGCGCTTCTCGTCGACTGAGCGCGCTCGACGCAGTACACACCACGCGGTAGGGCCGTAGCTGTGTCTACGCGACGTTCGGAACGCCTTCCACCGCGTCGCGTGTCCCACCATAAGCTATATAGTATAGCGCCCTCGCGGCTAAGTTTGACGCGCTGTTGTCACCCAAAGTTTCGTGTAAAGTTTGCTGCTATATATCACGGCGGGTTTCATAAGTGCCATCGTCACAAGCGCGTACAATTTAATCACGACGTTAATTGCTTACATTAATGGTCGCATATATTTAGATTCGTTTGCGAAAATATTGGTTATGGATTTTTAAAAAGCTAATTTAATATTATGTGTGGTTGTTTGTAGTGAAAACATTTTGCTATTAGTAGGAATTACCTATGCCGAAACCAGAAAACTAATTTTGATAAATTACTCACTAATCCCTAGGTGTAGAACTCTAGATAACATCAACCGTACTTTATTTACTTTGCAGGCTTAGATAGGTACAAGTTACGTATATTAAAGCAATACAAAAGTTATATAATGTACCTTCGATCATCTCCAGGGCTGGTATGTTTTTCATTGATAACATTTACATAATGGAAGATAATATTACCCATAACATAAGCATGTAACAATTTAAATAAATCTGAGTCAATGTTATGCGTAAATGGAAAAGTTTTCAATGTTTATAGTATAATAATTTGAACCATTGGAAGATTGTTCACTGCGGGGCACGGTGTTACAGAAATAGCTATATTCATACATAAATACACTCACGCCTTTGTCCCATGGGGGTAGGCAGAAACCACGGAACGCCACTTGGTACGATGCTTACATTCTCTTTTTGCCTCGTTGAGGTTCATACATCAGCATGCGTAGCATGACCACCGTAGAAAGGGGTTTTGTCGACGGAAAAATAGACAAAATTACAGATTGTAGAAAGATTCAAGACAGAATTAAAGATTGTAGAAAGATTTGTACCGTTTTATGCTGGCGTAGCATGACAGTTCTATCTCTATTCTACCAAGAATAGACAAAGTTCTTTCTATGGTGGTCATGCTACGCGTGTTGATCATACACACGCCGGTTACGAGTACTACGCACCTGACCTTTCTGAAGAACATCACTAATAAGGTCACTATATGTCCTCCTAGTGCGTCCCCTCCCGGCGTTTCCACTCACTATACTTTCCATTCTACAAAATCTAGACAATTGTATGTAATGATTAAGTCTCCTATTCTGCGAAACGAATTTATCAACCTTTATCAAGTTCAATAACAGTATTTACTATCCCGCCTTGTATCCACGAAGGGTTAGGTAGAGGTATATATAGTAGGTCCACCCACATTTCGCCTGTTATGTTTAAGTCCCATGTAACAGGGGGCGAGCCTATTGCCATCAACCGGGCAGCAATCTAGACTCCGGTCTGCTACTGAAATTCCAGATGAAAAACCCAATAAAACTCTTCTCACCCGGACATTGAACCCGGGACCTCATGCTCAACAGTATCGCTTTGCGACCCCTAGACCATCGAAGCTGTTTTTAAATATGTTACTTAGTACTTACCAAAACATTTGAAACGAATATCGATCGTCGTTTAAGAAGAGATATCGTTCAAATAAGAATGATTGATCAAAATTTTCTTCCAGAAAAACTCTTTGAAAGTATGAAACTTTAACTTATAAAACCTTGCAAAGAATAAAACAGTTTTGTAGTCAGGTACAAGTTTCTCAGAACTTGCAAACTTTGAGCTGTTGCAAATTAAAAACGTGTCTCGAAGCCCATTTAGCTACTGCAAGCGCTTTCAATCGCCGAGCAAAAGACAATAATATACTCGAGAAGGAGTAAGAAATAACGTGTCCTGTATTGAAACATGTGTACCAGTAATCGAAACTTTTAAACTAAGTCGCTTTTTGTGTCTATTTGTGTGACCACGTTGTTCTTCTAAACTACGCAACGGATTTTGATGGGGTTTTCACCATCATTCAAGGAATTTATTTCGGAAGATTTATGTCTTTTAACTTATAAGCTGGTAATACTTTACCCAGTTGTTGGGAATCGATATCGAAAATTAATGGAATAAAAACATTCCATTAATTTTCTTTGCTTTTTATTTTCTTGATTCTTTTTTTTTTTTTGATTAAATTCCATTAATTTTCTTTCCTTTTTATTTTCTTTTCTTTCTTTTTCTTTCGTACTCCACCGCACATTATTTACATTTCATTTTTAATTTGTGTCACAAAGTGTCATCATTACTGTCTTCCTTTCTTTTTTTCTCTCTCTTTGTATATTGGCATTTTGTACCTACTTTGTTAATTTGTTACCACACTCAATTGTTATTTCATCGTGATTTGTATGTTGTGTTGCGTCTTTTGTGTGCATCAAATAAACGTTTTATCTATCTATCTATCCAACAAATGGGTAAAGTATTACCAGCTTATAAGTTAAAAGACATAAATCTTCCGAAATAAATTCCTTGAATGATGGTGAAAACCCCTTTGATATTTTTTTACGAATTTCCTAAAATTGAATTTTAAACACAATTTACCAAAAATTCCGAGCAAAGCTCGGTCATCCAGATATTTAAGTTTTTAACAAAGTTGGATTTTGAAAAAAAAAAAAAACTTTTTTTTGTTTTTTCCTAATTTAATTTGACTCTGGAATCTATAGAAAAATCTCGAATTTTTTTTCAGGTCGTAAAAGCCGTGTGAATCAGGGGCGTGTCCCTAGTGTTTAAGCAAGAACAGTACACGTGTCTTTATCCGTGGAAATGCTGAAAATAAAAGAAAATAGAACTCATTCTGAAGCTGACAAAGAAGCGACTTTGGAAGGGAAACGGATCGCTCAAGGCCTGACTAATGAGACTGTTTGAAGAACTGCTAAGCTTTTGGCTGTATTGTTTTAATGTATAAGATTTCCAAATGTAATTGCCTTCGTAATACTGAGAGCGGTTTTGTTAAGGATGTTCTGTTTTAAGTCGTTTCTATACAATGAACGGTTGGCCGGTTGTTGTTTCGTACGTTTCGTTTCGTGGACGTAATTAATATAGCACCTTCCCATTTCTTCTTGTGGATATCGTAAGAGGCGACTAAGGGACTTACTAGAGAATAGACAGCAGCTTTCCCTATGCAATTTACCAGCATACTGCGATCGCCAACCCGCCTGCAAATCGTGGCGATTATGGGAAACTCCCCAAATTGGGGAAGGCCTGTGTAAAGCATGGGCCTTTTTCGGCTGAAATGAATTTCGGTTGAAAGCTTTCAGTGAGACCAAGTTTATTTTCATGGAACGATATAGTTGACTGGAAAATGCACATTATTAGGTGTGTCTTATTCAGTTCTCCGACCCTAAGAACATGTCCATTCCGCAATTAAAATGAAAAACATACTATAATTAATATTTTGTCAATCAAAAATGTAAAAAATCGCCTAATTGACAGGATTGTGTAGAAAAAGAATGAATCGAATTACGGTTCATCTTTTATAAAAGAACAAAGTGCAATAGGTCAGTCTTCTATAATATTTCTTACCAGTTAGCAACGTTCCAAGCTCAAGGTCATTGGGTCCTATTACGATTAGGATTGCGCCGTATCCTCATGGGGGTCGTAAGAAACCACTAGCAGATTGTTATGACTAAGGATAAATGTAACACCTGTGATCTAATAGCATTTTAAGCAATCTAGATAGATATTATATTTCGTAAGGTCCCAGTGTGTATAGTAGTTATATTTTTAAAGGATTATAAAAGAAAAAAAAAGCAAGACTGAATCATGCGTACAAATATATTGCAGTCGATTAATGTTAACCAGTCGATTTTGATCGTCTCAAAATATAATAGACTAGCTTTTGCCCGCGGCTTCGCCCGCGTGGGTGTCGGAAATTAACGCAGGTGTTTTTCTAAAATAAAAGAATGTTTCTAAAATAAAAGTAGCCTTAGTTACTCCTTGTTACATCAGCTATCTGCCAGTGAAAGTCCCGTCAAAATCGGTCCAGCCATTTCAGAGATTAGCCGGAACAAACAGACAGACAGACCGACAAAAATTGTAAAAAATGTTGTTTTGGTGTATGTACCGTGTATACATCCATATACACTTAGTAAAAAGTGGTTACCTTAATATTACAAACAGACACTCCAATTTTATTTATTTGTATAGATGTATAGATTGATGATTACACTTCTGATCGATTCGAAATATGAATGTTCAACACTCGTAGTGGTGGAACTGGCTTATACAAATACTCGACTACTGGATTTTAGGATCAATTTATACCTGTCCTTGGCCAAATATAACTAAGATTTTCTTTCTGAGGGAAAGTACTTATGCCTAAATATAATGTAGTTGTAAATCTAAAGCGGAAAGGTCCACTGCAGATGTTGACACTGGCACTCGGTCGCCGGGTCGAGTCAACGAACGCTTTATGCATGGAACCCTCGCCAAAAGCCGCGCCATACATCGCGTGACATCATTATATCAATAAACGATTTTTGAACTAGTTTCATCATAGCACCAACCTACAAACATTCAGTAGTAGCCTTGGTTTGTTTTCTTTAGTCGTTGAGCAGTGCATTTCGGTTTTTGAAATGCTGAAAGAGTCTCAGATGAAAATCGGCTGTTTAGTTTTGTAGTAGCGGTTGTGAATATCGTGATTGGTTGATTGAATAATCAACAACTGTCAATCTTGTTGACGTGTGATTTCCCAATTATTTACCCGGCAACGGTGAAGCAGAATGTTATGATTTTGACCACGATGCCAATCTAACAATACATTCTAACAGTAGTAAGGTATCGTAAGCTTTAGGCAGTAGCATACGACCACGGCGTTCAGATGAGAATATTTTCTGGTTTCAGACTATTTAGAGCATGATTTTTCAGTAGTCGGGTTTAGCTTTTAGCTTAAAACACTATCATACAAAATTTGATCTCCAATTTTGATCCCTCTAGAGCAGCCATTCCCCACCCACGCCCCCAATTATTTTCTGGGTCTCTTACCATCCCAGTAAGAGACCCAGAAAAAAATTGGGGGCGTTATCGCCCACTTTGGGAAAGGCTGCTCTAGAGAGTGAATTTTCAAAAATCTAGTCTTAAAACTTCTTTGCAAAATGTCACGCTGCTAGAGTCGGTTGAGACTGTGCATTGTCTATCAATGAATGCACGAATTCATGAATGTTATGAAGTACATATATAAAGATAAATGAGTACTTCTATCGTAAAGAGAAGACAAATGTTATATGTAAATCCTGCAATTAACAATGGCTTACTTAACTTTGTAAGTACAGTTAATTCCTTAGAACCGCAACACCCTGGAGGTTGCTGTAAAAGCTTATGGGGGATAGAAAGTACATTCAGCAACTATATAGTTTATGTGAACAGAAATACTACTTTGATTCATTAAGCTTACAGCGTGTTTAGATAAGAGTCCCTAGAATATTATTAAACAAAAGTAAACTGTGATGTTATGATGGCGTTTATGGGATACTAGCTTCTGCCCGCGACTTCGTCCGCGTCAAATTTTCGCACCCTTTCCTGTCGTATCGAATTGCCTGCCAGTTTTCGTCAATTTTTCGTTTGCTGCTCCGCTCCTTTTGACCGTAACGTAATGTTATTTAGCCTTCCTCAATAAATGGGCTACCCAACACAAAAATATTTTTTCAATTCCGACCAGTAGTTCCTGAGATTTGCGTTCAATCAAACAAACAAACTCTTCAGCTTTATAATATTAGTATAAATTCGCCCAAGAAGACATCAGCTAGAGAAGAGTTGAAAGCTGGGGGGAGACCTTCACCCCGCGGTAGGACAAAACAGGTTAATAAAACTTGTGTGTTCGTCAAGGACGAAGTTCTTTACGTGACACTAGCATACACAAAGCTTTTACGGAGGCGAAGCCGCTGGAAAAAGCTAGTATCGTATATGATACAAAGAGACACAGAGAGACATAAAGAGCGAATTTTAGTACGCGTTTTTAATGCAATGCCATCAGCTGGTGTAAGTTTTTCGGAACTCCAAGAAAGAAGAAATCCAAAATGGTTCCATGAAATTTGCACCATTTTGGCTTTTAATTTGACTTTGATATTGATTTTTGCACCCTAGAAAACAATGAAAACTGCACCCATGACCAAAAATTCGCTAGTTTTTTCAGGCAACACTTCGGATTATTTCATTTTGAACTCACTATCGACTTCATCACCTTCGAAGACCACGAAGACGACACCCATGACGAAAAATTTGAGATGATTTGTAGCCGGCGTCCTAGATTTTTATTTTGACCTCACTATTGCCTTGAGTACCCTTGAAACTGTAAAAAACTATGTTTGATATGAGAAAGAGTCGCATAGAGAGGAGTCTTCATTACGTTTTTCCTTACTTGACGATTTCTACCATATTACTCCTACCCCAAGCCGCGTTAAAGAACAGTGTAAAAAAAAAAGAAAGTGTACGTATGTTAGTACCGTAACATTCGAATTTGCTGTTTGGCTGGACACATCAGATGAAGCCACAGCCACTTCACGATTATGCATTTACTTTATATTTTATGTCCTACAAAATTAAGCGATTGTACTTTAAAATTTTATAGCCATCGTTATAGCTCAAAATAACAAATATGAAAGCTAAATATGTATGGCTTCATAGCCCATAAAGTTGTGAGTGCAAATGTGTCGTAACTATAACCATTTTGTTTTAATGTTGAATGTATATCAAATTACCGAGGTATTAAGTGATTCAGAGTTATTAAAATATAAATATCCACTGGTTCAAATATAAATATCCATTGATCTTCATCAACATCATCATTTCAGCGGAAAGACGTCTACTACTGGAAATAGGCCTCCTCCAACCTGAAGGGTTTTGCCATAATCGCCACGCTTGGCAGGCCGGATCGGCAATCGCAGATTCGCAGTATGGTGATAAAAGGCATAGAGAACGCTGCTGCTTATTCTCTAGAAATCCATTGGTCTTAAAAATAAATAAAAAGCATCGTTCTTCGAATTTTAAATCCCCATTTACACGGTGCAAGTTTCTTGCATGTTGTGTTCAGACGGTGCAACTTTTAGGCAACATGACACACGTACGAAATAGAATAGGGGGAGGGGGGGGGCTTTGATTGTTCGCTCTCTGGGTTTTCAACTATCGTGGTTGAACCGAGTATTGAGAATCCAACAGAGTATAGAGCGTTGAAGTAACACAGTGTTCGATTTTCAACCTTCGCGCTAAGCAGTGTGCTGAAGATCCAGTGCGCGGAAAAATTCCGCCGCAATATACGTCCATGTGTTTGTCGACTTATTGTTCCTTGAACTCCTCCTTACTCCTTAGATCAAGCAATTAGATCGCACCGTGTAAATCAGACTCAACTCTGCATAAATCGAAAAATCGTATACCTCCCTATCCCTGGGGCGAACGTAATAATTCTACATGAGCAAAATCGCATGTACATGCTAGTAGGATTTCCACATACCATAAGCACTTATGCCCTTCGGTAAAGTGAAATGATTTCACTTCCCCTTCGCGAGCTAAACATGGTGTTATCTCGAGGGCACATTTCCGGAACAGAATAAGTCGATCCGCAAGGATTTGTGTGCAGGATATTTACCTCATCATAAAAGTAAATATCTGGGATAAAAGGCAATATAGTGCCATTACTGTAATTCATGTATAACATACTTCCATATTATTATTGGAACGGAGTTCCTTATCGCGCGTTGCGAAAGGGGGCTAGACGGAAAAAATTAAGACCAAAAGTTGTAACGACACTTTTTGCTATAGTTGTAAGCCGTGCGTGTTTCTCTGTCTGTCTCTCTATCTCTCTCTCTCTCAAAGCCAGTTATTTTCGTTTCGTCTTTCTATTTCGCATTGCAAAAATAATCGTCGCGACACCACACTGGGTGTCGCGACGATTATTTTTGTTGAGTGTATACAGGTTTTTTGTACACAATAAATAATAAAAAATAATAAGAAAATGAATCCTGACAGTGTTTCTGCACAAGTTCCGGATATTGCTGATGGATTTAGGTAAGTAGAGATAAATTGAGCCTACTGATTAAGTTTATAATAGGTCTTTACCTATGAAAATGCCGTTTTGTATGAAAAAATTAAACGAATTTTTTTCATGTATTTTTTATTTGTATTAATCGAAATAATCACCCATGCAATCAATGCATCAGCTGGACGCGAGGCAACGAATTCTTCAAAGGCATTTTGTACTGCCTCTCGGGTATTGAATTTTTTTCCCGCCAAGAAGTTATCCAAATTCTGGAAAAAGTAGTAGTCTGTAGGCGCAAGGTCTGGTGAGTAGGGTGGATGACGGAGAGCTTCCAACCCCAGTTCTTGCAACTTGGAGACCGTCTGCTGTGCAGTATGAGGTCGCGCGTTGTCGTGCAGGAGCAGCGGAGACGAGCGATTGACCAATGCTGTTTGGAGATGTGCCAGCTTCTTCATTATTGAGTTCAGTTCTTCACAGTACAAATCTGCAGTAATGCTCACCCCGTTTGGTAAGAAGCTGTGATGAATCACACCGGCGCTAGACCACCTAACAGTGACCATCACTTTTCTAGGGGTAAGTTTCCGTTTAGGGCATTGTTTAGGTGCTGAACCAGGATCCAACCAATTTGCTGAGCGCTTGCAGTTATCAAACAGAATCCATTTTTCATCGCAGGTAACAATGCGGTTCAAAATTCCTTCATTTGTGTATCTGTTGAGCAGTGCAAGGCACGTCTCGACGCGTACTTCGCGCTGGCTATCATTGAGTTCGCGGGGCACCCATTTGTCAAGCTTTTTTACCTTGCCAATTTGACGCAAATGGACCAATATTGTTTTGACGCTAACGTCGAAAGCTGCTACTAATTCAGCCGTAGATTGTGTATCATCAGCTTCCACAATTGCCTTTAATTCGTCATTGTCGACCAAAGTCTTCGGACGACCGCGAGGTTCATTTTTCAGGTTGAAATTTCCAGAACGGAAGCGAGCAAACCAATAACAGGTGGTGCGTTGGTTTGTAGTGTTAGCTCCGTAGACGTCGTTGATGTTGCGTGCCGCTTGTGCCGCGTTGCTGCCACGACGGTACTCATATTCCATAATTACTCGAATTTTTAACGTATCCATGATGACGAAAAAGATGGAAATGCGATGAAAATGTAACACTAATCAATAAACAAATGACTACTTTTGGAAAAAGAATTCCATGTTTTTAAAATAAAATTAATTTGAAATTAGAATTCTTAGACAAACAAAAATTATTTTGATTTGAAATGGCCAGTACTGCAGAACGGCAATTTCATAGGTAAAGACCTAATATGACAAATATTTGTTAATAATAAAAAAATATTATTAAAATTTAAAAAAAAAATATTACAATTCCTTCACTAATTAGGTAATCGAAAGGAACTTCGTTCCAGCGGGGTGTCCCTTGACACCTCTCAAGTTTTTTTCTGAAGAACATCACCAATAAGGTCACTTTATGTTCTCCTAGGACGGCTCCTTCCGGCGTTTCCATCTGCCTTGTACTTATCTTTTGTAAGCCATCCTTCATTCATTCTCTCAACGTGACCAAACCATCTAAGCATACTCTTTTAGAGTGTCACTACATCTTCTTTATAAAAAAGGCACAGAATAGGTTCCACATAGCCAGTATATATGAAAAATGCATAGGAGTAGAATTTTGAAAAGTTCATGGATACTAAATTATCTATTTTGCGGACTGTCCATACAAAAAAAAATATACCCCGTACAATTCTAGTAATCGAGATTATGGAACAAAAATATGATTCATTTTAAAACTCAAAACGATTTCGGTATCCCTAAAATGAGGTAGGTAATAAATACCGGCAGCGTTCGTAAAACCTAATATAAATATTTGGAGTTCAGTGGGTGTCCTTTCAGAATAGCAACGATAATATTCGTTTTATATTTTTAGGAAGGTTGTCTGGGTGAACTCGAAAATGAACCCAGAAAAGTGCTTCCAAAGTCGGGAAACGTAAAATAACACGAGGTATTTTGTTCATTTAGGAGAAGATGAGATGGGATCAACGTACCGATTTACTGAACAACATCGGAGATTTTTATCTTAAAAATATTCGTCTAAATCCGCATTATGTGAGTAACTTCCTAAAGATACAAGCAATGGTGAGTTGATCAGTCAGAGAAATAAACTGAGACTGCCTCGCTGGCCTAGTGGTTGGAAGCGCTATTGTTGAGAATGAGGCCTCGGTTCAATTCCCAGGTCAAGCAAATTGTCATTGCGTTTTTTTTTTCTATCTGGAATTTATCTGTAACAGTCCAGATTATGAATTTGTGTCCAGTTGATTGCAAGAGGTTCGTCCCCTATTGCGTGGGACTTAAACGTAACGGCGAAATGTGGGTGAATTACCGACAATGAATAAACTAACAATATTGAGCTGTAACCATGGTTTTCCACTTTGTAAGAACTTTTAAATTTGTGAGGTATATCCTACTAATCCTTCTCATCATCACTTCAGCCGAATGACGTCCACTGCTGGACATAGGCCTCCATGAATTTGGGGGGTTTGTCATCGTCACACTTGGCTGGTGGACTAGTCCTAATGATACATTTAGACTAATCAGACAATAATATTATTAATATGAAACTTTGGATGTTTGGATGTTTGTTACTCAATCACGCCGCAATTTACGGCTAAACGGATTTGAATCCTTTCACACACGGATTGTTTATAACCGAGATTAATGCAGAGGATACTTTGTATCCCGATAGTGTGCTCCCGTACATTAATTCCCGACCTCTACTCGAGCGAAGACGATGGGAAAAGCTTATGAAAGTTTATCTAAATCATTTTCCCGTGACTAAACCTCGTCAGATCCCAGAGCATTTATAGGTATCACCGCATAAGCTCACACTCGAGTGAGCCATTATGACTATAGCAATATGTACAACTTGTCACTTTGCTAGCTCTCGTGATTTTACAATCCAATAAGCTACTCTGTGAAAGGCTTCCCGTGCTGGTTACAATGTAGACAACCGTTAACCCGTTTAGTTGGACTTTTATCGACTGAATCAAAATTGGCTTAGATACCTCTGCACCGTCAGGTACAACGCCCTCAGGCTAGGTGGAGCGAAGATCTTTGCAGCGTGGCTGGTTGCAGCTGGGTGAGAGTTGCCGAAAATCGAGCTGGAGAGGCCTATGTCCAGCAGTGGACTGCTGTAGGCTGATGATGATGACCTATATATCTACCTATCGGTCTTATCTAGCGCTATAGGTAGCAGTCTTTTGACTAAATTTATGTTATTTTTATGTTCAACTTAAGTGGCAGTGGGCGGGAGACATTGCTCGCAGAATACATGGACGAAAGGTTCTGGAGTGATGACCGCGTATTGGAAAACGTAGAGATGGAAGGCCGTCCACAAGTTAGATAGTTGATCTTGTGAAGGCCGCAGGAATCTGCTGGATGCGGGAAGCACAGAACTGGTCGAAGCGGCGGAGCTTCTGGAAGGCCCATTTTCAGCAGTGGACACTTTCGGCTGAAATGATGATGATAAATGATCACGAAATCAACAATTAACCAACATTGTGTTATGCTGTGCTCCGGCAGGTTTCATGTACGAAAACCGATACAAACCTATTGTAAAACAAGTGCATGAGAACAAATAAATCTATACTATATCTATACTATATCTATACTATATCTATACTATATCTATATATTAATACGTGAAGCGAAAACTTTGGATCCCTTTTTACGAAAATTGGGCGGACGGAGGAGTATGAAATTTCGCACACTTATAGTTTATACAGAGACTAGCTTTTGCCCGCGGCTTCGCCCGCGTGGATGTCAGAAATTATCGCAAGAGGACGTACTACCGCGGTTAATGTATTAAGAATGCATTAATCCAGGTTATATAGGTAATAAGAGAACAGTTGAGTGAGAGCAGTGGTGGCTCAGTGGTACCAGCCCCGACTTACGAATTGTAGGTCGTGGGTCCAGCCCAGGTAGGCCATTTACTTTGTGTAAATATTTTCATCAATATTGCTCTCAAAACGGTGAAGGATAACATCGTGAGGAAACCGGCATGTCCTAGAACCAAAAATTCGAAGACATGTGACATCTACCTAACCGCACGCCTAGTGCGTGTTAGTAGATTACGGCCCACTCCCTCTCACCGAGAGGAGGCCTGTGTCTCAGTAGTGGGAATAATATAGATTATATATAGGTAATAAATACTATCTGTGTGCCATTTTCGACCCAGTAAGCCATACTTCGCGGTCTCTTACTTGAAATAGTACTATTAGGTTTATTTCGAGTATAACGAACACACATGATATTCGCATTTACTATGAAGCCAAAGTAATATGAATTACAATCCTACTAATCCTGCACTACCCGACCGCTACCAAGCGAGACGGCCGGACGCGGGACAGCCCGCTAGCCGCTCTGCGGCGATTTTATTATAATCTCTGATATCTTCTAAAGTATTCATTTTAATGATATGCTGTAAAGGGCAATTTTGATCTACATGAAATGCACAATGTATCTAATGTATTTAATTGTATAAGGATTAATGCTGTATTGCTTAAAATCGCTTCGTAAATAAGCCATTATTTCTCGCAAAAAGTAAAGGATAAACATGGTTATTGTGGGTTATCCCTAAGAGATAGACCTATACCATCGCAAACTTTTTGTAGACCTTTTTAAGGTGTACAATACTGTAGTACATAATTTTGATCTATTTCATGGGATTCAGCCAGCGTTCGCAATGTAAGCGCAAAAAAATGAGTTTATTGATGACATCACATTAGAAACCCCTAAAATTATCAGCGTTTCCTTACTATATTATGCATGTTATATACATATAAACCTTCCTCTTGAATCACTCTATCTATTAAAGAAACCCGCATCAAAATCCGTTGCGCAGTTTTAAAGATATAAGTATACATAGGGACAGACAGACAGCGAAGTGACTTTATAATATGTAATGATAATGATGATGATGATAATGAAGAAGTAACAAATGCTAATATTTTAATAAATTATGCGTAAAAATACATTATTTTCAATAAATAACACGTTACACACACTACTATTCATTACCGTGTGTTTAATACACACATGCATAGATATTCTTTTGTTTATGGTCCAAATCTGTGGCTTTATGGGGAGTGTCAAGTATGGCATTAGTATGTTTCCCATACAAAACTTAGTGTCGTGTGCAAATTGTAGAGGTTGTATGCCTCACGATTGTACAGGCTGGTCATAGATTGTACACGCTGGTTATAATTATGACATTTTGAACTGTCATAATTAATTAAAAATAATAGGGAAAATTCTATAAAAACAGAGCTTTCTGTGATAATTCATTCCATATCCAGCAGTTAAGAAGTATTAAGAAAATAAAGAAGAGAGTCCTGAAGAAGTATTCTTTACTCATGACACCTACGTCCTGGTCCTGGCCATCACCATCCCGCCAGCGAACCTTCTCCACAGTAGTACAGCGTCAACAATTTGTCTATAGTGTTACTGAATTTTCATTTAATAATGTATTTCTATTCAAATGAAGTGCGGTCGAATTTCGACCAATGGGCGATCACTAGTTAATATTAAAAAGCTGAAGAGTTTGTTTATTTGAACGCGCTAATCTCAGGAACTCCTGGTCCGAATTGAAAAATTATTTTAGTATTGGGTAGCATGTTTATTGAGAAAGGCTATAGGCTATATAAAATTACGCTATGACCAAAAGAAGCGGAGGAGTAACGAAAACTGGTAGGTAATTCGACGCGACGGGAAGGGTTAAGGGGAGCAAAAATTTTACGCGGACGACGTCGCAAGCAGAGCTATTTAATGAATAAAATTCAAATAACACTGTCCACATAAAGCATCGTAGTACTCGTGGCGTATTGCTACGCCATAGCGTAGCGCGTAGCGTAAAAGTAACCTCCGATTCGTAGGTAAAATTATAAAATCTAGGTTGCAAAAATTTTGGCAACAACTTCACATAGAGCATAAAGTCTAGAAAATAAAAACTAATTTTGGGTCCCATGAATCAACTTCTCTTTTCACACTACTCAGAATAGGTACTGTTATGAGGTAGACTCGACAAACACATTGAATGACCCCATAAATAAAACAGTTTTTCCATGTTCACACATCCATATATCTCTGTAAGGCAGTCTTATCTACAAGTAAGAACTAAAATACGGAACACTTTGCTAGACTCTCTGGCGCCTGCTACTGCTGTGGCATACTTGGACTATATCAAGATACAACTTTAAGTTCAACTTAGTAAGGAAATAAGTAAGATATGAATGAAAATTTCTTGGCATGTTTGTTGTCTTGTACGAGTTTACACATTTAAAAGAAGGCATATTGAATGTGGGAATGCCAAGAATTGGTCAAATTGTGTTCAGTTTATGGCCAAAAAAATTTTACGATGTTACGGAGTTCCATCTTAAGGAGGTGAAAAGTTATAAAGACGTGGGTCGACTAGTATTAATTCTCAGAGCTGGTACTCAGGAGCAAACAGGCTGGCATATAGTATAGTACCTATAGTATAATAGTGTAGTTACGCAAAGTAGGACTATTCTAAAATAGTAAGAAAAAAAATAGCAAACTATATTTTAAAAAAATCATCAAACTTGGCTAATTCTTTGAAATTTTGTTATTTTAAGCACTTTTTCTAACTTTTATTCAAAAATAAACTGTTACGCGCTTTATGACTTGCTATTTTTTTCTTACTATTTTAGAATAGATGTAAAGGTCGATACCTAAACTTCACATAAACATAATAACATGACGTCAATAAATATTTTGAATTTTCATGACTATGATAGGCGAAAAGTGTTCTAATCTTTACCCTCCTCCTTTAATTAGCTGACAAAGCTTTTTCGAAAACAATTGATATAAAAAGTTTATTTTTTCATCTTATAATTTTTTCAATAATTTAAATCACACTTTCCATGAATATTAATGCAACCAAACGACTGTTATGTTATGAAAATTCGTAAAAAAAAAAAAAACATATATTCCACGAAAAAATTGTAAACCAGCTGATCTATTACGGGCATTGACCTGCAATCGAATAAAAAAATAGTTTTCGACACCTATACCTTCATTCTACGCTCGACGTTCGCCAAGGAAGGACGTTACGCTGCTGCTCCGCTGCGCGTATCCCCTCCACCGCCCGCCACTCGATCGCCCATCAGTAGTGCTCCGTGCGCCACGCTGCGTAGTCGCCCTGACTACTCTCCGCTATTTTGTGATTTAAATTTAATTAAATCACAAGATTCGGACATTCTGTTTCTTTATCAGATTCAGTCAAAACGTTGTGTTGTGTTGTGGCCCCTTCAGGGCAAATCCACAGTTTCGTGGTCACTCGGTGGATACCTTAACGGTGCCAACGAAGCCGAGTGGGTGCAGACCCAACGCACCCGTCTATCCCCTTCAGGGCTAGGCGAAAGTTGGGCGGGTCCCAGATCACTGGCCTTGGGGGCTTCCCTCGTCAGTCCTGGTGACAGTCTTCCCTCCACAGCCGCGTACTAGTGCCGCGGGTATCTCTATACCAGGGATGTTAGGGAGCTCCGTAACCGTAACCGAAACTATCGGATATCCGATATAAAAATTTATCCGTAACCGTAACCGAATCCGAAATAAAAGTTTCGGATAATGTCGGATTTGTTATTACATATTTATTTTAGGTAGATTAGATAACACTCAATATATATTTATAATAATTTTTATTTTAAATATCTGTAATAATTACTCACAGACTGATTGTAATTCCTACCAAATGGTGACATATAAATAAAACCATTTTATTAGCTATTTGTATTTTACTTTTGAAATTCCTTAAAAGTTTAATATCCGTAACCGAAATTATCCGAAACGAACGGATAATCCGAAATAATTTCATATCCGTATCCGTATCCTTATCCGGTATAATAATCATTCCTACATCCGTAACCAATCCGTATCCGAAATTTCATATCCATAACATCCCTACTCTATACCCCCCGCACTAGACTGGTCGGGTACCCTCAGTACCCAACGTATGATCGGTTAGGAACCCGTTTCGCACAATAAGATTGGCGACGGGATTCACTCTTAGGGCTCACTTAGGATCACCTCCCTGTCTATACCCGACAGGGAGTGTAACACTCACCCCCGGCAACCCACCGGGGATTAGGCTATTTAGGAGTAGGGTTTTGGTTCAGAATCACTCTCATAAGTGATTAGGTCCCCCCCCTTCTTCTTTCTTCCTTCCCCGGGAATCATGGACACCCCCATGACTCCTGAGGAAAAAAAGCCCTCTCAGAGGCCTTCCTCGAATTACTCGAGGATGACAGAGAATTTAGTGTCTCTTTTAAACAGAGATGGAAAGCAAACAAGGAGAGGAAAGCCAAAGCCAACTCAAACATCGCTGTTTTCAGCGATGCACTTGAGTCTCCGGCTATCCCCTCCTCTATTGCCCCAGTAGCCGTATTCTGCCTCAGTTGCTCCCCAGGCTGACTCAAACCCCTCCTCGTCCTCGGACACAGAGGCGTATGAGTTAGTCTTCCGCTCAAAGGGTAAAGGGAGCAAGAGAAAGAAAAATAAGGCGAGTAACTCAGCCCCAGCCGCTAAAATCATAGCGGCTGAGGACTCTGCTCCTCCGTCCCGCGCCCCCACCCCGCAGGCGACCTCCGCCATCGCGACCGACCCCCTCCCCGTTACGCAGGCGACCCCCGCCACCACGACCGCGTCTATACCCTCCACACTGCCGGCGACCGCCGCCACCGCGTCCCCCTCCCGTCCCTCGCCTTCAACCTCCGCGAAGGTTGCCGCGCCCCGCGCTAACGTTAGCGCCCCGTGCGCATCCTCTGGCTCAACCACCGCCAGGAAACTCCCTCCACCGCCTCCTGTGTTTATCCTGAATAAGGCCAAGTGGACGGAGGTATCCAAATGGTGTGTTGACCAGAGGGTCAACTATACTAGTGCCCGTGCCACCCAGCACGGCATTAAAGTATCGGTCCTCACGTCAGGCGATTATCGCGAACTGACCAGGCTCCTGTCAGCAAGGAACGTATCTTACCACACGTACTCCTTGCCCGAGGAGCGACTGACCAGGGTGGTGATTCGCAGGATCCCCTGCGAAATCGCCACCAGCGATATTAAGGCGGACCTCGAACGGCAGAACGTGCCTGTCTTAGAGGTCCATCGCATGCACCGGTCCAGACAAGGCATTGCCTTTGATATGGTGCTGGTGGTATGCCCTCCCACGGAGGGTTACCACCCCATATTTAAGGTCAAGGCCGTCTGCAACCTGTCAGTTCTCAAAATTGAAAAGCCCCGTAAGTCGGGCATCATTAGCCAGTGCCACAGATGCCAACTTTACGGGCATTCAGCCTATAATTGTTACGCCACTCCCAGGTGCGTCAAGTGCCTGGGAGATCACGGTTAGGGCTTGCAATATCCGTTCATTTTTACTATCCGGATAGTACGGATATTAATATTTTACTATCCGGAGTATCCGGATAATGCGGATATGCGGATAATACGGTTATTTTTTATATAAATAAAACTGATTAACTTTTGTAACACGTTTTAATCAGTCTCTCAAGCAAAAAGACAAAGAAATAATAAACTATACCAATATTTCAAGTAACAATCACAATTAAAAAAATAGTTAACTTTCTAAAATGAAACAATTAAACACCGATACCGCACAAATAATTTGTAACTGTTCTTCTCATACTAAAAACAATTCTAAATAAAAATGAGATCTTACATTTTTATCACAAACTAGCTTCTGCCCGCGACTTCGTCCGCGTTAAATTTCTTGTTCCACCACCCTTCCCGTCGCGTCGAATCGCCTACCCGTGTGATTTTTCCCGTTTTTGCAACATTTTTCATTACTGCTCCGCTCCTCTTGGTTGCAGCGTGATGTTATATAGCCGATAGCCTTCCTCGATAAATAAGCTACCCAACTCAAAGGATTTTTTCAATTCGGACCAGTAGTTCCTCAGATTAGCGCGTTCAATCAAACAAACAAACCAACTCTTCAGCTTTATAATATTAGTATAGATTACAACATCTCAATCAAATCAACCTATTTAAAACATAATAATTAAATAATAATATCACTTTCGCTGGTAAATCAGCTCAATTGTTAAACAATAGTATAAATCAAATATAATAAAAACAAAAATGAACAAAATATCTCTAAATAATCAAATAACCCTTTTACGATATTACGTAATTCTTAAATTATTTTTATACAAATTCTGGTAATACGATCTTAAAAAGCTTAAACTGTCTAATGAATTTTCTTTCATGGAAGTTCTTAAATGGTTACATAAATATCCTGTAGCAGAGAACATTCTTTCTGCTTCAACGTTGGTCGGTGGTATTGATAAAAGTAGATTGTAAACCCTTTCTAAATTCCTGCTTCTCTGACCATTCTCATCAAATAGCGCCATCTCTACTCGAATTGTGGTGTCTAAACCATTTGTTGAAGAAGTCGGTCGCTGCGCAGGAGATGGCTGACTCAAATACCGGATTATTTCTTCTCGTATTTTTTAATTATTACGCTTACAGTTGATGAAGAACAACCTTCTGTGTCTTGTGTATTGTCCGTTGAAGTTATGGCTGTTGTGCATCAAAAAATGTAGAAATAATTTTAACTATCGTCAGTCTCACAGATTCATTTGCAGGATTTTCAAAAGGAAGAAAGACTATAGCAAACAATTGGCAAGAAGTAAGTTTGAACATAGCTGATGTCAACCGAAATCAATGATCGGCTTGGCTGACTAGTCGGCTATTTTGCAGCCGACTAGTCGGCTAGGCGGCCAAAGTCATAGTTGGCCCATCTCTAATAAATAACGTAATAACCGTTATGTACAGACGCCAACTGGTCACGCTACCCGAAACTGTCAATTTTTCCCAATGAACCTTGAACCTAATGCTCTAGAAATAAAGTGGAAAATCTATCAAAGAAATCTGACAGATTGTAGTAGCTTGATGTGTTGGCGTCTGTACTCCACAGTTGGCAGCTTTTTATTTAATATTTAAAAAATAAAAACAACTATCCGTAAAATCCGAAAACTCCGGATCCAAGTAAAATCCGGAGTTTAAAATCGGCGGATATCCGGATAATGCGGATATCCGGATATCCGGATTGCAAGCCCTAATCACGGTACAGCCGACTGTACCCGGCCAAAAGACCGCACCCTTTGCACCGAGCCACCCAGTTGTGTGCTCTGCAAAGAGTCCGGTCATCCGGAAAATTACCGGGGCTGCCCGAAAGCCCCCAAATCCTCTTCCTCTAAATTAGCGCAGCGTTTCGACGCCCGCCAGACTAGGGAATCCCCCTCGGCCAAACTCCCCGTGAGATTGAGCCCACAACGTCCCTCTCAATGGCCTCTTTTGAGTTCCCAGAAGGACTTTCCCGCTCTGGCCTCCTCCAGGCCTAAGCCCGCTCCCATCCCTCCATTAATGGACCCGCGTACCCGCGCCCCCGGGCCCCTTACGCCCCCCGGTTTTCCCGCGACCGCACCCCCCGCCCGCGCCGCAGCCCCCCCCACTGCCCCTATGGCAGGACCAGTTCATAGGAAAGGTCAGGCTCCCCTTGATGCGTTTAACGTCATGGCCGGGACCTTTAATACCTACAGCACGTTCCTCTCCCCGCGTGTCCAACAGATGGCCCAGGAACTAGTTGCCGCCGGCGGCAACCTGTTCCGTATTCAATCAATTTATGCTGCGTATCACGAGATCACGCAAGCCCTCCACGTCATGAACTCCCAACGCCCCCATTATGGAAAGTCGAGGAATAGTAACTAAACTAAAACCCCGTTCCCTAAAGCTAGGCTACTTCAATGCCAATGGCAGTCACGGCCAACGTGATGAGATCGCCACGTTCCTCCGCGACTATCACGTAGACATTTTACTCATACAAGAGTCGCTCTTAAAGCCTCACCAACGCGACCCGAAAATTGCAAACTATCGTTTAGTTCGCAACGATAGGTGACGTTGTCACAGAGGCGGCACCCTCATATACTATAGGAAGTCCCTGTACTGCATACCTATGGATCCTCCCGAACTCTCCCGATTAGAAGTTTCAGCCTGTCGGTTAGCACTGACAGGTCACCAGCCGATCACTATTGTGTTGGCTTACCTTCCTCCCCAACATCAGTCAAAGGATCCCCAACTCCTCGCTAATGACCTTTCCGAACTCTTCGGCATGAGTGACTCCGTTATCATAGCGGGCGATCTCAACGCCAAACATCCTGCTTGGAATAGCACCAGGACCTCGACTAGAGGTAGGCAACTTATCAACCTCTGTTCTACCATGAGCTTTGAAGTCATCGCCCCGATGACTCCCACTCACTTCCCTTTCGATCCCGATCAGTTAGCCGACGTACTTGATATAGCACTTCTAAAGAATATCAACTTAAGGTTGGATTCTATAGAAGCTATTCACGAACTCGACTCTGGTCATCGACCAGTAGTCATGAACCTGGCCCCCCGATTAGGTATCCGCGACCCTTCTCAACACCTCGCCACTAAAGTTATCACTGACTGGAAGAAAGTAATCGAACGCTTACAATCTCACACGTCACATCACTTAGACTCTATCCCAGATCAGTTCGACTCTGTCGCCGACACAACGGCCGCGATCGACTCTCTCACAGAGCACGTACAATCGAAACGAAAGTTCACGGGAGGTTCCAGATACGGATGACCGTAAATGGAAGTTCCCCGACGATATACGTGATCTGCTGACAGAGAAGAACGCGGCCGTTCGTGCCTACAGCAACTTTCCCTGTGACGCTAACAAAGCTCACATGCGCTACTTACAGCGTGCTGTAAGGACACGTGTGACTGAGCTGCGTGACGCTAACTGGGACAAGATGCTGGGCGAATAAGAGCCGACTCATCTCGCATTCTGGGAACTTCAGAGGAAACTCAAATCCTCTGAGATTTCCACTATGCCCCCCCCTGACCCGCCCCGACGCGACCATTGCATTCGAGGATATCGACAGGGCTGAATGCCTAGCCGATAGCCTCGAAGGCCAATGCACACCTAGTTCGCAGCCAGTAGACCAAGCGTTTGTCGATAAGGTAAACGCGGAAGTCGAACGCAAAGCCTCACTCCCGCCCGTTGAAGACCCTGATGATCCCCTGCCCCCCGTCACACCTGACGAGGTGCACGAGATCATCAAGGGTCTGAAACCTCGTAAAGCCCCCGGATCAGACGGCATCACCAACAGAGTGATCAAGCTGTTCCCCGCTCACCTGATTATGCTCATGGCTACCATCTTCAATGGTGCCCTGAGTAATAATATTTTCCCCCAAGCGTGGGAGGAAGCCACCGTCATTGCCATCCCTAAGCCCGGTAAGCCCAAACCACGAGCTATCACCCCATTAGTTTGCTCAAAGTCCTCGGCAAAATCTATGAGAGATTTATTTATAAGCGACTCAGAGATTATGCCGAGACCGAGGGCCTCATCCCCAACGAGCAGTTTGGTTTTCGAACCCAACACTCGTGTGTCCATCAGGTACACCGTATCGTTGAGCATATCAATGCTGGTTTTCAGCGTGGTATGTTCACGGGCGCTGTATTCTTCGATATAGCGAAAGCGTTCGACAAAGTCTGGCACAACGGCTTATTATATAAGCTGTACCAACTCGGAGTGCCAGACCGTCTCGTGCTCATCTTACGAGACTTTCTTGCGAACCGTACCTTTCGCTATCACATCGAAGGAGCACTTTTCTCCCCTCACCCGATCCGTGCAGGAGTCCTTCAAGGCTCTGTACTAGCCCCCCTCATTTTCACGCTGTTCACTAGCAATATCCCTAGAAGTAAGAAGGCAAGGTTAGCTCTGTTCGCAGACGACACTGCCATCTTCTTCTCGGGATTTAGTGACACAGCGCTGGTTCGCTATCTGCAAACCGCAGTCGACGAGCTCGGCGAATGGTTTAGGAAGTGGTGAATCGAAGTCAATCCCGATAAAAGTCAGGCGGTCTTTTACACCCGACCGCGACGTAATCACCTCCCTCCCCGACCCATCTCTATGTTCGGCAAGCAGATCCCTTGGGAGAAGCGACCCAAATATCTAGGTGTCATGCTAGACGAACACCTCACCTTTTCTGAGCACATAAAGCAGGCCCGCTCGCGGGCCGCTTTCGCTCTCGGTAGGCTCCATTGCGTCCTGAACAAGTGGAGTAAGATGTCTCTTCAGTGTAAGAAACGTCTTTACACCGCTTGTATCAGGTCCATCATGACATATGCAAGCCCAGTCTTTGCACATGCTAAGCCCCATTTCATCCATAGGATGCAGACCCTCCAGAATCGTTTTCTCCGTCAAGCCACAGGCGCGCCTTGGTTTGTTCGGAATATCAATCTCCACTTAGATATGAAACTCCCGACTATCCATCAGTTCATGAAACGCGCTTCGAAGCGTTTCTTCGATAGGGCCGTATCCCACCGCAACCCTCTGGTTGTCGCGGTAGCCACTTACACCCCCTCCCGTATCAGTAAAGTCCGCCGTTCGCGGCACGTTCTATCCGATCCTGACGATCCCACTACTCTCCTGCAGGAGAGTCGAAAAGAGACCAGTACAGTGAGCAAACCACACAGACACAAACCGTACCGACCTCGCCGCCGAGGTCCGTCGTCGCGACCCCGACTTAATAGTCCCTCCCGACCCTTGCAAGAGCCAGCCCGTGATGCTGAGCCATTAGCTTTAAATTAGTCCATAAATAATTTTAACCCAGATCCAGCCAGTCCCTTGCTGTCCCCCCACCAGTGATTGCCTAAGCCGAGGTTCGTACCCCCCTCGGGGAACCCTTAGAGCTTTCGCTTTAGTTTTTAAGTATAATAAGCCCCGGCTGGAGGCCTAAAAAGGTAACTTTTTAGAACTCGCCGGGCTACCATCCGTTTAAGTAGTAAAAATCTTTCAGGTTAACTACGAGATGCCAGACAAAAAAAAACCTATACCTAACACTTGAATTGCCAGCTAATTCAATATAACCCTGAATAGGTACCTACACAGCAACGTCGCGTCGGCAGTGAGTGGGTTGACGCCTGACGGCTACATTTTGATTTTCATTTCCTGCTCCACATCATTCGGTATAATTCCAGATTGATATGGAATTGCGGCCACAAATATACTCACACATAATAAATAACCCTTTTGACCCGCAAAACGTAATGGAATTCGCCTTTGACGAAAAAACAAAAACATACGCATGACAAATAATATTTTTATGTAGGCGAGTTTATCAAGTGCGTGTTTCACTAGTTTTTTTTTCTTATGTTTTCGTTGTGACTGATTTATTTTATGATAGAACTATGAAAGGTGAGTGGGATTCTTAGGGGTTGGTACACTAAAAGCATAAAATAAGGGAAATTGTGTTCATTTATCAAAATATATGTAAAATAATAACTAAATAAGATTGTTTTTACTACTTTAGTCCCACAAATTAGGCTTCCTGTACGGCCAGATTATCAAGTCGTACGCCAGTTAATAAATAATTAATTTAACTTTATTTCAGACATACGTCCGTACATTTTTATAAAACGTCCGTACATTTTTATAAAGATAGCGTTGGTAGGGTAGTTAATGAAATTAAATGTTTATTTCTGTAAGTAGGTTGTAGGCGAAGCTCAATAAAACAAGCTATAGTTAGTATTTATGTTTCTTTATTGTTGTGGGCGACGCCCTATGAGACTAGCTAACTTTTAACATTAATATCTCCTCGCTATTGTATTCGGTAACTCCGGTATAGCCTCTGTAAAATACCTAAACAAATACCTATACTGTTCTTTAATAAAAGTAGTAGATTTCCATGAAGATACTTAAGTAAATACCGATGTATGTTTATAATCAGCTGTATTACCATTGTCTTGACCTTTTGAATTCTAATTAACCTGCAATTACCTGTAACAATAACCTGTTGGAATCTAATTAGTCTGTAATGCCTGTGTTATGTTTGTATAAAACTAATTAGCTTATAGTTACCTAACTCATTTATTGTAAAGCACTAATTAGCTGTGAGTAGGTATGAATATACCTAAAATACCTTATGTAGTTCATACACGATTTTGAAAGTAGCGTATGTCCAATAGGACGAGCCACATTGTTAATCCAATAAGAAAGCAGAAACCTTGAACTCGCTTACACGTGTTTTGAAATTCTCGACAAGTCGAAACCTGTACCTTAGGGAAAGTCCATTTTTCTCGCTCTCAATTGGCGGAGCGGCTAATCAAAGTAAAGAAATGTATACGCTACTTGCGGTAGGCAACAAAAGTTATAAAAGGGCCGAGCGTCTATTTTTGGATTTAGTATTGTTACAAGTTCACATGAATCATCAAGTTACCACGTAGTGTTTGTGAAGTAAGTGGCTCCGCTGTCCACTGCTTAGTCGCGATGTACCCTATATCTAGTTAGCCAGTCTTCAAGTGTAATATAGCTAGGATTTAATTATGTGTACTGCTTATTCTAACTGTATTTTATATTGTGTGCTGTGTACTCTTTTACAACCATTTTAGTGATTTCCGTGGAATTTATGTGTGCCAAATATACTCAATTATTACGACATTCTGACTGGTTTAATTTCACTCTTTCGTCAAGGGAACACCGTCACCCCCGCCTACAACACCTGACTCCCGTTTTATTAACATTTTGGTCCTTGCGAGCCGGATCAGGTTCAATTAGAATAGAGTGAACCAGTCAGAATCATGAGTCACAGAAGTGAAATCACCACACGCAGCAAGTTACGAAGACTGGCGGAAGAAATGGGTACGCGACAAGCAGAGGACATCGTCTCTGACTCAGGCTTACCATCCGAAAGGGCTCCAGGTTCTCCGTCCGTAGCACCGACATTGGCATCGACGTCCGCTCGCAATATTCCGCTCACCGGTGGCCGATTAATTGACCACAGTAAATTGACGTCAGAGAGAGCGCACGGGGGGCAGGCAGCGCCCAAGGGTCGCCACACCTCGCCGCGCAGCAAAATATCGTCAAGAAATAGCCACAGGAGCGTCGATTACCTTAAAAAACGGATCGAGTACGAAGCGGAGCGCGAATTAGTGCAGTTGAAAGAGAACCTGGTCAAAGACAAGGAAAACCTCGTCAAGAAAAGGATGGAAGTGGAAATAGCTGAGATAGAGGCGGCCGCTGAAAGCGATGATTCACAGTCAGATGGGAGTACGACACAGCGCGTCGAAGAGTGGGTGAAAACCACGCCCCAAGTCCCCCAATTGATAGAAGTATTGGGGACGCCGGCTGTGTCAGGCGCACCTATTGAAATGGCTGCGCCCCGTGAAACATCTGACCCCCGTGAACAAACCGTAAGTAGGGTGAATCTTGTGAATAACCACCGTGGGTCGTCAGTGCCGTGTGATCTAGACCAGTCCCGAGTACCTAGGACATCCGCGTCTGTACCGTTACCTAACATAACGGCACCAATTACGTCCAGGTACATGCCAGTGACGTCAGATGGAGTAAGGTTCCAGTTACCCAGCCGTTATACCGCCTTTACCACTCCGGTCGCAAGTGTACCTCGAGTAGCCACACTCGAGTCGGATACACGGCGGCAGATGCAGTACGGAGCGAATGAAAAAGAAAGGCGGAGAGAATCGTCAGGGGACAGAGACCGTAAGATAGACAGACTGGCAGAGGCTATCACGAACATGGCACGACCACCACGACCGGTACCAAGACAGGCATATGAATTGCCCTACTTTAAAGGTGACCCAGCCGACTGGATATCATATCGGAACATGTACTGGGAAACATCACAATTATACAATTTCAAGGCGCACGAAAACTTAGCACGATTAAAAACCTCGTTACAAGGCGACGCAAAGGTATCAGTAGAGGACTTACTACGATCGTCAACTGATCCGTCCGAGATAATGCGCGCGCTAGAGGATGAGTACGGTCACCCGACCCTAGTGCTACAGTACGCCATACAAAAGGTCAAAGAATTACCTAGAGTAACGGAAAGTGGACGCGAACTAAGGAAATTCTCGTCAACGGTCCGAAATTGTGTTTCGTTACTCAAAAATATTCGTGCGGATGGATATATAAATAATCCACAGCTGGTGAGTGACCTGCTGAGCAAGCTGACCCCTGTACAGCGCGCGCAATACGGTGACTTCGCAATGGGCCTGGACAACACACAGGGGGTGGACCTAAGAGTGTCTCCAAATCTAGAAATATTATCACATTTTCTAATACACTTGACACGCTCAACGTCGTACTACACTCAGGCGAGTATGTTTGAGCCCGGTCCATCGAAGCCCCCTGCCAAGCAACAGCAGAAGTATGGCGGCGCCGGTCAGTCTCGGCCAGCCAACGCCGCGCGCTCGGCCGCGAGCAGGCCTCCGTTGACGCAACGAGTGAACACGCAGAGCGACGAGTCTGCCGCTCCTGAAGAATGCGTTATATGTCAACGAAAGCACAACATAGAAGAGTGTGACCAGTTCAAAAAGCTTACCGTTCAACAGCGTTGGGACACGATAAAGGAGAAGAACACATGCTTCAAATGTCTCGTGAGTAAACATCCCAAGAGGTTCTGCCGTGCGAGTAGATGCAAGAAGTGCGGGTTCGGACATCACCTGCTGTTACACACGGATAAGCAGCCGAAAGAAAAGGTGGCTACGCCGCCAGAAAGTAAGACGGAAAGTGTCACAAATATAGGCGAGTGG
This sequence comes from Aporophyla lueneburgensis, assembly GCA_932294355.1. Taxonomy (NCBI): domain Eukaryota; kingdom Metazoa; phylum Arthropoda; class Insecta; order Lepidoptera; family Noctuidae; genus Aporophyla; species Aporophyla lueneburgensis. The sequence goes on from OW028737.1 coordinate 9,687,405, forward strand.
CGAGCTACGGCACTACTGAAAATTATGCCAGTAACGGTCAGCGATGGAAACAGTGACGATAATCAGTGTTACGCACTACTGGACGATGGTGCGACCGTGTCACTCATCGACAGCTCGCTCGCCACAGACTTAGTGGGCCCATGTGTTCCTCTCTCCTTAAAAACCGCGGGTGGCTACGGAGTAACAGACTCAACGTCGCGAGTGGTACAAGTGCGCGTAAAAGGACCTAACGGTCAGTGCCATAACATTACGTGTCGGACAATAGTGGACATTAACCTACCAACGCAAACAGTGTCCGCCACAGTGATCGACGACAACGCGCACCTACGCGACTTGGGTTGCGTAGAGATGAGGGGAGCCAAACCGCTGCTGCTTCTCGGACAGGACAACTGGGAGCTGCTCGTCAGTCAGGACATCCGCCAAGGAAAATCCGGTAAGCCAGTTGCCTCACTCACTAAGTTAGGTTGGGTCATACATGGACCATTTAATATTAATAACAATAATAATAGTAAAGAATGTGTTAGTTGCATGACCGTTTCCCTTCCTGATTTACATAATCTAGTTAAATCGCAGTTTGAGCTAGAAGCGATAGGTATTTCAGAGAATTTACGTAAACATAAAGATGTCGAAAGGGCATTAGCCGTGTTAGACAGCACTAGCCATCGTATCCCTGACCAGTCACAATGGGAGGTCGGTTTGTTATGGAAACATGACAATATTCAGTTACCTGATAATTATAATCAGGCCAGGCAAAGGCTGTACGGCATAGAGAAACGTATGCGTAAAGACACTAGTTTCGCTGAGCAATATTCAGCTCAGATAGGTAGGTTAGTAGACGAAGGTTACGCGCGTAAAGTAGACGGTAACATAGACAGCTCGCCGGTTTGGTACTTACCGCATTTCGGAGTCGTTAACCCGAACAAACCGGGCAAGCTACGTCTCGTGTTCGACGCAGCCGCTACGTCTCATGGGACGTGTTTAAATGATAATCTGCTAACCGGACCTGACTTACTGAATTCTTTGCTAGGTATTTTAATTAAGTTCAGGATAGGCCCCGTCGCGTTTTCAGGGGATATCGCTGATATGTTCTTACGAGTAAAAATAAGGGCAGAAGATCAAGGCGCGCAATTATTTTTATGGAGAGGCGCGGATCACCATAAAGAACCAGATACATACGCGATGAATTCCATGATATTTGGTGCAGCCTCGTCCCCTACTACGGCAATATATATACTCAACAAAAATGCCGATGATTTCATTGATGTTTATCCCGAAGCTGTGGAAGCCATCAAATCTAGGCACTATATGGACGACTATCTAGATAGTGCTTGGACCGAGGAGAAGGCTAACACGTTAATAGAGGAAGTGACACGAATACATGCATCCGGTGGATTCATTATCCGGGGGTGGGTCACTAACTCATCGGAGCTAAGGGAAAGGCTGAAAATAGAAATGCCTGATAAGGTAGCCCTTGAGAAGGGAACAGGCTCAGTAGAGAGGACCCTAGGTTTAATATGGTCACCTAAAGACGACGAGTTAGGTTTTGATCTGTCATTTAAGAGACTACCACCGGAAATTATGAATGGTAGTTTAGTGCCCACTAAAAGACAATTTCTTAGTATGATAATGTCGATTTACGACCCGCTAGGTTTCCTATACCCGTGTGTAATTCAATCACGCATATTAATGCAACGAATATGGAAGTCGGGAATACAATGGGACGAACCCTTAAAAGAAAAGGATGCCAAAGTATGGTTTAATTGGCTCCATAATTTATACCGCTTAAACGAATTAAAAATACCGCGGTGGTACGGGTTAAAACTCGATAATTTAGAATTACACGCATTCGGGGACGCCAGCGAGCTTGCTTACGCCGCAGTAGTATACCTAGTGGGCTCTAACTCTGAAGGAAAGAGGGAATCGGTTATGTTACTAGGGAAAGCACGAGTAGCTCCACAAAAAGTAGTATCCATTCCCAGGCTAGAGTTACAAGCAGCCGTGTTAGCCTGTCGTATAGCAGACACTGCCCACAAAGAGTTAGGTATACGAATCGAAAAGAAATTCCTTTGGACCGACAGCAAGACTGTATTAAAATGGATAAACTCCGATGCACAAGAATTTCAACGATTCGTCTCGCACAGACTAGCCGAAATAGATAGGCTGTCAGACAGAGGCAACTGGCGCTGGGTACCTTCACAGGATAACCCAGCTGATAAGGCCACCAGGTTGTGTTGGCCCGATGACCACGCGGAGTGGCTCTCGGGCCCCTCGTTTCTATGTGACCCACAGGAGCTGTGGCCTGCGTGTCCCGAGGCTGAGGCGTCGGAAGCGGACCTTGAGCGCATCCAGCGGGTCCACGCCGCGGCAGCACCGGCGGCACCACTCCTAGAGTACGAGCGCTACTCATCGTGGACGCGCATTCAGCGCGTCATGGCGCGCGTGCTCATCTTCAGCGGCCGATGTCGCAAACGTCGGTCGACTACGGAGCTGTGTCAGCGAGACCTAGAAGATGCTCACAACAGCCTGTTGAGGCTGTGTCAAGAAGAAAGCTTCCAAAGCGAGCGGGCCACCATCCTAAAAGGCCTGCCCGTTCCCAGCAGCAGCAGCATCAAGGCTCTCGACCCCATGATAGCCGACGACGGGTTGCTACGAGTGAGAGGGCGCCTGAGTGCCTGTGAGGTGCTCACGTTCGGCGAGCGGCACCCTATTATCCTGGAGGGCCGCCATCCTCTGACAAGAAAGCTAATCGCTCATTACCATGCGATGGCTCTGCACGCCAACCACGAGACCGTCGTCAACAATCTACGGGAAAAATACTGGGTCACTAAAATCAGAACCTCAGTAAAGACAGTGGTTGCCAACTGCCAACTCTGTCGCGTCTGCCGAGCCAAGCCCGCGCCACCGAAGATGGGTGACCTGCCGCTCGCAAGGCTGGAACCATCCAGACGAGCCTTTGTGCGAGTGGGGGTGGACTACTTCGGCCCGATGGAGGTCGCAATCGGGCGACGGCGCGAGAAGAGGTGGGGTGTCCTATTCACCTGCCTCACTACACGCGCCGTCCACCTTGAGTTGGCCGCTTCCCTAAGCGCCGACTCCGCCATACTAGCCTTGCGGCGCCTCATAGCGCGCCGCGGGCAACCAGCACATCTGTACTCTGACCAGGGTACCAACTTCATCGGGGCCAATACCGAGCTTCGAGCAGCCCTGAAAGACCTCAACCAAGGTCAGATAAGGGCCGAGGCCATTCACCGTGGCATCGAATGGCACTTCAATCCCCCGGCGGCCCCACACATGGGTGGCTGCTGGGAGCGCCTGGTGAGATCCGTGAAGAACGCACTTCGCAGTACGCTCAAGGAGCGTGCCCCTCGTGAGGAGGTCCTCTACACCCTCCTCACCGAAGCCGAGCTGATCGTAAACAGCCGGCCACTGAGCTACGTGAACGACGACCACGACCAGCCCGTGGTCCTGACGCCGAACCATCTACTCCTGGGCACTGCGTCCGGGAGTACTCCGTTTGCATCGAGCGACGCCGAAGACATCGACTCTCGCCGGCAGTGGCGGCGCGTGAACGCGCTCGCCGACATGTTCTGGCGGCGCTGGCTGCGAGAGTACCTGCCTACGCTCCAACGTCGGGAAAAGTGGTCAAACAATGTGCCGAACGTACGTATCAGTGACGTAGTAGTGATTGTGGACAATAATAGACCGCGAAGTGCGTGGACCAAAGGTCTCATCAAAGCTGTGTATCATGGACACGATGGTATTATCCGTGTAGTAGATGTTAAGACTGTAAATGGGGTCCTACGTCGACCCGTAGCGAAGATTATTGTGCTTCCCACAGACCAAGAATTGTAAGTCGGTTGAACCCTGTTACAGGGGGTGGAATGTAGGCGAAGCTCAATAAAACAAGCTATAGTTAGTATTTATGTTTCTTTATTGTTGTGGGCGACGCCCTATGAGACTAGCTAACTTTTAACATTAATATCTCCTCGCTATTGTATTCGGTAACTCCGGTATAGCCTCTGTAAAATACCTAAACAAATACCTATACTGTTCTTTAATAAAAGTAGTAGATTTCCATGAAGATACTTAAGTAAATACCGATGTATGTTTATAATCAGCTGTATTACCATTGTCTTGACCTTTTGAATTCTAATTAACCTGCAATTACCTGTAACAATAACCTGTTGGAATCTAATTAGTCTGTAATGCCTGTGTTATGTTTGTATAAAACTAATTAGCTTATAGTTACCTAACTCATTTATTGTAAAGCACTAATTAGCTGTGAGTAGGTATGAATATACCTAAAATACCTTATGTAGTTCATACACGATTTTGAAAGTAGCGTATGTCCAATAGGACGAGCCACATTGTTAATCCAATAAGAAAGCAGAAACCTTGAACTCGCTTACACGTGTTTTGAAATTCTCGACAAGTCGAAACCTGTACCTTAGGGAAAGTCCATTTTTCTCGCTCTCAATTGGCGGAGCGGCTAATCAAAGTAAAGAAATGTATACGCTACTTGCGGTAGGCAACAAAAGTTATAAAAGGGCCGAGCGTCTATTTTTGGATTTAGTATTGTTACAAGTTCACATGAATCATCAAGTTACCACGTAGTGTTTGTGAAGTAAGTGGCTCCGCTGTCCACTGCTTAGTCGCGATGTACCCTATATCTAGTTAGCCAGTCTTCAAGTGTAATATAGCTAGGATTTAATTATGTGTACTGCTTATTCTAACTGTATTTTATATTGTGTGCTGTGTACTCTTTTACAACCATTTTAGTGATTTCCGTGGAATTTATGTGTGCCAAATATACTCAATTATTACGACATTCTGACTGGTTTAATTTCACTCTTTCGTCAAGGGAACACCGTCACCCCCGCCTACAACACCTGACTCCCGTTTTATTAACATAGGTATTATAAGACACTTTTACACGTCAACATTTTTTGTTTGACCGGTATCGTGTTCTTTGTCATTGTCTTACTTATTGCGTTTATTTGACAATGATTGTGGACCTATGATACTCCGCGTCGGCTTTACGCAATAATACGCATCCCTGAACAGTGAACATTACAGTCACAGACAGTCCCTGAACATTTTCAGCAATAACAAAGATTGTTCATTTAGTAGGCCATAAAAACAATCGTCTTTTTACCCGACGAAAAAAAACGGAGGAGGTTATCAATTCGACACGTATATTTTTTTTTTTTTATGTATGATCACGCATAACTTTTTACATAGTGGTCCGATTGTGACAATTCTTTTTTTATTGGAAAGGATATACTCCCAAGGTGGTCCCATATAAATTTGGAAAATAAAATCGAACCCTAAGGGTCGGAAAACAGGGGATGATTGATTGTTCACTCACTGATTGTAATGTATAAACACGCATAACTTTATACAGACTAGGCCGATTTTGATAATTCTTTTTGTGTTGGATAACCTTGCCCAGTATTATTAGTACATTAAAGCCACAAAAAAATATAAAATAAAAACTTTTTAACAAAAAATTAAACCGCCGAAAAACTGAAAAACATAAAATAATAAACCTTAAAATTTTGAGTCGGCGCTGAAAAATCAATGAACAAGGATCACTCAAAGCGCCGACTCATAATTTTAAGGTTTATTATTTTATGCTTTTCAGTTTTTCGGCGGTTTAATTTTTTGTTAAAAAGTTTTAAAAACATATATTCCAAGTTTCCGTCAAGAATAGCAAGAATGAAATCCTTATTATTTTATGCTTTATATCAATTGTATGTTTTGGCGGTTTGTAAAGCGGATGGGTACTTTGGTATTCTGATCTTTGTGTTTTTTTTTACGATTATTTTATCTTTCATACGATTCCGTTTCAGTTGGTGAGGGAAATACTGAGTGGTATCCCGAATTGTGGCGGGATCGTTTATATTAACGATAGACAATGTTCCGGAATATGGTCTGCTTTTACGCTTCTTAATCTATACTAATATGATAAAGCTGAAGAGTTTGTTTGTTATGGAATTCGTTACTAACCCCTGTTTATATTTCCTTTTAGGGAGACAAGAAATCAGCCACAAATGGTGAAGGATAACATCGTAAGGAAACCGGCATGGACTAGTGCAATCAATCGAGGACATTTGACATCTCTCAACTTGTAATGGACTTGCGTGGTAGATTATTGAGAGGATGCCTGTGAACCAGCAGTGAGAACAATATGGGCTGATTATCCTATTACAATAATAAGGGAATAACTGAGTCCTGAAATTTACTTGGTACCAGATGGCACACAAGCCCCGCAAAACTGCATCTGCAGGTTAGTTTTCTGGCCGATAAACTAAAATCATTGATAAAATAAATAAAATAATCTCCTCAACTTTAAAACAGAAATTTCTCACCACATCTAAAAGCAGACCACATAGGGCAATCTTCACCCCAGTGATTCGACCGATAAAAATAGCTCCATTGACGGGCTACCAATTATAGCTCGATAGAACAGCTCCGTGTCTTTTACTCGCATCCCTTTTAGACTATAAGTAGATACAAAGGACATTGCGTAAATTATGGAAATATCTACACGACCGGCGACCCCTTTGCATCGAGTGGGTTTCATAACTCACAACCCTAAAGGTTTAGATGGACTGATGTTTTTATTTGTGTAGGTAGGGTCTATTAATATGGAAAAAAATAGTTGAAGAATCTGACACTGGTCTACTTCTAGTAGTTAAGTAAGTGCTGGCTTGCTGGACCTTTTTTATTTCTAAATCATTGTTCTATTAACTTAATCAGAAGCCTAAGATGTTACGGTACCTACGTTGTCTTCGGCCAAAACCTATTAAATAACTATTCATATTGGAAACATTTTAATTCCCATTCTTCTCCATACGAAATTACCTTTTGGAAGGGGCGACTGACTAGAATCAATTCTATTTTAATTTAAATGTTGACGTTCAAAAGTGCCTTTTTGTGCCTATTTGAAATAAATGCTTTGACTTTGACATTATGACAAACTAACTGGTTGATGGCAATAGGCTCGCCCCCTTTTGCTTAGCGAAATGGTAACCTAACGGGAATAACAAGCATGGAATATCCTAAATATTATTTGTTTTGGCCTTAAAAACAGCGGCATTCTTCCCCAGTCTGCGTCCAAAACATTTCCACATTATATTTTAATCCCCTTATTATAAATCCGGTAACCCCGTTTAAAAGCTCTACTTAAATTAAATCCGTTCCAGTTTAATGTCGCCGTAATCTTAACTTAAACTTGACTTGCAACAGTGTCTATTTAAGTTGGTAACTTAGAAGACAATCGTTGCCTGGCACCTGTCCAGATCACGAACTATTCTTCGGATACACTTCGGAAAGAGTTCTATTCCTATATTGATATGTAAGTTTAAATGTATTGGAAATAAATGTGTTTGAAAGTTTTCGGTTTGTTAAGGCGTCAAAATAATAATGATATCATCATCACTTTAGCTGAAAGATTTCCACAGCTGGACATACGCTTCCCCCATTTTTGGGGGGTTCCCCATAATCGCCACGCTTGGCAGGCTGATTGGCGATCGCAATATGTTGGTAAAATACATAGAGAACGCTGCTCCCATTCTCTAGTAAGTCCCTTAGTCGCCTTTAACGACACCCCCCGGAACAAATAGGATGGTGCTATTCTTAACGTCCAGCACCACACGAAACAATATAAATAGGTAATGATTATGTTTGATGATGAATTAATCTATTCTTGCTGAAAAGCACGTGGAGCAGGTTGGTAAATAGTTATAAATAGGCCTACTCTGCCTAATTAACCTTCCAATAATGAATAAGACAACTTGGGCAGGTAGGTACGCACGGCCAAAAATCAAGCTTTACTTTTCCAGTATAAGCTGACCGCTCATTGTACGAAAATCCTATGCAATGCGAGGTCAGTTAAAACTGGAAATGTATAGCTTGATATGTAGTGGCACACAACAGAACAGATAAAAGAGGTAGGTAGGTACAAACGCAAACCTAACCGATATACGTAACGTTAGAACGTATCTACCTACTTAATCACTTAGGGATATTAATAAGAAACTTATAAATATTACTGAAACTCTTTCAACTTGATTGTCCTCTCGTCGTCCGCTACATTTGACCTACAACGCCTTTCCTAGCCCGAGTGGAAACCACCTTTATATGACACGAGCCCACTTAGTAAGTTTTATGTTAAGTCCTGTGATCTTAAAGTGACATGTTCGCATTTCGAAATAATATGTAGAATAAGTTGTTTTCGCAAAACGAGATGTTGACTATGAAGTAGACAGGTATATCTCATAATAAGATAACTTTACTAACATAAGTAGTTGTTATGAAATACTATTACTAAGTACTGGCTTAAGGCGCTTTCCAAGGCACAGAGAGGTATGGTATGTAAAATGGTCACCCATCCACGGTACAAACGCAGCATTAGATAAAAATAATATTGAAAATGTAAATCGAGATAACTGGGTAATGGGTGTAATTTAAAAAAAAAACCTGCTTTTTTGGGTTCGGCACCCAACGAGTAAAACGGGACCCAATTACTAAGACTCCGCTGTCCGTCCGTCCGTCCGTCTGTTACCACGCTATATCTCATGAACCGTAATAGTTGGACAGTTTAAATAGTTGGGTTTCCTACAATTCAAATCTGAAAAATTAAATCCTGCATTCCAGGTGATGCTGCAGCATCTGTTCAAGGTTAATTTGTTCTTCTAATATCATTGATGAAATAGAATACCAAATTCGACTCAATGAGACCTGAGGAAGAAGCTCAAATCCTTTCATCAACCAGAAAAGTGATATAATCTTCAAACTACTGATCAAACTTCTTGAATCATACCTTAGAACACTCTTGATTAAGTCACCTTTCAGAAAAAACAGATAATCGGTTAATCTGTTTGGGAGCTACGATGTCACAGGCAGACACACAGATACACGCGTTGAACTTAAAACACCCCTCTTTTCCAGTAGGGGGTTAAACAACTTTTTAACAAAAAATTAAACCGCCGAAAAAACTGAAAACCATAAAATAATAAACCTTAAAAGTATGAGTCGGCGCTTTGAGTGATCTTTGTTCATTGATTTTTCAGCACCGACTCAAAATTTTAAGGTTTATTATTTTATGGTTTTCAGTTTTTTCGGCGGTTTAATTTTTTGTTAAAAAGTTTTTATTTTATAATTATTTGTGGCTTTAATGTACAAATAATACTTGGCAAGGTATACCATATCCAACAAAAAAAGAATTATCAAAATCGGACTACTCTGTATAAAGTTATGCGTGGTTATACATTACAATCAGTGAGTGAACAATCAATCATCCCCTGTTTTCCGACCCTTAGGGTTCGATTTTGTTTTCCAAATGTATAAGGTGGTCCCTTGGGAGTATACCCTTTCCAATAGAAGAAGAATTATCACAATCGGACCACTATGTAAAAAGTTATGCGTGGTCATACCTACATAAAAAAAAAAAAAAAAAAACAAATATACGCGTCGAATTGAGAACCACTTATGGCAAAAGCAAGGTCTTTTTGGGGTCTTGGCAGTTACCACTGACATTCGACTGATGAATAGACAAATGTAGGTAGGTAAGTTAAACTGTAGTGACAACCAGTTAAGCCAATTGGTAAAGCCCTAATACCAAATGACGATATAGCTCGACATTAATCTCCTTTTTGGTAGCTAATTGATATGTAGGTACATCTTATGTAACTATCTATATTAACCTACCACAAAATGTTATTTAGATACCTACCTAACCAAAACCAAAGCTCGGTAATGATATCAAAGATAGCTTATGAAATTAAGTACAATAAAGTCTCAATGACATAATGATCGTAGAAAATAGCATAAATAAATTAATTTGCTTGACATGAGCAGTTACATTAGTTTACCTAAAAGTTTGGAACATACTTACTTCCAGAACCGTTTTCGTGTTGGTGACAGATTTGACCAAGTCATAATCGAATTTCGTTGACGCTTTCACCTAGTACAGTCGACGTGAGCGGATGTACGCGCACACGCATGCACTTCATTGGATTGCCTGCCATAATGCAGCTGATTTCAGAATACTATAGTGCTTTCTACCTTTAAAATAAACAAATACTTCCCTTTTTGCAACTTCTTGTTGATAGATAGGTACCTACTTAGTTAGTTCCTTACAAAGTCATGTAGGTGTCTACTTACTTTTGTCTTATACTTACTTAAGTACCTAGTTTTATTTATATTTCTAATTTGCACCATAACAAATGCGATGTTACACTGCACCCTAATTGCGTAACGCACTATTAATCAGAATCTGACTCATATTAAAGATTATTTCCAATCGATTGCGTCATTTGTTCTAGTAAATTGTCGGCTCATCAACGTAAATAACGCAATGAATGTTGTTTAACTATCAAAATGAAACCGATTCCTACTGATAGAAAGTTACGCAATTACCCCTCAGGTGTGTAATGCAATATGAGTGATTCATATTAGTTATTTTACAAAGTCGAATTGTGACAAAAGGCGTCGCAATTTACAAAAGTTTTACCTACGAAGCGCCCTCTGTCGCAATATTAACTTTTGTGAACAACGTGTTGCAGCGCCTTCTAACTTTCTCATACAAAACTAACCTTGGTGGTGTATGAACAGCGACATCTATTGAAGCTTAAGACTTGAGATTGTGTTTGGCATAAAAGTTCCAACTATATTCACGAGAGGGCACCAAAATAAAATGTTCGTGGGTGCGTTCTGTACCTGAATATTTACAACATATTTTTTGTTTCATGATGTGTTCAATGAACATTTAGTAGAACAGAAATTACAGGCAAAGATCTTTTCAATTCTTTTTTCATATTTAGGGTAAATTTTTATTAATTCGATGATACGTTGTTGTTTGACGTAACTGTCAGCAACGATGGTTTGGATCAATGTAGTGCAGATTCAGAACGTAATCATTTTGACGTTTTGGACATAAAACGACTATGAAATCGCGGAGTTTAACAATTGAAAAATAAATACAAAATAGCTATGATATAAATAAAAACATTACATACCTACTTATTAATTTACTTACTTACCGTCCAGACCATCCTTCAAGAGAAGCGCTCCTGTATTCAGGTTTGCATTTTTTCTGTTGCACACTATTTAGTTTGTTTTTAATTTTTACACTCAACCTCTTTGGACTACCTGGTAGTTTCATTCCGGAACTTACACTCATTTTGACAACAAAATGAAGCACACTTGCTCTTGAATAATAAATTATTTTTTTATAGTTACCATGGATAACATAGAATCTGAAAACATGGACTCAGATGAAGAATTTGCCTTCGAAACAGACCACCTGGCTCTTCGCGGGAATAAAGATTACTGTGACTTGCTGAAGTTTATCGTCAAATTAGAAGCTCAAAAAGTGCAGGCATTGAAAGACATAGAAGAATTATCAGAAGCTCAAAATAGGGCCCTAAATGACCCACTGTCTTTCCTAAACGAAATGAAAGCAGGGACTGCTAACTTCCCTCCCCGACAAACGATTGCTGATCTGCCAAACATTGACTGGACAAACTATGGAATAGATGCTACAATGGATGGTGATGATGTTAGGGACACAAAGCCAAATAAAGATGAACTAGATTCTAGTACTAAAGTTAGGGGACGAAGGTTCACAGATAATAAACCTGAAACATTTAATCAACTATGGTCTTGTGAAGAGCAGAAAAGGTTGGAAGAATTACTTGAAATCTTCCCTGAAGAACCTATTGAGGCAAGGCGGTACAAGAAAATAGCTCAAGCATTAGGAACAAGGACTCCAATACAAGTAATGAGCAGAATACAGAAGTATTTTGCCAAGTTAGCCAAAGCAGGATTACCAATACCGGGTAGAATTCCAAAAGGTGTTGGAAGGGACAAGACTAAGGCGATGTTCTATAAGAAATCCACATTCTTCCCTCAGCTGCATGTACCTGTTTCTATGGAAGATCCATACGACTGCGGAGAGTCTCATGACAGTGTGTCCACACTAGAGATGAAGAACAGTAACAGATATATGTTAGAGTTATTAAAATCTGCAAAGGAACAAAGGTTATTAGATGAAACAGCACCTGTTTATCAGACTAAGACTATGTGTGTTGGATGCCTGCAAACTGGGTTCTTTGGTGCAAGGTGGACCGACAATGCTGGCACTGACTACTGTACCGATTGTGTAGTGAAGCTGTTACCAGCTGAGAGACTAATACCTGTGCGACAACCCATGTAGACTATTATAAAGCTTATTATTAATTTGTATACTGTGTTGGGATGGTATGATTACCAACTGAAAAATCAAATCCAGTGTGACAACATGTGTAAACTGCAATAAATCAACTAATTTATTTGTACACTTGTTTCTTTTTTTATTTAATTTAATTTAACCAAGTTATTTCCTTGCTGTTTTAATGTGTTTTATTTAAGTTTAAAATTAACACTAAATCACCAGTTTACTTATTTAAATCATGCCACTATCACTAAAAACACTATCCACACAAGACACACTATTTTCGTCTAATTGATCTAAAATGCTCATTTTATTAATTTACACAGCAAGCAAAGTTTGAGTGAGCGTTCGCAGTGGGGCGGCCGCGGCGGGCGACTGATGAAGATGCACTGGCCTGGAACACTGAACACGGCTCGCACTCTCTATTGTACCCTCTATCCTAGATAGATACCTATAGAGATTGGAGGGTAACAAGGGACATCGCATCGGCCACATGCTACCATAACCGCGCGTTTTTTTTAAACCTCGATTGCATGCACAATATTGTTAAGCGCTTCTGCAAATCGAACTTGAACATGTCTATGTCATTTCAAAAAGCGTGTCAGTGCGAAGCACACTACTGAATCAAACAAACTCACCCTGGTCCACTTTTGCTTTGATACACTGAAAATAATACAATCAGTTAATTATTTCTTTAATATTGTGTAGTATACTAGTTTATTATTATTTCCTCTATGTTCTAAGTAAAAATGTCCCGCGTGGTGAGTAATCCGCTCTGACGGATGAGACAAAGATTGGACCTACATTATTTATAAGGCAAATTTGATGGACGCGTTCTTTCAGATATCCTCTCCTGAAAATATTATATTTATGGCAAATACTTGTAGGTACTAGACCCTCATAATGGTTGTCATTTTCAAGGACGCTTGAAACTATAAATCTCAACAGAAAATCGTTGTTCAAAAGAAATGTAAAGAATTGTGTTAACACTACCTATTTGTTTGTAGGTGGTAACAAAAAAGTAGCACTTTAAAAAATACTGAAATTAGGTTCCTGAATAGAGCTGTTAGTAATGAGACGAAGATCTCACAGTTAGAATTTATTGCTACTTAAGTTTCTTGTTTACAGATGCTGTATTTTTACCGTGATAGCTATATCAATTTGGTTTCGCTGTTTCTTGCTATAGAACCTGAAAGAAAATAGTGGATATCGTTTATGCATGATGTTGAAGGTCTAGTTATGTTTTTCACACTTTATGTTTCGGCACCAGTAGCGAGCCTTCACGAAATATGTTTTTGCGAATTAAAAAAACAGCCTTGTCGAATGCCGATCCATTTTTGTGAGATAACAACTTATTTTTTAGTCATAATTTGCATCTGAATGAGATTTCAGGATGATTTTAATGAAATTGGGAGAGGAACGTTACTTATCTATCCAATTTGCTTGTCTCCGTTATGGAGACATCAGATAGGCACTTAGCTGTAATGTATTCTTTTATCAGGTTCCACCTAGGTACTTAGGTACTAAACTTTTAACTTCCTTACCTAAAATAACTTAAATAAAATCATTTATCTACCTATTATTTAAACTACTAATATAATAAATATGAATGTTTGGATGCTAGTTAATCAGTCACGAATACGTTGGATGCGAGAAGCACAGAAGAAGTCGAAGTGGCGGTGCTTTGGGGAGGCCTATGTCCAGCAGTGGACGTCTTTCGGCAGAAATTATGATGATGAATCAATCACGCATAAATGGCTGATCGGATTCAGATGAAAGGCATTCATGTTGTTTATAACCTGGATTAACCCATAAGATACCTACTTTTTATGCCGGTAGTAATTTCCCGTGTGATAATTTTCGATATCTACAAGGCGAAGCCACTGTTAAAAGCTAGTTTTTAATATTTTTTTGTTATTTGATTAGCTTTACCAGCACACTGTTGTGTACTTAGGTAAGCGGTTGCCGCGGGCCGTAGAGTTTCAAATTAGTTAGCAAGTGATTATTTTTTTTTTAAATTCGCAAATTATTTACCTTTTCCTAAGTGCCTGCTAACACAAGTATTATTCTGAAATTGAAATGGATAACAATACTCTTCTAGCTAATTATATTTTAATGGGATGCCTAAAACATACTTAGGTTCGTAGGTAAGCAGCCCGCAAAATTTCACGTTCTATATTCTTAACTAAAACATGAAATTTTCGTATTTTCCGGAAGAGTTGCCACAGCAACTTTTCCTAAAAATACCTACAGGCCTGATTTTAGGTTAAATAAAAAAATACAGAAATCGTAATTAACACCCAAAGTGGTCGCCATTGATTGCCTCCAGTCGGCACCAACATTTATTTATGCTGTGGCTTATCCATCTCTCAGATTACTATGATTGGGTGCGGTGGAGCGAATCGGAACAGTCTCCATCTCGTTCTACTGTTAATTAACGCCATAGCCAGTTAGCCACAATTTGCTCCACAATACCTACGTATACAAATATAGGTGCTTTAAATTGAAACAGGTCTTGGAGGCCTTCACCTGAACTGAAAATAGACTTCGATAGTCATTTATGTTATGAATCTAGGATCAAAATTGTTTTCTTGGGGAAAGGGTCCTATAGAAATCAAATCAAATGTTAAGTTTATATAATAATTTTACCGGTCAATATTTTGGAACTAGATGACGCCGGTATTTCCTAGCTGATTAATCCCTGACAATAATGAATGCTGAAACAAACTCAAAAGTCGAGGGCCTCTTTTAAAGTCCAGACATTATGTTATTAGGATGTAAAGTGAGTCTAACAATGCAGGGCCATGTCTGGTAAGGCCACTCGAAGAAAGAGCCATTGCAGCTTTGAGCTTTGAGCTTTGACCTGTGTCAACAGACGATATGAATGCATCAGTCATCATGCAACTCAACCCTACTTTAAAATGATCCTCTATGAAGGACAGTCTATCATTTCGTATCTTCCTACTGTTGACGTGCCGGATCGTTAAAAATGTATATCCGCGGATATTTTGTTGTGTTTCGAAAACCCGTGCATCCTCCATCCTGTTTTGACGGAATCTATCCAGCTCGTCCCGCTGTCTCCTACGTGGTCTGCCGAAACCCCGTCTCACTGGACCTCAGGGCACCAGTTTAGTGTGTTACTTGGACCCACAATTTGTTCGGCATGCGGTAAATATTTGTCTGGCCTGTTAGTCTAGTGGTTAGTGATCCTGACTGCTAAGACTGAGGTCGTGGGTTCGATTCCTACCCAGGACAAATCTTTGTGTGATGAGCACAATCATTTGTTCTGTGTCTGGGTGTAATTTATCTATAGTATGTATGTATTTAGAAATATACATATTAGTATGTTTATCAGTTGTCTGGTTACCATAGTACAGGCTCTGCCTAGTTTGGGATCAGATAATGTTGTGTTGGTTGTCCTAAGATATTTTATTTATTGTTTTGAGAAATAAAAAATAATCGGAATGGAATTGAAGCATCTTTTATCGCTACCTTCATACGTAGTAGGTACTATATATTTAATCTAGATATCCCTTTTTATGGAATTTCATATCTATATAGAAAATGAATAGGGTAAAAGATCCGCCAAATACGTAACGGATATGGGCACGGATACGGATCTTTCTTTCCCTCGCAAATCCGCGGAACCGGATACTGATATGGATATCCAGCTCTTCACTACTTCCTACCTATTCAGGTATTTGGTACCCACTTGTACTTTCATTCATTCTATTTCTTTATAAAAAGATTTAATTCTATATTTTTTGTGGCTTTAATGTACTAATAATACTTGGCAAGGTATACCCTATCTAATAAAAAAATAATTAACAATATCGGACTACTATGTATGAAGTTATGCGTGGTTATAGATACATTACAATCAGTGAGTGAACAATTAATCATCCCCTGTTTTCTAAACCTTAGGGTTCGATTTTGTTTTCCAAATTTATATGGGACCACCTTCGGAATATACCCTTTCACATACATTAAAAAAAATATGCGTCGAATTGATAACCTCCTCCGTTTTTTTTTTCATCGGTTGAAAACAGCTTTACACGCAAGGATGGTGATCGCGGTGAAGTAGTATGCATTTCAAAATCCTGTTTGACTACGGAATAGCTTCTTTGCGTTTTACATAGAATTCAAGACTGATCCTGACAAAGACATTTACATATATTGGATCCTGGCTTCGTTGTTGGTTCCATCAGAAATCCGTTTGCAGATGATGGGATCATGTAACCCCGATATTGTTTGCAACTCAGCTGTACGGAATAAAGTGATTCTGCATAAAATGATTGTAGCATCTGTGATAATATATTTTGAAGGCTTCAATGTATTTCGTATAGGTCAAATACCTTACATGTAGTTCAACTGGTTAATTTTACGGACCAGTCAACCACTATATAACATTCGATGAGGTCAAACAATAAAAAGCAAGCAAAATCTCCAGCTATAACAGTTTCATAAATGTTCATGATTTTATGAGTTTCAAATATGGCACGATGTCAGTTCCACTCAATAAGAATTGTTAACAATGTTCTTTTAAGAAACAGCTGTTACTTTAATGTTTAGATTTAAACATATATATGTATTACGTACCTACCTATTAGGTGAAGTCGAATAGACATCCTATCCAATTTCATACTAATATTATAAACTAGGTTCTGCCCGCGACTTCGTCTGCGTTAAATTTCTTGTTCCCCCGACCCTTTTCGTCGCATCGAATTGCCAGCCCGTGCGATTTTCCCCGTTTTTGCAACATTTTTCATTGCTGCTCCGCTCCTATTAGTTGTAGCGTGATGTTATAGAGCCTGTAGCCTTTCTCGATAAATAGGCTACCCATCACAAAAAGTATTTTTCAATTCGGACCAGTAGTTCCTGAGATTAGAGCGTTCAACCAAACAAACAAACAAACTATTTAGCTTTATAATATTAATATAGATGTGAAAGTTTGTGAGGATGGATGGACGTTTGTTACTCTTTGAAATAAAAACCACTGAACGGATTGGGATGAAATATGGTACACAGATAACCTGCATTAACATATAGAGTACGTTTTATCTGGACCTCCACGCGGGCAAAGCCGCTGGCAAAAGCTAGTAATAAATCAGAAGGATAAAGTAGGTGGTGGTGGTGGTATCTGTGGTGACAAATATTAAAATTGTTTAAAAAAACTAAAAAACACGCTTCCATAGAAAACCAAACTAAAGGAAGGGAGCGTGTATTTTAGTTTTTTTAATCTATTATTTATTTTCTACTAGCTTTTGCCAGCGGCTTCGCCCGCGTGGAGGTCGGAAATTATCCCGCGGGAACATACTACCGGGATAAAAAGTAGCCTATGTCCTTTCTCAGGCACTAATCTATCTGTGTACCAAATTTCATTTAAATCGGTTCAGTAGTTTTAGCAGGAAAGCGAGACAGACAGACAGACAGACAGAGTTACTTTTGCATTTATAATATTAGTATGGATTGTTTAGGGTGTTTCGAATTTTGAGACGTATGTCAGCGTAGTTTGTGACGTATGTCAGCGTAGTTTTCGAAGACAGTTTTTTTGCTGTAACCCTGGCAAGGATGATGGCACAAATTTATGAAATTATTGCATTGTCATCGGTCTTTGATAGGTGTGCAAAGTTTGAATGAAATCTGGTCGTTTAAAGTGGGTCAAAATCACGCTATAAGGAGTCGGTTACAAACAAACATACAAGTGAAGCTAATATGAAGCGTGTAAAAAAGAGTACCTATGCTGTGTTGGTTTAGTCATGTTGCGAGGATGAATGTACGCTGACTAACAAAGGTATTTACAAGGAAAATGAGAGTTGAAACGCCATGGGAGGAAATGTAGTGAAAATTCAAGTGCGTATTACTCGCAACCGGCGTGCGTGTCTGATCGTATGTATGAACGTAAACGACGTGAAAGTAGTATCTGAGGATCGTAGCAGGTGGCGGTCTATGTGTACATGCATTTATCTACCTCGGTATTAAAAGGTACAGCCAACACATCAAGTAACCCTAAAACAAATCGTAATCCCTCTTACAAGGGCGGATCCAGCTTTGGTGCCAGGGGGGGGTCACATAGTCGTTGTCAAGTCACAAGAAGTTGTAATTTAATTCTTATAATCTAGGCAAATAAATAAAATTGGAGTGTCTGTTTTTAATATTAAAATAACCGCTTTTTACTAAGTGTATATGGATGTATACTCGGTACATATACCAAAACAACATTTTTTAATTTTTTTCTGTCTATCTGTCTGTCTGTTTGTTCCGGATAATCTCTGAATTGGCTAGAACGATTTTGACGGGACTTTCACTGGCAAATAGTTGATGTAACAAGGAGTAACTTAGACCACTTTTACTTTAGACAAAAAATAGGATCTCACGAAAGAAAATAAAACGAATGAAAAACTTTTTACGCGGACGAAGTCACGGGTAACAGCTATATGAATTACAAGCTTTTCCCGCGGCTTCGCCCGAAAAAAAGTAAAGAAGAAAAGTAGCCTAAGTTACTCCTTGTTACATCAGCTATCAGCCAGTGAACGTCCCGTCAAAATCGGTCCAGCCATTTCAGAGATTAGCCGGAACAAACAGACAGACAAACAGACCGACAGACAGACAAAAATTGTAAAAAATGTTGTTTTGGTATATGTACCGTGTATACATCCATATACACTTAGTAAAAAGTGGGTATTTTAATATTAAAAACAGACACTCCAATTTTATTTATTTGTATAGATGTGAAAATATGTATGATTGGGTGTTTGTTTCTCAATCACGCAAAAATGGTTGAATGGATCTGGATCGAAAATGGCACACAGAGTATATATTACCTATATTATATACAGGTAATATATACTCTGTGTGCCATTTATTGCCCTGGATTAACACATTCTTACCGCGGTAGTACGTCCTCTTGCGTTAATTTCCGACATCCACGCGGGTGAAGCCGCGGGCAAAAGCTAGTCATACATAAAAGTAAAAAGTAGGTATTTTATTAATGTACTAGCTCCTGCTCGCGACTTCGTCCGCGTCAAGTTTTTGCTCCCGTGACCCCGTCGCATCGAATTGCTGGTCAGTTTTCGTCCACGTTTCGTTGCTGCTCCGCTCCTTTTGATTGTAGCGTGATGTGATATAGCCTATAGTAAAGTATTCTATGTCCGTCTCCTGGTTCTAAGCTATCTCCCCACCAAATTCCAGCCAAATCGGTTCAGCCGTTCTTGAGTTATAAATAGTGTAACTAACACGACTTTCTTTTATATAATAGATATGTATAGTCTGCCAAAACGAGTAGAAACGGCAACTAAAATTTCATTACTGTGGAAACCCTTTCTCTACTAATCTATGGTAAAGTACAGGTTTCTTGTCTATGGTACAGGTACTAAAGACGTCAGTCAGAAGTAATAATTTCCTTCTAAACGTCCACAGGCCGGATCGGACGCATCGCATCAACCGCATTATTTTTTCATACTGTGTCCACTGTATCGGCAGCGATCGGATTGCCGACGCAAGTACCAGCAATCGGATTGCCGATGCCAGTTTCATTCGGATTTTCTTAGTGATCGTACGTGTGTTTGTGAGAATGGAGGAAAGCGAAGAAGAATCATTTGTCGTTATTGCTTGTTTGTTAGCAGAAGCGGAAGAAAATGCATAAACATCTAAAAAAAGAAAACATAATATCTGAATACACGACATATTCAAGAAGAGATCGGAACATAGAGTATTCCACGCACTATTTCCTGACCTGTTAAATGATGACATCAAGTTTTTCCAATATTTTCGTATGTCTCAAGCAAATTAAATCTAGTTGACATCCTGAAACCACATTTATTAAGACAGAATACAGCATACAGGAAGGCTATAGGGCCAGAAGAAAGGCGCGCGGGGCGCGTCCACTAATTGGCTTTCCGTATGACGTCATCGGCACGCATCGCAAAAGTTGCCTCTCGGAGCATTGGTGGTGTCGGCATTGCCCAAAGATAATTTAATGTCTTTGGCATTGCCAATGTGCGATGCGATCCGTACAATGCGAATCAGTGGACGCACTTGTGTGACTTTCTATACAAAGAATACTACGATCCGTTAAATGCGATGCGTCCGATGCGTACGTTATCGACCTGTGGACGCTTAGCTTAAAGCTAGCGGCTCAGTAGTTTTAGCAGGAAAGCGAGACAGACAGACAGATTTACTTTTGCATTTATAATATTACTAGCTTCTGCCCGCCACTTCGTCTGCGTTAAATTTCTTTTTCCCCCGACCCTTCCCGTCTCGTCGAATCCCTTACCCGTGCGATTTTCCCCGTTTTTGCAAACATTTTTCATTACTGCTCCGCTCCTCTTATTTGTAGCGTAATATTATATAGCCTATAGCCTTTCTCGATAAATAGGCTACCCAACACAAACATATTTTTTCAATTCGGACTAGTAGGTAGTTCCTGAGATTAGCGCGTTCAATCAAACAAACAAACAAACTCTTCAGCTTTATAATATTAGTATAGATATAGTGTGGATGGATTGATTAAATATTGAAGGTATTTACATAAAATCTATATTGTGACAAAAATATATATCCTTACTTAAAACCATTACCTATGTTTAACAATTTTAAATAGTGGTCCAGGGTGGATCCAGCCCAGGGGGGGGTCATGACCCCCATGACCCACCCCCTGGATCCGCCCTTGCCCTCTTAAGGTGAAAGGTAACGGTATTGTGATGCTGTCGATGTTAATTTGTTTGTGTCAGTTGGCTCTACTATTGTATTGTCATGGAGATCCTAACTAATCAAATTAATGATAGTGTATCTAATGCCTTGTGTAGTGCAATTATACAAGGTGTAAAAAGAGTATCTACCTACCCATCTATAGTCGCGTAAGAGTAAGCCTAAGTAAAAGTTTTTCCCGCAACTTTCAATAATATGTTCTTCTAAGTAGCTCCTACGCCGCTAAAGATCCCTGTATATCAACGAAAACAAATCTAATTTGGCGCACAGCCTGAAACTTATTATCGCTAATAGAGCTCCCGTTGTTTGGTAATGACACTGGTTTGTAAGTGGGTTTACTATTTACTTTAATATTCTCTACTAACATTGCCTTGTCACTTATCTTCTAACTGGTTCACAAAGAATCGATATACATATAGTTCCCTAAGACTTTTGTACACAGACTGCGATGTGGTATAGTGGCGATGCGAACGCTTAACAGCAAGACTGACCGACCAATGACGATTTTCTGTTTCAGTCAAGGCTTTTTCAGACATCCGCGACCCGACAGCGTCACGCGAAACCGCGACACGACAGCGCGATGCGAAAGCGCGACATGATAGCGCAACATGCCAGCACGACGCGACAGTGCGACGCGACTCTTGTTGAACGATTTCCATGATTTTTTTCATAGAAATTATTCGTTGTCACGTTGAAGGCTTCATGCAAAGCGGTCCTAGGGCTACTTACACATTCAGTGCCTACAAAGGGTTTAGTATTCACGGTGTGAAGGATATTGACGAACAAACTGTTACCTTGAATTTAGTAGGTATCTACATGATTCCTGACGACAGCGTCGATATTTTGTGAGTTATTAAATCAAAAAAAAAAACATTGATGCCACACAACTCCTACCGACTAAAAGCTCACTGTTCCTTCTAGTACCATATGTCGGGGGCCCGGGAGTTACTTGTACATTCGCCGCACCCCCGTCTGATATCAGCCCGCAATGCCTAGCGAGCCCTATCACCAAGTGCGGCCAATTTCATGACCGCACATCCTCCCATTAAGGCGCGCATACTGTGTGCCAACTCTTTGAGTCTGCCTCTTCAAGGGAAGACACAGCCCCAAATTCGCCGCCCGCAGGCTGTTTCATTTATGTACCTACATACCTACTTTTTTTTTCTGAGTGGGAAATCATCAAATGAAGTCCCCTGCTTTGTGTCAAACTATTACTGACTAAAACACATTCCTCCCGTTGCCTTTGCTAGGCAGGTATCGGCCCTAGCGGACCCCTTCTCTTTGAGGCGCGCGTGTAACACTTCGCGCCGTCGACCTGAGCCTGGTCCTCACCGGGCGGCGACCTACCCATTGCTCACTGCCTGCAAGCCCGCGCCTACACCTAGCTTCCTACTAAATTCACAGTTTTTGCCTCGATGTCGCGTACATCGTATATATGACATGCCTCAATTGACCAAAACTAAGCGAAGCGATGTTATCAGATGTCGCATCGTTGACTGTAGGAAGACCCTTATTTGGTAATGATTTTAACCATTCTCCACAAGCTTTTAGAAAATGTGTGGGTAAATAAATAAAGCCTTTGATTATAATTTAGTTAAAATTTTTAGGAACGTGTACCTACCCACTTAAAGTAAGACCTCGTCCTGTAACTTAATACCTTTGTTTGTAATCTAAATCAATTATAACAAAGGTTCTATAATACTTATCATTTATTAGACTTTACTAGATTCTGCTCACCCCGTCGCATCGCAACGCCACGCCACGTCTCTCCGCGCTATTACATCGATTACACTTAGCGTTCCTTGTGGGTTTTTTCTTTTTACTCTGTTTATGAGAGTATAAGCATGATGTTATATAGCCTAATGGTGTCCTCATGAATTGCGCTAGCAAATGCAAAAAATAATGGTTCAAGACTGACTGGAAAAGATTGCGTTCAAACAAACAAACTCTTTAGCTTGATTATTAGTATAGATTATGTAGAGGCCCACGTAAATTATAAATGAATTATTCAATGTGATACTGAATATATTGTCCACATTAAAACTGTTTTTACTCGATTGTGAAGAGTGTAATTAAAATCATATAAATCACACATTAAAGTTTTACTAACATTTCATGACTCCGCATCATTTTAAATTTATTATGTATGTCATCATAACAATAACTTTTAAGTTTTATTATCACGATGGCGCTGCGCGTCATAAAATTTTATTTTATGTTTCATAGTAATAATTTGAGATGAAACTACACAGCGCTTGACGCTACATTGCAGACATTATTTATATTAAAGGCCGCGTTTTTTACGAACACTGGACACTAAAACTTTAATTACAAGTTCTAATTAGGGCACCACGGATTAAGCTGGGTTTAAGACGAGGACAGACAAAATTACAATGTCTGTATAGGTACAGTCCTCAAAAATACACGTTTTATTAAGTAAACTAAATTAAAATTAGTATTTTTGAGGACTTTTTCATGAAATAATAATAAAATAAAAAAATAAAAAATAAAAATAAATATCTCATGTTTTTGAATAATAATTTACACAAAGTTAAGTGCCTACTTGAGGTCAAACCCAAGACCTACAGCTCATTAGTCGTGGCTGCCTGTTACCACTGGGCCACCACAGCTATTAGTTTACTTAATTTGATTAAATTAAGATAAGTGGGTGACATATCTAATTTACGTAGGTAGCTTGACAGTACAGAAGAGTGTAATGGAAAGGACGCCTGTTTCCATTTTCTTCTCAAAAGAATATCCTAAATATTAGTTTACACAAAAAAAACTAAAAAGAAACATTTATATTCCAGTAATGAAAATAAAACTAATTTTCTAAGGAAATATCTAGCTTTTACTTAGACGGTTTCAGAAAAGTATACCTGACGAAATTACAAATAAAACTCAACGAACACTAAGTAATTTTGTTTATACGTCAAAAAAACTGTGAGGAACCTTCCAAATGAATTTTCGTATGTATCTACTAGATCTAGGTAAAGCCACCCGTATTGCAGACGGATTGAAGCAATGTATCAGGGGCTGGAATAAATTTTCACAGTAATACCTCTGTATTTATTCAAGGCCATCTGGGTCCTGCTACTATTGGACACACAGATCCTGTCTGTTTTATATGGAAAGTGCATATTTATTTATATTATCAGAATGCGAGGCTAGTTTTGGTAGAACTCTTGAAATGTGAAATGAATAGGCCTATCTACCTATATGGATAGTAACAATAATGATGAGTTTATGGCAGCATCTACATCCCCATACGCGAACGTTTCACACTCATGACGTTGCACAAAATTCTGCATCGCACAAGCAGAGTTATATAAATTTACGACGTACCGACATCAATCATAAGTAATCGTCGGACAGTTACCTACTAGCCCACCTCACACAACACTCAATTGGTTGGAAGATCCTCCGTTTTCTATGGAGGAAAGGAAGTGAACTTTATGCCGTTCCTTATACCGCATTTATTTTTTATTTTAAAGAATGATCATCATTATTAACTGTATCGCACAGAGGGGTAGTTGCGTAACACACTATCAATAGGAATCGCTTTAATTTTGACAGTTGCACAAAATTCATGGCGCTGTTTACATTTCTAAGCACACCTTTTTAACTTAAAAAAGAATGGAATACCAATAAGCGTCAAAATGATTAAGATTCTGTTTTTTTTTTTGGACAACCAACACAACGTTAACTGATCCCAAACTAGGGAGCGCCTGTACTATGGCAACCAGACAACTGATAAATATACTTATACATATTTCCAAATACATACATATTATAGATAAATTACACCCAGACACAGAACAAATGATTGTGCTCATCACACAAACATTTGTCCCGGGTGGGAATCGAACCCACGACGTCACTAACCACTAGACTAACAGGCCAGTCGAATTCAGGATTAATAGTGTGTTATGCAATTAGTGTGCTGGTGATGTTTCTCACTATAATTCTTACGCAGTAATTATAATTTCAGTGTCCTAAAAAGCGAAACAATGAATGTCTGTGAACTATCAGCGCGTTCTAAAAAAAACTATACATTTTTAATGATAATAGTAGTTGTATAACTAAGGTTTTCATCTATAGTACATCACTCATTCAGATACGATCCGATCATTACGAAAAAGGGTTCGTTTGGTAGGTTTCATTCATTCCAATCGCTACTGATGGATCGTAGGAAACTCACTCCACAAGATCGATGGTCACGATCATTCAATTTTGACACCTATTCTCTAGGAGGGAAGATTCAATCGTCAATTTTAGATAGTGCTATGTATAGAGGGAAAAGTTTTTTGTATTGCTTCGTAACAATGAAAAACAAGTTTTCGAAAATGGTTCCTCTAAGCGAGATTGTTTTGTAATTGGTGTTAACTGAGTTGCCCTTGTTTCTAGTTACTGTTCATTATTAAACCAAATGAGGATTTATGTTGAAATTCATTCTGTTTAATTAAATATTAGAATGACTGCGTCTTTTGTCGAGTGGTCGCAAACACTACTACTGACCATAGGTTGTATTGGAATAATTGGGAAGTGGGGCAAACTGTTGTTGGTTTTTTGAAGTGAAACTTCTAATGCAACTTCCAACAAGGTTGCGTTAAACATTTAACGCTACCATGGAGGGGGTATGAAAGCACTGTTGCGTTCAATTGTGAATTGTAAGCAATGTTAATAAAGTTTGTCTTTAAGAAACAATATGATTTCACTAAAAATCTATTTCTACCCGTTTCTATTTTCATTTCCACATTACGAAGTTTCACTTCTTCCGCGCGGAGGGACTCCACGCACTATTTTTTTTTTAAATCTTCATTTTTCTGTAGCAGCCCGGAGTCTGGATTAAGCCCGTTTGATGGCGATAGCAGGTGGCATCACAGTAATGTTCCGTGTGGTGCCAGACGTAAATAATAGCACTAGGTATCTCATTTCTTCCCGTGGGTGTAGTAAAAGGCGACTAAGGGACTTACTAGAGAATCGGCAGCAGCGTTCTCTATGCATTTATAGTAACCCAATTGGACCAGGCCTTTGTCCAGCAGTGGACGTCTTTCAGCTGAATAAATGGCAATATGCCCGCCCTATTACATGAGACTTTATCATAACTGGCGAAATGTGGATGTACTTCTGTCTAACCGATCGGAGAAACAAGGCGTGATATCCACACTAATATTATAAATGCAAAAGTAACTCTGTCTGTCTGTCTGTCTCGATTTCCTGCTAAAACTACTGAACCGATTTAAATGAAATTTGGTACACAGATAGTTTAGAGCCTGAGAAAGGACATAGGCTACTTTTTATCCCGGTAGTATGTTCCCGCGGGATAATTTCCGACCTCCACGCGGGCGAAGCCGCTGGCAAAAGCTAGTTATGTATATATGTAAACTAGCTTCTGCCCGCGACTTCGTCCGCATCAAATATTTGCTCCCCTGACCCCATCGCATCGCAGCCTGCTTGTTTTTGTCATTTTTTTTGTTGCTGCTCCGCTCCTTTTTAACCCCCGACGCAAAAAGAGGGGTGTTATAAGTTTGACGTGTCTGTCTGTCTGTCTGTGGCATCATAGCTCCCGAACGGATGATACGATTTCAATAAAAAAAATATGTATTAAAGGTGACTTATCTGCAAGTGTTTTTAGACATGTTTGATGAAAATCGGTTGAGCCGTTTAAAAGTTGTGGGGGGGAAAGTGGGGAAGAGTAATCGAATGTCAGCAAATATACTCGAGTGAGCCTGCAGTTGCTTCTGCCTGCGTTGTTTGCACAATATCATGACTGGGACTGTCTACATCACACGAGATGCAGCATCATTTTTAATGAATGATCCCATTGAATCATTGAATCCAACCCGTGACCTACGCACTTAATGCTACGCGAGTGCTACGCGCATGTCTACGCTGCTACCAACGTAGCACGCTGCTACAGCCGCCCTAGAATCATCCCAAAATCATAATATGCGTACGTAAACGTACACGCGTTTTATTATGCGCTAGAATGAATCCCCTCTGATTCCGTTTAGAGTCTTCACCAAGTTTAATAAAGTTATTATTTAAAGTAAATTGTAATTACCTCTCAGATGCCGCCAATTATCTGAAAATATTCCCTAGTCGTCTTTAACAACGCTCTAAGAAAGACAGACTACGAAGTACGAGAGAGAATTTACGTAAGTAAGAGACGAAGTACGTAAGTACGTTAAGAGAAGGCAATGGACTCTAAAATGATGAATGAACCGTAACGTGTCTAGAACTTACGGCTATTAATTATTTAAAATGTTTGGTTAGCATTGAATATAGTGCTCAATGGCGTGCCGTATAATAAATAGGTCATGAGCCAATGTATTAAGCTGAATACAGCAAAAAGTGTTTTGTTCTCTTTCGTTTAATTATGCGTATATGAGTAATTAATTAGCTTTATAATTAACCAAGTCACGGAACTTTAATGCGTACTAAATTATTTATATGGTAATAAAAGTTTTCTTAATGACTGAACTACGTACATTATTTGGAGCGGTATGGGTATTAATTATTATTTTTACTCGACTTCTGCGCAGCAAAAAGGATGGTTATGATCTTGTCCGGTACATTAATACGTATGTATATGGGTATGAATGTATGTATGTATGCTCATCTGTTCGCTCAGAAATTCTAAACTACTTGTAATAATTTGATAAATGGGGTATCATTCGAAGTGTGTTGATCGTCCAGTGTAGGGATAAGCTATGCGATGTCACATTACTTTGAATACAGCGCCCTCTAGAGGGAAAGTCACTAACGAAGACAAAGAAAATGTTTGGTATTAAATGAAAGAGAAATAAGCATATTTCCAAAATTACGAAATTATAACCCGTAGTTTGAAAACTAAAACCCGACTAGTGAAAAGTCACACTTTAAAAAATATGAAACATGAAAATATTCTCATCTGAATGCCGTGATTGTGTGCCCTAACAAAACAATACATTCTAACAGTAGTAAGAAATCATAAGCTTTAGGGCAAACCCGGCCCCCTCGTTTTTACCCGACTGCCAAGGAAGGGTTATGTTTTTATTTGAGAGTCCTGAATTGCGTTCCACTGAACTCGACTTTTAATAAATTACACGTGTAACGATTTAACATGTTAATGATCAAACCCAATTAACCTTTGCTTAATTATAATGCTATAAAAATAACATTTTCATTCGTATTATAATTTAATCCGAATCGAAATAATCCGGTATGGTCGATTAATCAAGTTACTGAATAATATGAATAAGGAGGAAAAGTAATGTAACAAAAGAAAAAAAAAACAGCAAAAATAAAAAAATATTTTTCTACATTACATGGACGAAAATCATTGCCCCCGTATTTGATCAGCTGTTTTGGTTTTATTTTTGTTTTTTTTTTTAAATTTCTAAAATCCAAAACAAAAGTGTCGGTTGGTTGCCTTAATGCACATGTCAGTGTCATTTTAAGTTTTCAGCATAGGTAACTGAAATGATGATAAAAAAATGTTTTTTCATCCCACCATCTCGGAAAGAGTATTTTTAATCTTCAATATCTGAGTGGAAAAGCCGTTTTTATTCTCTAGAGGATAAAGTAAATTGAATTTAGAACATCGTGTGCACTAAGTTTGTGAATTAAAAACATCATTAAATCTATTTACTTCTATCTCCATGGTGCCGAATTTATCATTCAACCTTTTTCTAATTTGTAAATCTTAGACTCGGAACCTTCTTGATATATACTTTTTTTTTAATTTGCTTTGCGCGCGCCATTTTACTGTTCACGTCACCAACATTACAGTACCTAACAAAAATATTACACTCGACTTTTGGTAACTGTAGCAACGTTACTTTCAATTTTTCTTAATTATACCTAAGTATCATTTGAAATAATTTAAAGATAATTCTGTAATACTTACCTATCATAATGTAGTACATAATAAATGTTAATACCTAAACTGAAATAAAAGTCTTGTGATTGAAATGCTTTTTTTTGCATATTTAGTAATTTCCTCGCTGAGATGGGATGAAAAGTTACGTGTTGCACTCGAGTGCAAAGATTTTTCACCTCGTGCTCTTTTGATTCCCTCGCTAACGCTCAGGATTCTAATTTTGAATCACTCGCTGCGCTCGTGATTCAATTTAAGAATCCTTCGCTTGCTCGGTCATCAAAATTGAACACGCGGTTAAAAACTTTTTAATAAAAAATTAAACCGCCGAAAAACTGAAAAGCATAAAATAATAAACCTTAAAATTATGAGTCGGCGCTTTGAGTGTTCCTTGTTCATTGATTTTTCAGCGCCGACTCAAAATTTTAAGGTTTATTATTTTATGCTTTTCAGTTTTTCGGCGGTTTAATTTTTTGTTAAAAAGTTTTTATTTTATGATTTTTTGTGGCTTTAATGTACTAATAATACTAGCAAGGTATACCCTATCCAACAATAAAAGAATTATCAAAATCGGACTACTCTGTACAAAGTTATGCATGTTTATACGTTACAATCAGTGAGTGAACAATCAATCATCCCCTGTTTTCCGACCCTTAGGGTTCGATTTTGTTTTCCAAATGTATAAGGTGGTCCCTTGGGAGTATACCCTTTCCAATAGAAGAAGAATTGTCACAATCGGACCACTATGTAAAAAGTTGTGAGTGTCAGTGAGTGAACAATCAATCATCCCCTGTTTTCCAACCCTTAGGGTTCGATTTTGTTTTCCAAATTTATATGGGACCACCTTGGGAGTATACCATTTCCAATAAAAGAAGAATTGTCACAATCGGACCACTATGTAAAAAGTCATGCGTGATCATACATAAAAAAAATTAAAAAAAAATATACGCGTCGAATTGAGAACCTCCTCCGTTTTTTTTCGTCGGTTGAAAAGCAACTTTGCACTCTTGTATAACAAATAACTATTAAAATTTAATTTAGTTTTCGATTTCGATACCCAACACGTGAGTGATGAGATGGATAGGGAACGCAGAGCGTTGACGGTCAGGGCTAATATGCTGGCCCGCAGGTTTGCCCGCTGCACAAGAGAGGTGAAAATTTTACTATTCAAATCCGATTATCAGACATTCTACTCCAGCAGCCTGTGGACAGCATATACGCAAAGGGCTCTCAACGCTTTGCGGGTCCAATATAATAACGCATTCCGGATGCTGCTGAGACTCCCACCATTTTGTAGCGCGTCCGCTATGTTCATGGAGGCACATTAAGGATGCACATTGAGGATAACGTACATTAAGGATGCAGAGACCAGCACCAGGACAGAATTCAATATAAGCACTAACGTCCCAACGTCAACATCGAAGTTTTCAGGATATCTTAGCACCAGCATTTCCAAAAAATATGAGTTATTGAATCTAACTCAAAAACTACCTATGCAAAGTTAATAATATATGAGAACATCTCTGGGACATACTCTGTACATGAGTGGTAAACCCTATACAATAAAAATGAATTTTCAAATTCGATCCACAATTGCCGGAGATTTCGACTATCTTAAATGTATACGGAAAAATAATACAGACGAGTTGAGAACCTACTCCTTTTTGAACTGGTTAGAAAAGAAGAATCTATTGTGAGCTTTATTCAAATCAAATCAAAATATTTTTCTGTCACATAAACCTACAAGGGCACTTCATGGTTCCAAATTGTTGATTCCTATGGAGAATTATTTGCTGTCTGTACCTACCTAAACGTTCTCACATATGTAGGTACTAACTGGTACCCATTCGTTGTGTGTCAGGGGTGTCAGGTGTCTGGTCGCATCACCAATTAGTCCTGGCTGTTTACTCGGAGCCCGGCCAGCCCCGCCTTTTGCTCATTAGAGGAAAAAAATAAAAAGGATTGTTGCGAGTTACCGCAGATCTCATTCTACCGTTGTGTACTTTGTTAGAGTGTTGTGTTACAATGTACAGATTACGGGCACGTGTAAGCCGAGCATAAAACTCAAAATTTTTATTTTTTGGTGGGAAATCTTCAAATGACGTCTCCCGCTCTTGGTGGAGTGGAAGGGCGTGTGAGACTTTTACTGACTAAAACCCACCCATGTTGCTTCAGTTGCCTGTGCCTGGACCACGGTAAGTCTTTCGAACAAATCCCTGGCAGGCATCGGTCCTAGCGGACCCCTGCAATAAATATCTCACTCTTACGACATGAAATGATTAAATGAAGTAAGACACTTTGATACGTAAATTTTTTGGCCAATATTTTGCTGATTTCCAGCTGACAGATCCCTGTATAAGAAGAAATGCCAATACAAAATCATGTTATTTCTCATGTCACGCATGAGTTCTTTATCTCTTTTAAAGTCCAAACAATACATTATTCAGAATTTATGTGCTTTTTACAATGCAGGGCCAAGTCTAGGAGGGTCTTTTGAAGAAGAGTCATAGGAGAGTAGAGTTGACCTGTCGCAACAAAAATCGTCAGTCCTCTTGTAGCTCAACCCTATTTTCTCTAGTTCTAAAGTACTGATAGATATTCTGTAGTGAAACAAACATCACCATTATCAGCCTACAGTACTCCACTGCTGGACGTAAGCCTCTCAAATTCAAGACACCCGGAAAAGATCACCACTCCACCTAGCCTGAGAACTAACATTGTATTACGGAATTTTTCGAAGCCATACTACTTACTAGTATTATGAAATGCATCTTTTTTCAAAGTAACAAATTTTATTTCACGAAAATAAGGCTTTTGAATTTTGTGTAACTGTAAGGTATTTCTGCTTGTGACTGTACTACACCTTACACTTGGTACGTGTGTATGCGTAGATGTTCGAAAACATTGACTTCGACTTTAATTGAGATTAATTATGAACTTAACAGATACATACATGAGGGCAGTATCTTCTAACAAACGTACTAGAACACAAAATAGTTTTGCAAGAAATTGGGTCTAAGTGACTAGTACCAACTGACATTGTTTTATTTGTGACTGTAGTATCTCACCATATTATTGGATATGTAAAGATGCCAGCACATCAAGCTACCCGAAACTGTCAAATTTTCCCAATCAATCTTAAACCTAATGCTGTAGCGATAAAGTTGAAAACCTATTAAAGACATTTGACAGATTGTAGTAGCTTTATGTGCTGGCATCTGTACCTAAATGACGACAGTTTTTTTTTTTTGAAGTCCATATTCGCACGGACGTCAAAACCTCGCGGTACATTGTTGTCGCGCACTGGTGTTTCAACGTACTGCTAAGAACCGAGAGTTGAAATTCGAATAATGTGTATTTTCCACACGTTGGGACGCACTCTGTTGGATTCTCCATGTTCGGTTCTACACCGACAGCTGAAAATTTAGTGCGTGACAAAATTTCGTCGCGATATTTTTACGTTCGTGCTCCGTGCTAACATTTGCATAGTTACTAACGTAAAATAAGTTTGAATTTTCTTAACGGTCTAGATAATAAGTATCTTTCTATTTTATCAGTAATTTGATAGGTACCTAAAGAACGTAAGATTTTCCAGCGGCTGCGCTCGCGTATTATACTTACAAACCTACCTTTTGATTCACCCTGTCTATCTAATGGTGAAAACCGTGTTAAATCCTTTGCGTAGTTTAAAAGATCTAAGCATGTAAAGAAGATTATCTAGAAATTGAAATCCACGCCATCTATTAGGAATTCGTAGAACTAACCATAGAACACAAACATTGTCCTATAAAAAACATTTAATTTGCAAATATTGAGATCAGTAATTGAGATAAAAACTATCCTATCTTTTAAGTTGGATCTAACTGCACACGGTGTGCAAATATTAATAAAATCGGTTAAGTAGTTTAGGAGTACATCCCGGACAAAAAACGTGACGCGTAATTTATATAGGTACTAGCTTTTGCCAGCGGCTTCGCCCGCGTGGAGGTCGAAAATTATCCCGCGGGAACATACTACCGAGATAAAAAGTAGCCTATGTCCTTTCTCAGGCTCTAAACTATCTGTGTACCAAATTTCATTTAAATCGGTTCAGTAGTTTTAACAGGAAAGCGAGACAGACAGACAGACCGACAGACAGACAGACAGAGTTACTTTTGCATTTATAATATTAAAGTATGGAAAGTATGGATTAAGTATGGATAGTATGGATAATTAAGATTTGCAGTTGTACAGTTACATATAATACAAAAATGTCCTATTAACTATATTAAGTAACTTTTTCTTTTTTTATGGATATGTTACCATGTAATTGTAAATACCGTAAGATAATAATCTAAATAGCAAGATTGTAAACTGTTAAAAGATTGTGAACCGTGACGTACTGCTTACAATTTAACGCATCATTTTTTCATCTGTCCATGGCAAACCGACGAACTGAGAGCCGATATCAAGTTTCTATAAGACAGATCGCATCTTGTGCTTGTACTAAATAGTCAAGTAACTGCTAGCAGTAAATGGTTTTTGCAGTGCATTTAAATGGTTTTTTCAGTTCACAATTTTTCGATAGTTTATTACATCTCGAGATAAATTGTAATCCAACGGTATTTACAATTTTACGGTGACAGATACACCACATATAAAAGTTTTCTATTCTATTCTATTATTTATTCCTCCTACAATATATTCGCAGAATCTTTTAACAATTCCTCATTTGAAAGTACATCGTAGGTACATTTTATAATAGGTATTAAGACGACGATGTGATTAATTGAATGAATCCTTTATAATTTCGTTACTGGTTTAATTTCAAATTAGACTTAAATATTCTCTTCATATTTGACTTAATTATTTCAAGCTTTGACGTGGTTGCTTGAGTTTATAATGATATATAAATAGTGACTACTTACCTATTAACATTTATCAAATATCAAACGAGTAATTTAGGTATCCTATACCTATTCAAATACATCAATACGTATTTGTTGATTTATTTTAATGACATGTACTTAAATGATTTCTATAATTCATCATTTGCACCTTCTCCCCTACTATATAAATATCGGCTTCAGCTTCCAGTCTCATCGAGTGCAGCTGAATGCCAGTATTTTATATGAAGCCGCTGCCTATCTCAAACCTTCACCAGCAGAAAGGCCTTTCTCCAGCAGTGGACGTCTCTCGGCTGAAGTAATAATGATGATGACTGCCCATCTGAACTCCACAACCTACTTACTGGGTAAAATACGATACCCCTTGGTAAGACTGGTTGACTTTTGGGCTTCTATCGACTAGTAAGTAGGTACTGCCTACGAGATCTATGAATGACAGCCGGGACCCACGGCTTAACATCCTTTCCGAGGCAAGGGGTCTCAAGAGCCCGCCATTTTGACAAATAAAAGTCACCTATCCATGGACCAACCGCGGCAAGCGATCGACCTATGCGGCTGTTGTTACTTAGCCAGACGCCCCACCTTGATTTCTAAACTTAAGTTGATGAATAACCTAATAACATCAAAATGGGAGCATTTCACTGGAAATCATCAAATGACAGCAAGCTCTGAGAGTGAGTAGTTCCTTGAAAATGTGTAACGTTAGTATAGTTCAGTTCGAAATTTACTGTTGAACCCTAATTTTAGCAGGAATACCTACTCAACAACATGCCAACGTTATATTACTAACTTTTGCTAGAGGCTTCGCCTGCTGGAGGTTGCAAATAATCCCACGAGAACTTACTACCAGGATAAAAGTAACATATGTGTTTGTATTTGTGTTTGTTTCATTTTTGTTTTGATGATGATGTGTTTATACAGGTTATAAACTATCTGTGCGCCAAATATTATCCAGATCCGTACAGCCATTTTTGCGTGATTGAGTCACAAACATCCAAACATTCACAAAGTATTGGTATGATTTGGGTTTCAACACAATGTAATAAAATCGACTTTGTTTACCGCGTTTCAGATTCCTACCACTGAGCCATGTGAAGTAGACATTTTATGTTGACTGAGTCAAAACAACTACTAAGATTTTTTTACCATAGGTTTTTATTTTTATTTTTTTATTTTTTTGGATGGGGAATCATCAAATGACTTCTCCCGCTCTGGGCGGAGTGGGAGGACGTGTCAGACTTTTACTGACTAAAACCCACCCGTGTTCCTTCAGTTGCCCATGTGCCGGGGCCACGGTATCTCTTTCGAACAATCACGCGACCCCGGCAGGCATCGGTCCTAGCAGACCCCTTCAGTGCTGCTGACATCTCTTTGAGGCGCGCGTGGAACACTACGCGCCGTCGACCCGAGCTTGGTCCTTTCCGGGCGGCGAGCTACCCATTGCTCGCCGCCCGCAAGCTCGCGTCTACGGTGGCCGGGAGTCCGCTATCGACTCCCGACTCGATTAACCGGATGTACTACAGGTGCTGTGCCGTTCATACTTACCCATAGTAACTACTGATCAGCTATTTGTTATCTAACGACTAGGAAATACAGGTCGTCCCATAAATATAAGGGTCTCCCGCTGAATGTTTTTCCGTTGCGTAAGTAGGTACAAAAGCCTTCTCTAACACTTCCGGATTTGAAGCTTGAAGGTTTTATATAACTGGGTATATGTAAACGAACAGGATTTTACGATAGAGGACTCAGATGTCGGGGTCGTAAACATAGCAATACCGACGTTACACAAGTATATTTGTATTGCAAAAAACAGTTGGCCAGTGTAAGTAGGGACACGGTATAATGGTTTGAAGTCTTGTTGACGTTTGTCTTTGCTGTCCGTATCATTTTGGACTGTCAAGGTATAAAATACAGGACATAATAGCTGGTCGATAAGAAGAAACCATTTATTTATTTAGAGACATCGTTGTATTTTTCCAGTAATCTATACATAAACTTCTATCACATATAACAATATCGGATTTTTCTCAATACAAACTTTGGAGATAAGGGGTAGGAAGGGTAACGGTATTTTTTTATAATTTTTCGTCAAAACCAGAAAACAACGCGACCAGCAAAAAAAATTGGTAATGTGCAAATAGCGCTTTTTCATATGATATCTCACATAAAGTTCCCGAATTTCCGAATTGAAAAATTCTTTTTGTGTTGGGTAGCCTATTTATTGAGGAAGGCTATAGGCTTCCATAGCGGACTCCCGGCCACCGTAGGCGCGAGCTTGCGGGTGGCGAGCAATGGGTAGCTCGCCGCC
Source organism: Aporophyla lueneburgensis (assembly GCA_932294355.1). Taxonomy (NCBI): domain Eukaryota; kingdom Metazoa; phylum Arthropoda; class Insecta; order Lepidoptera; family Noctuidae; genus Aporophyla; species Aporophyla lueneburgensis. The sequence continues at coordinate 9,723,392 of OW028737.1, forward strand.
CGGTAAGGACCAAGCTCGGGTCGACGGCGCGCAGTGTTCCACGCGCGCCTCAAATAGATGTCAGCAGCAGTGTAGGGGTCTACTAGGACCGATGCCTGCCGGGGTCGCGTGATTGTTCGAAAGAGATACCGTGACCCTGGCACATGGGCAACTGATGGAACACGGGTGGGTTTTAGTCAGTAAAAGTCTGACACGCCCTCCCGCTCCACCCAGAGCGGGAGAAGTCATTTGATGATTTCCGATCCTGAAAAAAAAAAATAAAGGCTATAGGCTATATAACATTACGGTAAAATTACAAGGAGTGGAGCAGCAATGAAAACGCGGGCAGAAGCTAGTCACATAAAAGAACAGAGGGGTAAATGCGCTACACACTATCAATAGGAATCGCTATCATTTTAACAGTTCCACAAAATTCATGGCGTTGTTTATGTTGCTAAGCATACATTGTTTTCAAACAAATGAAAGAATGGATTAGCGATCAGCTTCAAAATTATTTAGATTCTAATTAATAGTGTTACGCAATTAGGGTGCAGATACAATGGTGATAAAGGGATTTAATTGTCTTTTCAGTAGACAATGAAAGTAGACTGTTACGATGAATAGCAACTGCGAATAACAATAATATTTAATTAATTACCCAACTGAACTTCTGGCTTTATGTAGGTAAGTCTGTTAACTTTCAGTTGTATTTTTTAACGTAATAGGTAGTTAGTATATCTTTTGAACAAATTAATGCTTCATTTCTATTATTGTTTCTCTTCTTTAAATAGGCCATCATTGTTTGTTCATCATCATCATCATCATCAGCCTATAACGTTCCCACTGCTGGGACACAGGCCTCCTCTCGGTGAGAGAGAGTGGGCCATAATCCACCAAGCGGGCCCAGTGCGAGTTGGTAGATGTCACATGTCTTCGAATTTTTGGTTCTAAGACATGCCGGTTTCCTCACGATGTGGTTTGTTAATACACCAAATTCTTCAGATTCTAAACCCAATTTGTTAGTAATTACATACTTACACAACTTTAACATTAGTGTTAGTACTTACATTTACAATAATTGTTCGTTACAAATGTCTTAAAACTATATTATTACTAGCTTTTGCCAGCGGCTTCGCCCGCGTGGAGGTCGGAAAATATCCCGCGGGAACGTATTACCGGAATAAGAAGTAGTCTATGTCCTTTCACCGGCTCTAAACTATCTGTGTACCAAATTTCATTTAAATCGGTTCAATAGTTTTAGCAGGAAAGAGAGACAGACAGACAGACAGAGTTACTTTTGCATTTATAATATTATAGTGTGGATAGTGTGGATTACGCGGCAAACTTTGGACACCAAAACGATAAGACCAATTATATTTTATGGACAGATAAACAAGAAAGTGAAACACGACGCTATGTTGGCATCATGATCTCCGGCCGAGTGACCTAGCTACTGCAATGATGTGCACCAACAATAACCTATTAGAGTTTCTCCAGAGCTTCAGCACGACTGAGGCTAAATTCTTTCTGAGTATTGTACTGTTTTAGCCTTACAAAACATACCAGAAGAATTACAGAACTTGAGAAACGTCAGCAATCCTCTGAACGCGTTAATCGCATTAGGCTTTCTGAGTAAAGTTAACCCACAGGCTGCTGGTGTAAAATGATTAACAAAAGGCCTTTTGACATGCTCATCTAATTACATGTTTCTTTCAATATAGGGAGGAATTAGGGAGTATAAAAGCGACTGCCTAAAATTTCAATGCGATTCGTAAGCTTTGAACGGCGGCGTCTCTACGCCAAAAAACATGAACCCAATTAGTCTAAACACCTTAGTTGTACTTATACTACATTTTGCCTGCAGTAAGAGTAGAGCTACATAAAATTAATCTTGTAAGCCGGTCTAAAGACTCTTCCTAAGTTAGGTAGTCTTTGTAAAGCGCCGTAGGAACGTTGAAATCTCTCCAGATTATTAGTGCGTAAGACGTAACGTAGTTATTACACAACTAATTTGAATATTTTAATGTAAAGGGTTAGTTCGGACCACTCCCGCTTAATCTTTACACAAGGGATTTTAATGCGGTTTTCATAAACAGACAGTCATTGAATAGAAAAGTTTATATGTATAATATTCGGGCGAAGCCGCTGGTAAATGGTGGTGCCGTTCATGGGACAGATCTACCACCTTATTGTAGGTACGTTCCCAGAATACGTTCAGCGGCATCGAGGAAGACCTGAGAGAAGATGGCGGGACGAGTTTGACGCCTTCAGGCAAGATTGGTCCATTTTAGCTCAGTACAAAGAAGAGTGGAAAGAAGAAAGTGAGGCCTTAACACTGCAGTGGAATAATATAGGCTAAAATTATAATAACAAAATAAAAGTTTTATTCGAAAAAGCTAGAAGCTTAGAAATAATGTGACACGACTTTGCAACTACCCGTTTAAAACAAAGAAAACTAATGCCTAGATCTCAATCTCAAAGGCAAAGTCACTTTACGTAATCCTATTGCCAATGTTATCCGACATGAATATTCAATTTCCAATTAAATTATTTCCACTTTTACAAAATTCAATTATCTATTATTTTTGTCATATCTGGTCGGGTGTCTGGCATGACGCTGTTCGTCAGTGAAACAATGGCTGGGGGGCAGTCGTTGGCTGCGGGCCGTGAGCAGGACGGGAACGGGACGGGAGCGGGACGGGTACGGGAAAGCCTTCGCTCATTCGCTCAACAATGGACGATGTGGAGATTGATGAGTTAATTATGACGAGGAGCTCGCTCCCTTTTACATAGGTATATTAGCGTGAACAGTTTTTACATCTGCAACGGAAAAATTTGGAGGGGCACCATTTTCCTTTCGGAACAATTTGTTTTAGGTATTGGTCGTAGGACCTAATCTTAGGTAAGGGGTTTAAGCTCTCAAATGGCGTTGATGGCATTGGTCTTAAATATTTATTATTTTTGTCTTTTTAACAAGAAATGGTACCGTGTGTTGCCGGACGTAAAGAATAGCACCATCCCATTTCCTCCCGTGGGTGTCGTAAGAGGCGACTAAAGGAGTTACTAGCGAATGGGCAGCAGCATTCTCTATGCATTTTACCACCATACTGCGATCGCCAATCCGCCTGCCAAGCGAGGTGATTAAGGCAAACCCAGAGGGGATGAGGCGACGTTAGCATAATACAAAGTAAACATGGCGGCATGGACATCAACGCACCAACTGTAACCATCAATTCTGCGCATGAATCTAGACCCCCCAGCGTAGAAAATTTGGTGGATGGTCGAAAATCAACGGTTTTATAAATAAGTGCAATACCAACGCAGTCAAAATGCTAGAACAGGTTATTTATTTTTTCATAGTCGACGTAAAATTTCAATCTATCCGTGTCGATGTTGCCACTCTGTACTGGAAACCGAACCAGCATTGGCAGGACATTTCGAAGTAAACAAAAACAATTGTTTTTCTTTGAAACCGATAGTCATGAGTACCTAGGCCAATTGTCTTACAACGAAACAAAAATAGGAACTTGTTTTTCTCCATGCCTTCAGGGTTTACAGGGCTAACCCCAATACCATTATTTCCTTTTCTACATACAGAAAAACAATGCATTAATGTAGTGTTGTTTACCGCATCTGTATACGGTACAAAAATACACAGAGAGGCTGTACCGACGTTATCTCTTTCCAGTAGTCGTAAATTTTCCTGCGAGTAATGTTGGTCGTAAAAGATAGGGTAGCTTGGTACCAAGGACTACTGGTATGGTGTCAACATTTGTAATCATGACGCGTTGTTACGTAACGTGTACTGAATTTGTACCTTTTGTATTATTATAATAATATAATAATTATTATTAGTGATGTGCGGATATCCATATCCGTATCCGCGGATATCCGAGGGAGAAGATCCGAATTTGTTACTTTTTGGTAGATCTTTTACCTTATTAATTTATCAATACATAGATGAAAGTCTATGTACAGGTGATAAAGTAGCAATGAAAGACTATTGAATTCCATTCAGATATTTTTTTGTTTCTTAAAATCAACTATACTATAGAAGAAACAAAAAAAAAATACCCATGCGATGTAAGTAGAAACACGTCCTCTCAAGCAAAGAGGCAAGTGGTGTCAACTATCATTTCAAGGTCACGCGCATCGACACCGATTGTGTAAGAAAGCTAAGATCGGATCTTGACATTTTTAACGCACATCACTATCTATTTTTGTTGTTGGCATAAATGTAGATGTTACACACATTTGCAAACGCAGAAGTTACGGTTGAGTTGTGCGTAGACCAAATTATCTCTTGGGGCTTAAGTTAGCTTGATTTTGTTTCTGGTACGTTTATTACTGAATTTTCAACTCGCTGTGTTGAACCGAGCATTGAGAATCCAACGGACTGCATCTCAACACGTTAAAAATTTAATACTTTTTACTGTTTACGCGTTTTACTGTTCGATTTTGAACTATCATCGCTAAGCGGTGCGTTGAAAATCCAGTGCGTAAAAAATCCCACCGCGGTTTCATGACGTCCGTAATTAGCTTGTGACTTTTCACTTCTTCTCACACTGCTGAGATACGGGCCTCCTCTCGATGAGGTGAGCCGTTATCTATCACGTGGGCGCAGTGCGGGTTGATGGCTGGTGGATGTCACATATCTCCTCACGATGTTTGTTAGGGCATGCAAAAACCGGGTTGTTTATATAACCGTTTTTTTCGGGTTTTTTTGTTTACAAAACCGGTGAAACCGGTTAAATCGGGTTTTTCGGATATTTTAATTTTTGTTAAATAAATGAGAAATATGTCTGTAAAGAAATGTAAATGCTGAAGTCTAATCAAAATATGTATTTCTTACGGACTGAAATAAGCTACAACTACTAACACGCAATACAAAAAGTTTCTTTTCTTTATACATAACATAGAATAATAATCATAAAACTAATTATTTAGGAAAACAACACATTCTTTAAAACTTAAGGTATAGGTTATCTAACATACACAATTAAGAACATTTGGTAGGTAGACAAAGGCCTAAAATTACAGAATATTAAATAACAATTTAACTGTCATAAAATACAAACAGGCAAAATCAACAGTACGTAAAATGAGATCAAAATAATTATTGAAATATCGCATAAAATAGAAGTCTTATTCTTATTAAACCAAAACAAAATAAATCAGACATTCTTATAGATATAAGAGATTTATTAATTCTAAATTAAAATAACACAGCAAAATCAAGTTACTATTTTTTACTTTGATAAAATTGCCATATATGACCATATATTTTTTACTTTGATAGGATACAAGTGCATCGACAGAGTTTTCCTCCACCGTCGTAAAGTGCCATCTCTACCCTCATTTTAGTTTCTTAATCAAGTTCTGTAGATGGGCTTGCACCAGAGGTATGTTGTTTGAGCGTCTTCTTTATTTTCTTGTCCGAGTTGGTCCTCGATGTTCCATTAAACATTTACTACTGCATAGTCTAAGTTTTCGTGAGTTGTAGTTGCCGTCGGTTTAGTAGTCGAAAAATGATAATTTATAATGTTAACCGAAAAAACCGAAAACTCCGGTTTTGATATCCTAAATACCCGGTTTTCAAATCATTTGGTTATCCGGTTTTTCCGGTTATCCGGGTATCCGGTTTGCATGCCCTAATGTTTGTACAATGAAAATGACATCAGTTGCGCCGGGGGCTTCGCTACTTAAGAATTATGAACTAAGAGGAAATATAGTACGTATTCATTTCCTCGTTGGTCACACACAGACACACATACGTAAACCATCACGCCGTCTTCCCCGAAGGGTTGGGTAGCTGGTTGGTTGGTTTGGTTTTTCGTTACGGGGATGTAGGAAGTCGTCTTAGGTCCCGTGATCCCCGACGTGTGGGAGGGAATACCGGGGTGGTTTGAGTCAGTAAGAGTCTGTCAGACCCCTCTGCCCATCCCAGAGGACATCCATGAGTTCCACTTCTACATGAATAAGGAAGAGGGTTGGTTCCTCGTTGGTTATTAATTGTATTTCCTTTAAAGATATATTATAACTACATGAGTCAATTGATCAAGTTAGGTGGGATTACAGTGAGCGCTTGTGGCTAAGTTATAATAACTGCATGAGTCAATTGATCAAGTTAGGTGGGATTACAGTGAGCGCTTGTGGCTAAGTTATAATAACTGCATGAGTCAATTGATCAAGTTAGGTGGGATTACAGTGAGCGCTTGTGGCTAAGTTATAATAACTGCATGAGTTTATTGATCAAGTTAAGCTACTATTGCCGCGGTTGACCCGTGGATGGGTGATCTTTAAATACTAGGCCCCGTCCGTGCTTCGCAAAGCATGTTAATCCGTTAGTCTCGGCTTTCATTCGTGCTATCTTTGTCAGTTGTTACGGGTCGTTAGAAGCTCGAAAGTCTGACAACCAGTCTCCAAAGGGTAGCGTATTTTGCGAGGATCGTCTGGAGGATACGGTGGAGCATACGGTGGAGGTGTGCCCTGCCTGGGCGGAGCACCGCCGTGTCCTCGTGGAGGCGATCGGCGGCGGCGACCTCTCGCGTCCGGCCCTGGTGCGAGACATGGTACGGAGCGAGAGGGAATGGGAAGCCGTCACCTCCTTCTGCGAAGCAGTAATGCTCACTAAGGAGGAGGCGGGGCGCGTGAGGGAGTGGCAGTCTCTGCGCCCTCACGTCCCTAGCCGCCGCAGGAGGAGACGCCCCGGGCGTCGGGAGTCGGTAGCGGACTCCCGGCCACCGTAGACGCAAGCTTGCGGGCGGCGAGCAATGGGTAGCTCGCCGCCCGGAAAGGACCAAGCTCGGGTCGACGGCGCGTAGTGTTCCACGCGCGCCTCAAAGAGATGTCAGCAGCACTGAAGGGGTCTGCTAGGACCGATGCCTGCCGGGGTCGCGTGATTGTTCGAAAGAGATACCGTGGCCCCGGCACATGGGCAACTGAAAAAACACGGGTGGGTTTTAGTCAGTAAAAGTCTGACACGTCCTCCCACTCCGCCCAGAGCGGGAGAAGTCATTTGATGATTTCCCATCCTGAAAAAAAAAAAAAAGGGTAGCGTATTACCAAGTTACTTGGCTAGGTCTGATAGGCAGTCGCTCCATATAAAATACTCGTATTCAGCTGCATCTGGGCAGACTGGCAGCTGACCCCAACATAGTTAGAAAAATGCAGGCAGACGTGAAAATTTTATTGCGATAAATTTTAAGTGATGCGAGAAGAGCCTACGATCTCAATACAACAAAAAAAGAATTCTCTAATGAAGAATCTGAAATGCTGCTCATAAACCATTGTCATCTCAACTCTATTGTCATCATCATCATCATCATTTCAGCCGAAAGACGTCCACTGCTGGACATAGGCCTCCCCCAAGCACCGCCACTTCGACCTGTTCTGTGCTTCTCGCATCCAACGTATTCCTGCGGCCTTCACCAGGTCATAGGTCCATCTTGTGGGAGGCCTCCAAACGCTACGTCTTCCAGTACGCGGTCGCCACTCCAGAACCTTCCAACACCATCGGCCATCTGTTCTGCGAGCAATGTGCCCTGCCCAAATTTAGTTTCAGTTCGAGATAATTTATCTCCGTGATGAGTGCAAAATGACTACAGTTACGACATTCCGGTGGGAAACATTTAATGGCAAAGGAAAGTAATCCCACGCCACCCCGCCGAGTACTATAAAGTTATTTTATAGCTAAGTACGTCGCGGGTTTATGACTAAAACTTTGTTCTAGATTTTATATATGTCGTCCTCTTTCACACAACAGACAGAATAATGCTTTGAGTACAATCCATCCTTCATATCCTGTTATGAAAGGAATTTGGCATCAACATCTGGGCCCTATTCTTACAAAAAGTTTCGATCTCTATCTTCATTTTGAAGTCCATAGCCCTCTTTTTGTAGCCTTGCGAACAAAACACTAAAGAAAAACTGCGATGGAATAAAAAGTAGGACCACAGTGCTTTGTGCCGTTTTCATACTTGAGTCCTTAGTAAGCGGCTGGTATCAAATTATCTTGCTCTACCGGCCCGCGAGATAGATATCCCTCCATTTATTTACGTGTATACAACATTGCCTTATCATAATTTACTACATAAGTAGGTATATGAGAATGCTAAGCACATAGTGGAGGAAAAGCTTAAATTACAGTAATCGGATGAAGTAGGGTGCTGAATATGAATAAGGTAATCAATTTACTTTGTGTATTAACCCAGTTATTAATATTGAAATTGAGTTTTCTATTAGAATTAATATAAACACACTGGTATTATGTTTAACCATGGAAAGCAGCTCGAGGGTTTAGGAAAGAGCGGTTTTTGAAATAGTTTGTGTATGTAACTAATATTGCTTTGGATAATAAAAAACAAGGTCATCAGCGCCATCTGCCTAGCCTTTTCTCCACTATGTTGGGGTCGGCTTCAAGTCTAAACGGATGCAGCTGGATGCCAGTATGTTACATGAAGCGACTGCATATCTGACCATCACAACCGAATTACTGGATAATAGGATACCCCTTGTAAAGACTGGTTGCCAGAGTTTGGGCCTGCTGAGAACCCGTGACTTAAAAAAAAACCCAGTCAATTTTCAAATATTTATTGGATTGTAAACAGGTTCACATATTTTTAGTGCTCATTAACAGCTACGTTAGTTTAAAAAACTGTTGTAGCCATTAGCGCCCATCTCAAAATATTCTATATTACTTTCACTATGATAAACTGGAAGTTTACCTATTTCATCTAAGTGTTTTGATAACTTAAGGTAGGACGCCATCATCTTAGGTATAGAATAGAATAGCCAATAGCCAACGGCCAATGTCCAGCTGAATAAGATAGGTATATTGAGTTAAGGCAAATTGCTGAATAAAAAAACTCTTTCCTTTCATTGCCGCAACAACTCTACTCCTTCAATAAATTATCAAATTTATCCGCCAAAAGGTCTAAAACCGATCTATCTTCATGACTATCCACAATTTTCGACTTTAAGGAAAGGCAATTAGGTAATGCGAACATTATCCGCATAGCAGCAAACGTTAAGTCATTGTCCGGCTAAAGTGGTCTCCTTTATTCGAGCCCCAGAATATTCATCGATGTTAATGAGGGCGTTAGATTAATGTGATTCGTGTGGTTTATGTGGTGGACGAGTTCCACATTATATATTATTTATGTAGGGATACATTTCGTGTGGTTAAAAAGAAGATGTAGTGACCAAAATTGAAAAGAGTATGCTTCGATGCTTTGGTCATGTTGAGAGCATGAATGAAGGATGGTTTACAAAAGGTATTTACAAGGCAGAAGTGGGTGGAAATGCCGGGAGGGGACGCCCTAGGAGGACATATAGTGACTTTACTGGTCACTATACAGTATAAGTTTTTAACTAGTGAGCAAATTTTAACAAATTAAACTTAAACGAGTTATAATAATCATGCAATTTTTATTTTGATATATCTTAGTACAAAAAAAAATTAGTTATCGTTAACGAAATATGTTTATTTTGAAATTGGTTTTCATGTTAACCTGCGCGCGGCGCCAGCGTGGCGGCGAAGGTGAACGACCGAGCGTAGCTACAAGTACCTACCAGTTCGATTGGCCAAAATTCTAAGAAGTTCGAAGTACCTACGCGGCGGCGAAGGTAAACGAGCGAACGTAGCTATAAGTACGTACCAGTTTGATCAGTCAAAATTCTAAGAAGTTCGAAGTACCTACGCCGGCGCGCGGTTACTGACCTATTCCTACTGTCGATATCATATTACGAAATATGTAGGGTGTCCACTGATTTAATAACGTCGGATAAATTTTTAAAAAAAGTATTGATAATATAGTTGAAATATGTTCTATTACTGATAATGAACCACCAAAAAAAAGGAGACGGGCATTTCTGGGCCAAATTGTAATAAGTAGAGATATAGTTTAAAAAAAAGGTTATATTTTTCTATTGGATTAATCTGAAAAATTAACTCAATTTACAATCTGGAAAATGAGAAATCAGAAAATGAAGTTAAGGTTACGAAGTAAATGGAATACAGATTAAATTATAATCGATTAACGTGACAGGGTGTATACTATTTAAGAAAATGCCTTCACCAGATGATTAATTGAATTAAAATAATTAAATGTATTAGAATTAACGTAATGAACAGCTAAAACCGATTGAATATCTACATAATTAAAGTAAATTGATCCACGTTTACCAATCGATTATTGTATTTTTAGTCTGTGCTAACTTTGACATGATATGCATGACACTAGGCATGGGCGTTTTTGGTTTTGAGCGCTAACTGATATTTATCCGATTTCAGATTTCAAAATCGATTTCAAAATCCGTTTATAGAAATCTGATTTCCATAGCACCAAGCCTCGCTCCAAGAAACCTTAAACCATAAACCAAAATACATCAACGTATAATCTGGAAATTGAAATACAGTAAAGATTATATTGATCGCATTATAATGTCCGTTAGATTTCCGAAAGCCGAAATCTAAATCACATAATTCACGCTATCTTTTTTACTCCGCTAAGTTACGTTTAGTTAGAAAGAGAGAAAGCGAATTTCTAACAAAATCTAGTTTGCGTTTGGATTTCGTTTGGTGATAAGATCCAGTGATTTTATTGTTGATTCGTTTGGTGTTAGATCGTTAGCGTTTGGTTCGGCTAGGTAGATTTTTGAAATCCAATCTTCAAGTTTGAGAAATCGATACGAATCGATTTTTGTATGAAATCGGATTTTGAATTCGTTTTTGATATATCGGACCATGCCTACATAACACGTCAGTGTCATGTAAGCATGGTCAACTCACTTGTTTCGTATCGTTTGCGTTGCGTATAGTATACGTTTTGAGTGTGTTTCCTCTCATAGTTTTATTGACATTTTCCTCGACCCCTGCTTTCATTCTACGGACTTCTGATCTACCTCGTTGTACAACCTTTGCCTTGCTACCATACCGGACACTGAGAACCCCGCTTACACGTTTGACTTGGACTTGTTGTTATTATATTTTGGATTTCACGAACGGCCTACCGATTGAGAATTGAATCCATGGATCGTTGCGTAAATTGTGGCATAGTGACTAATCGCTGTAATACGTCGAGCTTTAGATGACGAAATGATTTAGCAGTGATTCGTCAATGGCGTGCACCACAATCTGTAAGTACTTACTCACTTCCTATTTATTAGTTCACCAACGTCTACCACGCTGGCTTGCAGTCTTTACAGCGTTTTCTTTCACCATTATACTACCAAAATAATAAACTATACATAGTTAAACATTTAAAAGGCCTATGAAGATACATTACGTTGAACTAAGTTATTACTGAACTGACATTTTTTTAAAGTGATCATGTTACTAAACACTTTACATCTTTCAGGTAAACTCCAGTGACCATGTTTGCCAAGCTTGCTGGATCTTGGCTCAAAGACCACCTCTTGGTGAACCTAGACAGCTTGGCCACCGTATTGTTTGTCTGCGATGTGGATGTATGGATACCAATCACACTTCAAAAATCAGGTTTTAAGTGTAGATTGTTACATAACCTCACTTTACGCAAATCTATTTTAACTCTGTTCTCAGATTGCCAAAATGTACAAAATTTTCAGTGATTGTTTTATAATATAGTACCTATCTATTGACACCACTTTGATCCTTTTACATCCAGGCCCAACATTGTATGGAAGCGTATCCGTCTCCTTTGCGCACTGGTTAAAAAAAAATCCTGTATGTCCTCGTTTTTCTTCAGTACGGTTAGGTGCGTAGTACTCGCAACCGGCGTTAGTGTATGACCAGAAGTATGAACCTAAGCGAGGCAAAAGGAGTATATAAGGATCATAGATCATTGTACCGTGTGGTGCCGGACGTAAAGAATAACACCACCCCATTTCTTCCCGTGGGTGTCGTAAAAGGCGACTAAGGGACTTACTAGAGAATGGGCAGCAGCGTTCTCTATGTATTTTACCACCATACTGCGATCGCCAATCCGCCTGCCAAGCGTGGCGATTATGGCAAAGCCCCCCAAATTGGGGGAGGCCTAAGTCTAGCAGTGGACGTCTTACGGCTGAAATGATGATGATGATGAAGGATCATAGAAGGCGGCGTTCCGTAGTTTCTGCCTACCGCCATAGGAAAAAGGCGTGAGTTTATGTATGTATACGTTTCGTGTAGTTTTAGACCACGTTCGCTAGGACGTAAACATATCGCGGGAGATATTATCGTGCACCGGATTTTGTACTCTCAGTCTCGTACCGAGCATTGAGAATACAACAGAGTGCAATCCCACACGTCGATAAAATACACTTGGATTTTCAACTGACTTGACTGGCCTGTTAGTCTAGTGGTTAGTGACCCTGACTGCTAAGACTGAGGTCGTGGGTTCAATTCCCACCCAGGACAAATCTTTGTGTGATGAGCACAATCATTTGTTCTGTGTCTGGGTGTAATTTATCTATAATATGTATGTATTTAGGAATATATAAGTATGTTTATCAGTTGTCTGGTTACCATAGTACAGGCTCTGCCTAGTTTAGGATCAGATACCGTTATGTTGGTGGTCCTAAGATATTACAGATAATATAATTCTCGGCACTAAGCAGTGCGTTGACGATCTACTGCGCGAGTAAATTCCGCCACGATATTTTTACGTATGTGGTAACATTGACTTATGCATACCTATGTGTAATTAGTCCTCTTAAGCTATGATTTCCTAGAAGAGAGGTGACTGTTACATAGCGTTTGCAATTTACCAGCGTATGACTTACTAAAAAGTAAATTACGGAAGTAAGTTGATGTGTCCCCTGGAGAGTGTTAAACGCTATTTTTTAATTCCTAGTGTGTTATAATTTCATGACAGTTGTCACTACGGACGTTAGGTTGCAGCCCCCGTTCTTCTAGGAAACCGTAGTTTAACTAATCATACAATCATTTCTGTATACGATCTGTCTTTAATAGGTCACGTCCAAAACAATAGGCCAAAGTTAGGCCAATAAAACCAGGGCCATCCAAAAGGACGTTAGGTTGATGATATCGTAACAGGAAACACCTGAATGAGCGCGCACGAAAACGGGATCCGGGAAGTATGGCAGAAAAAGGGAAGGTCTATACCCAGCAGGAGGTTATTCCGGGCTGAAATGATAACGATGACATGGCCAAGTACATTGCTTGTGAACTGAAGAGAAGCCTCGACAGGCCTGCGAAATGATCAAGCAAGGATCTTCAGAAATTCAGTAGGTACTAAAACTGCTGTAACACAGGCCTCCTCTCGGTAAGAGGAAGTGGATAATAATCCACCACGCGAGCCCATTGCGGGTCAGTATATGTTGTAGGATGATGTTTTCCTTCACCGTTTTGAGAGCAGTGGTCATGAAATAATTTACACAAAGTAATTCGCCAGACGGGGTACGAATCTATGACTTACAATTCGTAAGTAGGGGGCCGTTACCACAGACAAGGCCAACATTACTTTACACATATTACAGTATGTCTGCGCAAACTATAACAGCTATGAGTGTGTCTATAATATTTTACTGCCATGTACTTGATGACAGCCATCCTTATCATCCAGAAAACTTCTCTACTAAGGTTAAGAGCCACTTACCAGCCAGTTACTGAGGTCGTGGGTTCGATTCCCACCCAGGACAAATCGTTGTGTGATGAGCACAATCATTTGTTCTGTGTCTGGGTGTTATTTATCTATAATATGTACATATGTATTTAGAAATATATATGTATATTTATCAGTTGTCTGGTTGCCATAGTACAGGCTCTGCCTAGTTTGGGATCAGATAACAGTGTGTTGGTTGTCCAAAGATATTTATTTATTTATTATTTATTACTTACAGAACACTGCGTTCCTAACGGACCTTAGTTTCTCAGGCTTTGACGATCATCGTAATCATCATTTTTTGTAGACCTAAATCGTTTTATTTCAGCTTTAGACTGGAGTAGTATACAAACACAGGGATATCGACCTGCAAACTTTAACATGTTAACTGCCAGTCAAAAATGTACTTAGTATTATTTGACTTTAAGTCGATTATTGATTAAAAAGTGTCGGACACATAGTCCAACACGGCAGTTAACGTGTTAAACATGAATTCATTACATGATTCCAGACGTCCTAGTGTAAAAAAGGTACACTATAAAAAATAAAAAAAACTGTTGTTCCATAGAAAAGTGCAATACTCACGCAGACCAAAAATCAAATTTGGAACATATTTTTTTTTATATATAACATGAATGAACATTCAGAATCATATGTTCCTACTCCACCCATGGTTACAGTGTGCCTGCCATCCTGTATAGTCAGGAAAATTTCGTTTATATAAGTCTACTTAATTTAGCATAGCAGACCTGCAAAGTCAATGAAGTTCCAAACTTCACGGTTACTGGGCTATTTACCTTATCTAATGGCTGCAGAACACTAGCCAGCTAATTTAACCGAATTTATCTCAATTAGAATAAAAAGCAACTCATCGTCGGGTAGGTATTCCGAAGTGTAACGGGCCATAGTAACTAACTAGGCCTTCTCTATAATTAAAATTAATGTTTGTAACGAACCCGGCAAAGACCTAAATAACCGGGTTAATTATGCTACAGGTCTGAACATGTTTAATGAATAAACTAGAAGGCTTAACTTACGACCATCGTAGTAAGTTAAATAGTTACAACTGTGTGGTCCTGAACGTAAAAAATAGTACCATCCCAATTCTTCCCGTGGGTGTCGTAAGAGGCGGATTAGGGACTTACTAGAAAATGGGCAGCAGCGTTCTCAACGCATTTTACCACCTTACTGCGATTACCAAACCGCTTGCCGATTGCGTGGTGATTATGGCAATCCCCCAACCCATCCATCTATGTCCATCAGTTACATCTTACAGCTGAAATGAAGATGAGGATGAACCGTGCCCGAAAAAGAAATCGGCTCTCCTTATTCCTCAAACGACATTTAAATAGTTCGAAAATCAAATATAACTTCCATTTGTAAACCGTTTAATCGCTGTCAATACATGAAACGAATTGAACTTAAGAGGTAGCAACAATACGATGCCTGAATAGCTCGTTTATCTTTGTCATTGTTAGACCTACCAAAGTTTGTTCGCGAGCGATTTTACGCAAGAACTAGCATTGCCGCCATTTTGCCGTCGGCAGTGATTTAGCAAAACACAATCGGATTGGAGGCTCGATCAATGAAAACTTGACCGACCTTGACATTGGTTGGAGGTTCGGTTCAAGGGTCTTGAAGACTTTGAGAAAGTCTTTGTCGGTTTGGGTTAATATCATTGTGCATATCATCTGCGAAAGATTTTTAGTCTCGTTCAGGCCCGTTGTACACGGCACGGTTATTAACTGTCCCGTTGGCCTCGTGGTCGTAAGCGCAACTGCTGAGCGTGGAGTCCCGGGTTCTATTTCAAAGTCAGGTAAGTCAGTGACTGATCTCTCTCCGGTCGTGTCGGATTGCTGTCCCATCGGATTGTGAGAGTGAAGGAATAGTGAGTGCTCCTGTGGCTGAGCACACAATTGATCACTATAATATCTCCCGCGCCGATGGCTAGTCTCCGTTGAGATTGGCTGCCGTGACCGCAATACGGTCTGGAGGACTATACACGACACGGTATCTTCCCGGTACGGCGCGCTAGTTGCACTGCAAAATAATCTTGTGAGCATGTATACGGCAAGCCACCGGTCGTATGGTATACGACAACAGCACCGCGCCGTGCCATAGCCGCCGTCTCTGTAAAAACTTCCAAACTTCCGTATTGATCCATACAACACTGACCATCATGCCTACACGACGAATCAGCCGAGTGTGTGCCGACGAGTCAGCAAAAAAACGTGTGTGCACGGCGAGATATCAGGGGATATACCTATTTTAATTTTCCATTATAAGCAGACTTCTCAATGTACGAAAAGCCAAGCAATGCGAGGTCAGCTAAAACTGGAGTAATACTGATACTTATGTCGTCGTGTTAACAATGGGTTTATCAAGCACTCAGATATTCGACTCGATTTTGCATTATAAGTTAACTTACTAATGCGCATAATATAAATAACACCACTAACACACAAAAACCTAATCAACTAATACCATCATCCTCTATCATCATAATAATATGTATCCCTAGTGTGTTTTACAAAAGAATTCCCTTGGCTGTTATATTGGCTCCCCTGTCTGCAGAGTCTTTCAGTGCCATACCAAACATTACGGCGAAGGGTATATTTCGTGAAACGCACTCTACTTCAAAGTTTCTTTAAAAGGATTGTTCCTAAATTCACTTAAATCCAAAGTTCTAATAAAAACGGAAAGAGGTCATTTGCAGCTTAACTTAGCTTCACTTGAATCACGAAAAGCTATTTCATTTCCGTAATCCACGCTTGCTATTCTGTTTCACTACGTTCTACGAAGATAAAATTACTAAAGCTAAGAACTGAAGTTACGAAATAAATCCTTGAAACTTTAGCTCTGTTTTAAATATTATTTTAGATTTGGCAACACTCAGATTCGTATAAAAAAATATTAGGTAAATAGGAACGAATTGGATTCATACTTAATTTAAAAAATATATACGTATCACTTTTAACAAATGGATATAAAATTAAGGTGACGTAGCGAGATAAACGTGCTTTTTCTTTTTAGCGTACCTTTCTTACCGTATGACTTCCGTACTTAATCTTTTAGTGTATGTTTTTTGACTATATGATCTAGTATCCTGTAAAAGGAATACACGATACGATGAAATTTTCTCGATACAAAAAAATCGCAAAGTTCTATCTATGATTATGATTTTTTTAGCCTCAAGGCGCGATGCGTATGTATTATATTAAACATAGTTTACTTTAAAACATTGATTATAATTGCATCTAAGTTTTTGTAAAACAGTTTTCGTTTTAATAATACTTTTCATTCGTAAAAAACGGCGATTCGGTTTGGCACATACGTTATTTTATTCCAAGCGCACACACATTATCGCCATCTCTTCTTTTGCCTATCATAAATAGTGTCATCACTCTCGTTCGTTCATAAATCAGTCGCCCAGTAGGGCTCATCGACGACGAACCTATGTCACTTTTTTACAAATCGGTGCGATCAAAATTACGTTTTTTAAATATTTGTGTTCACAGAAAAAGGTAGTAATTAAGCATTTTGCTGTAATTATTTAATATAATAAGTGTTGGCTTTCCAAATAACTTTGTATTTCGTCTGTATATGTGTCTATTTTTGTGACTGTGAACAATATAACATTCTTTCTCTATTACCATTTAGAGACGACCTAAATTATGTATGAAAATGGGAAGAACCATAAACCAAAACTGAACAGTACCTTCAAGGTTAGGAGTGCGTGCACAGGGCAATTAATTTATTAATTTTGCAAGAATGAAATACCAATAAGATGATGATAACAATAAATCGAATTCACCACCTTCACTAAAGCATTACAGCAACAATCTATTCTCACTTTGTAAAATAATATTGAGTAAACACCTTATTTTCTAGAGAAGAACGTCTGTTTTATCCCAATAACTTATAATAATCATTCATTTAGAAATAAAATAAAATATATAATTAGTTTTTAGGTTTGAATTATGTCAACAATATATCTATATGTCAAGTACTGTCACTTCAAATGCAAGAGCACAACGAAGGAATGCGGCCCCTAGACCTACAATAACATTGTACAATACATTTTATTGTACAATAAGATTGAGAGGCGCTTTGAATCCAAACGATCAATTATATTGCACAATAATACGAACTGCGCAATGTTTTCGTGTTCAGGCGGAGAATAGTATTAATACAGTTTACTACACAAGACTACACCACTTTCAGCCGTAAAATTCATCACAATTCAGTTTTTGGAAAAATATAACAAAAACCCAGGCGACGCGTCAGATTTCCCGCCAGAAATTCCCGTGTACTCCTCGTTCAAGACAAAACACATACTAAAAATTAAACATGCTCAAACTTTCATTCAATCATTGCGCAATCTTCAATATTAACCCTATACGGTCGATAATATTGCACAATTCGTAATATTGCACAATTTAATTGATCGTTTAAGGGGCGCCTTAGGCGGCCCCTATGAAAGTTTGAGCATGTTTAATTTTTATTGCACCATATTTTTCCATTGCGTCGTGTAGGGTCAGTATTGCGCAATATTTTTTAGTATGTGTTTTGTCTTGAACGAGGAGTACACGGAAATTTCTGGCGGGAAATCTGACGCGTCCTTGGGTTTCTGTTATATTTTTCCAAAAACTGAATTGTTATGAATTTTACGGCTGAAAGTGATGTAGTTTTGTGTAGTAAACTGTATTAATACTATTCTCCGCCTGAACACGAAAACATTGCGCAGTTCGTATTATTGTGCAATATAATTGATCGTTTGGATTCAAAGCGCCTCTCAATCTTATTGTACAATAAAAAAATTGGTTGCCTGTAAAGTCGGTATACGGGCGAAAGTTTTACGTGACAACGACTTTGAGTGGTAAAATAATTTTAATGTGAATATTGATTCGTATAGTAGGAAGAAGGATGAAATAATAGTAACAATTTAAAACATTTATTTATACAAAGAATTATATTTAAAACATTAATTGCATTTAAGGGACGCGTGCCTTTCACTTTTTATGTCTGTCTCTCTCGCTCTTAGGCGGGCTAACCATGCCCGAGTGGAAGGGACGCGTGCCTCTCACTCGCTCTCATTGTGAGCGCATAACGTGAGCGGAGCGTAACGCAGTTTCTTGAAGTGTCACCCGGCAAACCAATTTATAAGACGTTGTCACGTCAAAATGTATTGTACAATGTTATTGTAGGTCTAGGGGCCGCCTTAGAATTGTAAAAAAGGTGAGGTTTTACTTGACAGCAGCCCAAAGAAGGGTAATGATTTAAACAGGCTGTGTCAAACGCCGAACTAGTATGTTTTTAACATAACATTGGTATGTACAAGTGTTTGTACAAACCTACTTACAGAAATAAAATCATTTATCATTTATAGCAGATGTGAAGTTTTATTGAAAATATAAATTTTAATTTCATATATCAATCAAATCAGTTTATTTCGGGCTACAAACACCCAAATCATAATACCATACAGACTATCATACATACAAATAAAAACCACGTAAACATAACTATTGTACACGAAGTGACGGCGACGTGTTGCGCTGTGTAGTATCGCGTAGCCTTCCGCGGAATCGCCGATACACGACACCCTTCGGGACACATGAGCTGCGTCGTTAGTGTAACTGGACGCAGCAGCATATTGAGTCCTGCTAGCGCGGTCTCACACTGGTTCCGACTACGAAGCTTCTCTCTACCTTCACGAAGCCATCCATGTTAGGCACGTGGTCTGACGCCAGGCCTAGGTGTTTCGAACCCTATACGTACCGTGTTTGATACCTAATCATTAGCAGCCTATAACGTTCCCGCTGCTGGGACACAGGCCTCCTCTCGGTGAGAGAGAGTGGGACATAATCCACCACAAGGGCCCAGTGCGGGTTGGTAGATGTCACATGTCTTCAATTTTTTGGTTCTAAGACTCTAATAGTTCTAATTCTTTGTTTTGTTTACTCACGATGTTTTCCTTCACAGTTTTGAGAGCAGTGGTGTTGAAATAATTTACACAGAGTAAAGCGCCTGCTCGGGTTCGAACTCGTAAGTAGTAGCCGTTGCCACTGAGCCACCACTGCTTCTCGATATCTAATTGATATCTAATCAAAGGTCTACAAGGGTGCTTTCTGAAAACATATTGGCTATTTATAATTTTTCATTCCTACAAGATTTTAATCAAAATCAAATAATTGGATGATCAAAACAATGATGTTTTACTCTGTTTTGAATAACACTAAACATACTTCTATAATCTTATGAAGACTGTTTAGCAAATTATTTGTGTACTCCATCTCTGAATTACCCCTAACCCCAAAGTAAATTTAATGAAAAATAAAGTTAATAAAAGAACAAACATACATACGAGTTAATAGGCTGATAAACACATTGCTCTCAGTAGTCGTGTAAAACACCCAAATAAAAAGATATAATCAAGACATAGTTACAAAATATCGGCAATAATATCGGTTTTGGTTTTCTAACCGCAGTCACACGTAATTACTAAAATATATATGTATACGTCAAGTAATTTTGACATTTATCATACACATTGCCATACGTAATTGACCTTGAAGGAAATATAAATGACTTGTAAAATAAGGTGAAAAAAAAAAAACAACCAAATAAATGTATAGTGATCGATGAAACGAAATTGAAGTTTATTAATCTCTTAAACACCATCATATATTTTATTTATAGAGCTCTAGAAGATTAGTTCGATATTTTTAATTTCATGTTGTAAATCTATATATTAATACGTGAAGCGAAAACTTTGGATCCCTTTTTTACGAAAATTGGGCGGACGGAGGAGTATGAAATTTCGCAGACGTATAGTTTATACAGAGAAGAAGTGATGAATGCTAATATTTTTTTTAAATTGTGCGTAAAAATACATTATTTTCAATAAATAACACGTTACACACACTACTATTCATTACCGTATATTTAATAATACACACATGCATAGATATTCTTTTGTTTATGGTCCAAATCTGTGGTCTATAGTCTCACTGAATGTCAGTTCAGTTCAGTTTATTTATTTGTTAATATAGGTAAAATATAAAGATCTTATTTGTTTGTATTATTGTCAAGTATAAATATAGGTAATAAATTAATTTTATAGATATATAACCTATTTCATTTTTTCAATCTATGATCATATCGAGAATATTTGTCTGTAATATTATCTGTCTATAGTGTTACTGAATGTCAAATTTAACCATATTATTTTTTATATTTATTATTGTATATATATATTTTCACTTAATAATGTATTTCTATTCAAATGAAGCACGGTCGAATTTCGACGAATGGGCGATCACTAGTAATTAATAAATACTTAAATTGTTTATTATATATTTTTAATTATGTTGAGTTAATCAATCTCGTATAACCCAACATCCGTACATAAATATTAGCTAGCTTTTTCCCGCGACTTCGTTTGCGTAAATCTTACGTTACGCGGACGCACGTGAAGTCGCGGAATAAATAGGGTTAATGGGTAACGAATAAGGTTTAGTCGTGAAAAAGTAACAGACAGACAGAATTAGTTTCGTATTTATTCGTTTAACTCATCGTCGGGTAGGTATTCCGAAGTGTAACGGGCCATAGTAACTAACTAGGCCTTCTCTATAATTAAAATTAATGTTTGTAACGAACCCGGCAAAGACCTAAATAACCGGGTTAATTATGCTACAGGTCTGAACATGTTTAATGAATAAACTAGAAGGCTTAACTTACGACCATCGTAGTAAGTTAAATAGTTACAACTGTGTGGTCCTGAACGTAAAAAATAGTACCATCCCAATTCTTCCCGTGGGTGTCGTAAGAGGCGGATTAGGGACTTACTAGAAAATGGGCAGCAGCGTTCTCAACGCATTTTACCACCTTACTGCGATTACCAAACCGCTTGCCGATTGCGTGGTGATTATGGCAATCCCCCAACCCATCCATCTATGTCCATCAGTTACATCTTACAGCTGAAATGAAGATGAGGATGAACCGTGCCCGAAAAAGAAATCGGCTCTCCTTATTCCTCAAACGACATTTAAATAGTTCGAAAATCAAATATAACTTCCATTTGTAAACCGTTTAATCGCTGTCAATACATGAAACGAATTGAACTTAAGAGGTAGCAACAATACGATGCCTGAATAGCTCGTTTATCTTTGTCATTGTTAGACCTACCAAAGTTTGTTCGCGAGCGATTTTACGCAAGAACTAGCATTGCCGCCATTTTGCCGTCGGCAGTGATTTAGCAAAACACAATCGGATTGGAGGCTCGATCAATGAAAACTTGACCGACCTTGACATTGGTTGGAGGTTCGGTTCAAGGGTCTTGAAGACTTTGAGAAAGTCTTTGTCGGTTTGGGTTAATATCATTGTGCATATCATCTGCGAAAGATTTTTAGTCTCGTTCAGGCCCGTTGTACACGGCACGGTTATTAACTGTCCCGTTGGCCTCGTGGTCGTAAGCGCAACTGCTGAGCGTGGAGTCCCGGGTTCTATTTCAAAGTCAGGTAAGTCAGTGACTGATCTCTCTCCGGTCGTGTCGGATTGCTGTCCCATCGGATTGTGAGAGTGAAGGAATAGTGAGTGCTCCTGTGGCTGAGCACACAATTGATCACTATAATATCTCCCGCGCCGATGGCTAGTCTCCGTTGAGATTGGCTGCCGTGACCGCAATACGGTCTGGAGGACTATACACGACACGGTATCTTCCCGGTACGGCGCGCTAGTTGCACTGCAAAATAATCTTGTGAGCATGTATACGGCAAGCCACCGGTCGTATGGTATACGACAACAGCACCGCGCCGTGCCATAGCCGCCGTCTCTGTAAAAACTTCCAAACTTCCGTATTGATCCATACAACACTGACCATCATGCCTACACGACGAATCAGCCGAGTGTGTGCCGACGAGTCAGCAAAAAAACGTGTGTGCACGGCGAGATATCAGGGGATATACCTATTTTAATTTTCCATTATAAGCAGACTTCTCAATGTACGAAAAGCCAAGCAATGCGAGGTCAGCTAAAACTGGAGTAATACTGATACTTATGTCGTCGTGTTAACAATGGGTTTATCAAGCACTCAGATATTCGACTCGATTTTGCATTATAAGTTAACTTACTAATGCGCATAATATAAATAACACCACTAACACACAAAAACCTAATCAACTAATACCATCATCCTCTATCATCATAATAATATGTATCCCTAGTGTGTTTTACAAAAGAATTCCCTTGGCTGTTATATTGGCTCCCCTGTCTGCAGAGTCTTTCAGTGCCATACCAAACATTACGGCGAAGGGTATATTTCGTGAAACGCACTCTACTTCAAAGTTTCTTTAAAAGGATTGTTCCTAAATTCACTTAAATCCAAAGTTCTAATAAAAACGGAAAGAGGTCATTTGCAGCTTAACTTAGCTTCACTTGAATCACGAAAAGCTATTTCATTTCCGTAATCCACGCTTGCTATTCTGTTTCACTACGTTCTACGAAGATAAAATTACTAAAGCTAAGAACTGAAGTTACGAAATAAATCCTTGAAACTTTAGCTCTGTTTTAAATATTATTTTAGATTTGGCAACACTCAGATTCGTATAAAAAAATATTAGGTAAATAGGAACGAATTGGATTCATACTTAATTTAAAAAATATATACGTATCACTTTTAACAAATGGATATAAAATTAAGGTGACGTAGCGAGATAAACGTGCTTTTTCTTTTTAGCGTACCTTTCTTACCGTATGACTTCCGTACTTAATCTTTTAGTGTATGTTTTTTGACTATATGATCTAGTATCCTGTAAAAGGAATACACGATACGATGAAATTTTCTCGATACAAAAAAATCGCAAAGTTCTATCTATGATTATGATTTTTTTAGCCTCAAGGCGCGATGCGTATGTATTATATTAAACATAGTTTACTTTAAAACATTGATTATAATTGCATCTAAGTTTTTGTAAAACAGTTTTCGTTTTAATAATACTTTTCATTCGTAAAAAACGGCGATTCGGTTTGGCACATACGTTATTTTATTCCAAGCGCACACACATTATCGCCATCTCTTCTTTTGCCTATCATAAATAGTGTCATCACTCTCGTTCGTTCATAAATCAGTCGCCCAGTAGGGCTCATCGACGACGAACCTATGTCACTTTTTTACAAATCGGTGCGATCAAAATTACGTTTTTTAAATATTTGTGTTCACAGAAAAAGGTAGTAATTAAGCATTTTGCTGTAATTATTTAATATAATAAGTGTTGGCTTTCCAAATAACTTTGTATTTCGTCTGTATATGTGTCTATTTTTGTGACTGTGAACAATATAACATTCTTTCTCTATTACCATTTAGAGACGACCTAAATTATGTATGAAAATGGGAAGAACCATAAACCAAAACTGAACAGTACCTTCAAGGTTAGGAGTGCGTGCACAGGGCAATTAATTTATTAATTTTGCAAGAATGAAATACCAATAAGATGATGATAACAATAAATCGAATTCACCACCTTCACTAAAGCATTACAGCAACAATCTATTCTCACTTTGTAAAATAATATTGAGTAAACACCTTATTTTCTAGAGAAGAACGTCTGTTTTATCCCAATAACTTATAATAATCATTCATTTAGAAATAAAATAAAATATATAATTAGTTTTTAGGTTTGAATTATGTCAACAATATATCTATATGTCAAGTACTGTCACTTCAAATGCAAGAGCACAACGAAGGAATGCGGCCCCTAGACCTACAATAACATTGTACAATACATTTTATTGTACAATAAGATTGAGAGGCGCTTTGAATCCAAACGATCAATTATATTGCACAATAATACGAACTGCGCAATGTTTTCGTGTTCAGGCGGAGAATAGTATTAATACAGTTTACTACACAAGACTACACCACTTTCAGCCGTAAAATTCATCACAATTCAGTTTTTGGAAAAATATAACAAAAACCCAGGCGACGCGTCAGATTTCCCGCCAGAAATTCCCGTGTACTCCTCGTTCAAGACAAAACACATACTAAAAATTAAACATGCTCAAACTTTCATTCAATCATTGCGCAATCTTCAATATTAACCCTATACGGTCGATAATATTGCACAATTCGTAATATTGCACAATTTAATTGATCGTTTAAGGGGCGCCTTAGGCGGCCCCTATGAAAGTTTGAGCATGTTTAATTTTTATTGCACCATATTTTTCCATTGCGTCGTGTAGGGTCAGTATTGCGCAATATTTTTTAGTATGTGTTTTGTCTTGAACGAGGAGTACACGGAAATTTCTGGCGGGAAATCTGACGCGTCCTTGGGTTTCTGTTATATTTTTCCAAAAACTGAATTGTTATGAATTTTACGGCTGAAAGTGATGTAGTTTTGTGTAGTAAACTGTATTAATACTATTCTCCGCCTGAACACGAAAACATTGCGCAGTTCGTATTATTGTGCAATATAATTGATCGTTTGGATTCAAAGCGCCTCTCAATCTTATTGTACAATAAAAAAATTGGTTGCCTGTAAAGTCGGTATACGGGCGAAAGTTTTACGTGACAACGACTTTGAGTGGTAAAATAATTTTAATGTGAATATTGATTCGTATAGTAGGAAGAAGGATGAAATAATAGTAACAATTTAAAACATTTATTTATACAAAGAATTATATTTAAAACATTAATTGCATTTAAGGGACGCGTGCCTTTCACTTTTTATGTCTGTCTCTCTCGCTCTTAGGCGGGCTAACCATGCCCGAGTGGAAGGGACGCGTGCCTCTCACTCGCTCTCATTGTGAGCGCATAACGTGAGCGGAGCGTAACGCAGTTTCTTGAAGTGTCACCCGGCAAACCAATTTATAAGACGTTGTCACGTCAAAATGTATTGTACAATGTTATTGTAGGTCTAGGGGCCGCCTTAGAATTGTAAAAAAGGTGAGGTTTTACTTGACAGCAGCCCAAAGAAGGGTAATGATTTAAACAGGCTGTGTCAAACGCCGAACTAGTATGTTTTTAACATAACATTGGTATGTACAAGTGTTTGTACAAACCTACTTACAGAAATAAAATCATTTATCATTTATAGCAGATGTGAAGTTTTATTGAAAATATAAATTTTAATTTCATATATCAATCAAATCAGTTTATTTCGGGCTACAAACACCCAAATCATAATACCATACAGACTATCATACATACAAATAAAAACCACGTAAACATAACTATTGTACACGAAGTGACGGCGACGTGTTGCGCTGTGTAGTATCGCGTAGCCTTCCGCGGAATCGCCGATACACGACACCCTTCGGGACACATGAGCTGCGTCGTTAGTGTAACTGGACGCAGCAGCATATTGAGTCCTGCTAGCGCGGTCTCACACTGGTTCCGACTACGAAGCTTCTCTCTACCTTCACGAAGCCATCCATGTTAGGCACGTGGTCTGACGCCAGGCCTAGGTGTTTCGAACCCTATACGTACCGTGTTTGATACCTAATCATTAGCAGCCTATAACGTTCCCGCTGCTGGGACACAGGCCTCCTCTCGGTGAGAGAGAGTGGGACATAATCCACCACAAGGGCCCAGTGCGGGTTGGTAGATGTCACATGTCTTCAATTTTTTGGTTCTAAGACTCTAATAGTTCTAATTCTTTGTTTTGTTTACTCACGATGTTTTCCTTCACAGTTTTGAGAGCAGTGGTGTTGAAATAATTTACACAGAGTAAAGCGCCTGCTCGGGTTCGAACTCGTAAGTAGTAGCCGTTGCCACTGAGCCACCACTGCTTCTCGATATCTAATTGATATCTAATCAAAGGTCTACAAGGGTGCTTTCTGAAAACATATTGGCTATTTATAATTTTTCATTCCTACAAGATTTTAATCAAAATCAAATAATTGGATGATCAAAACAATGATGTTTTACTCTGTTTTGAATAACACTAAACATACTTCTATAATCTTATGAAGACTGTTTAGCAAATTATTTGTGTACTCCATCTCTGAATTACCCCTAACCCCAAAGTAAATTTAATGAAAAATAAAGTTAATAAAAGAACAAACATACATACGAGTTAATAGGCTGATAAACACATTGCTCTCAGTAGTCGTGTAAAACACCCAAATAAAAAGATATAATCAAGACATAGTTACAAAATATCGGCAATAATATCGGTTTTGGTTTTCTAACCGCAGTCACACGTAATTACTAAAATATATATGTATACGTCAAGTAATTTTGACATTTATCATACACATTGCCATACGTAATTGACCTTGAAGGAAATATAAATGACTTGTAAAATAAGGTGAAAAAAAAAAAACAACCAAATAAATGTATAGTGATCGATGAAACGAAATTGAAGTTTATTAATCTCTTAAACACCATCATATATTTTATTTATAGAGCTCTAGAAGACTAGTTCGATATTTTTAATTTCATGTTGTAAATCTATATATTAATACGTGAAGCGAAAACTTTGGATCCCTTTTTTACGAAAATTGGGCGGACGGAGGAGTATGAAATTTCGCAGACGTATAGTTTATACAGAGAAGAAGTGATGAATGCTAATATTTTTTTTAAATTGTGCGTAAAAATACATTATTTTCAATAAATAACACGTTACACACACTACTATTCATTACCGTATATTTAATAATACACACATGCATAGATATTCTTTTGTTTATGGTCCAAATCTGTGGTCTATAGTCTCACTGAATGTCAGTTCAGTTCAGTTTATTTATTTGTTAATATAGGTAAAATATAAAGATCTTATTTGTTTGTATTATTGTCAAGTATAAATATAGGTAATAAATTAATTTTATAGATATATAACCTATTTCATTTTTTCAATCTATGATCATATCGAGAATATTTGTCTGTAATATTATCTGTCTATAGTGTTACTGAATGTCAAATTTAACCATATTATTTTTTATATTTATTATTGTATATATATATTTTCACTTAATAATGTATTTCTATTCAAATGAAGCACGGTCGAATTTCGACGAATGGGCGATCACTAGTAATTAATAAATACTTAAATTGTTTATTATATATTTTTAATTATGTTGAGTTAATCAATCTCGTATAACCCAACATCCGTACATAAATATTAGCTAGCTTTTTCCCGCGACTTCGTTTGCGTAAATCTTACGTTACGCGGACGCACGTGAAGTCGCGGAATAAATAGGGTTAATGGGTAACGAATAAGGTTTAGTCGTGAAAGAGTAACAGACAGACAGAATTAGTTTCGTATTTATAATATTACATATAGATAAAGAAAATAATTTCTTGCTGTAAGATAGTTTTATTGCTTATAATTAAATATTTGTATTATTTGTCTACTCCATCGCACGCTATGTGCAAAAATTTCATAGACCGACTAAATTAATGCTACTTTCACGTACATTTTTCTAAGATGTTTCCGTCTCTACCTTGCTATTGCAGTTTGACAGATGTGCAACAGTGACAGGAATAGTGCTTACAGCAAGGCTATGCTAAGTTAGTAACGTTTTTTATATCGAGAAATTTTCTGTCATTAGTTCAACTTTTGGCCGCTGGTTTTCCTATTCTCTATAAACGGTTCAGATATAAGTTTGTGGCGGCCGGCCACTTTAGGTTGACCCGCCATAAACCACGCCCATCCTACTATCATTCACTTTCAAGGTGGGCCCTTAATGATAGCCTGTTTTGATTTGCGACGGATGGGATCCGGTAACGAATACACGTTGAGCGGATTCATAAATTATTATTTTTCATTCGCGTACCTACAGACTGGCAATACTTGATCATTATTTTTTTTTTTTCGTTACGAATAGTACCTGTATAAGAAATTCTCTGTTCAAATGACATCATAATGTATGTAAGCTAGTGACGTCAACAACATCTATCTCTCTCGTTTAACTAGCCAGTTTTGTCTCACTGCAGAGCAAAGACCTAACTCTCCCTTTTTCGCATAATACTGTCTATTGCTACTGCTGGTCAGTACTTTCGGTAGGAGTCAAGGTCGTCTTGCCATCTTCGTTTAAAGTACGAACTAAATACGGTGTTAAAACGAGTCTAGATTTTTGAATCTAAATTCTTGCGGTGGGAGTAATATTCTAGAAATCATCTCGTAACGATTAAATCGTTATGCCCCCTCTATGTGACTTTTTTTACTAGAAACAAACTGAGAGGGAGAGTGAGATAATTTTCATGGTTTTCGAGGGTGCTGAAGCCGATAGTGAGATTAAAATGAAAATCCAAAATGGCGGCAAAAATTAGGAGCTGCGTTATGCGTACGCAAAAACTGAACAAAATATTAAAACTGAAGATATAGCTACGTAAGTACTATTTACAAGCTATTGGAGAGGGTTCCACAATAAATTTCGCATAAAATGTACAATATTTATGAGCGTTCTGTTCAACAGCGTCGCCATAAATCTGCGGTTGAATACACGAGTACTTATTGGGGTGTGGTTCTACTGTTACCAACAGTGGTTTATAATTAATACCTATTAAATATAGAACCGCGCTCCCTTTAATAGAAATTCAATGATATATTATTATTATGACTTAATTTTTATTATGACTTAAGAATTTGTACGTTTACGTGGTTCTATATTTGTTACTCTATGACGCAAAAAGGCAGAAACGATTCGGATGAAATTTTGCAAACAATTAGCTTTTAACCTGCATACGATATACTTACGATACATTTCATCCTGGTATTACTTGGGATAATTTTCGGGCTCCGCACGGGCGAAGTTGCTGACACAAGTTAGTCTTTTATAAAATAGTTCAATAAGTGTTTTAAAATGCGTTTGTGTCTAATCATCGTGCTATATAGTACCTACGATATAGTTATTTAACGTAAGTAATAGGATACATTCTTATTTATATCAAAATCATAACATTTCGGAAGGTTTTATTAGTTATACATATGTGTCATTGATGTACCTAATATTTGTAAACGTTTTTAAGGGGCGCCATGGTCTCCACAAAACACCAAATCACTATGCTTAATGGGATAAGATCTAAATATCATTTATCTGTTTTTTTATGTTAAAAACTTTTTTCAAAAAAATAAAAAATAGGCAAAAAAAAATTAAATACAGATCCTAAGACACCGACTTCCGAATTAAAGTTATTTTTCACTTTGTAGTGTTTTTTTAAGGAAGTCGGTTATTATTTTTATGAATTTTTATGTACATACCTACCATTCCACCCGAACTAATCTAATCGCG
Source organism: Aporophyla lueneburgensis (assembly GCA_932294355.1). NCBI lineage: Eukaryota > Metazoa > Arthropoda > Insecta > Lepidoptera > Noctuidae > Aporophyla > Aporophyla lueneburgensis. The sequence goes on from OW028737.1 coordinate 9,753,193, forward strand.
TTATTCGTTCATTTGTCGCGCACATACTTAATGCAAATTTAAGACTTATAACGGTTTTCTCATGGATGGCATTGTCAGAATGGAACCAAATTGTTAACGATATATCCACACTTCCACACTAATATTATAAATGCAAAAGTAACTCTGTCTGTCTGTCTGTCTGTCTCGCTTTCCTGCTAAAACTCCTGAACCGATTTAAATGAAATTTGGTACACAGATAGTTTAGAGCCTGAGAAAGGACATAGGCTACTTTTTATCCCGGTAGTATGTTCCCGCGGGATATTTTCCGACCTCTACGCGGGCGAAGCCGCTGGCAAAAGCTAGTATAGTATAAATATAGTTCCAACTAAGAGCTGATTTTATTTGCTAAATAACTATGAAATTTTGTTAGTTTCCCATACAACAGGTCAATTTATTCTGTGGATAAAAGATATCTGACGTCGGAACACCCCCAGCTCTAAGAAGATACTAGAGTATCATTGGTGTCAGTACGTGCCCCAGGATTAGCAAAACTCATTAGCAAATACAAATTTGAATAGAACCAAGTCCCTAAGGGTTTAATTCATCATCATACACTTCGCTGTAAAATGTTAGACAAAAACCAAATACTCCAGCTTATAATCTCAATTCGTTCATAATTTATGCAAAAGGGATCATAAGCCTACTTATTCCATCTAAGAATCAGTATGAAATAAATTATGTACAATATTTACGTTACATTACAATATCCTCAGGAAAGAGGCCAAGAAAATTTGCTTTTAGGGTTCCGTATCTCAGTCGGCAAAAACGGAACTCTTATATAGGATAAAAATGGTGTCCGTCTGTCTGTCTGTGCGTCTGTCCGTCCGTCAAGATCCTTTTTCTCAGTGGAGGTATCAAGTAAAAATTAATATTAAATACTCAAGTCTGCTACTTCTTGGAGCAGTGAAAAAATCGAACATCGAAGTCAACGTAATCTAAAGATAAAACCGTTATTGCTCCGTTTATGGCGCATGTTTTGACGCAACGGAATCAAAACCTAGTACAAAGTCCTAATAGGAAGTCTATTGACCTAGAATCATGAAATTTGGTAATAAGCAATGTAGCCCAAGTGAAAGAAAAAATCCGAAAATCGGCAATTTCTAGTGACATCATAAAATAAGTACTTTTTTGCGAATATAAACTTATTTGCAGTTGGTAAACTAACCGCCGTATGTCGATGTATGGAGACAACAGTTTTCCAACAGCAAAGTTAAGGTTGTCCCTCAGTACAAGAAACGTGTTTTTTTTTTTTTGTTATGTGTAAATATTGTACGGTGGTACGGGACCCTTTGTGTGTGAGTCCGACTCGCACTTGGCCGGTTTTTATTCAAAGAGAATACTTAAGCTGAATTTCTAAGACAAATAGTATAAAAAAATATTGCAAGTCCTACGTTATGTACCTACGTTTTAATTATGTACAATATAACAACCTCGTCAATAATTCAGGACCAAGATAATTTGTTTTTTATTCAAAGTGAATATTTAAGCTGAATTCCTAAGCCAAATAATTTAACATTTATTGCAAATCTTACATTATGTACGTTTTAATTATATACAATGTTACGTTATATTACAAGCTCGTCAGTAATTCAGGACCAAGATAATTTGTTTTTATTCAAAGTGAATACTTAACCTGAATTTCTAAGACAAATAACATTTATTGCAAGTCCTACGTTATGTAGGTTTTATGTAACACAAAGTTTCCTAAGCTCGTAATGTAAACATGTTTTTGCTGAATCGTTGCTAGGTAGGTATCTCGTAAAGTTTTAGTAGGTACCTACTGAATAACAAAATTGGTACACACGAGTAGCTAAATTAAGTAGCAAAATAGAAACTAAAATGCCGTAACCACAACGTTGGCTACCGGCTACTTAATTAATCGATCAGCATACATTGATTTGCTATTTACCTGTGATGGAAAAGCATGTTTGTTCATGACAGTTTTCCCTATTTTAAGTGCAATTACAATATTAAAACTAGTTTTTGACCGCGACCTCGTCTGCGTAAATGTCGGTTTTTGCAGACGCAAAGTTGCGTAGTAAAAACTTTTTACAAAAAAATAACAACCGACTTCCTTAAAAAAAACACTATATATTGAAAAATAACTTTAATTTCGGAACTCGGTGTGGATCTGCATTTAAAGTTTTTTTTGCCAAAAAATGGGACCACACGGGAAGCACCGGCTTTCAAATAAAAAAGAATCATCCAAATCGGTTCACCCAGTCAAAAGTTATGAGGTAACAAACATAAAAAAATAAAAAATACAGTCTAATTGATAACCTCCTCCTTTTTTTGAAGTCAGTTAAAAAGTAGCCTATGTCCTTTCTTGGGGTCAAAACTTACGCAGTACTGCATTTCATCAAAATCGGTTGATTTGGTTTAGTCGTGAAAGCGTAACAGACAGATGAAGTAACTTTTGCATTTATAAGTATAGATTTTGTAACTTTTCGGAAAATTTTTAGTTGTTGCACAGAAGTCTTCAGGGACCATACATCGGTAAACAAACTTCAAAAATGTTAGCACGTTTTCGCTGAACAATATTTCAATATTTAAACGCTTAACAAAGGGTGGTTACCCTTTGTTAACCTATCTAGAGTATCCGGCACTTGGGACTTCAATATCTTATTTATTTAAAAGGATTCTTTATGTAAATTACTCGTAACGAGTCTTTGAGGTCCTCTTCGGAACTTTGTTTCAGTCATTTAGTTATACATTCTTCCAGGAATTTGCATAATTATTAGCGTTCGAAGTTGACGTTTGCACGGATGTAAGAATATCGTAGCGCGATTATTTATCTTTAACGCACTGCTTAGGGGCCATCCATAAATTACGTCATACGTTAAGGGGGAGGGAGGGGGTCGACGAAGTGTGACATTGTGTGACAAAGGGGTGGGAGGGGTCCTAAATTTCGTGACGTCACATTTCAAAATCTATTTTAATCTAAGTGTTAAGTAAAACATGAACTTCGAATTATTAACGAAAAGCTCAAAAACATTTGCAACTCTAACAGTAAAGATATAAGGTTCAAATTTCTTGCAATGTTTAATTTGATGTTAATTTTATTAAAAAGTCATTTATATAGAAATAAAACTAATTTCGGAACTGCTGTTTTAATTCAATAATTATTTTTAGATGTAAAATTGTAAAATATGTGACATCACACTAGGGAGGGGGTCTCACAAATTTGACCAGCTGTGACAAGGACGGGAGGGGATCCAAAATCATGAAATTTGTGTGACGTAATTTATGGATGGCCCCTTATCGCCGTGAGTAGAAAATCGAACAGTGTAATTTTACGACGCACCGAGTGTTGAAAATCCATTGCACATTAAAATCCCACCGCGATATTTTTACGTCCGTGTACATGCGGCTCTACATATCAGATATTTCCAGTTTTAGCAGACCTCGCATTGTATAGGCTTTTCCTACAATGAGAAGTCACCTTATACTGGAAATATGTAGCTTGATTTGTCGCCGTGTGTACATTGACAAGCTTCACTTTGATGTTCTTCCGAGTATACTCGGAAATATATTTTATTAATATTTCTGCCTTTTTAGATCTCTCTACCGCTTCAGGATGTAGTACGATAAATCAAACTCAAGGCTAACCATTTTCATATAAATTGTTGGGATTATATCTGAACATCGAGATTTTTTGTTTCTGATATATTTTTTCTACCGTTATTAATCTTGATAGGTTTCCGGCCTTTTATGATAACCTTCAGCTTGTCGTGATTAAGGGTAAAGTCAAATGAAAGTAAAATAAAGATTTATCATACTTAGTGAAGTCGATAGGCAGTAAGCATTCATAATGTAAGTGTTTTAGCACAGAAATACGTAGGTACGAGTTACTTACTATCGTTTGTTTTATGTTCAGCGAAACTCCGAACTACGTACAGTAGAGGCCATGGCCTGCCTAAAACCTAAATGGTTTTAACTTACAACCTTATTTAGTAATTAAAAGAAAAACGCTAATACGAATGTAAAAGGCAGATTGGATGAGATGATGATTGGATTTCATGAGTTAGTTGAAGAGACCAGGTAGCATGGTTAATGATGTAAAAATACCTAATTCCGATTCTAAAAATAATCATCCATTGTTATATATATTATAAACCCGCGTTTTATTAATCACGGTACCGTTAGATCCGTCAGAGCTGAGTGCCTACATGTTCATTCTCGGAGGTAGGTACCTATCACGCACAGAATACGAAATGACGAAAATTTCAATCATTATCATTCAACAATGGCATTCAATGCCAGATGGGATCACTGTCTATTATCAGTGGGCTGAAGTAGCTCCAGAACTGGGTACCTACAGACGCCAGCATATTGAGCTACTAAAATCTGTCAAATTTCTTTAATATATTTTCAACTTTATCGCTAAAGCATTAGGTTCAAGGTTGATTGAGAGAATTTGACAGTTTCGGGTACCTTGATGTGCTGACGTCTGTACCTGCCAGCACCCTTATTGGGTAAGGCCGTGTAATTTTGTACATAGTTACTCTTGAGACATGAAACAGGGGGCCGATTCTACTAACAAAATTCTGCATAAATCGCAATAGCACCGCGACTGGATCACGACTTTTATGGGTTTTCTCATTCCACTAATGACCAACAATCCAACTGCGGCTACGTTCCAGTGGACGCCAATGATCGATCGAAACAATGTAAAAATCTATTCTGCTAACAAAGTCGTACATGAGCGTGACGTTTAGTCACATTCTGCTATTATTTTGACACTCGTTTTAATCGAATCAAAGCTGAATTTCGGCAGTTCATCTGTCAAAATTAGCAGTTGAACATAAGTCAGTAAAATGCAACTTTTATCGCATCAATCTAGGATTGCTTTCGTTTTTTTCCTAAAAATATAATGTTTTACACAGATTTCGTTGAACTTGCCCATTTGGGTGACGTTGGAAAGGTAAAGAGGAAGAAATTTTGGGTCAAGAGTATGCAATAATGCTTTGCCCCTTACGGATCGTCAGTGCGTTACGACATACCAATTCTCCAGAGACCTCATAAGAGCTTTGATTGACGATATCAGTGACCACACATGCCTTCAATCATCGTTCTTACGGTATTGATACGGAAAAAGGTAACATAGTTACAGTGTGTTACTACGTGATATTCTCTATTGACTCAATCTTAGATGCACCGGCTTTTCATGTACCTGGTTAGTACCAAACACTGATAGGCCACCCGCAATGTAAATGCAATGTCAAAACTTTTAATTTCTTGAGTTTTAGTAATAAACTAGCTACTGTCCACGACTTCATCCGCGTCTAATTTTTGCTCCTCTGACCCTTCTCGTCGCACCGCATTTCCTGTCAGTTTTCGTCCATTTTTCGTTGCTGCTCCGCTCCTTTTGATCGTAGCGTAATGTTATATAGCCTATAGCCTTCCTCAATAAATAGGCTACCCAATACAAAAAGAATTGTTCAATTCGGACCAGTCGTTCCTGAGATTACCGCGTTCAAATAAACCAACTCTACAGCTTTATAATATTAGTATAGTATATAGGTATAGTGGAATATCAGGTATTTGGTAATTTTAAAAAAACACAAATTAACAGACTGCCCTTGTAACATATTACGCCTATGTATTTGCAAGGCTAAGTTACGGCATAATAATGAGGGGAAACAGTACAGATGCACCAACACTGTTTACTGTTTAAAAGATTTTTTTCCAAATCATAGTAAATATACAACAGATAAATAGCTGCAAACCCCATTTTATAAAGCTAAATATTTTAACTGAGTCACTATACTCGAAATATGCAAATTTGCACATAAACACCAAGAATTTTACAATAAACAACAAGACACACATTCTGATACAAAACATGACTAAACCTACCTACATCCCATCTAAAAAAACATTCAACAAGCCCTCTGGTAATGTCAATAAATGTATACAAGAATTTACCCGAATCAATAAGCAATGAAAACAAACTCCATCTATTCACTAACAAATTAAAAAATCTATTATTAAGTAAATGTTATATCAGTATAAGCAAACATTTAAGTGAAAAAACAAATAATGGAACAAAGCATTTTTATTAATATATCAATTTTAACGTCAGACCACTTGAGAAGTAGATACTTAGTATTTCATCTAAAATATTAGGGTCGTTTCACCACTCATGTTGATAACGTGGGCCAGATAGAAATACATAATATATTAATAATGCATGCTCAACATTGTAAGTGCACAACAGCCAACATTCAGCAGAATGTCTGCCTGTATCGACCACGAGCAACTCTTGAGTCAGAAGTTGATATTTGGGTGTACCTAAGTTAATGTTCCTGAAAAATATATATTGTATTTATGTTAGAAGGGGCTAACTAATATTATTATTTTTCTCATTGGTGTGCAAAAAAAATGCAAAATTATGTCTTTCCCCGCAGAGTCAACAGGTACAGTATGTGTTTGTTTTGCAGATTGCCATGGAATGTAAATATCCCTGTATCCAGATTTCCATATTGAATAAACAGTTTAAATTCTTTCTTGCATCATCAATACACACTTTCCTCAAACTGCATCTAGATGGTTTTACTGAAGAAAGGGAAACTTTCATAAGTTATTTCAAATCTGGAACAGTCTCGGGCAACATCTTCACACATTGTGTTGAAATCTTACTGAACAGTTAACAGCACATTATTTTGTATTAAATGCTGTACCATCTTCAAGATTCCATTTTCATTATAATCCTTCAAGTACACACATGAAAACTGAAATATCAATTTCATGCAATTAGAAAGAAACAGATTAACTACTCCCTCTCACAGAGAGGAGGCCTGTATCCCAGCAGTGGGAACATTATGAGCTGCTTATATATGTATGTTATGAGGAATAACCTAAAATATTAACTAAATCAATTAAAACTCTGAACTAAATCAAATGTGTTGTTGTCAGTTGACAGTTGACAGTTGACACTTGTCATTCAGCTATGTCAGATAGTGATGCGGTTCGATTTTGTTTAACTCGTTACTCAAGTTACTAAAGGCTCGAGATCATTTTATTTATTTAATTTCTCACGCGATGTCAGTCGATGTAGTCTTGTTTAGATAAGTATCACGGAGTCTTCAACTACATCAATTCATAATTCAATATTAATAATATCGTGTAACTGTCAAAATAATGTGATGTACTGAATCAGGGATGTTTTAAATAAGAGTGATTATGTTTTGCATTATTCTGTAAGTATTAGTCAGTTGATAACGTGTAATTTGTCATCGTATCCTCATTATTTATCAGATTGACAGTGGAATGTGAGAAAGAGAAAATGCTCCCCGCACAGCAAGAGTTGATTGTAGCCCCAATATCGATCGGATGCCATATTTTGAATTTTGCTATGATTATTTTCTTTTAAGTTATTATTTAATGACTCGTTTTTAACTAACAAAGCTGCTAGAAACCTCTCTAAAGGGAGATACCTACTCTCGATTCAACTTGAATTAAATTGAGAAAATCAGTGCCTGACGAATACTAGTAATAGCAACATCACTAGCTAAACTGACAAGCCACCAAAAACTTCAATCCGTTTCACGATGATTTTTAAACCACTTTAAGCGAGAGTACGAACTTAAAAACGGGATTAAACTCCTGCACCGTCAATAGTATTTTTTTTTAAATCAAAACAGATTTGGTTACTACCTCGAACTGTAATTAGGTACATATATACTAAAAAAAATCATAACATCGTTAAAAACGGTTCAATAAATGATATTTTAAGTAAAATACGATTAATAGAAGTTCCCTTCGAGTCTTTAACATAACCAAAAGGTTTAATTTCACAGCTTTAGCTAGTTAGGGACGTAGAACGAAACGTTCTTCTGAGTTTTTGTTATTTAATAAGTTAAAATATTGTATTTTTGTAACAATAAAATATCAGTACAAAACTAAAATTATGGTCAAGATATCTTTTTATATTAGAAAATCCTTTATTGCCACTTATACATGTTTAGTGACATTTTTAGATTCAACTTTTTTCATTGTGGTGTGCACACAGGAAGCCCACTCGTATGTTCCCGTAACGGTTCGGTTGCGATACGGCGTAAGTTTAGTTTCCCTTGTGCTTAACAAATAGTAGAATGACTTTACAGGACATTATCGACCTGCGATCGAAATCTAACCGTTGTGAAAACACAATTGAACGTGTAACTTTGCAAATTAGTGGAATCGCCCCCCAGTTCGTAACACACGGTAACGCAGTAACGCTCGCGACCCATCTAAAGCTAGGTGTACAAAATGATAAACTAATTCAGCAATCCACCTATGTTATTTATTGAATTCGCTTTATTTTACACATATTTTGACATGCATTGAACTAGATACTAAAGTAAAAATGTATAATTTTGATGATTTTTTAAAAATAAGAAAATACATGTTTAAAAACAATTAAATTTTAAGAAGAACGCTTAGATCTCTATATCTTTTTGTATTTTTCGGTGGCCGATAACGGAGCGGTATGAAAAAATTTAATAGCATGCCCATTCACCGCTATAAATAAATAATTATTATAAAGTATAGTAGTAGTAGTAATGTAGTATACTAGTGGCCACTATATTATCGATATTACCCCAGTATTTAATTAGCTATTAACAAATATTTTCGTCGGACAAAAATAAATACAAAAGGTACATTTTTACTCGGCCTTACCCTATTACGTAACATACTATCACTCACAATCTGAAACATTATGAAGGATATTACTACTCGAGTTGTTATTTAATGTAGCCTAAAACAACCTGAAATATCGTTTACTTACTAAATTAGAATTGTACGCTAAAGGCTAAAAATAGGCTTCACCAAGATATTTTAGCGGTACAATCTAAGCTTAGTATGCTTTACTAATTGTTGCCCTCCCTAGATACTGTAAGTCCCGGAAGCTATAAGCCATTTTAGACGAATGATTTAGTAAAGGCTATGAACCGTAACGTAAGATTTATATCTAGATAGCTACTAGATAGATATGTGTTTTGAGCTGCACCTCTCAAAAAACATACCAGCAATGTTTTTTTTCTATGGGTTGGAAATCATCAAATCACGTCTCCCGCTCTGGGCGGTGCGGGAGGGCATGTCAGACTTTTACTGACTAGAACCCACCCGTGTTCCTTCAGTTACCTATACTCCAGGGCCACGGTATCTCTTTCGAACAAGTCTCGAGACCCTGGCAGGCGTCGGTCGTCCCGGACCCCTTCAATTTATGCAACTCTTTGAGGCGCGCGTGGAACACAACTCGCCGTCGACGAGTCTGCTCCTTACCGGGAGGCGAGGTACCCATTGCTCGCCACCCGCAAGCTAGTGCGTGGTCGGGAGTCTGCAATGGACTCCCGACGCCCGGGGTGTCTCCTCCTGCGGCGACTACAAGCAATGTTGGTAATCTATTACTTCATATGTTCGAAAAATACGTCTGCTCAACAACGTGAATAGCGCAATAAATACGTTGGAGTGTCAAAATTAAATCCTATTATAGTTAGTTTGTTACGCTATTACCACGCTGAACCATCTGTCAGATATAGGTATCGGCAGTTATCATATCGCTTTGAATTATGCATCGTCTTCATATATCAGGGAATCTCATCTCGCAGCATCGCATGTGAGATGAGCATTAATATTTAAAACTACTCTTTGCAGAATGTGGAAGTATGAATGATAGCGTGGTCTGTGTGAAGTTGGAAATCAAATAATATGCGGTTGCTATTATGCATAGCAATAGTAAAATCATGAATATGATATTTGGTGTCAATAGTGTGTAGATGTCACATGTCTTCGAAGTTTTATTTCTAGATCATTCCGGGTTTTTCACAATGTTTTCAGAGCAGTGGTGATGAAATAATTTATACAAAGTAAAGCGAACCTACGACAACTTATAAGTCGCGGCCGTTACCTCTGTCCCACCACTGTTCTCATCGAGCATGATGTCCCAGGTTCGATTCCCAAGTTGTGGAGAGTGTTTTTGGGTTTTTCTATCAGGAATTTCTCAGTAGTAGTATGGATGTGTACCCGGTTCATGGCAATAGGCTCGTCCTCTGTAACGTAATTGGGAAAAAATGGATGTAATATAGATTCAGATCTGCCCAAACAAGGCTTGATGTTATTTATTTGTAAAACTTTAGTCCGGGAAGAATATTCAATGAAAGAAGATGCTTTAATTATCTAATTTCCTAATAACAAGTTTAACTATTATTATTTGTGGTGAAAACAGTTTCTATGAGTAAGAGTAGTTTTTATATTTAAACCGATAGATAGTAAACCGATGGATATGTTTTATTCAAATTTGATTTAATTTATAATGTTAACGTGATAAGGTCGACGTTTGCTTGTTGGTGTTTTGAATGAAACGACGCGGCGACGTAGTAAACGAAAAAATTCATTTATCAAATTTTAATTCATTCGAAAACATCCATCGGCTTCTTACTTCAACTATAGGTACCCTACGGCTCTGGTTACTTTCCTCTTTTGGTGACTCTGATATTAAAATCTTCATTATTTTTAAGACTGCTTATTTTCAGGCCTTCTGGAGTGTATTTCAATGTACTCAGTGCTGTAACGGATAGCCTTGGTATAGGCTCTATTTACATCATTATTACACACATAGTCACACGTTGGAAAAACAATTAATGGGTATTATTAACGCAATACCAAACCTGACGCACCTATGTAAATATACGTTGTAGATAGATATGACTGTGACCCAATATTTCATAGTTTTCGATATCAATTTCATTAATGACTTAACTACTTCTATCGACGTATAAACGATGCGAGCGATAAAAGGTAAACCGCGTTCGACATGGATCATTATACTCGTATAACATTGGTACGCCTTTACTATGTTTTGATTATTTAAGTATGAGTCACCTACCACAGGACTATTTTCTGTTACTCAAACAACATCTTTCTTACGAATGTCCTACTTTTTGTAGATGCCCAATAAAATCGTGTTTGTATCCATAAGATCGTAGGTATACTTTCTGTTCCCAAAATGTTGAAATGACAAAGGAAATTATAATCTTCCTCCTTAGTCATACACATATGAAAGTATCCATTTTGTTGGTAAACATGACGCAGAGAAAAGACAAACACAAAAAGAACAAGTCGATGGAAAATATGCGTCAATTCCACGCAAAGTTACCACCGTTCAGCATAATGCTATGACCCTATACGACATAGAGAGTAGAGACCCTGATGATGAGATGACTTGAACCGATGCAGCATAAGATGTGATAAAAAATAAGAAACAATTTAAATACACAATTCAATGATGACTCATGAGCTTGACATGCCGTCTGATGCACATCTACTGAAAAAAAAAACAACTTCCAATGTTTATATAACTTACTACAGAAATGCACAGCGAAATGTTTTATTTTTGAAACCTCAGCCATATTTAAAGGGGTCATACGGTGGAGGGTTAAAGTTAGTACCTACTTATGTGCGCAAAATCACGAACAACGACTTACAACGGCTTCAAATACTTGTTCCTATAAGGTCCAGCTATAACTTATCGTGCGCTGATGTCACTAACTACTGCTCCTACTAATATAAGAACAGTGTTGTTACATAATATCACGTAGCGTGATCGACGAGTTAGCGTTGTTTGGGTCCGAAGCGGGTCAGGCGCTGCGTCATAAAACCGTGAACCTTGCACTGGGATCAACTGAGAGGGTACTGTGGTACAAGTATTGTAGCAGCTTTATATAGTTTTCGAAATTCTAAATGTATCGCTGAGACTAATTCGGGTTGCTATACCTACCATGTATGTTAAGTGTGGTGCCGGACGTTAAGAATAGCACTATCTCATTTCTTCCCGTGGGTATAGTAAAAGGCGACTATGAGACTTACTAAAGAATGGGCAGCAGTGTTCTCTATGCATTTTACCAACATACTGCGTTCGCTAACTCGGCCGCCAAGCGTGGTGATTATGTCAAACCTCTCTAAATTGGGGGAGGCCTATGTCCAGCAGTGGACACCTTACGGCTGCAATTGATCGTGATGATACCATGTATAAGAACACTTGAACCATGTATGGGTGTGATAGTCGTTACCACACTAACAAAAGGAATGTCTCTTTTTTGTCAATTTTAGTAAAAAAAATTAACATCATTCATCGCGATATTTACGTTGTTGAGCAGACAAATGTATAGAATAAATGAAGCAATGAATTAGCAATATCCGCGAAAATTATTCAGATTCTGATCGATAGTGTGTTAGGTAATTAGAGGTCTTAAAGCCATAGGGCTTTTTGGTATCATATGCTACTTATTTGATTTGCAATATTATTTCGACTGGTTCGAGGTGGCAAAGTTTTCCTGGGCATAACAGTAGATGGCAAACTACAGTGGGGCCCACATATTTCAAGTCTAGCGGGGAGGCTCAGTTCAGCCGCCTACGCCGTCAGAAAAGTAAGACAGTATACTGACGTTGATACAGCTCGGTTAGTCTATTTTAGTTATTTTCACAGCGTTATGTCTTACGGTATTCTACTGTGGGGCAAAGCCGCTGATATTCAAAATATTTTTGTCCTTCAGAAACGAGCTGTTCGAGCAATTTACCAGCTAGGTGCCAGAGTTTCTTTAAGGGACTTTTTTAAAGATATTGGTATTCTTACGGTAGCATCACAATTCATCTTCGCCAACATCTTATATATTAGGCAAAATTTACACTTACATGCTAAAAACAGTGATTTTCACACTGTTAACACTAGAAATAAGGACAAACTACGTGTTCCCTTTCACCGGCTTCATAAGGTACATAACTCATTTGTTGGGCTTGGTATAACATTTTACAACAAGCTACCACCTTCTTTACTAGAATTACCTTTTAATGAGTTTAAAGCTCAAGTAAAATCCAACCTTTGTCTAAAGGCATACTATTCCATCAACGACTATTTAAATGACAAAACTAGTTGGTCGCTGTGATTAACTCAAGACAATGTTTGTGTTCTTTCTCCAGTACTAGCGTACCTAGTGATGGGTTATATAGCTGTAATATAATTGTTATTATATTTTTTTTTTACTGTGTTAGTCATTTTTTTTTTGTGTGTTTATTGGTTTTGACATGTTCTATGCTTTGACATATTATAATGATTAGAATTGCACAAAATGATTGGCTAGCGACCTCGACAAGTTGTCATTCAATTCTTGCCTGAGCAACCGGCAGCAAGTTCGTCATGCTCCCTTAGATGTCAATGCTTGCGGTAGCGTCAGGGGTCGGGTTACCCCCTTCCCTCAAATAAGGCGAGGGGGGTAATGGCTGATCTTTGCGTTATGCTCGTGAACGGGTGCTGCTTGTGGTGACTGGTCGTCTTGCTGACCTTGATGTTGGTATTGTTGTTAATTACCTACCTGTTTATTAGTTTTTACGCCGATGGTCCTAGTTTGTCATTTTGTGGCCTCGACTTGTAACTCGGGTCGTAACAGCTATGTGAACGTGATTCAGCATTGCATATGTAAGCTGTCACGCCCTTTATGCCACGAGGCTTTTATTCGGTACTTTTATTTACTTTATAAAAATATTTTTTGCTTTTGCTTGAGTATAGATTTCAGTTTATTTCTTGGAATATTGGGTTGGCTAGCTGACATAAGGCAAATCATTTAATTTAATATTTTGTGTCTCGTAATGTTACCTCCTTACAATTGTATAGAATCAAGTTCTTCTAACTTAACAGACAGCTGTGCTGCTGGGGAGTTTGTTCCGCCACTTCTTCTTCCCAGCTAAAGCACTAGGAAGTGCCGAAGGGCGGGCGTTTTGGGGGGACTGTCTTTTGTAACTTTGACGTTCAAAAAGTGCTGACTCTCAGCCTAGTTTGAATAAATGACTTTTGATTTTGATTTTGATTTTTTGAAAGGAAAAGAGTTCCTTCAAGGCCTTGGGGCAGGCCTTTGCCCAGCAGCGGGTGTGGGACAGTATAGGCTAAACAAAATACAACACACTATACAAACTATACACTGACTAGTGACTATACAGGGGACATCGGATGGGCAACCTGTTTCTTAGGATTTAATACATCATTCTTCCCTTGTATTGAAATTTCTCATCGATCAATAATAATCTCATCAATTTTTAATGCTGTTCTGTACATCTTGATCGCACAGATATTACACTTTTCTATGAAACAGCTTTTTTTTTGTTACAACCCTTGAAGTTTCTACGCTAGAGGGGGCGGGGGGGGGGGGGTGTCAAGGGGGGAATCATGCGGTGAATTAATGGATGTTCAGTGGCCTCTAGTAAGTCATACATAAGTATCATTCCTAGGAGCATAAATCTCTCATTAGAGCGGTCTGTGAGGCTAAGTAATTGGTAATTTATTACCTTCTCGGTCCAAGATCACTTGCTCATTGTAGTGCGAGATAAAAGGCAGTAGGTTAACGGTTACTTCGCTGTGAGAGATGGTTTCATTGGTGCTTAGGTACTTACAAAAGTAGCCCCTCTAAGAATGTAGGTATAGGTACCTAGGTAGGTAGGCATTGGTTTTTTTGGTTTGTGATTATATTTTTGGCATCGTTTCATTTTTAACCGACTTCAAAAAAAAGAGGAGGTACTCAATTCGACTGTATTTTTTTTATGTTTGTTACCTCAGAAAACACGTCCAGGCTGCCCAATTGCACGCGCGCTTCCTCTCTAAAAAAATTCATTGCGTACCGCACACAAGTACTACGTTGCGAAGCGCGAAGAAAAAAAAATACCACGTTGATTCGCGATTGTCAAATTCGATTTTAGTCGTGTCAAAATATTTTTTAAATTTAGAGATTTTTCTTGCAGAATAGCGTTACAATTCTCTTAACCAAAAGTAAGAAATTTTAGAGGTAGTTTAGTTAGTTTAATCCGTGTACAACATAATCGGCACCATTGTATGAACGTAAACGAGGCAAAATTAATATAAAGATTTAAACAGGCTGTGTTCTATAATGTCTACCTACCCCCATGGGAAGAAGGCATGAGTATATGTTATGTATGTTATACAGCCATAAATATCTGCCTACCTACTTTGCACACACAGATAAACAATAAGCCTGGTGACTACGTGAAAACAGATTCCACCCACTGAATTTAAAGCCCGAAGACTCCGGTTTTGAATGCAATCGTTTAAATTCAACACAGCTCTAATCGGTGTTGAATGAATGCGTTCCGACACAATCGTTGAACGGAGGGACTCAATCTGTTGAACAGAGAATCTGTTTTTAAACACACACATAACATTACGCCTTGTTTCCCCGTAGGGTTGGGCAGAGATGTATCTATAGTACATCCACACAAGTATTTATATATTAAATATTTACTTATGTATCCAGTAATTTCTTTTTTTTTTTTTGTTTTTGGGTTACACTGATTTGAAAAGATGGTGATTTTAATATTGATAATAGGTACTTATTCAGTGTTGTAATTTGTTAATGTTTAGG
Source organism: Aporophyla lueneburgensis (assembly GCA_932294355.1). Classification (NCBI taxonomy): domain Eukaryota; kingdom Metazoa; phylum Arthropoda; class Insecta; order Lepidoptera; family Noctuidae; genus Aporophyla; species Aporophyla lueneburgensis. The sequence continues at coordinate 9,768,624 of OW028737.1, forward strand.
TATGTAAGTGTTAACGTTTGATTAGGTAGGTTCACTTATTCACAATCAAATTTTGGGAAAACTTCCTCTCGGCCTTCAAATGAAATTTATACTGTGAGGTTATAGCCTTCATTTATCAAAATCGATTAGTGAATCGATTCTGATTATTTAAATGAAGTAAGAAAAGAATCATGACATAATTTTATCAAAATATATTTCAATAGGTAGGTATAGGTTATATTGTTATGTAGATCAATATCGTTTTGACTTAGTTCACATTTATAAAAGCCTAACATAGTCTAATGCAAATGTGAGAGTAGATATTTGCTAAGTACCTACGTACCGTCTGCTTAGAAATGGTTTGATTGGAACAAAAAAGAGAAACATTGACCTTTTTTATTATCAAACCCACGTAATTGATTACGTCATCAGTACCCAGTCACATGAAACCGTTCCATATAACTGTAATTAACGTGTTTATGAGTTTTTAAATGCGTAAAAAATGTAAAGATAACTTTATATTGTTATTGCAGATTATGTATAGCAATTTCAGACGCACACATAAGCGGCTCGTTGGTCTAGGGGTATGATTCTCGCTTTGGGTGCGAGAGGTCCCGGGTTCAAATCCCGGACGAGCCCAAGTCTTTTTGTTATAATTGCTTGTTAATACTACACTTCTAATCAGACACGCCAGAATAAATTAGTCATAATAATCAAGCAGTAGATAAGGAAAATCAGAGTGTCTCATATTTTTATCTGCCATAACTCGTTTATAAACATTTTTACGCACGCGACCGTTATTGTTCTACTCAAAAATGTCTATAAAACTTTCAAATAAAATATTTATGGGATGTTCCTGGTTCATTGTTCATTTAAGTTATAATCCCATTGCAGATTTATAGCACTTTAGCCATTTTGTTTGACACTACGATTCAGTCGCATGCAGTGACTGCATGCTACGTTGCAACGCTAGTTCGCGCCGGCCGCGACAGATGGCGCTGCAAACGCCTACGTAGTGTTTTACGAACCATTCTTTTCACACAAGTACCAATTACAGATCATTGTATTTTTCAACACGTTTCTACGGTTATTAATTAAACTTTTCAACTATATGCAAACACTTGTATTTACGGGACACTTCGATGACACACGTCACTCTATTGTAACAACGGCAACGTGTAAATTAATTAAAAATACTTGGGCATTTCAAAACTTGATAGCAAATTTCCTGCACGCACATTGAATGGCGTAATAACTCCATAATTTAGTAATCTAGGGACTAAAGGTAGCTAAGCACGTCCTTCATGTTTTTACGACCCTAACACGACCTTAAAATCCCTTCCTTCTATTACCTACATGCGTCCTGCCTATCTTACAATTTGAACGTACATCCTCACATAAGGTCATTTAGATTGTCCTCAGTCCATAAAGGGCTATCAACATAAATATTCTGAACCTTCCCGGTTCGAGGGTACTGTAATTTACTTATCAATTTTTTTAGTAATAATAAATGATGTAAAACCGCATAAGAAAGAAGTTAAAAAACTGAATAAAGTTGAACTGCTACTAAATACTAACGCAAATAAAAAATTCTTTATTTTGTCATTTAAAATTAGTAAAACAATTTTATAGTGTGTGATTTTATGATTCCTTATTTGAATAAAATACATGGCCCAAAAAATTACCAAACTTTTGTGACAGTAGGCAGGGCACATGGGACAGATAACGTTGGGCCCCGAAAGGTTCTGTATTCGCGACCGCCTACCTGCGGACACAGCGTTCGAAGGCCTCCTACAAGGTGGACTAATGACCTTGCAAAGCGTAAGACCGGGTCGAAGTAGTGACGCAGTCACCACTACTTCGATCGGTTTCAGCCAACAGACGTCCACTGCTGGTTATACATCTCCACCTTTATCCAGAAGTCGATGTCTTTCGCCTGAAATGATGGTGATGATGAATATATTACTCACCAGAGCAAAAACAAATTAAAATCCTAACAAGTTTCATAATAGACGTTTTATACAATGTAATGATGCTAATAATTCATCGTTATGGCTTGTTTACATCATTTGTCCGTAATTTCCGCTCATAAATGTCCGTTGCCAAACACGACGGGCTACTCAAACTGTAGGTACCTACCTACTGATATAGGAGAAAAATGGATAGGTTTTTTTATAAAATACCGTGAAACGTGCCAACATTGCCCACTTTTTTCGGTTTTTTACAATTGTAATAGGATTTTACTATGAAGGCGTAAGTATTTTCCTTCATCAGTTACAACTGTCAGGTCATATGCATCTGTTAGTGTAGCTAAATTTACTATTATTCAATATTTAAATCAATATGTTTGTCGATTTTGCTGTCGGGCGAAGTTATGTGGACTTTTAGCCAACTTTGCCCACAAAGATTTTTACGGAGGTAGGGCTTATATGCAGATGACATAAAAAGCAATATAAGAATTATGGCAAAAGCAAGCGTTTACTTTAGGAATGTAAACGACACTATGAAAAGTTTCTTATTATATTATAACTGGGTAAATTTACTCTGATTTTTTTTTATCTTTTTCAAACAATCCATATTTTGCCTTTTAAAAGTGCTAGGGTTGGCACATAGTCAAATTATTCTGTTTTTTCCCATCTAGAAAGAATATGTGTTTAAGTAAATAAAAAGTAAAACGTAGAAAATGTTTCACGCTTATTGTGTCTCACTCATGACCATCTGACCCCAAACTAAGCAGAGCCAGTACAATGGGAACCAGACAGTTGATATACCTACATACAAACATAGATATTTTGAACGATAAAAAAAAAACATCCAGAATTCCAGACACAAGACCAACACTTGCTTGAAGCACGGAAAATGTGTCACTTTTATAAATAAACGATGTAATTTATTTAAACACAAATGCTCATCATAGTACCCAATAACTAATACCATCTTTGAATTTAATTTAATTTTCGTCTTTTGGCTGAAATGATGAAGTAAGTTTTTAGTACCTTATCCTTACCGAAACCAAACAACTCTTTGTCTGTCAGAGGGGTAATTGCGTAACTTGCTATCAGTAGGAATCGGTTTCATTTTGATAGTTAAACAACATTCATTGCGTTATTTACGTTGTGAGCCGACAATTTATTCCAACAAATGAAGCAATGGATCAGAAATAATCTTAAATAACATTAAAATTCTGATAGAAAGTGCATTACGCAATCAGGGTGCAGGTCGCTAGTGTACTTATTACTTGAGTCGTGAACACCACTCACTTGTTTTTGCCAGCAGCTTTTCCAAGTAGAGGTCAGAAACATACTACCGGGATAAAAGTATTCTACGTGGTATTTCAAATTAGAAACTACGTATGTGCCAAACATCCAAATCTGTTTAGTATTTTTTGCGTGAAAAAGTAATAAACATGGATGGATCATCCATCCTCACAAACTTTCACATTTGTAATACTAGTAGGATTAGTAGAATAGCAGGATATAGTAGGATTCATTTATAACCACAAATTACATAACATGTTCTCGAACATCAATCAGTATTTCAAGACTTTCTTTTGTATGTAAGTACCTATTCTGATACCTCTTAACTTCTCATGGCACTCATTCCGAACCCTACAACAAGAATATTCGAACATAACATCTTATAAACATAAACAAAATCACCAAACCCTTCGCATGTCGATAAAGTAAGCTTTTAGACGATAATCCCCCTTCGTACAAACATTTCAGTGAAAATGTGAAATGTTCCCGATATTCATAAAATTGACGGCCTCAAAATGTCACGCGCATAACTAGGGTTAACGCGAAAGTGCCCCTACATTAGTGAAATACAGAGCTCATGTTTCATTAATAGAGTTTTGTTTGTGCGTTGATTTCATAATTTAACCAGAAGGGTATTTTGTACACGAAATTATTTTTCAAATAAAATCGTTTGGGAATCGTAGAAGGTTGGGCGCAACTCTATTAATGAGCTGCAAAGCTTTTTTATTTATTTCTCACATGAGTATTGTGGGAAAGATGTATGTGGGATTAAAAAAATTAAACTGTATGTTTTTTATCATTGGCTATTAAAAGTAAATGGATGGAATAATTATTCAGTTCGGCATAGAGTGATGAGTACCCGAAGGGAAGATCTCCTCTCCAATCTTTCTTTTTCTTATATTCTACGAAATTTTTGTAAGGTTACTTCGCACGTTGCGTGACAGTTCCATAATCATTCTGCACTCGTTAGCCGCTCGCTAGTCCAATTGTGTGGGCATTAGCCGATCGAAGCAGATCTGTTTTAGTTATTAAGTACTCATACTAGGGCACGCCACTATTGCGGCGGTAAGTCCCCTCTTTGAGGAGTGGATAGAGAGGCGCCACGGCATCCTCACCTTCCGCCTGACTCAGGTTCCCACCGGGTATGGGTGCTTCGGTGGGTTCCTGTTCAGGATAAAGCGGGAGGAAATGCCCGGGTGTTTCCATTGTGAGAATCGTCTAGAGGACACGGTGGAGCATCAGTGGCGTGCCTAGGGTCTCAAAATAAGGCAAGCCCAAAAAATTTTAACCGATTTCAGAACAAGAAAGTTCAGTTTATGACTGAGTATGTAGGTACCTACGTATGTATCATCGCGAGTTTCTCATAAACTTGTTTGATATAGATAGTTATTTATCTATATCAAACAAGTTTATGAGAAAATCGCGATGATACATACGTAGGTACCGGTTTGTCACTTCCCTGATGCTGCATATGCTTTTCTAAAACGACATCGTATTTTGAAATTAACGAGACCAGTTCTAAAAAATTGCCTTTATTTAATGAAGTTTCGGACTCATCATGTCCTCTTAAAGGAAGTTCCTGTTGTGCTAAATGACAAACAATATCAACTTATCTTTGAAATACACTACGGTTGTTATCAATGCGCGGGTTATATTTTGAAATTTCCTCAGATAACTGGCGTGATATAGATGTCTCAATTCGTTGTTTACCAAAATTACTGAAAGAAACCATTGCACACAGGTGTTTATGGGAATTTGCGTGCCTTTTAATGGCGCCAGATATGTTATTTAAATCATTATAACCAGATCTATTCCAAACGGAATCTGTATTCGAAAAAAATATGCAGCACAAGAAATACAACTTATTAGTGTGCGAACAGCCAACAATCCAACTAGTTTTATACACTGATCTATTAAATTTTCGTTTATGCGATTTACTAGTCTGAGAAATACACAGATTAGGCGTCGGTTTTAATAAAGAAATTAACTGTTTTTTCTGAGCAAAGTTTAAAGATTTTACCTTATCTTCGCCAATCAAAACTTGAACGCATTTTAAATCCTCACAAGGTACAATTAACTCCATTGTTGTAGGTAAGTCACCAAAACAATTGTATCACTGAGAAAATCTAAGAAAACACACAAAAAACTTTAATAACAAAACTTTTCCCACTCAAGCAAATCAAACTGAAGTGAGTTGCACTCGGGTGTCGGGAACTACGAGTTGCAGTGTTGTCATTTAGGCAAAAAAAAGTCGCCAGGTATATGAAAAATCTAGCTAGATGTCGCAATTTTTTTTTATTTTTAAGATATTGCTTGAATATTTAATCTCATTATTTTAAAAAGTCACTAGTTTTTATTGTTGCTAAATCTTAAAAAAAAGTCTCCAAACTCGTTAACACTAGAAGTGCGGGCGTCCCAAATTAGACCCATTTCGATTTTCTTCCTGCACTAATTAATATTTTATTATTCATATAATCGTAACTTTTTATGACTTTTCATGAAATATGATGATTATTATATTTATTATATAAACGAGACTTCAACCACGTAATTGCAATATACATTTTTTAAATCCAAATTTACCTCAGTTGGTATGTTCCGCGCTTCTAGTGTTAAAAATCTCCAAGATCTCACAACATCGCTAAAACGGCAACACTGCAGAGTTGGCAAGATGACAAGGTGACGCATCATACGCGTGCAACTTCATACGCATGCACGGCTTAATTCTTCCATACTGATCCTTTTTTAGACGCACAAGGTTCTAACTCGTTATACGGCACATCGCTATAAGTGCGAAAGTGACAGAGATAGTATTTGAAAGCCAGGCAAAAGCCGGTACGTGTAAGCGAGATAGCTATATTTAGATGCTGCAAATGCGAAACTCTGCGCGCGAACAATCGCGATGTGTAGTAGTGTGGCATAGGTAGATACTTTGTGTTATTTTGATAAGAATTAAGCGCGCGAACTTTTAAATAGTTCGGTTTTGATATTGATTCTCTATCGAGCATTTTAGTAAGGCATGCCGGGCTTTTGGGCTTATATGAAGGTACCGCCACTGTGGAGCATACGGTGGAAGTGTGCCCTGCCTGGGCGGAGCACCGCCGTGTCCTCGTGGAGGCGATCAGTGGCGGCGAACTCTCGCGTCCGGCCCTGGTGCGAGCCATGGTACGGAGCGAGAGGGCATGGGAAGCCGTCACCTCCTTCTGCGAAGCAGGAATGCTTGCGAAGGAGGTGGTTGGGCGCGTGAGGGAGTGGCAGTCTCTGCGCCCTCACGTCCCGAGCCGCCGCAGGAGGAGACGCCCCGGGCGTCGGGAGCCGATCGCAGACTCCCGGCCACCGTAGGCGCGAGCTTGCGGACGGCGAGCCTGGGTAGCTCGCCGCCCGGTAAGGACCAAGCTCGGATCGACGGCGCGTAGTTTTCCACGCGCGCCTCAAAGAGATGTCAGCAGCACTGAAGGGGTCTGCTAGGACCGATGCCTGCTGGGGTCGCGTAATTGTTCGAAAGAGATACCGTGACCCTGGCACATGGGCAACTGAAGGAACACGGGTGGGTTTTAGTCAGTAAAAGCCTGACACGCCCTTCCGCTCCGCCCAGAGCGAGAGAAGTCATTCGATGATTTCCCATCCAGAAAAAAAAAAGTACTCATACTAACTACTAAATTGTTACTAATACAATGGACCTCCTTTGTAGTCTAAAAATAATAACATAACACAACGCATGTATTCCCCGAAGGGCTAGGCAGAGGTGTCCTTATAGTGTACCCACATTTTGTCAGTTACCTTTAAGTCCCACGTAATACAGGTCGAACCTATTGCCATCAACCGGGCACAAATCCATACTCTAGGCGGCTACTGAGAAATTACTGATGGAAAAACCAATAAACTTTGCCCGAACCGTCAATGGAACCCAGGACCACATGCTCAACAGTAGATCTTGGTTAATTTCTGCCAGAGTCGCGGGATTCGTTCGAAAGAGTTACCGTGGCCCTGGCATATGGACAGCTGAAGGAACACGGGTGGGTTTTAGTCAGTAAAAGTCTGACACGCTCTTCCACTCCACCCTAGAGCGGGAGACGTCATTTGATGATTTCCCACAAAAAAAAAGCTTGGTTAATGTGAAATAAATGATTTGAGTTTCAGTTTGAATATCTATTTAAATACAATGCAACTACTTATACTCTGATTCCTATTTTAATGGCCAAAATGACAGCTGTCACTATCGCTTAGCTGTAATTACGACAAAAAAGATCGCTCGCAACTGTTATTTTAATACAGCAAATAAAAAATCACAGTTAACGTATTTCAATTTAGAAAATGTTTTGCATAAACAATCTCCTACAATGATAAAGAAAAGAATATGAATGAAAACATTTTAATTCAAAAACACATTGCCCAAGCAAGCAATGTGAAAAGAAAACCAGAAAATGTCCGACTCCATTTCCATAATTTTCAATTTCCATCTAGAACAAACGAGTATTTGAAAAATAATTGCATGTTGATCATTTATAAAGAGAAAATAGAAGTATTTTGTTCTTTTAAAGTCAAATTCAAATATCTTTTTTTCTAATTAGCTTTTACCAGCGGCTTTTCCCGCGACGAGGTTGAAAATGATCCCAAGGAAACGTACTACTGGGACAAAAAGTATCTTATGTATCCAGGTTATAAACTATCTGTATGCCCAATTTCATCAAAATCCGTTCAGCCGTTGTTGCGTGACTGAGTAACGAACAACCGTACATAGAAAATTTCACAAATACTGTATCGTAGGATATTTCTATACATTACTTTGTTTTTATATTATTTTTAATAGCGACCCGTCACTGAATCTTTGACAGTCATCACTGGTCGTCAGAAGCTCGAAAGTCTGACAACCAGTCTTACCAATGGTTGTTATGTTACCCAGTAACTGGATTGTGGAGGTCAGATAGGCAGTCGCTCTGATATTCAGCTGCCTCCAGTTAGACTGGAAGCTAACCCAAATATAGCTGGGAAAAGGTTAGGCAGATAATGACTAGCGCCCCGTCGATGCTTCACACGGTTTTTACGACTATTTAAAACATAGTTTTTAATTACATATTATTAAATATTAATCTAAACAGGATCAAAGGAGACGGGCATTTCTGGGCCAAATTGTAATAAGTAGAGATATAGTTTAAAAAAAAGGTTATATTTTTCTATTGGATTAATCTGAGAAATTAACTCCATTTACAATCTGGAAAATGAGAAATCAGAAAAACTGAAAAGCAAAAAATAATAAACCTTAAAATTATGAGTCGGCGCTTTGAGTGATCTTTGTTCATTGATTTTTCAGCGCCGACTCAAATTTTAAGGTTTATTATTTTTTGCTTTTCAGTTTTTTCGGCGGTTTAATTTTTTGCTAAAAAGTTTTTATTTTATAATTTTTTGTGGCTTTAATGTACTTATAATACTTGGCAAGGTATACCCTATCCAATAAAAAAAGAATTATCAAAATCGGAGTACTCTGTATACAGTTATGCGTGGTTATACATTACAATCAGTGAGTGAACAATCAATCATCCCCTGTTTTCCGACCCTTAGGGTTCGATTTTGTTTTTCAAATTTATATGGGACCACCTTGGGAGTATACCCTTTCCAATAGAAGAAGAATTATCACAATCGGACCACTATATAAAAAGTAATCCGTGGTCATACATAAAAAAAAAAAAAAAAATATACGCGTCGAATGGATAACCTCCTCCGTTATTTTTCGTCGGTTGAAAATGAAGTTAAGGTTACGAAGTAAATGGTATACAGATTAAATTATAATCGACTAACGTGACAGGGTGTATACTATTTAAGAAAATGCCTTCACTAGATGATTAATTGAATTAAAATAATTAAATGTATTAGAATTAACGTATTGAACAGCTAAAACCGATTGAATATATACATACCTAATTAAAATAAATTGACCCACGTTTACCAATCGATTATTATATTTTTAGTCTGTGCTAACTTTGACATGATATGCATGACATGACACTAGGCATGGGCGTTTTTGGTTTTGAGCGCTAACTGATATTTATCCGATTTCAGATTTCAAAATCGATTTCAAAATCCGTTTATAGAAATCTGATATCCATAGCGCCAAGCCTCGCTCCAAAAAACCTTGAACCATAAACCAAAATACATCAACGTATAATCTGGAAATTGTAATACAGTAAAGATTATATTGATCGCATTATAATGTCCGTTAGATTTCCGAATGCCGAAATCTAAATCACAAAATTCACGCTATCTTTTTTACTCCGCTAAGTTACGTTTAGTTAGAAAGAGAGAAAGCGAATTTCTAACAAAATCCAGTTTGCGTCTGGATTTCGTTTGGTAATAAGATCCAGTGATTTTACTGTCGATTCGTTTGGTGGTAGATCGTTAGCGTTTGGTTCGGCTTGGTAGATTTTTGAAATCCAATCTTCAAGTTTTAAAAATCGATACGAATCGATTTTTGTATGAAATTAGATTTTGAATTCGTTTTTGATATATCGGACCATGCCTACATTATCACGTCAGTGTCATGTAAGCATGGTCAACTCACTTGTTTCGTATCGTTTGCGTTGCGTATACGTTTTGAGTGTGTTTCCTCTCATAGTTTTATTGATATTTTCCTCGACCCCTGCTTTCATTCTACGGACTTCTGATCTACCTCGTTGTACACCCTTTGCCTTGCTACCATACCGGACACTGAGAACCCTGCTTAAACGTTTGACTTGGACTTGTTATTTTGGATTTCACGAACGGCCTACCGATTGAGAATTGAAACCATGGATCATTGCGTAAATTGTGGCATAGCGACTAATCGCTGTAATACAATAGGTCGTCGAGCTTTAGATGACGAAATTATTTTAGCAGTGATTCGTCAACGGCGTGCACTACAATCTGTAAGTACTTACTCACTTCCTATTTATTAGTTCACCAGCGTCTACCACGCTGGCTTGCAGTCTTTGCAGCGTTTTCTTTCACCATTATACTACCAAAATAATAAACTATACATAGGTAAACATTTAAAACGCCTATGAAGATACATTACGTTGAACTAAGTTACTACTGAACTGAGATTTTTTAAAGTGATCATGTAATCTGTTACTAAACACTTTACATCTTTCAGGTAAACTCCAGTGGCCATGTTTGCCAAGCTTGCTGGATCTTGGCTCAAAGACCACCTCTTGGTGAACCTAGACAGCTTGGCCACCGTATTGTTTGTCTGCGATGTGGATGTATGGATACCAATCACACTTCAAAAATCAGGTTTTAAGTGTAGATTGTTACATAATCTCACTTTTCGTTAATCTATTTTAACTCTGTTCTCAGATTGCCAAAATCTACAAAATTTTCAGTGATTGTTTTATAATATAGTACCTATCTATTAACACCACTTTGATCTTTTTACATCCAGGCCCAAAATTGTATGGAAGCGTATCCGTCTCCTTTAATTAGCTAGCAATATTTTACTCACGTCTTGAGTATCGATATCGAAAACAAATGACACAAAAACAATTTTTTTCATCATTCGAACTTTGTTTTGCTGCCCGATTTACGGCCATTGGCCATCGCCGCAGCTCAGTTGTTTGACATTTTTCAGGGAAACATAGTTCATTTCAGTTCAGTTTTTACGTATTTTCAAAAACGGTCCAATCACTATAGTTTGGTTGCTTTAATGTACGTGTCACAGCGTTATTTGAACAAAGTTCGAATGACGAAAAATAAGATTTTCGTCTTTTATTTTTATTTCATTCGTTTTCGGATCGATAACCTACAAATTGATAAAGTATTGCCAGCCAGAAATTGCGACTTTAATTTATAATTCGTGCTTATAGATCTCTCAAGTCTTATCTGTTTCCGAATCATTGCTTAGAACAAATACTCACTGCTAAGAATCATTTGTTTTCAATGTACTATTAATATATTTCCCTTAATTAAACTAAATACATTAGGTATGTAACCTAATAAATTTAGACGTTTTCACAATTAATCCCAGTCAGCTTCAACTAGTTCATTAATTTGGCAATGTTGTCAGCAGAATGTTTGTTCATTTGATAAATTACCCACATATGCAAGGTTTTACACTCTAGGTATATCCAGGTATCTTTCAGTAGTTTCCAACCTTAGAATTTTCCTACGATTAACAGACAGACGACTTTTTCAATCTAGAGGTCAACCTCTCCTGGCTATTGAATTGACCTGATCTTTACCTCGATCCCAACTAATGGAAAACGATAGATGAGGACAATGCTAGGCTAGGAGGCATTGTAGGCCTTTGGGCCTCTGCGGGTCTAGTATAACAACGCAGTTAGAGTGCTGTTGTCTCTAAATGCGGCTATCTTGGTTCTGTAGAGCATCATCTACGTTTGCTGAGACACCTACCGACTTTTTCAATGGTATACGTCATAAGAAAGCGGCCTTGTTGCTAAACATACTCCGTGGCAGCCCCAACAGCATTCTAGGCGCTATACCCGGGAGACATGACAGCCCGCTGGTGAGGTCAGTCGTCACATGTACACTGTCTGTGTTATTAGTTAAATACTGACAAAGGTTAAGACTATTGTTATCAACCCAATAGATCTTTGTTATTTGAATAAAGAAATGATAGTAGTATGCTGGAGCGAGCGTGTCCAGTTGGGTCGTCAAAAGGCAAACGGGTTGTGTGGAAGGGAACACAGACGTTTGCATAGAGTTTTACACACTTTACCCTAGACCGGGATAGAGTAATAGTGCTGGAGAACTAGCTAAAATTATCCACGTTAACCTTTAAAGCTTGTAACTATGCCCTAGCTAGACGGTAGATAGATTTTGCTGCCCTTAATACTGCTTTAAAATAGGTACCTGAAATCATAAGCGATTCTCCTACATAGGAGAGTCACTATAGTCTTTCTCTTATAAACTCGTCCATAGAGTTCAAATCACTTACGTTTTTGATGGAGACTATGACCGTAATAGAGCAATAGTGCTGGAAAAATAGCGAAAAATTAATCTATATAGGGCTGATTTTCAAAATTTTTGTACAGTTACAAAAATGAAAAATAAATGAATACCGTCACAAAAATTTACAATTTCACAAAAAAGTAACAAAAAGGAAATATTAGGGCTATTTCACAGAAGATAATTAAAACAACTAAATCGCATTTTAATAATTTATTAATAACTAGCTTTTGCCAGCGGCTTTGCCCGCGTGGAGGTCGGAAAATATCCCGAGGAAACTTACTTTTGGTGTATGATCAACGCATGTGAGGATAAGAGCTCGAAAGCACATTTTCATCCGACTTGCTTCAAATTTATCGTCACTGCTCAGCTCCTTCGTGTCTTAGCGTTATGTTATATAGCCTATAACCTGCCCAGGAGTATGGACTACAATCGAACCAAGTTTGGTTAAAATCCCTTCAGTAGTTTTTGACCCATGCGTGCACATACAGACAGACAGGCAGACAAAAAAAATTCTGATTGCATTTTTGCATCAGTATCGATCACCACTCATCCTCCAATATTAATTTTGAATGTATATTTAATGTACAGAATTGACCTCTCTATAGTTTTATTATAAGTATAGATATAGATAGATATACCTAGATATAATCAGTCTGTGGGATAACAGTCATAAAATCAGTCTCAAAATTGTGTATTTCTTGTGGTCATTAATACTATTTAAATTAGTTATTTAAACATAAAGTTGAAAATTGGTAGTAACCATAAATATATAATTACAAAAATAGTGGTTTAGAAAATTATTAAATTTTTATGTTTTAATTTAATACAACAAAAGAAAAACAGTATCTAATCACATAAGCAATAATCAATGCTATCATAAATTTTAAACTTTAGAAACTATCTTGTAACATAACAAAATTATAAATGTTCTTTTACTTCTCATATAATTATGTTTTTTTTTAGTAATTATAATGTTTATTGTGATGATATTCTGGGGTCCACCCTTTATGGCAGAATTTTTTTCGTCATAATATTATTTTGCATAACAGCGTATGGCATAAACTGCATTTCACAGAAAATCGTTTGGCATACACTCATTTATCATACATTCAGAACGCATAATTTTATAAGTCAGAATCATCTTAGGCATAAATTTTATTCCATAATAATTAAAAAGTAGAACCATCATATCGCAGAAAGTTCGCAGTCCGAATCGTCTCTTGGCATAATTTCATATCGATAGTTATTAAAAGGCAGAACTATCATATCTCAGAAACTTTAAACTTAGAATCATCTTTTGGCATACATTTCATATCGAAGAAGCATGCAGCATGCAAACAAGCATGCAGCATGCAAACAAACATGCAGCATGCAAGCAAGCATACAACGTGCAAGCAACCAAGCATGCAGCATGCAAGCAAGCATGCAGCAAGCAAGCATGCAAGCAAGCATGCAGAATGCAAGCAAGCTCACAGCATGCAGGCGAGCATGCAACATGCAGCATGCATGCTTTCTGTCACGGCTCCGGCGCTGCGGGGCTCCGGCGGTCCCACGCAAGCTCATCGTCGCAGATGGTTTTACGCACACCACCGCGGCTTCGGCTTGCTGGCCAGCCTCAGCCGCGGCGGCGACCGTCAAAACCACCTGCTCCTCAGCTCGCGGGCCGCCTCGCCACTCCGCGCCTACGCGGGCTTAAATTACACTCTAGGGGTAGGGCAGACAAGACTACGTGGAGTCGGTTCTGCAGCGATTCGTTTCTGTCAATAATTTTTGTAGCACAACATATACTGACTTTTTGAGACACTATTTCATTTTATTTAAGGTTAAACTGCAATTTAATAGAAATGAAAATATGCCTAACAAAATTATTCTAAATGAAATTCTGCCATCTTCATATTATGCCAAGTGAAATTATGCCAAATTATCATTGCTCTAAATAATTGTTATGCTAAACGAAATTATGCGGAATTTTAAGTCTGCCAAAGGTAATTATGCGAAATAAAATTCTGCCATCTTAAAAGTATGCCAGCGTAAAGTCGAGCATGTAAACATTCGGCCAAACAATGATTATGCTAAACATTTTTTATGCCTTACAAATATTCATTTAAATAAGATTATGCCAAGTGTGTTATGCCAAATAAAATTCGGAGCATCAAGTTTCTGCCAGGTAGAGGGAACCCGATATTCTGATGTGGGTACTTTAATAATATTGGTGGTGGGTTAAAAGAGAAGTATTAAATATGGCAGTCATTACTAGAGCTTGTCGTTTGATTTACGTTCCGCATAACTTACCATGGCACAGCCGGTAATTAATAAAGTACTATAGAATTCAATAAGCAGTGAGTGAAATAAAGTAAAACAGACAATAAAATAGTATAAACCAGTTAATAGCAATAATGGAAACAGTGTTAACACCGCCGTCACCGTTCCAATTTGATGAGAACTCGATTGATGTGGCATCGGGCAAGCTGAGTGATAGTTGGGAAAGATGGAAGAAGGGCTTCTCGATATATTTTAAAGCGTGTGAGTTATCGACAAAAACACCAGTGATACAACTCAATATTTTTCTGCACATAGTAGGCGAGCAATGTCGTGAAATATTAGAACAAAGTAAGGAAACAACTTTAGACGGTGCGTGTAAAAAGTTAGATGAACATTTTAAAACAAAGAAAAACTTAACGGTCGAACGGCATAAGTTCTTTACGCGAGATCAGCAGCAAAATGAGTCAATAGATCAATATGTGTTTGACTTAAGGAAATTATCTAAAACTTGTGAGTTTGCAAATTTGAATGACGATCTCATAAAAGATCGACATGTTTGTGGGGTGACGTGACAAGCCCAGCAATTAGAGAACGATTATTGCGAGAAGGGGACCTAACATTGAATAAAGCGTTGGAGTTATGCCGAGCAGCGGTAGTATCAAGAATGTATTCAGAGAACATAAAGAAAGAGAATGAAGTAGTTCACCGTATCCAACAGGACAGCAACACACAAGAAGAAAAACACGAAATTTGGGCATTACGGCGTAATAATAAAGTAGGATATGGAGTGTCATCATCAACAAGAAAATACGACGGAAATATACAAGGAACAATGCGGTCACGCGGTGGGCACGAGTGAGGTGGCGAAGGCTGGCGCGGCGGACGCGCGGGCGCCATAGACGCCGCTCCAAACGCCGCTCGTGCGATGCAGCAGCCGACAAACAGACAGCGCACGACGCCCCAGTGTGGGAGATGTGGGAATGTGCACGGAAGGAATGCGTGCCCGGCGTATGGTAAGAGGTGTCTACGCTGCTCGAAAATGAACCAATATGACAAAAGTAGTAAGAACTTAACTCCGTTGCAAGTCAATCAAGATGTAAGATATTACGATACAATAAAAAACTATTGGGCGTATAAGGCGTAGTTGAGCGAATTCTAAGAGATAGGTCATATGCAATTCGTTTACATAACGGAAAATTAATTGTACGGAATAGAAGGCACATGATAGCAGATCCCTCGCACAGACACAGCCCTCCTCGAGACTATGAGTTTGACAATGATAGTGAGAATTCATTGAGTCATAGAAATGAACATTGTGAACCGTCATTTAATAATAATTATGTAACTCGTTCTGGCAGGACGGTGCGACCGCCGAGTAGATGGGGGTATCCGTGAAATTATCAATACAAAACGATGTAATCTTCATCCGTACTATCAACGGCTACGCAATATTGATATCAAGAATGGATTTAAATCTATATATATCTATATACATATAATAAAACAGTAAAAAAAACTGTGTCTGTACATTAAATATTAAAAAAAAAAAATTGAGGGGGGTTTAGAAACAGTAATAGAGCACGAAACCCAAAAAAAAAATGTGTCTGTTTGTCTGTTTGTTTGTACACGCTAATCTTCGGAACTACTGGATGGATTTGAATGATTTTTCTTTTTGTTGTATAGGTATTAAGTCTGGGCAACATATAGGCTATAATTTATCTTGGAAACTTGAACACCTGATGCAGAACCGTAACAGACCAGCTAAACTATAAGAGATACAAAAATGGTGGTACCATTTTTGTATCTATCTAAGAGATACAAAAATGGTACCATAGCAAAAATTGTTTCACGTGATAAGCATTTTTTGCTAAGAGAATAAATTTGAAGATCTGGAACACCTGATGTGGAACTCCAACAGCCCAGCTACACTATAACATATATAGGAATGACGTCTTAGGAAGAGTTGTTCAACCTGACAAGCACTCTCTGTTGTAGTATAAAATTTTAAGATCTGGAACAGCTGATGTGGAACTCCAACAGCCCAGGTACACTATAACATATATAGGAATGACGTCTTAGCAAGAGTTGTTCAGCTTGATGAGCACTCTCGGTTGTCGTATAAAATTTGAAGATCTGGAACAGCTGATGTGGAACTCTAAGAGCCAAGCTACACTATAACATATATAGGAATGACGTCTTAGCAAGAGTTGTTCAACCTGATGAGCACTCTCTGTTGACGTATAAAGATTGTAGATCTGGAACACCTGATGTGGAAATCAAAGCTTTCACTAATTTCACTGTATAATTATAAAATAACATAAGCTGGGAGTATCTCCACGCGGTGAAGGCGGTAACAGTTTAGGACTGATTTTCGATGAAAATTCTATGAATCATTGAAAATTTGACTCTACTGGCTAAAACTCCCATTTATTATTTTATTTTATCGAAGAAATATGCCTTCGGGCTTATGGTATTTGAGTGTTTAATTTCCTTTTCCATTTATCTTCGTGACACGGTAGCCTACCCGGTAACGCAGGGGAGCAGTCACTTAGATTTTAATTGATCAGGTATCTTCAGAATAAAACTATTACTATGCCTAGAAAGAGGTCAAATCTTTTCCAACGTTCCAAAGGACCTAAAAGATTGAGGATCATAAGATCCCAAGAATCTACCGAAGAGCGTCAGGATAGACTTGATGCTGTTCGAGAACATCAGGCTGCAACTCGCTTCGTAAAAACATCTTCGGATCGCGAAGCTCGCTTGCGTTCTCAGCGTATTTATGCATCTACATCCAGGTCTCTAGAGACCAGTGAAGAATATGATGCGCGACTGTCCGCTGATCGTGAACGTCATGCATTGTCTCGCGAGCCGGAGACGTCTACGGATAAAGAATTGTGCTTGAGTTCTCAGCGTATCTACACATCTGCTGCTAGGTCTCTAGAGACAAGTGCGGAACATGATGCGCGACTGTCTGCTGATCGTGAACGTCACGCATTGTCTCTCGAGTCGGAGACGTTCACTGATAGAGAATTGCGCTTGAGTTCTCAGCGTATCTACGCATCTGCTACTAGGTCTCTAGAGACAAGTGCGGAACATGATGCGCGACTGTCCGCTGATCGTGAACGTCACGCATTGTCTCTCGAGTCGGAGACGTTCACTGATAGAGAATTGCGCTTGAGTTCTCAGCGTATCTATGCATCTGCTGCTAGGTCTCTAGAGACAAGTGCGGAACGTGATGCGCGACTGTCCGCTGATCGTGAAGTTCACGCATTGTTTCGCGAGTCGGAGACGTTTACCGATACAGAATCACGCTTGAGTTCTCAGCGAATTCGCACATCTACTAACAGGTCTTTCGAAACGAGTGATGAACGTGATGCGCGACTAACTGCTGATCGAGATTATCATACATTGTCTCGAACACGCACACAACAAAATATTCATAATCAGTTAGAAAGTGAGAGAGAAAGAATTGCTGGAGTACGGCATGAAGAGACAGAAGAAGAGCGCAACGAACGTTTGAATTCTGATCGCCTTCGACATTCTCTGAACAGAATGTCGATATCATCTGAAGAATCGGACGTGTCTTAAGATATCGCCGTAGGCATGGCGACCTTCCTTGGGTTGATAAGGAGTGGAGTGCATTTACGTACACTCCTATGATTGACTACCCCACATATTCCGCCATCGGAGGTGTGGTTCAAAATTTTACATTTTGTGAAGCTGTTAAATGGCAAAAAGAAACAACCGGTATGTGTTGCTCAGGTGGGAAAGTACATATTGAAATATTACAAAATCCTCCAGAAATATTAAGATCACTGCTAAACGGTGACCACCCACAGTCAAAACATTTCTTGGACAACCTATTGACATACAAAAATGAAAGATCTGGAACGACTCCAATCGTCTCGCTCATCCCGTTGTTTTCCCGTCCCCGGGCCTTAGAATTCTACATTAGACGTTTCAGATCTTCGATTTTGACGACCCTGTTGTCACTGGCATAAGCAATAGGATCCGCGTACGAAGTCGCGGGCAGAAGCTAGTGTATAATAAAATAATGGTGATTAGAAATAACAAATGTAACTTAGTTTAAAAATATATACATACAAGATTATTTTTAGTATATGCGAAACCTGAATATAGTTTGTTCAGAATCAGTAACTGAATCGATTCCAATAATTTTTACACCATGTTATATTTTGTACCAAAAATATTTAATTACGCTTCCAAGTCGCGGGCCTTAGTGTTTTGTTTCGATTTTAAAATTATCATGTCTTTCTCGTATTCAAACGTCCATTACACGGAGATGGTACGTACACTAGCTGTTTGTGGTGATCTGCATATGTTTTTGCGTGGACAACCAGGTAACTTATCAAGCTTATAACTTTGTGATTATTAGTGATACAGTTTTGAAATTTTTTTCATAGATTCTTTACATAAAAATACTAGACCCGTGTTTCGGGTTTGGCATAAACAAAAATTAATGTTGTATATATCAATCCTTACAATAAATAGTGAAGATACTGAGTAAATCGTTCTTGCTAAACAAAATATGAAATGAATACATGAATACTGAAATACATTAATTAAATAAAATTGCTCAAGTTTAGGATGCAGTAACCACGATGTTACTGTTTACTGTAAGCATTGAGATAACTTACTTGTTAAGCTTAATTATTATGAGTGCTGATAATATAATTATTGATTATGCTTGTTAAACTGAAATGGTCATATACATAATTGTGTATATCATATTTGTTAATAGTTAATGTTTTTTTTTTAAATTGTGTATTAATGGAATTAGTTTTTTTTTTGTACTTATATTATTATTATTTTTTGTTGAGGGAGGAAGATGTGATGATATTCTGATGTGGGTACTTTAATAATATTGGTGGTGGGTTAAAAGAGAAGTATTAAATATGGCAGTCATTACTTGAGCTTGTCGTTTACGTATTTCATTTTAGTTCTAAATAATCATATAATTATTTATGTTGTAAACAAAATACCTGGATAAACATTTTATTTACTAATGAATATGAACAACAGACTTTTAATATGGGACCACCTCTCTAATATGAAAAATAATATCAAGTGTTCCATACATTTTGATCGTGTAGGTAGGTATTGCATTTTTGTATGGAATAGCTGTTTTTTATATTTGTTGGTCCAATAGTAAAATTATGTTGTTCATATTCATGAGTAAGTACTTTGTTCCGTAAAAGTTTGACCAGGTATTTTGTTTACTCATTATACAGTGTGTCCGGACATGGACTAGCGATATTCTAAATACTTAAATATAAACTATTTTAAAATACAATTACACTCTTAGCTTGGGTCCAATACACTACCCCGCTATGTGGCAGTCATTTTTTTTTTAATATTTTCCATGCGTGTACAAAAAAAAAGATATTTCTTAAAGTTTTAGTCATACTGAAATGAAAATGGGCTTATTCGAAAGACAACAATATTGTCTGCCGTTTGCATTACAGAATAAGTCTATTTTCATCTCATTATGACTAAAACTTTGAGAGATATGTTTTTTTTTTTGTACTCGCATGGAAAACAATGTGTAAATAAAATGAATAAATGAAGAATTCGCTATCAAATTATTTAAACATATTAATTCTGTATGAAGTCAGCTTTACTTCATTTTTGTTACGCAACAAAAAAACGTAACAAATCGTTAGGAAAATGAGCATGAACCATGAGTTTAATTACAACCTCAAACATTTAGAGGTTGGAAAGAATCTTGTTGGTGAAAGAATCCAAGTTCTTTTACGTAGTTGGTCAAAATTATTCTTTAAATTTACGCAAAAATAATAAGAGATAGCCATACCGTTGTTTTTATAGCTGAACAACCAAAATGAAAAAAATATTGTTGAAAAAACACTGCACAGGAACAAACACAGTTTTCTTGGCAGCCGCTATTAAAATAGTAGACAGGCGTTCTGTTTTCATCTGATTGGACGGTTTCAAATGAAAAATATTGCAAGTTGAAAACCCCAAATATCTACTAATATTGGTGTTACAAAAAAGAATAACAAAAGTGAGCGAAATGGTAGACATATATTGAAACAATGTTATTATTACTATGCATTAGGTTATTTATTTATATTTTATATCATTTACATCATAATTAAAGTCATAAAGATATTGTGCAACTAGAACATATAAATATGTGAGTAGTATCTTCGTTATGATTTTTTTTGCTATGCGCTGGTGCATAGAGACACAAGGTTGCTCTATGAAAATATTATGAGACTGAAGAAGTAAACGCTTTTTTAACCGACTTCAAAAAAGGAGGAGGTTATCAATTCGACTGTATTTTTTTTTTTATTATTATTTTTTTTTTTTTTTATGTTTGTTACCTCATAACTTTTGACTGGGTGAACCGATTTTGATGATTCTTTTTTTATTTGAAAGCTGGTGCTTCCCGAATGGTCCCATTTTAATTTGGTTTCATTCGGACAATGGGGTCCATGTGAAAACCATATAAGTCTTAAATTTTCATTACGTATTTGCGCGACAAATGAACGAATATCGCGATTAGATTAGTGCGGATTATCTACCACAACTAAAAAGTCAAAAAATAAAAACTTTTTACAAAAAAAACAACCGACTTCCTTAAAAAAAACACTACAAAGTCAAAAATAACTTTAATTTCGGAAGTCGGTGGCAAAAACCTTAAATACAGAGCCTAAGACACCGACTTGCGAAATTAAAGTTATTTTTGACTTTGTAGTGTTTTTTTTAAGGAAGTCGGTTGTTTTTTTTGTAAAAAGTTTTTTTAAATTACCCATTGTCATGATCTTAAATGTTGAAACCCATCTGGACAAAATGTTGCTCGAGAATAATAATTCTAGTTTGACCGCTTTAATGCATTTTTCTTGGATAATATTCACGTGGACGTTTTCACACAACAAAATGTACAAAAATTTTGAAAATCACCCATAGACCTTCAAAGCCTATAACTGTATCCTAGCTAGACTGAAGACGGATCATGTTGCTTTTAACGTTGCTTAGACTAATCTATCTTGACGTCGGCAGCGACTCTCTTAAGAGAATTGTTTTACTCCTTAATCTAAAATTCTCTCATATCTCCCTAATCCCTGAAAAACTGTAGTCCATAGAGCTCGAAATGTTTAATGCCGTTGATAGAAACATTTCGTTTCAAACTGTTTAGTCCCAGTGCTTGGCAATAGTCGCCCACACAGCTTTCCACTATTCCCGTTATGATGCCTTCTCCGGTCAATCTCCCACGTTTCAAACTCCTCACGACAGCGTTTCCTCAGCCAAGCTCGGCGACTGTTGAAAACAATAACGGTAAAAAAATACCACTTAAGTATCTTGAAGATTTAGGGTAGATTTAACCAGCCCCAAATTAAGTGTCTTCGTAAAACTTATTCTATTTCAGCACGAGTTGTTATTAATGTTGCCTGAAACAACCTGAAAGATCGTTTACTTACTAAACTTAAATCGTAGACTAAAGGCTAAAATATATTTCTGGCTTCACTAAGATTTTAGCTGTACAATTTAAGTTTAGTATGCTTTACTAAATGTTGCCCTCCCTAGGTATTGTAATTCCCGGAGGCTATAAGCCATTTTAGACGAGTGATTTCGTAAAGGCTATAAACCGTAACGTAAGATTTATATCTAGAAAGGTATCTTTCTTTAGCGATCCATTGGTTCATATGTTTGAAAATGTTATCTGTTCAACAACGTGAATAACGCAATGAATATTGTTGAACTATCAATATGATAGTGATGGTATTTTTCTTGAACCATTCATTGGTTCATATCGTCGCTCGCATGACTAAAAGTCCTATCTCATTTTTTAGCTGATTTGAGTTAGGACAACTACATGTTTGAATTCGTGACTCTTTACATTTTTCACTAACCATCTTTTCTCTATGTTATTTGGATATTAAAATATAAACATTTTGTAAGTCAGCGTATCTCATATTAACTCAAAAAAAAAATTTACTAAAAAGCGTAACTCATTTAGATTTTAAGGCACTCTCACAAAATTTGCGGCTAATTTCTGTTCGGAAAGATGATACTGGTGAAATGGTAGATTGGAGACAAATGATGGAATTATCTTTTATGAAGACTGATCCCAACAATTTTTTTTTTCAAAACTGATGTCACTGCTATAAATTCTCGTTCATTGACATTAAGAAGGCAAGTTTCTGGAGAATTGCACTCTTTTACCACTCAATGTTACACAACCAAAGATTTCTCAAGAAAAGTACAACGATCTAATGGCTTTGACTGCGGGTGACACACCAGCCATAAGGTTACCCGAATTCGTTTCGTTTTATCGTTCACTGCATCATTAAGATAGTACCTAGATAGTATTCAAACTGCAAACCACCTGTTTTCTAAAAGTAATTACAATTTACTGTTAAGATTTGATAAAAAGACTGATTTTAAAATGGATACTCAATTACTTGCTTCATGTGATCTCACAATATGACTGAATGAATAGGTTTATAAATTGTTATTTAATTGTTTTTTATTCTGTTTGCTAATAATTTGATTATACTTGTATGTTGTTTTTTTAAACATTTTTCTGTCTTTTTAAATTGTGATTCTTAAAAAATAATATTAAGATTTTTAAAAACGTGTTAGGTTCCTCTTATGTTAAACTCTTTTCTTAATATAAAGCTTAATGTTTTGCTTGTTTCATTTCCAAACTTAATCCAAACCGTAAAGTCGTAAGTCGAAAAAAACTGTTCAGATTGATAAATAAAGTTTTCACAAAGTGTCCTATCTGTTTTGATAATTAAAAATAAATACTAATATTGAAAATAAATAAGTAGCTATATCGTAAAATTTAAGTACTATAAATACTCTTTACGAATAAATATAATTAAATATTCAGAATTGCCGATAGATTACACTTTTATCATAGTTAGAAATGTCGTAACCGCAAAACGCTTTTTCTGAACAAATGACAATACGGAGATAGGACAGTTAGTCATGCGAGCGACGATATGTTCGAAAATGTTATCTGCTCAACAATGTGAACAACGTAATGAATGTTGTTAGGCTGTCAAAATGAAAGCCATTCCTACTGTTAGTGTGTTTCGTAATTACCCTGCTGAACCCATATTATTGTACATTAATTATGGTCATATTAAAACCATCGTTATTTCCTTGCTAGGACTTGATAGTAAATAATGGTTTTTCAATCCTACAAAGTGGGAGGAGCTGAGGATTTTAGTCCGGAAACATGACATTGCTTTCAAATAAAATATTATAATATTTAATATATGTATACACAATATTGGGAAACCTTAAAAGAGTAACTATTGTTTCTTGTCCATGTCCATTTCACGTTCAAAACTGCCTTTTATGTCATCATAATCAGCCAATAATTTTCCCACTGCTGGGACACAGGCTTTCTCGCCGTGAAAGGGAGTGGGCCATAATCCACTAAGCAGGCCCAGTGCGGGTTGCGGATGTCCCGAATTTTTGGTTCAAGGGCACACCGGTTTCTCACGATTTTTTGATCACCGTTTTGAGAGCAGTGGTGATGAAATAAATTACACAAAGTAATAAGCCTGCCTAGGTTTGAACTCACGATATATTGTACGTAAGTCGGGGCCGTTATCACTGGATCACCACTGCTCCCAATCCCCATTTTTCTGTCTATTAGAGTATCCTACGATACAGTATTTGTGAAACTTTGGATGTACGGTTTTTCGTTACTAAGTTTAAGTCAAATAGGTACTCACTCAGCAAACAATACAGCCCTACCTAAAGAACCCAGAGTTTTTACTTAAAACATCACAGAATTGAGAAAGCGTTTAGTTCGTACTAAATTGTAACGTAGATCTTGTAGATCTTACTAAAAGCAATCACGTTAGTGCTCCTTTTAGCACAGCAAAACTGAGGGCGAATGTTAAACCAAGTTCAAAGATGTAGCTATCTAGGTATCTAGTTATAAAGGCATTGAAACTGTTGCACTAAACATGATTAAACATTCATGACCTTGTATCAAAAATATTCCCGGACGTGTTATTTCACAGATAACGTGGAAAGTTTGTAAATAACTACTAATATTAGCGTTTTGTTTATTAGTCCCAGGAGACCAAAATCCGGTGGATATTCGGCGTCATTCCAATTCCCGTATAAAACTGAATTTATAATATGTGTGTATTTGACCCAGCTGGTGCAGAGGTCGCAAGCAATACTGCTGAGCATGTGGTCTTGGATTCGATTTCTTGGTCGGGTAAAGTGATATTGGGTTTTTCTATCAGGAATTTCTCCGTAGTAGCCCCGGCGTCTGGGTTTGTGTCCTAGGTTTTTACATGGGACTTAATTGGGATGAACTTTAGGGACATCATGATTGCATGGTGTCACTTGAGGAACGAAATAACCGGGAAGCTACAAGGCGTGAGGAGTCACAAAAGTAAGATGCATCCGCGTCTGAACGTAGTTAGTCATGTTGCACCTCTAGCAAACCCTTCAGGAATTACAGGCGTAATTTATGTGATAAATTGTAAGATGTAATGTTAATTTGAAATCAATTCACTGAATAAATAACCTAATTCCTTCTCAATTAACTAAAATATTTCCATTGACTACAAAAATTCAATTACCTTTCAAGCTAACGAAATCAAAACTCCAAAACCTTAGCAAACACACTCAATATTATTTTATACTGAAAGCTATATAACGGTTAAAAGCAGGTAAGAATCAGGCAGAAACAGATTAACTACATCCCGAGATCGCAATTTTCAATTAATCTTCGCTATTAAAGTTTCCTCGTGCGGTGAGTACTTAGCTTTTTTCTACCTTTTACGAGCTCGTTGCGGATAATCCACGAAACAATGGCCGCCTCTTTTACCTCAATATATGGCCATCGAACAGGCTTCACACAATAGAGGCTTGGATTAAGGATTTCACACAAAACCGCTCCACACATTCTACTTTATAACTACCTTTTTTCTGAGCTTTTTAACTTTGCCTGCTTATCGTGTACGTACCAGTCATGATCATGAATATGTTTACACTAAGCAATTTTTGAAAGTGATTTTTGCTCTCAAAATGGTGAAGGAAAACATCGTGAGGAAACCGGCATGTCCTAGAATAAAACAATCGCAGACATGTGACATCTACCAACCGCACTTGGCCCGCGTGGTAGATTACGGCCCACTCACTCTCACAGAGAGGAGGCCTGTGTCCCAACAGTGGGAATCATATAGGCTGATGATGATGAGTATCATCAGTTTTTTAGCTTTTGTTTGTGTTTTCATCCGCGTATTTTTTTTTTTTGTTTTAACGTAAAATAAATACATGCTATGCCACTTAGCAATACAAGATTCTGATTAGTACAAGGATTTTCGTAATCGGATCAGGAGTTCCGAAAATTACCCCCTAAATCCAAACCCACACTTTTTGACTCCTTATAATATTAGTTTGGACAAACCACCATATTATTTGGGTTCGGAACCCATACTATTATGAAGTAGGTACTTTGCAATCGTTTCTCTTTGCGATCGTTAATCTACCAGAAAATCGATTTTTAATTTGGTTTAACATAGAATTCAGTGCGTGTGAACCCCCCTGTGAAATATAAACAAAACATTTCTGTGCTAGTCAAGAATCTTGCGCTAAATACGTTGCATAAGTATCAAAGTATTGTACTTTTCTCTGAAAAAGTGGTTTATTTTTTATAACCGACGACCAAGCGCGCTAGTTAAGAATCATGTGCTGAAGTCATGGTTTTAGTTTGCATGTTAATGTCCTTGCCACCCTGTGTACGTATAAATGCTCGTGACTGTACATAACCAACATTCAGTCAACATAAAGAAGGTTATCCTTTTCACAGGTTGTTCTGGAGCGGAAACGAACAGCGTGTGACTCTTCGTCGGTGGCCCAGGCTTAGAGGCTCTAAGTGAGCAGCGCAAGAGCTCCCCGAAAGAGCTCATTGACTAAAGTATTTACTCGACAAGGACGTCAGACAAGGTTAAGATGTTCATCTCACCTTGTTTAAGATCGCTCAGAGATAAGTATATACGTACATCCTAACGGAAATTACTAACTACCTGCGAACAATTGAAGAAAACGGAAAAAGCGGGAAAGGCAGTTACGTCCTTTCTCCATGTTACTGTTTTATTAATGTTACGTCCTTTCTCCATGTTACTGTTTTATTAATGTTACGTCCTTTCTCCATGTTACTGTTTTATTAATGTTACGTCCTTTCTCCATGTTACTGTTTTATTAATGTTACGTCCTTTCTCCATGTTACTGTTTTATTAATGTTACGTCCTTTCTCCATGTTACTGTTTTATTAATGTTACGTCCTTTCTCCATGTTACTGTATTATTAATGTTACTTCCTTTCTCCATGTTACTGTTTTATTAATGTTTTGTGAATTCATGGTTTTCTTCGAGGTTTTTGATATTAAATATGACGTAATAACAGGGACAAGAATGTCTAAACGTCGCATTTAATATTGTAACGGAAACAATCATTCACATAATTACTTAAGAATTTTCCATTGCCACCAAATAAAAAAACAGATTTCCAAGTCATAGCGTTTACTTAGTTCCTAGTAATAACTTAGAAATGTTGACGAAAACGTATTTATTTATGAAAGGATTTTCTTACAGTAAAGTTAATTCCGAACAGCTAAGAGGATAGAATTGGATTATCTAAAAAAAATTTTATTTTCAGTTTGGGAAATCATCAATGACGCTCTTCGTGTCAGACTTTTACTGACTTAAACCCACCCATGTTCCATCAGTTGCCCATGTGCCAGGGTCACGGTATCTCTTTCGAACAATCACGCGACCCCGGCAGGCATCGGTCCTAGTAGACCCCTTCACTGCTGCTGACATCTCTTTGAGGATTATCTAATTCTTAAAAAAAAAAAAACTTAGAGATTATCTAATCCTTAAAAATTAGATTACAATTAAACAAAGACCGACCTTCGAAAGTTATTGTGGTAAGTATTTTCAGATCTGGAACCTTTCAGAAAACCATTAAATTTTAGGTAGGTAAGTAGGTAGACAAAGGTGATCTTCCTTTAGGCAAAATCTATTAGCATTCCGTAGTCAGAAGTTGGAAAATTCTCGGTTTAAACTAAGTTTTAGTTATGCCAAAGTAATTGTTACAAACTGTAGACTTCGGTACTCCACTTGTTTATGATACATTTATTTTCTTATTTTGAGATAAAAATCTTTCTGTCTTTCAAGAACTTACTTTTATTTCATCATCATCATCCCCATACGCACTACTGTGTTGAGGCCACTCTTTTCTTGTAACAATCCCCTCGCTCCCATGCCAGCCTCATCTAGGTTTTGCCCGCGGTGGCAACAACGTTAATTTCATTCTAATTAAACGTCCTAATTTCGTTAACACAGTTTTAGATACTGTCTTCAGTAAATATTATTAAATTATAATCAAGTTTTTTTTAAATTTCTCAGTAAAAAGCCTTTAAAAAAATTTTAGGTATAGCCTTGAACTGGGTCTGAGCTAAAAAGTAGCTCAAATTTTTCA
Source organism: Aporophyla lueneburgensis (assembly GCA_932294355.1). Lineage (NCBI taxonomy): Eukaryota > Metazoa > Arthropoda > Insecta > Lepidoptera > Noctuidae > Aporophyla > Aporophyla lueneburgensis. The sequence continues at coordinate 9,796,571 of OW028737.1, forward strand.
AGTCATATTACTTGCTCCCTCGACCCACCCCATCGCATTGAAACGCCTGCCCGTGCGAGTACTACATATTCATGACTTTATTTCCTATTGCTCAGCTCCTAAGGATCCTAGCGTGATTGTATATAGCCTATAGTCCGCTACCACGATATATGGGCTATCCAAAACTATAAGATTTTCTCAATTTGAACCAGAAGTTCTGAGATTAGCGCGTTCATCCAAACGCATCTTCAGCTATATAATATTACTAGCTTCTGTCCGCGACTTCGTCCGCGTCAAATTTTTGCTCCCCTGACCCTTCCCGTCGCATCGATTTGCCTGCTATTTTTCGTCCATTTTTCGTTGCTGCTCGCTCCTTTTAAGTTATAGTGAGTCAACCTTAAAAGATAGACATATGCTCTCTCGGACTTTTTTTTAGAACTTTTTAAAAGGAACAATTTCGTCATACATGATTTTTGCGTTACTTTAACCGTTTACGCAGCGCACGCAACGGAAACTCTCAAAAGGAATAAATTTTCCCCGTTTTTGCAACATTTTTCATTACTGCTCCGCTCTTCTTAGTTGTAGCGTGATGTTATATAGCTTATAGCCTTTTTCGATAAATAGGCTACCCAACATAACAATAACAATATTTTTTCAATTCGGACCAGTAGTTCCTGAGATTAGCGCGTTCAATCAAACAAACAAACAAATTCTTCAGCTTTATAATATTAGTATAGTAATATTTATAATATAAATATAACAGTAAGCTATAATATATATAATATAATATGTATGTATGTATGTATAATATGTATAATATAAATATAATAGTAAGCTTTATAATATTAGTATATAATATTATAATAAGTATAGAAAACCATCTTGTCGCCAATGTTACAGACTGAAAGGAATGACGTAGCCATTAGACAATGCCTCTTATTGCCTTGACGTTATCTTAATTAATCAGCTATATTGTTCATTCTTCGGTCTATTAATACCCTTTGATGATTCCTTTGTATGATCCAGGCAGATGTACAAGAGTTAATCCTGTTAAAATTACTTAGTCCCAGATTCTGCTCATAAATATTTATTAGACATGTCACAATAATGTATCACGTTCCGCGCCCGATTAAGATAAATCAGATTAGAGACACCTTATTTGTGAAATTTAGAAGCTCCGGAGATACGACTACAAACAGGATACTATAAATATATTTTAGTCTTTAAACGGTAATTTCTGGCAGAGTGCCAAAATACACCTAAAGATTCTGCCTGCGACTTCGTCCGCATGAAATTTCTGGTTTTAACATGTAAAATATGTAAAATTACTATGACACTTGGCCGTAAGGAAAATCCGGTATCGGAACGTTTCGGAGTTTTGAAAACCACCTCCTATATAAAAACTCACAAATGTTAACACTAATTTTAAAGTAGAACTAAGGTAAAACTAGTACTATAACTTCAAGAAATCTGGCATCAAACTCATTGTAGGAATGTTAGTTTCCTTGCAACAATTCTGTTCATAGTAACCTCTTACTCAAACAACTCTTACTTAAACAACTTTCTGCCTTTCTATCTTCGAATGATCTACTCTGTCCTCTTCAATCTGGTTTTCGACCTGGTCATAGCACAGTAACGGCTCTTCTGAAGGTTACTGATGACATCCGCTGGGCTATGGATCACAAATCTCTCACTTTACTCGTACTTCTCGACTTTAGTAGTGCATTTAACTCAGTTGATTTCGATATCCTACTAGGGATTCTTAAATCCTTAAATTTCTCATCTTCCGCCATTGGATGGTTTGACTCGTATCTTAGGGGCCGCTCGCAGCGGGTTCGCCTAGACGAGTCGTCTTCTGATTGGTGTTCCCTTACCGCTGGTGTACCTCAGGGTGGCGTTCTCTCTCCCCTTCTTTTCTCTACTTTCATTAACTCTGTCACCCGAATCATCTCTTCCTACTTCCATCTCTATGCCGACGATCTGCAGCTTTACAGTCACTTCTCAAGGGATGATGCAGAAGCCGCCGTGTCTGCTATGAACAGTGACCTGGATTTGATTAGCGAGTGGTCGAGGTCTTTTGGACTGCAAATCAACCCTAGGAAATCCCAGGCCATTGTGATTGGCGGCAGATATATGCGAAATAGGCTTGATGTTGCATCTCTGTCTCCACTCTGTCTGAATGGAGTTCAGATTGAATACGCACATTCTGTTAAAAACCTAGGGGTGATTATGGACTCTTATTTATCGTGGTCTGCCCAAGTTGCTCTAGTCAGTCAGAAAGTACACTACACATTCCATTCTTTGAAATGTCTCCAGAGGTTTTTGCCCTTGAACACCAAAATCTCTCTTGCTCAAACTCTCATTCAGCCCATCATTGATTACGCTGACGCCTGTTATTTGGATGCCACCGAGGAGCTATTAAATAAACTTGAGCGTTTACAAAATATCTGTATTCGTTTTGTTTATAATCTCAGAAAGTATGATCATGTTTCCGAATTTCGCAAGACACTCAAGTGGCTCCCTATTCGACTTCGCAGGAACTCTCGGATATTATGTTTGCTATTCAACCTTCTCCACAATCCTAAAACACCATCTTATTTGCGGGACCGTTTTTCCTACGCCCGTTCTTTAGATGCGCCATGTAGGTCGCATCTAAGAAACCTCCTGAAGTCCCCTCCCCACTCCACTGACTTCTACTCCTACTCCTTCACTGTGCACGCGGTGCGGTTATGGAATGCACTTCCGCCTGACATTAGGGACTGTCAAACAGTTGCAAATTTTAAAAGAAGAGTGAAAGAACACTATCTTTCCGTATCGACATAGTTGTGTTTGTACTTATTGTTTTAATTACAATTTAATGTTATTTATTTTAGTAGTCTGTATGTATGTATCTATGTATGTATGTTTGTTTGTATGTATGTATCTATGTATTTATGTTTGTTTGTATGTATATATTCTTATGTTATTTGATTAATTGTATTAAGTTAATATTTTTTGATTATATGTATTTTATTTTCTCATACTGTTACACACGCTGTCTACATCTCTGTATCTTCTCTCCTATCGCAGGTGTGCTGGAAGAGATTTCTTTAGAAATAAGCATCACCTTTGTACAAATTTTTCTGTTCCTTTCTTGTCTGTTTTTATTTGTGTGTACATAAATGGTTAAATAAAAAAATAAAATAAATAAACCTCTTCCACAATAGTGCAATAACTTCGTTATCCACATTCATTCCAACGGCGTCGCACATATGACGTCGGTTAGCCGCAGCGTCCGTACTCAGCTCCCCTGAGGATTGTTCCTGTGTCGACACACGCCGCTAATGTCACCCACTGTCGACCAGTGTCGCCCAGCGTCTCTGAGACACCTAATTTTCGTGCTGTTCGTGACTCACGTCGACATTTCACCGAACTACGTCTGAATAGTAAATTGTAAACAACAATGACTGCAGCTCCGTGAACAAAATGTGGAATTAGCATGAAACATTGTGAAGTTAAGCTGAGACGTCTCAAAGAGGATCGGAAAAGTGATGCTGTGAATGCATTTAAAATTCCTGGCCAAGATACGACAATTGTACCAAAGTAATTGGTTATTCGTAATTTATAAAGTCATTGAACTACTGTATTGGTTGGAAAATTTTGCCTAAAAATAAGTTCGTTAAATCGTTGAACATACTTTGTTTGTCTATCCACAAATTAAATTTCATTATTCCTATTTGTTTAAGAACTATTGCATCGGATTATGTTAGCTTCAACATAGGAGTTGGACCGACAGTAATTTATTTGTTGACAGGTTAAATTAAAACAGTGTTAATGGAATGTTTTAGTGTCACACGTGAAAACGCTATGTTCTCTGCACTTGGTCGATGAATCTGTGATCATAGTTTGATGCAAATATGAATAATATAAGAACACAAGTCTAGAAGTAGAGTCTTCCATGGAGCGCAGGGTGTGAATCAGCTTCAACAGTATCCTAAGCATGATTTCAAGTCGCCTGGACTATGATTTTGCGGGTCGCTGTTGTGCCATCTCAGAACGGTGACCCACTACAATTTGTTTGGAGTGTCAGTTCTTACTAATACACGAAATCTTACTAATCATTTTAGATTCATATGATATTGTAATAAAGATAATTCGAGTAGCGCTTTGGTACTTCCACCGGTCACTAAAAATTATTGCCTATTCATTGCTCACAAATCTGGAGCCACAAACACACTAACTTCTCAATCATATTATTCCAAGATAATGTCCATATAATATAACTACTCGTATTAAACGAGACGAGCTACTTACTTAGAACGTTTTCATGTAGCTCTGTTCATAAATAATTCATTGGCACTAGAGACCTTACTTAGACAAGTTTGTATAGGAAGGAATGGGTTGTACGGAACCTTTCCGACGATTGCTATAATTTGCCAGTCGTTAGTTCATTCAAACTTGCAGGCAACACATTATTTGTGTTTATCTAACCATTCCACTTCATAGGAATAAGTACCTCGGTATTTTTAGGGCGTATTATATCCTATGGGTTAATGTTGCGGCTCTCCTCGGGAAGCATCTAACTCTTATCTTCTGGTTTATTTGTTTCTTACTGGTAAATTTGGTTCACGACAGAACCTGCATACTATTTTCGCGAGTTGGTGTCTTTAGAAGGCATAGTGGCAGGTAAGGATTGGGGTTCAGGACAATCCTTCCTGCTTTTGACAAAATTCACCCTCCGTCCTCCAAATTTGGTACATATAGTGAAAATATTTAGAAATTCGATATCACATTTGCGGCACCATGTTTTCTTTCCCTCGCCACATTCTGAATAAGTGTACTTATTTCTATTTTTACAAGGGATCGATGACGTTCTAGTAATAGTCGATAGGCAGTAATTATTCATGCCAAGCCGCTCCTAATGTGTACTTAAATTGTTTCTAGTCATTACAAAATCAATCTTTAATATCTGTATACGTCGCTAATCTAAAGTAGGTAAGTAAATTTTGTTGTGTGTTATATACCAGCATTTTACATGGAGTATACCAGCATTTTTAATGGAGGGACTGAAACCTGGCACAGGAGAGTGGGAATTGGCACAAGAAAAGAGACCCCTATGCCCAGCAGTGGGTGAAGTTGGGCTGTGGATGATGACTATGAATAAAAACCACACTTTTCTGATATATGCTTTCATTGAATTAATAGCATACAATACATACATACGTATATCTGCCACCGTTCGATCATAAATCTGATAGACTCAAACAAATTAAACACGCAATTATAACTATAATTCTTCACACGAAATGTAATTAATTAATGTCAAAAGAGTATAATATGTCATTTCAGATTTATCGCTGCAGGCTGTGGCATCAACCATTTATTTACACGCTCTGTGATTTATTTCGAAATAAGGTCCCCATCATCAATAACGAAAATAAAATAATTTCATTCTCTCAGTTGTGACATTTTTCTTTCGTGACTTATAAATTAAACATGTCTGAATGTCAATTTGCCTTTTTAATGAGAACCTTTGACGGATAATTTGGCGTAATTAAACGTATTTGGTGTAATAACTTCTTTTAAATAATTAAATATGTTTTTACTTGAAAGGGAATTCATTCTTTTATTGCGTGAATTGACTTCGACCATAATTTTGCTCGTAGACATCGTACGATATAAATTGCTAACCCTCAGGGTTCACTCGGGAATTCAAGGAGTTACTTTCATGAGCTCTAGAGATTTCAATTTTATGTATACCTTCCATCACAATTTGTTGTAGTTTGAATAACTTATTTTGTCTCTATTTAGTAACGCGTGGGTCTGAAAACCCGCAACTTTCATGTACGCATTATAACAATTCGTACGAAATAAATATTTGCCCTTGTTCTAAATGTATAATGAGGTCAGAACAGCTGTTTTTTGCGCGTGTGTGGCTCCCTCGAGGATAAGCAGACCTTCAACTATTCCAACGGTTCAGGTGTAGAGCGGAACAAATTCTAACTTTGTTGTAAATGAATACGTTGAGCGCATGAATGCTACAAAAGGTTGATTAATTTTCATGAATTTGTGCTGAAACGTGTGTTGTTTTAGTAACGAATATAGTTTGTATTTTGCCGAGGGTCATATTAGTTTAATGGTTAAATGCATTCGCTTTTGTTTTTGAAACAATTCATTTTAGTCTACAATATTCAATATTTTAGGTAACAATTTAGTGATGCTTGCCAATTGTGAAAAATTGATGCAGTTACATACTTGAATGCAACAGAACGTTGATCATCATCATCATTTCCACCGTCCGTAGCTAGACATAGGCCTCCCCAAACACCGCATCCCCGACTGGTTCAGTGGTTCTCGCATCCAACAAATTCCTGGGGCTTTCCCAGTTCATTTGTCACCTTGTGTAAGGCCGTCCAACGCTACATCTTGTATGACGCAGTCACCACTCCAGAACCTTTCGGCCCTATTCGTCGTCTGTTCTGAGATCAATGTGCCCTACCCATTGCCACCTTAGTTTGGCAATTCTTTGAGCTACATATGTCGGCTACCTTGGTTCCCCGTTGGACCTTGGTCCTACAGATCTTTTCATTTCTGATTCGATCGCGTATGGAAACTCCAAGCATAGTCCTCTCCATTGCCTTTTAGGTGACTTTCAGCCTTCTTATGGGACCCACTGAGCTGAATTTGATTTGACAATTTATTTATCAAAGAAAAGTTTATGGGCTCCAAGATAGGTGATGCCTGAACGAATTCTGAACATAAATTACTGAATTGTTTACCAAGAAAACAAACTCATTCGGGTTGTTTTTCTCATGTTACCAGGCTGGGATAAAAACTTGCTGAAACTTATACCTTGAGATATTTTACTGTATAGTTAGATTACAAAGTGATGAGCTCAATATTTGTGTTACAACTTTTTTGATCTAAGTTCATGAATTACAGTGATGCAATCTGTGAAAGTTTTGTTTCAGGCGCAGAAAAATGAACTGGTTTCCAATATTTATGTTGTCTCAGTGCGAAGTATTTGGTAAACTTAAATTGGAAAAAGTAAATAGACTATTCAGAAATGTAAATTCGGAGTATTATAAAAATGTAGTCATGTACATATAGACACCTATTTCATTATATGAACTGTCTGCGGTTGGCTGCTGGACGAAGTGAGGCCGGTGTGTATACCTACCCATAGTATGGTGCCTTTGAAAGATGGCGGAACGACTTGAAGTGAATTGCACCAATGAAACTGAACGCAATCAGCACATCTTAATTGCGTTCAAGAGCTGCTAATGTCAATATTCCCAAACAAAGATGACATTGACTGCTCTTGAACGACCTATGAAGTTGGGATAAAGCTAGGCTAATGAGTAGGTACAATCATTTTAGGTTTTCAATTTATACGCAACGTATTAAAAATTCTTCGCAATTTTTGTAGTGTCTATTTTCCACACGCGGTTCATGATTTCATAAAAAACCTATGACTGAACATTGTACAGCTGAATTTACGGTTCCACCGATTCCATTCAATCGTGTTTTCCTAAAAATCTAACGTGTGTACCGTGTATGCGATTTGCCTCGTCAAAGTATCGGAATACAAATCGAATGCTCGATATTTCTCGATTCCCACTCGCAACCCATTTTCAAAATATTATCGTAATATTCTTTGAGAATTCACACCGGCTTGCGGCTGTGGTAAATGCGACACGTTTACCGTACGATTGAGATATCAATCTATATGTCTGTCGTACTCAGTTCCTGAAATATTTTTGAAGGAGTTATATTACGTTATTAAGGTAAATGTATTCAGTATTGTTACATAAGAGCACAATGTTTATTTTGTAAGGATTTTGTAGCTTTAGTGAATTTTGAGATCAATTTTATTACTGCTTTCGAAAACCAAAGCTTGGATACAAAACCGTCTTTATCAATCTACTTACGTCTTTATAGAGTAAATAAAACCATAACATTGTCTTCTACATTCAACCTAGGACCAACACACACACACATCGTCATTATGAGAACAGTTTCAATGTTCTTCTTATTGTTTGTATTTCCTGCACGTGTCTCATTTTTTTTTTGTAGACTTTCTTTCGTTCTTTCTTTGTTTACATACTCTGCTACATAAAGAATGGTACTCACTGGTGGTCCACTGTGAGGGCCCGCCTGGGCGGAGCGACCAACGCCACGGGCCACGCTGCCTGCACTAACGACTCCCTCACGAACTGCTCCCACGAAGGTGACGTTCCTAAAACAAAAAAGTTGGCATGAAAAGAAAATAATTTACAACAACAAAAGCATAGCACCTTTCATTTAGCCGCACTAGACAATTAAACGAAGGGATTCGTACAATACTTAACGCTACATTTTTCTTTTTAAACTTTAGGAAAAAGAACACGTCTCTTGAATGGAGACCCTTGGCATTTTTAACTTCATTATCTAAAACACCTGTGCACCATCCCATTTCTTCCTGTAGGAGTCGTAAGAGGCGACTATGGGACATAATAGAGAATGGGCAGCAGCGCACTCTATGCATTTTAACACCATACTAACATCGCCAACCAGCCTGCCAAGGGTGGTGATTATTATTTATTTATTTACACCAATAAGTACAACATCTTACAGTAAGCAGTATTATGGCAAACCCCCCCAAATTGGGGAAGGCCCATGTCCAATAGTGGACGTCTTTCTGCTGAAATGATGATGATTATGATCATCTGAAACAGTAAAGTCATGCTGACGTCTGCCTTGCCTTAGGTTAGACTCTATTTTTCCTAACTACTTATACTGTAAAACCTAAAGAAAAAAGTGGGAAAATCAACAGGATGTATGCAGCTGTTATAAAAACACGTTCTCCAAGGAAATTGGCTCCAACTCTTGGCACAACTAAGTAAGCAATAAAAACACACACGTAGCTTCTTACATAACTTACAAGTATACTTCGCATGTACGCTTCTCTTCCTCAAGTTTTAAAGCAGTCGAAGTTTTGAAGTTGTTTACGAATTTCTTGAGACCACATAAAATATATAGGAACTTGAAATTGAATCCTCCATTTGTTTTCGGTGTAATAAATGACCTATTAAAGGATTACAAAGAAGCGGAGAAGGAAAGGGAGGTTTACGTGATGTTTCTTTGTTTTTAAGGAAAAACGGGAAGCTCATAGAAATGTACAGGGATTTAGTGCGACAATTTCATTAGTGACCGACCCGTGGTCCTAGCGGGTGAAAGGAGACGCGGGTAAAAACAACGGGTATTGCGTAGTCACAGATGAGTCTGCAGATATCTTTATGGAATACGGGGTGGCATACATCGACACACAAACTGTAACTGAAAAAATAATAGTTGTTCGATACATTTTGACTGAGTAGGAATTGCTTTTGTATGGATAAGCAGATTATTTTTAGGATAACCGACTAAAATTTCATTTTTCGCGTGGAAAAAGTATAAAGCTTATTTCTCAAAGTGAGCATTCACATGATTTTGGTACTCAGATACAATATTCAATAACGCTCATTACTGAATATTATTATTTTACTAGGACTGCATTTCCAAAGGACTAATCGCTTTAAACCCAAAGAAAACAATGATAAAAAACATATTATTATCAATTAATTAAATTTATACATAAAACTTGCATTATAACGTTTTACTGTACTAAACGTGTCTGATAGTTTAATTAATAACTGCCAATCATTTACCGGGCACTTACGTCATTATTCAAATTACTCGATACCTAATACTACTTTAATAATGAGAAACCGACCAAATGCTCCCAAACAATGGAATCGATATCCTATGGGTGATAGACGATCAATGATTGATAGGAAGTATGGTACACAGTTTTTATTAGTGGCCTGTACCTAATCTATAAAACCTCCTCATGAGAGCTTACTTACTTTTGAATCGTAACATACATACCTATAAATAAAATTTAAGTGCCTGTGTCAATGTCAAAATAATAGCTTTTTGCTAATTGTACCTATATGAACGTATATACGGCACTCATAAAAAAAAAAGTTTTTTGTCTCTGTCTATTTGTTGTGATTTTAAATATATATCTGTGATTTTAATTAAATTTGGAATGAGGATAATTTGAACTGGGGAAGAACATAGGCTACTTTTTATACACATATCACTTTTTCTCGCCCGCGGGCTAAAGCTTTAGTGTATTTGTACATGTAATGAATGTTTCATTTACGTAGATTACGAATTATAAAAGACACGTAAAAAATGCAAGAACTATTTACTTTTAGAAGGGTTATTCCCAAAGTACTCCATTCTTTTGTTCTGAAAATGCCTATGTCTAAGTTATAATTAATTATTTATTTCTATCGGGGTTTGTCATTTTTGATTAAATAGATTAGCTTCATTTAAATAGTGTACCTAGTTTTCTTTCTCAGTTATTTAAACATATTTCTATATGCTTCCAACTATAGCGTTCGAAACTGTTCGAGCTACAAAACAAAAAGGTCTACAAAATTCCAATGCAGGCATGCCGGTCAAAACTATTAGACTCCCACATTGAAACACACCACACGAGTAACACAAGTCACACGACGATCCTTGACCTAGCCGACACGACTCGTGTTCAGAAACCTCGCAGCCAATTTTACCGTTAATTGAGTTTTCGGCTTTTAAAGCCAATGGCCTCGAAGTGCGACGGTCAAATTTAAACCTAACACTAGCGACTAGTCCCCTTTGTGACGCCAGAGTAGCCAATTTGTACGACCTTACAATAGACGGGAAATTCAATTCATTCATCTTTTGTTATTTTATTGTTTATGTTCATTAGGTTCGTTCAGACCAGTGAGCCGAACGAAAGAGGGTATTAATCGTTCAGTGTTACCTCACTGTAGTAAATTTTCATTTTGTTCAGTTATAAAATATTGCGTTTCGTGTTCAGTGTTGTACGTATTGTTTTTCGTGCGGTCCTTTTGTTACAAGGATGTATGGAAATGGCTCTGTATTTCAAGTCAAAAGAGATAGTAATTGGTGTGTGGTATTGTGCTTATTATTGGGTAGTTTTATTCATTATTATGTACATACTAGCTTTTAGGCCGCGTGGAGGTCGAAATTTTTCCCATGGGAACGTACCACCGGGATGAAAAGTATTCTATGTTGTTGAGGTTATAAACTCTCTGTGTGCTAAATTTTATCCAAATCCGTTAGGATCCAAACTTTCACATTAATAATGTTAGTAGGATAGAGCAAGGATCGCTGCGGAGCTTAATATTTACACGACCTCGTAGATATGTACTCGTACTTACTCAAGAATCTTCTCTTGCTAAAACCCTTTCAGTTTATTTTATATTAAAATGTAAAAAATAATCGGCTCCCAAAATATTCACTCTGAAAATATTTAAACACTTTCAATTTCTATTCAACCGTTTAAAATCGAAATGCAAATGAAATAAAAACAGAATCTATAGTCTCGTTGTCAGAACACCGTATTATTTTACTGTCTGCAAAAGTTAACAATTGGAAATCGTAACGACCTTTAAAAATACCTTTTTCAATTAGAATTTTATTTGTTGACTAGTAAAACACAGTTTTTAGTCTGCATGTCATTTGAAACGAATAAGAACATTAATGTGAAATGGTGGACCACTGGTAACATACAAGGCGCGACCATTGTGCGTGCGCCATGGCGGCCGTCGGTGGTTATTACAACCAGCCCATCTCCCTCCAAAAGTTAACTGTATCTCGTGGTCTGTTGAGAAAATCCGTATAGGTCTGGGTTTCCCAAGGGTTTCAGTCCTAATCTGGTCACCCAGTGGTTTGAAAAGTAGGGTCTGTTAAATTGTAGCCAATGGCAGGGCGGGTCAGGTAACAGCTATCACAGACTACATGCGCAACGGTTTCCTCAGCCTCCATGCAGACCCTCCCTCCAAGGGCCTTGTAGGCACTTTACTTTGTGTAAATTATTTCATTATCACTGTTCGCAAAACAGAAACCGGCATGTCCTGAAACCAAAAAATCGATAAAATCCACCATTCCACAGTGAGCCTGCGTGGTGAATTATAGCCCACTCTTTCTCATAGAGACGAGGCCTATGTTCCAGCAGTGGGAAAATTATAGGCTGTGTATGCTAAGAGAACTAGAACGTGCAAATTACACTTACAATTAATGTTAGTTTAGGACAAGTCACCTACACTAGTACAGTTTAGTTACAATGCTTATTTAGGACTGTTAGCCCAACTGAAAGGGCGCAATAAAGATTCCCTTATCAAAACAAAGCAACAAAGTGCGCAAAGCTTAAATATTGGAACTGGCTAAGAGCTGAGCCAGCCAATCAGTGCCGCCCATTAAACAATTTTCTATCGATAATGGCTTGTGATATTGTATATATTGAACAAACCGTCTGTGAACACAGACGTAAAGGAAAAACAGCAAGTTATCCAAAAGGGTTTTGAGCCAAAATGTAACTAATATTTAGAATTTAATTGTTTTACCTTAATACAATATACAAAGTAAAACTTAATAAATTAAATACAAGTATATAAAGTTAAAAAAGGGAAGAGCTGTGACATTAAAGAATTCGTCCGCATCGCTGTTAATCAGAAAAGTGCCCAATAGGCTGCCAACGTTGCCACGTTGGATGGCGATGCTGATTCTTTGACTTATAAAATAGGTCACGTGAAGAGTCGAGCAACCGCTTAGCGATGAATTTAGAATTAAATTAAAACCTGAATTAAAATAACGTATTTTAATTCAGTAATTCATTCGAAGTAATTTATTGATTTCTGACCCAGAAAAAAGTATTTATACGTTTGTTAATAATATTAATAAGTTACCAGTTAAAAAGAAATAGAATTTCCATAATGATTTGAAGCTGTGAAATGGTTTTCACATAGATAGATAGATAGAACGTTTATTCGATGCACACAAAAGACGCAACACAACATACAAAGCACGATGAAACAATAATTGATTGTGATAACAAATTAACGAACTAGGTAGGTACAAAATGCCAATATACAAAGGTAAAAAAAGAAGAAAGAAAGACATGATATAGTAATGATGACACTTTGTGACACGAATCTGGAACTAGAACAAAATTGAAAGAAACACTTGCACATTTTCCTCCAAACTCCGTCGAACACAGAGAAGGCCAGCTGGCCATATCTATCATTGTCTACATCTATGGCGTGAGCAAAGAATGTAGTTTGCACTACGTGGCTTGGTTAAATAAACTGTTGGAAAATACCACCAGAATTATCAATAAAATTGCGTGTGTGAAATGCGGTATATTTTTTCCGGATACCTTCTATCACACATTTTTCCTCTAGCAATAGAATCTGTTTTTGACTCGTTTTTAATTATTTTCCCTGGGTAAATAAACACTAATTGAAAATAAAACGTTTAGTAAGTTATCAGACTTATGCACTTTAAACCAAGTCTAATGGATTTAAGTTGATTTGATAAACACGTTATTAATCAATCTGGCTTTTTCCCAACTATGTTCAGTGGCGTAGCGTGCCTTGGTGGGGCCCCGTATAAAATTTTGTTTGGGGGTCCATAAGAAAGGTAACGACGAAGGATAACGGTAAAAAAGTCGATTAATGTTCAATTGCAAAACTTCTCGATTTTTGCTAATAATCGAATTCATTACGCAAAGAGACCCTCACTATTTAAGTCACGTGACTAAGTGTCACTGTACCCATCCTATGTGAAAAAGACTATAAACGGGGAAATCCCGCAGCCTGCGATAACCGATGTAGGGTGTTGTCAACTTTAGAACGCACGCTTTACGCGGGAAAATGGATTTTTATGACTTTTGTCATTTTTGAAATTAAAAAAAATTGGGAAGTTTTTATTAATTTTTGCTTATGCACGTCGGGGCCCCCCCTGGCCGGGGGGCCCCGTATAATTGATACGGCAGATACGGCGGTAGCTACGCCCCTGGTTGGCTTCCAGTTGAACGGGTTGCAGCTGAATACGAGCTTCTTACATAGAGCGACTACCTATTTGACCAGCACAACTGAGATACTGGGTAACGGAATACCCTTTGGAAAGACTGGTTGTTACACTTTTGGGCTTATATCTACCTAACGACTCTAATCATCATAATATCAATAATATTTATTCGATATTCAGTTTTTGTTATGTATGTGTACGTTTTTAATTTAATTTTATGGTTGTACTGTTTTCGTGTAATGTGACGATATCTATTATTTTATTTTATAACTAGCTTTTGCCAGCGGCTTCGCCCGCGTGGAGGTCGGAAATTATCCCGCGGGAACATACTACCGGGATAAAAAGTTCTAGTTTTAGCAGGAAAGCGAGACAGACAGACAGACAGACAGAGTTACTTTTGCATTTATAATATTAGTGTGGATTTAATCTTATTTGTAATATTTTGGAATCTAAGAATTTAATCACCCTGTAATATGTATGTTGTGCATGCCTATAAATGATGTATTTACACAGACAAAAATTCGTCATCACATTATGTTAATATCATTGTAAATATGTCGTCGGTGTGCCTTGCTTAATAAATAAAATAAATCAAAGACCTGCCGAATGACAGCCGGGAACCATACGGCTTAACGTATTTTCGGAAGCACGAAGGGTTCTCGATATGTAATGGAAGGTCACCCATCCACGAACCACCGCCGCATGCGTAGCTTAACCTTCGATTGAGCCGTGTGGCAATTATTATTTAGCCACGAGCTCCTCTAGAGATGTTACTAATGTGGTGCAGTATTCACGACATTTTTTATTTCAACAATTTTATATTTAAGTATCCATGCAATTAAATTTAAATAATTCGACGGCGAACATTTCAAATGTCGTAAAGGATAGGAGTTTCAACGTCCCTTACGACTTTTGATATCTCCACCGTCGTTCTATTTACTTTTGCTAAATTGACAAAGAGTGTACGCCCCAAATGAAAATAAGGGCAAAAAAGATCGGTAGACTCACGATAAAAAATCTTTCAATATTTGTCAGCGACAATGAAAAATTACCTAGCGACCTAGAAAGAAGTCTAACAATAGCTTTCTAATGGTGAAGAAAGGTTGACAGCGGCTAGCATTTGTTTAATAGACATAAAACTTCAATAAAAAACGTCTGAATCCGTAGGCAAACGATTATTCTCTTCTTTTTAATACCAGTGAAATGGAAAAATTCTACGTGCGAATTTTACCTTCATATATTTCATGATAGACGTTTTTATGGTTTATGACTCCCTGGTCTCGTATTACCTACTACGTTTTCATAAATTCAGTAGTATTTAGGTCAAGTGTGCGTAAAACCCAAGGTCAAAAGCAATGTAAACTTTATTTTCAAGAGCATAAGGTCAAAAGTAACCCAGCTAACAGCAGAATAATACGCAAATTCAGGTACCTTAATGCTTATTTTATTTATACAGCAGCCACAAGTTCAAAAACAAAATTTTCAAGGTAACGTTACTTTTCTCTTTACGTTTGGCACATACGGAACTTTGGTAATTAATAACAATTTGTGAACTAACTTGTACCAAAAACGGTGGAAATTAAACAACGAAGTTGTATTACGATTTCACTTTCGAATAATTAGAATGGATACGAAAATATTATTTATTCAGTGCTTACGATGAATGTTGGTTTGGTTGTACCAGGGAAACAGAGGGTGTCAGCTGCTTGCCTTCCCGACTGCGACGTGACAACGGGAAGTATGTGTCCTAGATACAATATATTATGTGACACTTGTGGGCCATGCATCATTTGAGGGCTGGTACATAATAAGTGTTAACATTTTTGAGCTTTTAAAATGTTATACACATTTTGTGTGTAATAATGGGAGTGGTTATAATTGAAATTAATTTCCCTTAGTTTTTTGAGCAGAGCCCATTGACATGAACATATTGTGTAGTGTAGTTTGACAAAAATAAAAACTGTTAAATATAATAATCTCTTGTTAAACTTCACCGTATTTTTTTCCGTGCATTGTTACGATAACCAAACGGATAAGTATATCAAAATTTCGGCCCGATCGGCGACATACAAGTGAAGTTAAATAAAAGCTTTTAATAACAAACGAATTCATGAAACCAGTAAAATAAAATAAAAAGAAGCTGAAATTAAATGAAAGTTGGAATAAATAGGTTGACAACATACAACATAGCGCCCCAATCAATACCGTGACTTTGAGCGGAAAATAGAAAACTTATCTTGTTTGTCACCCCACCAAAACTTTCTGTCTACAAAATTGCGAGACAAAGAATTTCTGCCTTCCGCTTGATCTGGCATGTTTTACAAACGTTTTGTTTTATTACGACCTTTTAATTTAACTCAAATAAAGAAATCAACAAGCTGAAGCAAGTTTTTTTTTCATCTTTCTTACCTCATTTATTAATCGCATGCACTAACACCTTGCAAAAAATACTCCCAGAGGTATTCTGATTAAATACGCTCGGCTACAGCGGTTTTTCACACTTGATTAAAGACTGTAAAGTCTTTGTTTATCCCGTAGAACCGTAAAAGAATTTTAATTAAATTATGAACCAAGTTCCAACAACGGTCTTATGAAAATCTCGTTTTACTTAAATCTCTGCATTTCAAAACGGGGCGGCAACTATAAATCCAATTTCTAACATTTGCAGTAAGAAATATGAAATACAAAACATATTTAAATAATTCCTCTGAAACTTAATAGACGCAGAGCATTCTAGTTCTCACAGCAAAAGTAGTATAGGTAGGGTTGTTTTGAAGTCTTAATTTAAATAAATAGCACAAGTTTTGTAGAAGAAATGCATATTTTATTATAAAGAAACCCTGACACCGTCAACCTCGGGTAAGATTAATAGAAGTTACAACTTTCTAGAACAGTTCTACAGGCAGGAATAGCAACATTTTCGCGTTAAAATATTCGCCGCAAACAAATTGGAACGGTTCGGTGGTTAGATTTGTACAAATGCATGTAATAAATGGCACATCGAATTTTATGTGCCCACAAATGCTTCTATTGCAAAATAATTAATAGTAAATTATATTAAAACGTTTTCGATTTAAAATATTGGTAACCTAGCTTTGTAGTGTTTTGTGGCCAACCAATTAGTGAGGTTTTAAATCGATGAGAATGGTTGTTACTACGCAATATATTTTCATGCTGAAATAGTGGCTTTTCCACAGAACAAAATATTAAGGTAGATTCGCCTTTTCAAGTAGGTACTACTAACCAACGACACAGTCATTGAATTAAGAACCTAACTGTTTCAGATATGCAGTTCTCTATACAAAAAATACAACTTAGTTCGGTTCTAAGTTCTTATTTTAGTACTAGGAACTTAGCTTTAATCGGATTAAAGTTCGAAATACAAATACGGGCTCAAAGGTTTAGGCTTAAACAAAGTTAGACTTTGTTTTCCGGAAAAGGTTTAATTTTAAGTACCTAACTATATTACTTATATTTAAGTTTCAATTTTGAAAGAAAAACAATTGATTATTAAGTAAAAAAGGCTTTAAATAACAAGAGAGATCCACTTGAGAGATACATTATGTGTGTAATATCTTCGAGCCATACACGTCAACCGGTCACTACACAATTTTTGGCGTAATTAGTCGACTGTCAATGAATTCGTGCTGGTCAATGGCAGTTTTCAAAATTATACACATCCGTGTGTCGAGTCGCATTGCGGGTTAGGTAGGTATACATAACAATCTCTTCCGTATTTACATTTTCCTTATACCACAAATTCCGAGGATAAGATCTTATTTAAAGTTGGAACTGAGACGACATAAGCTGTAATACTTTTTACCATTTAAAATGAAATAACAGGCTATTCTTACTCGCCTACGGGAAGGGCAAAGAAGGGATTTTTTAGGGTCCATAAGTACGTTACTACCGCTTCTTAAACGCCTCGAGCAATTTTCTCATATATAGGATAAGATTCGTTTTGGGAAAATGTCATCGTGTGACGTCACGGTTAGGAAAAAGAATTTTGTAGCCGTTAGCAGCCATCTTGGTTAATATTTTTAACAACATTTAAGGATGTGACTCATCTTAACAAGCATTTATTTTTAGCATCTTCAGCGGCAACTTTTCTGGCTATAGCAGCAACAGCAGTAATAACATGGAACCAGTTGAAAACAATCATTAAAAGTGTATTTTGGACATTATGGAACAAATAATAAGATGTAGGTAGTAAGAAGCCATCAGTTCAAAATAAAATTTCCAAATTCAAAACAGAAGGCGTAGTCTACGCGATCGTAACGAAGATCGAGCTACGCCGCTCGCCGTATCTCATTACGAAGCGTAACGTTGCGTGTCTACGCCATTACGTGATGCTTATAATTTTATACATTTCTTTATATTTTTGAAGAGCCTGTTAGACTTCGAACCCCAGCAGCCAGTTTACTTTGTGTTAATTTTTTATCACCACTGCTCTGAAAACGGAGATGAAAACATCGTGAGGAAACCACTTTGGTTTTTATTTTTTGTTTCGTTGAACGCGGCAACCTCAGGAAATCCCGGTACGAAGTGAAAAAATATTTTTTGTTGGGTAGCCTATTTATTGAGGAAGGCTATATAACATCACGCTACACTCAAAAGGAGCGGAGTAGCAACGAAAAATGGATGAAAACTGGCAGGCAATTCGATGCGTCGGGAAGGGTTAGGGCAGCAAAATTTTGATACGGACGAAGTCGCGGGCAGAATCTAGGCTATATAGAACCAAAAAATCAGAGGCTTATAGCATCCGCCAACCCGCATTGGGCCCACGCGGTGGATTATGGCCCACTCCCTCTCACAGAGATGAGGCCTGCTTCTCAGTAGTGGGATTTAGGCTGATGGTAATGTTTGTATCGTATTTGTTCATTCGGTTTCATTAATCTAATAAAAGTGAAAAAAATATTGAAGAAATAAAGATAAAGATATATTTATTGCGTAACTGTGTACATTAAGGTCTTATCAATAAACATTACATTTTTGGTTTCAACAGTCTACCCAAGTCGGATATGCAATAGTATTTTTAAGAATTTAATTTACAAATATTATTTTTTATCAAAAAACTCAAGCAGATTATAAAATACATTATCAATTAACATTATTTTTAAATATATTTCCATTTAATTGCTTAATTGCTGGTGGTAACTGATTGTACACACGAATAGCAGTAACATATGTACTTTTATAATACATCATATTATTAATAACAGGTAAATTAATGTCATATTTATATTGTTTCCGAATGTTTCTTTTAGAATTAGATTTGAAATTAAAGTATTGCATATTGTTTTTAACAAATAAACATAATTCGAGTATATCGACCAGTCAGTGTCAGGAAACCCTCCGTTCTGAAGACATCTCTTAATGATTCAGTACTATACATATTATATATTGTCTTAATATAATTAATTCATTTAATGATCGATCATCAGTTTCTTAGTTGTTATTTATTGACAGTTTCGAAGGTAAATGATACAAGAATTCCTTACAATAACAATAGGAGACTTAGGTTACTAGGACATACTGTGGCCCTGGCATATAGGCAACTGAAGGAATACGGGTGGATTTTAGTCAGTAAAAGTCTGACACGCCCTTCCGCTCCACCCAGAGCGCGAGGCGTCATTTGATGATTTCCCACCCACAAAAAAAGGCTACTACGTAAACAAATAATTCATGTTTCATGATTTCAGTAAACAAGGCTATTCGAATAATTCAAGATATAAATTCCTAATTGTTGTACTTAGAAGTACTAAATACTCTAGGTCTTTACACTGATAACAAATTGCTGTAATAAAATAGATTGGCGGGATAAATAGTGACAAATACTAGCGATCCCAACCACAAAATATATTAGAAGCTTTTAACAGCAAATGATTCTTATAAACTGTTTTGTTTTGGTCTTCTGACTCCGCTCTAGTAAATATTAATACATCCATACAAATAAATAGAATTGAAGTGTCTGTTTGTAATGTGAAAATAACAGCTTCTTAATAAATGCATATGAAACTGTAAGCGATACTTAATTTTTGTCTGACTATCTGCCTTTCTGTTTATTCCGGCTAATTTCCAAAACGGCTGGACCAATTTTGACGGCACTTTCACTGGCAGATAGATACTCTCATAAGAAGTGATATAGCCTATGGCTTGTCTTGGTAGCACGTTCCCGTGAGGAAACTTCCGATTAGTATCCAGGCGGGCCAAACCGCGGGAAACAGCAACTGAAATTATATCTATATTTTGCACCAGCGACAACCCCACTTTTGTCCACGCAATCACTGTGCATTCCAAGGTTGCTTAGAAGACATCACAGAAAGCGATAAGGCCGCCCATTGTATGTTTTAGTGTTAAATGTATTTTTCTTGTTATGTATTTTCTGGTGTATAATAAAGCATATTTAAATAAATAAACTAGTTTTCCTTATGTAATATAGAATGATATTGAATTTATTCGAGCCTGTATCATTGTGGCTTTGTTGTCCAATCACGGGTTTTCAGTAACGTGCCGTTCCTGCAAAGAACAGGCTTAGATGTGAATGTTCTCTAACAATAACACACTGTAAACATCAACCCGTTTATCAGTAATAAATGCGTGCCTTAAAGGGTAGTAATGTAACCTACTTAAGATTAATAATGCATATTCAGCAGCGACCATTTACGAGCTTTATACGGGTAATATACTCGACCGGGGTCAAAGGGTTTAATACAAATCAGCATAAAGGGTTTAATAGGCAAATACAGTAAAAATTCGGGTGCTGTATATCCTGAAGAGGTGGAAAGAGGGTACACCTTTATATCACCGATTTGATATGTGGTATAGGCAGTGGTGGCCGCAGGTAAGCAGTGTAGGCACTCTATGTTATGCATTAAATTTTATCACAACTGCTCTCAAAACGGTGAAGTAAAACATAGTGAGGATACCGGCATGTCTTAGAACCTAAAATTCGAAGACATATTACATCCATCAAGCAGCAATGAGCCAGCATGGTGTATTATAGACCTCTCTCTCTTACAGAGAGGATGCCCTTGTCCCAGCAGTGGAAAAAATATACACCATAAGGACTGGCCAGCACTAGCAAAAGGCAGAATTCTGTGGAACAGGGAGAGAGAGGCATTTTTTTTTTTTGGATGGGAAATCGTCAAATGACTTCTTCCGCTCTATGCGGAGCGGGAGGGGGTGTCGGACTTTTACTGACTAAAACCCACCCGTGTTCCTTCAGTTGCCCATGTGCCAGGGTCACGGTATCTCTTTCGAAGAATCTCGCGATCCTGGCAGGAGGCCTTATCCCTGCAGTGGGACAGTACAAGCTAGTTAGATTAAATCAGATAAGATGAGAATACTATAGGGTTAGGCTCGCAAAAGACATTATCTGGGCACAAATTTATATTCCTGATACAGAGGATTTCCAAACTGAAACACTCACAACACTTTACCTGACCTGAGAATTGAACTGAGAACCCTATCCTCAGCAGTCGCGCTTGCCACCAATAGACCAAAACTATAAGGCAAGAAAACGCTTGGTAGGTAATAAAATGAATTATCTTAGCAACTACTGACCACGGGGTCATAAAAAAAAAAACAATTAAATTAAATGTCCCGCTCCACATTCGCTTCATAAAGCGCAGATCTTTTCCCTACTAATGTTTATTCAAGCGCTGTTTTCGCTTCGTTTTCCGCTCTATATTCATTTCAGTGAAAACAGCCGGTAATTCTATTCAAACAAACAGTTGATTGTTTTTTGTTTGCGCTGCATTCTAGGATGTGGACGTGGCTATCCGTACATGCTGTAAGCATTAGTCTGCAGATATGCAAAAGAGGAACTATTTTCTTTTACGACCGTGCGCTAGTTTTTAAAAGGGAAATCTTTATAGAATAGGCTGCATTTTGTGGAATTTTTGATAATCTCCAACTAACACATTCAGATGCACGTGCTTGCAGCAGATTGAAGTCGTCGTTTGGCTATAACAATATCACGAAGGGATTTCTTTACGCACTAGATCTTCACTTCAGTTCTTAATATGATTCTTCCGAGTGTTGGAAATCGACCAGTGTGTTATTTCGATACAATGACTGACCGCCTCGTTGGTCTAGTGGTAGCATGTGCTACTGCTGAGCATGAGGTCCTGGGTTCGATTCCCAAGTCGCGTAAAGTGTTATTGGGTTTTTCCATCTGGAATTTCTCAGTAGTAGCCCGGTGTCTGGATTTATGCCCGGTTAATGGCAATAGGCTCGCCCCCTATTACATGGGATTTAAACATAACACGCGAAATGTGGGTGTAGATACTATAGGTACACCTCTGCCCAGTCCTTCGGGGAACAAGGCGTGATGTTATATGTTTTTACTGGGATATGCTTCGTTGGATACTCAATGCTCGTTTCAACACCGAGAGTTGAAAACTCCATTGCACGATAAAGTTCTGCCGCGATATTTTTACGTTCGTGCGGACTTGGTCTCAGTCGACAATGCAACTTGTGAGGTTCGACCACACGTATTTAAGACGCCTATATACAAAGGGGTCCACGCATTTGTTCTTTATGCAAAATATGGCTATTATTATTATTATGTATGATACACAACGCAGTTATCTTTTTAGTGTTTGTAGAAAGTTATAGGAGCTCATAATATTAAGTTACTGTCTTTATTAACCAGTCAATTACCGTAATTACAGACAGTTAAAAAACCATTGTGTCGATACCAAATGTGGTATCTCAGGGACTTAGAGGTTAAATTTGTTTATATGTCATTAATGTTATGTACCTACTGTTATATAACTATGCTTGTTGTCTATTTGGCGTAGAGCTTCTATTTCAAAGACTCGAGTGTTGATCCGACTAATAAATTCATTCAATGAAAATGACTAGTTTTACTTATTCGACATAGTATACAGGGTTTTTCCGTGTGGTGCCGAACCACCACAGTACCACCATCCCATTTTTTCCTATGGGTGTCGTAAAAGGCGACTAAGGGACTTACTAGAATGGGCAGCAGCGTTCGGTAAGCATTTTACCAACATACTGCGATCGCCAACCCGCCTGTAAAGCGTAGTGATAGTGGCTAAACCCGCCTGTAAAGCGTAGTGATAGTGTCTAAACCCGCCTGTAAAGCGTAGTGATAGTGGCTAAACCCGCCCAAATTGGGGGTATCTAGCTGTGGACGTCTTTCAGCCGATATGATGATAATGAATGATGAAATACATACGCATGCAAACGTTAACCATAAAATCGGTACATGATTCCAGGCTTTAGACTCCCTAGGGACTTTCCTATATGCTAGGGGAGCGTAGAGAAAAGTCCCTAGGGAGTCTAGAATCATGAAATGAATTCATGGTTACAGTTTTGACGCGTATTTGACGCGTGTTTGAAACCCTGTGTACTTTTTAGAGTAAGTAGAACTCCTCATTTTTATTAACAGGTTTCGCGTGGATACCTATCCCTGCCACCTGTATAAATGTACTCAGGTACTTATACTTAATGAGCGTGAAAAGTCTTCCACATAGAACTGCATGAACACAACTTTAAGCAATTGGCTAATTAGGTAGATCATTTTCGTGTTCCTTCGCCTTTCTGTCGCTGTTCATTGTCAAATTAGAACGCTCTTTCTATTTCCTTTTATGAGTAGAAACAGCGTTATCAAATAAAGCTTTATTTACTGTATCCTCTTCAAGTTAGAAGTTCTTTTCTCAAATACACATATAACGTCATACCTGGAATCCTCTATGGCAGGCATGTCAAAGATACGGCCCGCGGGCCGAATCCGGCCCTCGGGCCATTTTGAAACGGCCCGCGATCACAATATATCACAAATAAATGAATCTTGTTTTTTAGAGATTTTAGACTGCACTCGATGCCTCTACGCAGGTTTAAAATATCCGGTATCCGGATCCTCGAGCTCAAAATAATTACCCTCTGTCTTACTTTTGGTATGATTTGTAACAATTATAACTATATATAACTAAATAAATAAAGGTGTTAAAATAATTCAGTATGTTTTAGTTTTTTTTTTTATTTGAACCTGGCCCGCCTACACATTCTTAATCAAATATATGGCCCTCTGCAAAATTGAGTTTGACACCCCTGCTCTATGGGCTAGGCAGTTACGTTAATTTAGTTTTGCATTATTTTATTGGTATGGTGGTAATTGCATAATACATGCAGCCTATAATGTTCCTACTGCTGGGATACGGGCCTCCTCTCTGTGGGAGGGAGTGAGCCTTAATCGATCATGTGGGCCCTAGGTACTAGATGTCACTGGTTTTCGATTTTTTGGTTCTAGGACATGCTGGTTTTCTAACGACGTTTTTTCTAGGGCAGTGGTGACGAAATTAAATACCCAAAGTGCCTGCCTGGGTTTTACTCACGAACTACAACTCGTAAGTCTGTGCCGATACCGCTGGATCACCATATGATTCTAGTTACAAGCGTTTTATTGGTATGTAGAACAAATCGAGATTGTTTGCTAAATATTTTGTATGAATGTGAAAATGTAATTTTTACGAGGTTTTTTTTTTCAAATAAGTTCAATGGGTTTCCAACCAGCGCAGCGTGCAAATGACATTTAATAAAATAGCAAGATAAGTGTTCGCTGCCAGACCAGAGCACCGACCATAGGATTTCAATTATTATGTGGAAGCGTGATAATCGTGGGCCCTGGGTCAAGAAGTGGCTAGCGAAACTAGTCCGCCGTACGCGGAGCAGACAATCAAATCAAACACTTACAATACAACAAAAGAACTTACCTGTGGTAGACGAACACCTGCTCTGGTGCCTACCTGGAGTTATGTATGTAAGTGAGTATATATGTATTGTGTTGTGACGTTATGAGTATTTTCCAGGTTACAAGCCGCAACAATGAGGCTGGAGGCAATCACAGCATTCGGTTTCTAATAGCGTCACTTTGCTTAACCTTCAAACTATTTCAATGTCAAGAAACTAAACCCGTATTATTACACCAAATTGGGGTTATTTACAAACAAAGCAATTGGATCACGACTAATTGTCACAAACGGATCGATTTAAAAGGATTAATTTCAACAAACGCGTCGCGGGGTTCCAAAAGGCGACGGACCTTCCAAGCGCCAAAATCAAGAAGTGTCAAGTGTCAAAGTCAAACTGACAAGTCAGATGTCATTCTGTTACACGTTTAGAAACGTAGGCGCATAAAGTAACTTATCGAACAGGACGCAACAATAAGTTTTTGCTTTTAAATGTATGATAAATTAAAGCTTAACTTGTGAAGTGTGGTTACAGTGCCAGAGTGCACGCGACCGTAATTGGCATAAATATGACAAGTCATTACTTGTCTAGTTTATAAAACTGCAATACAATCTGAAAGACGGCAAATGTGTATATGTTTATATGAATGATACCTTAATTTAGTGGTAACAAACGGCAGCAGAGTGCGATTTAACCACAGTCAATCCGTAACTGAATAATTAAAAGTTTTTATCATAAAGGATATAGCAATGATGATGGCTATAAGAGTAAGGAGAGAACAAAGAATCGATACATGGACTGTGTGAATGATGATATGGTGATATTGGGTGCGGAATCGATACATGGACTGTGTGAATGATGATATGGTGATATAGGGTGCGGAATCGATACATGGACTGTGTGAATGATGATATGGTGATATAGGGTGCGGAATCGATACATGGACTGTGTGAATGATGATATGGTGATATAGGGTGCGGAATCGATACATGGACTGTGTGAATGATGATATGGTGATATAGGGTGCAGAATCGATACATGGACTGTGTGAATGATGATATGGTGATATAGGGTGCGGAATCGATACATGGACTGTGTGAATGATGATATGGTGATATAGGGTGCGGAATCGATACATGGACTGTGTGAATGATGATATGGTGATATAGGGTGCGGAATCGATACATGGACTGTGTGAATGATGATATGGTGATATAGGGTGCAGAATCGATACATGGACTGTGTGAATGATGATATGGTGATATAGGGTGCGGAATCGATACATGGACTGTGTGAATGATGATATGGTGATATAGGGTGCGGAATCGATACATGGACTGTGTGAATGATGATATGGTGATATAGGGTGCGGAATCGATACATGGACTGTGTGAATGATGATATGGTGAGATAGGGTGCGGAATCGATACATGGACTGTGTGAATGATGATATGGTGATATAGGGTGCGGAATCGATACATGGACTGTGTGAATGATGATATGGTGATATAGGGTGCGGAATCGATACATGGACTGTGTGAATGATGATATGGTGATATAGGGTGCGGAATCGATACATGGACTGTGTGAATGATGATATGGTGATATAGGGTGCGGAATCGATACATGGACTGTGTGAATAATGATATGGATAGAAAAGGAGTGACTACCTAGATGACGACTAATAGAGAAGTGTGGAAGAAAACTTTTTTACAAAAAATTAAACGGCCGAAAAAACTGAAAAGCATAAAATAATAAACCTTAAAATTTTGAGTCGGCGCTGAAAAATCAATGAACAAAGATCACTCAAAGCGATTAATTTTTTGTTAAAAAGTTATAATTTTTTGTGGCTTTAATATAATAATAATACTTGGCAAGGTATACCCTATCCAACAAAATAAGAATTATCAAAATCGGACTACTCTGTATAAAGTTATGCGTGGTTATAACATTGCGTTGATACTGACTAAAAACTTTCGCATATCTACTGAAATAGTGGTAAGATCTGTAAATAGAGGTATGATGAGCAAGGTGTTGGGTTCCATCAATCTCTATAGAAAAAAGAGGATCCACCGACAAAATTGGTATTGTACCTACATATCTGGTGGGCACCTGTCCGACGGTTGAAGTCGGGTGGTTGTATATATTCTAATTGCGCGGTAAATTTTGCTTGCGCGATCATGTGAACTTCGCATCACACTGACCTCACGCAAAATCCTACGATTTTGCGTGAGGTCAGTGTGATGCGAAGTTCACATGTAGCATTGCAGATGCCGCTACAGATCTTTTTTGGTACTCCATGTTCTGACCCAAATATGTACACGTGGAACTTACTTTGCAACTCCCTATACACCTGTTCTTACCATTTAACTATAAGTATATTTTATGTTTAAGTAAATTTTACGTTCACAGGCGTCAACAACGGCTCGATATTTACTGCCAAGCCCGTGACTGATCCCCTGTGAGAGATTATTCAAAGAGGATTTAGGGACATCCGTCTCTTTTCATTCCATTGGGTATAAACGAAACGGATCGTAAGACGCTGAGATGCCATCAGCTTGCAGACGACTGGCAGTGGCTTAGAAAATTCCAATTAGTAGTTAGTCTTGGTATTTAAATAACTTTATACAGTAGAATTATTCATTGTTTTCTTGTTCCGAAGAGATTATCAGATTTATCAGCTATGTCGTTTAAGTTTTATTTTATTTGCACAGGGTTGTCATTAAAAGTGGGGCAAGTTAAGCTATGCTTGTCGTAGTTAGTTCGTGGATGGGTGACTATCTTTACATACCAAATCCCCTGCGTGCCTAGGCAAGCACGTTAAGCCGTTGGGCCCGACAGAAACTCGAAATTCTGGCAACCAATCTTACCAAAGGGGTATCGTATTACCCTGTTACTAGGTGGTGGAGGTCAGATAGGCAGTCGCTCGATGTAAATTACTAGTATTTTACTGCATCTGGTTAGATTGGAACTCGATCCCAACAAAGTTCGGAAAAGGCTAAGCAGATAAAAGGGTTGGCATGAACACCTAGAGTCGTTACCTACAATATATTCCTAGTTATTGTGTCTTATGCTTTTTTTTATTAAAGGCAAATAAAACTAACTTACTTAGAGGCCATGGCATTAAAACCGCGATCTTATTGCAATGGGGTTTTTATACTTCGCCAAGTGTTTCCAAGGCTCCGTTCCTCAGGAGGAAAAAGGAACCCTTATATGATCACTTCATTGTCCGTAAATCTATACGTCTGTCAAGACCCTTTTACTCACGAACTCATGTAGGTATCAAGTTGAAATTATAATCAAATCAAATACTCAAGACTGCAATCCCTTGGAACTGTGCAAAACTCGAAATTCTAAACTAATGCCACAGAATATATATTAGTACCTTACGGTACAGAAGTTTCACTCCCGAGTTTAGGTATGATAAACGCAAGCGTCCAGCCACCGGACTAGTCTCAATAGGCTTGCACTCGCTCGACTTGTCGCACACGCAGCGCACGCACCCGCGGATCAAAAGTAAACTGTCAATACCGTAAAGTACCTACTATTGTATATTCTGTGCTGTTAATCTGTTGGAAATGTAATCATTTCTGTATCGTGAGTGATGGAGGCGCCAGAAAAAACAAAAAGACAAAAAGATATAAAGTAGTACCTCTCTGAGAGCCCTAGCAGATTGAAGCGAGACGGCAGACAGTTATTGTACTTTGAACGCTATACGCAATGCCAAAGGTTGAAATTAGGTTGTTTTCCAGAATAGTAGGTAAATATCTCGGGGATTTTGCACCGCTTGTATGGAAGTGAGACAGGCCTGCTAATGCAATCAAAAATATCTTACATCCATTTCACCGTTTTTTAATATGTAGTGATAAATACTGTACGGTGGTACGCAACCCTTCGTCAGTATGATGTGGCCCGACGAGTCGCACGTGACCAATGTTTTCAGACTATATTAATCCATCATTTTACTAGAACTAAAGAGTAAAATTAAATGTAGAAACGCCAAGGCCCTAACGAATTAGTCAATGCCCTCATCTATAATTGCTTCCAAGAGCAAAGGGCTAATTTTCAGGACTCCGAGATAGTCTAGCTAACATATTGCTTGAAGCCTTGACAGACGATGGATGGATAGTTCTGGGAGCTGTCAACACCCGCATCACTTTAACATAATGATTCCTTAACTAATTACTTGAACCAATATCTTGTAAAGTTGTAATTCTAGAAGGGGCGCCAAAGGAGCTCTATAGTGGTGTATCGAACCCAAAATGTACACGATATTTAATAACAACGTTAGTAATAATACGAATTTGGTAATATTATCTTGTTAAGAAGGGCGTTGAGCAACTTCCTCTTTTGTTAGTATTAAACACGGTTAGGGCAGCTAACAAGGCAGATGTGACGGGAAGGGGACGCGTTAGGAGAACATATAGTGACGTTATTGGTGATGTTTTTCAAAAAGGTCAGGTGGGTAGTACTGGCAAACTTTCACAAAAGGATGTTTAGACTTGATGGAGGTGAGATTTACACCGGGACAAGGACGGATACTTGGTTTTCAGAATGTTTTGAACAAGGAGAAATGCTGCAGGCTATCCCACTAATATTATAAATGTGAAAGTTTGTATATTTGGAGGTTTCGTTATGTGTTTGGATATTTGTTACTCAATCAGGCAAAAACCGCAGAACGAATTTGCATGGCACACAGTTAGTTTATGACACGGATTAACACATAGGATATATTTTATCCTAGTAGTATGTTTCAGCGGGATAATTTACGACCTCAACACAGGCGAAACCATGCTCAAAAGCTAGTAGTAGTAATAATTCAGTCATATTAAAACCGACGAACAACTAATTTTCCATAAATTTATGATATTAGGGACTTACAGGCATAGCCCTAAAACAATCCATTAGTAGAACATTTCAAAACGCAAATTGTTCCAAATTTGTTGCTAAAACAACGCTAAGTAGGAGATTAATTTAGTTCCCAGTGTGAGTACAGTCGTAGTTTAGTTATTGACCAGATTGTTTAGGACTAATTCCAGTTATTAACCACAGTTGTATATTTGTTTTCATCCCCGTCGCTATGTTGGATGTTAATTTGTTCTAGTTTGGCCGCCCGAACTGAAAATAGCTAATAATATTGTACGTGATCATATTGGTATGCAGAGTACCTAAGAGCAAGTAGGTGGGATATAATATTACGTTTTTGAAAGTAGATTTTTCCACGTGCCGTATTTCGCATATAAACTTTTCCGTTGAACCTTTTCAGGGACAGAACTTGTATAAAATTGATTCTTAGTACACGTCTCTTGGAATAGAGAATATGCATTTTCATATAATTATGTCGTCGTTTGTCTGGTGATAGTAACTGCTACTGCTAACCATGAGATCCTGGGTTCGAGTCAAATATTGGGCAAAGTGTTGGATTTTTCTATCAGGAATTTCTCAGTTACAGCCTGGAAACTGGGTTTACACCCGGTGATGGCAAGAAGCTCGCCCCCTATTACATGGGGCTTAAACATAACCGAAAAAATGTGGGTGTACCAGAGGTACACCTCTGTCTACTAAATCTCCAGGCGTCATGTTATGTTATGTGTTCTACTAATATGATAAAAGTGAAAGATTGTATGGTTGGATATCTGATAATCAGTCACGCAAAAACGGCCGTTTGGATTCGGATGAAATATGGCACACAGATAGGTTATAACCTGGATTATCATATAAGATACTTTTAGGTGTCGATCTTCGACCTCCTCGCAGGCGAAGTTATAAATGTCTTGAAATGTCTGAGGACAACCAACACAACGTTATCTGATCCCAAACTAGGCAGAGCCTGTACTATGGCAACCAGACAACTGATAAATAATTCTTAAATATTTCTAAATACATACATATCATTACTTATTATAAAATAAAGTCACTTCGCTGTCTGTCTGTCCCTATAGTTAGGGAGGTGGCGAGCAAAATTTCGATATGATCAGCACACAAGGCAGACGTTATTAATAGTGATAATTATACCCTAAGAAACATCAAGGACCTCGTCTGCCACCATAGTGACGCTGCGTTGTACATTTACAGCGTTTCAAAAGTGTTTAAAAAAAAAGGTGTGCTTTATTATGCGCACACGTCTGCCGCTGGGGCTGATGATCACAGTCATCCTGTTAACAGAAAGAATCGAAAAGGCAGACATACAGGACTCTGACTTTTGTAGTATTCAATTTTTTAATTTATTTTTATGATTTAAAAAACTGTACAAAGTGCACACTTGGCAGATTTGAATTGTTCGATTAAAAATAATGAGAAGAACCACGGAAAAATAGTCTGCCAATATGTTGCCTCTGCGTTGTCTATTGACAGTGCTCCAAAAATTTAAAAAAAGGAAGGTATGCTATATTATGCGCACACGTCTGCCTCTTGGATAGATGTTTGAATTACTTATGAAAACCAAGAAAACCGATGAGGCAGACGTTCAGGCCTCTGATGTTCCAAAGGCAGACCATTTGATGTACTTTTTTCAACCCGACGCTCGCGCCAAACCAAGCAGGTATAAAATATCCCCATAGATCCTTTCGTGGTGTCTCTCTTTTCTTTGGGAATATGAGTGAGAACGGTATAACTCAGTTCCGACCGTATTGTGAAACTAAATGTATAGAGCGTATATCTATATACAGCTTATATCTATATCTTTATACGTATTTTACACAAATAAAACGTGATTTAAAACGTTAAAGACTGTTCCTATTCAGATCCTAATCCTATTCAAATTACATTCAAGCAAAGTTTTTTTTTTTAATTGCATAATTAAAAAAAAAAAACTTTCTAATTAGAGTTCCAAGCGCATTTCGTTTCTGCTTGGCATTGAGAAAAAATATGATTACATAGATTTCAGCTCTAGAAGTTTAATCGTTACCGTGAGTTTAGCGGATAATATTAAACAAAATTATAAGAATAAAACTATAAACAATAACAATAATCCCATGCAATACTCGCTGTCCCTTGATTCCGTGAATTTCAAACAGTTATACAGCTGAAAATCAGTGAGCAAAGTGTCTGCCACATGTTTTTTCAAATCCACAGAGTCATACTAAATCGAATGGGTGCAATGAGAACCGCGTGCAAATGACTTAGTAGAGCTTGTTTTTTTGACATTTTCACAACTCCGTCGCATGATAATGCAGAGTCCTGAATCGATTCGATCGGTTCGGTTGTTTCGATTTTCTTCGTTTCCAAGATGATTGTGACCATGTACTCCAGAGGCATACATGTGCAAATGATTTAATACCCCGATTTTTTTAAGCAACTTCAATCCGCTGTAACGCAAAAACGCAGCGACATAGAATCTTAATCAGTGGCGTAGCGTGCCTTAGCGGGGCCCCGTATAAAAATTTGTTTGGGGGCCCTTAGGAAGGGTAACGATGAAGGATAACGGTAAAAAAAATCGATTAATGTTCAATTGCAAAACTTCTCGATTTTTCCTAATAATCGAATTCATTACGCAAAGAGACCTCACTATTTAAGTCACGTGACTAAGTGTCACTGTACCCATCCTATGTGAAAAAGACTATAAACGGGGAAATCCCGCAGCCTGCGATAACCGATGTAGGGTGTTGTCAACTTTAGAACGCACGCTTTACGCGGGAAACTGGATTTCATTATTGAAATTAAAAAAAATTGGGAAGTTTTTATTAATTTTTGCTTGTGCACGTCGGGGGGCCCCCTGGCCCGGGGGCCCCGTATAATTCATACGGCAGATACGGCGGTAGCTACGCCCCTGATCTTAATTGATTAGACCAAATCGATTCGTAATGATTTAAACTGCAATCCACCTCGACGTCAAACGTGTGCAAATCATATACCGAAATGCTCGCCACCTCCCTAACTACTATGTATGCTTATATCTTTAAAACTACGCAACGGGTTTTGATGCGGGTTTTTTTAATAGATAGAGTGATTCAACAGAAAGGTTTATATGTATATAACATGCATAATATAGTAAAGAAACACTGATAATTTTAGAGGTTTCTAATGTGATGTCATAAATAAACTCATTTTTTTGCGCTTACATTGCGAACGCTGGCTGAACCCTACGAAATAGATCAAAATAATGTAGTACAGTATTGTACACCTTAAAAAGTTCTACAAAAAAGTCCGCGATGGTATATATCTATCTCTTAGGGATAACCCACAATAACCATTTTTTATCCTTTATTTTTTATGAGAAATAATGGCTTATTTACGAAACGATTTTAAGCAATACAGCATTAATTCTTATCCAATTAAATACATTAGATATATTGTGCATTTTATATAGATCAAAATTGCCTTTTACAGCATGCTGTATGCATGTATTCATTCAAATGAATTTTTTAGAAGATATCAGAGATTATAATAAAATAGCCGCAGAATGGCTAGCGGGCCGTTCCGCGTCCGGCCATCTCGCTTGGTAGCGGTCGGGTAGTGCAGGATTAGTAGGATTGTAATTCATATTACTTGGGCTTCATAGTAAATGCATATCATCATGTGTGTTCGAAGTACTCAAAATAAAGCTAATTGTATTATTCCAAGTAAGAGACCGCGAAATAATAGCTTAGATATTTAGATTTTTGGATGGATTTGGATTTTTGGTTATCCTGGATACTTACCATATATAGCATACCATAGATATTTTATCCCGGTAGTAGTTTCCCGGGTGATATTTTCCGACAGCTATACGGGCAAAGCCACTGGCCAAAGTACTATTCTTATAACTATATTTAATTTGGTGTCTGGTAAATAACTGAGTGTTTATATAGGTAGAATAGGAGCGTTAAGAAAAACCAGGAAGACTTATATTCAATTCAATCCAGCCCTATGTCGCAGTCTTCTTACTCTGAATACTATTAGTTTTATTTTAAGTACATCAAACACACAAGATATGTAAGGATCGTAGCAGGTGGCGTTCCGTAGTTTCTGCCTACCCCCATGGGAAAAAGGCGTAATTTTATGTATGTATAACATGGATTAATACATTCTTACCGCGGTAATACGTCCTCTTTCGATAATTTCCGACATCTACGCGGCGAAGCCGCGGGCAAAAGCTAGTTATAGATAAATTACACCCAGACACAGAACAAATGATTGTGCTCATCACACAAAGATTTATCCCGAGTGGGGATCGAACCCACGACCTCAGTCTTAGCAGTCAGGGTCACTAACCACGAGACTAGCGCGCCAGTCAAAGCTACTGGCAAAAACTAGTGTTTTCATAAATTACGAAAAACAGACCCATTATCCCTCTCCAATTTTACTTAGCTCCCCAGTCAAGCTAAAGTTTGTTATTAAAATGCATTACATGGAGATATAGTGTACCCTTTAGAGAAAACAAGGGTGCACAAACTTAAGTACAAGTATTGCGTTAGTTCAGTCGATGTTTGATTAAATTTCACTTAAGTTTATTTACCCCGATCCCCTATATAAGTTCATCAGTACTCCGACGCTGCTCATGAATACTATTAACGTGTACACACACGTAATCAACTATACTATACATATATATAACTAGTGACACGATCCCACTTCGGACGGTATCTACGATTTCACAAAACAATTAAATTTCCATAATATAGATACAATGTAAGTAATGTATTTTACACTTACCCCAGACCGCACTGGGTCCATTTGTGAAATTGAGGCTAGTTCCACTCGCTGAGAAGAGGCTTGTGTCCCATAGGTGGAAACATTATAGCCTGATTACGCTAAACTCATAAACATTGCAGAATAAAATCTTGAAATAATGGTGTAGGGTAATTCCAGGAGAAATGGCCATAGTAACTTTAAGACTCTATTGTGAAGGAATTATGATGAATAAAACATCGAATTAATATAGAACATAAAGTTTATTTATTACTCTGATCAACCATTAACGATAAATCACGTTAAAGAATGCAAACACTGTAATTTTAAACTTAAAAAAAAAAACTAGGATTGGCCATCTCTCCCAGAGTGTCCGGGAGAGATGGCCATAGTGATCGGGAGAGATGGCCAGAACTCTTTTTGCCTTTCTCCTTTGCCCTTGAGTCGTTTAACTCCTTTTTTTCGTATTACCGCTGTAAGATGTCACATACTCGTCATGTCCTCGTACTCGGTGCAGTTTTCATGCACCCAGAACATGCAAGTATTGTATTTTATCCAATCTTCAGCTAACTGTGTCCTGTAATAATTATCACCATAACCTCTGCAATTATTAACACTGAGAATCCTCTAGCATTTCAAAATAGGCGTAAACAAAATTAAAAATTGTATGGCTATATCTCCCTTAAATACTATGACCATCCCTCCCTTAGACTAAATCGAACGTGCTAAAAAAAAACAAAGTAAAGTTACTCACTTTTCCATATATTTTTTGCAAAAAAAATCCACTAACACTTGTTGCCCGAAACGAATCGACCTAAATTAAAGTAGTGCCCATCTATGAATAATAACTTGTTTTTTTTTCTATTGGCCACCTCTCCCGTACGGCCATCTCCCCCGGAATTGCCCTAAATCGTATTTTTTTTCATTGTGCAGTTTAGAAGAACAATGTGCTGACACTGACAGAAATGTAAAGCGATTTCAATTTATACTAGGCATAGATATGATAAGAGAGAGAACCCAAAGGGCAATCTTATTACCCAGTAACTGTGTTGTGGTGTTCAGATAGACAGTCGCTTCACAAAAATACTGGTATTCAGCTAAATCTAGTTAGGCTGGAAGCTGACGTCAATATAGTTGGGAAAAACTTGGGCAGATGATCAGAAGAAAAAGGTTAGCCTGGCCAGTAGGAAAATTACTGAAGAACACAAATGTCAACCAGACGACCTAAAACTATAAGAATTCTCAATTCGAATTTTGAAATGTTCAAATTTTTTGTTTGTTTGTATTAATGTTTGTATGTGTTTGTGTGTTGTTTCAGTATTTTGTTTTCATATGGCCAGTTTTGCTTGCCAACAAACTCGTACCTACTGAAGTGCGCGTATGAATACATTCAGGAGTCCACTGATTTCATTCATATTGTAGTAGCGGCTAGCACACTGAATTCTAAAATTGAGAATGTACTTCTATTTTGCGTTACTTATGAATATTCTACGAAATAACTTAAAAACAAGCTCACACTTTTATCACCGCTTGGAAAAAATCTGCATAAATAATTTTTATTCCTTCTTTACTACACAAGAAAATGTTGAATATTTTTGTCTGTAAAGGCAAAACAATGATTATTATGTACATTTATAACTAACTTTTATCTGCAGGCTATTCCGCATGAAAAGGCTGAAAATGTTTTGAATTAATAATCAGATGGAACGTACTTCAAAATTATACGAATTACCCTCAAAACCTTTTTTTTCAGTCACGACAAAACACAGGAATCTCATTTATTTTACAACTAACTTTTGCCGCAGCTTATTTCGCATGAAAAGATAGGTGGTATTTTAAAGGATTGCCTTTTTATTTGCGCATTCTATCTCGTCATAATTTAACGTAATCTAAATTACGTGCCGTGAAAACGACAAGGGCTGACAAATAAATAGGAACAGAGGTATACCTAGCTAACAAATTATACATATAAATTACCAACCTTTTCAGCGGAGTATCAGGAAAGATATTCTCCAGGAATTTATTATTACTAATAAGCATTCTTATCTCTCGTCAGTAATATCAATGTTCAGAGATTTGAATACTTCAGCAGAGCCACGGGTATTTATGTTCAAGGTTCCGTACGTAAAAGGTTCCAAGGAGACCCATTTACTAAGCTTAGCCGGTTACAATTATTTGAGTCACTAGTTAAAATATTTGGTGATTACGTGTTAGCCAAAGTAAAGTGCATACCTGTATTCGAACTCACGGCCTACAATTCGTAAATCGAAGCCAATGCCACTGGTCTACTATTGCTCTTAGTCTTTACTTTGTGTATTTAATTTCATCACCACTGCTCTCAAAACGGTGAAAGAAAACATTATGCGGAAACCGGCATGTCCAAAAAAAAAAGACAAAAAAAAAATCAAAAAAAAAAAAAAAATCTAAGACAAGTGTCACCTGCCAACCCATGCTAGACCTGCATGGTGGATTATGGCCCACTTTCTCTCACAGAGAGAGCGCCTGCAGTGCAAACATTATAAGCTGATGATGATGACGATGTGATAGCCTGTATAACTATATAGGGAAATAAAAGTCATGAACCAATCCAAGAAATACCCAAAAGAGCGTTTTATTGTCACGTTATCGTGGAACAGAACCTTTATTGCCCCAGTCTATCTTTTTAATCACATTATTATAATCGTCGACTTAGTTAAATTGAACCGAAAGTATTTTAACAAGAAATCAATTCTCAAACTCTTCGAAATTTAGGTTGGCTATATCGCCGTCCTATTAAGTATTAGAATTAAGCTACTTGAATTTAATTTTAAACTAACCTGATAATCCGTTAAAGCTGGGCTAGAACTAACTTTTTAACACTAGGTTTTACTTAGTTTTCGTACTAAATACGATTATTTGCTATAAAAACTAAGTAAAGCCTACATTCCTCATTTAATCTGAACATTCAAAGTACCGACTCTGATGAGTAATCCTTTCTATTTTTAATTAACCGAACGTCAGGATTATCCAAACAAAGAATACCACGTAACTTTAGCTACAAAATCTTACACAATTTTTCCTTTCAATGCAGTTCAGAATTCCATGTAAAAAGTACAAATTCTTGACTGAACATTTCGCGGAATATTTCCTGTAATATACAATAAACGACGTATAACGTTTATGACTTCGTTTTTCTTTACTTTCTTTCCGATTTTTATCATCTCCCTCGGCTCATTAGGGCCGTAGCGTGATGTTAAATAGACTAAAGCTTCCAAAAGAATTGCGCAATCAAATGCAAAAGGATTTTTTTCAAATCCAACTGGTAGTTCTTCGTAGATACAAACTTACAAACAAAGATATTTTACCTCTTTATAATATTTGTACAGTTTGTTTTCTTCACAAATTACATCCTTTATTTACCTTAATAGTCGTCTTGTTTTTCCTGTAGGTAGTATGTCCGGACCTACACAAAATATACGAGGTCAAAGCCTCAGGCTACCAGTGGCGAAGGCACCATATAACACGATTCCTACCGGCTTGCCTTCGGGGATTCGCATTGGTAACTCTATCACTATTAAAAATACAATAGTATTTAAATAGTAGCTACTATTGTCAATAAATATAGTTACACTACGGGTATTTAATTCACCATAACATTCAAACAACAAAAAAGGTTATTTATAGCTTTGTATTACAACAAAAGAGAAATGTTCTAAATTAACCCGGCGCCGAAACGTCATAATCGGGAACTAAAAATTCATACAACAGCGATCCCGTAATGATGTCACTTTAGGTCACGTGGCATCGCTTGATATGTACGAGAGCAAGCCGCTGTACAACGGGTTATGACAGAGACAGGTATAGAAAAATGCGTCAGCGAGAACGAGATAGAGGAATATTGCTTATTTTATTCGGTTTTCAGCTGTTCAATTTAATTGTATTTAATTCATTACATTCCTATATTAATTTTAGAATGATAGTAAGTATTCTTTATTGATGAGTCAGTAAGTTAAAGCCGACTTCGCATCGGCTTCTCTTTAAGAAAAAATTACACCTCGCCACTGCAGACTACCGTAACTCACAAGATAAAATAATGCCGACCAACGTTTCACAATGGTAGGTATACTCTTGCATATTTTATAACTCGATCTGCTGGAATAAGACCTTATTGTCCAACAAATTGCTATTGTAAGATGTTATACGAAAAGCCAATTTTTGCTAGTAAGTAGCGCACAGGGTCTTAAGTGTTCGTTTTCTATGAAAATTCTAGTGGGTGGTTCTATTATACTTGGTCCGATTTTATTCTTATGGACTACCAGGGTAGCGGTTTTTTTTTACGAAACAGTTACCGCGGCCCTGGCACTGGCAACTGAATGGCTGGTTTTTTAGTCAGTAAAAGTCTGACAGACCCTTCTGCTCGGCCCAGAGCGGAAGACGCCATTTAATGATTCTCAACCAAAAAATTATAATATAGACTTCGTAGTAGTTGTTCTAGGCTTATTATGAGCTAGTTCTTTTTAGAAAGAATTAAAGCTTTTCTTTCAACATAACTTAGGTTTTCCTACCATAACATAGATACCTAATACTTTGTAGTCATTTATTGTGCTCTATGTAATTTGAAGATGAATAAAACAAAGTTCTCCGAGTAGATATAAAATCGGCGATGTGTGTGTTGGACCACGCACAATAAAGGGTTCCGTTGTTCGGATGCATTAATCCCAAGAAGACATTGCGAGGATCGTCTGGAGGGCACGGTGGAGCTTACGGTGGAGGTGTGCCCTGCCTGGGTGGTGCACCGCCGTGTCCTCGTGGAAGCGATCGGCGGCGGCGACCTCTCGCGTCCGGCGAGCAATGGGTAGCTCACCGCCCGGCAAGGACCAGGCTCGGGTCGACGGCGCGTAGTGTTCCACGCGCGCCTCAAAGAGATGTCAGCAGAACTGAAGGGGTCTGCTAGGACCGATGCCTGCCAGGATCGCGAGATTGTTGGAAAGAGACACCGTGACCCTGGCACATGGGCAACTGAAGGAACACGGGTGGATTTTAGTCAGTAAAAGTCTGACACGCCCTCCCGGTCCGCCCAAGAGCGGGAGACGTCTTTTGATGATTTCCCGCCCACAAAAAAAAAATCCCAAGAAGAAACTTAACTTGGTAGTTATTTTTTTTTTCGTCAGGATAAAAAAGCAAGAGCGCAATAATGCTTAATATTCTACCACACATCAATATAAATCACAGGTAATTCTCTAACAGCCAATCATCATCATCATCATCATCATCATCATCATCGAAACACGTACACTGCGGGACATAGGCCTCCTCCTGTTTAGGGGGTTTACCATAATCACCACGCTTGGCAGGTGGGTTGACAATCGCAGTACGGATATATCGTTTACTTACAGCAAATACTAGTTTGTAATTATATTTTTTTAAATATGATTAAACTAACGATTTCGGGTCTTTTTCTTTTACTTACTTTGAGGCCTTCTTTCTTGCCAAATTTCTGATTCTAGGTCAACGGGTAATATCTAAAGGTTTTGATTTATTTGCAAGTATCAATGACCGTTTTTTTTTAATTACGTTGTCTTAGAAGCTTGATTTTTTTGGAGCTCTAAGGGACGTCTTTGATGTACGCATGTATTTGATAATAATTTCAACTTGATACCTCTACGCTTTTCTGAGAAAAAGGGTCTTGACAGATTGATAGACAGTCCGACGGGCGGGCTAACGAAGCGATCCTTTATGGGTTCTACTTTGAGGTACGGAACCCCAAAAAATTATAATTCATTTTGCATAAATAATCTGTAAATAACGATCTTCCATCATACGAACTCAATTACAAAAATACCACGAAGTTACATACATCAACATATCTCCACGTATTTCTATTTATACAATGATGAGGAAAGTAATAATAAAAATATACTTGTATCTCTCAAAGATGATACTGAACCCGTATACGACATTTATCTTTCCATTTACGAAAACTCCCATAAAAGTGCGAAGTGAGTATCTACTAAAGCAATTTATATTTGGGGCCGCTTTCGCGCCAAATAAAGTTTGCTGAGTGAAGGAATTTTTCGAATTTCGACGTTACGAAATAATATGTGGTGCTCATTAGCGTCGATGTTCAATTTGTAGGTACTTTTCAGCTTCGGAATAGTACAGAAAGTAGGGTCTCATTAATTACACTGTCATACAGAATACCTTGTCGGAGTTGTTCTCAAAATGGATGACAAGACGGCCCAATTTAGAAAGATAACAATGATATCGGTAAATTACCTGTCGATACATGACATATTCGAAAAGAAATATTAATAAAATATCTTCTATGTCGTATCGATGATTGCCATTTGTTTCGAAGAAATCGGTTAGTTCGACAGCTTTATCTTTGGCCTCACAAAGGTCTTCCAAAATTCAGTTGTTATTGCACGGTAGCACTGCAGCTCATTGGAGTATCCCCACCTGTTCAAGTTGTGATGGCAGCGGCCCACCTGTCTTCTTACTCGATTATAAGATTTCCAGGTATACCAAGGCAGTTCGTGGCTTGCCAAAGCCTTTCTGCAGGCTCAACATAGTCACCTGGAGGAGGATAAATATAAGGATTTCCGACTGACTTGAGCTAGAAATCTTATCTAATGATCCACGGTCGCTTCTCTACCAGTAAAAGAAGTTTAATTTGATCGCACAAAGTTTCCGACGTCGACTGATGATAACATTTACTAAGCGGCCTATCCTTAACAATGGCTAAAAGTTAGTTCTACTTAATGGTTCAGATTACATCCCGATCCTCTACAAACTTGTGCCCGCCTGTTATCTTCTAAGAAATTCTATAAGTCACGTTCATTGCCCGGAAACACTTGAACTTCAGCCACCTGTCAAAATAATAGGGCGGGTCATTGATAAATTGTGTAATCATTTGAACCAGGCCGCATGGCAACGGACATTTTTTGTACAGCCTACCTAAATGTGAAAAAGGCGTATGATTTGGCAGAAACTCAACATCAATTTTCAAGTTAGTAATGGCCAGGGGAACGCCCGGTAATTGAGGATTTTTAAGTGCAAAGTAATCCCATCTAAAAACACCGGTAGCTTACTTTCTTAATTACTTAATTGGACTCAATTTGAAGGCGTAGGGCATTAACAATATTGTACATGATCCTAATTTCTTTTTCTTCCGATCTTGGTGTTTTTTCAACCGTATTAAAAAGAAAGTAGGTACATTTTGAGAAGCCAACTACAATCTTTAAGTAGATACCTACATAGCTTAGGCTAGAACGGTCCAATTTATCAGAGCAATCAGCCAATATTGCTCGCCATTCCGCCGAACCAAACCGCCGTTTTGATCAGCAATTGACCCCAAAGTATGAATATAACATGAGCGAAATATGTTTCCTTTGCAAAACGAATCAAAGCGACCACCGATGCGAGTTGGTACCAAACGGGCAATCCCGTTTCGGGCAAGAATTAATGTATATACGTTTGTATGGTAAAAATGCTGGGCATTGTTATCCAGCTCGTATTTTACACTGCGCAATCAAAACTCGTGTAATCCCGGGCTTTGGACGCCGAGAGAAATGGCATCATCATACAGGCGTACAATGCATCGTAGGAAATACATTGACGAAGTATAGATAGCCGGTTCCATTAGCTGCATATATTGTTTCCGAATGCGGTGCGAGATTTCCGAAATTCAAAATAGTTTAATTCTAATAAGGGTGAATTAGTTTAGTTCCTGCCAGCATCAAGTGACAAAATTTTAATAGGTATGCAAGTTAAAAATGATAGTATCTAAATTATAACAACATTTAATGGGTAGCATAACTTCTACATTACCTTAAGAAAAACACCAAGAAGCGGTACTTTAATGAAAAATATAGAAAATAGTTGTTTTATAAGTAGGGACTTGTAAAAACGTGAATACTACAGAAACTAGTATTTACACGCTTTTAAAATTGGAACACTTTCAATCCGAAAGTAAATAAAATATGATATCGCTTGCATTCCTCGTACCGGACCATTAAATACTGCACTACGACTAGTGACGCCGCTTCTGGCGCCGGGCAATTTTCTCATGAAAAATACACTGTAGATACCAATCTAACTGTATTGTAGCGAGTTCGTTCACCGTTATTCCTATCAATTTTGTGAAGTTCTGTACTGGTATACGTTTTCATTGACTTTATTATTTTTGTATAGATCAAAAGTTAACTGGTGGAATGCCGCATTTACAGAAATAATTTAAAGCCACTGTGTCTCGCGTGGATTTATGTACACATACAAAGGGTTAATTTGATGGATAAAAGGCAAAAACATTAATTACAGTCTGTCCAATCTGCTAACACTCTACCAAGTTTTTCTGTTACTTTATTAACACAATCATTTATTTATTTCGCACAAAACTGTGTTATACGGATGATACCGCAAGCAAAGTTTAATAATGCTGTCCGTAAGAGGTCGTTTAAATCGACAGTCCGAATTGAAGTGCCCTTGCAATATCAACTGCGGAGTTACTTCGAAAGTGCAAAATTGTGTCTCGCACTTCAGCAGCTCCCGTAAGTTTCATCATGGAAGGTATGAAAGTTTTGTACCTACTGCATTCTAGTTAGCCAGAACAATGAAGTTCATTATTAAGATTAAATGGGATTAAGTGATCACCGTGTCGTTCTTTCGAGATAATTTACGAGACTTGAGCAACAACTAGAGTAACTTTAAGCTACTTTGGAGCTGTAGTTACAGTAAATGTATATTTTTGAAGTGAAAACTTTTCTCACACTTTGCGCTCTTTCTGAACAGTGAATGATACTAATCCATCGATTCTCAGAATCAGGTATATTAGGCGCTGAATCGCGTTTGTCTAAGTGGTAATTTTTGACTTCAAGCGTGTGTTCAACCCACGCTCATTTGTTACTTTGAAACAGAGCTATAATTATTTAAGACTAGCTTTTGTCAGCGTCTTCGCCCGCGTGGAATTCGTAAATTATCCCA
The DNA here is from genome assembly GCA_932294355.1 of Aporophyla lueneburgensis. Classification (NCBI taxonomy): domain Eukaryota; kingdom Metazoa; phylum Arthropoda; class Insecta; order Lepidoptera; family Noctuidae; genus Aporophyla; species Aporophyla lueneburgensis. The sequence continues at coordinate 9,839,729 of OW028737.1, forward strand.
CGGGAACGAACTACAGGAATAAAAGTGTGAATTAATCCAGATTATAAACTGTCTGCGTGCCAAATTTCATCCAGATTCGTTCAGCTATTTTTGCGTGATTGAGTAAGAAACATACAAACTTTTATATTTATAATATTATGGTAGGATATTACATATCGTGCAAGTAAGCAAAATAAAACTCACGCTCCAGTATTTTATAATTAGGTTGGAAAATTGCTAAAGTATATGAAAAGGAAAAATGTTAAACAGGCGCCCCTTGAAATTGAATCAAGAATCCTAATCCAATTTCATAAATAAACGTGCTGAGATTCCGAGCAAATGAGACATTAGACGCTGAGCGAATAAATGTAGACATGACTGCCAGCGTATACAGGTTGGCCCGTAAAGCGAGGTCCAAGGATTTTTTTCTGTATTGTTACGGGATATTTTTTGTTGATTTATACAAAAAAACACCAACATTTTAATCTAATAGCCACAAATACAATAATCACAAACTTTCAATCAGAATCACTTGTCTGTAACTCGTAGTTCATATTCGTTAACGAACTATCTTCACAGTCATAAAATCCGCTATTTATAAGAAAGGATTAATCGTCGATAATGTTCATGAACATTCGTAAATCTCTGCCACTTAATCAGCGACGTCTCTAGAAAGTACCGGAACAGATAATTTCGCTATTCGATAATAAATGGTGGCGGCGTGACGTTTCAAGTCATAACGATCTTCGTAACAGTTTTCTCTCTCCTAGGGCTTCACGAAACACACCATAATACGAGTATGTATGTTTGTTTAGCAACCATTTATAGTTATGGAAGTTGTTCTATATTTTTTTGGTAAATTCTCACATGTCTGCGTGCTTTTTTTATCTGTCTGTGTTGCATTTTTTTTATTATGAATTCTTAAATTCTAGTCTACAATTGATTTATTGAAAATAATATCTGTTTCAACATCACCCATAGTGGCTACTATAGTAGTAGTGATTCGCGGATTCTGGCGCAAGCGCCAGAGCCCGCGCTTGCACCAGAGCCCGCGAATCTGTAGCACCCATCGTAAAAAAAAAAAAAAAAAAAAAAAAAAAAAAAAAAAAAGGTTTTGGTGTGCTCTGATCTCAAATCTGTGGTCCATTTTAGCGTAGGATGCGTGGTTCTGGAGTTATGCAAATCAATTAACTGTTATCTCATTGATTTCCGGTGGTCCTGCACCCTCATTAGCATTCCATTGTTCGCCTAGTCCTTTTATCTATTATACTTCGAACACCTCATTACGTTGCGCCAGAACCCACGAATCTGTTGCCCTACGGTTGATTTGGCGTTCTTATCTATTACTCATTGTATGTCTGCTTTTCTATGTCATCAATAAAACACATTCATTTTTATTTCAATATTTTATTACTTTTTTCTACAAAATATGAGCGGAAGATCTCATCCACAAAAATATCATTGTGCAGTGTGTTCCCTGTAAATATGTTCGTAAAACTATGCATTGAACATCCCTGAAACTTAAATAGCAAATACATTAAGCAATATTCACCACAAACTGAAGTCCAATCATTCTGAATCCTATCAACATTCCAGTCCCATCTCTTACAATTCCTTTTCAAAAACTGGAGATGATATCGCTCAGGTGTTCGTCCATATGAATCAAAATATTGACCGATACCATTCGTATCGATATGTACAGCTACCCAGTGTGAACCTGGTTTATCATCCGCATCCAAATTGCATATTATATACGTTGGTACATGTGTATACATAATTACATAGGTAGTCTATTAGCAGCATAAACATTATTTTCTAGACTGGGATGAATCTTTTTCATATGTTTTTGTAATTCTAGTGTATCCATGATATTACTGTTATTAGCAGATTATTACAGTACCAATCTATTCAATGGTTGTCATAGGAATGTTCAATTATAGTGATTTGTAAATATTAAATCGCATTCTTTGTGGGAGTCACAAAGCTTAGGATTATCATTTTGCTGCAGCTAATTTAAAGTTTGTTATATGGGTCTGATTATATTAAATAAAACACTTTGAGTACATAGACATTTTTAATTAACTGATCAACACAATAATTATTAAATAAATAAATTAAATACAGACATATTATTATCAAAATACCATTTTCTAATACACACAGCATTATTCAATGCACAATTCAATTTATGGTTCACACAATTAAAATCAGTTTTATTTTTACAGAACTTTTTTTTTAATGTCGCAAAATTAGGACATCCCTTCTCACCTATGTCAATCACTTCACAGTTTGCACATAACTCTTTAATCCACGTAATCTTTTCCAAACCCTTTGTCATAATTTTTTTATTTTCTAAATATGGTAAAATAACACGTTTAAACTCTTTGTAGTCTATGTAGCCTTCACTCCAGTAAATTCCTCGATTTCTTTCTAACCATCTCACCTGCTTTTTTTCTTCTAGTGTTAGGTAATGGAATGAATATGGTGGTTTCACCAAGAACGTCTGTGTATGATCATGACTCGCAATGGCCAATTCTTTGATAATAAAATGATTTAAAGAATCTTTAAATCCTTGATAGTATATTGCATACAATTTGTTTTATTTAATTTTATAATGTTATCTTTAGTTACACACACACAAAATGCATTAAACATAACACATATATCTAAAACACAACACACATTATAATCCTAACTACTATAGTCTACAGTAACATTTCTATTTTTATCTATTTCAATAATATTATCAAACTCAGCATAAACAATACAGTTAATTGTTTGTATTAGTGAGGATTCAAATCGTACTTCTAATCTTACACTACCATGCTTTATGAGATTCCAATGGGCTGATGAGTTAGCTGATAAATCAGGAGTTAAATCAAATGCTAAAAGACAGTAACCTTTGGCATACTGTTCACGAGAGATTGCATTTCCTTCATTAAGAAAGTGAATACCAGTCCCCGAGAATAGAGTATGATATGCTGATGTAAATATATTATTATTAAAAGATGGTTGCAAAGCTTTGGAAGGTATTTGTTGACCATCAATATATAAGCTGAAAGAGTTAATACCATAGTTTTCAAAGTTAAATGGATTTTTAGTAAGTGAACCATTAAATGCAGAATTATTCACAAAACCAATAATACATCTTTTGGGTACCTGTCCTAAGAATATATTATCAAGAGTTTTTCCTTGAACACCCGATGCAATTGTTAAAACTTTAACTTCAGCACGAGTAATAGGATATTTAGCAGTGGTAGAAGCTAAAACTTTCTGATGTGCGAGTAATACACTTGGATTAATTCGTGCTCTTCGAACAATAAGAGTTGCGTCCGTAATGCAAACTTTAAACTTTACATCATTTGACCCAGCAATTAAATTAAAACTCTCTCTTGACCGAACTAATTTTACACTCATTTCAACGCCATTAATTAAAAATTTATCTTGATTGAAAATGTCACCATGAAGATGACCAATCATTTCTATTTCCCTGCTTTCATTAACTACTTCCTGTCTTTTAACAAATCCTATGTTTTTACCATCTGTGGAATCCATTTTTCCTGCTGTATCATCATACCAAAGACTACAAGTAAGATGAGATTGTTTAGCAGCAGGAGCATAGTTTAAAAGGGTTTCCATGTATGCTCGATAGGCATAGGTATTATTAGGTGGTGATACAAGTTTTTGGTTTAAATAAACATCGAGTTGACTAAAAAGTGAATGCAACCAATTATTTACAGGTGCTACTGCTGTAGCTGATATCAAGTTTGTTGAATCTTGATTTAATACTTTTGCCTTTATGTGGAGTAATGTATGAGACAAATCTATGTAGTCATCGCCTGTTCCAGGAACTTGAAACTCGATAGGTCCATCATCAGCAAGAGATGAAATTGGTTTATAGTGAATCCACAATCCATTTTCAATGCTTGTTTGTGTAGACGGTAATGCAAACAAATCTAATTCTGACTTAACGCACTCACAAGAATGATTATGAAGGAAAGACATACTTAATTTGAAAATATATCTTTGATGTTTTTTGGTTTTAGACCAAGTTTTTTCGTAGCTTTCACTTTAGCTGTTAGTGGTGGAATGAACGAGGCCAATCGTTTTCTTTTACTTATATACCCAGATCCTGTCATGTTAAATCGATCAATTTTGTCATCAGCCTTTCGTTTTAAGTTTGTACTAACTTGCTTTAGACGATCTTTTATTGAGGCTTCCATAGGACGGGCTTGAACCATATCCGATAAAAGTCCTACTCCAGCGTTTAATGCCTCCTTACCAACCACTCGAGCACCACTTGAAAGTAAAGGTAAAACTGATCTAAATAACCCTCCTAAGAAGCTCCCAATACCATGACCGCGTTGGTATGGTGAACCCTTATAAATTACTCCAACTCCTGATCCAGCTTGATGTGAATAATAATTTTCATATGGACATTTATGATGATCATGAGGAGAATACATTATTATAATTTGCGGAAATGTAGTTTAACACACACGGTTCCAAACTGGAATGGTATTTTTTGTCCTGTGCTCGATCTTATATCTATTTCCAGCGTATCGAACTCTCTTCGCATAACAGGTAAGTAGTGAGGTGGAGAGAAAATGTACATTTTATTCGCACCATAAATGTATTTTGAAGGATCTAATGAAATGACTCTTAATAGTGGAGTCATAACATCACCCACAATCTGAGGATCGATAATGTCGCAATATAGAAATAGTTGAGATGGTAACCCTAAGTGTAAATTAGCAGGACACTTCCCAAAATTTCTGTCTAGGAGATTTGTATTTGGTTCATAACCTAGTTGTAAACTTAATTTGGGTGATAATGTTACGGATGTTATATTTTTATCCAAAACAGAAACAGACACAAATTTTGTTATTTCATCATAACGAAATTTCAAGCTCTCTCTGATACCATTTAACGCTCTTAAAATATGTTCAACGTTATCGTAGTTGGTAGCGGGAATATGTTTTTTGTAGTACACTGTTGATGGTTTATCTTCATTAGGCATTAACATGGTTTTTGTGATGTATACAACATTTTCATGATCTTGAACAGTAAACATGGTGCATGGATATTGAAACTCGACAACTCCAACCGCCCATTCACCTTCTAATTTCATAGCTTTTGGTAATTTTGTTGAAAAATTTGTGGTCTTGTTATCAGGAAAGTATTCCATTGAACTATTGCTGAGCAAAGTTAAATAAAAACTTTCTTTATTCATATTTCTTTTAAACTAGAAGCTAAAATCCAACTGTTAAATTTATCTGGATAACCTTTCCACTTCACTAATACTTCTTTTCTGTTACCCGAATAACGAGTGCCAATTATTTTATCTATTTTATATTGTGAGGTGGGGTTGTAAGTGACCTTCTGTAATTCTCTTTCATAAAAAGTACCAACTATTGGTTCATTTTGTAAATCTGTTATTGTATAAACAACCCATGGAGATCTATCAATTATTGAAGATATAATAAATATTTCATCACTCCAATTTGATTCATATCCTTTTTGGAAAACATGTTTATATTTAGTTATTCGAACATAATCACCCACGTTGAAATTTGGTTTTGGATTTTCTAGAGAAAGTTTGTTTGACCCTCTATCATAAAGATTAGTCCAAACTGTCATAATATTGTTGGAACTTACATCACATGGGCACATCTTAATACTCGAGTGAATGCTGTGATTATAAGAGTATATTAAATCTTGTAAAACATCTATATATCTATAAGTATTATTATGAGTGAAATAACGCCACATTTTCATTTTTAGAGTTCTTTGAAATCGTTCAACAATACTAGCCTTAATATCAGGATTGTTAGTGGTATAGTAATTTATCTTTTTGGATTTAAAGTATTTTTGTACATCTTTTGAAACAAATTCTGTACCTTTATCAGATTGTATGTGAGTAGGTGTTGTATTACTTTCAGTAAATATACTTTCAAAACATTCTTTAGTTGTTTCTGAGTTTTTCTTTTTCATTGGTCTTGCAAAAGCATATTTACTAAATACATCAATAACACAAAGTATGTAGTTGAAACCATCATTATATTGAGAATAAGTTCGCATATCACTTAAATCAGCTTGCCACAGCTCATTAATATTTGATAGAATGTACTTATTACGCGGGAATTTTTTCCGAATGGGTTTATGTAATGTATATGTTTCTTGTGATTGTAACCATTCCTTTGCTTGCTTTTTATCCATTTTACCCTTCATAGCTTTTGATAATTTATCAATACTACCAAAACCAGCGGGGTTAGATGGATCATAATAAATCCTGTTAATTTCTTCTAGTACGGGGTCCATTTTTCCCAATCGATCTTTTTATGTATTTTAGTTATAGATCTTTTATCTCCACTGCTCGGTGTAGAAAACTCTTGAACTTCAATCTCAGAGGTTTTGTTCAGATCTTTTACTTGAAGTTGGTTAATAAACTCACATCTCTTTGGATTTCCAATATAAGTAAGTGGTACTTTAATATCTTTTAATGCTTTAGCAAATCTATCCCACCCTATCGGATCACTTTTTTTTAAGGGTCTAAGTGAATCATTTATTAAATCAACAATATTACTTCCTGGAATTTTTTCATTATCAATTATGACTGTGCCTTCATTATCCCAACGTATTTTACTTTTACTTGTTCCAATTAAGTTTAATAATGACTCACCTTTTTTATTATAAGTTTTTGGTATTAAACTGAGTATTTGTGTTGATGAATACAGTGGATTTGCCTCACTTTCTATACTTTTAATAGATCCTTTCTCCTCCAACAAAGATTCAGCATCAACTGAACTTTTTAGATCTCTATCTTTATTTTTAAAACCAATTTTAGACCCATTTGAATCTTCATTAGATGTATCAGAATAAATTGGTAATCTGAGTGGTTGACGATCCTCTTCGGTAAAGTGAAGGTATCTTTGTAGTGTTTGTAAATATAACATCCACTTCTTTCGGTCTTCCGTCTTACTATTCATAATATTTTGCATTTCAATATCTAATCGAGACAAATTACTAGTAACCTTATTTTCTTGTTTTAATTTTTCAATCAATCCCGGTTCAATAAGTATCATTTTCTTAGCATTTTCCATGTTAACTGGCTAGTCCACTTACTAATCCACTCAATATTGCACCTAATATTATTGGTAAGAAAGCCCCTCCTTTTTGTATAATAATATTTTTTCTTAGTTTATGTTTACACTTATGCACCAGTTTACGGAGTATATTTTTGTGTTTATTCAATTTTTGTTTATCTTGATCTTTAAGAGGTATCTTTCCTTGTAAAACGTTATGAATACATTCACAAATACAATTTATTTCTTCTTCATCACACGTTTTAAGTAACGCTCTTTGATATTTTGGTTTAAGCGTATGCAAAGCGTTTAGCAAATGTTTATGCGTTGTGAGTCGACGATGCATCATTTAGAAATGATTTGAATTGTTTGATTCTTGGTGTATTTAAACTGCAAAGCGTTTAGCAAATGTTTATGCGTTGTGAGTCGACGATGTATCATTTAGAAATGATTTGAATTGTTTGATTCTTGGTGTATTTAAACTCTTTCGTGGGGACGTAGACTGTGCAGTAACCATTAAATGGGAATACATTTGTCTTGATACGACAAAAATCATTTGTATTCTGTTTTAAATCTACCATTAAATATCCATGCGCTTCTAAAGTTGCATCCCTGTAGGCGTCTTCAATGAATTTTGGGTTATCTGGTGACACTTGTCGTGCTAAATATCTTATTTGAGTTTTATCTCGAGGGTTTTTAAAATAAATTATATAACTTGAGTTTAAAGAAATGTCTCTTTGACCTTTACCTTGATGAAATAAATTTTGTGTTAAATAAAATACACTAAGATTCCTGTGATGACTACCTTTTGTAAATATATCCACAATTCTTCCATCAGACTCTCTCATTAGATCATCAATAATAATAAGGTGTGGGTTTTCACCATCAAACATATTAAGATTTGGAATTCCTTGATGATAGTTAACATTTGGTAAATTATTTAAAGCCTGCATTTCATCAAAGCACCATGTGATCTGATTAAAATCACAATTACATATTTCTTTAACTGATTTTATGAAATTTGTTACAAAATTTGACTTCCCACATCCACTTGGTCCTGCCACAATAGCAGTAAACGGATGGATAAAGTGAAACATTTCACACGTCTAGAGTTTTAAAGGGATGAAATAAAAATGAAAATTTTGGTGTAAAAATTAAATATATATATATATATTGCTAAAATTATATAAAACATGTAATTTGTGAAAAACAGAATGATCTGTATACTATTTCTAACACAATTAGTACTTATCAGAATTTCACAATCACCTCAACGTCAAATTTAAGCACACAAATAAAAACTACAATTATTTTACATTATTTACAATCAAACAATAAATTTTAAATATGTAATAAACTATTATATAACATTACAGTAATATCATAATTTTACAATCAGTACAAAATTTGTATATACACACAGAAATAAAAGTAAAAAGTATTACACTTAGCGTAATTTATAATGCCCCCAAGCCAATGTATCAATGTTGTTGTTCATAATACATCGTTTGGTATCATTATATGATAAAGATGTTTTATTTATTTTTTGTGTAAAAATAGTGTGTTTGATTGACTTAAATCGAAGCATACTACAATATAATACATTTTTATTAAACAAACACGATTTGTAATTTTCCATATTCATTTTTTTGGTAACACTTTTGTTAACCCCTTTTGCCTTTGCTATAAATTTATCTTCTATTTCTAAGGCATACATTTTTGATCGCAACCCTACAAATTCCTTCAATACTTTACCATTATTCTCATCTTTAAAAAAACCTAACTTTTTTTTATTTATTTTTGGATATCCGTAAATATTATTTTCCGGGTAATCTGATGTATCGAAATAGTGAAGTAGATCTGGTTTTATATCATCATAAAAATTGTCTGTAAAAATTTGATATATCAAACTATCGGTATCGGTGTACAATAACTTAATTTTATTATGAAACTTTTTAATCATGTAGTTATAATGAAATTCATACATAAGGGTCTTAGATATATCTAAAATACAAAATCCTAAATAAATCGGCTTATCATAAATTAATTTTGTTTTGTGTAATTGTATTGCAACTAAATGTTCTGAAAATATTGATAAACTATGGAATTCTGGTTTTGCAATCCAATCCTGAGCACCTAAAACTTTACCACGATTATCCCAGTGAGTTAGTAGTTTAACGTTTACTCTTTTTTCAATATTTTCCATAGTCTTACCGAAGACAGAATTGTTCATTAATTTAAAAAAGTCTTTTTCAAAGTTTGATGTAGCTAACGTTCTCAAACTAGTATTTAAGTCTATGTATTTCTTTAACCAAGAACTCTGTTTAAATTTTAAAATTCTATGTACTTTAATTAATTTAATCCCCATTTCAATGCATTGTTTTAAATTCCTGTAGTGAATGATGTATTTATTTTTATTATTTAAATTAGGAACTAATTTAGTTTCTTTAGTATTACCCACACATATGTTTTCAGGACATAACGGAAAGTCAGAATGCAAATTATGAAGTTCATCAGGATATTCCAAATCAACTTCTAAAACATAACCGAAATCAGAGTTATCCGACACATTATAATCTGTATTAGAATCTATCCATTCGAAACCACCAACAGGAAGAGATTGAGACATTGCCCAACCATATAAATTATTCGCATCAAAATATGTTAGATATGAATTAGGTTTTTCACTATCATAATCTTCCATGAATTTATTATTTGCTCTAGCAAAACGATTGCTACACTGAGATACACCCCCTCTAATACCAGCTTTAAAAAAAGCAATTTTGTCATAGTCCGTTAACAATTCTAATTCTATTTTGGTAAATTTTAACATTGCATCCCAACTTAAACCTGGGGCAGTATAGTAATGAGCAGGATCTAATCCATAAGTTTTAATACAAAGCTTTCTAAAGTTTTCGAATACATCAGTCAAAAGTAAAACATCAGTTTTTAAATATAAATTGGAATAATCAGACATACTACTACACTTAAAATGTTGCCAAATATCTTTTGCGTGATTATAATCATCATTTGAAATATTTGAATCTGTGAGTGAACTATAAAATTGGTGTTGATCAGGAAGTGATGGATGTTTCAAGCAATCACTATTACACATAAATTCATAAGGATAAATACCTTTCCGTCTTAAACGTGAAAAATCTTCATTATTAGGATAGTTCCTTTTTAGTTCTGTAAACTGATCATCATTAAGATTTTTAGCTAGTTGATCTAAACTACACGATAAAAATTTCAATGAATCTATGAATCTTAAACTTACTGGTTGATTATTTATTGTTAACTGTTTTGAAAATGATATGTATCGTTCTTTATTTTGTGGAATAACTTCAACTTTGTCATCATCGAGGTTTAATGCATGGATAATGAAATGAGCATCGTAATGACTGAGGTTATGTAAAAATATTGGAATATGACGAGGGGTTCTGTACTTAGAACTACACACTTGATGTGCAACACCCCTAAAACTGCCAGTGTGCCAATCAAAATCGTAAAAAAGATCTTCATTTAACTCAGTTTCACAAATATGACATATGTTTGAATTTGAAATTTTAATTTTATCTTCATCTGATAATGGAACGAGACATTTTTGGAAACTATTTTTTTTAAATATTGTTTTCACATCTTCACAAAGGCGATTCATAAACACTTGTGCACAGTTTGACCCACTATACGTCTCATATTTTGATAATCTGTTATCATATGAACATTTAATGTAATATCCAAAACTATACACTTCATGTTTTTGAATATTAATTGTACTAGGCTTGGATGGATCGTTACTACATGATTCTATTGGGTTCAAAAATGCCTCAAAGTCTGCATAAACCACAAAGGGCATTTTCAACTTTTTCACGAATTTATCAAATTTTAATTTATTATTTGAGGTTGCTTTACCAAACCAATCCTTTTTGGAATCCTCACCGTTTGGTAATTCCGTACAAATGTGAGCGCAATCATATTTTTGATGGTTATTAAGTCTTTCCTCCGATGGGAAATGAAGTAAACATGAATCACATATATAAACTGCACAATGCTGTCTTGATATTTGTGAACTAACTAATCGCGATAAGTTTTTAATATAACAGTAATGATTGTTAGTACCATTCGATATATATAGTAGGTTAATATGATTAGGTGTACGACATTTTGTTAAATATAAAGGACCTACAACAGAATTACACTTTTTTTCTTTATTATACTCTAAGCCAAAAACATTAATACTAATATTGTTTAATTTCTCTACTTTTGATATATCTGCAATTATAACCGGAAAAGAAATACCAGTAAATTTTAGTTTATTTCCATGAATTGCGTAAGATGCTACCCGATCTACACTTTTACATACAGGATATAAACCAGAGAGTAATGCCCATTTGAAACACATATTATCATTATTTTTAACATTGATTACAGCTTTTTTTGATTTAATATCTTGAGGAAGGTCGATATATGAACTACCACGTAGGGGGTTGAATTTGTTAACATTCATATCTATGTATTTAATTTGATTAAGACTCCAACCACTATCTTTTTTTTCAAATTGACAAATTTTACCGACTACAGTGTCTATTAATGATGAATAAAAAATATTTAAGTCATCTCCCTGACAAATTATGTAATTAAACGTTTGAAAATCAAACGTATTTTTAATATCTTTAGTTTGTTGTATGAAATCAGCATGCAATATGAAGTTTATTTTAAAAATTTTATGTTGTTGAATACATTCATTTATCAAAAATAAGATATCAATTTTTAGCGAATTTAAAAACGATTCCGGTGTTTCAAAATATTGTCCCGATTGAAGTGTTTTACTATTAATTCTATATGTTAAAATTCGATTGCCAAAAGCGGTTTCAACAACTGTAACATTTGTTAATGAATTATGTGATTTTAAAAGATTATTTTTATGTGAATTGCTTTTTAAATGGTTGTTTAGATACCTTTTATTAATATAAACATGACATGTATCACATTCCACCTTATTGTTGTCCACATCATTGGTTTCAATTGATGATGTAGAAGCTCCTTCATCAAATTTTGCTTTCTTGGTAACCTTATTTTCATCAGTAGTGATACCTCGTTTGATACCTCTTCCAACTTGTTGTTGACTGTAACAAAAAGAAAATTATTAGACAAATCTTAAAATAAAACATTACTACAATAATATTTCTTATTGAGTTTGTACTTCTAATACTTACATCAACTTTGTTTCAACCATCAAACATTGATTATACAACTCATCATCATACGATGAATCGAATAGTTCATGCTTCTCTATTTCATCACAAACTTTAGACAGCTCCTGATTGAATTCGCTGTTGGATTGTTCTATATTCTCTTCAATGGGCGCGGAAAAGAAAGCACTGGTGCACATTTCACTGAAGTTTTCCATCTTTATAATAAAGAAGAAAGTATGTAGCACAGTAAGTAACAGTTAAGTGTTGGTAGAGCAACTGATACCCAATTTCAAATAATGTCCAATATTCATAGTCTAGCAAAGGATTAGGAAAGTCATGTAAAATCTAATGAGTACACAGAAGTACTTTAAGTAAACAGAATCACATTCACTAATCCACTAATGAGTATCATTGTTAAAAAAGTATTTTTTAACTTTTTCACTTTCTGCTATTGTCTTTGTAATATTGTATACGAGGCCGTTTGTGTTGTCGTAGATGCTATCCTTATTATTCTTTATGTAATATTTAATCCTCGTGGTAGCGTGCTTCCAGTGATCACTAGTTGGAATCTTGGATAGTTTCTTCATATCATACATTTCAATTTTTATGAGATGCGTCGCTTGGTCTCCGTCGTCAGAATTTGTAGAGATGTATGATACGCCATCTCTAGCAGCTCGTGTCACAGTCGAGGATAGCAGCTTCTTCCTTTTTATTTTTGGTACCACTTCAAAAAATTGATCAATCGGTTGCGATTTCCTTTTTCCACCATCGTCTGTGTTATTAACGACGATGTCATCACTCTCTTCTTCGTGTTGAGGAGAGAGTGGCGAGTAGTAATACTGTTTATAGGTATTTTCATTATCGTCTGCGAAGCTGAATGATCTCTGCAACAACAGAGTTATCACGTTAATATCAATTTGTTTACACTTAATCACACACGTTAGGAAACAACAACAGAAATACAAGTAAGTTTGTCAATAGAATAAACACTTACCTCCATGGCCATTGATGCGTTGAAGTAACACAAACGTAGTATTGGTAGACGTATACAACCCACTGTGGTCAAACGACCATAGACTGACTGCATGACTGCAACTGTTCGATCTTATATAGCACCATTCTTATCTAAAGCAAATTACTAAGTACAACGAAACTGATTGTAACTCTATGAGTCAACAAACTTATCTCACGTTCCTTCGCAACAGGCATCAACCTGCTTTGTGACTCCCACAAAGAATGCGATTTAATATTTACAAATCACTATAATTGAACATTCCTATGACAACCATTGAATAGATTGGTACTGTAAAACTTCAGCATATTGTCTCATTCTGAACGATTGCATTGTTGAATACAAACCATTAAGTAACATTGTTAAGAAGATATCATGAAGACGGACACCCTTATAGTGGAACTCCAAGGATTTAAAGATTCTTTAAATCATTTTATTGTCAAAGAATTGGCCATTGCGAGTCATGATCATACACAGACGTTCTTGGTGAAACCACCATATTCATTCCATTACCTAACACTAGAAGAAAAAAAGCAGGTGAGATGGTTAGAAAGAAATCGAGGAATTTACTGGAGTGAAGGCTACATAGACTACAAAGAGTTTAAACGTGTTATTTTACCATATTTAGAAAATAAAAAAATTATGACAAAGGGTTTGGAAAAGATTACGTGGATTAAAGAGTTATGTGCAAACTGTGAAGTGATTGACATAGGTGAGAAGGGATGTCCTAATTTTGCGACATTAAAAAAAAAGTTCTGTAAAAATAAAACTGATTTTAATTGTGCGAACCATAAATTGAATTGTGCATTGAATAATGCTGTGTGTATTAGAAAATGGTATTTTGATAATAATATGTCTGTATTTAATTTATTTATTTAATAATTATTGTGTTGAACAGTTAATTAAAAATGTCTATGTACTCAAGAGTGTTTTATTTAATATAATCAGACCCATATAACAAACTTTAAATTAGCTGCAGCAAAATGATAATCCTAAGCTTTGTGACTCCCACAAAGAATGCGATTTAATATTTACAAATCACTATAATTGAACATTCCTATGACAACCATTGAATAGATTGGTACTGTAATAATCTGCTAATAACAGTAATATCATGGATACACTAGAATTACAAAAACATATGAAAAAGATTCATCCCAGTCTAGAAAATAATGTTTATGCTGCTAATAGACTACCTATGTATACACATGTACCAACGTATATAATATGCAATTTGGATGCGGATGATAAACCAGGTTCACACTGGGTAGCTGTACATATCGATACGAATGGTATCGGTCAATATTTTGATTCATATGGACGAACACCTGAGCGATATCATCTCCAGTTTTTGAAAAGGAATTGTAAGAGATGGGACTGGAATGTTGATAGGATTCAGAATGATTGGACTTCAGTTTGTGGTGAATATTGCTTAATGTATTTGCTATTTAAGTTTCAGGGATGTTCAATGCATAGTTTTACGAACATATTTACAGGGAACACACTGCACAATGATATTTTTGTGGATGAGATCTTCCGCTCATATTTTGTAGAAAAAAGTAATAAAATATTGAAATAAAAATGAATGTGTTTTATTGATGACATAGAAAAGCAGACATACAATGAGTAATAGATAAGAACGCCAAATCAACCGTAGGGCAACAGATTCGTGGGTTCTGGCGCAACGTAATGAGGTGTTCGAAGTATAATAGATAAAAGGACTAGGCGAACAATGGAATGCTAATGAGGGTGCAGGACCACCGGAAATCAATGAGATAACAGTTAATTGATTTGCATAACTCCAGAACCACGCATCCTACGCTAAAATGGACCACAGATTTGAGATCAGAGCACACCAAAACCTTTTTTTTTTTTTTTTTTTTTTTTTTTTTTTTACGATGGGTGCTACAGATTCGCGGGCTCTGGTGCAAGCGCGGGCTCTGGCGCTTGCGCCAGAATCCGCGAATCACTACTACTTACTATAAACCTAACCCTTAAATAATCGCTGAACATAGATGGCGAGTGTTAAGGGAAGCTCTTGGTGAGAGGCTTCTCAAGTTTTTCGTTGGACTTTGTTTCACGGGCCACCCTATATTACAAAAGCCAGTATTATTATTTATTCTGTTGCTTTAGGCAATTCTATCTTATGTTATGAGTCCCACAATTCCATAATGAGTTTGTTGTCTCACTTTCACCAATCTTCATCAAACTTGAATGAAGATTTCTCGTGTCGAAACCAGCTATAAGATTATTCTTCATTTAAAAAGTTTCCCCTCTCTGTCTAGTGAGTGTCAAAATCACATGTCCAATTAGCACCCTTACACTGTAAAGTACTCACTAAATCCATGATGGAATGTCATAGTTTGAAAAAATTACACAATAATGTCAGGTTATTGCCGTGGTGAGTAATGAAGATAAAAAGTGCCACTTGCTCACTTCAGATGTCGCTGCTGCCATTGTACCGAGATTATGACAGCTAGCTGTCACCATCATAATTATGGCGCCTCATTGCGTAGCTGTTGTATATATTCCCCAAAGATAGTAAAAGAAAAAAAAACTGTGGGAGCTCTCCAAAAATTAATTGAAAAACCAATAATAAGTCAAGGTTATGTGCTATCCATTTTCAACCAGAATAGTTTTTTTTTTTTTTAAGAAATTCATAATAGTTATCTAGTTTTCGTTTAATTTGTGTTCTTAAGCACTAGGAACTGGTGAAGGTTGGGGGATTTTGGGGGACTGTCTTATGTAATTTTGACATTCGAAAACTGCTGATTCTCAGCCTAATTTCAATAAGTGAATTTTGATTTGATTCGATCGACACAGAAGTAAACAAAACAAAACAATGGCGATTTTTAGACACTGACCTGTGCTGCCCCCTGTACTTACAGTGCCTAACCCCATTCCACGGCTGTCTAATCTTCATAAAATAAGTAACATTATGAAGATTAGACAGCATGGCCGATGGCGTAGTTGTCTTCCAAGATAAATCTACGAAAGTTGGTATATTCCCACGTACATACAAAAAACGTATTATTTACCAAGTAAACCCACAGTGCTATCACCATATACGTATACACCAAATATATATGTACCTGTACAACAAAACCGTCTAAATCCGCGGCAGTAGCATAACCATGCATTATCGCGGTATCTCCGCCGGGACGCGACCGTTTGTGTATCTGTATGTCAGCCGCGCGTTGCTGTGACGGCGGCAAAATGTGCTCACAGTTGTGCGCGATAATGGAAGGCTGTATTTGTTAATCGAAGTTGGTGATATGGACTGCTAGGGTCGCGAGATTGTTCAAACGAGATACCGTGGCCCTGGCATATGGGTAACTGAAGGAACACGGGTGGGTTTTAGTCAGTAAAAGTCTGACACACCCTCCCGCTCCGCGCAGAGCGGGAGAAGTAATTTGATGATTTCCCATCGAAAAAAAAAAACACAGGTGTGCAATTCACACGTGGTAGAAGTGAAACCTTCAAAAATTTTGGCTTCAAGATAATGAGACGAATGTAAAAAGTCAAATGTCTATTTGTCCAAAAACCCTGCTCGAAAAACGTCAAATGTCAAACGTCAAACTTTCTAAAAGAGCACCCTTACTTTAAGGATTTCCATTACCCCAAGTGTTAGAGAGAGATACAAAACATAATGACGTTGTTATCTGACTGTCTCTTTTTACTGTCGCTTTTTCGTTTCATAGACTTTCAAAACACAACGGTGCTAAAGCAGTTTTCACTTCAAACTACAAACTTATAATACGTACACGTATACAAAACACCACGGTTGTTGTGATGCCTTAACTCAAGCTTTGTACTACAAATGCGTGCGCGCACAAACGCCTCTCATCTGCCAAAAACGATGAAGTAAGTATCTTGATCGCAAAAATAACTCGATCTGTCAGACGCGATTGGTCGCGATGGTTCATCGAGTAGCGGCGGAATTACATTTTTACAGTTTATATAGCATTCATAATCTGCATTTATGATGGTTATGCATGGACGAGTGAGTACCTTGGTGAGTACACAATAGACGGACAATGCAATACAATCGCTTATCTCACCCCTGGAATGCGCCAACGAAGGTTGACAGACTGACAGTTTGACATAAACATTTCGATGAGTGTGGTGATCCGTACGATTATAATTAAGTTTTAAGTGCAAAGTTGTGTGTATGAAAATGTTTTTGTTAAAACGTAAGATGGACAGGTAAGTAAAATACAGTTTTTATTGCCAGGATTGTGTTTTTGACAAAGATTTGCACGTAAATAGTTAGTTCAACAAACATCGTCATCCATTTTGCCGCCATTTTTCCGCGGCCGGCGTCGGATTTCGCAGTATTACGAGCATATTACGAGTAATAATTCTACTATTGATAGCAAACTATTTATGTTACTCAGGTTATTATGCATTGTGTTATTGACATTACGCATTTAATTTACCTTTTACCGTAAGATATTTGCGTAACATTGTAATGAAAAATACGCAACCTAAAAAGATGGAGCTCGATTGTTGAACCGGGAATTTGAGGTCACGTGACACCAAAATCGCCATTTTTATTGTGTTTTGCACGGATTATGAAATGTGTGGGTATGAGTTCCGTACATTTTAATGGTAAAATTTTTGGGTGATTTGTATTTAACCGACTTAAAAAAAGAGGTTATTGGACACGTATGTAGGTATCTAATGTTACTGTTAATGCAACTGAAATTTAGTATTTTTCCAGCTCGCATGCCAGAGGATGCGAGGTGGTGGAAGGGCACCACCACCACCACTTGACATGATTTTGCAGCCACCGGCAATGTTAGTAACTTACGAAGTTTTCTAATATCCATTTATCTCTAAATATTCAGGTACTAAAACACTGCTTTTGTTCCAGGTTTATGGACAATAGATGGCCATTTCCTGGGCATTACCGGTGCCTCCGTCACCAGCATCACTGTTCGTCGTGCCATCGCAATTATAATTTTCTTTTCTTTTTTAGTTTTTTTTTTTTTCGTATTTGCATATTAAATAGGTACGATAATATACTTGAAATAATAATATGTACAAGTTCATA
This sequence comes from Aporophyla lueneburgensis, assembly GCA_932294355.1. NCBI lineage: Eukaryota > Metazoa > Arthropoda > Insecta > Lepidoptera > Noctuidae > Aporophyla > Aporophyla lueneburgensis. Next base: position 9,858,056 of record OW028737.1, read on the forward strand.
AAATATTTTTGATTAAATCCTAATATGTACAGGTACATAAAACGTTTTTAAAGTGTTTTAATTTTTTGTAGTTCAGATGTGACAATATTTGCCGTATCCATATTTCTATCGTCCATGGTTATGACGTCATGTATTTCCTATCTCATTTTTCTCCCACGTTAAATCTTATGAATTTATGTCTGTCTCTTTTTACTGTCGCTTTTTCGTTTCATTGAGTTTCAAATCACAATCAACAGCGCTAAAGAAGTTTTCACTTCAAAAAAAGAAGTTGGTGAAATGGAGGTTTAATTGTATCCTTCTAATATTATAAATTTGAAAGTTTATGAAGGTGTATGGATGCATGGAAGTTTGTAACTAGCAAAAACTAAAGAACGTATTTAGATGAAATTTGGCACACAGATGGTTAGATAGATAGATAGATTAACCCATAGGGTACTTGATATATAGGGTTTCATCCAGGTAGTACGTTCCCGCGGGATAACTTTCTACCTCCACGCGAACGAAGACGCTGGCAAAAGCTAGTATGGCAATAATATTGGATTGTGAATGTCTCTCAAACTGTGACTGCTGACACAATTGGGTAAAGGACGTAGCCTGCTTGCTCACCCACCTAAGCATAATACGAGGTATTTAATATAAATCAAAGTGTGCAACGACGACGACGACGTGTGTGACGATTGTCCAAATGATAACATGACATAACATCACAATTTTTTCCCCGAAGGGTTAAGCAATTTTGTACCTATAGTATACCTAAATTTCGCCAGTTATTATTAACTTTCACGTAATAGGGGGCAAGCCTATCGCTTTCAACCGGGGAAATTTATCTGTAGCATTTATCTGAGCTGCTACTGAGAAATATCAGATTAAAAAACCAATAAAACTTTGTCCGACCTGGGAATAGAACCCAGGACATCATGTTCAACTCTAGCATTTGCGACCACTAGAACAACATCTTTGCATTAATAGAATTAGTCAGCGCAACTAATTTCCAGACAGAACATTTATAACAAAAACGCCAGTGGAACAAAAACCTTAGCGGTACTAATTAGACCGTTTTACGAGCTTTAGGTTCAAGGAACGTTGAACAAAAACAATTATAACGCATAATACGCCTCATAATCGTCCCACGAAACCCAACAAAGCAAAAACTGTCCCTGAATATGCGATGTTATGCGTCCTAGATATTTAATAAAGCTGTTATGAAACTCATTTTGACATACAAGAATGTCTATGTTCATTCCTTGTTTGCTCCTCTGTGTATTATCATGTTTAAGCGACAAGAAGATTATAAGCGCTCAGTAAATAGGTAAATACGTTGCCACCGAAATTCTAGGCACCTAAAACATGCCTCAAACGTACTCGTCGTAAATTACATAGAAAAGAACGAATATTGATTTTATAAGGAAATAAAAAGCGTGTCACGTAGCGTGAACAAAGGGCTGGTTCTGAACCTTCGTAAAAAAAAACTTAAAGCGCCTCTACAGTGGTTCGCAGATAGCGGGAACGAGTTTGGAAGCTTGCCAATACAGAACTGTCCTGTTGATACTCCGGCCGTATCTTAATTAAGTAGGTAGGTACGTGTGTGGCCTACACAGTATACTATGGTATTGAACGTACCGCCTGGCAGGAAACTTTTCATATAAGAATCGTTCAAATAGAGAATATTGCTCCGGATTCGGATTCTATCTCCATATCTAGATGAAGTTTGAATTGTTCGTGCGATTTTTTCGCGTAGCTCGCAGACGCTACGCCGTAGCGCTCGTAACTTTGCTATCTCGAATTATTTTTGTATTTATTTTCATAAAAGTCGATATGATTTGCGGAACATAACAAAGACCGCAGCTTTAACTTTAAAAGCTTAAAATCATTTACTAGTACTGGTTTTTACTAGGCTGGGTGGAGAAGACACCACATAAAGAGAACTAGAGGATTATTGGGGACACTGTGGCCCAGCAGGAAGCCGACATCAAAATAATTGTGAAAGGGCAGATGATGACTGTGGCCCGCCCAACAGTAAGACATATAGACAACCTAAGAAATATACAAATATAGAGAACTGATAAAAAATTGTGTAGATTGTCTATCCTTGATTCTCAAGCACTAGGAAGTGTCGAAGGGCGGGCGTTTCGGAGGGACTGTCTTTTGTAACTTTGACCGTTCAAAAAGTGCTGACTCTCAGCCTAGTTTGAATAAATGACTTTTGATTTTGATTTTTCTCATTTTAATGGTAAAAGAATCAATTTATTAGACCCGTCAAAGTGTCCCTCGTTCGAAAAGTTGGCCAATACCATAAACTGTTCGGCTTCTTGTTCTTTTGTAACTTATTGAGAAATATTAAACACTTGTCAATGTTATAACTGATCAACTACATACCGAGCCCGTTGCTTTTCGTGCGGTTCGCAAAACTTTTCTCATTTCCGTAGCAAGCACAAGAAAACAGCCTTTAGGCGTGTTTCTAATAACAATTTGAATTTTCTTTAGGTCTAATGATTGATGATATTATGCTCCGAGGTTAACAAATTAGGTAAGTTGAAGAGTCTTTGTTGAACTTTGAACATTAAGATTTTTTTTCTCCCATCTATCTAAAAAAGGAAAAAGTTTCTACATTGAAAAACGACTGTCGTAAGACCCCAGTTACGAACATTTGCATAGAGAAACTAAATTCTTCTAAGAACTAGACAACGATAAGTCGTGAAAAATTGTTTATTGTAAAAGATTTATGAGTTCAAGAGCGCTGCGTGTTAAAATTTTGGTAGAAAAAAAAAAGATTAAAAATGAGAATATAATATTTAACATTTCGTGGTAGTTCTTTGTGTGAGTACAGAATGGCAGACACATTGACGCACAACCTCTTACCATTCATTTATGATTTTGATTCAGTACATGATTGCCCTTGCGTAGAAAGTTTTTATCTGTTACCTTGTAGATATATAGCCCATTTCTTCCCATGGGTATCATAAAGGGGCACCAGCGTGCTCTATGCATTTTACCACCATACTGCGATCGCACACCCGCCTGCCAAGCGTGCCGATTATGACAAACCCCCCCAAAATTTGGGAAGGCCTATGCCCAACAGTGGACGTCTTTCAGCTGAAATGATAATGTCCTTGTAGTTATAAGTGCCAGAGTATAGTAGGGATTATATAATTTAAAACTGCACGTCCCTCCACTAATATTTGAAAAGTATATGTGACAATCAGTGTCGGAGCGTTCAATTTTATATTAGACGATCTCTAATATAGTACGTAGAGTAGCTAGTAGTAGTAACATTTTTCACAATATCCTTTTTTTGAGGGTGACAAATCATCAAATGACGTCTCCCGCATGGTGGAGTGGAAGGGCTTGCAGACTTTTACTGAGTAAAACCCACCCGTGTTCCTTCAGTTGCCTATGCCAGAGCCACGGTAACTGTTTCGGTTCACAATACCCTAAACACACATAAGTAATCGTATCATATTGAACATTATTACTAGATCTTCACTTTGTCACAGATATACATCCAGATGTGTAACCAATATGTCGATATTAGGTCTTTACCTATGAAATTGCCGTTCTGCAGTACTGGCCATTTCAAATCAAAATAATTTTTGTTTGTCTAAGAATTCTAATTTCAAATTAATTTTATTTTAAAAATATGGAATTATTTTTCCAAAAGTAGTAATTTGTTTATTGATTAGTGTTTTTCATCGCATTTCAATCTTTTTCGTCATCATGGATACGTTAAAAATTTGAGTAATTATGGAATATGAGTACCATCGTGGCAGCAACGCGGCACAAGCGGCACGCAACATCAACGACGTTTACGGAGCTAACACTACAAACCAACGCACCACCTGTTATTGGTTTGCTCGCTTCCTTTCTGGAAATTTCGACCTGAAAAATGAACCTCGCGGTCGTCCGAAGACTTTGGTCGACAATGACGAATTAAAGGCGATTGTGGAAGCTGATGATACACAATCTACGGCTGAATTAGCAGCAGCTTTCGACGTTAGCGTCAAAACAATATTGGTCCATTTGCGTCAAATTGGCAAGGTAAAAAAGCTTGACAAATGAGTGCCCCACGAACTCAATGATCGCCAGCGCGCACTACGCGTCGAGACGTGCCTTGCACTGCTCAACAGACATACAAATGAAGGAATTTTGAACCGCATTGTTACCTGCGATGAAAAATGGATTCTGTTTGATAACCGCAAGCACTCAGCAAGTTGGTTGGATCCTGGTTCAGCACCTAAACAATGCCCTAAACGAAAACTTACCCCTAGAAAAGTGATGGTCACTGTTTGGTGGTCTAGCGCCGGTGTGATTCATCACAGCTTCTTACCAAACGGGGTGAGCATTACTGCAGATGTGTACTGTGAAGAACTGAACTCAATGATGGAGAAGCTGGCACATCTCCAACCAGCATTGGTCAATCGCTCGTCTCCGCTGCTCCTGCATGACAACGCGCGACCTCATACTGCACAGCAGACGGTCTCCAAGTTGCAAGTACTGGGGTTGGAAACTCTCCGTCATCCGCCCTACTCACCAGACCTTGCGCCTACAGACTACTACTTTTTCCAGAATTTGGACAACTTCTTGGCGGGAAAAAAATTCAATACCCGAGAGGCAGTACAAAATGCCTTTGAAGAATTTGTTGCCTCCCGTCCAGCTTACTTTTTTAAGAAGGGCATCAATAAACTGCCACTGCGTTGGCAAAGATGCATTGATTGCATGGGTGATTATTTCGATTAATACAAATAAAAAATACATGAAAAAAAATCGTTTAATTTTTTTCGTACAATACGGCATTTTCTTAGGTATTATTGAATCTGTGCGCACTTGTTCGTATGATTCGAACGAATCTTTTATTATTGAATCTGTGCGCACTTGTTCGTATGATTCAAACGAATCTTTTACAAGGACCTTGACGTAACGCGATCCCGTTTGTGTCAAGATACCAAGACTTTCTCCGTTGTCATTTCCAGTGTTTTATTTCAAGCGAAATGATTTGATTCATACAAAACTTTGTTCGTGTTTCGACTTTAAGGCCCTCTTGGGACTTGAGAGGGACAAAACTGCCGAATTGTTGCCCAGGTAATAGTTCAACGGCGTTTTACTGGGAAGGACATTTAGATGATTCAAAGTCCGAAGGTCGTTTGATGAACTTTGGTAGTCATTATACCTAATTCTCTGCCGATTTAAATACGTTTTTATTTTAAATATAGGGACAAAGAAGTCGTTTACCTAAGTATGTACTTAAGTACAAGCAAAACAATTAATTTATTATAATAGCATTGGTAAAGTTATAATAAAGTTTTATCTACAAACTGCTTTCTATTCTAAATAATAAATCTAAGAAGGTTTTATCAGCTAACGTTTAAGAAGCTTAAATAATTCAGACCGCTTTTCAACAAAATCACTAATGAATGCCATTTGTGTCTTTAAAAGAAACAAATTAAAAAATAATTACTTTTATCGGCGTTCCATTATTTTTTCACCAGACACGGCCAGTAGTCAGTATATTTACCTAAATGTTGAAAGAGATTCTACTTCGTATATAAAGACGTGAAACCTCTTTTTGTAAAGTCTAGGTCCTTTCCGTTTTTATTTTCAGCTTGTCGTATTTGTTTCTGTAAAATAACAAAAATACGTATCTTTCAGCAAATTATAATAAGCATTAATGATTATTAAGTCAAGTAATTAAGACCCAAATATAGTAAGATAACTGTTACCCCATGTTAATGAGAAACTTTTAATAGGACACGAAATTCTAGCCCGAATTGTTAATCTGGGATATTATAGAGTCATTTAAACCATTCTGGATACGGGTTTATTGCAAATAGGGTCGTTGGACGACTTTCAGCCGACCAAAGGTCGTTTTTATGATAATATTTCAAGTTTGTATTCTAAAGTACTTTTGTTACTGATCATCCTACTCGATTTAAAAGAGGCAACAGAGACTAACGATTACAAGGAAAGTTTGGAAATTACGTAACGTCCCATTTTAGCTTCGGAAGTCCCTAAAAAGTGATGTTAGGTGCAATCAGTACCGCAGTATTTATATTTAACTTATTTCGTTTGCTTTCCGTTGTGAAAGATAAAAAAAAATATGGTTTTCATCTACCTATAGTTTGATTTAAATTTTCTTGTTTTTATATCGTGATATTAGTATCGTATATTGCGGTCTGCGGTCTGCTTTCATTCTCTATGTAGCCATAGTTTATCCAGACTTAGCGCAATAATTTTCAGCAGAACACCTGCTTGTGCAAATACCAAGAATTGTTTTTAAATAACATAAGAGAATGCAAAGTTTTTATCCTAGCTTTATAATACGTATTTGTTTTGCTTAGCTATCCTAACTCTCAAATATACTTTTGCAAATTGCTCTTCTTCCTTCATTTTCATTTTACTACTTGGTAGATGGAGCTAGGTTGTAAAGCGAGCAAGGACTCAACCTGCGATCGGACATAATTATCGTGACCACGACCTAAGCGAAGAAGAAAGAGTTATACATTTTATTTCTTAGAATGAAAACTAAATTGAATGATGTGAATATTTTTTTTGTAACTATACAAATTACATCAAGGTAGGTAATATCCTGCCAGGGTCGTGAGATTAGTTCGAAAGAGGTACCGTGGCCCTGGCATATGACCAACTGAAGGAACACGGGTGGGTTTTAGTCAGTAAAAGTCTGACACGCCCTTCCGCTCCACCCTAGAGCGGGACACGTCATTTGATGATTTCCCACCCACAAAAAAAAGGTAGGTAATATAGGTTATGTAGGGTCACCAATTAGGATGTATACAGCCTTTTTTAGCCATCACTCTGAATTGACACGAAATGCAGTTGTTTAATGTCTGTCATTAGTTAAAATGCGACAAACTCATCATGTACAGTCTGTTAGACCATGACCACCGCAATTATTTCAGTATTTTTATCCGGAAGTTTTGAAACGAATTTAAAAAGGACCCAATTTTTCCAAAAGAATCTTTAAAAGAGCAACGGATACCATTATGATGATCACTGAGTATTTCGCGAAACGTCCTGCTTTTTTCTGAGGGTTTTTATAAAGGGAAGTATTGTGGCCTAACTTAAATACGATAAGCAGAATGTTTGTGACTTAATTTTTAGGAGTTCTTCCTAAGGTAGGTATGCACAAATTTAATGAAAACCACGATAAAAAAAGCAATCGCGTTTTCAAATATCAAAAAGGATAGAATAAGGATTAGGCAGGTCTTATTCACCGTATACAATAGCCTGAATTATATTATTATTGAAAATATCTGGTGATTTTGGTTTGTTATAAAAATAATCTTTAATTGAAGATTATTTGTTTGGACTAGCAGGGCTGTGTGAAATGACAAACATAGATAGTTTCTGAGATATTATTCTGGCTTTGAAAGCAGCGGTTACGAAAGTAGTTTGGCTGTTTTATTTCAAACATCCAGAAATTTAGCTTACATAAATAAGTGTATTGTGGAAGACTCCATAACTCAGTTACTATACAGTAATACGACACCTTTTAGTAAGAATCGTTTGTCAGATTTTCGGGCTTCTGACGACCCGCAATGACTGTCAAAGATCCAAAAGTGACAGCCGGGACCATCGGCTTAACATGCTTTCCGAGTAGTGTTGCCCAAATTCAGTCTTGGTCTTGCAGTCTTGGTCTTGTTCTTGCGTTTTTGCAAGACCAAGACCAAGAACAAGACCGCGTATTTTTAGCAAGACCAAGACCAAGACTGACCGTGCAAGACTTGAGCAAGAACAAGACATAGCCTGCAAGACTCTTGCGTCTTGCAGCTAGGACTTAGCGCTATTTCACTGAGTAGTTAGGTGTAATAGTTCGGTGTATAGGTAGGTACGCTTAGGAATTCTATGAGACGCAAAAAACTGTATCAAAGAATATGAAAAACTGGACCTATGCGCATTACGACTAATACCATAAACATAACGAATAAAAAAATATCTATTAAAATCAAACTGAGTGCATGCATAGTTATGTTTTAACCATCGGCACTTTGATAATGCGGCATCAAAGATTTTGTACTTACTTCTCAAAGAAATTTGCCGCTTTTCGGAAGTACATGGTTATGATACACGCGCCGGCGGCTTCTTTTGAAATCTAAAACAATCGTTGCCGCCACGCCGAAATCATAACATTTGTGACACTATTTGATTGCCGCCATAGGGCGTAGGTATACTCATGCAAAATAATTTCGAATTTTTTTAAGAGTACCTACAGGTGTTCCAAAGAATAAATAAGTTTCAGAGTGCTTAGAATGAAAATGAATACATTATACTGATCACGCAAGTAGTATTATGATTGGGATAAAATGGTAAGGATAGGTAGTAGATGTCATATTAATTCATTCTAGTAAGTATATATTATAATATTGATTACTTATATGGTTTTAAACTAATTACTTAGGTACTATTATTGTACATTTAGTCATTATATTTCTTAAGTTTTTACAAGAAAAAATAGCAAAAAAGTGTTCAAATATCACCCGTTTAATAAATATTGTAGCCACTTTTAAATATACTTGAAACGTGTAAAAAAATTCTACAAAACTAATAAAATAATATAAAAAGCGTAGGTACTTACCTACTAATAAAATAAAAAGCCTGCGATAAGAGTTTTGTATTATTTACCAGCCCGAATATCTCTGAGAGAGATGATGAGAGTAAGTATTTACTAGCTGTGCCCGCGACTTCGTCCACGAGGAATAGTAACTTTGGAGGTATAGTGACGTTCAGGACTTATTTATTTATTTTAAAACTTCTGTCATCAAACATACAAACGAACTCTTCAGCTTTATAATATTAGTATAGATGTACGCCAAAACAAGAGTAAGTATTTACTAGCTGTGCCCGCGACTTCGTCCACGAGGAATAGTAACTTTGGAGGTATAGTGACGTTCAGGACTTATTTATTTATTTTAAAACTTCTGTCATCAAACATACAAACGAACTCTTCAGCTTTATAATATTAGTATAGATGTACGCCAAAACATTCACTTATATGTAAAGAATAGTGATTGGCACTAATTCTATTTTATTCACGCGTCGCGTCTGTACAAGTAGGTAATATTTAGTGTGTGTTTGTACGCCGCACGCGGCATTGTTTGATTTGCGGCGGCATCCTTTTCATAGAGCCCGGCACGTGGCGAGGCGGCGCGGTAGAAAGCAAGGAAACGTACTATAAATAAAGGAATTATTTTAATTCCAGTCATTTCCAATTGAGCTGTGCTTCGAGTCTAACTTAATAATTGTTTTTACTAATTCTCGTTGTTTTCTAAAAACGTATCACGTGTACAATTTAATATGAGTGACGAAGATTCAAATTATTCTAGTCCGAGTAACGAGAGTTTGAGTCACAGATCTAAAAGACCCAAAAGCAAATTTGAGGAGTTTTTCGAAATAATTCATGCATCCCAAACTGCCTTCTGTAAATTGTGCCAACATAAAAAGATTGAAATAAAAATGAAAAACAGAAACACTTCAGGCTTAAGGAAACATCTAATATCTTTCCACAAAAAGGAATCAGAAATATTTCTTCCTGTTAAACCAAAATTAAGTGGAGATATCACAAGCTTTTTAGTAACCGCTGGAAGAAGTGGACAGGTAAGAATATTTTTTTAACAGTTAAAAGAATTTTAACTCCGCGTAGCTATTCATGCGATACTTTCAAAAACGCCATTAACTTACGTAAGTATTTTTGAGTTAGTGGTGTTTTCATCTAGGGGTGCGACATATTAAGTATGTAATTATCGTCTTAAATATTTTTTATAAACACCCATATTTTCATTTAATCGGCCAGTAACAACTAAGTACTTTATTTTGGTAAATTACAGTACAGTGCAACCTTAATATAACAAATATCAATTTAACGATTTTCTCGATTTAACAACAACAAACCTCCTCCTCTTATACGCTCAAACCTAGTATGTTTTAAATAATAACACAAGATTTATTGTTTTGTTTCAGTCGGAAAACAGCAGTGACAACATCACGACAGCTACAGTTGATTGGGTGGTGAAAAAATATCTTCCCTTCTCATTTTTCGATGACGAAGCTACACAAGTATATTTTCGACGTATTTGCCCTAATATGGTGTTTCCTAAAAGGTCTACACTTAGAAGGAAAGTCAAAGAGCGATTTGAAGAGCTCCAATTGAATCTCAAGGAACGACTTCAACAATTATCATCTAAAATGTCTTTTACCATTGATGGGTGGACGTCAATTGCTGGAAGGAGTTACTACGGGGTTACTATTCATTATATAGACAACGAATGGAAGTATCAATCTGTAGTTCTTGATTTTATACCATCACGCGGTCGACATACTGGGGAAGATATTGCAACGATTTTCCATGAATGTTTATTGGAATATGGCATAATTGATAAAATACAAGGTATCACGGTCGACAACGCAACTGCAAATACCAAATTTATGTATGAACTGGGCAAACAGCTGCCGCCACACTTTGATTCAGACAATCAACATTTCCGGTGCTTTGCTCACATTTTAAACCTTGGTGTACAAGATTTATTAAAGACCTTAGCATTACACTGTGAGTCTGACACTAACGCGCAAGATCAGCAGTACGAAGACTATGCTGACGAAACTGAGGATGAGGAAGATGAAGAATCTGCACCAAATATTGCTGACTCGCGTACATCTGTAACAAAGTTACGCAGTATTTCCAGTAAAATAAAAAGAAGTGAGATAGTGAAGAAGAAGTTTCAGTCTGCTTGTGAAGCAGCTGGCGTGCCATCAAATCTAAATGCCATTCTTGACTGTCCAACGAGATGGAATTCCACACATGATATGATTGGACTTGGTTTAAAAGTGAGAGCGGGCATTGACATATTGTGCAGTTCTGTCACCGAATTAAATGATTTTCAAATCACAGCTAATGAATGGCAGGTACTCGAAAAATTACATAAATTTCTAATAAACTTTAAACTTTTAAGTACAAAACTTGGTGGAGACAAATATGTTACATTACCGCTAGTCATTGTATCATTCAATCTCTTGCTAGATAAAATTGAATCCATGGTAAAACAGTTAGATGAGAAACCTAATCGATCTGAAGTGGATGAAAGGCTCATTCTAGCTTTCCAAGCAGCTCGAGACAAAATGCTTAAACATTACAAGAAGAGCAACTGGATTTATTGTACTTCTTTAATTTTAGACCCAAGGCATAAGGCTCAGACTTTTGACCTGACAATGTGGGGGAAGCAACTTAAAACAGAAAGTCTGCGCAAGTTCAATGAACTTGATGAAGAATATAAAAGTCTACACTCACTGAACAAATCTCTGGAATTACCAGAAAAAGAAAATAAAGTATGTGATGAAGATGAAGACGTAATAGACTTTGATAAACTCTATGAATGTCCCTCGACGTCATCTGGATCTTGTCTTCAAGGCTTAGTGATAGACGAGTTGGAGGAGTACCTGAGAAAACCAAGAACTGCCAGCTCGGAAGACATTTTAGATTGGTGGAGGACGCATGAGACAGAGGATCCGATTTTATCGAAAATGGCCCGTGATTTTCTCTCAATACCTGCAACTTCAGTACCTGCTGAGAGGTTATTTTCTAAAGCATCATTAGTAATTAGAAAACATAGAAATAGGTTAAGTGATGAGTCAGCCAGATGGTTACTTTGTATTAATTCTTGGTCAAAAAAATTGATATAAAGTATCATAACCTAATGATAAAGCTGTTGATTTGTGTTGTATTTTATTTTTTATTCAAATAAATGATAAATCGTAAAACTCTTTTATTAAATTTCTTATAAGTTGAGGGTTCAATCTCTTTCTAGACAGATAAGTATTGTTCTTTAAAATACAGTCAAGTTATTGTAATTAATTTGTTTTTTTTTACATGTTTTAGCAAATGTAAGCTTATAAATCATAAATGTTTATTAAGAAACAGTTACTTCCATGGAAAACGACATATAGGTCAGTTGATTTTTCGAATTTCTTATCAAATCTTCAGTTATTTATTAATCTGCTTGATCTTTACTATGGCTATGTTAATTCAAGCTCACAATGTTCCAATTCTAATACGTTTTTCTAAGATTTAAAGTAAACTTTAATAAATAGTAATAGACTAATAGGTAATTGCAAGACTTGCAAGACTCTTGCTGCAAGACCAAGACCAAGACTGGGAGCGCAAGACCAAGACCAAGACCAAGACCAGGTGTATTGGCGCAAGACCAAGACCAAGACTGGCTAAGTCTCGTCTTGTTCTTGCATTTGGGCAACACTATTTCCGAGGAACGGAATGTTAAAGATGTTTACACGGAACAGCCGCAGCAAATAAATTGTCCTGTGCGACTGTTACTACGTAAGCACAAGCCCCGCAGTGTATTCTGGAAAATTTGCGTACATAGTTTCATAATTAATATTATGGAAATGGAATTCGGACCACGAACTTCGAGTTGGTCTAACTGTCTAGTTTGGGGCTCACTGGCAAATAATAATTATTTTGTAACCTAACTGTAGGTAATATTTTAAGCTAGGTACTCCTGTCGTCTGAACCTGAAGTTTGCCTGTGAACCTGCTTACTGTATAACAGTTATAAAAATATTTTTCTATTTCTCTAAAACTTGCACCAAATTTTAATGTTATGTAACTCCAAATGGTAAAACTAGTACGTGGCTGGTGCTTGGATTGTATACAAAAAGTTTATTTTTCCAACGATACTGTTGAAGGTAAATAAAGATTATAGGAAAGCGTTATCGTGGAGTAGCTGGCACATGATTTATCCACGTCTGTCGACTCATAGCTCGGTGACAGGTGGAGCGAGGCAACGTCCTCAAGGCACTACCCACCACCTGCTAACATTCCTTTGAAATATCTGTTTGTTTGTGACCTTGTGAAGCGCTCTATGATACCTATTCTCAGAAGTTTTCTAACCTTATTCGTTAATTTCACTCTGTCACTTCACTAACATGAAATGGCAAGTAAAGGTAGTCAGTGTAAAGACTTTGTGAATCTTCTATACTTATAATTATATTATAAAGCTAAAGAGTTGGTTTGTTTGGTCAAACTCACTAATCTCAAGAACCACCTGGTTCGAAATAGATAATAGTTTAGTGTTGGATAGCCCATTTATCGAGGCAGGTCCTAGCGTGATGTTATACAGTCGGCTATGTAACATCACGCCAGAACCCTTAGGAACCAAGCAAAAAGAACAAAACCCACGAATTCGAAGACATCGCACGGCGTTGGGCGGGGCAGCAAGAAATTTGACGCGGACCAAGTCGCGGGCAGAAGCTAGTAAAGGATAAAAATAGACATAGACAAACTTAGCTTGGAAATTCTGTTGCCAAGTCTTGGATCAAACCTTAAAACCTTACGAGTAGCTACCTATAAAAGCACATGACATCGGCCAAATGTCTCAAATGGTTGCAGATGCTCAAAGTATTGACTATTGGCACTGCTCTGGCATTTATCCAAATCCCTGTATGATTGGACAATAGTCTTCTCTACTGGACTACCTTGTGAGTCTAGTGGTCGTAATCACTACGGTAGAACATGAGGTTTTGAGTTCGATTCCCGGGTTGACCAAAATGTTATTGAGTTTTTCCTTCTCTAATCCCTAGGTAGTAGCCCGGAGTCTGTATTTGTGCCCGGTTGATGGCATATTATATGGCATTTAAAAATAACTGACGAAAAGTGTGTGAACATCACTGCCTCACACTTCGTGGAATATAGGCCTCCAAAACTGTGACCCACACCGAAGTTTATTTATCGAAAATTACTCGTTACACAACATACATAAGCAGCCTATACCCACTGGTGTGACACATAGCTCCACCATCCTCAGAAGGAGTGAGCCATAATTCACCACGCATAAGCCCAGTGCGGTTTGGTAGATACCAATTTGTCTTCGAATTTTTTGAACTAGGATATGCCGGTTTCCTTTCTATGTTTTCCTTCACCGTTTTGAGAGCAGTGGGGATGAAATATCTTACACAGAGTAAAGGGCCTGTAGGGTTCAGATCTACAACTCGTAAGTCACTGATTCTCCACGGTTGATATTATTCTCCATTGTAAAGAAACAAATCAACTATTGACTAGCATTTTCCCGGACCAATTAAAGTGTTTTAATGAAACTTCAAGTAGCGTTTTAATATTCCGTAGGAAGGTCACAGAATAGCTGTTTCAGAATAGTTTTTAATTTTTATAACATTTCGTGGAATTTAATTGGCACCGTTATGAACAGTTTTAGAGCAAGGCCGTCCGGCGAGGAAGGTTAGTTAAGGTAATTTATTGTCTATGGCTACTTTGGCGGCACACTTTCATTTGCTATTTTTAGGACATATTACTTTGGGATGGTTTGTGTTGATGTTAGCAATTTACTTTCAGAAAAAAGGGTGATCTTTATTTGGTCAAGGTACACGATGTGGTTAATTGGACAATAACGCTAATACCAAAACAATCTTACGTATAAAAGTTGTCAGAAACTTGATTGTATATCAATTTTATGTTTATGAAGTGAGAGCGCAACAGTTTATACTTATCAATATTTTAGTTTAGGTGACTTTATTTAATAATAATGTGACAAAAGACAATATTTGCACTTTTGTAGCATATTTAAGTTAACACATCGCTATTGTAAGATTAAGATTGCATTTCAACTTCTATCAATTTTTTCGCGCGCTGTATCTTCAATGCAGTGCTTAACGCCGAGGTTTGAAATTCGAACAGTGTGTTCGATGCGCTGAGATGCTCTTTATTGGATTCTCAATGCTCGTGTCAACACATAGAGTCTAAAATCCAGTTCACAATAAAATCACGCTGCGATCCTAAACTACGTCCCTTTAAAAGTGGTCTTATGGTATGTTTGACCGAGTGCTTCCCGAATCCAGCGGGTTCCCGCGGCCTTCACAAGGTCATCGGTCCACTTCGTGGGAGGCCTTCCTACTCTACGTCTCCCTATACGCGTTCGCGACTCCATAAACTTTCTGCCCCATCGGCCATCTGTTTTGCGAGCAATGTGCACTGCCAGTGCCACTTTAGTGTGGCAATTCTTCAGGTTATGTCGGTTGCCTTGGTCCTCTAGCGTACCTCTTCATTCCTGATTCGATTACAATGATTACTTATGCAACCGTAATCATCGTTCAAGGACTGAAAATCCATTACTGCTTTGCTGTGAGCAAAAAATACCGTAATTTCTAGCATACTAAACATATTTGAAAGAAGTTCGTACTTTTTTCGCTTGTGTAATTTTATCACGTTTGACCCAACATTGCAATCCACCTCCATTTCCTCTTTCCATTCCACAGGTAAATAAATAATTTTTGTTTGAGCCCTCAATATTACAGTGGGTTGAAAAGAGGACTCCGTCCTTCAAAAGGTCGAGGTGTTTTGCTCGAGTCTCAATGGGGGAGACCCAATTTGATGGGGGCCGAAAAATATAAACGACTCTTCTCTCGTTGGGAAGATATTTAAAATGTAATCAACATATTAACCTCAAGTATTTTTAATTTACTGCGATCCGTTGTAAAATATTATTCTGAAAGTCGTTTTAATCGGCCCCTTAAATAAAATGTTGCGTTGTGAAAATTGTTTTAATGGACTTGTCATTGTTTAATGTTAACTGCCCTTTATCGCCTTAAATAAAGCCGTAATTAAAATAAGGATTTATCTTGTAGGGGTTAAATTAAATCAGAGAAACTCCGCAGATGTGATGGGTATCACAAACTAAACATGACAAGAAAAACAATGATTACTTTTTGGATTCAACGACCGATCAAATTTATATGTAGGTAAGTAGTTGTTACTTGATTTAATAATTTGCACGCCGTAGACTGTAGCCGATCTAATTAATTCATGCACAACATCTTATACCTGTACCCTACATTCATACCAAATAAAGAACTGATTCTGAAAATAAGGTGCGAATATCAATCTTTTTTTTATTTTATACGTGTAGGTATGGAGACCTATCAAAGCTGCGAAGCTTCGCTAACTAATTTAATTTGGTCCTGTGTACCTAAAGTTTATGATTTTGATTGATAGATTGCACCATTATGAACGTGACGGTCGTAGAAGTGGTAATATGTTAAGTGATGACCAACGTTGGAAGTGATGAAACTTAGCACTTTAAGTAGTTAGCAGTTTGAGTGTGGTCACTGCAAGACATATCAGTTAATGTTTCAATATGTTGCATGATTAATTACAAACTTAGGGTAGGTCACTGAAGGAACACGGGTCGGTTTTAGTATGTAACAGTCTGACACGATTTTTCGCTCTACCAAGAGCTGGAGACGTTATAAATTGATGATTTGGGTGGGAACCCACAAAAATAAAAGGTACACCCCTACAGAGTCGACAAATACTTTCGTAATTAATTTCACATATTAATTACATATAGACATAAGACTAAAATAAATCTAAGCATTACAATGCTTAATTTCTACTAATATAATATACTAACTATTGCCAGCGGTTTCGCCCGCGTAAAAACATAAACCTTCCTCTTAAATCACTTCGTCGATTGATGAAAATCGCATTAAAATTCATTGCTTAGTTTTAAAGAACTAAGTGTATAGACGCGAGAAGCGACTTTGTTTTATACCATGTAAAGATATGAAAGTTTGTATGTTTTTTACTCAATCACACAAAACGGTTGAGCGGATTTAGATGGAGACACGGGTAGGTTTCTAACCTGGATTACTACATAGCATAAGACATGTTTCGACCTCCATGCGGGCGAAGTCGCTGGCAAAATCAAGATTCGTATATTTTTTGTGAATTTCAAAGCATTTTTAGTCTAATTATATTTTAAATGGAACAGCTAATGGCGACCATACGTGATGCCAGCTAATTGTTAATTAAAAACGCTACGTTTGCAAAAATACGCGTATCCGGTCGTATTTAAAAATATCAAACATGATAATATTGCCCGCTCATCAAATATTTAAGGTGAGGCCCGTTAGCCCACTAAGCGTTCATATCGTATGACATGCATACCTAGCATTAAGGTTATAGTTAATTGAGTTTTGGACATAGATAGGACCCGTTGAAAACAGACCCGTTCCCGTGTTCCCGTTTTTTACCGACTTCAAAAAAGGCAAAGGTTTTGTGTTCCACTGTACATATACGTATATATGTTATTTTATGTATGTTCACCGATTTCTCCACCAATTTTGGACCAATTTCAAAAATATGTTCGTTAATGACTAGGTTATGCTTCAAGGATGGTCCCATATAATTTTTATTGACTTTTCTTTGGTAGTTTTTGCGTGACGTTTTATAAAACGTATTTAATCCACTTTGTTTATCGTGATGATATCCTAATACTTCCTATGACTGCTATATGAATTAGTGCGGGGTAGATACAATATCTAAAAAGAGAAAATAAAAACTTAAAAAAAAAAGAAAAACAACTTGCTTCCAATTACACTACAAACTGAAAAATTACTTTAATTTCGGAAGAAAACACAGATCCAAAGATACCGACTTCCGAAATTAAAGTAACTTTTCACTTTGTAGTGTTATTATGGGAGTCGGTTGTTTTATTTTTATTTACTGCAATTGTACAGCTAACCCACGGTGTACGATCGCTAAAGCGGACGTGCACCCGTGGGTTAGCTGTACGATTTGATTTGATTTACATAAAATTTGATGCAGTGTTTTAACACTGCATCAAATTTTGTGTAAGAGCTACGCTTCCGTGCGACAAAGTGAAGGCTTATCTTTGTGCTATGGCCTTGACACCTGTAATACCACAATCCTCTTAAATCATACCCCTTTAGCATTTGCCACATTCATATATCCATTTGTACGGCACAATTTTGCCCTGACCTTTTTGAACTTGACCTTGACCCCTTTAAATCGGCCGAACACAGGTAGGTAACTGCAGTGCTGAATTGGAACGCTTAAACAACATGCGGTGAATTGCGCGGGACACGTCATATTGGCCTAAGGGAAAGATCAAGCCGAGCCCAATCGTTATTACAAATCTATCTTTTACTTTGCCAATACTTTATTTTGTCAAACTCTTGCAACATTGTGCAACATACTACATTAAATAGGTCGTGTCCTCCTAGCGTAAAGTTGTAAAGAGCGAACCCTCAAAGAACCCTCCAGGGGGGTCACAAATGGACACACAACGTAGAATACCTTTCTGAAAGGTGGGCTTGTTGAAACTTGGCCCCGAGTGGGCATAAATTACGTATAGCCTTAAAGTATTCAAGGTACAGCTGTATTTTATTTCTTTTGTTACGAACAAAAGCTCTTCGGTTTAAATTTAGACTTGAAACTTGCCTCTTGACCTCTTAAAGTTTATCTATGTACGCAAATGTATGTAAAGTTTATTTTAAAGAATTGAAACGCAATGTTTGTTTCAAATTTTGGACTAAACTATATAAATTGCACCAATAGTCATACGATATTGATACACAACTTATGTTTTAAAACAATACTGCCAGGATCACAACCCCACTTTTAATGTCAATGGCTTATTATTCACTGAAACCCCAAAGAGCGTTGCCAAATAACACTTATCAAACTTTACTAAACTAATGTTTGAATGAATCACCAAACGTTTGTTGAAAACTTTCAATGGTGCCCAAATACTGAGGAGAACCCTAATATGTTTGAAGTCAGCTTCTAAACTAAACTAAAAGTGTTTGCGTCTCATCTAAATACCATCGACGAAGTTATTCTGTAAATGCTGAGCTCTGTATTCACAGTTTCAGTTTTCAGGCTCGTATCGCAAAAGTATGCTTCGATACAAACTACGTTCAAAAGAAAGTAAAAACTTTTTTATTTGGCAAATCAATCTAGCAACCTTGCACTATACAAGGGGTTTAAGAGTTACCCTGTCGTAGAGTGTTTTAGAGGTCAGATAAGCAGTCGCCCCATGTAAAGTACTGGTATTTAGCTGCATCCGGTTAGACTGGTGGCTGACACCAACATAATTAGGAATAGGCTAGGCAGATGATGAAACTTGCACAATACAATTCGAGTAAGTAACAAATAAGCAGTTAAGTTAGGTAACATTTTGTTATTTTGGTTGTCAGCACAGAACTGATTCAATCTGTTCCTCGTAATAGTATAAACTGTATAACTGTAGAACAGTTTACCCCTTTCTCTGTTAATGTACTTATAATACCATGTTTGAGTAGCAAAAAGACTTTTAATTAATAACAAAACAACATAGCAAAGTACAGCCGAAGTTAAATTAAGGTAGGAAAAAAATAACACAGTAATTTAGAGTATAAAAT
The DNA here is from genome assembly GCA_932294355.1 of Aporophyla lueneburgensis. Lineage (NCBI taxonomy): Eukaryota > Metazoa > Arthropoda > Insecta > Lepidoptera > Noctuidae > Aporophyla > Aporophyla lueneburgensis. The sequence goes on from OW028737.1 coordinate 9,877,288, forward strand.
CTGTCAGTTACGAAATTGCAAGATGGCTGCCAATAAATGATTGAACCTAACCTATCTAAAGAACAAATCGATTGGGGCAGCCTTTCTAGTTTCAGTCCACCCACCGCAAATGTCTAATATTGGTATAACAACCGGGGCCAGCGACTCAGCGAGCTCTTCGGGGCACAGAAAGCTTTGAATTGAAAGAAACGGTAATCCTTCCTACAATTCACCGCGACAACGCTGCTCACACTTGGAGATACTCATTGATATCTGAGAAAGTCACTGAAAAGAAAAAGCGATATTATCAACCAGTTGCTTGCGGTTTCATTGGTGTCCTAGAGAAAGTACTTCATGTACTCGGATAACGTAGGTACTAACTTTTAGTAGATTCATCTATATTTCCTAAAAGACAATGAACGCTACAAAAACTAAAACTACCCAAGAAATAGGCGTGATAATAGTAGATTATTTCAACAATCATATTTGATGCACAGACTTATTTTCTGTATGGTCCCAATTGTTTACAACAAACCAAATGGTTGAAAAGACTTGGCACAAAGTGGACTACGTAAATTTATATGGTATTAAACGTACTACGTTTGACTAGGTGTATATCAGAGAAAAAAAAGGCTGAATTGCCCTGGCTTTTGAATAAACTTAAGTGAGCTATAGTACAAATATTTGCATATCAAATGGTAACATATGGCTGAGCTTAAATGTATCAGACATAACATCCATTATGTGCAAAATAAATTCAAATGCTAATCTATACTAATATTATAAAGCTGAAGAGTTTGTTTGTTTGTTTGATTGAACGCGCTAATCTCAGGAGCTACTGGTCCGAATTGAAAAAATCTTTTTGTGTTGAGTAGACTATTTATCGAGAAAGGCTATAGGCTATATAACATCACGCTACAACCAAAAGAAGCGAAGCAGTAATGAAAAATGTTGCAAAAACGGGGAAAATAGCACGGGTAGGCGTTTCGATGTGACGGGAAGGGTCGGGGCAATAAGAAATTTAACGCGGACGAAGTCGCGGACAGAAGCTAGTCTAAGAATATATTTGATGCCGCAGCTGGTTAAGCTTGATCGAGTAACAAACATCTTCACAACCTTTAAATTTAAGTTGGTAGAGAACACGAGACAGAGCATTTCACAAACAAAGACTTTCCAACAATCACTACCAACACCACACAAGATTTCTCTCAACAATGAGAGCACATAGTCAATATAATATTCCTATGCTCCACATACAGTTCCATTTTCTTGCCTTCCTGTTTCTGCCGCTGCCGCACCGCTGGGCACAATGGGCCGGATGAATTTAAGTCCGCCAACAGGCATCGGTGTCAGTACCTCTTTTCTTCTGCGTCACAATACGAGATCACACTCCACACACTGGGGTTTGTTTCTTAATGTACTGTTTGTATACAGCCTGTTTATAAAGAACTTGGGCTTTTTTTTTTCTGGAAAATGCATCGTTAGTCATCTTTTTTTCTAACACACAAAGTACATGTACAATACAGTGCAAAACCTTGAAAGTATTCATAAATGCATTGAAGGCCACATTCGTAGCATTACGTTAAAACAAAAGTCCAACAAACAAAACACTAACTTTCTGTTATACAAACTTTGCCAGAGTCTATTTCACAAGCTCAACATTGCAACGAACGGTAAACTCAAAATATTTATGTCCAATACAGTTTTATTTAGACTGCCTCCACAATGTGTTCGGGTAAAACCGTCAATGTACGTTAATGCATCTCCACCGGTTACTGGACCGCAAATTGAGATATATTTCAACGACCCGGAAACGAGTAAATATTCGACCAACATTTTTGTGACGGTTAATAGGGGTTTCATGTATGTTCGTATAAAATATTGCGTTTCAAGTTGGTACAACTTTATGTAATAATGAGGCTTAACTTGAAAGCTACTTAACAAAGCAATAATAAAGTTATTGGCATACCAGCATAAATGAACCCAAATATACAACTAATAATACACAGAACGATTATAATGTTGATCATAGTTATTACTGAAATGTCTTTTCTTGTCTGTAAGTCAACACGTCGTCGTTTTCTAAACCAACATCTTCCACATCTAAAATGGATTTTGTTCTCATTTCAATTGCTAAAATGTTTCATACTTTATCCTAAATTAATGTAGATATGGAACATAAACGCACAAATATAGACACCAAATTAAAGCACGCCACGCAACATAGTACGAAAGCTTATACAAGATAAGTTTTTAACTCTATCACTGATACTGAACCACCAAAAAAAAAATTGCGCACTGGTTAAACAAAATTCCTGCATAGCACTGAAGCGAACCACCGAAAAAATGTACATCATCGAAAAAATCCGCACTTTTTGTACAGATCACGTTCCTTCCATATTCAAATGACGCCGTCCGCATACCCCATTACGTGACAATGTGTTCCCCCATTCGCACGTAGCGAGGTATCATCCGGGCCCCAGTGGAAACTACCTACTCCAACCACGCCGGATGGAACCTTCCGGTCGCTTGAGTTAAATACCGCTCTTTCAGTCGCACAGACGGACTAATTTCAACACGAGTCCCTTTGAGAATAGGGAGCGCTTTTATTCGCATGTGAGTGTACAACATGTGTTCTGAAACTTAATATAGGGACGTTGTTTGGATATCACTGTCACATGAAACACTAGTGAAATGGATACTGAATGGAATGGGGATGGGGGGATGGGTGGAAACCTTTATCAAATCTTGCTCACATTATATTATATGTAGGTAGGTATGTAAGCTACAACCCGTGGAAGAGCAATGAATAAAGTACAAATATTTGTTAAGAAGTGGCTTAGGTTTTTGGTTTTCAACCAAATCAAATCAAAATATTTTATTTCACATAAACCTACATGTTGTTATAGAGAAGAGCCGGCTAGAAACTGACGGTTACGCTTTTAAAAATAATTGGCTTTTACAATGGTTTCAAATTACAATGTTGATAGGTATGTGAGGACAGTACAGTACCGTTTCAGAAAGTAAGACTATATCATCGCCCTGGCAAGAAGAGAAGCTTTATTTTTAACCGACTTCAAAAAGGAGGAGGTTATCAATTCGGACGTTTATATATATTTTTTTAAGTATTTTCGGCCATAACTCCGTCATATATAAACAGATAATTCTTTTTTTGTTCGAAAGGGGTTTATTCCGAAATGGTCCCATATAAATTTCATATAGATCTGATGATGAGTTCCTGAGACAGACACCGAAACTCTTTAAAAATGAGAGCAAATCAACCGCGATTTCTGGTATCGCATAAATATGCATTGTTTGTTTAGAATTAGTGCGCGGTAAATACCATAGCTAAAAATTTAAAAATAAAAACGATTTTACAAAAAAAAAAACAACCGACTTCCTTAAAAACACTACAAAGTGAAGAATAACTTTAATTTCGGAAGTCGGTGGCAAAAACCTTAAATACAAATCCTAAGACACCGACTGCCGAAATTAAAGTTAATTTTCACTTTGTAGTGTTTTTTTTTAAGAACAGAAGCCCAAAACATAATACAATTTTCATCATCATCATTTCAGCCGTAAGACGTCCACTGCTGGACTTTGGCCTCCCCCAATTTGGGGGGCTATGCCATAATCGCCACGCTTGGCAGGCGGGTTGGCGATCGCAGTATGGTGGTAAAATGCATAGAGAACGCTGCTGCCCATTCTCTAGTTAGTCCCTTAGTCGCCTTTTACGACACCCACGGGAAGAAATGGGGTGGTGTTATAATAATAATAATACAATTTTACCTAGGAGAAAACTTCAAGAGACAAAAACCTAACGAAGACCATGACCAGATTACAGTATTACCAAACCCAATTCACTTCAATGTCGACATTTCAAACGGATCTTTCGGATTTCCGCAATTTTGTTCACATTATTCCTCCAAACGGATCCTCGTCCAATATTGACCGGGATTTGCGCCATTTGCGTCCTTTCCCCCAATATGTCCGCAGCAGCTCAATAGAAGCTCTTACAAACCCTCACTAATCCTAATTGAGTCTGTGAGACTCTCCGTTTCTTTACAGAATTAACACTTCGCTGGTGTCGCGAAAAACATCAGAAAGAATAAGGAAAATTCTGAAGAAAATATTAAGATTAATGTATGGTAACGTGATTGTGCACGCATTGCTTGTAAGAAAAACCGCGCTTGTGTGGTTTACAAGTCTTTATTTTAAGGTGTTTTAGATAAGTACAGTGGTGAGTGTTAGTTGGAAAAAAAATTGTCAGGATTTCTTTATTCAACGCTAGCTTTTGTTAGCGGCTTCGCCCGCGTGGATGAAAATTATCCCCCGATAACGTACTAGCGGGATGAAAAGTATTCTATACTAGCTTTTGCCAGCGGCTTCGCCCGCGTGGATGTCGGAAATTATCCCGCGGGAACACACTACCGGTATAAAAAGTAGCCTATGTCCTTTCTCAGGGTCTAAACTATCTGTGTACCAAATTTCATTTAAATCGGTTCAGTAGTTTTAGCAGGAAAGCGAGACAGATAGACAGACAGACAGACAGACCGACAGACAGACAGAGTTACTTTTGCATTTATAATATTAGTATGGATTAGTATGGATGGATGACAAACTGGGTTAAAAACTGTCATCATCATCATTTCAGCCAAAACACGTACACCGCTGGACATAGGCTTCTGGTTTGCCATAATCGCCTCGATTGGCAGGTGGGTTGGCGATCGCAGTATGGTGCTAATATTCTTAGAGAATACTGCAGCCCATTCTCTAGAATCAGAATCAATTAAACTGACAACGATAATGTGTTTCCCATCAACTAATATTCTATTTAAATAAAATCATACCAAACCGGAGCCAATGAAAGAATCAAATACGAATTCTTACCTCAGTCGTTTCATACATTTCGTTCGTTTCGATAAAAAGATTATTACATTTCTTTGATACGTAACAATATTCAGTTGAAGCTATTGATATAGAAAGAATACGAGTAAATTGTTTAAGCAAAAGAAAATCAAATATGTTTCTACCTATCCGTTACGCGAAATAAAAGTCAAATAGTGTTACATTTCCTCGCTTGCTGAATCTATCGAATCGACACAGAAAGACAGTCGAAGTCCCTCGAAGTCAGTTGAAGTCTGTATGCTCATTGTAAATTAACTAAGCTGAGTGCTAACAATCGATATGATACTGTGAGAGCCCTACTCGCCGCGCTTGCTTTCGGTTGTTCTTCTTGGGTTACTCGTTGCAGTCGAGTTATAAAAAACTAGCTGCTGCCCGCAGCTGTGTCCGTACGGAAGTCCGAAATTCTTATCTTACCGAAAAATACTACGGAGATAAAAAGTATCCTATGTATGTCCAGATTACAAACTATCTTGTGCGAAAGCCGTTCAGCCGTTTTTGCGTGATTAAGTAATAAACATCCAAGCAAATATCCAAAAAAAATGGAAGGTTATTTATAAGTTTCAAACTCTTTGACATATTATGTTGTCAAAAAAAAATATCCGATACCTAAATTAATGAAACAAATGTCCAAAATTAATTTAATATTTTGAATCGAAAAGTAAAATTAATTAAAATCACGAAACATACCATATTTGGTCATTTCTGTACCTACTCCATAATTTTATTCAATCACGTTCAATGTTAAGATTCCATTTTTGACATATTTATTGCCTATAAGAATTTAGTATAGCTCGTAAAGGAAAACATTTCCTAAAACATTAATAAAAGTTAGATTTTAGTCATAAAATTCATATCTACATCATAAACAATGTATAATTCTACAAAGAATCTTCTTTGTTATTTTGAAATTACTTATTATTTATTGAATTACGTATTTCTATTCGTAATTCAATAAATAATAAGTAATTTAAAATATCAAAATAAATAAATATAAAACAATTAAATTAAGTTACATGAACCTCCTTTGGGTAAAGGCCTCCTTCAGAACCTTCTATTCGTCTCTATTTTGTGCTGTAAAAGTCCAATTTTTACCTCTATATATCTAATCTTTCCATCACATCGTACCTTTGGTCTACCTCTACAAAGTCGAAGTATAGCAAAGAGTTATGGACATAAATGGACCATGTTATTCGTATGGTAATGATGCACAAATACACCGTGACATTTTAAGCGTCTTACAACGGCAGCCCACTTCATATATCCAATGACTACTACACATCCATAAGAAAAAAAAATTAACATTAGTATAACTAGAAAATAAAAATATTATTCATTATGATGACGCATGACGTAGTTTGAAATTGATATTTTGTCTCATGGTAAAAGGAGATGGAATGATCTAGTCGACTCGTGCGCTGGGTAGGTGTGTTCTCTACCATCTGAAACGTGAACATTATTAACAGGATGTTTCATAATTCTAATGCATTATTTATTTTTCTTTGTACTTGTTATCTTAATTAATGGTAACAATTTTTTAATCACGCCTAGAATAATATTATGTCGGATACATTGAGTGACAACCTTTGTAAGACGATTAAAATGTCACAGTGTATTTGCATATGTTAGTACATAGATAAAAATATTGTTTGTTAGGTAAATGTGAGCGACTTGGTTATATGACTTTTTTAGCACTGTTGTATCGTATCGCAAAGAGGAATTAAAGATGGGTCATATAAGCTGTTATTTTGACTTTCCAAACAAAAATTTCAATTTTATTTATTTGTTTAGATGTACGTTTGTGTGTAATAAATAAGATCACAACAAAAAACGACTTACATTTCATAAATGCTATTATGAAAACTGTACTGTTAAAACCACAGAACAAACTTTATAGCATACACAAACAGTTTTGATCAGTTGTTCAACCCTCTCATTGCCGAGTCGTTCAATGCGATTTTTAATTTCCCCAGTGCTTAGGAAATGTTTCCATTTTTCCTTTGTTAACATAAATGTGAATGCCGCCGAGAACACGCAGCTTTTCATTTATTGAAATGCTGTGGGATAACAGAGATATTTTGTCTATTTTCCTAATGTACAACGATAAAATGAAACATTTGTTTCTACTTCGGATATTGTACAATTTTGTGATGACAAGAATCACAAGCGCACGTACCTTATTGTTTTTACCCTTCATAAGCCTATATTGTTCCCACTGCTGGGACACAGGCCTCCTCTTGGTGAGGGGGAGTGAGCCGTAAGCTGCCACGCAGACCCAGTGCAGGTTGGTAGATGTCACATGTCTTCGAATTTTTGATTCTAAGACATGCCGGTTTCCTCACGATATTTTCCTTCTCCGTATTGAGAGCAGTGATGATGAAATTAAATACACAAAGTAAACGGCCTGCCAGGGTTCGAACCCACCACCTACAACTTGTAAGTCGGGGCCAATACCATTGGGCCACCACTGCTCTCACCCACTGCTCTCACTATTTACCCGCTTGATGTCAAAAATTCTGGGCACGCCATAATTGCGGCGGTAAGTCCCCACTTTAAGGAGTGGATAGAGAGGCGCCACGGCGTCCTCACTTCCGCCTGACGCAGGTTCTCACCGGGCATGGGTGCTTCGGTGGGTTCCTGTTCAGGATAAAGCGGGAGGATACGTCCGGGTGTTTCCATTGTGAGGATCGTCTAGAGGACACGGCGGAGCATACGGTGGAAGTGTGCCCCGTCTGGGCGGAGCACCGCCGTGTCCTCGTGGAGACGATCGGCGGCGGCGACCACTCGCGTCCGGCCCTGGTGAGGAGACGCCTCGGGCGTCGGAAGTCGATAGCGGACTCCCGGCCACCGTAGGCGCGAGCTTGCGGTAAGGCCCAAGCTCGTATCCACGGCGCGTAGTGTTCCACGCGTGCCTCAAAGAGATGTCAGCAGCACTGAAGGGGTCTGCTAGGACCGATTCCTGCCGGGGTTGCGTGATTGTTCGAAAGACATACCGTGACCCTGGCACATGGGCAACTGAAGGAACACGGGTGGGTTTTAGTCAGTAAAAGTCTGAAACAAGAGCGGGAGAAGTCATTTGATGTTTTCCCATCCAGAAAAAAAAATGTCAAAAAGTCAAAAAACCTTTGTAGAATCTACAAACGATCAACCAGTTTCATTTTCCAACGTCACTGACAGTTTCGTTAAAGCGTTTGAGTGTAACCAGGCCAAACCAGGCCAGTATTGTAACGCATCCATTCTGGCACAAAGGCTTTCGTTTCAACATATTTTTGGTTGGATAGCGACGGAGGTTGTATCATATTCCGAAAAAAAACTGTGCGCACAAAAAACTTGTTCCAAATTTAAATGCTTTAGGAAAACTTCGTAAACAGCCACACCTTAGCATATGCTAAACGTGCAAAGCTATGCTGAGGATAAGTAGGGCCTGTCACGCTGACGTGAAGAATGGAGCTCGCGTGTGTACTCCCCCTTACATCAATGTGACTAGTCTGTTTTGCCATTATTTTTAGCATATCCGTGTTACATGCTCTTTGCCCGTATATTCTGGATAGGGCTTGAACTATACCCAATAAATAACATGCGAGTTTCTTGCAAAGAGTTTCAGATATTTCTTATTCGTATTACCTAAGACAAAGAGTTTGAAGAGTGCGAGTTCAAATCTGTAGCTATAAGAAATCAAACATTAATTTAAATTAGATATACTATTAGTCAACCTGAGAGAGTAACCACATACAACGTATTAGGCTACGAAGATATAAAGATTTAAGTAATTTAACGGATACTCTAACATTATTGACGTACTAATGATGAACCCTTTTTAGGGTTCCGTTGCCAAATGGCAAAAAACAGAACCCTTATAGATTCGTCATGTCTGTCTGTCTGTGTCTGTCTGTCTGTCCGTCCGTATGTCACAGCAACTTTTCTCCGAAACTATAAAAGCTATGCTGTTGAAACTTGGTAAGTAGACGTATTCTCTAAACCGCATTAAGATTTTCACACTAAAATAGAAAAAAACAATAAATTTTGGGGTTCCCCAAACTTAGAACGGAAACTCAAAAAAAAAATTTCCATCAAATCCATACGTGTGGGGTATCTATGAATAGGTCTTCAAAAATGGTATTGAGGTTTCTGATATCATTTTCTTCTAAACTGAATAGTTTGCGCGAGAGACACTTCCAAAGTGGTAAAATGTGTCCCCCCCCCCCCCCGTAACTTCTAACATAAGGGAATGATAAATCTAAAAAAAATATATGATGTACATAACTATATAAACTTCCACCAAAAATTATAGTTTAATTTAAGTTTAATAATAGTTTTTTTTAATACGTCATAAACCGTAAACCGCAATTTACCTTTAATTCAATCAACTCAAATATAAAAAAAAAACATTTAATTTCATAAACATAAACCTTATGCATAAACCGAGGATACCTACTGGTTTGTACGGAACCCTCGGTGCGCGAGTCCGACTCGCACTTGGCCTGTTTTTTTATTTAATGAACCTCTAAAATCCATATTGGTCGCAGTTACTTGGCTATTTATCATTTTAGGTCGCCTAAAAATAATAAATAGCCAATTGGAACTAGGAGATGATCACAAAAAGAAGCGCATTCATTATATTAAAGTGTTTAATAATAATATTTCTAGGGAAGTGATATGAGAATAAATGGAAACCTCGTTCCAGATTGCATTATATACAAGCCCTTCAGCAATGTATTTAAAACAGCAACTTGGTAATAAACCACCAAACAACTGTACCTTCAACCAACCCATATTATTTTTACATAAGCCTCGGATTCACGAAGTCAAAGCCAAAGCCCGTTCAGCCGTAACATCGACAAAGCCTAAATAAATAAAACTTCGATGAATTTAAATCAATTCAATCCTAAGCCATATTACGAGTAAGTCAAATTATAGGTACCTATTTGAAATTCACGCGGAGGAATAAATCTGTTGGCTTTAATAGTCAGAATCGAGAATGAAATATGATAATGTGCTCATTTTCATGCATCGTAAGTGCACATTGCATCTCTATCGCTACGCTGAGTAGGGTCAGTGGGAAAGTCGTATATCCTACTAATGTTATAAATGTGAAAATCTGTATGATTGAATGTTTGGAGTTTTGTTACTCAGACACGCGAAAACTACAGATTTTTTTGTGAAATTTGGGACGCATATAGTTTATAACCCGGATAAAATATACTTACGAAACATTCTATCCCGGTTTGACGTCGCTGAGGAGTTGTATTGAGGAGCAGTGGTAGGTAGCCCAATGGTAACAGCCGTGACTTAAGAATTGTAGGTAGCATGTTCGAAGGCAAACACTTTACACTTTTCTTTGTGCAAATTATTTCATCACTACTGCTCTCAAAACGGTGAAGGAAAACATCGTAAAGAAACCGGCATGTCTTAAAACCGAATACTCGAAGACAGGCAAAAATATCAGACATGTTTTGCAATATTAACTTCTTTTTATTATTATTCCCTAAAATTAAGGAATAGTTCTTCACATGTACTTATTTTATCTAGAAACTTTTAAGCTATTGCATAGCTTCTATCGAGGGCCTTGAGCGCGGGGACCGAATCCAGAAATTCCGTAACGAAAAAAAACCTCACGCTCCCTACTCCGACGGGCACGGAGGTGTGGCTTGAAGGCCGTGCATTATGCTTAGATCTTTAAAACTACGCAACGGATTTTTTTTTAATAGATAGAACAATTCAAGAGGAAGGTTTATATGTATTTAACATGCATAATATAGTAAAGAAACGCTGATAATTTTAGGGGTTTCTAATGTGATGTCATAAATAAGCTCATTTTTTTACGCTTACATTGCGAACGCTGGCTGAACCCTACGAAATAGATCAAAATAATGTACTACAGTATTGTACACCTTAGAAAGGTCTACAAAAAAGTCCACGATGGTATATGTCTACCTCTTAGGGATAACCCACAATAAGCATTTTTTTCCTTTACTTTTTACGAGAAATAAGGGCTTATTTACGAAGCGATTTTAACCAATACAGCATTAATTCTTATCCAATTAGGTACCTTAAATACATTGTGCATTTAATATAGATCAATATGATCATTAGAGCATGTAATTTAAATGAAGATCTTAGAAGATATCAGAGATTTAAAAAGCGGGGGCAGTAACTTCTCATTTATTCAATAAAAGAAAAAAAAAATGTTTCTTATCGGTCAAATAAAAAATAAATAAATAATTATAATTGCATAAGTTGATAAAAAATGCTATGCAATAGCTTTACCGTGGCAGTCCCCGAGTGCCACACGTCAATTTTTTTTTCTTTTATTGTTATGGTGTTATTATTTTATCATTTTCACTTATTCATAAAATTATTGGTTAGCCTGTAATTGGCGACTGTGTAAGTCCAAGGCTGTTACGACAGTTCATATGATATATAATACCTGCACAGAAGCTGTTGCTGTACATTGATAAATGAAAAATACCTTGTTGTGATCAAACGTATCGGATACCTCTTTGACAGTATACAAACCTGACAGTATGATATTTCGAGTTTTCTTCTTTATCAAAATCAGTGCCGCTAATAATGCAAAAATATGTAACATCCCATCGTGATATATATGGGTCGTTCTTCTTTTCTACCGACAGTGAAACGAAGTATTTCTGTTTTTTTTTTGGTTTTTGAACTATCCATAAATGTGGTTTCCGTGTGGGATTAAAAAAAATCGCATCTGTGTTTTCATTAGGACTAATTAAAAATAACTTTCCGGCTAATCATTTTTTTTTTTAAGTATTTGTTTTAGAAAAAATAATGTGACAAAGTGCCCTATTTCTGTGGAGACCACATTCGGCTTAGCACTCTGTCACGGCATTCTACGGGAAAAAGACGTATTAAATATGCTGAAGAAAAATATGGACGTTTATTTGAACCAAATTAAAAAACCGTAAATATCAATACTGCAACGAGATGCCATAACAAGACGAAAGACAGACCGGTGTCGGTAGAAAAGTAGAACGACCCATATGCTCGTGACTGTACATAACACTATTGACCTAAGCATTAAAATGTAATTAAGGTTACACGTATATGTACAAACTCCACATGGGTTGTTGTACCCCTTTAACAAAACTTTAATCTAATACTTATAAATTCATTCACCTTACCACTATATTATATTATACACGATGAGGTAGCGCCATAACCATAGATCATCATCATCTGCCCAGCCTTTCTCAACTATGTCGGGGTCACCTTCAAGTCTAACTGGACGCAGCTGAGCGCCAGTATTTTACATGAAGCGACAGCCTATTTGACCTCCTTAGTTACTTGTTAATACAATATTCGTTCGTTAGACTGGTTGTCAGACTTTCGGGCTTCTGACGAGCCATAACGATTGTTAAAGGTCTATGAATAACAGCCGGGACCAACGGCTTAACGTGCTTTCCGAAGCACAGTTTAACCAAAGACATTAGAAAGAATTTATGGATACTATGGATGGGCTCTGAACTTTTTATGTTCCACAATATTATACTAAGGAAAAGCCAGTTTTCTCTTCTCTTTTATAGATTTTCCATAACCATTATATTTCATTGTCTTTGGATAATCTAATTACGTCGTACAACGTTCCTTTGGGTTTAAAAAACTTAACACAGACAATTTATATGGTAAACTTTGGAATATTTGAGTTGGGTCAGTACTTCTTCACCTTATCGTTTTGTGCACTTGATGGCTTAAATTGTATTAAGGATAAATTGTTTTTATAATGGGTTGGTACTGATTCACCCCGTTCTTGTTTCCACCGAAAGTGTCGTTGGAGAAATGTCGTTTAAATCTCGATTGCCCCCGAAACCTAAGAAATAAGTACCTACAGCTAAGTGAAAAAGTGCAACTACCGAAATTTTATTTTAAGGAACCAATTACATACAGAATACTTATCTTTGAGACTTAATTTGTTCATCTATTTCTTCGCAAGCTCTTTCAAGCAACTCAAAATTAAACGTAACAAGAACAGATCTCTATCTATCTTTTTAACGGGTGTATAGAATATAATTATGTATTTCTTGATCTGTGTTGAAAATATATTATAATAGAATAGAATATTTATTATAGGTAAAAGACAGTATACATCTTAGAAATAATATAGGAATAAGGCTGAATACCAGTATTTTACATGGAGCGACTGCCTATATCAACCTCCACAACCTAGTTACTGGGTAATACGATATCCCTTGGTAAGACTGGTTGTCAGAGTTTAGGGCTTGTGATGAACCGTAACGTCTGGCAAAGATCCACAAATGACAGCCGGGACCAACAGCTTAACGTACTTTCTGAGGCACGGAGGGGTCTTACTATGAAAGAACTAGCTACCCACCTGTTACAGTTTCAAAGTAGATACATTTAATACTAATACAGTGTCACATGGGAACTATACAACAAATGAAACAGTTGCACGAACTTCAAACACGAGTATAGTTGTCATCCCTTTACGGTCCCTTTTCCCTTTCTATAGAATTTCACTTCTGGTTAGATAAGAACCTGCCTCGAGGTAAATGTGCAAGTTCACACAACGAACTCTCTTTGGTATATCATTAGGCACAAGTACCTATGAATACGTATCTACATTTGCATTACTTGATTGTGCCTTTCACCTAAATTCGTACACGTGTATTTCGGAAATACATGAAAACAAACTCCTTAGAAAGAAAGAAACAAAAAATGTTTTATTGACCAAGAACCACGTGCATATAAAACTGCACTGCACGCTTACACCCTATGGCACAAATTCAGAGCGGTAATTACGTAACATACTACAGTAGAAATTACTTTCACTATAAAAGTTCAACAACATTCTTTGCATTACTTACTTTCTTGAGCAGACAAATTTTTCGAATATACTTTAAAATTACTCAGATTCTGATTGACAGTGTGGTGCAAAATTAGGGTGCAGAGTTTAATTTAAAGCCCGATATTTAAGGACACTACATTTACACAGTAAAAGAAACACATCCATATCGTAAAAATGGCAACGAAAATAGTGTTCTATTCCAACTGAGTGCATACATTTTTAGTGTGTTGTCTGTCAGTTAGATGATCAGTCAGTCACGCATGGCACTTAGGTGAAGTGAACTGTCAATGTGTAGGTACTTGGTATCAATCCCTTGCATCAAGAGAATTGACAGCTCCCTTCACGTAACTTTTTACCGAAAAGTTCGGTTGGTTTATTATGCCTTATTAGAGAAACACTAGTTTACATGTACAAACTGTTTAATTTTCATTCTGCGTACAAGGTTTATTTGAAAAAGTATTAGATATGGTTTACGTTCACCGCATAAATTAGTACCAGTACGTCTGAGTTTCCGGAGCTTTATCTTTAGTTACAATTAGAGAATTCCTAATCAGGAGAATTTGTATGTTTCAGATGTTGCTGGTTGCTGCCTACCTAAAGCGAGGTTAAAAGTTTTCGTGATATTATAAAGCTTGGCAAAATAATTAATCATATCCATACTAGGGTGCTTAGATGTTATCTTAGTAGACAGTTAAATCCTATTTCCTACTAATATTATAAATGTGAATTTTCGTAAATTTATAACTCAATCACACAATAACGGCTAAATGGATTCGAATGAAATTTGGCACAAAGGTAGTTTATGACTTCTCCCGCTCTGGGCGGAGCGAGACTCAGACTTTTACTGACTTAAACCCACCTGTGTTCCTTCAGTTGCCCATGTGCCGGGGCCAAGGTATCTCTTTCAAACAATCACGCGACCTCGGCAGGCAGTGGTCCTAGCAGACCCCTTCAGCGCTGCTGTTTATGGCCTGAATTAACATAGGATATTTTCAAAAAAAATCGCGACATCGGAAAATCGCGACATTCGGATCTTTCTCACACAATTGATTTGGACGATCTAAATCGCCATTTCTCGACTGTTCCAACTCTAGATGGTCTAACCAAATGTCAAACACTCGACTACCTTGCTGGTCTGACGCGTCCCAATATTAACCCCTTTATCTTCACCCCAGTCGACCCAGGAGAGATCAAAAAGACTATCCTTTCAATTAAATCCAAAGCCGTGGGTTGCGATGATATCAGCCGCCATATGATTGTATCGGCTCTTGATCAACTCCTTCCTGCAATCTCCCACACCATAAACTGTTCCCTTTACACCGGTGTTTTCCCTTCCTTGTGGCGTCAAGCCCCTGTTCGTCCCCTGCCTTAGATACCCAATCCCTCTCTTCCTAGTCACTTTCGCCCAATTTCCATCCTTCCTTTTTTATCTAAAGTGCTCGAGGCCAGTGTCCATAAACAATTCTCCCACTTTATTCACCGCAACTCCCTCATCAGTCCATTTCAATCCGGTTTTAGGCCTGGGCACAGTACCGTTTCAGCTCTCCTTAAAGTGACTGACGATATAAGGCGGGGAATGGAAGCCACTAAAGTTACAGGCTTAGTGTTAATTGATTTCTCCAACGCTTTTAATACCGTCAGTCACGAAGTCCTATTATCCATCCTTTCCTATTTGATGGTCTCTCCGGAGGTACTGGAATGGTTTGCCTCTTATCTTCAGGGGCGCCAGCAGTCTGTTTGTGCTGGAGACTCTACGTCAAGTTGGCGTGATCTTGCAGCTGGCGTCCCTCAAGGCGGTATTTTATCTCCTATTTTATTCTCTATTTTTATTAACCTCATCACCACCCAGCTTCGGACTGCGTATCATCTTTATGCCGACGATTTGCAGCTTTACTGTTAGGCAAGTGTTGACAACATTTCCGATGCGATGGAAGAGCTAAACCGGGGTTTAGGCGTGGTTAAGAACTGGTCTGATCGGTTGGCGGTTAACTCTACCAAGTGTCAGGCTATAATTGTAGGGAGGCTTCACAGTATGAGGAAGTTGAATGGTTTTATGGTGCCTCCCGTAATATTTGACAACTCCATCATTCCGTTTAGCCCCGATGTCAAGATCTTGGTTTACATGTCGACATTTGTCTTGACTGGCGAAAGCAGGTTGCAACTGTAAGTAAAAAAGTCACCGGAACGTTGCGGTCACTCTATCAGTTGAAAAATGTTCTTCCATCACATATAAAGGCAGTGCTTGTACAGTCCCTAATCTTTCCCATAATTGACTATGGTGATGTGTCCTGACCTGAATGCAGATCTCCTCAATAAACTTGACCGCCTTCTGAATAACTACATTCGATTCATTTTCAATCTTCGTAAGTATGATCACGTGTCCTCCCACCGGTTGCTTTTAAATTGGTTACCCATTCGTCAGCGCAGAGAGTTGAGAGCTCTATCTGTGTTGTTTTCTATACTTGACAAACCTACTTCTCCTTCTTACCTGACTTCCCAGGTTCAGTACTTATGCTCTGCGCATAATAAAAATCTTCGGTCCACCAACAATCGTCTTCTACGATGTCCTTCTCACCGCTCTGGTTTCATTAACTCTTCTTTCTTTGTCCAAGCGGTCTTTCTTTGGAATGCGTTCCCTCTGAACATCAGGATGGCAACCAGTCAGTTATCATTTAAAGTGAAAGCTCGTGAGCATATTCGCAAGAAGTTGCCAGAATCATCCTAGCGCTGATTTGCTGGATTCGGTTTCTTCTCTACCTACCGTTATATCTCCAGACAAAGTTTTTTTTTCGTTATATATATGTATTTGTATCTATGTATTTAGTATTCTTCCTTTTTCGTGTAATCTATCCCGTATGCTGCACCTACCATGTTTTTCTCTGCATCACCTTAAGGTTGACTGGTAGAAAATGCCTCAGGCATTAGGTCCGCCTTTGTACAATAGTTTTACTTGTGCATAAAGTTTTAATAAATAAATAAATCTCATTGGAAATGCCGACCTCCATGCGGGCAAAGCCAGAGTCAAAAGCTAGTGACTGTCATATTAAGAATATGAGGTAGGGCTTTAGCCTACAGCTAATCAAAATAAAGTAACTTTTTGTGTCCGGCTACGTGACCGCGTGGTTCTTCTATTCTACGCAATGGATTTTAATGCGATTTTCACCATAATTTAGAGAATTTATGCCGGAAAGCGTATGTGTATAATACACTTATATGTTCCGTACGCAAAATAAGCGCTCAGACGTGGAATTGTTGACACCAGCCCGTTCTACCTACCTATTACACTAATATTAACTAAACAGTCTAGATGGTCGATGTTGTAAAATCGATTAAATTGTGCAAAAAAGAGGCGAGTCGCTAGTAACAAACAAACACAAGACAAACCTTTTCAGCATAAATATTTTCAAAAGGAAAATATCTGAGTAAGTAAGTCGCTATTTATTTGCAACTGAAACCTTTCCAATGCATTGCTCAAAGGTTTACATCAAACGAGAACTTTTTAATATCTACTGCTGCTGTTTCAGTTGCAGATAACGTTCCTCAGATTGCATATTTCTATTTTTTTTTTATTTGAACAATAAGGGTCGCAGCTCTTCTTGCGTCAGTTGATTTACGAGTATATAAGAAAGTAGGTACTAATAGAGAGGGCTCGTTTGGACATGTCATATCGGGATATAAGCTTTTTGTTAAGATAATCTATGAACAAGCCTATTCGTGTTAAGAAAATACAGTGATACAACTGACAACCCGCACACTCCACGGTCTGCTGAGCTTATAACAGTACTTACATCGCTGGCCCCGGGCAATAAAGCGGTAATATCAAAAATCGAAGTTTACAGGAGAAATAAAAGAAGCTAATTTGTTTATACTATAGTGCAGCGTACAGTGATCCAAAATAGGCGTTCAAAATGTCAAACGAAAGCTAATTTTTATTACCAGTTCAACGTTTTAAAAATAATTGTATATGGTATAAATATTTAATGAAATAATTGAAAAAATGTATAATACAAATTATACACGATATTGTTTCTATTGCAACATCATTAATAACTTTATAAACACACCGACCACTGAGATTCAGATCTGTAAGAATATAATACGACGTATTTTCCGCTTTAGATCTCGAGCGTACCAGCCGATTACCACCTTCTTCAGGGAAATTTTATAGCCAAAGCTTAGCTGTATTATCCACTAATCGCTATTTTAGAATCCTATCAATGAATCATATTTTTATGTAACTACTAGCTTTTGCCAGCGGCTTCGCCCGCGTGGAGTTCGGAAAATATCCCGCGAGAACATACTACCGGGATAAAAAGTACCCTATGTGTTAATCCAGGTTATAAACTAACTGTGTTCCAAAATTTAGTAGGATAGATATTATATACTATTGAGGACTTTTCTGTAGATCTTTTGAAGACCATTATCTTTGTAATACATACTTTTGGTGTATGATCAACGTATGCGAGGAAGCGCATTTTCATCCGACTTGCTTTAAACTTATCGTCACTGCTCAGCTCCTATGTGCCTTAGCGTTATGTTATATAGCCTATAACCTGCCCACGAGTATGGACTAAAATCTTACCATGTTTGATTAAAATCCCTTCAGTAGTTTTTGACCCATGCGTGCATATACAGACAGACAGACAGACAAAAAATTTACTGATTGCATTTTTGTCATCAGTATCGATCACCATTCATCCTCCAATATTAATTTTGAATGTATATTCAATGTACAGAATTGACCTCTCTACAGTTTTATTATAAGTATAGATTATAACAGACCGACTTCATAATTTGATTTATTTTTTGTTTTAGTTGGAAGAGAATTTTTCATGCAATAAAGCTGTTATTGACATTTATTCTAAAGAAATATTAATTTTAAAAAAATGAAAAAAATAAGAATGATACACTGATACTCATTTTCAGAGAAGCCAAAAATCAAATAACATTAAAAAGGGCATAACCGGCGTTTACCGCTATATTGCCCGGGGCCAGCGACATGTTAGTGTTGATTGCAGTATAAAATAAATAAAAGCCCACATTAACCATACAATTGCCTATCGTTTAACGATATCTCGTTGCACATGACATGCAATATTGCAATCATGTTCCATGTACGTAGTGTTATTGTACCGAATCATATTGGTGGGTAAGCTTTGGTTAATAATTTGGTACCTGGCTATGCCTTGTATACTGGTAAATTGTTCTTAGAATAGGCGGAGCCTTATTCCGTATTCGAATAAGGCACTAGTACACGGAATCCCGGCCTCGCTTACTTTACCCAGTAACAGTTGGTGGTTCCTACGTCCAAAAGCATTTAGCCAACCTAACATAATATCGATAAGGTTTGATTTTTTGGAACGAAGTTCTTTAGTCCGAATTTCTCTGAATTACTGTTTCATGCATGTGGTGTTTACCTTTAAGTAACTGATGCACTGTTGCTTTTTTATTTTGTCAATGTATTATTTATTGTATCAGTGTAATCAATTGTTGGTTAACCTAATAAAACAAAATAATGATTAAAAAATAGTGCACCTTGTGGCGGGAGTAAAATTTAAGAAATCCTCACGCAATGCTTTCTTCATACGATTTATTATATTTTTAACCCCCGACGCAAAAAGAGGGGTGTTATAAGTTTGACGTGTCTGTCTGTCTGTCTGTCTGTCTGTCTGTCTGTCTGTCTGTGGCATCATAGCTCCCGAACGGATGATGCGATGTCAATAAAAAATGATATGTATTTAAGGTGACTTATCTGCGAGTGTTCTTAGACATGTTTGATGAAAATCGGTTGAGCCGTTTAAAAGTTGTGGGGGGGAAAGTGGGGAAGAGTAACCGAATGTCAGCAAATATACTCGAGTGGGGTCTCAAATGAAAGCGCACTGAAAGAGAATATTGATGAATTAATCGAGAGTGTTGTTCGCTTCGTTTGATTCTACATTATATTAAGTATGTACCTATAAAAAGTACAAAATAAAAAATTAAATTTAAAATTTAAAAAACCCCCGACACAAAAACCTAATTTCCCTTTAAAAAGTAAAAAATAATAAAAAATAACTCAATCTTAAAGTACCTAAGAATGTATTAATAATTCAAAAAAAAAAACGTCGCGTTGGGGGACCGCTCCGCGAGTGCAGACGTCGTTGACTGCTTAGTTAGGTAATAAAACTATTGGTAATTAAATTGTTAGGTTTGAAGCGGTCCCCCAACGCGGCGTATTTTTTTTTGAATTATTAATACATTCTTAGGTACTTTAAGATTGAGTTATTTTTTATTATTTTTTACTTTTTAAAGGGAAATTAGGTTTTTGTGTCGGGGGTTTTTTATAAAGAGACAAAGAGCGAGCGCAATAGTTTTCATTGTTTTTCATAGGCCAACATGAAAATCCAAGATGGTGGTTACGTTTTTTTTAACCCCCGACGCAAAAAGAGAGGTGTTATAAGTTTGACGTGTCTGTCTGTCTGTCTGTCTGTGTGTCTGTCTGTCTGTCTGTGTGTCTGTCTGTCTGTCTGTGTGTCTGTCTGTCTGTGGCATCATAGCTCCCGAACGGATGAAGCGATTTCAATTTTTTTTTAATGTATTAAAGGTGACTTATGTGCGAGTGTTCTTAAACATGTTTGATGAAAATCGGTTGAGCCGTTTAAAAGTTGTGGGGGAGAAAGTGGGGAAGAGTAACCGAATGTCAGCAAATATACTCGACTGGGGTCTCAAATGAAAGCACACTGAAAGAGAATATGGATGAATTAATCGAGAGTGTTCTTAGCTTCGTTTGATTTTACATTATAATAAGTATGTACCTATAAAAAGTATAAAATAAAAAATTTAAAAAACCCCCGACACAAAAACCTAATTTCCCTTTAAAAAGTAAAAAATAATAAAAAAAACTCAATCTTAAAGTACCTAAGTATGTATTAATAATTCAAAAAAAAAATACGGCGCGTTGGGGGACCGCTCCGCGAGGGCAGACGTTGACAGTCGTATCCTAAATGCAATATTGTGAAGTAATTTTATAAAAGTTTTCTTTTCTTAATTAGTTAGGTAATAGACTATTTGTAAATAAATTGTTAGGCCTGGAGCGGTCCCCCAACGCGACGTATTTTTTTTTTAATTATTAATACATACTTAGGTATGTACTTTAAGATTGAGTTTTTTTTTATTATTTTTTACTTTTTAAAGGGAAATTAGGTTTTTGTGTCGGGGGTTTTTTAAATTTTAAATTTAATTTTGTCATGGCTGTATTTCGTAGTTTTCGCGGATGTTGAAGCCGATATAGTGTGGTCAAATATTATAAATGTGAAAGTTTGTAAGTATGGATAGATGGATGTTTGTTACTCTTTCACAGAAAAACATTTGGTGCACGCATATGTTTGTCAAAAATTTGCATGAAACTAATGAGCAGAAACTAGTTAGATATAGTACTCGTAGGAAAGACCTACCTTCCACGATCCAACCTAAATTGAATGTGGTTGATCATAGTCCTAGAGTGCAATCTGTCATTTTATACAACAAGTTGCCAATAAAATTTAAAAGCATGAACAGCATGACCTTATTTAAAAACAAATTGAAGACATATTTATTGAAGAAATGCTATTAGAGTGTCGATGAGTTCATTGACGACAAAAGATAAACACAATTAAATTATATGTAAATGATGACTTACTGTGTTTATATAATTTATTTTTATATAAATTTTTGAATTTTAAATCTTAATGCAGTGTTATTTTTGTTTATATAATTTATTTTTATATTAATTTTTGAATTGTAAATCTTAATGCAGTGTTATTATTTAATGTTTTTGTTATTAATTTTTGACATATATATATTTTACTAGTGATATTGTTATATTTTAAAAACGTGATGAATTCTAAATATGAATGCAGTGAATGTAGTATTTTTTATTATTATTTATTTTATTTAATCTATGATATGATATATTGTACTTAAAATGTTTCAACACAAAGTATTTTGTTATGAAATAAATGACTTATGACTTATAGATTATAACGTGGATTAACAAACAAGATAATTATAATCCCCGTAGTACGGCCCCATGGGTTAATTTCCTTTCCATAAACAGTAAAAGATGTTACATTCGGAGTTAAAGAAAAGCATAAGGAACTTCGTACGTGCCGGTGCGTTCACATTCATTTTATTTTGCCTTCACTGTCCCTGAGTAAAGGCGTCCCCCAAATCCTTAATCCTTGCAGGCATTCTTTTACAGAGGTATGCGGTACGCATTTAGGTCGCCTTGTTGCCTCTTCCTGGGCCGCCTATTTCGCCGCCTGAACTACTGAACTGTAGTCTTTTTGTGGAACCGATATTGTTAATAGGGACCATCGATTTATATAAAAAAGTGAATATTGGTAAAAATGCATAACCGACATTGTTAATAGGGACCATCGGTACTCAGGTATTCATGGAGCGGAAATTGCTGCCCAGTGGTCACTTGCATGCGGAAAACATGACCCGCCCAATCTTATTTTAGTTTTGCAGTCTTTTTGCCTACCTCTGGGATGAATTTGAGGTTGAATCTACCAGTAAAAGTGCTTAACAATATTACAGATACTTTATTCATCCTGGCAAAACTGTAAAATTGGATGGCCATAAGAATGGACCACAAGCCATTTTACTAGGTTTGTCAAGATAGCTAATATCTTAGCGTTAGAACTTCCTACTGCGATCACGGCGGCCCAGCCAAGTGTTCCACATATAGGTTAACGATAACGAGCCAATACTTTAATTTCTTCGGGTCGCTAGCACGAAAGTATTTTAGATAGACAAAAGGAAAGAAGATTCGTTTATTCGCAGCAAACATGACGCTGAGAAAGAACACAACAAAAACAAGTTTACACACAAAATATACATCCACTCAAAACATAATGCTACGGCATATCTCTCAGCATATTGCTGGCCTCAATGCAAGTTGGGGCTTCAATGGTATTTTAAGCGACAGCTGAGATCTTGTTGGCCCAAAACTTTGCCACTACCACGGTGTTGGCGGTGGTAGAGGTCACTTTCACGGGGGGGTTTGGGACACAGAGAGCAGGAGGAGGAGGTAGAGCACAGTTTGTGACATAGCTCCACATCTATGGCCATCCCGTCATGGTAGCCCCCACTTTACCATGAGTACTTAAGTAGCAGGGAAGTCATGGTAGTCCGGTGGTAACCGCCTCGGCTTACGAGTTGTCGATTGAGGTTTGAAGCCAAACATGCGCTTGCGCTTCCTTGCATGTGTTTGCGCAATGTCGTAACGCATATCTATCTTTATTGTCTTTGGTCAATGGTCCGTAGCCATGACATCAACAAGCAATGGACAATATTGTGCAACCTTTTTAAGCTTGAATACGGGGCTTTTGGCAACTTTGTACGTGTGTATTTTTATTTTTTTATTTTTTGTTACTATTTTATATTGTGCGTTTTGTTTGTGCAGAATCAAACAAAAACGTCGTCAAACAAAATCGTTTCTTCTTTTCTTTTTCTTTTTTTTCTTTCTTTGTGTATATGATTTAATCACCACTGCTCTCAAAACGGTTAAGGAAAACATCCTGAGAATATCGGCATGTGACATCTACCAACCCGCACTGGGCACGCGTGGTGGATTACGGCCCACTCGCTCTCACCGAGAGGAGGCCTGTGTTCCAGAAGTGGGAACGTTATAGGCTGATCATGATGATAAGATGAATACTTAAGTAATTCCACATCATAATCACGACATTAATTTTAGCTCCACTCTTAAATGGTAGTTAATTATCCTTAATGACGTGATTGAGCCTTTAAGATTTGCCTGCAGACAACAACAAGGAACCTCGTTACCTTGATTATTCCCTAACACGCGTAATGGATTGTTTTTACAGCGGCTTTAAAAGCGGAATTAACATGAGCTTACTGTGCTTCGCTTACGAAGCGGCCCGGAAAAGGTGCTCCGTAATAAATGAAGGTGTCCCGGGATGTAATTACTGGGCGTTCCTTTGATATATTTATAATTAACTTTATAAATCTCAATTTATTTGCTGAGATGAAATCCAGAGTGCGAATGGTGTTGTAGCGAGTTCTCTTTTCTTCTTTTCGATTTCCCTTTTATGTTTTGTTTACATTACATATTATTGTATAGAGTCAAGTTTATTGCGCCACTTCTTCTTCCCATCTAAAGCACTAGGAAGAGGTGAATGGCGGGTGGTTTGGGGGACTGTTTTATGTAATTTTACCGTTCAAAAAGTTCTGACTCTCAGCCTAATTTGAATTAATGACTTTTGATTTGGTTTGACCTATTTGGCCATTCTCTGGTTTGAGTCTTTAGTTCTGAATAACATAGCTCTCAGATGATTTTCAGCATCATTTTATATACCCACTAGCTTCTGCCCGCGACTTCGTCTGCGTTAAATTTCGTGTTCCCCGACCCTTACCGTCTCGTCGAATCGCCTACCCGTGCGATTTTCCCCGTTTTTGCAACATTTTTCATTACTGCTCTGCTCCTCTTGATTGTAGCGTGATGTTATATAGCCTATAGCCTTTCTCGATAAATAGGCTACCAAACACTAAAAGGTTTTTTCAATTCGGACCAGTAGTTCCTGAAATTAGCGCGTTCAATCAATCAAACAAACAAAAAAACTCTTCAGCTTTATAATAATAGTATAGATAAGAAAATTATGCTGTATCGAAAAGTCTTCAGAAATTAAGGCTGAAAAAGCTCGTGTTACCTCTCAGGACAAAACGATTCACAACACAACCTACTTACTCCTTATGAGAATACAGGGTCGCGAGATTTGTTTTAAAGAGTTACCGTGGCTCTGGCATATAGGCAACTGAAGGAACACGGTGCGTTTTAATCAGTAGAAGTCTGACACTCCCTCTCACTCCGCCCCAGAGCGAGAGACGTCATTTGATGCTTTCCCACCCACAAAAAAGGCCTATAGTTATGCCTACGTAAGTGTTAATTCACCTTAAGTCTAACACAAAGTGTCTATGATGTGAAAATTCACAAAGAGCAGGAAATTAATTTCCCGTTGAAACGTATGGATATAATTTCCTTTGAGTTATTGAGTTTTTTCCTATTATTTTTTTGTTCTGTTTGGGGAAATGTCGGGCTTCGGCTGTAACAACTTCTATAAAGTTAATATTCTAATATAATATTTACTTTGCCCTTTAAACGGAGCTCTAGGAATCATCAAACACTCCAAATGGTTTCAGTGATGTTTTAATGAAAAGGATGTTAAATTAGTTAATAATACTGTTACAAATTACTTAATAATATTGTTACAAATTACTTAATAATATTTTTACAAATTACTTAATAATGTTGTTACAAATTACTAAATAATCCTTTATTCATTTTTACAAACTTATAAATTATATTTTTAAATATTAGAATATAAAATAAAAACATTTAAAAATATAAAAAATAGTAGCCCACCGGTATCGGGAACAGGGTCCAAGCTACCAGCGGTCAGGGCTCCAGAGAGAGGAACCTCCTGACAATGCGAGCCGTGTCCAGAAGTACCGCTTTCTGAATCAAGCCCTTGACCCATCTGCTTAACGAGAGCCTCTTCAGGTGTTGGTCGAGGCTCTTGGCTATCAACCCATTGGCTGTGACGACTATCGGCACAATGATCGCTGAGTCCACATCCCACATGTCGACAACCTCGCGAGCCAAGTCAAGATACTTGATTTGTTTATCTTTCTCGGCTTTCACGAGGTTCTCGTCATGCGGAACCGTTATGTCAACAATAATTGTGCGCCTTTCTAGTCGATCCACCACCACTATATCAGGCTTGTTTGCAACAACAGTCCTGTCAGTGATGATGGATCGATCCCAGTACAGTGTGATATGGTCATTTTCAAGAACTGGGTCGGGCACATACCTGTAGTACGGCACTTCTGATTCCACAAGGCGGTATTTCAGAGCAAGATGCTGGTGGATAATCCTGGCTACAAGATTCTGTCTATGCAAGTACTCTTCATTAGCTAGACGAGAACACCCAGAGATAATGTGTCTAATTGATTCCCCGGGATGCCACCGATGCCCGACAGCATTAATTTGTAACAATATTACTTAATAATATTGTTACAAATTACTTAATAATACTGCTGACGGTAAATGAGAACAGTGGTGGCTTAGTGAAAATGGCCGCGCTTTTATCTGGTGCTTTCATCATCATCATCATATCAGCCGAAGGACGTCCACTGCTGGACATAGGCCTCCTCCAATTTGGGGGATTTGCCGTAATCCCTACGCTTGGCAAGCGGATTGGCGATCGCAGTATGGTGGTAAAATTCATAGAGAACGGGGCTGTCCATTCTCTAGTAAATCCCTTAGTCGCCTCTTACGACACCCACAGGAAGAAATGGGGTGGTGTTATTCTTTAAGTCCGGCACCACACGGTAACGGTACAGGCGCTTTACTTTGTGTAAATTATTTCATCACCACTACTCTCAATACGGTAAATGAAAACATCGTATGGAATCCGGCATTTCCTCGAACTAAAAAAGAATAGAATATTTATTTGACATAAAGTAAAAAACGAAGACATACCAACTCGCACTGGGCCTGCGTGGTGTAGCCAACTCCCTCTCACCGAGAGGTCGCCTGCATCCCAGCAGTGGGAACATTATTGACTGTTTATGATTTAACATAACATAACATCACGCCTTGTTTCCCCGAAGGGTTAGGCAGAGGTGTACCTATAGTACACCCACATTTCGCCTGTTATATAGTAAATGATGTTTTATGAATCTAATATATTACTAGGGAAATCTACTGCCTACTGATGGATACCGCCGATCAATAAAACCTAATGTAAGCAAGTTCGTAGTTCACACTCTTCCCCTAAAGTGTTAGAATAATAGTTTTGTCTAAAAACCTCAGACATCCATAGTACCTATTGTAGTTTGAAGTCTACCGGATAACTGAGGCTGAATATTCCCAAACCAACAATGAATACCGACTCCTAATAAAATAGGATCTGGTAGGTATTACAAGACCAATTTTCTCTTTTTGATCATATACTCGTAATTGCATTAAGAGCCTTGCCAGACAGACATGTCACCATTTAAAAACCTTTTCCAGACACGTTTACATGCCGACGGTACATTTTAAAAACAAATAGGCCCTCCGGGACTCTTTAATCCAATAAAATAAAAAATGTTGCTCGTCCGGCCGGCATAACAGACGTGCAAATGGTACAGTATTTCGCTTTGAGTTATTTATTCGTGCAATTTAGACGTATATAGGCAATTTGGCAATTTAACGAAACCTATAGATAAACATTTTTAATATCAAACATATTAAGATAAGAGCGTCTGCCTAGTACCTATTTTTTTTTGACGGTTCACAAATAGGGCCCCATATGGCTGTGATGTTTCAGACCAGTAGACTGACTTGATTTCAGAATCTATTCGAACATACGATTTATACAATTTTGGCATGTCGACATACACACCAAACGGACGTTATAAAGTCGCGGCAGAATTTCTTCGTACACTGGATCTTCACCGCAAAATCGAACCCTGTTTTTTTTTCGATGCGTTGAGATTCACTTGGTTCCACTAAGTTCGATTCTCAATGCTCTGACCGAGACATCATCTTTCTACACAGATCGTTGTTCATAACCTATATTAACACCTAGGGTACTTTTTATCTCAGTAGTACGTTCCCGCGGAATAATTTCCGATCTCCAAGCGTGCGAAGCCGCAGGCAAAAGCTAGTACTGAAATCAAATCCACCGTGGATGTCGCAAAAGGTCACCAACGTCCGCAAGTTTTGTTCCTTTTGCATAAATAAACCTGCCAATTTCGGAGAGGTCAAGAATAACAATCTTTTATGGAAGTATAACGATTTGGAGCTTGTTAAAACTTTTCACTTCACAAAATAATTCCAATCAGAAACTCACAATACCAAACATTTCAACAATTTTCATTTTTCACCAAAAACGTCCTTATTTGTATCGAATCATTCAACGGTACAATTGTGTTGGATCATAAATAAATAAAATCTATTCCCGTGCGAGCGGCGTCACGGGCAATAGATAGTTCATAAATAAACCTATTGAGCGGGCGTGGAACACGTATCAATGTTGGCGTTCAGTTTTCATATTCATAAAAGAAAATATTTGCATTGGCAACATTGGTAACGAATGTGTCGACGACGTGACGTTGAATTTATGTGAATTTGATCATTTTAACCAGTTTAATGCGAATGCTGCATTTATATGACACTTCCTGTGATATTTTTAACACAATTATAAAGTTCCCAATTATTTTCCAGTAAGAAAGAAAAAAAAATCACAGAACTGTGTGCACAGAACACATTTACATAGTGATTTCTGAAAACAACACCAGGCCCACCACTAAGCAACCTTATGAAGCTTTTACGCCACAACAAAAATACTCAGATACTTTAATTCTCATTCGACGAAACGATTTTATATCGTATCGAAATTGGAACCCATTTCGAAATCAGAACCATTCTCAACTTCACCCAAACGCTTCAAAGAAATTACAGCAAACCCTTTAGGCAAAATGATTTCAAGATGGCGCCTGACTGCGACATTGATGTCGTAAAATATTAATAAAAAGATTCAAACAACTACAGTACCACATAAAGTAACCCAAATTCCCCTTCGCGTTTAAAAAATGACCTACTTCTTTTACAACTTAAAACATGATAATATAAACAAAAGACTTTTATAATAAAACAGACCGGATAAAAGCCCTCGTTTCGTTTTTAAAGTATATAATAAGTTATTACTTTTTAATGTCATTATTTAATGTCCTGCTATGAAGAATGCAGGCTGTCTGTCGATACCTACCGAACATTTTGATTGGGGCTTTATGTAAAATGTCATCATGAAAAAAAAAATTGGGATGCTGTGTAATAAAAAACATAACCATTGATACGTCTAAGGAAGATTTATTATTTTTATATTGACGATTCTTTCAGCAAAAACACAGTTCTCTATTATTTCAATACAAAATTGTCCTTGTAATTTTCTAAGCGTCAAATATCTAAAGAGTCTATGAAACATTACAGGCACTCTGACCTCAATTTTTCCGCAGAATCCCAATTATATCATAACAGCTTACAGCTGAGCCCAATCACACTTTCCATCCTCCATTCAAAATGAACCGGAACCTTATTTTACGTGCCACACTTAAACGAAAACTTCAGCTTTCCCTTTCAAAATACAATTGAAACCATTCTGGGAGAAAATATTGTACGATTTCAGCAATATGTAAGCATGAGTGCGATTTCAATATTTTTATACGTAGCTAGCCAGCGCAGCAACAGTCAAACGAAAATTCGTATCCTTCAGTTTACTCCATTTTCTTAAGACCGTAAACGATACCGTATACGAAATTTTTCGCATTTTGCTGTATTACATGATTTTATAGACGTGTTTTTACAGTTAAAATAATGTTTTTCTAGAAATTTGAATGTATCATATGAAAGATCGTTTCAGTTTTGATCAAATGAATCAGCTACTTTTTTTTCTTTTGATTTTAATTAATCGTCAAATCGGCGACTGTTAGGTAAACTTTGCGGTAAGAGGATTTAAATAACACATAACGAATCCTTTTAACGACTTCACGGTTTGTAAAAATTATGCATTATAAATTCTCAAAAAGAAGCTCGTTCATTAGATAATAACTGAAACGATATTTCATGTGGTGCATTAAAACTTATGGAAATGCAGTATTTAAACACGTCTGTAAAAGCAAGTAAATTAGCGAAATCGATTTAATTTCATGTACGGCCTCTTAAGGCCCACAGTACATTGAAAGAAAAATATATTAGTGTGTGTTCGTGGTCCTTATCGTGACCCAACATTGACCGTCGCAAAACGGCTGAAAAACTCGTCGATCGCACCCTTTTCCCAGGCCATAACGTTGCTTCTAAACAGCTTATCCAACCGTGTCGATTAATGCGAGGTCTAAGCACCCTTCATACAAGTTCAGTCCCATGCAATTATAGTCCTATTGACAGGATAACTGAATCTGACAGCACAAGACAAATCGACCGCCCGGTTTCGATTTCTCATAATGAGGAAGGTAATCATTTTTCGAAGTGTCACGAAAATGCTATAAGGTAACTGAAAATCTATCATACGCTTAATGAAGTTAAATTATACATTCCAATGTTACCGAAAATTTCATTGGCCCTATTCTGGACACATAATTGCTTCCACCATTACTCTTTATCTCGGTGAGATCAAAAAGTCATTTATCACGGAGCCAATGTGCTCGCTCCCGTCGATCACAAACTTATTATACCAACTTTTTTATCGCTTGCATTCATTTGATACTGGCAGACTTTTAAAAGAGATTTTTTTATTAAATACTTGGTCGTTTCCAACCTCTTTTTGCTATATGGGTTAAGTTGAACGTGGAACTGCGATGTTTACTGAGTACATTTCTAAAAATATAGACTTACCTATATAAAAGAGTATTGCTTTAAACCCTAAGTAGTAGATAAATCGGTGATTAGAATATTCTAAGGAAAACAAATCCTGCTAAATACTGTTAAATGTGCTGTTTTAATAGCGTTAATTGATTTTAACTGTTGTTTAAATTTTAATATAGATAGGGCTGTCCACTAATGAGGAAAGCCTCAAGGCAGAAAACAATTTCTACCTGCAGAAAATAATAGAACTTTGCAATACCTAACCCTAGCATTGCTACTGCTCCAGATAAAAAAATTAACAATGTATTTTTAACGTTTTAAATTCAAACGGGACAGAAGCGTTTTGCTCTTAAATTTTAGAGGCTCGTAACTTCAACCGAAACCTGTTGAACTATCGACCTACTTTAAACAAAAGGCAGGAGAGAGTTATTTTTCGATATCTTCGCCAGAATCCTTATCTAATAGATATTACCCGCATAAACTGTCGAGTTGCTACAAACTTTCATACGTTGACAAGGCGACGAGGAAAATCCACTTGGTCTCGTAACTTGTGAAGACTTACCAACAGAAGTTAACGGGATTTTTTCTTAGGAAACATGCGACCTATAAGTCTTTCAACGTAATGAGATATCGGGTAAATAAGAAGTAAGAAATATAATCCTCAAGACCGTATTTCGGCCATGGCGGTCAATCTCAACGGAGACTAGCCTTCAGAGGTGTAGGTATTATAGTGCACAAGTATGTGCGCAGATACAGGGGCACTCACTGTCATAGTTCGATGGGACGACACTCGCGGAGAGAGATCAGGCGCACGACCAACGTCTTAATGTGTGCACCGAGGCACGGGAGTATCACTCCGCAAACTTCCAAACTTCGGGCTGTGTGAAAGTAAAAGAGTGTTATGGAGACTGCTTGTCGTCACCAACATTACAATGCACAGGGGGTGTATTGATTGTATTTGTGCAATTTACCAGCTTTAGCTGATATAGAATAATCCAGTATGGGATCATTTATAGTTCGAACTAATAAACATACCTGATTCCCGTACTTCTATTGATTTATGTTTTTCATGATAAATTCATCAGCCTAGTCCTTTCCCAACTATGTTGGGATCGACTTCCAGTCTGACCGGATGTAGCTGAGTATCAGTGTCAATGGAACGACTGTCTATCTGACCTCCACAACCCAGTTACTGGGTAAGACTGGTTGTCAGACTTTCGGGCTTGTGACGACCCGTAACAACTGTCAAAGAACTACGAATGACAGCCGAGACCAAGTGCTTAACGTGCTTTCCAAAGCAGGGAAGAGTAGAAATGGTCCAACATCCGTGGATCAAGGGTGGCAAGCGTAGTTTAACCTGATCGATCCATCAGTGCGGCTGTTATTACTAAGCCACAAGCCCGTCTTTAATAAATAATATCTGGTTAACCGAGCTTTGCTCGGTATTTTTTGGTAAATTGTGTTTAAAATAATAAGTTTATGTTCAAGTTGATTATTGATAAAGTTAGTCATTAAAAACACGAATAAAACGACATTTTATAAAAATGAATCCTAGCTAGATCGATTTATCGCCCCCGAAACCCCTTGTATACTAAATTTCATGAAAATCGTTGGAACCGTTTCCGAGATTCAGATTATATATATATATACAAGAATTGCTCGTTTAAAGGTATAAGATATATTTTTATCTTTTTTTTTTCAGAATGGACCTGCCTTTGACGTTGATCACGCCTGATGGAAAGCGATGGATAAGGTCTATGATGGAAAGAACGTGCCCACAAGATACCTGGATATTTTATTGACGTTGACGTTCAAAAGTGTCTTTTATGTTCCTATTTTAAATAAATGCTTTGACCATACACTATCACAATTCTATTTAATTTAAATCTATCAGATGACATGGATAAAAATATTTACGAGATTTTGGTAGCACCCTTTATAGACAGACACATGCTGAAAGTGAACAGTGCTTATTGATTTTCTTCTTCAGCGCAGCTGTACGGGACACGAAGCTTCTCGCTGTGAGCACGAAATTTTTATTTCTGCTAATATTTTTGCAGTAAACTTTTTCAAAAGTGTAGATACGTCTTTGTAGCATTTGAAGACCATCTCATTGTAACATAGATTTGAAACAATACTTAGGTTAGTATTATCTATATTCAAATCAAAGTCCCGATCCGAAATTCTAATTTATATTCCATCCAAAATACATTGTTCCACATACAGCGAGTTAAGCAACATAACACAATCAGATTTCAATGCTGAAGCGTATTTGTGTAAGTATTTATCTTCACAGACATGGCTAAGGCTGCGTGCACACAGTCACCGCAAGCTTTCAGTATGCGTGGCGGCGACCTTGGATCCAATTGGCACTGTAATGTGTACTCAGAATCAGTAGCTCGGAGCAAGCGGATCGTGTTCATGTGCACTTGTTTATGAACGGTAAAATATTTACCTATCCAGATGAAATTGGTAGAAACCGGTGAAAACTGGAGTTGGCGGAAAATAAGGATGCGTATTTTTACTAGTGATGTCCCGGATATCCGTATCCGTATCTGCGGATCTTGACACCAAATATCTGTATTCGAATCCGTAACCGCGGATATATATTTTTAAAGATCATCACTAATGTTGACCCTAAATATTTAAGACCAGCTGCTGCCCACGACTTCGCCCGCGTAGATTCAAATTATCTCACGGGAACGTGCTACCAGGGCAGAAAGTAGCCTATGTTACTCCTTATAAGATCAGCTAACTGTCAGTCCCGTCAAACCGATCCAGCCGTTTCAGAGATTAGCGGGAATAAACAGACAGACAAGCGAAATTAAAAAAAAGTTTTCTTGTCGTATATACCTTTATATGCATTTAGTAAAATTCTGTTATTTTGATATTACAAGGAGACACTTAAATTTTATTTATTTAAGTATTTAGCAGACAATGGAATGCCATATTTTGGAACTGAAACTCAATTGGGGGCGGCCTATGTCCAACAGTGGACGTTTCAACTGAAATGATGAATGAAACCGTTGTAAAAGTTCAAATCATACTATGTAGGTATTGAACTTCTGATAAATGGCTCGAAGGCCATTTATCTGCAAAGCTCAAATAGGATCGGCAGGTGGTAAGACCTGTGCGAGGTCAAAACGGCTCCTATCTCTACATACATGGTAAAAAGTCTGGCCTTGGGCCAGACTTTTTACTATGTATGTAAGCATACGGCAGAAAAAGTGAAAAGAGGGAAATAAGACTTTTGCCTATTTATTATCTTTCGGTTACTTTGAGGTATGTTCTGCGGGTCCACCCTTTATGGCAGAATTTTTTTCGTCATAATATTATTTTGCATAACAGCGGATGGCATAAACTTCATTTCGCAGAAAATCGTTTGGCATACACTCATTTATCATACATTCACAACGCATAATTTTATAAGTCAGAATTATCTTTAGGCATAAATTTTATTCCATAATAATTAAAAAGTAGAACCATCATATCGCAGAAAGTTCGCAGTCAGAATCGTCTCTTGGCATAATTTCATATCGATAGTTATTAAAAGGCAGAACTATCATATCCCAGAAACATTAAACTTAGAATCATCTTTTGGCATACATTTCATAACGAAGAAGCATGCAGCATGCAAACAAGCATGCAGCATGCAAGCAAGCATCCAGCATGCAAGCAACCAAGCATACAGCATGCAAGCAACCAAGCATGCAGCTTGCAAGCAAGCATGCAGCAAGCAAGCATGCAAGCAAGCATGCAGCAAGCAAGCAAGCTTACAGCATGCAGGCGAGCATGCAACATGCAGCATGCATGGTTTCTGTCACGGCTTCGGCGCTGCGGGGCTCCGGCGGACCCACGCGACCTCATCGTCACAGATGGTTTTACGCTCACCACCGCGGCTTCGGCTTGCTGGCCGGCTTTGCCGGCCAGCCTCAGCCGCGGCGGCGACCGTCAAAACCACCTGCTCCTCAGCTCGCGGGCCGCCTCGCCACTCCGCGCCTACGCGGGCTTAAATTACACTCTAGGGGTAGGGCAGACAAGACTACGTGGAGTCGGTTCTGCAGCGATTCGTTTCTGTCAATAATTTTTGTAGCACAACATATACTGACGTTTTGAGACACTATTTCATTTTATTTAAGGTTAAAATGCTATTTAATAGAAATGAAAATATGCCTAACAAAACTATTCTAAATGAAATTCTGCCATCTTCATCGTATGCCAAGTGAAATTATGCCAAATAATCATTGCTCTAAATAAATGTTATGCTAAACGAAATTATGCGGAATTTTAAGTCTGCCAAAGGTATTTATGCGAAATAAAATTCTGCCATCTTAAAAGTATGCCAGCGTTAAGTCGAGCATATAAACATTCGGCCAAACAATGATTATGCTCAACATTTTTTATGCCTTACAAATACTCGTTTAAATAAGATTATGCCAAGTGTGTTATGCCAAATAAAATTCGGAGCATCAAGTTTCTGCCAGATAGAGGGAACCCATGTTCTGCTCCCTTGTCCTGATATGCAATTGACAAAATTGTCAAACTTTAATTGTTTGAATACGAGGCTTTTGGCTATTCCTATGAGAGTTTATTATGTTTTTATTTTTTGTAATCCACGTTTTGTTGTGCAGAAAAAAATATTTTCATCATTGTTTGCTGTTTTTTATAAGTACTTATAATGTGTGTTTTGCTTTGCCGTACCTAATACCAATAAACGCATTATACGTTTGGTTGTAAACTACTAAAAGTGGCACTTGTAATAACAGTTTGCAAACCCGCGAGAAACAATAGGATATTTATTATTCAATCCACCGGACAGGTACGGAAATTAAGACCGTCGCTTTTCAAGAACGAAGAATTTACTTACATTATTCTCAATAGCTACTTAAATAAGTTAATAATAATAACTTACAACTTCTTAGGGAATAGTAGGTCGCTAAGGATAACAACATACATTAACGAACCAATGGGTCTAGTGGTTGAAAACGCTTACAGATTCGTATCCCAGATCGGGCAAAGTGTTAGTGGTTATTGGTGTTTTCCATCTGAAATTTCTCAGTAGTAGCTTTGTGTCTGAATATATGGGTCATACTCAGAAAAAGTGTACATTTGGTATCTTTTCATGTCCCGCTACTTCATAATTATGTAAACATCTTATATTGTGATATTTTCTCTATATTCCCGCATTTTTGCTATATTCGTCTATGAAGAGTTTTCTAGTATTTGAGCTTTAGTTTTAGATTAAAAGAGTATATTTTTTGAATATCAAAACATTGTTAAAAATCTCCCCAAACATTTTTTTTTGTGTCCCAATGACCATTTCAGATTTTCAGAGATAAATTTTTACGAATATACATCGCTTTATTAATCAATGACTGTGGTTATATTATTCATGATGAATCAATTAACTAAGTAGGACCAATTTTATTCGTAAATCATTCACAGATTTTTTTATTTAATTAAACAAATTTTATCCCAAAATTATGAAGTTTTGTTACTCAGGGTTAGTAATACGTAATAAAATTATAAACGCAATTATTTAAAGTGGTAGAAACTATTTTTTAGGGTTCCATTGCCAAATGGCAAAAAACGGAACCCTTATAGATTCGTCATGTCTGTCTGTCCGTCTGTCTGTCTGTCTGTCTGTCTGTCTGTCCGTCCGTATGTCACAGCCACTTTTCTCCGAAACTATAAGAGCTACGCTGTTGAAACTTGGTAAGTAGATGTGTTCTGTGAACCGCATCAAGATTTTTACACTAAAATAGAAAAATAACAATAAATTTTGGGGTTCCCCATACATAGAACTGAAACTCAATTTTTTTTTTTTCATCAAACCCATACGTGTGGGGTATCTATGAATAGGTCTTCAAAAATGGTATTGAGGTTTCTAATATCATTTTTTTCTAAACTGAATAGTTTGCGCGAGAGACGCTTCCAAAGTGGTAAAATGTGTGTCCCCCCCCCCCCCCCCCGTAACTTCTGAAATAAGAGAATGATAAAACTTAAAAAAAAAATATGATGTAAATTACCATATAAACTACCACCGAAAATTAGTTTGAACGAGATCGAGCAAGTAGTTTTTTTTTAAAACGTCTTAAATCGTAAACCGCAATTTACCGTTCATTCAATCAGCTGAAATATAAAAATAAAACATTTATTTTCATAACCATAAACCTTATGCATAAACCGAAAATACCTACAGGTTTGTACGGAACCCTCGGTGCCCGAGTCTGACTCGCACTTGGCCGGTTTTTTCCTATTCTGGCATCAATATTACTAACGTTAAAATCACTGTCGCGACAGCCACTATGTTTTCACCGTAGTCGTGAAGTCAAGACATGTATCAAGTGAATATTTACAAAAAAAAACCTCAGGGTGATAAACGACTAGTATTGTGGTAAGTTAATATATTTTTTGTTTACTTACTGTTTTCTTTTCTTATTTTTTTGTATTATTTTAACGAATACGCTCAATGCTTGCGTTTTAAACACGTGGTTTACTTAAAAATATTTTTAGAGTTTATAATTTCTCATATTTTATTCTCATTTTCGTTAGATTGCGTTACGCTACGAAACTGAGAAATTGTTAAGCTTAGTACACATCATAAAAAAAGTATGTAATTATAGTCACGGGTACGTAAGTGGGCGAATGATTTTGTAGTGAGGGTGGAAATATACCTACATACTTATTTATAGGTATATCAGTGTAGTGATCACAAATACTTAAGTTTTCGGTCTTTACCTTTACTTTAAAAACCAAATAACAAATACAATAATAAATAGTTTGTAACAAGTCAAAAAACTTAAATGCGTTTCAGTAAAATACCATGGCTCCTGTGTCAAATCCCGAAAGACAAAGAAGATAGCAGCCATCGACACCTTCTGAATTTGAAATTCTTTTCGAGTCTATCAGCTCAGTATACGGAGATTCGACACATAAGGAAAAACCAGTATTAAAAAAAAATGATTTGTTACAAAGTTTGTTTTAATCATTCTAAATAAGTCTGAGAAGCCAAATATAATCACTTGTTTTATTTCTTTCAATCCATGTGTACTTATACGTTATTACATCACTTTCGTGACGGAGTCTCTCAGTATCGTTACTTATCAGTTTAGTTACAAAATTAAAATGTACCCTTTTTCTGAGTATGACCCATATGTCTGCTTGATGATTATAGGTTCACCACCCATTACATGGAACTTAAACATAACTGGTGAAATGTAGGTGTACTAACAGATAAACCTCTGCCCAACCCTTTGAGAAAAATACAGGCGTGAAGACATCATATGATACCCATAATTAATATACTCAAATATGCCGTTTGAAATAATCCAATTAAACCAAATAAAGAAACCAATATCGCAACCCAATTTCGGTTCATTGATAATATCAGAAAAACAGTCAAACTCAGCATTATCCAGTGGTCCCGGATCCCGTACCGAAGCCACGAATTAAATCGACTCAGCTAATATTGACCAGGTTTCAATTTGCATGTAAATCAGTTAGCCACGCCGCTGCCCCGAGTTAGGACAATTAACTTTTAAAAAACTGTTTTATGGTCACATCGGGCGCCCACGTGTTTCAAACAACGGAATTAGTAAAGGTTTTATGTACCGTGATACACAGACAAAATGGGATTTTATACGCCATATAATGGTTAATCGCGTGAAAACTGTGTGAGTGAGTTCCGATAAACTCGTATTATCGAGTTTTTTTTTTTTTGTTTTATCTAAGGGCTAATACTCATTTTTACACTTTTATAAGTAGAGAGACACTTTAACAAGAACTTCGAACATTTTTCCAATAATTTGATAAACGGTTAGGTGACAATATTGGCAATACTGGGCAGCGTAGGCTATTAGGCGTAAAAACTATGCCCATGTCTTGTTGGGCACTCAATAGAACACAATATCGGAAAATCAAATTAAGAATCGGTTATATAAGTTATTTACTTGTGGTGGTGTGAATGTGTGTGTGTGTAAGCGCAGGAACTCTCGATGC
Organism: Aporophyla lueneburgensis; assembly: GCA_932294355.1. Lineage (NCBI taxonomy): Eukaryota > Metazoa > Arthropoda > Insecta > Lepidoptera > Noctuidae > Aporophyla > Aporophyla lueneburgensis. The sequence continues at coordinate 9,915,396 of OW028737.1, forward strand.
CGTGACAGAAAATAGCGAAGTCGAAAGTGTGTGTGTGTGTGTGTGCGTGTTTGTGCTGACGTTACTCATTTTAACGCACACATTCACAGCATGTTTGTACACTTGTTTACCACAAGTATAGCGTCTAATAGGTCTTCAAATTCACTACTTAGCAGTTTACATATATATAGCATTATACTTACGATTTTACATAAATTAGCTAAGGTAAGTATCATTCCAGATGGCGTTCTGTAGTTTTCACCTACCCCAATGGAAAGAGGCTTGAGTTCAAGTACATACATAATGTTTGAATCGGTGTATTTTTCTGAAAATTTTAGATTAAATCAGGCGTGCCGAAATATAATATCCCCTCGCATACTTACTTACATATTCAAAGCCAATTTCTCAGGCAGCCAAGAACAACATAAAGAAGAAAATACAGCTCTTCCCTCGGTAAGCCCCCACATGCTACATATTTTTGTGTATAAAAAAACAGTCAAATGTGAGTCAGCCTCGCACACTAAGGATTCCGTACAGTTTTTTTTTTTTGCTGTAGCGCTCAGGCCACTGCCTGAGGCACATCATTGTAAAGCTTGTGGTAATACACTTTTATTGAAAGGTCTGCTCTTGCAACCGATTATTGTAAAATAATGTTGCTAAGTAAACGAAATAATAACACTGCGAAACAATGGTTTTATTTCTTCTCTCATCTTTTTTTATTTTAGTAAAACACACGTTTCTTGTATGGTTCCTCTTTTTATATGTTGCTATAGCGGCTAAAGTAGTACACATTCTATGAAAATTTTACATGTCGTTTCGTTTGTCATTTCGGAAAAAGAGGTACAGCCCTGTGACAGACGGACGGACGAACAAAGGAGCCTTAGCAATTGGGTACCGTTACGTTGGCGCCTTTTGGATCCGGAACCCTAAAAAGAACATAGAACCAATGCGGTTAGAGAGCCGGATGGCCGTCGGATGAGCGCAGCAAACATTACACTGCTTTGTACTCACTGACCCAAATTACTCCACTTTAAATGCAAATCATTCACAAAACAACCGCTTCACAGAAGCGTTTCATTTCAACGTATTTGTATTTGTTTTGCTTATCGATGTATTCTGTGGGCAGTAATGAGCGCGTTGAATCGAAAGTAATGGAACGCCACCTGGCGGGGAAAAGGAAAATATGCTGGTCAATGTTGCTAGAAAAACTAGTGGTAAAAGGTTGTCGTTCGTGTATTCGCACCTACTGAGAGCTATTAAGGAAATTAAAGAAAGAATGCTGGCTGGTGTAGAATAAGCCATCATAGTCAATGTTTTTTTAGGCATCGCTTTTAGATACCTAGTCAAAGTTAGTTGATGTTATTTTCAAGATTATTTTTTCTTTCGTTTTTAAAGCCACTAAACACCCTTTTCGCATAACATACTATCAATTCGAAATTTGAATTTTGTAATACAATTGCTTCTATGTTTGAAAAAATTGCCTGTACATCATGATTAGGAATGACATTTTTTGAGTTCTTAAAAAAAACCATTCCTACAGTAAGTGTATTACGCAATTACCCAACTAGAGGTTACAAATAAATACATACTCGTAGATTACGAATACTGACTATCATAACGGGCGGTTCGATCGAAGTTACAGTGTAGGTAATGGAATAAGTTTCAGACATATTTATAAGTTTTACGCGAAACGAAGCGGCCATCCGAGCTACACAACCTTCATAAATCAACTTTTCATACTAGAACTTGTGGTTATCAGCGCACACTTGAGCGCTCCGAAGCCGAAACATCCGAAACATTTTTCTTCATTTTTCTTTGTTCCTCACGATGCGACAACCATGAGGAAATAAAAGCCAATTTTAGGGAAATGCGGCATATTGAAGTAAAGATACGCGTATAGTAACATGCATGACAGATGCTCATATTGCTGCCTGTACAAGCAATGGAATGTAAAGTACCTATGTAGCATGTCAGTGAACAGTGACATGAACAGACCATGTTTTGTGAAACAAAACAATCATACTCGAGTACAACGCTAACACTTGTATTTTTTCCGATCACTCATCGAGCATATACGATAGGTTTTGCCATCGAGAAAAATATGGTTAATAAAATTATATTAAATGAAACCCCATATATAACCCTATTTTCTAATATTCTTATGCACACACTTACACGTACACTCAACTGACCTCACCAAACTCCTCATTCTAATTTGTTTTATTTAATTTAATTTCAAGAGTTTTGGTTTTGTGTTACACTCTCAAAGTGAGGGTGAGGGTCAAAACTATCTCTCCCAAATACGACCTGTATGTAGGAGAGATAGTCTCGACTATGTCACTCAGTGATCTAGCTAGATCAATAAGCGATTCACCCAGGAATTCGTTGTACCTACGTATATGTAATTAATGATGCATACTTTGTAAGTCCCTCATGTACTACAACACCTTTATGTACCAAAATAAAATTACTATATTACATCATAATATTTTATATTATAAAATTATATCACAGTTGGCGTTGATTTCGAATAAATTACTAACTTCCAAACAAATTTTAATTCGTTAAACCCGTTTAATGATGAATGTTCAAAAATTCCTTCAGAGTTTATCAGCTTCTATACCTATACAATGTCGCCCATGCGCATGTGACCGCCCGTAAGTTTCTGAATATTCATGAAAAACTGTTGAAAATAAACTTCAAAAGGGGGGGTCTATCTATAACAGTTTTCATGTTATTCAATTTTTTATTTTTTAAGTAGAGTTTGTAGATTCGCTTTCTATTTTTTGATAAATCTCCGAAGTTTATGGGTCGATTTGTATTCTGTTTATTTAACCTATTAAAATAACTCATAAGCTTTTGGAAATAATAAATAGAATCCAAATCGACCCATAAACTTCGGAGATGTGTCAAGAAATAGAAAGCACATCTACAAACTCTACTTAAAAATTTAAAAATGATTAACATGAAAAATGTTAAAGTTAGACCCCCCCTTTTGAAGTTTATTTTCGATAAGTTTTCATGAATATTCAGAAAATTACGGGCGGTCACATGCGCATGGGCGACATTGTATATGAACTGTTTGAAAAAAAATTCAAAATTTTTCATGGTTCTAGACCCTACGGTTTAGGCTTTGGTGTAGCCAATCGTTTAATGGGCTATTTTTAGGGTTCCGTTGCCAAATGGCAAAAAACGGAACCCTTATAGATTCGTCATGTCTGTCTGTCCGTCCGTATGTCACAGCCACTTTTCTCCGAAACTATAAGAGCTATGCTGTTGAAGCTTGGTAAGTAGATGTATTCTGTAAACCGCATTAAGATTTTCACGTGAAAATAGAAAAAAAACAATAAATTTTGGGGTTCCCCATTCTTAGAACTGAAACTCAAAAATTTTTTTTTCATCAAACCCATACGTGTGGGGTATCTATGGATAGGTCTTCAAAAATGGTGTTGAGGTTTCTAATATCATTTTTTTCTAAACTGAAAAGTTTGCGCGAGAGACCCTTCCAAAGTGGTAAAATGTGTGGCCCCCCCCCCCCCGTAACTTCTAAAATAAGAGAATGATAAAACTAAAAAAAATATATGATGTACATAACCATGTAGACTTCCACCGAAAATTGGTTTGAACGAGATCCAGTAAGTAGTTTTTTTTTAATACGTCATAAATCGTAAACCGCAATTTACCTTTCATTCAATCAACGCAAATATAAAAATTAAAAAAAAAAAACATTTATTTCATAAACATAAACCTTATGTACATAAACCGAGGATACCTACAGGTTTGTACGGAACCCTCGGTGCGCGATTCCGACTCGCACTTGGCCGGTTTTTTTTTTAATATCATTGCTAAGCCGCACTCTTTCTAAGATTTTAACATTGACGCACATATAAGGTGTATCTATTCATACACGAAATATTTTAAGAGGTACACCTGTAGGTGGTAAAGACGAAATTTTTCTAAGGGTTTTTTTTTAATTTAATATTTATAAATTATTTGACGCACATAAGAAATACTGGCTCCTTCTTATTTTTTACGGCCCGAGACACCGCGGCTATGCTCGTGCCGTCCGGTCGTCGCCCTCGCAGCGTCAGGCGGGCCATTCATAGAATTTGGAGTTGGTTTTATGCAAAACGTCTCAAGTAGTTTTAAAATTATATTAATTACGAAAATTAAAAAACGCTTAGATAAAAAAAATCTTTTTGCTTCTATAGCTTCTTTACCACCTACAGGTGTACCCCTTAAAATATTTCGTGTATGAATAGATACACCTTATATAGCAGGAGCATATAAGATTCCGACCGATGTCATCGCCAAGAGCCCGGACTCGTGATTGCGCTTAAGAGTTTTTCAGATAAGTGCGCTGCGGGGTCGGTTCCGGCCCACATCCGCCTCTTTATCTCGGTAACATCGTCTGACACACATACTTGTACAGACGCCAACACATCAAGCTACTACAATCTGTCAGATTCCTTTGATAGATTTTCGACTTTATTTCTAGAGCATTAGGTTCAAGGTTCATTGGGAAAAATTGACAGTTTCGGGTAGCTTGACCTGGTGGCGTCTGTAGTTCTTCGTTTAGCGTTCTTTGTTTTGACACGTGACTCGATAATAGAATAGACAATTTCGTTCCCTATGGTGTTTTATTGCATGATCAAAAGGCATTATTAGAATGTAGGTTAGGTAGGGTACCTTGAGTCCTACTTAATACGTTTCTTGAGTACAGCAGACTTCCAATACAGCACTACAAAGTGAAAACGAATTTTAATTTTGAAACTCGGTCGTTGGTTTTGTGTTTTTGTCTTTTATGCCACCATTTTGGGATTTCAGTTGTTTTTTAATAAACCAGTACTTTTCCCTTTTAGTTGTGACTTTACTTGCTAAGTAAATAACAGGTACAGAAAGTTATTATAACATCATCAATATAAACTAAGTGGAAATAATAAGAATTATTGAAGCTTACCCAAAAACCAATAACTAGAACTTCAAAAAATTTAAAAAAAGATGTTTTCAAATCGGTTCGTAAATGGCGGACTTCTGAGGAGAAGAACATAAAAAAAAATTAAATTAAATCGAAGCTGCTCCTTTTTTAAAGCCGATAAAAAAGTAGCGACTCGCTCCTGCTTTGCACGACTTTACAATTTGACGAAACATCGTGATTTCATAATGATTTTTAAGTCTAATATTATAGTATTATTTATACACTTAACCTTCCGGAATTCATTCTCTAAATGATGGTTAAAACCACTTCAAAATCTGTTGCGTCCGTTTAGATAAATAATGCGGTCACACAGACAAACAAGAATAGCGACTTCTTCATTACCATGTCTTCAATGTCAGTTATGGTAAGTAAAGCACTTGAAATACTTTTCACTAAGAATTTTCACTAAAAGTCTTTTATCTAAACTGAATCATATAATAAATACGTCAAAAAAAAAACTTTTTTAGGGTTCCGTTGCCAAATGGCAAAAAACGGAACCTTTATAGATTCGTCATGTCTGTCTGTCTGTCTGTCTGTCTGTCCGTCTGTCCGTATGTCACAGCCACTTTTCTCCGAAACTATAAGAGCTATGCTGTTGAAACTTGGTAAGTAGATGTATTCTATAAACCGCATTAAGATTTTCACACTAAAATAGAAAAAAAACAATAAATTTTAGGGTTCCCCATACTTAGAACTGAAACTCAAAAAATTGTTTTTCGTCGCACCCATACGTGTGGAGTATTTATGAATAGGTCTTCAAAAATGGTATTGAGGTTTCTAATATCATTTTTTTCTAAACTGAATAGTTTGCGCGAGAGACACTTCCAAAGTGGTAAAATGAGTGTCCCCCCCCCCGTAACTTCTAAAATAAGAGAATGATAAAACTAAAAAAAATATATGATGTACAGACGCCAACACATCAAGCTACTACAATCTGTCAGATTTCTTTGATAGATTTTCGACTTTATTTCTAGAGCATTAGGTTCATAGTTCATTGGGAAAAATTGACAGTTTCGGGTAGCTTGACCTGGTGGCGTCTGTACATAACCATGTAAACTTTCACCGAAAATTGGTTTGAACGAGATCTAGTGAGTAGTTTTTTTAATACGTCATAAATCGTAAACAGCAAATTACCTTTCATTCAATCAACTCAAATATAAAATTTAAAAAAAAAACAATTTCACCCTCCCCGACCCATCTCTATGTTCGGCAAGCAGATCCCTTGGGAGAAGCGAGCCAAATATCTAGGTGTCATCCTAGACGAACACCTCACTTTTTCTGAGCACATAAAGCAGGCCCGCTCGCGGGCTGCATTCGCTCTCGGTAGGCTCCATTGCGTCCTGAACAAGCGGAGTAAGATGTCTCTTCAGTGTAAGAAACGTCTTTACACCGCTTGTATTAGGCCCATCATGACATATGCAAGCCCATTCTTTGCACATGCTAAACCCCATTTCATCCATAGGATGCAGACCCTCCAGAATCGTTTTCTCCGGCAAGCCACAGGCGCGCCTTGGTTTGTTCTGAATATCAATCTCCACTTAGATATGAAACTCCTGACTATCCATCAGTTCATGAAACGCGCTTCGAAGCGTTTCTTCGATAGGGCCGTATCCCACCGCAACCCTCTGGTTGTGGCGGCAGCCACTTACACCCCCTCCCGTATCGGTAAAGTCCGCCGTTCGCGGCACGTTCTATCCGATGCTGACGATCCCACTACTCTCCTCCAGGAGAGTCGAAAAGAGACCAGTACAGTGAGCAAACAACACAAACACAAACCGTACCGGCCTCGCCGCCGAGGTCCGTCGTCGCGACCCCGACTTAATAGTCCCTCCCGACCCTTGCAAGAGCCAGCCCGCGATGCTGCGCCGTTAGCTTTAAATTAGTCCATAAATAATTTAACCCAGATCCAGCCAGTCCCTTGCTGTCCCCCCACCAGTGATTGCCTAAGCCGAGATTCGTACCCCTCTCGGGGTAACCCTTAGAGCTTTCGCTTTAGTTTTTAAGCATAATAAGCCCCGGCTGGAGGCCTAAAAAGGTAACTTTTTAGAACTCGCCGGGCTACCATCCGTTTAAGTAGTAAAAATCTTTCAGGTTAACTACGAGATGTCCTACAAAAAAAAAACTTAATTTCATAAACATAAACCTTATGCATAAACCGAGAATTCCTACAGGTTTGTACGGAACCCTCGGTGCGCGAGTCCGACTCGCACTTGGCCGGTTTTTTTTCATTCTCGTTTCAGCTTTTAATTCGGTTAAAATATCATTTATGATGAAGGTGTTATAAAATATAGTCGTAAAATCTCGCCTGTATTTTTATTACTTATTATAAAAAGAGTTTTAAAATTTATTACTTTCCAACCTTGATTACTCCGAACATCTACTTAGATAGATTCTACCCAGGGTCTTACCAGTTAAAAAAAAAACCGGCCAAGTGCGAGTCGGACTCGCGCACCGAGGGTTCCGAACAAACCTGTAGGTATACTCGGTTTATGCATAAGGTTTATGTTTATGAAAATAAATGTTTTTTTTTTTAATTTTTATATTTCAGTTGATTGAATGAAAGGTAAATTGCGGTTTACGATTTATGACGTTATAAAAAAAAACTGCTTACTCGATCTCGTTCAAACCAATTTTCGGTGGTAGTTTACATGGTAGTACATCATATATTTTTTTTTAGTTTTATCATTCTCTTAATTTAGAAGTTACGGGGGGGGGACACATTTTACCACTTTGGAAGTGTCTCTCGCACAAACTATTCAGTTTAGAAAAAAAATATGTTAGAAACCTCAATATCATTTTTAAAGACCTATTCATAGATACCCCACACGTATGGGTATGATGAAAAAAAAAAATTGAGTTTCAGTTCTATGTATGGGGAACCCCAAAATTTATTGTTTTTTTTCTATTTTAGTGTAAAAATCTTAATGCGGTTCACAGAATACATCTACTTACCAAGTTTCAACAGCCTAGCTCTTATAGTTTCGGAAAAAAGTGACTGTGACATACGGACGGACGGACAGACAGACATGACGAATCTATAAGGGTTCCGTTTTTTGCCATTGGGCAACGGAACCCTAAAAAAGAGGTTATGAAAATTTGGCGCGCAACCTCTTTTGTTCTTTAGAATTCTGCAGAAACTGGCAGTTTGGGTAAAAAAAAAATTATAAGATGCCATTAACTATTACATTTTATTTATTTTTTCTTTGTCAAGTAACGGTTTTCCAATATTTCTTTGAATAAAGCGTCCTGGAAATTTTTTCGTGAAAAGTGCCTGATTTTACAGTGCAAAAATACATAGAAATAAGTTGCAGTATTTTTACACTTCCATATGGTTCGAGTAATCCAAAGCCCTGTAATTTTCAAGTTCGGCTTTTTGTTTGCTGTTGGTCTGTAATTTCGTGTAGAGTTCCATAAATATAATCTACATACAGATATCTCACGCTCACCCAACTTTACTACATTTAGGCACGAAATGTTTATATGACTGGATGAAAACCGATGCGGAAAAAGTTGCCCGCCTCAAAACTCCCTTTGAACGGTTGCCAGCAATTTTCGAATCTGGGACTCGAAAAAAAAACGTTATTAAGAGGGCTTGTGTTGCAATTTACATAACTGTACAAGTGTACTACCTAAACTGAAGTTTTATTTTAAAAGGACAAGTAATTAGGTAATAGGTACAAGCAGTAATAAAGTATAATAGAATATGTAATTCAAGCAAAACTTTATTAAGAATCTGTTCATAGCCATATCCTAACTAGGCCCAAGGTTTTTGTCTGCCTAAAGACGCTCTAACATATATGTATCTTCTTTCGTTATAATTAAATATTTGCTAAGTTAAATTAACACACAACCGTACATAATATGATTATTTATAGAAAAAGATTTCAGAATACCCTAACACAATTAAATATAAAAATTGCATATTTCTTTGATCTTATTTAACCTACTTTCTAAAGTAAACAATGTTACAAGTGGATAATTAGAACACAGCATTCTGTAACTAAGCAACTAAGTACTAAATAATTGCCAATTTCCTTGTCAAAGGACATCATAATATGATATGACTTAAAAGTTTGACTTATTTTTTTTATATAAAAGCTTGACGTTATTGTTCAAGCCAAGACTTTGTATGACTTACCAATTCACAGGGTGTTCTACCCATGAATATGTACAACTTTCATTATGGAACCAACTACGAAATAACGAAAAAAACTGCTGTTTCATATAAAAGATCAGTAGGTAGGTACCTACGCGACCAAAATGTATAAAACAGCGATATTTTTTAACTGATAATATATTGTGAATCTAGACAACCTTCCTAGGTTCTGAATCATGTACTGGATCTGAATTCAAGGTAACAGATTGCGTGTCGATGTACCTGTAGAATGATAATAAAGTATAACTGCGAGATTTCTCTAGAATCTAGAGATTTTTTTTTAATAATCTAGGGTCTAGATTAATAAAAAAAAAAACTTATCTATCTTATACAGAATACGGAGTTTATAACTTCAAATTCAAAACTGATTTATTCAAATTAGGAAGAGAATCAGCACTGTTTTCACTTCAAAGCTACATAAAACTTCCCGCCCAAAACGCCGCCCTGTCACCCATATCCACTTCCTAATGCTTTAACCGGGAAAAACAAGTGACGCAACAAACTCTCGTGCAACACAGCTGTCTGTTAAGTTAGAATAACTTGATTCTGAACAACATGTTCTTGTTCACAACCGGCGTGTGTGTGCGACCACTTGTATGAACCTAAACGAGACAAAAGAAGTATGTAAAGATCGTAGCAAGTGGCGTACTCTAGTTTCTGCCTACCCCTATGGGGAAAAGGCGTGACTTTATGTATATTGTATGTGTATATTCTTGTTATCTTATGCACCATGTTGTGCTAGTAGTAGATACAGAACCCGTTCCAAGCTAACGCAGCTCCTAACGATCTCAGTATAAATTGTAATAGGTTGGTACTAACTGTTGACATGTCATTACTGGGATGTTATCTCATGAAGCCTTGGGAACACTTAGCGTAATGCTGTTGCATGGTTGAGCATGTATAACAGCAGCGTTTATATCGCGATCTTATTAATTTGGTTATAAATAGAGATATAGAGAAAAATATAATAGATCTCAGAGTAGAGACGGATCAGACCCGAAAATATGACAACCAGTCTTAACACGACGACCGGTCTTCAAAGCGACACCCTTTTGCCCAGTAACTAAACTGTGGAGGTCAAATAGACAGTTTCTCCATGTAAAGCCAGATACCAATCTCAACCCCCCAATCCCTGCCATCTGATGAGACAGGTCAGCTTAAAGCTGAAATGGCGATTTCTTCAAAATGTCAGGGCCATGTCTAGAAGGGACCTTCCAATCATGGCCCTGCATTGTTAGACTCACATAAAATTCTAATAACTATAATGTTGGGACTTTAAAGAGACAATGAGCTTTGAGTTTGTTTCGGCATTTCTTCTCAGGGATTAGTCAGCTACGAAATGCCGCCACCATGTAGTTTTTAGGGTTCCGTTGCCAAATGGCAAAAAACGGAACCCTTATAGATTCGTCGTGTCTGTCTGTCTGTCCGTCCGTCCGTATGTCACAGCCACTTTTCTCCGAAACTATAACGGCTATACTGTTGAAACTTGGTAAGTAGATGTATTCTGTAAACCGCCTTAAGATTTTCACACTAAAATAGAAAAAAAAAACAATAAATTTTGGGGTTCCCCATACATAGAACTGAAACTCAATTTTTTTTTTTCATCGAATGCATACGTGTGAGGTATCTATGAATAGGTCTTTAAAAATGGTATTGAGGTTTCTAATATCATTTTTTTCTAAACTGAATATTTTGCGCGAGAGACACTTCCAAAGTGGTAAAATGAGTGTACCCCCCCCCCCCCCCCCGTAACTTCTAAAATAAGAGAATGATAAAACTAAAAAAAACATATGATGTACATAACCATGTAAACTTCCAAAGAAAATTGGTTTGAACGAAATCCAGTGAGTAGTTTTTTTTTTAATACGTCATAAATCGTAAACCGCAAATTACCTTTCATTCAATCAACTCAAATATAAAAATTAAAAAAAAAACAGGCCAAGTGCGAGTCGGACTCGCGCACCGAGGGTTCCGTACAAACCTGTAGGTATTCTCGGTTTAAAAATAAATGTTTTTTTTTTTAATTTTATATTTCAGTTACAATTATCATGTACATTACCATGTAGGTAATGTACATCATATTTTTTTTAGTTTTATCATTCTCTTATTTTAAAAGTTACGGGGGGGGGGGCCCATTTTACTACTTTGGAAGCGTCTCTCGCGCAAACTATTCAGTTTAGAAAAAAATGATAATAGAAACCTCATTACCATTTTTGAAGACCTATTCATAGATACCCCACACGTATGGGTTTGATGAAAAAAAAAATTTGAGTTTCAGTTCAATGTATGGGGAACCCCAAAATTTATTGTTTTTTTTTTCTATTTTAGTGTGAAAATCTTAATGCGGTTCACAGAATACATCTTCTTACTAAGTTTCAACAGCATAGCTCTTATAGTTTCGAAAAAAGTTGCTGTGACATACGGACGGACGGACAGACAGACAGACAGACAGACATGACGAATCTATAAGGGTTCCGTTTTTTGCCATTTGGTAACGGAACCCTAAAAAACATTTAATTTCATAAACATAAACCTTATGCATAAACCGAGGATACCTACAGGTTTGTACGGAACCCTCGGTGCGCGAGTCCGACTCGCACTTGGCCGGTTTTTTTAATAATTACCAACAAAATATTGACGTGTAAAAGTGTGTTAAAAGATCTACATATTTAAATAAACATTTCATGCTAACCTTGTTGGAAAAAGGCTAGGCAGATCAGAAGATGGTGGAACAGACTGGGTCTGCGAACTGCTGATCGGATAACGGATCTGAACCAGTATAATAATACAGGGGAAATAACTATATACTTACAATAAGCATCCAGTAAAAAGCTGTTACTTTGACATTATAAACAGACACTCCAATTCAATTCATTTGTATGTACAGATGTGCTACAAGACCTGTAATTTAACCCAACCAAGGCCAAAGGTAGGAAATAGGAGGAAAATAATATTCTTCACCAAATGCAACGGGATCTCAAAATTAAAACTGTTTATCTTCAAAAGCTTATCGAATGAAATTCTAGCTTTAACTTCGCCAATGCCAAAAGAAATTCGGGTGGAGCTCGTTCCACTCCAAATTGATGACCGTACGGTCAGCATTAAAAAAATGACCGCGCGCTACATGCTCACTATGTTCGCCTGGTAAACTAGATTACTGTGATAAAGTATCTACACATTATGAAGGAAGATGGAACGATTCTAAAAGGATTTTCAAGAGAATTCGTAAGATTGGATAGATTTTATTATGACAGCTCTGTAAGTTTGTATCTGCAATTTACAGGTAAGGCAAGCAATATACGGCTCATAATAATATTTTACGTACTTAGGTATTGATTTTTTATTATGTTATCTTAGAAATTACATTAAATTCAGCGTATTTTTTTTTTTGTTTCGTTTCTAGCGATAATCGAAAAATTGTTTTACAAGTGACAATGTTCATTTGTCCAGTTCAAATTCTGCAACCCTACGTCGTCGCCATCAGAGTCTGCATATTTTGAAACGGACCACTTACTGTGAGTACTTACTCACAGTAAGTGGTCAGTTTCAAAATATGCAAACCAATTTTTATCCACTTTTGGTATCCGATTGTCCTGAAAAAATTGGCTTTATGCCTATGCTTATGCACAGTTTGCTAATAAATAATAGTCTTATGACAAACACACATGATTGGACCTTTTGCTTTCAATTTTAAACATCGACAATTCAACCACCAACCATAGCCATTTCTCACAACTACAAATAGACATCAGACCATTATCCTAATGGGTAGCAGAATACTCTAAGCTCCATGCAATAAACAAACAGGTATATTGTCGGACTTATAACATTAGAATATTATCGGCCATTTATCTCGACGCAAATCTCGAGGGAATCTCGCCTCCAGCTCTGCTGTATCGGGATGCAAAATCGGGAATTTAAAGGAGGATTTTAAAGCCTTTGCATAATACACGTACACATTTTATGTTTTCTTTATATCATGGTAATGGCAATGCCGACTGGCTGCTGCTGCCTTGCTGGTGAGTAGCATCCGCGAAAGTAATGAACTTCAAACAAGATTTTCCCAGTCTCTTAATTATGCCAGCTTAGCCTATTCTACTAGCCTGTATTACATCAGCTATCTACCAGTGAAAGTCCCTGCAAAATCGGCCTAGTCGTTTCAGAAAATTAGCCGGAAAAACTGACCGATAGTCACCTCACATTAATTATATTTTGTCCCGGTACCACGTTCCCGTGGGATAATTTCCGACATCCACGCGGGCAAAGCTACGGACAGCGCTAGTCATTCATAAATTCACGTCCTTTCCCATGTTCTCCCTACGTTCCTTACACATAGAACAACAACACACCAAATAAACAACTTTTCTTTATTCAAAATACACATCCGTAATAACAGCCATCTCCAGTTTTCACCGGTTTCAAGCAGTTTCATCTGGATAGCTAAAAATGTTACCGTTCCTAAACATATGCATATGAGCATGATCCGCTTGCTCCCAGCTACTGAGTTTGAGTACAATGCTACTATTAGAGTACGTCAGATAATTTCCGACATCTGGTGGCGGCGGTTTTCTTTCCGGCTCTTCTATCTATTTTAACACATTTTAATTTTAATTGGTGTTTTAATGTGTTCGGTAACCATCGCAGGAACAGTGGTCCTGGTTTTATTTCACCACAATACACCAACAAAGGCTTCATACATACAATACATAAGCAACACAATAGACAAGTTTACGACCCGGCTTACACGTCGGGCTATAAAAGTAGACCGCAATATTAATAGAAGTGAGATAAATAAAACCGCTTTCAATGTTCCAAGGTGTCTTATTTAGACAGGATTATTATTATCCTCCTGAGACCCCTGGTATCACCAGTGACACATTTAGTTAAAAACTTATTTCCACGCCGTCTATCGGAACTCGTATAAGCTTTTTTGTACAATGGTTAGCATAGATATCCTTTAAATTTCTAGTCACTCACCATTTCTCTAGCTGTCAAATTACATCGATTGCAGTCAGTTTAAAATCAAACATTTTGCCGTTACTGACATGTCGACTTTACGTAAATGTAATTTTTTATTTTAATCTGTGATTTGGTGTTGTTTTTTTTTAAGCTATTGCATAGCTTCTATCGAGGGCCTTGAGCGCGGGGACCGAATCCAGAAATTCCGTAACGAAAAAAAACCTCACGCTCCCCACTCCGACGGGCACGGAGGTGTGGCTTGAAGGCCGTGTCGTCTAACGTCGTTTCTTTTCGGCAGTCTTCGACACAGTGTTTGTGTGCGTGCAACTAGCCGTATTGTACGACTCTACGAAGCTCGCACGAATCGAGACGAGCTGCTTCGAAATCGGACGAATACATAAGCAGCTGTTTATGAGAAAGTATATAGGTGTATAGGTATTTATGTACAACAGTGAATAGCTGTACTTGTAAAATTTGTGTATAAAGTGTGTGTATTATTTGTCATCGGTTGCTAGGTAAAAAAGCAAAATATTTATCGTCTTGTTATTTGTCATCGGTTACTAGGTAACAAACCAGGCCATAGAGTATTATGGGCATGGAGTACTAGTCCTTTTGTGCGGTGGCAAAACTAGGTACTAAAGTTTACTTATCAAATTTTGCGGTGGCAATCATATGTACTAACCTTTATGCTTTAGTTCCAAATTTTACCACCAAAAATAAGTTTTCCTTAGTGTACGTTTTTTAAAAGAAAAAAAATTGTTTTCTTATCGGTTACCACGCTCAAAAAGTGTAACTTGAATTAATATCAAAGAAAAAGAAATACTGCATAAATAAAATAAATAAATAATTATAATTGCTTATGTTGATACAAAATGCTATGCAATAGCTTTACCGCGGCAGTCCCCGAGTGCCACACGTCTTTTTTTTATTATTAAATATCATACACGTAAATTTTGTATTGTCATTTTTGAAATTTTCCAGTAATTTATTAAATTTTCCTTCTAAAATAATTTGTTTTAATACCAGTTTTGAACCCAAGGTATCATTGGTGATACCCTCCCTTACGCTAAATGGGGTTGGGGTAGATTTTTTTTATTTGATGTTTATTTATCTCTATGTTATATTAAGCCATAAAAATTAACTTCCATCAATTAAATATTCGTAAATAGGTCCCGGGCCTCAAGAGGTTATGTGTCTTATATTAAATCTTCAATGTTGCAGACATTTTCTGAGATCTTTTTCTGAAAGAGGTCTAATCGTAGTCTACGATATTAAACGTTCAGTCCTATATTGTAAACTAAATTGGGCATTTAATAAGTTCTCATATATGTTTCTACAACAGATGCGAACTATGAATATATTCATAGTTCGCATCTGTTGTGTTAGAGAAACTTGACGAATATTATGTAGCAAATAGTAGTATTCGCTTGGAAGTATCTAGGTTTTCTCTCAAGGAGGCAAATATTTTTCTCTGGGGATTTGAGTTATCAAGCCGTGAAGGCCCTTAACAATGGGCACGCCACAATTGCGGCGGTAAGTCCCCTCTTTGAGGAGTGGATAGAGAGGCGTCACGGCGTCCTCACCTTCCGCCTGACGCAGGTTCTCACCGGGCATGGGTGCTTCGGTGGGTTCCTGTTCAGGATAAAGCGGGAGGATACGTCCGGGTGTTTCCATTGCGAGGATCGTCTGGAGGACACGGTGGAGCATACGTTGGAGGTGTGCCCTGCCTGGGCGGAGCACCGCCGTGTCCTCGTGGAGGCGATTGGCGGCGGCGACCTCTCGCGTCCGGCCCTGGTGCGAGCCATGGTACGAAGCGAGAGGGAATGGGAAGCCGTCACCTCCTTCTGCGAAGCAGTAATGCTCGCGAAGGAGGAGGCGGGGCGCGTGAGGGAGTGGCAGTCTCTGCGCCCTCACGTCCCTAGCCGCCGCAGGAGGAGACGCCCCGGGCGTCGGGAGTCAATAGCGGCCTCCCGGCCACCGTAGGCGCGAGCTTGCGGGTGGCGAGCAATGGGTAGCTCGCCGCCCGGTAAGGACCAAGCTCGGGTCGACGGCGCGCAGTGTTCCATGCGCGCCTTAAAGAGATGTCAGCAGCAGTGTAGGGGTCTACTAGGACCGATGCCTGCTGGGGTCGCGTGATTGTTCGAAAGAGATACCGTGACCCTGGCACATGGGCAACTGATGGAACACGGGTGGGTTTTAGTCAGTAAAAGTCTGACACGCCCTCCCGCTCCGCCCAGAGCGGGAGAAGTCATTTGATGACTTCCCATCCTGAAAAAAAAAAAAAAGAAAAAAAAAAAAAGGCTCTTAACAAAAACCTCCAGTTTCTATTTTCCATAAACTCATTTTAGGATGACGACGACTTTTCCATATCCTACCAGTAAATACAAATGTATATAATAGTCATAGTAAATAAATAAATGTCTTAAGCAGGTTATAAAATAGCTTTATCCAATTTGACACAGTTTACTTGAAGCTCAGGGAGGGGGGCAACAGCAACCGTGGTTTCCCTTCCCTGTATCCGCGCTTGAATAGGTACCTATAGCTATATTTGATAGGTACTATTATATTATACTGCGAACAAATTCATATTTCAGTACCCAGAATCAACAGATGCAACACGTTCACCATACACGTACAAAGCTTATCTATTTCCCCGGGGCCGAAATCCAACATGTTGGTGCTTATACTGCATTACGTAATAATAAAATAATGTCATACATTCGGTCATGATTTTTAAATTAAATTATTTGTAAATGCAGCTTTAATGTGAAGGTATTTTGTAATTATTTCCACGCCAACTCCAAATTAAAACAGTTGGTATGAGAAATTAACGATTCCGAAATAATTAAGTACCGTTCTGCATGACATGAAATATGAATTAGTTTTATTACAGAAATAAGAGATTCTCAATCAATCAACAAGAATTCTGAATTAAAATTGAAATTTCTGCTGTTTGATTGCTTAGTTAGGGGAAGTACCAGAAACGACCTCACTACAGATAACCTACATATTTATTATGATATCAACATAAGGGATTCCCGAATTTATCAAAAAGATAAAAGTGAAACTATATTTAAATATTAACGCGCAATCTTTGACCCGTGCTCAGAAAAATAAATAAATCAGGGACATTCCTTTTTATGCGAGATAAAATAACAAGCGAGTCTATTTAAATATAGAACATTCTTTCGTAAAAGAGCTGACCCACAACTAATCAGAATCAGAATAAATTTGAAGGATTTGCTAATCCATTGCTGCATATGTTTGAAAAATGTGACTGCTCAACAACGTACCTAAATAATTCAATGAATGTTATTGAACTGTCAAAATAAAAGTCATTCCTTTTGTTAATGTATTACGCAATTACCCCTCACAGCTCCTGCATCAGAAATATTCTACTAATAAGGCCGAAATTAAAGCGCATATGAACGTTTAAAAACGTCCTGCATTTGAAACCTTCTGCTAAAAGAGCTGAGATTATGAGATAATAGCGAGAACAACGAACAGAGAATGGTACATATGTCCTCATAGCTCGTTCTATCTTCACAAAGAGCTTTGCACACCGTGCCAAGCTTTGTTCATTACGTTTTAATAAAGAGTCCGGATTTTACAACAAAAATGCTTTCGTATTTTAAAAATCAGCTTCTTGAAATATAAATGAGACTTGAAAATAAACGACTGCTTGTTACAGGTTTAAGGAGTCATACTCAAAGTCTTTTAATTAAATGGTAAACCAAGAAAGTCGTAAATAGCAGTAGTAAAGATGGGTCCATATTGGCTCACCTAAAGTTCTTTATCCGAAATTGTTCTTCCTAATGATTTGTAATCCGAATGATCACTCTTCCTATAATGTTTTCATTCATACTATTTGTAGTGCTACCCGCGATGTTCATAACACTCATGTTTCCGAAAATTTTAATTAATAATACATTCATGTAAATATATTTAAACTCCTACTGTTTTTTATCATAACGCTTTTATCCCTAAACATAATTACCATAATATTTCCACTCATACTCAGAAAGAAACATTTACCAAGTGTAATAAAAAAATATATGTGAGTAGAAGATGATATTTATAGTTTTAATTTAAAATCGTTTGATATACCACTCAAAAGATTTAAACTTATTTGGTCTACCACCTGCGCTGAGATAGGTGGTCAACGGAGCCTCGCTTCGCGGGGCTCCTATTTCTGGGTGGTTTAAAAAAAAATAACCACGAAGGCTAAGGCGGGAGCGAAGCGGAGCGGAGCTCCCGCCTTAGCCTTCTAACCTAACCTATCCGAGTCGGGGTACTCTGAGTCGGGGTGTTAACCATAATGACGTTTTTTATATATTTTAAACGTTGGACGTAATGATTTTCGTTTAAATCTATACTTTAATATTATAAAGCTGAAGAGTTTGTTTGTTTGTTAATAAAAAGAAATCTAAACAAAAAAGATATGACTTTGAATAATAGTGTAAAAGATGGTTATGTTGAGAAAACATAGGAAAACAAATAAAAGTATAATAGATGTTTATTGCTACTGACATTATGAAGTTGAATGCTTCGGAATTATGAACATTAGACACAGAGTAGTTAGGAATTGTGATTGTTAGGATGAAAAATATTAGGAAGAACATATTCGGATTTCCAATTATCGGAGTTGAAAATTTAGGTGAACTTTGGCGCACCCAGTAAAGATACTTCGTTTTGTTGTGTAAGTCGTAAAATATTTATAAATATTTTGTTACCTAAACAGCGTGATAACCGGCTAAATCTTCCAGTGAATTAGAAAAATACAATAGACATTTTCCGCGTCGATGAAACCTTTCAAATAAAAAATGTTATTCATCGTATTTTCATTATTATTACAGATCATTTGGGTCCCCCGGGCGAATCCCGCCGTATGACGGACTAATGGAAGTGAAGAATTCCTCAGAAGACGTAAACCTACCTACCTACCCTATTCTATTGTTGATGGCGGGTATAGACCGATTTATTGTTCCGTGACGTCACAGGTACTGTCGGCGTCAGAGATATATTATCTGCTGCCATAACTAATGTAGGTATCCTTGGACATTTTTGCACGAATAAAAAGTAGTGGCTTATTTTTATTTTTGATGTCCCTCGCTAGCACCGCGCGTTTTTACTTTATTTTCGTTGTGTGACATGTATGAATTTTTTTGTCAAGTTATGTACCACCTAAGTGTTCCAATGTTTTTAATGTATCCCACTGAAAATAGGAAACCTCTGAAATATTAAAAAAAGTCAAATTATACATAAACACTCCTTGTCAACGTTTATTGACAAGAACTGTCATACGCTATGCAAACATAACCTCAATCGTCCTAAATCAAACAAAATTGACATATTTAGGGCCTTCAAAGTTATAACTGAATTACTTTAACTTAGGAGGACGACATACCGAAACTCATATGTCAAGTTTATTATGTTAGTGTCGGAAAGTTTGGAGGCCGCGTTCGAATAACTAAACAATAGATAAGTACATACAAAGCCGCACAAGTGATGATATACATCGGGCGATGAAATTGCCAATCTGTACTTTATTACTGGGGCCATGTAGTGAAATTTAAAGCTATCATTGTTCTGTAGTGAAAAGCAGATTGCGCTATTCATCCTGCATACCTCCATCCCGCTCCCACACTGGAACAATGATCGCTTTTATGCTTCACTATATGGCCCCTGATGGGCTCTATAACACTCAGATAGTGAGAATTAGTTTGGAAAACAAAGGCATTAAAACTTACTTTAACAGCAAAATCATTATGAGAAAAGTTTGGGTAAATT
Source organism: Aporophyla lueneburgensis (assembly GCA_932294355.1). Classification (NCBI taxonomy): domain Eukaryota; kingdom Metazoa; phylum Arthropoda; class Insecta; order Lepidoptera; family Noctuidae; genus Aporophyla; species Aporophyla lueneburgensis. The sequence continues at coordinate 9,935,258 of OW028737.1, forward strand.
CTAGTCGAGAGAGAACGGACGGACGAACGGACTCAGAAATATACGATCCACCAGTCTACGACACAAACACAATTTTTGTGCTCTCTAAAATATTTTTGTATGAGTTTATTGTAGGGTCCACCCACATACAAGCTAGTAAACATGAACACGGGGAGCGACGTTTTCAAGTCCGCATGTCACGTGCATCGTAAAAAGTCATAGAAAATGTATGAAAAGTTTATCTCGTTCTAGCGCTACTCTACACGACTGTACAGTCGGCCAAGAAAGTGGTGTACCACCCTAAGGTTGAATATCGCTTGCAGATTCATAGGTGATAAAGATTAGTTTCGCTTGCAGATCGATCTGACAACTTCTATTGCTGTCTTTATCTGATTATTGATAACGACTATTACTGTTTGTAACGTGACAGCTGTTCTTAGTTTGAACTTGATGGAACCAATGACGTCGTAAAATCAACGGCGGGGGGCTGTAGATTTTGATGACAAAATTGTATCTACAAATTCAGAATTGTAATCAACAAGTTACATAAAATTGTAAAGGCACAAGGCGAATCCACTAACCTACAATTTCTGTAAACTTGTAATTACAATATCATTAAAAAACAAGCTCAAAATAGATTTATCCTTTTATTAAATTTCTACAATCAATTTTAAAATACTTATAACAAACAAAAACATAGCATATATAGTAATATTTAGAAGATATTGAATTTTTTTTTAAATTAGAAACGGGTGTAACCGCCGTTGGCCTCTATAACCTCTAAAAGACGAGACCTCATTGAACCAACAAGCCGTGAGCAAATATCGGTTCCCCGCATTTCCTCCCAAATATAATTACAGTGACTAATAAGAGCATGTTTGGTTCTTTCATTTTGATGCGACCATCGTTGGACCATAAGGCCCCAAAGATTTTCTATTGGGTTGAGGTCCGGCGATCTTGAGGACCACTGAATTACCCTTACGTCAGTGTGTGAACGAAACCAGGCTCTTACGATCCTCGCATTATGAATTGAACAATTATCTTGAACAAAATCAAATTGTGGCACTTCGTTCTCCGGGTAAACATTACGGACTGTCGGTAGCATTGCATTCTGAAGCACGTCGATATAATTTACAGCCGTCGCTCGAGGAGGTAGAGAACACAATTCTCCTATACCATCCGCACTCATCGAGCCCCAAATATTTACGGAAATTCGACCTGATTCTCTATTTGGGATTACATGATCATCTTTATACCGTGTTGAATTATATCGCCAAAGGTGAAGACGTCCATGCTGACTGGATTTAAACGTTTTTTCATCACAAAACACTGTATTAGACCAATCAAACTCTAAGTGCTCTCTGGCGAAGTTCAGACGAGCAAGTCTGTGAGCATCCGTCAAATATATTTTCTTGGCGTAATGCCTGTGGTGCAACCCCATGTAATGTAGATGATTCCTTATTGTTTGGGCACTCACATCGAACATCTCCGCAAAATGTTTTGTGGGCTTAAAACCATTGATTTCATATTCCCGTCTCATGAACTCTCTATCGTTATTGGAGAGTGCAGGCCGGCGACCACTTCTTCTGTGATCCAACAAACTTCCCTCCTCTCCTTCACGACGAATCCAAAAGCGGACAGAACGCCTCGATATATTCAAATTCCGGGATATCGCACTGATACTGCTTCCCTCATTAAATTGGGCAATTATTTGTGCTCTTTCGGCAATGGTCAAGTTGGCAGGCATTGAGATGATTTTATATGCAGTTGATTGAAAAAACACGGAAAATATATCGATTTTTTGCATATATTTGACAAAATGTCAATTGTCAGTTTTCTTTTTCAAATGGAATTCGGTTGTCTATTTAAATAGTTTTTATTACTTTTGTTTGGAAACATTTCAATTGCTTTGTAGAAAGTAATGTCCTTTTCATTTATACTAAAGGTTAAAATGTCATGTACTTATATGTGACATATGACGTATGAATACTAAATACATAGGTTTACGTCATGATAATGTTGTCTCTTTCAGTAATATCTTTTTATAACGAACCTTGTTGTAATTTTCGATGACCGGGAAACTAAATCAAAACTGGTACACCACTTTCTTGGCTGACCGTACCTACTGCAAAAGTAGTATTGTGGTGAATTCAGATGATGCTTATAAGGCAGAAGTTTTACTTTGTGGTCATTTTTGTCTTTCAATTTGGCATGTTTTACTTAAGCGGCTGAAACACAAAATCAATTTAAAAAAATCTTTTTGAGGTCTTTTTAATTGATAGCAAGCCCCTACGCTTCTTTTTTTTTTTTGTCCTTTTTCTAGTTGTTAATTTGGTTTCCTTTGAAAGCGTGTTTTTAGATTTTAAACTATTAGATATTTCTTTTCAATTTCAGTTCGACTAGCAACAAAAGCGTGTTTTTTTTTGCTATCCTTATGAGCCTAGCCAGGGTAATGATCCGGGATAGAAAAAATAAATAAAATCCACACTATCCACATCCACACTAATATTATAAATGCGAAAGTAACTCTGTCTGTCTGTCTGTCTATCTGTCTGTCTCGCTTTCCTGCTAAAACTACTGAACCGATTTAAATGAAATTTGGTACACAGATAGTTTAGAGCCTGAGAAAGGACATAGGCTACTTTTTATCCCGGTAGTAGGTATGTTCCCGTGGGATAATATCCGGCCTCCACGCGGGCGAAGCCGCTGGTAAAAGCTAGTATAAGAATAAATGAACAAGTAGAAAATAGTAAAAAAAAAGTGCATTTTATGAAATTATTGTAATCTCACCGGTCCTTGATAGGTGTGCAAAGTCTCAAATGAATCCGACGTTTTGGAGTGGGTGAAAATCACGTTCAAAGATTCCATGTATACATACCAAGCTAATAAAAGCGTGTTAAAAAAAAGGAACTAATGAACATTCAATCCGATATAATTTTGACGTTGTCCTGTAAACGTGGAACGATACAAAAATGAATATTCACTCAAGTGAGCCATTCACTCGATAGAAGAGTCTAATACCAGCTAGAGCAGGGATGCACAGACCACGGCCCGCGGGCCGCATGCGGCCCGCCGGTCGAATACTGGTGGCCCGCCGACAGCAAAAATAATACTCTCGTACATTCGAAAAATATTGAATTCTATTCCAGAATAAAACCAAAAAAAATATGTTCGAAAAGTAATTTGAATCTCGCGCGCGCGCTCTTAAGTGTGCTTATCGGTGCGCCGTGCATGCGTCGGTAACAGTGGTCGGTAATGTTCGTGCCGATCTCGGTTAAATTCGTTTTCTTGAGGAAGCGCCGCGGCCGGCGCGGGCGGTGCGGCGTCGACGGCAGCGCGGTGTCGGCTTATCCACGGGTTATATTGTTAGAGCAAGCGAGATAGCAATAGTCCCGAATTCCCGATTGCTCGAGTAGGTAGATACACGAAGCTTCCAGAGTCGGTTTCGAAATTTCTCCAGACAGTTTTCGACTCTATACGCGCGGTATAAAGCCACGCTAACCGCAGCGACCGACAGTTCGGTTTTAATTTGAGTGAAGTGTCAATAGTTCTAGTGTAGATTTTAACTCGACTAGCCGGTGTCATATATTTTGATCCACATTCAACGTAGATTTCCCGTCAAGTGCCGTGTATAATTGTGTTGTGAAATCGTAAGTAAAACTCTGTTATTAATAATAAGTGTTTCCCTACATATTTAATCAATTATTTTTGGTAATTTAAAAAAGGATGGGTAATTTAAGTAGGTACTGTAATTGTTTTTAGGTGCTGTGTTAATCCTAGCCAGGATTAGAACGCAACATGGACAAGCCAGGGCCTAGTAAAAAACGTAAGGTTAAAGATGAAAATCGGCAGTTTCAAGAAATTTGGACTGAGAAATACTTTTTTGTATGGTCGCATAACAAAGTTGTTTGTTTAATTTGCAAGAATTCTGTTGCGATTGCAAAGGAATATAATGTAAAAAGGCACTATGAAACGCAGCATCCTACTTTTACCAAGTTTACAGGCGAATTAAGAAAGCAAAAAATGTTGTCTTTAAAACGGGAGCTTGTTGGTCAGCAAGCTATGTTTACAAAACCCATTCAAGATTCAGAAACAGCTACAGAAGTTAGTTATGAAATTTCTCGAATGATAGCAAAGCGAAGTCGCCCCTTCAATGATGGGGATTTTGTAAAAGAATGCATAGAAATTGCCGCTAAGAAAATGTGTCCAGAAGCAGCAAAAAAGTTTGAGAAAATTCAACTGAATCGTATGACTATCCAAAGACGAATTATGTCTTTGTCAGGTAATATTGCGGAACAATTATATGAAAAAACTAAGATCATTGAATTTTTTTCATTAGCACTCGACGAATCCACGGATATTAGTTCCACAGCTCAACTTCTCATATTCATACGAGGTGTTACTCAAGATTTTGAAGTCTTAGAAGAGTTATTAGGAATGTGTTCATTGAAAGGTCAAACCAGAGGAGTTGATATACTCAATGTACTTTTGGATGAGTGTTCAAAAACTGATTTGGACTTATCAAAATTATCGGGAGTTGCGACTGACGGTGCTCCTTCGATGATTGGTGTCAATTCTGGGCTAGTTACTTTGCTGAAAAAGCATCTGCAAGAAAAAAACATAAATGCTGAAGATCTCATGCAGTTTCACTGCATTATACACCAAGAAGCCCTCTGTTCTAAAAAAATTGAATTTCAAAATATCATGAAAGTGGTAGTTTCGACTGTAAATTTCATAAAATCACGAGGACTCAATCACAGGCAATTCAAACAATTCTTGGATGACATCGAAAGCGAATATGGAGATTTACTGTATTATACAGAAGTAAGGTGGCTAAGTCGTGGATTGACACTGGAACGATTTCTAAATTTAATAGAAGAAATTGGAATATTTCTGGCGGAAAAGCAAAGGGATGTCCCGGAACTTAAAAATCCTGATTGGTTGTGTGATTTGGCTTTTTTAGTTGACATTACAAATCATTTGAATGTCTTGAACACACGGCTTCAAGGCAAAAATCAACTGATATCCCAGCTCTACGCTCATGTATCATCCTTTCAATGCAAGCTGACACTTTTCAGATCGCAATTGAATTCTGGAAATTACAATCATTTTCCGAATTATAAGAAAATGGCTGAAAAATTCAACAAATCTGCGATTAATTTCAGTTATGTAGAAAAGCTAGATATTTTGATTCAATCTTTTCAAGACAGATTTTCGGAGTTTAAAAAAGTGAAACCTCTGTTGGACATATTCAGCAATCCTTTCACGATTTCAGTTGAAAATGCGCCAGAGTCAATGCAGTTAGAAATTATCGACATTCAAAACGACCAAGATTTACGCAACAAATTCAACGAAGGAGACTTGCTGAACTTTTACCGCTGCATTGATAAAAATACGTATAAAGAGTTGCGCATAAACGCTCTGAAATGTGCCAGCTTATTTGGTTCTACCTATATATGTGAACAAACCTTTTCAATACTAAATAATAATAAAACAAAAAATCGAAACCGCCTTGCAAACGAAAGTTTGGAAGCAGTTTTACGTGTTGCTACAAGTAAATTTGAGCCAAATATAAAAAAGATTGTAAGCACTATGCAGTGCCACGCTTCAAATTAATAAATTCTTTTTCAATTTTAATACATTATTATCAATTCTTTATTGTCTTTAATTACCTATACCTCTGGCGGCCCGCCATCAGTTCATAATTTGCCCGAGTGGCCCCTAGTCTTAATAAGTCTGTGCATCCCTGAGCTAGAGAGACAATTTGTGATTAATCGGTAGCCTCTATTGTAGTGTATCTATTTAAAAGATATGAAAACACTGTCTCATGCACACAAGCGGAGGCAGCTGCTGTCACTAATGTCATCTGTCAATCACGAATTCACGATAAATGGCGGGAAATAGAGACTTTGACACAGGTCTGCACGGTAGCGCTTGATGTGGTGGTGAGCCAGTGAAGTGATATAATCAACTAAATACGACATCAACACGATTCTAAAACTATATAGCAATATTAGTGACATAACTTGTAGCTTATTGAAGAGCAAATCGAAGAATCCGGCTAGTGTGTTTAATGACATCAAAGACTTTGAATGTTTGATTAACATTTCGAGTAAATTCCATAAATATGCTAAGTATACAAGTATTCAAACTTATGATATACCTATTATAAGTTTGAATATTACTGAATACCTGGGTGTCAAACGCGTTGCCACAGACACCGTAAATATTTATACTCTCTGTGTTATAAACTTGGTTATACTGTTATGGGCGATAGGTAGCTTCTCCAGTAACTTCGGGTGTAAACCTACCTTCAAATTGAACATAAACTATCTATTTTATAGCTCACATCGCACAAGGATATTAATTTAGTTTAACGCTTTCAGTTTTTGTTCAATAAAATTGAGAACGTTCAAAATTATTGAGCTTCAAAATAATATACTTACTTTGACTTATGTACTTATTCTTTGCAGCATTAATAAGAGGGTGTGCTTATGACTACGCGATAGTGTGCGAAGTGAAAACTTATGATTGGAACCGAGAGTATACACGATTCAGCATCACCGATAGACTAGAGCCGAATATACCCGATTCAACATCACCGACCCGAGCGTGACCGTTAAGTTTCGTTCACTGTTTAGAAAGAGCGCAAAATGCGCCTGAGCGTCGGTTCAGATGGAACCGAAAAATCCACCGGAATCTTGCGCAGGCTCGACCTCCACTGGCAGCGTAGGCGAGCCAACTGTGTCTATTCACACAATTTGCCACTTGAAGCTGTAGTAATACGGTCCTATTTTCACTGGAGCCAGTAAAGTGCTCGGGCATTTTTCCGTTTTGTCTATACTTAAAAAATTATAGGTAGGGATGGTTTCGCGGTTTAGGTTTATGCAAACACTGCGCAAGCGTCGCGTCAGTGGCGTGCGGTCCATATAGGCAAAAAGACACTGCAGACCCTAGACTTAGATCTAGACTAGTTACTAATATATCAAGAATAAAGAAAATATGCTAAGTAATAAAATTATTCAAAAAGTTTAAACGCCTAATATAAATGAGAAGCAACGTTCTTACCGTTCCATTAATGTACTCGCGGCGCAAGCAGGCAGCGATCGAAAGTGTCTTCAATTCAGTCATAAATATACGCATGTAGTGGTAATTTCTTCTACATTTTCGTGTCTGCACATTTCACACAAAGCGCGCTAATAAAGCGAACTCCTGCCGCAGGCTATCCAATCGCGGGCTTCCCTGCGCCAGGCTAACCAATCACGGGCGGGACGCCCATGCGCCATTATTGGCGCGCTGTGAGTATTATGCGATCAAGTTGAATATTACGTAGCCTCAAGCAAATTCCGATTCGTAATGATACAGTTTTATTTGTCAACGTTTTAGTTGTCAAAATTTATTTCTTTCACGTGGAGCGCGCTGTTTTATGTTTTTATTTTGACTGAGTTTTGTTGTGATTAATTCATTTACAAACGTTAATATTTAGGTCGATTTGTTGCTTATTTCAACTAGTTTTTTTGAACTGTTTTAGGGCTAAGTTTCGTATTATCTGACGTTGAGTTAGGAGTCCATATTTTTTTTACGTACAGATCATATTATTAGAAACCACCACGTAAAATTTTAAGTGTCGGAATTAAGCAGTTAATGAAAAAAATAATAACTAAAATCGTAAAATTTTGCAATATTTTGTCACTTTGACATTTTGTCTCGCCATTGAACGTTTCGTTTCAAGTAAGGTAAATGCACTATAATACTTTAATTCATAATTATGATGCAATAAATACATAAAATTAGTTATTTCCACACTTTTAAGTATGTTTTAGTATATTGCATTTATTTCACTAATTTAATTTAATACTATTACATTAACACTTAAAAGAATTTACCGACTATAGCTGATAAGTGAAACCAAACGTAACACGATGCTATTGTTTGTTGTTGTTAGTCTGTTAGTCATTATGATGATTAGGGTAGGGGTGGTTAGGTTACGTTAGGTTGAAACTGTGACCTCCTATGCAAGAGCCGAGCGAGCAACGTGAGCGGTGCCGTGGCAGCGGCCGGCGAGTGCCAGAAACGACATGGTTTGGGGAGGATAGGTTAGGTTAGGTTGAAACTGTGACCTCCTATGCACGAGCCGAGCGAGTGAAGTGAGCGGTGCCGCGGCAGCGGCCGGCGAGTGCCAGAAACGACTTGATTCTGTTGACGAGCCCTGTCAGCGAAGTGTCCTGTCGAGAGTTGCTACTTCCCCTTCGTTTTATTCGTCAACCCCACACCTTTTCCGGCCTTTAAATCGATGCCGATCACGAAAATTCGAAAGTTAGGATAGAATATTTAAAAAAAAAATATCTCGGAAACGGCGGGGTATCGACGCTTTTCCTTCACAGGGGGGGCTCTACACCTCCCCCCTCCCCTCCCCTCCCCCTACCACCCCTTAAATCAACGCCCGACTATCCGAAGTCCTACCGTAAGTTTCATAGTAATAATTAAGAATCATAAAACCGGCTGTGTTGTTGTTTACACACATTTAAATTATTTTGTTTTCCTTGCTAGTTTAGTAGTTCGTGTACAGTGTGGAATTGTTCGGGATTTGCAGATTTATGTGATTTCTATCCCGCGGCTTGCTGAAACATTAATACATTTGGTAATTATCGTATTGAGAGAAGTGTTACGAAGAAGTTTTACGTTTAGCGAAGTTTATCGTTACTATCCAAGCAAGCAGCGCATCGACAGAACGTTCATTTTCATTAGAACGTATTCTCACGTACCTATTTAAAAAACACACAAAGTCAACAACGAGTACAACATCTTTCTGTGCTTTCGACGGAAAAAGAATTATCATCATCAGGAAATCGCCATTTCAACCTTTTAAACCACCTAGTGAATTTTTCTTCACTAACTTGAGCAATTACGAGAGACGTTTTTTTTTTTTGAACTGCTTACCCGGTCATAAAACCCTGTGCACGCCACTGCGTCGCGTAGACGTAATTCTATCGATACTTATGTCGTGTTGACGTTGTGTTATTGCCATCTGATGAAACATACATCGTCAGTAAACTATAACTTACAACAACATCCTTGCGTGATCCATTTTCAGTCAAATCAAACCGCCAAACAAACTATATCAATTCCCAATTTATTTTCATCATGAGTAGATAAATTGATACTTCAAACTGATTGCTCTTGTTGCTTTTGTTCAATAGTTTTGGTCACGGAATTATTTTTCGAAGTAAATAAAGACTTATTATCTCAAACTATAAGTCTTGATAAAACTACCATTACCTGTAACTACTTCATCCTTAATATTGCTTCATGAAACTGAACGTACACACGTACTAATTAATAGCCGAGAGTGAACACATAAGCAGCTTTCCTTTTAGCCAATGTTTTCCTTATTTTCCAATAAATGATGCCGAAAATATTATCCGAAGCAAGAAAAATATGTACAACAAACAAATGTGGAGATAGAAGCCATTCGACTTATTAAATGTACACACCTCATACCAGCGAATACAGAAGGTGAATGACGCATAACCGAAATATCTCAAGCCACAAATTGTATGAAACTCTGGCCCAAGAATCTCCAATAAGTACTTACTTAAAATACTCGCCATGTTCCCTTCATAAAAATGCAAATAGCAATCCGAACGTTATAATACCTACTGAACCTGGATTATTACACCGTACGACCTTTGAAGCAACTATGTCCCTTATAATGTTTTATTTACATATAGAACGACTGACGATACGAGACACAAATTGTTCGTATGTGAGAGATAAAGAAATCGGAAATAAAATGGGACAGCACCTACGATCCCAAATAGAAAAAAAAACAAACAACCTTAAAAAATGGACATTGGGTATATTTATGTGTAGCTTATACATATACGCCTATATGAGCAACAGACAAGAAACCAGCAATGAAGGACATTCAATTTGAGAGTTTAGAAAAAAGTACATATATATATATATATATATGTAGTGATGAATACTGGGAAATTTACAATATACGTGAAAATGGAATTTTCTCAAATTCCATGCATTTTCGCCTAGGCTTTATGGGGTGCTTAATTGTTGTTAATGGGTCACACTATCACGGCCTCAACTTGACTACGTCACCCAATATACAACATGTAACATAATTAACGCAAAACTTCATACACCCCAATTAGAGTATTGAGCTAAAAGCATAATTATAAAGGCCAAAACTTATTTTTTTAAAGTTAACTGTTATTACTAAGAAAATCGCGTTGACTCTAGCATTACTTTATGCATTTCAAATTGAGTGCCTTGAAATAATATTAATTTTTCTTTGTCTCAATCGGCGATAGGTATGGGAAAGTACATAGTTTAAAAAAAGTACCTATAGTAATAATGACTAAAATCAATTCAGTACCTACTCAATTATGAAAAAACTACTTTTAGGACTTGCGACTATCCTGTTACACCAACACATCCTCTTCTCGATTTACAGATTTTTTTGTGGTTTCGGATAATATTTCCTATGTTATAAACATTTTTTAAACTGAAATGACAGTACCACACACATACTGGTTATAAGTAGGTAGGTACATCTAGTCTAAAAATGAAAAGAAAAGGAAGGAAACCCTAATCGAGCATCTCAACCTTGACCGAGTTTCCGAGAACATCTGAAGTGGTAACTGACTTTACGTGCACATCAGGGACTTGAGAAAATGGCACAAGAAATTCTAAAAACTTTAGGCAAAGCCTACGAATACACGCGTAGATAAAAGATAGATAAAGATATCATTATTTTAAATAAAACACGAAGAAAGCCGAAAAAATATCTTTCGTGAATTTACGAAACAATTTCGACAGCCTATTGTTCCGTGACAAATCGGGTTTTTAATCCAACGTAAGTTTCTATAACTTTGTAAACTCAAGTGCACAACTAAAAGAATACGAATTATACATATCCTGTTTTTTTTTTTTTTTTTTTAGGATGGGAAATCATCAAGTGACTTCTCCCGCTCTGGGCGGAGCGGACTTACTGACTAAAACCCACCCGTGTTCCATCAGTTGCCCATGTGCCAGGGTCACGGTATCTCTTTCGAGCAATCACGCGACCCCGGCAGATACATATCCTCTTGACTTTCACTACCATCACTTCTTTGATACCAATTGTATTTTTGCATTTTCAGATATTGTAGAATTGACTGTATTTCCACGCTACACATAGTATTGTTCCGGATGTAAAGAATAGCATCGCCGAATTCCTATGGGTGTCGTAAAGGGCGAAAAAGGGACTACTTTTTACAAGAGAATGAGAAGTACCGTTCTCTATGTATTTTACCACCATACTGCGATCGCAAACCCACCTGCCAAGCGTTGCGCGTATGACAAACCCTCCATTTTGGATAGCAGTAGCCGTTTCCCACAATTATTCTCAAAATTTTACCAAGACATACCAGACTTGTTTTTTAAAACAATTATAAAAATTTGCTTTATACATTATCGTGCTCAAGTATCACTTTAATTAAACAATGAACAAATAAATAAATAATAACCGTATCTTATTGTGATAATCCTGAGCCACTTAATTAATAAGTTGAGTAAGTAATTTATACCCGTACTTAGAAGGATGTCAGTCCCACAAGCGGCTTTGTTGGCAGGCCTATAATTAATTAAATACCTACCTCAATGGGGAAACTAGATTCGTCCATTCCAAGATGGCACTTTTCTCCTTAGTTGATTATTCGAGCGATTTGAGAACAGCTGTGAATCGAATTGATAAGCTACGCGCTGCAATAAATAGGCTGCGTATCATCTGTGGTTAGAATAAAAAAAAACGCGTAATTATAGGTACAATCATCAAAAGAGGTATGTGATCAGGGTCGTCGGATTCTGAGATACAGGCCTCGCCTAGTTCAGAAGATAGAGTCAATATAAGCAAACTTCTTTTTACCACCACAAATGCTGCTGGATTATTGTTGTTTATTGTATAATTATGACATTAGTAGGTATTCAGTACGTTTAATATGTAATCGCTTTTGCTATGCTGGTGAGAAATAAACTCTTTTATTTTTTAATTTATTTTTTTAATACAAAATTTGTTTTCTATTAATTGAATTAAATTTAATTCAAATACATCCATCAGTTTCTTACTAAACTTCAAGTAGGTATATCCGACGACCCTGATTACTCATTTATTTTGGTGACCGTACGTGTATGATACGTATTTATAGCTGGAATGGAACTTGAACAAATCTGCAGGGTTGTTTTATTTTTATTAATGAATGGGTCCGCTCTTGACCTCAATCTCGCCTGATAGAAAACGATGGTATCTACGATGGACGACCGTATTGACTAACCACCTACTCGCTCAAACTGGGTAATGGATTATAGTGGTACTGGGTGATGGGAACACAAACGCTGGCTGCTACTGTTACTGTCAACCCATGACTTGCAGCTCTTTCGATCCTGGGGTTATGTGGACCACTGGTTGTGTGTTTTCTACAGTTCGTCTCGCCATCTTCTATGGGGTGTGTCGTGATTGCTTTCAGCTGTCAGAGCTCCACGTAGTGATTATTTTGGCACACAGCTTATTGAGCATACAACACTGGTAGTGCACATAAGTAAACTCCAGGCTAAACTGAAGTGACCCAGCAAGCGGGATACGTGAAAATTTTGATTGTGCCTTTTGTGTCAATTAACTTCTATGGAGGTGTTCAAGCTAGCGCGAATAGTAGTGTGATTTACTAGTCATTAAAACAATTGACGCGTGCAGCCACACTCCCGAATCTCGCTCAATTGGTTCTTTCGAACCTTCGGTTTTGCCAGAGTTTCATGGATACTAGGGAAGAAGCGTCAGGCCGCGTTTACACGCCACGTCCGGTTTGCTTAAGGCCAAGGCCAACCTAACTTGCAATAGGCACAACAGGTGCTACTGACCACACAGAAAGTAAAGCTCTAAAAGTCTAGATAAATAATATTGATTGACCTAAATATGTTCACGATTCCAGTTTTTTTTTTTTTTAAACGTTTGCATTGCTATCTCAGTCTCAGTCTGTCAAAAAAACCTCGATACATCCGAGTATACTATTTAAAATATATATACTTACTTACTAATTCCATGTCCCCAATTCACCAATTTACGTATTTCCATCTATAAAATAGCGTGCGTTTCATGAAAGAATTCCCTTTGCCATGTAATGTTGGTGTATCTTTACTCTGTAGGTAGGAGAGCCAACATTACGGCGAAGGGAATTCATTCGTGAAACGCGCTAGGTAGGTACTCTACTCACGAAATTTTTACAGGTTTTTCACATTGATTATCCCTAGGATAGAATTGCGACCCGAATTGGAACGTTTTTATTTTACTACGCAAGTCTTCGCCATAATTTTAGCACTCAGAATATTCCTACTTCCTTTCAAAACAATTTTATTTCCAACGGTCTACATTAAAAACGTTACTTTCTGAGAGGGTAATGTACCTATCTAGCGCAGTATTACAGTTGTTCAAGACAATGAGAATATTTAACAATGGCTGCCCGCCACAGCTTTGCACAGGCAAAATGGAGTCTTTAACTGAACTTTGTTTTAATAGTATTGTATTTCTGTCGGTATGTATGGCCGTCTTTTCCCGCTTTATTATAACTGAGCCGCACGGGTCGATCAAAGGTTAAACTACGCTTGGCTAGGTCGATCTGTGGATGGGTGACCATCCATTACATATCAAGACCTCTCCATGCATCCTCAAAATGCATGTTTAGCCATTGGTTCCGAGTGTCGTAGATCTTTGACCAAAGGGTATTGACGTCTTATTCAATAAGCAGAAGAAGAAGAAGAAAGAAAGCAAAGAAGAAGAAGAAGCAGAAGAAGTCAGATAAGCAATCCTTCCATGTAAAATACTGGAATTCAGCTGCATTTGGTTAGACTGAAAGTCAACCCAAACGTAGTTAGGAAAAGGCTGGCCAGTTTGATTGGTGGTCCATGTAATGGGGTTTTCAATTCCCAAATTATCCGATTTCTTAAAAAGATGTGTAAACATAGAAAGTTGTTTGTAAACATAGAACCTCAACCATTTCACCGTTCTGCATGACCGCAATAGTTAAAGAAGCATCCTATTAACATAGTATCTAATAGTACGTTCATTTGAAACCAACTCCGCATCCCATAACTCCGCGGGCCCGATTAGTTCGCAAGTTCTCAAACAACGGACTTCTTGCCATTCTCCCTAATGGAGGGACAGTTTAATCCCGTATTCCGTCCATATTTACAGTAGTTAAACAAATTAATTCAAGGCTTCGCTCTGCACGTAATGGTGCCCACGGGGATGGTGTTGGAGACTCGCATTCAACGAACAAATCGAAGGAAATTAAAGGAACGTTAAAGTTAAACTTTTTTCTTTTTTTAAATCAAGAGTAATGACGTTATCAGACGAAGCATTAGTTTGTAGTGTGGAATCAACCTTATAATATGTAACCAACCTTATTTAATATAAATGTAATCCATATAATTGTTTATTCGTTACAATAAAGATTAGTATTGATTCAGCACTCGGTCTTTCAATATCTCCTCGAGATCCCGCCTTATATGGCGACCCTGCTAAAGTGCGATGGCTGTTCGTATTTTGGGGCTCGGCATTTATGATAAATTTGGATACCTACTTATTTATTTATTACCAGGTGACGCGACAGACGTTGTGTTGTCCAAATTTCAATCATTCATACAAAATTCCCATAGAAAATGGTCCCTATTTCGTATTCTCGATCTTTCGGCTGTTCCTTAACGGTTTTCCTCATTTTCTATTTTTTATACTCTTTTATTAGCTTTACCTATGTTACGGAATCTTTGAACGCGCTTTTCACTCACTATAAAACGTCAGATCAAATTGTGATTAACCCAATTAACCACACTTATTAACGACCGATGACAATACAATAATTTAACAAGTTAATCCTATTCTCCTGACCAGGATACCGATATATCTGAAAGAGAGCCCGAGAAACGACTACGACATCTAAGGAAGGTAGCAGGCGCACAAATTATCCACTCTCGGCTATTTTGCCCAATTTAACGGTCAATCGAAATAAAAAGTAATAATAGTTAAAAACAAAAAAAACGTGCTTTAATTAGACAAACAAACGAAAAAGTAGAAAATAATCTATACTTAATATTATAAAGCTGAAGAGTTTGTTTGTTTGATTGAACGCGCTAATCTCAGGAACTACGGGTCCGAATTGAAAAATTCTTTTTGTGTTGGGTAGCCTATTTATCGTGGGAGGCTATAGGCTATGTAACATCACGCTACAACTAAGAGGAGCGGAGCAGTAATGAAAAATGTTGCAGAATTGTTCCTTGTTGTGTCCTGTTTGTTCCTGGTGTTGTTCTTTCTTTCTTTCTTTCTTTCTTAAAAAGTTCTAAAGAAAAGTCCGCGAGAGCATATGTCTATCTTTTAAGGTTGACTCACTATAACTCAAAAGGAGCGAGCAGCAACAAAAAATGGACGAAAACTAGCAGGCAAATCGATGCGACGGGAAGGGAGCAATAATTTGACGCGGACGAAGTCGCGGGCATCTTTAATAAGTTTAAAATAAGAATAGAGGGATTACCAAAAAAGGAAACAATTTATCGTATAGTAAGCCGTAAACCGTTTTTGAGTTAAGTATAGCGATACTAACGAGTAGCAATTTTTTTTTTGTTTTCCAAGTAGATTATTAGGAAATTTAATATTTATACTAAATACAGCTTATCCCTTCCTTCCCTAAAACCTTGCGGTTCTAACAGTAATATCTTCCATTCAGCAGCAAAAAGGTCCAATCCAAGATTGATCATAAATACCTAGTCTTGTGATATCAATAGATAAAGATCTCTTAAATTAAGAAGCAAATAACAAAAGAGAAATGAAACAATGTATATGAAAAATAAACAATACCGAAACATGAATAAATAAAGTGATGAATGATACCCGGATAACCGAAAGGCGGAATAATTGTTAAAACGTCAGCTCGCTTTCACAATATTATTTTAAGTCTAGTGAAAAATGACGGGGCCCGGATAAACGACGCTGTTAATCTTTTGAATGGAAGTTTAATCACTTTTCAATTATCCTTTTTGACTTGTGAGCGGCAAGCTAAAACTTATAAAGAATATTTGAACGCCATCACTCATCTTGTGTCTACATTCATATTGGTACTATGTACAAAGTACCAATATGAATGTAGACATAGATGAATGCGACTTGTGGAAAGATTCGTCTGTAAATAATTCTAATGTGGAATGCAGGTGAAATTGCGGTACCTACACCAACATATCTACGACAATTCATCTTTGTCTTTAAGGCTGACAACACGCTGGCAAACCCGCAAAGGATTTGCAGCCGATCTATTCCGTAAATCTCACCTTGAAGTGACCTGTCACTTCACCTGATGCTGGGGGTTGACACTATCGACAAGTCACCTCACGTCAGTTTTCATGGTGAGATTTTCACAAAATACGTCTATAAACGACAGCTATTCCTATTTCATAATACGGGCCGAGCGACAGCATGTTCGAAAAACAAAAATAATCGCACTGGCGATTAGACACAAAGTTTCATCTTTGGAACTTTAAAGTTATC
Organism: Aporophyla lueneburgensis; assembly: GCA_932294355.1. NCBI lineage: Eukaryota > Metazoa > Arthropoda > Insecta > Lepidoptera > Noctuidae > Aporophyla > Aporophyla lueneburgensis. The sequence goes on from OW028737.1 coordinate 9,951,816, forward strand.
GCGATGAAACCGAAACTATAACAACACAAAACTAAAACTGCCCTCGAACTTTCGGATACAGGTATTAAGTTATCAAATATTACCGAACAGTTTAATATAAACGGACCACGACCGAGTTTGACCCGAAAAGCGAGAAGCCAAAGTTTAATCTTCATAAAGTCAACGGATATGTGGTAACTATCGATTGGACACCTCTATTATACGGTCAGTTATGTTAGGGATGTGAATTTTGGAGTGGACTTAAGATATTTACCAGAGCCGCGTGTGGCTTGGGAGTGAGCAGCTAAAAATAAGCCCATCTCTCTTGAGTCTCGGATGTCATAAATAATATCTATAAGTAAAAAGGAGCAGCGGTATTTTGACCAGCGATAACTAAGTACTTTTAGCAAACACAAAATTATTTCCAACTCGCTTCTGCCGGCGGCCCTACCTACTCTTGCCAAATTTATCGAAATCCATTCAGTGGTTTAGCCGTGAAAAAGTATAATTCGGACGTTGAGGACGGAGTTACTTCCGAATTTAAAATTGACTAGCTATTACCCGCGATTTAGTCTGAAATCCAGGATGAAAAGTAGCCTATATAGTGGATGTAGCCCTGCAGGTCATTGTCTACCCATGTGTCAAATAAAAGGGTTTGATTCAATTCCGTTCAGCCGTTTTAGCGTGAAAGCGAAACATAACAATCATATAAGAATCAAAACTTTTCTTTATAAAATATTAAGCTATGAAGAACGAATAAAGTGATAGTATTCTTCTTCGGTTAAATAAACGTATAAAAATGCCTGTACCAGCTCAGTGAAGCAATAAGCTCTATACCAATGGAATTGAATCGACTGACTAATCTTTGTGCCACGCCGCGAGCCACGTACAGCTTGTGCAGAGAGCACTAGTTCAACTCAAAGCCAATTAGATTCTTATTCCGTTTTAAATATCAAAGACCCCTCCGTGCCTCGAAAACCTCGTTAAACCGTTGGTTCAGCTGTCATTCGAGGATCTTTGACAGTCGTTACGGATCAACAGAAGCCCGAAATTCTGACGGCCAGTTTTACCAAAGGGTATATTACCTCGTAACTGAAATACTGGTTAGTCATTTTTTTTTCTTTCTGTGTTTGGAATCATCAAATGACGTTTGCCGCTCCGGGTGGAGCGGAAGGGCGTGTGAGACTTTTACTGACTAAAACCCACCCGTGTTCCTTCAGTTGCCCATATGCCAGGGCACACTCCGACCGGTAGGTATCTCTTTCGAACAAATCTAGCTACCCTGGCAGGAAATACTGGTATTAAGCTGCATTCAGTTATACTGGAAGCCGACCCCAAAATAGTAAGGAAAAGATTCTAATACCACGTTCACAGCAGCCATTTCATTTGTAGTAACCTCCAATGAACCCACGTGTTGGGATATGTGCAACAACACAGATAAGATTTTACAATGTCATTAACCCAACTGTTCTTGCAAACGACTGTTTTATACGAAGTTAAAAACTCGTAAAAGTGATACATGGACAAGACGTAAGAAAATTCTTTATTCTTTAAAACAGGTGCACCATTTATTTAACTGCAGAAAGAATGAAGGTCTGGCACAAAGAAGATACTTGTAGGAAGTTACGGAATTTTGTTTCGGTACTGCTGGCGCGCATCCAACAAGAGGTTGACCTCTTACACTTGAAATGAGATGACATAGGGATTAAAAATTAGGTTATTATTTGGAATTTTTTTATTTATTTTGTTCCGTGCGGTGCCGGACATAAATCAAGCACCATCCTGTTTCTTCCCGTGGGTGTCGTAAGAGGCGATTAAGGGACTTACTTAAGAATGGCCAGCAGGGTTCTCTATGCATTCCCGCCTGCAAAGCGTGGCGATTATGGCAAAACCCACCAACTGTCGGAGGCCTATGTCCAGCAGTGGACGTCTTTGGGCTGAAATGATGATGATAATTATTATTTGGAAAAGTCTCTGTTTTCTACTAAATTCAAGATTGTAGTTATGTGAGATTTGAACAATGGTCCTTTTTTGTCGTTTTTTGCTCTTGTTTACTCAATGTCTAGTGTAAGCCTTCTTTATATGTCTAAGGGTTTATTTCTTCAGGGTTAAGCCCTACCAGTCCTATACCGTTTAACGTACTTTATTTAATCTATAATCAATGCTCACGTGACAGTATCGACAAAAAGTACTAAAAAGTCTAGTCAGTATGAACGGATTTTTATATACGTACTTTTTACCCGTAAAGAAACACTCAACAGTTTTGTTGTTTTTAAAGCAATTTTAAAGCTGAAACAAACTTATTCACGAAGAAACATTTTTGTGTCATAATTTCCAAATGAGATATGATTTGCAGTGATTTTAAATTCTAAATATAAAATTGAAAGTATGGGATTTTTGTATTCAAGTGTCATAAAGTTCAAAAGTATCTCATTTGACAGCTGTTACGATAAAAGTAAGTACAGTGGTTCAACAACATTAATTGCGTTTACGTTGTTGAGCAGACAAATTTTTCGAACATATGGAGCAATATCCTTCAAAATTGTTCAGGTTTTTATTAATAGTGTGTTATGTAATCAGGATGCTGGTTTTTTTTCTCAAATCGGAATGGAAACATGATGTTTGGAGCCTATTTTCTAAGTTAATTCTCTTCGAGTTTGAAATCAAAAGGTTGTCCCAAAAAGACTATATTGGTATTATGTGAAGTGCCTAATTAAATAGTTTGCTAAATAGTGCTACATACTGTGTGGAAGAACTTAAATACAAATATATTTGGAAAACGTGTGTTCATTTCATTTGGGAGTCCAGAATACTGTTACATTACACAACAGAGACAATTACAAAGAATTATTCTCACAAACAGCGTCTAAGAGGATTCTTAAACGTTACTTTTATTACTGCACTAGCTTTCTTAGTTACATTAAGTTTCTTTTAAAATTTTACGTTGAAAGTAGCACTTAAGAGGAAAAAGGTCTTGACTTTTTTATGATGCCTTGGCGAATAAAGGGGAGTAAATTCAATTAAGGGGCAGTAGTTGTTGTGAAAGTTTAATGTTCCGTATACGACAGCCTTTTTAAATGAATAATACTTTAAACACACACTATGTACTCGTAAAACAGTAATTCGCTCTAAATCGGGCGTTGAACGCTTCAACCAATAAAACACACTATTAAATAAAATGGGACCTTACAACAATTTGAGACGATTCAATTTAATAGAAGGGTAACATACGCTCCTAAAACTTTGTAACGTAATCTTTTAAATTAATGTGTTTGAACTACTTTATTAATTATTTATTCATTTCATACCACGAACGTAGGTACATAGCAACAGCTACGTGTAAATGGATATTCCCTAATGGAACCCTTTTGTTTTCGCAAAAGATAATATAGTTAAAACTGTCTGGTCCGACCCTCGGGTTGCTTACATTCGTAAGAGATGTCTGTATTTTTTATTGAAGAGTACCGTTCATATCAACTTTACACAGCAGGTATTGGTCAGTGTCAATTTACAGGGTAAAACTAACGAATTACAATTGAATCTTCGATTTCTGGAATGGAATAGGTAAAATTTTGTTGTTTAAAATTTTATTAGTATTATGTTTTATGATATCGTAGTTTATTATAAGCAAAAATCAAATTTTAACACTCTTACGATTACTGATGAATTATTTTTTATTGGAACGAAGTTCTTTAACGTCGCTTGCGGTAAGAGATTGCAGAAATAGTCACGTTACGAAAAAGCGTTATTCTCCCTCCGTGCGACTTTTTTTTATATAGGAGTATAATAGAGAGTGAGAAAAATTCATGGTTTTTGAAGGTGCTGTAACCATAAATGAGGTCACGATGGCAGCTGGGAGAATTTCGTGTTCATTAGTTTCTACGGGTGCGAATATTTAAAGTGAAAAAATAGTTAAAAAAATAAAGTGTAAGGAACTTTATTCCTGACAGGGGTCCCCCCGATCTCACATGTTCTTTTGTTTATTTACAAAACTCTTCCATTCGTTTAGCTGACAACGACCCACTGTAGCATTGTTTTGTATTAAGCTCTCATTAATCAGTGGATAGTGTTATCACAAAAGGGAAGCTACCTTGAAATAGTCCATGTAAACGTCGCTCTGTGGTACAGCCTAAGCTGAGCTTTGCTTTGTACTCTGTCGTGTCGCGTTTACGTATGTTTGTGGCTAAACGTTGTTGCTTTTATACCTCTAGTTAAAACGAAAAAGTGGACCTTGTAGCTTTATAATAACAGCCGCACAGGTTGGTCAAAGGTTAAGCTGGTATACCGCGGACAGTTCGTGGAGGGGTGGTCACCCTACACGAACCATCCGTTTAACTCTTTCAGTCACTTTAACATTAAGAATATTTTGAAACTAAAACTGTCATAAATTCAATAAACCACCAATCGGTCTCTTCTTGTTAAGTATGATTCAAGCTTTTATGATGATTCAACCGATTTTGGCTTCATAGCACAGATTTTAATAAAAAAAATCGGAAAGAGGTGGTTAATAGTTCCTGTAGTCAGAATTAAATTGGGGCTCGTGAATAAATTATAACAGCAACACGAGAAGATCGAAGGTTAAACTACGCTTGCGGCGGTTGGTTCGTCGATGGTTGACCATCCAAATCCAGACTCGACCGTGCCTCGGAAAGCACGTGAAGTCTTTGATCCCGGCTGTCATAGATCTTTGACAGTTGTTACGGGTAGTCAGAATCCCAATAATCTGACAGTCAGTTTAGTAAGAGTAGTCGTGTTATCCAGTAACTGGGTTGTAGAGGTCAGATAGGCAGTCACTCCATTTAAAATACTGATATTCATCTGCATCCGGGAGACAAGAAGCCGACCCCAACGTAGTTCAGAAAAAGAATAGGTAGATTGCTTTTTTTAAATTAAAAGTATGTTCTAACAGAACGAGCCGTGAGCCCGACGGGATTTCCCATCGGCAACTTCTCTGGAGGTTGCTTAAGTACTCACTTTCGTTATATAAACAAGTCTTGCGTAAAACTTCATGCTTCTAACCCTTGCGAATTTGAATTTAATTTTGATTAAGTAGATCTCCTCTCTTAATGGTGATTTAATAACGTAAAAATAACGTAGTATTTCGAACTACTTGTAATGCCATATTAGGTACGTACGTGAGCTTTTGTACAACTCGCATACATTTGTCAACAGTTGTTCGAATTGCCGTAACACTACCACATTCGGACAAAATTAAACTCCCCTTTGAGAACCGACCGCATTCGGACGTGGTTGGTCCAACATTTAATGTAGCTACCGACGAATTATAAACTTTCGAACAAAACTTCTAGATCAGATGTTGCATGTTACTGTGCAATATCTGCAAGCATACATTACCTCCAAGTAATTTGAAAACAAGTACCGAATGAAACCTTACTCTTTCTCTGTAAGAAATCTCTATTACTGCTACATACTACGTACTTTATTTGTACTCTATACAAATAAAATGGGATAATTTTACAACACGTCTTGTTTTCTAGACAAGCGCGCCATTAAAACGTACCAATGAGAAATTCTACCTAAGTACTTGTTCAATGAATGAATGTTACGAAGCATGAATAAAACAGATCTCTATTCAACCACTTGAGCACACAAGTTGATGAAACAAGCGTACCTTACCGACGTCTATAAAAATCGCTAAACACAGATTTTCTCTCACATTATATCGCTTCATTTTCTCATTTTATTTCTCGCCGCGCGATTTCTTCGACATTGGTATGGAACAGCATTACTCAGGAGCGAAGCGAACGGAAAAAGTTAAAATGAAAACTGGAACTCAATACTCGTATTAGACGCTACCTATACTTTTCACTGTGTACTATTTGAACACGAGTAAGCTTTAGCATTGGAATTGTTTATTCGATTTTGACTGTTTTGGGCCTTGACCTAGATTGGGAGTAGACTACGTATAATGCCAGTCAAGGTTATAATTAGGACTGCAAATCTATGCAGCGTACATACTAGAGTTATTTCGTCGACATTATTAGCGCAGTTACGGATCGTGGGATAGATTGTCGTATGGGACAAATATTTTTATGACCTACAAGTAGTTGCTCCGAGTCTTTAGATATGAGAGATTTGTGTCAATAAACAAAGTAGGAAGAATATCGAAGAGGATCTTAGAAGTAGACCAAATGTAGAAAAACGTCTCACGAAAAGGTCATTTAAAAGAATTGTCTACGGGAGACTTTGGTTGGCGTTAAGATCCTCCATCGAGATTTTAATTTTTATTTCAATGTCAAATACACAATCATTGCTCGCTTCAATTTCAATCAACACTGTTTCAAGCATCCTTACGTTTATTGTGGTATAAGTAAAAATACGGTAGGGGTACCTAGAGATTTATCTGTAGACAGCTTTGCTACGTCAACAAGCACTACCGCATACATCAAGGATAATCGTATTAGCACGTACTCTAACATGTCAATATGCTACAATACATACCTTGGTCCTGGGATGCGGCTGCTCGAAGTCGACCTTCCTCTGATCGTCTCTCCATCTCAACAATCAATATCACTGCCACATTACATTGTATCAGAAAACTGAACTAAACAACACTTCAACTGAAACCTTCAGATATTAATATAAATTAGTGGTAACATTGTCATTTTAAATTTTGAGAAGTTTGTCTTGAATATTACATTTAAAACAAGCCAAAAGCCAAAGGTGTCGGGGACCGTAACATAGGCAACCGGTATCTACCTAGCTACCCCTAAATTAGTCTGATCGGGGTTAGTCTTTCAATTAGGTTTCCTATGGCGTAAAAATATTTTTGAAAAGTTTGTCTTGAATATTACATTTAAAACAAGCCGAAAGCCAGTGGTGTCGGGGACCGTAACAAAGGCAACCGGTAACTACCTAACTACCCGTCAGTTAGTCTTGTCGGAGTTGGTCTTTCAATTAGGTTTTCTACTGCGCAGAAAAAATAAGCTGTTTTATCTGAAAGGAAAAGGGAAACTGAATTGAAAAGGAAACGTAAATCAACATCCGATTTTCGTTTCTGGTTGTCGGCTACTAAATTAATAAGAACGTTTCGTCGATGGGTTTTCGTTTTGTTTGTAAAGACCATTGAATATTTATCCTACAAGTTTCAATTTATTTAAGAATTAAAGATAAGGAAATTTTCGGTTTATTCTTAAAGATACTGTTGTCAACAAAAAACAATGTAGGGGTCAACACTGAACTCCGGTTTTTCGAATGCCTAGATAGATTTATTTCACATATCCTACCAGACCTATTTATATTAGCTACTGAATGTCTATTAACTTTCATACAAATAGTTTATAATGCCAAATATAGCTTTTTACTTTTCTTAAAGTGTAAACGGTACTTAGAACAAAAAACAAATTTTGTGTTTGCCTGTTTGTTCTGGTTAATCTAGGAAACGGCGGGACCGATTTTGACGGGACTTTCACTAGCAGATAGTTGATATTATAAGTTGGTAGCACGTTCACAAACCGCGGGCTGCAGCTGATATTCATATAAACATTATTTCGATTATAAACCAGACTTAGAAAATGTATACAATGAACCGAAAAGCGTGCTTGTAATCACGTACCATTATATTCGCGATCAAGTGAAACATCCCAAGGCTACACACCTTTGATATGCTGATATGAAATATCTATATATATATATATATATATACATATATATACCTACGTATGCTCGCAAATTCTCAAACTCATTAACAGTACATCAGAGTTTCGCAATTAAAATAATCTGTTTGGCTTTTTAAGCGGGCGACACTAAATCAAAAGAAGAATGATGTCACATTTTTAATTCAAAGGGTATTAAAAGAATTTCTAACCTTTTCTTTTTTACTAATCTCTTTTTTAATCAATGACGCGCGTAGCTAGTCTACACTTACATATAAAGACTAGCTTCTGCCCGCGACTTCGTCCGCGTCAAATTTTTCCTCCCCTGACCCTTCCCGTCGCATCGAATTGCCTGCCAGTTTTCGTCCATTTTTCTCCGTCGCTCCGCTCCTTTTAATTGTAGCGTGATGTTATATAACTAATAGCCTTTCTCAATTAATGGGCTACTCAACACAAAAAGATTTTTTCAATTCGGATCAGTCGTTCTTGAGATTAGTGCGTTCAACCAAACAAACAAACAAACAAACTCTTTAGCTTTATAATATTAGTATAGATTAAAGATTTATTTGTTCATAAAAAAAAAATTGTATGGGATGAACTCAAAAACTAATTAACCAAATAATAATTAAAATATTTTTTTAAATTCTTTCACGTTTGGAAAGCTACATTATTCCGGAGTAACATGAGCTACAAATTCACGCGGATGAAGTCGCAAGTTATATTATTTACTAGTAACACGCCTCTTCTTCACACGGTCTTGCTAATTAAAATGAACCATTTATTGATATTCATTTAATATATAAACAATTAAATACTCATGAATACCTTTGGGAAAGAATTCTCTAAATGATGGCGTAGTTTAAAAGAACGCAACTACGCCATCATACGTTTTTCGTGTCTGGGTGTACCCAGAAACGAAAAACGTATTTTTTTTATAATGTGTACAGATTTAGGTATAGATGTGAATTGAATATATCTAACAGGGGTCACACACCCTTCTGCTAACTTTGTGTCTAATCTAATTTTAACACAAACGTAGAGACATCGTGTTCATTAAAGCGACAGGTGTAATTTGTTTTAGGGCCTTTATCGGAGACTCTTAGCTGGCTCGTCACGTACCCGCTCGCGATACGTATGCCACATCTCAGTCCGAAAGAGCCCATAAAAACAGATAGAAAGCCCACTAAAAGCAGCCTACGTCCAAATTATTTTTATGTTTCAGGCATGTTGTAGCACTTTATTGCTACGAGCGGCTACGCGGCGTAGCACGCTACGGAATACTTAAAATAATTCGTAACTGAATGATTTTAAGTACTTTTAATATTAAATCATGTTTACATTCATTTTTTTTTACAATTTTATTTTAATGCTACGTAACAATGCATCGAAATGAACCAATTTAATTATAATATGTACATAATAAAATGCTTATTGTTTAATTTACTCAATATTTAACCGAGGGAAATTCTCTCAGTGACAACACTTATTGTCTTCCGCAAGTACATAACAATAAATCAATCACTCCATTCAGCAAGTTATTCAATTTGTTAACATTATTAAAATTTATCTCCATTGATCTTTTGTCACGCCTACGCTAAGTCGCTACGCCGTAGCGGATGCTACGTTGAATTTTAAATTGAATAAGTGATAGATACGGTTCAGTTATGATTCAGAGGTCAATTGCCTATCAAAGGAGCTAGAGCACTTATATTGATCTATGTCAATACTAGGCATGGCGTACTTATAACAGTACTCGATATTTATTTAAGAAAGTATGTCACGTACAAATAAATGATCGTTGGAAACCTGCGGCCAAAAATGCGGAGTCATTATAATTAATAAAATTTGTTTGACCGAACAAAAAATTGCTTGTGAAACTGTTCCATACTTGACAAAGATTTATCAAACCTTTTATCAGTCACTATCAATAGTTTCACCAGCACCACTATCCGCACGATACGCAATCAAACGACGGGTAGTTTAACTATAAATAGACACACTAACCTATTTAACTGATTGTCATACTCTTCTATTAACGCTATAGGTACCAAAACATTCGATACAATAGGAAATAACGCGGTTTGGAGAAAGTCTTTCATTACATAATGAATTATTTAAACATGAAAGAAGTCTGTGTCTCTATACATAGGATGAAGAAATAAAGGAGGTATACGGAAATACATAAAATCGTCAAAACCATAATTATATTCATATTTCTTTCAATAAAGGTTTAACGAGATCTCTCCTACCTGAACCAACGATGGCTAGGATTGGTTTGACCTTGTACACATAAATCGTATGGAAAAACATGTACACAAATATATATATGTATGTTTTATTTAACTACCGGGCAACACATGGGTCTTATTTTAATTTTGTGTACCTACCTCACATTGTTAACTACTGTTGAAACTAAAATAAAAATAAGAAAATTATTGAGACGACTAATAAATAGAGCCTTAACTATAACTTGCGAACCAAAGAACGAATATATAGCCTGACACGAAGAGTAAGAGACTTAAATAAAATAAAAACAACAAACTTAACGTAGAAATTTTCCCACGACCGCCTTTCGCGCTTCATGCAATATTCAAAACTTTTCCAATGGACTTAGAATGACGAACGACACATCGTGCCTAGCCACTAAACTTTGGGAAAAAAATAAGCTCAATTTATAGTTACCACAAATTTAGTATTATTTTAAATTAATATTTATGTTATGTTATCGTGTTGTGAGCGGGGCGGGTTTATGCTGCGCTGGGAAAGAGACGCGCGAACCGGCAGCAAGTCTGAACGCGACTGACCGTTGCGCGGCGCCCGTACTGTAGCTACCCGAGTACCGAAGCCCACTGTGTTCTATACGCCTCATCACAGTGCCGCACTAGTCCCTAACTTCGCTTATGTAAGCTTCTTGTATACCGCACGCTGTCGGGAAACTTTCAGTAGCCACAAGTTTCTCATGATTAACATGACATCGAGAGATAAGCTGTAATAAGTGGGAACCTACAACCCAAACTGTGTTTATGCGAATTATTGTCAGATTCCATAGGTATATGTACATCCGTCAGCAACGAAAGTAAGTGAATACTTCAGTTTTGAAATCACAATTTTTGAGCGCAATATTTAAAAAAAAAACCGGCACTATCAATTAATATGTCGAGCCTTTTCCCAACTAAGTTGCATCCATCTTGTTGCTTGCTGCTCGGTGCTTGTTAGATGCACCTGAATACCAGTACTTTATATGAAGCAACTGCCTATCTGACCTCTACAACTCAGTTACCCAATAACACGATACCCCTTGGAAAAACTGGCTGTCAGACTTTTGGGCTTCTGACCGCGGCAAGCGTAGCTTAAACTTCAGTCAACCCTTGCGGAGTATTATTATTAAGATACTAGCTCAAGACATCGAAATTAAAACGTTGTCTTCAAGAAGTCGAAAGTATGAAATTGCCGTTTTATACTCCAAAATGTATCGTATCGTATGGTGTCGGACGTAAAGAACAGCATCATCCCATTTCCTCCCGTGGGTGTCGTAAGAGGCGACTAAGGGACTAACTAGAGAATGGGCAGCAGCCTTCTCTATGCATATAATACCCGGATTTGTGCAGTAAATGTAGCGATAAGTAACCGATTTTTTATGGTTATTAATATGTATATGCCAACAGATTGTAGTGATAACTTACCAATTTTTACAGAATGTCTAAGTGAAATGTATTCTACCATACAAAATAGTGATGTTGAATCAGTGTTTGTTTTGGGAGATTTCAACGCGCACCCCGGTGAGTCATTTTGTACCGAACTTCTTAGTTTTTGTGCTGAGCAAAAATTATTATGTGTGGACATTGATTACTTAGGCATGTTATCGCAAACTTACACTTTTATCAGTGACGCACACGGGTGTAAGTGTTGGCTAGACCACTGTCTTGTTACACAGTCGGCAGGAAAAGCAGTTGTAAACGTTAAAGTTATGTACGACTTGTTTTGGTCTGATCACTTTCCTTTAAAAATAGAGTGTGATATTAATGTAATTAGAGTGAAAACTAGTGTAATTAAATCTTCGTATAACGGTGTTTGTTGGGGGGAACGAAAACCTGAGGAAATCAGTCAGTATTCCTATTCCTCTATATGTAACAATAAATTAAAGAACTTAAATTTTCCTAAAGAATTTGAACACTGTGCTGATAACTTTTGTGATAATACCCACCATAATTTTTTATTGGATAACATGTACCGTCAAATTGTGTCCATATTAAGTGAAGCCGCTAGTATTAGCAGAACCCCAAAAGTAGAGGATACAATCCCGAGCTTGTTTTTCAATGCCGGGATTACGGAATTTTTACAGCGTAATCCCGGGATCCCGGGCCTATCCCGGGATTAGACTATGTGGTTTCTAATTGGGCTAAAATGAAAAAACAACTTAAATAATTTTCAAAAAAATCTTTTTAATGTCTTTGCACAACAAAAATAACAATATAATAAGAAAAAATAAAGAAAAAACAAAAAAAAAACTATACTTTTGCAAGAAATCAAAAAGACAACACAAAAAAAAATATTCAAAAATTTCGAAAATATAATCGCAGACAACTTGGCAAACTTGAAACCTGGCTTTGCCTAGCTTGGTATAATAAGCCAGAGTTTATCTAAAATACGTTCCTAAAATAAAAAATAAACGTTTTTTTGAGATATTGGATATATCACATCTTTAGGCACAGCACCATAGCAACCGAACAGTAAAAAAACTATGACATAAGTGACCGTCACGTTTTTCACAATAATGCCATAATAAATCATCCAAATAAACAGTCAATCTCGTTTTGTAAATAGACTTATGTTCTTCAAAGTGCGACAATTCGAGGCCTTGGATGAACAGGACGTTCAATGACGCGACGCAAGTTCGCATGTCTCCCGGCAACGGTTGGCAGCGCTGCGCCAAAATGCATAGGTGGCGCGGCGCCCTAGGCCGCCTGCGCGACTGCGTCGCGTCGCTCCCGTCACCGGCGACGTTGTCATCGGTGTCACACAGACATTTTGTGGTTTTACTCATTTAATTTGTTTTATATATATTATTTTTATTTAGATTTAAGAGCCATTTTACATTTTTGCGCGAATATCTAAGATTTTTGTCGCCTTATTTACCTCTCATCTCATCATTATAAATACTCTGGCATTGACGAATACATGTAAAAAATAGATCAATCTTTTGTTTTGTCACTTTTAGTATGTAGCACATTTACAAAAACTTATTTGTTTACTTTGTAGTAATTAATCTCTCACAACTAGTTTTCTTAAAAATCAGCGCAGGGTCCATTTCAGACTCCTATTTCTATCATTAATATGTAGAAATTTGAGTAAAAAAAATACACAAAACAACAGACATATAATTTACTTGTTACATTTAGTACAATAATATTGATTTTTAATAACATTACTTAGTAAAAAAATTAAGTCTTATGGCAATTTTTACGATTTATTCGCAAGTTTATCGCGTTTTTTTGGTTTGAATAAAGCATAATTACATTAAAAAATTCATGCCAATATAAAGTATGCTCTATAAAAAATCGAATTCTCAAGTTTTATTTTAATCTGTTTATTTAATTAGACATAATATCGTTTTTGAAATCACTCTAAATTAGAATAAATTACGATGCACAAGCGGGCACCGTTTAGTACGGCGCGCACAGTGGGCCCATACTGAAAATTAGTGGACTTAGGCAACAAAGTTACCATATCGATGCGATTTTTTTTATATGATGTGTTATAATATTCCTGACAACTTTTATTTTTATAAAATTTCTTCTAAACTTGATAGCTTGTCTTGAAAAAAAATTATTAGATTTTTTTGTATGGAGCGAATCACGTTAAATTTTTTTTCTTCAATTGTACTAATATGTTGGGTGTGTGGCGTGAGTATATGATAGCTAGGGTCATTTTCTATCCACGAAAAAAAAATCAGCGCCGGCCATCTGCGGCAGCGCGAGTAATCATTCGGTAAAAAAATAATAATTTAGAAGATTTTTTTTGTCATTTAAAATAAATTCAAAGCATATTTTTTGTCTCATTTGGCGTTTTCACCTTCTTTTTAGTTAAATAAATAGTTTTAATAGCGCATACGTACTTAGAACTAGTAATTCTGGTAGAGATTTAGTTATTATTGCATGTTATCGGTACAAATGAGTCATCAATCACAATGCAGGTGCTCTGCATTGTGATTGATGACTCATTTGTTTGTGCGCGTGATATATGTAATTATTATGTGTAGTTATTATGTGCCTAATATTGAATTATGGAATTAGTAAATGATTTTTATTATAAACTTATTTTTGTATAAGTCAAACACTGATTTGACTCAAGCCGTCAGTTTTTGAATCATACTTGTTTGTTAACGGGTATAAAAGGCCGGAGCCACAGTGAAACTGTCAGTTGCTTGGCAGATGTTCAGTTGGCTAGTTCTAGTGCTGTTGTTGTGTGGAAGGATCGACCAGAGGTCACGTAAGTTAAGTAATTGATATTATATCGTAATTATTGCCTATTATGACATTGTTGTTGTACTGTTTATAGTGTTGCCAATATTGCAAATGTTTTAAATCCTATAAATGGAATATTCATATTCTTTTCCTAGATATTATTGTTATATTTTGATTATATTGATATTATTCTGAGTTCTCTTGGACAATGGTCCAAGAGATAGAATTAATGTATTTAAGATAATGATAATGTATGGTAATGTAAGAAATGTGTTGATATAATACTTCAATACTGTTTCCATGGAGTTTCTTGTCCTTCTTCTCCATGAAGACCTAGTTTGGAACGGACGACTAGCTTTCTGATTAATTGCTGACAAGCCTAATTGAAATAAAGGTCTAGTCTTGTCTTTCTGTGCTTTATTTATTGAAACCCTTCTCTATACATAATTAGTACATACATATACACTTATAGTTATATACTGCTTAATATAACATCAGAAGTGGCGATTGTTCCCTGTCCTTTTAAAACTGCTTACTAATGAATGTTATTTTCTTATTTTCATGCTCGATGGTGGGGCCACTAACGGTCTATTGGAAACCGTTCGTTGGCGGATCGCTGACTACACTTGCGCCTTGACATCTGAGCTGCGGTGCTGCAAGTTGCTGTATGAGGTTTGAAACTGCGGAACCTCGACTTTTTGTAATAATATCCCGAAGTTTTCAGGAAATAAGTAGTAAATGAAACCGTTGAAATCCTTAGAGGCCCTTCTACATTAAAACGAAATACAAAGAGATAAAATGATTAAATTAAGGGATTAAGTATTGCCAATCACTTTTACATCATCATTCAATAGATAATCAAGTACCAATGGGTTATTGTGGATGGAAACATATTAACTACTTAATAGTCATTTTACCTTTGTTTTTTTTTCAAGTATTGTAAGAGGATACAATTTTGAAAAAAAAGGGGAAGTAGTATGATGCAGGTGTTCACAGAAATGAAACTTCACGATGTCAGATGTTTAGAAAGTATTTATTTGCACAGAAAGAGGTACCGGTTACAGATGTTAAAGTTTAAAAAAAGAACCTAGCCACTTTTTAAGGAGGTCGGTTGTTGTTTTTTTTTTTGAAAAGGGATTTCTATTTTTAACTTTTTAGTTATGGTATGTATCTCCTATATCACTGCTGGCCACGTGAAAAGCAGTGACAGGACTATTAGAATATTATCATGATAAACAAAGTGGATTAAATTCGTATTATCGATGCTAATGCAAAAACTACCAAAGCAAAGTCAATGAAATTCAAATGGGACCACCAATTTAAAAAAAGAATCATCAAAATCGTTCACCCAGCCAAAAATTATGAGGTAACAAACATAAAAAATACAGTTGAATTGAGAACCTCAAGTGAATCCGTTTTTCGTAAAGTTTTAATGATGATACACGTACTAACAACAAGAAATCGTTACATTAGGCCCGTAATACACACTTGGCTGGCCACGTATTTTATTATTTACCGTAGCATTAGAAAAGTTTAAGGAGAAACCGTTCTTCTTCTTAGTGTGTCGATAGCAATCTAAATATAGTCAGCCCAGAATTTGGCTGAGAAACCGTTGATTAGGTTACAAATAAATCGGGAGTGCCGAGCGATATATCGTCAGGGTTTGGAGTTCCCATTATATTGGGATAAACAAGAAGTATAAACAGTTACAGCGTTTTAAAATAATATTAATTACACGATATAAAAAGAAACACAATAAAAAGGTAACAGATGGTAAAGTAGGTTAAAACAATACAGTTCGACGAACAAAAGGTTACAGTTCGTATAGAGGCCTAAGCGACCCAAATACAAAGTGTATCTTTCGCTATTTAGCTAGTCATCAATACACCTATGTGAATATACAGCAGCGCTGTACCAGGTAAACCGACAGTTTTGTCGGGAGCAGAGGCTCTGTAATGAGTCTAATCCGAAGATAGACTGACTTGCTCACTGAGTGCCAGCTCTTTTATAGGACAATGTCTCGCCTTAATATCCATGACAACTCTGTCTGATGGCGCGCGGAAGTACGGCACGTGTTTACTTAATACAAAACGCTAAAGTATGCTTAATCTAATAAGACTTACATTATTAAGTAATCAAATATTACAAGAATAATTGTCATAAATAAACAACGGTGAATTTAGCAACGCCAATCATTTTAAAATTAAAGTAACAAGTCATTTGTTGTTTTGAACAAAAGTATCGGTTACAATTATCGAAATAAGTAGCCAAAAATCAATTAGTGCGTACACCAAGTACTCAATAATTATGCTCTGATTTATAAGACAATATCTGATAGAAACATCACCTAAATGAATGATAATAAAAACAATTCATAACAAATTATGCGGACTACCCACAATTTGTAATTGTTAACAAACTCCGACAAATATATGAAATTATTACTTTTAGAAAAAAATAAGATGCTAAAAACGTCATAATGTTGACTAATTGTTTTCTGCATTTTTAATTTTTGTCTTAATCTGCGTTTGCTATTTAATTTTCAAACATGTAAACAAATTAGTTCAAAAATAATAATCTTGATACCTACACGTAAATCTAAATAGATATTCAAGTTTCTATAAAATAAATTTGTTATTAGTGTTTGAATACACTATAGATAGACTTATTTCTCCGACATAAGATATATTTTAAGTGTTAATTCTTCACAGCTTGTTCATTATTAGCTTTGAAACATGTCACGGATGGTGTATGCCCAAGGTTGTTCTAGCATTTTGAAATCAATCGATTAACGGAGTAAATATGAAAAAATATTTGATATGGTAGTAAACGCAGAATTCATAGATCAGATAACACCTTGTTTAATTATAAAAGTGATTATGTAGATCTCAGTACTTAATGCAATTTTAGTTTCATTTCTTTTGAAGGATAGGTATATTATTTTAAGATATTTAGAATTAGCTTGTGAGGTTTTTATTATAGGGACATACTCACAGGGATGAGACCTGAGACAAAACCTTATTATTTAGGTTTGGTTAAAGTGAAATAACCGGATTTATAAAACAACACAAATAAAAGAAAAATAAACTACACAATTCGAGGTGAATTTAATTGTGAAATAAATGAAAATTAACCGCTGGAGTCTTAGGCCTGGTGTTAGGAGACTCACGTGCAGCGGGTGAGACCATAACATTACTTGGGTCATAGACCAATGAAAACAATATAAATGTTCCTCTTATCGCTTTTGACACTTGTACTTCGAGATGACGTACAGTTCGGCATGGTCGTAAAAGGTTATTTTCAAATTATAAGCATTTTTGTCCATTTCAGTTGTAATGAACGTTCAAACGATATATTGACAAAGATTAGATTTATTATGATTTATTGGATAATTATTATGGAAGATTAAGAAAAAGGTATTGTGAATACTGATGTAATAACATGATGTAACAATTGTAATGGGCATTTACCATTATTTTTTTGTAGTTATGGTCTGATCCTTTATATCTTCAGTTCTCAAATTATTTCCTTTATCAAGCTCACCTCATTAAGCTACGATACTGAGCAGATTATCACATAGAAAATTAAATTAAATTGGATTACAGCGATTACCGATATAGCAACCCAAATCTTTTATTTTCAATGGCCTGACCATTTTATGAAAAATAAATAAAATAAAAACAACAGAAAATAATGATGCTGTTAGTGTCACACTATTGATTCGGTTTGACATATTAAGATGATAGCTGAATGTCATTCTGTGCTAATGGACGTTACAAACATTTACAACTGTTGAGTCGGTGAAGCTGTACGAATACAGTTTGGTTGACTGTACAAGTACTATAAAAACAATGTTATTTGAGAGATTTTTAAATGCCATTCAAATGTTCACGGTAATTTAAAATGACTTGTTTAGGTTCTGATGTTTATAAATTGTTTCGGAGATAATTTTAACGAAGAAAACAACACATAGTTAGTAGTAGTTTAACGACCTGAAAATTCAATTTATACTTCGGTATGATCCTCCATTTTTTCTTCAATCGGTCACTGGACCCGTTTAAGCGGACAGTCAGGCTCCGTTGACTCTGTGAGAAAGTAGCTAACACCACCTACTGAAATTAATTTGAGGATGTGGCTTCTTTTACTTGGATTAATTCTTTATTTTCTCCAAAGTAGTGAGCATCACATAGTACAGAAAATAAACAGCTTTTCTCAAGATTAACCTCTGTGAAATAATTGTTTTTACTTTGGTTTGTTAGGTATTAGTGACAGTTATTACTTCCAAAGTGAAGTGGAAATGTTGTGGTCGGAGTGGCCATGTCAAAAATTTGTGGAAATGTTAATAGTAAATGATTATTGAATACGGTTTTCGGTAATATTGTCAGATTGACCGAGCGATGAATTATTCGAATCATTTTCATGATCACTGGCTACTGTTTTGATACAACGGTTAATTTTTAATTTCAATAGTTAAAAGGTAGTCAATAGCAATGGCTTTTTTTAATTATTTCTAAAATAATTGTTTTGTAAACTAAATTATACCGATACACGATTCATTATTTGTCAAAATTGTTAAAGTATTTAACCTGTTTCTATTACATTAGAGAGGTAAAGAAAAAAAAAACAATAGGTTTCGATACATAGGTAGATAAGTTTTATTACGCTTAGAGAACCTGAATTGATTCCAAGTCTATACCACTAGCAGCGGGTGGAGGGGACTTGGCACGTCTAGGCACTTGGCAAAACAAAAGGATAAAAAAAACAAAACGAAAAAAAAAGAACAGTTGTAGAAAACAAGGTATCTAATGTACTTCGAGAGCGAAGTACTTGTCAGTATGGCCGTGATATATGTAATTATTATGTGTAGTTATTATGTGCCTAATATTGAATTATGGAATTAGTAAATGATTTTTATTATAAACTTATTTTTGTATAAGTCAAACACTGATTTGACTCAAGCCGTCAGTTTTTGAATCATACTTGTTTGTTAACGGGTATAAAAGGCCGGAGCCACAGTGAAACTGTCAGTTGCTTGGCAGATGTTCAGTTGGCTAGTTCTAGTGCTGTTGTTGTGTGGAAGGATCGACCAGAGGTCACGTAAGTTAAGTAATTGATATTATATCGTAATTATTGCCTATTATGACATTGTTGTTGTACTGTTTATAGTGTTGCCAATATTGCAAATGTTTTAAATCCTATAAATGGAATATTCATATTCTTTTCCTAGATATTATTGTTATATTTTGATTATATTGATATTATTCTGAGTTCTCTTGGACAATGGTCCAAGAGATAGAATTAATGTATTTAAGATAATGATAATGTATGGTAATGTAAGAAATGTGTTGATATAATACTTCAATACTGTTTCCATGGAGTTTCTTGTCCTTCTTCTCCATGAAGACCTAGTTTGGAACGGACGAATAGCTTTCTGATTAATTGCTGACAAGCCTAATTGAAATAAAGGTCTAGTCTTGTCTTTCTGTGCTTTATTTATTGAAACCCTTCTCTATACATAATTAGTACATACATATACACTTATAGTTATATACTGCTTAATATAACACGCGCATAACTAATGTGTCATTGAAAAATGCTCGTCTCTGATTGGCTGTGTTATTTTTTAACTGCACGTTATCTATTGTTGAATAAATATATCGTAATGTTTCAGGTTATACTAATTTTGTTAATGATAGGTGAAATAATTTAAATTTGTACGGGCAAGTCGTTGATAATTCTCTACATAATCAACTGTATGTATATTATTATAGTATAAGTTATCGTACGTATGATCAATATGAAACTGTGAAGTAATTGTAGCCCTGAAAAGGGCTGTTTGTCATATTCCTAACCCTTATGGGCTTTTGTGGGAATAATTTAGAGCCGGATCACATTATTTCTTGTTCCAGAAGTGCTAGTGGGTCCGGCAAATTTTCGGACTCTGCTATGAGGCATTCTTCTTCCTCCATAATTTCACTGTCACAGGGAGGCTCAGTAGTCTGTAACAACTGAGTTGCTTCAGGCAACAACTCATTATGAACCTGTTTCATTATTTTAGGCCTTATGTAGGATATGTGGGGATCAGAGCTTATTAGAAGTCCATGGAGGATGTCTTCGTTTGTTGCTATTCTCCCCGTTTTCCGAGTGTGCCTCTCCCTGACGTTTCTGAAGTCCTTATTACGGGCTTCCGTAGCTTCTTCAGATAAGGTACCTAAAACGAATAAGTACATACATTTTAATTTCAAAACGCAATCGAGTCAAATAATACATCAAACTATATTTATTTTTTACTTACCGATTGGCAAAACACCAAAGTGGTTACAGATGTCTGCACCGTGCATTAGAAGTTTATGTACACTAACTGGCATGTAGTACCACGAATAGTGTTGCACGTACACATCAGCTGTTTCTCTACAGTATCTTCTAAATTTTTCACAGTTAATGTTTTTGCCTGATGATATGGCTTGTAGAATAACGGAAAATCTGAAAATCAGATTTTCGTCAATTCCCGTTATTCTGGAAGATCTTTTGTAATCTTGGAAAAAGCGCCTCGCTGTATTCCCGTCGTTTGTAGTTCCAAAACCCTAAAATGGGAAAACAATACTGTAATATACAATACATAGAGATATAATTCACAAACAACATAAAGAGAGCGAAAATTAAATACATACCTGTTTGACTATATCAATCAGCATTCCAGTTTGCTCACGAAACTCTTGCTGTGTGGTATTTTTTTTAACTTGTTTCAAAGCCTTATGTTCGCCGCGAGCAGTCCATCGTTGAAAATCCAGATTATAAGATATATGGAGAAGACATTCCATACACATGGTTTAGAAGTCAAAGCGTCTAAATTATTCATCTCACTCGGTTTTGCCAAGCAAATGGGACACGTTGCATATGATGGTACTCCAGCAATAATATTGGCCATTTTTCCATCAATCATGGTCATATGCAATTCATGTGATACAATAATATTTCCACACTGTGTAGATATTCGTTCATCAATTTGTTTTTTCATCTCAGACTCTTCAGACTTTATAAAGTCAGCTGTCTCCGAAGTGAAAGTGAACTTCACTGGTCGACAGTACAGAGTTGAGCAAGGTGTGGGGTTCTCCCAAACTAGATTTTCATTCCCAGATGATGGCCTAGTAGACACTAGCCGAAGAGGGACGATGCTTATCATGACTACTGATGAATCATCGAACTCTGTAGCTGTGTTTGACGTTTTCTGTTTATAGTTACTCTGCGACGAAGAACCATCAAGTCCCCATTTCCAAGTCAACTTGAGTTCTTCATTTTGAGACCTATCAACAGTATTTATATCAAGTAATATCCTCTCCACAGTGTGGTCCAATAGCGCTTGCAATTTAATGTGAGCTCCGTTTTCGGTAATCTCCATACTCTCTTGTGGTGGGTAACATCTTTTCTTGGCATTTACAAGCTTTGGATAAGATGGAAAGGCAGCACAGTTTTCTTCTTTCAGAAATTGTCGAAGAGCTAAGTACTTCCATTTCGAGAGCGCAACTGATGTATAAAGAGCTAAACACTTATCTTCAGAGACAGTACTTAAGCTCTGCTTTTTGAATAGTCTCTCTTCTAATTCGGATAGCGCATCTGGATTACTGGAAAGGTATTCGACCACTTTTGCCAGATTCGTTTAGCCGTTGTCTTTCAATTTTGTTATGTACCAGTGCTGCAACTCTTCCTCGGAATTTTCTTGTACTATGGAAGTAGAACGTCTTTTCTTTTGCTTATTACTTAACTCTTCGAACGGTTTTCTGTGCTCCTTTTCTGTAGATGTTCCCGCTTCCGCAGTACATACTGCAAGAGTAGGAACATGGCAATCTATATCCACAAGCTCAGATAAGGCTGCGTCCGAAAAGCCCATCACACTTCTCTGATCAACACTGTCACAAACAGGCCAGTTGATGTTTTTTTCCAACCACTTGCGATTAATTACACGATTCATAAAAGTTTTTTGATTTCTACTTGACTCTATCCACTTTTTATTTAAATTTACACAAAAAAGTCGACAGAACTCCTTGATTCGGTTCTTGTCTTCTTCAGAAACTTCGGTAGTCAAGACAGAAATGATACTTTCATACAGAAACATATGATTTTTCAGATCACCGCCACTTCTTAATTTCACAGAAAGATCTAGGTGTTAGGTTAGTTAGTAGATAGCTATAGATATAGATGTACGACCTGCGAGTCGTGCGCGTACGCTTCTCAAAGGAGTGCAATTAAATCGCTTGTTACCGAAGGCCGTGTCTTATTTAACAGTGGCGACGAGTTACGGTTACCCACGCACGCATAGAAAAATTATGTCGAATTTTATCGGATCAGTTCCAACTTTTGAGCTCGGCCAGGACTGGAACATCTTTAAAGAAAGGCTTACTCAGTGGTTGACAGCAAATACGTTGTTAATAAAAGCAGAAGGAAAGGAAGATGATCAGCGAAAGGCGGTACTACTAAGCGCACTCAACAATGACGCGTATAAGTTGGTACGCGAGTTAATCGTGCCTAAGACGGTTGAAGAGATAACTTACAAGGAGTTAACTACAGAATTGGATAAACACTTCGTACCAAGGAAGTCAGTGTTAGCTGAAAGATATACATTTCATACGGCGGCGCAAGATACAGGCGAAGAGTTGACGCAATGGGCCGCCCGGATACGGCGCCTGGCAGTGGACTGCAAGTTCGGGCCAGCCATGGACGAAATGTTGCGGGATCGGTTCATCATTGGGATGCTATCGGGGCCGGAACGGGACAAATTGTTCATGGACGAAAAAGCTTCGAGCACATTGCCCAAGGCGTTGGAAATTGCAGTGGCTGTAAATAGTGCAAAACGGGCAGCACGACAATCATCTGCAGTGGCAGTGACCAGCACGGACGTGTTCAAGATAGCGGCCAAACCGTCAAAATCGTCGACAAAGTGTAATGTGTGCGGTTATAATAATCATACAGCGGACAAGTGTCGGTTTTCTACGTATAAATGCAAAACATGTGGTGTGAAAGGTCATTTAAAAAAAATGTGTAACAAAAAAAGTGCACAAGTTAATTGCCTACAAGCGTCGAATGACAATAGTGATGACGATGGTAAGAATATTCTCGTGTGTAATATACGTAGTTTCCGCGGCGAGCCAATGACGCTGTCTGTCGACGTAAACGGCCAATTAATAACTTTCGAAGTAGATAGTGGATCCTGTGCTACCGCAATACCTCTGAATACTTACCAGAAATATTTTAATAACGTGTTATTAGAGTATCCTAAGTCGGTGTTGAAAGCATACTCAGGTGAAAAATTAGACGTATTAGGAGTAATGAAGGTTCCGATTACATATGAGGGTGAACAAAAAACCATTGAAATGTATGTCATAAAACGCACGAGACCCAGCAACACAATAACATAGAATGGGCTGTAGTGGACTCCGGGACAGGAGAACAACAATTGCTACAAAGTGCTCATTCATCAGGTCAGCAACGCCAAGACTCAACGGGGGAAGAGGAAGAGTGGGGCGAGGCAAGCTCAGAGCTCAGAGAGGGAAACACGGAGCCAGCTGCTGCAACGATAGTGGAGTCAGCAGCCCAGCCAGCAGCAGAGCCAGCAGCTGAGCCAGCAGCTGAGTTATCAGCTGAGCTAGTACCTGAGGCAGCTAATCCTAAGCCTGATCTCCGAACCGATACGGAAGTTCCTCCAAAGTTAAGGAATATTGCTCGAGCCAATTATCGGAAATTCTTCTAGTTGTTACGTTTTAGTTAAGAATATATGGTGGAGGGATGTTAGGTTAGTTAGTAGATAGCTATAGATATAGATGTACGACCTGCGAGTCGTGCGCGTACGCTTCTCAAAGGAGTGCAATTAAATCGCTTGTTACCGAAGGCCGTGTCTTATTTAACACTAGGTTGGTACAAAATCCAGCCATAGTTCTAATGTAAATATAAAAATACAAGTATTTCACTGTGTTCACAAACAAGCGACAAGAGCGAAACTAGATGGACTTATTTTTTTTTTTTTTTTGGCACTGCCATCTCGTAGTTAGCCCGAAGGCTTTTACTACTTAAACGGGCTTTCCCTGCCGATGACTCTAGACGCGAATTTAAGGCCTCCAGCCAGGGGCTTACAAACTAAAGGAAAACTACAAACTAAGCGACTAAGACCTAAGGGCACCCCCTGTGGGGTCCGGACCTCGGCTTAGGGAGTCACTGGTGGGGGGGATCAGCAAGGGATAGGCTGGATCTGGGAGGTCGTTAACTAAAGGCTCAGCGACGCGGGCTGGCTCATGCAAGGGTCGGGGGGGACTATTAGCTAGTCGGGAGTGTCGCGACGACGGACCTCGGCGGCGAGGTCGGTATGACGGACGTTTCGGTTTAAGTAAGGTGCTGGTGGCCCTATTGCTCTCCTGGAGGAGGGTAATGGGGTCATCAGGGTCGGTTAGGATATGCCGCGGACGGCGGGTCTTGCTAATGCGGGAGGGGATGTAGTTGGCTGCCGCGACAACCAGAGGGTTGCGGTGGGTTGCGGCCCTATCGAAGAAACGCTTGGAGATGCGTTTCATGAATTGATGGATAGTCGGGAGTTTAAGGTCGAGGTGGAGATTAGCATTCCGAACGTACCAAGGCGAACCTGTGGCGTTGCGGAGAAAACGGTTTTGGAGGGTCTGCATCCTATGGACGTGGTGGGGTTTCGCGTGTGCAAAGACTGCACAAGCATAGGTCATAATTGGCCTTATGCACGCGGTGTAAATGAGCTTTTTGCACCGAAGTGACATCTTGTTCTTTGGGTTGAGAACGGGGTGTAGCCTACCGAGAGCGAAAGCGGCCCGCGAGCGGACCTTCTTTATGTGCTCAGAGAAGGAGAGATGCTGATCTAAGATCACGCCTAGATATTTGGTTCGCTTCTCCCAAGGGATCTGCTTGCCGAACATGGATAGGGGGGTCGGGGGGCGGGGTTTGAGTCGCGGTTTCGTAAAGAGAACCGCCTGACTCTTGTCGGGGTTGACCTCGATTCGCCACTTCCTGAACCAGTCGGCGAGGTCGTCGACTGCGGCCTGGAGGTAGCGAATCAAGGCGTCTTGACTGCACCCCGTGAAGTAAATGGCCGTATCATCTGCGAACAGAGCCAACTGAGCCTTTAAACTTCTGGGGATATCGCTAGTAAATAGCGTAAAAATGAGAGGGGACAAGACAGAGCCCTGAGGGACTCCTGCTCGGATAGGATGGGGGGAGGACAGTGCCCCTTCGATGCGATAGCGAAAGGTGCGGTTCGATAGAAAGTCTCGTAGGATGAGCACGAGACGGTCTGGCACTCCGAGTTGGTACAGCTTGTATAACAAGCCGTTGTGCCAGACCTTGTCGAACGCTTTCGCTATGTCGAAGAAAACTGCACCCGTGAACATACCGCGTTGAAAACCAACGCTTATAATATGTTCGACGATACGGTGCACTTGATGGACACACGAGTGTTGGGTTCGAAAACCAAACTGCTCGTTGGGGATGAGGCCCTTTGTCTCGGCGTAATCTCTGAGACGCTTATAAATAAGCCTCTCATAGATTTTGCCGAGCACGTTGAGCAAACTGATGGGGCGGTAGCTCGAAGACTCCGCCTTCGGTTTGCCGGGCTTTGGGATGCCAATGACTGTGGCTTCCTTCCAAGCCTGTGGGAAAATATTGTTGCTTAGGGCACCATTGAAGATGGTACACATGAGCATGATCAAGTGCGCGGGGAACAGCTGGAACACCCTATTGGTGATACCGTCTGATCCGGGGGCCTTGCGGAGTTTGAGACCTTTGATGAGCTCGTGCACCTCGTCAGGTGTGACGGGGGGCAAGGGCTCATCTGGGTCCTCAACGGGCGGGAGTGAAGCTCTGCGCTCGACCTCAGCGTCGACCTCAGCGAGGTGATCTGGGTCTACTGGCAGTGAGCTAGGCGAGCATTGTGCCTCGAGGCTGTCGGCTAGGCACTCGGCCTTGTCGGCATCCTCGAATGCAAGTGTCGCATCGGGGCGGATCAGGGGGGGCATTGTGGTGACTTCTTTGGATTTGAGTTTCCTCTGAAGTTCCCAGAATGCCTGGTGGGTCGGTTCTAAATCGCCCAGCATCTTTTCCCAACCGGCGGAACGTAGCTCCTCAATGCGTGTCCTTACAGCACGCTGTAAGTGACGCAAGTGAGCCCTGTTCGCGTCGCAGGGAAAGTTGCTGTAGGCACGAACGGCCGCGTTCTTCTCATTCAGCAGAGCCCGTATATCGTCCGGAAGTTTCCAGCGTTGGTCTCCTAACTCTGGAACTTCCCTTGAACATTCGTTCAAGACCGATTGTACGTGCTCCGTGAATGAGTCGATCGCGGCCGTCGTGTCAGCGATTGAATCGAAGTGATCCGGAATGGAATCTAAGTGAGGAGACGTCGTGGCTTTCAGCTTTTCGCTGACTTTCCTCCAGTCCGTCATCACTTTAGTGGCGGGGGGTAGGGTGGGATCGTGGGAACCTAAGCGGGGGGCCAGGTGCATGACTACCGGCCTATGGTCGGAGTCGAGCTCGGGTATAGCCTCTATAGAATCCAGCCTAAGGCTGATATTCTTAAGAAGGGCTATGTCGAGAACGTCTGCGACGTGGGTGGGATCATGGGGGAAATGGGTGGGGGTCATCGGGGCGATGACGTCAAAGTGGAGGGTGGAACAGAGGTCGAACAGATGTCGTCCTCTAGTCGACGTCCTGGAACTGTTCCAGGCTGGGTGTTTGGCGTTGAGATCGCCCGCTATTATAACGGACTCACTCAAGCCAAGCAGTAAGTCGAGGTCGTCCGTGAGGAGTTGGTAATTCTCCGTCGAGGACTGAGGGGGAAGATAGGCCGATACTAAAGTGATCGGCTGATGACCTGTCATTCCTAAATGACAGATCGAGACTTCTAAACGGGAGAGGGGGGGAGGGTCCATGGGGATGCAGTACAGGGACTTCCTATAATAAATGAGGGTGCCGCCTCTGTGGCAGCGCGTCCTGTCATTGCGAACTAAGCGATAGTTGGCAATTTTCGGGTCGCGATGATTCGGTTTAAGGAAGGACTCTTGAATGAGTAGAATGTCTAATTGATGGTCGCGGAGGAAAGTGGCGATCTCATCACGTTGGTTGAGTATGCCATTGGCATTGAAAAAACCTAACTTTAGGGATCGGGGTTTGGTTCTCGCTAATACTCGACTATCCATAATGGGGGGCTTGAGTAGAGAGGGAGACAAGGGCTTGCGTAATCTCCGGATACGCGTTGTAGATGGCCTGGATTTGGAGCTGGTTGCCGGCGCGTGCTGCGTCGACTAGCTCCTGGGCCATACGTTGGGCTCTGGGGGAAAAGAACGCTGTGAACGTACCCGAGATGATGTTGAAAGCATCAAGGGGGTTCACCGTTGTTCCTGAGGTGGGTACTACGGGGCGGGGAGCAGGGGGTGCGGCTTTGGCGGCGGGAGCGGCCATGGGCTTAGCGGGCTTTGCGGGGGGCGCAGGGGGGGGGGGGCTGGGGCGTTAGGACGCGGGTCCAATAACGCGGGGATCCCAGCGGGGGAGGGCTTGGGAGGACCTAATGCAGGGAAAGCCTGCATGTGGTTCCCTTGGTTCCAGTGATTCCAGGGGCTGGGTCTCTGGGGACTCAGCCTCTCTGGAAGTTTGGAAGAGGGGGCTTCTCTTAACTGGCGAGCGTTGGCGCGCTTCGCCAGTTTCGAGGAGGAGGACTTCGGGGCCTTGGGACAGCCCCGGTAGTTGGCGGGGTGGCCGGCCTCTCCACAGAGAACACAGCTGGGTGGCTCTGTGCAGAGGGCTCGGTCCTTGGGGCGGGAACAGTCTGCTGTTCCGTGGTCACCCAAGCACTTTACGCACCTAGGGGTGGCAAAGCAGTGGTGCTGAGAGTGCCCGTAAAGCTGGCACCTATGGCATTGGCCAATGTTGCCAGTATTACGGGGCTTCTCGATACGGATTCCAGAGAGGCTACAGATAGCCCTGACTCTGAAAATCGGGTGATGACCCTCAGTGGGAGGACACACGACAAGTACCATGTCGAATGCCGGGCCACGTCTGGCCCGGTGCATCCTGTGGACCTCATCGACGGGCACATTTTGTGCCTCGAGGTCGGCCTTTATGTCGTCAGTGGTGATCTCCACGGGCATTCTGCGGATCACCACCCTGATTTGACGCTCCTCAGGCAGGGCGTATGTGTGGTAAGACACATTACGTGCACTGAGGAGTTTGGTCAAGTCACGAAAGTCTCGTGACGTTGGGGTCTGGACTTTAATGCCCTGCTGGGTTGAGCGGGCATTAGTGAAGTTGACCCTCTGGTCAACACACCACTTGGAGATCTCCGTCCACTTCGCCTTGTCCTGTATGAATACAGGGGGCGGGGGAGGGATCTTTTTAGCGGTCTTGTTGACCGGAGGGGTGGGGGCAATGTCGCGGGGAGCGACAACCTTTGCGGAGGTTGACGCTTTAGGGGTGGGGATGGACGCGGCGTTAGCTTGCGGGGTGGGGGCACGCGAGGGAGGGGATGATTCCTCGATCGCAGCGAACTTAGCGGCCGGGGCGGCGCTAGAGTTGTTTTTCTTACGCTTGTTTCCCTTGCCATGGGAAACTAGCGTGTAATTTTCTCCATCTGACGAGGAGGAGGAGACCGAGTCTGCTGCTCGGTTTTCCTCCTCGCCAGAGGAGACCTCTTCGGTGTCCATCGAAATGGGCACCTGAGAGCTGGGCACGGGGGGAGACTCTAGAGCGTCGCTAAATGTAGCGACGCTAGTCTCGGGAGTCGAGGTAGCATCAGCGGCGATGGTATGCGCTTGGGCAACCAGGGCGCGCTTCGATAGTCGCTTAAACAACCCCTTGAACTCGGGGTCGTCCATGAAGAGCTCGCAGAGCGAGAAAAAACTTTCTCGCTCTTTTGAGCTCCACTCGGCGACCTTCGAGCCCAACATGGTTGGGAAAGGGGAACCCTACTCGCTCATCGGAGCTCCTAACACCTAACAAGCCCTAATCCCCGGGTGGGTGTGCCCGGGGGTGAGTAGCACTCCCTGTCGGGTATAGACAGGGAGGTGTGACCTACTGCGTAAGCCCTAATCTGTGTGTGCCGTCGCCAATCTTATTGTGCGACGGGGCCCTAACCGGTCAGTGCGGATGGGTATAGAGATACCCTGACCAGTCTAGTGCGGGGGGTATAGAAATACCCGCGGCACTAGTACGCGGCTGTGGAAGGAAAACTGTCACCGGGACTGACGAGGGAAGCCCCCAAGGTCAGCGATCCGGGACCCGTCCAAACTTACGCCTAGCCCTGAAGGGGATAGGCGGGTGCGTTGGGTCAGCACCCACTCGGTTTCGTTGACACCGTGAGGTTTCAGCCGAGGACCACGAAACTGTGGATTTGCCCAGAAGGGGGTGGCCCCTTTGGGCAAATCCAATCCCTACGTTTTAGACGTCTCCAATTAAAGAAACAGAATTTGTCTTGAAAAAGACAGTTTTTGATCAATTCACAATCGAAAATAAATTTTCGATTGCCGGGTAGCCGGAGCGACTACGATGCGGAGCGTTGCGCAGCAGACACAACACTAACACTGGCACTTTCACAGCGGCGGAGTGGTGGGGGGCGCGGGCGGCGGAGCGGCGAGCGCGGTAACAACACGTCCGTTCGCTGCGGAGGTCGAGCGTGGAATGTAGATGGACTTATTTTTTTTTTTTTTTTTTTAGTGGGGCATCTCGTAGTTAATCCTGAAAAGATTGTTACTACTTAAACGGATTGTGGCCCGGCGAGTTCAAAAAAGTTACCTTTTTAGGCCTCCAGCCGGGGGATGGACTTAATGAATGTCTTTATATTTATAGTTAGTGTTAATTACTCAAGTAGTGGACATAACAGTGAGTGAAAATTATTCAGCCAATCAGAGACGAGCATTTTTCGATGACTCATTAGTTATGCGCTTAGCCGAGTGCACAAACAAATGAGTCATCAATCACAATGCAGGTGCTACCGATAACATGCAATAGTAACTAAATCTCTACCAGAATTACTAGTTATAAGTACGTATGCGCTATTAAAACTATTTATTTAACTAAAAAGAAGGTGAAAACAGCCAAATGAGACAAAAAATATGCTTTGAATTTATTTTAAATGACAAAAAAATTCTTCCATTATTTTTTTTTTTTACCGAATGATTACTCGCGCTGCCGCAGATGGCCGGCGCTGATTTTTTTTTCATGGATAGAGAATGACCCTAGCTATCATATACTCACGCCACACACTCAACATATTAGTACAATTGAAGAAAAAAATTAAACGTGATTCGCTCCATACAAAAAAATCTAATTAATTTTTTTCAAGACAAACTATCAACTTTAGAAGAAATTTTATAATAATAAAAGTTGTCAGGAATAATATAACACGTCATATGAAAAAAATCGCATCGATATAGGAACTTTGTTGCCTAAGTCCACTAATTTTCAGTATGGGCCCACTGTGCGGCGCAAGCGCCCAACGGGGAAGGACCCGTGCCAATTTTTCCCGCGTCTCAGTTTACGGGTACTCGTATCGTGAACGTAAAAATATACTACGACTACAACATTTTGCTACTCTTCGCATTTTTTTTTTTTATTTTGTATACGATAAGAGTTTCGTTTATTATCAAGTAAAGCATTATTTTAATAGATTGTAGAAAAATTTTGACTAAAATAATTTATTTTAACTAAATATGACTATTTTTAATCGCGATTAAAAAGGTGTGGTAAAACTAGTGGTCATGGACAAAAATTCACACCAACAGCAACGCTTTGCCTCACGTGCAAAAACAGTACTGTATTTTTTCTTCTTTTGCTTATATCTCGAAAATGGCGTGTCCTATCGCAAAAATAATTTAATTTTCGACCCCCTTTATAAAACTCCACACATACAAATCTCAACACGTGGGTAATATTTTTTTTTATTTTTCAAACAAAAATGAAAAATTCCATATAAAACACGTCCAGGATGCCCCCTTGCGCGCGTCTTCGTATCTCAGCAAGTTCATTGCGTAGCGCACAAGTACTAAGTTGCGAAGCGAAAAGAAAAAACCAGCCAAGTGCGAGTCGGACTCGCGCACCGAGGGTTCCGTACAAACCTGTAGGTATCCTCGATTTATGCATAAGGTTTACGTTTATGAAATTAAATGTTATTTTTTTAATTTTTATATTTGAGTTGATTGAATGAAAGGTAAATTGTGGTTTACGTTTTATCATTCTCTTATTTTAGAAGTTACGGGGGACGACGACACATTTTACCACTTTGGAAGTGTCTCTCACGCAAACTATTCAGTTTAGAAAAAAATGATATTAGAAACCTCAATACCATTTTTGAAGACCTATTCAGAGATACCTATGGGTTTGATGAAAAAATTTTTTTGAGTTTCAGTTCTAAGTATGGGGAACCCCAAAATTTATTGTTTTTTAGGGTTCCGTTGCCAAATGGCAAAAAACGGAACCCTTATAGATTCGTCATGTCTGTCTGTCCGTCTGTCTGTCTGTCTGTCTGTCTGTCTGTCTGTCTGTCTGTCTGTCTGTCTGTCTGTCTGTCCGTCCGTATGTCAAAACCACTTTTCTCCGAAACTATAAGAGCTAGCCAGAATAGCGTAACAATTCTCATAGCTAAAAGTAAGCAATTTTAGAGATCGTTTTGTTAGTTTAGTTCGGTGCACAACAGAATCGGCACCAATATGTAATTGTTTTAATTTTTTATTTTTATTGTATACTTTACATAACATATAGTTGTATTTTTTTTTATTAGTCTAGAAATCTTTATTAGACTGGATAAATAAAAATAAATATTTTCATAAATATCTAAATACCGCATTATAATTCTAACGGCTCAAGATTGTTTAGACCGGCTCGACACTCGCGTTACACTGTTTGTATTGTGCATGTGTGGATAGCTACGCACACATACAAAAGATTGCCGTCTTTTACCTAAACTCAAGCGTTCAAATTTTGTGAGAGGGCTCTTAAGCAAAATAAGTAGTAAATGATTGGTGGCAGCAGCGATGTGGTGGTAATTAGCACTGGTCAACCTTCAGCATCGCTGAACATCCTGGAGAGATGTCCGCTATGTACCCAGGCATGGTTTTTTAAAGGTAAGCGGGGTCTGAATGTGCATATTGGAAAAGTACACAAACCACTCAATGCACTCACTTCAGCATGTCGATTCTGTAAAAATCTCACCGTGAAAAGGTGCGTGGAGTGAGCTGTCAGTGTCATCCCAGTGCTGCTAGGGATTGACCAAACATAACATTTACAATCATAATCGAGACTGAAGAATCAAGAAGTTGAAGCTCGAGAAACAGCAAGCTCAGTAGAAAAAATGTATTAGCAAATTTTTTTGTGTTTGTGTTACAAATCTTATTTATTTATGAACAAACTTTACACTTAATAAAATAAAATACACAAAGATAGGAAAGCACAAAGGATCTGCTTAAAACGTAAGAAATTTCTTGCAGCACATCTGCAATTGGGATGAGAAACATAGACGCATTGTGTAAAACGGTATATGTATATGAAAACAGATTAAATTAGGCTATAGCAACCAAAACATACATAGTTCTATCGGCTTAAAATAATAATTGTACTTACATACAATGTTTATTTACACATTTATGAAATAAAATAAAAAACAAACATAAAATCACGCCTTGTTTTCTCGAAGGGTTGGGCAGAGGTGTACCTTATAGTACAAAAATAAACGAAAATCAATACATGAATAATGTTGAAATCTTCTTAGCAAGAGAGATAAGCAATTTGTGTCTCAACAGCACCCATAACTAGATTATTGATATGCCTAAATATTTTGTGTATTGTTGTTATAAGGTTTGTATCTTGAACTGTGTATCCAGAATCTAGATGATAGCTGTTTAAAAAAAACCTTTAGGTATGCTATTTACATATATTATGTAAATAATGTTAACGAACACATCACCAATCACTGAATACTTGCTTTGCACAATTTAATGAAGTTGCTCGTTCTCACCTCATCATCTGCCTGCCTTTGTCCAACTGTGTTGGGGTCGGCTTCCAGTCTTAACCGGTTGCAGCTGAATGCACGGGTATTTTTCATGCAATGACTGCCAATCCGACTCCGACAACCCAGTTATTTGGTAATATGTTACCCCCTTGGTAAGATTGGTTGTCAGAGTTCCGACCTTCGAGGTCTTGGTATGTAAAGATGGTCCCCATAGACGGACCGACCGAGGCAAGCGTAGCTTAGCCGGATCGATCGGACTGTGTGGCTGTTTTTATTTAGCTACAAGCCTCTCGATTCACCGAATGCTCGATCTCACACCTCTCAAGTAAGTACCTAATATTAATTTGTTGAAAACATCTACACTTCTACACTAATAATATTATAAATGCAAAAGTAACTGTCTGTCTCGCTTTCCTACTAAAACTACTGAACCGATTTAAATGAAATTTGGTACACAGATAGTTTAGAGCTTGAGAATGGACATAAGCTACTTTTTATCCCGGTAGTATATTCCCGCGGGATAATTTCCGACCTCCACGCGGGCAAAGCCGCTGGCAAAAGCTAGTAATTTATCATTTTGAAATGTTCAACAATGGCTGAAATTGACATTAAAATATACTTCATTGGCTAACTGCGAATACGTCATTGCCTGTAGCAATGACTTGAAAGGCTGAAAATAAAAAAAAAGCTATCTTGACAATGACAGTGTCGGTCACCTCACTTCACCCGAAACCGTTACTCACACGGTGTTGTTGCCATAGCAACCACACCGAATGAGTAACTGCTTGCTCGACGTGAACACTCCACGCGATTCTCGTCACATTTAGTCAAGTCAACTCACGCGGGCGCGCTACGCGAGTTTCATTTGAAACGTTGATTTTTGACATACCTAGTAGGTAGGTATTAAGATGATGATGATTTGATGAATATTCTTTTATTAATAATACGATTATTAAGTAGGTAGGTATACATGCATCTATATGAATGTTTCGAATAATTGCGTACTAATTATTCTCAATCCGATTACGAAATGGCTTCTGCACAAGGTGATAAAAAAAAAGTTGATACCTATTGATGACAGCGTCTAGCGCGCATGCGCGGCTTGATCACGCGATGCTCGCAATTTCGTTGTCATGGTAACATCACTTCACCTCACGAGCACGCGGGTGGCCGTTTTGAACTATTGAATTTTGACATTATTATCAAGATGATGACGATTCGATGAATATTCTTTTTTATTGTTTGCAACCAAATCGGTTACCTACAAACATTGAAATAAATGAGTACCTAATAATTTTGTCTGAACTCTAAATATGTACAGGCACATATTCATCAAAACAAAACTAAAAGATAAAAAAAAAATGTATGACATTGATGAACTAGTGACCTAGTGCGCTTGCGCGGCGTGAGCACTTCACGCAATTCTCGTCGCATCATCGCATGTATTCTCGGTGAAGTGAACACGCGCAGAGGCGCGCTATGTATGCGATTTTCGATCTTGTCACCCCTATGACTTAGCTAGAGAATCTGATTTACCCCTCCCGCTCTTCCTCATGTTACCAATGAACACCAAACAAAACAACACACATAATTACAAATTGACTTTATTAGACATAAAAATTGCACAAAAATATTGAGTAAGTTCTTACAATCACACTTAATATATCTAAATAATCTTTACAGAATTTACTAAACTTGCAAATACAATTACCAATTACCTTAAGGTACAATTCGTACAAACCGGACACACGTACGTTTCACGCGCTTTATTAGAAACGCGGCTCCGACTTGTCATTTGGTTACACAGTTATGGCATGAAATGCACTGGTGAGCTAGATTTGGTCTTATTGTTCTAATTTTTGTTATATATTACCAGCTCATTACCCCCGCAGAATACCAGTTTTACCACTTCAGGGGTAATTACCCCCAGGTTAGGAAACGTGGGTTTAGACACTATGCTAGCTTTGAAATCCTTATAAAAATAATCAATAGAATTAGCATAAGAATATTAGGTATCTAAATCTCAATTATGATTGTAAATATGATAGTTGGTCATCCCTAGCATCAGGTGGAATGACATTGATAGCTCACTCCACGCTCACTTCACCCGGTGAGATGGTAACAGAATAGCACTACAGACCCTGTCTTTACATCAACACCTACAACACCAACTACATCCGATGACCCGTTTTGGAAAACCCTCTCTAAATTCAAAAATTCTGTACCAGTTTTGAAGCGAGTTCCCCGCGGGGCTAGACCGCTTGTGGCGCAACACTTAGCAGGTTGCGTTCGTCTTGCCGCCCGGGAGAACTCACAAAGTGCTTGGGAACAGCTGCTCACCTTCCCTTACAGAATTTTACATGTACAAAACAATTTGGCAAACAAAAAAACATTAACTGCACAAATTAAAGAAAATTGTAATATTTCGGCTCACAACTTGGATTCAAAATTACCGACACAGAGATATACCTCTTCAAGAGGTATACCTCTTCAAGAGGTATACCTCTTCAAGAGGTATATCTCATTTGGTGGAATCTAAGTTAGCGGAAGGTGACATTAGCGGAGCAGCCAGGATTCTGTTTAGTAGTGATGTGGTGGCACCGTGTTCTCCTGAAACGTTCGCAGCTCTGGAGAGCAAACACCCTGCCCCAGCGGTTGGCCTTTCTTTTCCCGACCCCCCTGATCCGGACAATAATTCCCTCACCATTACAGGTCGAGAGTTAATCGCAGCCGTCTGTTCCTTCCGGAGCGGCTCCGCTGGCGGCCTCGACGGTCTGAGTCCTCAGCACATAAAGGACCTTATCTGTTCAGGCGCCGGGGAAGCTGGTGAGTTGCTCTTGAAGGAGCTCACGGCTCTGATTAACCTTATGCTCTCCGGCAAGGTGAACGAGGCCGTCGTCGACGTCCTGTATGGGGCCAATTTATGCGCCCTGCGTAAGAAGGATGGCGGCATTCGTCCCATTGCCGTGGGAACTACTTGCCGTCGTATGGCAGCCAAGATTTGCTGTAAATTTTATGGTGAGGTGGTTTCGAAAAAAATTCAGCCCCTGCAGCTAGGTTATGGCTCTAAAGGAGGCTGCGAGGCTGCCGTACACGCTTTGTCGACCTATCTAAATTCTGGCAAAGGAGAGGTCATCCTGAAGGTTGACATAAAGAACGCCTTCAATTCGGTTAATAGGGACACCTTGCTGGCAGAAACTAAAAAAGAAATACCATAAATCTATAGTTTCCTTTGGCAATGTTACAGACACTCATCTAAATTACTTTATCGGGACAACTTTTTAGAATCTGCAGTTGGCTGCCAACAAGGTGACCCCCTCGGGCCAGTGATTTTTAGTTTAGCCATTCACCCAATCATTCGACAGCTAAATTCTAAATTTAATGTTTGGTATCTCGATGATGGAACCTAGGGAGGCGATGTAGAAACAGTTATAAATGTCCTAACTTTCTTAAAACATGAACTTCATTCCATTGGCCTTGATTTAAACCTATCAAAATGTGAACTTTATATAACGGACAGTACTGACAGACAACTGACACTTACAAAATTTAACGCAATAGCTCCAGAAATAAAAATTATTGAAAAAAGCTCTCTTCGTCTCCTTGGGTCTCCAATCTTTGAGAACTCCTTTCCCTCTTTTATTGAGGAAAAAATACAAAATTTTAATGACGTTTCGGAGAGACTGTTCCAAATTAACATGCATTCAGCCAACACTTTAATTCGTTACTGCTATTTCGCCCCAAAATTAACATATTTCCTACGAGCTTCCCATTTATGGAAGCACACTCACCTTTTAGACAGAATGGACCAAATTATCCGGCACACACTAACCTCCATACTAAATGTGGCCTTGGACGACCGAGCTTGGGCACAAGCAAGTCTTCCCATTCGTATGGGAGGCATTGGCGTCCGCAAAATTTCCAGTCTTGGTTTACCGGCTTTCATATCCTCGGTCCACGGCACTGAGAAATTAATCAGGAAAATCTTAGCTTCCACACTGAATAATTTTGATGTGCCCTGCTTTACCGAGGCTATGGATGCCTGGAAACTCGCTTGCCCGAATTCAAATCTACCCGATAACCCACTTGCCCAAAGACAGTGGGATGAGCCGCTCTGCAGAGTTGTACAAGACAATTTACTGAGCTCGTCTGCTACTACTGCGGAGCGTGCGCGCCTGCTGGCTGTGGTTAAATGGGAATCGGGTCTGTGGCTTCATGCGCTACCGTCGTCGAACATAGGCACTTTGCTCGACGACACTACTTTCCACCTCGCTGCTTCTCTAAGACTAGGAACTCCTTGTTGTTCTCCTCATTGCTGCCACTGTGGCGAAGTTGTCAACAGTCTAGGACACCACGGCCTGTCTTGTAGCCGAAGTGCGGGTCGCTTAGCGCGGCACGCGAACATTAACGACATCATCCGACGAGCTCTTGTCACCGTCGGCGTTCCAGCTGTATTAGAACCCAATGGCTTGGCACGCGACGATGGCAAGAGACCGGACGGTATGTCTTTGTTTCCTTGGAAGGTGGGAAGGCCTTTAGTGTGGGATGCAACGTGTGTCGATACTCTTGCGCCATCCCATCTTCCTAGCTCGGCTTGCTGCGCTGGCGCTGCCGCTGCGGCTGCGGAAAGCCTCAAGCGGCGAAAGTATAGCAACCTTATTGGTAATTATATTTTCGAGCCGTTTGGGGTTGAAACCCTCGGGCCGTGGGGTCAGAGTGCTCATGGCCTCTTCAAAGAAATATCTAAACGGCTGGTTGACACTTCTCGTGACCCAACAGCTGGTTTTTATTTTGGCCAACGGCTAAGCATTGCTATACAGCGTGGTAATGCCGCCAGTCTCTTGGGTACGTTACCGGTCGACAGCGATGAGGATGAATTTTTCGATACTTTATTTTAGGTGGTGTATATATAGTTTTGGTTAAGTTAATATATTTTATTATGTTGTTATTTATATTAAAACAATTATGAATTAAAAAAAAAATCGCAGAAAAATATCAAAGCATCCAATCTTTGACTTCCAAGCCTGCTTCGTAGTTTATTGCCAACATAAGCAGCAGCTGAAAACACTCGCTCAGGTTCTACGCTGGTTGGAGGAATAGACTATACGTGTAGATACTTATATGCTGTTTCTAAGTGATACCCACGAACTCCTCCATTTTTGAACAGGCTCATTTCACGTCTTATACTACAATATTTGCCAACCACAATTCATTTTGTACTTGTACTTCAGGATCTGGGGATTTCATACTCTTGTTAATTTCCAGCTGTAACTTTTCCTTCAAGTCCCTTCTAAGTTCTACGACAAACATAATTATGTATATTAAGACTGTACCTGTTTAGTGTGTGCTGTGTATAGTAGGTACGTATCGTACGACGGCGTATCTAAGGATTGTTTTTTGTCGTTATGTAATAAATGCTATTCATATAATCTAGGCAAGGTTATTGTCAAGGCGCAACGGACTACGGGATACAAATTAGACTAGTTTGTGGCAATCCCGAAAATCCCGGGATTAGCCAAGTACAGTCCCGGGATTTTCGGGGCCAGAAAACGGTCGGGATCCCGGGAACCCGAGATTCAGGATCCCGGGATTGTATCCTCTACCCAAAAGGCTTTATAAGAAAAAAGGGTACAAAAGGGAGGAACAGACATGTAAAAGAAGTTCACATACAGGCAAGGACAAAATTTAAATTATCGATGTGGTACGGGCAACCCAGTAGTGGTCCGATTTTTGAGGAGATGATATTAAGTCGTAAATTTTTTAAATCAAAATTGAAATGGTGCATTAAGAACCAAGAAAAAATAGAAATGGATATTTTGGCTTCACTCCATTCAGAAAAACGTTTTTCATCATTTTGGAAAGGTACTAACAGGCTAAATAATACTCCAAGCCTACCAGTTAGCGTGGATGATAAAAACGATAACGCCGAGATAGCCAATTGTTTTAAAGATCATTTTAAAGTCAGTTCACCTCTTAATTCTGCGCCGAGGGTGCACGATGCTGAGACATGCCAATCAGGAATTCAGGATCACCCCTTTCGTTTTCATGTAAAGAATTAAAATCTGTAATTACATGCATGAAGAGGGGTAAATCGCCGGGTCATGAAGGTGCTCGATGTTAGCATCGAGCACCTTCATGACCCGGCGATTTACCCCTCTTCAAAATGCGGGTATACATCTGCTGAGAGTGTTGACTATGTTGTTCAATTTGTGCTTGGGACACTCTTACCTCAGGAGTTACTGGATACAATAGTTGTACCTATTGTGAAGAATCGGACAGGGGGGATAGCAGACAAAGGTAACTACAGGCCTATTTCACTGGCAACTGTGATAGCCAAAGTTTTTGACAGTATGCTCGACTCACACCTCAGTAGATACACCCAGTTACATGACACACAGTTTGGTTTCCGTGCTGGGTTATCTACTGAAAGTGCTATACTTGCGTTGAAGCATACTGTCAAATATTATACTGACAGGAAAACACCTGTGTACGCTTGTTTCCTGGACCTTTCGAAGGCCTTCGACCTGGTTTCTTATAATGTCTTATGGGAGAAGCTTCTGGAGGCGGGAGTTCCTACTGCTTTAGTGTCGACATTATCGTTTTGGTATGACAAGCAGAGAAATTTCGTCAAATGGTCTAATACGCTATCTGACCCGTACAAACTCGAGTGCGGCGTTAGGCAGGAAGGTCTAACTTCCCCGAGGCTTTTTAATATATATGTTAATAAACTGCTTGTTGAGCTCAGCAGCACTCATGTTGGATGCCATGTAGATGGAGTGTGTTTAAATAACTTAAGTTATGCTGATGACACAGTGCTGCTGAGCCCTACTATCAGTGGAATTAGAAAGTTACTCTCGATTTGTGAAGGATATGCTGAACGGCGCGGGCTTAAATATAACCCTACAAAAAGTGAGCTCTTGGTGTTTCGCGGTAGGAATAAAAATCCAACATTTGTCCCTCCTGTAAAACTAAATGGTACAGTTTTGCAGAGAGTTGCACATTTCAAATATTTGGGCTACATTGTACCTAACAGAAGAGTTAAAAGATGATTTGGATACGGAAAGGGAGCGCAGGGCATTGGCTGTGAGGGGAAATATGATATGCACAAGGTTTCATGGTTGCTCAGTACCCGTAAAATTAACTCTTTTTAAGGCCTACTGCCAAACATTTTACACCAGTAGCCTTTGGGACAACCACACCTTAAAAGCAGAAAATGCCCTGCGCATTCAGTACAACAATGCCTTCAGGGCGCTGTTGAGGCTTTCACCTTACTGTAGTGCATCTGGTAAGTTCGCTGATGCGCACACTGACGACTACTTTGCTATAATGCGGAAGAAAGTTGCCTCAGTAATATCCCGAAAGAGGGAAAGCAGCAACAGCATTCTGGGGGTGTTTGCAGAGAGGCTGGATGGGCCTAGATTGGGAAGGTTTACCAAGCTACATGTTGGCAACGAAGCTTGTTAAACCTTCCTGTGATTGTGATTTTCTTTTTATTTTTCTGCTGCATGTTACTAACATAGTTTTTTAAGTAAGATGTAATACAAACACCCTATGGGCCCTGATGCCTGAAAATAAAAATATTTTAATTTTTTATTATAATCAGCACCATACTGCGATCGCCAACCCGCCTGCCAAGCGTGGCGATTATGGCGACCCTCCCCCCCCCCCCCCCCCCCCAAAATGACAAGCATAAACAAAAAACGGCCCCTAGTGCCCGGCGGGCCACCTACCCTTGGCTATGGTAGCGGTCAAGGCCACAGTGAGGCAAGGGGTGCTAACAATCCCCGGAAGAGATCCGGCTACCAAAATCACCGACAACTGGACCTGGCAACCTACAACACGCGCACACTCCGGACTGACGTGAAGATCGCTGAACTTGAGGAAGAATTGAGCAGGTTACGATGGGGCATAGTAGGGTTTAGACATGCGCAAAACAGTGCCTTTTAAAGTAATGTCATATGGCATGACATTTCGTCCCGAGTAATGTTTCATTACACCATGACTCCAAAAATTACGCGAGATGACGCACCACGCGCGATGGTTTTTGTAATGAAATGTCGCTGTGTAAAAGATATACAGCATTACTGAGATATCGCATTACCTATATTGTGATGTGATGTGACATGGGTCAAACGCAATGCGCCCTCGCTTCGCCGGAACGTACATTTGATTTTGTTTCATAGTCATATAGTCGATTTTCTTTCATATTTAACTCATGGTGTAATGAAACATTACTACCCCCAATATAAGGAATAATTGAATTAAAACGATAGACATGGATTGCAATAGTGATTATTGACCATGACTCGAACTGTCATAGTGTTATACAGTTCGAGTCATGATTTGAAACATCACGTAGGCAGTCCGCGGTTTCAATAAAACGTAAACCTTATTTCAATGACAATACGGTTCTAGATAATAGTTCACTTATCTCGCACAAAATCTCGTACAAAGATTGCAGAGAATTACGAACACCGAACAGGACGTCGTGGCCCGCGCGTCATGTTTTAGCGTCATGTGCCATTGTTGATTAAAAAAAAAAAAAAAATGTGTTTATTATCTTAAATCTAGATACAATTTAGTTGCCGGGGCTTCCCAGAAAGTAATCTGAAGATACTTGTGATGGGATAAACCTCGCTCTTCCTCGATTAATGTTCAATCGTTTCGTTGTGCTAATTAAGTATAAGTTACACATTTTTTTTTATAAAACCAATAAAAATTAAGAATTAAAAACTAATAAAAACAAACCAATAAGAAAAAAGAAAAGCAAAAATGAAAATGAATTAAATTGTGCTTATGGCAGAAAGGTGTAAATGTGTGTTTATGTGCGTGTGCAAGTATATGTGTGTGTGCTTGAGTGGGTATGTGGGTGTGTGTGTGTGAGTTAGTGTGTATGTGGGTGTGTGTGTGTGTGTGTGAGTTAGTTTGTATGTGAGTGTGTGTGAGTGAATGAGATGGTGTGTGAGTGTGTGTGTATGCGTGACGTTCAACCCTGTGTAACCAAAATGTCTTCCACGGCATCATAATTAAGTGTGAAGAGCCATTCCTTCAATATCTTCTTACACTCGTACAGCTGCATAGGGTAAATGTTAAGTATGCGATTTACTTTATTTTAAACGCGTGGGGCTTGAGCTACATTTTGGCGACTAGCAAAAATTGAACGTGCTGAGTATGTAGGGGCTACTATATCACAGCGTCTTTTTTTAAGTTTGGCATGGCTAAAGGGTAGAATTTTATGGTAACTGAGTACAAGGTATAGGATGTAGAGTTTCCTGACGGAGAGCAGCTTAGAGCTTGAGTATAGAGATTCAGTAGGAAACCTGTAGGGCTAACAGTACATGACTTTAATCAAGGATCTCTGTGCCCTCTCTAGATCTAAAAAATACGTCTTAGCTGCTCCACCCCATACCGAGACACAATAAATAATTACAGACTGGGCCAGTGCGATATAAATTTTATTCTGTAATTCTATACTCATTACATTTCATTTTCTTACCCTCCCTATAGTTAGTTCGAGGTGTGGGTACCAACTTAATCTTTGGTCTACTACAATACCTAGGTACTTGATGGAATTTACCTTCTGAATAATAGGCAACTACAGGTAGATTGGGTTGGGGTAGGACAAGAATGTATTCTAATATTAAAGTCAGGCGCCGGCTGAGAGTTTGTGTATTTAGTGAAGCAGACGTAGTTTGTTTTTTTGGGTATTGAGCGTAAGTAGATTTTCATTTAGCCAATTACTAACTCTAGCTAATCCCCTCTCAGCCTCAAGCATAACTTTGTCCCATGTCTTCGCGGAGAAGATAATAGCGGTATCATCCGCGTAGGACAGTATCCTCGCACCGTCGATAATAAGGTTACAAAGCTCATTAATATAATAAATCAAAAAGAGCGTCGGGCCGAGGACACTGCCCTACGGGACGCCATACGTCACGTTCTCTTCGTCACTAACTTGGTTTTCAATTTTTACCCCCTGTTTTCTATTTCTAAGGTAACTGCTGAGAAGGGACAGAGCAGAACCTCGAAATCCTAAGTTCTCCAGCCTGTGTATAAGCTTAGAAATAGAGACGGTATCAAAGGCTTTCTTGAGGTCAAGAAAGACCACTAGGCATTTGTTCCCCTTATCTACTTCTTTAGTTATTATCTTTGCAAGCTCCTCAGTAGCATCCTGGGTCGACATTCCCCTCCCAAAACCATACTGAGAGGAAGATAGGATCTTATACTTAGTCAGGTAGCTAACTATTCTAGAGTTCAAGAGCTTCTCAATGATTTTAGAAATGGAAGTCAACACAGAAATTGGCCGATAGTTGTTAACGTCGTCTATATCTCCACTCTTATACACCGGGGTAACAACGGACCGCTTAAGGAGGTAGGGAAAGATACCAGTGTTAAAACAAAAGTTGGCCAGGTCGCAGATCAGCGGGACTAAGATCTCCTTGGCCTGTTTTAGGAAAAGGGTAGGAATGCCATCCCAACCTGGTGCACTCCCAGAGTCTAGGGACATCAGGATACTTTCAACTTCCTCCTGAGTGGTGTCTAGGAGAACAAAAGAGGACAAATTAAGGCAGTCTGTGTTATAAGATGTTTGGGGCAAGTAACTATTTAGGATGTTCTGCGCTAGAGTTTGTCCTAT
Organism: Aporophyla lueneburgensis; assembly: GCA_932294355.1. NCBI lineage: Eukaryota > Metazoa > Arthropoda > Insecta > Lepidoptera > Noctuidae > Aporophyla > Aporophyla lueneburgensis. The sequence continues at coordinate 9,995,505 of OW028737.1, forward strand.
GTTAATAAAATAATTATTAACATAGTTGACTGAGTCTTGGGGGCATGATTTTATCTTAAGTAGGTCGCCATTGGAGTTTGATTGAGTCGAGTCATGTGTAATGCTACAGTACGCGGCCGAGATATATGACGCGCAATGCATCACTCGCATTACTTACACAAGTCTAGTAGGGTTATCTGAAGTCCGAAGACACGGGGAGGATTCGATAATCCTAAATTCCGGAAATCTGATCTATTTCCGGGAGAGCGAACAGCAGTCCCAAGGTGGTGTCGGGTTTATCGTCCATAAGTCCCTTGTGAGCAACGTTGTGAAAATCGAGAGTGTGTCGACCAGGGTGGCGTACCTTATACTCAGAATATCCGCAAGGTATTCGCTGAAGGTCATACAGGTTTACGCCCCGACCTCGTCACACCCCGAGGATGAGGTGGAGACTATGTATGAGGATATTTCCAGAGCCATGCATAGCTCCAAAACTCATTTCACTGTTGTCATGGGGGACTTCAACGCGAAACTGGGCAAACGAGACGACGATGAGCTGCGAGTAGGGCAATTTGGAGTTGGACGACGGAATCACCGGGGTCACCTACTGGCCAGTTTTATGGAGAAAGAGGGCCTCTTTATGATGAACTCCTTCTTCAAAAAGCGTGAACACAGAAGGTGCACCTGGCAGAGCCCTGATGGTGTCACTAAAAATGAGATTGACTTCATTATGTCGACGAAGAAGCAAATATTCAATGATGTCTCTGTGACCAACGCGGTGAAAACCGGGAGTGATCACCGCATGGTAAGAGGCACATTGAATATCAATATCAAGCTGGAAAGATGTCGGCTGATGAAGTCAACGCTCTGTCCAGCACCGATCCAACTTCAGAACCCCGAGAGCTTTCAGCTCGAACTCCAGAATCGTTTTGAGTGCCTAGGGAGCTCCGTGGACGATTATAACGATGGGTTCGTGGAAACTGTCCATACGGTCGGGGCTAAGTTCTTCAAGATCCACCATACTAATAGAAAAAATAAACTCTCAGATCCAACCTTACAGCTCATGGAACAGAGGCGCGAAATGATCCTGCAGTCTTCAGAAGCTGCACTCAAGTACCGGCAGCTCAATAAACGGATCTCTAAGTCCTTGAAAAGCGACCTTCGCCGCTTTTATACGGAATGTATTAAAGACGCGACAGAGCGAAACAAGGGCTCCAAAGTCTTCGCAAGAGATCTGTCTATTGGGCAGAGTCAGCTCGCGAAACTGAAGACCGACGATGGCAGAGTCGTATCCGCCAAACCTGAGCTGTTGGGAGAGATCGAGAAGTTCTATGGACAGTTATACACGTCCACCAGAAACCCCGTTATGAATCTGGCTAACGACCCGAGAGCTAGATTGATTCGACACTACACTGAAGATATCCTGGACGTCAGCTTGTACGAGATTAGGATGGCTCTGAAGCAGCTTAAAAATAACAAGGCGCCGGGTGATGACGGTTTTACGGCCGAGCTCCTGAAGGCCGGCGGAAAACCTGTTCTAAATGCCCTTCAGAAGGCCGATGGGGCCGGAAGGTTCTGGAGTGGCGACGTAGCGTTGGAAGGCCTCCCACAAGATGGACCGATGACCTGGAGAAGGCCGCAGGAATACGTTGGATGCGAGAAGCACAGAACAGGTTGAAGTGGCGGTACTTGGGGGAGGCCTATGTCCAGCAGTGGACGTCTTTCGGCTGAAATGATGATGATGATGATGATGATGAACTATTATGTCATGTATGAACCTACTCCAAAAAAATCTTTAGATACCCATAGTTATTTTTAAATACCCGAGCTAACGCCACATTTATCAAATACCTAACATACCTGGTAGGTATTTTTATTATATTTATAATTAACATTATGTTACTTTATAAAACCGTAATGGGTATAGCCACGCAACACAGCTAGGAAAATGTACCTACTTACTTCCACTTATTTCCTGTGGTGTTTTAGTTTATTCTCGCGTGATTTGTCACTGACTCGCAGCAAATTGCTTTTAAATCTGATGGCCTTCGCATTAGCAAAATATTTCATGGAATAGTGGCAAGAAGTATGTATGTAACGCTTAAATCATTGTAATAATAAGAAAAATAATAAAATAATCGTGAGGAAACACTCATATACATACGCTCTCGCCAATACAGCAAACATAACGCTCTCGCCAATACACTCAACATAACGCTTGTCCATCATTATTAGAAATTCAATTTACTGGAACTTGCTTTCCGATTTTCTCAAATCCACTGACTCATTATCAGTATCTGTCTGTACTCGACATGGTGATATAATATCTTCATCATCACCGTCGCCGTCTGTATTCTCTTTAATTTTGTTAAAAATATTCCAATTATCTATATATATAAAAATGAATCCCTATTTCCCTTGGTCACGCCATCACACGTGAACGGCTGGACCGATTTCACTTTTTTTGTTGTTGTTGTGTTTGTTATTCTCAGGAGAAGGTTCTTATGAAAGAAAAAAAGAAAAAAATTGCGCGGAAAATTAGAAAATTTAAGAATACAAAGTCCCTTAACATGGGTGTTTGATAGCTAGAAAACGCCAGGTTAGCATAACTTAGTAGGAGCTCAACTAACATGGGCTTGGCATAACTTGGTTATTGTTGGTGGGATCTGATAAGTTAATACAACATTTATTGATTCTGAGGCGGTACGAAGTTCGCTGGGTCAGCTAGTATTTTATAAATATAATTTTTGCCACTTTTTGCTGTAAATGTTTGGGTGTGTACTAATCTGAACTTTCTGTTGCGGTAGGACAGGTGCTTAAAGAGTAAGTACCTACCCACTGCAAGTTTAGTTAACTTTGTCGAAGAACATATCTCTTCCCACCAGGCTTATTTCGTTAGTGTTCTGCCCAATGAAACCTTTCATGGCCTTATGCAGCGAATTCTGGAACTATTTTCACATTTAAAAAACCATTTCGCCATTTCGTTTATAAAATCTATGGCTTCCAGTTCTTCGTCTTGATTTAACTCTATACCTTGAGTCCTGGTGTTAAGCATAGGCGGATAAATTTAACGGCAGACGTTCGTGACCATCAGGATGGCTGGACCAAACGAGATATGTACATGAGACCATGTACACTATTTAGTACCTATTTGCTACTATTTGCTACCTATAATGAAATATTTGCAACCTTTGCGGTAAGAAATATACCAAAGAAATAAATTGGTCAGCCAACCTGACGTCAGGTTGGCTGACCACTTCCAAGTTCTCATAGTTTTAGCGTTGTATTAACTACGATGTTAATGTAAATATTTACTACCTATTTGCTACCTTATTTTTACACAATTTTAAGAAGCTTCTACATAAAGTTATTAATAAAAGCGACTAAAACGCCTGTACATCAATTATTTATGTCTTTTAGTAGTATAATTGCTAACAATGTTTTTGCAGGCGCTTAGTGACTTATGAACAACTTTTTTCTGGAGATCTATAGTAAAGTTTGATCCATTTATAACATTTTATAATATAAATAACATATCGCATTTATAATTAGGTGATGGAGATGCTTTATATTGATCTTGATCAAATTCATCACATCATCATCATCATCATTTCACCCGAAAGACGTCCACTGTTGGACATAGGCCTCCCCCAAGCACCGCCACCTCGACCTGTTCTGTGCCTCTCGCGTCCAACGCATTCCTGCGGCCTTCACCAGGTCATCGGTCCATCTTGTGGGAGGCCCAGAACCTTCCGACCCCATCGGCCATCTGTTCTGCGAGCAATGTGCCCTGCCCACTGCCACTTAAGTTTGGCAATTCTTCGGGCTATGTCGGTAACCTTGGTTTTCCTACGGGTCTCATCATTTCTGATTCGATCACGTAGGGAAACTCCAAGCATAGCCCTCTCCATTGCTCTTTGGGTGACTTTGAGCCCATTGATCAAATTATGACACAATATTTTATAATTAGTTACTGACATCTTATTTTTATTAAAAACTACCCAAAATGATTGTGCTCACCTTTACTTTTGTTGTTTGTGACGTACACACGGTAACTATATTAATTTAAAAATATTTTATAAAAGAATATGTATTCACGATGAAACGAGTTACACAGTATTAAAAATAACAAATATGCTTTTTTTTTTTTTTTTTGGTATGTGGCAAAAAAAGATTTCATTGCTTTTGAAGTCAGTTCTGAAGAAGAAATATATTTATACGACATACCAACTATAATTACATTGAAATATATTGAATATAACTTGGCATCAGTTTTTGAGTTTGTTCCTTCATCCGCTCCGAGCTCCGACTCCGAGGGTCATTGTAAATCTCACTGTTTTAGTGGTACTTCATTTCGATTTTACGAAGACGTCAAATCGAGTAACCAATATTTATAAAAATGTTGGCCCATTGCATAATTTATGGTAGTAAATATAAATAATATAATTTATAATTAACATCTGACAGCAACTTTTGAATCAAAATTAAAGTTGGAAACAAATTTTAGATATTTATTT